>JAHFWJ010000756.1:0-5931887 GCA_028555115.1 Himalopsyche japonica | reverse complement strand
ATCTCAGCTGAACGCTATTTGCACTGATGCTATTATTTTTATCTATGCCATCGGATAAAAAAAAATTAACCGGATGCGATATAAATGCACCATAGAGACAAGATACATTCATAAAAATAACAAGTTCAAACTCTGATATACTTTAAGTTTAAAGAATCATAAATAACGACTAAATTTGACTTGTTAACTATAACCTAATTTTTGTAAATTATTTTTTTCGTGCGAAAGTGTCTTTTGATATTTTTTTAAATATATAAAAAAAACTCCAAAATGGATAGTTTATGTCGTATATTTCATGTTATAGTATATCATTATGCATAATTTAACGAGGCCTTATTATTCAATATAATGTGTATTTTAATAAAATATTAAAATTCAAATTATTTAAGTCTACAGTTCCACAAAAATATTACACAGTATAGAGAATTATTGAATAAACACTAATGTCATTGTTTTAATAAATTTTGATATTGTCAAACAATATTATCATGATTCAATGTTTCATAAGAAATAGTTTTCGTACATCACAATATACATTTTTTCGACGTCTCTCATTGAATTATGAATGTATCGCCTAGTTAATTATGAACAAAAGCTTAAACATCACATAAAAATAATTCATGTTTATTTTGTCTAAGACATTTTTTATATTCTGGAATCTTTGCAGTGAATGAATAATAAATAGGTTCACATTCAAGATAAAACTTTGAATTCATTTGATAACGTTTAAAATATGTTAAGTAATCACGGGCTTTATCGTTATGCGATCTATCGTTTCACTGAATATCGATTAAGTGTTATGATCCGTCAAAAATCTTACCACAATTGATTAAGATAATGACTCCACTACTGACATCTTTTAAGAATTATCTATAATATGATTTCAAAATTATCCATTTAGACAGATTAATTGTCTCATCGAGTCGGTCAGTGCTACTTTTTCACTCATATTTCACATCAATAAAATAACCCCTATATCATCGCTATTCTGCATTTATCGTTATTTTATAGTCACATCTAAAAAACAAATTTTACTACATATATAAACCAACTAAAAAACTTATATTTAAACAAACATAAAATGCTTGTAGATTTATTGATAAATCACAATTTTAATCAATAAATAAGATTTCGCGTGAAATTTTAAATTGTAATAATTTTCTTGAAAAAGAAAACGAAGTCACTATCATTTCGAGGGTAAATATTACAGCAATGTATTTCTATGACATTGATTAAATAGTTGATATCTTGTCGCTTGTTGCTGACATTTATATCTTAATAGCTTTACTGCACCAACATGCAACTTTGGTGAGAAATCAAATAGGTACAATGCATTTTGTAAAAATGAACACATTATCACGATCGTTCGAACATTTTCTCATATATCAAATGCTTTTGTATCATGTTATTGTTCCTAGTCTACTTATCAATATTACAATTTGAAAATTTTGTGTAAATATTATCAAAACAATGCAATTCATGTATTTTTTTAAAATAATGATTATTTAGACGTTTCGGTTCAATATTAAATATAAATAATTTGAAATATATTTTAACAGTAATCGATTTAAAATAGTCGATCATACAATTTTAATTATTATAGAATGCTCTTTAAATTTCTTAAAAAAATGATTGAATTGGCATTTACTTGGTAAAACTCCATTATAACATGGTGAAAAAATAGCAATGTATTTTAGTTCTACAAAATTTATAAGATATATAATTGATAGCTATTTCGACGGACGCAATTTAAATATAAATAAGTGTAGTTCTGATACAAAAAATTGTTATCAATTATATTTCTTATTAATTTTTTAGAACTTAAAGACATTGCTATTTTTTCATCGTCTTCTTAAAAAATGTTGCTAAATGAGAAAAAATATGTTTTTCTACACCTACCATCAATAAACAATGATCTTTGTCACTAAATTTTTTGCAACTATGTTTTCAGTACAATAGTTTAGTTTTTTCGTTAATTTTGAAAAGATAAAACATTTTAAAGATTGTTAGTATTGATATGTGCAAGCTTAAATCGATACCACTTAGAATGTGGCAAAAACTATTTAATTGATCGGTACACAAAGTCGAGGAAAGTCATGGTGCTCTAAGTGAGAGTGGTGATTGGGGAAAAGCGTAGTGAATGGGCGAAAACGCAGCCACTTTACTGACAAACGTGCCACCAAAGTTGCGTGACGATGACCAAATCACTATGTTCCGACATGACGTGACGTGTCATGACACGCGCACATGCAATACTATCACGAAGCCTCTTTAGGGCCATGTTGCGATTTGCAAGAAAGCGCAACAAAAACTACGGATCCAAGAAGATCTTAAATGGTCATCAACATTCATACTTCATGAAGTTACTGTCATATATAATGCGATTAACTTGTATATGATTGATAATCGCTATTGATTAACAGTCGGATGAATTCCAGGTCAGTTAACCGACAACTAATGCATAAGAAAATATTTAAAGGGACACTATTTCAACATCAAGTCATTTTTTAAGAACATATGACATTCATTTTCTACAGTTTTGAAAACCTAAAAAATTTCATGATCAGGTTTTCCTGATCATAAAATATTATGTAGAAATATCAAAAAAAAAAATTTGTAGTGACAGCTTACTCTTTAAAAGTGACAATAGTTTAATGCTCGATTCAACAATTACGTGATCTTTACACATGGTTTATATCTTTTTAAATTATATTGCACTCATTTTTAGTAACCTGTGATGAGATATTGTGCCATTGTGACATCGTGACCATTGACAATATCAAACAAAAGCAATTGACATCAATATCACCTTATCTGTTCTTAATAAAAATCAGAGACAAAATACTCAAAAGTTCATGCAAAATTTTTCATTAGTTGTCGATTACAATTTTCAGCACGCGATTCTCATCTATGAGTTACGCATATTACTCACGCGTGGTTACGAGTGGCTTTAAAAATAATATATTTTTAATTATTAACAAAATTTTCAAGAAAATCTCACGTTCATTTTATTAATCTAGTTAAACGCTTAGATGATATATCTGTACTGAGATATTTCCACGAATATTTATTACTTTGATCGACAATCTAGGTCAAAGGTAAATGCTAATTAAGTAAAGGACTACATATATTTTTATACTCATTTAAAAAAGAATTAAAAACTCATAATAAATGTATTTTTTTTTTTGATTTTTATCTTACATATTACAGCTAAATAAGATAAAAACTCTTCTTTTAAGCAAATTAACCTCTAAATTATAAAAATGCTTAAATAAATTAGTCTGAAACCATGGTTGTCAATCTATTAAATGAAATACATTTTTTAAATTGAAATGTAATATCTAAATTAAAATGAATTTAATGCTCAGAATGAAATCAGAATATCTTGTTTAAATTCAACCACAATGAAAAGACTATTTTAAATAATTGCACGTTTTTCTTTTTAAGTATTATTTCGACAACATACTGAATGATTTTTGATTTATAGTACCATTTTTTTATTTCTATATAAAAACACAATAGTAGAACCACATGAGTGTATTTAATGGACCTTATAATTTGAAAAGTAGAGGCGGTAATTAAAAAAATCTTTTGTTCTATAAATTTATTCGAAATATATACGATACCACGGTGAGAAATAGCAATGTATTTTAGTTTTACAATTCTTTTTATGTAATTGATATTGCTATTAACTATATAAAAAATATTGTTATATAATGGAGTTCTACCAAGTAAATGCCAATTCGATCAATATATTACGATACCCATTGCTTGGATTTTGTTGAGTGATTTGAAGCGTCCATGAAAAAAAAACAGTAGATAAAAATATTGCAAATCAACAATTAAATGATCATTATACAATATAAGGTAAGTTAGATAGTTTACTTCGTAATTATATTACTCAAATAAGTAATTTCACAGGACGTATATAACAAAAGCTTTCCGCCACCTCGACTCGTGTAGTCAGAAATTATAAAGGGTGGACGGACGCAAGGAATTCGCAAGGTATAGTGATCAAGTACAATTCCAAGAAAAAGAATTGCGTAAAATAGTGGCTGTCGAGAATCGACCCAAGACATTGGCAATTGGATCCGCTGATGATGACTACCACCAAAACCAGCCACTGGACGCTGATCGGCCGATATCGAGTTTCATCGGCTAGACATCTGAGGTGATTCAAAAAGAAATGGCACAAAAAGCGTGAAGGTGATAGGACACGATTAAAAAATAATCAGGTGCCCTTTTGTATCTAGCTGAAACTGTTTCTGTTCATACCTATGAGGCGATTGTTAGTACACAGTTGAATATTTTGTTTATATATTGTTACCTATTTTTATTTTAACAGAGTTCTACAATGAAATCGTAAGTTCAATCGACATAATTATTTCAATATTTTTATATGTGTTGATATCAAATAATCATAAAAACTCAACGTATATATGCTAGGAGTTATTATAACAAATGAATATGAAAATTCCAAAATTTAGAACTGAGATTTATATATAATATAATATTTAACGAAATCTAAACATACTTGAAAAATATTTACATTTTTTATGGTAAAAATTATATCTGAAACTTCACAACAAAATATTTCTGTAAAATATAATTGCAATGCGCTGATTATTTTCACAGTTTTCGTCTATGTAAATGTATATTATCGATACCTGTTCACATTTGACGGGAAAAATTGCTAGCCTTATAAATTAATCTGTATTGTAATTAAGGTTATATGAACAATAAAACTAAAACCCTTTTACCTCATGACTAATGAAACCTACGAAGGCAGATAACAGGTTAGAAAATTATTAGACAAAGCTTTATTGCTGTGACCGTCTGTTCTGTATAACCCTTTATTTCCCAAACACGTGTGTGGATTTTACCCGCCAATTTAGCTGTATCGCACATTCCACATATGTATTAAATACGACAATTAATTGATTGGACAGGCTAGACTCGGTAGAAGTCCATGGTATTATTATCATGGTTTAGTATTTTAATTCTACAAAAATTATATGGTATATATTTGAAAGGTATTTCGGCTTAAGTCCTCGTCAGAACTAGTTCTTGCAGAACTGAAATACGTTTCTATTTTTTCACCGTGTTATAAAAATTCGTATCATTTATATAAATAACATAACATTTATCTAATATAACCAGTTGCCTGAAATATCTAGCTAAATAATTTTCAATATAACAATATAATTTTGGTAAAAAAATCGGGAAAATTTTCTCAATTTTACTATGAAAATAATGTAACGAAGATATTTATTCTACAATATCAAAGTATTCGTTTTTTAAGCATATGATTATGAACACTATAGCAAATAAAAAAATAAAAAAAAATCGATAGTGTGTTTCAGTAGATTATAATGTACTATCCCACATGTGTAGAATAACTATGAATCGTTAATATCTCGAGTCCAGGGGAAGATATATTATTGAATATTTTATAGGCAGATTTGCCTCAAAATCAATCTGTTCGTTTATAAATTTGAGCCTCGGATCGCAGAACAGTATCCTATTCAGCTGTCACTTGGCCATGCTAGTTGAAGCAATTAATTGAATTCAATTTAGTATTCAAACTGAAGCTTATATTCATATTTAAAAAACATGTCTTCTCACCGGTAATGGCGAAATCATTTTAATTTCATTGCAGTTTTACATTTTCAACAGTTCCATTAAAAAAGCATTACGTTTTTTATCTATAGTAATTACTTACAAATAAATAAAAGTCGACCTTTCAAAGTCAATAATAAATTCATGATTTATTTCCTCCGTTTCGATTAATGTTTATAAGCTGGAACTCGTTTAACGGCTATATGAATTCGAGCAACTCAGTTAATTATTTCCAAGTTTATATTTATTCCAGTCTCTAACTTTGGCTTTTACAACCAAAGCCATAGGGCTGTAAGTGATATCTCCAACATTGATTTATGTCCGAGCTTTTATACAAGGTGTCTAAAAATATCGTTCGACATAAATTCAATCGTATTAAAGTATTCATTTGATATAGATATAAATCAAAAAGCATCACAAAAATTTGTGTAAGATCACATTAATAGCCAGTTTTTTCTAAGCTTTTCATTTGATCGTCAAAATTGCTTACATTTTTGTGATTAACAAATATTTATATAAAAATTATATGTGCTTTGATATATCGTACGATGATTTTTAATCCAAAAAAAAAACTTATTTGATTTCTATTAAAATTAAAATATATATTCTACAGACGACATGTCAAAATAACTATTAAGTTTTTCAATAATTCTTAACTAATTTTGACCGTTTTGTTATAAATTATGGATTCTGAAGATCAATATTTTTTTAGCATTAAGACAATATTTTTTAAACAGTCTATCCTAATTTTATTCGACTGTTCTATTTAATAACACCGTGTATGTGTTATTAGTTGGGTAAATTTTGTATGTAGTACAAAAGAAGCTTTTTAAGTTTTTGTATTTGCTGTACTTAAAACTTAAAACGTTCAAAATGATAAATAAACACTTTGCTCAACTTTTCTATATAAAATAAATTGTGTCTTTACTCAAACTTTTGCTGGAATGAAAGTTGTGATAAATCATAAAACTTTTGACAGATTTTACGAGAAAGTATATTCTTTTTACTACTAGTAAAGTTAAAATGACTAAAATAGTTTTACCTAAATTCATAAATTATGATACTCATCCGGTAAGTTTTTTAAAATGTATTTTCATCATCATCAAATTCATTAACATAATTTATAACAATAAATTTTTACACTAAGTAATATAATAAAAGTTAGCAAATAAAAACCTTTTATTACCTGCTATTAATAATCATATGCACATTTTTCATAATTGTTTTAAGCTTTGGTTGTTCTTGATTTATATTGAAAAAATATTGCTGTAATTAATGCTGAATTTTCAGAAAAATGTTATATTTTGAAATCAAGAAGCTGGCAAAACGATATCCTTAATCTAGTCTCTCGTGACTCGAACAAACTACACAAGTCCTGCATAATTGTCAACACCTTCAGTGCCACTGAGGTCAGGGGAGCATCCTAATTAATTTGCAGTCCGCGGTCCGTAACTCACTGTAGATATCGTCGCGGCCGATCAGCCATGGCAGGGTCCTGACTGGATCGCGGGCCGAGATTAAAATTTAATTGACCGCCGAGGGGGGGTTAAAGGAGAGTACGCATGTCGCAATGCCGATTTATGAGCGCGAATTGCTGCGGTCGTTATGGATTTTATTTGTTTTGACCCTTTCGATGAGGTGTGAGTGCTGCGGAATGCCGAAACGCCTTCGGGTACAATATAAATTATTACAGATAAAACGAGTTACCCAGATCTAAGGATCTTTTCATTTCTATTAAATAAGAAATAGACAGAAAATATTGCTTTATCACAACTATTAATTTGTATTTCTTTGAAGATGTATTCGAGAGCAAGCGTCATTTTAAGTATATATTTATTAGACAATAAAATAATACTTAATTTGAAAGTTTTATAAAAAAATCGACTCTCCCCAAAGACCCAATGAGGATTTCCTAAGACTATAAATCATTCGTTAGAAATTAGTAAGAATTTTTAATAATCCAGTTTTTTATTCAATGGACTCTTGTAGTATATAATTGATCTAATGGGAAGAACGATGACCTTTCAATGGTATTCAGAATAGAACTTTTAATTTGATTCAATGAGCTTTTTTCGACAAGGTGTCTTTATGCGTTATTTCTTTGCAAAAAAGAATTAATATATTATCATGATTAGATCTTTGACATTTTTATAGTGTATTTATTACGACTGATTTATTTTTGATGTTTACTAATACTGTTTCACTTAATACTAAAAATCACACACATTGATACAATCTTTAATAGAATGATTATTTACACAACTTAATTACAACACTCGAGTTTCACAAACTATTTTATCCTTATAAGAGCATATCACACATATGTATGTATTGTGTTCGATTTCCTTGACCATACTTAGAAGTTTTAACATCGTAATAAAAAATTCTTATTTTGATGTGTCCCAGTAAAGCAAAAAAATTAAACACTTTTGTTACATAAATGTTTTCTATAATAAGTATAGCATGGATTTTTTTGTCACTATTCGAATAATTCTCATACGAGTTTTACTAATATCTATATGAGATTATAATTTTACTTTTTTAGCAGTAGACGAAGGACAAAGTTTTATGCAACCGTTCTGAAAAATATATGTATGAAGAGAGAAAATCAATGAAAAAAACGAGCAGAGGAAAATAACCTCCTCTATTTGGAGAATTGCTTAAAAATCATCATAGTTCCTTATACAATTTTGTCTTTTTTTTAATGAATCGGCCTTTTTATTGTGTTTTATATTTTTTTATATTGAATTTCAAATAAGTATCAAGCGTTGAAAAAAGTGTCAAACAAAAAGCATTGCAAATTGCATGCGTATGACAAGAGATGTGGAAAAATGTCGAAACGACAGTTGGCTACCGACTGGAACGGCTACCGGGTGTATCCTACGTAACGCTGTGTCCCCTCGTCTCCCACCCTTAGGCGCCTAAAAGGTTCTCAAAATGATTCTCTGTATAAAATATGCCATACTTAGTTAACTTAGAGTACCTTCAGTTGTAAATTAAAACATCTAGTTCCAATCTTCTATTAGAAAGAATGCATTTTTTGGCATTATTATAATAACAGTATTTAACGCAAATATAGGCAATACAAATGTATTTACCATATTCGTTCACAAAATGTAATGCGAATACGCTATCTGAATAAGACCAGTTGACATATCCCATAGGTAAACGACGAGAATATAATATTGAGCATAAAAAAATTGGTTAGTAGGCGAACGCTCTTCGAATAACATCGAGATTGTATTTTTATAATCATCATATGGTCCTGTATCATTTTATAACAAACCGATATAGAAAGCCAACCATAAGATAGGCTTAAAAAATAAATGAATTGGCTCATGCAACATGATATGGTATCACACATATGGAAAAAGACATCGTTATCTTTAATCTAGACTATCAGAAAAAATAGCATAATATGTTTGCTAATATTTTTCGTGTTATATTCAACAAAATAGTGTTAAGTAAGTTACTTAAGGTATTTAAAATGTTTTTATATTCATTTTCTTTATGGCAATTTAATGAAATTTTGATTTTTATTAATATTTTAACAAACACACGTCGTTCTTATAACATTTTTTACGGTCATTATAATAAACGTTAACATACTTATTCATCTCGCATAAAATTTTTGTATATTATCCAGCTTTTTTGCGTTAACTTATAAGTGGCGCTTTATCGTCACGTGCTTAAGGTAATTAAAAATTGATTTTTATAATTGAATTTTCAATTTATTATTTATAAACACATTCTTCATCATTTTTAATTTAGTTTGAGAAGGGTTGGCGGCAAAGGGATTGCTGGTTTTGACCTTAGGAGCAGCTACTGCACGGCCTTATCTGTCATCGCGGACGAGTGAGTTTTGTTTTGTGCCGCACCGCACCGCACCGCCACTGTTCCACCATATATCACGAATAATAATAAAAAAAAAACAAATGAGAACGAACTCTCACTAGCGTTATTTGTTACCTTAAACCTTAAACTATCGCTAAAAGAAATAACGTATTATAATTTCAATCCAACAATAATATATTGAGATTTTTTTACTAGATCCACATGTTTGATGAAGAAAGTAATCAAATAATCAATAATCTATTAATATTATTATATATTGAATACACTCGTAGTGTTTTCGACTATCGAGATTACTTGAAATATGAAAATATTATTCGCTTCAATGATTTAATTGGCCAATATTCTTTTTTATTAATCGCCGACGACGAACGAACCGTTCAAATGAATTGTTATGTAAATCGATCGATTTTTTTATTTGCGTTTAATAATTGGTATATCTATGGTGCTGTCGTTCATTCCCACTTACGATATCTTCATATGAAGATAACAGGGCACACAGCGAGTAATGAGTTTATAAATAGTCGATACCGAATTGTATTGTTTTATCGTCAGTTTTCTGAAAAAAATAGCCTCAGCGGTTGACGTAGAATCAATTTTTGTTAAAAATTTCCTGTCTACGTGAATATGATATAAATTGAATGATTCTTAATTACGATTTTCAATTAAAAACACTTATTCAAAAAAGAATCACTTGCATATATTGAACATTTAATCAAATATATAGCACAAGTCTCACACATACAAAACCTTAATTAAACGATTCTATTTATGCGGCAACGCTTCCAACACTGCCGCCTTCGACGACTTTCAAAACAGATGGCGTCTAAAATTAAACACAATGACCAAATGAAATAATTAACAATAATTTACATTCGTATCTGTATTTTAGATAAGGACAATGGCGTTAACTCTATTTAATACCAGCATTCGTTGAAACTGTTACACTTATCGTTAATAACAGATTATAAAAAAATGTCAAGACGTGTCATTAAAAATATTGACTTCATTTTGGCATGCTTATTTTTTTAGGTATCTCACATTATATTCTTTTTATATTATATTGTATAAATTTTAGCACTGAATACCCACTCTAAACAAATTAAGAATACGTTTCACCATTACATACATATTATTTAATAAATGTAATTTTTTAACAAATTTTAATTGAAGCAATTATAAAAACATATTAACTGCAGATACTAATGTATTTACAGTCCAATATTGTCAATCATCTACTTTATTCATATGTTTAATTTCTATTAGTGTCTTATATGTAGTATAAGCTTCACAAATGAATCCGATCAATTGTATTATATCTCATATGTATGTCAATGAATTTTTGAAACATAGCCAAATTCGTCCCGCTAGAAACAAATAATAAATTTTAATTATTTGAAACTAAAAAAGTAACATTTTGTGTTTGAATTATTTTTAAAAACATATCATCTAGATTGCTTCACAAAAATTACAAAATCACAAATCTTTAATAAATCAGTTTTCCTTAGCAACTTTCGTATTTCTATGAGGTATTTCTTCACGATATTATCACAATAGAATTATATATGACAAATGCTAGGTTAAGTCTTTCCTTTAGTCTGCATGATACTGGAACTAGTAATAAGCACTGAACTGTAATATTTTAACCTTAATACACATTCCTTTAGTAAATTGATCGTGGCGTTAATCTGTCTAAACAATACTTTTTTCTTTGTTAAAATAGTTTTCCAATGTGAATTTAAATCCCAAATTCTTCTGTTCATACGCGTGTCACGCGATGTCCAATGATATCTCAAATTCACTACACAAAACAGCTTAATACTCGATACAGCTATAATTTGGACAGTGTTAATCGATGAAACATTGAAGAGTTTTTATTCAATATTGAAATTCATTCAACACGAACCTTTATAATGAAATAATTAAGATTGTTATAATAGATAAACGAACTGCTTAATATCAATTTAATTGGGCACTAGAATTAGCTACTGTATTGTGTGAATGAAGACAACCAATAAATAGAGAATGTCAAGTGTTTTGAGGAAAAATATTATCTAAAGGAAAAAATAATGTAAATGCCTTCAGCAAAACAAAATATTTACGGTATCTTTTTCGATATCTTATTAGTGTCAAAATTTCTCTTCAAAAAGATTATTTTTATCCATCTGTTCTAGAAAATCCTTGCTGATTATAACATGATGTAACTATGAACACAATGGTTATATTGTAAAAATTATTGTTAGTGTTTACAAATAATAGTATTAAAATTGAAGCCTAAGATATGAAAATAACTCTTAAGTGGAATTTGAGGAATCGCATAATTCTTGAATCATTAAATACGTAGATATTTTTACATGTGTGAAATCATTTTATTTTACCTTGCAATACGATATCAATTCAATAAAATAATCTTTTGACACCCTGTGATCTAAAATATTTCATATATCGACTACGATGTAAATATATTATTTCAATATTCGAAAAATATTCATGAAGCATTAAATTATAAATAATTCAATACATTATAGATTAGCTTCATTCAGTATAATATATAAAAAAATATCTTATATATTAATAGTGTCTTTATTAAGATATTTTACAAAATTTATATTGCTTAAAATTGACCATTCCTGGATATATTTAATTCAACTCTCTGAGGGTAGCAAAAGCGGCAATGGAATCTACAACTTTTCGTACGTGAGTGCTATAACACTTTATTATTTCGAAGAATCTTTTTTTTATAATTGAATTCTCTACTGGTTATGATTCTGACACAGTTTTTAAATTTCTTTATTTTCAGGGTTAACGCGGTAGCTACCACCGTCAACTGCTCGTTGTTAGCCCTTATAGAGCGCATCAGGAGAGTCTTAGGAGCAATTTTGCAAATAATTGTTGCTACTTCAGTATTCTGAACGTAATAAATAGTTATTTTAATCAATTAGAATCAATTAGAAACGTTAATAAATAATGCTCACGTTTACATTTCTCTCTCATATGATTGAGATAAGAATTCTTCAAATAGTTCATCGCTCCCATATAGAAAAATATTCTCATGACATTTTTTTACATTTTATGAATGTGTCTGGAATGATTTTGATTTTTGTTTATAAATTAGGTATGGTCAAAAATGACAAACCATTAATTTATTTAATAAGACCATATTCAGGAAATTTTAATCAAATACAATTGATCAATTACAAACATCACCGTAACATATTAACAGATAAACTAAAAAAGGGAATCAATAATTGGGACTTAATCTATTTTTAATCTAATATAAATAATCTTTTTAGTACGTGGAATTTTATTTTATTTTTTTGAATTTACCGCTATATATTTTCATATATTATAAATCTTTGTAGCGTCGATTCCGAGTTAAAAGCTCTCATATCGAGTTGAATGACACGTCAGTATTTTGCCTTTTATCGGAACAGTTGCCCGACACTACCAATCTACAATTCACCTTAAGAGTGGGAAGGACATATTCAAAATGGTCAATTAAACACCTTATAACATTTTTAATGTCGAACACGACCGACTAAATTCTACCTAACAACAAAGATGGGACTTACAACATTCTTGCTTCATTACACTAACATAAACTAGATACCCGTAGACATGCGCCTTTTGTAATGGGATTTTTATGACCCTTTTTAATTGTTTTCTTCTTCAACTATTATTGGTAAAGAATGTGAAATATTCAAATTTGTATATCAACCAACGATGATTAAATATATGCTGAAGTGTTCAGTAAACATACACAAAACATTTTATGTTATTGAAATAAATCGACATTATTTGGACACTCTTTTCGCATGGTAATTTTTTCATATTTACATGATAATACGACTGTATTGTTTTGTACATTTTTACATCGGGCTAAGAGCTTAAAATATAGCTTAATATTTTTTCAATACTGTATTCGTGTCATCGAATTTGGCCGTTAATCAGAAGTTGTATACACATAATGGGGAATAATGAGGCAAACAACTTGCTGCATAAGGCGCATAAGTAATCAGTGGTTCAATATCGAATGAAGACTATTTATTGATTAATAAATGATCAATCGTTTGCAGCGTAATAAAAAAAATATAATTAACGTAACCAAAAAGCTCAAGTTTTAATTGATTTAGCAATATATTCAAGGCAACCTATCAAATATAAAATGTCAACATCTCATTAACAGTTATTATAATTGTGTATTTAATATAAGTCTTTTAAATATTGCATCTAAATCTTGCTACCCTTAATCAATTATTGATTATAGAAAAATTCAAACAAAATGACAAAAAATAGTTTTCAGACAATATAATTGTTTAAGGAATATTCATTGACACTAAATATTTTTAAAAACTGTCAAGCTGTTTATTTAAAAGCGTGTGTAGAGCTTGTAAAGCTTCGAAATATTTGTTTGTTTACTTTTCAATGATTTGAATTGATATCTTTCATACATTAATGGTAGCACTTTTATTCAAATAAACACTTCAACACCGACGTACCGGTGTCATAAATTTCTTGAAACTTATCCATTTTTAGGAAAATCTTAATGTATTTTAAACACGTGGTCAGATCCATTATCTTGCGCATGCCTAATGAACATAGTCCGTCTACACATTTCAAAATGTCTGAACAATAAACATATATCTTGGAATAGAATCACAATACAAATTAATTTCAGCTATACTTATTTTGTGGATATTAGATTAAATAAATATGAAACTACCAATAATATTGAAGTTTTATTTGTATTTAATAATTTGAAAATCTATTTGTAACTTTTGACATCCTCTCTGATCTCTTCATAGGTTCTACGAAGGGGTTTCAGTATGAGATACCTATGTGAATTTCAATGCAATAAATAGAAGGAATAACCGAAGACTATTTTGTAATTCTAAGGTATGTATATTACAGTTTTAAAAAATCTTTGGCGTACGCTATTAGAAAGAAATATGAAAACTCATCACTTAATATATTTACATACTAAATAATATTAAATATATATTAAATTTAGTATTTTTTCCCACAATTATTTTTTTATAATACATTTGATAATGCTCACGATGAGTGAAACCAGTCCTGATCAAAAACATATTGTGGAAATAAGTACTAAAAATTAACTAAAAAATATGTTTTTAATATTTAAAAATAATTATTCTTGTTAATAAGAATGGCACTAGCGATCTTTAAAACGTATTTTGTAAAACAATTAAAACATTTATAAATGCTTATCTCTTTAATGTGTCATATTATTTGGATAATTATTCCTAGACTTAACACGTAATGTATATTGACGTCTTGTATGCAATCGGATACATCCTAAGATATCTTTTTAATTGATTACACATCGTTAGGGCAGAGTCAACACCTAACGCGTCATTAACTCTAAATTACAAATGAAAAATAAGTTGAATAAATTAAAGAAGAGTGCCCACAAATTTATATGCAGCCTGCGTTAATTGTTACAGTTGACACAAAATGAAAATTAAGCTCAATCGGGTCACAAAGCAAAACCAGCGACAGTAGCGCAGCTGATGAAACCATTTTTCAACAGTTCATCATCAAAATCTGGTTAAAAGTATTCAACTTAAATAAATTCAGTAGTATATAAGCGCCCCAATTAAATTTATTTAGTCACATCCATTTCCATTAACATTTAAAAATAATATTTTCGATTATTCTTCATTGTATATTTGATTATTGGATGTATAATTGTACTCAAAAGTTTTTTATTCGAGAATGTTTTGTAAAGATTGTTAATGATACGATGTGTCGATGAACCAATTGCATATTTTTGTTTAATCTCATTAATAAGCCTTCCGTATAGGTAAATAATTCAATGTATTTTATAACAAACATTACAGCCGTAATTTTACTATGAAATAATATATAACATATGTGGAAATGTCAATCTTGTAATATTATTTATGTTTTTGAATTTTTGGATAACTCGGCGCTTTTTAATAGTCTCGCACGCTACTGCATTATTGAATTCTCCTAACGAGCCAGAAAGGAAGAAGAAAGAATGAAGCTGTGAAGTCGATTAAGACATCTCCTCGAATGCAAATGAGAAGAGGCAAGCAGACAGCCAACCACAACAAACCTGTTAACTCGACCAAACGTATTCGATGGTTATAAAATTTTCAAATATTCATCGTCTAGAAACAAGCATTCAAAATAGCGAATAAAATTTATGAAAATTTTGAGATATTTTTTATTAATCCAAATCCATTTTTAATATACGTAAATATTGTCTGCCTGCCATGATAGAATGTTTCAAATAGATAATAATTTATAAAATACCAATTTTATTCATGTTTTCTTCTATAACACGTAAGGAACAAAACTATATATAACATACTAAACTTAAATTTTTTGATCCCCGCTAAAAATATGTATGACATGTTTTAGATAAAAGACTCTAAATGTTAAAGTGTGCAGTCAAAAAACATGCATTTTTTTATTGGTTTCTTAAATGCAGTAATAATATTAAAGCCTTCATAAATAATACATTGAAAACGTGTTTATACGCAGGTGTAGTCTCCACATTTTATTAGTATTTTTAAAAATTTTGAATCATGCAATTTCTTAATTTATACACCATAGTGTCCGCAATCAAAGCTTAATCCTTTTTAACTATAAGTCGTGTTGCCATATATACATATGAAATAAATCTGAGGTTAGTAGAAAGCCTGACATGTATTATATAATTTTGTTAAGAAAGCACATGAAGCAATAATTGACGTGTAATTAATTTTATTTGATATATTTTCATTAATTTTAATTGTAATTATACCCTGCTCTGTATGGTAAAGAAGGTGTTCGTAACCGATTACTTGTGCATATTTGAAATAATTAAAGAACATGATTATAAATTTATTTGAAAATAGAATGAAATCGTTAAGGCATTGCACTAAATTGACGTTTTCATAAGAATGTCAATGATTTTAAGCAAGCTTAAGGATCGTTACCTGTTTTTCTTCTAATTCGATTTTTAAAAAATGGCAATGTCATGAGAATAAAATACATACAACAACATGAAAAGCTAAAAGAAAAATATAAGCTGATTGATTTGCCAAATAAAATTTCTATATTAAATTGAAATCCAAGTCAGCTGTCAGTTGAAACATTTATATTAAGCATTTTCGGTTTTATATTATAGCTATATGGATTCACATATAGTAAAACTAATTAAGGTTATTCATTATTTTCTGTTTGTAGAAGAAATCTCTTTACAATAATAATGGAGTTAGAAAAAGATCATAATAAAAGCTCATCGCTCTCCGTTACGTAGTCAATAATAGTCCTAATTGAATTTAGAAAATAGGATAAATTTCATATTTTTTTATGGTATGGCAATAACAAGACTCATTCATAATTGATGAAATTTTCCAATCAAAGAATTTGAGATTTTGGTCGTGGAGTTCGTTAATTCACTCAGAAATTTGACTGTGCTATATGTATTTAAATAATATTTGAAAATATTCGGCAATATTATAGTGTTGAATTAAGACTGTGTAGTGTGATTGAAATATAAACATTGTTTAGCACGCTGTGTTTTAACAAATCATTTCCTTTTCATATCGTGCATTTCATGTAAATTTATATTATATAACATCAAGTTTTCCTACACAAATGAAACGATTTCAGAGAAATTTCAATGTAAAACAATTATAAGTGAGGCAGAAAGCCTACACTTTTCCGCGTGACGTTTACATATTTGGGCGTTTTCCTATCAGGAAATAATCTAACCGTAAAAGGTTACAACTAGTGTAACCCTTTCGTACCAAAAGTATTTTTTCCTTGAATTGTTTGAATAGATGTTAATTCATGGGTGGCTGGGGAGCATCATGCTAGTTAATGTAAAGACAAAATATAATAACATATGCAGCTCAATTTTACATTTCATGATACAAAATGCACAATATTTTGCAGTACCTCTTTCTGTATATTGTTTTTCAATTAGTACTAAAGAAGACTAAGAAAATAAAACGAAGTGTTTTATATTTTTTTAATAACTCATTTAATTTCATATCAGTTTTTAAATTAAATAAATTATCTGAAAATAAAATATAATATGTTCCAAGTTTCTTAGAGTTTATCAATTTTTTATACGGAACTTTTGCGAAAACTACCGTGTGAATTATGATACACACGTGTATTATAATTCTATTAAATATTGTATTATGGTTTTTTGTAGCTTTAGAGAATTTTTCGAATAATTTTTGAACGCCATCAGTTAGGAAAAATAATCACCTCGCCTTAAAAGAGTTGTTCGTTATCGCGACTCCCGTGGTGACTAATAAATAATGAAATGTGACATAAACGAAGTGACAAAATAACCTAGAAGACATGACGCGACGGCTCATACAAACAAAAAACAAGGGTTTGCTTTTAAGATCGCGTCAAAGCTACTGCCACAATTTTAATGATAAAGCTTTTTTATCCGATCGTATTTAAATGATAAACTTTTGAATATGGCTGCCGTAAAGCTTTCGCTTAAAATTTTGTTGACCTTCATTCAATGCTGTTTTTTTCCATTCTCTTCAGGAAGTTACGTAACTATACAAGCAATAACATCTTAAACATTGTTTTATCATGATACTTATCATAATGCTTAATTTATAAAACGAAAAAGAAAAACCTCCCAGTTAGAGTATTTTTTTATAACATCACCATAATTTATATAATGTTCATTGTATTTTGCTCACATAAAGAGCTCAAAAACAAAAGAAGTATAAAATAGTAAATCACCAAACAGAAAATTTAAAGGTAATATTTAAAAAATAATATCTTAAATTTATTTCTAAGAACACCGAAAACGATTCAAAAGGTTTATATTGTTTAAATATTTTTGTACTTTACGCTTAATTGATCAATAAAAATGACAATTGTATTCGCGACATTATATTATAGTGAACAAATATGAAATTATAACGATATATATCCATATATAAAAGAGACAGCAACGAAGAACTTTTAACGATTTAAGCCATATCAACTTTTTGTTAATAAAAGTTCAGAAATTCTTTTACAATGCAACAATATAATTCATATTAGAAAAATTTAAATGCATGTTTTAAAATAAAATAAAAATATATTCTTTTGTGGATCGCTCAACTACAAATTTCCAAATGGTATGTTGGATATCGGTAAAACTATATAACTTGAAACTTACACAAATCTATTGAGTGACATTTTTTTCGTAAAGTCAAATTCTGAATTGAATTATCAACGTCAACAAAAATCCATCAAATACAAACTGATAAGTGATGGTTGAGCTGATAAAGTGTGCGCTATCAAAAAAACGTGAACACATGTTAAATTCTGACATCGTTAAGCAAGTTATTAGTGGCATCCCATTACTGTCAAAGGTGTCAATTGTAAGCCAGTCAAACTAAAACAGCAATCAACTTAATCCAGACAAACAAAAGTATGGGATTCATTACCTAGGTATACCAACAATCGCACGAACTGACTTTAATCATACACAGCTATTTCTTGATAGACACAATATAACACTTATAAAAATACTATTGTTTTATCAACATTACAAATTATATTGTTTTTCATGAGTCTTCCTACAATTTGTTATTTAAATCAACATCTGGAATGCGGACTTTTTGTAGAAAAATCTGCAACCTAAAAATTTTTTTTTTATGTTTTCAACGATTGTCATACGTTTTGTACATATTACTCCGATTTATATTTTCTAAATCTTACCTTTTGTTAACAAAAAAAAACACAAAAATTCAGGACATGACTAATGCATTATAATTACTTAAATTTCAATGACTTGAAGGACTACTGCAGACTTTTTAAAATCTAAGAATTATCGACCATCATTTCTGGTGCAATATTTTAATGCATATTTTATACATACAATTTTAGTTTAAAAAAATGTGCATAATACTTATGTAAGGAGTTGTTGAAAACAAGAAAGTAAGTTTGTTTGAGTAATTGAAATATTAAGCATATAGTTCAGATATTTAATAATAAATTTATTTCTACATTTTAAAAATACTTACAAAAAGTCGCTATCGAAAAATCACCTGATAAAAATACATTGGTCAACAAAGATAATTTCTGTTATTTTATTTTATGTTTTAGAGTAAGTTAATTTCACATCGAAACATTTTGTTCGTTTGCACGTAGCCTAGAGTCGAACTGAGTTCGGTGTAAATGTTGCATGTCCTCAACAGCTGACGCCGGGGGGTGTGACTTACATGTTCAGTTAGTGAACCCGATCAACGATGTGTATTTGTCATTCTGGTCGTCAATTTTTATTGGTTTTATTTGCGATCTATTAAATCTATTTGCTAATATTGATATCAACGATTTATAAAACATAATGTCACATGAGCGATGTTTTTTCTACACTTAACAGATCATAATGATATTCAAAATATTTTGTAGTTTTTGTGAAGTCCCTTGCGGTAAGCTCGAAAATACGTGTGAAAGAAAACTACCCCTAGATTTTTCTTTATAATTGAATCTTTCAACTGCAATCGATTGAATTTCAGCAAAGAAATGAACAGGATTAATATTTGTACGATTAAGCATGGCAATCACCTTAATCCAATTGTATAAAAAAGTTCACTTGAAAATGTAATGGATAATTAGTTGTTGATTTTATTGATGACAAACAGAATATTATTTTTTTTAAATGTTATCGTTGTATTTTTTAATGACTATTCACTAAAAATGAGCAGTAAACAATACATATTTATAGTTTTATATGTTGCAAGGAAATAAGTATTGAACTATCCGAAGCATTTAATGGTATTTTATAAAATACCATTGTATACTAGTTCGTAAAAAACAACCCAGCTGCATATAATTGGCAAAAATGCTATCGGGGTAGTTTGCATCGATAAAAACAAAGTTAAGTGATCCTAGATAACGAACGTAAATGTCCGCATTATTTCTGCAATGCAGGTAAACAAAAGCATTTAGCAAAGAAAAAAAAACAATATCATTTTACGAAATTCTTTCTCCACAAAATACAACCGGCGCAAATCATTTGATTCTTTTATTTTAACGGAAGCTATTTTAACTCACGAAAATTGCTCAAATGGGAAAATATGAGTATATTGCTGACTTAAATTATTCGTTATTCATTTTTATCAATCAACTGTTGTTTCATATAAGAATAAAAAAATATTTAATTTGAGTTAAAGTAAAAGGGGAATTTTTGCATTGCAAAACGCTTTACATCAAACCTCTTTTAATCGTATTTATACCTTACTCAATTTTCAAAAGACTGAAAGATTTTCTCTAATGCGTTCTCCTGGTATGTATAACCAGACAAGACCAGACTCATTTTTAATCATCCATGCTAACATTTAATTAAGAAAAAATATTTAGTAGAATACGATACGTCTACATTAAAACATATAAAACACATACATATAAAAACTATTTTTAAAAGTCTTAAAGGACTAAGTAGAATTCTAACAGGACTTTCCAATTGAATTCTACGTTATTTACCGAGACGGCGATACTTTCTTTGTTTATTTATAGCGCATTTCAAAATTATTGTCGATAAATTAATTTCTTATTTAAAAAAAAAAAATATTTTTTCAAGCCAAATAAAAAATATTAATTCAGCAAGTACAAAGTCGTTCGTGGTCAAATTTTTATATATTTTTTACCTATACAGAGTGTCAATAAGAAAGTTATATTATTCGGTAAATTTAAGAGTATTCGATAAAAAAAAACATATGACATTTTAATGGTTTCATTATATGGCTAGCAGAATGTGAAAGAGTATACCGTTTCTATTCTCCATCTGGGTATCGTATACTTCATGTTGCCAAATCATATTAAACAAAAAATATATCGATAGTCTGTATTATAGCAGACTGTTATGAGAGCCGTAAACGTTTTGATTTCACTGCAATCGACAAAAGAAGTAAGATAGGTTCTTTCTACCCCCAGAAAACACATCTGCGATGGAGGTTTTCCCTGTGATATATTCACGATTCACAATTGAATTCGGTCTCGAGCCGACGGTACAATGGCCGGGCGCGGAACAAGAGGGTTCTAACTGAATGGGGGTAGCCGAAACGGTCACGCGATGCAGCCATTAAATTTCGTATAAAACTGGCTACAAATATAAATACATACGAACATTTGTATGCGTCTCGGGGCAGCCTAGCAGTGGGCTACTGAAATTCCCGAGTTATTATCTAATATGATTATTATTTTGAGGAAATAAGGATCAGCCGCTTTTAAACTACTACTATCAAAAAAAAAATACAACCTTACAGAATTGATTGCGTCAGAATTTTTATAGGAAATTAATCTTTTTTATTTTTCGGTCTTGAAGCATTACACAAATAATTCAATCAGTCTCTGTTAAGGTCCTTGCTGCTTTAAAATACATACTTAATTCTACCTAAATAAAACTTGTAACTTAAAAATAAAAGATAATATGATTGCTTTAATTGTAAATGCTTCATTATATGTAGCTCAAGTTTCAGTAAGTATTAAAAAGATAATCTGGTTTAACGAATCCAAATATCTATTTATTGTCACGTTGAGCTTTAATAATTAATAGTTTATTTTTATTACTTTCTTTGATTTTGATATTTCAGAGTTCCAAAATAAACGTTTAATCATGCAGTTACGTTATATAACTACTCATTTTTTTGAGTATATTGAATTCAAAAACTGTTGTTGACATGTTTAAGCCATCTCAAAGTAATGTCCACTGAAGCAGACCAAAACCGTTGTTTAATAACATTAAAAGTTAAAAAGTCGGTATGCGAAACGCAAGTGTTTTCACGCCGAGTTACTGTGTAATGATGTAAAATTCTGTATTCCGTATCACAGACATTTTTTATAGCTACGCATTTTCACCAGACAACTGATATTTACAGATTTACGATTTCTTTACAATTTCTGTAAGTGTTTAACAAGTGCTGAATATATGTTAATACATTAAATTTGTATGAGTATAATATTATATTCAAAATATATTTTCTTTTATCCGAACTTGATCTCTTTTTCACTTTGTTCACGTGAAGCATACCGTAATTCTGTATCAGCAGATTCTTACTTGATAATTTTCATTCGCTGAAGTTCTATATTCTCGGCGTGTGTTTTGTAAATTCCTCACTATTTATTATATTTTCAAATCTTTTTCCCTTTCAAATAAGCACAACAATTTTATTGCAAATTTTGTATCAGATAAATGAGCGCTTATGCCAAATGACAAGCGGGCAATGAAACTTTTTTTTCAATTTTGAATAAAAAAATAATGAGACGGTTGGTTTTAGTACGAAAGCATAGCGAAAGTAGTAACTGCTTATAAAAAAAGATTTAAAGTTTTATCTGAACTGTAAATTTTCTTTGGGTAACTATTTCAAAAAGTTAGTAACAGAAAAGAATTCTTTGTCATGAAAATTTTGTAAGAGAGAATAAAATTTTGCTGATGTAGTATTTTTATAAAAGAATTATACATATACATAATATTAATATCGAGGGAAAAAATAGAAATTCAATCATTAAGACTTGAATAAAGATAATTCATACCAAAAACTTTATTTTACAAGCTGTATATTCTGGAAAAGTATTCTTTTAATATAAATTCAAATATATTTTGAAAAACTATCAGTAACGCATAAGAGCTTAAATTCATGCCGAGTACTCTAAGGTCGACAAATTACCTCAAACGATAGCTGCTAGAACACATCGGGAAATTTTCTTCCCCGCGTAAATATTATTTTATAATAATTTTAATGAATTCACTATTTACTAATATGCAAATTTAATAATATATTCTTATCCTTTCGGGAATAATTTTGTCATATTTTAGCCTATTAAAAATTTATATAAATAATAGGAATGGTGTTTTTTACAATAAATTATATCGTATAATCTATGGTTGTAAATAAGCAAGTCACAGGATCTCATAAAGCGCGTCATGAATTTGACAAACGATTATTTTATTCGTAATTTTAATAACGCCGGCGAATAAAATTGGCCGGAAAAACATTTTTTAACAAAGGTGATTAATAGAAAGTAATTATGTTGTATGTTCCACATACTTGTCAGACATAACTCATAAAAATCAAGATGAAATAATGTTAATTAATTATTCTTAAAACGATTATATGAAATTTCATTTTAATAAACTGAAAAGTAAGGAAAGTTTTCTTTGGAATTTTGGTGTTTTAATTTTGCTGCCATTTGTCACGCAGTATGTATATTCTTGTTGCTAAAAAGATAGAAATGATTTGAAAAAAATTAATGCTCAGTCATAATAAATAACGGGTGGTAAAATCTGTCCACTAATTATTCGAACTGACCCGTGTTTAGTATCAGTATTTGTTGGTAAAAATAGATAAAATCATAGCATGTTTCTTCTTAAAAATAATCGTTGCTGATAAAGAAAGAGGCATAAGTATTCATTCAAAGATCGGCCACAGGGCAAATAGGTAAATATATTTTTACCATTTCCACTACTGATGAATTTAATAAGGCTTGTCTCAATTGAAGTTTTCTACTTCGAGTAATCCTTGGGTTGGGTTTTAATATTCACGATTTAGAGTGCGAATTCATTATTTGGTGTGAAAAATTAACTACGCATGTGTGTTTTGAGGTATCGATATCTACGATAACTAAATTCTTTTACAACTATGTGTTATAGGAATGGCGTATAATGGGTATAAATATTTGTTCTTCTGAGACTCTACTATTGTATATATATTTAGTACAACGCAAAAAAAATATTGTCAAAAGGAAAATTACTATGGTGTGCAGTTTTGATATTTTTTTATGTCAATGACAATATACCTAGATATTTTATTGATGCTAGAATCTTGCGTCCGCGATTCGAGAAGTTGGGGTATAATTTATTTATGAATACGCAACCGACAATAGGTCTTGGATAGAGTAATGACACGAATTACCTCTGGCCTACCTGTACTTTGTCAAATAGCCTCCATTAGCTCGCGAGTGCGTATGTGGTTATTTATGTCCGGTGAAAATATCTACTTAGCACACGGCTATATTTATATCTACAGTGAACAGTTGAAATGAAAAAAATCTACCAAGTTTCTTGATAACATAATGTTTAACTCCTTTTGTCATCGTTTCGTGGGGATTTACCTACTTTTTTAACCACTGTATAAAATGTGATCACTCTGGTGAAATATTTTATTTATGTTGCTTATTACATCGACTTAAGCATACTAATTCTCTGTATTTTTCAGATTGAGATAAATTCAAAATATTATACACAACTCAAACGAAATCAGCGGTTATTTCATCACTTTTTACTACGCTTTTTAATCGAATGGTTGAGTTAAAAGTGCCCACATTCATATAAAATATTTTCGATCAATTAAAGAGAATTTTTGTTTTTATAATAAATGAACCAGAACGGAAAAGCGATAGTTTATCGACATGCCGTTTCTTAACGCATTTTTTTTATTTAACAGTACTCGAAAAATATGGATTGAACTATACAATAAATAATTAGTTATCATAAAATCAATTCTGTTATATGTGTAAATTCCACACTCTCTCTTAGCAGTGAGCAATCTTTAATAGCAAATTTAATTATAAATATATTGATGTAGAATAAAATCTATAGATTCAGATTTTTCATTTAAATTTAAACAGCATTACGGCTTGAAAGAAAGCAAATATACTCTAGCAGAGATATGAAAGATAAATATTTTTGGACTATGTATATTACGAACGACGTCATTTAAATTTTGAACCCAAACTGTCGTGAAATGATTGGAGTATTAAGGCTTATGGAATTCATATATTTTTAACCATTGTTAGTTTTTATGCGTACATATAATTGAAAACCTATTTAATGCCGTTAAACCAAGTCCTTTTATATGTATAATTTGGCTTTAACTGGAAATTTTATGTCCCATAATGGAACCATATAATACGAGAACAACAGTTATGTTTATGTAATTCCACACGCATTTATTGAAGAAAATGAAAACTGGTTAATTTAATGTAATTTATGTAACAGCATGAGAAAATCTACGCAAATATGGATAATTTAAGTATTTTCTTTGTTTTAGAAATACTTGTTGGGAGTATAAAACATTTTTTATACGTCTAAAGGAATATTGAATATTAATGCTTTTTTTTTATATGTGCGCTAGACAAAATTACTAAAAGAGATGCTGTTGAAAAGTAAAATAAAAATGTTTTCTTGAATTTATGGATGAATTTAAATTATACTAAGATTATTAAAAAGTAAACATATCGTATTTTTGGTCAACTAAACGTATTTTATGACATCGATTGTTATTTTATGATTGATCATCTTTTTCAATAATGAAGAGTATTTTAAATTGCAACACATTATTTTACAAATCCAAATAATATTAGAATATGCTACTTTTTTTTATATCTGTATACAAAAACTTTTATGTACAACATGAATTTGTAGTAAGTAGTTACAATCTACTCCAATAACAAAAAAAGACAATTTATATATATATTAATAAATTTCTGAATATTCAATGTTTCGCTCACCGGTCAACTATGTTAAGTTTTAATATTTTTAAAATTTCACATAAAACGTTTACTTCTACGAAAATGCGATTTTCCTATTCATTTTTTACATACAATTACAGTCGTATTACTACATTTTCTGTAAGTTACCTTCTATACCCCAATGTACATAAAAAATTAGATTCAACTCAATTGGCGGAAGTTGAATAATAAAAAATAAACTTTATTTACAAAATAAATAAAATAATATCCCGTTTGATAGTAGTGAAAGAATTAACTTACAAATCGAAATAGTTATTGCTTGGTAAAAAAGGTCGATAAAAATGAAGCTATAAATATGAAGATATTTTATTCTATGACATTAAAATTATCTCGTATCAATTAAATATATTCATACAATTTTTTACTTTTTCTTTGGCTATATATAAGTATTATATTATTTGTAAAAAAAGGTTTCTCCTTTTGTCTTTTTGACCGAGACACCGCATATTATTATTATTTAATTTATTAAAATAAACCGAAAAGTCATCCAGTAACATTTAGTAACATATTTATGAATCGACTCATGTTAATTGTCCGTTTGTTTACGACCACTGCACAAGAAACCTGTTTGTGTGTATTTGTATGTGAAACATTAACATGAGTTTTTTAAAGATTTGCAATTGTTCACTTTACTACTAACCCCATTCTGTTCACCTTCACATTCCAAAGTATGAACATTTTTTCCAATAATTTTGATTTCTTTTTCTTCAATTATTGTTATTATCTATTTACATGACTATCAGGTAACCTTGATCGTGTATATTTACCAGTAAATTTTTGTTCATAAAAGCCGTCACCCAAGACAGAAATTTCAATATATTATATATATATATAATATATTGACGTATCATGAAATAATAAGTTTACAACAAGAAAACTGCAAATGCAGTCTGGCGGTATTTTAAAATTTCCATTTGATGATAAATGCTTTTTTATCCGTTTCGTGAAAAGAAAACATCAAACTCGTTTATTTACGAAATAATTTTTACTGAAATAAATACACAAACAACATTAAAATTTGAATGGTGGCATGAAAAATTAATTATTGAATTTATGTCTTTTATTTGCTGAAAGATATTTTTACATTTTTTGTCAGTTTTTTCGATATCAAATTAAACCAAATTAAAATATTGTAAAAATAAACTTACTTTTTATAAGAAAGCACGGAAAAGCCTCACAAATCATTCTCAAAAAGCTGTCGTATTAGCTTTATACTTATTATGGTGCTGTTTTAGAAGTATTGAATGAAAAAATCAATTTATAAAATTCGATCGCTATTATTGTTCATCGACAGTTTATATAAAAGTTTAAAAAAATATTAATTCGTCACGAAACAAAAAAAAAAGATATCAAATTTAAATCGTTGAAATTTTGTACGATTCCACATATTGTGTCACTAGCATAAATGTATATCTGTCTCACTTACCTTGAAAATAGCTCTTCGTTCTTAGGTAGGAGACAGAAAGCCTTAATATGGAGAGGCGGTCCAGTTTACTGAGGATATTCTGTTCAAATGGAAGAAGAGAAGCAAGGGTATCTAGTTCTGCGTTCAATCTCTCTCTATGACGTTTGCTAGGGTTGCTCTTCGTTACGCCGTCTTTGGGAGGAGGTTTCAGGCTGCAAAAATAAGAAAAATGTACTGAGTGAGTATGATAGTATAATGTGAAATATACTGTTAAATTTACGTGAAAATTTCGTAATTGTTTTATAAATTACTAAGAATTTCAGCTTATACTAAATTTAAAGAGCTTTACACAAATTTTATGTTGTTATTATAAAAATATGTACGACTCAAACTGTTTCCAAGTAAGCATTGGCTTTTCGATTACTTAACAAAATCTGGATGCAATTTTTTTTATTCGTTCTCATTCTCCAATTTAATTAACAAAATTCAAGAACAAAATAACTTAAAAAACATAGGTTGAACACATTTCTATCAATATTATTCAAAAATGTTTAAATCACCATTTTCGTTGTTGTAGAACAGAAGAGCAAGAATAATGGAAGGAAGAATTAAATTAGTTAAGTGGAGACTACCCCTCTTAAACTGTCTATAGTTTAGTCTTTAGAATACGGTCACGCAATGTGTGCTCAGTGGCTTAGCTCCCCCATTCTTCATAAAAACTTAGGATAAATCCAACTTTTGCTACGACCAAACAATCTCTACGCAAGCATTTTCTTCTCTCTCTTTCGAGGTCTACAATGACGTATTGAATATATCAGCCAAATTGCTTACGTAACATCAGAATTATATTATTATCAGAATCATATTTAATCAATTTTTGACTTGACATGACTTTTTGTTTGAGTGAAGTGAAGTTATTTAATAGTAATTTAATATTGCAATCTTCCATTTACAAGATATATATTTATAATTATAATATGATAATATGCACTCAAGTCGTTTATATTTTTACTTCTATATGTTATCTACATAAATAATTTGCTTAAACTTCTTAAAGCCTTCAACAAACTGTTATTCATTCATGTATATTTTTAAAAGATTGACATTAATTAAAAAAATAAATCGTAAAAGTAGTTGTGATTGGAATAGATGAAAGGTTTTAGGTTTTGAAAACATTGTTTACCATCATGATTTCATAAAACATCATGTTCTTGCTTGTACTATTTTACAAAGTTTCAAGTTATAAAGTTTCCTTAAAAAGTTTTGATCTCAAAAAATTTTAAGCCAATTTCATTAAATGATTTATATTAGTTGTAGTTGTTTCATGAAGTGGATTTCAATAATACAAAAATTTTAATAAACATAAGATAATGGTATACGTATTTCATCTTATTGTGTGATATTCAAAATAGCTTTACAATAATTTCTCTTGAGAAAAGCTTTTTTTTAATAATCACCCTCCCTTATAGTATAAAACGATTCATTAACTCCAATAAAGTGCAATAATATCGGATAAAAAGCACATTGGCAACGTAATTCGTTCCACATAGCGCTTTTACCTGGCTATCTAATAGCGTCAGCCCACCTGGACAGAAACACAATGTGTTCCCACCGGGATGATTAGTTTATCTTTGGATATTCATTTCTGTCGAGGGATGCGCCCTATTGCGCTGTCACAAAGGGGAGAGAACATCATTAAACCCCTCAAAACAATTTATCTCGAATATCATAATGCGCATTACCCGTCAAACGCGCACAATTGATTAGCCATTCAACTGCGATTATTATGATTGTTCAATATTATTTGTTTTAATTACTGTTTTGCACCCTTGATAATGATCTGAATAATTTCAAGATGTTATTTAACTTATTGGAAAAAGGAAATGCTTATTCTTTCGCATGTGATTAGTAATTTTTAGAAATGTAAGTCTTCAATTTTCCTGCCGTTATTAATTTGTATTGAAAACAATTTTCACAAATGGATCCGCCAAAAAATACTTAGAATCAAATCCTGACATTTTTACGAGTTTCACTTATACACAGACACTTCCACATGCAATGGTTTGTGTGATTTAAAACAAGACAGAGTTTTATGACATTGTGAGGTTAATTTCTACTAATAAAACACTTGGCCGCGCGTTGAATCACCTGGGTATATATCCGACTATTGTTGAATTAACTTTGTGTGACTTTCTTGAAATAAGATATCATTTTTTTTTTTATGATATACTGAAATATTTCATAGGATACCTTCCTTAAATATCAATGTTTTATTCTTTCAAAATGGTTATTCTTTTAAAACATCTTACTAATTGAACAGAATATTCGTATTTTTTTTTTCATACAAATATACCGTCTAATTTTAAAATCATTGTTCTTTAAACTGGCATGGCGATAGTAGATTATATCATTATTCATTACCTTCAATTAGATATCAAACATCGACATAGAATATTCGAAACCCCAAATGCGCTCTCAGCCTGACTGATGACCACTGATCATAGAATTATTATACTTTAATGCCTTCGGGCAACAGTTGATGTTGCATCATTAATGAGAATACTGATGACCTCACTGACTTCGAGCTGTGGAGAATTTGATATAAAAAAATCTTTAAAAAATATCAAATATGTAATTTATCGAGAGGTTTAGACTCTCATGTCTTACATAACATTTTTTTTACATCGGTTTATGATGAAAACAATAGACTTATTTGTAGAGATTTGTAAATATTTTGAAAATTATCATTTGTAAGTGCGAAAAATGTTAGGAATTATTTTAAAGCTATATTATATTTTAGACTAAGGTATTATTTGAAAAGGAAAAGTAAGATCTTTCAAATCAATCGCTTTGCGACCAGATAGCTGAAGTTATAAGCATAAGACGTTTTTAATTAAAATTTTAAAAGAGATACAATCTATATGTACTTAAACACAATTTTTAATATATTTTAATAATTCAATATTAAATATAACTCGTTAAATAAAGGTTAATAGGAATTAACGAATAATACATCTAATCAGCATCTTTTCAGTTAGTTATTTTGGTTAACATTAGAAATTTCTAATTGCACACATTATGAAAAGAATTTTATCTATAAAAATATGATTTGAAATGGTTTTCAATAATTGTCTTGTCAAAAAGTGATATTATGGTCCACGACCAAGAGAAAAATATTTTTATCTAGCAAAGTATACTTATAAAGAATTTATTTGTGAATAACAAACTCTTTCAGATATCACAGCTGTTTCTAATATTTCTTAATGGTATATGTTTCATACCTTAATAATTTTCAAAATATGAGTTTCATCCTTTATTTCTACTGCATATTTTACAAAAAATAGATTCATTAAAATATACGTTATTGGATCAATTTATATTTAAAGTCTTTAAAATATTATTTATTATTACGGTTAGAAAACAGCTACTGTAAGAAAATATATTTCGACGAATCGAACCTTAATTAATCACATCCTAAAATACCGATCTCACCGCAAAAAAAGCGAAGCGAAACGGTGTCTCCATTTAAAATGCAGAGCAATTATTCGTATTTTTTCCCCAATCTGGTGTCACTGTTGCTTGGTGTTGGTTTCCAATAATTCCGATCTGATACGCGAAGTGACCAGGAGTAAAAATAAATGACCGGAACACAAAAACTAAACAAAAACAGCTTACAGTTTTACCGGTTCAGGGTCAAACTGCGCAATTAACTAAGATACTAAGCAAAATATATCAGTATCATTCTTATGCTAATGGATATAAATGGTAGCATTTATGTTATTGGGTTATATTCTTATAAGGGGTTTATTATATAAGATCACGAATTTGTGGCGGGACACTTTTATAGGGATAAACGCCTCCCTTGAATAATTGTTGGAAATGCCTAGAAGATTTTTTTAATGAGTTAATTATTATGTTAACTCTCAATATGTCCGGTTCATAATAACAGGTTAAGAGAAAATTAGATGTACATATTATTTATTTTGAAGTAAATTTTCAATTTTTTTTTTTAACAAATCAACTTCAAACCCAAAATTCGGGTTACAATCATAGCTTCGTGAGCACGTACCAATGTTATAATTGGTATGAGTGTGTACATTAGAAACTCTTTTTTTCTTGTATTTGTAAACAATACATGAATTATTTGATGGACATAAATACTCTTCCATATGCTTCACCATTTGACTTGGTTTATTTTCTGAAGGTGATAATAATAAGTCCGAGGCGCAAATTACAGCAGCACCGCAAGATAGCGCTCCATCGTCATGTTATTCAGCAAAGATTGTAACCACATAATACTAAGTTTGTATGCGGTGTGAAACCTGGGTTAGATTTATGACCTCTCGATCTAGCTAATGGATAAGTATTCACCGCTTTGTAGCTACTGCCGTGAACAGACACTTGTTATTTTATAAGTGGAGCTTTAAGCTTTATCATGTTTGTGGCCATATTAAACTGGCGAAGTGACAGGAATAATAATACAGATGATCAAATATTGTAAGTGAACAAACACTCAAAAGAACCAATGGAAAAATCAAATTATTATTGAAATAATAATGAACCGTAATTTTTTTTCCCAGCGTGAATTTAACGAAATTGAAAAACAATCAGATGTATTTCCCGAGCTACTAAATGTTTCGAAGCGAAGTATAAAATAGATTCAATAAACAATATAGCATAATAATTTATCGAAGATATTTCTTAGTACAAGATTTATTTCTGTAATGAGTTTATGATTTTTCTAGTAAACAAAACGACCACACTTATTATATATATAGACCAAAATATGACACTTATTTCCATTATTAAAGCACCATGAACAGCCTTTTTTAAATATATTTAGGTATTTTTTTCTATAAGATGACATTGAAAAATAAATTACATTTAAAATATTTATTTACTACATTTATTTCAATATGTTATAATTCTATTACTCTAACTGTAGTATACCAACATTTTTTGAAAAGATATATAACATGATACACAAAATAAGTGAAATACCAGAATTATTATAATTATTATAATCTCTTCTTATGAAAGAATTTAATAATCTTAATTGAAAATTTAATATGTACTTTTTTAGTTAATATAATAAATTATTTATAAGAAATTGCATGTTCAAAAACTAAGAAATTTAAACAAAATAAATTCATTCTTTTCTGTCAGGTACTAAGAAAATTAAGACGCCACACACTTATCTTAAACTGAATAAAATAAAACACTTGGAAGTAAATTAAAGTCTCTCTTTATCACCGTTTGATATATTGAGACACCTTAAAATGAACACCAAAATCAGGTGGCACTTATAAGCAACTGCTTCTGATTACGACTTACTTTTTTATTAAGTCTGAAAACAAGATTTCACATATATGTTATATAGTTCACGTTAGATCACACATATTTTTTTCACAAAAAGAAAATATCAATTAAAAATATAGTTTTATTGTTTATATTTTCCTATTTCATCTGCAAATAGCGTTTGATCAATGAAAACACTTCAAAAAGACATTTCGTTAATTTACAAAAAATATTTTCATTCATTTACGTACACCCAGTCCTTTTTTTACGCGATACATTGGCTCCAGAAAAAGGCGCGTAAAAAAATGATTTCTCGCAATTGCATTATATTTACTTACACACCCTCAAACATAAATTCGCATAATATCCGATACACTTGTTAACATTTGGCAATTGTATGTGTATTAAAAAAATGGAATGCTATACAAAATTAGATTTTAAAAATACACATATTTTTTTTATTTAAAAAAATAATGAAACGTACATGCCTAGTATCATATAAAAATGTCTTCTTTAAAACAAATTTGGGGGAAAAAATACGTAAAAACGAGTGAAGCGCGTAAATAAATGTAGCGGTGCTGTCCAAAAAAATCACGTATAATCGAATGCGCGTAAAAAAAGGACTGGGCTTATTTATCAATGTGTTAAGATTTGATCACAAATATATCATACATCTAAACCTGTCAAAAATGTATTTAAACACTGATTATTTTTCTGTATATTTAGGTACTACGATAAGTTTTTCTTCCAGAAATCATTATATACTTAATACATCGTTGTATTTTACACATATCTCAATAGTAGTTTTTTGTATTTATTTGAAGGCACTAGAATCTAAAATAATCATTTTACTGGTAAGTTTAATAATGCTAATTAAATTGAAGTAGCATATCTTTCCTCTTTTCATTATTGCCAACTTCATTCAAACAATTTATTCAATAATTTTAAAGTAGACTTATAATCACATCGAATCTAAGTGTATAATGAATGTATACGACATGAATGTCCATCATTAAATGGCTGACGATTGAAAAATTATATTTGAGTCTTGTATTGTGATGTCTGTATTTTAAAATGTCACGTCAGTTACATGGTCCGTTAGGTAACTCCGTATTAAATGTCATAGTAAAGACAGTCGACTGTCAGTAGTGAATTGCAATATGCGATATTTAGGATATAGGTATGGCAATTCAATGCTATTATTTTGGTTTCTTCCTTCTGGAAAAACACGCAGTCGAAATGATTCATTGTAACAGTAAAATTCACTTGAGTATTTCTATATGAAGAACTTTTCAGAAGAAAAGTATATTAAGAATTGTAATTCTAATCTTATTTCAAGCTTTGCGGGCCATTTTTATTAACATAAATAAATTGTCAAAAAAATTGCCATTTCTGTAAGAAATCATTCTCTTTGTAATTATACTATATTTTTTTACCAAAAATTTGCAATTAAATAATATTACATTTAGGCATTTCAAGTAAAAATGTATTCTTTTTAATAATACGTGTGCATAAAAAAAACATTATATATATATTAATAGTTTAAATCTTCGATCGTTTAATATAATATGTGAATGATACTAAGGTTACTTCAAACATATAGAAAAAAATAGCAATAATGGATCAAATAAGAATAATTTATATGTAAACCTGTAAAAATATTCAATCCGTGTCTTATTAAAATGGTTTATTGACAGTAGCATTTAGTTTATCACTAATAAATTGTGATACAAAGTAACATTCCGGAGACTTCGTGACATCTTAAGTCTCTACCTGTCAACACCTTACCTCTGTTTCTCTGCACCGAGTATGCTAATCACAAACAGTAACGGCGGATGTCATCAGAAACACTCTTAAGACAATCTTTTAAAATGTTTTTCATGCATTCATGCTGTTTTTATTTTATTTCAGAGACACAGTTAAACAAAGTGAAAAAAAATCCACTATTTATTATAATATGTGACTGAAGTCTTTTTTTACTGGTAATTAATATCAAGTAAGTCTATTAGACAACTATAATTTCTCCCTTTTAAGGAAATAACATTTTATTCAAATAATAAAAACATAAATTATAGTTTTATTTCCACAACTTCCTCCATTAATATTTTAGTTAACAGTTTTATAGTCTACGTCTAATCTTGTTTATAATCAATCAAAAAATTTCATGTAATTGGTGGATTATTCAGGTCATTTTAACAGCAAAGAAAGTATTTATAAAAAAAATATTATTTCATCGAAAAATTATTGCTTGGAATTCATATCAAATTTTTACATAAAAATATGTACAATTTTAAAACATTGTCAAAAAAAGCGATAAAGAACCAATTCAAAAAGTTATTTTAAAGCTCTATAATTTATGTGTTGTAAGTAATGATTTACCACTAAATTTTATATAAGTTGACCAAATATGTTTCATTGCAGTCACGAATACTAGTGGCTATATCTTGTATATAATAATTCACGAAGTGAATTTTTTTATTATTATTTTAATCGCTTTGTCTAATTTCTTTTTTTTTTAACTCGTATCAACTGAATTGTGCAATTAAATTTGTAATATTTAGGTGAGACGTCCGAGAATACTAATTTACGTAGCGTTAATCTGGGTAATTATGAATACAGTTGCGAAAATGAATTGCAAATACAATATAGTAAAGTTGCAACAGTAGCCAGTGCTGCTGTTGGATAATAATTGTGAATTACTGTTTACAGCAACACCTACCATTGCCAATCACTACAGTGGAAAATTCAATTGAAAATTACAAAACTTTTTACGTGATGTGAACAATGGCTTAAAATGAATATTAATCATAGTTTAATTACAAAAGGATAAAATAAAAAATGAAAATTGAACGAGAGCTTTTATTTTTTATTCAAATATGATGAGTCGAAAATATTGTTATATAGAAATTGGTTGATATTGGTATAATAAATTGAGCTCACCGCGCCAAATTTTCATAATGTTTTCAAAGAGTTTATACCGAGTTTTTCTCCTTTATTCTTACAGGTGATAGGAATTGGGTGGCTTTGAATAATCTATTGCATACAAACATGGAGATGGATTTGATTACCAAAAAAACACAAGTTGAAACTTGAAGTAAAACTATTTAAATGATAGTCTATAACTTTCGCGAGTTAGCTACACTACACACATGCAGAGCGGATTTTGTCCATAATTATTAGAAAATGAATGTAAACACAATACAACCGACATATTTTTTTACTTTTCGTGGTTAACTCACTTAATATTTCTATATTTGAATCGAATTGAAATTTGGTTGCTTTGTGACTTTGTGAATCGTTTTTGTGTACATAATAAAATTAAGCAGGGCACATTTAAAAATTTTCTGCTTAATTTTGACACGTCAAACCGATAAGTTAAACGTTATCAAGATTAATGTAAAATTGACACTAAGTAATTGGCTAATAAATCACAAAGCTACATACGTTTTATCTGAATTATAACTATTCTTATAGCTCAATTTTCATTAACATATTTCACTCTTGCACTCACAGTTTGCATTCACATGTTCTAATCACTGCGTATTTTCTTCGTTACTAGTGACTCAAATTGCATATTCAATGGGAAAACCATTCTTGTTTGAGAGTTCGAGTATCAACATGTCACTTTCAAATGACGTGAAACATTAGCTCGCTATGTTTCCCATTGTACAATGTAGTGCCGATAATATTTCTGATCAATTACGTTAACAAAACTAATGCAGCGATCCCCCATACAACCCTTAGATCGCTTTAACAGACACGCAATGCAGTGTATCGATATCCTCGCGAGGATTATCCCACCCCTTTTGTGGTTAAGGGTTACTTTAAATCCGCAAATCCTTTCAGGGGTTGTATAAGGCGTTGTGAATTGCACTAAATGCAACAGTCCAATATGAAATTTGCAATCGTGTTTTCACATATGCTTGCAAATTTCAAACATATGTAGCAATAAAGAATTGCTGCAAATGAGTTTTATTTTTTGATAAAGATAATAAGTAAAATACAACGCACATTTCTGTTTTACAGCAAAATATATTGTGTGATGTTAAGGTGACCACTTAACCAAACGTTCGTTTATCCACTATATGGCTATCACTGTACGTAGGATTTTAAACTGCATTGCAAGGTAATCCGTTTAGAGACCGTTTGGAATAGCTAGGTGTACGTTAGAATACTAAGGGTAATAATGCTTACTTTATTATATACAGCCAACCAATGGTGAAGGTGATAGTTTCGGATTAAGTGTGAAACCCCGCCTTACAGAGATTTCAATCAGGCAATGTGCATTTTCATAGAGATGCTATCGACGAAATATAAAACTGAAAATATGACTTGCAAAGTAATATCCAATATCTTTCGAAATAGCGAGGCTCATAACATTTCGTATGAACATAATAAATATCAGATATAAGGCCTTCGTCTCATATGCGTATGTCAAAATTTTAAATAATAAAACCAAATGATATGATGACAGGTCATAAAAAAATTATAATATCAATTTAGAAGTAATTTATACGACATATAGAACACAACTAGCATCAACTACAAGCAGCTTATTGTTGCTTATATATGAATGTATGAATTAAGATAAACTAAGATCAAAAATTTTTTTACAATAACTTTAATGCCCGATTAAGTCGTGATAATCAATTTGCAACCCCTGTTGACGTAGTATTGAATTCGTCCCCATGAAGTTCATAATGCAAAGCTTTTAATGCGAAAGCTTATCTTAAATACGTTATTTTGCAGTGATAGTGCGTTGAAACTTCTTTACTTAATGTGCATTTCAACAGTCGCATAGCTAATTAGTTGACTTAATACCTGACTAAGTTGATACCACTCCGATAATTCCACACGATAATCACTCAAACAAGAATGAGCTACAAACAAGTGAAACATGACGAGACAAATGTATGCATATTCAAACGCGAAGAAATTACTATACGTTCACTTTTCATCAATGTGAAAACCAATATAGCTCATTATTAAATTTAAACAAAACAAAAATCATAACAGGAAATTATCCAGCATTAAATGTTTATGTACGAAATGTATGGGACAAGTTTTTTAACATAAGAATAATAAGTAAGGAATAAGACTAAAAGAATTATGTAATGGTTTGCAGCGATTCACTGTCTATCTAAATTTAAAGTATACATAATATTAAATATATATACACACAAGATGTATCAGTATTGTGGTTTTATAAAATATGGTAAACTGTATATGGCTCATTAACATACGTAAAAATATGGATTTTACCAATATAATTTACCATAACTAACCTCATTATTGGCAATAAATCAACACCGTAAATCATTTCGGATGGGAAATAAAATGTTGTAAATTTCATAATTACGATAATAAAAACGTACACAGTTATTTTTTTATTTGTTTTTTACAAAAATATTAGTAGGTCTTTGTCCATTTATTTGCTTTAATCTTTTATATTCAACATAAAATATAATTCAAATTTAACTGTTCCGAATCAACTCTGTGAGCGAATATCATTTTTTCCTCTATAATTTATGTCAACTCCATTGATCTTTTTGAGGTAATCTTATTAACAAGTTAAATAGATACATTGTTTTGCTTTCGATGCATTATGAATGGCTATTACTTTACTGATTCCCGGATGAGACAGATTGACGGAGTGGAAAGAGCTTTTTGCCAGATAGTGTCTGCGGTAATGTTGTTTTAAATACGGCTAATGCGGCAAATGCAGTTAATGCAATTTACCGACAATTAATTGGATTTGCGATAATTGAATCGAGGCCACGGTAGCCTATTCCGCCGGGATTATAGATGCATTTCCGCGTCAGAAATCCCATACCGTAAAAAGAAATCTGAAACCTGAAGCTAATTTTAATTTAAACATACAGAACGCTATCAACCATAAACCTCTAACAAGCGTTCATTGACATATCCTATATTTCCTTTTCTTAATAATTGAATGGATCATATATATGTGATCATGTATTTTTATAAACGATAGATTGGTAAAATTTAATTTATAACACGAAATATCAAAATTAAAAACGTAATTTTAACATACAGATTTATACCATTTAACAAATCGTAAAACAGTTCATTGATATCACACATTTTGTCAAATTAATGTATGAAAATAAAAAAAAATATTTAGGATAAGGATTACAGTTTTTTCTGTTGAGTTTTTTTTGGTGCAAGAATGTTGCTGAAAGAAACTTCCACTTTGATTTCCATTATGCGCTCAGAGTATCAATATGAGATAATGCATCCGACAGACATCATACATTATCTTTGTACACTTGTAAAATGGATTCGTTGTCTCACACGCCACATTCCTATTAATGAATCAGAAAGAGTGAATTTAAACGGCGATCACGCGCTTCAAATCCAACAAGTTGAACAGTGTGACGTCGCGGCGTCGGCTTTCACGAGCGGCGTCGGAGGGCGTCGGCTCGCATGTTGGCAAAAAGTTAAAGCTTAGCACACGCGAGCCCCGGATGCCGGTTCGAGGTTCTGTACGGGACAAATTCCTCAGACGCTGCTTATGACCAAGTATTGTGACTTTGACGTCACGTTCTTGACTCATGAAAGGTTCTCGGCTGTCTGGAAATTTTAACAGCCGGTATTTTGGCTTTGATTTGATTTTTATCGGAGAACAACTGTTGCTTTTGGCGAATTTCATTTAATTTTTTAAGCGGTTATAAATAAGCGATATTCTCAACGACAAAGACTTTTTATTTTATGATTTCAATTATGATATAGCATCAAGCCTTTTTTTGTTATGGTGATAAATTATCAATAATTATTCAATTTTTATTCAAATCTAGTACGTTTAAGGTGTTAACTGTTAATTCTTGATGGAAAGGCATGATATTTTAAATAATTAAAACACATTTATTAGTACTTATTTCCACAATATAACTTTTGATCAGGACCGGTTTCGGTCATCGCGTGCATTATCAAATGATGAGCGAAACTGGTCCTGATCAAAAAATATATTGTGGAAATAAGAAGAAATGACAGTTAACACCTTAAAAGTGATTGATGAAGCGGGTATGGCTAAGCGTACAAATCTACTACTTCGAAGTCGAAGATTTTTATTATATTTTAATAGAATAATAACATCATAACTAAAACTACAATATTTATGACATTGTTTGTCGCCAAAAGTAGTGACTTTAATTTCAATCTATGAGTTTGATAATGTTTAAAATGACTAGAATAATATTGAAATTTTTGAATAAATTATCTTGCAAATGAATATATATTCTTATCATACATATGAATGTAATAAAATAATCTCTATATTTTTTTTTCGAAGAAAAGAAACGAATAAAGCTGCAAGTCATAATATCAAGAACCATGAAGTCCGATAGTCAATATTAACGACGAATCTTTCGCAAATAGGCAATGACCGAGCAGAGCTATCTGTGAAGACAAGACGCGGTTGCGTGCTTTAGCGATAGGCGTCGTTGCGTTGACTCGCGTCGTAATGGAGGCTGCCACGCATGCGCACGATACGCACGTCACGATACGCATTGCCATATAACAATATTCACCAGATAATGTCATGTCGAAATTTTTGTTCCGTTTGATACGCGTATGTAAATTCAAAACTTTAAAATAATACTTCACTTCAAGTATAATTCACTTTATTAAAAAAAAATGGTTGCGCCACACTATCAAGTGTATTTTAATACAGAAATTTGCCAAATTTTTTGGTAAAATAATAAAATATATTCCCCAGTTACAAAGCGGTATTGCTTCATATGATCCGTGATAACGTCGTAAACGTCGTTGGCTTACCCGTATTAAGAATAAGAATTGTTTGTCATGTCATGTTTACGATCCTTATTCAATCCTTAAAAACAAAGGATAGCAAGAACGATCAGCTAACCGTTAGTCTTTCCCTAGTCCATTTTTTATTGCTACTCTTTGAGATTGAAGCAAAAATTTATCCAGAGGCTGTTAATTGTATATTGTCAGTGAATATGGATATAATAAAAACAAAATCATTATAAACATATACGTATGCATAATTATCCTCATATGTACTAATTTCACTTCATTATTTCGAAAAATAATTTTGATTAAACTGCCACGCAAGTATTATAAATAAACTTAATAAAAGTAAAGTAAAGTTAAAAAACTCAAATGAAAGATTTTTGCTTTTGTATTCAAGTGGTAAGAGACTTATTCTAGTGATTAAGTGGTCTGTCTATGTTTTTGGATGGTCAACTTCATTTTCAGCTTTCTTCAATTAATGATTGTGATTTTTGTTGATCTCGATTGAATTATAAAAATCTGAGCTAATCTTCTATAATTCCTTCATTTTAAATATTTGGCGCATTAAAATTAACTGAAATTTCATATATTTTTATTCATCTAAAAAAAAAATATTTCATCTCCACACAAGACTTATATATATTATATCTTTGCCACAAATGCAATTAAAAATATTATCATAGACTTTTCATACACTATAGTAACAAATAATATTAATTTCCGACGCGTGATATATTTTCATTCTAGAATTAAATTTTCTTCCACGATGTAATAAATATAATTTAGTATCACGTGTTTGGAGAGGTCATGGTACCCGCAAGCAAGTTCGCGAGATAACTTGATCCAGCGCGTGTTTCCATGTAAATATGCGTGATCGTTATTAATTTCGCAAGTCATGCAACGGATGGCGCATCGATCATGAAACCTCAGATCGTACTCTTCCTTGCGTTCTTTAGGCTCTATATTCACTCACGTGAATGTGCATTCAGTCAGTCACTGGGTCAATCGTGTGCGTGTGAATGCGCCTTTATACGAGAGCAAACGAAAGCACAAAGAAAATTGAATATTTTGTTTTTATAGATTTAACTCTTATAACCTGTTGTGATATTAGCAGTAGTACACTGATATGAAATTTTTGAACGGACACATTTCTAATTTGTGAAGAAATAAATGTAATAGATTTTTATCGTTTGGTTGTGTATAATACTTACATATTCAATGAAGTTTTAAGCTTATTTGATTTTGCGCGAGATATACATGAGAATAAAAACATTTTGGAGCTAAAAAATGAGTCGCTTCAGTGTTTTTCAGTTCTTATGGACACTTTAAAAAAGATTCCTTTGCAGCGGAGCTTTAAGATGTTAACGGTTTATTTCATTATTTTACATTCAGCTAATTCAATTTTTACGTCAGAATTACATTTCTTCAAAAGTTATTTGCATAATTTTTACACAAATTGTAAATTTCAAATTAATTATTTTCTTAGGAAACCAAAAACCGATCTTAAATTCGTTCAAACGAGCCGTGAATCAAATATACAATAAAATCCATAGAGCTTTTTGAAATTTTGTAATACTGTAACTCTTTTGTTTTTACTGTTGCGTATAAACAAAATGATAGTATTTATAGCTTAAAAAGTTGTAAATGCTGAAATATCAAACAAATATTTTGGATATCGATTGCGTATACATTTGAAAAATTATTCAGAAGTTTTGAAAATCAATAAACTATTCCCAAAATTAAAAATCTATCAACAGAGTGATTGAAGATTTTTTTAAATATCAAAACTGACAATATGACACGGTGAAAAAATAGCAATGTATTTTAGTTCTACAAAATTATTATTTTTTAAAATATAGTTGATATAGCTATTTCGGCTCACGCCATCGTCAGAACAATGCTTAAACGAACATTTGCTTATCTATATATAGCTATGTAGAAAAGTTACACAATACATCTTCTCTCCTGTTTTAACGACCTAGCTTGCTTCTTGCTTGCAATAAAACTAAAAATTGTAAATGAAACTAACAAGGCGGCTATATCAACAAGTTTACATATGGCACGGAAATGGTCCATTATGAAGACAAAACGACTCCCCGTAGCGGGTTAAACGATGGTGATCGACATATATTAGTTTGTTCGTTAAGAATCCTTTTTGATAGTTTCTATTGATTTCCAGCTGTTCTAAAGCCGTCATCTTACGACCTTTATTACAAAGATGCAAACACTTCACAAGCACTGAGTTTGAATTTATATGATGTGATTCCTTTATAACGTGATTAGCGAATTATAATCTGTTTTTTTACTGTTGTATGAGCTTACATGTTCCTTAGCTCGAGTGGATATACTCTAACCTGTCTGTCCGATATAAACGGATAAACATGAGCCACAGGACATTTTATAAATACCGGGGATAATATGAATTTATTGAAAAATAAATGTTACGAAAACAAACATTTATAGTAACCGAAAAAGATATTCCGTTCAATAATTTCACATACACATAAAAACCGTATTCTGGCACAGCACCAAATGTTATCACAAAATAACAAGAAATCAAATTGCTACCGTGTTTTCATTTTCTTCCATTCTCACTTTCTGATAACCCTCACGAGTGTGTGTGTCAGTGTGTCTATGCATGTATGGCCGGGGGGTTGCGTGCACCTCGCCAACCCGCCCGCCTGCCTACCGTTATTTATTAATCATGCACGACTATTTCCTTTATGTGTTTTGTAAGTATTAAGTAAACATGTGCGAGGAAAGGAAAACCCAATGCCACTTGCCGGGCTTTCTTGCGATTTTCATACGCGGCAACTAAGCTGCAACCGGGTGAGCAAATTTGGGACTCAAATTAAATCAAATAATTATTTTAATTACATAATCTAAACCGACAAATGTATTTTTTCATATATATATCAATATATCATATTTAACGATTTTAATGTAATTAACATTTTGCTGAAAATCCCAAACCATGTCAGTAATCTTTCATGTATACAAGTGTTAGTTTACTGTTCATAAATTGAAAGAATAAGCCCTTATTGATTGAATTGGCATTTACTAGATAAAACTCCATTTCATTATAGTTAAAAATAGCATATTTGGTTTAGTTCACATAAGGGCGTAAGCTGAAATAACTATCAACTATATACCTTATAAATTTTGCAGGACTAAAATACATTGCTATTTTTTGACCGCGTTCTAAACTTTTAACTCGTTCCCTGCTGAGTCGCTTAAAGAATATTCCAACTCCTAAACTTCAAAAAATATTAAATAATGTTGGTTTGAAACAATCTTATTAAATTTATCAGGACAAATCAAGCAATGCATTAACTCAAAAATTAGCGAGTACAAGAAGGTTTTAACCACTGTTAATTAATATGTTTTCGGGTGTCAACTATCAACACAGAAAAATCAGCCGTCTCAACAGTTGAGACGTTAGAAGTCAAAAGGTTAAATAAATATTGTATAAAAAATCATTTTTTTCAAATCTATCGACGAGGAAGTATTTCAGGAGCACAAAAGTGTTTTCTTTGAAGCTTTATATAGGTACAGCTAAAAAGAAGCGTGTTACCAAATAACAATAATAACAGTCAATTATACAGAAACACTCCATTCAAATTACACAAATATTTGTTTTCATGAATGAAACTTTTCAAACATAAATATTTTGATTCGCGTGAAGAAAATACATTACAAATTTAAATACCTACCGCAAGGACGTGAGTTTCATATTGCGTAAAGCTCGCTTTGCTCGTACTTGGGGAAACGCAATACTCCCGTAAGTATCATCTGACTAGCTAGGTACGCAACTTAGGTTAAACTCTACAGTTAAATAGATAAATTGGCTGCCAGAGTTCACACGCAAACTGCAACTTAAGACCTACTAACTTTTAAATACGTATCATGTAGCATGGTATGCAATCAAAACTGCATTTAAAATTTTCCGCACAGAACTTTAAATAATATGTTATCTTGAAAACTCAAGACTGTTGTATCTTATATTGATGAACATTTTAAAAGCTTTAGCTAAAGCTTAATTGGAAAAATGTGTCTGTAAAGACGCTATTTTTTGTTAAAATATTGTTTTCATAGATTTTTTTATCAGCCTTTATTGAAAATTAATTTATTAAGTCATGAGAATATCAATTTTGATACTATTGAATATAAAAGAAAAATATATAACAATATTGAATCATCAACCAAAATTCATACAAACTTTTGTACGATTTCACACGTTTTCGTTGGTTTCATACGATTCGGACTCTTTCACAAAATTGTTTGATGAGTAGAACATTTGTAATCATTCAAATATTTATTTTATGATATCGACTGAAGGTACTTGATGGAAATTCAATATCAAATTTGAATTTTTACAACGTTACACGATTCCAAATATTTTGTCACCAACGGCCCGGGTTTCGGCATCCGTGTGATAGAATGATGGCGAAAGGCGAAACCAGGATCATTAGTGACAAAACGTGTGGAATCGTATATAATTGTAACAATTCAAAGCTTAAATATTTATTAATTTCAATGTGTATTTATTTTCTTTATTGCCGTCAAAATATATTTCTAATTGTAATTATTTTATACAATTTAGATTTGAATATTAACTGTTATGATAAAAATAATTGTATTGTTACAAATAGAATTATGCGTATTTATAGCAATTATAAAAACATTTTTATACTGAGAAGGGAATATGAAGCATCTCGTGTATGTATTTTAAATCGATTAAAACTAATTATGTGTATCTTAATCACACATTATTATGGACTATAAATTTGCAACAAAATCGTATTTCTTTCATATTAAATTAATATTCTGACCGTAACACCTCGTGAGCAAACGGCTTGCTCTAATTGACTCAATACGACAATGATAATTATCGTGTGCAGTCATTGAATTTTGCATATAATACACAGCATGCTTAAAACCTTGCATCTTCGGAGTGTGAAACAAAACATATTCATGAACTGTCTATTTAAAATTTATTAATAACAGTGATCAGAAAGCATTTTTGTAGTACAAACAAATATTTATTGTAGAATGTCCTCTTTCAATTGATCTTGTGATGTAGTAAAAAATGCGATACGTCAACAAATAATATTTTTTTTTTGTACAGAAATTTGTTAATTTGAAGCTAATTTCGTTTTTGTCAAGTTTTAATAATATCGACTGAAGGTGCTTGATGGAATTTTAATATAAAATTTGAATTGTTACAACTTTGTAGTTTTCCACATGTTTTGTCACCAGCGACTTGGGTTTTGCCTTTCGGCATCTTCAGGCATTCTAATCACACGGATGCAACAGAACAAACAGTTAGCATCGTCATTAGATTAAAATTATTCAAATTGTTTTAGCTGACATTTACTGCTTGCCTTAGGGTGTGTGTTTACCTGTAATTAATAACTTTGGTATATAGACGATGCTAATTGTTTATTTAACATCAGTTCTGTTGCATCCGTGTAATAGAATACCTGAAGATGCCAAAAGGCGAAACCCAGATTGTAAATAACAAAACATGTGGAATCGTACAAAGTTGTAACAATTCAATTTTATTACATTATTGTTAAAGCCATTCACTTTTTAAAAATATAACATTAAAACTATACTCCTTCCTGTGTTTCTTTTATCATTTCAACATGTTTTTCAATTTACAATTTGATTTCGGCAAAACTAAGAGTGAAAAATATAATTGATTAGAGTTAAAAACTATTTATAGAAAGTTTTTATAAATAAATGTAATTGATTATTAATCATATATATCGTTTCAATATCACTTTTTCCTGATCATGTTGTATAGTTTCACGTGCAGTGAATACTGCACCTATATTATTATTGTATTATTTACTATCCGAATTGTGCATCAGCGAAAAATGCCGAATTTTTTACCAGTCAACAATCGCGTTAACGAGCCAACAAAGAATAATAAAGTCTGAATTACACCGCAACATAAGTAGCGATCATTTGCAAATTAAGTTAGTATTAATTACTCTTGCCCGTATACTATGTTATATATTAGTTATTATTGCAGTCCGAGAGATATTTTATTTTTAAAAAGTAATCATCATTAAAATGAAACCACACCGTTACAAATAATTTACAAACGGTTTTCAAAAAAATGTTTGAGATTTACTAAAAAAATATTTAAATATTCTGTTATCTTTTTTTATGATAAGAACTAAATGCTTGATGTAGTTTCAATATCAAATTTGAATTAATAAGACTTTGTACATTAGCTCTGTTGCATTTGTATGATAGAATGCTTGAATATGACGGAAGACGAATCGCGGATCGTTTTATAATCATATCAATTGAAGCATTCTCTAGTTAAAAAAATATATTAATAAGAAATTCGGCTTGAGTGCAAAAGACAAGTTAGCTGAATGATAAAGAATTGCCAGATTCACGTGATTCAACATCAAATATATTTTTAAAGATCTGATTCCCGGGTGCTTAACACATCTAAACGTATCGAGGTAATCTTGGTTGACTTCTTTCACCCTCCTGTAATTGACTGACTTAAAAATAATATTATTTATATTGATAATTGTCTTGGATGATTCACACATCTTTCTTCGTTCCCCTATTGAAAACTATTTTATAAAATCATTGGTGTTTAGATACTTAAGGAAGATATTCTTTCAATGTTAGTATAATAATATCATATATCTTACATGTTCAACGAAGCCGTTCCTACATAATTATATTGTCACAATTTAAAACTGAATTTACAACTTGTTGGAAGTTTTCGTATTATAACTGATGAAATGTTTAAATGAGATACATACACTAATTATTTTCAAAATTCAAAGAAAATTGCTGTTGCGAGAAGTTAAATTTCACTTACAAGCCAAATTTAAAAGAAAAATCACCATGCCCTGTGATAAATTGGCTTGTCCAGTAATTAGAAGTCGAGACTTTGTAGATTTCCGTTTGCCATTTTATATAAAAAAAAAAATTAGGAAATTTGGAGGAATTTAATGCAGATATCCAATCGTCTCTGCTAGTGGTATATAGAGGTATCTATCAGTATGCCCCTGACAATGGTATTTTTCCATGAACAGCAGATAAGAAGGTGAAGACAATGGTTCTTCCAACTTCAACAAAGTTGTTATATCTAAATACACACTATACAAATACAATAGAAATTAGTTTTTAGTTGCAAGTTAACAATTATCAGTTATAATGCTAATTTAATTTATACAAAAAATCAATAAAGCATTTTCTTAAATTTTTATTACAATATACGTTTGGCATGCCATTTCTTATATTCGTAATCAATAAATCACAACAAAAAACAACAATTATGTATATCAACGATATAAGACTTTTGTTCAGCAAATCCAGATCATTAGCCAAGTTACCATCTTTACGGCGGTTGTAAAAGTGCCTTCTATTAATCTCAATTATCTGGTACGCAAAGCACAAACTAAGATAACCGCGCGGCTTACAGCGATTCATAAAACATGCATAAAAACAATGCAAAATTTAATTAGGTTTGGCTACCCGTGCGTAATTTGTCAGCTGTGCGCAATGCGATAAGGCTCTACACACAGTGCTTGTCAAAATATTATATTGATTCTTACACGCACACGCCATTATACTCAATTTTATTACAGAATTATATTCTTTGTTTTGAAAAGCTAGTACAGGGTAAATAAACGTTGATTTAAACGACGTCTAAACTCATATTTCCATAAATATTGTACATTGAATATGAAATCTTCATAATTATTTGAGTATTACAACAAAGCTTTTTATTTAATAGTAGGAAATAAAGTTATACAGTTATAATTAAAATGGATTTTTAAAATCAATGCACGAGTAAATTAATTTCTATTCTTTTGTCATTAACGACTCGGAGTTGGCTTGTCGTCTTTTTATGCATTTTAGTACATAGATCCTTCAAATAAAAAGTTTATATTGTTAATATACAATATATGAGCACGTCATTCAGTTAAACATAAATTTACATGAATTCTGGTCTCATGTTGATGGCTTGAAATTTAATTTTAAATATAATTTCTAACTATAACATTTCGTAATTAGAAGTGGCCATAAGAACTATTATCCAATTGAATGTTTTTATTTTTAATGATGAAAAAAAATCAATATAATATATCTATTACCGACAGAAATACCGTTGAAAATTATTTGTAATATTCTAAAACAATATTTGAAGCATTATTAATAATTTAGCGTCTTTGAAAATGTTTGGGGAGTTTTAAAAATATTTTGAAGGGGCAGTGATATACATTATAATATTTCAATTCTGCTTTCCATATAAAAATGCTCAACGCAATAATTCATTTAAATGTGACAATTTTATCAATGCTTCGAAGGACATAAACGTATTTCAATGTTTGAAAGCACGCTGCCACTCATAAACTTTGCATTTTATGACAAAAAATACATTTTCCCGACCGCATATGCGTCACTTCCCCGTTCGTAAATTATTAAAATCGCTTAATTCGAATCAGATCCAGTGAAACGCAGAAAAACAACATATTCAGAGAGATTTTTTAGCCCAGATAACCAGCATTAACAACTCCTGCGTTTTTTTAATCAACGAAAATTACGAATGCACTACTGACTTCATCATTCAAACAACGTGATAAATGATTATTTTATGAAAATTGCTTCACAACTTTTAACGGCTTACCTATACTGAGAATAAAACTATTACACAAAATGTTTACTTAATTAAAGGCTGCTACCATGAAAACGGTTGACGCACTCGAGAAAACATCGCTTTTTTTCGTAGTTAAAACTGTAATTAAAAACATAATAAGACTAACTCTAATTTCCGTGTATAAACAAATATATAGTATCCAAGAAAGTGTGCGATGTAATGCTGCATCATCTTGTACTGATTAACAACATAAGATATTATTTTTAACATAATTCATATAACATATACGTGAAAAAAGTCCTGTCGCCATAATATGTGTAAGCTTTCACAATACTTACCTTGAATGCTACGAATTTTGCTAGTAAAAAGTAAAGTAAAGTAAAATTTCATTTATTGTTATATTTATAACACATTATAAATACGAGGGCCTTAATATTACATTGATACGTTTTCGGATAAAACAAATGAAAAACTATTATTACCATATATTTAACATTTAATATATATTATTTTTTATATTATACTACAAACATCGAATGTAAAACTTATTTCAATATATGATCACATAATCAATTTGTATACCGATGATTACATTTATGGTATTTAAAAATTACTGTGCACTTATCACTTTACTTTACATTTTATCATTCACCATAAAATGTATATTTATTGTTTCGCGATTTCAAACACAGTAAGTAAAACGGAAAAAAACTTTTTCGAAATATAATACTGACTCTTATGTTCGACTGAAGCCCTTATCATTTATTAACTGGAACATATTTTGTTTGGGCATATTTGGAATTACTAGATGATTTCCGTAAAATAAACAAAATAAAAAACTAAAAGTCACGTGATCTGAATTCATTCTCAGAAACCTTTTACTATTTCTTTAATCGAACCCTTCAGTAAGCCTCCGCTGACTCTATAAATATACGTTTTTACGAGTGCCAACGTAAAACCTAACATTAATCGTCGATACTAAAAGCTCAAAGAGTGGCGGGCAAGGGTAGAGTACATTGATATCATTCTGCCTCTTCGTGATGTTATGGGATATTGTATTATAACCATATGTATATACCGTTGTATCATACGCCATCCAGAATAATATAGAAGACTCTGAATGTGTTAATTCTTGATAGAAATATATTATTTAACACGGTGTAAAATATCAATATATTTTAGTTCGACAGTTTTTATTAGATATATATAGTTCATAGCTATTTTGGCACTGATGAGGGAGTGTTTGCCAATTCATGAAATGACATTATATTTATTTTAATAAATCATAATGAAATTGAACAGCTGACAATTCTCTGGCCCTGGTCATATAATAAAAATAGAAGTTGTGGTAATATAATTTTATTTTATTGTAATAAATGGTTAAGACATATAACATTCTTTATTTTTCTCCAATGCAGTACGTGAATATAAGGTATTCGATGTCAATAACGAAATAACCATTTACATATTAATACGAAAATACAATACTTAGTTTGCTTCGTGTTCAATTGTATTTTTCTATAAATAAGCTTAAATAAAATTGAGATATTGTTTTGTTTATAAAACAAATTTACGATACTGATCGAACATCAATTAAACATTTCTTAAGAGAATGTTAGTTTTGGAAGAACCTCACAATAAAAGTCAAATAACAAAATAACCAAATAAAAATTTCGTGTATGATATATAAATATTATATTTACAAAATATACTATCATACTAAAAAATATATATAATTTATTGTACAAGCCTTCTGATATTTACATCGCCACCACTGAATTAAACTTTCTTATTTCCCCGCCTTCCAGAACAGCCCCGTCCTTCTGCGCACCGGAAGTATTTCCAGCGTTCTGCGGGAGCTGCGAAAGCCATTTCCGGGGCAACCATTTAAGCCAACCCGACATTGGGTTTCCTTACCTTTTCATTTACGGCCTTTCCGCTTTCACCGATATAAATATGTTAGGTACCTTATTAGTTTTACAAAAAATTTACACCGTGACATGCTTCTTCTCTATTCCAATAAAAGCACATAATACGTAAAAGTAATTAAATATTACGTACACGTTGTAAAGTCATGTTACAAAATAAATACTTCATACATTACGAATGAAATTTCTACGCCTTTATAAAATAACGTATATTTTGTTAGATTACTCGTACTTTATCCTTCAATCACTATCTTTAGCCAAACTGCAATGTTAATTGAAAGAATATACTCAAACCTCACCTCATTAAAATGATACGTAAACAAAAATATGTGTGTACTATTTTAAAAAATATCAGTACTGGTGTCGTTCATCGACACTATTATAAACGAGTACAAATTAAAACACACTTCATGTAAAGAGAATAATGGTTTTCCACTAATACTAAACAGTTAAATGAAACTGATAATAAGTAGTTTTATAAAAAAAAAAAAAACAAATGCATAATATATGTTTCCGGTGAATGGTAGGGCAACATTGTATTGGTCACACGAATCTTTTAGATATAACAGAAGGGGTAAAACGTATTAATAATTATATTTTATTCTTTAAACTAACGATCACTAAATGTGTTTCGACGCACTACTTCATAGAATATTCCGGTTTTATATAATATGTGAATATTGATGGTCTTTGTGTTCAGTTAATAAATTTCAAAGAAATAATCACAATAAAAAATTAGTATGCTGAATTATTAAGCAAAATGTTAAGTTTTTATACATGATACACGGCAGTCTATTACAATTACAAGATTGCCAGACATAAGCGAGTAAATTTTGCAAACGACTGACCATTACAAAACACCTGTCTCACCCTTGTAAAACTAAATGCCAAAGCAACTATTGAGTGTAAGTAATGAAATTACTTAATTTACTTTTACGAACATATTAACGAAATATGCGGTAGTATTTTTTTTAATTGTTAATTTTCAATTTCGAGAAAATCTAGGTAATGTCTAGATTTATTTGAACGACTAAATTTATACTGTCAATAAGATATTTTTTTGCTGGTTACTATGAAGGCTATAATTGATTTTTTTTAAAGATGAACTCGACTTCTGCACAATATTTCGGTTCTTTGAAAATGTTGTAAGAATATATATGAAAAGAAAAAAAAAGTAATGTGACAAAAAATATTTATCAAGCCCGATCTTATAATAGAATATTGAATATTTTCAAATGTCAACTGTGTGGTAGGGACTTTAATATCCACATAAATTATTCGACTGACTGTTGTTCAATTGTATCATTAAATACAAGTAAACGATTTAAATATTTTTTATGTACATTTATAATACATACAAATTGAAATTTGATACTGAAAATTTGGCTTAGGAGTTATGTAAAGTTATGAATCACAATGAATGCAATTGAGAAGGATAATTTTATAATGCAATACAAATATTATGCCATATAACAGATCTAGTTATCGAAAGTTTAGTTTGAATTTTATATAAACACAACAAAATTAGTTATCATTGACAATCCTTATAAAACATTTTGCTAAAAACTACTTTGTTCAAGGCAGCATCGAGAATTCGTGAAGAATTTATTTCTTCATGGAAACATTTTCCACGTCAACGTAAAAATCGATTGTGTACCTATGAATTATAAATATACCAAAATAATGTCGCCCAAATTCAAGAAGCATTTTTTTTCAAAGTCCGTGGCTAAACAAGCTAGCGTCATGTAAATTATCATCAATCTTGATTCTGACTTGCAATGATGAATTACTTGATATTTTGATGTAAAATTGCCTCCGATAAGCACTCATTGGGTACTTTTACTTCCTTTCAAACCACTTAAGTTTCGTACGATTATAGTAGATCATTAATTATAAAACTAAAATAAAAAAACGTGATTTGCAATTCGATTATTTTAACTTTGTTTATTTAACTATGTAAATAGTTCTTTTTATCAATATTCACAACACACTTATTTATCAAAACATTGTTTTCACACTTCAAATTTACAATTAATATGTTAAACATCGTTTGATTTTCAATTATAAGTAAAAACAGACATCGCTTTTGTAATCAAATGATTAATCAGTTGTGTTTTTATATGTACCAAATAACAAACGCATTGAAAAAAACGCTTGTGATAAATACATTGTATCTTAAAATACCTAAAAGTTGAAAATCGTATAAGAAAGAAACTTTTTTTTCTTTATTTTAAAACGTTTTATTAAGCCGAGGAGATGATGCTTATTCTTATATATATATATAGAAATATTGCATTGAAAACTTTATAAAAACCAGATATTTTTTAATGACTTAAAAAATAGCACGACCCACTGTTTAAAAGCTAGCCCCCGAGCAAGGTATCACCGGTGCAATAATTAGGCCTGGTTCTTTATTTGTAAAGTGACCGCCACTGGCATTGTTAATAAAGTATGCAAACAATTCGAGTTAATATTATAAGCCATTTTTGATAAAACATTATACGCAGTCTAGGTCTTTTAAATTTGTCATGAATCTATAAAAACAATCTTAAATAAAAAAAAATATACATTTTATGAACAAAATTTATATAAATGAAAATAAAAAAGTTGTACCATCAACAGATTTAATAAGAAACGGTAATTATTTCGGTTACTCTTAGGACTGAACTTTTTTTATTAAATATGATAATATAAATATGATATATCTTTTTACTATGCCGAGAAAGGTCATTATACGTAACGAAAACATAAAGAAACGATTATTAAAATTAATCCGGTGGTAAACTGTTGGCAGACTTTACTCGATGACGTTTCGTTGCTCCGCGAAGCGTTTACTAGGGACAGCTGCCACTGGCGCCAGTTGGCACATTTTTTATTTCTCTCTTGTATCCACATTATGTATGTTTTGGCATTTTTAATATTTAATTACTACAGTTGATCATTAGACGTCAGATGTGCTATCTACCGCTGTTTTTGAAATAGTGATTCTTATCTAGCTTTCATATTTTAATAAGCCTAAAATGCTTACATTATATTATAGTAATATATTACACACACTATCTTTCATAAAATAAACTCCAGTCAACAAAAAATGTAAAAAAGATCACAATAAACTACATTTTTAATTATCTTAAATTTCAACCGAATTCTGTTATTAAATGAGAAAAAAATCAGTATTTAACTTAACACAGTCTCATCGCCTTTTTGTTTTCAACGGACTCGCGATGTACTAAGGAAAACGATGAATGCAGTAAAACCTTATTAGTCACTCACCAAAATTAGCAGAAATCTTTATATGGTTTTGTTTTGCTATTATAACAATAAGGTAACACTTGCTGTCCTGGTTATATCCACATATATATAACAACAATGCCGTACATACTATTGAGCGATATAACCAAGGCACAAAAATATGTGATAATTTTGAAGGTTTCGTATAATTTAACTGATAAACTGAAGAAAACCAAATACACGAGGGATTATTTAAAACTGTTTTTTAAGTCCTTATTCCGAGATAATGAAATTACTTAATGCACTTATATTTACTATAGAAAAAATACTGAAAAATCCAGATCAATCTTATCTCTACAGTATAGCTCTTAAGACCTTTTTTTTTATTAGTGGCACATTAGTTACATAGTCATATGATTGTTTATTAATTTCTAATGATCATCAATCAATTGTTTTAAGTTGAACTTAATAGTCAATAATATAAATTGTCTGGTATACAATTTAGTATGTAACATAATTTATCAAGAATTCAACGTGATATTGGTAAATATTTGATAAAGCTTGTTATGTTGGATAACTTATTCGATGTTCTATCTTACATAACTTAATTGGCAGCATCATATACCAGTTTTCTCACGCATCGCCAAATCGCTATAGAAAAACATGTGCTATGTTTCAATCGACGTTAAAATAACAACTATTGGATCCCTATCAACTGGCATAATCGCACTGAGAACTGTTCGACCAGCGATTACTGCCAAACAGAGGGGTGTCGAAAAGCAATGAAATATTAACCAATATAATCATACCTATTTTGTATACGTAAAAATGATCTTAACTTATAAGTTTAATATTGATTAAAAAATCATATACACCTTGTTGTAGAGAAGGTTATGTTAGAGTATTTGCTGTAATTATCTGTACTATTTTTGTAAAAAGAGTATTCACTATTTGATCATATATAAATATAATACCAAAAAAACGTTGTTTATAAAATGCTCTTCAAGATTTAAGTTTAAGTTATCGTTTTGTTATTAAATTCTTTTTTTTCCTTTAAATAAAACATCTTTTTTTTAAATTTAAGATATCGACTGAAGATTTTTGATGGAATTTCAATATCAAATTTGAATTACGATACCAAATCTTTTGTCACTAATGACCCGGGTTATGCCTTTCGCCATCTTCAGGCATTCTATCACACGGATGCCATAGAACTGGCATTCAGTTCATTTGATGTTAGTTCTGTTGCACCCGTGTTATAAAATGCCTGAAGATGACGGAAGGTGAAACCCGGGTAGTTAGTGACGAAATATGTTCAATTGTACAATGTTTCAACACTTCAAATCTTTTTTTAAATTTACAATACGGATCGCGAACAAATATAGGTATTAAAATTGCTTTATATTTGTATCAGTTAAAACACAAGGTATACGATATCGCGCAAAAATCTCGTCATTGTATATCCTTTGTTAAGTTTACTTTTAAAACATTATATTTATTTTCCCATATGCTTATTTTTAATGCATCATCAAATCAAATAATATGCAGCCATCTAATTTACAATAATTATATTTTTATTAACAGCAATTATACCACACGCTGCGTTTATGCATACAATATTATTTTCGACCATATTAACAGATAGTTGCATGTCATCAACATTATGGCACTCAACTTGAAATTTGAAATTGTAACAGAAAAACTTAATTTTGTACAAATTCACGAAAATTACTGCTTCTGTCCACTTGAGATATATCTAATCATAATCTCAATATACAATATCATGTCGTAAAAATCATGACAGTGGTTTAAGAAATAGGCTATTCAAGACATTGCACCTATACATTTGATTAGAATATAGTTCAATACTGGCACCCGAGTAAAGTCATAGTTTATAGATGATTTAAATTTTCTACAGCTCTTGTAAAAATGGTAACATTCCATGATGAAACATTAAAGTTAATCAACGAAATGTGCAATAACTTAATATTTCTGATTCAAAAATACAGAGAAAACAATTTCCATTGATTTCACATATTTTTCTAACGTTATTAACTTCTCAATTATACTGGTAATTTGCAATTATTATTAACGCACTTGTATTGTGTGCCCATCGTATTCGTTGCGTAAACAAACATTCATTTACTAAGGCGAACATATGCATCACACGGTATTTGATTCATTAAAAGATATTTGGATAAAGTTAAACTATATCACGCTTATGAGCATGAAAATATGCTAAGTGGTAATTTGTTCATCTTATTGCAAACTAACAATGCGATCAAAATAAAACATTTAAATGGCGAAGTCTACTACTACCAACATTTTACGAGTGCCAATCATATTGAGCTGACTTATTCGTCAAATGAAATGTATTTGCTAACTATAAAAATATTTAGTTATATATTAATATTTAGCATACTAAATCCCTATATTTGGAAGCCTTTAAGTTCTAAGCTTTGTTTACTATTGAGAATAAATTCTATAGATTGTTTTTTTTTCATATGCTTTCTATCTAAGAAGATACTGGGATACTAAAAATATCAACTGAAGGATTTTGAGAGAAAAACAAAAGACAGTATTTTTTAACATCGGTTATCAAACAAATTTATTCAAGTTTTCAGTAAAAACAAAATGACCTTTGTATTTACTTCTTTCGAGCCTGGCTTGAGAATAAAGCAGATATATTAATGATTAACAAACTAATTGGCTGCTTTTTTGTCTTAAGTTTTTAGTGCTATTTCTCTCATGAAAGATTTTTTCGTTATATTAATGAAACAAAAAGTTATAGCTTTCAATGATTATACTATTAAATATGTTATATATAAAAATACTATATTTTTATTTTGAACAAGCAGAGAAAATCGAATATGAAAAAGACTTCTTAAAAAACAATATTTAAAGACACGGTGAAAATAAAGCAATGTATTTTAGTTCTGCAAAATTATTTTTAACAAATATAGTTGATAGCTATTTCAGCTCACGCCATCGTCAGAACTATCCTAAAGACTAAACTAAAGATATTTCTGACGATGACGTGAGCCGAAATAGCTATCAACTATATTTGTTAAAAATAATTTTGTAGAACTAAAATGCATTGCTATTTTTTCACCGTATTATAATGGAGTTCTACCAAATGAATGCAAATTCAATCAATAAATATTTAAAGACCCAAGGACTTCAAGCTGTTGACCGTTCACAAATACATAGACAATTAAAAATATTTTAATTTCGTAATTAAAATTAAATGCTTATAATTATGTGGTATTCTAAAAATACAATGAAAACAACATTTAATTGCCTGCTGCAATTATTAATTTCAATAATTAACTGCCGCGGAATAATATGATTTGCCAATGCCGTTTTCCAATTAGCAATGTACATATTTGTTGAAACGACCTTAAAAAATATTATTTCGTTACGCTCAACCAGGTATATAGGTGTTTTCCTCTCAAATACATCAATAACATACGGTGAGTGGTAACTTCAGAGAAATGGCAAAATAACAGTAGATTATCTCTTATCACTCACTATAAAACATATGAGAATATCACAAAGGTGTTTTCTTGATTGCCACCGATTACCGAACAAATTGATATTATAATTATAATTCAGCGATGACAAATTATTATTATTTCCATATTAAAATCTTAGCAATGTTACCTTCGTTTGCTTTTTGAGTTAAGTATTAAAAATAATCATTTTTATTTTAAACGTCTAAATATAATACTGCATAGACACGAATCTGCGGTAATTAATATTATCAAAAAATATAATCCTCAATGATTGCATACATTTTTTCAACGGAATAGAAATGCTTAATATCAAATTCATGATAAGCCATATTTGCTTATGAATTGTACTATACTAGAAAGCTTTTTTTTTTTATATAACATCTCGAATTGAGACTGATTAAGTCCATCGCTTTCACCATATTAGTTTTGATATTGGAATATAATGAAAATTAAAAAAAATCAATAGTTTATATATATATATATTTTTAGTAGCAAGTGCTAGCCAATATAATTGAAATAATAGCTTAGCTGAAATGATAACACGGTGAAAAAATAGCAATGTATTTTAGTTCTACAAAATTATTTTTAACAAATATAGTTGATAGCTATTTCGGCTCACGTCATCGCCAGAACTATGCTTAAACTAACATTCGTTTATCTATATATAGCTGTGCAGAAAAGGCACACAACACATCCTCTCTCCTGTTCCAACGGCCTAGCTTGTTACTTTAACACAATGACACTAAATTTTCAAAATTCTAAATGAAACAATAGGTGCCTATGACAATAAGATTATACGTGGTACTGAAGTGGTCCTTCTGGAAGCAAATCAGACCACCCCTTTGTACAACGGCTGGACAAGTGATTGAAATAATAATTTTAGCAGTTAAATAATAGTTCATTAGTATTCAAACAAAACACATATATTTTTTTATTTACCTCTCATCGTAAACCAACAGGAATTTACAATTGAAAGAAAATTCTAGTTCCCATCGTGTATGTTTAACCTGCAGTCCATGACTGCACAATATTCATTAAATCAAATCACTCACTCGGCCATTGTTTTTATCGCGTGAAATGGAAAATATGAGAATATTTATGAAGTTTTCTTTTGCATCTAAGAATGCAGTTCCTTGACATTTTGACACAATGGTATCTTGATGTAGTTATTTCAAAGTGATTGCCGACAAATCTTTATTAAAACAAACATTTTCACTTAAGGAGATATTTACCAAACACATATGAGCTTTTAAATACATATAAAGAAATATTTTCTATTATATACGCAATGATTTTTTTTGTAAAAAATAGCTACCCTTTCATATTTTCAGTAGTTTTTAATTTAAGATTGTATGATCTTATAAATGAAGAAATGTTTCCCCATCAGAATTCGAATAACTTCAATTTTGCGTGTATGAAAATGTATTCAAATTTAATTATCTCTGAAATAAAAATAAATAAAACAAATCTCATTGCTTCACACTTTATTTACAGGAATACTTTTCAAATGGCTATATCACCTATCAAAATCCACACGTAAGTACACGCTTTCACAAATTTACTGCCAAGTCTATCGAAAATATCAAATAGGTAGGTAGTAAAATAAATACTTATGTTTACACAAACTCTCAAAGTTTCTATTACTAGGCAAATTTTAATTCTATCTGTTACATATTATTCTTTGCCTTACATAAAAATTTCAGAAATGCTTGGAAGTATTCTACATAAGTGTAATGTACAAAAATTATTTAATTAATAGTTGTAAATAGAGCAGTAGTCTTTCGTATCTGTGAATAAATATCCTATTATATAAACAAATTTTTCATTGAAAATCTATGAATAAATGTTACGATATATTATAATTTCCATCAGCTCTAAAGACCCGCGCACTGTGCATAATGATAGATAAATTGTATAGAATAAATATTGTGAACATTTTTATCGTAGTCTTTCTAAAAATAATTAAGGTAATTTTAAATTATTTAAGTTGTATATTCTAAAGATTATTTCACAATAAATGAAAAGATGTCATTTTTATCGAGTTCCAAAGATATTGTGCTTATAAATCGTTGTTCTTTGCTTGACAAAAGAACAAAAACTTATCGACTTTCCGTGTGAGAATATTTTCTTTGGAAATTTTTCATAAAAAGAACATAAACATCGTCAGCAAACAAATTACCCCGAATACAAAAGGTACACCCTTTGGGAGATATTATGTGCCGTTCTTTGTATCTACCATGTCAGTCATAAGTCATAACCTCTGGGAATAAGCGAGTATAGTTTCAATATTATCACAGGGCAGGTCACTCCTCCGTCTTCTATAAAGAAAATAGCGTTGATTCAACTGAGGGCGACGCCGACGCCTCCCTTTTGGGGGAAAAGGGTCTATGCCAAACTAAATGTACCCCCTCTCCCACAGTGAACGGAAAGACAAACTTTAGCTCTCAATCGATTTGAATAAACAATTGTTTAACAAATCATTTTTTTTTCATTTTTTTGAAAGTCTATGGACATATAATACATTTCTTCCTGCAACGAATCCATTCAGATACTCTTTTTTACGTGATATTAAAAGATTTAAAAAAGAATTTAATCATCATATTTGGATGAATTCTAAAAAAAATAAAGTGGAATGGATGAATCGTCATTTGGGTTGTCTGAATAAAATTCTATGCTGAAGCTAAAGCTGAGAAAATTTCCAAAAGATAACATTATCATATATATAGAGAAACATATAAATACGCAATGATGTTATATGACGAAAGCTTTTCCGACCCCTGTTTCCAAACAGGGTGGGGCCGTAAAAAACGATGTTTGCTTTAACTGGCGCAACACCCTAATTCTCAAGCCCCCGTCACCCGGTCTTTGTTTGGAAAGCTTTATCCTTTTGTTAGAGAGCAGCGACCAATGAGATCGCGAGCTTTCAAGCATTCAGTAGCGGACCTATGAGTTGCATTAACCGGAGAAAATGTGCGGGGTGGCCACCCCATGTAACATTTTCGGCAACTACTTGTTCTTGTATTGTGTGCTTTGCTGCTGCGACAAATTGATGATTAGCGGGGATTTCGTTGGCTGTATATTTGAAACATGAGATTTATATACTTCCATTATATAATACATCACATTATTACAGCATATAATACACTATGGAAGGTTTTCCGTTTCAAGGAACGCTTTTCTTATTTCGATGTCATCAATTACTTTCATCAAGGGTTCGAAACATAATTATTCATATATATCCTATATCTTTTACTTCCACAATACTGCTAAACTACAAAAAACTAGCAATGAATTTATATTTTCTTATATAATACGATAAATTTATTTTTAAAAAATTAATAAAAAAATTTCTTAAAATAAAAAAAAACTATCAAGTATGTGAACTGAATACCAAAATTTATTTTTAGTAGTTTTTCTGATGTATATTTTAGAATAATGTTTTTAACAAATATATTTTTAAGATGATTTTTTTCTTAATTATCAAAAGAAATTTTAAATGAAGCAAGTGTGTAATGGTTATCATTAAATACATAGTTTATTAATGAGAAAGATGACTTTTTATGTTTTTTTCACGTATCGCATATTCATTTACATGGTCATATATGTGAATATAATATTGAATAATATAAAAGAAGAACAACATTTTCGTGAATACCTTCAACCGATTTGCCATTATATATTCAGTTCTTAAAAGATTCATTTATTTTAAAACTAAAATACTTTTCTGAAACTACATTTTGAAGTATACTTTTATGAAAATAATATAGCAGATTACGTAGGTATCTACGTATATCGCGACCGGGGCCGTTGCAAAGACTCACGATATCGATCCGTACCGAATTCACCGTCAGAAACCACTACGTAAGCTTTTTGTCTTCACGTACTACCACTACACAATCAAAAATATATACACACTATACATTATAAGAGACAAGGGGCAGAATTTCAAATGAGTCCCGGTCTGGCTTTAAGCTCAGCATTGAGCTTTTTATGCAACAACAATTACTGGAAAGAAAATATGGAGCTTTTTCTTTCTGCGATGTTTATTTTTACAAGGTTTTTATTGCGGGTACGGTAAAATTTGAGTATTATTATTATGAAATAGTTCATGGCAAATGCTCACCGTTGACTTGGTCGATATTGATGGATTCGATATCATCTCGGTAAATAAATAAAATAATCGGTATTTAAGAATGAGTGTTTAGTACCACGAGAATAAGAAAAGACATTATATTATCGAAGATATTATAAAATAACTATGTACCATATTACAATAGTATCAGTATACAGTATGCAGTAAAATATTTATAGTATTTCTTTTTAAATGTTTTCGGTATATTAACTTTATACTCATGACAATATTGTATATTTTAAAGATAACCACCTGTTATGGTATTAGATAATAAAGGTTATTTTATTTTATCAGATTGATTAAAAATATGATAATTAATCATTTTGAACTGAATATATCAAAAAGTATTCGTTTTTATTTATAGTCCTGGATCAAATACTCGTTCTTTGACTTATATATCATTATAAATTAAATGTCTAAAACAATTTCATTTGACTACTTAATATTCTATTGAGTATTTAGCATAGTAGATTTAATAAGGCAATTAACATATTGCAAATTATTCATAATCTAATTTTGGTAAAGTGAACCATTTGCCTTTGACATAGCACGAACAATATCAAAAATTTTCAAAGACATCAATAAAATTATTTGATATCTGATACAAATTGAATGCCGTAAATTTGACTGTTATTAGTCTTTAATACTTTCTCTGTCCCAAAATATGGCATCTACAAAGTTAGTTTCAAAGCTCGCCTCGTCGAGTTTGAAGATTATTCATGTATAATTTAACAATCATAACAAGTTACCTCAATAATAATTCTACAACATTTTATTACAATCTGTAAAACTGTTTTTGAATTCAGTTTTAGTTTCAAAGATTTTATCACTGAACTAATTTAATCTAATGATTGATAATATAAAAAAAATAGTGAGCTGTTTCATTGAATGACAATTTATTCACATTTCCTAAAAGTATCAAACAATGATAATAACGTCTCGTCTGAAAAGATTTTTTCACTACATGCATGCTTAAAATACGAGATAAAAGTATTTTATATGATCAACGTCTATATTTGCCCATATTTTATAAACAAAGTGGTTGCTTTTTCATGTCATGTATAAAATGCTATCAAACAAAATAAAATAGACGACTCCACAATAATTATGAACAGATCAATGACGATTGCGATAAGTTTATCGATGTGATGGTGCATGCAAATAAAATCCATTTATTTAAACCTTTAACATTGCATAAGTATTAGAGTAGATTGGAAAGTCAAAAAATAATAATTATGAAAGGGTTTTGGTGACAATGAGCGTTATGAATGACTGTTCCTTGATTAAGCAACTGATAGTTGTCAACTTTTGGTAAAGCTTTTTGCTTTCATTTTTCATACACAGTAATTGCATGTTGGATTTCTTTTTCTGATATTTTCAGTTCACTTTACCAATGTGAAATAATTGAACAGTGTAAGCTTTGCTGACTTTCTCTAAGGAAGCTTTAAAGCTCAGCTCAGCGTTATTTATCTCTCTCCAAAATGCTTTCATCCCGGATAGACATAAAACATGTAACGTACAAGAACATTTATTTTTTTAATTCATCACATTTTTATTTTCTTAAGGTAACTGAATACATTATGATTCAGTTATAATGTCAATATCAGTAGCATTAATAATTGACAGATATTTTCAAAGAGGAGCGAGTTTGTTATTAATAAAATTGTTTCATTGTATCTAAAAATAACATAGTCAAAATTTAAAAAAAAACAGCAACTTTCGCGGCAAAACTACGATAGCGTATTTTTTGTCCGCAGCGTATAATTTTAATATAAACTGATAGTTGCCTCGTAGGTGTAATAAAATTTGCCTGTTTTTATGGTATGTAATTCGGCTAGGTAGACGGTTTTTAAAAGACGCCTATACTTAGCTTGCCTGACTTGTTTCGTACAATCATTTGTCGGGCAAACTTCAGGAGAATTGAAATTCAATAATTATTACTGAAAGTCTCTCATTTAGTTATTATTATGTGTCAGAATTATAAAGCTTGCATTATAGAAATCCTGATTTATAATGAAAGTTTTGTTAGTCAACGTTGTCTTTAATTTGGATACAAATTATAAATGTCTCTAATTTACGACCAAGTAATTACTATCTAAATTTTAAGACTGTTATAAGAATATTAATTAGTGGCAATTTTATGAACTAACTTCTTAAATTGAAACATAAATTTATTGCTTTTAAATGCTGAAAACCAACACTATTATAATTTTTCGCTATAAACACCGATATTGCTACAAATTTCAATACGTCTGTCAAAATCAATGTAATTTGGAAAAAAGATATTTTTGTTTTTATTCTTATTTTAAAATAGTGCTATGAAAATGTTTCTTAACAGTTGTACCATATGGTTGGATTATAATTAGATATTTTTAATTGACTGATTTCATTACATAGTATAAGCGAGACATAGTGAATTCTTGAAGCACTTTATCAAGCTAACAAGAATGAAAAACTGTGATTCACCTCACACGGATAACACAACAAGATCCTGATAGTTAAATGTAGTAATTTTTTTACAGCTTTATCTACTTACCTTTTTTTGTTTTTATAATATTTTGGATAAATATTTCATTATTATATCTTAAGCGCTTTAAAAACAGTAAGCTTAATATTGCTAAAGTTATTTCAACTTTACTACACAAATATATTAAACGTCTCCACTTTTTCAAAGGTAAGTTTAATTACAATAATAAAATGCCATGGTTTGAATAACACAGTCGCAAAGCTGCATCAATTTCAAAAACCTAACCTTTTCGGCACAGTGCGTAGAATGTTTGCTGCACAAAGTGCCGATACGAGGGCACAAGTGATAGTTATAAACAAATCCAACCCAAAAAGGGGGTATTAACAGGGGTAGGAGGGAAGTCTGACTACGAATTATGCAAATTAACCCATGAATCGTTGTTCGCAAAGGCAATACTTTTATGTTGCGCCTGTTTGATTTGAAAACTTCAACGAATAAAAGTTGAACGATTACCGAAACTCTTATATAAAAACCATTTTTTTAAGTTCACTGCAAAGATAATATTTTGGTATGAATAATACATTTAAAACATCTCAAGAATTGTATATAAGACTTATAAAAACCTGTCACTATTGTACAATTGTAAATACATCACATTAAATTAGACGTTTAATAAAAATACCATTCAAATACTCAAAAGACAGTTATTATTGTAAATGTCGTCTAAAAAATGTTTAATAATAATCAAGTTTATCAATAATAAACTCTTAATATATGTATTTTAATAGATTTGCATGTAAACTGCCAAGCGCTGATTTTTCAATGAATTTTGTTTTTATATTACTATTTTTTTTTTTTTTGATTTTACCAAAGTATACTTAGTCCAATCAACAAGAAATTTAATCACATAGTTATAATGAATATTATGGATTCATTATTACAATATTATAAAAAACAGAAGTATACATTGAATTGTTTAGTCTTCAGCACTAAAAAAGTTTCATGAAACTGCATAAAGAATTTAAAGTATTTCAATGAAATGAAAGAGATATACATATTTTTTGCGTCATATCAACTGTAGATCTTCCACGCTCTTGTTTCACAATGTAAGTTATATATCAACAAAGAAACCTTCAATGCTGAACGGTCAGAAGAGAAACGAAAATATATTATTTTTGCTTTTGTTTTGTACACTAAACAAGCGATTAACCGTCGTAAAGTGATCTGACTTTATCATTTATGACCGCGATTCAATTAAATTAATTTTGGGGTAGTTTTTTGCACAAATGAGAACATATAATCTTAAGACAAAAACAAGTCCTCCACTATCACCTAACTAAAATTTTAGAGTAGGTACTTTTCTACTTTGTATGTTTTCAAATGATTCATATATATTTCGTTCAGGATATTATTTTGCCAGTGGGAACTGTTATGCACATAAAAGTCAACTTTGTAAAACTTTGGTTTTCCATTTCGTTTAGAAATGAATAGAATATCAAAGTAAAAAGGGAGTTGTATAAAAATCCTTATTTTAATTGCATCCGGGAAGTCATCATTGTTCACACTTCTGACAATCGTTTAAAAGTACATGTTCCATTTCCAAGCTCATAATTACATTTCTATCGTCTCCTTATTAACTAATTTATAGAAATGCCTAATTTCGGCTTTCATAGAAAATCTCTATTATAGTGTTTAAATATATTTTTTTGTTAAAATGGATATGATGTCTTATGCCTTTTCAGTTCAAATATTACTGTGTTCAAATATAAAAAGCATTAGATATCATATGCTTTTTCGCACATGTGTTAAATAACGTTTATCACGTTTGACGTCCGACATTGGGTGAAATATGATTTATTAATAAAACAATATATATGAATACAGGTTATGGCTTTATCATTAAGAATCTACACAAACCTCAATACACGTATCCTCATTACGCAGGTTCCATTCAGTTTCTCACTCTTGTTGCTTCTTAGGCGGAAAAAGTTTCTGAAAAAAGCAGAAGCACGCAGTGGTGGCATGCGAGCCTCAGGTAATGAGGCAAACACCAATAATTTAGTCACGTGACGGTCTCGCACGCGACCTCCGGTTTTTTCTCACTGCCTGCTCCCGAACGAGACGCAAATATTGCTTCAAAGAGAGAAAGATGCGAGACTTGTAAACTGCTTATACTATTTCCTGATAGTGCTTATTACTTTTGACACTTGTTGATTTTTATTAGATTAATATTTTTTGATTATTATGAAAGCATTTCTTTGAATGCTTGTATATACCAGCATGCCTCCAAGGACATAACTACAGTTTTGTAGTTTTTGAAGGGGTAGTAAACGATAAATGTTTGTTTCGTCTATATGAGAAAGCCAGTTCAAAAAGACATTAAAGAGTGTTTTTTCAAATTCAAAGGGAGCAAATGACCCCCTTTATAACCCCCAAATGATGACCCTGGATGTCTTCTAGATTTCAAAGAATTATTTTTATAAATATTTCAACATCAGTATAGTTTTACGGTACGCTTTAAAACAAAACGTTTTCCATTAGGCTATTTTTTTCAATTACACATAAAAAAAATGTTAATAAACTAAGAAAACTCTGTAATCCGTTACTTAATTATCAGCCGGAATTCTTAGTTAAGATATTAATTAGGTGGTATATTGTAATTAATGGCATTTTTTTAACTTTTTAAAATACAGTTACTTAATAAAAACAAGACATGAAAAAATCTCATTTTATGAATCAATAATGAAATGTCTTATTTTAAAATATTATTATGTATATTTCATTTGGGGTAGCCAAAGATTAAATATATCACCGTAAATTAGCAATGATAATGTAGGATGTAAGTCAGTAACCCTAAAATGGCTGCGGGGTCGAAACAGACCCAAAAAACAACCAATTATTACGTTGGGATGTTGCGCCCATAAAACAGTTTGTACCCTTTTCTCAGTTGCAACGTTATAATATTGTCTGCTTTTAAAGTTCCTGGAAATAAATTAATACTTTTTGTGTATGTCTTCTTGATTTGGTACTTTTTGGGTCTAAGACAATTATTGTGAGAAAGGAAATAGAAAAAGAAAACAGTTTTGGCCATTTTACTAAGCTTTTTTTAAATTATTGATTGAATTGAAATTTATTGTTTGTGATAAATTTAATTAAAACTATCAACCAAAAAAAGAAAACATCGGGAAGTATTTGCTCGACTAAGAGAAAAACGATATTTTCTAATGTTTTCATTCATTCTTTTTAGTTTTACTTGGGTGATAAAACTTTTTGTTCTCTACGTTTATAAAAAATTTAAGGTTTGTTTATTTCTTTTTATTAATATGCCTATATCATACTTAACAAATTCAGGCAAAAAAGACCAGATATCATGAAAACCAGACAAAGCACATGTCTTTAAATCAGTTCGTTCAGAATATATAACTATTTTTGAAAAATGATAAATTGTACGATGTAAGTGATTTAAAAAACAATACATTCTAATTTAGCGGACCTTTGATAAAGTAACAAATTTTCAAAAAATACTATTGGCATATTTTCGTATACATTTTGATCGAATACCATGGAGTCAATTAGTTTGAAGGCAATTTGCAGTGACAGAGCGGTTAGAAATGATCCGGTAGCCTGATTTTTGAGAATGTAAAAAAGTTTGCCAATTTATAAAGGTATATTATTTGATGGCGGCTTTTTAATGCTTCGTTAAACTGCTAGTCTTTTAGATATTATAATTCAGACAGTTTAAATACATAACTCAGATTGGAAGTTTAAATATTACAGAACTATTATCGAAAATAATAATTTAAATAAAATGATTATCAAGAAAATAACATATATAATATCGCTTCAAAATTAACATTTTGAAAAATTTTGCATAATTATTTGTGATCATTTCAGTCGAATATTTCATTAAAAAAGTCTTTAATAATATCCGTCATTTTATATTTGTATCATTATTGGAGATGATATATATATTATTACATACGACATAAAATGCCATTTACTAGCTCAAAATAGTTAGATGAAATAAATTTCTTTAACATAAGCTGGTACGTATATAAATCTATGTGGATCTAGTCAGCTTTTTTATCACCTTTGTAAAAAATTTGTGTATTAAAATTAAAAGACAGAATTCACCGAAACTTTTAGCTTATACCTATAATATGAGAGCGAGATGGGTGCATTTATTCTTTTTTTCTTATAAGATCTTCGTCAAGGATTAACAATAGACAAATCACATCTTACAAAGATATTGAAAAAAGAGGCTTTATAGTTATAGATCAATCTCAAGATATCACTTATTATGTCAACTAAATATACTTTTATAATTAAAACCAATAGTTGGAAATGTATTACTTTTCGCAAAATTATCACCCAAACGAAGAAATCTAACTTGTATCTCACGAGAATAGGTACGTTGATTTTATCCAAAAAAATATAATACAATACAAAAAAGTGTTCTCCAAATGCTTTGAAAACCTGCCAATACACATAAGCTTATGCTGCTCAATAATTTATTTGATGTCTAAAAGTCTTTAAAGATTTGATAATGCCAACCAACAACAATGCTGCAAGTCTAAGGCGACCATGAAATGTATAGTATTATGCTAACATTCCATAAATAAAACTAGTGCTTTCGCTAAACTGCCCTGTTATAATGTTCTGCCATTACACGAATGCGTAAAGGTACTTATAATTCTTGTTATAACTCGTTTTTTTTAAATTACAAAAAAAGGAATATATTTCCTCTGCATTCAGCAACTTTGGCTGCATTAAGCGGTCAAAAGGTATTACTTACTTTCCTCGAAGACCGGTAGCCGAAAAAGTGACCGGTGAGTGATTTCGGTATCGTGCAACTTTCTTCCACCCCATTAGGTTATCGATGGTCGTTTGACCGAATGCTGAGAGTTGCGTGTCCTCACGCAATAATTGCAGAGTGCACGGCGTGTAAATAGTAGTCAATCGGATGGTTTGCACTCATGGCAAACATGTGTTGACCCGTCTCTTCATATTAACATAGAGAATGAACGTAATGTATCCTCGTATCGTTATGTTATCCTAATCTATCGAGGGGAAATGAAACCGAAGACCAGTTAAGACGGACTTATTGCGAACAATCGTGTTTTTTTATTGTAAATTTGTCACATGGCCTTATAGAATTGTCAAATAAAGTATAATTAATTCAAGATATAAAATATAAACGAAAATTTGCATTTGTGAACGTTAAACTAATAGAAAAACAGTACTTTGTTGGTAAAATTAAAATAAAAACTAAAGTTTTGTGAACAATATAAAAATAAAAAAAAATGTTTTATAAAATCGTTTTTTTACATTGTCTTAACACATTGCTCAATTTTTTATTTCAATAAAATAAATACTCCATAAAGCATGTAAAATAATGGTTTAATTTTTAACAAAAATCAAAATATTGTATTTTAAGATGAATAAATTTGTTATTTTACACATACATAGCATTCCTTAGTTCTAGTTCTAGTTCTATTATTTTAACCATTTGTGTACTTCACTTTTAAGTGTCACTTCTTGATGGAAAGGCATGTTATTTTAAATAATAAAAGCACATTTTAAATTTTATTAAAATTTTGAGGAAATAAATACAAAAAAATATTTTTTTTTATTCAAAATTTGTGTGCTTATTTTAGAATTGTGAAAGAACAATATTTTTTAAATAAATATCAAACACTATTAAACAGGGTGCTATGCCTATTACCCCGCTAGTTTCGATAATACAGTACATTATTTTTTTCATTCTGTTATAAAAAAATTACCATATTTCAGTATTCGATTTTCATCATAAATACTTTTTCATTAAAATTATAACAAACTTTTACCTTTTTTGTACCGTGATGTCACCACAAAACAGTATTTGATGGCGTATTGATAGATAGACAATTTATCCTATCTGTTAATAGGTGGCTCTTATCTTTAATTCTGCAATAAATCTTTCCAGCTGTATTGACGGCCGACATGTCGTCTTACCGTATATTTACTATCAATTATTCCGAAGGTAAAGTGACAATACAGGATGTCCATAAGCATTAAGCGAAAATTTATGCTCGTAACTTTTCAGTTATTAATCATTGGCAGTAATGAGTGACAAAGTATTTAAAATCTGGTGTTAAAAGTTTGTTGTTAGATCTATATGGCTATTGTTAAATTACTCACTTATTATACCTCGTCAGCATAGTGCTAGCAATTTATTTAAAAATTGCTCTTCCAAAGTAAAAAAATAAGTATTTAAATTCCATTAAAAATGAATGGCCAAGAGATCACTCTGAACAAAATTGTTGATTATTATGCACTATGTAATCATTCATGATATACACATTTTTTATAATATATATTTGGCTAGCCTTTCACTAAATATATGCATTTTTTTATTGTATTACGGAGTAACTGACTCTTCTACTATTACTCCTACCCTGAAACTAACCAATCATGGAAAATTATATCACGTAACAGGAATAAACTATTAATTGATAAATTTTCAATGTTCCGATAACTACAAGCATTTCTCAGCACAAAGAAGATCTCTTTTATACCATATTGTCGAAAAGATTATATCAAACGCTAACTTATTATTCGTGAGACACTTTAAGCATTATATAAAAGCGTTTATCACCATTTTTAATTAGGATTTGCTGAGTATTACTCGTGTAGCGCATGGAAACGGCTTCAACTTTGAGATCATGGAAAATAGAGAATTGGTTAAGTTAGAATATTATTTGACTTCTCTAATGAGAGACACATCGACAAATATTTAAATATATATCGTAAAATAAAACCTTTCATTTTGTTATACAATTTGCAGTATTGTTTTAATCATTTAATATAATATAATGTGAGGAAAAACAATTTGTTACGTAAAAAATAATTTTGAATTAATATGTAGCACTCTGTATATAAAAATATGTGTACAAGATTGTCGTCTCGCTCGAGTAGAGGCTTCCTCACTTACGCAAGCAGATAATTTTATTTTACTACCGCTTAATATCACTGATAAAGAAAATTGTCTTTCGATGTCTCGTTAATGGTAATCGTATACAGGTGTATTGAAATTTAAGCTGTTTTACTTTTTTTCGAGATCAACTTTTACAAAAGTTAATAGCAAATAATGTCCACCTACTTGTCGATGAATATAAAACACTTCAATGAAAACTCGTTTTCTTAAAAATATTTATTTACATTCTTACTAAGCATTCAATAACAGTCAATTTACGCTATGAATTTTATTGATTTATCGGTCTATCTTTTACATATCAATTATCAAAACATTTAAATATTGTATTGATTTTTAGTATCCTTGCTTGTGTGGCTTATATTTCTAATCGGCAAATAAAAGGCAAAAAAAAAAATACTTGTAAAATTTGATTTAAACATCGATTAAAATATTATCTTCAGGTGATTTCGTTAAAGTAAGTAAGTGTAGCCCCGCAGTTTCACATTAACACCTAGAAGTGAAATATATAAGTTATTGATTTTCAACCTTCGATAATGAAAGAAATATATTTCAATGTCTAATAAATGAACTCTTATATTATAAAAATTAAATTTATATTACAAAATTTTAAATTACATATCCTTAAACATAGAAACCCGAAGAAAGAAATCGATACTAAAAATATGAATAAAATATATATTTCATAATAGAGTTTTATACGATTTTTTTTTTCATTTTAGACACTAATATTTTATATTTATGAAAAGGTACTAGCTCTGTCAATTAAATCACTGAAAGATTGTACAGAAACTTTTTGTGAAAATCCAAACACTAAAATAACAATAATCAGATGGCGACGTCTTTCATTCCCTGATTTTTCAATCGGATAAGTTTACGACGATTGTTACCGAAGATAAACGAACGACTTCGCACTTTAATTATCTTCATATACCGCAAAATGTCCAGGCATTTTATTGCAAATAAATAAAGAGGAAGTATATGGATGCCGAAGAGAGATATTTCCAACGGTATTCGATTATCTAATGATAAAATTCACTGAAGAATCCAAATGGATTTTGATTTAATTATCTGACTTTCTTTTGTTTTAAATTTGAAATTAAGCGTCAATATATTACTTAAAATAAAATTTATAAAAATAATTAAAAAATTGTCGACCTATTATTTCCAAGGATTGCCAGTTTTTACGCTAGTGATTGTCACAGATAAGGAGTGGATTTCGCGCGGAACGCGTCTCGGTCTCGATTTATGTTTTCAACGGATTTCGTTTTTTGATATTTGGATTATATTTTTGATATCGATTCTCGTATGTATGTACGTGTTTTCGAGTGGGTGCTTTTCGACAAACTATTTAATGCATGGTTTCAGCAAAGATTTAACTTTTTATTTAACATAATTTTAATTTTATATTAAAATCAATTTTGTATTGAAAATGATTCTTCTGAAATATAAGACTACAATATCGAGGATGTTTTAAAATGAAACTAAAACTTGATCCAACTTATCAATTTGTGATATTGATATGTATTTTTTTATCACAGCTCATATTCATATCCAAAAAGTATTTATGGGTAAAAAAACATTATTCTTAAAACAGAAGCTTATTTGACAAAGTATAGCCAAAAATCACTTAATAATGCTCACAATGAGCGAAACCAGTCCTGATCACAAAAAAAATTGTTAAAATAATACCATAAATATTATATATATAAATATGACAGCTTTCACGACAAAAGTAAATAATTTTTATTTAAAAAAGGCGACTTTGAAAATAAAAGGGCAGATTTGTCACCAATTATTCGATAAATTGGCACATGTCATGTTATATTGTGAAAATTATACCGAAAATTCAACGAATACCAATAGAGCTGCCACCTGTTTTCGTGTCATAGCATTAGTATAATTACTGCGTTGTTAGATTTAGTTGCAATGGTTTCCAGTTTTTTTCAATGATAGGATGTATACTTCTTTATTTGTAAATTGTACAAATAACACATTTCTAATGATGCTAGATACAGCGAAGATATTTTAGCCGGTCAATCTCGTTTGTCTTTACTATTTGGGATGAGTTAAGGTCGACTTTTAAAACGCTATTAAAAAGCAATAAAGGCTGGAGCACCTTGTGCAATAGCCGAGCGGTATTAAATCAAAACGTAGCAGGTACTCACAATAATTCAATTTAAGTAATATAATTATTTATGACTCATATCGATTTTATAATCAGTTTCGTTTACGTTTAAATAAAAAAAGAAATCACGTTACGTAAATATGAACTATTTGTAAAAAATTAATATGCGTTACATTGAATAATTTTCAAACCTGTATTCGATAATTGTTTCAGTGATCACTAGTATTGAAATCATTATTATTCGATATTTAGTTACTTTTTAAAATGTTTTTATGGTTACTTGATTGAGGTTATATTAAAACACTGTTTCCTTTTTAATATAGAAAAAAATACTAACTTAATAGTAACTATAATTTATGATATCGACTGAAGGTGCTTGATGAAATTTCAATATCACATTTGAATTGTTACAACACTGTACCATTCCACATCTTATGTCACTAACGACCCGGGTTAGTGACAAAACATGTGGAATCGTACAAATTTGTAGCCATTCAAATTAAATTAGTAACTGTTGATTTATATTTTTTCAATACAATATTAAAAATATCGCTTTCGACCCTAACTCTGTCAATTGGCTGTGGTGTTTTGTTAAAAAGCAATACGGTCGTAACCCACAAATTGTAATTGGTAGGCTACGATGTTACATCACATTGCTTTCGTCAAGCAATACTATAATATTTATTAATTATTATAATATTATAATCGCCGTTATTTTGCTTCTGTTCCAACCACATTTTTTCTAGAAAATAATCTATCTCTGAGAGGGTCAAATCATGTTTGTATGTTTCTCAATCTAATGTGCCGAAATTTGAGGGCGTATAACATTTGGTCGTTCTATTGTTTTGCGTCACTAATCAAGTCAACCAGGTGTGAATCGGCCTGTATTAAAAAACACTGGTATTCTTAGAAAAACTCAAGCCACGCTGTTAGCTTTAATGTCATAAAATAAGAACGGGTTAACGAGTAGCAGCTTTTTAAAATCAAAGAAAGAAAAAGAAAATACGGTTAACTGATTACACAGGTTGTTGTGTTTCAAAATATATTTTTATAATTTCTATTATACGCGCAGTTGATATAATATTGAATTCTATTTTGCAATAGTAATATGTTAGTAAATAAATATTTTTATTATCCAATAAATAAATAACTTTTAAAATTTATATGTGCAGTGGTATTATACAAAAAGCGTAAATCGTCGTTAAACATTTATAATTATAATCAAATAATAAATCAAACTTCTATTTGACTCTACATATTTATCGTTTTACGCGTTTGGCCATGGTGGAATGACAACCGAATAAAAACATACATAAATTGTATAATATATGTGTCTGTCTCTCCGTCTTCCACAAGAGTTTCTCCCAAACGGTGAACAATGAGATTTGGAAAGTCTGGCTTTATTTTTACGTCAACTGTGCTACATTAAGCTTAAAATTTCAACTGTGTAATTAATTGATGGATTTTATTTTGTTTGAATTATATATACGATTTATTGAGATTACTTCGATGTTGAACTTTCTCACGTAGATAATATATAAAATAATCTTATCCTTAATTTGTCCGAGAAGAAAATGTGAGATAATTACAATCAATTAAAAAATGTTTGTTAAGTATTAGAAATATATTTAACGTTTGTATGCTTATGCGATAATAAATTACATTAAATTACATTGTTTTTGAATTCGTCTGCAATCCAAAACTAAGATTCTATTTCTTTTTTTACTGATATTCCAACCCGTTGCAATTATGTACCTAGAAATACTTGCACGTTTGCAACAACTTTATTATTATTCTTTCCTACAAGTCTTCTTTTTTTGTTATTAGAATAGTTTGATTAGACTTTACTTTACTTGACTTTTATTAATCTAAGGGCCTCTTTATTTACATTCGTCATTGCATCTTTTGAGATTTGCTCCGCGATAGCACTATGTGGAAGTATGGCGCTTGAGGCTGATAATTTCTGAGAAAAGAGCGGTCGTTATCTTTGTAGTCTAATAGTATAATCGTTTCGATAATGATTAGTGTGACCGCCTCAGCAAGCGGACATACGCGACAAGGAATTGTACAAATTAATTCACTCGTCTAATTTAAATTAGGGGGCGCTAATGGACGCTGCTTGTAAAGTTATGACGCCGCCATGAGTTGCGAGATCGTTAATATAATATTCTTCTAAATAGTATGTTATATCAAAATTTAAATTCAAATACACCCATCCCTCGCTTAACACGATACTCGCTTAACACGGTTTCAGTTTCGGTGAAAAAAAAATGTTTCGACGTTTCGTAGATGTGCACACAAATTCTAATAATAACGGGAATGGTATACTCGGAATAGAACTGCGCATTTCAAACAACAAATATTTAAGTATATAGACAATACGTCAGACATTTAGTCTCTCGTTGCTCGACTTGTTTATCACTCGTTAAATCCTGACAGCTGATAAAATAACTACTGCTTATAATTTCACAACTATTCAAGGTATACTTTTCTTATTTCTAATACATATTTTTATTATTTGTATAATGGAGTATTAATAAAATAAAAACATATAAAAATTTAGACCCATAATATCACAACGAAATTTAGTAGAAAAATAATTTCTCTGGAGACAAAAATATTAATTTTGGATTAAAAAATGTCAATAAAATATCCTCTAGTGATAGTGACACTGTAGTGATCATTATATATCAATAAATTTTCATAAGTTCTACCTACCTGTTTTTTTCTTAATATCTCTAAAAAAAACCTATCCCATCTATTTCATACATTTGTTAGTCTCACTTGACACGATTTCGCTTAGCACGGCAATCTAGCAGAACCTATCTTCCGTGTTAAGCGAAGGATGAGTGTATATGGAGTTGTATTGGGTAAACAGACAAATTTTGGTTCTACTGAAAATACAGTAAAAATATAAAATTGGAAAAAAATATTTATCAAAAATCGTAAAATGTTTATGAGGAAGTAAATAATTAATTAGTGGTATAGTTGTTCTTTGAGATAGATAGATAGAAGACCAGTGTTGTGTGCAGTGAATATCGCGCCTTATAATTAGCATGTCTGGAGAAGTATCTAACAGTTAGATTCGCTAATCGAGACTTTGAGACCCATAATCTTCGATCCATGCGTTTTCAGTATTACATATATTTATTCAATTTAGCATATTTTCAAACTTGATAATGCATTCATTTTATTATTATATGTACAATTTATTTTTGCATTAATTCATCATTTAGGTGATTACCCGGCAGGGTTGTGCTAAAATATTAAGTCTAAATAAATTTTTGCGGTCATTATTATCTCAATTTTACCATTTATTTTTTATTTCATTTATTGATAATGTAAAGCTTGAATGAATACAAATTACATTCTAACTTCAAATACATTTTTTTAATAATTGAAAGCAAAAGTTAAATTCAAAAAAGCTCTAATAATTCCATCTTTCAACTCTGGCGTGCTCTATTCATACGAATTGAATGGACAACTTTGATTTATAAATTGTACATTAAAGTCATTTTTCAACTTAGGCTTGCTCTATTCAAAGAAACTTAAAATATCATAAAAAATGTACTGAAGAAAAATGTTGAGAAAACTAATTTATCCTCTCTGTCTATCGACTGCTTATAATGAGTAAACATTCTTAAATGGTTTATAGCTATTTCGGCTCACGCCATCGTCAGAACTATGGTTAAACGTAAATTTGCTTGTCTATATATAGCTGCGTAGAGAAGGTACACTATATATCTTCATTCTGTTTTAGCGACCTAGCTTATTTCCTGATAGCAATAAAACAAAAACAAAAAAATAATGTAAGGCCCCTCGCAATGGTCTGAGAAGCGGCGACCGACTTATATTTATTTGTTAATTTAAAATTTCATGTGACAATTGATATCTATTGATTTGCAGCTGCTCCAAGGCCGTCATCTTGCGACCTTTATTACAAAGATGTAAACACGCAGGCACTGAGTTTAAATTTATACCGTGTTATAATGGAGTTATACCAAGTAAATGCCAACTTAATCAATATATTCTAAACTTAATTTACTATTTCTCTTTGTTACTGATATTTATTATACAGAATTTCATCTCATTGTGCTACTGACCATACATCAAGTATTTTTGCAATATTATTATTACCATCTGAAAATCTGGCCGCAGTATTTTGAATCACTCTGTGAAACCACCAATTTAGCGGAAACCTTAGATTAGGTAGTCCGTATGCAAATTCAATCGTCTGAGATTTCAATTTTACTGCACCAAATTATTAAAACATGTATTCATATCATAAGAATAATCATACATTCAACGAAAACAAGAGATTAGATTGTACGCAAAATATAAACAAGGAAAAATAAATGATTTGGTACGTTTCATAAAAATAAAACAAAAATTCGCATTACAACAATTGTATTATGATAATTATTGTAAAAAAAAATATCGATGTTAACAAATTATTTATTAATGTTTTTTTCTGGTTTAAAATATTTGAGTATATTAATTAAGTTAGACTTATTAAGCGTGGAATGTTATAAATCTTATAAGTAAAAGTTTAAAATATATAGATATATTTTATTCAAGAGACACATTGAAATAATTGTGCAAAATATCTCAACTTTCAAACAAAGTAAAAAGAGAGAATGGAAAAACCCGCATACGAATAGAAACCGCAGACTGTGAAGGAATTTGATATGATTCCAATAAAAGTGGGCTGGCATTCTGGCCCACCCAATACTTCTCTTCCAATAGCGAATTTCCAAAGCAACCATGCGGTACTAATGCAAAAAATCACAGCACTTCTCAATTGAAACTTCATACCTCTGACGCAGTGGCGTTTTTACCAAAAGGGGTTAAGAATATGTATTATTAGCTTATTTAATTTACGCTACTATGAAGACTGGACATTATCTTAGGGTCAGTTATCATATCATCAAAGTAATATTTTTTAACTTTTTTTCATTCATCACCACTCAGTCGAAAGGATGTATGAGTATTTATTTAGTGATATAATTTTTCAATGATTCATAACTTACTGAATGTAGTATTATTTATTATGTAAAATAAATAAAACTTTAATACCTATTTTGTGGACAACGAAACATAAATTATTATACGTATAGTAAAAAAATGTTTCTTTATAACATGTACTTACAACTGATTCAATAACCAAAACTATATCACGGTATAAATCCTCAAGTGATGATAAAATGTGAAAGTATTTATATGAACAAGTCTTTATAAAATTATATAAGAATGGAAAATTTACATTAAGAAATATTTTGCAAACAATTTGTTTTATTTTTAAAAAACTATTATAACGTTTTCAATCACTTTGTTCAATAGATGTTCATCGTGCTTAAAAAAAGCTTCTGTCGTTAAATATTACCATTCCTCATGAATCATTAAATTTTTATCTTGCACACCACTGAGCGTATCACATTAAGAATTTCATTTGCTGCATGGGAATATTGTAAAATCTGTTTCTTTTGCGTATCATATTTATTTCATAAAATATTTATATTTTATCGATGTTTCTCATCCAAGCTTTCTATGTTATACAAATTTGTTTTGTTAATAGCTCTTCCATTTAAAATTCAAATGATAAAATTGATTTTTAATCATATGACAATCATAGCTATAACGATAGAAATAAAACATTTTTTTATTTAAAAGGAGAAAACTTTCATTGTAAAGTAAAATTTAGTACCAAGATTAAAAACAATTTTATGTCTTTTACGTACTAAATTATAGATAAAACCATATAACGTATATGGAAAGAAAACGTAGACCTCTTTTAATGTCCAAATACACATAGTAAACTGAGAACGGATAATAAAAATAATTAATTTATTTTGGTTTAAAATCAAAAATTATTCATCAATTAAATATTTCTGACTATTTGTGATGGGAATCTTCATGATATAATTTATCTATGCGCTAATTAGAGATTACCTGAAGCACCCAAATGCTTCATCTTTTAAGTGGTTCTAGATTATATTATGCTATCTCACTAACAGTTGGCACTAGTTAACAATTCATAACTACTTCCTGACAAATATGTTAAATATTGTATAATAATTTATGCAAACATTTTCGATTGCTTAAGTTTTTAATAATCAATATTTGAATATTTATCTTCGACGATCATTCGAAATTTCTTCATTCACTTCTACATTTTTAAAAGTTCTCGATGAATCCAATGACTTACTTACATCATTTCCCATAATAAACTATTATTTTCATAAATCGATCCATTACATGCGTTATTTTAGACACATATAACAATTAAATGAATGGCATATAGCATTTATTTACAAAACTCGATAACCACAAGTATTAACTTTGATTCAATATCATAGCGTGTTAGAGTCCGCCAAACCAATGGTTTTCAATTTCAAACTGGTAAACTAAAACACTTGTACGGCTGAGCTTTTACATGAAATCGATTACAACTCTTTTGTGCTTTTTTGCAACTGTGGGGTATTCAGTTTCTACTCAAACAATGTAGGTACGACTTATCTGCACTTGCGTAATTGGCCGAAGCTTTTAAGCGATGGTCTGATTGGACAATCGATATTTTTTTTTATATTATGTTGCATAAGCGCACAATGGAAGCGGAAGTTAAGTTTCCACATAAAAAACTTTCCACGGAAATATGGATATTATAGTTGGTACTTTAGTTCGATCGCCGCTTTAGTTTTAACCTTTGTAGCATATTTTGTATAGTAAAAACGCTTTTGGTGTATTAATACTTTCATTGAATTACTCACGGATCTATAAACTATAAAGTCTATCGGCAAAAGCTTTTCTCTCGCGACTAAAGACTATATATTTTTTGTCTTTTGTTTTAAATGTCGTTTTAATTGTGAGTCAAATAAGAATTTAACAATTTTAATTTATATGATTTCATAATAGAAACTATCATTTAAAAATTCTTTAAAAGATAGCAGTTTGCAACATTGTTGCTTTAATGTTGTTAAATTTTACCTAACGACATTTTTATTTCAGCGGGTGAAGTTATGATATAGATTATGCAGACAAATTTTTAACGATGAAGTTGCTCTATATTTTAAGAGTACATAAGTTAGATATTCTGTTCGAAACAAGATTCCGACAATAACTTATTCAGGCTGAAATTTATAGGCTTTGCACATCACAGGTCGCAAATCAGGTTGAGTCTAATGTTAATAAGAATGAAGATACATAGTAATCCATTTTTCAATGTAGGTGTTTGATTTTCCAATGCCTTTTTCAAATAATTACAATACTATCATCTTTATATAATGCATTATAATTAAGTGAAATAATGGTTTTTTATTATAAACTGTATGTTTCCCTTTATAAATTCGTTTAATCACATGGTCAATGCTGAAAATATGAATATTTATCTTTTATTTTTTTTTTCTCTTTTCCAATATGATATAAAACATATTATTCGTGTATGTTAATAAGCTTTTTAATCTCTTTTAGTATTTTTGACCGGATATATTGATGTGAGTTGAATATAAATTTAAAAAAAAACAGGGAAACATCATAATACAGTAATGTTTTCAAAAAAATCCCATGATATTTTTTCAACAGTAATAACTTTAAGGCCATGTAACTTCATTAGATGGATCAAAATAAACTAATTGTGTATCATCATGTGTCATCATAACAAGTAGAGCTTTTTTATGATAACGTTTTTTAGTCATTAAAATTTTCAGAGAGAATAAGGAAGAATGAATGTTTGAACAGGATAAATACCACGCTTGGGTTTATACTTGAAACAAATAAAAACATCACAGCTGTCCATGTTGTTTGGTAAACCTATAAACTGTCACATTGTTCATTTGTGGATATCAAATCAATAGAAATAATGAATAAAATATTGTATCAAATAATAGCTTATTAGATATAAAATTTTCATGATTATTTAACGATTGTATTCAAATGGACATCATCTTTGATATTAACCAAATACATGTTATTTTTAAGTAAATGTAAAACTTTTTTCATATTCGAGTGTTGTCAACACCTGAATCACAATATCTCGTGTTCCTTGCAGCTGTCAGTTGCTTAACAAATCTGCTTGGAAACATAATTATTTTCTTAGCAAACAACACTAAATTTATCGTTCTTTTTCGGACCTTCGAGTAGGTTAGTTATCTCTCATACATTTCCGACAGTTTCTAAGGAAAAAATATACTCGGGTCGTATTTTCCAAAACATTCCTTCGAAGGTGATTGAACTTACGGTTTGATTATAATACTAATACAAACACAATATTTATCAATTACAAGGCATTCAGCATTAACTATATATATTGAATATAATAATAAGATTTTTTATCGCTTTATTTGACTGCTAATTAAGAAGTTACGCAATCTAGGGTTACAAAACTTAAAAATATATATAATACACTTATGAATAGATGCGGATCCCATGTGTTTCACTACTACTCCTCTATAATTTTACGTTACAGTATACCCTAACCTAAATTTTAAATATAATGTGTTGGAGTGAACGGGTTTTTTTTTAATAATTCTCGTTGAGTCTTATCTTCTATATCAGCTCTTTCTTTATTGGATATTTTCTGATATAATTTTCACAAAAAGTCTTTCATATCATTATCATAGATTTTTTTCATTGAGGAATAACATGTGTGTTATCAATCATTCTGCAGTATCAATTACAATATTACACACCAGCTACAAATTGGCCAATTGACCCTTTAACTTGCATGGGGCGGCTGTCAAACATCAAGCATTTGCGAATTCATCAAAAACCCTGCGCTAAAGATAACATATAGTATAACGAGCCATCGTTTATTTTCACTCGTTCAATTCATGAGAGTAACATTCAGGGATACTTTGCTTAAGAAAATAAAAACATAATATAATGATTGAATTGGCATTCACTTGGTAGAACTCTATTATAACACGGTGAAAAAATAGCAATGTATTTTTGTTCTACAAAATTATTTTTAACAAATATAGTTGATAGCTATTTCGGCTCATAGTTCTGACGATGGTGTGAGCCGAAATAGCTATCAACTATATTTGTTGAAAATAATTTTGTAAAACTAAAATACATTGCTATTTTTTCACCGTGTTAAAAACACAATAGTTAGACTTAAGGATTACAACGAAATATTGTATGCGAAATATACTTTGAAAAAAATAAGCAAAATAAATACTCAGGTAATAAATCTTTATTCCTATTGATCAATGTATTCAGATAACCATTAATCCAATTTTTAAAAAATCAACACATCGTTCCTCTTACATTTTTTTTTATTAAAATATTACATGTCTTGAATATTACTAATAATAAAAAAAATCTAAATAGTCTGAAAGCCCACAAATACTTTATAATAAAAAATCTCAATTAATCTTTTTTACATTATTTTAAAAACTGTGAAAAATGAATCGACAAACGTTACATGGTACGACTTTTATTGTTGAAATAGTGAACACCACCTTTTTTATATTTTCTTTTTTGTATTTTAGTGATTTGCTGATTATTTGTTTATGAGTACAAATTATTTATCATCAATGTTCTTAAAACTTTTGGAAGCGAAATAATACAGGAGAAAATAGTGTTAAACAAGTGTTAAACTAGCAAAATGTACCATTTAAGCGAATCATCTTTAGTCATATTTGGATAGCATGTACATATTTGATATTTATTTGGGAAAAATTGATCATTAAGTAGTGTGCAAATTAATGTCGTTAGTAATGCCGATAAAATTTGACACGAGTTTTGTATAGGTGCTCAAAATTATAATATTATCAATGGCACTACAGTGAGTGCATGACAAAGATGGTGGCAAATAGGACGCGATGCCTTGGTTTCTGGGGCCTCGATTGGTAATTTAGGAAGTTGTTTTTGTTGCAAGGTGTTTACTTTGATTGATGTAACGCGGCCTGGGATGAAAAACATCACCGCCATACTTATAGAAAACAAAAACAAAACAAAAAAAAACAAATATTATTTTATTCAAACATTACCATGTATGCACTTGGAATCAGAAAATAGAGAAAAATAAGTTTTGTTGTCAAATTAGGAATATTTTTTAATTTTTTTCGATTTCTCAATTTAGTTTCAACGAGTCAACTAAATAATTTTATCTTTTATTTTATTTCCACAAATTTTATCAAGGCACTGTATAAATAATCATTATTACGAATACATTTAGATACGGTTGCTTTTTATTTAAAAAAATATATCACGCATATTTTTTTATTTTATTAACATAAAATAAATACAGAATATGCGATATTTATACTGCATTAATACTTTTGTTTATGATCTGATTATTGCTTTAAAGAGAAAAGTTTTTTTACAAATATATAAACATTTCAAGAAACACTAATTTTTAGTTACGCGTATAAATAGATAGTATTGTAAAGTATGGTAAAATACATACATACTTTGGGCATAATAAGAGTTGAATATAACATATAGACGCCAATTTAAGTTTTTTTTTACGATATACAGCTTGGTTTATAAGCAAAAGAACAGAGAACAAATTTTGAGTGAAAAACTGTAAATACCATGAGTTTGGGTAGCAAACTTATAAGTGGAAAAAAACTTTGCGATATCTACAGTTCATTTATTTTCTCGGGATTCAAAAAATCTCTTGCTGAAACTAGCATGTATTCCAAAGATTCGTCGAAAATTAATCTCTTTTTTCTTTGGTCAAGCTAGATTACACTTTCATGATGTAAATAAAATTGTTTTTCAGTACATTATTATAAAAAACGTGAACTTGAATTGGCTTAGTAAATTACACTCATCGGAATTACTTCGGTATTACAATTACGATCATTTTTTAGAGATTACCGACAACTAGCCTAACCTAACCTGATGTCCGCGTATAGACATCATCAAATGATCAAATCAAACGTTTTTTTTAATTATATTATTTATGATTCTTTTTAAGTTGCGCCATCATCATCATAGTAACCGAACCGTGTCATTAATTTTAATTATTGTATTGGAAGATATAAAGCTTTGCACTGTTAGAAATTATAATCCGTTCTTTAAATTCGTATTATTATTCAAACAACGCAATTCATTGCAGTTATAATTGATTGCCAATCAATAAGTAAAAACATTTTTTACAACAACGAGAAATCGGCCAAAGCAACGATCCTTCAATTGAATTTTAATTTTTCCGATTGTAATAAGAACTAAAATTATTTAATATTCTTTGGCGGCTTTATTGCAATTAATATAATTATTAGTTGTTATTTTTAATGAAAAATGATTAAATCATGAATAAACATTTATTTTAAATAACACTATCTTAAACCACTGAAGCTTTGGTTATAAACGCTTGATTTTGTGATCTACTATTGTAAAAGTATAATTGACTGAATTAATTTTAATTCTTTGTAAAATATAAATAAATGTGTGGTATTTTATATATGTACGTATCGGATAGCATTTTGGTCCAAAGTAACAAATTAATTATATGATCTAAAAGATACATTATCAAAAAATTTACTGCGTTAATATCTTCTTGCAACAAATTTTTAAAAATTCCATGAAATATATGCAGTTAAAATACCATTCGAGCAAAGACATTACTCGCATTCTTGCCAAATATGTTGTCATTACAAATTATTCAGCCACACCTTAAAAATTACACTGATTCTGTTAATATTATACTCGAGCCATATACACGTTGTTGAAACAACCATCATGTTTTTTTATTAAACATAAAAAATTATGGGCCAAGATATCACAGTTATGTTTAAAAACGCATTAGAACGAAGCAGTCGACTTGGGTTCGACTCGAGCACACCTGAATGAGCTACGATGAGATTAGGTCAATTATCTGAATGATACGGAGACGATAGCACTGCGGATCACTTTGGAACTATCAAAATTAGTGAAGATTTTGATTCAAATCAAAATCACCAAGTGAACAAAGTCACCTTAGTAATTATAAGACTTTTTCTACGAATCATTCGCGTAATGGGAACTAATTTTACAAAAACAATATTTTTTCGTTTCAATATCATTGTTATTACGTTAACTTGTTAATGTAATCTTAATATATTCGATGCATACATTTCAAGCAACGTTATTAACACTACAAAACTCTACCATAAAAAGTACACCTATCACAAATATATAAGTATTAAAATACGTTTGAAAATAAATAAATAAATAAATAAATATGAAGTTTTATATCCATTACTCAAGATGTATTCATTCCCAAAGCTTTCACTGTCATATAAGATCTATTCAAAATATTTATCTACAATATATTTTTACATTCAAAATGTGAAAATGGAAAAAAAGCCAACAAGAGACTTAATAATTGTGCTTAGTATTGATGATTGTAATTTTACATATATATATAAAATAAAATTAATATTTTACCACAATTAACACAGGTCGTTAATGCATAAGCTCCATGACTATTATTTTTTTATCGATATGACTTATAATAAAATTAATGTATTAATTAAAAAAAATAGTTTTATAAAAACATCCCTCGCATGTTTCATTTCTTACATTATAGAAATATGTTAATACACAAAGGTAAATAATGTCAATAAATATTAATTAACAAATATTCTACTAGGCGTAGTGATACTATTCACCAAGGGTTAAGTAATATGAAACAAAAAGGGTTAAAAAATTATCCCTTAGGTGACGGCTGTTAAGCTTCAGCTGGTATAAATTCAGGGAATATATAACTTTTGTCTTAAAAAATTCTTTTTTTTCAATTATTTATTCATTGTTATGTTTATAGAGCTACACCTAAACCTCGTATAGCACGGTTTTATACAACACGGTTTTACATAACACGGATATATAAATTGTGACATATTTTTATACAACACACTTCATATAACACGGTTTACGGAAAAAAGATAATTAAAATGAAATGAATTGAATAAATCCACCTTAATCAATGACTCGGAGAGCATTTGCAGCGAAGTAGCTACATGTTTCATATTAAAAACAATAAATGAAGGCTTGGAATTGGCTAATTAAAAAAAATTATTGATAATGATCCTACAATGGAAAGGAGTTCAAAATTTAAGACGGAATTACAAAACATTTTGGAATGTCTTAAGGAAATGCGTAAATTATATGCTAAAAGCAGGCAATCGCTTATTAACGATTTCTTAAAAATCAGAGCCCTCCGATGATGAAAATTCACAACCTATCTCGAAAAAAAGTAAAAAAATATAGAATTCCAAGTGAAAGCGATGATAAATGAATGGTGTATTATGCTATTAAGGTTTCTTTAAATTAAAATATAAATTCACACTTCTTTAATTAAAAAAACATAATAACATAAAGTACATATTTATATAAACTATCATCGATTTTTAATTTTTTTGGAACACCAACCTTAATTTTCTATGAACTTCAAACCTTCTATAACACGGATTTGTATTACACGAAGTTTTTGTGGAACCATATAGCCGTGTTATACGAGGCCCATGTGTTTTGAATATTTCAACAACTCTAAATACGATTTTTGAAATCACTAAAAAATATATCGCAAATTTAAAAATGGAACTTAAGTCTAATTCTAATGTTATTATTGAAAAATGTTAAGTAATTCGTTAGCGTATTTTTAATACGTGTAAGAAACAAAGGTTGCATTTAATTTTAGATACGATATTCTGTCGATAGCAATATGGTTTCAAGTGCAATTTATAAAGAAAAATAAAGACGTTTTCTATTTTACTTTTTTTTGATACCAAGTTAACCTAATAAATAACAACATTAAATCAATGTATGCATTTAAATTCGATCAATATTGTAAAAACGTTTTCATGGTTTGTACCTTAATATGCTAATGTATAATGCATAGTTATCAAAAATTATTTTTAGCGGGGTTAATGTTTTCCGTGGTAAATGGATTTTTCGCGTAAAAATAATAAGCCCCGTGATTAGCATATAAATATGATAATCAACATTTTTTGAGCATAAAGAAAGTCAATTTACATTTTTTTAGCTTCTAGGATATTGGTTCATTATTTATGTTTAGGTAGATATTTGAAGTTTTCTGAAAACACTATGAAAGAAAACGATGATGAATTTTAAATTTGGATGTTTATATTTAAGATCTGATAAAACTCAACATATTTTAAAAACTTTTCCGACAGAAATAATTTTATCTACTCCATCGATTTGTTTTAAAAGGATGAAAGCTTATCAATTCGAAAATAGTGATAAGTGCTTAATGATAAGATTAGTTCTAAGTCTAATTTCACTATTCTAATGTAAGTCATAATAGGTATTATACAGTGTACCTTTGAAAAATATCTAACAAGCCGTTGACGACGTAATATATACTTTACTCTTAAAACGATGACGTCAGATTCAACAGATCTGGAATTCCCACTAGAATAGGAAAATTTTAAATATTGGGTATAAATAATTTTTAAATTTAAAAATAATACCAAATTCAGTTACAATAGCTCTTGCCAGTCTTGAGTACTAACTCGAAATAAAATTACACTCTATTACCTTTATTTTAAAAAATATTTACAGCTTGGACATCAACTTTAAAAATATTCCATACAGAGGTATTTTGCTCTCTACTTAGACTCTTAAAGCTTGACAGTTTTTGACAATAATCTCAGTTTACTGCAATAATTTATCATAAAAATCCCTTGTAAAACAAATTACGTGAACAAATTGCTAACATAATCACAGTACACAATTTTGAGTTGTTTAGCCCTGACTGGCATACTTGGGATAGTTGTACCAAGCAAGCAGCGAAACACTCACCTAGAACAAAGGTAAAGAAGAAGAATGTAAGGTAAAGTGAGTAATATAGATACGTCTACGAAGTTGTAGGCTTGATTGAATTTTAATTGCCGCATCCGCATTAGAATGCGATACCCTCTTCTTCGCCACGATGTTTCTCTACACTTCACCGGTACCTAATGCTCTGAGCCACACACCGCGATTTGTATGAAATATTACATTAGAAACGTAATAATACACATTACTGTAAAAATTTCACCAAGACGAATAATATAATAACGGAACCGATTTGAGATTTTTAATTTTATATCACGTTAACTATCTATATTTTTTTGATAAAAACTGTAGTAGGAACATAATAACTCGAGAGCATAACACACCTTTTCCTTCTCAAATCAATAGTGAAATGCACAAATAGATGTCAATAAACTACACCCAGTCCTTTTTTTACGCGAATTGATTATACGCGATTTTTTTGGACGGCACGGTTACATTTTTTACTCCCTTCATTGGTTTTACGCGATTTTTTCCCCAAATTTGAAGAAATTTATATATGATGCTAGGCTTGTACGTTTCATTATTTTTTTAAATAAAAAAATGTGTATTTTTAAAACTTAATTTTGTTTACAAAACTTAAACTTGATTTATGCAAAAATCAAAACTTTCGTTCAAAAAATTGCAAACGATTACATTTCGCAACCGAGAGTGACAGCAGCGAATAATTCGTATAAGTGAATAAAATTATATTTTTATAAGCAATAAAGATATGAAAATATATAATTCTTTTTGCACGAATTTTAATTAGCAAATTTTGGTTTTTCATACGTTTCTGGTACTTTTTTACGCGATATTTTAATTTTTGGAACCAATATATCAAATTGAGTTATGAAAGTTTTTGAAACGCGTTTGAAACGATTTTTTTACGCGCCTTTTTCTGGAATCAACGTATCGCGTAAAAAAAGGACTGGGTGTATACGTGTATTGCAGGACTTAATATTCAGTTGGTACAATAGCGTTCGCTACTTTCAGTAGATTTAACAAAGCATGGCGCATGAAATTATTAATGTTTAAAACGTTAAATCAATTTATTACAAAATTGAATAAATGAAAAATTAAATTAATCGTTCCGATTTATATACAGGGTTATTTAATCAAAAATTACCTGATTAAATGAAAGTTAGTTTGAGTTATAACATTTTAGTGTTGATATTTGTAGTAAATATCATATTAACGCAACACTACAGGAAAAACATCTCCCATAGAAAAGTGAGTAAATGAAGAATATTTTACACTTCAAGTTGAAGCCTTCAACTCTCCCATTACAAATGTTTTATACTTGTTATATTTAGGAGATTTGTTGTTTGATAATTATAGTATTATATGTTGAAATGCTTCTTTGCTATGAATTTCGGCGTAGTTTTTTTGTGTTTGTTGATATGTGATATTTGAAAGGTATAATTACGATGATTGTTGTGTTGGACTTACGTCAAGAGTCTTGTCAGCATCAGGCACTGTTTATGAGAAAGAGGCATAACTAAATTCAAAATTATCCGTCTATGTGTCACATCAGAGCTATCATTTGAATTTGGAAACTAAATTATAACAAAGGCATAATTTGGATGAATCTTTCGTAACGATAAAGGATTGTATATTTGTTTGTAACTTAACCAAAGTTCATTCTTGATTATAACAAAATTTTACTTAAAACAATCTTTTTATTTATTTTCAATTTCGCTTTCTTAACGTAATAATATTTTTGTTGTTAATCATGTTGTCGCATATACATGTTAAGTAGTTCAATTATTGTTTTCAGAAGTCGGAGGGAACTCCCTTATATAGAGTTCTAATGACGATATAAATCAATTTTTTAAATGATTTTCTTTGTACATTTTACATAATTAATAATAAAATTCACAATAGACCTACAAATATTTCAATATTTTTATGAAAAAGCTTACACTTAACAAACTTTTGCTGCTTTGATCTTTTTATCGTAACCTCGCATACTAAACTTGCCTTGTACTGAGAAATCATTATTAATGTATTGTTAAAAAAAATACAATTCTACGTGGCTTATATTCTCGTATATTTAGTTAAAGTATAATATTGCTAAGAAAGTTCGCAATGAACGTGTCAATATTGTCATTAATTAAATTTTATAGAAATATACTCAGGTAAGATATATCATAATACGGTTACGTAACAAATATCATACTTTAAAGCTGAGCAGTCAAATCAGAACTGATTTCTATGTACGCAAATCCATTGTGGCTGTATTCAATTTTTACGTGTTTGTTTTCTTTAGTTTATTTGATTTATCCCTAGGTCTAATACTATGAGATAATCAGGATTCAATATCGATAACTCCATTCAAAGCGTTTGACCTCTGAGCCACGAAGTCGTGTCGAATACTTTTACAAATATTGGTTTTTCTCCCACCTCCGTTATATTCGTAATATTATTTACTTGCGTCTCGGACGTCTGCATCCATTGAAGTATTTTACAGCTAATGATCATAAATCTTCCAGCATGTCGGCGCCTCGTGTTTTCTAATTTAAACATACATACCAAGCATGCTTGTTAAAGGTGCCTAAAAGAGATTCGATATTTTAATTATCTCCTTATGAAGTCGTTATCAACGCAGGTTTCTTTACCTATAATAATGAAACTATTAAAGGGCTTGAAATTGTTTTACTATATTCTTTCAGGGCATGAGATCGATCAATCTTCGAAAAGTATTAGATTCAAGATCAAGTAATACGGATAAAATATATTTGTTAAATAAAATATGTGACTACTAAATTCATCAATAGATTTGATCTTAGATTTCTCAAATAGGAAATAATCTGAATCCATGAAGAAATTATATATTATTGGAAAAAAAATCATATTTATCAACAATATAAAATTTTCATCATACGATTATCTATTGTAATACTGTGATATTTTTTCACACAGCACAGAATAGCACAGAATTCCACAAAAAATGTCGTACAAGTCACATGACGTTCACTCTGTATTTCGAAAATATTTTTGTGATATTAATGTTAAAATCATCTATACAGTTTTCGACTGTTTGAATTTTGTATTTCAGCACAAATTTAAAAATAGTTACACAAATACGATACCACAAACTTGACTTATATGATTGATCTGGCCATCGAGTTCATTTTGAAAAAAACTTGCCCTTCTGAATAGATTAATCCATCGATACCACTTCCTGTCCTTCACACCCTGGCCCAACTTCCTCTCATACCGCCAGTATATTTTGTATAAGGGCAAGCTTTTCGAAAATCACAATTATAAAACTAATGAGCATTGTTTATCGATTTAAAATAAAAATAATATTGCAATATGTATTCACTATCCGTTTCTGAAGGTCGATGTTCTATTCTCAGTCGACCCACTTGTACTTGAATAATATTTTCCTTACAATGATTCTATATAATTTTCACTGTTTTATAAAAAAGCTAAATTATCGTTTATGCGTACATATGTTAATAAGTAAAGACTAGCTTTAATGCAATAGTGAAATCGAGGATGATAATACTATTTTTTTGATGATGATAGTTTCAATCCCTCACTATTGTAAGTCGATGTTACAATCATTATTGTGATACAAAATTTCAATGAAAACGAATGACGCCGTATCTAAGATTTTACTGTATCCAGTAATATTGTGTTTCAACGATTACTTCTTTGAATCATTTATTTTAAAGTGTATTAATACTTAAATCATATTTATTTTTATAAAGTCCGTAGAGCTTAATTTAACACAAGTTATATAAGTTGTAGATTGTGTGTATTAATTAAATTTATATGCAATGGTTTTATACACTTTTAGAGATGGCTTGTACTGATTACAATTTAATAATATCATAACATGAAAGCCTAGTTTGAAAAAATTAAAGCAATGTCTTCATCGGGGAGTTGCCTGGTCATATTTCTGATTGTATATTTTCCGATGTACATTTTGTACGTTGACTATAAATACTTCATGAAAGTAAGTTTGCGTTCATACAAGTTGATGGGAAAATGACGTTGAAGTGATCCAGTAAAATGTGCGTGTGTGAATTGATTGCAACTGTTTTTCTTACATAACTAAAACAGTGGGGCAATGTAAAGCAATAATTATTACTTACTCGTACGAGTTACTTGCTCTCTTCAACTGCACGCACAAAAATCAAGTTGGAGTTAATCTATAATTTAGTAGTTACAAATAAAATGTTTTATTTTCAGTGCGTGAATGCTATTGTTAGTTTTACCAAGAAAATGTGATAACACTCAATATTTGTACAAATTAATTAAATTCACCATTGAATAAAGTTCGTTAAAAGCTCTAGTTTATTAAGGTAAAACCTTTGTATATTGGACACTTTAAATAGCGTGATATACAAATCGCTAACTGCTGTATGAATTTTTGATCAATTTTTATGTTTAAATTGTCACTTCTTGATGGAAAGACATGACATTTTAAATTAAAAAAAACACATTTTTTAGTACTTATTTTCACAATATATTTTTTGATCAGGGCAGATTTCGCTCATCGCGAGCATTATCAACTGATCAATTAGTTATACATATATTCCATTTTTCTCAATAATAATCATACGAACCGGACACCTTAAGTGATTTTCGGATATAATCATCGATATAATAAAATGCTCTAAGTAATGTGAAAATTTATAATGAATAGCTGTTAAGAAATGTTGCAAAAGTGCTTATGATTTCAAATTTATCGTTGAAAGCATTATTTCGTTCGAAGACTTGTTCCACACATTGTTCTTAAAATATTTAATAGCTGTATTTTAGTATTCTTAAAATCTATATAAATATATACCATTTTCCATTCTATAAATGATTTTATAATCAACTCGATAATTCGCCATACAGTTACGATATTTATTTCATTTGAAATAATGTGAACACCATTACCACATACATTTTCACTGCCATCTTACTGCATCGAGTTAAACGCATTATAATTTTACTATAGTATTAGTTCCGTTGCAATCAATCTGATCACGCACAAGTGCGGACTTACTTCATCATTCCTGGCCATGAGCGTAATCTGTCTACCTGTATGTGTAACTGCCAATGGTGTTAAAGAGGCGCAACTACCAACTGGGCATTCGACTTGCTACATACCCGCAATAAACCTATAAAACGGATACGCACATAAAACAAGGCGTACAGAAATAATAAAATCATTACGATAGTGTAATGTTTGTAGTAGCCAGTATAATTCGTACTTTTTAAATCACATAATCGGTAAAAAAAAACAGCCGAGCGATATTATTAAATCTTATCCATAATGTATGATGTGTTTTTTATATTTACACTAGTTGTAAATTATTGAAATGTCCGTCGAATTTTGCAATCAAACTACAATTCGAGCAGTTAAATTATTCAGATGCTGGTATATTTTTGTATATCAGAAATTTGAAAATAGAATAATAATTTCTATACTATTTAAAGCATACCATGAAATTTTGTTAACTGTATGCTAGTTGTCTTTTTTTTAAAGATTATAATAAGCTTCAATGTTAATTTTAAATATGTTAATAAAGCAAACAATCTTCAAATAATATTATTTAAATTGATATTTTATTTTACAACTCCCCGAGGAAAACAGTTAGGGAACACTTTTGTTATAAGAGCCAATGCTGGGAATTTATTTAAACAGACACATATTTTATATTTATTATACCAGTAAGTGTCAATGAATGAAACAAATTGATATTTTTCCTTTTTTTTAATTATAAGAAGTATTTCAATGAAATCTTCGTTCGATTTATTTAAAAAAAATGGAGGTATTAAAATCATTGATATCCATTACAGAATGTTCAGAAGAATGTGAAATCGAAGAATGTGAAATCTTATAATTTTAAGTAAAATAGTTTTTTTTTATATTGTGATAATTCAGTATTTATGTTTTTGATCTTTTGCAGTGCGCCACTGTTCAACTAGTTTAATAACAAATAATGGGTTATACATAAGTGCAGTCAATCGAAAAGGTGTTTTGTTTGCAGACGCACCATAACTGTTCTTATTTTTTGCGCTAAAATCGATAGCACATTTGTAATCGCTGATTTCTTAATGTAATAAATATTTTTTTTTCTTGAACATACGTTCATTTGATATTCATGCAGTAGCGATATGTTAGAGTTGAGATGTTGTTTTAAACGAATCAGATTCGTGTTAAGATAAGGAAAACGTTTCGTTTATGTTCCGTAATGGCGCTGCAAGAACGTGTATTCAAATAATATTAAAGGAGGATAAAAAATGTATATCAATCATTCTTAATTTGGTTTTAGTATAATGAATTAATTCTATATAAAAATTAAGTTCATTTAATATCATATTGCTCATTATCAATCGCCATCTTAGTCTCACTAAGTCACATTCACATTTCAAATGATGACAAAAAAAAATACAAAATTTTTGTTTTTGTTTATTAGTACTGGCTTATATAACAGAAACATGCTTAAAACAAGACATATTATGTCATAGTATCTTCTCTTTTAAATAGATTTCTAATAACCATTCATCAATTCATAACCAAAGAACTTCAATAGAATGGTTCAGAATATAAAAGATACTTCGCCACACCGATCCATGGTTCAATATTTTCACTTCCATCAGTACTCAGAAATGTGGTCGTATTATAATCTTCGTCAGTTGCAACTTACAGGTCGTAATAACTACAAAAGAAATTACCATACAAATTACATACTTTGTCTCAGGCTTAACTGGTTGATGATGCTGTCATTAATAGTCTTTGATAAAGTAAAAATTGTTTAAAAAATCGATGTATCATATTTTTCTGATGTTAGTATCAAAATCTGACACTGACGTCCGCTGAATTATGTATAATATAATATTATATCCATGACTTTTTCAAATCTATACTAATATTTTTTTTTAATATTGTACTATTTTTTTTTAATTCGAAACAATAAAAATTATATTGACAAAACAAAAAACATATTTCACACCACGTTTACACGGTGATAATTTATGTCTATGGATGTCGAATATTAATGTTTCAATCGCATTGTGAAAACAGCATTTTTTTGCAAACATAGACTTAGAATTATTTTTTAAATTTAAATATTAAAATATTATTATTTATTTGAAAGATACAGTATTTTTGCATGTTTTTAATTAAATTTTATATATGTATTAATATATTTTTTTACTTAAATAATAAAGAGGCGTCTGATCGAAGAAGATTGAATATTAGTACAAAAATATTACAAAAACACCTTTGACAATCTTTTTGATAAAAACGTGAGTGATATTGAAATTATTATTAAAAAAAAAAATTGTATTCCAATTTATCCAACGAAAGAATTTGTGTGTTATTAATTATCATTTAAACCTCATAACTAACTAGCTCATGTCATATTTCAGATATCCTTGGGTAGTAAAATAACGAGTCACATTTGAAGCAAATTATATATAATACAAGTAAAGCTTTAAGCCTGAAGCATCTTCAGACTCTACTCTCTTATCATCACACCAATCAAAGGGCATTTTTCGATATAATTGGATAGATAAGTAAGTATTTTATATTTTACTTTAAATACACTATTTAATATACAGCTGTTGTACATTTTTTAATATTTCACTTCCGGTTTGTTCAACAAAGTGTTAAAATACCAGTTTTATGCGTTATTCTCCAGTATGCTTGCAAGAATCCAGTTTGAGCTAACTCACTGTCGAGCGTTTAAATGAAAAAGATCGCTGTGTTAATAAATCGTAAAGTATACTATGGTATATCTTAAACATAAAAGCGTTTATCTTCGGGAATAAATATTCAATTAAAGTATTAAATGAGTATTTATTTTATAACTTGGTTCTTAGAAACAACGGATGACTTCAACTTTTAAGCCAAGTTGACAAGGAAGGAAAAAAGCTCTTCGCTCGAATATAAATATTGAATTAACTTTTAAAAATACATGCAGCGAGACCAAATGTTTTTATACAACACCAAGCTCCGTGAACAAGGCAAAAATTTGTAAATCCATGATTGTTTATTAACTAATTACGATGGAATACTATTCTATAAATGAATATAAAATATCATATACTATATATTATGTACGGTTATATTTCTACACTGTATAGTTATCACAACCATTTCCATCCATTGATAAATTATATAAATAGGAGTAGTATATTTTTATTTTTGTTCAAATACCTAGATAGATATTTTGTGAAAATATAGATATGGTATCAATCACCTAATAAAATTTTGTAAACATCTTATATACAACAGATTTTATTAAATATAAATAATTTCAATCATCATTCAACAAGCATCTTCATTTGATCAACTAAATCGAAAAACATAAAATGCATGAGAAATAAACTGGAAAATATGACATTAAATTGCCTTACAATCGTTTGATATAAATTAAAACTATAAAATCTCACTATTCCCGATTGAAATACGATGAAGAGTGAATGTAATAAAAAATAAAAATACAGCATTGTTTAGCCAATACATTTCAAATCCCTACACTTCACTGTTTTGTGTGTCTCCTTTGTATGACACATAGATAATGTTTCAGCTAAGTTTGATCAATATCGTAAAACCTATAAAAACAGTGGTAAGGTAACACAGGCATTAGATCCTTAAAACGAATCATTCAGCTTGTTCACGTACTGTTGTAAATGTATGTATATATATATATATATTTTAAGCACATATTATCCCAAGTTAAATATAAACCAAGCAATATAAAATATGATTTCAAAGAAATTCTTTCATTGAATTACGTACTCAATTTTGTTTTGATGAATATAATAGTTATAATTTTCTACGAATATACAATAAATAATTAATGTTATAATATGACTACAATTAGTAACGCTATTGTAATCTTAGTTTCTTCATATTTGTCGAACGACACTGTCATCACAAACTATTATTTCAAAAAAAAAAATAGTGAACGTTTAAATTTTTATGATAGTTAAACTTATATTTCTTTAAAACGCAATTATTTTATGCATATTGATTATCATGTTGTATCTACAGATATACATTTATGTAATATGAGAGAAATGACTTTAAATATTTACAAATTTACCAACCCTAACATTGGAATCGAATAAAAAAGTTTATGTATCTATTCTTCTGAAAGCCACGCTGTTTTTGGATTTATTATGAGCATTTCATTTTTCATGACTAAACTTTTCGTCGCCGACTTTCCCCATAAATCTTTAAGACAACTGACGCCAAAAAAGAAAACAATACCAAACTAAAAAAACTGAAAATACATAAAAACTAGCAAAAGAATCCATTCTTTGTTATTGCCATAATTCAACCAGTTGTATATTTTTATAGACTTTTTTGAATATTTGAAAATACAAAGATACACTTGTATGCATGCAAACATTGGTACTATAAATAATACAATGATGTATATTTTTCATACGACATTTTTAGTATAGCCGAGTATTTTTATGACGATTTGATTTACCTATTTTGCATATTATTCATCCAAAGAATTTTTCAAACCAATATACCTAAAAAAATACAAAAGCTAATACGGCTTTCAACACAAACATATCCGTCACAATTATTATATTTCAGAAAAATCAACAAATTATGTATTTCTGATTTTTGTAAAATAACATAAAACATTTTGGTTCGTCATCGTAAGCCTGATTTTATTTCATTTTACGTTTCGACAGCACTAGCTTTTTATCATAAAACTTTCGTATAAGCAGTACTTTTTATATATTTATATATTAACACCAACAACTTAAATAAAAAAATAATAAAAATAAAATAGCTTCTTGCTAATTAAAAAAAACATAATTAATATCGAATATTGACGTATTTTTAGCGGCTTTAAATGTGTTTTATTACTTTTTAACAATGTTATCTCTCACTTCTATTACTATTCCAACGAAGTACAATTACAGTCAATTCAGTGTATGTTTGTCTGTCAGTAATAAGTCGGGTGGTCGAGGACTAAGGAAATATTCAAATGGAAGCACTGACGAATTGATTTTGGATTTGCACCTAAATTCTGCGAAAATTTTGTTTCGTTTCACTCACCCCTATTTACGATACTAACCAAGGGCTTAACTTATAGACTGGTATACGCAATACAAGCTCTATCATAATCTCATCTATATTCTTTTACATTATCCGAAATTATCTTTATTTAAGAAATTGTTAAAATTGTAGGAAAATAAATACGGTTTGAGTCAAAAGTAATCTAAAGTTTTATAAAAAAAAACAGGTGGCTGCTTCAAGTTAAAAATGTTTTCAACTGAAATATTGGTAAAAAAAAAAACGTCAAAGATAAAATTTGAATTAATTTATGAATGGACTTTTAACGAGATACCCTAACAGACAGATCTGCTCCAGTAAATCATTGTGCGCACGTTCCACCAAAATGGGACGCACTTCGTCTAATTTTCAATGTACCGTGACCCTTGCGGTCATTTAACAATGCCAAACACAATATCCCTAAGTGGTTCTACCAGTCTAAACATATTAACGAGTGATCCATCCAGCATCCTTTTATAAACAAACCGTCGTACAACGCTACCGTTAGCCATACACTTGTTGACTGCTCGGTGAATTTAGTTCACAAATATATTTGCAACATATATATATATTACAACATTACATATTCAAGTACACAAATAAACTCAAACTGGAAAAAATGGGAGCTATGCAAAATTTTAACGATTTAAAATTGTCACGACTTGTTGTTTTTGGAAGCTATAACTTCGTATATATATAAATATACAGAAATGTAAATCTATTCAAAAAAAAAAATGTTCAATTTTTCTCATGAATGAAACATTTTGAATATTATGATGTTACTGAAGATTAGAAAGCTTCTTTTTTTTTTCAAGAAAACTTTAATGGCGTAGGATTATATAAAGTTTATCAAGTATAAAATAATTGATTTGAGATGATGATAATGACCATTTATATATTCTAACACTTTTATATATAATATATATAATCTACCCAATGGATTGTATTTTATCTTAATAAATATAAATAACTGATACTCTCAATATATCGAAGTCGTTTTAAGTATACGTTATAAAAAACCTTCAATGTGTGACTTGTTTTTGTATATACTGTCCGTCGAAAAGGTATGTATGTCATTTTGATGGAAGTTCTCAAAAAAATAAATTTTCGTCGATAATCGGAAACTGTTCATTGTTATAAGTCTTCACAAATTTAGCCATGCTCTATCTATAAAACTACAAAACGTTTTGAAATATGAATATTGTTTTCGTATTATTCAAGTGGAAGAAGGGTAGTCGGAAACTGTTAGAGACGGCGATTACTGTTAAATGACTGTAAATATAATATGACCATATTCGACCAACTTCTAGATACTTTTATTGACTTATATGATTGTATTCGTTTTTATCTTGAGCAGATTTTTCAATAACTGTACAAAATTTTATAGAGAATTACATAAAGACAAGAAATACTGAGTTACACTGACTGTACGGCAATGCCGTTATTTTATGCCTGGTAACATCACATACAGTATTTAAGACAAATATGGAGCAGCTAAATACAAAATGTAACAGTTGAAAACTTTGTTTAAGTTAGTATTGATATCAAAAGATCATAGAGAGCTATTACAGATAATAATATACAAATAAAGTTTTTGTATGAACTCACACTATTCTAAACCTCATTGTTATGAATTGATCATGACATAAAAATATTTTTATCACTTTTTTAAATATTGACTGCTTACTAACAATATTATACATTACACTTTTTAAATTCAATGAAAGTCAGACATTTTTCAAAATTATCTGAATATAACATATGTATGTTATATTCAGACTTTTTTGTTACTGGAACAAGTTGTTTACATATTTATAAACGTTCACCTTTTGTGAGCTTTCACATTGTACCTGAATTGCACGTAATAGCGAGTCCCAACGAAAGCTCCCAATTAATTGATACACTCAGCTTTTTATGGGACATATATTTTTATGTCGCACAAAATATACACATTTTAAACGATATCACTTGGTTTTTACGAAATGTCTGAAATTATATAATTACGGAGATTCACAACGAAATGGGAGGCTTTGGATATAAAACCTCGTGAAAGTTTTTTGCAAATTTGCGATTTCAAAAAATCGTTTCATTTTCTGGATTTTTATTCAATGTTTTTTGTCTTTGGTTTGTAGTGCATGTTTGTGTTTCGAGTTTTTCTTGTTAATCACAAAATGAATAAACATTTCTAGAGTGATATTATTTTATATGTGTATATATAAAAACTTTCATATGAGAATAAATATGATTCAAAAATAAGAATCAGATTTTTAATTATTTTTTTCGATGACAAAGTATAATATTGTTATTTCAAAATTTTTATATGTAATCTCTTCCATAGTTAGCGTTTCTCTCGCTTCAGATGAAACACTAATGATTCGTGTTTTCATTCAATACATTGATGTATATATTTAATATATTTATATAGTGATTTGTTTAGTGATTCAATTAATAAGAATATTCAATACAAAACATGATTCATTATTTGAATTTATTCAAGCAGAAGTTAAAGCATCTGTCTCTTAAAAGTGGCAATTGACAGAACCTTAATTACTTTCTATCTGGTTGCAATAAAACTACTCGCTTACATTTCATATTTTGTATGACACATACAAATATTCTCTCAATGAAGACATTCTGTAAAGATTCTGATTAAACTCGTTTTTACTGAAAATAGCAATTCCATATTTATGGTACACATCAATTTGCAATATCTGTACACCACTGGATATTCAACTTCTCGCAGGAATAGTAATATTTACTATCAGGGCGTATCCGTGGCCCCTTTTAAATCTTCATCTTGAGCTACACACCCCACTGGACGATTTAATTATTTATCTTTAATTAAAAGATTCCCCGCGCGTTCGTATTGTGTGTAATATTTTTTGATATAATATCAGCGGGATGCGGTTGAAAAAATGTTTTATAAAAACATTTAGGTATACTTTTTGTATAAACCTGTATTGAATATTTTTATATAATTGAAAGAATGCCTGTGCACTATAATCGTTGAATTGATTTGAAACACAAATAGTATGAATAATAATTCGTAAAATGTGAGTAGAATTTGGCATCATAAATATTATAATTAAAACGTTGAAAAATTGTTTATTTAACGTTACGTGACATAAAGATGTACAAGCTCATCCAGAGTTTTGCAGCTTTTCCATTCATTATCCTGAAAGATTATCACAAATAATGACAAAATGATCGGATCACGATGACTTTTTGATATATTCCTTTCATGAATAAAAACAAAGTAAACGTTTCCACATTTCATTCTAACGTACCTAATGATAATGATGCCTGTTCGAAACGTCAAAATTACTACGTCTTACGAAGGAATTATTTCTTCAGATTAATAATAGCAGGCCTGAAGCTGAAATCTAGTTAATTGGACCATTATTGTTTTATTATTCAATATAAAAACAAAGCCGAAAGAGTATCCTTAAGGTATAATCAAACCAGTGTTCTCTGTAATCGAAGAAATTATTAAGAATAACTTTATTTTCCATCAAATTATCAATCTTAACCAATCATACTTCTTATTAATACTGATGTGATAAAGCAATGTTTGTTGTTTTACAATAAAACCTTTAAAATTTACACTCAGAATACCAGTGTCAATTCATTTGACTTTTGGAGCAAGTAAACATTCATAATTCTTAGCAGGAATAAATAAACGGCTCATCCCAATAATTTTATAAAAGCATGGTAATATTTCACGACAGCTCACTCGCGGATCGTGTTTGAAGGGCCGCGGTCTGAGTCCGGCCCTAGATTTCTTATTTCAGATTAAATGACAGAAAGCAGGGTCCTCATAAGGAATTTCAATAATATAAATGATAATGTTTATTATTTATAACGTTTATATTTGTTTTTCGACTTAACAAGATATATACACGATATACATGTTGTAAACCTGTACGGCTAAATTATTCAATAAAATAAAGGTTATTATTTCGATTTACTCTTATTTAAGTTTGATTGTCTTTTCATAAAAATATATCAATCTCTAATTCTTTGGCAAGATACAAAAAACTATAGTTTTTAAATTACACTAAATGAAAAGATGTTTTTTTTCATATGTTTCATCTATGTATTTATTGATTTAATTATAACCTTTACATAGTTTAAATAGGAATGCGTAATACTTAATATTTATCTTGCAATGTATATTTACATGATCCCTTAACTTTAGTTGTTTGTAAATAGTTAAGAAGATAAATTTAGAAGACAGCCCAAATGCCGTCAAGTTTCCGCTCAGAAAATCGAGTCATATTATTGTCGCACAACTGAATAGGACTAATACCGAATTGTGTTGAATATTTGATTGTAAAACTGAACGCAGCAGAAATTTTTACCAAAACACAAGTGAATTTTTAGCATTATCACCTTTTTTGGATAGATTCTATAACGTGTTTATTTGTATACTTTTTGTTTTTTTTCGCAATTAAAGAGTCAATGTAATTGCTACAGCCCTGTATTTTTTCGATTGATAAACGGTCTATAGTATCTTAATTACTATCACGTTTGAGAGTACGATCGAAATTTCACCACACCTATTTTAACCTTGGATATATAGATGTCTAAAAATAATATTTACTCACGAATACATTAATTTCTTACCGGTAAAGATTAGCGCTGACGCTATACAGCTTCAAAATAATTAACACCTTATTATAGTACAATGACATCTACAGAAACAAAATTTAAAGTCATTTCAGTGTAAATGAAACTTAAAATTCATTTATTTACTTTCTTTGTCATAAATGACAAAATACATTCAATTGGGTAAAAATATGAAATTATTAATCTCTACAAGATATAGAGGATTTTTCTGATATATTTGATAGTTCAGAGCTGATAGTAAATCAATAAAATCCTTAAATTATTCGACCACTAAATACTTTGACATTTTGACTATACCAAAATAAATTTCTATTAAGTAGGTTTTATTACAATAAGTAAATGTGGACAGAAATCATTTGACAAAAAAAAAATTCTTTTTCAGTTTTAATTTTTAAATTAAAATTTCCACTTCACTCACCTCTTAAACCGATGAATATTTTTTTTTTCTATAGTTATAATGATAATGTTTCTTTACAATCAACAAGCTAATTTGTTGAATTGGCATTTACTCGGTAGAGTTTCATTGTTCATTCAAAAACCATGTCTAAAATAAAGTTAAATTCTTTGACATTTTGAGCTAACAATTACTTAAAAACTTTCTCAATGCAGTCCACGAAGAGAATCTCAATCAGAACTATTTCCATATTTTTGGCTTTCTTCTTAAGGATACACTTTTTAAATTTTTTATTTATTTTATTCATAAGAAAATATGTTTTTCATTGTTTACAGTTTGGATATTGTTTCGCATGTTTTCAGCGGTTACATGTCACAAATAATTTCTCATGCTTTCAATAATCCAATAAAATTTAACGAATTTCTTTTGTTATATTTTGTTGTATATAATCGTATTTCGATGAATTCAATAACTTTAAAATAAAATTGAGGAGTCATGGTATTGTCAGGAAATATTAAAAATAACATTCTTTATATGGTCGTAGACATCAAAATAGCTACAAAAACACAAACCAATTACAGTTATTGTAAACTTGATTTCTCTCCAAGTAAGTAGATTTTAAAATACTCACTTCCTCTTTTTTCTTTCATTTTATTTGAAAAATATTTTAGATAGCCATCTTTACGTTTTTTTTTATTATTTTTATTCAGTAGCGTTTTAACAATAACAATATTGTTCTTGGATATTTAAGAGCTAGGAAATTCTTTTCCATTTGTTATGGTTGAGTTTTTAATCTAAATTCATTCTTAAGATTTTTCTTAAAAAGCCGAAACACGTGTGAAATGTTGTCATACACCTATCAATATTAAATTGGATGAAATGGAAATCAATTTTAAGATTTAACAAGAGATCTTCATAAAAATTGTTACTTGGACACTCAAAATAAATATTAGCACACAAAAAGGTGAATTCTATTATTCGTCGAGAATTTTTATGTACATTAATATATTTGTATATGACTTGTACACAAATCAAAGAAAAATGATATTTTGTTATTTAGATGATTGTGTCAATGCGATACGCTCAAGAGCCTCATTTTTAAACGGATAAAGATAGGAATAATAATGGATTTTTAGCTATAAAAGCTTTTTTTGTCATGAAGATCCGGTAAGGTAAACGAAATAAAAACAGCACCGGCATGGTGCTCGTAATTATAAGTTATACTTGTATGTCCTTTTTAGAATTCCGACACATTGGCGGGTACAGCAATAAAGTAGTACACAGCTTTCATTAAATAATCATGACTGATTATCATGATATTTCTTATATATAAATTGATAGCTATTCTGCGTCTCAAGCTCTCCGTCACTGTACAGAGAGGTTAAAGAGAAATTTTGAACAGGTGTATTTTGTGAAACCGTCGCGTCGGATTTTGCCCCACCGGCAAAAAAGCCAAGATAAAAAGTGTAGAATGACGGTCGTCACCGTTTGTTGAACAACATAACCACACAAGCGCATTGACACCACTCGACCCGAATAAATTTCAAAATTCCCACGGACATATTAAGAGACAAATAATAAAACTATAACTTATTAGGTTTAATATCAGGAATGCTAACATTATTCATTACACGTCTACCGTGACGGCTTATTAGATTGTCATATTGTTGTTTTTTATATACATTATTTTGTATACGATAAATGGTTTCCATTATCTTATTTTAACTATTCATACCTATTTATTTAATACTTTAACGATTCGTTTCATTTTTCTTTTCGAGATTTTTTTGCGTGAAAAAAGTACTGTTTATCACGTTTGAAAAAAGAGAGTATTTACTATTTTTGTATAATCATTCAAACGTATGCATTTTAAATAAGACATACTACATTAAATAATTTAAAAAAAATACAATGAATTATTGTAGTTTTCGATCAAAATTTTAATTTCTTTTTAATTATCATATTCGCCAATTATTTCAAAACGTATATTGAATTTTTGGTAGGTATTATGTATTTCTGCAAATTCCAATATTTGTCTTTTGCTTCACGTATGATGTGCAACGTATTTCATAATTTTATTTGTGTGAAATTGGTTAGCAATGCAAAAATGCTTTCGCAGTAAAAGAGGCACGTGATAAAATAGTGAAGAGGTAGAACATAAAATTTACAGCTTCATATATCACAAAATTTCGGTGCAGTAATCAATTTGCAGCCTTTTTGGTACCGATGGTTAGTTATGTTTTACTATGTCTAAATGTTTAAGGGTGAGCATCATACACAAAGATTTGCGAGGAGGTAATAATGGAAAAGATCATCCAACGTAAAGTATAGGGATAGGATTAATTCTTGATGTAAACTGATGGTGCGTGATGGAGTTTCAATATGTTTTGATACTCGTCCTACCTTTTTCCGTTTCTTCTCCGTCTCTTGGTGGCGTAGACTGTTCCCAAGTGAGTAAGGGCTGTTGCGGCGGCGGCGGCTTGAGCGGCTTGGGCGGGAGCGTTGCAAGCGGCGGGCGGCGCGCCGCGGCCTCCCGCGCCACCGCCCCCGCCCAACGCTGCCCCGCTCAGCGCCACGGGGGGCGTCTTGGCGCCCAGCGCCCCGACTTCTGACTCCCCGCTACTGTGGCCGGGATGATGTTAGTATCTCACGACCCAGGAATATAATTCTATCACTCATAACCCGAGGTACAACTTTTCACGATTATTTAGTGTCAACGTCTGTTTTGTTTCAAATAAAAAATATTGAAAACTTCTTGATATTCATCACTTTTGATCATCTCTTCATTGTTTGTTTATCCAATATATTTTAAATGTTTCCTCAAATGAAATGGTAATAGAATATTAGCATCTTTGTAACATCGTTTATTATTCCTAAGCTTTAATTATCTATCTAAAACAATGACAAATAAAACAATATTTTTATCGGTATCTTATCAGGCTATTTTTTGAGAAATTACAATCTCGTTTTTCAATCAATTTTGGGACAGAGAATGGTTTGAAATCCCGTTTAAAATTGACTATTTGAACTAATTAATAACTTAATAAACATTTAATAATACTTTTTATCCACAACCGTTTCTTAATCGGTTTTATACATAAAAAATATCGTTACTTTCCTTATTTAACAATTTGACGATTAATTAATCCTTTAAAATTTATTTACAAAGTTTAAAATTTCCAACATTAATTTTTTACTTGTGATTTCAAGAACAACAGTTTTATTTAATAACAATAGATAAAGCTACAACGAATCTCGTTAAAAACAAACAAAAAAATTTATCATTAATTGTTTTTATAAAAAGTTAACATGACTCATGTTTTATTTAAATAATGAATGAGAGTATGAATAACGTCTAGTATTTCATATGATTATTAGATATTGATTTTCCAAACAGCTAAATTAAAATAAGTTATAATAACTGGCACATATTGCTTGTAATAGTGTTTAAATATTTGATTTCTTCAGTAATTCACGTTAGCATATTACTATTTAGGCATTGTTTTCTTTACAGGAAAGCCAAATACAAAAATAGTTCAAATGAAAAATAATGAATAATTATCAAATATTCAATGGCATAAAAAAACATTGAATCGAATGATATTTAAAATTCAATAAATTCATTCTTTCTCTCCTGTTGATGAATGTTGAGTTTATTTAAAAAGCGTGACGTCATATGGACAAATATTACTACTGTATAGCCGAAGTAGTATTTTTTTATTAAATATTGTAGTACTATAGTTAATATTAATCATCGGATAAAGATTTATACACAAACAAGACTGAACGAATCACTTTTCTAAATCACATTCTCGCACGTGTTGTTTTCCTTCGCGCTTTTCTACGGAAAGTCTACATCTAGCAGGCGAGTAAACAAAATCGATAATTGTAAATAAAACCTACAGAGATTTTCTCGTTTCATACACTCAACGGCGATAACAACAATCAGTTTTTCACGCTATTTTTATATCGTACAATCCAAACATATCGCATTCACTGAAATGTCAACTAAATTTTTCTCTTATTTTACACATCAACTGTCAAAAATGTTCAACGATCATTTAACCACATCTCGCGGGAAAATGTATTGTTTATTTCACTAGACCATGCCCAAATTTTCACATCCTATATGACTATAACTGTCTAATGCTATGACTGGCGGTTACGCGTATTCTTAATTTATGAGTCAAATTAAGGCTTTGGCAAGGTTGACAGGCTGCGATGTTGTCGCGAGGGTTGCGTTCCGGGATCGATAACCGTGGTTGCGTTTTACGGGCCCGGTCGGCTCCACACCGCTGTTCTCGACAAGACTGGTTCTCGGTTTCGTTTAGACCTGGCACCGCGGTGCACTCCCACCCTGCGGCTTCAGCGGACACGCCTCTTGCGTTCCACCTGCCCAATGGTGGGAAAGCGATCTCACCTGAAAAGATGGCGGACGCGACGCTGGCGCTGCGGCGCCGACGCGGAGGGCGCTAAAATTACAATCCAACGCCGCGCGCGCAAAGCTTATGGAATTTTATTCGGAAATTTTCAGCATAAGGGTAAAGTGTCATTCAACATTGTAACAATTCGACGAGAACTGCAGATATAGTATGATTACCATTATACACAAAGCACGTGTTAAATATTAGAACTTCGAAGAACTTAAAAAATAATCCATTAAGCCGTAACATAAATGTTGTTATATCCCCATACAATATAAAAAAGTTCCCAATATATATGGCGCATACTAACCTTAAAATTTACCCATGATATATATTTTGTCAAAAAATTCATATTGTAAGCAATATGCTTGAATTCTATTAGCTTACGTTCTTACCAATTGGAATCAAAATTATTCACTTTCTCCAATGTAAAACCATTTGTTAATTGTTTTGAGATATTTTTAAATTAAAAATAAAAGTCAACTGAATTAGAAACAAACAGCTGTTTGCTATTTTTTATTTGAATCATAACTAAAGTTAGTTTTACGATACTTAATACTCAAAAATATTTTTCAATGTCAATTTCAATTAATTTTTATTAAGCGATTCTTCAGAATGGTAATATTATTCAAATATTCGTCGTAGTAAAAAAAATGTTTTTTTACCAAAATTAAAAAATAATTAAGTATCTTTTTATCTTATAAAATATTATTTCAAATTTATTTATAAACTTACTCACTGATAAATAGAAAGTCAAAAATTTGTTTATTTATAAAAAAACATAAAAATAAATGGAGATAGCCCTAATCAAAAAAGAATAAATGTAATCATGTTCATTTATAACAGATTTTTATTTTTACTGCAATAAACAAATATCGTCGCTATTTATATTTCTTACGCGAAACCTGAATTAATAATTCATTTTCTATTATGACCTCAACCAACTTTCTTGCGCACTATATTCAAATATATATAAAATTTTATTGACAAATTTATAGATTACAAAAAATTTTATAGCAACTTTATCTATCACGTATTGCTGCAAAATAAACCTATGTTTACAAAAATATTATAATTTGTATGTGATAAATGAAAAATAAATTGTTTTCTATGTATTCCATAAGTATGTTTTAATTAAAACCTTTAACAGTCGATCAATAAACAAAAATTGCGATGTTTTTGCTTTACATATATTTCTACAATTTTTAAATTACTAAAGTATTATATATTAAATTTCAGAAAAATCTTTTTTTTTAAATTTAGATTGAAAATATATTAGCGAAAACCACAGTATAGTTTGACTACCCTTTGAAACATCCGAGAGCATCTAACGGCGGCGGAATGAACTACATAGAATGAAACAATAGAATTTCACCTGGATCAGTTACCTGCTTATATTTCTTTATGAAACACGGGAATTAAAACACTGTGAACATTTTTTACCAGACATGCGCAGTAAACAACAAAATTCGTTGCCTTTATTTGGTAAGGTGAGCTATTTTTAACATCATCAATTTTGTTAAGAATAAAGTGGTGCTTTATTTTTGATTATAATTGTTTTTTATTTATCTTACTAATCACTATAAGTCAGTATTTACGTACGTGTGTATTCCGTTATATTTTTTCTCTTTTAAAAACTTTCTCTTTAAAATAAAAACACCATATCATTACAGCACATACTGAAGAATTATCGATCCAACCGCGATCGATTTCTATTAGCAAAATTTTATTGTAATAAAAAATATTACCAATCTTTTATGTTCTGATTTTTTTCCTGAAAAAATCGATATAAATTATGTCGTTACATCAAAGTAATTTAGGTTTAAATTTTTTTTTTTTTTTGTAAAATTAATATTAGGTGTAGTTCTTTATAGATCAATGAACATGTCTCATACTAATTCCCTGGAGTTGGCACAGTTGGCAGAGATTTGGGATATTAAAATCAGTTGTCTATTATCATTCGAAAAAATATATAAATTCAACGTATAATAAGATTTTATAGAAGTTTATAAAAATATTCAAATCAAATGAAAATTTATTTGTGGAGTTTTAATGATCTCATATATAATAGATAAAATAAGTAAAATTAGGAAAAGAAATCGATGAATCATCGTTTCTCCTAGTTGTTTGGCTATCGCATTGAAAGCATTTTTATTTAATTATAAATGTTCACTTAATATTACCATTTGAATATTTAGTTCGTTAGTGTTTCCACACAAAATAATAATGCTTTTTAACGACAAAAGGATTAATTTACCACAAGAATCGAACACATTAACTTTCAAATTAAAATTATCGCTCTTCCTTTGTAAAAAAATCAAAAAATATGAATAACACTGTAATAAAAATAAGAGGTGTTTATAGTTAAGCAAGAATATTTCTTGTTTTAAGCTTACGTTTTAATATACCTGCAATTATTTTCGTTGTTATAAATACGTGTGCACTCTACGTAACTGTCGTATATGTGTTTAATGAGTCGTAAATATTCGATACGACTAAAGATTTAAATTATACAATTTCATAAATATGAATTTAATATTGAACGTGATTGTCATTCGCTGCAAGATAACTTGATAACATAGAAATACATAATCACTGACAGTCAACATTAAATGAGCTATTGTATAATTTCCATTAGAATTCGAAAATCATAACAATCCTCTGATTGATAAAAAAAGTTTTTCCGTTTTCTTTATAGTAAGCTGACAACTTACTAACAAAATATAATATGAAACAAATAAAAGACTTAATATTTTGTCAAACCTAATTATATGTATGTTATTTTCATGAGTGACGCGTTTTTATTTTGTCACGGTTTTGTTTTGACTCTAAGCCCTTACAAAAGATGTCTGAAAAATGAGATACGATTATATAAAACCATATTTTATATTTCGTTTACCAATGTTCCTAAGCAGCATTTAACATGTTTTTATTTTTTTCTCTCGGTTTTGTCTTAAATAAAATAAACCGATTACAAAATTAAAGCAATACCTGTCTATCGTGAATCAGTTATATAATATTAGATCATAAGCAATTCTTTAAGTAAAGTATTTTATATCTAGCTATTTTTTAAATAAATGCCTACCTCTGATGCAGAGCATACATAGGTCTAAATGAAGACATCTAAAAAAAATATTTTTCAACGAAAATTTTTCTTCCTAGGTTGATCAATCTCCTATTTTAAAAAGTAAATTGGGGTATTTGTAGCTGTTAATCCTCCTAAAATTGTATTAACACAGCGATAAAAAAATCTAGATATGGTAATTTATTTATTCTCAATTTTTATGTAAAAACATTGCATATTTATGAATACGAAAGCTCATTAATAAGATTTAACTTTATCGTCAAAGCAAAACAAACTAAAACGATGCCGCATTAAGCCCATTGGCGACAACACTGATAGCCAACTCAGGGCAAAGACGTATTACACCTTGTCAAAGAAGAATCTTCAGAATACAGCCATTAAATGACTCAATTCATGATTTTGTTCTAGTCTAATAATAATTGCTCGTAAAAAGTTATCGCATATCATTAAAGCTTCGTTTCGCATAAAGAACGATTAACAATACTCGTTCCGAAATAAAAATAACATAATATTTACACTAATTCTGATTATAATGAAAAATATTATATAAATTGACGAACTTTTTTTGACTAAGAATTTTTAGGGCCACTTGAGCCTCGTTGGCATATTATATATTATATGAATAAAACAACGTTATCTTGGATGGACAGTAGACTATTGCTGTGGACTGAGAATAGTTGCCTAGCTTTTTTTTAATTCAAGCCATCTAATCGGAAAAAGAATAGAGAATTCACAGTAGAATACTTGATACCTGGACCAAAATTTTATCGAAACTTGCAGCTCAAGTCTGAATTAATAATGCGCTAAATTATAATATAATACATGTCAGTTTCACACTTTACTTTAAAAGCTTATTCTGTAAAGCCATGCAATTAAAATTGATTAACTTTTGTTACGGTCACTGACTGTGATCACGATTAATTTATATTAAACTTCAAAAGTCTGTGCAATTAAAAACGATATGAGTATTTATCTTTCAGAAAAATGTTTATTAATACGGTGTAATAACTTTCAAACGAAAATTATATTATTGTAAAATGCTTTCTGCAGCATAATTAACGATTACTTTTACCTCGGTTTCTTACCGCTGTGGATTGTTTTGCGAGTTCGAATCACGCTATGGACCTATTTTACATACGATGATTACTTTTGAAAATTAAATTTACATTCAAGGCAAACAAAAAAAACTGATTGTGCATTACTGCATTTATAACGTTGCATAGACTTTATTACCGTAAATAAATATGTCTACAGAACAGATATGAAAATAATTTATATTTTTACAATTTTCTATATAACACCATTTCTACAATTTTTGTTATGAAAAACCGTTTTGTCTGATTCTAGATTCAATCAACCCTCATATAACATGGCGTGAAATTCCATTAGCCCTCTTATAACACGGTATATATTTCTCACTACTCTCATCATTTCATTATATATTTTTTTTATTATTTCAGCGTTGTAGTTAACGTCATTGGTTTTTGTCGTAGTGCTATCGAGATCGAATCCTGGTTTGGACAATTTCATCAATAGATTTTTGTTTGAAGAAATATGTTTATGAATGTCCTGTGAATCGAAAACGATAAGCTTTATACTATATCAGTTCTGTCATATTAAATCTTTGATAACCATTTCGACATCACGCTATTGTGCATAATATAGTATTATTTAATTCTTAAAAATGATGCCTTATCAACTTTATCAATACTACATTAAAAATTAAATAGAATGAACCACCCATGTAAACTTTGCCCCTTCATTTTTGAACCGTGTAAATAATATTCAAAAATTAGTGACACCGTACTATTTTTTGAGTATCAATTCTCTACCCACTTCAACCAGTCTTCATAGAGGTGAGACGTTTCACCGAAAAATAGATATGAAGCGACTTAATAACTAGGATTTCTCGAAAAATATTTTCTTAAATATATATTCCATAAACAGACATTTAATTTAAAATTCAGATAATACATCGTCAGTAAATTTAAATAATAACATTATTATTTAAATTTACTAACAATAGGAGGACCATTATATAGAATGAAATTATCAAAAGCACTCTTTTAAGGTGTTAACTGTCACTTCTTGATGGAAAGGCATGATATTTTAAATAATAAAAACACATTATTTTTAGTACTTATTTCCACAATATATTTTTTGATAAGGACCGGTTTCGCTCATCGCGAGCATTATCAACTGATAAAATACAATTTACAAACAAGTCTATTTATACAAAACAACAAATTAATTTGAGTTAAAGGTAGCAGGTGTACAAAACCATGGGTTCAAGAACTATTTTCAACTGATAAAATACAATTTACAAACAAGTCTATTTATACAAAACAAAAAATTAATTTGAGTTAAAGGTAGCAGGTGTACAAAACCATGGGTTCAAGAACTAGGAAACAATTTACATAAAATCATACAATATTGATACAAATAAAGTAAATTAGTATAAAAATTAAATGTTCACAATCACTTATTAAGAATTACAATTACAATTATGGTAAATCAATAATCCATTAGGAGCTATGAACAATCAATAAGGAAGTAAGGAGTGGGAAATTTTAAAGACGAAAATAACCCACACTCCATGTTCCATTAAGTAGTGAGTGTGGGTTATTTTCGTCATTAAAATTTCCTCATTTCATTTATATTTTCATTAATATTGTATGATTTTTATGTAAATTGTTTCCTAGTTCTTGAACCCATGGTTTTGTACACCTACTACCTTTAACTCAAATTAAATTTTTGTTTTGTATAAATAGACTTGTTTGTAAATTGTATTCTATCAGTTGATAATGCTCGCGATGAGCGAAACCGGTCCTGATCAAAAAAACATATTGTGGAAATAAGTACTGAAAAAATGTGTTTTTATTATTTAAAAAAAAAAAAAAACACTCTTGATTGAAAGGTGATTTTATTAGAACACGATAATCGTGGTGAAAATCGTTTTTAGTTTTTTTTTTTTTTATAAATGAAACTGATATCTGAATGTTTATGTTATTCTGATATAAATAATAAATATAAAAATATGTTAAATATTATTCTAATGCACAGAGAGACTATTATTAAATTTGACATTAACACATCGTCATGAAAATGTTTTTTGTGGTAACTGATGAGCATAGAATTATTTCCGAGAACTTCATTGTAATAACAGTTAAATTAACAAAATTACTATTCAACTGTGTAGTATTGTCTTGCAATTTATTTTTGTTTTGAAGATTCGGAAGTAATGATAAGAGCTTCATTGACACGCCACCTATTCACCTGAAGGAAGTTGCATTCAAATTATTAAGTCTGATTTTTAACTTTCCCGGAAACGTACGCTGAGAAAGTCAGTGAACACGTAAAAAGTCAAAATAAATCTTTCAATCTAAAATATAAGCAGTCATTTTAAACTTTTGAACGGCTCTGGACGGTTCTTCATTTCAAAACAAAATTTAAATTGTAAGTATTATTATTGCATCAATTCAATTGAGTCTATTTTGACACAATAAACTCCATTGTCAAAATTCACATCTAAAACCTCCTACATAAATACGAATAAGGTAACCAGCAAAGTTCTTATTAGATTTGTTGAATAATAAAATTTCGATAATGCTTAAACGGCACCATATAAATGAAATTTGAACTAATATTTCCTCAGTAACGATTTTGATTTTTTTCTTTGAATTAAGACAAAAAAAACTCACATCGTCCTAATGTAAATTTGTATTGTCTTTATTAATCAACGAGTTAGGTCGTTAACAATTTGATCTTCTTTAAATATATATTTAAAAAGTGATTACATGTTTATTATTTATGATATCGACTGAAGGTGCTTGATGGAATTTCAATATCAAATTTGAATTGTTACGACTTTGAACGATTCCACATGTTTTTTTACTAGTGACCCGGATTTCGCCTTTCGGCATCTTCAAGCATTCTATCACACGAATGCAACAGAAATGATGGGTCAGAACCGTCAGTTCTGTTGCATCCGTGTGATAGAATGCCTGAAAATGCCTTAAGGCGAAACCAGAGTCGTCATTGACAAAAATGTGGAATCGTACAAAATTGTCACAATTACATGTTTATTGTATCCACCGCAGACTAAATTTATTTTTTAAGACAGTATTAAAACTCACAATTTTTTTTCCCTTCAATAATCAGCGGAATATTCTTTTATGTAACTATTGTAGAATAGTTTCTTTGGGTGTATCAAATCTTATTTAGTAAACATCTCGCTTAAGTCGTCAAGATCCTTTGTGATACCGAAAACAACAAAGAAATTCTGTCTTTGGGTCACAATAATGAAGCTTATTACTGAGTCAAAATCTAAAATCGCTACGTTTAAGCTGTCGGTCTTTTTGGACAACCTTGGCGCCGAATTTGTTCCAGCGTCTGCCCGACCTAGCTGTCAATCACAAGATGCGCATATGGTTATTACTGTATCAATGAGACGAGTCGAACGTCTTTTGATCTGGCCCAAAGCGGTGTTTTTGTCCAATTTACTTATTATCGAGGAAGCTTTTTTGTTCGATTCTCCTTCAGTGAAATATTAAAATTGGTTTTGGTTCTGTATTGATATTAAATGTTTCTGAGATGCGAATTTAATAAGTGGTTAATTTGGGGATAATATCACGAAAATTACGCATACTAAGGTGTAAAAAAAATAAAATCATTTTATCTACAAGAAATTAAGCCTAAATTTACTCAAAATATAATGAGCCAATTAAAAATATCGCACAATTTTCTGGCCCAATTTTTTTAGTAAGAAAGCAAAATATCTACCATATAAAAACGATAAAAATAATAAATATTCTAAATGTACAGCTATTAAAATAATATTAAAAATTTCTCCGAACACGGTGAAAAAATAAAAATATTTTTATTAGTTCTGATGTAGGGGTAAGCTGAAATAGCTATCAAATATATTTCTTATAAATATAGAACTTAAATATATTGCTATTTTTTCGCCGTTTGATAATGAATGGGTTTCTATCAAGTAAATGCCAATTCAATCAATAAATTTCTCCAATTTTCAACCCGCCTATTTTCGTATAGTGAGGTTCAATGATGAATCGAGTGGTTCTATATAAGAAATCAATATCATAACTAGCCAGTTGTTTAGCTGAATATCAACATTGTTTTGTTTTTGCCGTAATCATTAGTTGTAAAAATAGTCCAAAGTTATAAATTAATACTCTCGCACACCTTTCAGTTGATTTACAAATTTTATTCAGAGTTGATTTATAATATAATTAAATTTTGTTAGTTCTAAAACAAACGTCATAAGCTGTGATTGGCAAACAAATACTTTATTTTATTGATTGAATTGGCATTCACTTGGTAGAACTCCGTTATAACACGGTGAAAAAAATAGCAATGTATTTTAGTACTACAAAATTATTTTTAACGAATACAGTTGATAGCTATTTCGGCTCACGCCATCGTCAGAACTATCCTAAAGACTAACTAAAGATTTTGTAGAACTAAAATACATTGCTATTTTTTTCACCGTGAAATACTTTATTCTCAGCCCCTTAGTATATTTATACTCTCCCTGAAAAAAACAGTTAGAGCGACCAACATACGGCCGTTTCTTATTAATAACACTTGGTTCAAACTTTAACAGATCTGACAACAAAACATTATTATGATTCAAAAAAAATATCGCAGATATATATATGATAGCTTCAACTTGTAGTCAAGTATGTTTAAATAAAAAAATGATTCTCATTTTTGATCTCTCACAATTGTTTATCACAATGACTTCTAGCATTGTGTTTATTCAATCGGGTCATCATAACAAATATAACTGATTTGAATAATTATTCATAACTGTAAAACATGTTTTTTTTAAATGAATCAATGATTTAGTCACGCAATAATGTAGAGATACATTTAATAATTTTGTACGTCTGATTAATTAACTCAATATACAAGCTTTTATAATATTTATCAAAATGATCCCCTACCTTAATCACGCATCTCACTTAAAGAAGCTCTGGTGCAGATTCGTTAATGCCTTAAGTCATTTGTAGAAATTATTTTCTTCATTGCTGCTAATTTTTTGTATCGCTGAATAATCTTTTTGTTTAATTTTTGGAAATTTTGCTGAGATAAGTATTACAGTTACAAATTAAATTTAATGTATGGAACTAAAAAGTATTCGTATATTACTGAAATAAAACTACAGTAAATAAAGTTAAAATGTATATATGTATTTATGTCTATCTACATACTTGCTAAGAAGCCTCTGATAACACTTAAAGCTGCCGGTTTAGAATCATTTTTTTTACATTATATACTTACCATTATTAGTATAATAATATGTTGGACTCTGTTTTAGATCGTTCAGTAAAAACCTGTATTTCAAGATGTATTTCTTAGAGCGGAATAGCGTTGCTAATCAGTGACGTATCAATAAAAACAAGCCTTCAAGCTTATCATCCACTTAAGCTTTGCATAAATCATTTTAATACTATTTTATCATTTTCTCTTACTAATTATTACTCTAGCATATCATTTTTTGATCATAACTGCATTCCTAATTTTTATAAAAATAATTTCAACTCGACAATATTATATTACCTAATCGTGTAGTAAAAAATGAAAATGTTTGATAAATTTAATGTAAGTTTTATTAATCACGCTATTTTTTTAATTGCATAATACGTAATCATAAATAACAATATGATAAATTATGCTTCAATACATCTTTGGAGCGTACACCTTAATTTTTGTACTTACACGATTTTACATTTGGTAACGTATTGTCTAGCGAATAATACGACGTCAACGTGTAATTTGTTTTAATATTTTTTTTTCCAATTTAAACTGTCGTGCACAAATCGAAAGTGAATATTCATAGAGGCGAGGTTATAATTGATCATAGTATAAATATTTTAATTTTTCACTATACCTCTGAATGATATTATTTCATCGTAAAACATGACGTTGCTTTTTGGCGGGCTAGGTTTGCAAAATTTTGACCTATTATTTTGAACGCCTAATCGAGTTTATTTCAAATGAATTTATTACGATAACGACTTGTTACTCGGTCTCTCATTTTTTTCTTCCTGAATAACGTATATATATATAATAGAATAATAAAGCTTAATAAAATAAACAGCGCAACTTGTTAACTTATCACTCTCCCTTCATGGATTATTATTTATAATCTTTTCGACTTCGTTCGACTTAACATTTAAAAAAAAATCACTACATAAATCATGAAAATAATGCTTAATTAATTTTATCTCTTTCAATATCACACTAGTTCAGAAAATAGCACGATGCCGATTATTATCAAAAATACACATATTATTTTTTATTTATGATATCGACTGAAGGTACATGATGGAATTTCAACATCAAATTTGTACGATTCCACATGTTTTGTCACCAACGACTCGGGTTTCGCCTTTCGTCATCTTCATGCATTCTATCACACGGATGCAAAAGAAATGACTGCCAAAACATGTGGATTCGTACAAAGTTGTAACAATTCAAATTTAATACACATATTGTTTAATTTTTTTTTATATCTTAATAAATTCGCCTTAATTTTACAATGATACTCTGATATATATGAGAGAAAATCTTCTTTTCGGAATGCAAAGTTACAGTACTCAATTCGACTCTTATATCGAAAGATTAGTAAAATAACATTTTATATTTTTTTGTCTCAAAGTAGTATTCTGAAAAAACAAATCATTGGCTTAATTACAACGCAACGATGATTGTAGTGATTTTGGGTGTCAATGAGTATAATAACACTTCTATACCTTTAGTTGTATGAAATCAGTCAGTTTGAACTGTATCAGGTACATTAGGACTAACTAACATACGGTGCCAGAATAAACCGACCAGATATATTACCTGTCTATATTTTTCTTTATACAAATATTAACAAAATGTAATCGCTCATAAAAACATTTTTCTGTTGTATGTTTTGTTTCAATATAATTTTAATTTATTTATTTACGTGCTTCTGCCACTGCAGTATTTTTTTTATATTATCCAACGTGTCAGCCATAGTGACTGTATGAAAAACTGGCGGCCTACCTTAGATACCTACACGAATACCGCCATAAAGCTTCTTCGTCGTCATTATATTCTAACAGGTATTTTATTTTACACATGCAATTATTTATATATCGTTCAAAGTGGGAAGCAATTGAACCGTCTATTATACAATTCATACTTTTTTATATAAGCTTGTTTTTAATCTGCTCTCGAGACACTCTATGTAATTATTCATAAATGATAACTTTGAGACATAAATGTTTAAAGGTTACATAAAAATGCACCGAATTCGTTATTATTTTTAAAAGAAGTTACGTATATATGGATGCCAATAAAATTTAATAGAATTGCTTGAATATGGAATTAAAGTTTATAGCCAAGGTAAAAATATACAAATTTTTAAATGACATGGGATTGACTTGATGGCTATAAATAACTTGATCAATCGAATATGTTTAAAACTGAATATATATCAATTTGGTAGATTGATCCAGTCTGGACTTGAAACCAGATTATCTCATGAATAATTCTCCTAAAACTAGCCCACGGAGTTATAAGTATGAATATACAAAAATACGCATTTTCGAAATTCAGATTTCATTCATGGTTAAGTCATGGTGAAGCCTTTCAAAAAAATTCTCATAAAGCGAAGAGACAATTATTCAAAACAGTGTTTTCATATGACCAAATACATATTTTTCATAATTTATGATATCGACTGAAGGTGCTTGATGGAAATTCAATATCAAATTTGAATTTTTACAACTTTGTACGATTCCACATGTTTTGTCACTAACGACTCGGGTTTCGACTTTCAGCATCTTTAGGCATTCAATCACATGGATGTAACACAACAGACACACAATAGACAGTTGGTATGGACAAGAACAATTAATAACAAAGAAAAAAAACAGATCCAACTAATAATTTTAATAATTAATTCCTCTTTTAAATAGCCGATAAAAACTGTTTATTGTGTGTCAGTTCTGTTGCATCCGTGTGATAGAATGTCTGAAGATGCCGAGAGGCGAAACCCGGGTCATTAATGACAAAACATGTGGAATCGTACAAAGTGGTAACAATTCAAATTTTACATACTTTTTACTTTAAGTAAACAAAAAGCCTCCACAAAAAATATAAAGATTTAAAATTCTCCGAGGCTTACATTAAATAAAAAAATCCATTGAAAATTTTGCTGTTAATTTTATTCCTACTTTCTTTTTAGTGAATTCGTAAACAAGGCAGGCTTGTCCAATAAACATACTTCAGCGGTTATGTCCCACATACCGCAATCATTAACAATAATTGCGATCATAAAATTATCACAATGGTTCTTTCCGAGCATTTTTTACTAATAATAAATAAAATGTAGCATAGTAAATATACAAATAGCCAATGTGATAATTGCTAGTAATTACATTGTGGAATTTGTAAACATTGTTCGTAAAAATGTTTACGAACTATGCGGCCGCTTTCTGACGTTGTTATGTTAAATTAATATAAGTTGTATTTTTTGCATTATTTAAGCCATCTAAATATTTTAATGTTCCATGATTATATTATTTATACATATTTTATTTATAGTATTTGAATATACATCTGTATATTTATCCGTGTGTTCTTATAATGCCCGCAACAGCATAGTTAGCGTAGCTCAGTGATTATATGTTTATTTTTCCATGTAATATTACTGTGATCTAATAAATATATACGTTACAGTACATCATACATATTTTAAACAATGTCATTGATAAACAACTTCTCTATGTTGGGACAACTATATAAAAATAAAAGTTCTTTATAATTCGCAACTGCATTGCTTACAGTTTTTAATTCTCAAATCACGATGACATCACGAAAGATACTGTAGAATTATTTTATATAATATTTTTTTTCGGACAATAAATTATAACACAATATATATCAAGAAAATTTCTATAAATAAGATTTATTTTTCATTTTTTAAATAAATCCTTTAAGAATTATAAATGGCTGACAAGTGCAAGTTCTACAAAAAACAAGTTGTCTCGAAGCGCAAAGTCACCTTCATCCAAAGTTAAATCTCAAATCAATGGCTATAATTCTTATATATTGATATTGAATTGAATATTTGGGAGGAATATAAAACGTTTAAACAAAAAAATTTATTATTGGCGATACTTTCTCTTTCTTCTTGGTTAAAATTAGTACTTGAGATAGTGGTGAATAAACTGTGATATGCATTATGTTAGCAACCATCAAAAACATTTAAGTGTAATTTTAATTATTTTAATTAATTCAATTAACTGACATTAAACAGGCATTAACCTAGGCAGAATATACTATATAAATATTTTTTTTTCAAAATAATGGTTTCGTACCACTGAAACTCAATCGCAATAATCTGTTAAATAAATTATCGTTTGTTATTTTTCGAATCGACTTACATTAGTATGACGACAACCATTATTGTTGTTGGCTATTTTGCACCTCTTGTGTTGCTCTTGCAGCGATGTGTCAATGCTTTGCAGTCAAATGGTTAAGGTATTGCTTAGCCCATCACGCAATTTAAACGTTACAATATGTCTTTGTATTTGAAGAACATATTGCCACTTAACGAAAATGCAATGAACATTTAACAAAATATATAACATATAAAATTAGCGTTTTCTTTTTTCAAATAATAAACTGAACACATTGGTTCGAAAAGTTTGTAACGTATTTTTATTGTTGGTAATGAAAGAAAGAAATGTTTTAATTGTCTCAGAGAAGTACATATATTTTAAAATACGAGATTCTGTGCACAATGATACATATAACTATATCATTGACAAACTCAATATGATATTAGAAAGAAAAATGTTGTTTAAATTGAAAATGTTTTTACCATTCCCATTCTACCCTCAATTTCCATTACTAAGCCGTTTTTGATGTTTATAAATATTTATACATTCTTATGTAGGAATACCCTTATTCCCTAACATCCAAAAGTCAGTCATGTTATGTGGCCACTTATTTTTCGAAACTAATTTTATTTTCGTATAATTTTCATCTAATTTCTAAATTGAGCTTAAATTGGGATAACCATTCCATCCAAAAAACATTTCTAATTTCCATACAAGGCTTACGAAATATAGCTAGCCAATGGGAAGATTTAGTTTGATGTAGGCGTGGCCTTTGAGCAGTGCCACGTTCAAGGCGGGGCTAACACTTTCATACTATTTGAAACGTAAAAATGTGGCTCTTGTTGTCTTGCCGAGCACCATGTCAATAATTGTAGTTCAAAATTTACAAATAAAATATATTTTTTAAATTTGGAACATTTTTTTACTACAACGGAATTCAAAAAAGGAATTACATTTTTAACTTGTAAATAACTAGACGATTTCTTTTATGATAAATAATAAATATTCAAATAATATTAAAAAAAAAATCGGAATATATCAATATTGCATACCACAGTGGTAATTATGGCAACCACATTTTAAAATAAATAAGGCACGATTTAATATAATTAATATCCTCAGTGGAGAGTAGATTCTTTGAATGTCATCAGAAACGGAAAAAAACACATTAAGTTTTTTGAGGTATTCTTGTTTTTCATTTCAATGTCTGAATAATCTGCTACAAAATCAAGAAGCATTTTTTCAAAACGTTAACAAGGGTTTGCGGCAAAACACACCGAATCTCTTACAACTCTATTCAAGCAATCAATTCATATAAAAATTTTGACAAGTTTTAAGTGACTCTCTCACACAAACGTAAAAAAATATTTTTTTTTAAAAATGTACAAATTGGCTACTAAGCTTGTACTGACATATTATGTGTTAAAAATATTCGAGATACTTACGTGAAAACTTACAAATATTAATTTCAATTCAAAATCAATTCAGCTTAAAAAAATGTAAATTTAAAGTAATTCAGATATATCTGTGTAATTATCTCTCGGTATGCTGAATCATTTAGGAACTAAGAGTTCTAACGGCGGCTGATCAAAACACATATATTCATTTCATCATTTTCTTTCCTCAATTATTGTAAACGCATTTTCGGTAGAGAGTTTCTGAGAAAAGTATTGTAATTTATATATATTCATGTAGTTATAATTTTAGTATTGGTAAGTAGATATGAAAATAATGGGTATAAAAAAATAATATGAAATACGGTTATGTGATAATAAAGATAAACAACAATGCGAAACTATACATATAAAATTTAAAAAAAAATGATTAAAAATGATCTGTTTTTTTTTTATTGATAAGATGATTTTTGATGTTTAAATTATTTATCATTTACTTTTCCATTGGTTAGGATTTGTTCTGTAATTAAATTAGATGCCTATCTCATTTTTTAACTATTGATTATAAGAAATGTTAGTTCAATTGCATCTTGTAAATGCATGAAGATGTCGAAAGGCGAATTCAGGTCATGAGTGACAAAACATGTGAAAAAATTCAAAGCTTAAATTTTATATTGAAATTCCGTTATACTGCTTCAGTGTAAATTATAAATTATAGAATTTATTGATATTTGCATAAGGTTTAATATATACCACATGTTAAACCTTTACATTTTCCAATAAGATATCTTCTCGTCTCAAAGCAAACATCAGTAACAATTTTCTTGTTTCCTTGCGGAATATGGTTAAATTAAAATACATATAGAGGCAAAGTTCTTGGATAATAATCATCAAATTTGCTATTAAAATCTAAAGTTTCCAAATATTATATAATAGAATATTTTTTTTCATTGAATATACTTACTATTATACTTTATAATCTGACAATAACTTTGCGCTTCTGCCAATATTATAAGTCAGCATATCGATAATTTCGGTTGTCGATGTGTGTCAAAAATAAAGATGAATTTAAAATACAACCACAAAAGTAATTTGAAATTAGAAGAAGCTTTCTTTTAGTTGCACCATCATTAGCTGACAAACTGACTATCATTAAAACGGGCTCCCATCATTAGATCAGAGCAATTATTCACTCAGTGTTTTGAATAAATCTATCTATGCATGTCGACATTAATTTATCTATTCTGTTTTTGTCAATTAGCAGTGGCATTAACATTGGGTAGCATCGAAAGCTGCTAATGACAATATGACGAATTTTACAAAGAAATATTTTTACAGATTGACCCAAAAGATTTTATCTCTGTACAATATTGTCAGCATAGTGATAAGCCGTATCAGAAAATGCTTTGACAAATTCACATTATTATTTGATATCTATTCAATCATAATAATTACCATAATAATTCTAAGCAGTTTTATTTTAAAACACAATATCTTGTCAATTAATAAAAAAATCCGCGTGACCTGAAGAAAAAATGTTATTCTTAACAATTACTAAAATCAAAACTTGAGACGCTTTAGTATATCGAATATTCAATCTTTAATTCGGTCCGAGTCATTAGATATTGACAAAAAAATAATATATTGTATCGTACAATGAAGGCTCAAAATGGATATGCTTTACCACTATTGATTGAAAATGCAGATAATATAGAGTTACGCCAATTTCCTCCCTTTGGAAAAATTGTAAATTCATATTTTGACGGTGTCTTTAATACCCTTAATAATTTTTATGTCTGTGGCTAGTTTAGTTAGGTTTAGACAAAATATGTTTTTATTAAGTTCATATGTAACGGAAATATAATCGAAATATATTCAACACAATACTTGAAGCTTTTTCAAAGTATGGTCATTATTATAAGTAAGAAGATAACAAAGAATAACTGCAGCTAGGGCTGAAAACAAAACTTACTTAAGATAAGCCGGCTTAAAAAGTAGAATGAATGTGCACACGTATCAATCTAAAATTAATGCCGTATAACAAAACAAGTACTCGATAAAATATGATAGTATCAAAAATTGCTGTATTATATGTATTAACACGAAGATTTCAAGCGTGTTTTCATTAATATGTAGGGGAAATCTTGTGGGTATTGTTTTCACAAACGCCAAGACGACGATGAAAAGCAATAAATCTCTCGGTGATTTTAAAGCCGCTCAAAACGTTTAAATAAATTGACCTCAAAATATCTTACACCTCCTTTACATGAGGTTATCCAACATTCAATAAGGTTAGTCATCATTTGTTTTATTCCGGTTGATATTTCGCCGACTACTATTCTCATTGCATTCGCGCTCGAATGGCAACTCACGCGATTGAAAAGGATGCAGCTATGAGATAAGTGGCGGCTTATTGTGCCTAGCGCCAAGTGTCGGAATGAGAAAATGACAAGTTACGCGTGACACAATCTTTGCATACACTCCTCCTACTCTATGCATAGAAATTTGGACGGACATCTTGGAAGACGAGGCGAAGTTATAACAATGAATATAGTTAATTAGTCTTTTTGTGTGAACATATGAATAAACAGACCTGTAGCTACTAGGGATTTCAATTTACTGTCACATTTCAATAACCGGTAAGCGGTAAATAATTTCACCTCTTTATTTAGCAGTAAATAAAAAAAATAGACGTGAATTATAATCATTAAAGAATAACAGTACGTCGCTACTTTCACTAAAAATGGTATCCCGGATTGAAATATAAATAATTAAAAATACATTTCAGGTGAATAGTAATGTTATAAAATGTACTTTAAAAAAAAATCAGGTGAATGTATGCATGTTTTAAATATACTTTTTCAAGTAAATCAGATAATTTATTATAAAAAACTAATTATTAGTTTTAGTTTAGTTTAGCTAAACTATTAGTTTATCTTTTAACTTATTGGTATTGTTTATATATATATATATATATATATATATATATATATATATAATATATGTATGCTTAATTTGTATCTATTAATATACATTCATGTATTGGATTATGGGGTTTATTAATAAATGAGTTGAAAAAAAACTCCTCACTCCCTCATGCATATATCATAGTAAAAAATCGTTATAATATGCCTGTATCTGGCATTAATTCGCGATAAAAACGTTTCCGGTAAAAACCGGTATTTTTTCCAATTTACCGATAATTACCGCTGGTGCATTTTGGGCCATTTACCGGTTAATTGGTAAACCGGTATTGCAATACTTAGTAGCTACTTATAGCTTCAATGGACAGATGACAGGACATTGGAAGCAAACATGGATTTAAAAAAATATATTCATACATCTATACTTTTTATCGTAAGCCTTACTTTTACTTTTGATGGAAATAAACAACTTTCAAATTTAAATTGTAGAATTTTTAAAAGCATTTTGCATTCACTCAAAGATTATCAAAATAGTAAAATAATCACCGAGTATGCATTTATGATACTCTGCATACTTATAATAATTGATACCTAAACACGTTTTATTTATTAACGTGTAATAAAAAAAAAACACTTATAAATTCATTTTGTATCATTATTTCAAGAATAATATCTATCAAGCGATCACAATCCTAATTAAATGATAAATAAAACATTTGCATATCTCTATTAGCTGTAGAATTATCTATTATAAAATATATTAAGCTCAGTGCTATAACAACTTTATCATTCTGTTTAATGTGATCATAAGCCGTATATTACTGAACAATTATATTTATTTGAAATCATCAATAATTATGAAATCTTGATTTATCCACTATTTGATATTTTTCAGTGGCATCCACTCAGCATCCAAAATGGGACCATATTTCACGAATGATAGGCGTAAATGATAATTAGCGACCACACAAGTAACATCAAGAAGACCGACTCCTTTGCGGCGAGATGTGACGTATGTATGTACAACACAACGCAATGTAAATATTGTCTGCAACACCTGAAAACATGTTTCTTTTCAAGTAAAATAAAATTCTCAAAAAATTCATTTATTGTAATATTTAATTAATGCTAACTGGAAAAAAATGATATTCTTCTATAATCGTATTTTCGATTATTCAATGAACTAAGTACCTCTTCGTCTCATACGTATATACATGCATAAAATTTGAATTCTTTAAAATTCGCATAGTTCACATGTTTTGTCACTGACGACCCTGGTTTCGTCTTTCGGCATCTTCAGGCATTCCATCACACGGATGCAACAGAACTGACATTATGTCATGCCATAATAGCCTGTGAAATCGTACAAAGTTTTAACAATTCATATTTGATATTGAAATTCCATCAAGCACCTTGAGTCGATATCATCAGTTATTTTTTAATTTTGAATTAATAAAGTTTATAAATCCACGATATTTGAACAGTCAGCCTTCAAGTGTTGATTTAAAAAAATAACTCAAATAACATTCGGTCTGTTAATTGAAAAAATAATCGTAAATAACCCATTAGGTATATTAAGGATCGACCAAGAATTTCATATGAGAAAAAATAAAATAAATCATCATATATAAATATATATATCAGATTAATGGATTCACATGCTATATCAATAGTTTGTATAAAATGACACTTAGTAAATTTGATTCTCGTTCCATATCATCAACGTCATCTTCTCAATCATAATATTAAATGACGCGAAATAATACACTCAAAAACATATCAGTCAAGCTGTCAGTATAGTCTCTATTGATATGTAATATAACCAGCAATATGAAAATCAGAAATTGGTCACGAAATATTTATGAAAATATATTGATTTAAAACGAAAAATTATTACCACGATCGAAACGTCGACACAAAATGAAACTTTTTTTTTTATATCGGTTTCTTGATTTCAACTCTTTTGCGATAGGTCAAGGATGAAATTAATAAACTTAACTGACACTTTCTAGTCCGTTATGTGGACCTTTGGTATTAATTTTATTATGGTTAAAGTTATAATTTATACGAATCAATTGCTTATGTACGATACATTTTGTTTTCCAGTTTGATAAGTTTTTTTTTTTAAATCGTGTTTGCTTGCTTTATGAATAAATTAAATTAATCTCAATTTAAAACACTCTTCCATATCGGCAAACTGTCCGTTGCCTTCATAAATCATTAGGCCAATGTTCTGAAGCGGCCATATACTGGCACCAATTATGTTATTCACAGTAATTTGACGTTGATATATTGTGGGTAAAATTCATATGTACATGCATTCAACTATACAGATTCTCACCAAACAAGTAATAATTGTGACAATTTCGAAACAGCAGAAGATTTTACAATGACTTTTGTATCCGTATTTCAACTGCCAGTTTCATTATGAAACAAAATAGTAAAAATAATTTCACTGTATAATTTTTCGTATATTCTTAGATTATATATATTCTGAGAACACAATATAAAAAATATACGCCGCGTACATTTTTATACAATAAAAAATAGCAAACTTTGCACTAGAATTTTATTATAGAGTTAAATATCATTTCAATATTCCTACATTCTCAATTAAACATTCCAACCTTCGTATGTTATGTACTCATTTGGGGTAAGGTTTGCGATTATAAAACCAGTGAATAAATTCATATTACATTATCAAATTTTTTAAAAATCGAGATGAAATAAACAATGCTGTACTATCCAGTGCTTATAATGAAACAATAACTCTCATAAATGTGTTGATGGTGCATACTTACACTAATATAAGTATTACTTGTTTCCAACTGTGACATATAACAGCAATAAATTAAATCAAGGATGTTGTGGTCCATCGACTTTTTTATATTAACCATGCGAGGTTCAAGAATGTATCAAATTCATTCATCTCGTCTGTATATTCATCTTTCTTGGAATTAGAATTAAAGCAGGCAACGAAAAACGGACACAAGGTTTTTATTCAAAGCAAATAAATTCAAAATAAAACAATCATTTGTCAGTACTCAATCAGCTTGTTGTACCAGCACCTTACATCATAATTAAATATCGATAACGATTTAATTGTCAAGTGAGACGTTCATTACAATATTAAATAATATCCTGACCTTAAACGTGTATTCAAATAGCGAACAACTAAGAAATCGAATGGAAATGCAAAAATGCTTGACGTTTAAACAAGCACGTTTTTAATATGAGTAATTATTAATTTGCATAGCAAGATCCAGAACACTTGAATACTACATCTTGCTGTAGAAAAACGGTATTTTCTCGTTTAAGCTGATAATTATTGAAAATTGTTACGTTACAAAAACTGTATTGAATGTTATGAAATAAGAAATATATAATACTATAATATTTGAGTGCTTTATGATTCGCATATTATAAATTCGATGAACGTGAAATGCCAAAATTAAAATCATCATTAGTGGCTTTTAATGTTTCCTTCACTTAATGCACTGTCAGTAAGCGAATTCAAATGTTTGTGTGTGAAAAATGAGCTCTTTCAAATCGTAAATATTTTCAACCATCGAATTTTAGCTGTTATAAATATTGTCGAATACATAACAAAAAAAAATTTGGGAATCTTATGCTAACAATAAATCATTTTTTTAATTCATATTATACCCAAAATTTGCTTTGAAAAATCACTCAAACTCAATATAAAGTGTAAGAAGAAGAAAATATCTCAATGGTTGTCAAACACATATTGTCCTTAAGCTATACTCTTAGCAATTGACTGCATAATGTCGAGCATATCATAAATAAACAAAAAACATCAAATACAAAAAAAATGAAGCTAAGTTGATAACACATGCGCGCAAAATAATAATTTTACTGGAAAAATTCTGTTACAACAAAATTATAAAAAATCTTATACCTCTTTCTTTCATCTTTGATTTTCTCTGTTCAATTTAACAGAAGTCTTTATATCTCTCTTTAACATAAAAGTTATATTTAATTATTCGGCTTTGTATAAAAACGTAAACAGTTTTTGATGTTTTTTTATTTTATAATAATGATGTCTTGTAGTTTTTGTTTGAACAACAAATCACACCACAAGCTATCAGTACACTAATTCAAAAATGTTAAAGCATTGTCTTAAAATTGGTAATTTCCAAAAACATCTGTGTATTGATAACATGCGAGCCGTCTTCCTCGGATAATTTTATAATTAAAATAATAATTTACATAGAACACATTTAAAAATAAATTCACGAAATATTAAGTAATTTTTTTTTTTTTGTTTATTCCTTTATTTGTATGATCTAACAAACTGTCAAGGCTACAATATAATATATTATTATATCCTAATCAACTGTAACTGTGAGGTCAAAATGATAACGTATATTATAGATTGCTTCCATCAACATTAAGTTATTATACTTAACAATATTGTTTTATATTAATATCAGTAAATGTAGGTATTTACCAACGCAAACGTTGTTAAAGACAAAATACATGAAATACAAAAAAAAAATCGCTTTTACTTCTCGCATTTTTTGTTTCATAATTGTATCGAATCACTATGTGTCGCGGTTCAAAATATAAAGATGTTTATTTTTTGTACAGTCAAAAAGGGTAAAACGAAGGGTGACTTATCACGTTACATACTAATATATGTCGTGCAATATATCTATTGCTTAAAATATACATGTTTTTTTTCAAACGTTCATTGTATCCATTTATTGTCATTCAATACGCAATTGATGAATATTACTAATCATTGAGGTGATAATGACAGCTCAATGCGACCAACCCGCTCACTGCGTATATTATGTTTAATGATCGTGTCTGTCATATTCATAAATTAATATACTTATATTTTTCGTTTGTTAGATTAGGATAAGATAATTATGATATTTATTATAAATTATGTTTTACACTAATTATTAATTTAAGTGTACGTGTTAATAAAAGAAAAAATTAAGGAATTGAATGACCGCCATTGCATATCGAAGAAAATCAGTAATATGTGATTGAAAGAACCGTTTAATAATTTACAACTACATACAAAAGCCAACAGGTACATATTATGTGGCTGATTTGTACTAATGCTTTATAAAAAATCAAACTAACTTAATATGGTATCAACAAAGCTAAGCTCAAACTCGAAAAATATTTAAAATTCATAGTTATTACGGGAAAATTCTTCGGAGAAAATAAATAAGAATTCAGTTTTTTTATTGGTATAAACTCTTTGATAAGAATATGTATTGAAAAATGATTTTTTGTAAATTTCTTCGATAAACTTTATAAGATCTTTAAATTACCCATAATCAGAATCATGACAACGATATTTGATTTTAAATTGTAAAAAATGATTGAATTATGGCCAAGGGTTTTCTGATAATATCACTGATTTAGACATGAATAGCTTAAAAAAATATCTTGATTCCTTGCGTTCGGGATTTTACAGTAACACATTGTTATTTGATATCGAAACCTCGCTGTGATTTTAATGGGATTAAACACTTGTTTTATTGGGGGCTGGTTCGGGGCTATAAAAAATGTACAAACTTTGACAGACGACTCTCATTTTAATGGGTATGTTCATTCATGGACCTTTTAACAACTTTCTAGAAGTTATGATATAAACTTCCTAACTGGCCATAATATCTCTCAATACCTATCAGTGTTTTATGTTACTGAAAATCATTGCATTATACTTCATAGGCAAATTTACCAACATAAATAAAAATTAAAATGATGAATTTTTTTAACGTTTAAGTGTAACTTAAACAAGTTTTGGGATATCAAAGATATCAAGTTTTGATTTTTAATAATTTTAAAAAGCTTGTAGAAATATCTTCTAATAAGTGAGCAGCAAATTGATATAAATACAATTGAATTAATTTTTACGATATTCATTATGCCTACCAATGTATTTATTTATGGTATAATAAAATAATGTAAAGTTCAATTCATTCTTGGTTTTCTAATCATTTTAATTAATTTTAAAAAAATCCTGAAACCTCATAGTTTTTTCGTCACCGAATTTTAGTGCTATAGCAAAAGAGGGTATGAGGATTTTCATAATTTATTGGAAGTCATACATACATATAGAACAAAATGTTCAGTTTAATTTTTAAATAAACGAGCTCTTCGTACAAAATATTTAAGTAGCTGATGATCATTTCGGGAAATCATGGTTGCACGTGGAAGGAAGACGGGAGCATATCGGCGGGATATCAAAATCGGGGCAGTAAACACGTTTATTTTTTAAAAGGACACACACAAAAGAATAAGTAAACATTATATAATACCTAGGACTACTTTTTCTTTCCAATCGCTACTTAATGTTGAATTTCTTCGATTTATAAACATAATTTATCATCTACATCTCTCAATTATGAAATGATAAATAAAAAAATGTATTTAAATAATAATAAAATAAATGTGAGTTAGCATTTAGTAATACTGTTACGCTCTCCGAAAAAATACTGTTCCGTTATAGAATAACAAGTAGTTCTCGTAGAATAATTTCTGTTTATGATATCAACGAAGAGCCCATGTGCTCTACATTGCGAGTAGAAATATCTAGAAAAAAGCAGATGAATATGACTTGTATTGAATTTTTTTCAGGTTTTTAAATAATACATAAATTACATTTCAGATGATTGGATAGCTAATCATGTATGGACGAATGGACAAGAATTGTTTTATGAGCTAATCTTTACGATTGCCATTTTCACCGTCAAGTTGTTAGTAACACACGCTTAAAACTCTAACAAACGTACGTTATATTCTTCTAGTAAAAAAATTGTTTATAAGATAGAATTAGTGGAAATAATTGCTAATTAATATCCATAGTTGCTCATATAACGTAATTTCACGTTAATGGCTCTCAATAAATTACTGGGACTTAATATCGCCGATATATCATATTTATTGGTCAATGTGCCACTTGTTTATATTTTATATCGTCTGTTTTCAAAGGATGTAGACTTTTAATGAGGATTGAAGAGAGAAGACACGGGCGTGGTACGCCAGAGATATAAGTACCAAAACGCGTGCACAAATCGTCCAACCGAGAGGTCGACGAATAAAGCAGGCTGTCATCGCATTCCTTCTCATGATCTGCATTCTGCTAAACGAAAACTTGCACCTGTAGATTGACATGTGCATACTGCAGCAAAATGTAACAGAGCTGGCGTAAGTAATTAAGTAAATCAATAATATTTCAATAAAGTTAACTCATCAACGTTTTCTCTGCTGTTTTTGGCTATGTTTTTTAAGCTAGCACAAAGCATAACATTTTTTTAAATATTTTTAATGAATCTTGTGTTTTACTGTTCAAAAATAATTATTATAAGTTGTTCAAACTTCACATATATGAAAGATAAAGTATATTCACCCCTGATTAAATTTCTTATTTATTCAACTATTTTTAATTCATAACTATTTTAATATCTAATTTTTGTAATCATCTTGTTTTCGAATTAATGATAACATTGTATTTTTAAGGCTCAGTAACTGTCTATTTCAAATGAAAAGAAAAAGACAATACAAAATACAAATGATTGCTCTAATAAATTAGCTCCGACCGAATGGCCTTTTTTCACTAAAAGCTTATTAGTTTATGATATCGACTGAAGGTGCTTGATGGAATTTCAATATCAAATTTCATCCGTGCTCTGTTGCTGTTCTGAGAAATTCTGTTGCATCCGTGTGATGGAATACCTGAAGATGCCGAAGGGCGAAACCCGGGTCGTTTGTGACAAAACATGTGGAATCGTACAAAAAAGTTACAACAATTCAAAAAAGGTTTATTAAATATTTTCTCTTTGTATAAGATTTATAAGTGGGAAATGTTCTTTCAATTAACAAAATCAAGTCACAAGTTGAAAACAAATGAGTCGGAAGAACAATTGATTAAAACAATAATCCTGTACTTCTTGTATATTGAAAAATTATATTTCTTTACGTACAAGTGGTATTGATATTTTCAATTAATTGATTAAAAAAATTGTTGTGATTGAAATTCCTCAATCCGTCACTTGTATGAGCATGCTATCACGGTTGCATCAAAACAAGTGAGTGAAATGTCGTGTTTCAGATTCTTGCGGGACTTAAAATCTTCTCAATTTGATTATATCTAATTGATTAATAATTGTTGTCGAGAAGTGCAATTACTCCATTCTTCAGAATGATGCTTAGTCAGTAACGTTGCTGCAAGACAATGGTATTTCATTTAAGTTAGAGGAAGTATATATTATAGTTTTTCCTCTAGTGAAAGTCGCCTATTAGAGAATTTTCGCTTTTATTTATTTCACATTTTCTTTGAACCTATTGTACTAATATTGCAGGAGATAGGTAAAATCTGTAGCTTTATAATTAATCGAAAGAAAATAACACATGTGCAAATATTTTTTTTGTTATGTGCCTAACAATTTTACACTGAACATATATAATATTGTGGCCAATTATTGACAGAGTAGCTCAAGTAACGGTTAAGATATAATTTAATTTGTATGGTGACTTACAGAACCAAATTAGCTGAAAATCATATTTTTTTTTTATTGTATTAGTTAAATTCACGTTACAAAAATTAGAAATGTTTAGTTTATTGCTTTAACCCGATCGGCGCGACGGTTTTTCATACAAAAAAAATCTGTCCGCGTTGCTATTTTTAAAAATATTCTCTTTCCACAAAATACAAAATAAATACTGCAATAAAAAATAATTGGGTTGGCTTTTATGGAAGCTAGATGCATTAGGAATGTTTCACAACATTAAAAAACACAAATAAATGTCTTATGTTGTCAAAATCACCTTAACAAAAATATCCCTAACAAATAACTAACTCGTAAATGGCCATTAAGGTGACGTAACGAAGCAACCAATCAAACTGAAATGAACAAGCGCCATACTTTCACGTCCGCGAGATTGGTGCAAAGTTTAGTGCGAAGTTAGACGCGAGTTTAGCACGCAGTTCAAATTGATAAGTTAAAAATGGCGTGATCGGAATAGATTTGAAGAGTTCGAAAAATCGATGTTTTAAGCATTTAAACCTAATAATTTTGACAATTTTATGGAGGTGGTAGTATAAGGACGAATTAAACGATATTTTAAAACCAAAATCAGTCCTATACACAAAAGATTGCCTGCGTTACCGACGTTTGAATGTTCGCGTCCCAACGTCTGGGGCACTCGCGCACAGGCCTTGCACATTGCCGTCCCATACGTCGGGGCGTTAGCGTGGAAGAGATTAATAACATCAAAAATATTTTAAAAAATCATGGTGAAAATTAAAAGAATAAGTAACTAAACAGCAAAAACAGAAAACAAGGATATCAAAAAATTCAACCTAGTAAGCTTATATAAAGTGTACTTAAATACATTAAACATAGTAATCATCTAAACTCGCTCTCGTCCGCGTGGAATATGTCAACATCCGAAGCAATACAAACAAACAAATGCAAAAGTGTTGAACATTGTTAGTGTTGTTACCATTGGCATAATCATTGGCAAACGGGTTCTATACTTCTAATGAACAAACAATACATGTTCTCGGCTACTTAAAAAAATATCCGGAACATACAACTTACTACGTCTGGTAGTCCATAAAAAAAAAAATATTATTTCCTATATTTCCAATTATCAGCAAGGAAATATAAAAATAAACCATACAATGTTAAAACTACATATCTATAGTTAAAATATTAATCCATCATGGGAACGTGCCATCTAAAAATTGAATGATGATTTTAAACCGCATCGGTTTAAAAAAAAATACATTATTGTATTCAATACATTCTACTTATGCCACAAAACCAAATTAAAATGTCCACATAATCGAAAATAAAAACAAATGCAGTAAAAATATTACTGTCGATTTATTCGTCGCAGAACTTTATACAATTAGCGCCATAAATTTTCTCCGAGTCGTTTCGTATTTTTTTCACTTATGCGTTAAAATTAACCAAAAATACCGAACATACATTATACAAAATTCTTTAAAGGAATCGCTACGACAAAATGCCAAATACCCGTTTGAAAGGTGTACACTGAACCGTTTTTGGTTCAAGTTTACTTAGCAAGTGGGTAGGTTTACGATACTCATACAATTTTTAAGGTTTACTTAGACACTTACTGCTTACTAATAGAAGTGTTTAAAAGATAACCTGTTCTGAAAAAACCACTAGGGAAATATTAAAAGACTTGCTGGACTGATTGGGCAATGTATACAAAAATGTTAATTCATTTGCCGATACACAAATTGTGATGCTAAATGTAGCTAATAAGTTAGTAAGTGACTATATCGTGAATGAGAGTTTATTATGAAAGATTTCTCATTGACACTGGTATAAGATTGATATTTTAATTACATTCTAGGAATTTATACATGTAATCATCACAAACATAAATATATTAAAAAATAATAACAATATCTGAAACCATCGCCTTAAGATATCGAGCTCGCTGTAATTACATAAAGGAATAGATCTTCGATAGAATAACTTTATCATATCAAGTATAAATTGAGTAGCGAGGTGAAGTGACCGACAATATCAAGATAACTTTCAAAGTGTTAACTGTCATATTTTAGTGGAGAGACATGATATTTTAAATCATTTAACAATGCTAGCGATGAGTGAAAACGGTGTTGATCATTAAATATATCGTGAAAATAGTACTAAAAATGTGTTTTTATTATTCAAAATAATGTGTTTTCAATTACAATTACATTGTTTTAAATTGCTAATACGACAAATTGTCTACGTTAAATACACCATAACAAAAATTCACTGTATAAATTTATTATTACGCCATCATTTTAAACTCTTAATATTTTCTAAAAGTATCTTCATAAAACAGTGTTTATTTGTGAATATATAAACAGAAATTTTATTATTTCTGACACAGTGTTTTACAAGACTTACTATGGTAATAATAATTCGAAAACATTTTTTGTAAAACAAAAAATATACAAAAAATTCTAAATAATATACGATATATCAACGATTGAAAAACAATACCAGATTTTAATATCTATTTAAGTGTAAAATGTGGTTAATAATAGCTTTAAATGAGAATCACCTATCAATAGAGGCCAATTAAATCAAAAGAAAACATTCAGTCAAAGATTCTGTAGATTCATAAGAATATAAGAACTGGGTAACAAGATGTTCATTTTGATTTATAGCTACACAATAAAGCTTACAATTAAAACCACTTTGATTCAAAACAAGCGACATTAAAACGTAAAATTATATTCTGTTACTATGTATATTATGAAATCTATCACAACACTTGTGTGTAATAAAAAAATCTTAACGACCGTATAAAGTCATTCACTAAATCATCATTGATCAATGAAAACTTTATTTTTTCTTCAGTGACGTTCATGACTATCACAATAATACAACATTTTTATTTATCATCATATCAATATGGCACAATGTCCATCGTACTGTTTTCATGAAGTTTACAGCTATAGGATCCTTTTTTTAATTCCTTGGAATAATAAATATTTTCCAACCACACTTTATGTCAACTTCTGATTTCATAATAGGATTTTTTTCAATTTAAATTATACTGTCTTAAATTCCAAATCATCATCATGAATTAAATTCATTAACATAAATTCAATGCAACCTATAACAACAAATTAATTGATTTGGTATTTACTTGGTACAACTTCGTTATATCACGGTGAAAGAAGAGAAATGTATTTTAATTCTACAGAATTTATAACGTATATAGTTGATAGCTATTTCGGTTCACGCCTTCATGCCGAAATATCTATCAACTATATGTCTCATAATTTTGTATAACTAAAATACATTACTATTTTTTCACGTTCTATAAAAACTATTTATGTTTGCTTATAAATATTGAAGAATATTTTTCCGTAGAAAATCAATAAATGTCTGTAAATGATTGCATTATTGCCCAGCGAATTTTTTAGCACATAAAACGTGTGCAAAGGGCTAACCAAAGTACTTTTACAATTCGAGATTACTGCGATTACCATTTTCAATTTGAGTGATTTTTATCCGATATAAAAAAATGTTTTGTTATTTTATGAATTTTAGTTTAATAACGAACGCCTATGGGATATCTGTATTATCCAATTTATCAAGAATTAAAGACTATTTTACGATTTTCCGTAATGTTTAGGTTGATCAAACGCGCACCTCTCATCATAAAGAATTCTGTTTAGCTGTTAAACAATAGCTACCGCTGTAGACCATCGAGCATTAAAAATGCAATAAAAAATAAAGAAATCTCCGCGTGTGTATTTGGGGCCGAGTGGTAACAAGGGCCAGAGATGTGCCCCCCGGGGGACCGAATTTATCGATTCGGTAATTCAAAAGAGTACCGCATGTATAAATAATATTAATATGAAAGAAATACCTACAATATAATTTTTTGTAAAAGCAACTGATTTTGTTTATTGACTTGGTAGTGGAAATGTACTTACACATTTTAAGTAAATATTGAGTAAAGAAATCAGTTTCGTGTATAATTGTAATACTTTTAAAGAAAAACTAAAATTTCCTTTCAACGTGTTGATAGATAGAAGGAAACAAATATTCGTCAAAAGGAAGTCAATATTTTCAAAGCAATATTCATTAGAAATCGCAAGTATTTTCGGAACAATTGAATAAATTTAATATATGCATTATGACATATATATAAAAACACAAATTATTATCATAGATTATTTTTTTATATGATTTGAATGAAATCAAAATCAATTATATCTGACCCTATGTAAATATGTAGATACTTAAATCTGTTGCTGAATGTTCATCACCGTTTAGCTTTTATTGTATTCGATTAAATTGTCAAATGTTAGCAGTCAGTACTACTACGCCTATAAAAGCATATTACCAGCAATTCACCGTCAGAAATTTATCGCATACCAATTAAATGAATCGCAGATTTTCATGCGAATAATTTATGGCCTACAAATTGTCGCTAACATATTTTATCGCCAATCTATAAAATAATTTCTATGAATTTATTTTTAAATTTCTGTAAAAAGTTTCGTAATCTAGCGTTAAAAATTAGATAAAATAACCTTTTTTGTGACTTTACCAAACACGATTTATAATTTGCTGTTGATCGTTTTTTAAATAAATAAAAATTGCGTATGCAACCAATTTTTGCGGCAGTAACCTCTAAGCAATTAAATACCGGCAATTAATTCCATGCAATAAATTTTCTGGACAGTACAACTATTTCGTTCTGATACACAGATGTACTTGCCTAATAAAAAAGTTTTTGTATCTGGCTTACAACCGGTTTTCATAAAGCAAAATGTGTTGATATGTTCATTGGTAGTCCATATGCGATCTTATCTATGAATTTTTAATGTATGTATATGAAATTATTCTTCTATATGTAATCATATTCAACTTGTCTGACGATACAATTACTTGATATGCTAAGATATTATAGAATTTCTTTATATATTAACTTCAATACATTAGCACGATACTTTGTGTGATTCCAGGCAGAATATCAAATTTCAACTTCTCAGCCGGGAATAAAGAAGTGAGACCTCCCGGGATAATTCCACATAACATAATAAACATAATGCTAAGAGATATGTATGTACTAAAAATGATCGTGCAATAAGATTGAAGTTGTTGTGCTTTTATATAACAATTAACTTTAAACAAATAGCCAAAATATTATATATACATGAATTAGAGTATGTTTATTCTTAAATATAGCTGATACGTATCTTATAAATACAAAATCGATATCATCTTTTTTTGATAAAAAAAATCTTTTCATTCAAAACATATAACGAAAAAAACGCAGAATGACCTACCTACAAGTTCCAAATGCACTGTAGAACACATGATGTTATACTATGGCATTTACATTCAATTTATATCATATTGATTCAAAGCTCGTTTAAGCTACTTGTATAATTATAACGGTATAGAATAATAAGACAAAGAAATGTATTTAGCTTTTGTCTCCGCGTCTTAAAATTTTGCCGAACCAAGAACCATATATATATCTTCGTCAATTGATTAGAGAAATGCGTATTGATCCTTGAATCAAATAAATATAATGAAATACTATTGAAAATATAAAGGTTCGATAATATTTTCAACTTCTTACTGAAATCTTGAAATCTGGAAACATATACTATAATAATTTACCGTACTTAAAAACGAATACTATGCTCCCACAACGATGTATTTTTTTTATTATATAGTAAATTATATAAATTTAATGAAATTTTAATTAAAGATATTAACTGCCTGTTAGAAGGTATAATATTTCAAACAGTAAAAACATATCTTTAGTGCTATTTCCACAATATATTTTATGATAAAGACCGGTTTCGATTGACCAACAACTAGGCATGATCATAAAATATGTCATATTGTGGAAATAGTACTTATAATGTGTTTTTATTATTAAAAGTAATTATTTTCTCTTATTGATAATAAATAGTCCATCTGAATGATTTTACATAATATGAACTCATACATTGTGCTTCATGTGAAACCGGATATGTTTTAAAAATTCAAATCGTCCGTTTCTTTTAATTAAACATGTTCTTTTCAAAATTAACGACCATGTTAATATGGTAATAACGATTATTGTAGACACTATCAAACAATCCGTGAAAGCGTATTGAATTATTTGCAATTCAAACAACTGGTTATTGATCTCATCACAATGCAATTCTTCGAAACTAGCAGCGGAGCGGAGGCAAACGAGTCGAGGATCCGATGTTAATTTAATGACTTCATACTTGTTTCTTCGGGCGAAGGCATTTTGTGCACACTTTTGACTTGAAAGGTGTAGATGTTTGCTTTTTTGATCAGTCACAACTCGTGAAGATTTCATTTTCAACACCAAACAACAACAGCGCATAACAATCAATTCATCTATTAAACAATATTATATTCTGAGATCTTAATTTTGTAATGCAATTAAATAAAATGTAAGTTATATTTGATAAAAACATTTTTTGTATTTTTTTGGGAAAAATATAAACTATTCGTATGTACATATATATTTATTTATTTTAACAGTAAATAATGATCGAATGCATGGAATATAAATCAAGTGAAAATGATAAAAAAATATCTTTATTATATTATATGGAAGAAATTGAATATCAGTTGATGATTTACTCGCGATGAGTGAAATTGGTGATGATCTTAAATATGCATTTGTGGAAATAATACTATGTGCTGTGTTTTTTTTAAATTTTATCATGATTCATTTCCAACAAGAATAAACATATAAAACCATAAAATATATAAACAGTACAACAATTAATCCAAAAAATGACACCAAAAACATTCATGGGAGATAAATACGAACGAAACAGGTGCAAGAACCTATGAACCAAAAAACATCATAAATAAAAAGTTATTAATTTCTAAAATAGTATCAATGAAATAGTAAATAATATATACTTAATCAATTTTTGTTTTTTTAACAAACACTCATTGTTTTTTTGCCGTCTGCTTATCCTGCTAAACTCGGTTGCAGCGCTGCAAGTCTGTAGCGCAGCAATCGCGCAAGCGCAAACTTAAATGAATTCATTCAGATGGTGAATTTAATTGAATCGAAAACTTAAACTTTTCATTGTTGCCTGATTAATAATATGCTGATGTCCATTGTCATCTGATGACAGTTTCTTTCATAATCCACGTGCCACCTTTGCAATCAATGGTCCAATCCATTACGGGAACACTGAGTATATTTAAGAATTTACTGGTCTGTCCCAGCAGGGTGCCGGCGCATCTACACTGGTTTACATATCGCCTTTACATATTACCTTTATTCCTCTACCGGCTAAATTATACGGCACAATAATTCCAGTGGTGGCTTAAAATACATAGAGAATCAATTTTATTTTCGCAATCTAGAACACGTGCTAGTTTTATCGATTGTTTTTTTATAAAAACAATTTTGAGTATTTTATTTCAAAATTAATCATTTCAAAGTCTTCGTGATTATTCACTATTTTTTTAAGAAGATTTCAGCATATCTTGAAAGTAATATTATCTAGTAAAGATTTCGTATTACAAATAATAATTTCTTTATTCTAATCCGATTGCGATATATTTGTTGGACCGGCATTATTTTGACCTCCTAGATTCTAGAGCTTTGACTATTTATGTATACATTTTAGATCGAATTTCAAATGATGTCAATAAGATAAATTTACTAGCTATTGATTGACCAATAATAAATAGATATGATATTCACATGACCTTAATGATTTGTTTTTTCATTCACAGACAATACTATACTCTAATATATATTTTTTTATTTCTGCTATATTTTTCAATTAAATAAATATCACATGTCTTGCTTTCGATCTCGCTAAGAATATGTGCGTAAAAATATCCAGCATTTTTCTACGGCATTTGGAAATTATGACGTCACAATCATGTACCAAAGATTTGTAAGAACTGATTTAGTAACGCGCATAAGCATCGCCATAATTTATTTCTTATAGATGGCCATAACGCAGTTCACAGAGACGATAATACAGCCAATAACCAAATTGCCGAATTTATTGACCGTGTCATTATTATTTTATAAGATACTTCTGCAAAATACAATAAATTTCATGTATCACAATTATGTATTGCTTGGTATGTTTTTTGATTAATCAAAGCGTATACTAAGCATCGCTTACCGTTTGCTGTGACCGAGTGGTAACTCATTAGATTTAACAGCTAATTTTTAACCAGCGAAAGTGGAGTGGAATACATTTTTTATCCAAATATTGGAATGATGGTTTTTCCCAGTTATATAAATACCGTGTATAACTATTAGCTGGGATCTTTCTTTTATTAATCTAAACCTTCTATACTCTTTTTGAATATGAATTATAAGCTACGCATTTAGTCGAAAATATCAACAAAAAATAATTTCCGAAACCTGAGAGCTAATAGCAAAAGAAAAAGAAAGTCACTTTACAATTTATTTCTAGACCATTTAGTTATTAATTTCAACAATGTATTTTTACATAATCATTTTGCATCGAAATTTCCTTGAAATTTTGTGTTTCAACTCATAAATGGTTATTGTGCAGAATGAAGAAATATTTAATTATACCTGAACTGAACTTGATTCTCAATTTTATTCTGGATTTTAATCTCGTACGAAGTTTTTTTCTGTAAATAAATTTGATGTTGGTTTACTTAATGTTCTTATAAAAACTATATTTGTACATGTCTTGTATTATTGTAGGAATCTTTTGTGAAAAGTCTATCATTATAAAGACAACTTTTGGTTCAGAAAATTATGGAACAACTTTTTGAATAAGCTTGAATAAAATTCTATTGTATAATACTTAGAAATATACCGACTGAGATATGATTCTATACCACTAAGCTATACCGCTATACGTGAAGGCGTTTGCATTATTACTCTCGATTATATATCGATAATGTTTGTAGCCTTTATTTACTATCTACATATAAATGATAAATTAAAAATTGGTTGCCATTTAAATCGTCCGTTAATCGCATTATAAGTTATATATATATGAACTGAAGAAAAACCTCGCATTATTTTTTGATGCATTGTAAAACACTTACTGTATCAATACATACAAATATCACATTATATATAAACTTATGTACTATTAAAAAGTAATATATATAATTGACATGGATATATAAATTCCCAACCTACCTTTAATTCCGCAATCATGTTATCTTATCGAAAATCTGTACATTTAAGTTGCGAGGTTTTTTACACGTCACAGCAAAGCCAACTTTTATAAAGTCAATGGTCTGGTTAGAAAGACTCATAATTACATAGTAGCGCCACCTAATAATGTGCAATTAGGCCAAACCAAATAACGAGTTCACATTTTCTCCGTTTTTAATTGTACCAAGTCTGTGAAGCAAACCTAATAATATGCTAAAATACATCTACATTTAAAATTGTTCAAATACATGCTACAATTCAATTGCAAAAAATAATTAAATCGAAATTCAATTGGCTACTGAATGATTTCACAAAATATAGATTTATTAGAGAATAACACTATTCAATATTTTTATTCAAAAATATTACTTCAGTCGTAACGAATACCAATAGGTTTATCACCACTTCTAAAGTACTAACCGTCACTTCGTGTTAGAATATACATTATACTTTGAATTAAAAAAAAATTACATGTTTAGTACTATTTCCATAATATATATATATGTATAGATTATATCGATATCAGGACCGGTTTTGCTCAACGTGAGCGTTATCAATTGAATATCAGATGATAATTTGCTACCCTCGGTCAACCTGATTGCTAATAATAATTTGCTAAATATTTTTATTTGACGACTCAAAATATATTAAAAACCGTTGATCGTTGGTAATTTTAACAGTGAATAATTAAAATTATAAAAGTATTTGATTACTTCGTGTGGTGCTGAATGCCCAATGTTTTTTAAGTGGTTACAGTTTTTCTTCCGTTGATCTACAGAAAGCGAAGTAATTATTTAATAAGGTCGGTTTTACAGTCGATAAGTTTTCCATAATGATTCTCAAATTAAGAACATAATTGCTCGTTCAAGCTGGCGCGAAAACATGTAGCCGTACATTTTTATTGAGCTTGGTGAGATGAAGAAAATAATCGCACGGCTGCTCTCAACGAAGTAACACATTTTTATTACACCGGCTATAAAACATAATCAGTAGATTACTGGATCGCCGAGCCCCTTCTTAATATAGTTATCTTCGCGATGTGTGATTTCTGCATTGTTGATAAAATCCATACCATATCTACCTTTATTAATCCATACCTAAAGTTTTATTTCAGATTTTTATGTTTAAAAATAGAACATTGATTTTTGGATTGATTGGAAAATAATAATGAATAAATGACTGACATTATAATTAGAGATATAAAATTGATTCACAAGTGCTGTTTTTTTAAGCAAAGCCGCTTCAATTTTAAGGAACTGATACACAAGATAACTGCTTGTTAGGAAATCTCTATAAGAAAAATTAACAAAAACATTTCCATCCAATCGTATTTGATTTTACTGCTCCTGTTTCTATTTTCTATATTAATATTCTTTTGATATTTAACATTTTTTTAGATATGTTCATCTTTAAGGCGTTACTTTAGTTAACTTGGTGTAGGAATAGATTAAAACACGAATAGTTTTGATTTTTATTTTGAGTGACCCTGTTTCAATTTAAATAATATTATATATACGTTAAAGTTAAAGATCTGAAAATGTAGTGCGGGGATGATCTATTTCCTTAAACTTGATGTTAATTATTGTTCAAATTTCTAATTCACAGATAATTTTTCTGCAGGTTTTAATCCGACAGAAACTAATAGAATGTCTTAGGGTTTAATTTTCTCATTTAAAATAACAATCGGAATCATGGTGGTATAGCATCTGAAATAAGATTCATCAGATTTAATGATAAGGATGGCTACAACCATGATCATAAAACTACGAAGCGTTTGGTGGTTGGTTTTTGGCACTTTTTATTTATAATAATTACCTTTAAAAAACATGATATATAAGAAATTGGACTATTCACGCAATCAACGCGATCTTCGAATTCGATATTTAAAAGTATCCAAAGGATCTATCACGTATTTTTATTTGTCTGCGATTTTTCACCCAGCCCCGGTATTATTGAACTTTTACACTTAAACAATCATTACATCAAAAATTGATGTTGTATTATGATAAAAAAATACATTCCCGTCCTACAACTTGCAAAAGAACTGGGCGTAGTTTCAACAAGACTTGCAAGCTGCATCTTAATTGAAAATTATCTCGGAATATTTATTATTTTTATAATAAAAACATTTTATTTGAATTATGATTAGATTCAAGAAATTTTTTCTATCATGCATTTTTTTATTCTCTTAAGCAAATAACTTGTTAGAAAGCTTCTCTGTTTGTTCGTATTTTGGTCCTTAAACACAAATATATATAATTGCCTTAACCAAAGCTACCATGTTATTTCCGGAAATTAAGGGAACATGACATGATGGCGTTTGATGATTATCTTAATCTTCTAAACACCGAGTACACTAGTGTCGGGACCAAATCGGGTTACATAAAGACAAAAAGCGTTTCATTCTTTAAAAAATAGCGTCAATGTGATATTAATTAAATAACTAGTCTAAATAACAGTAAATGAAATATATTAAAAATAAAATGCAACATTTTTTTTCTCATATTTTTTTTATTTTGATAAATTGTTTACATTTGTGATTTATTTACGAACGTAGCTTGATATAGTTGATAAAATTTTCACACTTCATCTATAAAAAGATGAAATATATAATAAGCCAAGAATTTTTTTATCATAAATTATTCATTAATATCAATTAATTCTCATAGTGCTACCGCGGAGTGATCGAAAAAATACTATCGATAACAGTTAATTGATGGCAATCAATCAAAAATAATTACCATTTAAATTATTAACAATTAAAAATATTTCTTTAGCATCGCTTTCTATGATGGCAACGGTATTGTCTTTGTTTACATCACGAAATGGTATATACAATAATTTTAATTGTGTTCATAAAAAAGCATACGAAAGAAATGTGTACTACGGCGGTCACTTTTAAGTGGGAAAACATATAACTGCGTGTTTCTTATGGTCAAATATTATATAATAAATAAAATGTGCGGCTAATTTTGAAAAAGCCTATAAAATGCAGGAATTAATAAATCTTCTTGATGATTTATAATAACAGTTTCACGACTGCAATAATTTCCAATTTAATGCTTTTTAACGTGTTCATATATGTTTGTGTTTCTCGGCACATTTTATGCAGTCGGTTGCATTTATATCTGTTTGTACTCGTATCTACGAACACTTTGCTGTGTGCATAATCCGGAAAAAATATAATTTTCAACTGATAAGAATCTTGGAAAAAATAATTGTATTTGTTTATCAATCCATACATTTCGAACCGTAACTCGTTTCAGTGACGTATAACTTATAATTATTTCATTAAAATGACATTTAAATCGACTGAATAATTATATAAATCATCATTTTTAAATTGAATTATTTTTTTATATTTCGTTTATGCCAGGAGTTTCATAATAATCAAAAATTGGTCGACAAAATGTTTTATATTCTATTTCTTGTGTCAAACAGCTCATGACTGGTATGCCAAATAAGATTGGATTTTAAATTTACTTTTAAAATGTTTATTGCTTATCAAATTACAACACATGCTAAAAAAATAGTTTGCATCGTATCGAAATAAATATTTACAATATTACCACTCAGTTTTATTAGGGTAACAAATATACAACCTTAATCCATTTATTTTAAGCTTTCATTTAAATTCAAAATTATACTTATTTCTTTTGTCCTGAAGATTAAGTAAAAGTTAAAAATTAAGCTTTTTAAGTGTGCAGATACTTATAAATTTGATATACTTTATAGATTTTTTTATGTCAAAAGAATATGATTTTGCTATTTGGCAGCTTGTTGTGTAAATAACATTTGTTATAATCAAAGCGACCAGACAACATTATAAAATCTTTTGTATTTAATTATAGACAAATCTCAATGTTGAAAGTATCTTTATTTGAAAGATTGAATACAATAAATTGTCTTGATAATATTAAAAAATTAATAAATCATAAGATTTTAATTTCTCAATAATTTTCGTAACAGTTGTTTTATTAATATTCATTACGGTCTTCCTTGCGAACACTTTTCATCACTTGAAAATGCAATATAATTTACAAGTATAAAAGCTATTCTAAAGCAAAATGTCGTTTTTTCAATAACACTTCAATCATTGTTGAAATAGTGAATGCAATTTAGGAATTCTTAAAAAAAATCAATCTAAGCATCACTTAATTAATGCAAATTTCACGGTTTTTTATCACGGCCGCTAATGATTGATGCAGAATGCATACATTGGCATATTTTGTGTGGACTTTTAATAATAGCTATAAAAATGGCGTGTCGTGCAAAGTTTGTACTCTCTTACCACCGGCAGTCTGTCATATCTATTATTTAGAAACCATAACGCCGTTTCGATGTTTTCTACCGCACACATACTCATATAGTTTACCTTCATTCATCATACATTTACAGACACAGGTGCAAATAGCCTGCGAGAAATTATCGCAGCACTAAATCTCGTTTTTAGTATTATCTATTATATGCACATATTCAGCCCAGAAAAAGTTTACTATAAAAATGCTTTTTATTACAAAAATTACATTACCTCAATATCTCATACGTATAGGGAAATCATGAACTTTTATTTCATATTTGCCAGTTTTTTTATACGAGACTGGTAGTTCCGATGTGAAAATTGTAGGACGTACATGTGAGCATATTTTTTGAAAGCGGCCAATTAAGCCTAAGATATATGAGTATTCAGAAAAATATTTTTTTTCATTGAATGTATATTAAAAAAGTTTGTATACCTCTTTCTTCAAAATGCTATGTTATTGTTGACAAGATTTCAATTTGCATGGGCAATAATGAAAAATTCTGTCGTTATATTTCACTCAGGCGGCCAAACTAGTAAAAATAGTATATTTTTTTGTAACTAGATACCGCCATGATGAGATATCTGTCTTTATTATACATCTTTGATAAAAAATAAAAATTGAACAGAGTAGCCTCTATAAATATTTTGACCGCTACATGTATACTTACTATTATAAATAATTTTAAATGAAAAATGTACTTCAAATAAAACTCTGTACAGATTCTCAGTCAAATAAACTACAGATGATATTATCCAATATGTCAGTGCGACGGTGAGATAGCCTGCAATTTTATCATGTAGCTAAAAATGAATATTTGAACTAAATATCAGAATTAAGTTACAGCTTTACTCAGATTCAAAACTTCCAAAAAATTACCTATGTAAAATATGTCACCATTGTTTCCATATCTACTATCACCATACGTACAGAAAATAAAAATGATTATATATTTCCGTCTGTCACCAAAACTCAACTCAAACGATAAGCAGCGACGTAAAATTTTCATATTGTCATTCCAGGTTCAGCTTTAAAAATCTTTAATAATTGATATACTTCATTATATGTTTGTTACTTGATCTAATAGTAAACAGTGTCATTTTCAATTGTATGTGAGAGTTTTCCAATAAAATTGTTCGAATATGAGAAGATATTATTATATAAATTTTGAATAATCGCTAAATGAGAGTGTAGGTTGAAGCGAGAATATATATTTTGCGTGACACCCTATAGAATTACAAAATAATATATAGTATTGCGTTGTTTGCATTTTTATAACGTGACAATTTTCTAGAGTTAACGTAATTTAAATACCTACGCCCATAATGACATAAGAGTCGTAAAGCTTTTATGGTTCGTAAATAAAGTTCATTCTTTATTCACATCATAAAAAAGTATAATAAATAACCATTGTAAAATCGTAAAATCTCAACAAAATAAACATTAAATTAATGACATCACAATAAACTTATTAACATTAGAAACACAAAACATTTTTTTTTGTGTACAATTAAGAATAAATATCACATTTAATCATAAAATATCAGAGAGTCCTTAAGTTATTTTATAAAATTTGATGTGTTTATAGTTATCATGTATAAATAAAATAATTTGATAGATGAAAGCACGGCAATTGACTGTATAGGTATCATCATCATCATCATCAGCCGGGGTCGATCCACTGCTGGATGAAGGCCTCCCCCTGCTTTTTTTTTTCAGGTGGGGTTTGGACATAGCAACACCACGCTGCCCAGGCGGGTTGGTGTTCGGTTTTCTGTCTGGGTTTTCCTTCCCATAGCCAAGAGAACACGACACTCGGTGTTCCCGAGCGGTCACCCATCCAAGCACTATCCGCGCCCAATGTTGCTTAACTTCGGTGATCGCACGTGAGCCGGTGCTTACAACGTGGTATGGTCGTTGGCTTGTATAGGTATACTCAATACGAATTGTGACCATGATGGGTTTTTTACCTAAAATAAAAGTATTGATGACACCTACATAAATTATGATAAACTAATCTTACATGCAATAAATGATAGTTTTTGGCTATGATTTTGTTTATATTTGCTCATAATATATTACTGGCCCATTAATATTTGTAACTAGACACTAACAGAACTTAGGTAGTTACACAACACAAAAAGATGGAAAGGTTAATACAAAAATCAACCGCTTAGCCTAATGATATCGCGCATTATCTGCTTATCTTAATATCTAGCCACTAATAACCATTGGAATAAGACTAGTTTTATCAATTAGTGACGTTTAGAAAAAACACTTTTTTTAAGGTAAAATTCATAATATTTGCGAGACATCAAGTGCTTACAATTAATAATAGCTTATTGACTAAGAAGTTTTCCAAAAAATATTCATTAATCTATTAAATCGCGTCATGCGGAAAATAACTTTTTGCAATCATGCCTGCCCACTGTATTAATTTATTATCTCTTTTTTAAGTATACAGCATATATTGTAAGCTCACTTGGGGTGTGTGGATATATTTATATAACATATACCTATATTTACCGCATCCACTCCTTCGATAGGTTTCCCCTCGGGTTACCCATTGGATTGTTACATTCACATGTGACGATTAATAAAAATGATTTACAACCCTTACTCAGTGAAAACTGTTCTCACATCGTTCATGATTGTATACCAGGCATCGAAAATACATTTATTTTAATATGTATCAAGTTTTTTAATATCAAATTTACTTGTTTCTAAAATAATTTGTATTGTATGTTGTTTTTACTACAATTTATAAACACACAAAAACTATACATAAATTGTTTTAAAATGTTCAGATATTTTAAAGTTAGAAAAATACTGATCATTTTATCGGAAAATTTGTATTTAAATGTGAAAATGAATTAGGATATATTGAAAGCATATTGAGGAGCTTTACAGATGAAACAGCGTTATACTTTTTATTTAAACTACGTTCCGATATTTGTTTTACCATCTGTATTTACTAATAGTAAGCCCAAAAAGACTGTCAACTATCAATCCTTTGTTATTTTAATATCCGTCGACAAATTACTGCGAGAAAAAAAAATCCAAGGATATAGATTTTCAGGCAGATAGACATGATATTTCTTCGTTTGTGATTCTGTGCAGCTTGTATTTTTTCTGTTAACAACATGTTTTAAACAATAAATTTTGTTTTTTATTATTTTATTTTTTCAAATGTTCACAACAATAATTGGTATGAATATTTCATTAATTGCGCATCTATAAAAGGTATTTCGTATGATACTTGTCAGCCTTGTATAATTATACAATATGATTCATTAATAGATTTTTGTTACTTTGCTAAAACTGTAAAAAAATACCAATGCATTAAGCCGGTTCGTAAAAAAACAGTTGTTGAGTTAGTAACACTGAGTTAACAGATTTATATATACACTGACAGATTTATTAAGGAATTTTCCTCATGATATTGTATTAATTCTAATATAATATAATTCAATCCAATGAACCCCAAATATGTTAAATTATTTTGAAGATTCAGATTCAGTATATATTTATACAATTGCAACGTTACATACACGGGCAACTCTACGTCACAAACTTATTGTATGTAGAAAAAAATACATATAAATTTATATTATTAGGCTATAAAAAAATAATGTATATATGAAGCTTATCAGAAAACGAAAATTGCAAAATATCAATTAAAGATTTTATCTATATTGCGTCAGTTCTGTTGCATCCGTGTGATAGAATGCCCGAAGATGTCGAAAGGTAAAACCCGGGTCGTTAGTGATGAAACATGTGGAATCGTACAAAGTTTTAACAATTATAATTTTATTTTATCTATATTGATAAGACTAAAGATGTTTGATTAAATGTTTCTTAAAAAAATTGCACAACTCCCCCTTTAAGGTTGGAATGTTATGGTTTTCTTAATTTACACTTTTTTGAATCAAATATGCATTTAAATGAACAGTTTAATAGCTTGCTTACTAACTTTATATTATATGAATTAAATAGTATTTGGTATTATATTCATATAATCTCAGCTTGTATGTCAATCAAAGATTATATTTTTGTCTTCCACGATAAATGATAGTTCTTTTATTGTATGTTAAGACAATCGATGTCCGATTGTCTATAATAAATCGCGTCATGCAGTGTTAAATCGGACATGCAACGTTGCAATTAGCCGACGAAAAACAAACAATTGCCTATTGCATTTTATATTTTTTTCCTCGTTCATTAAGCATTAATAAGTAATTGCAGTTTTAAATTACAAAGCGCACTGTTTGCCTAAAATTAATGATCCTTTTTAAAATAATAATAACACATTTTTTAGTACTTAGTTCTTGAGCTCATGGTTTCGTATACCTGCTACCTTTAAATAAATATTTTGTATAAATAGGCTTGTTTTTAAGTAGTATTATATCAGTCAATAATGCTCGCGATGAGAAAAACTGGTCCTGATCAAAAAATATTCTGTGGAAATAAGTACTATTAAATGTGTTTTTATTATTTAAAATATCATGCCTTCCCTTCAATAAAAATGACAGTTAGCACCTTAGAAGTGATTAATGATCTTGTCTTAAGCTATGAACAGTAAAGTGTAAGTAAGTGTAATATTTTCAATTGAACGGCATTTTGCCATTTAAAATTGTTAGTCATAAAAAAAATTGTTTTATCAAAATCTTCAATTCCAAACATTTCCATTCGACAAAACACTTCAAATTATTAAAGTAAAATTTTTAAAACATTTAATTAAATTGGCATAGAGTTCGTAAAAGAAAATCAGTTCCTATTAGAAACTTTTTTTGAAAATTGACGTCTCATAATATAATAAAAATACGTCATAACTATAGGACCTGTAACGGTAAGCATACTAAAATGCGTCTCAATAAGTCGAACCTAAGACTCGCCGCTTGGCGTGTCAGTGGACTATATCAATTAAGATTTCACATGCACAGCGATTATTGTGAGCCGCTGATTTTTTTACCTAATTATTTTCGAAAACAAAAGAACGCCAACACCAAGGAGTGCAAAAAATGAATATATTATTTTGCAAAGCCCAATTACGGAGTTGCTTACATTTTACATAATAACAGGATCTGCTAAATCCGGAAGTATGGTTTCAGATTATACCACGCTAAAAAGCGATGAATTAAAGAAAACACAATCTTTTTGTATAAACTATAAAGATTATTTACGATGATATAATAGGCGTCAACCAATATTTTTTTTACAACAAACCCCTTTTCTCGATTCAAGCTTAACGTTTACAGATATTAAATGAATAAATAAATGCATAAAAATACAGATTATTCCTGATAGTATAATGTGGATTAAATATTAATATAATTTATTTCATATGAAAACAAACAAAAGAAAATATCGTTACATTGTTGAAATATAATTATAGTTTTTCAAGGCAAATACTAAATATTCTTTAAATTAAGATATATACTATACGAATAGAGAGTACTGGATTGCAATTCATTATTTAATTTTAATGATCTGTGTCGAATAATAAAATATATAAATCCGACAAAAGTTAATGAAACGTTGCTGAAAAAATATTTAAATTTGGAACAAAATCTAAATAAGCACCGACTTCATAATATCTAACATGGAATAATTGCTCGGCTGAATTGATAATTAATTGATAGCCTATAATTTTCTTGCTGAACATCCTTGGCAGCTATAATTAAAATCGTTTAAAATCTCAATCTGACGAAACTTTCCGGCAGTCGCAGTAATTGGTGGATAATCAAAAGCTCAGGTCGGGTACTTAGGCTATCCGAGCGGTGGCGTTAAATTCGCTGTGAAACTCGGTAAAATCGCGGTGCAAGTTCTAATAACCGCTTATTAATAAACAAAAATGGCTAACACTTTTTCCCTGTAAAGGTCTCGATGACGCCTCAAATTATATCCATTTTTATCAAAACTGTAATTTTATAAAATAATTCACAGTCTTTCTTTAAAGTGTGCTAAACATTACCAAATTCGGATCGTAAATGATATAACATAAGTATGGGACTGTACCAAATTTGAAATGATCAAACTTGATATTATAATTCTATCCACTCCCTTTAGACATTTTTTTTACATTAAAATACTTACATTTCTTTCTGTTTTTATCTATATCCACTCTCAACGTAGACCATGTAAAATATTAACGGTGTATCCTAATTCAACACAAGTTGTTGAATATTAAGGGTTTATTCAGTTGCTTTTTCCTTTTTTTTTCATATCAATCAATACTTTTTTGTTTACAATACGTGGTTTTGATACGAACTCATTTTGACCTTGATGGAAAGGAATTCTGAGCCAATTACAATTAACCTTGGCTATTGTAAAGTTTCTGCTTTCTAAGTGATAGTATATGTATATTTTCTGTTTTGAATGCCAAAAAACGATTAATGTAATATATGAAAAGCACAACACATCACACACACTCTCAAAAAAAAAAAACCAGGCTTATATAAATTTTCATAAAGACACGTCCATAATAGGTCGTTGTCATGAACTTTAATATCAAAATAAAAATCATTCATGAATTAAACAAACTCTTCATTATAAAATTGTTCCATCACTCGCGGAGGACATTTGTTGTGCAACGAATTCTTGCGAAGGCAACAATTACTGCGCCGTATTTTCTTTCTATCTCAAAAATTTTTATGGCGAAATAAGTGCCTTGTGGTGTTTGGTAAAAACACTCATATCGGTCAACCATAAACTTTTACTGTGTAACATTGCAATGGAATTTGAATAATGACTAATTTTTATTACATCTCTGGATAATTTTTATTTATTCTCATCACGAGTATTCCTTCACATCAAGACAACGGGAAAACATGCTTTATCAAAAAACGTTCAGAAGAATAATCGAACAAACTCATCGTGATAATCAGTTAGTTTTTCATTAAACGCTCTTGAAACTTCCTTCATAAACCGCATTAATTTATGTTAAGTTATAAAATTAATTGAACTTCTTTACAGTATTTTAATGGGATCACAATTTCACACATGTATTTTTAGATTCAATTACAAAAACCGTTTATAAACATTGTTATTTAATTTTATTTTTTTTGTTATTTAGTGATATTGACTGTCAGTTTTGAAACATCTTTATGACAGCTAACTTCGAAACATTGTGTAGTTAATCACCTCATGTTCGTACATGTTCGCCTACATTGTATAATAATATTAAATTTGTTTTTATCAAATATTATGGTAAACTGTATTGGATTGATTTTTCTTGACTTTATTATTGGGTGAAAATGGGTATTAAATAAATTTTATAAATTTTAAAACAGGACAGTGATTTCAAATCTTTTCAGTGTCGAAACACTTTCAAGTTATAAATTACATTATAAATATATATTACCACATTTGTAGAATATATAAAAGTTAATGTCAGATTACCTACTCAATAATCTTTATTTTCAATTACGCAGTCGGCGGAATCTTTATTTCGGTAAATAATTTGCAAAATCATAACGTGCTTACTATTGCATTTATAAAAGAATTTAATATTTTTAATGTATGTGGATTGGATAACATCACGTTTTCGTCGTTTATTTAAAATGAAGTGAATATAATATGTACACAATAGAATAAAGATGTGTTCATGTTATGATAGTTCTCTTTTAAAAAATATTTTTATGACAAATTGTAATATTACATTATTGCAATAATAATTTATTTATTAAATACTTACACCTGTCCAAACTGAACGATAAATCAATTAAGCCATATTCATATAACAATATTAGTATTAAGTTTTTCAATAATTGTGTCAATAACGGGTATGGCTGGCTCAATCAACAATGTTTTATTATATATAAATGAAGACATCAGTGTTTTGCTTTAAAAAACAGGTCTTTACCATTTTAAACCGGAGTCTACTTATCACTTTTGTGATGGCCAGTATCAAGGTGTGGCAAAAGAAATACTTGCCCTAGGCGCATACTACTGTATGAGGAGCAAAATTGCGAATACCAGTTGCTAACTGACTAAAATTACTATGGCCGAGTCGTACCAATTATAATTTTTAATATGCTTCTGAAATATTTTCATGCTTTGAAATATAATAATTAAAACGTGAATAATATTATTTCAACGAATTATTAAAAAATGGAAAGTACAGTTTAATTTTTAATTATCAATTAATTATGAAAAAATTATTTTTTCGAATTTACGACTATTCATCTTTATAACAAGCACGTCAGCAATGATGAAAAGTATACAAAGACAATTCTCATGACTCTGGAACTCGAAAAAATATCGATTCATTTCATATTGAATACGTAAGTACCGCAATGGCAAAACAATATTTTATAACTAGCTATAACTAACTATAAGCTACACTTTTCCTCTTCGCTCAAATCAATAATAAAAAACAAATTTAGGTCTAAATTTTTTTTCGAACAACCAAAATATATATTCTTTGCCGTTACTCAAAAGTTAATAATAATTTTCTTATGGATTAACAATGTATGTTTTTATTATTAAAAGTATGCTTGTAAATTAATATCAGAAAATGCCAAAAAATACTCATTTCATTCTATAATATATATTATACGTGCACAATTCTTTTGACTTTCGACTGTTGTCAATACTCCTTTATAATAGGATCTATTTCAATTTAACCTTTAGTGAATAGTGCGTACTTTGGTTAATCGATGCTTGCACATTAATAAATGCAACGTTTAAGCAACAAAAAACGCATTTTTCGCCAATTTATAATATGAAGCGGGAAGCCGCGGCAGCAAAATCACCGGAAGCAGCTGTGACGTTGTCAGCTACGCGCGCGGGAAAACGTGATCTGTGCGCGTGCGCGACTTCGGAATTTTTTAAAACCTACACACTACATTCGAGACAAAAAATACAAACGCACCAATTGCAACGTAATTCGCATCATAACATCAAACCCAAGGCATATTATTGAATATTTTTATTGGAACAAAAGAGTCTTTTTATTATATATACTTTTTATTCCGGTCGCCATTTATTTCGAATAAATATCGTGGAAACATCATTTTTAATTGACAAGTTGTATAGATTTTCTTAACAAGATTACATTGGTTATTTTATTGGAATCGAAAAAATGCAGCATTATTTAAAACAAGTTATTAATTATACCTTCATATATAATAATCGTAGTGACCTGTAGATTAGTGGTTATTTATCATATTGATACATTCGATAAAGACTTGTACTGCATTTTCATGACTTGTTTACATATTATTGGTGACATTTCAACTAATTGTGTGACTATCTAAAAATATAGCAGTTTTTTAGTTCACCATTTTTATTCAACGAAACATAACAATATTTTTTATATAAATTACATTTTCTCATAAACTTCACTATGATAAATGAAAAAAAATCATTTGATATGAACTCATGAATAAGGTAAAAATACTGCCACGGCTGATTTCGTTTATTTAATTCGCATTATCTACATATTTAAAAATATAGACTATGCATGCTTCCTAGAATATCAATATATAAACTATCACCTCGAGTATATTAATATTCTTGAACTATGGAAGTTACCTTTGGACAAAAACCGTGCCAAATATGAAAATGTTGTGTTTTTGAGAACCTTAAAATGATTTTCTAAAATCAGAACGTATATTCTCTAAATAATACAGCTTTATTTCGTCTGTTTTGAGTAGTGTAGATTTTTAAGGAAGTAATCCATATTATGTATTAAGAAATATGCGAATATATGATTTCTTGATAACGTGAGCCATTGATAATATCTTATTTGTAGATATTATAATCAATGAATTCAATATTGCATATTAGCAATATTGTTGAACTGATTACAAAAACCTTAGAGCATTTCTCGTTGGCTGCAGTATCGACCTACTTTAAATTTTTTTTTAATTTTTACAAACAAATATCAATCCCAAACTGCAGTACAGTGATAAAAGAAAGATGTCATAAGGACTATCAAAAATTATACAGCCGTATTATTACATGGAAGTCGTGACTTTTATGATTCACAAATTGCTGGGGCATAAAATATTTTATGACCACGGTAAAAAGCTTACAACGACATTGTCGTTTTATAACAAGCTTTCATAAAAAAAAAATGATTCAATAAACAAATACACAAATCATCACTATTAAAAATGGATTATGTTAACATTTTTGTTTAATGTCTACTTGTCTATCACTCAAGTGCTTGTTAATTATAAATCCTTATATAAAATTCCTAATATGTATTCGTGTTAACAGTTTACACTAAATCGTATACGAATAAAACTGTACAGGATAAAAGCTTATAGGTAAATACGAATATGGAAAAAAAGTTTCCACCTTTGATAATCTATTCTTTCACAAGTTTTTCTTTATTACACTTTTTTTTAATAATTTGACATTTAATTTCAAATAACCGAGGCTTAAATAAAAAAAAAGATATATTTGTTATGAAAGACTACTCACGATAAAATGAAGTTTCTACAATATTGTGGTAATAAGAGTTTCTTTTAGATAATAACATATTTGTGATAAGTGATAATGAACTACAACACGATGAAAAAATTACAATGTATTTAAGCTCTAAAAATTTTATAATGTAAATAGTTGATAGCTACTTCGTCTTACTCACGATTCTTAGTAGTACAGAAGCTCTGATGAGGGCGTATAATATACTCAAAATTTTGTAGAACTAAAATGCAACGATATTTTTTCACAGTGTTATAATGAAGTTCTGCCAATTCAACCAATATATGATAGTTAATTATTTTTATGAAGAATGAAGTCTAAGGCAAAAGTAATAATACTTGCCTCAATGCTGCAATTCCATCACTTCAGTTACCATTTCAGTATATGAAACATAAAAACTGAAATTCTGGATAAAATTTTTGGGTCATTTGGCATTCAAACCATTGAATATGACCTGGTTCGTATAGGAATAAAATATTCAGTTCTGAATCTAGTCTAAAAATATAGCAAAAATTGTGTCGGATAATAAAATATTTATATTAAGCAATTAATATAATTTATGATATCAACTGAATGTGCTTGGTGGAATTTCAATATCAAACATGAATTGTTTAAACTTTATACGATTCGACATGTTTTGTCATTTAAGACGCGGGTTTTGCCTTTCGCCATCTTCAGGCATTCTATTACTCGGATTCAACTGAACTGACATCATAACCAACATCAAATGAACTGACTGTAAGTTATGTTGCATCCGTGTGATAGAATGCCTGAATATTCCGAAAGGCGAAATCCGTGTCGTTAGTGACAAAACATGTGGAATCGTACAAAGTATTAACATTACAAATTAAATAATTCTTAATATAATCTTATAATTTATATCTATATAATGATTTATACCAGATTCGATCATCGCAATAATCATCTACTGCAGAGACTGCAGACCTTTCCAATTAATATTGACTAAAAATATTTCACTAAATGTTGAATAAGTATTTATTTACTCTCTCTCACTATCACGTAAATATTTCCTTTTTTTGTATTCTTTTTATTATTTAAAATTATTATATTCTGATGAAATGTTATATTTCGTCAATAATACGTGATGAAATGAAAACATATTGAATGAAGTCTCTACGCATTCAAGACGAGCCCTATTTTATTATTCGTTAATTCCAATCAAATTACAGGAAATACTTACTTTCCTGTTTCATTTATTGTACGGTTCATTGCGTTATAGCACATTTTGTTATAAATATACCCTTATGTTATACCGGATAGTTTTACGTTTATATTGAATATGAAACAATCAATTATTTCTGTAGCCACTGCTTTTCCAAAATTATATTCGTTAATAATTACCAATTATTCAAGAAAAATATTTTATTCAGCCTTCAACTCGTATGGTAATTTTAATTTCAGTTAACATGTGAAGTATTCTGTTTATCTTATCGATCCCTAATTAATTACTATCATACGAGAGAGGAAACAAGAAGGTGCATTATCGCTCGCAACGCCTTGCCGCACACTCGCTACCCTTAATTACTGGTCTCGCGTTCAAATCATCTCTCGCAGACCTGGAATTAAAAGGAATTAAACTGAATAAAACGTGGAAAGTAGAGTATGCCTTAAGGTTAACAGTCTGGTTATAAAAAAAACGTTTTAATGTACAACAACAAGAACGTGTTTAACAAGAGTGATATTTTTAACATGAGCATTTTTTTTTTCAATTAACATTCGACTACTTTAATTATAACGAGTCATTTCATAAATATAAAATTAATCTAAGAATGAATTTACTCGGCTTATTTTCAATATGAAACTAACTCAATATAATAATTATTATACATATTATAAAGACACAAAATATTGTATATTTCTTACTTCATGGATTGTGGAAATACTACTCTACAAACTGTGCTTTATTTATTCAATAATAATGCATTTTTTCTAAAAAAAATGACAAGGAAAATGTACAATATATGACAAAAAAAAAATTATTTATAATTTCAACGCGTACAGTTTTTGAACGTTATAGTTATTTTTGAATTGCTTTTAAACGTTACAAATTTTAACGTATAGAAACGAAAATCAAAGTGAACATGATTTTTCTTTAGTGGAAATTGATTAAATAATTAGATTTTACTATAACGGAAACGACCATTCATGTTATCAAGCATTTGAATGGCAAAAATGACAGTGAATAACTTTTGACTTTCAGAATGACTCTAGAAATATATTTTTTCCCATAGTTTCAAACGGCTTTACAAACTTGAACGGTTGGCAGAGATATTGCACAATTCAATTTTCCCACACTTTTTGTGCTATCTTGCAATGAATATTAAATTAAAACGTATTGTGTGAATTTGCGCTTTGTTGCTGCAACTATTGAAATAAAAAAGCAACTGCCATTTATTATTCTTGATATTCAAGGTTTTTTTTAAAGCTACGTGAATATAATATTTAGGTTTTTTACTTACGCCCAATATGAAACCTTTTTTTAACTGGTTGATCAATTAATGGATTAATTAATGGATACGATACTTAAATAGGTTTGCAAAGCACTCTAAATGACAGAATAACAATAGTTCGATGATAAAATGGTTAAATAATTCGACATATAATATTGGTATACAAATCACACACAATTCGATTATGTAATGTCCAAGCATTGCAAAAGAAATAACTATGTATTATATATATATTAAATAGAATAAAACAACGTTGTACTATACATTCATTAAAGATTGATATAATTTGAATGATATAAAGTAACTTTAAAATATTTTCTACAACTGTCAAAACATTAGATACCTCTAGCTGCTCATATTTCTTTGATGATCACAGTCCTACTGTAAATTAGATTCGGAGACTAGTGTTAGGAGACTGAAAGTTGTTTATATTATATATATAAACACATATAAGGAATATCAAGATAGACATCATTTGTTTTATCTGTATCCGTTCCCCAATACACATATCTGTACTTTTTGTGACATTTACAATATTGTCATAACAATGCAAATCATATATAATGGTTACTTTAACGACCATGTCAGTATAGAAACATATATATATTTATAGTGTATACCCGAAAATAAATAGGTATGAATATTTTGAATATAGAAAATAATAAAAAATATGTGTAACGTTATGTTTACCATGAGATACCTCATATGATTTCTACACAAATGACAAATGACGAACAACTGAATTATTTATTTCAATGGATGAGTGCTTTCTTTTGATTCGAAGTACCTCTGCATATTTTTGAAGAATTGCGTAGAATGATAATATTTATTTTGATTTATCGTAAATAACTCTATACACAATTTTTCACAGTTGACATTTTCGCCAGAACAGTGCGACGTATTATATTACACAATCTACTTAGATCTATTCGTGTATGTTATATAAATCCAATATATTTTGAAGGCTCGTTTAAATTGGGATATAATTAAAGGAAGTAAACCATTTCCGCGACATAAAAGCGATCGATTATGTGCATCTGATATCCAGACAAAAGCGAATTTCTCAATCTGCGTTTCGCAAATATTTCAATGATTGAATATTTTTCGAATTAACATTGTGATTGAGCTTTTTTATAACTATCTACTACTTCTTTGTTATTTTTGATTACATGACAAAATTCGTAACTCATCTTATTCGAAAAATATCTAACGCCATTTTGTCGTTATTATAAACGATTCTGTCTTTTAAAATGTGGAGTACTTTTTAATTATATATTTGACAAAAATGATAACAGCTTCAGATTCTGATGCAAAGTTTGTAATATCATGGTGGTTGGTATAAGTTAGTGGCTATGGATTTTTTTATAATATATTCAAATGTCTTTTGTTCAAAACTGTTATACATTCAAAAACCAGTTTGAAAATTTCATTTAGAATTTATTACTTTATAATTTTACATTGTACAATATATTTTATTTTTATTTTATGTTATGATATAAAGCATCAAAGTGTTTTTGCAAAAAAAACCTTCAGAATGCTAAAAAAAAGCTTATATGTATGTTTCATTCAACAAACACAAATTTGGCACAATACCATTATGCATTATGTGACTTATATTTTACTGTATATTCTTACAAAAAATAAAAAAGGATCTTTCATTAACTATTTGTAATAAAATTGTAATGAAATAGAGTTTTTAAAATAATCGTTGATTGGAATTATAAATTGAAATACAATATCAAAAAAGAATTTAGAAGTTATATAAATCAATAGATCCGAAACTTTTATTGCAGATAAAAGTTTTGGACGTGTAGAAAAGCTAAATGCTCTCCGCGTGGACGACAAACCAGTTTGGATGACAGTCCTCCTCACCTGTCTCTATTGCACTCCTCAAAGTGCATCCACATCTGCATTTTGCACCGTGCGCATCTTATCGCGTGCTTCATGCACCTTTATTTAATTGGCAATCGAACTTTTAAGCACTGATTTATGAATTCATAATGATTCTTAGGTAAACCTTCAAAAGTGCGTTCTCACATAAATTAAATTGCTCACTCATGTGACCGTTTTTCTTTAAATTTTGAATGACTTTTTCGTCAAAGCATTTCTTCAATTTAGCATACCCACAAACCAATTTAGTGCACAGATATATACGTGTTCATTTAAAGTATTAAGGATTCATGTCTTATAAATAGAAACTATTAACACGGTGAAAAAATAGCAAAATATTTTAGTTCTACAAAATTTATAAGACATATATATAGTTGATAGCTATATCGGATTACACCTTCATCAAAAATATAGTTGAAGAACTAAAATACATTGCTTTTTTTTTCACTGTGTTATAATGAAGTTTTACCAAGTAAATGCCAATTCAATTAACAAACTATTCACTACTGATACCGTATATAGTTATATTGGATCAACATCATACATGTGCATCATTCGATATTCAGGATTTAAATGAATATTCAAACAATATTTTATTCCACTTTCACGTTATTACTAATAACATATATATAAATTTTCCACCGCTTTATTCTTCAAATTTAAATAGCAATTCTTATACATTTTGCATAACTAAGTCATACGATTTGTTATGATAACCCAATGCTATAACACCTACGATCACTTCAGTTTGTATATAGTTTCAGGACGAACTAAAAATTAAGAATACAATCAATTTTTTTTTGATGTTTATTTTGAAAGGGAAAATTTTAAATCGGTATAAATAATTTTTATAAATTCCCTTCTTAGAATATTCGAGATTTGCGCTTAGTTTTGAACTTAATATTTAAATGAAATGAAGTCTATTTGATGACTTCCTACGAATATCCTCTCCGGAAATGAAATGCATAAAAAAGTTATTATTACAATTTATGCTAGTCTATATTTAAATCATCTGGATATATGAAATAAACTCTAACAAACAAATTCTCCCACATTTCTACCGAATAATGTTAATTTCCATGTAATATATTACAATCTAGCATAATGAAAATCATAATTTTATTTAATGATATCGCCGTCTACATATATTTATAATAAAAAAAATAATACATAAATATAATTGCTCTTGTAAGAAAGGCAAATATATTTACAACTTGTCAAACCTCTTACGCAAATGATTCTTATCAAGTTGATTAAATTTTAAAAATTCCACAGCAATGTCGCAAATTTCTTAAATGCAAACCAAAAATTGTATACCTTTAATGTATACGTTAAAATATTTTCAATTAATAAAATATAGTTGATTTTTAAGGAAATAATTTCAAACTAGATCATTAAAAATGTATACAACCAACAGAAAGTTAATCATAATATACGTGCATGCGTTATCTTAACTCAGGTGGAATCTCTGATGCACTGTACTTTTAACCTTTCCATATGTAAATATATTATTATAAATAGATTATGTTAATTAATGAGAATCAGATTGCTGTTAATTCGATTTCAATTTGCATATTATTGAATATTCATTATCACAGAAGAAAAAACAAATTAAAAAAGCCAGGAAATAGTTGAAATATTGATACTTGACATCTGCAAAAACCATTATTCGTAAATTAAATAAATAATTCTGTGTATCTATAAACCTCAAAGATTTCCGAATTCAGCATTTCAATTAATGTTACACTTCATCTTTCCATACGTCATAACTAATTTTTTACTCAATAATTGATAAAACTTTCTTGATAGGCATAGCTTTATATTGAACTCGTTATTTCATTTTACAAATCATTACACTTGCCCTTAGTTGAATTATTTTATATAATCTTTTGTTTATTACATACACATCTTAAATTGCAGATAATTTAGCCGTGTCTGTTAAAAATCTGTTATTACTTTACTGCACATACGTATTATTTTTTTACATCGAGAAACCAATGAACAGTACTCATTAAAATAAAAATTATCAATAATAATTCAAATAATCACTTATTGGAAATGTAAATGAAGTAATGAAAAGTAAATAAATACACGACCACTTTTCGCTTTTAGTATTAATTAACTATCAGCAAAATAATTTTAATACCTATGAAATGGGTTACACTATTGTCAACTAAGTCTGTATTTTATCATCGCTGTGATTAAGTCTTGGATGTTCCAAGCTCTATGGAAAAGCATCTTAACCTCCTTGTGAAGTGTCCCAACTATTGATGTGTCGGATTACTAGGTTGTATTTTGCCCTCAAGAAGATTACGCATTACTGGTTACTCTCTTAGCATTCCATGGAGATGGTGAGTGCACACAATATTTAGAAATAGCTATTCAATGTTAATATTATTAACAGCTATATTTTTTCTGCTATATTCGTCTAATAGCATAGTTTATGATATCGACCGAAGGAACTTGACGGATTTTCAATATGAAATTTGAATAGTGGAAACTTAGTGCGATTCCACATGTTTTGTCACTAACGACCTGGGTTTCGTCTTTTGGCATATCAGTTCCACTACATCCGGTTGATGGAATGCTTAAAGACGATGAAAGACGAAACCCATGTCGTCAGTTACAAAACCTGTGAACTTGTACAATGCTTCAGCAATTAAAATTTTCATCGAATGTCATTTCGCAGTTACATTCGTATCTTGTTTTTGTTGTTAAACATTAATCAAAATCATAATAATTTTATCAAAAACCATATGAGCTAAAAAGTACAAGCTTGCCCACCATTGTAAACACATCCATATTCTTTAAAAATTCAAATACAGGTACTATTCATATTTCAAACTGAAATATTAGTAAATGTCTTTAATTAATTGCTTTGATTCAATATTGTGTGTTAAGTTTCCAAAACTAACAGTCACAATACTTATTATGAATTTCTAATTGAATTTATTTATTAAATAAACTAATAAATTTAATTGAAAATGTTTGTATACAAAAATCAAATAAACATTGCAATGTTTTATTATTGACGTATCTTTGCGCGTGCCTCCATTTGGAAAAATTACATTACATTATTATCATCGCTTTATTATCAGTTAACAACCAGTTAGATATGTTTCCTTATCGGCGATGTAATGCATTTATAATCTAAAATAAAAAATTGCTTTTGCTTTTATACATAACCGCGAAGTATCTGCAATTTCTATCGGCGTATATTGCGCTTCAATATTGACGGAACAATTAAGTTATCCCCATAACAATATAAATATCAAACAATGAAACCAATTTAAGTATTATTACGTTGCGGACGAAACATGTTTTATTTTTATTTAATTTAATACAAATTCATAAAAATGACAGTATGCTGGAACAAGGGTTCTGAATTGTGCTACACACAATAGGTTACATTTTTGCACGTCAAGTAACCTGTGATCTCTCTAAACATTTTCTGGAACACAGTTTTCGATTGAATGTTGTTAAGGTTTGTTTATATACAATAAGTTAAGACTTCGAGAGTCATTATAACGTTTTATTTATTTCCCAGAATAATAACTACTTTAGAATCAATTTTATTTCATCTTTAAATTTTTAAATTCTATGGACAATATTATCAAGAATTATAGATAGCATGTATAGATAGTGATAATTCACTAAACTTTGTTTTTTTCAATATATTATTAATAATATATATTTGATGTTAATAATTTATTGATATATCTTAGTGTAATAAAATGACTTATATTAAAAATACTGATAAAAAATCACTATTGTTTGACTAAAACTCACGAAAAGACGTTCGAATATAGTATGAAGCATTATGGTCGTCCAAAGCTTAAAGATAAATATTATATAATATTATGAGAATTTTTAAAATAAAAATAATTTTTTACAGAAAACTAATGTCAAATATTTTGGTGCAATATTGATATACAAATATATGAGCAAATAGCGAGTGCTCGGCATGCGTTGCAATACTTTCAAACAAAGTGAACTTCTAAAACTGTATTAGTAGCTACAATCGATAGTTTGCAAAATGTCATTAGAAATTCATCACCTCAAAGTTCCAGTAAAAACAGTTGCAGTTTCGCAAAGATGGTATCTAAGTAGCTATTTAAAACGCCAATGGTTCTTGATTAGATTCAAAGTAGTCGGATTGAGTTTATTCCAAAATCAAATTTAGTTAGTGATCAATTGACAATTTGCAAAATGTCATTATCAAAGTGTGACATATTTAACAGTTTCTTGAGAGTTTTTGTAGTGGTTAAAAACTTTTCTAATGCCTTGTCACGTTGTTGTAGTAATCCAGAAACCTTTGCGAGTGTGTAAAGAAAATATTTTGGTAATTTGAAACATTTCATATCCTTAATAATATAGCAATACATACAGAACATACTTACAACAAAAACATTCATTTTTATATGCCGCAGTAAAACATCTAATCCATTTAACAATAAGATTTATTCAAAAATGATTAACTCGCCCGGACATATATTATAATATATGTCCGGGCGAGTTAATACATATAATATTTCTGATAGTATAAATTAAACAGTTACATACATCAGAATAAATAAATAGTCCGGAATATACTGAAGATTATAGTGAATATGTATTAATATAAAATTTAATAATTTTCTTAAGTTTAAAGTTTTTTTTTATGATGAATAAAAATTTAAAAATGGAATGGCACGATCGAAAAATCATTAAAATTATTGACGTTCTGCATTATTTACTACGCGGAATGTTTATAATTAATTAACTGCAACGTTTTCAAGCTTAGCCATAAACACTAAACGTTCTTTAAATGGAAAAATGTGCAAATGTGTAATAACGTTATATAGACATCTGTTAATTTCCCGTCAAATTTTACTCTGCTTATCATCACTCACACAGTGTCTTGAAACTACACCGAGTGTTGATTTATAGCCTTTCGCATTAATTTTTAATAATGTTTGCGAAAAATGCGCGCATAATTGGCGGGGCAGGTTGCATCGTTAAATGTTGCGGTTTGGTCTCTTCAATCATTTTTATTCTGCGACGGTCGTCAGAGTGCACGCGCTTTCCGTTCTTCCTGGAACGCTGTGCGACTGATTTGATTATCTCATCACAACTTGGTTCTATTACAGAAAATCTTTCTTCCATCAATTGCTTATAAACAATAGAAAAGTACATAAAGTCCAAAGTCGGTCATTATTGTAATTGGTATATCGATAAATCAATGAGTTATGTTACATTTTGAGCTGCTTTTGCTGGTCTGTTTTATAATGTAGGGTTTGCCAAGTGTGATATCCCAAAGCGAATTTTTAATACAACTGATATTTTTACTATTGAAAAAATCATAGAACTTAACCCAAATTGTAGGTGAGATAAAAAAATAAAAATGAACAATATTTGAATCAATAAAAAAACATTTTTTTTTAAATAAAAACACAATTTTCTATACTGCACTGCACAACTGATTCAGTTGATAATTTTTGCGATGATCGAAACCAGTCCTGATCAAAAAATATTTTTGCAGAAATAAGTACTAAAAAATTTGTTTTATTATTTAAAATATCAAGAAGTGACAGTTAACACCTTTAAAGTTAATAAAAAAAATTGTATAACCCAAGCTTTTTTCGATTGTTTAAGCTTTCGTATAAATGTATAAGTAAGCGAAGGTAGTAACTGTAGTCAGAAGACGTCCAACCCTAAAAAATGCATTGAAAGGCAAATGGCAACACTACTTTGTGTAATTTCAAGATGACAGAGAAAAAACGCATCACTTTTCATTCCAGTCATGTTTCAACCACTGGTATTTTTTTAGTTGCAGTAAAGATACTGCGATGAAGTCTACTAATTATTTTTAAGTCAAGCTTAAACGTCGTTAAGTTACCACATTTAAATACTTCCTGCTCAAAAATTTCATTACTTCAACGACAAATACATATATTATGTTCATAAAACATCAGTATATTATTTTAATTGTATTATTCCGTTTACATATTCTCATTTTATTTCTTTTAAAATAAATAAGAAAAGGTTTATTTTAATTTTAAAATTTTCCATTTTGTCAACTTATGTGAATTTTTATAGCGCTTTTAACATTACTGTCGTAGATTTTATTCCTAAAAGATTGTCATTGATGGCATTATTATATTGATTGAATTTATAGAACTAAAATACATTGCTATTTTTTTCATCGTGTGTGCATTATCATATATTGTTATGATGCAATCAGCGAGCGTTATTTCTTTGCGCCAGTGTATCTGAGTTTTCCTACATTAAAAATATTTGCCAAAATGGTTCTTTCTCATTACTAAGGAATACCTTACATATTTAAACATTTTTCTAGAAACACTAAGTAAATTAAAACCAGGAACTATTTACAAAAGAACTGATGTAGCTTTTATCTGATATAAACCATTTCGATTACGTTGCTTGAAGTTCGGGAGCCCTTGTATGTAACGTCTTAATGAAAAGCGATATCGTTTTTGGCAATTCGCATCGCAACTTTGTGAGAGCGATATAAACTTGTTAGTAATCAATCAAATTTTTGATGAGTCTTGTATACATCCGATAGTATATTCAAAAATACAAATTCAACTTTTCGTTAAGAATAAAACATTGCATTCCAAATTATACTATCATATTTTTTCCAGTGTCATCATTGATTGGCAACTACCCACAAAACAACATTTAAGCTTTTACTGCGACATTGATATCTGATTAAATCGACACAGTTGCACTCTGAAAGGTGAAAAATAAGATTAGGTAGGAATAATCGCAACAAGCTGTTGGCAATGGGCCTAATTCATAATAATTGTGAGATCGCATGCGCAATTTTAAACCCGTTCACTCAACCGGGGGCAGGTGGGCCCAATATCTGCTCACCCCGTCACTGCCCAATTTTAATTATGCCAAAGACGTTACAATTAAAATAACTTGTTTGCCCTCTTTTTTGTTCATATCGCAATAAATATGAGAACTTATTTTCGTGACATCAAAAAACAATACCATTTGTATGAAGCTGATATTTAAACCGGGAGCTTTTAATTGCGTATCTGGACTTGAAAAACGCTCAAAGTAATCAATAAACGCCTTTTTGAAAACATAAAAATAAAGTTTCGATTATGACTTACTTAAAAAAAACATGAATGTATTATTTAAAAAAAAGCATCTAACACGAATTTTTAAATAAATAATAACACATTTCTTTCAGTATTTAACAAGAATTTATTTGAATATTTTCGATGAATTCAGCGGCGACATTGCAGGTGATTATTTTTGGTGTGAAATTGAAAATGATCAACACTTTTATTTTTTTTTTAATAATAAAAACACATTTTAGTACTTATTTCCACAATAATTTTTTATTGCATTATCAACTGATCAGTTGATAATGCTCGCGATGAGCGAAACCGGTCCTGATCAAAAAATATATTGTGGTAATAAATACTAAAAAATGGGTTTTTATTATTTAAGATATCATGCCTTTCCATCAAGAAGTGACAGTTACCACCTTAAAAGTGACTTTTATTTTTACCAAAAAAAAGTATAATAAATAAAAATATTTTTACATTACCTTGTTTATTTTCTTTAATATCTGGGTGTTTGAAGCTTTGGTTATAAAAAATAGAGTTTTTTGATCAATTTCAACATTCATCATTTTAATTCAATTATTTATTATAAACGATGTTTTGTGGATGAAATATAACGTTTCTGTCGACTTTGTCGTAAGAGAGTACAGTAAAGGAGGGTGGTTCATTCGTTCATCATTATTACCACAATATAAATATATAGGGTTTCTGTACTTGTCGACAAATAATTAACTTATACAGTGAAGGTCGTAAGTATCGGTTTTTAATTATATTTAATTCGGCTGACATTTCATATTAGAATAGCGAACATACTGTATATTCCGGTTACCATGTTTTAAGGGGTGCCATTTGAAGCCCCATAATGATACGACAACCACCACGACCCCATTATTAGGAAATAATCAATTGAAGTGGAATCAAAATATTTTTTCTTTACATGATTATAGTCTCCACTTTTATAATTAACCAAGAAAAAAAGGTGTTAACCAATTATGGCCAATTATCATTGCCTTTATAGTTGTATTCATAACTTTTTTAAAGAAAATATGTACAGGGGGACACAAACAAATTTCTATAGCCTCGTGTAGAAGTTTAGCTTCCACGTTTATTTCTAGTAAATTATGTTATGTTGTGTGAAAAAATCATAAAATTGATATTAATTTCAAAAACCTATATATCCATAAAATAGATCTAAGCAAGGTGAGGTAAGCAGGTTGAATATCGCTTCTATTTGTTATACATTTTTAATACAAATTGTTGTACACCGCCAAAAATCATTTTTACGTCGTTACCAATACGTGACATCGTCTGCGTTAAAACCCACATGAGAGAGTCAATTGGATATATAATATATCATATCATGTAACAACCTATCATCGATATATGTTTATTTAGTGTAAGTTAACTGTGCATTCAGGATAAAAAAGAGTAAAAAGTATTACGTAAATTAGGTTGTCATATGTGCCGAAATCCTCTATATTTATATAAACATAACACTGGAGCTTAAACAACTAATTTAGACCACTTATATTATTTTTTGTATAACAACGCGAAATAGAAAGATTGAACGTCCATGACGGCATAGTCCATTCGCAATTAAAGCGAATAATACAAGCCGATGGTTACTTCACTTTGTCGCCAGTTGGCGGTAGTGGGCGGTCGATGGAACTCTATTTCCACCTCTTCCCGCCCACGTGCGTGCCGATCACATTCTGATAACATTGATAACAGATAACACCGCGCTATTCACTAAAATACACATTACAAGACTCGTTCATTAGTCTGGTGTGGAATGATTGCCAGTAACTAGACGACGTGGCTAAGTCTACGCCGTGAAGGGGTTACGGTACAATTATATGCCCGCCTGTTACTTATAATTGAGTACAAGTAGAGACTAACGTAGCAAGTTAAATTTAAATATGGTAACAACACGTTACATTATTTATAATAACTTTTTTATTTGAATGATGTGCCAATACAATATCATATCGTAATGTATTGCTAAAGAATCAATTCAACAAATAATTTGTTCGAAAATTCACCGAAAATCTTCTCCAAATACCTTTAAGTAATTTCATTTCTAACACGTGAAAATACAGCAATGTATTTTAGTTCTACAATTTGTTATAAGATATAGTTGAAAACTATTTCGGCTCACGCCATCAGAACTACATTCTGTGCTATAGTTCTGACGATGGCGTAAGCCGAAATAGCTATCAACTACATCTTAAAAAAAATTTTAGAACTAAACTACATTGCTATTTTTGCACCGTGTTATAATGGAGTTTTACCAAGTAAATGCCAATGCAATCAAAAAGTTTCATATATCTTTTTATAATGGACTTCTTCCCGATGAACAATAAATACTCTAATGTCACTTGTTGATTGGAAAGGATATATATAGTATTTTAAATGATAAAAACACATTTGTATGGTACTATTTCCACAATAATAGTGGAGATTGTAGTGAAAAAGTACTTTCATGTTTTATATTTATTTAGTTACATCAAAGATTTGAGACTATTTCACAAATGTATCTCTTAATTCGGGATATTCAATAATTGATTACTTCTAAATAGCCAGAGGTATTATTTTAAAAATGTCAGAAAACATCTCAATACTTCATAAATACTCTCTATAAAAAATATTAAATTTTATTCACGTAAATTAATATTTTATAAGACTAATTATTGATTTAAAAATTAAAAGTAGTTTTGATGTATAAAATGTTCAAAATTAGCTCCTTGAAAAATCGTTGTTTTCGTTGATTTTTCTCTATTTGGATATATGTATGTAAATCTTTCTATATTCCATCATGTAACCTAATTCTCAAATGGCGCAAGGACTTAAAACAACAATTTCCCATTCTTTTACCGTCGGTGAAATAAGGGGTCTACGATAGTCACGTGATACGTTCAATTTTCAAAGATGGCGTCGCGCGGGAATTTCACGAGGCGCATTGCTATTGGACCAACGATTCAAAATTGGAACGCCCACCACTTTTCCTAACACAATAATGACGTCTACACAAAGATGCGTTCACGTAACTGAATATGTTACGAAATTGTAATGTTGTCAATAAGCTCTACGCCTCGAATTCTCATCTCATAAATATGAAATAATGAGATTGAAATGACACATTATGGTGTTTATATAACAATGTCAGACACCTATATCTTTTTAGTATAGGAAAAGTTTTCCATTCTGTATGTCTGTCTTGTTTTTTTATTTGCCATACAAAAAGCATTGTTTTGTTTTTGAGTTAATGATTTTATGGTAATATATAATGATTTTTATAATATACCATTTTTTATAACTTCTTGTATTATTTTTAATATTGAATCGGTTCAATGAATTTAAAAAAAAGTCCCAGAAATATATCTTATTTATAAGTTAGAGAACAATATTTGAGTTTGATGTTAATTAAAGTATATTTAAATCAATGCGACCAAAAGTATACACAGGTTAGTTTTTACATCGCATATGTTTACACAGCGTGATGATAATTTCGTCATAAAAAACCCTTGCTACAATTTTGTATAATTAACTTTTAAATGAAGAAAAAATTTGATATTGAAAAATTATTTTTTATTGTTCAATATTTACTTTGCTAGCATTGTTAATCTAACGTATAATAAATTTAAACGTAAAATGTGAAACAAGCCGTGGCTGGAATGTGTTGAAAACTTAAAAAGGAAATAAAAATGAAATAATAAAATAATCGCTGTATGCTTTTCTGGTCTGCCGCCTCGTTCTACTTTTCGTGAGATGATTCCGGATAGGGCTAAAATAATTATATACATGCAATGAAAAAAATTTAGATGGAGCCAATAATGACTATTATGTCTACCATAGAAGTAATTTCAAATGATTACTGATATTTCGGTTTTTACATGATTTTTCTCCGTAGATAAATGATGACTTTTAATGAATCTTTAGGAATATCTAGTTCTTGCAATTGAATATTGACTGTTACGAACAAAATTAGCAAACATGTGTTCTTCCAAATATGTTACAAGAATATTCAAATTGCTGCTTTTAATGTGTTACTGTTAGCTGTCACTTTTTGGTGATAAAACATTAAATTTAAATAAAGAAGACATAACGCTTACTAATATTTCCACAGTTTTTTTTATTATTTTTTAAGTCATGACTGTTTTGCTCATTGGTAGCATTGTCAACTGAAGATTGAAATAAATAAATAATGGTGCTATGAATATCATTTTTTGTTACGTTTACTATTCCAAAAAGCGTATTGAGACTAGTAGTAAATTATTGTATGATTTCAGTTCAGTCAGAAAAATTTAGTGTGGCAATTGTGGATTATTTTTTATTGTTTATGTGAATACTTTTTAAGGTTTAAGATTTTTATTTATATTATATATAATTTATATAAACTTTCTATGATATCATAAGATCATACAGAAATCTTATTACATTTAAAGTAGTTCTACATCGCATAAAGATTGCAACTTCTTATTCAAACAATGTTACGATAAACGATACTCCACTTCTCAATCTAAAAACAAATTCGCTCACATTTAAAATACCCCCCCTTCCACACATACATATCGAATCACTTCGCCTACAAGTCAGTTGGCATTACGACAAGCCTCTGTATGTTTAACATTACGTATTCATACGTGGACGCCCTCCTAATGCAGCGCGATCACCCTTTCGTGGCGTCGAGCACCAAACAAGGGTGCCACCCTGTCATTTTGATTCTAAGGCGTCGACCAGAACTTTGGCGTCGATACTTTAGAAGGGGTTGAAAATCATAATTGATCAACATACCCTTATTTTATATAACTTTATTGTACCTAAATCTTGTATACAAAATATAAAAAAACACACACACACATTATATTTTTACACGTTTTCAGTAGCAACTCATACTCAAATTATCTTTCAAAACAAATATTTCATCAGCCACTACAAGTTCAGTATAAATGGTACACTTATATTCAATCGCGAATTAAATAAGAAAAAAAATATTTTATCTAAATTATAAGATTGCATTCAATATCTTAATTGAAACACATAAAAGATAGGATAGAAAAATTCAATATGAAAAAATCGCTATGTAATTGTCAGCTAATCTCAGAAATATTTTTAGAACATAATTTTTTTTTAAAGCTGTTAAATCTCATTTCTTGATGGAAAGGAATGATATTTATAAATAATAAAACACAAGTTTGTACCGGTCCTGACCAAAAAATATACTCTAGAAATAGCACAAAAAAAAATATTTTAAACATTCATTGTTAATACTTTTCTCATATTTATATTTAAATTCTTTCATGTCACGTTTATTTTATATCCAATCGATTATTATTTTAAATTTCGTATATTTCAAACATGTCTTAATTTACCATAACCATGCATATTTTGACCAAATTTATTGAGTAAAAAAAATTCAACAAACAATCATTGTGTTTAATGTTTAGCTACGAATAAAAAATATTATTCTATACGGTTACATTACAGGCACAATGACGAGCGTTTTAATCTAAAACAACTTAATATTGAATACCTCTGAAAAAAGTCAACGGTATCCGTACACAAATATTATATACACATCCCTCTACTCACGATGCCTAGTGATAAGGATATTTTACAGACCCTCCCTTGTAATAAATTTGAGGGTGAATCACCGCCCAGTGCACAATATGAAATAATTGCCTTTCCGAATTATTTTCAAAAGATATTCGAATAAGCGATATTACTTCCATAGTAATATTATTTTCAATAAGGATGGCTTTTCATTTAATGTGTCTTTGGATCGTTCATATTCACTTTCGTAAAAACAATGTATAACCTTTATTCGAAATGAAACTTTATACAGCCATTCACAAAACATATTTTGTGTTTTTTTTTCAGTCTCTATAACCATATTCCATTAACTTCCAAGATTTGTTTATCGATCACTCATTAATGGTTTTAGACACACTAAATGAACTGTAGTTCTTTAAATATAAAATATAAAATATCTTTGATTATTTATTTTACATACTGTGTTGCTAATTTTAACATGTGTTTTAAGAGACGATTAATCAAAGTTGTTTTATATTTCAAATAACAACGAATTTTCACAAGTTACTGCCGAATTCATATATTTCTTTTCTTTGGTTGTCAACAAAAATAAGTAATAAAAATCAATTTGATCATGGCCTTAATGAAAAAGTGCTGCATACACACTAGACAATTTTTCGATACCAATGCTAAATATTGATATTTATAAATATTGACATTTCTGATGGAAAACGATTACTCACGAAATAAATCTGACCTTTCGCAATTTTGCGCAACCATATGGTATTTTTTTCTGTACATATATTTTCTGTGGGAATTGTTAAAAATAAAATAATGAAGGAACACCGGATTGATGAAATAATTATTGTTATAAAATGTTGTATAAGTATTTTATGATCGTTCGTTGTATAAAATTATTTTGTACAAATATGAATGTTTTAAAAAAAAATAATCATAAATAATTAGCCTCAACTCCAATTATACTGATCTTTTGCCAAAGTAAAAAATAACAAAAGCAATTTATTCTCTGTTACCGAAAATGAAGTCTCGAATATCTACAATATATAATATAATGAGAATTTTCCCATTGTAATTTTAATTTATTTTATAAACGGTATCTAGATAATCTTAACTCCGCCTGTGGGAAATTCATGGCATTGTTTTGGCGAATTGTTCCTTTATGTATTGTTTCTCATTTTGAATTAATGTCCATATATTTTTAGGTATCCATATAATCTTCTCCAAAAATTTTTGTCTTACCAGTGTACATTTTTTGATTGTTGGCAATATTTGAAATTTTTCATTGGTTCACTGCATTGACAACTCTAACACATATCTCTGAGAATTGTTACGATTGCTATTAACCCTCGTGTTGGTAATATCTAATGTTGCAAACCTAGATCACAATATTTGTACTCAATACCGATCAATAACATTGACTGAATGAGCATGGCGGAATTTATATTTCCAGTTTTATCGTCAAATTTTTAATGTATTTTATGTTTCGCTATCTGGGTTTTGCTTTAAGGCTAACTATCTATTTTTATTGGACCACAAACACTTTAAAATCGATATTTTTTATCAGTAATAAATTTCCTAATTACGTGATAATTTTAATTGTTTTGTATAATCAAGTCTCAGAATTCACATAGTTTGTAATAGTAATGAGACCATTTTCCAATTAAGATCGACACGGTCGTCATAATTATCAAATCAGTTAATTTTAAAACTGTTTTACTCATTATATTTAAATTTAAATCGTGATATATTTGAACTATTTAAACATTTTACTAATTGTAATTTTTAGTACATCCGTCTACTATTTATTATTCCTGGAGATTTCTAAGAATGAAGTAAGTGACAGAACGTAGAAATGTACTATAAAAAACTTTGACGATTCAAATAACAATAATTATATAAATTTACCAGCATAACACCTATGCTACGTCCCTTTTCTACTATTATTCATAATTTTAACCTATTTCAAACAGCTAATCCTCCTATGGTTACCGTTTATTATATTGTTTCTACTAAATGAAATATTCACAGAAAGTATTTAAATAGCAAATGTGCTGTAATCGTAACATTGATATAAATATGTTGATGTTTACATAATAGAGATTTTATAATGAAAACATTGCTTTAAAAATATCTGAATTGAATTGAATATTGTAGAACTTTCACGTCTCTGCAATGTATTGCGAATATTATTTTTCAGTAAAAGAAGATGTTTCATGATATCAGCTTACTTGATTGATTTTTTTTAATCCTTGTTAATTGTTTTGCTGTGTATTTGTCTGTATGTTTTCCAACACTTTATGTTCAAATATGCTAACATTGCAAAAGCAATTGATTTATAATATGTAAATTTTGTACTGTATAATAAAAAATAAATAAATTTATCACACCTGGACGTACTAAAAATGGTACCAATCAATAAAAAATAAGCATGTCTTTTGTAATTTTTTCTGATAATTAAGGAATTCTTCATCAATCCAAATAATTCTTTATAATAAACAATGATTTTTCTTATTTCGATAGTTTTAATCGTAAATGATATATGTTTAATAAATATATGTCAGAAGGTATTATATTGTAACGACTAGTATGGTAGTTAGAGAATCTACAGTCCCCTCACCGAAAGTTGTGACTTCCGCTCGCCAAACGTATTGTTCAGTGTCACAAGACCAATTATTATAATAAGCTTGGTAATTATTATTGCTATAATTTCCCGCGATCGCAACCTGGGACACAAACAGCAAACTGGTTTTATTTTGCCAATATTACAGATCTGCGCGATACACTTAATAATATTTTTGAAACTTCTTATGAAAAAATCGTATAAATATACCCAAATTAGTACCATTATTTGTATGCTCACTTTAATTTTTAAATTACTCAGATTGAAAAGTATTTTCGGATATCCTTTTGCAATCATAACGATTGAAATTTTCAGTTGCTTTTCTTCTACTTATAATGGACGTCCTAAAAAATCTAATAGTGTTTGTCATATAATATTTTTGTATGCTGTAAATATTTTTTACATGCATACAATATATTTTTCTGTCAATAAAATAATGGCAATAAAATTAACTCGACTTTCGGAACCATAGTATCGTAAATATTTAATATAGTGAAAAACACAAATCACATTTGTGGTCGTAGCAACACACAATTATCGAACGTATATATTATAGATTCTCCACACTCGCGGTTAAAAAGATGTCATTGTTATGTTTTATTTCTTAGCATAAGTCATAAAGAAGAATTACGCACATTATAATATTATTAGGTATTGACTTTTCGTTCATTGAGTAATAGCACCTGGGAATTCAAAAAAATATATATCTTCAATTTGATTCAAGGTCAAAAATCTAAAAATTTTAACACTTCACTTAATACATAAGCAATATTTTCGATGTTTTAATACAGCTTTGTAAAATATTGCAAAAATTCGATCGACAAACAGACTTCGCGCGATCTGCTATCCAACTAAATGTTTTGGTGGCAAAATCTTCACATTCGGGAAAACAACAAATACTTAACAACATGCATGCAATGTGGTCTGATTGAAGGACCGCGAAGGCGTTTCGTGACGTAGAGTCTTCCCACCCTGTCAAAGATTCAGGGTACCGGTAATTATACAGGGAGGACGTGCAGTCTTAAGATTTGGCTAAACACCGATGACGACAGCTGGCTGAGTCAGGCGATACAACAACAGTTCGAAAAGTGCAATGATTATTGCAACGGGTAGATACTTTTACATAAATGTACAGTAAATGAATGCCAAAGAACATCAGTTATACTGCATTAAACATAACACGATAATTACATTATAAAACGATCATTTTATTGATTGAAGTCAGCTTTTCTAACATCATACTAATAAGTCATTTTTTACAGGGATAATAATTCACGTAAAAATGATTCTTTATCTACTATGTATATGTGTCTTTGAACGCTTATAATTATCATAAATAATGATATAACAACCATAATCAATAATTGTATAAATTTTAAAATTGCATGTTTTCATTATATTGTATAATTTCATAAGGTAAAATAAGATATTTATTTCATATTAATAAATATTGTTGGAGGAATTTTATCTTTCATATTTAGGACATGTTTACGTTATGTAAAAACAATGTGTTGGCTAAAACAAAAATAAACAACTTTTTAAAGATCATTTTAAGTCGGAATTTTTGGATAATGTACATGGATTTTCAGTGCATTGTAAAAAAATCTTATTACGTCTAGGAGAAACACAAAAATTGATTGAATTGATTTTTTTTTTGAAAATCCGCGCATTTTAACAAAAGAATAGTACATATCATAAAAAACTCATTTCTGCCAATGATTAAGTTATAAGTGTAGATTATATGTTAGTTATACATTCACAACGTCAATTAAATCTCAATATGCTGTTTTCATTTTTAAAAATCTACCGTAGTTTATGTACACGTAAAACGTATTGCATACCATTTTGAAAAAACTAACAATATTAAACGTACATTTTAATTGTAATTACAGAGCTACGTTGTTCAACGCGGGCGCTAGCTACCACGTTTGTGAAAAATGCTGGTTTTGCAACGTTTATAGCGAGTTAACAACAATCGAGTGGGGAACATTGTTTTGTTGCGCAATCAGGTTACTTTAATTGCGTGTGTCGACTCTAACTTAAAGGAAGCTAAATTTATGCGAGGGGATCTAGCTATTTTCTCAAAAAAACAACGTAAAAAGTTAATGAATAAGCCCGCGACCCTCGGTTCAGTGCTCGTAAGCGCCTACAGTACCATGCACAGTTATCTTGAGACATCTGATAAACTGCATCCTGCTTTAGTAAAATTTATTCAAAACTCTCTCATTAAAGATAAGCTGACATAGAAGATAGAAATCAAAGATTCACGTCAATCAACGTTAACGTTGCTTCATAAATCTCTTGAAATAATTAATTATTAAAATATATCGTATATTTTCCAGACACATAAATCATTCAAATAACAACTAAATGGAAAAATACCGACAATCAATAATTTCTTTCTAAATTTTTTTTTCAAAAATTAGTTACCGTTGACGTTTACTTATTAAGTTCATTACTTACTTCAGTTAATTGACTATACATTCGCTATTCTTACCCAAGCAGCTTCAATTATTTTTTCCATTGATTGTATAACCAATATTATGTGTTCGATTTACTGTAACTGTTATATTTTAAATGAGGAACGTAACAATCGGTAAAAAGGTTGAGTTTTTTTTTATGACTTTCCGTCGGCAATAAGTTAATCAAACAACATATTAGCAGTAGATCTGTAGATATCTAGGAGACGATCAATTTGATGTTGAAATGAATATTTTTTACAGTTGATCAACCAGATTCAATTATGAACTACCAAATTCAATCAATTTTTTTGCTAGCTGAAAACGACAATGAAAATTCAAATTCTATTCATAACAGTGCTACCTTATGTATTTGATTGTTTCTCAATTAATAACTTCCATTCATTATTTTAATCATTCTTAACTTCATTAACCTAATCTTTCAAGGCTGCAACGAGCGTGATGAAAATTTTTTGCTATGAAAATATCACAATAATTTATCTACCATTTGATTTTGATATTTTTTGAGGTCTACAGTTTCTTTCTTTATTTGCTGGTTGAATTGCTGCCTACTAAGTAAACAATAGGATAAACTGACTCTCTAATATAAAAAAAAGTTGAAATTCATGAAACATGGAGCATTTGCTATTTTTACTCTATTATCCATTTGTATCTAATTTGCATGTGTCAAAGGATTGGTCACATTTCAAATTTCTGTATTTATTTCCGATATTACTTGAAGATGTGTCTGCTATTTGGAAATAACTTATAAATACTATCAGTATGTAATATTTACGCTCAAATAAGAATACGAACTCAATATACGGTTTTTTAAATTTTATTTCTGCTCTCATTTTCAAGTAGTAATGGATATTTATTATTAGGTAAAAGTATTATAATATGAATGACTCTATGCGCTCCATTAACCCAACTGAATAATTTAGAGAGGGTCGCAAAAATTACAAACATTTAGTACGATCAATATACTTAATATGAAGATTTTCTTACATAAAGTGCACATATAGTGCTTAACTTTGAAACAGTGGCAGTTGATTAACATGAATGCTATAACTGAAGAAATTACTTCTCGTTGAGTTATGAATTTTCCATTTCATATTGTTCAATATATCTTCCTCTCGAATTTGGCATTGATGAAGATATACAAAAGCTCAAAACGAAAAGAGCTTTTTCAAAATACGTACATGTCAGACAAACGTTCAATTCTAATCATAATTTACACATTATAACAATAAATATTCGGCGTCAAAAATGTTGACATTTAGCAGTAGATCTTTAAAATCAATCGAAGTTTTATGAATTCATTCTGATTTGTTCTTCAACTTATTCTAGTTTCTATTTATTCAAATTCAGAAAACGACAAGAATTGTATTATTAACAAACAGTGAAGATTATACTGAATAGTTTATTAGCACACACATAAAAAATAAGATTTTTACGTGTATCGTAAACAGTTAAAATACTATCGATTGTTGAGGGTATTAAAAACTGCATTTTAAATGTAATATGTACTTCATGGCGACTTAGAGCAGACTCTGTCGTATTTAAAAAAATATAGTCATTATTGACACATAAAAAAGCATTTACTTTTTTGATATATTCCAAAATGAATTAAAGTATATTACGCGTACATATATATATATATTATAATATAAACTAAATTTTCGGTCTAAAACAATGTATATATTATATATGTCTTTTTTTTTAATTCAACATCAGGTTCTAGAAATTTTACATAGTTTATTTTAAAATGTTCTTTTATTAAAATAGTGCGGTGATAAATAGTCGTGGGTTTTATTCATTTGAGGACGTAAATCAAATATGTGACACAAATGCAAATAAGACATTTTCCTTATCAATGACTACAATAACAAGCGCAATATTTTTCTGTAGCGAATGCATTAGTCGTACTTAGTTGTTATAAGTTATACTTAATAAGGTTAACACGTAAAATTACATGATGATTTTATAAAATAGAAACTTGTTTTCAAATAAACCGTTTTTCTAGATGTTCATAACATTACTCGTAAATACTATAACAATAAACGAGAAAATATAAAAATACTGTCATTTACTATACATTGAAATTTTAACCGAATTACGCTAGTATTTGATAAGATACACACGTATTGTTCCATTATGCAAAGAACTCAATTAAGCAAGTTCCAAAAATTTCATAATACTCTAAAATACAAAAGTTTCTAAAACATACATTACAGCCAAATTAAGTGTCATTTGTTATTACAACTATAGAACAACAGATTTTTTTTTAAATTTTCGTTGAAATACTATATTATCGGATTACCAGTTTGTTGTTAACTCCGATGTTAAATGTTATTGGATGTGTATTCTGTAATACTTCGTCGTGAAATCGAGGTTATATTAGAATTAATCTACGATGGACTCTTAAATTTTCAATTATGGATCGATATTTACATGCATGAATTCCTGTGGAATTAATATCGATTCGCATCGAGTGATTAGCTAACTATTTCTTAAATTATGATATACATATCTTCTCTGGAAGTGACTTAATAAGAAACGATTCTAATCCTTCCAAACTACACCCAGTCCTTTTTTACGCGATACATTGGTTCCAAAAAAAGGGGCGTAAAAAAATCGCGTAAAAAAATGATTTCACGCAATTGCATTATATTTCTTTACACACCCTAAAATATTCGCATAATATCCGATACACTTGTTAACATTTGGCAATTGTATGTGTATTTAAAAAAATAGAATGCTTTACAAAATTAAGTTTTAAATATACACATATTTTTTTTATTTAAAAAATAATGAAACGTACATGCCTAGCATCATATATAAATGTCTTCTTTAATACAAATTTGGGGAAAAAATTACGTAAAAACGAGTGAAGCGTGTAAAAAAATATAGCGGTGCCGTCCAAAAAAATCGCATATAATCGAATTCGCGTAAAAAAAGGACTGGGTGTAGATTAATATTTGTCAAATCTGGCACACAGTCGCTTTAAAAAAAATTCAACTATTTCATATTTTTTTACGCATAATCATTTATTTGTCGAGACTAACATATTATATGTAGTAGATGAGGAAAAAAGGGTAAGGATGTACTTAAAAATTCTGACCACCAATACGAAAAATATACGTCCAAATCCGGTCAGCAATTTAACCTAATTTAGTTCATCGGCCAGGTAATTACTGTTCTATGGAAACCGTCGGGGTATTTGCCCGTGATTGACAGGTTCTGAAGTTCAGATCAGCTCAGCCCGCAGCCGAGTTCTCTACAAGCACCGACTTCAAAGAGCTTTACTTCGAAAGCACGATTCTTTTGCAGATCACAATGCCGACAAGGAAAATATATAATATCAATAAAAATAAATAATACATTAGAATTGCTTAAAGTCTTGTATGTTGTTAATTACTACATGGGATTCACCTTAAGTCATATTTGAGCATTCCAGAAAACAATCAATAAATTTAGGAGATATTTAATATATTGTCAAAGTCATAATATTGTATGCTTTGTGATTCGTCCCTGAAACTTACAGCGCAACTCACACATAACAGCTTATGCAAAATATTCAACGAGAGAGTGAGAGAGTGGTATATATTATATAAAAGAGTGTGCGTAATTTTTGAGTAAATGTTGGCAAGTGGCACTGCCACTTGGTAGTATGTTATATGTATACAAAAAATATACAGCTCAAAACATTTCAGATAAACTTAACACATGCATATTGAATACTGGCAGTAAACCACAACGAAAAATAAATACTTAATATAAACTCTATCTCAAAATTAATCAAGAAACTAATTGATACCGGTCTTTTGATCAAAAAACACCAAAGGACACCAAAGACTTATTGTCCACCTATTATTTCAATGGAATTTTGGTACTAAATTTAGCAATTATCATATGTATTTTAAAATCTATAAGTTAGTTATTGACCCGTATAAAACTATACCTAATATTTTATCAAATTACTTTATTCAATATTGTATTTTTCTAAAAATATTATATTATTTGTGAAAAAATACTTGTATTTTCCCCTGGCTCTCCCTAGCGACGTACTCAGTCTGCCATTATAAAATTATGTAAGTAGGAAAAAATATTTTGTTCATGACACGCATGGTAGAATCATAGATTCGTTTTAACAATGATTATCCTTACAAAATAGGCTTCAAATCTTTTTTCGCCCTCGGCAACCATAATTTTAGATCAATTTCGAAAAAGCCTTTATATTTTTTAGATCATTATCGATATAATTTGAACGAAAGCATTGTTACAATAAACTCAAAACAAAACACTAATTTTAAGTGACGCGCAAATAAGAGCTTTGAAGCTTTGATGAGTAAGTGGTAGTGAACATAGCTTTGTCATCTAGGATTTTTTATTGTGTATTATCTATAACTTATAAATAACTTATAGAATCGACTAGAGGTGCTGAGCGGAATTTCAATATCAAATTTGAATTGTTTTCACTTTGTGTGATTCCACAATTGATGAGTCAGTTCTGTTGCATCCGTGTGATAAAACTTCTGAAGATACTTAAAAACGAAACCCAGGTCTTTAGTAACAAAATATGTGGAAATATACTATGTTTCAATTTGTAAAATTTATATATAACTATTTTTTTGAATATACATTTGACAGAAAAGACCACCAGCAGACTTACATTATATAATATTTTTAGATATATTCAGAAATCGTTTACATCACCAATTAACCCAGAGAAAACTGTGAATTTTATATAAACCAACAATAATCGACTATTTTTTGAACTACCATTAGACGCCAAACAATCGCTATATTTTGGTTAAGCTTTCAAAATACTATAGTTGGCCGAGATCTTAAAAAGATTAACGTCTTACTCATATGTATACTACCAACATGAAAAAGTGAAAAATTTATTTTAATGTGGCTATTAAACTAGCGATTATTTAATATAGTCAATATTCACAACGACATTTTTGCTTCATAAACTTCAATAATATAAATATTGGTTTTTTTAGAATCATCCATTGCCCTCTTTTAGTGAACAGTGTAGATTCCTAGTGGAACATTCTATTGAAGAATGTATTATACAGTAATAAATAACTTTCAATCACCTATTCGAAGATTAGATAAAAAATATTTATTTAGATATAACAGACTGGGTAGGACAAATGAAAAGAAAGGTGTGAAATAATCGTTGGAGAGATTCGACACTATAGTTATAAATCATAAAAAAAACAAGATTTTTATCACATTGTGCTAATAACCAAACAATGATTTTGTCTATTTCGTGCTATTGTGTAAGCATTAATAAACTTGTCTATGAATATGTATCGCGATGTTTAAATAGCCGCCATGTTTTAAGCATGTTATTGACTTTTGTATAATTTTTTTTGCCGATTCGATGTCGCGAATTTTTTACTAGCTCGAAATATTTTTTATCCAAGAAACCAGTTTTTTCAAGTATTATATTCAAATTTAACCTCTTTAATCTCTACAGAGATTTATGAAAAAGCAGATAATTGCTTTTTGTATATTGTATAATTTATGTCAAATTAAATTTTTCTCCATCCAAAAAATGCCTTCACAAATTTCAGTCGGCAACAAAAAAATATATGTTTCGTATCCCAAACTGTAGGTATGGGGAAAAAAATAATTATTAACTTCTAGTTTTGTTTCCACAATACGTCGGCAAAATAAACGTTATCGCGTGTCGTGTTTTTTTCTAGTTTGCCAGCAATTTCGTTTTAAATAACAAAGAATAGAATTACTTTAATAATATGATTAACTGGAAGCCTTAGCTGTGGTACCAACAAACAATTTTTTGACTAGATGGTTGCGATAACGTACGGAAATCGATTGTATTTTTTTAAACTTATCATCTAAGTTGAGTGTTTTTATCATTATTTTAATGTTTATTTAGAAAAATAATATATTAAATAGAATGATAAGACAGTAAATATACACTTTTCTAAGCCTTCGTGCAATAAAAATAACTGTTAATTATATTATAGTGTATATTGTCATTCTGACTTATATATTTCCTATTTTGATACTTTTAAAACCAAAAAACAGTCACCCATTTATTTAAATCTTAAATTTAAAATCACGCTAAGTAATTAACATTCAGTCATAATTAAGACCAAACCCCGACAAAAAATCAAAAGGGCCGCATGGTAACTTTAAAATGAGCGTCGGGCCGCAAATTTGATACTTATTTTAGATACATGTTATTTATTATTGAAAAAAATAATTCAATTACAAAAATAAATATTGATTCTCTTATTAAGTACTTACTTATTAACAATATTAAATTTGAATTGTTAAAACTTTGTATGATTGCATATGTTTTGTCACTAACAACCCTATCCGTGTGATAGAATGCTTGAAGATATCGAAAGGCGAAATCCGAGACATTAGAGATAAAACATGTGGAATCATACAAAGTTTTAACAATCCAAATTTGATATTTAAATTCTTGTTTCACCTTCAGTCATCATAAATTATCAACAATATAATTTTATCACATTGTGGACCATACACATACATCATCGATAACAAGAACAAATATATTGCACAGAAATTTCTAGCAAATTTAAATGCAACATATTTATCTACCTATGGTTTGAAAGGGTGACTGAATATGTTTGTCTGTAAATACGTTGAGAAAAAAAAATATTCTAAAAGAGCTAACAAATTGGTATCAGTGGCAGTAAAAATAATCATTCACATATTTACATGATACATACATATAAGATCTAAAAATATTAAAGTTCTCGTACTTGCCATTTTTCTATAAATATTTTTTTATTATACTATAAATCAGCTTAGTCTCATTTTTTTTCCTTTTAAAAATTATCTTTTCAATCTCGTTCAATAGAAGATATAGATTTACTTATTTTTTTTTTTATTTGTGAATGTTTCTATACTTTCCCAACATCAAATTGATAAGGATTCCATTTATTTTCAGCTTAATGACCAGAATTGAGTATCGAGAGGCAAAATTCTTTATATAAGTAAATAAACCACTAGCAAACTATAAGCTCACAAGGCACTGTTTTGCAATCGCTCCACTGAATGGTTATAAATATAGCCAGGAATGAACTTTCTTTCGATTCAATCCAATTCTTAGTGGAAGATATAAGTGAGACTCCAAATAGTCAGTCGTGAGCAAGACTTTTTAATATAAATACTATTCTTAGTTGCCTTCAGCCTAGTAATATATTTTCAGGCAAATAACATCTCTTAAGCACCATCCTTCATATGTATACTATTATAATATATGACATATTTATCAAGTTTTCTTTCTACAAATATTATTGCTTTTCCATCAAGAATAGCCAATCTAATTCGAAAAATTAAAATAAAGATATTATCTTAAATAGTTACAGCTGGATGAAAATTACCACCGAATCAATGACACCATATATTATACTTGAATATAGTGTCTTAAACCAATGATTTTCAAACTTTTGGTGCAACTCATTCAAAAAAGCACCAAAAGTTTCAGGTGTCATTATTTTTTTTAAATTATTTGGGCACTTAGATATTATACAGATATTACAGAACTATAGTTCTGATGAAGGTATAAGCCGAAATAGCTATCAACTATATATCTTATAAATTTTGTAGAACTAAAATACTTTGCTATTTTTTCACCGTGTTATAATGGAATTCTACCTTCTTAAGTAAATGCCAATTCAATCAATAAAAAAAAAATATTTTGTAGATTCACAAAAAAGCCCGTTTTATGCTTACAGCACATGACCAATTAGCCCACTGATGAATAGTTGACACATCTCTGACGGGAAACAAAAATCACAGTCCTCAGTCTGACAATCATTTGCAAGAGACTAATTACAATGACCAAAAAATTTACCCATGTAGCGGGAAGCTGCGATCACATTCCTACCTATTATATAGTTTATATAAAAAACTTCATATTGTTTATATTTCTTATTTTTTTATCGAAAAAAATTAACATGTTTTAATGGTTTGCGAATAATTACGCAAGCAGATACGCCCGCGTCGCTAATGAACTTACGCTCAATCGGCGCCGCCAGAGTTGTGTTTATATATCACATGATATAACCAAACTATAAGCAGTGAAACCCCTAAGCCCTGGTCAGAATCAGGAACAATTATCGTTTACCTTCTCCTACATGAGTGAGCAAAATGCATTCATTAAATACACAATGAATGTTTGAATGTGTTTGAAAGGAATAGTCTATTCAAATGTTATTAAATATTGTATAGCCAAAACATTCCAATGAAACTGACACAATCACGGAGAGTGGGTGAAGCACCATTGAAATTACTGAGAAAACTGGTTCAAAATAACACAACACTCCCAGTAGATTAGATTTAAAAAAACAATTGCAAGTTAAAAATGGTCATCAGAGGCAGAAGAAAAATACCTATTGCTTATGTTCAATGCATAAAAAGAAAGGAAAAAAAGTTATGTAGTTTTTTTTTAATTTTACATTAGAGGTGAACGGTGTTGTGAATATCACCCATATTTTTATATTAAAATGAGATTTATTTCTTGGAATAAATACAATGTGAAAAGAATATTTTTTACAAAAAAAAAACCTGATTTGAACCAAACTGAGTTCACACACATAGTAATCATACTATACAGGTTGACCATTTTATCAAATAATTTTCATCCGTCTCCCAGCATGCTACTTTGTTGACTGTACCAATTGATGATCAAGAACAGACTTAGTGACTGCACTATCACTACACAGTCTTCATGAGGGTAAAAAAAAAACATCACATGTGGTGACAAAATGACAATAACTCGTCAAAAAACAGACAATTCACAATTTGTTTCGAGTTTGGAAGACTACCACGATTATTTTATTTTGCATGTTGACAAATACTACAAAGTGTTTGGTCTTTACTAAGTCCACACTAAACAATTCAAGCTCGGTTCACTAGCCTCTAAGATTCTCAATATTGTACAAACTAATTATAGGATTAAAAGGAATAACTAGAATTATAATCTAACATTTGTGAAACAGCAGTTATTCAAATGAAGGCAGAGAACTAACTTCCTCCGGTTTTTTCGTTGCAATTTGAAAATTGACATAACTTTGAAGACAAGAAAACTGGTAAGACCAAAAGACCTCGTATACCCATACCAGACGTGTGTAACAAAAATCCATTCAGACTAGTAATCTTTTTTAAATGAAGTACCAGCTAAAAACAAGGAAACAAATAATCTGAGTCGCAATGTTTAATATAATAGATTTATATCACACGGTGATAAAAATAGCAATGTATTTTAGTTCTACAAAATTATTTTTAAAATATATAGTTGATAGCTATTTCGGCTCACGCCATCGTCAGAACTATGCTTAAACTAACATTTGCTTATCTATATATAGCTGTGTAGAAAAGGTACACAATACATCTTCTCTCCTGTTTTAACGGCCTAGCTTGTTGCTTTCTTATAATAAAACTAAATTTTCTAAAATTGTAAATGAAACAAAAGGCGGCTATGACAATAAGTTTCCATGTGGCACGGAAGTGGTCATTACGGAAGCAAATCAGACCACCCCCCAGGGGTAGGCTGAACTAATGGGGACGATAATATATTAGTTTGTTCATTAAGAATCCTTTGTGATCATATACCACGTTACCAACCATATTTCTTAAAAATAATTTTGTAGAACTAAAATACATTGCTATTTTTTTTTACCGTGTTATAATGGAGTTCTACCAAGTGAATGCCAATTCAATCAATAGATTTATATCACGTTGTATTCATCTGGGCAAATATTCCCCATTTGTATACTGACATAATTCTGTCATGATATCAAAAAGGATCAGGAAAAATTAAACAATTAATTAAATGAGGATGGGAATACCAGCCCGATTTTTATTTTTTAACCAATTTTTATATTCTTATTTAATGCTTAAGTTAGTTGTATCCATATGACTGGATGACAGCTGTGTATGGAGCGGCGGATTTTTCAATTTTTGTTCCTGCCTCGCGTGTGATTTTCTGAAATAAAACGTTAATCTTATTAATTCACACATCCTATTGTTACATTAAAATAAATGAGGACTAAAGGAACATCCTCATATAAACTAGATTTGTTTATATCATATCACATCAAATAATGTAGGTAAAATTTTATTAATCATTGGATAGTAAATGTTTCCATATATATTTAAAGTTAATTTAATCTCAAATTCTCTGAAAATTTCACCCAAGGAAACGTATAATTTACATAATGATAACTGTCATCTTTAATATTTCAAATACAAACTTTTCAATAGTATTCTTGTGTAGTTCTTTGATAAGACTAAGTAACATGGACTAGATATGCGGATATACCTTGAGCTTCTTATGAAGGAGAACAGCACGGGTAGTCTTGACACGTCGCTTGCCTTCCAAAGTCTTAAGAACATCTCTGTACTTCCATCCAACTTCATGAGATAGACGACCTACATGACAGTACTGAAAAAAATAATTTCATTACGATTAAGGATAACTCCATAAAAAAAAATGAACGTTTACGATTCCCCTTAAAAAAAAACTAAAACTATTGTTTATCCTGTGCTCCTACATTAAATAGTATATTTGTATATTCATGCTCAGTCGTAACTATGCTATCAGCAGTTGCAATCAGTCGCAAATTACCCAAATAATAACATCATTGCATGAAAACAATTGACACAAAATCTCAATATCCTTTATATTAGGTAAATTTTAAGTTTTTTGGTTTCCATTACCTTCCTGCCAGGCTTAAGACATAAAACTCGAAGCGCTCCAGGCACCACAAGGCGAAGTCTCTTGTCAAATGGAGGAGGGCATCCTTCATAAGTCTTCAGCCTTCTCAAGGCAGCCTTTCCACGCTCAGTTTTGTGAGGTAACATACCTTAAGAATAAAAATGTGAAAATAATAAGCCAATGGTGGGAGCATTCAAAGCTATTGATTCATTTGAAACTTAATTGTATCAAGATTTGCTACAATTGTGTTAGACGGAAGTCTGTCAGTCCTCTCATACAATGTATTTATTTATATCATAAACACTCAAATAATGTAGGTAAAATATTGATAATCATTGAAAACTGACAAAATCTAGAGTTAATTTTATTTCTCACACCTTTAATTCCCAAATTATTAAAATCAGAAACATAATATATATTATAAAAAATTATGTGATTATGGTCATACTCCTAATTCATGTAGCTCCATAAGATGTTTAGAATCATATCAGAGGTCAAATCGAATTACGCTCTAGTAGATAAGTAGATAGTAAATAGTCTTAGACATAACAAGGTAACTATATGAATAGTGACTTGATATAAATCCACTCTCGATGTGGAAGACCGTATACTTTCAAAATAGGAATCAAGTTATTATTTCATAATGTAAATTTTAGTCTCATGTTTTGTTTGCGTATAAAAAAGGCTAGTAAATAATAATAAGAGCACAGTCTTGCTATGCCTACTTTTTTGTATCACATACCAGCAAGAGAAAATAAGTATAATCAGCATAAATCCTCCTTAATACTAATCTAGACATAAAAAGTCAGATTTGAGCCAGAGGACATCATAATCAAATATATGAAAATTTACACCATCTTTCAATGAAATATATAAGTATCTATAGCAATTAGATCCTTGACACTGTTATGTGTGCATAAAACCTATGTTTGAATATTTTAAACATTCGCATCAAATGTGACACCTCATTAATTAAAGTTAAATAAAATCTGTGTGGAAGATATTTTAAATGTCGAAATGAGTATTTGTTCACATCGGTTTTAAATAAGCTGTAATAAATAACAGCAGAAGAAATATACAAATATAAAGCCATGAACCAACCTCGAATAGTTTTCCATAAGATTTTGGATGGTGCCCGGTAGTGGAAGGGTCCACGAGCGGGATTTACATTACACCTCTTACGGAGGAAAGCCATAAACTTCAGTTTGTTCCTATGAAAAAATATTTTTTAATTAAACAAACATAACACAGAAGTATATTACACATAACTGTAAACTACTATCAGATAAAATAATTTTTCAACATCCAGAAACGTCAGTCGCAAATTACCCAAAGAATATCATCATTTCAATACCTACAGGTTTGTTTTCAATAGAAATTTCAGTTAATATACCCAACATGTTTATCTTTTGGTGCCCGAATATATAACACAAATAACAAGGCAGTTCAGTTACGAAACTGATCACAATTATGAACACCCAATGAAAAAGATGGTGATCAAGGAAACCAATGATTAAAGCCAAGGAAAAGATCAGTGACATATATTTTGGAATTGGTTACTGCACACCATAAAGCAAATTAGTGGCATATTCATAACATCTTGAGATGCACATAATTTTCCAATTTTTTTAATCTATGAATGTTTGAATCATGGTCAATCTTCTTCGAGCATTTTTATTTCTTAAGAACTGGTATTGTTCACAACAGTATAAAGTAATTTTTCAAGCAAAAAATGCATGTTATGATATTTACCGAACATCGTTGAAGCACAAAATATATAAAAACACAAAAAATGCACTATTCACCGAGAAATGGCTATATAGTGAATACACCAGATATGGTCACAATTACTGTCTCGCGTTTAAAGCATGGACATTCGACAACAATTGATATTATAATGTACTATTAAACGTGTCACAACTGTGGAAAGTAAAACATCGACGCTCAAGCTATCGCCGCGACTGATAATAGCATTACTTCAAATGTCTAGAGATTTTGACATATGTGAAGCACATGTGACTGAAACTATTGTTAAATAAATGGATAATAATTATGATACCTGAACAGGTTTCCTGAGATGTTCAACTGTTCACATCTTACTACAACAACTCTGTTTCCTTCGAGGAGCGCTTTAGCAATGATAGCTGACAGGCGACCAAGTAAATGGCCCCTTCCGTCAATGAGTAACGCCTGTAATAAGATAAATAGATATAAATAAATACAATGAACACTCGATCGGAAATCGGGTCAACATATTCTCGTCGATTTAAATAATCTCCTTGACGGCGAACAACGGCCGATATGGAGTCGGTGAAACAAACACGTGTGCGTTCTGAATATTTTTATAACAATAACACATTAAATTAAGCACGCATCTGAAAAATCTCCAATGATTGTTGCACGATTGAAAATCTAACACTATAGACCAATAAAAACATTACTTCTAGAAGAGTTTAACGAAGTTTTACGAAATATTTTGACATACCCTGTTACTAAACCCCGTCATCGTTGAAACACGACCGGAAAAGGGGTTATGCTGGTATTAAAATGGCCACCGGATAGTCAGTCCCTCTGTTAGTTCATTTTCAAACTATAAAATAAAGGCTAGTAAATATATTCATTAATAACAGTATGTATATTTTAAACTTTTTCACTAATAACGATTTTATTAAAACTATCAAATAAATTATGACATAATAAACAATAACAATGAAAGATATTTATGGGATCAAATAAACTAATTTTATACGCTATAAATTATGCCTAATGCCTGTTTATATACTGAATTTATTTTATTAAATGAATTGGTTTTGCGAATTGTATAGAAGAAGTAAGATTTTGTTATAAATGACAGAATATATATTGCCAATAATAGACATTTATGGAATAAAAAAAGAACATAATATGCATAATGCTTGTATATATTTTTGATTTTTTTATAAAAAGAATTGGTCTTCCGAATTGTAAAGAAAAAATAAAATTTCGTTATGCATTTTTTTCTGATACGACTACTTGTAACAAAGTTGAAATGCAGTCAAGCGTATAACATTAATTTTACGTATTTTGTTATACGTTCTTATTTCGAAACATTACAAAATTTACATTAAAGAAGCTTTGAATTAAAAAAAAAGTGTAAAAGTCTTATTGTTTCGTTAAGTTAAAAATGCCGATAAAGCAATATTCGTCGATTATAATTACTGTAAGTAATTTGGTCTCCGTTAATTTTATAGAATATTTTTTTCTACATTACTAAAATATAATATTTTTATCAACATACTTTCGAGGATAAAACTAAAATACAGGTATTGTATTAGGTCGAGTCATAAAAAACTTCCGCCCGGGCAGGCTGCGACTGTAGTTACAGTTCACACACAATGAAATATTTCTGGATATTGGATTTGTGTTGTTAGATAGACAACTTCCTTGGAGTGCACGCGTTACATAGTTTTTTTTGCCTTTAAAATGCAGGATAAAAAATTACACATTCGACATGTGATGCTTTGGGAATTTAATCAAGGAAATAGTGCTGCAGCTACGGCAAAAAAACTATGCAGTGTGTATGGTGAAGGACTGATAACTGATAGGGCAGTAAGAAATTGGTTTGTCAAATTCCGTTCTGGAGATATGACATTGAAAGATGAACCAAAGAAGGGTCGCCGTTCTGACTTTGATGACAATGCATTGAAGTCAAAATTGGAAGAAAATCCACACCAGTCGACCAGAGAATTAGCAGAGAGCCTTGCTACATCACAATCAACTATTTGCCGCCACCTTGAAAAATTAGGGAAAGTAAGCCATAAGTAAGTACCCCATAATCTGAGTGAACGCAATAAGGCGGATAGGATGTCCATTGCCACAAGTCTCCTCTCACAAGAAAAAAATGAACCCATCTTGATGAAGATTATTACTGGTGATGAAAAATGGATCACTTATTAAAACATCATCCGTAAAAGACAGTGGTTAGATAAAGATCAGCCTCCTCTACCAGATCCTAAAGTAAATATTCACGGCAAGAAAATTTTGTTGTGTACGGTGGGATCGCCAAGGGATCATTAACTATGAGCTTCTGAATAGGAATGAAACGGTGACTGGAGATGTGTATGTTCAGCAGCTGCAAAGAGTTCAAGAAAAACTTTTGGAAAAATGCCCTACACCTGTCAACCGCAAAAAAAAATGTCATTCTGCTGCATGATAATGCAAGACCACATACAGCAAGGGTGACTCAAGAAAATTATTTAGAACTTGGCTGGTCTGTTTTGCCTCATCCACAATACTCTGCAGACCTTGCTCCAACAGATTACCACCTTTTCTGTTCCTTACAAAAAAAATTGAATGGAAAAAGCTTCACTTCTGAACAGGGAGTAAATGAGGCTCTCCTTGAGTTTTTCCAATCAAAGCCTGCCAAATTTTATGAGGGTACCGACAAGTTGAGGACCAGATGGGAGCAAGTTATATTAAATAATGGAGAATATGTTTTAGATTAGTTATAAGTTTTTTTTAATGTTACTGTAAAATAAATGTATGAAAAAAAAACGGAAGTTTTTTATGACTCGACCTAATAATTGCATGAGGCTAAGGAAAATATGATGGTTTTTATTTATAATCTATTTCCAATGAGTAAAAAATGAATGAGAAAGCATTGATACAGGATATTTTTTCATTAAAATAACTTTAATTTTTGAAAAATACATGTTGATGAAATTTTATTTGTTTGACTTCTTTATAAAATTCCATGACTTGTTTTCATTCTTTAATAATTCATAATAGTATTAAATAAAATGAAGTACCAACAAAATCTTTTCAATACAGAGTAGATCACCAAGCACAAAGGTATTAGCTAGAAATAATATACTTATAAGCCTGACGTCTTACAATGTAACCTACCTATATATATGTTTTGTCCAATCATCATATCATGCTGGTGATTTAACATCAAGGGTTATGGTGGATAAGTCAGACACTTTATATACAACTAATTGGTCATGAATGTTGCTATGATTTTGTTATGATGCAGGATAAGTTATTTCAAAAAATGTAACGTTACATTATTTTCAATAAATCCCAACGGGCTATGAAAAATAAGGATGGGAATCAGATATTGTAAAGCTGAAGATATGTAACCTATTCCCTGCTGGACCATGTTGCAGATATTCCAAAATTGATTATATTATAATTGTTTTTGTAAATTGAACTTATGGAGATTATTAGGAAAAGTAAAATTACAAAAACTAAGTCATATGCAGCTTTAAAACTGTTAAAATCTTATATTTTTGAGTGTCAACTATCAGCATACTGAAATCTGAATACTTTTACAAATAACGTTAAAATAAAGTTAATTTCAAAATATTTAATGTTGTGAACCTTGATGGATTCTAATGAGTTTTCATGGAAATGCAAAAATAGGTTGTTTTTTCAATACTTGAAAGCCTTTACATTAGAAGGAAATCACTTTTTATAAACTAGGATATTTATTACTGCAAGGCATAAAATCAATTAAAAATATTCATATTACTTTAATCTTGCATTGGCCTTCTGTTTTTTTAATGTTGAAAATAACATCATCATAACTAAAATTACGCAAGGTTAATGAAATGAAAAAAAAATTATACTTTAGACATTTTTTAATATTACAATACTGAATTCATAAGGAACATAATAATTTCAATAACTGTTTACATACATACTTACTATCATACAATATCAAAAACACATTCATAACTTAGATCCGCTATTTTATTTTAACAAATTTTTAAAATATTAAATTTTACATAAAACTTATCAATAAATCACATTTTCAAAAAATGCTGCAAGCCAGTTTCACGAGCCCTGAAAAAGCATTAAAACTATGTTTATATAAAATAATTTCTGACTTTTAACACAAATTATACAACAAAAACTTAAAAATATGGCATGCTGTTTAGGGTGTATTACATAAAACAGTTAAATTGTTTATTTTTACACTAAAAGTGAAATGCTACCACTGATAATATAATATATTTCGACCACTATATATGTGACACAGTAGACTCTTGACAATCGACATCATTTATCAATATCAAACATCTAGCATCCATGTCATGTGCGTAACGGTAAGTCCCTTGATAGATGTTACTTCAAAGTAGAGTAGAATTAAAATGATTTGCTTAAGAGGAATTAAGCACAACTTCAAATAATTGTTTTTGTAAGTCATCAATTGTATATTTATTGTATCTTGTACGGATATATATAATAATATTAAAGATATTCAAACTCTTCCTTCTGGGGAAATTTTATTCAGTCAATGCAGACAATTCAACTGTCATCCGGCTAGTTAATGCTTGAACTCGTTTAGCATTGCAACTTTTGCAAAGGACATGATCATCCAAGGGATAACATCCCCTGCCTTCTGCTTCGGATGACAGAATCAGATTGCAGTCTTCACACTTGTAGCATGTAATATGGAAACTACGGTCCAGGGCAACCACTCTGACTGTTTCATCTTGACCAGGTTCCGGCATGATAGGTTGCTTGCATACACAGCACCGCGGAGCAAATTTCTTATGAAAATCTTCAATGCAGTGAATTTGATTGGTAGCATCCACCGTAAAGGGAATTCCATCCAAGCTTTTACCGCACACTATACACGAAAAGCATGTCGGGTGGTAAGGTTTCCCAGTTGCACGTAAGATTCTATCTAAGATGGGCTGCATGCAAACAGAACATTTTTCCAAAGTATTCAGATAATCTTCTTCGCAATAAGGTTTACCATCTAGAGAATAAAAAGGTTTTCCTTGGAGATTTATAGCGCAATGGCAACAAGTAAAGCATTGAATGTGATAAACTTGATCCATAGCAGTGCATCCTGAAGTCTCTCCAATAACCTTTTCACCGCATTTTACACAAATGCCGTACACGTCACTGTCTTGCGAATCTCCCATAGACTGGACTAATAGATTAGTAAGCGCATCTACTTCGGCTTCTTTAGGTGGAGCTTGGGCTGTCGCTCCTTGTGTCCCGCTCACATATGGGGCGTACAATGAATAATTTGACCGAGATGACATTTGACTCGGAGGCCTTGGATTGATAGGTTCATACAGGGATTCGTAAGTGGAAGAAGCCTGTGATCCTCCATAAGTTCCATAATCTGGTTGATAATTTGACGGGGGAAACTGACTAGGCATAGGCTGATAGCCAGTATCAGTAGCTCTCCGCAATTCGCTATAACTGGAGCTTACTGGTGACGGAGGCGGTGGCATTTCATCGATAGTTGGGTTGTAATCTATACACCCCGGTCCATTTACCGCTTGTATATCTAGAGGAGGAGGTGGCAAATCTTCAGGATTTGTTCCGTATGGACCCACATTACTGTACACGTGATTAGTACCGCCGGGAGGCAGCACATTGCTGTACAATGTATTATCTGCACTTCTGACATTAGTCATCGGATGATAAGGTTTGCTATAACTTGAAGCAAGGTAATTCATTTTCACGGGTGGCATATTAGAATACAAAGAACTGGCCGAGCTCTCACTGCTGCCTTGGAGTCTGGTCGAATAAGAGGGTTCACACACGGTCTTGACGCTGTAGCTCTGGGGTACTTGGGGTTGAGATTTTTTCGGCGGTTTAGGAGGAACCGCCGGAGCAATTTTCTTTCCCGGTAAGGTGCCATAAGCATTAGTGGAACTGTGATGGTATTCTTGATTCAACAACTTTAGTTCAGCTAGTTGCTGTTCCAAAGGATCCATTTTACAATTGTAATATGGAAAAGAATTTATTCGACTTTTTAGGAGCAGGTGTCAGGCTGTTCACTTTACTTCACTTCCAGCGCTGGAATGTCACGTTTTTAACAAAAAAAATCTGAAAGTATGACTGTATCAATGAGTCACGACTCTAAAGAACATTGCTCGGTAGAATTGGTGCACTAATTCGTTAAATAATCTTAATTTTAGCCACACCCCTCGTTATCAGAGCCCCAAAGCCGTCATGGAAAACCCACAGACAATATTGACGTATCATAATATCAACATTGTTTTCTAGATCATAAAAAAAAATGTTTATGATTTAGGTAAAACATTAAAAAAATATTAAGAATATATTCATAATTTCAATCTTGTTTTATGGCCACGTTTCTTATAAATTATATGCAATTCACGAGGCATTCGTCAATATCTACATTATTTTAATTTGGTGTAAATTTAAATGGTCACACTTCCTGCGGACTGTCAAAATCGTCGACCAGAATATAAACAAAAAAGTCGACGAAAAAAAGCGGGGTATGATCATCTTCGCCCGGAATGTTTCTATTTATATCCTCCATGTCTTCTTTTACGATTGCGTAGACTATAAATTCTAGTTGCATTTTTTTATAAATCATATATATTGTATGATACGCTCACATAATTGAATAATTAACCATGGTGAACTCGAGCTTGACTTATGAAATATTATTATATTTGAATTCATTTTACTTTGGGATGTTCGCTGCTTGCGAACTCGGGATGGGAATCTTGAAAGCCGTCAACTTGCCTTATGCAGAGAATGCCTTGGCGACCGAAGCAGGGCTTTTAGTTGCTCTTTGCATCACAGAGACTATACGAATTATATTGGGGCGCAGAGGAAGTCTAAGTGAACACAGTATGTATAAATCTTACAATTATAACTGTACTTAATATGTTTTTTTTTCTAAAAATACAGGCTTCTTCTTTAAAAGTAAGTAGGGTTCCAACCTAAGTTAGATTGGGCTATTTAACTATTACAGCGTAACCACCTTTATTGTCCACAATATTCATGTATCATTTATAAAACAATTTTTTTTTATATATAGAGTATATTTTTTTGTAAAATATAATGTTTAATACTCATAATCAACGATTACAACGATATCTTAGAATATTGATATCTAGACAATATAATTCTTCCTATGACCACCAGATACTGGGAAAATGGTTCCTTGTCTAAAAACTGACATTAGGTACTTAAGTAATTAAGAAGTACTTACTTATTGTGATCATGAAAATATTATTTTTTGAAAAACAGCCTGTAGATTAGTTTCAAAAAAGTATGTATGTGAAAAAATACATCATAAATTCTAGATCCTTCTTATATTTTATTGTTAGAAACACACGGAGATATGAATATTAACACTTTCATCAGTCAAGCTGTATTGCTCATATCATTTTTGATTCAGTATTGCAACTGATTATACACTCAAATGATTTCAAACTCTTTGATTGCGTTCAAGTGCACCCGGGTCCAATGTAGACTTTTGAGTGTATTGGTAACTTATCACTCGTGGAAGTGTATAGGCAGTTTTCTACTTGATTTCAATGCAAATCAATGAAATAAGTGAGATTAATTTTAATTTAAGCTTCAAATTTTGTCATCCATAAAATTATTATATAATAATACTCTTTATCATACACAAGCCATTCAGGGTGCCAATCCAGTATAAAGTTTGTCGACCTGTTGCAATTCTTTATATATTATTGTAATAAATGTTTTATTTGAACTAAACAAATAATTTAGGAAGAAATCAAACTTAATTTACCTCACTTTGTGTTTAATATTTTTTTGTTATTTTCAGGTATTCCTGTCTGCTTCTCCGTACTCTTAACATTTCCGTCCGCTTTGGGTATCTCATACCTTTTGCTATTTCAGTCACATATTCTACGACTTGAGTACATTATGTGTGCTCTTATGTTAACATTACAAACCACAGAGTTGTTCTTTGCATTTTTATTTGTAATAACTATTTGCCGACCACCTTCATACGATTGAATTCTCAACATAGCAATAAATTCGATGGGTACATCAATCGTTACCTTATGCTAATATAACTTATAATTCATAAAATAATAACATATCACTCAAGCGCACAATTCACTATATTTTTTTATAAATAAAAAATATATTTAAAATGATAATAAAATATATAATCGCAAACTATGCAATAGTATTTAAAATCAAATTCTATAAATATTCTTTTATAGAAATGGTAATTTCTCTCGCACCAGTGTGTAGCACAGAGCTTTGTGTGACCTTAAATAAAGTATAATATACAAATTTTTATATATTTTACTTTTCTAATAATACCTTGTATGTTGTGTGATAGATTCGTGTTGTTATATTTGATTGAAATTATTTTTCACCACATTGCCTTTTGTGGAATATCATGTTAATAATTAATTTCCTTTCATCATTATTTTGTTCAGTATATTTAACTAATCACTAGGCAAATTATTTTGGATAAAATATCACTAATTACTATTGTGTCATTTACTTAAATACAAATATTTACTAGTTATGTTTTCATTTATGTCTTATTTGTATAAGTCTTAATATCTGCATAATTTTTATACATTACATTAGAAAATTTAAATTTTGATACACTTGTATTTAAATTATTTTAGTTTAAAAAAATAGTAATTTCAAAAATAATTACAAAGCATTGTTCAATAAAACACAATAATTAAAATAATTAAACGACTGATGTATATAATCTTTTTTTTTTGTGGAAAGATGTATTCTTATGAGCTCTAATATAGAGATTCTATTATCAGAATTTTGATGTTAACACAAACCAAAAATTGGCCAATTCATTTTATCATCCAAATGTTGTAGTCATAATTATTTTTTGTAAAATTATGTAGCAATTTTTTGTCATTTTTATTATATTTCAGTTTAAAATGATAAGTAAAGCTTTAAATCTTTCAGTATTTCTAAACAAAAAAAATAAATGAGTTCCTATTCCTTTACCTAATGGGAAAAACATAAAACAATGATGTTTGCCAAGTATGGCCATAGATCATTTCAAACAATTTACTATGGAGAATAAATTCTGATATTATATATATACATATAATGAAAATGTTGGATTTTTGTTCTTATGTTATACATATTTTTGTTTTCTAGAACAGCGCTCCGCAACTTTTTTCTTGCCTAAATATATTTATTTTGAACTCGTTTTGATTAAATCATTAGAACTTTTAAATCATATATAAGCCGCATACAATGAAGCTTATGAAAATATTAATAAGTTTCAAAAAATGAAAGCAAAGAATTCTTTTTTTATTCTTGCATATTTATTATTATCGAATCTAACCTTTATCATTCAGAATGTCCAGTTTTAACCGTCTAACTGCTACGGTCTCAACTATTGAGACAGCTGATTGCAGTGTGTTAATAGTTGACACTCAAAAATACATGGCATATGAAAATTGTCAAATCTTTCTTCTAATACCTGGGTTTCCAGCCTGTGGGTCTCGATGGGTTTTTTGAGGAGTCGGCAACTTATACAGACAATTACAAATGGCTTTTTCATTTACATGGAAGTCACAGGTCATATGGCTTTTATAAAAAGTGGTTGCCACCCAAAAACGGTTGGCAGCGTATAGTCTAATACCTAATTCTTGTATTGAAATATAGCCTTATTTGTCCTGATGATCACTATGATTGGTTTACACCATCACTACAGAGTTATTTTTTCAAATAATATATTGGATTATCCTTTATGTGGCTTAGCAGAGAATGGGCTGAGAATAAATTTGAAATTCACTAGAAGAAAATACCCACCTTCACAAATTTTCAGTTCCAAAATCAAGCCGTTCACAACTAATTTTGATAAATGACAAAAAAGTATCCCATGCCAAATTACTTTGGAGATCATTCTTCGAGTAATTGAATTGGTTTGTATTACTTACCTTACTTACCATTAGAATTGAAATATGCTCATTCAATTAAATTTTAGCACACCCTATATTTTTATATGTTTTTGTATTTGATAACAGTTAGTGCGATATTGTAACGAAGAGTTCTATAAAAATTCTGTGAAAATCTATTCAATAAGTTTTTGGAATCGATATATGGTATATTAAAGCAGCTCACCAAGTCCACTGACCTCCATTTGTTGAAAACTGTTCTAGAACACCAAACAAGCCGTCCAAATTCTCGAAATATATTTTCAATAGAAATACATAACAACCATACTAACAGCTGCCTTATCTATTATAATAATCATAGATTTACATTATTTTCATTTCATAAGATTCGATTTGCCTTTATAAATGTGATAAATAAGTCAGTTAAATACTTCCATCAACAAACAGTTAAATCTAGTTGTAAACAAAATGTACCAAAGATAACTGAGTTTTCAAGAAATCTTATTAATAATTGTGTGAAATAAATATATATTGTTAAGATATAATTGAAGAATAAATATTTGTTTCCTCCCTGGTCCATTTTTTATTTATATTATTTTCGTTTTTCCCATTTTTGATGAAAAATCACAATACTCCAGTATATATATATATTTTACCATATCCTCTCAATACAGAGCATATAAATACAATAAAGCATTTCAATGTAAATGTCCTTATTATTCATTCACAAAACCCTTTTCTAAAGAAGGTACGGATAGAAGACTTGGTATGGGGATGTTCTCTATGTTTTTGAATACAAATTCATATATCAATAAAAAATCTATGGATATATATAGATATTCAAATCTGTCAACTCTGAAACCAAATAGGATGAATGTCCAAATACATTGACGACTCAACTACATGTGAGCCAAATAATCATATTTTTTACAATAGTATTAAAAACAAAACGTTCAATCTTCAATATTTCTATAATTTAAGACATCGACTGAAGGTGATTGATGGAATTTCAATATCAAATTTTAATTGTTACAATTTTGTACGATTCCACATGTTTTGTCACTAGCGACCAAAACTGTCAGTTCAGTTGCATCCGTGTGATAGAATGCCTGAAGATGCCAAATGACGAAACCCGGGTTGTTAGTGACAAAACATGTGGAATCCTACAAAGTTGTAACAATTCAAAATTCAATTGATACTCGTCAAACCATTTTGATTGTATTGTGAATTAATGAAAAATGAATCATGTCAAATACCATGTGCTGGGGTTTCCTAACAATTACTGACTTAAAGGCATATAAAATAATTATGAATGTTAATAAAGTCTTCATTTATAAAAGAAATTACTTACCCTTTATTTTGATTTTATAGCCCAGTGCTAGTTAGTGACCCCCATTTGATGACCACAGGATGCTGCTCTATGAAATTGTTAACTAATAAATCCAAGATTTTTTTTGTTTGATAATTATGATTTGTTATTTCAAGTAACATGAAATAAATAGTTTTTCCATCATTTCTTCTGTCAAGGATAAGTAAAGAAGTTTATTTTGAAATAATTCAAGAGTTGTACAAAATATTAGGTTTTTTACATTTTTATTTTCAATGCAGAAGAAAGATATATACAGATTCACCACATTTAAAAAAATATATTATTCTTGCACTTAACGACAAAATTCTCACAAGAGAATTGATGACATAAAATGTTTTAAAAATTCATTAAGTATTTTTGAATTTCATTGAATAACTGTTAATTTTCATTGCAAAAATTGTCACAATATATAAAGGATAGATACTGATATTCTTAACAAATGCGATTTCTTAAGAGTCTAAAAATGTAATGCAACATTTACATACATACAGCACTAGTTAATCCATCACATTCTGATAGATATGCAACATTCAAATACAGTAGATATTACAATTATGACATTTTAGATTAACACCACACTAGGTGCGTGAAACGCATGAAGGAATCGACTGAGATTCACAGTAGCCCCTGATGCCACCAATTAGGATGACGATGTTTGCATTAAATTATCATGAATATTCGATTACAGTAAAAGTCCACTTAATACCAACAGTTAATATTGAATACTTTCATTTAATTCTTATTTTCTTCATAAAAATTATCACACGGTATATTAGTGGGAATTTACGAGCTCTATAATATTAATATTATTTTATGGTCATTGTTACTCATGTCTATATGTAAAATGACATATACAAAAACAATATGGTACGTGTTCAACCAAACTTATTAGAATTTTTATTATATTGAAGGGAAACGAAAAGCTAAATATTCTGTGATATTCAATGACATACATTGATAATAATAACAAGAAGTCGATAAAATTTACATATATTTGTATATTAATTGCTAAAATCAAACTCAGTACAATATTGGAAATTTTTTAATTGATTAAGGCAGATATTACCTATTTGAATACTTATTTAATCGTCAGCACAACCATCATGTGCAGGTAAACCACACAATGATGACAATTATTCAACACTATAGTGAGGTTAATGTTAGCAATTATATTAATTTCATGTACATTTCTATTACTGTTTTTCTGTCACAAAATGTTCCACGTTGCTATTCTCCTTGAAGAATAATATCAAGTTCAGATTTAATGGTGGTAATTTGGGAATATATCCATTACAATCCGTTGTAAAGAAACTAATATAATTATATGAATCTTAAAGGTAAATCATTAAGCATTTTTCAGGTCCATAATATATTTAATTTGTGTATGTACAACATGAAACAAAATCGGCCAATTAATAAAACCGAATTCTGTACTGTATGATTTTTTTATTGTTAATGATGTCAGTAGTTTAATGTATGAAAAATAATTCTTAATTTATTTCACCGTTAATCTTTCAATTTTGATTATTGTATCAATTTACAACAAAATATACTTTGCAACAAAAATAAAATGAAGAATACAAAGAAACCTAAAATTACATTGACGGCCATATCCATATTATATATAGTTTTAAAGTGTATTTGGTGGATATAATTCATTAAATTCCAATTACTATCACATAAATTATGCTCAAATTAATCATAAAAACATTACGCATATAACATTATCTCACTAATAAAGACGATACGTATTCAGTGTATTAATTGCTTTCTAGTTATGAAAGTTAATTAATGCAAAAAAATATAACATTAAAAAAGTGATCCATTATTTCAAATGGATGAAATAATTGATAATCAACAAGTATTTACATGTTTAAAGAAACTCGTGGCAGTAAAATATGGTAATATCATTATTATGAATAAGATTTAACATATTGACAAAATAAAATAGTATATTTTACACCCAATATCAATCTAGGGTTGCCAATTTTATTTAGTATTTAGTCACATTTTATCATACATGAATATAAAAATGCAACTATGAATTGTTTGCTTCTTATTTCTATTTATTTCAATAAGAATACATTTGAGCATCAAGGCAAACTACAAATCAATAATCTTTATTCAACAGTTGTTCTTAATGAAGAATAGTTGGAAATCCTATTTATAGCACATTAGTATGATAAATTTTTGAAAGATTCCTTGATAAGTAATTCGGTGATGATTTACGGGGCCTGGTACTGGATACTATGTAATAATTATTTATTTTCAATTGTTCTTTTTTTATGCATTTGGGTTGATGTAGTGGTGTATGATTTCAAAGTTATTCAAAATATGTGAAGCTCGAAAGGAATGCTAAAATATTTGCACGGTACTAAGACATAATAAAAAGTTTGGTAGTTAATTGTTCATTTGGTTAGACTAACGCCCTTGATTTATAACTGGTTTCCATTCGCGATCGTAAGGCACGTAACCTCTGTTTACAATATACTCTAAGAAACACTGCCGCGAAGACAACTATAACTCCAACAATGCCGAGTGCAGTGATATGATGCTGGTATACTAGGCACGATAATAATATAGCTATACCCTGTAAAAAATAAAAAATAAAAGAAAGTTAAAAATAAATTGATAATAAAAGAATATCAATTGACATTATCATAAGTGGAAAACATAAGACTTCTACTGACCATTGCATTCTTATTCAATATCAATACAATGCAAGTAATTTCCTTTTCCTCCGCAAGTTTTTTTACTCTTATTCTGAAGTTTTTGAAGATAACAATCATATGAAAGATATAACTAACCTGTCTCAAAGTCATTATTATAGTGAAGACGACAGGACCAAATGTGGCAATGGTGAAGAATATAAACAGCTGACCAGCTGCTGAGCTTATCGACAGCAGAATGCAATCAATTATAAACTTGGGATACTGAAAAAAAGTTTTTAATTATTCAACACCGTAATGTTACACATTGATTTATAGCATAAATATACCTCTATAAAAATCAAATGAATTCAGATTTTTTTGAGACTGAAAATTATTTGAGTGTTAATTAAACATTAAGCAATATATAAAAATACACCCAAAAATCCCTTAAATGTAGGCCCGACTCACATCTATCATAAATTGTAGTGAATCAACAAATCCACTTTGTTGGGCCAGTGAAACTCCAGTAAAAAGACAGGAAAACAAATTGACACCACACATCATTTGGATAGGTGGCATAGAGTATGTTTTGAATAAAGCGCCTTGCCAATTTGATGTAAAACTATCAAACATCATGTATGATGCCAGTAGGATAATACCAGAGAGAGTAGTAACAGTTTTGACTAAAACAAAAAGCGTAAAAATATAGTCTTAACTTATCACATTTTTAGAAAAATCAACAAGTATTGTAAAAAAAATTGGCAATATAATATAAATATTTATTTCATCACTTAATCGGTCAGTCATGGAAAAATCTTTTTACATTAAATCATGCTTTTAGGGGGTCACTAAGTATTCCATGTTTTACTGCAAGAATTAAGTTACATATCTATTTTCTATATTGAAGGCAATCTTTAAAATTTGTCGACTAATTTTTTGGATGAATTGCATGTTGCCTGAAATGTAGAAGAATGTTTAAATTTCATGTATTTTACTATAAATTCTAATCTACTTTAAAATTCTAAATGATATATTAGTATGTTTGAATGTATTTGAATTGTGTGTTTGAAAACTATGGTCTGAAAACCCTTAAAAGCATGTAACTAAATTTTATTCAAATATATAGCAATTTTTGAACAGATATTTAAATAATTTATAATATCGACCCAAGGTGCTTGATGGAACTTCAATATTAAATTTGAATCGTTACAACTTTGTACAATTCCATATGTTTTATCACAAACGACCCGGGTTTCGCCCTTCGGCATCTTCAAGTATTCCATCGCACGGATGCAACAGAACTGACAGACAGTCAGATATTTAAATAGTCGAGATATATGGATTGTTCATGAAAAGGTCAATTTAGAAAAAAATCTGATGTAAGCTGTAAACATTTTTATCAAACATCGAGTTTCATGAAAAAAAAAGTGTTCACTTGTGAAGTATCAATGTGGCTAAAGATTAACAAAAAAATAATATCATAAAATTGATAACATAAAAATAGGTCAAGGACATATTGTTTATTTTTTATTTTGATCAAATAATAAAGATACCATTCTTTCGTGTATCACATTTTGCTAACAATTTTTGTTTACCGATTTTCACATTAGCAATGCTAACTTTTTAAAACTCAAAGATTTTATGACCAATAGGAATCTTTTTATAAAGACGTTAACTCGTTCCACATGAGCGTCGCAGACCCTGAGATGGCACGATGTGTGTCAAATGCATGAGGAATGCAAAGTATGCAATTAGAACTTTCAATTGTCTGTAATGCAGGAAACCTTTCGAACTAAGGTGTGATTTTTGTTTCAAAATATTGCTTTTTCCTCCTACTGCCACTTCCTTACACAAATATTTAAAAAAAATGATTTCTCAATCTCATTCGATTAATTGTGTTCACCACCAGAGTAACAAATCAGGTTGAAAATACACGCCAGTTTTTGTATTTGCACAGATAACATGTGATGGTTCTTGATTTCCCAATCGTTGCCTAGATATCATTCGGGAAATACTGTGGTTATCATTGCCAAATATATTATAAAATTTACTATGCCTCAAAATAGTTAATCTTATTTGTTTATTTGATGACCGTGTACGTAAATTACATTGATATGTTGATAAATATTAAAACATTTAAAGAATTTGTCTTAAAGTAATAAAATATGTGATTAATGGTTTGCAACTTCAAAAAACACCAATATGTTTATCATGCTGCCAATAAGTTTCCTGTGCAGAGGTGCTCCGATTCGTCACAGAAACCGTGGCGGTTATGTGTGTTATTTTTGTTAGGGATATATTTGTTAAAGTGATTGCGACACTGTAGGTAACTTTTTCTTTTTTTTTTAAATATTGTGAAACATTAATAATGTATTTGGCTTTCATAAAAGTAAACATTTAATACCTTTTGTGTCATCACTACTTCCCAGCATAAAAAATACCATTCCAAATGATATGAGACCTGCAGTAACATACTCATAATATTCATATTTACTACGTGAAATGATTTTTCCCATTATCATAACTGGAATAATTTTGCATGCCTTTGCAAGAACCTGGAAAAGACACGAAAATAAGATAATACAGAAAATCACTAAATAAACATGTCTAGAAGACACATTTTGTTTTCGTTATCAACATACAATTTTATTGGGCTAATTTTTGAAAATTTATGTTTAAAATACAGTGAAACCTCGATTTTACGTTTTCCAAGGGACCCTGAAAAAATAACGGTAATTGCTGGAAACGGTGAATGTGGGAAAGCTTCAAATAATAATAAACAAGTTAAATCGTAAAAAATATTTATTTATTAGTTACTTGTAAATACTGTATATAAATTTATTTTTTAAAAAAGTCCTTTATGTTAGTTTGCTTCTTTGTTATTTGGCACTTTAATCGGAATAAAGACTTATTACTAAACTTGTGACTAAAAGTTTGTGTGTACAGGAATCATAATTACCATGAATTTTAAACAACTCTACATTTCCATCATAAACAATAATACGCGTGTGGTGAATTTCAACCCAAAAAATAGCACATGCGTCCGATGCGTTACGTCTAACATGCACAGCTGATTCCAACGTGTCTAGACATAACACCTGCACTCGGCTGTGTCAAACTTGCTTGCCGAGATACGGAGAAATATGCAATAAAAACGGTCAATCGGGATAATATTTGTGACAGGACCAAAAATCTAGATGGTTTATCGAGGAAATCGGGGAATCGGGAAACAGTCAATGCGGCTTATTTAACATTGTTCTTATGGGAGTTGGACGGGACTATAAAAAATAAGCGTTCCAGCCGGGAAAACGTATTATGCGAGAACGGTTGATTGAGGTTCCACTGTACAGCAAGATATAGGTGGACAATTATATCCAAGAAAACTTATCTGGGCAAGATGTAATCTCAATCCATTCTATCTCAATAAAAGAGTCGTATGAAGTACTTATTGCAACTTATTTTGTAATATGTACTATATGTGAGAAACAATTCAATAATATATACCAAACAAATTTACAGAATTTTTTCATAAACCATACATAGATTTAAAAAAAATCAATGTATAAGGTAATGCATAATATATACATTTAAATATCTGCCTTTTCAAAACTAAAAAATCAGTGCTTCACTGAACTATAATTGTTATTCTATCCTTGTATGTTGTACTCATATTCAAGGTCTGGTACAGTTCAATTTATAAGCTCCAATATTTATTTATATAAACATTGAACTCTAACATTACTTCAGTGATAGTAAATATCTTTAATTTTTATTCATTTTAGTATAGAAATAATCGAAAATATATTACATAAAATAAATACAAAAAATAAACATACCTGAAGTATGTGTGAATTGTGAAATTTAAGCAGACTTAATATATTTCAAAAACAATGATTTTCTGTGTTCAATATTGTAAGGTTTTCAAGAGACAGTTATTTAACTTTGTGAAATTTTTCTTATATTTTTAATGTCAAAATGGTCACAGGACATAAATTTTACTCATGTGGTAATTACCCCTCTGTTTGAATAACATTATTTCCTGTGTTTGTAAGAATATCATTAACTACAAATTTTGTTAATGTTAAACATAGCTATTTATATTGCTAAGTAAATCAAACATTCTTTATGTTCTTTTTTATACTTTATATTTGGGTTCTTTAAAAACACCAGAAAAAAATGGATTCCAATAACTGCGAGAATATTATAACAAGTTTATTTAATATATGTATAAAACATCTTACCTGCGTTGGAAAACTGACGTACTTGAGAGCCTCATATTGACACCAGGCACTCAAGATATTACTGAAGGAGCAAAATGAGTATTTATATATTGGAGCCTTGTGCCTTGGTTGTCGTGTAGATAATATATAAATTCCAGACATAATAAATGCCAATATTCTATTAATAAATACCAAAAATTGTGAATCTCTAAATCGAGCCTTAGTGCCTATTTCGTTTTCGTATGTCTGAAAATAAATATTTATGTCATAAAAATACAATTCTGAAACTGCAGTAACATAATTGATAAAATATTATTCATATTCAATACTGTATAACATCAATGATCAATTTCAAAGTGTTAACCGTAAATTTTCGTTGAAATGGTGATAAACAAAAAAATTTAAAAATCTGTTCAGTAAAACTTCTAAGTTTTATGTAATGATCAGGGCTGTTCATGAGTATAACTGATCCTGATTTAAGATAATCTGGTACGAAATCTGAAAACAATACAAAACAAGTCGAGCATTATTGAAGTGTAGATGTTGTCAGGATGCCTCATATCGATTACATCTTTGATAATGGCAATTGTTTCACTTAGCACTGAAGACATTATGATGCGATAAATGTAGCTGATAATGGTTATTAAAGGTTTCTAATTGTGATTTATTTCCTTAAATAATGTGTATGAATCACTTCCCGGTCGATTTCTTCTATAAAGATGGTTCCAAAAAAATGATTTATTCTATGGTTTTATATTGAAGTATATTGTCAGACTTCAAACTTTTTTTTAACCCTTTGAGGTATAAAAATCCATATTTTTTCAAAATTTTATTTAATTTATTTTACACGAGTAATAATTTTAAACATTATCCCATGTGTTGTTAAAATTTGTTTACACGAGTAATAATTTCAAACATTATCCCATGTGTCGTAAACATTATTGTGTTTGTTTTTTTAGTTCCAGTCTTGGGTTTAGGAAAAAAATCATTTGATTATGTCCCAGTTTTCAAAAAAAGAATGCTGTGAACAAAAAAAAATTATACTCTGAACCGAAAAATATGGTTCTTTTTCCATGTTCAGTCTGAAAATCCTTTACCAAAAATCGTACCCAATAGAAAGAGACAATAAAGGATATATGTACATGCATTAGTAGAGTCTAGAGCTACAGTTAACCATTAGAGTTGTGGCCGTAAGGGCTGTTATCTATCAAACTTATGTTTTTTCTCGCCTACAGTATGAATTTCTATAGATGTTGAAAAAATATTTGAGGTTTGAAAACCTGTTTTTAGTTGAAAGAATACACAGAATAGTGTAAATTGTCATTCTCGCATATATGCGTTAACATCCAAAATTTTACTTCATTTTTCAAATGATATTTTTACCATGGCTATCCGTCACATGTGCGTGAACGTCTTAAATGGTATGGTTTTTTTATCTCGAGCATATGCGTGAACAACCGGGAAGTGGTTAAGCTGTAAAAATACTCAATCTATTAGTGCAGATTGTCGGTTACATAGCCACCATCACAAATATGACTCTTCTTGGAAATCTTGGAATTTTATAGTTTAACTAATTTAAGTACTTTAAAGAAATGTCGTCACGTAGAAGATTTATTTTAATATTTGGAATATCTATTCGCATTTGTATCTCAATAATGGTGATTCTTGAATTGTGACAACTTTCTTGCAAGATCGGTTTACAAAAAAAAAATATAATATAGTTAATGTGGAGCATATGACCCCATAATACAAGTATCTGAAAAGAAAGTTTCCATGTAATGTTTGTTCGTCAATTAGTCAACAAGTCTTTTTTTGAAGATAGTAAGGATAAAAAGATAGGATTAATAAGCGAAATCACTTTTAATATATTAACTGTCACTTCTTGATGTAAAGGCATGATGTTTTATATAATAAACACATTTTTTAATACTTATTTCCACAATATATTTTACGATCAGGATAATAAATAAATATTTGATAATCAGTTGATAATGTTCGCGATGAGCAAAACTCGCATTGATCATAAATTATATTGTGGAAATAAATACTAAAAATGTAGTTTTATTATTTGAAATAAATGAAAGGACAGGATTACTGTGCAAGATAATTACTATAGTTTTGTCCAGGAATGGAATTTTAATTTACAAATATACATGTCCATCGACAAAAGTTTATGAATTGATTGAAATGATCGGTAAACTAACACCAGCAATGTTGACCACTGTACATTGTATTTACTATCAACCCAGCAAATTTATTATATTACTTTGAAATCTAATTAATATATTATTGAAAAACAAAACATGGCAAGTTAAGCTGGCATTACTAATGATGCTTGGGAAAAGATTGTCTACAGATAAAAAATTGAGAAGGGAGCAAGTGGAAGATTTTATTGGTTACCTGATTGATGATACACTTCTATAAAGCTTATTACAAACATTTTAGCTTACCTGGGTCATGACTTTCTCTTGTAACAATCCCCATGTCAGATATGAACCCATTAATCCAGTAAAACATAATGTCAGTAGTAAAAATTCTTTTGAAGGGCTTCTAACATTTTCTGGTTCACTCTTTAGTGCGTTGTCTGATGAACGTTCAGATTCTGAATCTCCAAAACAGTGACTTACTGTGCTAGAAAACCATCCAGTGCCTGAAAATATATTTTAACCATATTAATACTCTATTCAAATTTTTGACTGACTATTAAGAAGTATTACAAAATATTTCTTCTGAATGAATATTCTGCATTCTTTAATAAATGCCATGTATTTGTTAATTTTTCCGTATTATTATACTACTAATCACTAATCACACACATCTCCTATAGATGCTTTTAAAATAAATTAAAATTAAACAATTCATTTTACATATTGTTCATAATTTTCTATTTACACAACTGAACATACATTAAAGGAACAATTATAATAAAAGACATGAGATAATTTTGTGATTTAAGTTGATTTACAAGATTGATAAATTTTACAAGACATTACATTTGGATCGAGAATTCAAAAAACCTTTGGATTGATAGATCTGTTGGTTTCAAAGTATATTTTAATTTATTAATATTTACAAGTATTTATCTTTTAGTATGCTGTTAGATAATTCAAAAGTATATCTTACCACACCGTTCAAGATATTTCGATTTTCTGACATACTTATATATGAGGAAACCAGGAACAAATATTGAAGCATATCCAAAGCAATTAATGCTTAATCTAAATATCCAAGCATATTCGGTTTCATGGAAATATCCACTTTGGCCTGATGCAACCATAATTCCTTGAAATACGTGAGAGAAAACATATATCGTGCCAATACATGATATTATTAATAGGCTAGAACAAAAGATGATAAATAAAATGATTAATTGTAGATTAATTTAAAGGTGTAATTCTTTAAAATATATCAATAGTAATAACCAAGCGTATTAAAAAAAATCGAAGCATACCAAATAATTATTTCTGGGATATTATGTGCCATTTCTAGGTATATGTTGGGTTCCTTCTGTTACACTTCTATAAAATACACCTCAATTTTGACTGATAACGACTTTTGCCACCCAATAAATTCATAAAGATAAGAGGAAGTACAATTCGCACTCGTTTAAAGAAACTATCACTGATTGTGAAACATTGTAGACGTTTAAAAAGTATGTTCGTATTTTTTGACATTTATGTTAGCTCAGCTGATACTGTAGTACACTGTCTATGGCTAAATCGAATAAATTAATGTTTTTAATTTTAGTGATGCCAGATAAAGATTCTTTTTTTGAAATTCTTGATTTGCTATGAGCATACGTGACATCGTACAACAGTACAAAAAAGAAATTTAAAAAAGCGTCAATAGAAAAGTTTTTCTTTTTTTGTGAATTGGAACATTTTAAATGAAAAATAATAAACGACAAATGCTTTCTTAAGCTCTAGAGACAAATTTTCAATTTTTTAAATTCAGTTGAGATTGTTATTTTTTCCTTATCGATTTGTTACTTTCAGTTGCTTTCATATAGTATACTTGTCTATGTTTGTCGATGATTTTTGCCGGTACCTTTAGGTTATTCAAACGTCAAAGATTTAGGATTTTTACCAACGCGATGTCAAAGGTATCAAGCAAAAGTAGATAAGTATAAAAAAAACCCTTCTGATGTATTTTTTACCAAAATGATAATTGAAATCATATTTTGATTTTAGTGCTTAATAAGCTTGGTGACCGGGGGAGGCTCAGGATTAGGAAAAGCTACTGTTGAACGTCTCGTTCAACAAGGTGGTAAAGTTGTACTATGTGATTTACCGGACTCCAAAGGGAAGGCAGTAGCTGAAGAAATCGGCAGTAATGTTATTTTTACGCCTGTTGATGTAAGTATAGGTAAATATGTTTAATAAGATGATTCTCTTTTTCTTAACCCTCCAATTAACTAAATACTATTAAAAATACTACAGTACTATAGGAAATTGAATGACGAATAAGACATTAAGAAACCGGTAACATATGCGAAATTATATAATAAGTAATATTTTATGACGGTTTGTGATTTTTAAATTATGAAATATATACTCATAATAAATTCTTAGGAAACTGCTGAAATCATGTTTAAAATGTGAAAATTGGGAAATAAACAAAAGTTACAGTCAATGTAAAGGAAATAAATGTCAGCTCGTCTTTTGAAAATGACCTTTAATCTGTGACTACAAGCATCCACAATCTTTTGTATCTTGTCATCATGGTTGATATCTTTTTACAGTTCCATAATGCCACAGTGATTATCTATTAGTTTCGTGTATATTACTCAATGATGCCATGGTACGCCATATTTTAACTAGATTGAGAAAAATACTGCAACTTTGTTCGTCTTTTTTGCTTTGAATTGGAGCCGATATGGTAATGAATAAGAATCAAACATTGTAAAATTATTTTTAATTGCAGGTTCGTGTTGAAAGTGATATTAGTTCGGCTTTAAAGCTTACAAAAGAAAAGTTTGGAAAGCTGGATACAGTTGTAAATTGTGCAGGAATCTCCATTGCTTTCCAAACATACAACTTCAATAAAAATACAGTACATCGTCTGGAAGATTTTGAAAAAGTTTTATTGGTAATTATTATCTTAAATCAACACTATTTACTTATTTCACTTTGGGCTATATACAACACACGGTTTGATTGAAGATTGCAGTCTACTTTGTATCTTGCATTTTGTCAACAATAATATTAATCAAAAAATAAAAATTATTATCATGGAAACTGCAAATGAGCATTACAGCTGCATTTGGAAACACATCATGCTGCAAGTCATTCTTTTGAAATTGAATATCGTAAGAACAAAGTGCCCCTATTGTTGTACAACAAAAAATGGTCAATCAATCAACAGGTGCATTTACAAAAATCAAAAATCTGCTGATGTAAACATTTCAATATTTTTTTAAAATTTCACATTAATTATCATATAATTGTGCACTATGTATTTTCGTTCGTTTTTTTATGTTATGTTTCGATTTCTGTTGTACATTAATGCTTTAAAGTTTACTGTTAGGGTGGGAAGATATTTATGATAAACTATCAAGGCTTATACCTATTTGATGTATATAATTTTATGGAAATATTGTATTAAAAAATGAAATGAATAATTTGAGTGAGTTGGAGAAACTAAAAAATAACTTTTTTATATGTCACATGGTTCTGTTATGATCTCTTTCTGATTTCTATAGGTTAATACTCTTGGAACTTTCAATGTCGTTCGATTGGCTGTCGGTTTAATAGCACAAAATGAACCAGACTCAGATGGCCAACGTGGAAATATAATAAACACTTCTTGCACCTCAGCATTTGACGGTCAAATTGGTCAAGTTGCGTATGCAGCTTCAAAGGCAGCTGTTGCTGGTATGACATTGCCTTTAGCTCGAGATTTGGCTACACAAGGAATTCGAGTAAATTGTATAGCACCTGGTAAGAAAATTTCTGAGCTATCGTTGATAGTGTAATTGGTTCGACATTGGAATGCCAAAGAGAATAAAAATTGCCTTGATATAATTCTCTGATAATACCAGGGCTGTTGAGTCATTAAATAAAAACACTCAGGCTCTGATATTGACCAAAAACACGACTCCGACATAAACCAACAAGTTGATTTTGACTAAAAAAGTTTAATTTTTAAGGTTTTTTGCTATCGTTTCTTATTTATGTGAATTGATTGAGTGAATTGAAGAAATGATTCTGATGATCAGATATCTGATGAAATCATTTTTTTTAAATGTTTTTACAATTTCAAATTAAAGTGTTCCTATTTATCACTCATTTCCAGGACTTTGGCTTTGTGTGCTAGTGTAGAATATTAATCTACATAGAGTGGCATTCAAAACTCAAAATTGCATTTTTCTGGTAAGAGTTTTTGTTATGGATGTGATGATATACAATTTAAACAATAACAGGAGGGATCTGTGTGGCTTTTTAGCACTGTTTTAAATATAAACATACCTATTGAATGCTGCATATATAAGGCTTAAATTAGTTTTATATCCCAAAATTCAATTGAATCTTAGCATATTCAATATCTGTATGGATTTTGTCCGATTGCAATTCAAAAAAATTAAGTGTTTTATTTATTTTTTCAGGGCTTTTTGACACTCCTGTCTTGGATTATCTTCCTGAAAAGGTTCGGGCCTTTCTTTCTAAATCTGCGACGTTTCCTCGTAGATTGGGATACCCTTCAGAATTTGCAAAATTAGTTACAACAATTGTTGAAAATAGTTATATGAACGGAGAAATTATTAGGCTCGATGCTGGTCTAAGAATGACCCTATAGTGATTAAAAACATTCATTTCAATTAACATACCATATTTTCAAAGTACCTTAACGAGTATGTTGCATAAGAAATAATAAAATTCATCTCCTTAAAAGTTTATATCCTTTGTTGTGTTAAAATACTTGTGAAGTGAAAATCATTTAATTAAGATTCAGAAAGACGGAAATATTTTAAGATATAAAAAGATTTCTTGTTACAAAGAGTGCTTTGGTCTGGTGAAATGAGAAATCAAAAACAGGACAACTGGTATATATTTTTTTCAGATTTATTGATTTTGCATTTTGATTAATCTTTGTTTTACACCTAAGATTAAAATAAATTTGTTTTAGAAGACTAAGAGGTTCACTGTTGTATATTTTGTTTTTTTGTAAACAACACATCACTGCTTTCTCATAAGCTTTTGATAAAATTCAATTTTCATTGATATATGGAGCTGTTATTGAAAAATAAATAAATGAATAGCTGTAGAAATTTTATAGGAAGAACATCAATAACATTTTGTTGAAAAAATGTTAAATAAAACACTTCATATCTAAAGATGTAATAAAATAATGAAATAAAATTATATTTTTCTTTTTTTTCAAACATACACTCCCGGTGTAGAGCAGATAGCCTCCTGATGGAGGTATTTACAGCAATTTATTAAGTTCTGCATGTTCACTCTGATGGTGAAATGTACAATAATGTAGATGATAACGCTGGATGCTTTGAAGGGAGTCAAAAAAAGCCATATTCTTTCAAATTATGTAATGTAAGAGTCAAGAAAAACCATGAATGTACTTCTACTACAGGGGTATCAAAATAAGTGATCTCTTCCTATTGAATCTCGATGAAATGACAGGTAAAATGATTTCAATATAGTTCATTAATTTTGGTAAGTAGGAACTTAGGAACTTTGTCCAAGGGAAGGGGGATGGTGCTGAAGCATTTCTTGAATAGAAATATTAAATAGTTTTCGTTTCATTTTTGGATGTTGTCACAAAAAGATAATATAAGAAATATATTTTTTGCTGTTTTACATTGAGTAATTCTGGTTTGTAAAATTTATTTTTATTTAATTTAACATTTACAAAAAGTACGTGATATGAAATACGTGTGATTCTCTAAAGGAATTTTAAAGAAACAACTGTGGAATTGTTTTTCCTTTAATTATTGCCAACATTAAAACAACAACATAAATTGAATGTCATTATAACCAAACCAATAGTTTTGAAAGCTATGTCAGATGTGTGTTTGGATCCTAGCCTTAGGGTCTGTATTATTCTTCTAGATATAATCAACGCAAGCTGTTTATTGTGTGTCAGTTCTGTATTCATGTCATAGAATTTTTGAAGAAGCCAAAATGCGAAACCTTGGTTGTGAGTGACTAAACATGTGGAATTGTATAAAATTTCTGCAACTTAGAACTTAGAATGTCTGCAACTCTTAGGTATTCAAATTCTATCAAACACCCTCAATTAAAAATATAAATTACTTTGATGCATGATTATTCTTAAGTTTACAACACTTAAGTTAATAGTAAAGTATGTAATACAATTTGATTGAAAAAAAATCTGCCCGAAAAATTAAGGTTCCAAACTTAAAAAATAAAAAAAAAAACAATGCAAAGGTAGAGCTCCCCCTTCTATAGCGATGTTATTTTGGGTTGTGTTTATTTTATCCTTCAATCAGGATAGTGCTAACAAAAGAGTTATGGCTATTTTTTGTATGAATTCAGGGTTTGGCTAACTGAGAAATTTACCCTCGAAAAAAAGTCTCCGAGAAGACTCAAAATCGTAATAAACGAACAATGTTTGGAGAGTATGATAGAATAGTAATACAATAATGTGAGTCTACACATGTGCGTTAGACGTTGATACGGCGAAAGTTTCTCGCCATCTCACTTCGATAGAAACAGTTAAAGGTTGAGGAACCTAAAATAGTCGAGAATTATTTGATATGATGGCTCTTATTTCAATGAAATGTATGCATAATTATAGAAGACCTTGTGGTTTTGGTTTTATATACGCAATGATATTACGAAAGAACTTTTAACATTTCCCCATCTGTGCTAAAAAAATACGTCCGTCACGGTAATGGACACACAGTTATCAACTCCGACGCCGCGCCGCTATTGAAACAATTACAGCTTAATAATTTTGTGAATCGTAATCAATTTTATTTCACAAAATATACATCGTAAGGTTCACAGTCGCCATATAAAGGTGATAATAATATAATGTCTCCAAAGTTCTCGCAAATGTAAAATAGTTTAGAGATAAAAAAATTAACAAATGTTTTATAATAAATATAATCGTTTTTACGTTTCTACATCTAATATCATTATGTATAATAAACATTCTTCTCTATTTGTCAGATATGACAGATGTAGGTCGGAACCACTCACTACTAAATCCGACTAAAAACATGTGAATGATTTCACACTTGAGTAGCTTCATACGAATTATTCATAATGACAGTTAAGCTTCCGCAGGCATTAACAAGATTTTTTTGAGATTTAAATACTTGTAAATTGTATGTTCAATTAAACACACTAATCTGTTTACTGTAACGTTACATTTCGGGTTTTGTACGCCATGCTAGTGGACGATTAAAATCACATAATATTTTAAGCATTTAAAATATTTGACCTAACTACAATAAAAAGAAAAACTGTAGTAACATTTTGAAACAATAGGAAATGGTACCTCTTTGTGTTTATTTTGAAAAAGTTATAATAATTATTTCAGACATTGCTTATTAGGGCTGTCAGATTTATTGAGATACGGACCGCCATATTCAATTCAAATTTTACTCACTTCAACATACTAAGAATTTTTTTTGGATTGATTATATTTTACGAAAGATTTATGCATTGTGATATTTTTTTTACGAAAAAATTACAAATAAACCCGTCATGAATATTCCTACTGTTGAGTGACAGTTAACACACTAAAACCGAAATAAATATCGACGATTTAAATAAAAAAGGGAAGTAAGAATTAAATTGTGAGCATAGCTACACGTTATAAAATGCGTTTATTTGTACGAATTCAATACAAGGTAATTTTTCATATAAAATGATATTTATTTTTTATATGATGATAAATATTTTTTTTTCTATTTAGCCAAGGAAAATGATTCAATTGTTCGCAATGATTAAGAGCAAATTTTTCCCATGTTTTAAAATGACCGTTAACGATTTGTTATATATTTGTACTTTGCTGCAACTTCGTAACATGGGTAATTTGGGTTTCTAACTTATAAGAGGCGTTATAATTAGCAAAAGATATATTTGAAAACGGGATTTTTCACTTTTATGAAATTGGTTATGGTATTATGGTATTGAAAATTTCAAAAGTGTATGAATACGGAAAACATAGCAGCCGTACATATATTAAGTAACTTTCGAATTCATGCTCAAAAAATTGGTATGCGTGTCTGAGACATTTGATTTTCTATTACAATCTTACATTTATAGAAACTAGAGTATAAAACGATTAGTCAATAAAATTTCCCTAATTTTTCCACTTTATCGCAAAAGATAAGTTAGTTCTATTGCTTGCGTATGATAAAATGCTAAAAAATGCTGAAAGGCAAAACCCAGGTCGTGGGTGACAAAACATGTCGAATTGTACAAAGTTTTAAGAATTTAATTTTATTATTAGAATTCCATCAAGCACCCTTTAGTCGATATCATAAATTATGCCATTATTGATAATCATAGCTTTACCTTTGATATAAACATATTCTTTTTTAAAGTTTAGTCGTGTTGCATACACTCATGACATTTGTTCAAGCCTCAATTTTATTTATGGTATCTTTTTTGTCGCCGTTACATTTTTAAACGGCCGTTTAGTGTTTTTTTTTGCGACCGGGCATCTTTTGTTTGTTGTTATAAGATGCTCGATCAATTTAACATTTCGGCTTAAGGTGGCTTCACAATAAATATTATAATAAAATATCTCGAATGAATACGAACATGAATTAAGTTTAATCAATTGATAACATTCATCACCAACCTAATTAATGATGACCGAATAATTTTTATAATAAGAAATAAGAAAATGTGAAAGAAAATAAAGAGTTATATATTTAATTTTTACAAAAGAGTCGGTAGCATATACATTTATGGCCGTAGAAATATTGTTCCTTACATAATCATCTACAACGAATTTTTTAAAATGCATCATGTTTAAAAAAATAAAACTATTACTGTCATAATAATCATAATAAAAGTAAGAGCAAAATTCACAAACTTTCGGATGTAACGATTTATCTAAAGAAACTATTATTTAAACATACAGTGCACTCTCGATTATTCGTGATAATGCTGGGGAGGATGGTCACGGATAATTGAAAAACACGGATAATCCGAATCATCAACTTTTTATTTTATTTTCGAATATAATATCATATACAAAATACAATTTTTTAACACATTGTTTATATATTCATTATTTATCAGGAGAACACAAAAAAATACGTAAAAATATAATATTTTATCATATTAACAAACGTAGTCCCGAGAGCTGACAAATATAGGCAATAAATATTGAAATTAACAAATTTACTGCGGGCACTCGCGCCGGTTTATGCACTTCACTGGAAATTTAAATAGAAACGCATGTGGAGTACAAAATATTTCAATACTTGACTCATTCTAGTCCCATAAATTGTGATGTTTATTCCGGTATATGCGAACATTCATACATTCAAAACACACAAGTGGTTAAAAAAAAATTACCGATTAGTTACGTAAACACAAACATATCTCTAAATTCAACCTTTTTTTCAAACAACGCGCATATTCAAGATCGCAATTTATTAATGAGTCTCATAATCGCTGTAGAAAAATAATCAATCAGATTATATTTGAATTAAAAAATATTTATTTTCAGGTACGAATAATCCTAAAACCGGATAATCCATACACGGATAATCGAGAGTACAATGTATTTGTAGATATTTCGCTATTTCATTTACAATATTCAATCACTTTGATCTTTGAACTTTTTTGTTTATTTTTTAATCATTTTATACTTTAGTTCGATGAAGATATTTATTCACGTTGCCCGTTCGTTGTGAGGCGAGCTTAATCGGCCCTCTCCAACATATTTGCCTTGGGGTTCCTAATGAAGCCGTGCAGGCAAGCCGACAGGACCCGATCGAAAAACGATAAGAAGATTTCTCTCCACTGCCATCTCTTGATCTTATCGTGTCATTTCATCTATTGCTTTTGAAAAATATAAACAATAAGACATATCTCAAAATTCAACTTGACTGTTGCAATGTTGCTCACTCTTAATATTCTGGTATTACCACATACCACATACCTGCCATATATTATCGGCAGTTACTCTCTTATCCCGCATTTTTTATGTTTTATATATTTTGGTATTTTATACATCACACATATTATTATAAGTGACACGACTTAAAATATAATATTATTAGAACCAGCGTAGGAAAGCCGCTAAAAGCAGCTTTGGTGGTCGGTTGAAATTAAAAACACGAAAATTCACAAAGTTTATTTTTAGTTTTAGTTAAGTCTACTCATAATGTGAAGCATATGGATTCTTAACGGAGCATATCGCCACAAACATATTTTTAGGGATACGACAAGTTTATTGGTTAGGTAATGGCCCTCACTTCAGCCCGATTACGCAATCGGATAGATAGAAAGCAGTTTTAGACATCGATGCCTTCCAATATAAATTAATAAAAAAAATGTCCGTACTAGCTCTCGATTCCGCGAGCATAGCATCTGAAACGAAATGCTGCGATTCTGGAGTATAGGCCAGAAATCAGTAGTTCACTGATATAAACATCGCTTCATTCTCTTAAAAATATATTATGGCAAAAGATATATACATTAAAGCTGTAAAATGTGTCAAAATTCAAATTGTCCAAGATGAAAAAAATTTCAATAAAACTCTTAACGACAGTTCATTTTCTTGTGTTTTAATAAGATAATAATATGATATATACTTTATTACGAGAGTCCATAATGTTCTCCATCGAAGATTGGCAATATGTTGTATAAAATATTGTTTCAAAATGTCGAATGATAACAACACTATGTCTTTATAAATTAATAATTTTTTGATCACAATCGTTACCAATGAGACTCTTGATTGAGCTTTCAAAATTTCGACTGATAGTTTCTGTATTTTTTGGTATGTTTTTTTTTATTATAATGAAATATGATTACTACTAACATAGTTTTTCAAATTTGGTGATATTTTGAATAACATCAATATTATGGAATACTGAAAATAGCCATATATTTTTAATTCATTCATTGTCGATATTTAAACATATATTATTGCTGTGTTATATCCATCAACTTAATAATATCTCGATTCTACATTTTTTTTCATTTTGAATTTGCGTTGGTCGTGTTCACCACACGACACAAATTATGCAAAATTACTAAAAATAAACATAGAATTTGTAAAAGATGCTGAAAATAAACGAGCGACAGAAAATTAAAGAAACCACTTTTTAAGATTACGATGCTTAAACATACTATAAATAAAAACACATGCTAAATTGTTATTACAATAATTTAAATTTACATTAATTAATTATTGATTAAGTACTAGTAAGAATAAAGCAAACAAACATTTATATTTTTTATGCGGCACAGAATTTATTCAAATAGCAATTTTTATGTGATGAAATATAAAATAGAGTATTCAAAACACTTATATAATTGATCTTAATAAATGCAATATATTTATATAAAGGACTGTAAATTGTTTTCAAAGAAATAAATTTTAAATGAAATAAATAAAACACATAGTCTCCACCAGTAAGTTATATTGACGATGATATTAAATAATTAAGAAACACATTTTATCGAAAAATATCCATTTATTTGCTGAAAGAAAGCAAAAAAGAAACAACACAACATTTTTGAATTATTATTATTTTATTATACCTTGTTTACTGACAATTATTTAAATTATTACATTAATGAAGATGAGGATTGGTTTCATTCGGCCAGTAAGCCTTTCTTGCTGATCCCAAAGAATTCTAAGCTAGGATAGTTTCTAATAAAAAAACCGTGTTGATGAGTTATTAGTTTTTCAGTGTAAAACATTTGGATTAGGCGACAAAAGTGTGATAACTATTATGTGGGTACCTAATTAAAAAAAAAGATAAAATTTTCATGCGTAATTATCATCATATTAGCATTATAAAATACAACAAAAAATATCCTATATTCACAGTTACTATTATAATACTACTATTTTTTGAATGCTTTTAGGGGAAATTTATTTGATCATAAAATTATAATGTAAATTTATAAAGTCATTTCTCTCCAATTGAATCTTCCATAAATATATTACTTGACACTTGATCATAGTAATAATCTATAAAACTATCACTTTGGAGTCAAAAGACTTCCGGATAATCGTTAATTGGACTAATACAAAAATAATTAGCTTATATCAGCGGTGAATTTATGCTTAATAAAATGATGGGTTTCCGAAATATCTTAAGTTAAAAAAAATTATGAAAACTCTGGATTCCACTCCAGGGGACCTCATGAGCTAGCTCCACCCAAAGATCGGGATGAGGAGGGAACCTCTCCCTATTGGCTCCTTTAAGAGCGAGGGCGCATACCGCGAACCTCCGGCGGACCTCTTTATAATTGCGTTGATAACAGTACATACGCTCGATAATAACATCATCCGGTGTTTGCCATATAATGGGTCTGCATGCCATTGCGGTCGGTTGTAACTTTTGTAAATCAAGCAGCATGCATTGACAGGCCGTGATGCACTCTAGACATTCCAAAGAGGGTGTCTACCACATTTAAGTAAAATTTTACAGTACAATTGAAGAGAGAGAGAGACACATCAAAACGACATATGTATAAAATCACACACTTTTCAATTTGAAAATGTTAATTTTAAGTTAAGTTAACTTAATTTGTTAGGTAAACAAAAGTTATTCAGCTATTAAGCCTTGTTCTCTCCCAAGCGGAGAATCTTAACAAGAGTTGCTCTACGAGAATTGGTCGTACTCATTTTCTCAATATATATTTTTAGGGTGTTAGACAATAAACTTCGACTGAAAATAGTTTATTTTTGACAGATTTTTCCTACCTTTCCTATTTATGTGCACTAAATTAAATTTCTGCCTACCAATCCGGCAAATTATTCATTGAGATATTCTTCAAAATCGTCTAATCGAAAAAGTATTCCGAGTCGCTCGTTTTTCACGACGCAGACTGTGACGTTGGCCAAAAACACGAGTCTGGCTCCACAGCTCTGGTAAGTACACATATTTGAAAACGAATATATAAATTTGATAATTATAAGTAATTTGTGTTAGTTTTACGGATTTGAAACTATGGATAACCGAAGAAGACAACATTGACCACTCAATTATAGGTCCGATATTTAATGCTATTTCTTAATTATTCGCATTAACTGTCTTTTAACTTTTTTGGTATTGAAATCATAAAAACTAATGTGTTGCCATTGAAAAGTAACACCGTGCGTTCCATGCATTTATAATTGGATACAATTAACGTTTGAATGCACTAGGTATACCGCCGCAAATGCGAGATAACGTCTTATTATTACGAAAGAAAACGTCGTAAGAGGTCACTGCAAATATCATAACGATTACCGTGTCTGGCGGTTCGTAAATTCAAACGGATGGGCGATGTATATTTATTTTCAGTCTGTTTTAAATAAAGTTTCTTCAATGTAGTGTTCATAAACGTTATAAATCAACTGTGTACGGTTAAAATAATCTAAATACTGTAGATATTAAAAATAACAATGTACAATATTTTTTATAAGATATAGTTGATAGCTATTTCGGCTCACGCCATCGTTAGAACTGTAGATATTCGCTGAAGTTGAAATATTCTGTAGCTGATGGATCAATGTTTTTAAAACTTTAATACTATTTAATTACGCGGTCAAGGAATTTCCAGATTGGTAATATACATACATTAATATTAGAAATAAATTTTAGGATTTTCGTTATTTGTCATTGATGACTATGAGTTTTCCTAGAAAGAAAAAGCTACTATAATCACAATTTTCATTTACCAAATCGAACATTATATTCTTAAAAATTCCAAAATTATCAGCCATTTTTTTTATTAAATTTTTTTCTCAATAATCAGAACACAGTATTTATGCGATTCAGTCCGAACGGAATACATATCCGTTTTGTCCGATGTTTAAAAAAACCTTGAATTCGTTTGATACTGCCTGTCACTTTGGTTTAGAGAAAAGATCTTCGTAAGTCGCCTTGGTCAGGATTTTTGTTAAACACATCATATATTAAATAAAATATTATAATATGTTGAGTTATTATTTTTAAATATATAAGCATCACTGTGATTTTTTAACACGTAATGCTTAACAGCCTATAATGTTATTTTAAATATAATAATAAAAACTCATTCGTTACAGTATCATTTTTACTATATATTTTATGGTCAGGATCGGTTTCTCTCATCAAGATTATAGCGTTATCAACTGACTGTACACAAATTACAATTAATTATATCCATATAAAATTTTGAGTTGATAGTTTGCAGGGATAAAAAAACCAATGATTCAAAAACTAAGAAAACAATAGAAAATCATAAAATATACATTAAAAGAAGTAGATTAATTAAAAATTTAATGAAATTTTTAAATTTGCAATGCTTGCGATTAGCGAAACCGGTCTCGAGCATCGCATATATTGTAGAAATAGCATAAAAATGTGTTTTTATTTTTTTTCCATTGAGAAATGACAATCAACACCTTAAAAGTGGTACGTTGTTTTAGTCAAAACTCGTATGAAATACAGGTATATATAAAATGGTTTTGAATAGTAGTTTTAAATGAAAAAAAATCTATTTTGAAATGTGAAAAAAATAATGACTTTGTACCGTGGTTAGGCATCTCATTCCAGAAGTCAACAATTGCATTTGCGTGCACTTGAGGGAAATTTATTACTCCTCTACAACGCAGTCTACGAGATTACGCTCAATCATCTAACATTTCCTACGTCTAGTCTAGTGGTTGGTATATTTATTTAAATATTTATAAAAGATCGTCTTAGAAGCTCTGCGTGAACATATCGACTCAATATTAGATACAAATTAGTACTTCTAATCTTATCTTAATTATTATCGGTACTTAACGAGTTATTTTGATTAATATGCCAATCCATGAATATTTGTATCTAAAAACTAAGAATTTTCAAAAAAATTATAATTGAAAAAATATTTTTTCCACAAGCAAAATCTTAATTAGTCATCAATTAATCGTCATCATATCAAATTCTTACTCCTTACTTTACAATGCTCATCGTTTAATTGCAATGTAGAAATTCGAGCAAAAAGAATAGTTAAATATAATAAATAATACTCCCAAATATTTGTGTATAACGGTCCATATGATAATTTAAAAAAATATTATAAGTAAAAAGTATTTTTGTCAGATAAATTATACGTTGGGCCAAAACAGTTTGATTCCGTATGTTGTATTATTTTAGAAAGTTGTATACGGGTCAAATTACCTATTATATTTCATCGAAACTTTTCTATATCAGATAATAACTCATTTCATAGGATTGATCAATAAATTGTTTATATAAAAAAAAATATTTGGTCAAAGAAGCACAAACGTGATAGATTTGTATAAGCCATGGTTGTTCATTAAAATACAAGTTATATAAATGTGAAATATTTTTTTTTTTAATGAATCTAATAAGCAGTGTGCGTTGTAGTTTTTTTATAACATTGAAAATGATGTGTCGTTTCAGGTTAAAAATTATATTAATTTACAGGCTAAAAGTTACAATTTTACAAAATAATCATCTTGCGTACCGATTTTAAACTGATGAACTTAATTTCGTATGATTGGTAAATGTATCTTAATAATTGAAAATCGAAACTGAAGTGAGGAATTCATGATTACTGCCTAGATTATAATGTTATTGTTAATAAGTTTTGTTAATTGTAATTAGTGTTGTTTAGCTTAGTCGTTAATGGTCACTCACTGATTTTGTTATCATAAACTTAAAAAAGAAATCTTTCCAATTATTAGATAGTACTTATCACGTTTGTTCATTGAAGTTTAGACCAAGTAGTTTTAAGAGATTTATTTTTTCTTTTATATCTCCATTAAAAGTCTTGAGCTGAGCATTTTTATTCGAAATAAATTCTTTTGAAGTCTGTATCCGGCTTATCAATAAATTAACCAGGAAACAGAGAATTCCTGTAAGAATGTTGGAAACTTCATATGTTTTATTACGTGTATTGTCATATTGTGTAAGGCTTCTGTGGCTAGCTTTTAACATTCTCTAGTTTACAGTGGTTGCGGCAGTGCCCGCTAGTACCAGAGATCTCTTCCCTCGGAATGTTGTTTATTGATATCTCACCATGCTGCGAGAAAAACAAGATTCATTTTGCATCGCTGTGCTTGAAAGGAAGCGTGATTGAGTGCAATGCATTACAACTTTACAAACGAATTGAAATTAAAATACTAATTTAAGAAACACTCCGGGATTTATATTGAAATATGCATAAGATAAATGTGGGTTGCATTAATGCTTCAAATGAAGTCGTATTTTGATAAAACTTAGTTGTTTTACTTCCTCCCACTTTTCCAATTGCAATATCAATTACTAAAAGACGCGAATTTATTCTTGATTTATTTACCCGATACATAGCTTCACGGGACCAATATAGTAAACACGCACTATTGTGATTGAAACAATAATACAGAACGAGAAAAAAAACTAAAATTTGCTGTTACTAACTGATACGTGATAAATATACGGTTGAGTTGAATCTTCTGTTCATCGGCGGATCAAGAATATCTCGTTCCCAATATGAAGTTGTAAATACATCAGATGCTTCAAAGATGGCCTTGGTCACGAACAAGTCAAAGTATCATATTGTAAATGTATGAAGACAGACAACAACAAGTATGTTTTGCTCGTTCGATATTCATCTTGGGGCAGTTCCAGGAGCGATTATCATTTTCTCAAGTGCAATCCAGCTATTTAATCAACTTGAGAAGCTCCATTTTACTCTAAAACTTACCATGGTCGTTTAAAACCGACAAGCCCAGATGAATGACTGTTATCTCTGAGCCTCCAAAAACGAAAATTTGTGCGCCTTTAGGTGAAGGCAGATTACGTAATCTGCCAGACCGTTATGATATTTCTGATTCATTAACATATATTGTATATATGTTAATGAATGATAAATTTTGCGATATGGATTTCGACAGTAGAACACATTCAATATCTATGATAGTGCCCGTCGTTAGAAAAGAAATTGTACTGCGCACCCGTACGTGCAGGTTCACCAGTAATATACCATTTGAAGCATTCGTTAAAGTTGTCTTCAAGCCAAAATGAGAGGAATCAGAAGAATGACCTATACAACGAGTTAAACTGTCTAAAAAATTCGAATTTCGCTCAAGAATACCAAACGCTAGATGTGTATTCAAATCAAAATGGAACCGTATGTTAATTGAAGCGCGCGAGCTTTAAGCTTCCAGTTCTTCTAAACAATCTAGAAATACGTGGATTTACCATGTTAACGTTGTCCACAATTGTTTAAGCGTAATTCTGCAATTATAATTTACAATCGAGAGTTTTCTATTACAGTTAGTTGAATTTGCTTAGAGACACGTACAAAGTAATCAACCATGAGGATATTCGATGAACCCTTTGAAGTGTCAAGTCTACATTGAAATTGTTAGGCATTAATTGTAAAAAAAGGTATGTTTCTTAATTATACTATAATGGTTGTTGAAAATAGGTAATTTTGCTCAGCCAGAAAAAATATAATTAGCCATGGCGTATTCATTGTATACAAAACTCTTACTCAAATAGGCAAGATAAATAAGTTATATGAAATAAAAAGGATAGAAAAAGAAATATAAACATAATTATCTATATAGCTCATGCTCCCCATAAGTAGTGGTTCCGGTTCACTTTAAACGATTTTTTGTAATTGTGGTTGAATATCGCAAAATTTTGAGGGAACAATGTATTTTTACAGAAAATTCGTATCGGAAATGATTAACTCGTTTAAGATGTGCCACTTTGCTTGCAGTCCATTCAAATGTTTCGTACGATTTGGCAAGACGTATCACACCTTACTGGCACTATAATAATTACTTGCATACGAGTGTGGGAAAGACTGACGCGTTGCATAATATACCCGCCGATGCTTTCTTGCCAAAAAGCTCTCCGGTATACTTTACGACTTTGCTCCAGGCGCCTGTACCTTTCTGAGTAATGACCACGCACGGCCTCGTACCTTGCACTGTTCATTTCGTTTAGACATGGCAGAATAAGTCTTCGCCGATTTGATTTGTTAATTTCATCAGTTGATAATCTCGCGATGAACGAAACCGGTCTTGATAATAAAATATATCATGGAAATAAGTGCTGAAAAATGTGTTTTTATTATTTAAAATATCATGCCTTTCCACCTATAAGTGACAATTAAAAAGTAACCATTAAAGTATTATTTTATTTAATACACTAAAAAAATACATTTTGAAATTGGGAGAAAACAACAATGTCAGAGAAATATAGATGTATTATCGATTTCGAAAATTTAGAAACATTGACCAAGCGCTAAAAAAGCGCATCAACTAATTATTATTATTATTATTATAGAATGGCGCTAGGGGCCGTTCAGGTCCACGGCCGACTGTACAACCTCTCTCCAGGCATCTCTTTCGAGCGCTCTTTCTCTCCAGTTGACTATCCCCAGCCTCTCAACATCCTTTTGAATATTATCCGCCCATCTCCGTCGAGGGCGACCGAGAGGTCGGGTGCCAGCTGGTGTTCCTTCATAAGTCTTATATAAAGAAAATTAATCCTGCTCAAGAATCTTCAATTTTCTAATTTGAATAACTGTGAAGAGCATAGAGAAAGTCCACATTTTAGTGAAACCATGCTACTATCCATATTGATTAAAATTTGACTTTGTGTAAACATTAATGTGATGTTGAAATAATTTCAACCGTATTTATTTTCCAATCAGAAGGTTTTACAACTAATCTCAAGACAAGGATTGACAACATTATAACAATTATAGCACGCATATACGGGGAAGAGTTGTCTTTGCTCCTTATTCGCATACCATCATTTTGATCGATTACAGGAGGGCAAACGTGAGCTAGAGGTACGAATGCTTAGTAATTTCAGCAGTTCACAGAACCAAAACACGCTCGTTACATGCAAGTTCGTGGATTGAAAGACAATCAACGCATTTTTATATATAAAGGTTGTTATTGTCACGACATGGGAGAATCTAGGATTATACCTCACCATTATTTGCGGATGCAACGGAAAGCTTCTTTGGAAAAACAAGCTATCCGTTTATAAAGGATTGATATAGAATTTTCGTATAATTTTTTTTGGGCTACATTTCCCAAAATTAAAATTTTTTATAATACAGTGTAGATGTTGAACAATATTTTTTTATTGTACGTTTTAGTTAAATAAAATATTAGATGAATTTATTTTGTTCTAAATTATGTTATGTGAAACAACGAATTCTTTTAGTTCTACAAAATTATTTTTAACAAATATAGTTGATAGCTATTTCGGCTCACGCCATCGTCAGAACTATGCTTAAACTAACATTCGCTTATCTATATACAGCTGTGCAGAAAAGGCACACACCACATCCTCTCTCCTGTTCCAACGGCCTAGCTTGTTACTTTAACACAATGACACTAAATTTTCAAAATTCTAAATGAAACAATAGGTGTCTATGACAATAAGATTATATGTGGGACGGAAGTGGTCCTTATGGAAGCAAATCAGACCACCCCTTTGTACAACGGCTGGACAAGTGGCGATACTATTATGTTAGTTTGTTCGTTAAGAATCCTTTGTGATAATTGGTGTCTATTGATTTCCAGCTGTTCAAAAGCCGTCATTCTCCGACCCTTACTACAGAGATGCAAACATTTAGGCGTTGAGTTTGAATTTATATTATGTGATTCATTAATAACGTGATTAGCGAATTGGGAATCTGTTTTTTTTACTGTTGAATGATCTTACATGTTCCTTAGCTCGAGTAGATATACTTCTACCTGTCTATCCGATATAAACGGATAAACATGAGCCACAGGATATTTTATAAATACCGCTTCTGTCCAGTTTATTGATTTTCTCTTTACTATTTTTAAGATGTCTGCCTAAGTTATTGTTGACCTTGAAAGCTACGTTTATTGAGTTTTTAATCTCCCGATGAATTTTTTCGCTAATGCTACCTAGGTAGTAAATTGATTTATAGAAGCGGTTATCTTGTATTGGGTTCGGGTAAATGAATTTTCTAGCTAGATTTAATTGTTTTTTATGTAATAAATTATTTATCATATTATATATTAAATAGCTATCAACTATATTTGTTAAAAATAATTTTGTAGAACTAAAATACATTGCTATTTTTTCACCGTGTTATAATGGAGTTCTACCAAGTGAATGCCAATTCTATCAACGAATTCTTTTAGTTTTTAGTAAAATGTACATCAGTATTTTTTCGAGAATCTAATTGTAATAACTAGAGAATCGATATAATCGATAAATATATATATATAATATTTAAGATCTGAATTGTTAAAACTTTGTCAGATTCTACATGTATTGTCTTTAACGACCCAGTATTCGCCTTTCAGCATCTTCAGGTATTTTATCACACGGATACAAGTCAGTTCTGTCAATTTTAACAATTAAAGTTTTTTATTGACATTCCATCAACACCATCCGTCGATATAGATCTTTATAATATTTTGTTAATACCATGACTTATGGTGTGCAAGCAGATTTTATGAGAAAATTTTCAATGTTATATAATATTATTGAATCGATAATACAAAACATGAATTATTTATTTATTTATAATTATACGGTACAAAATTTAAAAATTATAAATTCATTGCTTTTGCAACGTTAACATATTCGAACATAAAGTGTAGGAAACTTAATAAATACACATCAAAACAATTAACAAGGACTGCAAAAAAGTCAACCAAGTAAGCTCATGAAACATCTACTTTAACTAAAAAAATTTATTCGTCTAAACTCATTTTTGTCCACATGGAATATGTCAACATCCGAAGATACTGTTCAACATTGTTAATGCTCTTACTATTGGCAGACACATTTTGGAAGAACAAACAAATTATGTCCGGGATTTCTTGAAAGAATATCCGGAACATACAAATTGATATTATTAAGGATGGCAGAATTCTCATTTTGGCCTCGAATTAGTCGAAAGAAATTATGCTGACCAGTATTTGATTTCGGACTTTCAAAGAATCGATTTTGATGGTTCTTAGAAATCATTGAATGAGAATGTTATGCTTTCAATCATCAATAGTTTCTTCTCAAACTGCGCCTGCTTGTGGTAGGCTGTTAACCTTCGGGCTTGATGCATTCTTCCCGGTCCGAGTACTCGTCCATCCATCCTCGTGCAAAAGCGGAACCTTAGTTGCTTGATGTTGCATACGGACGCCATACCCCGCGGCAACCACGCATTCTGTTCCGCAATGAACTCGTAATTTTACAACGCGTAATAATGGCGAGACGATGGGCAACGGGTCAACCAGGGATGGGTTAACTCGACGCACGGGTCAGTAGCGACGCTAAAACTACACTAGCCAAATCGCAACACAATGATATTCATATAAAAATCTTAAAGTAAGTATATCATTAAACGGGTCTTCAAAGAACTAGTAAAATTGATTTGAACAATAAGATAATTAATTAAGTCAGATGTTATATTATTCATCATTATCATTCTATCTTATCAATTAAAGCATAGGTTCCCAACCCTTTTCGGGTGGTGACCCCATTTCAATCCAAAATCATACAAAAAAAAATATTTTTTAGTTGACCGTATAAGTTGGCGTCTCCCCAAAAAACCCTTCGCGACCCCCAGGTTGGGAGCCTATGAATTAAAACATATTTGGGAATGTTTAGGGGCCAGATAATGAAGTGATACCAAACTTAGCATTTATAAATCAGTTATGCAATAGATTCAAAGTTTTTTCTTCTATTGCAGGTTTTTCGCTGAAATATAGAAACTATATCAATAGTTATATACTGAAATAGCTATAAAAGATTTCATAATATCATTGAATTCATGAAAAATTCGTTTTTTTTTCAAAATTAAATTGAGTGCTATCAAGTGAATGAAAATTAAATTTATATAACATTATATATTTCACGTAATTGAAAATTTCTAGCATTTTTTAAATATACATAAATATTATATTATATTATATTATATTTAAAAATCTGGTTTGTATATTAATTTAACATTAATTATTTTAATACTACTACATTTAATTAGGGAAAAATTTATTTAAAAAACTAATTTATAACTTTTGTTATTAACTTTTTATTATGTTATAAGTAACGTTGGGAATATAACAATAAAAGCTGATTTTGACGTATTCAAATAGCTCAACATTTATTTTAAAAAATATGGCGCACGAAGAAAATTTATTTTAAAAATATAAAAACAGTATCTTTATATGATACATTAATATTTATTGTATAATGAGTATATATATGAAAATGTTCAATTGATGATTTCTGGATTGCAATAATGAAGTTTAAAGAATGCGAAGTAAATTTGGGATGATTAATGTATATTTGACTAATTACGTTAGACGCATTTTTTTTGCAACCTTTAGATATTATACTTATGATAAAATACAAGTTTCGAATCCTCTTTGCACAAAAACAATAAGCTGAAAAAGTATTCCGAGCATTTTTTTAAACATTTTGACTCAACAATTCTATGTATGGGTTGGAAAATTTAAATTGGTCGAATTGTCGGAAGCGAGCAACAAGCTATAAAAAACACTGCGCAAGCAAATTAGGGTCGCATTTCGACTACTGAGATATTTTAATCCAAATTGTTGGGCGTATTCGAATAATGATTCATTAGTTAAATTTTCATTGTCTTATTTCTATTCAATTCATTTTGAACGTAGTTTTATAGACCCAAAATGATATCAAACATATTCAAAACATAGTACATATCATTTGAGTTTATTATTGACATTCAAGTTTCATGTCTTTTTTAAAAATAAATTCAATATAAAGGATATGAAAAACTATTTATAATTTCATCGTCAGTTTTGTTTCATTCGTGTGATAGAACGTTTGAAGATGTCGTAAGGCGATCCCGGGTCGTTAGTGACAAAACATGTGGCACCGTACAAAGTTTCAACAATTCAAATTTGCATAAGTACAGTCAGTCTTAAGCAATTGGAATTTATCAGTGGCTTACAAGGAAAGTTTTGATGTATATTTGGAAAGCTTCGATAAATAATATATAATATTTTCCATCGGTTCGTTTTTTTGTAAGTCTATAGAACTAAAAATAAATATGTTTCTCTAACATAAAAATAATTTAATTTAAGTCGAATGTATTGAAAAAAATACAAGCATGTAATGTACAATATTCATATGACGAGACATAAAAGACAATTGTTTTTTCGTTCGAAAAAAATAGTTTTTTAAGAGAGATGGTTGCAAGTAACTGCTGGACCCTAGTTTTAATAGACTCAATATAAAGCAATGGAAACTTTGTGGCATACTCTCAATAAAATTCTAGCGATGAAGGCTTGAAAGTGAATCGACCATTCACTCTACAGGCGTTGTGAATAATAATAAAGGACTGCTTGCTTAGCAAATTCTCAGTGACAATTCTTAAAGAGTGTGTTAGAATAGATGCAGATAAATAGAAGAGTAGAACCCCCGCCGCCTTTCCCCCTATAAATATTAGAAATTGTTCTTCTGAGTAAGTTTTTAGTTCGTATATTATAATATTTTTTTTAGTAATAACAACTATTTATTCTGTTAACCGATAAAAAATATCAGGGCATGGAATAATATTAATAATGAAACATCAAGCGGAATTTTAATAGCATACTTCATTATATTGAAAAATATTTATATGTCCTTACTTTTTCTCAATTAGAACTGAATGGTTTGTTGATGAAAAAAAAAGATATAGTTTGTATGAAACAAACATCATTTTCAGGTTTTATTTGTATCCCTTTTGAGATGTTAATTAGTAAAGACACAATGTTTTGTACATAAATATTTCTGTTATGCACAGTGCCAATATATAGGAAAGAATTGTTGTACTTGTATAAAACACTTTTAAGACTTCAAGTCAGAAATTTTATGAAAAGCCAGTTTTGCACGTGATATGCGTACACACTGTCTATGCTATTACAAACTTATTTATCGAAAGACCGAATACATTGGAGCACATAGTTTGGCAAAAAAATAATTATAAATTTATGTCAATAGATTCGCTTTTTCTTATATTTGATTCTCATTTATGTAAAACATTAAAAATATTTTTTCAAAAATTAGTAGAATTAGTAGATTAGAAAAAAGTAGTTAAAATTTTACACATAATACATTTATTTATGAAGGTTGTAAATACCCATGCCCAATCCTTAGCATTGCCTGCAAACTACACTATTTCACGCGAAACATTTCCCAATATTGATATAGTTAAAGAAATATAGTGATGCTGTTATAAAATTATTCAAAAGGCGAGTAGTTATCTTAATAATTTTTCGCCATGTGTTGTGTGATAAAATATTTTCAAATGGTCTGAACAGAAGCTCTCCTGCGCTTTTTGCATGGCTGTCACTTCATATTTAATAAAACGTACATAATTTCAATTCTTTCATCTCGCAACACTGGAGAGATATTTCATTGTATCGATGGTTTTTTATTTCGAAAAAGGAACACGTCTGAAAATGTCCGATCCGCAGATCGCATTTTGCAAATGGCGGACAGTATGCTTTCATGTTGTGATGTCGCGTAATGCTGAAACAATTTTAAAAATGCAATTCGGCAAGATCGTTTCCCTGGCGGCAGTCGACGCGGTCCGCCCGCCCAATAGAAAACCACCCACTGTGAACAGAAATAAACATTTATATAAAATTTATTAAAAATCCAGATAATTTTATTTACACTTAACACGGAAAATATTATCTAATAATATATCAAAGATGATTAAGCTGAACAGCAAAAAACGATGCAAGTTTGTAAATAATCGTAATATTACAGTGGATTATGCTTTAGAGAAAAACTTTTAGAATCATTCCTGAAACACAATAAATAGATAATGTACATTATACTCTACGAAGAAACGAACAAAAACCTATTTTGCAACATCGCATGCTCCTGAACAATCGTTGCTGTTGATTTCTTTTTGATATTAGAACATATGATATGTATGTATGACTAATTATTTTATAGACATTTTTATAAATATTTTTGTGGATTTAGACTATAAATATTGATTGATTGAATTGGCATTTACTTGGTAGAATTCCATTATAACACGGTGAATAAATATTGATATATATACGGACATCTGTTATCTGTAACTGCTTTTCATTTCGTGTTTTTGTAAGAGTGCAATAGTCTTTATCTTTTTATATGTTAATGTATTCATTTTATTACACCTATCGTCTATAGGGCGCAGTATATATGAAATAATTATGTTATGAATCCACAATCAGGAATACTTTAGGGATGTATGAGTAACGTATTGTGAGTACGAAGTGTTTGCAACTATTTTGAAGGCCACGGAAAAAAGATGAATAAACTTATTATAAACTTTGAAAAGTCTACACTCAGTTCATTGCGTGTTTTATTTATAAAATCGACTCCGGCTTAATCATTAATAGGATGATCAAATAGTATTAAATAATTTAGCACATTGCCAGTTACAAGATTAATATTAATGGTTCAATTAATCACTACAGCAATTATCAGACAATTTTTTGGCATAAATTATTGACCAATAACAAACAGGCTATAAAAAAGATTGTCATAAGAATGTTCGTTTATACAAGCGCCCGCTGATTTTTATCACCAAACAGGCTATCCGAAAAATTCCCGAGCAATATCATTCCAAATTTAAATATTTGGAATTCCATCCCTACCAATACACATGGAATTATTACAATAAATATTTAAGTATGCCAGTGATGTGGAACCAATTATGTAACGGAAATTGTTCAAAAAACGACGATCAATTGATTGAGTGGGTATTTTTACACCATATCCGCTCTCAATGTCAAGGATATGCTAATCTATAATATGTTTTTGAGAATATCAATATTATATTACGAGGATTCGTTGTAGGGAAATGTTTTCACATGATCGTTTTACGCTCGGTTGAAATAAATTATTATCTGTATTGTTATATTTCAATTCTTTGTTTAATTAAATTCAAAGAAACATACTGACTTGGGCAAAAAATATAGCACTAGCCCGTGAAAACCGATGTACCGGTATTTAAAAGCTCAAGGCGTATACAAAAATTCTAAAGTATTATTAAAAATTAATAGTGCCAAAAAGGCCCATTACCTTAATATTTTCAAACGCGTTTGCATATATCATTGAATCAATAATTTATAAACATGGGGGTATATTTAAAATTTCTTATATTTAATTTTTTTAAATAAATTTCTTATTATAATTTTAAATATACCCCATATTTAAAATTTCTTCGAAAAGAAGAGTCCAAGTTGGGAATAGTCAAACTTCTCTCAAGTCTACTCCATAAGCATTGTTATAGAATTTGTTAAGCATATGCCTTTACAAACATACTAGTATTATGCAATAAGAAAATATTTTACAACCAAGTATTTCAAATATAATAGTTTTAATCTCTTAACTGCCGGTTGGTATTTGTCTGGTGACAGCTTGCACACCGCGAATTCAGCATGAATAATTGTTGAATCTATATCCATGTTACTGAAAATGCCAACAAAAGATAGCTCCGTTATATTCACAGTTAGTATAAGTGTTCACATGTAAAAAAATGTTCATTTTTACAAGCAAATATCTCTGGGTGGTGTTTTGAAATAAACAAAGATTCACTGATATTTCCATAATATGAGCAGCAGAAAACACAAAAGGATTTACAAATACTGTATAGTTTGTTATATCTTGAAAAACTTTTCTCTATTCTGAGTATGTGATGATATGCCCTATAGATGTAAGTTGAATATGTTTGTATCTTTATTATCTCATAAAGCGGCGCGTATAAAAACACTATTTTTATATGAGCGGTGTTCTGTTGTGCCAATGTGTGTCTTACTACGCTATTGGCAGCAATCCAGTTAAATAACAAAAAAGCAATACTTCGTACTGTTTCTAAGATATATTATTATCATTGTGGTTTGTGAAAATTTTAGGCTTATAATTGCCAAATATACAAAATGATCAATCTTTGATATTTTGCACATCTTTTCAAAATATTAATAAAAGAAAGTTGATTTTTATTTCATGTATACGCAACCTTATACTACTAAGTTTACATTTGTTAGGAAAACATATTGTTTTTTGAATCAGAATTAATGGAACTGTTTAAAAAAACTGTGAATAATTTAACGATTTAACATTGTTGATACATACTTATTCGACGTTATGAAGGGCTAGATGGCGACTCATTTTTGACAGCGTGAGCCCTCTAATTTGGGCAACAGTTGAACGAGGCTGAAGGCTCTAACATATATAACTGGTGTTATGAGCTCGCAAGAAGGAATCGTGAAGCCCTTAAAGGCTTGGATTTAAACTAATAACAGATAATTTACGCCCTACAATGAATATTCTAAATCAGTGGTGCGCATCAAGAATATTCTCAATATTTAACCATAGAACTAATACCGAACCATTCAAACATGATTTTTATGTCACATACAAAATACTCTCACATTTAGGTTTTCACGTAATTATTCAGTAAAAAAACGATGCCCAACAAATAATTTGCCGACATTTTGCGTACTGTAATTTGAAAGCCACAATATTCTAATTGTTGATTTTTGGTAGGACAAGAAAAAACGATACAATTTAATGGGAAATATTGATTAGTTTATGGAAGAATATCTTATATTTTCTCCATCCTAAGAATCTTGTAGATATCATAATGTATGAAAGTACGATTGATCAGGGTTCCACTGTAGCTCCCTTGAGAAATCTTCGGTAAAATAATTTACTCTTTATTGGACGCCACTGTCCCGGTGTGTGTCGGCTCGTTATTGTTGCTCTTGGCAACTTACTGTGATCAGCCATGTCTGAAAGCAATGCCTTCTTGGATGAAATATTTACTAAGGATCATTTTTGATGATAGAATCCAAAGGGGCCCACTTGAGTATTTTTTTTTAAATAAAACTATTGTAAAATAATGAATTGAAAATGAATATTCGATGTTATCAAACAAAGAAATACCATTGAAAAAATAATGCGTAGCAATAAAATTAATGTAAATACTCTTTTTGACAACGTTTTGTCGCGTTCTATAATAATAATGGTAATATCTATCTAGCGCTTTGGATAAAGTGACAATCTACGTTTTCCTATCTGTTGACAATGGGGCTTACCGCTGTCATTCTAATTATTAGAAAATTAATAACAGCTTAATCTACTTTTTAAAGAAAATGTTGATCACGTAGTATGTTAGGTTATATCAACCATGTTGTTAATGTGTCAAATTTATTGTTAATTCGTTACTAGAATACGGCATAGATTCGATAAATCGTACTTAAAAGTTATTGAGTTGAACAACTTGTGAAAATTATAAAATTTAGATGGATATTCTGCACGAGCGATTTAAGGGTATACAAGTGGCCACCGAGGTCGTTCGATTTAACGCTTAGTTTTAAACTTCTTCCTTTAAAGCTATCTTAAATTTCAAGTCTTTGCAAATAAACCGCAACCACTTGACGCTCTCCAATTAAAAATAATAAGCGCCATCTAACAAATTCAGCCAGATTTATGCGACAAAGTCATTGAAAATTAGACTTCCCAAATACATGCCGCCAAACAACGCAGCAAACATTTGAACAACGTTATTTTCCACACTTAATGCCATAATATATATTATTAAATAATCAAAAAACAATGAGTGGATGTCTTACACACCAATTGTGTCTTTACATTAACACAAATTTTGAGCGTTCCTATTGATTTTTTTCTGTTTTGTATTTAAGTTTTATTTTTCAATTCTGTTTCTAAATAGCAAAGTCGCCTATTCTTTACTTTTTCGGATTGTGTAATAATCAAGTTGCACAGTAAATTGTATTGTCAAAATAAATGTCTAAAAACTAAAAAACTAATTTTCTCATAGATCGTATGAATTATTATTCAAATATCTAAGTAACACTGTATCGCATAAAAAAATATTCGAAAAATGGGATGACTGAATAACATGATTTGGAATGTGTATTTAAAAGTATGTTGTAATTTCACACACCTTAGCCGTTCCCCTTAAAAGGTAAGTTTTTATTGCAAGATTGCGGAGACTGGTGAATGTAAATTAGGACACATGTTTTTAAAAAGTTTTTCGTTTTGGATACGCATCTACCAAAGTTGATTTTATCGCTGGCTATGAAATAGAGTTTTAGTGTTTTATTTGAATTTTCAGTGTCATGCTATGTTTAAAGTTTGTTTACATGTATAAAAATGATGACAAATGCTGTTGTGCAAAACAAAATGTAGATGATAAAAATGATATGGTATGAAGTATATTATTCCAGAGCATAGTACGAATTTAAAAATAGAATTAATATATACACATATAATAGGTAAGTAAATGTAACTGAGTTACTTTTAAAAAATATTTGATAAATCATATCTAGCATATGGGGTTGATAGAGTGAGCTACTGCATATTTTTCGTTGTGAGAAATTTGGGTTTTGACAATCTCACGTTTCTTCTTTTATCTAAAATTGTACAGGTAAGTTTACCTATAGCTCGACATTATCCATCTACCTTTGTAGGGCTAGGCAATTACTTGTTTGCCTTTCGTCATTCGACATGTAAATTTTTATGTGACTCGTTAATGTAATGTGAATTAGGATTACATTAAACGCAAAAAACTTTGATGGAGTTTTTAAGTGTTAGGCGATTTACCTAAAAATTACCTTCTTCATCATCCTTCTCTCACGATCAACATATTCTACTCGAATAAATTCAGTGCTACGTTACCTATTTTAGATACTGGGTCTAAAATCAAATTCCTACATTTCCCAACAACTTTTTTACCTATTTATTAATATTTATTATTACTATTAATGAATTTCGTGTATCAATTTATTATATAAGAACGAAAAAGTTTTATGGCACTGAGTCTAAATATGTTTTGTGTATAATATTGTTTTTTAATGGTCAATCTGCCTCTGTAAATGGATTAATAGCATAACTATAAAATAATTCTGGCAACATTATTTCCACAATTTTTAACTAAACAACTAATACAAAAATGAAATGATTATATATTCAATAAATTTTGAATCAAAAATGTATTATAAAAAAAACAATTTGGTACATTTTTAGCCTAAAATTTTTAAGCAAAATAAAAGCAGTAACTAATTTTAATACAAATATTTCAATTGGTTATAAACATCATAAATTTTGATTGTATTGAATTGGTTTTATTACATAGTCTCTTTTAGTATCTGTTTTCTGAAACATTTTGAGAAAGTTTAAGAGTTTTCCCAAGTATAGTACAAATACTTTTTGTACGTCTGTATCTATAAATCTATTATCCAAATTTTAGTAAAACGCCTAAAACAATAATGGTTTCAAGGCTTACCTTTAAGTCTATATCTGTACTTTCCTAATTGTATTGAATTGGTTTTATTACATAGTCTCTTTTAGTATCTGTTTTCTGAAACATTTTGAGAAAGTTTAAGAGTTTTCCCAAGTATAGTACAAATACTTTTTGTACGTCTGTATCTATAAATCTATTATCCAAATTTTAGTAAAACGCCTAAAACAATAATGGTTTCAAGGCTTACCTTTAAGTCTATATCTGTACTTTCCTAATTCCTTGAGACAAATGAGCTCCGGAAACAGTCGATGCCCGTATAATTTATTTCAATACAAATGACAGTTTAGTTTTTTTTACAACACCGAAAAAACAAATTTGCCTCTATGTATAAAAAAACATACCTATTACCATATAAATTCAATCGATTAACAACGGTACTTTTATTGTATGTATTTAAAAAGCAATGGCATTAAAAATACAATGGGTCAAAAGTAAAAAATATATATATTTTTGCTGTGGTCTGTAAATTATATCACCTTTGATGTTTTTGAATACTTTACAGTGATATGAGTAAAATATTTATTTCAAGCAATAAAAAGTAAGCTGATTGAAGTATTAATATTTTTATTACGGCGATAGAAATTGATATGAAACTATTTTTTTATTATTTAAAGCTATTTTAATTTTTACAGATGAGAGCTTTAAAACGACTAAAATAGTTAATAATAAAAAATAAAGTAAAACTGGAATTAAAATTAGTTAGTTGAAATAATTAGACGAAAAATTCGCTCATCATCGTATATTATGAAAGAAAATATTATTTACTTAAATTGTTGATATTTTCACCCAGAAAAGTACGGAAAAGTAGTACGTCTGAACAGCTCAAGTGATTTCTCTCAATATATTCGATTCACAATGTATTGTATTCTTAGAAAAAATGAATAACTCTGAGCATACGTAAAAATTTAAAACAACGTCCATTCTTCAAATCAACACAACCCATGGATTCAATCAAACCTATTCCATCCTCGATAGTATTTGACATCTCCGTGTTGTCAATAATCTTTAAAATGTTATCCACGTATAAAAGTGATATCGTACATCAATTAAAGCACCATTGTTCAAAAATCTCACTATATCTAGTAAATTTTCATCAGTTGAAACATATTTACAAGCATGAAAATATATTTTAATACAAGCTCAGTGATATTTATTTATACATTCATTGCAAAACTATTGAAAGCATAAATGATTATAATATCGCTGAATAAACTTGTAAAACATATTCCATTTGGTAAAATACATATTACTTACTGACCTCAGCGAAATTTTGTAAATATATTATACAAGGAAATTTTGAATGTCGATTTTTTTATTAAAAATTTGAATATTATGAATACATTTATAATATATAAAGCAGTGCCATACTTATTATCGTTCGCAAATTAAATTATTAATATGATGGGTGTCAGGATTTTATAAGCCTATTTAAAACGAGCCACCATAATTGTATTTCAAATTCTGGATAAAAATGTATCAGTCACAATAGTGAGTAAAAATTTTCAGACACAATTTTAATGAAATAAATTTAAAGATGATTAAGTGCTGACTGTTAAAAATGTAGAAAAATTCGGGTTCAAAATTTGAGGTCACTATTGTTGTATTGATATCCGAATGAATCCCAGTTTATATTGTTTTGTAAATATACTATGTATACATAAATGTATTAATTAAAATGCATATATTTCTAACCAGACCCAAAATATAAACACAGCAGTCTTTTCGACGTAAATCGTCACTTTGGGGAAATGGTAGGTAGCGCAAATGACAAGCAAGTAGTTTTTGTTGATAAACATCGTACTAAAGTAAAAAAACGTATATAAATGTACATGAGTACAAAAATGTTTTTTTTTATTAAAATATCATGCATTTTATCAAGAAATAACAGTTAACACCTTAAAATTGATAATCATCGATTGGGATAAGGGAATTGGAAGGGACAAAGCAAAGGAACATGTAAGATCATTCAACTTTAAATAAAACAGATTCACAATTCGCTAATAACGTTATAAAGGAATCACATAATATAAATTCAAACTCAGCGCCTAAGTGTTTGCATCTTTGTAGTAAGGATCGTAGGATGACGGCTTTGGAACAGCTGGAGATCAATAGATATCAACTATCACAAAGGATTCTGAACGAACAAACTAATATATGTCCGTCACCATTATTGACTGCGCTGACTGATGTATCTTTGTTTCAGTAATGGACCATTTCCGTGCCATATGTAAACTTATTGATATAGCCGCCTTTTTAGTTTCATTTAAAATTGTTAATTTTATTGCTAACAGGAAACAAGCTAGGTCGTAAAAACAGGAGAGAAGATGTATTGTATACCTTTTCTTCACAGCTATATATAGATAAGCAAATGTTAGCTCAAGCATAAATCTGACGACATGAGCCAAAATAGCTATCAACTATATAAAAAAAATAGTTTTGTAGATTGCTATTTTTTTCACCGTGTTATAATGGAATTCTACCAAGTGAATGCCAATTCAATCAATCACAAAATCAATGTAATAATTATTGGTTTGAAAAAAGCGTTGTTGTGATTGTGATGTGTGAGAAATTTAAACATACTTAAACATAATTTAAACTGTTCACAAATTTAAATACATAGAACTTATATTTTATCATTCCTTTGAAATAAATTTAATAACAATATTTTATTCATTTGCAAAAGAAAATCGCTTTCATGCAACGAAAACATCAAATTATACTAAATGGATTACGAATAATTAACACTCGTCCAGACAAATCCTTCACTCACATAAAGAAGGTTTCGAAATGCGAATTGAAAAATAAAACCGCTGCCCTCCCGCGGCGCTCAACGCAATTATAACGTTGTTTTTTCTTCTTCATTTTTTTTCATCTTACTGTTACAGAGAGGGCGGCGTTTTACCAGTAGCGCCTTACGTACCTGACGTCGCTATGACAACCACTGTGTTACATGTGATTGATAGCAAAAATCAGTGGTTTCGAAATGTCGATATTTCATATGTTATTATATAGAACGCTCGTCGTAGAAAACTTCATCATTGAACATTATCACAAACGTCGTAAAACCACACTAATTAACTTAAAAAAAAACATCCACTAGTATCATCGTTTGAACATATTAAACAGTTAATAATAAATAAAGATTTGCTTTTGTTATACACGATATATAAAATGTTCACATCATTCAAAGTGACCGTGTTTAAATGTCTGTTAGAATTTTTCATAAATACATATTTTTTGTAAATATATCAAATTGGTAATATAAATAGAGGTGTATTTCATTGACGTCACAAAACTGCATATTTTCGCGTAGTTATTTTTATGTACTTTTTTACTTTGTTCATTTCAATTCTGTATCAGGATATAAAATCATAACGATGTTTGAAATTATTCTTCGATCACTTCAATATTATTTTTGAAAAGTTGAATATGGAAGTAATAAGCTATAGAAAAGGTTTGTTTGTTAATGAATCACTGTTTTTTAATCGACAAATAAAACAATGCATTAAGGCGGAATATTGATCGCGATAGTACATTCAAGAAGCGCGAAAGCTTCAAAGCGTTGGTAAGTTGACAATAGTTGAAGTTGTCAATGTATAATTATTTAAAAAATGCAGAATTTTACAAAATATATACCTCAATCTGATATTTTAAAGATTGGCAAGATGTAAACAGTTTTAATTATATAAATAAAAACGTTTTCAATTAAAATTGCACTTAAAAGCAATATTACATTACAACATTAAAACAATTCTAATTCAGAACGAACATCCACTGATTCAATGATTTAAATCGATAACTGTAATGTTAATGTATATAATATAAAAAAAAGGAAATAATTTCATCCGATTTGAAAAGTTACAACGCATAAAATATATTATGAACATCAAAATGTTGTATCGAAAATATTTAGCAAATCTACTATTTATTGTTATAATTTAAATTCACTTTTTATCTTAAGCTTTGCCAAGCACTTGTTGAGATAAAAACTTGTCAAGCAAACCGATTGCAATGGATGGACCTGCGTCCGTGATCGGAATTGGCAAATATCAACAATGATGTTTCTAGCTCCTAAGATCTACGAGAAATTTCATCGATACTTGAATTCTAGCTTCAATGTTCTGAAAACCAGTTTTGTTTGGTGCGGAGATGTTTGTCAAAGAACAAATACGTGCTGATATTATATGAATTTCTAAATTAATAGATATTAATGTAAATTTAGAATTGTTAATTACAGTTGTAACAAATAATAATAATAATTAAAACTCAAAACATCTAGCAAATAGTACACATAAGGAATGATTTTTTCATTAGGAAGTTCATATTGGTGGTGATTCGTGAATGCCCATCGAAACCCGCACTACGTAAAAATTTAATCGTAATGATCGTGACATATTTATTAGTTTATGTTTTGGTAGATTTTTAGAAACCAAAATTTATCGCAATAGATATTTGAAAAGCAAAATTATGCTTTATTTCAAGATAGTTTCTACATTTTCTAAAAATTTTACTTACAGCAAACAATTATGTGTTATTCTTGGCTTATTAAATTAAAATATAATAGAAAAAATTCTTATTTTCAAAATATTTAAAGAAAAATCGAAAACAAGCATTTCTTGCAACCATGTCATGCAACTCAATATGATTACTTATTAGTATGTACTTATAAATGCATATGTATAAATTGGTACGCATTTATGGATGTCTTATTAAGGTTCGTGTATAAATAAAAATTTAAGCAATAAATAAACAAAAAAAAGTCGATGATTTAGTCATAAATTAACAAAATAAAAACATGGGTAAAAATATCCGTTCATGCTATGTAGTAATTTTGTAAATATAAAATATGCGTCTGCGTTTAAGCAGTTTGGAAATAAATCTGTCAATTTTGAAAAGTAAAATGATTTATTTATCGATCGATTTTTTTGTTGAAGTCTTGATGAAATTATTCTACTAACTATCCACTATGAAAATTGTATATATATAGTGTATTGTCTGGTTCTTAGTACCATGTGAATTATGGAAAATAATGAATTTTATTAAAGCAATATGAATATCGCTGTCGTATGTGTAGTGGTCGGCGTGTAGCGCATTTATTATGTATAATATACTTACAATATGTAATAAAGGGTTATATGTGAAGTTGTAAGGCAATGAAAACATAAATTACTGAGTAGAATACAGAAAAAGCATTAAATATTAAGATATTTTTTATGGATTGCTAAATTCTAGGCAAAAATAAACGAACAACAAAAACTTCATATTATTAGTGTACCATGATAAAATTTGTTTAAAACATCATATTTTCATGTCTCTCCAATCAGCTTTGGTGTAATCCCGAAAACGAACGTTGATTATCTGTAAGTATAATATTTATTGAATACATTTACTGGGTAGGGCAATACGACAAAATATTAAACTTTACTATGTTTTTTTCATAGCTATTTTGGAACGTGCCAAACTATATCGCTACTTAAATTTAGCAGTGTTTTATATTTCTTTTAAGAAAAGGCAAACGATGTTCTTTTCCGACATGAAAAGACAGTTTGAGTGAATGAATAGAAGCAGATTCTAAAACAGTAAATTAACCATTTAATTCCGGATTTCGAGCGCAACAAAAGCGATTATATAACCAATATTTTTGTCCTAGCCCTAACTTTTGATTCTTATTCCCTCTAAAGAAAGATCGTATCACACACTAGTATGCAATAATCGTACATCAAGATCTTTTAGAATTAAATTTGTCACAAGTCTTTGTGCTTTACATTGGTAGCGTTTATAGAATTATAATAACCATAGATGCTGTATTACGAAACTAGAAGCTTGATATCAAAATTAAAGCTTTTTATTTGGGATCTTGTTCGTTGTAATGATCTTATGAGGTGAATGTATCTTAAGGTATTTATAATTCATTTTCAACGTGAATGAATCCGATAATAATATATAATCTAGTTAATGTTTCTTACAATTTTTTTTTTTATAAAAAAGTAGCAAACTTTATTGTTTTACAAGGTGTAACGCATTTATTATCAGAGCAAGTGAAATAAAAATGTTTTTTACAGTTAAAAAAATTTATTATAAAAGTGAATCTGTTTTGAAAACGACTGCATTAAATAAATTATTATGCGATACTAAATTGTTAGTCCCAATGTAATTTTGATGTTGTGTGAGTTTTTTAAATTATCTACATTTATTAAAACATAAAACACTCAAAACTTCGACTTGTTAATCTCAATGATACAGGCTATCTCAAAATCGAAGCTGACCAGCGATCATTTATATGTAATATATTTATCATAATTTTATGATAAGTAATTATTATTTGAAAATTCCAATGTCGAAAGATCTATGGGACTTCTCATGATATATTAAGAGATAATACTTAAATATCTAATGTGCTGTTTCGTAGCCGATAAAATAATAATAGAGGACATTAAATAGATTTAAGAGTGTGTCATCCTTATTACAGGTAAAAGAATATCATTCAAATTCGTTCGTTACCCAAGTTCTAGTTAGTTATATGAGTAATTTTATGACCTTTTAGAACATTCCTTTAGTGTAAGTCGTAAATCAAGGTGAATATATTATTATTTTGTTACAAAAATGTTCAAAATAGACTGAACACCTGGGCCCTTTGTTGTCGTCGAGAAAAGATTTTTAAAAACGTTTCAAGTTTTATGCATCGATTTGCTCTGCATTCTAAAGACCCACAAAGAAACGAATGCGTTTATATTTTTAGAAAAGTTGTTTTTGATAGAATCCAACAGAAACTGTTGAAAAAAATATTGGAGAGCAAGTTTTTTATATCTTGAGATATCATGTATATATAGATAGTCATTTTTATCACATATAGTGTATATAATATTAAGTTAAAAATATCTAAGTTTTTATCTCTATAAAATTTAAGATATGGTAGAGATAAATTCTTATATAATAGGTTTTACAAAATATGTGTGAATTAAATTAATATATAATATAACTTACATATCTATGGCATTTAGTTTCAAAACAATTTATAAAGACATTCATTCATTCATCGATATTAACTAAAAATGTTTTGAGTTGTAAAAGTCGCCATACATGCAATTAAAATAAAATAAAATCATGAATTAGTTATTGAAATATCAAAGATCAGAGGTTGAGTGATAGTTTTCTGTGATCTGAATATTTGGTGATTTTGAACGTATTTTTTGGAAAAAGAATTCTATCAAATTAATTTCAATTATATTTACTGTTTAATGGAATTGCCAGAGTTACTCTACAAAATTGTATTGATTGTTAAATAATTCAATTTTCAAACATAATTATCCTAGTAATTTTAATTGAATGAAATAAAAAGAGAAAGAATTGAGTGATCAAATTGCGCGTAAAAGAAATATTGCATTTTTAGGGGAAACAATTATTTTTGTCAATAAATAATGCTAACCAAAAAAGAATTTTGAGTATGTGGTTTTGGCGATGTACAATATTATATAAAATTATACTCCGTTTAAAAAATACGTTTTAAACTTGTGAAATATTTCAATGTTTTTCTATTCTATTACATTTTTCAAAAAGCAATGTGTGGAGGTCACACGGCGTTGATAAATGCCAGGTCGTTGAAGAGACCCGTGTTTTGAGTTGCTTCGGTTTAGCCCTGTTTTAGGTAAGTTAAAAAAGAAATTATATACACTATATAAAAATGTTCAAAAATAAGGGAACAATACACAGTGTGTATTATTTTATATGAAAGTTCAAATAGTAAATCGTCTTATATTATTTGGTTCTTCTCACTTAAAATAAGCTTTAGTGGTTTAGTTTGCACTCCGTAAAAAATAAAAAAGCGTTGTACCAACTCCTTAATTAATTTTAAGATTTTCATAATATTCGAACTTCATTGAATCAAATGGACGATATACACGCTATATTATTAAATAACATATTTAATAATTATTGCATGATTGCTAAGCTTTAATCTATCAAATATAAAAGATATTTTAAAAATAATATGTACTATTTAAAACATTTGAAATTGTGATATGTTTTAAAACATTTCCCTGGGTGAAGGCTTGGTTTCCTCTCACAAGTTTCACAAAAGTATGTCGTCTCTTGTTCCTCATGGACCCCTTCTGTACCGAGTAACCCTAGAAAATACTATACCAGAGTTACCCAAACTGTGCGCCGCGGCACTCTGAAGTGCCGCAGCTTTTCTATTGTGCACCTTAAAGACTTCGAAAAATTCTTTCAAGCAGATAGTATCGACAAATTCTCATGGATTTCTATTTAGAGCAATGGTTGTCAACCTTTTTATTACTATTGCCCACTTTCATGTCTTTGTAATAAATAATATTTTCTCACCGCCCATCGGTACCACATTATTTTTGATATAGTTGATAGCTATTTCGGCTCACGTTTGCTTATCTATATATAGCTGTGTAGAAAAGGTACACAAAACATCTTCTCTCCTGTTTTAACGACCTAGCTTGTTTCTTGCTCGCAATAAAACAAAAAATTGTAAATGGAACTAAAAAGGCGGCTATATATAAGTTTGCATATGGCATTCCGCTTTGTTTCCGTAATAGACCATTTCCGTGCGATATAAATTATAGAATTTAATTTTTCCGACATCTTTTCCATTGCTCTGATAAATGAAAATATTTTCCATTATTCAGTTTACCTACCATCGTGCTCATAGAATGTTTAATGAACAACGAGTTATCATTAAATAATTTCTGCTTAGACACCTCATCAGCAATATATATTAAGGCTTGATATGGTGATAACAGGTAAGTCACCCAGATAAATGAAATATTCCTATAATATATAAAATAAACATATTAAAACCTACGTAGTTTGAAATATATTATTGATATGGTGAGTTTATTTTTTATTGTATTCATATTTCAACACTTATAATAATAAAATAACAAGTACTGACTAAGAACCATTTCCTAAGTTTTTTGCAATAAAACAGTGAAAAATATTTTGACTTTTTTCAAGAGAAATAAATATATTTACATATATATATATATATATATATATATATATATATACATAATCAATCACGTTTGAATTTTATGATGACTTAAGCAATAAGCATTGTAATAAAATGTATAAAATTTATCCAGGAATTTAATTAATAATATATGTCTCCACTCAGTAACGACTATAACGTAATACGGAAGGCATTGCGAGGGGCTATTCTCACTATAATTAAAATATTAATTTGTAAATTATAGTTGTGGCTTTTTATTTTAACATCAAAGAAGAAATAAAATAATATATACTTATTTTGGTTACTTAAACTTTTGTATTTTTATAAAAAAAATATTTATAATGAAAAAATAGAGTTTTATATATTGCTACATTAAAGTGAGCATTCGAAGCATAACAAAACTGGTATGTTTGAAGCAGCGTAGCAATGTGCATAATAGTTTGGTTTCAAAACGCTTATAAGAGATTATATGTAAAAGAACAGGATGAATATATATCAAGAATAGTCGTCTGCATTCTATTGTACATCATGTACCTAAAATATTACACTAGCAGTCGTGAAGAAGTCAATTGGGAAGGAAACGATAGTGAGGTAAGACAAATGAGGTATATTTTCAAATGACCAGTTTCTTATTTTATTAACTAACACAGTATGTAATTATAATATTGAAAAGAAGTTTGGTTTTAAGATAAGCATCAGAAAATATTTAAAAGTGGAATTGGTGACTAATAATAAAATAAATTTTGCAGTATTTAATTACTATTTATATGGAAATACAATTCACTTATAAAAAAAAAGATACTGCAAAATGATGATTTTGAAGTATTTATTATATTTATTGAAATGTTTCAGTTTTAATTTAAACGCATTCTTTCAAAAAGATTTTTCATTTTAAAAAATGAATATGAAAATGAATATTTTTTATTCATTAATTACAAATCAACGTGCGAATCAAATGATCAAATTCATATTAATTTGATTAAAATAGTTGATTTTTTCCACCATCGTTGCTTGAAGACATGTACGTATATAATAATTGGATAGGAGGCAAAGTACACTAAGAAAACCCAATCTTTGTCCGTTTATTACTGTCATAGCGGTTCAACGATCAGCTTTCTTCAAAGGAAAGACATGAATGCGACAAAAAACACGGCAACTCGTTGCACACAAATTAAACAAATTAGCGCATAGAGTGATCGAAAAAATACTTAATTATGGGTTGAATTATTTTTGCTCTGTTACTGCCTGCTATTTGCAGAAGTAGATGCGACTCGTAGAATCGTTTTGCTAAGATATTAATGATTCTAGTCATTAAAATATTCACTTCAAACAAAAGCGACGAATGGACTTTTCGAAATCAACTTTTTAGCGGTAAACTAAAACTTCATAAAATTTTTCCGACGTTGGATAGAAACATGATTATTTTTTTTGAATTTTAAATGTAAGTATATTATTTTATATCATGTGATGTTTCATCAAAAATCATAGCTAAAAAACATTTGATTTTTTAACTATTATTACGTAATTTTATCGTATGTACTCATCGATTTGCGAATTAAGTTTTACACATGAGCTAAACTATTTAATAAGATTTTTAAAATAAATATTCATTTTATATAAAAATATTTAGTGTACAATGTAAATTATTTCAATTAATAATAATAAAAAACAAAAAAAAATACAACAATTTTGATTGATTGATCTGAAATTAATAGCTTTTGCTTAGCAGCTTGTGGTATAACATAACGAAATTTCTAAAAAAAAGATTTTAGTGACATTAAAATAATATATATAAATAAATCAATCTTTAAATTATTAATCAAAAAAACAACAAATAATTCACAAACGCTAACCACCTTTTAAAAGAATCCACAAAGGATTTCTAAGATAAAATTAAGAATCTTTAATGATGGCTACAATCTTTTTGTAAATTTTTGTTGTAAATGTAATTTAAATCCAACATTTTTTTTCAAAGAATCGAACTAGTTTCACGCTGTGTAAGAACTAATATACATACCAGACCATTTCTGTACATATATTGTAGCTATCATTTCATCAATCAATACGATGAATAGATTAACGTTCGAATATCGCTGCTGTACCAAAATTTCCACTAGTTTATTATTTTCACTTTTTGAGACAATATATATTATTAAATAAAAAAAAAACAAAACAGTCAAAATCGTCGGATTTTTCAGGCGCTGATTCGTGCACGATTTCGACTTCACAGTCGTAGCAATTATATGACTAAACCTTCAATATTTCCAGTCTTAAGGCAAAATACCGTAATAAATTGTAGCCTAAAATCACTTAAACATCAACGCGTAGACAAGCCAGCAACCAAAAAAAACTACGGCGCCAAAAATATTTTTGTTTATTGCCTATATTATTATTAATTATTCCGTTATGAGTTTTCATTATTTTGGAATAATTGTGCAACAATATATTTTTTCCTTTTAAAACTAAAAGAGAGTATGCAAGTGAACATTTTTCTTAGATAATTCTCAGGAGCTGGCAGAACGACAAATACCAGGAGTTTCTAGGAACTCCTTCAGCAGCATTAGGCTCCCACAACGCTCACATTGAGTGAAGAATTCGGAGAATCTGCTAGTGTCTTTTCCACAATTACCACGCCCTTGCGCTGCGTCTCCCCGAATGTGTACGAAAAAACACAAGTATACACAAGTGGGCACATCGCGGTCGGCCCGCGCCTCTTTGGCAGCGCACACAAACCGTGCCACCACTGACTGCTGGCTATACGGAGACATTTACTAGTCACTTTACTACGTTTCAAATAATATGACAGATTAAATATAAATTAATAACAAAAAACGTCAATTACAATTTGAACTTAACTTTCTATAATATTTAGTATCGAATTTGTAAAATTTTAAATCTGGGATATTGAAAGAAATATACAAAATAACAAAAGAAATTTTTGATTAATAAATGAAAATTTATTGATTGAATTGGCATCTACTTATCTACACAGCGATCTGACGAAGGCATGAGCCAAAATAGCTATCAACTATACCTTATAAAAAAAATTAGAATTAAAATACATTGCTATTTTTTCACTGTGTAATAAATGAAAAATTTGCAAGCTTATTCGTAGCTAAATATTTATATTCGACTAAACTGAAATACTTACAAATAAATTTTGTTGAAAATTTTATACGGAAACTATAAATATATTATATTAACACTTATGCAAAGTTTACGTGTAGGTATACAAACTTAATCAAAAAAGACAAAAATTAATTGCATATACACAGTGATTAAAACTGACGATTTTTGACGATGGTTATAATATAAAATAATATTTGATTGAAATACTAAGCACGGCTAATTTTGTTACGTTACCTGTGTGATCAAAGCACACCTTTTGCCAGTCCAGCGGACCGACTGATTCACCGATCTCGTGTCTGTCGGTTTTTCGTTCTTCCGCCAGTGTTGCTGTGCTTCTCACGTCAGCCGCTCGCCCCGCGTACAAAAGCTCGGCGGCCATCTTGTCAGCTCTCGCGAAGGCAACATAACATAATTGCTTGTCAACCGTGGCAAAAACAATCAGAAACTAACGGAAAATATTGATAATGTATCAAACGGAATGTGCCTTAATGTTTATCGATTGTTCTGTATATTGTCTCCGAGTTTTGTGTGAAGAAATGTCAACTGGCTAAGACGTTTCACTGCAAATATTCGAAATTGATATCGGAATGTGACTTCGACCGCTGTGACTGTGTGTGTCGCCTCATGTGGATACTGGATAGAGAAGATATCTGAGGAAACGTCAGGAAAGAGAGAGTCGAAGAGTTGCGAGTGATAAAAACTGGTGCCCCGATGGTAACTCTTGCTACGTGTTGTTGTCATTGTATAGGTTTGTGCGAGATTTTGTTTGTGTGTGCGAGTGAGACTGTCATTGACTACGATAAGTAAAACCAAGTGCAACAACTGCAGTCTTTGCCAAGTTATATGAAAGCGATCGAGCTTTCAGTTGTTTAATCACATCAAACTAAACGGCCACAGTCGAATACCAACATAGAGTCGATTGGATTGTGAAAACAAATAATATTGAATTATAATGTAATACAAAAGTTATAATGTATGACGGGGTTAACGATCTAATACGAGCTTTTTCTAGTGCTTGTCGACTTCGATATTGATTGATTTCTTAAGAGTCGGAGGGAATATCTGTTAAGAGAAAATAAAATAATTATTATGTAGCAATATACAAAGAGGATTTATGATTTTGTAAGCTTCCTAGAAATAGAAGTACAATAAATTTAACGACATTTATTTAGTTATATGTGAAATATAGCCAAGATAAGTGATATCAAGCATTTAATAAGTAATAATGTGATAGTGTAGTGAGAGTGTGATATTGTTAAAAACGAAGATATGGTGTCAAAAGTTTATGAATAAACCATTGAAAAAAAATTCGTCAAATCCACAAAAAAGAAATCGGATTTGAGTTTTTACTAAGAAAAATCAAAACAATGAATTCCAGATAGCATTAACCAAAATTAATAGGTAAGAAAAAATCAATGAACATATATTATTTATTAAATGTTATATTGGAGCTAGTAAAAAAAGTTTTAAGCTCTCGATATGTTGTACTAAAATTATAAACACAGTATATATGTGTTCACAATACGAATGAATATTTGTTAATCTAATATTAATAAGTTATTCGATGTTATATGACATATGGGTACGTCTTCCATACCACTACAGACTGAGTCTTATCTGGCGTATGAGCTATGACCATTATGACCTTAGCAATAGGCGCCTTCCTGCCTTGCTATAAATGAAAAATGTCTGCAATAGTTTCCATGCCACATACCTTGTACCTACGTAATATCTGTTATCTTTTCACTGATGATTGAGCGGGGCAATAATTTAAAATAACTACATAAATGTTGTACCTACGCAAATTTTTAATTAAAAATAACGTTACCATTTCCTTGTAAATATTTATGCAGATATTATTGATTAAAATTAAACACTCATTTTTCATTGTTCTATTTGTATATCATTATTTTTATTGAATCAATAAAGTCACTTGCTTTGAACCATTAATATACCACAAAAAAAATAATTATCACGAAATTCAATGAAATCAATTCAATCGTCATTTTCAATGAAATTCTTTTTATTTAAACAATACGTTAAAAGTGCTGTCAAAAAAGTTTTCGCTCAAGCCAAACTATCATTTTAAATAAAGCTCAGTCTGAAAATGCTTCTAAAAAGGTTAAACTCATATTACGAATATTAAACAAAAAACAGTAAAAAAACGGAGCAGTCAAGCTCAATTTTATATAAATAATTAAATTCAAGAAAAAACTGCCGGCTCAATCAAAAATATTAAATAGAGCTCTATTACTAAAAGTAATGCGTGGTTTCACTGATATTTTGAATACATTTTTATTGCATTTATTCGATAGAATCAATAATGAATTTTTCGTTTTCGATGCAATTTTTAACCTTTTGCACTCGAGCACTTTTTCGTATGTGCCTAACAGCAACTCGAGGCGTTTTTTTGTGAAAATCGTATTCGCTAGATGAATCAAAGTAATAAAAAATATGTATATAAAATTAAAAAAATATATATTTTTAAATTTTTCTATAAAATAGATATATAATGAATATAATGTACATTTTTTTATTTTATTTGTAATTCTTCGTTTTACGGTATTTCACAAACCAATCGCCAACATGTAATCCTGGCTTATTTACGCAGGTTTCGCAAAACAGCCGTGTTTCCAATCTCCCTCCAGAAATTTTTGTATTTGAACATACTGTACAGTCGTTCTTAGTCCCTGAACGTAATATATGTAATTTATCTGCAAGACGGTCTTCTGTAGGAACAGTTGAAGTACGCACTCGTGATCCACCACGCATTTCGATGATAACACTTATTGATATTACGCAAGCTGACTATCTTTGACTATGTTTTTTTTCAGAAAATGACTCTAAAATGATCTGTTATTGTGATCTAGTTGAAATCGACATACAAAAAATGACTTTATAAACATGCCGTCACTGCGGCGGCATCCGAGTAATACGATAAACTTACAATGCCGCCTCTATGGCGGCATTCGAGTGCAAAGGGTTAATATTGAAAGACGATTGTAGTTGTATAATTAAACATCAATAATACGGTACTAGTGTATTGATTGAATTGGCGACTACTTGGTAGAAATCCATTATAGCACGGTGAAAAAATAGCAATGTATTTTAGTCCTACAAAATTTTGTAGAACTTAAGTACATTGCTATTTTTTCACCGTGTTACGGTACTAGTGTTTCCTGACAAATAATATCCTGAATATTATTCATTCATTCCCTGATTAGCTTAAGCACTGTGCTTACACAGAAATCAGTATTTGTGCAAAAAATGGAGCACGTTTTACCGTTTTACCGAAATATTGATAACCGACGTACTTTAGTTCGTTCATAAATCAATTGTTTATAATTCATATATATGTAGAATAGAACCGAGAAAAACAATTGATCATAACCTGTTGTGATTAAATTTACAAATTTATTGCAACATTATTAGTTCAGAAATAGCTTTGTTTTAGCGAGTAATATTAAATAGGTCAATATTTATTAAAGCGGAAAACTGTGTTTTCATGAAAATGATACGTCTTATTAATATATAATTATTTTAATTACATAGTCTACGTGTTGTATTGAAATGCATATATGTAACATATATGTCTCCACTTTTAATTGAAAAATATTGTGCATTATTTGTAGCCTAACTTGCCAGTCTTATGGATATAGGGAACGTATTAAATTGAAGAGTTTCTATCTAGTTCACTGTTATTGAAAGAGCTTTGACAATTTGAACGAAAAACTTTAAAAGAAGTATCTTATATATATTCTACGTGTTTTTTGACATTGATAGGTTTCAAAGTGCTCCATGCAGGCCAATGTGAACTTGCCTGCTATATTTTTTAAATGCCAGCGTGTCAAATCAAGCGGAGCTTTGGTATGCACGTACAGCTTACACTTATTGTTGTTCGCGGTTTTGTTTGATCACTTAATAAAAAGGTTCACAATCTGAACGTTGACGTGGATTGAAATCGACCACAGAACAAAGATAAACACTTCTTCAGATTCGAGAGCTTTCATGCAATACTTTAGGTGTCGGCGTATCTTGAGGAAAGTTTGCAGGAAATTTTCAGGCAGAAATGAAATAAAACACAAGTCTTTTCAACAATAATCTGATGCGTGTCACTATAATCAGAAATAAAATGAAATCTCACAAGTTTTCTTTTTTATTTATTGAAAAGTATCGTTAAAAAGAACACATTTATAATATAACTTACATGTCAACAACCATTTATCGGTCAATCTATGTGGAAACTATAAATAAAGAATGTTTTTTTAACCTTTATATTGAATGATTATTCACTTTTAAGGTGTTAACTGTCACTTCTTGATGGAAAGGCATGATATTTTAAATAATAAAAACACATTTACTTAGTACTTATTTCCACAACACATTTTTGATCAGGACCGGTTTCGCTCATCGCGAGCATTATCAACTGATCAAAAAAAAAATGAATGATTATTACTGACGATTCAATTTCAAAACGTATTGATAAATAATGAACATTGAATTACAACTATAAAAAAATTAGTAATAATAGAATGAATTCAAGTTTATGAACATACTCATTTCCATGTGTGAATTTTCTACATTTTCTGTAGCAACTTAATAGAGAAAAGTTTTTCAAGATATAACAAACTATACAGTATTTGTAAATCTTTTTGTGTTTTCTGCTGCTCATATTATGGAAATATCAGTGAATCTTTGATTATTTCAAAACACCACCCAGAGATATTTGATTGTAAAAATGAACATTTTTTTACATGTGAACACTTATACTAACTGTGAATATAACGGAGCTATCTTTTGTTGGCATTTTCAGTAACATGGATATAGATTCAACAATTATTCATGCTGAATAATACAATGAAACTTTTAACGATTTATCGTCTTCTTTTATGTTTCTTACGCGTCTCTAATCAATATACATTTGAAGTAGCTTATAAGTAGAAAGAAGTTAATCTATATTGCCTGACAATAAATTGCCGCGAAGGTTAATTTTTACAGCTAAGTATGAAAAAAACAACACTTGACTAAAAAAGTATTTCACGACTTACATTCGATTTTAAAACGTATGTAACTAAAGAAAAATTTAATTCGTGCCTGCGAATGCACTTATTGACTAAGTAGTTTAGTGTATTGGCGAAAAATTGAGGTGTAGGTATTAATATTTTTTTTTTTTTTGATGAACCAAATTGACGGAGAGCTACGATTTATGAGGCGTTGACACAGTGCTTTTCAAGTTTCTTTCATCTGTTATGTATAAATTTATTTGTTGTAATATTTTTGCTTGGTTAGTGACAAACGTTAGTCGCTGCAGAGCTGAGTAATCTACAGTGAATTGTAATTATATTTTCATCCACGCATACTATACTCACACACACATTACTAATTAATTTATAAAGTGAGTCTAAGATATTTGACAAAATTTGACCTGAAAAAACCTGGCCTCTGTATTATTGTATAATAATAATAATCAATATTTAGAAAATTGAATTTTTAAATGTTGTGTAAAACAAAGTAAGAGTGGAAGAATATGCTTATACACAGTTTTTTAAAAATTATATCTCATTTTATATATGTCTTTTGATTCAATACTTGGTTCGCTTGTTGATAATTTTATTTAATTCCATGAAAAAAAATTGAGCTTAAATAACGTAATATATAAAGTATTCATTTAAACACAAATCTTGAAAAGTTTTATGGACAAAATTAATTACTTATTACGTGTCTTTTTGGAATGGCTATCTAATATTACTTTTTATTATATAGTATGGTAAATTGGTGTGCTTCGACATTTATTTTAGCAAATGATTTACTCAAGGTGAATAAACATACTTATATTTCACTAGAAAATTAAGCTTATCGCCGAATTACAAAACAATGTATATGTATGAAGTTATTATCATTAATACAAAAAAACCAAGGCAAGCTATACTAATTTTGAAACATTTCCTTATAGCATGTACGTATGATGCACCCATGTGTTTTGTATAGTAAAAAAGATTTTTTGTTACCGTGCAAATTAATAAATTAACATTTCCCTATATTAGCTCCGTTTTTAAAATTGACCATGCATTCCGCCTGAATCAATATATCAAGATTTATTTGAGATTTAGGAACATTTTAACCAATAAAACATGTAAGCTTGAGCAGGTGAGCCTCGAAATAAGATTTTTATCTAGTGGACCCGGACATACAGAAAATATTTTCTATAGGATCTAATCCGCTCTAAATATTTTAGTCATAAATTGAATTGCATTTTATTGAAATAAGGTTGAGGATAGTAATCGTGCTTAAATATGTTGAGTGGAATAATACGTGTATTTTTTTAATAACTGTAAGTTTTTACATAAACGAATATTTATGGAATTGAGAATCCACAGATTTTAAAACGAATTTAAAAGTTTTAACTGTCATTTCTTGATAGAAAGGGATGATATTTTAAATAATAAAAATACATTTTTAGTAATATCTCCACAATATGTTTCATGATCAGGATCAGTTTCACTCATCGCGGTTATTATCAAATGATGGTCCTGGTCATAAAATATGTTGCAGGAATAGTACTAAAATATTTATTTATTTTTAAAATATCTTAAAATTATTTAAAAAAATTGCGCCATGAAAGTGTTTCACCAGATTTAACTGGTACGGTGTGTGTGTGATATACATAGATTAATAGATTTCCATTCCAAACATCTTTTGGTAAAATACTAATTTTCAATAAAGATGGAATATTTTTTTAAACATATCTGATATTTGTAACTCTAGATGCAATGTGCTGACTGCCATCACATTTACGTGGGAAGGGTCAAGCATGCATTAGATATGAGAGTGTCTGAATATAAAAATTAACTGATTTTAGATAACTTATGATACATTGACATTTGCTAACCATTTATAATGTAGAATCTTATTCAATGCAGATAAACATGTTTAATATATCGCAACAGAAAAAGAGGGGGATCATAAATTGTTTTATTAAGAATGATTCGAAATAAAAAGGGAACAGTTAAAAGTGCATAAGAGTTAGAGAAAGTAAAAGATAGCCCTTCTCTTCCCCCTTATTGCATTGTTTATTTGAAATAAGTTCAATAAATTTCAACTTTTTTTAAAATGTATAATTAAATATTATATAATATATCCCACTAAAATTCATAGCTTTAAAATCAATTGACGTGACTCAGTACTTTTTTTTACGTACAAACGATATAAAATATGTTCTTACAATCAGTTTGAGTGCATCCGTGTCCAAGAATTCTATACATGCAAAAAGTTGAAACCCAAATCGTTATTCAAAAAGTAAATATAAATGCTCGAAGAAATAAATTTGTTTAAATCCATTCGTTTATAGACAAACTTTGTTGTTCTCATATTAATTAAATATATTAATATATGATAAATTGAGTACCTTTGTAAGAAATATGAATATTAGAAAGTTTTGTAAATAGCATCATGGATGAGGCTTGATTTTAAAAATATTCACTTTTATAAATATACATCAAAAACATTTGTTAATAATTTTTAGCCTCAAATTTAAAACTTGCGTATGATGAGAGAATTTGACGAGAGAAATATTTAAGTGACACCATAATTAAAAAAAAGTGCTGCAATTTAGTACTCACTTTGTAGACAAAAAAATCATATCGTCTTTTCTTTTTTAGTTTGCTCTCCAATGTAAGAATGCCATTATATTATAATTCATCAAATGTATTGCAAAATTACTAGGATTACTATTGTATTTATCCGATAAAAGCTGTTTTGTCAAAAGTATTTTTAAGAACATCGATAATTGTATGAACAATGTTATTTAAGTAATAGTGGGATTTGTAGATTTTATTATTCCTCGATTGTGAAATAACTGGTTTTAAATTTTTGTCATTTTGTTTAACGACAGTTTCTTGGCACCAAACATTTGCATTTTGCTTTTCATGCAAATGAACTGTTTTTATTGTCGGCAACTTTAAATTAAGCGCGATAAAAAAACATAATTTGAAAGATTCATCCTATAATTCCAAAATCTACAAATCAAAACATCGTGGCAATTTCGACAATACAAAAATAAATTATAAATAATAAAATTGGTAAAAAATAAGTGAATATTATCAGTAAAGTTAAATTTCAACATAAGTCATTTTAAAAGTTACGTACATATATGTTACGAATATAAGTGACGAGAAATAGAATATTTAGTAATTCAAAAATAATCAATACTGTCTTTAATGAATGAATCTATTGAAAATGGAGAAACATAAAACAAATTTACTTTATTTTTTACATGATATTTTTTCGCTACCTGCTGGGTGGTTTATATTATGAGTTTTGGGTTATTTCATTGCTTATAACTGATATTGCTTCAAAACGGCATTGAAATTTTTAAATATAGGATTATATAACATCTAAAACCGACAATATCTAAGAAAACAAACTGCATGAAACGATTCGAAGACGATTTTAAATAATATTCTTTTGAATTTAAGAATTTAAGCCCGTTTGAATATAACATGAAGTGGTTCTGTATTTTAATATTGCAGTGAAATCGTAAGTCACGACTGCAAAGTCATAAGTCAATGGATGAAATAAGAGATTGATTGGCTTAAGAGATCCAATGAGTGATCTTTGACATCAACATGCCATTAAATTAAAAAATATTATTTTTATTCTATAGCTTATATGCATGGGTAGTTGTAGTAGTAAGCAAACACACATTTATCTATATGAATAATACAAAGATATGTAAACCTTCAAAAAATTTAATATTTATTTAAACACAACTATATAACTTGAATTATCACCACCGGTTTCGTTTCACAATTTGACGGAAACCCTTTTAAATGTTGAATTGTGAAATAGTATTGAAAACCTCACGATGCAATATTTCTGTAACAAAATAATTTGCTATTAGTAGAACGTGTTACTAAGGGTATAAATAACGAAATTAAATGATTGTTTGAAGAGTTTTTAGTCCGGGCTATTTTTAAGCAAGGGAAACAATCATCGAGGAAAGATGTTACGGTGTCAAGAAATATTATAATTTATCCTTATACTAGTCATTGAAAATTCCGTAATATTTAAATTTTAGCAGACAATTATTGACCAAACCACGTGTATTTATCGTAACTAGCAGTACTTAAAAATATAAGGTTTGTAAGAGTTTTATATAATATTATAACCTTTGCGACTGCATACTGTACATTTTTATGACGGATTTGACATAGATCTAAGTGTTGCCAAAAATACTACAGTCGAAACCTTTCAAGCCTTTTACAAATTTTATGACCCGTAAAAATCTCATTATGTCAAAATTTATTACTAAGTGGTCACAGTTCACGGAAATTTTCAGTAAAATTAGTCACATGGTATTTGATATTTGTAAACGTCCATCAAACGTGAGTCTTGTTAACGGAAATTTTATATGGCTTTACGTATATAGTGTTACTAAATTACATGCATTTTTTAATGTCATAGAGTTATAAAAAAAATGTTTAAAAATACAGCAAAACGTTTCTGCATCGTAAAAACAATAAATAAATAATTAAACATATGATATACGCTTACACTGTAGAAATATTTAAAAAAAATATACAAGAATTCAGTACGCACAGTTACACGTGACAAGAAAAAGAGATTGATAAAAAATATGATATGGGCTTAAATTTGGTCACAAACTTTTAAATTAATGATTGATATTGAAAAGATTCATTGAAAACATTCAATATACAAGAAATATTCTTATGACTTTTTACTAACACAACTGATCAAAAAGTTTCACCCAATTCGTTTTGAAACTATTTAAAATAGAATGAATAATTGAACGCGATTTATTTTTATATTTAATACTAAGACACATAAGAAAAATAGACATGTCTCTCTTCAAATTTTAGACGCCACTTCAAAAGAAATTTAATATCACAGTTTATTGATTTTATGACCGAATTGTCGCACGTGAATAGAGTTATAATGATTAAGATTGCCAATACATATATATCGCAGAATAGACCGAGTGAAATGGGATTTAATGTATTCTTTGGTCAACAGTTCTATTTAATATTCAGCTCATCTTAGTTTCTCACGGTCTGGCACAGTATAACACCGTGACATGTTACGTGACTCTACTTCTAGAAGAGATTAGTCACATACAAATAAATTCGCTTGAATTTCTTTTCTGAATTTAAAATTAATTTGTTTTTAAGCTTTTAATATATATCTATTATACCCAGAAAGTCTAGGTTAATTTATGACAAATATTTTCAAACTCTTTTTTAAACATATTTTAACATAATTGAATTATGTATCTTAATGTAGGCATCAATTTGTATGAAATATTTTTTGAGATATGAAGCCGGAAAATTGATGCCGTTTGATCATATTCGCAATAATTAATTGATATTATTCTTTGATGTTGCTTGAATCGAATAATAATATATTTTACAAAAACTGTGATCCTCCTCGCCTATAATAAAAATATTATACTTGTTACTTCATGGGTAGGTAACCTGTAGTTTTAAGGGTTATCTTAGGTTTGTTGCTTGGATAGTATACAAGTTGTTTTAGGATATTGATACGATATGCAACAAGTCAACGAAAGATTATTCATATATATTATACCTACGTATTAATTGAATTTAATGTGATAACTGTAAGATATTCAAATTTTTATTTAATATTAATATTAGATTTCGATAAATTAATAGTCGATTTTACAAAAAAAAAAATAGCACAAACAACAATGATTTGAGTCTAGTCACGTATGTATCAATAAATTAGGTTTTACCACAACCTTTAGAAACTAATCAAATTAAATCATTACATACTTAAATAATATTAAACATTTTATGGGCGCACTTTTCGCAGCTGCACTATGCACATTTCCGTATTTATTTTTATATATTTATATGCATGTCGAAATAAGCACAAAACTAATTACTTAAATGTATTTTAGATTTGGCGCCAGATCAGAATAATAAATCACTTCGTGACATTTTATGTTTGTTAACATAATAAATATCTAAATACTGTCAATTGAGATTTCAATCTGTATATAAAACGTTATCATCTTTTTTTTTTTTTAATGTTGTGGACAAAGAAAATCGTGACATAAAAGACTGCTTAAATATATTTGATAAACACATTTAGCACCGGCATAATGATTTAAAAAGTCGGATTTGAGTGATTAGTTATATTCACGAATTTAATCCTGAAAAAAAATATCCTTCATTGCAACGATACAACCTCACGTCATTGCCAAAGCTGATATGATGTTTTTAATTGGTTATTATTTCTTTAGTGTATTCGTTATGTTTGCTTGCTTTATCGAATATTTAAGTTAATTTGAATAAAATATCATGTCACTAAAGACTTTATCCGAGTAGATAGTTTTTTTTTTAAATAATATTAATAATAAAAGAAACAGTTCAAAATTAATAATTTTGAAAAAATTTTGATTATACATAAATATACACTCTTCATACTAATTTATTTTTAATAATTGCGATTGATTATTGAAAACTACGCTGTAGAAGCTATTTTTTAATATTTTAAATGTCAAAAACTATGCAATTTTTTTCTCGAAAGCAAAAAACAGTTTCTATAGTTAAAATGTGCGCACGAATGTATGTACAGATTTTTTGCGGCACTTATCTGTATTTTTGTCATCGTTTACATTGAAGTCGTGATTATTGAAAATATGTATGCACGGCGATAAATGACAGTCGTCTCATGAATTATTCATTCAATGCCACTCTAAGAGTTTGACGAGGATTTCCGGAGAAATTTCTCGCTAACTGTCATCAAATATGGAAATCCTTATTATTTTATCTTTAAAGTAGCTACGGAATAGTTTTTTGTGTGTTAGTAGATAAATATGTGATCATAAAACTACATCAGATTGAACTGTACTATTAATAAAAAAAAGTTTTAAATGTTTGATATGAAATAGTTATTTAATTATTTTCCCGCACTTATAACTAAGAAATATTATTTGTTTTATATACTCATAGTCAATTCATATTATTTGTGATATGTAGATAATATAGTGCAATATAAAATAAATTATTAAATGAGGACGTATTGCGATGAAAAATTATTTTAGTTAAATCAGTTGCATAATTTATATAGATATTATGAAAGAATAATTAATTACAAATTCAAATAAAATAAAAAAAATCAATATACTTATTTATTCAATTGAATTTACTTAATTATACAGAATATGAGAAAAATATCAGCTACTGAACAAAAAGGTACATTGATAAACAAAAAAATATTCTTATAAGAAGCAACTCTTCACAAAATGTGCTCCATTTTTGTGAAATTGTTCATTTTTTGAATTGAATTATTGGCATAGCAACTAAATATCTAAGCTTCATTCACTCATATCAGGAGTGGTAAAAGTTCAATGCATGAACTAGTAAGGAGCGAACTTGATCACAAAAATATTAAAGGCAGTTAGTTGAAATAAAAAACATATGGAAATGTTATAAATTTGCGTATCCAATTAAAAAAGCAAAATATCTCGTCACTTTAAAGTAACCCGTTTGGAAAGCTCCGCCTCTACAAGACTACTAATCAAAACCGATTACTTTCCCGGAAGCCGTGTTACTTTACTTGATGTTGAACAAAAAGTTTGCTAATCCGTTGCAAAGCATAATTGATATTTCTAGCAAAACGTTGTTATGGATTTAGTTAAATTTATGTAAATTACAGACATTGTAATTTTTGTAACAAACCACTGTCATGGTAATATATTAAATTTATATTCCGTAACATTGTTAATATGTAATTTTTATAGACATAGTATCACTAAAAATGGATCTAAGAAGGAGAAAAAATGATCACGGTATTATTTATTTTCTGTTGATTTTTTTTCACTGATAATTATCACTGTATCATTAATCACTGATGATTAGAATAAATCATATGACACACGAATGCAATCAACATTAAATTGCAAGATAGACATCATAAAATAAAATGATATACTAATAATAATAAAACAAACTTGAAGATACAAAATTTTCTTAACAATTATAAAAATTAACTCAATTGCCTGTGATAGTTTTCATTAACGATCTTGCTAATGAGTCATTCTAAGAAATAAGAGGTTTCTCAATAAATATCAATCAAGTAACATTAAATAAAAATGGTTTTTTTTCTTCATATAGAGAATACCTACTATCAAACATCTAGTGATGAAACATAAGAATTTACGTCATGAGATTGTCGATTCATTGAACCCACCTTACATAAAGGGTACAACAAGGGGGAGTTGGGAAGATTGAGTTGATCATTGAGAATGATGTTTGAATTTAATAACCGGCCTCTATTAATTTCTAAAATCTCCTGATAAAACAGTTTATGGTCCCCCGTGTTATGATACAATAAAAATCTGCGTCAAACGTTATTAGATTGATATTGTTAAATTTGTTTTAGCTGCTTGCCTAGGGGTAAGTATTTTCCTGTAATTAATAACTTTAATATATATACGATGCTGACTTTTTATTTTACGTCAGTTCTGTTGCATCTGTGTGATAGAATGCCTGAAGATGCCGAAAGGCAACGCCCGGGTCGTTAGTGACAAAACATATGGAATCGTACAAAATTGTAACAATTCAAATTTGATTTTGAAATTCCATCAAGCACCTTCAGTCGATATCATGAATTAATTATAAAAATATATTTTATTTAGGCTTAGTGCGTGAATGCTTAAGCAAATAATTTACGCTGTTTGTTTCTTTTGAAATCATATGGAATGCAATATTTTATTTCTTATATAAATCAATATAGCTGAATAATATTTTTGTGGGTAATAAAATTTTATCAAACTACGTGATTTTTATTTTACCATTAGTGTTGTTGATAGTAAAATTTGTTTTAAAGCACACTAAAATTGAATTGATAAAACATGTCAAAATTTACATTTCAGTGCTAAGTGAGGCTTCTTTGCTTCATATAAAAATTGATTCACTAATCAATCACTTTACAGTGCGACATTTCAAAAATATTTAATTGCTTTTTTATGCGATGGAGATTTTAATGGTATGCCATATTTTGAAATCATTTTGGATATTTTCACACACCAAATTATAGCCGAACGTAAAAACCGTCTCCAAATTAAAAAAATATTGTCTATTTTGTTATTATAATATAAAGCTTATAATATTAATGCTGATATAAACTGTAAATGTTTTTTTCTTTGTTAATAGCTTGAACCTCTAAGTGTGAAGACTTAATTGATTACAGTAATAAAGTAAATTTTTTTAATACCGAAGACTTAATTAGTAGAAATTTTTGATTAGAATCTTAGTCACTATTTTATTTAAATGTAATAAAAACTCAAGCGTATTTTGACTTTTATTATAGAATTTATTTTAATTATTCAGCATCATTTCATATTTTTATACATATCATAAAAGTGACTTTCTATATTTTTCCTGATTGATTATGAATTCGAAAATATCCATGCCAGCCTTGAGTATTCATGTAAAACTATTGTTAAAAGTGTGTAATGTAAGTCATTCCATGACAAGCAATTGCATATTCACACATGTGTAAATTTTAAACATAAACAAACCTTATATTATTGGCAAGTAAATATTATCCACAAAATTTAAAAGAAATCTTATGTAGATTCTTTTTGCGCTTTATTTAAAACTTACTTATTTGTTTTAACGACAGTAATGTAGATGTTTTTATTTGGAAATAACTAGATGCAGGCGTTTGTAAAATTATCATAAATTTATGATTATTGTATGAATGAATATTTGCAGCCGCGTTCCATGATCTCATATTATAATTTAAAAAAAAAGAGAAATAAAAAATGTAATTTATTACTCTCTTGATTACATTATACTAAAATTTAATGTTCTTTTTACTGCTTATGCGATTTCTGAATAGATAATAATATGCATATTGTTATAAACCAGCAATTTTTCAAAGTCGAGTTCTAGCTAACCTATTCATTAAAAAAATGTTGCATTTTGTACTGAATATAACATTGCTTTTGCTTTGATATTATTATGTATGTTTTTAATCAAACATTTAAAGTATTGTAAAGTAACAGTAATTAGTGACGTTGTAATATAGTGTCACAAAATATACATGTATGGAAGCTCTTACTATTACGGACTTTAACAGTGTCATTTATAATAATTTTAATAATTATGGAATCCATATTAAAAAAAACATTTGTTCTATCATTTTCAAGTTCAGCAATTCTTCAATATAAAATACGGTGGAATTTAATTCTTGCAGTTATGTCTTCGAACGTGTATCCTTCCATTGATTGCTATTTTACATGCTGTATCCAAGGATCGTTGTTGTGAAAACCATATTCAATGTGGTAAAACGGTTAAGCGTATCAAACACAATTGCAAGTCATAATTATTATTTTTATCGAGTAATATATGTTAAAGTTATAGTTAATTTTTGTGATGATACAATTTGAAAATTATCAACCGTAACAATTAATTGTTTGATGAGATTAAAACAATTTTAAAATGTTATTAAGAAGCTTCATAATTTATACAAAATACATACTGTAATCCTCGATATTCTACAAACACAAAATAAGCATGCATGCAATTAAATACGATTAGGGTATAAAAAAAATTGTTTTTTTTTTGTATATCTTTCATGTCAGAATATTTTATTTTATAAACTTATTATTTAATCATTGTAGTGTTCACTAATGTGAAGCTTTACTGAGAGCTGTTTTCGATGCAAAAAATACACATTACATATAAGATTAACATTATCCACATACTACTTCATTGAAATTGTTTTTAAAACTTGGCAGAGCTTGAAAAAGTAACAGTAGCTCACATGCAAAAGAGTAACACAATGAATGACAATGAAAGAAATCATTCTCATTCTTCGGTTAAATTATAAAATATTATTCAAAATGCTATCTACTTTCTTTTGAAATAAATTATCTTCTGAATGTACCTGAAAATTTAAGTATAACCTTATATTATAGCATTATCAGGACTGGCATCTTTCAGTTATGTATCAAATTTATCCGTTGGTGTATAAATGATAAATATATTCCACAAATCTTCATTGAAAAATAACTAGATTGACTAATAAAATAATTTTAAATTTCGGGAACCAATCTCCCTGGTGTGGTTTATCCTCGAGTAAATTGTATTTTTTTCTTTACGACTAAAAATTTAAAATATCAAGGAATGAAATATTTACTGATTTTATTGATCGTTTTTTATATGAGATCTTAGTCAAAATTGTATATTTATGTCTGAGAAACGCAAAATGTCGAAACAATAACTATTTATTAACAAAATGGCTGATCTTTGTATAAAATTTATAACTCTTATTTGTATATTTAATGAATTTACAAAGCATGTGCCTTCAGGTGAAAATTTTATTGCAGTGTTTACTCACCACAATACATTTTATTATGCGCAATTTGCATTAAGAATTGTACATTTGCAAGTTGACATATTTATTCAACGATTTCGTATAATTGCTTGGTTGTTATGTTTATGCAACAAATGCCAAAATGATGTTTTCACATCTCGTTCAACCATACCAATGTTTCTATCTGTATGAATTTAATTGAATAAAAAAAAACCTACTATGCATAAAATGACTGCAATTGTCACTCATGAATTAATTATTATTGAATATCTCACCAAGAGAATGAAATATTTTCTTCCAATAAAGTATTAAGACATGTCCAGTTTCATTGTGATATTTCTCGGACAATCTTATCAATAATATTGTTGGAATATCTAAAGAGAGCTTTTTTAAAAAAAATAGATTATACTATAACTTCAAATGATTTGCTAAGGGCGAATAGAATGAGTACAATTAACGCACGGCAAGGTGATTGCAAATATTTTTTGCTAGGCAGTTTAATCAGGATTTGTAAGGTTTGTCTTAAAATTTATTGATTGAATTGGCATTTAATTGGTAGAACTCCATTATAATACGGTGAAAAAATAGCAATATATTTTAAGTCTACAAAATTTTATAAGATATAGTTGATAGCTATTTCGGCTCACGCCTTCGTCAGAACTATGTATATAGATAAGTAAATGTATGTTTAAGCATTGTACGTTTATACATTTGATGCAAAAATATGAAGTTGCTTAAAATTTGATTACAAAAAATACTTCTTCATGAAACTTACGGTAGATAACGAGTAAAAAACCTGACGTCATGTATTGGTATCAAATGATGAAATTGACTATAATATAAGTCCCAGGCAATGATTCCGGGCTCGAATAATACATATTGTTGCAAATAAATTTTCCTTATATTGATTTAGAATTGCCTTTATTAGAATTAAAATAATATAACTATTTTAGTTTTATTCATAAAAATCTTAAAATCGGTCGATAAATGCACGAAGAAGAGATTCATCAATAATTCGATTACGCAAAATATTTAGATTAGAAGTTTTCCGTACAAAGATAAATGTGCTATGAAAAAAAAAAACGATTATCTATTGGACGTGAAATAAAACTAATCAATCAAAAAATGTATTAAAAAAACGTAATTAAAATGAAGTAGCCGAAAATATATCACAGCTCTGGACCAGCCTTATATGAAATGTCAGTGGCGTGCTTACACATAAAATAAAGCACATTAGGTGTACACACTAAGTTTTATGAAAATTTAATTTACATGAAATTTTTAATGAAATGTTTCCAATGGTAAATATATATACCATTCCAGAAAATTGATTGGAGTGACTGCCATGGTGTATAACTGTAGCTTAATTGACTTTGTTAGATATTGAATTAATTCATGGCGACCATAGCAAACTTTGAATTAATTTTTATTCTTATTTTAAAACTGATCTAGACACCAACGCGTCACAGTAAATATTCAGGTATTAATCAATTTTTAAACAAAATTGATTTTTTTGAACTGCAAAATACTGACTTCGTATTTAAGGAGCCAATATATTTTTACTGACATATTGAAGTTAAATTAAATTGGGTCACGCCAACGATGCCTCATTTGTGAAGCCCAAGGAAGTATATTTCAGAAGTCATTTTTAATTTACAAGTATATATCTGATTTCAAATTTGCAGCGCTTAATTATTTAAAATCAAAAAATCATATGAATTAAGCTCGATTTTTTTTTGAATAATTTGAAATTATATATTGATTGAATTGGCATTCACTTGGTAGAACTCCATTATAACACGGTGAAAAAATAGCAATGTATTTTAGTTCTACAAAATTATTTTGTAGAATTAAATACATTGCTATTTTTTCACCGTGTTAATTTGAAACTAGCTCAAAAAAAGAGAAAAATCAGAAACATCCATAGCATTAAGTATACAACATGAAAAAATCTAAATTTGATATTGACTTTACTGGGGCCTCAAACCAGAACTACCTGTTCGCTAGAGAAAAGCTCTTACAATCACACCGACTGTTATGTTATGGAATATTTTATTGATTAGGTGAATATTAGAGCGCCACTGAAGACTGGTCAGATTAATGGTCCCCGAAACGATATGCTCATGTTTTATGACTAAACCAAATTTACATAACATTTCAACGAATGTTGATAAAAAAACGAGGAAAATTAAAATTCGGTTCGGGTAAACTAAAGCCGTAAATTCTTTTGCCTAATTATTTATTTTGTTTCAACATTTGATTTAAGTCCACACTTTTTTAGAAAATACATATTTTCCAATGGATTGAATCTACAAATAGACTAATCTCACCAGTAATTCAATTTGAAATGAATTATATGTCACTGAAAGATAAATTGAATATTATGTTTTATATGTAAGACCGATTTGTAAATTTTTGATTTTTAAATTGTCCACGTCATATCTTTTTAAAATATATATACTATTAACATACATTGGAGTCACATTTTCAACTATTGTTGAAATGTTTGCGATGTGTAGAATTTTAAAATTGTTTAATAGAAAGAATACAAATAAATTATGAACATTATTAGGAGGCATTATTTTTATAGCTTTAAATTATACTTTTGAATTTTTACACAGGAGGTTTAAAAGAAAAATGAAACATATACATTTAATACACAAATTATTTTCGATTCATTTTAATAAGAAAATAAATTATGAATAAAGCCGTTTAAAATAAAAAAAAACTAATTTTGAAAGTCGTGTATTATTATATAAGTAGTATATTAATATATATTATGTAGAGGTATTCTTTTACCTCAGACGACTCATTACTAAAAATAAAAAAACGTGGTGTAAAATTAATAAAATTGGTTGTTTGTTATGCAAATCAAATATTATATTACTTAAAGATCCCACAGTTTGATGGTAACTAAGTACAAATAGCGTGCATTTGATCTGACTTCGATTCTTCAGCGATAGTGAACATAAACGAAAATGCGAAAAGCATGTCGACATTTTTTTTGCCCACACAATAAAAAAACAAATCACTTGCCAAAGCCACCGAAAACTTTCAATTTACACATCAAGATAAATTATTGTAAGAGAGTATCGGTCAATGTAAAATAAACCGTCTATGCGCATTAAATCTATACACACGGTGACGTCTAAGATGAAATAGGCTTATTGTTATTTCAAGTTTTCATATTTGCTTTTCTATGGAATGTGCATTCGAAAACGCTTTTGTGGACAAGTATGAGTGATTTTTAATGATTCATACAAAACCGGTATTTTTACAACTGAACGTGCAAGAAATAATTTAAAAATAAATTGAATACTTCCAGTATTCAATGCATCATAGAATATAATATTCTACTAAATATTGTTAAATGGAAATTAGCTAAGTGTAAAGTTATAAAGTGTATAAAAATAGTGAAAAAATTCCCTAAGCGTCTGTGGTTTTCTTTTTAAAATTAACTTCTTTGGTACATAACCGATACCAATTATTTACTGTGTCAATTCTGTTGCTTCCGTGTGATAAAATAGACATGAAATCGTACAAAGTTTCAACAATTAAAATAATATTTTCATCGTTATACTAAAATATTAAGTAATCATCATGTATTAAATATATATGTATAGCATTCTACTGGTTAAGGGTAAAACGATGGGATAATTTTATCTGCTGTTGTAAGTGGAGAGACTCTTAAAAAAGAAATAACGAAAAATAAATATTTACTACACCTCAGCTGATCAACGGGGTTAGAGACCTTCAAATTTGAAATTTTTTTTACAGCGCCCCTCAAAGCGTTGCATAAATCTTAAATTGACTGATTGGTAAACGCGCTTTGCAACGTATCATTATAAAACATATCATATCAAAAATTATAATATTAGAATATTATATCTCTTATATATTCTGTCAAATAATTAAAAATCACAGATTTTTTCCTTCTTAACACTATATTGGAGTAATCATATAAATGATTTTCTATTTTAAATAATAAAAACACATTTTTTAGTACTTATTTCCATAATATATTTTTTGATCAGGACCGGTTTCGCTCATCGCTAGCATTATCAACTGATAGAATACAATTTACAAATAAGTCTATTTATACAAAAAAAAATATTGAGTTAAAGTTACCAGGTGTACAAAACTATGGGTTCAAGAACTAAGAAACAGTTTACAGGAAATCATACAATATTGATACAAATAAAGTAAATTAGTATAAAAATTAAATGTTCAAAATCACTTATTAAGACTTACAAATACAATTAAGGTAAATCAATAATCCATTAGGGGCTCTAAACAATCATAAAGGAAATAAGGAGTAACTCAATATTTTCTTTGTATAAATAGACTTGTTTGTAAATTGTTTTCTATCAATTGATAATGCTCGCGATGAGCGAAACCGGTCCTGATCAAAAAATATATTGTGGAAATAAGTACTAAAAATGTGTTTTTATTATTTAAAATATCATGCCTTTCCATCAAGAAGTGACAGTTAACACCTTAAAAATGATTTAATATTATCCTTGTTCATCTTTGTTTTAGAGATGGAATTTTTTTCATTGTTTTATTAATTTATATTTTATTCCCACGAATAAGGGTACTTCTAAAGTGTTAACTGTCATTTATTGTCCAAGAGGCTTTATTTTTTTAATAATAAAAACACATTTTTAATACTATTTTCGCAATATATTTTTTAATTAGAACCGGTTTCCCTCATAGCAAATCAATTGTCAACTGATTGCGCTAAGTGAAAGCCAAATTCTATAATGTCATATATACATTATACGATGATGACAACTTTAACATTTATTCTTCAAAAATTTAGTCTGATGATAGTTTTTAAACAATAAGTAACCGTATCACGCCAAGTAACTTAATGATAAAAATAATTAATAACCTTTACAACTTCATTTTAAAGTGATAGGAAAATATTTAGTGGGGATTGTATCTTTTCAATACTCGTATTTTTAATTTATGATACCGACTGAAGGTGCTTGATGGAATTTTAATGTCAAATTTGAATTGTTACAACTTTGTACGATTCCACATGTTTTGTCACTAACGACCCGTGTTTCGCCTTTCGGCATCTTCAGGCATTCTATCACACGGATACAACAGAACTGGGGAGTCAGGAGGAGTAGTCAGTTCTGTTGCATCCGTGCGATAGAATGCCTGAAGATGCCGAAAAGTGACAAAACACGTGGAATCGTGCAAAGTTGTAAAAATTCAAACGCGTATTTTTTTTTTGAAAGAAAAATTATTTTATGATTTGTTTGTTTGTTTTGGTACACTAATCAATGCTTCTTTTGTATAATACATAGTCTTAAGATGCTTTTTAAAAATATTAAATGTTATAATACAAATATTATTGCATGTGGTATTCATACATTCGATGCTATTGTAAGGCTTCAACGCCTCCCTCTGTATCGCATGAGCCCCACTCCCATAGTTTCGTAATGTTCACTCGACCCGTTATGGAGGCTTGACATCATCTAATGGCAATTCAGGTAAGGTGATGCGATAATAATTGTCTGATAGACGATAGAAGACCTGAAGGGGATTGTTTCAAACAATAGACACTTATAAACTTTTTTGCATTTACAACCAGTTACATTACTCCATCGTATTGATGAGCACATAATAGTTCCCAGTGATATATTGCAAAATATTATGCCATCATACATATAATAATAAATTTGTTTCGACAATGTTGGTATAAATTCGGAAAAATATTGTTTTATTTTAAATTCTATGAATTGATTGATTGAATTGGCATTCACTTGGTAGAACTCCATTATAACAAGGTGAAAAAATAGCAATGTATTTTAGTTCTACAAAATTATTTTTAACAAATATAGTTGATAGCTATTTCGGCTCACGCCATCGTCAGAACTATCAAATAGTTAGTTAGTTAGTTAGTTATTTAGTTAAAATAGTTAATGGATAGTTCTGACGATGGCGTGAGCCGAAATAGCTATCAACTCTATTTGTTAAAGATAATTTTGTAGAACTAAAATACATTGCTTTTTTTTCACCGTGTTCTATGAATTGATATAATGTGAATGCTTAATGTATTGGGGGTCAAGTTTTATGATCCAAACAACGGTCGAGAGTTCCTGCCATAATCTGATTAAAATACCCTAATGAAAATTATCATACGTTGGTTTTTAAGTCCAATTTTACAATTTTGAAACCACGAATTGCTGAAATGTATAAATTACCAGTACTTATAACAGGAAAAATATAATTTGATTAAGATATTACATAGAGGGGTTAATTGAAAAAAACCTGGAGCTAATTATATTTGTGTGACCTTCCAATTTCGAAATTCCCACAAAGAAGTTTTTTGTAAATTAAATATTTTCACATTTTGTGATATCGACAGAAGGTTCTTGATAGAATTCCAATATAAGTGAGTTATGTTGCAAACGTGTGATAGAATGCCTGAAGATGTCGAAAGGCGAGACCCGGGTCGTTAGTGACAAAACATGTGGAATCTAATAAAGCGTATCAAAGTTAAACCAATAATTCAAATAAAATATTTTCCAATATGCTTTGGCATTACCAAGAAAATAACAAGTTACATCAAAATTCGGGCCCCTGGTATAGTGTAGCCCGAGTCAACAGCTCAAGAAGATATAACTAATTGTTTATATAATATTTATTTGCTTGGCAGTCCTTTAATATTAAAAAAAATGTTTTATTTTTATAATAAGCAGTAGTAATTACAGTTAGTTTTGTTTTGTTTAGAAACCATGACAGCTAAGCATCTATACAGTATTCTACACATAAATCTGTTTTTTTTTTGTGATATTATTAAATCAACTTTTATGAATGTGTCGTTAAAATAGCTTCATGATTTTTTTCAACATTTCATATGAATCAAGTTGATGGGCGTATTTCAACGATGGTGGGAACAGCCGATCATCAATTCGCCGAATTATGTTTTGATTTATGTTAGCAAAGAAAATAACAATACACATTTTTTCTCCTTTGTTTAAACCTTCTTGCGATAATGTATTCAAATGTATTAAATCATACTTGTAATCTTTCATATAATTTCAAGTACGGTATGCAAACCAGCGTTCAATATAACATTTTGTTTGAGGTAAATATATGTTATATTAGTGTATATCGATAAGCTTAAAAATAAATGAAGTAGTGAAATAAGAACCAATCACTTGTTTCATTTGAAAATTTTTCACCAAAATCATAAAAATAAACACAAAATTAACGATCTTCTCCCGTGATTAAATTTTCCTCTTACAACCATATCTTGTGCAATTGTTCCCGAATAATGCTTTAAGCATACGACTGACATCGGTTATTTTGTTGTATCTAGTGAAGTTTTAGCTTAACTCTAATCATAAGATCAATAATCATTATATTGCTAGGAATTACTTTCATGGTCGGTTCATTTTTACTGCACACAGCTCAGTCAACCTATCCCGTTGTGTAGCCCGTGTAACTCAACATTATTTCGAAAGTGTCTTTCACTTAGACTTTCCGTGAAAGCTAGGTTATTGAACAGTTATATTAGTTAGTACTGTAATAAATATCTTAAAAGCGGTACGTTTATTAATCTTTGGCAATAAATAGGCGAGATTTAAACTGTTTCAAAACCGAAAAAAAAAATTTACTGTAAAAATTCTTTTTTTTGTTTTCGTTATCAACATACAATTTTATTGGGCTAATTTTTGAAAATTTATGTTTAAAATACAGTGAAACCTCGATTTTACGTTTTCCAAGGGACCCTGAAAAAATAACGGTAATTGCTGGAAACGGTGAATGTGGGAAAGCTTCAAATAATAATAAACAAGTAAAATCGTAAAAAATATTTATTTATTAGTTACTTGTAAACACTGTATATAAATTTATTTTTTAAAAAAGTCCTTTATGTTAGTTTGCTTCTTAGTTATTTGGCACTTGAATCGGAACAAAGATTTGTTACTAAACTTGTAACTAAAAGTTTGTATGTACAGGAATCATTGTTACCATGAATTTAAAACAACTCTACATTTGCATCATAAACAATAATACGCGTGTGGTGGATTTCAACCCAAAAAATAGCACATGCGTCCAATGCGTTATGTCTAACATGCACAGCTGATTCCAACGTGTCTAGACATAACACCTGCACTCGGCTGTGTCAAACTTGCTTGCCGAGATATGGAGAAATATGCAATAAAAACGGTCAATTGGGATAATATTTGTGACGGAACCAAAATATTTTGACGGTTTATCGAAATCGGGGAATCGGGAAATGGTCAATGCGGGATAATTTAACATTGTTCTTATGGGAGTTGGACGGGACTATAAAAAATAAGCGTTCCATCCGGGAAAACGTATTACGCGAGAACGGTTGATTGAGGTTCCACTGTATTATACTTTTAAGGAAATTTTATATGGAGTTACTTTAAAAACAACCCTTATTCGTAAAGATATTAATGGGTTTAGGGTATTAGATATAATGGTTTTTTGATACAAAAATCAATTAAAACCTTGGAAAAAACACAATTTTTTAAGCATTATTTACCGGATTTATTTGCTTTAAATATATGTATTGATGTATATTTTTATAATAGCAATATATAAATAATAATGTATATTTAGTATATGAATAATATAATTGTACGATGGGGTGAGCCGAAATAGCTTTCAACTTTATTTGTTAAAAAAAAATTTTTTGTAGAACTAAAATACATTGCTATTTTTTCACCGTGTTATAATGGAGTTTTACCAAGTGAATGCCAATTCAATCAATATAATTGTAGTTCATTTTTCAAGAAAAAATATTGCTACTTCTATTTTTTGAAATCGAATTAAGGGTTTTTTTTACATTTAAATTTATGACGACTTTTAATGCATCTGAGAAAAATATAAAATACTGAAAGTATATTGTTATAACAGTATAATGTATCTCTATTCTTATTTTTAAGACCTGTGTCTGTCATTTAAAAGTTTAACTGTAAATACATAATTGAGTAAAAAATATAAATATACTACCATTATTTTTTATCGATTTTTGTGTATCCAAACTTTTTACTGCATTGTTCGCGAGACAGTGCATTCCCTCAGTTAAAAAATATATCGGGTTTGCATAAAACGTCGGGTCCATAAAGTTTTTTAAAAGAATCTCAAACCGGTTTGAATGTGCTACTGGAATCTAGCAATTAAATCTTACCATTAGATGGACAAGAAAAAAATATCAATTAGCGGTAAAAAATACATTTATGATGGGAGAGCTATTTCTAACTATTATTAACAAAATTTTTATATGAATACGTAAGTAAGTTTTTCAAGTATTCATTCTGAAATATGACACGTTAGCATCAATAATTAATTTCTGTCCGGTCAAGTGTATATAATTATACTAGGATGGAATGCTGTTTTGATTATCTTTTATTCATTTAGAAATATAAATTAAGGGATAGGTGAATGCAAAATTAAAGTGTCTTTCTATAATAATAGTAGCAGTTCTACATAGATCTTAAAAAATATGAAGCTTAACACTTTATAGGAATCATAAGGAAGAAATATCCTATTGATTGAATTGGCATTTAATTGGTAGAACTCCATTATAACTCGATGAAATAATAGCAATGTATTTTAGTTCTACAAAATTTTATAAGATATAGTTGATAGCTATTTCGGCTCACGCCTTCGTCAGAACTAGAACTACGATGGCGTGAGCCGAAATAGCTATTATCGATATCTTATAAAATTTTGTAGAACTAAATATTTTGCTATTTTTTCACCGTGTTAAGAAATATCTTTTTTCTTTAGTTATTGGAAGAAACATCTCTAGAATCTAGTTTTTTTTTATCTGGCAGTGTTTATGATGATATATGAAAAAATACACATAACGTTTTGTATGTTTATTTAAGTCTGAATTTTTTTATTAAAATATAATAATATAACTAGTGCGAGTATATTAGAGAAATATTAAAAAATATACTAGTTATTTAAACGATAAAACATTGAATATACAAAATACGTCATACATATAGCAGGCTATAATTATTTATACAGCTATCAAATAGATTATTTTGAACTTTAGTGGTATATACTGCTTACTTCAACAAGTTTTTATAGTGCTTTGAAACTTGTGAATTCCTTCACACGAAGGCTGGGTATAATTATCGGGTTTTCTTTGCCACTCTATGGGGGGGGGGATCGTCGTGCTGATATCAATATTCATATTTCGAAGATTGATAGTAACAATATAAGTGGAATTTTGCATGCATAACTAATAGTGTCATATATGCTAGAAGGCATTACTAAGCCATGCTTAATAACATTCGACAGACTTGGCATATAAAGTTTATAATACCGGAATAACCGATTGTTATTCTATATATGTTTTTTTTCAACAACGAAACACAGGTATGAAAAATAAAAATACCAGTATTTCAATATTAGAACACAATATCGGTGTAGTTAACTATTGACGCTTCGAGTCTTTTACTGTTCCAATTTAGAGGTAATTAAAACCATTGTAGAAATTTATATGATACAGAAATTGGTTGGCCCACCTCTACCCGTTATGTGGATGCAGCTGCTGTGTTACGGTCGCCTTCCATAAAGTAATATTGATAAAAATTATTCCATATTTTTTTGGCCCGATACAACGCTGTAGGGACCGATATTTAATCTATGCACTCAATTTATATGATAAACTTAGAAAATTGTATTTTTTATGGCTTTTGCTTGGTATAACTCCAATATAACACAGTAAAAAATAGCAATGTATTTTAGTTTTAAAAGACTTAAAGACAATATGTATAACACGGTGAAAAAATAGCAATGTATTTTAGTTCTACAAAATTATTTTTAACAAATATAGTTGATAGCTATTTCGGCTCACGCCATCGTCAGAACTATGCTTAAACTAACATTTGCTTATCTATATATAGCTGTGCAGAAAAGGTACACAACATCTCCTCTCTCCCTTTCCAATGGCCTAGCTTGTTATTTAAACACAATGACACTAAACTTTCAAAATTCCAAATGAAGCAATAGGTGTCTATGACAATAAGATTATGTGTGTGGGACGGAAGTGGTCCTTCTGGAAGCAAATTAGACCACCCCTTTGTGCAACGGCTTGACAAGTGGCGATATTATTATGTTAGTTTGTCGTTAAGAATCCTTTGTGATAATTGGTGTCTATTGATTTCCAGCTGTTCCAAAGCCGTCATTCTCCGACCCTTACTACAAAGATGCAAACATTTAGGCGCTGAGTTTGAATTTATATTATGTGATTCATTAATAACGTGATTAGCGAATTGTGAATCTGTTTTTTTATTATCGCATGATCTTACATGTTCCTTAGCTCGAGTAGATATACTTACATTGCTATTTTTTCACCGTGTTATAATGGAGTTCTACCAAGTGAATGCCAATTCAATCAATACAATATGTATAGTTGATTGCTATTTCGGATTGTGCACTCATCAGAACTATGTATCTACTATTATATTTATGATGGTACTGATGAGGCACCGGCCGAAATAGCTATCAACTATATATATATAATAAAGCTTGTAGAACTGAAATACATAACTATTTTTTCACCGTGTTATATTTGTTAATAATAATAGCAACGATACGTGGAACTAGTCTTAGCCATTATAAAAAATGGATTCAATTGACAATAACAGTAAGTGAAAAAAAAGTTTTTTATATTAAAATTGGTATGTCGAAATTGATTTATTTGTTTGTTAATTATATTAATATCTTCGTCCGGCATTGCAATCCATACTGCTTATTTCTGAAGTCCAATGATAAACTTACTTCTTACACAAATTAACGGATATAGTTAAATTTTAGATACAACAAAAACCATTCGAATGTTGTAGATAAATCATATGTCAATTCAATTTATTTGAAACGTTGTGCTTTTTAAATGCCACATTACAGTTGATAAGGCAGTATAAAATTATTCAGGAATGTTATTTTAAAATGTACTGTCTGAATCAGCGATATACAACAACAACATTTGGTGGGCCGCACACATAAAACACATTTAAAATTCTTAGTTGTGAATGTGACATTTGATAAATTTTTCCAATTTGGTTGACGGGCATTACAATTGAATGATCATTTTTACAACACCTATTTGGTGTAACTATTTAAATTTAATATTTTCAATTTTATGTAAAATAATATTTACCTGAATTGACTAACTAGTGTAACAAAATTTAACATCATATGAAAAAATATATGATTGATTGTCCAACGATTGGACAGAAACAAAATATAAATCAAAGAAAATATTTAATTGAAAAAATGTATCAAGTATATTTTAATTGTTTCACAAATCACTGTTTGCAGAACCGTTTTATGAAATTATATATATTTTCAATCATGCAAAAGAACAATTTTTAAAAGACAAACATTAGAATTATATATTAATGTATAAAATAAAATATGCTACATCACCAATGGATTGTCTTATCAACCAGAAAAATTTCTGGCTCAATTAGATCAAGCTCAAGTAAGATTATAATATCATTTATGATATGGATTGAGGGTGCTTGATGGCATTTTATATCAAATTAAAATTGTTAAAACTTTGTACATTCCCACATGTTTTGTCATTCGCGACCCAGGTTTATTGGATACTGATAGTTTTAAATAAACGAGACGTGTATGTATGTCAATTGTTTATGTCTGCCCCTAGATCTTAAACTCTTGATTATAAACTTTTAATCAACTCTAAGGTAAAACAAAATAAACAGTACATAATTTATTTTCAAAAAAATTATCAAATGAATATTTACAGCTTTTGTTGCCACTGCATTTTTGTAACTTAATATTGTTATAAAGGTCAACAATGAATGTATCAAATCGTAAGAAAATTTCCATTCACGTATTTCATTACAGTTAAACATTTTACAATTACTATAAATTCGTTATCAATATTACATTTCATTTATGAGAAAATGAATAAAATTCTTCAGCGTGATTATTTTCTTGTTACAACCTACCGTTTATTTGAATAATCAATAAAATCATTTGTTGTATTGCTGTTAAGTAACCGCAGAGACATCTGTTGGAGATATAACATAAACATTGGAAATAATACGATATGAATATTAATAAATATGAAATTATTATTGGAAGATACAGTGACAGCGAAATGTGATCGAGCGGCAGAACCGGGAGTAGGTGCGACATAAACGACATGTCAAAAAATCTGTATTATTAATAACAATACAACACTGCGGGGGCTTGCTCATCTGGGCGCTTTATTTATTAACTGTGTGTACACATATAGTGTTTTGGTAAAGGTACGTTACTTAGAATAAAAAAAAAAATGGAAATGTAACCATAATTGATAAAATGTGCACAGTATTCAACGACAATAAGTTAAATGAAATTATCACTACAAATAAGCAATTGTCAAGTCATATTTTTGTAATTTTATTTTTTATTTACAAGTATGAAACTAAAATCAAAATATCATTTGTGTAACGTCGAATACTTCATTGCTAATACTAAAATCGTACAGCCACACTGGCACATTTGCAAGACAGTTTTAGAAGAGATTTATTTTGAAACAATAGTGATGCAATAAAGTGTGCGTTGTGCATAAACGCAATAAAGCAATTGCGATGTACACTCCGTATGAGTTGACATTATTATTCAATCTGATACAATCCCATTACGAGATAAACACGATGGTGTCTCTTCTACTTCAACTCTGTTCGTGCACTTTTCATCACTCAATATTATTACATATAATTGTTAAAACGTATATTAACTAAGTATAGAAAAAATTTCGACTATTTTTATAAATAATCAAAAAACTGTTATTGTTTGAATATCAATATGAAGTAAATAGTTCTGATTGATGTGAAGTTTATCTATTCATTATTATATATTGATAATTATGGCTGCAAATATTGCTAGAATATAATCGTCCTGTAAAGTCGTGTAAAACAAAACATGAAAAAATTATTTCATGGTAGTTTTATTTATAATATTATAATTACAAAAGATATTATCGCAGAAATTCTTGGAGTAATAAAAATCATGATTTTTCACCTTACTTCCTTAGGTCAACTCAACAAAATAAAATGTATTACATAATTTTGTGACTAAGCATCCACAATCAATTCAATAAACAGTTAATTTGTGAATATTCTTAAATTCTTATCATATTGTCTGGAATCAAGTAATTTTTTGAATAATATTTATTTAATCGCACCTCTTTTTTAATACTGTCGCAACTGAGATATAATTAAGTACGATCATATATGACTTATTATATTATAACGCTTATTTTTGAAACAATATCTCTTTAATATATTTCGTTTATATCCTGTTAAAATAAACGTAATATGTAGCAAAAATGTTATGTTTTGGGTATGCCTTAAAATATTTCATTCCTTTTGTAAAAGCGTCACAATGTTGAATAGTATAGACAAAATTATTTTTATTTTGACGGACAGAACTTTTTGTGTTATATTGAGTTATGAATTTATTTTATTTGCGGTGCAATATATTTTATTTAAATATACAGTTAATTTGTTGTTTGCTTCGAGAAGCGATGTTGAATATATTCATTTGCTTATTTACATTGATTCTAAATGAAATTTAGCAATCTGTGTGAACGATCAGTGAGCAGTGAATAGCTATCGATTTGAGGAATGTGGTGTGAGATCGCTTACCAATTTAGTTTGGAAGCTAACTATCCACTGCCATATAAGGAAGCCGTTAAATTATATATCGAATACAGGTATATTTACGATGAATGAGTGATGATAATTTTTTTTAAACTTTAAAATGAATGCATTTACTTAATACTAATCGCCAGACATCATTGTAACTATCAGTAAAATAAATCCAATACCAAGACTTAATTTTTTTTGCTAATGTACAGTAAAACACCGCACAGGTTTGTTGTTACAGATCTTAATCTCAACATGGACAACCTCGGCATCTGAAAATGACTTTCCTATTTTATTTCCTTACATATTGTATATGCATGCGTGTGGCTGTGTGTGTGCCTGTATGCACACGTATGCGTGTGTGGGTATGGTATGTGGGGGGATAAATGTAAATATAATGCGTGTGGTGTCCATGTGAACCGGATTCAATGTGGATTCCTCAGCTCTGCAGCGACCTAAGTTTGTCAACAACGACACAACAATCATAACAAAAAATTCTATATATAAGAGATGAAGGAGACCTGAAGAGCTCTGATGCTAACGCATCATAGATCTTTACACTCCATAAATTTGATACCCCAAAAAAAACACCGTATATTGATAATACAAACCGACTTGCAAAAGAGTATTTCCAGTACATTTGACATATTGACTTCTAATAGAAGTTTTCTGACCAGTTTGGTATTGAATAGAACGCGATTCAATTAGAAAAATAAACCCTTTTTTATTCTTAACATTTATTAATAGTATTTATGTATGAAAATTGATACAAAAGCAATATACAAGAAAGAGGTGGTAGCTTGCGTAAATTATATCGGTAAAAAAAACATTGACATGATATATATAAGTTTAATTTGGCATCACTCACGTTTCTTTAATGTAGATAAACGTCATTGTCTATGATTTATCAAACGGCATTTGTTTCGTGTTTATAGAATATTTAATGCAATTGTATTGAACATATTGAGGTATATATTGCAAGCAAAGCTTTACAAGTTCTTTGAAAAATGTATTGTATTATGTAATATTTTTCGAATTGTGCCGGTTAACTATCTCACTCGATATGTTTCTCTATCAAGGTAATGTCGGCGAATGGAACTTTAAGTTTACTTGATGTTTGCAAATTTTAGATGAAATAAATTTCATTGAGAAATCATTTGAATGATATGAATGAGAAATGGTATTATTTGAATGAAAGATGTTATCAATTTAAAAAGCGCTTGAAAAACTTTTGCGATTAGTGTGTTTGTATGCTCTATATAAAAGAATAGAATTATTACAGATTACTTAAATAATAAAAAAAAAATATTCCACAGTATGTCAATCCATTTGGTATTAAACAATAATTTGTGAAATTGAATACTGTATCATGTAAGTGGAAAAGTATATTTGGTGTGTTTTTTCATCTTGATTGCCGAAAAATTGTATGCACGTGGAACATTATTGTATACAAAATATAACATTTGAAATGATTTTTTTCTAATCAAATGCATGTAAAGATACCAAAAATTTATTTTAATGAAGCTTTTAATTGCTTCTATATGATTTCAAGGCTAAAAAATAGAAAACGTGTTATTATGCTAGTCTTAAAATTTTGTATTTCGCGTTACTATTTTTATGAAAATGAAGTCATTTTTAACATGTTTTGGTCATCAAAACCAAGGTACAATACATATTTTGAGTCCTAAAAAGATATCAGGAATAAAGAAAGTTGATAAGTATATATTTCATAAAATTCTAACAGAATTAAAACCAAACTGTCATGAAAAAAATGGATTAATTAACACGGTGTATGTATCAACAACGCCATTAATCTCACGCATTACGTACACCTTAATAAACACCGAATTTCACGTTACAGATCCTTCGAGTGACGTTTGACCATAAATCACCATTAGCCCTCCTACACTCAATTGAGGATTTTCAATTCGTAGAGTGTTGACCACCGCTTGACCGCCGGCTTGAGTGACAAGCGTGCCGTATGTAAAAGAAGCCGCGGGTATTAATCGTTTGGTCACCTTCGTAATATTTAAGCGTAGTTTGAAGTTCGATCTCAAACATAATAATGTTATTTTAACATAATTGTATATCTTATATGTGAATAGGCTTAATAACTACCAGTCTTAATAATTGTTTTATCTAAGGTAACCGATGTGAAACAATTAATATTTTCCTATCGTTCAGTTATTTCATATACTATTAAATTTATATTATCGATAATAGTGATGGCAAATATCGTTAATTTCTATGATATATTTCTTTTTAAACGAATGAAACGTACACTTGAATATTTTTGAAATTATGCAGTGAACATTAACATCTAATAACGTATTCATTATTTCGATCGGGAAGCATTGCGAATGCGGCTAAAAGGATTCAAGTCAAAGTAAAAACTGAAAATTAGCCAACAAACGAGTAAATATTTTTTTTCTTCAAAATTTTGCTTTTTTCGATCGCATCAAGAGAAATCGCCCATTTCAAAGTGTCATTAACTCTTATTAAACATTTGCAAACGAACGTATTTCAACGACATAACCTTTTAAGTGGACGTAAATCACCTCTCTCTCATTCTTTCATTAAATAATATAATAAAATCGTTTCACTCGTATGTAAAAATGACTTGCACAAAAGATTCGGCATCACTGTCAAATTAAAATAACAAATATTTAATGTCAGATTAACTTTGCCAATAAAATAAGCTTTACGTAATAATAGCATATTTCGATAGTTAACTTATTACCACAAAGGCAGCTGATTTAACCCGTATAGTGAATTTAAACAATACAATCAATTATTATTTTACGATGAATATTTAGACATTTGTGAGGCTATCTGAGAGATAAGTAAAGCTAAATAATATCATAAACATAGCAGTAATAAATAGCTTACTAAATATGTGTAGGTTTATTAAAACACATCTAGTAATAAAAAATTGAGTATATTTTAATAAAATAATATATTTTGGAAATTTGAGTATGATCCGTATAAAAAATACCCACCTGGCTATTAAATGTGCGTTAAATAAGAATTTATTCAAGAAAAATTACATAAAACTGTATCTATAATACAAATGTTTCATACGAGATGTTTTTACGGTCCGAATACCCTGTAAAATAACTTTTTTTATTATTTTCTTTACTGGTGAAACGTACAAAAAGCGATATCCGATTAAAACCGTACAAATTCGATTTCGTTGGTCAATCAAAGATATTTAATGACACCCATTTTGGTTTCGAGAAACTACAGTGACGTCCTCATGGTTCTCGCAATTTACAAATCATTTTATTTAATAGAACATTATTTGCTTTCTTCTGTATTAATTTTACTATAATAAATACGACATAAACAGAACAAAAATTCACACATATGTTGCAAATTGAATTTGTTAAGAGCAATAAAAATATTTTTTTATATGCACGGATTATTTAGGTGTGTATTTCAGTATTGGTTTCAACTGAATTTATGATAATATTTTTTGTTTAAAACATTTTTTTCGATCGAATGTAAAAATATCAAATATGTTCCTTAGAAATGATCTTAACGTTTAACGTGTTCATCGATGGAAACTTATTCTGAATGTAGCCATCTGGTTTTGATTTTAGATTTTTTAAAAGTATATGTATTTATTATATTTTTTTAGGTTGGGTTATTTTGGCATACGTCACTGCGTACAACTTTTTTTATACCTTCACAAAACTTCTCAAATGAACGTAGTTTCATTTCTATTCAAAGAGATATTAACATTTCCGATTTTTTTTATTTGAAATGGCCTTACATTCATACTCTCGATTAACTCCCGCAGGCTTCGATTACGGTTTGTTAATGAGCAAAAAACCTTCTTATTAGACCGAATTAGAAATACCTCAAACTCATGATTTTGTTAACAGCATCGAGTTTAAATTTCGAAATTTGTCGAGCGTGAAAAATTGTACATATTTTAAATTAAACCTATAGTGCACAACGGCCGTATACAAATTACAACATTTTACGTAGGAGATGTTACTTTGGGTAACCAATTATTCAAACTTAATTTTAGTGTACTGTTTATTTATGCATATATTTATTTATAGCAGTGATAATAGCAATCAAGTGAAATGTTTTTAAATATTTATTATCATTATATATAATGCTTGTTTATTATAATTATGATAATGAGCATTGCATTGCTTTTCGGTCAGTATGAAGAAGGATTTGATTAGTCGAAAATCTTCCCGTAATGTAGTTTTTTATAGGCGCATTTCGGAGAAACATGTTTGGCAAAATATTACCGGCTCTTTAGTGGCAAATTTTCAACAATAGTTCTGAATAAAGAAATATTGTTAGTTAATCTGACAGACGTTGTATTGTTTTGGCCATCGAACCTCAATTTATTATTTCAAATGACTGTGCAAATTAAATTATCCAGTGTACAAGTACTCATCGTTGTTTCTGTGCTACAAATTTTTCCGTGACCGAATTTACAGGAGATTTACCGTTGAAGAATCATTGTGATCTTGTAATTTTACATGAGAATTTTATTGTTTTTTTAGCTACACTTGAATGATTAATTACAAATACGTTCACCTGCATAAAAACTTACTGATACGTAAAATAAATTCATTCTGGTTGCTGCATTTTTTTAATTGTGAAAGATGACAGAGTCTACGCCATCTTTCGTTTATTAATCGATATCTGGTGCAATAATTTTTAAAGTTCAAAACATAAAAGTAATATCTTGTCAAACCAATATTGATTTAAGCCATCAATTTTTTCTCAAATAATGCTATAAAAAACATAATTTCTATTTTAATTAAGACCTCGATGAGTAAATATTCCACAAAAATAGTTTATTATTGAAGACATTTAAGTATTTTTGGATTGTTGAATTATATGACATCTAAATTTGATTGTTCTCAATAATTTTTGATATCGATGGAATGTGCTTGATAAAATATTGCAACAAGACACGGGGATCATTGATGATTTTATCAAGACATTATAGAAATAAACAGAGCACGATTAAATTAAAATTGTATTTTTAACGACAGCTTAATCTACCCATTTCCCCCTTACAATATCCCTTACTTGAGATTAGTTGGATAAGCTGACAATGTCTTAAATTGGATATATATGTAACGCCACCTGGCTAAATCTAACCGTTACCCACCAATTTGAAATTAGTAGGTAACTTAGATAAAAATTCCCCAATTGGTTTTTAATGATAGTAGATTATTATTTTTTGTAAAATCCTTTCATCAAAGACTCATTAACAGTGTTTAGTGTTTATAAACTTGATAATATGCAATTGATTGTTCTTATCATCAAATCAATAGTTATGAAAGCTATTTTTGATCTTACCCTTAGGGTCTGTGCTTTTCCTATCTAATTAATTCATTTTGAATAAAACCGATGCAAACTGTTTATTTTGTCTCAGTTCTATTGCATCCGTGTGATATAATGTCTGAAGATGCCGAAAGGCGAAAGAAAAAAAGAGCTAGTGACAAACCATATGAAATTTTACAAAGTGTCAATAATTTAAATTTGAATATTTTTTATTCCTATCTGTTGTCAGTAAGAGGTATATGGAATTTTCATTTAAAGGACGGTGCTACATGAATATTGACGAGAAAACTAAAATGGGTAGTTATTGTTATAGTAACATAATATTTTTTTACAATTTTAGCATAATTGGTGACATGTTAAATATTTTTAATCAATGTGATATTTACTTTGAGAGATTTGTTGTGATGTTATGTCATGACTAGTCATGCTTTAGATCTCAAATATAAGATGTTTCTCTTTCAATTTGTCTTGCCAGAATAAGAAATTCAGAATTATCAGATATCTAAATTTTTTACAAAGATGCTAGCATGAAAGTCAAATTCGTTCACTCTCACTCTACTTTAGTATTGACTGTAATGTTTGGGAAGCGATGAAAACATCACTTACATTGATGTCTCTGGGTATCAAGTCATCAATGAGAAAAGATAAAAAAAAGCTTTTGATTGTTATGTTTATATTCTCAAAAATCTACTGAACGTCTTCAGAGAAAAATTACAAAGTCTATTATTATACATTATTTCCAGACGTTGATTTTTCTATCTGAGAAGTGATGTGATCAAATGTCGTAACCTTTAACTGTACAATTTTTTTAAGTCTGCAAATGTCAAGTACGCAGAATTGTCGTAGAAAAAAACACGATTCATTTTCAAAGTAAGAATTTTCTGCGTCGCCATTTCAATGATATTAAATATGAGACGAACTGGAAAGATACATTCCAGAAGACAGAACTTCTCAATCTTACGAATCAATAATTGTTACAGGAATCAATAAGCCAAGCATGTTTTCCTAATATATTATTTCTAACATTTAATAAAAAAAATAGTAATAAGATTTTATTATTTTTATTAACCAAATGAACATTATAATTTGTTTGTGATTTGTCTGTTTGTTATTTAAAAATTTAGTCAAAGATAGTAAATCATTATAGCTAGTACAGCTTCAAAAATTGAGTCTAAATATTAACGGTAAATAAGTAAATATTTTTTTACATATGTATAATGTATTAAACAGTGAATATTGTTTTCTAAATGTGATATCATTAAAATATTATAATGTTTTATTTTTCTATGAGAATTTTAATCGAACTATCATGAAATATATTTTTATATTGTTACTGATTTAGAATAGCTGGCTGTAGAATGCATATAATATATTTTGAACTATTATGCGCATTGTCACGGCACGAATTGCATTCCTTTTTGGTCGTTAGTCCTTCGGCAATTACAATTTGAATTCAGTTGCTTTGAACTCGATCATTTCTCTCTTTTAAATTCATACCAGATGTCGTGAAGCTTTATGTTAATACAATTCCTTTTATGGATACAGAACTAAAAATGAATTATATGCATGCATACTTGAGGATTGTGGGCAAATAACTGTAAGCGAATACTTTATTTAATTCGTGATTGTACGATATAATATTTCTACTGAAATTTTAGCCATGGAATGATTTTTTAATCAAATATGAATATGGAAAAAAGCGACTCGAAATAGCAACAAAAATAAAAGCAACTTATTAACCACATCCTTTCACAATGCCACTCTACATCAATTATAATTAAAATCAGTACAACATGAAAGAAAAATAGAGATATATATGAATAGGATTGAAAAAAATACTTTTTAATTACTATCTTCTCATTGCTTGAAGCGAGTGGCTGGAAAGGAATAAAAGTTTTCTTATAAACATTATCAACAAACTCTACTGTTATCGTATATTTGAAGTCCAGTAAATAATAAATTCACAGTAACGAAAGTTTTCACTCAAAGAAATTATTAAGATTTTTTCAAATCGGAAGAAAGATATTTTTAGTGGAAATACTTTAATGAAAAAAGATATTTGTTTTAATTAATTTTAGCGCATTTTAAGTGATTTTTTTATTTCACACAATAGTTTTTGATACTTTATTGTGAGAAAAAATCATAAAATATCACTTTAAATGTATCGTTTATTAATGGTTATGAATATATACATACACATTTACAATGCACCAACTATATTGTATCCATTAAATACATTATATCACCTAAATTAGAATGGAATGTAAAGTGATAATCAACAAGATAAAACAAATATAATATTACATAAACATTTATAACAGATATTTAACTATTGAATAGTAGGTTAGTAAATCAACAACTTTTAAAATTCATAAGCATGTTCAAATTGGTAAGCTTGCATTTGTTATTTTGACGTTTGGGGTCCTTCAATTTTGGAATCGGGGCTTTACGGTGACCTTAGAGCCTTCATGTAGTAATTCAAAAACAAACATTGCGATCAGCCGCCAGCAGTTGTTTATTTTATCACAATACAAATCATTTACATAATATAATGAAGTAAATTTAATACAATCTTATATCACAGTAAAGTATTTCTGTTTGCAATGGAGTTCGATTTCTTTTAGAGTGTTTTATCCACAAAAAGGTTGAATAGGCACAGATGTATGTATCCACAATAGTCACTGTGAGTCTCACGAGTGAATCGCAAATATTTGGGTTACGAAACCGTACCAGATCTACACGCGTCTCGGTCTTTGTTTCCTTTTATTTTTGGCTCCATTTAAGGAACGTTTACGTATTAACTGTATTGTGCACTACACCGATGATACAGTGACGTTCATAAAAGCTTGAAATCGAAACAACAGTATTATAATACGAGTAAAAATTAAACTAATATACATAATGGAATTGTGTCTATTATCTTGAGGTATAAAATCCTGTCGCTGTAACATATTATAAAATCAACTCACTTTGCCTGGATAGTTGAGATATTGTATATTAGATGTAAATAAAGCATACTGATAACATAACTTATTATTAAATAACAGCATTCCGTTCAGGCTACAAAAGAACAAACACTAGTTACAAATTATAGTCAAATATAATTATTGATGCTTAATAGTCATAACATTGAGAAGCAACTTATGATATCGACTGAAAGTGCTTGATGAAATTTCATTATTTAATTTGAATTGTTACAATTTTGTACAATGCCACATGTTTTGTCTCTAACGATCCAGGTTTCGCTTTTCGGCATCTTCAGACATTATATCACACGGGTGCAACAGAACTGACGAAGAAATAAACAGTTAGCATCGTCTAGATACCAAAGTTATTAATTACAGGAAAACACTTACCCCAAGGAAAGCAGTAAATTTCAGCACCAATAAATTTAATAATATTATACTATATTAACTTTATAATAATTAGCACAATTGCCTGTGATAATTTTCGTTAACGAATTCAAATTTGACATTGTGGAGCACTTACTATTTTTTTTCGTCTTATTTATGTACAATAGCGTTATCAAATGTGAAGAACCTAGACCGTATCAGAATATATAACATAGTAATTTCAATTTAAAAAAATATTTCGATGTATTATTTTCGCAAACAGATAAAAATTCTATATATATATATAAACATTGTACCAGGAAACATTTCAATATAATTTTTGAAACGTCACTCTTGGAAAAAAACCTTTAGAATGGAACAAATATTTGTTTGAAGAAATCTTAATCTGATAATGACCTTGCCGGAACTACACGAGACCAAAGCTCTCACTGCAGAGGCTAACATGTCGATGAGTTCCCTAAAATACCGCAGTAAGATTTATTAAAGCAACGTATTACGAAGATAACGTTCACTCTTGAAAACATTTCGAAATTTTTTTTGATCGACGATGGTATGTGAAAAATTTATTCATATTTTTCCTACAATTATACATAAAAAAAAGATACCCCATCTTATTCATACGTTTGGTATTAACAGCCTACGCTCCTTTTTATATATAAATAGTTTGTGAGGTGAGTTGGTTGCGATGGCGGCTTGCTTGTTGCTGGTGCGCGTTGGTGTCCGTGGTGGGACGAACAATAACCATCTGTAAAATGATTGATGGACCGTTTCATTTGACGCCTTATTTTAAGTAATTGATATATCGTTGCTCTAGAATTTCAAATTCCAGCAATACGTAATAGCAGTATAAAATATATAAAAAGATGCCACACTGAAAATACTTTGTTACGAATAAGCACAAAGGAAATGTTGCCCTTTAGTACAAAGTTACACTTTATAGACTTTTACAACATAATAAAATAAAACTTTCATTCATATTAGATTCAATTGGTCAGCAGTCATTATTATTTTTTGATACTTGAGAATATTACTGCTATTTTATTTATGGTATGTGTTAATGTCCCATACAACGTCGATGAACCCGAAAATAATATATATCGTCGTTTTACTTATCATAACGACACGAGTTTTTTTTCTTGAAGAAAAAGCTCAATTATGATAATATTCTATCTGCCATAAGGAATATATGTTCAGTATTGCTACAACGTGGGTTTTTCTTCTAATTTAAAGATATCGTGTAGTGAATTATTCAAATGGTATATTATGCAATTTTATTAAAAACATTAAACATATATTTGAATCAAAAATATCCGCCACAAAAAATGTTCACTGCCTCTAAATAGTTTTATAATATTTAATGGTTCATCTTGCTCGGGGTTTGTTTTTTGTAGCTAGTTGTAGAAATAAAACCCATATATACGTAATGGCCTATTGTCAAATAAAAACAGCAAAAATATAATCATTGAGTGCATTATACTATAATCTATTTATAGTATTGTTGTACTATACAATGTGTGCCCTCGTCGGACACTACTTGGCCACTCTTGAGTGTTTGAATTTGAAAGGAATTAAGCTCTATTGTCCAACGAAAGAGTTGTGCCGGACATACTAAAAAGAATTTATGCGTACTTATAAGTTTATTTTGCTTTTAATTCCGTATGGACTATTGTGTTTGTGAATAAGACTCTAATAAGCTTATAACACAACTTAATTTACACACTTTAACATTATATGTATATAAATATCTATATATTTGCGTATAAAGGTAGTGGTTGTAGATTTCTTTTTCTTGATTGAATTCATTAAAAAAAAGAGCAGAGTTTTTAATATAAGTAAATTGAAGCGTTTTACCTTTAAGAAATTCATATTCAATTCTTGATGGGAAGGCACTAGATTTATGAATAATTTTCTACTTATTTCACAATTTTATGCTATATATAAAAGTAGGTTTAACATGAGCTTGTTTGGTTGAATTCCTTGCTATTTTTGTTTTATTTTTCTCTTTTTATTTATTCTTTCAATTTTCTATAGAAAATTTAAAAAATATTTTTGACGTCGTAAAAGCAATAAAATTATAATTTAAAAAAAATTGTATCGTGTATATACCAAATAAGTAAATAATTAAAAAATCATAGCCAGCATTTCTGATGTCAAATATAATTTAACCATTTGAAAAATCTAACTCTAGTGAACTTTTCTTACTGATGTGCAATGAATGTAGAATCATCATTGTAAAATGTCTCGAATGAAATTGGTTTTTATCACTACATAAAATTATGGGACGCTACATATTTTTTGAATATATTAATGAATCTTCAACCAATCATTAAAAACCTATTTTAAGGGGAATGACTGACGACTAATATACATTAAAATTTTATAGTAAGATCAGCGATAGTTATTGGTGTATTTTTGTGATACTAGATTATTAAAATGTTAGTGTTTACCACCAAATCAAAATTAATAGTACAATGCAATTTTTTTGTCAAAATGTGAAAAATTTGTTATTATTAAAGTAGTAGTTATAAACTTAGATCGAGTGGTCAATAATTACATGCATTTATTGTTTATTTCTATTAATCCCTGTTAGAAAGAAAAACTGTCAAGGTTTTCATTACAATTGTGGAATATATCCATTACTTCGTTTATCATGTTAAAAAAATTATTTAGTACAATGAACCTGTGATGATATGACTTCAAAATTTATCTATCAATTTTAGCTATCGATATTATTCTTACGGTGTATTGAGAATTCAAGGGCTTTGTTTCCTTTGGGTAAATTTGAAGATATTTGCTTAAATCATTTTCAGCTGAAGTAATATCTAATATTTCAATTAAACAAAATAAAATATTTTACACTCTAAACAACTTTCGAAATTAAATCATATAGTGATATGTACAAAAATAAGAATAACCTTTAAATTTGAAATGTAACAAGTAAGATGATTTTATGTTTCATTTATAAATATTAAATGGAAATATAGATGTTTAATAATTATTTCCCTTTTTAGAAATGATGTGAGTAAAGCTAAAAGATTACTTATCTCACTATTAATAATCGATTCAAATACTTTTAAGCAAATAACCTTTGGACACAAAAATTATCGATTGGGAAGTAAATCAAGAAAATCATCGCCCAAAACAAAGGTTTTTTTATTAGATAACTGATATGGACGGAACGTTAGAACAAAAATGAGAAAGTTGCAATTTGATTAAGCCGTGATTGCGATACTTAAACTTTATTAAATATTTTCATATCATTGATTTTATTCAGATAATAGATATGATTATTTTATCATAATACCATCAATACGGCTTAATTTAATTACGAATGAAATAATGTGAAATGTTCCTCTACTAACGCATAATATAAAGTGACAACTTACAGACTGCATTAAATAGGAAAAAATATTTTGATGTATACGACGTAATACATTAAACCGGTGAAAAGATTAGACTTAAAATTAATATTAAGAGACAACTGCTGAAATGTAGTCGACTGTATAAAGAATGATTATATATGTACTTATTCCACAACATTGCGCGGCGATAAATAACTCCGCATATAAACGATACAAAGCCCAGTGAACTAGGAATGGTATCTGTTATGAAAACGAGTTGTCTGTTCATAAATCATGGAGTCATAACTCTTGAATTCATGACATAATCCAGCTACATTCTAGTGATTGTTGCACAATAAAACTTCAAGTACCACACTGTGACCGAATGAAGCGCCTGGTTAAGAATACTAGAGACTCAAAACCATTCGTTAATATTTATTTATAACCAATAAAATTATAACATTTAATTTTTACTGAATATTATTGATTGAATTGTCATTTCCTTGGTAGAACTCCATTATTACACAGTGAGATATAGTTGATAGATATTTCGGGTCACACTATCGTCGGAACTATGTTTAAGCGCACATTTGCTTACCTTTCAAAATTTTTAGTTTTATTGCTAGCAGGAAATAAGCTAGGTCGTTAGAACAGAAGAGAAGATGTATTGTGTAACTTTTCTACACAGCTATATATAGATAAGCAAATGTACGTTTAAACATAGTTCTGACGTTGGCGTGAGCCAAAATAGCTATCAACTATATGTTATAAAAAAATTGTAGAATTAAAATAGGTTGCTATTTTTTCACCGTGTTTAATTTTTACATTATAACTTAATAACTGAAGTCTTCTCTGAAACTCTTTTTCTGAGATTGGTATTTGATACTTTTAACGTGTTTACTGTAAATTGTTTGTGGGAAAGAATATGCTATTTCCAAATTTATATATTGATCAAGACCATTTTATATGATACTAATATTGCATAATTACTATACAAAGAGCTTACAGTTTTTTATATGTGAAATAAAATTAAAAAAATGATATTCAAGATGAATAAATAATTATTTGTATTTCGATAATGTAAGAAAATCTTATGAGCTTAAGAAAAATTATAAACATATCTATGTTTTATAATATTACAAAATTTATTGCTATTTTTTTTATGAAAAATACACTAATATAATAACATAATAGTGTTATCAATGGCGTATTATTAGTTGAAAATTTATGTAAAGCTCGTTAAAATATTCGGGTGTAAGAAGATTTACAGTAAAAAAAAATATAGCTTACTGTTTTTCTGGCTAGAGCACATTTTTCTATTTTTAATGTCAAAAAATTTGTGTTCAAAACAGCTATTTGGATTAATGAAATTAATTCGAATGTAAATTTGTTGTAAATTCATGCAAAGCAAAATGAAAATCATATACGTAATCGCATTATATTAATACTTTGATTAACACTGTTGCTAATTTGATTTATCTTTGCGAGAATTAAAATACAATAATTCAGGAGTATCCTACTTGTCGTATGTGTTTCTAATTACAGATCCAGTCGCAATTCAATTTCCTCATACAATTTGTCTGAACAGGAATAAAACGAAAATGAGGAAGAACACAGTGTTTCTTTTCTTGAATTTTTTGTTTTATTTTTTGATACACTTATTTAAGAGAAAAATAAATATAGGACGGCTTTTGTATAGATGTTCGGCGCCAAGTTTTACTACTTAGTCCATTATTATTGCAACATTAGTCAATGCAAATTTGTACCGCCTTGTTGGAACTGCATGTTAATGAAGTCCAAATCATCCAATTCTGATTTTGAAGAATAGTTAATCATTTTACTATAACATAATTCATTAACAGTTACTGTAACGCCACATTTATCTTTAAAAAAAGTAACGATTAATGATTCATCCAGACCAAATAGTGCACTGTTACTTTTCATGGATACAAAGTTGATGAAGTACGTGAGGATTTTCCACTGCCTAGAACAGGCTATTTTGTTTGTTGATGTTTCCATATAAATGAAAATGGGTCTCATTAATCATTACAATTTGTTTCATAATAACAACAACCGTCTTGAGCAAGTTTTAACTTATTGGTATATATATGGCTACATAAATAGACTTGTGAAAGCAGTTCTTATGTCAATTGATTTTTTGAATGGAAAAAAAATGTGAATCATATGCATAATTTTCGAGGAAGCTGTTCTCTTCGCCCCAGTTATGGACAGCAGAAATGTTTTCAGGTGGTTTTCTTTTACCTTGTGATCCAGATCTGCGAGTGCTTTTTTTAATAATACTTTTCTAAAAAATAAAAGAAGAGTTTGCTGGAACAATTTTAACACAAAATTTCACTTAAGTTATAACTAAATTTGCTTTTTCATCTATTTTCCACGACTGCTACGATCCATGTTCACAAATATATGGCAACTAAAGTAATAAGAAAATTTTCTCAGACAACACCCCTATACTTGTATATATCAGTTCGTTCGTATATATCAGCCGTTATACAAAGGGGTGGTCTGATTTGCTTCCAGAAGGACCACTTCTGTCCCACATATAATCTTATTGTCATAGACACCTATTGTTTCATTTAGAATTTTGAAAATTTAGTGTCATTGTGTTAAAGTAACAAGCTAGGCCATTGGAACAGGAGAGAGGATGTGTTGTGTGCCTTTTCTGCACAGCTATATATAGATAAGCGAATGTCAGTTTAAGCATAGTTCTGACGATGGCGTGAGCCGAAATAGCTATCAGCTATATTTGTTAAAAATAATTTTGTGGAACTAAAATACATTGCTATTTTTTCACCGTGTTATATCAGTTCGTTTATAAAATACAATTATTTAAGAAAAAAATCTCTGACCAGTACAAAATAGCCAATACAGATTTTATTTTAGAGGAATCTCGACTACTAACATCCTTTTACTGTAAGAAATTCGGCTGAAATGACTTGTGCAATATAATCTATAGCGTATTGACCAATCACGCTAGTTAAACTGTCTACTTTCGAAACTTTTTATTGAAGCGTAATGAAAATTTTTCAAAACGTTCAGCGCTTTTTGAATTTAAAAAAATATCAGTAACAAAATAATGAAAAAAAATGATCGGTTATGACAATTTCATATTATAAAATAAGTTAAATTGATATACATAACAGTCTTAAGTATCGCGTTAATATTTGATTATTCGATTAATAGTCTCATACATATTTTTAAATGCATGCAGTAAAATAATTGTTATTCGATATTAATAAAGCTACTCCTAATAAATGGATTGCATTTTTTTAAATTACTGAACTTATTATTTCTTTGTTTTATAATAGTAATATCGATATGGCAAGTTTTCAATTTAGAGCGTCAGATTAATTCACAGCTTGTTCGCTGAACAAAATCCTGTCATGCTGAATGAATTATTGTGTTCAGGTTTATGAAAAAAATCTACATACTGACATGCCATTTAACGCGTTGGGAATATATTTATCGAACCTGGGAAATTCAATATAGTTGAGTGAATATATTAAATTACAATGCACGGTTCAGCTGCAGACTCTTCGACGTTTATTTACATAAGCGATGACTAACTTTGTTGATGGTATCGTTGAAGTTAGAAGCCTGTCTTTTGCTACAAGGTCATCATATATTATTTGAAAAATACCATTAAAGACGCATAATGCCTGGTTATCTTCTAAATGGATGATTAAGTTTCAGGACGATTTTGCGATAAAAATCACTAAATATGTAAAAAGCCGCGGCTTAAGAAATTCTTGTCGTTGATAGAAAAATCTTAAATTGTTTGAATGCGGATGTGACAATCTTCAACATAGAAATATGGCACGGTGAAAAAAATAGCAATGTATTTTAGCTGTACAAAATTATTAATTAAAACAGGAGAGTATTGTGTATATTTTCTACACAGCTATATATAGTTAAGCAAATGTTCGTTTAAGCATAGTTCTGACGATGGCGTGAGCCGAAAAAGCTGTCAACTATATTTAAAAAATATTTTTGTAGTACTAAAGTATATTGCTATTTTTTTCATCGTGCTATAATGAAGTTCTACCGAGTGGATGAAAATTCAATCAATAAATAGAAATATGGTTTACGATGACTCATTGGAGAGTATTTATGAAAAAAAAAACAACAGTATATTTGTTTCAATATTTGGACGTTGCAATAGATTCATGAATGCAACTGATAGTAAGTTAACTCAATATTGTTTACAGTATTTTAATATTTAATTGTTTTATTTTGTTTATTTCAGGTATGGTAAAGAAACATTTTCGCAGCGAGTGAGTAGTCGGATACATATTATAATATAATTTAAATCACTGTAATATAATATATTTATTGTATTTGAAAGATACCTATAGCCACTTCATAATGCCACGGTAAATAGAATCAAAATTATATGGCTAATAAAGCAATACACATTAAAAAACTGTTTCAAAGAATCTCACATGTGATTCAATAATTATTTAAAAAAAAAAAATTTCGTTTAGCAGTGTAACCAAATGATTAAAAAAAACCAACATAAAATAAATTGCAAGGCACAAAAATAATTATGATGAGTTTTATATTATCTTCAAATTAAAAATTATGAGATTTATAAAATATAAATCATTGAGTGACGGATTGAATATATATTTTTATATAGAAGTTGTGTGTGATTAAGGCACCCACTTTCGACCCATTTTTGTGACTTCTAGATTCCAGGATAGATCGTTGAGAGTAATTTTATATGAGAAATTCTGTATTTTTTTGATTAAATAGCATGTATGGTTACATACTTTTTGGAAATTGATAATAAAAAGTAATATTCTCCCATATTTATGTTATGTCGTCGGCAATACCAGAATTCTTTTATTGATTTTGGGAAAATATTATGATAGTTGACGCGTGTAAATTACACTTTAAAATGTAGTTATAGCCTTGTACATTAGGTTTAATGAACAATAAAATATTTCGTTGTTTAAAGTATCCGTCTACTACTTTTAAGAAATATATTGAGAACACAAAGCATAATTAAGTATTTAAAATAAAATATGTATGCAGTTTATCATAAAGCATTTCATTTAAAATATCATTTACTTTTGATATCTACAATCCTCAAATAACAGAATTTCGGGATTACCATATTGACGAGATCCCGGGATTGGAATCTCTATGTATGATGAATACTCTTGCAATAAATCATTTTTTTTTCGAAACGCCGCAGAAGTTAATAATCTATTCATTAAACGATAATGCTTTGTTGTGTTTGTTGTTGTATGAATCATGTGAAAAGATTTAAATTGATTTTTACTTTCAGTAAGCTAATTGCTGTTTAGCAGTACAATAGAATAAAAACTGCACATAGGTAAAGCAAGTAATTACTGTGAAAACAAAGCAAATACGACTTATTACTATAAGCAATATGAAAGTAATACGGCTTGCTATATTTTCTTTATCAATTGAAGTAGTAAAAAAATAAGTACTTTTGTTTTTCTTAGTGGGCGTATCAAAAAAGATATATTTTAACCAGTTTACTGCTGAGCCACTTTGAGAATATTCTAAAACCGAACACTTCAAAAATAGCACGGTGAAAAAATAGCAATGTATTTTAGTACTAAATACTAAATACTAAAATACATTGCTATTTTTTCACCGTGTTATAATGGAGTTCTACCAAGTGAATGCCAATTCAATCAATAAACTTCAAAAATATTTCAAAAGTGCTAACCAAACTCATGGAGATTATCAGGTAAGTCAGGTTATATTTTCATACAAAATATATTTTTTAAACAATAAACACAACACTGCAATCATCCGTCTCAACAGTCGAGCTTTTCACGAGTTATTAAAATACTTTAGTGATGGTTTCTGTTTGATTAATTATTATATATTTAAATGAAACATGCAATTCATAAAAAATGTGATTACAAATCTTCGTGGAAATTATAATTGTTTAAAAATATACTTACAATGTACATACGATAAAAATCAATATATGACTGCTTTGAAAAATTCTTCATTGATTTCCTTGAATATTCTATAAGTGTGAAATCATAAAATTACCATCCAGATATTTCCTTAAGCAATATAGTTATGTTTGAGTATGAGATGTATTATTACGGTAAAGTGTCGTTTTAAATGAATGCTGGGAACACTAGAAAGTGTTTATCTTTCTTATTGAAAATGTTTGAGTGAATGTTTAGTGCTGTGCGTACCAAGCATGCAAGAAAGTTTTGAAAGGCTGCCACAATGTTAAGCGTTAAATTTATCTACCATAAACAAATAAGTAAAGAACTTGTCAAAAACCCGTAGACAATCATAGACAACATAAATAGATTGAAGAAATACGTGCTTTTTTTGAGCTAGACATATTGGCGGATTAGTGTAAACTGAAAACACACGTAAGAAAAATATCTATGTTATTGCCGTAGTAACAAATGTTTATTTTCAAGAACAATCTCAAGTCTTGTCTCATGAAGCAAGACATTGAAAGTATTTCGAAACTTTGTAACGTCAGCCGTAGAAGTCTGTGAGAATAAAATACATGAATAAACAAAATATAATGAAATATTATCCATAGATGATAAACATAGAAAAGTTGTATATTATATTAATTGAATTGAAGTTTACTAGGTAGAACTTCATTACAATACAGTGAAAAAATACATTGTAATTATTTTCACCGTGTTAAGTTATATATTTCATATATTTACTTTCATACTAAATTTATGTTTTATAGTACTATAAAAAAAGCTGTAGTGGAACTATACTATTATTTTCCTGTATCACATTTTTACTATTTCTTGATTATATCTGATTTTTACCAGAAACGATTAAAAATTGAGCATTTTAGAAAAAAAAAATGTTAAATTATTTCACGTTATCAGCGGTGTACTACAATATTATATTATACTAGCGTGTACCCGGCATGCGTTGCAATGCCACTCAAAAAAAAGAAACTGCGACTTTATGGAAGCGCCACGTCGGGAGCCTCTCGCCTTCCGATTGGAAAAGTCGGACTTGAGGCAAGGTTGGAGCCAATTAGAAGCGATAAGCTTAGGTTATGTTTTTCTTACCTAAATTTGACAGTGGTGGCCGTATGTGTTTTTATTTATTGGAGTGCTTTTGGATACACAATGTTTTTTGTTTTTCTATCTGGTGCGTACACAAATAAATCAGAAGGTTTTTCAACGCGTGAGCAGGCCACATACAGTTGTACATGTGAGAAGCATGGATTTTCCAAATTTAGTCCACACACTTGTAACGACTGTCCTTGGGCCTTATTAATGGTCATTGCAAAGGCGACTCGCACTGGAAACTGCAGACGTTTAAATTCAAATGGCATATCTGTCGGAATCATTGGGATGCGTGGCAACAGTGCTTCTTCTCCTTTGAATTTTTCATTTAAATTGTAGCTTCAATAATTCATCATTTTTCTTACCGAAAGCCTGGTACCGTTGCGAAGTCGTGAGGAATTTATGTTTCGGAGAAGAATGATGGGGATGCCAATTTTCAATGTTAAAACATGCGGTGGCATGCCTGGCAAATCAAGTGAATTCAAGAATTCTGTTGGATAATTGACGACTTCGTCTTGATTCGGTATAGTATCGATTGACTTAAACGTTGTCGCTTCTTCTGGTATTTCATTTAGTATGCCGAAATTGATTGCATTGACATCCTTGTTTTTGGCTGTAAATATAGCACGTGCACTGAGCCATTGATGACTTTTATGATTGTGTGCAATATTTGGAAAAACTTTGTGCATCAATTCGTCTATCGTTGCGGTTATTTTACAGAAATTCGCTAGCAATGTGATACATTGTGTGGATTCCTCTATTGCCATTTTCCCATTTCCTATTTCCAACAATTGTTTTGCGAAAAGTTCAGTGGATGCATCATGTTGTAGTTGTACACGCATATTGGTCGTCAAAGAGAATCTATGTACGTATCGCCATAAAACGGATGTTTTGAGACATGCATTAAGTTCATCGGCCATTGTTGAACGTGATATAACAGGTAGAGTTTGTCGAAAATCACCAGACAGTCTTGTATGACAGTAGTATGAAAACATGTTTTTCGTAAATATTCAATTCATTTTTGTAATCAAATAAAATTCTGAGTATCATATCTTTTGCCCGGTAGTCTAAGCAATAATTCGACAAAGTTTTATCGCAATTGGATTAATGATGTAGGAGTTTATAAAGGACAGACAGACAGACAGACATTCATTTTTATATATATAGATAATATATGATTTACATATGTCGGAGTCCCGACAAGCACTATGGTGTCAATTCTTATAATAGACACTTATATATACATGTTGACATTAAAAATATGATGTATGCGTGGCGTTGGGATACTTTCTGGGGATAATTTCAGCAATATTCTGTTAAAAGTCAAGGAAAAACTTTATATTGAAAAAAACTTCTTAGAAATAACCACAGGTCTCATACATTATGAAACCCAAAATACCATTATGAATCTCTAAAAATTTTAAGCAGTGTTGATAATTATATGATATTATAATCAAAATTCATATCTAAATAACAATTTTTTTTAAATTTTTATAAAAAGTTTTTTAAGAAATATAAATTATTTAATATAATATATGATATCGACTGAAGATGCTTGTTGGAATTTCAATACGAAATTTGAATTGTTGTTACTTTGTACGATTCCCCTTGATTTGTCACTAATGACATAGTTAACTAATAATTTCGCCCTTCGGAATCTTCAGGCATTCTGAGACACGGATGCACTGGTTATCGTACGGACGGAACTGACGCCAGTTCTGTTGCATCCGTGTGATAGAATGCCTGAAGTAACTGGTGTTAATTTTAAGATAACATCAGTATGATGAAACATCGTTTCATACTATTTTCACTTGCTTTAATATACTATATATTAATATGCTGTTCCCTAAATAAAACAATTAAATTTTTTATTTTATAAATATAAAACTCTAAAAATATAAAACCACAAAAATCTCTCCGTCATTTTGATGGATACTATTTTCAAATATGAGAGATAAACAAACGCTGAGGCTGTCTTTGTTGAAGAAACGAGTGAGGGTAATGAATTAATGATAGTGTGCGTAGCGTATGATGATTCACCATTAAGATATGAGCTTGGCCATAAGGAAAGCTTTTAAGTTAAATTCCTTGTTTGTGTAAAGCTGATAAGAAAAGCTTCACTGCAAAACGACAATGTATCTTAATGATTTGTTGAGGTGTTATAAATTCAATCTTCAGGAAAGTTGGAGCTTATTATCATTTCATTTAATTCATTATTTTATTTCTATGAAGCTAAAAGTGTATTGATTTGTATTTACGTAAGAGGTCGCTGCCTTTGATTATTCTTAACATCATTATGAATTTATGTAGAGACAAGTGACTAATAGATCTTCGAAATAAATGTCCATACTGAAAAAATGAATGAAAAGCCAATCAAACAATATTCCATTATAAATCACCAGTTCATCATTTAAAATTGGTGATAGTTTATCTTACACAAATAATTATGGATTTCTATCCAAAAAAAATTTTTTGATTGATGTTAACTCTAACTTCTGTCTTTAAAATCAGGGTGTAACGAAAGTGATAAGCTAACAGCCAGTTATATTTTAGCTCTATCTTTTTATCTATATTATCTCAGAAAATTGAATTTCGAACGACAAATAGTTCCAGTAGTCGCTTCCATAAAGATACGATTTAGAATCGTTTGAATTTTGCTCGTACTATATTTCTTACTTTTCAATGAAGAAAAAAAATCATTTTATATTATAAATAATGACATTCATTACAATTCATCTAATTGTTTCATCTGATTTTTTCTTCTTTTTGTCTTCTGCTCTCGCAAAAGATGAAGTGATTGAGTGTCATTGACATAATTATTACAATTCTATCCATACAATATCAATTGAAACCCATCCATAAAATCATTTTTATTATAAAATGTCAAACGTTGTAATGCAATTGTAAAAAAACTGAATTAACCCATGTATTGTAATAAAGAGGGCACTTACGACTTTTTGGTGAATACAATTGTGTCATGAGTGGAAACATGTCCATCAAATACAATAGAGAATTAAAAAAAAAACAACGTGTGTATCATTAAATTCATCTTTATTACTTCCTTATTTATGTTTGGCAAAATGTATTTTCTTTTATTTTATATTATGAAAATTACGTTGAAACATAAATTTTATTTTCATTCAAAAAATTAATTTGATATGCAAGTAGAAAAATAATTGAATTAATAAATTTTTACAAGTTTATGAAAATTCAAAATTAGAAATACATGTAAAACACTAAAACCTGCATTGAGTTTTTCGTATGCCTAATTTTTGAGTAATTAGACACGCATAATACAAATTTTTATTCCTGAATATCAAAAAAATATCCAGCTCACGATTTTCTTTTAAGTTGAACCATTAATAATCCGTTTATCTCAAACCTATTTTTTTGCACATATACCCTTTTGCTTTCGGAGTGATAATATTTTATTCCGAGAAAATTTTGTCAGTTCTAGAAAGAAATGTTTATTTAGCTTAGGAAGCAAACATAATAGGCGGTACTGAAAATTTTTCACATTTATTTTTATTTATAAACCAAAGTTGTAAAATATCAAATCAAATAAGCGTTTAGAATATTCTACGAAATTCCCTTAAAAAATACCTATTCTGAAATTTCGACTACAATAGTAAATTTAAATAATGGCTGTACAAATTTAACTTCACACTTTTTTGTGATAAATATATTGTTTGTTCAAAAAGATATAAAAAGTTGTGAGGGACTGAGATGCTGGGATTATTTGATCATTATACAATTTTGAGCACCTGAGAATTCTCGCTTGAATTAGGTAAACTTACCTGGATTACATATTAAGGTTTTAATGTTGTGATTAAAGTTCTTTCTCAACGTATACAGTTATAATAAAGCTACCCCAACATTATCTTCATATATGAATTCAGCAGACAAAGCATGCCCAGATGTTTTTGCTGTAAGCAATTTATATCACATATCCAATATATATTGTTGAGATTTGTGTACATCACTCTTAAGTATTATAAATCACACGACTGATATTATATATGTCAACTTGTCTCATGTCTAGATACGCCTTTTTCTTACCTTTCTCCGACATATCTGTCATATCTTGCGAACACACTCTCGACTGTTTAATAAGTCTAGAAATCACTTCAGTGTCTCGCCCTGTGTGTAATAAGCCTCTTAATGACACCAATGTGTGAACGATTGCCTTAAAAGTATGAAACTAGGTGAGGCGAATGTTAAATCATATCATTGGACGTCCAAAGTGGTTTTATTAGGCTTGCGTCGTGTGAAATCTAGCACCGACACGCAGGAAACTGGGTTTTCCATCAAAGGTTCAACATCGAGGCATACATGAAAGAATCATAAAAAATCAATTACTTTTATCGAAGCAATTACTGATATAATATTATATAATGTAGTTGCGTGATACTGCTCGGACAGCTGTTCATATGTTTTTAATAATGTCAAAATGGGAATTATAAATAAATATGGCACTAGACTTAAAATGCGATGTCATCAAATAAGCTCACAAAAAATTAAAGGCAAACCATTTTCTTTTTGTTTAAATGTCCTTTGTATCCAATTTATTTAGCCGTTCACTCACAAATGAAGCGACGAATATCAATCATTCAACACTATTTTCAGTCTCAAAACTTCATATCGAAAACATAGGGGACGTTAGTAAAATTGTAAACGTAAGATTTAATTTCGTCTGTATATGAATATATGTATATTCATTTGTTTGGATTTTATTGTTTACGTATAAACAGTTATTTATTTCTAGAATATCATAATTTTCATGTTTCACGAAATTCATTTATAAACAGATACGCGAGAAAATAAAGATAATAAATTCAATCACTAAATTGAAATGATTTGATAGTTTGAGTTTATTCTAATCAACAACCGGCTTTACACGTTAACGATTCTACGCATGATCGGAAGTTTTTTTACGTTTTTAAAGTGAGAACTGTTGTACTTAACGTTCTTGTTCTTAAGCGAGTTGACATTTTAAGACATGTAAACTACACAATCTCGCGCAAAAGTATTCTAGTCTAATTTATGTATGGAGTAAATACTTCGTATTTTGAAACAAATCATAATTTGACATTAGAAAACACCGATTCTTAACAACCTTTTATAAAATGAAAAGATAAATACACGCTTTTGATAATTGCTTTGATTATACTTTCAATTTTTTTCATTCATAAAATATCTTTCATATCATTTGAAATTTTGATCATCATACTCTGGATCAGATGCACGCTTGTATAGTCAGTTAGAAATGTTGAATATACTAAAATATAATAATTACAGTGAGATAAATAATGCTTAATTGACATCATCATTCTTGTTTTACAAGATTCCATTAATTATGCCGCTGTCACTCAACGTCAGAAATAATCATTCATATTTTTTTGCCATTTTTGCGTGCCAGATTAATGTAAATAATTTCTAATTTCAGACGAGCTTGCGAATTTCATTTTCATCTCATCCATTAGCAAAAATTCCAATATAACTAGAAAAAAATATTTCAAAGGCTCATTATAAAGGCAATATTATGATGCTTCGTAGTAAATATATATTTCTGTGACTTTGGCATAATTATCTCTAACGCGTCAATACTTTTCATCCAATTTTTATGATCAAAGATTATTCTTAAGTATTGGCGTGTTTAAATAATAGTTATAGCATTTGATTTTCCCATTTGTTTCGGTTTCAGACCGTGTGGTATTGATATTAATTGTTAATGGTGTTCAATAAAAAGAAATTTATTATATAACATAACAGTAGCCAAATGTAAAATTTTGAATTTAAATGAATAAAAACGTCAAAAATCTGTCGCTTTTTGTTTTCCTCTTTATATATAAAAAAAAACATTTATAAATAATAAGAAGCTTTCGTAATGGAACATGTATTAATCGACGAATTAAAAAAAAAATATTAGATTACTGAAGTAAAATGATTTACTTAAACATCATACATTTGAAAATGGGATAAATGTAAAACGTAATAGACTTTATAAAGTGGAAATGTTTGAGTAACTGTTTTAGCTTCTATAATAAATACCTGTTAAACGTGTTGCAAGTTGCAACTGTATCAGCGCTGATATTACGCTAATTGGATATATCGAATCTAAAACTACAAATGCATTTTATGTATTATAATAAATCATTATTCTGCCACATTTTGTCCTAGCTTTGACAGTTTTACGAAAGGAATAACTATAAATTAATTCATTGACATTATTAAAGTAAAATGTCAATCGTATTATTTTTATAATTTGTCAGGTGAAATTATGATTTTTCCGACTGATTCGTTTTACGTACATTAAGATTAGAAAATATTATAGAAGTCGCTTACACTTCCAACGAATCTGTCCCTTATTTTGAATATGTAAGTAAATTGTATGCTTTATTATTCTTAATTTTTACTTGATTTCTTTCAAAGTTTGAATTTAAAAATTTTAACCCTTTTTTACGATAATACTTATCCATAAAAGCATGATTCGATTTGTATTTCATGAATTTAAGAAAAAATCAAGGTTGCTTAAAAAAAATATAGTATATAGTAGAAAATGTGGTCAGATGTGCGAATGCACTATGAAAAAATTTTGTATAAAAAATTCTTCCCTATAGTTTTTTTTAAATTAATTAAATTGATTGAAATTGTCATGCCCAATGTATATTTTATTATATGTGAACATAGAGCCGAAATAGGATTTATTGTGACTTAAAATAATAAAATAACACGGTGAAAAAATAGCAATGTATTTTAGTTCTACAAAATTATTTTTAACAAATATAGCTGATAGCTATTTCGGCTCACGCCATCGTCAGAACTATGCTTAAACTAACATTCACTTATCTCTATATAGCTGTGCAGAAAAGGCACACATAAAGAATTGCCTGGGTAGCCATATCGGCTACTTTCAATTTATTGATTGAATTGGCATTCACTTGATAGAACTCCATTATAACAAAAATCCATTATATAAAAATTTTGTAGAACTAAAATACATTGCTATTTTTTCACCGTGTTATAATGGAGTTCTACCAAGTGAATGCCAATTCAATCAATTAATAAAATAACATTATTTATAAGCAAAACATGCTGACTATAACCAAGTTCTGAATTATTTTCTATTGCTGTAAATTAATTCCGTTACTGCCTATATCCAAACGTTTAGTTAAATATTTATCATCGAAAAGCGATAAATCAGTTTTCTTATAATATCTTTGATCTAATAACGCTCTAGCAGTAGATATTCTTGGAATTACAGCGTATTATAATAAAGGGCTTGAAACAACTCTTGGAGAAATACTTGCTTATTATGGCTAAAAATTATAAGGTTCTCTAATAGGACACTTACGGATGAGTGGGAGTTATGGTTACATGGTTTTTTTTATTGATTTCTTTGTAAAGGATCCAGATTATGAATACAAACACACCACATTCATTTAAATGTCAATAATTATTAAATATAACTTATCTGTTTTTTATTTTAATTTTATTTTGACATTTATTTTAATAAACTCAATATACAATCGGACATGTATAAATTCTATATTGCTTTAGAATATTCGTAGAAAAAATTATATATTATTTAATCTTTTTTAGAGTAGGTATTACAGATTTTTATTTCTATGCACGATAGTTTGCGCTCAGATAATGAACATTTATACTAAAAAAAATTCATATATATTTAATAGAGAATTTCACAACTGACAAATTATGTAATAGAAACATTATATCCTATTTTTAATCAATTGTAATTCTAAATGATATTCTTATTGATTTTTTAAATTGATTAATTATTACAATACGCGGTCCAATGATACATGCAGAATATTTAGGATCTATGTTTTTTTTACACATAGAATATTAAGTCGAATAAACAAATATTTTTTATTTGAGTTAAAATTGAAATATGTATCTACAGAAAAATGGATCCTAATAAAAATTATGTTACATTATTCACATCTTACAAAATAACACAAACATATTTTGGAAAGCCTTATTTTAGGAGTTTACTTGTTGTTTAAAGTTTAAGTGTAAAGAGTAATGAACTCTCTTAGAAATGGGTCTTAAGATGAAACTCGGTATAACATACAAGCGAGAAGTCGGACACTTTTGCCTGCCTAATTGAGCCACGTGACTCCCACCTTTCTTGCAAGTACAAACCGCCTCAAAACCATACACATTTTAACCCCTCTTTAAGGTAACATTTCATTTGATGGTGATTAAACATTACGCGATCATTTGAATAACAGCCCAGATTCGGAATCTAGTGAGAAATAAGTTTTATAAAACGGTAGTATCGCATGTTGACCGATCAAAAAATATTCACATAAAAGCTGATGATTTTTATTAAGCCCCTTTAAACATAATAGCATTTGAATATGTATACGGTGATAGCTGATTGTTTTCAATATAATTATTGAAATACTTTTACAATATTTTAAGCAATGACATGTTTGAACGTGCATACTTTTATGATTTATGATATCAATGATTTTTTTATCAAAACAACTACGTATAGCATCGAATTATTTTTTTGTATGAGGCGCATATTGTACGGGCTTTCAATGCGGTTTCATGAAATTTTTCACAGCATTTATATTCATATATATACGTAGAGAGAAATTGATTCCTTATTGTCTAGGGAAGTCATACAATTTTATTAAGTTAAATATGATGAATAAACTTATCATTAGTTGATAATACTCGCGATGACCAAAACCAGTCTTGATCATAAAATACATTGTGGAAATAAGTACGGAAAATGTATTGTTATTATTTAAAATATCATGCCTTTCAATCAAGAAGTGAACACCTTAAAAATCATAAATATTATACTAAATAAAATTATGAGCTTTCTATTTATTGTACGATTTGATATACTACTTATTGTTAAACAGTACCAAATGAAAAACATTTATAGATCTACATGAATACGCTATTGAACAGTTGATATAAAAAAACGGGACACTTAAAGTTTCATGCATAGAATTGATAATTTTTAATTGTTCACATTTTGGAAATTTGATATAATTTAATATTTCCCGGTGTTGGCTAGTTAAAAGTATATAAAGATAATTAATAATAATATAAATTGACTTTAAATTAATTAAACATCGCCACCTGAAGGGTTACATGCCAGAGAAACTGAAATGGCCCGTCCACAATGGAACACAATAGCTGCTTTAATGCCCGGGGAATTTTATTTCATATAATTTTTACCTACCACTTTTGATATTTTTTTTTATTTCTGTCCGGTCTTTTATTATTATTTGTTCCGTGTTGTTTTAATTCCAACAATGAAACAATCCAAAATTATCCTAACGCAGGAAGCGTATTTTTTAAACATCTCTTCAGCGTGAGTTAAACACAAAAATCAATATTTCTTAATAAACACTAGACTAGCGTACAACGTATGTTTTTGGATAAACATACTCTTACTATGAATATTTAATTTATACACGTATTTACAGTGTTATGTGAACACCAAATAAGTGTTTTTATTTTTTCGTTTGAATAATTAAATCCATCATGAATGTATTTTCACCAAGTGGGATTCTAAGAATCATGCTAGATTTTATTTTATTTTATGCGATGGTGGCAATATTAATATGTTTACCAATTACCGAATGAAAAAAACGACTTCTTTTTACGTTTTTTACTTACATATAAATGTGTTTCATTAAATTCTTAAAAACCTTTCGATATCATTGGGTTTTAATTATTCGTTTTGTGCTAAACAGTATATCATTTAATAATGATGTAGTAATTTAGAGAATGAAATATATTATAGTTATGCTTAAATTGGTATTAACATTCATAACCAAAATCTCATTAGGTTTCTAGAGAGAAAACACACTTATATAATAAACAATTTTCTGGAAAATATTTTTAAATCGCATTGTATTTATTTCATCCAGAATATCAATATGGCCAAGATTTCTTTTCATATTATAGATAAATTATTGAAGCTCGAGGATGATTTTTTGAGTCATTCTTTGAACATTTTAGCTCCACATAACCAGCAACGTTTTAAATGGTACCAATTATTTTTTGATTCTATTATGCTTCATGTTTCAAAGGATACATTAATATATAATGAATAATATAATATCATGCTGCATAGTAGGACTCATTTCTTAATCATTTCAGTCTATGAGTTATCTATTATTTCTGACAATATGTTTATTAGACATTTTAAATTTGACGGCATTTGAAAGTGTTTTGTTGATTGATTGTCTTATTCATTGTTAATGTCTTCAGAAAAAAATGCTATTAGAAATTTTGCATAAGCATATTGATCACCTTCAATGTAATCCAAAAAGCATCGATTTACTTTCTCTAAAATGCCTGTCTGACATGACTGACGTTCTGTCATAAATGTGTTGTTGTACAACGAAATAATAACATAATTAGTTAATCTATTTTGTGGGCGATTAGAAATAATTGGAAAGTTATAGCAGTGAACCTTGTAAATATTATATGTATGTCATTTAGTCTAGAGAGCAAAAATCAAAGTTTACATAGTCTCCAAAAATCTTACAAAAAGTTTTATTAATATTAATTTTAAACTTTGGTAGTAGTTGGTAGTTAGTTTTTAAAGCCATATGGAAGTATCATTTTTAATTTTAATGTTTATATGCCACCATATTAAATATCACATTACTGATAAAATATTCTTGCTTTGAGATTGTCTGGCTCACGTCACATTCACGTTTATTTGCAATTTGTCTCAACAAAAACGAGTCAAAATTGTAACAAAATTTTTGAATAAAATATTTTCTGAGACGAATTTCCAAGAATAAAAAAATTCTATTAATATGATTCGTAAAACGCTCAGTACTATAAGTAAATATTTATTTTTATTAATGTATCATTTAAACTAATAAGAGTACTTCCATTTACGTAAGTAAAATAAAAAGTACAAAAACCAATACTTTAAAGATATTATTTGTTGCTATTTTGCTACATTGTAAAAGGGTACAACTTGAAAACAATACAGTAAATAATGGCTTTTAATTATTGATCGAAAAAAACATGCCGAACAAAATGGGTTGTTAGATTGCCGTCATTTAAGTGTTTAGTATCTAATATAAAATTATTTAATAAATGTGTTTATAAAATTAATTTAAAACTGTCTTTAAATAAATATTTGTTTGACGAAGATATTTGTGTTCATTGATTGAATTGGCATTCACTTGGTAGACCTCCATTATAACACGGTGAAAAAAATAGCAATGTATTTTAGTTCTACAAGATTATTTAAAAAAAATAGTTGATAGCTATTTCGGCTCACGCCATCGTCAGAACTATGCTTAAACTAACATTTGTTTATCTATATATAGCTGTGTAGAAAAGATACACAATACATCTTCTCTCCTGTTTTAACGGCCTAGCTTGTTACTTTCTCACAATAAAACAAAATTTTCAAAATTGTTAATAAAACAATAGGCGGCTATGACAATAAGTTTGCATGTGGCACGGAAATGGTCATTACGAAAGCAAATCAGACCACCCCCCCGGGAATGGGTTGAGCTAATGGGGACGATAATATAGTTTGTTCGTTAAGAATCCTTTTTGATAATTGATGTCTATTGATTTCCAGCTGTTCCAAAGCCGTCATTCTGCACCCTTTCTACACAACTATATATAGATAAGCAAATGTTAATTTAAGCATAGTTCTGACGATGGCGTGAGCCGAAATAGCTATCAACTATATTTTTTTTTAAATAATTTTGGAGAACTAAAATACATTGCTTTTTTTTCGCCGTGTGATAGTTGTGTTCCTTCACTGATAAATATTAGTGCATTTTGATGTATTGCTGGTATAAAAAAAAACATCTGTGGCATTAATGGATCTTCTGATTTAATTTATTTTCCGTGTATGCAAATATTGTATCGGCATGTATGTATGTACCTTGCAATCATGCCGTGAGCTTTTATGTTTCCTGTTGATTTTGTGACTGGACTCCTTTTGCAGAAGTATCCAAAAAATTCTCACACAGACTTTAGGAGTATTGACCCTTTAAAATTATATTCTTAAGTGTCGTTGGCAATTGAGATTGGGAATGTTAATTCCAATATGACGTCATATCGAATCATTGAAATAATTCAATACGAATAAAATATACAATTTTGTAATCGATGTAACATATGAACATATAGAATGTTTCGTATTTATTATAATGGACCAATATGAATATATGAGACAATAATAAACTAAAACAAGTATTTTCTGACCGTTTATGATATTTTTCTAGTTGCTTTTTTATTTATTTCAAATTAATAACAATCTTCAAAAAGTTATTAACTGTATATGGATTTTATTAGTCATCCTAACAATTTTTTTCTTTTCCTAAAAGACGATTTATTTGAAAAAGTATCTAAGCAATCCAAACTAAAAAATCAACAATGAATACGGGAAAACGACTAAGGCAAGAACGATGTATCGAGGCTTCATGGTAGTCACTTTAAAATTATTCTTTTAACAATAAAATAACGAGTACGCTTCTGCGCAGTGGCACAATTTGTAAAGATCTCTCGACTTCGATATCGGGTGGAATGAATGTGAAAAATTTCTTCGTGGCTACGACAACATCGCATCGAATCGTATGCATCTAACTGCTATCTTGCATCGCTGTCTGCCATGTAACTACCCCGAGGTATTGAAAGAGATGACAATACTCGAGAGTGTATTAGGAATGTTGCTGAGTATTACTGACCTGGCCAATGTACCTTCATAATTTCCAACTTCATTTTTCTTTCCAACTGCACCTATTTCTGATGCAATCTAAGATTCTTAAAAACGATTTCTTGAATCGCAACATTATTTCAAATAATTTTATAGATATATATACATATATTTTAATGGTTACAACTTTGTACGATTCCACATGTTTTGTTATTAACGACCCAGGTTTCCCCTTTCGGAATCTTTATGCATTATATCACACGGATGCAACATAACTGACGTTAGCGACAAAACATGTGGAATCGTACAAAGTTGTAACAACTCAAATTTGATATTGAAGTTCCATCAAGCACCTTCAGTCGATGTCATAAATAATATATATATATATACATATGTTCATAAATTCGACGTAGAAAGAGATGATGAATCATCTAACACGTCAAAATGGCGGTCTGTAACTGAAAGCTCATAAATAACTTATTTTTATCAAATTGATATCAATTATTTCTAATGACAAATACAATTGAAAAATGTTATTAATTTTTAATTGATTTATGTTGAATTAATCTATTGATAGTTTAAATAATTTTAAAGAGAGAAAAAAATAATCAAATATTAGAGGCTCAAGAGAAGCTAGTGATAAAACATGTAAAGAATTGATGAATAACAAGTGTTTCGATGTATTGTTTTAACCTGTTATACATATTTGTTTTGTTAATTTATCAAAAGTCTCGTGAGTCTGGTGTAAAAAACTGGCAAGGATAAAATAACACCCTTAGTTTTGACTGCGTGGGATAGCGGCTATGGCAGAATCGAGTAACAAGTAAACGACACTCATAAAGTGCCCCCGGGGCAAAGAAATGCGGCGTCCATGTGATGTTTCGTTTGATAGCTGGATTTTTCAACAATCCTGTTGGATCAGTAGGTCTATAAATATTCCTTTCAATGCTGACCGAAGACTCAAATTACTGACCAAAACTTGAAAGAAAACGCAAACATAAACAGTTAAATTCCACTCCTTCAATGACGCTAACTCAGAACTGCACAACCTCCTTCAGAAAGATTGTATCCCTGCACATATTTTTAAGAAACAATCAATAGACTAAGTTTTGTAAGGGGAAAATGTTAAAGTCACGCCGTGATTGTTTATATTGTCTTTAATAAAAAAAAATATATTTACCTTCATTTGGATGTTTGTAGGTTTTACTATGTGTATACAAAATTCGCATTGCATTACAAATATTTATTTGTTAGTGTAAACTTATGGACGTCATTGTGACATTTGTGACAAAAAATTAATCGCTGTCTAAATTGGTATAGTCAATCAAAAATGTGTAATCTGTATGATATAAGCCAGCAGTTACAACTAACAGTATCATGTCAGGAATACGAAATCCACATAATCTACGTCTGTATAAATATTGTGTACGCCATATATGATACGAGATATCAAAATAGAAATGTAATCACGGTTGATATGCATTTTTATTCAGATAAGAAAGTGTGCGATCATAGACGATTCTTTCAATATCAGAAAATATATTATACACCTTATGGTCTTAATAATTTCTTACTAAGAGAAAATTACTTGTGTACAAGAAACACTGCTTTATACACATTTCCGCCGGCTAAATATGAGATAATTCATAATAATAATCACTCCAAGTGCTTGCAAACATTTTTCTATGCCACGTACTAGATACAGATATACTAGTAACTGGCTCTTAGAAAATGGCGATTGTAACAGTGTTTTTATATCAAGATGACCAGATGTTTTCAGAGAGAAAACTGATAAATTGATTTGATGCTCTGAATTCATAGTTGAGGGCATCTAGTACTATAATATTTCATTTATTTTATCATGTATAATGTCCTATAAATGTGATGAATTTAAAAGAGTGTATGTAGTCTTTAATTCATGACACTTTTAACTAAAATGACATTTCCAGAGTAGTCTTGTTAGAGAATTTTGTAATTCAAGATGGTTTTGCTTATTTTTATTTATAAATACTTTGATTATGAAAAATATTATATTATTTGTTAAAGTTAAAGAAAGGATTCAACTGACTCGGCTTATAAAAAGGATTTAAAAATTAATAATTTTCTGATATAAAAACAAAATATATTGATTCACGTCGGTTGAGTCTGTCTTCAAAGTAAACGTTGCTAAGACTGCTAACATACAAAATACCCACTGATTTACCGTCTAGAATTTCTTGTAGACTATAGGGCTTTATCCAAGTTGTGCAAATTTATTAGCAAATCATATCTGATATACATCTTAAGAATTGATCATTATTAAAGCATATTAAAGGAAATAGTTTTCACCGACAATCGGTCATAAGCGATATAAAATCATGACATAGGAGACATTTCAATTTAAGTAATTATCAACCAGAAAAGATAATTATAATATTTAAATGATTTTATGGAAAGCTCTACATATGTATGTCTCATAATGTAAGATGAAAATGTATTACAAACCACAAGCGTTGTGCTATGGATCTGTCCAAGAATGGATTAATTCCGCTAAGTTTTGTGCACGCGATCGTTCGTGCCTCAATAATTGAGTGAAAAATTAGACACTTAATAGCTAATGTGCCGGAAGGATGGACAAAGCTTTTACACGGAAAGCTTTAATTTATGTGTTGTTAGTGATACAGATAGACCATAGAAATATTTGACGGAATGGCGTTATAAATCAGCAACATGTTTCTTATATGAAAATAAAAAAATATTTTATATATAGAGCTATAATAGACGTTTTATATTTAACGATTTAATATTAGACAGATTGTATTTGGATCATTTTAGTGCACCTTAGAACAGCGTTGCCTAACTATCTTTTGTGGGCCGGTGAAAATAGGAAAAATATGTCGCGAACCAGGAAGAAGAATTGCAAGACAAATAACTTTTTTTTTATATTGTTTACTAGTTACTTTTTATTATGCAACAGGGAGGAAAAACAAACAATAACATAAAAAGCTGGTGAGATATAATTTTTTTAATATGAAGATCTGGTATTTTCAGAAAGCAACTTTTAGTAAAAATGTGTGAAATCTGCAGCTGCATCTATTCTGATACAGTTGATAACATTGACTTCAGTGCTATTTCGAAAAGTGGAAGGAAGCACAGTATTGAAATCTCAATAGATTAATATCTGCTATATGTTATATGTAATCCGTAAAACAATGATTTACAAACATATAATATCAAAAAAAATTTTTTTGATGCTATATGTTATATGTAATCCGTAAAACAATGATTTACAAACATATCAATTATGTGTGTTTGTTTTCTATTCTTTAGTGTTGTAAGTGCATCACTGCAGTTTACACTAGAATTGAAACATTTTTTTTTAGTATAACTACTTAAATGTGATTGAAATAATACAAAATCCTTTAATAGATATCCATATTAAAAGTGATTATCGGAAAACATAATATACAATATTTTTTTAGTATTTTTTACGGAATCTAAAACTTTGTCGGACTGTATATTTTTGATATTCATTAGTTTTCACCAATATTTCATTATTCTTAAAACGTTGACGATCACTCCATGTATTATATATAAAATCTGTAAGTTCGGTAATATTACCTTTATGTGTTTATGTCGATAGTTATTAATATGCTGTTTTTTATATGATTGTTAGTGTTATTAAAAAAATCGTTTTTAGTTCCTCATTCATTTAACGAAGAAAACTGTGAAATTTGAAGCGTGATATTAGTCAATAAGAAGTGTTGTAGAATTTAATTTACCCATACACGTGACTGAAACATTTCTCTTAATATCTCGACCTATAAATCACTGACTGATTCTGGATCTAATGCTAAAGGAAAGGATGTGCATGCAAAGTGCTTTGCCGCCGTTTCATTAATTTTATTGCATCGTTTGTAATGTGTGAATTAAGAAAGCAGGCGTGACTCGAGAAAATTATTACCAAGTGAAGAATTTTGAGAATTGTATTTGATATTCTCACACGATTTGCAAGGTATATAATTTTACGCATTTATTCAGAACGTGCTTCAGTAATGATGTATTTATTTATGCCTGCATAAAAATACTAACGGCGGATAATCTCGTGGAAATTATCGATGAATATTTTTTCATTGTTAAACAGTTATGTGAATTCTGAGAGTGTTAGCACATATAAATTACTAAGGAATATATTTTTTTCAAATCTTTTGTCTATTCCATCAATTGAAACAAAATGAGAACACCAATATTGCATTTGCCATTGAGTGCAACAAACACACTCAAATATATTTCTATTCATCTACTTCGTATTAACCATCGTGCCGGTGTTATGCTTGCCGATAGATAAATCAAGACACACTATATTAAAAAAAATATTATTAAAATATTCCAATTTTTTAAATACACATACAATTGCCAAATGTTGACAAGTGTATCGGATATTATGCGAATTTATATTTTAGGGTGTGTAAAGAAATATAATGCAATTGAGTGAAATCATTTTTTACGCGTTTTTTTTACGCGCCTTTTTCTGGAACCAATGTGTCGCGTAAAAAAAGGACTGGATGTATTTATCTTATAACAGTGACGAAGTGTTTTTTGATGTCCATCAATTTAGTCTTTAGCCTCAAGCCAGTCTTTAATAAACTGTTATCAACCACACGTGATAATAATCGTCTTAAAAGATTACATAAAAAGTCTTAAACGGCGTCACCTCTAGAAAAATGTGGTAATTATACCACGCAGTAAGGCTGTGGCAAGATACAAAAAATAGAGCCGATTTATGAGCTTCTGACTGTAATATATTTTTCAGCCTAGAATTTAATCAGTTATATGAAAAATGATATTTCTTCAAAACCTTTTTTAACCTAGATCGGTAAAATATAACCCTATGAATATATATTGTTCGTCAAACATATCTTTTCTTCCCAAACGTAACCTGGAGGCTCGAAGTGAAATGCCTTTCACCTGGACACTGGGCTTGCCAATTCATAACCGGCCATGTCAAGTTCAACGGCAAACTATTTGGGCTGGGCAAGTTGGTTAAAATGCCTGATTGCACTTGTGGACACAACCATCAGGACGCTAATCACGTACTGTGGGACTGCCCCGAGATGAATGCCGAACGAACAGAGCTGTTTGCTGTGGTCTGTCCTCATACGGGCCCAATAGGCCACGCCGACTTAGTATCAACCAAGGCCAACTTTGAGGCATTCGATAAATTTGCAAGATCACACGGGGAACGAGACATTCTCGATTCGTCTTTAGATTCAATGCGTAGCACATTAAACTCTTAACTAACAAATATACATATAGCTGTCTAATAAATTTTCATCACAAAATTGAATATATTAATGGAAAGTGCGTACAATTTGATTTTATTAACTAATTTAAAATCTTAAAACGCATTTCAATTTTAGAAGATTCTCAAAGATGTGAGTGAGATCTTTTGTGACGAATTATGAGTGATAAATTATGACGATATTATTTTTTTTATTAATTTGTATTTTTTTTAACTTCAACCAGTAATTCAATACAGATATAAATCATGAATAAAACACTATAATTATCTCATTGTTTTGAAGTTATTCATTTAATAGAGTTAAGAAGACGGTTTGTAAACATTTTATTTAAGACGTGAAGAATCGGGATTAAGTTTCATATCGAACTTACAACACGCCGTTGTAATAGAAACTCCTTCTATGGGCTTAGAAATATACCTTTTTATTATTTATTGTTATTACTTGAGCATGATGGGTAGGAAAACCCAGACAGAAAACCGAACACCAGCCCGCCTGGGCAGCGTGGTGTTGCTATGTCCAAACAACTCCCCTGAAAAAAAAGCAGCGGGAGGCCTTCATCCAGCAGTGGATCGACCCCGGCTGATGATGATGATGATGACTTGAGCATGATGAAATTAACTTTTTTCATTCATACCACGCAAATCAATGCAAGGAGATAATATGTAATAATATACAGAGATGACCAACATTACGTAAAATATTGTCGATATATTATATAATAAATAACACTTCAAAAATAAAATCAATTTGATGATATTATGTCGTATAAAGTTTCATCAATATAGGTTTGATAAAAACATAACATTGATGATTAACCGCAATTAGAATTTCAAATTTATTTATAATATATAAAACCATTTAGACTCTTTATATTTCGTGCAAATAAATGCATTATAATTATTTTCGATATCTGTTAGAAGTAATTTCAATATCAAATTTAAATTGTTGAAACTGCGTAAATTTTAACATGTTTTATCACTCATTACCTGGGTTTCGTCTTTCGACATCCTCAAGTATTTGCACGGATGTAATAGAACTGACACACAGTAAATTGCTTGCACCGGTTATATATAGGCGGAATTTGAGAGGAATAATATAGACAAAGGTTAGGAGCCATATATATATTTGAATTTCTTAAATAACTATTTTACTAATTTGATTATAAAAACATTCAATTGGATATATAATAATTTTATAAACCATAGGCATGGTTTATGAGTTTTTGACATTTTTTTAAAAGTAAACAGCAATCAATTACCAATAAAATACAATTGGGTTTTTTGAATCTTAGGGATAACACACTATTTAAAATTTGCAGTATAATGATTTAATTGTTTTATTTAGTGAGTTATATTTCGTAGTTTCGTTTTTGTTGTTACATTTGTACACGTTAGTAAAAATCGTCCACAGCATATGAGCTGTTTCGAGATACATAAGGAGCATTCCACATACAAAATTACTTTTTAATGTTTATATTCGAATTCATATATTTTAATTTTGCCCATGGCATTCCCATAGTTTATTAAACTCATGCCGCCATAACATTGTTAGCTTTCGTTGCTTCGATAAATTATTCAAAAAAAAAAAAAAAACGAAACATTTTCTCAGTGAATTTATTTGCGTATGCAAATATGTTATAACAGTTGTTAACGCATCTCTTTAAAGTGTGGAGGCATAACACATTAATTGGTTTATTTACAATGATTAAATGATCCTTTGTGTGTCTATTGTCTATGAGAATAAACAAAGATTATTTTCACAGATTTAATTATGGATATATTTTCAAGCATTTTTAAAATTTTAATTTCTTAACGATCAGCTCAATCTTCCTAACTTCAACTTGTTATATCCTTCAAGTGAGATCAGTTCAATGAGCCGACAATCTCGTAAATTAAATTCCTATATTACGTCACCTGACTTTTAAAACTTATTGTTATTGACCAATTTGAAATAAGTAGATATTTCATTAATATAAGTTTAAAAAAATCCCAATTATATTTTAATCAAAGCTGATAAGTATTTGCTGTAAAACCCTTTCATGATTAACTCAGTAACATTATTTGTCGTGAAGAAAACTTAACACAGGTAATTGTGTGTTATTATCATTAAATCAATATTGTTAAAATTTATTTTAGTTTTTTTTAGTTCTCGCCTTGAGGTCTGTGTTTTTCTTTTAATTAACTCCTTTGGTATATAAACGATGCTAACTGTTTATTGTGTGTCAGTTCTGTTGCATCCGTGTGACAGAATGCCTGAAGATGCCGAAAGGTGAAACCCGCGTCATTAGTGACAAAATATTTGGAATCGTACAAAGTTTTAACAAATCAATTTGAAACTATTGATTGAAAAGGCATATTATGATAAAAATCTTTTTAATTATGATTAAACAGACATACCCAAAAAGTATAATAAATACGGCTTGTATTGACCATAATATATTTATAGTCATATATAATATTAATCAAAACGGATTAAAAATGAATAGTATGAATTATTTAAAATTTTAGATTATTCGTGCGATTCCTTACTTTCACCAATCAGCCCGAATAATAAGTCAATTAAAAAAGGTATTCTTTTTGTTCATATAATATTTATCGTATTTAATAGATTTTATAGTAAAATTTTCGCATTTCTTTTAATATTCTTATGTTTCTACTGGATTTTTGCTTTCAGTTATTAATAGCTGTTTAATTAAAGAACAAAAAGAGTCTGCGTGAATTTTTACATGGCTGGCATGTTGTAATACAGACATCGCGGTTTCTAAGCTAACCACAGGCCGAGACTGTAATATAGTACAATGCCGCTTGAAACTTCTATAGTATTAATAACAGGTTCATTGCACTGAGAAAAAATGACAAATTCCACCATGCAAATCATTTTTTTACCCACAACCAATGCATTTTAAGTTAGTCAGTAATATATGTTATATCGTAGATCGGTTAAATATCATTTATTGGACATTGAAACCACACGAAACTTATAAAAATACAAAGAAATAAGAATACTCACACCGTTTTCTCTTAATTAATATCTCGAAATTTGGTCGATATACTGTTTATCCTATTGATATAGATTTGTGTGGTTTTTAAGTAAAAGTATGCAAATTTTAGTTAAATGGTTTTTATTTAATTTTTGCTGAAGATTTTGATTCATATGTGAAACTGCTTCATAAACCATTCAAATATGAAAATTTATTTGTATTGGAAAGCACTTTATATATAATATTATAATATTTTTTGTCTTATTTTTGTATTAATATTTAGCAGATACTTTCGACTTACGAAGATTTCTTACAATGAACCCAATTATGACATACATATTGTGCATTTGTTGAAAAGGGATGTCTTGTGAGTTGTGGCTATTTAAATTAACCGCAACATGAATTATTTACCATGCTTACTTTGCATATAATTCTTTTTATTAAAAATTAATGAATAATTTAATTTGATTCACATAAAAAAATATGCGCTATATTTTTTTTTATTCTTACATTCTAATCCATAATTATTTTTACATGGAAAAAATCTTTAATGCCATGGCATTATTTTAAATGATAAAAAATAGCTAAAGCCGAATAAAAAAGCATCAAAGCAACTTGATAAAATGATCACTTGTGTGAGAAATTGTATTGCTTCGGGTAATTAAAATTAAAATTTTTAGGATTTATACGACAGCACGAATAAGGAAATATTATTTTATTGCAATATTTCTGCAGTTTTATATTGATTTTCAATCAAAATACCTATAGGTGCAAAAAATTTATAGGAAACTCTTAAACTCGCATAAAATGTCTTTATCTAGAATCGATTCGCCAGAATAATTATCGGAGAATAAATAGTCAAATGAGAATTTTCATATTATTTCACGACCGATGATAAAGCTCAATCGAATCGATTATAATATTCATACAAGATAATTTAGAAGACGTGATCGTTGTCTCTATTGAAACAGTAGCTCTTATTGTAATATGAAAATAAATGCGGCTCGAAAATGACAGTTGTGTATGAAACGCTTCCATTAGTAATATAATGGAAAACAAATGGATTGAGAGAATGTCGTTTTCAGCGATTTTTAAAATAAACAGTGTGTAAATTCACAATTAAATCTAACGTATCAACATGATTGGCTGACGAAATATCTGAAAATGTTTCTTAAAATTGAATTTCGCGTTTATTTGGCACAATTTCATTTCAATAAAGTTTTGTCAAAAGCATCCATATTTGCGAAGGTTTGCTTTCAGAGAATGTTAGATATCTGAGCAATTTTGTCTGGAATAATTAATATTGTCGAAAATCTAATACTTTCTCGAATTGACTATTGTTTTTATATATCTTCAATGAAAATGGGATAAAAATCTTAAAGTATCTTAATATAAAACATTGGTGTGCCATTGTATATTTTTCGTATTAAGTCATTTTCTTAAGAAAGTAATATATTATATAATTTTTATCATTTTCTTAAATGAAATAATGATTTCATTTTAAAAAAATGCAATGACGCAGAATAAATTGAAAAAAAAGTACAGAAAATGCAATTTCACATGAGTAAAAATTTCAATATTTTTGATGATATGATTCTTACCGAAAACTAATTTCATTTATCACTCAACTTCATTAAAACAAATTGTTTTGTTAAGACTTGTGACAAATATAAGAAAAGTATTTGCTGTAAGTAAGTTAATACTAAAATACGATTGCAAATATTCTATCCAGAGATTAAGAAATACTACTTTGGAAATGTTAATATTACATTTGAAAGCAATCGAGAGATTTGCTATTTAAAATAGCGATTTTTTTCAGGATATTCTTGAATATGTGTAATATCATATTTACTGTCACTCATAGAAATTTAGTATTGTGCCTTGTGTTACGATGAACTAGCGAACATTTTTATTTGGTCAATACTGGATTATTCCTGACTGCCTTTGTAGTTTAACAGCACTTGTATAAATCAGAGATTGATTCAGATCATATTTTATTCAAAGAAGATATTTTCACATTTATGTTATAATTATTTTTTTCCTACTGCAATTTGGTTATAAGATTATTTTATTAAATTTCATTGATATTAAAACAGTAAGGATGATTCGATTCAAGTATTTGCGTTTTAGTATTAAATATTAATCGATTAAAAAGGTAAACCGTTTTAAATGTCCTCACGCGAAATCGATCCTCGGTCGTGGAACGTCATTGGGATTTAGAACGGAAGCCGTAAATCGATTGGCAGCATACTCTACAATACTTAAACCTGAATACTATAACTGAACATCCTCAGGTTGTATACAATGTCTATTAAATGTTGCCAAGAATCTAATCATTATACATTTATATGGCGCAATAGAGTAAAAATACGTAGTTGAATCCCCAGTCAATTAACCTCAAAAGCTGAATAAAACAACGATTACGTATAAAATGTCTCAATCGATAACTAAATTAACTAACACCATGTCTCACATAATTTAAAACTGTTAGTTGGTAATTATATAAAGAAGAGCATGCCAAAGATTGATTTTTAATATATCCGCTATCCTATTCTCTAAGCGGGAAATTTAATGAATAATTTATAAGAACTTATGTATTTATTGAATTGGCATTCACTTAGTAGAACTCCATTATAACACGATGAAAAAAAATAGCTATGTATTTTAGTTCTACAAACTTATTTTTTTAAAGATTTAGTTGATACCTATTTCGGCTCACGTCACCGTCAGAACTATGCTTAAACAAACATTTTCTTATCTGTATATAGCTGTGTAGAAAAGGTACACAATACATCTTCTCTCCCGTTTTAACGACCTAGCTTGTTTTTTGCTCGCAATAAAACAAAAAATTGCAAATGAAACTAAAAAGGCGGCTATATCAATAAGTTTACATATGGCACGGAAATGGTCTATTACGGAAACAAAACAGCCCCCTGTAGAGGGCTAAGCAATGGCGATCGACATATATTAGTTCGTTCGTTAAGAATCCTTTGTGATAGTTGATATCTATTGATTTCCAGCCGTTCTAAAGCGACCTTTATTACAAAGATGCAAACACGTAGGCGCTGATTACTTATGTTTGTGGAATGATCTTTATCGAAAATTGCGTGAAAGGGGCAAACAGAAACTCTATTTTTCATTAGTCATGACGATCAAAGCAATATTTTATAATTTATGATATCGACTGAAGTTGCTTACAGGAATTATATTATCAAATTTTTGTACGATTTCACTAACAACTCGGGTTTTGTCTTTCGATATCTTCAAGCATTCTATCACACGATTGCGACATAAATGCTAGTTCTCTTGCATTCGTGCAATATAATGTATACGACAACGATAAAAAAACCGGAATGGTTATTTGAGATTCTCATAAGAGCCATAATGTTTATTATTTTTTTTTAAATCTAAATCCAGTAATTAGCAACCTCTACTTAGCCGCTGGGAGGTCGTGCGTCACCAGTTGAGAGCCATTACTGTCATTATTTCGCTGAATTAATGTTAACATGTTTGTCGACCTATTTTGGTTGACAGTCAATCGTACCTTGGAGCGAATCGTGAGGAATTCGATTAAATAATATCGAAAAATACACGTTACTAAAATAGCCTCTTACCTGTCAGCGGGTAATAATTCTATCACATATTTTTCTATCCATCACTTTATTTCAAGTGATAATTCAGATATAACAAACCAATTATATTGGGACGATAGTACTGACGAAATAATCGTAGACTGTAAATATTTTTATAGCATAATTGTGTCGCCAATAATTGCTACTTGTTTCAATGTGATTTCCTCCATGAAACGTTTTAAAGACAATATAAAATTATCTGCTTTGATAAGTCAATATATAATGTTTGAAAAATCGGTATTATTAAAATTTTAATTAAAAATTAGTTAAATTTCAGAAAATTTATTTTACAATTCTGAAAAAAAAATTGTGTCTTCAGATAATTTCTGACTTGCGTTAAAGCTAAAAATTTTTTTTTTAAATTACACAATGTATAAATCGTACATAGACAATATTATAAAAAGTAAAAAATTTCGACGTTCGTAGTGCTCGATTCCTGCATTAACGGATATCGCTGTTGCCTTATGCCAGCCTATTATTAGTGACCCGGAGTATTTGACACGAGTAAAGAAAAATGTAAAATAATGTTATGTTTTTTAGATGAGCTCGGTAAAAAAAATATCGCAAAATCGTGTTTCTCGTTGGCCATAGATTAAATGCAAAATTCAAATATGCGCCAGAAGGTGAAGCAGGCCATCATGTAATATATTCGGCCATTAAAAAAGCACGATAAGCGATCGCCCACACTTGAATCGAAAGTTGTGTGAATATTTTTTTAAAATCAATACGTAAATCACGAGGAATAATATTTATATATATATATATATATAAATGAAATAGTTACGTAGTATAAGTATCATTAATTACAAAAAAAATATATATTATATTTTTTTTGAATTGTTACAACTTTATACGATTCCATATGTTTTGTCACTAACGACCCTGGTTTCGCCTTTCGGCATCTTCAGGTATTCTGTCACACGGATGCAACAGACCTGACGTAAAATAAACAGTTAGCATTGTCTAAATACCAAAATTATTAATTACAGCACTTACCCCAAGGCAAGCAGTAAATTGCAGCTAAAACAAATTTAATAATACTAATCCAATAATAATTAACACAATTGCCCGTTGCAAGTCGAGAACTGTCAGTTCTGTTGCATCCGTGTGATAGAATGCCTGAAGATGCCGAAAGGCGAAACCCGGGTCGCTAGTGACAAAACACGTGGAATCGCACGAACTTGTAACAATCCAAATTTGATATTGAAATTCCATTAAGGACCACTTCATATCATAAATATATATTATAGTTCTTCTCTCATATATATTTTCACTTCAAGTTTAATAATATTCAACAAAAAAAAATTTTTTACATTATTTTTGCTGTTTTTATCAACGGCGATTGTGTAATATAATTGCTGATATATTTACTATCAAACAATGTAACATTTAACTTAGCAATCGCTAATAGACTTCTTTTTATTATGTTCTACGTGTAATCGGAGATCAAATATGTTTTTTTCCTATTTTCCAGTCTCCCATGCAAGAATTTTTCTCTTCTTCTGTTATAGTTTTGAAACAAGAAATTTTGTAGGTTCAAGTGTTACGTCAAAGTACTTGTGATATCACATTACGATACATATTAAATGTATAAAAAAGTTAGTTATATAATTTATAATCTGATCACTTTAAAATCATTTGTATTGCGTATTACAGGTGTATGTTTACACATTTTTTTAAAGTAAGTATATAATAAATGTGTACAAAATTTTGTATTACAATAAAGACTAAGCTCTTTCACTTTGTTAAATATGAATCTTTATTAAAAGTTATGATCTCATATGATTTTTATTGAAATATTTAATATTCTTGCTGACGTTTATTACGTTTAAAAACTTTCCATGGGTAAATGTCCATTTGTAAATTTATCTTTAACGAGATTATTACACAAATTTAATATTGCCATAATTTATATCATCGTAAAAATGGTTTAAATAATCTAATGTGAATATGTGTAATAGGAATATAATATAATGTAATAGTTTGAAGCAGTATATCTTTTTAATTAAAGGTGGCAGTGCAACCGCTCAATCATTTGCACAATGCGCTTAATTCACAGGCATACGTGTATAGAGAGAGAGAGAGATTGAGATATGTTTCAGACGTACGAATAATATTTTCTGAAGATTTTTTTTATACCATTTACACATTTATGTGCATATTAAATTATTATCACAAACGGCATGTCAAATAAAAAAGTATTGAATTTTCAGAAAGTTAATTTAAAAAAAAAATTATAAATAATTTATTTACTTAGCGGTTACATTGTTCTGCAAACGGCGAACATGAATTATTTATATATATATATTCAGTATGTGTTTGTTTAGTAAATAGCTGTCGTAACATTTATGAAATATTTTATTGAATATTAACAATATCATTTTGTTCATAAATCAAAAATATACGAAATCGTGCAACTGAAAACGCTGACATAAAAATTAATGGCTTCATTGAAAAAAAGTATAATAAGTATAAAGAGAACTTTTGGGCCTTCCCTGCGTTTAGAGATTCAAAATATCCACATAAAAAAATCAATGCCCTCTAGGTGTCTATAAGACAAAGTAATTGTTTTGATTATGCTCAATGGATCTTTCTCCCATATACTCCGCGAGGAGATTCTATGAGAAACTATTCAATAATTTGATCACAGCATTCCGAAGGTTCGTCGAATTTACGCCCAAAAACAAACAAAATTACTGGGTGCAATCAAGAATCATGTAAAAATGTTTTATTAGGTTGTCAAAATGTGTGATCCAGTCACGCACTGATGTGAGTGTGTGAGAAGTATACGACGGGTCTATGGATTAATGTTATGTATGTACTTATTTCAAGTATGTTTATGTATGAATTTTTAAATTTGATGAAATATGACACCGCGACTATTTCAATAAAAAGTTTCTCTAAAAATCTTCATTTTTCTTAGTTGAAATGTATTCCAATATAAAATAAAAGTCTTCCGTAGCATATTTAGAGTGATAATTATTTTTTTAGGGAAACTTTTATATATTGCTTTTAACTGGCCACAAGATTCGATAAAATATTATGCATTGAACACGGGAGTTCTACCAAGTGAATGCCAATTCAATCAATTATGCATTGATTTGTTTTGCATTAAATAGTGCTGTATTTTTTGCTAGAGAACCGATTCAATATGACCTCAACCTTTATTTATAAACAAAATTTAGTAGCTTTCGTTGAAAAAAAAGGAAATATTTTTTTGTCAAATGAATATAAAGCTAATTAAAAAGAAAATTGTATATAATCGATATTTTTTTATTTTAATTGAGAATCAGAGTTGTTTCCGCTCATAAATTGAGGTAAAGGTCTTTTTTATAATAAAAAAAACTAATAATATAAATTAAATTTCGAATCGACATGTTCCATGTCAGAAGTCAGTTTATATATGTTTATAATTCGATGTTAGATGTGCAAATAAAATTAAAAAAATAGACGGTCTTTTGTCACACCGGTATAACAGCATTGTACGTTATACAAATGTATTTAAATATATAGTAGAAATCATTAATTTTTTGTTTCCTGTCTTCTAAGAGTAACTTCTTTGTATCTTCTTATCCAGTACTTTCTACCTAATTCCGTAGCTGAATTCCACCCTACCTCGCTTCAACCTTTTATTGTCGGCTGCTCATTCCGCCCCGGGACCTAAAAATGAAAATAACTGCATCGTAGTACTTACCGAAGATATTTAGAAAATTTCAAATGTATCTAAAGCGTATATTTTACTTTGTCAGCTTCGGTGGCCACCTGGTGGAAAGTAATATTTCCAATACACACAAGTCATGGTATTTTATTTTGTGATTATATGAAAAATTATCGTTTATGTATAAATACAATTCAATCATTTGGTCGGTGTCGTTGCTCAAATCTATTCACTGAAATCAAACATCAAGCGTTGATAGTTGTAATGAGGAACAATTGGTTTAATCGAGTACACAGATTTGCTTGTTCTATTGTAAAATGAAATGAGTATATAAAAAAATAGTCTATGAAAAATTTACAGTTGACACCATATTTAAATTGATGCGGTGAGTTAATTCATATTGAAAGAAAAACATTATTTGTAATAACATTGATAATTGCGTTTTTTGTATAATAGAATTATTATTTGTATATAATTTTTCACGTTCGTCAAGGTTTTGTGAGAGTTGCGGCAAATCTTTAGGATATTTTCTGTTTCTCTCACTCGAATTAATACGACGTAGTTGTTTTCACTTCAGTAATATATATTTGTATTATTATATACGTATATATTTTTTAATAAAACGTGTATGTATGTATATATATATATATATATTAATTTGAAGGAAATCGTTTAAAATATATACATTTTGTGAAACTGCGTAAAATTTAAATTAAAAATTTGAGAAGCTTGTTTTAAGTTCAGTTAGTTAGTATTTTGCATTCAAACTGTGTAACATTATGAAGAACATGCTTCAATATTTACGCGCTAGTTATGTTTCGTTTAGTATCAGATAGCAGGTGACTGACTCGAGTCCATCATACATGTAGATCTAGTCTTGGGAATTTTTTCAAGGCATTCAATTTGCCCGAAGCGTACTGCTGTTCACTACACAAGTCTTTTCTCAATAACAATAATTTAAGTCACATTTTGTTGCTATTATGTGTGATTATTTATGATACAACGCCCCTAATCGTCGAAATGCAATACCGCAATTTAATTATATTTATATTATAGTAACAGAAAAAATATATTGGCAACGAATTGTCAGTGTTTTGAAATATTAGATTTTGAGTTTACATGACGTTCAGGGTAAATACTGATCTCATACTAAAACGTCTTAAAATTTTCATAGTAAAATTGCATAATTCTGAATAAGAGAGCGTAAAAATACGTAACTTAGACATAAGTCACATACAATAATTTTAATTACATAATTCAGCTTCAAAGGCGAACTAGAACGGAAAATGTATTTACTTTAAATAAATATAATACTTTTTTACAAAGAAGTGAAAGATTAATTTAAAAATGAGTATCTTTTTTATATAGATCGGTTTATACGTCGACGTATGAATACTCCTATTGAGTCCTTTTTAATTTTGTATTTTTTGAATGCTTCATAATATAAAAATGATACTAGAACCTTATGACATATAATATGTATATATCAAAAAACCTCCAATGAAATTTGCAAATGGCATTCTGTCGTGGTCGTCTGCTATATTCAACTTTTAATATTATCAAATTTGAATCGTTCAAACTATACACATTATTTGAAGTTTTATTACTCACGTTCACCTATTCTCCTTTTAATGTCGCTTATATACAAGCGGTATCGAATGACTCTCAGTAATATTGCATTCGTGTGATAAATTGTTCGAAGATGCCGAAATGTGAAACCTGAGCTGTGAATAACAAAAATTGTGAAAGTGCCCATAATTTGAACATTTCAAATTTCATATTAAAAAGCAACGTTAGTCTATATCAAAACATCACAAAGAATAATACAAGTTACGTGAAGGTAATATAAATATCTATTTCAAATTTGAATTGTTACAGCTTTGTACAATTCCATTTGTTTTGTCACTAACGACCCGGGTTTCGCCTTTCGACATCTTTAGGCATTCTATCACACGGATGCAACAGAACTGATTTAAAATGAACAGTCAGCATCGTCTATATACCGAAGATAATAACTAGAGGAAAACACTTACCCAAAGGCATTAAATTGTAGCTAAACCAAATTTAATATTACTATACTTATCCAATAATAATTAACACAATTGCCCGTGACAACTTCCATTAAGGATCATGTTAATAAGCCATTCTTGAAAGGTAGGTTATTCAAAAAATATTAATCAATTAACATTAAAATATAAATGTGTTTTCTTTTTAAATTCAAATTTGATATTGGAATTCCATCAAGCACCTTCAGTCAATATCATAAATTATATGTATGTGTTTTAAGAAATAATATTTTACGTATTAAATGTATAGTTATTCGTTGGCTTGACGTAATGATTTTGCTTAAAAATGTGATGAATAACGCGTGTTCCAAATATTGTATACTAACGAATAGTTCGCGTCCGCGTGTGTGATCACGTTGCGCCGTTTTGAGGGAATTTGGCCGATGGCGGTGCAAGATCCGTATTTTATTTTATTATATGTATTATTTTGATCAGTCTGGGTGTGCATTAAAATTTACGGCGAAGATAATATTTAGTTCGTATCCCCCTGGTATGGCGAATATTCGATCCGATTCGGTGCCGGGGTGAAACATGCGCCGAAATGAAAGGCGGCGGTTTTGAGATAAACAAATTTATCTGATACAGTGGCCGAGGGATCACCCACTCGGAATCACGCGGTCTTTTGTTTCGTGTCATGTTATATACAAAGAAAAATGTATAAATACCGTAATGAAATATTGTTACAAATGTAAATGCAGGAATAACGACATCTTGTATTCGCCCTTCGTATTAAGTACGAATTAAAATACGATAGAAACATTGGAAAGATGTGACGTGGCAAGCTGAAAGTATTAGATTGATTCAGATTTGTCATATAAAATAAATTGTTGAAATTTCACACCATGGAATTCCCTTTTTAACACTTTACGGTCCGCACGTTTTCGCTAAATGACTACACCGAAATAGTTTTCTCCTATTTTAATTTTAGACCTCGTGTATATTCTTCATCTATTTATCGATAAATTTTCAAAGTTAGAAGTAAAATTCATATTGATTTTTGGTAGTATAGCTGCGCGTATCTGAAGACGCCACATTGTGCGTTCCCGGATTGTAACGTTTGTCACAAAAATGACGCAACGTGGCGTCCGTGGACCGTAAAGTGTTTATGGTAACATGAAAAAAAATATAGCGATAAAATAATACCGAAGAATAGAATAGAGAAAATAAAGTATTTCACTTGTAACACGGTTAAAAAACTTCGATGTATTTTAGTTGTAAAAAATTTATAAGATATATAGTTGATAGCTATTTTGGCTTACACTTCATCAGAACTATCTATGTTCTGATAGAGTGTAAGCCGAAATAGATATAAACAATATATCTTTTAAGCTTGCTATTGTTTCACAGAGGTATAATGGAGTTCTACCAAATAAATGTCAATTCAATCAATATTTTATATTTAAAACTGTACTTTTATATTTATTATATATATATATATTATAAAAGTACATTTTTTATGTCCTGTTAGTTCTTGGCGGAAAGGTATTATATTTTTAATTATGAAAATACATTTAAGTTTTATTTTAATTTTTAAATCAAAATTATTTATATTTATACGTAGCCTTATTTTTAATTTTTATTCTAAAAATTTACCAACAATTTGAAATAAATATCCAATGGATTTTGTATTTTTAACTCTAAAATGAATGTATGTCCTGTTAATGTACAATGGAAAAAAATGTTTCTAAACGAAATTAAATAAAACGCTTATATAAGTCGTCATTTGAACGGTTTGTTATGCGTATGTACGTTTTTTTCAGAAACAATTTTTTCAACATCAAAATTGCTGACCACAATTTATCTCGATAATCCCATAGTAATCATTGTAAGCGAGCACGTATGAAGATTATAGTCGAATGTATGAAAAACGGAAAATTGTCAGTTGTTCAAGATACCCGTTATAACACTCTATCGTTGTCAAAGAAGATTACCTCGGAAAAGGAACGCACTGAGAGCTTATTAGGCCAATAAAGCTTTGGGTTTATTTTACTCAAATGGATGTGTTTTCTTTGTAGTTATAATTTTACTCTGAATGAAAAATACCATTTTTAAAGTTGTGTATATTAATAATAACAAAAATAATACGTTATACGTGTTAATAGGAATTAATATTTCAAAACTTAGCCCGAATGTGTGGAATATTTTTTAAATATTTATGTAATGCGAATGCATAATTTAAATTTTGGCAATACATTTAGATTAACGATAATAGTTGGTTCATCTGGAAATTACTCTAAATATATTTTGATTTTTCGGCACAAGCCAACTCATTTGTTTATCAGCCCAGCTCAGTTACAGTTGTAGGCACGCGGTCCTTACTCCTGGCCATTGCAGACCTCTGTAGTGTTATGTACGATTGCATTATAAAATGTTGCGCGTTAGGATACAACGGCACGACCATACAGTCGGAAATGGCACACATATTAATCAATCGGCTACAGGATCGGAAATATTTCACTTAACATAAAAATCGGTCGATTGTAGTAAATGTCTTAAGATTTCCATTAATTGCCAATTTCACTTGGTACGGTCCTGCCTTGCAAGCCGAAGTTTGGGCGTTGAAAAATTACATATAGCACATTGTCGTTTCTGATGTTCAGGTTAATGCATACGTTTATTCCCGGTCAGCAATTTTGCCTAGAGCCATTTGTAATGTTTCCTGAATTTCACGTACTCATTTTATCGATAATGTATGACCGAGGATTTTTATTCGTGTAGGGATCTATAGAATTCTCATTGACTCAAATGAATATAATATCCAATTTGTTAATAAAGTAAATTTTCAGCCAAGCTTAGTAAAATTGAATGACTTAATCGCGATTTGAGTCGATAAGCTTCCCATTACAGAAAAAATAGTTAAAGTAACTAATAAACAGTTTTGGGAGAGTGATATGTGTTGAAATGAGCTTTATTTGACTCATTAACATCGGGCATGCTTAAAATATGAATTAGATTATTTTTATTTCTCATAAAGGTAATTTTGATATTAATTTTTAAGAGAGATTGAAATATTTAATATACATTAAGGCAAACATCCAGTAAGTTTATACATAATTCTGATGAAATTAATACTATATAAATCATGTTTTACTGAACGAATAATAAAATGTATATTTCTACAAAAACAAAACATTCTTTATTGAATGCATTATAGATTTTATTTAAATTTTACATTTAATTTACGCCATACTGTCATGTTAAAGCAATCTTATGGTCCTTAGTAATTTTAGATGCTATGAATTTTTGATTAATTCCAGTTATAAATCATTTTTATTACGATTTTTAAAAGTCAAGGCTACATATTTTACGTTTTAATGTAAAATGTGTTTTTTTATATATTATGGAAATTAAATAAATACATTTAAGAACACAACAGACATCTTTTTTTTGGAATTATTATTTCATATCCACATTAGATAGAAAAAAATCACCTATATTTTTGACTCATAATTTCCGGATGAAAATTATTGCAATGCTATGTATGATGGATTGCCTTAAAACGGTTACAAAAGTATTCGTGTTGCGAAATTCACACCTTTATTGCTGACTTTCTCATCTTATAAACACGGTTTTAAATAAACGCCTAAATAAATCAAGCAGGTGCAATTAATTTCAATTAGGTGGGCATCCGGTATTTTATCTACAAGATACTTGTTCTAAATCGAGAATAGTGTGAATTATGGTACGAATTTGAATGGAAAGACGATAATTTTGAGCAAAAAATGTTATATTCTGGCAGAATTTAATTTAGTAAGTAACCGTGAAAATTACACACAACCGTTTTTGGGGATGTATAATAAAATTATTTGTTGTTCGTAATCTTAAATGCTATTGATAGAAAACACCACAGAAACTAACGAGATGGTAAAACAAAAATATTTTTCCACGTAAAGTGATATTTTATGAAGGAAGTAAAATATGTCAAATGAAAACATTTGCCTAACACAATTATAAAAAAAAATATATAATACATTAATGACGTCTCCAACCGAGTTCAAATTCTAACGAGTATTGGTTGATTGGAAAAAAATGGACGGAGTACTCCGATTCGTTATTAGTAAAACTTATGGAAGTCTAAATAATAAGTTATTTATTTTCTGAGCCTTTATATATTTTTTAATTTTAATATAAATGCTTAGTATACGATTAATTATTTAAATCTTGCATTTTCTAAGCAACAAAAGAGTATAAAGCTATTCCTGTAAATCCATTAATTAAAAACTTTTTTGATATATAGTATAAGGTCATTCACAGCCAACGCAATTTAGTATTTAAACAATAAATAATCGATAGTGCACTTAATTCTCGTTAAGAATCTCATCTGAAAAACTATGCAAATAGTTTCCGACAAAGTTATCTAGTTTTGAATAAATATACAGCCCGTCTTTTGAATTTGCATTATTTTGAATCACATGTTAAAAAGATCTATTTTTCATGATGCACACGAGGCTTAAAAAGGAAAGACGAGTAAGATAATCAGCGGAGATACTCGAAGTCCGTCGCAACGCCTAGGGGCTGTTTTTAGTTGCTAGCGATTCGGATGTTCAGATAACACTCATCATTATTATTATAAAAATAATAAACCCACACTAAAAAGTTTCAGTCATCAAAAGTTTTATTTGACACGCAAAAATATATACGAAAGATATTTTCCACATAAAACGTGACACTAGACACAACGATCAATTATAATTGTCCAATATTTTGTATCCATTTTTTTAGATTTACTCTGAAAATATTGCCGTTTTAAAATAAAATTGTGCATTAACGAGCTAGTCTGCCAGTAAAACCATCATAACTAAATTGTACTTATTTTTAAAGTATTTATTAAATACAACTTAAAATTGATAAAACTATTATTGTATATTTAATGAATGTGCACTATTATAAGTTTAAATGTTGAAAAAGAATATGACTAGTGTAATTTAGTCTTTCACATTTATAAAAAGGATTAAGTTATTTTCGAACGGAGTATACAAATAGTCGAGACCAAAGAAAAATAAAGAATACATATTAAAGAAGTTTTGGATTATTATTTTATACATAAAACGTATTGTTTATCTTTATATTATCCCATAATCTTAAATTTACTTTTTATATTACAACACTATTTTTAATGAGTAAAATTTGAATCTGATATGCATCGATTTAATACATTGTGCATCATATGATATTTTTATGTCTGCAACGATATTTCTGCTTTATGGTTCATTAGGTAAAAGCGATCAACCAAGAAATTTATTTCCAAGAGTATTTTTGTCGTATATGATATTGATATTAAAGTCCTCATTGATATTTTACATAAATGATCCATACGAAATGTTCCGAAGGAAATAAAATAATAATCGTATGCAGCAGATGTTTCTTGAAGTTGTCGAACCTGATTGAAGCATTGTGAGATTCAATATATATTTTGACTGGTCTAAACTAAAATGACGTGATTGTCATAAAATTAATAATCAAAGTGCAGAAGTTGAAAGCATTTTAAAAAGTTGTATAAAATTTTTATGATTCGTTTGAAGTAAATTAATGTAAGTAATGATTTTTTATGTTTCAGTCGGACTTCTTGATGTCTCACGCTCCACTGGGAAGGCGGTCGCCTCCGGCTTGCCCTCTGGCAACGCTGGGACGAGCTTCGCCACCCCTCGATACTTCGACGTACCACCATCCTCTGAGTTCATCGCCGTTGGACCCTCAGGCGTATCATATAGCGAGAAATTCTCAAAACCACGATAGAGACTCTCCTACGCTCGACAAAGCATATCAGCCGTTTACAAGAAGTCGGAATACTCCGTCAATAGAACAACAGTATCAAAGTAGAGACCCATCGTATCAACGGCATGTCTATGAACAATCATATCAATCAAGACATTCGCCTGCTTTAGATAGATGTTATCCACTTAGTAAAAAGTCAACGTCATCCGTTGATTCTCATATAACATATCATTTATCGAGAAGTTCTTCTAGCTCATTAGACCAGCCCTATATTCATCCAAGTGTAAATCCGCTCGAGCCTCAAGTTTATCATTTGCCAAGAAATCCAGCAAAAGCTTTAGAAGAATCATATTTAAGAAGATCACCGGTAGGGTTTGAGTCAAGTTATCAATCAAGGCAAACACCGTCCATTGAAAATAATCATCATTTAAATGGCGATGCATTCAAATTGGTACAAAAAGACCTTTCACACTTAACGCCGAGTGTTTTTAAACACCAAGCGCAAGTGTATCAAAACAAAGAAAACGAGAATGCATTTCCTTTGGATTTACGATCTCCGTCATTAGATTCTGTGTACCAAGATAGGTATCAACATAAAAATGAGACTAGTTTAGAGCAATACAGTTTGAGAAATGATCATGTTTATAATGTAAGCCAAGGATATCATTTACAAAACCATTTGAGAAGTTCCCCGGCGTTACGTAGAGCGAGTTCACCAACCGTTGATACGTGCAATTATTTAGTTGAAAATTTCAGCAAATTAGGCCGCACGTCGCCTAGTCTAGACCAAGGATATCACACGCTAGTATCTCCTAGTCCAGGACCGTCTACCCCTGGTCCTTGGACAGACTTGAGTCCAGGTGTAAATGCGTTCAAAGGGAAGAGGATAGTATCTAAAAATAACTCGTTTGATAAATTACCCGATGAAGCCGTTATCAAGATCTTTATGTGGTTAGACAGTAGTGATTTGTGTTCTTTAGCCAGGGTGTGCAGAAGGTTTGAAACATTAGCGTGGCATCCATGCTTGTGGAGGACGATAACTCTAAAAGGTGAACACTTAAGTGGCGATAAAGCGATGCGTGGTGTATTTAGGCGGCTGTGTGGACTCGGAAGAACTGGTGCCTGCCCTGGGGTGGAAAGAGTGTTTTTGGCAGAAGGTTGTAAAGTCACGGACAGAGGGTTGGCGCTTTTAGCGAGGAGGTGTCCAGAGCTAACGCACCTTCAGTTACACGGGAGTGCTGCGGTTTCATCAATAGCGCTAAGAGAACTGACTCAAAGATGTACAAATCTACAGCATCTAGATATCACTGGTATGTTTTATCATTTATATTGTTTGAGAAGGCAGTTAACGATTATTGCAGGCGTGAAACCAAATCCGCCACATTAAAGCGTGAATAACTCAATGCTTACACAAGGTTGCAACATTTTTATAGTCTTGCAAGATGATTAAATCGTATTTTATGATTGAGGTATTGTGAATATACAAGAGCTTTTATTTTAATGTTTTTACTACTAAAAATAAACTGTAAGCACATATTTAAAGCAGTAACATCATTCAATCTTATATTCTTGCATCATTTTACAAATTTTTTTTTTAAATATCTAAAATCGTTTATAACTGATACTATGTGTGTAAAAATATTTATATTCGGGTTAGGGAAAACAACAGGTTGCGTTAGAAAACAAAATTATTTTGTACTTCATTATCAATATATCTATTATTTATGGATACGTAGAATTATTGTATAAAAAACCAGAAAAAATATTATGAAATAAAATCAGGGTCAGTTTCAATCAATTAAATTGAGCTTTGAGCGGATAGGAGATGAAAGCAGTTCTTATAAATTGAAAGTCAAATTATTTCTTTTCAACATTGCTTAAAGATTCAACACACTTGTTAATTATTAGTATTGGTTGAAATGCTATTTAATGAATGGCACTAAATCTTCTCAAATTAAAAATAAAAGTTCGCAAACATTTTTAAAACTTCGAAAAAGTATGTCGACTTATCACAGGATGTTGAGCTTTCTCTCTTTTAATGTATCGGATAAATATAATTAACCTGTTGATTTTTGCAATTAAATTGAGAAAATTGGCCCGTATAAGATTAGTGTTGACTGGTTCTTTGGCATTCTGAAGGGGCCACGACGTCGGGTCTAGAATGTGATAGTTATTATCAGGTTGCTTGCAAAATAAATTCTTGGATCATTATCGCCCACTGATTAATTTCAATGGGATTTTGTCACGCCATCAAACAAACCTGATGTAGGAAAACGTCTATAGCAAAATCTGTATGATCTCAGCCTCTAATATTGTGACCGCTCACCACAGGAAATAAAATAATAATAAAAGATTGAAATTTTACACCCGAATCACATCTTTAAATGTGATTTTTTCATAAATTATTTATAGTTACACTTGTAATATATTGTATTATATTCGTCAAGAATCGAAGTGTTCATTGATATTTAGAAATTTTTTAAAATAAAGATTTTTGGTTGGGTCATATAATTTATCATAACATAAAATATATTTTTCTCCACACTTTATTCTTGCGATCTTAATTCAACCGTGTTTTATATAATGTAATAAGTATTTTTCAATGATTATGAATTAGTTCAGACACAATCTAAGATATTCATTTGTTTTTTTTTACACCAATAAGGTTGCTATCATACAAAAATGCCCTATTGTGTACTAACAGCTATTGTCAAATAGTATGATTAATAAATATTGTATATCACACCTCGGTTAGGAGGAAGACTTCGTAAAATTATTCAATAGAGTATTTTCTTTCCTCTTCAATACAGTGACCGTAAATTAAAATCAACTTAAATCTTAATCAAAAAATTGAGAGAAAAATTCTGCAAACCAAATCTATGTAATATATTGGTTTCTAGTATATTGCGGTTTGTGCTTTGTCGTATACTGAATACATAAATCAATCAATTTTTATTATCCGACAAAAGTGACATTTGCATTCACAATTCGTTGCTCTGCAGCAACAACGTCTTAGAAATTCTTTACAGTCCGAGCTGTTCTGTTTTGTAAAACGATTTTCAATTGAGTTTCCATTAGGTTTTATATTCTGTTGTTGGTTGCATTTTCACATTTTGTAGATTCAATCTGTAAATCGCCCCTATTAAAAATATACTAGTAAATCTTTGAATTACAAAATTGCATATTTAATAAAATTATTTGGATAGTTCTAACGATGGGTGAGCCGAAACAGCTATCAACTATATGTTATAAAAAAATTGTAGAACAAAAATACATTGCTATTTTTTTAATATATTGAATTTATTTATTTTTATAAAAAATCATAAAATTAAATAAATTTAATATATTGAATTATATTTTATTTTATTTGGATAAATTTACATTAATCACTATTTATAAAATAGTGTTATGTTTATAGAATTTCTTTCCAAAATTTTTGTGATTTTTACAACATTTTTTCCCAAACAGTTTAAAAGAGATCAATTATTTATGTTTAACATAAAATTAATATCATTAAGTAAAATTGCTTACTTTGTAACATGAAATAGTAAAGTTAGGATTTTTTTTCCATTTATATGTAACATACTGATGATTGTGAGGTGAGCTTTCGTTAAAAGCTCAGCTTTAATAGTTATGTGACAGAAGCTCTAAAGCGGAACAATAAATTCAATCAGTATTCAGAAAGAAAGGCGGTAAATCAGGAAGCGCGCCGAACTGTCAGCAGTTACTTTAACTGCGTTGACGGCCCCATCCTTATAAGGGATTGCACTATTCAGTTGACAGTTTTAAAGAATTTGCCTTTGAGGGAGATCTATGTGTTAGAATATATTCTATAGTAAATTATTGTAATTTGGAATCTGTATGCGGAACTGATATGGCCACACATAACAATGATTTTGATTTATTGATTGAATTGGCATTCACTTAGTAGAACTCCATTATAACACGGTGAAAAAAATAGCAATGTTTCCCTTTTCTTTCTTTTGTAGCCCTGTTTAGGTTGTTAGGTTGTTCTTAATTTAGTGTCATTGTGTTAAAGTAACAAGCTAGATCGTTGGAACAGGAGAGAGGATGTGTTGTGTGCCTTTTCTGCAAAGCTATATATAGATAAGCGAATGTTAGTTTAAGCATAGTTCTGATGATGGCGTGAGCCGAAATAGCTATCAACTATATAAAATAATTTTGTAGAATTTATTGTAATATTTACGTATATTATTTTTTTCACCGTGTTATAATGATTTTGATGTTTGTTCGTCAAAATCCTAAAATCATGCCAATGTACATAACATATTTTATGCCTATAATAATTGCGACTATTGAAAAGCGTATTATCAGTTGAAAAAAAAAAAAAAAAGTAGAAATAAAAAGAAATAAATTTTAGATGTTAATAATTTACAAACATTTTTCAAATATACATAACACTTATTTTATAAAATGTATTGATATTATTGTATGTGACATAGTAGTTATTTGAAAAAAAGGGAACATTCAAGTTCTTAAAAATATGTTAATTTGAATTGGAAGTATTGACAAGTTTGTGTTACTATATAAATCATATTTTGTTGTTCCTAGTTAATCATGAAAAGTAAAAATATAATAGAAAATTTACGTTATTAACCGGTTAACTGCCGGCAGGTACATGTATGGCGGTATCCAGCACGCCGCAAATTTTACGACAAAAATAAAACCTTCTAACACTCAAGCAACCACACATTTCACGCAGAAAAAACGCTTATCACCGCACATTTTTCGATACTTTGCTATTTCTCGCGACATCAATTATTATGCTTATAACTTTTTACTCAGTTGAGTGAATTTAATAAAATAAGAAGTGTTTTATGGAGTATTGTATAATATATGTAATTTAAAAACAATTGGCTTGAAAATAAAATTATCAAGCTACAAATGCATGATTCAATTTTTTTTTTCATAAAAATCTTTTAACACTCATATAAACCCACAAAGGAATATCAAATTCTATAGAAATCCTACACCATGTTACACATTATTGTGTGTTTATTATATGTGGAGTTTCTCAAACTATGGATATGTTTATTTGTTTCTGTTATATTCTCATATTCTCACGTTGTCGGGAGTCTCGAAAAATAGACTCTAGCCGAAAGCGGGCTTTTTTCGGCACAACATTAGAGCCAAACAATATAATTTTTGATATTTCCAAAGAAATTATGTGTGATATTTGGTCATCATCGACTAAATAAAAAAAAACGATTTGATTATGTCATAATTTCAGCATGTTTCTAAGCCGAAAATAAACAACTGTTTTTTAATTTTGTCAATTAGGTAAATGGCACTAAACATATTTTCAATTTGAAATATTTAAGATATTGCGGGTTCATGATATAGTTTAGTTTTAATTATATAATAAATAACAATATAAATTCGATATTCCTACAATTTCACAATCACTGGATCTCAAGTTGTAAATATTCGAGAAACATGTTTCACATCTTTTTTTACGTAATGAATGAAACCATTCTGTCTAATAACTCAAGAGTTTTATTGCTTTTGGTCAAAAATGGTCTTTGTCGGGTTGCCTACACTAAAATTTCAAAATAAGTCACTCAAAACGGAATGGTTATTGGCTATCGATATGTTGATAATCAATCATATACTATAGGTCCCTGTACCTTTACTATCATGATTTTGTGAAGATATTTTTAGGGATTACGTCTTATGCGATGATAATATATTCAAATAATAAAATACGAAACAGTCATCGACAAAAAATATTTATGGAGAGTTTTACACTTCCGAGAATTAGGGTCAGGGTAGGCGCTTACTATTCATCCATCAGTGATTTACGACTGGAACAGGAGGCACAATGAGATACAAAATATTTCTTTTACTATCCAATACACGTTGAAACATTTATTATTATTGATTTTTATGAACATTAAAATATTATTATTTAAAGGTTCTGACTGCCTAATAATAAAATGTCAGTAGTAATATAATATTAGAAAGTGTAATGAAGTTTATTTATAAAACTTACTAAATAAATGAAGAGCGCGCCAGTCGTGCAGTCATTTTTCCATAATCATACACACATTTGTACATTTTAAATAATTGATTTTCTATAGTAAAAGCCCATTTAAAACGGCGCGTCTTAAGACGTAATTTTTGTATGAGCGGCGCACCGTTCACAGAAAATTATGCATCTTAAGACGCTTTTGGCAGATAACCGGTTAATAGAAGATGAGCACACCTATTCAAGTTAAATATCATTAAAACAATGCTTAGCGAGTTAAATATATTTCATTAATTTTATTGAACATTATAATTTAATAAAGCGGACGACTCCCAATCGAATGATCAACAAACATAACTAAACGACTCAAATGTCAAGATTGATATTCGATAAAAAAAATAAGTATGCAGTATAGAGAAACATTTTTATTAAACTCAAATCTATTAAAAATAACTCTTTATCGTGAAAGAATATTTACTTGTATTTCATACAGTATAATATATAAAAGGTTTTGATAGTATTATAGTTCCTTACATATAAAGCTAATAAACATTATATCTACGTTCAGACGAATTTCTAGACGTAAATGCCTCATTGGAGATTCTTAATGCCCTGTTATTGCTCCCACGAAGAAGATTGGATTACATTTAAGACCGTTTAAATCCCACACAATAGAATTATACGAACTTCTCGAATGATTCACAATATACCTCGGAATGTGTTTTTATAATTTGAGTAACGGAAATTGCTGTATATCGGTTCGACGGTAAGCTTCACGCCTCAGATCAACCATTTAGCAGAGTTTTGGTGAATGAATTAATAGCAATATACTGTATAGACAATAAAATAAATGTTAAAAAATACTTTAAATTAAATATCATCAATATTTATCTAAATATACAATAGAAAAATAATTATTTCAATAATGGAATCCCGATTCTCGGTTTTTACGGTTTCCTCAAAATCAACCATAAAGAAAACAATTTTTTGAGAAAGTACGAAAGTCGTGAGAACGACAAGTTATTGGGTTCCTACTTTACCCCACAATAACTTCAAATTTTTAACCTTCTGACTGCTAACGACTCAAGTGTTGGGACGGCTGATTTTATTGTATTGATAATTGATACCAGAAAATATATGAATTAACATTGTTCAAATCTTCTTATAATCGCTAATTTTTAGTTAATGCATTGCTTGATTTCTTTTGACATTAACTCCATTATATTATTTCAAACCAACATCAGTCAAAAAAAATTTAAGGCTGCGTATTGGAATATCTTTTAAACAGCTCAGCAGGGAACGAGTTAAATGTTTTATAAATTTTGGCTTAAGAACAGTCGTATCCAAATTCAATAAATAGCAAAACTATTATTATTTCTTACAATTATGTTACATAATGATCACTTTTATTTATGAGGTGTTAACTGTCACTTCTTGATGGAAAGGCATGATATTTTTAATAATAAAAACACATTTTTTAGTACTTATTTCCACAATATATTTTTTGATCAGGACCGGTTTCACTCATCGCGAACATTATCAACTGATCATCAGTATAAAATAAAATTATGAATTCCTGATATGATAACATTGAATAATACAAACTTATAATACTAAATTGAACTTTATATGAAATAATTCTATTTTGATTTGATGACAACAACAATGTTTATTCCCACAAGAATTTTCAAATATATTTTTATATTAAAGTAATGTAGTCAATCAATGTAGATTATTTTTGCTAAAGATGGTGTGATTTTTCAACAGTTATTGACCATGTTACAAGATAACTATTAATACTTTTTGTTTAACCTTACAATAATTAATAATCTTATATTTACCGTCTTACATATTCTACGATAATTCTAATAGTAACAAAATATTATTCTCTTTATAAATACAAGCCTATAGTATGTCAAGAGATTACAATGTTTTGTTTTGTCTGGTGGTCTAAGTCAGTTGTGATCGATGGAAATCACGGCGATGCAACATGATATTCCAGAATAAAACTTATAGCATACGCTTTGTACTCGTGATGCGTATGTTTTATCAAAAGGTGGATCGTAAATTGTATCACGTTCGCTCTTTACTTTACTTTAAACAAGTCAAATAGCTTTTTGCCAAGTATTATCGTCTGCCAAGCCCAACAAGTCACTTGGAAAACTCATACAAGTTAGTTGGTTTACAACCACCTGTCATATAAATGCAATCTCTGTTCCACTGCTGCTTTCTATTAAAGAAAATGACCGATAAAAGAAAGGAATTAAAAGTTTGATTTGAAACAGTATGTGCATGGTGGCTGTTAAATATACTCTTTCTACGCTAAATCGAAGATGGAATCAAGTTCCCAGTAATATTATGTTATAAATTTATTTATTGCCTTAAAGTTCGCTTTGGGTGATATCGTAGCTTATTAGAAACGTATGAGAACGAACCACGACAATAGTGCTCATTTGGTATTCTTGGATTAGTTCCCCATTGTATGCTGGGTGTCCTGATGGTTGTTTCTATAGCCACATTTAAGCTTTTAAGGCCATTGCACAGATGAAAAACTCTTTATCGTAAGCACGCAGGCCACGTCTGAGAAGAAAATATATGGTTGTTGTTTTTAATAGATGCAGACAAATAAATCGGCCAGGATTTTAGGACTGTTCTTTACGCTTACTCATAAAAAGTAATAGATAGTGCGAGGTATTTTTAGTATATTTTTTGACAGAGGTGGCGTCAAATGGACGTTTGGTTTTTCAAAGTGATCAGCAAATATTCACATAAGCACTCACTCTGCTCATGTCTATAAGCTAGACAAATACATTTACGTTATTATCGATGATGGGTTGTCATTTCAGCATCACTATGAGAGATGCTTGAAATATGCATATCTCGATTAATTGGTAAATAATATGATTTAAAAACTAGTATGTGTACTTGTATAAATTATAAGATACCGTATACTGAGGATATCATGATACGATGTGTAGTGTTTTAGGGAAAACATTGGATTTTTCAAGAGGAATGACCTTACTGTGTAGACTACCCTAAAGTTTTTTTTTAAAATTTCATTCACTGTGGTTACTCATGAATATTTGAGTATAATTATATTATATTATAAATCCGCTTCGTTTCTCAGTGATAGAATCACGCTATCGGCTATGACCGTTACCCAGCCAAGGCAGCATTCCGCGCACACTGCTCTTTATCGCAAAGCTTTGAATGATTTCGTTTAATTGAATAGGTAGACGCGAGTACCGCTTCGGTATGCCTGTACCACGCATGGACCGCGAAACACCTTGCGAGAGTGCCTGTGATCGAGACAGGATCGCATTTATATTAAATTTAGTTAACAAATAAATTTAGAAATACGTAAGGATTTCTACAATATATCATAGGTATATAAAGCAATTTTTTAAACCTATCCTGCAATATAGTGGAGAATATCATTGGAGTGGTTATTAACTTAAATATTGATACAAAAATAATGAACTATATATTTTTTTTTTTTTTTAATATTTCGCTGATTGTATAACTCTTTGTGTCACGTGTATCGCCTTTTAGAAAAGTATTATGTACAAAGTAAAATTAGTACGAAGATGTTTCTTAAAAAGACTTAATACGCACTACATATAGAAATACAACTTGTGGTATACTAAAGTTATTAACCTTCATATATATAAATCCACAAATCTGTAGCTAAATGCAACGAAATTTCTGAAAAGTTTTACAATACACTATATTTATTTTTACACTTTAGTATATACCAAACAAGTCTGGGGTAACACTCATTGTTGTCATTTGACAATACTTTAAAAGAAATGTGCATGCAAAGGTAGATAGAAAATGTTATTTTGCATGTTATGCGTTAACACTTGTACTAACGCGAACACTATTGGTGCATGCGCAAACAGTGGTGTGTTTGTGTGTTAAAGATACATAGCTAAATTAATATACATTTTTAATAAGTTGTACATTTTTTTATACAGATGTCATATAGTATAATATTGTGATTATAAAATTTGTTATTTTGGTACTACGAAAATGAGTTTCTGTTATATGTATAAATACTTAAATATATGTCCACTGCATCTCTGTTTGAATTGCGAATGTGGTTGTGTATGAATTATTAAAGATTGGTAAAGGCGCCGTCCACTCCCACACGAGTCTGTGTTCTCCCACGCACACCAACACTACGATACAAATCACATATCGATATCAAATCTGGCAAACTTCTTTAGGCATCAAATAATGAATTTTAGCTTTGATTGCGTTTTCCATTTATTCTTTACGACTTTTCATACAGTTTATACAAATAATAATCAACAATTTTAAGTTATGTGTGTAATCGAGAGCGTGTGTGTGTCTTACTATACATGAATTTCGTATGAAGACATTTTTCACACCGAGCAAGTTTTTATTTAATTTATGGAGTTGTATAGACGTTCTGTATTCAAAAGTGAGTTAAATTATTGTCAAAAAACGTGGTAAGGCTATTTTTTTCACATCTAAATAAAGATATATTAATGTTCGATTTACATTATTTATCCAAATCATTAATATGGTCATATGAACAAAAAAAAGAATTTTTGTGTTGCACAAACTCTTACGTATGACCAAATTATTTTTGCTCAACTCATTTAAACGGGCACATAAAAATAAGATCAATAGCTTTGCTCATGCGGATAAAAGTAAAGGTGAATTGAACCGTGGTTTTCTTTTATAAAATAAGTGATCTCACTTTCATTAATTTATTACTTTTTTCAATAAACGATTACTGTAAGCATAGTAAATTGATATTGCCAAATATATTTAAAAAAACGATGGCCATTTTCTATTCAGTTCACTAATAAGTCAGCAGCGTAAAACCATTTAAAAATATAATATAATTGAGGAACTGAATTTTCGAAATAAATATAATATTTCTTCAAAAGTCTAAATAAAGGAAAATATAAATACTTTACGTAAATACGGCAAGATTAAGAATTCAATTAACATCGGCCTCAGTGCAAATAGCAACGTTACTGGTTAGGTGTGTTTTCTGTAGATCTTTGTAAAGGGTCCGCCAAATAACTTTTTTTTTTGAAAATGCTACAAAAAAAGAAAAACTACTAATATTTTCTCAAATTTCTTTTTTTATTTTAAAGTACAATCTTTCCGGTTAATAATGGAAAATAATTTCATTCAAATGGCTGCCTCGACTGGCCATGCAGTAGCCTACACGATCGGTCCAATTTTTAAGCACATTATCGATTGTGTGCAGCTGTATTTCACCAATGGCTTCACGAATATTGTCCTTTAAAGCGTCAATTGTCTCTGGCTTGTCGGCGTAACACTTATCTTTGAGGGCACCCCACAAATAATAGTCCAACAGTGTCAAATCGCAGCTCCGAGGTGGCCAAACGACATCAGCTCTGCGGCTGATAATGCGATCTTCAAAAACAGGGCGCAAAACATCGAGTGTAGCTTCGGCTGTGTGGCACGTAGCGCCGTCCTGTTGAAACCAAATGTTGCCAATATCCTCCTCTTCAATTTTTGTGAACAAAAATTCGTTCAGCATGGTCCGATAACGATCGCCATTGACTGTAACAGCCACTCCTTGCTCATTTTCGAAGAAAAATGGCCCAATTATGCCTCTGGACCAAAATCCGCACCAAACAGTGACTCGTTTTGGGTGTACCGGCTTTTCAATGTATGCGTGCGGGTTTCTGTGCCCCAAATGCGACAATTTTGCTTGTTTACATACCCGCCAAGATCAAAATGAGCTTCATCCGAAAAGATGATTTTTTTGGCAAAATCGGCATCTTCTGTAAGTCGATCGCAGGCCCACTCAGCGAAGCGAAAACGCATTGGATGGTCAGTTGGCTTCAACTCCTGAACCAATTGGACTTTGTATGGCGTCATACCAAGGTCTTTATGCAAAATTCGTCTCAATGATGTCTCCGAAATGTTCAATTGTTGAGAACGACGGTGAATTGATGTTGATGGCGCTTCACGCACACTTTCTGCCACAGCATCAATATTCTCAGGTGTACGCACTGTTTTTGGCTTTTCACGCTTTGGTTTATCGATGAGGATGCCAGTTTCTTTCACTTTTTTCACAAGATAACGAACATACGGAGCTGACGGTGCTTCTCTTCTTCCAAAATCCGTACGCAATTTTCGCACACATTCTGCAACATTACCATGATTTTCAAATTAATGTCGCAATATTTCCCAGCGTTGTTCAAGCGTATACACAACTATATTCGTTCAGCGGAAGGATAAAACTAATTATCTGTCAAATCAGACATGAGCTAAGTGTTACCATTCACGAAATAAGCACTAGTTAAAAAAAAAAAACTTTAGATGGCGGACCCTTTAGAACATTTCATTTCTGTCAAAATATTTAAAATATAATATTACATCCTTATTTAATGAAAACTGGGATAAGCCGTTAAATTTAAATTGTTTATTTGATCTGGACCTGTAGCGTAGCGAATCATCCATAGTATTAGACAGATAATTATTTTGAAAAATTAAAAAATGCATTTGGCAAAAGGTTATCTTTGTTTCCCCCGTTAATCATATATATTATGAAACTCATGGCATATTGCCTTCGTGGGCAAGTACTTATGAGCGCGTGGGATGCAAGTTCATGACCATTCCTCTATAGTAAAGATATTCTCAATATTGTTCTTATTTGTTTAATGGCTTGTAATTGGACTGTGGATGAGTGGTGTCGTGTTGCCAACGCTTCGTATAGTGAGAAAACGAGAGGTTGCCGATTCGACGGTCACCTGTTCAAGAATGGGGTGGCCACATTATAATATATCTTGCAATAGTAATATTTTCTTCGGGAAATATTGTGTTACGTAATTGTGGAAAATGTTAAGGTAAGGTTTTTTTATAACAAAACTATGATAAATTTCATGTTATGATAAATATTATTCACTCCTTCGTTTATATCACTCGAATATAAAATCTTCTAAGTAATATGTATTACTTATATTGTAGGGCTTTTCGTCAGATACACCGTTTGAAGAACAATGCTTGTTTTTCTTCTGGAAATTGGAACAATCCATTGAAAAATATTTCTTCACCTGTCATTTGGGTTAATACTGTATATGAAAATCGCATCAAAAATAGAATGATGTAACATGCAAGCGACAAAAGCTCGAACACATTAGCAACGCGAATTAATTTGGTGACCACGTTTTGGCGGTTCCGAACCGGAATAAGATGAGAAGAACAACGGACATTTTTATCGTTTACTTTCAAAATCGACAACCTCATTTCAGAAATTATAATATACAGTGATAATGTGTTTTTATTGGAAACACAATTTTACGTAATACATAGCTAAGAGCCAGTGTAAAAATGTGTAACCTTTAGAGTACCTCGGAAAAAAAATTACCTATGCATGTGCATTTTTAAACAATTTCGGAAGTCAGTATTTATTGCAGACATATTTTTGCTAGTCAAAATATATTTAGTATATAATATAGAAAAAACGTTTTTAGATTTCGACAAATGCCACATTATTATTTAACATGCATATTTTAGAATCTTGAATAGTTTAACCAGATCTATGCTGAAGCTAGAACAATATGTGATATTTTACTGAATCGGATATGTTTTCGAAATGTCTTAAAAAGGCTTTAGTGTATTTTGAAAAAGGACATCACGTTTCAAACGTGTTCGATTCGACAAAAAGTTGTTTCCATACAACGTTCACATACCACTTTATACGGAACATACAAATACATTTAGTTAAAATGGAGTCGTGCACATATTATATTTAAAAAAAAACCATTTTCACAATATGAGATCGATATCCTATTTTGAAGAATGCGTACAGATATGTTTTTAACAAAACTGGATTTCATTTTACTGTAGTTTTATTGCCCCACAAATTTTTAAATAATTATGAAAATATAGAGAATTACCAATAGATTATATTCCTTTTCTAAATAAATATATAATTCTAAAAAATTAAAGTCTTTGATGGACATACACGATGTCCTTATTCTTATTACGCAAACTTAACCTTTGCACGAACAGTCAAACTGAAACTGAACTTTAAATACAACTTTGTATATTTTCTTGGGATAGTTTGATATCCAAATATTAGGCTGCTAATATTTGATGGGATTTAAAATATAGTTCGATAAATCTAAATAAATAAAATACATTTTTAGTGCTATTTCCATCTGTTATGATTTAAATTACATCAGTTGATAATACTCATGACACGAATAACTGATATTGACTATTTTGGGAGAATAGCTTTTTTTATTATTTACACGCATGTCTGTCTAAGATGAAGTGACAATTGACTTATGAATTTTAAAGAAAATAATATAAGTACGAATTGACAGTTTTTGTTTTGTATAATTTTCATAATTTAAGCAATTACGATTGTTAGCGATGTGTGCTTAATTTTAAGATTATCCATAGGGTTTCACTATACTTTACGAGTTACAAATAGGCCTGAAATCTAAAATCTTATGGTTGAGAATAAACGGATGAAAAATTGGAGTTAATGTTTTGCGTTCCTTTGAATATAAAATCTATAGCTATATTCAAATGGCTTTCTCTTCTAAACATTAAATATGTATTACTTTGAACGCCTCGAGATAAATGAACTCGGCCAAATATTTATTTTGAATTTTAGTACAAATCTCTCTTAAGAACTGCATGACCCTAATTAGTTTTTGAAGAATCGTCAAGCAAGGATTGTGTCTTCTTCTAAAATCTAGAACCAGCTTACTAATGGTAGTGCCACTCGGAAGGGTTTAATTCTATTGAAAGGCATCAATCACTTCAGTTGTGAACATATTCCATGTAGACGTGAGTGAGGCATATACGATTATATTTATATATATTACATAAGAGTACATTTTTTACCAATATATTGGGTTATCAATCTTATTAATTGCAAATCTTTCTTATTGTTTTAACGCTTTTATCGCTGATTACAATTTAAATCCAATAAACGTAAATTTTATCAAACCGACCATTAAATCATTAAAATGTATTAATAATTTATAATATTTATATATTTACTAAGCATACATACGAATTTACATACATAGATAATAAAGATTTCATCTGTATTCGATTGTTCACATCCGTTGATTTCAAACATTAAACCATAAACCATGTGTTATCGTTGAATATATACAGTGTAAAAAAATATGATAATATGATGAAACTAAATGCTTTTAACGTGCAACTAAAGATTTTATATATATTTATATTTGAACCATAAAACCGAAAGCCAATAATGAATTTTATATTACGTTCATCTTAAAAATACCAGGAAAACCGTTTACACTGCCGACAAAGTTTTCTGAAGATATTCAATAGTCTATGATGGATTACGTTTGACACGAAAAGCTTTTTATTATATATAGTAGAAGTTCGATACGTGCATTCACTGAGGTATCTTATATTTACTTTCGTATTTTTGAGTCACACAGAAACACATTGTCGCGTGGTGGTTGCGAAATGTTGCAAGTGAATTATTTATTTAGCTATCAGACGGGTAATAAAGTGAAATTTTGAAATAGGTTTCTCAGCCATTGTCTCGCGACTGCAATTTGATACTGGTGTTTTCGCAATGCGCATGTCACTATGAATGATGTGCTTTTTTATAGCCGCCGCAATAAATATTATATTACAATATAATATAATATAAGACTTTGTATTAATTACGAGCCGCCCGTGGTGATAGTTTTAAATAACTTCAATTCAAATATTAATTTATTATTTTATTAAGTAGTTACGCCTTATCAATAACTACTTATATTATCTATTGTTATTGTGTTAGTCAATCGCGGTAAAAACAAATGTGTTGTATATTATTAAAAATAGCTAGCAAGGATTCGATTTGAATATTTACGTATTATAATTCAATATTGTTTTTAATTGTCAGATTCCTTTGTATACAGTTCACCATTATTTTATTCCAAATCTAGAAATATCAGCTTATGCTCGCAGTTGAGCTCTATTAAAATAAACTATCGGTAATTTGTAAACAGTAAGTTAAGCTTTATAGGAAGCTTCAACTAGTTTCGGAATATTCAACGATCATAAAATAATATCTATTAATGCACAACGAATCAGGAATTCGAAATTTCTGGCAACGTACACGTTCTTCACACGGTAATATCCCAAGTAGGATTTTTGAAATAATGCATGGATTTATATTTTCAACCTTTTTTAAAATAGTTACAGTCTCGAATGATGAATCAAAATAATCCATTTCTGTTGATATTAGAACACAAAAATGAAAATTGAAAAATAATTGATACAGTGATAATAAAATGCGTACATATCCGTTTTATATTATATTAATCTCTTATTTTGGTACGTTCAGATTCTTTGAAGTAAATTTTACAATTATTCATTTTAAATGTAAGAAGATTTTTAATTAATTTTCTTAAATATATTTTTTAATGTTTCATTCAATAATGAACATTTCAAATTTATCAAATTTTATTTTTATTGTTCCTCTACTATCAACAACAAATTAAAACGTATGCATTGTGTGAAGATATTTCTGTTTGATTTACTGTTGACTATCTTGGTTGTTATCGTGAATTTTTTATTTTGCTGAAAAACAATGAATATTACTTAAATTAATTTTAGTTTACTCTACAAATTAAATTATAACACAGTATACCAAATAAATTGTCTTTTTTGTGATAAAAGTGACGACACGATACAGATGTACGAGTTTATTTTTTAATACACGTAGAATTATTTTGAGTTTGCAGTGAAATATATTCTTTCAAAGATTCGTTCACTGTGGCCATTTTAGTATCTCCATTATGAATCCTATTATTGATTTTATCCATAATTTACCACATTCGCACTATTTCAAAAGTCCTCGACCGGATTCGCAAGTAAATAAAGCACGCTTCATGAATAATTCCATTAAGAAGTCGATTAAACACTTCAGTGAGTAAAAGTTGTATTGTGAGAGATACGCAACACTCGGAAATGGTATGACCGAAACAAAAAATATATGAAAGCCATTGTAACTTTAAGCTGTTGTTAATTTACATCTGGAGCGGTCGCCTTTTGATATTGCCTCTGATAAAATTGAGACTTTGTCGAAGAGATAGTTATTTATCGATAAACGTATTTCTTATGTAATATAATATACGAAGAGAGAATATCATGTCATAGCCCACATTGCTATATGTTTATTTAACTTACCTTCGATAAACGGAGCATAAAAAAGCTAACGAAAGCTTAACGTATTCCTAACTAACAATATAATCCCTGCGTTGATTCTATCATTATATTCATGAGTAGACAATGTAGATCTTTCAGATTCCACGTGACTGGAATTTAAAAATGAAAGTCTTAATGAATTATTCACTTCTAAAGGAATAGTAATTTAAACATTTTTTTCTCCAGTAAATAATATATGTGCATAAATGTGTAATACTTGTTTTAATAGCTTATAAAGTAGTATTTCTTATATGGAGCGTAATCTTTACTCCTTTAGGATGGGGGTTAATTAATTTGTGTCAATGTATTTTAAATCTTCTGCATTAAATGTTGTAGCAGTAAAATAATTTTAATATTGGCTTTAAAAGCATTAAGTGTAAAACAATATTTATTAATACAATGTAATTTAATTCACTTATTTAAAATAATAAAAACACATTTCTTAATACTCACTCCCTCAATGTATTTTAAAATCAGGGCCAGTTTCACTAGCATTGTCAGATGATATAAGTTGATAATGCTCGCGATGAGCGAAACCGGTCTTGATTATAAAATATGTTTTGTATATAAGTGCTAAAAAATGTATTTGTATTATTTAAAATACCAAGTCTTTCCACCAAAAAGTGACAGTTAACACCCTAAGAATGTTTCACTTATATTGCTTGTATTTTATTGTTATCTGTAAATGCATTACACAGACAACGGGGTGTTGAGTAATTTTCTGTGGTAATGAGGACGATGCCTTGAATGAGAGATCGAAAAAAAAAATTTTTAATGTTGTTTAATTTATTTGAAAAATTGTGTTAGCATATTGAGTACACTAAAAGGTGTCAAAATTGTTGAATGGAATCGGATATCAATGATCTATTCGTCGCCCGTTGAATCAATCTTTGTCATACGTTGCTAGTTCATTTTGTAAGCTAACAAAAATGCGCGAGAAAGTTAATTTGTTTTCGCTTTGGCATTATTGATAGCATCTGATTCAAGGTGTGGTATTATTGATACTTGCTTTGTAGTAACACAAAGCATATTTGATAACCTACTTTCGGAGCCATTGTTGATTAATGCCATTGGAAAAACACGCCTGCAACCAGCGATATAATATTTCAAAAGTACCCTTGAATAAAAGCTCATTATCGATTGAATACGTTTAATTACCCGGAATGTACAGCAAATGTACGAAATTAATAATTAAATTGTTGTATAATATATAATAAAAATATTACAATAATGATTGTATCCATTTTAATTGTAAAAATATTATTATATGTTTCAAAAATCTCCACGCCTATACAGTAGGACAGTATATTATATTGTATAATATTCAAAAAATACTAACGTCAGGTATACTTATAAACACTTTCGCTAGAAAGTGACAATATTAAAAATAAATCAAAAACAATCGTTAGTGTGGTATAAATATTTTTTACCCGATTGTTGCATGAATAGTTTTTTTATGTTAGGTATTTTCTGCATATTAATATTATGCCAAATTTCGTACTTTCACAATATCCTACAGTTGCAATCGATTTGCCATATTTTTTTATACTATATAAAAGATTGTGATTATGAACTTGTAGTGAAGAAATCATTTTAAGAATTTCCTTTTCTTTTGCATATATTACGGTTTCGAAGTGAAGAAATTTGCAAAGCAATCTCGAAAATATATAGTTTACGATAGCATTTAGGATATTTTACTAGTATAGAAAAATGTGTGAATTCAGAAGATTCAATACAATATAAATTTAGTTTTTTACGTGTAAATGGTAAACGGTTTCTGAGTATTAAAACCAAATTAATAAAATATGACAGTTGTCAGTTTAGTGTCCATTGTAATAACACATTAAATTACAGTTATTTCTAAAACTATAATAGAAGTATTTTCGTCGCTGTGTATGGTGGATTCAATAAAAAATATTCAAAATCCTGATTTATGTTTCGTGTTATTGTAACCTGAGATAATAAGCTGGTAAAAACTGGTTTTTACGTAACATCCAAAATGAACGCTTGCTACTCTGGGATTTATTAATAATGTTATTGTTCCGAATATAACAAATAAATCATTATTTTTAAAACGCAGCCGTCAGAATTATTTGTAAAATGAAATTTGTGTATTTTTTTTCATACATTAATAAGAATACGTGGGTGTCCTATTAGATCAGCTGCTATAATAAAATTATGGCAATATTATACGTGTCTAAAATTACTATTATAGAATCGTTTTGCATTTGTTCCAAAGCACGAAAATTCGAATCTTAAGGCGGTAAGTTGTGTATTGGTTTCTGAAAAAACGTGTGAAAATTTCGTACTCTCAGAGAAAAACTACGTTTTTATAAAAATTAGCCATTTTAATGTTTTTCAACCAAATGTTAAAGTAAATGAAAAAAAAATTATCACGTGGCTAACTACAGGAGCAGAATTTTTTTTATATTTATTTTAATCATTTAAATTAAAAAATATATAAATATCAGCCTCCAATCAATCGTAACACAATTCCGAATTAATTTTATGAATACTGATAAGTTTCTTTTAATTTGATTTGTATTTTTTTAAACAGTGCTACTTTTAAATAAATCCCTCTGAAAAAATCGTATGGTTTTCTGTAAATAACAGTCAAATTGTATTATTGTCAAAAGTTGGTAGTAATGTTTCAGAGCTATGGCAATAAGTGAACTAAGAGTGAATTTTAATTTGTTTATTGAAAATATGATTCAATCTAAACATGAAGTGTAACTAGTTCAGTCCATTTACCACTATGTTAATATCAGACCTACTTCAAACGGATTCGAATAAGAAACAAAATAATCTGTTTAACCTTTTCAGCATTCTATTTTATTGACTCTAGAACTGGGCCATTTTAGATGTGATTTATTTATTGTCAATCCTGCACGACCAAGTGCGCCTTAAGCATTTAATTAGTTGTTAAAAATTGTAGTATATATCGTTTTTTTGTCAACTAATAAACTTGTTTATTTATAAAACAATGATATATAAAGTTATTTTTTGATAATGTTTACTTTTTAATCGACTGTTAATATGTGCGTGCATAATTAAATGTATTGGTTTCACAAAATATTTATTTATTAGTATTACACAGAAACAAATATCTAGGTAATAAAAAAATTCAGACTAATATCTCAAAGTAGCTATAGAAAAAGATCTCCGTCGATTATAATCTAAATGAAAATGCCGGATTAACACTTTGTGTTGATTGAATTACTAACTGAACGAATAACGAATTGAACATACTATTATGGTATACTTGTTATCTGCATAGTAGACAACTTACAAATAAAATAAGCCTTTCAAAATAGTTCACATGAAACTGAACCAAAGTACCCTATTTGTTATTCAAAAATATCAATTTCATTTAAATAATATTTCAGGATAGTGTCGTACATAACGTATCTGTCGAACCATACCAACTATAATATATTCATTGGTGTAGTTTGTCTTGCTAACATCGTACTAACTATGATTAAGAAAAAAATAACAAGTTAAAACTAAGTAAAATTGATTTACATATTTTATTAGTTTCAGTGTTATGCTGTGAATTTTCCGTCATCAAATCATGAATATTGAACGCAGAAAATATTACCAATGGAGATTTTATGCAGGCATGGTGATATAGCAAAAAGCTAGAATTTTAATTCATAGTATCATCATTTCGTTCCTATAAACGTCCCAATCTTCTTTATCGTGTTCACAAATGCATGCATTTTTTTATTTATCTTTAATATTTAAGGTATATTTCATTGATGAAACAACTTAAAAATATAATATGTGGCTACTTGTTCGATACTGAACATTTTAGTCGATACTATCGTTGTATCATTAAATCATTATTTTTTTTATAAATAAGTGGCATTCAGAATATAGCTAGGATTTACGCCAACCGTTATTTATTTATTAACTTTAGTTCTGTAGTGATTTTCAAATGTCAACTTGCAGACAGCATACAGCTGGCGCCTAACTCTAGTTTACCTTGATTACATATATTTTCAATCCAATAATTGACACATACAAATTGCACTGATTTATATTATTAAAGACACAGTGGGTGGTGAAGAAAATGTTAGGAATTGGAAACAAAGTCGTATTAATAATCCAGATAATAAATAAATTTAATGTGGCGGTATATAATAAGGTAGCTGAAGTAAAAATTATCATTTGAATTATGTGGTAACTTTTCTTCTAATAATATATCTTCGGTACTTTCGATGGTTTCGGTGGTAACTTTTTGGAAGTTCATTTTAATATAAAATTAAAAATAACTTTGATTATTTCACGTATTGTTCTACTAACTGTGACACGTGTTTCGCCTCTTTCAGAGGTATCTTCAGACTTACTACCGCAAAGCTTGCTTGAGTAATGACATTAACATTATTTTAAATTTTATATAAGTCTTCGGCGTTCTGAAACAATATGAATGCTTAAAATTTTTTCACAGAGGATTTTTAAAATATAAAAACAAATATCAGTTTCATTAAATGAAAACAAGAACAAAATAATGTATACGTTAACAAAAATCACAGGATGTTGTAATTTCATGATATTTTGATAATTTTGTCTTATTTAATGAAGATTTAGAGATGGTAGGACTAACTGATAGTAAATTGTTGTGATACATTAAAAAACGATGTAAGTTGTTCAAATATTTCCAATAATAAATCAATATGAAATCGAGGGCTTAGAGTTTATTGAAATATTTATTCACATACATGTATTTGAGGTATAAACAATAATCGTAGCTTTGTTGGAAGGTTAGAAAATTTAAAAACATAAGCCGTCGGAAAAATACAGTAGTGGATAGCAAATAAAAAAATATATTCCAAATTAATATTCAACATTAAGCACTAGTAAACTTTATTGTTCTTGATTTAATTGGAAGTGAAAATATTATTAAACTGTACACCTGTATCTGTTAAAACAACTTTATACCGAAAAGGCAATAAAAAAGTAATAGAACCAATTTCGTTTAACGAGGTAACCCGAGCTAACCTAATTATGTCAGGTAACAGAATATATTTTTAATTACTCGCCAAAGTGTGATAAATAAACCTCGTAATTTATGAAGCCCAATAGTAACCAGCACTAAACTCTCTCTTTAATTACATAGATCTTAATTTTTGACAGAACTAACACCGGTGCAGATTCAATTATCAATAAATTTTGGTGAGGTACCTGCGCTCATTTGGATTCAATTAAGAAATTAAATAAAGATCAAAAGAATTTTATTGTCTGATAAATTTTAACTTTCAATAATAGTAGATGTTGTTTTGCTGCAAAACTTTTATGGGTGAGAAGTACTTCTTCCATTGGTATTCGTTTTGCAATACTATGTATGCTACTTACACAGTTGGCGATGTAGATCAGTTGTCGGCAACCGATGGATAATTTAACTACCTACTACAACATTTTGAGTTACCCACCAAAGAGAGAGAAAGAGAGATATTTTTTAATCAAATCATTTATTTTATTAACTCATTTAATCAGAAAATGAAAAAATAATTAAGATTTTTAATAAGTAGCTGAAAGTCACTTTTTATTTACTTGTATTATATTAATTAAAATTTAATTTAGTTAAAATAAATTCATTAAACAAAAAAAAATATACAAAAAGTTTACAAAATTATTTTTTTCACCAGTCTTGCAAAAGGTTGCTGACCACTGTTGTAAACTATAGTTTAGTGACGTATAAAATGAGACCCGTAAATGGTATTAATAACTAAAAATTTTAACTTCCCACTAAGAGTTTTGTGTTAAGCAGTAGACAGTTTTTTATTTATTTCAATTTCAATGTAGTCTAAAGTTCTCAAGAATGAAACATAATTATGTCGTCATTGTCAATGCAGGTTTAGTCATTTCATATATTATATTATTATTAACAAAGCTCTCCACAAAACTTTTGTCAAAAGAGATTGTTTTCATCGAAGGCATTGCATATCTTGTGGTATTATATTATATTAAGCATATGGATGCAATGCATGTTGGTAGTGGAATATTTAGTATAACGACACCAAATTTAAAATGATACTTTTAATACTCGTTAGAAATTCTATCATTATGAACAGTTGGAAAAATAGGTTGTATATCACTGATTTAAAATATATTCACAGTTCCATGGGAATTCGCAAAATCATTGATTTTGAGCGTGAATGCGTATTTTCATATTATTACTGTTTTACTTTCAAATGTATTATAATCTATATAAATAAGATGTGTCAGCAAACGAAGAGATTTGTAATAAAAAAATCAAAACTATTTGAACCAATCGTTATTAGAAAATTTTAATTAAGTTCATAGAATTGCAGAAAGTCATGGGTTTATTGTAAAATGTGATTTATGGTTTCTTCGAAAACTTGAGAAAATAGAAGAGTGGTAAAATAACACAAAAACGAAATAAAAATTATAAATATGAAATTTGTATCATATGTTGTATATTTTAGAATAACGAATACACATTCAACACAATATTTAATTTATAATAAATAATCAACCCGATATCATAATGTTATGTCATCAAAACATCAATCAATGAATTAAATCTTTCATGTTTCCATTCTGCCAAAGCTTAAATCTATGACGTACATGCAAATTCAATCCAAACCTTGCCGTAAAACGGAATAAAGAAAATTGGTCGTAAAAGTTCTGATGGAAAGTTGGCATATGTGATGTCTTATTAACCGATTGTACAGGTTCTCATATTTCATTATTTCGACAGACACTAGAAGATGTTTTGCGAGCCAACAATAGATTTTTATATATCTCAGAAATATTTATTTGATGTATCAAATTATACATAAACATAAAACAGTGGGAGATTTAAAATGAAAATAATCCCAAATTTTCATAATTATTAACAAACATGACATACTTTCAAAAATCTTTATATTTTTAAAATTTAAAGTTTAACTATAAATATTTAATGGGGAAAAATCAAAGAATGAAATTTTTCAAATATTTTTTTCATTTTTAATAATCCATCACAAAGTGATTTAGAGAGATATAAAAAAAATACATTTTTTAATATCACGAAGTTGCCAACACCCGCTACGGCTTCACACTCAGTTTACCGTATTATTCCTTATTTATTTACGGAGTATTCCACAGTATTGCAAACACGTTATGCGTGCTTCAAATTTTTGCCAGGAAAGTTCGAGTAGAAATTTGTCATGAATTGGTTGCATGCACAATTGTGCCGAAAGATAGTTCCTAATATTCGGAAATTCAATTAGCGATTTGTGAATTATATAATGTGATATATGCTACATTACCGAGAATAGGTAAGAAAAAAATCCACAGAAATTCAAGATCATACAAAGAAAATAAATGTATAATATGACAGAAAATATTTCTAGTGCAATTTTATTTTATTGTTTGAATCATAACCAATATACTCTTCTACGTGCTTAATTACTCACGACCGTGGTTTTACCTTCTGCATTTTAAGACCTTTTAGTTCATGAATGCCCTCGAAATGCTATTTAAATTCAATAGTGAAATAAGTTCCACCAAATATATACAAAAAATAATTTATACTTAATATTCATTTTTTAAACTTTATCGATGTTATTTATTCTGGTGAGTAAATCACGCAACATCTACAGTAATATAAAATCCATAGTTGTGTGTGGCAAAATGATTGAAGCCGATCAAGTAAAAGTCTGTCGCACGAAGATGTAAGCTGCAAAGCGATCGAAACGTTTTTTGCATTATAATATTACAGACCGTATTGATTTACGATACAGTGTTTATTATACTCGACCGTTTGTCAATTTCGAAACGATGCTCTTACCTTGCAAGATTCCTTTTTTTGATTACCAACAGTATATTCATGTTTATGTGATGTTATGTGATTTGATTTGAGTAAGAATGCGCCAGCATTTCATTTTTCCAACATTATTCCATTTAAAAACAGCATTTTAGAGTTACATCTTGTCGAGTTCATATATTGGTTGCTACGGAAAATTAGCCTATTATTATTGACTGATTCGTTCATTCGAATGAAAAGAATATTTTTTCAATACAGATCAAATTGAATTGACATATCCTGTCTTATAGCTCTGTGATATTGAAGCGACAATCTAAATGCGCAAAAAAACAATTCATGCAATTAAATTATAAACAGATTCTCAGCGAGTCATTTGTTATTTCAATTCGTTTTTTTTTATCAAAAGCAATTTATTTGCAACAATTTTTATTTTTATTCTATGCTACTGTTGATAAAAAAATGACAAAAGCGATATAAGGAAGACAGTTTTTTTCAAGGAGAGTTTTCCACAAATACATCAGAAGATAAACAATGGTCACGGTAAATTATTGGTGACGGATTGAAATTATTGTAATTAAAAAAAATCTAATAAAGCCATTTTGTCCACTTCTTTATGTTTTACCCAAATATATATAAGTTTTTAATGCCTTAGCATATATTTCATGAACCGTATACGATGAATCGCCATATTTTTATTGAAACTGCAAAAATAAAAAAGCTTGTAGTTTATAACAACTTATTTGCTTATCAGAAAACATGCAGCAAAATGGTCGGCGAGGAGATTCACGAAATGGCGACGTCTCGAAAACGTTTTGTTTGATACGTCCGAAGTCAGCGTGTCGCCTTTGAACTGGAATTTATTTCACGATATAGCACCGTATTGCATCTTGTTAACTGTCAAATAAATAACATTAAAAATATATATTCAAAGTACGTGTAAGTATTTTTTGCGGTCCGGCCTGCTTTTGACCGCGTATCTTTGTTAGTCAAAATAAGATATTTAAATAAAATTGTCCTTTTGATTAAAGACGATGATTTTTTACGGCAAAGGGTATTGTCGTATTACGAATTAGGTACGTTGAGTATGTATTATTTTTTTATGAAATATTCTTTTTATACATAGTTTGACCAAGTCTCGTTCGATATTATGTGTTCGCCGGGAAAATTTACCACTACATTTGACGTCATTCTGCAAACATGCATTTTGACGGTTCATGTTTAGAAGTCATGAAGTATAGTTTTGTTTAAAAATAATGCGCCATAATATGTAAAACGTACTATTTTTAGGTTAGCGAATGTATTTGAAGAAAGTGGTTCTGAAACAGATAAAAATAAGCATTGGCCATAACATACGAGACGATCAGCAGAAAACATCGTTGTTTTCTAAGAAGTTTTGAAAAAAAGATATTATAACTTGTTCATGATAACCTTAATTTTCATGGAAAAAACTTGTGGTGGTTACGTGGTCTTTGGCTTTATCCTTATTTATTTGGCATAGCTTTTTTAGACATGAGCATGGCATTGAATATTTCAATATAATTACAAAGAGTAGTAAACCTTCCCGGTGAATACTCTGTATATGCCCAAATAAATATTATTTTATTTAACATTTTTTTCTTGTTACCACTGTAAACAGGTTCGATTAAACTTATCTATGGAAGTACAATTCCAGTTGAATTAAAATTAATAAGAGAAAGTAAGCCAAGCAAAACTTTTATGAAACAAAACGTGGCCAGTCATATTGCGTGCGAATTGAAAACAATAATAAAATAAGAACGATTTTATGGGCAGTAAAATTACGTCCCTACTTCCTTGGCCACCTATTTCCATGCCCACATGATTACGAAGATTTGATGCCACCGTTTATTGCGTCGATTTTACTGTATGTTAAGCAGTGACCACGAAATAAAATTACAAAAATATTGCTGAAAACCATAAACGCCATAATAAATTTGTCCTGCATTCTTGTTGCCCGCATAAAAATAAAAGTGCCTTCGAAATAACATATAAAAGTGATAACTACCGCTCGTAGTGTGTAACTTCATGAGAAAACAATGATGTAAATCCGTTATGTAAAATAAATTAATTAAATCAATGAATTTTTACGTCCTTGTTTATGTACATGATAAGGCTCCTCAAACAAGGAACAGTACGCACATTTAGAAACAGTCGTAATTTTTACCGTACTTCAGAAATACATATATTTAAAAGTCATTAGAAAAAATGATAAGATTTATTTTGTATTCTCAATAAAGTCAGCGGTAGCTTCGTGAAAATTATTTTTTATTATAAATATAAATTATATCACAAGTTACTTTATTTACTATTGACGTATATGCATGTATTTATTAACATCAATAAAAAAATCCACTTCGCAGCACACCCGAAAGTTGAGTTTCACCGAAACACGTCGAATAATCTGTTACGTTTTAAAAATATTATAAAGTAAGTCAAATAATAAACAACTGTAAAGGACTTTAGAAAAATTATCACTAATCAAACTTTAAACAATTCGAATATCTATGTGCCAGTTACATACGGTCCATTACTGTCTACAGTTTTTCAAACATCTTAACATTCTTGAGCAACCATTTCACTCTGCGGCCACGAAATAACAATACCATAATGTGACTCTTATTTGAAATTGTTTTGCATGCAATGCGTAATGGCCACGCTCGTGTCATTTCTCTTTTGCAAAATACTCTAACGAAATAAATTATCGTAATAAATCATGATGAAAGGTAGACTGTTAAAGCATACAATGGATATTAGCATTTACTTTATGGGCAATATGAAGATTAAAATATACCACCGTTGCTGTATGATAGTTACTTCAAGTGTTGCGACTAACTTAACGTTTTTCTTTTTAAAAATATTTAGACAGTAGTAAAGGCAAAAGATTTATACGCATTAAAGGTAAACAAGACCTAATTTTCTCTTCTACAAGTAACGTACTAAATTTATTACCTATTACTGTATAAATCTATCACGTTATACATAATTTATTAGACCAGCTGGCTTAACGTTTATGTATTCCCGCGCACGATTAGGTTGTTTGTATGATTTTAACCGACAACTGGATTATAAACGAGCGTATTGAGCACATATTTTCTCGTTATAAAGCACACAACCCTCATGATCGGGTGTAAAAATGCCATTTTGCTAAAATGCGAGCTATTTTATTGTTGTTGTAATTTCTATATAATTGTCAAATATTTGTAGAGTTGCAGAGATGGTTGATTTCAGTGTGTTAATAGCAGACATTCCAAAAAATATAACTCTTATAACAGTTGGAATGCAAGAGAATGGTTTCTGTTTTATGTGTTTACATTTATGAATTATAATGAGAGATTTTTCATTCAGAAAAATTATTCATGAATAATTTTGTAAACGGATTCCAAAGTTGATTCTAAAATCAATTCAATATATATAAATTTACACTAATATGATTTTTCCTTGGATGTCATTAAAATAAATATTCAATTTATTAGTATTAAAAGATGTTTACAATGTGAATGTCATTACATTCTGTGATTCAGTCATAATAATTTTCATACTGCGGCAGTTGCTAAGCTTTCTGCGAAAGTATTGGGTAGAGCGGAAATGTCATATTTTATGCTACTGGGCATTCAATGTATGGAATTTGTATAACAAAGTGCACACACAATGTGCATTCATCATTGCTTACTGTTTGCTTATAATGATATGTGTTGGTAATGTGAAACGAAACGGTTCCGCAAATTATGATTACATTTACGTTCATTTTAACCAAAATGCATTACGGCTTTCATAACTGTATATTCAAGGAAATCTCATTTTGTTAGCAGTCTAATACAAGTACTATTATTAACTATAGTATGCAAATGCTTTTAAAAATTACGAAATAAAGTATTCTTTCGCCACTAATATTGAAAAAGATGTATAGTATGTACTTACAGACAGTAACTCCCGTAAACTTACCATGTTAATTGTTTTGAAAATAAATACAATTTTGTCTCTATATTCCTAATTGCAAATCTCTAAAGAATCCAATATGTTATCTGGAAAATAATTGCTTATATTACTGGTTGGTTTTCTTCGCAGGCTGTTCCCGAATATCAAGCATCAACAATGATCCTCCAAGAAGACTGCTCCTGCAATATCTTGATCTGACTGACTGTGGAGCAATCGAAGACTTAGGACTCAAGGCCATCGTAAGAGGCTGCCCTCAATTAGTATATCTATACTTAAGAAGATGCTTACAGATTACTGGTATGATATGAAATGATTTGACTTATAATTCAAATTGATATTTGCAAAAACTGGAATCGCGAAGTATATGTTTATTTTTATCAAAGGAAACTGAAATTAGTCAAATATTCGTTTAATGAAAACTGAACACGGTTTTAAATGATTCAGGATTGTCCATGGAATTGTATTACATGAAAGTCATTACATAAAAGTAAATAATGGCTCAGTATGCCCTCTTATACAGTAAATGCCTATCAAAATAATAATATTACAGGGAATGCATTAATCAACTGAGATTGTTTTAAAATGATTAATTTTTTTACAAAAATTCTTATCTCATCAATAATAGATGTCGCTATATTAAAGTCAAAATATTTACTGTGGAATATGGTAATTTTATCAATTTTTTATTTTATTTTGTAAATCAGAAAAAGTTTGCATTCCACCCACAATAAACAAATCATATTTTTTATATTCATTGTTTAAGCTCCGTCTAGAATAAAGAATTTATTAACTAATAACCCTATTGAATTGTTTCAGATGACGGATTGAAGTTTGTGCCATCATTCTGCTCTGGCCTACGAGAACTGAGTGTATCAGACTGTTCTAACATCACAGATTTTGGTCTGTATGAGCTGTCAAAACTTGGGGCCACTCTTCGGTACCTGTCAGTTGCTAAATGTGATCAAGTCAGTGATGCGGGCTTGAAGGTCATTGCAAGAAGATGCTATAAACTTAGATATCTAAATGCGAGAGGATGTGAAGCTGTTAGTGATGATGCAATCACAGTGTTAGCACGGTTTTGCCCAAGGCTCAGGGCGTTGGACATTGGTAAATGTGACGTTAGTGATGCCGGGCTTAGAGCTTTAGCAGAGAGTTGTCCAAACTTGAAGAAACTTAGCTTAAGGAACTGTGATTTGGTGACAGATAGAGGTGTTCAGTGTGTAGCGTATTACTGTAGAGGCTTACAGCAATTGAATATTCAAGATTGTCAGATTTCACTTGAAGGATATAGAGCTGTTAAGAAATATTGTAAAAGATGTGTCATTGAACATACTAACCCTGGGTTTTACTAAGCATCATGAATGAGGAATGTTCTGAAATATATATTTGTATTATGCTAGAATACTGTAAGAAGTATATGTATATTTTCAATATATCAATGTTTCTTAGATTGAATAATATTATATTCACAGCATTCTAAATTTCTTCCTGAAGTTAAAAAAATATGTTGTTTCTTTGAACTATAGTGCCCACCCTTAGGCAAAAGCTTTTAAATCAGGAAAATTGACTTTTGTATTAACGTCATCATTTTGATGTTTATGTGCAATGGAAGATTTTTTTGAGAATGAAAATCAGAAATAAGGATAAAAAACTGAAAAATTTCATCTTCTATGGTCCTAAAACAAGCAAAACACAAAAAAAGAGTATTTATGTCCTTTTGTCTTAGAGAGCAGTATATTCTAGATAAGTGATGTTTTGACGTATACAAATCATAACCACTATTTATTAAGAGCATATGGACATCATACAAAGCTTCTAAGATTTTACATCCCCTGTTGGTCGCCTTAAGTGCCCCCAGATTAATAATTTGACAAAAGTTTTAACAACAAAGTAGTGCATGTAAATTTCTGTAAAATGAAAATAGTTGTAGTTTTTCTGCAGTTTCTTGAACACTCAATGACACCTCAATCTCATGATGAATTGTGTTCATAATATAAAATAATATTCAAAATAAAGCCACTTTCATGTTTTTTTTTTAAAAAAAATATGTATATTTTTGGCAGTAGTGTGCCTTATATTATTTTATAGACCAACAGATATAAACAGTATGAGACAAATATAATGAACAGAAATGCTTTTGTAATAATATTGAATGTAAATTTCTTTGTGTCTATGATAAATACATTTTTTTTATTCTTTTTGTATCAATAGAAAATTACATATTGTGCAGTTGAAATACAAATTATAAAAAATCTACTAATAATTATTTCATACTACAAATATTACTTGATCAACTGCCAAAACAATGCTGATTATTAGTCATATTATGCTTAAAAGGTTCACAGACCCTATATATTGACAAAAACTATTCCAGTTCAAGTATAAAAGTCGATCATATAACATCGTATATTTATGTTGTTGCTTTATAAAAAATAAGCCAGAACCTGCATGGATAGCTTGGGCTTTTGATTCCTTTCAGCATAGTCTTGACGCAGTAATGCGTGAGTACTCTGAAGATGAGAGAACTAAGTTTTTTAAAAAATAAAGAAAATTGAACCAAAAAATCTACAGGTGTTGAGATTATAGTCATGTTATGTGAAGAATATTTCAAAAAGGTTTTTATTTTATTTCTTAAAATACCAATGTAGTACTATTCTTTAAGTACTATTTTTTTCAATTCTTAATATTGGTATAAATTATGAATATTTCATTTCAATTCTTATGCTGCACGTCAATGAAATTTGGTAAGAAAATTCTACATATTTTTGAGTTATAGTTGTTTAATAAACAAATTGTATACCTAACATATCTAAATTCAAAGAATTGGGTTAGCTACCAAGATTTGTAAGCATTATTTATTCCTGGTGCATTTTAAACTTATAAAGTACCAAAATACAAAATTATTCGACTGTAATCTAAAAATAATTTATTACATAACTAGTATAATTTTCAACAAATAGTTTATCTATATATAATTTATGATTTATTGATTGAATTGGCATTTACTTGGCAGAACTTCATTATAACATGGTGAAAAAATAGCAAATTATTTTAGTTCTACAAAATTTATAATATATATAGGTGATAGCTATCCTATAAATTTTCTAGAACTAAATTACATTCCTATTTTTTCACCGTATTGTTGAAACTTCATACAACTTAATATGTGGAATTGTAAAGTTGCAACGATTCAAATTTAAATTATCTACAGTTCTTGTATAAATATCATGACTTTAAATTACACACATATTTCAATGCCTGTTCATAATATTTTACACCGGATGAAAGTGCCAATAGGCAGCCAAAAATTCTGTATACCCACCTTGTTTCTTTTTGGTGAACTAATCTACCAACAAACAAATAAGCAAGATGATACATAACTTATTTCAGTCCCTGCAGAATTCTCTTCTAATTAATCATACTGCAGTTAAATTTAATGCTATGATTTTAATTTGATAATTTTTTTTTTTGTTGAATTGTAGACACAACATATTCAGAATTTAGACTAGAAATATTCTCTTTCCTTTAAATTTAACAAATTATATACTTATTTTGTAATTGAGAATGTTCTTCACATTATTATGGCAAATATTGAATTTACCAGTGGTGTATTAAGATTTTATTCTCTTTTTTTAAAGTGCTTCATGATGAAACAAGTATTTGATTATAGGACAGAAATGATTGAAGGATTGATAAATAGATTATATATTTTGTAAAATAATAATTATAGACACTAAAAAAATGTAAAAATAAGTAATGGTTTCTTGTAATATACATTTAGGCTTTATTAATTTATTGTTCTATGGTTTTCGTTTTTGTAAATAAAAGAAAATTTTATTAGTTTAAATTATGGGAATATAAATTGAATAATGATTGGCAATGTTTTGTAATATTTATGTTATTTTAAATGTGATCTGCCATTTAATACTAAGGCTGTTTTAATATTATTTAAATAAAATTTAAATTTTGAAAAAAATCCTGTGTTTTATTAATGTTATTATGATAAATTATTATATAGCATATCAATTAAAAAAATAACGTAATAATTTATTGACAATCGTCAATTTGCAGACTACGAGGACATGAATTATAAATCAATTAAATCTATACTATTATATTAAGATTGTTTTTTTAGAAGTAATCAATACATTATTAAATTATTTATTAAATCTATTATCGACGTCTGTGCTATTTAAAGATAAGTTTTTTACTATTTGTAGCTACAAATTCTGGATTAATTTTAGTTTTTACATATTTTGATAGGTGTCTATAATGATTTGAATTGAAATTGGTTATCAAAATTATTAATATCAATTTGTATTATTTATCCTCTCGAGAAAGAGGATATGTTCATTCGCTAAACAAGTCTTCATTATTCCAAAAGATGAATGAGTTTCTTGGCAACTGAGTGTTATTATTGGGTGATATTTTTGTTAAGCCTTTGATGCCTTACATTCCACTGTGATCACGAATATGTAATTAGAGTACAGACAGCGACATCTTTATTGAAAATAACAAATATATGTTTTTACAAACATAAGATACCATTTAAAATTTTGTTCTATAATATTAAGAGATTAATAAAACATGTAATTACATTTTCAATTATAATTATAAATTATTCTTTTGGGCCAATTTTCTATGCTCGCTATTTATTTTAGGAACGGCGTTAGATAAAACACGAGTTCATTAATTTTGCTTTTGAGAAAATTTATGAACGGAAATATTTTTTCTGCGCACTGTTTAGAGTTTGTAGCGTTCGCTAAAATACCCAGACCTTCTGGTTCCCACAAGTAGGTCATATGTCAAAATAACAAACATGTTGCCTTTACTAAAATTGGGTATACTCGAGGTTAACCAAAATACAAGTGTATGTACTTAGTCATCTAGGTCGATGCTATTATTAAATAGACATTTTCATAAAGACGCTGTTTATTCACGTACAATTCTATCACTTAAATGGTGTGAACATCGTAGAGTGGGAATTCTCCGCAAGAGAACATTTATGTTTCCAGATTAAGTTCTTACATCCAGATTTTTTTTTTTTGATACAACTTAACATGTTATGCATGTCTAGATTAAAAATAATATATAAAAGCACGTGGGGAGCTCAACTTCTCATTTATTAAAGCTAAAAAAAGACAGTATTTCAAATTAAAAATTAATCGAAACTATTTGACATATTAAAAGGCCATTTACTTGACGCCACTTTATACTGTGGAATCCATTATAACTTCCTCAGTATTTTCAAATATTGACAACGACAGGTGATTGGTCAATTCTTCACCGCTAGAAAATATTGTTTTTTCGCATTACAGAAAATAGTTACTCATACAAATACGTAGTTCTTAACACAGCTAGAACGAGCTAAACGAATTATAAAATTTTGGAAAATTAATCCGATATCAGAAATAAAAAAAAAATCATGTTTTTGTTTGGCGGAGGGATGCGTGTTTGATAAATCTTATAAACAATACTCTTGTTTTGCTTTGCATTAAAAATATATATATTTTATTAGAAGATATACCTATTTATTTTACTCACCCATTTCATTATTGTAAAAACTACGTTTTACAAATTTAAATGTCATACTAACGAAATTAGTAGTTGGTAAAATTTCTTCAGATCTACATACAACGTCCCCAGATTAAGACTCTACATTTTACACAATTCAAATTGTATAGACTTTTAGTTTTATTTCGGATAATATGATACCCGAAGATGTCCAAAGGCGAATACTGGGCTGTGAGCGACAAAACATGTGAATAGTACACAGTTTCAACAATTTAAATTTGATATTGAAATTTCACTACGACCCCAGTTGATATAATAATTTTTTTTTTATTGATGGACTTACGATATAGATGTATGATACTTAATATAATTTCATCCTGTTGTCGATTTTAGTTAACGGTTGCCAAGTAAACAAAATGCATGGACAAGTATGAAATATAAATTCATTTTTGTGAAATGTTAACGTTGTAATAGTAAATTATATTCTCGAGTAAATTTTTTTCCAGACTTATACAGATGCCCACTCTAAAAACAACGCGGAAATAATAAAGATTTATCATGTTGATTATTTACATATGATTGATGAGAATGCATATTTCAACAATAGTAGAAATTCGAGGCCATAAAACCAATAATATTATCGTCTGTATAAGTGGAGGATGTGATGTGAAAATTAATTAGTGCGAATAGTCGGCTATAGCGAAAATAAGCCATAAATTAATGACCGCCATTTATATCATGAAATAATAAACAGATATTAAATTTCTATGGATTGACGTCAATATTATTTCTGCTATATTCTGTACGAGATTCTCAGAAAACACGTTGCATATTTACTGCCAATATTTTTTTTATTAGTAACGATAAAAATTTTATTCAGGAAGAAAATGTTATTTACCTGTTTCATAGATTTAGATAAAAACATCGTACATCCAAGAAAATGTGATAGATTTAACCACGATTTTGAATGAAGATGGTGCTTAGAAAAACCTGAGTAACTAGATAGTGCTATCGATATAAATAATGACTTACTAGAATATGACTGTCCCATCCTTTTGGGTCATCCAGAGTAATAGTTATTCTTTGAAAGTGTTGATAGAAATTTTCTTCTTTCTGTGTATAAAATAAAGTATTGAATATTAGTTGAAGTGTGAAAATCTTTTTTGAATTTCAATTGTTAAAGCAAACTTATTCATAAATGAGATTAAAAATGCTGCACGTTTGTTTTGATCTAATAATGAATAACAATGCAATATGGCTTTGATAAGAAATGAACGGCTTAATAAATATCCTGTTTATCTCAAATGCATGAAATAATTAAAATATTGTTGAATAGCGTATATACCATCCACATGATTAAAATACATAGTTTGCTTTAATTCTATTAATTTATTGAAGCTAAAATATTAATGAAGTGCCGCATAATTGTATCTACGTGCACACAAATAATACATTGAATATCATCTATACAAGAATGGTTAATTTATACGCATAAGTATCATATTAACACTTTATGGCCCGCGAACGCTACATTGGCGTCATTTTTGAGACAAAAGCTACGATCCGGGAACGCACTATGTGGCGTCTTCGGATACGCGCAGCTATACCACCAAACATTGATATGAATTTCAATTCTTACTTTCAAAGTTTATCGATAGATGGATAAAGAATACACACGAGGTCTAAAATTAAAATAAGAAAAAAAAAATCTATTTCGGAGTAGTTATTTAGCGAAAATGTGGGGATTGTAAAGTGTTGACATTCAAATTACGTTAAAAAGTTCATTACATTTTAACTGTAAAATTTTCAAGCCTCTACACAATATAGAACAGTATAATAAATATTTTTTTTCACGTACTCATAATAATATTAATTCCAACATCGGCTGTAATAATTTAAAAAATTAATAAGGTCTCTTAATTTTTGACTGCTGACCAGTTAAGAATGGGATTTTCAAGTGGGTGAAGTAAATATTTTTGCACATTGTCAAATTTTTACAATGGAAAATCTCAGCGGAAAAGCTTGAGAACTTTTTCATCGCTGACCGATGACCCTTCAGAAGCGGTTCAACGGCTCAAGGGTTCTATGCCCAGAGGACTGTGATAACAATTTAATAAACCATTGCTATATTTAGGTATTGGGTAGGAATACAAAATAAGCATAAATAACAATTTCGAATATCTAATATGAGTCAAGTTGAAAATCAACAATATAGTAGTAAAATAGTGAAGAAGTAGTATTCATATATCATCATATGTTTATGAAATGTAATTTATAATATTTTATTGATTGAATTGGCATTCACTTGGTAGAACTCCATTATAACACGGTGAAAAAATAGCAATGTATTTTAGTTCTACAAAATTATTTTTTACAAATATAGTTGATAGCTATTTCGGCTCACGCCATCGTCAGAACTATGCTTAAACTGACATTTGCTTATCTATATATAGCTGTGTAGAAAAGGTACACAACACATCCTCTCTCCTGTTCCAACGGTCTAGTAACACAGTTGAAAATCAACAATAATAGTAGTAAAATAGTAAAGGTGTCTATGAATCATATATCATTATATGTTTATGAAATGTAATTTATAATATTTTAGTTTAAGTAAAGTGTTGAATATTAGATGAATTCAAATCTTTATCTTAATCGACTTTATCTTGGTATATTTGATTATAAAAAAGTTTAATGTGTCAATGTTTTATGGAGATCTATATTATTTTTTAATTTTTCGGATAATAAATGGTATTTTGATACGCTAAAGACGAAAGATAGAATTGCTTCAAAAACACCACCTCAATCGTACACCAAATACATTTTGATTTGGCTACCATAGTGTCTTAAATATAATAATTAAATTCCCACTAAGGGAATATAAATATTAACTGATCGTGACCATTTTCATGTTTCTTCCTATATCTAATATATCATACAATCAAAATAAAAAATAAAAATTTTCAGCCTGCGTCGTACTCATTTTAAACCACCAGTATTTTATGAAATAACAGCATGAGTATGCTTATAATATGAGATGAAACAAAATAAAAATAACAACAAAATTTCATCTATATATTGTATCACACATTTTCAAATCTTTATCGAATCTAAAAAAATGCTCCAGCTGAAATAATTTTATTTTTTTTTATTATAAAAGCACCATGGCACGGGCTTAAGAGCCAAACTGAAAACAATGCTGATGCTATAATCCGGTGTGCCACGACACATCGGTGTACTGCAATATCGTGTGCAGTGGCGCAATGCGAAAAATCGGCAATGTTTATTTTATCAATAACTTCGAGTTGCTTTGCCAAAAGTTTGAACCGAGTATAAAATGGTTTAAGTAGTTATTTGCTTGTATAATATAACAGATAAAAGAGGACAGACTGTCTTATACTTTGCAACTCATAGGGGAATAATAGTTATTTGTGCACTTGTTGCCACACTTCAAGCAACATTCTTTTTATAATCTTGGTGGACGATCTAATTCAAATACTCAATAATAATATATATTTATACATACGAATACAGAATACATATTTTATATCAAAAAACAAAAAATAAGAAAACCAAAACAAAAGTGTTTTACTCGATCAGTGCGTACGACACGGCTCCCGTGTCCATGCCTGAATTGTAGACCCTCGTCGGTCACGGGAACCGTGTTTTCAATATAACAAAAGACCTTTTAGTATTAGTAAGTACCTGCCACGGTTTAAACATTCGGGACATTTCTTTGGAACCATCACATAAAGGCTAATTCACACTATTCATTTTACCGAAATACTTACATCAAATGATTTGCTATAGTTTGTGGAAATATTTTTGAAAGATATAAATTGGTTTTGTTTTATCACTGTTTCTTATAATTTTGTGAAATATGTATTTTTATTAACATGTCCATACTTTTTTTTCCAAGCACCGCGTACCTATTTTTTTACACTTCCATCAACTTCGTTCTACGTTTTAGTGCACTTGTGTTTCAATATTTTTGCAATTTTCAAAAAAACTACCTCTTCAACTTGACCACCAAACAACGAAAATTTTCGTTGTTCAATTGTCCCGATTGCCCAAATAAACCTGGCTTGTGCTTCGAACTCTGTTTTCGACTAAATCACGAATAAATATGAATCTAACATTCAAATGTTATTTCAAAGTAATATCAAATATTTATAGTAGTGTACTGTGAGAGTGTAAATTACGTTTCAACTGCTTTTGTTTCATAGTTTTTTTTCCGATGATAAAAATTATTATCAACAACACTTGAAGATGAATAAATCACTGCAAATCAAAACCTGGACTAAAAAAAGAATGATAGAATTCCCTTCAAAATAAAATTATAGATTAATCAAAAATATATTAGTGTGAATTTGCCTTTAGGGTATTACAGATGGCGCAACATCAATAAACACTGCAAATGTGTCGAAATATGACGGGTAAACAATGCCAGTACATGTGCCGTACAAATGTTTTTTTGTCTAAATGACCTTAAGGGCGACCAAATTCGAAGAAATATAATAATTGTCCATAATATTTTACAAACTTTTATGGCTTCGAAAAATGGGTATTTTTCAGGCCCTCTGTGAAACAGTACAATATGTTTACGCAGCCAACGTGTTAACTGTAAGTGGCTTAGATCCAGTAAGTTAAAAGTCTTAAAGATTGTATTCTTAATCAGTTTTTATTTACAAATAATTAACTCGTTTTTTGAATAAAAACATTTTTTTTCATGAAATTTACGTATTTTAATTTGTGTCGAAGGTGACGAAAAGGTCTCAGAAGGCTATTAGTACTTTAATATAAAAAATACGTAATTCCACTTATATGGTCAACCTGCTTCTGATGTATAATTATAAAAATTCTGTAAAGAATTCTAAAACAAAGAAATAGAACATAGATCATACATGCAATTATTTATTATTAAATTTTAAGAATACCGCTGGTAAAAATTACTCTAATGTGACTAAAAAGAGTTTTTCGCTTTTCATAACTAGTGTGACGTAAGCCGTGTCGTTTGATAACAAAACTAAGTGGCGAAATGTAATAAAAATTTATACAATCATTTTATCTATTAATATAAGAACAATTGTATAAAAATGAAGCGTTCATTGAATTATGTTATCATTTAATTATTGCTGATAAAAAAAAACTCTTGGTATAAATATTCATAGTAGTCATAACTCATAACTTGACTCATCAATCATTATAATTAATAATTGCTGGAAAGCTGTTTGTTCAAGGATGTAGAGAGTTAAATCAAAATGATGAAATATTATAGATGCTATTATTGAGCAGATATTTTAAAAGCATTCGACGATGTAGTGTTACAGGGTGGCAATGTCACTTTAGGGTCTTAACTGTCACTTCTTGTTGGAAGGGTATTATATTTTAATTACAAAAACCACAATGTTTAATGCTATATCACAAGTAAATCAGTTCATAATGCTCGAGATGAGCGAAACCGGTTCTGATCTTTACGTTGTGGAAGTAGTACTAAAATGTTTTAAATAATAAAAACACATTTTTTTAGTACTTATTTCCACAATATATTTTTTGATCAGGACCGGTTTCGCTCATCGCGAGCATTATCAACTGATCAGTTATAAATAAGTACTAAAAAAATGTGTTTTTATTATTTAAAATATCATGCCTTTCCATCAAGAACTGACAGTTAACACCTTAAAAGGGTACTAAAATATGTATTCATTATTTAAATATAGGTGTCAATATCTGCAAAGGAAGTGTAGTATATACACTGTTCAATAAAATCAATTGAAATGGTAAATTAAGTTTTGATATGGTGATGGACCATTTCCGTGCCATATGTAAACTTATTGATATAGCCGCCTTTTTAGTTTCATTTACAATTATTAATTTTATTGCGAGCAAGAACCAAGCTAGGTCGTTAAAACCGGAGAGAAGGTGTATTGTGTACCTTTTCTACACAGCTATATATAGATAAGCAAATGTTCGTTTAAGCATAGTTCTGATGATGGCGTGAGCCGAAATAGCTTTCAACCATATCTTAAAAAATAATAATATTGTAAGACTAACATACATTGGTATTTTTTCACCGTGTAATAAAAAAAGAAATGTGTAGCGAATGAAAATACAAAATTTGATGTTTAGAATTAGTGTTAATCGTTTTGACTAATAAAAAACTGTTTATGATTTGTTTGGTTTACCGTAATATAACCATACTGTTTGGGATATCATTTTATTGATGCGGATATGATGATAAAATCTAAATCAACACAGTACTGAATAAACATGTGATGTATATTGAAATGCTTAGAGCAAACAAATTTTTCGTTTACAGACGTGTTTCCCCATGGCATGTTAAAATAATAAATATTTTGTGGAAACCTGGATGTTATGTTTTCTGCAAGAAAAGCACATCAGATGTCCTAAGACATACACGATTAAGCGCTGAATAAAAACCATTTAATACAGACCAGCTCGAAATATAATACATACGATTTAGAAACAAATGTATTTGCTTACAAAAATTTAGAATTTTAACATAATGTTCACAGGACAGTAAACTTTTGTTTTCTGTAAGTCAATTCTTAAAAGCAAAAATTCAAATATATTTTTTAAAAACTCCACAAACGCTGATTGTAAATTTACGTCGATACATCAGTTAATGTATACTTTACCAAAAAATATGAATCGATTGTTAAAAAATCAAAATGAAAATGAATGCGCGACAAAAGTCTCGGTTTGATTTCCAGTCAATTTTTCTTTGGGAGCAGGAAGAGAAGGACGTTTTTTAATGAAAATTAATCGAATGGATTTATAAAAGTTCTTTGATATAAAAATGTTCGAATTTTCCAAAATAAAAGTTTTTTTTTGGATCTTAGATTGTAACTAACTCTGACTAGTTCTGACGATGGTGAGCCGGAATAGCTATGAACTATATTTGTTAAAAATATTTTTTTAGAACTAAAATACATTGCTATTTTTTCACCGTGTTATAATGGAGTTCTTATGCCAATTCAATAAAATACATTGCTATTTTTTCACCGTGTTATAATGGAGTTCTACCAAGTGAATGCCAATTCAATCAATATCTTAGATTTTGTTGGTGTTTCATCATATTGCACACCAAAACAATTCTAATAAGTTTTAAATTTGTAAACATTCAGTTTCAGAGTGATTCACATGAAAAAGAGTTAAGTTTTGTATAAATGATAGTAAAATATTATACGTAATTAAGTGTTTGTATTTTATTAAATCTGTATTTTGGAAAATCTTTAATTGCTTGCCATCGAACAGTGAGCAAAAATTCTATCAAGGGACATTTTCCTTAAGCAATCTATAATTCACTCTTACTCGATTTTCCTTTAAACAGTATCCGCGGTAATCACCGCTTATGTCTAGGAAATCATTTCGTAACTCAATCAACGGCCATCTTAAAAGATTGGCGTTATTTTCGTCCACCAATATTGTCAGCAGACGGTATTTTTAGTCATTAAAGATACAAAGCTTTAACTCTTAACGACTAATTGAAAGCTGCGACGTAAATGTTGTATTGCTTTAAATGAAAAATTTTGAACTTGATAAATATCGAATTGAAAGACTTGAGATGTTGACAGTATTAAGAAAATCGGCATTTTTATTATGTGATATATATAAAAGAAAAAACTCTGAAACGTATTAGATTTTTTTAGGTGGCAACACGAACAAAACAACGCAATAATTTTATTTATAGCGAGTCGTATTGAAATGACAGCTACGAATATGCTTTTTAATTCTTTTTTCCTGATTATTTTATCAATAAAAGTAGTTATTAAGGTATATTAGTATTCACTGCGTCAGATAGTAAGCAATTGATTGGTTTATCAACTTTTGACGACAGCTATATATTATTCCAATATAAAGTGGTCAGAGTGTTTATTAACTGACTTTATTGAATTGTAAGTAATTCAATTAAATATTTACTTCAGAAATTTGCTGAACGGAACTAGTTTTTTATTAACCGTCTGTGATATCCACTAACCTCAATAAACTTATTCACTTTTAAGGTGTTAACTATTATTTCTTGATGGAAAAGTGTGCTACTTTAAATAATTATAAAACACATATTCCACTATTTATTTCCATAATAAATGTTGTGATCAGGACTGGTTTCGATCTTCTTTACTGATAAATATCAGTTGATAATGCTCGCGAGGAGCGAAACCGGTTATAGGTAGTATTTTTTGAAAAAAATAATGACTATTTATGGAATTTGTTCCTGCTGTTCAAATAATCATTTCCTTGTTTTAGTTTCTCAAGATTGTGTCTTGACTTCTTGCATTGACGTGGTTGATTGTATATAAAAAATGATAGTGGATATCGTTTTAAAAAATCAACGCCCGTTTCTAACAGTCACGTTATTAAACGGTAATATATATATTTGTGAATTCTATTTTTCATTTAATTTTATCATGTTTAAATGAAATAAATAAGCATTGAATGGAAGCTTTTGTAATGTCAAGCAAGTTATTTTTTGTGTTATTGTCTAGCTGCATGATTATTTATCTTGTTTTTGCATAAACTACCTAGTAAATTGAAAACGCTTGTGCACAAAATTAATTATACGATTTGTGTATAAATTTGTGTGTAATCTACAATAATACTTTTGCCGCTCAGTAAAATTTTCGAATGTTTGATTATTTTTTTAGATATAAACAAATGATTGAATATTTTTATGGCTAAATTTAAATGTTTTATCTTGCTACAGCGATATATATTATATTTCAGTAATTAAGTTATAGAGTGACTGACATGATTGATGCTAGCTAAGTTGAGTTGAACACAACTCTGCCAGATTCTCAAAAGAGTGGATAATGCACGCGTTGAGTGGAACCATTCAGAATAATAAATATTTTGTGAAAACGGTATTATAAATATATTTTTATAGATTAAAATATCATGAAGTAACGCCTTAAAAGTCTCATTAGAGTGAGTTCAAATAATATTTTGCAAGTAGGGTTGCTAAGAAAATATAGTAATTGGAAGACAGGATGAAAATAAAGAGGAAATAGTAACAAGAAATTTATGCCTTAGGATACAATTTAAAAACTTGTTTGGAAAATAAATGTAAAAGATCACACAACCAAGTAAAAGAAAGCTCAATAGAGAACGACTACTTCAATTTAAAAAATAAATCATAAATTATAACCGAAAAAATAATAATATGGAACCTACTGCAAGGTTTCCACCTACAATATTTTATATTGATTTTTTTTCAATATTTTTCTGGTAGAAAATATCTCATTCAATTCTGAATAAAATTTTTAATTGAGTTGCTATTCGAATATTGTATCGTGATAAAGCAAAGATATTTAATGTAGAAGTTACTTCACATTGATATACTTCAAAATTAATATGTATCAATACAATGTTTAACAAATATAAAAATTTAAGTGACCTGTAACTGAATTGGGTCTGGATCGAAAATGAATACTGTTTTTATTAATGCAATTACTTTACGAACCTATATTGATTTAAATAGAATATATTCAACATTAAAAATATATAATTCAATACCAAACTGCCTTTTGGATTACATTTTTAAAACCTTTAAAGCTTCAAGCTATCTACGATTTAAAAACAACAACGTGCTGCGTATTTGTTTTCATTTATAGTAATGCCTTTTTTAAGGTATTTACTTTCACTTGTTGATGGAAAGGCATGATATTTTTAATTATAAAACACATATTTAAGTACCTATTTCCACAATATACTTTATGATCAGGATCGGTTTCGTTTAAGGATAAAAACTTCAAATCTATTCAAGCCGAGTAGGATTTTTTCAATTAAATTAAAATCTAAGAATTGATGTAGAAAAATTAAGCAACAAAATATAATGGGAATATAAAGATATCAATTACTTGGTTGTCGTGCGACCATATATGTATAGAAAAAAATATTTTATAATTTGAATCCATACCGTAAGATGTATTATCATAAGTCATGGGCTATTATTTAGTATCAAATCTGTATTGTATGATCAAAACGTTAGTTACTTGTTTTAAATTAACAGAAAAAATGAGTACTTCGCAAATTTTTATTATTAATATCGAATTAAGTATACACCCAGTCCTTTTTTTACGCGATACATTGATTCCAGAAATAGGCTCGTAAAAAAATGATTTCACGCAATTGCACTATATTTCTTTACACACCCTAAAACATAAATTCGCATAATATCCGATACATTTGTTAACATTTGGCGATTGTATGTGTATTTAAAATAATGGAATGCTTTACAAAATTAAGTTTTAAAAAAACAAAATATTTTTTTATTTAAAAAATAATGAAACGTACATGCCTAGCGTCATATATAAATGTCTTCTTTATAACAATTTTGGGGAAAAAATTACGTAAAAACGAGTGAAGCGCGTAAAACAATGTAGCGGTGCCATTCAAAAAAATCGCGTAAAAAAGGATTGGGTGTACTTTTTTTTACGCGAATTTAAGTTTAATATTTGAGGTATATGTAATTAAGCATTCATATTTCAATTAAGGTCATAGATACAATGTAAAGTGACATTGAACTCTCGGTTTATTGTAATTTGGAATCTCTAGTTAAGATAATGTATATGATAATAATCTCATTACGTTAAATTAGTCATTATAAATGAGCTATCATTATGATCTTAATACATATTCAACTTTTAGATCTAAATTATTTATGTTTATTTAAACATTGTGTCAAAGCAAGTCAATCGACTGGTAAATTATCTAGGAAACATCTTGCATTTTTAGATAAAATTGATAAAACATGTGCTCTATACTTGGTATATAAAAGTTTAAAAATTCATAAATTTTTCCATTAAGCTATCATTTAGATAGACGTCGAAACAATAAGTACAACTCGCCCGAAAATCAAAAAGTAATAAAAATCTTGATCTACAAAATGAATCACATTTTAGAACAGGTGGTAAAGTGAAGGGTGGCATTAAAATAAGCCCTGTTTCAGAATCTAGATTAAAATCACTAAAATAAGTGTTTTATTTGGCATAGTATTACAGTTTTTTTATTAATCAAGTTTGAATGGTTTTTAGTATACAAAAGACCATAAGAGATAAAAGTATTTATTTTTCATTATGAAGTGGATTTTCGAAATGAAATATAAATTTTTATTTAACTTACAAATTGTTTTACTTAAGTTTAATAAAAACCTATCCAATAAAATATATACAGGAATATTGAAAGTTAAAACATCTAGCTTATCAGCTGCGAGTTTGGTAAATCTGTTTTGCAGTTAATATTATATTATAATTGATTTATCTCATAATATCGTTTTATCAACTTTCAATCGGATATTATCTGAACAGGAACTCATGTTATGGGAACCGAAACTAATATTACTGCCGTTAGTGATAACATAAAAATTGATAAAGATCGTTACTTGAAATATGCAAGTAAATTGTGTTCAGAGTGAAAATAATAATTGAGTGGAAAGTGGCAAATAATTAGAAAGATTGGCTTAAGAATCCACGACATATTTCTATCGAAACGTCTACTGATTTTATAAAACATCCTTAAAATAAATGTAAATACATAAAATAATAGGTACTTAAGTGTTTTTAATAATTAATGTGTTTCTCTGTATGCCATATATTGCTAATTATCAGTATTTTAGTGAATATTAAAATGAAAATATTGCTGTTCGCCATTTGACGTAATATAAGTAATAACGTATTATAAATTATCTGATCAATGAAAATATTCGTTTGTGATATCTTCTAGCTTTATATGTATACATATTCCTCCTGACTTGATTTGTAAGCTCTGTCATTGATCTTTGCTAACATACATTGTCTTGAAATTTGCATGTCAATATTTCACGGCTCAATGCTCATTTTGCATCGTATTCAAAGCTTGATTTATTCAACGAGCTTTACCTACAATATTAACAGCAAAGCACATTTTTATTTCGAAAATTATCTCGTTATATATTTTCCCTGCGCAAAAACATATTTTAATTACTAGCACAAAAAATTTGGTAATATTGGTGTGAAACATATTAATAATTTCGATCTGTGATAGCGAACACAATTGCTTTTGAATATTGGATTATTAGTAATGTAGAAAAACTTTTTCTTCTGTAATCGTTTTATATTTTGATGAGTCAATTATTCCCTTTATAAATTTTACAGGCTTTTATTCGTGAGCAACCATACTTCTCCAAATAATTAAATATAATGAATATTTTGACCCATTAAAACAAAAGAGATTATAAAATTCTTAACTCTTTCTATACACAGTTTTCTCTCATCAAACCCGATCATATTAAATCGTTTGAAAAAGCTACATATCTTAATGAGCTTTTTCCCAATTCAGCCGTCTGTTTTTCATTGTCATGATGAGAAGTGGCTTTTTTCCGGATCTTGGCTTTAAGTGCCATGTTTAAAATCCTTCTTTGTATCGTTACCACAAAAAACGATACCGAAGTTGGTTTAGACAATCTTTTATGAATGAATCTAATGAAGAGAAATCAATTTGTTCTCACCAATTGTTTTATTTTTTAGATTATCGCGATCGGTAGACACAGCATATCTAGCACTCCGGAAAAAATATTTTTTTTCAAATATTTGTGAACCACTCCTACACCTAACCTGACTCTACGTAATATTTCCCAAAACGATTTTTTTCTCGGCACAAAATTACAATTTTCGACGTTATTTCAATCGAGTTTTTTTATTGTTTTAGCAGAGTGTTACCACAACTGTATCCTACGCAAGGTTTGAGTAATATTTAAAGTGAAATTTCATCCTAAATGAAGACAATAGGTTCCTTAATGTAGTACAGAGTACAGAGAAAAAAAGAACACAAATAAATAATCAAAAGGTACGCCAGAGTAAGCAATTATAAAATATTCGGAGTGTTCGACCACCTGTCTATTTTGTGTTGTTTTGTGTGACTTAAGAGTTATCGATGGATTCGGCGGTAATTTTATGAAAGTGGCAGTTTATTTATAATATATATGTATGTACCTAAGATTCATATCTAATTTATTGACTCTGGTATTGTATTAGATTTAAAGTGTGTTTCGTGCTTCAGATTTATGAGAAAATGTTTTTCAATGAAGTGAAGGAAGCAAATTCAAAGACAAACAAAAATATCAATTATTTATTTTTTGGATTATATTGTATTTATAAAAATGTAACATAAAACATTTTTTATATCATGGAAACAATAATAAATGGTAAGTTATATTTATCTTTTTAATTAACATTATAATGAATTTTTTTTGTGATTACCTCAAAACTAAGACTAACTGAACACTGATTTAAGAATTCATGTTAGGTCTTTCCATTTCCGAAGAAACATTTTTTGGTACAAGACTGACTACTGCTTCAAGGCATTCAATATTGGCGTTTTTACAAAAGAAATCGTACCGGATTTTAAATCTCCCGTAAAAACTTTTATCAGCGAGGACGAGCAGGTGGGCCAAGCCCAATGTATCAATGTTTTTTGTTTCAAAATGACCCTGAAAGAAAACGCAAAAAGGGTAACGTAAGATAATCGTAACACAAGTAAAATAAACACTCTGCTTAATTTCATGAATTGTTTATAACTAGTCTTTATGTTATAAAATTAACCAAATTCAGAAATCTAAAAAGAAGAATTAAAAAATGAGAATGTGATAATAAAGAACATGAGGCTTAATCGACTTTGAGAAAGCTTTAGTCAAGGAGTACGCGAGGTACAATTAAGTTTTACATGAAATATTTTATTGATATCGCAATATTAAATTACAATTTACGGCATTGTCAAAATATTCGACTGTGTCGTGATATCTATCACAATATTTTTACGTAATAAATACAATAGAATAAGACGCACAATGATATAAAACATTTTTTGGTGATGATAAACGGTTTCTTTAAGCATTAGAAAGACTTGGTTTTTTGAAAATAGTTTGAAATATACAGGGGTTAAGAAACAGTGTTACAATAATATTTGAAAAATAGTATTGTGTTTTTTTCTTGAATTTATTTTTGTTTCCTCAAATTTTTTATTCAGAAATATAAAATGTTACACAAATATAAGATTATTTATTAAAATTTTTCTTATTTAACGGCAGGATAGTAAAAATTATGGTTCTCTATCAACAGAATTCTAGACAACTACATTTTCTACTTCTAATATTTTATTAGAAGTTGAAAAGAGTTTCAACATTGAAGTATATTTTGAATAATTGAAAAATGTTTCGTAGTATTTCTTTTCAAAATATATTTTTTGATCAGAACTGGTTTCAAAAAAAATATATTGTTGAAATAAGTACAAAAAAATGAGTTTTATTATTTAAAATAGAGTTAACGCCTTCAAAGTGATTGAAGTATATTTGAATATGGGTACGGAGAAAATATAATTTTATTTATAACTAGTTTGATAATATTTCACCCAAAACATACCTTTAAAATTCTACACTTTTTATCCATGGGGAAGAACTTTGAGAATATTTTTTTCGTCAATATTTCATACGTACAGATATTTTCAATCGAGTATCTCAGCATCGACTCAAAACGTTTGCCGCTCCATTTGAAGATACGAGTCGTACCCTGTATTTTATAGTTAAAAATAATAGGTACTAATTATTTTCAGAAACCAAATGTGTACAAGTGTCGATATACGCTAATACTGTCATTTTATTGTTATTTAAAAAGGTTATTTTATTTTTTTTAATAAACAAAGCATTATATTGTCGGTTTATACAGTTATTTAATCAGTACATTTTATACAGAAGATGTTTTCGTGAGAAACTGTTTATTGATCAAAAATCCGTAAATCGGAAATTCAATTTCATTTCAGCACAATTCACTTAAAACCCTAACAACCAGATAAGTAATATTTACGAAGAAGCATCAGCCTAAAGATTTAGTTATACATTATCATTTAAGCTATCATATCAATTTAAAAACATTTTGGCATACTTTGGTAAAATTTCTTTTTGATCGTAGATAAATCGAGATACTGCATAAGTGGAGTTTGTCTTACCGATATCGGTCCTACAGATTCTGTCGTTGTTCTGTTTCCAGAAATTATAAACGATGGACCTCTCTTTTCAAAAATGTACTTAGCGACCGAAACATCTTTACTTTTAGAGCTATTTCGTTGCTCCATAGATTCAATTACTACATCAAAAGGTCCCTAAAAAAAAAAATTTAAAATTAAATATATTGAAAAGAAAATTAATAATCAAAAACAATCGTGCTTTTTATTATACATTGTTATTCGATAATCAATATATTTTTATAACAGAGTTTGTTTTGAACTGAGAGATATGTCATTATAAAGTTATATATTATGTTTAAAAAAAATGCTTAATTGTTTGAATTGGTTATCATAACACGATGAAAAAAATAGCAATGTATTTTAGTTCTACAAAATTATTTTTAAAAAGCTAAGGTATATGTAAGACCATTAACAACAACAACAGTAAAAAAACAGATTCACAATTCGCTAATCACGTTATAAAGGAATCACATAATATAAATTCAAGCTCAGCGCTTAAGTGTTTGCATCTTTGTAATAAAGGTCGCAAGATGACGGCTTAAGAACAGTTGGAAATCAATAGATATCAAATATCACAAATAATTTTTTACGAAAAAATGAATATATGTCGATCACCATTGATTAACCCTCTGCGCGGTGCTTCTTTTTTATTTCCGTAATAGACCATTTCCGTGCCATATGCAAACCTATTGATACAGGCGCCTTTTTAGTTTCATTTACAATTTTTAGTATATTGTGAGCAAGAAATAAGCTAGGTTGTTAAAACGGGAGAGAAGATGTTTTGTGTACCTTTTACATTTTCTACACAGCTATATATAGATAAGCAAATGTTCGTTTAAACATAGTTCTGACGATAGCGTGAGCCGAAATAGCTATCAACTATATCTTAACAAAATAATTTTGTAGAACTAAAATACATTGCTATTTTTTTCATCGTGTTAAAATTGCTTAACTTCATATCTTTTTGTTTTAAAAGAAACATTTTAATCGTATAGAACGATTACCTTTTAATAAATATATTAAAAATTACAGATATTTTTAACATTTTTCTTTAACCAAAATACTTACAAAATTTGAAGGGTTGAAAGCTGCACTATGCACAATTTTCAGTTTCTTGAAATCGTGTATTCCAAATATGATTAGAAACAGTGAGCGGATGATGGAAGCATGTGAAACCATGGCTCTTTCTTATGATAAACTGACTGGTAATGTTAAAGTTACATTGATAGATGTACGAATATTAGTATTTCATATATAAATAGATGTACCTTTTGAAAAAATAAAACTGCAAAATTGGTTGTATCCTGTCCTAATAATTTTCGTTTTTAACGAGCCCATTATATCGTATTTAAAATACATTATAAACACATTGGAATAAAAAATCGTGGAACAAAATTGAAAATTACTTAATACTTATGACTTCTCTTTATTAAATGAATTTGTTTTAAGAACTAATAATTGTGCAAATATAATCATTTAATGACGTTTTTTCAAGTAGTGTAACACGTGTCAGTGTGTGAAATTAAAATTTGAAAGATATAAACATCTCTTCTGTAGCGCACTTATGTTATTGTCTGAAGAATTTTGACAAACTCTACCAGTTATACCACGCCCAACAAAATGTATGTTTCAAGTCATCATTTTTATGACATCATGCGTTAAAAAGTACGTCCTGCATCCTCTACGCGTTTTGAAAAACAATTGTTGGAGAATGGCAATCGATGAATCCACACAATCTTATCAGTATTCAGTAGTAAATATTCAAAATGCTGACAAATTACAGCAACCCCAGACGAATTGATTCACAGAGTTTATTCCAAATATTGCACAGAATTCTATATAATATATCATTAACGGTTCAATGCACGTACTAAATAAGCAGTCAGTAATAATGATATCAACGCCATCAATTTGTACATTCAAAATGAAATACCAAGCGAAACAATGACGGATAAGCCCGTTGATATAATAAATCAAGAATAAATTTTTAATTATTCAAAGAATTTTCGAATTGAAAATTTGCTTGCCTAGAAGTGCGTTCATATATATTTACCTACTATTGTAAATAATCTTAAATCAAAACAAACGATATTATTCAAATTGAATGGTATCAATTTTGTTTTTTTTTACACAATAGGTTACAAAAGTTTTATTAAACACTCTAGTGAGAATTCATCTTTCTTTCTATAAAAATGTTCGCATGAAATGTTTTCTCGATAGTGATTTTTATTTAAACCATTAAACCAAAAGATTTTACAATTTAAACGCCGGCAATATAAATCCTTTTTATAAATTAAACATAATTATAAACAAAATAATGATTCTGTATCCAAGTATAAAATGATTCCAAAATAAACATATATAAAAATGTAGCTACAAATAGTGTCTCTGAGATTAATCAAGTGACCAATAATATTAATAAAAAGTTATTATGATATCTAGACGAGTCTAGGCTCGAAAACAACCTTTGTATTCCTCATGCACATACCTGTCCTTCGTTTGCGAAGAACTCATTTTCGGTAATTACCAATGTTCGTTTATTAATTGTAAAACGAGCAAACCAGTTACAGATCGTAGTCTGTTTGAACTAGTTTAGTAATCTTCAGTGACTGATTTGTTGAAATAGTACGAAAAAGTGTGTTTTTATTATTAAAATTCTTATACAAGCACTTTCTTAAATAGGTTAATTATTTCTTTTGCCCAAATTTTTTATACATGTTAATTAATATGTAACAAATATTTATGTTTATTATATAATACATGAAACAATATATGCTTATTTATAAAACGGATGCTTTAGAATAAAAAAAATATGTGGATTAAAGTTCTTTTTCTTTTAAGAGCTTAAAAATATATTTATAAAGGGTTGAATGGTAAAATTTTCATACGTCACTCTGCAATTTATTTATAGTATATATTTAATCATTACAAATAATTATTATTTACAAACTGATATGAAAATAATTAAATTCACGAAGAAACCTCTATAGGTAAAGTTTCTACAACCGCTTCGAAGCATTCCACATTAGCGTCTTTAAAGAAATAATACTAGCGTAGTTTATTTTACCATAAAAACATTTATCGGATTGAGCCAACAGTCGGGTCAAGCCCAGTGCATTTACGTTTTTCGTTGTCACACTGCCACAACTTCTTAATTTTAAATTATTATAAAATTCAACTGCTATTTGGGATTTTTGCCAAACAACCATTGATAATACCACAATATGAATAGAATATATAGTCTACGTAACTGTGTTAACATATATATAAGTCGCATTAAACAATTTATAATCTGTGTAAGGATATGGTTACATTATTTAAAAATGATACCACCTTGTTTTTTTTATAATTAAGAGAATAGCACATGATTTATTCAACTTTAAGTTATCTTATAGATTTGAGAATTTTGCTGTCCTGTTTTGACATAAAGAGTAGAACTGTGATGTTAGTGTATATTGTGACGAAAATATGAATATTTTTTGTTTGGTCGCATGCGTAGCGTAAATAACGGCGATCGTCATTATTTACCACTTGTTAAAATTGCCTTGCTGAACGATCTTTGTCTTAGCATATTTCGTCTAGGAACTTATATACGTTTTATATAACTGATAGACCAGTATGAATAATATGTGTACAAATATTTTCATACATCTTAAACCTGATAACGAATTATCATGTTATTTACAATAATTTTATTTTATATAAAGTTACACTTAGAAAAATACATACATATACCGAAGAATTTAATTTTTCACTACAAACAACGTCCAATTTATGAAAATAATGCATTCCACATATGGTTAATAAGAGAAAACTAATAAAAAAGTCTTGTGGACTCATATTTGAACTTTTGTGGTAAAGTGATCGATAATGTTAAAATTATTTTCATAGCTGTCGTAATAATTGTATCAAAAATTTAATAGATAAATCATTTTAATTTTTTTTTAATTCTCCTAAATTACTGGCATCGTGTTTTATATATTGTATATAACGTGTTTGAAATGTATTATTTTTATACTTAAAAATACATTAATATGTTAAATTTAAAAAAACATTATAACGATAATGGACATCATTACAAATGAAATTTTTAAAATGATTAATCATCATTGTTCACATCGTATATCTGATTAAATCGTAAAATATATTACATATTCATAATGAGAAATGAAAATTGTTGAATAAAATGTCATTAAATAAGAAAAAATATTACAACGAAAGGAATGGATCATTCGAAAATAATCTCAACGAACGATTCTTTTTTATCTGCTTTCGATCATATGTGATTGAATATGTTTCTTTCCTTTGATAGTTAACATGGGGTCTGAAAGATCCAGGAGGATCATAAATGATTAACAATTAATGTGTTGACGTCTCGTCAGCATATTGTACATTTATACGTGTGATAGAATGCCTGAAGATGCCGAAAGGCGAAACCCGGGTCGTTAGTGACGAAACATGTAAAATCGTACAAAATTGTAACAATTAAAATTTGATATTGAAATTTCATCAAGCGTTTTAAAATAAATATATTTATAAAGAGTTGAAGGGTACAATTTTCACACGTAAGAATAAACTTTTTTTATAATATTATAGTATATTATATACACATATTTATGTTAATATTACATATAACCATTTATGCTGACACACATTTGTGTCTAACTGACTTGAAAATAGTTAGTATGTTTGTGAAAACTTTCAATTCATGGAGACACTTTTTTAGGTGAAATTTTTACAACCGTATCGATGCATTCCACATTGGCGTCTTTAATGAAATAATGGTAGCGTAGTTTGTATCTTCCATAAAAACATTTATCGGATCGAACCAATAGTCGGGCCAAGCCTAGTGCATCTACATTTTTCGTTTCGAAATTCCCCTGAAAGAAAGTTGAGGTAGAATATTTTTAGCGCAGACAAACACATACATTTATTTAGCATCATATTTTATAAAACGGTTGCACTTAAAACAATTTCGTAATCATATTTTGGATAACAGTTGGCTTTATAGATTAGATTATAAATTTATAGATTGAGACAGAATTTCATTGGTCATATGGAGTTAGTAGAGTGCGTAACTTCAGTGACGCACTTGTAAAAGTTTTCAAGAACAAGAGGGTCTGGGCCAGTAACGATATAGTCAATATTAAGCTTAGATTGATTCAGGCTTAATTTAAGATCGCGGGTGTAAGTATAATATATAGCTTAGGAAACAAAACTACATAAAAAATATTATGATTAGTTTAAATGTAATGAATAGGAATAAATATTTCGATCGCAACATACCTTCAATATTTTGCAGTTCTTATCTACTTGAATGAATTTTAAGAGAACTTTATTTTTTAATTCTTCATATATACAAATATTATCATTTGAAAATCTCAGCAAATTCTCAAAACGTTTGCCAGTCCATTTGAATAAACGACACGTTGACTAGAATTTATAAAAAAAATATTTATTTTCTTTACAATAGTTTACATAAAGCTATTTTCATAAAGATTTTGTTAAGAGAATACTGAAGAATGGCTAAGGAACGAATGTGTTTTCACAGCAAGTTTTTAAATCGACATTTTATTATATGGTAATGAATAGTACACTCTTTGTTTTATATACTAATTTAATATACTCATAAACACCATTAATAAACACAGTCACCACAATTTACGCGGTAGACAAGAATTTTTATGGACCTGTGAATAAACTCAAGAAACTCATACTAAATCAAAAGATAGATTCTGTTTTAAAAAAATATTGGGTTAATAAAGATAAAGAATTATATTTACTTTGAAGATACATTCCGAAAAAATCACATAAAAAAGATCCATAGCTATATTTACAAAATAATTAATGTAGGTACCTGGAGAATGTAATGTAATTTACTCTAGTTCACTGATAGTTCTAACGAAGGCGTGAGCCAAAATAGCTATCAATTATACATCTTATAAATTTTGTAGAATATATTTGCAATTTTTTCACCGTGTTATTATTTTCCTCTGAGTCAACGATTGAATCCACAATTTCGCTGTTGCCTTTCAACATTTAATTTTTTTCTGTATTCAAAATTACCTTCATCATCAGTAGAAGTCGATAGTTAAATTATATAATTTGTCGAAATATCATTTTGTTATCAAATAGTTATTTTAGAAAGTTATTTTTTTGAGAAATACGTGATCCTTAATTTTTTTTGCTTTCTCTCTATATTTTCCACACGGAGTACAAATATTTTTTTTTGATCGCATTTAAGTGAAACCGCATAAAACAGTATCATCTAAATTAAGGGATGAGTGTAAGTCTTCTTTAGTGCCATATAAATCACATCTGAGAATTCCACACACATCGTATTTACAAAAAGACTCAGTTTATGTAAACCCCTATCACTTAAATAACATTTATTGGTTGAATTGGAATTTACTTTGTAGAAATTTATTATAAGACAATGAAATGATAGCAATGTAATTCAGTTCTACAAAAATTAAAAGATGTATAGCTATTACGACCGTACGTTATCGTCAAAACTGTGTTTAAATGGACATTTACTTACCTATATATAGCGGTGTAGAAAAAGCACACAATAAATCTTCCCTTCTATTTTTATAATGTGATAATAACATTTTAAATATAGAAAATTAATTTTAGGTATTTCTAAACGTGAGAGTTACTCTTGTTTTTTTTTCATTGAGAGGAAATAAACGTAAATTAATATATTAACGTATAAAGTTGATTTATTTAAAAAAAAAATATTAAGTTTCTTTGATGGTCTGAGAAGCGGTGATAGACTTGTCTTTAATTGCTAATTCAGAATGTTGGATTGCTGATCGCCTTTGTAAAATACATTGATATTTTTTCACCGTGATGTCATTGAATAAAATTTTTTGCATTTATGTTCATTTCATCACGAAATATTCTTTGTTTCTAATTTAGGCTTAAATAACTTTTTTGTTGGGCAGGAATTTATTTTAACTCTAGATCGATTGTAGGTTAAACAATATTTGGCTAAAGCGGATTTATTATTCTTACCGATAATGGTCCTACAGTCGCTGACGTTGTTCTGTTTCCAGAAATTATAATTGTTGAGCCTCTTTTCTCAAAAATATATGTGACCTGTGAAATATTCCTTCTTTTAGAGCCCTTGCATTGTTCTAAAGACTCAATTAAAATATCAAAGTATCCCTGCAATAAACAGTTTATTTTGTTGAATAAATTAAAATTAAACTTAAAAAAAGTCGCCTAGTAAAATATGTCCCCATTTAGTGTTTCTTCCATAATTTTCCATTCGATGTAATGCAGTTTCCTTGAAACTTGCGCAAAATAAATTATGATATCACATGGTGGGGCTGACGCAAAGCCGACATCGTCGATGTACTTTATCATCCCTACATCTGTGTACCTTCGTGCACCGTGTTGTAGCAGTTATATATTATATTATCTAGGATATCAATCCACCTGAGATGGTGCGTTCAGCCTTATTATTTTTCTTGTTGACATCGACTTTAAAGAAATAAACAAAAATAGATTTGGTAATTAAAACTTAATCCTTATAATTTATGTGCCATATAACCTCATAATAATAAAACCAAAAACTAAATGATTGATGTATAATCACTTTGATGTTTGGACCCTATAATATGTTTTTGTCTTCAAACTATTATTTATTTCCAGTGGTATCTTTTGATTCGAGTTCTTTTTTAAAACTTAACACTGTCACTTTTTTAAGCCATCTCGGAGCATATGGTAACTACACGGCGGCTTCATAATTTTCTGTCGTCAACCAGTACCTTGCTTCATCTTAGACAACCACAACATTCTGAAGGTCTGCCAAGTGCATCTGTCTTCCAAGGCAACGAAATTTATCCAGTTAGAATAAGCAAAAAAAGTTCAAACTTTCCTGAGGCATATGACCAAACCAGATATATTGACATATTTTTGAGTCGTAATGGTTAATGTCATTATAAATGATACTTTTCGATCTTTATTATGAATAGAAAAGTAGTATATAAAACAACTTTATTAAACTGAGAGTGATCGAGTTTCTAGTTGGACTGTGAGTAACGGCTGTAGAATTATATTAATTAGGATGAAAGTGAAATTAATAAAAAAGTATTTTTTATAACTTTGGTTGCGCGATAAATGCAAACGAAGGGATGGTTAATTTTTTTACTGTTTGTTAAAATTACTTTCTGCCACTCTATTTGACTTAGTTTTTTTCGTCTAGGAACGTATACGAAAGCTCTGCGAGTTTCACTGTTTATATTTTAAGCTCTTCTTATCACTAAATTTCCAGTACGAAGAATATACATATAAAACTCACTCTTATGTTTCACTAGATCTGATGAAGATTTATCGCGTTATTTAAAATTATTATCTTTTAAGCCAACAAAAATTAAAAATAAAATACGTACATATGTCGAAGAATTTATATCGTTGCTGCAAACAACATCCAATTTACAAAAAAAATGTATTCCGAATGTGAAAAATAACAGGATAAAACAGAAACATGAATTTGGTCGACACATGGTTGATTTATTTCGGTAAAATGAATTATGATATTGATATGACTTTTATAATAATTTGATAATAATGATTATAATAATTGAAACAATATTAAAAAAAATCTTTCTTCAAAATAATGTTGCTAAATTGGCATCCTGTTTTGTATATTGTAAATTATATGATAAATGTTGTGTTTTGAATATATTTTTACTCAATAATGAAATCTGTTATATAATAAATAAATTATAGTGATATTGTAGATTGACCAAATTATATATTTAGGTGGTACATCGAATAACGCAAATAAGTTATTTTACTCTTCATTCAATATTTTTGTATATGTATGGTAGGCCGAATACGTTAAGAAACCCATGTCAGGTATATTGAGCTTTATACAGTCGGAGAACGTTCTTTTTTATGTAATATCAGTATTGTATTATATTTCGAAAATGTTTTGTTTCTTTGATAGGTTAAATAGATTACAAAATGATTCAAGGACTGTTAAATACTACCGTACGAAATATACTGAAGTCTGAATTTGAATTCTCGTCGTAGTTTTAGTTTCGAATAGATTTGTTGAAGTGGTCTGTCATGGAACTTTAGAATTAATTCGATAGCTCCATGATACAGTTTTGTACGTTGTTCGACGTAGGTTGCCCTTGTAGTACCCCCATGGAATTGGTTTGCAAGGATGATTCGACAAAATCGATTTTTACTTTAGATTGCCCTGAAAACATTAACGAGTAAATACTCAATATCAAGAGTAAATATCAGTCCAAATATGTCTTTTAGTAGCATGGTGAGTTATGAAGCTATATGATATTTTTATTGACTTGCTCGATGTGGGATGTACTAGTTGCTAGGTTTTGGTTTAGTGATCAAACATGGATGGCTCGTCCATGATTTGTACTTGTATGAATTGCAAAGCACATGAAAATGTGTGTCGATGGGTATACAGATAAAGGATAAAAGGAAATTATAAAGGAGAAAGCGACGACCACAGTGGTACACTTGTGCAGATGGTTTACAAAGAATATTTAATACAATTGATTTTTACGTTAAAATTTATTTTGTCAGGAACAAGCCTAAGACAAACAATAGGTTCTTCGAGGCTGGAGCTGGGCTGGATCTTTAAATATTTCTATCCAGAATTTATCAAAGGCCTCAACGGCGTCTAGAAAAAACTTGGTTGTAAATAGACGAGAAAGGTTAATAATTTACGTTTTCAGAACGACAAGTAACCATAGTATTCATCATACAATAGTTTCGGCGACTGTTAGTTATGTTTTGCCTTCAGAGCCAGTTCTAAAATTTTCTCATACTTGGTAGCAATATATGAGGATAGTGATTCTCGAGGGTAAGAAACCTCATTCATTGAAACTTTACTAACTCTATAATCAATCAGTCGATATTAACTTCCACAAAAAAACTTAATTTATAAAATAATATCCCAATATATAAAAGTGATTCAACGTATCGATTTTAAAAAGACTTTTAACAAAAATTTTACTTTCAATGACAGTAAATATACAACACGTAATATTAAATTTACTCTATACACTATCTAACATATATTTTTCAATCTGAAGTGATTATACCCGTTAGAACAAAAACCACGAATTGTCATAAAATTCAAAAGATTCGTTTATTTAAAATTTAAGGTGTTAACTGCCACTGCTCGGTGAAAAGGAATAATACTTCAAATAAAAGCAAAAAAAATATTGTTCTATTATAAAAACATACTATTACATAATATTAATTATATTCGGCATATTTTTATTTTGTACGCGGTCCATTTTTTTATGGTGACACGGACAACTTGTGATGACCGATGTTTTGTGTAATTTATATATTGTAATGTACTGCCAATGTTACAATGGAAATATTTAGAGTAGTGAACCTTCCTGGCATAGTTCTTTTTTATACGAGTAACGGAGATTAACATAACTAATATGTCTGTAATTAAAATATAAAAAGTTGCCATAAATATTTTTGAAAAAATATTCATATCGACAAAATTTTACATTTTATATTACACTGAAATGTGTGCAATTTAGAATCGTATGATTGAAGATTCAAATACAATATTTAGTCGCATGACTGCGCACATAAAAAACGTAATTGCTACGGTTTTTAATATAGCACACTCTTTTTGTTTTTATTTCACAATTTTATTTAATGATAGGTATTAAAATAAAATCATCAAACAAAACACATTTAATCGAACGATATTATTATTTGAAAATAAATAATAGAACTCACTTATGTCAGTCGTTAATTTATTGATTGAATTGGCATTCACTTGGTAGAACTCCATTATAACACGGTGAAAAAATAGCAATGTATTTTAGTTCTACAAAATTATTTTTAACAAATATAGTTGATAGCTATTTCGGCTCACGCCATCGTCAGAAATAGTCAGAGTTAGTTCTGACGATGGCGTGAGCCGAAATAGCTATCAACTATATTTGTTAAAAATAATTTTGTAGAACCAAAATACATTGCTATTTTTTCACCGTGTATATATATATATATATATATATTTATTTGTTCTTAATAATCTAGTTTGAAAAATTTATTTAGTTACGATTATTCACATTAGTAGATTTAAAATGACAGTGTTTGTCAACGAACAAAGTAAACGCTCGAATTATAACTGTAATTGGCTGTAACTAGGGCTTTCGATCCCGGAATCGCGGCAGAAAGTTAATCCAGCAGTCTCGGAAGATTTCATTCATCATAAATGATGAAAACTAATTAGTGTTCCAAATTAGATATTTTCTTGTGAATAATAGCGTTCAGCTTGGTTTATTACAATTATTATTTTCTTTAAAACCATCATGCTAAATACATATTTTATTATTTCCTTCCCTTTTATTCGTCGAAACCATTGTAGAAAAACACATCATTTCATCAAAAACATATTTAAGCATTACCTCTTATTATTTTGAAAAGGAATTACTTAACAAATATTAATTGCACTTAAACTAGGTATTATACAGCTTAAAACCATTAAATTGTGCTAATCAAACAATGTCCAATTTGAAAAATTGCAAATTTGAAATCCTTAAGTCATGAAATCGGATCAGGATTAAATGCCTTGGCTGCAAGTTGATGACGGTGACATACAAACGGCTGCCATAAACAAAAATACAGAAATGTGTGTCGCATTCTAGGGTGGTGTCCAAAATAAGTGAGAGAATTTTCTCACGTATATGTAGTATAGATAATTAATCAAGCTTGCTTTTTATGTTATTTATGCCAATTTGTTCTATTCAATTTCTATGATATATAAACTTTTGTAAGCTCAATCGCTTGACAAAACCTTGAATTATCACTTATTTTAGCTTCTCTTTATGAGTGCTTGTATCAAAACTTGAGCAAATGTGTAATAATATAATGGTTTGTTTGTTGGATAAAAAATCTTCTTTGATTTTTATACATTTGCAATCACTGCTGATTAATTATAATGAAAATAGTAACTAAATAACATTTTTAAATTTTTTTTTACTAATAATAATACATTTGAACATGATGATACATCAACCAATTTAACATCATATAAAAGTAAAATTCTCAAATTATCATTTTCTGTGTTATCCACCAAACACTTTGGTAAACAGAAAAAAAATATTACAGCTCTTGATGCTAACATCGCGTTTTTGTCTCATTGGTTGTATACTCCAAATGATAAATATATTTGAACTGATGTTTAACCACATACCAACAATATAGTTTCATTTATTCAGTTAATATATACTACTGTTTGGGGTACTTTCCGGTCATACATCATTCGTTTCAGAATTTTCATTAAAAGAAACATTAAATTATTATAATATCGTTGAAAGGCCGATATACATATTGCTGCCAACATGTAAAAATATTTTTTTAACAGTAACGAAGGAAACAAATATGAGCATCGATGTTCAAGTTTCCAATTAAAAAGTATCGGGTCCTAAGTTAGTTATGAAGATTTCGACAGCACCATTGGAGACCGAATAATTTATTCATTTTATTTCTCAATACGATAAAATTTTCCTCTTCCTGATGAATTTGTAATATGTGAAATTTTTCTTTAATGAGATTTTTTCCACCGATTTAAGAATACAATTGTAGCAACTTTGAATAAATGTCTGTAATTATATATAAAAAACATATTAGGCTACAAAATACATGCACACATTATAAAGCGACATTTTTAAATATAACCAAATAAGGTTCAGGTATAACTTTCAAAATTTATATTAGTGTTTCTTGTGTTAAACTGTATTTACCAAGACTTCACCGATAACGTTGTGTTACTGATATCTATGAATTTCGTTCGAGGGCTTTAATTATAGTATTTACCCGGGGATTAATTCATCAAAATAAAATATTTATTTATGATAAACTACAAAACGGAAACATAAAAAATAAGCTTACATAAATTCAATTAATAAAGAAGTAAATAAAAAGCTCACATAAGCTTATCGAGAGAAATCTCAGAACACAACCGGATTGTTTCAAAGCTGAATATACTCTTATCAATAATTAAATATAAAAATATAAGTTTATCGACACAAAAAAAAATCTCATAAAATTCATTTGATAATAAATCTTATGTTTATTTATCTTTATTTTTGATTGATTTGAATGATTTTCATAAATATCATTTAAATTAAATGCTAATTTTATTGTGTTGCACTAAACACACACTTTTTAGCCATATTACAGGGTACAAAAATCATTACCATTGGTGCATCATTTGAATATTCCAATATTAAATAATTAACCGAATATGTGTATTGCTTAACCTTCTATTTTTGTATGCTTCAAGCCAATACCATTTCATGCAGAAAACATTACATTAAAAAGAATGTTAAATGAACTTCTACTTCGGCTCTTGCTCTTGTATGGACGATTTCAAGAATTCCGCTCGAAAACATCAATGCTTGTAAATAGGAATCAGGTGATCATGCCTAACCTTTGAAAAATATACAGTATTAAAATATTCTACTATCGAATTGTTTGTTTTTTTTCCACTATATTTTTCCACTCGAATCTCGAACAAGCTAGCTCTTAGGCACATAACTTTAATTTATTAATATTAAGTCTTTAGATAAATATGTTAGCTAAATGTTTCGAATTAAGAGAAAAATAAAATACCCTCTTTAGTGATACTGATATTAAATCGGAAAAAGCAAAAAATAAAGGTATAAAAAAATAATTGTGTTGTCACATTCTTCGCCCTTTTCCATGCTTTGAATATATCAAAATTAATTTTCATATTCGTCTGACTTATTTTTTTTATGTCATTTACAATGAATTAAAACTATCGCAAAAGTAGTAATGTGCAATACTATTTAATAACAATCAAGCAATATTCCATTGGCAAAAATATATGGATTGACAGGTTTTGCTTATCTTATATCCACACTTATACACATTTCGTTCCTGAAAAAAATTAGTATCCACTATTTTTAATAATAAAATACAGGGAACGACTCATATCTTCAAATGGAGCGGCAAACGTTTTGAGTTGATGCTGAAATACTCGATCTAAAATATCTGTACATATGAATTATTTACGAAATAAATATTCTCAAAGTTCTTCCCCATTAATAAAAATTGTAAAATTTTAATAGTATGTTTTGGGTGAAATATTTTCAAACTAAATATAATAATTTATCATTTATCATTTGAAACGCGTGGTAATACTGTTGTAACATATTTATTTGAATAAAAATTTATTTAGTTACGATTATTCACATTAGTAGATTTAAAATGACAGTGTTTGTCAACGAACAAAGTAAACGCTCGAATTATAACTGTAATTGGCTGTAACTAGGGCTTTCGATCCCGGAATCGCAGCAGAAAGTTAATCCAGCAGTCTCGGAAGATTTCATTCATCATAAATGATGAAAACTAATTAGTGTTCCAAATTAGATATTTTCTTGTGAATAATAGCGTTCAGCTTGGTTTAATTACAATTATTATTTTCTTTAAAACCATCATGCTAAATACATATTTTATTATTTCCTTCCCTTTTATTCGTCGAAACCATTGTAGAAAAACATATCATTTCATCAAAAACATATTTAAGCATTACCTCTTATTATTTTGAAAAGGAATTACTTAACAAATATTAATTGCACTTAAACTAGGTATTATACAACTTAAAACCATTAAATTGTGCTAATCAAACAATGTCCAATTTGAAAAATTACAAATTTGAAATCCTTAAGTCATGAAATCGGATCAGGATTAAATGCCTTGGCTGCAAGTTGATGACGGTGACATACAAACGGCTGCCATAAACAAAAATACAGAAATGTGTGTCGCATTCTAGGATGGTGTCCAAAATAAGTGAGAGAATTTTCTCACACATCTATTTTATGAAGAGGGGATTTTCAATGATTGCTGCGTATTTTCACAGGCCAAATTTGAAACAACGATATAAACACACTCCGAAAACTTAGAGAATACAGAAAACAAGAGAATTATTTACATTTGATCAGATTCCGGAATTTTGACAAAAAAATTTAAACCTTATTGAATACAAAGATAGCCTTGTATACAATGTTTATATTGACAAGAAACATACATGAGAATCTTGAAATTTTCATGAAAGCCATCATTTTTGGATACGTCTAATCGAAGTATTTATTCCTAAATGGATTAATTAGAGGTTTTATAGAGAGTCTAAACACTTACAATTAGTCATTTCTACGTTCAAAATTATGCCGATATAAGTCAAATGATATCCACCAGATGCAAAATTGAAGAGACTCTTTGTTCTTATATAAATAATTAAAATATTTTTCTCTCGTAATCACCATTTTTTTCTTACATTCAAACGTTAAATACCTTGAGCAACAGACAGCTGTTGGTTTTTATTGAAACAATTTTACTTTTATAATGCTTTACAAAGTACAAAAGATTGTATTCTGTATTGTTTTCCCCAAAATTCAATAATAAAAGCAAGGCTGTACTTTTCATAATTTCCCAGAACAAGGAAGGGGGACGTAGCTATTATTTTCCGAAACCACTAAAAGATATTAAAAGTACCTGAAAGAAAAATAGTTTTAGTTATATGATACGTACATACAAATGAAAAATTGAATATTTATTATTTATTGAACTACGATATAAATGATTTTTAAGAATTTATTATTACTTATTATATAGAAAGGGTATACATATTACAAATATTCCTACATAAGCTAGAGTAAAAATAAAAACAAATACAATAAAGATTAGTTAATGTATTATAAATATGTATATTATACAGCTGAAAGCTAAATTCATAAGAGATTTTATATAATTCACATATGTTCATACCAATAATTGATTGAAAGTCGTTAAAACAATATATATTTTTGTTTTATTTTGGAGTATAGGACATTACTATGTCAAGACAATCAATATTCGCGTTTTTATAATAGAAGAACACATTGACTAAATATTTTCCGTAAAAATATTGATCTCCAGTTAGATGTCGCGTTATCTCATTAATATTTATTTCTTTTATTTGAACGGTTCCCTGTAATTAAAAATAGATTTATGCAATATAAAAAAATATATATATATTTGTTTTTATTAAAACGTATTGCACTAGATTTTCGTTATTTTATTCTGATTTTTTTATTTTTTATTTGATAGGCTTATGATATATATATTATTTTTGTTCAGAACTGTTAGTGCGTGTGTTTGTCAGAACGTTTTTTGAAGAGGAAATGATGAATGTTGAAAGGCTTAAAAAATATGAAAAAAATATTTGAAACCTAATTCAATATAATTTCTTACTTTTACAACATTACAATTGCTGTCAAAAAGGTTGATCTTGCTCCAAACATATTTTGTAAACAATTGAAATTGACAAACATTGTCACTTCTATATGTCACCAATGTTTTATACCGAGTACCAGTCCATATTTGGAGTCGAATTGTGGCCTTAAAAAATTTAAAAACTAAAATTCAACAAAATGAAGTTAATAAGTACGTTAATAAATACTACGTTGATGTTAATAAAATAAAAAAATGAATATACTAAAATTAATTTTATTTATTTAAGTAATTTGGAAAGAGTTGACAGCTTTATATATTTTTTAGTGATAACAACAGCCAGGCACTATCAAAATCACTCTTAAATTGTTAATTATGAAAGCGATCACGAAAAACTAAAAAAAAGTAAGCAAATGTACTTTTTTAATTAAAACTTAATAGTTGGGGCTAAAAAAATAAAACCGTACATTTTGGATAGATAAATATTATAACCATGATATTGATGATTGTTTACTTGTTACCTCTATATAATTGATCTATGATTATTGATATATCATTGAAATTCTTACCTGAGGAGGACCAACTGTCACTAAGTTTGTTTTATTTCCATATATAATAACAGTATGATTACGTTTGATAATATTGTACACACTTTCAGATATGTTCTTGCGCTTCGATCCTTTGCATTGCTTAAATGATTCGATATCGAGGTCGTATTGGCCCTAAGTAGAATCGTAAACAATAATTGAAATTAAAATAAAAACAGTTATTTACCGTGTCAAAAATTTGAAATATATTGACTATTTTGTTTGTCAATACGTCGGACAAATACAAACGGAATGTCACTTTTGTACATTCTGTAGATGAGCGAAACACAAATCGATTGAAAATGTAGAGGTTAGATTTCATACATGTCGTGAAAAACCTTCATTAAAAATTTTTTTCAAAAAAATATATGTATATATGTATATTTTTGCAAACTTGCAACTTGCAACTGATCAAAAGCAATATTGGGGCAATATGTCTTATTAATTTTTAATTATTCCTTTTGAATGACACCACCTTTGTGGAAATCTATGTTTAATTAAGTATTTCAAATGATTCTTTTGTTTATTGATTGAATTGGCATTCACTTGGTAGAACTCCATTATAACACGGTGAAAAAATAGCAATGTATTTTAGTTCTACAAAATTATTTTTAACAAATATAGTTGATAGCTATTTCGGCTCACGCCATCGTCAGAACTATTCTTTTGTTATCCATAAAATCATTGGTGGAAAAAATACTTCTTATGAATATTCCAAAAAACTCACAAATTTTTTAGCGTTTTCCTTTTTAACTTCTGCACTAGAAAATCCGTAGGCAACAATGAATATGATCGCATATGCAAAAAACATTCTACAATTTGCCATTATCGACTGATTTCCCTTCTAAAGCAAATAATATAGTACATTATTTAGATTTTGCAATATAATTATATTAACATTCGTTTCGATACTCAAATACTTTTAATGTATTTTTATTTTACCCGATAATTAAGATTGTAGATAAAAATATTTTCAACAATGACATTAGACACAATTTTTACAACGGTATAGGGTAGTCACTATTTATTAAACAAGTGTCATATAACAGATTTTATTCATATTAAAAAGATTGCACGTTTTATTAAAAAATGCAAAAAACAAGACCGGGTAATATGTATTTTATATCTAATTTTAACTTTAAAGGAAAACGACTTTTAAATATACCCCTTTTATACATATATTTAAATAATTCTTGAAATGTGTTACTGTCAATGTCATAATTCTTCTTTATTCTATTTTTTTCATTTTTAATTTATTTTTTATACAATTATTTTCTCCAGGCTCTATCTACACTCTAAATCGTTAGTCAAAATTGTGAAATACGTTGCTTTTTTGCGTTAGATGTAATGTGATACATTAATATTAATAAAGATTTTATAAATAAACCTTTTCTACTCGTAACCAAAATCTTGCGTTTCCAAATCTTTACCAATCTTTTAAATGGAAATCCTTAAACCAATATTCAAGAAATTTTCCTATTTTATTTAAGAAGTTGAAAAAAGTGAAACAGTTGATAGTGTACAGATTTTGAACGATTCAAAATTGATATTGAAATTCTCAGAGGAACCTTTAGGCGATGTTATTATTTATAATAAATAAATCAATTGTTTTTATGCTAAATATAACAATATGCCATTATTACGCGAGAATTAATTGACTGTTGATAGTTAAGAAAGTTATTTTCGTCATTAAAATTTCCCACTCCTTACTTCCTTATTGATTGTTCAGAGCTCTTAATGGATTATTGATTTACCATAATTGTAATTTGTAATTCTTAATAAGTGATTGTGAACATTTAATTTTTATACTAATTTTCTTTATTTGTATCAATATTGTATGATTTTATGTAAATTGTTTCCTAGTTCTTGAACCCATGGTTTTGTACACCTGCTACCTTTAACTCAAATTAATTTTTTGTTTTGTATAAATAGACTTGTTTGTAAATTGTATTCTATCAGTTGATAATGCTCGCGATGAGCGAAACCGGTCTTGATCAAAAAATATATTGCGGAAATAAGTACTAAAAAAATGTGTTTTTATTATTTAAAATATAATGTTATTATAAAATAGAAAATTACAACTGTCAGTAACCATGATCTTCTTTGAAGTTTTACCAGACTGGGAGCCATTATCTCCGATTTCTTTAACCTCATCCATCCCATCGACAACTTCAACTTATGCACATCTTACTCCGGTATATTTGGTATACCAATAATAAGAAATAAAACATAAGTCATTTCACTATGACTATTTATACTAGTGGTAGCTATGAACATTTTTTTATGAGATACGTGACTGATTTTTCTTTAAAGGTTCCTTAAAGCTATGTTTTTATTATATATTTATTAAGACAAAATATTTAATAAGAAAAATTCATTGTAATGATTACGAAAGAAACTGGGTTAACAATGGAAAAGGATTGTATAAAACGAATAATATACCTTTGGAACGCCAAAGGAAATGAATACACGTGACCAATTGTATTGATTGTTCACTAGAAGCAAACGGGTGAAGCGAAAAGTAAAATCGGTCAAGTAAATGTTGTCGTTAGATATAAGGACGCGAAGGATCGCGAACGAACAAATATATAACGAGTTTATAAATATTTGATGTTAAAGAAAAACATACGTGATTCATACAGATGTTTACAATAAAGGCTTCGATTTGCGAATGATCGTTCAAATGACATGAAAATTATTTCAGTTAGATTGCATATGATATATTATTATATATTTGCGCTAATAGCAATAATTTCTGTGTGCTTTTTTGCTCGTCAGATTTTCTTTTTTTTTACTCATAGTATTTGCAGTGACCTCATTTATAATTTAATTTTTTTTCAGTACATGTTATGGACTATTTTGTTATTGATTGTTGTCTCACGTGTCAACTGCTTTTGTAAGCGTAAAAATCAATTATGAGATATTTTAAAAGTATAGATTAATTTCTTTGAAAATCAAAATATTTATTTTATAATAAATATACAATAATTGATTTGAATTTGATTCTATTGAAAGAAAATTTACATTTTATAAAAAATATTACAAAAGATAATAAATGTTATTATAAAGATACAAATATTACTTGAACATAATAAAGCAATTCGAATAAACGAATCCTTCAGAAAGAATCTCCAAAACATATCCTTGCGATTTTTATTGACATATCCCATCTCTATTGGTAAGAGCTGTATCATAGCAAATAAAAGGTCTCAGTAAGTACAGTATCAAACTTAGATGTTTTTTATGTAAGTTTTGAGATATGCTTTTCCTAGTAAAAATTCTTTCAACTGATAAAAAAAAACAAGCCAACTTCGTATTTCAAATAATCAGTTAAAATATTATCAGTCATATATGTATATATTTATTATTTAACGATGACAATTGAAAATCATTTTCATTCACAGCTAACGAGATATTATGCTACAGGGTGTTCGTCGAGAATATTTACTATATTGCCGTAAAATATTTTACCTTGTTTCTTCGTTCATCACATCATCTAAAATATATCATTGTTTTGTATTATTTTCAGATAATTTATAGTTTTTTTTCTGGCTTTTCTTTTTCCAGTTGGTGATGTTAGATGACACTGTCAGGAGCTGTAACATTGTTAATTAATACAATTTTGGATTTAAGCATATTTTAATTGAACATGATTTTCTTAAGACGAGTAACATTTTTAGATTCTAATATGTTCAAAAATTTTAGTAAAATTGTTTTTTTTTCAAACACTTTTTATTGATTTTATATATTTTCTATGATTGGTATTCCAAAATTTATTGAAAATAAGTTTTCATAAATCGCGAAAATTTTCAACTAGCAAGCAAATAAATAAAAATTTAAATGATAATAAATCTATCTGGTTTACGGAAATCAAATATGATAATCAAATACTTTGATTATCTTAAGAGGCAGTTGGGGTCGTCACCAAACCGAAGACTCATCTAATATTAAACATATCTAAGAAGATATCAATAGTGGAAAACCACATACAAGGATTTTGGTCAGTATTTTTCGTATCGTAGAAAACTGTAAAAAACGATTCAACTTGTATTTTATTTTTACATAAATGAATAATTAGTATTTAATACCTGGTTTGCAATTACTACAACCACAAATACTATATTGTGATAACTATTTTTCGCTTAATGTAATTTGACCACATCACTTATATAATGTATAAGTGATATAATGTATTTTTAATGCTATGAATATTTATTTATATTTTTAAATTATTTAACAAAAAATGTTTAAGCTGTCCTATGTAACTTCTATACGCTTCAATACATACATGCTAAATATAAACAACCTAGTAAATTATATATCGCTGTTTTGAATGTAAAGCTTATCGTTAACTTTGAGATAATAATGATTTTTTTTGCGTTATCAATCTCATATTCTGTTTTATAATAAATCAAGAAATAAAAATTTGAAAACAAAAGTTGTCAGTTTTCGTAAATAATCTTTTGTCACTTTTAAAATAAACTGGTTGTATATTTAAAATAGCAAACTTTTTTTCAAATTCTGTGTTTCGAAAAAATAAAAGAGTTTATTTTGAATAAAACAGACAATTAAAACACCCACACCGCGTATATTGCTAATTAAAATAAAGACATATCATTCACTAGGATTGATAAACAAAATAATTATTTTTAAGCATGATTATATTTCACTTACCAAGATGGAAAATTACACTCCTTTACAATACATAATCTTATGAAATCTCCCTTCTTGGAATGAAATAAGTTTACTACGGATTGATATGCTCCTATTTCTATTGTGAACTATATGTAACTGAATCATCTTTATCTCCCTGTTGTCTAAATATATTAATTATAGGTTTTGTGAACTTATATCTGGTAAATCGAGTTATTCCGAGTAGCTTTTTTTCAATGTGTAGAAATTTGATTGCGATCCACTCATTAAATCTCTATTTTCATCCATGATTCTGTTATATTATCATTTATTTTTAACAAAAATAAAAAAATAGTCGTGAAAGTCATGAGTAAAATTCAAGCAGGTATATGAAATAAGTGATTTTTTCGTGTACTTCTAAATGTAGGAAATTCTTGGCTTCTTTTCCTATGACTGAGTGCATTGCGTTACACTATCATAAATGAGCTGCCCCATGAAGCAAAAGTTTGATACTGATTCCATTTGCTGTTGTATATGTTTCTTCTGTAAGTATTGCAAAACGAAAAAAAATATCTACACGTTTAGTGTATTTTTTAAATTTGAGCGCACTCTTAATTAAAATTCAACAAAAATTTACATATCTATTGAGACTTTAATTTTCGTCTTTAAGACGGGATTTTAAAAAAAATTGACAAAGACAATTTACTTGTCAAATATTCAAAATGGGTTTGATTTTAAATTGATTTTAATTTTGTGTAGTCCAATCATAATTTATTTGACTCTTATATCGAAGGTCTCTAACGAAATATTTGAAATATTTTTACGCATTTCTTATTAAATCACCGGCGGTGAAATACTTTCTTCCATTTTCAAGCTTTGCTAATATATGTAATATATGTTCCCAATTATTTTATTCCTCACGAAATGTTTGAGTATAGTGTAAAAGTGGTTGCTATGCGATCTTATTTTAATATTATTTTTCTATGACCTTAAATAAATATATATAAATAATATACATATATATATATATTTTCTCAGATATACTTTTTAAAAACTGAAAATATTACAGCTGGTCTGAAAATTGTAGCCTAAATGACATATGTGAGTTTGACTTAGCTTATATATTGTTCACCACTTGGGCGACGTTCTGATGACAATATTTAGTTTTACAACTGACTTTTATACTCAGCGGTATTATATTTTTGAAATAAAATTAAAATATCGTATATTTTTTCTCAAAAACTTAGAAAGCAAATATTGAAAAAAAACCTTTAATTAAATCTTTCTTTCAGGTGAAATATGATTTATTAGATTTCATCAAGCACTGTCATAACTGGATTTATTATTTTCCGACTAAACAATTAAAAAGATCGCATCAATTTATTTTATACATGATTGTTTTGGAAATGCGTATTTATAGTGCATATATTATAATGTTTATAAAGTATACATTTGAAACAAGTTTCATTTGCGATTATATGATACAATAATCTCAAGGCATTCAATATTGTAATTTTTGTAAAAAAAATGAACCACATTCTTGAATTTTCCATAAAAATATTTACTTCCAACCATATGACGAGTGATAGCTTCTATATCAATTCCTTTTATTTCAATAAGTCCCTGAAACATTTACAGAATGATTAAAGCATTAACTAAAATTTCTCATCTAACGGCGTAGTCTGAGTATTCTAATATACAATAGTTACATTAAGCCGATACTCGAATCTCAAAATCAGCACTTTGCTTATTTGTAATTAATTTGTAAATCGAAGACAAATTAATGTTGAGTAAGACTGAATTGTAACAACTATTTTCGGAAATTAAACAAATGTAAGTAGATAATTATTTACCGCGCGATATTAAAAGTGTGTTAGCTTAAAATTTATTGTTTGAGGTCTATATGAGAATTCACACATAGAGACATGAGACTTCTAATAAACATACGTATGTCTTACTGATTTTATTTTTATTACTCGTGTGAAACTGACAATTCTCCGTCAATCCTTTAAAGTTAATTTGTATTCAACCGTCTTTTTAATTAGTGTTTCAATTTATACGTCTGATGAGTCTTTTTCATATTATTTCTTGACTTATCCTGCTCCTTATACCGTGATATTAATTGCTAAGCAATTTTCGCTAATGTATTCAATTCAGCCAATTATTCTCTCTTAAACGAAAATACAAAAAGTCTAAAATTTCCTCGACACTTATTTTGTACATTACAAATATTAAAAAATAATTATAAAGATCTACAAAATGATCGGTAAGTTATCGAAAACTATTAATTTAACATATTATACTGGTCAACTTACTTTGATAATATTACAATTCTCGTCAAAATTATTAAATTTGCTCCAAACATTTTCAGTAAACGCTTTATATTCACATGCCTTCTTGCTTCTGTAAGTTATGATGGCTTCATATCGTTTACCGGTCCACTTGAACAGTTTAAATTTGAACTGTAAATACATAAGTTAAATTTGTCAAATCGTAAAAAATATTTAAGCTAGATGGGTTTCAAAAATAAATCTTACACATTATCAGCTTCTTTTGATTGTCATATTTTTTATACATTTTAATGTTTTGAAAAGACGACATCACAAAAGCTTACCTCAGCTGGGCCAACTGTTTCAAAGTTTGTTTTGTTTCCATATAAAATAATATTATTACCTCTTCTGACTGGTACATATATACTCTCCGATACATTTTTCTTTTTTGTTCCTTTGCATTGGGCGAATGACTCAACGTAGATATCAAATACGCCCTGCGAGGAAATAAATATTATAACAAAACTTTAATGGATCTCGTCAGTAGCAGTACCCCTATAATCATAAATTTATAATAAAGCGTCTACAAAACAATTTAAGGCTAACAGCAGAATTCATTTAAAATGTTCATAATCAATTGGCATACATTAATTGGAAAGAAATTAATTTCAATAATTTTTCTGTTTTATTAAATTATCAATCAAGCATTAATGGAGGCAAAGAATGAAAAATTAATGAATGAGATTGTTGTTAACATAAATCACTACTAATAATAAAGGTAACAAATTTCATTTTGTTCAGTAATGCTTGAATTGTTTTACTTAATATTTGATAACTAACACACATCAGCAAAAAAACCGTTTGAAAATCAGGCCATGGTTGTTTTAAATCTTTAATACTAATAATTAATATTATTCAAATAAAATTTCTTAATGAAATTTTCATAATATTTAAAGTTCCACAAAAATATATGAATTTTGTTAAACATTCACCATAAATTATTATTTTTTGAGTTACATGATACAACAACAAAAATAATTAAAACATTAAGTATAAAAGCGGTAAAAATGTGGCAAAATATTCTTGACATTACTGAAAATGAGTTCATTAAGGATGTTTATTTTTAGTATAATTAACGGTATGAAATATAATATTACTTACAAAATTTGGAATATTTCCGGCAACCGCCTTGTCTCCTTCTATCATATTTCTACTGAAAATAAAGATTGCGAATATCGAAAAAACGAAGAAAACTTTTCCTGCTGCCATATTGAGTACGTTGTATCATCAGGGCGGACAATACGAATGAAAAGTATGTTCAGCAATTTTTAATGCCTAATTTGAAACGCTATAATTATTTTTGATATTCTGATGCGATAAACTCTGATTTCGAGACTATATATGCAAAACATATTATCATTAGATTATTGTTATCTAATATTAAGCAGGTGAAGTTAAAAAGTCATTATTCTGAATATGATACACGATGAAAACATAGTAATAATATTTTGTAATATTATAATGCCTACCAAATTGACAATCCTACTGATATGAAACGATTTGACTAGAAAAATATCGCTTATTTCAAAACTAAATTTTTTGACGATATTGAGTAAATATATTGTTAACATCATCAGAAATCTTTATACGACATCATCTCGTTATTCATTCACACATTGTCAATTTTTAGAAACGAGTAAAAATATACAGGTAAGTGGAAGATAGGTGAAGTATTAAGTAACTGGTATTTTGATTTGATTTGTGATTATTTTTTACTATAATGACAAAAAAGTGTTTATTTCCAGCCATATGACGAGTGGTGTCTTTTTAGTCGACACCTTTTATTCCAACAACTCCCTAAAGCATCAATAGATTTTTTAGATATCAATTTATGTAAAGTTCTGGAGCGTTTTGCTTTCCTATTTGACGATGGATATTTGACTCTATCACATGCTTTTTTTAAGTTTTTTCTGTCAGCCAATCTGAAAGGAATAATTCCGTTTTGGCAGAAGCAAACAACAGTTTATTTAACTTTTCTCATTTGAGAATATTTGTCAGCTCGTTCTAGCCCAACGCGTTTATTTGCTTCGACTAGCAGAAGCGCACTATCGGCGTAGGTAATAACCGTACAGTCCAGTGGAAGCGGTAACGACAGAACATCATCAAATAGTATATTCCAAAGTAGTGACCCAAGAACCGAGCTCTACGAACATTCCATCGTAGTTTTCCAGCTAATTTTGGTGAGGCCAGATTTATATTATATACGCGTATTGGTTAAGAAGCTTTATATTAATTTGAAGAGATTTCCAGATATCTGTCTCAGTTTAAGCTTTGCCAGTACCAGTGGCTACTATGCCTTGTCAATCGCCCCGCTAATATAAAAGAATATGTCGATGACTAGCTTTTTGTGAGAACTTTCAACAGAAGTCAGTACAAAACAAACGGCATCATCAGTTAACTCACTCAGACTAAATCAAAACTACTTATTCGAAAGGGCACAGTTTTTGCAAAGACGCTATTTAGTCTTTGCAATAATTCTCTCCAGAGTGGAGTGGAGGTTAAATATTTGATAACTTGGAGGGTAAACTATTTTTTTCCATAGAAAATTGTGATTGAAAGTTTTTATTTTGAATGATTTTATTAAAAAACGTAATAATATACAATTTTCTTAGAATTTCTGTACCTGCAGTCTACTTAATCAACATACTTTACTTGCACAAAACTATTGAAATCTATATTTGTTTTGGTAATTCATTTTAAAGTTTTATAGTGTTATTTAGCGTCATAAATTTAAAGTAAATTAAAAAAATGGATTGCATCCTTTCGATGATTTGTCTCACTAAAATAAAAATGACGAAAATATGTCGAGTAAGGTACATCAAGGTTGAAAAAAACAAATGAAAAATGGTATCGAAACTTTTTTATGCTAAATTTGAAATCCTATAAATATTTATATATATTGCCGTCCATTAACTGACTAACGTTATCAAGGCTGCATTATGCAAAACATATTATCATCAGTTTATTTTCATCGGAAACTAAGCAGGTGAAGTTAAAAAATCATTACACTGAATATTATCCAAAATGAAAATATAATCATATTTTGTAATATTTTTATGCCTACCAAATTAACAATTCTACGGATATGAAATGATTCGACTAGAAAAATACAGGAGTTTATTACTGAGAATAATTATTTTGTATACATCGTTTATTTTATGACCACACTTGTCGACGTTATGGAGCATATAAATTGTCAAAACAGCATATCATCAGAAATCTTTTAATGGAATTTCCTCGTTTTTCATTTAAATATTATAATTTTGTAGAAAAGAGAGAGAATATCAAGATAGTCGAAAAAAGTTTAAGTACTAAGTAATTGAAGTTATTTATAGAAATTGTAGTATTTTTATATTGTCTATGACTAAATGTGTGACGTAAATAACATAATTGCTACAGCAACATTTATATTGAATTGAATACAAATAAATTTGACGAATCATATAATGATTGACTTGTTAAATTTTAAGACATATTCAATACAATCTGTATGTATAAATAAGTGCCTATATGAAGGCAAGAATATCTATTCAAATTTTTCTTCAGTTCAAGATTACAATATTAAAGAAATGAAATAAATGTAAGCATTAATTCAGTGAAAAAGATATATATATTATCTTTAGTATTAATACAATATATCATTTGATTTTTTATGTAACATTTCTTTATGAATAATTGTATTTTAAAGATAGATGAAGTGGGATTTTTATGATATATTTTATTTAATTCATTAAAAAAAAAAAAAAACCGGAACCTATAATCTTTTTTTATTCATAAGGTGTATTTTTTAAGTGAATAATAAAACGTACATGTAATAAATTAAGATATTTTGTTGGTAAATATAAGTCAACAGTGTGATTGTGTGTGAGTGTGACAACAATTTTTCCGAAAAACATGCTTTGTCAATAAAACTAAACAAACTCCTATGATTTTGGAAAAAACGACCCAATAGCTTCAAAACATTCAATATTTGAATTTTTGAAGAAAATCTGAATGCGAATTTTAAATTTTCCATAAAAATATCGTTCTCCAGCCAATTGGTAGCACATTTCCTTTATGTCAATTCCTTTCATTTCGAAAATTCCCTGAAACATTAAGCAATGTAAAATAAGTATGAGGTAAAACATAGGTCATATATTTTTCAATTTCAATCCATGAAAATTATTAAAGACATCACCAAGATGGTGATGTCTTGTCTTCTCGAAATATTTTTTTTGTTTGATATCCTCTTGTATTTCTTGCGTACGACATTAAAATTAATAAAATAATAGGTTTTTTTAAATTAATCTAATCTAAAGATTGTAATTATGTTAATGATTCCATTTAATAGTCAATCGCAGAATATTAGAAATATTATGTAAAGCCAACATATACGATCTAGCCAATTTGACATTCAAATGGTCTATATGAAAATCTGCAAACGGATACAGCAGCTTCTAATGACCGCTGCTTTAGTGACGGGTTCAATAGCTGAAAAACTTATCTAAAATAGCACCTAGAAACAATTGACATTCCTCTTATATTTTAATCTTTGTCATAACGTAATGAACAATTACAGCAGAATTTTTGCGTCATTATAGCTATGCTTCCTTATATGTCATCCTCATCGGACTAAATGCGGTTAAAAGGAATTATTTAGATACAGTGACTTTCTGTTTATCTGTGTAATTATCTGTGCCTGAATTCTATAGGCATAAGAAAAAATATTATATGAATATCAATACAAATAACCAATTGGTGGAAAAAACCAAATCCACGGGCCAATATATAATACAAATGGTAAGTCTAAGGGAATATATTGCAATTGATAAATTCCACAACGAGCTTAAAAAATACTAGAATTTCGATTAAATTTGTTATTTATTAAGAAGAAGGTTTTGATTATCTTTTCTATGATTTATATGGCGAAACAATTTTGAATGTAGTTATTGCACCAGACTTTTTTAATACATCAAACAAAAGTTAAGCCCTTCTTTAAAAACCACTACTGTCTTGTAAAAATTCTTTTTATTACAACTTACTTTTTTCATAGTACAATTTGAATCTAAATTGTTAAATTTCGTCCAAATATGTTTTGTAACATGTTTATTTTCGCATATATTGTTACTTCTGTATGTAATCATTGCTTCAAATCGTTTACCACTCCACTTCCACACTTGAAATTTCCCCTATAAAAATAGCATTTTTGTTTAGTTTCACAAAAAAAATTCATGAAAATTTTGAATTTGAAAAAATCAAGACGGTGGTCTTTCTATTTTGTCTCACTAGTAAAGCAATAGATGTATTATACTTGAACAGTACGAATATTCAGTTGATTGGTTGTTAATTATTTACTACTATAGGTTTTTAATTTGAAAATATATTTGAATATGTTCCAGTTCAAGCAAATTTTTAATTTGATTTGCACTGGACTCTAAATTAAAAAAACAATAAAATTGTTTATTCTTCTGTATTATTTATATAAACATGTCCTAACTTACCATTACTGGACCAATAGTAAGAAAGTTTTTTTTAGTTCCGTTGACCAGAATGGTGTCACCACGTTTGATTATGCTGTAAGTACTTTCGGAGATATTTGTCTTCTTAGTTCCTCGGCACACTGAAAATGACTCAATTTTCGTTTCGTAATAACCCTATTATGAATAAAATATTATTATCGTCATCGATTTGTTTACAAATAACTTTCAATATTAAAATTTAAGAATTTTTTTCACAGAAAGTTTGACAAGTAAAAGAAAATGCTTTAGACACATTGAAATCTTTAAGAATCCTTTTATTTGTTGTAACCAACCATTCGACAAAAATCTGTTCTTTTTGTCACAATCACTATTTCCTGCTGTACTTGTAATTATCATTTTATACCAATTAAACAAATGCTTCCTTAAATTTTAGCACCATAAAAGAAAATTTAATAGAAATTCACAATAGTTATATTTTCAAAATTCAATGCATTAATTATTGAAGTCATTCCTAAGATGGAAAGAAAAAAATTTTTTTTTCAAAATACGTGACTTTTTTTACAGTATTCTTATGGCATTATGAGTTTAATAAAGACAATTGAAAAAGTCTACAAGATTAAATAAAACTGGAATGAAAGAAATCGACTATATTTTCTCAATTCTTGTGCTTTTTAAAATTAAAACTTACAAAACTATAAATATTATTTGATCCATTTTTTCCAGCTTCCACGTTGTATTTAACAATGTGCTTAACCATAACAATTAAAAGTAAAAAATAAAAACTTCTATAGTATGCCATATTGGAATGAACTTCACTATTATAGTGAACTTTTAAAAATGACTAAATGTATTGTTCGTTTACCCGATTATACATAATTATTCTGTAATATTTGATAACGTATAGCTACGACTAAAAAAACACAACATTTGAATAAAGAAAAAAAAAATGATAAATACAGTGAATATAAAAATGTATTGTTGAATCAAACAAATAATTATTTAAGCAGAACAATTCTGTCAACGTTGTTTATGGTAAAATGTTTTATTTTATTGAATAATTTCCAATTATTTTAAAAAATGTTTAAATTATAAATAACTTCATAGCTTAAAAATGTTTATAACATTTACTTTTTTATGGATGCATCGTTGGCAATGATTGCTTAAAATTGTCAATGAACACGATATAGTTAATTTATTTTTAGCATACCTATTATTTAATCTTTATAATTCAGGTAAATATATCAACGCAAAAGCTTGTGATAATGTTTAGACAAAATGAAATAATATGGAATGATAATTTAAGCATTTTCAGTATTTAATACAAAATTCGAAATAAATTCCTGTTGTCAGTTTTTACCTTCTGAAAAATCATTTTGCCGTTTGATACGGTGCGCATATTTGTCTCGAGATAACATTTTCTCATGTTTAGTATTAAGCACACGGATGTGATAAAAAAAAATTACAATTGAAACATTTTTCAACATTATCTTAGAACACTAAAATAACATTGACAATGTTAAAAAATGAATGTGACAATTGAGTAATAATTTTGTCACCCAATGTAGATCCATTCTTTATATGGCATTGTTAAATCATAATACTTGTTAACGATTTTTTTTTGGGATATCAAATTCATGGAGCGTTAAGATCTATGACGCGTCAGCATCAGAGCTCTTCAAGTCTCCTCCATCTCTCATATATAGATTTAATTTTGTTAAAATTGTTGTGTCATTGTTGACAATATTAGGTCGCAGCTGAGCCGTGGAACCCACAATGAGTGCAGCTCACGCGGACACTATTTTTTTTTTTTTTTGGGATATCAAATTCATGGAGCGTTAAGATCTATGACGCGTCAGCATCAGAGCTCTTCAGGTCTCCTCCATCTCTCATATATAGATTTAACTGGTTGTAATTGTTGTGTCATTGTTGACACAACAATTACTACTACTTACAGGTCGCAGCTGAGCCTTGGAACCCACAATGAGTGCAGCTCATACGGACACCATACGCATTACATTCACTCATGCATACGCGTGCACACAGCCACACGCATGCATATACAATATCTAAGGAAATAAAATTAGAAAGTCATTTTCAGATGCCGAGGTTGTCCATGTTGGGATTAAGATCTGTAACAACAAACCTATGGCGGGTCATCGAGCAGAACCGCTCTCGGCCTTAGACGATTACTCGGTACTGTCTCATCATAATTATGTAGATACGAAATTGTAGGGTTATAATGTTTGCCTATATCGCTGTGAAAGTTTCGAGACATTTCACGAACGAACTCTCGAATTGTAGGCATTTTCAAGTCTCTATGTAACAGCGAATTGCGAACGTACCACGGGGCATTACAAATTTGTCGCAATGATTTATTTTGAACAATTTGAAGTGTCTTCAGATGCTTCTGGTGAGCATAAGCCCACACTGGAGTAGCGTACACCATAATTGGCCGAGTTATAGCTGTATAGAGGAGCAGCTTGCTTTTGAGAGTAAGCTTGCTCTTCACATTGAGCATAAAGTTTAGTTTAGCTTTTACACCATAAGCTTGACGTTTTTTAATCGCGTTGTGCTCATAGAATTTTAGCCTATTGTCTAGAGTGAGACCTAGATACTTGACAGTATTGGACCACTTGATTTCTGTATTTTGCATACGAATGCAATCGAAATTGGGTTTTCTAATGAAACCCTTTGAAAACATAACTGCAGCGCTTTTTTCGGTATTGATTTTAATTCGCCAGTTTTCACACCAGTCCGCTATGGTATCAGCCAATAGCTGGACTTGTGTGACAGCACTTTGCCGATTACGAGATTTTGATAAAATAGCAGTATCATCGGCGTACTGAGCTATAACTGCTTCGCTTTCCCTACCGCAAGGAATGTCATGCGTGAATATATTATACAGTATGGGTCCCAGGACGGAGCCTTGCGGGACACCAGCCTGGATCGGTCTGAAGGAGGATCGAATTACACCCATTTTGACTTTGAAATGTCTATCCGTCACGAACGAGTTGAGAATCTTTACAAGTGGTAATCCTATGCCAGCCTTCGACATTTTGAATACGAGCCCTTCGGTCCATACCCTGTCGAAGGCTTTAGCAATATCTAAAAAGAGGCCCGCCGTGACCTCTTTATGAATGAATCCACTTGCGATCAACTCTACTACCCGAAGAAGTTGGTGGTTTGTCGAGTGATTCGCGCGGAAACCATGCTGTGTATCTGGGATTATCTTTTTCTCTTCCACCACTTCTTGCAGTCTAGCTTTAATCACACGCTCTAGAATTTTGCTCATTGCGGGTAGCAAGCTTATTGGTCGATGGTTTATCGGAAGAGTGTGATCTTTCCCAGGCTTTGGAATTAGAATAATATCCGCTTCCTTCCAACGTGATGGAAAATAGAGTAATCTTAAGCACGCGTTGATAATAGTGACTAACGAGCTAATACCTTTAAGCGGTAGATGTTTTAGAGCCTTATTACCGATTCTGTCATTTCCCAAAGCTTTTCTGTCAGAAAGCGCTTTGATCAGTCCTTCCACCTCGGCAAATGTAGAAGGACAAATAGGTTGACAGTCTTCAGTTAAGGGTTGTTCTAGGATTAGCTTAGCGGTTGCTTCTATATCTAACACGCTATTTTTCAAGCGTGAATTACTTGTGTCAATTGAATTGGGTGCAAATTGTTTCTGGAGGCTATCCGCAAACTCTTCTACCTTTTCACTGATGGTGAATACGGGACCCTTTGCTCCGTGAAGTGGCATCAAGGGGTATTTTTCTGCGCGGAGAACTTTGGAGAGAGCCCAGTACGGGTCGCTTCCTTTGACGAATTCATTTAAGTAGTCGTCGGTAGTTTTTTCGCGATAAGCCTTCATGGCTCGTTGGATTTCTGCGGACAATCGGTTGACGCGTTGTCTTACTAAGGGGTTGCAGAACTTTTTCCATTCCTTTCTCGCGCTCCGTCTATCATTTATAAGCTGTCTAATATCTGCTGGAAGCGCTTTACTGTGCGGTGAATTTTTTACCGTTTTACTGGCATATGCAGCAGCTAAATTGATATTTGTTGTGAGGCTATGAATCTCAAGATCAATGCTTTGAATATCCGTTAAGTCACTGTGCGGGATAAGCATGTCGTCAACAAAATTCTCGAATTCCTTCCATTGGATAATATTACGCGTCTGATTAAAATTATTACAACTATGGGTAGACGGTACTCCTAACCATAAAATGACTGGCTGGTGATCAGAGTTAAGCTCATGCACTATATGAGTATCGTACTGAAGGTTCACTCCACTCAGTATAGCAATGTCTATGACATCTGGAATGCCACCATTTCTCGGTAGGGTCGTTGGCTCAGAGGGTGCCGCTACCACTGCATCGATATCATCGATGTAAGATTTCAGTAGACGTCCACGTGAGTTCGTCAATCTACTATGCCAGTCGAGGTGTTTTGCGTTAAAATCACCTGCTGCTATTGTAGGTATACCACGGGGAATAACTACTTCTAGGTCGCAAGTCATTATTTGTCCATCAGGGGGGCTGTAAACTGAAACGAATCTAATGAGTCCCGAATATTTTGTATTTACAACTATCGCGTTTGCTTCTAGTTCGCCGATAAGCGCTGGCAATGGCACCGCACAGTGGTCAATATGTTTTTTTTTATATAAATCGGTCTAGTTAACAATAAACATACACTAATAAGAGGTTGGATAATATCTCATGAAAAAATATCTGATTTTTATACTAAAAGCTTCAAATATAAAAATTTAAGCTTTTTAAATAACAAATAAGTCGCAAACTATACTATCAAGTATTTTTTTGGGTTTTGAAATCACTGTAGCATATAAAAGTTAAGAAATTAATTCGTGAGATGCAGTCATTTATTACTGTTTAAATTTGTCAATACTGTGAAGACCGATGCAGCTTCAGAAGATAAAAAAAACTATGAAAGTTAAGATGGAATTTGAAATATGATATGATGAAATTCGTTAGTGATCACATGCCATAACTTAAATGCGCTTTTTTTATAAATTTTAAAATCTGTAAATTGTTGAAACTTTTTACAATTCCACGTGTTCTGTCACTAACGACCAGGTTTCGCCTGTCGGCATCTTCAGGCATTCTATTGCACGGACACAACATAACTGACTAAATGGAAGTCGCATCCGTGAAATAGAATGCCTGAAGATGCCGAAAATGAAAACCCAGTCGTTAGTGACAAAACATATGGCATCGTACAAAGTTGTAAAAATTCAAATTTGATATTGAAATTTCTTCAAGCACCTTCAGCCGATATCATAAATTTAAAAACTATATTTAGTAAAGAGCTTCCTGTTATTTTGATAAAAAGCTCAAATGAGAGTCATCTGGGAGACATAAAATGTCAACTCAGTCCTCAGTGCATGACCAAATACATTCGTTTAATGATCCAATCATTCGAGCGCACTGAGTATTTTTGGACCTTAAAAAAACAACGCAAACTGTATGCGTAATCAAATTACATAAAAACTGTTGATACAAGCAAACTTAGATTGATTGGTTATGTATTCATACACTTGATTACAGTTTTCTACGATAGAAATTCACTTCTTACATAAACCGAAACACATCCGATACAAAAAAAAAAAAATCTCTTGTAATTAAAATAATTTACTTCATACAGTGATGCATCATCTGATATGTATTGTTGAAAAAAATTCATTCCTTAAAAATATCATTAGGGTTTGAATTTTCTCAATTACCGAAGCGTTGATTGATTCTAGTGATAACCAAGATTTAAAAAGATTGTATAAATTTCAATTGTTGTATAAACTATTCCAATTATTTGAAATTTGAGTTCATCGTTGTTTTGGATCATTATTAATTTTTTAGTTTGAAAAAATTATAAATTAACATCCGGTATTTAAGTGATACTATTAACTGCTCTCTGTTGTATAATTGGTGTCAATTGTGATCAATCCAAAAGTAATAATCAGTGAAATAATTTTATATAATTGTGATAATATTTTTGTTAAGATAATTGAAATTGTTTTTATAAATAAGAGGTTTGCAAAAAAATAATGCAAACTAAGTAATTTAACACATAATATCTTCAGTCAAGTTTGTTTTAATAAAGAAAAATATAACTTTTTTTCATTTACAATATAACCGAGGGAAAAATTGCTAACACAATTATGAAACACCTTTAAATAGTTCGATTTGAAGGAATGAACTAACATTGATATAATGTATTTAAAAAATACTGCACTCGTAACGACCAAAACCGGTCTAGGTAATTGTATAAAATTATATGTTATCTGTAGAATGATGTATTTTACATTTGTAAATAAATATATATATTTCGGCATTATTGCAATGATACTTTTTGTAATCATTGCCTTCATTAATACAACATAAAATTCTTGAGTGTGATTGAAATACAAAATCCAAAAGTTAACTTGTCACAAAGTGAGAATTTACTTTGTAGCAAAATTAGTTGGTGAGAAAATTATTTCTCTTTACAATAAAATACATTCTGTACTTTATTAAAACAGAGTGAAGTTCTGAACAAAATCTAATCAAACTGTTACTCGGATACTAAAAAAAATGTCATATTAAATTTGTATTCGGCGAAGAAGTATGTGTACATTTAAATAAATATATTATAGTCTGAATGTAGTTAACTTGTTACTGATTAATTTAGAATTATCAGATCATCTAACCCTAAGTCTTTTGTATGGCAAATATGAACCTAAAATAAAGTGACTTTATTTTTTCTCATAAAATGCCAGCGAAGAACCTGTATATTGTCCAGCATGTTGGAATCTTCACGGCTAGAAGAAAAGCCTCGCAAGGCTGATGCTTTCTGAAGAATAAACCAACTTGTGATGTATTCAGAGTTAAATTATCAGTATATTTAGACGTGTATTCGTATAAATGTTTGTTAATGATTCTCATTTGAGTCATCATCGCTCATTGTTCATTACGGGCTTCAATTTATACTGTTTGTAGTTATAAATGGTATACTTGCATGCTTAAACGGGTAAAATTCTGTAAAGCATTCTGTTTTTTTTTTTTAAATAAATAAACTGAGGTTAAAGTTTTCATTGACAATTAAAATCTCTACTAGTTTTTGATAAAACAAAATGCATTTGTCGCTACTAAAAAAACTATTCTATGTTTTGGAATTACAGTAATGTATGAGCATAAAACCTAATATGAATCAACAATTCAATAATCGTTATGGTAAAGACTAAGATATTAAATTTTAATAAAAAAACCTTTCTAAAGTGTTTTTATCTTCTATATATTATTCATATTGCATGTTTTTTTTATTATTTGAAACATCATGCTTTCTCACCAAGAAGTGATACTTAACACCATAAAAGTGATTTATTTTATAATATTTATCAATAATTGTTATGTATCTTTTTCTTCTATTTTTTGCACTAAAAATACTTTCTAACTTTGCATTTTGTGATTTACGCAATTTACTACATAGCCTGGTGATATTTGTACCCCTGTATATTTTGTTGAAGAAAATAGTACTATTCAATGCGTTAATGGTTAATTTTAAATAATAAGTCAATATACACGAAAACAATATAAATATATCATATATGTACTTAATTAATCAATTTAATATTGGAATCAATGATATTTCGAATAAGGTACGCTCACCGCGAGTTTTATTAAATTATATTGTTTTACAACACAAATGGTTCAAAAATTTAGAAAATAATTTATAATAATCTTACAAATATGTATAAATGAAAAACAGTAGCTTACAAATAAAATGTAAAAGACTTTTAAAACTTAAAAAATCATAATTGATAACCAAAAATCAAACAATATTAAAAGTCTACAAAGCCTGTTTGTTGATGTTGTTTCAAATACATTTTTAAAACGAATAAATATTTGACTTAAATATGGTTTTTATTACTAAAAAAAATATTACGTTATCACAAAATTTTTTTGAATTTGTCTTATTTAATAAGAATTACAACTGGGTGCTTAAGAAGAAAATTACACCATTAAAGTTAAAATTATATATATGATTTTAGATACAATGGTTTTAGAATAAACGAAGATTGTATTTCTGATATCAATTTTTAAATGAAGTATTTATTTTGATGTTATCTTGGAGAATACACCGCAATAGTTTCAATACGTTATAAGTAGTAAATCCCATGGTAAAACTGTGAACGGAGCTTAAATTTTCCATAAAAATATTTTTCTCGTGTTAAATGGTTGGCCAACTCTTGTAAATCGAGTGTTTTAATTTGCATTGTTCCCTGAAACAGTTTCAAAACTTTGTTACAAACTAGATATCAGTGAATAAATTCCAAATGCATTTCGAAAGCATAAAAAAAGGTTTTGTAATGCATTTCTTGCTCGACATTTGTCACCTAGAATTTATTTAAGAGGACAAGATATCGTAATTATGCTTAGCAGAAATGAAATGTCGAAAAATTCAGTGAAATTATTTTGAATAATTGTGCATGTTTATAAAACATTAAAGTTTCATTTTGAACGTAACATACATATGTGTCGAAATGTTTTTTTCTGTTAGTGAATCATTTCTTTTTAAACTCACCTTTATAATGTTATATTTTGAATCTAAACTGTTAAACTTACTCAATATGTTTGTGAATAAGCGTTGATTTTCATAAATATTTTCAGATCTATACGTAAACAATGAAACAAAACGTGTCCAATTCCATTTCCACGACTGCAATTTTGCCTAGGATGATTTTTTTGATTTTAAATAGGAAAGGAAAATCACTTTTATCAGAAAAACAACTTTATTATATTCATAACAGATAAATAGTAAAAGCTGTCATCAAAATAAAGCAAAAAAAAAGTAAAATTTGTAACTGATCATAGAAAAAATGTAAATCTTCAACTGCTCGCAGTTGTGTCAGTACTAGGGATTGTATTACCGGTAAATGGCCCAAAATACACCAACGGTAATTACCGGTAAATTTTCAATTTGCCGATTATTACCGGAAATGTTTTTATCGTGAATTAATGCCCGATATAGGCATATTATAACGATTTCTTATTATGGTATATGCATGAGGGAGTGAGTGGTTTTTTTTAACTCCGGCAACATTGATAAAAAGTATTTTACTTGTCACACTGGTGTCATCTGTCATCACAATCGCAATCGCGGTCACCGTGATTTCCACTGCAGGCTACAGCTGATTCTAGTTTTTATGGGACAGATAGCAAAGAAAATTCGTGTTTAGGTACATATTCAACTATGTTTTCATTATACCAAAAAAATAACCATTTATTAATAAACTCTATAATCCAATACATTGTTTTTTTCATTATGAATTCATATTAATAGATACAAATTAGGTATATATTTATAATATATATATATATATATATACTACATCAATAAGTTAATGGGTAAACTAATAGTATAGCGTATGAACTTCTTACAGGCAGGTAAACCAAATATTACATAGTCGTTATTTAAATTGATCAATCTTTGTGTGGCAAATAATAAAAAATCTGATTTATTAAAAAAAAGTACATTTAAAACGTACACATATTCTCCTGAAACACATTTAAAGTACATCTTTTGACATAACTATTCACCTGAAATGTATTTTAAATTATTTATGTTTCAATCCAGGATACCATTTTTAGTGAAAGTAGTCACGTACAGTTATACTTTAATGATGTAATCCACGTCTATTTGTTTTTTTCATTTACCGGTAAATTACCAGTGAGAGGTGAATTTATTTACCGTTTACCGGTTATTGAAATTAGACGGTAAATTGCAATCCCTAGTCAGTACTTATGAATTGTGAAGATGGAGTTCTAAAATCAGTTATTTTTATTCGTTCAATATAAGCATTGGACGACTCTTTTTTTTGTTTTTTAAATTTATAAATAATCAGGATTAAAATATGCATTCACACTTTTTTAGATAATGATGTATGAGTTCAAAATATTATGATTATAATTTTGAATATTATTTTATTATTATTTAACTCACCTTAACTGGGCCAAGCGATTCACGATTTGTAGTATTCCCACTGACTAGCAGACTGTCTCCATGTCAGACTATAGAAACTTTTTGTGTTGTTAATCTTTTTGAACTCTCTGCATGATTGAAATACCTTTATTCGTGATTTTTTGGACCTTATATATAATTATAAAAAATATGTAGCGTATTGATTTCTCCTCTATTTCTTGAAAGTATTTTTATACTTAAATAATTTAAACATATAAAATACTTTGAAATAATATAGTTTTATGAATATAGGTATTATTCAAAAATAAAAAAAACACTCTTCTTTCTAGATAAATGTAAAAAGTGTAGTATTTATCAAATTTTGCTTCTAATTATCTAATGCGAAATTCGCTATTTTATAATACGCAATTAACTGAAAAAATAATTTCAACAAAAAAACCATTGAGAACTTTTTTCTCATCTCAAACAATGGAATATCTTTATTTTATATACTATTGCCAGTAACCTAAAGAAATTTCTTTTCAGAAAACAATATTTATAATAATTTATATTTCACCTTAAATATTAAATTGGAAAAACTTACGTAATTGGAGATTTCTTCATATTTATTTTGAGCGCCATCCACATTAATGCAACAAAACTGAATCAAAAAAATGATTTTAATGTGAATTAAGCTTCTCATATTGCTACAGACCAAGTTCTGATGTCATTAAGTAAAAATTATAATAATATAAAAAATCATATTCGTTTAAAACATTAACTAGAAAAATCAAGGCTCAGTGAAGCTTGAAACAATTTCAGGGACTTTTAATGTACTAAAATTTCACGATTAATACATCAAACATATTAATTTTGAATATAAGTTATAATGTCTTTGAGTAGAGCGATATTTTATTATTGTCAATATCTCTCAAAATAGTGTATAAAACTAAACTTAACAAGTCTCAAAAATCTAATAATGATATAAAAGTATTGAAGGCTTTTTTTGAACTGAAAGTTGTTTTTCGATACTTATAATATTTTTTTTTATATAAATGAGGCATGTAATGCGGCTTTTTTACTATGTAAACGATGATACGAAATTTTTTGTAAAATAATTCAATTTAGAATTAGAACAGTTCATAACCCCTGATTTATAAGTATTGTATTTTTTTCTCCATTAAAAAACAAATTATAATAGCATAAATTTAAATTACATTAAAAATTAAATTAAATTTAAATTACATTAAAAAATGATAATATGTTCATGGGTGCATAATATAATAGCTAACAAAGTAATGACATATCATTAGTTCTATAAATATAAAGGTACATAAAAGCAAAAAAAACTATATTGCATTATTTTATGCATTGACGTTTTTTAGATAATTTTGGCAAACTTTTGATAAACTAAGGAAAAAATACCCTGAAATACTGAAAAATCTTTCAATGATTTTTTTAAAATAATTTAGCGATGGCGGAAATGAACGGCTATTTTTTAATTTAGGTTGAATGGTAATTATTTAAAAGTGAATGGATTTGTTAATATGTGTGAATGAAGGTTATATAACATCTAATTTATAATAATTTTCCATTATATTCTCACATTATTATTTCTGTTTTGTCAATGTGAGTTTTTTCCCAAGCCATGTGTATACATAATATGTAAGTGTATTAAAAAAAGTTGTTTGACGTAGGTGAAGATAATTTCACAGATTTGACAGACTTAAAATTTATCGGCTTAAATTGGAAAGTTTTCTAGGACAAATATTCATTGTACACTGTAGAAAATTGTATTTTCGATAATGGAAGATTTTTTTATATCGTTTTGTGATGGATGGTATAAGATAAAGTTATAATGAAATGTAATTATTTGAAGTACGTTAATTTATAATTTGTGATACTATAGCGTACGAATTCGTAAAGAAGAGAATAATCAAAGAATATCTTGATTTATCAACTGGATCGATTCAAAAAGTAATAAATTTAGTTAGTTAGATACCAAAACCAGCGTTTGCCAATATCATGTTTTTATTGAAAAGATGCGTATTTATTCATAAATTGATTTCGTTCATAATATATTTTTTGAAGTTAATTTTAATATTTTACTTTGATATGTGTTTAATTTAAATTGCTTAACATCAAAAATTTGTATACATTCAAAAATATGAGTTTTATCCAAAATGAATAATAATTTGATAGCTTAATCATCGCATTAAATAATGTACACATGAACACCTCGTAAACTTTTTATTTTTATCTGGTGCAATATGTTTCCGCTACGTTTGCTGCTGGAAAAAATTATTGACTTTATAAACATTATTCGTAGAGTGAAATGCTCCATCAAATCAAAACCAATTTAAAGGCTAGGTTTAAGGACTACTATCAGATAAATCATGGTTGTTTTTGTATAAGCAAACCTGCTCTCATAAATGATTCAATCGTTTTTTATCAGAAGACATAATTCATTGACCGGATAAACACACAGAATTTTATAATTCATTTGAATTCAATTTAAAAAGGAAATTCACTCGGTGTGACAACATACAAATATTTTATCGAATTAGTAATTCCAATACGTATAGAAGATTTTTCTCGAGGTCAGCTTTTGCACAAACAAACTCAAACTTTTAAGGGAGGCAAGAATAAATTAATATTTCAGTAGGCTTTTTTACATCTTTCCAATGTACTTCGGTTACTTGAATAATATGCATGATGTTGTATATGTGTTTATAATGCTGTGTAGATTTTACGTTATCATACGTTGAAAAACCTTGCTTAATAATGCACCAAATCAGCTTCTTGGATGTCACATTGAACTGATTCAATGAAATAATTTAAATAAATTGTAAAAAATAAATATCTAAATTTTTAATAAAGAGTAAGATTATGATACAACATTTAAATTAAACAATATGTCTACAAAATTTTTTTTTCTTGTATTGTCAAAAATAAACAAGTAACACACCTTATTTATGTTTTTTCAGTAAATTGAAAATAATCACAATTACCACTGAATAATTTGACTAAATTTGATCCTTAAAAAGAACGATTTGCTATGTTATAGTTTTTTTCTTGACGGATTTATAATGTATATCCGCTCGACACTAAGTAATTGAGTGCAGTTGGAAAAAAACATCTTTTGAGCTATGGGTCATAATTGCTTCACGTTTTAGACGAACAAGGCTTAAAATATATTATATATACAATTATAACGTAAGTGCTCATTCGTAATCTGGTATGAGGATTGAAACCGTAATTATACACTGATACAAAGAAAATATTCCAATTGTTAATAAAAACTGTCGACATTTGCTCAATAAGCTTGAAACGAATGATGAGAACGACGTACAGTCATAGAGAAAGTGAAATATTGTTTTTCAATATACTTTGCGCAAAATTTATCATCATGTAAAATTCCAATCAATAATTATAACCAACGCACACGATCTCTCTCTGCGTATGTGTATGAGGTTAGAATATGTAGTTATATATATGCTATGGACTGGAAAAAAAGAAACACGAGAAAAAATATGTAGTGTAACAGTTCTTTGATTTTGATACTGCAATATTACTCTCTTTCAAGCTACTCTAATGAAAAATGTTATCGGTTGTAAAATAGAATATCATAATGATAAAAACACACACATGAGCCAAATTTAGCACATTGGAAATATTTAATATATATATATGTAGCAGTTATTTAATCGTGTACAAATTTAACCTCTCAAAAAGATGTCGTGTATGTTATTGATTATGCAGATAGTAATTATCAAAATATTTATCGGCAAAAAATACAGTTTTGTACAATACAGAAACCAAACTGATACTGACGAAATAGGAAACTAATGTATGTATGTAACTCTTGTGAAATCTATTCACGTACTTAAAATTAAAAAGATAAGTATCGGTTTCAATAAAAACACGATTCGATCGTTTAAAGCTTAATTGATTTTGAGTAAAATGTTCATATTAAGTTATCGTATTTATAATTCAGTTGATCAAAAACATTTGCAAGTAACGGATTTGGAAACAATTTTTTTTCCGCTAAAAATTCTTAAGTTGAAATATGAAAATAATAATTGAAGATACAACATCATTAAATTGAACCCGATAAGAAAATTGTCTTATATTTTAAGTTTTAACCTACCAAAATATTACTTCGACTCCAAACTTAATTGATCAATACATTACTCTCTCCGATAGTCTAAGCATGGAAAAAACATTTGCACAACAATTATTTTTTTTCACTTTTGACGAAATAAATCTAATATTAATTCGAAATATTAATTTTGATAATTGTAAGAAGTATTTTTTTGTTATTTTTGGTTCATGTATTAAAAATATAAGATTGTTTTTTTTATTTTATTGATTGAATTGGCATTCACTTGGTAGAACTCCATTATAACACGGTGAAAAAATAGCAATGCATTTTAGTTCTAAAACTATTTTGGCTCATGCCATCGTCAGAACTATGCTTAAATTAACATTTGCTTATATATATATAGCTGTGTAGAAAAGGTACATAATATATCTTCTCTCCTGTTTTAACGGCCTAGCTTGTTTCTTTCTCGCAATAAAACTAATTGTAAATAAAACTGAAAAGGCGGCTATCACAATAAGTTTACATGTGGCACGGAAATGGTCTATTATGGAAGCACGTCAGACCCCCCCCCGTGGAGAGGTCTAATTAATGGGGAAGACAATATATTAGTTTGTTAGTTAAAAATCCTTTGTGATAGTTTTAATTAATGAATTCAAAATAAGAGTTTTTTTAATTGTGTAAATATTTGATACAATAAAAAAGGAAAAATTGTATGGAAAGGGGTTTCCCAATAACAATAGAAAACATGAAAATATTTAATTTATTCGCGTTTGATAAGCAGTTTGATCGCAATATATACTAGCCACTTCAATTCGTTTATTAAATGCGTGATAAAAATCAGAATAAATCATATTTATACCAAAGTATGACCCAAGCTACTATAATATAGCTGCCATATCTCTAATTTGACTATCACCGCACTCTGCTATCTGCCTATTAAAATCGCTACTTCGCGCAAGATATCGTTTAGACAAGCTTTTATCGCCGTACATGCATGAAATTCGCAAAGGAGGCTTCAGTAGCGTTCGGAAAATCGAACCAGTAGGTTTGGTGATGAGCGACGCGTCGGTTTTCTTTGAACGCTTTTCTCGAAATACGTGCGGTCAAATTCTATCACTGTTTTCGTTTACAAACGGCATATAAATTTAGTATAATTTAATAATTCAACATGCAAATAAACAACGCTGCCACAAGAAATGTAATCATTCTGATGTTGTGAATTCGATCTTATGTATAAATAAACACAAATAAATTGTCAATATTGCGATTGTTTGTTTTTGTATGTACACCATAAAACAATATCCTCATAAAAGTTTAAATGAAATTCAAAACACTTAGAAGCGAAGAATAGTGTTTGTCATTTTGATTAATATACACGTTTCAAACATATAGATATCTTGATACAAGTGCAATATAGATTTGGATTTTTGGAAACGGAACTTTTCTTTTTTTCTATTGTTCATGTGAAAGATTAAATGTTTGAACGATGTTTTTATTGGCATCAAGAGATATTTTCAACGCTTTGGATGAATATGTGTGGCTATTTTTATTAAGAGTGGGTGATAATATTGGTGAGTTATAAATAACAATTTCCCCGTGTTATTTTATCAGATATCAAGTGAGTAAAAACAAAAATGATAAATAGATTACGAAGCAAATAACAGAAACGTATGATAAGCGTAATAAGATTAGGTGCCAATTATTATTGAACACTATTGCATCAGGAATTCGGTAAATTTTAAAAACATATTACTTCTGCATGATAAAAGTAACACATTACAATTCAAAAATAAAACACAAAAAACCTTTATTTTTTTAGATTAAAACAATCAATTAAAATCTATTTAATTATATGTTATCGATTGTTTACAGCTATGAAAGTATATTGAAATGATGTGTTCTAGCTAAGTGTAAAAAGATAAACATTTATTAATCGTAATCGAAAGATAAAAAAATCTCCATCGATTTGTTTTGACGGCATAATTTTATTCTCATAAATAATTGTATTTAATCAAAAAAATGTTTCCAAAAACTTATCTATTTATATGGCTTACCAGATACGTCAAAAGAAAACAAATGAAGAGAACTAGTGTTTTTAGCCGATTTGTCTCAAAGTGTTTATATTTTGACAGGCTTAGCACTAATGGCCTATTAAAATTGTATTTTTTTGTTTAAATTTGATTGTATTACGTAGAAAAACATTTGAAATTCATAGTCGGTATAAGTCAGAGAAATACTTTATCATCGAGTTGGTTGCGATGGCTACAGACACTCGAAATCTGAACGTTAAATTTTCATTCAAAGTAACTGGCATTGTTAGTATTAAAATTTTCTCTCAACCATCTTGTCCTGTTAAATATAGGTATACTGACTGCAATTCGCTTACTAAAAACCTTTTCCTGGACTTGCTTTCATATTCACCATCCTCATAAAAATAATTAAAGTAATTAATAAAAGTACATCTTTGTTGAATCGCAAATTTTCAGAGACATCGCAATCAAAATTTGAATAGTTATCAAAGCATGTCTGCTCCCTGCATATTTCATTTGTTACAAAGATAACTTCTTGATTTGTGTATAATAAAACTAATGAAGTGAGTAAATTGTATGAATAGATATAGTAATTTAGTTGAATTTGTGGGCGTAATTAATATCATTGTAGTAATATGTTAAAGCGTTTTCCTTACAAATAACATAGAGCATTCGACCGGAATCCTCTAAAACATTGTGATTGCTTTATAATGTAAGTTATATACATACGCAATGTTTTGCTCAATATATCTTACATAACTTTATATCGGTATTTATTCAGCAAAGAATTCCAATAACTAATCCATTTTGTAGTGATTGACACGAAATATAGATAAAAAATTTAGATTTTAATCAATGAATTATTTATATTTGAAAGTCAAAATAGAATATATACAAATCATGTTTAAGATATTTTTTTCAATTAACCTTAAATGCTGTCGCGTGTTTACACCGATTTACATTTTAAAAGAGAAAAATATTGTTTCAAACGTATCATCAATTTGACTAGATCACATCGAGATAAACTGTGCATGTAAGGTTGTATGGCAATCATAAAAAATGAACCTCTCTTTTTCTCTCCTTCTGAAAAATTGATTATTTTATAAATTGGTTTTGTAAAATGAAATCTAATTTGAAAGGTAAAAAAAATAAGACATTACAGCACAGAACCATAAACCAATTATTTTGATTCGAGAGTGGTTAATATCTATTTGATCCATTCATCTCGAGTTTAGAAGCTTAAAGGTATTTGGTTTGATACAAATAATCCGATATTATTGTCTTAAGATGTGCTTCTGAATCTGGAACAGAATTTTGTTGTCAATCTTCAGTAATAGCTTTTGAATAATTCATAAGATATTAAACTAAGCGATCCAAAATAAACAACACCCTAAAAGGTTGTGTACTAAGTATATTTACGTACAATATGGGTAATATTTTCTTTGTGATTATTATGTAAATTTATCGTAAAAGGTGTACATAAAAAAGTGAACGTTGAAAAGTAAACAAAGGTTAAAATTGAAAGTCAGTGTTAAAAATATTGATCAATTAAAATTAAGTATTATTAGGCATTCACAACCAATAAGAAATCCCTTGCACAGACCTCGTAATTATTTTATGATAGTGACAATAGTCATGGAATTTTTAATAGTTTCTATGGTGAAAAAAATTAAGCTCCTTAAAACGACTAAATATATGATTTAATATTTTAGACGAGAAACATATGTTTGTATACATACAGCTCTTGTTATTTTTTTTTTTTTTAAATATATTGTAAAATTCGAGCACCTTTACGCTGATAACTGTCACTTCTTGGTAGAAAGAAAATCTTTCAAAAAATATTACATATTACTATTGTATTTCCACAATATGTCTGCGATCAGTGCACTGTTATTTATACAAAATACTCTTAAAAGCATTTACCTGTGAAAAAATATTATGGCAATTTAAAATATTTGAGTTTTTTTAATATCCGTTTATCAAAAATATTGAAAAAAGTATTTGTTTAACAAAAGTTTCATCAGTCTAATATTATCCAAGTGTTAAGTCCAGAATTGTTTCATTACTAATCAATCAATAGGCTTCATATTTCAAAACGTACAAATACATATAGAAAGAAAAAGAGACTAATAAATATTATGACAGCTAATGTAAAGAATGTAGAGCAATGGTTTTAAAAATAAATAACATAGAGCTATTTCGGAGAAACACTGTTTTTAAATCATTTATAAAAATAGGTAGAAATCGTTTCAAACAAAATGAATTAAAAAGTATGGATATCTATTTCACGCCATTTGTTATTTCGCAATTTAAGTAAAAATTTTCTCAAATAAAATCCTGACATTTATAGAATTTTTGTAACAGAGATCATTTTTATAACGCATTTCTAGTCAAAAAAGTAAAATAAAACGTCTTTCTCGATCAACTTCCTAATTTGAATTTAAAAAATCCCAAATGGCTTAGTAAAGGTAAAATTGCTTAATAAACGACGGAGAAACCCGTTGTTTTAATTGAAACGTTTTACATTTTGGTTCAAAAAATACCTATTTACAGAACAAATACTCTCGTCGACGCGTCAGTAAAAAAAAACTTTCGACCAACAGGTTGTTACTGCTCTTAAGTGCATTTTGATCAATATGTCGTAGTTATTAATTACCTTAATTTTATTGTTTATATAAATAAAAAAAAATCAAAATTCAATGAGCAATGGTACACATATGCTTCATTGAAAAAAAAATGTTTTGCGCAGTTATAAAAAAATTATTTCCTCAAAATTTTGTTAGGACCGAATGGTTAAAAAAATTTCTTACAAAATATTGTGATAATGTTTGCTTTCTAATCTCTACCAATAAAATTTCATATGTGTAGAAGAAATGAGTTAGGAAAAAACTTGATATTATTATTTAGAGCGTTATTACTACTTTTCAGTAATTTAAGCAGTAGAACGTTGGTTAAATGTGTTTAAAAGCTTCCGTTATGTATCTCATACTTTTGTGAACAAGTACGAAAAGATTATTGAATTGTTGTTTGATGGCGTAGAATTTTTAATGATCAAAAATATCCTCGTTTTCATACGAACCTAAAAATTGAGGCGTAACGATGGCGCTTAAACCACCATTATACTTATCTTCAGTTTTAAGTTTTCTATTCATTTTCTCTTCGATCAAAGAGTTTAAAAAACCGAAAACCGAACAGTTCATATAAATACACTAATTAAGATACTTTCGCAAAGAGATAATACGATGCACAACGATAGCCAGAATTTAAAAAAAAAAGAAACTGTAAACCTAACAAAAATGTTATAATTTAGATAAAAAAAAAAATATTCATAAATAATACTGAAATAAATTTGTAATGTTATTCAAATTTAAAATAAAAAATGAGTTGCTGAGACTACTTCGTGGGAAAAAATCCGTAAACAAAAATATGTTTCATAACCGCTTGAAAAATACAATCAGAACTTCGTTATTCACGTTTTAGTCCCCTTAAAAGCCAGCTTCCGTGTCTCGCACAAGCTTTCGCATTAATTTGTGATGCAATAATAAATTCAAAATATACCCGTTATAAAATAAGCTTTCTACTTTTATAAATGAAAAATATTTAGAATTTTCTCTAACCACAAAGCTACACGATTTCAGCTATTAACAAATTATCTTTTAAATGAAGATATAATATCACTTTTCACGGAATCCGAGTATTTTATATATTGTAAATGAAGTGACTTCTGTAATGATTATTGTAAGCGTTTTATTTATAAGTTGTTTACTGTCAAAATTAAAAAAAAATTTTTTTTATTGATTGATTGAATAAAAATTTACTTAGTAGAACTTCATTATAAGGCGGTGAAAAAATAACGATGTATTTCAGTTGTATAAAGTTATAAAATATATGCAGTTGATAGCTATTTCGGCTTACGCCGTCATCAGTAATATTTTTAAACGTACATTTACTTATTTATACATAGTTGTGCAGAAAGGTACGCAATACATCTCTTCTATTCTTACATCCTAGTTTCATATAGTCCAAAATCCTAAAATGTAGCAAATTGATGATTTTTTAAAGAAATGCATTAGCCTTCAATAATGATCTTAAAAGTGGTTTATTATGTAAAATATGCAAAGAAAGTTCTATAATGTATGCAACTGAAACCAATTAAGCTTTTAAAAGAGTTCCAAGTTTTCTTTAGAACTGGACCAGAATGCTTGTATTGATTTATAAAAAAAATATGTTTTGAAGATAATACGGAAGTTTCTTTGTAATAATAGATGAACACTTCAAAGTAAGAGTTTGTGTGAGATTTTTTCATAGAATTCAAAGACAATCGTCTCTGAAAAAATATCATTGAAATCGAAGTTCTGTATTGCAGCCTACGCATAGTTTTGTAAAAACACCGCATAACACAAAATTTTATTAAACTTATAAAAGAATATATGTTCGTAACTTATTTTATACTAATAATATTTTAAGTTCACAAAAACAAAGTTAATGTCAGCTGTGTGGTCACTTAGATTTCTACACATTTTTATAATCAAGTGTTTCAATACTAATGAAAGTTATACTTTCTTATAATACATTTTTTATTATGTGTGTTACAAAATATAGTAAATTGAGAATCCCTGAATGATTTATATAAACAATATGCCATTATTAATAATTTCAAGCGGTATATAACTTTATTTAATTAAAATGTTTAATGATTTGATAAAATATTTTGGTTAAAAAATCACTGGTAAACGAAGTGTCACTTTTTTTCAATGCTTTTCTAATTGAAAATTATTTAAGCTCTTAGAAATAGTGTTTTTGCATATAATGATAGAAAAAAACTGAAAACAAAGAATAATTTATTGATTGAATTGGCATCATTGGAATGATATCATCATTGGAATTGGCTCACGCCATCTTCAGAACTATTCTTTTGTTATCCATAAAATCATTGGTGGAAAAAATACTTCTTATGAATATTCCAAAAAACTTACAAATTTTTTAGCATTTTCCTTTTTAACTTCTGCACTAGAAAATCCGTAGGCAACAATGACGCCATCGTCAGAACTATGACTGGTTCTGACGATGGCGTGAGCCGAAATAGCTATCCACTATATTTGTTAAAAATAATTTTGTAGAACTAAAATACATTGCTATTTTTTCACCGTGTTACAAAGAATAATCCTTAGATTTTTTAATAAAACCGCATGTCAATAATTTTTGTTGAAGTATAGTATCTGTTCATTTTTTACTGAAAAAGTCATATCTTACTCGTTTTTTAAATTTAGAACAGCAAAATAAATTTGTGCTTGATTATTTAGTATATATATGTACATAAGTCGAATCTTTAATTTGACCTACATAGAGGAAATCCTCCGAGTAGTAACTTTAATAATAACTTTACACAACGAAACTCAAAAGGCAAAAGGTCACTGATTCTTATAATTTATTTACTACCAATCATATCTTCATTTACAGTAAGTTGAAATACTTTTAGTTATCTAACAAAATAATATTCTTATCAATCACACATTATAGATTATATATCATCTACAAATAAAAAGTTACATAACTAAGAAATATATTAAAGTTTACTCAATTAAATATCAGGTTAGTATACGGTCTCTCTACGTTACATCGTTTACGACATTACTGTGTTATAACTATTATAAAGTCATATAATCATGATATAACTTGTGGGAGTACGTAAAAAAGCGTTTGGAAGCTGATGTTTTTGTGAAAAAATCTGAAGCTTTTAATGACGGTTATGTTGTCGAATAAAGCTTTCAATCCATGTAACTACCTGTTTCTTAAAGCATGGCTGTATGTGATGTTTTCGTTCCTTCTAGCTTGATTCAAAATAACAAACCATGGATAGACAGAACCATGAGTTAAATACTGGCCCAATCCAATTTGTATCCTTTGTTCCTTATTGCATCCGAGAAAAGCTGTCGAGTGATTTAATAACACAGAGCTACGGTAATTCCATTTGATAAGACAAGTTTAAATAATAATCAAGAGTGTTTGCATTTTTAATTAATATATATGTTTTAATCAGTGAAATAAATCTAAGAGAAGAATGTATAAAAAATCGGTATTCAAAAACCGTTTATGTTTTATAAATATTTTAGTGACGTTATGATTTATGTTTACTCAATGAAACAACGTCAAGTTAAGTTGTTTATTAATATTTAAGTATTATGATGTCCAAGCCGCTACAATGCGCTGTCAGAATAAATGAGAGGGGATTTTGCATATCGGAAAGCTCTGCGTGGGTAGACCCGCATGACGTGCTTAGTATCTTACTATCTATACGTGCTGTATTGTCGACTAGCTGTTGAAACCTAATGTAATTAATTTAAAAGTTGACTATATAAATTTATAATTTTCTTTTTTCTATTTTACTAACCATAGAAAAAAACACCGACTCGGGTAGAGTTGCTACAGGCTAGAATACTAGAGCTTTCGTGTATTAATTTTTCAATAAATTGATGTATTTGAATACAAAATCCGGTAAAACTGTTTTTATGCTTGCCCACCCGCAGATAGAGTAACCAACTGTTATGTGCAAAATAGTTGAAATATTATAATGTCATACTTTTGATTGATATGCTTCCAGCAAGATTGGAAAGCTTTATTACTATTTTATCTATACATGCTTCAGATCCTAGATCTAAGATAAATAAATCAGATATAATTGATTCCATGAGAGATGTGACCTATTGTATAAGCGGTTTTTATCACTTTTCTAAAGTTACAAATATGAACGATGAAGTGTTTGGCTTTGTCAATAATAATAATATAAATGAAATAGACCGCTTTATAATTATCATTTTGTTCAAAACGATAAATTTTGGGATATAGCTGTATAATTTAAGAGCTCTGCAAATATTTGCTAACCTGTAGCTGATTACAATTTGTATACAAGACTGAGTAAAAAGCAGATCTTTTGGTTATAAATTTGTTTAAATGGTTTATTCAAGTTTATATTATAATCTACATTAAGAGCGTACATACCCGTGAAAAAAGATTTTTAATGATTTCTTAAAAATAAATCAGTGATTTCTCATTGTTATTAGCTGTATTGAATTATAATAGTACAACTTACAGAAAGTTTCTCAATATGCTTTTTTTTACTTTTTAGCTATTTTATATAAATATTTAATATACTTATCTCATATAAATCTGGAAATGATGACTTAATACATTAAGTTATCATTTCCATCGGACTTATTGTAATTGCTACAAATAGCAAGATTATTTATCTGAGTACATTGACTAATGACTGATGAAGAATTTATATTAATAATGTAAAATTTAACATACGAACAAAGACGATTTTGAATTTAATATTTCGATTTGGGTAATACTTTTATTAAGGTTTCATAAATAACATTGAACCCTTTTCAAAATCACTTAAAGCAACCAAAACAATTGTGTTAAGCAATTTTTAATTCGTCATATTGAATCTTTTCCTATTTTCGATTTCCGCGTAAAAATATACTCCATCCATCTTCTTTTCGAAAAAGCTTTACAAAGGATTACCTGATAATATTAAACTCTTCTATCATCCTGCAAAAATTAAGTAGATTTAGAATTTTTAGACAAATAATCAAATCATCGAGATTTGCTTGAAATTAATTTTTAACGCAAAAATATTATTCGCAAAAACAATGGCGAAAATTTTCTGGATGAACGGTGAAAAATCGGAAGAAATAATATAATTATGATTGTTTGCAAAAGGCAAAGTAAAAAAAGAACACTCATTATCTCGATTGTATAATTAAAGAATTTTCAGTAATATATTTTATGAATATTAATACAGGTGATGAATACTAACGAACTTAATTATAAAAACAACGATTTTCATAATGAAATAATGTGCCAATATTGAATAAATAAATTATTAAAAAAAGTCTATTGATTGAATTGGCATTCACTTGGTAGAACTCCATCATAACACGGTGAAAAAAGTAGCAATGTATTTTAGTTCTACAAAACTATTTTTAAAATAAAATTGATAGCTATTTCGGCTCACGCCATCGTCAGAACTATTCTGTATAGTTTTTTCTATTTAAACAAAATTTTATGAATGAGACTCTACCTTTATTATTTTTGTGAATCGAATTATATCGATTTTTTCGAATAAACAAAATGTTTATTCAACCGTTCATAATGTCAATTTTACACAAAAAATAAGTTTTTCAAGCCGCTTATTAAAAGGAAAAATATTTCAATACTTCATTTGAATGTTATTATATAAAATCAACATTTTCTATATAAAAAAAGATGTGAAAAGAAGATAATACAAATTGTTTCCGAAAATGACACTAAATGATGACAGTAATTTATACACCGGCGAAAGGGTCAACATCTAATTTTGGTTACTATGGAGAAAATGTAATCAGTGTTGTTTGTTGGTAACGGGCGTTTCCGTGGGTCGAGAGACCCCAATTAAATTTTTCTGTTGTCCCAAGACAGATAGATGTATAGATCACATAGGTAATTGATGAATATTAACATGTAACACCCCATATAATGTTTATGAAAAATACGATATTTTAGTGACCTCGTTGTATAATTTCAAAATTTTCCTTGTGAATTTTAATACTATGATTCTATATATAACTAAATTTAATACTATTTACTTTTCATACTTTGTGAAACAACTATCTGAGATATAATGAAAATAGATAATCGCAAATTATATTACTGAAATTCTTTTCAGCTTGAAAAATTTACTGACAAATAAAAGCATTGCCTGATTGTTTTTATTATATATATATATACTATTGTAGTAATTATAAATAATTTAACCGAAGGAAATATTAATATATGTATATTTGCTAGCGTACCACAAAAGTTTTTTTATAAAAAAAATAGTAATGCATTTATTATCTAAAAGTGTTCTTCGGCAGAAGAAGATTATTTTTGCATAGTGATGGTAGCTTTCTTGCCGTGTGAATTTTTTTTACCTTGTAAAATATTGGCTAAATTTTATTTTAAGGTCATCAGTTTACCCGCCAATACTCGCGATAAATCCGATGTTCCTTCATGTAAGAAATAAATTAACCCCCATAATTGAAACGCTTCAAGTAAACAAGATACGAAAAAACGTAAATCATAGATTGCTGGCGCCAAAATAATCAACCTTAATTGAAATTTGCGCTTCTAAAAGCGATATAAGATAAATATAGCTGTTATCAGAATAACGCAACTCGATTGATATTTAAAACATTGTATCGTTTCTTTTCACCACTTCTAACATTAAATACTTTTTTTTAATCTAGACAAAAACATTTTTTTTTATTTTCAATCAAGGTTATTGTTTTTATGTTTTCTTGAACGTGAAATCACTTTTTTCTTAAATATTGTTAATATAGGTATTATAAAAAGTAAAGAATAAAAGAAATATCTTCTAAATTCTATTCCAAAGGTTCACATCATAATCACTTAAAATTATTCTATAATTGGAAAGTTTGTTGCATGTTGATCTCTTTATCAGTCACAGAATTTAAAACATTGTACAAAATCAAAAATAATGTACAACATAGTTATCTCAAACTATTTATTGAAACAAGCACAAAATATTTATAAGTAAAACCATTTAAATCGGAACAAAATTTATTTAATTATGATAAAGAATGAAGTGCTCGATGGAATATAAATATCAAATTTGATTTGAAGATTTGTGATATCCATTTTTAATAAACACTTTTGGTATGCTAACTGTTTATTGCGTCAGATATGTTGCAGTCACGTGATAGAATGCCTGAAGATACCGAACGTCAATACCCAGATAATTAATGACAAAACATGTGGAATCGTACAAAATTCAAATTTATGCAAAATTTATTATTTATTTTATAGTTTCGTTTTATTTGATTCCTAGGAAAAAATGACAGTAGATACTGAAAAAATACCAGTAATTGACAATTAAAGACATAAAAATTTATATATATATCTCACGATTCCAGGCTAGAGCTTTGATAAAATTTGATTTGATTGCCAATATAAATCTTCCTTATGTGTGCGTAAATCGAATTCGGTAAGTAGTAAAAAGTTTTTCTGGAAATGAAAACGAATTAAGAAGAGAGTGAGTGTGATACGTTTGCTCAATATGATTGACTACGGAATAAAAATATCGTGTACTCAATAAATTAAAGAGTCCTTTGAAAATTAAACGAAATAATCTATTACGAAATATATTTCATGGCGCATTGAAGCACATCATTATCAATTCAACGCCAAAAAAGTAATAAAATAAAGAACTACCATGTATTGCTAATCGCTGTTTAAAACTCCATATGATAAATATGGATCAATGTTTTCCACCTACTTGAGGATAAAGTATAAAAAAATATCCTAAAGCTTGAGGTTGGTATGAAAAAATCTACATAATATTTTATCGCGGCAAGGAAAGCTCAGTGAGATAACACTGGCAAATTCAATGAAGGATGCTTTTTTTTGAAATTATTTAAATATTTCTGTTTTTAAAGTAAAGTGAACGTACACCAATTTTAATAATTTAGATAAAAGCTATCATCAAAAAAGAAGTGTATGGTTTTCAATATACTATAATATTGTCTAGCTGTTGTATGAAAACCATATCCTGCGTATAGTATATATATTAACCAATAATCACAAAAAAATTATATTTTAATTAATGATATCACTTAAAAAAGGTAAATGCAGAAATAATACAACGATGGAAATAATTATTAATGAAGAAATGTTTTTGTGCACAGAGGTAAAACTACTTGGAGACTAGTATTTTATCGTAGATTTTAAAACGTGATCAATTCCTGTTTTTAGGATTAAAAATATTATTAATATTAATCAAATGTCATTTTATCAAAACTTGACAATTAAAACGACTCAAATAATTTCAGGTGTTATATCAAAGAAGACAAAAAAAATAATAAGCAAGATGTTCATTAAAATATTTTTGATAGTCAATTAAACATGGTTTCTCTTGCAACTGAATAATGATCTTTTTGATCGTAGTTACAGGCAATTCGTAAGCCTGGAATGACTGACGTATTTTCAACAGACTTTTTTAATCAAAATACAAGTCGTTCTGTCCTTTAGACTATGGACTATGGACTACTTTAGTTTATGTTGTAAAACAACTTCCGCAACAATCTGCAAATATAAAAAATATATATTTTCATTCGTCTGTAGATATCGAAAGACCTGTCATTCAAAATAACATTTCTGAAGCTACATACTAATGCACGTTTACATATTATTAAAAACAGCTATATGTTATTTGAACAAAAACTATTAAATATTATATACTGGAATAGTTATATAATATACTGGAAATGTCATCACTAATTGAAAAAAAATGCATACATCTGGAAATAATGTTTCAAACATGTACATGAAAGTAAGAAACGCAGAAAAGTGGATAAAGTAACACTAAAAGCGTAAATTAATTAGCGGGAAACAAAGAATTACCCAGGAAAATTGGCACATTCTGCTTCAAAATAAAAAAAAATCCATGAAAATATAAGCAAATTCCCACAGGCCACACATTTTTTCCATCTAAAAAACTCAGGTAATTTGTTTAATTGACTAAGTAAAGAATATACGATTTTTGAGTGATTTTATTGTATCAGTTGTAATAGTCTAAGTAATATCATCACTGCCTGTTTCACTTGATTAAACATATTGGAATTGATAAAAACAACTTTTAAAACGAGAAGGATTATAGGAAAATGATATTTTTATTTTCTGTAAATATAGACCAAGGTTGAACGTAATATTAAAAACTGTTGTTATAATGCTAGTTAAAACTCGTGTTCATACTGATAGTATTACTATTATATAATAAATACGACACCGATGTACAGAGTTATAATGAAATGCTTTTTCCCATTTAAAAATATAATATTCTTTTTACATGACAAAGGGGAACTATTGCCAAATTTACAAAATTAATAACTGTTCAATTATACACTCATTAAGGAAAACTACAATTAATTATTACGATGCTCATTGTGGAGAACGTTATAATTTAATTTTGTGTTTTTTCTCATTGAATGAAAATGACAATAAACTTTTATTAATAAAAATGCACTCTTCAAATATGATCAATTTAATGTTGCCTGCTCACGTTTGCCTCTTAAAAAAAGCTATTTAAAGACCGAAAGAATTATTGAAAACAATACATTTATGCATAGCAAAGAAGTGTTCCGAACAATAATAACATATTTATTCAAACTTTTTTTGCTTTTTTTACATACATATGTACGGAAATGAATTTTTAAATTATTTTTAGTGATATCTGTGTATGAATAAATAAATATTAGCCTTAAAACAGCTGTTTTTATACTACAAAAAATTAATATACACAGATATTTTACATATGCGAATTTTTTTGAGTATTTGTTCGATCCATTCATTGATTTTTTTCTACCATTTGATACGATTCTTATAATTTGAAGTTACGAGGGTGGAATTAGTTTAAATGTTTAAGACCCTGTATAAAAATTAGCAAAGAATTTCTTTTATTACAGTAGGCATTACGTCGACATTTTTCTAAAATCTATTAAAGATCTACTAAAGATATCTACTAAAGATTTATAAATGAATAAATATATCAAAAACTTTTACTAGAGATAATATTTTAGAATTTACAAAAAAAAGGTTAAATAAAAATATTTGCCTAAGAACTTTTAAAATTCTTAAAACACAGTATTTTAGATGACAGATTGTTATGATCAAAAATAAATAAACTCTTCGCGGAGGAATTATATAGTAAAAAAGATCACACCATGAAATTAATAAAGTCATTTAGACAAATTAAAAATAAATTAATTGTGTGAATATTAGTGAATTGGTGAAAGTTTAGATCATTTAATAAATGTATAAATATACAATACCATTCTAGCACAATTGATAAATATACGCGAGCATTGTACACGTCTATGAGAAACAAATGTATTTCTTGAACAACGAGCCATTTTTTACAATTTTACTTATAATAGTTAAAAAAACAGTTCGTATGATTAAGAATTTTATGACATACTTTTACATCTAATATTTGTAATAAATAACAACTGCGGCCTGGTGAAACTGGAAAAGTAATGAAGTTTCCTCGAACTTTATATCAGGAAAAAAATAATCTATTTCATTTTTAAAAGTGGGTAGATCTTCATCTGTTATATAAATAATGATAACGTCACGTGGAATTCGTCAAATTTAAAATTTTAGGGAAACGAAAAAATTTTTTGACTTCAAAATGAGTTGTTACGAATAATTTATTATAATTCAATTTCCATGTGTAAACAATTTAAGAGATTTACCCTGCAGCGCATAATTTTGATTTTTTAATGTCGATACAAACTATAAATACAAGAAAATAAATCAAAATAAGCTAGTTCTTAAGTATTATTTTCACCAGTAAATTGCTGTCGCAGGTCACTTTTATATATTAAATGTCACTTCTTGATGGAAATGAATGATATTTAAAATAATAAAAACACATTTTTCGGTACTAATTCCAAAATATATTTTATGATATGGACCGGTTTCACTGATCAGTTAATGATGCTCGCGATGATCTAAACCAGTCGAGATCATAAAATATATTGAGGAAATAGTACCCAAAAAATGTGTATGTGGCTATTCTGCTAAAGATGATATAAAAAAATCCGTTTCACGCCTATAATATCATAAGATATTCAAACATAATACCAAATTTAATTTTCCTGTTAGGTTATTAATACACACACCTGTTAAAGTAAATATAACAACATAAGCCAGTTATCTAAACGTGATGATCGATAAGGAACATGCAATATCTTTTCTTTATACTACAAATACCCACTTTATCATTTAAATAATAATATTTTAGTCTCATCAATTGCTATCTAGATTTTCTTTCTTATCTAATCATTTTTTTTTACTGGTAAAATAAAAATAATCTAACTATTGTATTTCGATGAATTCTGCGGTAAAGTTTTTGGAAACTCATAATAAATATCAAAATGAATATTATTATCATTCTATTAGTTAATGTATATAGTTAGTGTAATTAAGTAATGTTGAAAAATATTTTGCCGCTATTTAATTATTTATCATGCTTAGTTCATAAAACAACTCTGTAAAATACATGAATTATACATGAAAATCATTATTAGTAACACAACCAATGGAGTAATAAATGTATCATTTTTTATTAACATAATCTAATCATTAAACTATTTTGGTGAAAGTTAAGCAGTTCTCTATAAAATAGCCCCATATTTATATAACCGATCGGTAAGATAAAAAAAATTACCTACGTTAAAGAAAAAGTATCTAAAATAGAATTTAATTTCACTTAAACTAATGGACAACTTAATATTACGACAGCTTATGAAATCATTTAACACAATTTAAATAGGTGATTGATAAAATTATAAAAATATATTTAAATGCCAAATTATTTTCGACTTCCATCAGATTTTTATTTTGTTTTATTTGGTACATACGCGTCACAAAAATTACAAATTTTAATATATGATCCCAACTGAAGGTGCTTGATGAAATTTCAATATAAAATTTGAATTGCTGAAACTCTTGCATCCGGGTGATAGAATGTGAATGAAGATGCCGAAAGGTGAAGCCCGGGTCGTTAGCGACAAAATCTATTGTCTATCTATCTCTTTAATAATTGATGCGTAGAAAATGTTTGTCAATACCAAGTTTTCCGTTTAAACATTTTATTAAAAGTGTTCAAAAAAAAATTACAAAAAAAATGTATTGAAAAAATGAATTATTTAAGAATAACCTTATGTAAATACAGAATCTTGTCATGAAAAAAAATTTACAATTTATAATGCATATCTAGCAGGAAAGATCCTTTAAAGGTTTATATTCATATATATATATATTAAATCTGCGTGTAATAACTTACAAAAAAAAATGTCCAAATTGGTAATCGGAAATATATCTACGTGAATACCTTTCATCATGTATCGTTAATTTATTGTCGTTCTTAAATATTTTAGAAATTGAATTATACAATGTAGAAAATAGTGTCTTTTTTGTTGACAATAGATTAGGAAAAAGTCTTATTTGAATGAAAAACTTATTCGATTACCTAACCCACTAAACAGATTTTTAATTCTTGATATCTGATAACTTTACACTAGGAACTGAAAAGCATAAATTTAAGCCGTTGACACGGTTGCGTATGGTGCCATTAAGGCACTGTAGTGGGTGTCCATTAAGGATCCTATGGTTTTAAAATCCCTGTAAAGGCTTTGTTTATTATGTATTAAATATTAACCCCCTCATCGATCCTACTATAAAAAGCGAGGCGTAGTGAGAGCGGTTAGCTTATTACTAATATCGTTTAAGGACCATCCTCTCATTGAAAAATAGAAGTTTAAAGACCTAATCAACTAGTAACTTCTGATAGAAAAGCTTTTGTTTCGTTGCAAAGGTCATAATTTATTTCATTTTAGGAACGAATATAGATTTGAAAACATAAAATGCAAAATACGATTGATAAACAAGAAAGTAGATACTAACGACGCACGCTCAACTATGCAGTTGTGAATATAAATATGTAATAATGCTCATTGTATTAAGGATGTGAAAAAGGGTCAATTATTTCTACATTTTAAAAATATAATATAAAAAATATGGTCGCAATAACAAAGATTTACAGAACTTCGAAAAATTAAATGCGAGTATCTGAAATATACGTTTAATTAATGTTCGCAATTTTATATTAAAGGAAAGTATTTTTTAAATAATTTAATCAAATGAAACCATATAAATTGAGTTAATCAAGCTTTTATACTAAAATTTCTAGAATAAATATGAAAAAAAAACGAGTGTATCTAAAAATATATCGTTGGTGGGCATTTATTTGAATTTAAATTGATACATAAAATCAATATACGTCTAAAAACTCTCATAGTTTGCTACAGTTCAGTTGAAAAAGTGTTTTGGTAAATTGACCTGTAATCAAATTACGGGCTGCAAAGTTTGCACTCAGAATTGACAAATAGATTTTTTTAGATTTTTTGTTGTAAAAGAACATAAAAGAAAGGAAAAAACTTTGTTTTTCAACAATTTACTTCAACCACAAAGTAATAAGAAATCGAATTTTTACAACAGAATATTTAAGCTATCTAAAGTTCTCAATAATAGACACAATGTATGTATATGTGTACATAAGTGCCTGTGTACTGTATACAAATGTACGTTAACAAAGTATTCCGTGTGGTTTCACGGTAGCTTTGGAAACTTTAAGGCTCTTTGATAAACTTCCGAGTAGTTTAATTTCACGTAGATGATACGTGATACATTTTATTTATAAAATAGCTTGAATGGCTTGTTAAGCAAAAGCTTGGGCATTTTCATGGATATTTGGCTAAGAATATAATATTCACTCAACGAGGCTTTATATCATAACTATTTCATACTTATGATGCTATTGAAAGTAAAAATTTATAAATAATTTACGAAACAAATAATAAGTTTTTGTTTATTTGCATATTTGTATTCCTTATAAGTTTCATGTACATGAAATATTTGAAAGATGGCAGTACAGAAAACTGATGGATCTTCTTTTGAGCTATAGTCTATTTATTTCTCTATATAAGTATATTTTTAACGCTTTTTCGTGTTCAAACAATGACACGTTCATAATATACCGAGAAGAGATCCAGCTAGGCATTAACTTAAGCAAATACATTCGTTTCGTTAGCGAAAGAAAATTGCTCTCGTAATTCATGTAAATTTGTTGAATTATTATAAACATATATTATATTTTCTTGATAGATAAATTGATTGAAAATATTTTTTTCACTTGATCAAGTGGAAACTGCAGTCAAGTGACTTAAATTCAAAAATTGATACTTATGTGAGGTAATAAATAACACCCATTGCGACAAACTACAGTATAAAAATTTATTGGGCTTGTAATCAAAATTTCATAGATTTTTTTTTTATTTCAGGCCTCGGAATATAATCGCAAGTGTGCGTTAATCAACATTCACCACCATCAATGACCCACCAATGTGACAAATGCTCTTTTAAAAATAATTGTGAGTCAGTGTTACGCAAGCAAAATATTAACTTGCTTGAATTTAAATGATGTTCTTTTAGACAAAATCATATCAAAATGTGTCTAAATTCAAAAATAAATGACCATAAGCAATGTGCAATATTATTACCAAGTGAAAAAAGACATAAATCACGATTGAAAAATCGCCTCTGTGTTGAAAACAATTGGGGATTTCAAAGTGTTTTTAAAATACTCTCTAGTGCAATTACGAGGAGTATCAATACCAGTTTATACTATTTCGCTAAAATGAACTCTACTAAATGTGATCGTGTTGTGATATCAGTACAGTTTTTATCTATATTAATATTGATTATGACGACTTGCCATCTGACATGTGCTGCAGATGGGTATTGTCGAGACGAGAAAGAGTTTAGAACTTGTGAGCAACTTTGTAATTCAAGTAATTACTGTGAAATACGAGCAGCTGTTGTGCTTTCCAAAAGCAACGCTACAAAGGCATCACTATCATCGGTAAGATAAATTTTTAATTTTTGTTGTTTAATGTTCCTAATATAACTTACAGAACAAAAAATCATATAAACATATAAACCACAAAATATCTAAATAAAAATACGTGTCCACGTAAGTCGGCTTTGCCGTTGATTGCTCAGCTCTACAATGACTTTTTTTCAGCAACGACAAAAAATGTACAAAAAATATCTGTAAATAAGAAATAAAAGAGACGTAAAGAATTCTGACTGGAAAGTGTAATACGCTTTTATTGTTTGAAATAAATATAAAAAATTAGTGATGAATATGTATAATATGCATATTTGAAAAAATATTGATTCAAAATAAAAATCAACAATCCATTAGACAACTGACGGCATAACTCTTGGACACACAAACCCGATTATATTTTTCAAATGGGTAACTTTTATTTGTGAATTATCATTTGGTCACCCCTATGGTAATCTAGTGAATAATTAAAAATGATTTTTATAATACCTCCAATGTATTAGTCATAATGTGGTGTAAGCTTAAATCTCTGAGAATATTATCAACAATTATTTTATTTTTATTTTTGATCCTGTAAAGATGACATGATACGTCAATGAGTGATAGATATTGTTGAGAAATTCTGTCGGCAAAATTAGTACCCGATGCTTTATCCTTAAACCAACTTAATAACAGTTAAATATTACATTTTGATATCGTATTGGATACATAAATTACATAACGCGAATGAATTAAATAGCTATGAAGCCAGGGACTTAAAGCTGATCTAGATGAAATATGTTTAATTATAGTAGACTGTTTCCAAACCGTACACGTGTTCACCTCCTTAAGTACTGAGGAAAACATATGAGGTAAGAAGCTTGACATAGAACATAACGTCGCATTGATTTTGTATCCTTTTCTGTTTTACAACCACATTAAAGTGATTTAACTAACATACCATTAACGCCAGTAAGCTTCCAAATCTCACCAAAAAATCATTTTCTTTTTCAGATACATTTACGATTTATTTTTATAGATCGTTAAATTTTCTACACCACTTCATAAACAATCTGAATTTTTGTGTCTTCAGCTAAGCGATTATCCGATTTATGAACATAAAACACAATTTTCTGTACTGATTCTACAATTTTATTAATTGATCAGAACAAGATTTGTAAATTGTGAGAATTTTCAAGTGATTCTGAAGTCGATCTCACATATTTGGGACGCAAACTTTTGCACCTTACTTCGTATATACATAATAAAAGTAAATTTGTTGAACCCGCTCTTCAGTTATTTTGAGATGAATTTAACATTAGCCAAATTTATTTAACTACATTTCTAAGAAAAAGGTTTGAACGAGAAACTTATTGAATTCATCATATTTAAGTTGTTAACTATCACTTTGTGGTGAAATGGGAATATGCTTTAACATATGGAATTTACGATTTTTTCATGACGACAAAATTTGGAAAAAAACTAACGTGTTCAATTTTTAATACAATATTTAATCTTTTATTAAAAAGGGCTAACAAGTATTTTATTAATCGTGACAACTTAATGATTTTCTCAGAAAAGGTCGAATTCAATGAGTAATAAATAAATGCTTTAAAAAAGTTTTTTGTAATTTTGTTGCTTTTATTAAATATGTTTTATTGATAAACTTATCGTAAAAAAGTTTTCAAAGTAGTTTAGTGACAATACAATATAAATCTTCATCTAAAATATTTATTTTATTATGTGTTTTAAATATACATAATTTTGCTTTTTTAGCAGTAGAACTGGATTGAAAAAAAGATTAGAAATAAATGACGGACGGAGATAAATGTTTTTCATTAAACTTTTATTTTGACATTTTAGAATATCAGAGATTTTTATTGAGTGTCACTTTTTAAATACGGATATAATAAAGAAATATAACAGTAAGAAACGGCTGAAAATAATTTCGTTTATAACTGTAAATATATAATTTAAGCACAAAAAAAAACTTAATTGTATTCGACTTAATAAAATTGGTGATAAGTGTTTTATTTAAGTGACTTGTATTTAAGTTTGAGCTGATAAATTTTAGTAGTTTTCATTAGATGTTGATTCAAAACAAGAGCTAATAAAGATTATATATTTGTACGAAGATCTAAATTATTTTATGATTGTTAAAATAAAGTTGGTATTTAGTGAATGAAGAAATTTTTAGACTTCCTGTGTTTTCTAATTCTGTTTTTAGCTGTCAGATATAATTTTATTTTTTTGAATTATTCAACCGTATTTTTATAATTACGATAAGATTAATTATTAATTTTTCATCTCGGAAAAGGCTACGTCTGATTGACACCGCTTCAATTGCTTAAAAAAATGAACTCTTGGTGTATTTAATAATTCGTTAGAGTAATAACTTAGCATTATTTTTTTTATTTTGTTATCAGCGCCAAGAAATTTATCCAATGAAGTTTACTTAGCAAATGTTTAAAAATTTAAAGGTTGTATTTGTAATTTGTTTTTTATTTTTCACCATAAAAAATGTTTTATTAGAAAATCTATTAAGCTATGAAATATTATGTTGAAGTAAGTGGAAAAGTGATACAAAATTTTTTTACTGTTGATTTTTCTATAATATTATCATATCCATATTATTTTTAATAATTAATAGATTGTTTTCTGTTTAATTACATAAAATTTCAAAAACTAAATTTACTAAGATAAAGACTAACATTTATTTATATATCGGCGTATCCCAAAATACCAATTCATTATAATGAGAAATATTAATTTACTTCGATCACTTTTTTCATTTCCTTAATTCAATATCAAATCTTCATATATATCATATGACAGCATACACAATCAATCATAATTCCATTCATGCTTTTGAAGGCGAGCATTGGAATCAAAAACACACTCGAATCAATAATTCTACTAGACCCTGTGTGATACCATACTCGCTGGGTAAAGAATAGTATCAAATGTATATTTGCAAAAGAAAATTGAATTTTATTCAAGTCTTTCCAATAGAACAAATATTATCGATTTACGGCGACGGCTAAATGTTCATTTACTGTAGCATGTAACTACTTTATATTGAAAACATTCTGATCTAGATTGTTTGGTTTAGCAATGTACGATACTAATGGACACCTTAAGTGGCAGTTAGAATTCGACTTCTACCCTGAGTATCTGTAAAGATATTTGGGGGTCTGTGAAGTGATGTTACAATATCAATAAACTAGCGTATTTTATAGAAACTATGCGAATGATTTTATCAACTAATCGACTAAAGGGACTTGACATTCTTAAGATAATTTTGAAAAAAAAAATGATTGTTTATTATATAAAATTGACGAAGCATCAAGATCTTTGATGTGCTATCATCAGAGCTATTCAAGTCTCCTTCATCTTTAATGTATATATTTATTCGTTCTAAATTTTTTTGTCGGTGCGAACAGGCACTAGTCGATACAGAGCTGAGCAAAACAAAGTGAATCTGGTTTACGCGACACCACACGCTAATAATTATATTTTCTTCCCCACAATATATGCGTACACAAAAATATACGCATTCATATAGAATACGTAAAAAAGTGAAATAACAAAAGTCATTTTCATATGACAAGATTGTGTATTTTGGATGATTAAGATTTGTAATAACAAATCTATGGGGGTGGTCGAGTAGAACCATTCTCGACTTGAAACGATTACTTGGTGCCGTCTCATCGAAATTATGCAGATAAAAAATTGCATTGATATAATATTCGCTGTGAATTTTTTAAGAAATCTCACGAACCAACTCTAGAATTATAGTTATTTTCAAGCCTCTTTGTGGCAGCAAATGACGCATGTACCACCGGGCAATACATATTGGACGCAATGATTTATTTTGAACAATCTGAAGGGTCTTCAGATTTTTATTGTGGGTATAAGCCCACACCGGAATAGCGTACACAACAATTGGGCGAGTTGTTACTATAAAGAAGAGCACACCAATATACTTAAAAAATAACATATTTTTGCTCTAAATTTTATTGTAAATAGATTAATACAATGAATCTTTACGACACTTTATTGCTATGGTAAGTGATAAATTCAAGGTACAAGATGTTGGTGTAATATGATTGTGTTTTTTTATTATTATTTTACTTCCCATTTTCATAACATAAATATAATTGAGGCTTAGCAAAAAATGTATTTATTCTCTTGAATGGTATCTGACAATCAATTATTATTGGTAGAGAGAAACCATTTTAAATGTTTTTTTTTAAATATATCAAACTACTTATTCCACAACAGTACATCATTACTTGAACCAGTTATGTTTAAGAAAAAATCATGCTTGTTTTTAGTACACAAAACCAGTAAAATTGTGGCATAAATAATAAAATTTGTGGCATAATTCATTCCATAAATATAAACATATTTCATGATTTTTTAAATAAGAAACTATTTATGTTACATGATTTAAAAAAAAAACATTATATTTATGTATATAAATATTAAATGCTTAACATGAAAGATTTTAAGTTAAGAAAATGACATATGATTTAAATCCATTAGCGTTGTCCGACTACGTAGAAGTTTAAATTGATAGCTCCAGTTTTATTGAAAAGTCTTATCCAATATTATCTTATCTTATGTAAATTGAGAATTTAAAAAAATTAAGAAAAAGAATTTGTGCCTCGTAGCAATACATAAGTGCAGAAAAAGTCGTCTTGCGATGATTTTTTCCTACAAAAATTGTTACTATAATTACTAAATTGTTACATTGCGGGGTATGTAATCAACAAGAAGATAATAAGGTGGAATTAGACGTTGTTGGATTGAGTGCAATGAATATTGGACTATTTGAATAATGAAAGCGACTATTAGCCAATTTTATCGCATGATAAATAATGAAAACTGTCCGTGCTGTCAAGCCTCTTTGTAAATGATTGTAACGCTTTAAATTTATTAACTTTGCATTTGTGGATTTGAATATTGATCCTCAAAATTGTGTAACAAATCTTGAAAAATAATATTTTTTATTTCTCTTAAAAGACAGCACGACCGATTATTTTCTACTTTCTTGTTTTACACTTTTCATGAAATATTTAATTAAGTCTACATACTTTATTTTTAAATATATTATGGACATATCAGAACTTATGTAGAATGTCAACGTTAACTATTCGGCTCAACATTGATTAAAAACATAAAAATAAACCTAATTTTGCTTCACAATATTAACAATAAATATTGGTATTTAAGATTTTTATTTTGTTAAATATAAAATACATTATAAAAATGCTAAATTAGAATTTTTAGGTAATACACTACATAATAAATGAAATATGTTATTAAATTTATTATAAATGTAATTTAACTTTTAGACTAAGGGTGCTTGATAAAATTTAATGTCAATTTTGAAACGTTTAAGCTCTGTGTATAACCATATTGTTCGGCACTCACGATCCGGCGTTTTCCTTCCAGTACCTTCAGCATACCGCACAAAGCAAATATTATGAATCGTAGAAGTTCACAACTACGAAATCTGGATAATACTACATATAATATTACTTATTTATTAAAAATTAATTATTTTTATGTGACGTTTAAATATTGTCATTTTTAATTTCAGGTGATGCCAGTATTAGAATTAGCCGTTAATAAAATTCGAAATCTAAGTTTAATTCCTGACCACTTGCATTTTCGATGGCTACCTTACAATGACCAATGTGATGCATCGTATGCACTTATATCGGCTATTGATGCATATGCCGACGATTGTGTTCATGTCTTCTTTGGGCCAGTTTGCGAATACGCATTAGGTAAGCACTTATTCTAATAATATAAAAGTAAAGCAATGAATCAAATAGTATTAATCAAAATTTATAGTAACTTTCTATATCTATACTAAAACAACTTATTGCTGATCTTTGAACATACATAACAATAAGAAAAAAATATCTTAAAAAGAGTTTACTTAAAAATTGAAAATTGTTTTCTTTTAAAAACTGTTAAGTTTTTGCTGGTCTTGTAAAAAGGTATTGAATATTTCTGAGAATATTCTCTCTTTGGCTGCGCGTCGTATTCCATGTATAATATTAATAATCCAAAAATGAATTTGTACCAAAATGTTATAGGTCTTTCACTGCTCATCTTAAGCTCTAACTAAATAAGAAAAGGGATGTAGAAATACTAAAAAATTACTGTTTTTTTCTTAATCACATATATGTCTTCCTACCCTATATCCACAGAAAAATGAAGCTTTAAGTTTTGGTGGATTGTTCCACGAAGAGTTTAATATTTACTTTCCAAAATATGGTGGAATAAACGTTTGTTTAAAATTTATATCATTTTATTTAGACATATGAATTTGGTTATGATCATTAAGGTCTATTGATTGAATTGACATTTACTTGGTAGAACTCCATTATAACACGGTGAAAAAATAGCAACTGTATCTTGTAAAAAAAATTGTAGAACTCAAACGCATAGCTATTTTTTTACCGTATCATTAAGGTCGGTTACTTCAATTCTTTAAGCATAGTATTTTTTTTTGGTTAAAAAAATACTCGTAACAACAGAAAATACATTAGCATATTTTAATATTTTTTTAAATTAATGTACTCAAATATTGTATTTATTTTTTTGTATCTTCGAAGGCATCCAATTTTCAAGTGAAAGGCTATTTACATCAGGTTGAAAAATTTGATTTGAATTTATTTGGTGTATTTTACCGAGTATCTGACATTGCGTGTACAAAATGAGACAAAATGCTAATATTGAAAACTTTTTGGAAAATTGAACGCATTAATTTCATATCATTCATTCTCCAGAAAGGTGATTTTTATTGGCTTATAATAGTATTAAATTATAGTAAAATATAAGTGCAATTTGTAATTTTGCCACGCAGAAAAACATGAAAAAGTATATCGTTTTGTGTGCTTATCTAAACACAAAACTAGTCAAGAAATAAATATCTCAAGTTGTTGTAATATTCGAAAAATAAATTTTAATATCCCGATGAGCAATTCTTTTGACGATTCAATATTATTCACGGGTTAACAGTGTTTGATAATATTTTGTGAAAATTTAACAAACGATATTGTGTATAGTTCATAGTAATAATGCTAAATGAACTTGAAGCTCGACATCATTCACATGGAAATAATATTATACATTGCATTATATGTTTTCATTGTTGAAATACGAAGGGTCCCATAATTGGCTAAATAAATCTTTTAGCAAACTCTTTGCTTACCCACTTGGTATCTTTCGTAACAGTTACGTATAAAAACTCTGTCCTGTATTATTTAATACGATTATCCTTTTTGCCTTTGTTACACATATCCTTGTTAATCAAACTTGACTTAAGATTTCGAAAATTCATGTCACGGCTGATTTTGTATTTAACATAAATGTCGAATATCCTGAAATTATATTTTCAAAGTACAATCTCCTTTTATCCATTTTATCCCATTTACCAAATGTCGAGCAAATTTATTCTCAGAACGAAGTAACTCAAAGCACTTTTTTCTGACAAGACTTAGTTATTATTCAATAACATAATAATTTTTTTCCAGAAAAGGTAATAATATAATAAATATAGTGTTAAAAACAACCAATTAGCTGATTTCTCTTGCTGTGCCTTGCTTTGATGATTGGTGAAAGGGAATGTAAATGTGATGTTCATAAATATTTGTGTCAATCTTAAAATACTAGACTTATATTTACAAATCAGTGAAAAGACCAGATTTACAGAATATAAACGAGTATTAATAGAAGCTATGAAATCAATGATTCTTAAAATTAATCAAAAAAATCAATACAGCTGAGGAATAGCACTTTTGGTTAAGCATTGTGCAATCAAATGCTTAAATTCTAGACTGATCACTTATGTTCATTATATACCATATCAAATAAAATTTTACGATCCTCACATGCGGACATGGTATTTTAAAAATAGTGTTTCAAAGTGGATTAGGAAATTATAAACACTGCCTACACAAGTGATCACTCATATCTGATAAGTGAAATATTATGGTATAGACGTTTCTCCGCTTTCGATAAACTTCATAATCATGTTAACGGTGCTATAATCACATCTGCAGAAGTTTACTTTGATATTAAATTATTTGGGTTTGAAAGGTTGTCGCAAATTGACGGTAATTTAACAAATTTGTATTTCATAGCGTTACAAATATTTATGATATAACACCATATGTAATATTATACATTCAGAAACTAATTTGCATCATGGATTTTTATGTCATAACAAAATCATCCATTTGAATAGTTGGAACTTTGTATTAAACATGCATATTGTTCAAAATAAGTGATGATTTCTTTCTACAAATTTTCTAACAGAATAATCTAAATTGACATTTCTTGGTAGGAAGACGTGATATTTTAAATCAGCCATGTCCAACACGCGGCCCAATTTAAGATTTTCAGCGGCCCAATTTAATTAATTAATTATTAAGTTTTTGATAAGTTTTTTGGTTGTTTTTAAATAAAAAAATGTCATTGTAATTATTTATTAATAAATTTTTCTTATTACGTTTGTTTTCTTTTTTTTATGCGGCTCACCATTTACCGGTAATATTCTATATGGCCTATCATACGATTTCTGTTGGAAAACGCTGATTTAAATAATACCAAACTTATTCTATACTATTATGCTTGCGATGAACAGAACCGCTTCTGATTATCAAGTATTGTTAATTAATAAAACAAAAATCATTATTTAAAAAAGATAATTATTTGGTATGTAACTTTCTCTAACGCAATAACCATACATCGATAAATGAAAATTAAGGTCGTTATTTTAAGCGTATTAGATCTCTGATTTTTATTGAAATATTTAGCGAAAGAGCATTTACAAAAAATGGGAAAAAATCTATTCAACATGAGTAAAAAAAATTTACATCCAACCACCTCCTTTAGAATCTCGTCTATCAATTTGAGATAAAAAAAAATATAAATTAATATGATCTGAATTTATAAATAGAACAAGTAAACACATTACTCAAAAACTAAAATAATAAGTATGATGGTAGTTTATATATTTTTAGTTTCATATTAGACGCAGTAAATCTCAAATGTATGAATCACATTTTAGTAATTGTTTTACGACAGCAATGATGTTTATTCAATTTTAAGCTCAACACTTTTTGGATTCATAGAATAAGTATTAATATACCTTTGCTAAGATTCGAAATTAAAATTTCCGAAGTGAAAGTTTTGTTGTAAAACTATAAATTAAGAATATTAAGCAGGGCGAAATATTTAATTTGTCAACAAGCAATTACTTAAGTCTTTACAACTATTATATAATTATTTGATAACACTAAGGATATTAAGGCTCTTAGAACAATTTATAATAGCTTAACTAAAAACTTGAAAAGTTTAAATTTTTAAAGCCTTTTACACTAATAGCTTTTCTAGTTTGTATCAGTTTTAAACACGAATAATACATATATACAATTTGCTGAAGACTTGTTTTATTTAGCATTTTTTGTTAATTAATGTCGATATCATTGTATATAAATTTAACATATTTTAAATTTAAAATTTGGAAGATTGAAATAAAATATTCATAATAGCATTATTAAATTTTAAAATTGAAATAATATTTTGTTCACCTATTATCTCGAAATCAACACAAAAGTTACGAGTCACCTGAAATCATTTTACACATTTACCAAAAACAACTATACTAGATTATGAAGTATAACTTTATATTTTGTTTTGCATTTTTTTCATAAAACCAAAACTGATGTACATTAATATTTGATAGCTTTATTATTTTACATTTATCAATATAAAAAGTTTTAGGGGCAAAATCATTGCGGTGCATGTGCAGACTACATAGTTTCCCGCGAAGTTAAGTTAGATACTAAATTTAAAAAAAATGTATAGTAAATAACTAACCCATAGTTTCTTCAACCCTGGATAGCGCAAAACATTTTATGAAACGAATCCTGAATATTACGAAGGCTGTCAATAATATCATCTATCTATTTATATTTTTGACACGTCGTTCTGACGTGACATCGTAGATCAACGAAGTGACACTACGCAGGTCGCACAAACTTACATTAAATTACGTTAAATGTAGAAAATTCAAGATAGATCAGTCATATTGATGTTCTATTCCAAAATAACTTCTTTTTCCATTTAAAAAAGGTGTTATTAAGTTTAAATCTATATCTATTACTATCACAAGCGTGTGTCAGATATTGGGAATTAGGCGGTTCAGTTTTGTGAGATTAAAATATGCAATAGATATGTAGTCCTATTAATTAAGTGGTCTTGTGGTGTAGGGAATGATTTAATCACATGATGCGGATGTATCTGTAAGCCACAACTTTGTCTGCCTCTTCTTCAAACTGATGGAATACCGGCATCATTGATGAACATTGGGTACTATCCACAAGATATACTCAGCTAAACTAAAGGTGCTGACATTTAATCAGAGCAGTGGTATTTGAAGATAATGGTGATCATATACTCTACATACAACATTGAAAATAAAATAAATATTCGCAAGTGACATACTCATCAGAAATAATTTCGTAGTAATGAAAGATGGTTTTGTTGCATTCAAAAGTTTTCCTGGTCTACTTATGGAGTGTCGAAATGATGAAGAAAGGCAGTTTTTCTACCGAATACTCCGCTGCTCGAGTATTTAGTTTGTCACATAAGATCTTAATTATTAAGTTTGCAGTCTCATATGAAAAAAAAGTCATACAATTTTCATTTAGTTCTTTCCTTAAATCATGTACAAAAATGCAAAATTTTGTATGAAAAAGCTTTTGAAACACTCATGCAATTGTTTAAAATTTATTTTCTTGCAGAGGTTGAAATTACCCGCAAACTTTTGAATCATTAGAGGTTGATAATGCGCTTAACGTTGAAAAACCTAGCAAGAATATATGGGTAAGAAAAATTTGCATTCATTGTTCAGTGTGCTTCCAAATGAAAAAAATGAAAAGTATTCATTAACCCTCTCGTATGATTTCTCTACGGCTTAAAAAACTGAATTATAATTTTTGTCCTGGCATATTGAGCACAACATGTGGATATTAATCATCGTCGCGTATGTAAAAAACAAAATTGAAAAAAATATATATTTTGATTATTATGGCAGTTAAATGTGATGGTAACATTGTTTTTTGACAATAATGAAAAAAAGCTATTTGAGCGCCAGATTTGGTAGGAATAATTTATTATAAGTTCTTTGCATGTATATTTATTATTCTATATTCAGGCTCTTTTCTGGAAAGTTTTATTGCTTTATTTTCGTATTCCTTTATTTAAACGAAAACAAGTGCTTATAATTTTTATACTGAATTTTGAAAATTACCGATTCCTGAAATAATTTGTTGCGGAAACAACTGATCCAATTGTAACATTGGATATATGCTTATATACACATTGTAGTATGTAGCAAAATATTCATTTCTGGTGTCAACAAGCTATCGATAATGTTATGATTCTCTATTAACAATAGTTACATACGCAATGTTAATCATAAATATAGTAAGAGCCAGTGATTACTCTAGACCACGTAGCGTACCATACATAACATATTTTTACGATTAAAACACGTTGGTATATCAAAAAGTTTTTCATAATAAACTTGTCATGTATGATTCACTATTGCTAAATAAACAGTAAGAATTCATGTTTACCAAAATAGCGGCCAATTAAAGATGTAAACTTTCCTGACATATAATTTATTGCCTGCTTTTTTTTCTTTAAACCAATTTTAATGTAATAGTACTTATGTCCATTAGCACATGCCAGTCAAGATGATAATTTAATTTTATGTTCAATTTAAGACGGATATTCACATTTCGAAGCGTATCGAAATATTTTTAGGTTGTTTACATCTTTTACAGATTTTGGAATGTAAATTCAATTTATTTGCTCTGCATTTTGTGTGCGTGCATGTAAAATAAATATTTCCGTGTATAAGGAAAACCCTAGAGAAACATAATTCGCAAAGAAATTCTTCGCGATCTTTATGTAATCAACAGAAATTTATTCTCTTTGACACAAATGCATATCGTTGCTTGAAAAAGCAGATATATTTGTTATAAGAATAACAAAAAAAAAAAAATTGAAAGTACAAAAAGAGAATATTTTCTCTACGATCAATTAAAAAATTAAAGAAAATATTATTTCATCATAAAGTATGTATCACGTCAAAATTTTAATCACCTAGAAATTTCTGGTGTAAGCAATTCTAATCAGCACGAGGAGTTGTTTATTTTCTCTTTTTGTTAAATAAATGACCAATTGATAATGTTGACTTACACGGCAAATGTAAATTTGACTCAGTTTTATTTCAGTTATAACGTGATATCTTAAATAAGAAAAAATAGCACAACCTTTAAAAGCCAAGGTTGGGAATATTTTGTTTATGTCAATTCTTACTTATGTATTTTTTCCACAAAAAACTCTTCCATCAAAAATTTTAAATAAAATTTTCAATGGAATGCGTAAGCGATTCTTCATATTGAAAAGGACTTTGATTGCCAAACAGCTTAAAGATCAACGTTATGAAGCGTTTTTCATAATAAGTATTTTGAATGTGAAACATAATTTTAATTTCAATATAAATGTTTTTTAATTTATGGTATAAACATTTGTCATGTCATAAAAACAGTAAAAAAATTAAATTCTTATTGGAAAAAGTATACATCCAAACTTTTTTTTTATAAAACTGAAACGCTTAACACTATTTTCTATTGCCACTATCGTTTGTATTGAACAATTTTCATTTTTAATTAAATATGTATGCAGCCAACTGATCTAATTTTCTCATTTGACTAAATGATGGTATCACAGTATGGCATGCAAGTTGTTTGCCGAAATTCGAAATCAATTCGATTTCAATAAGCTGATTGAACGTTTGAAATTCGAATAGAATAGATTTGAAATAGTAAATCAATTTATTTGCTGTACATATTTTTTACAGAAACAAAAAACGAGATATACATGCATTTGTAACAAAACTTATTGTCATGTTTTAGAAAAAGCATACTATAATATAAAAATTCAATATAAATATAATTTTAATCACATTATATATTGTATTGAGTATCAAAATCGTGAGTGTCTAATCCGATGTTAATAAACCAACAATCAGTCAAAGATGAACGAAAACAAAATAATAAGTCACATTGTTTATCTTAAGAAGACACAAGATTTAACAGCAGCGACAAGCCATACGTGCGAGAACAATAAGTATAACGAACACGATTACGGCATACCTGATGTGCGTCTCTATGTTTTAAATATAAATACGTTACAGATACGTCTGGCTTACAAAATCCTTTTCGATAGATATAACAAAATTTCCTTGGGTAAGAAAAGAATTGCCTGTTTATTTTAAATATACATTTTATCTTTACTAATCATGCGAAATTGACGCTCAGTAATTAACAAAAAAAAAAATTAAGTAGTTTGAAGTTTCAAATGATTAAAAGAATTAAAGTAAAATGTGAAATATATTTGCCTTTGTGAGAGATCAGGTGTACAGTGTGATATTGAGCCGTGGATGATACAACATCTCGTATTCCGTACAACTATTGTCTTCTTGATATCTTGGTGCTGAAGTGGCTGTAATTGAATGATTTGAAATAAATTATTCTTATTTTGAAATATTTATATGACAGTTAAAATAGATTTCTAATAAGGAAAAAAATAGAATAAATTAAATAAGTCTCAAAAAAGTATCAAGTCATAAATGTAATTGTTGTCAGTTATGAGTGCACGATTTTGTCTTGCTGCTTTTTCTTAGAAAGTTTCTAAAAGCTATAAATCGCAAAGTCTACGAGAGCCTTTCAGTACTTTTTGAGGTTCTGAATGGCTGGCAATGGATCTATATAATAAATTCAAATGTTTTATGATATAAAAGTCTGTGGATGATATTTTTTGCGGATAAAAGACGAGACAATAGTTATGCAGTATCTTTTTTGTTTAGACTGTAATATTTCAAAATGATTTACGACATTCTCCAATCGTCAGATTTCCTACACGTACGTTATGATAATATGTGTAGTTGCGGTATACAGAAGAAGCTTACAATACAATTTGTGGGCTAAATACGTGCCACATAATAGAATAACAATACGATGTATAACCTTTTAATAGCAAGAAATGAGTAAAACATTAGGAAAGCGACAAACCGGTGGGTCGTTAGTTTAAGCCAGGCTAAAAAATTATCTTCTACAAAGCTTTCGCTGTGGATATCAAAAATATCAAAATACACAAGAGCTTTTAAACATTTCACTTATTTAAATGCAGCGAAACTTGGATACACACAACAAAAATAAGCTTATTCGTCACATTAAAATTGCCAGAGGTAATTTATTATATCACCGTGATTAGCGCCTCTCAAATTTTTGATAAGTAAATAAAATATATTCGTAAATGATATTAAGTTTATGTATGCGTTTCTTTAGACTCTTAGTAAACAGTTAAAAGTTAACAGTTTATTCATCGATATTATATTATAATTCGAATTTTTCCAGTAAGAATAAATATAATATAATTAATCTTTTTATAAATTGTGTCATAAACTTATTGAATGTTAGCCGTTATCTTCCCAAATAGGCATGTAAAAACAAAAGATATGTCTGATTGTCTGCCTTATCTTTCATTGTGTTGACATTAAATGGAAATAGTCTCTCGCCAATAATAATTACTGAGCGTTGAAGCATGTAAAGATTGCTACAGGAAGACAACGGAAAAGCTTTGCGTTTGTATTATTAGAGTTATTGCTAAGCTCAATCATAGCTTAAATTATTGCTTTGAAATAAATCATTTTGTGAGAATGCTAATACAAGTTCTATTACTGTGGTGTTTTGAACAAGCAAAAACAATTAATATTGAAATTTGATTCGGCGCATAAATTTTACGGATGGAAGATCAGGTAGGCGTTGATTTTTTAAATAAAGTTTAAGCATTAAATATATACGTACTTTCTGTGGATCAAAATTGAAAAAAAATTATGTCTCAAAAAAGATCTTCATTTATATATTTGTGTTAACATTGTTTATCTTATTAACATGTTACAAATTTTTTTTCGACAACCAGAAATGCAGAATTCGTAAATCATTTTTTTCATAAAATAGGATGAAAATAGAGTTTTACATATTTTCAGTACGAAATATTGAAATGTATTTATTATGACATGTTAACTGAAATCATAGCATTGTGCTTAAATATTTAATTTTTGGCGATTATTATTACATATTTCTAAACGAAACCTATTTCATCTTTGAATACCACTTTTGTCTTATACAAAAAAAATATATTTTAAAATTACGATTATTAACTATGTGAAATTTATGTACTATATACTAAAATTTTAATTTGATCGCATTCATGCTATGGACAAATAATATCGAATTAAAATATTAGAATGGGGCTTGCTTCGAAATTCTTATTTTGAAAAAAAACAGTATTTTTCATCTGATCTTTTGCATTGCATTACATGAATTTAGCACGGAAAAGCCATCTAACAATAAACGATACCCACAAGTCCAGTTTCGGGCCATACAGTGATTAGGTTTATGTTACTACCATATTTATCATTTTCGTAAAATGAATTCGACACATCGTATGAAAAGCGTTTATAACAGCACAACACCCTTAAGCCTTGAAGTAATTCTATTTATGCAGTATTTGAAAACGAAGACTTGACAAAAAAATTAACTCTTAATTGTGATGTTATATAATTTAAACAGATTTTTTTGGGTGGACATCAAATCCGTTTTGCAGATGGCGGTTGTGGTGTGATTGGGCAGTGTTACATTTAAAAGTTCTTCTTAATTAGCATACATCTGAGAACATTTGCTTGCTCATAAAAAATACGATTGTCGTAATATTTCAGAATTTTAAATTCATCATAAAAAATATTAAGGAAAAACTTTTATAAACACTGTAAAGTTAGTTGCCAGTCTGCGTACTGCGATGACAATATATCACGTGTAAAGTGAAATCCTAGTGTGCAATACGGATTGCCTTCACCGATTGAATAATGCATAGTCAATTTCCTTGCACGTATTTGTAGCCGAATGGGAAATAAACTATGTGATGAAGATATAAAATGGAAAACTCAATGATTATTTTGTATTTAAACAAGGCCTAAAATAATATTTAAAATAAAAATATTTATATTATATTTACCTTCCATGTGGCTTATTGCCAATTACATAATAAAAATTATCACCACCCGGACTTCAAATATTTTTTTGATGCCGTATAAATGAGTAACTAATGAAGAAAAATATATAGGGAAACTCTCATTATCACAAAGTAATGTAAAAATTGTAATGAAATCGTTATAAGCAACCAAAAAAAAAACATATTGTTGAAAACATAATAAATATTTCATTACTAATCAGAGAGCGTTTTTTTTCAAGAACTTTGTGCATAGATATAACCAATGGTAATTGCTTGTTTCTCTAGGTATTGAGACACTTATTACTTCACTTTACATGTTTTTTAAATATAGAAATGAAATTTTATATTATCCTTTTTGCTTAAAATCAATCTATTTAGTAAGCAAGTAAGATTAAATACAAGCAAAGTGAATATTAAATTCAGAAAATGATTTACACATTACATTTTCAAAATTGTTTTTTTGTATATTTCAGTTGATGGCATTTTTTTTCTTGAAATATATTACGATTTAATTAAATAAAAAAGCGACTCACATCATTAAATATGTATATGTGTCAAATTTTGAGAAGAATTTGACACATATGCATATTTACGGATGTTTTACAGGGTAATAAATTTCATGTTTCGTTCTTTTGATTTACTTAAAATTTTTGCAACAATATTTCGTTACTTTCTAAAAGCTTAACACTTAAATAAGTACACTTGTGTGAAAGCTCCATAACAAAGGTATTATAAGGTAAATAAAAAAACAAGACCTTAAAGCTTTGTTGGATGCTAAGGAAATTTGGATTTTACAAAGTGGTTACAAATTCCATTATACCAGAGGGTTGTCGAATGAAAGCATCACAATATGATAAGAGCCGAATTATGTTTAAAGACACAGGCGTAAAAAATACAAATTAGAGATTTGGTCCAATCGTTATATAACCTTAACAGCAGTACACATGGGCCTCGTATTACACGGCTATATGGTTCCACAAAAACCTCGTGTAATACAAACCCGTGTTATACAAGGTTTGAAGTTCCTAGAAAATTAAGATTGGTGTTCCAAAAAAATTTAAAATCGATGATAGTTTATATAAATATGTACTTTATATTTTTAATTAAAGAAGTATGCATTTACATTTTAATTTAAAGAAACCTTAATAGCATAATACACCATTCATTTATCATCGCTTTCACATAGAGTTCTATATTTTTTACTTTTTTTCGAGATAGGTTGAGAATTTTCATCATCGGAGGACTCTGAATTTTAAGAAATCGTTAATAAGCGATTGCCTGCTTTTAGCGTATAATTTACGCATTTCCTTAAGACATTCCAAAATGTTCCATTCATCCTTTTAATTGTAGGATTATCATTATCAATAAAATTTCTTTTTAATTAGTCAATTCCAAGCCTTCATTTATTGTTTTTAATATGAAACATGTAGCTACTTCGCTCCAAATGCTCTCCGAATCATTGATTAAGGTCGATTTATTCAATTCATTTCATTTTAATTATCTTTTTCCCGTAAACCGTGTTATATGAAGCGTGTTGTATAAAACTATGTCACAATTTATACATCCGTGCTATGTAAAACCGTGTTGTATAAAGCCGTGCTATACGAGGTGTATTCAAAATTTATTACCAAAAAAAAATATTGAAAAATTAGGCGTGTCAATGACATAGAAAGCAATTTTTTTAAATATGCAAGACTATATTATTTAAAATCATTCAAGTTTTAATGTAACTTTATTAAACTGCTTAGTAAATAAAGTCTTTAATTTTTACTCACAGACTTGAATTTTACTATGAATAATGCTCCTACAATATGATTGTAAAAGTATTAAGATTAGAAGTATGATGAAAAAAGAATTTAACCACTTTCAACAATATCGTATAATTATTTCTTTTCAAAATCCTTTCGCGAAATTTCACTCGAAAATCTTTGTTTCATTATAGTTCACTAATTGATTTCATTTCAATATGACAAAATATACAGCTAAGAAAATAAATTTAGGATGGAGAAAATCAATTTTTACTTTGTCGTCACAGTCGCCGTTCAATACTTCAATGTTGTAGGAAATTCTGTTAAAAGGGTTATAAATTAAAAGCAGTGTCTTGTGGTATAAATAGCTTCCAAAGCAACTGGTCATGATTTACGCTTCAGTCAGGACTTATTATTTTATTGGAATGGAAAAAAGATTTAATTTTTTGAATACTTAACATTATATGTGATAGCTTGAAAATAATGTTATATATACGGTCTTTAGCTTTGAGAGAATTTTTTATAATCTGTAAGTGTTTTTCATAGAAAAATGTTATTAAACTGAGAATGTTGTGAATAGCATAGAGAAAAATTGACTAATAAAATTTGAATATTTGTTATTTATGTCAAAAACATATATACTACTACAAAAACGTCGTTCGGAAAAGGTAATTTCTTACCTTTCAAACAAAAGTCGTTTATTATTATGTTTCAAATTCAAGTCTAGTCATTAAAAATTGAACGTTTATACAAAACCATGTTCTCAATAGTGGAAAATTTTTGGGAAAATGTGAAAAGTATCATTCCGTGTTTCCTTTAAAGAAGCTTAGGGAGGCGGTGAGCGGAATGCCAAGCTTTTCATCTTTAACTTTGCTTTATTAAGGTTGACATTTGACAAACAAAAGGTATATCTTTGAGTTTCGTTTGAAATGAGAGTATTTCTTTTAAATGAATATAAATATGACGATTTCTACTCTTATTTTTAGTTCAAGACGTCCGTAATTCATTTCAGACATTATTAGACAACGTTATCATGCTTAGAGCATTAAATAAATCTATCAAAATTAGTATTGTCTTCAAATAAAGGTTATTTTTAATAAGAAGAAATATATACCAAATTCATATTTTATCACAGTGGTTAATTAGTTATCTAAGTGGTCATTCCTTCATAATTCATGATTTATTGATTATTTACATTCAAATTACTTTACTAAAAGAAGAATTAAGTAATTGATTTACGTTTAAAAGTCTTACGTCATACTCGGTTGAAAAATACTCCGACATGAGTTATTATGTCAAATGATGGTGTTAACAACAAGAAAGCTGAATTTTGGTATGAATGAAAAACAGTGTAAGTGTGTAATTATAATGAGCAAAATATATCGATACAAGTTGTTAGGTTTTGTACCTTAAAGATATAACCTATTTGTAACTACAAAATAAGTTTATAATGGACAAAATATGTATATTTCAATTTCAATATTTTTCCGAGTAAGTTATTATTTCTGTGAAAACAGGAAATTTTCCATCAAATAAATCATTTGAAATAATTTCGTAATAAGAATATTGAAACTGTTTTTTTTATTTAAATGATCCATGGATTTTAACAATACATTTTGTGATCGAACAAAATTTAAATGCGGATCATAAATCGATCTTTCGATTTTTTCAATCAAATTATTTAACAATATTTATAAAATATTTTGCAAATACGAATTTAAATATTCTATTAAACTATATATATGAAGATAAGATATTTATTTAAATTTCACATTGATTACATGGTTGAATAATATTATATCAAAGTTATTACAATATTATGGAGACACTAATAGATGAAAATTTGATTGTGAACACAGATAAAATGTTCTTTTAAGAGAAAAGTTTATCGTTGCGTACATAAATTAAGTGTTGTATATAAATTGTCAATCATTTTTTAGAATTTAGAATTTTTCTAGTTTGTATGAATAAATAAATGAAAAAAAACTTAAGAATAAAAAATATAACGTACGAATTTAATATGAACAATTTTTTTTTATATTCTATGAAGTTAAAAATGAGGATTTTGATTTTATCTCTTTAGAAATAAATAATGTAGCTTAAAACTCAGTCGTGTATTCAATTACAGACAATTTACTTAGCGTTTACTCAAGAATATCAAACAAAACGATACTGTTAGTCGAATATCACCCAAGTATCGTAAAAAAGTCTGCGTTATTTTTAAAGGATGAATTGTTTGATTAAAAGTTATTTAAGCTGTTGAAAAGTCGTTTTGAAAAAAAACATAATTTTGAATATTCTTTAAGCTATAACAAAACTTCAATGTTTTATGAATAAAATTTTAATTAAGTCACTCCAAACAAATGTTAGTGATAGTTACATAATCTTTTCTATACTTATAATTCGAGCATTAAGGGCGCAGTAATATTATACAATACATCAATTGTAACGAAAATGTGTTTTTAAAGTAATATAACATAACTATGAAACATTATAACTATATTCGAAAGAATTGTCAAACTATATTAGACTGAATTTATACGATGAAGAAAATGTAAATATAAATTAATTTTGTAATTTTTCTTTATTTTAAATATTCTTACGAACTGTACGTTCAAGTTTTTAAATAATAATATAATAAGTAAAATTACACGTAAATTCTGTTTCCACTCGCAAAACTTTTTCAATTTTACATTCAATTCAATAAGAATATTACATTGTAGATACAGCGGATTTAATTTTCAAATATGATGTCATATGTAAGTACTTTAATAACTATATGTAATGTTGCTATTACAGGGGTAAAATAACGAAATTGTCATAGCATGACATAAATTATTCTCAAGTAAATGTCAATAAAATGAATCATGTATAACATTTTTTCAGAATTAAGTCAGAATAATATGCAGAAGGAAAGAAGATTTTCTTCATTTAAAATAGATTACAATATTACCATTTTCTTAAAACCGCGAAATAATAATTCAAGTCAATTTTTGTTTTTTTACTGGTCCTGTAAGCTATTTATATATGTGTAGGTTTCAAAGTTTCATTTAACAATTTAAAGCTGTATGTAAAAATACATTGAAACCTTTGAAAATATATTGCCAGTCAAATGTTCTTTCTTTGACAAAATTCGATCATTATGTAAGCCTTATAGTTTAGCAGTGACAGGATATATTAAAATGATTCTTGTAGTTTAAATAATTGCCATTTAGATAATATGAAATAATTTACGATTGAAATTTTAAAAAAATGTATAACTGAAAGCTTTCACCGTCAGTTTCATTTCTATGAAGTCAACGTTATTCGTTAATTTTTTTTATAATGTCATGAGATTACAGATTCACTAAAATGACACTTTCATATATTTTCTGAATACTTTATTATTTATCTTGGTACGCTATTATGTACGTTTTACATAAAAGCTTCCAGAAAATTGTGTTTATTCAATAACACACGAAAAATAAATTCTTAAACTATGTTTAACGATAATGGACCTTTGTGCTAAGGTGCAATCATTTTGATTGTCAACAGGTCGTGAGCTATCGGAAAACAATGTGTTTTTGTAGTATAAAGGGTGTGACACAAGCAAATGATTGTAACTCTATCCAAAGCTTTCGACCTCATTTCAGACCCTCAAAAGTACACTTATTCGACGAAATTTGTTTGCATTGTGCCCACATGTTTGTCAACGCTCAAACAATCGAACGGATAAGCCTGACAAATTACTCTTCACGATGCTAAGTCTACAGTGTATTTTTTATGCAAAGACCCTTTGTCGTTTTAAATTCCAGTTGTTATTTTTTTCATTAATTATATAGAGCTGATCTCCTAAAAATATCACATCAGAAACCTAGTATCATTTGTATTGTTATTTATTATATACAAATAATAAAAGACGTACAAATATTATTAATTTTTCTAGAGTAACGGATTTATTATATAATATTTAAAAACATCATATGCAAATTAAATTTGAATTATTACAACTTTGTACGATTCCACATGTTTAGTTCTGTTGCAGATTCCACATTGTGATTCCATATTATAGTTCTGTTGCATCTGTGTGATCGAATGCATGGAGATGCTGAAAGGCGAAACCCGGTCATTAATGACAAAGTATGCGGTATCGTACAAAGTTGTAACAGTTCATATTTGATATTGAAATTCCATCAAACATCTTCAGTTGATATCATAAATTATATGCATATTAAGCTAAATGAGTGCTACTACTAAACTACACATTTTTTCAATCGTAATCAATTTTCTTTTAATTTAAGTTTACGTTAATTCGAGTTTTTTTGCAATATATTCTTTCAATGTATCCTATTTAAATCGAATGATTTTTTCACTTATAATAATTAGAATAAGACGTTATCTCAGAATCTCGATCAATTTGATCACTACTATTTTTTGTTGAAGGTATCAAACAGGAACAACTTGAGAAAGAAGTATAACTAATTATAATTTGGCAAAAATCGGAGCTGCTTTTAATTGCTTACCTTATGTTTACCTATATCAAATCTGGATGAAAGAAAATATTTTTTTAACTTGTTTTTCTAATAACTCAACGAAGGCTTTCTTAAAAACTGATTATTACAAGCTAAATAAATGTAATTTGAATTTAGAAAAATTTGGACTGGTACTTTTAAATTTTTATTTGTTTTCAGATAAAAGAGAATTATTTTTAAAAATTATACAGTAAAATTTTTCGTGGAAATATTGTATAGCACTGTGAAAAATAGCAATGTATTTTGGTTCTACAAAATTTATAAAATATACAATTGATAGCTATTTCGGCTTACGCAGTCATTGGAACTGTATCAATAAATAAAAATTTTATGTTTACGACTAAAATATTATTTTTAAATAAATAAAACACAATGTTAAATATTCTCCATAATTTATATTTTAGAGATCCTGATTTTATAATTGTGCTTAATACTGCTTAATGTATTATCTTTCCACCAATATGTGACACATAAAACCTAAAAAGTGATTAAAGATTAGTAATAAACCTATCCAATAATGATGTTTTAGGAAAAACCTACTTAGACCGTTGAATTTATCCAACCAAACCAATGGCATCTTCAGATAATATTTTTTATTCTACATATGGCTGAATTATTTTTGTGATACACTGTAAATTTGTAAAATTTTTTTTGTTACTTTATTTCAAGAGAATTAAAATTAATGAAAACCAAATAAAATAACAAAATAAGCAGTTTAATGTGGTTTGTTTTCCATAGAAAAATACCATTCATAAAGTAAATGCGATTACTTTGTGGCTATTTATTCGTTATTTATATAAGTTATAATATTGTAGTAACTCTGACGAACTTATTGACTCTATTTTTTTATCAAGGAAATTCACTAGACTTAAAATATCTATTTATGGCTTATTTTCATTATTTTTTTTAGATTGTATTCTAAAAATAAACACCAATTAAATGATAACATAAAACATTTTATAGATAAAGAATATTTGATTTTTTTATAACGTCATTAGTTGATAATTGTGTAGCACGGTATCTAATATATATCGTCAATCATGTCTTATAATAATGAAGAAAAAATAAACTACTTTTGAATTAAATCAATACGCGCGTCTTTCAAAAAATCTACTTGTTATTCAACCGCTCAACCTCTTTTTAAACGGATAGGGTAGTAAAAATGTGACAACGGAAGAGATGAAATTTAGCTTATTCCTTTACCTAAAGCTTTTCATCTAAGTATTGGATATTTTTAAAGAAGTGTAAACATCAGACAGAGTTGAGCCTAGGAGTTTAGTGCGTGTGTGCAAACACAGATTGGCGTAGGATTGGATCGACAGCAATCATAATGTATTATATTATTTACACAAAATCAACTATAAAAATGTCAAATTGAAACGTTGTAACACGATACCAAAAATATTGTTTTGAGAGACGAAGATACTTTATTTAGATGAAGATCTAAAGATGGCGTCTAATTATAGCTACTATTTACCCGAGACCTTCACCAAACAAATAAACAAATAACCTTTTTTTATATAGTTCTGTAATTTCGGATTGTGACCTGTTGAAAAATAGCTACAATATGAATTGACATCATATTATTTTTATTTTATATACAAATGAGAAAATAGTTAATCGTCACAATCGTCGATATACTCCTCGATAAATTTAAATTAAAAAAAAGCATTTCGTCCTCTAAGTATTTCGACATCGGTTATGAAGCTATAATATTTTTAAATTTATATTGTTTTTTTTTCCCACTAGCATCCATAGCAAGAATAGTCAAGTTTCTTGGTAATGCTGGCACTCCATTGCTGACCGTTGGAGGACTATCTTTTGATTTCGTCAGCAATAAAACTGACTGTTCAAATGAATATCACATGCTTACAAGAACAGGAAGTGTTGGATTTAGAGACATCGCCTACTTCATTATTGATGTGATGAACAAGTAAGTAAATTATGTAATATCAAAAAAATTGTGTAGTGTATTCGTCTAATATGTATATAAATTATTTTTTTAAAAAAAAAAGGAAATATTTATATTTGTAAATGAATTTATTTTAAATTTGCTTATTCGTGCATTCACTATTGATTAATTACTTTTAAGATGTTAGACTAGTTAGTTTAAGACTTTTTGATGGAAATGCATGATATTTTAAACAAAATTACTATTATTTCCACAATACATTTTATGATCAGGATTGATTATGCTCATCGTGAGCATCATCAATTAAAAATATTTGTGAATTATGGTGTCCGGTTAACAGTGCTCGCCGTGAGCGAAACCGATTCTGACCATAAAATGTAGTGTGAAAATGGCATCAAAAATGTGCTTTTATCACAAAATTGATTGATTGGATAAATGAATCATGGAATTTATATTTCTTCATTATTTCATTAAAATGTTCAAAATTTTTATTTGTCAACAAAGAAAATATTTTGTAAATATAATTTCCTTTAGCTTTGTGTGGAGTTTTTCTAATGTCCCTGTGCTTTTCTCAAATATATAAAATTTAATGAATGTGATGTGATGTGTTTGTGTGTGAATTGACGAAACAGAAGAATTACTTACATTTGAGAGTTTATAAAAAAGAAAATATATGATAAATATATTGTAAAAATATAATGCACATCTATCATAAAATGATTGACATGACAATAATTAAAATAAAACAATATTTAAAAAATATTTTTCACGTTTTATTTGTTTCCAAATTATTTATTAATTACGTTTTTTCATCGGCAATTTAGCTTTTGTAATGATATCTTAAGATTGCAAAGTTGTAAATGAAATGACATGAAATTCACTTCATGAGAAATTAACACAGTCTGTGTACGAGCCAGATTAAACAGTTTTGGGTTTTTCGTTAGCTTATTTAAAATTACCAAACTTTTTATGTTGGTACCTCTAAATGTATTTATCCTTAAAACCTGAATTTTACTACGTTGGTCTATTGAATGATTTCTAAAATTAGTATACAATGATTTATATTTATTTATATTTTATGACTTCATTAAAGTGCTGAAATAACGAATGCCACGATGATGGATTGATTTGAAATTGAAAGTTTCGAAGGAAAAGCAATATTTCAACAAAGCTTTATGTTCAATGTAGGTTTGAAAAGCCTTAAACATGGAAAAGTTATTTACCTCTATAAATGTTGAAGCAACGGAAAAGCTTTTCATTATTTCTTGAACGACTTTCGCTCAGAACAAGCTATTCCAAGCCAATAGTGTACATCTTGTAAAACACTTCAGAAGAAAGCTTCGTTTAATTTGCGGGGAAAACTTTTATATCCTTTCTGATCCTTAAGGCAATTCCATTTTACTAAGGAAAGCTTTTTTCGAACATCGTTTCCGATAAAATGTGTTGACGAAAAGTTAAGTGAAAAATCTTAAGCGGGTCACGAGAATTAAAATGTTTTCGCTGTCATGGAGGATGATCGAAAGTGATCGATGTTGGCTATATTCAGCATTGTGGAAAAAAATGCCAATCTAAATTGTAATAAAATTTTGTTATATCTTACGAATTTCGGGTTTCGTGGTGATTTTACGTCTAGATGATTAATGACACTCATGTGACCTTACTTTAAAGCTGTAATGATGACAGATAAATTGTGATACTCAAAGTAATTCGTCTTAATAATTGATCGAGAGCAGTGTCATAACTTTTTTATTTATTCATTATTTTTTTATTTATTTGACTATTTCGAATAGGTTTTGGATATTTCAAACAACATATTTTGTCGAGAACAGTTCAATAATTTATCTTTAAGAAAATATGGTGATCAAATTAAATTCGAATTATTCATACCGCGACCAAACAAATTATTTATCCTTTTACAAGTGATATCATCTTTCGATATCAAATTTCATGGTTAACCGTTTATTCGATGAACAAACATATAATAACAACAAATATGTGAGCCCTGGTTTTTTTCGTAATCTTATTCTTACAACCCGAGTGGAATCGTACAAAGTTTCAGAAATTCAAATTTGATGTTGAAATTCCACCAAGCACCTTCAGTCGATTAATTAAACGTGCAAAAATAGCAACGTATTTTAGTTCTAAAACTTTTGCGGTCGTAAAATAAATTGTTATTGTTTCCCTGTTACAATATTAAAGCACTGTAATTAATGATAACTTTTCATAATATTGCCAAGCCGAATAAATATGTTAACAACGCATTTTTATTAATTTTACACGAATCAATCATATTTGATAGAGCTTGTGATATTAAGCTGTTTTAATAAAGAAAAAAATGATTTAAAAATCTTTTGTTGTAAACTTTGGTTTTGAGAGATAGAATTTTGAAGGTCGCAATTTTGACTTATTATTACTAATATCTTATATTTTAAGCACCACTAATTTTCTTCATAGTTTATTTAATTTTTATGCACATTAATTCACATTATTTTTAGTATTCACTTCAAATGGTTAAAATAATAACTTGATTTAGTATGGATAATATAATTGAGTTAAATATATATAAAATATAAAAAATACGCATTCAAAAATACATACGTTGAATTCACAATATTTTTGCTCAAATAATTCACATTGCACGCTGCTCACTATATTTTTCAACATCAAATTTATTTCTTTTCACGTGCACCAAAAAATTAATAAAGCACCTTTCTCCCACCATCTAGGTATGACTGGAAAAAGATTCTACTCGTCAACGAACCACAAGGTCAAAACGTTACAGCAGGGAAGAACACCTGTCACTTGATGATGAAAACCATGGCGCAATACATTAAGGACTCCAATCTTATGTTTTCTTCGTGGGATACAACGCAAAATGTGCAACAAAGCTTTAGCGACAACTTGCGGCTAGAAATGGCGATGTCGTATACAAGTAAGTGAATATCAGCGTCTCATTATATGATAGTTTCAGGCGTCGTTCATAGATGGCAGAACACGGTAATAAAAAATATTACAATTCAACGAAACTGTTAAACTATTATATTCAATTCAAAGATATGTTCGGGGTTCTGGGCTATTTTCATTGTAAATATGTAAAATAAATCGCGAAATAATTTATTTGGCACTGTAATATATGAAAATGTGTTGTTCACGATTTCCGCTTCGTCTTGTTACCGATAGAGTCCGCTGTAAATAGACTCGCGGAAAATACTCGGTTGGAAAACTAGCTAATTTAGCGCGGTTTTCAGATACAGCTGGAGGCGTGTACTTTTGATTTACGAGCGGAACGCGCGCTATGAAGTCGTCGGTCAGAACACATGTTATCTTCAGATAAGCGCTGTCGTCGAATTTGTGATAAAGGAGGGACATTTGGTTTACGCGACCTGGCAGTACGTTAATGACGACGTCAACATGACTGACAAACTCATTAAGCAGATTGGCATGACGTACTCTAGTGAGTTTTTTCAATGCTAGGGTTCATTCCACATGGTGTTTCATGGCAAAGTACATAATTTAAATCGAGTACAACGATGTAAATAGCAGACTGAAGTTAAATTAAAATTTACAATTAACCAAATATTTTATTAAACGAAATACCCTCAAAACTTTTTTCCAATATTTTTCATGATTTTAAACGAGTAAAGCTTTTTTAATTCAAATTAATATGAAAAAAAAAAATATTAAGAAATAATTAAACGAAATTAAATTGCAGATTTTTTACTCCGTCTGCTTATTTAATTTGTATTGAGAATCTTTATTTGATAAATCATATTTTTTTAAATAAAAAACACATTTTTGATTTTTTTTATTTATCTAATTCAACGCCATAAAATATTATGTGAAATCTTACCATTACAATATTCTCACTTATTCTACTGCCTCTGGATAGATAGCAGTGCTGTAAATACCACGTTTTTTTTGCTTTTTTATTATTCTTAAGCAAAGAGATTATACAATGATTGTATTAAGCATGGATATAGATGAGATTACTAAATTTTTCTTCAGTGTAAAAAAAATCCGTAGAGAAGTTTCAATAATTTTTAGTGTTGATTCTTATAAATATCAAAACAAAAATTACACTTTGAGTCACTATTTTTGATACGTCGTCATCAACTTTGGATAATTATTAAGCCGTTATCTATATATATAATACAGTGACCAGCGTAATAATTTTTCAAAATAATTTTTAAATTTTTATTATAATCAACATATGTGAGATAATGGCCGTAAAGATGTCAATAAAATTGATAGAAAGTTTATACAACTAAATTATTACTTTGATACGTTTAATGATAATTTATTATATTTAAGCACATCAGTAATAAGATGAAAAACGATCTCAATATCAACTACGACACTTCACAATCATTACAAATCATTATCAGGTTTGACTAAGGGCTGTTTTACGAAAGTAATAAATTGTGTTTGTTTGAGCGTAGTTTTAACGGCAATAATTTATTACATTGGTTGGTTACAAATTGATCATAGCAAAGTGTCTTCGCGGTAATTCACTGACCAATTAATCTAACAGAGGCGGATTTCGTACATTGTGGGTCCTTTTTTTTAGGTAGCAAAAAACGTATTTAAACAATTAAAATTTATGCGAGATTCAGAAACCCCAAGCGCGAGCATTTGGCGCATACGGGGAAATCCGCCTCTGATTTTAGTTTAAAATAGAATTCTTATCACTTGTTCTGAACAGTGATTTAGAAGCCAAGATTTACCTTGACTAGTGAATACTAATAGTTCTACAATAAATTGAAGTTGACTTACACTTAACAGGCATGAATATTGATTAGTATATACGCTATTCGATGCTTTTAAATATGAGAATCGCTTTTATCTAAGATAAATACTATATATAATACATCAATAAATGGAAAAATAGTTTTACAAACTAGTTTTTGGATTCCTCGAAAAACCTATGAATTATTGACAGTTTCCCTAGTATTTGACGGATGTTGATTCAATAACTGAGGTTGTACATTAATTTTAACATAAGCTCATACTATGATGTTCGATTTTTCTTTTAAGAAAATGATATCGAATATCATTTAATCAGACAATAATTTTCAATAGTAAAATTTTTATCCGAAATATTGATTTTCACTACGAAAACAAGTTTTGGAAATAACATTTATAATTGAAATTTAAATTGAATTAAATATTCTCGACAAAGTTAAGTGGTGATATTAGATATAATTTATGGTGTCGGCTGAAAGTGGTTGATGAAATTTCAAATTTGATGTAACATATAACTGATCGTTTTATTAAGATTAATATAAATTTTAAGTTATAATATGTGTATGAAAATTGCTACATAGGATTTTTATTTAAATATTTCATCGTCTTGGCATATTTATATTGTCAATTTATACCAAATTTTTAGATGAAATATTTTCCATCTACTTTTCACTTTTGATTTAGGAAAAAATGGAAGTAACAAAGAGTTTCCGATGTAAAAATAAATGAAAAGATCTGCAATCTCTGTCATAATACTTCCGTTATGATACCGTCCGAAATAGATACATTGAGGCTACTTTTCAGACTTTCTGCATCATTAGTTTTGAACGGCAGAAGCTATAAACTAAGATAACATCAGCTTCATTACTTTCACGGAGCAATGAATGTGAAAATATTTTTTTATAAAAATATATATGGGGCATGAAAACAGTCGCAAACACAAAACGCAATTTTTGAAATAAATATTATTTATAAAGAGACACAAAAACAAATAAATCCTTTAATCATACCTGTGTCTTTTTTTATAATTATGCGAGTTAATTTATTTAAAAACATTTATCCACTTTTTTAAAGTTTAAATATGTCTTATTATACACTAACGTTCTGTTTATTCTGAGAACGACAAAGAATTTACCGGCAAAACATATGTTTTAAAACATAGAAGTTTGTTTTTAAGATTTCACGCAATCAATATGAAGTTTCAGTAATCAGAAACTTACGATTAAAAAGATCCATTTTGAGAAGCAGTATGTCACATATTTTTATAATAAATTGCAATTGATAGATTGCCCTGTGGATGTTAGGACTCTTTTACTCACTGCGTAGTAAAATATTATAATTTATGGTTTTGCAAAAACTGTTTGATGTCACATTGTCACCCGCATGTCATTATCATATTTTTTCTCGTTAAATTGATACTTTGTAAAAATCGTTCGAGGAAATATGTACGACTTTTTTCTACGGAAAATTTTCTCAGTCCTCTACTATTTAAGACTTAATGTTGAATTTCAAATTGATTATTCTACATGTCGCTGATTATCATTGGGTGCCCATGAAATAATTGTGATGTTTTTTCCTGCAAACATTACAATAATTGAAAAAAATATTGTTAGAATAATGCGATATAAGAAATAATATCTCTTGGTATTTCCGGTGACCTAGATGTAAAATTTTTATATTACTATATTTAATATTATTGTATGAAATACATTTTCTTTCATTCAATTTTGATAACTTATTTACATTGAAAACCATGAAATGAAACGATTTTGGCTCATTAAAAAAATAATTATATTCGTAAATTTATTGTTCAATAATTTATCTACTTTTAATGCATATTTCTTCAAATTAATATAATAGTAAAGATCGCAATTTTTTACAGTTAAATGAATGTATCGTTATAAGCTTAGTAACAAAGCATCAAATGCGTTCATCTATGAATGAGTAATCGAAGCTGTTTTAGGTAAAAATTAAAAAAATTTGGAAAACGTAAACAGTCAAATACACAGTTTGTGGAATTCAATAGTTTTGCGTGCTTTTGTTATATGCATATTAAGCATTCATCTGTTTTTATTTAAAAACAACAATGATAAGTAAAATAAAAAAAACTATACCAAATAAAAGGTTGAAATGGAGTGTAACATTAAAATATACAAGATAATAATTGTAAAGTAATCAAGAAAAATTGAAGATTAATTAAAATGTTATGCCTGCATTGGTAATGAATGCTACATGTAAGTCGTAACTTTCCGTTAAACGGTATTTGTTTGAAAATATATATGATTAGTTAGTTCATGCTTAAAAATAAGATTTATAAAATGAAATAGTATTGAGATGATAAACAACCTTTTTTATTATAAATTGTATATATTATATTACGTTAAGAAAAATGCTCATTTGTAATAAATCACAATAAATTGCACATTAAATGATATTAAGTATCACTAAAATTGAAAATAAATTTAAAAACCTGTCCTTAATGTTTAATAAAATTGGAAAATTGTATTGGAATAAGTGTTGTATAAAAATATGATTCTTATTTTTCAACAATACACATTACAAACAAAATAAAGTATAAACCGAGCAAGAACGTATATGTTTTTAAAATAAATATGTTGATCATATTTTCTCAAAATGATGAATTCTGATACAATTTTAAATTTATTATTTATGTATGATATAATTATTTATACATCATTATTTAAGCTGAAACATGATAACAATTTGATTATTTTATTAACACAACATTTTACTGGTCCGAGCAATTCATCAATCTATTTTTAAAATAATTTTATTGTTTTATTATCGAGCCAAAGTTGAATATCAAGTTTTTTGGTCGTTTAAAAAAAATTTGCAACACTCATTGTCGAAATTAAAATTGCTGCCTTGTCTCTATGAGAAAACAGGTTTTTCAATTGCTATAAAACTATTGTATTTTTATATGAATGCTTTTTTGAATCTTGATGATGAAATATTTTGTAGAAAGGCTTAGTGAGTATTTGTATTTCAAATTTACGTTGATAGGTAATCACATTCTCTTCGCGTTCCAAAAAAATGTTACATTATTTACAAAACAATTCTGCAGCATAATTCCAAATATTCTATGAATTCTTAATATAAACGTTATCAAAAAACAAAGCATTTTTATTCTCATTGGTGATAAATTCTTGGAATGTGTCTCACCTGCTATAAATAAAACATTACCAAAATATGTTTTTTTTTGTAAAAATGGATATTCAAATGTATAAAAAATATTCAAGTGGAAATAAAAGTACACTGGAAAGAGGTAAATACAAAAATAAAACATATAATCAAATATATTTATTCTACCCTTTGAAATGAACTTGAAAATACCAAATTTTAAGTGAAATGATTAGCCCTTTTCTACCTTTTTAGAGGATGGGTACGTGTACCGTGATGGGACATCCACGACACTTTTATTTTCTGTCATTTCCTGTCAAATTCAATCTGATTCCGGGGAAAATTATTGATAATAATGGGATTTTTCGATATTTTCTACCATCGACTGCATGACTTCAGCTACGGAGAATACGAATGAAAAATTGTGGCATAAATAAAAATCTCTATAGACTTTGGTAAATATTTTTTCCGTTATTTGTGAGAAGCTTGGTTCAATATTTTTTTCTAATTGGATTATAAAAACGCAAATATAATTGAATTGAAAAAGACACAATTCGAAGGTACATTGGAAATCAAATGCATTTATATTTTATATTAAATGCATTGCTTATTCAAGAATGTGCTGTGATAAATTATCAATCATTTAATACAGATAGACAACACTGTGCCCTTGCAGATAACAACATAAATATGCATAATATCTGTTCACGTTCGTATGGGTAACCTCAATAAATGCACTTAAGTTGTTTTAAACGAGATTTTACAATGCACAAAATAAAATACAGTAATGTGTGAAGAGCGATGTCAAAAAAAAAAAAAAATGCAATTTCAAATATCTTTCATCAAAATCATATTCTTATTTTTTTACTATTTTTTGATTCCACAGTTTAAAATAAACATATTTTAGAAGATGTATAAAACATAGACTTTTTCTCTCGAACTAAAATTTTATCTAAAATATTATATGTAAAGACATGTTTATGTTGGTGATGTTTTTTATATAGTGATATCAAAAAATTGGCATGTCTACAGAGTTAAAGACAATCACATAAACATTATGTAGTGTCAAATATTTGTCATAGTCGAGATCAAATTTTCATATTTTTATTTTAAATTTGAGATGTTACACATAGGTTTGTCCTACTCGAGTTGTTCTGAAGTTGATTAGAAATATCGACTGTAATTTTTATTGTAAAAATTCTTATTAGTATTATAATTGTTTTAGATTACTTGATGGAATTACGTTCTATAGTCGTATAATGTAATTTGTAAATTTAAATTACTAGGTTCAATTTGATTGGAATATTAAGGAACACATAAATACATATATTTTTTTTTACGGATATAATATATTATGTGACCAAAATTTCATTACGTCGTAATGTGTCTCGACAAAAGGAAGTACTTAAAAAACATCATCAACTGACCTTTAATCCTTACATTGAGTCTTGTCATTAACTCACAAAAGTGATAGTTTTATAACGTTATATGTTTTATGGTTATTACATGACTTAAGGCAACCCTGAAAAAGAAGGCCTGAAAAAGAACGCAAATAAGGATTGCCATAATGCTGTTGTGTATAGCGACACAGTGTCTAGTTGTGAGAAATATTGACCCATATTTGGTGCCCTTACATATCGCATTTTTATTATGAATACATCATAATAATTTATCTCGACCGTTACGCAACTGTACATAAGGCTTGGATAAATGAGCCGCTATGATAAAATTAGTATTCAATTGCATACAATTTAAAAGAATATTGCTTTCCATTCATAACAAAATCATCCGAATTTAACGCTTAAACAATGTTTTGATTCTCAATAAGAGTGGTAAAATGACTACATTAAGAAAGAAATATAAATAATGAAAACACTTGGTAGAGTATTGGTCAAGTGATCAGACTTTACCACCAGTTGAGACTGAATTAAAGTCCCAGCTGTTTTAATTTCACACTTGGATTTTTAATCACATATTTGAAATATTGAATAGTATATGGACATATTTAATGTAACACATCTTTGATTCGACCATTAGAGACTTAACGATGATTCTATGACTTTTTCTGATGTAATATAAAAAAACAAACTATTCAATGCTATGCATAGCCTTAAATACGAATTCACAATAGACAAGAATTTTTTCATCACAGTCAAATTTTAATAAGATTTTTTACTTAATTAATTTTGATAGTTAGTTGCCTGTAAATATTCATGAAATCTTTTTTAAATATTCGCTGGCTAAGCAAACTGTTATTTTAATGTATTTTATTTACGTTTAAAGCGTATATACGATCGTAATGATGTAAAATATTCATCTTATAAAGCTAAATAGTCGATAAAAATAAATATTCAATCAACTCTATGTAACAAATATACAATGATTTTCATGTAAAACTTTATATTGAAATTGAACATCAGTTGTATTTACATTTGTACTTTCTTCTGATTATTAGCCAATCGCCCAACATGTATGCTTTGAGAGATGTACAAGGAAACCACATTATGCTTTTATTTTTATGAGACTTTGTACTCAGGAGCCAGAATCTCGGCTGTCTTTGTAATAGGATACAATGTTTTGTTTTCTTTGGTCCTTTTCCAACCGTGTAAACTTTAAGCGAAAGTTTTTTTGTATAAATAATCAAGATTTCACTGATTGTTATATACAAGCTTTTAATGCTTGAGATGAATGGGACAACTCATTAACAGTTACATTAAACAGATAAAAGTTTATTAATAAAATACTTTATGATGTAAATAGATAAAAATGCTTTTGATTGTGTAACGTATAAAAAATTAAGTCAATTCTAGCCATTCTTCAACAGTCATTAAAAATAGAAAGTTTGGCTATATTTCCTTCTACATTTGCCGAGAAGGAAGGACTACTCAAAGCTCTTCCTGACAGAAAAGCCTAGGGATACGACAGAATTAGTAATAAAGAACACATGAAACAACCACAGAAACGTATTAGCTCGTTAGTCAATATTATCAACGCGTGCTTAAGATTACTATATTTTCCGTCACGGTGGAAGGAAGCTAATATTTTTCTAATTCCAAAGACTGGGAAAGATCAAACTTTTTCGGTAAACCATTGACCAATAAGTCTGCTTCCCGCAATAAGCAAAATTCTAAATTGTGTGACGTCACAAAAATCCATACAATATAAAATAATCTCATCAAAAAATATGTATTCACGAAACTGTCTTTCCTGGTACTCGAACGGTGAGTACTGTTTGTGAGAACCATACAAAGGACGTGGTCCACGTCGTGGTATTTAGTAAATCTTATTACTTTAATTAAATCAACGTAGTGAAATATTGCATAGTAAAGAAAGTGGTATATGAAGTGTTGGTTTTCAGAATTAATCATAAAATAGCTTTTATCTGTAGCACTAAAAGATAAAGCACGGAACGGTAATCAAGTATCAATCAAAAGATGTGCGTGTTTGTCATAAATCCTTCACATGACATGAAAGGATCCTTTATGGCATATTCTATTATAAGATATACCAAGAATTATACTACTCATCATATCATACAATGTTGTAAATCGAGGAAAGTTATGCGTGAATCATCGTCGATAAACATAAAGTACACACAATATTGATATAGTTAGCAACAAAAATATGATGACAGAACGGGAATTTGAAAAGTAGACTCGGTGATCGTTTAATGAACCTAATTCGATCAAAGACAAAGCTCTCTATATGAATTGATTGTTAATTTTGTATTTTTTAAAAATTTTGAAATGTCAAAATTCTTTTTCCTTAAAAATAGTTGTAGCAGAAATAACCAAACCTTTTACATATTTGGTTTGGAGCGGAAAGGTTTCCGTTCTACAATTTATTTTATCTTTTAATTTGGAAAAAAAGTCACATTTGTTTAGTTTGAAATCTAAAGTGTTCGTTGAACGATTGCCACTTCATTATTTATTATAAAGAATGATTATAAGTTAATTGATCTACTACACATTTCAGACGGGACAAAAATGAAACTTGGTAAAAATGTTATTTATTGGCGTTTTTCAATTGATGGTACCAAATAGCACATTTTTTTTTTGTTGAAACAACACACATTTTTACACTTTTATTAAATTAAATTATCTTAAATTTTAAAAAACTTATTTTATTGCTTTCAGATTGCCTACCATCAAAATTATTCAGTCAATATTTTAAAGATATATTATACTATTTTTCCATCTTTATTTTTATTAGAAATACACCTTATACGATAAATTCCTGATGACGATGTCGATTAAAGAAAAACACTTATCATATAAACCAATGCTATCGATGTCAATTAAAAAAAGAAAATTTGTATGTTTCTATCATTCCTTTGATAGAGCCTGAGAATATCTAATCGTTAAGTGGAACTCTGAGTGGAAGATTTTTGAGTTGAAATTTTATTTAAGAATTTTTCCCTTATTTCATTTTAGGCAAGTAAATAGTTAACCTAAAATTGAGCCAATTTTAACTACTCATTTTTTAATAATATTTATTTCAAATTTGGATTGTTGAAACATTGTATTTTTGATTTTTTAAATATTAACTTCATTTAATTGATCGAATAGCCAATAATTTATAAACTAATATAACTATTCTAAGCATTTCAATATGTTTGAATGGAAAAACGTAAGATTAAATCTTTCGAATTACTTGGAAATCTCGAAGTTAAGCGATAAACTACTTTTATTTTTGTTTGGAAAACTTATTCAAATAACGTCCAAGTTGTAAAGATTTATTCTTTTGATTCTTTAGTAACCTTTTGAATAAAACACTTGATATTATGTTATATATGTAACTAAAGCTACTACAAAATATACGTAAGATAATCTCACTATATTACTTTAATTTTTCATATTTACGTATCTGTGTCGTCATATTTCTTATTTTTATAGTTGAAAATTAAAACTTAAGCAGCAGTTGATTCATTTTTTTCTATTTTTTAACAAACACATATAAAATCAATTACTTGAATATGTAAATGGAAAAATGTAACATACAAGTTTAAAAAGATGTTTGAAAAGACTTCTTCTGAGATCTAAATTATACGGATAAAAAATCTTGACAAATACAAATGATATATTGTGTATAATCATTGTTATTGATTCGCAAATAAGGTCATTTAAACAATTGCGGGATTTTAAATTAAAGCTTCTACTAGTTTAAGGTTTATTGACTTTAAGTGAAGAGAAATATTCATAACGTTTTTTATAATCCCTTTTGTAGAAACTTTCATTCTTAAGTTAAGCAATCACGATATGAATGTTTTTTAATCAAACATTTGTAACAGATTTCCCATTTTTCATCACACAAGACAAAACATAAGAATACAAATATTTGTTTTCCATTTTTACCTTTTTCTGATACTGTTTATTTAGGCTATTTTTTTAGGATATTGTAATTATTATTTTCACCATTGAGGCCAGAGGGCGTATTTCTTTGATCAAAGCTTTCCCCAATAACCCGTTTGCTAATAAACTCTACGTTGATATGGAGAGATAATTTTATTTCGGGCGTATTTTTGTTTTATTATTGTTTAATATAATATTCCGTTATACTTTTGCATTACTTAAAGTTCAAATAGTTTAAATAATTTTATGTATAACATGAATTTCAATAAAACTGCTTAATTAATCAAAAAATAATCATAAAGCAGTTTATTGTATTCAATAAATAAAATAGCACATTTATACGTACTTAGACAATTATTGTGATACATCAACTTTGAAATAAAGATTGATAAATATTACGGTGAAAAAATAGCAATGTATTATTTTAAGATATAGTTGATAGCTATTTTGGCTCAGGCCATCGTCAGAACTATGCTTAAACGAACATTTGCTTATCTATATATAGCTGTGTAGAAAACGTACACAATACATCTTCTCTCCTGTTTTAACGACCTAGCTTGTTTCTTAGTAGCAGTAAAACTAAAAAATTTCAAAAATTGTAAATAAACCTAAAAAGGCACCTATATCAATAGGCTTACATATGGCACGGAAATAGTTTATTACGGAAACAAAACTGCCCCCTATAGAGGATTGAGCAATGGCGACCGACATATATTGATTAACTAATTAAAAATTAGCTATTGCATATTTTTTATTGTTTTCTGGCATATAAGACTGACAAAAATGGTGATATCTATTTGACGAATTACTACAGCGTGCTACGACCTTGAAAATAATTCCCGAATTGCATACAAAAGCAACACTCTTTATTTACAATAAATAACTTGTCGTTATACCTACATTTTTATTACTTTTTTAAGAAGGTCAAAAAAATACCAGACAAATAACAAGCAATTATATTCATGTCTGTAATATTTATAATGATCTGTAATAAAAACAATTGTGTTTTTTTGCAAATGTTCAGTTTTTATAATTGAGTTTTAATTTTAATTGATAACGGAAAAAAACTCTGTAAGAGGTTAACATTAGTATTCAACGGTGTATCAACCTTGTCCAGCAGTAATCAGGTACTTTCAAAGTGCCTAGGTCAGTATTATCATGTATTACTCAATAATTTAACCGAGTTCAGTAGCAGATGACTAAATTGTGTTTAGAATAACATTATAAAACGCTTCGAAGCGAAGAAACCGCGTAACTATTTTTTTAACTCATTATGTATACGCCAAATGGTTTTCAAATTTAACAATTGAGAATTATAAAATTACAATTTAAAAAATCTAAATGAGAGTCATTTTTTAAAATATTAAATTTATAATTTCAATGCTTTTTTAAGATATTAACTCGTTCCCTGCTAAGCATTTTAAAGGATATTCCAATGCCTAGACTTAAAAATTTATTGAATAATATTGGTTTGAAACAATCTTATTGAGTTTGTGAGGACAAATCAAGCAATGTATTAACTCAAAAATTAGCGAGTACAAGAAAGTTTTAACCATTGTTAATTCATATATTCTCGGGTATCAACTATCAACACAGTTAAATCAGCCGTCTCAACAGTTAAGAAGTTAGCAGTCAGAGGGTTAAATTATAAAACGATATCTGTTATGGATGGAATTTACGAAGCCCTATAACGTTTTTTAAATAATATTGCCGCATGAGTTGAATAAGGGGGAAAAGAGTCAAAGAATTTTCATTTGTTTTAGTGAAAACCGCATTTTTGACCGGAATAAAAAATGATGATACTCTTTCAGAGATTTGAACTATATATCAATTATAAAATTACATGACATTTAAGAGAAATTGACTGCTCTTAATTTTTTTATAATAAGTAAAAAATATTTATTTTATTCAAAGAATTGTTATGGATCACAAAAATGATAATTTAGATTGTATGAATTTTACAAAATGAGCCAAATTTTGGAAATAGAATTAGAAAATATATTGCGGACACGTATTATTTTGGTTGATTCTGAATAGTTGTGATTGATAAAACATGGAAACAAATTAAGTAATGAGCGTTTCATTTAAAAGCTTGTAAAGCTTTGATCATTTAATTTTTTTCTCTTTATCGTATGAAATAATAAAAGAAAAACGATTAAATTGTCTAGATAAAACTAAATATTATACCGCAACTAATATTATTTAAAATATCATGCCTTTCCATCAAGAAGTGACAGTTAACACCTTAAAAGTAATATTTTTTAACTAAAGCATATATAGAAATGTATTGCTGTGTTAAAAACACGTCTATCATAACCACTAGTACACAATATGTATTTGTCACACCTGCCATGGCAATTTTTGTATTTGTTTGATATTAAGCATATCATAAACAATTACTATTTTTTAAAAGTTTTTGGACCATTACTTTATCAATAAAAAATAATTAGTTATTCAGATTGCAATATTTGCTTTGGCAGTACATAACTTTACATAGGATAATCATAATTCTAATATGTTTCCTTGATAAGTTTTCATAATTTGTGGTACTGTAAAACCACACGAAATTATTTTATTTATTTTAGATTGAGTTTTCCTCATGTCAAATTAAAAAAATTCGATTGCCTACATTAAAAAACAACATTTAATGTATTCGAATGACTAAAATGAGGCTAAGTGGTGTAATTTAGAACATCTTTATAAATTACTTTATTACGTAACCGAAAATATTCATTTCATTGCACAATACGTGGCTTATTGCATTGTGATCATTAATTGAAAATAAAAAGTGTGATGACTGTCACTATCATTCCAGATTATAAATGTCATCAAATTAAATTTATTTGACAGTTTTCACGCAACCGCCTCGCTAAATAGCTTAGTGTGGTGATCCTTATTATATATTTATGGAGATAAAATAAAAGTATTGATCATTTTTAGTTTTTGAGTTGTCAATAATTTCTAGTCTTCTTTCAATAGTTTACCTTTTAGTCAACTACAACAACAACTATTTAAAATATGTTGAAACGATTAATGGTTCTAAGTAAATTAAAAATAATAATATATTTAGGTACAAAGCACCTTATAATTAGGGATTGCAATTTACCGTCAAATTTCAATAACCGGCAAACGGTTAATAATTTCACCTCTTACGTAATTTACCGGTTAATGAAAAAACAAATATACGTGAATTATAATCATTAAAGTATAACTGTACGTGGCTACTTTCACTAAAAATGGTGTCCTGGATTGAAACATAAATAATTTAAAATATATTTCTGGTGAATGTTGATGTCATAAAATGTACATTAAATATGTTTCAGGTGAATATGTGCATGTTTTAAATGTACTTTTTTAAGTAAATCAGATGTTTTATTATTTGCCACACAGAGATTGATTAATTTAAATTACGACTATGTAGTATTTGGTTTACCTGCCTATAAGAAGTTCATACGCTAAGCTGTTAGTTTATCCATTAACTTATTGATGTAGTATATATATATTTTATACATGTATGCATAATTTGTATCTATTAATATGAATTCTTAATTAAAAAAACAATGTATTGGATTATAGAGTTTATTAATAAATGGTTATTTTCTTGTGACAAGTAATTTTTTTTTTATCAATGTTGCCGGAGTTGAAAAAAACTTCTCACTCCCTTATGCATATAGCATGATAAAAATTCGTTATGATATGCCTGTATCTGGCTGTAATTCGCGATAAAAACGTTTCCGGAAAAAACCGGTAAATTTTTAATTGTTAATACCGTTGGTGCATTTTGGCAAATTTACCGGTTAACCGGTAAACCGGTAATGCAATCCCTACTTATAATGCATTGTTGTTTTTATGAAATTTTTAAGTGATATGACAGTAAATATCCTGCGTCTGCATATCTGATAGATTCGTTCACTGATGGAATTTAGTACACGTTTGAAATACACTAACATGATTAATTCAGTGAACTGTAAATTTTTTCATACCTTTTTTCTAGTGACAGTCAATGACTTGCAATTTGCACGATTCATTGTGTTAGAGCACGTGCTAATACATATATAGGTTCTTATATTACCAGGTAGTCACACTTGAAAATTTAGGAAACAAGCGAATTTAATAAACACTAATTAAAGTTTTCATAAATTAAAGACGGCCCAAGCTTTACACTGCCAGTTAAGTTTGTCTATTGTTTTGATTACGATTTAAAAATTCGTATGACGGGATTTTACATACATCCGAATTTTCTTTTGCACGGAATAACAATACAATAAAAAAGTTGTTGGTAATAATAAAATACAATAACACTTCAGCAAAATCTTCTATTTCTCTCAAATAATATGTTTATTTGTTTTTATTAAGCTCTAGATCGAAATTTTCTATTGATGAAATGGAATTTTGATTCGTGTAGTTTGTTATATATTTTTAAAAATTAATTTGCGTTTTAAAACTATTTCTTTTTTTAAATGCAATAATAATAAAAGAAAAAATGATATTCAGAGTATTAAAATGTTTTCAATATTATTATATTAATTATATTGGGAGTAGAATTATAGAAGAGTGTAGAGACTAGAATTTAGCGCTTAAATTTGGAAAATATTTACTTTTTAAGTTGTTAAAAGGCAATAACATCAAAATTGAAAATAGTACGCAAATATTGACAGATAAGGCAAAATAAAAAAAATCAACCAAAAAAACGCCACATCTCAAAGTTCACCTGGACAAAAAGTTTAACCCACAATTCAACGAATACAATTATTTTTTAGTCTTTCCGCTATTTAAAAAAGAATGACACACAACATTCACCAGTACATTTCCAAAGTTTTATGATAACATCAATAAAATATAGAAGATAATTTATATCCTTCTTTCGTTTAAGTGTTATAAGAAATTAAATAACAAATAAACATGCACGACTATATTGAGAAATGATTTTAATAGTTATGTTTTAATTAAAAAACCATTTTTTTCAACCGACCTATTTCATGAATTCTTTAATATAGTGACGTTTAAAATTATTTATGGTTGTGGTAAATAATTTTTCCCTTTATTTTATTTATGTTTCATGTCTATCGTAAAAAAATTGTATACTCTTAAAAATCTTGTCATTTACGGCCAAGGTTTTGTCTTTAAGTATGTTCAGGAGCTTAAGTTTATTATATATATCATTAAAACGATGTAAGGAAGATTATTCATTGCCATTATTGAATTACTCTCAACGTAAATTGCAGTTCTATAAAAACCACTCATTATTTTTCATTGTTACAATAGTAAAATAAAATAAGTTTATCTTAACACAGTGATAATAGAAATACACGTATATTTGAAACGAAGTTTGAAATCAAATTCGTTCCTCACCGGAGTTGCTACATCTTACAGACTTTAGTTGACTCGCATCAGCCGAGTGAGATCGACGCGTTGTGAGAGCTCGAGCAAGCGAAGTGAAAAAATATCATGTGAAACATTTATACGAAATAACTTGGAAATAACATACGGTAACGTTACACGTGAATATTAAGGTTTTACTCTTAAATGTGAAAAAATTATTAAGTGTAAAAATATTATTAATTAACAACTGTTTCTAGGTGAATTAATGTTATAATTCTAGTAGTGATAGTTATTTATTTTATACAAACATGATTATTTAAAAAATTGTTTCTGCTACGGCAATATAAATACGTGTGTAAAAAGTGTCTGCTTGCCTAGTCAAAGTAACAAATTGTAAAAAAAGTGTCGTTCAACGATTAACCGTCTTTTTTTTCATGACAAAAACTTCATGGAAAAAGTAATTAAGTGAATATTACCAAGAAAAACATTGAAATAAATTCCACCGATAAGACAATGTGATAAGTAATCTGTAGGTATTACTGACGATTTATTGTAATTTGTTTTATTGCAATAAAATATTTTTTTGATGTGCTTAGGAGCAATGTAAAACGTGTTCTGTTGGTTAAAAAATATACACAATGTGGCTACGATGATAAAAAAAATGTCGTAATCAATGTGGTTGGTATCGCATATTTTGAAAAATTTATTCCTACTTTATTATGTTTGAATTTAAAAACAATATTTTGACAAGGTATTGCTAATAAAACACAATTATTATAAATATTATACAATACAAATTTCTGCATGTAGTAAAAGTGTTTTGACATGATTATATGGGAAATTTTATCACCAAGAAAGGGATTAAAATAAAAAAATATATCTACGTTTACCTTGAATTTTTTGTAACGATATTGAATAAAAAAAGATAACGAACAGCTGATATTAATAAAATTAACGGATTACGACCTATTGTGATTAATGCCTTAATAACCCTGATGAAATATTGCTACACAAAATGAAAATATGTGAGTTTTTTCTTCTTTAAATCATGACAAAATCTCTTTTTTTTTTTAAGATATACTAAATTTCAACTATATATATATCACTATAAATAAATTATTTTAATAAGTTGTGTGGTTATATTAAAAATGAACATCATTTATATAGTTTCCCATAAAATATTTAGCAATAGCGAGTGATTCGATAATTTCAAAACATTTTATTTCATACCAAATAATTATTTTGCGCCACTAACAGCTGCGGTGTAGAGATAATATAATTGAAACGTATGCTCGTTTACTTGAAGGGTTACTACTGTATGTTTAGTGAAAAAAAAAAACACTAACTCATCAAATTCTTTGCAATTTCAATTCAAATAATTTTTAGTTTGAAAAGCTTATTAAATTCAAACGTTATATATTATATATTAAAAGTAACGGGCCTAGATTAGACAATATTTTGAATAAAATATACGTACGTTGAATTAATCTTATATAATGAAAATCAGATACGAAGCCCATTGTTGTTGAAAAAAATTATTTTTTTCATAAAAAAACTTTATTTCAAATAATTTTTACAATTTACACTAATCATATTTTTTAGTCAAATAAATTACTTAACGTTAAATGAATAATTGGTTATTTTCACCAACGTAAAGTGTATTTGAAGCTCTCATAAAAAACATAATTGTTGATTCCTCATAATTAAAATTAATTTAAAGTTAAAGCAATTATGTTAAAATGATTTGCGATGCCAACATAAACAATTCAAGGATAGATGTTATGAATTTGAAAATAATAAATAAGAGAGTTGTTATGAATATGAATAATAATGAGGCGTTAATTCAAACGAAGTCATCCATCTTGTGTAAAGTTCCGGTCCCATAGTCAGAAATCTTAATATGAAGGATATTAGCATTGTAATTTGTGAACGTTAATATTATATGTTATAATTGTTAAAAAAACAATTGTTTTATGCATTTTTAGTTGATTATTTTTGCGAAAAGTTTAGCTAAAGAGTTACTCAATCATTTATATTTGATTACTGACTGGACCACAACTTTAGATGATTTTTTTTGTTTTTATTTTTTAAAATTAAACTAACGTCTCTATGAACATGCCTTTTAAATTATTGTCGAACTTGTACATAGAAAATTCTCGTGTCAGCGATGATCCACTAAACAAAGTTTTAAATTTCATTGGTCGAATAAAATAGTCATTTGATACCAACAATCTAAAAAAAGCATCACAAGGTACGAAACTACTCGGAAAGCTGTAATTAGCATTTTTTATCGGCGCATTAAAATAATATTTTACTCATATGAATTAAAATTTTGCTGAAAATTCAACCATTGAATGGCTAAATATCTAGAAAAACTGGTTATAGTGAAGTGAAATACAATAGTTGAACAACATAAAATTTCATTTTGATAGTTTATCATAATGCAACTCTTTGATTTTTATTAACTATAATCGTATATTATAAAGACTATCAAATATGACATTAACAATTAATTTATAAATGTTTTTAGTTAATATAAGACTGACCACTTCTTTTTGTTATATTAAAAAATGGCTTAAAAGTTAGCGTAAACGAAATGTATTTCTTGTATATGTTTTGTAGAAATAATTAACAGTTTTATAAATATATATATATATTTATATATGTTTATAGAATATATATTTTCATTAAAAAAATGTTTACAATTCAATGATTCAAATTATATAATCGATTGCGCTCCTAAATAATTACACATATAATAACCACAATAATTTTTTTCGTATTTATTATATTGATAGCGACCAGTTTTTTTTTTTAAATATTTTGTGGCCCAAAGATTCTCATTTATCTGACACTTATAACATATATATACGCACTGATTAATTGTTGTAGTTGATTCTAAAACTATTAGATATTACATAAAATAAAAGAGTTTCTATTAATAATTTTTGTGACAAATGTCTGGTTTGTGATTAAAATTTATCTCTTAATTATATTGTAATCTGAATTTAGAAACAGGATTCAGTATTTCTCATCAATTGATTTAAAAAATTCAAATAAACTTTGGGTCAATTTTTATTTACGGTTCGTCAAATATTATCGGTGAATTTCTAAAATATTGTCAATCGATGACACAAAATTCACTGTTTTATTTTATATAAATAATATTCTTTAGTTATATACAATATATTGATTGATAAAAACGAAAAACACTAAACTTAACAAAATTATTTATAATGTATGAAAATGGGGGTTAGTTATATAAGTTGTGGTTTTAAAATAATCGATTATTTATTTTAATCACAAAGACAATATAAAATTATAGATAAACTCCGACAATCTGATTGAGTAATATTATGATGATATCTATTAAATACGTTATTGTAACAACTATTTATGAAACCAGTTTTTGTATACATTATATAGTTTTTACGGTAACGGAATTCTTATATTTCCACCTTGAATATTTCAAAAAACCTGTCCGAACGAAAATAGAAATAATTTAAAAGTATTTTAGACGATCATGATTTTGAAAATACTTACAATGCTCAACTCGCAATATTTCCAGTTAAAGCACTTATTAGAGGAATCATATTTTTAAATTTGTTTGTGATATTTCTTTTTAGTATAATTTACTTAGTTGAAGATTTATTTTATATTTACTAAAATTTGCAAAACAATAATTGAATATGAAAATATCTTTCCAAGTAGATATTTTTCAAATGGAAAAAATTGGCGGTAAATCAATATTGTAAACTCAATAACATATACTAATATTTTTCTGTAGCTTGAAGAACGTTAATTGCAAATGAAGTGAATTAAAAAGGCTCGAATTTCATCAGTTTTTGCTAGCGATAAAATTGGGAAAACGTTAATTCAATGAGTTCTTATAGTGATTAAAAATAATTTTCAGAAAATACATCTGAATACATATGACTTTTTATATATAAATAATATAATCAAAAGATATCCTAAAAATGATTTATAATTTTTTTAAATTATTAAACATGCTGTTAAAGAAGAAAAGATTATATGAAAAAGACTATCGATAGTAAAATACATTTTTCATAATTCAAATATTGCACAATATAGTCGTTTCACAGAAATATGAAAAATTTTATTTATACCTATGTCGTATTAAATATTTGTTTATGACAATGGAAAATTCAATCGATACACGTATAATATTGACAGTGGCTTACATAATTTGTAATTGCGCGGATAGTATAGTTAGTGAATATAAATTGTCATGCGATTTAATGGCAATGCAATTAAAATGCAATCTTTTAAAGTACTAATATAAAAAGATAAATTTGAGACTTGCAATATAAGGTTATTGTTCATTTCAGATATTATTTCGAAATGACGTGAAGTTTTATAATTACTGTTTTCTTATCGAATATATATAAATATATATTAATAATAAAAACATTTATTTTGTATTTTTTTGATCACGTCCGGTATCGCTTATCGCGAGCGTTATCAAATAATGAGCGAAACTGTTCCTGATCAAAAAATATATTTTGGAAATAAGTTTAAAAGATTTTTTTTTTTATTATTTAAAATATCATGCCTTTTCATCAAGAGTGGCAGTTAACACATTAAAAGTGAATATTTTTCTATCTCGTGTTTATATTTTAAATATCTGGTATCTAAATTTGAAAATTTTTACCAATTATTTTATTCGATTTTTTTTACTACATATATCGTAATAAATATGTTATATCGGAGATCGAAATGAAAATTAAACATACACTTGTTTTTATGTTTGGGAGCATCCATTACTTTCAAGTCAATTAATGATTGAAAATGTAGGCTTCTATTTTAATATAATCACACATATTTAAACCAGCTGTTTAGTTCAATTAAGTGCATTTGAGCTTAATTAATGCAAAATATCATTTTTCAACATCAAACATATGATGCCCACGCATATCCTACGATGAAATTGAAATACAAAATATTACGTTTTGGATAAATATTTCCAATATTCAATCTGGAACGTATCAGTTTATTTTGTGTTACAAAAAAAGAATAATCGGTAATCTCATTTTTTTGTCTCTCTCTTACTCAACTGCCACAAAAGTCATTTGTGAATTACACTCTATCATCTGTCAGGCTTCTGGGATTCAACAACGAGATGTAAACAAGAAGATCTATCGATGGTTTTCTTTATTACAATGAAAGAAATCATTTTATTTTTGCTCAATCGATGCAACAATAATTGATAATTTAAAATGACTCTATTATTTAAAAATGTCTCGCAAGAGATTATTATAAAATTGTAGACTGTTTTTGTTTCATATTTAGTACATTTAAGTAAATGTGACTCGATGAATTTTATTTAAAATTTTTACTATGGGGCTACAGATAGTCCCATTTATTCATTCGAATATTCTATTTTTTATTTTGTCAATCTTTAGATGATGAAGTAATTTTGATTGTATCCGTCGCAAATGAATTATTTATTCACGATATATTTAGCACGTACGTGTTTTAACCATTTTAATTTCATCGAATAAAGGGTGTGCTCAGTATATGTTTTGAAATATGTGACTGAATAATATGATATTTATATGTATGGCAGCTGTCAGCAATCAAACCTTGGACCGCTTTGTCGATAGACGTTGTAGAAAAATCTGCATATTGCTAACGTTTCGCTTAAAAATATATTCATGAAATTTTAACGAAAATTTCCATAAATGTAAATGTATACATAACATATCATAATTTGACTAATAATAAATAAAAATCAAAGTACAGAGGTGATTCAATTATTTGGCCGTGTGCTGTATTTATTTATATTAAATTTGTATTTATGTGAACGAATACAAGCGATTCATATTAGTGCGTACTCAGATACAAGGCTTAATAAGTTTAAGTGTATGAATATAAAACAAAAAAAAAAATATTTCGAAAATTATTGTTATTATTATTATTCCCATTTTAACACTAATTATGCTTTCGAAACATATTTTATTGACTAGAATTTTTTTACCTGCACTTAGTTTTTTATTTTTTTTGACAACTTTCAATTTCTCCAGTTTTTGTTTAATAAACTTTCAATCAAGAATTGTAGGATCCGAAATGATCCCGCGTGTCTCCATGAAATTTTATCGCTTGCAGCCCTTGAACTTTTCAATTTAACTTTATTACAAATGGTGTAAAAGTTTTCCCTCATCAATCTTCCAAGACGGTAAAACTATTCTGGTAAAAAACTTTAACGTGATAGACCAGAACATAAAACGTAACATGATGGTAAGATAACATAATTGTTTTTATACTTCGTATGTTCCAGATAACAGGCTTTTTTCAAAGTGAACTATAATTCATTTATGGAATAATTTATACTTACAAAATCTCATTGATTCGCAGCTATTGAAAAGTATTGCCAGATTCAAAAAAAAAATCTTTTCGCTTATCACCGAAACTATGGGTTTCCTGAGTATTTTTACTGACCGATTTGGCACAGTCCAATTATTTATACATTCCTCGCATATATAAATGCTAATTACTTTTTCATTACAATTTTATCAGCTGAAGATTTGATGGGAAAAGAGGAGGCCTCAAATATGAATAATATTTTGTACAAGACATTGTCTATTATGTTTTTTGCGTGGTTCAATTATTTCCTAGCTATAATTCTTAATAGCCACACTTTGCTTAAAAACGTGATTATTTAAGCCCACAACCTCAAAGTTGACGGACAATTTATAAGATTTGATTGAGTAATTCGATAAGCTATTTTTTTTCAACAAATTTAAAAGTATTTATAACAAAAAAAAATTCTTGAGTAGATTCCAAAAAATCAAACCAAATTATTATTTTATTACATTTTTTTTGAAATTTTATTAGTATAGTCTGAGCAAATGATTTGAATAAAATTCTATGAAAAAATTTTAATTAAAATTTTATATTATCAGTTTATAAAGTATCAAAATAAATTATTAAAAATAATAATGATTTTTTTATCATGAAATTGTTAAACTTAATTTCAATAAACATTTTGACTTGTTAAGTGTATCATTTTTAAGGTTATTCAACATAAGTTCTAAAAATAAGCTAAATGACATCATTAGATAATAATAAACCTTTTATCACATTCACTTCATAGACCAATTAGTATTTTTATTCATAAATATTGTAGCCAACCATGAATCACGCGACAGATACTGTCTAAATATTGTGCTGATCGTTTCAAATAACGCACTCCGGGAGGGCTAGCACATGTTAAGTTATTTCTGTACGTGTAAACATTCAAACCATATCTCGGCCACCATAACGACAAAAATACTTTATCCTAGTCACTATTTTTATATCCTCTGTAAATTAAAATAATATACTCATCAAGACTTTACGGATGATTTTTTAAATAAAGTTTCTGTTTCACTAAAAACAAGTATGGATTATAGCATTTTATAATTGTAATGAATAAAAATGAACACATATATATATGAAAAAAAAACTGAATAAAAATAGTGCATTACAATTTTTTAAGCCTTTTAACTTTAGTCAAACAATTTTTGACAAATTTTATGTGTGCCTTAAAAATGTGAAAAACACTTTTACACAAAATTTCAAATATTCATTTTTTGCAAGTGATATTTATTGAATATTTTTTTTATTAAATTCGAAAGCTTTTAATAATGCTGTTTATATTTATATGACATCAGTTGATAATATTTTTTTAAGGAAACCGGTCCTGATTCTTTTAAATAATGTGAATGTAGAAAATATCAATTCATCACTAAAATTAAAAACATTTGCTTGCTCCATAGAAAGAAATGATAATGAGATAACTACCATAAGTGGGAGTAAACTATTAAGAATCAGGAAAATGATGAAGATTATTGTTTATATCGAGGATCAAAGTTCATACAAGGACAAAGGTTAACATGGGTAGGTCATACATCTCATTCCAGAGCTACAGCTACCATAAAAAGTTTTCCAGTGAACCTTAGAACAGATATTTGTTGGAAAACCGCAAATACGAAGAGTGGACAACAATATTACGAATTTTAACCAAGGCTTTGATAGTAACCATCCAAAATTCCAACCAGTGCAGATTTTATTTTTAATATCTTGAAAGGAGACAACCTGTATAACGATTGTAATTTTATGGACGCTTTTTTGCAGGTTAAACCCTAATATTATCCCCAATCCGTGGGTTATTAGCTGCCAATTAAGAACTCTTAGAGATCGAGTAAAAATGTATGTTGTGCCAAAAAAATGCTATAAATTTTATTTTATTTCATACTATAAAACCAAATTATATTTAATATCCTATTTCGCTCTTTTTGCTATTGGATGACAGGTAATTATCATGCTATTTGGTAAAAGTAATAAATAATAGATACATGCCAACAAACAGGAAAAACACATTTATTGCATCCCAGGTACTTAAAATTACAGATACTAATCCAAATTTATTTGACTTTGGTTTTTATGACTGGTAAAATTCTAAAATTAGCATCTACTATCATTGTGGATTTAGGTTTATAATTGAATTATTTTTATTGTATTTATAAATGTAAAATACAAAATTAACATCGGATGTTGCGAACATAACAAACTCGACATGTCACCAGCTGATGCTATTAATAAAAATAAATACGTTTTTTTTTATGAATTAATATTATATTCAATACGTATATACGGTATCAGAATAAACATTGCGTTTCAAGGAAAAACTGTGTGTTAAATGTTTCACGATAAAAATATCAAATACTGAATGCAATTTATGTAAATAATGTGTTTAAAATCGATTTCGCAACGATTTTAAACACATTATTTTATTATTGTTATCAAAATGTAAATAAAGTATTTAAAAAAAAATGACGATTTTTTTACAGTGATGACATTTAACCTGGCTGTGAAAGATTACATTGATGAATACAGCAATAAACGTATATTTTTATAGTAGTCCCTAATTCGAGGCTATTTGATAAGAGGTATTATAGCAAATGCATGATAAAATTATTTTGATAGGTTAAGTATACATAACTATATCAGCGACTTATAAAAAAAACACTATTATGAAGCACATGTTGCCAACGCAATTACAAATAAAAGAATAATGATTTTTTTGTATTTATTAAAAATAATTTAATTTCTTCTGTATGGGTCATGTACGTAATTTTCAACACGAATTGGTTAACTGAATATCTGCGCACGATACTGACTTGGAATATATATCACAATATATAATCATAACGAGGTGCATTCAAAATCATATTGAACGTCAAACACATATTAATACACTACTCAAATTTACCTATTCATTAAGAGTTAGGCAAGTACAAAACTGATTTAATTTAATGAAAGGTAATAGATGTGACACATTGGCACATCTGCGTATAAATTAATATGTGAATTTAAAATAATTAAATACAAAAAAGACACACACACAAGTATCAGAATCTTTAACGAAATGTGCCATACGACTAGAATCTTACACGTATGAATAAATATAGCAAGCTATATTGTTCGGTACCTTCCAGCATATCTGAATTTATCTGATATTTTTTGTGCCCAAATTCGGTTGTCATAGAAACATTAATAACCTGACAAGTCAAAAAAGAGTTTGCTTAACTGAAATTCAAAAATAACTAAGTCGTGTCGAAGAAAAATATAATGATCGGAATATTTTTTCATGTGATGGAAAATTGCCAATGACTTGTTTATAATTGAAAACTCATTACTTACTGTCAACACAGATCGTTAAAAAAAACTTCAGGATAGTAGAAAAATGTTTAGATTTTTTGTTCTCATTTCGTTTGTTTTAAATATATCACGAATAAATAATGTTCGGCATTTCATCACATGTAAGCATCGAACTATTTCAATGGAGATTAAAGCATTATGTGTAAATTATATAATATATCAAACATTATATGCGATATCCTGTTTTGGTCTGATATGAATTAAATATTAAAACTATTTACCAATGCACACCAATAATAAGTTTGGTATACAAAACTATCATGAACCTTCAATAAACAGCTGCATTAAGTAAAAAAAAACTCATGGAATATTTTTGTTAACATTATTTTAAATATTATAATTTCTACCAGTAAAGAAATACTAATTGCTAATGTGACTTATTTCTTAAATAGTCTTAAAAACGTTACAAACCTATGTTTCATTGGTAACATTATGGTATTACTTTTAAGGTATCTACTGTCACTTATTAGTGAAAAGACATAATATTTTAAACATTATAAAAACAGCATATTTTTACGATTATTTCCACAATTTATTTAATGATTAGGACCGGTTTTCCTCGTTGCGAACATTTTTAGCCGATAAAATACAAATTAAAACAAGCCTACGAATATAAAATTTTGTTTTAATATTAAGCAGGTATTCCTTTGGTTTTTTAAACCTGTTAATAATTATCTCTTATTTTTATAATAAAATATTTAGGTTTTATACAATGTATGATATAATAAGTATTAAAAATGCATTATCTGACGGCAACAAAATATATTGATATTAACGATACAAAAATAAAATTTTCCACAGAAGTAAACCGGTTTTTGAGACATTTTAAATATATTATTTATGTTTGTCATTTAAATTTGTTGAGTTAATCCAAGAAACGTCAATATCTAAATATTTATTTCGGTATAATATGTCTGATTATTTTAAATCATTTCTTCGGAGAGAAGTTATCATTGAAAAAAGTTGTTCCCATTTTACATAAAGATACATTTATATTCGACTTTAAAACAGTGGTCTCATTTGATATTAAATTATAGCTTAGCAAATATACAATAGTTAATATTATAAACCAGAAAAGAAAGATTTCTTTACCAAAATTGGTCAATTGAAATAGTATAACCGGGAAACGTGATCATAATATTCCGAAGATAGTTCAAGGAAATCGATGAATTGAGAAACAGTTTTTGCGGGATTATAAAATAAACGACCCATCCGGGTAAACTTATTATGCGAGAACGGTTGATCGGGGTTCTACTGTACATATTTTTAAACTGGCTATTCACGATGGTTCTTAAACAAACGTTTTTCTATGAATGTAACTTTTCGAACTTTGAATGTGAAATCTTAAGCTGAATAGTGGAATTCCGGCGCGGTTGGATTTTCATCGGTTCATAAATTTATCGCAATGCGGTCATTGTTCATCATTCAACATACAATGAACGCCGGCAACTTCTTGGCGTTCCGAAAAATGGTTCATTAAGAGTCATTGGGAAAATAAATAATTTATTTCAGTTAGTTAATATTTTGATGTAATGTAGTTTTTTTAAGACTGATATGGTCACTTAATTCGAAATATAAATGGATTGTCTGTTAATGATAACCGAAATCGGTCCGGTCGTCCTACACAACCAACGCTTTATTCTCTATTTCAAACGATCATGAATTCACGGCTTATGGATTTTTTTCCCATATCAAATTTATCTATGAGAAATTTTCTTATTTTTTTTTTGAAATCATCTTTTTTAATTTAAGGAATGAAATCGATTACAATACATATTTCCAGTTTAAGACGCTGCGTAATAGTGCCAATTAGAAAAGAACGAATGTCTTTTTTTGAATTTTTAGTGTAATTTTATTCATGTGCAAAAATACTTTTTTGCAGTTTATGTTTGTGTTTATAAATTTTGATAATGTTTGATGCCACATTTTGTCATATGTGGAAAAACGAGTTATTATATATATAATACATAATTTTGCTGTGCGATGAAAATGAAATAATGGCCTTTTTAACATTATTTGGTCTGAAGGTCATTAAAAATATATATATATTTTTTTAATATAATATATAAAGCTAATGAGGTATCCTACCCATATCATCACTGCCATCGATGTATAAAAATAGTTGTTGAACAAATTGATATTTTTTTATATGAGTACATATAATTATAAATATTGTAATGGTTTGTTTTCAATCTATTGAATTTGCGTTGGTTTTTTTAAAATTACTACGAATGAATTTGAGTTTTTTACAAAACATCGTTTCTTCAAAATGGTATTGTCATAACAGTTAGAAAAGATTTCAGTTTTTATGTAATATTAAGAATAAAATAATTAACTTTATTAAAACGCATAGATTGCGGAAAATAAAACGCCGATTCGTTGTCTATTAACACGCAAATTGCCACCCGACTTGTCGGACAGAGAATTACTTGAAATTATCACTTATATTTTATGACAAACGTTGTCATGTTAAAAATAGTACGTAAGCTACATAAATGTGTCGTCTGCAGTTTATTGGTCAAGATGAAATGTAATTAAATTTGGAATTTGTCAATAATGACTATATACATATTTAACTGCAATGGCTTGCATTAGAAGGAGTTGAAAAAGCCATAAACAATATCAAAATCGATCCAAGAATACCAATAAAAAACGTGTAAATATTTACATAGCTTGTATATAAGCAAAGAACGATGTGTATTTTTAACGATTCTAAAACAGTTTTGTTTACGCGTTACAATAGAAGCGAGATATGAAAAGAGTATTAAAGTATTAACAACCTTCGATAATATTTTAATCTTTGCAAGAATTTGTTTTATAAATAAGCTGCAGACATGTTGATTTAATTTCTTACCATATTTTCTAGCTATGGATTGTTTTCGATCATAGAGTCATTTTCAATTATCATATTATGAAGTACATAATAACTATACATGAACATAGTGTCAACAGTTTAATTGTTATTATTATTAATCATAATATTAAAAGAATAACGAAAAAAAAATTTTACTTCCCGTAGACCAATTGCTTTAGAATAAAGGACCTTGTCTTATAAGTATTTTTAAAACTTTCCTACATTTCGTATTGATTAATTAATTTATTAAACGGATAAAAAATGTGAAAGAATCTATTTTTTTTTATAAATTCATCCCAATTTTGTTACTATAATATTTTTACCATATTAAAATACAATCATAAAATACTACTGAGCGTTTTGACATTTTTAAATTTGAATTGATAAAAAGCCCTAACTAATTAATGCATGGAAAGCACATAATATATATATAATATTTTTATGCCATATTTTTGATTTTTTTTTTCAGTTAGAAAATATTATCACATTAATCAAAACTTTGCAGGGTCGTGTAGAACTTTATTCTCGCAATGTTAAATTCATTACAATACTTTTTTGCTACGGACATTTTATAATTGGATAAATTATCATCATTAAAACCGAGTAATTACTTATGTCGATATTTTAAAAAGACTATAAACGAAAATCTGAATATTTGTGACATCTATGTCAAATTTTCAAAACGTAGACGGTTAAGAGATCATATATTAATTCGTAACCGTATGCTGAACACCTTTCCCTTCAGTCCCTTTAGTTTGCGCGGTTTTGTTGATAGCTGGAATGGAAAGAGTGAATTGATTAACAGATTTGCTTCCAAAATTTGGGTGACTGGTGGTTTCATTCCTGACAGCCCACCCCTTATATTCCTGTTATAGAAATTATGGAAGTGATCAAGTAACTATGAATCCTTTATAAAAGGTTGAATAAATGTTTTTTTAATCAGTGTTCACTTAGTAACTCGTATTGAAATGTCTGAGCATTAATCAAATAATTATGGAACAACTTCGTAAGCTAAACAGTTACAATATCAGATGTGTTATAAAAACACAAGAGTTAATTCTACAAGAATTGTACAATATATTTATTGATTGAATTGGCATTCACTTGGTTGAACTCCATTATAACGCGTTGAAAAAAAAAGCCATGTATTTTAGTTCTACATTTTTTTTTTTTTTAGATATAGTTGATAGCTATTTAGGCTCACGTTATCGTCAGAACTTCTAGTTCTTAGGATTCTTAACGAACAAACTAATATATGTCGATCGCCATTGCTTAACCCGCTACGGGGAGCCATTTTGTCTCCGTAATGGACCATTTCCGTGCCATATGTAAACTTATTGATATAGCCGCCTTTTTAGTTTCATTTACAATTTTTACACAGCTATATATATTATAGATAATCAAATGTTCGTTTAAGCATAGCTTTGATGATGGCGTGAGCCGAAATAGCTATCAACTATATCTTAAAAAATAATAATTTTATAGAACTACACCGTGCTACTAAATATATTTGATAGATATTATACGCATGATATGGATCAAATATGATGGCAAAGAAAAAAATATTTTCACTGGGAGAAAGCTCAGTAAGAAAGAGATGTTACTTAAAATGGTAAGTAGCACAAAGAACTAGAGCTTCCTAACACAGTCGTATACTATAAATCGATCACCGTCAATTATATGCTAACCTCGTAAAAATTTTCAGGGTTACACAAAAATAATTAATGATCATAATTATTTTAACCATTGCAAAAACTGGTTTGTTATCTCACTAAGACTATATTCGAATGAATGTGGAATCATTTTATATTGATGAATTGTATCATAAAATTTTTCAATTCTCAAATATATCTGGACATTATACTGTCATAATTATATATAGACATTTTTAATAAATTCAAGAAGCGTATATTTTTTAGTTTATTTATACAGCTGATACGAAGTATACGGCACAAGCCTTGAGGATATTAGAATCAAAAAATGTATCAAAAAAGAAACCTTCAATGAGCGTCTATCTTTTATGTAATGCTTCAACTTTTATTTAAGATGGAAATGAAAGGTACATAAAACTCGTTTATATAAAAAAAAAAACAATCGAAGATTACAACCTTTGGTCGAGTAAAATAATCATAAATTTATCAATGGGCTTCGACAGCCGATGACGTCAGATAAAAATGACTTGATTGATTGATTTTGTATTTATTAAGTAAAAATTCTTTTTATTGATTGAATTGGCATTCACTTGGTAGAACTCCATTATAACACGGTGAAAAAATAGCAATGTATTTAAGTTCTACAAAATTATTTTTAAAAAATATAGTTGACAGCTATTTCGGCTCACGCCATCGTCAAAAATAATTTTGTAGAACTAAAATACATCGCTATTTTTTCACCGTGTTAAAAATTCTTTATTAAAATAAACAAGTATTTATATACATATCTCCAAAAAATTACTGTGTAGTAAAATATTTTAAAAGATATTTCGGCATGACGACTGCATTAGCATAATTTTATTTAAAAAAATAAAATACTGTTTTCTCTTTGTTCAACAAAGGTTATTGTTTACTGCTAGTAATGTTGAGTATAGAGTATCAAAATTGTTTCAATTTTGTTGAAATTAATCTACACAACAAAAATAAAGGTACGTATTTGTTATAGGTAGAAATGTGTTTCATTTAATTTTAATCAAACCACTTGTTATTTGAGCTTGAACCCTATTATTTAAACTAGGTCAATTTTACTTTTGCTTTTAGAATAACCATTATGTATTATAAATTTCATCGAAATTCATTGTGGAAATTTCAGAAAATTATTGTTAATCTCGACATTGTATTAGACAATTTGACAAATAAAAAAATTAATAGTATTTTTACTTATCGTATTCATTTAAAATATATATTTAATTTGCTTAAAGTTTAATAGTTTGAAACAATTTAAATGATTCAGGTAATGAAATAATAATTATGCAATTGATTTATGTAATATGAAGAAAATATTGGAAACATTTGATTCGATTGTAAAACATTTATTTCAAGTGAAAAAATTAACGTTAGTCTTAATCTATATTCAAATATGTACATTGTAATCTTTTAAAATATTGTATGTATACATAATACACAAACATATTAATCTACCGATAAGATAAGAAAATTGCATTCAAATTGATGCTAAATATTCTATTCGTATATTTGAAAAATATTAAAAAACAAGATATATTTAAAATCTGTATCGAGTATTTTATAGATGGATAAGAACAGTCCCAATTTGGTATTATGTAATATTTCCATATTCCTTAACACAATTATCGAGAAAATTGTTTCTTTTTTTTTGGTTCACATATGCTTCTTCTGCGTGCTCATATCTGTGGTACAAAATATTAATGGAATTTTATTGTGAATTATATCTCAGTTTTCATAAATGGCGGAATCGTGTACAGCAGTAAAAGTGGTTTTAAGAACAGACTTGTCTGGAAAATTGAAACAACGAATCATTTCAAATAACAATTCTGTTTCAAATGTAGACGCTTAAAGTGAATCGCTGTAATAATTAAAATTTGAATCAAACGATTTCTTGCATTTTTAATTTTAATTTAAAAAAATACTGTTAATATAATATAATATAATAAAATGTATTAACTGAGGATACTCGATGGAAATTCTATTGTATATCAATTGAAAATGTGCATATATTTTATCACTTACGAGTCGGGAATCATCTTTTAGCATCTTTAGGCTTTCTATTGCACGAATACACTCAAACTGACGTGAGTGACTTAAAAAAAGAAAGTGTTAAGATTTTGAAGGATTATATATAAAAAAAAAAAACATAATTTTTGATTTGTTTTGATCGAAGAAAATACTGTTATTTTAAAGAAAAATTCATGTATTTTTTGCTACTAGTGATTATTTTCGTAGAAATATTTCGGCGGATATATTTATGAGTTTAACGATCTCCTCTTTTTTAAAATGATATGAAGTATGGCTTATTTTTTCATATTGATTTTTTAGAAAAGAAAAAAATGGTTTTAAAGAATAATTTACATAAAATGGTTTCGCAAAAATCAAGGTTACGAGTCCTGTGTTGAATTGGTTAATTCAGCTTGTATAGATATTCTGTCAATAGTTCATCTACAAACCAGCTTTATATAGATTTGATAAAATCTTTTATTTTTTATGAATTGAAAATAAAGCTAACTTCAATGGCACCTTTCAAAGGGTACTTACGCATAACATAAATTTGCATTAGATCTCGGGATCATTTCAGTCTAAACCCAATTAATCTTACCAAAGTAAATTACTTACCTGACAAAGGCTCCCTGTAATGTTTACTGAAGCCAAAATCTATTTTACGGCGTATGATTTCAATCACCGCAGATTCATTACAAAATTGATGGAATGTTCAACGCAGTTTGTTGAAAGGGTTAAAATTCAATCTACCGGGTCAGAAAAATGCTACCAATATTGATAAATTGTCCGTATCAAAAAATTTGTAGCATTTCCAGGGAACTGCTGACGTTTGTTCGAGGGTAACTTTTATTTTTAATAGAAAATTAAAATTGTATTTCATTTCAAGAGCGTCGTGCTCTATACTGCTTCTTTCGTCTCAAGAGTAATTAGTTTTCACGGTAAAAACACATTTTCATGCACTAATGAGTTGATAATGTTCGCGTTGAACGAAACCGAGCCTGATCATAAAATATATTAAATATGACTTCAAATAAGTTTTTATTATTTAAAATAAAACGCTTACTTATCAAAAAGTTAAGACAGTAACTAACCACCGTAAAAGTAATTATTTATTAGAGTTTGCAAATCAATTGATTGAAGAGATTGTAATTTTAACAAAAATACATATTTTTAGCTGAAGACTTAGAACCATAAGTACAATTAGAAAAGCATTATTAAAATTTTAAGTGCAAAAATAATATTAATCTTAGTCCAGGTGCGTGGAACCTGCGGCCTTTTGGCTATTCCAGTGCGGCCTTTTGACTGATTAAACACAAATAAAGTCAAATTGAACAAAATATTAAAAGTAAATCAGTCAACAAAACTCTCAGTAGAGTCTCAACAATATATTAAGCTATGTTATTATAATTTACATTATACAATTAAAATATACGGACGAAAAAGACTATTAATATTGGTATAAATAAGCTTTAAAATTACTTAAAATATTTCACTTCATATATTGTAAAAAAGTAATAAAGCATTTTTAACGAAATCGGTTTTATGTTTTATTTTTGTGAAATCTCACTGCTTTCTAAAATCTTCAAATATCTAATTAATTAGCCTTTTTGGAATATTAATAAATCGTTGAAAATAATAATTTATTACTAAATTACAATTGTAAGTTTTGGAATGTGTAAAAATTCAAAATTTTCAATAATCACTATCAATAAATACAACTGGTTCTGCCTACCGAATGAATAGACATTTAATATAATCTAATTGTAAAGTAACAGTTTATTCACAAAATATTTAACAATTAAAATACAGAAACTTACAAGTTTCTAGTATTTTTCTTATTTTTTGTTTGAAAGAGTAATGGTTTTACAGATGAAGCCTAACGTGACCCTTTAGATGAAGTTATTTTGTATTCACGGTCAGTTTATAAGTTCGGAGATGACTTGTTGTTGAACACTCGCCACTTTTTAAAACAAAATACATCTTTTAGAATACAATTACAAAAGTAATTTAAGTTAAACAAAAGTTTGACTTTTTCTAATTAAAATCGAGAAAATTTTGTTTTATAAAACAAAAAGCATTTTCTTTTTTCAAATCGGTTTCATAAAAACTTTTTTTTTTGTTTTTTATTAATAAACAGTTTTTACCCTTAACTAGATGACGATGCACAAATAGTAAAAAGTTTTTTTTTCACCAGTTCAGTTTCATTTTCAGTCTCAAAAACATGTCTCGTATTTTCTTTGCGACGTTGTATAAGCGTTCTAAGATATTATTTGTATAGCTGTGACGTATAAAGAACATTTCTTCTTTGGAATATATGAATGAATATGAGTGATATTATATATTTTCAATACAATTTTTCACATTGAATGTTGCTGAAAAGTAATATTCTATTTTTCAGACATATATTGTTTATACGCTATATGTTTTTTATGTAAATCTAATTTTTAAATCCAAATTTTTCATTCAGTATATATTTAAATCTAAGTAGCGAAATGTAATATATTATAAAAGGACAAAAAAAAACGATTTCATGTCAATTAGTTTTGGTACATGTGAATAAGTAATGAATTTGTGGTGAATGCTAGTGCTACCTATTATAATTAGCTCAACACTCATGCTCACTGTTTCCGCATGTTTTAATGTGTTAGCTGAACCAAAAAATATTTTATTTTTGTAGAAATTAAAGACGTGAATAAGTCCCAAGTTAATATTAAGATGAGTTAAATATTTATGATGGGTTATGTAATGATTTGGCCACGACCATACCACGTTGAAAGCACCGGCTCTCGTGCGATCACCGAAGTTAAGCAGCATTGGACGCGGATAGTATAGTGCTTGGATGGGTGACCGCTCGGGAACACCGCGTGCCGTGTTCTCTTGGCTATGGGAAGGAAAACCCAGACAGAAAACCGAACACCAACCACCCGGGCAGCGTGGTGTTGCTATGTCCAAACAACCCCCCTGAAAAAAAAGAAGCAGGGGGAGGCCTTCATCCAGCAGTGGATCGACCCCGGCTGATGATGATGATGATGATTTAATGATTTAGAAATGATGATAAATAAATAAGTTTTATTATTATTCGTAGTACACTTTGGTCAAAAAATTTTAACAGGAAACGATATAAAAATTCATATTTTTGGATTATCTAATTATATAAAAATGCTTTTTATCTTTTTTTTTTATTTCATCACGTAATAAATTAAAATGATAAACTACTTGTCTTATGCTTTAATTTAAACATTCAAGACTTGAATAAAATAGATTAACTTAAATTTGAATTGTTACAACTTTGTACGATTCCATATGTCTTATCACAAACGACCCGGATTTCGCCCTTCGGCATCTTCAGGTATTCCATCGCACGGATGCAACAGAACTGACGTAAAATAATCAGTTAGCATCATATATATAATATATTAAAATTATTATTAACAGGAATCTACTTACCAATAGGCAAGCAAAAGATTGCAGCTGAAAAGAATGTAACAATATTAATCCAATAATAATTAGCTATGACAACTTTCATTAACGATCTTGATAATGAGTTGTCGTTAAGAATGAAGTTTGAATTTAATAACTGGACCCCGTGTTGTGATGCAACAATTGAACTCCCTCATCCGCGTCAAACGAATGTCCCTCCGACAACAAATGGTTTGCAAACGTAGAAGTATCCTTCTTCAATCTATAAGTAGCTTAGTGTTCTGAAACTCAAATTTTTATGGTGCGTGTGGTTTTACCTACAGAAAAGTGTTGGCAATCCAGACATTTACACATTTTCATAGTTTACACCAACATCTGGTGCTCTCCAAGTCCCCAAGCATTATACCTTTATTATGTCAGTTCTGTTGCATCCGTGCGATGGAATATCTGAAGATGCCGAAGGGCGAAACCCGGGTCGTTTGTGATAAGACATATGGAATCATACAAAGTTGTAACAATTCAAATTTCATATTGAAGTTCCATCAAGCACCTTCAGTCGATATCATAAAAAAATAAAATAACGTTTGAATAGTTTTTGAAACACTTGTAAATGTGTTATTTAAAACAGTTTTAATTTTTTTCTGTTTTCCAGACGAAAAAAATTTGATTATATCAACCATTGGTTCGTGTACCTCATATTCAGGTGTGGTCACTCATTGGCATTAAAATTAATTACGAAATCATATTTAATGATGATTATAAAATCATTGCAATTAAAGTATCAATGTCGTAGAATTAGCAATCATTTAACGATGATAAAATCTTAAGCTTCAAGCGTTTTCTTCAATAAAAATATCTTTATTGATTGAATTGGCATTCACTTGGTAGAACTCCATTATAACACGGTGAAAAAATAGCAATGTATTTTAGTTCTACAAAATTGTTTTTAAAAAATATAGTTGATAGCTATTTAGATAGATAGAAATGATAAAACTATAGTTCTGACGATGGCGTGAGCCGAAATAGCTATCAACTATATTTGTTAAAAATAATTTTGTAGAACTAAAATACATTGCTATTTTTTCACCGTGTTAAAAATATCTTTATTTTTTTACGACTATATATAATATTATACTAGTATCCTTACATGGCTTATTGATATGCAATCTGTGTGCTCTTTTACAGCCAAGATCACAAAACGATCGTAGGTTTAGATTGCATTAGCAAAAGTTTAGTGACGTGACATGAAAGCATCTATATCAAGAGAATTTAAAAATGTTTTTTGGACTCGTAAATATTTTCATTTTAACAAATAGCTATTATTTAAATAAAAAGTAACGATAATTGCATCATCTGTCATTCTTAAATAAGGGTTTATGTGTAGATTGTATTATATTTTTTGTGCAATTCATTCTAGCAAAATTTAAAAAAAGAATGTTGATTTTAACATTCAATGTAATAACAATGCAAATTGTCTTTCATTGCGGCTTAAGACAGGAAAAATCAATGATATTATCATTTTATTGTCAAAAACAACACTGATAGAAGAAATAATTATGTGTCTACAATTTTCTTATTTACACATACCGGGAACTTCAGTAGTTTTATTTAAAGATGTTTATCTAATGTTTCATGAAAAACTAAATTATGTTTTGATATAATTATTATACTTTTTTACGCATGGCTTTGTATGGAATATATTTTCTGTGCAAAAGTCGAGATAAGAATAATACATTATACTTTTATTTTACAGATGATTTGAAGGTACGTCATATCATAATCTTTATATTACAAATAATTTAAACACAGATACACAGAAATGTGTTAAATATCTGACGTCACTACTGTGTTTTATTATTAATTCAAATGCAGTAAATACTGTGACTTCACAGTAATATAAAAAAAATAATTCAAACTCAGTCTAACATTTAAGTCGTAATGTAGTGAATTAGGCGACAATGGAGCAATGTCATACAAAATCGTAGATGATTCTTTTCATATAACCGATGGACAAAAATAACGTATTATAGATTATATATTTTTTTTCATAGAAGATTTGTTTATTGTTTTATTTTGTAAATATGTTTTTTACTAAGCAATTCTAATGCTCAACATATTTTTAAATGTTTCTGTTACTTACACATTGAATTAGGATAAACGTGTATTTGTTCGATATTTACAAAAATAAACAATCTGTGGATTCACTTTATAGGTATGATAAAATAAATCTGTCTTTCCAAAACTAGGAGTCGCAAAATTTTTTGTTTTCAACATGTTTTTTATTCAGGGGGCCGACGCATGAAAAAGTTTGGGAAGTACTGAAATAAACCATTTTAAGCTCTAGTATTTGCAAATGAATATTTGTGTTGAAAATTGCGCAATTTATTTAAAAGTTGATTTGTAAAATTTTAGTGACTTTGGGTCCATAACAAGTTTTTTTTATCAATAATTGAAATTTTTTATCATTATAGAACCAGTTTTTTTGCGTTTAAATTGAATATATTTTTAGTAACAAGCTAACGTAATTCAAATATTAATCGACAAAATTGAGCCATTCATTGCAATGTTTTAAATATATCAACTACTTATCATCTGGAAGAGTATGCTGTAATCGAATTTATTACTTGATTATATGTCATTAGGATATTTCAAGTACAAATGAGTCATGAAATGTAATGTGTATAGGAATAAATAATGTTTTTTTAAATTCTTTTAATGCTTCTCAAATGAGTGAATCTATATGAGTCAATTATTAGATAGGCGTCACATTGAGCGAAAACTCATTGATTGCTTTAGATAGAAGAAGGGGTAGATTTTCATTATACACAGCCTGTTTCTCTGCGGAGTTAACGTTCCAATTTCAAGAGTGTAAAATCTGTCGATAAAAATTTCTCCAAAAAAAACTCCAGCCTTTAGGGCTCTATTTCATTCTTAGATGTCTTAGAAATCTGAGTGACAGCTTTGAGCTGAATGAGATTCTCTATGGTATACGATTCAAATATATATATTATTTCTTGTGGTATGAGTTTGACTTAAAGAATTTTGAACGAAAGAAACATATTTCTTGAGTTTTTTATTAAATTTTAGTAATAAAATTATTATATATATATCTAAAATATAATATCCCATTAGAATGATTCCATGACGCTTGCAAATTCTTTAATAAACGAAGTTTATTTTAATCATCAAATAAAGCCTAAATTCGGTATAATTAGAGGCAAATAAAAAGATATTTAAAAAAAATATGGTAGCCTGATATTTTTATATTCTAATTTATTTGTAATATATTAAATAAAAAAATAATTTAAAATGCTTTTCAGGTATCAGAAGCGATTACCGCATTTCCGTTTTATTTATATAGATTATAACCATATTTTTTCGGTAATCTACATTTTATGTTATATAAATCGTCATAAACCGATGTTAAAATAAATGGCTATTTATGAACCCTTAAACATAATAAAATTACCACATAATAAAGTACACTAAATATAACGTTCTGGGATAAAATATGAATACTTAAATAATATCAAACGTGTTGCTTAACTAAACTGTTGGAATGTTAATTTATTCTAGGTTGTAAAATACACCAACTGTTACATTTTTAGTTGTTTTAATTTGAATGTTCATTCGTTAAAATCAGCTGTTCAACGAACCCACGTTTTTTTTGTTTATTCAAAAAATGAGTTTAAAAATAGCCAATGCGAGAACTTATTCTATAGCAGTGATGAGTTCATCGATTAAAACATTTGTTTGAGTTGTTAACGTCGGCAATTAATTCTCACGATTGAGATGCTTTGTGAATTTGAAAGACAACAATTATGCTCACGAATCACAAGCTCGTCAAAATAAGTATTTAATAAAATCACAAAAATTAAAATTTGTAATAAAATATATTATAAAATTTTCAAAAATGAATAAACGAAAAATATATATATATAAATTATGAATTTGAGCTATTTTCGTTTCTTTACATGACTTGTGATAATTACCTTCGCTACTCGCACTTTGCTGGATCAGATGTATTGAAACATTCAAACAATCTTTCCATTCAGACACGAATCAATAACCAGATTGAAAAATATATCTGTGATACTATCTGTACTGGGATAAAACAAGACCTGCGAACAAGACGCCAACGACGTTAACCACTTGACTCGAGTCTGGCAATTCTTGGTAAAACGGTCTTTGAATCAGTTAAAAAGTCATACTCTCAAACAATTTTGATCCTTGCTTGAGATATCTAACATAAGTAATCAGATTATCAGCACGTCGTTTTTATTTATTGACATAATATTTTTCGTACAAGTTTTCGTTACTACGAATCGTTTACATTGTACACACACACACTGTTAGATAATGGTGATAAAATTTTGTATCAAAGCCTTTTAAATAGTAATTAAATTCTGAAATTGAAATAAGATTGAATTCAATCACTTGAATATTATTTGCAAGCACTATTTAAAAATAGTGTAAAAGTAAAAAAAATATTTTTAAAACAAGAAGAAATTAACGTCTGATAATTGTTATTGTATTTTTACTATCGCACATTAACAAGGCTAAGCGCACTAAAAACTTTTTGGTATACTATTTTAGACATTTAAATCATTTTACATTATACAAAATTTATACAGAGAAATAGAATTTAGGTTGTAAAAAAGATCTATGTTGTTTTTTTTTTTAAATCAGCTCTCGCGAAGACTGAATATATAATTGATGTTTACTTCTTTATATAATTTCAGACGTTTTTTTTACACTGACCACACGAATCTATTTGCTAAAAATAAAAATGTCGTATTATCTAACCGCAAATAATATATTTTGTGTATATTATTATTCGATAAAGGTATCACAAAAACACTTCCAAATAACAACGAAATCTCTCACTATTTTTTTGAAAATATCTATGATTAATAGAACTTTATTATAGTTGGTCCTAGAGCTCACACTTTACCTGCTTCGATTTTCTGTCGCATTAAATGAAATTGTTGTTATTTATAATAATAATAGAAAATAAAATTGATAAATTACAATACTTATAGAAAACATCTCGGATGTTGGCTGTCATTGCCGATAAAAATTACACCCAAAACTTTTTTTGTTAGTCCAGTGTTTTTATCATTTTTAGCACGATATGTCATTTTTACTCTAGTTGGAAATTTACGAATGAAAGCAAGAGAAGATAAATTGCGCAATATTTCTGATAAAGCCGGAATCAACGCTGTAGGACTTGAATCTTAGAATGTACTTTCAAAATAAATAGATTATTTGTGAATTCTTAAGAACTTCAGCGGTTGCGTTCTGCATTCAATAATTATCTCTTTCGCATTCATACGCGTTCAGGGCACATATAGACATATTAAAAAAATCGTATGTAATATTTTAACGAAGTTCTGAACTTGTAACATTTCACGCGAAAAATCATCTTAAGTATTTAATTTGTAGAACCTAATGCATCTCAGATAAAAATATGTTTGACGAGACTTTTTGCAACTGATGTATTTATTCGTTAATACATTAAGTTGAGAGTATAAACGGTATTTTGATTAAAACATGAAAAACTTATGCATATTATTACTACTGTGTTAGATATTAATAAATATGCATGCTTCTAGGCATATGTGTTTTTTGTAATAAAAAATATTACATATTAAAAGCGAGAACAATTTAGTAGCAATTTTACGTATGTAACCCGTAATAATTTTTGTTAATTCAACCAATATATTATTAAGATTCTTTATTTTTTGCTTAGTAACAAAGAATCTTTAAAATCTTATCTCTCTTAAATACTAAATGGATTAATTGTTGAAACTGTTTTAAGTCCGATATGGCTGAAATTATGGCGATAAGATGGATGTACGGACGGAATCAATGTTATTTGTTACGGTGGGAATAGACTTAGAGAATATTAAAAGAGTAGAAAGAGAAAATCTGAATTGTGACTTTGCATTTACTTTGTACTTCGTTCGAAGAGCGAAGTTCATACATTCAAAATCACAATGAATTTAGAGAATAAAACACAAAAAGCGGACCGCTTTATGACTGCGACTTGCCTAAATTAATATTTGTAAAAATGCATCGTTTGAGTAATAATAATACAAAATATTACCATACACAAGAATTTTCTTTTTTTGCAGGGATATTTCTGTTGCTTTTATAATTTATTTTCAATATTACAAGCTTGGCACTCAAGGGCAGCCATACTATAGTGAAAAAATCTTTGATCAAAATTATATTAAATACCAGTTTTGTATTTGTATCTACTCTACATGCTGTATAATTATATAATGTTAGAAAATAATATTTTTATCTTGATACAGCTCAACCGTGATTGATTTTGAACTTATAAATAATCACTTTGAACTATTACATAAGATACTAGTCTAGTAGACCGTAAAGAATTTATCGTAAATAAAACCATTTTTTACTTCTGTTTACATCGAGTTTCTGACTATTCGAATGTGATTGAACTGAATAGTCGGAGAGGTCCTTAGCATTGAAGCAAAATTGCAAAGCCACTCCACTCCATCAATCTCAGTTGCTGTTAACAATTTGTTAAATTGGTGAATGCTTTACATAATGAACATAACATGATTTGCATAAGAAATCGGTGAAAAAATAATTGTTGAAAAAATTACTACATAAAGAACATTTAAAGCTTTTCGCAATTATATTAGAATTGCGAAAACTTTTTTTAGTTTTGATTGTATATTTTATGGAAAATTTAATTATAACATATCATCAGTAAGCTTCCTTGAATATTTTTTTTTGTTTTGCATGAAAAAGCCACGACCATAATTTTTGCTTAATTTTATTATTTACCATGACTGTCTATGATTCATAGATATGTTTAGACACATTTCAAATAAAATAATTCGTACTGAGATTTTGGTTTATTCGGTGGTTTTTTTATTCGATTTAGACGGTGAGGGACTATTGTTGAAGCCTAAAAAATTTGATGGTCATGGTCTGATTGTACATGCGCCGAAATATTCTTCCTAATTGTTATTGCTTTGAAGTCCAATTTTGATGGTTTTTTGTATATAAAATGTATTTAACTTATTTTAGTTGCTAATAAAAAGTGTAATAAAATTTACAAAACTAGTGGTGAAATGTATTTTTATATTATACGTTGCCTAAAATACTTTTGGCTTCACGGATTGTTTTGTTTTAAATAATTGTTTAGTAGTGAACTACAATAATACCAGAAATTTCAAATCTATCCTTGTAAAATCTAACAGAAAATACGTATGAACTGCTTCATTTTGTTGCGATAAACGACTTTGTTATTTCAAGAATGAATGAAAAAATTTGTCATTGAAAGCATTTCTATTGAAAGAAAGCAAAAGAATTCTTTCCGGTGATTCCACTTCTTAAAAAACATGCGTATATTGGTTTTGTAAGTTTTGCGGAAAAAGTTGGGGATGGTAGAAAAAAAATCTTTTTAATTGCCTAGCGATGAAATTTTATTATTTCATAAAATATGTAACATAACAATTTTGAAGTGGTTTAACGAGTAATGTCTCACAAACAAGTCCATACAAACAAACGTTTATTTTAGCAACGTTCACAAAATAATGTCGAGTATTCATTACAGACTTCATTAGCAATAAAGTTTTTTAAGCGTTGTGAATTAATCTGCGAGCATTGTAAAAGGTCACGTATAAAATTGACCAAAAAACACATGTCAAAATGTCTGTCCTCAAATAATTCGTGTAAATTTTATCTAATTGATGTTGTGGATCAAATGCAAAATTTCAATGTGAACTTTTAACATTAATGAAAATATTGTTACATAAGTTGAATTCATTTACCCATGCTCCGTTTCTACCAAACCACAGAGTTATCATTACTTAAACACTAGCACTCGTATACAGTGTTTCCATTAAAATAGCGATTGTATTCTATCAATAGCATTAGTAAGCATGCCACCGGGCTTAGATTTCATTAATTTCGTCTGCATTATTTTTGTCCTAGCAAAAGAAACATCGCTTAATACCCATTAAATAAAGTAAATCGATTGATAACAATAAAAGTTTCCTGCAAATAACAGTCAGAATGAAGCATGAAAACCATCATGGTAGGGTGAAAGTAATACACCAGATTTTCTTTTAACAAGCAAACCTCAAAAAGACTTCCCAAGTAATCCTCAAGAATGCTTCCCAAGTAATCAATCACTAAGAAAAAAAAATATTAAACCATCTTTCACTCATTTAATCGCTATGAATGTCTTTTAAGACATCATTAATCATCTCATTATGACAGGATGTTTAAACGTAAGTGAAACACGAAAAGTAATTCAAAATCACCTTATTTTGAGACACGTTCTTTGATTATACGGGGGTGAAATATCAAGACGTTACCGTTGGTTGGTTGGACTGGAATCCTTCTGATATAGAAAATATAAAGTGTTATATATATGTAATATACTGTTTAAGAACAAATTACTAAAATTTCTTCGCACAAGTAAGTATATTCAACATTGTGATTTACGAAGATTTCTTTGATTACGCTTCTACTGTGTTAGAAGTAGCGTGAAAGACACCGCAGTGCAAATCATTATACAACATTAAACCTACCGCGTTTTCGTATGACTCCAAAACTCATCCCTAGTGGCATATAGCCTCATAATAATCTTGTTTTTTTTTATTTAATTCGCTGTGTTCATTAGAACATCAATTCATTCTAATTTTTAATTCTAATGAACTAATATGATAATTTTAACATTTAAGTAACAAAAAATAATATCATCAATACATCTGAATACTGTTTTCTGATAAAACTTTGTCAGAATTTAATATATTATAACCGACTTTGAGCTTTTTAAATAAGTAAAAGTATTTGAATCAACTATTTAAAAATCACTTTTACGGTGTTATCTGTCAATTCTTGATGGAAAGACATGATATTTTAAATAATAAAAACACATCTATTTGTACTTTTTCCGGAATATATCTTTTCATCAGAAACATAATCGCTCGCGATGAGCGAAATCGGTCCTTATCAAAAAATATATTGTGGAAATAAGTACTAAAAAATGTGTTTTAATTTTTTAAAATAGTATTAAAATTGTTATTTTTATACTTTGTAATCTAAGATTTTATCAAAATTCAAACAAAAAATCATAGGAAATTCGTCGTTGCATGAGTTTAAAAAAAACAACTAATCTATAAAAACATATATCACAAGATGTCAAAATACACGAATAAAGTGAACAATTCAAACAAAATACTTTTATGGCTACAGTCAGATATATTGAATAGTAGAACTAGTATATTTTACCTTCCACAGTTAAAAAATGATATATTTGGTTTTGACCAGCTCAACATATAGCTAATATTACACTGCTTGCAATATCATACAACCTTCAATATATTGATATTAATAAACATTTGACCCATGCACGTAAAATGAGCGAATCGCTTAATGCACAATCTAAATGTATCATAACATACGTAATTTAATGAATATTCTAAAATTAACATTGACCGAGTGAAACGCGATAATGTCTTTACGAATTATTTCGTATGTAAAATTCTTGTCTAATTATTTCTCGAGTGTTCGTTTTCTACATTGATTAGGTTGGCCTTAATTTCACAAATGCACATAGGAGCAAGCCTCAAAGTGTTCATAATAATTTGGTCCACATATGTATGTTACCAAAATACCTCGCACTCATTTTTTTCCGTTTGATTAATTATTTATTATTTTATTGCTGGTGAATAATCTAAGCAACCACAGAATTGATAGTTGGCTTACCAAACAGGAAGTAGAAGAAATAGTAATTTGATTTTGTAAAGTCACTATCGCTTATAATTTTATTTGAATATTTATAAATAAAGAGAAAAATTTCTAGCTGTAATAATTTTTTTACCTTAGCTTACAATTAAAATCATACTGCTAGAAACATTCTTTTTTTATCAATAATACAAAATTAAAAATATGATAACGTTATGATCACATAAAAACTTCCTTATTTTTTAACGATGCTGTTTGAATGAAATATAAAACAAAGACGTTTTTGTTAATGTAATGAAAATATTCACAGTATTTTATTGTTACCAGGGAAAATAAAAGTAAATGTTTTTTTATTGAGTTAAGGTTTTTAACTTATAATAGATTTAATGGTGGCATTTATAAAGATTTAAGCGATTTGGTAAAAACGTGGTACGGTTAATTGCATACTATTAAAGTATTGCGATGCTAATTTAAGCTGAATGGTGTACTTCATACAGACTACATAATCAATAATGACAGATAATATCCAGATAGAAGCGTTGCTAATACAATGATAGATCTTGAATTAGTCTAGAGATATATTTATTTTATCTTTAACCTGATGGTTTTCAATGATTTCTGAGAACGGAAACTGTCAGTTACTTAAAGTACGTAACTTAAATAAGACGTGTACTCAAAACTAAAAAAAAACATTATTCAAAAAAATCTAGACATCTTAAAAGCATGTAAACCAGTTTATCTTATATTTTATTATTTGTGATATCGACTGAAGGTGATTGATGGAATTTCAATATCCAATTTGAATTGTTACAACTTTGTACGATTCCACACGTTTTGACACTAAAGACCCTAAAGGTATTAATTATAGGTAAATACAAACCTCCAGGCAAACACTAAATGGTAGGATTTTTTTTTTCATAATATTAATCTAATAATAATTAACACAATTGCTTGTGATAATTTTCATTAACGATCTTATTGATGAGTCATTCTTGAAATAGTTTAAAACAATTAAAATTTTATCTTATATTGTCTTATGCATCAATTTATTTAAAGAAATATACATTTGTTTATATTATATTAAGTGAGCTTTTCAACTGATAAACAATATTCGAAGATAAACATACGATTTGTTGTGTTATCGACATATAACATAATATATGGATTATGAATGTGGAGATAAGACGAGAAAATAATAATAAACGAATTTTTGGCAAAAATTCTATTAACAACTAATTATTATTGGTGGAGCTTCTTCTTATTTATATGTTAATCCCATTTATCTGTAATTTAAAATATATACCCAACGTTATTTTATAATTTTCACAAAGGATTATCCATTAATTGAATATCTAATAAAATAACACGGTGAAAAAAAAATAGCAATGTATTTTAGTTCTACAAAACTATTTTTAAAAAATATAGTTGATAGCTATTTCGGCTCACGCCATCGTCAGAACTATGCTTAAACTAACATTTGCTTATCTATTGTATATATAGCTTTGTAGAAAAGGTACACAATACATCTTCTCTCCTGTTTTAACGGCCTAGCTTGTTACTTTCTCACAATAAAACTAAATTTTCAAAAATTGTAAATAAAACAAAATGCGGCTATGACAATAAGTTTACATGTGGGACGGAAGTTGTCATTACGGAAGCAAATCAGACCACCCCCCAGGAATAGGTTGGACTAATAGGGACGCTATTATATTAGTTTATTCGTTAAGAATCCTTTGTGATAATTGATGTCTATTGATTTCCAGCTGTTCCAAAGCTGTCATTCTGCGACCCTTACAACAAAGATGCAAACATTTAGGCGCTGAGTTTGAATTTACATTATGTGATTCCTTAATAACGTGATTAGCGAATTGTGAATCCGTTTTTTTACTGTTGAATAATCTTACATGTTCCTTAGCTCGAGTAGATATACTTCTACCTGTCTGTCCGATATAAACGGATAAACATGAGCCACAGGACATTTTATAAATACCGCTTCTGTCAAGTCTAATAAAATATATATTGACTATGACACACATATTTCTAAATAGTGTAGAAAATAATTTACCTTTGATTTCAATAAAATATTTAGTACGAAGTATAAAGAAAGTTTATAACTTCCCTCTAAAACTTTATAAATGAAAAAGAAAACCATTCTTATCCTGATTGCAGACATTTTTTATAAAATCTGTCTATTTCCATTATTACGCAAGACCTTTTGACACTCAAAATAGACCTATTTTATAAAAGTTGGTTTCTGCTTCACCACTTTGTTCGTCCGGAATGTTTCTTTAAGCCCTAATGCGGTGCTTTTTTACCGTCTTTATGCAACCGTGTAGCTATTTCAAGTTTTTCCCAAGTAAGAAAATTCCTCGAATAGAAGTTCAAAAATATTAAGAAAATTTTTATACAGCGCGGGGCTTTTAGTATGAAAGAAAAAATATTACTCTGAACAACGTCTTAAAACCACTTTTTGTAAGTCAATCAAATTGCCGTAAATATACCGCAGCAAAATAAAAAAAAAGCTATATGCGTCATAGAAGACTTTTTTCGGTGCAATAAAAAATAGAAACACCAATAAAACTATAATTGGAATCAATTTGAAATAAATTTATACTTATTTCCATTTTATCTTCAAAGTTTTTTAACCGTGTAATTTTGAGAAGTAAAAAATAGGGAATAAATTTATAACGTCATTATTGTATATACAGTTGTGTATCCAGTTGGATTTCCTTAATTTCGCTCCATTTCAAAAAGCAATAAATTCTTCAGAAAAAGAATATAAAGTGTGTTTAATCATTAAATTTTTAGTATTAAAATATTTTTTCCTTAATTTATTCTCGTATTATGACCAGATCTATTATATTTGAGAAATTATAATAAAAAAAATATTTGCAAATCAAAAATAAAAAAGTCCATTAGCTTGATTCTGATGGCTCATGGTTGATAGTTAATTAAAAGGGTAGTAATATTTTTAAAAACCATTTTACAGCAAGTTTTCACACAAACCTTTCATAATTAATTACTTAAAATGATTTTTTGAAAAATTTGTAAGACTATTTTTCTGTTTAACTGACACTCCAAATAAGTTATAGCGCTCTTCAAATATTTTATTTTAATTTGAAAAAAAAAAACGAGTACACTAATGTCGTTAACCTATCGAGAGAGATACAACCCGAATATACCTTCTTGGTAAGAAACAGAAATAAGATAGGCCAGGCGTCTACCGTTGCGATGTTTTTATAAACCAGGTGTGTCAAAATCTATTCAAACCGGAATCAAATTTACAGCCAGTGATTTAATTGGCAAAGTCAGGACTTGAAAGCCGGTTTCTGAATGAGACTTACTTGCTCTATCTCATTTTTATATTATTATATGTTAAAAAAATACTACGTACATGTTTCGAGGCCCCAGATAGATTACTGTAGTAAGCATAGCTACATTTTATTATAGTTAATCAACCGGCAATAGTGATGTGCTGTGTCAGAAAATAGAATAAGAGTTAATTAAACAGTGCAAAACCATTGCCATGAAATAAAATATATTTTTCCAAGAGTAAACTTTGCGTATAATCAGTTTGTAAATCTTTATTTTATATACACTTTTAGAAATATTCAAATGTGACAACGACCGATCATTATTTGTAATTGTTACCTCTTAATTAATGAAGAAAACTCAAATCAATAAACATTTTTGGCTTGTTTAAAATAGCTAGGCAGTCTTCACATAAAATTGAAGAAATTTATTGATTGCAGCTCGACGAAAACAGAAGACTTATAATATATTATACCCTGAATAAATATTTCAACGCTTTCAGACCATGTTCAATGTATAGTGTTGAGATATTTGTTTGATTACTTTATCCGATCCTAATGTTTTCATATCATGCAATAAAATCACATTTGTAAATTTATATTATAATATTAAAACATATAATAAACTATGTGCAATAAAAAAATATCTCATAATTTGAACTCTGTACTATCTATACTCCTAAGAAATGTAAATGTATAAGTATTAAGCAATATATTTTGTAACAAATTTGAATTTTTAATTTTTTTTATGATTCCTCATGTTTTGTCACTAACGACCCGGGTTTCACCTTTCGGCATATTTAGGCATTCTATCACACGGTGAAATTTAGTGACAAAACATGTGGAATCGTAAAAAGCTGTAACACTTCAAATTTGATATTGAAATTCAATCAAGCAACTTCAGTCGATATCAAAAATTATAATTAATCATATTATTTTTACGCCTGATTTTCTAGCTACACCATAACGTGAAATCTTTATTTTGTCAAATTATCGTTAAATAAAAACAATAAATAATTATATGAAATATGCCCTAATTTATTGAATCTTTATGTATTCAATGTGTAAATTTTTTTCTGTAATATTTTAAGCCGCTGGATCTCTAAACGAAATAAATTCATTAAAAACTATAGTTAAATAATTTTCAGGGCGCACAATATGTCGCCGCGTTTGGTGACGAAGAATCAAATTGTCTAACATTCTTAATATGGAACATTTGGTCGACGACGGTAAACCTTTTATGGAGTTGTAATATTTAGCAAAAAAACATGTTTACAAAAGATAAAATTGAAACTCAATCAAACTTCGTCATACTATAGTATGAAATATTTCTTTGAGCTTGTTTTTGAAAAAAAGTATTGCGATTCAATGACTTGCCATTAGACCATTAGATAAACACGTTATACACTGTGTTGCAAAATTCATGTTGTTCATTATCTGTTCATTTGAAATATCCATCTCTTTGAGGATCATTTAAATTCTTTGCATGAACGCCTTTCAAAATGAGACAACCGTTACAAACAAGACAATAATCAATACTGAAATTTTTGAAAATCTATCAATAATTTAATTTCATGAATAAATTCACGCTGACAATGTTTCGAGAAAGTAACGATAAAACATATTTCTTTCAATTGTAACACGGTGAAAAAAATAGCAATGTGTTTTAGTTCTACAAAATTATTTAAAAAAAATATAGTTGATAGCTATTTCGGCTCACGCTATCGTCAGAACTATGCTTAAACTAACATTTGCTTAATTATATATAGCTGTGTAGAAAAGGTACACAATACATCTTCTCTCCTGTTTTAACGGTCTAGCTTGTTACTTTCTCACAATAAAACTAAATTTTCAAATGTTGTAAATGAAACAAAAGGCGACTATGACAATAAGTTTACGTGTGGTACGGAAGTGGTAATTACGGAAGCAAATCAGACCACCGGGAATAGGTTGCACTAATGGGGACAATAATATATTAGTTTGTTTCTACAAAGATGCAAGTACTTAGGCCCTGAGTTTGAATTTATATTATGTGATTCCTTAATAACGTGATTAGCGAATTGTGAATTGTCGATTTTTTTCAATTGTAATGAAATCGTGGAAAACTTTTACTTTTAATTTAAACTCATTTTCTAACTTTCATATTAAATTAACTATCTGTCTACGAATGACGAATAATGAAATAACACAGTAAATATGTAACTTCAAGAGCTCAATCGAATAAGAAGTTTTAACCACTCACAACGTGATTATGAAAATACTTCACATGTAAAACTTCCCGAGCCTTAACTTTATATTTTTGATCGATTGTTTGTTTGTTTTATTAAGTTTAATTTTCTGTTTTTTTTTAATATTCTGAGAGTTATTTTTGATAGTACTGTATATTCTTGTTAATAATGGAATAAAACAATTCAACGTAAAATAATATCTTGATTTCTGCCAGAATAAAATATTTTGCTTTTAAAGCTTGTACTGAGTAACGTTATACGACAAAATTTAACTTAATTTAACTCTGGTCGAGTGAATGGGATTACATGGCACGCACTATAAGACAACACTGACAAAACTCAACGAAATAATTGTGACACGCTAAAAAAATCTATGTAAAAATTAGTCGATATAGGCTTTAAAAAAGATTCATAAAGTTACTGCATATTGCAATTTTTATATGATTATAATGCGGTCAACAACTGCATGTTCTGGATATTGTTATTTTACTTAAATACGCGATAGTCATATGTTACAATGTATTTGGTGTAAGTCGAAATTTGATTTATTTCCTCAATAGGAAAAGTTACGTTTAACTTTTTTAGTGGCAAAATGTGACACAAAAACCTATCTTTTTGTCATGACTTCAAGAATTGACATTCATAATAAGCTGAATTAGCGAAAACGCTACTTACCAGGCGCTAGTAAGCCGTCAAAGAAAACTGGTCAGACTTCAATGATATATTTTGGAAAGGTTGGGAGTAATATCATCACATATTAACATAACATTTTTAGGATCAAATATGGTCAAAAGATTCTAGTTTTAGTATTTAAAGCATCCATGTTGTATTTAATATCCATGGATTCGACTTAATTCGATGCGTTTTAACCAAGTAATATAAAAGCTTCAGAAATTTTCCAATTGATGTTAAGTAATTTTTGCTTATTCCTTTAATTATATTTTGCTATCTATGTAGTATTAACAAAGTTCGAAAACGTATTGTTCTATAATACAATTATACGCATTTAATGAACATTATAAAAAGAAGAGAATATATAGCAACAGTTAGCGTAATCAAATATAATACTTAAAAATGAAATAAAAGATGAATTTCTGTGTGTTATGAAACAATCACTATATTAACTTTAAATCATTAATTTTGCACTATAAGACATTTCGCATTCTCTTTTTGATTCGTGAAGCTATTATAATTAGACATATTTACATTGCTCTGTAACAGAATATTAAAAAACAAAGATCGTTATGTAATAATTTATCATTTCAGTGAAATGAGTTTATAGAATACATCTTGGATTAACTTAGACATAATAACTGTACACGAATATAGTTTATTTCAAGATGAAAATCTTGTTTTGTGTTGTAAATATATTATTTAATACATCATATATCAAATTACGAATTAAAAGAAGAGCAACATCCACAACAAAATCTAGAAATAACGCAGACATTTTTATCTATTGTCGGCCCCGTGTTTTGACCCAGAAAATATACTGCATATTTATTAGTTAAATCATTAATTTATTAACGTAATATATTGTAACGTAATTGAAAGATAACAAATACAAACGTTTCGGCAAACAATAAGTTCATATAGTGCTTCATATTCTTGTAATGCTAAAGTTATGATTTTATTCGAACGTGCTTAGCCAATTATTTATTACACGTAATAGTTTTGCGATCCATGGTTATTTTAAATTTAAAAATGAAGGCACTTAATGCAGTATATGAATTTTGGTTTTTGAGAGATTGGTTTATAAAATATTGTTTTGCTGTCTTACAAAAATGTATTAAAATACAGAAGCTTCTTATTACAAGCATGTGTCTCAGGGGAACATTATAATGAATATTAAAATAAGACGTCACTATGATCGATATTTTTTGTGTGAATAAGAAATAAGCACAATTCATGTACAGCAAAACTTGAACACTTTTATTTAAAATAATAATATAAGTACAATAGTTCGTTGAGTTTATATTATAAATAGAGAGAGAGTTTATCAAGACTATAGTTATTTTACAGTTATTAATCGCCGCATATTCCAAAGCTCTGAATTATTATCAAAAATTTTCATACTTAGTGCTTAGCTGGGATTGGTGTTTCCATCTATAAAAATCGTACGTACAAAACACGAAGAAATATTTTCAACATTAAAGTAATACAATTTTCTTAACTTTAATTCTCATTCCGCGTGCCAAGATTCTTATGTCCCATTCAAACAATGTTAATATCATTGCTTAAATCGGTTTTTACACATTAGATTACATAGTACGACTGATAATAATTATCAGTCATTAAATTAAGCAGCATCTACTCTATGTTTATTTGTATACTGGAAAAACCCATGTCGTTGTGTACATCGTTTTTTTATTCAAATGCGAATACTTTTTTATTTACATTTAAAATAAATAATTCAAAGGGAAAAAATATCCAGTTTATTTCAAATCGACATCAACATCAAAGCACCACAGACAGGAGTGTGGGATAAATAAAGAGCGAGCATGTCATATTCGCGTATCAATTACCATGTTGCCAAAGATAATTATAGCACTAATTATTATACTGCATTTAATGAACGTATCGAAAATTTATGCAATTAACGTTTTTATAAACATCACTCTAATTATATTATTATTTCCATTTGTATTTTTGAGTAAACACAACAAAATAGTCTGAGTTTGTGTAGCGTTTGTGTTAGCATTAGAATAATAATATTGTTTTTTTGTTATAACGTTGGTACTTAAATATTTATTTGCTTCATAATTTAATTAGTTTTGCACTTTCATTAAATTAAGTACTGTACGTATATTCATTAAACATAATATAAGAATATGGTGCCTCCATAAATATTGAAATCTCCATAATAATCATAATGCCTATGTTTTTATTCCGGTATTCTATTTCAATTTTCAATGTCAGCTATTTATAATATGTAGGTCAAACTTTAATTATTTAGAGTGTTTTAACACCCAAATAATGAATATTGATATTAATTAATTAATGTATTTTTTTTGTCTAATACGTTTTAAATCACTAGTTACAGATACGACTCAATAAATGCAATAAAAATGCTTTTAATATTTTCTTAAATTTAAAATGCTTGAACAGAGTGTCTATTATTGCTTTCCATGTAAAGATAATGTAATTATTTTGAAAATTCATAATTCCAAAGTGATTTTAATGCTATGTAAATAACTGATTGCATAACAAAATAACAAAAAATGATCTTGACTTTTTAGTTAAATGTTAAGCGTTTGCTGTTTTTAGAAAATTGAGACTTCAGTTTTTTTGTAAAGCAACACGTATACAACGCAAAACAGTTGTTCAAATAAAATATACAAAGCAATTATTTGTATCTTTGAGCTAATGTACAACAAAAGTATTAGCCTGTTGTTTCATAAATTCTGAAAGTTGGTCAGCAACCTTATATAATAGTTTGACAGCTTACGTCAGAGAAATGATAACAAGATTACTCGAAGTTTATTAAAAAAAAAACATTTGCTTAATTATTAAAACTTTTCCCACTTCGTAATATTTTTTTCTGTCTCCCTTTGGTATTTAAAGAGCGATAATAAAATTGCAAACCAATCTAGCAGTGATATTATCAATTACTATGATATGATGATATATATAAATGAAAATATTGTGAGTCAATTGAGATTTAAAAAAAATGTATTTTCATCAAATTTGTCTCAAATATAAAAATGTTGGAGTTTAAAAGTTTTTCGTCGTTATGGGAATTTATTATTTTGTTTTTTTTTTACAAATTTTCTAATATTTCAATACATAACGTATGACAGGTGACTTCATAATGACACCTTGATGAAAGACCAGAGGAGGAGGTATCTTTGAATTGTGTGATATACATAACAAAAATAAAATTGATACTTTACAAACTGAATATTTTATAAAAAAAAAAAAAGGAGTCTAACTATTTCTATATCACGCTACTGTGACAACGATGCTCGAAGGTAATATCTCCTTGAAACTTTTAGGAAAATATACTAAGGGTTTTTCATAATGTACGGATAACTGAACATGGATTTATATTGAGCTTAGATAAAATTGAGATTATTTTTTGATGTGTTTCAAGGTGGAAGAATGGTCCCCAACGTATCGTTACCCAGTGCAATGTCTTTAATTATATACTATTGTATGATTGGTTATTGACACTGACGCTAAAAAAAAAGAAACATGCTATTCGATAAATCGATTTCTTTTTATATGGACTCTTTTTCCATATAAAAATTTGCACGGATTGTCCAAGAAACATTTGAATATCATTGGAGTTGACCAATCATTACTGTATGCCAATGTTTCGAACAGAATAATTATTATTTTATTTCTCTAGTGATCTCGTGGCATGAAAGATAAAGAAATTTGTTGCTATGCGTCACCTGTCCGTTATCGGCTATCCGTTGTGACATGCACATGGTCATATTAAAAGTTTGATAGACTAGTATCATTTACCATTTCTTTTGTGAGGATTTCGCTTTTAAATTATACAATATTTTTTACCCATCCACAAAATTGAAAAATATCTATTATTTCAATTACCTTTTTTTTTTATGACGCTTATTTTATTTCTAATTTTATTACAAGAAAATATGTATGGTCTTAAATAACACGAAAATATCACACAAGAGTCACTGCAAGATTTTACTAAGCAATATGCATGATTATGAAGAGTAAACAAATGTTTGGCTCTGAAAATTGATGCTGTTATTTGATAACGTCTCTCAGATAATGGCAATTGCATTTGACAGTGAACATAAGAAACTTATTATTTGCGACGTTGTGCTTTGTACATAATAAATCAAAAGTTTTTGGAGACTTAAATAAATGTAAGTTAACAATTACAGTAAAAAAACTTCGTCATACCTAAGCTCATGCAGCTTTATTTTGGTGAATTATAATATGGTTAGTAAAAATATTTTATTGCATTTCCGGAAAAAGCATTACGTTAATGTTGGAACGAATGAGTGATTTGACGCATTGATATTTCCGGAAACAAGTTTTGTATGAAGCTAGCAGATATGATAATAATAACGATTGGAGGACACTCATAGAATAGTATGCAGTGCTATCATATTTCGAAGAAAAACGTTCGGTTATATCATTAATTATATCACGTTTTTTTACTTCACTTCAAAGGTTCCAACTTTAGGGATACGAAACTTTAGAACTTCCTCTAATTACAAAATCATGTTTTATGGCAGTTATTTCTACGGGCATGAAATTTGTTCTCTACAATAATTTGTCTTATAAACATAAGCACAAATACAGAAGAGGTTTTATGTCAACTATGTTTACAGCTGTAATGAATTTTTGTCCTCTAGCAAACGTTTTTTTATACGAAACATAAAAAAACTTTTTACTCATAATATCTAAAATTTTATAACCACTGTAATAACTAATGCTTTGTTTTTTTAGACCTATAATATTAATTTATTTTAAAAAAGATTCAATGAAATTATTTTACATTCCTTATACTTTTAACTTCCGTTACAAACTTACGGATTCTGCTCTCAGTACAAACAGCTTTTTCCAGTCCATTCATGGATTCATGTAAGGCAAAATTGTTGTTTTTGTGAAGTCTAGAAAATTTCCAAGGTCTACCTGATCCAAAAAAAGCACCGTAGCCCAATGCTTTCAATCCGCCTTCTCTTCAAAAGAAAAATGCCTTGATCAACTTTATAACAATCGCCTTGTTCAAAAATCTCTTAAGATAAAACGCAATCATATTTTAAAGAGATTTTTTACTTAATAACAATTAAAAAACAAAAAAAAATGCTTGCAAAGTTTGATAAATCAGCGTACGCCGTTCACATTATAACCAAACAAACAGACTTGTTTAGGTCACACTATTACTCCAGGGAAATCATAAATATTATACACACCGATACGAAACCGTCACCAAGATAAAACCTTTCTTATTTTCAACATAACTTATTTTCGTACAAAATTATAAAAATCTATATCATTAAGAAATGCACTTCTCACAATCTCTATCAAGAAATCCGTTGAAAAGTTTTTTTTTTTTTTTGAAAAGACTAAAAAAACAAATCCGACACATAAAGCTTTGTCTGCATTCAATGAGGTTTCAGACAGATAATTATAAATGGTGTATTTATTGTATCCAATCGTTCATAGTAAGAAAGAGTAAACAAAATATTTTCAATTTATAACCCTTTTTGTCTACCATAGTTTAACTTTCATATTTATGTGTAACATTTCAAGTATTTACATGGTGATTCAACAACAATTTTAACAAAATTTTCCTTGAATATTAATTTAAAAATTAAGACTCGGATTAGTTGAAAATGAATTAAGAACCTAAACTATTTCAATATATAATAGGATTAAAATTTCATATATGCTTCACGTGCTTTAGCAATTACGAGATGTGCTTATATTATAATTATCTCTGCATTGCAAGTAGGAAGCACCTGTCACATATAGTTAATCATTTATACATACATAATAAATGATATGGAAATAGGGCATACATTTCAAATTTAAATCAGTTGATATAAGTTTAATGAGTTATGATATTAGTTTGAATTGTTAAGCCATTATAAACAACCACTACTCGAATATAAGTATTCTTTAATTAATATCAAATAGAGCCAGATAATAATCCAACAAGCATTAAAATTTTGAAAAAAATAATTTCAAAATATTTCAAATATTTTGAAATCAGAAAATCAGATTAATTTTATGAGAGTTCGTCTAGTTTGAATTACCCAGAACTACCAACTTGCGAGTAAAAATAACATAATTCAAAAAAAATTCACTCCTCCGACCCATATGATCACCAGGGTGAGAATTATGAATATTTAAAATCTTTATAAAATTATTTTATAAAAGATTATAAGAATATAAACAAATTAAAAGGGATTCATAAAATATTATTCTACTACCTGTTGTTCTTGATTATCGTGACTATCAAAAGCAATGTTCAGCCTTTTTTTTATTCACTGACAACATCATATTGATATAAATACATATTACACATTTGATAAAAAAACACAGGCGGTAATAAATTTTTATAGCATCATTATATTTTTTACTATTTTGCTGTATTGAGAATCTGTTAATTTTTATATCCGGCCAACTCATAACTTAAAATTATCACACTAGAATAAATTCTAATACAACTAGGTGCCTATCCATTATATGTTTTATCAAAAGCATTAAGCACGATATAAAGAATGGTTGTAATTTTGTGGCTGTCCTGGGAATAAAAAAATATCTTAACACTGGTTGCTACTCACGTATCGGATTATTGCATTATTAAAAAGTGTGTTGGGTTGGTGTGACAATCGAGTGAGATGTACTCGTGGTAATTTTTTATTCAAATACAATAACTTAGTATTAGTTAAATCGAGTAAAACGAATATATTTTAGTTGGAGGGTCAAAATTCATTTTAAATGTTCACCGATTGTTGTATTTACATATAAAATTGACAAACATAAAACAACAACAAAACCAGAATTCGGGAAAAAAGTATTATATATTTCGTAGTATATTATTGAATTTGGCAATCAAATGGAGTGTCGTTGTATTATATGAGAAGTTTTTTTTTTAAATTGCATGCTTTGTTTATCATGAAATTATTATATTATTGAATAACGAATACATGAAATTAAATATTATTTTATTTGTATGAAATGTTCCGTCATTTGTTATTCGCAAGATTGCAGATTAATGAATATGTTAATGTTGTCATCCGTGAAGTCGTCAAATTTCATGTTCAGTTATGGTGGTCATTAGTGTCTGCCATCATCGGTGACCAAGCAAATATTCTAGAAACAAATATACGTACATCTGTTCGTAGTGAATGCCTAACATATATCATTGTATATGTGCCCGGAATGTAATATTATTATACAGAGATTTCCGGCTATCGTATATGGATTAAACAGTGGACATTGACGGCTATCTTAAATTCCATATAATAATCAAACATTACTCTTTTATTAAGGTACGCACTTGAAAATAGCTATGAATTCAACACGTTTTAATACCTGCAACGGAAAGTATTTTTATAGTACCAACTGTATCTACATAAATCATATGGTACGTAGTCGTGCAGGTTTTTGTTGAGTTAATTATATAATTTGGAGAGTTTAAGATACTCCTGATGTATAATGTTAATTATGCCCTTTAAAATACCTATTATTCGATAAATAGCATTCAAAAAATAATAATTTAAAGATTCAAATTTGAATTGTTACAATTTTGTACGATTCCACATGCTTTGTTTAACTTTGCTAACGACCAGGGTTTCACCTTTCGGCATCTTCAGGAATTCTATCACACGGATGCCTGAAGATGCCGAAAGGCGAAACCCGGTCGTTAGTGACAAAACATGTGGAATCGTACAAAATTGGAAAAATTCAAATTTGATATTGAAATTCCATCAAGCACCTTCAGTCGATATCATAAACTAATGAAACTCGTTTTTTACTTATCAAGTCAAAGGATTTCGATAAATCAACTATTTATGTAATATATGAATATCTCTTTTCCTGCTGTTCATTATTTTCCTTGACGTCGAGTTTAACAAAGAATATTTAATTTTTGTCAACTAATATATCTGTAATCTTATCGATTGATGTTTTACGTTTACGGAAGAACCGTACAAAATTTACTGTTTTAAATAAAAGAAAAAAAAATATTAATTGGTATGGAGGATATATTTCAATATAAAATATGAAAATAATAGCTGTCCTTCGTTTGTCATTGTTTTAAACAGTTTGTTTCACCGACGCATTTATTCTTTGAAGAATGAAAAAAAATCTGTATTAAAATTACACAATCAAAATGTATAAAGCTTTTTTCATTTTTTCATACTCTTGGATGCCGCTTCTTGGTTAGTGTTTTATGGAAAAGTAAAGTGGCTGTGAATATTTATGAATCTTTTTTAGCAAAGAAAAATTTCCGTAAATTATTTCGTAACCTTTTTTTATAGACAAAAATGTCATAAATAATATATATTTTATAAACAAATACTTTGAATATATTAATTACGAGGCTCGTCATAACAAAAGTGATTGTCTCGCATAATAATATAAACAATTTTTGTTGACATCTCAAATTTTTTAATTTCGTGGAAATAGATAAAAAATATCGGATTCCACTGTTGTTATTTAAAAAAAGGAATAGTTTTTACAGCTACCCGGCATTTGAAAGTCATTCAATACAACTGATAAACATTTTAATAGTAACTTCATTTAAATAATTATATATTTTTTATAATGAGCTTGTATCTAGTAGCCAAAATATATTCGGTATTAATTCTTATTATTTATTGTAGTTATTTAACATAGATATAAAATATCATGCCCATTCCACTTCCTAACATCACTGAACTTAAAACCCAATTGCATATAATTATAATTAAAAGTTACAGAAACGTTTAAAAAATGACAGGTTAGACCAGTCGCTTCTAGTTTTAAAGTAGAAAGTCGCTATCGCTATTAAATTATTGGTTGCAATTAAATAAAAATTATTCGTATAACAATTGAAACATCAGTTGCAATATTAAAACTAACAATTATAATAAATGTAAATTGAGTGCAATTTTGCTCTCTATCAAAGAAAATCTTGTTTCTTTTATTCACCACTTTATTTTGATTTTCATTTTAAAACATTACAACTGGATTGAAATACGATTATTTGTTTTTTTTTCAATTGAAACAAATAAAACATTTTTATATCCTTTATTGTACAAGAGATGGAGAATTGCATTTCAAAATTGTGTCTTAGTGAAAAAATAATCATTAATATATTTATTAAATTTTCAGTAGCATCTTGTTTGTTAATTATTTATCAAAGCGTATATATATGTGAACTGCTCAAATATTCTATTTCCAGCAACGATACCAGATTTTCACATGTTTTCCCGGTGGTTAATTTTACTTCCGGCCCATGATTATTTGTAATGCCGACCGTCAGCGCTTACTTTTGATACACGATCAGGGCGAAAATAGTCTAAGACGAATTTGCTTCTAATCAATAAATCCCACTGATACGACACTTTTCTTGAACAGGTCATATACAGCGCGTCTATTATCAGACCCTTTTGAAGATATTTTTTGATTTCAGCATCCCAAGATCGGGTTTTATGTGTAAATTCATCCATTCCATCTACCAATATTAAATTTGAATCATTCAAATCTCTGTACACTTTTATGGAGGTATTTGCTCACATTCCATGTTTATTGGCTGTCAGATAAATTGCATTAGTTTTGTCGAATGCATAACATCAGTGCAAAAAAAAGTCAATCGTAAATTTATACATAATATTTTCGATTGACTCTTTTATAAAGAAATGCATTTTTTCCGAAATTGTTTGTTCCCGCCTTAAGATCTTATTAAGATATAAGATCAAAAGCAACCAATAAACATTTCTTAACTTATATGCCCATTCTAATGGACCGTTATTGAAGTAAAGATGTCAATTTACCTCTATAGTAGTAAAAGTTACTTACGTAGTGTCTGAGAACATTATGTTTCTTAAGTTCTTAATTGCGTTACATTTCAAATTAAAAACATCTGATAGATGGTAAAAAATAAAGTTTTTTTTAAATTCAAACCGACAATTGAAATTTACATAAGGCAATCACAAGATTGCTGGATTTTTCATCAAACTAGGGTTGGAAACTCTGCTTGGTAATTGGTAAATCTGCTGAAGCAAACATCTTATATGGGATATATTTATTAATGTTTTTATGCATGCTGCATTGAAATAAATACGTTTTTAACAACACAATTTTTTGTTGATGCAAAGAACTTGCCATTTTTGTCATTAATACCAATAACACACTATTTTTTTTATGTTGGTAAGGATTGATGAAATCTTTTTTAATGTGTTAACTGTCACTTCTTGATGGAAAGGCATGTTATTTTAAATAATAAAAACGCATTGCTTAGTACTTATTTCCACCATACATTTTTTCATCAGGACCGGTTTTGTTCATCTCAATCATTATCAACTGAAGCGAGCATTATCAACAAATTATTAACAATGTGTTTTTATTATTAGAAAAAATATGAAATCATATTACCGATTTATTGTGCCCACACTGTTACATTGTTCAGAAATTACATATTATAAAATACATTCTCAATGAGCGATTTTGATATAAACTTCGATTATTAGTACAGTTAAAACGTATAAGAGGAACATATCTGGAGTTTTATATTTCATGAAACATGGTAAAAAAACCTTAAATACGTTTTTTATTTTAACTTTCTAGTGTACCTTTTTCAATATTAATTCACGGTGAAGAACAAACACATTTCATCTATCAAAGTATTACTTGAACATACGTATGACGAGGCTTTGTTTACATGAGAGATAAGAATGAAAATATAAAGGAAGTCTATAAAGTCAAAAAAATATTTGCACAATTGAATCATCAAGTAAGCACGTTCTGATATGACTGAGCACGTGGCTGCTAACGCATACCAAATAAATATCAACCAGAAATTTCCGTTTACTTCCTCTAGCAGTAAAAATTTGCATGAAATATTTATTTTTGTATTAAAAAGTAAGGATTGTAATATTATCTTCTTCGTACGATTTTTTCGTATGATACAATTCGTTTTAAATAAATATATTTATGTATCATAATAAAAATGATTATCTTTAATCTTTAAAATCAATCCGTTGATCTCAATATTCGAAAATAAAACCATTATGTCACAATTAATGTAATGAATTTGAACAATGTTTCAATATTGTTCTGAATCCATTTTTTTGATGAAATTCCGTCAGTCTTTTCAAGAATAGATTTATACTACCTTTAATATACAAGCTACTTCTGAAAGTTTCTCACATGTCTTAGGTTTTTTTGTTACGTTTTATCATTGTTGGTAGAAGAATAATAGTTTGCCCATCTGAAAATATGATGTAGCCTATGTTCAGCTGATAGTATGCGTTCACTGTTTGTACGTGTTGATATGAAGAAGTCTCTGCAGGATCGAATTACCAGGGGAAACCTTTCTCTGCCCATCCGGATAAAAGGGTGTTTGTTTACAAAGCAGAAAGGAAAATCCCATATTATATTCACAATATCTTCTGTGAAGTCTTTGACGTTGAAAATTATGAACATGCTTAAATGTATTCAAAAATTTTCTTTATATGACGCCGAATTTTTATACAATATATTATGAAAACAATAACAATGGTTCACAAAATAGTCGGTTGAATAAAAAATTTAAAAAAAACATAGCCAACGATTATTAAGGACATATTTGAAATATTTCCTTTATAATAAAGTGTATAACTTTGAAATTTCTTGTGGGTGGGAAATGTAAGTTAACTAAATTCTTTCGAATGTAAAAAAGCTTTATTTAGAATTGAAATAAAAGTTTCGAATTCAAAAGTTTTAGTACCACACAAAAATTAGCTTATATATTAAATAACGCATTTTGATTTAAAATGGAAAATGAAGAATCATAAGAACTTCTTAACAAAAAGTTTTTATTACCGGAATATTCCATGAAAGCAGAAGTGATAGAATTTTAAGGTCCCGGTTCAGTGTTAAGGAAAATTAACAATGTAAAATTTAGAATATTAAAAACTACCTTATTCTCAGGGAAAAAAGATGCCAATTTTATGTAGAGTAATATTCTCTTCATTTTTATTTCAGACTGATGTTTAAAATTTATATATTATAAACGGTACTGTACTGACAGACTTGGTCTGCTTTTCTCTTTATGCGAACATTTTTTTCAGCTTGCAACTTTATTGTTTGCTTATGTCATAATATTTTTATTTAAACCTACTTATATTCCAAATAAATCAATTAACATATCTAATTCATATGTGTTAAATACATAATAATATTTTACTTAATGTTAAAACAAACAATTGAGCATTAAATGAAAACATGAAAAGATTATAGAAAATATTACTTCTACAAATGAAAGTGCAATGGATGATCGGTTAATGAACATTATCTGTTCCAATACCGATTACCGATTACCCATTTGTACATGATTTGATAATTTGTTAACTATCTGCTGAATCAATAGCTAAGTGGTTATCGTCGTTGTCTTCGCTAAAGGTGTTCATGGATATAATTCCTAGTTCAGACACTTTCATATATTTGATTATTTGACCGGGACATTACGATAATTATAAGGTTACACTAGAATCTTTCTCAGTATATCCTTCTAGCTCTTATTGTAACAAAGGTTAAATAATAAATACAATAAATTGCAATTACTATTAAATTTTAAAATAAAATAAGGTCTATTTTTATACAGAAGCTATTATTTTCAATCCAGTATGTTCCTTAAAATATTCTCTATTTCATTATGGATCGTTAAGAAATTATATCGATTCCCGTCAAGAATTCCTCGAATTATTATTGTTCACTTCCAGTATAGAATTTGCATAGACAACGCACTTAATTATAGTAGGTATGTAAAATATTTTTATGCATGATTATGTCATCAGACCAATATAAAAGTTGACAAAGCACGTCTAATAATAGCAACACAGCTGAAACAGTATAAAAACGCATGAAAAATGCCAACGCTTATTTTTAATACCACGCTTTTTATTTTTTGTGCGCTATCAAATATAAAAATACCTTTGTCATTCAAATCAACAATGATGTTGCAATATAAGCCAATAAATTGCATTCTATTCAATATTATAACTATGAGATATTGCGCAGCAATGATTTGGATTTCATTTACAAATTCCAGTGGGAATAGAAGAACCTAATTGAAATAGTGTATTGTTTTTTTTCTTAGTATGTTACGTTACAGATTTTGTGTTATTTTATGAATTCTAGACAAAAAATCGATAGAAGTATTTCTAAAAATATATAAAAAAAAGAATTAACGAATATCTTGAAGTACGTCAGTAAAAAGTTGATTTTAAAATAAAATAAATGTGACATAATTTTTGCAATCAAATAATCAATCTAGCCAAGAATACATCCAGAAGCTATTGGATCACAATGTGACGTTCTTACCACAGGCAAGAGCGTAACTATTCTGTAATATTGTATATATGAAATTATTAAGCTTTCTTTGAATTTATATTTTTTTTTGTCACTAATTTAGATTGTAATATATCTAAATGTTTTCGCAAAATTCTGTAGTATTTCATTCTATTTTAATAATATTTTTCCTCTATGATAGTTATCACATCTAGGTATACATTATTGTAAAGATATAATAAACAACAATATTTAAAAATAGACACAAAGCAATGTGCGTAAAAAACCAATCAATATTCAAGAATTCAACTGTATCTCAACCAGAATATTAATTTAAAAGTTAATTTGGATCTGAATTATTCATTGTCTGTATTGATTTCCTATGAATATGGTTACGATACCTTCTATAAACATTTTTTCAATACTTATGAGTTTGTTTTCACGATTTTTTTCAATAAATTATTTATTTAAAAACAGTCCGTTTATAATGAGAATCTTGTTATTGACATGACTGGCATATCTGACAGCCGAAGGACGAAAAGTAGACACACTTTTCCGTGTTGTATTATTCGAAATAAGAGCTAATAAAGTGAAAAGATGGATACCTAATTATAAATATATTAAAAAACCTCCCAAAAATCATTTACAATATAGCATTATTCGTTGTTTATGAATAATAAAAATGCTTTCGGTAAAAGATTTTTTTTTTTGATAAACATTTTGTAGAGAGTTTTTAATTAAATTATTCGCGATAAATTTATTAGCATTACATCATACAAGATACATGCATACTTAAGCCTGTTTAAAAATCTTCGAATCAGACTTTTCTACTTTTAATCCGACAAAAAAGATGAAGTTTGAGTCACCACAACTATTTGCTATGTTGAAAAGAGAAAACTAACCCAGCTTTATGCATTATCATGCGTGTGCAATTGTGTTTGCTATCTCTAGCGAATCATCGACGCAAACGTCATGGCTGACAAACTCGATTCGAACACGTTAAAAAACGCATGTGTATTTTTTACTGCGTTACGTACTACTTTATACAGATACACTATCTTTTCACTTTAAAGGTCACGAGTATTATCAATTAATAAGTTCAGTTCAGAACAGTTGATAGTTTACGCAACGAACGAAACAGTTGATAATGCTCGCGATGAGCAAAACCGGTCCTGATCAGAAAATATATTGTGGAAAAAAGTACTAAAAAATGTGTCCTTATTATTTAAATAGCATGTCTTGTGACAGTTAACACATTACAAGTGAACGAAACCGACCCGACCCAGGTTATAAAAATGTATAATTATGGAAAAAGTAGTAAAAAAATTGTTTTTATTACTTTAACACAAAAAATAAAATAAAAAAACACTTTGGAATCGGCCAATATTTAATGACTCTAATAACTTTACGACGATTATTAAAACACCATTAATTTTCAACTGACATGATTTTTATCATGTTTTAAGGCTATATTCATACAAAAATAGCTGTATTTTAATAACGAGTATTTTACTAACAATGAAACGTTGAAATATTGACGAAAAAGTAAATTTAAAATCGATTGTGTGAATATGTGAAAAACTACACACATATGCCGCTTAGATATGACTGACAGAGAATTTAATTGAATATAAAACAGTATTTACACGGAATTAATTTGAATGTTCTATTCTCAGCGTCAACACCAAATAGCATAAATTTTCTTCGAGAGTTGCAAAATGCATTCACATCCTGTTAATTAAAAGTGTAAATAATATGAAATCTGCCAAACCATTAATGCTTATAATAAGGCGTGTTGAAAATTATTTATGAATCCCGCTGAATTTATATGCACGATGATGGAAATTTTCCAGCGCTATTTTCATAATTTGCATAATTCAGTGAGATTGAAATGAAACATTCGGAAAAATGTGGTTGGGAACGTTTTGACTCTTGCAGAATCGTTTTTTTTATATTATATTGTATTTTTATGAACAATTTATAATTTAAATATAAAAATAATACAATATTTAACCAGCTATTATATTATTATATAATAGCACAATCCTCAACTGGATATTCAACCTTACTCACTTAGATTGCTTTGCTGATAAACCTATAAATTGATTTTTTAATCGATTTATGAACTTATTTTGGAAGGTATGGAAGTCAAAAATGACTATGCTATATGCGTAGAGAAAGCTATTACCTAAATTTAGTTTTGTTCTCTATAGAGTTTTTTAAGAAAAACATATTTTATATTACATACAAGAAATATTGTTCAAAAAAAAGCCCTTATTGTTTTTTTGATAAACCTACCAGTTAAGCCTAGAGATAGCTCATTTAAATTGTAATTATCAGCTTTGATATGTTAATACATTAATTAAAACAATAAGAAGAGACACATAGTGCTAATAATGATATTGGGCTACTTATCAACTTTCAGTATTGTTTAATCATCATTACAAATTGCGTGTAATGCCAATGTGAATTTTATTTGCATTAAATATTCTATTTCTATTGCGCATTTGTTATCACCGCATGAAAAAAGACGATTTAAAAAATCTGTCTGAATCATAAAAATTATACAATACGTTATGAAGACTTCATGTGTATCATAAATAAAAAAATAATTGCTTTAATGGAAATAACCATAAAGTACTCATACAATAATTTTGAAATTATTAGTCAAAATTTTCCCATAACTGACCTACGAATTTAAATAACCGATTGTTTTAAAAAAGGAAATATAAATATTCATAGATTTATTACAATTTACGTAATTAGGCAGTTGTAGTTCTTACACCCAAATTTCAGCTTGATCAAAATAATTCGGTTGATTCAATTCAACATAAATATTTCACAAATTTTAAATGATATGTTTATTTATAATGGAATTAGATATTCTGCAATATAAAATATATGATATGGTGTACTAATGTTTTTTAAATGATTATTCATTTCATGGTATATGCAACTTAATTTAACAGTTTTCAACTGTTTTTATGGGACAAATCTACCCAAATAAACATTCTTAATTCAAAATCATTTGCATCGTATTTTTATGACGTCAGTTTTGTTTTTATGTTTTTTAACTGTTCGCAATATTTGCAGTTGAATTTTATTCGCGATGAGAAATGCTGAATTTGCATAACAAAAATATTCAAATGTTTGTTAGTCAACTGTTTCACAGATGAGCTTGTGTTATAAAATATATTTCTGTGATTCTTAAGATTACATGCATCGGGTGAACATAAAATAAATTCTTCACGCCGCCATAGAGAGTTTTTGTTACGTGCTATTTTGATTGCGATTCCGTTGCGTTTCGTATGACAATAATTGACACACCGACATCTCTTGGGTGGTTGCCAAAACAAAAAGTATTTTCAGTTCCACACAAGTCAATCCAGGTATACAAGAAACGTCGCGCACAATTTCGCGGGTTTTTCATTCTGAAAATTTTAATCCATCATCAGCTGACACGCGCTAGTTATGACGACGTTGATAAAATCTAACAGAAAATTAACATTAAAATATGTTTCATTTATTTATGAGCTCATTTATTATTTGAACAGTAAAAAAGAATATGACACACATAATATTTTTTTATTTACTCACGGGCTTCGAATCACAAATAAATTATATAGGTACCCCATTTATTAAAAAGATATTTTTTAATTTATATTAAGCGTATTTGAAGTTTCAAAAGTGTTTATTTCAACCCAAATAATAATAAATAAATCATCGCTCTATACATTTAAATCTTCATTAAATGTGTATTCATTTGCAGCAATTAATGTCTTATGCTTTCAAATAGCCTGATATAGGTTGACCAATGAGTATTAATGACTAATCAATTAATAACAACACTAAATTGCTTACAAAACATCTGAAATTCAATAAAACTTCAAGTCTACATCATTGATAAACCTAAAAAATTGCTCTTAAAATATTAGTTAGTGTTGTAATCTTTTTATTTTATGCTTCATCTTCATCTCTAGTTATTTCGAAATTGAAATTGGTTTTGAAAAAGAAAAAAGATTATCTTTTGATAGACCATAAAATTTTATTTATTGACCAATAAAGTTCATTTAAAAAGCATCAATCTAATAAGATGATCAATATAATGTAACTTAATTGCTTAAATATAACTTTTTTGTTCTAGAAATACGTAGACAGTAATATATAGTATATTTGGTGAGTATTTTGCAATATACAAAATGCTAGCCAATTAACTGATATATTTAAATGGCAAAACTATTTAATTCATCACTCGATAATAAATAATTTTACTATCAAAAAGATTTTCGATAAAAGTGTTCATTTGAAATATAATACGGAGGTATATCTTCGATAAAAAACAATAAAGTAAAAAGATAAACAAACAATCATACAATGTTTACACGGATATTTATTTTTTCTTACAATATTCAACTTTTAAATTACGACAAGCCAAGTGTAATGATTTGTTGCAATTTCTTGTTATCCATTGAAATGTCAAAATAAATTTACTTTAATATTAATACAACATTTTATTATTTCATTTTAATACAATACGTACTTGTATATATTTTTACTCTATCTTTTTGGCAAAATATCTGAAGGATTCCATGCATAATTGTTGAGATATCCATTATTGTCTGTTAGGCACCTTCAGTTAATCTTTAAAAATAAAATAAAACAATCTATATTGAGTTTGTTCCTTTATATTTTTTAAATTATTTGTAAAGAAAATACAGAGAATTTCGTATACTAAACATCTCATTTAATACTGTTATTATCATTTGATTTTTTTTTTACATAACAAGAGGAAATAAATTGCTCCATTTAACGTGATCTACATTCATTGGCATGAGAATAATTCTTTGAACAGTATTATGCCACTTTCAAGTTGTTTTGTAGGCCAAGGTTTTCTTAATGAGCTTAACTAAATCTGTTCACATTACAAAAAAAAACAAATTTTTTGCGACGATTTCGAAAGAAAACAAATACACCTGTATATAAGTACTCTAACGAAGCAAAATGCTTCCATGACATATATTTATATGATTTTCAACGGAAAGGTACTCATGTAATTTACATTCAATTTCAATAAATCACTATAAATTTAACATTTATTAAATTTTCAGTTTTTTTGTTTGTTTAATCTGGGTAATTAAAATGATTATTCCATTTTTTTCTGTTTTTGATCATTATATAATTAATACAGCGCTGCACGGACCGATCGTTAAATCATATATTAATTTATTTGAAAGTCCATGTCAAACTTACATTAAGTAAGCAATATGTTTGCAATAACGTAAAATAGATTAAATAAATAATTTGTAACATGCAATCGTTCAATAATTCAATTCAAACACATGTGACATAAATAAAAGGAAATATAGAACACAAGTAAATTTAAGGAGTTGATATGAGTATTCGAATTTACAAACTAATGATTTTCTTGTCGACAGGAGAAGTTGTATTCCAATATCAAATTGATCCGTGTAGTACAATTTTTGAAAATAGTGAAAGGACAAATTCACGTCGTGAGTAACAAAGTTTGTAGAAGTGAACATAGTTTTAACAATTCAAGCATATATTATTTTCTTATTAAGCATTTTCAATTACCAATAATTGCCATTTTTAACTGAATACAGTGTCTGAAGAAGTGATTGAAACATTAAAAAAAAAACATAATGTTTGGCTACTAATCAATCATTCAGTTACATCGACGTGTGAACGGTATAATCGATACCCACTCTTGATTCTTTGCTAGCAAACGTGTAACTTATAATTATGCATGCCTTCAAAAACAAAGTTTCAACACTTATCATCTCAAATTCTTTTCATGAAGTGTCATAAATATCCATGCATAAAATACGTAAAATTTTAAAGGGTCGATTATTATTTTTGATTTCACCACATTTCAAAAACATATCTTTAGAAGTATCGAAAGCTTTTAAGAGGTCTTTTCTAAATGTTTACTTTGTAAAGAAAATATTCATTTTCAAAACAAACTGAATATTTTTCCCGGTCGTCGTTGTCATTTAATACAATTATTTCTGTTCATAAAAAACTTAAACGTTATACGATAAAAAATATTTTGGTAATTGAGTAGGGAATTGTTTTATTGTAGAGCCTTTCGAATATACATATATATATCTATATATAATATTATATATGTAACAACACGAAATGACGCTATGGACAAATCAAAAATAACTTATCATGCGCAAACTATTCTGTCTTATATTGAACTCAATGTATTGTATAATGTATCTTCAAATATTCGTATGTTGACTTATGACGAGTTCATTTGTTTTTAAGCAAAAAACATTTCCATACAGCAATAATCAAATGTATTAAGTATACCTTATGTTTTCAAAAAAATGCCATTTCTTGATCTTATGTATAAAAATTTTGCAATAAATATTTAATTTGTATTTATTCTATACTGAGAATTGTATTCGTTAATTTTATCGTTAAATTAAAATAGAAGATTATAAATATGAATTTAATAAAAGTCGCGATTACGTTAAATCTCTTATTTCAAAAAATGATATTTTGTATATATTTATTGCTAAATGTAAACAATGATAGCTGTTTGGTTTTAATTTTCAGTTGTAATAAACTTGAGATAAATATTTTTTTTAATATACAGGAAGGTCACATAATATCGCTTGTCAAAAACTTCATCATGAAAATTCATTTGATATTGGACCAAATCTGAGTGCTACTCAAGACATCTCCCTAAGCAAATATTGAAAGTTTGTCTAACTTGCCGAGTTACGAAAATTATTTGGAATTGTATTGACAACCTGCGACTTAATTTAGGAAAATTTCTTTTGCAATTTTTTTGCTATTTTAGCTGTTGAATTCTTATGATTAAAAATAATTCTATACGATGGAAAAAAATCACACGTGCCTTAATCGCAATTCCGCTTATTAATTTAAAGACGTTTTAATTTTCTTTTGGGTAGACAAATCAATTTTTTTTTTGCTATCTACAGCCATTGATTATAACAATTTGAACGTACTTCAATGTTTTTCTCCAATATATTACTTGATCTTCTATTGCTGGTTTTTAAACACCTCCGTTTTTAGTTCTAATAAAAATCAAGTGTTACAATATCACTTTTAACTTTAAAACTTACTCAAATTGTATACATTAATAAAATTTCGTTATTATTTTCGTCAAGTATTTTTTTGAATTTAAAATTGACCACTCATCAACACTGCATCAAAATTGTATACTCAAGCAAATACGCATTGATTTGATCCAATCTAAATTTTATAGATAACTCCTTTTTTTGCTGGTTTTCATGTTTGTTGTTGGTTTTCGATTACTGTTCTCAGAGCTTCAAATTGATCTCGCATGATTGAAAATAGAATTAACGAACCTAAAAGGGCTTGGATAACCTTAAGGTAGAATAGAGGTAGAATGTTCTTTGGAAGCATAACTCAATTTGAATGAAAGAGAATATCTTCAGAATGAAAAATGTTTGTTACGTTACTAGAAAAGGTACTTAACTTTACTGATGCCTTCCTCATTCTCCAAAAGAATGTAATTAATGTTTTGAGAATTTGAAAAGCTTGCTTGATTAAATTTATAAATACAAATTAAGATCTTAATAAAACTTGAAATAAAGCACAATTTGAAGTAAGTTTAATAGAGGCTCTAATTAAGTACTTTTGTTTGTTTGCGCGTGTTATTTTCCAGTAACATTTAATCTTACATTTGTCAAAATCTACTTTTTATAGGAGAAAAAAATCATTTTTTTTTATTAAATTCCAATTTTTAATTATTTGCGTAAAAATTGTCCAAAAAGCAAAGTTACTGCTCAAACTTGTAGAAGGCGTTATCGCTTACTAAAATTACTTATATAATGTACAATATGCAAGAGATGAATTTGCAGCTCAAAACTTTAATATATTTTTTCTTATTTATAGTTTGAAAATCCTCATTCATTTAGATCCGTTTTTTATTGACTGACTGACTGAGAAACTGCTTATGCTTAGTATAACACACTAGAATACATAAAGAAATCCTCATATGAAATTTAATTTTTCTCATTGGTCACCCCAAGGTAGGATAGTGAATATATGAAGAAAACAAAATGAGCTGAAATTGCGGCCTCTTTTGCTATCACATAATTCCACCTTTTCTTTGCAGAAGAAAAATTCTCCGCGAAATATGGAATTCCTCACATAATATTTTCACAGACTAGAATAAATTTATTTATGCCTGCTTCATTCCTGTAGTGAGGAATAATTCTTTTTTTAAGTATGAAATAGACGCTCAAAGGCATTTCTTATTTATTCAATCTTTATACCATCCCATTTATGATTGTATCAAGGAACATTATCAAACGAACAAAATAAGCAAACATATAAAGAATGTGCTTTGTTGATATTCCCTCTAAAATTTGAAGACCCTAACCCTGCGGGGCAATAATAATCTTAGTTGTGTTGGACATTTTAAGCCTTACGTAAAATCTTTATATGAATATTTTTTTTCAGCATGAAAATTATTTGACAAAAGATGAATAAGAGACTTTATTTAAATTATTAATTTTTTTCCACGTACTAAGGTATAATTATAATCAACCTATTTTTTATGTTTGTTATAATAACCCAAATAACCCAAAAATTTCTTCAAATCAACCTGTCGCTTCTTGATGGAAAGGCATGATATTTTAAAAAATAAAAATACATTTTTTTTTGTATTTATTTCCACAATATATTTTTCGATCAGGACATAATGCTTGTGATGAGCAAAACCGGTCCTGATTAAAAATATATTGAGGAAAAAAGTACTATAAAATCTGATCGGTTTTATTCATTTAATCCAAAAACTTCATGTATAAAATGAAATTTAAAAATACAACATAGATTGATATTATACCCTGGATTTTCTGTCTGGTTTCTGTCAGCTTGGTTGATTTCAAGCAATCAAACATTTTTTGCTTTCTCTAAGAGGAACTTTATTGCATTATAAAAGGGATATGAGTAACGTTTCAGATTTAATACATATATTAATTCTCCTTGGTTGTTAGAGTGAATTGCGACCGTGATAATAATGTTTGCCATACACAGAGTCGCTTTTGTATTAGTGGAGCGTCCAGCGATGTAATTTCATATACCCGCCTTGTACACACGCTTCGCTAGCCGCCGGCTACCGCACATTGGCCCTAAACATATGGCCATTGAATGACATAAATTTTTAATTGTCAGTAAGTACGTACAAGCGTTTTAACAGAATGATATTGTGAATCATTTTACATACACATTCCTCAAATATATGATATCCGATGGAAGCATTTCGATTAGGGCTACCAATACGGCTACTGCCGAAATCGAAATCTTGTTGTTTCATTTTTTATAATATTAAAAACACTGTGCTGAAATAGTCAAACACCAGTAAATTATTACGGTTAAATATTAAATGATTATACATCCATCTATAATCTCAGCTTTCTTTTCTGTAGCCAAACATATTCAAATATATTATTATTTTATTATTACAATTATTCTCCATAAAACAGCAATTTGTAGGCATAAATGCCATCCAATATATACAATATACTAATTATCGATATGTTTTAATACAAGTTTTTGGACAAAGATTGGTTTTTTCCTATATCTATGTTATATTATATTAATTATACGGCCATGTTTTTCTCGTTCTTTAAATTTTTTGTAATATTTTTGATATTTTGACTGTCAGAATTAGTATGGAATATTGGAAAAAGTATAATGAAATATTCCTCTATTAAATCTACACTATAAATAACTGCGATCATGGTTTTTAATGCTAAATACGACGTTATTTAGAACACATATACGAATAGAATATTGAATTACACACGACGAGCAACTTGCTGTGGTGACGTTTAATTTACAAACTTAAATAATCAGCCCCAATAACTAAATAATCTTGATGCATGTTAGTAGAGTTGAAGTAATAACACTACTCAAATTATAAACGTTGACTTACTAAAAAACTGAATCTGTCAACAAAACTTTAATTTTCAATTTATTTAATAAGAAATCAAAGTCAATGTAATCCAATTTTGTGCTAAATCTTTGCATATAAATTATTATTTACGGGATTTTCTACGTTTAGAATATTATATCAAACAGAAACTTATATTATGTCAAATATATTCTACTTTTCCCGCCTAATGATATGGAATCATGTTTACTTATTAATCATGCACAATTATGATATTCACTCGTATGGTTATAGTATTATTAAATTACCTAAAATTATTTCTCTGCACACAGATAATTTCCTTAAAATGGATTATGTCAACAGCTTTTATTCATATTTATTTAAGAAATATTGTTTTATTCATAAAAAATCTTCTTTTGTTTTCAAATAAAAGAGCTTTAAAAGCGACAACTCACTATCATTTTGACCATGTTATTCATTTTTCAATTGGACTTAAGCTTCCAATAACGACAAAAATTTTTGTCGATTTCTCTGGACAAATTAATCTCATAAGTTTCCCATGCAACACCATAATTTTTAATAAATTTTAATAAAAGAATATGTATAACTCTCTGATAGGAACAAATTGAAATACATTTACAATAGAAATAACTATGTACAGTTAGTTACAAGTATATTCAAAATAATGATAAATTAATTATAGCTTTGTTGTGTTTCGATTATTTTGAAGGGAGTGCTTTGTTATTCAGAGTGAAAACAAACAGTAGATTAAGGACCACCCAATCCATCATCCAATAATTTACTAATTCAATACGCAAATATATCCATTACATGTAATGTTTTCACGATTGCTAAGTAAATTTATTTTCTTGGAGTGTGATGAAAAAAGTTGTAAGGGTCTTTGTCCCCAACACCGGATGTTGCCAAGCATTTAAGCTTTACTTAGACCAATAGTTTCCTAAGTGCTTTTAGAATAACCACGATAAAAGTTTTTTTCCCAATTTTCACTCATAACGTATTTTTCGCTTTTTTTTAATGTTATGTGGAACGAAATTTTAAGTAGATAGTACAATAAACAGTAGCAATTTTTATATCTTGTCGATAAAGAGTAAAAATAGATTTGAATGGTTTTGAAAGGAAAACCTGGGAAAATTTTTTCAGAAATAAACGAAATTTGAAGGATTCAAATTTTAAATTCAAATTTCGACAAGCGCCTCCTTGATAATGTAAAATTTTTAAAACTTATTATGGAAATGAGGTTTCTAAAATTTGCTTTATATTTTACGTACAATTCGTCAAAAAATACTTTACTAACATTTTGTTTATAAGTGACATTAAAGTGATGGGGTTTTTGCGATGGTTAGATGTATGCTTAAATACGTTACAATATATTGATTGAATTGGCATTCACTTGGTAGAACGCCATTATAAAACGGTGAAAAAATAGCAATGTATTTTAGTTCTACAAAATTATTTTTAACAAATATAGTTGATAGCTATTTCGGCTCACGCCATCGTCAGAACTATGTTCTTCTGAACTATGTAGTTCTGACGATGGCGTGAGCCGAAATAGCTATCAACTATATTTGTTAAAAATAATTTTGTAGAACTAAAATACATTGCTATTTTTTCACCGTGTTATGTTACAATATATTTATTAAGTTCGCACATAAAGCTTTCATAGTCAAGAATAAGTGAAATATAAATATTATGAAAATTATTCTCTATAAAAACATGAAATGACTTTTCCTATATTGTATTACAGATTTTTTTTTGATAAACATGTTGAATCACTGTGGTTAAAATACTGTCTTAAACAACTGTCAAAGAAAGGAGGGTATATTGAATCAGGCCTTTTAGTCGAGGTTAACACAAATGGACGGATGTTTTCACAACGTCGGTTAATTTCTTTTTGTTTGTTCTCAAACTAATTTGAAAGAAAACCGTACTAAGTAAATCGAAATTTTCCACTACTACTATCTACACGTATCTTTTATTAATATGATACCGTATTTAATTAATACTAATGTATTTACAGAAACATAAGAGCAATAATAATAGGAATATTACAAAATAGTGTGCGTTGTAACCTTTCTTTCCTTTTATAAAACTTTAGCATCATCTGCGAACTGAATGTAATTTTGTGAATTGTGGTCATCACATAAAATAAATACGCATTTATGTTCAGTCACTTTTATTTTGTTTTTATTTGCAAGCATTCTATACCAGTAGAAAATTTTAAGTGATTATCTCAGTAGAGTTTTTTAGTGAATAAAAGCATGAAATTATTCAGTTTCTTATGATGTCTCAAAGAAAACTCTTTGAGAGTAAATTTCAGCTAATTCATAAGCTATTCAAAACGTCCCATTGTTCAAAGAAAAAAGTTCGTTTTTGTTTCTTTCAACTATTTTGAAACAGAAGTTTTACTTGTTTGAAGTAACTTGGTGTGTAAGAAATAAGTTTTATGATTTGTGGCTTTTTCAGACCAAACTTAGATTTAAGGGCCCTGATGAATCCAATGTCGTCATTATATATTTTTTTCATAATAGTTTCTACAATTTTTTTGGTTTTACTTATAAGCTGATATTTTAACAATAATACAGACGTCATATCTTATTTTTATTTTATTATCCCAATGAGTGGAAACTAAATTATTACCTGAGTATTGTTTCGTATAAAGTACTGAAACTGCCAAATGTTAATACTGGTCGCGGTTGTTTCAAAATATGATCCCAGTCCAGAATACAGGCAGTGTAAGATCAAATTACACAAGAAATAAAAGGCATCAACAGAATGGAGTTATTTTTGTCTTGTAATACATTTTATTTATCATTTAGAAATTATTAAAAAGAAATATAAATATATGTACAATACTTTTGTTTCTATGCTGTGCCGACGCGTCTCGGAAATTTCTCTGAATTAATTGGCCGACGTAATTGTGATTAATTAAAATAAATTGAAAACATTTTCTTATTTTAAATTATTCACCGTATGACTCTTCAATTAAGAACAATAGCTTATTTTTATTAAATCGAGTAGGAGGTCCTTTGAAAGATATTCCGTCAAATGAATATAATTATGGCACGCTGCCAAAAGCCAAACAAAGATTTTATAACACCAATCAAGAGTTGATTTATCACAAACTCGTCATATTTCAAGGTCAAGACCAACCCACGTGATAAAAAAAAACCACGTGGTCAAACCTTGAACTGACTCATGGGCATTTATAAATAAACCACAATATAAAATGAACCGCCCATATCTCTTGTTTTAGTCCTACACCTTTGAAAACGGTCAAGGTGATCTACTGGTTGGTTATTATTTGCTATTACAACGTTCTAATGGCTTTTAAAATTACTGTAATATTCAAACTAATCATGTTAATAAAATATTTAATGATTTGAAAGGAATCAACATAACCAGTCATGAATAGGAAATCAACTACACTAAAACCTCGATTCCGCGTTTTTTAGGGACCCTTAAAAACAAAAAAATGCAGAACACGATGAATACGGGAAATCCATACAGCCAGCCAGCATTTATTTAATTTTCAAAAATTTTGTAAATACAAGATGGTGGTAAATATGAGATTATTTAAAACTTAAGTTAATTATATCTTATTTATTGAAATAATCGAATAGTGTTTTAAACTTCTTCTTGTGAAATTCCTTATAAATGAATGTCTCAAGGCATTTAAAATGAACGATATATATCATCATTAGTTTCTTTGGTTAAAAAGATTTAATGTGTTCAAAATAACAAATTGTATTGGACAGAAATATTTCAAGATTTACGTGACAGAGTTTTCGGAAGGTGAAGAATTGCTAATGTTTAATACATCTTCTTTATTCTCCGACATTACACTACCTACGATACATGCTCGAGATGTATTATTTAAGATGTCACACAGTGAAAAAAATAGCAATGTATTTTAGTTCTACATTTTTTTTAAAGAAATAGTTGATAACTCTTTGGCTCACGCCATCGTCAAAACTATGCTTAAACGAATATTTGCTCATATTATATAAATATTGCTGTGTAGAAAAGGTACACAATACATCTTCTCTCTCGTTTTGACGACCTAGCTTGTTTCTTGCTCGCAATAAAACAAAAATTTGTAAATGAAGCTAGAAAGGTGGCTATATCAATAAGCTTAAATATGGGACGGAAATAGTCTATTACGGAAACAAAATAGACCCCTGTAGAGGGTCGAGCAATGGCGATCGACATATATTAGTTTGTTCGTTAAGAATCCTTTGTGATAGTTGATATCTATTGATTTTCAGGTGTTCTAAAGCTGTCATCTTGCGACTTTTATTTCAAAGATGCAAACACTTAGGCGCTGAGTTTGAATTTATATTATGCGATTTATTTATTACGTGATTAGCGAATTGTGAATCTGTTTTTTTACTGTTGAATGATCTTACGTGTTCCTTAACTCGAGTGGATATACTTCTACCTGTCTGTCCGATATAAACGGATAAACATGAGCCACAGGATATTTTTTAATGATTTTTTTATAAAACATGTCCTTTGAAAATAGTTGGTCATAACTAATATCAAACTTTATGAACTCTTCTTGCTTAATTCTCTCAGTTATAATGTCAGTCAATATCCACCGATAAAACCGATCAATTGGGATAATATTTGAGATAGGACCAAAATATTTCGACGATATATCGAAGAAATCGATAGATCAGGGAATGGCTCATGCGAGATTATTAAACATTATAGGTGTTCCAGGAAAACGTATTATACCAGAACTGCTGATCGGGGTTCCATTGTATTTTGAAAACGATGATTTTATTTCTGAAGTTTAAAAAGTGACATACATTTTACGACACGACGTCGTCTAGCGGATATCCTGTTTATGTCATATACCTACAGTAAACATTCTTATATGTAAGATGAATACTAGAAAACACCAAATAATAATAAAAACATCATTGGAAAGTAGAAAAAAAGAGCTGATTTTATAATATGCGTAGAGATATTAAGCCTGGCATTTATGCATAAAATCGTTATAATGTTTATTAAAACAAACAGAACGTATTCTGCTAATTTCAATAATGTATTTGCACAACATGTGGCCTTATTATTTCTCCCAGAAAACCGAAAAGTAGCTATTTTAGTTAAAGCATATTTAATATAAACTTATTTACATAAATTTTAATATTAATTAACGAAAAAATAATATTTTATATCTAAAAGGGTGATAAATAATAATGACGACTAGTCTAAAAGTATTTTTTTTTTATTTTCGGAAGCTTCTCTTTTCGGATTGTATTGCTATTGCGACATCTAGTAAAAAAAACAGTATGATACTTGCTATGAAAACGATATATTACTAACAATTACACGGACTTTCTATTTTTTGATTGAAACATAAATAAATTTGAACAAATAAAATAACGTTTGATTTATTTGTAAACATTATCTCGATATAGTATGAAAGTTTTCGTCATACTTTTTATAATTTTGAAAAAGAATTAATGTGAAAAGTATTTCAGGGTTAAACAAATTTATAATAGTTCTAAAATAGTTCTACGAATTCGTAGAACAAAAATACATTGCAATTTTTTCAACGTGTTATAATGGAGTTCTACCAAGTAAATGCCAGTTAAATCAAAAAAAGTGTTTCATTTTTTTTTTCATTTTTATTCGAATAATAACTTACAGTCAATTCATAATTATTAAACAATTAGTTAGGTGAAAAATTATCGCAAACTTTTTTAATAACTTAACGACTCTTTCGCAAATATTTCGAAACTGAACGATTATACATTTAAATTTACATTTTCTTGCATTAAGCGACACAAAGATTGAATCTGTTGATTTAATCATAGAAAACATTTGCATCAACTTAAGATTTCACCACGCATTGGAGGTAACATTATAATACTTGAGTGGGTGATAGCGTGTTACAATAGACTAAGGTTCTCAAAAAAAAAAAAAACGATTTCTATTATTATAACATCAGCTGAATACTCAATTTATCAATATCACTGAATTTTCAAAATTTATTTTAAATCGATATAACTGATTTTTTTATATTAATCATTTAGAATTTTATTGACAGATTTCTAAGACACTTTTTTCTGTAAACAAAGCGTAACCAGACGTGTAGTTATTTGAAAGATATTTTCAAATCAAAAGTCTAGCAAGATTTAGTATTATACCCTCTTAAATGACGTGCACACGAATAATGTTACATGTTGAGCTGGTTAATAATTAAAATAAATTTAAAACCTTTGGTTACTTTGCATGTATTAAATTATGCCTTCTACGTAGCCAAGTGGCTGATTTAATGATCTTCAACTTCAACAAGTATCACAAGCTTGAATCGCAGTAAGTAATATCAAAAGGGAGTTTAAGCAACAAAATAATAAAAAGTTTACATATAAAAACTTCTCTAATGTGTCTATTTTAGAAGGTCGAATTCAATCTAAAAAAATCACGATCCTTTTACTAGGTAGGCATTTTAAAAAACGAATCTGGTCAGTAGTTAACTTCTAAACTTTCTTGCTTAGAAACTGTTAATATATTTAAAACACATTAAAAATTTTTTGACAAACTTTTAGTAAATAACTTTAATATAATTTTATAAATGAAAAAAGAAAAAAAAACATACTAAAAATATTGCCTCGGATCTTATGTTCGGTTTTACTGAAAAAAAAATAATTATACATATACATGAAAATTTTCACACTATCATAGGAAATATTATTTTTTTCACTGTGATTATTAAATATATATTATCCACGTCAACACACGTTCATGAATGAACGATTAAAAGTGGTAAAAATGGACTTGGAATGGAATGGAATGGAAAAAGTTATCTTGTTTAACTAAGCACTATTTTTCGTCATAAATGATGTTTTGATGCACTTAAAAATATAATGACATAAGCATATCTTTATTTCTTAAGATAAAGATTTTAATTGTTTTATTTCCGCATAAAGAAATAACATGAACGAATCATTAAATGACTCAATTGACTTGTAAACATAAATTTTTAAATTTAGATTGAATATATATTTACATGTGCATATAAATTCAATATATGTTTGTGAAATAATAAAGCGTGGTTGGAAAGTATTCTAATCTCTCACGTTTCAAATGAAATGCATTAGGAGAACTATTATTTTACTGTAATGATTTTTTTTAAACGATCTTTGAATTATTAAAAAACGTGTTCCATGAGTCTTCGGTCTGCTTAGTTTTACAGAATACAACGGGTGTTATGAAATAATATAATGCTTCTTATGAAAAATAAAATTGTTTACCTCAGCCTGGCGTAAAAATGTTCATGGCATACTAAAACTCTAACACGGTGTTCATAATAAAATCATTCTTGTGGTCTTGCTCGATTTCATACAAAACTTGGCTACACTAAGAATTCTCGAATGCCTCTTCAGTGACATTTTTTGCATACGCGACACTCATTCGAGTGAAATCAAAAGAATTTTAGTAGACATTTATCTTTTTCTTGGAGAGGTTGACATTTTGAAGATAAAAGAAAATGATAAAAACAGCAATACTCTTTTCTTTTGAAATGATATAAACTATATCAAATGAGGAATTTGGCAGATGAAACTTTATACTGTAACTCCTTAACAGTCTTTTTCATAAAAAAATCCAAACAGTCATTAACATTTTCATTAATAGGTGAGGGTTAAAATAAGATAATTTTAATGTTGAATCACTGCAAGAATTCACACTCATTAACGAAGAGATAAACATAAAAATCTGAAATCGAATGTTTAATAGTTACGCGTACAAATAGAATGTTCGACCTTGCAGAAAATCGAATACTGCTTTGACGATTGTTAAGTGGTGATCTTACTTCTAAGTTACATAGACCAACTCGTTACATGATCTATTTTATAAATTAAAGTAAATCTTACCATTTTAATATTGTATTCTTAAGCAGTCAGCATGTATTATTAATGATCGATTATTAACGTTTGCGAATTTTCTTTTATATACGTCAATCTAAGTGACAAAATAATGTAATCAAAGTATCATACAATAGCAAAGGTTATATAATTAAAGAAACATTTTTCCTGCCAAATCTGTAGTGTTAAGGCTTTTAAGACGCATTCTGATATTTGCTTTAATTGTACTATTATTAAATGAGGCGTACCAGAATAGTTATAAGTGTTATCTTATATCTGACGGAAAATTTAAATTTTGATTGTCATAAAATTCTTTTAAGCGCTTAGAACTATTTGTACCTAAATACCCAACTACACGCGTAAGCCGTTATAAAACCACATCTATGGCTATTTAAAATTCATATTCATACATCATGTGTACCACACACCAGACAAATTCTTCTTGAGTCAACGTAAATGTCATCATTTGATGGATGGTCGCTTTTTTAAAGCAATGTCCTTGCTTAGTGCTGACCCACGAAAATATTTTTTTATTTGTAAATATAAAATTAATATGTTTTGGCAAACCTTTGGCGTTTAGCTTTAAAGTCACTTAGATTTTTAAGCACTTTTAATTAAAATAAAATATATGTTGTAAAATGAAAGAAAATAGTTATGAAATAAACAAGTGAAACAAATAATCTGACTTGTCAAAGTACAGAAATTTACACATGACAGAACAAATTCATTTGGGTTATGTTGTAAAAGATGTATTAATTAATAAATATTTACATGATTGAGATGGAGGAAAAACTAAGTTAAATTATAAAGAGAATCTGTCCACGTGTATGTATATAAGATATTTTTATCTGCTTATTATAAAATATAGTATCCTACCTTCTGATAATACATTTTATATTTTACCTTTCATACTCATTTTTTAAAAATGATCCAAAACAAATGGGTTTATAAAGATAAATACGCTTTTGAAAATACGTATTGTAAATTGTTGGAAAGATATAAATCATAAAATTGAAAGTTTTGGAAACACGGAACACTTGAAATTAATTTTCGAGATGAATTAAAATTCAGTTCAGCTATAAAAGTTATCGAACTTTACAACTCCTGTCGAAACAAATTAAAATTCGATGACAAAAATATTATCTTCTACATTTTAGAACACGTTTCAAAATTCCAGAGAGCTTACGAAGTTAATTGGATGAAATTTTAAATTTACGTTCACTTGTGATTGCTTTTCATTACTAATAACTTATTTTTTTGTTGATAAATTTGAAAACTTTTGATTAATACGTGTCTCATACTAATTACAAGAGTACTCGTTACTAATCAATTGTCGTTTCTCGTATAAATAATATTTTGTACTATAACAGTCCTGTAACAAGAATAGTCAATTTTGTTTAATGCCTTAAACTAAAATTATCCACAATGCTTCTGAATTCAGTATTGCCTACGTGTTTTATTATAATACACTAATTTCAGTGATTTTCATACGTTGTTTATCTTGATCCATCTCATATATTCTGATGAGGTGTCGTAAAGGGAAGAGAGTCTAACTGAACTCATACTTTTGGTCTTTACTTCTTTGAAGAGAAATTTGACGACTGACAACCAGCGCGTTTAATCAACGTAAAGATACTTATTTAAGAGTCCATTTGTTGATCACTAGGGAAAAAAATTTAATGCTAGAAAGTCGTAAATTAAAATAAAACAAGAAGAAAAACTTTAATGTCGTATTAATCATGACATAATTTACAGGGTCATCATTCTTCGTTAGATATAATTGGTATTGAAACTAAAATTTTTGATTAATTGTATAATAGAATGCATCACGGATTTTTCAGCGGTATATCTTAAAAAAATTCCAAACGATTCAGTTTCCTCAAAAAAGAATATTCGTTGTTAAAAAACTGTTTCCAAGTAAATCACATTGTTGTCTATTTTCTCAATTAATGAATAGCAATGTCAGAATAAATATGTTTCAAAAATTGATTTCGGAAAATAAAATGCATCACCATTGTCGTAGTAACAAAATATATTCAATTGGTGCAGACAAGTTATGGAAAGCTTGAAAATTTTATTATTTTTGAATAAAATTATGTCGTTATGTAGTTAATTATCTAAGTCAATTTATTAGCGATGAATTCATTTACGTATTTGATATTTTTCAAGTTGCGAAAACGATTCATGGACTGTGAGGTAGTTTTTAATCAATACAGTAATATCATTTTATGCTCCAAAATTTCAAACAATTTTATAATTATGTCATCTTGCTGTTAACTTTTTTTTTATTTCTTCAATATATGCAGAAATATAATATTATATTTACGCCGTAAAAGAAACTAAATATATTGATTGATGGATCAGAATAACTAAGCTATAAAACATCTATAACATTATAGGCCTAACTTTGTTTTAAGCTTTATTGCACGTTTTTTATCTTCGATGAAATATTATTAAAAACTTATTGCACACGTTTGAAAAATGAATGGGATTTTTTTATAATACTTAACAATTTACGGCTAATGATGGATGCTTCATACTGAGGATGATTGTTATCTAAGTCAATTCTTTGCTGTAAAAGATATTTTGCATCAGAATGCATTTTACTAAGTGGAACGACTACTCTTCATAAAGAGCTTTTCTACGTGACTTGGGAAATTATCGACAGATCACTCGATCGTTTGCGGTAAAAATTTTCATAAAAGTGGCCTCATTTAAGCCTTCACTACAATCACTCTAAGTAGATTTATAGGTCCAGAGGAATTTAACGAAAATAATGCACAATGTCTTAACTTAAAAAAAGAATAAAACACTTTCACTCAGTTTATAATGAAAAAATGTGTTTTATTAGTGATAATTTGTCGCCTAGGATAAATTCTATTAGCGTTTAAATTTATACAGTTTGAATCGTTCGACAAGACTTAATTTTTTTAAATTAAATTCGAATATTTGAATTTTTTTACAATTCTACATGATTTGTCACTTATAATCATGGATTTATCTTTTTATTGGTTCAAAAAACTTAGAATTTAAGACATTCATAATATATAACGTGGGATGTTTAATCAATAATTTATATTTATTTTATTGTGATTTTTTAATATAAAATGTTTATTTAGAAAATTATTTATATATTATTTGAATATATTATGAATAAAATATGTTTTTATGTTAATCTGTTAAAAATATTTTGCTGTTCTCATTTAATATTTATTATGTAAGTTATAACAAAAACATATATTTTTTAAGAATTTCTCAATAATGTGTTCATTTAAAAATATATTTTATAAGTCACTAAAAACTTTTTGTGTACTACTTAGTAATGAATTGTTAATATTTTTTTATGAAGCATGATGAAACTAAAATAGCTAAAAATGAAGAACTGCTATAGCTTCAAATAACTCAAGCAATGGATACAGGGGCTTTTATTTCTGAAGGCGCACAGTGCTTAAATAAAATGGCATGCAATCCCCACCCAAAGAGTGTTAGACTCAAAAACAGTTTAAATCAAAAGAAAGATAAATTAAATAAAAACTCATTATACATAAAAAGACTTGAAATCGCCAAAATGATAAATCTTCAGTCAAAAAGTGATCCAACAATCTCAAGTGATAATAAAAAAGAAATAGAATGTAATTTAACACTGCTAAAAAATGTGAACTGCCGTCATATGGCTTTTGTGTTTTATTTGCTGCTTTCTCATTGGCTTTTTGTTGGGGTCCATTCAACAATTAAAGACACAAATGATAATAGTGATTTACACACAATATCTCGTAACACAACAATTCGCGAAGGAAATTTCAACAAGACAGAGGCTGTTAAAGACTTAGGTTTTAATTATTATAATAAATCGAACAAATATTCGAATACCAGTGGACAACCATATTTTTTAGATATATCAAACGATTATCGATATAAATTAGTTCATAAAACTGACGCTGATGGCTTAATAGGCTACTACACGGAAAAAAATAAATATCATTCAAAGAAACTTCCGGAAAATTCGGAAGATCATTTTTTGAGTGATAAAACAAAACCTAAAAATGTCCTTAATAATGATAGAGACCACGATAATGCGATAAGCCAGCAGCATGATTATACAGGTCGTGTGAAAATTCGTTCAATTGAACCTGAGAGTAATGATGTGGATAGCGTTACTACTGATTTACCATTTTTCGTAAAAGACATTACTGTCAATTTGAGGCCGGCGACGCCTTTTAGAGGAAAAGTGGTCAAACTCGCTGTAATATTGCCAAAGGACTCGACCCACGAATTTTCACTAAGAAAAATACTTCCCATGATAGAGCTAGCGTCTAAAGCTGTGACTGAGCCCCAAAAAGGTTTTCTACCCGGCTGGGAGATTCAAGTGGACTACAGGGATTCAAAATGCTCGTCGATTTATGGACCTCTAGCCGCTTTTGAGTTTTATGTAAATGGAACCGCAGGTGAGTGATGTTGATCAACGTTAAATAAATGTTTACAAATAAATACAAAGGAACATTTTTCATAATATGTTTCTATTTATAATTAAATTTGTTTTTTTTTTCGTAAAATAAGTGTTCATACCATAAATAGATCAGCTGTTTTATTTTTGTACAACATTTCACTGTAAAATGTAATAGTCTTTTTATGTATTTTTTTGGTAAAATATTGACAAAAGGTGTTTTGTGATTTCCCCGTAATATGCCCATCTATAAATATACAGTTAAGCCACAAACTTATAATAAAACTTTCTGTATTTATTTAGTATTCCTATAAATTAGTCAAAATTTTATTTCATAAATATTAATCTATGGTTTTGTTTTGAAAGTCCAGCAATACTTTTGTAGAAAACCATAGTTTTACAAAATCAATCGAGAGTTGAAAGAATAATATAAATAATTTAAAAAAAGACACAAATTATTAATTAAGCACAGTAAAATGTTATATATTGAAGTGGGAAGTTCACATTATACAGCTATAAAATATCTCGTTTTTTTATAAAATGTCAGGGAATGACAACACAATAAAGAAAATTACTTTGACGTAATAATATTCAAAATTCTTTTCATATCGTTTGAAACAATTTAAAATAATTAATTAATGAATGAGTTCTTTGATCAAGTTACCGTGAAGCATTCAACAGAATGTAAAATAAAATTTTACGTGTAAAATCTCTCTGAACACGTGAAGCAGCAAGGACCTGACAAATCGAATGAACGAGACACTTGTTTATCGGAATTGTGCATTTCATTCCCTATTCTTATTAAGATAATATGGTGGATGAACTAAAATCAATATCAAAAATTTGCCACTCAATCTTCCTGACTGTAGCACTAAGCTTATTTCAAAATACAATTTTTTTTGAAAAATTATCCTTCGAGACCTTGTATATAAATATTTTTCTGCTAATAATCTACATCACGATATAAAATTTAATCTTTTAACACATAGAAGACTTCATCTGCTTTTTTTTAATATCCAGTGAAAGAATCTTAGGAAGTCTACTTTTAAGTAAGAACTATTAACGAAAAACTATCCAAAATCCACCCAAAGAAAATCTCTATGTATTTTATAAAAAATTTCTTATCGAAAAACTTTCGTTGAGAGACCTTCACCTTTAAACTATATGCTCCACATTGTGAGCAGAAATAAATTCAAAAAAAGATTTGTGTCTACCAGTCTCTAACAAAAACTTCTTCCTAATCGTGAACAATTTTAACATGGGATGTGTATTAAAAATTTACAATAATATTATAAAGTCATTTCATAATTATGTTAAGTCTTAAATGTTTTAAATATAATAATCATAATAGAAAATGCATCCTGAATGAACGTTATCTAAGGATGACTGTATTATTATTGATATTATTATAGTTTTTTTATCTCGTCAAGTTATAAATGTTTAATTAGTTTATTAACATTGTGGGTTTATTGTTAATAATAAAAGTTAAAAAAGAAAATCCGACACGAAAACTCTCAATATTTATCTAAAAATAGTGGAGGTTAATTCAGTTTTTAGTTTAATAATATTTGAAGCGCAATTTTGACTATAGAAGAAATTATTTTACTAATAACTTTTCCGCATCGATACCACAGATGTCCAATTTATGACATTTAAATGGTTTATGAATGCGCCCCTTAAAATATCATTAATAAATATGATTATCCTAAATTAAGGGTTCTTGATAAATATTGCGTATAAGGCAAATATAATTGAAAAGTTACTTTTGCTACACTGAATACGAAAATGAAGACATCAATTAAACGGCAACATTTCCCAGGGCTAGACACTTCCTTTGAGATTTTATTAAAAATTATAACATTTATGTAATTTGCCTTATCAATAAAAAAAACTGGCTTTGATAAATTATTCATAAAAAGGTTAGGGAAAATTTCTGAAGAAAATTTTTATTTTTATTTTAAACGTAATCAAGTCTCGACATTAAGATAACAAAAGCTGAGCAAGCTAATCAAGTACTTTTTATTTCAAAATGCTTAATTTGAGTCCCCATTTTTTACAATAAAGTATTAAATATTGGAAAAAAAATCTTTGCAAGATTGATGAAGAAAAAATAATGTTTTCAATCACTCTAAAAAAATCTATTGGTATTCAGTCTATACCAAATACAACATAGTCTTTTCAAAACAGTATTCATGAATCCTCAACTCATTTCTCAATAAATTTTGATTGAAAGTCCCCTGAAAAATATATGTATAACAATTTGCGATATCAACTGAGGAAAGAATTTCGATGTCAAATCTGGTTTATTGAAACTGTATACTTTTTCACATGTTTTTTCGTTCACATTCCGGGATTCATCATTTGGCATCTTTAGGTATTTTGTTACACGGATGGAATAGAACTGGCATATAGTAAACAGTTTATTTCGGTTTTATATATGATAGAATTACAGAAAAAAAATATTGACTCTAAGAGTAGAAGCTAAGTGCGTATATAAAAAAATAATTTCTATAAATTCTGACACATATGGAGGTTTTCACAGTTTCGATAATTTTAATGTAATATATATATATACATATGATAGTATTTTTATGATTTATGGAACATTTTTCATTATCCATACTTGGTAGAATCAGCTTAAAACCGAACACGTATCAGAGCAGTAGTTCTAGCTAAGTCAAAGTAAATTTGTAAAGGTGTTCTATTCATTTATATATGTTCCTTTGGAACAAAAATGTATGGATAATATTGAAAATACATATGTACACAAAGACTGCACTAAGCAATATTTTACCAATAACGAAAAAAAACTTATTTTTTAGTTAAATATTATTGCTATTTGAAATTGGTGAATTTCATTAATGTAACATTAATAAACGAATTATTGAATAATAAAATATTAGCAGAATCAACGCTTATAAAATTAAGAAATATCTTCCACAAACGACCGGTGATAAAATTTAATTGAAGCTCTTTATAAAATTTGTAATTAAATATTTGTCAATTTTATTAGCATTGCCAGGAAAATTTCAAGCACAATAGGCTATTTACACAAATGTTATTCAACTGGAAACGTTATAAACGGATATATTGTAATGTTTTGAAATTGTTTGAGTTTCATTTCAAGTAATTGGGTCATAAATTTACGGAATTCGTATTCTTTGTTTTTAATTAGGACAACATATGAAAATTAATATCGCCTTATTTGGTTATCAAATTAGTGTATAGCTTATAATTATTCCTTATTCAATAAACTTTATTTTAAAAACTGTTCTCATTCTAATTTTAAACAGCAACTATTTTATTTTTGATTACTCAGTCTATCTCAAAAAAGGTTACACTTCCTTGCTCATTTTTAACTTAATATATATAGATACCGAACTGTCAGCTATCCTGAGGACGATTCAAATTAAATAATTTGTAAGTAATTAGTACAGACAAGATATAATATATCAAACAATTTTAGTTCAAACTAATGACGAGTATTTCCGTATTATTGTATGGGTAAATTAATTTCCAGCACTCTTTTCTATATATACGCAGATAAAATATGTCTTTGACGATCGATTTTTTCCAATCTTAAATAAAAATCAACAAGTATCCACACAAACCATAAATAATTTAGTTTAGTTATTTAAAATTTTTTTTTAATTAATCAATCAATTATCAGTGGAAAATAAACAGAAATGAAAACGTTTTGAACATGAACATCAAAAATATTGCTTTCTTATTCCAATGATGTCTGAAGTCATATCATTCACAAATAAAAAAGACACTTGTTTGTATACATTATTTTCTGAAGGTTTGATCGCCAAATTTTCAGATTATTCTTTATGTGTTAAAAAACAATCCAATGTCATTAGTTACTGATATCGAAAAAATATTTTCTTGTAGGTTAAGAGAAATATTCAGTTATATATTGGCTTATTTGTTCTGAATTGCTATCAGTTATCAAAGCTCTTTAAATCATTTTTATCTTTTATGTATAGACACATTTGTTGTATAATTGTTCTTTCACTGTTGACAAACTGAAGTCACTGCAGAGCTGAGCAATTCATATTGAATTCAAGTCACGTAGACATCACACGCATTAATATTATATTTATATCTTCATATACCACACTCACAAACTCATACACATACGCATTTTAAATATGTAAGGCAGTAGGAACTAGGAAAGTTATTTTTCGATGCAGTAGTTAAGATTTGTGAAAACAGATCAATGGGGGGCTCGAACGAAACCTCCCTCAGCCAAAAACGATTACTCGATACTGTCGCATCTTAAATATGCAGATAAGAGATCGTTGAGATATAACATTTGCCTTCATTGTTGTGAAATTTTTGAGAAATCTCACGAACGAATTCTCGAATTATAAGTATTTTCAAGTATATACAGCAGCGAATTGTCTACGTACCACGAAGTATTTCAAATATGTCACAATGGTTCATTCTGAACAATCTGAAATGTCTTCAGACGTTTTTTTGTGAACATAGAGGTTTTTCATCGCAGTGTCCGCTATAGCTCCGTTAAAAATGAATCCATTTGTAATCGACTCTACTGTCCGAAGAAGTTGGTGCTTTGTCAAGTGATTCGTGCGGAAGCTGTGCTATGTGTCTGAGACTATTTTTTCTCCAGAACCATTTCTTGCAGTCAAGCTCTATCATATGCTCTAGAATTTTCTCGCTACAGTAAGCAGACATATTGGCTGATGGTTTACCGGAAAAGTGAGATTTTTCCCTGGGCATGGAATTAGAATAACATCAACTTCCTTTTATCATAATGGAAAATATAGTAATCTTAAGCACGCATTAATAATATTGTCTAACAAGCTAATACATTTATGCGGTTGACAGCCTTATTACGAATTTTGTCGTTTCCCAACGCTTTTCTGTCAGGAAGGGCTTTGATCACTCCTTCCACCTCGGCAAATTTGGAACACTATATAATAACTAATAAATCCATGTTAATTCAATATTTTCTTTTTGTCACCTATCGTTTGAGCATTATTCGCACTCCCGTGAGTGGAAAATATTTAATAGTGTAAGATACTAGCCATTTATGTATCTAAAATAGATATTAAATAAAAAATGTTTCAGATTTTTGTACAAATCACGCAAAAAATCTAATATTTTCGATGACTTAATGGAATAATGCAGTCAACCGGAAATATTTGAGAATCGAGATGGAAGGAAACTGGCAATCATTATTAAATATTGAATGTAAAAAAACCGACCAATTTAAAATTTTCAATCAAAATATGAATCATGAAGTATACATTTCGTTGAAGACAAGATAAAATACTTTTACATATTTATAAAATATACTGCGCCAATAGTAAATATACTATAAAATAAGTTATTATTTGAAATATCATGTTTTTCCATCAAGAAAGGAAAGTTGACACATTTAAAAGAAACAATATTTATTTTTCAAATTATTAATATGGAGTTCAGTGGATTGTAATGTTTTGAATTTTGTCTGAGTTTTTAATTGGTGTAAATATATTTTATTATTCTTTCTTAATAATCTTTAGGGTCAGTCAAACGTTTCTAGTTAAGCAATGGTCTACAGCTTAATATTATATATAATTAATATATACACCCAGTCCTTTTTGACGTGACAACGTCTTATAAATCGATGAACGCCCGCTGCACGCACGAAAAACATGACTCATTGTCCCGTTTGTCGCGTTACGCCGAAGGCAAGCGTGCGAGCGAGAGCGCGGATAAGCGATAGAGAGGCACGATCGGCCTACCGTTCGGATTGTGCTGCATCTATATCTCTTCCACTCGATTGGTCGATGCGTCTGAGTAGAAAAGAGACAGCGGCAGCACACAACTTATACACCTACAGTACCTACACGTGATCTGTTTATAAAGTGAAGTGAAATGTTAATGTGGTTTTCATTGTTTATATTACAACAACAATTGCGGCAATAAAGGTAATTAAATCTTGCATATTAAAAATCTGATTAACGTATAACAAATATACTTTTAACAATAAATTATCAACGATTTTTTTCAGAAAAAAAATTGTAGATTTCATTTCAGTCCTTCATCGTATCCATACAAAATAATTATAATTCAATAAAAATGATTCCATTGTATTCATAAAAGTATGCAATCATTTCATCAATGTTTTCTTATGACGTTGTCACGTTAACCTATACAGACAACCAATTTTTTTACGCGAAGCATTAGTTCCAGAAAAAGGCGCGTAAAAAAAATCGCGTAAAAAAAATGATTTCACGCAATTGCATTATATTTCTTTACACACCCTAAAACATAAATTCGCATAATGTCCGATACACTTGTTAACATTTGGCAATTGTGTGTGTATTTAAAAAAATGGAATGCTTTACAAAATTAAGTCTTAAAAATACACATATTTTTTATTTAAAAAATAATGAAACGTACATACCTAGCGTCATATATAAATGTCTTGTTTAAAACAATTTTGGGGAAAAAATTACGTAAAAACGAGTGAAGCGCGTAAAAAAATGTAGCGGTGCCATCCAAAAAATCACGTATAATCGAATTCGCGTAAAAAAAAAGGCTGGGTGTATATATATATATTTATATATATATGTATGGAAGTCGAGATATAATTTTATATAAATAAAATTCTGTGTGTATTTTTGTTCTAGTATATAAACAATTTTATTAATTCCAACTGAATGAGTTATTTTTTGTCATTTTTATAACCCTGAGTTAATTAATATTTACCAAAAATACTCCAATATTTAAAGGTAGACCGTGTTCAAAAATTTTGTCATCATCCACATAAAAAAACTGTATGCCTCGTATTTCAAACCATTTTTAATTTTCACAAATATTATTTCCGTAATTTTAATATACATATTCTTATCACTAGAAAGCAAATTTAATTTACGCTTTCAATAATTCTTATTAAAACTGAAAAATATTTTCTACGAGGAGAAACTCAATCTCGTTTATTAATATGGACGTCTTTATAATGAAGCCTGGGGCTTGTAGAATAATTTGCCAGAGTTATTACACCGAGTTTCACGTAAGCTCCGGAGCTTATTGGATGTGGCTTATCAGGCCAATACCTGGAACCCGCATCGGCCTTAATTGGGGTCTGAAACAAAGCAGTAACATTTTATGATGCCGTAACAATTCACTCTTAAATGAATTAAAGCTTCAGTGTGAAAAGAATGAAAAATAAAGAAGTGCTTGTTGACAATAATTATTCATGAAAGATCCTTTTCTTTCAAGCAAATTTTCAGAAAGGTTACAGAGTAATTGCCTACTGTACTAATTGTGCATGTCCATACGCGTTTTTGTTGAGCAAATCTTAAAAGATGGCATATCCATCTAATATAAAAGTACTACAAGTACTTGTACCTTATTCTATCACTATTCAAATTATTTTAGCCGCTTTAAAACTTGTTTTCTTAGATACTAATTTGATGCAATTACTTTTATAAATATCATGCTTTTATCATATCTATCAAACATAATCATTTCTATATTAAAATTGATATATGACCCTTTCTAACGGCTTAAGGAAATGGTTATTTAAAATATACATTCATAAACGTCGATTGTTTTGAGACATGTGAAACTTTTAGTTAAAAAAAAACATATTAAAAGAGACAAATTTTTTATATTCTACAATGACATATCAATAAACTTTGCTTGTTCGAAAATTTGCTTTTGCAAAAGAAAGCTACATTAGAGTGGTAGGCGAAATTAAATATTTTCTTAAATTTGCTGACTTAAATACTACAAAAATATTGTAAATGTTTCAAAGGTTAGCAATAAAATATTATTTACAGTCGAAAGACTGTACAAAATTATATTTAAATTTATCAATAATTTACAACATAAATGAAACTAAAAACGATTCATATTATGCGTGACTGATTATGTTTATTAAATGAAAAGAAATATATTTGGAATTGATGTCATTGTACTGAAAAACTATTTATAATGTAAAAAAAAATGATTTCTATAATACATATTTTATCGTCAGCAAATTAACTTTACCGATGAAGAAATCAAAACATTAATAAGTATTTTCTCGGTTGAATAACGTATTACTAGTATATAATCTTAACAAAATCAATTGAAAAAAGGTTTATTTATATCATTCGAAATATCTTAAGTTTAGCGCAAGTTGAAGTTTGCAAAAATAAAGTAGAAAGGTTATCGTCAGCAGGTTTATCGAAAATTTATCTTAAGAAAATGACATATAAGTTAATAGAAAAATTACAGTGGCGGATGCCTTAACAAAATTTATATAACGTAGTCGGTAACGAAACCTTTGTTAATTAATTTTATATCAATATAAAATATAAAAATTTAAAAAAAAAAAATTCTATTAAGAAAATATTTAAGCGATAAATATTTTTATTTAATTATAGTATATATATAGTAATCAAAATTTACCATCGATAGAGTGTGCCTTCGACATAGCGTTGGCCTTGTTATATCATTACTTTTCCCCAAACTAATTTTCTCAGTTAGAAAAATAACGCAAAAAGTATTACATACGTGTATGACATCAATAGATTGCAGTCATCAAAGTTAAAAGTTCAAAAAGAACAGTTGAAATTAAAATGAAAACAATAAATTTCACTTCGCTTCTTTCCACCGTGTGGTAAGAGTTTTTTGCAATAGACTGATAGACAAGGTAATACGGATATTTTGTGTTAATAAATATTATAGGTTTCAGAGACACATTAAAATAAAATAGTAATCTTTCTTGGTAAACATCTTGTATAGACGATTTTACTTTGGTTCTTTATATTATATATGAGTCTAGTTTCGTCTCTATTTTGATGAGCTGTGAATAGAAATGAAAAAGTAAATATGTTTATCGTAATACTTGATAAACATGTCAAAAGCATACATATACGATGCATGTATACGTGATATAAAGATATCATAATATAAACATTTCAATATACTTATTGTAATAGCTCTCTCCCTTTTAGCCAAAGCACTGTCATTTGGTTAAAATGGGATTACTTTTAATGCAGTTACATAATATGAAAATATTATCTTTTGATTTATTATCTCAATTGTCACTTTTGGAATATTTTAATATGGTAAGGGAGCGGTTGCTAAGCAAATTTTTGCGACTATTGCTTTCTGATATTTGATCCGTATTGAAAAGATAAGAATAGATTTTTTCCGAGCAAATTTTTGGAAGTTGAATGTTGAAAATAGCACAGTTGACCTAGAAAAAGCAGCCAAAATGACATGTGCAATGTTCACGTTGCTTTTGTTTGCCGTTTGGGAGGAGATTTTGCGATAGCCAACATACAGACAGACATTAAACTCTACTTCAAAAAAGCGATGCTGTTTTTTCGTTATTTTTTTTAATACAATCAGTCTAAGCAAAATATTTATGATCCGGTTTTACATAGTAGTAACAGAGAATTTTAGGAAGTAATCACCATGCAATGACTCTTCTAAAACAGGCATTAACTAATCTATAATAAGGTATGCATGTTATATTATTTTTTATACAATTTAATTTTTAATTAAATAATATATATCAAAACTGAAATAAAATCATTTAGCACTTAAAAACTTGGTAATCGATTGAAATAAAATAATTTTGATTGATTGTCATGATATTATAAACAAAATTATAAAAAAATTTGGACTTGGTCTAGAATATATTTTATGATCAGGATCAGTTTCGCTCGTTATGACATTAGTTGATAATGCTCACCATGACTGAAACCGGTCCTGATCATGAAATATATAACAGAGTTAGTAGTAAAAAAATTGGTTTTTATGATTTGACATATCATGCCTTTCCACCAAAAATTGACGATTAACACATTAAGAGTGATATTAAGTATTTCAAAAAAAAATATATCAATAAATAGGATTTTTTATAAATGAAACTTCAATAAAAAATAAATTCAACTCAATAAAATTATTGAAACATGAATCGGTTTCAGAGTTTTATCATCAGTATTAAAACATATATCAAAAATGCACGGTAGGACGAAAAATTATGTACAACTCAAACTTCAGTTGGATGCGCTAAAAATAGTGACAATTATTTTCATTGCAATTTAGATACAAAAAATCGACAGCTTAGTATAAAATTATCTTAATTGCGTGTTTGTGATGTAATCAGCGACACATTTTGACATGGTATTTCGCTTTGAGCTTTATCTTATTTGGTATTATTGCTATTTTTTGAACTGAATTTAATAAAATAACAAAAATACAGAATGAAAAACAAAACTGTTAACGCCAATCAATAACCTGTTCAATAACGCCAGAAAATAGATAAACGCTAAATGTTTTCCGTAGTTGGCAAATAATACATAAAGATTCAATAGGTTTTGTACAAACATTCATATCCTTAAATTGATAAATACAAATAGTTTGGTTTAGGTGGATTTACTAGTTTGTCATTACTTGGCTAATTTTTTATAGGAGACTTCACAGTTATGCGTCACATTTTAAAGTACATAAATAAGCATCTTAATAGTTTTTCAAAACCAAATAACCAATTCGCGACAAAAATAATAGTCTTTCTTGTAAGTGTAGTAATGAATCATTATAATCACCAATCGGAGTGGTTTGTGGAAAGGTTTTACAGGATAATTAATTAGAGATATTAACACAAATAAAAGTACTATTAGAGTTTAACTCAAAAAGAACTAAGGATTTTTTTATCACAACCGTGAAAAGTACGGAAGGTTGCAATATATACAATAGATTTTTCACCTAACTATCAAATCAAAAAAAATATGATAAATTGGCATTTACTTGGTAGACTTTCATTTTAAAACGGTGAAAAAATAGCAATGTATTTTAGTTCTACAAAACTATTGTTTTTGGAATTTAAGAAAAACAATATCGTCGAAAGATAATATCATTGATGATCGTCTCATACATTAACGAAATTATTGTTTCGGAACAATATTTTCCGCTTTGTCAGGTGCGAATTTACCAGCTACAGTAGAAGATTTGGTCTTTATCTGTATTAATACGGTGAAAAATTAGCAATGTATTTTATTATAGTTCTACGAAATGTAAATTTGTGCCAAAAACAATTATTCTTTAAAAGTAGTTACAACATATTCTTCTAAATTTCAAAAATATAAATTTTGAGAAAGGTTCCCTTACGATTTGAAGGAAGATTACAGAATACTTTAGAAATCTATGTAAAAGACGAATAAATAATTTCCAAAACGAGTTGATGGTTATGTTATTTTTATATCCGTTATAAAACAATTTCATAGATTTGCAGAAGCATCCACCTGCTCAAGCAATATCTTAAAGAATATAAATACTTCTCTTTTGTGCTAAATCTAATTGGATTCTTTTGTGATGCACGGTCTTCTTCAACAACTTTTTGCTCTAATAAGATGCAAACACTTGTATAAACAAAGCCTCCTGAATTTAAAACGCTAACCGAAAGTCTACTAAGCTCTATTTTCTTGTGCTCTTCTTGAATTTCTTAAAAATAATTTTGAATTCATAATCTGCTGGCTTATGATTTTAATACGTATTTGTTTTCCTTGAATAAACATAACTTTTATATATTGATTGAATTGGCATTCACTTGGTAGAACTCCATTATAACACGGTGAAAAAAATAGCAACGTATTTTAGTTCTACAAATTATTTTTAACAAATATAGTTGATAGCTATTTCGGCTCACGCCATCGTCAGAACTATGCTTAAACTAACATTCGCTTATCTATATATAGCTGTGCAGAAAAGGCACACAACACATCCTCTCTCCTGTTCCAACGGCCTAGCTTGTTACTTTAACACAATGACACAAAATTTTCAAAATTCTATATGAAACAATAGGTGTCTATGGCAATAAGATTATATGTGAGACGGAAGTGGTCCTTATGGAAGCAAATCAGACCACCCCTTTGTAAAACGGCTGGACAAGTGGCGATACTATTATGTTAGTTTTTTCGTTAAGAATCCTTTGTGATAATTGGTGTCTATTGATTTCCAGCTGTTCCAAAGCCGTCATTCTCCGAACCTTACTACAAAGATGCAAACATTTAGGCGCTGAGTTTGAATTTATATTATGTGATTCATTAATATCGTGATTAGCGAATTGTGAATCTTTTTTTTTTTAACTAAAATTTCTAACTATAGTTCTGACAGTTCTAGATAGTTTTGACGATGGCGTGAGCCGAAATAGCTATCAACTATATTTGTTAAAAATAATTTTGTAGAACTAAAAGAAATTGCTATTTTTTTCACCGTGTTATAACTTTTATAATTTATAATATCGACTAAAGGTGCTTTATGGAATTACAATATCGAATTAGAATTTTTAATACTTTGTACGATTGATATCACATGTTTTGTCACGACTCGGGTTTTGCCTTTCAACATCTTCAGGCATTCTATCACACAAATTCAAACTAAAATTTTGAATCCTAGTCTTATGGTCTGTATTTTTTCTTTATAGTTAACCCCTTTGGTATATAAAAATGCTAACAGTTTCTGTTCAGTTTAGTTCTGTGTCAGTTCTATTGCATCCGTGTGATAAAGTGCCTGATGATGCCGAATGACAAAACCTAAGTTGTCACAAAACATGTAAAAGTGCAAGTTTCGAGCAATTCAATTTTGATAATTTATATACACTATTCACATATTATTTCTTGAAAAATGGGCTTAAATTACATAACCGATCTAGAATATTATTTTTCATCTATTTATTTTTCTTTTTTTTCACATAAAATATTTGACGGCCACTGTAATTAAAATGACCGCAGCTCCTCCCATTGAGTTTTTGATTCAAGTTATTACCAGATAAACATTAAGAAAATCATTTGAGCATTAAAGATCTGGTTTTGAAGTTATTCTTCTTTTCGTAATATTATTAAAAAAGTTGCTAGGATTCGAATAATTTCTTTTGAATTAAAAAATATTGTATTTTATTATATTATATACGATAACCAAAATAATGTTTTGGTTTAAGCCGAAAAATTGTCGGTTTTTAATTTTTTTTTAAATAGTAAACTTATTTTAAATTTAAGGAGTCCGCTAAGATAAGCTTATTGATTCAACAGAAGAAATCGAAGTCAATTAGAAGAGAAAACGCAAAATATTTAATATTATGACGATAGATAAACACAAATTTATATATATATATATTATTCTTATAAGAACTTGAAATTGGAACTCTATCTTAGACAACCACAGCTTTTATAAATGATAGTTCGATATATTAAAGAACAATTGGATAACAACAAACGTTATTGAATGTTTACAGTACAAAACGATAGTTTGTATTATTATAGATAGCATGATAATAATCGAGATTTTATATAATTTTGAGGTAATGAAAATTTACAGTGTAGACGTTTATTATGACGTAAATACATCAAATTATTTTTGTAAAATTGAATTTTATTTTATACTGCAAAATATTTTTAAAATATGAAGCGCATTCGAAAACAACAAATGTCTTGAACAATTCTGTGGAAGAAGTGCGCGTTATGAAAACTGTTTACATTGCAAAGCCATCAACGGTGCTTGACAGTGAGCTTTAATATTATATTACAAAATTCTGCAATGATTTCCAAGAAAAACTCTCAAACATGTATGCGATATCGAAAAGAAAATATTACATAACATACTCATATTCGTCCCACAATGTGCATTTATAACGTAATTGTAACAAGTAACAAAGAATTTATTATTGTCGAAAATTTATAAGAAATCAAAGGACTTTTTGTTTTCAATTATTTATTTAGTTCCATGATGACGATTTAGCCAACAATAATAGCTAATTCGAAATATTTTTACTTACTACATTTGTACAAGCAATTAATTTAGTATAACAAATATAACATATTTGATAACAGTAATTATTAAAAACCATCATTTTATAAACGACAAATATAATATTAAAAACTATAAAAATCTATAAAAGATTTCCACCACTTGCGTTAAATACAAATGCCGTTCTATTGGAAGCTTTATGTGAAATGTATGTTAATTTATTGCATTTGTGTGGACTATTAACGACAGGAATTTGCAAAAAGACGTAGTAAAAGATTACTACAAGGCTTGATGGCTGAATAAATGTACCCCACGGGACTTGTCTTACCCAAAATACCACCATAAAAAGAGTCTAAGACAGGATGATCTTACAGGCAATGTAAAACTTAGACGAGAAGGATGATTGTCTTCTCTTTATTTCAATAAATAATAAATAATATATAAGTCCAAATAATGAACCGATGAATAATATATTGGTTAACTATAATAACCAGCTTTAAATATATCCAAAATTGATGACTATACGTTTTTTATCTTTTTATTTTTTCAATTGAAATTGTATCGCACTTCCTGTTATATTCATTTATACTTAACACTCCGTGTCTAGAACCAGCTATTTAATAATAAAATGTCAAATTTGAATTGTTACAACTTTGTACGATTCCACAAGTCTTGTCACTAACGACCCGGGTTTCGCCTTTCAGCGTCTTCAGACATTCAACGAGGATGTAACAGAACTGGCCAAATGCCGAAAGGCGAAACCCGGGTCGTTAGTGAAAAAATATGTAAAATCTTACAAAGTTATAACAACTCAAATTTGATATTGAAATACCATCAAGCACCTTCAGTCGATATCATAAATTATAATAAAATGTCATTTGTGTATAAGAATTTGGTGCAAATATTCTTTATTTGTTATTTAAAAAAACTGTATTGAAGTGCGTACATACTGTTTGTAATTTTGAAAATATTTTTATTAAATTAATTGATTAAATTGGTATTTACATGGTAGAACCCCATTATGGGACGATGAAAAAATAGCAATATATTTTTTTTACTGTGTTAATTCCTAAATTTAGAACATTTTTGAATATCATTCATGATTTGATTGCAGTTGTTAACAAATCCAATTGAATTTTACCCTTTAACGGGTTTCAGTCCACTATCCAAACAATACGACCGGTGGGTATGTCCTGTTTTCATTGGCCCAAATTTTGTTGATACTGACAAACTCAAACAGTTTAATCTATTTATAGATAACGGTCTCAACAATATTATTTAAATTATCAGCATTTCGTGAATAAAATAATCTACCCTCACTACATTATCATATATTAACATTATCTTACTGTTTCATGTTTACTCAGTGACATCAATGTCATAAAAAAATTCGTGTCCTGTTTAAATTGCATGTAAATAAATTTTGGTATGACAATGATTTGATTAAATAACAGTAATCTATCGTTTCTTATTGAAAGAACTTTAATTTTGTCAGCTTGTACTCTCAACTGTAATTTCTAGTTTTGCTTCAAATACACAAATGATGGTTAACTTTGCAAAACGAGTTGTTGGTGAATTTTTGATGATGATTTTTGTATTATATTTTAAATGGTCTACCTAGAATATTGAAACATGATTATGAAAATCATTTCTGATGATACGCTTAAAAAGAAATTAAAATTTTTAATATTTTGTGCGCAAAAAGTAAAAAGGATTGTGTTTAATGTAAAAGAAACTCAACTTTTTCAGTCTTCCTTTATATATTTTGTACAGTAAAATCGATATCACTCATAGTAAGGTCAGTAAAGTAATAGAATATCAATCATTTTAAAGTTATGAATTAAAGTTGAACATCATGTTGACAAATGTTTTTTTCAAGAACTATGCTTGAATTATCATGTAATATATATATATACTAAATGAACTTCAACACGGTGAAAAAAATATGTATTTTAGTTTTACAAAATTTATAAGATATATAGTTGATAGCTATTCCGGTTCAGGCTTCATCAATCATTGAATAAATTTTATCAAAATTAAATGGTTTCTTAAGACACGTTGAAAATCTTTCACAACTGCATACATACCAATTTGAAATCAAAAATATTTTTAAAAAAATTCGTAGTGTTATGAAAATCAAATTTGTGAAGGAAATAAGAAAGGCTAACATCAATACGAAAAATACATATATTTTTATTAAATGAGTCGTTTAATATTTACACTAGACAGCGCAGATATAAATATTATTTAAGTGATTTCTTCAGCCAGTGATTTTCAAATAAAACACTTTATATATATTTTCCACAAATAATAGAGTTAACACGTTAAAAATTATTAAACATTGGTTTGTAACAGAATTTATTCTAGTTAGATTTACAACAAACGAAGTGATCTATATATTCGTTATCAAGCAAACAAAATTATATATAAGTTTTTGCCAGTTTTTTTGTTTTGTTTGACTAAGTGAACGGTGGAAATATTGTAGCTCAAATCGATATTTCTCAATTAAATAAATATTATCTTTCAACCAAGAATATTCACGTGACTCATTAAAAGTAATAATTAATCGTTTAAATGTGTTGTTTGCCGCTTTTGTTTAAAGTATAGTTTTAATATCCATTTATCGTCAATGGTTGCAAGAACCAACCGAAAATGTATTGAAGTATATCAAAAAATGTTTAAATACATAAATGTTCTAAGGCAAATATGCAAAGTGCATTTGAATTAAATAAATAGGCTCTTTAATATTCATAAAATTTAACCCAAATGCGGAAGCTTCCAATTTAAGATAACATACGATGGTGTAAAAATTCATGGCTTGCTAATGTTTAACTTACATTGGGTTGTTTTTTGGTAACAATTAATATTTGTTTGTGAAAACATCATTTCGGCAATTTCAAAACTGGGTAAAACAAATCGTACAAATTAAGCCTTACATTTTTTTTCATTATTATTTTGAATATTGTTTTCTGTTGGTTTTGCATATCTTATTTAAAACTTAACATAAATCGATATCAAACAGAAATAAAATATTTTAAAATTGATGCCTCCATTCTTGTTATATTCACTTTCGAATACAAATAACTTTTTAATATGAAAATAAATTTTAAATGAATAAAAATATTTTTTTTCACCGTGTTATAATGGAGTTCTACCAAGGGAATGCCAATTCAATCAACAAATAACTTCCTTACGTATTCAAATTTAGTTGTATTTTTTAATATTTTACTCATTTTTTTACGATTTTCTTGATCTTATTGTTGCGTTAACACATTTAACTGAATACCATATTGTAAATGGCACTTTTATAATCGAGTAATTTATTTGGTTGTGAAGTATTAGTGGGACCGGAATTAAGCGTCGTATTTTTGTTCTCGCTTTTCAATGGTCAGTTGTATTTCGCCAAGCAATCTTTCACGACGTATTTGAAATTTTATCGTTAGCTTTACATACTTGAAAGGTATTGTGATGTTTAAATAAAAAAATAATAACTGTATATACAATGGAGAACGTTGTATCAAATGAAGAATTTGTTCGAAATATCATGTTGTAGCAAATCCTACAAAAAAATATTTGTGCTACGCTGGGGAATATTTTAGACATTCGTAATTGTCAAAGGTGGCTCAAACAATTCAAATTCGGGGATAATGATTAAAAAAAACATGGCAGACCAATTAAAGTGGATGACGATTTATAAATCAGTACAATTGACCAAAATCCAACGTTCATGATTCATCAACTGTCAAATAAACTCGGATACGCGTGGTCGAGTGTACAGGAATACTTTAAGCAAATCGGCAAGACTTGGAGACAGGGATAATGGGTGTCACGCGAGTTAAGCGAAGAAAATCTCAGTGAGCGAATAAACGCGTGCGAAGAGCTTTTAGAATTAAATTCAAAAACGCCATTTTTGAAACAGAATGGAAAACTATCAGACATCCACTATATTCACAAGACATTATTGTTCCGTCCAATTATCACCTATTCAGATCGATGCAACTTTGTTTGTATGAAAAAAATATGCCACTTAAGAAGAAGTCGAAATGGGCATATCCGAATATTTAAATTCAAAACCCGGTGATTTTTGTAAAGGAGCGATTTAAAAGTTGCCAGATATGTGGACAGAGGTTATACTCAACGATATAAATTATATAATAAACCAATTTTAGAAAATTATTGTTTTTTATCGTCACATCAGATTGTTTCATTAAAAAAAACGACACTTAATTCCGAACCCCCTATTACTTTGTTATAGTTAGTGACGTCCTAGATTACACTTTACATTTATCTACACTTATAAATTTCACGTAAAATATATTTCATATTGATTTTTTTAATGAATATTTTATACAACTTTATCAAGAGAACATTTGTTTTAATCATTTTATTGTATTAGTAACTTCCCTTGGTAAATTACGCACGATACATCATTCAATCAAATGTAAAATTGACTGATTAAATTGCCACTATATAAAGAATGTCATTATTTTTTAATTCATAGAATACAAATATATTGAATAAAATTCTGTGAGCTCGAGAATATAATGCCTTTAATTAAAGTTAAATTAAATTATTAATTATTGAAAGTTGCAACCGAATTTTTTTTATTTATCGCGTGATAATGGATTAGTTTGCGGAGAAGCTGTGTTTATAATATTTAATATTTTTCGATAAAATATTCCCAAAGTTAAAAAGGCTCAAGTTAAACGTTTATTCTGAATAAACATAGTAGGTTGTCTGCTGTCGCTGTAAGCAATAACTTGATAGAACTTTGAGAGAAGTTTAACGGTGGAATGTACTAAAGAAATCTCATTAGCAGAGTTGCTTTTTAGTAAAAACTCTTTTTAGTTTAAAAGACTGACATTTCAGAGGAATGATGTTTAAGTTATCGTATCTCTTTTATAAACTCGAATTCAAATAAGCTTTAATAAGATTCGGTTTTTGAAGTAAATGTACGTTTGACGAAACTTTTATTTTATTATTACTGTGGCATATCTCTTTTTAAATACGATATATTCGATACCATATATCAATAAATTTTACCCAATAAAGGAATTCTAGTGTATTGAAAATTTTTTTTTTATAACAAACCACAAAAGTTAAATGGTATCAACTGTTGAGAAATAACATCTCAACCATTTGTGTCCAATGTCTTAATTAAATATTCAAAATTGAAAGTTAACCTTACAGGGATTAAAATTAATTATATTGCTACGGTAAAGTTGTTACCATAAGACTAAAGAGACTAAAAAAATAAGTCATAGACTCGCAATTTATAGTTGGTGTTACTAACACCAACTATAATAAAATAAATGAAGTTGATCGTTTCGAGTCCCTTATTTGTTAAGCCTTTACGAATTGAATGTTAAAGTGACTCGACAGTTTTGATTACTTTTGCCAAATTGTTTACACAGAAATAATTTTAAAACGCAATTGATCAGTTTTCTTTAATTAACAAGAAAATATTACCGTCAAAATGTTAATTTCAATATAAATTAATATCAATATATAATCACTTTTAAGGTGTTAAATTTAATTTCTCGTTGCAAATAAATTATATTTTAAACAATAAAAAAGCATTTTTTATAACTTATTTCTACAATATATTTATGATCAGGACCGATTATACTCATTGCGAGCATTATCATCAATTGAACTTTATAAACTATATAAAATCAACATTACTTTAAAATAAGTTAAAAATGTATCGATTGAATTGGCATTTACTTGATAGAACTCCATTATAACACGGTGAAAAAATAGCAGTGTATTTTAGTTCTACAAAATTGTAGAAAATATTGTAGAACTAAAATACATTGCTATTTTTTCACCGTGTTAAGTTAAAAATTCTTATCAATCCTGAAACGTTATACTCAAATTCGATTCGAATCGTTAAGAGAATAATTAAAATTCGGTAAAATTTACTTTTTACATGAAAAGTCATTTTATGTAAGACATTTATACATTAATCAAATCAATAAATTCAGAATATATTTTATAGATTGAAAAAAGGGTTCCAGGATTTTTCTCAATGCTCCATCGAAGTTTACTTCACTAAAAAATACACAATTTCAACACAGTAGCAGTGTTTGAGTTCAATCATGAAACTATCAAATGGAAAAAATATTTCGCAATATTAGATTCAACGTAATTCAAGTTGAAAATCTTCCATTATTCAGTTACAGTTTTAGTTGCTAAGATGGGTGCTTAAATTCGTTAACAATGTATTACGTCCTAAATCATATTTAATACGTAAGATAAATGTGACGCTAATTTCTCATTTGCGCACAGTTGATGGAAACCATCTCCTGTGTAAGCAAGATATAATATAACTTATAGGAGTTGCTCATCCTTTTATGAGTGGGTAGAAGATACATTTTGTGTGAAAAGCTTACTCACGCATTAAATTTTAATTTGTCAACCTGACGAAAACTTTTTTATGAAGATTCAATTGTGGGTAAATTTGAGAGCTCTAAGTTTTCTTCGGTTTCTCGTGGCACTGAGTAATAGCCCACATTAACAATTACTTTTCCTATCCTAAATTATGACTATTTTCACTCGCCATTTCTTTTCAACCGTTAATGTATCTGTTAACAGACCAATCTAGATCAATTGACAAAATATGGATACATAACAGTGTCGTATACCCATATATAGAAGCATAAAAAATAATCAAAATGTAATAAAATGATTTATATGAAATTATTAAAATCCACACTTTTTTTTATGAAGTCACTTATTTTAGATGAGCGAAAATTTTTTAAATATATCCAAAGAAATTTTCACAAAACTTTGAAAAACAAAAATAGTTTTATAAAATATCCTGATAAACACATTGCTACACTATATGAAATATTTATAATCTTAGTTTACTTATGTTGCGAAAAGATTTTAAGAAATTATAATGGTCTTTTTCCTAATCAATGAACCATTAAATAATTGATTGTATTAATTTTACTTTAAGAAGTTTAATTTAACACTAAATAAATTTTTATTTAATATACGTATGTCATTCTAGCAGATATTATTGATGTTAAATATCTAAACGATACCAAACGTTTTCTTTCTAAGTTGTTCTTTAAAATTCGGCTTTTAGAAATAGTACTTAAAATTATGTTTTGACAAGCTGCCCAAAGAAAATTTACTGATGTTAAAATCTTTTTCCGTTTATTTTACGAAACATTCTCAATATAATTTCAATTGTTTCTCATATAACATTTAATACTAAACGACTCCATCGTTCATTCAATATTTACTTTTTCGTGTCGTAGGCATTTCGTCTAGATGGCATCTCTTTCAAGCCACGTCTCGTTCGTGAGACTGTCATTTGATTAAACGAATTTCACTGAATTTTGATCAACTGAGCGTACTTCATGTTTAAATGTTTGTTCTCATTTCAAATTCATTTAATCGTATAAATTAAGTGAGTACGTGTATTAAGCTGAATAAAATATTTGGATTCGAGGAAAACCAGACGAACAAACAATGTATATGGAAATAATTTTATTTTTACAAAAGCAGATTACAATGCGTCATCAATCATTTGACTGTGCATTTGAATATGATTGAGAAGTATACCAATACTATAAATAAACATTATCAATGGAAAAAATAATTTGAATATGATGAATTTTCCGTCATAAGATTCGATTGATTGCGTTTTATAATTTTGCACATAATTATGCTTTACGCTTTAACTGTTAAAACACTATTTTTCAAAGTTAACAAAATGAAGATCCATTTGGATCCATCAAGTGATCAATAGCATTATAATACGTAATATCTTGATAACAATAATAAATAGGGGTCGTAAAGGCATTAAAAATGAAAGGACGTAAAAGAATTTTAAGTCGTTTCAAATTTATAACTGGAAGCTTAAATATATATAATATTTACAAAACAAAGTTTTTAATTAATTGATTACTAGATATAATTTAATTACAAAATGAATTAACACAATAATATGACACCATATTAGTATTAGAATTTTCAGAAAAAACAAGTGTTTTCTGACATGAAAACATGATGATGACTAAATAAATTTGGAATCGATCAATTTCTTTAAAATTTATATTTTTTCTTACGCCATTTTCAGAAATTTTAAGACCTGTTACATTATATAAATCCACGAAACACGATAAAAATATTCAAACGATAAATAAGACAAACATTTTTGTACAAACCATTTTTTTTTATTGAATTTTTATCGCGCGTTTCAACTGCACCCTAAGAAAATTTTCAATTCAAATACCTGAGCTATAAATAGCATACCATACCGTTTCTATTAACCGTGAACTTTGGCATTCAATCATCGAAGCTTAGAAAGAGAATATTATTTTTTGTAAAAACAGCTTGAGTAAGTAATATTGTTAATTAAATTTAACTTTTAATGAACCGAGAAATAATGTTAATCTAGAAATATCTATTTCGTATATAGCTTTGATACCAATTTATTTATTTTAAGTTATAAAATTCCTTATAAATAAAAACGTATCAGTATAAGCATTGAGATGCTGAAGTTTTATATCATTACTTTATTAAGATGAAAAAATTGATATACTATTAAAAATAAGTTAGTATGAGAATGTATCATTTTTGTAAACATCATTATTGAAGACTTTTTCGTCAAAATAGAACTTCAATGTAACTTATAATTTTTTTATCAAGATTTTTTGATACGTCTTCGTATATTTATATGTCTGTATTAAATATTATATATTGATTCATATAGTTCGTATTGGTAAATAAAAATGAAAAGTTTATTTTTAACACACAAAAGAGTGTAAGATATCAATATAATATTTCCAAGTAAGGCTGTAAATATTATTTTATTAAAAAACGATATATAAAGATAAAAATCCAATAAAATTCACGTATTTCCAAAGGAAAATAAAAGAAATGCGATATTCTATCGTACATTTACTCTCTTATTTGTCCTCACACACTTCTTACCACTAATCTTAACCGTCTGGCTTTTATCTTAGCGAGAAGACTTACACTTATAGACTATACTTATATACATATATAAACATTGAGAATCTCGAGCAATGTTTTTTGTGGTTTCTAATTTTTCGATTTGTTATGAAGTTACCTAATTTTTTATGGCAAATTGAAGTTAGAAAATTTGACCATCTGACAATGTTTTATAAAATAAATCATATTTCTCAAATAAATCTTTACGTTCTTTGTTTCAAGTATCTTCATAATCCTAATTTCAAAAATTATATTTTTTAAGAAAGTATAATATTCCAACAGATACTTTTTAAGAAAACTTGTTCAGTTATTTTATCTACGTAAGATGGTTCTTATCGTGTGTTTTAAGCACCATTTTTTAAATTGGATGTTTAACTAGGAATTTTGTGACAAAACAAGCATATATATATAGAACGAAATTAATTCATGTATAATATATAACGATTGAAAAAAAAATTTACGAATTTGTGTCCTGAGATTTAGCATTACCAATGCACACGATATTAACCACTGCGCCACGAACTCGGCTAAAGCTATTGTGAAATTTTGTTAATTTTATAAAAGAAATCTTTCAATCAAAAGAAAAAGAGTTTTGAATGAAACAAATCAATTTTATTAAAAAATTAGTATGAGTGAAAATATTTTTAAAAAATCCGTCGTCGATTAGACATATTTAAAGTTATGATAATTTCCATAGATTATTTCAATTTAATGAAAAGATGTGTAACAATTTTACCGAATACACTTCAATATTGTTTGATAATTTATTTTTACATATATATTATTCCGTCCGTACACTCACGTAAAAGAAACCACGTTTGCTCTCGCTATTGTTCAATCACAATTAACCGTAAAAATATGACATGGGTCAATTCAATTTTGAGAAAGGTCAATTTTATTACGTATCTGGTAAGCTTTTATACTTCACTTATTTGAAGCACAGCATTTGGACTACACACAATGCTAAAAATAACTTTTTTAGAAGCCAGGGTCAAAGAATCCATAACTGTGAATTGCAATTTGGACACGGTTAGAATTTAAGTGAAGTATTTTTTTTATACTGAACTAAATAATTTGCTGAATACTGACACAAATAAAAAAGAAATTTAAAATTAATACATATCATTATATATTAAAATATATTTTTCGCCACAGGCTTTTAATTAACCATGTAAAAAAAAACATTCAAATATTATATTAATACGTTAACATTAACGTTATGCAGGATGAGCTAAAAATTACTGAACTATTAAGTCTACATAAATCTTGCAATAAATTATTTAATATTATATTTTTTCCATGTTCAATTAACATCAATGTTTTCATGTAGTGTTTTTAATACTGCAAAGCGGATGATTTGACATGATATTTCCAAAATCAAAGAAAAATATTCGTTAGAATTAAACTGATAAAAAAAACAGTCATACTATGACAGTCCATATCACAATACTTCTGCTCTGGCTGGCCGTGTGTTCAAATGGTCAAATACCATTTTATTCCAATTCAGTGGCTGGAAATTAAAATTTGCGCATGAAAAAATTCATAAAATATTTAACAACCGATATATGGCTTTACATCAAATCTAACAACAACAAAAAAACGTCATCGATTACAATTTATTTTAAATAATAAAAACACATTTTTTTAGTACTTATTTCCACAACAATTTTTTATCAGGACCGGTTTCACTCATCGCGAGCATTATCAACTGAGTCACTATTACTGATCAGCTGATAATGCTCGCGATGAGCGAAACCGGTCCGGATCAAAAAATATGTCGTGGAAATAAGTAGTAAAAAAATGTGTTTTTATTATTTAAAATATCATGCCTTTCCTTCAAGAAGTGACAGTTAACACCTTAAAAGCGATTACAATTTGTTGTAATTTTAATATATCTGAAAGATGATCGACTGGATTTTATGATAAAATAATATTTTGAGATTTTCTGTTAGGGATTCATATTAAGGTCATCAAAGTGGACATGTTTGAGATCAGAAATTTACCAAAAAAACTAATTACGAAGTACTTTTGAATGCTTTTATTTAAGAACGGAAATTTTCAAAAGAAGATAATAACCATAAAACGGTTTATACACCTTTAAAAACATTTTTTTTTTAAAGAAACGTTTAAAAGTACGGCAATCACAAAACACCTTCGTCACAGGATTTAAATTACGCTTTACCCAACATTGCGAATATAAACGCCTTGGGCATCACTTTCTTTTAACGACATTTCTAATTTGATTTTTGCGCCCTTTTTGGTGTGCGAATGAAGATGCGTTCATTGGACCGGGCTGTGAATACGTCATAGCGCCTGTAGCAAGATACGCAGGCGCTTGGAAGATTCCCGTCATCACGGCTGGTGCCCAGGCCGAAGCTTTTCAGCATAAGTCCGAGAACTTCCCAACTCTAACCAGGATGATGGGTAGTTATAGCATGGTTGGCATCGCTATGAAACATATCCTCGAGGTAAAATAGCGTCCAAAATCGAACGACATGTCTCATTAAAAATATTTTTTTTATGATACTGGTATATATTAGGTTGGCACACGATCAAGTAATTCATTTGATCTGAACGGAAATGAAAAATAAAAATCACTTATTGATGTTTTATATGTTACTAAATTATGCATAAAATAAGTACTCATTTCATCAAAATCATGTTATAATCTTTAATAAAACAATAAAGTTGCATGGCATATTAAAAGTGTAACTTAAAACAAATTATTTAATATTGATAAATAAAAAACTCCTACAGCAACAATTTTCAGTTGACCTATAAAAATCATTAAAAGCTTTGTGATGAAATTTAATTAAAAAATAAATATTTATCTAAAACATTTTCACACCGTTTCAAAGTTAAGAAACGATATGATAAAGAGAAAATTTTGCTGTGTTGGGTCAGCAATTAACGTGAAATAAATATGATATTCACGATTTAAAAATGTTTTTTTTTCTGCACCCTTTTTTACAGACTTCATACATTCACCATATAAATATGTAGAACGCACGTTTGTGATTGAAATTCAAATTTGTCTCATGAGGCTTTTTTTAATTTCGCATTTAAAAATCAGAAGAGGTCTCGTATAGGACCCATGCTGATTTTTGTAATACAATAAGGTGCATATCTAAAGAAGTGTGTAATATTTTAATATAAAATGAAGTCATCACATTTTTATTAGAAATGTTCACTGGCATTAAGTATCGTGCTAAATGAATATTATATTAGTCATTATGTAAATAAAAACCAAATATATTATGGTGCAATAATTTTTTTATTGATATTGATAAAATCCAGAAATATAAATATAAATATTTTTTTATATCTGGAATAAAAAGTTTTCATTTTTAACCATCATCTATTAAAAATAAATGGGAAAATTTGTAAAAAAAGAGCTATTCTTTATTATTGTATGTGAGAACAATAGTGTTTTGATATATTATATATTAGTTACGACATGCCCGTGCCCTTTTCTTCACAACATGACGTCGATTTTCATTGAAAATTGTCAAACCAGTGGTTTTTTTTTAGGAAATTTAAAGAACATTTGGTTATTTCATCGAAATATTTGGAAATAAAGGTAACAAATAAATACTGTATAACTTTTGATATGCTCTCTGTTTATATTTTTTGTATCCACCATCAAAATCAAATACTTCTACGTATTTTTTTTTATTATCACATAATTAAGTATTCTTGAAGAAAAAATAAGGTTTACACTTACTGCATTTAAAGTTTTACAGATTTTCAAGTAAAAATATTATATGCATGAATGGCGAGTTTAGTTACTGGTAAATTTATGGAACAAAACTCTCATACGTACAAGAAAAGGCTTAAATACATAATATTTTATTTTATTCTCTCTCTCTCTTTCGAAGAAAAATCTACCCAATTTTTAAATAGCGAGAAATATTTCGTGTAGAGCATATTTTAGGAATAAAAAATGCTTGTACGGCAATAATTCTATTTCATTCAAATAAGCAGTTTGCTTTATATTATGGACAAAAAATATTTCCCAGTGAAAAATCTTTTCCGATTGAGAGACCTATTTTTTCGTCCTTTTTATTTTCAAGTGTGCCTTTAAAATGACATTGTAAGGTTTTTATCATGAACTTGATTTCAATCCTTTTTTGTCCTAACATTTTTCATATTGTTGAATATGCTTCATGTTTTTAACAGACATACTATATATAAAAATGATTTTTTACGATAAAAATCCCAATATTAGGATTCATATTTTTATTTATTTTTTATCAATAAATTGCAAAAATTGTACGTAATTTTTAAACAACATTTTCCTCTAAATTCTACAAAACTTTTTGGTGAACTTTCTTTTTTTCTGCAGAGTGAAATGCGAAATAAATCAGATTCTCATTCTGAAGTAGTCCTTAGGGAACTTTTACTCTAGGTATCATATCTTTTTTCACGCCATTATTCACGGCCCATTTTACGATCAGACACATTTAACCTGACTATCTAACACCGAAACAAGCTGTCTGAAGGTAACATAAATCCAATATAAAATAAAAATAAAATATTGAAACATACAATACCTCTATGTTCGACTATCTCAATGTTCATTCATTCTCAAGTTATAGCGATAATATGTATACCATCATATTTTTTGTATTCTATATATATTTTAATGAGTAATATTTAAATTTTTCAATCAAAACAACATTTAAAAATTAGAAAAATAATTTGTAATTTTACAACAGAATCACTGAGAAATATCATAAAATATTAACTCTTCAAAGGAGTCTATATTTTGTACTCATTACCGTTCGCTATGAATAAATAAACATCTTTAGTGGACACATTTCTCAGCGTACCAGCATTATAAATATATTTCAAATTCTTGTCTGAAGAGCCCAAAAATTTGTTACTCAGAAATTTTTTGTTATGCAATAAAGTTTTCTGAAACGAACAGTTTCTCGTAAAAAATCTTTAATGAAATGAAATCTACACACTCAATTATAACGTCTCAAAATTATCGTATGTAATATTAAATATTACCAAAGTACTGCATATAGTAACATTAATACAATATCATTTCAAACAAACACTGTCAATATTAACGTTTTTGTTGCATAAATTATATAATAATATGTCATTAAAAAATTTCCAAGTTAAAAAGAATTTTTATTTTGATCGTTGTGCCAATCCTAGTAATAACATGTATGCGTTTTTTTTTATGTAACATAAAAAAAAGCTGTTTTAAATTATGAGCATATGAAAACATATAAAAAATCATGAAAAAATTTTCATTTACTAACAAAAACATACTAACAATTCATATTGATATATTACGATAATTATACTTAAAAAAGAAGCGTCTCTTGAAACTTTGCAAGATGGTTGATCGTTTATTTTATTTATATTTTACAAAAAAGTCTGTCAAATATGTATAATTTCAATCATGATAATGTTTAAAAAGAATTTTTATATTATGATAATATACACATGTATGTTTAATTAAGCACCTTTTGGTAAGCGTATGCGACATAAAATATGTAATTAATATAAACCTAAGTGTAGTATAAGCAAATATTAAAATTAATCGATCTTTTAAAAAGTGCTATACATAATACGTCAAGTACGAGACCATTGAAGAAAATGGATAGAACGCTTAATTTTTATTTTATTTCACTAACCGTCTAACAATCACCTCGCTCCTTAGCACTAATCAGAATAGGATTTTCTCCCGGCTCAGGGATTCGGTTGGGACGCATGCGGCATGATCTATCACAACCACGGAGGATCGTCTGCCAAAGGGAACAGCCTCTGCTACCTCACCCTTGCTGCTGTACACACTGTCCTCAATGGAGCGGCGAACAATATCCCTGTTAAATCGTTTGACCAGGACAAATCTACTCGGGAAGAATATATCGATATTCTAAGAAACATGTCGAAAAATGCAAGAAGTGAGTATCATAGTTGAGATCGGATATTCTCTGTCACGAGGAAATTTAGAATTGACTGTTAGAAACATTTTCTTATTCTGTTTTATTTCAGTAATTTATAGAATTTGTACTAACTGGTAATGCATGACAATAATGGCGAAAACTTTAAATCAATTAGACGATTTGCATATGTTACGAAAGTAAAGAATATTTTTAATATTTTCTAGTTTTGGGGTTTTGAATATTTCGTTTATTTTTGAGATTTCTTAGTATTTTGATAGGCACATCCTTAAAAATATTTGAAAACTCGGAAAATATTCTTAAGAAAGATTCGCATTTGTCTTTTAACTGATGTAATCTTTCTACGAATTTCGCTGAAAAGGGCGAGATTTAATTTACACATTTTAACATACTAAAAGAGATCAAAAATTTATTCAACGTGAATGATTTTCAATCTGATTTTTTAAAATAATGTTTGTCGATGATATATATGTTCAACTTCTACGTTTCATAATATTTATTAAGGCTTAGAAATCTATAATATCAACTGCTACTAACAGCGATACTGCGATATAAAAATAAATGGTCGATTTGAGTAACATATATCAGGTATAGACAGCTAATTTTATTTTCAAATAACAAACAGTTTTTCATTATTAATAAAATCTGATCTTACACAAAAAAAAACGGAATAGATATTGCAGTATATGTTTTTTCTGTCAACATTTTCTTATATTCATTACACTTTTTAATTTTCCCCTTACGTTCAACCAAAAATTTTATATTGTAGCTGGTAGACAATTACTGATGAGTTTCCTTATCTTTGTGTATACATATATATTTTTTGTGTTCATATTATGATTGATAATTAATTAATTTCTATTATTTAAAACTATTTCAATAATAAAAGTTATCTCTTAAGAACCCAATAAAGTAAATTTTTATTTTCTATACGAAACTTAATTTATATAATCTCGATAATATTTTTATTTCGATTTCAAATTGTGAATAATCTTTTATCAAACAATTAAATCCGTTTCTCTATACACAGTAAAATACAAAATGTTTTAATCTTTAAAGTCGTCGATGTAAATCCCTTTAGGCCCGTCTTTGAATGTTTGTCCCATTTATCAAAAAGTGAAAAATGCCATGAAGCAAATGGGAAAAGAAAAACTAACAACCACAGGACATTTAAAATCTAACCTTTTCCAACTAAATATTCACCTCGAGCAGCAGCAATAATATAACAATTTCGTTTACAAGTTATTTTGTGGTTTGATATTCCTATATAGTCAACACCACGTTTTCTGACAGAATCTGGTTGAAGTGTTACGTTTCATATCATATGTAATCTTCAAGATAATTTGTCTTTTCTTTGATGTAAAAAATAAACGTCCACATAACGCTCAATTCTTGTTAACTTAGACAACAGATGGTGTGGATTCATTTTTAAAGCCGTAGATTTCTGCGTTTTCTCTCATTTTTTATAAATATAATGTAGTGATAACAACAAATTCACGCCTAGTTTTTTCCAAGGCCCAGCTTTACTATTGTTGAATATATTCATCATTTATAAATGATATATAAACTATAGCTTATTGTCACTTCGAGCGCACACGTGTCGTAAAATACTTGTAGTTTCATTTTGGCTGTGTAGTATTAAAAATCTTGCAATATAAATGTTGTGTTTTTATATGTCCAAACATAAAACTTTTTTTTTTTAATTTTCGAAACCAAATTAAAAACACAAATATTGAATCTTAATTCATGATATAATGTTTGACCATTTCAGACATATTTTATCATGAAATACTGCTTTTAATTTTAAGAGTGTTTGATCGTATCCCTCGTATTTTGTGTGTTAACAAAAGCTACTGGAAGTTTTTCAATAAAATACAAATAAAATGATGTTCCATAAATATATATATATATATGATAAATTACCAATTAAAATAAATATCATTTTAGCAATGATTGAAATATTTTTCCGAGAACATCAAATGAAAATAATGTTTCTTTTTTTATTGGCTGCCTTATAATTTGTTTTGCATCCCATTCCAATCATACAATGCAAACAAACGTGATTGTTTGATGTATTTTGTTGAAATTGTTTGCTTTAAATATTTATTAAAATCACGTAAGCTAATAGAAAGCCGCTATTTAACATTTTATATAGTCGTTATTTCGTATAAAACTTGATAATACTGTGGTAAAACTGTTCTTTTGTGGTGTGCAAATACTTTATATATTAAATCCAAAATATATGTTATACAATTCTTCATCGAAAGTTTCATTGATTATTAAGTTAATAAATATCAACAGACTCAAATAATATTACTGCGATGAAAGCTATAGGGAACATTTTATTATAACGTAATACGTCGCTATCTATACTTAAAAAATGCGAATCAAGTATATTAAAACGTCCACAATAAATGATTCGGCGATATTTTTAATGCATTGATTATAATTCTACTAGTTAAACAAACAATATTATATAAATTTCAATCGATTTTTATATTAAGATCCGACCAATTAAGCTTACATCTAGTAATCAAGTAAGATTATTTTATCAATTTTTAATCCATTTTACCAGTTTTTTTCTTTTTATTTACACGACGTCGATACAAATTAATGACGATTGAAGAACTTCTTCATGTATTGCCTTGGTGTACAAATAGTTTTTTTTTCATTCGGCGAATTTCCAAAAAAATACAATATTTTTCTTTTGAGGATAAATTTCTCTTTGTGCTTGTTTATTTACGTGTAGCATATTCCACTAAGCAAATAGTTTTTCCTTCACAAAAAAAAAACATGTAAATTTAACTTACGACAAGATTTCAAACATATGTGGGGAAAAATGTAGACATATGATTTTTATACGTATTCAATTATGAACATAAATTGTATGTTTATAATATACACTAAATATCAATGATATTAAAAAAAATAAAATAAAGATAAAATTTTTGGATTTATTTAAAGTTTTTCATATTCAGTCACAATTTTTACAACTTTTTATAAAATACTGAAGTATGGCGTATATGAAAATATTAATTAAGATAAGAAAAATTACTCAAAATTATTTAAAACTTTGTTCAGGAAAATTTTTATCTTTACTTTTTTTTTCGTAGAATTTATTTCAAGAGTAATTAAAAATATATTAATATTTATCAATGGATAATTAATTCTTAAGAAAATATTTTTCAGGTGAAACGGCTTCGTGAAAGTTTTTTCAATTTTGAGGCGAGTAAAAATATTCACAATAAATAACTGCTAAAATGTATAATATATTCCATGCTTCGTTCTACCACCTGATAATTTTTTAACGATTTTTTATATGATAATTAGAAATTTAAAACAATTACACATAAGTAATTATACAACAAGATGTATGTAATTTTACATAGTTCGATAGTTTCAATAAAAAATATCAGTTTGAATATAATTCAGAATACTTGAAAATATTCAACCCTGATTGAATTTCTCACGAAAAATGTCGATATTATGTTTCGATGATACCAAAAATAAATGATAAGAAACACAATTTATTGTCACTAAAATAGCTTTTCATGTACAGTGTTTCCCTAAAATTATTACAAGGTTATTTATTTGCGTGATAAAACGATTGTATCTAAAAATATTGAATACCTTTGTTACACAAGATATTATCAAGGTTCTTCACGCTTATTCGAGTAAAAATTAAACTCGTAGATCAGCCCACGCGTTACCGGGTTTTATTTTCAAAAATTAACTTTCTAAAAATGATACTACTGTCAATATTTTTTGTTACTTCCTTTGTAAGGTGACTGCAAGCTTTAAATTTAACATTTAAGCGTGATTGTACAAGAAAAACATTGTCAGGCACATGTTTCTGGTAAAATGAAAACGAAACATTACTTTAACATAAGATTAATTATTCTATATTTAGGGCTTCGCCCATATTTAGTCAGTTTTTACACTAACCAAGAGTCTTGTAGCAACGATTTTGGGCTATTTTGTACTCAATCCTGGAGTCGTAGACGAATATCCCAAAAAAAAACCCTGATGGCTCCCAAGCTATAATCATTCAATAAAAAAGGATACCATATCAAAAAGTCTTATATAAATTTATTTAATATATCCATAGTTAATAACAGTTTTAGTAAATACGTACGAAATATGCCATTGTTCAAAAATAGACCGGGCATAGGGCTTGGTTTGCCAAATTTTGGCCGGGACTGATAGTGTTAATACTTGTTTCTTATGTGCACTATATTTAGAAACTATGATGAAAATTTTTTGATATTTTCGGAACATATTTATTATATCCTCTAATTGTCACCGTAATACACTTATCACAAAATAAAATTTAAAGGAAGAAGAAAAAAAAATTTTGGATGTAAAAATTATCCCGGACTAATAAAAAAAATCTTTTGTAATAAAGAGACCGTGAACGGTCTTCATACTGCAATATTTTGAGATGAAAGAATCTACAGACAATAAAAATAAAAAAATCTTACATCTTTATCGTACTATAACTATATAATCATTAACTACGGATTAGCTAGAATTAATTATTACTCAAGTATTCATTAGGCAAAAGGTCAAAGATTAATTACAAAGAAACAGTCATTTTCGAATGTATTATGATTAGATCCCTCTTACTATCAGCAAATGGGTTCACCAATTTATCGTTTTTTGCTGCGATGCTTGTTAATCAAAACGATCGTCGTCGGTGTACATATTAAATTTGTATCATGCATATTAGAGCACCGAAATCAATTATGATACTGAAATAGTTTAAACATAAATCATTTTTTTAATACACGACATTATGTATATATACGGAGTTTGACTACACCTAAAAATCACGTGTTTTTATTGGCTTATTTTATTTTTTTCGATGAAATCAGATTCCTGATATAACACCTAATTTATTTGTATCGATTACTAGAAAATGATGTTATCATAATATTGTGCTTTCTATTCAGAACTATACATATAAAAATATACAACATTTACAAGGTCGCAAGATTACAAGAAAACCCGTTTTTATATATGCTATAAATAGTCTGATTGAATAATTTATTCTAATAAAAATGGATTATCTTAGACAGTCGAAATGAACGAATACTAAGCACAAGATCATACGTCGCTTATAATCGAATATATTTTTCGAGGCTTTCGTAATGAATATAAAACTTTATATCACACAATTATAACATATGTTTTCTATACGCCACCAATCACTTTTTTTATGTGTAAATTTAGAAATTATTAGCTACCCAACAATCAAACACTGAAATCGTTTATTGAAGATATTTCAAATAAAAATTACACCTGTAACTATGCGGTAGTTAATGATGTAAATTGAAGATTTTTTGTACGTTAATAATTTTTGAACAAAACATATGTATTTTTTTAATGTTACACTATTGATTCAATTGTTTGATCAAAACTTCTGGCTTTGTCCAATTAAGTGATACAAAAAATAACTCTATGATCAACTGTGCTAATCATTAAAATAATTGTGTTCTGAAACAACTTTGCACACGAACAGAAAAAATAAGCACAAATATTTAACTGTTATTATATCTATGCAGAAAAAATGGAAATAAAAAGTAATTTTTTACTGACTATAAATAGTATTTTTAATGATGATTATGCAACCAAAAAAATACAGTATACACTGACATGCAGTTATCAAAATAAAATTAATATACTGTTTTTTACTTTTGCAAAGTCAATGAAGGTCGTTAGCATAATATTCAACAAAAGACGTAGCATTTCGATCATATTCTTCAAACTTCTCATTGGTTGTGTTCGCTGTAGAGTTTTTATTTTTGTGTCAGAACGATAATTTTTGTTGTATATTACTTTACAATGATAAGTTATACTACAAATAATGGAAACAAAACTTATTATTCAAAGGAACTTAAGCTAAAAGCTCCACTTATCGATGGCAGTTCTAACTTTTTAAAATCAAAGTTTTAGTAACCTCAATTTCCAAAACTTTTATTTTCTTTAAATGATTGTTTATTTGGAAAAAAGTGTCGAACTGCCTAATTTTTCAATCAAAATTGAATATGTTTCAAAAGATGAATTTTAAATTAAAAAATATGTGTTGAATTAAAAATAAACTTATTGCCTTGTAGTATATTGAAATTTTGATTTAATTGATTTTTGTTATATTTGAATAATATTTTTGTCGAGATATTCTTGTTTTCTTCAAAATTTATCAAATCTCTTGAATATGTGAAGAAAATATTTTTTTTATCAAATTAATGAAAACATATTTTGTTTTAGCCATGAAATGCTTCAAAGTACATATTTTCATAAAATTTTCGGATACATTGTAGTGAGTAAATGAAATTTTGTATTCTAATTCAACATAGAATATTAAAACACACAACAAATTTTATGTGAAAAAAAATTTAATATATTATAAACTCTATCGAAAATTTAGATATGTTTATGAATTATCTACGAATATATTTGCTTTCCATATTCTATTTATTATGAAAAAATAATACGTAAAATATTATGAAGCAAACAAAACTTTTATTTTTTTGATGAACATTAATAAAGATTTATTTAACATTAACAGTCATTGATATATAATATACGTATTTTCAATTTATAATGTTTAATATTTATAAAAATAAATTTTAAATAGGCATAAAAAGCGTAGTTTTAATTAAGAGGCGTGATGCCAAAATTGTTATCAGTTAACACGGAGAAAAAAATAGCAATGTATTTTAGTTCTACAAAATTTAGTTATCAGTTATTTTACATTTTATTGTTCTTTATTAAATTCTGTTCATTTTTACGCCATCGTTAAAATATATGTATACAAACTTGATGGAATACTTTATAGTGAAGAAACCTTTTTTGAAAATGCTTATTTTCATAGACTAATCATATAACTAAATTATAGATCTTTAGAGTGTTAGAAAATTTGACGACAATTTTGATTGTTTCACTGGCAATTTTAAGATTGATTGGACTGCTACAGTATTTATTTAATGTAATATATTATATCAGTAAGTCTAGCAAGGAAATGAAATGGAAATAAAATAAATGTTTTTAATATTATATTGAGTAATTTTCGTAACCGAATACATAAGGATATTAGACAAATTGTGTATATTCTTGACTCGAAAATCTCATTACTCATCCTTACTTATTCCGGTTTTAAAATTCTTTGTAAGCTCTGTTTGTTTATTTAAGTTCTTTATATTTATAATCTGACAAAATACATCATACGCTTTTTATAACGACCCTAGAGGCGAGGAAAAATTTAAACATACTATATATATATCTAGCAATATGTTATTAATTTTGGCTCTTGTTGAATTTTTCCTAGCCCTAGAATTTTTTTATTACGTATTTGTAATCTTTTGCTAATAAAATTTTGTTTTCAAATAATTTGATGCAGAAAAAACTAAATGGAGAATATTTAATTACATCCCTTTTAAAACACCAACAACAAGTCTTAGTTAAATATCTTAAATGAAAAGAGTGAAAAATTACAATAAACGTTCCATTAATAAATTTATGCAATAATATGACATTAATATGAATCATTTTTTATCATTTTTTTTTTCATTCTAAGAATTAACTGTTAAACAAGAAAAAATAAAAATGAAGTTTACTTTGCGAAATAAACCAATATTATGATTGCATTAGGTGAATCTATCCCCGGAATAAAAGTTTTCTGTTAAAAAAAGGAAAATACATTCATAAAAAATAACGTTCAAATTGATCCGTAAATATCATGAAAGATTATTGGACATGTGTTATTGACTCAGAAAACTGTTGAAAGTTCCGTTGACTTAGAAAATATTCAGATCAGGTTAACTTGACAGAATACAATATTGTTTTGAATGTTGAACTTTCCAGCCAAGTATTCATATCATCAAACTTTCAAAAGTACACAACTTTAAGTTTGATGTTGAAATTTCAATATTCCTGGTAAACCGATGAACTCTCAACACACATTAAACATTTAACATATATTTATTGATTCAAGAAAGAATTCATTTTGAATCTAATATAAAAGTTTCGAAATGATACTTTATTTTTTATGTATAAGAAACAATTAATGTTACCCCGCAAAGCATTCTTTTTTCTGGAACCTAACTGTATAACCTCACTTGTATATTTTCTTTATAAAAATTGATAAAAAGTTCTATAACGAGAATTCGATGAAATAACTGTTTTCAAAAGAAACTTAAGTAAAATTATGAGATTTTATTCGCTGCGTAATGTTTGTAATGTAATTGATGTGATTTTAAGACCCTGTTCACTTTGGACGTACATTAGTAGACAAATTATGTTTTTATAGAAAGAGTTTTACGGCGCCTCTTAATTGGTCGATTGCTGTTCTTAACTTTTCGGTAAAAAAACGATGGTAAAATTACAAAATTAAAGTTAACATTACAAATATGTACCGTGTTCTCGTGCTGCCTTTAGTAAAATATATATATGTGTGCTTTAAAACCGATTAGGATGAGACAGTAGAAAAAGTGTTTTGAAAGAAATAGAGAAACATAATTCAATCTTTTATGTATCACATGTGTCATCAAACTATAAACTATGAGTGGAAGTCCTAATAAGTTATTGAGTTTATTAAATAAGAAAATATTCTTAATAGCATTATAAAAAAAAATTTTCACCGTGTTATTATAAAAAAATCTGAAATTTTTGCTGTTAATCATGATATTAACGATAATTCTTTTTAAAATATGATCAGTATTTTTTTTTTTGAGAAATGACCATATTTTATCGTTACACTTAATTAGAATACAAAATATTTTTTGAGAGTGATATTTTTATTAATAGCTTAAGCTTGAGCTGTCCCTGCTTTTGCCGAATCCAATATAAAGTATCAGTTGATAATGCTCGTGATGAGCGAAACCGGTCCTGATCAAAAAATATATTGTGGAAATAAGTACTAAAAAATGTGTTTTTATTATATAAAATATCATGCCTTTCCATCAAGAAGTGACAGTTAACACCTTACAAATAGATACCATTTTTAACAATATTTATAAATGCTCTTTGTTTTGAAGAACGCAGTTATCTAACTTAATTTTCTTCATATCACGAGAATAAAGGACCATTGATAGAGTTATCTTTGAAGTGGTATGCAGCATTTTGAAAAATCTAAATATTTTAAAACTATGAAACTGATAAGAAAACCCTTATTATTCTATGTCTGAAAATCATATCTCATGCCATTATTTATTGGTGATTTTTCCCCTTTTTCTGTTAATCATGATAAATTGAACAAAAAATGGTACATCCATTATGTCAACCCACTAAGATACAATTTAAAATATTAGGTTCGTAGCTTTTCTATTCTATAATACAATATGCAAAGAAAATATTTTTTTCATGACTAATTTTGCCGGTTCGACTCCCATTAAAACAGTTTTTCAATTGATTCATGAATTTTTGTTCGGAGACATGGGTGCTTTTGACATCTCTCACCCAGTCAATCCTCAAAAATGGCATAGTAAAAGCGATAAGTTTTCCACTAGTTCCATCATCTCCACTTGTGGCTTGTGGAATGGCTTATTGACTAATTGAATGGTAAGCAGTCCTCGTATATTTTTTTCTTTAAATACACTTATATTAAGAGGCTCCCATATTATCGAAATTAAACGTGGGCATGAAAAAAAAATACTTCATTCACTAACGTTTTTCTTTCTTTCAATCAAATAGGTCATATTATTTTCCGGCGACAAAACAAAACAACGTCTGAAGAGGTTTTAGTCAGAGGTCAGTAGCCTGCGAGCTTATCGGTATTCAATTACGGATTTTGATTGAATCCCAATTAGACTTGAAATTTAAGTTTAATTAACTCTTAGTCTTATAAGATTACTAATAACAAATAGGGTCGGATAAAAATGACGCTTTCTTTGTCTTTGACGAGTGTTTTTGTGTTGCGGAATTGGTAGTAAAATTTATAAATCTTAATATGATTTCGCTAATTTTAATAATCATTTATGAACGCTTTAAAGATATTGTAATTAAATGATGCATATAATTCGCATTAAACTTCTTTGAAAATTATTTTTAGAGAACCAACCATTTTTCAATATATAATATTAGTGTTTACATAATATTTTGGAATTGAAAATAAGATAGGCGTTGTCGTAAAAATTTTGTAATCCTTTTTGATCGGACAATAAAATATTTTACGATCTTATGTATTTACAATAAAATAACAGCCTTGGTTCCCTCGCAAAACTATTAGATAGCATTCTTAAAGATTCGGTATTTTTTATTATTTTAGATCTTTGAGGTCTATCAATCGACTTCTTATTTTATTTCTACAATTTTCAACATATTCATAACAATTTATTGCATATTAAATAATATAATAACCATTTCAAAACTAAATGAATAAAATTTGTTTAATGTCACGATTAAACATATTCTCGTTGAACGAAATCTACATTTGAAAATCTTATCTCCTTTAATTAACTATCAATTTCTGGTTTATAAAATATATTTTTTTTCCACCAATATTTATTTATAATAATTCAAAATATGGAAAAAATTGATAAAATCTCTATGAGAATACTGCATGGTGGTTTTCATTAAAAAAAATAGTTTACTGACTCATCCCTGACTGCTTTTTCAAAACTTTTGAGTCAAATCTGAATAATGAAACTCAAGCAATCATTGCAGATTTTGGTTTAAAAAATAGGCATTTTTAAACAAATTTGTCTTTATTACAGTTAGCAATAATTGACCAAAAAAGGGTTTTTAAAAATAATATATTCAACACATGTAACCTGTTCCATTGCTTAGAATATGTGTTTTCCATAACAACTTTTTTTGAATTATGATAGCGGTATATTTAAAGTAGATGTCATTCGTTTTTGTACGATTTATCGTTCAGTTAAAGGTGGCACAAGCTTAAGGCTTTGAGAAATGTTTTATACCAACACGTGTGTGAAACCTTTTCTACTAGCTCCGGCTTAATAGTCAATTGCAAAAGGGACTTTCGTCGAACAGTTTATAACATTATTCAAAGCTCCAATTCTACAGTATTTAAACAAAACCTATGGTTTTAAGTTTTAATTGAAATCTACAGTTGTGTTTGATAATGCTGAATATTCAAATGATTCTCTTCTAGTTATACGACCTAAGTATTGGGATTTAGTTGTGACATCAAAGATAGCATTGCCTTTAAATACAACAATAAAAATTTTCTACGATGTGGATCAAGTATGTGAACTCGAAACATTGCCACATTAACCAGCCGCCCATAAACTCATTCAACTTCATCTATTCAATTGAGTATTATACTGAAGCAAAAATAATATTTAATGCTATCAAATATTTATAGAAAATAAAACTGGATTTTGGTAATGTTCTAGTTCCTTTTAGAGAATATAAGCTTCCTTTGAAGCATTATTAACAGAAGTGTTTCCAAATATTCTCGTTACTGTCCGCTCGATTTTTTATACCTGGGATATGACAAGTTAGCTGTTAAAACTCTAGAGTCTAGACTATATGTACTTGGATTCGTATCCTTTGGCATTTCAACCGACCCCAACGACTTAAACTTAGACTCGATTAAAGATCGAGCATATAAAATGTATCAATTTAAATAGTAAAACAACTGCGTACAAAAAAAAGCTAACAATTTTAATATAAAATTTGCTAAATCTGAGTAAATAAGTTTTTGTCAAGCAAAGGGTCCGCCAAATAACTTTTTTTTTTGAAAATGCTATAAAAAAAAAACTACTAATATTTTCTCAAATTTCTTTTTTTATTTGAAAGTACAATCCTTCCGGTTAATAATGGAAAATAATTTCATTCAAATGGCTGCCTCGGCTGGCCATGCAGTAGCCTACACGATCGGTCCAATTTTTAAGCACATTATCGATTGTGTGCAGCTGTATTTCACCAATGGCTTCACGAATATTGTCCTTTAAAACGTCAATTGTCTCTGGCTTGTCGGCGTAACACTTATCTTTGAGGGCACCCCACAAATAATAGTCCAACGGTGTCAAATCGCAGCTCCGAGGTGGCCAAACGACATCAGCTCTGCGGCTGATAATGCGATCTTCAAAAACAGGGCGCAAAACATCGAGTGTAGCTTCGGCTGTGTGGCATGTAGCGCCGTCCTGTTGAAACCAAATGTTGCCAATATCCTCCTCTTCAATTTTTGTGAACAAAAATTCTATAATTATATAAACGAGCGCCGGTTTTCATTCTGTTCGTGTCGCACATCTAAGTACCACAACGGAACTATGGCGTTCCACCACAGTTACAAAAAAAAAATCTTTGTGAACATAAAATAATTTGTGTCTTTGGTTCTTTTATTCTAAGTAATAATCCACTGTAAGTTTTATTTTTCAGACATTGCTGTAAAATCTATAAAAATATTCCGAATATTTTTTTCAGTTGAGAGAAGAATACACGATTTTTTCGCTTCGGTTACTTTACTGTGAGAATTCAAACGGCAGATAATTCAATTTACAAATCAACTGCTCGCTACGATCAATTTCCGCTTGACTATGGTTTTTATTTTTCGGTTCAATTTAAAATCGCGTCCCTATCCCATTATGGTAGAAGACAATTTGTCAAATCGTAATATCAAACGAAAATTTTTAACAAAATACTGAATTCTTTGATTTTTGTAAAAATAATTTGTGAAAGAGATATATTATTAGATGTAATAAATCAGTGGCTAAGAGTGCTTTCGGTGGAGGGGGTGTAAGCGACGAGTAATGGAAAATATAGTGCACACTTCAACAGCCATACGTAAAAACCATATAAATTATATGTATAAAAAAAAAAAATGGTTTCACAAATAAATGGTACCCTAAGAAATAATACAATTGGCTTTGGAATAAACTTTGTTTCAAAAGACCCAAATATAAATGTGTTTGTTTACATAGATCATAAGCTCAATATATTTCTTGACAATTTCTCTATCCTATCTATATTTTGTTATCTTTGTATATTTTTCGTAATTGCTTCATTTTTATTATGATAGTATTATGTTTGGTTAAAATTTTAAATTCACTTAACTGGTGAGGTATTTACAAGTCTATGTAGTTTTGAATGATAAACCACTAAATTATAAAAATAAATGAAAATGGCGTTAACTATTGCAGAAAAACTCATTCAACGTATATTAAATTACTGCATTGAACCGTAATTGGTAATAAGCTATTCTTTATTGGAGTATTTTAAAAACAAACAGAATCTATTTGAGTTGGTAACCTTTACTAAGCGAACAGTCTATCCTAACAATTTTTTCCTTGTTTTATCCTTAACTTCGACAGTGAATAATTAAATTCTTATAATAACATCGTTATCTGATTAATATCTTATTTCACTAAAAATTTTAATTTATCAATTGTATTTTAATTGTATTTTATTATTCGATAAAACCTCTCATTATCGTGATATTGTAAGTCGAATATCACTGTAATGAAATTAGATCCTATTAACAGATTTAAATTTAGCTTCTGGACTTAGGATACACATTTTTTGTAATTTCTCTTCTATAAAAACGATGAAAACAGGTTACTGACTATTAGCTATATCGCATACGTGTGATAAAGTATCTAAACATGATTGGAAACAAATTCCAAAGTCGTGATTGACAAAACATGTTGTGTTTAAGTGTACAGTACTTGAATAATTCAAATTTCATTTTGAAATTATATCAAGTACACTAAGCCAACATCGTAATTATATAGAAATTTGGAGTTGTTCAACCAACTCAATAAGAGTTTTTAAGTTTGAATTGATTAAATTCTCAAAATACAAAACTTTAAGCATCACTACAGAATTACGAAAGCAAAGATTAAACAAAGACTGCCGATAATTTCATTTGACTTTTATCGGCTTAATTAATTAGTTCCCTTATAATTTCTTGTTGCAAAATTATCTTGCTTGGATGTTTATTATTGGTAGGTTGGCTTTATTTGAAAACCGATAATAAGCAAAATACTAATTGTTCAACCATAGGTAGATGTAGCGTTTTTACTGAGTATTTTACTGAATTGAGATGGAATGATTTTATAGAAGTAATATAACTTTTACCTCTTTTTATAAACATTCTCTTTTTTTGATTGATTGATTGAATTGGCATTTAATTGGCAAAACTTCATAAAAACATTTATTTCTTCAAAATTTATTACATATTTTACGTCTTCATCAGAACTATCTCTAGATTTTAATTTTAATTATGTTGAAATGAAATACATTGCTATTTTTTCACTATGTTCTTCCCTTCTTGTTGGATTGCGATGAAATCAACATTTTAGATTCACTTAAATAAATTAAAGTAAATGATCGATGCCTTAACGTAAAACTTATAAAATAAAACGATGCCTCGATTTCGACCACAATAACTGATATTTGGGTTCTCTAAGTATTTAAACTTATTGAAAAATTGTTAAAAAAATATTTGTAAACGTATTTTAAAAAAACTTTTTGTTTATACATCACAGTTCATCGAAACACAATGGAATTTGACTATGTAAATTTTTCTAATACGGTAGTCAATTTTCAAAAATCTTATAAAGCCAATTAGCTTGAATTCTAATTTGCAAACATTACATGTAATATGAAATTGATTGTTATTCTACATGAAATATATAATGGTGTGGTAGATTTTTTTTTTACTTTAAATCAAAAATTTTAATGACTACTGATGAACTAATCGTCGTAACTGTCTTCATTATAAATTTACACACTCTTCTTTTGCAAGATTTTCATCATGCTTTGTACCGAAACTTCAGTCTCGTAAATGAATTAGCGTGTCACCAAAAGTAACATTAAATAATTTCAAACCTTTAAAGTAGACATTATCTTAAATAAAAAAAAAGAATAATCAGTCTTGACATATAATTTATAGTTTGCTAATAAAATATTGTGACATTTTTCCTTGGGTTCTCAAAATGTCTTTACTTTTAGCAGCTTGAAACACGATTAATTGCTTCTTTAATCAATTTTTAAAGAACGTAACTTTGCTTGCAAAAGTTTTTTTCACTACATCATTAAGCCTGTCAGAGCTTCACAAACATTTTAATTGGACGATAAAACCGAAAAAGTTTTACCTCCCTTCAAAAATAATAATAATTTCTATCTGAAAATAAATCTCATACCATTTAAGTACTGGAGAAGACCCTTTTAATTCTTTAATAGAATAATGATTTTTCTGAACTTGCTGTCTCGTTGGAAAAGTATACTCATCCTTCCAAATATTTTTCTGTTTAAGCTTCTCTAATCTCTAAAACATAAGTGCATTTGTAGCATACTTACTTAAGAAATAAAAGGTTTGCTTATTAGGAATAGATTTTTGTGTTAAGACATGTGAAATGTGTTTTTATTTTTTCAAATGTGAAGGAAGAAAGATATTTATAATAACTATAACGAAACATATCTAGTCAAATTAAATTGAAAACAAATGGCTTGCCACATATTTTCTCACTACTTTTTTTTTGATATCCGATTACTCACGCTTTTCATTTACTTTAACATAAAAAGTGTAAGGTGCTTCGTCTTCCTCCAACAAATCTCTTTCATTACGCATATCAGTAAAATCAGTAACATTAACAAGTCTTTCAGATCAAAAAAATCATAATTTTGATCCGACTGTCTATTACTTCGTAATGACATTTAGGAGACTAGACGAAATAAAGAAAGCATATGTTTGAAAAGGTTATCCAACCGTTGCTATCGCAGCAACTGTATGAATCAATTCAACAAATGAAAATTTTACGAAATCTAATATTAACGACGTGAATCTTCGGATTATTCTTAGATTTTTCATAATCAAAATATTATATTTTTCAAAGCTATAAGGCACAAATTAGAAATTTTAAAACGTGGTACTTTTAGGTTTTCTTTCTCTGTTTCCTTTTTTCGTATAGTCTTCTAAAAGGTATATATTGTCAACGACACACAAATTTGAAGTGTTAACATGTGGAATGGAATAAAGCTTAATTTTTTTAATCATAACAATTTTTGCTTGTTCATTATTTATTTCAGATTTTTTTACTTCCCTCCTAAATAAAATATATTTTGTTGGCCAGTCATAAAAAGCACATTATTTGGAGGAACACATTATAGATTTCATGAAGCTCAAACATAAAAAGTGCTGGCCCTCCTCACAAGAATTTTGGTTTTTGAAAAGCAACCTACATTTATCAAAACAGTCTTCCAAAAATAATATAAACCGATTGATTTCTAATATCATATGTATATTTTTTCCTTTTAGTTGTCGTCGTTTGTGCAAATCCGTTGACGGTCAGAGAGATTATGCTTGCTGCAGAAGAATTGAACATGGTCTCATCTGGAGAATACGTATTCTTTAATATAGAACTTTTTTCAAGGTAAGCGTTTTTTTATTTGCTATTTAACTACTAGAAGAATTTTCACAAATATTTTATCATCATCAAAATTATGTTTCTACGTGTGATGATAAGCTACACTGATAAAAAATAAATGGCGGTAGTAATCATAGGCTCATATCATCTATCTATTGATGAAAAATATTATAAACAAGCATATTCCGTTAAGAAAAATAAATTTATTCAATCATTAAAACAAAAAGTCAAAAATAATGAATTGTAAAACAAATTTAAACCGGGCTTCTCAGTATAAAAAAATCGTAACACCTATACACATTGTCAATAAAATGTAGGTCCAACATGCTCCGAAATCTAACATAATGTCAATTAGAATTGTTGAATAAACATTTACCCCAGTGAGAGGTTCTCGAAACCTTATTACGTAGCAGAGATTTATTTACGTTGACCAAATACAAAAATGTTTTAAGACAGATTGAGAAAAAAACTACTAGGCTCGTTTTATTAATTAGGTTTTTCGTGTTTTGATGCAATTATTAATTTTATTTAGGTATATAATTTTTTTTTAAATAATAAAAACACATTTTTTGTACTTATTTCCACAATACATTTTTTGATCAGAACCAGTTTCGCTCATCGCGAGCATTATCAACTGAGTTGATCAAAAAATATATTGTAGAAATAAGTACTAAAAATGTGTTTTATGTGTGTACACAAATATCCGTAATGAAATCTTTTTATTCTACTGATTAATGGGTGAATTTTTCATTATTTGTTTGTCTATTTTTTGTTGCGCATAGAAATGTCTAGCTGAAAATTAAAATTGCCATCAGATTTTTTGCGACAACTTTATTGCAAAAGCCAATGTATTTCCGGATGTTATTTATTACAATTCACCTACGATCAACTGAAAAATATTTTCTTTTTTGAAATTCCATGAAAAAAATCGACGCCTAGATGAATTTTATCGGAAATGTGCTGCTATATTGCACCATAAACAAAATGTTCAATTTTAGTCGCAAGTCAAAAACATCGGGTTTGGCGTACAATTGGTTTTAGAGAAGCAATGATATTTTTTAAATATAAATCATTCAAATGACTCAAAAATTAAATTCTATTATTATATTCAGGTTATTGTATTATTTAAATGTAGTAAAACAATAACAAATTTAACCTATATATATATATATATTAACGGTTAATTAAATTTTAACAAATTAGACATTAAAAGACAAAGAAACATTTTCTGTTAGGTGAACCTTGTAAATATTGTAGTTGAAAATATATGTCTTACAAATTTCATGACCGGTTTATTCAACACATTAAACAAAGGCATTGTGCTCATCCGCGCCAAAGCTCATTCATTGTCTGTGGGTATTTTGAAAAGATTGTCGTACCCAATACAATTTCTTCCATACAACAAAAAACCACTATTTTTTTCAACAAGAAAGCTTTCATATACTGACTTCATGCAAAGATTTTTCTAAATGAAAACGAAAGAAAGTCACGCAATCTACAAGAACTTAATCGTAATTCAGTGTTATAAGTTTTATAATTATAAATTGTCCAGTCCATTAATATAAAATGAGCAATTTTACAGGATACATTTGGATTCTTACTTAATAATGTTGTTTAAAATTAGATCAAGAAATTTTATTTATCAAATCATTAAATATTATAATATTTTCATCCCAAACTTGGTTTCCAAAGTGTGATTTTAAAAGCATGTCTGTTCAAAATTAGACTCTATTATCGACAGTTTTCTGATACCTTTCAAGAACTTTTTAAATTTCTTTTCATCTTTGGATTGCGTAATCACGTATTTCCGCAGTTATAAAATTTTATTTATTTAATCTTGTGGCTTTTAGAACTTTCTGATATCTCAGCTAATGAAATCACACGTTTTCAAAGTTTGACGGTTTATCCGTATAAATATATATATATATATATAAGATTAAGGAAATTTATTTTTAAATGTAATTTAATTTTAATTCAAGCTATTCGTTTTTAACTACCCAATTTGACAAGAATATTTTGGTAGTTAAATATATTGATGAATTAATTTTTTTGACTATTAATTCATGAGTCATTTTATATAATATTTATAAAAATAAGACATCTTTTCCACTAAATAATGACACTTTAACTTTAAAAAAAAATTAAATACTAATAATAAAAAACAACTGAAACACTACACTTAACATAATTATATATTCCTTATTTGTAGTCTGTTAATGTTAAGTACTTTTCCAATGTCTTATTTTATTTCGTACAGTCTATCATCGCCATCATCTTTGGAACCATGGAGAGTGGAAGGGGATTCTGATGAAAGAAATAATAGAGCTAAACGGGCATACACTGCAATGCTGACTGTCACTACTCAAACACCAGATGATGAAGAATATCTTGAATTTTCTGCTCAGGTAAAAAAATCTTGCTTCGCAAACACATTGAAATAATATGACCCATTACCATAAAATGCCAATGAAATTTTAAAAAAAGAACACAAAAGGGCAACACATTATCCCTTACCCTTCAAATCTTCGTTACTGTATGTATTTTGCTTTTTTTAAATTGACTTTGGAATACAATGACTCGATACAAAACAAAAAAAATATGCACACATTTTCAAGATATGGAAACCATGATTGCAAAATATTACCATTATAACAAATTTTCAGCGAATATTCAGATTTATTGATTGAATAGGCATTCACTTGGTAGAACTCCATTATATCACGATGAAAAAATAGCAATGTATTTTAGTTCTACAAAATTATTTTTAAAAAATATAGTTGATAGCTATTTCGGCTCACGCCATCGTCAGAACTATTGTAGAACTATTGTAGTTCTGTTGACGGCGTGAGCCGAAGTAGCTATCAACTATATTTTTTTTAAATAATTTTGTATAACTAAAATACATTGCTATTTTTTTACCGTGGAATATTCAAATGTTAAGAAAATGTAGGTTTACTGCAAAATGGGTTTAAAATAGCATATAAATTAACTAAAATATTACACCTTTTGTATCGTTTTTATTGAGATAAAATGATATATTACTTTTATTTAAAGATTTCTTTTTTCATTAAATTAAGCTATAGATTTAGTAAAGCTTACTAATTGGATACGAAATATATTTAAGAAAACCGCTTATTTGTAATACCTAGGTCAAAAATCTATTTATATACAATAAAATTTCTTATGAAAGTGTATTATAAATATTTTGCGTAGCTTTTGAAAATTGCGGATTATTTTATAAAATCCTTTTAAAATTTTCGTCTAGAAAGCAACATCCGATATTTCGTTTATTAAACTTTGATCCCATTAATTAGTATACATTTTTAATGTAAAACCATCTCATCTCTTGAGCTTTTGTGAAAATAAGTCTAACTATTGTCGAAATTAATTTCATTAAAAATCTACAGATACATATACAGATAACGAATGAAATTATTAAGGCTTAGAGTTATTCGATGTTTTTTAATAAATCGAAAAATATTTTCAATTATAAAATAAGCGCGACTCTAGACAAATTAATAAAGTATTTGATCTGCCAACATAAGTAGACATAGACTAGATGTATGGTATTTCTCAATAATTATTGTCAACTTGCTTTATCTTAGACATATCCTATGATAATTGTCTTTTATCAAACGCCATGCACATGTGTTCTTGAATACTTGAATCTATCACAAAATCTTTACATGATAAGGAACTAGAGTTGCACTGTAATCTTCTTATATTATATAACTTGTGCTGCAGCGTATTTCCGACTTTTTCAAAAGGAGTTAAAATTTTCATTGTATAATTTTGAGATTTAGAATAGTATTTTATGGACATGTTATTTTTTTATGCATCATATTATATTTATGTATTCATTAGTCAACCCATTGGTTTGTTTGTGTATAGTCTGTATAAACATCGTATTATTTATCGCCAAACCAAACAGCAAATATATTTTTGACAATAAAATTTTACTGTAGCTAAAATATACAACATACCTTTAAGATTTTTTTCTTTAATTTTTTTTTAATTAGCAAATGAAAGTTGATGTCAAAAGTAGAAAATAAAAACATTTGAGATAAGGAAACGAAATTTGACAGTGGTGGAAAAAAAAAGAATAAACTTTAATTGTTCAAAATTTTCACAATTCCACATGTCTAGTGACTCACAACCCGGGATTCGCTTTTCAACATCTTCATGCATTTTATTACACTGATGCAATAGAACTGACATTGTTTCTGATGAAATACAAAGTTTCAAAAATTCAAATTTCATTCCAGTACCCTCATTCGTTATCTTAAATGTTAATTATCAATAAACTAAGAATAAAAAAGTAATGATAATTACAATTTAACTTCTTCTCATCTTATTAAGCAATACCAATTTCATATTCGAAATGTGTGGCTAGTGATCGGTTTCTCCATGATTTTCTATTTACCGACATAGTTTTCAGTTTTATGCAAAGTTATTCCAGAATCAAAAAACCACGCCAAATAAAGTTTATGAATAATCTCGAGTAGTCTGCTAAGAAAACTGAATCAATTCAGTTAGAATCTTAGACGCGAGTCAAAGCTTTTTTGACTTTTCTCTTCAAACACAGAGCTTTTTTCCGCTCTCCTATCACATACGCTTACAGTTAATCTTGACTATTAAGAAGCTGTTATTTTTACGTTTTATTCAATTTGATTTAATTTTTTTCTATTTTAATAACAAGGTCGATATGCGGATTTATTGTAAATATTTATTTTCATTTTTTTAAATTAAGCTGTATTATTTTTAGGTTAAAGACTTAGCATACAGAAATTACAACTACACTTTCGGGAACGAAAGCGTTTCGACTTTTGTCACTGCTTTTTACGATGCCGTTCTTTTGTATGCTATCGCGCTAAACGAAACTCTTCAGAACAATACGGCAATGGGAACGGCGTCGCTTGATGGAAGTGAGATTATTCGACGCATGTGGGGCAGGACTTTCAAAGGTAGGTCTCTATTAAATTTTCAATGGTGTTCAAATTTTATCTCAAAATGTTTTTTCAACGAAGAGCTGTTTTAAGCCTAGACAATAACGTTTTTCTTTTCGAGGATTCCAAAACAATGTCGTAAGTATCCAGTATAATCTTTATATATATATTGGTGTACCGCAGTGTGAATTGGTAAAAAAACACAATTTTATATTATTAATGCTATTAACATGGCCCAAATGATTAATATATTTTTGCCATAACCATTTTTAGTATTTTTTTTTACTATGTTTGTTAAAAAGAAAGATTTCATTCGTATTTATTCAAATATAATGGATAATTTTGTATCTTATATTGGTTATAAATACTTTTTAATTTTTATCAAAAGCAGAAATCAGATGGTTTTAATTTTATGAATTGTACAAATTTTATATTTACGACAATATTTCTAATAAATTATTCAAAATAAATTTGAATTCCTTTTTTAAGCCTACTGATTTAAATAGGAGGAAAGAACCAAACAGGAAAATTTAAAATACATCTATTGAAAAAATAACTTTAAATAATTATGTAGCTTAAATACTTTGACATAACAAACAAGTTTTAAGAGTTATGAAGTGAAGGTTTTTTGTCATATCATCGTTTTAGTAATAATTTTATCAAATCTATCTTTATATATATAAATGAATATCTGTCTGTCTGTCCTTTATAAACTCCTACACCATTAATCCAATTGTGATAAAACTTTGTCGAATTATTGCTTAGACTACCGGGCAAAAGAAAGGATACTCAGAATTTGATTTGATTACGAAAATTAATTGAATATTTACTAAAAACATGTTTTCATACAAGACTATTGTAATACAGAATGGCCATTTATGAAGCATTGTATCCATAGCAACGCCGAAAACAAAAATGTCAAATCTGTCACATGCACCTGTAGGTATTTTAAGCAGGTACTGAATATTTTGAAACAAAATTCGATTTTCGAATAAAGTATTTCAATGTTTGAATTTTTACAGACTTTTTTGTTTTGTGTCGCATTTCAGAACGAATTTAAATAAATGTTACGTATAAATTCCAATTGCCGGTCGACTTCAGATATTATTATATCAATCATTTTTTTACATTTTTCAAAAGTGAATTTCAAAACGCAAGCAAAACAATGACGTTAAAGTTGATAATCCTTGGATTGTACTGTATTCATAGCTTCTCTTGAAAACGTACAAAGCACACATCAACTTCGAGTATTGTAATTCAGTGAAATCCATCAAATACATTTGTAAATATGTCAACAAAGGAAACGACATGGCAATTTTTGGAGTGGGAAATTCAACTGCATCTGTCGATGAAATCAACCAATATCAACTGGGAAGCTACATTAGTAGCAGTGAAGCAATATGGCACATTTTATCATTTCCAATTCATGAACGGCATCCAACAGTTCTCAACTCATTTGGCAATTCACCTCGAAAATGGACAGCGTGTGTACTTCACAACAGAAAATGGACGTGTAAGAGCATTGTCACCACAGCCAACAACATTAACTGCATTTTTCTTATTGTGTAGGGATGATATGTTTGCAAAGACACTACTTTACACAAAAGTGCCAACATTCTACAGATGTTTTACTGTTAATCAACATACGTGAACCGACATCCTTCCAAGAATCGAGAACAGTAAACGGTCGAATATGTGTCACTTATAGTGAAGCTTGCCTCGAATTTAATCTTCTAGAAAACGATGTACATTGGGACACTTCACTCGCTGATTTATCAAATACTGCTCACCCACAACAAGAACGTGCGTTATTTGCAAGTAATATTAACAATGTGCTTTCCGTCCAATCTTTGGGGAAAATACAAAGACTACACGAATGAACATATTTTAGATATGATAGTTTGCGTGCAACGATTCAAAATCCACACGTTCAATTCACACCAAACGTGTATAACGAGGCATTGCTATTGATTGAGGAAATATGTTTAGAAATTGCTAACAAATCACTGATACAATTGAGAATCACTGCGCTGAATCGATCTAACGACTGACTTGGTCGTGATTTCCAACGAGACACACACTTTGGTGTGGATGAATTGGGTAAATTTGTTCAAACGAATCTTCCGAAGTTGGTTCCAGATCAACGTATAGTGTATGAAACAATTATGGATGCAATTACAAGTCAAAGTGGTAAATTTTATTTCCTAGATGCACCCGGAGGCACAGGTAAAACCTTCCTCATTTCACTCATTTTGGCAACCACACGATCACGAAAAAACATTGCACTAGCAATCGCATCATCTGGAATTGCAGCAACTCTTTTGGATGGTGGTCGAACAGCGCATGCAGTACTGAAACTGCCATTGAATATGCAAATAATTGAGACACCAACATGCAATATCAACAGAAATTCTTAAACGGGCAAACTACTCACATCATGTAAAATCATTGTATGGGACGAATGTACTATGGCATCCAAAAAATCATTGGAAGCACTTCTTTTCTTCACAACATTTCGGTGGCGCACTCATTTTATTGTCTGGTGATTTTTGACAAACTCTACCTGTTATATCACATTCAACAGTGGCCGATGAACTTAATGCATGTCACAAATCATCCGTTTTATGAAGATACGTACATAGATTCACTTTGAAGACCAATATGCGTGTACAACTACAACATGATGCATCCGCTGAACGTTTCGCAAAACAATTGTTGTATATAGGAAATGGGAAAATGGCAATAGAGGAATCCATACAATGTATCACATTGCCAGCGAATTTCTGTAAAATAACCGCAATCATAGACGAATTAATTCACAAAGTTTTTTCCAAATATTGCACACAATCATAAAAGTCATCAATGGCTCAGTGCACGTGCTATATTAACCGCCAAAAACAAGGATGTCAATGCAATCAATTTCGGCATACTAAATGAAATACCAGGAGAAGCAACAACGTTTAAGTCAATCGATACTATACCGAATCAAGACGAAGTCGTCAATTATCCAACAGAATTCTTGAATTCACTTGATTTGCCAGGCATGCCGCCGCATGTTTTAACATTGAAAATTGGCGTCCCTATCATTCTTCTCCGAAACATAAATTCCTCACGACTTTGCAACGGTACCAGGCTTTCGGTAAGAAAAATGATGAATTATTGAAGCTACAGTTTTAAATGGAAAATTCAAAGGAGAAGAAGCACTGTTGCCACGCATCCCAATGATTCCGACAGATATGCCACTTGACTTTAAACGTCTGTAGTTTCCAGTGCGAGTCGCCTTTGCAATGACCATCAATAAGGCACAAGGACAATCGTTACAAGTTCTTAGACTAAATTTAGAAAATCCGTGCTTCTCACATGGACAGCTGTATGTGGCCTGCTCACGTGTTGTAAAACCTTCTGATTTATTTGTGTACGCACCAGATAGAAAAACAAAAAACATTGTGTATCCAAAAGCACTCCAATAAATAAAAACATATACGGCCGCCACTGTCAAATTTCGGTAAGAAAACATAACCTAAGCTTATCGTTTCTAATTGGCTCCGGCCTCGCCTCAAGTCCGACTTATTCAATCGGAAGACGAGAGGCTCCCGACGAGACGATTCCATAGAGTCGCGGTTTCTTTTTTTTTGAGTGGCATTGCAACGCATGCAGGGTACACGCTAGTAAGTATATAAAAGTAACACGTACACGTTCAAATATATTCTTTCTATTTTCAAAACAGTACAATTGAAAAAAAAACGACACACAGAATGAATATTTTATGTATAGGTTTATAGATGTGGGTATTAGAGAATTTGAGACACAACAATTATAGCAAAAACCATTTTACTACACCTTATTTATAGCCCATTAAATAATTTATGTGTTTTGTTACCATGAATAACTTCAATAATAAACAATCTGGTTTTATAGAGCAGTAAAAAACAACTTGACAATGTTTTATCTCTTTTAAAGACAATAGTGCGTTTATAAATTATTTTATAAGAAAAGTTCTTAAAATCAGTAACTTAGAAATACTTCATTACTGGAATTATTTCTCCGTCATTATTTGATACGGTCAAAGTAAAGTGTGTATTTTATTGTTTTAATGTGATTATCTTGTTTTATTTAATGGTTTAAGTGTATAGACGTTCTACCAGTTCAAGGTTAATGTAGTTCATCAATTTTTAGGCTCAATTTAATCAAAAACAAATAAAATTAAATTAATATTTAATTTTTGTAAGTCTCATTAAGACAACCTAATGCACAATGGGTGAGCTTAAGCGTTACAAAGGTTTTGTTTATTATAAACTTTATCACCATACCGAACGATTAAACTTTCGTTATATTTGAAACAATTTATAGGGGTTTTATCCCCTGGAAAAGGTTTTACTTTATCTAGGGTGCTTTTCTAACGAGACGTTGTGTAAAGTATGCGTTTTGTTCGAAATAAATTCTTTTTTTTTTCATAATGAACTTGAACGAAAATCAACATTTCATCAATTTCAACACAGGAAAGTCTTAAAATGAATGTTTGCTCAAGAAAAAAACTATGTTATGCCCCTTAACGATTATTAAAAAGGGAATCTGCCTACATATCGGGTGAAAATATATTTATGTCCAGTTTGTATTTTCAAAGTCATATTTTGTAAAAAGATACATATTTAGTACTGTTAAATGGAAAACAACAATGAATAACTCTTTCAATAACCTTCAAAAGTATATTATTCTCTGAATTTATTTTCGAAGACAATTTTTCCCATCAATCAAAAACTACAAGATAATAAGATTTTAAAAAAGATAGATTTAAACAGATAAGATGTCAATAAATGAAGTCGTAATAACGTTATATGAGAATGCAACAAAGCTAATGCTAAAAAATAAGGATTTTTCAAATCAACAAAATTATTAGTTCAAATTGAATTGTTGGAACTTTGCACGATTCCACATGTATCAGCTCTATTGCATCCGTGTGACAAAATATGTGGAATCGTATACAGTTTCAACAATTCAAGTTTTATATTGGAACTCCATCCTAGCACCTACAGTCGATATCATAAATTATAAATATAAGTAAGTTGAAACATTTCATCACAATTTGATGTTTTTTATTCCAGATTTTGGCGTTTACTTTATTACAAAAACATAATTTTTTTTCATATATACACAATTTTTAATGTCATATAATTTTTTTTTCATTTACAGCCTAAAACTCTAGATTAAAATTTTTAATCATCACCAAGAGGAAGAATTTAAATAATATAATTGGCTAGGCAATATAAGGAATGATATGTTAGTAAAATGCATGCTACTGTTCAAGCAAAACGTCTGGCTCATCAATTGTAACCTAGGCTTACTTTGATGCCCCAATAAAAGAGATAATTGTGAGCAGTAATGTCACGTACAATTAATGAGTAAATGCCACTAATTATAATTATTTGCAGGTATCACAGGAGACGTGACAATCGATACTAATGGAGACAGAATTGCATCTTATTCATTACTAGACATGGATCCCAAATCTGGAAAGTTTGAAGTGAGTCAAAATATCATACACTTTTGGCTGGGTGATAATTTTATAAAATTTGAAAAAAAGAACTTTTAGCTTAAAAAGTTTGCTTTTGTAATACAACAAAAAAATCCTCAATACGTTGATTTAAAAAAATGGTAAACTAATTACATATTTTTGAAATCGCGAGGTTATTAAACGTATTTCATAATTTTAAAGAGATTTTATATAATATTAAATGTAAGAGATCAAAGTTAAATAAAATAAGATCTGCTCGAGCATGAATTATGAATTGATATGGTGTTTTACAATAAACACCACGATACTTTTACTTATCGAGAAGGTCGATTAAAAAAATTGATGGTCGAGTGGAACGTGAGCAATCAAACTAAAGCCGTGATAAAACAAACTGTTTTCCCTGGAATATAGGATTATGATAATGTTTCACTTTTCGTCTAACATAATATGGTTATGTGAAATAATTAATTTATTTTACTTTATCATTAATCCGCAACAGCAAAGCTATGTTACTCCTAACACTAATAACTTATATGGAAAAATAATTTTTCATAGACACAGACAATAAACGGACGCAACGTAATAACGGGCAGTCGTTATATTATATTTCGATAAGTGAAGAAAGTAATAGCGTAGAGTCTTCTGTAGCAGATAAGGTCTACAACCACTTTACACGCTTCAAAGATAGTGCTTTTAGTGAGTGTCACGTTTAAGATTGGACTGATACACAAATAGGTCAACAAGGCAACAGTTTTCTAGTCAAAATTGTAAAACTTACTGGCAAAAAACTTTTTACCCAAGGCAAAACCTTTTCATATTAATTAGCTTAACACGTGTGACGTGAATCATATTGTTTTGTTGCTTTATAAAAATATAGAATCAATCAGAAATAAAAATAAATTTTATACGTAAGCCTCAATTACGTTTTTTGTCAATAACTGCTTTCCAATTTTGTTCATATTTATTTATTAATCTTGTTGAAATAAATTCAGCATATTAAAACTTTTTATTGAGTCCGAAGTTGTTATGAAAAATAACAATTTTAATTAATAAAAATATCCACATTCTCAAAAATGATCAAATCAACAAATCGTTTAAATCAACAGAGAGCTCATGTACGGTTTTTTTATTTATAAAAAATATAGGCAAATGATACACTTTTAAATCACAAAAACAAATAAATGCATTATTCATTTGAATGATTTTTACAGTAGTCATTCTGTTTGTGACTCGAATAGTCTTTCCTAATACCATGCTTTGTGCAATATATTCAATAAACATAAATTCCATTCTATTCTTTTATTTGTGAGCCAGTTTTTATAAAAGTCATAAAGCTTTCATAGCCGTCTTTTTAAATTACCTTTGACGTAAAATAAAACGAAGAAAATAAAAGCGACTTATTTATTCTCCACAAGTATCATAACGGCAGAACTTAAGAGACACAATTTTGATACTTTTCATGTGACTTTTTATTGATAATATCCAACTATCAATCAAATATTCCCATATAATGAGCTTTCTTCTGCGACAAAAATATTAGATTGACTTTTTTACTACAAATTTACAGCCTATTGACCACAGTAAGATTATATCGAAAACTAATCACACTTAAACAGTTTTTAAAGATTTTTTATCGATGTACTAAAAGCATGATTAATTTTCGGTGATATCATAAAAGTCTTCAATTTTTTTCACTCATCATATTTTTATTAATGGTTACATATTTGAAAAACTTTGTGTCAAAATCGTGAAAATGATTTCTGATTGAAGTATAATATCAAGAAAATTAAGCATTACATTTTTCGATTTAGACATTCCGGGAATAAAATAGTTATCTTTAAATTATTTGAGTGTCTGTATTTTATTTAAAGTTTAATAATATTTAATATGATGATATTAAATCTTTAAAAGAAGATATTTTGTTTAAACTGTTACCGGATGTGATTAACGACACATTTTCTATTTTTGAATAATATTAAATAAACTTTTTGATATTAAAACTGAATGACTTTTCATTAATTTATATCATATTTTACTTAATATTCTTCGATTTATGTTATGGTTATATTTAATTTTCATTTTTGATATATCTTTAATTAAAAATAAACCGAAATATACCCCATGAAAGTTTACGTTTGATGTGAAATTCTACGAACATTTATTTTTAAGCCTATACAATCATTTTAAATTTATAGGAAAAATCTTCTCCATTAAAATGTCAATCAAATGTCCGGTATAATTGTAGTGTATTTTAAAAAAGTTCAATTCATTAGTATTATGTTGTTAGTTTCAATAATTTTCAATAAAATCTTTTATCGTCAGATTCACAAATTTCTATAGTGAAAGTTTTCTTTGTGCTCTATATTGCTCGAACTATTATATACGAGAAGTTCAAATCTAGTCTGCTTTTATTCATAAACTTTCGTTTTATGACACGAAATCAGTCTCGGCGCAAACTGTAAAAGCATATAGTAAAGTTTGATTTTGATTCAAAATCTTGATGGACACACTTCCTTCCAAAGTTATAAAAACGGCTCAACTCAAATCAAACCTGTCAATCGTAAACATGAGGGTGATATTTGAAATGTGAAATGCGAATGTTTAACATGGCATAAAATAAGATTTACGAAAACGGTATTTTGGTTTTTAAACGTGTGCAACCACATTCAAAATAAATATTTAAATCAACAGAATATTTATTATGTTTATCCTATTTGATCTAACTAATTGATTGACATCGTTTTCTTTTTCAATATAAAAGTTTTAACAAAATAATTTTATTTCCAAAATCCATTTGTTATGATTACGAATTATTCAACTGCTGTGTCTTCTATAAAAAATGGAAAAACCGTTCACTTAATCCTCATGCCATTAATCTAAAGCATTTATCAGAATGTCGAAAGGCTTTTTCTGATATTTGATTAGCACAAAATTTTGATTTAGAGCCAAACAATAAATTTTAATTGATAAAGTATTTTTGTTACACAAACTGAATGGAAAATAAACGTTAAGCTAATAAATCGATGAGCTCAATGTTCAATTTGGAGTAATTTCTTACCGTGTCAGTGAATAAAAACAGTATTTTAGATGAGTTTTCCAAAAAGTCAATTTAACTTTACAATAGAAACAATTTTCTTTTTGTGTTGTAAAAGTTTTATTTGCCAATCCTTTTTCTCTCAATCATTTCAAAAGCATTCATAATAACGGAGAACGTGATATAAATAGTTCTTTTCATACAGAAAAATTATTATTTTTTACCTAAACTAAGCTTAATATCCGTCTCTTATGAAAGTCATTGTGCTTTATATTGAAAATTAATGATAATACTTGAAAATATAAGTCGTTTTGTGAAAATTTTGAATCAACTTTACTTGAAAAACTCTTGCTTACTTCACAAATATTTATACAATTTTTTATACATATTTTGAAATTTCATAACAAAAAATTCATTTCCTATAATAACACTTACACGTTCAAAAAATATAACTCTAAATAAATAAAAAGACAATGCCCGTTTTCCAAACATCAGTTGTCTCTTATAGAAAATAAGGTATAAAATAAGTTTTAAATTCACTATCTTACTATTTTTATGGTTTGCCGTCCATAAATCTCAGATCATACGGACATCTGACTCTCATTATTATTAGAAATTTTATTCACATTTTTTTTTTGATTGATGTTAAAAATATTTGATGAAATATTTTTGACCCCATTCTACGGTGTTTTCAATAATGCTTCTGCAGTAATGCTGCCGACCACAAATATTTGCTTACAGACTACGGCTTCTTCAGAAAGTCATTACAACCACTTCTTTGATAAAACGATGCATTTATTGTATCAAAAAAAACAAGCGCAAACATTTATGATCATACAAATTAGTAAAACAATATTTTTCCCAATAAGTTCCAAAGTGAGGGTAAATAATTCGTTTTGTGGAAACCATTATACTTGTGTTAGCTAAAATACAGTATTGCTTAACCGTTCTCCTGAGATTGCTCGTTGTTATCATTTAAAACAATAATTGTTTATCCAGGTGGTGGCAAATTACATCGCAGCAAACCGATCACTTGAGTACGTCCCTGGGAGGCCAATATACTGGGCAGGTGGTCGCACTGACCCGCCTCTGGACACTCCAGTGTGTGGATTTGACGGATCTTTATGCCCTGATAAATGTAAGTAATAAATATCATGACATTTAATTTAAAATAAACACAAAACAGCATGTTACAAATTTATCTCAAGTTCGGCTCTTTTCGAGTTTTTGCACAGGCAATAAGGTAGAGTTAATAATTTTGTTCTAAAAACTATTAAGTCGCATAAAAAAGTTAGACTCATAAGATTACTTGATTATAAAACCAGACGGTTTCATTTTTATAAATATTGTATGAGAATGTATGATTATACGATCAGTTCCTAAATAGTTGGTATCGTATAACTTTTACTTTATAGCTCATTTTTGTTTGTATTATTAGCCTATTTTGTTATCTGTTTAATATTAGCTGATAATGTTCACGGTGAACAAAATCGGTTCTTATCATCAATTTATTGTAAAAATATTACTAAAAATGATGATGTATTATTTGAAATGTGATCTAATAAAAAGTGACAAATCAAAAAATTGTATATCGTCTATCTGCATTTTAGAAAACTTTATTATTTGTTTTTTACTGTTTTAAATTTCATAATATAACTTATTTACTGAAATCTCTTTTTCAAACGCCATTTAATGTACGAATGCAATAAAAAGCACATGTTATTTAGCATACCATATAACAGTGATAATATGTTTGAAAATAATAAAACAAAAATAGTAACTAAATATGAATGCTGAAAAAACTGGACTCAAAAGTCTTATTTGTTCTGTTTTCAAACAGTGGAATATTAAAACTAAAAGGATATAGCCTTGAAGATAAAAGTTATTTGAGCAAATATATTCAAAGTCGAGCTTCAAGTTAAATATAAATTGTCTTTGCAACTGTTTAACCTTCTCTCTTTCTTACAATACATTTCTTAAGAAGCAAAACTTCTTTTTATTTGTCTGTAAAGTATCAAGACAACAATTAATGAAAGAAACTTAACGAGTTTATCATTTTTAATGTTTCCAACTTAAAAGCGTTGGTCGTGATGGATCAACATAATTATCTTATCAGACAGGTAGAGAAGAAATGAAATATCAAAAATAATTGTTTAACAATATTTTGAAATTTATAAGGGATGACAATAGAATTGTATAATTCAATGGGATATATATCATAAGAATAAAAAATGGTGTTTGCTGATTTTTTTCTTGAAAACATAAGCCAAAAAATAGGTGGCTAGATAAATTTCAAAGTCATGTAAAATTATCATAATTCTCATGTCTCTGTGTATGTAAACACATTGTACGTGAAATTTATAAAATATTACATTATATTGATGATATTTGTACAAATATTCAAATATAAAAAACAACCTAACATGCAGACACAATCCAAAAGTTTTCTTTTTAAGGGGAAATTATTAATAACAATCTTTTGAAGGATGAATTAAAATTGCTCGTCAATTCATTCAAAATTTATTTTCATATTACCGATAAGGTATGGATGGATAAACAATGTAAATATTTGCTATTTCAAGCGCTGGTACTGCATTTCTCTTTGAATATTTTATCTTTAATTACGCTCATTTAAAACAAAAACAATAACAAATAAACTTGCCCCATGACAGTAATCTATTTAGGTTACGTTATTATATTTTTTTCTTATAATTATGAAGATATAATTCGTGTTTCTATATAATATGTGTAAATATATGAAAAAGAGATCTAAAAAATTGTAAAAATTATACAATTTAAGCCACACTAAAATGAAATATTTCATTGTAATTTTCAAAATGCATTTTATGAAAAAATGTACTTTGGACATAATAAAATTTTAAATAGACTCTTTTGAATGCAAATAAACATTAAATGTATGAGTAATAACGCTGAATCTTTATTATATTTCACATAAATTAATTAATAAACTTTATTTATTCCACGAATGTATGCAATAGACTTTCGTTCTACTAGACGTTCGTTGTGAGAAATAAGTTGAAAATTAATTTTATCTTTTAACGTTTTCCTACACAATTAAATACATCGTTATGTTTATCAATTCTTTTCTTTTTTTTGTAATAATTTGAAATGTTATAAGAAAATGTATTTTCTTTTGTTTTAGCTTTACCTGGTTACGCGATTCTCAGCATAGTACTGTCTGCTGTGGTGATCATTGTAGTTATATTCTCCTTCTTTGGATACAGGTGCGTAATATCGCTTTTAATTAAACATATTTATATTTTCCTTACCATAATACACAAGCTGTCAAAAGTTTTATGTGGCTTACGTTTATATAGATACCATATTCCATCTTCAACCAACGACCATACCACGTTGAAAGCATCGGTTCTCGTGCGATCACCAAAGTTAAGCAGCATTGGACGCGGAAAGTATAGTGCTTGGATGGGTGACCGCTCGGGAACACCGCGTGCCGTGTTCTCTTGGCTATGGGAAGGAAAACCCAGACAGAAAACTGAACACCAACCCGCCTGGGCAGCGTGGTGTTGCTATTTCCAAACAACCCCCCTGGAAAAAAAAGCAGGGGGAGGCCTTCATCCAGCAGTGGATCGACTCCGGCTGATGATGATGATGATGATTCCGTCTTCATGTATTCATTATTATAAGTCTGTTTAATTTGACCTAAATAAATTAATTATGACTAAAAATATTATAATACATCAAAGAAATGAAAAAAGAGAGAAACACACAATGATCGTCATTTTGGTGTGTCGCATTGCAGTCAAAATCAATTAAAATGAAGAAAAAAATCAAGTAAAGATAAAAAAAATTTTAGCAACGTAGGTGGAGCTTACAATAAGATTCATTAATTTCAGAATCATTACTTTTTAACTAAAAACTCTTTAGTTAAAAATTTTCAAAAAAAATACAGCATTTCCATGATTTCAAAATAAAATTAATATTTTATTTGATATCTATCTGGAACAGCAACAAAAGAAAATATCCATCTGTCTCTTGAGCGACCTTTTCGGTTGCGGTGCTCACAGAATTAAATCCAGTAACGAAGATTATCGTGGCTTGATTTTTATCTAATTTAAAAATTGTCCTCAAAAGCTTATATGTTAGTGATGCTTAAGCTCCGTTTCGCCAACCAAACGAATGAAAATAGAAAAAAAATGAATACCATTTTTTGTATCATTATCATAAAAATATCACAAAGAGAAGTATTGAACTACAAAGCAAAACACAGTTTAAGTAAAGAATCTTAGTAAGTTGGCCGCTTCCAGATTATGAATAAATTTTTGTTTTTTATTTTTAAGTAAAGTTTTTAAGTTTTGCTGAAAATAGGTACATGTTATATTATTGCTATTTTTTAAATAATAAATCCTAATATTTTCGAATTTCGCGAGAATGAAAAACGTTGAAAGAGCATATTAACGATGATATATTTTTCCACTCGATAAATGGCTTTATTATCAATGAAACATTAAGTAAATAGTCTAATTTTTGAGAGTGGTGTGAAAGCCATATTCATTTCTTCTATAAAATATGTTTTTACTGAACATCTTGTTTGATAGGACTGGATATCATGTTTTCCAATAACCGCATGTCTACTCGAGAATTCTGGTTTGAATTGACGAGGAGAATACAGCTCTGTATAAACCAATTTATCAAGTTTATACATGATAATATCATAATAATTTAAAACAATATAATATTGGAAAACAATTAAAATATTTGTCAATAATCCATATATATTCATAATCACCATAATATTGCTTTTTAAAGAACCAGCAGCATTTTAATATTTTATTCATGTCGTAATATGCTTTTATTGATCAAAAAGTTTGTTAAAAGGATCAAATAATATTAATTTTTGATAAAAACATTATTTTTTAAATCCACAAATTTTATTTAAAACTACATTTTTTTCCTGTAAAAAGTTCAATTTCACCTTCAAAAATAACTTAATTTAGATAATATGTTAGAATGTGCTAATATTAATCTAATCCAGTAGGTGGGAATAATTCAATTGAATTTCATTTCTCTCGTCACTTTTTTCTGAAATGTAGAAACGCAATTTACAAATTAATCCGTTTGATATTATCTGAGGGCAAACTGAGAAGAAAATATCTAACACGCTTAATTAGTTAAATGTAACTTTCTAAATAGGAGAAAAGGATATAAATGGAATTAGAAGACTGAAAACATTATTTGCTGAGGATTTATGGTGAGCATCTCGTTGCGAATTGATAGATTTTGTGGAAGCTATTTCGAGTCGATTTCTATGGGAAACTTTATTGCCCATGGTAATTTCCCAGCAAACTTCTATAAGCCCGGAATTTAAGATAAGCCTTATTGATTTTGTACTCACGCATGTACGGAGTCTGATTGATGAATTTAGTATTATCAATTCAATACCCTCGTCATAAATTCCGCAGTTATTATTTTAACTAATGGCTTATTTATTTGGGGTTGAATCTAATTGTTTTTATGAGATATAGAGTTTGCCAATATTATTCTTATCAAAACACCACTTCCTTAACTATATTTTAGGTGTAAACTGTCACTTCTGGTATCGGTTGACCAAGATTATTTTCAGCTTTCCGATTAATGCTTATAAAGGATTTGAGAGTATGGTTATCTCACACAGCGATGACGTGAACTGGCCACCAATATCGAACGTTTTAACACCTTCAGACTTCTTTCTTTCTATCATAAGTCTTTTAATTTAAGATAAAAAGCTTAAGCTTTATTTTAAGCTAAAATAAACCACAAAAACTTGCAATTGACGCCGTCAAATTCAACATAACAAACGCCATCCAAAAAATTCAGTCAGATTTTTGCAACAAAGTCATTGAAGATTGAACCTCCAGAAAATATGTTAACAAGCAACGCTGCGATAAATATTTGAACGACGTTATATTTCATACTTGATTAAATATCACATACACAACGTGTTATATTTACATTCTAAAACAGAGCGCTCTTATTGAAATATCATTTAGTATCATATGTACGCGTGAGTATTGTATGTGAGAACATAAATATAACTTTATTGCGGGAGTGTCCACGTGAATCAGTTGCACTGTTGTGATTTAAGTCTGTCAGTAACGACAGAAAAATCATACAACAAATAAATCAATACATTCGAGATGAAGGAGACTTGAAGAGCTGATGCTAACGTGTAATATCTTGCATGTATCTCAATGTTACATCAATCAATTTGATAATTAAAAAATATATTAATCTATATCCGAATTCAGTGTGAACTATTTTCGATGCTGAAATAATTTAAGTTTTTTTTTTTGCTAGAATGTGTTCAGTAATATATTAGATTGATTTTTTGAATATTCTTTGTCATATGCCCAAAGCTGAAGTTGACAAGGTGTTAATATGCGATTTATCATACTATAGACAACATCCATCTTGTCAGAAGGCTTCAATTGGTTTTGAAGATCGAAAATGTTTGCCTAAACATAAGAGTCGAAACCTTTTGCCGCATCTTCTACAGACCAAGAAAAACTTAGGCAATTCGCACGAAAAATACTATCAGAAAATATTAATGCCTTATGTTATTTCATCCCGTTCATTTATATACTTTTTAAGCTCCAAGTTTATTTTAATATATGCTGGAATAATTTTATGATGAAATTAACTGTCTTATGTCATTGCATGGAGGTATCTAATGAAGCTCAAAAGATTTGTTTCCATGAGAACTGTCTCTTGAGACTGAGAATTTTTAAAAGAGAATGATGATAGGACAAAAAGACTTGGTAAGGCTTATAGTGCTTAATTATATGGGAACCGATACTATTCACTTTTATATTTGAACCCATGGCCGAAGACAACGATGTTGATCACTTGAGATAAAACACGGTATATTTTTATAGTGTTGACTTGGATCATTGATTCAAAGGCATAGTTTCATAAAAATATTTTTTCACACCAAACAAAAGATTTCGTGAGTCATATAATCCAATTCATATGTACAATTTTAGCAAGAAATTCTTTTGAAAACCATAATATTCGGATACGACGACTTCTACTATTTACTTTTCAGACTTAAAATCTACTGTACGTTTTTAAAAACATTCACTACGTTAAACTTTGTATAATACAGTCTTTCTATATAAGAGTTGCTTTGCCAAGTAACTTCAGATTGAATAATTTACAAAGCATTTTGTTTGTTTTATGATAATCATTTGAGGAGAAGCTTTTATTCAAGTAAAAACTTTCCCAAACATCGTCTTAACGCATGTTTTTCCAAAGTACTCACAAACATTGCGTTGTAATATAACAATGTTGTGTAAATTCTTCCCAAACAACTGTTTTTTCATGTTAGATACAGCATCACTAAATTTTTTCATTCAAAATGTACATTTTATTCATTAATAGTTTCTTTATCATTATACTAATTTGCAGTACAACTATGCATGCTCTTTGCTTTCTACTGAACATAGCCACGAAAGATTCACCATTTTTCTCTCATACAAATTGTTGTGTGGGCAAATATGTATGAAAATTTGAATTTCTACAACTTTGTACGATTCCATGTTTTGTTAATAACGACCCGGGATTCACCTTTCGACACCTTCAGGCATTATATCACACGGATGCAACGGAATGCCTGAAAATGTCGAAAAGCGAATCCCGGGTCGTTATTGACAAAACATGTGGAATCTTACAAAGTTGTAACAATTCATATTTGGTATTAAAATTCCATCAAGCACCTACAGTCGATATAATAAATTAGAAAATAATACATATTCCTTTTTTTGTAAATGTTAATAAAATTAATAGAGACTTCAAAATAAATTTTATTTGAAAAGTATCGATGTCTTGTTTTTTTTAATTTTCAAAATTTTTCGAGTTTATGTAAAAAAAATTGAGAATAATTTTATAAATGCTGACTGATTGATGCGTATCTAAAATTTGAGACTATTTCGGTAAAAATATTGATTCTTTATTTTTTTAATATTGTAAATGCGATTGTTGACTTAAGTAAAAAATTATGTGAAAACGCCATTATGTTACAGAATATATTTGACACCCGTGAGAAAACTTTTGTTAAACTGTGGGTACTAAAAATATAAATATACCATAAACATAACACCATAGCACCAGATGACGTGTAGACATTTGTGTCTCGCTTGCTTTTATCACGTATCTGCTGTACAGAGTTCTTTGTAAATAAAAGCAAACAGAGATATCTCCGAAGGGATTGTTTTATGTTTGTTTTACTGTATTTTTACGAGAAGAGAAATGCATTCTTAAAGAGCCTGGAACAAACATTATTATTGAAGGCTAAATTCTTTCACAATAAACGACGGCGATTTTAAATGTTCAATATAACAAAATAAAATGTGTTTTTCTTTTGCATCTAAATTTAATACAGCTAATTCAATAAGACACAAATCCCACTTAAAATACATGAGCACGTTATACTCGAGTTATTTCGAGAAGTCGTGGACATGAATTGTTTGTAATGAATAACCAGTCTGCCAATGGCGATGCTAATGGTTAGAACATTAACCATATTTAACAGTATTACTTCGGATGTCGACATATTTCATGAGTTCGGACGAATACTATTTTAATACATTAAAGTAAATATAACATGAGCTTGCTTGGTTGACTTCCTTGCTATGTTATTTTTTTCTATCCTAATTAATTTCTTTAATTGTAAACATTAAGATTATAAAATTTTCACGCTGCAAAAGCAATAAACTTGTAATTTGTAATTTTTTGTACCACCGTTATAGCAAATAAAATAAGTAAAAAAATACTAGGGTCAAAAATTTTACTCCACAATTTTTTTATTGATTGACATTTCATGTAATACAATGATCAATTTCGCTCTTCTTACCCATAATTAGTTTTAAGCTCGTCATTAAAATGGAGTGTAATGTGCTTAGATATCTAGAAAATCGATATCTTTTGCCAGTTTTCATCTTTTTTCCGCCATTCAATAATTGTTTTTAATAATACGTTTTATCATTAAACGTATCAATTATGAAAATGAAAAAAGTTTTTGGAAACATATTAAAAACACATAAAATTAATAGGCTGTTGTCACTGGATGTTTTTAATTTTTACAAAAGAAAACTCAATAATCAATTGATAAATATATCGCACATTTCTTTTAATAATATATTTTGAGCACTGTGGAGACACTTAAAAAAATTAAATTCGCTATTAAAAAATATATGTAATTAATTTAATCCATCAAATTCAATTCTAAATGCAAACCTTTCCAAAAATTCATTCACATTTATTGAGAGATAGACATAGTTAAGACGTCGCCGATTTCTTTAGCTTAATTTAATTATTCTATCGATACGATAATTCATTATTTCCCAGCTATCTATCACTAGACTATTTTTCGTATATTCGATAAATTGTATTGTATTTTTATGATATTTTTATTGTTATCAATTTACCAATACTATGTTAGTTTACGAATGTATATGTACGATGTTCTAAAATATATTGGATGAAACAGCTTAATTCAATTCTATAAAATTCGATAGAATACTATATTTTGTTGTTTTGCTAAAATTGTTTATTTTTCTATCAGAGATTAGATGATTGTTTTTCCCAAGATTTATTTTCAATTTATTTTTACGTGACGCTTATTTGCGACTCTAATATATCTGCGTTCGCAAAACTCTAACGGATGATAAAAATTCGATTATCTATAAAATACTCCGAATTTGTTTATTCGTATGAAAAATAAAATATCACACATGAAAAACTGATATTTTGTGTGGCAGATGCCATTCACATAGAGATATCCACTCTCTATATAGCATACATCGTTAGTTTTAACAATCATTTTAAGAAAAAAAAAATCAACTTTTATTACTTTTTGGCACTTATTCTCGATTTTATTCTTAAATTTCTTAATAAAAAGTCATAAATCTTGAATAAATATAAATCACCGTTATTTAGTTCCTAAATTTTTACTTTATTTGTTTCTAAAACCTTATAAATAATAAAATTTGAATCATTGTAAACAAAAATTTTAATTATTGATTATTTTATGTAACTTTTAAACATTTAAGGTTATAAATCTTTTCAGACTCTTTAATTGTAACAGACTTTAAACGGTTGTAGAAAAAATAACTGAGTCAAATTACTATTCAATAAACAAAAAATAAGGTCAGTTATAGCTGTAACCAAAAACTGTCGACTTATTTTATTCATTGTTACTGTCAGAAACAATGGTGAAAAATTTTGACACTCACCGGGTACTGGGAAATGGAAAAACGAATGAAGTTTTTTCAACATATTAGAGTGAATAAAGGCATTCGGTTACATCGTCATATCACATAACATCATTAAATATCCGTATTCCTTTCAATAAACCTACCGCTGTAGAATATCTTCTTTAATCAAAATAATTGCGATCCAATCATTTTAAGATACTGGGTTATACATTCGTTAGCCAAACTCAATTTAAACAATCCAAAAATATGTGTTTGGTAACGATAGTATCTATCAATTTTTCTTTTAGAAAAAATAATTGTTGGATATTTCTTACAATGTCTTAGACGAAGATATTATAAATTGCTTAAATCAAGAATGGGCAAATTGTAAATAATTTTCGAGAATCAGCATTGAAAGAAGGTTTTTAATCCACTTTGTTCCAATTTCATGTGATTGTAAAAAAAATATTTACGGGTTTAAAATACTGTATTTCAATCACCACCAATGCTCTCTCGTTAAATAAAATTTAACACTGTAAACAACATAAAATTTCGTTAACGCGTAAATGAATTTTCATATTTAATTTCTCGCGCATAGTAGCATCACTCCAAATTTATTTCAGTTGGATATCGGGAACGATAAAATAATAAAACATTAATGAAAACTAAATGATGATCTGATTATAAAGTAACTAGATTCTTTTTGAAAAAAAAAAGTTAAAATCATGACGTGATTTCATATAAATTTATATCTGGAATGCAGAAAAAGATCTTGTTGTTACAGAAGAGCTCTATTTCGCCCGCAAATAGCTGTTTTGTGTAAGAGAGTAGCCTTTAGCTACAACCAGCTATGCTATTTTGAAAGATTATATTCCACTATAATAAAATTGTATTTTAATATTTTTATTTGATACTTTTTTTTATACTTCTTTTATTAATAAAAGAAGACACATTTATAGTTTAATGTTACTTGATTTAAATTTGTTGAAAACCCCATTTCAATAACGACCACTCATTAGCAAGATCGTTAATGAAAGTTGTTATAGTTAATTATTATTGGATTAGTATTGTTACATTCTTTTCAGCTGCAATTTTTTGCTTGCCTATTGGTAAGTAGATTCCTGTAAATAATGATTTTAATATATTATATATACAATGCTAACTGATTATTTTACGTCAGTTCTGTTGCATCCGTGCGATGGAATACCTGAAGATGCCGAAGGGTGAAACCCGGGTCGTTTGTGACAAGACATATGGAATCGTACAAAGTTGCAACAATTCAAATTTAATATTGAAGTTCCATCAAGCACCTTCAGTCGATATCATAAATTATATCGTTACAACTTTGTACGATTCCACATGTTCTGTCACTAACGAACCGTATTTCGCCCTTGGGCATCTTCAGGCATTCTATCACACGGATTCAACAGAACTGACTCGTTACGGAAATTCCATCAAGCACCTTCAGTCGATATCATAAATTTATATAAAAATAATAATGAGTACCCTGTCCGTGTAGAATATTTTTTTTGTTTGATGTATTTTCTCTTTTAAATTGGTTTTTACTTTATTTTTAGATTACTTATAAGTATACGTTAAAAATACAAAAAACATTTTCGTTTACCATAAATAATTTAAGCACAAAATCTTTTAACGTTCCCTGCTTACTTTTAAAGATCTGGCAATTAATTTCCTCCCGTGCAGTTGACGTAAAGACTATCTCGAGAGAAATGAAGTGAATATATTTAAAAAAAAAAAACATATCAAATACAAAAAATAAATTGTGGGTCGGAACGCTTTTATTTATATTAATTTTGTCTTCAATAAACATTAAAGACAAATTATAGTATATTCATAAAATAAAAAAACTATTTAAAGTATAAACCGCTTACTAAACTAAGTGCGACTAAATAGTAAATGTTAGATAATTAGGTGATTTGATATTTTTGAAACATTTTAATTTAGTGAATAAAAACGTTAGAAATTAATTTTCTAACAGAAAATATCATTTATATTGTGAGATTATAATGTATAAATATGTATACATTAATTTTGTGTGAAAAATATTTATCTAAACAAACTTTTGGTTGAAATATAAGACCAATCGTTTTTTATTAAAATACTAGCGCGTACCCTACATGCGTGCAATGCCAATCAAAAAAAAAGAAACCGCAACTTTATGGATTCGCCTCGTCGGGAGCCTCTCGCCTTCCGATTGGATAAGTCAGACTTGAGGCGAGGCCGGAGCCAATTAGAAACGATAAGCTTAGGTTATGTTTTTCTTACCGAAATTTGACAGTGGCGGCCGTATGTGTTTTTATTTATTGGAGTGCTTTTGGATACACAATGTTTTTTGTTTTTCTATCTGGTGCGTACACAAATAAATCAGAAGGTTTTCCAACACGTGAGCAGGCCACATACAGCTGTCCATGTGAGAAGCATGGATTTTCTAAATTTAGTCCAAACACTTGTAACGATTGCCCTTGTGCCTTATTGATGGTCATTGCAAAGGCGACTCGCACTGGAAACTACAGACGCTTAAAGTCAAGTGGGATATCTGTCGGAATCATTGGGATGCGTGGCAACAGTGCTTCTTCTCCTTTGAATTTTCCATTTAAAATTCTAGCTTCAATAATTCATCATTTTTCTTACTGAAAGCCTGGTACCGTTGCAACGTCGTGAGGAATTTATGTTTCGGAGAAGAATGATAGGGACGCCAATTTTCAATGCTAAAACATGCGGCGGCATGCCTGACAAATCAAGTGAATTCAAGAATTCTGTTGGATAATTGACGGCTTCGTCTTGATCCGTTATAGTATCGATGGACTTATACGTTATCGCTTCTCCTGGTATTTCATTTAGTATGCTGAAATTGATTGCATTGATATCTTTGTTTTTGGCTGCTAATATAGCATGTGCACTGAGTCATTTATGACTTTTATGATTGTGTGCAATATTTGGAAAAACCTTGTGAATCAATTCTTCTATGGTTGCGGTTATTTTACAGAAATTCGCTGGCAATATGATACATTGTGTGGATTCCTCTATTGCCATTTTCACATTTCCTATATACAACAATTGTTTTGCAAAACGTTCAGCGGATGCATCATGTTGTAGTTGTACACGCATATTGGTCTTCAAAGTGAATCTATGTACGTATCGCCATAAAACGGATGATTTGAGACATGCATTAAGTTCATCGGCCATTGTTGAACGTGATATAACAGGTAGAGTTTGTCGAAAATCACCAGACAATAAAATGAGTGCGCCACCGAAAAGTTGCTCATTTCCTCTCAAATCTTTTAGTGTGCAATGAAGTGCTTCCGATGATTTTTTGTGTATGGCACACAGCACGTTTGTGTTTGGCACACAGATGCAGTTGAATTTCCCACTCCTAAAATTGCCATGTCGCTTCCCTTGTTGACATATTTACAAATGTATTTGATGGATTTCACTAAATTACAATACTCGATGTTGATGTGTGCTTTGTACGTTTTCGAGAGAAGCTGTAAATACGGTACAATCCAATGATTATCAACTTCAACCTCATTGTTTCGCGCTTTTCTTTCGTGCTTGAGTTGTACTCTGACCTATTTGTTTTCGTTTGGGTGGCATAATTGATTTCAAAGTGAATTTTAAGTTTTGAAATTCACTTTGGAAAAATAAAAAAAAAAAATTGATATATTGAATAAATTCTTTCTATATCACACACGATTTATACATAATATTTATTTCAATTCGTTTTGTCGTGCGACATAAAACCAAAACAAAAATGTTGGTAAAAAATAGAACATTGAAATACTTTTTTGAAAATCGAACTTTGTTTCAAAATATTCAGTACCTCACGTAAGTACCTACAGGTGAGTGAATGTGACAGATTTGCGTCGTTCTTGTTTTCGGCGTTGCTATGGATACAATGTGTCATAAATGGTCATTCTGTATTACAATAGTCTTGTATGAAAACATGTTTTTCGTAAAAATTCAATTAATTTTTGTAATCAAATTCTGAGTATCCTATCTTTTGCCCGGTAGTCTAAACAATAATTTGACAAAGTTTTATCGCAATTGGATTAATGGTGTAGGAGTTTTTAAAGGACTGACATTCATTTATATATATATAGATATTCGATATATCGTACACTGGTAAAGTTAATTATTTTATTTGAAACGAAAATCAAACCTCTATGAGAATTTTGAATTTATGGCCCAGCATTAAATTTAAAACGAGGTTTTTCATTCAATATTTTGAGCGCAAGGTAAAGCCGTGTGGATAAAAAAACCTGCATATATATCAGAATGGGTTTACTTTGATAAAGCGCTCTGCCCTTAAATACGCCGAAAAAATCTAACAGTTCAAAATAAATCTAACGCATATGAAACTCGAACAAAGGAAACATATTATTTATGTATCAAGCTTGGTCAATACGAGCTGTAAAATTAATAATCCTAGCGTTGTTCGAAAACCCGATAGTTCAGAAAAAAAATAACAAAAGTTTTTCATCAGAACTACCTGTATATTTATCTCACATTTTCTTATGTAACTTACGTAACTAATGCAAGAATAATCCAAATTCGTATTTTCGAAAGACTTTTCAGAGTCTTGCGAGATCCATTCCATCTCTACCCATTATAATGGAAAATGTACATTTCAATTTGAGAGATGTCTGGGCATATAAATATCAAGAACACTGATTATTCGGCTTCGTCGGTAAAAAATATTTTTCCTTTCACCTAGGAAAGTTTTCTTAAATCAGGTTGGAAATAAATGGAAGAAAATAATGCGTCACATTGTTTTATAAAATATTTATTTTTAAATTATGCTTTACAACATACTGTTATACCATAAATTTTTTCCGATTTCAAATAACAGCTTTCACTTTACCTGAGACGGTATCAGTACATTTAAGCCGCCTGTTCTAAATCGTACCATTAATGTCAGATTTATAAATAATGTATTGTATTGCAATAACCTCGAAAAATACAAAGCAAAACATTTTCATTTTTTATGTTCTTCTTATTTGATCAAAAAATATTGTACAATACATCATAAATTCATATATCATTCAATATGCAACTACTAAAAAATAATAAACCGAAATAAGTATTCCATCGTAGACAAAATACAATATTTTATTATAAGAATACGGGAAGACATTGAATAAATTTATCATAAAGGATCGAATCCAATGCTACAGAATAAATATTTAGTTGTATGTAAATATAATATTTGCACAAAAAAATCTAATTCATATAACTTCATAAAAGAAATGAAGCAAGTATTTTCGGCTACGCATTTTTTAAAATCTAGCTTTTTTCATGAAAAATATTTTGGGCAATTATATTCTTCATTAAACATTTTTTTTGTTAATTATCATTGCACGAACACGTCGTATTATATTAATTATCTTGAAAGCGTAAAATATTTACCAAAAATGACATTTCTCAATATTCACAATACGCAATAATATATGCTTCCATTTATATATGAATATTGTACAGATGTAAAATATGTTATGTTTTGGCAGTCTATTTCATATGTTCGTTTGAAGTTATTAAAGAAAACTATTTTTACTGAATACGCTGAAATAACCCAAGTGTAATATTATATTTACTTATATATGTATTTGGAACTTTTATCCGAAAGTTCTGTTCCATCCTCTCACATTATATTCAAAAACGTGTATAACCCTTCAACTTTGACATAGTATCTTCATAAACATCGAACAGCTCACAAACTCATCATTTTATTTTTAGAAACAACATTGCGATAATTTTGATATGTCATATTTGATTGATATGACAAATATACTTAATATTAAATCACATTTTGCTGCAAAATTCTTCTGTGACCAGTCTTTGATGAATTTGAATTGAATAAGTGTATTAATATACCTTTTTTTATTTTACACAAATTAATTTTAGCTTTCATATATGAAGGAATGTGTTTGGAATTATTTGGAAAACATTATGGTCTACCTTATCTATTCAAATTTAGTTAATTCATAAATAAAATCTTAACCAGACCAAAATAGACTGTTTAAACAAGTTTATAAGGTTGTTTACATCATTATTTATCTATGAAGTAATTATTTTTAAAATATTCACACATATTATTGTTAACAAAGTAGTCGATTGTCGTTTATCACCTCAATAACTTTATATAAAATACGAAATATGCGATATTTTTTTATTTAGTTGAGACTATTGGGAGATTGAAAAAATGTTAAATATCGATTCCGAAATGCGATATTTCAGAACCCTTCATCGTAACACACTCAGTTGCTATTTGTGAATAGAGTTTTTCCTTTATTAATTTTTTAATACTAATCATAATTATTACTGTTCATATGTGTTTTCAGTGTTGCTTATATATTTCACATTTTGTGAACAAAAACAGTAATTATTAAGTGAAAATAGGTTAAGAGTATTTAGTTGCGTGGAGCGTTAGATCTTAAGGGAAATATTTCAAATTTATAATTTTTTTTATTTTAATAATCTTTTTTTCCAGTAAAAACACGACTTTATAAAAAAACAAATAAATATTATTTTACAACCAAGACAATGAAAATCAGCATTTGGTTAACAATTTACTTTTTGTTACAGGCATTACAAACTGAACGCTGAAGTCGCAATGATGACCTGGAAAGTGAGTTGGAATGAAATAGTTTTTCAACCTCTGGGTGTAAAACAAAGAGGCAGCATGTACTCACTTGTGAGAAGAGGCAGTCAGGTGGTAAGTTATGTTCAACTTGATTATTGTAAGTGGCTGTCAGTCAAGGTTTAAAGTGGAAAACAATCTACTGTCCAGCATGTACTCGCAGAAATATAACATATTCTAACTTCAACGAAGCAACAATGGTTTATCGTATGTATTATTTGGAGAAAATACAACTCATTTGTTTATTGTAAATAAGTGAATTTAATAATGCTGAATGTTTATTTCAATTGATAAGTAATTTTAATGCATACGTGCTCATCTCATAACATTGACAGACGAAAAATATCAATACATCAAAGAATGATCGAATTGCATTAAAACCCATAGAAATTTTATGATATTGACTGGCGGCTCAAATTTTAATTGCTGAAACTTCATATGATTTGAAAGTTTTTCTCACTAACGACCTGTCTATGACACAGATGCAATGAAACTGACACACAAAAAACAGTTAGAATCGATTATATACTAGAGGATATTACAAAGGAAAAACAAACAAACAAGCAACTGAAATAACTTTTAATATTATTGATTTGATAGTAATGACACTCATATACCTGTAGTAAATTTTACTAGCACTAAAAATAGAATTTCAGTTCTGCGGAATCGTACATAGTTTCAACAATTCAAATTTTTATAGGACATCATGTACAGAAATAATATTCTGATTCAGTACTTCCCAAACTCTATGGACTCGTGGGAATTTTAATGGCTTCCGGATATGACCGAAAATGATTCCGATGAGCCACTTGTTCATCAATGAATACTGTTACAAATTTAATCGATATTCAAAATATCTTTGTATTTCTATTATAATAAATAAATGAATTATTTTTTTTAAACGACGCTTTTATTGTAGGTTTTTTCTATAATCTAAAAAATCAAATGAATCAATTGAATTGAGATTCATTGTCTTTTTTATTAATATTGTGATTTTTGCGGGAAAAATTTGTATTTTTTTGTAAAATAACATATTTACGAATAATTTTTGAGCAACTACGTACTTGTTTTTATCCTCAGCTCATGACATATAATTTTATTTGAATGGAACATTTATTTCAATAAAAAAAATTAAATCACAATTTTTCAACTTCAAAAATGCAAATAAATATATGACCTACATATTCAGTGATTTTTCTTCACTTTCATACATCCCCACACTTTGTTAGGATTGACGTTACACACTTGACGCTTTCCATAAGCGATCCTTTGTCACTCGAGTTAGTTGGATGTAGGTAGAGTTTAAAAATAGACTCTAGAGATCAATTCAAAATGTTCTGCCCGCAAAAACCTCTTGTTAGCTCATTTAGAGACGTTCGGTATGTTTAATTATTCAATGAAGGACTTCATGATAAAAAACAGACAAGCACTTAAAAAGGTCAATTGACTGTGGCTTACCATAAAACTTGATCCAAATTCAGTTCCCAGTAGAACTACTTAGCAACAACGTGAAATCAACATCTGAAATAGAATACTATAGTAGATTTTAGTACGAAGATACTTTTTACACCTTACCTTTTTTCTCTGAATTATATATTATCATAAACAAAAAAGACCCATTTCATTAATTTGTTAGTATTTCAATGAACACTCTTTCTCTGTATATTCACATATATTTACTGTCTGTATATATTATGAAAAAGGCAATAAATTGGCGGTATTGAAAAATCTAGTTCAACTCAAATTAAAAAATATATATTTGCATAGATATACCGAAGATATGAGAGGTATATCGGCTCTGTCAAAAAGGTTTCTGAATTACGATTTTGGCACTCAATAAAAGTCTGTAATAATTAATATACGTCAGAATTTTAACTGAATGGACCGATCCAAAAAACATTTTTCCGATAAATCTAATCTATCAAACAAATATAAGTTACTGCCGCTTATGCAAATGAAACAAATTAAATCTCTAAAATATTTGTTGTTTGAAAAATATAAAATAATTGACAACGAAAAAAGCATTTTTACTGGTTATTGGCTGAATATTTCTTGAACTACGAAGCTTTAATCAATTTTAAAAATTCAATATTGTAGGATCGTATTAGTTTAGTGCGTTTTGCGGCTAGTGACTTTGAATAAATTTCATAAAAATAATTCAATTGATATTATAGAAAAAGTAAAAGTTATCGCGCAAATAGTACAATGCACAAGTAAATTAAAATTTAAAAAATGTAACATCAAGGTAGTTGAAATACATATAATATTCGAAAGAATGTTTTATTTTCAAACTTTTTAATCCTAGGAGAATCTACAAATAAAGTTTGCCAAATATTTTTTTCAGACTATGTACTCTGACGACAACTACTCCTTGCCTGGTGAACGGCAAACCTTTGTCGAGTGGGGTATTCTCAAAGGAGCAAAAGTTGCAATAAAAAAAATTAATAAAGCCCAAGTAGAACTCAACCAAGCGCTCATGTTTGATCTCAAAAAGATGAAGGACTTGCAGCACGATCACTTGGTACGATTCTATGGTGCTTGTTTGGAACAACCACATGCCTGTTTGCTAACTGAGTATTGTCCGAAGGGTTCACTGCAGGATATTTTGGAAAACGACCAACTCAATTTAGATTGGATGTTCAAAGTCAGTTTGATGCATGATATTGCCAGAGTAAGTAATCTCGTTTATGCTTTGGTGATTTTTCATTCATAAGAAAACAGCGTTCGTTTGATAAAAGTAATTTGTCATCTAATGTAATCATCACAATACAGTTATTTTTTCTTTTCATTGTTTATGATAATCCAATACTTAAATTACGCAGAATATTCATTTAATTAAAAACACTTAAATATTTTCAAAGTAAATATCAACAAAAAAAAAAGTATTCTAAAATAGCATTACAACTTTTTCCAAACATAAAATTACGCGTGTTTAGCATACTAAAAATAAAAGGCTTCAATTGCTATCGAAATATTTTTTTAAATTTTATGAACTATTTTTTCAACTACTTCAAAGTTATCATAAAAATGTGTACAGTATATAATTTTAAATTATGCCAATAATTTGTAGTTTCTGAGAAAGAATTATTATAGAACTAAAAAATAAAAGAAAGTTTTTATGCAACAATCCATAGAAATTGACAATACAGTTTGAAATTAAACATTGTCGCGATTCCCAAAAATTGTATGTATATGTATTGTTATATATATCTGTGTGAATTGAGCATCAGATCTAGTATTAGAAATCATATCATCGTCATCTTTGGACTCAAATTCTCTTTTTAATGCTACTAAATACTTTCGACTAAGCGTTTACATAAGCTATGTCATACGTTTGAATATTATTTTAATAAACATTTATATTTAGCGTACTTGATTAGCATTTGAATCGACTGGTGTTATTATGTAATTTGTAGAACAGTTTTCGTTTCGAAATTAAATTAACACGGCTTAAAAACTTTAGTGAGAATTGTAAAATACAAGATTTAATTAAGCATTTTCATCAGAAGTTAGGCAATCGTCATTTACAGCTCCATAACAGCGCTATTCACTTTATTATTATTTGTCGTTTTCTTTGTTTTGTACAGGGGATGGCCTACCTTCACGGCACAGAAATAAAGTCCCACGGAGCTCTTAAGTCTTCCAATTGTGTAGTTGACAGTCGCTTTGTGCTAAAGATCACAGACTTTGGACTTCACGTGCTGAGGACTAATTCTCTCGAAGAAACTGAAGACAAAGAATCTTATTCTTATTGGCGGCGTAAGATATTAATTTAATTAACTCTCTTTTAAACACAGATTCCGCTTAAAAAAAACAATTAATTTACCAATATTTTTATAAATAGATTTTTATTAAATATGCAAAAGAGTTTTTTTATCAACTTTTTTTTGGGCAGTCAGTATTTTTATTTCTTCGAAATGAAGATTTACTTTCATTTTTTTGAAACGTAATGTTAACATCATTAACTTTTTACACTTGTTACACACAATAATTTATTTAATTACAATATCGGAGTATGTAATTAAATAAATTATTGTGCAACCGCAATTTCAAGTAAATATATACGATCTGCATATTAATTGAAGAGAGTTGGGTTTTCTTTTACATAACCGTGCTTATTATTGAAAACTGTGATAAAACAAGCCTTTGTAATACCATAACAATGCTTCACTAGTAATTTAATTAAACTCCCCTTCTCGACATAATTCAATTTCAAAAATTTTCGGCTTAATAAAACGACTTTAAATTTTCAATTTCTAAGAGTTTGTTTGTTTTAGGACAACTATGGACAGCTCCGGAATTATTAAGAATGGAATCTCCGCCTATAGAAGGTAACCAAAAAGGCGACATATATTCGTTCGGAATAATCGTCCACGAGATTGTTTCCAGACAAGGAGTTTATTGGCTTGGATGTGACACTATGCCTCCCAAAGGTCCGTTCTGAATTTGTTTTTCTTTAACTTAATTAGTTCACTTTTTTGTGATGTAATGAAATTCGACATATTATTGGTGGATAATATATTAGATTTATTACGACTTTAAAACACATCACAAGCTGATTATTATAGTTTTACAAAAACATTTTTTTTTCAGTAAAACTCATTTTGGTTTTATTATTTCAAACGTTCTTTTTGCAATATTAATTAACCATCACATTTGGCACATCGTTAACAAATTCGACAATTTTTGTGGTAACGGGATTTAACTCACATTTTTTAAAATAATCGGATTGTTTTGTTGTTTATTAAACATTTATCAAACTTAAATATACTCCTATTAATTTCAATTAGCATATGACAAGTAACAACGTATTATTTATACAAACTTTATAAAATCAGATAGTAATTTCACTGAGTGTGAAAATTATTTTTAACTTTAAATTAAAATAAAAATCACGCCAAAGCTATTTGTTTTGGTATAGAAAATTTGTCAAAACATTGTTAAATTACTCCTTTATAATTAATTACAAATAAGAAGCGATTTTCAAATTGCCGTTCCAATTCAGCATTGTTGAATACAATAATTAACATGTAGAATGCTATACTTTATAGAACATCATATTATCAAAGAAATGCTATTGCATGAAATTCTGTATCAAGAATGTTGTTGTGTAGTCTTGAAGCAAAGAATTTGCCATACAGATTTAAGCACAGACGATATCAAATTTCAATTTTTAATAAAATATTTGCTATTTATCTATTTTTTCTTTCCACAATTATATTATCTGTCTGTATTATTATAAATATAAATTGTTTCATGAATACACTGATTTTTTTTTTCAAAATAAAACTCATTAACAAGCATTAAGATAAAAAGTTTTTTTATATATAATTTGAAAGTCTAAAAAGAAAATACTAAAAAAAAAATATGCCGGTCTGTTCATCATTAACTATCAAACTGACATTTACAAATAACATTTCTCTATAGAGAAGAAAAAAATGAAAACGTTATAAAAGATATTTGTAAACAACGAAACTAAAAAGATCGTATATTATTACGGGTGAGTAAAAAATATATTGCCCATGGAACTGGGTACAATATATTTTAGTTCCATTGTAAATGGTAAGATAAGTTACAATGATGGAACTCACATTTACTATTTATTTGCTTGTCAATTCCTTTGATTCGGTTGCTACACCAGCCCTCCCTACAAACAATAAACCGTTGAAAACTTTTATCATTTTGAGTTCTACGAAAAAACAATTTTATCGAGACAAGCCAATACGTCAATTATTTTTTTAATGGCTTAATTTGATTTTTTTCAAAATATCTAAGTATATTTTGGCAACGTTCTTCCTGATGACTTTAATAAGTAAATGTTTTTCACACATACTAAATCATTTTATAATATTGAGACTATTTTGTATTCAAATTCATTTTTTATTTTATTGAACTTCATTGAAAAAAAATGGTTTCATTTAATTTAACATTTCATTATTATATTACTGCCGAAATTTTTATGTTTTAATACAATTTTAAAAACAGTCTCAGGCTTAACTTATCAGACTATAAAACTATTTGAAGTGAAAGCATAATCTTCTAAAGTTCTTTTTGATGAAATTTTTGAAGGTTAAGAAATAGTGGTGCAATTAGAAAATGCCTTGAAAGACTGTTTCAAGAGTAAAAAATAATTTTGTTCATAAGTTAAAGTGTACATTTTATTGTTCTTAAATTAATAAACAGCAGGAATTTTCATATTGCTTTTTGCGAAAGCTAACAATAAACTTTCTTATGAATAGAATACTTTATTGTAAATATTATATAAATACAGCGTACTATTCCAGAAAGTTACCAATAATAAACTACGAAACCACGGTAGCAAAATGTTTCGCGCAATAAATTCAAAAACCACACTACAGAAAATATTTGACAGCGGAATACACAAAGCGGATCCTCTAACAAGTTTATTTTTCTTCTCAGAAATTGTGTGTCGAGTCAAAATGGGTGCTTCCCCGCATTCATTCACCGCGATACCCGGAGTCACAACATCACTTTCGCAAACCACCATCGCTCTTGGAAACCAAACTCAGAAAATGGAACCACTGAGACCTCTGATAGTCGATGAAGCATGCGAGAGTGAACAGGTTGCGGGATTGATGAGAAGATGCTGGGCCGAGGAGCCGACCGATCGGCCTGACTTTTCTGCTCTTAAATCTAGTATTCGAAAGTTGAACAAGTAAGTTGTTATGTTCATATTAATTGATGATCAGTTATACTGAATATGTAACTCATTTCAATATAAGTGATTACTATTTACTCCTCAGACTAGAATAGATAAAATTTAAATTAATCTAACTGTTGATTAGTTGCTATACGAAAGACATTTTTCCAAAAATTTTCGAGAGTTCGATCATAACTAAGCAATGATTCCACAAACTGCTTCCTTTGTAAAAAAAACCAAAGTTCTGAGACTTTTCATATGCGCTAAACAGTAATTTACTAATCAAATTTGGATTGTTACAACTTTGTACGATTCCACATGTCTTGTCACTAACGACCCAGAACTGACATGTCAGTTATGATGCATCCGTGTGATAGAATGCCTGAAGATGCTGAAAGGCTAAGCCCGGGTCGTTAGTGACAAAATATGTGGAATCGTACAAAGTTGTAACAATTCAAATTTGATATTGAAATTCCATCAAGCACCTTCAGTCGATATTATAATTTACTAATCGTAATTTTACTTATTACTTTTTACAACTTTTTTTATACAGTTTATAAGCAAAGTAGTATAATATTTATGTAATGTCAATGATAAATAATTAACATCTTCATTATCAGCAACATACACTGCTATTTTGTCATATAAAACACAACAACTAAAAGTCGACATCGCATCACTTATCACAACATGAAAAGGGTTAACAAGCGCAAATCCGGCACGTAATGTCGTAGACTTCATTCCGACAATAGCTGTTAGAAGGTGAGAAGGTTACGCAAGATATTCAAATTTCACCATCCTCTATCAATTGGCCTCCCAGAAGTTTTGCCTCCGGAAGGCATTTAATTGCAAACAAGGTTTGGCGATAGATAGTTAAATTTCACACAGAAGTTTTCAGTCTATATGCTGTCACCGTAGTGTGAGTGCGGCAAGACCGTGACTTGAATAACAAAAGCAAATCAGAATTTGTAACATACGATACAGCTTATAAGTATTTCAACCATTGTATAGGTGGAAAGCATTTGGGGATATATAAAAAATATCAGAAACCATAACGTAGGTCTACCTTAATAAAACTGTCAATATTTCAGACGCGAGATTTTTCTATGAATCGTCTTATCATTCTTTAGTGCCACTTCGAAACAAAGAAAACTTATAATTCTCAAACGAGCAAGGCAAATAAAGTTTTGCTATTTTTTTCATTGCAGCGCAATTCAATATTAAATGGAATACTAATCATACGTCATTTTTATATAGAAAGAATGTGCCGGCGCGCAATGAAGATTTTATAGGTCGATCTTACGTCACTAATCACAGAAATTTGTGTCGAGCTAATAGTTGATTATATAGCGACCATCAAACGCATAAAATAGCTGCATTCTTGGCTTACTTAAAATAAATTCAATTAGGAATAAAGGTCATCAGCAACGTCGACAGAGCTTTTCTTGGTTCTGAACATTACAAAAGTGACCAAAAGGACAAGGTAAAAATCGTTTTTTCTGGGAAATCATGAATATAATTTCATTGATTAAATTGGCATTTACTCGCTAGAACTCTATTATAACACGGTGAACAAATAACAAAACAAATTTTGTAGAACTGAAATACATTGCTATTTTTTCACCGTTGTTTCATGAATATCCACAATAACGGTTTAATCTCACAATTGTGCTTTTGGGTTGTGAGTTCATGAATCATACTATTATGTATGTTCATATTTCATAGGTTGACAGGCATAATCTTTCTTTATTCCGAAATCTGTGACGCGAATCTTGATTATTATTAAATAATAAAAGAAACTTTTCGTATTAATAATTTCAACTTTAATATTATTGTCCGTTACAAAAAATGAAGAAGAATAGACCTTTATCGTATTAATAAGACTTCTTACAATATTAATGCTGTAATTAATATAATTTGTCTCGGTCATTCAAAGATTCACGTGTATTAAAATATTATCTATGTATATATATATATTAAATTTAAAACAATGTATGTGTGTATTATTGCTCTTTACGCATTACTACACCATTAATTCGATCGATATGAAACTTTACAACTTTTTTGAGTACACTCGCAAAGGTTTTGGCATACCAAAGTTGATCGACTAAATCTTGAATAGATCTTAAAAATAAAAATATATTCTAACATTTTATTGTTAATTGAGCATTAATAAATTCGTGCGTCAATTACACGGCATGTGGATATCAAATATTCAATTAACAGTATTGCATAAAAATAACATATGAAATCAATCCTCACTCAATTATTTTTTCTGAGTCTCCGCAGTTATTACGCGATTGTTTAATGGTATATCTATGTATGTTAAAATAATTTGAATAAATCTTCAGCATAATGTTAGGATTTAGAAAAATTTACAAAAAAACTAAATTCATACAAAATATGCATTTCACTAACTTTTAATATTATGTTCATTAATTTATTTTTTTAGTTTAGCGAAAACTACTTTTGCAAATTATCAATAACACATTTTGTATAATATTTACGCATAATTTATTTTTTTACTTTCGACTGTAAACCTTACAAATATTTGATTTCACTTTAAATTCACTTGAATCAGACAATAGATGAGAGATTTCTACATGAAAAGTAAAATTACCTCTTGACAACAATAATTTAACAATGTTTTAAGAAGAGAAAACGTATAGTAAGAGATAGCCTTAATTTATTTCTTGTTAGAAAGAACTCATTCTTAAATTTCCATACTGAACTGATATTGTAAGCAAGAGACCAACAGTTTGTCAACCACTGCTCTCAGCAATGCAATTCTGTATATATTGATAGTGTCAAGAAGGGAGTCAGTAGCCTCATAAAAGAACTTTGTATACAGAGAAATACATGGCTTGAGATAATATTCCATATCTATTTGATTTTATTGGCTGGTTCTGAATTTACTGTGGAGAAATACGTTACAATAACATAAATGTTTTTCTAACCAAATGTGTTTTTCAGCATACCGTTATGGTTTTTGTGACTTTTTATTGATTTAACTTGCCTAGTACAGTTACTATTGATATGAATGAAGCTTGAAATGCTGGTGATGAAATTAATGTATCTAAACTTACTACGATGAGGTCATTGATAGTAAAGATGTTATTTTCTTCTTATTTTCTAAAGCTGATAACACAGTTAATACACTTTTTTGACCATGTTAAACACGTTTGCAAAACTTTACAAAACTTAAATTCAAGTGAAATAATAATAGATAAAAACTGACGATGTAATATGCACAGCAAACACATCATAAAATTTTATCAATTTCATACACAAAATATGAAATTTTCCACGGGGATTCCCGCCCAAAGAAATTGAAGACGCTTTACCGAGCTTAACTGTAATATAATATACATCTTGAGTATGTCATAAGTCAAAACAGTAAATGCGTACATTTAAAAATATCAAACAAAGATTATTTTTTTTTGATTTGTATTTACGTTATTTGTGAGGTTGTGTTTCGTACCACAATATATAATTTGTATGAACATTAATCTAAAATTTTATTTGGTAAAATTCTCTTGCTTTAATCATACATATTTCAACAAAGGTGACGATTTTAATAGTAATTCACAATAAAACATTTGTTACATATAAGCGTTAGTTATAGCTTGTGATTTACAAGAGACATCTTCACTCAACTATTTCTATTATCTATCATGAACTATGTGAAATGTTCTCGGAAAACGTTAAACACTGGAATCAAGACAAATACTTTTGTCACTGTGTATTGGAAGTAGAAGCAATATCAGTTCATATGTATGACGTTTTACACACTCGAATAGTGGCATGTGTATTTTCGAAATACAACGACTTTTTCGTTATTTGATTTGAAAGGACGGCTTTCAAACTTTCCTTTTGAAACAACGTCGACAAGGCAAACCTATCGTACTCCAAAGTATAATTATTGAACTGGCGCAATTTGTTAAAAATAATAAGAAAAGAATTTAAAATTCTCATTATGGCGAAAGGTAATTGGATATCTTCGATATAAAATCTTGAAGGTAAATAATTCTTGATTACTACTAAAGAGCGCAGATAAAATCCTTTTTTTATGTTATCTTTCAAATTTATACTGCTACTTTATTAGATTAAAATTTCAATATGAAATAACCGTAGAATGGCATATTAATCGAAATTTTAGTATTTATCGCGGGCAATTATATTCTTATATAAAACTTATTCTATAAGACAGTATAGTTCAGATGAGGACGTAAGCTGAAATAGCTATGAACTATTTGCCTTATCAATTTTGTAGAACTAAAATTCATTGCTATTTTTTCTCTGTACAATATTTTCAGTTGAATTTTTCTATCCTTTTTATGAGACTTTTTCAATTTTTATTTTCTCTGAAAATATTCAATTTGTATATTTTATTGAATATATATTATTATTTTGCGATAGCCATTTTGAAATATAAATAGTTTTTATTATTCTCAGTATTTTTTATATATTCAATTTTAATTAAAAAACAACAGTATTTAACCAAACAACTTAATACACTTGTTTGTTTGCCTGATAGTTAATATATATAGGATGAATGAAATACCGATTGAAATGTCTAAAACTCCACATTTATGAGAATAAGGCGGATATTTAATTGTCATTTTCTACGCTGCGTAATTCTTAATATTCCCTCAAATATTTATCAGCATGAAACAATTTTATTTTCATTTTATTATACATACAGTTTCGCAAAAAGAAATACTTACCCTTCAAATGGAGCGTTTGATAAAAAAAAGATTTTTATGTTTGACTACCTTAAACGAAATGACGTATCACACAGTGAAAAAAATAGCAATACATTTTTTTTTACAAAATTTATTTAACATACATAGTTGATAGCTTTTTCGGCTTACTCTTTAATCAGAACTATTTTTAAAAGTACATTAACGAGGTTCAATCAATAAAATAATTAATTATTAAGATTTATTTATTATATGGAGTGAACATTGGCTTATTTGGGTTTCCTGGAAAATCACATCATAAATACTTACGATTTTAAGCTCTTATTTACACATGCATTTTGCGAGTCACGTTTTTCTCTTAGCCTATCAGCGATTATTATAAATACGATGAAATATTGACAGATTAATTAAAAGTAATATAACTTATTATGCCCTAATGAGATTATGAATTTTTCTTGAAAGATGCTAAAACAATTTTTAATAATCAGTCTGCTCTTTCAGTGCTGTAGAAAAGTAAAAAAACCGAAATAATTGGGTGACTATAATAAAAAAAATACATTTAGCTATGATTCCATCACCACATATATACATTTTTTTGCATTCTGTCACTTTTTGATGCATAATATTTGAAATAATTGATCAACTGAAATTTATCAGTTGATAATGCCCGAAATGAGCAAAATCGGTCCTGATCATAAAATATACTCTGAAAATAAGTAATAAAAAATGTGTTTTTTATTATTTTAAAAAACTTGTATATGCATTTTAAAATATGTCAATAATTAATTTCACACATGACTATATTTTAAATGGCGCTAATTTGTAATAGTCAAAATAATTCAATAGTAAAAGTTATTTGTGGTACTTTCTTATATTAAATTATTGATTTAAAATATTTTGTAAAAAAAAGGAATTACTTGAGTGTTCAAAGAGGTATAAAACTTTAGGCTTGGAAAACAAATAATGTATCGGAAAATCTATTTTGGCGCAGCAATTTTTCTCTTTTTTCTATAAAAGCTACGACCAAAAAACATTATAGGATGACATTTTTTATCATCATATTGTTTTGTGCAATATTTTCCTATATTTACTTTGACATATTTGTCGGCTTTTTTTTTGTGAAAATAAATATATGTATAAACAACAAACTTTATTTATTGCGTTTTTATTTGGATCATCTTTATATAGCGTTAAGTGGAACACTTCTTTATCATATTTTTGTTTTCTTATATTCAGCCTAATACAACAATACAACTCCGATTTATAAATAATTGTCAGGTCAGTGAGCTTAATTTAATACATTTCCGTTGAAATTGTGCTATTTGTCTAAATTAAAAATTCAAGATGCTGAAAAACAACTCTAAAAAGCAAGAAAATATATTTAAAAAATGCCTAAACCATTGATTTTCACTTGATAAAATTTCATTAATGGGAACGATTTATCAGAACAATAACTTGGAATCTTGCTTTCTTTAAGATGTTATTCTTGTGTTGTTGTTACTCACAGAAAATATTATAATTCACTGTTTGTTATTCAATATTAAATAAGAAACAATTTTGATTTCATTTATCAAATAAATACAGCAAATATTTGAAAAATTTAATTTTAAGAAAATTATATACCCTAAAGTAAAACTCGGAAAGGGTCGGAGAATGACGGGTTTGGAACAGCTGGAAATCAATAGACACCAATTATCACAAAGGATTCTAACGAACCAACTAACATAATAGTATCGCCACTTGTCCAGCCATTGTACAAAGGGGTGGTCTGATTTGCTTCCATAAGGACCACTTCCGTCCCACATATAATCTTATTGTCATAGACACCTATTGTTTCATTTAGAATTTTTAAAATTTTGTGTCATTGTGTTAAAGTAACAAGCTAGACCGTTGGAACAGGAGAGAGGATGTGTTGTGTGCCTTTTCTGCACAGCTTTATATATTGTAGATAAGCGAATGTTAGTTGAAGCATAGTTCTGACGATGGCGTGAGCCGAAATAGCTATCAACTATATTTGTTAAAAATAATTTTGTAGAACTAAAATACATTGGTATTTTTTCACCGTGTTATAATGGAGTTCTACCAAGTGAATGCCAATTTAATCAATACATACTAAAAATATTGAAATAATTCTTCTATCAAGGTTTACTAATAATTATTATATGTCACCATCAGTGGTTGCAGTGTATATGAAAATTATGCATCAAAATAGTACTTCTTAAGGAGACAAAAGAGACAATTTAAATATTTTAATGTTTTAAATGTTGAATCTAGCGAAACATTTGAATTTTGTAAATTTTTACTTTTCTTTTCATGGTAATCAATGTAATCTACTAATTACCAGTAAAATAAAAAAAAATTATAATACATAAACAATATTGATATATTTTAAAATATAAAAACACATATTTAGTACCGTTTCCTAAATAAATTTATTTATCAACACCAAAATGTGACAGTTAGCACCTGAAATTAAAAATGTAATTGTAGAAATGTTGTATTTATTTATTAGCAAGAGTACGATTTAAACAATTGTTACACCTTTATCTTTTTTATGTTTTTAGTTTATCTTCTCTTTTAATTCTGACTCTATGTGTGAGATTTAATGGATGTCTATTCGAGATTATAATTAAAGTTCAACGGTTGAAATAAAGTGCTCGGAGTAATAATTTACGGGTCACTTTTCAGGGCAAAAACTTAGACAAATTATGGAGGTCTGCGACAGTTTGTAGAGGTTTAGTATGCTGCACACGTTATTTGATATTTATGAACGTATTAAGTAACCGGATAACGTTATAGCATCAATCTTTGTGTGAAAATAGTAGGGTAATATTTATATAAATTAATTGTCGTACATCTAGGAAGTTTTTTGCTCTAGAACCAAATTAATTCTTATTGATTTTTTAAACTATAAAACACATGTTTAGTAATATTTCTACCATTTAATATTAATGATTGTGACCGGTATCACTCATCACTTGCGTTTTTAAAAATTATATACAAGACTATTTGTAAAAGATTTTTTGTTTAAAACAAATGTGTATGCAAAACAAATGCAGTGGGTGATCAACTAACGTACATTACCTGTTACAATACTGTTCGCTATCCAAATTATTTGTTCAATGTTCATCTATTTACCATAGATTTTACAAATATCTATAAAGATCGTTTTACTTCGTTATCGTTTTATGATACGACATTGTTCGTTTTACGATTTTTCCGCAGTCCAAACTATTCATTAACCGATCACCCGCTGTACAAGAAATCATACAACATCAAATATCAAAATGAAGTAAAATTATTTTGAACCAAAATATGGAAGTCATTTAAGTGATAATTTTTAATCTAAATAAAATTCAATAAAAGTTCAAATCAATCATGAAACACTTTTAAGCAAGAATAACAGTAAAGAATTTTTCACAATCAAATTACCTGCAATTTAAGGAACACAATGCATTAAATAATTCAAAAGAATTAATATTAGATCTTACGATAACAAAAAAATCTTTTATGTCATTGAGTATACGAATGGATAGATTAATCAAATGCACAAGTCAATAGTGACGTCGAAAATATTATTTGACCATTTAAAATATTCTTAAATATAATACAAAATATATATTCAGCCAAGTCCCTTATACAAGCAGTAGTCGGCGACGAAAATTCCTTTTTTAGAGAACCGGAAAGTGTTTGGATTTGACGTGAGTAGTATTTTTATATTCTATTTGCTTCACTTAATATTTTCAAGATAAATACAGTGACGAAACATTGAAATTACATTATTTAAAATTAATTATTAGACTGGAAACTTGTTCAATATTTCTGAAAATGCCAATAACCTTATCATTTATAATAACTTAATTAGTCAAAGAATTGGTGACTATTGAAAATTCGCTTAAAATTTAAATATTGTCAATGGTAACCTCGAGATATTGAAAAAAATACTAGAGTTAATAACATCGATAATGTATTATTGCTACAAAACACCTTCTAGGTATGGTTAAATTATGAATGGTATACATATTTGCATACTTTATATTCCTATAGAAAAATAACTCTTGAACAGGAATATTGTTGACTGATTGAATATTAATAAATTTCAATGTAATAATTCTACTAATAAGCATTAGCAAACTTCAGTAGTTACCCCTCAAGAGCATTTTTTTAAATCTAACTCAGGGTAAATTTACAAATATACATTTTAATAATATTGCCAAAACGCTATATATGAAAGAGAAAATTACGTTTATTATGAATATGTGTATATTCCATGTCTTTTTATAATATAAATAATTAAGTGTCATTACAAAAATCTCACGATAATTCTATGTCATTTCATTTACCAACAGAAAAAGAATCGGTCGATGTTATTAAGAAATGGCTAAGACTAAGCTTTTATGTCATATTATCTTCCGTTTATTAATCTCAGAAACGGAATAATGAAATAACATACACATTCGTGACTAAAAATCATATAAACCGAAAATAATACGCATATTTCAGTCACGTAACTTTTATTTTTAACTCCGCAAATTATAGGGAAAAGTTCTCGATAGTATTAAAAAATAAACTCCCAGATCATAAATTCATAATAAAATATGTCTAAAATAATATGGTTTTTTAAATAGATAAATAAATTATGCCCCCCCCCCCTTTTACAACAAAAGACATTTCTCCTTAAGTTTTAAACATTTGTTAGATCTTTTATGTAAAAAAGTTTTCCGGACACGTAGTCATAAAAACCATTTTCTACAAACCATCTAGCTGGTTTGCGGCAGTTAATTTTCCTGAAAGCATAATGTTACTTCAGCAGCATTGAGTTCACGTCACGGTGTGTTGTGTTACAGGTGAAATTTCTCGTTTATGTATTGTAGTAAATGGATGCGAAATACAGACGCGTCTCCGCTTATAACCCGTTCAAAGTTTACTTTACCGCTTTTTTCATAAAACCGTTTTTTGATCATCGCTTATTTCTCCAAATCATAAATCCTATTTACACCATATATATGTTTCTTATAATTCGTTTTATGTTAATTTTTTTGACGTTTAATTCTTCTACAAAATATAATAGAAATATTTTAGTTTTAAATTGTTAAGCAACATGATTCTACCAGTAAGCGTAAGTAGAAAATAAAACACTAACAAAGAAATAATCAAATTTGAATTGTTACAAGTTTTTACGATTCCACATGTTTTGTCACTAACGACCCGGGTTTCGCCTTTCGGCATCTTCTGGCATTCTATCACACGGACCTTCAGTCGTTATTATAAATTAAAGAAATAATCTTTCTTATCTTTTTGAAAAAGTTTTATTATTATATTTTAACAATTATAACCATTTACGCTTATTTATAGAGATTATATTCATTCTAAGAATTTTGTGTTTTTTAATTTTTTTTTAAATATCGTTCTCCTTACAAATGGCTATAACTTTAGTTTTAGCATCTAATTAATCAAATAAAAAAACTATTAATCAAGTAATTTTTTAAGACTCACAAAGATGTTTCGACGATACGCTGACTCACGTAAAATGTAAAAATAAGAAACGGTACGTTTTATTACTGCAGCGGTGAAATTGTCTAACCACGTATTTTTCTCCTTTCCACAGGGAACACGAAACTGGAAATATCCTGGACAATCTTCTATCACGTATGGAACAATACGCCAATGACCTTGAATCACAGGTACAATTGAGAACTGCCGCCTATTTGGAAGAAAAGAAAAAATGTGAAAATTTGCTCTACCAACTTTTACCCAAGTAGGTTATTTGAACTTATTCACTCACCAATCTTTATATCAGTCATAATAATGTTTCTCTTTATATATTCAAGTAACATAAATGTTAAGATTTATTTATTTATTTATTACAACTATACGGTACAAAACTTACAAATTATTAATTCAATGCTTTTGCACCGTAAAATATTAACACATTTAAATGGTGTTCTTTGTTTATCAATTACTTTAACTAGCATTTCGATACTTACCTTTTTTTAGTTGAAGATTACTTATTTTGATAAGTTTTTCATTCAATCAATATTATCGACAAAGAACGTAACGTAAGAAATTGATTGTAAATTGACGGATAAAAAAAAAAGTCGCCCAATATTGCTTCTAAACAAACCGACCAGATAAATTGAGGGATATTGTAGAATTGTACATCAATATGGATCGATAATCATTGTTACTTATTTCACAGGTCAGTGGCAGCACAGTTAATAAGAGGATCGTCCGTCGTAGCGGAAACATACGATCAAGTGACGATATACTTCAGTGATATTGTCGGGTTCACTAATCTATCGGCTCAGTCTACGCCACTGGAAGTTGTCGACTTACTCAATGATCTTTACACGTGTTTTGACTCGATAATTGAAAATTTTGACGTCTATAAGGTAAATCCACTTTATATTTTTTGATATCACTATCAATTCAGAATGGGTTCAAGTTATTTTCTAAGCCAGCCCTGATAAGCAAAAAGCAATAATGTAGGTACTATGACACGTATAAAATTTAAATAAATAACATTTATTATTTTAATGGTGTAACACATGATGAAAACTCGAATTTTTATTTAAAATTGAAAAACATAATTACAAATGCATTACATGAAAGCCACACGTTCATTCATTAAGCCACTAATTAAACCCAATTGACTTTATTACTCCACAAAAGTTTAATATGAATATTTTCGTTTGGATTTTTAGTTTAAACACTAATGAAAGATTTTAAACGAACAAATAAAAGCATTTTTTTAGTATAAAATACAGAATTCAATTACGTGTTGATGCGTTCCTAGCCATTGAATATTTCACAACAAAATGTACACTAAATAAATAGATAAATTACTTCAAAAGAAGTTGTTTTACTTTGATCTATAAGACATTTATTTACACAATGCACAATAGTGAAATATTAATCCACAGTAGCATTATGGCGTTTAAATTTTGTCCACGTCTTGTATTTTTAAATAGTTATTCCAGTTAAAAGTATACTTATGAAACAAAATAATTCCATGATAGTAACAAAACAATATCCACTTAGTTAATTAACTAGGTTTTCTATCAATCTTAAGCCTCAATTGATTATTATCATAACGTAAGGGATTTTTTTTAATCATGGATTGAAAGTTTATAAATTCTCATTAATCAGATGTTAAGATATAGATAATTGTTTTAAACGGTTTTCCATAGGTAAATAGTAATCCATTAATTGATCAGGTATAACTCTCAAAGTATGTATATTAAGCAATAAGAACATATTTTTAGTATGTATTTCAGTATCAGTTGATAATGCTCGTGACGAGTAAGATCGGTTCTGATCATAAAACATATTTTAAAAATAAGTTTAAATTTTTATTTTTTTATTATTTAAAATATCATGCTTTTATATCAAGAATTGATAGTTAATACCAGAAAAGTTGTATACGTATTTTTCAATTAAACGTTTTTATATTTATCTCAGGTTGAAACAATTGGAGACGCTTACATGGTGGTATCTGGTCTACCGACAAGAAATGGAAATCTTCACGCCAGAGAGGTGGCTCGTATGTCACTGGCCTTGTTGGAGAATGTACATAAGTTTGTCATACGCCACAGGCCGGACGATCAGCTCAAGTTGAGAATTGGATTACATTCAGGTAAATCGAAGCATAGCGAAATCAAACAAACATTTTATTTTAAATAAAATGCCTCATCCGTCACTTAATTGTTTCTTGCATAAATCAAACAAATATCCAAACACTTTTGTTGACTTATCTTAAAAACTAAAACGTCACCAATTCTGGCACTATTGTCAACAATTTGGTCATTTTCTCTTTGTTATAGTCAGGTAATGATATTTACTATTAAAACAAATCATAGGAAAAAAAATGGTTGGGCAGTTATACAACTTACACTTATTTTGAAAACCAATACATAATAGTTCGACTGTATTTTTAATCATTCGTAAAATTTTCGTTGGGTAGAAATAAAATTTAAACGAATTTTGACATTTATTAATATTTCGTTAAATCGATATATTTTTTAATTGCCGGCTACGTCCTCTCGTTTCCTTTCCATTCCGCTTTGAATAATCCATTATATGGAAATGACGTTGATCGTGGAGTAATAATGTACTAGATTAAAGGATGCAGTTTTGTGCGAAACACGTGTCAGAGGGTTTTATAAGAGCTCTACACGTTTGATCCACTATCCATTCAAAACGGCACGCTCTTTCAAACATTAAGCATATCTCTAAATCTGCATTAACATAACTGACGGAAGTAGTAGTTATTCCATAACTTAAGCTACAGTTAAACGTGCTGGATATTTTTAAAGAAAATATCAACTTTGATACTTACTAAGTTTTCGAACATAAACATTACTGAATAAGCTTTATACCTTTTGCTCTAAGCAACTAAGTACATGAAGTAATATCTAAGTTTTATTTAAAAAAAAACATGGCAGTCATCCTACAAGTTTTTACTTTAAATTTGATTAATAATCTTGGCGAAATACTATACTAAAATAATTACCTGAGGGTTTTTAATTCTCTTTCAAAAAAGTGATCATAACTTAAAATAAAAGACAAATCAAAAAGCTCAAATATTAGATTTTTTTTTTAGATATCAAGTTTATTGCGATATTACTCTTAGCAGCGAACTATAATACATGTTATCAGGTTTTATAAGTGATATATTTATTTAAGATCATTAGTCTCAAAAAAAATATATCACATATTTTTTCTCACTTCCGTGAAAATAAATTTGATTACAATAACGAAGACGAGACTTTGAATATTTTTAACAAAAGCTTGACAATAATTAACCAGGCGAAAATAATTGAATTTTTGAAAAGCAGCCAAAAGGCAATTTGCAAAACCACTTAAAATTTTGGAACTTTCTTACGTCCATTTAAAGCATTCGTGTTTTGTTACAAACAGTAAATTCCTCCTTTCTTATTATTTCAGTAATTATAAGGGAAAAAAATATATATTTTGTGAATCCCATTTTATACTTGGCTTTTCAAATCAACCCCGGGGATGAGTATTTACTTTCTATTGAAACAGAGTCATTTTTATTTTTACTTTTCATAAATTGAAATATGCTAGTATCTTTTATGGCTTCAAATCCTAATTGAATAAATTAACAAATTTTTAACACAGTGAAAAAATAGCAATGTATTTTAGTTCTACAAAATTAATTTTAACAAATATGGTTGATAGCTATTTCGGCTCACGCCATCGTCAGAACTATAGATTTCACCGTGTTATAATGGAGTTCTACCAAGTGAATGCCTATTCAATCAATAACAAATTTTTGTTTTATACACCCTCTATTGTTTTCCGTGGAAGAGAATTGAAACATAAAAATTTGTAAGCATCATTTCTAAAAACAGATTAAAAATAAAACTTTATATTTATATAATATTTTGAAACAAAATTCGCTATTCAGATGTTATTTAAGTATTCAATTAAATTTTCTATTGCCAAAACAATTTGTAAAATGCAGTACTTTTCATACTTTTTCAAATGATAATATAAATGTTAATAGGTTTCACAAGTACATTTTTCGTGGAATCGTTCAAAAACATAATATCTGTTTTAAATAATGAATTCCATTGTTGAGTGCCAACATGCCACGAGTTTTTTTTTTGTTTTTTAATATTATATACCAATGATTCTTGTATCGCTCTTAATTTTTTAAATAAATCAATACTAATTTTATCGTTATGCTTTAACTCTATAAAACACCATGGTTAATAATATTTATTATTTTGAATTACTTACATCTGATTTTATTTGCAATACAAAGATCGTCCAACCAGAGAAGAATGTTAATAAGAAAGTGCGTCAAGTTTTTAGATTTCAAAATAAAATCTTTATGTTCATTTAATATCGTAGCATATTAATGTTGCTTCTTTGTTCTCATTATAAGGAAATCTCGAAATGCTTATCATAACGATGTTATACGTCATTATACAAATATTAATTTGTTAAAGTCTGCCATAAATTTTAGATCGTGGCATTATATTTATTAGATTTAATATAATGACAATATTTCTCTTTCAATTATTTATTGTCTTAAAAATACGTTTTTATAATTTTCAGTTTCCTACTTTCTCCCAAATTTTTGATATAACGTAAAAAACAGTTACCAAACTATTTTACTATCTAGCAACACATTAACTTACTTCAGTTAATACATTTTAAGCACAAAATTACAGTTGTGGTCCATATTGACTTTAATAATATCACATAATTTGGATTCAACAGGGCCGTGCGTCGCTGGGGTCGTTGGTCTGAAGATGCCTCGCTATTGTCTGTTTGGAGATACGGTGAACACAGCAAGTCGTATGGAATCCAATGGTGAAGCGTTAAGAATCCACGTCAGTCCTGCTACTAAAGCCATATTGGATACATTTGGCACGTTTGACTTGGAATGTAGAGGAGAAGTTACAATGAAGGTAATAATATACGTAATTACAACTGTTTTTGTTCATTTTAAACGTCATAGATATTACTTTACATAAATTTATATATTGTGAATACAATATATATACTGGTAGCTTGGCAGATATTTTAAAGTTTTTAATGAGAGTTTTGAGTAATGATCATTAATTTATGATTGATCGTTTACTTCATTGTATGAAAAAATATCTAGAAGTAAAAAGCTAATATACATCTTTTATTACGATCAGGTTATTAATTTCATAATAGTATCGTTTTAGAACTCTAGATAAATGGAGGAATAATAAATTGCATAGAATTTCGCGATCCAGAATCTATTGCAAAATCATATTATTCAAAAGTGTGTCAATACAAAAGTGAATAAAAGCTTTACTTATAATAATTTTATTTTATTTTCTCTACTCGTATAATAGATTTTTAACTTATAAATCAACTTATTGTTCAAATTAATAGCTTCATGGTTTATAAGTGTTTTTGGACTTTTGACCGACCATAATTAGCAATCAGGACATAGTAGTCTCATCGTAAATTTGGGTTAAACGTAAACCTCAAAAAGGTTTTTTTAGGTGTCAATTATCTTTCTTAGTTTGAAGAACTTTGATTATTCAACAGCAATTGAATCTTATTTATTCAATGATATTCTCAATCCTAACTTACATATGCAGTTCCTAAGTATTTATATTTTTTTTTCTTTTGTTCAATTTCTTTACCCGTACAGGAAATATTTGAATACGGTAGTGTCATTTTCTATTGTCAAACATTATAATTATGTTTCACAGGGAAAAGGCTCAATGGTTACATATTGGCTTAATGGTGAAACACCGGATCCAAACGCACCACCACCATTCTCCAATGACGTAATTCAGAAGTTGAATTCCCTTGGAGTTGAATCCGGAAACCAACTGTCACTAACTCCTTTCAGGCAACGAAGAGAACAACACTCGAGACCTTCGAGCAGAAGAGGATCAGCTTGTTTCCTACCCGCTCAAAAGTCATACGATTCTAACAAGAAAGAATCCGAAGCCCAACCGTTATTATCGAATATAAACAACTCAATCTCCGTACAGTTAATAACAAATGGAATATCACGACAAGATTCGCATTCGTCGAGTCATAGTTTATCTAATAATATTGATAGTGTAAAGCATCTTAATTCTGTGCAAATCAAAGGAAATTCAGTACCGCCTAATAGAGCTAAAGAATCTATGGTAGCTCAAATAAGCCCGCCAATAATGTCATCAAATTTGAAAATGGGCAACAATAATTGGCTGGCTAAGATCGCTTCACCTGAAGAAATTGAATTGGACGGAAATAAAAGAAGTAGCAATTCCCATGATTTCAGAAGCAGTGTTCCTTTACTAGCAAGATCGCAAGATTCTGGTGACTCGATAGTGTAAAATAAATTAAATTAATAGGTATGTGAATTTAATAAATGTGTTTTAAAAACAAGATCTCTGTTTTAGTTTAGAGTAAAATGATTAGGGACTGATATTTCTTTAATATTATAAATTATACTTACAGAATTATTTATATTATTTTAATTATTGAAAATCAATTATGCAATTAATTTTCTAAGCGACTTTGTCTCACTAAAATAAAATATAATCAACCCTACTATGTTTATTTCTTTATATTTATTAAGTTATCGTTTTATAAACATTATTATTGTATTTCAACTATTACATAAATAATCTTCAAGTTTCAAATGGTATCTCAATTTCCTTAAATAAACTATTTTAAATTATTTAACTTTTTAAATATTGATGATCGTAATTTGTATACATATAGTAATAATTTAAGAGAAAAATGTGCTATTTTTTGGTAAATTATTTTTTCCCATATTTTTGAAAAGTGTAAAAATTCTAAATCCTGTTTAATGAATGTTTCCAAATTTCTGTAAATAATATATTTAAATATATTCATATCTAAACGATTATTTAAATGAACACAAATAATCGTAATAGCATAATTCTGTGGTGATTGAATAAAAAATATTAAATGTGTTTTCGATTATGCTTCGTATTGTTGAAAATATCATTGTTTATATTATATCTTTTCATAGATAAATTATAAAATAAAAATTTGGTATAGTCATCAGATGACTGTAATATAAGATTGGCGATTGAAATATTTTTGTTACTTTGGGTCCACATAATTGGACATTTTATTTATTCATTTTCAAAAAGATATTTAATTTATATACGTAGTTTAGTTGTGCTTTATTTTGAGTGTTAGAAATATACAAAAAGTATGACTTGATTCAAAACTTTAAAATTTATCTGTGATAAGAGAAAAAATACATTATGTGAATGTTTAATAATGTCATTATACTAAAATTATTTTCTCTTCATAACTTAGAGTATTATCAAAGTGAACTATGTTTCGATATTTGTGTCTAAATATTTATTCTTTTTGCCTGATAGTTAGTGTCAAATGATTTAACTATACACTTAAAAATAATACAAGAATGTTTATATTAGCATATTATATATGTGTATAAAAATTGCTGATAAATAATATTCTTTTGTATTAAATCGATGTTAAATAATAGAAGACGTCTAAAAGCAAACACTGATACGCATATTCTCTTTGAAACTTTAAAAGTAAATATTTTTTTTTGTTTTCATGTTCAAATCATTAAATTGTTCTATAGATGGTATATTTTTTCCATAGGTATTAATTTCTTTGCTTGTGTGATATCAGGTAAACTTAGGACTACAGTAAATATATGCAGAATCAAATTTAGCATATCGATTCTAAATCATCGGGCATGACATATAATTTCTTGAAATGCCCGATATTTTTTTTGGCGTGTTTTAAGAATTTTTAAATTTAATATTGTGTCAAATTTTCTTCCTTAAAAATGCTTCTGTTCACTGCTTTGAGGTGTTTTCTGGGCTTGTTAAACTTCATATATTTTTTAGAGTTTTGAAAGGCATCTCCGTCTAATGGCATTTGATATTTTTGGTCTTTAACTTTTTCGGTTGACCTCCACGTGTTTCGTCTCTCACGTAGAAATCATAACCTTACGAGTATCTTGAGATGGGTATGTGTTAATCATAAGTTTCTATACGTATACAAAAACTTTCAGATACAATTTTATTTAATACGAAGTAATAAATCAAAAAATCCACAAATATTCTTTTTTGGCACGATTTTTGAAAACTTTTAGCTTAAAAATATTTATGGTGTCAAAACTATCTATTATTTATAAGACAATCTGGTGTATGTTATCGGGAGAACATAAAAATTATATTTCAAACGACGTTTAAATCAATCCATTTTAAATTGATTCATTGAAAAAGATCGCATTATTTACTGGTTATATTATCATGTATATCATAATATGTCATGTGATTTTTTTTATACTAGACGCGTGTTTTTTATGTTCGATTTCGACTTAATGTGAATTTATTGGTATTTGTTTTTAGACGCCTTAATCACGCTGAAATTTTCAAAGGCATAATATTTTCCAAAGTGTATCATATATTTTAAATTATATCCAGTGACATTAAACAAATAACAAAAATAAAGAAATTTTTCTCAAATTATAATGATTTATGATTACTGGTTATGTATCACTTAATTTAATTATATACCGTTTTCTTAGTTATAGCCAAATCCTATTATCAAGTACCGCTTACATAAATATTTTTTATCTCATACATTTTCCTTTTATAATGAATTTTGTAAATCAATCACCAACTATAAATTAAAAAATATTACTTCCAGTTTCTTACTAGAAGTGGAAAATACTGTATAAGATTTAGCTTAATGTTTTCTTTTAATCGCAATGATTATGTAGATACAAAATAATCAATACTATGTGAATGGAATGCACAACTAATTTAAATGTAATAAAAAACCGCATCGTATAAATTTTTATAGTGTTATTTATTTAATTATTCTTTTTCTTCCATGCTTAACTGTCAACCTATCGAACAGATAAGCCTCCTTCGTGACCATCCCATTTGTTCCCCTTTGATTTTCTTTATGATAACTACACCAAAGACATCATATTTTGACCTGAGAAAGATAAACCACTATCAAAAGAGTGTTGCGCAAACGCAAATTGATTGATTTCGAATTTATTAAGTACTGTAAAAAATCCTAAAATAGAACCAAAAAAAATGATCCATTCTTTTATTGGGTGATAATAAATTGATTTCGTCTCAGAATCTAGGGAACAATGAATGAAGAACTGAATTAATTCCTTAGTATGGATGCTTCAGGAGAGCCTAACCATTACTTGCATCTCTTCTGGCAGGTGGATTCTGTTATCGTTGATGACGGTTAAGAATACTTCTTTTGACAAACTTGACGGAACTTTTGAAAATGAATGGGCGTTAGAAAGTCTATAAATTACCGTATTTTGACCATAAGCACTCTTGAACATTTTCCAAATTAGCAAATTAATAAAAAAATCTAATCTTTATATGTTTAAATATGATTCAGTGTACTGATAACATTATTTGGAAATGTTTACATATAACGCTAAACGGAAAATAATTTTCAAAATGTTCTTTTGGATTTGTAAGCGCCATCGTTCATTACAACTTGGTTTTATATCTCTATATTACAAATTATTCAAAGAGTTCATGGCGTCTTACGAAAAGGTAATAAAACTTGGTTCTGACAACTGTTTTGGATGATTATTTTTTAAATTAACTTCCTGTAACAAGACTCTTGGCACAAAAATGAATCTAATAATGTTATTGCGATAAAAATTACACTGAATAAGAAAAGTTTTAAGCTATATTGAGTGGAAGCGGTTAAATCTTCAAATGATATCGAATAGAATTGATTTACACGTTAATGGTGAAGATCTTTGTTTAACCAAAAACTATTTGAAATAATCAGAGCTTGAATAATTATAAGAAGAGCTTGCGAATATTTCCATTTATTTTTTGAAGAGATCTTCTTTAATGTTTAGATCAGTGAACTGAACATGAATTGGAGATAGACAAACAATTTAGGAGTTGTTTACTACAGCGCATTAGATGAAGTATTTAATATCTACAGATCCCACAGTATTCACATATGAAATACCCACACCCGTATAACAACGGGTCTAATTTGGAATGTTTTCTCGCATGACATATTTCTACATTCTCGCCTGAATTCCCTTATATTTTCCTCCTCTTTTCACGCTTGGAATGAGCTTGGTTTTGCTATAACGTAGACTGACTAACGTGCAAACAAGCAAATAAAAATCTTTCGACCAGTGGACGTTTAACTGTCATATTTTTTTCGGAATAATATTTTTTTACATCTTGGAATCGGCGCGATATTTAATATTCAATTATGTTGAAAATTTACTTAAGCTGTAACCATTATTTGTTTTAACTGAAATGCCTATGTTATGAAACCGACTAAAAGCAATAGCAGCAAAATTAATATTTTGTATAACAGCATACTAACATTCATTGCTTAAATTTTCCAACGATATCTGGGCCATTAGTTTAATGTTATATACCGGTCTAGTATTTTGCGATCCAATCAATTAGTAAAGGCGTATTTCGAAGCACACAAGGGCTTTCACTGCGCGAAATATAATTAATGCATATTTGGAAGCTGCATACTTGCTCGTTTGCAAATAATATTCATCAAAATATAGGTTATGGGGTATACAAATTTAATTTTAATTAATTTGTTGAGAGACTTTGTAATTTAATATATTTAAACATAACGATAATAAATATCAAACAATCATTTCTTCTAAATATTAGTTTCATTTTCTATTTCTAACCATAATTAGATTAAAATGAAGGTAAGTTATTGAAAGTTAACTGATTTTGTTTTAAAGAAAAAAATTCACAAGACATTTTTGCTTTATTTTCTTGAAAATCGCTGTGGAAACGAATGAAGGAAGTGATTTCCAACTGAGTTTCACTTGTTTAACCTTAGAATTAATATTATTAATTAATTAAAAAAGGCATTTTTATTTTTATCGGAGCTTTATACTACGACAATATAAAAGGAAAAAAAACATTTTAACATTTTCTAGCAGCTCTGGATAATTTATTTTACTCGAGTGTACCAATTTTGACATTCCTATTCGTGTTTGACTTATGATAATGAGACATATTGATTGAATTCGAATTTACTTCACTGAAACTTACTGATGAAAAAATAGCAATGTATTTGAGTTTTAGAAAATTCATAAATTACATAGTTAAAAGCTATTTCGATCCATCGATTTACACCCTCATCAGAACTATAAAACTATATTTTCACCGTGTGATAATAAGATAAATCGTTCATTGACATGTTCAAAACCTATTCAGCGAATCTGCAGTTTCATCAACAACGTTTTTGTGAACCTTAGTACTAAAACCAAATACTGAATAAGTTTAAACATGTTTGATTGGTAGATTATAACTAAATCTGGTTAAAATAATGGGTTTTGTATTTTGAAATTGTCCAAACGGTTTTGATCTACATTTAAGTCACACTGCCACTATTATTCATATCTCTCACCGAGCCTGCTGCTAGTTACCCTTATTGAGTATATCGAGTAAATGAAACATAATTTCAAATAAAAGCTTAGCTTTTTGTGTGAACATACACTATAAAGAGAAATCATTTTTTTTTCTCACGCGTCTCAATAACTAAACAGGATCGATTTATTTTACACAACCCCTAACCTAAAAGCACCTTTAATAATATTATGCAATTTCATCATGTTTTATAAAAATGTAGCAAATAATTTTATATAATGTAATATATATTTTAAATTCATCTCTAAAATTATATATTCATACACTTTTTTATGATATTCTTAATTTTGATTTTATATAATATTTCAAACAAGATTTTCTTGACAACGTTTATAAAATCTTTAAAGTTAAACTTAACTAACGAATGTTGAAGAAATGTTGAATATTTTTGTGCTTAATTTTTTAATATGTTTAACAATTAAAAGAAATATTTTTCTGATATAGAATCGAAACTCTGTATTACGAATATCATGTTAGATAGAATAATTTCAATTTTAGTTCGTTTATCATCAAGTACATCCTTGAATAGCAAACTTGTCCAACCAGTGACATGGCGTGGGAGGATTTTCTGTGAAAACATTTTCGCGCGAGCTTCGTGTTGACTTTTCAAACGTCACTGAATTATTATGCAACCCTAGGCGAAGCTTGTTTTGCCAAACTCTACTTGTATTTACTATAAATCCACCACATAACTTTTACAGTTTTTTATAAAACGAATACTTTATTCAAATTGCTTCCCGTATTTTTTATTTCATTTTATTTATAAAAAATAAATATCAGCGGTCTATTACTCAGATAAAGGCACACTAAAATTATCATGTCATTATATTAAATATCATACTTATATAAATAGTGATATTTAGTAATACAAACGCAGCTTGTGAAATTTCTAAAGAATGATTTTTGCACTTAGATGGTCTAGTTCATATTTTTTTTTAAATATACACGTTACACTGAAAACAATATTTTAAAACCATTATTATCAGAAAGCACAGCAAGTGTCTACAAGAACAATTATATTAAATATTAAATTGCGCTGTAGTGTTTTGATTGTCTAAATTTTAAACTCAATTGTCGACGTGTATTTCTAATATTTTCTAAAATTTTGATATATGGTTAAACTGAGTTTACATAGTGCATCAGTAATTTCTTTTTCGAAACACTGAATAAGGACAGTTTTCGCTCATCGTGAACATTATCAACTGATGAATACATGCGATGATCGAAACCTGTCCTGATCATGAAATATATTTTGGAAATACGTACTAAAATTGTGTTTTATTATTTTAAGCACTATGCTTTTTCCATCAAAAAGTGATAGTAAACACATGAAAATAATTCATATGTTCTTTTACAACGAAAATATTTTCAAAGAATTATCTTCAAATAGGTGTTAATTGCATCGTTAAAACGAATATCGGCTTAAAATTGAATTTTTAAGTTTTTTTGTCATTGTCTCATTAATCAAAAAAAGAACATGTTATCTTTTATTCATGACTAATTGAGATGGTTTTAAATGGAACGTCTTTAAGAGTAAACTTTCACATTATAATGCTAAGTAGTTGAGTGTTGTCGCTAAACTTGATTGCAATGTGTTGGTATTCAGGAGAGAGATATTACGCGGCGTATCTTGTAAACAAATAATAATTATTTTGCTTGAATATATTTTGGGACAGTGTCAAAGGCATACTTATTTACTAATGGCGCTTCTTGAATTCAAAATACATTTAAAAAGACCCCTTTCAACTCAACTTGAAAGAGCTAGAACCATTTTTGTGCTACAAATAAATAAAACATTAAGCCTTGACATATGCATTTTCTCCAATACTTCTGCTTGACCAAATTATAAATATTTAATTATTTAAAATTGTAGCATTTCGACTTACACGTGGTAAATGGTCATAATACTTGATTTTTATAAAAAACGCTTAAGTTAATTAAGTAAATCAAAAATGTATATATTATCAAAGAACTTATTGAAAGATTTATATAATATTTTGTTCTAGAAATGATTGCTATTAATTGAAACACACATATATATATATATATATCTACAAAGCACGGTTAATTTTAGTCAAGGCGGTTGAGTTGTTAAAAAAAGCATGACTCCCAGTAAAAAAGTTTAATTTAGACAGATTTTTTCTACCTTTTTTATTTATCTGCATGACAATAAATAGAAAAAAATATTTAAAAAATGTTTTTTTTATATTGGAACTCAAACGAGAACGATTTATTTTGTCTTGTTTATTGTGATATTTTTCAAATTCGTCTTATTGAAATTGTAGTTAAGGAGTCACGTCAATAGTTTTTCACGGCTCTGGTCATAACACCGCAACTCCACAACCAAGGTTTTAATTAATTTAATGTCAATTATATCAATATGTCAATCTGTTTGATTTAAAATAACACCGATTGAGTTTTCTATCTTCATACATTTATCATATATTTTGTAATTAACACTACACAATTAACGTTAAATAGACTTATTTAATTATTTCAATAATAACAAATATATTTTTCTATTCTTTTGTTTTTATAATAAGTAATTAAAAAGACTTGAAGTTGATGAGCATTGTGCTTATATTATTTTTACAATAATAAGTCATCTGATATAATATCCGATTTCATAACATAGCACACATTTGATTAAGAAAGTTGTCCCAAGCCTTAGATAGATTTTTCAACATGTTGTACACCAATTATTTGTGTTGTTTTTTCTACAACTTATGATCCGTATTTATTATAAAATGCACCTTTATTAAAAAAAATTATAAACTTGAGTAAAACTGTTTTTTCAATGAATAATTCTTACATTATTTTCATTAAATATGGTATTTTATATAGACAAATTTCATTACTATCAGGTCAGTTTCGTCTGATGTAATTCCTTATTTTACCAGTCTTCGAAAAAAAATTAAATAATCATTTCGACCACAATTTTTAGTTGTCTTTGATTATAAGACACATTTATTATTCAAATATTGTAAAACAGGCAAATATATATATGTCTTTTAATAAAATGTTACACATAAATATCTGGCTTTGTAAGCCATATAAATGAATTTATAATGTTAATTTGTAAAATACAAATAAACAATATAAACAAATAATAAATTAACAAACTAAAGAAAGACCCACTGCAGTTTATGTGAAATCATAATATACTCTTACTTTAACTCATTTCGTGTTTATATTATATTTTACTTTTTTACAATAGAACTCGAATTGGAAAATAGATTTTCTACTATCAATGATATTATTATATATATATTTAAAAATTTAAATATCAATTCATTTTTACGTCCAAATGACGATACGATCTTTGTCATTTAAATATAAATATTTTTATCTTTTTTTTTTATTGGACATTAACGAAACAAGTATTCCATTTTTTTTCATATACTAATATTTTCACATTATATAAATTGTTATTAAAGCAGATTTCAGAGTAAAATGACATATTGTGATACAAATACAAACTAATGAATTTTATTATTTCTTTTGTTTTATAGTCAGTGTTATAAAAAAAATATTTTCGTTAAATATTGATAATCATATTTCCTCTAACAAAAACTATTATATCATATCAAAAAGGTCCACAAATTTATTGTTAAATCATTACTAAATTTTTGTTGAAATCGATGTTGAAATGTGGTTCCTTTTTACTTGTGACATTGTCGGCAATTCATTTTTTTTAAATATTTTTATTGGAATAATATAAATTTACATATTTCAAAATAAAACACTTAATTTCTGAATGGTTCAGAACCGACATTAACACAATTTTATATAGTATTATTTTATCATAATTAAAAAAAAATATTTATACACTTTTGATTGTAATATTTCAAAATATATTGAGAAAATTGGAGAAGACGTGCCTTGTCAACTATTATTATAGCGCTTCAACAAATTCATTGAGCAAATTTCGCCAAGAAAATCAATACAAAACTTGGTTTAATGACTGTGTCATACCTAATAACAGGTTGGAGAGAAATTATTATTAATAATATACCCTAAGCATGAATCCCATCACGTTCCCAGAAGCTCATTATTTACGTGATATTGAATTTACATGTTTTAGTAATGTCATTAGGTATACATCTAATGGGATATTTCATCGCTGTTCAAATTATGTCTAAAGGAAATATGAAATCCAAAAACCGGTCTTCATTTCCTATATCAATATTTTTTCAGAATGCTAATAAAATAAACGCTCCATAAGTCTTAGCGAAAAATGTTTTCTATTAACATATTATATCGTTTATACAAATTATACTATACATTTAATTCACTATTTACGATAGATTTCAAATTTTATGTATGGACAATTATATCTATATAGACATGTAGTGTGGTTAATATTATTTAGTTTTTGAACTATTTTGTATCCATATTTGCATATTTTTAACCCAATTTAAAATACAAAATTTCAATAAGATTCAAATCAATAGTTTTTAAAGACTATGGCAATAGTGAAAACAATTTTTAAGCCCTTACTTATTATTTTATTCCATTAAAAAAATTGCTTTTTATCACAATATTATTCACAACGAAAACTTTTGTGATAATCATCTAAAGACGAAAACGATATAAAAAATAAAGTATTTCCATTTGAATACGCTAAGATTCTCCTCCCTTATTGAAACACAAAATCAAAAGGTAGGTCCTTTTTATTTCCCGGCCAGGTCACAATAAAAACACCGCCACACTTCAATTACAATACATTTTGTACGATAGTACTTCTTAATATATTGAAACACTTTATATCCATAGAAACAAGTCGAATAGAACGAATGGCATTTTTTTCGAAATAGCGAGTGAATTTATCATAAATGTCACATGTCAGTTTTTTTGATTATATTTTATTTTCTATGGTCATCCATCACTTGTATGGTGTTAACTTACCATTCGTGAAGGAGAAAGATAGTTTTAATCAAAATAATACACATTTTATAACAATTTTGATAAATGATCAGGGTAGGTTTCACACAACGTAAGGATTTTAAGGTGAAAATAAATGGATAATGTTATGTAATAAGTAGAAAAAAGATTTCTTTAGTTTTAAAATAGAATCATTTTGTAAAAAATACATTTTCAAATATTAAAACAATAATTTCATCGTATAAAATCTTAATAATTCTAATTTCAAAATATAAACCTCCAATAATTATTTAGAATTCGCGCGTTTCACACTTATTATATTTCAATTTCATAGTGGCAGCTTAATTTAATGGAGTTAAATGCAAAATTTTCAAACTAAAATTTAATTACTCTAACAAAGTCTGTGAAATTATTTTTATGCGCCCAGACCACAAGTCCATTATGAGAGAACATTCACAACCGTTAAACTATAAACTTAATCTGAATTCTGACTGGATAAGAACTCAAAGACTTTTACGGCATGTCTGCAGTGACAAATTCTTTGCAATGGTGTGTTATTCGTGCAAACCATTATCTTGAGACTTTTTTATTAGAAAACTATAGTAATAGTTTTCTTTAAAATTTATAAATATACTTAGCAGTTGTTTGTTCCTTCTTAAATTGTTGTAAATCAATAGATATGGTTGTAAAAAAAACCATATAAAAATGCGGCAATTATTATACAGTACACTCTCGATTATCTGGGCTAATGCTGGGGAGGATGTTCACGGATAATTGAAAAAAACGGATAATCCGAATCACCAATTTTTTATTTTATTTTAAACACATTATTTATATATTCATTATTTATCAAAAAAAAACACAAAAAAATGTAAAAATATAATATTTTATCATAGTAACAAGTATAGGAAATAAATATCGAAATTAACAAATTTACTGCGGGCACTCGCGCCGGTTTTTATGCATTTCACTGGAAATGTAAATAGAAACGCATGTGAAGTACAAAGGATTTCAATTCTTGACTCATTCTAGTCCCATAAATTGTGATGTTTATTGCGGTATATGCGAACATTCATACATTCATACATTCAAAACACACAAGTGGTAAAAAAATTCACCGATTAGTTACGTAAACACAAGCACATCGCTAAATTCATCCTTTTTTTCAAACAACGCGCATATTCAAGATCGCAATTCATTAATGCGTCTCACAATCGTTATAGAAAAAAATCAATCAGATTATATTTGAATTAAAAAATATTTATTTTCAGGCACGAATAATCCGCAAACCGGAAAATCCTTACACGGATAATCGAGAGTACACTGTATGTATATGTTATCTCTTTTAAAGTAGTTGTCACTTCTTGGTGAAAAAGCATTCTTTACACATAACTTTTAGTTCTTTTTTCACAACTCGTATTAATATAGTATACTGAACTTGGGCAATTGCTCATTGTGAACATTTTTTACTTATATGATTATATTTGAAGACGTATTGTATCGGTTGATAATGCTTACGATGTTCAAATGGTCCTGATCAATATATTATTTAATTACTGTTCAAATCGTACAAAATTTTATGTGTTACATAATTAAATGTTTGTTTAAATGCAACAAAATCAAAAATGTAAGAAGTTTAATGGAAGCTGTTTGTAACATACATATTGTAATAATCGACAAATTTGTTGATTTTCTCAAACATATGAGACATCAGGCACTTTATTCGATCTAACTTGGTTACATAAATAATAGCAATATATTATACGATAATTGAATCTGATGTGTCTTTTATATATATACACACAAGTCCCTTTTCCAAAAAACGAACAGGTAATTAATTGTAAACTCATATCAAACTTACCATAAACGTGCCAACAAAACATTTTAATATCGATTATTTTATAAAAATATCAGTTTTAAACAAACATTCAGTAGATTAATAATGCATCATTAGAGTGTTTTCTTGTGAATATTTACTTGTATGTGTCGTCGCTATTTTGATTAATATGAACATTGACGGTTAACATTTAACAGTCGCGGAGTATAGACGTGGCATATTACTTATGGGGAATAATCACTATACCAAGATGCATTAATTATAAAAACATTTAGTCAAAATCAATCATCTTTCATTGTGACGATTTGAAAATTTTGGGTAAAAATAAGGTGCCATCAAAACCTAGACTTAATCATTATGTGAATGAATAAAAAAGCTCCATATCGTTAATATAAGTTTGAGTCACATCATGGAAGAAAGTCTACTGAAGGTTTTGACGCCGTACTTCTTCCGTAATGCAATTTAAATAAAACAAATCGTATATTTAACCAATAAGACGTTACAGCTTGCACTAAATAATTCTATTTAAATGGAAAAATTATAAGTGATGAGGCTCATTTCCTCTAAATGTATACGTTAGAAAACAACATCGTCAGTTCTTGGCAATGCAAAATCTTCATTTATTGAATTTGCATTTACTCGGTAGAACTCCATTATCAGACGGTAAAAAATAGCAATGTATTTTATTTCTACATTTTTTTTATAAGATATAATTGATAGCTATTTCGACTCACGCCATCGTCAAAACTAGTTCTGCGGTATGTGGTCTAGAGGCATCAATAACCCTTAATGCTTAACATTAACGTGGTTTTATGATAACATGATTGATTACTTAACACCAGAACTGGATGCTTTAAGTTGATTAATTAATCGTTTATAGTTCTTACAAGAATTTGCGCATGTGCAACTTTTCATACGTACAATATTCCAATGGAATTACTCAGAAGGTTGTTTGCACAACAAATTATTTCCAGAAGCAGACTTATCAATTGACCACCACGGTCGTTGGATTTAACAGCTCTTAACTTTTTTTATGGGGATATTAAAAAAGAAAGTTTTACGCCAAAAAAACAGAAACACTTAAGAAACTTAAACAAAACATTTGTAACGAAATCAATGAATACTTGTTGAAATGTGTGGAAATGTAATACAAAAATATTATAACAAGAACCTATATTTGTAAGGTATATGGTTATTTGTCTGCTAACCAGACATTTATCTGACATGGCATTTCATGCGTAATTTACAATATTTAAACATTTATCATCATTAAACTATTTTGTTTTCTGTTTATACATATAAAGCTTAAAAATAATAAGTTAACCGTCCTGCATATTAACTATTTCTTTAAATTGAAATATGGCATTCAAAATTTTGGACCTACTTATCTATTTTAATCGATATATATTTATGTAAATAAAATGCTTTCCAACGACCTTTGGACCAACCATCATTAAAAAATAATTTTTACACTGGCACATTGTATTTTTCGGATTTGTTGCTTATAAAATACTAATATTTTAATCGTTATTTATGACTATTTTTACGTATGAAAGTAGATTTTGCCTTAACCTGCTGATTTTATTTCCTTGTCATTTTTTCTGTTATATATTTATTTATTGAAATATTCAGTTGTATTCTCTCTCAACTGGAAGCTTTCGAAAATATTCTAGAAACTATAATATTTTTTCATAGTTTCAAATAAAGTTAATTAAACTCAAATGAAGCTAATTTACTACCTGAATATAGTGTGGTAGTAAATTACTGTGAAGTAATCTAATGAATATGAATTTTTCACTAATTGCCGCTATATCTACATTGGTACAATGAGGTTTTTTGTGCTCAATTAAGCATAGCCTGAGATAGTATAACTACACTCAACTGGATTGTTCGGCAAGTCTTAGTATTAGTTGTTGAATTAAAATATAGCACTTGACAACGAAAAATCGTTGATCTCGAAAAAGCAATAACTGACTTGATGTTATAAAACGATCAATCACGCACGTATTAATTTATCTGCGTTCTGAATTTAAATATATGAAAAACGCACGAACCGATTTTTGGTGCAACGTTTTTATTTAAATAGTGCGATTCATTTTAAATAAAACTTTTTTATCTTTATCTTAATAGAAACTATCTAAATAAGAATAGGTTTAGTTCTTTTAAATAAGATTCTTTATTACTTCAACTGAATACTTTATGACACCTGCAACAAAATTTATGTAAAATGTCAATCATATAAACGTCAGATTTAAAAATAAAGTGTCATCGTTGAAGTCCCGTAAAAAACTTTCGTATCAAATGAAAAAAGCGTTTTATATTAGATGTTCAAAACTTTTCACGAGCAATCTAGTGTCAAGCATTTTTCCCCCTCTCTCTTTTATGTCCTCAACACTTTTCCAATACCTTGAATGCAATATGTAGGATTTCCCAAAAGACAAAAATTTGTCGAAGTTGTTTTACGGAAAATTGTTTCTTTTTTATCTCCCATCCAGACTTACATGTCACAGACATTTTGTATTCCTGTCACACGATTTCACATACCTCTTTGAAGTGTTTACTTCAAATCCGACAAGAAGCACTACTGAATATTATTAGATTGAAGATGCAAGGTTGTCAAATATTTCAAAAAAAAAAAAACTGTGAGAAAACAAAATTGTATACTTATACATATATTTCTATAGCCACACATATTTTTTGATGAATTATATTAGGAAATAGCTTTATGGACAATTACGTTTTTATATTCGCATGTTTTTTGTTACAAGCATCGTTTAATATATTAATTATATCTAAATGATGGAAAAATTTTAATTCTTAAAACCTTAAACACTTATAAGTAAAACTAAATATATAGCTTATTTTCATTGTAACCAAATAAAATGATTTTTTTTTAAATAAATCGATTCAAAAAAATTTTGTTTGATAAAAGTATTTAGTAACATGTTGGTAATACAAAAAACCACGATTATAAATATAAAATAACGAAAAATATCTCATCTTATTTGAATTTAATAACTTTTGCGAAAATCACATCAATTGAGTAACAAAAATTACGCTTTGACACAATTTTAAGCCGTTGCAATTTAATTTTCGATTATTACATGAAATGTCTCCTTTTGCACTGATTTATTTTTAAGTCTCTTTTAGTTTAAAAAAATGTCATTTATTTTCATAACACTACATTTTGAACCTCTCCTTAGCATTAACTTGAAATTCAATATTTGAAATTTTTTTGAGTTTATTTCCATAAGGATTTTTTATGTTTTCTTTTCGGAATCCTTTTCAATGAAAACAGATTTATATACCACGTGAAAGGCCCTTCGCTTATGAAAAGTTTGGTAGCATGACTGATAAAAATAAAATTTTACGTGTTTACGACGCGATGTGCTCAATGGCACCCATGCGAGTAATATCTTATTTAAAATTAATAGCTTCGCATGGAAAATTGTCGACCATAAATCTGAAATGATGTCATACCATCTTCCTCTTTCTGGTTACACTCCGTAATAGGGAAATTATTATCGTCGTGAGTTTCCGCGCATGAGAAACGCACTCAGTTTTTATCTTCACATGCAAAGATATGCCTGATCATGCTCGAAATGTAATCAGAAAATAAATCTTCTATACATACGTAAGCCAAGACACAAAATTTTGCAGACGACTGAAATTACAGGATCACATGAAAAAACTATTTTCTCGTCCTGAAATATCAATTATCAATAAAAATATGATGAGAATTTTTTTACAACACATCGACGTAATTCTTTATATATTATAGATTTAATATAATTTTTGATCTTAAGAAAATAATATAAATATTCAAAAAGATAACCCGATTCCGTTTACTGTAACATGTTACACCAAACAACAGGCGTACAGTAAAATAAACATAAATTTATATTAAAAACTTTTTTTTATTTTTTTAATTATTTTTATAATTAAAACACAAAGCTTAAAGCTTTGTGTTTGAATTATTATCAATCCCAACTGCCTGTTAATTTAAATTATATTAAAATAGAATCATTTTAAAAGTTATTCGGGTGTAATGCATTCTATTAAAAGGCTCGTTTCAAGGAATTATACAAATATTCAATAAAGCTTTATGAATTATTCTAAAACATAAATTGTACCACTACAACTCAGCGTACATATACAGTGACATCTTCTTTTTTTATGTGTAAATAAAATTAAAATAATCTAACGATAACTAAAATATTACCATTTTTATTGACTAAGCCCAATAAAATATGGAACGATATTTTAAAATAACATCAATAAATAATAATAAAAATAAACACCGATCGGAAACAATTTGTCTCCCACAAAATATTTATTAAAATAAAAAAAAATGTGTAGAAATTATGTACACTGCCATCTTTAGACATCGTTCTTAATTATTTTCATACGAAGTATTTTACGTGCATTTGGAAGGTTTCCAAAATTGAAATTTTATAACTTGCAGTTCGTTTATGAAATATAAATATTTAGAATCTAGATGACGATATTATGAAACAAGATTTTTTAAATATTTATTGTAGAAAGGAAACATTTGTATTATAATTTTTCGATATCAATTTGTGATCTGCTACAAAGATATATAAGAATAGAGTCATTTTATCATTTTTCTTTTAAAGAAATAAGAAACACTTTTCACCATAATTTCAATTATGATCAACATTTTTGTGTTGTTTTTTTCAAAGCATTATGAAAGACAACTTACAAGAGTTTATTTTATACAATTTAATTAAAGATGCTTTTATGTTCAGTGTTAATTAAATGTTTCGTAAATGATTCTCCGAATTCTCTTTGACTCTTATATTTGCTAAATAAAATTCAAAATTTAATTCTTTAAATTATTGTTATATGCTTTTTTTTTATTTTCGAGTCCACGATATTCATTTTTTGAGTTAGGTATCGCACAAGCCTACCTCGGAAAACTTGTTTTTCCGGTTTCTCCTTTTCAATCAAAATATGAAACAAACGTTCAAAATTTTATTCAACCCCATTTAGTCCGCTTGTCATAAATAATTGTCTCACGAGGTTTCTTCGTTACGAACTTCGTTTTATGTTTGTGTTTCCCGTCGCCAATTTCGCGTGGAAGCTACATCTCATTCTAACTTTGACACAATTCCAGGAAATAGTATGACATATGTGGTTTGTATCTGCTTTGTCTTTGACTCGTATTGTTTTTGTAGAGTTGAGTCTCTGCTTTTGAGAAATATGGCAAATCAAGGCATTATTTGAAAATACGTGAATGCAGCTATATTTGTTGTAAATAATACAAACATATTTTAGTACTTATCTCCAAAATATATTTTTTCATCAGGACCTGTTTCAGTAGCAGTTGTAGTAGGTAGAAGGTGATAATTCTCGCGATGAGTGAAATCGGACCTGATCAAAAAATATATTGTGGAAATACGTACTAAAAAATGTGTATTTATTATTTCAAATATTATGCCTTTACATCAAGAAGTGACAGTTAAAACCTTTAAAAAAATGTTAATTCGTTAGCTCATAGCGTTAAATACATCTTAAATAGTGTATTCTGTGGTTGAAAAGTTTTGTTCAATAATAAATGATGAGATCTACTTAAAATTTTGTGATTGGTGGAAATATAAAAAAAAGTACGAGAAACGTTATTGTTTCTCTTGATTGGTGCACTAATCACTGTTTCGAAATTGTCTCTTATAAAATGAAAATCAAGTAAAGAAAAAAGACGAACTGTTTAACGTGGTATGTTAAACAATTCTGAAATACAATCGAAATTTTTTTTTTAATTAAAGATTAATCGTTAATTATTGATTTTGAATAAAACTAAAAAACCTTTAAAAAATGGTAATTTATGGCACATTTATATTGAATTAGACATCGAAAAATCGCTGATGATTCATTCATTTTTTTAGTTTGTAGTCTAAATAGTATATGATTAATTTGAATCAACTGTATAGCTGAGAGATGAACTATGACCTCTTTGGTTATGATTTTGACGGGATAAAATCCCTGTCTGGAGTTTTTTACAATTTAATCTTTGTATAAATCATTGTCAGTGATGAATCTTATCGTACTTTGACAAAGGATGGCATATCAAAGTAGATTTAATTTCGTCTAATCCTAATTTTATTTTCCCGTTTATCTTAAGAATTGAGTGACCGAATAACAAGTTATTCTAAAAAACAAGCTCTGCATTAATCGTACACCAACCTATAGTATAAGTATTAAGAATGATATTTATTCCAATTGTTTTATGACTATCTAAGATTTTATAATTTTCGAATAAACATGTGTAAAACATGAATAATAAAAATGTTCGACTAAGCTAATAAATATTGTTGAGCTTAATTTATAACCATTTACCGTCTATATTAAAAAAAGTAATAATGCTTAACACATATCACTTGTCATTTAATGAAATCGGGATACGTATTTGTCATTACATGAAAAGCTCTTCCCGGGTATAGAATCATAAAAACAAACAGATATTTTCTCTTCTCTTTCCAACATATATATGGCTGTACTTTCTATCTCAGTTGCACTCTTTACAGTTCCGAGTACAGCTTTAAACATAACGATCTGAAAATTTTCTCTTTTGCTCTTAATGTAAGGGATGGTCCAAAAACAACAGATTTTATACTATTAAATTTGAATTATTAAAACATTGGACGATTCCAAATGCTTAAACATGTTTGAACATGAAGATTCGAACATAGTTTCAACAATTCAAATTTTCTATTGAAATTCCATCTATCACATTCAGTCGATATCATAATAACAGCTAACACCTTCAAAGTGATTATTGAAACGAGTACGGCTAATCTCACAGTTTTATCAACAAAAAAAATTTTTTTTTGAGTCAATAGAGAATACCCTCGTCTAGAATTTTTTTTTATATGCAATCCAAATATTATTTACATTCTTTACATTGAAAATATTTGAAATACGTATAATATCAATTCTCTACTAGTTTCCCGGAAACTCTAACTTTTGGTTTAGAATAGAATATGCTTTATTTTTTAGTTGAATATAAAACAAACGAGAGCATTTTTTGATAAAGTTATTATATTTCATATACATTTTTTTGAGTTCTAAATTTCGATTATTTCTGGTAAATTGATATAACAATTTATCTAGTATGAAGCATGAAACCCATTATATAACTCATTTAAATAAACCGCTTTCATAAGTATTCTATGTCTACCCAAAGAAATTTGTTACAAAAATACTCCCGTCCTGTTTTCAGAGATACCAATGTAATCTAAAACAAGAATCAACGATATAATATCACATTGTTTTCTATTTTATGTTTAAATTTCACAATTTTATAATAATTCTAAAATTTAACAAAAATGAGAGTGATAAAAAAATATTTTACACCAATAAACAAAAATAAATGGAAAATTCGACTATCTCCAATTTACAAAACAAACAACATTATTATTTGTATCATTTACCCTTTAACATCTGGAAATTAGTAAAATTGTATGAAAACGACACACCGGTGGGTTGTAAGCTTTAAACAGGTTAAGAAAAGATTGATATAATATATTCACATGGTGTTATCTTGTGTCCAGCATTAATACTAAAGCAAAACACTTTTTTATTTTGACATTTGGGTGTTAAAAAGGAGTTATCTTTTAAGTTTTGTGTGTAAATGTGTCTTTACTGTTTTGCCAAATTTATATTTGTATTTATTTGTGCACAAGTACTGCCCATCAAATTTGTTATTGTTTACAATTCATAGACGAAACATTTTATTAATAACGGACGTGTTAAACTACAGGATGTTCAACTTTAACAGAATCATTGCAATTATATATGAATAAGATTTATTTTTCCATAAAAAAAAATATTAATTTTTATTTATAACACTTTACTATAAAAATAGGAAAGAAAATTATTTGAATTAAATAGTTATTAATTCTTAATAACATTACTTGAATTTCAGACAGTTTATTAATTTTCATTTTTTTATGAAAAAATATAAGATGTTTTTGTACCACAGCGCACGCTTGCAAAAGCCCAGCGTTGTATAGATCATACGTTCTCACCGTAGGCGAGCTTTCAGTAGTGACTCTACGGTGCTACGAGCGTAGACGTCAGACATCTACGAAGCTGGTGTCTGCGCGTTGCCAACCCAACCGCGACAATGCCGGTCGGTCTAATGTAATGTAAGAAATACAACTTTCACTCAAAGGGGCCATCAACGTCATTTGTCACTTTGTAAGAAAGCTTCTAAAGCGGATGTAGGCGTGACTTTTGATAATGTGATTCGGTATCCACATTGTTAAATTATAATACTAAAAAAGTTTATTAGATTATTATGCTTAAGTGACACAGAATATATTATGTTCAAACTTTAAGTTTGTGAGGTGAAGTGTATTATGTTTTTGTATCTCTTTTACTAAAGGTAATGTATGTTTTTATATGTAATATTTTAAGTAAAATAATCAATTACATTATTGAACTGTGAATGATGGTATAAAAAAAATTATATCTAAATACCTTTGCAAATCTTTTATTTTGCAACATCTTTTGAATGAAATACTCATGAAATTAATTTAATAGTTTGCAAAAATTATAAGCTTTTATGAACATCTAAATTTATCTAAATTAGATTACCCGAAATACAGTATAAAGTGAAAATGAATTAAAATCTTATTTCTGTCAATATACTTTATTTCGTGAATATTATTTATTATTTGACGTATCTTAACCATTAAAATAACTTTCAATTAATATCTCTTCATTGTAAGTCAGTTTTCAAAATCTACATCAATTACAAAATACTTTCAAGAGTGTATGAAAGAGTATGAAAATTGTAACTGTAACATAAATTTCAATTTAATTTACATGAAGAGAATTATTATATGTATTTTAAAGCAATCAATTTTTCCACACTTTTTTTATTAAAATTAGCACGTGTGACATATACCTAGCACCAATGTATTCATTATTCCTTTAGATATACAATACCTGTATACTAATATTGCTTCATTCATATATAGTGACAATGTATTATATGCTTATTTTGCGAACCGAATGTCATGAAACATTAATTATCGAAGAAAAATAATTCGCTATAACGCTCAAAAATATTTTTTATGAAAATTTGTTCATGTTTACGATTTTCCTATAGCTTTCGTGGAAGTTCATACACAAAATAATCATGTATAATGACAGCGCATTTTTTTATAATAGTTTGGAGAATATTTTTAGTTTATTTTTATAGATAATATTTTTAAAGAAAAAAATAATATGTATGTCAAGTGATAAGGAACTCGACAAGTTTAAAAGCTAGCATTGATATTTAAATTCTTTGGTGAGCATACTTATTGCATTTTTTCAATTAAACTTAGATATCGGGATAAGAAAAAGATTCAATAAATTGTCTACTTTACACACAATTCTCATTTAATTTTAGTGTATAAAGTCAGTTTTTTCGAAAATATTACTAGTACTTTGTTTATTGGTGATACGATTTCTTATTAATGCAGGTGATATTTTCCATAATATATAACAATTTATAATGACAAAGTTAGATCATACGACACATCTGTAATGTGAGTATTTTACAAATCATTATAAAATAAATCACTTAGTTGAAAAATGTCATTGCTACCTATGCTTTCTTAATATTTTTAGAGCCATAATGCTTATACAAGATACGTCGTTCTAGCAATTATTAAGTATATTCTATTAATTTAATAAATCACTGCCCTTTTTTTTACATTATTTTATTCAATTCTTTGTTTTATATTCAAAACTACAAAATTTGCCCCTCTATTCTAAAATAGTTGACAGAATTTTTGTATGTCGTCTTAAAATTTACAATATGTGTTCATTTTGATATGTTATATTATTATATCAAATGCTACATACTGACATAAAAAATCATAATTATATTTTTGTAGTGAAAAAAACAACTTTTTGTTCTTTTGCGTTACTATAACGATCAATCGTTTCATATAATGAAGAAAAAAAAACACACTGTAATTTTTTTCAAGATTATATTGTTGGTAACTTTGTATATTTCACATCTAGAGACAATAGTTCTTATGACGATGTGAAGCCAAAAGCTATCAACAACCTTTTTTGATATAGCCCTACCAAATGCCTGCTCAATCAATTTATCGTTTCATTTTAGGTTTTCCGATATTAGCTTGAGTGCGATTTCTCGTAATCAAACCACGGTCTCATGTAATGAAACTGAAACTTCTACTCACCGTCGATCCTTTCCCTGATTTCCTAAGTAGACTTAAGCACTAAGTTTGTTCTCTCGAAATCACTTAAACCGAAAACTTTCGGTTTGTTTTTCAAGGACAGAAAATAATTGATTTCGGCCAAACGCCGGATGTATAAATAAAAAAAAAGTTTAACAAAGGCACTTATTTTTTTTTATTGTTTAATTATTCAGCGGTATTTTTTATACTGAAAGTCTTAAGTTTTAGCTGAATTACTTTTTAATACAATTTTTTATTATTTTATGAATAGAATGATTTATTTCTTAATATTTCTCAATTTACATGAACATTTTTTTCATAAAAATATAAACCCGTTTGAAACGTAAAAAATCGTGCTTCTGTTAAATTAAAGCTAGTTCAAAAAGTACCATGTTCCGTTAATATTATTGTACAATAATAAAGAGTATCAAACCAAATTTACAGTTTTAACACATTAACATTAAGCATATCTTTCGTGATTGTGTTAAAAAAAAAAAAATTTATATAAACAATACATTTCTAATCTAATTGAAAAATATTTTTTATGACCGCGAAAAATTCAAACTTACTATGATGAAATGCTTATGCCTTTTTGGGCTGATTTAAATTTTGTTTCTTTTGAAACTAAACATCAAAAAAATAACGTATTCACCTTCAAAAACCAGTTTCTTTAGGTTTACCCGTATCAATATTTAAAAAGAATATATTATTTTAAAGCTATGAGCAGCATATTTTTTTAAATTAAAATTTTTAGACATGAGGTACATCAATAGTTTTTTATTGCTGCAACGAATGGATGTTTTCGACTGATTTGTATATGAAAATTATATTAAACATGTAATTACAACGTTGATACATTAACATTACAATTCTAGTCTAGGTAGCTAAAAGATGATTTGTACACATTTTTATTTATACTTAATTACATTGTTATTTTTCTTTATGTGGCACAATGATTTTTGATGGTCATAAAATACAAAATTTATGTCGTAAAACAAAAGACGCTTTCAGAAATAACGTTGAGATGATTTTTATTCCGAGTATTTCTGGATATTTCCAGTTAACGATCGACTTCTTTATGGCAAAACATTAAAGCCGGAGGTGTATTCGGATAGGAAAATGTGCATTCAAGCTTTCAGGGTATTCGTGCCATGTATATCAATGCTTATTTTTGGATGTGAAATTCGAATTTCACCCATAATATAAAAGGGTAAAGCCTTGGTGTAGATTTTGATTCTTAAATATTAATACATTATCATATATTCAATAAGTTATCCTCAGTCCTTTTATAGGGACCAAAATTATTGTTTTCAAAAAAATGTTTAAAATGTTACATCAATGATAAAAATTCCTTAGTGAGACTAAACTATTGAGATATTCTTACTATTATTTTATCAAACAAAATATTGCATAGTAATAATAAAATTATGACATACAAAAACAATGTTTTTAGAGTTTTCAAAATTTAACTTTTATTCAAATAATTAATTACATTCTGAGTTCATTTAGAATGTGTTTAATAGTATTTTAGTTCTTTCTTGACAGTTTTAAGTACTGCAATATGAGCCTTATAATCTGATCCTGAACAGTTTTCACCACCTCAGCATTGCTGGATTCATAATTTTTCAATCTTGGAATTCGTTACAGCTCAGTTTCATTTAAACAATTAAAATTCAATTTGTTAAAGTTACTTTATCAATCAGTAAGAATCTAAATCCATGTTTTCGTAAAACAAATCATTGGAAAACAGGCAACCGCTTAAAAATTCAAAGAAGATTTACAAATTAGTTGATAATTTTCTTTTTTTTTTAATAATAAAAATACATTTTTTAGTACATATTTCCACATGTATCAACTGATCAGTTGATAATGCTCGCGATGAGCGAAACCAGTCCTGATCAAAAAATATTTTGTGGAAATAAGTATTAAAAAATGTGTTATTATTATTTAAAATATCATGCCTTTCCATCAAGAAGTGACAGCCAACACCTTGAAAGTGATAGTTTATAAAATTTTGAGCGTCGGCGTCTTTTAAATTTGAGGACACAGATGCAATCGATCTTACAAATAATATCATAGATAGCTTATAGCGCTTGCAAATACGACGTATTAAATTAATATTTATGCATATAATCTAACATTACACCGTGATATATAAGGTAATTTAGATATTAACGAATAATTTTTACAGTAAAATATTTTTGATCGTAGAATAAAATATTGAAACAATGTCCTATAAAACTATCCATGACATCAAACGAGTGTATTTTTAACATCAAAACTCTAGTGTACTGCTTTGCATTTTTTTTTCTTCAACAAAACATAGCTCTAATGTTCTTGATCAGACTATAAAGGTTCCAAAACATAAATCATTGATTTTTTCATCGAAAAGTGTGTCATTGAAAAAAAAACTCATGAAAATTATTAATTTGATGTCTTGAATTAAAGTAGGTTAATACGTTTAAAAGAAAGTCATCACTTCTTTCAATGCCATTAGTGACCAATTAGTTTAACAACGTTCATTATTTTTTTCCATCTTTTATCCATGTCAGAACAGAAAAAAGTGTGAGAGAATATTCGAGCCACGTGGAAACAATTAACGAACTTCATTTTAATTCTATTTTCAGCGTTTTTCTCTTAAAGCTAAATCGAAAGCAAGATATCTGCTTTTCTTCATAAAAAATTCGTTTTTTTAACACCTCAGTGTATAAAAACCCCTAATTTATAATAGTGATTCACTTTTTATATGATTTTTTATATAAAACTGATGATAACAATATTTCAACTTGCAGTGAAAAGACATACATAAATATTTATAAATACTATTTGATTTTTACTTCTCACGCATAATATTATATTCAAGAACAGTTTTGCTCATTTCGAACATTATCAACTGACTTTCGATTGAATAATGCTTTTTGTTTGAATAAAATAATTATCTTATATTCACTCTATTACGATTCAGAGATTTTCTATCATCGTAAGAATTATTCATGAAAATAAAGCTTTATATTTTTTACTTCTTGGTACTTCAAATATTTTTATCATGTTATAAAGTTTAATTCCCATTCTATATTTCATTGTAAATTTAACATGAGCATTATACACGAAAATTATTTAACAAATGAATACTACTAATATCACAAAACAATTGCTGGCTGTTTATTTTTTTAATATAGAATTTAAATGTTAAGTACCGATAATGACATTCAAATGATAAAACTGAGTTACTTCATTTAATTTCGAAATATTGACGAAAGAAATGTTGGCCTTCTTAAAGATGTTTTTAGATTTCCTATCTGTTTAAATAGGGTACTAGTGAAATGTATTTTGATACTTAATGAATTTTAGATCTAGTATTTCCTCATTTAATAATAAACTTTTTTAGCAGAGTTTTCATTTTTGAAAATATTTTAGAATAAATTACTCATCACTCATTTTTTACAGTAGTTTTTGAAGTTTCTTCTGTAAAATCTTTGTGTAATAACAACCCCAAGTGTCAGCTGAAGTGAATGTTGTAAAGTTGAACACGACGAGAAACTCTGTCTAATGAAATCTCTTTCGACGGCAAGACAGTGAAATTGTCAAAATGTTACTTCATATACAATCAAGTTTTAAAATGAAAAATTTTCGTCTTCAACATGAATACTTGAATGCGTTGCAACAATTTAATGAGACATTTATAATATGACATTATATTTTAATAAGGTTGATTTTTTTTAAGATACGATTTCATTACATAAGCGCGTTTACTTTTAATAACTGTTAGTTTCTGAAAAAAATATATTTGTTACAATTATCACAATCTAATTCTAATTTAATTCACACCAACAAATACATTTCCTTTTTGGTGAAGTGCATTGTATCAAATTTAGATTAATTTTCATGGAATTAATAATTGCATGAATAAGTTCACAACTTGTCCTATCAAATTACAAACATTCATGCAATATCTTCTCCTAACACAACGAATTATTGTGTAGTATGAAACGTTCAGTGTAAGCGTAATTGAATTCTCTTGTGACAATTTGACATTGTCAAAGAATAGATCGTGGCTTGAAAATGTCATAACACATCTTATCTGTTGGAACAAATTACTTCATTGGATATGTTTTCTTGTCCGTAGTTACCACTCTCGTTATGGAGATTATCTCAAAAGATATTGTTCTAAATGAAATACATCTCGTTCGCTCAAACTCTTTTCCAGATAGCTTTCCAGCAACCAAATTGTTAAGATCAGATGGATAAAAGAGTAAAGACATAGTGAGAAAGATAATATATCTCTCATAAATGTTATAAATTTGAGAATAAATCCGGTCAATTATAAAAGCAATAAATGAAACTGTCGTATTGATGTTTGAGTCTGCAATCAACGCATCAAAGGCCAATGTTGCTGATGATTCAGTTACGAGCCCAAAATCAAATAAACTAGAGCATTTTATTTTTAAATAACATTTGCAATTATTTCTTTTCATAATACGTTGCTTTTGATGTTTTCTTGTTTCATAATTTAATATTTCATATATACTATATTCCAAAATATTCAACTAACAATCATTAAATAGTTTCTTCCTATAATAAATTTTGGTATGCACAAATTAAAATTTTGTTTCGTCTTTGCAGGACGTTTTTTCCAAAAAATTTAGAAAAGAATATTTTTAGCAATCGCATAATAAACTAATAAAAACAAAATATTCCTCAGCTTGTAGATTTATAATGAAAAATAAAATGAAATTTAATCGATTTTGCAGTATTATTTCTAAATAGTGGTTAAAAGCAAACTTTTCTTTCGTTCAATATCAAAACGAAAATATGTGAAAGGTTTTTTTATGCTCGTTTTGAATGTACAAACTTTTCACATTAAATGATTGGAAACTTCGACAACTCCAAAAGTGCACGTCGTTTACTTTTTATTATATCCTCTATCACCTCATAACCTTTATTATAGTCTTTTTCATCGCTTACGGAATATTTTTAAAGTTTAACTATTTCTTTATATTAAATTACATGCCAACAGTTGCTTGATAATCTTTCAAAAATAAATTTTAAAAATTACCTTTTTCTAATTTGTACTACTAATCATTTTTTGTCAGAATACTTCTGCTTCAAAGAAACTATCACAGCTTTTGTACATCACAAGACTGAGAGAGCTTTTCTTATATTACTTGACCTGCAAAATTCTCGCAGTCTCTAGTTTTAGTGACGGCTTAGATTTTATAATATGTTAGCAATAGAACGGCAGAAACGTTAACTTAGCATAAAAATAGAAAAATTTTATGATTATAATATATCGAAATATACTAGAAACAAATGAAGTTGTGATGTATTTAAATAGTGAATGTAAATTTAATAACATGATTTCCAACCAAACAATATTAGAATAAGTTTTATCTGTAAACGATCTGCTCGAATAACCAAAATAAAAAGGTTTGGATTATTTGTAAATTAAATTATATATTTTTTTGCTGATTAAGTTATTTATTCTTTAACTGCTGAAAATTCAATCATTCGCTATCAAATCATTTTTGAAGATTTAAATTAATATTAAAAGTTACCAACTTGTTTATTGCAAAAAGTTTCTAAATATTTTTTTCTTATAATAAACAAAATTCGTGTACGTTATATAATCATGATAATAAAAACGTACTCAAACATTACCATTCCTACATCATACATTAATTATTTGATGAATCAAAGTAAAGTTCTTCTAAGAAAAGATCAATTGCCAGGTGTCCGTGAACTATGAGAGAGGTTGTTTGAGGTCTTTGCTTTTTTCTATAGAAAAGTGCTTCAAACTTTTGCAGTACGCTGAGGGTCACAGGCTTTAAAAATATTTCTATATACGAAATTGTATGCCTTATATATTATATCACTAGATGCTTAGAAAACGTTTTGACCTTCACTTAAAAGCCTTTTCAACAGTCTTCAATAAGAGGTCTGACTAGCTCAAAGGGAATTCCAAAATAATTTTAAAAAAGTATGCCCACTTTTACTACGCAAATATTTTAAAAATTTTATTTGGTTTTGTTATATATGTTATTTCGATATGACTGAAGGCAGTCGGCTTATTACCTTCTTTATGTTTTTTTTTTTTTTATGAAAACACTTGATTCAGCATCTTTACCCAATTTCAGAAGAAAATCTTCATATATAGAGTAATAATTTATGATATCGACTGAAGGTGCTTGATGGAACTTCAATATTAAATTTGAATTATTGCAACTTTGTAAGATTCCATATGTCTTGTCACAAACGACCCGGGTTTCGCCCTTCGGCATCTTCGGGTATTCCATCGCACGGATGCAACAGAACTGACAAACAGATAAAAAAACAGATTCACAATTCGCTAATCACGTTATTAAGGAATCACATAATAAAAATTCAAACTCAGCTCCTAAATGTTTGCATCTTTGTAGTAAGGGTCGGAGAATGACGGCTTTGGAACAGCTGGAAATCAATAGACACCAATTATCACAAAGGATTCTTAACGAACAAACTAACATGATATTATCGCCACTTTTCCAGCCGTTGTACAAAGGGGTGGTCTGATTTGCTTCCGTAAGGACCACTTCCGTCCCACGTATAATCGTATTGTCATAGACACCTATTGTTTCATTTAGAATTTTGAAAATTTAGTGTCATTGTGTTAAAATAACAAGCTAGGCCGTTGGAACAGGAGAGAGAACGTGTTATGTGCCTTTTCTGCACAGCTATATATAGATAAGCGAATGTTAGTTTAAGCATAGTTCTGACGATGGCTTGAGCCGAAATAGCCATCAACTATATTTTATAAAAATAGTTTTGTAGAACTAAAATACATTGCTATTTTTTTCACCGTGTTATAATGGAGTTCTACCAAGTGAATGCAAATTCAATCAAAAAAGTGTTATTAATTTTTTATTGTTTAATTTGATGAAGCTCTATTTAACAGGTGCTATTTCTGCAAATTTTAGCAAACCATACATTTAGAAAGTTTTTGAATTCGGATTCGAATAATTTTTGTAATAATCAACCAGTTAAGAAAATTATATGTAACTACTTCTTTTTTTCGAATTTCAAATTCTCAAATGATCTAAAGATTTTTCTTTACAATCTAATCGAATAGATGACCCTGTTGATTTTATAAAACACTTCGTTGATAACATAAAACATTCTATTACCAAAAAATATATTACATCAATCTATAAAACTATTATCAACACCTCCGTCTAACTCAATGGGTTGCTCTTATATTAAAATTCAATAATAAGACCAATAAGTCATGATTTAAATACAGTATATGCTCACTAAAATATGAGGTAAACAATGGACAGCTAAAAAGAATAAGGCGATCTTGCCAGGTCACATTACTCCGGCTAGACTTGTAGACTTTCAAACTATGTTTTGACCAGAAATGATATTGTTATGCAAATCGTAATGTACCGAGATCGTGATCGTAAATCGTGTATCGAGATGACATTTTATCGTGGCTAGAAACACATCTTGTAACCCAATATATTCTTTTTCCAAATATTCCTTACCCCTAATCTCCTTCTTATAATGTCAATTTTATGCCAACTGTAATTAAAAATTTAAATTGTGTTGCAATTTTTGATCACTCATATAATTTATCAATACATTGAATTTGTTTCTAACCATATGTGTGTGAAATAAATAACAAGTTTAATTGTTCAATTATCAATAATGAAATATATAAAAAAGAATCGAAGTATTCCATAACAAAAGTTTCCCAGGTCGATAAAAATATCTGGTTTACTTCTATATGTCACAATGAAAAAATAGCAATGTATTTTAGTCTTACTAATTTTTTATAAGGTATAGTTGATAGTATAGATGTTAGTATAGATGGCATAAGCCGAAATAGCTATCAACTATCTTATAAAAAAATAGTAGAACTTAAATACATTACTATTTTTTCACCAATCTAGTAAATGCCAATTCAATCTATAAGTTTCTATATGTCGTTCTTTACAATTATTTTATTAATTGCAAAACGGTATACTTCTCAGAATGCTGTAATTATCAAATATGAATAGGAATATAAGTTAAGAAAAAACTATGTTTTCAGTATTCTAACGCGTCCAATAATATATGCAAAATTTTCTACATATGAAGTTTGTGTCATATTTCAATACAAATTCAAGAACCGTAAAAAATGTATGTTTCAACGTAATTATAACAAAAATGCTGGTGCTAGAAAATGCACTTTTCTGCTCTAGAAGAAGATTAGATGGCTTAAAAAATATATATATCAAACTTTTTTGAAAACAATTGTACTAATCTGTTTCATTTCATATAAATTTTATTTTTTCTCCTCATTCATATGATTTTCGAGCAATCGTACAAATACATTTAAAAAAAAATTGTTGCATAAATATGATAATTTTGGTATTTTACACCTACACAAGCATAAGATCTTTCTTTTATACAAATAGAGAAACGAGTTTTTTCTGAAATATTGTTGGGCATTTATAAAAAAACAACTTTTTATTCAATGATCTCCTTCTTAAGGGATTTTATGAATTGCTGAAAGTTTTCTCCCTCTTTTTTCAGGTTGGAGCTGTCGATTTCCAATAATTGTTTTTCTATGGCGGGAACAGATATATTCTTTAAATTTTTTTTATAAAATCTTTGAATACGTTAGATTATTAAGTAGCTATAAAATTTGTTAAATCACAAAACATTTGTTTAATTTTTGAAAAGTTCACATCTCGACCATTTTTCATAGGGGGTACCCCATGTTGGGTGTCCCCGTCTTCCTCAAACAGTCAGTTAATTAAAGAAAGGTAAAAGAAATTGTTTCACCAGACGTTTGCAATTAATTTGATCAAGTTTTTGTTTCAAACTGTTAGATCTCATGGAGATTCAATTTTTGGTATATTTGATATTTTAGAGTTATTTATCTATTTTTATAAAATTAGTAACAACAGTTTTGTCTTATATAATAGAAAAATTTTAATAAAAGATACTTCATATAATTGTTCGCGAGTAAAGAGGCTCATGCTTAGAAAACGATTAGCTGAAAAAAACATCATCTTTAAATAGTAGCCATAGAAATTCAGAGTGACGCGAAGATCGAGTGAGCCCTATCACCTTGCATGCCAGGCCATGTCTCTGGCACTGCCTGGTGTAGGAGGGGGAGGGGTCGGCGGAGGGGGTCAAGATTCATCCCCGAGACGAGCTGTCAGCCCACTGCTAGAAGTACGACGACCACATTGCACACTTAACTGTGACCACTGCAATTCAATCTTAGAAGATCGCTTCAAACATATGCGTAAGTATTCATGCTTCAAATAATACTTTTCATTAGACTTTTTTTAACTCCTTACATGCTAAGACGAGTAGTCAGTATCGCTAGTCTCGTTTCGGAGTTCGTGGAAACAAGTGTCAATATGGGGACATTTTTGATTTTCATTGATTGATTTATGGGCTCGATTTTGATGACATATTATATATGCCTTTATCTTTCCTACACATCTGATTATACACAAGTTTCAGATTGATCACTTTTCAGGTGTTAACTGTCACTTCTTGATGGAAAGGCATGATGTTTTAAATATAAAAACACATTTTTTAGTACTTAAAGTACTCATCAGTTGATAATGCTCGCGATGAACGAAACCGGTCCTGATCAAAAATTATATTGTGGAAATAAGTACTAAGAAACTTGTTTTATTATTTAAAATTTAAGATTGATATTAATCTTAATAGGCTAAAAATATAGCTAATAACTTGCGTTCTAACTTTAATCAACATAAAAAAAATATGTCATTAAAATAATCACAAATACAAATATAATTGATCAATATTTTTTTTTTAATTATCTTGCTGAAAAGCAAAGCTCAAAGAATTTCATATTAAGTTCATATTATAATTATCTCTCTTATTATTTAAGTAATCTTTTTGAAAAGAAATGAAATATGATTCACTTATTTCAAATGAGTTACATGTCTTTAATATAAAATGCTTCATACATTGATTGTATTGTTATCATTTGTTCAGTTTATTGAAACAGTAAAAGTTTTAAATATTTATTAATTTTATTTTACAATTTTAATACGCATTTATTAAATGGTGATACGATGTCATCTTTGAAAACAAACTTTTAAGGATAAAAAATATGCCATGAAAAGCCTTAAAAGTCGTTAAGGTATCCCATTCATGATATTTTGAAAACTTTTAAAACCTGCAACGCGTCAGAAAGCGGGAAGTCACTCAACAGAATGACGTAACAAAAATTAATCAGTAAAAACAAAAAGTTCCGACATTTCGTATTTCCTTTTTGAGCTCATTTGTGACACAATGCCGTGAGCTGTTATCGTTTTTTTTTTTTGTATTTTTCATAAAAAACTCTTACATCACAATGTAGGCTTTTTGTTTTTAGCATTTATCAACAATGATCATAAAGTTTTAATGAAAAAATCCACCCCTTCCTATGGAATACTCAATTTTTGAGAGCATGAAAAATTTATTCGTTATTGCTTTAAAAAACACTAAACTAACTCAACTATTAAAGTAGCCCACTGAGAAATATTTACTCTTGCAAAAATATACTTTGTCCAAAAATATATATTTGCTGCCATAGAATGCTACTCCATAGAAATTTCAGTTTTAAGATAAGAAAATTCTATTTTTTTTATCTACCATCGTTTTTAAATCTGTTTGTTCTGTTATTTGAAAATACTTCTATAAAGTTTTAAATATATTTGTTTTTCGCGTATGTCAGAGTTTTAAACAAACTTCTTTATTAAATTACACATGTGTGGTTTCCTGTAAATTTATTGAGAAAAATTATTTTTTTCCAAATTTTGATTAATATTCGTTTTATTCAAAATAATTAAAAATATTTTATACGGCATGACTTGGAATTAAGTAATTAGTAATTCCGTTATTTTACGTGAGTTCTGAGCACGTGCATTGACTCTGCATATTTTCATGTTTATTGTTCGAAAAGCACTTGAACTTGTAGGAGAATTGTCCATGAACCAAAAAATGCGCGAAGTTTCCTTATCGACCCGGTTGGACCGATGACCCGATTACCCTGGGGTGAATAATGGTAGTTATGTATGCAAAGGTCATCCATTTGTTACGCCTCGTGAACTCGTCTCTGGATAGACAGGTCTCGCCCGCGTTGTCAGTTTGCTGTACAATTTTGGTTTGGTTGGGGTTAAGCCACAAATCCAATACGAATATCGTGCTTGTGTTAAAACTAATCGCAATATCTGTGCTGATTTAATGATAAACAAAATCGAATTTTGCCAATCTCATAGAAATGAAGTTTTATATTTGCGGTTATAAGTAATCAATCTACTCACGTTAAGTACACATTGCATAAACAATTTTTTTTTTTCAGATATTAAATATATTTTTTATATTTATTGTATATTCTCCCTTTATTATGGTTTGAAAATTGATTGAAATCTATTATATTTTATTCATTTTTAATTGAAATTTCCGCTGTTGCCTTTTTCGACCCACTTTTACAATTCCGCTAATATCGTTGAATCATCATTCTCTTCCACTTGTAAGAAATGCATTTAAAAACTTAAAATATCTTTGCCTGTATTTTCATTGATAATAAACAACTGCCAATACCAAAAACGCACCTCTTGAATCTACAATTTTTCATGCAAGATATTTTCTTATCTTTTCATTACAAAATAATTGATTAAAAATATCACTCGAACGTTAAAGTGTTTTTAACAATATTATAAGTGAGAAAGCGATTCACCTTTTGCATAATTACATAATTGTTAATTTATTTTTATTTTCGCCTTGATCTGATGTGTAGGTAATTTTTTAAGACTTAATTTTTGAATCATTCATAATATTTGTAAACTTCAACAACGCTTGCTATAAAATTCTTTGCCAAAGAGATTTTTTTAAATTTAAATTTGGCTATTTGAACGAATGACTATTTCTAGATTTTTTAAAAATTTTCTGTAGCATATAAATCATCTACGTTATTGATCCATTGAAATGCAACTAGACAATTTAATGAATAATTCAAAATAAATTTAACCATTATCTATCTGATTTTATTTTGTCAGTAAAGAAAATTAATTTTTTGAACAGATACGCTTTATCATTTTGATCATCTCTAATACTATTTTTTCTTTCGAGCTTAAAGATAGAATATCATAGAATTTAGATAATTTTGTCGCCTTGACATTTTTCTTTCCATTGAAAATTGGTTTTTCGGAATTCACTTAGGTATGAGGAATGTGTTTACAAGCCTTCAACTGTGCTTCCAAAAAATGTGAAAATTTTTATGACAGCATCATTAAATCAGTAGTTAATAATAGATCTTATCGAATTTCATGCGCAGAAAAGATGAAAACGTGCTAGGAAAAATAAGTATACAGGGTCTAGCATAGCTATTGTTCCATTGTTCCAAGAAAACCAAGGAAACCGTATGACTTTTTTCAATATCGATAAATAATTTCTTTTATTAATCAACAGCGTTAATTCATTTCCAATTAAATATAATTACAAATCATTACTCATATAAATTTATTAAGTCATGCTTAAACAATTTTTAAATTAAAATATAAATTCATTATTTTTGGCGAACAAAATTACCTAATACACATGATAGATAACATAGTTTTGTAAAGCTCATAATAGAAACGTAAATTTGAATTATTGAAACATTGAACAATTCCACATGTTTTGTCAGTAACGACACGGGTTTCGCTTTTCTGCATCTTCAGGCATTCAAATCAAGTTTCAAAAATTGAAATTTGATATTAAAATTCCATCAAGCAACTTATTCATTTTAAATAGTTTGGTTACTGGGCACTGAAAAGATTATTTTCAACTCAAGATAAATATAAAATACATTATATTATATTAGATATCAAAATTATTTTAAACTATCGCCATAAATTGATGAACCAATTATACTTTTAAAAAATCTCAAAAAGCCTGGTCATGATTTAGGGTCTACATTTTGGTTATGGGAATAGATCCATCCATTCTTTGTGTGTTTATACGTTCTTATATCGCAATATTAGGGACATCAAATAATTATTATGTGGAAAACTTATTACAACTCTTTGATCAAAAATAAAATAAAAATAATAAGGCGACCAAGCAGTTTATAGAAAAATGGTGACTAAACGACATATGCTAACTTTTTTCTTGTGTTATACGATTTCGATTATACTAATTGAAGCCACTGAAACAACTCAGAATAACTTAAGATGAAAGTTAATTTTAGTTTAATCTTTGCCAATTAAATGCTAGAATAAATAGAGATAAGCAATAAATTATAAATATGTCTTACAATATTTAAATTGTCTAACGTAAGATGATAAAGAATCACTTTTTTTAAATTAAAGGATTTTATATAGTTTTCTTTGTGCGAAAATTTACATTTATTAGCATATTCCTTGTCCTTAAGTTAGATGTTAAACTACGTCGTAGTTAAAATTTATGGCTCTTTTAAACGAACTCAAAGTCAAGTTATTTGAAGCAACTTACAATCGCGTACTCATAAATTGAGAAATATTTTAATAAACGCTGAAAGAAAGTCTAAATAAGACGTTTCTTCAAAAAGTGGCAAATATGAAGACTGTTTGGAATATCAAAACACTTTGACCAAATTGCCATGTTATAAAGAGCTAAAATTTCAAAGACTGTTTTAAGATTCGTTAAATGAGGAAAAATAAATTATAACTGTGTGATTCTCTTCGGTGATTTCTTAAATGGACGTGTGAAAATAAGTTTCTAACAATTCTTCACTTTTTTTTAAGATGTCTATTTTTTGCGAATAAAATTGTTCTATGGGAGAAATATTGACATTTTATATTACTGTAAATTTTTTTGTTTGAAAATGTATCGTCGGTTGCTTTAATAAATATTGCGATTCCGACTCAAATGACATTTGATATTTTAAAACATACTTAAAATATTTTCTTTTGTTCATTTTGTTTGCTAAGACGTTTTTTTATAAACCTATACTTGAAGAGACCCGTATAATAATAGAAAGAACTGTATTTATAGCGAATTTACGTTTTTCTTCGTTCACCACTGGGATTATATTTATTTTTTCATCTCAATCGATCACTACTTATTTTTTTTGTGTAAGATAGAATTTCACAAATATTTATTGTTTTGACGAGTTTTCTCACCATCGTATTAAACTTTTTATAGAAAGTTATGTGTATCATATTATATCTCACTCAACTATCAATATCATTAATACAATTGTTACGCATGTTAACATTATAACTGGCTAATTGTTTTCATTGTTATTAATACCATTCTAACCATACATCAATCACATACTGACAAAGTGTATCTACAACCTTTCACAAACAACAATAAAACTACAATACTAACTATCAATCACAGTCGTATGAATAACAAATATTTTTTTGTTTGTAAATGTTACCATTCATGTAATACAACCAATAAACATATTTCAAAAAGTCCCAATTAAAAGACTTGCTAGAAAAAGCTCTGGGCCCCACTGACTCATTTTTTATGTGATTTATTTATAACAAGAAAAAAATACTACTTGTATGCAAGCCTTGTTTTTCTATTTATTTTGACCAATCACTTAGCATTTAAGTTTAACTGATATATATGTTAAATATTGTCAAAATGTACGAAGAAAAATATTAAATTTTCCTGGATATCTCTAAGCACAGGGCATTATAAAGTGTACACCTTTTCAATAATACTTAATACAAATGGATTATGTAGTCACTTTTTTGTAATCTCTTTTAATATTAATATAAATAAAAACAATTTATCATACTAGTGGTATTAGTCAATTTGGTTATTTTTTAAATAATTTTAGGAACTAAGTCGTTTTAGCAAGTTATGTTCCATCAGAATATTTTCTTAAAAGCAATTATTACGTGATGGTATAACGTTTTTGTAAATCAATGGTAAAGGGTTTTGCCCTTATTCTTTCAAACTTTTTGAAAGGCTTTGATGTAAAAAAGATACTTAAAGCGCTTCTCTTTAATATTTTCCGATTAAAGTCTGCTTTATGTAAAAGATATGCCGCTTTTATTGCAAAATGGAAAAATCATTTACATGTTGTTCTTTTTCAAAGCAATTTCATTTGAATTTATTTTTGAAAAGCATTTATCATACAGTACTTTCGATTTTGAAAATTTTTATTGGAACAAACAAATGAAATAACAATTTACATTCATTCAAATAAATATAAGTGTATTATTTAAACTTCTGACTTTTCTTATTTATTCTATTGATATAAATCCTATCGGAACTTTACATAAAAATAATCGCCAGATAAATATTTGAAATAAATATTTTGTTTTTTTTTAAATTTTGAAATTCGTCCAATAAGTTTTAAATATCAGACATTAAAACAATTGGCAATTGATTGGAGCTAAAGCCATACTTGTTTTATCAATTGCTTAAAAGACACGAGTGATGCGTTAAACTCAATTATTTTTCAAAAAAATATGAATTGCTTAACATGTTCTCTTTGACCCTAATCAAAAAAGAAAACGAAGTGACATACATGCACAATAATCAAAGATTATTTTTTGGCGACCAAACACTTTATTTTTTTTATTTTTATTACATAATCAAGAAGAAAAAATAGTTTTTGATCCAGTACATATAATTAATAATACCTATTGAATATTTGTCTATAAATTTATAATGTAATTTATGATATCGACTGAAGGTGCTTGATGGAATTTCGGAATCAAATTTGAATTGTTACAACTTTGTACGATTCCACGTGTTTTTTTTTTTTTTACTGACGACCCGGGTTTCGCCTTTCGACATCTTCAGGCATTCTATCACACGGACGCAACTAAACTTTTTTTATATTTTTGGTCATTACTGTTACATCCCTGTGATAGAATGCCTGAAGATGCCGAATGATGAAACCCGGATCGTTAGTGACAAAACATGTGGAATCGTATAAAGTTGTAGCAATTTAAATTTAAATTTATAATGATTTCTTGCGTGATGTTTCGTCTTAAGTTATAATATATATTATAAAAAAATATTTGGAAATATATTAATTGAATTGGCATTCACTTAGAAAAACTCCAATATAACACGTTTCCGTGCCACATGTTAACTTATTGACAAAGCCGCCTTTTCAGTTTCATTTACAATTTTTGGAAAAAAAAAATAGCTTTATTGCGAGCAAGAAACAAGCTAGGTCGTTAAAACAGGAGGGAAGATGTATTGTGTACCTTTTCTACACAGTTATATATAGATAAGCAAATGTTCGTTTAAGATGGTTCTGACGATGGCATGAGCCGAAGCAGCTATCAACTATATTTAAAAAATAATAATTTTTTAGAAATAAAATTCATTGCTATTTTTTTCACCGTGTTACTAGGAAATACATCTTTCAAGAATACTTTAAAGTTATTTGTAAAAATTAAAAAATATTTTCAACTGAATGAATATTGGTATACATTATTTATAAGTATTGGTGAAAGCTTCGCTAAACATGATTCTTTTCGAATCCGAAGTACATTTTGTAATTTGCGCATGTGCAGAGTAAGCCCACATGTGCCCGCACCTTTATACAAAATACCAATACGTATTCAGATTCTCGTAATCCATCATCGTCAACTATAAATTCTATTTCATATGTATGTAAATGATTAAATAAAAAGGACCATTTGGTGATGGAATTTCACATACATAAACCAACAGGTATGAATAATATACCATGATAGACGTCCACGCTTGAGTGACCTTCCAAATTGACCGAACTAGAACCCTTTCAATGATAACCTAAAAAAAAGGGTCTAACTTCCAAAGTACGTACCGAACTGACATCTAAGATGTCTTATCCGGGTTCATGGGTTAAGGGTTGAAATTTTATCCTAAATTGTAAGGAATATTACTCCCATAATCGTAAAAAAGAAGAATATATAACGCAGAACACTAGGCTATCTTGAATGGAAAATTTAATAAATGCTTCCATGCGTCTAAACCCAGTTCTTAAGATAATTTATTAGATGCAATAATGTTAGTTAGTAGCGTAACAAAAATCAAATATTTAACATATTTAGGAACGATTTATATATTAACGTCAAATTTTTTGTCTTCTTTCTCTGTCATAAACAATTTCCTCATTACTCGTCATTACCTTTGTCAACATTTATTCAATTCTATTATGTCAATTATAGTCATTTTAAACGTTTGGCTACATTTTTTTTTTATATAATCGACATCTTTAATTATTTTAAAACCTACATTATAATATTTTTTATCCCTCTGGCTTGAAGTCAGACTAAGCAGAATTGATTACAATATTGAAAACTTTATGCTGGAAATGATAATTATAATAATTCAAGCAAAATTATTTAATTGTAAAATGTGTAAAAACTAAATATGAATTTTAAATGAAATTGTTATTTGGACTCAAAAATTTTGCATATATAAACACATTTTAATTTATAAATATACAATATAATGCGTAACAGACTTTAACAATTATTTAACCCGTTTGAGATTTGATTTTACAATAAAATAACCAAGTTGAGTGAATGACAAATACTCATATATAATGTGTATTATAAATGCTTCTATACAATTCATATTCCATTATCACATTCATATATAATATAATATTATTTAGATCTCGAGTGTAATTTTCTCAAAAATTAAAAAAAAAATCTTATCATTCTTGCGGACATTAAAAAATCGCGCGGTGAAATAATAAAAAAAATTAAATATTCACATACAAATGCTTCATTATATAAATTAAAAATGTAACATCGTTAAAATGTTGTGAGGTAACCATTTCTCTCACATTTCGAAATACAACCTCGAATGTTTCATTCATATTGTTAACGCACGACGGGGTATAGAAAACTCACCTGTTCGACATAACAAAGGGTATACAAGTCTCTAGAGATTTTACACGGCTATCTAGAAACTACGTGAGTACCATAGTTTACCGACGTATTGATTTTCTTGCAAGCGTGCTTTTCGAATAATGTATTTGGGAAACATTGTTTGAACTTATTAATCAAACTTTCGGCCACGAACGTTTTGATCACTTTATCAGAGGTTGTGTTAAAGCGTAAACAAAACTTTCATAAAATCATATTCTTCAACTAAATGTGAAAATTTTGAAAAAATGAAACAAAACAAATAAATCAATATTTTTAACGTCGCATATTATTCAAGTTGAATAATGAGCAAATTCTGGATGTGGTGTATTTTTATATGGTATATTTTATTTATCACAAATGTTTAAAAATTTTGTACCTCTTATATGAATCAGATTTATTAGCCGTACGCAATAAATTCAATTATTATTTTATATATATTATCACCAACATTTAATATATTTTTGCCAATTATTACTAAAGAGAAATATTATATACGTATTTAAGAAATTTAAGATGGCGATTACATTGGTGATTACTTTTATTATACTACTATTATACTATAAATATGTAATAATACTATTTTGAGAGTGCTCTGTTCCAACTTTGTCCGCCTGTTGGGTTATTCGGTTTCCAAACATTAACTCGTACGCTAATAATTTTTGTTGTGTTTGTTTTATTTAGGTTTTCATAGCATGCTTTTTTTCTCTTTATTTGTATATATACTTATATATTCCATAATACCAGAAATAAAAAGCTTCTCGGTAAAACGATACTGGAATATGTACGCTATCCAAAAGCGTAGCAGCATATAATTATATTATTCTTTATTTCGCAACCAAATTTTCAAATGAGTCGTTCGAAATTTGTTCCTTTTCTTTGCCACAAACAACCCGCTCTTTGCCTTTGGAAATCTTCATTTATTCTTATACATAACAGATCGAGACAGCTCATGTCCATCTATGATCTAAAATGCATGAAGATATGAGAGGCAAAGCTCCTCTCATAACTTGTAAAACTTATTTAAATTTCAACGATACGAATGCAATATTCAAGTTATTCACCCTCAGACAACTTCTACTAATGTTTAATTAATAAAAATTTTAAACAAAAAAAAGTTCTTTTTAATCATATAATCCAATAAAAAACAGTGTTATCAAAACAAGAGCAGTTTTTTCTTAATAAAAAATAAAATTTCACGATCCTTTCATATTAGTTTTCATTGACATTTTTATTTTGGCTTAACATAAATGAAATAAATTTAGTTATTGTAGAAACCTTTTACTTTGTTGAAGTTTTATCTGTTATTTTTTTTTATTTTTTCTCTACAAATTGTATCCCGTTGAAACATTCAATTTTACCTATTAATATATCATAACCCAAAAGTATAATAAATTTACCCAGTTATAATTTTTGAAATCAATTCTATGTCATATATCACAAAGAGAATCACATAAATTTCATATAATTCCAATGAAGTTTAATAAAAGTTCTGTACAACCGATTTATACAAATGAAAACTGAAACTTCATCAAATATAAATTTGATTTTTTATGACAATATGCAACATAATAGAATTTCACGCGATCAACATGCCACCAATTATCGGTCGACACACGTTTCAACTGAACGAGCTTTGACACATTTTCACACACATCACACGCAAAATAATGTTTACAGGGTCTAAATTTAAAACATCAAAACCAACACCCAAGTAATTAAGCCATTTTAAAATTCGTTCGTTAATTACATATCCCAATGTACATGTATCTCTTTCATTGAAATTCATAATATTATACATTAATTTATAAACAAAAAAGTTTATTCAAATATCTTATGTTTAGATGTCTAGAAAATACACTTGAACGGCTTATTTCATTGCTCCATTGGTACAGAGTGGGAAAGGTTTTATGTTATAATTAAGAAAACATTAATATACATATTTAATAGACAACGCGGAAACAAAATGGATGACAAAGGAAAATGACGAACTTATGAAATATTCTCTATTAACCTGTCAGCCATAAAAGCATGAATTTAACGCCGCTACCTAGAGCAGTGAAATTTTCCAGCGTGAATGCTTAATGAAAGTTGACGTTTGATTAAAAATACATTACAAAGCAACGCTTCGACGTAAATGTTTAGTATGATAACATAGATGGAAAGTACATTTGCTAAGACAGTTCAACAAATAAAATATGTATTAATTAAAACTTATAATTTATAAACTTCTAAATCTTGATAAAGAATAGAAAATATATATTTTGGATGGAGTCGGTGGGTATAGTAACTTAGTTATTCCATAATTTATGACGTCAACTGAAGGTGATCGATGCAATCTCAATTTCAAATTTCAATTGTTGAAACTTTATTCGATTCCACATTTTTATCGCTATCAACCCGTATTAAGCCTTTTGGCATCTTCAGGCATTCCATCTCACGGTAGAATAAGCGTCAGTTCAGTGCCAGCCAAGCCCGGGTTGTTAGTAACAAAACATATGGAATCGTACAATTTTTCGAAAATTCAAATCATTTATTTCACCATGTGTCACCAAAACACCAAATGGTATACACGTTTTGCTTCTTTATGGAACATCTTTAAATTTGCCTCAAAGAAACGAATCACATTTTTTTTATATGAAACATACGTTTGTCGCTGCAGAGCTGAGCAATTCACAACGAACCAGGTTCGTGCGGACACTACACGTACTATAATTATATTTACTATCCCCATATACTTAATTCACACACGTATACATATGCATATAGACGCACACAAAAATATACATACAATACATATGGTAGTCAACTAAAGAAAGTCATTTTGAGTTGCCGAGTATCGCACTTGCCAAAACAGTATTGTAACGAAGCTATCATTTTTTTTTATTTGATATTTTTCTTGATAATAATTTCTGAAAATCCTTAAATATTAGTAGAAAAATTTATAAATATTTTAGAAGTCAATGTCAGGTAGAGATATTTTTACATAATCTTCATTTTATTTTCATCTAACAGAGTATTGGATATTAATTGTATCAGAAATTGATAACCATTTTTTTATGTTATTTCAAATTTCTTTTGTCAAATATATTTTTACATTTTATGTGCTAGCTTTCATTTTAAAATATTGTCTATTGTGCGATAAAAACAAAACGCTTGAGAATTATAATAATTATTAGAAAATACGGAATATAAATAAAAATGTGTTACGACATATTTCAGCAAACGTTCATCACGTTTCGTCAAAATACTGTACATGTGGATATCTGAAATAAAATGAATGTTTTTGGCAAAATCCTTTTATCATTTCTGTAAGGGCTGTACAGCTGACCTAGAAACTGGAACGACGACCTCAAAAGTCGTACAGTGACCTATGAGTACGTGGGCTAACGGAAATTGTGTATAAGAGATGTCGCCATAGGGCTTAGAGTTTCGCACAAAAAGGCTTATAAACTTATCTGAAAATTGCACAATTGTCATAAAGTGGTAAAATATACTTAAAAGAACATATTTCCTTCCTGAAAAAATAAAGTAGTAATTATTATCATAACCAAAACGTGAAAGGATAATTAAGTATATTTTTTTGTATTACATGCTATACTGGAATAAGAAATCGTTACATTAGAGACAGAAAATACTAGCTCGATAATACTACTCGAGCAGTGCGCACGACACGGCTCCCGTGTCCATGCCTGAATTGTAGACCCGCGTCGGTCACGGGAACCGTGTTTTCAATGATACAAAAAATCTTTTAGTATTAGTAAGTACCTGCCACGGTTTAGACGTTTCGGGACATTTCTTTGGAACTATCAAATAAAGGCTCATGCACACTATTCATTTTACCGAAATAGTTACATCAAATGATTTGCTATAGTTTGTGGACATATTTTTGACAGATGTAAATTGGTTTTGTTTTATCACTGTTTCTTATAGTTTTGTGAAATATGTATTTTCATTAACGTGTACATACTTTTTTTAAGCACTGCTTACCTATTTTTTTTATAATTCTATAAATTTCGTTCTACATTTTAGTGCACTTGTGTTTCAATATTTTTGCAATTTTCATTTTCCCTTCCACTCCCAATGCATCAGCTATCGTGTTCAAAAAGGTTCTTTGTTCAATTGTCTCGATTGCCCAAATAAACATGGCTTGCGCTAAGAATTCTGTTTTCGACTGAATCACGAATAAATATGAATCTAACATTCAAATGTTTAATTTCAAAGTAATATCATATATTTATTGTAGTGTATTGTGAAAGTGTAAATTACGTTTCAACTGCTTTTATATCATAGTGTATTTTTCCGATAATAAAAATAATTATCAAAAACACTTGAAGGTGAATAAATCACTGCAAATCAAAACCTGGAGTAAAAAAGGAAGGATAGAATTCCCTTCAAAATAAAATTATAGATAAAGCTAAAATATCGTTAGTGTGAATGTGCCTTTAGGGTATTACAGATGGCGCAACATCAATAAACACTGCAAATGTTTCAAAATCTGATGGGTAAACAATGCCAGTACAAGTGCCGCACAAATGTTTTTTTATGTAAATGACCTTTAGGGCGACCAATTTCGGAGAATTATAATAATTGTCCCTTATATTGTACAAACTTTTATGGCTTCGAACCATAGGTATTTTTCAGGCCCTCTGTGAAACAGTGTAATATGCTTACGCAGCCAACGTGTTAACAAAGCCGTGTTATGGTTCGTTTCTTTCAACAATGATAAGAGAATGATGGATTTAATAATCCATTACTTTTAATCTACAATCTTTAAAAACAGTTGATACATTAGGATAAAGAATAATGTAAACAAAAATTCAATTTCAGTGAATGATTTTAATTCTATAAAAAATATAAAATGAAAAAAAATTTAAATTTACCTGTTACTTTCTTCTCTTAAGACCATAAAAATATTTTTGTTTAAATTATAATATACTCGGTAGAAAATCATTACTAAAAAATGAAAGTAATTAGATATTTTCTACAAGATTGTTGATTGCTATTTTAGCTTAAACCATCGTTAAAAATATTGTTCCACCGTTTATTTTCTCAATTGTTCATGTAGCGACTTTTACTTGATAACAATTGCATAAAAAAATCTTATAAATAAAGAAAATAACACTTAAATAATAATAATTTAACTGTAATAGTTTGTTAAATTAAGTATGGATTTATAATAAAAACCAAAGAAAGCATATTTTATAGATTGTGTGACATCAAAAAAGCTAGCAATATTCTTATAAAAATTCAAATATATTATATATTATTTTTCAAATAATTTTACTTAAAAATCACGAAAGTGCTAATTTTTTAATTAAATAGAATAAAGTGTATTTTCGAAAATAAGAATAAATTGCATTATTTCACAACATTAATATCGCATACGTGTGTCATCAGCATATTAAATCAAGTAAGCCTATTTGTTATTTATGTATTAGAAGTTTTTCCCTTTGTCAAAGCAAAAGACGTAATTTAAAGCTTGGGCAAAGCTGGAGGTCTTATCGATTTTGATACGATTTCACATGTCTGGCTTAAAAAAAAATTACGAATCATTTTAAAACAGTTAATAAACTTTAATTTATTGAAATGGTTTGTTAGATTTTTCATCAATTATCCGTCGTTGATTTATTTCATTTTCAATGTCACAACCCGTATTTTGCATAAATATTATTCATCTTTAATAATTGAAGGAAAATAGTTTCATATATTTATTAATGTGTTCTATGGATTACAAATTAAATTAACGTTCCCATAAATTATCACTCATACTCTCAAAACAAAACCTTTATGAAACCACAAGAGCTTAATTTAAATACTTCGCTACGTTTTTCCATTCTTCAAATGCTACTAGAGCTTAGTTTATTTTTATATTTTCTTACCCGATACTTGAGCTAAAAAGGAATTTTCTATGTTTTTTCCTGTATATCATTTAATGTTCCAATTCAGTTGTTTCGTCCTTGACAGTGAGTATTTAACATATATACATTTGTTTTGCTAAACATAAGAAAGCTTACCAAACTTTTAAAATAATATTATATTGAAATCAATAGAATATGAGACAGAATACACTTATTGAATATAAAGACTAGTAAAACGATTTTAAACTATCGTTGAAAAAACTGTATCAAATAAAAAAAAATGTAAAAATTTGTCACGATATAAAGTACCTTACTTATGTAAGATTTTCTGATTTATTTGTTACCAAATATAATTATATTTCCATTTATATCAGGCAATCTTGCATGTCAATACATCTGAACAGAAATAAGTGTTCACGTTGTATGCTTTTGGCGCTATAATAAATTACGATATTTCAAAATATTTTTAAGAATATCAACCGTTTTTACAACAGGATATTGGAATTTATTTCAAACACAAACTCTACTTGCCTCAGATCTACTATTTACCCTGTCAAATATCAAGTATACAGATACCCTCCTTTCTCAGGGTGTCACCCCTAGATGTTACATATGTCATACTCGACACCATCACCCCTTCAGTGAGATTCTATACCTAGTATTCGTGACGGCTGTATTCTTTGGGAAATACAAAACAAGGAAACATATTCAATTTTATTTTCTCGTGAAACGTTTAAGATCAGGCAATGAAAAATGTTTCACGTTTATTTCACTAAGCGAACTATTTGTCAGAGTTATGATTCATGGATTGTGTGCCGTTAAATAATATTAAATATGCATAAAAGTTATAATATTATGCCAACATTTGTGAAATGCAAATTCAGAAGGGATATTAAAAATCAGCTATAACATTTCTTACATCAATAAAGATCCGTGATAAGTTACAAAAAAAAAACCAACATTCATATAGCATAAAAATTAGGATATTTCGTATTAAATTTAAATTTACAAATAACATTTTTGTCGACCATTACTATACTTAACAATATTTAACCAGAAATTGCTTTGTAATGATTAGCTTATATTCATCCCCGAGAACAAGTGTTAATATTATAGTACATCAAGTTTGCCATCAGAGACCTAAATCACTCCTTCTCTCTTATTTTTCAATCAATGGATAACATAGTAAGTAATACTATTCAATTAATAATTTTAAATTCCATTTATCAAAACATATCTAGTGATTGAAAATAATTCTTTGGAGGTTTCAATGTACGAAACTTTTGAAAAATATTAATCCATATTGTTTGAAAATATTTTTGTAATAGTACATTGGAAGCGGTGAATGACTTTTTCATTAAATTATTTTGTTTTCAACGACAAACTTTTACAATTAAGTATCTCCAAGCTTTTTGTTTGGTCACGTGTTCTTAATTGAAACAAAATAAACCAGAACTATCACCATTCATGTTATATATTGAGTCTAGACATTTTTACAGTGATCAAAAACCATCATTCCGTTAGTAATTTTTTTTGCTTTGCCTTACTGTAGAATAAATAGTCCTATCTACTAAGTCTTGTAAAATTAAAAGCTTTTTTTTAAGTTTACAAAGAAAGTTTATGATATTCTCGATAGCAATTTTATCTATTTAAATACTATTATAATTTTTTCAATACATTTTAAGGAACTTTCACTTTATAGTATCTCAATTTAATTTTATGTAGTATGAAAGCATAATTAAACTCATTTTTCTGTTAAATTTTTGTATAAATTTATTGAAAATTATAACTCAAGTAAAACTTCATCGTCGACATGCATTATTAGAAAATAGCATAAATTCACAAGTCGCGAGTTTTACATTACTTCCTTATAACTACTACCATTGAATTCTTTATGGGTTCTTATCGCACGATGGATAACTTGGGTTCGTGAGAATTACTTAAATTTTTATTTGAAAAAGGGCTTTTCACAATGGTTGCATTTCTATTAAGGACTATCTTTTTTTCCAATTTTGAAAATATCACCACATCAAAAATTATTGGGAAGCACTGCCCCAGACGAATAAATCTACATCACTTGGTCTAGAAAATCAGTTCTTATTAAATGTGACCATAAAGGTTGTTACTTTTGAAGTTTACGAATAGTATGAGTATAACTTCAGACTATCAACCAGCGTTGGAGGAAAGTTCAAAGATCTCTGAATCTATTTTGGATTACAGCCAAAATTACGACTTCCAAAAGTAACATTTCAATTTATTTTATTTCACGGCTAAATAGCTTTTGTATTGTTGAAAGCTGCTATAACCCAGGAACACATAAAATGAACTTTAAATCAATTATAATTCTCGTACACTTCAATGGTAACAAATCAACGTTATACAAATGTTTTCTTAAAACTTTTTTTATAATAGTTATTTCCAAAGTTTCTTGTGTTTATCTTTTTTATTGTTTAGGAACTATTATTCAAAAACAAATTAAAACACGAACCTTTTTTTTCAAAAACTTTATCATTGAACTTAGTTAATCCAATCTTGGAAGTTTTAAAGTCTATTTTTTACAACATGCGCGGTAATCGGTTTGCTCAGGTATCTTCTATGTTTTTCACATATCAGCATATCCCATCTCAATTTCGAAGTAGTTCAAATTTTTAACATTTTTACTTAAAAATAAATTTTTTCGACAAAAATGTCTAGTTCACCGTGATGAAATTCTCTTGATATGTCACTTTCTCTGTTACATTTATTTCAACTAAAATATCCATTTTTTTCGCGTTAATTGAGTGAATCTACTAAAATTTTCACTAAAAAGTCGTTATACTTTATAATATAATATTATATAAAGTGACACGTAAAATGATAGTGTTGCAAATATGAATATGACATTATTTCAAAAAGGCTAAAATATCATAACAAAAATATTATTTAATTATGACCGACTACAACACCACAGAAATAAATAAATCAGTACAGATTTTTATACTTCTATATGTCAATTTTAATTGAATCATATTCCTAAAAGCCATATCAGATTCAACGCCTAAGTTAAAGTTATTGTAATTTTAAAGCATTTGATCATTTAATATCTGTGACGTAATATATTTTAATTCCAATATTTCGATATTGAAATACCGATTCAAAGTTTTAAGATCAATATTTATAATTTAAAAACCTTTTCTAGATTTGAGTTGAGAACAGGTTTTCAACGCATACGGACAGTGCTGCAACGACAAATTTGGTGGAAAAATTTATGCTTGATATTTAAATTAAATTTAAAATTAGAATGTCAAAATCGTTTCTAATTGAAGAAAAAGTATGCTGGTATTGATGCAAATATATTTGAAATCAGCATTCGTAGTGTGTAAACTATAATATGCTAAATATAATTATTCTTTACAATATATAGGCTTTTGTCGAGTGGTTGGCGTCATTTTTTCATTTTATTGATTGAATTGGCATTCACTTGGTAGAACTTCATTATAACACGGTGAAAATATAGCAATGTATTTTAGTTCTACAAAATTATTTTTAACAAATATAGTTGATAGCTATTTCGGCTCACGCATCGTCAGAACTATGCTTTAACTAATATTCGCTTATCTATATATAGCTGTGCAGAAAAGGCACACAACACATCCTCTCTTCTGTTCCAACGGCCTAGCTTGTTACTTTAACACAATGACACAAAATTTTCAAAATATCTTAAGACCGCAGAATAAAGAAATTGAAACTCTCAAAAATATTAAAACCAAGGTTAACACTAATAATCTCATTGTAACTAAAGCAGACAAAGGCAACTCGATAGGTCTATTAAATAAAAAAGACTATATCGTTAAAGTAAATGACTTCCTCAAACCATCCGATTTCACAAAGTTAAAAAACGACCCTACGGTTAAATTAGCGGCTAAAATCAAGAATACTGTAAAAGATTGCAACACAGTTTTCCCCACCGAATCTAAGAAGAGGGTCGTCAATCTGATGAATCCAACGGCACCGTTAGTCTACGGACAGCCTAAAATTCATAAAGTCGGCACCCCTATTAGACCGGTGGTATCCCTTACGAATACTCCGACAGCTACACTGGCCTATTTGATGAATAAAATATTTGAAAAAAAAATTAAATTTAGATAAAACTAAATTCAAGCCTATACATAGCTTAGAAAACTCAATAGATTTAATAGACAAAATCAAAAATAGACAATTGCCCCCGAATAGTAAACTCATCTCATTAGATGTCACTAGCTTATTCACTAACATTCCTGTAAAGGAATGCTTAGGAACGCTACATGACATATTAGAAAAATCTAAGTTACATCGATTTGAATCTGAAGAGATTTACTCTTTAATTCAAGTGTGTATTGAAACGAATTACTTCAAATTAAACGAAACATATTACCAACAAAATGACGGGTTGCCAATGGGCAGCCCTCTAAGCCCATTACTTACAGAATTTTTATGGACAACTTCGAATCTAAACTTCTCGAATTAGGTAAAAATAATATAGTATATTACTACCGCTATGTAGACGATATCTTGAAATTCATCGGGAGATTAAAATCTCAATAAACGTAGCTTTCAAGGTCAACAACAACTTAGGCAGATATCTTAAAAATAGTAAAGATAAAATCAATAAACTGGACAGAAGCGGTATTTATAAAATGTCCTGAGGCTCATGTTTATCCGTTTATATCGGACAGACAGGTAGAAGTATATCTACTCGAGCTAAGGAACATGTAAGATCATTCAACAGATTCATAATTCGCTAATCACGTTATTAATGAATCACATAATATAAATTCAAACTCAGCCCCTAAATGTTTGCATCTTTGTAGTAAGGGTCGGAGAATGACGGCTTTGGAACAGCTGGAAATCAATAGACACCAATTATCACAAAGGATTCTTAACGAACAAACTAACATGATATTATCGCCATTTTTCCAGCCGTTGTACAAAGGGGTGGTCTGATTTGCTTCCGTAAAGACCACTTCCGTCCCCCGTATAATCTTATTGTCATAGACACCTATTGTTTCATTTAGAATTTTGAAAATTTAGTGTCATTGTGTTAAAATAACAAGTTAGGCCGTTGGAACAGGAGAGAGGATGTGTATATATATATAGATAAGCGAATGTTAGTAAAATTATAGTTCTGATGATGGCGTGAGCCGAAATAGCTATCAACTATATTTGTTAAAAATAATTTTGTAGAACTAAAATACATTGCTATTTTTTCACCGTGTCATTATTTCATAACTGAGGATTGAACTCATCTCACTACGGAACTTTTATTCATCATACTATCGTTCGATTTAAAGATTGGCATGGAATGCATATACAACTATAAGGATGTCGTTATTGTATCATATGTGTCTAAAAGACATCGATATTTTTAAAAAATGATATTTATTTGTAATATTTACTTCTTCATTATTTGAAAACAAATAAATAAGACAACATTTTGTCAATAAAGCTTTTTTTTATCAAATGACAATGAAAAGTTTGAAACGCTCTTTTAATCTATTTTTCGTTAAAATTGTATGTACTTTATAATTAGTACTCTATATTCGGAATAAAGGAAGCTTAACAATATTTGTTTTCCATGAGAAACATGTGCCATTTTAACTGAGAAAGTTTCACAATACTTTGGGCTTAATTGTTTTAACTAAGGATAAATGTAATTTTGTTTGAATGACTATTATGGATATGAATAGCGTGCACAACTGAAGACTTTCACTAAAAATTTATAATATAATATTTAAGAGAGTCCATGGGGGTGGACATGGATTAAAAATATTCAATTGTCGTAGGAAAAATGATCACACATTAAATCTTACATATATTTTGTCACCACAGCCGTAACAACGTCAAACAAACGCCATAGTCTCTAATGGCGTTTGTGATATTCGATTATGATATCACGATTCCACGAGCAAGAAAATTTGTGCGGACAATTTAAATATTGTCTTCTGTTTGAAGACATGAATTTCTGTTAAGCCATTCAACTGATTATATAAACGGGATGTAGAAAATCTAACCGATTATATCCTAAATTCAAACACATTTAAGGCGTTAGCTGTCATCTCTTAGATGAAATGTATTTTACTTTAATAATAAATCTTAATTCTAAGTGCCATTTCAACAATTTAATATTATCAAAATCTGGATGAATTTCGCCCAACGCGAACATAATCAAATGATCAATCATCTATATCCTTGTTTCTCAACCGGTGGTCCGCAGAAATTTTTGGGTGGTCAGCGAAGAAAACTCATTTCACAATTGATTTTTATTGTTATATTTCGATAAACAATCGAATTTTATGTCGTATTTTATAGACTTTTAAATTACACTTTTTTTGTTACTGTTTAATATACTTAAATATTGTTGTAAATGCATACGGTGTTGCAAAATTAATTGTTTTGAATAAGAAATTTATCATACAAATATTTTTTTATGATATCGACTGAAGGTGCTTGATGGAATCTCAATATCAAATTTGAATTGTCAGTTCTGTTGCATCCGTGTGATGGAATACCTGAAGATGCCGAAGGGCGAAACCCGGGTCGTTTGTGACAAAACATGTGGAATCGTACAAAATCGCAACAATTCAAATTTGATATAAATATTTATTATTTTATTCTAATGTCGATGGCCCGCAAAACATTTTTGGATTTTTTGGTGGTCCGCGGATATAAAAAGGTTGAGAAATTATGATCTATATATCTTTTCTTATCCTGTAAGATACTTTCGTTAGACCCAGAATTGTTTTTGAAAAGGCAATCCCATAAGCTGTTTGCTGCATATTTGTAGCGGACAAAGTGAGAAAAATAGAAAAGTTCTCATAGAAATCAAAGTATCTAGACAAATAATGATACAAGCTTTTCTGTGTAATATCTTAGACTGCTATATTACTCAACCATCAAAAGAGAAGGCCTCTTTCCGCTTAGTCCCCACGAAACATAATATAGCGTCGTAAAGAATAGTCTAAGTGCTGCGTATATTGTTACCCTGCGGGAGGTAAAGAATGGTCAAAGACCAAGGCTTTTAACTATTGTCCACGCAACATAAAGCGATGTAATCTTTCATTCATACAGTGTGATTAATTAAAATGACGCAAAAATACTAAACATTTTATATCATTAGTGAAAATTACGAAGTTAAAATACCACCATAAAACTTAAATACTAAATAATATGAAATTGAAATTGAAAAAATAAAAAATAATAATTCAAACATCATTACATTAAATATATATATACTATAAGCCTTTATTTAATATATTTACAAACCCTTTCTACCACATTGCTTCACCAGAAGTGTATTACTATATTTTCCATCACGTTGGAAAGAAGCGGATATTATTCTAATTCCAAAGCCTGGGAAAGATCACACTCTTCCGATAAACCATCGACCAATAAGCTTGCTACCCGCAATGAGCAAAATTCTAGAGCGTGTGATTAAAGCCAGACTGCAAGAAGTGGTGGAAGAGAAAAAGATAATCCCAGATACACAGCATGGTTTCCGCGCGAATCACTCGACAAACCACCAACTTCTTCGGGTAGTAGAGTTGATCGCAAGTGGATTCATTCATAAAGAGGTCACGGCGGGCCTCTTTTTAGATATTGCTAAAGCCTTCGACAGGGTATGGACCGAAGGGCTCGTATTCAAAATGTCGAAGGCTGGCATAGGATTACCACTTGTAAAGATTCTCAACTCGTTCGTGACGGATAGACATTTCAAAGTCAAAATGGGTGTAATTCGATCCTCCTTCAGACCGATCCAGGCTGGTGTCCCGCAAGGCTCCGTCTTGGGACCCATACTGTATAATATATTCACGCATGACATTCCTTGCGGTAGGGAAAGCGAAGCAGTTATAGCTCAGTACGCCGATGATACTGCTATTTTATCAAAATCTCGTAATCGGCAAAGTGCTGTCACACAAGTCCAGCTATTGGCTGATACCATAGCGGACTGGTGTGAAAACTGGCGAATTAAAATCAATACCGAAAAAAGCGCTGCAGTTATGTTTTCAAAGGGTTTCATTAGAAAACCCAATTTCGATTGCATTCGTATGCAAAATACAGAAATCAAGTGGTCCAATACTGTCAAGTATCTAGGACTCACTCTAGACAATAGGCTAAAATTCTATGAGCACACCGCGATTAAAAAACGTCAAGCTTATGGTGTAAAAGCTAAACTAAACTTTATGCTCAATGTGAAGAGCAAGCTTACTCTCAAAAGCAAGCTGCTCCTCTATACAGCTATAACTCGACCAATTATGGTGTACGCTACTCCAGTGTGGGCTTATGCACACCAGAAGCATCTGAAGACACTTCAAATTGTCCAAAATAAATCATTGCGACAAATTTGTAATGCCCCGTGGTACGTTCGCAATTCGCTGTTACATAGAGACTTGAAAATGCCTACAATTCGAGAGTTCGTTCGTGAAATGTCTCGAAACTTTCACAGCAATATAGGCAAACATTATAACCCTACAATTTCGTATCTACATAATTATGATGAGACAGTACCGAGTAATCGTCTAAGGCCGAGAGCGGTTCTGCTCGATGACCCGCCATAGGTTTGTTGTTACAGATCTTAATCCCAACATGGACAACCTCGGCATCTGAAAATGACTTTCTAATTTTGTTTCCTTACGTATTGTATATGCATGCGTGTGGCTGTGTGTGTGCCTGTGTGCACGCGTATGCATGAGTGAATGTAATGCGTATGGTGTCCGCATGAACTGCACTCATTGTGGGTTCCAAGGCTCAGCTGCGACCTAATGTTGTCAACAATGACACAACAATTACAACAAGTTAAATCTATATATGAGAGATGGAGGAGACCTGAAGAGCTCTGATGCTGACGCGTCATAGATCTTAACGCTCCATGAATTTGATATCCCAAAAAAAAAAAAAAAAAATTACGCTAAAAAAAATACATTTAAGGTGTTTTTATGGTGTAATTTTGGTGCAATGCTGAAAATTGTAAATTGACAATGTCGGCGTAAATAAAACCAACAAAATTGTTACAAAAAAAGTTGTAACACTTACATAAGGACCAGTTGAAATTTTTAATTTAACTGAAGATTGGCAAACAAAGATACATACGCAAATTTATATCGCTGTTAACTGTATGGGAGAAGCTTTTGTGACAGACAAACAATTACACGTTCACTTTCAAATATATGAAATATATTTCTTCATTAATATTTTTAAGAATAATTAAAAAGCAAGCAGCTTTGAATTTTTTATAACTAAGTGTTTTTCTCATATTCTTAATAATTATCTGTGACTTTTTAGCGATATATCCACCATTGAGTTTTTTTGTTTAGATATTAAATAAGAGTTGGAACTTTCTATAAATATAAAGCTTAAATAAATTTGAAAAGCAGGCATTTAGAGCTGGTAGATTTTCCATTTAATTGACACAAAGTATAAATTGAGAAATACAATTAGTCAAAGAACCTACTTTGGCTATCAAAATAAATAAGTGGAAAATATATCACTAATTAATAGGAGGAATATATAATGCTATTATTCACATCATTAATATCAACTTAGTTAAGAGTCGAAAGAAAAAAGTAACGAGCCCATATCCATTAGCCTTTTATTAACCTTTATTGAATGACTACATATAACCAACTCAAATTATTTTTTCAATTATTTATAACCTTCGAATTTTAAGACATATCCCTGTAGTAGACAAATCTACTATATTTGTCTATGTGGGTATATAAATGGTACTTTTTCATTCTATCGCATGTCTAGAAGATAATAATTTTCTTAAGTATTTTTTAAATAATAAAATCACATATATCGTAGAACTTCATTATAACACGATGAAAAAATAGCAATGTATTTTAGTTCTACAAAGTTTATAAGATATAATATATTGTTGATAGCTTTTTCGGCTTCGTCAGACGAAGGCGTGAGCTAAAATACACATTTATTACGTACTTATTTCCAAAATATATTTTATGATCAGAACCGAGACGCAAGTTGATAATGCTCGTGATCAGCGGAACCAGTCCTGATCATAAAATATATTGTGGATATAAGTACCAAAATGTCTTTTAATTATTTAAAAATATCATGCCTTTCCATCAAAAAGTGACAGTCAATACGTTGAACGTGATTTTCTAAAGTTTTTTGAATACTATGCATATTCAATATCTGAACATACTGAATATTTCCTTTAAAAATCCTTAAAAGATAGGTAAAACCAATCATCAATTTTTATTATCTACAAAAATCAAATTTTGTCATGTATAACCAAAAAAAATACAAGTGTTATTATATAAATATTTTAATAAATCGACACTGGTAGAAAAATTTGATTTTTCAATCCATTGTTTTTCGGTTAAATTTTCTCATCTAATGTAATTGACGTTTTGTAAATAAACAATTTTTAACGGAATTGTCCTTTTTCGATTTCATGATTGATGCCACAGCCACAAAGTAATTCAAATAAAGCGTTTCTCGCTCTACTGACCAGTTCATTGATCGTACATATTGGCTACTATGCTTCTTGCGTTTGAATTAGTTACTCTAAGTAAACAGCCTAAGAATAATTGATGAAGATCTCAACCGTGACAGATGAGGGTTTTCTTACTCAGGACCTAAAACGAAATTAGATTTGCTAGCAAATAAAATGCCTTCTAATTAATATTCTAATGCGAGAATCCTTACTCGTTACTTCATGCATTATATTTGAACGAATGTTACCAAATTTCAATGGGATGATTAACATAAAAATTCATATAAAAGCTTTACTCAAAACATTTTACCAACGATGATTTAAACATAATATTGCCAAGATATTCAACCTTAATAACCAAAATATCGTTCTAAAAAGGTTGAATGTACCTCTTAGCGTCATATTTCACAAAAATACTATACATTAAGCAAGTTAGAGCTAAAAAGTAATAACCAAAAAGCACAGAATTATATATATGGTCAAGCGCAAAAAAAACAGAAACTGAATTTAATATGTGTCAATGCCAACACTATCAATAAAGAATTCATTCTAAAAAAACTGAGAATTAGACGCAAAGAAATTAAACTGGATTAAGCTGGACTGTTTTGGTTCGGACTGCAGTTTATTTCCAGTCTTCAGTTATTTGCAATATTGTTTTGAAAAATTGTCAGAGCATATTGTTGTAATGTTTTTTTTGCACTAATCATTTAAAAAAATAAAGCTTTAATACTTGAGGTTAACGTCTCGACATTTTTTTTCGAAAGCAGAAATCGAGGAATATCTGCGCTAGTATATTATTTTTTAGAGAATAAATTTAAATATATTTTAATTCCAACGACAAGATAAATGTGCTTGGCCAAGGAACAGTCAATTTTCAGGTTTTCAGAACAACCCTGTTTATTTTTTAATGCTTGTAAATGGTGTTTTTTTTTTATTCAATAGACAATTTGGGAAATGGCCTACATCAGAGATAATCTTTTTTTCCTAAAATTATAAAGGGTAACTCCATCCATTTCGTCTCTACCTCTGGTAAAATATAACATAAAAAACTTCTCATCAAATAACTATGACATGACCCACAAAAGAAGAGTTAGTTTATATGCGAATATCATTTCATATATATTTTGCAATATTTAGAAAATATCATTTGTTATTTTATTTCCACATATTGTCATTTAATCTCGGAAAACACATATTTAATACCATAAATTTAATCAGACATTGTCGCTCTTTGTTTATTATCATAAAAGAAAAAATGAAAACTTTAGTGAGAAAATTTAAAACGAAGTTTCATTATAAAAAATGATAAGCAAACGAAAAGTCTCTTTTTATTATTTCTCTGAATATAATAGATATTTTATGAAAATGCGTTATCAAAAATAACCTTATCATTTAAAATTATCAATTTTAATTTGATGCTCAGTTCTTTATAGTATTTTAAACATTGCACACTCCGATAATACAAATAAAATCTTATTACTCATATTGTGATACCCATTTGGAAATATTTATAATATAAAAGAACGCTCAAATATTATTTTATTATTCTCTCATTTATTCAATCCCTTGCTTAGGCAAACGTTATTTTTTATACGCCACTGAGTATTGTTTTATATTGTAAAATAATATTTTTTTCTATAAAAAATTGTTCATAATAAATAATATCTAAAATTAATTATATTTTTACCTTACTCCGAAATATGATGAAATAGTCTTATATAATATAATTTGGTTTTTTTTATTAATTATGATCATCGCTCAATCGCTTTCTACTTAGTCATCTCATGAAAACTTAACGATGAAAAACGGTAGCTGGAGAAAAGTCGTTTGGTATATTACGGGTTTATCGACCGTTTTTGTGTGAATTTTCGTGTTTTACGCACGCTTTGAAGAAAACAGGCGTTATAATTTTACACGATTTGTTCGTTATATGAAATCTTTTTTGAATGGACAATAATTTATATGTATGGTTTATTTCAAGAAATGTGACTGCATCTTTTGATTTTTGTATATTTATTTCATAATAGACTTTTTACGACAATAAAAAACTGTTCAACCAGAGAATAATTTTAGAATTTTTTTTTTCATGAATATTTTCTGTTTGTTTTCAAATTATTTACTTTTTTATGTTTTCTGTGTATAACGCTCTTTCATAGAAAAATATTTAACTTTCAGTTAATCAAAAATAATAAGAAACTTTTCATATTAAAGCACCGACAACACATACTTAACAAATCTGTTACACAACGATATAAAAATAAAAGATCAGTTGATAATGCTCTCCATTAGCGAAACCGGTCCTAATCAAAAAATATTTTGGAAATAAGTACTAAAAATGTGTTTTTATTGTTTTTTATTATTTAAAATAAAAATAAAACATTAAAAATAGCTAGTATTAATTTATGTAAGCTTAAATTAGGAAAATGAGTCATTTTTATATAACAATGATTAAAGACTCTTTTCCCACAACACATTTAAGTGTTTTTTAAAAACTATCATTCTATCAACTGCGTTTCTTTAACTACTTATGTTACTCATAACTAGCAAGCAATGCAATTTCAAGGTCAATAATTTCCTTTTTTGTGAAAAAAAAAATATTCAAAAAGTTCATCATTTTAAAGTATTCTGTGCGATCTTTAATAATTTGTAAATTATTTCACTTTCTTGAACGCTTATCTTTAGACATTTTCATGCCAGAAACTGAATTTCAAAACTCAAATATTTACATCAACTTAAGAGTTTCAAAAGTAAGTCATCGCATACCAGCAGACAAAACCTTGCCTTCTTATTCTAACCGTAATAAAAGCTTCTATTTCAAACAAAGTTTATATAAAATATGCTTTTCACAATTTAATATAATAAGAAATGTTTTGAAAAATCCTAAATTATTGAATGCAAAATTGAATAACTCCCAAGTAATAAAATCCACTAGAATTGTGGAAATCTCTCTAAATAGAGCAACTCTAATTAATCCGACTTAATTTTACTTCTGCATGCATACTTTTGTAGAGCTTAAACTCCAAAAGATAATTTATTACATTTTCATCTCTATTTTATCACTATTATATACGTATACAATTGATATAAATAAAAGTGTTTTTTTTGAAAAAAATAACTTATGTAGAGCATTTTAATTTCTGATATCGGTTATATTATTTAAAAGTAATGTCACTTAACTCAGATGCAAAAACATCTCTTAGCTTATAAAAAACTTTAGAAAGGTACTTCACTTGCGGACGTATGAAAAAATTAAACATATCCATGCTTCTGAACACAAGTTTATATAATTTTCAAAAAGCAATTAATTACAAAGAACTAGTTCGACGTTTACATCGCGACATTAACACATACCCGTAGATTGAACCATCAATTTGGCCAATTTATTAATAAAAGTTAAGACATTTTCTAAAAACTAAAATGCTGTAAAATTATTGAAAATTTGATTTCCTTCATCTATGAACTTTTTTCAATGAGGCTTTAGTTATACATTATTGAGGGCTACGATTGAAAATAAAAATACAATATATGAAATTTGATGAAGTTTACAGTCGAACACTAAGCAAATGTTTTTTATTCAGAACGAAACGATTATTAGAATTGATTTCACCTCTTTTATTTTGAAATAGTTCGATTCCTGAAATCAGTTTTTTAAATAATTAAAAGAAAAACAAACATTTATTTTGTTCTTCTAATGAACATGATCGTATTCTTACTTAACACTAACTCAAACATAAAATACTTTAGAATGTAATAGAAACCATACACGATATTTATGTGCAACTGTTTTAAAGGTCGATGCCGCTGAGAAATCTTTCAGATACTTGGTACTTCGTGGTATTAACAGACAGATAAAATTCTATGATTTACTTATTCTTTCAATTCCAACGCTCATAAATTCAAATAGGTTTGCGCTGGAAAATTTAATGCGTAAAAATTTTGGTTTATTTTTTTATCTTGTTGCTTGCAGTTTTTTTAATTGTGTTTATTTTGACATTTTTAACATACAAATGTAAATTCTGGCGTTTTTACGGCTCGGGTGAGAATAATTTCTGCAATTATTGAGTTTACAGTACTCTGAATATATTAATTAAAACAACTCAAACTCACAACAAAAATATGCTTAAGTCAATTTTCTAATGATGAATTTATTGAGCCAATAAAATCAAGTTTCGGTTAGTCATCAAAGATTGGAAACATAATAAAAAAATTTAAAGGCAACCTGAAAAATAAAAATGTTTATATGTAATACAATATTAAAACCTAGCATCGCATTTTTTGTTTTATGTTTAAAAATATTTTTGATGTATCTTTCTCCTGCCGTAGGCAAAAAAATAGGTAATCGCTGCAGAGCTGAGCAATCCATAGTGAAGTAGGTTTACGGGAACACCATAAAAATTTATATACCTCTTCATATACTATTCAGTAACACATGCAGTCATTCAAGCCCACAAATATGTACACACATGCATATTCAAATAAAATGGAATCGAACCAAGAAAATTCATTTAATGGAAGCCAGGGTCGTGCTTTGAATCTATCTGAAAGGTTTATTGATGTTGTGTCATTTTAATTGTGTAGATAAGATTGGTGGGATATGATGCTTGTTTACACCGCTGTGAAACTGTTGAGACACCTTACAGATAAACTCACGAATTTTCGATATTTTTGTAGCAGCGAGTCTATATGTCACAACTAGTTGTGCAAGCACCACTGGGCGTTACATTTTAGACGCCATGGCCTACTTTTACCAATGTGATTTTTTTTAAATATTTTTAGTGAGGCTAAGTCTAAACAGGAATATTTTACACCATGATTGAGCAAGCTACTGCTGTATAAAGAAACAGCTTGCTCTTGAGAGTTAGTTTACTGCTCGCATTATGTATAAAATATATCATTGGTTTACAATACATCATTAACTTTTACAATGACATTTTTACGGTTTATTCATGGAATCAAAATCTACTATCTAATGTGATTCAAAGAAAAAAACTGTTTTAGAACGCTAGACATCTGTATTTTGCATGTTAATGCAATTAAAATTGGTCTGCACTATTTTCAGCATTAATTTTGATTTTCCAATCATCGCACCAATCCACTATGATATCAGCATCAATATAGTAAAAATTTTATAAAACAACCGGAAAATATATAAGTTTTATAATCTTATATTTTTGTAGATCAAAAATTTATTCTTTTGGTAATGGCTGCTCTTCATATATAAGAATAATAAGGATAGAGCAGAATTATTTATTCAAACAATAGCCATGAGCAATGAATGTATCTCACACTAATAATAAAATATTCATTTCACTATCCTATTTTTCCCATTTTGATCACTATCCAAGCCTCTAAGTGTGCGTTATGTAATCATGATTGTGTGAGTTATTTTCAAAAATAATGCTGCCTTCCACAATACGATGAAAAAATAACGAAATCCACTGTATTCCTTTCTTTGTATTATTCATATTGATTTTCACGTAGCCTGGTAACATATGCGTCGATGAATATTTTTGCGTCAGAGGAAATGCCACAAGCAAAAATATCTCGACTGGATTTTTTCGAAAATCCCCTCTGGGGTAATCCTTGGAATTCATACCGTTTTTTGGCCACTAAAGATAAAATCAATGCCTTGTACAAATTGAGCTAGATATATACTTCGCGATTACAATAAAAATGTTAACTCCCGGCTGAAATTAAAGCTCTCCTGAGCAACGAACGCTATTTGTACTAATTTTACAAAAAAGGAAATTGACCTAGTTTTGAAGGGTTGTATTATATAATATTTATATTTGATTCAAACTATTTGATTTCTTCAAAAAAACACTATTCAAGTCACGTTATTTTATTTAAATTGACTGTTGTAATATATTAGAATAACAAAGCCATTCCCTATCAGCTTTTGATTAACTATTCATTATTTGTGGATGGGTAAACTTATTGAAATTTTATGTTTACATAATTTTAAATATGTATTTAATTCAAAAAAGCTATTCTATTATTCTGCAAAAAATAGAATTTTTCAAAAAATGGTTAACTTTGATACATATATTTGGTTATAAAAAACGATCAAAAGTCATCTTAACTTCATATTTGTTATTATCAATCATATTAAAATTGAATAAATATCCATGATTCTGTTTTCACGCGTTGAAAGATGCAATAACCACTTCATTAATAATATAAGACAAGCTTAAAAGTGCGTTAACTAGAATCTTGTCGTGATCTAACGATAGTATCTAGGGTAAGACACTTGACAACGTGACCAGCTAATCTACAATTTTGTAACCGTCATTGATTTGCACCCAAAACTTTATTCTTTCTCGCGATAAGTTTATCTTTACATGGTTTTCGGGTTGAGCTCGTTTGATTTAGTAGCCACAATATGTAAATGTCACCGATAGCCATATTTATTAACTTTATTTTATATCAATTTAACTCCTAAGTTAAAATTAAATATATATATATATTTCTTAATATGTCTTAATTGTAATAATATAAACTGTTCACTGTCAGTAAAATGCATCAATGTATCTGAAAGGTATCGAAAGGCAAAATTCGGGTCGTGTATGATGTAAAAATGTAGTTCTGACGATGGAGTGAGCCAAAATAGCTATCATTTATATCTTATAAAAATTTTGTAGAACTAAAATACATTGCTATTTTTCCACCGTGTTAAAATGTATAGATTTTGAACGGCTAAATTTCTATCTTTAAACTCCATCAAGCAACCTTAGCAAATATCTTAAACTAAACTGTTATTAAAGTTCTTGGTGTCACATGTGAGCGGAAAAAATATTTATGTTATGTTTAATAATTTTATGCACAACAAAACACATTCATTAATGAAATAATTGGTTTTACCACGTAACATTACACTCTATATAGTAATTACGATTCTAGTGCCATTGAGAGACAGTTCCATAAATTAGAGCGGTCCATTTTGGTGATTGATGATCAGTAATTTTCACCAACCGCCGTTCTGAATGCGGAATGAGACTTTTTCATTAGCGCCCGTCCAAGCAAACGACACCAAACAGGCAATGCGAATCATCCCGTGAAAAAAAGCTCCCACCTTCTCAGCTTTCGCCGTTTCCATTAATCTTTCAAGATGCTTTCTCCCATCTTACGATATTTCACTTTGGAATATCGGCGAATGCTTTTATTTACTTCAAAAGGGTTCACGCATTTTAGTGGATTCAAAACTTGTCATAAAGAATGATACACTTTTTTCGTCATTTTTGTTCCGAGAAATAAGTGCATGGACCACTTATCTTTTTCATCGCATATTTTATTAACTTTTTTTTAAGATTTGCTGGAAACTTTAAAAGAAATGTAGTAACACGGTGAAAAAATAGCAATGTATTTTAGTTCTACAAAATTATTTTCAACAAACATAGTTGATAGCTATTTCGGCTCACGCCATCGTCAGAACTATGCTTAAACTAACATTCGCTTATCTATATATAGCTGTGCAGAAAAAGCACACAACACATCCTCTCTCCTGTTCCAACGGCCTAGCTTGTTATTTTAACACAATGACACTAAATTTTCAAAATTCTAAATGAAACAATAGGTGTCTATGACAATAAGATTATACGGGGGACGGAAGTGGTCCTTACGGAAGCAAATCAGACCACCCCTTTGTACAACGGCTGGACAAATGGCGATAATATCATGTTAGTTTGTTCGTTAAGAATCCTTTGTGATAATTGGTGTCTATTGATTTCCAGCTGTTCCAAAGCCGTCATTCTCCAACCCTTACTACAAAGATGCAAACATTAAGGGCTGAGTTTGAATTTATATTATGTGATTCATTAATAACATGATTAGCGAATTATGAATCTGTTTATTTAGTGTTGAATGATCTTACATGTTCCTTAGCTCGAGTAGATATACTTCTACCTGTCTGTCCGATATAAACGGATAAACATAAGCCACATGACATTTTATAAATACCGCTTCTGTCCAGTTTATTGATTTTATCTTCACTATTTTTAAGATGTCTGCCTAAGTAATTGTTGACCTTGAAAGCTACGTTTATTGAGTTTTTCATCTCCCGATAAATTTTTACGCTAATGCTACTTGGTAGTTAATTGATTTAAAGATGCGGTTATCTTGTATTGGGTTAGATACCTAAAATAAAATTTCTATGTCCGATGGCACATTCATTTAGTTGTATTCATGCATCATTAGGATGCAATTATTTACACATAATTTGAAGATATATGAACACTGCTGATAAAAATTTCTTATTATATATCTTTAATTAAACGATTAAATGAGCATTGCTTAATTTACTCCAAACTCATAAAGTTACAATTGAATAAATCTACCCATTTTGTCTAATAAATGATATTCTTTAAAAAAAATCTGTCCAGAATTCTATGCGAAGCTGCGCCTGTAAAAAATGCCTTTTAATAATCCTGATCATAGGACTTTGCACACTGCTGATAGACGATACTCTTACCAATTTTAATCATAAAATATTTATTACTCACATTACACTATTAACCATTTTTTGACGTCAACATTTTTAGCACTTGGATTTTTGTTTTATGTGAAAAACTAAAATGTGTTTTATGTAACATAAGCAGGGATCAATCGACAAAAGCTGTTAACGTGAATTTTGTAAATTTATATTATATCATCATAAAATATTTTTTTAAATACATTTTATCCACTCTAAAAGATTTATCAGTATTTGAATATAATATGTGGCCATTGTTTATTTATTTTCTAGTAATCTTGTTCGAACTAACCTTTGATACAAATTTGATATCAAATATTGGTTCGTTAACAAGCTAACAACTTATCTAAAAAAATTGAATGCTCTCGATAAACTTTATGCTAAAATATGAAGTGTTTAGTCAAGACCTCATAAAATTGTATGAACTGTATGTATGTATTATTGGAAAAAAAATCAAATAAAACAATGTTAAAAATAATCACGACACCTTTAACGAATTTAGAAAAATGAATATGGATAAATTGATTATATATGGTTTTCTCGAGTAAAGTTTCTAAATACTTAATATTCTTTGAATGTGTCTTTCATCAATATCCAATCACTATTAAAAGCGTACGAATAGTTTTTATTTGTTATTTTTTTGATAAAATTACAATTTTGAAATATAGAACTGAAGGAAAGTTCGTACAACAGGAAACTGTTCTCAGAATAGAAGTCAACTGCAAATAAAGAGTGGTTGAATCAAACACATTCTACATATTTAAAAATCAAATCAAATTCTAAGTATGATCACAAGCTGACTATTTTTTATCAAATTTTGTTTTCATCATACGCAATGGAAAAATTTAATTATGTATACATCAAATAGAAGCAACGTGTCATTGCAAAATAGTCACAAACTTATTTTTTAATCCAAAAAAACCAAAGAAAGTTTTAAGCAATTCGCTGAAGTTAATGAAATTTTCATTGAGACCTGGCACCTTTTAAAGTCTCTAGAAAGTCTTATATCCAAGTAAAACTATTTCGTATTTTTTTTTACTTACAATAAGAACACTGCTTCCTAAGAATTGTTTGTACACTGTATTATTGACAATTTTCTCACAGGCATTTCAATAAAGCTACCCATTGATTGAAAAGAAAATATTTTCTTTTGCTCAAACTTATCAATAATAACCTTCATTTCTAAGTATAATTTATAATATAATTTCTAAGTATCAACTCGAAAACTTTGTTATATTCAATTCTTTCTGACTATACCTTTTAGATTCTTTTTCGTGATTATATATTTTTAAAGTGTCGAGCACTGCAACTGTTTTGAATTAAAAAGAAAATAAGTAAGGCAACGTATTATGTAACGCAATAGATGCATTAATTTTATATGTATTTTGTTGTAGACACAAGGCTCTCAGTGGAAAAGTAATCAAAAAAAATTAGGTCAAACTTTCATAGGTACTTCGCACCTCATTTTTTTTACGACAAAAATTTTTTTATTCACTACAAAATATTTATACAGTTATTCACGTATATATTATTATATTTTTATTATTTGCATAATCATATTAAATCTAAAACTAATGCGATAATTCTACGAAAGTTATTAAAATATATAAGAGAAAAAATCATTTATGGTTGTTTCACTAGATTTAAAGCACAATTTACAAAAAAAAATGTTATCAATTTTTTTTTTACCTTTTAATAAGGTTCATTTATATTGTTTTGGGTTTTTTCCAAACTCATTTATTTATTTCGGAAAAGGGCGAAGTGTATTTGAGTAAATATTTGATAACGATATTTTCAACTATTGAAAAGCTTTCTTAATTGAATTTCAATAATGCCGTACAAAAGCCATAAAATATCCGTTTAAGCCTATGCCTTACTGCCTAATTGAAAATAAACAGCTCTCTACCTCCCGCGTACATAACAACATTTTATGGAAATTACTTTAGATGCTAAGCTTCGTACCAGAGTAATAAAATAGCACATACCTCCTTGAAGGTTTTGGGCTTTTGTGCTTCAAAATTTATAAATCATATTCTTTGATAAACTATTACAATAGCAAGAAGACAAAAAAAAATAATTCAAATGTGGTGCACTCAAAAATCTATTTTTTCAGTCAACGTTTCGTTTCGTTTTGATTAAATAACATTTTCCGTTTTAATTAGTTGAATAATTTTAACTGTATTTGTAAAGTATTTCACTCTTATGAGAAAATTAATAATTGCACAGTGTAGACATAAATTACGAGCTTCAAAAAACAGACTGGAAATTTCTCAAATTATATTAAAACAAATATACGTGTTTTTAAATTCATAAAATTCTGTATGTTTTTCTTCAAATCACTTGCGATTCAGAAAAACATTAAGGCATAGAGACAGCGTTAATATTTTAATTATTTGTTTCTTAAAAGTGTTTATCTTTTTCTTGATAGGTTGAAAAAAATTCTCACTCAACGATTTCCTTACTAAAAGTATTAAAGAATTGTATTTTGAAATTCATGGTATCGAATGAATTAATTTATGATACCAGAAAGCGAACTCTTTGGTGACAAAAATATGAAATCGTACAAATATTCAATAATTCAAAACGCAATGTGTTTTTGAACTGAACTCTTCAATATACTGCTATATGAAGCACATATTAATCGTACAAAAATTTTATACAATGTTTCCTCCCAATTATTATTGTGCAAAACATACAGAAACCTTTACATATTATTCGTTGTTTTTTTTTAACCAATCGATTGGATGATGACTGTGGAAGAGGGTTCCCAATACAAGAATTATTGTACAATAAATGCTCCGCTTTGAAGGGCCACAGCAAAAACGAGACGTGGGAAACAACAAGCTCTCGGGACAGGTCAACTCGTTTCTTGTGCGCGTGCTTTGAATGTAGACCCTGGGAATCTGACAGCACGTGCCCGGAATACCGCGAATTCGACACACTGGCACACGCCCTGTCACAGCGCAGAAAACATATTGAATTTTTCATGACTTGACACACTCGGTGCAATTTGTCACGACATATAACATACCACAAAAATATTTTTTTCTTCAATCATAGGTAGTCGAATATTTTGGCTGTTTTTTTTCCAAAAAGTTTGATGAATATTCAATTTTTATTTTCTAAATTTATAATTGTCTATATATATATGCTCTAATAGATTGCGAAATTAAAAATCCGAATCACATATCATAGATTCATGAAAATTTGTAGATTTTTCCTCAATCATTAATTAGTATGAAAACGGTTTAAAAATTTGAAATGAAACGAACAGCATTTGTTTCATATATATATTTACAAACAGAAAACTTATTATCTATCTATATTTAAAGATAGTTAAAAATAATATCGTTTCACGGAAAACATCTATAAACAAATTAATCTTTTATCTTATTTTGTAAAGCTTAATTGAATCGTAATCGTGGACTTTTCAAACTTCGACTAAATGCTTTTTATTTATATGTCTTTATATAATTGCATTTCTTAATATGGATGTTTTTCTACTAAATCAAGAAAACTCACACATATAGCAATTCAATCGATGCCATGTATAACATGATTCGTGGAATGTTGTTTATTATTGACATGCATTACCGCTAAACTTATATTAAAGGTCGGAATCAACATGACATATTATTGAATATTATAAATTTAATTCCAAAAATCATTGAACATCATTATGTATGTCCACTACAAAAAAATATTTTTGTGATATTGGTTATCTTTGTTTAATGTAACGAATACTTTCCATGGAACAGCTCAAAACAAATCGAAAATAAAACTGGGTTAAAAATATAATCAAACTTTCAAAGCAGGGCTAAAAACATAATCGGTTTTTGTATATTTTGTTATTTACAGACAAGAATTGATTCACAATTATTATAAATTGATTCCATAGAGTTAATGACAAAGCTTTGATTGTCAGTCGTCGCAGTTTTTTAATAAGTTTATAAAAAACCTAATTTAAATAGTTCACCATTTTACTCATATGCTTGTTCAATTGCTTGATATTTATTATAAATTGGATCGGCTTGGTAGAATTTCATTAGAATAAGCTTGAGTAATTAAATTTTTAATTAATTTTTATTAGAATTCATTAGAGATATAGCTGTTTTTTTATGTAAATTCATTTGAAAACACACTAATAAATATTTTTCCAACTCTACATCCTTCAGCAAAATAAAACGTACTTTTTCTACAGAATAATGCATGTATTAATAATGAATTGAAATATATGGAAATATCTATTTCCGATTGTTACAACTTTTTACGATTCCACAAGTTTTGTCACTAACGATTCAGGTTTCGTTTTTCGGCATCTTCAGGTATTCTATCACACGCATGCAACAGAACTTACATCGTCAGTTCAATAATCCAGGTCGTTAGTGACATAACATGTGGAATCTTACTAAGTTGTAACAATTCGAATTCGATATTGAAATTCCATCAAGCACCTTCAGTCGATATCATAAATTATATTTACATAGAATATTAAATATAAATCGTACTAAAATATTACTGTGACATTTCCACAAATTCAAAACCAAATCTAGAATGCATACAAATGTTATTTAAAAGTACTAAATTGCTTGATTAAAAGCCAGAAATGTGCAATTATTTTTCCATTACGAAATTTCTCAAGAAAATCTTTATCAATATTTGTAAATGTGCTCCTTTACCGTAACTTCACTTCATTTAGTTGCCTTTTATCAATTTAAAACCCATTAAAATAAATTGAAATGTTTTTGAGAAAAAAAATTTAATCTTTTGATTTTGCTTAAGTTATGCTGCTATTTTTACTACATCTTAAAAACAATGATGATATAAGTTGAAAAGACTTAACAAACGATTTTAAAGAATACCCAGAATGGCTGAAAAACAATTTTTAATTGGATCGTCCATAAGTAGGATTATGCGAAGTGTACATTTTGCATTTTCTGCGCGTGATACTTAAGGTTTAATAAAAAATAATTGGATGCTGCAATTTCAGATACATGAAACAACACATTTATATTTTACAAATATACATTTTATAAAAAGATAAAATTATATAATACCTACACTGGTCTTTGGGCGCTTAAAACTGCTTCAGATTTTTTTAAATAAAAACATCATGTTAAGTACTTTTAAGTATATCGGATGCACAATCAACTTGATAATTTACGCACAATAAGCAAAATCGGTTATAAAATAAAAAATATTAAATTTGCAAATAGTATAAAAATCGTGTTTTCATTATTTAAATACGATCTTTTTATGTATACTTTTTGATATTGACTAGAGGTGTGTTCTGGAATTTCAATGTCAAATTTGAATTGTTAAAAATTTGGACGATTCCACACGTTTTTTTCACTAACAACCCGAGATTTTCTTTCGGCATTTTCAGGCACTCTATCGCGCAATTATAACAGCACTGATGGACTAACATGTTGTGATATGTAATCGTACAAAGTTCCAACAATATAAATTTTATTTTTTTCAACGAAAACGTGATATTATAAAACTTTCAATATACTATTTTTTATAAGCTTTTCCGACACACGAATGAACAGATATTCAAATACATTTTCCTGCACGGCAAGGTCAATTTATTTGAAAAAAACTCGCGTCACCTTGAATAGTGATTAATCTCAGTTTTCCAATAAACTACCTTCCGTCCCGTTTCCAAAGGTCAAAGCAGTGAATTGGAAAAAGAGAAACTGCAAGCACAATTTCCGAGCTAGATATATAAAATAGCACAATATATTGTTGTGTAGTTTCTTCCATGTAAGTTTAAAAATATGCTGTATTTATAGCTGACAATTGAATTCTTGAATAATTCATATTTTTCTAAATATTATTTTATATCTGACTAATATTCACGACTCTTATGACATTCTTAGGGGTATATTTTTTTAACTACTAACCATAAACTGAAACATGAATCTTAAAGTCTATAGATAGATACATTTAAGATATCGACTAAAGGTTCTTTAATAAAATTTCAATATCAAAATTTTGTTCTTGAAACATGTTTAATGTTTATTTCCACACGTTTTTTCCATTCACAACCTGGGTTTCGCCTTTCAACATCTTCAGATATTCTATCACATTGATGTAATAGGACTGTCTAGTCGGTTCGAGGGTGACAAGATATGAGAAAAGGTTCAAAATTTCTACAATGCAAACTTATTTTAATATGTGACTATCTGTGACATAGTAAATTAATCACTTTTTGTGTGTTAACTGTCACTTTTTAATAGATAGGCATGATATTTTAAATAATAAATTAATGTTTTCTTTTATGTCAGTGTACATCGATTTCATCGGGAAAAAGTCGACAGATAACATTTTCATGTCGCGCTTAATAGGCTTTTTATAATTATTAAAATGCTTCTCTGCGATCATAAAAAATCAGTTTTACAAAAACAAAAATATCTGAAAGTGGAAAAGCGTGTATGAAAAAAAAATCCACTTAAAAAACGCAGAACACCGATTATGGTTTCTCGTTAGATGTATAAAATTAAACTTAAATTTCATTACTTGGCACTTGCACTTGGTTTCTCGTAAATTCTTTCTAATGAGGTTTTTGACACTACAAAAAGAATCTTATAACGGTGTTTGAAAACTTCATTTCGCTATTTCTGTAGTTTTGATATTTTTTCAAACAAGCTTGAAACTTCCACCGTTAGTAAATTTATTTCTTTTCTTTTTTATACAAAAATGTTCATTTATTGGTCGATTGGTTGTTTTTCTGTAAGTAGGTACTTTTTTAATGACTTTATTAATGACGCTTGACTATAATATCGAATTCACCAAAAATCATTAGTGGATTTGATTAACAATGATACTTTTTTAAAAACATGTCGCATCATCATTTCAATTAAAATTGTTATAATATTAAGATATTTGTTTGTATAAATGTTGGAACCAACTCCACTACTTTCTTAGCAACAATCAAATAGTATTCATCAGTACTTCACATATGAAATGTTTTTAAATTTCTTGATTTTTTGGCTGTTTTAATGGTGACGTCAGATCGGACGTATCTAGCAATTCTCGTTGGAATAACAACTTTCTCTCATGAAATAAAACCAATACTATTATATAAAACTTCGGAATTGAAAATTTAAAAAAATATTTGACTGTTTTTCAAAGATTTTTCGTTCCGAACATTAAGTATGTTTTCAAACGTACGAAAAATATAACTTATCTTCGACAACCATTATACCAAGTGATGGATATTTATGTCGCAAATATTTACGATATAATAAATACATTGCCGGTTTGAAATTTTCTTGCCGTTGTTTTAATTCCAGCCATAAAGTCTTCCGGTCTTTGTTTAAATTGATATCTGTGAAAGAAGAGGCTTATTAAATAAATTTTCCGGTTAATTTCATCAACTTTTCTAATTAAACGTGCGAACAATTCTCATCGCTGGAATATAACGTAAATTTTAAAGCAGAGAAGAAAAAGAAAGGATTGTCTCACTGGTTCCCTGTTCTTTGTCAGAGTCGTTTTAAAATAATTTGTTGAATTTGGCCAGTGGTGGCTCGAACTTTTTATATTTCTCATATATATTATGTAATCTTACCAGTTCACTGACAATGTTGAGCGTATATATAGCCTGCAATGGAAATATCTTGAAAAAATATAATACAATCACTCATTGTTGCTCAATTGCTAAAACATATTATTTTAATCGGGCTAAGACGAAAATTTCGTTATGCCTAATTTTTTCATGGCAGAATAGAAGAAGATAACTTTTATTTCTATCAAAGTAAAAAGCTGTTTGAACTGAAACTCGGAAAGGATGCCAACGACGAAATCTTTAACTCTGCAAAATCGATGCGCTTGGTTGACGTAATGTTTAAATTAAAAACAAAACGATATTTTAAAAATCACTCTCAACACTATCAATCTCAATTCAAAGCTTATATGCTTCATGTTGGGAGCGGTCAAGGTTAAATTAATTTTTTACTGTTATCATTATTGGTCGAATAACAAACCATTTGGCACCTTAAAATTAATTCTCTGTTGTTCAACCGTCACTGAAGTTTGTACAAAACTTCACTTACTTGAAAAGTTTATTGGTACAAGTTTCAAGGCAGAATGAAATAAGATAGAAATCGTTTTGATCATCGAAACTAAGCAGATGTTCTAAATGTACGTAGAGTGACAGTTATAATATTTTACCTTCTCGCTGCGGTACAATACCCCGAGCCACATTTCCTCAAAGGCCTTCGTTAATAATAATATTGAGGTTAATAAATAAATTTGATTTATCTCTTATTGGATGATTTTTTTCTTATATTTTGGATATTGATCTTTATAACGATGGCTGAATTTGATTAAATAAAGATGTAAGAATTTGTGCTTTCAAGGGAATAACAAAACCTTTTTTATCAACCTGAAAACTATATTTAATAACTCTGCATTTATTCTATGTATTATTACGTTAAGCGTGTTTTAATACGGATTTCTAGCAAAAGGGCTTTCATATTTTAAAATGCTTTTTTTCTGGTATTATTAGTGTTTTGTCACAAGTTTTCTCGATATCGTGGAATCAAAAATATTTTATAGCTATTAGAAACACTTTTTTAATTTTAGCAAAAATATTTTTTTTTTGTTTTGCTGAAGTGCAAATCAATACAATAAAACTTGAATTTAGCACGCATGGAATAAAATTTTACTTCTAGTTATGTGTGACTCATGCGTCCTCATTTGATTGAGTAAATTAAATATCTGCTTTTGTGTTTTAATGTTACATTATCAATATCTGAAATATTCAATACATATACAAATTATAAACAACGAGGCTCTCTAAAACCATTTTATTAGTATCAGTTAAAAGATTCTAATAAAATCATTAAAACAATGAAAATAAGAGTAGAAATTTTAAATGACCAACGTAACAAAAATTTATTTAACCAATTCGCGTGATTATTCATTGGAAAAATAAATTTGGTTTCCCAATATTCTAATAATATAAGTCTACATTTCTTTGTATTTTAATTTATCACTTTTAATGTGTTAACTGTCACTTCTTGATGGAAAGGCATTATATTTTATATAATAAAAAAACTTTTTTTTTTATTATATTGGAAATAAGTACTAAAAAAATGTGTTTTTATTATTTAAAAAAAAAAAAAAATTTTAATTTATGTTGAACCCTTCAATTTAAATGTGGGTGGCTTACTACAAATTGCTATAAATACAAAAAAAATGTGAAAGTGGCTTCATCATATCTCTTAACTAATGGTTTATGAAATGCACACAGAAAAATCGTAATCGAAAATTCTTTACACAGGTTTTACTTTAAATCGGGTAGTAAACAATATTTTTTTGGTGAGATGCCAGGTTTTTTTGAAGGGGGATTTATGACGAACAAATAAATGAGCACACGATATTTTCAATTATAAACATTTAATATTCAAAATTCAAAGTAATCATTGACTTTTGTGGGATTTTTCAGCAGGTGTAAAATAATAGAATCTTCAATTTGTTACCTTTCCAAAATATATATTCCTGAATTGGTTTACAAATTAACATGTTTTCGTTAAATGATATTGAATTTCACGATGATTAACTAGTGGGTGGTTAATAATAATTATACATACATTTTCATAAAACACCGCGTAATTTTAACGGCGTATATGGGAATCCCAAAAGATATAACATGTCAAATCCAAACAAAATAGATAGTTAAATAATGTTGGTATAATAGTAATCAAGGCTTGGTAAAGGCAGCTCAATCAATATTATATTACGAATGTTTGGTTTAATTTAGGTGTACAAAAATATTGAGTGATAAAATATAATGTGATATCAGATATTTCAATACATCTAACAACGACACGTAGCATTTCTTTGAAGGTTATAAAAAGAATAATCATCAGTATTATAATCCTATAAGGTGGTTATTGTCAACAAAAAGAGGAAAAGTAATTAATTGTATGAAAAGTTTGGGGTTAATTTCAAAGTATGTAACATTATTCAAAATCAAGTTCGGTAATTTCCATCTTGAGAATCTTTTTATCATCGTCAATTTGCCTCCTGATCTATACATAAAATGTGAGAATAATAACAACAAAAAAAACCTTAAATTTTATAAAAGAAATGAACGAATAACCTGTATACTGTTTTTAAATATTTCATTGATTTGTCTTTCTTCATTCACTTCATAGTTACATCATTTAGAAACATGTAATATCATGTTTTTTAATTATGAAACGCAATATTTCTACATACGCTTAGCCTTCAAAGCTGACGTTATTTAACCCCATTTTTGTACAAACACTACGTTTTTTTGCAAACCATAAATTTCGCAACTTTTTCATTCTACAAGAATGGTGTGAATTTACAAGAACGTGTATTTTTTTCGTTTGAGGTAAACTGAAAAATAGTCTCATAAAAAAACAGGTAGCCGTTTGTCTTTGTTAAGCGGAAAAATTACTCACCCTGACTTCGTATAACACAATATATTTTTGAACCGCATTTGCAAAGTTCGTAATTATTCAGCGCAATAAACTCCTTGGCTAAAATATAATGAACTGTTTATGAAACTCTGAGAAAATTATGAAACAAATGAATCTATACCTTATTTAATATTATAATATACAATAATCATGTTAACATTATATGAAAATAAAAGCATACCAAAGCACGATTAATTTACCAAACAATAATCCTCAGAATGTATATTCTATATAAACCCGTTTTTGAAAATCGTACGAAAATTCCAGTATATTTTTAACGAACAATAAAAATATATCGATAATAAAATGTATTTATCTATTTTGCTCTATGCAAGTACATCAATTTTTTAAATCTCTTTATCTTTGTCTATCAGTCTTTCCCATCAAGTCTCTGCACTAGTCATGATATTTTCAATATATCTACTATGTGGGCGAAGGCTCACTAGGGTTCATTAGTGTTCTCTGTAGAGAGCTTTTTATCTCTTCCATTTGGAAAAAATCAATGATACCTTTTGATGTATGATTACTTGTATTTATATAAGTAAAATATTATTGCTTCACAACTTAATGGCTAAAATTTTCTGAAATACAATTAAAAAATAATAATTTAATAAATAATCGAAATGTAAAATATTGTAGAATGTGAAGCTTACATCCAGTTTATCGGCAGTATTCAATTCCGTTACAAATAACTGCCACTCCAAAGTTATGTGCTCAACAATGGACTATTATCGTTTCTCACGGTAAAGTGTTTGCTTCACGTCTAACAAAGCTATACTGTAAACTACTAAATATTGGAAGAACACTCAGATTGAATACTAATACAAAAATATTTTCAAACAGCGGAAAATGTCATTCAAATCTACATTTTTTCATTGTACACAAGCTCAACAATCATTTTTTTTACCGCTACTTTATATCGTAATTAATAATTTTTGTACTCACCTCATGAGTGGATTTAGTTATTTTATTCATAGTATTTTATCATCATATTTATTAATAACTAAACTTATTTTTACATAAATAATAACATCAAAAATTGCTTTCAGAAAGAAAAGTGATAACTTACTTCTAAGCTTCATTATTAGGCTGTATAGATTAACCAACATAAACATGAAAATGTTTATCTCTGTAATAGTCGCAAAACTGCAAATCAAAAGATTATAATTTCACTTTAAAAAAATTATTTGTATTTTTTAAATTAAAATTGACATTAAAATTGAAGAATGCCGTATAAATATTTTTTTCTAAGCATTCAATTTATTACATATTTTTTTATTTCAATTTCACTTCATCACTGAATTTTTAAACGATTTAATAAATCACATTACCAAAAATGAAACGCATACTACAATATATTTACACCTAGTAATAAGATTTTATAAAATGAAAAAGTATTTTTATCTCACATATTATATATTGTATTAAAAACATTTAAAATTAATGTCTTCTGTGTTTTTTCTGTAATTAAAAAAAACAGGAAACTTAAGGCATGTGAGATGAAAAAAATCCTCCAAAAGTAGCATCTTGTAATTTTATAATCCGGGTAATTTTAATTTTCCGAAGTTAAGCAAAGATTTATAAAGTTCGCATAATGAATTCTAAAGATCTTTAAAACGTTTATATAAATGCCTCTCGGGGAGGCAAGCAACATATTAAACTGAGCTTAAATTTACGTGAAAAGCATATTGCGCGCACGTGGTTAGTAGCAACTGCTTTTATTCTCTCACGCTACGTTTTTCCCGCAAACTTCTTTTTTTATATAAAAAAAAAGAAATTATAAGAGTACTATGAGTATTTTTGTTGTAATCAGAAAAACTATAAAAAGTCAAGAGACCATTTTAAGAAAAACTATTTATCTTCCTTATTTTTTATTAAAAGGTAATTAGTAATAGATTAAGTATTCTCAATGTTAAAAGATGTATATTTTCTTTTCAGGGCTGTCTTTTTATAATGAGACACATAAAACTTTGTACTTTATTTTAAAGATATATTACATGTTTTAATATGAGAGTAATCCGGTAAAATTGCAACGTATTTTATTTCTACAAAATTTTGTTGTTAGCTATTCTTCACAACTATATATAGATAAGCAAATATACTTTTAAATAATAAAAATACATTTTTTTAGTACTTATTTCCACAATATATTTTTTGATCAGGACCGGTTTCGCTCATCGCGAGCATTATCAACTGATAGAATACAATTTACAAACAAGTCTATTTATACAAAACAACAAATTAATTTGAGTTAAAGGTAGCAGGTGTACAAAATCATGGGTTCAAGAACTAGGAAACAATTTACATAAAATCATATAATATTGATACAAATAAAGTAAATTAGTATAAAAATTAAATGTTCACAATCACTTATTAAGAATTACAAATTACAATTATGGTAAATCAATAATCCATTAGGAGCTCTGAACAATTTGTTCTTTGTTCTTTGTTCTCAACATATTGTTGATAATGCTCGCGATGAGCGAAACCGGTCCTGATCAAAAAATATATTGTGGAAATAAGTACTAAAAAAATGTGTTTTTATTATTAAAAATATCATGCCTTTCCATCAAGAAGTGACAGTTAACACCTTAAAAGTGAAGCAAATGTACTTTAAACATAGTGCTGGTGATAATAATAGCCGAAATAGCTATCAACTATATCGTTTAAAATTTTATAGAACTTAAATACATTGCTATTTTTTTCACCGTGTTATTGTGGAGTTCTACCAAGCAAATGCCAATTTAATCAATAAATATGAGAGTACTCCAACGATGATTAAGTGATCTTAAAATATCAAGTCGCGTAGATAAACTACTCATTTCTTTATTTATTTATTTCTAAGTACACGGTACAAAACTTACAAATTATAAATTCATTGCTTTTGCAACGTTAACATATTTAAATTTTAAGTGTTGGAAATTCAAAAAAGACACAAGCAAAACAATCAACAAGGATTGCAAAAAAAAGTCAACCATGTAAGCTCAAGAAATATCTACTTTAAGAAAAATAGCATTCATCTGAACTCACTTTCGTCTACATGAAATATGTCAACATCCGAAGCAATACTGTTGAGCATTGTTAATGCTCTTACCATTGGCATACCCATTGGCAGACTGGTTCTACACTTTGGAAGAACAAACAAATGATGTCCAAAATTTCTTAAAAATATATCCGGAACACACAAATTGATATTATTTAGGATGCCAGAATTCTCATTTTGGCCTCGAATTAGTCAAAAGAAATACATTTCTCTTCGATTTTTCAAACTATCAAAAGTGAAAGCCACGGATAGTATCCATATGCCCTCAAGTAAAGAAGTCTCAAAAATTTCATCTGCACCTTTTCCACCATAAGAGTATATTTCTAATCTCCTGGGGCCCGAACAATAGACCCACTCTCAAGCCTACTTCGTACTAAGGTATTTTACAATAATATTAAAATTTTAACACCTGAAAAGGCTCTCGTAGTACGTATGATAATGTCCAACATTTGCAATTTTTATAATCTAATTCTAATATGGGCAATAACAAAAGATATAATTATCTATCTAGACAAAAACATAGAAAGATAGATTGAAACAAAAAAAAAAAAAAAATTGTAGTATACACTGTGAGAGTCTTGTGGAATACGATCTTGGGTGTAATGTCTGAAAGTATTTGAAGATGTAATAAAAACAGCATATATAAATTCTAAGATATCGTTCCGTTTCAGGGCTCCCCGATGTGCGCCACCGAGGTACATCGCCACTGTCGATCTCCCCGAGGCATTCCATAGACGAGCGTGGCCAGGGAGTAATTCCCGCCTGCCTGGCAATGGGTGCCAGCGTAGCTAGTGTCGGCGCAGGAGCGGGCGGCGAGAGTGCGTGGGCGGACGCGGCGGTGGATGCTCTCGTGCGCAGGTGCTGCGCGCCCCTAGGTCTCGATGACGCGGACAGACCGGATTTTCACGCGTTAAAAGCCAACATAAGACGGATCAACAAGTGAGTAAAATATCACGGAGATGTTTGAAATACACCAAATAAAGATAAAAATAATATATCACTTTTTTTTAAGTTATCAGCCAATTCCGTATTCGAATGATCAAAACTCTTTATATTATGTACATATTGGTTTTTTCGTCAAGGGTTCGAATGCACAAACGAAAATTTCTAAATCATTTCTCATATATGAAAATATACCCATTTAAAAGTTTTGGTTCATGCGATATTATTGGGTAGCGTCATAAACTTCCACCCGGACAGGCTGCGACTGTTGTTACTGTTCACACACAATGGGATATTTCTGGATATTGGGTTTGTGTTTTTGCTTCACAGGTAGGACTTGGTCAGTCTACAAACAACTTCCTTGGAGTGCACACGTTATATAGTTTTTTTTTTGCCTTTAAAATGGAGGGAAAAAAATTACACATTCGAATACATAGAAATAGTAGTCCCTTATTCGACTGTGAAAGTGATCTCTTTTTTTTTGTAAAATTTAAAGCTTTAATACACAAACTGGATCTATATTTCTTAATTGCTATTTGAATAGTTAAATTTATCCAAATTTAGATCGTTTGAAAAGAATTTCCTGGGTAGCCATATCGGCTACTTTCATTGTAGCCGATATGGTACGTATAATTGTAGAACCAAAATAGCAATGTATTTTGGTTTTACTATTTTTTTAAAGATATAGTCGATAGCTATTTCGGCTCACGCCATCGTCGGATCTATGCTTAAACGAACCGAAGTTTAAGTCTAAAACTTAGGAGCACTTAAGCATAATTCTGACGATGGCGTGAGCCGAAATAGCTATCATTTATAACTTAAATTTATCTTTACTTATTCCCTATCCAATACAGAGAAAAAACGTTTAGCAAACGTAGTCCTCATCCGACTAAATTCTTATTCTCTATAGAGCGAATGGTTGAAAGAGTTACTATCGGCCAGTTCTCATAAAAAAGCTGCTAGTGTAGATGCTGTGTTATCGATTCACATTTTGTTACATTCAAAACACTCTGCTTAAAAGTGTGTTTATATCATGAAAATTCATCTCATTTTTTACACAAAATTTCATAATTATTTCATAAATAACAAACAATAACATTTGACAACAAAGCAACACATTTTTCATCACATAGTTTGATTGATAATTATTTATTTTACTAAAATTATTAAAAGAGTTTATATTATTTTTGTATAACGTCTTCAGAAATCAATTAAAGGACAAGATAAATCACAAACACGCACGTTCAAAATCTTAAATTTGAATTCCATATAGATTTTGAACCCAAACCCACCTGATCTTTAGGGTAAATTTTTACCAATGCATCACAGAACCTAAACAGTAATTATTTCATTTACTAATAAAGAAGAATTTATGGGTTTTATAATCATCAGTTATTATAAAAACAGGCTAAATCATACCATGCAAATGATTTTGTGTCAATTTTCATTGAATATTCAACAGAAAAATTTTACAATATATATATATGTTTATAATACTTGCGGTTGATTTTTAAACTAATAAATGTATTTGTAAATAGTTTTGTTTTTTTTTTATTTTCATTCCTGCTTTTAGTCATTCGGTTCGAAATAAATATTCAATGGTTATGAATTCACTCAAATACTTTATCTTTATGTATTACTAACTGCAATCTATTGTTGCTTAATAACAATGCAGTCTCAACCTGTCTTCTAACAAGGGACTTATGAAAAAGAGAAAAACAAAAGCGTTTTAACTGTTTTTTTATCTTTTATTTTATACTCATTAAATTTTTTATGTGATTTCGCAATACGAGTTAAATTTCTCCTCACCTTCAATTCAGTAAGTTTACTTTGTTGCTTGGCGCCAGAGCATGCAAATGTAAACAGAAGTCGGCAGTAATGCAAGTCGAGTGCAACAGAGGTCTAATTACGAAAGTGGCCGACTAATTTTCGTGACGTCATTCAGGTCAGTAGTTATCACTCTCAATTCTATAGGATTACGTATCCGGTTGCGTGTGTAATTAAAGGCCAATTAACAGATAGCGCTCTACCACTAAGGCGATTTAAGGACATACAATTGTTACTTAATAGAAAATGATCTTTTTTACCATATACAAAGCTTAAACATCTCGTATCAAAATCTATTAATAGACATTGTTTATACCTAACGAAGAAAACATTAATGTTATTATATAAACCACCAAATACAGTTAGTTTCATGTATAACTTCATCATTGTTATTATTATTATCAAATTTCGCCAAATGCTCATAATATCGTTTTTGTGCATAGAGATGTCGCAAAACAATATTTGTCGTTTATGACTTCAATTTAAATTGAACAAACATTATTCAAGCGTTGGCGTATAAATAAATTATCAGCAGAATCTAACCAGTTATGCAGTTTTCCCACAATCTAAAATAATAATTATAGATTACATTTTAGGGTGAAGTTAATTTTGTGACATCTCATTAGATTGTCTGATAGAAAACGCTTTATGTCTCGTAAACAGGACATAAAACAGTTCGTTCTCAACTATTTTTTATCTATTCTCAATCGGCAATTGAGTGTTATTGAACGACGTCTACAAGGTAGTTTAAATCTACCGTAATTAAGAGCTTCATCTCTTTTATTTATCACTCCTAATATAGTATTAAAACTCTCTTATTTATTTGAAAAAAAGTCTACCTGTTTAGGAACTTTTTAATCTAATAACGAATTTTATTGATGAATACTGAATTATTATTGGCTTAAAAGTTTGCACGAGTTGCTGTGTGATTGCAAATATTTTCAGGGACAATGCATTTAACATTTCATTAGAATTAAAATATTTAATCAACACTTATTTTAATTAAACTTTGTACGATTTATATTCAACAATCTACCACAAAAATACACGTACACAACGAATTCAATTGATGTTATCTTGTTAAATTTATTGAATTTATTTTCACAATTTTCAGTAAGCCTTCAAATATACACAATTATTTTCTCTTTAATTACAAAGAAAAACATTTTTGAAGGCTTTTTTAAAAATGTTCAATCACTGGAAATTGTTTTTTTTAATTATTAAAAAACTTGTTGGATTTGTTATTAGTATTTTAAGAGCAAAACTAAGAATTTTTTTAGCATGGATGGAAGAGATATTTCTTATCTTACCGTAACTGATCTTCAAAATTTTGTGTAAAAAATGATTTAATAAATCAGTACCTTTTACTTATGAAATTATTATATATTGTCGGTGTATTGTGTGAAATATTATATTGCATACATATTCACAAAAATATTTTATACTTTCCAACATGTTATAATTCTCTTTATGTGCCCAATTGCCAAATAGCATACATTATAGTACTACTATTAACATACTAGTCGTTTTACTTGACAGCGGTACATGCGGGCAGACTGGAAAACCTTTCGCTGAGCCGGAAGAAAGTAAATCTGAGCAATATACTTGGCACGTCCGATCTGGCTACGATTATACAATATAAGCAAGTGGAATTATCCTACACAGTGCTTAGCGAAACAAACGTTACGCTTTATATATCAGCTATAAATTTATTACTCTACCCACAATTTATCTGTGTTCTTTGTTTTCTAGTATTTGTTTTACTCTTTGAATAAAAAGAATTAATTGATAACAAGCTTTTTGGCTACCAATCTTACGAATTACAAAAATTGTTCACTGTATGATTTAATAGTTTTACATTTTGTAAAATTTATTAGTCATTTATTATTATATCAAGTCATCATGCATTAAAAATCTTAACATTTCCACGTTTTATATAGTCTGCTCAAGATCTAAAATAAAATATAAAAAAATGTTTCATCTTATTCGACATCTTCATCATTTTTTTTTAATAAAATATAATTGGTTAATTTATATATTTTTTCTAAGATTTTTTAGAGTCAAAATTACATAAAAATTAGCTTAATGCAGAAGATACAAGAAACACAGTGACAAACAAGTCAACGAGCATTGAGATAAATGACTTAGTATTGCTCTACCATAACATGCAATTATTTAATAGAAACAAGGATATAAAAATAATATTTAACAATAAAAGCTTAAAAAAACAATAGCTTAGCACTTTCATAGTTTCCTTATTCAAGAAGAAGAAAATAACACGATCAATTATCACAGTGTTTTATGTCTCTTTGGTGAATATAATTCAATTAAACAATATGTGAATTCCCGTTACAAATTTTGAGCACTTAATTGCAAGAAAAATTATGGTACTTTGCACCACTTTACATTTTTATTTTCTTAATAATTCAATAAAATGATAATGAGAAATGTCGCATTAAAATTTTCTTATTTTTGAATGACCTAGATTCAAAGGTCTGTATTTTATGCAACTGCCACGAAAGAACTGATGTACGTTTTTCAAAAGTGTATTCCTTCAACGAACATTAGATTTTTTTTCGCTTCTCATTATTTAAAAAAAATGATACAATTTAACTAGCGAATGATGAAAAATGTATTCATTCACTCTTAATAATTTTTAATTCAAACCAATGCTTTCATTTCATTAAATAAATCTAACTTTTTTATAAAATTTAAGCCACATTATTTCTCCTGCATAATCACATGATAGCAATACACATCACTTTACCCTTTCAATAAAGCGAGCTTAATAAAATATAGAGGTTTGTACATCAACATTCCTGTCAATTACTTTCAGAGTCTGTAAAAATCGTACAAGCAAAAATAGAACCTTATTGCTACTCAAATAACCTTTTGCGCTTGACCCACATCTCGCATAAGCACTATTCACATGTATTGGAAGTAAAATGTTTCTTTTGCTAATGACGAACACTTCTAAAATATAACATATACTGTAGAATTAAGTAAGATAATATATAATATATCATCGCACCATATTGGATATCTCTAATACTATAACAACACGTAATGTATTACCTCGGTTAGATCATTGATTAAGTATGTGTGTTCAAAGATTCTTATTACCACCGATATTGTTGAATGAAGTAGGATTGTCAATAAGTTTTAACATAAACTCCCAAGCTTCATTGGATTAAAGATTGATTTTTCTCTTTGTTATGAACTTAATCGATATTTTGCCTTTTGATTTTCAATGAGCAATAGTGATATATCATTATTTGTCTTATTTACTTGATTAATATTCATTTATTATTTGATATCCATGTCAATTACGTACGTTAAAAACTAAAAAAAATGAAATATATTGGACCGTTCAAAAGAAATTGCTTTTAATAAACTGTTCTGAATGATCAAAGCAATATGCTCAAACATTATGTAAGTTTTATGTTTATTTGACCCATTGAATTAAGCACAAGGAGCTTTTTAAAACTTATATTAATTTACATACCGATAAAATTTAAACATTTAATTACATATTGAAATGCGTTTTAATGGTGCTCGGAAGAATTTGTAATGGCCAAAATAATCTAAGAAAAGTTTTTTATTCATTCATTTTGTAAAATTTATTATAAAAGGAAAAAATCCATCGCGTACATATTATATTTTCAATGTTATTTGTCATATTTGTGCTCATTGGTCTTATTTTTTCCTGCGGTGCATTTAGACTAAATTTTTGAATATTCAATTGCCTTTAATATATTTTTTTACAGATTTAATGACTAAAATTTTTGATTGTCGTGTTTTTAATTACTTTTCTAAAAAGTCGACCAAAAATACTACTCAAAAAAAGTTTGAAATAATAATTGTACAGGTCACCGATACTTTTGAATTTAAAGAAGGATAAATCGGAAAATTATGGTTTGTAACATGAATTTTCCAAATATTATGATCGTGATACCTTTCCACTTAGTCAAATTTAGTACACAATCAATATTATTATGTTTATCAGCTGTTGTTTTTAGATGTCATTATTTATAAATATTTTAATAATATTTTTTTTTAAACAATAAACAAATTTCAATGTTTTGAATATCATGCCTTTCAACCAAAAAGCTACACTCTAAAAGTGATTATATTAATCTGAATGTAACTTTTAATAAATTCCATGATATTGATACGTCTCAGTAAATGCTTATACTTGGCTTAATTTAGAATGAAAGGCACGTTTATCAACTTGTCGAGTATACAAATTACGTACAAACAGTCCCATCCCTGACTAGTCATAGCTGTTATAATCGATCTGTTTGAAATGTGCTTGTATTTGATTTCAGGCAACTATCTGCTATGCAAACTTTGTCTTTCTTCCTCTCAAGGCCAATATCATTAGTTGATTACTTGAAAATGGGTTGAATAATAAATGAGATTAAATAGATTTTTTTTAAATTTAAAGCTGATGTTTTCTCCGTCTATTATACTAAATCAGCTAGCTTATTTATATCACTTCCTATTCCTTGTGTGAATCTAGAGCATTTTATTAATTTTCAACAGATTATGAAAAATTCCTGTTTACAACCAATCCCAACTCTTTTATTTGGCCTAGTGGAACAGGTTGTTCACTAAAATTAAGTTATGTAAAAAAAGTATATTATAGTTATTGATTTGCTTCGTTTTCAAATATTGGTTAATGTAAGAAGTGATGCCAATATTGTTCATGTCTATAATTACAACTACTTGACAATAATGGTAGACAATGTGTTATACGTATAAAAAATGCGTGAAATATTATTTTATAAATATGAAGCTGTATATATAATGGTCTTTAATCAAAATTTTAAAAATGTATATTATATATATAAATATACAAAATATAGCAAAAAAAATACGATTTTTAGTATCGAAAATTATGGTGCAAATGCTTAAAACTGCTGTCGGCTTGGACAAAGGGAGATAATATTTTTACGATACTGCCTGGACATCTGGTTGAAAACACAATTTTCAACGCAATAAATTTGTTAAAATTATTTTAAATGACTCAAGTTGATCAACAACAAAGTCGAAACAACAAAAAAAGTTTAAAATGTAGTACAAATGGAGCAAAATGTAATTTATCATTATTTGACTTCGTACTAATAAATTTGTACTAAGACATTACATATATTTTTTAAATATATCCGCTCTCAATATGGAATAAAAAGTGTATGTCAACGGAAACTATACAATAGTACAACAACCATACCATAACAAAAACATTACAGGTGCAAAGAAGTAAATATTTTTTTTTTATGAAATAATATTTGAAATCTGCCAACGTGGTCTCGACTTCCAAGAATTTATAGAAAATTTAATGTTCGTGTTTCCTTTTCCGGGACATGAAAAATACTGAGACTTTGGAAACTCTCGTGATTAGATAAAATATATTATATTCATTTGTATTTGACAAATCATAATAGAATGGGAAAAAACAAAAAAATGTCCAATACTGAACTTTTGAAAGAAATATGGGCTTTGAAAATCCATCTTACGCAAAAAAGCTTCAGAAAAAAACATTAGATTTTCAGATTTAAAATTATACAGTACTACGTATTAATATTTTTTCCTTATATTTTCTTCATAAATATGTTTTCATCTTTATTACGTTAATTTTTTATCAGTGCCTTTTTGTGCATACCACGTTTTCCGTTAGCATTCCGTCCTTGCACTGTTTCAAATATTTTTTAACGCCACAAACATTCATAAACATTCTAGCCTTGTATTTCACATCACATACTCTTGGATCCGTGGCCATTTATAAGGTGAAGTGCTCATTTTATTACCAATATAAATTAAACTCAACTACCGTAGAACTGAAATCACCTTGGTCAAATGTGATTACCCACATATTGAGCAGAGAGTACATCAGCTGCATTAGCTGATTGGTCATGGATTGAATTCAAATCTTTTTTCCATTAGATTATAGTATTATAGTACAGGAATATTGCGATTATTTATTAATTTTCAAATTTCGTTCTCACACATCTGAAAAAAGAAAATTAAAATTTCAAAATTACAGTTAAAGCAAAATTGATTACAAGTTACATTATTATAGGCAAAATTTATTATTTGAGTGAGTTTCAAAGTATCACATAGACACAAATACTGTTTCTATATCTTTTTTGTTTTTATTTAGTAAGATTATGAATAAAAAAATTGTTATTTAAAACATAATAGGACTATTTATTTCCATAGTAAAAGCATTTGTTTTAATGTATTACTCGTTATATTTTCAAACACTACTTGACAAATATTTTTTCAACAATTGTGATTTCAACGATATTTCAATAACAAAGCGTTGGAATATCAGTGAAAAATTCAACATCAATTCAGTCTCTGTAATATACAAATATTCTTATTCATCTGAGAACTTTGTAATTTATCTAAGTGAACCAGTATTAAGCTTCTACGATAATATAACTAGCAATTAATTTTATTAAATTGAAATTCATTCAGTGGAATCATTTTACATTAAAAGCAAAGTAATTCATCCCACAACGTTAATAAATGTTCAAAACTTTTTCGACGTCATACCATTCTCAAAACGCATTACAAACATAGTCATGCCAAATGATACCCAATCATAAAATATTGCAATACAAATTTAATTTATCTGTTGATCATACCATAACTTAAAACATTTTTTATACCGCCTCCTATATTTGAGGGAAGAATTATACTACGATTCTTGTGGGTTCGGTTGGATGATTAGTATTCGCGTGGATTTTCAAGAACATTTCATACTTTTACAGTAATAGTAAGCCGGAGTGATTTTCCTTTAATGTTCTTTTAATTCGACACACGCGTTACTTTTGCGAACATAGTTCCTTCCGAAAACTTTTGCAATAATCTTGTTTAAGTCAACATGGTTTAGCGGAAGCGGAAGCGAACGAAGAGATATTGCAGTAAATTTATAAAGAAATGATATGTTACATATTTGGAATTTCTTTATCTGATTTTCAAGAAAACTTTATTTTACAACCGTGATATTATCAAAAAAGAGCTCCTCCAAAGCAGTGTATAGTAGCCAATATAATTCTGCACTACTAAAATTTTAGCTGCCATTTCTATCTTATCATATTATTTTATCTTTCATTCATTACGGGGTACTTTAAAAATATAACGGCCAACTATAATTCTTTGTTTTTACATTTTTTATTTAATTTATTTTATTTTTGAGAGAATCGTATAAAGCACAGTGATATTTTCAAATAAAATTTTTACATTAAATTACATCAAAATAACACCACAATGATTTCAATATCGACTACTTTTGCAGTACGTCATACTTTTTACGAAATAAGCATCCAAAAGAAATAATAATCATTTTACAACATTAATAAAAAATTCAATTTTATGAATTTAAAGAAAAATTATTCTATATTAATCATAACCATACCTGCAAAAATAATAAGGCTTTGACAAACAACAAAATTTTGTTTTGCATATCGATCGAATCATATTTTTGAAAAAAATATTTTTAGGTATCGATGATCTTTGCTAAGGTTGTGTTTTCATTTTTTTGATAAAACATACTCTAACAATATAAAAATTAGGGTTTATAAAAAAATCTTCATGCCAATTTTTCAGTTTATTATTCTTTTAAATCCACTTCTAGTTTGAATTAAAAAGCTTACAAAAATATTTTTCCTTTTTTAATTCATATACTCATTATTTGTGTCGCTGTTATATTTTTTTTGCCCACAACTTGTTTACTCCGAAACTATTTTTAAAAGTACATGAAAACAGGATAACTCGCCAACACAAATACTATTTATGTGCAATATGGCTAGCAGCAGATAACTAATGTTACAAAAATCATTGTAATTATATATGGAATATTTTTTATTCTATACACATCTTATGACAAATATAAAGCTTTAAAATTATTTTTAAATTTATTTTATAATTTTCCATGCCATCTCCTTTCAAAGTTTTAATATAAACTGCTATCCACATCCAAACTTTGCGTGTTCGTCCATTATAGCTGCGCTTAAAAAAATATGCCCACAAACAAATTTGCTTTACTTCACTGAAAAGCTTTGCAAAATTAACCTTTTGTGGAAAATGCAGCTTTGTGTAGTTAACAAACGAGTATAAACTTAAAATCCGTATCATACACGAAATACATGTAATATTTACTACACCTATACTCATACGAGTAAAATTTTGTTTGCAGGGAGGTACACGAAGAGAAAAACCACTGTACTAGTGGAATTATAAATTCCAGTAATAAAGCTAAAGTATTATAAATACGCTATTCAATGCAATTGCAAATGTTTTACGATGATTCTGGAATAAAAGTAACCACATAAAAACGTATTTATACAATATTTACGTATGGTGATTTGGGAAATTTCTATCTTTTTGATATTTATAAATAATTGTCACTCGGAAAAGGGACTAGACAGCTATCGTCATAACACAAACAATATAAAACAATTAGTTTTTTTAGTTGTATTAGTATAAGAAAAATCAATTGAAGCGTCAAAAATTTATATCCTATTACTTTAAATCTGATACTCGTGGTTTTTTTTACATTATATTATAAATGACGCTTGTCAAAATCTTTTTATTAAATTTAATGTGTATTTTTAATTCATATTCTCATTTTCAGTATTCTTTTTGTTATCCTTGTGTTGGAATTGAATATATCTTGATTTTTTGAAAGATAATCATATTTCAATTTATCAACTTACACAGAAATTAAACTGATTGATCATTAAATACTGATTTATATTTTAAATTTTAAAAAATTTTCTTTGATAAATAAAAAATATTTATATTTATGGGCTCTTTCTCTCTTTCTCTCTGGGCTTTAAAAATAAACTCTCTTCTGTGATTTATTTGATAAATGCTATATTTTATCTCAAATATCATATTAATGTTATAAAGACGGCGTTTTACGAAAAAAATTACGGTTTATTTTTTAAATGATCGTATTTCATTAAACTTATTAAAATTTCAATATATTATTTGTCATCCAGGAAATCGTATTTTGCACCGGACTATTATGCATATCTTGAAGCCAAATATCTTTATCATTATCCATCATAAATAATATGTGTAATGAATATAAAAAATAATTGTCTTATTCTTAATGTTAAATAAATCACTCTCGTATTTTTTTAAACATAGCAATATCGATGTTACAACATTTCTAAGTTTATTGAACATTGAAATTTAAATATAGAATATCTAACATAAAAGTCTGAATGGAGTATCTCTAATAAAGATAAAGTAAATATTTTAATGGTGTATTTGTGATTGTCATTTAAGCTACTAAGGAGTTTAGATAAACCTCAACGGTAATCATCAAAGGTAGAATGAAAGCAACATTTGTCTGTGGAGTATTTTGTTTTCATAGAAAAGCAATTTAGATTTAAATTTAATGCGTCCTTTGAAATGTATCAGCGGAATACTCTCTGAAGAAAGCTTTCATTAATTATTAAGTGTCTAGTTTAAAATATATATATATTCTTTTAATTTATGTTTGAGAATAGATATTTTTCCTAGTGACAACTTTATCTTAACTTTAAATTAATCTGACAATAACTACGTTGATGTTAAAAAACACAATTTGCTTAGTTATGTTTTAAAAGAATGTATCTGAGGAATATATAAGTTATTAATTATTTTTAAAATATATTTTTGTTTTCTGCTTTCAATAAATTTCATTAAATCTTTTTATGCAACTTAACACAACAGCAACATTTTTGCGAGAACAGTTTTTTTTAATAATCGTTTAATCTCCCTTCTGGAGAGTGAAAAATGAGGCAATAACAAGTGTCTAATGATTCACTGTACAACTTTCTAGGTCGAAATTCTAATGGGTAAGAAAGGTATTTAAGAAAGCTTTTGAATACAAATCGACTACAAAATTAATTTATAAAAAAGAATATCATATACAGCATATTTAACTATAATAATATAATTCATCAAATTTTGTTTTCTTTCTATCCTTGTTGAATTGACAATACAAAAATTATTTGAGAATACCAAATTTTTTATATCAAATATTTTTTTTCATATCAAATGTTTAAGTTTATAATAAAGTTTTCAAATCCTTACGTACGTTTCCTTGGAAATCTAATCTGCATGGTAATTATAATTCTTTCAGTTTTTTAATAACCCTGTTCAAAATGTGCATTCTGAAGTAGTACTTGTTGTTTTTAGCAGGTTAAATTAATTGCTTGAATTTAAATATATATTCTTATGAATGACACTGATCAGCTGCTATAGGAAAATTCCACTTCAAGTAATTGACACTTAATCCTAACACTCTTGACTATAATAGCAAAATATTCGTTAGTATTATATGTAATATATTTAATCGAAAGTAAATTATAATATTTCTTTAAAATAATGTACTATATTTGTATCTTTCAGCATTATTTTATGTGTATGCCGCAAAAAAATGCCAGACAGGAGAATTCTTTTCAGATTTAATCGGCTTACCTAACTGATCCTTAACAATAACCGTATTGATTTTTCTATTTTCGGATTAAATTTGATGCGTTAACATATTAGCGCCACAAAAAGATAAAGAAAACGCGAATGAATATATTTGTCTAGTTTAACAATCCAAAAATACCATATACCAATTGTCAATGACATCTTAAACTGCAATTTGGCCAAGAAATAAAATACCAAGCAAGCTTAATTATTCCGTTTCACGGCTACCAAAATCTTTTTGTCAATTGAAGCTGAAATCTTCCATAAAAAATATTCTTTATCTTTTGAGATAAAAATGTTTTTATTACAATTCATTAGTTTAAAAAAATTTAAAATATTTACGCATGCCAAAATATTTGTATCAAACAAAAACAAAACACAACTTTATTTCATTTCAGTCATATTCTCTTACCTCCACACAACACTTTTTCGCACGTCAAATACAGTTTTTTTTATTTAACGAAAGACTTGGTGTCAAAATTTTTGTTATTTTTAGTTGAAAGCTATGCATCACTGCTTTAAATTATGTGGCGATAAATCTGCAAAGAACTCATTGAACTTTTTATTATTGCAGAGATTTTGAATCATCTTCGATACTCGACGAACTTCTGTCACGTATGGAGCAATACGCGAATAATTTGGAAACACTTGTCGAAGAAAGAACATCAGACTACCTCGAAGAAAAAAGAAAATGCGAGGAATTGCTTTATCAACTTCTGCCAAAGTAAGTTTTTTCTCATTTTTCGCTTTTGAAGTGAAAATTTTACTAACAACTTCAAAGTTTAAAATTACAAAAAGTTTGATTTCTGAACAAAAAAATGTGCTGTCAGAGATGAAAAAATGTCTTTTATATTTTTTCATTGACACGTGCCAAACAATTTCTCTGAGAGTGATTTTAATTTAATTCTGAATAAAATAGCTACGCTATTATAACAAAAAAGCTCCAGATTAAAATTTTTATGTGACTGTCATTTATTTTACAAGTACATCACGTTCTCTTAGTTTTTATAATTGTCTAAGACATTTGAATTGTCTTTTCTGCTGTTTTCCCGTTGACAATTATAACGAGGACAAACGGTATCTTGTAGATTAAAGTCAATAATTTTATTTATACAGTCTGATTTTTTATTCACGTCTAATAATTAAAAAATACTGAGGTCTAAGTGTACGTGCACTAAGATTTTCTGAAGTATTCAAAAATGTAGACAAATATTTTATATTCCCAGATCCAAACTTTTTAAAACATAAAACATATTATACTATGAAAAATATATTTAAAAAAATCATCTTTAACAAATCAAAATTAGTTCATAACCGTCACATTCATACTGGACATTATTAAGAATTAAAAACTTCTTAATAAAAGTACTACTGAAATCAATATCTCACGACTACAATTATGGTCCGTATTCGGGTGATTAACAGCTTCAGTTACAGTGTCATAATTTGATATTTCAATAACAATTTGTACAATTCTTTGAACCCTTTACTGACTCTAAGTACTATAATTCCTTTCCATTCCCTTTATTTCCAACATGAGATAAATTTATAAAGGCTTACTTACAACTTAGCATGTCTCAGCTTTATAATTGCATTCTTAATTTCTTATATATATTAGAAGTTAAACATAACAAAACCACCAGTAAAAATTCAGTTCGCGGTGAATTTTCTGCTATGATACATACATCCAATAACATTATATTATATTCTCATAAGAAACGGAGATAGATCAACTTATAACAAAATGTATACTTTTTATGTACATCATTTAATAAAAAATATTTCTTTGATAATAAATCGTCAACCGTTTTCAATACGTATATTAACGTCTAGGTTGATTTTACTTTTTAAAATTCAAGGTTATAAACTTAAAACCTAATTTATATAGACGATGATCTATCTTGAGTTTTTTTATTATTTATTTTCCTCTTTATTTTTTACACATTTAAGCTAAAATGAAAACTTTATCCATCACTACTTTTTAAAATGAAAACTTTTCGTAATATGTACAAATTTTATATGAGATACAAACTCATAAAAAATAAGAGTTACAAACGTTTAAAAATTAATGATTTTTTTAGATCTACTCTATATACATATAAATATGTAATTTACGTTTCAATTTGAAGTGAGGTGTTTAAAATTATTTAATTTTTCGGAATTCGGTTGTTTTTCATTCAAAAAGTTTACATTGCTATTGAATGCATCTGCGGAATAAATATAATCATCACAACATTCCCTTGAAAAAACGTATATGAACTAGCAAAAGTTTTGATCGTCCGAGAAACTTTGAGCTAAAACACTTATTTGATTTTCTAATAGGATAGCCAATGTATTACCAAGCTTCGTAACAAATTGACAAACAATGTGGTTCGTAATTATAAGATAGTGATGTTGCTTTCTATACTCAACGTTTAAATAATGATATCTTTGATGTAACACTTTTACTGAGAATCTTGTTTATGCTTTGTATTTTATTTTTGTGTAATTATATTGAGTGATATTTTGGAAATTGTATCAACTGCCAATTATATGGAGAAAGAAACTATAATTTCGTAAATATTAACCAATTATTATACATAAAATAAAACAGACAAAATTAAGGATAAATTTGCTTGGAGATTTAGTTGACATCAAATTTTGTTTTGTATCAAAGATGTCATTCCTCTTGGGCATTTTTCTTATTTGGTTGCGGGATACTGAGTTCAAATTTTAATACGGATTTTTGTACACATATATATTTAAAGACTTAAATTCTAACATTAGTTTCTATCTAACCACAAGTACATTTTTAATCATCTTCTTCTATCTCTGTTTTTCTGGAAAAGATAAAACGTTTCTTTTCAACAACCAGTTGTTGGAAAGAAATTCTTTTGATATGCTTTCATGTCACTTTTTCCACAGTAAGAAAAGGCATACAATTGTAAATAGTATCAAGAGCAAAAACTATTTGTCTGTAAATGATTATCATGTTTTGATTTTTTCTTATTAACTTCTTCATAAGTTAATTTTGGCCAATCGTCAAAATCTAATTGCTGAGAAAAGTTATATAAAAATCAAATCTAAAATTGTGTTTTGTAGTCTGATTTGGCTAAAGAAAAGTTTTGATTTAATATAAAAGTTTCATCAATGTGGTGCTGTTTAGTGTTAAAAATACGTAATTAAAATATGAAGAAAAATGGCAGAATTCCAGATAACAATATAATTAATAAGAGGTTGGAGGTAAAAGCTGCCGCGATTCGAATTTTCCGAAATGAAGTTCAGCCCGGAAGGCTGTTAACGGTTGCCAAGCAACGGTTGAACCAATTACGATCCTATTTAACCCCTGACAGCCACAGCACTGCTACCTTTCTTTAGTTTTGACAAAGATTTTTCGCTTATTTGGGCTAGGAAATATCAATTTCTGACATTCCTCCTATAATAGAATAGCTCTTTAGATTGATACTTAGCAAATATTAGCATTTTATTGATTTAATTGGCATTTACTTGAAAGAACTCCATGATAACAAGGTGAAAAAAAGCAATGTATTTTCGTTTTAACAATTTTACAAGGTATATATTTGATAGCTATTTTGGCTTATAATCCGAGAGTAAGCTGAAATTGCTATCAACTATACATCTTATAAATTTTATATAACTAAAATAAATTGCTAATTTTTCATCACGTTGTAGTTATTAGCAAGCTCGAATAATAAATTTAATTGTTAACCGTTTCAGAAATCTTTATTTATAAATCGTTTTTTCACACAAATTAATTGAGCAACTTTTTTTGTAGAATCTAATTTTAATCATATTCCTGCAACAAAAAATATTACCAAATTATTGAAAGTCTGCCGGTATAACCCTAATTTGCATTTTCATTGAAATATTCGACTCATAAATATGCACTCAACTTTTCAGATATACTTGAAACGAATTCTAATTTGATTATATAGTACAATATCACTTTAATTTAAATTTTGATTTCTTTAATGTATCAAAAGTAACAAATGTACAAGGATTCATCTGTGTATTGGTGTCTTGTCTGAAAACACAGCTTGTTTCTTACGAGACACAATCTTCGCATAGAGCATTGTAAAAAAATGTATGAGACTTAAAAGAAATGTTCAACGGCGGTAAATGTTGCATTAAAACATCTGCTTACACATACTCAAAAATGAAATACTTCAAACGAAGCTTGAAATTGCTTATTACAAAAAAGCTTCTTTTAAAAATTTAACAAATATGTGGAACACAATACTGTATCTAATTTTAGTAAGTGAATGCTTTCGTTGATAATGATACTCTATTGAGGGGTACTGGCGTAAAAATTGTTATATCTGACATAAAATACTGAAAGATTATCAAATGTAGAAATTAAGATGTAAAAATGACATCTTTTGGACTCAAAACATTCACATTGGATTACGGACTCGATATAATGCTGGATTTAATTATTCTATGAATACATCGAATGTTTTTATTGTATCGGTTACGAGAACAACTTATGTGGAGTTGAAAGTTTACGGAAGCCACGACTCACAAGTGCGAGTGAGTTTAGACGATGGAACAAATTGTTAAATACACTCAGTCCTTTTTTTACGCGAATTTTTTTTACGCGAATTCGATTATACGCGATTTTTTTGGACGGCACCGTTAAATTTTTTACGCGCTTCACTCGTTTTTACGCGACTTTTTCCCCAAATTTGTTTTAAAGAAGACATTTATATATGATGCTAGGCATGTAAGTTTCATTATTTTTTTAAATAAAAAAAAAGTGTTTTTTTTAAACTTAATTTTGTAAAGCATTCAATTTTTTTGAATACACATACAATTGCCAAATGTTGACAAGTGTATCAGATATTATGCGAATTTATGTTTTAGGGTGTGTAAAGAACTATAATGCAATTGCATGAAACGTTTTTTTACAAGATTTTTTTTACGCGCCTTTTTCTGGAACCAATATGTCGCGTAAAAAAAGGATTGGGTGTACGTACGAATTTTCTATAAGAGCACAAATAACCTACTTGGTATATCCAATCGCCTCGGAGTCATATCATGTACGTTGAAATATATCGTCAGATTTGAATCATTTGACACTTTGATTTTTATACACAGGGATGTTGATGCGGATCATTTTTATTTTTTTTTAAATATATTAATAGATTTTCGCATCAAATAATCGATGTTAAAGTTATATCTCAGACCTAAAAACGAAACATTCTTGATTTCACTATCTTAGCACTAACCCTGTAAAAGCTTTTTCTTTGGATTCTCGATTTAAAAATGGAAAGATTGAGTATGTGAGTAACAGGTGGCAGTTTGATGCTCCACATGAGAAATGGATGTGGATATAAACAAAAATATATTAGAATTAAAACTATTTTGTCATATGTTAAGCTTGAATTATATCAATCAAATATATTCTGACAAAACAGAAGTTTTTTAAAGCTTAAACTAAGTTTTGTGATTCATTTACGATACTTATATTTTTAAACTTTCACTTTGTTAAAACTGATAAAAATAATTTTTAGAGGGTTAGATATACAATTATTCTGAAACATTTCTGCTCTTATCGGATTTTGTGCATTTGAAGTTTATAAGTCTGAAGTGTGCTCACAGCCAATATTAAGCATTATTTAGAAAGAGTTTATTGAATATTTTCAATCTCCGAACATTTACTGTATCGATTTGAAAACTAATTAATTTGCCTCTTCCTATATTATTTGTCGTAGAAAACCTTAATAATAAAAGTTCATACGATATTATGATAGCATATGACACAACATAATATAAACAACGTTATCTATGCGGCTAGGAAATTAATTAACACAAAATGTGTACATATACATTTCGAAAAAAATACATTTCAAAACGACAATAAAATTGTTTTTACGTATGATTATTGATCGTTGTAAAAAAAATAAATGCCGCACACTATCTTGTACGATTCAATTAATATACCCTGCTTCTTAATACTGCATATTTACTTTAAATGCAACAGAAATGGTTGTTAGTTCTCTTGTAATAGGAATCCTGAAGGTGCAAAAATGCGATACCCGGGTCGTTAGTGATAAAATATTTGGAATCGCACAATACATAAACAATTCATTTTCATATAAAAATTACATCTAGCACATTCAGTCAATATCATAAATTTGTAAGTATTTATTTTTTTAAGAAATGTTATCATAACTTGGTTAATAATTAACGTCAATAAAGGTTATTCAGCAATACTTAATATGATACATTGTCTCTATTTTAATCATGTCTCGTAAATAATAATAATTTGACGCATACTTTTCTTTAGCATTCGTTATAAAAATACTTTTATAACATACAAATTGCGGAATATGGCAAAATTCGGAAAAAATCATCTACCACGACAGTGAAGCTTCTACGCTTTTACACCGTACGTGCGTATCATTTCTGTTTCGCATTCCTCTTGGTGATTTATTTACGAAAAATACGAATCGCTTACGTACACCGACTGTTGAAGATGGGACGGATATTATATTTTTGTTTCAATTTAACAATAAATCTTTGCCATGGTGAATACACTGCGAAATTCTTTCTAGTTACAAAAAGTCATAAAATAAAACATAGAAATAACGGACTGTAAATAAAGAACAAATTACACGAAAAATTCTGTTTACGAAATAGATCCCTAGGCTTAAAATAAAAAAATACTTGAATTTTTTATCACTTTTATATATATGTAAAGAAGGAAAAATGAGCAGAAGAATCAACGCCGAAACAGAAAATTTTTCACGAAGTGACCTATTCGAAAATCTTGTTGTTATTTTTTTCGAAAAGTAATTGTTATTAGTAATATTTTATAAGTTAAATATTTGAATAATTTTAATGATATAACTGCCATATAATCATCGTCTAAAAATTTTTATAAAATTAAAATATTTGCACGATATTAAAATGTTATCCTTATTTTTATTTTCAGAAATATCTTAAATTCCAATATTTATACAAAATATTATATTTGTTTATATATTTTAACGACAGTGGTTATGTAAGTGTAACTTGAAACGGGCGAAAAGGTTAACTATCAATTAAATATTTAAAAGCTGACAACAAAGTAATATACTTCAAAAGTATAACATCACATGTGAGTCTAAGCGCTTAGCGGCCGTTTTATAATGATACTGACAAAGGGATGGCCGGCTCTAATCTTACCGTTCTTTGTCCCGTTTTCGGGTAGTTAACAGGGCAGAAATAGGTAAAAATTAACCACAAATCCTTACTTAAATCAAAATACACTCGACCTTATTTTAACACGGAGGATACAATACGATATGGTACGAGAAAGAGCATTAAGACAAACTAATGAGTGACCTTATGGTAAAAGCACCGTGGAATTTTGATGTAAGCAATGAATATATATTCGATTTTTGGTATTTAATACATATTTAACACAGCATTGAAATTCACACAAAAGGCATTGATTAAAATACAAATTTTGAAGGCTTCGTTTGTTCCCTATAATTTTAAAGCCATGCTTTTATATAATGTATTATTTTATTAATTCACAGAAGTTTGTGCTTTTTTTCAGATTTGAGATATTCATTTGTTTATTGAATTCACCATCAATCTCTGTCATATAACAACTTATTTATAACCCGTTTTTATCTTTGAACACATTTATGTCACCCGAAGTTCAATACTACGTATATTTGAATTATTAAAATGTTCACTCTTTCTATTTCATGTCAAACTAATGAATTCAAAAAAAAAACCTAGATGTCCTCAAAGATAATACCCACTGGTTTTGTGTATATATTTTGTAAAGTAATATAACAATTTTTTTACCGTCAATTTGATTTGTGACGAATATCTTAAGCTGATTCTGCAAATACGTTACCTTATTTGAAAATAATACACTCATAAATAGTTATATACTTCAATTAACATTGTGAATAGTATGCATGTTTCACCTTGGGAGCTATAATGTATTTTAAATACTAGTTATAAAATATATGCATACAATTTTCCACGTTCCAATAATATATCAAGAAGCTAACTTCCGTACCGACGACCCATATTTTCTAAGCGGCTACGAAATACTTTAAACAACCTGATAGGGAAAAGTAATTTCGTTCATTCAAGTATGTGGATACTTAAATTCCAATTTTTTATCGAGGATATTTAAAACCTCTTTCATTTTTCACTAAATATTTTATTTAAAATTAAAAAACCAGTACGTAAGGCGTCATGTGTAAATAATTTTTAATTTAATTTTGACGCAAAAGGAGTACGGAGTGACGATATACTGAGATAATCTGGAGTTCGTTTTTGCTCCGAATCAAAAAAAATACATTTCGATACTAGTGTGGTTGATCATACATTTGTTTTATTGGACAATTATTACCCTATAGGAAAGAAAAATATATTGATTTTTTGACCGTGAAATATCCTTATCACACTGGTATATTTTTTCAGCCCATATTTCGAGATTTCTTCTTCGTGACTGTATTGAACGTGACTGTCTTTTAGCGTTACATTGAGAGAAAGACATAAAACGCGCCAAATAAAACGGTTTTTTTAGTCGCCGACAACGTTTTATTACAGAAACAATGAAGCTCAAAATGAATGTTTTTATACGAAAAACTATATATTTTTCTCAGTATAACCAGTGGTCTCAAAAGTTAAAGTAAAAATTTTATGTATATTTTGATATATTCATTTACTGTCACACAAAATTAGCAACTTTTTATAGTACCATTTCATATGAATGGCCATAATGTTTTTATTGTTAATTTCTCAGAGATTATGATTTTTCTGGTGTATCGAAAAAAAGGGACAGATTCTTTAATTTTTATTTTGTATTTAATTTTCTATGACAAGTATAAATTAACGTGATTTTCATAAAGTGGTCACGAGATTATTTGTACATCAATGATCACAAAAAAAATAACGCGTACATACGTGAATAATAAATATTTTTTTACTGAAGTTACGTAATGTTAGGTACCAATTATCCATGTTGTTATTATTTTGTTTGGTATATCTTTTTATGCTATGGCTAGTGTAAAAATCGTACTGATAATAATGTATATATATGGTCTGGGAAGAAGCTTAAGATAGCTGCTGTAAATAAATTGATTTTCAATCCATCAATCTACACTTTTCAATTTCAACTCATTTAAGATTCTAAATCCATAAATTTTGATGAATGTGATCTCTTAACCACTTTTTCTCATGTTAATCTATTTTCAATGTCCAGCGTACGAACTATGTAACGAATATTTCGATGTAGTTTATTTTCCCGAACTGACTTTGATTCTTTTCTAAAGACAGTTTGAGTAGAAAGATTGAACAAGAATTCGTTGTCATCTCTGTAAATTTCACTCACAATTTTGTCATAAAAATATATTTATTAACTAAATCTTCTCTAAAATGACGAATGCTCAAGAGAAATCAATATTCACTCGAAGACTTGTAAAATCATCTCGCCGCGTCTCTGTGCGATCGTGAAACAAAAAAAGCGATTAAAAGGTCCGTTTATCTAAATTCAAAAGACAATTAAGTACAATATTTTTTCATAGAAGAACAATACCGATTTCACTCATCTTGAGCACTATCAATTTATGCTACTGTACTATTTTCACTAAAACCGTTCCACTTAAAATCGATAAATAATACAATAAAAATTTATGTTATAAAGAAAATATTAAAAAAAAATAAAAAAAACCGTTTTTTTCATAGAAAAACCATCTGTTCTCTTGATTATTATTATTTTGAAATTCTACGAAAATGTTATATTTAGTGAGGTACAGTATTCGACTTAAGTGACATTCAAATATTGCTAGGTTTTTCATAAAAACCCTGTAAAGGATATTTTTCTCGCGATTTATGTGTTTATGACATTATTGTCAGTTCTTTGTGAATGTTTTATGACATTTCATAAAATTTTGAAGACTATCTTATACCTTTTTTCGTCTAAAAATTGAGGCATTATAATATTTATGTCATAATCAAATATTTTGCTGCAAAAATAAACCTTTACATTTAATATGGAGTTTTATGATACGAAAATATTTGAAAGCATTTATGATATTGTAAAGCTGTCTCAATCAAATAACGCTTTGATGTTTACAAGGGAACATTTATAAGACTAAGTGATAATACTTCTTGAAAAAATATTCAGGATTTTCAACGTGATTTTAATAAAACAAAAATAGTGGATACAACGTACCAGGTATATTTTTGTAACTATACTCCATATTTCAACTGAATATTTGAAATGCTATTTTAACTCACGTTTCAAATCAATTATTTTTAAAGTGTTAACTGTCACTTCTTAATGGAACGGCATAATATTCCAATGATATATAAACATTTTTAGTACATAATTCCACAATATATTTTACGTGAAACCGGTTCTGATTATCAGTAACCATCAGTTGACAATCTTTGCAATGGGGGAAACCGGTCTTGATGTTAAAATATATTGTGCAAACAAGTTCTAAGAAATGCGTATAAATAATAAAAAAATTGTCATAATATTGTTATAATTCATTTTTTTTCCTTTAGCTCTTCTCGGTGGATTTTTTTTATAATACAATAAAAATTAATATTTGATTACAATGTTAATTATGTATAGCAATTAAAAACACATATTTCTTACATTAATTTTTCTATATATTTGTTTGATCATAGGTAATATCAGGTATATTAGATAAAATCAGCACTTGCCGGCCACCGGATACGGGGGTTGGTCGATTTCCGGTTGTCTGGTACCAAAGTACGCGGTGGCCATAACTTTTTTAGCGAATCAATATGTATAAAGAAAAAACGTTTGGACACATTTCAACCGTGGATAACTTCTGATTATTGGCAAATAATATCGGCAGACATTATAATTTAGATCACTTTGAAACTAGCCCACAGTTTTTATCACTTATTGTGCTAGTTGCTACTTCTTTGCTGCAAATATATTATTTTAGAAAACAAAAAAAAGTTATTTAGTATTCATGATGAATTTAAAATTTTGTAGAAATTTATTGAAATTTATTTTATATGCAGCTAATTATTTATTCGAAAAAAGGATTGAAAATTTAGTTGATTAGTTGATATTGACGCCCTGTTTATTCATTTTATTTTGTAATATTTTATATATAGATATTTTTGTTTCCTTTTACTTAGATGAATATGTTTCAAAGTATAAAATTTCAATTATACAAAGTGATTATCTCAAATGGTCATCAAAAAAACATCATGATAAACTCAAAGCTACATTGCACTTAAAAGCTTGAAAAAATTATATTTGATCATATCATCTTCAAACACAGCTTATAAAAGTATTCTTCCATTTATACGGATAAAAATAGCATTAATATCAAAGGAATGTTCATTTTTCGTCAAATTGATAATGTCACAATTTTACGTCTTTTCATTTTTGAATAAATAAAGTTAAATGTTTTTATGTCATCTCATTTAAGCGAAATGCGTATTTTCTTTTCATTCGTCAAATTAACTGTCATTCTTTTTTTTTCAATTTAAATGCGATTCATTATTTTATCGTCAAACAAAGTGCGTCAAGCAAAGTAAATTTTTAAAGGTGAAGATAACTCATTCAAAGCATTTAATAATGTGTTTCTACAATATATGTCGAAGGGCAACTGACGTTAAAAGTATTTCTCTTTATGGTGATAAAATTTTAATTTCAAAAAGGCATTTTTAATTTGTTGATAGATAACTTTTTCTCATGATGAGTATTGAGTATAAAACAAAACGATAAAAATTCATTTACGTTGACATTTATTGGTGATTTTGCACATATCCATGATCTGTAGTCAAGAGTTCAATGTCGTGCTCTTTGATTGCTATCAGACTTATACAATTCGCTTTTAAGGTGTTTTTAACTGTTTGTGTGTGTTTAAGGTGGCTTTAACTGTCATTTTTTAATAAAACGGCATACTATTTCAAGTAATGAAAACGTATTCTTAAGCTCTATTTCCACTATACGGTTTATAATCAGGAACACCTCCACTCATCGCGACTATTATAAACTAATTGAATAAAAGTAATAATATGAGGTATAAGCCAACGACCGTACCACGTTGTAAGCGCCGGCTCTCGTGCGATCACCGAAGTTAAGCAACATTGGGCGCGGATAGTGCTTGGATGGGTGACCGCTCGGGAACACCGAGTGCCGTGTTCTCTTGGCTATGGGAAGGAAAACCCAGACAGAAAACCGAACACCAAACCGCCTGGGCAGCGTGGTGTTGCTAAGTCCAAGCCCCCCCTGAAAAGAAAAAAAAAAAAAACAGGGTGAGGCCTTCATCCAGCAGTGGATCGACCCCGGCTGATGATGATGAGGAATAAAAAAAACATTTTCTAGGTTTTCAATCAGTTTATAGTTTTTTCTAATACATTTTTGTCTAAAATATCTGAAACTGCCTCCGATCTCTCCGATCTTAAAAACAAATTTACTTACTACAATTTTTTTCAGATCGTACTTTATAGCTCAAAAAAAATTTGATGGCCTTTATAACAACTAGTTCTTATCGAACATGTCTGTAAGATTCATTCAGTAGGAATTAATATTAAAAGTAAAGGTGGTATAATATTTCACGTACTAATCATGAATTGTTTCTGAAATTTAGATGTCATCGTTGAACATATTACATATACGTATTCATAAAAAAAGCAAAATATCACTTAATAGTATAAATTTCTTAATCGATCTTAATCTTCACTGATATAAATCATATATTATATTAAACAAACAAACAAACAAAATTAATTATCTAACAAGCTTAAATCCAGAGTTAAGTTGCAAATAGTATTTAAAAAATTATTTAACAGCAAGTAATGTAGTTGTACATGCATTTTCAAATGAATTCTTGATGGCCTTTTAGTTATTCTTTTAGCTGTAAATTATTTTAACTTAAGTGTAAATTTTTGTTTATCTTTTTCTTTCGTGAATTCCTAAATGAATTCCAAATTATACATTCATATTCAAGCTTACATAAAATTAACAATAAGTTTGGGGGTTTTCACATGGCTTACTTTAAGCTCAAAAATTTTGCTGGCACGTAAAATAATACATATGTAATTAAATGTGAAATAAGTGTCAAACGTTATAGGAGTTTAACACTAAAAAAAATATTGAACATCCCATAGTTACATTCAAAAATGTATCTGAACAGAGAATAAAAATTTCTAGAGAACTTTTAAATCGTCGAGAATGTTTTTCATAAAGCAATTTAAAATCTAATTTATTTTGACTCATTCTTGACAGTTGAAAGCAGTTATATTGCAAACAAAAAACAGGTGCTTTATAAAACTTAAAAAATTTACACTATCAGTTAAATCAATAAAACATAAATTTGGGCTAAGATTGGATCTTTGGGACACACCAGAACATGTCGAAAAATATTTGATACGCGTTCGATACATTCAAAACGTGTTATTTGATTAATAATGATTTTTAACATAATTTTTTTAAGCTTTTAGCGGAAGAGACTAGAAGCTTTGAAATGATTTATTATAGAAAATTTTAAATACTTTTGAAAGAATAATGCTTTATGCACTATTTATTATTGTATCTAACACAAAAAAAAAATCTTCAGTGTTACCCAATTTCCCTTTGATTACATAAAAAAATTAATAGAATTTTAGAATTCCTTTTTTTTATTATCAAACTTTCAGACAGTGAATCCATAAAGTAAAAGTTTGACGTTTTAACAATTCAATTTCAAACTATATAAGACCGATTATAGAATATTTAGGTGTAGGGAATGTCTTAGGAAAGTTTTAATTTTCCAATTATTATTCTTGGCGTTTATTAGTTTTTGCCTAGAATCACGTCAATCATTTAACAACCAGCCTTCCAACAAGTTTTCAAAGAAAATGTAGGTACCTACTGGTAAATAATTTTAAGAGGCCAAAATTTTCGTCAATTAACCAAATTAAAATTGAATCATGCCTCAGTAATGAATTATCAGTCTTCATTAAACAGTGAGTTTCTGAAAAGGATCAGATACCCAAAATTAATATTACATCAATAAACAAAATGTATTTAATCATGAAAAACTTTTTATAATAAAATTTATTTACGGATTATATTGATTCCTCCATAATTTGTCTTCAAAGAATAATTACTATATACTTACGTTTGTTACTCCATATACCGATTAAGATTGTGTATTTTTAAAGATAAAAATAATAGACCACTCACCTCAGTATAAATTACATAAAAACAAATAAATCACGGGTCACGTTTAGTTGCATAACTAGAAACCAACGAAATTCTATATTACGTTAACTTTTAAGACGTTCTACCCATTAAATACCGAATATTTTATTATAATAGTGCATCTCGACATTCATATAGATGACCATGCCATATATATATACATGTTGTTCGTGGAGTGAAACAAACTAAATGCAATCACTAGTTATTTTTTTAAGCAATTATTATCAAACAGTTTTACGACTTCATAGTGCCTAGTTTCAAAATAATAGCGAATAAACTAACACAATTATTTGTTTATAGACATTTATCGATGCTTTCTTTTATATTCATAATAGATTTTCTACTGTATGAAAGAACTTAATAATTTTAAAGATTTTTATAGTTAATATACTGAATACACGTAATTTACAAAATATAATACAATTGTATTGAAAAATGAAAGCTGGGCACTTAAATATGAATAGAAAAACTTACGTGTGCATATACCCCTTTTCTGATATTTTTGCGAATGATAATGCATGTTTTTCACTTTTCTCGAAAATTTTGTGAAAGGTTTTAATTTATCAGTTTCTATATTGGAAAAAAAGAAGCTCGCTCCGCGTGTATCCAATTTGAATATTGGAATTTTCCCGTGTAAAAAACACGCATAATGTCAAAGTTGAAAATACGTTGCTTCAATTGAATTAAAAATTCTAATAGAAATTCAACATCGATCGGTATTTTAATTTTTGTCAACTATCACACCTTTGAATTTATATCTTCCAATATAATTTCTTGGGTATTGTATTCAATCAAATTGAATGAATTTCAGATACTTTTTGTGTGCTAATTTAATGTCATAGGTTAATATTTCAAATGAAATATAACATATCAATAAACTTCATAAAAATTGAGTGAAAATATTTTAATGTTTAGTTATTATTTGTCGCTTTGAATTATATAAAAACCCTGTAAATTTTGTGCAAACGATTAATTCGAACTATTTTCTTGGCAAATAAAGATGAACCAAATAAAAAAAAAACATGTTTTCGAGTATATTTACATTCTGAAAAAGAATTTTATAATAATTCGAAACGAATTTGACCACATAGAGACCACACTCGAGCATATTTACTTCATGGTGATTCTAAGATTCAGATTAGGGATTGCATTACCGGTTTACCGGTTAAGCGGTAAATGGCCCAAAATGCACCAGCGGTAATTATCGGTAAATTAAAAAAATCACCGGTTTTTACCGAAAATGTTTTTATCGCAAATTAATGCTCTGGCATATTATAACGAATTTTTATTAAGATATAGGCATGAGGGAGTGAGGAGTTTTTTTTCAACTCCGGCAACATTTTTTACTTGTCTCTCTGGTGTCATCTGTCATCGCAATCGCGGTCACCGTGGTGCCCACTGCAGGCTGTAGCCCATCCTAGCTTTTAAGGGATAAATAGCGAAGAAAATTCGTATTTAGGTACATATGTGCATACGTACATACCAAAGAAAATAACCATTCATCAATAAGCTCTATAATCCATAACATAGTTTTTTTTTATTTTATTTTAATTATGAATTTAATTAACAGATACAAATTATGCATACATGTAAAAAATATATATATACGACATCAAAAAGTTAATGGATAAACTAATAGTTTAGCGTATGAACTTTTTACAGGCAGGTAAACCAAATATAATATTACACAGTCGTAATTTAAATTAATCAATCTTTGTGTGGCAAATAATAAATTATCCGATTTACTTAAAAAAGTGCATTTAAAACAAACATATATTCACCTGAAACATGTTTAAAGTATATTTTATGACATCAATATTCAACTGAAATGTATTTTATATTATTTATGCTTCATTCCAGGATACCATTTTTAGTGAAAGTAGCTATGTATAGTTATACTTTAATGATATAATCCACGTCTATTTTTGTTTCATTTACCGGTAAATTACCAAAAAGAGGTAAGAGGTGAGACTATTTACCGTTTACTGGTTACTGAAATTTGACGGTAAATTGCAATCCCTAGTTCAGGTTCAAGTTAAGCCACAAGATCCCAGAAATTCAGTCCTTACTTATGTTACATTGTACATATTAATGTTGTACAAAAATTTTAGTTTCTTTATAAAAAAACATGTTTAATTTAAGTAAAACATCACTTACGTGGAATTATAATTAAATGTAAGTTATCAATTTTAACTTATATAGAATACGATTTTTTACAAAATTATCAACAAATTCATTAAAAATAGAAAATATGTACTGTATACGAATATTTTTCTTACAGCTTGAATTAATATTAGGGTATTAAATCTTTTCCGAGCTCTGTCATTATTTTATTTTTTCATCGTTGCGTGAAAACGTGAGATTTATTTTCAAAATCATGGGTATAAGAGCTTTTCTGATATTCCGTGTTAGCAATTTGCTACCGAGTAAACAATTTCAAGCCGATGTATCTACGAGCATCATCATGCAATTTAACATGCTTTGTAATTTTTACAGCCATATTTTATGTATGAATATTATATTCAATAGGAATATACATATTTACGGCGCTCCATTCTTCTCAAAATATAGCGATTATTCTCTGTTTTTATTCATGATAGTTATCCACGAAGCACTAATTACTGTTAATTAAGGAAATCACATGTTTGCCTTTCACCAAATCTTGGTCATATATAAATTTGGTTATTTCATATATTAAAACTGTCGTTCCAATTAAAAACTTTGCATTACATCTAAGTTCAATTTTATTTTATAGAAATATATCAATCATGCCAAAAGTGTCGATAAAATGGCGATGAACGAATTTAATTAAAACGTGTTTTCCCGACTTGCATCGATTTTAGGTATCAAGTAATGGTAGGCTTTTAACTACGTATGGCTGCGTACGACAGCTTTCCATTACACAGCCATCACTATTAAGTATCAACAAATTGATAGAAAGTACGTATTACTTAATATTTCAACGTTTTTTAATTAATATTGTTTCTATTTTAAATAATAAATCACATTTTAGCACTATTTTGGCAACTTGATATATTTATGATCAGTTAATAATGCTCGTTATGAACGAAACATTTCCTGAACACAAATAAATTCAATTACCGAAGTATAATAGAACTTTAAAAAATATTGTTTATTATTATATCAAATATATTAGTTTTTTCGCCTAGAAGTGATAGGTAGCACTTCAAAATTAACATTATTTTTTAATAGAGGTAAACAAAACTTCTCAGCATAAAAAAAAAAATTTTTCATTGTTATATAAAATTGTTATATCAGTTGAAGAATTCAATACAATGCCCAATTCGTATACGTGAAAACTGAAAGCATTTTTTTTCTGTTGTCTTGTAATGTTTTGTTATATGTTTTGGTTGGTTAAGTATCAGATGACTTATGAAAAGAAATTATCGTTTATCTACACAGACATGATTCGACAAAAGGGTTAACGACTTCAAACAAACACTTTTTATATTCAAAAGCAATGAGACGAATAATAATTTAAAAGGTTGATAACCGGATAAAAGAGCGTTTTTCTATCCATAACCAACCGTTTCAGATCACAAATGGACATTGAACTTATCGTATATACTTACTTATCATATATAGATATCGTAAAAGTCTATCGACGTGTCAGCCGCCATCTATGTTTTAGTGCATTATACTTAAAAGAAATCAAAATCTGTTTAATCCAGCAATTTTACTTCACCTATATCATTAATGATATGATAGATTTAGGAAATTGGTGCAATAGCGATAAACTATTTAGTTGAAAGTGTCTAGCGCTTAAATTTAAAAAAAAAAATCTGAGCTCAAAACATTTGCAATCACAAAAGTTTGTTGTTTTTCGTAAATAAAATTTACAATTATTTAATATTTTGGCCGTGACATTTTTCGATTCCAAATTGAATACTGTGTCACAGGTAACTCAGCCTTACAAGCTTTTTACATAGTTTAACCAGACAGAGTTTTTTTAATTTTGAAGTACAAAATAAATCATACATTCTTCAAAATCATGTGGTATATGATTGTCAAGATTTTAAATATTAGCATCTTCTAGGAAGGTGGGACAAAATCTATAAAAAAATATTGACAGATATTATAATGAGTTTAAGTGATTTGTTTGTTAATACGTTTATTACAATGAAAGAAAATTCTTTTTTTTTTTAATTTTTCGAATGCATCTCACCGAAATCCATTGTTGCGAAAAATACACTACTGATTTTTATCAGGCCCTTTTTTATTTAATGAAAAAAAAATATGATGTAGAAGTATTCCTTTTTTCTATGGCCTTTGTACTAAGCATTACACCCCCTCAAGTTATTTCGGTAATTATAAATACCGCTCTCTTCGTCAGCAAAGAATAAAAGCGGTACTCTTAACTGACCTTTTGAAATTAATCTTGTATATCACTATTTTTGTCTGAAAAATCGATATAATCGTGTTGTATTTATAAATTACACCACGAGCTTTAACTCCAAATAATAAAAATAGTCCGACTCGGATACTAATTTTATTTTTCGATATTAATTCAGACACCAAGCTTATAAACTGTCATTCAAATATATTTTTTTTTTTTTGTTTCAGATCTGTGGCGTCGCAACTAATATTAGGTCAATCAGTAATGGCGGAAACCTACGACCAAGTCACTATTTACTTCAGTGACATTATTGGCTTCACTCAAATCTCAGCAGAATCAACACCTCTTGAAGTTGTGGACCTTCTCAATGATCTCTACACATGCTTTGATTCCATCATTGAAAACTTTGACGTATATAAGGTAAGAGTATTATTCGAGCAAAATAATAACAAAATAAAAAAAAATTAACTGAAACAACCCGTATAAAAAAAAACAAAGATTATCTACCAGACAACGGTTTTCTGTCCTTTGATATTTAGCAAGAATTAATTACTATATATTTATATTCAAACTACTATCACGTTATAATACTATTGTATTATACAAAAAAAATATTTGATTTTGTGTGCGTTAACGAAATCATTATTGGTTTATACATTTTGAATGAAGTTGGAAGAATTTCTAAAAAATATTTTAATGTTGAATTATTATAGATCTTCTTTCACATTACCATCGAAATATTTTTTTATGTAGAATATAAGTAAAAATTCCATTTTCATGATAACATATGTGTTTCGGACCCTAAGCAGAATGGTTAATGTCATGGGTTTAAATTTCGGTGCTAACTGACATGAGAAGCTCAGCATTTTTTTTTCAATCGATTTATGGATTTTTAATCAAAGTCATGAACGTCCGTGAGGTCAAAAAATTTCATACTAAAGATTCGATTCAATATAACTTAGTGGGAGTGACTATAATATGACCCTATTTATCTTTACTTACATTTAAAATTAAGTAACAAATATTTCTCATAAAATTACTTCCGCTCAGATAAGCTCCTCTAGTAATCCTTATTCTTTACCTTGTGAAATTTTTCTAAAGAAAACTTATATCTATGACTGTATCTTGAATCGATTATTGCACTCCATCTGAGATCTCAATGGTGTTATAGTCTTTCTCTGCATTCTCTCTCTCAAATGCATTCGGATAAAGTGTCATGCATATTCAATATCAAGTCGTTTATAAAGATATTGAACTTTTTTTCCTCACACCATCAAATTTTTTGAGAGATAAAGAAGTTACTCATCGTTTCTTTCTTGTTTTAAGTACAATTCATTCGTTGCTTTTCTAAGATTTTTATGTCGCAATCAGCTTGTGAATTAAAATCTGAAAATCTTTATATTTTTTGTTATCTTATGACTTTCTTTTCTTTATATTCACATATTTTACTCAATAAAAATACTCAATTATTTAAACGTAATTCAATATTTTTACTAGCCCTATGCTTTTGCCTTTATTCTGATTTAGACAGAAGTTTAAGCAATCGAAAAATTAAGTTGAAGTAGAAAAACGTTATGTTCGAGTTATATATATTTATCATTGAAAAGAAAATGCATGCTTTACGTGCTTTAAATAAGGAGACAGCTGAAGTCATGATTTATGATTTTGTATGCAAAAGAAATTTTCGCAAAACTTTTATTGTTCCTTATACAGTGGAACCTCGATCAACCGTTCTCGCATAATACGTTTTCCCGGATGGAACGCCTATTTTTTATAGTCCCGTCACACTCCCACAAGAACAATGCTAAATAATCCCGCATTGACCGCTTCCCGATTCCCCGATTTCTTCGATAAACCGTCTAAATATTTTGGTCCCGTCACAAATATTATCCCGATTGACCGTTTTTATTGCATATTTCTCCGTATATCGGCAAGCAAGTTTGACACAGCCGAGTGCAGGTGTTATGTCTAGACACGTTGGAATCCGCTGTACATGTTCGACGTAACGCATTGGACGCATGTGCTATTTTTGGGTTGAAATCCACCACACGCGTGTTATTGTTTATGATGCAAATGTAGAGTTGTTTAAAATTCATGGTAATAATCATTCCAGTACATACAAACTTTTAGTCACAAGTTTAGTAATAAGTCTTTGTTTCGATTAAAATGCCAAATAACAAAGAAGCAAACTAACATAAAGGACTATTAAAAAAATTAATTTTGTATCCAGTATGTACAAGTAACTAATAAATAAATGTTTTTTAAGATTTTACTTGTTTATTTGCAATTACCCTTATTTTTTAAGGGTCCCTTGGAAAACGTAAAATCGAAGTTTCACTTTAATGTTCATTATAATCACTTATCATCTTATCAAAAATCATAACTAAATCAATAAATATCAAACATTTACTTACAATTCAAGTTATACCTGAAGAATTATTCTTTTAATGGAAGACTCTTTAGTTTAATGAACTATTTTATAAGTAAAAGAGAAACCCCTTTTTTTATTTAATACCGGACAAAAACTTAGTTTTTCTTAATGATGATAGAAGTATATGTAAATATTGTTTTTAATTACAAAATCATGCGTGATAATGAGAATTTATTTAAAAAAAAAGTTGGTTTTAAACGACATGAATATTTATTATTATATGTATAAAAAATATTTATCAAACTAATCTTATTTTTTTGTTTCAACCACTATAAGTTTCAACAAATATTCGTTTTAAATACACGGAAAAATTCTACTTTCAAATATATATATCATTCTTTTTTTAATGTATGCGCATTCCGAAGTTTCATTTGTTTTCAATTAAATTTACTAATTTCTTCATAACATTTAAAGTGAATTATTTCCAATATTTTTTAGTTATATATTCACATGTTTAATGACGTGCATTGTGAAGTAAATGATCAAATATGTAGGACACCAACTACATTCTCTTCAAGAACACTCTGAAATTTACGGTCGGAGTTTTAACTACGTAAAGCTCAGAGATTATAAACTTTCTTCGTTTACGATGTTATGTATGACAGTAGAAGTATATCCAAAAACACTCAATCATTACATGGCAGGATAACTTTTATAAACTTATTCTCAATCACTAGATAGACGAGATAAACTTTTACGATCGTTTTATCATCAGACATACCTGTTAAAATAAAGCTGAATCAGTAAATTTTGTGATAAAACAAGAGTAAAACGTCACTTTAGTAGGAATAACAAACTGACAATTGATTCATACCGTTCGTATATTTTTCATAAAATGTCCAAGCGAATTGCATCTGCATAGTTTTCCATATGACTTAATCTCACTGTAGAGTAAAATATACGGTCTTTCCGCATCGCTAATTTCAATTGAAACGCTTTTTCTCGTTTCGGTCGAATTCATGAAATACTTCAGAGCTTTCTTTGAATTAAAATGGTATGCATTCATTTTCAATAATATCATATTTTTATTATAAAAAAATTATTCGTTTTATTCCAGCTATATTTTTTAATTAAACATTTAAAAGTGAGGACTTCTTTGTCGATTGTTTTATACAATAATACCTGAAACTCTGGAAAGGTTTAAGTAATTGTCTGGAAGTTACACAGATTAAAAAGACCTCAAAGGTAAACAATTTGTTTGAAAGGAAAATAAGATAGAAATTGTATTGTTTTTTCTTTAAAGTGTTAATTGGACATAAAATTTATCAATAATTTAATAACAGCTTATTATCATTGTACAATTTCATCAATTATTTGATCATTAATTAACACACATTTTTATATATATTGTCGTCATTTATAGGCTATGACGATTCAATGAAAAAGCTTGTACCTATAGTAACATTCTTCTTAGAGCTTTTACTTAACTTTATTTGACGTTTAGAAACAGTCACGACAGTACGATCACTTGACTTTCGCAAAAAAATATCGGTTTTTGTACGAGGTGCGAAAGAAAAACTCGTAACTTATGACTGGTGATTAATGATGCCAAGAACCGTCTTCTAATAGCTTGGCATATTCATTTCGGAGAAAAGTTACGTAAGATGACTTCGATATTATATTTCATCAACAGCATAAAGTTATTAATCATTTAATCATCGACGCCAAAAAATCAATAATTGTTATCAATGTATAATTGTGCATGATCACAGATAATTATCACTTAATGAATTTAATTAATCCAATTAATTCATTAATTATAATATAAAAATACTTTCCTATCGTTATTCAAAGTCATGGTCTTTACTTTTATCAATTGAATACATATTGACATATGGCCAACATAAATATTAATGTGAAAACTGTTAAATTTGAGTTATGATGTAACAAGTGAACTCCTTCATCCAGAGGTTCAATTGTCATATCATAACACGGAGGGCCATAAACTATTTTATCAGAAGATTCTAGAAATTAGTAAAGGCCAATCACTAAATTCAAACTTCATTCTCAATAATCAGCTCAATTTTCCCAAATCCCGCTTTATGTATGCTTTATGTAAGATCGGTTCAATGAATCGAAAAACTCTAGTTATTTAATCGTTTCTTGCCAAATAGAAATAAGTTTATATTTCTTAAAAACACTGCTATTATATTTTAATGATTGTTGATTAATTGTGAGTTGATTAATATTTGTTGTAAAATCCTTTCAAGAATGACTCATTAGCAAGATTCACCATGAATGAAAATTATCACAGGCAATTGTGTAAATTATTATTAGATCAATAATATTGAATGTGTTTTAGCTGCCATTTGGTTTTTGCCTTGGGGTTTGTGTTTTCCTTCAATTAATTCCGTTGGAATATAGACGATGCTAACTGTTTATTTTTCGTCAGTTCCATGTGATAAAATGCCTGAAGATGCCGAAAAGCGAATCCCGGATCGTTAGTGACAAAACATGTGGAATCGTACAAAGTTATAACAATTCAAAAAACATAATTGTTTGATTTTAAATGATCACAGAGTAGTCACAAATATTTGTATATTATATATGATCACTTATAAGTACCTAAAAACAGCATATTATTTTTTACCTTAGATGTATTAAAAGATATGGTTTTGTGTCCGATTGCTTGAATTATTGATATAAAATTGTTTAAGTGGTGTGTTTTATTTTTGGTAGCTATTTTTATTGACCGCACATTTTTTTGTCAAAAATTATTGGTAGTTAGTATTGTTATGTGTTTCTCAAATTAATAGTAACTAGTGGATAATAAATTCAATTTGAATCAGTTACCAATGCTTGAGTTTTTCACAATAAATCACTTTAAAAAATCTGCAATTCCAAATTGATTTATTCGTTTAAGTAAATTTATTGGCTTCAGGCTGAAATACTTTATTTAAATGAAATTTAATGTATTTGAATCACAATGAAGTCTCTTGTACGAGATTCGCAACACGGGAAATTTTTTATTTATGTCTTTGTTGAAACCAAATAAACTTGATTTTTTTAAATTGAATTTTATTTCATACAATTATGCAACGCCTATGTACATTAGCTTTAATTATTAATTGGCTCTTGTCTAGTTACATGATATTAGAATTACAATACCTCTCATCTAATAGAAATAGAAAGATTAGATAATAAATCGTAAAAATTCAATTTTTCTATGTATTTATCATAATTATATAATACAAGATTATTTTTATCAATTGTGAAAAATCAAAAAAGCTTTTTAAGTTTTTAAAAAAAATTTTCGTTTCAATTATATTTCGTAACCTTATTCACATAACTAATTAAAACCAAGAGTTAGTAATTGATATTTGAAAACTTTTTCTTAAATTTTCCATTCTTAAAATATTTTACTATCCATTTCTTAAATCTTGATTTTTAAAAATTGAAGACGGTTATCATAGCCTCTTTACTGTACGTCATCTTCTCAGTATCGATTAACTCACAAAAGTGTTTGTTTAAAACGATTTATATTTTGTGAGAAATAATCTACAAGGACCAAATTTTCTGTGTAATTTCTAGTCTTTGTCATTTTAATGCTAATATTTATATCATTTTATATTTAAAGCCACGTGATAATGCGCATTGAATTATTCAAAAATAAAGCAATCAAATGTTTCATTTAATTATACTCTTGGAATATTGCGCAATTCATTGTAGACTCAAAAGCTAGAGTCACTGAATAGAAGTTTTCGAATAATGGCTATTCAATCGATTTATAAATTTGTATCACAGCGGCATTGTTATAAATGCGATTTTTTCATCGCTCGTTTACTAGGCCAAAACAATTCATAGAAAAAGCCATTTGTTTGCTAATAGTCATTTCGAGAACTTATACTTCCGTTTTACTATGTCCAAAGTTGCATCAGTAACATTTATCCAATTGCGATAAAGTAATATATTATATATAATACGTCTCCACCAGAATCCTAATTAAAAGATTTTTTAGAAAAAAAACGTTATGTGAACTTTTTGTTTGAAGCAATGTTAACAACGTGTCGGCTTTTCAAAGATTGCATTTATAAACATAAGGAATCCGCAGTTGCAAAAGTTTTTATATAATATACTAGCCGTAATCTTTTTAAAACTTTCATAATTGCCAGCCATGCAAATGTATTTTTCAGTGATACTTTTCGAAAAATGATTTCAATTGCTTCTATAACAGAACATTAGAAAAAAAAGAGTACGATAAATTTTGTAATTGTGTCATTGATGTTTTCGATAAGTCAAGTGTCAGTCAGTTCCTTGGATTTTTTTAAAGTATCTCATTTTACATGTTTATTACAACAATTAGTTGATTATATGCGTTCAGCCTCGAGTAGTAAAGTTCGTAGATGACATTGGATTTTCTGAGCATTGAATTCTATGAAGCTTGACCTCATTTCAGCTTTTTTTAATCGGAATAGAGAGTGATAAGTGGATGCAAAATTTGTACCCAGCCTCACACTTTTGTCTTAATTTTTCTGAAAATGAAATGGTTGAAAAAGAACGTTTTACTTAAAGTTCATCAAGTTTATGAAACGTGTATACCTAAATATTTATACTGTTAGAACTAGGAATGATCTTGATTTGATTATAAATTCTCATAAAATATTTGATTAGATGTTGAAGATCATTCTACGGGTCTATTCGGGGAAGTGATTTTGTAAGATTGTAATAAATTAATTATTTACTTCTATATTTAGGTGGCCGTTTTTATTAAAAATTTATACATATATTGTTAATTCTTACCAAAAAAATATTTATTAACATTTCAAAGCTCAATAAGTATGCTTATTATTATTTTCGTAGCAATACTTGTATGAAACATAATTGAAATCAATCTGTAACTTCTGCGAGAGGTAACTTTTCCTATCGCCATTTCCTGACATACACGAGTCAAGATAGATTTATTTCAATTTCCAATATACCTAAGGCTCCCGGGACGCCAAATCAAATCAACTAAGCCGGAAGCAAAATCCAAATACATATAATGTGATGCATAACTTGGTTTCCCAAAGATTATCTCATGACCCGTCACTGATATTATTAAAAGCGAATTTTTTGACGAAAAATATCTAATATACATGTATTACGAAATTAATAGAACGCAAGCAACGCGAATTGTAAAATACTATTCAATTTGTTAATAATTTTACATCGATATTGCTTATAATTAGTCAGTCTGAATTTTACACACTGTTACAGTTTTGTTTTATGATTCACTCAATCAGGAAACATAATATAACTAATGAAACAAGTGGGATAGAAGATTTCTTGGTAAAGAAAACAACACTCATTTGCATTTTTTGTGTATGTGTTAATATACAATATTTATTCCCACTAATATGCTGAATTCAATTGCTTCTGTCAATTTTAAACACTAAGCGTATGTGATTTTCTTTGTATGATAAAGCCTGTAAAGCAAGAGGCTGAAAAAATGGTAAAATACGCGGAAAACTATGCTCGATTTTTGCTAGCATTTTCAAAATTAGTATATCTTATTATGTTTAATGTGAACAAATCATTAAATCCTTTTTTTTATATTATCTCCAGTGAAAAACTTTCAATTTTACGTAATAATTTGAAAATTTTCACTCAATTTCCTGACTTAAAATAGGATGATGATGGTTCAATATATATGGGTTAGCAACAGAGATGATAAAAATTAAATTATAGAGTTACGTAATGAAAATTCAATAAAACACTCGCACGTATAAAACAAGCAAAAGGGCGTTTGGAAGCGATACTATTGCAAAATTATTATTTTTTGTGTTGAATAATCGGCTCATAAATTTTAATTGGATAACCATGAGCTGTTTTTCAGAGGTTTTCAATCGTAACGTTACAATCATTAGATAAGTACAGAACGCGAAAAAGTTTTTCGAATTGGAAAAAACATTTTTATTCGATATCAATTTAACAATTATACCAACAATAAAATTAAAATTGTGTTCCATGTGTACTCAGTTCTTGTTGAATATTGCCATTTTATATTTTATTATATGTCCACAAGTTTTGTTATTCAATTTTTGTCAAAAAATCTACAACTTGTATTTTAAATACCTATCCTCGTTAGGTTATCTACTTTAATTATTAATAATCCCTTTATTTATTTAGTATTGTCAGAAAAAGCATAATCTATTTTGTTGTCGTTTAAAAATATTAAGTAAAATTTATGGACGTATTTTAAATTTTTTATTCGCATTTGAGAATGTTTTTTTCGGAGTATCTCTTGCTTTTATTTTGTTTATCAAATAATAAGTTGTGCTTACTTTTCTACATGGCTCAACAGTTTATTTGAAGCGCTCTTAACCATAAATTTAGCTTTAGAAGTATATCATAAAACCTTTTAGGTTATTTTAACATATAATATACGGCTAAAAACAAAGACAGAGCATCTAATGCTATGCCTAACCAAGTGAAACTCAGTTTTTATATACAAACACACACGTATAATATATTATTATCAGATTAATATTTTTTTTTATTTATTTTTTATTATTTGATATCATTCAATTTCTACCTCTACTATATTGTAAGATCGTTAATACATTTCTCTGTAATTATTTCTTTCATCTGTACAGTTAAATTTAAATCATTATACGATACTTTTTCCATTTTAAGTAAAACAATTTTCAAGATATAAAATGACACAACATGCGAAAAAATATTGTAGCCTTCATTCAAATAATGGAGCTATAAAATATCTCAATAGCTGACAACATAGTTCCGATTGTAATTCGGACGCTCAACCTCGTTTTTCGTAGAACTTAAGAGCGTTAAGACGTACGTATTCAGAAAATTATTTATTGTGAGATGGCTAAATTGATAAGATAGCAAACATACCTTTGGATATATATATTGGCAAAAATGTATTGAATACATATATCAAACCATTGATTCAAAGAATGGAACAAAACAATTAATTGTGATGACAAAAATAGAGCGTTTTATACTTGGTTACAATACTAACATCAATATGATATACGGAAATACAAACTTTGTTATGATTCGAATGACGTTTGTCAATCAATCTATTTATTTAAAATATTCAAGCTCTATACATTTCCACATATTTGACCGGTTTCTTTTCGGTTTCAAACGGAACTTTTCACTACTTTCATATATTCTTAAATACAAATTCACTAGAACTGAATACAAGACAAGTTCCAGTGTACCAGAATATTTGAATATGCCAAAAGGCGATTTTCGAGTATTAACAAAAGTGTAAAGAATAGAACTGTCAGTTGAAACGAATCAAAGTTGATATTGAAATTCGATCAAGCACTCTTGAAAAATCAAATGATATCCTAAAACTATTTAATGCAGTTTAACTTGTTTACTGATCTCGTCAGAAGTATCATCTATCCATATTGTCGATATCAAAATAAAGTAGTTGACTTGTAAAGTAGTAGATTGACTTCCGTCCCACATATAATCTTATTGTCATAGACACCTATTGTTTCATTTAGAATTTTGAAAATTTAGTGTCATTGTCTTAAAGTAACAAGCTAGGCCGTTGGAACAGGAGAGAGGATGTGTATCTATATATAGATAAGCGAATGTTAGTAAAAGCATAGTTCTGATGATGGCGTGAGCCGAAATAGCTATCAACTATATTTGTTAAAAATAATTTTGTAGAACTAAAATACATTGCTATTTTTTCACCGTGACATATAATTTACGTTATGCTATTCAATCATTTTATTATTGAAATATTTTTTTGTACCGCTGCCTAATTTTTGGCAGACGTTGGTAAAATTTCTTGTTAACGAAATTCATAAACTTTTGAATCACACTTACTTGACTCGTTCAAATAATACCAGTAGGAAGGTGAATCGCTTGTTGCCAAAAATTTGCCTAAATATTCTCGTAATCTCTATCCCAAAATTACAGTTTTTATTAAGTATTGCGGCAAAATTTAAATTATAAATCCAATTGTGTTACTTTTGCGTTGACTTTGAAGTATTGATTGATACAAATGTGTATTAAAAGGTTTTCTCAATATGTATTTTGATACGCTTATAAGAGATCTTTTTTACAAAAAATATTATCAATATTTAATTATTAGCGTATGATTTTTACAATAATCTCTATCAATACCGTTATCAAAACTTATCTAACATTACTTGCATACTATTATATATAGTTTAAGTCCTAATGCCTTAAACAATCCAATAATAAATCAAACAAGATACCACGGTATGAATAATTTACTTGAGAATAAAAACTCTCTTATGAGTTTCAAATCTTCTACACTCTTCGTTAAAAAGGGACCAATCAATTTTCCGAAAGCGAAATATTGTCGATTGAATTGGCATTTACTTCGTAGAACTCCATTATAACACGGTTAAAAAATAGCAATATATTTTAGTTCTAATTCTGACGATGGCGTGAGCCGAAATAGCTATCAACTAAATCTTTTATAAAATTCGTAGAACTAAAATACATTGCGAAATATTGTTATTTATTTATTTTTAGAATTCATATCTCAATATGATTCAATTTGTGTGTATTGTTTTTCTTCGCCACAGGTGGAAACTATTGGTGATGCTTACATGGTGGTGTCGGGTCTTCCCGTGAGGAATGGGGATAGGCACGCCCGTGAGGTCGCCCGCATGTCACTCGCCTTGCTGGAGAATGTCCACAAATTTGTAATACCGCACCGACCAAAGGAACAGTTGAGACTTCGAATCGGAATGCATACAGGTTTGTCAAACACCCCAAAACATACACATTCTCAGTGAATAATACGTATTTGTAAATAATATTTTACAGTATTGTTAATAATTATCCGGCAGTGAATTTAATGTATTTAATTGTAATGAGTTTCGAAAATTATTAAAAAATATAACTATTTAATATTTTAATTAAATTTCGTGAAATTTTACTTTTCTTTGTGGCAATAAAATCAATACGACAAATGTTTATTATCTCATTATGAAGTTACCTATAGTCTTTTAATGAAGATCTTTTCAAAACAGTTGTTAAACTTCTTTTACAAACACGGTGAAAAAATAGCAATATATTTTAGTTCCACAAAATTATTTTTTGAAAATATAATTGATAGCTATTTCGGCTCACGCCATCGTTAGAGCTATGCTTGAACTAACATTTGCTTACCTTTATATAGCTGTGTAGAAAAGGTACACAATACATATTCACTCCTGTTTTAACGGCCTAGCTTGTTACTTTCTCACAATAAAACTAAATTTTCAAAAATTGTAAATGAAGCAAAAGGCGGCTATGAGAATAAGTTTACATGTAGGAAGGAAGTGGTCATTACGGAAGCAAATCGGACCACCCCCCTTTGAATAGGTCGGACTAATGGGGACACTATTATATTGTTTGTTCCTTAAGAATTCTTTTACGAAATCTATCATCTTTTCTTTATGGCAAGTTGACAACTAATGCTTATAGCTTCGCATTTCATTTTTAAGAGTCAGAAGGATGAGAAAGGTTTCATTTCACTAATAAAAACCAGTACTATTCATTTTTCACTTTGAATAAATTTTATTTGAATTAATTAATTCTAGGGCTAAATCTACGATAGCAATCATAAAAAAAATATCAAAAACAAAATTTTGTATTTTTTTTAATATTCCAATATGAGAAATATTATTTTATTGTTTTTTATTTCATGATTTTTCGACAGAGAATCAAGTTTGAATAAGCGTATATAAACTCTAAGGCCCAAATATTAAATATTCTCAAAGATATAATTCAGTCGTGGTATTTTTTATGGATTTTTATTGAATATAACTAATTAAACTCATTGAGATTCTGTGCTCTAACTGCCTTGAAAAATTAACTATTTGAAAAAATCTAAGAAATAATTTTGTCATAACAAATTATTCAATCTAATATGGTATATAAAAACAATTTGAATGAAAATAAAAATAAGAAAATAATAGATACAATTTAATCTTGATACATTTGAAAGAAATTTTAAACACTGGAAAAAATACGCATCAATAACAAGACATCTTTATTCCGAAGCTTTTGCCAAATACGAGGCAATCTGATTTAAAAATACCTAGAGCATAAAAAAAACAAACATTGTGTTTGGTTTAGAAATTTTATTTTTCTTATTACTGTGAGAGACTCTTTCAGGATGTTTTTGACAGGCCTTTATTTTATATTAATAATAATAGACTTCGTGCCTGTGACTTTTCACATGCTTATTAAGTCTGTGTGTATCTTTAACATATTCTCATCTTGAAATATATATTATTTTATCTTACAAAAAATACATTCCATTATAGTTTGGAACACGAATTTTAGCAGTATAAAATATGCACGACTGAAAAGAAACTATTTCATTTCATGAGTTTTAATAATTTTAGCAAATACAGACGCAGTTGCTCATTAAAATTAGCTTATAAACATATATGAACATTGTTTTTGTTAACATTTTTCAATGTTATTTACTACTGTATTTAATCAGTACATGTTTAAATCATTTAAGTGATCAACAAACAGAGCTTAATATTATAAAAGGTAGGAAAAATAACAATAAAAGCTTATGTAAAGTCTGCTTAACGTATTCGTCGGAATTTGTCCTCGTGCACATAGAATATGCGACATCCGAATTATACTGTACTTATAATTTTTAATTTTCTTACTATTGGCATCCCAATTGGGAGAGTGATTCTACAGTTCGAAAGAACAAACAATTCATGTCCACGACTTCTCAAAAAAGATCCGGAACAGATAATTCGATATTATCAAGGATGAAAGAATTCTCATTTTGGCCTTGTAAAAGTCGAAATAAATATGTGGCGAAGAATATTTCTCTTTGAGTTTTCAAACTATTAAAAGTGAATATTCAGAGTCAGTTGGATAAAACCATGGATAGTTTTTGTGTGCCCTTAAATTATATGTAAATACGTTATTCATAAACTTCCATTAATTAATTGATTGAATTCGTATTTACTTGGTATAACTCCATTATAACAGGTGAAAAATAGCAATGTATTTTAGATCTACATTTTTTTTCAGATTCAAGTCAGATTCTGACGATGGCGTGAGCCGAAATAACTATCAACTATATCTTATAAATATAAGAAGATTTAAATAATTTATTCGCCGCTTATTTCATATAATAATCTGTGATTAAGCGTACTATTTTTAACATTTTTTTAATTTACAGAGCAGTAATCGACCTGTTAGCCAGTATACAAAATACAGAAACATTTCCTAGTTGCTTTATTATTATAATATATATAAACATGATACTATCTAACACGAATAGAAACCCAACATAATTTGTATAGGCTTTCTCATAAACCACGCAATTTAGATCATCTTTCGTTGTTTATGAAATTATCGTTTACTAAATTTCAAAGGCCTTAAGGGGGCTCATAATAAATGAATTATTTGTTTGTAACGGCGTAGTCATCTTCTCTTTAGAACGAAAACCTTTGATTTTTACTCAATTCATTTGAAGTATCGTCAAAGAAATGAGGTTGGATGATACTTAAAACGGATAAACCAATGAATTGCAGGCACTTACGACTGTAGAACTTCACACATTAAAACATTCCAGGAAAATTTTATTCTTATTTATAAAGAGACTTATCTTACAAAGGATTATTTTTAAAATTGAATAGTTTTAACTTTGTACGATTCCGCATATTTTATCACAAACAACCCGGGTTTCGATTTTCGGCATCTTCAGGCATTTTATGACATGGATGCAACATAACAGATAATCGATAGTGACAAAACGTGTGAAATCGTACAAAGTTTCAAAAATTCTAATTTTATATTGAAATTCCATCAAGCGCCTCCAGTTGATATCATAAATTATATTGAAAAAAAATTGTAGTATCTACAAAAAAGGGAAAACGGTTAAGTCATGTTTTTGGCCATAAAAAAAGTCACTTAAATCTGAAATATTTTTAAAATGTTACCAAATTCAACAATATAGGTTAATGGTCTTAATCATCGATAATGAGTTTAAAATGAAGAAGCAGAAAAAGTGATTTGTTACAATCGTTCAAGTCTGTTGTTATGTTTATAGCTAGTTCAATACACCAAAGCTCTCAAGTATTCTGTTTTAATTATAATATAATACATAAGTTGCGTTACTAAAACAGTTTCAGGATGTTTTCTCTATAATTTAGTATGTACCGTACTTAGTCTTACATACGATAAAAAAATAGCTAAAAACTTATGGAATGGAACTTACCGTTTGTCAACATTATTTGTAAGTCATTTCTTTGATACACAAGGTGATTCTTCGGTTATTAAAATTATTTGCAATGGGATTTTACCCTCCAAATACATTAACTGTTGTTGTTTGTATTTTACCGCTCCTAACAAATATTCCAATTAAAATATTCTACCTATGTCTTTTCGAAATATGCAAGTAACGATTAGAATCAATATATGTGTTTTATCAAATAAAAATCTTAATATAATTTTCAAATAGAAAAATGCTATTAGAAGATACGGACTTCGTAGTAACCAGAGGAATAAAAAAAAATTAAAATTAAAATACCTGAAAAATTTACATGAAGCCAATCAAAAACAAAAAATATTTTAGATCTTCAAGTAAGATGCGGAAGATAGAATAATACTGAAATAGCTGTCAACAATGCTTGACAATTAAACTAAATATATTAGTATACTTGCAGTTTATCGTATACTGTCTTGTATTCCTATCGTTACACTTTGATCTAAGGTAACTACAAATACGTATAATATAATAAAAAGGTCTTCTAGAAATATTTTTTTTCATTTATAACAGTTATCTAATAAATTACCCATTAATGAGTTAGCGATACTAATATTTTTTGATCTTACAAAACCGACTACCATGCCACGATATACATTTAGTTTTGATGTTTTCGTATAGTTAGTAATATCAATGCGAATGTTTTCAGAAATCCGTAAATGTTAAAGGTTATCAAAACTTAGCTTGTTTTTTCTCAGTTTTATCAAATATTTTTTCAGTGTGTATTTAATTTAACCTTCTATCTATTTATAAATGAAAAATTAAATCAACGATTTTGAATCGGGTGGTAAGACTTGAAATTAGGATTCGCATTTCTGGAAAAAGAATGAAGAATGATTTTATGAAATAAAAAAGCTGTCCAAATAATATCCATGTATTGATTGAATCGGCATTCACTTGGTAGAACTCCATTATAACACGGTGAAAAAATAGCAATGTATTTTAGTTCTACAAAATTATTTTTAACAAATATAGTTGATAGCTATTTCGGCTCACGCCATCGTCAGAACTATATGCACAGTTGTTTTATGTCTAAGTTTTAGTCGTTTATAAAGAATTGCCTGGGTAGCCATATCGGCTACTTTCAATTTATTGATTGAATTGGCATTCACTTGGTAGAACTCCATTATAACACGGTGAAAAAATAGCAATGTATTTTAGTTCTACAAAATTATTTTTAACAAATATAGTTGATAGCTATGTTATTTCGGCTCACGCCATCGTCAGAACTATATTTGTTAAATATAATTTTGTAGAACTAAAATACATTGCTATTTTTTCACCGTGTAATATCCATGTAATTCAAAATCATCTGTAGCATGTCTAGTATAAAATGAGATATAGATATTTTAGAATTGTTTGATTTGATTCTTTCTTTTCGTTAGGTCCTTGCGTGGCTGGGGTTGTCGGTCTAAAGATGCCTCGATATTGCCTATTTGGAGATACAGTCAACACGGCTAACCGTATGGAGTCGCATGGAGAAGCTTTCAGAATACACGTCAGCCCAAGAACCAAGGAAGTTTTGGATACATTTGGATGTTTCGAACTGGAATGTCGAGGAGAGATCTCAATGAAGGTAAGCTTATTATCATTGGTGAATTGTATTATGTTTCGAAAATATTACAACTAAAACAACTTCGAAAATAAGCGAAGACATGTATGTTCTTTTTCATGTGTTAAGCACATTGCATTCATGTAATCGCTCTTTCACAGTAAAAGATTTATTATTTCGTTTCCCAATCTCCACGAAATAATAATCATTAAATAGACGATAAAAATGAAAATTTAAAACGTTTACCTTAATCTTATTTAAATACAGGGATACAAAAGGATGATGTTGGTAATTTAAGTCGGCATTTACCAAAATTTTCAGCCTCGCGTCACAAATTTTAATCCAGTTGATTATTTACAATTAGACAGTACAAACATGACGGAATATATAATTTCTGTAAAATTACATCATAAGTTATGAGAGACAGATAATAAATTCTTTTTTTCCAAGCTTTTAATTTTGCATATATTTTATTTGAACGTCAGTCATCCAACACAGACATTAAAAATAAACTTTCCTAACATTTTTACAATTTGAACGCCAAACACAATATTATCCACTGCTAATATTTCTACCTCTGTATGTATATTATACTTTCCACCATCATAGAAGGAAACACATAAACCATAAATATTTCCATTTTTCCTCCATAGTTATAATGTTTATGGGGAAAATTAAACATACAATTATTTTGTAGAGACAAACTAATTTTTTAATTATTAATAGCTTAAAGATCGTTTATAATGGGCATAAAAATATCACACACATTAAAAGCAGAACTGGCCATAAACTCTCACACAGGTGGACTATTTTCATAAAAATTACCTTCACCTTTTCAGTAACCTCTGCCAGCTATTTTTCTATGAAAATAACTCCTATGTTAAGTGTTTCCAAATTATGTTAACATTAATATCATAAACTTTATAAAAATATAAATAAACAAGCCATTTAACCATGACTTAGTACCTTCAGCAAAGCAATTTAATATGTCTAGCGTTCTTGAGTCAAAGAAAATAGAAATTTTTTGTCATAAATTTTACCTCACAAAATAAGAAAAATACTTCGTGGCATAAGATTTTATATTTGTGCTTCAGCAATATTAGCGTAGCTGTGATTTCACAGTGCACACTTTGCATAATAATTATTTAACATTTTGAACGTTGTTTAAATACCATCACTTAAACTCCTTGAGTTTCTTTCTTATATAATATATATTTTAGGAACATGCCATTTTTGTGTATTTAATTATTTGAAATTTATATTTTCATTACGCATATCCTTTACATTTATAAATTGATTGATGTCTGAAATCATACAATCATTTTAAAACTAATCAATCAGTAATTCAAGTGAGAATATTTCAATTTTGCATAGAGCACTCATTTAAATGTTATTTCACCTGGGGTTATAAAATTTAAAAAACAACTTTTTGATCAGATGAAATAGTTTTAAGCCTTATTTGAACGTATAGCGTTTTACATATCCAAAAACTTAATAAAATTAGCATTGAAAAAAAAATATTTTGTTTTTGTATTATGTATTGCTATAAAACTATTGATTGTTAATTGATGTGAATTTCATTTGTAATTGTTTTATTCGTTATTCTTAAAGGGTAAAGGAAAGATGGTGACATACTGGTTAATTGGAGAAAAAACCCCTCAATCCCCTCCCAGTGAAGGTCACAGAGAACTCACCCCCAATACGTTATCGAGAAACCCTACAATAACATATGACGAAGCCCCTGATAGTCCAATTATAAATCCAAGAATCGATTCAAAAACCGGAACAAATGAGAGCGTCGATCCTGAAAACAACACTACGCCAAAATGCCTGTCGAATTTCAGAGCAATGTCACAGGACGAAGATGAAATCGTGCAAAGAGTCAAAGATAATTCTCGCTTTAAAAGGTTCAGCCAAACCCCGGGGAGTTCGTTGGACTTAAGCTCGCCGAGTGGAAGCCACAGTTCTTTGGAATTTCCACAAGAATTATCGATAGCATTCGATAAAATCAACACCGATTTTCCATTCAACGAAAGTCATTTTAAAAACGGCACTAATAACATCAACATGGTATTCTCTGAGCCTACCAAAACTGATAGAAACCCGATCTCAAAAAACGATAATGAAATTATCGTCTCCAGTGTCAAAGTCAAAGATGTCGTAGATAAATTCAATCATAACATAAATGACGCGGCCAAAAACACGTCCAATAAAAAAGTTTTCAATAATGTAAGGGGAAAAGAGTAATTGATTCGACGTTATAGAGAGTGAGCCGCAAAAAGGGTAATCTTTTTATCTATTTTTATATAAATTATTGTCTATCGTCCTCCCTTTTTATTTAAGTGTAAAAACGCTTTTAAATGAAGACTTTTTACTGTAAGTAGATATTGTTAAAAAATATTCCATTATTTATATTTTTTAGTAAACTATTATACCTATTTCTTACTATAGTTTCGACATAATTAACTAAATTTTGTATATATTGGTTCTTCCAACAATTTATATATAATTGTAAAACCTGTAAAAAACATCGTTAGCTTGTAATGCCTAAATATAATTGTTTTGACGATTATTTAGAAGCTTAAACATAAGGCTACTAATTTGTGACATATTACACATCGTGATAAAGATCAATTTCATTTTATTCCTAAAATATAAATGATAGAAGGAATATAGTGCTCTTTAATAAAAAAAAACCTTCAGTATCAATTTTATATTTTTGTGTATCAAATATGTCAATGTTCTACCGTCAAAATATTTAGAAAATATTTGTTGACTTGTAATATAGATCGGTAGTGTTATTTATAGCGCCTTTTATTTGAATTTTTTGTAACCAAAAATGTTAGTATATGTGAAATATTTTTCATTGATAACAATGATTGTCTTCTTAAAACAGATTTTGCACTCTCTAGTTAATTAGGCAATTTAACATTATCTCCACGTGACCAAAATTTTTCAGCTCTTACCATTTAATGTGATTTTCCAAACCTCTAACTATTTTTTTCTAGTTCATCATGAATAAAATAGTATTCAAAAGTCATCTAAGAGAAGCGATAATAAAAAAGAGCATTAACCACTGAGTTGATTTCTTTATTACTGTAATGAAAATAAAATAGATTTAATATCTGTTTTTTTTTTACACTTAACTAAATTTATAAATCAAAATGTTTCTTTCATAAAACAAGATAACATAATAACACAATATGAAATCATTTGAATGTAGTATTGAACCACATTTTGTTATATTCTATTTTTTGCTTATGACTGTTTTATTTTGAAATTGTGAAATCTTTTACAATTTATTGCACCCTTTTTGTTTTTATGATCAGGAAGATTAAACTAAAGAGAAGAAATATTCAAATAACATTCTAAATTTGATTATAACGTGTAACGTCCTTGCTCAAGAACTTGCTTTCTAAAAACGACCCTCTTCTAACTACGATTAAAAATCCATTTACATAAATCTTGAGAATTCTGAAATGTCCTTATTTCTAGCGATATAGTATGATTTTGGCATGTCACGCAGCATTTTAATAAGAGGAAATTTTTCGATTACTTGTAAAATATTAAATTATTATTTAAGAAAACTTGTTTTATCATTACTCAAGCCGCCGAGAGATAGTGAAAATTGGTGAATTATTTTTTAGAAGGATTTATTTACCTAACATAATTTCCAATTAATTTAAAGATATCGCTTAACGTTTTTTATATCTTTAATTTACACATAAATAATTAATGATACTATTTTCATATCCAAGAGATGTGTGAAGAATGTTTCAGCACGCTAAAAAAAATTGTTAGGTTTTTTTTAATATGTGCTAATATTATTTATTTATTTTTTCTACATAAACTGTCAAAATTATTTAAAAAAAAAAACAATACATCAAGTGTGCATAATCTTTTTAATTGTACGCCATATTAATAATGAATTATTTATCCGTTAGCTCAGTTTTAACAACATAATTGTGACTATCATAAAATTTACAAATCAGCATTTCTTAGAATGGAATTTTAACAAATACTCTAACCATTTTGTGGACATTTTCAATCTAAAACATAATTTTATATCTAAAGATGTTTTGTATTATATATGAGAATTTCTAGTCACACAGTATCATAAAGCAAACGCGTGGCTAAAATTCAGCTGAATGAGGATATATGCAAATGCAATTGCTTTACATACTCTCGAAATTCATGCAATTTCTAAAATAAACACCACTCGCATAGAGATCGATCTATATACAAGATTTAAGCGCTGTTTTCGTGAAAAAGGTGAATAATAAAAAATATTTAATTAATAGTTCATAAACATTTTTTTAAATTTCTTGAAAAACATAAAAACTTTTTCACAGCACTTAACAGTTAATAACTTCATTCTTAAAAATACATTTTGACATTAAATATTCGAAATCCTATAATGTACAACGTTTCTTTGAAGAACTTCAGACACATATCCGATAATCTACAATTTTTTTTTGTTATAAGACTGCCAAAATTTTCTGGTTTCTTATCATATAAACTAAAATCAGTATAGAGAAGTTTTGAGTATGATTAAACAAATAGCTTCGAAGTAAATTTCAATTCTGTACTATAGGGCGTAACGCCGTGATTTTATTGATTTGATAAGCTATCGGTGTACAAAATATGTTTTCGTGAAAATTGTTGTGATTTTCGGATAAAAATGGCCAGGCCTATCTCATTTTTATTTAAAAAATGACACTTAGAATGCTACTTGCATTCACAACCACATATGAATGTGAGAGGGCTTTTCACATTACTTAGTATCCAAACAAAATCTTGAAACAAATTAGACGCGACAAATGACATGAAAGTTTTACTAACCAAAACAAAGCCAACCAAGCATACACCTAATTTTGTTACTGTATTATTTTAAATTTTTCATATAAATAATTATTTGTCAAAAAATATATATAAGGAGTCATCATCATCATCATCACCATATAAGGAGTAACTTTCATAAATACAATACCGCGCTATATGTGACACCCTTCTGAAAAATATTAGGCGCACCTAATCTTCATGAAATAAAATTCATTTTAAATTATCAATGGAAGGATTCACGAGCCTTCGATCAATTTTTAAGAGGACAGTATGCAAGAAATACTGAATAGTTTGAGAACCGCTGCTCTATACCAAAGATTTTCAATGTTTCTCGAAAAAGATTTCTATAATGTTATTTTTCATTTAAAATGATTTACATGAATCTAATTCGTTTAGTGTGTACTACACCTAAGCAAACTGCCTGAGTTTGGATTAACACGTCTATAAAGTTACCATTTCGTTACACGTGACAAGAGATCGAGACTGGATGCTTCCGATTTGCTCCCTATACATTTAAACTAAGTACTAAAATTAAATTTAAAAGCTTGTGACAGAGACAAGCGCGCCTGACAGCTTTCAAACCAATGGAATCATATGACGGGAGTACTCAATAACTTGTTTTTTGACTCAAAATATTTAATACATCAAAAACCTTTTGTTCCATTGAGGAAGAAAAACAATTTATAGAAGTAGTAGCGACAATGTGCGACAATGCTGTGTCATTTTGAGGGTTTCACATGTCTTGGTAGCCATTACAATTTGTGTGAAGGGACAAGTAGATAATATCTGGTCTCATGCTTCTGTCACCTGTCACGTGTATCCAAATTATAACTTAAGAGTGTCAAAATACATGCCCGACATTTTTTTTTTATTACGTTAAGGGTCAACAATTTTTGCGAAAAATACCATGTAACGTCAATATTGCTGTCCCTACGGCGAGTACTAATATATGTGAATTTTCGAACAAACCTCATTATATTATTAATTCATTTCAATGTCATATGTTTTCTAAATAAGTATCTTTGTTTTCGTTAAAACATATAAATGAAATATTTTATTTAAAAAATCAAAATCAAAATTTTTAAAAACACAGGGTTGTGGTTTTACTTGTTAATTGAATCGTTGTGCTTTTTCTTAACATAATTTTAATATAAGTTAAGTCCTTCACTGTAGAGAACTAAGATTAATTGAATAAATTTATATTATAAATAGAAGATTCCGATTAAAGTATGACCAAACTCTAGTAGGAAATAGTATTAGTATTAAAATATAAAATTTATCTCGTATGCTTAGCACTACAAAAAATTCTGCATGTCATACAGTTTATGTACGGTGTATATAGCATACAATCATTTTTGCACATACTCCTCAAATGTTAATTTAACTTTTTATTGAAGGCACTAAAAAATATAATCTCCAGTGAATGTAAGATATGTAAATAGACATAAAAATACGATGCTAAATATTCATTTTAAATGGATCAATTTTAAGGAAATAGGTGTCTAGGAAACATAAAATTATTTTTAAATTATCTTGGCAAATGAAATAGTCATGGAGATGTTAAAATTATTAAAATATTTAAGTAAAGTTGACATTGTATTAAAAATTCTATCAAATAAATTTTGCTTGTTAAACTTATTTTATAAATAATATTTATCTTATGACTAACTGAATTAGAGCTTATTTTATATATGATTTGCCTTTATATATTTAAGTATGTGCCAATTACCATATTATGGTTCATTTATATTCAATTAGATTACACAAGTAATTCTTAATTCTGTAAATTATATTTAATAAAGTAAATACTTTTCCAATTTGGTACTTGTTCTCTAAAATTGTAGATAAATGTTCTGTTTTGTAAATATTTAATAAATGTAAAATGAATTAGAAATACATAGTCACTTAAAAATATGAAATATAATATACATTATATATATTCACAAGTATATTTTAAGGTTTTCATTATATCCTCCCTCTTAAACTTAATAAACAAAACATAAACAATAAAATTCATCACTGACAAATAAGTGCAGGGATGCAATCAATGTAATTTGATTTTTAGAGATTATACGTAAAAATACATTCAATTCATTTCAATATAAAATGAACATGATAAATTTTGGAAAATGCTCGAAAACATAACTCATTTGAATACATTCATGAGGGTTTTTCATATTTCTTTTGCATATTCATTGATTACTATAATAATATTTTTATTTATTATATTTTGTGTTCATGACAATTATTTACACAATCAAATTAAAACTTTTGATTAAAATTTCATATAAAAATATTATACGAAAAAAATCAATGTATGGAAAACCAAATTTTACTTATTGAAGAAACGAAAAAATGAGGTAGATAGGTTATGTTTTTCAAAATTCCAAAAAAAATACAGACCCATTTTTTTGTATGATGAACAATATTCACAGAAGATGACTTTTGATTTCGTTGATTATGGGACTCATATCTTCAAAAAGTTAAGTTGACCCATGCCTTCAATTCAGGTAAGTACCAAAATTATTAAGTGTCGAAAAAACTTCAAAGGGGCTTGTGTTTGTTCTTTAGACGGCGTCTCCGTTCTAACAAAAAAGATACTGTAGAAGACGTGTATTGTTTTATTAATAACATTATTTTCGTTCTTATCGCCCGATGAGACATAATAAAAATTGCCATTATAACATTTATAAAAAAAAATGTATCATATTATATATCAGGTGAAATTAAAAAAAAATAATTTTTAATATTTTAGCTTAATTCCCGTACATTGATTGCTCGATAGCCAGTTTGTTAATCTTTTTTAATACAAAATAAAATAATATGTTCATTACTTGTAGGCGTAAATATTTAACATCGATTACCCGCAAATTGTTATTCCCGACTCTTTTGTTCGACCAAGGATGGTTAATTTTATATATTATATATTAGTAGTTGAAATATTTCATATGGGTAAGAAATATGTTACAATGCGTATAAATTCTGTGCGCTCGATTAATTTAATAATTAAGCCCTAGGTAACATTAATCAAAATGTTCGAAGGCATCTCAAATTAACTTGATAGCCCGTAGGTACATTCAATACTTAAGTCATTAAACAAGCCGCTTCGAGAACCTTAAGTATCAAGATCACTTGGCCAGACTTGAGAGAGCCGTCACGTTCTCGATGAGTCTCAAAAACAATGCCTGGCTAAAGGTTCAAGGTAATACCACCCATATGATATAATTTTATCGTAATTAATCGTTAATACGGTCTTCGCTAAAACTACGGATCAATTTTGATAACCCCAGGGTAAAGCAATAGGGGCTTGATACCCGGCTACATTTTAACTGTCTTGTAATGACCGAGCATTAATGGAGTTTCAATTAAAAGGGTTTATCAGAAATAATTCAGCATAGGAACCGAATATTATTTATTGGATACGATTAAATATGATGTATAAAATTAACTGTTGGCTTTTTTTTATAAAAACAATTACATTTTCATTAGAATAAAAACAAATTTAACACTAATTGATGCGTTGAAATGGAAAACCCGAAAATTTCACATTTAAAGTTTTTTTTTGTATAATTTGGTCAGGTTTTGTACCTGACCAAATTATACAAAAAAAAAATGAATGTTCAATGACTACAAATTGTGATTGAATAAATAATTTATAATAACCATTAACTTACTCCTGAAAATATGCACAAAAATTTTTCAAAAAAGAAATTAATCAACTCTGTAACAAAAAAAAATATATATTTATGTTATATATAATATATAACACAAAAACGTTGCTTGCGGCTATTATTGCGCCTTAAAAATAATAATATTTATTATATTGTTCAATTTTATTATAACATATTATCTATAGCTCCAAATTGTATTTTTTATGAAAATTACTTTTACACACCCAAATATTTTACGTCTTTCTAATTTAAATAATAACAAAATAGCTTTATTTATTATGTATGTATTAATTTATTTATATAATTCTTGTGTAACTAACTAAATACTTTGCTATTTTTCAACTTTAATAACGGAGTTCTACCGTTTATTTCTATTTCAATTCAATTAACATTTAATAAAACAATGTGCTCATCATTTTCGCTAATGGTTTTTTTCCCCACTTTTCACTAGGGAAATTTAAAAAAAAGAATTCATTGCCAACAGAGATCCTATTTGAGCTTAATATCAGCAATTTTCCGGATTTTTTTTATTTGATTTAACTTTAGTTATAATTTGTAAACACTTTATAATCTTTATAAACTTATTATATATTCATAAATTGACACATGCGACCATCTTTATAAATGTTCTAGCCCAAATTAATTAATTAAAATGCGCATGTACAAATTCACACGGTATTACTGGAAGGTTTTTTTAACTATCGTTTATTAAAAGTAGGTCGAATAAGCATACGAGTCCTCAAGTATCGAATAATAAACGTGATTCAGCCAAGTATCCATTAATCGCTTGTAATCATACTCCGTCGACGCCGACGCTGGAATGGTGTGACGCGCATTCCCCGATGAAACACGTCACGTTCGCAGACCCGTGACGTCAGAGAGCCTCTTTTAAAAGCTCGCCGCAAGTTTTGCCGACTGCCTTAGTTAAGTCTTATATATGGAATAATGTCGCATCGTTAATCTCAACCCTGCTTTGATTATTCAAACGAAAAATAGTATATAGGCTCAACGTTAATTATTCAAAACATAGATTTTCGCATCGTGTAAAATGTAAATGTTTCCATATATCAACGCATTTATCATTAAATGTATCTTGTATAGACACGATGTCATTAATAGAGGCAATTTTAGTAATAATTATTTCCTAATTAAAATTCATGCAAGATTCGTGAGATGACCTGATGGCTTTGGATGTTCGAAAAATGCTTAGTTTTATTCAATTTGAAGGAAGATACACACTTAACCTTCATTAGCAGGAATATTTGTATTGTTTTAAAGCATGATTTTTAGAGTGATGTTCGGGAAACGATTTTTTTCTTGATCTTTTTCATTTTATGATAACCATTACAGATGACATTTTAAAATGTTAATATTTACATACAAAATATCAAATTTGAATTGTTACAACTTTGTACGATTCTAGATGTTTTGTCACTTACGACCCGGGTTTCGCCTTTCGGCATCTTCTGGCGTTCTATCACACGGGTATTAAATTTGTTTTAGCTGCCATTTAGTGCTTGCGTTGAAGTCTGCATTTTACTGTAATTAACCTTTAAACGCCCAGCGGTCCCGTACGGGACCAGTGATTATGGTGCATTTCGCTATCGAGTTACACTAATTTATGAAAATAGTATTCAAAATATGAATATTAGCTTATATAAATAATGTCTTTGAGATACCGTTCAATAATTTTATTTTCGGTGCAAAAAAATATTTTTATCGTGATGAATAATATAAACATCTGTGTTACAATATTGGCTCTTGGTATGTGCGTTGTTATTTTAGGCGAACCATAATAAATCAGCTTAATCTACACTATTCACTACATTTTGATGGGGAAACAGATTTTTTTCATACAACACATAGAATATTTTTTCTTTGAGGCAGTGGCTCCCAATATGAGTGCGCGAACCCCTCAGAGAAGTTTTTATTCTTTAACTTTAACGCGTAATTATATAAAATGTGAAAAATTACGTATAAGCTTTAGTTATTACTAAAATTCCCAAAAAGTATACCCAAAAATAATGAATAGATTAAGAGATATAATTATTTTTAGAACAACTACGGGTCGCGCGAATATTTCACAAAAAAATGCTTGGGCGGTTAAAGGTTAATACCTTTGGTATATAGACGATGCAAACTGTTTATTGTACGTCAGTTCTGTTTCCTGTGAAGAATCCGTGTGATAGAAAGCCTGAAGATGCCGAAAGGCGAAACCCAGGGTCGTTATGGACAAAACATGTGGAATCTTACAAAGTTGTAGCAATTAAAATTTGATAATTAAATTCCATCAAGCACCTTCAGTCGATATCATAAATTATAAAAATATCTGTTTCTACTATTATATGGAGGCTTGTTTTGTATGTCTGTTTTACATCCTGGTCATAATGATATGTCATAATAAAAACGCATTATTTTTTTTACCAATTATGCTTGAAATAGTCGAGCTTAACGTGCATTTATTTTTTTCTTCGTATTTATTTTTGTAATCTAATTTAAAAAAAGCCCTTCGATTATATTATAGCTTTAAAAATATTATGAAAAAATATTTTATTTAGTCGATATTATATATGTATACAATTGTATTTTTAGTTCAGAGCGCTCTTTTAGAACATTTAAATTATTCATTTTATATTTATAAAACCCAACAAGTATAAAAAGTTGTGGTTTGAACCATCATCTCTCTCAGTTGAACGTCTTTGATATAACATTTAATTTATTTCAGAGTAATCATAATAACTATGTTTCATCGATAATATTCATTGTGCGGACCTTGGCTTTTAAATCAGTCTCAATAAATAATTATTCTTGCGAATTCGGCAAAAAGACAAGTTCAACTAATAACAAAATTTAAAGGGCGAACGATTTCGGTCGGACGGAAGATTTTAATGAAGGCAAATTAACTCATAAAATTCAACGTTGATTTTGAGAGACGAATCATGAATATGGAAATAAGTTTATTGGAAATTCGGTATGAAATTGTTTTATATTGTTTATGAATTGAAAATGATAAAATTAAAATCAAGTTTTACATTTGACGTTTGAGTGACAAAGCATATAAAATGAATGAAGTCTTTATTATACATTAATTTTAAAAAGACAAAACACAAGAATATTACATTGACCGGCGAAGCATATTGAAATAGGTTTTAGGCTTTAATTTACTATTAAATCCCATCTTGGAAATATTTTTTTCTATAACAGGTGATTTTTAGTGAACTACTCCCATTTTTTGATTATAATGAGTCCTGATTTCGCTTATCGTAAACATTATCAGCTAGCTTTCATGGTTCTTACACAATCTCCATCTAAATATGTGAAGAAATATAAAGCCTTTTGTGTAATGGTTACAAACTACAATATAGATTAACGTTCATTCATATACACAATCGGCATACTTAATACACGAAAGTTATATACCTCCAAGGTTAAATATGGTTAGCGTTATTCATCTTCAGTGAACACATATAATTTGATTTACTCCTAATATTAACTATCAGCGATTTTAGCAGTGTAAATCTATTTATTTGAAAATCATTTGTAATTCAAATGTAAGCTAGACAGTTATCGCTCAGTAGTAAACTCAATGAACAACGTCAAAACTCTTAACTTTCCTTGTGCAGGTAAATTTAATTAATTGTGAGAACTTAGTTTCGTGTTTAAGCAATTAAGATCAAACAGTGCTTTCATGTAATCACTTGTATTCCTTGAAAAAGATTTATGTTTTAGAAAAAAGATAATTTTTAACCTTTCAATTATTATAATAGAGGTTATTAAATTATTTAGTGCTTACGTTAGCTAAATGGTGGAAAACGCAGTAGGGGTAAAACCAGAATTTAAAACATTTTAATATAAACATATAGATTGATTAAGAAATCTTAATTGTGATTGTAACGTATATATTTTTTACTTTATTATCCCATCCACTTTGTAAATCGAAGGGTATCCTTATATTTTATTATCCCAAAATTAGATTTTGCAAAATACTCTTTTGCATAATACTTTGCAGTTAAAATCATATTCGCTTTGAAAATTTTTGTTTGACCTTAACGTTCTATAAACAATGAAAATATACCTATGTTGAAATACAAAACTGCTGTTAGTCGTAGTCTACAAACTTGTAAAGAAGTTTTTTTTGTTTCTTATTTTAAGTTTACCGAAACAATCAAGCAAAAGATTGATATGTAACAGTATTTACATCAAAAAATATGTAGATTTTTTAAAATATATATGGCGATAAATACGACACGATAATATAACTCAACACGATAATTACACATTATAGTGACATACGTGTTCATCCATAGCGATTAAATTATCCCAACGGGTTGCTTGAAGTGCTCTACAAAAATTATAATGCACAATCTACCAACGCTGCATCATCGTCAACTTTTATGGATTTTCAATTTTGTTTTTAGGCGTAGGCATTGAAGTCGGATTTCGAATCAAGGTGTTACTAAAAATCAGGAAAAATAAATTTATGTTGTCTACTAGAAATAAATGAGAAATGCGAAAATATCTTGAAAATTATAAACATAGCAATATTCACACCAAAGATTATTGTGAATCAAATATTCATCCAAAACGAACTTAAGTGAACCATCAAACCAATGTATCTTTACATTTTTTTTTTTGAATACCATTCAATCGATATTATATATTGTTTTTGTAACTTCTTCACGTGATATATTGATATTCAATTTATATATATTATCGAATTTATTCGCTACATATTTTCAACAATAAGATAACATATTTTTTCTTTTCATAGATCAATCACGTATATAAATTGGATACATATTTCTGAATAAAAAGAGTAAGTGGATTGGTCACTTGCAAGTTGCTTTCTTTCATCCGATATCAGCAAAGAGTTCAGTGATTAATTTGAATACAAACACGTAAATCGATATGATGATTCAATAGCACTAGTACCCAGTTAAGAATATCATCACTTTAGTGCCTAACCGAGAATAACGTATTAGTCACTATATTCACCAATTTTAAATTGCCACGGTTACTACAACGGTTAAGTACTGTATCATGAATGCGTGTGTTATTATTTTACTTTACAGATGTGCGTCGATATAATTTTAATATGTACTTTGTGTGAAATATTGTTGTCGCAATTTGCTTCGTTATATAAAAGCGAGAAAGCTTCATCGATTTATCTTCAACGATTGGATTGCTATGTAATTAATTCAAATTTATTGGAATTGGTGGACCGACTGGGTTTGTGACCGCTAAGCTCTGGTGAGAAAAATCTATAAATTGAAAAAGAGTACCGGTTTTAAATGACGTAGGCAGTGAAGTGTTATTTTCCGGTAAACAAAATCGGTATGATTAATGTTTCTCGGCGGCAAACTGTCACTCAAGGCTGCCAATATATTTTAGCAAAAAAAACTCGTGAAATAAAAAAACAGAACTACTGGGACAATGGTGACATTTTATCGAAGCGCTGGATTACTGAAATTGATTGCAATACTTTTTGTCAACAAAAAGCGCTAAAATTGAAAGCACATAATTGCCTCACAAATAATGAAATACAAAATTCAACGTGTATAATTAAATTACATTATATAACATAATGCACAATTTTTAGATCACTCTGTCTAATACAGGTAATATTTTTTGAGAGGAGATATATTTCACTTCAATTTTAGTGTTTCAACATTACTCAACACCACATGAAAAATATGGCATAGATATCAAGAAAATTCACATATCAGGAAAATATGATAGTAGAAACTAGTCCAAATTATTTCATTATACTCTCAATCAAATTGTTTAATGAGTACAAACTTTTTAAATAAAACATAATTTAAAACTTTTATTTTTTATTATTTATCAAAAAAATTTCCGCTCATCACGAATATTATCAACTGATAAAATGTTAATGAAAACCATATTATTTATTACATTTTTATCAGTACTAAAATGTGATATTTTTACACTTCAAATTGATTTTTCTTAGAAAACATACCTCTTAATGTTGATAACAATCAACATCTTGTTTTTTCTCTCTTTCTTCAAATTCTTATGAATTCATAAAACATTCTATTTCCTACCAAAAAACTCACCTAAAACAAAAATATGGCAGTTTTATACGCTTCAGTATTTCTCAAGAACAAAAAATGGTTGTTTATAATAAAATTTTGAAAAATCAAGGAGATTATTAACTGAAGTATTCGAATTTCTTTTATTTTTCTTTTAAAATATATACGATTCTATTATACTTTCTTTCCGTATTTTGTACCAAAGTATAATTATTGTAGTTTTTAGCTTTAATTTCAAAATTGTATAATAACATATTTTTAGACACTATTAATCTGACATTATTTGTAACCGTACTTGCCATGATCTAAAATTAACTTCAAATCTCTACAATAGATAGTAAAAACAACTTCTATACATTTATTGATTGACTTGGCATTCACTTGGTAGAACTCCATTATAACACGGTGAAAAAATAGCAATTACTATATACATATAATCTATACATTTATTACAATTGTATTGTAATATATTACATATCAACATTTTTTGTGAAATAATAAAACTTAATTTTATCTTACTTAACGAGCTGCTTTTGTGTGAAAAGACTTTTGTTTTACTAGGAATGAGAATGTGAAAGTTTTTTCCTTGTGTTGAAACTGAAAACAATGGTCCCTTGAAACATGTTTAACTTACGATTTCAAAGTCCTCTTTACAGAGAATATTATTTTATATTGAAAGAACGAACTAACTTAGCACATTATATTTATCTTAAACCTTTTGCTTAAACGTTACTCTTGAAAGAGTTTTATGAACTAATATAAACTTTTATCATACGGAGTTATTGGATATCTTTCATACAATTTCATTGTTAGAAAAGACTAGTGCTTATGTGCAAATTCAGTAACTTAACACCGTATGGTACCCAAATTATAACGGTGTATTTTTTTTAGAGTTACCGTTATCTTTTTTAAAACAGTTTTATTTTCGCTCTTTACTTATTATAATAATATTTATTATAATCAGTTAATTAATTAATAAAATAATTTATCTATAATTGAATAATTGTCTTTACGTTTTCTTATAAAATAAAAAGAAATTTTTATAAACAAATACATGTATGTTACTTCATAAAATTATTTATTTATTTTAAATTTCAACAAAAAAAGTGGTAATGCTCCTCATTCTCTTACCCTTGACGTTCTTTTTTCTGTAGATAGTTTCCAAAACTAAAAATTTTTTTGCGTTCCTAAAAAACAAAAAAAAAACAATAATATTATAAACACTTTATTTTTTTACAAAAATCATATTTATGATTCATTCTTGTAAAATATATTTTTTAGATCTTTTGAAGCAATAATATAAAATTTAGTCCTCTTAGTATTTTTACTGAGAGTGTCACGTTTTTCAGGCTAATCTATCTATATACATATATAAAAATGAATGTCTGTCTGTCTGTCCTTAATAAACTTCTACACCATTACTCCAATTGCGATAAAACTTTGTCGAATTATTGCTTAGACTACCGGGCAAAAGATAGGATGCTCAGAATTTGATTATAAAAATTAATTGAATATTTACGAAAAACATGTTTTTATACAAGACTATTGTATAATAATACAGAACGACCATTCATGAAATATTGTATCCATAGCAACGCTGTCACATGCACTCGCCTGTAGGTATTTTAAGTAGGTACTGAATATTTTGAAACAAAATTCGATTTTCGAATAAATTATTTCAATGTTTGAATTTTTACCGACTTCTTTTGTTTTAATTTTATGTCGCATGACACGTTCTGTCAATTGAAATAAATATTACGTATAAATCGTGTGTGATATAGAAAGAGTTAATTATAGAATTCCTATAATAGTATTATATCAATCAATTTTTTTTATTTTTAACAAGAGAATTTCAAAACGTAACATTTACTGTGAAATCAATTATGCCATACAAACGAAAAGCAATAGGTCAGAGTACAACTCGAAGCACGAAAGAAAAGGGCATCACGAGCTTCAGAAACAGTCGAGCAACGGAGAGCAAGATTGGAAACAGATCGAGTACACACTGCTCAAACCCGTTCATCTGAAACAGATAAGCAAAGGGAAGCAAGATTGGAAACAGATCGAATACACACTGCTCAAACCCGTTCATCTGAAACAGATAAGCAAAGGGAAGCAAGATTGGAAACAGATCGAGTACGCGTAGATCGTACCAGACGCACTCTGTATGCTGATTTAAATTATAGTGCTTTCCATTACGATCCTAATTATGACTACAGTCTGCACCCAAGTGTTGTTATTGGCAAAATGGACAGATTATGCGTGTATTATAGTGCCTTTAAATTTAAAAAAGAAACACTAGGAATGTGCTGCGCGAGTGGAAAAGTGAAAATGCCAGAATTACATTCACCGCCCGAACCTTTATTAGGGTTGGTATCGGGTGATACAAATGAATCAAAACATTTCTTGACAATCATACGAAAGTACAATTCAAGTTTCCAAATGACATCGTTTGGTGCAACCAATATCGTGCGCGAAGATTACATGCCAACATTTAAAGTGCAAGGACAAATTTATCATCGTGCAGGATCATTACTACCATTGCCGAACGCAAATTGTAAATTTCTTCAAATTTATTTCATGGGAAACACTGACAAACAAATTAACCAACGTTGTTAATTCAATACGGGTACTAAACGAGAATTAATCGCTCAATTACAAACTTTATTTGATCAGAACAACAAATTAAAAAAATTATTCAGAACTGCTCTCGATCAAATGCCATCTGATGATTACAAAGTTGTAATTAGAGCTGACAAAGTACCTGTCAGTCAACACGAAAGACAGTACAATGCACCAACAATTGATGAAGTAGCGATCGTTATAGTTGGTGAAGAATTTAACTCGCGTGATATCATTCTTCATCGTAGAAATGGTCACGTTCAGCGAGTTTCAGAAACGCATCGATCGTACGATGGATTGCAATATCCGATTTTATTTTGGCAAGGAGAAGACGGATACCATTTCAACATCCCGTTGAGAAATCCACAAACAGATGAGGAAACGAATAAGAAAGTCAGTGCCATGAATTACTATTCATATCGATTGATGATTCGTGAAAACGCTGAAAATCATATGTTAAAATGTCGACATTTGTTCCATCAATACATTGTCGATATGTACGCGAAAATAGAAACTGAACGACGCCTCTACATTCGATTAAATCAAACCAAGTTACGTTCCGAAGAATATATTCATTTACGCGACGCAGTTGTTAATTATGGCAATGTAAATCTCAATGATTTGGGGAAAATGGTCATACTCCCGGCCACATTTACAGAAAGTCCACGTCACATGCATGAATACGCACAAGATGCAATGACGTTTGTTCGGGCATATGGCCGTCCAGATTTTTTTATTACATTTACCTGTAATCCGATGTGGGAAGATATAACACAACTTTTGTTACCCGGACAATCATCATCAGATCGTCATGATATTTGGGCACGGGTGTTTAAACAAAAACTCAAATCTTTAATGGATTTCATTGTCAAGCGTCATGTTTTTGGAGAGACACGCTGTTGGATGTATTCAATTGAATGGCAAAAAAGAGGATTACCACACGCTCATATTTTGATTTGGTTGATCGAAAAAGTCACACTTGATAAAATTGATCAAGTCATCTCAGCAGAAATACCAGATGTCAACATTGATCATAAATTGTTTGAAGTCGTCACTAAAAACATGATTCATGGTCCATGTGGCTTACTCAACAACAATTCAGCATTCATGTCTGATAGAAAATGCACCAAACGATACACAAAAAACTTATTAGCCGAGACTATCACTTTGAATGACGGATATCCACTTTATCGTCGACGATCGACTGAAAATCGTGGCAAATCCATCAGATTAAAAGTGCGAAACAATGACGTTGAAGTTGATAATCGTTGGATTGTACCGTATTCACCGCTTCTCTCGAAAACTTACAAAGCACACATCAATGTCGAGTATTGTGATTCGGTGAAATCCATCAAATACATTTGTAAATATGACAACAAAGGAAGCGAGATGGCAGTTTTTGGAGTGGGAGATTCAACTGCATCTATCGATGAAATCAACCAATATTAACTGGGACGCTACATTAGTAGCAATGAAGCAATATGGCGCATTTTATCATTTCCAATTCACGAACGGCATCCAACAGTTACTCATTTGACAGTTCACCTTGAAAATGGACAGCGAGTTTACTTCACAATAGAAAATGCACGTGTAAGAGCATTGTCACCACAGCTAACAACGTTAACTGCACATTTCTTATTGTCTAGGGATGATATTTTTGCAAAGACGCTACTTTACTCTGAAGTGCCAACATTCTACAGATGGAATGCATAGGAAAAAAATTTCAACGTCGCAAACAAAGTAAAGCAGTTGAAGGACATTACAATGTATATTCAACCGACGCATTAGGCCGTCTGTACACTGTTCACCCAAATAATGCCGAATGCTTTTACTTGCGATTACTGTTAATCAACATACGTGGACCGAGATCCTTCCAAGAATTGAGAACAGTAAACGGTCGAATATGTGTCACTTATCGTGAAGCTTGCCTCGAATGAAATCTTCTAGAAAACGATGCACATTGGGACACATCACTCACCGATTCATCGAATACTGCTCACCCACAACAAATACGTGCGTAATTTGCAGTAATATTAACAATGTGCTTTCCATCCAATCCAAATGATCTTTGGGAAAAATACAAAGACTACATGAGTGAAGATATTTTACATAGTTTGCGTGCAACAATTCAAAATCCACACGTTCAATTCACATCAAACGTGTATAATGAGGCATTGCTATTGATTGAGGACATATGTTTAGTAATCGCTAACAAATCACTGCTACAATTGGGAATGGCTGCGCTGAATCGATCTGAAAACGACTTACTTGATCGTGATTTCCAACGAGAAACACACTTTGATGTGGATGAATTGGGTAAATTTGTTCAAACGAATGTTCCGAAATTGGTTCCAGATCAACGTATAGTGTATGACACAATTATGGATGCAATTACAAGTCAAAGTGGTAAATTTTATTTCCTAGATGCACCCGGAGGCACAGGTAAAACCTTCCTCATTTCACTCATTTTGGCAGCCACACGATCACGAGAAAATATTGCACTAGCAATCGCATCATCTCGAATTGCAGCAACTCTTTTGGATGGTGGTCGAACTGCGCATTCAGCACTGAAACTGCCATTGAATATGCAAATAATTGAGACACCAACATCCAATATCAACAAAAATTCTTAAACGGGCAAACTACTCACATCATGTAAAATCATTGTATGGGACGAATGTACTATGGCATACAAAAAATCATTGGAACCACTTCTTTTCTTCACAACTTTTCGGTGGCGCACTCATTTTATTGTCTGGTAATTTTTGACAAACTCTACCTGTTATATCACATTCAACAGTGGCCGATGAACTTAATGCATGTTACAAATCATCCGTTTTATGAAGATACGTACATAGATTCACTTTGAAGACCAATATGCGTGTACAACTACAACATGATGCATCCGCTGAACGTTTCGCAAAACAATTGTTGTATATAGGAAATGGGAAAATGGCAATAGAGGAATCCACACAATGTATCACATTGCCAGCGAATTTCTGTAAAATAACCGCAACCATAGACGAATTGATTCACAAAGTTTTTCCAAATATTGCACACAATCATAAAAGTCATCAATGGCTCAGTGCACGTGCTATATTAACAGCCAAAAACAAGGATTTCAATGCAATCAATTTCGGCATACTAAATGAAATACCAGGAGAAGCGACAACGTATAAGTCAATCGATATTATACCGAATCAAGACGAAGTCGTCAATTATCCAACAGAATTCTCGAATTCACTTGATTTGCCAGGCATGCCGCCGCATGTTTATACATTGAAAATTGGCGTGCCTATCATTCTTCTCTTAAACATAAATTCCTCATGACTTTGCAACGGTACCAGGCTTTCAGTAAGAAAAATGATGAATTATTGAAGCTACAATTTTAAATGGAAAATTCAAAGGAGAAGAAGCACTGTTGCCACGCATCCCAATGATTCCGACAGATATGTCATTTGAATTTAAACGTCTGTAGTTTCCAGTGCGAGTCGCCTTTGCAATGACCATCAATAAGGCACAAGGACAATCGTTACAAGTGTGTGGACTAAATTTAGAATATCCATGCTTCTCACATGGACAACTGTATGTAGCCTGCTCACGTGTTGGAAAACCTTCTGATTTATTTGTGTACGCACCAGATAGAAAAACAAAAAACCATTGTGTATTCAAAAGCACTCCGATAAATAAAAACACATTCGGCCGCCACTGTCGAATTTCGGTAAGAAAAACATAACCTAAGCTTATCGTTTCTAATTGGCTCCGGCCTTGCCTCAAGTCCGACTTATACAATTAGAAGGCGAGAGGCTCCCGACGAGGCGATTCCATAAAGTCGCGGTTTCTTTTTTTTGAGTGGCATTGCAACGCATGCAAGGTACACGCTAGTATAAAATAAAATCGCGATGCTTTTCACATCATACCATTCGAGTTTTCGTTTCTGCAACTGACATTTCAAATTGCGTAAAACTGAATGCCTGCGTCTTACCTATACGTTTCCAAGGAAATTCTACGTAAACACTTCATTCTCGCGGTCAATGTTGTTGAGTTTTCAAGGTTCTCGTCGGGTGTAGGGTAAAATGACAATTTATTTATTTATTCGCAAAGTTTGATTCGGTAAACAAAATTTAATTCGAAAGAATTTGAAAGAAAGTTGGTTTTTGTTATTTAAACGACTCATAAAACTTATTGAAGTACCTTAGAAATTGGTTGACGCTATTTTATGACAACGCTGTATTTATGTAGTTTGAAATATTAGAAATCGTTTTGCAAACCTTCTCATGATTTTTTATTATTTTGAAATGTTTGTTTTAAAAAATTGTAATTTGTGTAAACATTTCTATTGGTTGGCAATCAAGATATGATTGGTGGTAATAACTAAAGTTTTTGGAACCATTTTTTGGTATAAATTTAAATGATGATTTTTAATTCAATTTTTTTTTTCATATATATTATTTAAATACTATAATAAAATACACTACAGTCAATCTCCTCGTATAAAACGAAATCATCTCATTATATGGGTTACACACATGCGCTTAAAAAAACACGAATATTTTTTGGACGAGACTATAAAACAGTAAAGATAAATATGAAAAAACTATTACAACGATAACGAAAAACCTGACTTCTAGTAGAGTGAGAATTCGCGTCATTATTGCATACTGGGATTTTCATTGTTTCTCTTTTTTTTATTTTGTTGGACAAAAAACTTAGTTTGTTAATATTGGTTACAAAAAGGAAATATCTTGAATACTTTTAGCAACTGTATACAGATTATTGAAAAAGACGATGAAATAAAATATAATTTCAAGCTTGATATGGCACAAAGAAATGATCATTTAAATTAAAAGTAAAAAAAATATGTTTTACATTTTATTTATATAAATGTATATGCTTGTTATCTTTGTTTGCATATTAATACAAAATAAAAAGTATAAGTTCACCCCAAGTTTTTCTCAAATTATAAGTTAGTTACCAGATACTTATATATATTTTAACAGATCTATTCACTGAAAACAAAACTTTAAGCTTGTAACCATTTTTCTACGAAAGCGTTCAGAGAGACGCCTGTATTTCCAGTCTGTGGTAAAGATATATGGTGACTCAGGCTGACGCTCAAACAAAACAAATAAACATAAAAGTGCAGACACTAAGATATCAAAGAAGACGAAGTGCAGTGATGAATAACAATTCATCTTCAACCAAGCTTTTATAAAGCAGTTTCATCGGATGGAAGAAATCTTAAGTAACTTACGATGTCGGTTGTATGAATAAATCAGTGTAATATTGTTACAAAAATCCGAATCCGTCAATATTACCTAATCATAAAATTCTCTATACAAACAGAGCATAAAGCAAATTTCGAATTGCAGCAAACAGAATCAAAGCAAGCTTTCGGTCGAACAAAATAAAAAATATAAAAAACATATTCAGTAATCCTGCAACTTTCAATATATAATAATTGTTTTTTTTTACAATGGAAACCAGATATATCCTTCTTGCATCATACGCTACATTCAATTTATAATTTCTCGTGGTTTTTAATGGGTTTGGTCATAAGTCTCATACTGATATTCTATAGCTTTAAACGAGTTTTTATTCTAATAATAATTCAAGGTCATGGCGACCTCCAAATGAATTACTTATTAAATTCGATGGAAAAAGGTTATTAGAAAACGGCCATGACTCTTCGACTCCAGTACTATTGTTGTTTTCTCAACATTGTCATCTTTCTAGTGAATTGTCTTCTGTTGCATAAACTTAAGGTACGTCTGAAAGATAAACAATTACAATATCAATTTATTTCCAATATGCTCTTTAAATTGAAATATATCTTGAAAAGAGTTTTATAATAATAGAGATAATATTTTCTCCAGTTATGTTCGTAAGTACTCCGTTATATGTTCTGATTTCATAATGCAATCTCAGCTCTATGTTTTCGATGTAACACAGAGATATGGTTACCCAAAAATATGGAAATATTTCGTAAGATGACAGCTGGTCGTAGAGAATGACCATAATAGCCCAGCTACCTCTGTTTCAAACAAAAAATCATTATTGATTGGTTTAGTTGTCCACTTAAAGATGCTTTTGAGTAATCATCGTTTGGTTACTTAAACTTTGATGATTAGTTAAACAAAAAGTTCACCAAGTAATACCTCGAGGACTATCACATAGTAAAACTAAATATGGTCACTTAGCATAACTTTTACTTGCTTGGTCAATCGAAAATTCATCTCGATGTGGTTAGATTAAAACCAAAAATTTTAATGACATCCGAGGAAGAGTTCAGAAGAACGACACAAAGGTAAACTAACACACTTCTGGTAGAAGCGTATGATTTCGGTAAAGTAATTAAATGAGCTCACCGAAAACCCCATAAAAGCCTAAATGCATCTCTTATATTCCCGAATATTCTATTCATTTTTTATAATAATAATAATACCCAGTCTCTTTTTACCAACCTTTTATATCACTTTTAAGGTGTTAACTGTCACTTCTTGATGGAAAGGCATTATATTTTAAATAATAAAAACACATTTTTTTTTAGTACTTATTTCCACAATGTATTTTTTGATCAGGACCGGTTTCGCTCATCGCGAGCATTATCAACTGATAAAAAAAAAAAAAACCTTTTATATATTTTCGTATTTTTTATGTTTAAAGAAATTGAATATTTAAATGACCATTAGTAAAGAAAAGAAGTACATTATGAATATTCATTAATACATTTCGGGGTGAATTTTCCAATTAGTGCCAGTAACGTTATAATATTCATTACTTTAAGACAAATAGACCGTGTTTATGGTCAATATATAACGATTTTTCTTTTAATATTGATTTTTGTGCGATACCCAATTAGTTCGGCATTGGTTACATTCAAGTCTATCAAGAAATAACCGTAAATAACATCCATTTTTTCATTAAGAAAACAGCGATGGACATAGTGTTATAAGTAAAGAAAACAAGAAATATTTTAGCCTTCATGTTATATGTACAGATTTTTTTTATGGAAAAGGTGTTTTTTTTTTTACAAAATTATAATAGTAATGGAGAAAAATCTAATATAATTTAATGCTGCCCTACACCGCTGATGATTCAAAACTTTTTACTTTCATAAAATGATTAAGAAACTTTGAAGGGAGTTAATGCTTCGACCAATGATTTGTACACTAGAAATGATTTCATTGCTCGTACGGGAATAAAACTAGTCAAGTGAAAAAGAGAATAAATTAATACTCCGAGTCGGATTCGAATCCGACAGGACAACGACGTATGAAAAATTTATTATTCACTTACAGGTATAGCAGTATTAATCAAGAATAGTAAAATTATAAATTTTCAGGTTTAATTAAAATGTCTAAATAATCGACATTCAAATTGATGCATAATAGCATGTGTATCTACTATCAATCTTAAATTTATTTAGTTTTCATAAGCCTTGTCAAATTATTACGTCATATTTCAAAAAGAAAAAAACATGTGCAACTTTTTATTCAATAGCTAAAATCTAATGATTAGTTTTTGGCTTACAATATCATATTACATAAACATCTTTTGTCGTTGGTATTGACTCAAATTTCAAGAATAAAAATATAATCGTTTAAAACAGTATCAATTTATTAAAATTCATGCTATAATTTAAAAATCATCCCGTTAGTGTTGGAAACAAATATCGATATTAAAATTTCGTATCTTAAAGAATAGTTACTAGATTATACAACTTATAGCATTAATTTATGATATCGACTGAAGGTGCTTGATGGAACTTCAATATTAAATTTGAATTGTTACAACTTTGTTCGATTCCATATGTCTGCAACAGAACTGACTGTCAGTTCTTTTGCATCCGTGCGATGGAATGCCTGAAGATGCCGAAGGGCGGAACCCGGATCGTTTGTGATAAGACATATGGTATCGTACAAAGTTGTAACAATTCAAATTTAATAGCACTAACTTATTAAAACCCAATCTGAATACTTGCATAAATATTTTCTTTAGAGCTGTGATTACTTTTGATCTGAATCAAACTGAATGGAGTCCAACTTAAAGTAATGCCGGGCAAAGCTCTTATTAAAATTACTTTGGCAAACTATTTAGTCTACTAGTGTTATGTACTATTTCATAAGCGAAATCTGTGATCTAAATAAAACAAATGATGTTGAGAGACAAAATGGCGGCTAACAAGACGCGAAACATTTGCGAGGTAAGAAGACTCATTAATTTTGCGAAATTCTCTGCGAGTCAAAAGAGGTCAGCGATACAAGGAAAAATATTTCATATTTTCCCGGTGCAGCTTTTCTTCGGTGTCTTGCTACGAAGAAAACTTTTCGCTGCGGTAAACATTTTAATAATAATATTTTCTTACAAAGCTACTTGTTTAGTACCACGAAAAGCTTAGAAAACATTTAAGTACATGTCTGTCGTGCTTTTGATTCTACAACAATGTTTATACTTTAATACTTATAAAAGCTTCAAGTATGTGATTGGAACTACGAAAGCCCATTTAAGGATTCATATCAATAACTGTAATATTTAGTTGATTAACACACTCTTAACATTGCAAATATTGAAAACAAAACTAGTTTTCATTGTGATGATTTGTATAAATACTTGTGTATATTATAAATATATGGATCTCTGAAATATACAATTCACAGAACATTTCATAAGATTATACCAACTAAGCGAATCAAAGATACCCCATTTTATACAAAAGGAAAGAGGATTTGAAACGCCTATATTCTATATTAACCCATACATTCATCGAAATTGCTTCAAAACACTACGATCATGCTATTTTTTAGCAAGCTCAAATATCGCTTGCGAATATCGATGCTGAAGAATTAGGAACAATAATTTTAAACCGCCATGCTCATATTTTTTATGACACATTTAGTGAAATTTCATTTAAAAATGGTTTGACGTTTATCTCACCGATAATAAAATCGGGATACACCTAATTATCAGGGAAATGTTCTCAGCACTAGAGGGCAGAAGTTGACACATGTTTGCACAACATTATCTCTATTATAACTTGATAGAATTCATTAAGACACATAAAATACCTTTGTTTTCAAGCAGTTCTTAAATTATGTCAGTGTTTTCTTTTCTTCGCCACGCCATGAAAACTCTATAGTATATTCTTTACAAAGTATTTACAAATACATAATCTAGAGTAAATATATAAATACTGTTTTAAAAATGAATTTCCACAAATTGACTGCTGAATCAATCGAAAACGGTGTAATATTTTAAGAAATAATTGTTTTTTTTTATCTCATAGTTTTAATTTTGTTATCATTTGTTGTGAAATAAATTAATAATTTTTTATTATATCGAATTTTCGTTTAAACAAATCTACTCACCTTCTTAGACTCATTTCACCTTTAATTTAATTTAATATATTTACAAAATTTTTGTATTTTTTTTTTCTTAATTTTTCTTAATTTGATAAGAATAGTTTACAAGAAGGTAAAAAAATGGTTACCGTTGTGTTCACCGACACGCTGAAATTTATTTTTATGAATATAAATATTTTATACAATTTGTAACAAGATACGTTTTTTCGTAATAAAATTTACATTCATTGCAAAAGGATTTTAGCGTCTCAAGGGTAAAGGTAAAAATGAGAAAAGGAAGAAGTCCCCTAATATATTCTTGATCCTTTGGGATTTTATTTCACCGTATATAAGAATATATATCTTCCATTAAACAGTGGAGAAAACATTTCCATCGAATCGTCTAAGAATATTTTCTTGGAAGAATGGTTTTTTCACTAAAAAGATTTTAGGATTGCGTTCTCAACATTCGAAACGAATATTACTCACCATAATAATAATTCCGTTCGGATTGGGGTGACTTTTTTCTTAAGTATTTTTAATTATTCTTTTTATGCCGTCGATTAACTTTTAATTTAATTCAATAATAACTCCAGAAACTCATATACGAAATACCAGAACGTGTTATTCCAATATCATTATATTAAGAATCAATTGACGATAATTTCTTATTTAAAATCTTTAATCTTTATATATAAAATATTTAAAAAGCTCCAAGGACGATTATATGTGATTAATCGTTCAATTTAAATATTACATGATTGTTTACTTAGCAATCGTATGTTTTCAGGCGTGAGTCTACCATTTGATGCCACTGTTTGTTTGCATCGATTGAATACAGATTTTTATAATTATGCTTACCTCAAGTCCTTCAAATCGAATTCAAAAGTTTAATAAAATGCCAAAAAGCAAAGCCTATAACGACTGTGACAAAGCACATAAGAAGTACAAAATCTGAAATAGAAATTCAAAGAAAAACCTTTACGCAACATCATTATAAACTAAGATTTGAAATTCACAATATATCTGTTTCATTCGCAAATACTTGTTACGACATCTAATTTAAAACCTAATATTTTCCAATATGGCTTGTATTGTATTGCAAATCAAGTAACATCTCCAGTGTTACACTAACTTCTTACTCTGTCAATTTTTTCTGTCTGTATGGCGTATTACATTATCTCACAAAACAATTTAACTAAGACTTATGAAGTTTATTTCGACTAGAAACTTTTATAAATCAAATTCCCAAGACTCGAATAAAATTAATTATATTGAATATCAATAACCCCAATAAATGGCAGAACTACTTAAATCTATAAATATATTTGCATTTTACTTCATACCTAACACTATCAAACTATTCAACATTATAAAATGATTAATGAAATTCAAATTTGTATTAAATTATAAAGAAAATAATTAATTTTGATTTGTTACAGGAAAAAAGCTCAAATATATAGAGTTTTCTCTACTTTTCATCAATGGTTGATAAAACTTACAAAGAAAGATTTTCTCTCTTAAGCTTTCTAAAATTAAGTGAGCACATGATATAGTTTATAATATGACTAACCAAAAATATCGTAATCTTCTGAGCTGGTGGGTTTTTCAATTCTGACGTGGAATTTCTGTAGAATTATCTTTTTCAGAAATAATTTCAACTGATTCACTATTCCTGTAACTCAAGGATCTATTATCATAACTTTTGTACGCCGATGAATATATTCAGAAAATTAATATGTATCATAAAAATAGCTTTATACAATCGTTGGAATAACATTGAAGGCCAAAAATGTAGGGTAATTTATCTGATTTCAATATTTTAATTTAAAAAGAAAAACATAATCAATCATGTATAAATCATTTGATATCAATAATAATCATGGTACTTTTGTGTGATCAATTTATCCAAAACTGGCAATACTGCATCTTAAAACGATATTATGCTAATCTTATTTTTTGCTTAGCATATTCATGTCAGATTTTCTTCTAAAATCCATTAATCATACAGATAAATTATCTTAGTTGGGATTCACTAGTGTAGAGCGATGACTCGAATATTTTTTCTATTATAAAACTTAACTTCCATCCAAACAATTCATTGTTACATTAAACCTCATCATAATTGTTGATAAATCTTTTTTTTTCAATACTAGGCTAAAATAGTCTCGCGAAAATTTTTACTAATGTTAACACTAAATCATTTTTTTTTGTATTCTATTGTAATAATATTATTATCGAATGCAATGAAATGGAAAAATTACAATTTTCGTATTTCCGCAAAATTATTACACGTTTATAAATAACCTGTTGAAACTGAAGCTATCATTACACAGGCTTGTATACCTTTTAGTTCAAATAAACAAAATAAAAGCCATTGTTTGCTCATTTACACATCTTCCAATTACAATCGTTTTTACGGTAACATATTGAATTTTTAATTTTTAAGAACACAAACATATTTCATAAATTAAAAATTATTCAAATGCCTTTGAAAAATTCTATATTATGAAAAAATTCCGCTTTCGTAAATAAACCTTTTCAAAAAAGAAATCAAAGCACCAATATTTTATACTTCCTACGCGTATTCTCTTAAAATATGCCTCTTAACAAGGAAATATTTTACATTTTGTTGTTGCTCCTTACATTACATAAGTCATTGGATTGTTATTTATTTTGAAATATAATAATTCCACACATATTTTATATTAATAACAAAATGAATTCATTTTGTTATTAATATAATGCACTATATGCTGTAGTGAATTTTAGAGGAAATTGAAACGAATTATGCCTAGCATTTTTCTTGATATTAATTACCCATCGTTCGTCTGATATAATATAATATTATTACCTAAATATTTCAACCAGCAAATCCGAATAACTTTTATGTTAAATAAATGGCTAAATGAAATAAGCTTAAACAAAAAAAATTAATAATGAATCATAAAATTTGAATTGTTACAATTTTGTACGATTCCACATGTTTTGTCACTAACGACCCGGGTTTCGTCTTTCGGCATCTTCAGGCATTCCCTCACACGGATGCAACAGAACTGACAGTTTTTCAGAATCGTACAAAATTGTAACAATTCAAATTTATATTGAAATTCCATCAAGCACCTTCAGTCGATATCATAAATTAAATCAATTATAACATCAAAAATATCTACTTATCATATATCGATAACGGCCAATTACAATAAATTGAAGAATACTTGATAATAATTGATTTGATTATTAATATGAAAAATAATAATTATTCTTCTTTTCCTTTAAAATAAAAAACTACACCACATAATCTGACAATAGTTTGACAACACCTCTATAAAATTAAGATCAGCGGTGGGTCAACTTTGACATAGGAGTCTATTCAACTTATAGAGTGTCGTATAGTGTCTCGGTCTAGGTTCTCAGGTGGTTTCTTAGAGACGTGTGTAAACCACGCAATTCGCATCTTTGATATGTTTATCGTCTACGCAAGCGTGTAAATACACGCTATATGTATGAAATACCCAAAGGATTCATGTAGTCTACAACTAAATATTTAATTCTAATATATTTTTTAGTTTGCGAAAGTAACATAAGCTTAAAATCTTAAATAAATGTTTCATTATTATATTATTAATCCTTGCCGTAAGCTTAAATTCATTAGCTTGGTTTTACATATTATATATTGCTAGTCTGAAATAACGACTGTAAAACCAGGATATTTTGTTTAAGCCCGGTTTTCAAAACAAAAGAAATTCGTTTATCAGTATCACACTATATCATGACGATACAATTATTTTACGATTGAACGCCCAATAAGCTTTGAAAACTTTTTCTTTTACCAGCTTTTTATAGCAGTGCTTCCTAACTGGTGTGTCGCGGCACACTTATATGCCACCAGATGATCAAAGGTGTGCCGCGACGCATTTTTTTTTAACAGAAGAAAAATTGTATAATTCGTCAACACTTAATTTTTTTTTGTGACGAAGCAATCACAAAAAAGCAGATAATATCATTTATGTTATGTGTTGGAATATTGTTATAAGTACATAAATATTATACACCATAAAATGCAAAGCTTAAAAAAATATATACGTAAATATAGTAAGCAATACAAAAAAAATGGATTATATCAAATGCGTTGACAGCGAATCTATTGCATTTTTATAAATATTGACTTGTGGCTTACAGGGGAATTTAGGAAAAAAAATGGTGTGCCGTCTAAAACAAAAAGGTTACGGAGCACTGATTTATACGACTATCCGATCAGATTGGCCGATTCCAGCGTGGATGAATTAGCGGTTAGCAGTTCTTCAATTCAATATATCACCAAACTTACAATTTCATGAAAACTGTACCAAAACAGTTTAATAGAAATGCGCATGTATTTTGGTATATCATATGTTTTTTGTCTCTTCTTGTAACACTGCTATTGAAATATTCTCCCACATCTACAAACCCTATTCTTCGTAGAATTATTTATCACTATATGGTAATTAACCAATATTAGTGTACCCATGTCATACGGGTCATGAAGCTTTTTGGTGTTCATTGTGAAGAAGACTTATAAATATATACTTAATATACGCATCTTGAAATAATAATGGAAGTTGTGACGCTCGTGTCGCCTGGAAAACGAATGACGTCATGTCGAGCCTGCCGAATACCGAGATGAACTAAGCAAGTTACGCAAATAATGAAGGGTGGCCTTGCGAATAGTTATAAGATTTACTGGGTTGTTAACATTATGTAGTCTGTTGTAATATTGTTATCACAATATGATTTTCTTATCAGTTCAGTTAACTGTTTATATATTATAATAAAATTATTACCTACTTACACTTCATGTTTACCATCCCTTTATCAAATTATCTTAAAGGTGAAAAAAACACAATGTGAAATATTCTGTGTTGGTAATAACACCGATTTTCAATGTTTATATTATTATAATGATTACATTTTCAAAAGAATGTATTCTAGCTTTCTAATCGAACAAAACATACACAAATATTAACTTGAAACCCATAATCAATGTTCTTTTGTTTATTGTATTAATTCATTAGATTTTAAAAGATATCTCTTGTTTTTAATGAGTTTAAAAATATGTCCTTCCAAAAAATTCTAAAAATGACTTTCATTTTATTGTATCAAAATAAAAATAACTTTCTTCGCCGTGATTTTTTTTAATATCTTTAAATATATTATATAACATATATTGACATAATATCGTACAACAAATATTATTTTATTCAAATATTAAATAACTTTTTAGGTTTTAACTGTCACTTGCTTTATAGAAAGGCATGATATTTTAAATAATAAAAACACGTTTCAGTTGATAGTGCTCGCGATGAGCCATGAATGTGTTTAAATATGGTATTTTTTTAATATACCGTTATGAGAGTAATGTGGCTGTTTCTTATATTTTAAAATGATACATGTCATGTTGTTTATGCTCAAGCTATTATCCAAATTATCTTAATACTTTATAGCCCTGTATTAATTATAATAAGACTTCTCTTCCTAAATAATAGGATTTTGCTGGATGAAATAAGCACTTATCAAAACCCTTGATTATTTAATCTCTCGTAAAACTTTAAAATAATTTTATTTCTATGACAAATATACTTACCAAGCTACTTTTCTATATGGCTAGGACAGCTACGTTAGCCGCCATTGTGGGTTTTCGAGTTATAGCGGTCTGAATTATTATTTACTTAGCGTGTTTGAGAAGCACCTTTTATTCAGTTGGCGGCACAATATAATGAATTATGGATATTTTGTGGCGGTTGATCCCCTAGGCAAACTGAAATGTCAGTTAAATTTGCAAGTTTACATGTTTGGGTCCACGGGCTTCTTCCGAAGTTTGCCTAACTTAGCTTAGTCGATTTTGCAAAACTTTCCGAATTGTTCGGCTAATAATGAAATTCTTTTACTCATCGACTCGAAATATGACAAAGGCCATTAACCTACCCAAAATTTATTTTATAAAAGTTATTTAACTTCTTTGATACGTTCCTTTTTTTTGTTTTTTAACATATCGATATTAATGTTATATTATTAAATCAACATCATATTAATGAATTAAATCAAAAGGTACATTCATTGAAATTCTTGAGTATAAAATCCTACAATGTACAGTTCCCTTATAAAAATGCATCTTTTTAACAGGCAATTTAAATGTTCGATATTTTATTATAGTCGTCATTTTAAGGCTTTCATAAAAAAGAGGATAGATTTTACATCGAAATCAAAAGTTATTTTATAGCTTTAGGGCTTCATAGCAGTAGATCTTTCATAAAATGACCGAGATTCTTTAATAAAAAAATATTTATTTTTGCAGTGAAAAATATTTGTAGACAAAAATTTTGTCACATTTCATGTTACTTAATAAATATTTTTATGATGGAAATACACATACATATTTTCCAATTTATTGAAATAATTGACATTAATTTTAACGTAACTGTTTTTTTCACTTTTTCAAATATTACTTGAATACGTATTCTTTTTATCCTCTTAAAATCCTCTTAAATCTTTCATCATTGTGAATTTTTTTTCATTTCTCATAAAACTATTATTTTTACAGTTTTCACTCCACATTTTCGAGTTGAATATCAAATTGATCGCATTCAATAATGCTTACAACCACAAACTTTTTCGCTCAATAGATAAATCACTCAATAGATGGCATTACTACACAAAAATTACTATTTCAAAATGTGATATATGTTACTTGGTGTTGAGCGCTATATCATTTTTTTTTCGTTTTATATCATTCTCTATGATAAAAGCACATTGGTAAAGTGAAAAGAATCCAAAAGAAAACAACAACAAAAGGTATTACTGGAACTATAGTTTTTCATTCATTTTTGACTTTGCTGGCTCTTCTTATTCATTCCACATCTTTCAGTTGCATATCAAAATGATCGCAATCAATAATGCTTACAATAATAACAAACTTTTTCAAATCACTCAATAGGTGACGTTACTAAATCAAAATTACTATTTCAAAATGTTACTTTGTGTTTAGGGCTTTATCAATCTACTTTACAGTTTTATATCATTCTCTATGATGGTAGAATATTAAAAAAGTGAATAAAATCCAAAAGTAAACAACAACAAAAGGTGTGGCGCGAACTATAGGATTTTTTCTGATTTTAATTGCTCTTCGAGTACACTTTTCGTTCCTAGATTTAAAAAAATGTATCTCTTTTCATTACAGTATGCTTTGTAAAACATTATTGAGACGATGTTCACGATTGCGAAAACAGTATACAATACGTATGGCAATATAGTGGCAATATGGATACATTCTAACTTGATCACAGATAGTCTGACACTAACGACCAAATAAAATTTAGACCTAGCGTAAAAAAGGGTTGAAATTAGCGATAGGATTTTGAAGCATCATAAATATTGTGGTTACTTATTTATTCTTATGTTTAGTTGGTACAAAAGAAATAAGTATTTTATTAAGTCGATTACAATACTTACTTTTTATATAAGTATTTTCATTGATAATAGTGTCAAATTAAAAGGCTCTATTAGCCTTTTATTGGTTTCTCAAACCAATTATTCGGGCCAGTATTAATTGTTTGTCTAATTATCATTACAAATAAAACAATCTTTTATCAAAACACACGAATCAATCAATTCGCAAAACGTGTATTGTTTCATATTCAAAACAATAATTTCAATACATTTCTCGAACAAAAGAAGCTCCAAAAGATATTTATCATAACTTTGTTGTTTTTGCGATTTTCTCGGAAGTTTAAGATTGGATACAAAATTTGAAAGCAAACAATGGGCCATAGCGTTGAAAATATAATTACAGCTAATTAAATCTTGAATGCTTTCTTCTGTTTAGATATCCACCCGGCAAACAACGCGTTTGATATATGAGTATTTGTTATAGGAATGACAATTATTAAACGAATACAATTCATTACACAATTTGTCACAAACAAAAGATTTTTTTTATACTTCAAAAATTTGTATCGTTCAATAATTATATCTTTCATTTTGAAAGATTAAATATAAAAACATAATTCACATAAAAAACAACATCATTTATTAATACTTAACACTAGTATAGTTATTATTACTTAACATACCTGACAGTTGACTCACTGAAATGAAACTAGCTGTATATAAAAAAAAAAAAAATCGTTCGTGTTTTTACAACACATATTTGTCGGTTTTATTACAGTACCAATTTCAATATACATAAATGAAATTTATTTTGTGAAACAAATAAAATTTGTGTTGATCCAAATTTATTTCACTTTTGTTCGTTGCTAAAAAATTATTTCAACAATATTTACTATTTCTCTCTCGAATAATATTAGGGTTTAAAAACATGATATTTTATGTGGAAGCCTCTACACTAAATCGTGTGTAGTATATAACTAAAAGTATTTGAATAGTATACTATGATTTGGTTTATCAGTAGTATACGATGAATTTTTATACTGTTTTTTTCCGGGCATTTTTAATAAGTAGAAAAACTTTAAAAAATCCATGACATTTATAGGTATATTCACTAGAAGGAAATCATTTAAAAACACAAAATAAAAGGAATTGAACAAAATTGTAATGCCTTTTTATTTTGCTTTCGTATTCTCTTTTTCGCCTTCATTCTTAATGATGATTACTGATATGTTTTTAATCGTCTCTTGTATTTATATCATTTTTATTAATAAAACAGTAGAATAATAATATGAAAATTTGACAAATCAAGTTTAGTTTCTTCGTATTCAAATGATATGATCACATTATGTTCAAAGTTATATAATCTATTAGTATCGTATTATGCAATCCATTTTTTCTATCAAAATAATAAAAATAATACAAATTTCGTATTAGATGATAATTTTTGTATGAATTTAAAAAGAGTAACTCGCTGTGTGAATCAATTACCCACACATGGCATCAATGTAATTTATTAATTATTTTCGTTGCTTCTATCTTTTTCTGGCGATACAATATCATCGTATTACCAAATGTGTCACTCGTTGAATTATCGAATATCAATATCGGTCTTATATGAATAATCTCTGATATTGTAACCAAATAAATGGTCAAGGCTCTTGTGCGTTAATCTCATTTGGTAGCGATGTACCTGACTTTGAATTATCGTACGAGCAGATGAATAAACAATGATTATTCAATTAATATTTCGTCTCGGTAATTTCATTTTCAATTTTTTACCTACTTTATCTATCTACTACTTCTCTAAGCAATAGTTGTTTGTCTGAATTTAAACCGGTTCTTATAATATAACTTCCGATAAGATGATGTATAAATGATGAAAACCTACATAATTAGGATTGTGAGCGGATATGATTTCAAATAAAAGGCTTTTTTGTTTCTTTTTGAACAAATAAAATAATTTACTTTTTATAAATTCATTTTTTATTTTATTTTTTATTCTATATTCATAATACACTGATATAAACTATATTTCATCGATCGTAAAAATGAAAATTACATTTGGCTTCATCTACAACGAACTCGTGTCAGACATCACTGTATGCTACAATATGATTTTATTTAATAAAGTTTTATGATACTCTCTTAGGTCTTTCCAAATGGCTACCTTTGAACATTTCCTATGAAAATATAAAGGATTTCCCAACGGCATTGCATTAGAAATGGTAATATAAAGCTAAAATATATTGCAAAAATTATTTGACGGCAAATTTTAAAATTTTATTTTATATTTTTGCTTACATGTGTTGACATGAAACTTGAAGAAACTTTTTCATAATACTACTTTATAGACTAATCTATCATATTTATTATAATATAGAATAATAAAAAGCTCATTTGAATGAACTGTTAGCAAGTGGTCGTCCCACACATAAAGGGACAAATGAATATTCTATCAACACAAGGTATGAAACTCCACGCACCCCTAAACATTTCCGGATAGAGTTGAACTCAACTCACACAACATATAAATATCCGGAGCGTAGAAATGTTACAACTTACACAGAAATACAGTTCATTTAGCTTCACTATAGCTTTTGAAGAGTTGACGTAATACTGCTTTTAAGTGTATTTTTCTTCAACGACTTTATTGTGTATGCTACAAATATTCACCAAAATTTTGAAACAATAAGCAATCAGACAACAAAAAATTATATACATTATAAAAAATAGTAGAAATTTTACGGTGATTTCAAATAAATAAATTCTAAAAAGAAAATAGTTGAAACTTGTTCAGTAGGTATTGTTTTTTATTTAAAAAAAAATATTTTTTGTAAATATCAACTAAGAAGTGTGTAGAAATTTCTAATACTTTAAAAGAAGACTTACAAGTAAAAAAGTTTGATTTCAATGAATATCGTCTATCTTCTTTTATTTCAAATTATTGTTATATATATTACTCATTTCAGTAAACAATAAAAATAAATTCAAAAACAGCATAATCCAGTAACACAAAAATAAATAATCAATACTACAATATATTCACTACTAAACTAAAACCAAATTTTATGTACTATTTCTTGTATCAAATTATCATAATTTAATTAGATTATCTCCGCAACATAATTTTATTATATCTGACAACGTTCGTTTGCTTTTGAAATGTTTTTGATTATAAATTAGATCATTTAGTAAACTGTAGGTCGAGTTCTTTTTTTCTCTAAATTTTTTTAATTGCAGTCAAAATTTCAATATTTCTAGTGATATAGAAATTTTCAGCTTTTCACAATATGGACTGATAGTATAATTCTATATCTGGTGGATTATAAAATACTGAATCATTAATTACTCAGCTTTGCATCTTAAAGATAACAGTTTGGCATTACAAAGTTTTAGTCTAAATTCCCTTTTTTTAATACAACGCTGATTTTTTGAAGCATTTTATTTAATATCTTAGGTTTGTTATATCAGTTGTTTCTGTAATTATGTGTGACAATACTGAAAAAAATACTCTTATTTATTTTAAATAATTTATAAAATATCATTATTTGATGTAACACCAACCATAACTGTGTGCACATGAATAAATAAAAACACACCATAAAGATGAATTTTATTGATTTTTAAAATAAATGTTTTGTGTACACACGCACTTCGTAATAAAAATAATTCCGCAACAAAATTTGGTATCTAATATTGGATAATCTTTAGAAATACTGATGGCATTGTTCACTAAGTGATTGTAAGACACGTCTTCAACCTTTTACAAAGAGATTACGATTGATTGATTGTTGGCTATTTGCTCTATGGGATCAATTTTAAGGGTGATAGAGGTCAGAAGATAGTTGGACAACGAAAACATCGCAGCAATACATTTTACTTTCAAACTTTCTAATGCAAATGGACACATTATTATTATAGCTCGGTAGAATTTACAAGTTAGTAATAATAGAAATATATGTTATATATATATACTTTCACCCTGAAAAATTTCAAGTGCAGGAAGAAATTCTAGACAATCTACTCATACTAATAACATGAATTCACTTTTAATGTGTTAAACTGTCACTTTTTGGTGGAAAGACATGATATTTTAAATAATAAAAACAGACTTTAAAATAATTTTTCAATTCATATTTAATTCATTAAAAATTCAAAATTATCCCAATTAGTTACTATAGAAAGTGCTTAAAAAGATAAATTGTTTTGTTTTTTGCCAGAGCTTCTATTATCCTTTATATTTACAATTAAAAAAAAACTCAAAAGTGAAAACTTAGTGTGTATTATAAATTAGAATTAATCATGTAAATCAACCAAATTATCCCTCAATTTTTCATATGTAATGTGTTTTTTTGTATGCTTATAAACCTTGAATCAATAACATTTATATTTTATTTTAAGTATTGAGTACATGTGAGTATCCTTTATTTAACGTTAATTATTAATATACACAATATAAACTCAGACTTGCTCATACACAATCTAAAAGAGTTTTCATTCCCATATATTATAATGAAGATGTGTTCCACATCATAATGAGAGAAAGAATAAAGGAAAGGCAAATTTCTTTACCGATTATATAGGCAGCCATATTTCATTTAGTACTGTACTCACTCTGTTAAACATTTATTTTTATAAAAAAAAGAAAATCTAAAGCAGCTGTGCGAATCTCATGTTCTTTCATGCTTTTTAATACCTTATCACTGATAGATAACTTTTAATTAAAATTACACTTTAAACAAACACTTAAATAACATCATGGGTGTATCAATATGACCAATAATCATACATTTACTATAATTAGAAATGGAAAAACCTTAATTTTCGAGAATATGTGAAAAAAAATGCATTGACAATTTTCGATATATTAAAATATATTTTTTTATCCATCTGGAAAGTAGTCTATACTGAGATATTTTTGAGAAATAAAAATCTCTAACCAACAGAAATTTTACATTCAAACACCGTTTACAACACGTACTGTATTGGCACGATATCAAAACCTCTGGTCAAATTTAAACGAATTTAGCAAAGAAAGTAAAAGGTAGATTTAAAATTTTATGAAAGAAATAGCAAAGCATTTTAAATGTGAATGAATTATAGATCTTAGTTTGCAATTGCGATACAAAATAACAATACGTAGCTAAGAACCGAGCAACAGGCTTATAAAAACAATGAAAATCATTTTAGAATAAATAATGATTCAAACATTTTTCGTCGAACCAAAAAAAATCATTTTAATATTTTCTAGTAGAATTGAAATCAAACGTACTATTTTGTGTATGTTTTAAGGTACTTTTTTCATTGAAAATATGATATTCTTGAAATGAACCAATCCCCGCTTTTCCAAAATAACACACATTGAAAAACCAGATGAAAGGCATTATATTTCAAATAATAAAAACATATTTAAAAAAAAAAAAAAAGACAATATATTTGTTTTACTCTTTAAGAGCATTCTTGATTAAAACAGTGATCTATCTATAAGGACGTTCGCGTTACGTGAAAGAAAGGCGCAATTATTACATATTATCCTTTTTCGGTCACCTTATTATTAATAGTTTGATTTATATTTTACTAAAATTTGTTTGACTACCTCATTCCTCAAAATTATATAATGGATAGCCATTTTACAATTCGGGCACAATAGATAGTTATTCATTTGGCTTAAAATCATTTATGCCATTCTTCACACGTCACAATAACCGGCATATTATGATTATCGCGCATACAGAGTTTGTAATTAGGGATAGTGTTATCTTTCGGGCGCACATGGTTGTGAATAATTCTGATGATGACATTGTTTCGTGCATTTTTAGTCAATCAAACAATGATATAATACATAATAGGCTTGGAAAATAAAAAAATTTATAAGTAATATTATTTTAACATCTTCTAGCATATGTTAGAGCACCTACGGGCTGATAGTTAGGCCCAGTCTTATTAAATCAATTTTGCAAAAAATCTTTTTATTTTAAGTAATACTTCTTTAACAGACACATCATTGAAAATACAGTACAAATTTAAATGTATTAAAAAAAAAATTGAATATTATTTTTGAATTGTGAAAACCTTGAATATTTTTTCACATTCATGGCAAAATTGTCTTCGAATACAATGGATAAAGATTAAAGTTCCAAATAGGATTCATTCGAAAATTGATAATTAAAATAATGTACTACCCTTGTATAAAATGAAATGATTTTTTTACACTTTCTGACATGGGTGGATTTTGAAAAAAAAAATTATAGATAAATCGATTTTTCAAGTATTCTTTATAATTGTTAACCTACCAAAAACACTTCTTAAAATGCTTTAATGTTTTCACCTTAGAGATAATTGAAATAAACCATTGCTCCTTTTTTAAATAAATGATTTACTTACTTCATATAATATACTAAGACGTAGACTTATTTCACCTGCGATGCTAATAAAAACTCGATCTAATAAGCAAGTATTTGAATCCGTCCACATTCGAATAAGTAAGGAGGTGAGTTAATTATTTCAAATAATAAAAACAAAACCGAGCGAAATCGAAATCTAAAAATATTTTGCGGAAATAGTACTAAAAAATCAGTTTTTGTTATTTAAAAATAAATGCCTTTCCATCAAGAAGAGATATTTAACATCTTAAAAGTGGGTTAATGATCTAAATAGCCAAATTTTTATTGGTGGCACATATATTTCAGGCAGATAGGAATCAGACGTCAATTTTGTGACTCATATATTCTTCCAAAAAAATTGATGGCAGTTTTTTTGTTATAACATTAAGAATATTATTTTTTATGATTTTGAAACAACTTTTCAAAAAAAGTCATTGATATTGATACTCATTCCTTTGTGATATCGCCATTTTTCTTATATGTTTATCTATATAAAGTAAATATTCATTTCTGACATCAAATTTCCGTTAACTAACTCTAATCTGCTAGCTCAATTTTTTATTTCTAAAATATTTCAAACAGTGCAAGAAATTAAAAATGATTATTTTATCTTTAGTGTTATTAAAAAAATATTAAAAATAAATATAATATAATGAAATTAAAACGATCTTGCCAAAAATGCTGAGTTAAATAATATTACATCTTAAAAATATATATCTGTATTAATACCACCACATTCAGTAATAATTTACAATTATTGTTTTTTTATTCCAATATTTTTTAAATTGTGTAAAGATAAGAACAAATAAACATACATATATAATTTATGTTGCGTATACAATGTTTTTTTTTTGTATACACGGGAAAATTAAATGCGTCAGCCAGAGCAACAGCATTGCTTTTAAAATGAACCTTTATAACTCAAAAAAACAACGTAAAAAACTGAAAACAAGACGCAAATCTAAGCGAAATAGAAGAATTTTTCGTTTTCGATCCCATAAATTGGTACTTTAAAAATAAAAGTCAAGAAAATTTGACAAACTCAACTAGTTAATTTTTTTACTTGGGTTTTTGTTTAAAAAAAAAACAATAACATGGCTTCAGACTTATTTATTTTTGAATGAGTCAGACAGAGTTTGTATATAATAAAAATAAACAAATGATTTGCTATCGGTAATTACTTGAATACGAAGCATACTTCTAAATACATTTTAAATAATGTTGACTTATATCGCAATGACAAATCGATGCTTACACAAATATGGTCGAACTATTATATAATAAATTATATTCATTTATTATAAACTCAAATAAACGTTCCAACATTTAAACAAAGATAATAGGTCCGATTTCCCATTTCTATTTCAAAATAAGAAATAATTCAAACTATTTGAATTTCTGAAACATTTTTTTATATGTAAGCTTATTCTGTGAAAACTTCCCATGGGACTGTTTGTAATTTCATAGACAGATGTAAATATATGCATTTTCATAGTTAATAATACTGCTTTTTTTAATATAAAATGCCATAAAGATGATATAAGCAGATACTTGAATAAATTTCATGACACGAGTGCTTTCTATTAAGTTCTGTAATACTTGAATAATAATGACACTGAGAGTCTTCTAAAAACATGTGTTCATTCATTTAATATGTGTATAAATAATAATTGGAAATGCTTTGAAACATTTTTAATCAAAAATAAAAGCACATGAATCAATATCTACAATACATTTTTTATTTAACGTAGAGCCAAATAATATTCTCTAAGAAAGCCTATTAATCACTTTTGAATTAAGATTTATTTATACAACGATTGGATAAACAACAGTGTTTGTTTTAATTTTATGTTGAACATGACCCTATACATTTTAACTTGATTATACAACAGTTAAAGCGACACATCAATATTGGATTTCAATTGAGAGTTTCAATTGTTTTTACTACAGATATGTAAAATTTTACGCTCAAAATAAATATTAATTTAAAAAAATTTTAAACTCTTCTAAATTTTTTTTTTAAATTGCATAAAACATATTAATTTGAATGTGTCGGAATTCGTTTATAAAAAAATACATTTATCTAATTTGCATTTTTATTTCTTTATGAGTTTACTTGTTTACTAAAAGTTGAATTACATTGCAGTGAAAAAATCCTTTGCGGTAGATGACTTACTTACGTTTCTGATTAAAATTAAGTTTCGTAATACGTTTGCTTTTGACTACGTAATTTGTATTCCTGTTTTTGAAAATAGCAGTTTCCTTTAAATTTGTATGGTAACTTTTAAATGAAATTCCTTATTTCTTGAAAGAATACTCGTAAAAAGATTTAAGTATAATTTGCTTTTTGTAAGATTCATAACTTTCTCGGTAACTATTCGCTATTCAATTTCTTTATACGAATAAATAAAAAACAAATACGCAATAAAATGAATCGTTTGTTAATGTATTTATTAAAGATATTTATTTGAGTATTTTACATTAAAATATCTCAACTTAAGACATAAAATTAAATATTTTTCAGTGAAAAAGTGTTTTAATGTATATAGAACATTAAGAACTAAATTTGATATATTGTATGTATATCAGTCAATTATGTAATAATCAGTTACTATCCAGATATGTGTATCGATGAAATGGTGGTTACGAGTAGTTGACTTCTCGCCATTGATATCCAGGCGACAAAATAACACATTCTTACATGCAATGACAAACTATTAAATACTGAACACAATCTATTTTAATGCATAAAATTTCAAAGTCAAATATTCGCTTTTGTTATCACATATATACATTATAAGTATTTCGTTTTCTAGGTAGAAACTTTATATGTTTGATTTCAATAGCGCATATATGCTATGCAAGAACACCAAAAGTGGCATGTAACATGTAAGTGTTATTTTAATTGAAAAAAATAGCCAACGCAAATTTGCCTTCCAATCATTTAAATGAAAATTTTTAATATAGTTTATTAGATATCATAAAACTGCAGTTTTTTTAAAAACAAGTAACATTAAACGGTATGGAGAAAAATGAAAAGCCCTAATAAATTTGTTCTATTTATTTTATGAATATAATAGTAAATAACATCATCAATCAATTTTACACATATCAAAATTAATGCATGTCACTTTTAAGATGTTAACTGTCACTTATTGGCGTAAAGGCAAGAGGAAAGTGACAACACATTTCTTAGTTCTATATCTACAATATATATTGTGATCGTGACTGGTTTCACTCACCGCGAACATTAGTGTATAATAGTTTATATTATTTAAAGTATATATGTATTTGCTTTTTTAAAAGGCCTTATCTATCCACATTTTCACTCAGATACAACTCGCTATCCAAAGTTTCAATTCACAATACATTTGAAGCAAAATTTCCTAAATGAACTTTTCATTTTCAAGCAAGCTGCTACGTAATTTATTTATTCTTGTTAACGTCTACTTCCACACCAAGACCTTTTTCGAGCTAATCTAATGTAGCAATCACGACTTACCTTTATATCATAGAATCTGTATTTTTTGATTAAAACTGTTTCGATAAAAACACGACCTTACTTTGTGTTCTTTTCAATTTCAATGTGCTGTTGAAAGCAATATTCCGGTGCACAATCATAATTTTATCACAGAATCGATATTTAAACCGTAAAAACATCCACAAGTTTTGCTAAAATATTTCTCTCAAATTTTAACTTAACTTTAAAACAAAAAAAGTGATGAAACTATCTGTGTCTTTGAAGCAATAACCGCTCTCGTAAGTTTTAAAGTATTCTTTAAAATCTTATTAGTTTTGAAACTGTATTTTGAACGATTCCTGAATTTAGAAAATGTCGCTAAAAATTAAAATAAATAATAGAAGAAAATTCTCATATCATAAAGTTTAGAGCTGTGTGTGACAAAAAAAGTCAAAAAGTTGTGACAAAACGAAAATATTTTATTGTCTTTATTGATTGAATTGGCATTCACTTGATAGAACTCCATTATAACACGGTGAAAAAATAGCAGTGTATTTTAGTTCTACATAATTGTTTTTAAAAAATATAGTTGATAGCTATTTCGGCTCACGCCAACGTCAGAACTATGCTTAAACTAACATTTGCTTATCTATATATAGCTATGCAGAAAAGGCACACAACACATCCTCTCTCCTGTTCCAACAGCCTAGCTTGTTACTTTAACACAATGACACTAAATTTTCAAAATTCTAAATGATGTGCACATGAAATGCACTAAAATACCATTCGAGGATGTATTAGTAAATTTTGAACCTGTTACATTACATCTAACATTTTTTTTAAATACAGCCCACAATAAGGACAATTCTCGACGCATATAATTTTTCTCCACCATAAAAAAATGACATTATTTATGAGGGAAAAATATTTCATATATTAGGTAAAGTCAAAAGAAATGTAATTTTTTTTTATTTGGATAAAAAAAATATTTTAGCAGAAGCTGTACAATTTTAATCGATTAAATAATTTCCATTGTTGTTTATAATCCCCCTCCACAGATGAGGTAGCTTTTTAATGCCTCTTTCATAAAATTCAGCCGGTTTTTCATCAAAATACGAGTCCAAATGATTGTTTACTTCTTCCACAGAAGTAAATTTTTGAATAAAAAAATGTCACCAATCTTAACGTGCTCACTCGACAGCAACCCGAGATAAACTGACGGCAAAGCATGCAATAAAAAAATGAGATTTCTTTTAACTTTGCCTATTATTTGACTACACAGCAAATATAATAATTTAAAAATATCCTCAAATGAATCTAATGGTTAATCTATGAATCGAGATATTCTTTTTTAAAAATGGCTTACAAGACATAAGTATCAGACGTGATTCAATATTTATCTAAAATTTATAAGGTGGGGTCCCAAAAAATCTATGATGTTTTATTTTGAAAAATATGCTAAAACCTTTTCCTTGTCAATAATTATACGCACGTATAAAATTTAAGCAACTTCTTTATATGCAATAACATTTGTCTATATATATGCAAAAGCTCTCAAATCTTGAATTTGGTTTCAGCTATTAAGCTTAATGCGCCAGTATCTGCCACTAATTTTGGAAACAACGCTTTTCTCGTCGAGTGCCTAATAGTGTGGAACAACCTGCCAGCAACCATAATAATCTTCATGAAATATGAATTCAGAAAACTTTGAGAACACATCCTTAAGCAAAAGCTCATTTTAACATACTCTCATCAATTTTGGTGAGAGTAATATGATAATACAGGGATAATCATGAAGATCATCTTGCCTTATTAATTAAATAATTTAATCTGAATATATAAACTCCGCTTCTGAAACATTGAAAAAGCTTTTTAACATATTTTAATTTATTTTTTATAAGCGAAAAATTTGGCGGTTTCATTTAAATTGGGACATTTCTTGGATAAAAAAATCCCATACTAATGAAAATATTCAATTCATTGAAGCAATTTTTCGATCATTTACTTTTTCGTAATTATTTTTAAACAAACACATTTTTTATATCTATAATAAATATTATGTATTTATGTATATTATAATTACTTTGCTAATAAACAGTGAACGTATCCTGTAGTCATTTCTGAATTATTAATTATTACTGTTAATCATATGATGAAGTTTTCTCACAGTAATAAAAAAAACATTAGAACATTTTGAAATATGAGAAAACAACACTAATTAATGAAATATTTAAATTTTGAAACACTTTACACCGTTTCATATTATATTCTTTAATATATATGGAAATATTTAATCAAGACATAATTTAACAAGAAAGCTTTTTAGTTAACTGCTAATAAAATTTCGCAACTTCATTCACAAACTTCCTAATTAAGCTTATGTTTTATTGAGCTCCCGGCTAGTTTAGCGAAGTTTGTCTTCTTACAGTGGCTTGTTCCGTCAAAGTTGCTTTGTTGCAATACGATGCTATACCGATCGTGTACCATAAAACAAATTAAGAAAATACGTTTTTATGAAGATCATTCTATCAACTTTAAAACAAAATGCTTGGAATATGTATCCATTATATTATTGTATTCGAAACATATTAAATCGTTCCACATTTAAAAGACATTATATTTACGTATAGGCGATTGTTCGATATTTATTTTTATTAATACAGTTAATTCTATAAGCCAATGTCTAAGAAATCAAAAAGTTTCCAGAAAAGAGTTGCGTAGGAAATACTCATAGGAAGTGAAAAAAGATTATTTTTGTCAATAAAATATGACTAAGTTTCATTTCTTTCTTGATCTGGTGAGTCTATAAAATTTAAAAATCAATGGCTGTGGTTGGAAAATAAAAAAAAGTTATGTTTTTTGAAAATTAATGTTTATAATGTGGCTTCATATTTTTTACATTTTCCAATTCTTTGTAAATAACGATAACAATTTTTAAAGTAGTAACATGTTACTTCTAAATATTATTATGATTAAAACTACTTGACGCACTTATTTGGCTCCAAGGTATCTACATATTTTTCTATCTGAATATTTTGGGTTTACTAGTCGTTTTGTGATCACACATTAAAGAAATCTTTAGCGGTGTTCCTTAATTACATCTAATTTCAATTAAGAGCATTCAAGATTTGTAGGTAAGATAAATAAAATGTTTCTCTTTTTCCTTCGTTGTACGAAAAAATTTGTATGCCAAAAAAATAATATTACAACGGCAACCTTTCAAGCATTTTGTTGAAATTTACCTCGATTCTTTTTTTTATTTTCGGAGTTCAATAATAAAATTTTATAGGCAAATGTATAAATATGATAAAATATCCTACGCGAGCTACCGAAAAAGCCTCAGTGAACTACCGGTAGCTCGCGAGTGACCGTTTGTCGATCACTGCTTTATGGCATGTACACTTAAACACGCTTGCAGTTCTTAATAAAACAACAGCTTATTATCTTACCGTCGAAATATGAAATTAGCCTTTGTTATTCGGATCTAACATCATAATATAATAAATAATGTTTGTTTCAGGATTACAGTATGCTTAACATTATCATATTTATTATATATGTAAGAGCCACGGCATATACAATATTACACAGTAGTAAGCCTGGTAACTATGAGAATAACTGTAATTTACAACAACAGCCGTATGGGTGAATAAAGAAGCAGCATCAGGCAACAACTGGTTATTTTAAACACTCCATTTGTGACTACCCATGTCTGTTGGAAAGGAATTTCATATTTTTTTTTATTATCCATCATTTGTGTACTCATGTAGGATGTATATATTAACTTTTTGATAAGCACGTGAAAACGGAAATTTGTCATACAAATGATTCAGTTGAAACAGGTGTTATAACAAATTACTTTGATGCCCAGCACGTTGTAAGAATATCTAGCTACGATGATTTAAATTATATGTATCGGACATAATATATAATAAATTATGTCGGCCCATATCGTACATTTTTATAAACTTATGATAACAGAGTTATGCGGGGAGAAGCGCACGTGTTTAATTAATATGAGGAAAATTGCTTCTGATTCATATTCATATTAAGTATACTTTTATTCATACCACATGATACATAATAATTCGCATGTTATTCGTAACATTTTATTTCTTATCTTTTGGAAAAACGTAGTCTGGGTGCTTTGAAAGAAGAAAATTGTATGCCGTTGGGATTAATATTGAAACGTGAACGAATGGACGTAGAAACATGTCTTTATTCCGAGAACTCCAAGTGATATACTTGTAATAAATACAATTGAAACTTCATTTATTGGATGTCGAGTGTGATGTCAGGGAAATAGGAATATAATATTTTGTATGGCTTTTATTGGTATTTAAGAAATATATTTTTAAATACATGTATGGCTTTTAATTGATTTTTTCATTGGAAAGTCCTTGTTCTGATTACTGTTACAATGCTGATACATTTGCTCTTCATCAACCAATAGGCTTTCACGAAACCTTAATGAAATTGATGACCAATTTACCACACCTATATTTACACACTCAATTCATTTTTACTCAAAGATTTATTTAATTAACTACTCTAGAACATAATTCTCAAAATAATTTTATTATATAAAGTCACCATTGTGTCTAGTTCTATAAAAAATATTTATATTTTTTACAACTATTTTGATTCACAGTGTCTCAATCTTCCATCAAATATAGCAATTTGATCGAAAAATAATATTTCTTTTTTTTATAGTTATAAAGTTACATTAAATAGACACAACTCTAAATATAGACTTATCTATTCGTAGGAATGAGCTTCTAAGAAAATAGAAGATTGACAGTAAATTTGATTATAAGATGTAAAATAAATCACACTACATATTAATTTGAAAACAATCATAATATATTACATTCACTGTCAAATACACTATTATATTTATATATGTCGAAATTTTATGAACAAAGCATCATTCACGTTGAAGCTTCTTCGTGAAATATTTATATTTTCTAGCGTTTTTATATACTCAATTTGAATTACTTAAACTTTTTACAATTCCACATGAAGATGCCGAAAGATGAACCCCGGGTTGTTAGTGACAAAACATATGGAATTTCACAAAGTTTCAAACATTTAAATTTTATACTGAAATTTCATCAAGCATCTTTAATCGATATCATAAATTAGTCCATGTATATTTAATTATGTGAAAAAAACAAATGCATTAAAAATTAAATTAGAGTTAATTCAGTCAAAAAATATACGCTAGAAAATCTTTTTGAATGTTGGACAATTTTTTGCTAACTGGTTTAAAAAAATTTCATCCATGACTTTAAAATGAACTGCTGCTTAGGCAGCTAAACAAAATCTCAAAAGAAACGACTCTGTATCAAATTAATTATGTTGTTAAAAACAAAGTGTTTTGATTTTGCTACAAAGAAAATGATGAAAGCCAAACAAGAAAAAAGTTCATCAACAAATGACCTTGGTGCATTTTTTTCACATTAAATACAATAAAGGTATTACATCATTTCCCCTTCAGTAGCTTTAGCAGACGCGTACTCAAAATTTGTAGGAAAAAAATTGCAGAAAAATAACTTTTACATACAAGTACCTATGCCTATGTAGACTAGTTCCTTTTTATCTCAAATATGGTATTTATTTTTTCAAATAAAAATTCTAAAGATTTATTTATTGGAATAAATGAAAACCCCAATAATTATAAAATATCAGAAACAGGATTGTCAGTTTATGACATTTTTATACACACAATAAAAAGATGTTTTCGTCATTTCATAGTAGAGCTGAAGAGAATATAATTATATTATTCATATGAGTAACAAAAGCAGATTTATAACATAGATGAATCAATTGTTGACACGCTGTAGTTCAAACATTGACGAGTATGAAACTTTATCAAATGTTAACGAATTTTTATTAAAACATTTTTTTCATACATATTTCTAAAACAATATATAATTTCGCTGATGTATTTTAATGAAAAAATTTTATATTATCAAAACTTTAATACTGAATGTGTGTGGTTATTTTAATTATTATTTTTCCTTTATAAGGTTTATCATTGCACCAGCTGCCAACAAGCTTTGGTGTTGCAAGTTTCAACTGGCTTATTCAACCATACGTTAACCAGACGAGCGATTTCATTAATATGGGAGAATATGTCAAATTTTGAGGTAATACCACATTTAGGCAAAACGATTTCAGCTGGAAAATATGTTTAAATTATTTCACTGTTGCTGTATGCGGACGTCTCATACTGTAAAGAATAAAACTCACGTTTAATAGTAAATTTCATAGGCCTAAACTTTTTATATGAAGATGCACTTGAATATTACGGTAAAAAAATAGCAATGTATTTTGGTTCTACAAAATTTGACTTATAACTCATTTTTTTTCACAGTGTTATAATGAAGTTCGACCAAGTGCATGCCAAATCAATTTATGCACTTTAATCATGCTCTAAGCCTCTAATATAAATAAAAATATTATTTTGGTTAATATTAACATAAAAAGCGAAGAGATTTCTTTACGCTGTGTATCATTGTCACGCGTTTAAATTCCACGACCATGTTTAAGTTAAAAACAGCTGAGACGTGATTTTAGTGTACATCTTTTCTATAAAATTTAAAAACTCATGTCATTTTTATGCGACCACGCAGCGACACTCCACTTCTTTGTTATATAGCATGCATATTAATGTATATATTAAGTAACGTACTTTCCGTTTTATAAATTTACTTACTTTACTAAAAGACCTTGCAACAGTTCAATATATACATTAAAAAATCACTGTTAAGGTGTTAACTGTCACTTCTTGATGGAAAGGCATTATATTTTAAATAATAAAAACACATTTTTTCAGTACTTATTTCCACAATATATTTTTTTGATCAGGACCGGTTTCGCTCATCGCGAGCATTATCAACTGATAGAATACAATTTACAAACAAGTCTATTTATACAAAACAAAATTAATTTGAGTTAAAGGTAGCAGGTGTACAAAACCATGGGTACAAGAACTAGGAAACAATTTACATAAAATCATACAATATTGATACAAATAAAGTAAATTAGTATAAAAATTAAATGTTCACAATCACTTATTAAGAATTAAAATTACAGTTATGGTAAATCAATAAACCATTAGGAGCTCTAAACAATCAATAAGGAAGTAAGGAGTGGGGAATTTTTAATGACGAAAATAACCCACAATCACTACTTAATGGAACAAAATAAATTAATACATGAGAAGTCGATTAAAGATGAATCGATGAGATGGGAAGATATGGTCAGTCAGGGGCGTTCCAATATTTTCTGTAAAAAAATTAAGTAAAAGGAGGCAATATCATTTTTCAAAAAAAAAAAAAAAAAAGGAAAAAAATAAAAATAATAATATTTATTTGAAATATTTATTTATTAATCTAATTTAATGAGTACAACAATGGTGACGACGCAAAAGTAGTTTGTTCATTTATAAGGTTAGAATTAGGCAAAAATTTATATCGATTAATTTCAAGGATTTCTTGTTTATCTAATTTCAGTGATTTGTTATTGAAATGCAGGATTTTGTAGTTTATAGTAAAATCACATGAATGTTTATTTTGAAACAAATGGTTTCCAAAAGTAGAAATCTCATCGCCTTTTTTGGCACAAGCTAAATGTTCCTTAAATCTAGTATGAAAGGATCTTCCTGTTTGACCAATATATCTAGCCTCACAGGAATCACATTTTAGAAGATAAATACCACTTTGGCTTAAAATATTAATTTTGTCTTTCGTGTTAACTAACATTCGACTAAGATTATGATTGTTATAAAAAGATACATTAAAAAGTTTTTTGTCTAACTTCTTGGATATGTTTTCAGAAACTCGGCCTAAATAACTTAGTTTTACCCAACGTTTTTCAACGGAGGGAACATCAATCATCAAGCTCGAGGTTACATTTAATAAAGCTAATTTTTTAGTTTTTTTAAAGACAAGTCGATCAATCAACTTTGCATCGTATCCATTGTTAAGTGCGATCTGTTTAATGGTGTTTAATTCTAAATTGAAATTTGATTCTGTCATAGGAATTGTCTTTGGGAACTGAAATTAGATAAACAAGAAATCCTTGAAATTAATCGATATAAATTTTTGCCTAATTCTAACCTTATAAATGAACAAACTACTTTTGCGTCGTCACCATTGTTATACTCATTAAATTAGATTAATAAATATATATTTCAAATAAATATTTTTTTTTTTTTTTTTTTGAAAAATGATATTGCCTCCTTTTACTTAAATTTTTTACAGAAAATATTGGAACGCCCCTGACTGACCATATCTTCCCATCTCATCGATTCATCTTTAATCGACTTCTCATGTATTAATTTATTTTGTTCCATTAAGTAGTGATTGTGGGTTATTTTCGTCATTAAAAATTTCCCACTCCTTACTTCCTTATTGATTGTTTAGAGCTCCTAATGGATTATTGATTTACCATAATTGTAAATTTAATTTTTAATAAGTGATTGTGAACATTTAATTTTTATACTAATTTACTTTATTTGTATCAATATTGTATGATTTTATGTAAATCGTTTCCTAGTTCTTGTACCCATGGTTTTGTACACCTGCTACCATTAACTCAAATTAATTTTTGTTTTGTATAAATAGACTTGTTTGTAAATTGTATTCTATCAGTTGATAATGCTCGCGATGAGCGAAACCGGTCCTGATCAAAAAAATATATTGTGTAAATAAGTACTAAAAAAATGTGTTTTTATTATTTAAAACATTAAAAAATATTTTGAATGAAAAACTTGTACTCAAAAAAATTATATTAAATTTTATTTACACATGTGATCGCGATATCCATATCAAAAATCTAACATCATTGTGTAAGAACTGTTTTTTTCAGCATGGCCTAAACTTTGTTCCAGTTATCTTAGTAAATATTAACTTTCATTTTTTAACAAGATTGTTTTTAATCCGTTAATTGATATTAAAAGAATGAACTATATTTTTTTTTTCAAATTCATGTTCAATCAAAAGTTTCAAGCAATCACTGTAATCACAAAATATATTCTCATCTTTGATCTTTCATCGTTTACAATTTGAAGTATTTCATAAACATTCGAAATAAATGAATATAAAAAATTTGGGCAAAGATATTTTGACTTAGTATTTCAGTAACAAAGTTTATAGAAACCTATTTCAACCACAATTATAATTTTTGACATTCTTTATCTACGATATACAATAAAATAAAAAAAAACATCACTAGTTGGACAGAATTCTTGATTCACAATCAAATCGGTCGAAAAGTATGCAACAAATATAACAAATCTTTTCTGTTGTTTTTTAAGGAATATATTGCTGAGTATATTTATATCATTCATAAAAAAATAAGTTTAATCAACAAATAATGAATGATAATTTAATTTATGGGTAATACAAATTACTCTTATAATTATTAATATTGAGTTACGGCAAAATTTCATTTTATCGTGAGGGCAGAGATAATTATACAGCATGTTATGCTTTAATTAATCCTAGAGATTTATTAGACGACTTAAAGAAGACACGTGGCTGTTTATCTTGTTAATCGTTAGCAAAAAAAAACATAATTGTTCAATAAAAATATGTCTTTGTCGTAATACTGGATAAAAATAATACGACTGTGATTATTTTAGATGTTTAAATGCTATAATAAAAAAACATTAAATAAATGAATTTTGCTCCTTAAATAGTCATCAAATATTCTCCTTTTAGTATTCCATTTAACAATAATTTGTTTGATCTAATAAAAAAATTCTCGATTAATAATGTGTATTAGAGTTGTTTATGTGGAGAGTAGTCAGTATTAGACCTAGGGAATATTGCACAATAAATGTTTTACTCCGTAAGATTTCTCCCACGTCAGTACCTGATACCCCCCTTACCCGATCCAATACATTCTGTGGAACAATCCTGGGTAATGGAAATTGCTTGAATTATTTATGTTATTCTTAAAATAAAGTAAACATATATTATGTTCGCGGTTTTTAAAGGTCAAAGTGTCTCGACTGTCAGCGACGCATTAAGATTTATCAGACATTTTCTGTGTATCGAATGATAATGTTTACGTTAAAGCTACATTATTTATCTTTTAACGCTATTTTTTTATGTAATTGAGCTTTATTGTAGATCTAATAGTCATTCAAAATTTACATTGACTGTATCATTTTTATTAAATTTCTTTGGGCTTGTTCAAGTGGTGAGCGCTTTACTTTGAAAATCAGATATGTCTCGGCTTAAATCCCAATAAGATCAATAGAAAGTAAATTTTTTAAATGAACAATATTTGTAATCTTTGGCATGATTGTTTTTTTTGTTTGAATTGTTGAATGACATTTATGAAATTTTCGGTGGAATTAGTGGTGGAGTAACTTCTTCATTTCATTCGTAAGTTTTAAAATGATAATTTATATTTTGGTTTCACGTTTATGAAATTATCTTGGATTGTATTTCTTATTTTTTCAAAGATTCAAAAAAATTTACTTCCATAGCCGTTATAAGTAATTTTCGAATTTTTTTTTTTAATGTAAAACCATTGAATTGTTATAAATATATTTTTTAAGTGCATATATAAATAATACAATTCAAATATGTTTGCTTCGTTTTGAATATAATAATATCCAACGAAACTTTATTTGGAAAATCTGTAGTGATAGACGTACACAATTTAACTGAATCTGAATCGATTTAGCAGTGTTCATAACGTAACACAGTAATCAGAAGAATTCGAGAGTAATATTTTATTTATCACCCAACTACTTATTATTTTATTTACAGTTGACTATATTTAATGTTCATTTAACTACATCTTATCATATATTCAGTGGTACATTGGGGTGCAATACGGGAATATTTGTAGGATGTATGAACAAATTGATGAAAATAAAGTATATTGTACAATTGCACCAAGATTGGTTCAAAAATCAATCAATGAATATATTTAGTTTGTCTATTCTACCAGAAAGATTCCGGTGTCCTAGACCAGCATAAGAACCAGGATGTTACTAATATTTGCACATGTCATGTGATATAGAAAAACTATTGGCGAATGACAAAGAAACAACGACTGAGAGGTATCACGTAATAGCCATATGCTCCGAATAGGGATCGTATATCACTTTCAAGGTGTTAATTGTCACTTCTTGATGGAAAGGCATGATATTTTAAATAATGAAAACACATTTTTTAGTACTAATTTCCACAATATATTTTTTTGATCAGGACCGGTTTCGCTCATCGCGAGCATTATCAACTGAAAAAATGTGTTTTTATTATTTAAAAAAAAAAAAAAAAGGGATCGTATATATTTAATAAGGTTAAATAAAATTAGTATTGCATATTTGTTTACGTATAACGATCACATATAATATAACTTAATTTAATAATAAAAAATATCTTATGTTAGTAAATAATAGTTGTTTAAAAAACCTTTTTGCTCTTTTTTACAGTAAGAGATAGTTATGAAGATGTATTATGTAGCAATTATATACGCAACGAATTTGCCTCAAAATTACTCTTTGGAATGTTTTTGGAAAATGATAGGAAATATATGTGCATTTATTTTTACAGGAAATTGTCACGTGAATATGCTTTATTTAATTATCATCTTTTATGTAGACCGATCCGAATTTTTGGTCTAAAAGTGTCAAAATCATATATTTACAGTGGTAAAATTGATTGGAATGATTTTATTAATGAAAATTAATTGTTGATGTTATGCACAAGATGAAGAAGACACCCTGGAAAAAATGTTTGTGTTTATTGACAGATGTAAGCAGAAGCATAAACACTAGTTACCATTCAACATTATTCATACAATCAATATTCTTTTATTAAAACATAAGGCTTAAAAAGTCTTGAGAAATATAATTTATGTTTATGTTTAAGATTATCAAGAATTTCATATTGACACTTATTTCTACGTTATTAAAATTATTTCAGATAAACTTTGTTAACACGAAACATTTTCCATTTCATCCAAACTCAAATCCAATTTTCATTGTATAACCTAATATGCTGATAAGAAAGATTTTCGACACACTCAGCATAGTGACATGTGAGATATTATTTTTTCCCGGGGCCATGTTCAAAATAATTTCCTCTTTCGCGACATTTCCCACTCTTTAGACTGTTACGTTTAAACGCTGCAATAAGACGTCTTTTCAAAATACATTGCCGTGAGAGCATATCATTTTTGGTTGGGAAAATACGATAAATAATTTGAACCGTAAAAATAAATAAATGAAAATACGTCATAATAAAACAACATTGGTTAAATAAATTACGTGTTTTTCTATATTTTTATTGTTTGAAAACAAAAACTATTTTTAGTTAAATTCGTGACGGACACGTAAATAATCCTTTGTGGACATATCAATTAAGTTATTAAAAATAACAATGAGACCTACTAAAGTAAATCATATTTCAATCACATTATTATACTTTGTTTGAATCGTTCGTAGTCTATAAATTTCCGCATGTCTTGTCATTCACAACTAGGTTTTGCTTTCGGCATCGTTAGACATTCTGGATAGACTCCACACGGATAGATTCGCATTGACAGTCAGAAACATTTCATACCGTTTACTTATAAAACGAATCACGAAAAAATATTGGCACTATTATTTTTTGTCTGGTCTGAGACTGAATTAATGCTTTTGATAACTATATAATTCTGTAATGTGAGGTGTTCACAAGAATAAACTATCATTAGAATTTCTTTTTTAATTTATGATTTCGACTGAAGGTGCATGATGGAATTTCAATATCAAATTAGAATTGTTAAAACTTTGTACGATTCCTCATGTTTTGTCACTAACGACCTGGGTTTCGCCTCTCAGCATCTTCAGGCATGATGCAATCAGATGCCTGAAGATGCTATGCCATCACACGGATGCAACAGAACTGACGTACAATAAACAGTTAGCATCGTCCATATACCAATTATATTAATTAATATTAGTGATCGATCAGTGACAAAAAATCAGCACATATTTATCTCACGGTGAAAAAATAGCAATGTATTTTAGTTCTACAACATTATTTTTAACAAATATAGTTGAAAGCTATTTCGGCTCACGCCATCGTCAGAACTATTTTTACATATTTATCCGTTTATATCGGACAAACAGGTAGAAGTATATCTACTCGAGCTAAGGAACATGTAAGATCATTCAACAATAAATAAACAGATTCACAATTCGCTAGTCACGTTATTAATGAATCACATGCTATAAATTCAAACTCAGCCCCTAAATGTTTGCATCTTTGTAGTAAGGGTCGGAGAATGACGGCTTTAGAACAGCTAGAAATCAATAGACACCAATTATCACAAAGGATTCTTAACGAACAAACTAACATAATAGCATCGCCACTTGTCCAGCCGTTGCACAAAAGGGTGGTCTGATTTACTTCCAGAAGGATCACTTCCGTCCCACATATAATCTTATTGTCATAGACACCTATTGTTTCATTTAGAATTTTGAAAATTTAGTGCCAGTGTGTTAAAGTAACAAGCTAGACCGTTGGAACAGGAGAGAGGATGTGTGGTGTGCCTTTTCTACACAGCTATATATAGATAAGCAAATGTTAGTTTAAGCATATTTCTGACGATGGCGTGAGCAGAAATAGCTATCAACTATATTTGTTAAAAATAATTTTGTAGAACTAAAATACATTGCTATTTTTTCACCGTGTTATAATGGAGTTCTACCAAGTGAATGCCAACTCAATCAATACATATTTATATCTTTATTATTATTAAATTCATGCAAAGCATTAACAGAACTATTATGCGACAAATAGTTAATTCACAGCTTTGAATGACGATGGCAGTAATTATAATTTGTATGTATGTAATTTAAATTAGCTGCATTCACTGAAGTTCCAATTTCGAGGCGGCTAGTTGTTGAATTCATCTGCACAAATTTATCTCACTGGCCAAAATTTGTGTAGAATAGCTGTGACAAGCTCGTCGTGCTGAACGAATTATAGGATAGGGGCTTTTCTAACCAACAGAAAGATACAGTGATACGTCTGGAAGTAAACAAAGTATAGATAGATATATAGACAAAACGATATAAGCAAATTTTCATGTGCTATATCAAATAACGATGTGAACATAACATAGTATTGACACACAACAACTCTAGCGAAATCATTTCTGTTAAAAATGCAAAAGTCAAGACAAAACATGTCCCAACATTGTAAATTTAATTATTTAGTTGATAAAAACTATATTTAAATGTCGAGCTTGCAATTGATTCACTTATATAGTGTCTAGTATATTGAAAATAACAAGAGTAGCATCAATAAAACCACTGAAACTTGTAAACTAATGATCGAAATGTCATGAAATTTCGAAATATATCGTTTAAAGGTTAACACTATCTTAAATTAAATCAATAGAATATATAATTATATAAACTTTTCGAGTGATGTGTTACTGTCAAAATATTTCATTCTTATATGTTTATATTGTTGTTGACTGTTTGTTATTCTGTAAATAATTAGTTGTTTAGTTATATCAAATCAGATACCGATGAATTATTAGATCGTATAAAAAATATGCCTTACTGGAAAACGTAACCTTGAACTATTGCAGCCCTGGACACCCATGAAGGCGGATGCAAATTAAATGCATTTAGATGCAGTAAATCTCCTAACAAATTGATTGCTTTGAACGTTGAAGGCTGAAATTGAAGCAAAACATGTGCAAAACTTATTGATATACTTTCTCGTGCAGACACGTTTGTTTATATGATATAATTCAAATGTCGAACATCGTGTAAGCTTCAAATAATTTTCACCTCTGATTCTGAAGTCTCGTGAAAGCTTTTCGCCATAGTAGTATATTTACAAATCGTTGATGATAAGCTGACGCTTCCATTAGGAGAATACTATTCAGATCGATCTAGGAACCTTGTTCATAATTTTGAGTATTAATAAAAAATATTGATAGTCATTTTGAGAAAGTTATCAATCACTTACTAAAAAAGACAACTTGAAGTTAATAAATGTTTTTGTTCACATATAAATAAATATTTTAGTGTAAATAAACTATCAATATCTTCAATCAATTTGAAAAATTGCACTATATTCTGATTTGGGATATTAAACGAGGTACATTGATGGAATTTCTATTTTAAATTTGAGCCGTTTAACTAAGAGCTGCGCCTCTTGTGTATGTATGTGTATATTATTACTTTAGATGAAATCTTCAAAAATGAATATAATAAAAAAGCTCGTTATTAACAATATAACGTTTTTTGCTAGAAGGAGAACGATTACGGCTACTATTGTTGTAAGAATTCAAGTATATGAACATTTATATATCAGACAATAGAGAAATATTGTAAAAGAACCTTTCGTTTTAAGACTGTAACGTTTCAATTCAAGGTGGTAGCGTTCACTGTGTGGAAAACCATTATTTTATATATAAATAATAAAAACACAATGTTTAGTACTGTTTTTAAAATTTAATATTTTTAATATGATGTCCGGTTTTTCTCATCGCGACCAATTTCAACTAATCTTAATATTATATTTTATAAATAGTAATTAAAAATGTGTTTCATTATTCAAATAACCAAATAACACTGTGCTGCTGAAAGTTTTCGAAAATATAAGTTATGGTCCTTGAAAAATAATGATTTTTTACACAGAAGGTAGAGAAAGGTCAATAAATAATAGTCACTTAAATCAAATGATTTTCTACAGTTTTACGATGATAAAACATGTCTCAGTTATATTTCGGGTTTGTGTATTTTGTTATTATATTTACAGGCAATGTATCAATAAGAATTTAGAATAGAAAAAAAAATCGAAATCAGTGTACAATCGCAATAAGCCATCATAATGAATATCGAGGATATTTTTTCTGTGAATACTAAGACTTGTCAATATTTTGTTGAAAATCGTGGACAACCTGATGTATTTGAAAAGGACTTTCACACACAACTAGTGTATTTATTTTTTGCCTAATAAATTCATCCGAAAATGCGAACAAACTCCTTCGCCAATATTTATTCACGACCCACTGCCGTAACAGTCGTGTTTACGCTCAGGCGAATTGTTTATTGACACGTCGTAGGATTTTTCCTTCCTAAATTTACGTCTCACGAAAATCTTCTGTGAACATGTTCTCTAAGCCGACGAATAAAAATACCATCTTATTATTCGCAGTGTGCCACGCGTAAACAATTATCTGTATGCCAATATCTACCATTAGCAACACCATCTATGACTGACAACTGGTGATTTCAATCCGTCATGGTTAACGGAGGTAAAATACTCGTTCTATCAATTATTTGAAAACGAAATCTCTAAATTAATAATAATCTTTTAAACAACACTCGGATTAAATTTAAAAATACAAATACTATAATCAACGATGCATCGGCAGATTTTTATATTATCGGTTTTTAGTGGCACTTTATATAAAATTCTCTATAAATACAGATTGAAAATACTTTTGAGCAAATATTTTGAAAAATCGATTTTCAATTTATGTTAAAATATATTTAATATTTTAAATAAACGAATAATATTTAAATAATTTACCAAAAAATATTCAAATATTCTATTGTCAGAAAAGGGCCAAATAAATTCGAATATTGACTACCCGATCAAAATTGACGTCTTGTTTATCACGATAGTTGAAAATATAGTATATGACACGGTGTATAAAAATGTATTTTAGTTCTCCAAAATTTATACGATATAGCTGATAGCTATTTCTAGTAAATGATTATAGGAAAAAGAAGTATGGATAAAAATCAATGATTTTTATATTGTTACGAAAAATTATGTTTGCTACTCGAAATAATTTCTTTAAAATATGTAGTACGCGATCTGAAGCTATATATATTAAAATTTTCATTTTCACATCATTTTTGAATCTTAGTTATTATGAATCGTTTTAATGGTTATCTGGAAGGCACCTGATCATAAAGCCTGCCTTGCAATAGATCGATGAACAATATATTACTTACTCAATGTCATACTATTCAAAGACGATTGTAATCGTACAATGGACCTGAATAATTTTTACGGCAAACTTAAAAAAACATTCCTTCATTTCATTCTAGTTTTTCATATAAATATATTAATTTTTTTAACTTATCAATCAGAGCTCCGCCATAGCGAAAAGAAGTCACTGCGTCACACTACTGGCAAGGTCAATATTAAAGTAAGATTTTTCAATTTAACCTTTGAGAAATTGGGTATGCTATTGAAGCTCTACTGAATATAACATAAGAATGTTTACTCATCATTGCGCCGGTGATAGTGTACATAAATTTTTAGAGGAAATTGAATATATAATATTGATAAACAACCTTGATTCCAATTCAAAATAATGAATAATATTCAATGATGTTTGGCAGAGTACGTCGAATGCGTCCATATTTAATACATCAACATTAAGTGTGTGAGATATTACCGTCGTGAGTAGATATTATTGATGACATATCATGTAGACAGCTTCTGTGGTTTGGAGATAAGGGGTTCTCTTTAACGATCAGGTTAGTCTAATTTCAAATCCTGACGACATCAATAACCAACTGAAGTTTTTTCAATTTAAAAATCTGTTTTATATTGCATATTGGTGTTTGTGAGGTCTCTTCTCCACGATTTGATCTTGAATTCCTTTTTTTTTTAATTGAAAAAACCTCAAATATATTATTTGTTTATAATAAGGGTGATTTCAAGTCATATGCAACTAACTTAAAATAAAAATAAATTCGAACTAACATTTAAAATGACTACCTCTTTCATATCATTCTTTATGAAACAATTATTTATATCTGTATATATTATATTATAGATATTTTTATCCAATAAATTGCTTGCTTTCTTGACAGACAGTTCTCTTTCTCCTCTTAAAAGTAAATAAAGCAATAGGATAGTACCCAGATGATATGAAATCCTAGACTAATTAAGGATTTCTATTGTACCCTTGTGCTTTCTATCAATCACTAACGATTAATGTGCCAAAAGCTAACCCTCAATGTCGTATATCTATATACATCATATTATAGGTTTTATAGAAAGTCGTATTCACTCAGACAAGGATACTAATTCCCCGGTCAACTTATTTATTAGAGATAGCAAAATATATCCTCACCCGAAAAGCTTTTTGAAACAAAAAGCTTGTTAAGCTTTATATCCCTGGAGATACTCAATAAATGTATGTTTTGATTGAAAATAACAATTCTGACTAACATGTCACATAAAAATAAGTTTCAAATAGAAACATAATATCACACTTCAAAATTGTCGATAGAAAATGCTTAAAAATTAAGAAAAGTATCAAACAAAAGTAACAAAATCAGATTATGACATTGAAAGTTTTGTTTGAAATATCTATAGTTTTTTTTTTCAAAAGTTTCAACTGATTGTTTGTGACGTCAGTAGTCTTGTACCTGCCGCGGGTAGATACCTGCTAACATTTCCAGTGTATCTGCTTTTTTGTGACGTCAAAATTTACCAGGCACCGGTTGATCTGGGGTTCCAGGTAAATATAAAATTCAGGATCAGGCGGAATTGTAAAAAATAGACACGAGACCTCCATATTAGCACTTACCCTTATAAGGGATCGACATTTAAATTTAAATCATCGTATTTTTCGAAAACGTCCTTTTTAATATATTGTAAAATGTGGGGTATTAATCAAAGTTACAGTAAAAAATTCTCAGGATGAGTGAAACCAGTTTTATTTATTTTTTTAAATCATTGAATACTGTTTACATTTATACAAATATTTTTCCATTGAAAATGTCAAAAAAAATCACTAATAATAATTATTCACCAAAGTTTGCAAACCAACAAACTGAATAGGATTTTAATTTTAACTCACATAATAATGTAAAAATAGTCCATCGAGTGAATAATGGAGATATTAAAATAAAATGCTTAGAGTTCCTTGAAATTGGGAAAAGCATTAATAGTAATTCACATTTTAAATAGAGCAAGTGGCTTACTCCTATTAAATTTATTTCCCATGAGATTTTCACCTCTAGTGTTAATTAATAGTGTTATGCTAGTTAATGATATTATAATTCGATTCTAGCTCTTTCTCTATGTCCAGTAAAAACGGAAATGGCTTTCCTCCACTCTATATTTTTAAATTAAGTACTAATTTCTCTGTTTATATTAGAAAAAATAACCTCACGATACAGTTCCTCTGAATTGGTTTCTCAAGGAATTGAAACACGTCTGATATCGTATAACACATCAAATGGAATAGAATTGAACTTTCTCAGAGTTACCACCGAATCCATCAAAAATATTTTTCCTTTCTACAAATAATTATAAATTAACTTAAATAAATTAGTATTGTAGGATTTTAAGAGCATTCGCTTATCTTCGTTTTAAAAATATCTGGAAAGGGTTTATATTGTAAAACTAATAAAATACCTACTGCTTCTTATTACAAATGTTGCATTTAAGATATAATTGTTAATTCAATGATAGATGTTTTCATTCCAACTTAAATTTTCCCAAATTAAGTGGTTGAGGTATACAATTTACCATTTATGCTTTGCTAAAATATTAAATGTTTCGAATAAATCAATTAAATCTTAATCGTAATAAAATCTTAAATATTATTATTAGATCGTAAAAAAATCAATCATTTGAAAGAGTTTTTAATTTTTTTTATTATTTGTAATAATATACTTATATGTGTCGGTGCTACACAAATACTAGTTGTTATTAGATATGATTGTTACATGCTGATTTACAAAATCGGATTAACATTCACATAATCATAAAATGAATTTATTTTCACCAAGCAAGCATTGCCTAAAGAACACTTACTTTGCGTACCATTTTGAAATGATTCGTCGTAGAATTATAAATTGAATTTATTTCTTTTAAATGCTCGTCTTACTGACTTCGAATACTCTTTGAAAGTGTTTCATAAAATTTATTTTATCTAAATATACTTTCTTGATAAAAAGCACAAGTCGTTTTAAAATGGCTACAAACAACACACCTTTAATATGATTAAATTGCAAACGTTTCATTGGGTAAGGAAGAAAAAGATATTTAATAGAACGACTAGTCAAAAATATATTTCAAAATATGTTTGCGTCAAGCAATTAACCAAGTGAGGCAGGTACATTAAGAAGAATTCGCGCACATAATCTATATTGGTTGGAAAACAGCTTAAAAAATGACTTGTGATGCTCTGTCATTTCACCAGTCCGCTCCAGGAAATATATCTTAATATATAATATAAAAACAGTAGCAATTGTAGTGAAATATATGAGTTATTTTTAACGTATATGTACAATCACTTTTAAGGTGTTAACTGTCACTTCTTGATGGAAAGGTATTATATTTTAAATAATAAAAACACATTTTTTTAGTACTTATTTCCACAATATATTTTTTGATCAGGACCGGTTTCGCTCATCGCGAGCATTCAGTTGATAATGAGCGAAACCGGTCCTGATCAAAAAATATATTGTGGAAATAAGTACTAAAAAAAAATGTGTTTTTATTATTTAAAATATATGTACAATATTTATGCAAAATGTGTTGTGATTTTCAAACGAGAGACAAAATATTTACAATAATATATTTTTGCTTGTCTACGCGTAATGAGGAAAAACCATTTTTTTGTACAAAATATTTGAAAAGGCTTTATTTTTTTCAAAGAATACTAGTTTAAAAACTCAACAGACCTATTTAATTTTATATTGTTTTTCTTTACACAAAATATGTGTAAAGCATATTCATATAAATTTAAATATATCACGAATTCAGCTGCAATTTCTTATGTGAAAATTATCAAAGCTTTTGAATGTTTATTGTAAAAAATATTAATATTAAAGGAATGGAAAAAAATATATATATAAAAAACATTTTTTCCAGACTGTGTGTACTCACGCATGGAAAAATGGCTTTAGACAAGCGCATTAGCCTGAAAAACATTACGTTGTACCCAATTTGCGCAAAAGGGTCCTTCGTTCATTGAATTGTTTTTGCTTGCTTTTATGAAATAATAACAGCGTTTGTCAGACTAAATCGTATAAAATCTTTATATATAGAATTGCGTTTTCCTAGTAATGGGCAACGAAAGGGGCTTAACTATATAAAAACATCATTATTTTTTATGATATTTTTTTATTCGTCAGAAAAACATCTTCTACATTATCAAAATGCAATGTTTCGTGTGCTTAATTTAATTTTTTTAAATAAATAACGGAAAAGCACTTTCAGTCTCTTAATTGTGAACATATTATGGTTGATGTACTGTATTTATATAAGACTTTTTACCATTTTCTTAAATTTTGTTAATATGAAACATTTGATTGATGTGTTTATCAATCAAAAGTCGATTGTTGTTTTACTATTCCGACGCATCGATAACCTTATTTCTTCACGAAAAAATACATAAATTTTCCAGTGATTCGTTTTGTTATTTGTGACACAATTATTTAGTGTAAACAACAGTAAATCTTGAAAACACTTACTACCTTATTAGATGAAAAAATAACATTCATCGTCAATAAGACATCAAAAATAGATTTCGATAGAAAATTGTCTGTGATTTTTTTATACTTAAAAATTTTTTTTTTTTTTGCAGTGTGGAATAATAGAACTTAATTTTTTCCTTTGAGGTTTATAATACTTTTTAACCATTTTCGGTTATTTATCTACAAAAACACGTTTACCTTATTTTACAAGATAAATTAAAGCTTGCTTTTAAGTGACAGTAATTATAATTAAAATCAAATCCTGTTTACTAATTACACTAAATTTACGTACGGTGAACATTAATGATCGAGTATGCCGTTCAAATTCATAAAATTATAGAGCTTTATATATTGCTTATACGAATAAGTGTGATTTGAATTGAGCTTTATTTTAACATGATAAGCATTTAGCGTTTATAAGCTCGTACACGTGCTGAGATGTTTATAAACTCTTTGAAGACATCGAATTTAACTGCATTCGCTTATCGCAAACGAGGAAATACTAGTTCATTAATCACACTATTTCACGATGTATTTAACCTGAATTGCCTCGTATTACATCAATTGGCATCACAGTAATTAAATATATCAAATAATAACACAGTCTCTCGTGTGTAATCGGAGTCGTGGATAGAAAAAAAATCTGAAAAGTGTTAAACTCGCCAAAAATTGGTAGACTTTTAAAATGTTATTCAAAAAATATTTTATGAAATACAGTAACTTGTGATATATAAATTTTTGCTTATTTTTTTCATTCACGACTTGTGCAGTGACATCGTTTGAAGTGCATCAATGTTTTTGAATGCCGGAGATACACAAAACATTAAAAAATACATAGAGTTTGAGCAATTCAATTTTTATATTGGAATTCCATCAGACTTTTACGGTCGATATTGCAAATCATTGTACACAAAAAACTGAAATTAATCTTCACAATATTAATATATAAAAACATATTGTGTTAACACATCTTGATATACACATTGATATTTGGATATACTTTAATGAATAGAACGTGTCTTTCACTCTAAATTTTATTATAAGTCGACGCTAGTCTAATATTAGTATTAAGTAACTAAAAATAAATAATGTATTACATTATTGAATCGAAATTTAGTAATTAAAGCTTAGTATACTTACTATTTTGACAATCAAATATCGATTCAAAGCTGTGATACTAACACATCAAAAACAATTTTCACCCCAATATTTAATTCAAATATCGCTTTGAAATGAAATTATCCCAAATATATTATATGCATAGAATGTATATTATTCCTTATGAGGTAATCCTACCGCAAGGCTCTATTGTAAACGAAAACAAAGACCCTTTAAGCTTTATTCAACCTATTCGTATCTCTCGATGGAAAACGCTTACGTGAATAAATTAATCTCGCTTTATTTTATCTTTTGAGGGTGTATGATCAAACTTTACGAGCTTCGAGTAACTTAAAAATAATAAAAATCAAGTCTTAACCATAGACTTATGAAAACATTGGAGACAATTCAAAAATCGAAAATACAGCAAACCAGCATTGTATTGTTTATTTTTAAATGTCAAAACATTTCATTAAAATTAAATTATAATTGAAAAAAGTAAACTTGACCTAAATCCTTAATAAAATTCTGTATGAAAAACAACATTTTATTTGACCTAGTTAAGGATTAAATTAATAACATAGAAAAAGAAGAACTAGATAAACAAGCTACGTTGTTGATTGCGAATCATCAAGAACTCTCCACAAGATACGTGAAGGATTTTTAATGGCGACTCGATTCCTTGGTTTTGTCAGAAAAAGTATGAAGGTTAAATGGTATTCAATGGCTAGTGAGATAAAAAAAACAATGAAAGAGATACAATGATGATTGAAACAGAGATACATAATGAACTTTTTTTTTATAAATTTGATCATTTACTTTTCTGGACTATAGCACCAATAAAACAAAAATCATCGTACTTGAAAAATCTAATTGAAAAACGTAGCTCTTACATACGCAGACAAATGACTGTTAAATAAATTAAGCTTTTGTTATGTCTTTAACGTTGGATTATGTGACAAGTTTTATTATAAATGGTCATCGAATTCGCATTTATAAATCAACTTCAAAAGTAAAGGGCACAGCCATACCATTAATTAAAATAAAATATCTTTGCGATAAGACTTCTCGACGATGCGTCCGTATTATATTTTTAAGTTACCTAATGAAAACCTTATCTTGCGGGAAAGACGATCCATGAACCAAAAATATTTTGGTTAAACTCTATATACGCTTGGAAACAAATTTAATATTACTGGATAGAATGTTCATTTAAGTCACAATATTTGAGAAATATATTAGTACCCAAATTTACTTCAATAGTAATTTCAATATCGAGCAACTTTCGCGTGTATTTCAAATACACATTCATAAACACACTTCCTTGGGGAATCTTTAAAGTCTCTTGGTCTTTATTGTACATAGATAGTGCTATTAGATTATACAAAGTACTTACACGTGGATATCGAGGGTAAGCAAAAAAAAATGAAAGAATAATCGTCTTGGAAATTATTATATAACATAATACTATAAGATACATTTATCGGTTCAGATCATTTTGACGTAAAAGCTTCCAAAAATGTTAATATTCAAAAGGTTGAACGTCTAACTACGAAGTATGCCTATAAATTCAGACGCTCCTAAATCAAATTTGAAATACGTACAACTACTTGGGTAACATTGTTCTTTGAGAATAATTCATTCTCAGAATACATTTAATAACTTATTTAGCATTTCGAATGATTCTTTGTTATTTTGACAAATACCAAGTTTATTGCAGAACAATATTCCTTACTAGATGGTTTATAAATTATGGATACCTTAGAAATCCTAAGTGGAATATATCTATCGATAGAAAAATTAAATTTAACCGAAATTTTCTTTCTTCTGTGGAAAAAGATTGTTTGATTTATAACTATATTTTGTTGGTAAAATTCAAGAACTAGCAATGCCCACAATTTTACTTCCTTTTATCTTGGTTGAATTTGATGGTATTGAGATTTAATTTATTATTTTGAAGCAAGTAGAAGATACATTTTTAATAAAATTAGGAACTGTGTTCCACTCTTATTTTTCTTTTGTTACCCCAAAAACTATATTTAGATTTTAATTACTTGCAAGCATAGCAAGCAAGCAAGCAGTAATTTGTTCTACTTATTATGCTTGTAAATCATATTTCGATTCGATATTTTTGAGTCAAAATATTAACGATTTGAATATTTGAAACAATTTCCTGATCCCCAATGATGGGTATTACGGCATCCTTCATTTTTCACCACAGTTTTTACCAACACTCAATCAAAGAATCATTAATACAAAACGAATTCTTAATAAATAGTACGTTTGAATTAAAGAGTTACCAACTTAATAAACATGTAAAAAAACTCAACAACAAAATGCCTTTGAAATCTTACATTATATATACAGCTCTAGTTTTATTAGTGTCTAGCTGATATCAAATAAAACCACTTGCTATCTATTTTAAATCTACCAATTCGGACAATCAGGGTGTTCGATGTCTGTGTCCGCATAGCCATTAACATTTTATTTACACATTACGTCATATAATACAAATTGAAGTTTAAGTTTAATTCAAAAATTGAACTTGAAATGAAACTGGTTAGACTACTACAATTTCACAATATTTATTCATAGAAAATCTCTCTCCATAAACACCGTATAAATGATATTAATAACCAACAAATTTATGGTGAACTAAAAACTACGATAACTTTACTATCAAAAAATAATATTGATTGTACTATGATTTTCCAGGAATTTGCCTGGAAATTTTTTTTTCATGATGTTTTAGAGGTAGTATTGTAGTATTCTATATTAAAAATGCTTCATTCTCACAAATATCTTTTAAACCTGTGAAATGCTTGAATTTTTATCATAGTCATATGGGGTTTTTTATTTTTTTGTGGAATATGAAAAGGTGTTGAAAGGGTTGCAAATGCTGCAACGGCAGCAAATATGATATAAAAAAACAGAACTTATGTAATATTTTCTGAAAACTATTATGGACGAGTCTTGGTTTCCGAATCCATTGCTTACGACAACTCAATGAGTAAGCTTAGGAACAAGTGATAGTTCTATATATTTGATTTAATCAGTGACTCTAATTTATAGCAACACAGAAGTCAGCCATTATAGATGTTAGTCAGTGTGTTCAACTATTGCCATACTGTGACGTTTATATGTTAAATAGAATTTTATTATGTCGCAACAAATTCAAAATCCAGAAACAGACATAACTTTACCATATTAAGCGTATTAGTTCAGCAGAAACTTACAAATAAATATTAAGAATACTTGTAATTCATTGGATTTCCAAAATTATTGATGTTATTAAGAACTTCACCTACTTATATTTAACTGAATGAAAACCTACAATTATTATAAGAGTGCCTCATTAATGTTTTTGATTATAACGAAATATGAATGCTTGCATAAATTTCATAAAAGCTACAGAGAGTAACTAACATACATGAATCTCTCAATTAGTAATATATTTGCGTTACGTTTAGAAACAGAAGGGTATTTTTCGAATGAAACCAATCATGAAGGTTCGTTCTTTTGTTATATTCAGAAAATGTTTTGTAACATTTACGATGTTCATACCGAGCTTCGCTCTTTTTTGATTCTTTTATTCGCGACTTCAACTCGTTTAGAATGTTTTATTTATTTGCAGAGTGTTGTGTAACAACAGAATCAGATTATTACGTCTAGCCAACACTGTGTGCAAGAGATTTTCAGATTTTACAAGAGGCCTATGACGATTTATTTGAAGACGAAAAAAAATTACAGTACTTCAAAAGTAACACAATGCTTCGTGCGTTTTTTTACTACAGGGTGGACGGCATATGAATCGAAAAATGGTAATACAATTTGAGAAAAGTACACAAATGAAAAACTAATGACATGTAACGAAAACGAATCAAATCGATTATAAAACAACCAATACATAAATCACATAGGTGAATATGTCCACGAATCAAGAGAATGCATTAATCAACCTAATTCATACGGCAGACATAAAAAATGTTCATGGATTTAGCCACATAGTTAAGGATTGTTAGCTTGTCAGTTTAAATTTTTTTAAATGTAACACTATAAGAATACATTACTATGAGCTTTTTTATATATAATATAATTTGCATTATACCTTACTTTATATTTTAGTATCCATATTCAGTCAACAAACTCATATACATACGAACCTTTATCATTACTTTCAATCCTAAACACGTGAAATTTCATCAACTTAAAATGAATTATTTTGATAAATGGTTACCTAAAAAGTTTTATAATCCAGAGTGATTTACATGCGATAATTTACAAACTAAATGAAATTACTTTTGACAACAAACTTAGTATATTAATCTTACTCTATATAAAATTTGCGGTTGCTCTACATAATAATACATGTCATACAATTCCACTTACTTCATATTGTGGATTTGCCACATAAAAACCACAGCTGCTACCATTTTTTTTGTAGAAAATAGCTCTTAATTATGAACCTGCGTCTCATACTCTCAGTAAAAATAAAATGTTATTTTTTTATATAATAAAGTATCACGAATAATTGAACTATGATACAAAATTTTATGAAATAAATAATGAATATTTTCATACAAAATTAATTAAATCCAATAAGAGATATCCTTTTATCGTGTCTTTTTACAATTATTGTAATAGGCCTTTGACGTAAAAAATACCACACGAATTATATTGTTCTGCTATAAATTGCCGTCAAACAGGGCAAAACTTTAAAAATCACGATTGGCAAGAAACCTCTTGTGGTCCACATTGATTTAAGTGTGCAGAAAATTTATTTGATCATGTCCGTTTCCTGTGTAGAACATATCGACGCCTAATAGAGATAACTTTTTATCATAACATTTTTTTTATAAAAATTGCTTTTTAAAGGTAGAATGCTAAATCACTTTTGGATCACTTGGGAAATCACTGTCGGTATGTCTCGTCTTAAGTGTCAACGTAGATGATAGCTAATTTTAATCATTTCAAACATCCATCCATTGGTATATGAATCTGGAAATCTAAAAGTTCCTACCGTAATAGAAAAAATGACATTTACCACTCAGCCATTAAACAGATAGTAATATTTAATTTACATGTGGAATGAAAAATATTCATCGTCACTCTTTTAAATAGTTTAAAATATATAATAATTTGAACACAAATCATACTTTATTTAATAATATATTATAACGAGCTATTGTATTAATTCATTACATTAATGGTACACTGAATTATATAATTTTATTCGAGAACGAAACTATTGAAGCGTTTCATTGAAACGATATGCACTGCGCAATAATATTTCATTATTAGTAATTGTATGAAAACTTTCTACCCTTATCTTTTAATGGTTTTGGGCATTGTGCGTAATTGATTTGTGGCTTTCAATTTAACTTTTAAAAATTGAATAATACCTGGCTCATTTACCAGTGGCGGCTCTATGTGAAATGGCTAAAATTAGATTTTCACTAATTAACACAAGTGGAGATTCGCTTTTTTAATATATTCTTAAAACTATTGGAACCACTATTTGTACTTGATATTTTTTATTGAATAGAAATACAACAAGAAATCGTTATTCTTTACATTACTTTTTTTCAAAGAACTAGGTTGAAGCATTCATTATTTTGGCAATAAATACAACACAAAAATGGCGGGAAGAAGCCACGAAGATGTAAAAAACGTCTGTTTTTTTTTTTAAATGACGGTAAAGGAAAAACTTGTATGCGTATTATTATCATCACTCATTTTAAAATATTGCGTTCGTCTGTATCATGTTTCTAAATCGATTTTCCGTTTCCTGATATTTTGATTAAAGTAATGGATACTTTTCCACTTCATGTTTTAAATCGATAAAACGCTGTCGGGTTTCTCAATTTTTGTGATTTGTGTATTAAATTTACATTGCAATATTGTTGGTTTCTTTGTAACATTGGCATATTTTAAATTGTTATGTTAAAAAATTTGCACTTTAATAAGGCTAAAATTAATGCAAATGAAATATCTCGTAATTTACTTTCTCGTATATGAATTAGCCTCCATTCATCTGAGAGTAATCATCAAATCCATTTCCAAACACAACTGTTCTCGAGATGACTTTGATTATCATTATTGAGATCTGGTGAAGCGGTGTCACGTTATCCAATATCGGTCTAAGCCAAGCAGCTTTAAATGTTATTAATTTCAAAGCAATCTTGAACGGATATGTCAATCCTTTAGAGTGAGCTTACACAGTATTTAACTCACAATCGTGATAAAGATTTTCGTAAGACTGCATCAAAGTAAACGAAGTTTATATTACATTTTAAACATAAGAGAGTTCGATTAGTGATTTTCTTTGACTCATATTTTTTTCCCGATTTATAAATAAATTTTGAAATATATTCATATGATACGAATGATTGTAATGTGCACTTGTAAAGGAATCTATTCCCCTGCACCAAGGGCCATCCCTGTCTGGCCGTTATGTCTATAGGAAAGAAATGTCGAAGAAAGATTTCAATTTGATAATATTCAAATTACTTGTGAAGTTTTTTTTTCTTTGGAGAAGTGAGAAAAGCTTTTTTATATTCGTGGTCACAGATTTATATTTTTAATCATTACGACGATTATACAATCGAGCGTGACAGAGATCTAAAACGCTAAAAACGATAGATCAAATTTAGATAATAAATTTCATTTCTTTTGAAATTAATCAATGATTAAAATTATTGATATTTATAGAGTCAGTCGCTTTATAGATGTTGCTTGATTTATTGATCGAATTGGCATTCACTTGGTAGAACTCCATTATAACACAGTGAAAAAAATAGCAATGTATTTTAGTTCTACAAAATTATTTTTTAGAATATAGTTGATAGCTATTTCGGCTCACGCCATCGTCAGAACTATGCTTAAACTATCATTTGATTATCTATATATATCTGTGTAGTAAAGGTACACAAATATTGTATATATATATTTTTTAATATTTTTTTGTTGCTTCTTGGACTCAAATGACAATCATTTGTAGCCATGAATTTAATTTTTAGTTTTTAGTATGCATCAATATATAAAAAACTACATTTAACGGCATATAATTGAGAAACATTTCAATCCACTCCACTGATTGTTAATAAAATTATAAAATTTTTATAAAAATACATGCTATAGAATTAGGAAATCTGCGCTGCTTGGGAATAACAACTGGTATGAGGGCATATTTGGAGTTTGCTGATCACATCAAATTTACTAAACATATAATTTAATATTTCATTTATTTAAACAATATTATTTCTCTCATTTATGTATTTATGGTTGGCTCCAAACCATTATATGGTACTAATATAGTGGTAATTATTTGATTCATCCCACTTGTGTTCAATATGTATAAAGAGAACGGATCCATCGTTACAAAATGAAATGTACATATTTTTGATAATTGGTAGTATTTCAAAATTATCTTTTTAAAACAGTAACTTTTAATCTGGGGTGCTTAAAAGCTTTTCGTATGGTAAAAGATGTGTTTATTGTTATACATTTTGTATAATTGTATTATAAAATATAAAGCTTTATGGTATATAAATTTATTTATACATATTCGAACAATTCTAAAAATTCAATTCACTATAAAATTGTTGTGATATTTCTAACTTTTATATTTTTTAATTATCTTGCAAAAAATACATTTCGTTAAATTAAAAATGAAAATTAAATTTAATTGAAAATTAGAATTTATTTTAAAATTCAACGAAGTGTCAAACACTGAAATCGTTTCACTGGCTTTCAGCACAGTGCATTTTTGTGTGCATCATAATTCTTGCAATTTTCGAATGATTTTTTTTTATTACCAACGAGTTTTAATTCTCAACAGAATAATTCTAGGCCTCACAACTTAATATTGGTATATACTGTGTATAATCGATAAATGAAACAGATTTAATATTTTTGTGAATTATTTAAGGGGGGTAAGACGTATTATTTTTGTGTTGTTATCTACGAAGTCTGAAGACAGTCGAATTCAACATTAAGTAGGCTTTGCGAAAGCTTTGAGCTTCTCATAAATTATTCAAGAGACCTGGTTTTATTTGCCGTCGAGACATGATTAAAAAGTTGACCTACCAAAGCACAATGTTAGATCATCACCTCAACGACATAAAATAAATACTCTTACAACGATACATAATTTAATAGGTTGACTACCTGACTTCACAACACATTGTCTACAAGTCTACAATTTTTGTTTTTATCACACAGACTTATGAACACTTATGACAATATGAAATCAAAGTGTGTAATATTTTTATCAGCAAAATTTTACACATATCAATAGGGTAATAAACTTCAACAATTTTGTACAGTTTATTATAAATACAGAAGTTTTTTAACATTATTAATTTTTAAAGCATATATGATATTTAAAACAGTAACAGATTCAAGTAAAATCTTTCTACCCCAAAAGTTACAAAAAAAAATATTCAGATTTTCGTAGTGAATTATTTTCAATTAGTAAAATAAAGAAACATTTTTGATTAAGTTAAGAGGAATAAAAATAAAAGTTGTTTTACTCTAGTATTATTTCGCTCATATCTTTTTGTATTCCCTTATTATATTATGAATACTAATCAAAGCAGTTAAATTGTTTTTTATTTGAAATGAAACGTTGCATATTGCTCCGAAAGGCCATTTGAAAATTCTATAAGCAGTATGGTTTTGTATATTAAAAGTAAATTCCGCTAGAGACCCGAATATCAAAAAATATATCTTAATGCATGTTTTGTAACTATTTGCTTATACAAAATAAATAAAATACGTATTTCTTATTTCAATGAAAAATCAGCAAAATATACAAATAGTTCCGATCAGTATTTTTTCCAACCTGGTACACTAAAAACATGGATTTATATAAATACCGAGGCAATTCAAATAAAATATATTTTTTTCTCTACGGCTGCTTTTTGTCATATGATTATTTTATCATCCCAAAAACTTTTAGTTTAGAACTCAATTCAGTAAAGTGACAGATCAATATTTAATCACTTTCAGTAGAAACGTGGTTGATGTCTTTATTTATTGTAGTAATTTTGGTTGACTTTTTCAATTCCTCTTCCACCAGAATTCTAGTGTATCCCATATAATTAAATGATATTAAAGTCAATTTACTTGGCTACCAAAATTTTAATTGAGTGCAAGCTTACATATATAAATAATATATATGATATGTCTCTTTTTAATTTGACTCTAATGAAAGATTACATATTACATATACCAGTAGTAGGTTGAATTCAAAATTCTTCGCAAGTATTGTAATCATTTCAATATCTTACTTAAAAATGACTACATATTAATATCGATGAAAACCGCAGTATGCTAATCTTAGGGTAACAGCAATATTCAATTTTAATAAAATGACTATGTTGCATATATGATATGTATATTACCCATCCTATTCTATTCAACCAAACGTAACAAGTACCCTTTCACTGAACCCAAAGTGCGCTAAAGCTTTCCCTAAAGATATGTAAATATAATGAACTTTTATAATGAATCTACCCTATTTGCATACAGATTAAATTGATGTGTTTTTAGAATGCCAGTACAATATCATGTTGGATACAATATTCGCCGGTCCTGAGAGCAAGTTATCAATGGAGAGCTTTTGCCCATTTTGTTGCGAGGTCACGAATTCGACCCCCGGGAGTGGAGTCCTTCGTTTGACATATTCAATTCTTTTTAATTCGTATTTAAATAAACAGATATGCAAAATTCGCTGTTGTTACACCTTCTCTTTCATAATATTATCTATATTTAAATATAATATGGATAACATCCGCGTCCAATGTGGAGCATATGGCCATCCTTGGAACGTAAATTTAATTTGTGGGGCATAAATTTATCGTGTGGAACATATATCTTTTTCCAAAAATATAAAAAAAAAAAAACATTTTTTTTAATTCAATTAAAATTGTAGGTTTTTTTCCACTTGACATTTTTCGAAACACAATTTATGATAAGCATCTTCAGACAAATTGTATTGTAATGTTGTTCATTACTACATAACTAATTCTAAACATTAAAATGCAGAAAGGGGTGAGTATTTTTTCTTTTTACCGGACGGGGAAAGCAGATTAGAATCAAATAATAAACGTAATAATTTTAAAACGGTACAAATTACATATTGCTTAAAAGTGCTTAAAGCTTAAAATCTTGAGGGATGAAAAATAGTAATGGTGATTCATTTGGTTAATTTAAAATCTTATTAACTAATAATTGATTACTGCCAATAGTATTATTCATTTCAATGTCTCTATTTATTTACTAAATCGAGAATTTGTAGGTTGTCTTGTTAATTAACATTATGATGGTATTTATAATGAAATAAATTATAATGACGAAATTATAACAGTCCAAAGCAAGCAAAACAGCAGTCAAAATCAAGAATTATAGTCAAATTTTTAAATGTATTGGACTTCTTTAGACGCTGAGATAATCGAATATTTTATCATACTATTTTTATTTTATTATTAAAAAATATATTTGGCATTATTATTAAAAAAGCGCTCGTCTTTGCGTTTAATATTCATATAATCAATTTTATTTATTTAACTGTTATAACATTCACTGAAGATCCGCATTAATAACGTCCTTGTGCTATCAATTAAAAATCATGTAAAAAATTAAATTCTACAAATGTCATAGAATTTTCTCACACATTTTTTTAGGTTAATCCGCCAAATTTTTATCATTACAATCAATAATTCCCATGAATAAACGACTTTATTTAAAGGAAAAATTATCAGCCACCTCTATTGAGCGGAGGAGTTTTAGAATCATGAAGTCAGAGATAATTATATATTTAAGATCGATAGTTAACACCTATTTTAGCGACACGCTACTTTTGCGTTACTAAAACTGTTATTATTTTCGTTGAATACTGACATTTTCCAACAACGTTCGTATTCAATTATCATCCTTTAATAAATTAGTAATAAACTGAAAAAGGTAATTAACTGTCAACATTCTATCTTTGATAGATTATAGATAAAACATAGAGAAAAATATCATATAGGTATTTTAAATCCATAACTGCGTGAATAAAAAGAAATAAACCAAACACAATGTAGTTTTCTATAAAAAAAATATTTTGACTATTTCCTAACGCAAGTAGAATTGCTTTATGGGTCCCATTATATCGTCTTATTATCAAGCGCTTTATTAAAAATATAAGCCAATTTTTTACACTGCAATCAAATACCTGTTCACCGATTGCTTTTTAAAAATGTGTTTCAATTATAATTACAATAACAGTGATGAAATTTTAAAAAGTCACTTCTTTATAGACGCCATACACGACACGTGGATGCCAATGCAATCTGTCAAAACAACATGATTACTCCCGAGCATAAACTTATTGAAGCTCTCTCAAAGTCCTACTTTAATTATTCCTTATTTATATTTCAAAATATGGGATATCGATTTGATGTCCAAAGTCTTTCTCACATTAATTCTCCGTTCTTTATATTTTAAGATTCATATATTTTCTATTTCACGAAAGACATGGTGTGATATCCAAACTTATGTTATCTCCATTTTGTGCGACTGAATTATTGTCAATTCTTAAAAACGAAATTTGTTAAGATGCTTTATTAGTGTCTTTATGCTATTCGAAATTCAAAAATTCATAGTCAACGGTTTTTCCGAAAATTTTATCCAATTAATAAATACTAAGCGATTTTTTCTTCAAGCTCTATATTTTATTTTATCTTATCAAAATCCAAATGAATGCTTACTACCATTTATATAAATATTCAATTACTTTTAAGGAGATAAGTGTCACTTCTAAGTAAAAAGGTATAACATTTTAAATAATAACAAAACATGCTTCATACTATTTCCTTTGTATGAAAGTAATATATATTCCCGATATATGATAGTTCTAGAAAATCTGTTGCTATCATTTGCAATACCTACTAAAATTTTAGATTTAAAAAATATCTGCAACCAGAGATAAAAATATAGACATAATTTGCAGATCTTAATAGTAAAATTACTTCTGTTTAATTACTTAATTTGATACTTTTGCAAAGCATAATTTCCTTGAAAAGGAAAATTACCATCTTAGATAACTCATGTATGATATTTAGGTATTAATAGGAAGTACATACATATGTAAGCCGAACGTGCTTCAGGAGAATTGGGTTAACTGAGCATCTACCCTTCTGACAAATTATTGCCTAGGTCTGTGTTAACGGCACACATAATTTGCCTCAAAACATAATTTCCTTACATGCAGTAATGGGTGATCACATTCAAGTGATAATCTATAGGAATAATAACACCATTTTATAGTGTAATAATATTCATAACATATTACTCGGTAACAATTTCAGTAAATATTTAATAGAAACTATTTCCTAGTTACGTTACATCCAATATAAATTATTTTTGAAAGACAGAATATTGTAACCTTAGTTAAATACTGTCGTGAGCATAAAATTGTTCTGCTTGAGTTAAAAATATTGCTGAATGTGTGACTTTTTAGTGGAATTCTATAAAATATATGCATAAATATAACTCAAGTGGTGTTTGAGAAAAACGTCTAACATATTTGGTAAATTACAAAAAGATTTGATTTAAAACATATCCGTTTTTATTTATTTTGAAAATAAACTGAAATGACAGCTATAAAGCGATCATATACATCCTCATAAAAAATGTTTGTGTATTTGGATTTTGTTGTTAATACAGCATATTTTTATGTGTAGGCTTGAAAATGCTCTCCTGAAAATTTTTAAATTAAGATCACATTATTTCACTGGGGATGTTACAAACAAATTATGTACAGTGGAACCCCAATCAACCGTTTTCGCATAATGCGTTTTCTCGAATGGATCGTTCGTTTTTTATAGACCTATGAAACACTCATACGAATAATCTTAAATAATCCTTCGATTTCCTTCATCTATCGTCTAAATATTATGGTCTCGTCTGAAACACAATACAATTTGTGAGTTTGAGCACATCAATTCTTATGTGTTATATTAACCAAAGAAATTTATGTTGAAATATATAGCTCGCTCAAATGTCGTATGATTTTCTTTAATAAATAATTTCACAAGAAAAAGTTTAAAGCACTCTTCGATTTATTCAATAAATAAGATTTTTTATAGCTTTTACAAAACCCTCTTATATTTAACAATTTTTGTAAAACCGCATTTTTGGAAATCAAAGTGGGATTTTATGTTTTTCATTATTATTTTAAACCTTCCCACATTCCTTGTTTCCAGCATCTTTCGTTGTTTTTAAGGATCCCTTGAAGAACGTGGAATCGAGGTTTCACTATATATATATTTATAAATAAATTATAGTTTGAAGGACTTGAGCTACGATCCATCATATTATGACATGATTAGAGCCGTTAAGGCACTACTTTCAAATTTTCATTTAAAATTGTCGTTAATTTATATGTAGATTTACTTGTTGTTAATTTAGTTTTCTATTTAACACGTCTAAATGGTTTATAATAATCTTTAAAAATCTGCTTAAAGTTCTTATGTGGTTAAAGTAGTAGAATCAAATTGGGTCGAGTTAAAATATAATAGGGTGATTACAAATTGCCACCTTTTTTTTTTTTTTTTAAATTTGTAATATTTCATTTCACGGATATTTGATTAAATCAGTTGCGATAGTATGCAAAGCTTCATCAGTTAACTTACGATTAAGATAATTTTTTTTAACCTGCACATTGTATCGTTTTCTTTATGTATTGTTTATTTTTATTACTTTCACAGTTAGTTTGTATGTTATTTGATATATAATATATAAATTAGGCTGAAATGTTACCTTAGTGAACCTATAGAGACTCTTATTACTAGAGTCTTCTTGGTTGAAATACTTTTTTTGGAATTGCATTCAAAAAGAGGCAGAAACGCTGAGTCAATAAATAATTGCGAAAGCACACCGGAGCTTTAGAGAAAGCTTGATCTATGCGTCGAGGCCTGACGGAAAATCCCGAGCACCGTGACGCGTCGCTACCTGACGCGAAAAAAATAACAATTTGAATTTAAAATTCACGCAAATGCCTGCGGGGCACCCCGTCCTTGGTTAGTGCTTCGGTGATGTATTAATGACTGGTAAAACAGGGAAGTTAAAGCCATCCTCGTTTTAACACTACAATGATTATGACTTACACGTATAATTTACATATGTAAATAAGCAAATATATCATATATACAATACTACATCATGTTCTAAATTCTAAAGTTTTTTTAATGGATTAGCGTTTTGATTTGCTTGATTTATATGCATTTTTTCAAATGTTTATACCCGATCAATTGAATTTATTCTCAGAATAATATATATGTGCTCGGATATTGAATTTAAAGTTAAAATACACTCAAAAGGTTCGATCAATCGTTTGCACCTTAAAATCGCTGTCTCAACATATGCGAGTCCACATCGCATCGGCATTTGGTTCTTAGTAAGATAATATAATACAATAATGCCGATCAATATTTATTTTTTATATTAATTATATCAAACGTAATCCACTTATGTAAGCATTCAGTCATAGTAAATGGAAGAAACTATCTAAACAGATGTATTGTAGTTATTATAATTTATTTACAATAGTCAAATTACCAACTGAATAACTAAAAATAAATAATTGCCACACACAGTCACGTCTGCTTTCCACATTAAGTATAAAATACGTAGGCTTCGATTATTCTAATTTTAAAAACTGCCATAGGGTAGCTGTCAAACTCACTGCTCAAGTTTTGATCGTAAAATTTTACTAGCACTTATCCGTGACTTTCCATTTAGTTCAGAAAAAAAAAATTGAATCCATATACAAAAACGTATAAGCATCTACACAAAAATCTCATGCTTGGATTTTTTTATAAATGTATAGTTCAAGCCTAAAAATGAATATAAAATATTGTAGAACTAAAATACATTGTTATTTTTTTCACCGTGTAATAATTTTTTTACCCGCCAATTTATTATTTATTTACGTTGAATCAAGTAATAACATACAATATATACTCTTATTTTTTTTTAAATGATAAAAACACCTTTTTAAGACTTATTTCCAAACCATAATTTTGAATCAGGATCGTCAGTCTATAATCTATTTATCAGATTTCTATCAGTTAATAATGCTCGCGATGAGCGAAACCGGTCCTGATAAAAAAATATATTGTGGAAATAAGTACTAAAAAAATGTGTTTTTATTATTTGAAATATCATGCCTTTCCCTCAAGAAGTGACAGTTAACACCTTAAAAGTGATACTCTTTATTATCTGAAATCTCTTTTTTAATGCGTTAAAGCAAAAAAACCGGATTAAAATGATTTCATATGAAATCAATAATAATATTCATAATGTTTCTTTTACCGTGATAGAATGTAAACAATTATATCTCCCACGTGAAAATTAAATTTAATATATGTACATATGTTAGCGTTCTAAATCATTTCAATTGATACAATCTTTGGCATTATTTATTGGCAGCCAATTACCAATAGCTAATTGAACTTGAGAAGCTCTCAATTATTGTGTGCTTTGTAAGTCAAATAAGCCTTCCCTCACATATTCGAAAGCACTTACGTTCAACGATCTTAATTATTTTACTCCTAATTCCTTCTAAATAAATATTATAAAGTTTTATGATCGTGCGTTGTCTTGCGGTTAGCGAAAAATAGCAACGGAAGTTCTAAATTTTACAGCGCAGAAAATTTCCATATCATTATAGACAGGAAGTCTCGCAGGTGGGATGAGGGAATAAAGAAATGTCTGAAAAGGGGAATAAAGGCAAAGGTTACGTCATTTTCACTTATTGTTTCATATTACTTCTACAAAGAGTTAATTATAATACAGGAAACGGCGCGTCACATTTACAAATATGAATAATATTATACAATACAATATATATAAACTTCAGATTAATCGCAATAATTTTTCTTTATGGGTTTTCGTGAGATGCATTTTAAGATATATACCATTAAGATTCGTTATTTTTTTAGACTTATCATAGAATGTGGCCTTGTAGTAAATTTTTGAAATTCGAAAATAAATGCCGCCAAGTTTTAAGCAACGAAACATATGTTGTTATTCAGTGCAGTCATATTAAACTAAAATGCTTGAACGAACATTATATGTTACAATACAATCATTCGGAAATACATCCAAATCTGGGTCAGATAAAAAAGAAGAGCATTTTCTGCGTACACTCAACTTCAGCAATTAATTTATTATTTTCATATTATTATTATCCAACCAAATTTTTAGAACTTGTATAACAATAAAGTTTTACTTTTCTGCTATGTTAACATTGAATGTGTTTTATCAACATTTTAAAGTGCACATACTTCAGATTAACGAAAGGAACGTACATTAAATTGTATTTAGAATAGATATGAACTTTCTTTTGTGGATCACATTTTTTTACTATGGTTGCGTAATTAAATTAAACGCTTTCAGTTGACATGAATACGAACGCACTTTGCTAAGAGATTTACCAAATATCGAACGATAAAATGTTTTAATGGGGTTAATTGGCCGTCTGGGAAAAATCCCCCTGTCTAATCACGAAATTGTGCCAAAGAAGTTTTCACTGAGGAAAAAATACTTCGCAAAAGTTTCTTTCAATATATTTGGAAACGATTTAGGTTTGTGGGTCAAATAAATTTTATTGTAAAAAAGTTCGTTAAACAATATGTGGGTTTCAAAAATAAATTTATCTGCAAACAATAAGACTTTCCTTTTATTTTCCATTTCACGCATGGATGTTCTTGAAAAAATTCACTCAATCAAAACAAATTGATGATAAAAGAATACTTTTTCAATCGATTCAGCGGTTGATTTGAGAATACTCTTTTTGAATACAAGTGAACATTAACGACTTGTTATTAAGCTGCTAATTGGAGACGTGTTTTGTCTTTATTAAAAGTTTTTTTAGGTTGACAGTGAAATAACAACTTCGGAATATTCATTTATTTTTTACGGAAACTTTAAATTGATAACAATTAGTCTGAAGATTCTTCTCGAAGACACGGAGCGTGTCACGGACAGACAAAATAAGTTAAATAACAATTTCATCGATTTTAAATTCATAATATCAAAAGACTTAAAAATACTTTGCGGTTCTTAAATAAATTTTAGATTTAACATAACCAATTTTAGAAAAACATTTTCTACTATTTAAACTGTCGAACCAATTTTATCAGATTTTCTTCATGCCAAGGAAGTGAGAGTAGGGTGACGTTATTAACTTAATTAATAAAATCAATTTGTGTGTTCCGGATAGTTTTTTAAGAAATCGTGTACATAATTTGTTTGTTCTTCCAAAGTGTAGAACCAGTCTGCCAATGGGGATGCCAATGGTAAGACCATTAACAATGTTCAACAGTATTGCTTCGGATGTTCACGTATTTTATGTGGACAAAAGTGAGTTCAGACGAATGCTATTTTTTCAGTTAAAGAAGACATTTCATGAGCTTTATTGGTTGACTTTTTTGCAATCCTTACTTATTTACTGTGTATTTGTTTGAATAAAAAAAATTGAAAAACCTGTAACAACAAAGTTTTATTAAGATGTCGTATATAAAAGAAAATTAAGATATATTTACATTGTTACATTCATTTGAATTTAAAAGGTCCTTTTTTATTTGATTTGTACTATTTCCACATTTATCTGGAGCGTTTCCGCTCATCGTGAGCATTATCGACTGATGAAATATATATTCATTTATGCATGATCTGTAAACATTTTCCTTATTATATAAACCAATTGTTTTGAGTATCAACACGCTGCAGACAAAACTTAGGTAGTCAGCAGTTAGTTAACATTAAATTTATATAAATACACATTTATACATTTCTGTGCGAATTTCTAAGCAATAAACATTCAAACCTGCTATTTTTTACTAGATTATTATTAAAAATTATTTGTGTTGATAAGCTTGTAAATTCACTTACGGGACTTAAAATTGTGTCAACTATATGGTCACCTTATACAGAATGCATTTTAATTCAATTTCATGCCACTCGAGTAAGACGATGTTCCGGAATGCATACTACATACATGGAAAGTAAACTTGCATGAGTATACGTAAGTAGCTACATAGTTCTGCTATGGCATAGGTAAGAGTACAATCTCTTGTCACTTCGCAACTCTAGCTTCTAAAATGTCAAAGTTCAAATAATATACAGCTGTAAAATTTTTGATTCATTCCTTATATTTGTTTATAGCATAAAAAACACAAATTTCCTGAAAAAAATATATTTTCTAGAGCTATTAAATGCAATACTGAAATAGAGCGACTGAAAATAATTGTTTATTTTTTACCGAAAACCGTCAAGTATGTCAAATTTTTACCGTGTTTTATAAATATCAAAATGTTATTTTTTTTCAAGCCCCATTGTCTGCCATAAATTTCTTTGACATTTACCTAGCACTGTCAAATATGTATCAGAAGATTAACACATAGGTTGAAAAGTTGCTATACATCTAATACTATTGTATAAGAATTACTAATGTGTTAACTGTCATTTCTTGGTGGAAAGTCATTTTTTTTAATAAATAAAACACACCTGTTTAGTTCTTGCTTTTACGGTGTATAATTAGATTACTAAGAAATAATTATTAAATGTAAAAGTACTAAAGAAATTTATTTTTAAATCTTGAAGAATCATCAAATAATTCTTTCATAATTATAATAATTAGATTATTATCAAAATTAAATCGTACCTCATCCAATAAAATTTCGGAAAATGTTCAAAATTTTGGAACAACGATGATGAAAGTTTTATACTGAAAATTCATCCATTACAAATACGCGGAGTGGTCGATGTCGTTGGCAAGTCGACTTGTGAATTTGGTTTCAAGTGTATGAATGTTTATGTCTAAAACTTCCTCCCATCCATCCTATCTAAGGTGGGGCGGGGCTTAAAGAGAGCTATCAGTTAACCTCTAGTTCAGTCATTATACTTGGTTCTACACTCTCCAAAAAAATACAGGTTGAACAACTGAGTAACAAAAAAAATAGTGAAAAATTGCAGCATTTCCTTCTGCCTTCCTCCACTTTATTGGCCTGGGCTTTCAACACCGTCAGGCTATTCATTTTGAACTAAATACGTTGCTTTTTTACCTTATCAGAATAGATTCCTTGGAATATGCGTTTGGAAGAAGACTATCACCACTCAAAAATTCATAAAGTTTCGGGAAAAGCATTTTAACCTTTAAACGCCCAAGCATTTTTTTCGTGAAATATTCGCGCGGCCCGCAGTTCTAAAAATAATTATATCTCTAAATCTATTCATTATATTTGGGTATAATAAGAAACTTTATCAAAATAAAAGATTGTTTATAATTTACAAAAGCTTTATATGTAATTTTTCACATTTTATATAATTACGCGTTAAAGTTAAAGAATAAAAACTTCTCTGAGGGGTTGGCGCACTCAGATTGGGAGCCACTGCCTCAAAGAAAAAATATTCTATGTATTGTATGAAAAAAATCTGTTTCCCCATCAAAATGTATTGAATAGTGTAGATTAAGCTGATTTATTATGGTTCGCCTAATATAACAACGCATGTACCAAGAGCCAATATTGTAACACAGATGTTTATATTATTCATCACAATAAAAATATTTTTTGGAACCAAAAATAAAATTATGGAACGGTATCTCAAAGACATTATTTACATAAGCTAACATTCATATTTTGAATACTATTTTTATAAATCAGTGTAACTCTATAGAGAAATGCACCATACCATAATCACCGGTCCCATACCGGACCGGAGGCGTTTAAAGGTTAAAATGTGCATTAAGATAAAACACACTCGTCTTGAACTGGGGATACTTAGAACTAACAACTTAGTGGGGCGTTTGGTTTTTTGATAGGTATCCTAAGCTATAGTTTTAAAAAATACTAACGTCCAACAGCTACGCAATTTTTACCTTTATTTAAACTCATTTATAATACTCTGACTTTTGAATATTCTGAGTATTTATACGGAGTATTTGAAGAAACAGAATAGACATTTATACAAAATAAATCAAAACTATTAAGACTAATCTAAAACTGAAAGAATAAATTCAAGTGAATTAGTCTCGGTTTTCTTCACATTCATTCACACGTAGGCTCAAGCAATATTGGGTGGTTCCATAAAATTTCCCTATTGGTTATCGCTTTTATTTATGGTTTTAAAAAACAGTTTCAAGTCAAATCTTTAGTTATGAGTTCATTGACGGCATTAAAGAATTAAGGGATGAATAGAATTATATTAGTTTGCTTATTATTTCAAATTTGACTCTGAAACATTTTCTCTTTTGTATGATTTTCATTCAAGCAGTAAAAATATAACAATAATAGTTTCTTCATGAAAACATGTAATTCTTTGAATTGACCAACTAAATTCAATTGAAAACTGGTTTCTAAAGTACACAGTAAAAGATGTATTGAAATTTAACATAAACATTATTTCATATTTATTTTACGATGAAGTAGATTATGCCACTGTATATAATCTTACCTACCAACACAATCCTGGGTCAGGAAAATAGTTCTGAAGATACACAATATAATAGATGGGAAAATTTGAAGAGACCGTAGACTTAAAAAAAAAAGATACACATCACGTTATAAATTTTTATTTATTCTTTGGTAATGAAACAAAAAACAATCACATTTTACATTTTTGAATAAGCAATAATACATAAAAGGCAACAGTCATTTTGTTTCAAGTAGCACTCAGCAATATAAGTTTTATACAACGTGTCGGGACTTGAGCCCATACCCAACCAATACCCATCTTTATATTGATTGAATTGGCATTTACTTGGTAGAAGTCCATTATAACATGGTGAAAAATTAGCAATGTATTTTATTTCTATAAATTTTAAAGATATAGTTGATGGCTTTTCGGCTCACGCCATCTATTCCGAGTTCTGAGAATGGCATGAGCCGAAATAACTATCAACTATATCATAAAATTTTGTAGAACTAATAGACATTCCTATTTCTTCACTGTCCTATCTTTATATATATATATATATATTAATATAGATCTTTTCAGTCTTAGGGATGCCCAATCATTGAAGCTCATTTTTAATGTTAAATTTTCTTGCAATCAATTCAACATGATTCATAATTTATTAAATTAATTTAGAGTATTCCCTGTTTTTCAAACTTCCTATTTTTATTTGAATGAAAACATTTTTTAAAAAAATAATTCATAGACTAAATACATAATTAGCTATATAAATAGTAAAGCTAAAATGTATGTATTGAATGAAACAGCAGATGGATTTTTTTCAATTGAATCAGTTACAAGAGAGCCAAAAATACCATCGGTGAATTTGTCTCTCGCCTAAAAATTCAATGCCATTTTTTAAAATGTACTATATATGATGCTATATAAAACATCATTCGATGGTGATGCTAACTTCCATGATTTAGACCTTGCATCTAAAAGAGGAAAGCCAAGAATTTACTAAAAAATCAACTTTTTTCATTTACACTCACCAGCACAAAAATAAAAAAAGAATAGTTTAAATATGACCGATTTACTTTTATTTACCAATTTTACCTTATATTTCACATTTTGAATCTCTTAAAATAAAAAATTGAATTCAAATTGAAATCAATAACTGGTAAACATTAATTACTGAAAAAAATAATGAATATAGGTTAATAAATAATTATTCTCAAAAAATACTTTTTCACACTGTTTATACAGTCATTCTTAAATATCTAAAAACGTAAGAAACGTGACTTATGCTACTTTCATTATTGTGGGACACATTGAGGCTCGTGTCGGAGTTGGCTAAAGCAAAAGAACAAGCGACACCATAGAGTGTGCTTTAATCTGCTGAAAAGACAAACAATCAATGTACTATATAGAACAATGGAAATTGGTCAATATAGCAGTTTAAAACAATCCAGAGATCAAGGTATAATAATAATAACGACTGAAAAACTTGCATATGGATCAAGTCTCATTCCAAAGTTAGCTGAAACAGAAGAACAAGCGACATCATCGAGTGTGCTTGAATCCGCTGAAGTGAAAAAAGACCTCTGCAATTCATAGAGAAATGGATATTGGTCAATACATTGTAGCAGTATGAAGAAACCTGGAGTTTCAGGAATAATTACAACTGAAATAGCTGGGGTAAAAAAACAGGCAGGCACATCAAGCCTCATTCCGCAGTTGGCTGAAGCAGATGAACAAGCAAAAACATTGAGTGTGCTTTAATCTGCTGAAGTGACAAACAATCAATGTGAGATATATTATATTTTTATAACATATATTTTTCAAGAAGGAAAAATTTACAGCAACAAAACTCAGTAGTCACGCAACAATAAATCAAGGCACATGAGTCAACTATAGCAAATTAGCATGGAAGTTATTAGATAAAGGTTTTTTTATTTGACATTGAAATCTCAAAATGCACAAATTACTACTGCATCTGGAAACGGTTCAGCATCAAGCACCTTCAGTCGATATTATAAATTAAATATACACATATCTATATATCGAAAAAAAAATTATGTTTTTATAAAACAGCTCAATATAAGAATACAATTAAAAATAACCTTATATTAGGTAGAAAATTTTTAGGCAAATGTTTAAAATCTATTTGTTCAGTTCATTATCACATCAAGAATGATTGTTCAACAATAATTAGAAAAATAATGTCATGTATAATTACAAGCTGTGGGACTTTTGCCATTCTATTTACCTTGAGTTTTTAGTAATATAACATATGGAAATAAACAAAATTTAATTATTCATATTTGATACTGTAAAATTTATGGTATCAAATATGAATCAATTTAATTTTCATGGAGTTAATAATTACATTATTCTTAAGGGTAGCACTAATAATAAATAATGATACATGTGGAAAGGTGACGAGTGTGGGAATAATATATATCCTGTTTTACTGTAAACCAATGTATAAAAAATTTGGATATTCCAACCCTCAAATGTAGATAAATTGTGGTATCAAAGCCACAGGGACGCTACACATTAACATGACCGCAGAAGCAAGTCACAATTTAATTCACAAAGTATAACATTATTTATTCAAGATATACAAGAAGAAATTTTAATAATTTCACATGTTAAAGCAGACAATATAATGATGACTTTGCCTGTAGTCTAGTGGACAGTCATTGATTTTGGTTTTTAGCTACATCTTTAGATAAGAAGTTGAGTGGCTGTTTACAAGTGTTGTGAGTCAATATTTGCCGCTCCATATTGGGAGCAAACATGATGATGAAAAGAAATATGTCACGGCTACATACCATTGGAAAAGAATATGTTGTTTTCATTTCACCTCTGTAAGCGGTACATTAGAATAAGTATTGGCTGGTGAATCAGGATGCAAAGACGAATTAGCCAGGCGTGCTGCCTTTAACTCCTTGTATTTAACAAATATAAATGGTATCAACCCAATTATTACTCCGAAAATTAAACCAATCACCACCAGGAGAAAACTAGAGCCAGTTCCGTGACCTGAAATGTGAAACCAAAAATGAAGATATTGGTCAAAAATATATACTTAAGAAGCAAGTGTGTTACCGACAGTTTTTGCTGTCTTCTTGAACTCACCTATGTATTTAAAACCCACAAAACGGTGAGTAGCAAGCACTGGGTCGTAAATAACAAAACCTATTGAATTTTTTTTTTTTCTATAAGATTTGTAGCTTTTTTGCTCTGCTGTTTTGTTACTAGAGTGACACTTGTATAGTCTCTTTGAGAAGCATTCTCAGTTAACTGTCACTTCTTGATGGAAAGGCATGATATTTTAAATTATATAAAGACATTTTTAGTACTTTTTTCCACAATATATTTTTTGATCAGGACTGAGACTTGGAGCAAAAAAAAAGTCTTACCTTATTATAACATTTTAATTATAACTCAGAAATATCAATAGGGAGATTTTTCTCTTTAGTGCCATGACGGATACAAGCATTTACTATACTAAATAGTGCTGATAAGCACAGGCATCACACCACATTGCATCATACACACTGCAACTCGCCAGTTTGCATTGGTGACGACTTATTGCACATGTTTGAAGAGAAAAATCCCATTGGAAATAAATCCAACACCCAGGGCAATTCATTATATTTAATATATCATTTACTGATAATTTGATTTCCATGAAGTTTTCCATTTATATTTGATGACTACTATTTACTGAATATACTATTTCAACAATAATAATGTTTTTGAACTTTACAAATTCACGAAAATTACAGGTTAGGAGTGATTAAATATTATATTATGCCTGTTCAGCAATAATTGTTAATTAACAACTTGAAAGCTAAAAAAAAATAATCTTATATTATGTTCTTTCATTCTTGCCCATTTAACTTCAGAGGGTCAAAAAGCCACATCTAAGGCCAATCTATTAACTCAAACATGACTTAAAAAATCAATTTGCTAGTAATATTTTTACTTTTGTTTTTGGTATGACACATCAAATATAGACTGATCCACTGATAGACTGGCCGAAAGGGAAAAGAAAAGGTCAATAAAATGTGTATATTTATATTGAGCTGACTTACTTTCACAAGGACAATTTCTATGTTCCACCGAATCTCCTTTGCAAACAGATGGAACAATACATTGACGATATCTTTTAGATACATCATTTTCGCACGACTCTGGACACAGAGACCAATCACTCCAGCAACTCCATCCGCCTGTCAATGGCGACATTTATTTTCAATCCGTCATTATGATATTAATAATTTTAGAAAGATAGTAATTATTCTATGATAGAGAATAACTGCCAAATGTTAGGTAAATTTTTATTCCTTGGTTAAAATATAAGTACGTATACAGAAACAATTCTAAAAAGAATACAAATTTGTACCCCTATTATTTTAACATTAGATAGATGCTTTTAAAATAATGTTGAAAATCATTTCATGTACAAACAAATTCAATGATTCAAATTTCAAAGTTGTTGTTAGTGGTAAATATGAATCTATGAACATCATATTTGATGATGAAGATTTTAGGTTGAAACACTTATTTATCAAATTAGAACTTTTTTTCGAAGATTTGTCAATTATAATTTTTAGTGCTTATAACTTTATCATATCAAGATCACAGTACAAATTTAATATCTAATACATTAGTGAGAAAATATAAGAACCCTTGGAAATCACCTGTATCATTACTCGCCGATTGTGTTATCACACACTGCTCTTTGTGACAAAATTCTGTTTCAAGGTCACATTGAAGGCAAGGAGGCGAATCGCACTTTGCACGCGATCTTGTTTCGTTCCCACAATTTGATGAACATACACTCCATTCGCTATAGGTTGGCAGTGTAATTGCAGGAGCTGCATAACAGTTCAAATCAGACAAATTAATCAAAAAGCACTAACAAATTTAATGCAATTCTGTTATGGCATGTAAATAATTTTCTTATGACTGCACACTTTTCACATATCTTTACTTCAAATCAGTGATCCGCAACCTTTTGTCTTCCACAGCATACCAATGTTTCTTCTAAAATTTTGTGGCACACCTCAAATCAATATCCATAAAAATGTGAATGATTCACCATAAATGCATATGTCAATAACTCATTCTTCCTGTATTGTTCACTATATTTACACATTTTTTTTCTTTATAAATTCACATTATACATATTATTGTAGATTGTGTGTGTAAAATATTTACATAAATATGGCATATTATTCCAACAAAGAAATAATTACTATTCCCCTTTGATTCTTACGTTAGACTGCAACACACCTAGCATCGATGCTAGGTGTGCCGATGTCTAACAAAAGAAACAAAGGGGAATATGAAATCATTTCATTGTTGGAATAATATGCCATATTTATATAAATATCTTAGCCAAGCACACCAGTTGCGGAGCACTACTTTCAATCCTATTGTAAAAGTAAAAAGTTTGTTATCAGAATCCTTCCCCTTTTGTTTTCTGACCATTTTGAATACAACAAAAAAAGTGTGAATGAATATTCATGCTACATAAGGTGATTAAAGGGCAATTCACTTCACCACTTGTAAATAAGTTTGATCTACAATAAATCTACAATTCAAATTTGGCCTATAATCTATACTCCACATTCTCTCTATTGAAAAACTGAATATTTGAAAGTATACTTTATTTGAGACCGTATAATAGTTAGAACACACAGCCATATTTATCATTGCAACAATAAAAGTACAAAATTGTTTGCACAACAAAATAAAATTTATTTACTCGAGAATTGAATATTTTTGGTGCGATCTGTCGTTCCATGATTCGGCTCCACACAGAGATGACTTCTATTTGTTAAGGACGACCAGTCTAATCTCTCACCGTGCACATCACAATAGATAACGTTGGTTGCTAGGCCTGGGTAAAAAAAAAATGGAAAAAAATCAGGCTACTAGACAAATTTTTGTATGCAGAAAATACTTTTTAATTGGAAACAGTTCTTTGTTTGGATCAGTATTTCTGTTTTATTTTTTTAACTATGCATAGAGTAACAATGTTTTTCTGCTATCAAAAAAACAGAGACTCTCTACAAATAATATTGCGTTATAAAAGTGCTTGATCCGCCACTGATGATGATCATCTCATGACTGACCCTAGGCAAAAAGATTTATAGCCTGGCTTACACAGGAAAGCAACAAAGCGAGTCCGTCCTACATCTGTACAGACAACCTTTGCTGATTTTTAGAAATACTAACAAAAACAAAAGATTTTGAATAATTTATGTATACCTTACCCTTTAATTAGTATTTTTTAAGCTCACCTTATAGATATTATCACATTATAGTTTTTTATGTTTGAGATAGTCAATAATGTATATAGTGAAAAAACATATAGTTCTCTATATTTCAAGACAATAAATATTTTTTCTCTCAGTATTTTTTCATATATATATAGATATTCCTAATTATAGACAAAAAACAGTAAGTTTTAGTATGAAAGAGTAATTATTTTGTTATATAATATGCAAGAATATAATATGAAAAAATAATAAGAAGTATGTTGAGTATAAAAAATAAAAATATTATGTAAATATCATACGCTTTTTTTTCTTGCAATTGATTTATAAAAACCCTGAAACAACTGAAAAATATAAAATATTAGAAATATTTTAGAAACAGCTGAAAAAATAAAAAAAAAATATATGAAATACGACTTGAAGATAATGTGACAATATTTAAAATTTTCTCCGATGATATTCCTCAAAACATGGGTACACACATAACGAAACATCACAAGCATCACACGTGAACCTTGTATTGTTTCTTCTATGGCCCGTCTCTCTGTATGACTGACTACATATGTAAAATTTCCTCTGCGTTCTTTTCCCCTGAAAGTGTGTTTCGGGTACCGAGTGTATAAAATGTCATATCATTGTTGTGACTATTGATTCAGATATGCCTATATCAATTTCTACATTGATCTCAGCTTTGCTAGCCGTGTAAACAATGAAGTCCAGCACATACCCTGTCTTCACATCACAGCATATGAAAATTTTCATTCCAAAACTATGTCTTTTGGATGGAATATATATCCGAAAAGATAAATGCCATTTCCAAAGCAATGGACTTTCTTTGAAGCAAATTTGCTTTGGAAAAGATAAAACACTGCTTTATAATTAGCTTTTATGGGACCAAGTAATTCTCTAATTTTATTCAACCTATCAGTGGTGTGAATCGTGTTATTGGCAAAGTGTATAGTCTGCATTAACAAAAAAAATATATCCTGAGAAAAAAGTACCCACAGTTATTAAAAAATATCACAATAGTTTGGGCAATGAAATCAAATATATATAGCAATCTTATCTCGAGTGAGAGTTTCTATCTAAATAATAATATAGACACTTGTTCTTGCACAAGAAAGAAATCTACACTTTTGAAAACAATTGATTGATTTATGTAACATTTCAAATGTCAGATCATGACCAATACAAAATAAAGGATTGAAACAGGTCAATTTAATTTTCATTATTTTTAATTCATCGTAATATTTTTTGTCAATACTTTAACATTGAACAAAATATTCATTAAATTATCCGATGTTAATAATAGAAACATAGATAGATCCATAAGTTTTATGTAATATAAGTGATTACTATTTAAATTTCACACCATCAGCAAAACTATCTATTATTGTTTATATACTTAAAATTGTGTAAATGACAACATAATTGATCATAATACAATAGATTTGTATCGAATAAATGCGAATTCAATTGATAAACAAATCATACCTTTGCACACCTTTCCATCATTCCTGGGAACCGGTTTGTTGCATTTCCTTGACTGACATCCACACACACTGTAAGCACTGTCTATCTTTCCTTCCTTGGGAATTCCTCTATAACAATCTGATGTTGAGGACCAATCAGACCAACCTCCGTCAACTAAAAAAAATCCGGAAAAAGGTAATAAAACATTATCACAATTATTACTCAGACTCGCTTATCAAAACAGTGACACACATGTAATATTTAGTAACTTTGTTTATAACAAATATAATTACAAAAAGTTAGAAAATATGAAATACAGGTTGTCCATTTAATATATTTAATGACAAGATTACAAATGTCCATTTATTATTATTTATTATTACAGACATTTTAAGGAGACTGTGCCAAACAATTACGTGAATCACAGAAATGGTTGTCAACTGCTAGCATGAGACCAAATATTACGTTAACAGCAGTGGCGAATGGTGGGTGTTACTATTGGGTGTGCTGTAAGAAATAGAAAAAAAAACGTACATTTTTTTTTTAAATTTTTATTGATATGGGCTTTGGCACGCTCAATCTGCCTTATAAACCTTTTAAATATTTAAATAATAATAAAAAAACCGCGACGCAGGAGTTTTGACGTACGTGCACCGCGTTCGAGACCAACTTCACTTGTGTTCTGCCTGCCGACTGGTCGACTTGGGCCTGTACAACTGCGAACGATTTGGTTGGTTCACAGTTCGCCCTAAGGTCTTGTTGTCATGTCTGGCCGCTCGCGCCCATGCATTCCGGGCGAGCTGTATACAATATATTATACAAGTGCTTGCAAAAACTACACTGTAGGCAAAACAATATACATATCGCTTTATGCTCTATATTTTATAAATTTATAAATATATATATTTTTTTTTTTATGATTTGGCGGGTGTGCACTGCACACCTAGCACACTCTGAATATTCACCACTGGTTAACAGTATTTGATGTCAATACAACTTATCATAGGCAATTAATTGTCATTATTAAATCAATAGTATTGAAAGTTAGTTTCAGTTATATGTATGGATCCTAGCCTTAGGGTCTGAGTTATCCCTTTGTAATGAATTCCTCTTGTATATAACCAATGTTAACTGTTTATTTTGTGTCAGTTATATTGCATCCATGTGATATAATGCCTGAAGATGCCGAAAGGTGAAACCCAGATTTTTTGTGACAAAACATGTGAAAATGTACAAATTTCAACTATTCAAATTTAATATTGAAATTGCACCTACCACCTTTAGACGATATCATAAATTAAATATATGTTGTTCAAAAAACCAAAAGAAATGGCATGAACTCAAATACTCTATGTTAAGGCGTTAACTGTCACTTTTGGTGGAAAAGCATAATATTTACAATTTATACAATTTTATACAATCAAGATCAGAACCGGTGATTAGTTGATAATACATGAAATTAGCTAAACCGGTCGTAATTTTGATAATTCACATTGTAGAAATTATACTTAACATTATGTTTAAAATCAAATACTCTAATTATCGTCAACATAAACTACAAAGCAGGAAATGTCCCATGTCTCGAAAGATGAGATTAGGTCTCCACTTTATTCTTTTATTCCAGTGGGCCAATTTACGTCAGGGTGACAAGAATGACAATTTTCAAACAGTCAGTGGTTTTCATGTACACCCAGTCCTTTTTTTATGCGAATTCGATAATACGCGATTTTTTGGACGGCAGTTTTTCATACGTTTCTGGGACTTTTTCATGCGATATTTCAATTTTTAGAACCAAATTGTCAAATTATATGAAAGTTGTGATTTTTTTACACGCCGTTTTCTGGAACCAATGTATCGCGTAAAAAAAGTACTGGGTGTATTAATATTTGTGAGGATATAGTGTATCCATGTTATATCTATTGTACGTGTTAGTGTCATAGAAATGTCTCTTTTTTTTACTTTTCAAAATTTCCCAAAAATGGAAGAGTAGTCGGGCCAAGTGTTGCGCAGTCTTTTATCAATTATCATTCCTATATTTTTTGTTGCACTATTATTTCTTCAGATATTGATACCATATACCTGTCATTGATTTTTTTCAGTCGGATTTTTTTTAAAATTAATAAAAGAATTTTGTAATTTCTTTCAAAATAAAATATTTTGAAAGAAATCTATTACCACGACAGAGGACGTAAAATTTCATGTCAGTTTGGCCACTCCCTTTTCTGGATTCAGCGTCAGTATCGAACCAGATGCGCTCAGAATGCAATTATGAATAAGGCTCAGTTTGAAGAAATAGCTTGGAGAAAATTAATAAAAAATAAATTTGTTTACATTTTTAACCACATATACTTTTTTTCATAATTTCATATTGAGTATTTGTAAAAATATTTAAAATATACAAAAAACTTATTTAGTATAAAATAACTCACTACTAAAGAGTTAAAACAGACTATGGTTTTAAAGAGGGATAATATAGTTTAACAAACTTACTTGGGGTATTAGAGTCGGGGCAACCTTGGAAATTCTGTAAGTCCTTTTCATTCAATGCTGTTTGATCACATTTTATTCCATTCCAGCTACATAAAGGGTCATAAGCCCTTAAGCAACTTGCTTGAGAAGTATATCGATGACATCTTGCAACAGTTATTTTTACGACCGATTTATTAGTACCAATATAGAGGGATTTCTGAAAACACAACCAGGTTCACACAACATTTATTTATTGTCTGACAATCCCCCAAATGAGTTTAAATTAAAATTATGATTAAATACTGTGTTCAAAAAAACAATGCAAAATTTAGTAGATTTTTAAGAATTCACAAAAAAATTTCAGTAAAAATAGAACTTAGCCTTTAGTGGGCGTTTTTGAGCGATTAAGGGAAAAATGTATTACTTTCTTAAAATTGAATTTATAAACCAAATATTTTTGATAGAAATTTTCAATATCATATGTGACATTTGAACATTAAAAATAAATCTCTGAATACATCATAATTTCACTATATTTCTAAGCAAAATATAAATATCTGTTATCAATATGAAAAATTCACTATATTATATGCAAAAGATAACATATTTATCCAAATCATATAATTGTACAATAAATAATAATATAGACTTAACCTTCCTGCAATTTTACAATTACTGAAAGTGTGAAATCTTATGATGTAAATATTTGAAAAATGCATGTCATTTTTTTTTAATAACTATGAACTTGAGTGTATAACAACTCATGAGTTTTTTTGCTTCTTGTAAAAAAAGGGTCTAGTGCCATTGCCCCGACCATTTTACAGAAACCAATTTATGAATCTATCTAGGCAACGTGCTTATTGACTATTAATCATATTGTAGTGCATCTGTCTTTTAAATTTCTCTTGTTATATACTTGTATATAACGAACTATGACAATAGCCTAAAGAAATTATAGAAATAATAAAAATATATCGAATAACAAAATACGAAACAGTAAACAAAACAGTAAGAGCGGTACAAAAAATAGCCATGAAACAAATCAAACTCAAAAAGCAATGGAAATTGCGAAATAAATATATAACACTGTTGATTTCTTTTAGATAGCTCAAACTTCCACCCATATATCTAGCATAGAAATAGAACAAATGATAAACAACCCCATTATAACACTTGGATCGATAAGTCCCGGGACTAACTAAGAAAAACACGTTTTTTTGGCAAAATTCGACTTTATTCATCAACATAGTCTCCTTCAAGAGCAACACAATCAGTCCAGCGCTTCTCTAACATTTCAATACCTTTCTTGTAGAACGATTTATCTTTGGCCTCGAAATAAGCGTTCGTTTCGGCGATGACTTCCTCGTTGGAGTAGAATCTCTTTCCTTGGAGCATTTTTTTGAGGTCTGCAAACAGGTAGTAGTCGCTGGGGGCCAGATCCGGTGAATATGGTGGGTGTGGAAGCAATTCGAAGCCCAATTCATGCAATTTCGCCATTGTAGCGAGCGACTTGTGACACGGCGCATTGTCTTGGTGAAAGAGCACTTTCTTCTTTTTCATTTGGAGCCGTTTCTCACCGATTTCGTTCTTCAAACGCATCAATTGGACAATGTAACGTTCGCTATTGATGGTCTTACCTTTTTCAAGGTAGTCGATGAACAAAACTCCATGAGCATCCCAAAATACTGAGGCCATAACCTTACCGGTCCACATTTGTGTTTTTGGCCGCTTTGGACGCTTCTCACCGACTGCAGTCCACTCGGCTGACGACCGCTTTGACTCTGGAGTGTAGTGAAGGATCCAGGTTTCGTCCATTGTCACATACCGACGCAAAAAATCCGGTTTGTTTCGGCGAAACAGCTTCAAACAGCGCTCAGAATCAACGACACGTTGTTGTTTTTGATCCACTGTGAGCAAACGCGGCACCCACTTTGACAACAGCTTCCTCATAGACAAATGTTTATGCAAAATAGTGTACACACTGCCGTATGATATCTTTAAGGTGTCAGCTATCTCACGCAATTTTAATTTACGGTTTTCGAAAACGATTTGGTGGACTTTTTTGATGATTTCCGGGGTAATTGCCTCATTTGGCCGGCCAGAGCGTTCAGCATCTTCAGTGTCTGTACGACCACGTTTAAACTCAGCATACCACCGACAAATGGTTGTTTTTGATGGAGCAGATTCCCTGTAGCACTTTTCAAGCCATTGCTGAGCTTGCACTGTGTTTTTTTTCATCAAAAAACAATGATAAATCAACCCACGAAATTGTTTCGAATCCATTATTCTGAGAATATCAAGACGAGCGTCACTTAAATCACTGTAACTCATGGACCAAACATCAGAATGTCATGAAATTTTGACAGGTATCTTTTGAAGGTTGGTACTTATGAAAAATCATACGGAACTTTTGTTGGCAACGCCATCTATGTGTCAGTCCCGGGACTTATTGATCCACGTGTTATGTCGTGTCCGTCAGTAACCAACAGTTCACGATAGAGGACATTTCCCAACAACGGTAACAGTTAACAGGTAGTTTTTGATTCACGGCAATTTGATTTAAGAATATACACTGCAACAAAAATGTACAGAGGCAGTGTCATGTTTGTGGAAGATTCGGTGCTACTCTGCAGAAACATGATCAATTTATTACTCACTTTTTCATTAAAATACTTCATTGTTAGAATTGGCAAATTTTCACTGTCTATAAATGGCTGCCAAATCTCAATGACACAGGTAATCTGCGAGGGTAATAAAGATATCTTCTTGATGAGACCAGCTTCAGTGGCAACAAAAATAAGACTCACTGAAGACTTTGCCAGGGCGACGACTGCTATATGTGTATACCGCTCTAAATTCGCAATATGAAGAGGACCAGCACTGTTGGGCTGAATTTCTGACTCCATAAAATGATAAGGAAACTTAATGGGTCTGAAATAACAAAATTATAAAAATTAAAAACATTAGCCAGTCAAATGAATCAAGTGATATGAGGCATCTAAAAGTAAAAACAGATAAATTTCCATTTTGTCAGAATCAAAACAAGTCATTTCAAACAACATGCAATGGTAATGACAATAACATAAAAAACACAACATGAGTACCAAAAAAAATTTCAAAATCGTTCACATGTCTCAAAGTAAATTGACTGCAATAAGCAGTTGAACAGCTAATAAAAATAAGCATTCAGTTTTGAATAGGGAACACAATGCAATGGAATGAATAATCTATGCTGTAAAATCCTCAGAGCATAATATATAGAAGACTATTATGAATCAGAGCATATGTAACATTCAGCTACAATAAGACTATAGAATAGATTCTGAGAAATTTAATAAAATTAAATGAGACTGTGAAATGTTTGTGATTACAAACACATTGAGTAATTTTTATAATGAACAATGGATAAATTAAAACTTTTATTTTACTCTATTTGGCATTGGTCCGACAAATTGTTTTCTTGAACATCCCAATCGTCAGAATCAGATCTTTGAGATACAAAACGCCCCGAAAATGCCTTTCGAATAGATGACATACTATATGCGCAAATGGATGATCCGGCTATGCTATTGCTGAAAGAAACAAAATATTATTGTAGATTACAGTATACAATATAGTGATGTATTTATTGAAGTTTTGTAGAACAGTAATGCCTTAGCAATGTGGACGGCAATAAATTACATAAATAACACACTTAGGAAATTCGGGGTTAATTTGATGATAAATTATGTATTTAGCATTAAAACGCTAAGTCGGTGGTAAAATGACTGCTAATGTCTCAACTGTTGAGAGGGATGATTGAAGTATGTTGATTATTTATACCTAAAGATATAAGAGAGTTAACAGTGTCAAAAATTTTCGGTAAAAGATAATTTACATTAATCAATACATACCTTGTTGTAGTGAATGTTGCATACAGAATAAGATTTTCTGCATCAAAATTCATGCCCTGAACCTCATCGTAGTAAAATGGATCTTCACCTTGCACTGCACAATTAAGGCGTGCTTTTGTAAAGGCATACCAATAAGATGAGTCTGATCTACCAGTCTCATTTTTGCAAACTCGTCCAATACGAGAATACATTCTCTAAAATATCATATTATTTAGAAAAACATTTATACATATGAAAAAATGTATAACTTGATGATAAACATATATTCAATTTTTTCAACATTAATGATTTGATTGAACAAAGCCAGTTTATACAGCATTAACTTAAATAATGTTACGCAAGAGAATGTAAGGAGTATGATGCACTGGTATATGAAATGAGAAACTGTTAAAAAAACAAATAGTTCTGTATTGAGGGGTAAAGGAGCACGGATAAATATACTCATTAATTAATCTATTAACAGAACATATTAAGGCTGTTAACTAACCACTGGTCTTGTTCTAAACCTATCATCCTAGCCCTACTCTCTATGAAAAAAATCAGATGATTGATAAAGTTCAGTAACGAGCAGTTTTTGTAGAAAAAACTCCAGTTGAGATACCTCCATTTTGTCCATATACTCGTAATTTGAAGCAAATATGATTTAAAACTTTTATACATTAATCTGTACCTTTCCAAAGTGGGCATATTCAAGGGAAATTTCTCTGAACACGAAATACACAAATTTTTCATCTTCAAATGTCCCTACAAACTGAGGATCATTCAATAGGCTTGTATCATATTGCATTGTTCTAGTCAATCGACCATGATCATCAAGTGAAGAGAATCTGAAAAACACAGCATTTTTAATATGATGTTTCATCACTGCAAATGGATAATTTCAGTGTGAATAGCCCCTGCCAAGCAACCTTAAGAACATTAATAATTTTCGCATTCGTTGTTGCTTGATTTATCAGTTTGTTTGTGAAACAAGCTCCCGCTCAAGGATATACATAGCTCCACTCAGCTGCTTTTGCTATTTTATAACAAAGTCAACCCTTTAAAATTGCTTATATCAAGCATTTATTCACGTCTTCATAAGCATGTGTGATGAGATTACGCATACATCCCAAAAAAGACCAATTCTGCAAGTCTCCAACCTTTTTTTATTTTTATGTCAACTCATAATGTTTCTGTTAAATTCTTACATTTTATATTTCAAATATCATACCAACCTGGAAATAGTAGAATCAGCTTCACGAAAATCAATCGTTGTACCGACAAAGTATTGTCCTGTCAATGTCAACAAAAATGTCATATTTGCTCTCGGATTATGTGTACATTTTGCAGCCCCACGTATTGACCGAATTTCTTCCAACTGATCCAACTGAAATGTCGCACAGTGATATGAAATTTTTCAAAATATTTAATTGCATTTTTTTATCATCAAAACTCGACTCATTTCATAATTATTAAGAGAAGAATGTGGACATCAGAAAGATTCTGAATGAGGAATTAGACTTATCAGAAAATGAATCAGAGCAACAGGGCAACATCCGAGGTGTGAACGATAGGTTTGAAAAGGATAAAAGAAAATTTTTAACACGTTTTATACAACAATATTGTAATTTCACTCTTTTTTTAAGTCCGTTCTATAAAATTGACTCATCGAAAGTTGTTTGTGTTTTTTTTTTATTCCATTTCTATAGCAAGTGCATGTGAAATTTTGTAAACATTGTGATAAATGTGTAGATAAAAATAATCAATACATAAAATATATATCCTAAACGCCCATATATATATAAATTTACCCTACCTCAAAATAGCTATTTGATTTTTATTCAGTGATATGTATGTGAATTTCAAAATGCTTAAGAATTTATGTCTGAAAGTAATGAAGTGAGCGATTAATGGTTTGCACCTTGAAACTACACTAATCAAGTCAAGCCGCCAACAAGTTTATTAGGGATATATTTGCTAAAGTGATTGCAACAACGTAGGCCATCTTTGTTTTTTTAATGTTGTAAAACATTCGTAATGCATCTGGCTTCCATAAAAACAAACCCAATTATTTTTATTGCAATATCTATAACTCACAACACGAAAATAAAACATTTCAAAAAATAGCACCGAGGACAGATTTAATTTGTATGAAAAACCGTCGCGTGGATTAGGTTAATAAATTAAAAGAATCTCATATGCAGTGAAACCTTATTCGCTCCTTTAACAATAGGCCTGTTCAAAAAAAAACATGAATAAAAACAATTAAAAAAGGTTTTTTTCGATGCATGTAATACTAAATCAACGATATGCTTCAGTAGTTCATTAAACCTGCTTTGCAACATATTTATCAAAAAATATTTTGGAGTTTGTATTGTTTTGTGACAAAAATAGTTGTTATTCTTTAATTAAAATTCATATATGAGCGATTCTAAGAATAAGAGATAAATAAATTCTCAAATTTTACCATACCCTCATATAGATAGAATGATATCAAGCCAAGAAAAACAAAACCAACATACATTTCTCCATGAACACATTGGGGCATATGCGTAAGTTCCGCAGGTGAAAATTTTCCCTGCATGCGATAAAAGAACTTTAACATAATTATGACAGTCTTCTTTTGATTTTCCATTATCGATACAATCATCTATCGCAGATTCACTCGGGAGCCAAGTGCTTCTTGTAACCATTGAAAGGTTCGTCAGAGCAAGGCTGTAGATATGATCCCTTAAAAGTAGACAAACAAAATAGACTTCGAAAAACTACAGATATTAACCACATCACTGACAAACAAACCGATATGGTTTTCGTATCCCAAGCCATTCAGACCTATTAAGCATAGTCAAGTTCTGCATTTCATGCCGAGGGATGATAACAACCCAGAGACAGATTCTCAATAGTATAATGATAAGTATTCCCGCCTTTTGCACAGTCAGCCTCTGCCACTCCCAGAAGAAGACTGCATTGCCGTCAATTCCAATGGTGCGGCCGTGAGTTGCTAGCTTACTATCTGATCTTACAGTTGCGATCCAGGTCCAACCATAGTGAGTTGAACGACACTTTATGTTGGGGTAATGGGAGACAAAGCAAATGTCATGGCCTATCCAATATGAGAGTTCTACCTACAAATAAAACTCTTGGAGTGTTTCCAGCAATGTCCAGGATCCAGGAAACCTTTGCCTGGTGCACATGAATGATAATGAGCTACTCAAAATCTCACCCAGAACGCAGCGTGGGTAGGGACAAGGAGAGGGAGCAAAAGTGTTGTTTATGTTTAAATGTAAGAAAACAGACTTAATTCAATATAGTCATAGTCACTTTATCATTCCTTAATTATCAAAACCAAGAAAATCATACACAAAATCCCATAAAAGCTGTGCAAGAGTATGTGTAGGCGATTCATATAATATTAAGTGTTTGTGCGTAAAGGACACAAAGTATTTTCGTGTGTTGATTGAATTGGCATTCACTTGGTAGAACTCCATTATAACATAGTTCTGACGATGGCGTGAGCCGAAATACCTATCAACTATATTTGTTAAAAATAATTTTGTAGAACTAAAATACATTGCTATTTTTTCACCGTGTTATTATTGTGTGTTCTGGCAGCAATGTCCAAGATCCTCTGAGATGATGCGTCTCTGTTTTCGAGCCACGCGTCCAAACCCTACGTTGGCAACACCTTTTCTTCTCCCCTCTCTTCCCTACCCAAGCCACGCCATCCGGGTGACGCCGTTATGTATGTCATTGATGACGTTGTTTTTGAACGCGCCTGAATTGTTACGCGATCGTTGCTACAAAAACAAATCAGTAAACATCGACACGTGTCGACTATTTTTAAAGTCACTAAATTAGCATCCGTGCATAAACCACTGTCGTGCTTCCAAAGTGACGTGACTTTTAATATATATTATATATATATATGTACCTATCGTAATCATGCGTGATGTATCGTTGGCTTCGCATGAAGACTCCGCATCGGAAGACGAAACGAACGCCGGCCAGACGCCAAGCATAGCGGGTGATCGTTTGGACAGACTGGAGAGCCAGATAGTAAGTTCTTGTTTCAATCGAAACAAGATCAACCGTCCACCTCACGGCCCAAAAGAATCCCCCTCGAGTCGATAGGAGATTCCTTTCGCCCCATCCAATAAACAACAACTGACAGCGTTGGTAGGGACTGTGAAGGAGCCGATCGTACCCAATGCGGACCCGGCCAGGATATCGACGATGATCGGCATCCAGCGATGTGGTACATCAGATTGGGCCGGGCTCTATTACTATGAAACGCAGAATAAATATGCCGCGACGCCGTTGTTCACCGAGCTGGAAGTGAACGATGACTTCCTTGGGTACGACCAAGGAACTCTTACAGCTCAGTTGACGGGGAGGACGCCTTACTCGAGGGCCGGCAGTTCGTCATTGAGTCGGGGGGGGTCAAATAAGACTGTACCTCTTACACCCGCGGGGCTGTTTCAGTCAATCGAAGGAAAGTTCGGAAGAGACTCTTCCCACCAACTTATAACCGAAGACATTATGCAAACAGTGTGTGGGAAGAGGGAACAGATCCAGCACCGCCGAAACCATCCGGGCCAAGGTGAAGGAGGAACACGTCAGGGACAGACTGGCGAAAATCCCCCCCCAGGTTGCAGGAAAGGCTGGCGAGACCTAAACCTTGAAGATGTTGAATGGTTTTCTTTTTGGATCCCAGACCTTTCAAGCTGTTCAACCATGGCTGAGTTCCGCAGTCCCTGCAGAGGAACAACTGAATGATCAAGATAGACCTGCATCAGGCATACATCCATCTTCCTATAGCGAAGCGACATCGGCAACTCCTCCGCCCTGCTTCAGAGACGAGCTGATCCGGTTCACAAGCCTCGCCTTTGGTCTATCAGCGGCTCCACGAATGTTCACATTATTGACGAATTGAGTAGCTGAAAAACTTCAGGACCGAGACATTCGGAGGATTACGTACCTGAACGACTTCTTGATTGCAAATCAATCCAAAACAGTCCTAACCTCTCAAGCATTAGAGATCGTAGGGTTTCTAAAAAAGCTAGGTTGGACAGTAAACTTCAAGAAGTCAATACCCGTACCCTGCCAGAAACTGGAATTCCTGGGGATCGAGTGGGGCACTTACACCAAGAGCATATCCCACGAAAATTGCACAGCTCTCCGCAACAAAGTGCAAGAGATGACACAGAAGCAGGAATGGTCCCTCAAATCAGCTCAACACCTGCTAGGCAGACTTAACTTCATATCCTTCGTCACTCCCCGAGGACGGCTGCATTGCCGTCATCTACAACGACACATCCGCCAGTTGCGCCATATGCCGCCTCACCTTAGGGTTGCGATTCTAGGTCCAGCCATAGAGGAGTTGAATTGGTGGGTACAGACAAGTGGAAGTGGCAGCATCGGTCATGGCAATCCAATTAGAAGGAGCTGTATGTGGTGATATCGGCAATCAAACTGCAAGTCACTTGAAGGCAACCACTCCACCTACATCCAGCCTATATGAAGTGTCTTGTAGGACGGCAACATTGCTACTACTGACGTCGCTTAGACAAGTTCATGAAGTTCAAGACATTGCTCAGATATTCAGACAGCGGGCTTAGAGAGGAACGGGACCAGATAACTCTATGGCCTGCGTTCGGGTCAACTACCCATCAGCAATCGGGTTGGCACATTAGGAAAGGAGACACGCAAAATATAGCCCCAATATATTGGCTTCGCCAAACGGTTAAAGCCTCGAAGGAAGTCGAAAGAAAGGCGGAGACCTCCAAGAACTATTTTTTACAGCTATGGGGCCCGATAAGCCGGCCTCCAGGACAACCATAGATGAGAGGTAATAACTGGCGAGAGTGATCACATCAGACGGAAGGCCTTATCACTAACCCTTTCCAACCAGTCTAGATGGCCACAAGATCGTACCCGGACCATCAGCTGAAGACTGGTTAAGATCTCACATTGATGACATAACTCTTCCCCCACGAGCCACCAGGTGATAACAAACATTCACTCAGAGGATCTTGGACATTGCTGCCAGAACACACAATATAGCAGTTTTACCTACCAATAAAACTCTTATTGTGTTTCCAGCAATGTCCAAGATCCAGGTAACCCCTACCTTGTGCACCTTGAGTGACAATGACATACATAACGGCGTCACCCGGATGGCGTGGCTTGGGTAGGGAAGAGAGGGGAGAAGAAAAGGTGTTGCCAACGTAGTGTTTGGACGCGTGGCTCGAAAAACAGAGACGCATCATCTCAGAGGATCTTGGACATTGCTGAAAACACAATAAGAGTTTTATTAGTAGGTAAAACTCCTATATTATTTGTTTTGTTAATGTATGTGTAGCTGTGACTGTCCTCAAGAGATTGGTATATAACACTTATAAGAAAAAATAAAACTCCACTTTTTAAGTGGAGTCGGTGCAAAAGGTCAAACTACCTTTCCTGCTGTTAAACACCAGTCAGAAATACCTTTCCCGCTCAAAGTGTGTTAATATCATCTATCAGTACATTGCAATCAGCTGTCTTAATAGTTGATACTTTAGTAGTCAGTGAGTTGAGTGAATAATATAATATTTCAGATAATTTATTTCAGTGGTCAGGCTACTGTTATTATAAAAATACTTTGCAGTTTAAAATGATATCAAAAATATATTCAATGCTTGAAGTATTGACTATTATTCGTCCCAAATGACAAGTGACCAAAACATATTTTTTGTGTTTCTTTGTGCAGAAAAAGTTAAAACATTCAATATATTTACTAGGGCCAATTTTATAAAAAAATAGGTTTAATAATCACTCCGAGAGTTAATATTGACAGTTAACTGATATCGATGATTATCATTGTGGTTGTACATGTGTATTTGTGGTTTGTAACTTTCCAATCTGTCTAAGATTACTTTAACAGTATTGTCTATATGCCTCAAAAGGTATACATTGTGCTTCATAAATTACCCCCAATCATTTAAACAATTGACTGACAATGTCTTAATTGTTGAAATGGTGAATTGCAATGTCCTGATAGTTGATGCTCAAAAATATAATGTTAACAGTGTTAAAACTTTCATCCAGAAGCTAATTTGTGTTCCAAAGTATAGATCAAATTTTTATGACGTCATCAAATTTATCTATCACTAACATTACTGAATTAATTTTGCAAGTGAAGAGTACTGAAATGTCCTTAATGCAGCTCATCAGAGAGCATTTTAATGGTTTATTGGGGAAAAAAGCTTAGCATTGTGATGATTTCAAAGTTACATTATAAGAATAATGGAGAGATTTGCAAAATGTGAAATGGACTCTAAATATTACCCAAAAGCACATAATTTTATAATATCACCATTTCGATATAATAAAATATTTATATTGCAGATTCCGTGTATGTTTAAGTATAAATGAGGTATTATTAGAACGAAAAAATAATTAATCCTGCTTTTTTGCGATTGCATCACCACAAAATATTTTATATTGTTAAGACAAATTTGAATTTTTTTCCATCTGTTAAAAAAATGGGCAAATGGAAACACAGGTTGCGTAGCACTGATCTACACAATAGACCTTTGCTCCTTTTCAAAAATTCTGAATACAGAGGAAGCGCATGCAGTTTTTTGCGCTTTACCAACAATTCGGTTTGTGCAGTTGGGTGGTTTTTGAAAATGTGCCAATAAAATTAAAAATGATGATAAATAATAGCCAAAGCTAAAATGACTAATCGGAATACATAATGAAATCACAGTGATGTAAAAACAATATCCGCCTATATTAGAATACCATTATTGAAATAGTTATGACACGGTGAAAAAGCAATGTATTTTAGTTCTACAAAATTATTTTTAACAAATATAGTTGATAGCTATTTCGGCTCACTCCATCGTCAGAACTATACTTAAACTAACATATGCTTATCTATATATAGCTGTGCAGAAAAGGCACACAACACATCCTCTCTCCCGTTCCAACGGCCTAGCTTGTTACTTTAACACAATGACACTAAATTTTCAAAATTCTAAATGAAACAATAGGTGTCTACGACAATAAGATTATATGTGGGACGGAAGTGATCCTTCTGAAAGTAAATCAGACCACCCCTTTGTGCAACGGCTGGACAACTGGCGATACTATTATGTTAGTTTGGTCGTTAAGAATCCTTTGTGAATTTAATATTACTATGTATAGATTAGATAAATTTCTACAGAAAGCTAACTCTATACATAGTAATATTAAATTCACACTAGAGATAGAGGTAGACAACTCCATCAATTTCCTGGACTTAACCATTAGCAGAGTTAAAAAAAGACACTTTCAAAATTTTTAGAAAACCTACCTTTTGTGATACCAAAATTCACGCAAAGTCCCTCCACTCATGGAATCATAAGCTTGCGGCTTATAACTCCATGGTCCATAGGCTAGTAACTGTACCTATGAGTCAGGCAGATTACGACAAAGAACTGCATACTATTAAATCCATAGCCCATAATAATAGTTATCAGATAACGACGATAAATAATTTATTATATAAAAAACAATTAAATCTAGCTAGAAAACTCATTTACCCGATTCCAATACAAGATAACCACTTCTATAAATCTATTAACTACCTAGGTAGCATTAGCGAAAAAATTCATCGGGAGATTAAAAACTCAATAAACGTAGCTTTCAAGGTCAACAATAACTTAGGAAGACATCTTAAAAATAGTAAAGATAAAATTATTAAACTGGACAGAAGCGGTATTTATAAAATGTCCTGTGGCTCATGTTTATCCGTTTATATCGGACAGACAGGTAGAAGTATATCTACTCGAGCTAAGGAACATGTAAGATCATTCAACAATATAAAAAAACAGATTCACAATTCGCTAATCACGTTATTAATGAATCCCATAATATAAATTCAAACTCAGCCCCTAAATGTTTGCATCTTTGTAGTAAGGGTCGGAGAATGACGGCTTTAGAACAGCTATAAATCAATAGACACCAATTATCACAAAGGATTCTTAACGACCAAACTAACATAATAGTATCGCCACTTGTCCAGCCGTTGCACAAAGGGGTGGTCTGATTTACTTCCAGAAGGATCACTTCCGTCCCACATATAATCTTATTGTCATAGACACCTATTGTTTCATTTAGAATTTTAAAAATTTTGTGTCATTGTGTTAAAGTAACAAGCTAGGCCGTTGGAACGGGAGATACGATGTGTTGTGTGCCTTTTCTGCACAGCTATATATAGATAAGCAAATGTTAGTTTAAGTATAGTTCTGACAATGGCGTGAGCCGAAATAGCTATCAACTATATTTGTTAAAAATAATTTTGTAGAACTAAAATACATTGCTATTTTTTCACCGTGTTATAATGGAGTTCTACCAAGTGAATGCCAATTCAATCAAGAAATAGTTATGTATGCTGCTTATCTGTAATTTCTCTGGTGATATAATTCATGCATTTCGCACAGCTACAGTCGCAAGTGATACAAATGAATTCAAAACAACAAAAAATAATACTGATAGAGATTTGCTAACACTTATTCCTTATATCTTTGGTGTCTCTGAAAAGGTTTGGTTGAGCGATCGACTCGACAAAGGTCTCCATAAAATTAAATGTGTTTGGGTGTATTAATACGTAAGTATTTTAGATGAATTCAGCAGTAACTTAGCGAAAATTTATTTTTAATATAAAATAAAAAAATTTGTTAAAAATTTTGTATAAAGTATGTTATTCTGCTGTTTGTGAAATAACATGGATGTCAATTGTAATTTCATATTATTTTACAGATGTTGTCTTACATGGCTCCAACGATTAATCTTCCTCTTTCAAATAGCAGTACACTGAATGAAACAACTCCAGTATCAGTAAATTTTGAAATATTTTCAAAATCTGAAATCAAAAGAAATTTATAATACATAAACCATTTTGCAGATTTGTATATGCCTGTTTTGTTCACTTGAACATGAATTTTAATATCAATAATCTTTTACTAACTATTAGATATAATTTTCAACACATCATTGAAACATATTTTTAAATTTTGAAATAGCCTCCTCAAAATATGTGTATTTTATGTTTTTGAAATCAATAGTAGACCTTTTTCATTATTCATACTACATTTTCTTAGAGATTAAAATTATATAAAAATTAATCATTTTGTGACTAATGTTAGATAACATTATTTTAGAACCCTTTTGCAAAGGAATCACCATAAACAATTTATTGTATAATATAATCTACAAAAGCTAACAGTGAATCAATTATTCGTATTTAGCCTGGCGTTACTGCATCTAGAGTGTAACTATGACTAATTATAGATATGATTTATTTTTTTGTTTGATTTGAGTCACTGAATTGACAAATATCAGTAAAAAAAAATAATGCTGTACATTAATGAAATGATACGGAAAATTGTTGCTGAAAAAATATATTTGTAATTAGTGTTTTTTTCTGGCAGGAAATATTCAACACAGATAAATCTTTTCTGAAAATTGAAATGTAAGGCAGTCTCCTGCACTGAATAAATATAATATGTCAAATATTGCATAAAGTATTTTATTCAGCAAAAAAATATTATATTCCCCAGAAAAAATACCACACAGATTGCTTAAAAAGTATCAGACTTTTTCCGATTCAACAGTTCTAGTAATTTATTTAAAACTAGCAAAAAGCAATATAAAGGGTTTTGGCAACAAAAGTGGTAATACAGCTTGCAGATAATAAAATTATTCTGGAACTAAATTAATTATTATTCAATAACCACACATCCTTTATGCTGTTTTTGTTAAAAAGATTTTCTTTGATAAATTGACTTCCGTTCTGATGAAGATAAAACTGTTATTATTGGCTATATATAGAAAAATCTCTCATTTATGAGAAAGGTTTTTGTAAAATCTTGAAACAAAATTTAAATCATGTATGTATATGTATAATATTTTTGTGGGAATTGTTTTTTTTTTTATATTACTTGTTCTTTATCATATAATATGTCAGTTACAAAGGCTATTATACAATTAGTAAAAAGAGTCTTTCACGGGAGACTGAATAATTCATTATGCTAATAATATGCTAAATAAGATAAAAATCAACACCGATCCAGTTGTCAAGATAAATATCTGTGCATCAGCATCTATTTCAGTAGATGAGGCATCAACAGAAACATTAACAACAAGATGAGATGAGTTTGCAGCTAATTTTTTTTAAGATATTGATTGAATGGCGTCACATGTGCTTAAGATCAGGATGACAAATATTCATCAAAAACAATATATTGCCAATATTTGTAATGGAACCATTATATATAACCAATAAATCAATGAAAATAACATAGATATTGATTGTTGAATAAAAATAATGTCATCAAAATTAATGGAAGCATTAAAAATTTGCTTCTCAGTATAGAGAATTATTTTTCATATTTGAAGGCGTCTCACCTTTGTATGGTATGTATAGGACATCATTCTCAAAGTTTTGCAGAAACGGATCTTTGCATAATGAGAAAATGATAAAAGACAATGTTAACACTGTAATTGATACACTTTCCTTTCTCAACAACATCTTCGCTGGTCACTCTAAAACCAAAATGAAAGTGAATATTAGCAGATATATATTTTCTCAATGTTAGTAAATTTAGAAGAGTTAACCCATTTCCATAAAGATAAATTCATATTTCTACAATAGACTAAAGCCAAGCTTTCCAAGCTCAGGGTCCCAGGTTTTCTATGGGGACCGCAAAAATTTTCATTTTCAACTTTTTGTTGTTCATGGAGGCATGGAAATTTTTTTCAGCTTTAGGAGGCAGTGGCATCAAAAAGTTTGGGAAGCGCTGGACCAAAGTGCCATAGTAAAATCTTTGCTTTATCAGAAAAGGTGCCTAACTAAGATGAGAAACTTGGATACACAATTGGCTAACCTCTCCATTCAGCTAATAATTTAGTGACACAAATGATTCTCGGTTTTATTACTGGCAAGGTAAGTTAGAAAAGATTTTTTAAATGCATTGTTTGAGATCTAGATGGACATATATGACAATTTATATAATAGAAACCACATTTACAATCACAGCTAATTTTCAAAGCACACAACATGCTTTTTTAAATTATATTATTTTAGATTCAGTTCAGATTTAGTTCAGAAAGTATTTCGACAGATAAATTCTGAACTTACTCGATGCGAAAAGAAATCAAAAATATTTATGTTCAATCAAATGCTAAAATCAAAATCAAAATCCAACATTTGAACTTGTCAGCAAATTAATGACACCCTTTCAATTGGTTACGTTTTATGAATCAATTAGTATAATTCCACTTGCATTCATCCCAAAGTGCACAGTTATCAAGACATAATTTGAAATTGAGAATTTATTTCATATTTGTTGATAAAATGATCTTGTTAAGTAGAATGCTCCTACATAATATTTGAAATGGAATCGTGCAGCATTTTTATAGCCCTGTTGTCTAACTAATAAAAATTTTCTATGAAATATGTAAGTTTGAATTCCTGAACTTCACCTACCCAATTTTCAAAATTATCTCCAAGCTATAGCTTCTAGATGACCCTTCGTTCTTTCCAAAACCATCCTTTTTTCACCTTCTTTGAAGAGAAATTAAGAAAATCCAACTCCAGACAAGACTATAGGCATGATGAATGTGTGTATTTTAGTAATTTGTCCCGGCTGTCTTGTTACATCAATAAAAAATCATTTGTTTAGTTATTTAAAATTGTGAGAATTTTTTAAGAATCACAAAAAATTGGAAAGAACTGATTTAAATGTACTTTTAAATAAAGTCCTCGCAATGTTTTCTGTTGGCAATTTCTCTAAGGAAAGATTATAAGCAAAGTTGCAGCAGTTCACAGTAAGTAAGTATATATATATCAACTAGGAGCTTCAATTATAAATCAGGAACTTGGACTGCAAGCACACCACAAAGATCAATTGGTTATAATATCTGGAAATGGTTTTTAGTGAGCTATGAAATATCATCCTTTTTGTTTTGAAAGTTAGGAAAAAAACTCCAACATGTGTGATATATGATACATTTGAACTGATGGCTTTTTTCACATCCAAATATTATTTATTCAGTTAAACTCTCTAAAGATAATAATATAGTATTAAGTAATAAAAATCTAAAAAGCATTTTAAGAACGCAGATCAAAGAATGCAAACAAAATTTTCATTTTCAATTATTTATTGCCTTGCGCCGTAGAGTTAAGGCGCCATGATTCTACTTTATATAGGAATAAATTATTCTTACAATAAAAAAGGAATAGTATCGAAATAGAATAGTTGTTTTTAACTCTTTTAATTGGCGATAATAAGCGATTGTGCTGCTTGGTACTTGTGTTAAAACATCCCAGAAGGCAATTGTGCTGGGAAACCCATGTTCCACTCGGATATCCCTGAAGTTGTTTTAACACATGTTAATGAAAGTTCTTAGGATTAACAAAATCAATTCCACTGATTTATTGTAACATGTAAAATCACGTAACTTTGCAATTGATACAAATTTTGACACAGGTACTTTTTCCCAAGAAATTTTTGTGTTTATTAATCTTTTACAGATATCATTTATGTGATTTTACAATAATAATCATGATATATTGTTAAACATTCTTAAAACATGTGATTATACATAATGATAAATTTATTTCACTGAATATACGTATATAAATTAAGTACACTTGACATATTTATGGCTCAAGCAATATAAAAAGGTTCCAAAAGGCTGTAACACATCTATTTTGTAATTATTTGATTTCTTTTGAATTTTTGAGTATGGAATGCCAGTAAGAATAGTTTATTCATAAAAAATATCAACTTAAAAAAATATTTTGAACAATCATGAAAAATTAAAAACAAAAGGGTAATAAAACATTGTGAACTAAATTACCCAAAATGACTTAAAGATCAAAATGTGAAATAATAAGGATCACATTTTTTTCAAAAATATCTGTAAAGACAGTAGAACGGTTTTAAATGTATCCAAAAAATAATCGATGGGTCACTGTACTTTTCTGAGTCACGAATCGTCATCGTTTGTGTTAATTTTTTCATTGCAATAACTGCTTACAACTCACGTTTTCACGAAAATTGATATTTTAATTAGACGATTTTTAGACCAAAAACCTATCAATTTGTTCTTATGCAGTTTTTTTTTTTGAAAACTTATGCCAAATATTAAGTCCGTATTATATCAAAAAAAAAAAATATTTTAAAAATACGAACACATCGAAAGTCATCAAGATTCGACAGTAGATAAAAATAAAGAAATAGAAGACTCCTATTCAAACAAGCAGCCGTGCCTAGTAAAAAAAAAATGCTTTTAGCATCATGTTTCCGAGAAATTGAGAGGTATTATATTTTGTTTTATGATATATATATGCTTTTTATGATATATTTTCGCTGCATCTCAACAGACGCCATATTTTTGACCCGTAGCAAAATCCACACAACCGCAGAAAAAGATCGTTGACATTCGTAGCAAATTTCCAAATTAGCGGGGGCATAGTCATTAAGCCGTTATAACTTTTCAGTGCTTATATAGATAGAAAATTGCTTGCTAGTTTTAGCCTAGTCCTAAGTCCTTTATGACTTTGATAATAATGATTCCCCAATTTAGTTAAGATACTAGGCGAGGTGTGAGGAGGAAATTTACACATTTGTTTACGTTAGCATTCAAATTGAAGGATTTGAGGTTTCCTAGCTTTTGATATATGATTTGTATCAATAAAAGAATAGAATATAATTACCGACAAATTATATGGTAGAATTGATATAAAAATACAATAATTTAAGATAAAATTAATTTGTATCAGTAAATGTAATCAATATAATATAATCGAACAACTCATTTGGTAGAATTTGGACAAAATACAATAAAATAATGCAAGATGTAACCCAAATAAATTATCAGACAACCAACGTTCAATCTTTCTTACTCACCTATATCTATTAAACATTTAGTATACCAAATACACTCAATAAAATATTCTCATTTGTAAATGACAGCTTTCATCAACTTTTGACAGCTCCTAACGTACCGCACTTCACTAAAGACTATGCACAAATTATATTCTCATGCCGCAAAAATTGTGCGTAAGTCGCTCCACTAAGGATTAAGCTATGGGTCGCAAACCTTTTCATGAGCCGAGCCAGATTTTAGAAATAAGATTTCCTACCAAAATTTCTTTTGTTATGTGGACAAGAACAAAAGCTCAAAGTGAACAAGAAATATAGTGTTTTTCAAGAAGATTTAACAAAAATGAGAATCAAACATACTTATTAGATTATATTTAGGCAATAATAAGAAATAAACGAAATTTAATAAATTTTAGTGAGACGTCCGATTTTTTTGTCAGAACTAAATGCATCAATCTTGATAATAATTGATGATTTTGCTACATGCAAAGAGTTTTCCAAATGCTCATCAGTAATTCGTGTTCTCATTTGAGATTTAATATACTTCATTAGACTAAAAACCTGTTCACGCGTGTAAGTGTTTCCAAATAGCGAAATCATCGATAGAGCATGTTTGTAAAATGCAGGATATTTCTCCTTGTCCAAATATGTTTTGTAAAACTCTTCCAAATCAACCTGATTGAATTTCTCCTTTAGCTGTGCATCACAATACATTTCACAATCTTCCATTTACATAACACTAAAAGAAAAAATAGGCAGCGTGGGCTACAAGTTGTCACTCAGTGGGCCCCATGCGGCCCGCGGGTTGTTTACCCTTGGATTAAGCGAAGACTATTTAACCGCTCGAGTCCTAAGAGGACACGAGTGTCCGGATCATATGCACGCCACCAATCCCAATCGGATACGGGTGTCTAAAATACTGAAAAAGAAATAATACTTGGTATTCCAATAGAATATACGCAATATACATATGAATATATGTGTAGTCCCATCTATCTAGAGCCGATATAATTTTTAAAAACATCGAATTTCATTGCATTTTAGGTGAAAAAAAAAATCCCCCGGAAGATGTCATACGCGCGGGCCAAGGGCTACCACATGCGCAGTACATAGGCAATCACATGGCACACATTATCACTATGATTTATGACCACCTCACAGTCTCAAATTCATTGTTTTGTTCATTGTGTATTCGAATGCAATGTCTCTACAAAAAGTCAGTGTTTCTAAAAAGTCTATATCGAAAAAAAGTTTTTTTTTGCCATTATAGCGAAACATTTTAGGCCGTAAATCAAAAACGTGCCTTAATTGAAAAGGGCAGTTATAGCGAAATGCCATATAAAGAACGGCCGTATAGCGAGGTATGGGTGTATTTTATGCGATTAATGCAGGGTTGACCTTGACATTTTTATCGAAATGCTACAATTTTTAATTTAAAAATGGAATAATTATATTACAATCCATTAATATATGTGTAAAAATTAGTAATATATATATTTTACACATAACGGGTGGAGGTGGGACAACCAACTTGCATTAGTTTGTGGTATATACCTAATGTGACCATATATTTTTGTCCTCAAAACGGGACATCTACCAATTTTTTCGTAATCGTATGTATATCCAAGATTTTTTTAATAGTTTTTATGTATTAACAAAAAGAAAAGGAATGTTGATAAAGAAAATAAGAGGAATAAATATGAAAAAAATTTGGTTGTTTTATATTTTTCTGATGAACAAATTTTCTTAAATATAACTGGGTTTGCTTTTAAATATGAATGGAAGTCTTGGCAGGATTTTTTAAAATTTATTTTACTAACAACATTGCTTTAAGTACTCCGACTTGTAATTGTGTTTTTTCTGTCATCCACTTCTTTTAAAATTGTTACCGTGTGTTACCCTCTTTTTGAAAACGGGACATTTTGACCTCCCGAAGCTGTACTTGGGGACAACGGGACAGGCTACTAAAAAACGGGACGGTCTCGTTCAAAACGGGACGTATGGTCACTTTATATGTACCATAACTTCGTTCTCGATTTTGGTCTACACTATAGACAGTATATATATGCATAGTATAGCATAACAAGTATACTTTCTGCATTGCACTGCACATGCTATAATAAAGTGTATGGTGATCTAAAAAACAATATGTTTGACAAACTAACAAAAACCATAAAGGAGCAATACATGAAGGAAATTATATTTTCTGATTAAATCATATTTGATTGTTTGTTTCTCATTTTTTTCTGGAAATGCCATGTATTGTAATGTATGCTATACACTTTACGCAAAAAAAACTTATCATTTCGACTTACACTTGAAATTTACAGGTTTATGAGCAAATATTAATTGTTACACTACATAAAAAAAAAACATCATTAATCACATCAATTCAAAAAAAGAGAGGTTGAAAACATGAAAAAATATTTTTGTGGCAATTTTTTCTTCAGTTTGCAAACCAGCTAAACCATACATGATTAAAAAGAATTCAGTTACAAAATAAATGAGTATGTTGGTATTTGCTATAGAAAAACCTTGTCATTACTAGTTGTTTTTATAGTTTTCGTGTTTTTTTAAAATCTTATTGTTGATTTTTGAACCTACCTAAAATCTGGGGAGGCATAGCAGCTAAGTAATTAGAAGCCGCTTGTTTTAGTGAGCATTATCATCGCATCTTTATTTATTTGTTTTTACTATCTCGACGTTCAATAAATCATTAAATAAATTATTTTTTGTCGGAAAAAATGTACACGCATTAATATTTAATTAAAAATGAAAATTAAATAAATATAGGAAATTTTTCATCACCCTGGCAATTATATGGCAAAGACGTTCGTTGAACAATTTTAGGTTATGTACCATAGACTACTTGGTTATCAAGAAATAAAATTTTATTTGGATTACGCAGCTAATGAAAACGTTGTAATTGTGATGTAATTTTCTTATTACGCTCTATCTAGTTATTATCGCTCTCTCGGCATGGCGAAGTATATAGCTCAAATAATTGTCTTGGGCACACAAGTTGTCGGAAGAGCTTTCGCTAGGGCTTTGAAACAAGAAATTGCTGCATCACAAGAAGCGGCTAGACGAGGAGGTGGAGGCAAAGAAGGTGCAAAGAGAGCAGCAGCAAATGCAGCGACCGGCCTGACATTGGAAGAAGCACAACAAATATTAAACGTTTCCAAAATGGACAAGGAAGACATCTTAAAGAACTATGAATATCTTTTCAGTGCTAACGACAAATCAAAAGGTGGCTCATTTTACCTGCAATCTAAAGTAGTAAGAGCTAAAGAAAGAATAGATCAAGAACTCAAAGATTCAGAAACGCCAAAAAATAAGCCCCCAAGTGAACCCTCGTGAAAATAGTGTGCTATGGGAACTATGAAATGTTTGGATTTGAAGTATTAAAATTCCTTTTTGTTGACAGGTTGATTTCATTTACATAGAATTAATAAAGATAGATAGAAGTGATACAAAGCTTGTAAAATTTATTTACCTATATTTAAGTTAATTTGTAAATATTGTTATATTAGTTAATATTTAATATATTATACAAAGCAGTTGCATTAAACCATATTTGTTTTAATGATTATCAAGACGAATAAATAACAAAAACCCCAGATTCGATTAAATACACGTTAACTTTATTTAATCACGATAGTATGAATACATGTTCACTATAATATGTTATGGACTAGGTAAATATCAGTCTTAAACTGTGATAAATAAAATACCACAAACTTATCAAAAAAAAAAAACACATAAAAAATTGTAAAATCCATACAAATAGCAGCCTTCTTCATTTACACGTGGATATCATTAAATTGATTAGAATTTTTGTAAATTTATACAAAATACACCCTAACTGTCAAAAGCTCCACAATAATAACTTTTAGCACACTCTCTTCTACTTTACATAATATTTAAGATATAAAATGAGATCCAATGGCAGGTATCGCGGTGAGGCAAAGTCAACATTAAAAAAATATACTCTATGAAGTCGAAGCTTGATTTTCAGAATTCATTAAATTCAAATAGAGCTCCGAGTCATAGTATAAAAGAAGCGTCAACCATGGGTTGTAATCATAATGTGAAACTCATCTAATAAATATGTTCCATAAATTGTTCAAATTATCATGATCTTTTTTTGTCATAGCAACACCATCAATTTAATTATAGAGTAAAATAAATAAATAATAATACATGTTCTCTTAATCAATATTATTATACCAGTATGAATATGGATTATATTACCTTTACCAGGTGAACTTCAATTGATATAAACCTAATATGTCGATATTGAATTTTCACAATCCAGATTACATAAAGGCAATAAGCATCTACGATATGACTCTTCTTTAGCAAAAATTGACAACTAAAGTCACTTAGTTTTTATATGGCATTTATCAACTACATTAAACTTGTTACTGCATAACTTGTAACTGATAATACATAAATTGATATTGCCAAAAAAACTAATGGTTATCATATTTTTGTAAAACCAAGAAAAAAATGGTATGTAACAATTCACAAAAACTTCATGACTTTTTACATAAGTAATCTGCATTACGAAATACATACAATAATAAATGAAAAAACTAAGCAAAATCATGATTTTTTATAAGGATTAACCCTATTAGTTCTATAGGTCTAAAATATTATTAAAGAAAGGGTTAAGATATTTAATATAGATAAAATATAAGCGTATACATATATTAGACACGCATTATTTGCGAAGGAAGGACTCCAAATGGCCCACGTTTCAAAGTGAACTATTGATAAATCAAAAAGGACCTATCAAAACACACCAACATTAAATAATGTTATTGAAAAATATTTATTTACTACTTGTTTTTGCAGACGTAACAATAAAACTTGTTTTTTGTTTCTACCTGAAGATGTGGCGGCTTCCGCTACAATTGTCACCTTAAGCTGTGAAGTTTTAAATATTGCTTAGTATTAAAGTAGAAATTATATTTGTGTGTGTGATGAATAATAAAGCTTTTTCTATGACCACTTCATGGATAAAAAATTTGAATTCCTAATGTTACAATACAGTAGAACCCCCATTTACACTAAAATTGTGACCATGTAATCTGGAGTGGTGTAATTGGGGGAGTGAATCTCATACAAAATTAGAGATTTTGTTTTTTCCGTGAAAAATGCAAAACTAAAATTATTCTTAGTTTTGAAAAAAAAAATTATTGATAAAATGCATAGCGCTCACAAAATCTAGCACAGACAGTCACCTGGATATGCGTGTATAGCTAGCTTGACACGTATTGAATACAGACGCTGGCCAACATTTGACTATGCACCATACAGATGGCTGTCTGACTTGTGTGTGTGCAGCCAAGCGATTGTGCAATTGGGGGATTTGTGGCAAATATTCCAAGCCATCGTGTAATTGAGGGTTCCACTATACTGAGTATTTTTTAATATACATCTTTACATCAAAATTATTGATTTTCATTTATATAATTCAAATGTAAATTATTGTTTTGATTTGGCTGAACATAACAGCACATGATAAATTAATACGTTTTCATACATATTCCCATTATTTTGTAAAATGAGGGTGGGAAACAAAAAGGTAATTTAGCTCTTTGACGGAATAAGGCAACTCAAATGAATGAACTACTGTGGCCAATTAAATCATGATTCCCGACTAGCCATGCCTAATATATATGTGTGTTTATGTTCATTGTGACAAATGTACGTCACGAGAAAACAATATACAATACACCAGCTATAAGAGACTAGATTGTTAACAAATATACAGATTCACAATGTAAGGATTACACACTATATTATAAAATGAGCCTTTATGAATGAAGCTAAACTATTTTAAAACTTTTTGAGCAAGCCTTGAGCTGTAAAGTTACAAGGCACAAAAGCGCAGTAAGCAATGAAGCGCTCGGTAGCTCTTACAAAATTTGGATCTATATTATTTTCTATCATCTTTAATTGAATATTTTCATAAAATAATATTGATATACATAAATCACTTGCAAATCAGGCAAGATTTCAGAAGCTGTCAATTGACTAGGGTACATCGATACAATTTGTTCGGTGGCCCCAACTTTCTTACAAAATAATATAAATGACTCGAGTTTATATAGAAATATCTTCGGTGGAAGAATGTCCCCTCATATCTGTGTTTTCAACAACTTTCAAATCAGTCAAAATGACTACCTCATATGGACTACAATCTGACAAATGTAAGAGTCCACAAAACCATCCATAAAAGCCTTTCTCCAAATCACATACTTCTTTCCACCAACTGGACCCGCAAAATGTCAATTGAACTATACCTGCGTATAACCCTAATCCTATGGTAAATGTTACTATCAAAAATGGATACAAAAGTATGACAAACGGAGATGCTACAACTCTCATCCATATTTTTTTCCCTTCACTAATGTACACAAATATATTGTACCAAGTAAGTGTGCCAATGTAAAAGGAGTAGATGCCTGAAATCATCATGACGGCCGGCATGCACAAAAACGACCAAATCATTATATGAAGTCCAATTATAGGAGAGCATTTAAACCACTCTTGCGCTTTACTGATTTCCTTTGCAACAATAGCAGCTTCCAAAATCTCAAGCTCCTCTCTTGAAATGTTAAGTTTGACATCAATATTTTGTCCTTTCTTCTTACCCCTTTTAATAGTTCCTGTCATAGTCAAATATCCATCGGCTGAATTGCTCATCACTGATCTGTCTGGAGATCCAGATGTTTCTGAATCACACTTCAAGGCTGAAATTTCTGTCTCCATATCTTCATTTTGGACGTTTGGCTCGGACACAATGTTCACTCTTTTTTTAGACCTTTTACCACTATGTTTAGAAAATGGTCCTTCAGAAAGAAGCCCCATTTCCAAACTGGTCTCTGATTGTGTTTGAGAGAGACTATTAAGTGTAGCAGAATTGCTGTCATTAATGTCTTCAGTGAGGATTTTACAATTACGCTGAATCAATATATCGTTATTTGAACCTCGGACATCATCGTGGCTGGAACAGGCATCGGAAGAATTCTCATAGATAGGAGAAAGATCTACGATTTCCCGACTGCTGTGCAAATTTGTGCTCAATTGTTGATACCCATTTTTTTGTAGCGTTTGCGGTCTTTCTATTAGAGTCTCTTTTTCTACTTGAGTAGGAGACAGTTCACATTTTTCATCATCATCATCATCAGGTATCATAGGTAAGTCCATTATAACGTGAGATTTAAAACCATTTGCTCTTGCTGGCGTGTTTCCATTCACTTTGTGATGTTCTAAAACTCCAACGGCCTCTGCCAAAGACTGCATTTTTGCAGACGTCATATTATTAGAAGCTCCCTAAAACAGATTTAATATAAAAATAAAGGCATTGAAAAGAAGAGTTGGAAAAGAGTATGATGGCCATGTGACTTGACGTGTCCAAAGCAGAAAATCTTGAAAACACTAAATATACCTGTATTACTATTATATGATCGATATGACTGCCAATTGGCCCAGATTTTTTAGTGATAGTGCGCTTCTTTGGTGCAATTAACGATGGTTTCTCGGAGATCTCTACTTCTACAGTCATTTTGATGGATTTAAAGGGCCTCGCCTAAAAAAAACAATCAACATGAGAATCATTTTGATGGTGTGGTGACCAAAATGTAAACAATATTACTGTAGCTATAAACTTACTAGAATGTTAATGTTTCGCGCGTAGCATTAACAATTAATAAAAGGGATGCATGACAAACATCTCAGTTGACTCTTTTACGATAATTAGGAATCCCCATTTAAATAAATCATCTGTCTACTTAAAAAGCACCAGGTTGGAATGATGGTTGGAATCTGTCATTAATCGATTTTAACTACTTACCGGTAACCTTGTTCCGTTCTTATAAAGGATTGTTATAAACGCAGTTTATATTGTTGTTATTACTTGATCCAGCTGATAAAAAATCTCAATATTTTCCAATCCTATCACTTACTATATCCTACTTAATCCACAATCCCGATAGATTATATGGATACAGTGATTTTAACAGCTTATTGCACATAAAACCTGTGGAATCGCACAAAGTTGTAACCATTCAAATTTGATATTGAAATTCTATTAAGCACCTTCATACAGTCAATATATTAAATTATATGATATATGTTGACACATTGAGATTTATCTACTTTCTTTTTTTTCATGCTTTTGTAAATGAAGACTCTTTTATATTGCAATAAATACTAATTTTAATTATGTTTCTAGTACAGTGAAATCCCAAGTTCTTGCTTTTGTATTTATTGTATTAACCCATAAGGATAAAATTAAACTGCATTCATTGTTTCTTAATTTACTGCTTAAATATTGTTGTCACATCACACAAATTGGCAAACAAATTATTATATCGAACACTTACTGACTATGAAGAGTGTGCAAGTATACAATACAACATTAAGTTACGAAGGGTTGACCGCCCACAGATCATTTTATTTGTTAGCTAACATACAAAGGTATCATTAAGTTTACGCGCGCTTCTTTGACAGTTACTGGTTACTTTATTGTGTTATCTTGTTTGCTCCTGGCTGTAAAGTTATCATTTGAATTTCGAATAATAGTGCTGCAATGGTAAGTGAAATAAAAAAATGCTTTTTTCGTTGTATATTGAAATTCCTTATCTGTGTTAGTAATAACATTCGATTATCACAGAGTTCACCGATTCCTGATACTCCTAGCGACAGAGATGGACGCAGGTCAAGAAACACATCTCCGGCTCGAGATTATGAAATGTTTGAAGACGAAGGAGAGATATTGGGAGATATATCAAGAAATGATGAAGAAGAAGAAGATGGCGAGGAGCTTTTTGGAGATAATATGGAAAAGTAAACTATTCTTCAATTTATCATTGTTAACTTTTGGTTACCAATAGGCTTTTCCATTTTTCAACTAAATTAACTAATTTAAATGAACTGTCAATTGCCATCAATTTACCTGTTATCTCAAGATTGCCCAGAGAAGTCGCCAACAGGAAACTTTTTCTTGTCCTTAAAAATACAAGTATTAAAATATATATATAAAAAAAAATTCAGCATTCTTTGAAAAAAATCTGTGAAATGTTTTACAAGACACTCTCAGTATGACTATTTATGAAGTAATAAAAACAAGGACGGTGTGTAGGAAACTATTAAAGCCCAAGGTATATGGTATCATAAAATAAAAATATTGATTCTAATATCAATTTATAGTCTCTCAACACTTTATTGTCGGGAAACGGCAAATGCCATTTATTCACAATTTTTTATCAAATGTCACTTTGAAACATAACATTCTGTTGTGGTGTTATTTTAAATAAAATTTGTTGATGTTGTTCCTACCAATGTAATAACTGTAATATCAATGTTAATCGAAGATTAATTATGAATTTCCACAGACTTAACACTGAATACATTGAAAGTATTTTATAAATTGAAAATACAATCAATGCCTCTTTTTCACAACAGATAATTTTTATGAAAAATAACCATAAAGCAAATGAACTAACACAGGTTTTTAGAAGAAATACACGAAGATAATCAAAAAAATAATTTCAAGATTGCTAATGTATTTTTTTTTAGTGATTACCGACCCATGCCTGCTCTAGATCGGTACGATGCTGAGAATTTGGATGATGGTGATTTTGATGAGCTTTCAGTGGAAGGAAGGCGAGAGGCTGAAAGAGAAATGAGAAGGAGAGATAGGGAGCAAGGACTTCTTCACAGAGATGACCGAGACCTTCTCTACGGTATAGGAATATTTTTTTTTTGAACTAAAATTGCTAACCTATATTCTGATTTATACATCTAACAAAGATTCATTAGATTTTCTGTGTATTTAGTGTTCATTCAAAAAATATTAGTTCCACAATGAGAACTATGATTTTTATTTAGATAAGATTGATTGAGCAATTAGTATATTTTGGACCAATCAATAAATCGTACACCATAAATAATTTAATGAGATAACAATAATTCGTCTTTGAAAAATTATGACAAAAACCGGATCTTTTTTTTGTGCAAAATATTTAAAAAATCAAAATATATATTTTGCTGTGAAAAAAAGAGAAATAGTTGGTTTTCTTAGAGGTCATATCATAGCTGTATGCATATGAATTTTCAGAAAATTCTTTTACTCTTGATAATTTTTCTTGTTTTTAATTTTTTAATTGTTTAAAATTAATTTTTTTCAGATGAATCTGATGATGAAAGTGCATCTGGCGCCCCTAGGGCAAAACGTCGCCGGGCTGCTGAAAAAGCAGCAGCAGGTGAAGATGGAATTACTGAAGATGCAGTCGAAAGTATTGAAAATCTCGAAGATACTAAAGGACATTCAATCAAAGAATGGGTTTCTATGCTCGGTCCTAGAACAGAAATTGCTAACAGGTAAAAAAATTGAATTTTGCAGGTAATGTCTAAAAATATATACATATGTTTATATATAAATATATGTATTTATAGACCTCAGCTTTAAACGAGCTTTTTCTCATTTTAAAATGAAAAGTCCTTGAAATCCTTATATATTAAGATTTGTGTCAAAAATGGCATAGATTTTTCCTTTCCTTTATTTTCATAACATTATGTTATTCTTCTCATACACCATTCTAATATCATTTCTATACAATATCTATTTAATCTTGAAGTTTGCTTAGACTGATATTCATGGTTAAAATAAGATTCCTGTAAGACAATAACTAGTTGCATCATATTTATGATGTTTATTTATAAAACGAAAGTGATGTATTTGGATAGTTTGCCCAAACGTTTGCCAAGCTTAGACATTCTTCAATAGATATCACTAGTTAATTTCAATGTTGAAACACTATGACCTGCTGATTGATGATGCTTTTACATTAATTTAACCATTCAAAAATTCCTAAAATTTCTTTAAAAGTTACAACATCATTACATCACAGTGAAAAAAGAGCAATGTATTTTAGTTTTAGTTCTACAAAATTTATAAGATAAATGGTTGATAGCTATTTCGGCTTAGCCTTTGTCAGATCAGAACTATTGCTATTTTTACATTGTGTCATAATGGAGTTCTACCAAGTAGATGTCAATTTAATCAATAAAACATTATTTGTTGCTCGTTTGTGAAGTGAACAAAAGAATTTCAAATTATTATAATTTCAGATTCAAGAGTTTCCTGCGTACCTACGTAAATGAAAAAAATCAATACCTTTACAAAGAACGTATCCGAAGAATGTGTGAACTGAATCAGTCGTCATTCCACGTTGAATTCAGTATACTCGCCAACAAGGAACACATCCTCGCATATTTCTTGCCTGATGCCCCATTCCAAATGTTCCAGATCTTTGACGAGGTCGCCAAAGACATAGTATTACAAATATTTCCAAGCTACGAAAGGGTGACATCTGAAATTCACGTCAGAATATCCGATCTCCCGTTAATTGAAGAATTGAGAACATTCAGGAAACTACATCTAAATCAACTCGTCAGAACTCTTGGTGTTATTACAGCTACAACCGGAGTCTTACCTCAACTCTCTGTGGTGAAATATGATTGCAACAAATGTGGATATGTCTTGGGACCATTTGTTCAATCGCAAGATGCTGAAGTTAAACCTGGATCTTGCCCCGAATGTCAGAGCACAGGGCCATTTATGGTACATCTAATCAATTATTTATTGAAACTAATCGTTTGATTATGGGGCATCAAATTTTTATTCTGATTTTGTGTTTTTTTCTACATATAATTCAGGTATTGTTTATTTGATTCTCCATCATCGTGTTATTTAAAATTCCATAGTCACACTTCTCATCAGTAGGGCATTTAGTTTAACGTTCATAACTGTTTGGAGTTACTGAAGAGCTATGTTGTGATGTAGTCAGTGCTCAGAAATTATGCAAAAATATTTTAAAGTGACCCCGTAATTGAAGAGTTGCAAAATATCCAAATATAGTCATATTTGAGAGTATTTCAAGTGATGATTTTAAAACATTCATTGAATATCTATCTTAAAGCAATGCTATTTTGTAGATTAATATGGAGCAAACGGTTTACCGAAATTACCAAAAGGTGACCATCCAAGAATCACCTGGCCGCATTCCTGCAGGTCGGATACCACGCAGTAAGGACTGCATTTTACTCGCAGATCTTTGTGATAGATGTAAACCTGGAGATGAAGTTGATGTTACTGGTATTTACACTAACAATTATGACGGCTCTTTAAATACTGATCAGGTACCACCACTGCTTTATTTTAATATATATATAACAGGGGTTAATGAACAATTTTCCTAATCCTAACTCAATTCAACAGGGCTTCCCGGTGTTTGCAACTGTACTGTTGGCCAATTACATTGTTGTTAAGGACTGTAAGCATATAGTTGAATCCCTGACAGACGAAGATACGGCAACAATTATCAAGCTATCAAAAGACCCTAGAATTGTTGACAGAATAGTCGCAAGTATGGCACCTTCTATTTATGGACACGATTATATCAAAAGAGCTTTGGCTATGGCACTTTTTGGAGGAGAAAGCAAAAATCCCGGTACCTATATTTATATGATTCAGATATTTTGAATTTATTATTTAAAAATACTCAAAAATGTAATATATATATTTATCAAATATTTCAGGTGACAAACATAAGCTCCGTGGTGATATAAATGTTTTAATTTGTGGTGACCCTGGTACAGCTAAGTCTCAATTTTTGAAATACGCTGAAAAGATTGCCCCACGGGCAGTTTTTACCACTGGCCAGGGTGCTAGTGCTGTAGGTCTTACAGCCTATGTCAGGAGGAATCCAGCGTCCAGGTATTTATACACCTTAAGATATGATTACTTGTTCTTAAAAATTTTATCAAATTTTACTTCATGAAAATAATTTACTTACAGGGAATGGACTTTGGAAGCTGGTGCGTTAGTTCTAGCCGACCGAGGAGTCTGCCTCATTGATGAATTTGACAAAATGAATGATCAGGATAGGACATCTATCCATGAAGCCATGGAACAGCAATCTATCTCAATATCAAAGGCGGGCATTGTAACATCTCTTCAGGCTAGGTAACTCATAGTTTTTATTTATTTGACTGTCCATGTCCTGTATACTGAAGATTTCTAAATTATACTTAACAACAATTTATTCGCACTTAGTCTGCAATCAAACCTTTATGGAATAAAACACATGCCTACAGATATACTAAATAAATATCTAGATCATATGTGCCCAACTTTTTCATTAGTCAGCCTTCATTTTGGAAGTGAGATTTCTTTCCAGGTCACAATCTTATTATTATGCAAAATAAATAAAAATATACCATTCATTTCAAAAAGACATTGAAATTGTTTCTTAACATGAATCTAAAAAAAAATCAATGTAACTAAGATATTTCAGTTCTGTGGGCCATAAAAGCGACATATTGCCCACATAATGATCTAGGCAAGAGGCGAGGAACCTTTTCATTTCAAAGGCCACATTCACTTATCTGAACATAAGACTCAATAAAGAAAACATTGACAATAAATTAAATATTTTAATTCACAATATAAATTAGTCAAAACGCAATTTATAAAAATCTTTTAACAAAAAATTTACATTTACAAATCTGATTTATTATAATGTATATTGTTAAAAAAATGTTATACAATATGTATGTATTTAAAAGAATCAGTCAAAAAGCCGCATGTGGCCTTAAGGCCGCAGACTCCCCACGCCTGATCTAGGCCCAAACTGGAAGGAAAAGCTTCTAAATAAGACTCATTCATAATATTTTTTATTGATATAAGACTTTGACTAAAGGTGCTTGATGGAATTTTAATATCAAATTTGAATCACATGGATGCAACAGAACTGACCTCGCCACTCGAGAAGCTATTAATTTATTACCTTTTTAGATGCTCAATAATTGCTGCAGCTAATCCGATCGGGGGAAGATATGATGCTAGTATGACCTTCTCAGAAAATGTCAATTTATCTGAACCTATCTTATCTCGTTTTGACATTCTTTGTGTTGTTCGAGACGAAGCAGATCCCATGCAAGATCAACACCTCGCCAAGTAAATATCCATATTCAATTATAAGAATAACACATTTGTACCTCAAAATAACACCAGATGTTGGATTGCACATTTGAATCGCTTAAAGTTTCAATATAAAATACTTTCTTGAATTGCAGGTTTGTCGTTGGTTCTCATATTCGACATCATCCTACTCAGCATGGGAGCTCGGCATGCATGGAAGAGAATTTACATGATCCAGACTTTGCTATTCCTCAAGATCTTTTAAAAAAATATATTGTTTATTCAAGAGAAAACATTCGACCAGAACTTAGAGTGAGTGATTACTTTTATTGTTTCTTTCTCGTTTTCAGAATGTTCACTTACAGCACTTGAAAAGCCCCAACTCGGTGACGGTTAGTTCAATGAGCCAACAATCTCATAAATAGAATTCTTACATTATGTCACCTGATGTTTAATTTCAACCTTACCCACCAATTTTAAATAAATAGGTATTTCTTAAGTCTAAAATTGCCCAACTGCATTTTAATGATGTTTATTATTTGTTTTGAAATCCTTTCATCAAAGACTCATTAACAATATTTAGTGTTAATAAAAATTATGACAGGAAATTGATTATTAATAGTATTGAAAGTTGTACACCCAGTCCTTTTTTTATGCGAATTCGATTATATGCGATTTCTTTGGACGGCACCATTACATTTTTTTACGTGCTTCACTCGTTTTTACGCGATTTTTTCCCCAAATTTGTTTTAAAGAAGAATTTTATATATGATGCTAGGCATGTTAGTTTCATTATTTTTTTAAATAAAAAAAAATATGTGTATTTTTAAAATTTTATTTTGTAAAGCATTCCATTTTTTTAAATACACATACAATTGCCAAATGTTGACAAGTGTATCAGATATTTTGCGAATTTATGTTTTAGTGTGTGTAAAGAAATATAATGCAATTGCATAAAATCATGAGATGTGTGTCCACTCGTAAACTTGTTTAAACACAATGCATTCATTAAATTTGTTGACATTTTTGTCGGCCATAAATTTTACCACTTTGAATTATTATTTCAAATAAATGCCCTCCAATGACGTCCAAATATTTTAAATAATAAATGCGAACTGAAGATAAAAATATTACTCTTGAAGTAAAAAGCATTTAAAAATAACATAATTTACACTTGCATGAAAAAAGTGTTACTTGGCTTTCATACATATTCCGATGTGCGAGCAAAATTAGGTTTTCATACAAAATCCAATACTTTCGTTCAAAAAATTGCAAACGATTACATTTCGCAACCAAGGGCGACAGCAGCGAATAATTCATATAAGTGAAAAAATTTATATTTTGAACATGAAAATATATATATATTATTTTTGCACGAATTCGAAAGAGCAAATTTTGGTTTTTCATACGTTTCTGGTACTTTTTCACGCAATATTAAAATTTTTGGGACCAAATTATCAAATTATATGAAAGTTGTAATTTGTTTTACGCGCCGTTTTCTGGAACCAATGTATCGCGTAAAAAAAGGACTGGGTGTATATGTAATTTACTCTTTCTTTTCTCCGCTGTATTTAAATTCCAATTAAGTTAATTAAGCATTTTTCTAAATATTTATTTGTATAAAAATACATACATTTAATTTCTGACGTAAATAAGAATAAATAAATTGTGCCTATAATGTCTGGTTAACATCTATAATAGTGCGAACAGGGTAGTAAGCACTTAGACCAATGTTCAGGAATGTAGTCGAGGACCGCTCATAATATAAAGATTTCATATTTGAGTCATCTTGACCACAGGTCTTGTTTAGTATATAGAAACTGACAGTTAGATAATTCCTACTGTGACATTCTTGGCAATTTTTTGAAGGCACTTAATGCTCATGGTACAGCACAGATTCAATACAACAGGCTCTAAAATCCATTGTGTGTCATCGCTAGTATAAAATTGATTACACTAAAGCAAGGGATTTAGTGATAGGCCTAGGCATACAAAATTAATGCTATGTAATGAAATGATAAATTTCATAATTTATTTGGTAAAGTAATTTGTTATTAAATTAACACACTACATAATGTTTACAGAGCATGGACCAAGACAAAGTTGCCCAGATGTACAGTCAACTGCGACAAGAATCACTTGCCACTGGCAGTTTGCCCATCACTGTTCGACACATTGAATCAGTGATCAGAATGACAGAGGCGCACGCCCGAATGCAACTCAGATCATCTGTGAAAGATGACGATGTCAACATGGCAATTCGAATGATGGTGGAGAGCTTTGTGGAAACACAGAAATATAGTGTGATGAGATCTATGAGAAACGTAAGTCTTTCAACTAGTTCTATTATTGAACCGCCACCAATATTTGTTGTTTGAAATCGATATACTTATATTTTTTTCATGTACAACTTAGTTAAAAATTTATTTTCTAATTATGTCCTGCTGAATATACAATGGCAAATTAATTATAGAGAATTATGTTTTCAGTCATTCCAGAAGTTCCTATCATTCAAAAAAGATCACAGTGAACTTCTATACTACATTCTCCGACAATTAACCATGGACCAAGTAGCGTATATGAGAGGACTGCATGGATCTCATCAAACTACCGTAGAGATATCAGAAAGAGATCTCTCAGAAAGAGCGAGGCAAATAAACGTCACTGATTTGAAACCTTTCTATGAAAGCAAATTGTTCAAGATAAATAATTTCTCTTATGATCAGAAAAGAAAGATTATCACTCAAATAGTACCTGAAGCGGGCGTTAGGGAATAAGTACTGGATACTTTTTTTATAACTCTCAGTATCATATTCTAGGAGACTGGTAAAATAAAACAGTAAAACATCAATAGACTGGGTTATTATCACATTATCAAGTAAATGTTATGATGTATGGAACTTTTAAGGTGTTAATTGTCACTTTTTGATGGAAATAATAAAAACAAATTTTTTTAGTACTTATTTCCACAATATATTATTTGATCATAACCAGTTTCAGTTTCTATCAGTTGATAATGCTCGCGATGAGCGAAACTGGCCCTGATCAAAAAATATATTGTGGAAATAAGTACTAAAAAATGCGTTTTTATTATTTAAAATGTATGGAACAGGCACAACTATCAACAACCACTTGATTATGTAAAGTTAAAACCTGGATAACTGAGACTTAAAATAACTTTTCTATTTTTTTTGTAATCTCATCTATAAGAACTAATTGAATATTACATTTGTATTAATTGTCTGTTTATTTCATATGGAATTATAGTTATTTGTGTTGATAAACATTGAATGTCTACGTTATAATTTTTGTCAGTATTATTATTTGTCATCTTATTGTACACTTAAACCTTCAATATTTTTTCAATTTATTATGTCATAGATTCTCAACCTTTTTCGGGTGGTGACCCCTTTTCATCAAATCCATGTGACCCCTCCCCATACCATCCAAAAGCAATCAAAAAAATATTTTTTTAGTTGAACGTATAAGGTTGCGACTCCCAGGTTGGGAACCTATGTATTATGTGGTTACTTGGGAAATTTATTTTAAGTATTAAAAAAAAATATTCCACATGTATAACCTTGCCCTTCCAATAACCATAAAGTCTTATGTTGTGATAATCAATACTGGTATTTGATAAATGATAGAATTTTCAGTTGAATCTCGGTAACTGCCTTGATAAAACAAGTTGATCATTTTAAGCAGAAACAAATAGTCATATTAACCCTTTTACGCCTAGCCTTTTTTTTGGGGACTTGCTAAAAGCACTAAGGAGTTTTTGAAGTTTTTTGTGTTTAAAAAAAAATTGTAAATATCTAGTTTTTAAGGATTTATTTCTGTTTTTTCTCATTTTGCATTTGATATATTATAGTTTAGATAAAACAATTATAAAAACAATAAATGAGTTTACACGATCGACCTAAAAAAAATAACAAACATGAAATTTGCAATAATTTGCACAAAATTTTTAATTTTGTGATAAAGAAAGAGGTATTTTTCGTAAAATATTTCACATGCCTTTGATGCAGAATATTTTTTCGAACTATCGTCTATCAGTAAAAACACTAAAAAGCTTAATTATTCGATACGTATTTTTATAGTCTAATAAACTAAAAATAATAAAAAGTCAACACTTGTGTTTTCCGATACATAATGGGTGAAGACCCTTTTCACACTTTGTACAAATTAGATTTGATCTTCTAATAGACCCTCCTTCTTTTTTGCTGCATACGACCCATTCTCTGAGATTTCGTCCTGGTAAGTTTTTTAAAACCTCCAGATTCTCCAATCACGTACTAGATGTTCTTTGGACTAGATTGTTTTTAGGTCTCCATTCATCTTCTATTGCCTCAATTATGGATGATGTAAATTCTAATCTTGTCATCTTTTTACCAGGCGTATTTCTAGTGTAAATAATGAATGCGTTTATCATCATTCTTCCAAAAATATGAAAAGTCACCATTTTCCAATATTTCAATGTACGTCTTTCATCCAGGTATGTATATAAAATTTGATCTGAAGTATCAACTCCTCCCATATATTTATTATATATATTTATTACATCCGGTTTATTTGTCTCTCGATTACGTCTATTTATTGCAGTCATTCTTTTAGTCGATGCGTAGGAAGATGCAAGTATCACCGGTTGTTTTTGTAACTTTTTTTCACGGTATCCGCAGATAATTGCACCTTTTTTTGTATAATATTTCGCTTCATCAATTTTAAATTTTGTTTTTAGTAAATCTGGTGGCATTCCTTTTCCGTTGCGTCTAACCGTACCGGTGTAATATGTATCATTTGATATCAAATAATTGAGCAAAGGGATGCTTGTAAATAAATTGTCTGCAACTACATGATAACTTTTATTCAGGTAACTTCCGATTTTTAGCAATGTTGTTATAATGAAAAAATGCATTGGCATATCGATTGGTTTCTGTGACAATTAAATTCCAACAACCGCCCGAAGTAAACTGAAGAATGAATATCATGTATACATAACTGAAAAGAATTTCTCCTTCAACTTGAAAAGCCATAAATTAAAAGAAATTCCAGTAAATACATATGTCCAGTGGCGGGTTATCCATAAGAACTTCAGACTTGCAGTATCTTTAGAAAAACAAAATAACCCACGAAATTTCGCATAAAACACAGGTGATTTATTTATGATGAAGAAATTATTGATAAAAATATCTTTTATAAATATAAAAGTTTTTTTCATTCAGGGAGTGAAGTAAATCAAGAATTTCAACGGACGGGCTGCCACTGTATGTACGAGTTTTTTTTTCTATTGACGCTTACGTGTGTTGAGCAAATAATAATAAGATTTTGTCAAGTGTAACGAATTTTATGATCTTTCTGTTAAAAAAGTGATCAATGGAATTTTAAAAAGGGTAGGTATTTGTGCCATTTCCTATTGTTCGCAAGTGCCCTCCATATTTCTTGAATCCATGATAACAAAAAAGACATTTTTTCTAAGAAGTATATTCTATTTCTATGCCCGATTCGATATAAAATACATGTATTATATGTATTATGTATTATAAAATTACACAACATATCTGTTATTCAATAAATACTCGGTGAAATATGAGCGCGTCACTAACATATGTTCACAATTTTGTTTTATCATTAAAAAAAATATTTTTGGGTCAATAAATTTGTGGATTCGATTTTGTCAATCCTAAGAACTTACATGATCCATATATAAATTTTAATAAAACATCTGTTAAAACACTTTGAGTTACGCTTGAGTGGAACATGGTTTTCGCAGCGCGATAGCGCTTACCCGTCGATTTCGCACAAGTACCAAGCAGCGCAATCGCGCTGCTTCGGCGTAAAAGGGTTAAGGTCTACATTTAAAAATGAAAGAATGGCTTAAAATGTATTTAAATCCTTTATTTTTTATACTGGTTTTTTCATATCCAAAACATAAAATTTGAATATCACATTTTTTGTATTGATCCAGTGATTATTATCTATTAAATTCGATTCCCAGTTGACCAGAAAAGTTGCAGTAAGAATTAAAAGGATTTATTATTTAAATTTATTTACCGCTAGAAACATTTTTCATGTGATTTTTATCAAAAATCAAACAGCATTGTTTTAAGAAAACCTTATATTTTGTTTTCAATAATTTCTTATCGTAAACTTAATGCATAAACATACCTGCACTTATATATTAAAATGATAAGCGAAAATCTTGTTCAAAGGGGGCATGTACGTTTGATTAGGATTTTTTTTAATAGACATGATTTTGAAAATGGTTATGCTACTGTCATTTAGGGAAGAGTTATCTAAACTGAACGGTGTGGCTTTTCTATTAGGGCGTCATGAAAATTTTCCTTAACAAAAATTATGAATATTATAACTTTATAATATGCAAGGTAACATAAGGTTTCTATGAGATAACCAATATTTCGACTTGAGGCACCACAAAAAAATTTGAAATTTTACAGGCGCTGATCTAGGGAATATTTTTGAATACTTATACTCATTATTTTGCAGTTTACACTTTTACCTACTCAAATATAAATTGATTATTTCCGTGTAATATAGACAGCTCAGAACGGTGCTAGCACAAACCAGCACACTATGCGCACGTGGAAGCATTTTTTGTCGAAATAACACTTGGATCGATAAGTCCCGGGACTAACTAAGAAAAACACGTTTTTTTGGCAAAATTCGACTTTATTCATCAACATAGTCTCCTTCAAGAGCAACACAATCAGTCCAGCGCTTCTCTAACATTTCAATACCTTTCTTGTAGAACGATTTATCTTTGGCCTCGAAATAAGCGTTCGTTTCGGCGATGACTTCCTCGTTGGAGTAGAATCTCTTTCCTTGGAGCATTTTTTTGAGGTCTGCAAACAGGTAGTAGTCGCTGGGGGCCAGATCCGGTGAATATGGTGGGTGTGGAAGCAATTCGAAGCCCAATTCATGCAATTTCGCCATTGTAGCGAGCGACTTGTGACACGGCGCATTGTCTTGGTGAAAGAGCACTTTCTTCTTTTTCATTTGGAGCCGTTTCTCACCGATTTCGTTCTTCAAACGCATCAATTGGACAATGTAACGTTCGCTATTGATGGTCTTACCTTTTTCAAGGTAGTCGATGAACAAAACTCCATGAGCATCCCAAAATACTGAGGCCATAACCTTACCGGTCCACATTTGTGTTTTTGGCCGCTTTGGACGCTTCTCACCGACTGCAGTCCACTCGGCTGACGACCGCTTTGACTCTGGAGTGTAGTGAAGGATCCAGGTTTCGTCCATTGTCACATACCGACGCAAAAAATCCGGTTTGTTTCGGCGAAACAGCTTCAAACAGCGCTCAGAATCAACGACACGTTGTTGTTTTTGATCCACTGTGAGCAAACGCGGCACCCACTTTGACAACAGCTTCCTCATAGACAAATGTTTATGCAAAATAGTGTACACACTGCCGTATGATATCTTTAAGGTGTCAGCTATCTCACGCAATTTTAATTTACGGTTTTCGAAAACGATTTGGTGGACTTTTTTGATGATTTCCGGGGTAATTGCCTCATTTGGCCGGCCAGAGCGTTCAGCATCTTCAGTGTCTGTACGACCACGTTTAAACTCAGCATACCACCGACAAATGGTTGTTTTTGATGGAGCAGATTCCCTGTAGCACTTTTCAAGCCATTGCTGAGCTTGCACTGTGTTTTTTTTCATCAAAAAACAATGATAAATCAACACACGAAATTGTTTCGAATCCATTATTCTGAGAATATCAAGACGAGCGTCACTTAAATCACTGTAACTCATGGACCAAACATCAGAATGTCATGAAATTTTGACAGGTATCTTTTGAAGGTTGGTACTTATGAAAAATCATACGGAACTTTTGTTGGCAACGCCATCTATGTGTCAGTCCCGGGACTTATTGATCCACGCGTTATATTAAATTTTTTTCACTATTTCCCACTTCAATCACATATTTTATCAGAGCTTACATGGTATTTTGATTATATTGGGTATTGATTAGTGTTTTAAATTTTTTTGTAGTGTAGTGCCACATAAATAACTATTTTATAGTGTTCAGTAGTGATTTTATTATTACTTTTTATTGAAAGTGGAATGTTTGTTCTTTTTGACAATTGGTTGTTGACCTCTGCAAATAATTTTCGCTCTTTGTCTAAATAATCCATTTATTATCAGAGGATTGATTTACTTTTTTATAAGGAATAAGTCTTTTAGTTTCAAAAATTTGAATCTAGTTTCATCATTCCATCATTTGTATCAATGAAATCATCTTGGCATAATAATTCAACTCGTTTTTCCAGAAAAGATAATACAATTCTTATTACATATACACCATGAACAATTAAAAAATAGTTAAAAATACTGTCAGTCATTCAAATTACAATTAAGCAGCTGATGAATGCCGTGTTCATTTAACCCATTACAGACCATTTTTTTTTCATTTGATCCTATGTTGAATCTCATTCAACATTGATTGTATTCTTGTGCACCCTATGTCATGTCATTCACCTTTTTTTTTCTCACTCGTATCTATGGTAACTGTACTATATTGAGTAGAGAATCAAATATTTTTTATGAAATATGTTGCTATCTACCAGGAAGTAATGTCGTTTTATGAGGTCACGAAGCACAACCTCTCAATTCTGTATTAGCCTTGTATGCTTGCACCGTGTATGCGCTAGCAACATGAAAATTATTAGTGATATTTAGATTATCACAAATCTAGTCTTAGCAGCAGTGAGGAATGATAAAATCCCTAATTATCAATACCAGCCCACATCTGTAGAAAAAAGTTACTCTCAATGAAGGGAACCAGAGGAAAACAGAATGTGTAGTGTGTTCTAATAAAAATTTCCCACTGGGAGAAGAGAAACTCCATTCATCACAGTATAATGTGCGAGAGAAAGCCTGGACCCTCTTTTTTTGTGAATTGGAAAAGGTTAAGAATACTATTATGTTCGTAAAGAAAGAAAAACAAGATAATTTTATAAGATTTTTTTATAATCATGAATCAGGGATAAGACAACTTTCAATATATATAGTCTGATAATCACACACACCAGCTAGGACAGTTTGACTATAAAAACTAAACAAATTTAATAAACAAGGCATATTAATATCAACAGGTTCATACATTCTGCACTGGTCCATATTCTCAGTAATATATTTCTGAATCTGTTTAGGTCATGAGTTGAACATGCAGCAATATTATTCTAATATTATATTTTCTTAGAAACGTGGCATCACTTACACAGATAAATAAAAAATGAATTTGAATTATTTAAAGAAATATAAATTTACAAAATAAATACTTGGCCTGATAAAAAGTATGCTTGAAGTGATGAGTGGAGATTATTTCACAAAGTAATTGAAAATTAAATTTCAATTTATTTTATAGTTATCAAGCTCAAAAATTGGAACGTCTCATCTTTATCCATTCCTTGTCATAAGCCACATAAAGAATATAAATAACCGACACCAAATGTAAAAAAAAATTATATTAGTGATCGGTGATAAACAAACATATGGAGGTTTCAGGATAAATCATACTATATAACTCGTAAAGCACCTTACTGGCCCAAAGTCGTTGAAATGTAATTGATAATGAATTTTTTCTCAATCAATTATAATTGGCTTTAATTTTATAACCCTTTCTTCACTTCGACTTCTCAAATCTTCGTTCGTTATCAAACGGGAGAACGATCCGGGCTTGGACCAGGTAATTTTGGTTTATGCAGAACTACAATATATATCTGGAATTCTGGAATGTGTCAAAATCAAATTTATCTACATGCCGCAAGTATATTAAATTGACACAATAATTAGTCCTCACTGATCAATTTTATTATCAGTTGTCTATGCTATCGCTTGACGAAGACCCATCACTATCGCTAGATGAACTAGATGAGTCACTATCACTTGAAGACGAACTGCTGTCAGATGAAGAACTGCTAGAGGAGTCGGACGATGATGACGAGCTGCTTGTTGATAATTTCCTCTTTTTCTTTTTTTTATCTTGCTTCTTATCTTGTGCTGCTTTTATTGAGGCCTCTGAATCTTGTTTTCTGAAAAACAATCTTTAGAATAATTTTGCTTTCAAAATTTATTCAAAGTTATAGCCTATTCAAGGCAGTTTACCTAAGATCTTTTCGGGGCATAAAGCATCTCTAAGCCATTTGAGTAAAAGTATGGCAGTTTATGACCAACTGTCAATTGTATTTCGCAAGACTAGTAATTTGAATATCATATTTCGGATGTAGATATCACACGTATGTAGCGTTTATTTTGTCATTGGACTGTTTACTTTAAATGGTTTCATGATTATCCAAATGATAATTGCACAAACAGTAATGATTGTGCACTGGTCACATTTGTTAATCCTTTGTCTGTATCAAAAAATATAGGGAGCAAGCCCTGTGTATGGCAGTTTGCCGATTTTATTAATTGTGTTTTCGACTATAAGTATAGATAGTAATATCTTTTCGAAATTTCATATGCATACAGAGTTTATATTTTGGAAAAACTCCATAGCTATGTAACGTTTAGTAAAAAAGTTCATAGCCAATCAAATATTTGTCTGAAATTAATTGCTATAATAATGCATACCCACAGATAAACTCAATAAATCTAAGCCCAAGAAAAAGTTATGTATTCAAAATTTCCTCCCTACTTGAAATTCATGTTATTCTCTGGATTGATCAACGAACAAAGAAAAACTTTTATATTTTTATGGAACTAACATACCAGTAGTGTTAAATATATATTTTAAAAAACCTATGGTCCAATTAGCATATTTATCAACTTTTTTGTATGACTGCTGTAGTTGAAGATTATCAGGATAGATCTGACTATACATACTTTTGTAAAGATTCCTGTTGTAATTTCAACGACTTTTTAAGTAGCTGAGTCCGTGATGACCTATGAAGATACTTTCGTTTGCCTTTACATTCATAGCTCCAATGTCCGTACTCCAAGCATTTTTGGCATCTTATACCCTGAGGAAATGCTGCGGCTTGAGCTGCTTCCCTGAAATAAGTACATTTAATACTTTTATTATTCTTTCAAGAACTAAATCGTTACAGTGGCACATCCAATAAATTCATGACCAGACAAAAAAAGATAGCAAAATAAGATAGTGATTGTGTAAAGTAAAGCATTATGCTATATTTTACACGGCTGTAATTTTTTTTATGATAAATGTTGAAATATATACTTTAAATGATTAATGATTGAATGGAAAAAGGTGGCCAAAGTTTCCTGATTTCTTGTGACATATGTAGAGGTTAGTTTTAAATGGCTACTTTCCTTGGAATTGAGTAACAAATCTTATTTTCATATATTATTACAATTATGGAAAACAATTGAAAATTCTTAATATATACATTCAATAAATATATCTCAGGAGAGGTGGACGAAGACTCACCAGTGAGTCATCCATAATGAATGAGTTAAGCAGAAGATGGAATGAAAATTTTATTTCACTATCAGATGTATAATTTTGGTACGTTCTAAAGTTCGGCATTAATGGATGGATTGATGTAAAAAAATGTACATTGTTCATACATTTTATTTTCAATTCAATATATACACCTCTATAATGACAGCATGCATAGTAATGTATCCAAATACTGACCAAAATGAGACACTGAAGACTCTCCATGGATGCTATATAATAGTTTATGATGGATGCATTTTAGGTCTTCTTCTAAACGATATTGGTACTGTTGATCGAAAATGTTCACCATGTCCGATATTTGTTAATGTGAATTCAAATATACCAACGATATGAATGGACTTTTATTTTCAATAGATTAGCTAACTGATAGTGGATGTATAGTTAGGTTTTTGGTGCACACGCACGTGTAACCCAAGTTTAGTTTATTATTAGTACGTTTCAATATTTTAAGAAAATCTATACCAGACTTGTATTTGTATGTTGAAAACTAACCTCGATTTTTGAGAAGCCCTCCCGTACATTCCAATTGTCATGATGGGATTCTCCAAGTTTAACAAATCACGCCTTAATAGTACTTAGCTTTTTGGATAGATATGTATTTCACTTTTCGAAATCTAATCAAAACAACTCAAGAATACGACTATTGACAGACACGTCATTAGTCTATGGTATATATAAATAAATGAAAAACTACGTTAAAAAATAAATACTGGTCTTTGTGACATTTAGTTACTTTTTAGCTGATATATAAAAAATATTATCCAAGAATAATTTTTATTATTGAAATTATTGAAACCCTCCTAAGTGCTTGCTCAAACGGACGATTAAAAAAATAATAATTAAGGAGTCATAATTATGACGTTATTTCTAATATTGAAAAATCTTAAAATTGCACTAACATACTTAGAGATAGCTTAAGGTGCATGCACAACTATCATAAAAATGACAATATATATACTATATATAGCAAATAAAGCTTCACATTCATACATAAGAATTATTACTTATTTTACGCAAATTATACAATATACATTATGAATTAAGACGTAGTTAGAATAATTTCATTTTCATAATAACAAAAAAATCTTTGTAGATTTGGTAGCAGATATTGTCATATTAACTTCTAATTACATTAACTTCTTGTTTCTTGAGAATATTATTTTTTTAGGATGCTTAGAAATAACCAATTTCTAAGCATCATCCCAACAATACAAATACAAAATAACAAAATTTTATACAGCTGTTTTATGCTAAAATAGAATTATGGAAATAAAAAGGTCTAAAAATAAATTGGAACTTGTTTATTTACTTACTTAATACATTTCACATTGATCTTATCTTACTTTTTGAATGCATGAACAAATTTAGTATTCTTGCTTTTATCATTTCTATATAGGGAAGATAAATGAGTTTCAATTAAAATGATTGTGGATTCTTATAAAAATTAATTTTCAGTTTTGATGGATGAGTGAGTATATACTTTAGTACCAACTCATTTTCAATTTTTAGGTGTATTCAATTTATTGAGAAAAGTAACTTCCTTTGTCTCTTATTTTGTTAACATGGTTGAAAATATTTCCTGCTACTCAAAAAAGCTGGTTTTCGGACCAGAGGATATTTTTATGGGATACTCTAGGACTAGTATTTTCGTATTTTTTTATTAATAGTAAGCTAATTTCATTCATATTAAATATCTATTTGGTTAAGGGTGGAGCAGTTGTAGCTGCCTGTTACTGGTCCACGTAGCAGCATTTGAAAAGCACTGTTCTAGGTATAGGTAGCTGTAATGATAACAATAAAAAACTGATAATATTATCCCGATAATCTGTGATTACAATGTTTGAGATTCACTGTGTGTATGTTGGTTAGGTATTTTGTTATATATATGGATGTAATGCTAAAATATTTATAACTACTGTTGTACGGTAGTACAGATAATGTATTTTAAAAGCCTCAGATACAATTTGGATGCCATTTTTTATGAAAAAATTTATGTAGCATTTTTCTATTTTAATCTCTTATAGACAGAAATATCAAAGAATGAATGTTGAATACGCTCCAATTAATGTAGAAAATAAAAAAAAGTTATCCGCCCTGCAAAAACAATTCTCATGATATTATAAAAATACTAATATTTATATATTAAATACAGAATTTAAAATATGGAGGTCAAATATAATTATTTTCAAGGTATTACCTTCCTGTTGTGTTTATATTGTAATCCAAAATTGAATAATTATCTTTGGAGCATCCAACAATCTAACCATACAAAATTAACCAAGATAGTGTTTAATTTATGATATCGAGTGAAGGTGCTTGATGTAATTTATATATCAAATTTGAATTGTTACAACTTTGTACAATGTCACATATTTTTTCACTAACGACCCTAGCTTCGCCTTTTGGCATCTTCAGGCATTCCATCACACGGATGCAACTGAACAGCTCTGTTGCATCCGTTTGATGGAATACCTAAAGATGCCAAAAGGTGAAACCCGGGTCGTTAGTGAAACAACTTGTGGAATCATACAAAGTTGTAACAATTCAAGATAGTGTTGACTTAGTATAAATATAGTTGAGAGAATTAAATACAATATTGTATGTAACAGGTTTGTAATAAAGTTTAAAAAAACAATTTTTTTATATATATCTTCAAAATTATATATCTCATCCATATGAGATTTATAATATTGAAAACATATTTAAGTAAAATAATGGGAATGGCCAGATTTTATGGATACTTTAATGCTATCCTGTTGCTATGGCTACATTTCTATTACTTAACACAACACACTCTGGCTGGTCAACATTATAAGAATAAAGGCTTCAATGAATTAAGTGAAAATTCATTTCATTTTATACCAATAATGAATTCAATTTGGGAAGACCGTGAAATTCGATTTGATTTACCATTTTCGTGAGTACAAAAAAATGTATAGTAAAATGTCCTATCCACCAAAATCCCCTACCCAAAATCTCAATATATCTTTTGATGAACAGACTAATGATTGAAAAATACTAAAAATGGACTTGTGTGTCTTGTGTTTCTACCATGAACTAATGAAAGAACAATTTTATCTGCTCTTCAATAAATAATTTATTATTTAAAAAAAATGCCATATAATTTTTCTGTGAAAAATATTCACTTCAGGCAAATGCGGATGCGACCAGGAGAAAAAATTTTGGATCGCCTTGACTCTGTCGAAGATACAAAAGGAAATAGTGGCACAAGAGGCAGACTTGTCATATCAAATCTTAGGGTGTTATGGCATTCACTTTCTTCTCCAAGAATCAATTTATGTGAGTCAATTTCTCAGCTGTGTCAATAATCTTCATAAGTTAAGTTTTATATGGCTTCAGTCACTTTTATTTATACACTATTGATTTCAACTATGATGGTGTTCTATTCTCATGAGAATAAAATTTCATAAGATTTCTATTATACAAAATTTCTTTAGAAACATTTACTTTTAGTACACATATATTTTAAATTTGATTGTTGAAACTTTGTATGATTCTATATATTTTGTCACCAATGACCCGGATTTTGCTTTTTGGCATCTTCGGACATTCTATCACACAAATGCTACAGAAATGACACCCATTAAACATTTTTCATTGGTTATATAACGAAATTAATTACAAAGGAAAAACACAAACCCCCAAGTCTAGGATGCAAACAAACTCTTGTATATAACCGATGCAAGCTGTTTATTGTATGTCAGTTCTTTTGCATCCATGTAACAGAATACCTGAAGATGCCGAAAGGTGAATCTGACGTCATTAGTGACAAAGCATGTGGAGTCATATGTTTCAACAGTTCGAATTTGATATTAATATTCCATCAAGGACCATAGGTCAATTTAATAAATTATATTTATTTTACTTTAATTTCAAAATAATTTTATTATAAAACTATTATTACTGCAAAAAATATTTTTATGGACACCACATGATTTTGAAAATGAAATACTTGGTTTCAGGCATTGGCTATAATTGTATTTTGAACACTAGTACAAAAATGGTAAGATCAGCTTTGCGAGGAACTGCTGAAGCTCTTTACATCCTCACTAGCTATAATGGCAGCAGATATGAATTTATATTCACCAATTTAATTCCAGGGAACATGAGACACTTTACCAGTGTAATGGGCGTTCACAAGTAAAAAAAAATAATTTAATTTTCTTCTTATATTCCTTATGTTTCTCTAATTTTGAAAAATTAAATGTATGTTTATACTATTTCCACACTTTGTTCATTTAACAGTATCAATTCACTTGACAGCACACGCAATAAGGGGTGAGATAAAGTTAATTTCTTAGATAATTAAAAATAGTTGAATTGGTAAAATTCAAATTTTGTTTTGGTTTTTTATAATAGAATGTATTTCCACTAACATTCGACAAATTTACACATAAAAAAGTATTTGATATTGATTCCAAGGTTGTCAAGTTAATGAAAATCCCTTCATTTTTTGTTTTTGTTTTGCTTTCACCATGTCTGCTCCCAAGTATACAGAAGTATATGGCATCCTAATAGATATATATATGATACATCTAAGCAGAAGATATTCTATGAGAACTGTTTATTACACAGTTGCGTAGCCTCTCTTTTCTCAAAAAGAGTAAAGATAGAAAGTATAGTTTTTGATTCCTTACATTTATACAATTTTTCTAACAATTTCAAAAATTATTTGTAACTTATTCTTTTCCCTTATAACCACTATTAGAAATTTTCATAATTTTACTGACCACTTAAATGAATAGGTGAGGCTTTACTATACATCACATCCGGTGTGTCATTATTGTAGGGCATACGCATCAACCAGGCTGTACCGTGAAATGAAATTAAGAGGTGCAATTATTCAAAGTAAAAACCTGAAAATCCTTCCTCAAGAACAGGTGTGTACCTTTTCATCATCACAATGTTACAAAAACATGAAATAAAAGATTCTAAACAATTAATACTATTGATGTCACTATTGCATCACTATTATAACTTCGAGAAGTAGACTTAGTAATTTAGTAAGATGTAATTAGACTGAAAATATGTTTGACAGATATATACGGCTCAACATGGTGTTTGGAACCTTTCAAGTGATACTGGCAATCTTGGCACTATGATTATTACCAATGTGCGAGTTGTTTGGTTTGCAGATATCAATGACAACTTTAATGTTTCTTTACCGTACATTCAAATTGATAATGTAAGAAAAAAAAAAATTTTTTACCATCGTTTTTATTTCGTTTTATTTATCTTATAACTTAATGTGTGCTAGAAGATCCTGGCTATTTATTTCAAATACTTGAGAGAGAGATAACCTTTCCAGGTAAAAATACGTGAATCTAAATTTGGCGAAGCTCTTGTCATAGTCACTGCTGGACCAGGTGGTGGTTACGTCCTCGGATTCAGAGTTGACCCTGCTGACAAACTGCAGCCTCTTTTTAAGGAACTCAGTAAACTTCATTCTGTGTATATAAACAAACCTGTGTTTGGAGTGCAGTACACATGGTACAATCAGGTCAGGGCTTACTTTTTTATGCAAAGAAATTTTTAATTTAATGATCCGTACTCAAAAAACACTACTCAATAACTAATTTATAAATTCTAATTATATAATATTGAAGTTAAAAAAAGCATATTTCTACAATTGAAACAGGGCATAACGTGACATTTTGAAAAATTTCAGAAGACACGTTGTATGAAACTTAATTAAAATATATTTTATCAGTTCTTCTCTTCAATTCACGATAATTTTAATAACCACAACCTTAGGAGTGTATTTCTGGTCATATATTTTTATAAATCATACTGTTACATTGTAGCGTTGTTGAAAATTTTTAATTTTTCCGATATATAGTACAAAATTATGTTGACGGACTGCAGTCCGCAATTAAGATTTGGCTTATAAAAATTTTTGTGAAGAATATAAAGTTATTCCAACATACATTGAAACATTTAGATTGAAATTTATAATGTTTCTATCTATTTTAATAACGTAGAAAAGTCAAAAAAATCTAATAATTTAACAATGAATAATTTCTTTTTGATAACCATAATATTACGAAATTTCTGAATTCAGTTTAAATTAACGCCTCTGTAATCAAATAACAATAAAACATTTTCTGATTCACTTTAGCTTGTTATAAATAATAGTCTGTAAGTACTTTATTAAATTACTACTGTTATTTTTATTCTCAGCCATCTACTTCCACTCCCGAAGCTGAATTAGAAGATGATTTTGAAGAAGTAGGTGAGCCTCGAGGGGAAATGGGACCCTCTATATATCTTGCATCACAGGCTGCTCAGCGAGAAGGTCCAAAAGTTAATGATACTCCTGTCTATAGTCCATATTTGGGTCTGGCTATTGAACCCCCAAGAGAAGGCTTTACTCTTAAAGATCTATGGGAAGTGTTGCCAACATCTTAGAATATGCTCTTTCTAGATAATGGGATGAGTATGTTAAAGCAAAACTTTAAAAACTTTCAATTTGAGTATCAATAATATTCAATGTATATATAAGATAGTCAAAATGGAAGTGATGTAACCCAAAAATCTAAGCGTCCCGAATATATTTTCTCTGAAAGTTTGGGCCCACAAAAAAATCTTTACAGATATCTTACAGATATCTCACATACCCCATTTATCTGTGAGAACATGCTGTTGATCAACCATAAACAACACTTTGGTATCATAGGAAAAAGAATTTTATTTTTTCCCCGTGTTGGATAATTTACCCAGGTGCATTGATCCCTGAATATATTTGCTCCAACTTTTTGTGGGCCTCTTTATTTCGTCTGATATCATTGTATAAATAAAAAGTTTTGTGAATATTCATAGGAATGAACAATTTTTTTAAATAGTTTCAAATATTTAAAATTTTGGGGTAGATAAATAAATAAATCACAGGATATTCTTTATATTCAAGTTTATTTTAACAAGTACACATAATAATTTTGTTTTTTCTTTTCTTGTGAGTTATTTTTTTTACTGAACATCAAAATAAGATTTTCTGACAATGATTTATAATGAAAGTTTAGTACTCTTGCACGCCATAAATTCTTTTTTTGTATTCTAAATAAATTATCGTTTTATTAGTAACATCACTGAATAAGTCCTGTGGCATTTTCGTCACTTTAATTTTCTTTACATTGTTTGTTTTATTCGTCTCCATACACTTATATTACATTAATTTAGCAATAGAATCTTAAAGAATTTATACCCTATACTTTTTTAAATGTACTTCTAAATGTTATTATAAATTTTTCATAGTAATTTGATGACAACTGCAAAAAATATCTTCACAGTGCTTTTATATCTGGTATCTGAAATAAAGTTCATTACTAAAAACATGAATTTGTTCTTTTTCCATTACACACTACTATTGTTCCTATTACAACATTACAATATGTTTACCTGTGTCCTATGAAAGCACTAAAGAGGTTGTACTTTCATTATTTAGGCAAGTGTCCTTTAATACGAATAAATATATTATTTTAGAAATGCCTATTTCTCGAATAAAATTGTGCAGTTTGAACTCTGGTTAGGTCTCGCTCACTCATTGTTGGGACCCTGGGTTTCGTTTCAGGCATTATTGCACAGCCCAAAACAGAAAGCTCATCCCTATTTTCAGGCAAAATTGTCTCTGTTATCTCCATTTTTGCAACTTTCCTGGCAATCACAAAAAGATTAACATTCATCGATGAATATAAGTATTTTCTATTTTTTCACATTGCTATTTTATTTTATAATTAGTGTTAGAACTTACTGCCTACCGACAAGCTTATCTTCTGGCAGCCAACAATGGAGGGAGAATCGGCGTGCCATCTGAAACACTCCTCTACATAATGTAAATGTAAGAATGTTAAATTCCTTTACATTCACAACATTAAAAGCAGGAATATCCTTATTTTACGGCATATTAACTATCAAGCAACTAGTCTTTGTTGAAACATATGGGGAGCAAATATTATACCATAAAAAGGGTGCATATCATGACAATTTGGGAACACTTGTTGCTATATTCAAATTATTTTAAAAACATCTTTTATTTATTTTATAAGTAAATAATGAATCAAATAATTCCAGAACTTCAAAATGAAAATTTAATTTACATATCAAAATTAATGTTAATGCGTGACAAATACCTTCATGGAAGACTTTTTGGATCTATTCCTCAACCCTGGTATGGCATTGACATCTGGTAAATATTGATAATATTTTTTTGATGAATTGTCAGTAGGGTCTACTGAAACTAAAATGAGACCTATGATGTGAGAATAATAAAAAAAAATTAACCAATTTGAGGCTTGCTTTTTGATAATATGGTGAAGACTTAAAGATTTTTAATGTTATTTCTAAGTCATAGTTCAAATGTTTAAGTCAGGATATAGGTATTATACAAAAATTTGTAATATTGCCATTACCATCGTCATCAATTTTTGAACTCCTGGATATTTTTCTGATTTGTGCTGGAGGTAAAAATGACTGTTTTTCACTTTCAGTTTCTGGCTGATTGATGACTGTCGCAATGCATTTGCAATTTGGTGATGTTTGGCAATTCTGGCAAAGAATTTCTCTGTTACCACACTTTTTACAGACAGTTTGGGAAGCAGACGCTTGCTTTTTGTAGTTATTATGTTCCTCTCCTAGGCCTGAATCAGACTGACTTGTCGCTTGCTGCTGATTATTTTTAGGGAAAGAGACTTTCATCTCAACATCTGACGGCAATGCTGTGAAACAACTTCCAGCTAACGTGACAGACCATCCGCCTAAAATAATTGTTAAAATTTATGATAACACAACAATAAAATTAAATATATGTCTCAAAAAGATTATCTAACACTTAAAAACATCTAATAATTTGAAGAGAAAACAATGACAATTAATACAACAAGACACATGTACTCTCAATCAAAGGCATTAATATAATTCATATTGATTCAGTTATTATCCATCTATAATATAAAACATCAACCATAATAATAGAAGGAAATTCCACTATTAAGTTTGTTTGTAATTACGAAAATCACTGATACCATTTATCAAAAATCCAAGACATTTTGAGAAATAAACCATATTCTATGATTTTCCCTGACAGATCAAATCATTATATTATAATTTAACCCAATTTCAATATTGACTTTTTACATTTCTGAAGGTATGATTCTGAATTTTACTTTTGGATAGAAGGGACTTTTTTTTTTCTGGCGGAGGGAAATCTTTCAAAGACACCACCAACAGCCAACGGCGACTAGCTGGTGGTAGTGTGGGATTTTCACCCACTAAAACCCCCCTCCTCTTCTCAGCTGTGACCCCGAAATCCGCTTTTATGCATTGCTTCAGGGTCACAGCCTTGTGTTATTAGGCCTATGGCCTATGGTTTCTGTGGCCTGTCGCCGTGACCTTTCCTCCATTTCCTTTCTCCCTATGATGTTTACCGCATAGTTTGCCCATTGAGACCAAGATTTTTGGCTTCCCAGCATGGTTTTGGTGAGATTGGCCTCTGTTATGTCGCACTTTAGGGCATTTTTGAGGTCTTCCCTCTGCTCTTTCCAGGCTGGATATTGAAATATGGTGTGGGCTGCGTCGTCGATTTCTGCGTCACAGTGGTGACACCTTTGGGTTTGTTCCTTTTTTATTCTGAACAAGTACTTTCCGAAGCAGCCGTGGCCCGTCAAGACTTGTGTGAGATGGTAATTCAGCTGACCATGATTTTTCTCACACCAAGTCTTTATGTCCGGGATCAGTCTGTGCGTCCATCGGCCCTTCTCGGAAGCATCCCATCTTGCTTGCCATTTTGTAAGAGTTTCGTCTCTGGCCTCGCATCTTTCCTGTCCATTATACATTGCTCTTCTTTCTTGCGCAAGGAGGTCAATGGGTGGTATTGCACATATCACCATTATTGCGTCTTTAGAAACAGTGCAATACGCAGAGGCAATTCTCAATGCACTTCTTCTTTGTACCCGTGCTAGTATGCGTCGCGTTCTGTCAACTTGCATTGAACTAGCCCATATTGGTGCTCCGTACAGAAGAATGGAGTGTACCACTTCGTTGTATAGTCTTCTTCTGTTCGATTTCGGACCACCGATGTTTGGCATCAGCCTTGCTAGTTCCTCAGCGACGGACATGTTCTTTGATGCCGCTTTTTCCGCGTGTTCCGCAAATCGCAATTTTGAGTCGATTTGTACTCCAAAATAGCGCATAGATTTCGAGAAAGGCACTTCGAAGCTATCCACCACTATCTTGGGTGCCGCCAGCTTGCGGTGTCGCGTGAAGAAGACGGCTTCCGTCTTGTGAGTAGCGAGTTGGAGGCCTGCGTCGTCCAGCCAATTTTTGATGCGTCTAATCGCTTCTTCTCCTAATATACGCACTGTGTTAGGAGACTTTGCCATGATGGTGATGGCCACATCATCCGCAAAAGCAATTACTCTTATTTCGGCCGGCATTGGAATTCTCAGTATTCCATCATACATGACGTTCCACAATGATGGTCCGAGAACTGAGCCTTGTGGGACTCCCGTTGTAACAGGTCTCTGGTACTTCCCATCTTTGCATTCGTAGTGAAGCGTTCTATCTGCAAAGTAGCTTTTTATTATGCGTCTAATAGTCTTTGGTGCATTTACAATCCTCAACGCTGAGAGTGTTTTCTCCCAGTTAACATTGTTGAATGCATTTTTAATGTCCATAGCTATTAGCGCAATGCTTTTGCTCGCTTTGAGGCTTCCGGACCAGGCGGTTTTGACTGTGTCCAGAATAATGTGTCCAGAATGTGGATAGAAGGGACTAATCTTATATAAATAGTTCTAAAATGTTAATATAAAAGAAAAATCCATCCAGTCAATCCATGAAATTGAAAATTGAGTGTTAAAGGTGTGAAGCAAATGCTCTTAAGAGAAAACAATAAACTTTTTCTTCCACATAATGAAAATCATAAATTGCTAGTGGGATTTTTTTTTAATGAATTTGCTTTTGCATAGCCAATGATTATATAGCCCTGACTGCTGATGTCTCAACTATTGAGATGGCTGTTTGCAGTGCGTTAAAAATTTATACTGAAATTTATTTAGAGATAAAACAGTGTTTAAACTATCTTGTCAGAGTTAATTTTTGTAATTTTGTTTGTAGTCCGATTTGTCCTGGTAATTGTGAAGTTTTATTAACATCAAAACTACAAAATTAATGTTTGAAATATTCAGGTTAAGAATACAAGATACTTAGAGAGCTAAATTTAAAATCAATAGTAAATGCTTTATAGTAGGGATATTGCTCCTATTTGACACCAACCAAAAATATTTATTGCCAGACAGTGGTCAGTGAACACTGTCACTTTTATATGCATTACTTCTTATATTATATCATTCCATCAACATTTTTATTGATATGCCTGTACATTTGATTACAATCAAAATGAAAGTGTCTGATAAATATTTGCTGCCCACACTCACCTGACATATTTTGATATGGCATTTGGAACTGTTCATCTTGTCTTTGTGGTCTTCTATTAACTGTACGCCGATACCGAGGTACTGCGTTCGGTAGCCACCGAGGCACAAGTTGAGGACACGTCATGCTTACTTCTGAATCGCTTCCACTGCTTGTGGTCTCTGTAGATTGAGTTGAACTCTGATTTCTAAATGGACTAGGCAATTTTAAAGTCTTGCTATTTATACTATCACGACTATCGCTTTTTTGCATTTGTGTTTCAATTTTCTTTCGATTACCGTGTTTTATAGTGGATGATGCTCCAGAATGATTTTCAGAATCAATTTCAGTCACTTGTTCACTTTTATCATTTTGTGTGTTGTATGTTTTAGTATGTTTCTGATGTACCTTATCTGGTTTTGAAATCTTTTTCAAACTAGTATCTTGTAAAGTAGTTTTGTTAGAATGGCGATTGTTATTTTCAACATCTTTATTTATCTTGGATGTACTCTCTTTTTGTTTGTCTGTTTTGATTTTTTTGTCTGAAATTCCGACTTCGTGCTGTATACTTATCTGTCGTATATTGTTTCTGCTATCCATCGTTCTCAATATTCTTTGAGAAGGTGGAGCAATTTCGATGATATCTGTGTTAGGACTTTGTATTGAGCTTGTGTCTTTCATCTTCTCAAATGCTTCCCTGTCAGAAGGATTATTGGAAGATGGGTGAGAACCTTAAAAAAATACTTTTTTTTTTATATAGTTTATTACGAATACAAAAAAATTACAAAGTAAATAATAATATAAGTATAAACATTTGTTAATTCAAGGCAGTGATGTCAGTAAAACATAAAAAAATTAAAAAGTGCTGGTGTCAAAAATCCTATTACAACAATTGCCGGTGTGCTGAGATTGTGCAGTGCGGAATCGTGGAACTGTTGACTGGGACAGTACCTTCATGTTCTGGTGAAAATCCATTATGTGGTCTGCAAAAGCCTGCCCAGCCATCTCTCGTAGTCAGAGCTTTCTTTCCTTTAATTTGTTTCGATTGCTGGTTTTGGTCAGGGTTCTGCTTATCCTCGATTGATGGAAGAGGAATTGGGCTTGTGGCGGTTGATATGTATTGAGGCATCGGAGAAGTTGAAACATCATGAATGACAGGTTTATCTGAGGAAACATATTTAACAATTTGTGTTTCTACATCTGACTTATTAATACTATTTGGCACAATTTCATCAACGACTGTCAGGGAACATCTCAGATCAGGTTTACTGATATCATTACTTTCTTTAGATTTCTTAAGTAAATTATTTTCAATTTCATTTTTAGGAGTAAAGGATTTTTTATAATCAGATGATGGCGGTGTGGTTTTTGATTGATTAATTCGAAGCTTGATCGGTAATGATGCGCGTCTATTTGCGTTAGTTGAATTAATTTCTTCGTTGGATGAATCAACACTCATGCTACTCCTTTCTTCAGGAATGGCATCAAATTTTTGATGATACTTCGGAAGTGTAGAAACTTTATCATGATTTGCTGCACTCTGCTGAGGTATTGATGCTCGCCGTAGAGGTGTCTGTGTTGGAAGAGAGAGTTTTTTTAATGGCGATTCACTAGATTTCCTATCACGAGGTGATAATATTTGTAACTTTCTGCTCTCCGGGTTGTCTTCGTTGAAAGCCTCAATCAATATATTCGCAATAAGTTGATCCATTTTGGGATTTGTAGATTTGTAATTTTTTGAGTCTCCCTTGGAAGCAGATGTATTAATATGTCCATTTTTATTAACAGGAGATTTACAATTTTTAGAAGATTTTTGCATTGTTTTATTTTTAGAGATTTTGTGAAACTTTTCATGAACTGGTATTGGAATCTTCGAACGATTAAAATTTGACATGAAAAAATCTTGACTGTCGTCTGACGGCTCAGGAGAGCTATCAATGCATTCAACTATTTCTAAAATTTCCACATGCTTATTTCCCTCTTTGAACTCTGTTTTTTGATATAAACGTCGAGGCCCAGATAAATGAGGGTCAAATTTAGATTCCTTGTAATCTGGAATGATTTTTGATTTCACTGTTTTTGTATTTGGGACGCGCTCAATGGAATTCATACTGTTTTTTAAGTACTCAATAGAATTTTCAAGCTTTGTATCAACCCTTCCATCCATTAACTTCTCTCGTTGAGAATCATCTGATTTTCGTGGATTTTTCATTTGTATGTTTCCTTGTTTATCCACTACAAAAGATTCAAAGTCGGCAATGTCGTCTTTTTTACAATTTTTTTCGTTTTTCGAGTTTTTTCTGCTTTGTAGTGATTTCTTGTCTAGTTCAGTAGTACTTTTCTTTGATGTCTGTGTAAGTTTTTGATCTTTGTTGGATCTTTTCTTTTCTTCTTTGGCTGCTTTTTCTGTGACCTGATCGATCAACAGAGATAATATTTCAACGCATTCCTTCTCTTGTTCATCTTTTAATCTCTGCATTTCAATGGCTTTCTGTTGTTGCAATTCCTTTTTCAACTGCTTCATTCTTTTTCTTCTGTAGTGTTCCTTTCTTAATTCACGTTTCTGTTCTCTTTTGAACAACTTTTCTCTTATTTTTTCGGGCATATGTTCGGCGACCACAACATCTTTATTGCAATCAGTCATATCTTCCGTGATGGGAACAAAAAATGTTTCACTCTTGTCTTTTAAAGGTTTGGTTTCCGTTGTAGAATTTTCTGGTAAAAGTGACATTATATCTCCTCTCACCAATTTTTTATCGTGCTTTGACAATTTCTGTTTCGCTCCTTCTTTATTAGTGAGGGGCTGTCGAGGAGACGACGGATCATCTAAGCTATCGACAAGACTGACACAGTCTGATTCGCAACTCGAATCTTCTTCGTCTGAAGAAGTATTCACTTCCATTGACTGAGAGTGGGGTATTGCCGAATATCTCGGAACAACGAGTGGTTTTTGGGGAAGTTTTTGGTATGGACTTCCAGAGCCTACGTTGCTGATAATGTTTTTTGTATCTTGTTTTGAGTCATGTTGAAAATGTTTCTCTGGGTCTGGTTCCATTTCACATTTTATAAAGCTCTCAGTGTTTACGGGTTCATCTTTTTGACAATAATCTAAAGTCATATTTTCAATATCCTTACATAGAGATTTAGAATTACAATCAATATCAATACTGTTCATCATTTTATTTAGACTATTATCGACAAACACATCCACATCTGTTAACATTTCTAAATGGGATATATTGCTATGAGCTGACTGGCAAAAGTATTGATTAGGCTGATTATTCTCACAGTAATTAAAATTTGAATCAACGTTGTCCGATTGCGATTCCAACGTATGCTGTGGACTGTTTTCAAATATTTTATGCAGCTGTTGCAACACCGCTTTGGATGTTATATTATTCTGTGAAACCTCTTCGTTTTCATTTAAGTCGGAAGAATGGAAAGTAGAATTAGCGAGATAAAAGTTTTTTTCTAAGGAATCTGATATTTCATTTCTTTTCTCATAAGATTGAGTCTCAACATTATTATTTAAGAATTCTTGATTACTGTCGTACAGTATATTTGAATCAGAGGCTGATGACTTCTTTTCTTCACTGATGTTATTGTTATCTGAAAATTCTTGTTTTAATATATTTACATAATTATCAGAAGCAGATCTTTTCTCTAGTAATTCGGTGGAATTTTCCAATGGAAACATTTTAGATTCAGTTGTATACGCTAATGACCTGGTTTTTTCTTCAATAACAGTGGTTTCTAACAATTCTTTGTCAGGAATATGCGTTAGCAATGACGTGATGATCGAATTGTTTGTGAAATTGATTGGACTTGCATTAACACTCTGTAGCTTAACTTTTATCTCTTTTTCCAAGATGTTCAACTTGAGATCGTCATCAATATTCGAATTGATTTCATTGATTTGGTCAGTCATGGTATTCAAGCTGTCTATTAAAATATTAGACACGTATTGATCTATATCCAAAACACTACAAGCCGTTTTTGAGTTGTCACATTCTATTATTGGGTAATTTTTCGCAACGTCAATGTGTCGCGTGTCATCTGTCGTTTTCTTTTTTGTATTAGTAAACGCTGACGAATTTAAAGTTTCCGACACGACGACTTCGAGGCATTCTATATAAGAAGATTTAAGATGAGGCATTTTATGAACAAATGAATTTTCTATACATGTCACCATTTCGCTATTGATATCGGTACTACACTCATCAGAATTGGCAGCGCTGCCAGGTTTTGAAAGATTATGATCCAGTTCTTCATAAGAATTCTTGTTACTGTCGCATTCAGTTTCTATTGTTTCAGATATTCCTGTATCGGATAACTCGATTTGTTCTTGATTTCCTCGTCTACGGTTGCGATTATCATCATTGTTCCGAGTATCAGCACTCGACGGCGTACCACTTTTTGGTTTATCATCAGTACCATTGAAACTAGTAGAGTCTGATGTGTGCATCGACATAGCTGAATCGCTAGGAGAGGTTGTATCCTTACGCGTCGACGAAGTCACGGTCCTGCTCGAGGATTCGGTCGTAGTTGTTTTTTCTGACGTAGAGGAAGACGTTGTCGGTAATGCCGAAGACGTGGTTTCACTATTCTGTATACTTTCGAATGTCGAATAAGTTTTGTTGTCGGTGGAAGAGGGACTTGATTCCTGGATCATAATTGAGTCACTCGCCAGAGGAATACTGGAATCGGCCACGCTTTCAGATTTTATTTCAACGCTAGGAGAATCAAGAGAATTTATATAAATACAAACGCTCCTTCGTCTCTTTTTTGGATCAAGAGTGTCATCATGAAGTTCACTATTAGATGCTTCGCCAGCCGTTAGTGGACGGTTTTGATTAATCTTATTCGGGTTGCACTGAAGCGTATCATCACTGGAGTAGCTGGCCGAGGATCTTGTCAAGTTGCTGCTCGCTTCCGAAATACTATTCCCTTCCGTAGCGGGGTAAGACGACGTCGCCAAGGAGCTGAGTCGTAATTTCGGAGACCCTTCAGATAAAGAGATCGATTTGAAAGACGACCTTTCTGAAGGAGAAGAAGCACTTGCCATTAGTGTACTTGGAGAAGTAGTTTGTTTTAAACTACTCTCCCTGGCTAACATTTCCGATCTGGCATTTTCCAGCATCGTTATATATCTTTCTGGACTTTGACCGGGTCCTCCGGAAGTGAGTTTCTGTCGTTTTGGTGATCTAGACGATTGATTGACATATGCTCTGTAAATGGGTGGCGGGTGAACGTCCACTCTCGTTATAGAAGGCAAATTTTTGTCGGAGAGCCTCTTGCACGCCTCGCAAGTGCGTTCGGGAGATCGCGGTTGCCTGGGAGAACTGCTCCCGGACCGACTGTCCCAGTAGCGAAGTTCAGAGTGCGAACCGCCGAACGGAGCAGTGGGTTCTCGACCTAATAGTCTTCGAAGCAGTGCACTCCGCGGACCTCGCTCTGTTCCTCTGGATGCTCCAAGTCTGGCCTCTCCCCGCGCAGGGCTCCGCCCGCGAGGAGAGGGTGCGCTCCCTACCTCACTCTCTTCTGACTCCGACTTCTGTTGAGCGAGCTTGTATCTGAAAATAATATTTATACAAAATATAATAAAAATCACAATGCTTTAAGCACAAGTCGCGGTATAGACAGTTTCATAAATTGAATTCAGACATGGATGTGTGTGATGTCTAAAATTCCTCTTCGTACATCTGATCCTTAAAAACGGGGCACAGCGGACGTGATTAGCTAAAAACTAATCCTGGCCATATCATTCTAATCTTGATGATTTTGAATGAAAGAGAGATTAAGCAATTAATCACGCAGTTTTCACAAAAAACTTTTGTCCAGATAATTAATCATATACATTTCGAAAAAACGGGACAAAATCGTTGTGTGATTGAAGCTGGTTACTCAACGTTTTTAAATCATTATACACATATATAGTATTTTTACTTTATACCAGTTTACATTTCTTGGTACTATGTCGATACATACATTTAATATATAGAGGCGACCCACTGTTTTATGTCATATTGGAGTATATTCATTTACATGAATATTATCATAATATTGACAATATGCTCACTTTCTCATCACTGTTTCAGGCACCGAATATCTTCGTCGGAGTAGTCCTGGAGACGCGCCAGACCGCGATCCTCGTCCGTGTCCCGTCATCTTCGGTTTAGTGTGAATACCGAAATTTTCGATCCTGAAACGAAAAACAAAAATGATTCAAAAACGGCGATTACAGCGACAACGATTCATTATCGGGCGTAGCAAAAATTATTGTACGATATCGTAGAACAATAGAAACTGTGAAATACATTTATATTTGTCTTTTTATTCAAAATAAATTAATAATTATGCTACATTTTTAAGATCATTTATCCATTTTTTTAATATAATCTTTCATAATACCCAAAAGGTTAAATTAATTAGATGACCTTTTCAATATTTAATCCGGTTTTTGGTTTAAAAATAAAATTTTCAATAATATAATATTTAAAATTTATGATTGCACGTCTGAATAATAGTTCTATTAGTTAGATCAGTAGTTCTTAACATTTTCGAAGGCATGGTGCACTTTTGTTCCTAAAAAAAATGTCTACCAAAATCCAACGACCAGAAAAAAAAGAAAGATATGTGGACATAACTTTTATTACAAATTAAACATATGACCTAACATTTACAGAAGAAAAAGTAAAGATATACACATACACAATCCTTTTTTTCTTGATACATTAGTTCCTGAAAATGAGTAAATAAATCGCATAGAAAACCTGACTTTCATGCAAAAAAAGCATCAAAGATGTGTGACGAAACAAAATTTTTCTTCAAATTCCCGCAATTTTTTTTCTTCACTTAAATTACCTGCAACAAAATTAATTTTACTTAAAGTGGAAATCAACTAATGTGCTTATTATGCCACTTACACTAAAGAAAACGGAGAATATTCGTGGAATGGTTTAGTTTCGTTTGAAGGTTAATTTTCTTCAGTTGAAAAGTTCATTTATAGCTGTCGATTTATATCGATTTTTGAATATTTACTACATTTAATATTATATTTTGAACAATGAAATAAAAATGTGTCATTTTAGGATGGCTACCCGTTCACACGGAATTACGATGTGTGACAAGCTATGACACCGAAATAAGATAATTTAAAAATATTAATATGCAAATCGCGTGATATTTACTTTTCATAATCTACAATTATTCCAAAGCCTAGTTCAAAGGCGCTCCAATTGTTTATATAATCAATTATTTAAGATCTAGTCATATTTTAAGCTTCTAATACATTGTCATTTTCATTGCAAAAAACGTTTTAAAATGTTATTCACAATTAATAATCTAACCTTGCGTCATCAAGGATATATGTAAAAAAATATTCATAGATGAATATCAGACAATAATAAATCTTGATTGTATAGATTTCCATTATAAAAAGTAAATATTTTTGACAAATTTAAATAGAGCACACGGCAAAAAAAATGCCACAATAATAACGTGTTTATACATATATAAATATTTATTATATATTTTACAACCACCCGTGTTCCTCATAATATAAAAATGAATAATTGGTAAAAAAATACATAAAAATTACTAATAAGTACTTCAATATAAGTGTATATTTTATACATGAAAAGTACCAATGTTCTCAATTAATATGGAAGCAAGAAACGATCATTATTATATGATTATTTTTTATTTGCCGCATAATACGTATCACTGTTATCAAAAAAATAAACAAAAATGATAATCCTCATATGGTAACAATAAATAAATAAATATTTTTTTTTTTTAGAATTGTATATTTACTTCATTATCTTGAAGGAATAATAAATGAGAAGAAAAAACGTCTCAGCCACGCATGTCCAAGATATCAAAATTTGATTGAAAAAACATAGATTTTATATTGAGTTTGTCGGGACTGGAACATAGATTCACCCGGTTAAAGGTAAAGCTTTCACCACTAGAGCAAAGAAGTCGACGACTCGACGAACGATACTGGTAACCTTTCTGTAATAAACTAATGTCTACTGAGTGAATTTCAATTCAATGAATAAGAACTCATTGTGTCAATGTGAAAAAAAGTATTGTATTTTTTTGAAAACCCATATAATCAATCTAAAACCTACAAAACCAAATAAACGATTACATTCAATAGATTTCTACTCATGGTGACAATTGAATAATTATTTCCCAAGAATCTATATATTTTTATAAGGATATTATTGTATTTTGAAATTACAACAAAAAATGGCTAATGTAAAGGTATGGAAGTTATGTAGTAGTCCAATTCGTAAGTGTCGATTGTAACGGAAAGCTCTTGATGCGGCAATATTTCGTTCGAATAACCTCAATCACATTTTATTTCTCAGCGGAATAGTGATATTGATTTGGCTCAGTTATTTGCGCGGTCAAAGATTTCCCGTCTGCGGCCGGCTCCAATTTACGATTGACGCAATCGACGTTTCTGTTTTGTTTGGCGTCTAGTTTTGCGGCGTCGCGACGCTACCAAACCGACGCCACCGACGGCAGTCTACGATCGAACGAATTCACTTAAATTATTCTTATCGTTCATTTAGTATTTATAGCTACTGGCGAGTGTAAAGGCTTAAATGCAGTTGTGTAGAATATTTGATATCGATCTTCACTTTATAGTTTAAATGTTGAAACAAAGAAGCTCAAATAATGGACTAATAGATAAATATTCATCATCATCATCATCATCATCAGCCGGGGTCGATCCACTGCTGGATGAAGGCCTCCCCCTGTTTTTTTTTTTTTTTCCGGGGGTGTTTGGACATAGCAACACCACGCTGCCCAGGCGGGTTGGTGTTTGGTTTTCTGTCTGGGTTTTCCTTCCCATATATATATATATATTAATTAATAATAAAAAAATATCTAATTTAATTGTAGTCATGAGAAATCGCATAGCTATAAAGACATCGATATAAATATAGTGGCATTGTTTGACAAACAAAAGTTATATATTATTGAAATATAGTAACATATCGCCTTTGAAAAATATTATAAAATTAGTCATCCAATGACATATTAGCCACGAAATATATTCATACTATTAATTAGTTAAAAATATATTTTAACGTGCTAAAAATTAATAAAAAATTAACAGTATTTAAAAAAAGAATTGTCTTTATGAGCATTATAAATAAATGTTAACATAAATAATGGCAACTCGAGATAAAGAAAGGGTTCATTTTCGACCAGTGAATTTCCTTTTTATAAACATTTATCTATTTTGCGTGTTCGATTTGCAGATCAAACAATCTCAATATACTTTTAAATTGTGAAAATACATTTTTTTTGAAAAAGAAGAAAGACTCCTGGAGGTATATTTTACTTGATATCGGATAAAACTTATTCAAAATACATTATATTACAATAGATAACCCAGATCACATCACTATATTTAAAACATAAAGGGAAATAATTGAAGAATTTTGTCTTTAGAAAAAAACCATCGTAAAAAATGTTTTTTTTTTTCAGATTTCGAAAAAAGCCACGTCAGACTAAAATTGTCATAAGTCAACGAGTCGATATTCCTTAAAAGATGAAAAGGATATAAAGACGAGGTTAAAGATGGTCAGAGATGAAAGCATTAAAAAACGATTTACTTTTCAATCGAGTCATATACCCTGCCATACCACTCGACAAAGACGGTCAGTTACAATATTTGTATTATAGTCGAACATATTACGTAAACAAAAATTATTACGTTTGATAACGTTGGAAAGGTTTCGCAACGAGTTCATATCATGGTTGCAAATCAAAATTTCTTATTTTTTTCTAAGGGTACTTTTAGCTTACACATATTGTTATATAAAATTGTAGAGATATAATCTGCATAGAGGATTGATTTTGTGTACAAATTTTTTTCGAAAAACCATTTAAATTTGAATTAAAGGCGAAAGATTTATACGTATTGAAAGGAAAAAATTTGAATTATCGAAACTTTGTACAATTCCACATGTTTTATCACTAACGACCCGTATTTCGCCTTTCGGCATCTTCAGGCATTCTATAACTGTCAGCCGTTACCCAGCAATTAAAAATAATTAGTTAAAATTACTTAATTGTATTTTAATGATAGATGATTATTATTTGCTGTGGAATCCTTTCAACAAAGACTTATTGATAGTATTTAGTGTTAATAAAACTTATCACAGATAATTGATTGCCATTATTATTAAATTAGTGGTAATGAATCTCATTTCTGTTGTTTATTTGGATCCTAGCTGTAGCGTCGGTGTTTTTCCTTTGTAATTAAATCCTCTTGTATATAACCGATGCTAACTGTTTGTTGTGTGTCAGTTCTGTTGCGTGCAATACAATGCCGAAAGGTTAAACCCGAGTCGTTAGCGACAAAACATGCGGAGTCGTACAAAGTTTCAACAATTCAAATTGAATAATGAAATTCCATGAATTGAACGAAGCACCAGTCGATATCATAAATTATTGAAAAACTATTTGGTACAGTTTGTTAAGTTTTGGTTTAATTTCTGAAAGAATATCAGGTCAGAAAATATTATATCGAATTTTGATCTTCAATAAACGTCAATGTCCGGAAGTATACGTGTTTGATAGTATATAAAGGCACACAAATTATCATCACAATTTTTCATAACGAATTTGTATTTTTGTAATATCTGAGAATTCATAGAGATCAAAAAATCGTAGAGATCGACAATTTTTATTTTTACTGAAATAAGACTTCTGTTGCATTAAGCAGATCTTAAAATATTTAGATTTGTAAAAACGGCACCAATTATGTTGAAAAAAATGAATTGATTTGGAAATTTTTAACTATTAATTGATTTTTTAAACCAATACAACTTTGTTGTCAACTTAATAAATACGCAATTCTTAATATATTTCTCGAATATAAATTTGAATTCATGTTGAATTGTGTTATTTAAATAAATATTATGTAACTAGTTACACGCCATTTTGTATTCCAAGGAAAGGTTAATATAACGTCTTTTCGGGGCTTTCGTGTTAATTTATCACAATAGGAAATCTTAGTCGCTTAATTTCTTTAAAACGTGTATTAAACATTGTTTGGAACCATCTTTGGACCGGAGTCACGGCCAGTTAAGGTCGAAAACAGCCGACCAGAGGTCATTGATGTGAGGGCACGCGACGTTTCCTGTCTTTCGTGTTGTTCTTATGGGTTTTGCCATAGTTACGGTTTGTTATGAGGCTTTCCCGCAGGGTTACTAAGCACTTTACTCTACACATATAACCGTAGATTGCGGCCGAGCTATTGCGAAATACACCGTGTCGAATATTTCATAGTTTTTCGTGGAATATTTTTTTAATAGCCTAAACAGTTTTATTTTAATTGAGATTTTTTGACGTGACAACGTCTTATAAATCGATGAACGCCCGCTGCACGCACGAAAAAACATGACTCATTGTCCCGTTTGTCGCGTTACGCCGAAGGCAAGCGTGCGAGCGAGAGCGCGGATAAGCGATAGAGAGGCACGATCGGCCTACCGTTCGGATTGTGCCGCATCTATCTTTCTTCCACTCGATTGGTCGATGCGTCTGAGTAGAAAAGAGACAGCGGCAGCATACAACTTATACACCTACAGTACCTACACGTGATCTGTTTACAACTGTTTATAAAGTGAAGTGAAATGTTAATGTGGTTTTCATTGTTTACATTACAACAACAATTGCGGCAATAAAGGTAATTAATTCTTACATATTAAAAATCTGATTAACGTATAACAAATATACTTTTAACAATAAATTATCAACGATTTCTTTCAGAAAAAAATTGTAGATTTCATTTCAGTCCTTCTTCGTATCCATACAAAATAATGATAATTCAATAAAAAATGATTCCATTTTATTCATAAAAGTATGCAATCATTTCATCAATGTTTTCTTATGACGTTGTCACGTTAAACTATCGTCCGTAAACCGACTTTACAGACAACCAATTTTTTATCTAGAAATTTACATGTGTGATTTAAATCTATATTTTATCATTTCTGGTAATTTTAAGCGAAAACTTGATAATTATAGTAAAAAATAATATTTAGTTACTCTACGCAAACAGAAGCAATATTTTTTTTTAAAAGAGTTTTCTTTTCAAAACAATGTTTTAATAAAAGATAATTTTGACTGTTAACCATTTACCATAGAAAGTGTTTAACAATTCAAACAATAAGATTAAACAAATTTGCGTCATAAGTGAGCTTAAAAAAATATAAGTAAGCCGGCTTGTATTTATACAAATATGTTTTTAGCTAAATTAATTCGATATTTGATACTAATTGTATAAATCTTTAGATTTGACACTCCCGTTTTTTAAGAAATCTAGCTATACTGTAGTAGTCATTAAATATGCATTGTTTATATAATATATACGGTTAGATTAAACGTGAAATGAAACTAAAAATATGTTTTTATATCATATGATAAACACTGATTGATCGCACGTATAATTGCATATGTCGAGCATTTTGCCTATTAATCAGTAATGGTTTTATGGATCATTCATGGGTTTTCTAATCGGCCATTCTAGAGTAATTTTTTGTCATAAAACCACGAAGGATACAAACAAATTGAAAAAGTATTGAATTAAACAAGCAGATGTGTTCTAGATGTGATTTACTCAGAACACATTGATTTAGCTCACCTATAAAACGATATGAATTTTGTTTATAACCTTTATCTAGAACAACGATTGAATATCTACAAGACAATAAATAACCGGTGTATTTACTTATCTATGTAACTGTTAAAATGTTATAACATATACCTTTCTATCAAATTATTTTATTTCATCTCTATACTGTACATTTGTCATAACTCGAATATATTCCTAAGATTTTTCAACTGATGGTCTGATTATGTTTTATTTTATAAGCAACATTTTTTAATGTTTCTAATTCAAAACGCATTACCAAATTTCGTTTGTATTTTTTGAATTCACACACATACTTTTAATGCTATTGTTTAATATACAAATACTTTTTAAACCACACGAGCTATGCCAGTTTTACTAATAATAGGTTTGGAAAACTAACAAAACTCTAACCTTTTGTCGATTGTACTGAAGCTTTAGATATTAAAATTAAAAATTGTTTCCGGGACAACACCATTGAAACAAAGTTACATCATATACAGACAGTCGTTTCCCGGGTAGCTGATTTTGCACGAATTACAAAAAAAAAAAAAACATGCGTGCGCTATGTTAGTAGTATACCTTCAGAGGTTTCTAGACCAGTGGCCGCAGACGAAGTTTTTTTTTAAACCCATTTTCAGGTCCTCACGGCAAGGCCAATATAGCATATGATTCATTGCACGAATGAGGACACCACGGAAATCATAAATATATAGTGGTCAATTCGTGACAATAATTGTATTATTCATTTTAAACATTATTTGTTTGAGGGTGAATCGATCACACTATGAAAAAATTACGTGCGATACGGGTGAATGAAAAATAGTTTAGATGTTTCAAGCAACGGATATTATTTAAACCAATTGAAAAACGTAGTTTAAAATCATGGGAAAAATATAACTTCTACCAGTGTTGTACAAGTCTACTCTCTAAAGATCCGGAGCAATTAACCACCACATAATCCCACACGCTCCTTTGACTTCTCCGTTGTTCTTGCTCAAGTAACTACATATTTTTTTAATAAAATTTAAATGGGCTTGATTAATTCGTCATCTTATCACCGAATTACTGACGATACACACCACTGCATTCATAATATTTAACTCAGCCATATCGTCGAAGCTTTAATGGTGAAGTGCCATGACTCTTGACCGTAAAGCAATTCCGTAATATTATATGAATCGAATATGTAGAATTAATCGAATAATTACTAACGAAATGGCAATTTTATTTAATGATACTAAATAGCATTTTAGATATTATTCCGAAAATATTTATAGGCATACTTACTTGTATGTCATGTCAATGCTTCATAAAACAAAAAAGATTTTTAATTTGTTGCTTTTTTTACGTACGTGTACGAGGTAAATTTGGCGTAATTTGTAACCTATTATATTTCACAGTCGTAGGTAAAGCAAGGCCTGGAACTAAAATTGGTTACTAAGTAAATATTTTCCATCAGTGTCAATTGGGGTACCCACGTTTTCTGCTGGGATTTTGTTTTCTCTTGAAGGTGCAAACTATTTTGCAATTTGGGTACAGTGTATTCATTTCAATTAAACAAAATGATTTCAAAAAAAAAATATTTAAAATTTATTGAGAAACTATGCTGTTAATTGAGCTACAATATTTTTTTTTAAAATAACAAAAGAGAAATAAGATATAGACAGATAAAATAACTTAATAGGGTATATATAGGGGGATAATTTCATCGAACTCAATTTCACTCAGATTTTTAAAAATCCAAAATGGAAGTTTTTATCTCTGAGATGAGACTGTGAAAATCAAAACTTTAAAAGGCACGATATTATTTCAACAAAATATGTTCAGACTTCTTGGTGAATATGCATATTCGAATAAATCAAACTCAACGTTTAGTACTAATTCAATAATTTCATAATACAAACATCAGAATATACAGAATATTAACTGATAATTATCTCAAAGAGTGAAACCGGCCGCGATATTTGTATAATAAAATTGTGGAAAAAATTATAAACATATTTATTAATTTATTTTAAAATACTTATCTTAAGTTGACTGTTCCTGGAGAGTTGCGTAAATCATTGACTTATTATAAGCAATGAAATAGGCAAACAAAAACTTTTCCGAAATATAAACGATTTTTTTAACGACTTGGCTCCAATTTCGCCAGGAAATCAAACCTATAAAGCTATATTACCCACACGCCTGTGTGTTATTTGCATAGACACTTCTAAGCCATACACCAAACCAACACTGAATAGTTCTGTTATTATAGAAAAATACACGCCTTTTTATACTCGAATAGTACTTGTTTTAAAAACTGTGACTAGAGAAATGGCATTAATATCAAAGTTGAACATGAAACTTATAATTTTACAAATCTAAAACAAAAACACATTCAGCACGCCCTTCCAATCTTACACGACTATTTTATGTAAGTAAATAAACATAGTATTTTATGTAAAAAATACACAATTACAACATTTTTCTATACGATTTTGTATTGCATGATAAAATGGTAGTTTATAGTTTATACGATAAGACTATTTTTTTACAGATAGAAACTTTCCTTTTGATTTGGATACAAATTGAAAATACAATAATTTTCGACGAAAGTTTTTTTGAAATCAAACTAATCACAGCGACATAACCGACATTACTGAATCATAAATGGAAAAATTTGGCATATTTAACGTAGTAACAAAACCGATTGCAAAAACACTATGTGTTGTACATCATTATGAATATGTTTTATTATTTTCGGCCAGCTAATATTTTTTAGGAAACCTTGATGTATGGTTGTGATAAAAAATAAACAATTGTTTATTGTACCCATTCTATACTACTAATGAAATATTTGTTTAAGTAATTTCTATTACAAAACCAACATATTCAACGACGCAATTTATATGGAAACTATAAAAATGGTATACGAATGCAAACATAAAATTAGTTTTCCACTATGTGACACCAATATGTATGTAGATGTTATTCATTATTCTTTGATATTAACTCAATACTATACAAACCTTTCTGGAATATAATAATTTAACTACTATTAAACACAATTTCGATGTCTCAAAATTTTACGAAGCAAACCATTGTAATTTCGTTTATTTTAACTTCTTTACAATATTTTTAAATATTTGAAAGGGAATAATATTACGAATAATAGAGAGTATTTGCAATGCTTATTATTACAAGATAAAATAAGCTAACCATCTAAAACAATCTGATTCGTAACGAATTCCAATATACTATAGTACCTTTAAAAATTCAAATATTTTTATAACTTTTGCGGCTATATTTAATTAAAACTGGATGTTAGTCGGTAACTCAATATCTTGTTTCGAATTCGGTAAGTTTGTATTATACAATTGTGCTTAAAAGATAAAATTTAACTATTAGATAATCGCTCTCTCAACACTCGGATTTCGAAGAAAACACATAGTAGTTTTTAATATTTTGAATACAGCTATATCATGATATGGAAAAATCAATATTTACACATGTCCGATCTGGGACGTGAGATCTTGATCACAACTGAGTAACGGAAAACCATACAGCCTTTATCACTTGGTTTTAAAACCAGCATTCATAAAATAATTTCCCGTCCTCGCAAAATACCTATATATTTATTTTTCGCTATTATTATTGATTGCATAAATCTTATTTTCATCTTGGTAAGGATTTTCAGACGAAGAAAAAGTCGAAGGAGGTATCGCAATGAAATATTAAAAGCATTGGCAGGATGAAGTTTTGATACTTGACAGAGTGATGTAAAAATAATGAGATTTTATATTGAAGACGTCACGGATTTTTTTTTCATATTTAAATTTAATCTACGGATATCAAAATGTAATTTTAAACCATGAATGATTCTAGAACCAAATTTGAAAAATTGTCACTAATTTAGTATGATACCTGTTATATTGCTTTCTTATGTAAAGTATATTTATAAAATCGTTTAAAAATATTTATATTTATAAATGTGGATGGCAAATAATTGCAAAATATCGTAAATACAATCGAAAATAGGTGACATTATTAGCGATTCGTTTTTAGCACGGATTCCCAAAATACACAGCACGAAAATTTTTTGGCAAAATGACTTTAGTTTTATAATAATTGAAGAATATTCAAATGAATTTGTCAATAATTAATTATAAGTCTGCATTAAAAATCAAGAAATTGTGTAATATTATCAAAGATATCCACTTTAAATACCCAAACCACAGGGTATTATTTAAAATATCTGAAAAGCGTGAACGAGTAAAGAAGTGGTGGTTTTAATTTAAAAGATCATTTTTTTATCTCAATGTCATATGATATGAGTGAACGGTGTGTCGTTATTATAATAAATCAATGTATAATAGTTCATTTAATTATGTACTACAATAGTCAATATGCTAGTGGTTTTGAGAAAGAAATCAGCTATATAATCAAAAGATCAGTCACAATTTAAGAAAGATTTTTATCAATAGTAAAAGTATATTTGCATCAAAGGCATAGTGTGAACTTGGTTAATAAAATTACGGTAATAGTGATGCGAAAATGTCATTAGCGTCTCAAAATAGCTCGACGAACAATTAACAGCAATTTACCTGCGTTAGCTTATCGCTTTTCTTCCAGTTACGTCACAAAATAATTAACGTGAATATCAATTAGTAGGGTAGGTGTATATGTGTGTGTGTGTGTGCCGTACTGAAGCGCTTTATTGTTTTTCAACCTAGTGAAGGAAAAGCAGAGAGAGGAAAAAGAGGGGCGGGTAAGAAATTCAAGGAATGGGATGTTTGGGGAAAAGCGTACATAGCTAAGTGGGTAAAATGTTGGAACATTTTCCTTGAAAGTGGTGGCGCAACTCCTTCACATTATCGCCGGAATACTCGTAAATAAATACACACATTATACATAAAACAAACAATCGTTCGAATCTTACACTATGTTTTATTAAACGTTGCTGGGAGGTATTTTTAACTGAATTAAAGCAATATATCTTCAAAATAATTTCCCCACCGATATTGTTCGAGAATATAAAAACTTTTTCCACTTTTTCTTTTTCCATTACCTTTGACAGACTGATTCATTACTTAAGAAGAAACGATTTAGGTCCACAATTCAATAGATACATCAAGAAAAAAAAGGTATATTTTGAAAAATAGGAAAATCATTGCTTTCTCGAAAACAAATATGAAGCTAAAAAAAAAAGATCAGTCGAATGTAGCCACTGGTAAAATCCATATAACATCAAATAAAGTAGCATTACAAATGTTTATAGTATAAAAAAACTATTTCTACTATAGTTTAATAGTTTTTTTTTTGTATTTTAAAAAGTCAAAAATAATCAAAACATCTGTACTTCTTATTGTATCTTGAGTTGTTATTATAATATTTTACATATAAAAAAATTTGTATCAAGTGACTAACAAAATATTTCAATATTTTTGATTTGACAAGAAATGCCTAACGATAATTTGCTATGATGTGATTAAATTAATTTGGTATATTGTATATTTAATATTGTTTTGAAACGTATCAAAAGTAAATTAAAATGAACTATAACATCTCCAAGTTCGTAGTTTCATCTTTATTAAGACACGTAAAAGTAATATTTGATAATTATTTGATCAATTCACCCATAAAATATTTAGTACACGTTCCCGCTGTATATTTTCGTGAGAAGTTTGAAAATTGTACGCTTTGATTCTATTAATGTTCAACGCAGAGTGTTTCGGGTAATTAACTACAGGTTATTTTATCATTAATGGTTGGTTATCACTGAAATGAAAGCACTTTCGTATAATCGTGGCACCACTTCGGCGCCATCAACGCAGTTATTGCAGGCAGCACTTGAAATGGACTACGTAATTCTTTTTTTAAACGTAAGCAGGGAACTTTTCTAAATTGTATTTAATTACGTGTAAAATGTATTTGATGGTTTTATGAGAATGAATTAGTGCAGTATTTAAAAAAAGCAGTCTTAATTTAATTAAATTCAGCCCTTTTCAATCTAGAGGAAAATAATATAATTTGAGAATACGGCTACAAACTGAAGGTGGACTATTTTTAAATAACATAACACTTGAAAAATCTATACCATTACCACTATTCATAGTTATTACGAATTCACTAAAGAGTTTTAGTAATATTCTTAAACAAAAGCCAAGTGTAAAATACTGTTTTTCTTCTCATATTAAAACTAAAATATTGCATTATAAGCTCTCTCATAATGTATGGGAATCTCATGGTATTTTAAATATTGACAAAAAATGTCTCACTCAGGAAAAAGGATCATAATATTTTGTGAACCCTCATCTAAAAGATTAGCGTAAAATCTTGTGGACAGACTATAAAAAGAAGTAATAAAAATAGTGTAAAATTTTACTTGAAAATGGTCACTCATAGTGCGAAGTTGATCCTGCTTTTATCTATCAGTCCTGGCCCATTTTTGAACAAATGGCATTTTTCTTAAGTGTTTACTAAAAGTGTGTTTAAATTTTTTTATCTAATATTACCATAGTTATGTTAATATTAGATAAAATTAAATGAAACTTTTTCAGATTGTTAACAAAATTATTAAAAATAGCCTTAGATTGATAAAATTGTAAACAGTCCCCATGTGTAGAGCCACACTTTAATGTTTACACATGTACAGAGTCTCATTTTTTGGTTTTCACACACTTCGCAAGCCCTATAGGAGCTATTTTTTTTCTGTTGCCGGTATAGGGATCTTAATCTAATTTTTTATATCTCCAAAACAATCTGTTATGAATCTTGCAAAAATTTTCATCGGATTGGACTCGGTGCCACTTTTATTTCGCCTCCAGGAGGGAGGATGTTGGTACAGTGTATTGCACGCGAAACGATTGTGTTTTTAGATCGTGTAAACCAATACTTTCATGGGTGATAAGACTAATTGAATGACTGTTTTGAAATGGTTTGAGTCTTGATATTAAGGAAACATTAAAATTCTTTGGCAAATACTTAATTTAATGCTTCTAATTTGTATTTTTTTGAAGGGCTGGTCTATCACGTCAAAACACGTTTCCGGGATTCAAATTGTTAAGATTTTAGAGTAAATTATTTGCACCCGTAATTTGAAGCTGTCTTTGTCTATTGACTATAATATTTATTCACTACTAAAAACAGTATTTATGGCTGTAAGTGTTTAGGTAATTTTCTAACATTTTTTTTGTCTACTTATAGAGACTAGGTATCCGGTCAGGTTAGTTAGATACATTCTTTCGTGTGTCTATTGTTCAATGAGCTTTTTGTTCATTTCTTTTTTCAGATGTCAATTATGTGATAATTCGTCCTATGACATAGTGAAAAAAAATGTATTTCACCAGTATCTTTCGATGCGATATTCCATTTCTACACCTGACTTTTTGCCTGCGAAGGAAGAAAAGAAGCTGTCAAAATTTACACACTTACATAACTTGAATGTTCTTCCCGGCGAGCTAAAGTCATTAAGAGCAGTTCTTAACCAATGAGAAGGTCGTTTCAGTAGCGTACATTTATAGAAAGAAGTGTTTCACATAAAGTTCTCGACCTAAAAACACACGTGGGGTCAATTTTATGTATAAAAGAAGAAGCATGTTTGAAAATACATTAAATGGTTTGTTTTTTTGGTATATGCAACCTATAGAACACTAAATAATAAAATTATTTACTATTTCACTATTCACTATTTACAAGCTAAACAAAAACAATCAGCTAGCTTTTCCTTGGGGTATGTTTTAATATTTTCCTTTCTAATTTCTCAATGCCTTAAATAATAATCAATAGCGAAACCCGGGTCGTTAGTGATAAAACATGTGGAGTCGTACCGATTTTCAACAATTCAAATTTGTCATTGATATTCCATCAAGTACCTTCAGTTGATATCATAAATGATACTTTATTAATTGATAATACATACGATGAGCGAATCTAGTGATGATAATTATATAAAATATGTTTAATTTTAAACTAAGAAATTGCAATTACATTATTAAAGTGATTGATGAATGAACCGTTAAGTAATAAAACCAGCTGCAAATATGTATCATTTTTTTTAAGTACTCCATTTATTTAAGTCATAATGATTGTAAAATCTAAGCACAATCATTTGACTTCGCTAACTTTAACATACAATAATAATATATCTACGCGTGCGCAATAAGGCTTTATTTAAATTGCTGAATAGAATTGAAAGCTTAATATAATATAATTGCTGTATATCTGAACTTAGAGAAATAGTGTTGTCGCATTAAAATTCAGATGTTTCGTTAGAAGTAATAAAATTATTCGACTGTTATTACTTTAATTAAAAGCATAAAACAGAAGAAATATATTGAAAGGAGGATGGTATATTTTTTCGGTATACAGAATATACCAATCAAATTGAAATAAAAATGAAACTTGCTTGATATATAATATAATAGAATATTGCTTCCAAATTAATGTCCATACAACCCAAAAAATAGAGTAGTATCCATCACGAAATTATTTCTCAAAGTATTGTGAACCAAAATTGTGATTATAATCCATAAAAATCATTATATCTGTAATACAGGTGAGACATTATTACAGCTCTTTCAACCGACGCCTCATATATCCAATGCTTGTTTTTGACATTAAGATAAAATGATGGATATTAGATGTCATATGAGATTGTTAAAAAATATATTGACTATGTTAAATTTTGATTAAAAAATCTAATCTTATTATTGGTCGCCGTATTTAAAGCGGGAGAGGGAAAAATGTTTTAATTTATAATGTTATTGTTAGCAAGTGATAAAATTCTAAAAATAAAGATTTTATGACAGCTGTCAGACTGCGTTTATCATTACAAATAAATTAAAAACCATCCAAATCGTAGTATAAAATATTCAATTTACAATGTAAATAATGCATTTTGATCAGGTAAAAACATTCCAAACGTGTACGGGAATTATAAGATTCATTGCGAAGCGCCATTAGATAAATTCACGCGTCGGTAACGTTAGCAACTAAAACAGCATGTGGTCGCCATTTTCAAATTATTCGCAATGAGAATATTGCGAGTTTGTCGCTGATATACATACGCGCATTCTATGATAAAACAAATGTATACTGAAAGATTTTTTTAAATATACTTTGTGAATTGCTTGGGAAAACAATATAAATGCATTATTATATAAAAACAATAACTACACATTCACCAAAAAGAAAGAATTATGTTTTTTTAAAGTTTAATCCTGCAATTTCAAATAAAGCTTCTAGTGCACAGTCTGTTTACAGGCTTCCAACAAAATCGAAGGGTAGAGCTACAAATTTTGACTGTTCGGACAAATATCAGAACAATGTTTAATTTTCAAAAGTAGAAGAGTTTATAGAATATATATATATATGTTTATATGTTAAGCAAAATATATTACTTATTAAAATTAAAATTAACTTTGAAAAGCTTCCATCAATAGTAAAGAAAAATAGGAAGCGTTTATGGTAATTCGTTTATTGACTCCCCATTAGGAACTCATAAAAAAATATTAGTTAATATAATAAAATAGGCTGTTTCTAAACGGAAATTTTCATTGGACTGTATGATATATTTTTAATTTTAAATTCGAATGAAACCCATATTCAAATACCTTGCAGCAAACCACTGATTTCATGGTTTTTAAAAATAATTATATAAATTTTACTGTTGTGATTTTATTTATAATTTTGACTGTGACTTAAAATGCAAAAATTTAAGAAGCCGAAGTAATTTTACTATAAAAAAGATTTCATCGAATGAAGACTATAAAACATCATTAATATGTTAAATAATTGCGAATTTACAAGTTGATTGGAATTTGAATTTGCGAAGCACCAATCATGGTTTATCACGTAAAAGCCAATTGGATATCATGTTATGTACTGAGGTTAATTAAATCTTTTAAATAATTATCAGCGTATATGGCAGTTGAGTAGTTTCTCTAGAAAATTTAATTACATCAAACATATCATTCTCTGCATTACTTGTTACACGTGACTATTTAAATACCCTCTATAAATAGCCCAGAAAGCTCAAAAAGCCCACTTGCGGCTAGCCACAACAGGGAACTTTTCCAGTTTGATCGTAAATATTACGCGTTAAACCTACTCGCTTCCGGCATCGCTAGTCCCCTATATTGCACTTTAACGAAAATTTCAACATAGATAATGGTTCGTTTATATGAAAAGTGGCTGAATATATTTCAACACTTCATAAATTTACTCGTTGGCGTGATATGCTTGAAATGATTTGAAAGCATACATAAAATGTAAATGTTTACTATTTTAAATGAGATCTAAATATTATATAATGTTTGATGTTAGTTCACTATGCATTTTTACAACTTTATTAAACAAACAAGGAAACTTAATGCTGAAACATTTAAAACTGTCTACATATTTCATCGATAAATACGCACACTCTTTTAAGAAATAGAATTCTCTTCTCATGTGTCTAAAAAAAGGAAAAATGTCAAGAAAAGATGTATATGAAGTTTAAAAAACGTGTTTAAAAATCGAGTACATTATTCGTTTTTTGACAAAAATTTTAAGCTCGGCGATAAGAATAAAGAATTTTTAAAATCGAGCTATCTCAAAGCTTTAAAAATTAAAACAATAGCATTTTTTGAAGAAGAAGAATGCTAAAAAAACGAACTGATTTATGAAAAAAAAAATACGCACAGCACACAATATTCATAAAAACCATTTAACTTCAAGTATTTCCACAATACATTGATATAATTTAAATTTGTAAAGCGTATTTTCTCGTGTGGCACTGTAAAAAAACACCTGTGCATAAATGCTACTCGGTATTATTTTAAAATGCAAGCTTGAAAAATGGTCAGTTGTACAGCGATGCATATTTCTGTAGCACGGCTGAATATATTACGTTTTCAAAGCAAACAAAGAAATCGCTCGGAAAATTATCAAAAAAAAACAATCTAATTTTAAAACGAAGTTGTTTTCACAATTTGTAGCCGTCAAACGTTTTTGCAAAGCTGGTTTTTTCATCTTCTATTTTTGCGCAATGTTTTGTGCAACTTATATTGACAGTCGATTTAAGTTATGAATTTACCAATAAATAAAAGAATACATTTTTCACGAAAATCTTATGGGATATGTGAAAACTCCCACTGTTAACATTTTATATTATTTATTATATTATACTTTGAATTATATTTAACAGTCTTCGAAGCCGTCAACAAAAATCTTGATTAATATAAATTGATCAGTTAATAGAGTTGTGTTCAAAATTATTCTTCGGTGCTTAGATTATTTTGAAATAGAAATGAGGCAAAGCGAGGATTTTTAGCTAATTAACCTTACTCTATCAAATTTATATCGCTCTAAAAAAAAGGTTTGAGTAAATAAATGACAACTAGTATTTCGTCAAAAATATTAGATGATGTGCTATGCAAGGATTGCAGAAGGGGTCATGGTTGAGAAAACATATCTTCAACAACAAAAAATAGGTCACATATATGAGACGATCATTATTATTCAAACATACTTTTTTAATTATGATTATTCAAATATACAATCGTAAAATGTGTGTTTCACTCATACAAAAACAAATGGATGGTACAGCATGTGGTTGGATTTTTACATATAAAAATATGTTGGAAAACAGAACAAATTGCGATATGGCAAATCCGCAGTGTATAAAAAATATAAAGCAAAATAAGAGTTCCCCTGGAAAACATAATCTTTCAGTTTATGCTGAGCGACCACAGATATTGAAAGGGTAATATTTAAGCTTTTTAGCCGGCAGTCAAATTTTCCAGCAGATATTCCATTGCCATCTAAAATGTATGTTGTAGTGAAAAATTATACATTACATTTTCTTAAGCAATAATAATCAATTCGTTGTATTTCATTAACAATAACGTGTTTTGATTAGTTCTTAAATTATTCTCAGTGTTCATGAAAATATAAAATATTATATTTAATAACTTTAATAAAATTTGAGAGCTATATTGTGTGAATGTTATTATAACTCGGTTGCGCAAATAAACGTTATTTCTTTATTAATTAAATAGTTCAAACTACTTTCTTTTATTTTAAAATTCGAAATTTCAATGTTACGAATATCCTTAGGGCAAACGCAACAACTCCCCTAGCATCATTGTTATATAAAACTTCTATCGATTTTCATATAAAACGAGCAGGCTGTGTGGACACAAAAAATATTTTATAAACATCAGTTTACAATAACTATTTTTTTGATACCTTATATCATTATATGAAAACGTGAGCTGAAAAGATATTTAAAAGTAACATTATTATTTTTACTTCACTGATTATATAAATATGGAAAAAATCTAAATATAGTATATAGAAAATATTAAAGCAATATTTTCACATGTATTTTAAAAATAGTAAACTCTCTTTTAAAGTTTAACTGTCATTTCTTGATAGAAAGGCTTAATATTTTAAATAACAAAAACACATTTTTTTCTACAATTTCCACAATATTTCCACAGTTTCATTTATCGCGAGTATTATCAAATGAAGATGATATTATCATCACAATGCTCGCAATGAGCGAAACCGGTTCTGATAATAAAATAAATTGTTAATAAATATTAAAAAATATTTTTTTTTATTTAAAAAAAATTAACTACTTCTGTTTATTTTAGTGACTTGTAAACTATTTGCTGTGGTATGTTTCCGTAGTATCCAAATTCCCGCATTTTTCTCAGGCAAATTAATTTTTTTCTGCATATCTTTATCGTTGTATCCTCAACATCTAATTAAAAAAAATCAATGCTAAGAAACAATATGGCGTTTTCAACAACCATCCCTCGATTTTGTAGCTGACTCTGTAAAAGTAAGTAAATATTTGTTGTTCTATAAAAATATTTTCCATAACGTTAAATGAATTTAAAGCCCGAAAAAAGTGATTGCCCTTAAAGTGAGCGGGTTAAGGTTAACAGATCACATTTGGGTAAAATTAAGCGGGATCGCAATTCGAAAAATATTGAGAACCCAGAGTTCTAGAATCTAGATTTCTCTGTAATACTACGTTTTCATACGTCAAACATTATAATGAACATTTATTTAATCTTCGCAATATGGATTCCAAATTCAAAACCGTTCTCGCATTCCAAAATATGACACAAAGGCATTTGACTGACAGCAATAGAATGACACAAATATGGCGCATTAGAATTCTTATAAGTTTTCGACTTATCTACATGGAAGTTTTTTTTGTGTTTTTGTTTTGCTGACATCTGACTATCTTGAAACGAAGATTAATGCTCGCTTTTCCTGAATAATAAAATGGGGTCTGCTTTTCAGCGCTCACGATTCACCACCAAAATACTTTTTCAGTTGGGTATTTATTCTTTGCTAAGAGGTTTCTCCTATTATTATACTCCTGAAAAGTTTTATTTTTAACCTTAACGTCTCGACGTAAGGGCAAAAGTTATATGTCCACACTTTACCCCCTGTCAGAGTTTCAATGAAATTCAAAAAAAAATATTGAATTTTCTTTGTCAAAACTACTTTTATTTGATTTTATACTAACAACATTAAAGCTAATAACATAACTTATGATTTAGACTTTTTTCGTACAAGTAATGTGTTATTCGATTTACTGGTAGTGTTAATTTCATACTATTTCTAACAAAAGCCTTCCTTACTCATGATTCTGATGAATATTGGAATTTTACAAAAAGAAAAAAATAGTTTGTCTAATACACACATACAATGTAATTCATTACAGCTAGATTTTTCTCACAGGGAGCGAAAAATTACATACATATTTATGTAATATTGCCTTCAAGGATTGTCAGTTTTTGTTAACTGAATCCTTGAAGTAAAAGTAACAATAATGTAAAATATTTTTATGTTGAAATTCTATTTCCAAAAAAAGTAGATTTTTCATGAGCTTGCTTGGTTGACTTTCTTGCTATCCTTATTTTTTGTTGTTTTGTTTATTTCTTTAACTTTCAACATTAAATGTTTAAGTATTTTGACGATGCAAAAGCAATAAGCTTAAAATTTGTATTCTTTTTCTAACGTGTATTTACCTAACCAATAATATTTTTTTCATGGCCCACAACTCATTTTGAAATCCTAATGCGACCCTCAGCCAATAAGATTAAATAAATAATATTTTTTTATCAGAATGCAGCACGATAATTACTATTTAAGTCGAACATTAAATCATCAAACGGTAAACTACGTAGACTACTTCCAAAAATAAATAAGCTTTCACGACACTGAAAGCACACATTTTGAAAGCATCCAGCAGTGCAGGTCAACATCGTTTCCAATCTCATTACACATTGATCCACTCTATACAACTTTCATATATGTGCGCCTAGTTGTTTGCATAATACAATACGGCGCGCATTTATATAGGTACTGTGCACCAGACGGAGGGCGCCATGCGACACGCGATTTACATTCCCTGGGGTTGATAGACATCAGTCGTAAAACTATTCTTTTATATGTTTTTTGTTATGTATGTGGTATATGAATATATTCGTATATGGTTTTATTGACCAATAAATAAATCAAGTGATCAGTACTTTTCGGCTTTCATATTACCCAATGAGGCGGTCAAAGGTTCTTGACCTGAAATGGAGATTTTAAAACAAATGATCTATATATATCTAAACGGCAGCGGATGCGATAGAGATAAATATCTCATGTCAATATTATTCAATCATCATATTAACTGAAGCTGAACGACTGAATCATACCATTTCTCATTAAAAATACTGATTTGGTTTACCATTATTATACCGTATGGTACATATTGATAGTATATATATCGTATTATGTATTTAATATGGTTACATATTACCTTTTAAAATATCAGTCGTTATGGAAAGGCGTGACATTTAAAATAATTATAACAGGACAGGTACTGGTCATAAAATATATTGTGGAAATAGCACTAAAAATGTGTTTTTATTATTTAAAAAAAAGCGTTACTTATTAACGATGTGCAAGTTATCAAATTCTTCAACAAGTCCATTTTAATATCGATTAATCATTGTTTGTGTGATTTTCTCGAAGTGACGTTTAAGTGTTGTATTATTTTATTTTTAGAATGAATGGGTTATAAATATGATACTTTCTTATTATATAATGTATGATTTTTTTTTTAAAACATTCGTTCATAAAGAAAAGTCCGCATTGGATATATTGGTTTTTTTCTACCCGTAAATAAATGCTTTATTTCATTTTTAGGTTTAAAATTACATGTTCATAAGAATGAGAAGGAATAAATATGTTTCATAAATGACAAGTGTATGATATTTGTACGAGTAATTTGATTACTTGAATAAAATTTGCTTTCTTGATGTCAGATTAGTTGCATGAACGGAAGATATCATACATTTACATTATCAGAATATTTAGAGAGTACTTTTTCCTAAATATCTCAAACTTGCAAGTTACTTTATTACTTTTGAGAATAACATCAGAATTAATAGACTCGTGTCATGTTGAGCGATAAAATGCGAATATTTTTTCCTGACACCACATTTAAATGCCGATATATTTGAATATCTTGAAATCACGCATTTTTATTCGTACAGATGCGATAAAAAATGTTTTTTGCGCCGTTGACAGACAATAAAATTACTGCGACATTTTCAGTTTTTTAGCATACGTGCGTCTACATACTAAACACTTTATAAAATAAAGCCTGCCGAGCGAAAAGATCCAAGCATTTCATGTAATCTTAATTACATTTACAGTTGGCCTAAATTTTTCCTACAACATACCTCAAAAAATAAAAGTTGAAAATATTTTTGATTTTATGTTTTATTTTTTGTGTGTAATATTTTGGAATTTTCACAAAAATTTGTGACCCAATGTAATTTAAAAATCTAATTTCGAAATTAGTATTACGGAGATTTCAACGTATACCCAAGGGATTACTAAAAAAATCTCTTACTACTACTAGAACACAGATAATAAAAAGATATATGTCCACAGCTCCCCAACACGCTTAGAACTTCTTTGCAATATTCACAACTGATATTTTATTTTATAAAAAAAATAGTTTAAAGGCGTCGCTAACTGTGTAGAAAATATAAAAGCTTTGAAACTATACTTAATTTGAGGTAATCTAACAAAAAAATTATACGACGTATATCCCAGAATGGTTTGATTTTCACGGAATAATATAACATTTATCGTTTTCCTCTAAAGTAACATTTTTCAACTAAACTGCAAGTTCAAAATAAATCGTTTCGACAAATTTGTGAGGCCCCGTGGTACATGCGCAATTCGCTGCTGCACACAGACTTGAAAATGCCTACAATCCGAAAGTTCGTTCGTAAAATTTCCCAAAAATTTCACAGCAATGTAAACAAACGTTATAACCCTGCGATTTCTTATCTACACAATTATGACGAGACAGTGCCGAGTAATCGCTTAAGGCTGAGAGCGGTTTTGCTCGACAAACCCCCACAATTTTTTGTTACAAATCTTATTATCAAAACATACAACCTCTGCATCTGAAAATGACTTTTCTAGTTCTTTTTCTTACGTTATTGTATACGCATAAGTGTATTGGTATGTTTATATTTGTGTGCATACGTATTCTTATGTGAGTATAGTATATGGGGAGAAGAATATATTTATAATGTGTGTGGTGTCCACGTGAACCAGATTCACTGTAGATTACTCAGCTCTGCAGCGATTTAAGCTTGTCAGCAATGACGCAACAATTATACAAAAAATAAGTCCACACATAATATATGAAAAGATATGATGCTGACACGTCATGGATCTTAACTCTCCATCAATTTGATATCCAAAAAAAGCCTCGCAAGAGTATCGTTTTAAATTAAAATTCAACGACCAGCTTATTTCTATATAGTATAAAGAAATAGCTTCGATTCGGAAAGAAGTCTTGATCGAGACATAAACACAATGTTGGATTTTATTAACCCCAAATGGTATCCTGAGTTACAACACAAAATATACTAAACCATAACATTCGTTTTGTAAACGCAAATTCTCACGTCAGATATTTACAATGGATGCGAGCATGCCGTTTTTCATTTAACTCGAGTAGGACAAATATGATGTGTGGAAAATAAACATTTATAAATGAATAGCGTGACTTTTTGTGACAAACATTGCGTGCATTACAAAAAAAAAAATTTACATTAGCATCATACACATATTGTTTAATATGAATAATAAAAATAAACGATTTATTACACCGCCAAATTCTAATTATTAGGATGATGGTTTCTTGAAAAGAAAGATTATTTAAAAATTGAAATAATTAACCAGAAGAAGAACATCTTAATTGATATTTAATTTCACATAAATCAGCCTCATTAAAATCAGAGGGTATTGATTCGTTATAATTTTTCCAAACTACACTTTAATATTAGTTGTTTCGTATGGTTCTATTGTAGTTTGTTAATGAGATTATTTTTTAAAATTAATTCTTTTTGTGATTATAATGAGTGTATCCGAACGATCAGTTTAAACGCATCCGTGTATAAAATGCCGGAAAGCGATACTCGAGTCGTAATTAATAAAACATGAAAATTTTCATATTTTTAACAATTAATAATGACCTTACCATGAAAATATATCGAAAAAATCTATAGACTTATCAAACATAAATAGTTGAATTTTCAACACACAAGAAACTCATTAGCCATGCCATATCTCCTGTCAGTCTCTAAGGAAACATTGGGTGGTAAAATACGAGGAAACTCGAGAGGGATGGTGGTTGCTGTTAGGGTAGCAATACGTCAGTCTCAGAAACTCTTCTTTGTTTACGTATTGTTTTATTTATTCAAGAGTATTCAGCGGGCGTACTGAGTTTATAACGCAATCGAATCCCACAAGCGTATTTTCTGGTATTCTGAAATCTATTCAATCAGTCAATACACAGCCCAATGTGAATTTCAGAGTCTATGGGTATACGTTGGTAAAAGCGTTATTACAAAATCATGTTACGCAATATGAACGAAATAATTATTGCAGAACATAACGGCGTATTATATATTAATTGAATAATCTCGTTAATAATTTTTACGCGACCGATTTTTTTTGTTTTACATTGGTACACCTTTGTAAAGGTTCTCTCTTTTGTATAAAAAGAAAAAAATTTCCTATATCTGATAAGACAATATTCAAAACGGTTCGTGTGTTTTAGGGTCAGAATTAGAAAAACAATGTTTTAATATGCGTTTCGCCAATTCTGATATAAGCAAATTATTCATGCTGAGATTTTTTCTAATATACGGCTAGAAATCGGTTTATAGAATATTTAAAATAAGAACGAAGGTTACATAACAATTAAAATATGTCACGCGCGTAATGTGATAGATTATATTTAAAAGTGAAAAACTTGGAAAAAGATTTCACCGTTTCAATTGTTCACATATAAATGTTGTCTACAACAAACGACGCTGAGAAATCTGATATTTCACACAGTGTGCAAATTTTAGTGAAGAGGTAATTCTTTTGAATGTACAATGTCAAAAGGTTGTTAGCCATTGTCCAAAGACAACGTGAGATGCATAACATAAGTTGCTCGACGTGTCGCTTCGTGTAATAGAGAACTCCTAACCAAGCAAGTCGTTTCATATTTCCCAGCCGGTCCCTATCCTTTACCCGTTCATATAGCGTGACACACGAGAGATGTGATCATTTATAACAAAGATATTTTAATAAAAGTAATAATATAAAATACAAGCCTTATGGCCTTATATTACTTATATGACACAGTAACCAAGTGTAAAGTAGTGAAATTTTCAATAAAACCGTTTCAATATTTGCAAAAAAAAATGATTGTATTTTTCATACTGTGCTGAGTTTTATACCCGTGAGATCCACGTCGGAAGCATCACGGAGCCAATATGACAGCGATATATTACAAAAAACATAGTCGGCACTAAAGAATCACGAAAAATTCTAAGAAGCAGTAAATAAATTATTAAAATTTTGTAATTCATCTTATGTAACTCGAAACTGACATTTTATAAAAAAAATTACAAAAACAAATTATAAACTAAATTTGAATTGTTACAACTTTGTACGATTCCACATGTTTTGTCACTAACGACCCGGGTTTCGCCTTTCGGCATCTTCAGGCATTCTATGATATATCTATGATATAGAATGCCTGAAGATGCCGATACGAATTCAAATTTGATATTGGAATTCCAACAAGCACCTTCAGTCGATATCATAAATTAAATAGCAAACTGTTAACGATACATCCATATTTAATTTGCGATTTTACCAAACCTTATTTTATCAACAAAACATAATAAAGGAGCCCCTATTATAATTTAAGTTTTAAAACACTCAAAAAATGTTTAAAAAATAGACAGAAGTTTTATATTATAAAAAATAATGTATAACTCCCTCACAGTGTAGCTACCAAATAGCTCTGATGAGGGGGTAAGCCGAAATAGCTATCGAAATACATATCTTATAAATTTTGTAGAACTAAAATACATTGGTATTTTTTCATAGTATATACTACTACTACTTTTATAAATAAATATATTTTTTATTTCAATTGTTTAAATTTTTCAGGATATCTATCTAATGCATAATTTACACCAATACAGTTTATAGTACACACTGCACTTGCGCATATTGAGTTTTTTTTTAAATTAAGTCAATCTATACTTGGTGCACTGCAACACCAAGTATGCATTATGATAAGGGAATAATACATAAATAGAATAAATATGTTCGTATATTAAGAAAATAATGATGAGTAAAAGATAAATATTATACGATTAATTATGAGACGATTGCCAATTGATCATATAGAAAATATACAAAATATGTTAATTGTCGATTTAGCGTGGTATGTTTATTTAAATTTCAATAGTTAAGAGAGAACAAGGGTACTTAACTTAAAAAACTTAATCTGAAATGAAAATTGATGTGAAAATTGTTAAAAATAAATTGTAAAATATATAGATCCGAATTCTTATTTTAGTTTGCTCTATGACATCAATGATCAAGCAAAAGTCTATTATTATAGTAAATGAAGTGTAGTTGACGAGTTCGAAATTGCTTCTTACAAGAAAAAAAATCAAATATGCCAAACGATTCCAAAAAAAACTGAAAGAACTTTTTTCTACGTAGCTATGAATTATGCTTTCAGCATAAAATTTGATATCCCAGATCATTCTTCAGAATCTCTTTTATCGGCGAAATGAATATTCTTTCTAATAAACAGCCTCTCACTTTTTGACACAAAAATACATTTTTCTGTTGTAATTTGATAGCATTGAAAGCGTACTGTGTGTCTTCTCAGTTACATTAATAAACAAACTTTTTCATTTTGTATTCATAACTAAAAAGGAAATTTCATTCATAGTATCAAAAATTTTAAAGAAAGTCGATTATTTTAATTGTATTCAAGTAAGTATATATGAAATATAAAATGGTTCACATCAACGCTGATCTTTGTAAATATGTAATATTCAATTAAAAATTTTACCGCAATAAAATAGAGTAAAAAAACGATTAACTTATTGTAAAAATTTTATTACCGCGTCCGTCCACTATACTTATTCAGACTTGATTTCGTGAAAATTGAAAGCAAAACCATGAAGAATAACAATTCAATTGCCTTTATTGATTCCACGATGATCGCGATTTATTTAATGAAATATAATATTATACAATGTCGATGTTGAACATATTTCCCATTAAAGTGCGTCTATAAAAGCCAATATGTTAAATTAGCACAACTTAATGTTAGGTAACATTTCGAGTACTTAAGACGCGGCCCACAGGTAATTTATCAAATAGGTCGCGCAGGGAGAAAGTCACTTATATGGAAACGGGAAGCTGGTGTATACAAAGTCTCATTAATAACGTATCACTAGAATGGTACTTTGATACTACGAAGAAAGAACTTAGAAAATGGGTAGCGTAATTTTTAATATATAATATATGATAACGTTACATCCATCGTATATTAAACGGAATTTTAAAAAAATGATTCTTTAAAACCAACATTTTAATCTGGTATTATAAAACTATTTCAAAACAAAAGTATGCAATGAAGTTCGTTTCGTATAAAGTATATATGTAATTTCATTGATTTTAATGATGACGAGCATGATGGTCTACTCAAATCCAGCTGTAGTTTGTGAATTTATCCTTAATCACCCAATTTATTTATTATCCGGTTTCTTACTTCCATACATATTATGTTGTATGTGAATAAAACACATCTGTCCGACTTAAAATTATTTTCACAGTCCTATCTCTACTGTTTGGAATTATGGAATTGAATTTATTATCAATGAATATTGAAGGCTTATCTTGATAAACATCCAATATTATAACTTTTACAATAATGTGGCAATATTTGATATAGTGTACATAAGTATAATAATAATATTAAAATACCTTGGCAATGGAAATGTATCAGACTTTATAAATACTACCTGTATGATATTAACCTCTACATGTGGTTTCAAGTTCTGCGGTCGAGTCGCTTTGCTAATGCAATATAAAATTATTTTCAAGATAATTGCACTCTGGCAATAATCACGATTTTTAAAAATATTTGAAGATTTATTTTTATTATATTGAGACTGTTTTAGTCGTCCATGATATTAAATATGGTCTCTTCCGAGAAGTAGCAATTTTAGAATATACGAGCCATTTAAACTATGACACATTTCAAATAACTTTTCCGGTAATTCAAAACTGATATTAATTTATAATATAATTACAGCATACACAAATTAATGTAAATAATTTATTGATTTGAAATTTTCAGTTTAACGGGCATATTAAAATCAGATATACCTTCTCAAATGTATAACCGCTTTAAATGTCAAATCCAAACAAACTATCGCAAATTCAATTTATTGCTTTAGGTATTTTATATATTTTAAACAGTGAAAATACAATGTTTAGTATTATTTCTCTAGTATTTCTATTAACCAGTGAGTTGATAACGCTTGTGATTAACGAAACGGGCCGCGATTTTAAAAATATTAAATTGTGGAAATATTATATATTTTTATTATATCAATGCAATTCTACAGTGACAATAAAAAACTCAAAAGTAATTGAGATTCCATTTCAGTTACGTAATTCTTTTTTTAAATATGTTATCTATAAAAAGATAACACTATACTCGTGTTTATTTTTCACGTAATTTTTATTCGTTATTTAATATACAATACAAGGGAAAAAATCTATCAGTTTAATGATTATTTATTTTCTTGATTCTTCTTTAAATAATGGAAACACGGAGAAAAGAGCTATTCTTCAATTTTCTGATCCATTGTCAATTTTTCAGAAATTATTATGATCATATCTTATCATGTACGTATGATCTAAATTCATATAATAATTTAAAAATACTTATTTGAATTAAATTCTCATTTTAAAATAACGACACTTATTTGTAATTTATATTTCACTTTGAAAGAGAAATAGAATGGAAAACTAACTATATATTTAAATGTCGAGGTTAATCCCAAAACATAGTTATTTATGTTGTCAATGAAACTTCTGTAATAAAATTCAGGAACTTTGGAAGTATACGCGATCAAAAATTAATAAAGCTCAAAGTTTTCGCATCTAATTTATCAAATACAGTAACAACATGAATAAATTATAAAACCAATTAAATTAACCTTGAAGACTGATGTTTAATTATAAGCTTTATAAGTAAAAAAAATTTACATAACAAACATTTCATATTTTACAGAGCTCACTCTTAACTTTTTTTGATTGAATAATATGTTGAGTTTTCAGTACTGAATCAATTCGACGTATACAATAGATAAACTTAAAAGTTATTTTTATTTTTATCCCATTATTACAAGCGAGGAAGTGTTTGATGAAAAAGCTAACATTATTAGAATTCGGCTGACCAGCCGTGACTCGGACATTATAAATAATTTGTTTCACATTATTTATTCAAGTTACAATATTCAAATTGTGTGCTGTTGTTTGTACGACTAACCTGTTTTGGTTCCAATAAAATATAATGACCGTTTTTATTGCAAAATTTTGTACTGTACAGAAATCGATGGCAACTGAAAATATTTTGCAAACAATATCATTACATCGCTTTAGGCATTTGGCCTAGACTAGTAATATAAGTTATTGCCGTTATACCTATACTTTTTTTAAATTGCGAATTTATTTCAAAATTGCGTGTCAGTTGTTTTTCAAATATTGTTCGTAGTATTTCAAAATAATAAAGTTATAAATTGTTTTTCAATATGTCATCGTCTTAAAAGTATGTCATTGTAAAATATGTGTATAGTCATGTTTCATATCATAATTATGAGGATTTTACATCTTTGAACCAAATGATAGGAAACCAACTGCCGTAATATTTCGATTCACCTTGCTTATTCCGTGCAATTTCGTAACTAGAACCATGCAGGCGTAACAACACAACGCATAATAAACTAATATAATACAGCATATGGAAGTGCCACATACTAATATTCCTTTATGCCCACGCATCGTGTTGTGATATGCGCTACATATATCTTCATATATGAGTCAGTTGGTAGCATAACACACACACACTCTTTCTCTTTGTATGCGCATGCGGAAGTTTTACATTTCATCTAAGTATATCAATTACTTGGTAAGTTTGTTCCAATAATGGATGCATAGAAAGCATTGCTCATTCAGTTCATATCGATTTGATATATCGATAGCAAATAAATCAGATTTAAATAATGAATGGAGAGCATTCAAAAAAATAATTGAATTTTACAATTTGCGTTAAAAAGACATTACATTTTTCTTACATAAAGTAATAAAAGTATGTGAATATAAAATTTAATATATCGTATTCGAGGTTCTCTTCGATTTCGCTATCGGTGGCTAAATTGGATTTTTTTAACAGAATTTTGTGAAATTCGTTTTAATTTCAAATTAGCTTCGGATGGTTTGACGGAATGCTGTTTTTCTCAGTTTCTTTTTAAAAATCAATTATCATTGCAATGCTAGTTATAGTTTTGCTAGTCACAATGAAGTTCTTCCGAGTAAATATAAAATTTAAAATAACTTTGATTATTCCACGTATTGTGTAACTAACTGTGAGACGTGTTTCGCCTCTTCCAGCGGCATCTTCAGACTAACTGCTCAGTTACTCAGTTAGTTATTTTAAATTTTATATTAAAATGAACATTCACAAAGTTACCGCTGAAACCATCGAAAATATCTTCCGAGTAAATTTTACTGAATCCATTTAATGCTTTTTTCTGGCTTATGCGATTTATATGAATTCAATCAATATATTAACATTGTTTCAGTATCACACTTTACTGTGATTTACAACTCAAACGTTTCGTAAAAAAATATCATTAAGATTTATCATCCAAAATTGCGGATGAAAGAGTTAAGTGTAAATTCAATTATGATCATTTCATAAAAATCTATCAATGTATATTTCAATCGCTCCGTGAGAATAAACCTTAGGCAAACAAAAAGGGTAATTAATCCAGCGTGTCACATCAATTATACATTCCCAATGCGAAACATAAATGATTTTCATTTGAATCAGACCGTACGTCCGCTATTTGCGTCGACCTCTCATTAAAAGCTCTCCAAAGTTTTCCATTAGTCTCGAGGACATTGCAAGCTTTCAGGTTATGTCGGAAACGGGGGCTGAATAATTATTCCAAATTTAAAATTTTATAAAATGGTCGACAGCTGCCATTTCATGAATTATTCATAAACCGGACGACAGGTCTTTTTAAGCACTACAACACTTAACTGAAAGGTCTCAAAGGAGCAAAAACAACAGATTAAAATTTTAATCAGTCCTATTTTTGAACATTGTGTATATAATGTAAATTTAATTTTACTAGACAGTCCGAATGCCAGGAATTTAATGCTTTTAAACTGAAAATGTACACTAGTATGTATATAAAAGTCTGACTTCGTTTTAATATCATTTTGTCGATACTATTGTGTCTACGATTATTTAGTTTATTAGTAAAAATTAGCAGTTGATTATTCCTATATAACATATGTCAATAAAATATATGATAGAAAATTGTTCAAATAAACTATGATTTTAAATGGGAAGAGAATTATGTGCATTATTTAACTTTTTACTTAAAATTTTACTTAATTTAAAATATTTTAAAAAATCAAGTGATTGTTTCTGGAAGAAATGTCTGCAAAATCCCATTAAACGAAGCTTAATAAATCGTATCCGCTTAGATTCGCTAGGAAACAAAATTTCTCAATAGAAAATATATTTATTTCTCGAATAATTTTCTTAAAGCGTATAAACATAATATGTACGAATAAATAAATATATTTGTTTGAAAATACATGAATTCAGAATAAAATTATTCTTTCAAAGTCACAAACTATGTGATATTGATTTTCTTAGTACGTTAAATAACTCACGACTGTCAAATCGCGCACGGAAATTTTTGTAACAATTTGTAATTTCCATATTTTCACGTCAGAATATCACACTAATTTGACAAGAAAATTCGCCTGCGATGCTAATTTTGCAGGCCTCTAAAGACCAAGAACTCTTTCACGTAATTTCCCAAACTAAGTAGATTTTTTATCTGTCAATTACACATTAGTTTATTACTTCAATAATCATATATAATATAACAGCATTTCGGAATGTTATTCTGAACTTTTATTCTGAATATTAACGAAGAATTTTATGGTAACTTTGGTGTTTTTTCAAATTTGGAATTATTGTAAAAAAAACTTCGTTACACGTGTTAATAACTATGGCAAAAACATGTCTCGCAACTTTGACCACAGTACCTTCTGACCACAAACATTTTTTGTAATGTAGACATTGATTCTAATTCATATAAATGGAAAAAAGAATGCTTAAGGCCCGTAAGATCATAATTGATAAATATTACTTCAAGCAAATCTTTTTTTGACTTGCCGATATTATTTTTCCTCATGAGATTTTCTCCTTCAAATACGAGTTACTGTTATGGTTTGCGTTTTTTCTTTCTTCACGTCTAGAAAAAAAAGCAATTCTCTATATTTGATTTTTAGACAGTTTGACAAGCACGCTGTTCAAACACAAGACTGGTCGTTTGCACAAAAATTTCATAAGCTTTTCAGCGGAAAATATTCGCAGCGTAGTTTTTTTTATTTAATCATCAATCACATTGATTATATGACACTTTGGAATTGGAAATATTATATCTTTATATATAATGCAAATCGATTACAATATCGAATTTAACACTGATGTTTGTCATGTTAAAAAAGTAATCAAACGTAATCAAAATATTTTCTTTTAGTCACCAAAATGTTTTATCACGCACTTATTTATTTACGTAGTAAGTTATTTCATCGAAAGAATCGTCATACTTTTCAGTATTTGTATTGTTAACGAACCAGTGTCACGCGTGGACGAACGTGTGCGTCTGAAAATGTTGCCGACATGTGAACCACGTGACTGATTTTTCCTTGAGAAAAAAAACTCAAAAAATATTTATTCACAACAAAGAGTTGTCTACATTTATTCAGCTAATTATACTAATCTATCTTCAAATAAAAAATATTTTATAAGCATCACATGATGTCATTTATATATTAACAAACTGTTCTAATTATAGAAAGATATTATTTGAGACATTGGAAATTTGATTAATAATATTTGGATTTTAGTAAGTGCACGTTAAAAGGTTTGCTACCACATATCTATTGTACAACAAATTTTAATCCTTTGCATTTTTTTAATCCAAAAATATGCAGCTTAATTAAATATTCTATTCTTTGGTAGTATACACAAATGATTAAAATTAATTAAAAAAAGGATTATTTCTCTATTCGATAACACACTGAGAACATTTCATGGTCAATAGAAAAACAAATTCAATGCATTATATATGTCTGGTAATATCTTTGCATACGTAGAAAAATATCCAGATAGATGAAAAAACACATTCAAATATAATATTGCATATGGATCATTTATGTATCCTTCCCATGTTCACTATGCCAGTTTAATATGAAAAACTGCATTAGCATACATACAAGCGTAGGCATTAAATAACTGCTCATATTTCACATGTATATGGATGAAAATATTAGTCTTAGAAATGTCATATTTTCCACTCAATCAAAAACAACATATCGATGTCTATAGCATTCCACTATATATATTTCATAAGAGTTATGATATAACTTCATTTGAAAAAAGTTGTTTAAGCTATTTTCCATTATGTATAATTAATATTGAATTGCTTTGTTCTGAACCATAACTTTAAAAAGATCAGACAGGTGATGTAAGTTTTTGATAATACAATTGATATATTATCTTAAACGAATATATGTTAATTAATCGAAAAATGTTGTCATGTTATACAAATAAGTCCTCAATATATTATACATAAAGTATACACAGTATATTTTTTTTTAAATAATGGATATTCTTTAAGGTTTAAAGTAAATAAAACAAACAACTTTTTAGGATTTCTTAAGCTAGTCTGAGCTATTATATTATGCAACACTTTTATTCACTTGCGAAAAGTTTACGAGATGTAAGCTTACATTTTCTCAAGTGATAAAAAGTGAGTGTGCTCCTGTGTAAATAAAATAAAATGTATACATTAGATTGAATCACCACAGCATTTTTTATTAAGAACGTGAATAAATACCGAATACTAAATTTAAAAAAAAATTATAAAACTAATTTTTGTACCAACTTTTTATAACTATATGACAAGGAAAGATTTGTATTAACAAACTCTTTCCATAATGGTCATAACCATAGATTATTGTGACGATTGCAACTTTATGAAATTTACAAATATGACAAATAAAAGTTAAAAATACATTTATTTTTGTATTGAAAAAAAAGTAAATTAGTAAAGGGAAAGGATTATTTCGCCAGAAACACTTGTTCTTGTATTCAACAAAATTAATGCATCAGAATTGTTTTGTCTCACGTTGCCAACTATGATATAAGGAGAAAAGATTGTTTTTTTTTTTTATTATGTATCTAATTTCAATTCCGGGTATCTAAATATTTTATATGTAAGTAATTTTATTAAAATAATACGCATTAGTTGTGTTCACAATATATGAATTCATTGGATGAAATTAATCACTGCATATAAATATTTATTAAATAAAATAATAAATGAGAAAACAATACAGTCCGGTGAATAAACATCACAAATTTGGTTTTAGTCCGTTCGTTGGCAGCGCCATAATACTCAAACATAAACGACAAAAATATACTTAATTTACAAGAATAACTTTTCTTGTTACACCCACAGTTTGAAAATTTACTAAGAAGTTACATAGAAACAATGTTATACAACGATATTAAGAAGTAACTGCTGCTCTACACTGTTTATTATTTAGTTTTAACCTTAGTTGAATTTTATTATTATGGCCGCAGGGTTAATTAACCCCTACGGAAAAAATAGCTTCTCATGAAACTTCGTGTTTTTTTTGAAACGCATGCAACATTTTATTATATAATATTATACTATTTAGCGCTGTTATACGTATTATTATTTTATTACAAGTGTACACTTGCGAGGTTTTTATTGAACTTGGTTAGCAATTTTTTGCTTGTTTCCTCAAATAATTTTTGATAGTTTAATATAATCAGTGATCAAATAAACCGGAGTATTTTTTCAGCTCACATTTTATTATGTGCTATTTTATTTTACGAAATCAATTGAAGACAGCAACTCTCTCATACCTTACAAGATTCCTGATGTAGAAATTTATTTTACAAAATCATTTAAAAATGACAGCACTCTAAACGTTAACAATACTTTTAATTTTAAAAACCTTTTTGCCAACGCTATTTACATACAGGCCTCAGTTTTGAAATCTAACTCTTGACAAGCGTACACTAGTCGAGTGTTATGTACATATATAGGATTTTTATATCGCCACCCATAACTTATGTCCAAAAGCTACTCAACCTCAATTCATCCATTTGGTCTTCAGATCATTACTTATTTGAATTTTTCTAATATTTAAATAAATTGGCAGCCCATCGAAGGCTAGTGCATTGCTTCAGTAGTTGGTAATATTCTCGTTATCCGAATGTATGATCAATAGTGTAATCTGACATTCGTTTTTATAATTTATTTAAAAAATGGCATTATATTCTGTCGTCGATACTCTGTACATTGAATAGCTCTCTTGGCACGTTCCTAGCTTTAAATATCAATCTTAATAATACCAATTGATAATTTTTATCATTTAAAATCGACGAATCAAAATCAATATTGAGCATTATTAATTACTAAGCCACGGTGATTACTTAAACAGATGTGCGTCATTTAACTTCAAAACAATTACCGAGAAGCCGAGCCGACACATTTATCGTATTTGGTGATGAAAAAATTTTAATTATAGAAAATGCTATATAGAAAATATATTTGTAACATAATTTATGATATCGACTGAAGGTGCTTGGTGGATTTTCAATATCAAATATAATGTAACGATCAAGCATCTATCTACTGATGAAATATAAGAATTCTTATATTTCATCACTAGGTGTTTGATCGTTACTTGCCAGATAGAAATAAGTATGTATTTCTAATAAAAAAACCATTTATACTTTAATGATAGTTGATTATTATTTGTTGTAAAAATCCTTTCAAGAATGACTGATTGATAAGATCGTTAATGAAAGTTATAACCGGCCATTGTGTCATTATTATATTAATATTATTAGACTTGTTTTAGTTGCCATTTAGTGCTTGGCTTGGGGTTTGTATTTTCCTGTAATTAATACCTTTGGTGTATAGACGATGCTAACTGTTTATTGTACGTCAGCTCTGTTGCATCGGTGTGATAGAATGCCGGAAGGTTCCGAAATACGAAACCCGTGTCGTTAGTGACAAAAAATATGGAATCGTACAAAGTTGTAACAATTCAAATTTGATATTTATAACAATTTGGGTTGACCAGCATATTATAGATATATTGTAAAAGATAAATTAATATCGGAATGTAGTTTCAACAAAACTCTGAGGTGAGACTGCCAAATGTGTGAAAGAAAACGATCATAAAACCTTTAATAAATACGCTGGGTGTTAGAAAAGCGGCGATGAAGCATGCACCAAGAAGTTCGTTGAAGTTAAGCATCATGTCGCAAGCTGCGGGAAAATTTTACGACCCGTTTTATGTTCGCCTTTACTTAGAAATGAAAAGAGAATCATTCGCAACGGCTTAACCTTCAACTTTGTTCTTTATAGACTTGTCTCAAGTAACAAATTCTTATTGCTAGCAAATAAATGATCCAGAGGCGAAGCTCACGCCTGCAATTGAAATTGCCCCAACATTTTTTTATTCATTTAAAACTGTTTGAATAAAATTGCACGATACATACCTACGTGGTATTAGTAAACGCCAATGTGATATCAAATATTTTTAATATTATTTTTAACTGATATCAACGTTAAAATAAAGAAAAACTAATTGACTCAATTTAATATTTACAATACTGAAAAAACAATGAACAAAATTCATATGAGGCTATCCCTCTTATATTTGTTTAATTGAATGAAAATTTCACTGTAAACAAGCATCATTATGTAAATTTAACTTGATTTATTTTTCTGTCTGTATGTAATGCACAAGACAACAAACACTAAGCTTGAGCAGGATGCAACAATATACACTGCTATCCCCAACTGATATCGGATCAAGAATGTACGAGAGAGTTAATATTGACAGATTTCAATTGATATTTTTTTGCGATTATCATTCCATATCATATCAGTTATATTGAAAATAGCTGGAATTTTGGGGAGAATATTTTTGAATCAATCTTTCAAAGTCACTTTCGTAATACTGTACGATGTTATAATTTTTCGTTCACTTTTAATTGATATGTCAATAAGTGAATGAGCAGAGTTAATGGGAAACACAATAAAGAAATTGCGAATATGAAGGTTTTACAAATGCTAAAACGATGAATCATGATACTATTTTCAAATATTTTTTTTATATTCTTTTTAATTTAAGCTATAACAATTTTTCCCGAGGCGTCTAAAAAAATGATTTGAATTATGAATTCATGGTCATCGTGTTCAATTATGTCACATTGTTAAACACATCTAGAATCGGTGCGTCATTTGAAGATTTATCACATATGTGCATACAATGTACGGTATTTTGCAACATTGTATTATTTCATTGAGGCTTTATTTATTACTTTATCTCTAAGCGAATACCAGAAGATTGTCACACCTGAAATCGACTTGAAGAATTGTTCATATTCAAAAGATAAATCATTTTCCAAATAAAGCAGAAAGTTGTTAGTCATTCACTGGTATTACATTTTTTTTTAAATACATCTTCTGGCGGGCGTGTATGTATATTTTTTACTGTGAAACGTGAATAGAATTTAAAAATAAGATTAGGTATTGTAATTGGACTTCAATAAAAAACTATAGAATAAACTCTTTTTTAATCAAAATTCAAATTCAGTAATCGTGCTGATTTACTCAAGCCATAAACCGACAAAATTTGTGTTATATTTATTAAAAACTAATTCTTTGTCTATCATTTTTATAATATTGGTTAGAATTTTCCCCATAGTTTCAATTGATAAATGCAAATAGAAGACATCTCATCATATAGTGATGCACATTTGAAAAATAATCAGACATAATTAAGACTTCAATAGAAGCACATTTAATATCATTATTAAGACTTTATTTCTCTTAAGTGCAATAAAAAAGCAATTTAAATTATTGGAAAAGAATTATACCTGGAAGATTGAAGGAGCAACGACTTGGGAGAGTCCCAGGCTCCTCTGACGGTCTTGAGGACTTCGCTGATTGCTGGAAGTGATGCTGTAGTAGCACGGCGACCTTTAAATAACAAATAACGCCTTTGACACACATGGTTTGTGAAAATCCATCGATTTTATTATATATTTATTATTATCATCAGTTGTATCAGTAGTTTACTGAATAATTAGTTGATGGTCATTTGCACTATCAATTGACGAAGGTGTACGTATAAATCTGGCATAAAAAACGCTCGCTTATATTAAAATTATACGTATACAATTTAAAAATATTTCAATTCTAGTTACAATTACAAAAAAACATTCACGAAGGGTTCTATACATTTAAAATTGTAATTGATAAAACATTGTACGACTCCACATTTTTTGTTACTAACAACCCGGGTTTCGCCTTTCCGTATCTTCTAGTATTCTATCACACGAATGCAACAGAACTGGTAATTCAGTGTCCCAGGTCGTTGGTGACAAAACGTGTGGAATCGTACACAGTTTTAACTATTCAAATTTGATATTGAAACTCTATCAAGCACCTTCAGTCGATATCAAATAATTTGGATTGATTATAGAGTTTTCAACTTTGACAAATTCTAATCTATATATCTAAGTGTTATTTAAAACACTAAATAATAAATTATTTATTATTAAAGATAGGGGTTGGTAGTTTTGTCATTTTTCATAAATTAATTTAACTAATAGTAGATATTTGTCTTTTTCCTTTTATTTTATTTCAATTGTTAAGTCTCAAACATTAAGTATCATATATCGTATATTATAATAGTTAAACAAACGTACTAAAGTTTAGCATATTGAGTTTTGAAAAAATTGTGAAAAGATTTTTTTAAATTAGTTCACAAAAACTCGTACACAATCCCATTTCAATACATATGTATTTATCAAACTGTTTTTTTCGATTGCGCCTCTTTTCAATCCTTCCTTCCTCAAATCATGGTAATATGATGTAAATATATAAAAGAAAGACATTCCCACCATCAACTGTGTGATAAAAATAATATTATACAGCCTGTATACAATGTACGACAGGAAACATAAAAAATCTCAACGTAGCAATTTAACATTATCATTTTTTTCGTAAATGATAAGACCAACGAAAATAACAAGCAAACTCGAGGAAATATTGCCATAAAATATGATATGATACTCTGAACAAAATTTTCCCAATATCAGAGGCGAGTTTTCCAATCAGAAGAACCCAAGAAAATCGATTCACGTAGAAAAGGCTTATTCTGTGTTGAATATACCTATGTACATAAAAAGCTTTCTTAAGTAAATGATGATTACTCTCTTTCGGAAACTTATTGCTTTTTTTTTCTTACATCGCAAATATTCCTCCACCATATTTTATAACTCGGTCATTTTGATCAATGATAAAAAAAATCTTTTTCTCAGAAAAACGTCATTACTTATACGTTATATATCATTTTTAAAAAGTTTATCTGATGCATTTGATTCACGATTTTTTGCAATAAAATGATTAATAATATGATTTAGTTTTATTGTATTGAAAAATGGCAAACAAGTTAAAAGAATATGTTAAGACAAAATCTATTTATTGCGTTAAAACATTATACCCATCTAAACTCATCATCATCCATCTGGAAGATATGAAGCATTACCGTTAAACATTATTTAGGCTCTTCCCAGTTCTATACTCATTAGCAGAGTGGTTCCACATCTAGCAAGAATAAATTCATGCCCACGACTTCTCAAAAAATGATCACAAACATACCACTTAACATTCTCAAAAATGGGAGGAATTCTCATTTTGGCCTTGTATAACTCGAAAGAAATATAATGCTATATACTTTTACCTTTGAGCGTTCAAACTGTTTAACGTATACGTGAGAAAAAGTCAGTCAAAAAAAGCCGTGAGTAGTATTCGTAGGCCCAATTATGTAAAAATCTTATCGGTAAAAATAATCGATTTAATGTCAAGTCAAACTTACTATCAAAACCCATTCTGCTTATATTGTTTGCTTTACACTATAGAAATAAAACCATTACTTTTATTTTAAAAATAATATTTACGAAACGATGGTACTGAAATGGAAATAATGTCACTCAAACTTTAGATACATGAGTAGGATTAAATAATAGCTAGAATTTTTTTATAAATATGCGGTGCACGAAATGTAAAGCTTAAAATACGCAATCCCTACTCAATAAAAGTACGATCGAAAGACTTATGAATATTTTCTTTAGTCTGCAAAGTCTACAACTACATCATTATGATGAGTCTAAAAAATTGATATATGTAGGTATTAATTTTCAGAAAAAAACTTAATCCTTCTGAAGCACAGCATTCATCTAAAACTGGGTCCACCTTTTTTCCAACACCCCTACGGTTTGTTTTGCTTCGTTTGCTGCTGGTTTACTAACGTTACTATAGCTTTATTCTAATATAATATTAATTATTTTTTACGCGCTGGCTTCATGTAACAAACCGTATAGCTCATTACATATTAGTTTTCTCTGTGTAATCGTGTTGGATTGGTCCATAAACACGGAGGAAAATTTTTACTTCTTATGTGTTTGTTTCGTATTTCGTAAAACTGAAAGCCAACTTTTTGGTTCGTAACTGAGAACTACCTTTATAAGTATCCTATAAAGAATACTTCACTTTTTTTCGGAGAGGACGGTTGAGACTCAAAATGTCTCAAGTTAATGTAGTGAGAGACATTTTTCGCTTTCGCAATTCTCTTATGATCTCATTGTGTTTCTTAAAAAATAATTGAATCAGACAAATCGTCATGTTACTAATCAATGAAACGGTAGGACAATATGAAAATCTTAGTTGTAAAATACATACATTTACAAAATTTAAAAATGACATTAATTGTTGAAAAATATTTATGAAAATTACAGGAATATTTCACATAACATATTTATAATAGTTATAAATTTTATTTTGTAATAATGAAAAAAAATCAGATTGATAAAATCAAATTTAAATATTGTAAATGCCATCATTCAAAAAGCCACACCAGAGCAGACAAAAGAAAGCTAATTCTCCGCTCCTGGTCTAAATGGTATTCTCATATTCGTTTTACGATACAACATTTATTTAAATAATTGAATCAAGAGCAATAAACCATTTTCATTGATATTTTAGAATATGTTACCTTTGCTACGGTTACTGTCATATTGATGCAGTGAAATAATATGGTCTGAATTAAATATACAGACGCTACGTACGTCATTCAAGTCTCGAGTGACTGCATTAACCCTTCAGGTTATTACATTACGCACCTCAAGTCACTCTCATAATAACCTCACCTCTAAGAGATATGAGATCGAATTTTCGACCGCAAATTGGTTCCGCAAAATGATTAATAGTCCGCCAGAGGTCGTTAGGTAACCCTTCGCTGCCTGGGTATGAGAAACATGTATATCACAAGGGTCGGATCTTGCACTTAGAATTCATAAGACCACTATTAAAAAATATCTTTGTCTTGTACCGTCATTAATTTTAAATTTTGTTTAATTGCGTCTTAATTAAATGTGTTTTTTTTTTATAATACTTAAAATTTGTGCTTAAATCAAATACAATTATCAATTGACAAAACTAGTCATATGTAAAAACGGCCTAATAATTTTAAAACATCACAGTTACATACATATAATGTGACGATTTTAATATATGTATTTATTATAATACAATGAGATTTAAAAAAATCGATGAATTTGTCTAAGTCAAAATTGTTTTTTTGTCGCACGTCCGCAATATCGATTATTAAAAGCATTATGATTGACGTTTTTGTTTATTTGCAATAGTTAGAACCCTTAAGCATAAATAATATTCACGATAACACTTAGTTCCAAAAATATGATTTCTCTGATAAAATGCTGGAGAACTCTTCAGTACCACCATGAAACTAATGTTCCGCGTTATTAATTTAATGGCTTCTTGTGTTTATCGCATACGACACGGAATCATCATATTAAAGCTTAATTGATACTTGGAAGTCGGAAATTCTATGTCCCGTTACTTAATAGAATATACTTTAAGAATTTATAGTTATTACGACTATTATAGTATTCTTAGAATATCTTTGAGCTAGAAATAAATTCTTAAGAAATAATCAATTTGCCTTAAACACTTCCGTTTTATGTAAAAAGATACATGTATAGTATTAAATATTTTCCCCCGCGTACAGAGCTTTGCCACATTTAATTATTGAACTATTTGTTTTTTAAATTAATTCCTTCACTTTTAAAATCTACTTCGTTGTATTTTTTTATTAGCAACTAGCAAAAATTATAGTCAATTACCAATTTAGAATGTATTTTTCAATCAATACAATCAATTTTGATCTTCGAAACACTTACAACCAAAACCGTTTTATCACTAAACAGATTTATTGATTGATGATAACAGAAGAGAGTAAAAAAATGAGATAATAGAATCTCAGTGTGTAGTAAAATTTTAGTAGTATTTTATATTCATTCATATAATTCGTCACATTCTTAAATTTATTCTATAGGTGGTTCAGCTAAACTACATAAATAGCATTCCCTCACATTTCAATGAAAAGTTGGGATGTAAATATTTTTTAGACTTCGACGAACGACAACAATGTAAGTAAATCGTTACAAATATAATATTTTTAAAAATACACTCTTATTTGTAAATATCTTATTTTGACTTCATAAAAGTTTTTTTAAATAAATTAGAATATACATTTTTAAAAAATGCAGTATTCAACAAATTGTAAGCTACTGAACAAATAGTTGAAGCAGTACTGACTTTTATTGTAAGCATTCTGGGGTTATATCATTATGAAAAGCGAAATTCTGCAGCGCAATTTATGTAAAACAAAAGACAATAACTTCAGTACATTCATATGTATAATATATTAAGCTTTTCCATGTTTTGTGTATGTACCGTACATTATTGCCCTCGACCTGAATACGTTCTGTACTGGGTAAATCACTTTTATAACCTTAGTTCTTACACCGTCCATTAGACTAGATTAAATATTGGCGCGCGGAAGTATTTTGGCAGTAGGTTTATAGATTATGCAGTAACTTTAGGTAAAAATAACGCTCAGTGTATTATTATTTTCGAGTGTAAGGAGTAAATTTCAATTGCGGAAAAGCGGCACATTATTTATCGGTTATTTTAACACTAGCGACCTTTTTAATCATCGCTAAACGCTGTCTCCCAAGGGAAAACATCAAAGCTGTATTTTAAGCTCGCAAAGCTTCCTATATCTAATCAGTGCATTATAAAAAAAATCGTTTGATCTTGATGAACAAAGCTTCTCTCCATAAATATTATCATTTGTGGATAATCGTTGGTAAAATATGTTAATGTTGAAACATAATAACTACTTTATTTCAACGTTTTATGTAATTTCTACTGTATTTTGATTAATTTAGAATAAAAACCTCAAAGATTTACTTTTTAATATTTTATTTATATACAAGAGTTCACTAAAAACTGCAGAAATATATTTAGCAAGAATAAAATGGCATTGTAGGTGTAATCATTAAAACAATTATGACAGTTATTGCTACACGTTAAATAATTTAATTCATTTTACATTTGAAAACAATGCAATGGTGATAACATATCGTAACACGTTTTGTTAATTTTTTTGCACTTGAAAATAACACGATAAACTTACCGTCAAAGATTCAATACAATATTTTTAAAAGTCTATCTACATTTTATCTATAAAAAGATACCCAACCATATTATATATTATATTGTACTGATTGTTGTTTAGCTAAAAGATTTTTTGGAGACATTGAGGACGAATGTTTCAAGTAAATACTTATCTTTATCAAATTCAGTATCTTTCAATAAATGAATGATCGATTAGTCAACCGTAGATGTTTTCAGTATATTTCAAACATTGTCGATAAATAACTGAAATACCGTAAAAATGTGTTTCACAATATTTGAACAGACTTCAAAATTCAATAAAATACCAGACTATACTGAATGGTAAATTTTTTACTGTCTGTATTGAATCAAACAGTGATTTGAAACTATAAATTTATATGTATGTAGCACTATACCATCGGATACACAATCATATTTCATCGGATTGTCCAAAGATGTAAAATAGAATAGAAAATTCCCTCAAGCTGGTTCAACCGATGGTTGGATATAACTACCATATCGAATCTGCAATGACATGTATGCAATTATGTATCGATTGATTTCTTTGTTGTGTCATACAGAGACTGAGTAGAACTTATCTCGTGGAAATTTAAAATGTGTTACATTATTTACTTCAGCACACCTGTGTTCATAACAGCAAAATCTATAGTAATTGTTACCGAGACCTAGTTAATCCGCAACGGGTAGAGTCAGTTACGAACAACATTAAGAAGATTGAAAGTTTAATCAAGTAAAATAAGGCACATATATTAATTGAATCGACATTCACTCAACAGATAAGTAAGTAATATATTTGAACAAATACCGTAACATCTATCAAAAATAAAATCATTTATTTTAATTCATGGAAGTTTTTGCCTTATCGTACCGTACACCCAATGTTGAAACTATAATAGAAGGTTCATACGCCCGCAATGCGGAGAGCTTCCCGGATACAAAAATGGTGATTTTCTTATCTTTTTTTGGTAAATTGACAATTTTTAAAGCACAGTAAAATTTACATGAAAGTTTCTTACTATAAATGTACCACTCGCTTTAAAACTTCATGTATTTTTGTGCTCGCCTTTCAAAGAAATATTTCATGTTAAAAAAATCTTATATTGTAATTACGTTATTCGATGTCATTAAATGCATTGTCAATATCATATTTCATGCATTTCTGAAATGCCATTTAGGTGACATTTATTTATGTGTAATTTTTTTTTCATAAATAAGCGTAAAATCATTGACTCTTTCAAATCAATTATAGTCTCATAATCTTTTTAGTGATAGTGTGTACTCATAATTTATTCATGCGAAAACCTATCAACAATAACTTAAGTTGCCTGGTTAGATAAATAATCAAACATGTATTTTTTTATTTCAAGTGTATGACTGATTCGATTTAAACACGACAGCAATATGCTTTAAAGGATTGTTTGTATAAATACAAAGGTATTAGGTTTATTTTGTTAAATTTAAGATAAGCATTTACTTATTCTGATTGACTGTCTAATATAATTAATTTCTACTTGGCGTGAATGAGAAGAAGAACAGTTTTAACGGTTCCAATATTTTTTCGGTCTCAGGGACACTGTTTAAATTGTTAAAGTTTCCCATGTAAAATGTCATAGCCAAAATCGTTGAATGATTTTTTCACAATAACCATACAGTGCAAAATAAGTGTTCATTTTCAAATGTCGATGATAACGGTTTTCGATATTGGAAAATCTTCTCCGATAAGCACTTAAGTGGTATTTAACAGCATACGGCTGCAATTTATAAGATAACAATGTAAACTATTGTAACATATCATATCTATTTTTATTGACAGTGTTAAGTGTACTTATAGGCGATGCTCTCATTAATATGACATTTTTAAAATATTATTTGATGTCGCAATACAAAGCCTTCAATTCAAAGACCTGTTCTTTGTTGTAAGACACGAGTTAATTGATTTTAATCGAAGTGCGTCATTAAAGCCGTAAAAAACTTCAAAGAAAGACCTCCTATATATTTAATATAAACATAATTTTGGAATGTAATTTTGGCTTTTCCTTTAAAATAATAATAATATTCAAAGCTTCAATTTTTAAATATGATAAAGTCATCTCGAATTAACGACATTGAAACTATTTTTAAAAATTATTATGTACTCATTTCACATCTCAGGAACGAAAGTTCGTTTCATTTTTCGTATATTTTTTCTACTATCTGAAAAAATCTATTTTTTTAAATATCCTTCATTCAATTATGATTAAAATATATTTACAGTATGTATGTATTCAAACACACGCTATTTTACTATAATAAATACTAAATCATCTCGTTACGTTATCAGTCTTATGAAAAAATGTCAAAATCATTCTTGACAAATATTTATTATTTCCTGAGTTATTTTAAGCTATAAAATCATTAGAAATATTGTTTTATGTAAAAATGGATATCACTTAAATTTTCTATAATAAAACCAAGTAATCTCAATCAGTGAAAAGTGTAGGAACACAGATCTTAAAATACGGTAATAAATTTGATATTCGCGCTGTGCTTATCAACCGGGGTGAGGGAGTTAAACTATCAAACCAAGTTTTTGCTTACAGTCTAGATTCCTCGAATAACACTTTTTTTGAGTCGTAGCTCCGGTTTTCAGGCACCGAAATAATTAATACTGTCCAAAGCGTGACGCATAAAGCTGGCTGATAAGCTACGTATTACTTAAGCTTACTGAGCTTTCATTGTCTGCACAAAGCAAAAAATATTTTTTATGAACATTTAGAAACTATTAGATTCTAGACTTTTCATTGAATCTTGAGAAAGAAATAATGTGAAGTGAAATATAAGCATAGTGAATATTAGTGACGTCGGGCTTGCTAGGTGGTTTTATCATCAACAGCGACCCACAGTTATTAAATGAAATACTGTTTGAATGTATTTTACTATGTTGATATGGTGACAATTACAATAATTTTGCTAATTGAAAATATTTTTTTTTGGTTAACGGGTATGAAATAGTACTGAATATCGATGTTAGATTATTTGTTTTTAAGTGATCTATTAAAATTGTACGACTGCACAAAAATACATTGAATCATATTTTTGGAAATGATTAATATAAAATAAAAATTTGAACTATCAATATTTAAACATGCTGAAATAACTCTATAATACCTTGTAGTTTATCAAGTAAATCTTCATTAAGTCAATAGCCATGAATAATTTATTGATCCGTTAAAACAGTTGTCCAGATAAGCATTTACTTTGTTTTGGTACCAAGAAACTTGTCAAGCAATTGACTATCGTGCGGCGTCACCAACGCTCTTCGGTGAATTGTACAAATAATTTTCATGTACTTTGATTTTTCTGGTTTCCTTCCTTATCTTTTACTGGCATCTTTAGAATCGAGCAAATCAAAACACTGTAGTAATTTTATGCGTTATTAAGATTAACAGTGATTCTCCTGATGAGAAATCAAACGAGATAATCGTAAATATATATATATATATATAAGTATATAATGTGACGAATATACACCACCAGAAATGCGACAAAATTTTCATTTCATCTTTAAATCAATAAATTTTATTTTTATCTTTTAATATATCCATAACCAAGACATTAATCACTTGAATGGTGTTCAAGGAAGGTGACAAGATGGAAATATATAATATTATATTTTACTAGAGAAAAATTCAAATTCATATTGTTATGAAATGGCGAAATAAATAGTAAAAACACGTTTTTTCACTTTCAAAGAATTTTCGCACATCCCTTAGCTTTACTATAGAAATTGAGTATACATTATATATATACTTCCATAAGTATAATTATTCAGCTGTAACCTTGCTTAAACGTAATTTATTATACTATTTGACACTGAAATCAGGCTGAATTCATTTTAAGGTTTTACTACGAGTAATTTTATCCGATCCTCCTCTTAAAATAGTAAAACTTATCCGGTAAGTCGACATGGAAAACAAGTTTTAGTTCCCTGAAATACGTGCTTAACTCAAGTTGGGGAAAGCTCAAAAAACTATTCTGCCAACCTTCCCATTGATCTGGCAAACTGTTCAACATTTTTTTCTTAGAGCTTACAGCTTAAGCCACCGCGCATTTTAAGTGATTTGACGTGTTTTGTAGCTTTCAGAAACTCAAAGTTTTGTCGTATTTGAAGGTCAAAAAAACCAGACGAATAATTTGATTTTGAATATAAACCAGTATCTGTGAAACATAATTCTAATGACGACTAGAATGTTTTTACATATATTTTCCTTTATCGCTTGAAAATAATTCCATTTTTAATACCATTTCAGTATTCCAATACTTTCCAGTGACGTTTTATGTTAAATAATCTGATATAGTTTTGGCCACTGTAGCATTATATTATAATCTATCCATCCATCTTTATATGGATATTTTTACTTACAGTAATACACATGCAGTAAGTGTTCGCAATAATTGATTGTTGAAAAATATACCTAGTGTGATAAATTAAAAGAACGAATATTATCTACAATATAATGCGTAACGTAACAGCGAAGTAATTTTCGTTTTGGTTTCTTGGTTCGTTCATTATTATAAAATATACTAAAATCAATAAAATTTTGTTTTTTTTTTATTGTCATACAAAATAAAATTTATAAATTTATTTTTAGTACATCGGCATCATTATAAATTTATCTTGTCTCATCAAAAAATAATAAAATCTGCCGTTTGCAAAATCGATATTAATTTAAATAAATATTTTAAAGCGATCAGCTTTGGTAATGTCGTTTATTTTATTTAAATGAAATATTTTTTTTGTCTGCAAAAAATATTTTAATTTGAAGACATTTTCGTTTAAATCAGCAACATCAGTTACTGTGCGTCGTCATTATTCAGCTCCAAAACCTCACTTGCTTAAGACGTGAAGCATAGATTTACATAATAAGAATTCCAGGCGAGATTGGGGATAGCATCCAATTACATTTGATGGATGGGCATTTGACCCTTTGCCGGCACTGTTCATATTATTGTTACTTATTCGTCAAGCGGAATGACAGCTGTACATTTAAACTAGGGCCCATTAAATCTTAAATTTCTCTACAAAAGAAAAGGTTCTGACTGTGATAAATTTTTACTATTTCAATTTAAATTTCTTCAAGTATAATAGATAACACTTAGCATTATTAATATTATAGCAATCCCTAGAGGAGAAAGTACATTGAACTAAGTCGTAATTCTTTGAAGTAGTGTTGTTTTGGTTATCGTAATTCCAAAATTAAGGAAATAGGGAAAATATGTTAATTTACAATCAGATTATGGAAGATTTAAATTATTTGCGTAAATTTTACGTAAATCCTGAATTTCAAGAGCAATTTTCAGATCGATCCTTATCTTGAATTTTGGATTTTATGATGCTAGTGTACAAGTATTAACTACAAAACATGTGTAAGCATGAATAATGACTTATGACGTATTCTAAAGTAGCGTGTTGCTTGACAGTTGACATGATACAACAGTTCTTAATTTGAATACTTATAACGTCATATAAAACGTTGATTCTTTTCATGTAATAGCAACATTGTTATGCTTAACATTGAAATTGAGGATTTCTTTGTGCGTGTTTTGTACCACGAAACATTTTATTATGCCTCTACTAAAAATACATATTTTTTTAGTTTCATATAAATGTTATAGTTGGGCAGAAACTAGTGAAAATAGCCGAAAAAATGTGGTTTGATCATCATTCTTGCTCGGGTGAATCCCCTTTGATTTGCATAATGAAGACTCTCTTCACCTTCTATCATAAGTGAGAGTGGCGTTCTAAAGAATTTTAGTCAACTACATATTTCACTTCAAACTGTAAATGTTTTTTTTTTATTAATATAAATTCTCTCGATTACTACAATTGACCTTTTTATACTTGTACAATTGGGTAGAAATTCTTAAATTGAAGCGAGACGATACCCACACCTCGAATTAAATAGACTGACATCTTTTGAACTCATTTATAAATTATAAAATAAATATTACATTTCTTAAAAAAACACACTTATTATATTCAATGTACTTGAGAGCAATTTTCCAATATAAAAAATGTAGGATTAGGTATGAGCGCCACGGGTTTCACTCAGTTCGAAAACGTAAGGTTTTAGCTCAACCTATGACTATATTTTCATATTAAACAGAATCCAATCTAAGTAGAAACAATAGTAGTTCAGAGGAAGAGCTCCTGTCATATACCTGTATGCTCGCCTAATCAATCTGTATACCTCAATGGTGAATATGGTTGTGAGAAGAAACTTTAGCCCAGAATTGAAAATATACTGGGAAGTAAAGGGGTATCAAGAAATTTTTCTTCAATATTTATGTGTCTATTATTTGAAATATTTTAATGAGTTTTACCTTTTTATGTCATTCTCAGTAACATATTTTATGCACAGATGTTGGTTTCAAGCCTAAATTTTCTCGGATGGCAATCTGGCCAATAATTTAAAACGTTTTAAATAATAAATGCACATTTTTAGTACTACTTCCACAATATATGTGATGATCATGACCGGTTTCCCTCATCGCTTAACACCTTAAGAGTAATTTTTAATGTCACAATAACCGTTTATTTCGAATGACGTATAATCTTTATATGCCATTAAAAATATAAATTTTCGTCCGAAATAAGCACCAACTTTGCACACCACTGGAAAAAATTGTGCGGACAGGATCCAATTAGATTTGATGTACGGGAATTGAACCTACGCGAAGTATGCAGCGCTCAGCTTTACATAGGACACGTTTATTTTTGAACATGTTATGACATATTTTTTATTCTTTTCCATCACTTGCCCCCTTTTATATCAAACTGAAGCTGCCAAAAACATTTTGAGATATATAAATAGCCACTCTGTCAACCCACGTTTTTGAAACCATGCTGCATTCTATAAATGCATTTATTGTGGTTTTGATAGACGTGTTTTCTGCTCCAAAAACTTTTTGATTTTTTAAAAATTCCCAAACACTACGACTACTTTCGATTTCCACAGCTGTGATCAAGGATATAATTTTATTATATCCTTCGATGCATCATTGTATTGTTAGAGAAAAAAGTATATTTCGACTAATTTTAACTTCTGCACATGCTTGTTTATAAACAAACCTTTTTTATATTCAAATAGTAAAATTATTTAGTATTGTATTTGATATATTTTAAAACAATCTCTGATAGGAACAAAATAATTTTACAAAGATTTATTTTATTGCTGTCATGTATTTTATTATTTTATAGAAAAATCAATTACAACTTGTTGCTAATATTATAATTTACAATTAATATATTTATCTATATATGGATCAAATATATTTTTGTAAATATTTCAAAAATCAACTATGTAAATAATAATAATAAGCATGTCATTTATAAAGAAGATTTGTACGACCAAGTCGTAATAGGGGATTAATAATAATCACATTACCTAACCTTACCTATATTAACCTAACCTACTATTATAAAATTACAATATATAAAATAAAGTACGTATTCCTACTCTTATTCTTTTAAAAATTTTACGTATATTTTCAACAAATTTACAAAACTATTGCGGTTCTAAAAATAAATGAGACATTAATTTCAATTGAAGCAATGACAAACACGATTTGAATTTTAAATAAATTAGAGGGTCAAATAACCGGGTGTTTATCAGAAATGCATTTTATTTGGAGCACTTTCATGCGCATGAATATTGATAATAGGCTATTTTAACAATGTTTAATTGGGATCAAAAAAAATCGTTTATTCGACAGTCCGTGGAACTAAGAATTTATTTTTGTTTTTTTAAGATCCATTTCATGTGTCAAAATTCAGAATATAGTGTTTATCCACCAGCAAACTAAAATTTGCAAACAACTCGCAAAATTATAGTGCTTCAAATTTATACACTCTTAATAATATTCTGGGTGAACTATTTCTTGTTTGCTCCGCAGTATAAAACTAGACTGTTGGTATTGTTTATATATTGATAGGTAGATACTACAAATTGCTAAACACATAAATTATTTGAGTATTGAAATGCGTGACCCCTTTAGTATAAATTGTCTTGAGCTTTTAAATTAAATGATGACAAGATTAATCTTCGTCTAAATAATTCTTCACAAAGGACCAACGTTGTTGTATCAAAAAGCTCGCACGCGTTTGCCAGTGGCGCTTTGTTGTTTAATTTAAAATTATTCTACCAAGCTGCTGTGGTGAGATTGACTAAATACGAGTATGGATTAGGACATCTTCGCGCTTTGTAGAATTTATCTTTCTGGTAATGTTTCAAAACAACGAATCTTTTCATGAAACTTTCAAAATAAAGATTTCAATAAGAAAATAATTCCACACTGAAAAACCCCATATTTAATCAGTATAGTAAAATTTATTGACTGTAAATTAAAACTTTGAAAAAAAATTAAAAACATCACGTGCAAAGAAAACCAAAACGTTTTCAATTTAAATCAAAGTTATAATGATTGTGAATTAATTTCTTCAATAGATGTATGTTGAAATAATTTGATAGGTAGACGGCATTAATTTGCTTTTCAGTTTGTTTTCTAGCTTTTCCGAGTGATCATCACATTGTTAAGGTTTCAACTCCTGATATCTTCAATATCAGACATGATTTTTTTTCATTTCCATAATACAGATGTTGATCAAGACTCCGCAGAGAAATCCATATGGTGTTATTTAAGAAAACTAATTTTCAGACGCACTGGCAATGATTAAATTTAATGCCAATTTTTTTGCGATATTCATGTTTTATACATGTTATTTATGCAATTTTTTGTTTTAGATTTTAGCCTATCGTTGAAATAACAAAAGTCATTTTGTGTGATAATTTTTTTATATAAGTAGTATTGAATTGATGAGAATATCAAGGAATAATGGCTAAACGAATATATATATATATTCAAAGTCCGCCACTGGGACAAACAGTTTACTGGTTCGTTGAACTCTCAGCAAATGTTAAATTTTAAATGAAAAGTCCTCCTTGGCGTAGGATAAGGGCAATCTCGTTCAAGTTCAGCTAATCATTTTTAATTCGCACACAAAGGGCTGAGCAATAAATAAGTTTAATATCTTATACGGAAATCAACACAACACACGAGAAGTACAACACCGTATAAGTTAAAAATAGTCGTTTTAGCAGCTGAAACTAACATTAAATGTGTTCAAAGTTTTTATGGAAATATAGCATGCATACGTAGGCAATTCCTTTTTCCTATCAGTATTATAATGTTTATTTATTATACTCTGTTTTGATCCACAGCCTGATAAAAAAACGCATATTCCTTTTATACAGAATTTACAACAGCATTAGATGATACCGAGAATCAACATTTAATATTAGTAACGTAATGTATACATGTCCGTATAAGTGACAGTATGCTTGAATAATTTTATCATTATTATACATGCATCATTGGTTCTACGTCCAACATTATGTACTTTTCCGCTTGTATCGTCCATTTTTTACGATAAATTTTGGCTATCATTTCTAGGTCAACTGTACTATTTTAAACTTTCAACATTTAACATTGTTGACGGAATACATATTTTGAGTATAACATTTGAAATGGTCCAATGTGATATTATTATTTATGACTGATGGATTAAATGTGTCTTGGATGTTAGATAGAATAAGTTATTCGGTGATATTTTCAAATTTCAACATTTGTTTGCATGATACCGTTAAAATTACACAACGTCTAAATTTTAGCGCTCACCATCCTTGGCTCAACTGTAATATATAAAACATAACCAAATATAAATTTAAATTTCTGGAACACTTTTAGGATCAACCCAAATACTTTTACGTAACACCAAATCTGAATACACAATTTTATGGAAACATTGAGCCACATAATATTGTTGACGGTTATTGTACATCTAATGTCATTCGCAGTGGACGGGGATAAACAAGTGTGTACGGTAAATACTGGCTAGTCATCTCAAATCAATACAAAATTATTTAACTCATCCGAAACATTGACAGTTCGTTACCGAATTGATGTTTGATATATAGAAATGCCACTCATTTTCAATGTGAGAGGTCAACGAGCCTTTGACATTAACTAAACTTTAAAGGTCAAGTGGTAATATTGACAAGATGATGACGATAACTAGAGAAGGTAACAGTAAAGGGTATTTTCCTGCATTGTCCAAACTTCCCAGTGAGCCCATTTCAAATTGTTTTGTATACAACTTTAAAATTAACGAACTATCGTTAGTATGTAGTGTGTAAAGCATAAGATGTTCTGATAACGGTCGTGTCTAACCTATGCTTACGCCATTGTATATTGAAAGATTATACTAATTAGCATACAATTTATACTTTTATTTACATCATATTTGACAAAAGAATGGAATTTTGACTCCAGAGACGTGATTGTAACATCTCTACAATTTCTCGCGAACGAAAATTTTGTGAGCACTGATTTAAACTATAAAATGTTTCAACAGCAGACAAAGCTTATTCACATTTTCAAGGAATACGATAATATTTGGTATTGAATAGTCTAGTTTCTAATGAACCTTTTTATGTGACACGTCATAATATATTCTAAATACAAAATTTTGAAAAGCTATGTCAAATTTACTGTTGAAATTCTCCACCTGTTCAGTTTTCTAAAAATACACGAGCATATTAAAAAAAAAACAATCCAATAAAATAAACATTTATTGCTTAAATTGCTTTGGTTAAAAAATTTTGAATGTATGTTATTCTAACAGTGATTCATAACCTTTTATATTTCAGCAAATGTAGCAAGCATAGAATTTTTTATCTAACAAATTTGAATACGTACATTATAAAAAACATTCAATATTGTATATATGTATGTGTACTATAATATATACGGAAAAAACTCGCTCCTCATCAGCCTTTCGGTGCTCCAGCAGACTGCGGTCCATTAATTTTGGAAGCACTGTTCTACAATATAACACAAAGATGTAAATATATCATTCTGAAACAATAGTCCAATGCCTCGCAATTAGTGTTTTCATTTCCGGCTTGAGTGTGATTTAATCGAGTTTAGATAAATCAAATATTTTTTACAGTGGTTCACAATTTTCTGTTTCGACTGCGGTAAAAACGCCTTATCCCATCGTAGAAATTATTTAATACGCGTTGAATCGCTAAGCTATACAACTATCGAATCGAATAATTGAATCATATATTAAATTATCAAAAAAAATCTCAAATTATTAAAAAACATATTTCCAAAGAACGATAGTTCTATTAGAAATTTTGAAGGATCGATAAATCTGAAGTAACTACAGTAATCAAAGGTAACAGAAGTATTCTGATATTATTTATTTGCACACAAATTCATTTGATTATTTAGCGCAAATTATAAATACATATCTGGTGAAGATACCGTTAGACTTTCGGATTTCCTTAGATAATATGAGAGGCTTTAATCAAACATTGAACTGAAGACAACTAACATCAAATAATAAATTAATCACACTCAAAAAAGGTTGGGATTACAGCTCTACTGTATAACAAAGGAATGAGCTGGTTTTGAATTTGGAAATATTCCAAATTTTCTACTTCATACTCTATAGATTTTGCAGGCTATTGATTTTGTTTATGAACGTACGAGACAAATAATAGACATTTCATTTGGCATACATAAATTCAAACTTCCTCTCTGAATTTTCACAGTGGCAGAGTCTGTGTAAATTTAAATCGCTACATTTGTCACGAGCGAAATCGCTCTGTGAAATAAATTCTCTCTCTGTGGAAAGTTCTGACCAAAATAATATTATTTCAAACAATACGCCAATAGTCGCTTATCCGTAGAGAATAAATTTCAATGTTTTAAAATCAATGAAATTGTAAATGATTTTTTTCTTAAAGATTCAAAGCCTTAAGAAGTGTGTTTATACTGAATCAAAATGTATAATTCTATTATTACAATGGTTGTTCAACCTTTTATAAAATACAATTAATGGATTTGAGGATGAACAAACCCACAAATTCTTTTTGTGGCGAATGTATACAACGTTAAGTTTTAAGGACCGGGCTCAAGACCAGCATATCTCGACTGGCCAAGTTAATTTTGCTACTAACCTCTTACAGCGTGGCAAGTTTGTAAATTACCCAAAGTATTTATGTTACAAATGATTCTGTATGTTGTTTACATCATTCAGGAATGCCCATATATAATAACGTTACAGTGCAAAATAAACCTCGTAAGAATATTTGCGTAAAACTGGCATGGGTGCAAAATTTTCTACACAAGGAAATGTATACTCAGTACTTAATTTGTTTTAGCAATATTCAGTAATGAAAAGAAATGAAATATTTTTGCTCTCAATAAGAAAAAAATCGAAAACAACTTTTTTTTTACAATTTTTTAATAAAAACTATTTATGGTATCATCTTGGTTTTTTCTGCACGTTTTCAAAAAAAATGTTTCATTCAATACCAGAATTTAGACTTAACTAGTTTCACAGGCGATTAGGTGATATGCGTGCCTTAAAAATATACATCGCTAAAATTGCGAGAATGTCAGTAAATCCTTTCTCGTTTTAAAGCGGCTTCACCTCCCGATCGCAAGTGGAATCGTCGCATGTAAAGCCGGCTAACAGCAATAATTTCAGTGTCATTACACGAAATAAAAAATTACAGTTACACGAAAATCCATCTGGATATGTTTAATTTAAGAAATATTCTTATTGTGCTTGATGATACCATTTAGGATCAAATGATAGAAGAACAAATCTTTTCCATTCCAATCAAATAATTGAGAAAAATAATTAAAAAAAATTTTGCAAGCTTACAGATTTTAAACCAAAATTTAAAAAAAACGAAATGTAATTTCAAGCGCTAAGTAAAGAATTCGCATGTTGTATTTCGGGAGCGGAAATTTTTCCTAATGCTTGCTAATTTTCTTACTCTTTGTAAGGACTTCACTGTTTCCTTACGATATGTTGATAGTAAAGTCTGTCATGTCAGTCTGCCGCTTTTCACATATGGAAGACGTCAATCTCGAATCCAAAAATACTACATCAGCTGAAAAAATAAACCAAAGCCAAACTTAAGATCTTCCGAGAAATTTATGCCAACATTAAGATTATTTTACCATGTTCTTAGTTTCCAAATAGTATCTTCTAACAGCCGAATATATTTATTTTTTATTAGCAAATAACATAAACATTTTTTTACAACGCGTTTATTGATTCATTAGTCGAATGATATAATAAACATTGGAAAAAATCGTTACTCGATAAGAGGTTTTTACTGCCTTGACGTAAATAAATATTATATTATATAAACGCTTAAAATACACAAGCATTACAGTAAATCACAATATTATAATAAATATTTTTAATTTTATAGTTTGAAAATAATAACATCGACTGCCGTAAAACCGGTGCAATGTTTAACAGTAAAATGGCACAGAATAAACAATAAATTGTACAACAATTTACGCTAAAAGGATTCACGATGCTTCAATTTAATTTTTGAAATAATAATTATAGCATACTGTGAATCATCAATTTAGTTTGCAATTTAAATGCAAATAATTTACTCACTTTGTTATTCCATTTTGTCTGAACTTTACACGTTTATCATTTGTCAATTAGAATCCTTTATGGAAATAATCATGTGTATTGGATCATAATCATCACACATGCATTTTAATGTCGCTCTATAAAGATGTGTAAATATTTAGTACAAATATGTCGGCCGTATGCCCACATGATTAAAAATAATATACATTTTAGTCATTAGTCGTATCATTAAAATCTTAATTTATTCATGATTTAGATTACAATATTTTTATGCAGTTCTGTCGTTTAATTTTAGTTTTTAAAATTACCTTCCTAGAACTGTTGTACAAATTTAATTTGTTTCTTATGTATTCACTATCACGAAAGAATGAAATATCCTTATATAATGGCATTCGGTGTTAGTTGATTTCACGCCGATCATAGTTGTTGAAATGTAATATGAAAAAAGATTAGAAAAACCAGTGGTTTCACATTCGTTCTTACACTATTTAAATTGAAAAACTATGCATTAAAAAAGATATCAAATAATAGTGAAAAATTATATAAATATCTGTCACTAAAGCTGTTTGGTACTACTAGGCTATAGTTAGTACAATTTTAATGTTATTACAAAATTCTCTGGTGGACTAAACGTTTTTCCATATTTAATCTGAGTATATTGGATTTCAGCCAAGTAAATGTAAATTTATTCAAAAGGTAATTTTAGAAATCTAGCGTAAAATCCAGCACTGTATTACAAGCGTATTAATATTGTCTGGTTGTCTTATTTTTTTTCAAAATTCGCCTTTATATACGGCTATAACTTGATTTTTCAGATAAAATCGGTAATCATGAATGCATCTAAAATGATGATTTGTTTTCTTTCCTGTCTAAGACAAATTATTGTCAGTCTTAGAAGTAAAACATTATTCGTTCATATTCATTACAGCAACGTTTTGTGTACTCAATTTTGTTGAAGAGTTTACTTAAAATTACTATTGTTAAGGCCCGTCCTTAAAAAAGACAATTCCCTGTCATTACTATTTTCTAGGTTAGCACTATTAGTTCATGAAGTCATCCGGTTCATCTTATTTGGTTAAGAGTGATTATGTGGGAAGATCTCCTCTTTTATCGTTAAGCTTATTCAATGAAGCAACACGCTTTTTTCGAAATATTACAAAATCAAAACCACGTCATAGATTGCAAAAAATGACCGACGCCCACCAGTTAGTCACCAAAACACAAATTAATATGAACTAGTTACTTAATCTCGCCACTCACACAATAAAAATGTATTATGAACGTCATACTGAAAAACTGGCTTAATTGAGAACAATTTCAAAGTGACTGGGTGCCTGCACAATGCAGGAAATGAATTGAAGGCTTATCTGATTTAATCTTGGCCTTAAAATATTATGCAACACTAAAAATGCTATTCTTTTTTTGAATATTTAACGATAAAAACAATCAAACGTATACCAATAAATTGCAATTATACTATCGAATGCTTGTATCACATTTATAAAGTTTTTTTTTGTCTATTTAAAAAAGATATAATTAATTATGTAAATTATTTCTTAATTAACATGTAACCTACGTGTTATGATTATTTTTGCAATAATACCTGTTACTCATAGTAAAGTAGTTACAAAATACAAAAATAAAAATTGGTATAACAGCTTGAAGGAGAAGTAAAAATAATTTTTATTTTAAATATCATCGTTCTGTAAAAGAATTAGATGACTATAAATATAAATATATGATGTCTTGACAGCAGAAAACACGATTTGTTTTTATGATGGAAATATTAGAAATAAAACAATAGATTCGCTACACGTTTTTACCATATATGTCATAATTATGATTCAGCAGTCGGTACAAAACAAATATTTTTTAATACGGATTCTTTAATATTAGTTACTTCTAACATTTCTGTGAATCTCTGTGCTAAACAATAGCTTTAAAAAAACTTTAATTTCTTTTAGTTGTTTTTTTGAATATTAGGTACTTTTCCGGCCAAGAAATATCAATAAAAATATATTTAGAACCTAGATTTATATACTCAGTTTATTTTATTTACTTCGTCTTTGTGTATCTCTATATCTTTATATAGTATCTCTACTGTCGCAGTTTTGATTTCAGAGGAGTCGCAACTTCTAATGATCTCTCTTAACATGGTGCGGAGTCGATCAATGTCACAAACTTGCATTTCTCTTCAGCACCATTTGTGTCTTGGGCACGACCTGAGATTGCTGCCTAGGAGTGACAATCAATTGATGTTGTGGAAACCTTTATAATCGTCCTTGACTCACAGGCCATCGATCAAATGATAACGATCGGCATCCTATAAGAATTCTCTTGGAAAAGGCGTGAGATAGTTTTTAGTGAACATGAATAAAAAGTCGACGAAAATTAAATATTTCAATCGTTTTGTTAATAATTAAACTACTGTTACTCAATTATATAACTATATGCTGTTACCAGAGACAATATTTTTTGTTTGATAATAAAAATGAATATCAACAAAACTTCCGCCGAATTCATTGAAAATATTACAGTAACATTGCTTAAAAAAACACCATTTAAATGAAAGTTTTTTACTAGCGCCATTATTCAGCTCACCACAATACATCGCTGCTCTGTTAATATTAATAAATATAACTTGTTTTCGAAATACATCAAACTTAGGCGAATCCGATTGGACTGGAATCGTTCCACTTCACGGTTACTCTGTGAGGCTACGAGCGTTCAATAAAACCAGATAAAATGCATTAGATTGTCCAAGTTGCTAACAGTCATTGCAAAAACATACCGATGTTTTATTATGTATGGCATTTTATCAAGGTAAATGTGTACATAGCAATATTCAGTCACTGGCAAAACTACCGCCAAAACATTGTTCTATAAATCCATGTGTTTATTTCGAAATTAGTTTGATTGTTATTTTGCCGATTCAATGCGATTTTATTTAAAAAAAAAAAAATACTGGAAACGCATTTTTAGCATAATTGTTAAATCTCAATTCAAGTGAAATTTACTCAATGTAAAATAATACATTTCAAAGTGCACTGATTTCGAGGCCAAGGTTAAGCAATGACCTTAATATCTAGAAGCTATTAAATTGTAAAAAAAATATTGATGCTAATTTTTATCCATCAGCCAAATGAAAACATAATTAATAAGTGATGTCACATTTTTTTTGTATATAAATCAATTTTAATTAGATTAGAACTTTTAATCTTTAATGTAAATGTATACACTATGTTTTCATATTCATGTAATATTCCAGGTGTTCATATTTGTACGTTATTATGTTTTTTGGTCAAATCTTAAAAAATGATGTTACTTATTTCTTGATAGATAGATTTTTGTGAAGTTATTTATTTTAAATATTTAAATATATAGTATTTTTACTTTACCATTCTAATGTTATTAAGTGAAAAATTGACCATTTATAATCGATTTAATAAAAATATGAGTTTTAGTACAAATTGAATTTTATCGGAATACATAAAAAATGATTATATACAAGCTACGTATTTTTAAAAAGGATTATACTACCTTCATCACGCTTCTAGCAACGCAACATTGTTCCTACCAATCCGTCCTCCAATTCTGGTGGTTCTAGTCTTGAACCTTAATCGTTACAGCTTTCAGTGACGCTACGACCTTTTTTTCTTGGTAATATTTCAAAACCTGAATTCATCTATGATTAATTATCTTTCTGCGTGTCACTAAGAAAGTCATAAAAAGTAAAACGCCGCTCCAGAAACCAATGTGTCACGTATGAAAATCGATAAATTTTCACAATAATAATATAAGTTTATAAGTATATCACACAATTTTCTACAGGCTAATTTTCTTTTTCAATAATTAGACTTAACCGCCACTGCTGGAAAGAATTCTCTAACCAAATATACCATTCTACGCGTACACAGTTTTGAGTAAAAAAGTAACTACCTAATACCGAGTAGTTGTAGTTATTTTTAAAAGCTCAATGCTATTTGAATTTATAATGAAAATGTTGAATCTGGGTCGATACCAAAAGCACCGAACCAAATAATTTTGAGGTTAAATGTATGAAGGGGTCAGCGATTTAGCGTTTCTCTCTTTACTAACACATTTCATTTTGGCGAGGTGCAGGATTATCGATATATATAAAATAAGTTTCACGGAAACTCGTGAATATTGATACAAAATATGACAGAAAGTTTGAGATAAGGCTATCTCATATCGGGAAGCGATAAAAAACGCATGTTTTGAAATAAATATATTGTATATACACTACTGATCTAATATGCAAAAAAAATCTCGGGAGCAAGCTGAATTAATACGTTCCTGTTTATTTATGCATACCACTCCCGATGTAGAGCATACTGGACACTTAATCCACTTAGTTTTATTAAAATTATATTTCTTTTAAAGAGGGCTGATGGAAAGCCAATAGTAGCGTCACTCTGGAGAGTCACCGGAGAGGATAGGTAAAAAGGAATAAAGTTTCATCTGCTACTCTTTTCATGATCTGAAGCATCATAACATAAAAATATAATATTACATTTACATATTTGTCGGATGTCATTGCAGGATTTGATACCCATCACCGAGCCCACGAAGAACAAGAATATTGGCCACTCAGCTAAGGGATAAAGTTTTATTCTATTTCATATTAATAACAATTTTTCAATTCAGATATGTTTCTTAGTCAGATAAATATTAAAAATGCAAATCAACATTGAAATAAATCGTTTAATTTAATAAAAATCAGTCGATTTTTTAAATTATTATTTTTAAATCAACACAATTTTTTTCAGTAAATTCGAAAAGAAAACTATATTTTGTCGTCAAATAAAAAATATTTGACATTATTAATCAGATTCACATATATTTATGTCACCCTTCAAATATTTTTTTGTATGTAATATACAAAATAACATGAAATATCTAAGCAAATTTGCAAAGAGCCATTCTTTTCGGGTAGCAGCCATCTGTTCTTTACAAAGACAATGTCATCAACAATTCAAAAGCTTATTCGCAATTGCACAGAATAAAATATCTATACGGATAATAAGAGTGAAATTTTTCGTTGATCCATTATTCAATAAAATTAAGTCAAATCTCAACATACAAAAGTTTTACATAAAATGATACTACGCAGATAGCCAACTGGTGCGCCGTAAATTTTTAAAGTAGTCAAAAATTATAGAATTTTAGTTTTAATTTAACTGTAAAAACATTCTATTTGACAAGCACAATACCGCATTAGAAAGAGGTTGATGTACAACTAATGGTCCAACTCTCATGTTTATCAGTACTCGGACAGTAAAGCTCAACACCAAACAACAAACTGATTTCAAATATTATAATTCAAAATGATCAAAAAAATGATTTCTGTATTTGTTATACCCATGTTTATTGGAGTGGTAGTAAAAAGAGCCAATATAAACAGAAGGTCAATGGTCACATAGCTTTTCATCGCAAGGGTAAAAACAGTTTGTTTAAACATATATATTATTTTTGAACATACTTTAAATAAATCAGTGGGAATTGTTAGCATTGAACTGTTAACAGTAGCATAGCAAAAGAAAAAAAAATCTAAAATAAAATAGGTACCTTTTTTTAAAAATAGTACCAAAAGTAATTTATATTTAACAGTTACTTGACTTATTCAAATTATTTAAAAAGCTGAAGCGTTCATAGATATATTTGAAAAAAAAATATTCACAGTAAAATGACACCTCATTAATTTTTATCTTAGGAAAAACCTAGTGAAAATCTTTTTGTAATTTAAATAAAACCTATGAACATTAATATCACAAATAAGACAGAAGCTTTTAATCTCTCTGACTTATCTAATGTACCTATATGATAATACCAAGATGTCTTACTTTAAAATCTTTATGTAACATATCTTAATAAGAAATGCGAACAATCCAATTAATATATGACCTGACATTTCCGCTTGGATCGAATAGATCACAGTATAATGCTAATGCCTTAATTTATTGATTGAATTAGAATTCATTTGGTAGAACTCCATTATAACACGGTGAAAAAAATAGCAATGTATTTTAGTCCTACAAAATTATTTTTAAAAAACATCTTAAAAATAGTAAAGATAAAATTAATAAACTTGACAGAAGCGGTATATATAAATAGTCCTGTGGCTCATGTTTATCCGATTACATCGGACAGACAGGTGGGAGTATATCTACTCGAGCTAAGGAACATTTTAGATTATTCAATAGTTAAAAAACAGATTCACAATTCGCTAATCACGTTATAAAGGAATCACATAATAAAAATTCAAACTCAGCGCCTAAGTGTTTGCATATTTGCAGTAAGGGTCGTAAGATGACCGCTTTGGAACAGCTGGAAATCTATCAACCTATCACAAAGGATTCTTAACGAACAAACTAATATATTGTTTACCCCATTAATTAAACCTCTCCACGGGGGGAAGTGGTCTGATTTGCTTCCGCAATATACCATTTCCGTGCCACATGTAAACTTATTGTCATTGCCTACTTTTTTAGTTTCATTCACAATTTTTGAAAAATTAAGTTTTATTGTGAGAAAGAAACAAGCTAGGCCGTTAAAACAGGAGAGAAGATGTATTGTGTATCTTTTCTACACAGCTATATATAGATAAGCAAATGTTAGTTTAAGCATAGTTCTGACGATGGCGTGAGCCGAAATAGCTATCAACTATATTTTTTAAAATAATTTTGTAGAACTAAAATACATTGCTTTTTTTTCACCGTTTTCTAATGCCTTAAGTCTGGCAGAATTGTAAGCGTTCTAGCCCTCATCTAACACTGTCAAAAATAAACAAACAATAGAGTTGAATTCGTGATTTCTACATGTGATATACGAAAATATTTAATAGCAGAATCAAATACATTCGACGATATTTTAATAAATTAATATATCGGGCCCATAGCCGAGTAATCAACGCGTAAACTTCAATTGCAATGCTCACGGACTCGGCTCCCAGTAAATAAAGATTTTTTTAAATATACAATAAAAAAATTAATACTATTTCCACAATATACAGGTTACCAATTGGTCACGCTTGAGATAAATGAAACCAGTCCTTATTATAAAATATATTGTAGAAATAGTGTTAAAAATTCTGCTTTTATTATTTAAAATATCATGTCTTTCTATCATGAAGTGACAATTACCACCGTAAATGTGACATAAAGATTCATCAATCGATTTATGAATATGTAGTCAAGCACGGATGTCTTTAATGTTTTAAAATTCCCTGTCACCGATCTGTATTTTTTGTGATTAATGATACGGGTACGGCTAAACTTACTGTCTTATATCAGTTGATAAAGAAACCGGTCCCGGTCGTAAATATATTAAGTCAATTGTTTTTATTTGTAAAAAAATAATGCTAAGAAGTTGAAGTTAAAACCTTAAAAGTGTTCTGTAAAATATTCCATAGCAGGAATGATTTACTAACCATTCGTCTTGTCGATGGCATATCTTCCCCACCTTACTCTCTGCATAAAACAGATGTATAGCGATTTAATACGAGGTTATTGTGGTAAAAAATGACTGCATACTTTATAAAATCATTAGTTTCTAGAAATGGATTAAATTTACCACGTATACAAATATAATATATAATTCAAAAGCTTAATTTTGCGTGACAGACATTTAAAGATCATAAACCACTATGTACGAAGAATAACGACCAACAAAGTAACATATATATTTTTGAATCTAGATAATCAGATAAAATCCTCGAAAAGATGTTTATTTAAAAGCCGCGTGTACAATGTTTCGTGTCTCAATAATAATAGCCGAGCAAATGGGATTTGTGAAATTAGCAGACTTCTCGCTGTAATTCCTTATAAGAACATCTATTTGACCCAAGAAAAAAGTTTTCTAAGCCGTTTACTTCGTTCGGTTCGTGAGAAACTCACAACGAGATCAATTTGATAGAGTGAGGCTACGAAACAGTAATGCCCAAGAACCCAATACACACTTATTTTATATATAAAATGCATATACCACATTGCCTTCGCGTTTGTTTTTTCAGTAACGTGTAAGTTACATACCCAATATAATATAATATTAAACTGTGTCAATCCTTCGCGAATATCCGTAAAATAGAATTCTTTTTTATTTTTTTTATGTCAGTCTTTCGACATAAAAATAAAATTATTCAAGTTGGAGCTAAGAGTAAAGATACCCGAATATTAAATATTGATTATTAAGATATTTTGTATTTTCACCTTTTTTTAATACCTTTCAAATTGGTATTTCGTATTTTCTGTTTAAAAAAATATCCTAATAAAATACAAGTAAATTAATATGAAACCAAAACTCTGAAATAAACCAAATAATTTCTATAAATAATTATGACATATTAAAAGAAAATTTTGTTCAATTGGAAATTAATTTTAATAAAATATAGCTCACTGATATTTTTTCTTATACTATTATGTTATTTTATAAATACAGATACATCGATTTTTGACCGAAATGAAGACCGCTTTTTATGAAATATTATTTAAAAATGAACACTGTTTCAAAGGCAATTAAATCTCTTAATCATTAGTGAGAGAATTTTCTTTAAAAATGTTTCCAATAGAAAATATAAACTTGAATATTAGAATCTTGCAAGGGCGGTGTTGTTTTCAATACCTTTCTTCGTTTTATAGCAGGGGTTTTCACCAATAAAAACACTTCGAAGAAATTACAATCCGCAGATATTGCTTTTATTTACCGTTAAGAAAATCGGAAGATACAAACAGAACCGTTTGCATAAATAACACCGTTTTCACTTCTAGTCTTCGTTAGATATATTATCACTGGTTTATATAAATATTGCGAAATTATAAACATTTGGTCTGGACTATCGTTGCCATAAGCAAAGTTTTTCCGGTAAGACTTTGCGAGGGACTTCTTTCACAATGTCGGTATTTCTTATCCAAGACAAATATTGGAACTCATCCGTGAAGAGATCCAATCTTTCCAATCCACTGAACAAACTCAATAGGCGGATTGTCCCTCGCGAGTATAGCCGTTTTCTCTCATCACTTAATTAAATCTCTGGATTGAGTTTTGCGAAAACATGTCCGTAACCAAACCCTCAGTCGTATCTACAGACAATCAGAATAAAACTTTTGGAAAAATTATACCCTTTATCGTGATTCTCATCCTTAAGTTTTTGTTTGTCATTGTATTTAAGTCGATGAAGGTTTACGTACTGATTAGTCTCCCAGTCGCAAATATTTTTTACATTACACAATAACCATCATTGAATAACTGGGTGAAAAAATATTAATGTGTTTTTGTTCTACAAAATTTATAAGATATATAGTTGATAGCTATTTCGGCTTACCCTTCATCGGATCTATTTTCTGTGTTACTGGAGAACTGTGTTATAATAGAGGTCTATCAAATAAATGGCAATTCAATCAACCATTGACTAACTATAGAAATTAAAAAAATCGTAGCTACATTCATCATTATTATATGATAAAAATAGCCATAATGATATCGGTATAAAAGTTTGTTTTCTAGATAATTTTAGAGAGAATGTTTCGAAACACGATAATCATAATAATTAAATAATTAATGGATTCGTCGATATTTTTTATATATTATTGCATTTTAATAAAAATTTTAAGGCTTGGTGAAAAAACAATCGCTGAAACATCACGACGCTTGTATATTATATAATACTTTAATCAATTGGCAGTGCTAGGAGCAAATCTACTAAGTTAATTTAATAACACTCTAAACGTCTGGTGAAATGAATTTGTATGAATGAATGAAGGTTCATTTATAAACATTCTATGCATGGGTGTATTAAAAAAAAAGTATTCAGCGTCGAGTATTACTCATCTCTGTGATATTTGTCAATTATCTTGACTGAAAATTATATTTATAAAAATAAAAAAGTATTCAGCATTAATTCCACAAAATTAATTTTGGTCCAGACCAGTTTCAAACAACAAAAAAAGAGCATTGTCGACGTTGTTATTTAATAATGAAAAATTAAACGGCAATCTATGATAGAAAATTTTTGTCCCAAAAAGTTGCATAGAAACAGTTGGACAATTTTTAATCAATGTCACGGTAATTCAATTAGGTACGAAAATAGTTTTTATAACAAGAAATTAGAAATTATGGTGACGATTTTCAACCATTGACGAGGTAAACTTAACATTTGTTGATATTAAAAAAATATATCGATTATCCAAAGCATATCTTTCCTTAGTTGTTGCCGAGAAAATGCATAAAAATTGCAAAATATCCGACAACAGTGAGGAAATAAATGATTTACAAACTGCCCTTATGTATTTAATCTGTGATTTCAAAATTAGGGTAAATACATTATTTTAACCGCGCGTGTATTTCACTCAACATAAGTACGGGATAAATAGCGATGCCTAAGCACGCCATAAAATCTTGACGGCGCTTGTACTTATAACTTATATTGTAAGACAGTCAGCCATTAAATTATATTATGAGAACTATTCCATTAAGTATCGCAATAAAATTGGATCTAAAAATATACATACATAGTAAATATAAAATCATTATAAAAAAAGCACTTATACATACAACAGTAAAAAAATCTAGCGTGATAGAATAAATTGAAAGAAAATAATTCCATAATTGCGCTATGTAGTACCAACACTAGAAACATTGAATATCCAATATACAGCTCAAGAAAATCGTTTTGTGTGTTGGTAGAAACGCGAAAATATTATTCGCATATGTAAATCAGTGTTCGGTTTACGTAAAACAGAATCACTACCGAAACATTTATCTTGGAATGAGTTAACCGCCACTTCTTATAAACCATAATGTAATTAAATTTATTAATATTATATGAGTAACGTTTTAAAATCAAAATCATGTCGTGTTGTTTCAATTGTGCCAGAAGTTGCGATCGCCGTTGCCTTGTGGTAATTCTTCTACCCTCATACTATTTCGCGATCAAGGGTGTAAATACCTTGACCGAAATAAAGTTTACATTCATCGTTCAATCGTTTATCGAATATATACGAAAGGAGATTATTTAAGTGGTGCTTTTTTTTACCACAACTCTATCTTAATCTTTCAAAATATCCTTTTTTTGTATGACAGATAGAATAAAATTATTGTGAAACTAAATAGAGACACTTGATTCACCATATTTTTTTGTTTTTTTTTTAAATGTATAGATCTAATGACGCACAGCAATTATCAAATCAATATTTTTCTAACTGTTAAGTGTTATAATATCAACTGGAGTATCAGTTGCGATCAATCAATCAAGTTGTCACACATTAACTTGATTACAGTGGAGTGGAATGAGAACCTGGGCTGTGAATCGATCTTGATGCAATTAATTGCACTCTGCGATGCATGACTGCTCTCGTATTGACAACTGTGACCTACTTTGCGACATAATGTACGATTAATTAGATTCTAAGATGGCTTTGAAAGGCAAACCCGTATCAGTACGTGATATGTGCTAAGGATGACGACTCATGGAAATAATTTATATGATGGAATAAATAAGATGTTAGACGAGTGTCTTATGCCACAACACACGCGTGCATCATGTTCATTTTATTGGCCAATCATTTTTCAAAACCACTCGGCTGGTTTAAATTGTCCAATATTAATGGTAAGTCATATAATTAGTTAAAAAATGCAACACGATTTTGAGAATAAAGCATTTTAATAATAAAGTGAAGACCGGTTTACTCTAAAAACATGAATTCAAAATGAACACTCGATGATCTCTATAAATTACCAAATTAGACCACAGTTTGTATTATATTAGTATAAATAATATTCAGCATAATAATTAAATATATTTGGACTAGATTTATTGCCTGTCAGAATTCGCCCAATGCAATAAATTCAAAAGATGCTCGAAGAAAGAAAGTGCCTGGTATTTGTTCAATATTCATACATATGCACACACTCTCTTTGTCCTTGAGCATGCGGTGAAAAAGAGAGAGCGTATTAAATGTAATGCGTTATAGATACATTTATGAATCAATATATTTAGGTTTTTTTCCGTATAAATAATCTACCAAAAAAATGCATTATTGCGTTTAAGTGATTAAGGAACCCTATACGGAAAAATCACGTATGGTTAACTGAAGACTCAGAGGAATATGTACTACCAAATAAAGAATTAAACTAACAGTAATTGGCGAGAAATAGTTGAGATTCACTGGCTCAATCTCAATTATTATAAAACACTGAAAAGTAAGATAAATGGAGTTCTACCAATAGGAAGGGATGAAAAACAATGCCATGGAAATTCTTTAACATACCAACGCAATAATAGATTTATAAATCGATCCGATGCAAAGAAATATTTTATTCTGGACCGTGCAACAAACCTTTATAACAAAAGCTTTGATATGCAACTACGCCACAAAAGCCATTGGATAGGTATCATTATCAGAAAAATACTTTTCTCTTTGCATGGTTTCAACCTTTACAATGCATTATATGATCTTGTTTAAATTAACTGATTAATTTTCAAACATTAAAAAAAACCGGAAGCGTCTACTCGAACCACTACAATATAAACCAGATGTCTTTATAATCCACCAATCATAAATTCATCGTGCATGCCTAATATTATATTTACCTCAGAGGCTTTGAAGCAATATATCAATTTATAAACATAAAAGCTTTTATTTTCGGAAAGGGTCACCGCTGGTATTCATTTCAATACGGTGCCTCAAAATCCGAAAGCTACTTCCTCTACGCCAGCTAAAGGATTCAACAACAAAGTAACTAGCTACAAAGAGAGAGTTTCGCCAGACGTTTGAGAACTTCGTGTTTCTTTTATTATAGTTTAAACTTTAAAGCTTGTTTTCGACAAATAATAAACTTTCACTAACGCTGTTCACAATATGAAGTTATTTTTTTCCGATCTATATTAAATATTAATTTTATCTATATTATAACAGAATTTTATGGAAATTACAATTCTTTATTACAAATTTGTGAGTAATTTATTATTGTACGCTTTATTATGGCGCAGCTATACATCTATGAAATGTAAAAGTATAATTATTTGTTAATATTAATGTTTTTATGGAAAAATAGAACCAATAAGACAAAATAAATATACACACCTAGCTGTTATTCTAATGACTGGATACTAAATACGCAATACTAAATTTATTACTATTGTTAAATAAGTTATTTACGTGATACTGAGTTGAATTTATTTAGAAGAACACAATAGACTCAGTTAAAGTAGCTTATTTTTCTATTAGCACATTCAATTGTGATCTTATTAAAAACAGATTATATAAAAATAATACTCGTTTACAAAAACACGTTACTTTGTGTTTTTTCTCTCTTAATTCTCTTTTGAAAGTAGCTTACAGATCTTTAAAAAATGAAATGAAATACGAAAATATAAAATAATACCCCGCATTATTGTTTTTTATAACCTTAATAATCGTTTATTCATCCACGAAGATTGTAAATTTTTATATTCATTGTTTATTAGTTGAGAAATTTTACTTGTTTTTGAAGAACTTTTTCGTTACAATTTTGGATAATATAAACAATTTTCAGCTTAATTTATGAAGTAACCCTATATATCTTCACTGAAGTGGTAAGTTAATATCCATTATCGCCCACACAAATATGTTTAGTATGAAATAATATGATATAACGTACTCTTCCAGGGTAAAATGTTTCTGAGAAAATTTTGTATCCAAGATAACAAAGGCACAGATCGCGAATAAATAAACTGTATGAATAATTTAATGAATGATTATTATATAAATTTATTCTGTGTAGCTATTTGGTCAATAAATTTGTATAGAAAATATTCCTTATATATTTATATCAAAATGGTCAACACACATGCCATAAACACAAGAGTAATGAAAACGTGAAAAAAATGTTTTTAATATCTTGCTAGCACATCAGTAAGAAATTCCTATTTACTTTCACTTATTTTTTGTTTATTTACTGAATGCCTTCACAGATAATTATTTATCATTTATTATTATAATTACGGGATATATATATCTTTATTTTGGAACAAAATAATTATCTGTCTTTGTATTTAATGCTTTTCCTTTGTGATATCCAAAAATTCATTAGTAAATTATGGCTCAATTTAAATCGAATTTTGTTGAGCTAATGAATGAAATATATTGACTGAGAACGCTGACTAGTAAATAGATAATACCGTGTTAAATGCCAAAATATGAATGTATTGGAGTTTGTAAATCACTATGTTTCGGTAACCAAATCTTTATTTTTATATTAACTGCAGTAAGTTTCTCATTATAACAAAATATGATTTACAATACATCTTTCAATTTGATTGCCATAGTAGCGTTTTTCTATGACAATAATTATTATCATTGATGATTTTTTTCTTTATAACCCTTAAAAATTATATCAAGATTTGAGATTCAAAGACAGACAGGTTTTGACTGACAGCTGAGAAATATTCTTTATTTATTTTATGAATATATTCTTCCAGAACCCGTATTTAAGCACGCAAATCGAAATTAATAAGAAAATGATCTGGGTTTCACAAGGTTTTCCGCTATACACAGAAGCGACAAAAAGCTTCTTCCTACAGTACATGCTCCGTATTTCCCACTGCTTTTAATTGATGATTTATAGTCCTGCTATTTTATTATTAGTGTTAATACAATAAAAGCATAATGGAAATTGTATACATCATATTTCATACCTACAACAATATGTATCATAGTACAATTATTACAATATATAATGTATATTTATGATGTAATCAAATCAAAACATCTACGTGGCACAGTTATATTACACAAATATCCAATACTTAAATGTTGCCGTGAAGTTTATTCTTTACTTATAAATTCTGTAGAAATATTTTTACATTTGTTTTTTTCTCTTCTTATACTTCTTGACTCAAGGTATTGAGCATTCATCGATCAAGATATATAATGATGAAAATAACTCCTAAAATGCATTACTAAGACAAATGTATTATCGCTACTGTACTACGTATATCTCTTTCATTTTTATTAAAGCCTTGCCTTTTACTATCTGGATTTCACCTTCAACTCCGAACTATAAAGAATAAAGATAAACAAATCAGCAATAAATGCCTAGTTCGCCGGCTTTTCAGTCTTGCGATAAATCCTCTTAGCGTTCAGAAGGTTTCCGCTTCAAGACCTTATGGTTTCAATATCTATTGATGATTTTCAAATTTAATCATGTGACAATCAGACATTTTTACAGATAAGGATATCTTGTCCAATACATGTAAATCTAAACCAAATACATACTATATTTATCTGGGAAATGTTTTGATACAGTCATATTTGGTCAATATGAATAATATTTCATTACCTATGAATAATTGATATTTGACAGTATTAATATTATGACTAACAATAGATAAATAAATTTAATCTTTATTATAAAAGTAATCTTATAAAGTGAAAATCGTTTTAAAATAATTAGTGAATGATAAAATTTACAATTTAATATAAAGCGACTGTTTATAGTTACATATGTATTATTATTATTAATAATTATTTTGTTAATAACTTTTTCTTGATATTATCTATAATCTACAATTTTAAAACAAGTGCACCACAAGTATAACTAGGTATGTATACATTGTCATGATTCACAGTGTATTGTCAGGCATGTTAATAAAATAATCGACAAAAAGACTTACAAGTGCCGACCGTTAGTTAAAAATGTTGCGAGGAATTCAAACTCCCAACAACTGCAGTGTGCAGATAAAATCGCAGTGGCCAGCTTCGTCCAACTTGCTGCTATCGATTCGACTCCTTGCGGGCATTTTGTCCTCACTATATTACGCCAAAAATATACACATGAGCCTTATTAAAAGTCGAGGCTCAAATTACAAGTTAATTTGGACAATATTTTCCGACACACTAAAGAAAATTTAAACGTTGATTCTAAATTTCAGAAAGTAATACATCTAGTATCTCTCAAAGCATTGAAAATATATATTTCAATTTATTTGTCGTGATTGTTTTGTAATTAAATATTTTTTGTGATGGTTGAAAGACATGTTAAGTTATTTATTACATGAAATTTATGTTATACACATTCATAATATGTCTGTTGATAAAATATACAGTATGCGATTAAATTAAATATTTGATTTTTTTCACTTTTATATTTAAATGTTTTTAATTTACCCGAGCTACTTTTAAAATAATATCTTTGCGTATAATATTTTGAATTATTTAATAGATGAAAATTGTTGGTAGCGTAATATTTTTAATACGAAATAATAATATTTTAGAAAATTACATTTCAGCTGAGAAAAACAAACGCATTTACTTTAAATTATTGATGTCGCTCGAATAAGTCTAATTCTATTGTTGCTTTATTTACATGTTTTTAAATATACGATTTAACGTAAAATTATTAAAATTAATTTTCACGCACGTGCGAATTATTATGAATGAAGTTTATGTACGCCCAGCATCACACTAACGCACATCCGACTGCGATGAACGCCGGTTCTTGACTGGCGTCGGGGTTTTGTTCACTAGCACTTGCCGGAAGGTGTCGCTTCACGCCCGCGAAAAAACCAAGAGGCTCGGAAAAGTCACCTCGGGGGAAAATAATATCATTCGAAATTGGAATGCGTGGAACTATTTTCATTATAATGTATGTAAATTTAAACTTTTTGAATTCTCATACACCACGCTTATCTTTCAACGAGTTGACTTATTGGACGAATATATTTATTTCAAGTAGTTCTCGCGGTAACAGGTCAAAAAGCATGCGTAAAATTAATTTAGCTATAACTAAATTTAAAATAAGGTAATGTATTCAAATTACAATGATGAATCATATTACACATTTGTACTCATTATTTGATTAATAAATGATTTTTTAAAGCTTCTTGGTATTCATATCCAGAATATTTATACTTTTTCTAATAAACAAGTTTTAACTAATTTACACGTTGCGGAACATATATAACTCATAAAAGATTGTTTTCGACATTTAGAATCCAGCAACAAATAGTCGGGCGTTAATTATAATTGTACCGCCCATTTTTAATTGATTCATTAAGAAAGCTGATTGCTGATAAAACGGTTAAAGCAGAAAAATACACACTAAAGACAAGAGATATTTTTTTTTTTTTATTATTTTAAATGAAATTATATAATATCTCAAATTTCATTTACGAAAAACACCATTAGGTCAAAAACATTTACAGTTCGACAAGCCGAACAACTCATATTTTCTAAGGACCATATAATGAGTTGTGCGAATAAACTTTATCTGATTACTTAATATGTTGTAAATTATGATACCCACTAAAGGTGCTTGGTGGAATTTCAATATCAAATTTGAAATGGTACAAAATTTTGATAATTCAAATTACGTTGAGTAAATTTATATATTTCATAATATCTTTGAGAAAAATCTTAACATCTTAAAAAAATATTTTATTTTACTTTGTCTTAATTTAATAACAATCAAAGATCTTAGCACAAATTCAATCAATGATGTCAAGAAAACTACGATTTTTCGATCTCTTTCATTTTGTCTCACTCTTTGATGTACTGTATCTAAATGACGTCACCAGGTGAAACAGACATCCTTAGAGTCTCTCCTCAATATCACGTTCGTCCGAACAAAACCTTTCTTATCACATTATTTTCTTTTCTTACCTTGCTCTGCCTACTCGTCTAACTTTCTGCCTCGCACGAAAATACAAAATATAATGACATTACTGTATCAGTTTTATTTTGCGAAATACTGTGTTGTCCTGCAAAATCGTGAGATTATGAGGGAAAATATTGTAGAAACACTGAGGGACGAAAAAAATGTAAAACAAAATTTTATTCAACCGCTTCCACTGTGAAATATATGAACTAATTATTAAGAAAATGAAAGTTAGCCTTTTAATGAGATCTTGTAACTCACTCTTATATACACATTAATAAAGGTTGTAACGATGATTTTAAAAAGTTTTTTTATCATATAGCTTTAAAAACCGATAAAGGTTAAGAATTCAAAAAATAAAATTGTCATGAGTTTTCCTATTAGATGGTCTGTAAGATTATATGTGTGCTTTGAAATGCCTACACATTTTGAAAAATGAAGTTGAACTTTGCCAATAAAACACGTGAAAATTTTTACAGCTTATTCTGTTCATTTGTAGATGTCAATTCAAGCAAGCGAAATTAAAATTTAATTTTTTTATTGATAAAAACTAATTCAATTACATTAAATTTTGGTTTGAATCAATCAAATGAATCCAATTGAATTGTTGAAATATTTTATACGGGATATTGCCTAAATGTGAAACCCAGAAAATCAGTGAAAAAACACATGGAATCGTAAAAAAATCTTATTTATTTTACGGCATTTTATGTATGTGGCTTTTTCACACAAAGTACTTAAATAAAAAAGTATTGTATTTTTTTAATTCAAACAAAGAAAATTATCCAATGCTAATTTCATTTAAAAGTAGGATCTGTCTGTATGTCATCATAAACTCTCATTAAGTTGTCATTTCCCGGTAGCCATTGTCATCAGCTCGTCACAAATTATATACTCTTGTATCTTTCTATCGAATTCTCACAAATTAAAAGCATGTAGATTTCTTCACAGTACGTGCTACATACATTTTCCGAAATTCTGACTATCAGCACTAAGTAAAACGGAGATTAAATAGCAGTCATATGTTTCATTAAATTCTCATAAATTTACAATTAAATATCATTTTCCGACAGGTGTTGTCATCAACTTGTCATAAGTATCATGCACTAGTTCTCTTGTGTTATGTACCTTTTTCATTAACGTTCTACTGCATTGCTCTGGCAACATTCCAATGTTTTCGCAATGATTACAGCATCCATGTTCAAGGGTACAATGTATTTGGAAGTTTTGGCGTACTGCCAAAAGAAAAGATGAAATTGGTACCCTACACTGATGACCCAGTTGTTAATCCCAGACATGCAAAAGCCTCAACAAGAAATCAGAATAACAATACATTCAGCTGTTTTATTTTCGTACGAAACGTACATTTACAGAATACCTTCGTATTCAACTATACAATTTATTATTAAGGAAGGAAGGACCTATTTAGGCACTTAAATTGATAAGTTCTTACAGTTGTTTTTGTTAAGCTTGAAAGAAAAATATTTCTTCTCATAATGTATTATCTTAGTAGCAAAGAAGGGTTGCTATTTACTCGTTCAATCTTACTTTTTGGAAGGGGTGTGTATGGAAGGATGAAGTGTTGATCACATCATTGAACATCATTGATGATCACAAATGTTTCTCAAATATCATTCATGTAATTTGATGCTCCACATACTGCAGATTGCATTAAAAAAACTCATTGAACTATTCTATAATATATCACTCTTAAGAAGTTGACTACCACGTCTGGGTGAAAAGGCATGATAATGATTGAATTGGGACTTACTTGATAGAACTCTATTAAAACATGGTGAAAAAATAGCAATCTATATTAGTTCTAAAAAATTATGAGGTATATTCAAAGCTATTTCGGCTTACCCTTCATCAGAACTAACTAGAAACTATAACTAAATATCCTATAAATTTTGCAGAACTGAAATTAATACATTGCTGTTTTTTCACCGCTTTGAAAAGACATGATATTTCAAATAATAACAATTCATTTTTTAATACTATTTTAGCAAACTGTTTTATGCTCAGGATCGGTTTTGTCCATCGCGAACATTATCAACTGATGAACATATACTATATTCAAAAAATGCAATCGTATACAATCTAGTATTTAATTTAAGCACAGTTACATTAAAGTGTAAAAATCATAAGTGTAGACAAAAGCAACATTATTGTATGTTGCTTAGTGCATGACATTTCGCGTGATTTAAATAATTTAGTTAATGAAACTCAATTATATAAAAGCTTTTCAAAATGATAATTATGTAGTCATTTAATTAACCATTGATATAAAATAAATGTTTCATATACGTCTTTCTCACTTTTTTATCACTCGACTGAATCTTAAATTCTATTCATAAAATTTATAGTGCTCAAAAAGCGACCAAGTTTCATTTTTATTCACACATCTAGAGCCTATCATTTTCGAATCAGCCATTTTCATGCACGGATGTTGAAACTTTATCTTTTTTACCGCAACATACATACTTTATTGATAGAGCTCTTGTTGAAAACATAACATGATATATATTATATTTACCAAACGAAGCGCATCTAAAGCGGTGAGCTGATGTGAGTAATCTAGCATGTAAAAGCAATATAAGGATCTCCCAAAGAAGAAAAATACATTTTGTAAAACATGAACATGGAAGACGTTATCCCACGGCACTACCCGTTTCCTTTGTATCAGGGCTTTTTAAACAATTATCCCTAGTAAGATAAAGCTCCCTTTTCACGAAATGTTGATAGAATCCTTTTTTACAATGATTTAAACAATTAAAGAAAAACTTTTTTTTTTGGGGGTGGTTTTTTTAATTTTTCTTTCGCTTAAAAAGAACATATTATTTAACTATATTACTAGAACTTTTTTTTAAATATCATTAAAATGATTTATTTGTACCTTAAAGCTGTGTTTATGATACCTGACTACTAGTACATTCTTTTATAAATCAATAGTTCCTTAGAATAGTAAGAAAGAAGTAGATAATTGAGAAGCTAAATAAATTAACCGATGATAAAAAAAAACAACAAACTAAGGTTGCCATTGAAACCTTTTCATCTTTCTCTTCCATCCTCATGGTTTTTTTTAAAGATTATTGAAACATATATATAAATATTGTTTGATAAGAAAATCGATCAGACTAACTTCAGCACTAACCATTGTACTAAATAAAAATATAACACATCTGAAGTCATAAAATCGAATGAAATAAACATCTGCCAGATGTCACTTTGATGGGATTTGTGTGTTGTCAAAGTGTGGATTTATTAATTATTTATTAATAATTGATTGATACATGTTATATTTACAGTTGTCTACATCTGTAGTTACGTGATCGTCCATTAGAATTCAGACTTTCCAGGTGTATCTGTACAGGTATTAAGTTTGGACAAATATACAATCAAATCACCGCTCAAACAAAGGACTTTCGAATTTAGTTAAGCACAAATAGTATGAAATACCTACAAGCGACGGAGGCGACGATGATAAATTCAAAGCAAATACTTTGTGAGCATTCTCGATAGAAGGAGAAGTTTGCGAAGTACACCTCATCCCTTGATGAAATGTAAATACCACATGACAACGATATGGTTACATAGCCTAAAGTTATGCTTGTTCGGCATTTCTTTTGTTGTGGTGTTGCTATAACAGTTTGTCGAAATTCATTTTCAAATGTAAATGATATAAATATTTCACTCGTCATGTAACTGATATATTTACGTAATTTTACATATTCAATCGCAATTTTTTTATTGATAACCAAAAATATTATAGCCAGCAACAAATGAATTAGGTGAAAGCTTACATCAATTGATGCTGTCACTCTCAGAATGAAACAGGTCACGTGAAGTAAATATAATCCAACCCCAAATCATTGCTATTTCATGGTCTCTCAAAAAAAAAATAGCGAATGCCGGAAAACGATTCAAAAAATAACAATATTTAAATACAGACAAAGCGAAAAATCTCAATAGGGGTTTTTCTGTACTATACACAGACATATTGTTTTATAAAATTGATCATATATATATAATTTAACTAAGCTTTATTTTTGTGAAAATTCGTTGTTAACCGTCTCTCAAAAAATAGTTTGAATATTTTATGATATCGACTGAAAGTGCTTGATGGAATTTCAATATCAAATTTGAATTGTTACAACTTATCACGATTCCACATGTTTTGTCACTAATGAACTGTCAGTTCTGTTGCATCCATGTGATAGAATACCTGAAGATGCCGAAAGGCGACTCCCGGGTCGTTAGTGACAAAATATGTAGAATCGTACAAAGCTGTAACAATTCAAAAAAAAAAAATTGAATGCGGAAGTGTATGTTTGTAGAAAAGACTCAACATAATAGATATCCACGCATTTGCACCCAAACTGAAAGTTATATATAAAAGGGTTTATTCTGATATTCAAAACCATAAATAAATAAAATTTTAGTGCAAAAACAACGGTCAATAAACTTATCACTGATATATGAAGTCTCTCCGCTGAAGATTTAATTATATTAAAATGTTTAAATAATGATAATGGTAAAATGACATCCTATAAATTGAAATGACGAAATTTCGTTTGAAGACGAAATTTAATAAAAGGTTTCAGTTTTGACACTGTGAAAATATTCATATATAGCTACAGGCATAGAGCTTTAATAAGAAAGGAAGTATTGTGACCCAGACGGAATACGTACTTCAATATGTGTAAGCGTGTACATGTAACGCCATTGGAAGTGTGAGTGGTGGACGCGACGCCCCGGGTGTATTAATGAAAAGCCGTTTTCACAGTAGGGAGCTAAAGCGGACGCAGCCCAAAATTTCGCTTTTATGTTACGGATTATCGATTCCTTTATTTTTTCCGTCGTACTATTTTTCGATAATTCGCCCTCGAGACCTCTTTTAATGATAGAAGAATTAAGGTCATGGGCTTTGTTATGGAAAGCTATTTTCATATATTTTTAATACGCTGTATCTTTATGCACGTGTTCCATTATAGTACTGTGGTTGAAACCTTTATATTAAGTTGCAGTCTAATAAATAAATAAATGAAATATTATCGCAGCAAACAATTAAAACAAACTTGTTTTTCCTTTTTTATCACAAACGCTTCCAAAATATATTTAATTACGAATTTATTCTTAACAATAGTAGTTTTTCATGGACTTCTTTGTTATTTAGTTGCTCAGCTTCATTTTTTTACAAAGATAACGGTAAAATAACGGCGCTAAAAAGAACTAAAGAACGTTTTTTCTACGTTCTATATTTTAGACTAGAAAGTTGGGAAATGATATAAACATCGGATGTATCCATACCTTTAAACACAAATGAATAACTCATACGTATCAGTTTGAGGGACCAAATCCGTGAAATCCACAACCGAACAGCATTAACACTAGAAAGTGTTGGCTAATCGGTTACAGGACAGGAAAATAAATTAAGATACAATATACACATGGCAATTCAGCAACAGAGATGACTGTCCCACATTTTGAATTTTGTTAAATCGTTTAATGTTAAAATAAAAAATAAATTGTAATTTCCAGAAAAAACCATCGATGTCATTGATGTACTGGCATTGACGGTTTATCATTACTGGCACTAACAAATTGGTAATGTTATTTCAGTAAATTGGGCGAAAAAATATGTTATTTACCAAATCTAGTCAAGTTTTATCTAGTACTGAGTATCCCATATAGACTAGCAGTGAGTCTTCCGCTTAATGATCAGAAGGTTTCGAATACAATCAATACCAATGTTTTACTAATTGAGATGTAGAGCGTACTTTGAGCAGTTTTTTCCAACCACAATCAAACAAGTATCAACTATCAACTCAGCGTAATCTTTTGAACCCGTGTGATAACAGAACACAATAAACGGTTTTGTCCGTCCGGAATTAATCTCACGGCTGTCTCGTGTAACGTGATTAACGTTCTGCCGGGAATTAAAACGAACACAACCACGTCTTGTCCAGCGAAAGTTTTGCATTAAACTTTCAAGGTCCATTTGGAAACTGAAAAGCCCAAACGATGGTGCTAGGGATTTTATTTCAGTAACCAGGACGCATTCGAAACACATATAAACCCATCTCTCATTTATTGTAACACAATATTCACTTAATTACATCTCTGGTTTGGCCCAACTGTGCGAATTTATTTTCATATTCTTTTAACTACACGTAACACGAAATCATTGATTTAACTTCGAGATAAGCGAATCATTTCTATAGGTAAAGTAAATCAAATAAAACATGTATTTAGAAAAATAATCAGGATTATATGAAGGTAACACATATACTTAATATAACCGTTTTATGGATTTTCTTCACAATCGCATATTGGAAACAACCGCAATGACAATGACCGATATATCTTAAAATACCCACTAACTGATTGATTTAATTTCAATATCAAATTAAAATTTTGATTATTGAAACTGTGTACACTTCCACTTGTTTTGTCACTCAAAACGCGGGACTCTCCTTTCGGGATCTTCAGGCATTCTATCACACGAATGCAATAAAACTGACGAAAGCAAAAAAAAATACAATCTTATAAAAAAACAATATAGAGCCAACGGGGGAGATTCATATTCCGTAATATTTCAACAAAATTGAAATAAGAGAATCTTTAAAATCAACGATTATTAGCGCCACTCGTTCAGTGGAAAATTATCAAGCTGTCGATTAAATTAATAAATTGTTAAAAGAAAACACGTTTAGTGAATAACAATTGGTTTTCAAATTCTTCCGAAGTGGGATCGATCGCTTTACAAAAAAAATATTCGAATTGAAAGGTATAAGCAAACAAAAAAAAATTAACTGCAATACAAATTTTAGAAACCAATCCCCCGACTAACCAGAATCTATCTACTGTTATATAATAAAGTGAGGTTATGAGCTGCAAATTTAAGGAATTCATTTTATTCGGTTGAGATCCGTACGATTATAAAATCATTTTCGGGGGAATGTTCCAGGATCTTACCTTTTATTTCATCTTTAATGTAGGACGTTACCCGAAAATATTATTAAATTACATACAGACGCTTCATTTCCGGGAAACAATAAATAATAAATTTCAATATTTGTCTTTTAGTTAGTTCATAATAGTTGAATTTCACCATATTATCATTTTAAATTGACATAACAATAAAATTTTCCAGTCATAATGAAATACCTTTCTAAAATATATGCCTTTGATTCCAAAGGGGTATGAGTTATAACATAAATAGTTTGAGGTAGTCAGTAGAAAGCTCTTTGTAATTCAAGCTTTATGGATTAATGATATAAAAAATTAATCACACTGCGATCATGTAAATTAAAAATAATACTTATTGTTATTATGTATTTTTAATATACTTTAATGTACCTGCGGTATTTCTTAAGTGATATTAGATCCTATCATATGCGCTATGGAATTAGTAACCAACTAACGTTATGAAATGAAATTGTAGTAAAATTCAATCGTATACTTATCGTTGAAATAATTAATCTTAAATTAATAATAAAATAATTTTGTTAGATTAGTCGAAAAACGTGCGCAATTCGCTGCTACATAAAGACTTGATAGTGCTTACAATTCGAAAGTTCGTTCGTGAAATTTCCCGAAAATTTCACATTAATGTAAGCAAACATCAAAACCCTACGATCTTTTATCTACATTATTATGATGAGAAAGTACTGAGTAATCGTTTAAGGCCGAGAGCGGGTTTGCTTGACGACCCCCCATCGTTTTGTTGTAACAAATCTTAATCTCAAAATACTCAACCTTGGCATCTGAAAATGAATTTCCTAATTCATTTCCTTATGTATTGTATAAACATACGTGCATCTGTGTGTGTGCTTGTGTACACACGTATTTGTGTGTGAGTATAGTATGTGTATATGTAAATAATGCGTGTGGTGTCCACGTAAGCCGGACTCACTTTGGATTGCTCAGCTCTACAGCGACGATTTTCAACAATGATTTTATTTGTAAAATCTTTGATTGAAAACAATTCTTTTAGTTTTATTTTCAAAATGCTTGAAGTTATTAAAATTTTACGTATTTTTTCTTTCACTTATTTTTTTTTTCTTAAAAAAAATCTCAATATAAACATTAATTGATTCAATCGATTTCAATTCATAACAAAGTATTTAATTTAATATTTACTCTTTTTCTAAACTCAATAGTGATTTCATAGATTTTTTTGCTTATCACACAGCAAAAAAAGTATACAAACAATGCTACATTCATAACTCAATTCTACCAAAATGACACAGTACCCTTTTGCTTATGGGGCGACGATATATCTGTGTTGTTGTTTTTTTTTTATGTACCTCTTAAAAGCATGAGACGAGCGCGTGAAACTTTCGAATCTTAGGTGCCCTAAAAGTAGCTTATTTCCAACTCAAGTATATTCAATTTAGTTTTCCATATTAATTTACATTTAAAATGGAAAACGAAGACGCGGGGACTATTTAAGTATAATTGGCGACACATCACTCATTATCTTTTTCAAAATGTGTTTACAATATAAAATCGTTAAAATAGTGGTTACTTCTTGAGCTTACTGAATATAAAACTGCGAGAAAGTAAATTTAGGCTTATCAGAAAGTGTTTCTTCAGAAAATTGTATCCAGAGTGCCCGTCAAACTGTCTCTGTTTGATATGGGTCAATGAGATTTGGTTCCCTTTTAATGTTGTATCTTTATTCTTTGCCGTATAACCACAAAACAATTTCGCTACATCTCTTAGGACCGATACGAGTTACTCACGTGACAATTGAATAACAATTCGAAAGCGAATAAAAAAAATCGTTACTAGCCTGATGTATTATGAAGAAATATTCTAAAATAAACAATATTTCCACATTATTAAAATCTCTACAAATATTGTTTTTGGACATTTTTAGTGTAATCAATAAAATCCTTTCATTCTGTAATAGTAACGATATATGAATAGTATGTGTGTGCCATATTACTAAAAGTTCCTTATTTACAATTTATGTTATCGACTGAAGGTGCTTGATGGAATTTCGATATTAAATTTAAATTATTAAAATTTTGTACGCTTCCACATATTTTGTCTCTAACGACCCGGGTATCGCCTTTCAGCTTCTGCAGACATTATATCACAAGGATGCAACAGAACTGACCAAAGTAACATAAAAGAAAACGTACAAAGCTTTAACAATTCAAATTTATTTATTTAAACTAAAAATATAGTGTTCACGTGTTGAAATATTTAATATAATAAGAATTTATACACACCGTATGAACATTTGATTTCCACAAAGATGAATCCTGATTTTTTTTAAGCGTGAAAAATATTATTTTGTACTCATTTCAAGATACCAATCATATTATTATCAAACGCGATTTCGTTCATCACGATAACATTTAAATGTGCTTTATTTTTTTAATACTTTCAATGAATAATGTTTAAGTCAATAGTAAAAAATATTATTCTGGAAAATACTAGAATGAACCATAGCATGAATTGAACAAAATTTAAAAATAAATAATTTAAATATTCTTACCTGTAGCAGCCACATTTTGCAACAGACAGTTCACCAATTTTCTTGTGGCACTTTTATTCGGCTTGCTTCTTCCTTTATTAACACCTCGAGATGATTTTATTATGGGTCTAATTTTTTTGCGGATTTTTTTCTTTTTATTTTTTTGCTTCTCTTTGTCAGTTACCATAAATTTATCACTACTCACATTATTTTCCTGTAAACATTCCGGATACTGTTCAACTTCTATTCTGATATTACTGAGATTATGGCTATTATTTCTTTTTTTCGGTGGAGTGTAATGTAGCCTACTCATTTCAATCGGAGGCAATAGCGATTTTCTTCTAAATTTATTCGTGCTATTCACATCTGGCCACCTCGAATTCACGACTTCTTCTTGAAATTCAGATCCTCCGTAAGTTTCGTTGAATGTTACGGAATCTATTGGCGGCAGAGTTTTTATTGTACTATAACCATAAGGTACCTTTTTGAATCGAAATTTATCACCTGAAATATTTGAGTGACGTTCTATTTGTGAGTTTTGTTTTTCCATTGTTTCGTATCTTTGGTTTCTTTCATCGACCCAATTGATTTTATTTCTTTTATCGACGTCTCCATAAAATCTGTCACGTTTTTTAGTCTCGCCATGTTTTAGCTTTTGATCTCCAGTTCTAGTTCTATATTTCCGTTCAAATAAGTCACCACTATGGTTTCTACTTTTCCCTGTATTTGTTACATGAATACTATCGTGTTCTATACTGCTAGATGATATTTTGCCTAGTCTTTTATGTTTATTTTTTAAATCTTTAGTTTTAACATTTGTTTGCATTAACGAACAAACTTTTGGTGGATTTCGTTTACTATTTGAGTATCGAAGTCCAGCAGCTTCACTTTCGAGGTCCGTATCAAAAAATGAAGGGACTCTCATTTTTAAATTGGTAGGAATTTGCCAAGAATTCTCTGAAAATGACGGACCCCACTGTGATGGGATACTTCCTTCAGGTGCTCTTACTAAAGATGGAGGATCTGGTGACAGGATGCCAAACGGATGAGAAAAGTAGAACAAGCACAATGGAGGCGTCTGGAAAAAAACAGAAATATTATATATATATTACTAAATATATTAATGCACTGCAGAAAAAAACACAAAAACATATTTTTTATAGTATCAAACTGTGAAGGCTCATGAGAATACACTCACATAATGTTAATTATTGATTAAAAATGACGGAACGAAATCATTTAAATATCAATCGTAGTTAGTTAGTGGTCATTAAATCATACAAACATCGTTTTAAACTATTGATTACCTAACAAATGCATGCTTTGCGGTGCATCTGGAACAATATAAAGTTTAATATTCTTTACAAACTTCCAGTAAATTATATAAACCATTTGTTTATTCAATGGCTTTGTCAAATTAGATAAATTCAATTTCATGAGATTCATAGAAATCAAAAGGTTGTAGACTCTGAATATTGTTAATAATATATAAATGAAAGCATATATTAAGAGAAGTCAAATATCAGTTTTGTAGCACCCTCTGAAATTTACATTGAATTGTAAATTGATTTTGACATCTACATTACGTGAAATGTAATTTACAACAAAGAAACGTTCCGTCATATTGTGAAAATGTAAAATATTAAATCCGGAGGTAAATTGAGACGGACGCATGGGTTCATATCATTGGATTACCGGTCTGCCATTCTTCTTTTATTATTTCTCTCAGTTATTGTATCGTTCCTCCGCATTCGACCGTTTGCAGATTAAACGTGACAGCATGAAATTTCCCAGAAAATTTAAACATAATACAAATTTGTATCATCAAATATTTTCAATGATTTGCGATGAACTTTTTATGTGTGTATTAAAATAATAACGTTTTCGCTAATGTTTAAAAACAGTCTTTTGTCTGTGAAAACAAAGCATGAAATCGTCCGAAATTTTGAAAAAATATACGTCTTATAAATTAACATTTGAATATTTATAGCATTATAAAATTAAAATTACAGAACTACAGTTGCGATATGATATATTTTTTGTTCTTTTGCGACACTTTATCGACGTTTTCATCACAATTTTGATTTATTTAATAAAATCGTAAAACAGAGAACTTTGATTGAGAGTCTTGCTTTATTAAAAATAAAGGTACTAGCCCGCCTAATCATCCAATAATTTAAAAAAAAAACATAAATTAATTTAATTTTCTTAAAAAGAGTAATGATTTACATATAGTATAAATTAAAAGATAGATACAATTAGGAATATCAATCATTATGTCAAAATGTACGGTAACCAAAATGGCGGCAAAGCAAAGTACAATAGTAAACCTCCCCAGCGAACGCAGTGTATGATTGTTTCAATTTATTTTCCTATCGACATTTTATTTTTCTTAAGACATGTATCGAATTTTGTAATAATCATGCTGTATTATTTTGACTACATCAAATCGACTTGACAATTTTCTTTTATATAATGGTTTTCCCTTGTTGTATTTTAATAAATAGATAAATAAGCTTATACGTACTGACATTGTTTAAAAGTTACGATATTCACATTTTTGGCTACATTATGATTCTGTTATGGAGCGAATAATATGATAAAAATAAATGGGTTTTAATCAAAGTTATTACTTTTCATAGCATCATAAACGGCCACGTTATTTACCCCAGTCTTTACAATTTGCACGACTTCGTTAATTGGTAAAAAATGAGAACAATAGGCACTTAAAAAATCTGATGGATAAAACAATAGCAAAATTTCTTTATTTCAGATATCCGTTTTTTATAATTACATTCTGTTAAGCGATATTTACCTGATAACATTTTTAACATATAACCTTTACATTCAACTTCTTATACAATGCTATCTTAAGACATAATTTAATTAATTCTACACCTTGAGCTATTTTTCACTCCGGTAGTATATGGCTTTAAAGTTTTATTTGATTTGATATTTATTTCTATTGCTGAAACCAAATGTTTTAAATAAAATCTCAATAAACGGAATTAGACTTTGTCATACTCTTTCGTTTCATGTCATTTATACATTTTTTATCACATAAAATAGACTTTATGTAAAATGTTTTTAATTACGTAATGTTTCGTGGTTCCATTTATTGCTAAATACTTAGTGAACGAATCTAAATAAAAAGTATATTTGACGATATAAACTTAAGTCTTTTGAATTTTCCGGCATCAAGTTACTCGTTAGATTTAAAATTAATTGTGACTGTAATAGAATCCCCCTATTCAATTATTCTAAGCCAAAGAACGTGTAAGTACGAATAAAAAAACAAAGAAGTCCCACCAGTGCAGTGCGTTGATCTGCCCTAATCTAATTTTGGCTCTCCATTATTTTTTGTGTTTTATGTACAGTGGCACCCTGACCATTTTTCTGACATAGTTTTAATATATGTTTTATTAAAGCCATTAAGAACAAGAACCACGTCTCTCTTATCGTCCGCTTTCTCCGTATCATTAACGAGAGATAAATTTGTTACAAAAAATTTTTCATCAATTCAAAAAAAATCTTTCAAAAATCATTCTTTTATTATTTATTTAGTTGTTTATGTAATTCGACTTATTTTTCTTGAAAAAGTGAATTGATATTTACTTTATGACAAAACATCCCAAGTCAATTATAAAAAAGAATCTATATGTCTTATTGAAAAATAACTTGAGATACTAAATAAAAGAGTTAGGAAGCAATGCATTTATATATATACAATATTTTTTTATCGAATCACTAGTAGAAAATACCAAACATTTGTTTTTACAAATAGCGTTTTTTTTCTAAAAAAACTAGCTTTCCATAAATAATTAATGACAGTTGTTAAATGAAGTTACATTTCAAAAGTGAATATAATTAAATGACGAACGGTCTTTTCTGTAAACAAAAAAGTTCGTTTGTTTCGTGCTCAAATCAAGTTTTATAGATTGTATCTTTAAACTAGATAAGTAGCTTAGGTGTATCCCACACATCGGCATACCACTGCACGCATTAGCTGTAGGTAAACGGAACAAACGAATCTAGTTTCCGTCGGGTCTCGCTACAAGAGTGCCATATATTGTATTGTTGTTGTTACAGCGACATAATATTATCATATTTCGCGGGAAAATTTAGTGTCTCGGCCAAATATAATATTAAGTAACTAAATTTTTATTTATAATCCATTTTGAGTCGTTCTAAGCAAAAAACTTAGAATACAACTTCAGATTTTTAAAAATCCTTAGTATAAGAAATTTTGTGTTTATTTGAATCAAAAAAATATTTTAGTAGTGAAAAAACGTTTGAAAGACATGTATTCGTTATTATCAACGGATTTGCTATATTCTTTTTCAAATAAGTAATGCAATAATCGAAATAATGAGTGTACCCAATCATTATGTGCAACCCATACTCCCATATTTTTAAACCAGCGACACTTGATTGAGAAAAATTGTGAAATTCATGATAACATTAGATTTTATCTAATTTTATACAAACCGACATCTTAATCGTTTTAAATCAATTTCGTACCTGCTTTGATATGTTTCCCCGTGTAATCAAGTAATCATTTCTTTTAACGATGTTTAATAATCGAATATAAAATAAATACTTACAATAAATTTCGATAAAAACTTTGTTTGAACCGTCCGATATAAAACTTAGAAATTTAGTTTTTCAACGCATATTAATACAAAATGTGTGGAATCTTATTTGTATAGAAAATAATAGCGTTGTTATATAGTGGAATAGTTTTAAAAAAATCTATGGTTAAATAAATAATCGGATAAATCGGATGGTTACTTTTTCGAAATTCAAAACCCACCATTGTAAATTTATGGTACGTTCATTCGATGCTTCTTAATGAAGTAAAATATTTTAAGAATACGAAATGTGAATTAATAATGTTGCGAAGTGTAATATTGCCTCTATTTACAATTAGTTAATATTTATGCTAATTTTACCTTCATATCATCTGTCGTGGTAGCTGCATCCGATTTTTCACTCATTTTGATGTATCACTTCACATATTTGGCTAATTTTTTTTCATGATCGTTCTTTTACTCAAATGCACTTACTTTTACAAAAATCACAATATATTACCATATACAAATTTTCAGTGTTGTTTATTAACAATTGTCTAACGTACATGACTTTATTCCAATTAGAGGAGTGATTTTTTTTTTTTTTGGGATATCAAATTCATGGAGCGTTAAGATCTATGACGCGTCAGCATCAGAGCTCTTCAGGTCTCCTCCATCTCTCATATATAGATTTAACTTGTTGTAATTGTTGTGTCATTGTTGACAACATTAGGTCGCAGCTGAGCCTTGGAACCCACAATGAGTGCAGCTCATGCGGACACCATACGCATTACATTCAATCATGCATACGCGTGCACACAGGCACACACACAGCCACACGCATGCATATACAATACGTAAGGAAATAAAATTAGAAAGTCATTTTCAGATGCCGAGGTTGTCCATGTTGGGATTAAGATCTGTAACAACAAACCTATGGCGGGTCATCGAGCAGAACCGCTCTCGGCCTTAGACGATTGCTCGGTACTGTCTCATCATAATTATGTAGATACGAAATTGTAGGGTTATAATGTTTGCCTATATCGCTGTGAAAGTTTCGAGACATTTCACGAACGAACTCTCGAATTGTAGGCATTTTCAAGTCTCTATGTAACAGCGAATTGCGAACGTACCACGGGGCATTACAAATTTGTCGCAATGATTTATTTTGAACAATTTGAAGTGTCTTCAGATGCTTCTGGTGAGCATAAGCCCACACTGGAGTAGCGTACACCATAATTGGTCGAGTTATAGCTGTATAGAGGAGCAGCTTGCTTTTGAGAGTAAGCTTGCTCTTCACATTGAGCATAAAGTTTAGTTTAGCTTTTACACCATAAGCTTGACGTTTTTTAATCGCGGTGTGCTCATAGAATTTTAGCCTATTGTCTAGAGTGAGTCCTAGATACTTGACAGTATTGGACCACTTGATTTCTGTATTTTGCATACGAATGCAATCGAAATTGGGTTTTCTAATGAAACCCTTTGAAAACATAACTGCAGCGCTTTTTTCGGTATTGATTTTAATTCGCCAGTTTTCACACCAGTCCGCTATGGTATCAGCCAATAGCTGGACTTGTGTGACAGCACTTTGCCGATTACGAGATTTTGATAAAATAGCAGTATCATCGGCTTACTGAGCTATAACTGCTTCGCTTTCCCTACCGCAAGGAATGTCATGCGTGAATATATTATACAGTATGGGTCCCAGGACGGAGCCTTGCGGGACACCAGCCTGGATCGGTCTGAAGGAGGATCGAATTACACCCATTTTGACTTTGAAATGTCTATCCGTCACGAACGAGTTGAGAATCTTTACAAGTGGTAATCCTATGCCAGCCTTCGACATTTTGAATACGAGCCCTTCGGTCCATACCCTGTCGAAGGCTTTAGCAATATCCAAAAAGAGGCCCGCCGTGACCTCTTTATGAATGAATCCACTTGCGATCAACTCTACTACCCGAAGAAGTTGGTGGTTTGTCGAGTGATTCGCGCGGAAACCATGCTGTGTATCTGGGATTATCTTTTTCTCTTCCACCACTTAGAGGAGTGATACCTATATAGAGAAAATAAGATAAATAATCAGTAGTCAATGTTAAATCATGTGGGAAGAAGGTATAAGAGACCTTTGAGCCACAAACAAATATGTAACTCTATATGTTATGTCAAATGATCAAGCTGAGGCAATAATAATACTTGCTTAAAACTCACTAATCTTTAAATACTAAGCATTTATTTGCGTTTGACGCGTGTAATATATGTCAATATTTTAATATCGAATAGAATAAATGATCGTTTGTTTTTTCTACGCGAAACTTTTATAGTAATTTTCTAAAGCTTTTTATGTTAAGAAATTATAAAAATTCAAGATAAATTTGTCATTATATAAGATTAAGAAGCCAAAAATAAAATACTGAAGTGATTAGAAAACTACTTGAACACTTAAAAACAGTATGAAAACTTCCATATTGCTTTCACATTGTCATGTTATGTTACATATTATTCCAGAATATTTTATGTTTTTATTTTCGTTAATGATGCACCTGATCTTTTTCTCTTTTACACATAACGACCGTGTAATATCAATAGATTAATTTAAACCTGCCATATTTATCTTTACTTGTACAAGTTGAAATCATCACTATATAACCGCTATACAAAATCTATCGCACAGCATAAAAACATAAATAGTTTCCGATCGATTGATAATGTTAACGATGAGCAAAACCGGTCCTAATCTTAAAATTATTAAATTTTTGAAATTGTACGAAACATTTTATTATTCAAGCGACAGTTAACACTATGAAAGTGGTTTCAATTGTTTGCTTGACATACTTCCAGAAAAACTATCACAATTGCTTTGCAGAAGTATGGTCAAATATAACAATAAAATTTATTATAAAGTCGCTCTGAACATATTAATGTGAACACAGTAAATATAAAAATATTCGATTTTTGAAACTAAGCAAAAAAAGTTTGATTTTGTCATATCGATGTAATATGAATGTAATGTAAATACTCTTACAATCGATAATGTAATTGGATTTGTCGTTTTAGCTCTATTTGAAGTTAACACTATGACTTATCATTTAAAATCTAAAACGGTTCATGGATATAAATCACATTTTATTTTTAGATTAGTTATCCAATGACATTTTATTTTAATAAATTTATTCACTCATTAACTCGGCTGTATATATTATAGTTACATCAGAAACGTAGACTTCACAAACTCTAGCGTTATAGCGAAAAACGATTATAATTCTATTATTGACGTTCTTTATTCCAAAAAATATATTTTATAATATTTTAAGCCGTGTTTTATCGGTTAAATAAGGTAAACCGATTGTTAGTTGAACTTTCGTTCAGCTCTCAATAATTTAGATAGAAGATTTATAACATAAGTGGTAGGCTTATTACTCACACTTTTCAGTATACGATCGGTAAATGAAGCCAACATAAACGCAGCTCGTTTTATAACAACCAATCGATATATTCAATAAATTAAGCTTAATAAAAATGTTGCCATACAGTTTTTGGATAATGGGCATGATGACTAAGACGAGGTCTTATAATTATCCGTCATAGTAAATTCTCGAGTTTCGGCAGGGCTTCGTATTCCGTACCGTAGCCTTAGGGGTAGGTTTAAGCGTTCATAAAGCGAATTTATTCAACAAATAAACTACACATTATAGACTTATCACATCAAATATATGACCATTAATAACTTATTTATTTGACAAATGATTTTTTAATTCTTTAAAATATTAGAATAATTATATTTATAAGCCAGAAAGATGGTTCATAATCTTTACTATTTATACGCATGACTGACTAAGTTTTATTTAGTTTTTGAGTAGTTCCTGTAATTGCTTTTGTAAAATACATTCTTTAATCGTACACTTGGAAATTATCAATATCCCCTTGAATCTTTGGCCGTAGAAATTGTGTAGTGTAAGAAGGTTTATAAATATATCAATATCACTCTAGGATGTGATTCTCACAAGTGTATCGGATACCCTGCACTGTGCACAGTGCACAGTAAAATGGTATTTTAAAAGCTTATTCATTTTCATTACACTGTTTTATTCTTAGTAAATAATGAGCGATTTATTTTTAACGTAAAAATAATATCTTCTTTTTTTTAAATGTATTAGTTAATTGAGTATTAAACTATCGACATATGATAATCATATTGTATTATTACGTAGTTAGTAATCAAATATCTAAACGTGAGCGCATTATTATTGCTTAAAATTTTGCCTGGAAAAGCTTTTCTGTGAAATTACTCTTTTGTTTTCTTTCCACGACAAATACAAATTTCCGGAAATAACCCTTTTCCGGCGCAGAAATGGGCGACAGGTACCACATGGCCCGTAAACATTGCACACGTGTAGATTATGCGATTCACAAACGATCCAGTTAAATAATTATATGGGTCACAGCGATATACGGAACACGCAACGGTACCTTATTTACTTATTAACTAAATAATCAAACGGTCATGACGAGTATATTCGACTCGGCTTAAAAAATCAAATAATTCAAAAGCTTAAATCCACACATCAATATCTATCCTAGTTGTTACAAACAATACGGATTGAGTATATGCATAAATTTACAAAAAATATTGTTTAAACGGATAAAATTAAAACTTTGACAAAGCGAGTAACAACGAGGATCATTGTAAGTTTTTCGAATGACTTAGTTGCCAACGAGGCTGAACAGAAAAATTATTATTTGTTTTTATTAAGTCTGGTTAAATGAAAAAAATATAAATTGTTTTATACACCAAGCTTAGCTAAACTAATTAAGTTATGAAAAATACTTTTTTGACTTGTGGTGAACCGCCAAATATTTATTAGTGTGTAGGTGTAATCATGCCTTATTGATTCTTAGTATATTATTTATAAATTCTTTCAAGGTCAACTTTATAAGGGTTGGTATTAATCTCCCAAAATAATGGAGTAAACCTCAAATTAATTCATAAACCATAAACCGATAAGTGTTGATATTCCATGAAGACGTCATCCATGCCAAAACTGTTTAAATAATCAAACATATATTTTCCATCAGAGATTTCGATGCCGAGACTGGAGCACGGAAAGACAAAAGACTAAGAACATTACTGTTGTAATATCAAATGTAATTTAAGATGTGACTCTAACTTTCAATAATATTGCGAAAATTATCAATTTCTTTAGAGGAATTAAGTGTATAAGATATTATACTCTTATTTAAATTTCGATTAATTAAAAAAATAAGTCGGTAAAGAAATATTCTTTTAAATAAAAGAAAAATTCTTATTTTTCATATATTGCTAATAAGGATGTCAAAACTAATATATCAATAATTATGTTTTATAAATTCACTTTAAAACATCTTAAATATTCCTTCCTATATTGATAATAATTTCATGTAAACAGGAATCATCGTATCATATTAATTAACTTTCCGTTTTAGCCGAATATTTCTTGCAAATTGATATTATAAAGCTATTTATATTGTTATTATTTTAGTTTATTGGAAATACAAATTATGTCTTACTGAATATCGTTTATGTAAATATTGTTTTAATCGATTGTATAATTGCATCAAAAATTAATAGTTTTCAGTATAAAATGCACAAATCACTGATTTTTCTCGGTCTAAAGGCACTTGTTATCACAAGAGATTATTAAGAAAAAATTAGAGTTCCTATTGAAATTTATACAAACAGTTCACTATAAATATATATTTTTTCTTAATACTACTAGTTAAGATAAAACAACATCAAAACGAGATACACGCCTGGAACACTCAAACGTACTTTTACTTTAAATGTTTAAAAAAAATAATTTTTATCGTGCAAGAATATATTGATTAAAATAACTGAATATGTAAACGTTACAAAATGATTTTTAAGCGGCAAGATCCGAAACAAGAATGGCCGTTGCGGCATCTTGTGGATTTTCATTTCGTGCTTTGAACGTCAAAAGATGGAAAAACTGTTTCTCAGGGACGAAATAGATTTTAAAATTTTTCTTTTTAATTTTCTATTTTTTTATGTTAAACATCCAATTATTCTTTAAAAAATAAGGAATAACTAAATATTCATATTTCAAAAACCTGTCAATAAAATTTAAATTTGGAAGCTTTTTTATTTCAATTGAAATAACTTCTATTCACGTTTGGTTAAAATAGAAATTTTCCTTCAACGATTTAAGGCATTTGACAGGTGAAAAATCAAAAAAAAACAAAAATGAAACTGTCATAAAATTTACAATATTGATAATAAATTTATTATTCTGAAACCATTGTCAAAATAATATACAGCGCTTTAATATTGATTTCTATAAGAATAAAACGAGATTTTTGTTAGCTACAATATTTCGAGTTCGTGCCTTCGTCAGAACTATGTTTAATTTTATTACGAGTAGCTTAATATACAGTATTTGAAGAGGTAAACAATATAAATATTCAAACATCATTACTTTTATTAAATATTATGTGGCAAGTTAATTTCTTTTGGTTCAGCTATGAACATGATTATTTGTGATTTTTTAAATGAAAAATGCTAAAGGCCTTTATTGCAAAAATGCTGGCATGCCAGACCCAAATCAGAAGCTATGCTATGTGATTCCTTTTTATTTGGTTCGATTTTTCATTTTCTTAATGTTATATGTCCCCTAAACCTAACTGAAATACTTCTAAATAGACTAAGTAATTGACAAAATAGTAAATTGATTTCTGAGAATACCGTACGATGGGATTTTGAATACGAAGAAAAAGTCCACTGAAACGTTCCCAATAAATAAATTTACAGATTCTTCTCATTAATACACATCACTATCGTGGAAACGAGGACGTATGCTTGACTCCTGAGTATTTATTTTCTTTCTGCCATTTCATTATAAATTTAACTTTGATCTATTTGGTTTAATGATAGTTGCGAAATGGGGCCCTGTGTTTGTTTTAGTATCTTGCGATGCGCTGATATTCCGAATCGGTGGCAGTCCGCGATATTCCCCCATCTATTAGCCTATATTTCCAAACTCACTTCGCGTAATCTATACACATATATACGTTTTACGATGCTTATTTACAAACCCTTGTACCTACTATTTTTTTTAAATATGTAAAGATTGCTGTCAATCGATACTTGATTCGTATTGACAGGAATAATTTTAAAACGTAAGTGCTAAAAGAAAAACTTTATTATATCTAAAATATACACAGTTGAAATACTGACATACACCTTCTGTCATACAACGTAAGAAAAGTCAAACAATTTAAAGACTTATGTTTTCAAATAATAATGCCATCGAATCAAAAAACATTGATTTGTCCATATAAACCGCAATCGAACGAAGTTTGAAATTGAAAGTTCAAAATCTTTCTTATAGAAAGTTTTTTTTCTATCATTAGTTTCGTTTCCAAAGATTATACTATGCTCGTAATCCTCTTCTTTGAGTCAAATAGGTCTGGGAAATAACAAATCTAAATTGTTAGAAATTAAAAAAAAAATCCGGATAGTAGATATTTTTCTTGTGAATTCGATTATCTATTATCTGGGGTTTTAAATACCTAGCCCACTGCTGGTTCAAATTAGTCACTTTAATCTACGATTATTATATTTATATAGATAAAATTATGTAGAATGGGATATACCTATAAATAAATTATAACTATTTTGATCTTTGAATACAATTGTATCAAACACCTATATTTTAAAATGAATATCTGAACAAAAATATTAAACGTTTGAATCAACTTAGAAATGTGTGATGAGTGTAAAATAAATAGCAGCATAACTTAATTTGTGTTACAACAAACTTTGTTCTAGAAAACATTCATAATTATAATTACCTTTTAGCAAAAACATAATACATTCTAATGACTAGATTAATGTACAATAATTATACAGAATAAAACTTTTATTTCTTTTGAGATAATTTTCAAGTGTAACTTTTCAAGAAAAGTTTTTATACTTAAATTGGTTAATAGCCTAAAAACATTTATGGTGAAATAGCCGTGAAGCCAGAAGATCAATACTACTGCTAGTTTCTCATGAGAAAAACTTCGCACGGCATGAATTCCATTTTCAGTCACGCAAACTGTAAGACATGTTACCCATTGTGTTGTATCCAAACTTTGCCATAAACATCTGCTAGAATCATTTTCACAGATATATACTCACATCGCCGTTTACTTCTACAAATGTATACGTTTGACAGACTGTCAAAACCCGGTTAAAATTATAATACTTCGTCATATATAACCATCTAAATTCATTTATAACTTTATCAAATTTGTATTAAATAATGCATGCTATTTTTTGGTTTGTATAGATTTAATTTTATAAAATTTACTACTTCAACATTTTTTATAGACAACAATTTATACGACATAAAACGCATGTATTTTAAATACAAAAATCAATAACAACAAAAAAATCTTTATATCGGGTACAATAATTTCAATAACGTCAAAAATAAATTTAATTACAGCACAGTCAAATGTGTATTTGAAATCTTCCGCCAATTTTCTTTCGTTGCTTAAGCTAGGATTGCCAATATAACCAACACTCAGGTGATCAACGCCTGCGCACTGACATAACATAAAAATTACCTTCGTTTTACAAGGCTACCAACTTCTCAGAAACACCAAAAAAGGTTGTGATTTGTCGCAACAACTTTACGTTTCTGACGAGACAGAACGAATATGTTATTTGACGGCCGAGGATCATTGTCATGACAACATGAAATATTATAAGAATCGCAACAGTTAAATAAGTGACAAACGAATTTCATGTAACCGAAATTGATGTTCGAGGCGTGGTTAAATAACCGTCGAAGTTCATCTCGCAACAGAGACTTCCATTCGAAGAAGGACAGGCGGATGGAAAGTTTGTTATAAAATCTGTGAAATGTGCAATACGCTGTGATATTTTAGCCCGGTATTGTTTATGTACGCCGCGGGAATGACCATAATGGCAGTATCGGTTATGGAAATATGCGAGAACACGAAGTTGGCTCGCGAAATGGCCCTGACTGGTAACTACGAATCTGCGGGAGTCTATTACCAAGGTGTCGTTCAGATGATTCACAGATTTCTCATTACGATTTCTGACAAAACAAGAAAGTCCAAATGGCAACATGTAAGTTCATAGACTTTTATTGAATTATCTTGTCATACGAATCATCCATAAAGTTAATAAATTTCACAAAGTTATAACTCCACACATTTTTCATTGCCATACATATTTCGAATTTGATTGAACAGAAAACGCACATGCAAAAATTTTAATGTAACTGTATTTGATTTATCATTTTTCATCAGATTTACAAGTCTAAACAATAATCCATGACATATTCAAATTACTTTAAAAATTTTAAAGTATTCAAGACCATTAATGGTGAAGACACACTACAACATCAAAACTTTTTCACCAACATTAAATAAGACAAACAATTGCTAGAATTTATTGTGACTCATCCTTAATTGGTGCAAACCTTTTCTATAACAAAATCACACAGCTTAAGAACCAAAATAAAATACCATAGGTTAAGATGTTTGTTGATTGAGCTGACAATTGCTTGGTAGAACTCCGTTATAATACTGTGAAAAAATAACAATGTATTAGCTGAAATAGCAATCAACTATACACCATATATATAACTAAAATACATTGCTATTTTTTCAATGTGTTAATATATTTAGGTTTTAGTTTTTTTCAAAATTTTCATTAATATTTAATTATATGCTATTTATTTATTCTGAATAATCTACACGCAAATATTATTTACAGGTCCAACGGCAGATGGTGAGAGAATACGAACAATTTAAAGCGACAATGTCAATACTGCAACTGTTCAAACATGATGGCCATTCAAGTATGTCAGGTAATTATTTATAAAACTAATCTCTAATTCATGCCATATAAAATATTCTCATTTTTCTTGAGCTTATTAACAACGTAATTTTGTCAATTTCATGAAAATATGTATTTGACTTTAACAAGGCATACATGCTTTTTCTTCCTGAGTGTTTTACTAAATGCCACTTTAAGTAACTCAATAGTAAAGAAACTTGAATTGAGCTTTTAACGTTATATTTTTGCTTATCGTCAAAATATGTTCAGTGCTTAAGTGTTTGCATCTTTGCAGTAAGGGTCGTAGGATGACTGCTTTGGAACAGCTGGAAATCAATAGACATCAACTATCACAAAGGATTCTTAACAAACAAACTAATAAATTGTCTAGCCCATTAATTAAACCCTCCACGGGGGGAAGGGGTTTGTTTTGCTTCCGTAATAGACCATTTCCGTGCCAGATGTAAACTTATTGTCATAGCCGCATTTTTTAGTTTCATTTACAATTTTTGAAAAATTTAGTTTTATTGCGAGAAAGAAACAGGCTAGGCCGTTAAAACAGGAGAAAAGATGTATTGTGTACCTTTTTTACACAGCTATATATAGATAAACAAATGTTAGTTTAAGCATAGTTCTGACGATGGCGTGAGCCGAAATAGCTATCAACTATAATTTTAAAAATAATTTTGTAGAACTAAAATACATTGCTATTTTTTTCACCGTGTTATAATGGAGTTCTACCAAGTGAATGTCAATTTATACTTCATTTCATTTTTTGAATTGATTGTTCCAAATTATTTACAAGTTTCACAAGCTTTGACTTTTAAATTTTCAAAAATAAATTGAATTATAATATTGATTAATAAAATGTAGAATGTGGAAACTGTTCCATGAAACTTTATTTTGCTACACTTAGTTAAACTTGCTAAATACGACCATTTCACTGAAACCCAAGTTTGTACACTAACTTTCATAAGACAATAAGAACATTCTATAAATATCCAAAACATCTAAACAAGAATTTTCTTTTTGCAATCTTCGAATTCACCAGTATTATATAACCATATTTTAATACTTTGTTTTGATTTTTTTCTACGTTTTCTCTTAATGCTGACTTGTTTCATTCCGTATGTGAGAGTGGAATACCTATTTGCAATATTTTATTAATTTCATGTCATTAATGTATATAATTTTGAATCGGCTTTTTTTCCAAAATAGAAGTCGTAGTATTTACAAATACCCGTTATTTACATAATAGTGTATATTTGTTTTCCATCTAGGAATATCTGGTTATGAAGATCTACCAACTAGAGACCCTCCAGCTCCAATGTGGCCGCCGGCACCTCATGAACTTGATCCAGATGTTTGGCCTCCTCCGCCAGACAGAGATCCTGACGTCTGGCCTTCGCCAACCCCTGTTGAGCACAAGTAAACAACTTATTCATTTATCATTTTTAAAACATCTTCAATTATCCAACACTAAATCTATGAATTGCATTAATTTTGTGTATATTTTAAATAACACACCATTAATATTGTTGAAGAAAGATATTATCTTTATTCAACAAAAAGAAAAGAAATATTTTATCAAAATATTGCATACCAGTTCTAATATTTAAATTATAGTATTATTATATATATAACGTATTTCTAAATATGGTTTTTAACAAAAAATTACAAATTATTATTTTTTCACTTTTTCTTTTTGTGGCGTTTCTTTTAAGTATTTGGCATAAGCTTTTATTAGTTACATTTTGTATGAAAAATCAAGATCTTCATTTTACCTTAATGATATTTTATATAAGCAATTTCATGAAGTGATTCCTGATCAATTGTGTTGATAACAATTATTGGATAATGGTTGTTTAATCTATATTAACCATTGGCTTTTTTTAAAGGAGTGGTCCTCCCATCAAACCACTGCGAGGTCAAGCCAATATAACCGGCAACAAAAAAGGAGGTCAACTAGACGCAAAGCGAAATACATCCGCCGCTCAAAGAACAAATGTTGGGAAAAAACCCGGAGATATTAGAAATGCTCGACAGCAAACAAAAGGACAGAATTCTAACAGTAAGGCTAATCCGGGTACAAAACATTTTCTATCTTATTTCTCCCCACCTTAGATTTACCAAATACCATTTTCGATAATAGGCTGTATGTGAAGTAAGTAATTATTTTATTACTTTCCACTGCTCATTTTTAATCATGGATAAGATGGTATTCCAAATATAAGAAAAAACAAATATTCTAATAAAAAATTTAACAACTTCTATGAAACAAATATTATATACAATCATGTGTTTTCAATGGATCTTACATCTATATATAGTCGTATTATTATTTTCATTTCTTTGTTAGAGGTCTCTTTAATAATGACTTTATTAGAGGCTCTCGCACCCCGAAAATAACTTTCCTCATCCCTGGGGGTGCACGCACTCTAGATTGAGAGCCACTACCTCAAAGGATAAATTTTCATGGATGAGGAAAAAATCTGTATCCCCATTGAAATATATTTTATAGTGTAAATAAAACTGATTTAATACTGTTCGTCTAATATAACACAACACATATCCCAAAAGTCAACCTTGTAAAGCAGATGTTTATATTACTCATGACAAAAATATTTATCTAAACTGAAAATGAAAATATCGATCAGTGTCTCAAAAATATTATATATATAAGCCAATATTCTTATTTTGAATACTATTATCATAAATCACTGTAATCCAATAGTGAAATGCATCATACTCACTGGTCCCTCACGGGACCGCTGGGCAATAATCATAACCATTTTTTTATTTACAGTGAAACCTCGATTTTACGTTTTCCAAGGGACCCTGAAAAAATAACGGTAATTGCGGGAAATGGTGAATGCGGGAAAGCTTCAAATAATAATAAATAAGTAAAATCGTAAAAAAGATTTATTTATTAGTTACTTGTACATACTGTGTATAAAATTTATTTATTAAAAAAGTCCTTTATGTTAGTTTGCTTAATCGGAACAAAGACTTGTGACTAAAAGTTACTATGTACAGGAATCATTATTACCATGAATTTTAAACAACTCTACATTTGCATCATAAACAATAATACGAGTGTGGTGGATTTCAACCCAAAAAATAGCACATGCGTCCAATGCGTTACGTCTAACATGTACAGCGGATTCCAACTTATCTAGACATAACACCGGCACTCGGTTGTGTCAAACTTGCTTGTCGAGATGCGGAGAAATATGCAATAAAAACAGTCAATCGGGATAATATTTGTGACGGGACCAAAATATTTAGACAGTTTATCAAGGAAACCGAGAAATCGGGGAATCGGGAATATTTAACATTGTTCTTATGGGAGTTTGACGGGACTATAAAAAATAATCGTTCCAGCCGGGAAAACGTATTATGCGAGAACGGTTGATCAAGGTTCCACTGTATTGCCTTTTCTGAGACTACGGTAATGCAAAAGGCGTCTAAAAGAGCATTGAAATTGATTGACAATGCCCTCTCACCCACGAGAAACAATCGGTTTTCTATTTATTTTTTTATAATTATAGGAAAAAATAAAGAATCTGCTGGTAAAGAACAAACAAAAGATAAATCAGATAAAGAAAACAATAACGGAGAGTCTGAAGACAAAGAGGATCAACAAGACAAAGATGATGAGAAGAAGTTTGAAGCCGGGTGTCATGCTGATGGATACCTCGTTGATATGTTAGGTACATAATTTGCTCTATATGGTTTGTTTCATAAATAATATAACACTAAAATATTATAGCGCCTGTAAATTGTATGTAACTTTTTACAGAAAGAGATATCGTACAAAAGAATCCAAACATTAGGTGGGATGATATTGCAGATTTGCACGAAGCTAAACGGCTGTTAGAAGAAGCTGTAGTCTTGCCAATGTGGATGCCAGATTTCTTCAAAGTGAGTGGAGTCCTTTTCTTCATATCATGTTTTGAAGAACTTCAAAACGATTGTCTAGTATGTATCTGAGATATGTAATTTATTATTTTCTTAATATAAAATTTATATTTGTAGGGAATCCGTCGACCATGGAAAGGGGTTTTGATGGTGGGTCCACCAGGTACAGGAAAAACCATGCTGGCTAAAGCAGTTGCTACTGAATGCGGAACAACATTTTTCAATGTGTCTTCCAGCACACTCACCTCTAAGTACCGAGGAGAATCAGAAAAACTTGTTCGTCTTCTCTTCGAAATGGTACACAATCCATATGAGTCTCAAACTTTCACTAATATTCATGTTGTAAAGAAATAGGAGAATGACCTATTAATGAGTGAACAGAGAATTCACTGATTCTTCTGCAAACATATTATTTGAGTATTTGTCGACACCCATTGGCTTAATATATAATTTATTTATGATGGGTGGACATATAAGTAAGTGCAAAAAGAAGATTGTTCAGAAGAACAAAAACAATCAATAAAAATTACACAATAATAGTTGCTAACTTTAATCGGATACATCACTGACAACATTTCAGTTTTAAAATTATTTATGGAATTCGTTTACTGAATTACATTTGAATCATTTGTCAGTTATTTTTCTAGAGAACATGTAGAAGGCTCTTAAGTTCTTTATCCAGCACTAAATACTCATACTGTTATTACTAAACGAAATCAGTAAGGTTTGTTCAACTTAGAATGAAAGAATAATTACTGTTAGTCGTTAAACCTGTTTGTATTTAACACTGGGTAAAAATAGCAATGTATTTTAATTCTACAAAATACATTGCTATTTTTTTCTCTGTGGTATAATGGATTTCTACCTAGTAAATGCCAATGCAATCAATAAACTGTTTGTATTTTTTTTTTAAATAGCATCAGCATGTGAAATATTTCTGCATTTTCACCTATGGTCCGAATTTTTATTATAATTTTCATTTTTGCTATGCGAAATATTAAATGGTGACATTTAATTACAGGCTCGTTTTTATGCACCAAGCACAATATTTGTTGATGAAATCGATTCACTTTGTTCTCGTAGAGGTTCAGAGACCGAACATGAAGCATCACGTAGAATCAAATCAGAATTACTCGTACAAATGGATGGTATTAGCTCGAATCCTGATGAACCGCATAAGGTTAGTAACATTTCATATTTAAAAAATATATATTTATTCTCATTAACGTCAGCTATCCCATGATATGAAAGTGTGAATACAATTTACTCATCCAAATATATGCAGCAATTTAAGTATTCCTGAGCTTAAGCAGATTCAAACTAACACTGAATCCTTCAGAACACCTTAAATCGCAGAAGTATTGTGTATGAAAATAAATTCTGTTTTGTTTGTGATGAAAATGATTTCAAATAATATTTATCACAGGTAGTCATGGTACTCGCTGCTACTAATTTTCCATGGGATATTGATGAAGCACTACGTCGCCGTCTAGAAAAAAGGATATACATTCCATTACCAAATAGAGAAGGACGTGAAGCCCTCTTGCGAATCAGCTTGCGTGAAGTTCAAATAGATTCAACTGTCGATCTTCACTCCATAGCCAATTCTCTCGACGGTTACTCTGGTGCCGATATTACAAATGTTTGCCGGTATGAACCTTTCTGATACTTACCGACTATCTCCTAAATATAATCTAGGAGAAACTTCAAAGTAAACCTGAATAAGAATTTGAAAAGTTTTTTTTATAAATTTCTTTTAGTGTCTCTGTATTAAAAGATCTGTTAAAGTATAATCATGGTTTCCAATTTCAAGTACTTCAAATTGATATTCACATATTTTTTTTGAATGTTAAAACAAAGACTTTACAATTTCCATATTTGTATTGAAATTATTCATTCATATCTCAAATTATTGATTTGGTGCTAAACACATATTATGTAAATTGGAATAGACCATTAATAATTGATTTTTTTATCAATCTCCATCATTTTATGTCAACCGATGTCTTGGGCAGTGATAGTGTATAGCCTCCATACAGCACGAAAACCTTTTAACACTCTGTATTTCACTTTTAAGGTGTTAACTGTCACTTCTTGATGGAAAGGCATGATATTTTAAATAATAAAAATACAGTTTTTTAGTACTTATTTCCACAATATATTTTTTGATCAGGACCGGTTTCGCTCATCGCGAGCATTATCAACTGATCAACTGAGAAAAAAACTGTATTTCTGTTAGTAATTTTCATTTTTTTTCTTTTTTTTTCAGAGATGCTTCCATGATGTCTATGCGTAGGAAGATTGCCGGCTTAAAACCGGAACAAATTAAACAATTGGCTCGTGAAGAACTAGATTTGCCTGTATCAGCGCAAGATTTTAGAGAGGCAATGGCAAAATGTAATAAATCAGTGTCAAAAGCGGACTTAGATAAATATGTCAAATGGATGACAGAGTTCGGGTCATCTTGATTGTGATTTCGTACTTAATATTTCATTAAAGGATGTCTAACCAATGTTGAAATTTAAAAGTATCATGCAACAAATGTTTTCGTGATAGAATTTTTTGTTTAGCATTCATTCTCTAACATTCTTATATTATAGTACTCCACTGGTGTTTATATTCCTTGAACAATAAACTTCAATAATTATTATTAAACCCTAAACCATACTACTTTTACACAAAATTTTATTAATTTGTATTGTAATCATTTTTAGAATTCCTCAAAATTAACAAAGTTACTTTTGTTGTAGTTTGGTGTTATCGTAAGTATTTTATTAATTTAATCAGTTACATTTACTCAAGAATTTGACAATTTTATTTTTATTTTAGCGTGGAATACCAAAATCGCTTTTTATACTGCAATAAAAACAACAAATATTTTATCATACAGAGCTTGTAGCATATTTCAAATATCTTATTTTGATGTAATATATAGTCATAGCACAAACAATTTCAATCATAAGAAAAGAACATTCTATTTTTTAGCACAGATACAAATATAAGCAATGCAAATTTGTTTATGAACAATTTTGTATGTGCGTATAATTTGGCCATTTTATTTTTAACCAAAACTGATTCACCTCTTTGTTAATGGCTTTTCTATAGCGACAATCATATGATAGCATTATCATTGCAAGAGAATTGTTGCAGGCCAACATGCATCTTAAATAATGATGTTGTTTACAAAAACAATCACATAGACTTTCATTTTAACTGCTGTCAATAGTGAATGACCAAAATCATTGTTAATCAATGACAATCTTGACCATATTTTTTTTTGGATGTACTGAATTAAAGATGACAATTTAAAAATTCTAAAGACGTTTACTGCTAAAAAAGAATAGTGCCGTTCATATTTATCAATGTCAGTTTTTTTTTTAATTGATTGATAACAATTTAGAGTGAAAATTTCATTAATAAAGGTAAATTTAAGCTGTCTGATAAAATTGACAAATATATTAAACATATTAAATACTAGAGCCGCCATTGCTAATAAATCATTTTAGCAGTTGTCAAAAACACTTAAGTTGTCATGCATTTACAGTCATTTCGGTACAACACATACTCTACATACAATTTAATAACACAAGTTTTCTTTTATAAAAATGACTGCCATAATTTGTTTGAATAATTATGTCAACTTGTTTACATCCTAGATCTCATTATTTTTAAATTAAGAATGGAATTCCAGATATTTTTTTCAGAATATTTAAAAAATGTGTACACCATTCAGTAAATCAAACATAGTTTTAACAAACAGAAATAATGTTTTTATTCAATTTATTTAGATATTACAAATTTTAACAATGCCCGATAATTCTCCTACATTATAATGTGCATAGGTAAAGTGAACTTATCTGTATTTGTGACATCTGTGAAACATGGTATATTTTTTTGAGATCACACCTATAAAGCACATTGATATTTTTTGTATGGAATTGACTTATTTTTTTCTACATCTCATATTATAGTTATATAGCTTTGATATATGTAGGTCTCGCAAGAATTTACGTAATATTATCTATGATTTTTTTTTCTACTCAAGAGCATTTTATTGAGACATTAAACCTACAAATGAATTCTTATAAATCTATGCTTTTAAATAAAAAATACATTGCATTCAAACTGCTCTGGGAAAACATTGTTATTCAACAGATATTGGCAGTTACTCATGAACAATCATTGAATTAGCTATCTTTTATATCATGAGTTGTCTTTAATCACAGTTTGATTTCCTAGGTTGTATTAACTTTATAAACCAGAAAACTTTACTCCAAAAGGAATCATATTTACCTTGAAATTTAATAAACCATAATGTTTTCATCATTTCTCTACAAACCCTCTCAACATATGTGCTTCATTTTCAAATATATAATGATGCAGCAGATGTCTTGAGTTATCATTTGTTGTCAGAATTTCTCAATTCACTATTGCCAGTGCATCACCATGGACTCTTCAAAATAATCAGTTCTTAAAACAGTATCAGTTCAAATTATTTTAATATATTATAGAGGCAAACAAAGGTGTCATGATAGTCTACTAATCGCGATCACATATTGTAATCCTCCATTTTTTGTTATGTAAATGGAAATATTGTTTTCAGTATCTGCCATTCAATAATTTAAACAAGAGTCATCACCACTGAAAAATATCATTTAAAATGTACCCATTTTCAATATTAACTGATTAAATTTTAACCTTTAATGAAATGCATCTATAAATGTATAATGTGTCTTATAAGAAAATAAATTTCAATAAAAACATTAAACCATTGTTTTGTAACAATTCAATCATAATATAAACATTCCCGCCATCCTGGAAATTCCTCCTACATTAACCCTTTGACTGGTACTGTCTCAATTGTTGAAACAGCAGATTTAAGTATATCCATTGTTGATATTGAATAATACGAGAGAGCTTCAAATCAAAGCTTTTGTTTACAAAGAAAGTTTTGTAATGGAATATAGCATCATTACTCTTGATAATTATCATAAGTCTGCCTTAAATGAATTAATCAGTATTAATGTAATTAAAACTTAAAGAGAATATGATTAAAAATCAAACTATTTCTGAACACAAAAAAGTTGTTTTGCCGACAAATTTAGCACTTAACTCTTATTTCTTTGAATTGAAACTATCAATACACTGCAATCATTTATCTCAATTGTTGAGAAATTAGTAGTCAAGGGTATTAGTTGAAAATGACCCTTCTTTACCACAGGTTGTGATTTACACAGATAATAATATTCTCAGTGTAAGTAATAAAGTCATCTCTTATTAAATTATATGCATTTTATCTTCACTAATTTCATAACCCTCATTAGCAAAATTTACAATGTGTGCAAATCATTTTTTTGTGTTGCTTCATTTCCTTGAATGTTTCAAATGGGGCATACTACTTGCAAGATTCGAAAAAATCCTTAAATCTGTAGAAAAATCTTATTCAGAAATAGTAAATATTTTGTTGTTTAAAAAAAAAAATCTTCAGATGTTGATGTTTTGTTGATCGAAAGAATTTTAATTATTTTTTTCTGAGATTGAGTAAATATTTCAAATTTTGGAATCAATACTAAATTAGCTCGAATTCTTGCAAGACTTCAATTATTTTTTTGCATTAGGCAAAAATATTTTATATTAAATATGATTTATAAGTAAGAATATCTATAATGACCATTGATAGAAATTAATAAAAACTTAAAAATGATATGATGGAATTCAATATTCATGTTAGAATCATTCAATAGAGCAATCCTATTATTCCATTTAATGACATTTTTTATGATTAATTATCGCAGTAAAGAATTTCATAGCTACAGTAAATGAAGTAGTTGTCAAACAAAACACCTTCTGGTGTATTTGTGAGCCAAAATTTACTATGTTGCATCAAAGCAATGTACATATGTATATATTTTTTTTAATATAATCTTTTTGGTGAATGGAGGAATGGAGAAAAAATAAAAAAAATATTGTCAATTCATAGGGTCAGTGGTAAAGTGTCTACTGGACTGCCCCCAAGTTTGCCCTCACTAAGGACACTAAAATAAGTAATAAATTATGTTTTTAATTTAACTTAAATGCCTACCAATAGTAAGTAATTAGTTTGCAATTACAAATATTTCATGAAACATAAACACTCTAAGCATGGTAGTCCTCACTTAAAAAAAGTATTGTCAACCCTACTTGTAACTAGAATTGTGAGTTTGTTATGAAAATTCGAAAATAATAATATTGTGAAATCCTATAAGTGAAAAAGAAATATGCATATGTAAGAACTTATAAATACTTGACGTTACAAATACAAATATAACATTTCATGTATTATATTTATTTACGATAATTGAAAATGTAGACAGATAATTAAACTAAAATGAAACCAAACGACAAATATAGACAAGTCTAGAAAAATAAAAAAATGTTTTTAACTTTCGTATTTAATGAAAAATGTTGTCAGTAAGAGAACTAAAAATTAGTGCATAAATTTTTTTGGATGATTTTTACATTCGTTATTAAGTGATAGCTTTTTCAATGAGCTTACTTTGTAAAAGCAATAAAATTACAATTTAAATACCATAACGTAGCAGTGAGCATGTTTTTGAGAAATAGCGTTCATTCGTTCCTGAGCTCTTTACAATGCTAAGGATATTTAAATTTACACATCATACAAATTATATTATAATACAAACACTCAAATTGTCGAGACACAGTATACATGTATTTAAATTAAATGTTATTAAAGAATCTTAGTCGTGTTTAATACCTCATTCTATAATAAAAAATAAAAACTTGTAGTAAAAAAAGCTTTTAAGTACATATTTAAAAAAGTGAATTTATCAATTAACTTTTGATCTTTAAGAATAGTATTATATTAACAAGAGTCATAACAATTCTAAAAGCAGAGCCATAGATAAATTAGACATATGTATAGACTAATAGTATGATATATTTTAGACATTATTAAAATTAGTTTTTTATTTTTCCTTTTATAGCACACCAATCTTAAATATATCTATAAAATAATAATTAATGGGAAAATACTGTGATTGAAAAAAGTACCCAAATTATTGATGGAAAAATCGAATATTATTAATGATTTAACTCTCTATTCATTGAATTTTAAGTTCGATTTATGGCCATAAACTAGTTCAATAGAAAAGTTTGGTAATGGCATGTCCGCCATATTATAATACCAACTGTACACTTAGAATGTGCGTGAATATAGCTACATGCCAAAAAGAAGCGGTGGAGCAACTCGTTTAATGGCGGAGTTAAATAGTTCGGGGCTATTGTGATTTTGTCTCGTTTGGCGCTTTTTCCAGTTCATTTTCTTTAAAAGTTTGCAAAGTGATTGTTTGAAAATGATAATGCAATTCTGGAACGTCGTCGGATTATCTTTTTCATGTGTTTTTATGTATGTTCTATTAAAACGTAACGATATGTAACCTTTTCCCCTAACCTCCTTTCGCACTAATGGAGATACGTGAATAATGTCGACTGTCGGAAGGTGATCGTTTTTAGTTCGCGTAGTTTTATTTGAGTGTATGTGAAGTGACCGATTTACGGTTAAATGAGTGATGGAAGTTCTACAGAATTTAGTGTATTTAGTATTAAATAGTTACGACGTAACGTAGAAATATCCGATTCGTTCGCGTGACGGGGTGTCGGCAGTGAAACGGCCGCCGCGAGCCGAACATGGCTGCGACGCGAGCTGAAACTCAGCAAAACGACACGAACAGTGAGCGTGTGTCGCCAGAACAGCACTCTGACTCTAGAAATACTCTGCTGCAGAATGGAACCGACAAAACCGTCGGACGAGCGATGTCGAGTGACAGTGGAATGAATACAAAGGCTAAGTCCCCGATGGCGACTGAAATGGGACAGTATCGGCCGGAAGGCGCTGTGCCCGTCCACGGCGACATGCACGGTGACAGGGGACCGGATCGGGGTCCGCAAGATCCACAGTACGGTCAATATCGCGGCTACCCTGACAACAGTGATGTGTATGGCAACTACGCCCCGAGACCCGAGTTTCCAGGCAAGATGCCGAGATCTCCACACGGGGCTCAGCCTCAACGATTTCTGTCGGGTCAAAGTATATCGCAACCGACAGGACCGACGCCTACGTTAAATTCGTTGCTGCAATCAAGCGGAGGACCTCCGCACCGGTATCCCAACAGTTACGAACAGCCGGCCGGTCCTTACGGCCAGGGCTGGGGCCCCCCTAGACCCATGGCACCATACAGCCCGCAACCCTACAGAAATCCTTCACCGGTGAGTTATTGAAAATACTTCAAATTAGTCTCCAGGAAGCATTTAAATGTGTATTGTTGTTTACCCATTTCGATTTACATATTTGAAGATTGCACAACCTGTGGATACGCTTTACATATTTATGGCGGTCTTTTTTCTCACATACCTACCCCATTTGACATTAGGCTTCTTTCAACTTTTAACCAGTTTTCTCAACTGTGACGTTATTTTTTATTATTTGATTCGTGATGTTACTTTTATTTGACAGCCTTATTTGAAGTAAATGTTTTCCTTACGAGTATATGTTATCTTATCGATCATAATTTTTAAATGCGAAATTTTGTGTGTGCCTTAAGTAATTAATTATTATTTTGACAGTTCATCTTGTTATATTTATAGAATACTGGGTTGTCTGACATTATCATTATAACCGTCATCAAATCATAATTGAATATAATATATAGGTATTTTGAAGTGTCAATTTTGCAAATACACAAATATCTAGTCACCTAAACTTTTTGTTATTGTATTCTTATTTAAAATATTGATGCTAATATTCCTACTGAATTAATTAGTTTGTATATGCGATTGTTTTTTTTTTAAGAATGAGATGGAAATTACTTGCATTGAGCATGCATGATGAACGACTTCCCTAAGAAACATACAGGCTTTATTTTTGGATGTGTGTCGCATTCGTTTAATGTATTTGTTGTTGCAAAAAATTATTATATATCGAGCATATATTCTAAACGGGAAACTACAAGGTTTATCTTTGCTTAGTATATCGTAACAGTAACATGAGCGATAGCTTACATCTTCCATTCTTCCACACTGGTCATTATTCATTTTTATTAATTGATAAATATTTTGTTTTATTTTTGAATATTCCAAAACTATAAATTGAATGAAAAAAAAAATTTTTTTTGACTAAATAGAAATAATGCTGTTATTTTATATTTCACAAAACAATACTCTAAAGCATTTGTAGATTCTTCTAGTCGTCACCTTGGTGTTAGTACGCCATAGCAACGATACACATAATTGTTTCAAACTAATTTGGTTGAAATAAAATATTTGTTTCAAATATGATATCAAAAATCATCGAGATATTAAATTCATTGTAAATCAAGTATGTTTGATTGTTTTTGCTTAATACGAAAAAATATCGTGCTTGAAGCTCGATCACCAGTAGACAGTGGGTAATTATGTCATTTAAAATCGGTCATATCCAGTTTGGTTTCTTGAAATCTGATAAACATGTAACCTCTCTGGTATAATATTGAAGAATCTCTTTAGTTGTTTGTTATTTTCTATCGTTTCTGCGTGACGTACTCATTTAATCATATGTGTAAAATTAGTTATTTTAATGTCAAGTAATATTCCTTTTAAGTAAATGAGGTATAGCTTAGCCTGGTTATAATTTCAATATATGGTATACAGATGTAAAACATAGATACAGAAAATCGATGTTACATTTACATGTCAGAAGAACTCTTAAGAATTCTAACTTAATTATTTGAATAAGCACTAGGTTTCTTCGCATATGTATATAAGATGTTTGATGAAATTTGAATGAATTTTATTATGCGAAAGCGTTCAGTGAATTTAATAAATTTTGCGTCGATATAATATACATAGTTCTAAGAAATAATATACACATATAAGAATTTTGTTCCTATATTATTAAAAATATGGCTTAAACATTTTTATGCGGTCCTTGGTATGTGCACTTTATCCGCATTTATCAGTGTCGCCCAAATGATAGTCCGCAGACCGATGTCGGTCCACGATTTCTCTCGTTCTCGATTCTGCCTGCATACGGGGATAAATAATCCGGCTGTGATATTTTTGATTAAGCATAAATTTTATTAATTTAGGAAAAATCGCTTGTTACGTTTTAGAATTTTTAATAATTAAGCTCAGATAGCTATTTGTCATCCTCTTTCTTTTTTTGAAAAATGTTTCAATTGGTTGGTTTAGTTATATCTTACCGTGTCCTTGAACAAGTTTATGTTATTGTTTTGTTTTTATTACCCGTCGTAACATTGGAGTTCTATATAATGACGCTAGTCATCCAATACGCGTTACACGTAAATAATATCAAACAGACAATCCCTCAGTTCATTTTTAAGGTTATATTTTTCATCTCTGTTATTCATTTAAATATGCTAACTGAAATTTTCACTGCTTGGACGGTAATGTTGCTCCGTCACACAAACATGGTTTCATAAATGAATAGATAAGCAATGTATTTTAGTTTTACAGAATTTTGAAGAACTAAAATACATTGCTATTTTTTTCATCGTGTTATAATGGAGTTCTACAAAGTGAATGCCAGTTCAATCAACCAATAGATAAGCCGTAAATTACACTTTTGTTCTATATATACATCCGAGTTTCATATTAATTTATTCTTAAAATTTATATTAATTAATTTAAATTATTATTAATACATAGTTTTATTTAAAGACGAGCAGTGGAAAGGTAAAGTTTGCTTCACCGCTTTATGCGACTCGATAGAGTAAAAAAGATTTTCCATTTATGTAAATTTTGAAGTACCAGGATAACAAATCATTCGAAATTGCGGGAAAAATCTATGGGATTATCATTATAACGGTAGATTTTGTTCCAGAGATAGATGAAAAAAATCTTTGCCCACCCCTAGTCTGCGTTGGCGGGATGTTTTTTGGTTTTCGCTGTGCGGTTAATTTGTTACTCAATGTTTTTTTTTTCAAATTATATAATTCATATCAGTTTCTTAAGTTGTAAAAAGTTAGATGCAATTCTTGTCCTTCTTCCACCTGTTCTAACATAATTATATCGATGGTTTAAAAATAGATTTTACGAAAACCAGTGGCGTACAAAGGAAATTTAAATATTACAATTTTGCTAATCCATGACCCCCATTTGAATTTTCGCCAGTTCCTTGATAACGATGTTTGTCGATTTCAACATAGTTTGGCCATGTTCGAAAATGATGTTTTTTTTTTTTTACAGTACACCATTTTTCTGAATATATATTTAATGCTATCTGATTCATTAACTTCAGAAAGTACTCAACATTAGCAAAAAAAGTAATAAGAAACATACTACGAATTCTCCATCCTAGAAAGCTTTAGCAATAACAACAACCAAGTAAATAGTCCCATTCGTGTCATGAGTGGGTTCAGCACTGGCAAAAGTCTTGCAACACACGTCACACGTCACTCGTGCTCGTTGAATATCATTTTCAGATACCGAGAACTATTATCTAAAAACTTCGGCTCGTACACTGATCGGACACAGTCACGTGACGGCGAAATTGTGAATTGGCGAGAAAGGCTGTAAGTCTTGTATGTAGCTTCGCATTCGCACGCTGATTTGATGACTTGCAATTATTATATTATGGTCCACATTGCTTAAAACTTTTAATTAACTTTTCTTCAAAATCGTGAGTCTCAAAACTTTTTCTTCTAAGGCCCATACATGATAATGCACAAACTCGCAGGAAACAAGACGTATTAGATGGAAACGTGATGACATATTGTTAATTTAAAAAAAAAAAAGACACCTTTATCTTTACGTTTTCAACATAGACACATTGCGCCGATTCACGTTTCACATGGGCCGCTCTTAGTCTTCGAACCGTAGTTTGAGGGAACAAGTGACGAAGTTTAATTAACGAATTTCAAGTAATGAACATTGATATATACTTTCCACAACGTCGTGTGAAACCCTGTAGACGCCACTGTCACACCATGAATGCGAATGACGAAACTCTTGCTCGGCACTGGCGGCATTATAAAACCATCTGCGGAGATATGCCGCAATAAACTTATCGCAGCAATGCTGGTATTGCTGCGCGCCCCGCCGCCGTGTCCACAGTTCGCGGGCTTTTAGTGCTATCTTATCATGGCTCAGTCGACCCGTCCCTCTCTATCGTATCTGCACTGACGGCTATGGCAAGGGATATTATCTCATCGCCAACAATTCCAGCGGTATTCCGCTCTTCCACAGACGGAACATTGAACATTCACCTAGTATGGTGCATCGTTTATTTAAAATCGAGCATAATTACTCGTAATGAGGCTCGAATATGCCTTCAACTAGCCGTTATAGTGATACTGAAATCCGGCGTTGTGATGCGTATTGATATTCATAAAATAATGTTATTATATTACTTTTATACTGGACAGAATGTCGACCATCCGTGGACTAGATTAATGTCGATCGCGATCAAAATACGATATATCGCTTACTAATAACTAATATGAAATATATGAATGTTATTTTATTTATATTATGTAATTTTGAATAGAATAAATGCACATCACGACTCTAATTAAATCGTACTTGGATTCTGGACTATTTGACTATATGATTATTTTAAATTACGTACCTAAAATATATTAGTTCTGACTCATTTCAAGATGATATGTATCTATCACGTGAAAATAAAATAATAAAAAGAAAAACAAATCTTGCTGCCCATATTACAGTTTCAAAGAATATTCCTAAAAACACGGAATATCTGTTCCACTAGTTGAGTCACTCAACCCTGTGGCGCCCACCAAACTTTCCTTGCATGTCCCAAATTTCAATCTCATTTGTCTGTAATAATTGATCATACTAATTTCCCAATTTATCTTGACAACAAAATCTCGCTCAAGTATTTTTTTTTTTTAATTAACACGCGTATATTTTAATGCTTTGAGTTATGCGAGTTACATTAATACAATCGTAGTGTGGAGTAGCAAAGATTGAAGTCTTAGTCCTTTTAAAAACTAAGCTGTCCGAACAATCTTATCATTGATTGCATGGTTTCTGATTTTGGTAACTGCTGTAATTACGTATAAGTGGTGCGAGGCGGAAATAATTCTGATGGGTTTTCCCGAAAACCAAGAATTTTGGTTGGAAATAAATCCTCGTGTGGAAAAAAGAAGGTTAAGATTTTCATTAGCTTACAATTTTTATTCTATCCACCTATATTATTATTAAAAGACTCCTGAATTTCAAAATATTTTGATCTGATTATTTTATTCACATATATTTGCGCACGTTGTTGCATCTATAATTGCAATTAGTTAAACAGGAGATCACATACTTTTTATATTATTAAGATGAAGCGATTGAAAAATAATAATAATAAAATATTATTGATTGAATTGGCATTATAACACGGTGAAAAAATAGCAATGTATTTTATTTCTACAAAATTCATAAGATATATAGTTGATAGCTATTTCCACTTACGCTTTGGATATTATTGGATGGCATTAACAGAACTTGATAAAAATCACGCAGTTGTGTACTATCACGTCTACATAGGAAGATATTATAGGATTTTTCGACAACACGAGAACAAGCTAAGAATGTGATTAAACGATGGATGTATTTACATACACATAATATTCGTTGGATCTAAATGGGTTTACTCGATACTGTCTTATCTAGTTGTCCGCCATCGATTGTTTCAGTATTATCAGCCTAGTATGCATATATTTTGCATAAATAACTCAAATACAGCTTTTAGTACTATTTCCATAATTTTGTAATGTAATGTAAATAATGGTTACCTTTTCTCATCGCGACCATCGGCAACTGGGCAACAAACAAGGCTTTTTATAAAAATTGAGAGCTAATAATTATCAGGTGTATATATACGAAAATCCTTAAATTAAACCCGGATATACGTATGTATGTAGGTAGCGCCACAGAGCAGTAAAAGAAATATGCTTCAAAACAAAAATAAATATTTTAAGCTCACGCAATAAGTATTGCGTTTCTCAAATATAACTGCCAACCATACATCAGCTCCTGAGTATTTTTTAAGCTTATTGCAAACTTGAGTTGTGGTCACTTCTGTTGTTTTTTTTTATCGTTTTATTTCTGCTCGTATAAAATTTTTACGCTGTATAGTTTTAAACGTCATCAATTTTTACTGGTTTTAAAGATTACGTATACCTATTTGCATTTTGTAAAAATAATCTCATTTCTAATAATAAACTCACAGATTCGATTTAAAAACTTTTCACAGCTGAGTGCGTACTACGTAGTCGCTGACGGCGATGAATACACTTATTGGATTTAGATAGCGGAATAAAACTTCCTTTTTTTGTGTGTAAATATAAGTTATATATATATATTTAGGTTTACAAACACCTTTTTCATATACTGTTTGTAAATATGTCTGGTTTTAGTTCCAGCGAATTCCCTCTTTTTGTATAGAGATATTCGTCCAAAGCTTAGTGAGTATTTTCAATGTCATATCGAATCACTTAAGTTCCATGTTGACGTCACACTTTGACTGTGACGAAATGTAGTGGCATAATTTAAAATATATTTTGAATTTGTGATGTGTATGTAAAATGTATTTTATAATGTTCGTGAAATTTATTAATCCATCAGCTTCTATGTCAGCTTTGCGACTTATGTCTTGTTTTCTTATTCGGCATGTTGTTCGACAGCTATTATTTAGCTGGACGAACTAAAATTCGAATATACGACACAGTTATAAATTCGTTGAATGTTAACACAAGCAGTGATAAAGTTTTTATATTCGAAACATTGCTCTACTAATGCTTTTGGTCTGACAGTTATAAAATGTATAATATAAAGCAGACTGCCAGCGATGGGGAACGTATGGCCATTTATTAAGTGCAGTACACTGATTTTACCCACCGAATTTACCTATCATATTTATATCATGCAAGATCAATCACAGAAACAAAGTTTGACTTATGCTTATGCGTACTCTTCATCCAACATAAATAATCATTTTTTTTTCATTGATACTTTCTTGCTGCGGTAGTATTTAGATACGACTAGTATTGTGATACCTTCCGATAAAAAGACACTACCTGTGCAAATGTTATTATTTAAAAAAGAAATGTGATTGTTGCTTAGATTTTCTTGTGTGGCGGTGCATTATGTGCGAAAATTACCTTGTAAAATTTGTAGAGGCATTTATTTATGCGAGTTGTCTTTTGATTGTGATTATTATACAATTTTGGCTTGATAGATAGGTTATAGTCTTTCATACAGTAGACAGAAACGACAAAATAAACAATTCATGGTTTTTCGGAACCGTAAACTTTGTTTCTATGTGCAACATGTTCGCTATTGTAAACATTTGGCAAAAATAAAATAAAAAAATATTAAATAGATAAATAAAATATAATATTTAAAAAAAAGAAACAGTTTTTGAAATATGTATTTTTAACCCTTTTAACACTATTACCAACAATCGGGATAAATTCAAGATATAAAATAAAATTATATACAGTAAATAAAACTAAAATAAATAATAGATGGGAAGGTGGTATTGTGATCCCCTGCTGGTATATTGTTCAACGAGTTCAGTGCATGTCGGCCAGACTATTAACTTGAATTGTAAAATTTTGATGTTAGTAATATATAATTCGCCGTAAAATGTCTTCTAAGTAATGATCGAGAATCTAACATTTTAAACAAGTTAGCTCTGCCTTCAATATTTAAAATAATAATTAATTAATTTGATTAATTAATTCTCTGAAATAACTTGTGTGGATTGCAATGTGATGGGTGGTAACTTAGCATCCGGGGCTTTATTTCCACCGCTTTTCTTCAAGTAACAAATGATCAACCGAATTTTAAAATACCCCGACATCCGCAATCCGTTGATATCTCACGTGTTATACCTAAAAATATTGTACCCGTTAGACAACCTAAAATAGTTCGAATCGAAGACGTAAAGAATCTTCGGTAGAAATCGTCACAGAGTCGCCGTATAAATCTGGTTTAGTAAGCCTGAAAAAGATCCCTGAGCGGACGTGTTTCGTAAATTTTACGTCATCAAGTTTTCTACATGTAAATGGTGATTTCTTTATATAAGCGATAATAAATTGTAAGTTATTATTAAAAAATCACTTTTAAGGTGTTAACTGTCACTTCTTGATGGAAAGGCATGATATTTTAAATAATAAAAACACATTTTTTAGTATTTATTTCCACAATACATATTTTGATCAGGACCGGTTTCGCTCATCGCGAGCATTAATTCGTTGCAAGTATCAGTTGATAATGCCCGCGATGAGCGAAACCCCTGCTCAAAAAATATATTGTGGAAATAAGTACTAAAAAATGTGTTTTTATTATTTAAAATGTTATGAAAAATGATAAATGGTGGTACTTTAAAAATATATATATTTGACTTTCTTAAAAAATAAACGCAACAACACTCTTAATATTTCAAAACAAAATATTTTATCAACCTATTAATCAGAATCAATATTCTCCTTCTTACAATTGTTGTAAACAACCTCAACTACAGAATGGTTCTTGAATGTAAAGGACTGGCAACGGCAACACTTTATTGATGCTTAATCATGGACATTTTGATAATTTGGAAGACTGCATTTAGTTCATTTTTAATACCACTAGCTTTTTGAGTCAAGCCAGTAGGTACTTTGACTACGTTTATCACATTGGTTTATCCAGAAATACGTTATGTTGTCTTTCACCATCGTGTAGATTTATTTTTTCTAATTGAAAATTCTTCCATTGTTTCCTCCTCTCCTTCTTTGACTTGTCTGAAGTATTTTCTTGCTTGGCAGCGCTTTCTTTAGCTTGTTGCTCGATTGCTCGTTGAGGATTTAGTGGTGGCCGTGGTTACGTTAGAGATAGAGTATCTAACTATGTAAAAAAGGGCCGCATGAATATATGTGGTTGTAGCAAACTTTTGACGAATTTATATAAAATGGATCATGCCAGGCGACCGACGATCTAAATAGTTTTTAATTAAAATTAAAAATTTCACTTCTAAATCATACAATACTGCGCGAGGTTAGCTGTTAGCTTAAAATTTTTGGCCTATTCAAATTAAGTGTCCATAGTTCAATGATCGTGGAATCTAAGGATGTGACACAAAAACGGTAATTGGTGCTGTACCGGGCATGTATTTGAAATATTTTAATATGTATTTCATTGCTACAGTGGTTACTATATAGTATGTAACACATTTTACGATTGCTCCTGCTAGTTATGAATACAAACCTCGTAATAATTATCCTATTTAACTACTGCAATCTAGGTTGTTATTGAATTCAGAATCAATCTTTTCCGCTTGAATTCGAGATAAGTCATAAGTATTGTAAGTCTCATCTATATAAATATAATTATCAATCGGTTTGTTTTGTCATTTCACTTCTGTTATTGTATAGTAAAGGGTGACGTGGCAAGAATATAAGCAGTTTCATTCCATTGGCCTGCAAAGTTTCCCAGATCTGATAAACAATCTTTCATCTGTTTAATTCGTTGACTGTATTATATTTATATTTTACACATTCAGATTGTTCACAAAGCTTAAGGCATTCTGCTAAAGTAACTCCCTTGATTGAAGACCCATTGTACTGATTAACATTGATACAAATGAATTCGTGACTTAACAATCTAAATGTTTATATCAGAGTAGCTACCTTGTATTATATGTTAGTATGATTGTAGATATGTACAACTTGTGTGTTGCAATGCTTGTTCCGGATGATTTCGTGTCTACGGCCGTTGTCTGACGCGCGTGCCCAAACTAATCATTTAATCAATCATAGTCGAGCAAATCGCGACCACCGCAAAACTGTGTAGGTCAATGACACACTAACTCCGCTAACTGATCGAAAGTAAATTGATGTCACAGTCACGTAATACCGAGCGCCGACCTGGGTGCACCCAATTATTATTTACGTAGATATACAGAATATTCAAATTTCAGATACGTCACACTATGCTTCACACTGTGCTGTTGTGGCCTTTTTCGATAATACGACAAACTTGTAACATTGTATCTCGACGCGCATTCAAATTATTAAATACAGATAATCAATACCCATGCGGAAAATAATTCGTATAAATTATAATGCAAAACAAACCTGTTTCATCAATACTTGTAACGACTTATTTTTTGAAAGAGCGCATTCACTGACAGCATATTGTGGAGAAAAATAAGTTAGATATATAATTAAATTTATTATTTCTTTGTGATAGCTGATAATAATAATAGAATAATCCAAGAGGAATGGTTAACTGTCGCAACAAGTTGCGTCATCAAGTCATCAAAAATTACACATTACTTTTTTAAATAAATTGAAGTTTTCCAAACTCGATAAGATAATAATAATACAGATGAAAGTAAAAAAAAACCATACAAAATAGCCCATAAAAATGAATTAAGATTTCATTTGACCTAGTTATCAATTTTTATTTCAAGTTCGCTGTCAACCATACTTAAAAAAATATTTTATCGTATTTCATTCATGAGAATTCACAGATATAAAAATAGCTGGAAAGAAAAAAATAAGAAATTGCAGTTAACTTTTAACGCTTATAAGTCACTGTTTTTGCGTTTTACCTTTTATTTCTCATAAGCTGAATGTCGCTGGAAATGAAAAGTGTATGTGGATATTTCAAAATAAACAAAAAAACCTTGATCGAATCCGATTCTTCGACGATTATTTTAACCAATTCTTTAATAGAATTCAAAGCATTGTGTGTAACTATTTTTAGATGAACATTTTTACGATTCTTCTGGCAGATATTATTTTCCATTTATATGAAAATTATATATACACGATTTTGGCGTATGAAGATATCGCACGAATGCCTGCTGGTCTTATCCAAAGAGTTTTATATAATGATGTAAATTGTTAACCAAAAACGGCGACAAAAATAAAGATCCACGATTTCTATTCGGGCCACTTCAATTTTAGTTTTCATATTGTATCGGATAACTTTAATATATAAGTGCAATGCGCATAATCGAAATCATTTTTTTTTATTTAAACTATTTCAAACTTATCAGATTATAAGCTTGGGATATCGTGAAATAGATTTAATTAGAACAATCAATATCTGCATTTGTTTTTGAATTATTACATTGTGGCATCATGTTATTCATTTTAGCACGTTTGTACCATTATATTACAGTAGTGATTTATTTTATCAACCCAGACACTAGACGGTCACATGCCTGATCTCCATTACCGTCTCGCCACTTTGTCACCTCATTTACAACAATTTATCTTCTTAGACACGCACAGCCCGTGTGGCCCTTTTACCCACCCGTTGCACCTGTGTTGCCACCCTACCAACCTTCTCAGTCGTGCGAACCATGTCTATATATTTCGGTCACATCTGTTCAGCGGAGCGAAAGACGTTAACACGCTGACCTATCCTAAGTTTTGCGGGGGTGCCCGAGCCACCCCCGACTCCCTAATGTTGCGGTTCCCTTCTTAACCTATTTAACAGGAGACCCCCTCCCTGTCCCTTCATCTCTCAAGATTCTTGCACGACCCCTTTTTCCATTACCTAATTGTAGTGAATGAAGGAGTCACTACTCTGGTAGTGTTTAGGTTCGATTTTTATTGCATGCTCCTACCATTTACAGCAACATCGTGGTTTTGCAGTGAATTTAGTTGGTGTATTAAATTAGGATAGAATTATGAACAACCTGATAATTGGTCATTTTTAATATATCGTTTATGTGTTGAAGAATAGTGTTTATTCATTTTTATTGAATATATTATGTATGCACACTCGCTTGTATTTCATTAATTTGTTCAGCTGTCAATTTTTGAAATGACTACACGCAATTAAATAATAATCACGAGTCGACGATGATATGTGTACGGCTGTGAATTATTCACTGCGGCCTTCTCACTCTCTCAAGTGATTTATTTAGTGAGAAAAAATGTAAATCATTCATCACGGTCGATAGCCTATTACAATAATAATTGAGTTTGCCGGCAAGGTTACGCACGGTGCCGTTACACAGATCCGACGGCTGCCGGTAAAAATAAACAATATGGTATCGTTAAACAGTCGTGTGTGACAAAAAAGGAAAACATGTGCTCGAGGAAATAAAATAAAGGCTCAGACGAGAATTCCATGAATGGTCCTCTTGTCGCGAGGAATGCCGCTTGTTCCACTGCGCGCTCCAAACACGGCCGACCGGTACTATACGACTCTGTCAAAGTATCGACATGTCGTACACCGACTGCATATATCAATTTTCAATATTACATACTGACATTTTCTCCTCTATATAATATATAATAACCTTGCTATCGTTAGAAATGTAAAATTAAATTTCTACAAATATGTTACTAGTAAGCTTGGAACACTGAAAAAACTTACAACGTTTTTCATATTCGTAATATAAAAAAGGGAATCATCTAAAATTATCGATGCATATTTAATTGTATAATATAATCCATAAATATGGAGTATATGGCCGTTATCATTCGCCGATTGCTTTCTCCCATGGCATAAAATCATCCATTAGTTTCGCCGAGTTAACTCTATGAACTGCAGCCGACGTGCTTCCAGTAGAATGTGGAGACAATGATACTAAATATTTGATAATAACTGCTTTCGAGATTATTACAGCAATCGTCGTAAATCACAACTCCATATCGAATTGTGAGTTTGGCCACCCTAAGTATTATAATAGATTATTTTAGTGAAATTGTCCCTATTGGTATGTTTTGTATTTATTTCATTTCTATGTTGACTATTGTAGATATACATAATCAAATAAATATATTCGACGGTGAGGAGTTAAAGCATTGCATGAATTTTCCAATTAATCTCAGAAAGACGTCAATCATGCAGGAAAATTACGTTTACGATGAAAATAATCAGTTTAATAAAGACACTTAATAGATTTGAGTAGACGTATTATCTAAATTATATATTACAATAATCTCAATTACAAAACAGTTTAAGTCACACTTGAACTTGAACAAACTGACATTATTGCTAGTTATTTGGCTCCCAGCCCAAATATCGCTACTACTCTTGATTCAAGGTATTCCTTGGCACGTGGTCTACACATACCCAGTATAGCGGGCACTTCCGCACACTATGCAAACTATGTAGGCATATGTATACAAGTGGATATATAATATATGTGCACAGGGTAACAGGCTGGCTGCATAGTGACGAGCACAAAGGACACGTATCGTCATAAGGCCCCCGATCCCTTCTACGACATTTCCTCCCGGCCTCCATCTTTATTTATGTTGCGTGGAATGAGAACACGTGGGATATAGTTACGGCTCAAATACCCACGTGTTTGCCTCGTAATCCGCTTCTTTGTCATTGCGACGATTCATCTTGCATTAAGTATACGTTCTGCGGAAACAGACATTGTTATTTAGGTGACTTATTTGTACATCTCAGAAAATCAAAGATTTTTGTAAAATATGTTGTATGTTCTTTCCTGATCAAGGTATCAAATTGCTTGTCGTTGAAATACATTGAGGAATACTACCAAGTATTTTTATGAAGTCCATTTTTTTTAAATTTTAACACGATTACACTAAATTGGGTTACTTTCAATATTTTGAATTTAATTTGTGAAATAAATCATTTTTGCACACTCTTGTCGAAAATGATTTCAATGGATTAATAACACCCTAAGGCTAAGGCTGGTGATGGTAAGTGTGATTTATCAGTTTCAAGCACTTGATTCGTACAATTAGGTATATGAAACTTCTTAGTAGCGCTCATACTTATTTGAATCAAATCTTTTTCCAAGTATTTTTTTATGGAAAATAATTTTGAATAAATATCTTTTGTCTTCTAATGGAATAGTAATAATGTTAACAATATCTGAAACGAATGAGCGTTAATCAATCTTAATGCAGGTCATGGTTTCAAATGTGTTATTTTGTGAAAATTATGTAATATATATATATAATTATATTATAATAATTAAACTTGTAGAAAGTCTGAATCTACCGATTTCCGATCACCGAAAACTCGTAGAAAGTCTGAGTCTACTGATTTCCGATCACTGAAGCTATCGACACATACATTATCATTCATCTTCTGTGAATATGTGTATTTGCAAACCTTATTCCTATTATTTTTGACATCCCATTCGTTTTCCAATTGATTGATTTTCGGGACTGTTTTCCACGTTGGTTGATTTTGCGCTATATCAAAATGTGAAGGAACGGCAGAATTTTAAAATAAAAGAAATATTTTATATTAAAATCTGATCTTTTAACGTAAGAATCATTCAGAATAATTTCGCCCTCAACAAGTAAGTGGATAAATACCTAGATTCACTAAGTTCTCGGTTGCCTTACATTCATTGCCATTAGGGAAGTCGGCAATGGTGGGTTCCCCGTTAATTTTCATACCTCCCTCATTCTATCTTCTTGGGTCAAGTTAATCGCGGGCAAACAATTATCACCTCCCGGTCCCGCGCGCCTACCTGCGACCCCTGTCTTTAGGAAACCCCTTTACGAGTTCTAATGGGTGGGTGTAGACGTAACGACCAGACCGCGTGACGTCATCACCCATAGAACGAGATTCCCCAAAAATTATAGGCATGTACCTATACCACCATCCATACCCAAGCGTACACTTTATCAATGTATGTATTATTTCACGGTGAAAAAATAGCAATGTATTTTGGTTCTACAAAATTATTTTTAACAAATATAGTTGATAGCTATTTCGGCTCACGCCATCGTCAGAACTATGGATAGTTCGATGACGATGGCGTTAGCCGAAATAGCTATCAACTATATTTGTTAAAAATAATTTTGTAGAACCAAAATACATTGGTATTTTTTCACCGTGTTATAATGGAGTTCTACCAAGTGAATGCCAATTCAATCAATATATGTATTATTTGTTTATTTATCAAGCTATCCTTCATTCGAAAGTTAGCTTATAGCTCAATTGATATTAGCCTTCTTCATTTTCCACTGACTGTATCGTATACATTGAAATGCCTTTCGGCTCTGAATTTACTGAATAAAAGAGAATCTGCAACTACATTCTTGTGTTAACATAAGGCTACATTGACGTGCGTAAAATTGGACGAAACATGAAGGGTAGATGCATATAGCTACGCTGTCCAAATGGCGACCCAAACATATGAATACAGTCTGCATTCACCGCGTTGTATCATGGGTACATCAATAAATTGATCACTCTATACAAGTGTGTGCTCTCATGCGAGTATATATTTTTCAGCAGTTTTTCTATCATGGTCAATAAGATAAGTGGAAAGAAAACAGATTCCTACACCCAATGTCTGCTTTACCGAAGATGAAACTAATAATATCTACTATGGTACCAAACCTAGTAATGTAGTTTTGAACCTACAAAAAATGTGGATAGCTAGCTTTTCTTTACTCAATGAAAAACAACTGGGATGGCTTTGTTTTCGCGATGAAGTCGAGATTTATTAATTGTACAGACCAACTTTGGCATTGAGATCTCGTATAAATCAAATACTAAATACTCACGGCTTAAAAGTCAGTTTTATAGTGGAGAATAGTTGTTATATTATAACTACACATCCAAGTCGACTAATATGCTTTATCTATATTCACTTACTTCCCTATTCGCGTTATGAATGGCTAATTTCATTTATTTGGTCATTTATATCGCATTAACACCAAACATCTTTGAATGACCTCTAAATACTGGTAGAATAACAATAGCAATTATTTAAAATTATGCAATAAGGTATGTGCAATCTACATAACATAACGGAATATCTGTGATGTATCTACGTATATACTTTGTTTGACTGACTGATTATATGTGTAGGTAGGCAGGTACATACAGCTATGGAAGGTTAAAATATACAGTCCGGTATGCCGTCGACGGAATGTTTTATATACATACATTCGTATGAACACATGTTACTAGACATACACACACACATACTCGACAAGGTTGGGGAAGCCTCGCCTGTGAATCAGCTGATTTCACTATCACTCGCTTCGTTCTCTATTTGTCTTTTTATTAGGTAAGGTTGACAGGTCAAAACACCCGTGCGTCTCTCGCCGATCACCGCTTAAATTTCGGCTCGGCTGACGGTTGCGGTGTTCGGCGCTTCTACCCGTCACATTGTATCGCTTTTTTTTATACACAACCCGTAGGTGCAAGCGAAATGTTTCCCATTGGATCTGATTTATCGATTTGTTTATGTTTCTGTATTTACATCTTGGATAATGACAGTGGCGTATTTAGCATTTGGAAGGCGCCAGATGCAATCTAATTTAGAGACAAATTTCAAACTTATATTTTAAATATTGTAGTCACATTTTTTTAGTACTATTCCCACAATTTAATACATTTATGATCAGGAACGGTGTCGTTCATCGCGGACATTATCAACTGATAATTAAAACCGGTCCTGAACATAAACGTACTGTTAAGTGTGGAATGCTTTGGTTGACCATTAAATAACACCACAGCTTGCCTTCACTCATTAGATGTTACCACAAAAGTAACAACTATTGTTATAACCAAACCGGGGGCCAAACGAGCTGATTTCAACACGTTATATAATACTTGCTCGGTTCAAAGTATTTAAGTAAATTGAAATAGTATGCTAAAAATGAAATATATCAGTATAGGTAGATCCTTATCTCATTTTTGTTCGTCGTACGTATGGTGCCAATGTGCGATTAATGGTCTGCAACAATTATCGCCTTGTCCTTACAACAAAAAAACTTTAAACCCAGTACTTTTTCACCGTATTATAATGGAATACTTCCAAGTTAATGCCAATTCAATCAGTATACCCAGTATTTTACTTCCGTCATTTGGATTATTCTGTTTCACCGCTTGGATCAACAGTGGAAACCGGTGTCCACTAATTTTCAAAAAATAATATGGCATTGAAATGATTTTTTTAAAATAAAAACTACTCTAGCGCGTCGAATCGATTATCAATAGATTATTGAGCTGTGGCTGCTATATGGAACACATTATCAACATGATGTACGATCGCTATCTCAAAATCATTCTTTGAAATAGGGTACATGAGTTGACCAAAATGTATCTTTACAATTTAGTTAGATCAGTTCTTGAAGTTTTACAAGAACTCATCTTGTTCTTTCAATTTTATTCAGATGCATTTGTTTATTTATTTATAAACTTATAGACCGATATTATAATTAAACGTATACTTCAAATATTATTAACCAAACATGGTTATATCGAAGTAATATTTTTTTTGTGTTGTACGACCACGACCCTTGACATTTTATAAAAAAATCTTTAAGGCTTAAAACTGAAAACCGAGGTCATAAAATATACGCGGCACATGAAAAACAATTATAATATATATTGATGGCTTCAAACTTTTGATGGTTATTAAAACACGATCTTTCTAGTTGGAAATAGAATAAGCTTGTTTAGTAAAGATTAAATTATTTACGCCTCTATATTTTTTAGTATTAACTATCAATAAAGTGCAATCTGATGTCAATTGGCAACAATTAAAACGTTACCAGTCACTTTGTTAGAGACGAAGCATATCTTGACTAATTTTTTAGTATATGTGTAGTTTAGGGTGTTAGATAAAAAAATAACTGAAATCATTTCGAATCTATATTAAATGATTATTTCAGATGACAAATAAACCATATCCGGTCACTAATTGTTAAAACTGGTTGTTATGGGAGTGTCATCACAGTACAATGAAGAATATACAAATACTGAAGATTATTTTGGATTTTCAGGGTCAAAATGTTATTCAGTCCACTCACTAAACAAAGGCCTTGGCATTTTGATGTACTGTTGCTCGTACTCCAACTGCAAAATCGACATCTCAACTATTAATTTTTATTTGTACTTTTGAATATTAGAATAGAGTAATGTCTTTTTTTATCTAATACTTAACTAATAAGAAAATAATCATTCAAACGTATCTAATCCATTCGTCAATTTTTGTGTTTATTCTAGCACTATCATCATATGTAATGAGATATTAGCTGACTATTTCGGATACGTCATTGGCGTAAGTCTGGCATGATACGGATAAAGGACCAATACTTAATGTGAAACTCTTTTTTTACCTGTATACTCTTCAATGCATTCATCAAATCCATTCCATCTTAAATTCCACTACGATTTTCTGCATACTCTAGTAGCTACATTTTATTCATCCATACATTCGTGACGTGCTATGCTTGTATAATGTGTATATATTTATCTTGAACTTCATATTTTTTAGTGGTTTGTTATATTTATTGACGCCTGTCAATAAATACTCGAACTCTTACCTTGACCAATAAATATTTTTATTGATAAAATTTATTAAGTTTGTTTGGACAGTCCTTTTATTCTATGTTTACATAATTATTTATTCCAATTCTGATAGATTTTGTAATACTTGCTAACACAAATAATTCAAATTTAAGTAATGTATGGTATAATTTTTTTATATTCTACTAACAGAGATAACCCTGGTGCGCGTATTTTGACGCGCTGCAGAAATTTTCAATTTCATATTTGACGTCATAAAAACAGCAAATTCAGCAAATTACTAATTACGTATGCTTACCTTACTATTAAACAGTCTTGTTTTGTGTTCCAATAATAATTAATATAAACATAGTACTGTATTCAGCGGTATGTATATATTTATATATGTGTAGATGTGAATGACCTCTGACTCGTGAGGAATTTCTTTTTTTCTTCTAATTTTCAAATTGTGATTATATTCAATGATAAATTCTCGGTTTGTTATGATTTAGCTTCCCTTCCACAAATTTTATGCTCATACCAATTTCCTTATTATTTTAAATTTTTCGTCTCAATATGCTTGAATGGTATTTCAGGCGTATTTATATGAAAAAAATCTTTGAAGTTGTATTGGAAAAAAGTAAAAAATAACCGTTTTATGATTACACAACACGTCCTACGTATATTTATCACATTTCAACATCTTATTCGCCAAAATTTAGCTGTGCCTATTATTACAGTTACATGTCGAAGACCTCTTTTAGTCGAATACATTTATTTTTATGAAAATTAGTGTTTACGTAGAACTTCTTCTCTTAATTCGAAAACTTGGCGTCATAATTTTCGAATTTCGTGTGAATTGACGCCGGACCGGCGCGGAGGGTGGTTTGTCGAGTCTGTGCTCCGGCTTTAGCGAGGGCGGGGGCGGGGGCGGGAGTGAGAGCGGAGACTCGCGAGCACTGCTATCGATCGGTGTGATGGTACACCCCACAACCCTCGCGCGCAGCCTGCCTTCGCCCTCACACCCACCGCAGTCGAGCTTTGTTCTCGGGCGGGCCATAATTGATAGCCGTTTAAGGAGGATTACGAGAGTACACAGAGCAAAAGGATACTTGAATCGCATTTACCGCCTCCATACCCATTCCGACTCACTGAAAATAAAGTTTTGGTGTAGTCGTTACATATATATTACTTTTTCCAAGATTCTACTATCATACTATAATGCACTTGATTATTTTTTTCTCATCAATATTGTGGTTGTATTATTTTATCGTTTCTCTAACATATTATATGTTATCGCTTTCGTCATACCCTGCTTATTTACTTCGGTTACAATTGGATATATTTTCGCGTGATATCGTTTTGTTAGTACCTTTGTCGAATATCGGAAAACGTACGTTATTCTGTCTAGTCTAGACATATTCACCGGTAATTATGTAAATAATAAAATTCCCACTCGTTCAATAATAACGATGGTTTCAGTTTATTAACTCCATTGACTCGGAAACTTATTTTACGGATAAATTTAATGCCATTCTGATTCCTTACTTGTCGAGAAATGTGTTATTGGATATACTCTGTGTTGCACAAGGCACCCGTTACAATGGGAAATTGTAATCTCCCGTCTTTTTTAAATATTTTAATCAATTTTTAATTTCAGAAAGAGACATAAGACACTTGAAAAGAGTAGCTCTTGGCTGTAAAAGTTATATAGGCTTGCATCGTAATAATGCCGAAGTCAACAAAATCTCTCGAGCGTCGTATTTGTTTTACAGGCTTACAAGATATACATTATTATAATTGGTGCATTTTATTTATTTATTGTTGTGATTTAAATCTTGCGACTGACGCATGTCTATCATAATTGTTTGTTTGATTTTTATTTACTCCTTGGACATTCGGTTCAACGGTTTGGGCACAAAATGTAGCCCAGTAATAATTGTTATGCCTTTTTTATTGATATCGTGTTAAAAATAAACGTGAAGTGTACCTTGAAGAAATGCAGCGACTTATCTACCGAAAAAAAACGGCGTGCTAACCATTAACATCGTCGTCAATTGATTTCGACAACTTGCCTTTTTTCGTAAGTCAATGTAAATCTCATTATCATCATACTACAAAAAGAATAAAATTATTTACATCTATCATTAGATGTATTGTAGTATGCGTCATGAATTATGTACACACTCATTATTTTATCATATTATGTCATAGTGACGAGTTGTTTGACATCCAACTCAAAACTGCCAATCACAATGATAAATTCCAATCCACCTTTTCATGACCGTCGCTTTGGTACACACTCACATTCACACACTTCATTACACAATAATAATTTTGTAATAATAAAGAACGCACACACACTCGTGGAGCGGTTACATGTCGCATTGACACAACATAACCTTACTCAATGTTTGCTTTCCGTAATTGGATTAGTAGTATTTATAATTCAGAGGTCATTTACAACATAAATTTTAAATACAATACGAACAAGTAGATGCCAAACAGCTGCAATGAGAAAGTATGTACCTACCTGCATACGAGCATGCAATCTCAATAAAATATACACTTATGTAAATGCACCGTGCCAAGGATATTCTTTTTCATTCATGATTTTGTTTGTTGTTTTTACTACAATTTCCTCACTCACAATTATTTAATCGCCACATACGTTTTTGTGTCGACCATAACGTGCTGTAATAGTTAGACAATTTGTCTCAAATATACAGTACTATCTGACTATAAATTATTTTATCGGCAATCTTCAATACCCGAGTCGTTATCAGTTTATCTTCCGCTGTGTGGATCGTATCATAATTTTGGTCGATCCGATGATCACCCATCGCACCTTTGAAACCAATAAGATTCCTACTATCCACATACAAATTGGCTGTCACTCTGTTAATTTTTATATTTTAATATCTGAGACGGGCGGCTCATATCGTTGTAAGTCTTGTTTGCATTAAAAAAACATCTTGCGAATTTTACAGTACGACGTTATTCTCATTTTTGAATGTGTTAGTTGTAATAATATGGCCTAGGGTGAACAACCATCTAAGTCAAGTTTTTCGTTGCATTGCACGTACACAAACTCAACAATACTCTCAAAATTTGTCTCAAAACTCATGATACAGTTAATACACACACGAATTAATCTTCTCCTATATAGTTGCATTAACACATACCTTTAATTTTTAGTAATGTTCATTCAAATTTCAATGGCATAATTTGTGCCAAAAATAAAAAGAAAAATATCTCGCCAGATGGAGAAAAAAGGTTCCCTGTAAACCTCAACCTTAAGTATGACTTGTGTTGTCTTGTCCTTTTCTTATTGACATATGACTATAATAATGTGTAACATGTTATTAATTTCAATGGATCTTACTTGTCTACTGCAATAAAAAAAAGTATGTTTAAAAAAAATACGCCTCTAACATTTGTAATAGTTTAATAACTCCACATTCAAAATGGGTTAAGTAAATATAAGCCCTGTATAACTAATATATTTAAATCAGGCACACAGACCACGTGGTCTTTAAATCTTCTCTAAAATATGGCAACCAGCTCGTCTCCAATCCTTAATGCGGTGTCCTCGGTGTCCCGCAGCTAGAGCGTAGTCGCGTCACCGAGGGCGTCACGACGGGCGAGGGCGGCGGCAGCGGCGATCGATGTGGCGCCGGCCAATGGCGGCTGTAGCTGGCCACACAAGGCGGCGCTCCGCACCATGCGACGATACTTGACGCTGATTCATTTTATGCCTGCCTCGCGCCGCTGGGCAGAAGCCCTTCTAGGTCTTTCTTGCCCCCTAATCCATTAGAAGTCAACTAAACGTATACTTATACTGCCGATAGTGGCTTTTTATGAAATCCTGAATTTCTACAATATATCAATGTTTCCTGCAGTAAACACAGTTATATATATATTAGTAGAATATGTATTCTTGCAGTAGCATTCGCTCTTTTTTGACACTGACACTATTGTGATGAGCGTTTATAACGTTACTGCCCAGTCGTTTGATACAGGAGAGTTTCATTTTTATATTATAATCACAACCACGCGGTATATTTCTGTGAGAAAATACTTTTATATTCAACTACAACATCGACTGTCATAAGGAATGTAGACGTTGGTTAGAGAATCACATTTTTTATGTGTTATCTGAATATTTTTTTACACATAATACAATACTTCCGTTACATTACGTGGTGTATCATTTACCAAATTCATCTGGTCTACTTTAGGTAAATTCTTTTGGAATTGCAATTATTCCTAAGTATTCATATCAGATTCACATGATCCATGGAATATTCATTGAAGGATTCAATATATTGAAAACTATACACATTGACACCACAAAACTGTGATGTGGCGTCGCTAAACTGTGCCGTTTAGACAGTTTTCAGTTACTATCCAAGCGTGAAGAAATTTTGTACGATCTATTGAAAAATGATTTTCGACACGCCAGTTCGTGGGTACCGACGCAAAGTGGTGAGTGGCGACTATGTAAGTGGTGCATACTGCGCACTTGAATCGATGCTGACACTGCTATTCTCTGAATTTAAACCGCCCCGTTACATTTTCATCCTTGAAGACATCGTTTCTGTGCCAATGGATAAATATACCGTACCTTCGTGCCAGAATCTTGCTACTCAGCGGAAACATTTTATATTATTCAAAATATAGTTGTGTGTATATCGATAATTTAAAATACACCCATGTATCACCATTAACCCCAACATTGTTCGAGAACGTAATAACTGTAATTGTTAGCTATGAGATTAAATATATCAAATCCAAAATTGAATCATGAAGTTTAAATAACCATCCAGGACAAAAACTACCTTCAGGGAAATAGAACTTTGGAATTATCATCATTGTTACTTTACTAAATACCTGTCGAGTGATTTATATAAAATAGACGATACTGAATTTGCACTAACACATCACTACAAAATTTCTTATACGTACATCAGTTTTTCGCTTTTATTACAGTTTAATGATATTTACGTAATCCCTAAATAATGTTTTATGTTTATTATTCCCATATATTCATTATGCATAAAATCATAAGTACATCAAAAAATCTATGCCTGGTGAAAGCGAAAGAATTTTATTACGTCTATTATTATTTTTTCCGTCCCTCATTCATTGTGCTGCGGTGTTAGTACCTATTGTATACAATTAAGAGTCGTTTCACACTGACTACCTATAGAGGAGGGTCCAAGAACATAATAATATAAGGCTATCGGGTCAAGGGCGAGACCTTTTAATGGCCGTAAAGGATATTATTCACTCTCCATTATCAGAGGGGAATCTGTCGGGCGATGAACTCCGCCGCTCGTTTATTTGTCAATATTCATCTGAGCACATGGCATCCCGTATGATTGAAATTGCATTAATATTACCTAGATTCTAAATGTGAAGAGATATTTTTTAATGCAGTCGATCATTTTCTATAAAAAACTCAATTTATATTCTGGTGTTTTTTTTTTCAAAGGTCTCATGGTCTAGTATTTGTAGTAACGTTTTACGATTTTATTATTCTCTGGTAATCCACGAATGCTTTGATTGCTATTGATATATTGATGCTATATGAATTTATATGCTTTTTTAAAAAAAAATCCGTGTCCCCTCTATCCAAGGAAACAATCATATGTGCAAAATACATATGGCGTCAAGTTTTTTAAAATAAGTGAGTTGAATATGTATCTCGTGCATAGGAGAAAGAAACCTGACGACTCAAAGCTACTGATCTAGTAAATCTGTCGCAAAATATCAATTTTCATCAATGTTTTTCATTAACGCAAATCTTGTTTTGGTTCGCCTGAAAAGTATCATTTGTATACATACTTAACGCCAAATCTTCTCCTTTCGCGCGAAGAATCGAGAAAGCCAACATTGGAGAAATATTCCTCGCTAGTATGTAGTGTTTCCAATAGTCGTGCTATTCTTGTTAGCATAGTAACTATGATATAATTTTTCACATAAATTAAAATTTCAAAATTACTTACATTCTAGATTATATTGTTATACATTCTTAATTTCGAAAGACCGAAAACTACACATTCACCCGTATTGGAGCCACCAAAAGATTTAGTCAAATATTTTTTTTCCTCGGGTTGTAGCAGACTGCTTTGGAGTTTCTTCAGAATATCTTAGATGTTTATTTAAAATCTTGTTCATTATTCATGTATATTATCTATCCGGAATGATATAACGTTTGAGTTAATAGTCGTAAGTAGTGAGTACACGAAATATGTTAACTACATTTTTGAGTAGATGTTTTAGATAATTTCCCATCTAGTACGCTCCTTTTCTAGCTAACCATATTGCATGTTTCCATAATAAATTTTAATATTTTTGTCTGCTCCAATTTTTTCGTGTCGGATTTTACTGGTTAATAATTTGAATTTCTGTAATATAATTCTTCAACTTGGTAGTATGTCATGTGTAAATTATTTTATATTTCGATAATTATTAATGAATTTATTTTATAGTTGTGTAGTTGCTGTTGATTCGTATCATAATTGTCATGAATAATTTTTATTTCAAGAACCATGTCAAAAATTATCTCCAAAAACACTTCTCTGTACCGGTCATACAGACTCACGTGCTCGACGTGCATTCATCAATTGACGGATCGGTGCACGTGTGAACCACTGTAGGCATGCCATTTTTAGAGAAAAGAGTTGACATTGAAAACATGGTTTGTTGGTTTCAGAGCGGCGGCGGTGCTCGAACCGGAGCACAGTCGTTCGGAAGCGTAGGCGGTGTAGGCGGTTATCCTCCGTCACAGGGCGGCGCGCCCGTTCCCTATGCGCCTTATCCCCAGCAGCAGCGCTACCCCTCGCCCACCGTGTCGCCTTCGCAAGCGCCGCCGCCCACCCTTAGACCGCCCTACTCACCGCACCAGGTATATCTACATGTTACGTCCATATTCACTCAATTGATACAACACTATTCGCTACGTACGATGCATTCAGATTAGCTATCCATACATTCGGTGTCTCGATACTTATCTGACTTGTTTGTCCACGTGCAGAATAGTTTATTATTTTTTATTCTATGTTACATTTTTTTATCAGGTTATTTATAAATTGACCAGACGATCAAAATACCACCATAATAAGACAACTTTGTTAAATTTTATGTTTCGAGGAAATGGCACATAAACTTTGACTTGAAATTTTAAAATATTTTTCTATAATAACAAAAGTACAAACATTATTTAAAAAACAAAATGCTTGAGTGGATGGTACAGTGTTTGTCACTCAGAATATCAACGGTCCAATATTGACATCTCATAACGGACAGTTGACGTATTTCTACGATGGGACATTAGATTAAATTCATCAATTCAAGCAAGATTTTTTTTTTTTTAGTTTTTATTAAAAAGAATGTATGCAGTAAGAATGAAAATTTTTAATATAGTTCCACGATACGAGTTTTCAATGTTAGACCATCTATATTCTGTCTACTATTTAAATAATATACGTTGACAGTATAGTTGTAGAGAATTCTGATATCCAATTATGTCAGCATTGTCTACCGATGTGTACGTTCTAAATAGGTAAAAAAATCTTACACGAATTCAATTTATAACTATCACATATTTTTAAAATAACCAGCTCGTTTTCAATTCAACGTCTGAAAAATTTCAAATAACTGTAATGACATAAAAATAAGCTCTTTTATTGATTGAATTGGCATTCACTTGGTAGAACTCCATTATAACACGGTGAAAAAATAGCAATGTATTTTAGTTCTACAAAATTTATTAAAGAATTTTGTAGAACTAAATACATTGCTATTTTTTCACCGTGTTATAAGCCCTTTTATGTCGTTGTAGGATTTTATACAATACCTTAATTATGTCTGAATTTATATTGATAACGACTGATAATGTAATGTCGATGACTCAAAAGCAAAAATACACATATTGCACTTTTTACAGGTTGACCATATGAATGACAATAATTTTGTTCTTATTGTTATATTTACGTCATGAGTAAAATGATTTTACGATACGGAACACATAAAATCACTGTTACAAAAAGAAAAAAAAATGTATTTGCAAGTCAATTATTATTTCATTGGATGTGAATTATATATGTTTTAATTCTTATTTGATGATTAGAAATGTAAATACCGATTTGAATATATTTTACTAAATTATTAAGTAAATAAAAGATCTTGCATACTTTTAAATTCTATTACGTAAAACACAATTTGCACTAAATCCACATTATAAAACATAATGACAAGGGTCGGTTTAGTTCGTCGCGTATATTTTCAGTATTCGTTCGAGCTTAAGGAATTATCATTTTACCCATTAAAAGTGGTTATGTTAAATCTTAACTGAAAGAATACTAAATAACTTTTCAAAATACTTAGAAAAATCTCCACACGTTTTTTTTATATTTAAAAAGTGTTTTTCCCAAAATCAATTTTTACACGAGATATGTATCGAAAGTCGTTTGGCTCTTGGTTAGATGATATGTAGTGCCGCGGTATTGCGGCGCATCGTGCTATGCAATAACTGTGATCGTTTGCATGTCAAGCTAGATTTATCGATCACGATTTCCTGGCTGCGTGCCTCCGCTTTTCTCACCCGCTAGGCCACCGTTCATTCGACTCCCTCATCTACCCCATCGCCTCCCTTAACTCAACACCGTACATAATATTTAACTGGGTAAGTGGGGTAAACACACAAGATTTTCCTTTCGTTCGTCAGATAGGAACACCTAAGCACCAAGTTCAGTTTCACAAACGCCGTCACATGACACCCCTTGGCAATTCAGCCGAGTGGAGTCCATTGTAATTGGCAACAGAATTAAATTCTTAGCGTGTTTATGCATTCTTGGAATCGAATTGTGCTAACGACTTTTTGAATATGAAATTAAAAGCCGAGCCTTATCGCGAAAACAAAACTCTTTCTCATACATATTGTATGGTGTTATTATATTATTATTCAAAAAAGTCATTGTCTTGAAACACAATATTTTGTTTGCTGCTTTCGGTTTTCGATTATCATGTACCTACAGAAACTATATGAATAAAATATCCGATCAAAAAGCGTCATGACGACTACGCATCGAATTATAGACAGATTTGAAAGGTGACTAGAAATTCTAATTGCCATAAATTTTACGATTGAATCGAGCAAAATTCAAAGATTTTTATACACAATCTCTAACTGAATTATCATTTCCGTAATTCTCAAATAACATTTTATATAAATTTAAAACGTGTGTTTTTATAGACGAATTTACATGACTGAATATGTTAGCGTAGTAAGTTTAAAAATATTTATTGATAGTTATCAACAATATTTAATTATTATTGTCAAAATATACACGTTGTTATATTTTTACTTTGTATCTTGTGAAAGAATAATGTGTGTATAAATAATTATAGTCAATCAGATCAATTTTTGAAATCGACATCTTTTTTAAAACAACCTACTTCAAAAGCTTAAATTTATATATATCCGTCTTAGATAAATAATGCTAAATAATATAGTATCTTTGAACCCCGGGTATCCCATCCATGATACTGTTTTTTTTTTTAAATAGCCTAACTTTTAAATATTTTACACATAAACCAAAAATATCAGATAAAGTATAAAGCTCTTCCCAACTAAAATGATCCGGATGATATTCATGTTATTTTTTGTGTATTTTGTTTTTTGAGGAAGTTGCGGATGTTTTTCGGCAGTCTAAATTTACTGACAACGACTTAAATAATAAATTAAACTATTTGCTATTTTACCCAATTTTCCACGTACACATTTCCGTTTATGAAGTATTGCAACAAAATTCACATTTTTTTTAATTCATGCATTTTTATTGAGATGGGATCCAAAGTATCATAGGCGATTCCCTCGCCTTTTATGGAAGAATTTTTTCATAAATCTTTTACAATATTTTTTTTTATTAAATATTCATATACTAAAAGCACTGTTATAATTTATATTTTCATAAATTCGCGCTGGAATCGAGAAGATTAAATATACGAAATTGCTTCGAATAAGTTAAAAGTACATATTTGAATATGCACTTTTGTTTGAATATAGATATAAAGATAATGGTAAACGGGGACATTACTGAGACCAAACATATCTATCGATTCTGTCTCTATACGTTGACTCATTTTATCACCCTGGTTTCCACTTGTCGCAACATTCAGATCAGGAATGCAAGCAGTGTTAATGTTAGTTTGGGTGCATTATTTTTCTTTTAAATCCGAAGATTCCAAACACCGAATCCTTTGTCGACAAGACAATTTTTTTTATATCGGTGGCCTACCTGTATCGACATATATTTTGAATGTTCAATGTATTTCATAAGACGAAATCTTTCCGTTATTTATTTAACTCTTATATATAATATTTTTCTCGTGCAATCACTAAGGCGCTAATCGAACATTTCGAATCTATTGTCCTCCGATTCGTTCATTCGAGTCGTATCTCTGCCTGGCGGATAAAAAATAATTAGGTCTTGTTTCTTCCTTCTTACTCGGGTCAATATTAATTATTCTATCTAAGCAAAAGAAGTTTTTTTGAGTTCATTACTTCGTTCAAGATGTATATACAGAATAGAATTGTTACAACTTTGTACGATTCCACACGTTTCGATGAAACCTTACAAAGTTGTAACGATTCAAATTTGATATTGAAATTCCATCAAGCGCCTTCAGTCGACATCATAAATTTAAAACCATGTTAAATAAAATGTGCTACATACCCTTTTTACCTTCAAGCATTCTATTGATTTTATATTTAATATTAACGAAAAATCTTATTACCAAACTATGCGATATTTATACCGTTGTTTTTCGTTACCATGCAATGTCGGGATATTGTTTTCATTGGTAGGAAAAAAATCTACAATACATCACAATGAGAAAAATAAAAACCTTTTATGTTTTGTTCGTTTTCTGAATGATGTCTTTCTGTTAGTCAGCCGGTAGAATTTCAATTCAAAACCAGTACCCGGATAAAGGAAGGAAACAAACTACACTCTCTCACTGTCTCAGAGCACTCTCCTATATACCGCTTGTTTATATATGTAGTTGTAAGGTCGTGCATTTACCTCGAATGGGTTTCATATAAATCCCTCGCGTAAAGTTATATAACCTTTGTGTAAGTGTGTATGGTCTTGTTCGTGTCTACTACTGGGACTGGGGCTTGGGTGTCCCACATAATAATGCATGTCTGAGCCAAGTCTGAGATCTTTTGTTGGATTGTGCGCGGTATCGCCTTGTTGGCTATGTACTACATATATTGTAACGGCACTTCGAGTAAAATAATGTTAATCTTATCATAGTTTTTTTCGATTTTCAAGCACTTGCGTTTTCTCTGAAATAATTTCATATTAAATACATTCGCTAGAAAAATATTATTTTTCATATTCACGCACGTAACATGACGCAGGATCCACATTAAGCGACAATGATAATTACAGTGCTATATTGTATACAATTAACCACCACGGTGCAGATGTTACGTTGGAAAACAGTACATTTTAAATTTATTTATCTGGGTTATCGTCTAATATTATTTTATACTTTCGTATATAAAATCATATTTTGTTTTTACTCTTTTTATCGTGTTCAATATTTCCAGACGCCACTAGTACTTTTATATGCCCACCTCTATAGTGTTTCCTGCTTAAATATTGGTATTTTATATATCATCATCATAAGATACTCTTGCGGTAAATTTATAAACGATATTTATATTGTTAAACATTTTATAATCTATTTCTATGGAGAATTAGTTTTGGTATATATACTGGTAAACTTTTCATTTATGCTCTGTCCAAACTTTAACTTTAAAACAGACAGTGAGAATGATGAATGTAGCTGCAAGGTAAAATCGATATCCAAATGTATAGTAACAATTGGATAGTCGTTATGTGCCACGGGAGCACTTTTTCGTTTCATCGAAACAAAAAATGAACAAAAACATGTGCGAGCGTGCGGTGGCCTTCGCAGGCCTCCAGCGGGAGCCCCCACACCCGCCCACGATCTCCACCCTCTCGCCTGCCTCGGCGAAAACGAAAGTAAACACAACTCGGTCAAAGGGTGCACGGCCGCCCTCCCAACGCCTACTGCCGCCCACCACCCGGGAATATATCCAACACCACCGCACACACTCAAAATACGACGGGTAGACGTCGAAATGCAATGTTGACGTGTCTAATACTATATACCACTTTCGATGACGTACAGATCTGTTCTTTTGTACGTCAATACACGAAATAAATACTATAATGATTAATTCGATTATTTACAAAAGCACGGCTTAATAAACTTCTCACTAGTTTTCACATACGATCGTAGTATTTTTTTTTAAATATTAAATAATTTATCATATGAATTTAGAGAGAAGAAAAGTATTTTTGATTATTTGAGAGAAAAAAAAAGTTTTTAAAAATGAGGACTCCGAAAACCGAAAACGAGGAAGCATGTCTTAGATGACACATATTACTATAATTTATGTTTGTTATTTTTCTTCAAACGATCGGAGGTGACAAACGTATCTGATTAATTATGACTGATTGTCATTTTTAAACATTAGTTGAATGTTTCAAACTTACTGATATCCTTTTAATTGTCATACCTATGTGATGAGATTGTATGTACAAATTCCAATCTATACTCATTGCTTTTTTTGCACATCATTTACATAGTGTGAATTTTTTTACTTTGTTCAATAATTACTATTAACACTTTTTATTTTCATTTATTTGTTTGTTATCATAACGAGTTTCTTGGAATTTACTTACTTTGAGATCGCAGCAACGCGCGACAGGTCAGCTGGTAGTATATATAATTTACTCACTGTGTTAGGGCCGATAAGTAAATTTTCTTTGAAATTCCAATAGAATGATCGTTTTGTATTCGTTGTCACGACCAAAATTTGTTAGTGAATATTTTGATTCGTCAACAATAGTGCAGGCAACGACACGAATTTACAAAATCGGCAACACTAGTCAATGGTTTGGAGTAAAATTTTTGTTGAAGACAATTGTATCTACTAGCGTGTTAAAGTGGTAACTAAGACTTACAATTTTACATGCTGAACGTTTATTTATATTATATAAAAAAAAACCATACTTCAATGATCATTATATTATGTTGAATGAATACAGAAAAGCCGGCGATACCTTTGACCATTTTCACCATTGATTTTTTCAGTCCGAAGTCTATATGGAAGACATACTAGGGTATATAATATCCTCGCTAATTCTGTGTATTCATCTATAACACGCACTTTATCTACTGAATGTGTTATATACCCACAATAAACCCCAATCAGCAACAATTTCAATGTGATGGATTGCGGCGACATCTATTTAACAAAAATTTTCCATATTCAATTCTAATACAAAATATTGATTCAATGTGTTTTTCCAAATTGCAAACAATAAATATTATAGTGGTTAAATAATAAAATTATTCATTAATTGATTATTACAAGACACTTATTAATAATTAATTGCCATTTCTACTATTCGTAGTAAAGATGAACGATAAAATTATTCAAGTTCATTGATATCGGCGAGAATTATATTTTTGTGATCTGTATTACGCCCGCGATTATTTCCAAGGCACACTTCATTAAAATATACATTCGGTTGTAAATAAATTGTGTAAGTGTGCATGTAGTGGTTTGTATACCTTGTCGTGTTTATTTTTAATAGTCTCGCCCAAGACAAAATGTTTTATGAATGAATTCACGTTCGTTCGCATAACGCACGTTTTCGTTATCAAAACGCTGTGTATTTTGAGATTATTCATTGATTAAATCTGTTCAAACATTCTGATATTGTTATTATTTTTTATTAGGCCTTGTTTAAGTCTTCTATATATTACTTACGTATTTGTTGTTTTTATCGCTTATTTCGTAAGCATTATCGCAGCGGTAAATATTCGTGTAAAATCAAATACCAAGGCATTGTTCGTCCATTTTTGAAATAAAATCTTTTCATATTTTCTTTACAAATTCTGTGTACGCTTTACTGTTATATTTTCTGGACAGTGTGCGTATGCCACTCCAATCAAACGATGCGAGTCTTATCACTGTCTGACGAATACATATTACTTTCGATTCAGTTTTAGATGGAAGTCTATGAGACATTTGTTTTTTCACTCACATGCTGGCATACAAATGTGGGAAAGAAAAGATTAACATTGAATACACCTTAGGTAGACGCGACCGATGACTCTCATTCACTACAATTGTGTCTTCTGTACTCTACATCAGAACTGTCAATTGAATTGTCCCTCGTCATATGACATACTATGTCGGGTGATTAACCCACTTTTTTCTGAAATTACGACATTACTACGAATGTCAAATTATTGCCTAAAAATAAAAACTTCAATATTTTTGTAATATGAATGATTATTTTGTGCTCATCGATTGTGAACATATGTGAATGGTTTTGTACAATATATTTTATAACACATAAATGAAATGCAATCAAAAAATTGTGTAAATAGTTCAAACCGAACGAAAATTAATATTTATTTAAATTTAACACATTCCTACCAGCAAATGGCAGTTAATATTTAAACGTAATTGTAGTTTGTTAAACCAAGCAATATCAATATATCTATCGTAGATAAGTACCAAGTCAGTGAAATATAAAAAAAACAGATATAGGGTTCGTTCTTTGCTTGAATACGAATTCGAAGTCATGGGTTAAATATCTCAATTCGGGTATGACACTTTTAAATCAGTTATATTGTTCGTGCTGATCCAATCCTCAAAATATTTACAGCTATTGAGTTGCTATTGTTAGTTTCAACTAAGATTATTAAAGAGTCGATATTTATATGATGATTTTGATCGATTATATTAAACCTTGCCTACATTACTTACTGTTTTTTTATTATTCAATAAGAAATAAGTATTATTTCTCTTAGACACTTAACCGTATTGTTTTAGCACTGTATGTATTTATTTGTGAAGGATTTCAATAATCAACTTCCCATTTCTTTTTCTAGTATGAGCAAGGACCCAGTCCTCAGGCGAGTCCTGGGCCTGGTGGGGCACCACACAGTCCAGGGCACGCGCCCAGTGCTTCCCCCCAGCCTCCACATTCGCCTCACACACATCAGGTAATTATCTTTTGCAACTCATTATTCAGTATATATGTAAAAAAAATATATGAATATTTGTACGTATTTTTATTGCTATAACTCTTCCGAAACAGTATAAAAAAAACTCACTTACCTAGCTACCGTTTCTTGGTAAACTGTTGAATTTCAAATATTCTCTAATGATATCAGAAAAACATTGTTTTCCTGTCTCAAACGGGAACGAAATAATACCAGTACTTATTGTCAAACAACACTATCACCAAATGTATACTTTACAGGAGATCAAAAAAAAAAAAAAAAAATTTTCTTTCAACTTAAAAGTGAAAGTTAATGACGAATGAAAAAAAAACTCGACCAAATTGAATCGATATTGTTTGTCTACCATATAGCCAATAATGTAAAATTTAGATACAAAAAAAGAAGGTGGCTTAGCAACCGCTCCCATAACTTACTGACATGTTGTATGGGTGACAAATGCCAACTTTTGCTGTGTTGGTGAGGGCGTTAAGATTGAATGTTTTTGATTTGGGAGAAAAAGAGCGTGTTTCGTATCAAGTTTCTGATTTTTAAAAAGACACATTAATTTAAATTGAAATATTGTACGATACCGAATAAGAAATCACTCTGAAGATTGGAGGACGATTCATATAAAGAATTGCAATGAGTATATTTTTTTAACCTACAGCCATGCTTAAGTTGCCAATAATGTAAAGTGAGATGTCTGCGACTTCGTCATAACATTTGAATGTGTGTTAAAGTCGGTTATCTAGTATAAATATTACAATAAATAAATATGTTTGCATTAATACTAAATGTCTGTTAGAAGAACGTCTCCCAAACTGTAAGCGATGGCCACTTATAATATGCAAATTTATTAAGTTCGCGATGGAAGACGTGTTGTAATACTAAATTCTGTGCATCTATATGTATTAAACGAAATTGTGAAAGAAGTGGAAGGTGAAATATCAAATGAACAGAATAAATTTTAACGAATATTGGAAAGAAAATGGATAGCGAGGAATAATTTACTTAGTGCAAATATAGTGCGCATGTCCGTGTATACATGATCCAAAAATAGACTGGATTGTATTTTATTTGTGACTTTCGTTTATTTACAACTCAATACTTAAAACATGAATATAAATTTAAATTCATTAGCTTGTTATTTAAACACTGTATGTCACTACGTGTGACCCATCTTTCGCTTATTTGGGCACCATCATCAGACAGACGGTGTATCGTAAGATAAACATTGAATAATGTAATATAATAAACTCCAAAATGTGGTTGGGCTATTCCATTTCTAATAGATGTAGGAAGAGGGTTGGAAACTAGCGATAACAGTGTTAATTATCAGCATACTAAAAAAGATATTTGGAGGTGAAAATACAAAAGGAAATAAATTTACCAGTGAATGATAGAGCTACCTGTTGTATTTAAAAAAATATTTAGGTGATAATAAATTGCTGTGAAGTTTTACTAATTTCTTAAAAAAATGACTTGTAATAAATGCTATTAACTTATTCTCGTTCGTTCTCATCTCGGTCTTATAACTTAAATGGAACATACTATATATATATCTGCTTATATAAAAATTTAACCGATGCCATAAGCACACTTGTAATGATGCTTTTTTTAAAAAATATATTTCTAACCGACTGAGTTTCTGACACGCGCAAGCTAAAGCCGGCGTGCCTGTTTTCGGTCATGTACCAACATTCGCTGATATATTTTAACGACTCATGGTTTCCGCTGAATCTCGTCGTATATAGCAGGAGGCTTCGTAGCGCACGAGAAATGTGAACGGCGAGGCGCGGCCCCGGCGAAGTCATCAGCATAGTCTTCTGTACAAACACGAGCTGCGCAGTCGACCTCCTCTCCGACGAAATATTTTTCGAACGCGGCCGCTCCAAACGCGCCGAGTCAACGAATTCGTTTACCGGTTTTCTTGGCCCACAGTATTAGAGTTCGCTCGTCTCTGAACCACTTCAACATCGCTTCGGTGTCGTCCCCGCTCCTCCAAGCCGCTGCCTACCAAATATCACGCTCGACACAAACAAAATCTAAACTTAATTCTTTTTTGATCATTTTTCATTTAAGAAGATTAACATATGTCCCAAACGTCTCTAAATAATGATTTTTTGTGGAAACAGTTAAGTGTAAAACAAAAAATATTTTACTGTTTTATGATATTATTATTTTGATCCTAGAATGAGCATTTTCAAGGATAGCGGTTCTTAGAATTAAATCGATTTTTAGAATATGTACTTAATTTTTTTTTTTTTTTTGAAAAATAAAATTCATAGTCAAATAAACGTTTCCAGCAATTACCAAAAGGTTCACTTGTTAAATTCTCCATTTACTATCAGCGTACTGACCGAATGATTATTTAAATAATCCTATACTCGGCTTATCCAGCACCATGCGGTAAATAAAAAGGCATTGATACATTTTTTGAGATCACTGTTTGAATGAGGGCAAGAATCCTCGTAATGAACCATTACGATTTTAAAAATCGATAGATATAGATAGATAAATTCTTGCGACATAAATATTTTAATTGCAGTCCTATATAGCTTGTACATAGCTACCGAACCCTGAAATGGTATGCTTAATTTCAAATATTGTGATTTAAGTTTATTTTATTTTTTATTTACGCAGGATTTTAAAAATCGTGGTTGATTTTATATTAGGCACTTTGGTTTCGTAGTCATATCGAACGCTGTTTGCGGATAGATAGCTGTTTGGCAACGAAATAGTTTTGACATCGGTTTTAAAAAAAACAGCTTTATAATAGGCATGATTGCTGCTGACTGGTTTTCATACTGTATTCGCAGATATAGGTATAGCTTCATAGGTACGATAGCCGAAATTTAATGTTCTTGGAATACATTTTGTAATACTTGCTCTGGCTGGCTAGGGAGATTGTACACAAATTCTTGTATTTGGCCTTACTTGCCTACTATTACGTCTAATATATATGTATGGAAGCTTTATAGACAGTGCGTTTATTTCAATGTTCAATTTAAGCAATATGAAAGATTTTGTTGCAATAAAAATTTAAGATTTATTTAAGACGATGCTTCCAGGAAAAAATCACTCTACAGCGGCTTTCAAAAGTGGCATCGAATACGTTTTAAAAATGATTGTGTATTTTTTTTAGTTGGGCGGTTTATGATTTTATTTCGAAGGCTGGTAATTACTTGATTTATGGCAATTTATATATTTCGACACTCTTCACATAGAAATACATGTTATAATTAAAATAATTGAAGTTGGACACTCTGCGTGAAAAAAATTTAGAGTAATTTATTTCAGTTAAGTAAGTTTCCATATATTTTTTCATTGTCCTACTCTTTAAGCGGCTGTTAAAAATATTCAGTTATATTCGAAATCCTTGTTTTCGGAATTATTCAAATATTAATTATCAATATGAATCGAAAATTATTATATACCTCATTACCTTCGCGATAACTGTTATAATAAAAATGCGTGCTAAATAATATTCAATTAGGTCCCGTATTTATATTCATCAATATATTTTAATTTGAGCTCTCTATTAACCCGTTAATATCTAATACCTCTTACCGCAATTGGTCGAGACAAAAAATGATTACGATTGTATTCTTAGATTTATCTAGATATATTTTTGAAGATTTAAAATCATTTATTATATCACATTAAAGTAACTATTGAAAAGGTGACTGACTCTGATTACTCGTGATTTCCCTTGATGTCGTATTCTCGCGGCGTTCATTTCGCCGGATCCACAATTGCCATTGTCGTCATGGCCCGCCAAGGCTTTCCTCGAAATTTTAGAAGTGGTGAAATCTTCGCGCCGAGTGGAACTTTCGAAACGAAACGCAAACCGGCATTGTTGCATTGCAGTCGCGCAGCTGTACGTATCGGCCGGGAGTTTGTCGCGGTGGGGTCGAAAGCCTCGTAAACCCGCCCGACTGTGAACCGACTGCATAGCATCGTCCATTCACGTCGTCTGTTGGCTTTGATGGCCTGCTTCGTTCCAGCAAATATTACATTATTTGATATCTATGAAGTATTCTATGATTTGGGAACTCATTCTGGGTGTCATTCCTCCAGTTAGATATAAAACGCAACCAATCATACCATATTAAACATACTTATCGAGAGATTCAGAATCATCATTAAATAAAATAAGATAAGGCGTAGGATTAAGAAAAGCATTAGCTTGAAAGGGGCAAGACTGGCTAAATATCTTAAACCAAAGCCAATAATATTTGTAGAAATCATGTTTACCTCTTTTATGTATTGTTTGCATTTTTTAATTTCATTACTTAGCAAGATAGTCCGTAACTGAATTACCTTATATTTTGTTTATCTCGTATATGATGTAATTTTATTTAATTCGAAAAGACTATTTATTGATAATGTTTCTAACGATGGCACATATTTTATTATTGTTGTGGAACTAAAACTTTTCTTGGCTTATCTATACACGGAAGTAATATATTTTTGAAGTTTATCAAAACAACCATCATTTCACTGTCCGCGTCGTAAGTATAATCGAATTTTTAAATCATGAACATTTCATTAATTATTTTAGGTGCACGCCTTATATACTCGCAACATACGCAATAAAACCGAAATTCAAGATTTTCCCGTTGCTAAATATTTTATTTTGCATAAACATGTCGCAGCAAAAAAGGCTTGGCTTTGCGAAGATTGCACTGCATTTTAATATGAATAGGAATATTGAAATTTCTCCCTGCCCTGTTCTATTTAGCAAGATCAAAATTCGAAAAAAAGTATAGATTTTATACACGCGTCAATTATTTTTTAATTTTTTTTTTTAAATAATAAAAACACATTTTTTTTAGTACTTATTTCCACAATATATTTTTTGATCAGGACCGGTTTCGCTCATCGCGACCATTATCAACTGATTATCAAATGCTCGCGATGAACGAAACCGGTCCTGATCAAAAAATATATTGTGGAAATAAGTACTAAAAAAATGTGTTTTTATTATTTAAAATATAATGCCTTTCCATCAAGAAGTGACAGTTAACACCTTTAAAGGTATTTTTTAAATAATAAATTAATGATTTCATTAACGGGGTTACTAAATGATACATTGATCAACTGATTCGAAATGATTATTTTTGTGTACATTTTCCTAAATAACGTAGTCCCTACACAGATGAACATCTAAGTATATGTTATTTTTTTTTACAATACATTCACAATATTGATGAATACTTGTTTTATTCATTTACATGTGGGTAACTAACTGGTGATAATTATTCTTTCGTTATTCAATGAAAGGCCGATTTCTTTTGAATTAAAAAATCGTCAGTTAAAATTTTTGTCGTACAGTTTGAAAACCAAATAACGTTTAATGTCACAATTACGTTACTTGCAACAAATAATTGCAAACGCTGCGTTGTATTAATGCACTATGCCTTACTACGAAGTATGTTTGAGGGTGAGTTTAGTGTTTGTGTCCCGAGGAATATGATACAAACCCTTACGGGGGTAAAAGTTTAGAAGACAATTTTCAGACTTCAGGCGTATGGATATTACACATATATCCAACTGATTTTCTTATTCGTGGTCTCGTTTATTAGCTTGAAAGCCCGTGAGAAATGTTTATGACCACATATATCTTGCTTTTTATAAAAAATCCAAATGAAAATCGTAGAACCAAGCTGCCAATAATAATGCCACTGGGAAGAACTTTAACTTGTAACTATTTCAGCTGTATATCTTCATTTCATCTATTATGATCTAGCATAGTTCACATGTATTGTGCCTTGAGGGTGCGATGTATACATATTCAAATTAACAAATACGTTTGCTTTCAGCCTTACCCACCAAGACCTGGACAACCATCTACGCCGAATGCCCATGATCCCGAATCGGTAAGTCCGATATATTTTCCGATCATAACTATAACGTGTTAAATTTCAAAATAATACGACTATTATTACATACACGTTTTTCAAATGATAAAAAACCTTTACTGAGTTTTATTTCATGATTTGACACTGCGTTTATTGTTATCATCGTGATTCTTGACACTCCATTTATTTTTATTATTGCGGCACCGAAGAAGATAACGCTCGTAGTAGTTGTTATACGTAATTGTTATATCTTGGGTGGGTAACCCATTAGATGACAACTGCCTTGTTATCTGACACGTCGCTTAGCAGGCATACTAACTAAAGGATCCTTTGCATGGCAGGCACCATCGCATTTCCTCGAATTTCATTCCATTCGCCGTCCTTGCTGAATTAGCGGCAATAAAGTTTTACCTGCCGTAATCGGGGCAGTAAAAACGCAGTCCCGGCTCCGGCCGTTAAACCGTTTTATTGAATTATTTGTCGGCCTGGTATTATTCTCTCTTGCACTACGTCTCCGCCCCGCTCCCCCCTCGGCGTTTTTTCGTTTGGTTCGTTTTATTCCCCATAATTTTCCGCGTAAAAATATTCAAAACAGCGTTTATTTCTATTATGATATTTGACGGATACCTTCCCTGAATGTTATTATTATGTGTTCGGCGTGTCGCGACTGCTCACGGCGGGCGTCTCCTATAAAATTTCACGACGCCTTTATTACAATTCATCATACGGGCGAACAGCGCGATAAAATTTATACAGCTTTTTATACATTCGGCTTTTTTATAACTCGCCAAAATTTCTCGTTTTTACATCGCCACTAATTTATCTGTGATTTAGAACACCGCTGCAGTAGCAATCTATGAATTGTACATACTTCCGTGTGATATATAAATGTGCGTATCTTATTAACAAAAATTTAACTTATAAAAGCTTTCAAATAGCTTTTTTGTAACAGGAAAAGTATACGCTAAGCATGTGATGTTGAAGAAGACACGGGTACGAACTAGTGGAGTTTTACTATTCCTTGTACGACTGAACAAAAGCGTGTGTGTAGATAGACGACTGAACCAGACGGAAGGCCGAGGTGGAAGCGAAATTACTTGTACTACTTCATCTATCTGAAAAACATTTTTTTTCTCGTTTGACGTCATTGATGTTATACCTTTATTATTCAACGCTTAGATTTTTTTGTTCTGGAGGCGATTGAATCGAATTGATTAATCAATTCTCCGTATGTTTTAAATATTAACAGTTCTTCATCTTCCGAAAATTTTGTCATGGCAGATTCTTAAATCTTTCTATTCAATACGATTTGTGAGATTGAGTACATTAAATCTTAAATATTAACATAAGAAATTCATTATTAAATGTTACATATAGTTCGGTTAAATGTCTTAAATTTCACAAGAAGTTTGAAACACTATTAGATTATTTCAATAAATGAGATTTAATAAATGTAACTTTTACAAAACTTTGTCATATTTACCCCATTTTCGGAAATTAAAGCCCCCCCCCGGCTGTATGTTTTTTTATTATTATTTGAAGTTTTCACGCATTTTTTCGTTTTTGGGTCCGTTGATAAAACGTACAATCGAGGTTTCACTGTATATGCGAATATCATTCAAAGCAATATTGCTATATAGTACTGTTTTGGATTAGCATTAGCCAGTGTTTGTGTGGTGTGTATGCTTAAAAACATGATCGAACGTTAAGAACGTTCCGCTTCCCAATCACAGTAAGCCGAAATTAAATAGTATAATTGATCGAAAAACATATGTAGTGGTTTCCGAGTAGATAATGTATGTTGACTACGGAAGCGTTTAGTATCACCTTGTGATTTTTGCATCTTTCATCATTATGTTTATTTAATAGGTAAATTAATATTATAAAAGCGGAAAAAATAACGAAGTATTCCTCGCTAGAAATTTTATTTATGGCTGTTGGAAAATTGTACTTGCAAAGGAAAATATTTTTTCGTCAACAAATATTCACAAAAGTTTTTTAATTACCTACATCAGAGTTTATCATGGCAAATGTTAAATTTCCTTAAGGTATACATACATTAATAATTTAAGATTTATAACCGCTACGAACAAACTTCTCTTACTTACTGTCCAAACATAATAATGAGCAAAAAGCATCGGGGGGAACCTGGCGCAGCTTGCGCTCGGTGGGGTTGCGATGGTGAAGTGAACGAGAAGCGAACGTCGCTGTGCTCCCCTTCGAATATAAAGCCAGCGACATTCGTTAGGCTAAAAAAAGTGCACCATCAGCGCGGTCGTAAGTGCAGTGTTTTATATCAAGAAAATACACCAATCAACTTTGCACAATTATAATTTATACCGGAGCAATGATCCGAATTAACTGCAATTCAATTTAAATAAAGTACAATACTTCATATAATTGTTTTATTTCAAGTTTTTTTTCCATATCGGAATATATTTTTCTTTCTGATTTTTAACAGAATTTGTCATTTAAGTATTGACTAGGTATTTTTCAATACTCATAATATTTCCTTCAATGCATTCCTTCGCAATTTGTGGGACTATCTATTGATTATTTTTCAGATTTTCTTTATTTAGTTCTTCATAATCTCCTGTCATTTGATGGTATGTTCATGTATTTCTTTATCACCTTTGTCGTCGCTTTTAGAAGTTAAAGATGTGAATCACGTTTCACTTCCAGCAACACAAAACATGGTACATACTCACAAGATAATCAATTAAATAATTCTATAACCTTTTATCGGTCACAATTCAGCTGTTGTCTGCCTCGTCAACTAATTGCGCTAACAAAAATATAGCTACAATTGATCGGTAGTATTTTTACCGAGTAGTAATTCTCATATCATATTTTACTGTAGCCGCATTATAAAAATCAGCGGGCCATACGAAAATGTCTCATGGCCGCATCGATACAATTTTTTTTTTTTTTAACATATTTTACTAAAAAATGGTGATACAATCGCAATGTATTTTAGTTCGACAATTTTAAAACTAGAGTAGTTTTTAGAACTAAAATATATTGCTATTTTTCACCGTGTTGTGATTAAGTTTTACCAAGTAAATAAATTTTGTTATAAAGCTGGTAGTTAGCCGAACGAAATCCTCTGGTTGCTGCATATAAGAACCAGTGGTCTAAAATCAATGATATATATATGTGTTCGGTCCAAACCATAAAAATTTAAGTTTTATTTACTTTTCTGCCGTTGTTATGATTACCATATTTTTGGAATTCTAGCAATTATGGTGGGATATTGCATAAATTAAACAAATATATATCAGTGATAATAAGTGACAATAGAAATGCACAAATTATAAAAATATCGGCTACTAATATTTCGACTGTATTTCTTAAAAAAATGTGGATATAAACGATTGCTATTGAAAACCTTATGTGAGTGTTGTAACCATTTATTTATATTATTTGATATACAACATTTTGCATAATTGAAATATTGATAATTTTCCCCAATACTAAATTAAGTTACAATGTGACAATAAACTGACGACTAGGTACAGTACGGTATACGTATGATTGTGTAATTGCAATGCGGTATTTTCATCAGATGCTTAAAAACAAAGCAGAAAGGAGTTCCTGTGGCCTTCTAAATCATTAGTTGTAATTACAAAAGATTTTGTAGAACTAAAATACATTGCTATTTTCTTCACCGTGTTGTAAATACAGAATAGTTCAATTAAGGTTCTTGGTAAATGACCTGCTGGCATAAAAAATTATAAAGGTATACAAACTTGATTTTTGTTATATGAATGCTACAAAGTGTAACATATTTTGATCTAAATCATTTTCATTTTTCAAATGTGTATATCTTGTACGCAATAGTTTCCTATTTGACTGGTTTAGTGTAATGTCATGATTTCCCTCGGGTATGCGGTATTTAATTAGCGTTATGTTCGATTCAAAGCCTAGAACCTGCTGGTTCTCGCTTCCTGATTAACATATTGTGTATCACTTGTAATTATCCCGCGCCCACACACCCAATTTATACTAATTAACGTTAACCGCAAATTCTGACGATACAAGCCTCCCGATGCCATCTTACTTATCAATCAACGTCAAGTGGGCTTGCAATCTGCATTATATATCAACATATACAATTCAATTGAAATGCGTAATATATCATCCCGAAATCTGTGTGAAAAATCATATTTACAATTAACAAGGTTTATTGAATCGGTTTTTTTTTAAATCATATATTTAAAACCGTGTTTGGTCTATCGGTGACTAGTGTGTGTTATTTGTTTGGTTGTCATCTATCATAGTTTCAAGTGAGGATAAATATTTATGGTAAAAATTATAAACATTTTTGTTTCGTCCTTTAAATTAAATCGGTAACAAAATCATTTTTTTTTGTTTCTCAGATTGAATAAGTGAAATCAACACAATAAACTTTCTATCTTTCACTGTACTCACCAATCAATTAATTGTGCTCTTCCTAATATTAAAAGGGCTATTTTAATATATTCAACGAGTTGTAAGTTTTTGAAAGTGAAGCAAATGTCTTTCGAGATATTTTGTTTCAAAAATTATCGTTATTATCATGTTAAAAATATCATTTTGCTATTTAGACGCCAAGTAATTACACCAAAAAAAAGATAATTCGAGTAATAGGAGGATAACTTTAGCTAATAATGGATCTCGTCGTAACAAAAATTTTGAACAGTAATTTTATGAATCAGGAAAGAATACGGAATATCTACGGTCATCCATAATCATAGACTTAACGTGTAAGACAGACGATATAGAAATATATTTCCTCTAGATTATATTGCAATGCTTCCTCCATCTAAACTTTATAATAATTTTTATCGGTACATTTCATCTCGTGATAGATGAGAATTTTCCTAGTTGCCGTGGGGTGGTTGAAAGTTTATTATATCTCTGCGTACCCCAACCCCTTGATATTCTGTTATAGCGTTCTTTTGTGATACTTTTTATTCATCGAGCCGTACGCGTTCGTTATGTGTAGTTAATCGTCCCCTACCTAGTCGATGCAACTCTTTGAACCGATTTTTTCCGCTCACTCTTTACAAATTTATGATTTTTATTTCGGGAATATATTCATTTGTGCGATTTTCAATTGATATATTCATTAAGTTTTCTACGCGTGAAAATTATATTTTTGTGTTACGGATACATAATACGTTTTAAATGGTTTTCTTAAGACGTAAATGGGTGGCGGTCGATTAAGTATTGAAAATGACGTGGAAATAAACTGGCAACTGATACAGTAGGTTTCTCAATCGCACTGTGCGAACGTAGCTACTGGAAAAGATCATTTTGCATTGGAGAATTGGCAGCCACAAGAGGCAAACAGAGCAGTGTTTGGAATGGGTTACACGGAGCGCCCCCTCGGAGTCGCTTCCGTGACTCGCACGCTTTCCCTAATTCTGTGACGTCACAGGCGGGCGGGATGACGCCGAGGGAAAGTGGAAACCCCTCGTATTTATAGAGGGACGCACGTTGGCCGTGAAAGGCGACGTCTGTCGTTCTATATTATCCCGGCATATATCTAGCCCTCATCCTTCTATTTATCCACCGATACGCTTTCGAGTGCTCCCTCGCTTGCGTCACAAATCCTCCCGCCGAACATGTGAGTCTCTGCGAGAGCGGCATACATTTCTCCGATACGTCATTCTATTCATTGAGATGAATTTCATTGCACTATTGTATCGTCGATGACTACCTCTTGACTAATTGACCGATTCTGAGTGCTCCATATATTTATATTACTAGGATAGCTGCGTTTCGAGAATATATTTTAATTCACGTCTATGAAATTTATTGATTGAATTGGCTTTCACTTGGTAGAACTCCATTATAACACGGTGAAAAAATAGCAATGTATTTTAGTTCTACAAAATTATTTTTAACAAATATAGTTGATAGCTATTTACAAAGGGGTGGTCTGATTTGCTTCCAGAAGGACCACTTCCGTCCCACATAATCTTATTGTCATAGACACCTATTGCTTCATTTAGAATTTTGAAAATTTAGTGTCACTGTGTTAAAGTAACAAGCTAGGCCGTTGGAACAGGAGAGAGGATGTGTTGTGTGCCTTTTCTGCACAGCTATATATAGATAAGCAAATGTTAGTTTAAGCATAGTTCTGACAATGGCGTGAGCCGAATTAGCTATCAACTATATTTGTTTAAAATAATTTTGTAGAACTCAAATACATTGCTATTTTTTCACCGTGTTCTATGAAATTTCCTTTGTTCTGAAAAAATCAATTTCCACAAATATTCTTATCTCTACCAAATTATCGGTAACTACCGCGACTTAATTGATACCTGTCGTTGGCGTTTAATTTGATGATTTGGAAAAAGTATTTTTCTTAGAGCTCGTTTCTTTCTTTAAAAAATCTTTTTGTTGTATTGTATTATGTATTGAAAATTGATGATATGGTTATTCCACTTTGAGATTGTGACGCGCGTTCCGGTTATTTGAGAAGCGCCATTTGAATAAATTTGTCGTACAATTAGCGTAAAATCAATCGAACCTACGTTATAGATTTTTTACAGTTTATAAAGTTTGATTATGCTTTCCAAAGAAGCTAAACACGCCTCATAAAACAAATAGAGTAACGAAGTTTATTACGAATATAGAAATATTTCTCCATTAAAAACCAGACATTACTTTGAAACGTATTGCTCGTAGCTCGTAGCATGCATAATTCAGTTGCCTTTTTACCCTAGCTTTACCTGAAAATTAACATTTTACGAACATAATATTTTCATGTTACCAAGGTGGCTGCGTCAGTCGGCCGTGTCGGTAACGAATATGAAAACAAGTCACCTGTTGCTCGCCACATTTTCTTTATGTATGACCTTTCCTTAGGTACTTTGTGAACGTCTTCAGATTTACAATGCTCGATTGTTGAAAAACATTTTTGCTGCCTAAGTTATAAGAAGTGTATTGTTAATCAATTCAAAAATACATTTAGTATATATAATAAATAATGTATAAGTCCCCTTGAATGTAACTTTCGTATTTTCATAACTCATGTTTCGATGTCAAGCTTCTTTCTTGATTCTTGAATTCACGTAGTTGTCACTGCTTCTGTTTAATAATGCAATTTTCGTATATTATTAAACTTATTGAATATTAAAGTCATTTTATTACAAAATAACAAAAATAAACGAGTTTCTTCTATTACTTAAATATTTTTACGAACTTTATTACTTTTTAAGATTGACGTTTATAACCAATTATTTTTTTAATGATTTAAAACCGATGATATATGTATATTATTCGGTTGAACAGTTATTATGACGCTGTGCCTAATGAATCTCTATATTGTAAATTTATGGCAAATCGAAGTGCAGTAGAATAGTAACCGCTCGTAAAATCATACTACCCAATCTTTTGATGGCAACATAGATTTGGGGGATATTGTTTTTTGTTGATTTGGGAGCTGCACGTGGAGTTACTTCGGTCGGGGCTTGCAGGCGCAGGGCGCCGTGCGCTGCTATTGATCTGGAGCGAGGCGCGCGCCTCGCCTATCGCCGCTCGCCTCCACTGGCCCCATATCCCGAGCCCGCTCGCTGATGCTGCTCGCTGCCGGTTGTCGACTTCTCTGTCACCCAGCCACACCATCTCAAATAATTATGCTTTCATTCTGCCATCGCATGTACATTTCTATCTCTATCAGCAAATACTAATCTCCCCTAAGTGCTGTAGATTAATGTCACGATGTCAATTATTGAATTGCACGTATCTCGCGCCTATTGCATTTTTAAATCATTTTTAAATTAGTTATCATTTAGAAGATGGGCACACATATAATAATTACTATATGATACATGAATAGGTACATTTACTTACATGAATATTTTATAATGATAATCAAATATGAATAATTACGTTGATCAAACCGCAATGACCATAAGTTTTAGTTAGACATATTATATAGTTTTTGTTTGTACGGCAAAATTTTGTAGGTTTATTTAATTTATCTTGCGTTACGATAAACTGACAGCACTGAAAAATCCTATAACTTTCGGATGAAATAGGTTTTTTTTTATTTTATTTATCATCTCAATATGCTATGTGAGAGACATTTGATAATTTTTACGTAATTCATTTACCACGAATAATATCCGCTTAGTGAAATTTCTTTTAAAATATCTTTGATGGAATCGAAGGAAGCTATCTAGAAGTTCATTTTTAACATAATTTAGAAATTGATAGCTCTCTCAATACTGTTGGTGTGTTACTAAATGTGACACTTGTTCCGCTTCTATGAAAGGTATTTTCATTGTAATTTTCGTGAGGTCACTCATTACTAAGGTAACCAGTGAATCTAATTTTTAACTCCAAAATAAGGAGTGGGGTGGGTCTATCCTCTACTCAATGTTTTGAGAGGGTAAGAATCAAAAAATAATAGTACTGCTAATTATGTATTAATCACTACTGCTTAGAATCGAAAATCTTTTTAATCTTCACCTGTTTATACTATCACGTTTTATCGGACGCAGTCCTGACCTATATAGCAGACCCTTTCTAGTCGAAAGGAATAAATTTGAATAGGTAGATGGATACATATAAATATATAAGAGAACGGCGAACACTCGGTGCGGGTACGTAGATGCATACTGCGGTATATAAACACCACAATGGACCTCTCCACAGTCCGAATCACTTCGATGTATATAACTAATGTGCCTATACACACAATGTTTGTGTTGGTGATTCCCTAATTGACTACCTGTGGAATAGTGTATAAATAATTAACGCATAAAGAAATTGAACATATTTTGCAAATAATTTTTAATAGAAGCTTTAAACAAAGACCAAGCAAAAAAGTATCTCCACTAAAATATTACCTACTTCTAACGGCTTTAGTATTCAGTAAACTAAAATGTATAAAGGACTATTTCATTCACTAAAATTATTTGGCAATATTTATGATGCAATCCCAATATTCATATTTATCTGGTATTTGCTAGAAATAATATAGTTTCTGTTTAGCCATACTCAATATGTACTGCCTTTAGAAAAAAAATATGGTGTCCATTTGCTTCCGTTTTTGATATCCGTTAAATTGTAAGAGTGAAAAACGTTTTCCCAAATGTTTGTTCTTATTAAAATTAAAATAACATAATTGTACTATATTTCTTTTAAAACAACGGTTTCTTCCAGGAAGGTGAAACACGAAACTCCTTTTCAATTTAGAGAAAATTGTCACCAAAACATCATACTAAGAACACTTATTTTTATAACAAATACGTTATGTGATATAGCACATTTAATTTCTTAGTATCCTTTGTCAGCGTAGGAAAATGTTAAGGCGCTTTATATTATATTTATAAAACAAATGTAATTTACACCTCAATTCAATGTATAAAAATCCATCGAAATCATGTGATTATACTTTTATTCAATTGTATCAAATGCTAAAAGTAAAAATATCGCTCTGCCGTATTCATATTGAAGCATTTCTGGGTGGTTTATTTAGAGAGACAAGTATATTATACACATTGTAAATACGAAACCAATCTTTTTAAATTATCTTCAAATTGAAATCCGCCGATGTTTAAATAATTGTAACGGATGCACATTCTTTGTTCTAAATATTTAATATTCGAAGAGTTAATATTATTTGTTGATACAGTGTGTTGAATGTTGAAGTTAGGAGAAATTTTGATTGCTTATACACGGGGATCGTATATCGAGAATAATTCGATTATTTCACTTGTGATTGTACCCTTTTGAACAATACCATTTGACACAACATTGAAGTGCGTGTGGGGTGGGGGCGGTCGGCGGTCCTGGCTTGAGGCATAGCGCGTACACTCGTACACGCTGCAAACCGAGTGAACTCTACACCGCCACCCTCCCCACCCCCGCTCCCCTACGTAATATTGATCTGGGATGTGTTGTGTCGGTGTGGGCTGGGCCAGGCGGCGCGCGCGCATCTCCACCGCGAACGCCAACGCGAGCCTCGCTCTCGGTCGCTTTTCTTGCAACCTTTCATTTTATATTATGTTACCTACTACAGCACTCATCAATTTTAACGCGCATGTGCAAAGATGACACTCAATTTTTTTTAAATATAAATCCGACAAAATCTATCTTCAAAGACATTCTTTTCGCGCCTGAAGTGGATCCGTATTACATTTTTTTTTTTTTTGAATTATTGTATAACTTAGTGTTTCGTAAAATTTTCTTGCGACGGTATAATGTGTAAATCTCTTTTAACGCGAAGTATCTTTTTTTTATTTTTAGGGTGGTTAGTATATCATTATAAAACAAAATAATGGGATGCGAAACGATTGTTCTTCCCTTCCATTCGCTGACCAATTAGTTTTTTGCAGCCGTTACAAGACTTGCCTGTACACCGATTCACATTTCACAGAAATCCAGTCTCATGTGGTACATAAATTGGGAAGCCCTGATATAGCTATTTAATAGGAATAAGTCTTTTAAGTATTTCTTAGAGTCCGCTCTAAGTTAACCCTGATTAGCTACTATTTGAATTGAAATTGTTTTGAATGGATCACATATAAATATCATTGTTAATTCTAAAATCATATCCAAATCTGGGTGATGTCGTTAAGTAAACCTTACACCTTACAACTAAAACACCTTCACAAAAACAAAAACTGATTCCACAAAATAAAACATTTTCCTCTTCGATATGATGGCTGTTTCTTTGAAAAGCATTCATTTTCATCGTGATCTAACTATATTATTAGAAATAAATATCAAATTTCAAAGCACACATAGAAAGCATAAATATAGTTTTCTGGAGATATTAATGATAATTTCTGGAGATACTAATTATTAATGATAATTTCAAAATTACTCATTCCCAGAAGAATCGTGTAGTGTGACGCAGTAAGCCTAGTAAATGTGATTTGCATCACATTTACTAGGCTTTCACTTTTTCACCATTACTATCATTTCTTACCCATCTGGTAACATTGAAGGAAGTTAAGTTGTCATAATTGCTTTATTGTTTCTTTATATTTCTGGAGAAACTTTTGACAGTTATTGGATTGCGCTGTTGCACCGACTTGGAAGTCTGCTCATCTGATTCCATTGTCCTTATATTCTACCGTGGCTGAAGCGACTTTGACGCGCACTTTGGACATCATTTTGGGCTGACGAGGGTTTGTTTGGTGTATCGGGAGTAGCAGGCGTGCGACATGCCGGCGGCAGCAGTGCAGACGTTGCCATGGCACCGGGGGTAGGCGGGGCGGCCGAGTGGACGGGCTAGGTGGGCTCATCGTCGCGACCTCTGGCCGGCTACTGCGGGCGGGGTGACCGGCCGGGCACAGCCGCCATCTGCCCCTCGCACATCATCACATACACGCCAATGCCACCGATTTGCCACTCGAAGCCGTTTCCCAGTCATTATATTATATTTATTACCTGCTAGGATTTCGAAACTCATTTTGAATTATTGACTATCAATAGCGTTTTCTTACGGCAATTCGCTTTTCTAAAATCATTCTTTCTCATTCTATATTTTATATAGTGAAAACACATTTTGTAGTACTATTTCCACAATACATTTTATGATCAGGAACGTTTTCGGTCATCAATAGTTAATACTAACGATGAGCGAAACCGGTCATGATAATAATATATATTGTGGAAATAGTCCCAAAAATTTGTTTTTATTTTTAAGGAAATCATACATTTCTACCAATAAGTGACGGTTAACACCTTATAACTCATTCAATATTCTTGACTTGACTTGGGCAGAACCATATCACACATATCGGTGAGATTTTTTTGTCTTATCAAAACGATTCCGATATATATTTTGGTTATAAATATGCGAATAATAATTCTGTACCTAAGTGTATACGGATGTAATTTCGTATGCTTATTGGATTTACTGAATGCATACAATTAATCATTATTAAAGTGTTAACTGTCACTTCTTGGTGGAAAGGCGTTATATTTTAGATAATAAAAACTTATTTTGGGTACCAATTCATACACGTACACAGTATATCCAATAATCGGGTGATCAATATCACCTAATGCAATGCAAATTACAAACTCGTCTTCGACAAAATTGATTAAAATTAAAACTCCATCGAGTACCAATGAGTTAAAAATTAACAGGTATACAAAACCGAAATGCATACCATTATAAACGCACTACGAGTGCGGGACCAAACCGATAACTGTTTGGATGATTAAAAATCGATCAGAGCTCACCGTGCATCTTCATATAATAAAAACGGTAACCCAACATACAAAATAAAGCATTTTTTCCACTGTCAATCATGTTTCAATGCTGGAGGGCAAATTTGTATATATTTCCATTTTAAAAATTATTTGTTCACAGAGTTGAATATCCTCTAAACACTTTCAAATCCTACGAATCGATCGCCGTGGAGAACGCTTTTAAAATATTTTATTCAACTGGGTAATTAATTGAAAATCATGAGCTTGTATTTATTAATTATTCGTGAAACCCTTGTGCACTCCTGATAACGTTATCTGTTTAATTTATACGAGAGCATTGTTTTGATGAAGACTTTCTAAGTATTGACGGTAATTATATTTACTCATTTCGAATGCATTTAATTACGCTGAGAGACCATTAAACTATCATTCCTGTCGGGTTCTAGGTTTAATCAAATGGTTTCTAGTTTTATAACTCTTCATACGACTGATTCTGTATAATTTTAGTAAATTAAATCGCTAGAAATTAAGTTCTGTCATAATTTTTCAATCAATTAAGTTAAAATATATTTGAAGACATCTTAATATGTGTGAAATAACAAAAGCTGACATAAAAAAGTCGAAAGCCGCTAATTTGTCTCTGGGGTTTTTAAAAATTAAGCATTTGTGACCTTTGAGAATCGCGCCACTTCCGACGCCTGCATATCCTTTAAATAAATTCTCATTCTTCTTTTTCACTTTTTGTTAGCTATAAAGTACACAATTGACTTTGATTTACGAATTAGGTGTTTACACTTACATTATAAGTTATACTATTTGTTTTAAAATTTTAATTTGTATTCTCGAATAAGTAATCGAGGCTTTTCCCCATATTTATATAGCACGAGTTATCTATAACTGAAACGTCGATATTTCTACAAACAATAATGGAATTATTATTTGCTCTATGGCGCTAATTACGTATTATATTTATCATTTCGAATCCATGTTTTATATAAATAAACGATCGTTTAATAATACTAAATTCGCAAGTTATTTCTAGGTATTACTTGTATTTGTACACCATTTGTATTAATATTGGTTTGTGAACACTTGATTTTCCCCCAAACATACAGAACATACGATTTACAAATCAGGTGTTCGATTATTGTTATAATAGTAATTAATTAAAAACAGGAAATTACCTACATTACGTTTATTACATGCGTTACGAGATATCGTTTTCAATATCTTTCTATTATTTTTGCATTCGCTATTCTTGTAGAATTTAAGATTTCACTCGACTCGGGTGTGATTGATTGTTATGTGGAAAATGGTCATTGAATCTTACATATCGATTGTGAGAAACTGACTACTCTTTTGTGTTAAAGTTGACAATTAGATATACATTCAATCATCAACATTTAACCAATAGTTTCTAAGCCTAATATGTATATATATTGTAATTTCGGGTCTATAAATTTTTTTAAAGTGTATTTGCATTATTTTCACTACTCTTGATTTTATACACATAAATGGTATTTTGTCTGACAGTGTATTTTCAGGTTGTTGTGTGACAGGTGCAAAAGTCTCAAAGGGAGTGAAAGTACGACGCTCCAATAACAACGGAATCAGTTCGTTCTGTTGTATATAAGGACAGCACAACAATAAATCGCTCGCTTCACAGGTACCTAATTCCAATAGGTATGCGTGTATTATGCAAGTGTGATTGTGGTGGTTATGTACTTGTAAAATGTAAACGATAACGAGTGCGAAAGAACGCTAGCCGCCAGACGACCTTGCCCCCGTCCCTCCGTCACCCTCTTTCCGTAAGCAATTTCACTAAAGTGACTAGCCGGCGATCGTGTTGGATGTCTATTATGTTGTAATAATAGCAGATAATAATAATGAAATGCCGTAATCAAATGAACTTCCATTGATGAATGAGCAAAGTAAACATAAAATACGATAAATTTTACTTTGTCGAGATTCTTTCATATTGATAAATTTCAGTGTTACATCAGAGATCGGTAATTAAAAATAGAATGAGCAGTTGGATTGCAATGTTAAGGAAATAATTAAGCAAAGTATATTGAAATATATATTCTACGTGACATAATCATTACTGGCCTTAAAATGTATTCAATATTATGAAATGATAAAACTTATTTTCAAATAATGAAATGTTATCGACTGTGATATTAGTTAAATAATTGTTGGTGCCTTGGATGCCTCCAAAGATGCTTAACCCTATTTGCCTCTGGGATTCTGGCCTCCTGTAGACCTTCGGTTACTTACCTATATAATGCACTGTGCATGAAATTGAAGAAAGTTAGCATGCCATATGCGAAAATAAAGCGATCGAGGTGGTATGGACAATCATATAGCCGCTGTTTGTAAACTTTGTGATCTGCAAAAGGAACGAATATGGTCAGAGAAATATAAATTATATTTATATTGAATGCCAGAGATTGCTATCATATGTTTCGTTTACAATGCGATATTTTGAGCGACACAGCTGGAATTAGTATAATAATGATTACATCACTGTATCGTCAGCTGTGTTTTTCTAATTGTCTTGTTTTTTAAATAGCAATAGTTCTTTTTACCTTATTTTTTTTAAACATATTACTCCGTGCTTATATTATAAATAACTCGAATATATATATGGTATAGTCTTTTTCGAAAATGTTTTTAAAAAACTTGAATCATGAAAGACTTAAGTGTAGAAAAAATCGCCATTTTATTTATAGAATATATAAACAAAATCAAACAATTACATATTAAAAGAGAACATCTTTATCTTTATCAACAGATGTTATTTAGCTGACGTTTCATTTTTCAGTGGTACCCATTTTGGCACGGTGTTTTTTTAGGCTGTCAAAACGCACAATTCGTAAATAAATGCAAACTCAGCTGATGGATCAGCTTCGTGACGTCACGCACTTTATCAGCACATATGGCTTAAATCTTCTTTTTTCCAATTCAACTACATACAATGCTGTATTTTCTCAAATGTGATTCTACAATATTTTATTTCCTACAATGTTTTATGAGTATTACATCGAGGAAATCTTTCAGTGAATGTAATAATATAATGCTATGCTACAAATTGAAGTATTAGAAATTATATAATGCGGTAATGGTACATATCCATTTAGATCTATGTTCTGAAATCAAATAATTATTATAGCGATCTGTTTTGGAGTGTTACGACCTGGCAAATACTACATGTATTTACTGCTTTACGGATTCCTCTATAGCTGCCGTTACAGTCATATCAATTAAAATATTAATCATAAAAGAAGACAAAAGCATTTCGCATAACCATAGACATCAAATCGCTATTTTCATAGGAATCAGTAAGTTCCATCAAAAATATCGCGTTTTATGTACTTCAAATCGTAAATTTGTTTCATTAATGAAGTTTTAGATATGTATGTGTATAAAATGAACTTAAAATACAGTGTTTTTACGAGATAAAGTCTGTCAATATGAATTTTTTTCTTCATTTAAATAGTTCACTCCAGCTAGAAATACTTATCGTCTTATATTAAAGATTTCTAGCAAATTGGTGAGTTTTTTTTTTTTAATATATATCGATCCTAACTTCTAAATATAATCATAAGTCTAGCTAAACGTTGTAGATATATATGTTAACAAACGAAATAATACGGGACAACTAAATCCCAATTTTCAATTTCTTTCAAAAGTATCGACCCCTAATCAATTTTATTGACGATAATATACCACATGAAATTTTTTTGGAAAATACAGTTGTACTTTCTTTAAATCTGTTTGTCTCTTCATTTACTTTCTTGTAATGAATAACGTGCGAAATACATAACCTATTAATAACGCGTAATGCAAGTTATTGAAGTGCAATCGAGTATCACAAGACGGCATTTAAAGCTCGTTTGTGTGGTAGATCCTAAATTATTATAACAGTACCTACCTGTGTGTGTGTTTTGAACAGAATTTCCCTTTCGCGGATACTTGTCAAGTTTGCACTGAAACCCGTTTTTCCTGTTTCGCCGTCATTGAATGTTGAAGGGCGAATGGAATCGTAATATATAATAATGCACTTATATCATTGATGTGTGCGTACGCAATACTAAAACACAATGCAATACACCGCGAACAATGCTCATCCTAACTCTTCCGGAGAGAAATAATTTCGACGATATAATAATTATATGATATTTAAAACAGCTTTAATCTACTTCAACTTTTTTCTGGTATCCTGTTTTTCTAATAATGTTTTTAAAAAATAGACCAAGTAATTTTTTCTTGTTTTTTTTTTAAATACAAAATAAAATGAATTAGTATGAAACGATACTATTTCAAAGTAAATTTTCATTTTTATCTCAAAAATGATTTGTAGTCTCACTATACCATCGTTTGCTTTCTGAATTATGGATAACATAAATTTGCAATTATCTTCCATTATCAATTCGACTGCAAATAATAAGTGTATCAGTTCTAAGTATAACAACACTCGGAAATGCCCCTCTTATGGAGAGTGAACAATCGTTAATAATATATTCTTACATAAGATATAAAGACCTCACAACTTGTACGATTTATCACATCCTATGCAATTTGTCGAAAGTTCATGTACCCATTATCACTCCCGGGCGAAGGTAGAACACGTCATGTTGAGAATCCCCAATAATGTGATATGTAGTAAGGCCTGAAATTTACCGTCAAACTTCAATAACTGGTAAACGATAAATATTTTTTTTTCATTGCCAAAATCGACCTGGATCACATGATTAAAATCTAACGTTGTGTGGTACCTTTTACTGAAATGGTATCCTAGATTTATTTATACATTAGTAATTTAGAATAAGTCTCATATAATGTCCGTGTTACATACAATTTTCTTACTTAGCCATATTTTACTCGTTCAGAATATTTCTATGAAGATATTCTTCGTTGCTACAAAAGCAATCGTTAATTTTTAAATCAAATATTATTAGTATTCTTTGAAATACGTTTTCAGAGTTTTTTTGATGCAATAAAAAAATAAATTATAAATATTACTATGTAAGTTCTAATAACATACCTGCATAGTGTTGGCCTGTACAATGGCGATGGGTTGACAAATGTTACCAACGTCGCTAGTGCTAAAGATATTGTTTTAATGTTGCTAGAGCCTAAAAACAAAGCACCCTATTTTGCATGTATACTCTTCAACAAACTCGTTTTATTTTCGTCGTATCTGTCCTTAATTCGCGATGAAATAATTTACGATGTATCCTAATTTCATATTTATGGGTAGTTATAGACAAAGAATTTTCGTCGTTTTATCAGTATTGCAAGCACAATTGCGAGCAGTAGCTTTACAAAATCTACTTGACACCTGTGGCTGGCAGCTTCCGTAACATAAGCGTTTCATTATTTAAGATTACCTATTAACAGAGCTCTATAATTTAGGAATTATTTTATAGGTCTATTTTACTTAAAGCAATTTTATACATTTGTTTCTCTGTTTGGCTCTAAACTGTTTCATTTAATAAATATACAGTAAGGTTATGTGGTGCAGTCAATACTACAGAAAACGTATACTGGCAATGCAGGTTTTGTCTGACAGATAGATAGATAATTCTCCGTCTTCAGATTGCAATATCTTTTTATACATATTACGACAGGAATTATCCTAACCATAATTGCTATGATATATATGAGTAGCTATGTGTGCTTACTGTAACAATTAGGTTTTAGTTTCCTAATGTATTGAATTGTATAGAAGTAGGTGTGCAGAAAAGAAATAATGGGGATTTCCCCGCACATTAGACGAATTTATGAATACCTTAACATTTCTCAAACGATGTTGTGCCATTTCATCACAACGTGTTTACAAACAATGGCCAATTAATAATACATGTTAAAAATAGCACGCTTTTACGATGGATTGACGTCATCGACCAGCTGGCGCAATTGGTCCGCTCAAATGAGTCGGAAATGCGGAAGTGCAGGCAGTGTTCGGGTTCACTGACCTTATACTTTTTATCCCGATCCGTGTTATGTTTTTATGACGTCGGTAGTCAGCCGTCTACGGCGAATGCCCTATATTTTATAAATATGTTCTTTCACACAGACGCACGCACACTGCCACACCGCACCCTGGCCCGTTTACTTTCTAGACTCGATTTGTACATACATCCATATAAATAAAAATGAGTAAGTATATAAGCTCGGTTATGTATGAGGCGGCAGTATATAGGCTGCGACCTTGCGGAATTCCCTTTGCGGGCATCTCTGTCCCACGCTCTGCGATGCTCGCACTCTCGCCGACAAACATCGCGCCGAAGACAGGTCGCACACCTTTTTACGAATATACTTACCCACCTCTGCTCCACTCGCATCGTATTAGGTTAAGGGATTACATTATTATACTACTTATTACTTGCATTTACTCTAGCAGTGCATGCTGTATTTAGGAGACAATGATATGGACTCTGAAATAACTTTCGCTTGCACAATAAAGTTCTAGTAACCGACGAGTTTTTCATTCACGATAAAAACTTATGGCACCACTAATTAAGCTAGTCAACTAATATAATTTATATACATATGCCTTTTTTCAGTTTGATTTCTGATTAATTTTAAATATATATTTGTTCTAACCCAAAGTTTTATGTTTATGTTAACATTCCATGCCAAAATATTGAATCGACGGTAATTCGTAAATGAATGTGTGTTATATATATTTCACGTAGTGGAAAACCATTCATCCGAAATTTGTATGTAAAATACTTGCAATATGACTTCCAGCCATGCTAATAAATATATTATGCCCAGCCTGCAAAGAAAATCGACGGGGATCAATTTTTGGTTATAAGAAGATGTGTTGAATTTGAAATAGTATCGCAGAGTATTATAAAACTCAATTCAACTCTTCGTGAAATGGACGGAGAAAAATGCTTCAAACACTTATGGGTTACCAAAATACGATACGGTGGATTTGAAAAATAGCTTGGATTCTTGCGTTTTTTTTTATTCTTAGATAATTTTCATTTTTGTTTTACTAAATTATGATACGAAAAAAAGTTGCTAGTTAAAGTTAAAGATTGTTATTTACAGTTTGAAAGGCCGTTTATAAGTAGTTGAGGGGTAGAATCACAAATCATTGATTCAGTCATGCTTGAGTTTTTAGTAGCGTCTTACGATATCGGAAAAAAAATACGAATAAAAAAACTTTCTCCGTGAATATTTACACAGTTATTTATCAGTCTACTTCATAGATTTATCGCAACCAAAAATGTACATGTATGTAGTAGTACGTAGATGTACATAAATAAAATATTGTTTCCCGATATCTTCTTTTTATTGCTTCTTGTATGATATTTTCGTTTTTGTGTGCTAGGAAATCGTTGTCACTCATGAGAGTAACAAATCCCCCTTGAAAAAATGATTTCTTTAGCAGATGGAAAAGTTCAGATTGTAATAACAATTCAATAACTGTGTACAAGTTACGTAGATTAGTGACGATATCTTTCAAAGTAAAAATCGAGTTGTTTGGGTACATATATTTGATAAAATAAATTCATCAGTCTTCAAAAAAAAACCCCCCACTTATGAATATTTGAGTTTGTAATAAATTTAGTCCTTAATCGTATGTGACACGTTTTTAAAATGCCATACAATTACAACAGGCTGACCGCCTTTTCTACCCAAGAGTTATTTGATTAATAAATACGTTCCTCAAAACCCTATAAACTATTTTGAGTTACTTTTTTTTACCGAAAATCTCTATTTGTTTTTGAGATCTCCAAAGCTGCGATCATATAAATAACTTGTATTATAAATACCAGTTTTCAATCATGGCAGTTTTCATAAATATATATTTTTTAAAAGTATTCAATGTTTCTGAAAAATATAATACAGCCTGCTGGATTTTATCCATTTTCTTATTTCACGACATCTAACCAACGCACTGCAAACAATGATATTTACTGCTCACTGGTTATCATACTTTTCAATTTAGAGATAATACATAATTACTCGCATCCTCGGAAGTGGTGGCGAAGTAAACATAGCTATGCTCTCCCGTCTCGTCGTCATCTTATTTACGCTCCCCGAGATTGCAAAACCTCATTGAAATGGAAAATGCGCATTAGGCCAAGCGAAACATGGAACCGTGTCGATGAAATGAAATAATGAGACGTTTATGGTCGCGGATGTCGAACTGGTTTGCTTCCTGCTAGTCTACAACGTTTCTTGCCAAGTCTTCCTCGTATCTTCGCCACAGTCACGATAGACAACTTTTACCTAAAGAATACTCCCTCAATCTGTTAAAGCGTGCGATTGAATCTCACTTTTATCCTGTGATTTTTCGAGTATTGGTTGCTCGTGGTATTAATATTATACCGCCGGTTTAACGATAAATTTAATTTGGCTTCATTTTTATCTTGATTTACTCTTTTTTTTCTTTATTGTGTAAAAGCTATAAGCACAGTATTTTTTACTCATGACGTTCTTCAGCTAACAATAACGACAATTGACGGAATTCATATATATTATATTATGTCATGGTTTTAATATTCAAAGACTTTTTATGAAAGATCTTTCAGAATCTCTAGTTGTGATAATCATATCGTTAGCTTGACCACCATCAATATACGTACCTACTTTTTTGAACAAAATTGATTGTTGAGAGAATTTATAAGGCAAATCAATTCAAAGTTTATCGTGTAAATTTCAATCCATTGAATCCAACTTCACTTTATTATCGACATTTCTCAAAAAAAAAAAAAAACTAGAAAAACAACTCACTTTATTTTTCTAGCAAACTTCTATCTAATTCCATATGGCTATGCTTATTTTATTATCTAATTTATAACAGTGGACTGATTACTAATGTAACACGAGGTTCAATAAGTGGGCTGTTTCTATTCATGTTGTCTTTTCCTCTTACTAATAAGTTCACTATTGTCGTTAGATCTGATGAGATAAATATATTTAAAAAGCGATATTTTTTTTAAAGAATAATCATTTTTCTGGCACTTAACAAAATTAATCCTGATAATATGTGATCACTCTTCGTTTCAATAATAAAATGCATATATTCATTTGTCACAGCGTTGTTATCTTCGATTCGACAATATCTACATAAAGTTCATTAAAAGATTTTTAATATTCTTATATCTGACTTGCTCGGAATACTGATTGAGATTATTTATATCCATACTCGTCACTCGCATACTTCTTTGCATTAAAAATATTGAATTATGTTCTTGGTACATATTTAGATGCTTTACTGTTTGACTATTTGGCTTGTCGATGATCCCGCGTGTATCCGATCACCGTCAAATTTGTAAGTAGATCGATCCCCATTCATAATAAGACATGCCTTATCACCGTGATAATAGGAGCAGTATTTATCGAAAATTATTTCATCACCCTGTAGATGATTTTCAATCTATACTCATCGCATCTAGCGAAATGACATAGTATCATTTTGTTTTTTATGGAAGAAATAATTTTTTACGGTGCTGTTTGCACATGAAGATATTACTCATCTTTAGTCCTCGTCATCGGTTTCTTTGCTGTACTTAGAGTGTATTGTGTTTTATTCATGGAATATTTCCTCAACAGTCATCCATGCTCGTTTGATTCGCTATGGTAACTTGGACACTAACCATTACTTAATTTAAATATAACGCAATATTCTTGTTCGCGTTGATAAAAAGGATAAGAAAATGAATTGCTTTATTAATCGTATTTGTTTTTTTTTTAATGTATAAATCAATCCACATCCCGGATCACTTTAAAAAAAATCCAACGACTTTGTTGATGTATATTATATTTTATCCAAATACACCATGAAATAAATATTACTATCATAAATTTAGGTTAGCATAATTTTAAACGAATAATGTGCTAAAATACCTTTTATTTAAGGGCAGCTTATCTCGATCATTACAACAAGAAATATTCATACCAATATTTCATTACTTTATTGTCAAATTGTCATAAAAGAATCATTTTTCTTGACACCCATTTACCTTTTTGTTATATAACAATAGACCCGGAACCCAGTTAAGTTGTACGTAACTGTATATATCCGAAAATGCACAACGAATTACTCATTCAGTTATGCACCTGTTTGTTTAAAAGCACGCAATCAGAATCCTGAGAAAATGTAAAAGGATAATTTCATTGAATTCGATTGATCGCTTTTTTTTTATTGCAAGGGATAAAATCGTTCCAAATTCAAAGAGAGAGCTTTTATGACGTATTACCGAGTACGATTGTCGTTGCACAGAAGAAGTGTGTTGTACATATAATAAAATAATTTATCTGACGTAATATAAGTTTACACCGGCGAATTCTGGTTATTATTGTTAAATTTCTATAGCCGAGGCGAGTTCCGAGGTTTGGCTCTACGCGCCAACCGACTCGCCGCGCTCACCGTTCGCTATGCCCTCTCGAGGTATAGGCCGGTTGGTATACGGGTCGGGCGGTGGACGCATGACGCTCCAACGGGTATACGACTGTTTGAATATGAACGCAGCACAAACCTAATCGTGCCACAAATTTATTTTCTATAAAATAATGTTTTCATTTTTTACTTATTGTATTGTTAGGTTAGAGTTTATGTGTTCTTGTATGTTAAAAATAACACTATGCAATAAATAAATAAATATTCTAAGCTTTTTTAAAATTTGGCATGTCTGTATTTTAATTCCATTAATGAAATAGCAATGAAATAATACTTACCATTTAAAGCTATACTTTATATAAGCTCCGCTGTAAAGCGATTGCTAGCCACGTATCGATGTTCGATAGTTTTGTTTACTAAGAATTTACCTACATTGCCGTCGCTGACATCACCTCGGGTGTTCGTTGTATGCGCCGATCGGTTAGCCCAACCGCCTGTTAACTTTTATGCCACAGTGTGTGTTGTGTGCTTTCGAAAATTTGTTTGCCATGTGCTCTTGACTGTATGAGAGCTGCTATTCCGTTCTTTAATGTTAGTCGCTCACTGGATTCTAACCGGGCCGAACCGTGGCGGTAAAGGCGAAAATCGCTTGCCCGCGTTGCGTACTGCGCCGTCGCTTTTCTCGCATTCGTTGTGTGTATGACTATTCCGTCGTCGTCGGTCCGATCGTTTCGGTATGTGAAACAGTGTTCGCCTTATCTGAGGGCGAGCGAGCGGTGATTACGGCACGGCTCCGGCGTTCGCTATCTGTATGTATCGAAAACACGCGCTCCGATGTTTTCTCGGTTCTGTGCAGTCCTCGCCTCTGCAAGTTGTCAGTTGCGTTTTTGCGAGGCAGCGCGCGTTGCATCGCGCCGCGGCTTCTGATTTGCACAGTTGCCCGCGATAATAGTACAGACTCGACTCGAAATGTTCTACAGATCACGGGTCCTAGATAGATGACGTAATTTATTCTCATTCCTAGTGTTGTTGTGCACCGAAGTCGTATTGCCGGATAAATTGAGTCTCAGTGACACATCAATATAAACAAACACGCTCGAACTACTAACGTATGCCTATATTTTTTTATTGGCTCGTTATTATTTCATTATTTACATCAACGGACACAAGAGCGATAGCGTAAAAAATTGTTTACAATTTTTTTCCTCTTTGTGTTATTATTTTGATTGATAATATACTACGAAGCACATCATAGCAAATCCTAGAATTCATTTTATACGTGGGAAAGGAATTTCGTTAAATAAGTAGTAAGGACTAAAGTATTTTTATTTGTACTCCAAAATGGAACTGTGACAGTCATGTGGAAGTGTTTTTTTTTAATCGTTGTTGATTATTGAAGTGTTCCGTATATTTATTTCACTTATGTATTGATAACCGTCGACTAATCGGTTGACAAGCATAGTTGTATGTGTTGTATCGACAATAATTGAATATCCAGCTACACGTAAGTAGTAATCGCAAAATTCTTATTTATATTTTGGTCCATAAAGATAACATCTCATTTGTTCCATTTCCGAATAAGATAAAAATTGTGGACCTATCGCTAAATATTATAGTTAGGGTTATATATAGATAAGTTACTAAAATAAAAACCTATTCTAACAAAAAGATGTGAAGTTTGCTAATTATTGCTTAGTTTATTTTAAATAAGCTGGTAATATTGCATATCTATTTGATTTGCCCATTACTTTTATTTTTGGCACTTTTGACTTGCTCGTCGTACAAATATGTACCCTACATTGAATTACGCTAAGTTATCATTGTTTTACTTGGAATGTATCATATATTTATTTATTATATTAAATTGCTTAGAACCCAAGATAATTAATTGATTTCTGTGGTGCTCTGTAATCAAGTGAATAAGTAACATTTTTTCTATAACCGAACTTTCAGCTTTGTTGATACTGTACTTCCCACTAATAATATTGACTTACGTTAGTTACACACAGTCTTATAGTTTAATGTCCCTGGAAGGTGAAAAAACTAAATGTAATTAAATTTCGCTATACATAATAGAAAGCTGATTTTATCTATCTGTACCTACTTTCCAGTAGTTCTACATGAATATTTATATCATATACGAAGCCTTGATTGATGTTCAAAATCAAACGAACAGATGAATCAAAAACGATATGTATGATTGTTTTAAAATGTTTATTCCTCAGAAAACAATCGTACACCTGTACCGAATCTATTATTTTTGTTTGCAATATTGACCGTATCCGGATTTGTTTGTCTGGCAAAGGATTTTTACGATGGAGAAACTTCGTTCTATGAATTTTATGCTTTTTCCATGTGTATGTATACACACCGTAACAGAATGAATATTTTCTTTGCGATTCTGAAATAAATGTAATTAACCTTTTTATAGAAGATTGATGGCAAGTTTTTCAAATAAATATTAAATACATCTATAGATTGCTATATGACTTGAGCTTCCATAGCGGCTGTTATGGATGCTTATGTTTTTGTCATAACCCTTTTGTATAAACTTGTTTGTTTTGCAGATTTTCAATATGTATAGCCATTGATTTTTTTATTGTAATATAAATATTGAATTCGTCCACGTGGAATTTAAATTTTCAAAAGGAAATGCAAAAAAATCGCTATTATGAACTTCAAACTTTTGTTGATATATTTCACTGTAAAAGAAACACGTATTTTTATGCCCATGTCAATTTAAAAATAATTAGACACATGCTCCTCACGCGAGATGATACCCGTAAGTGATAATAATAATACGTCACATAATGTGTATGGTATACAATACAAACTCGCTCGTCCGGTGCAGATGGATGTATATATATGTATATAAATTTATATACTAATTAATACATACACGTCACGTAACAGGTGGTCTATAAAGACAGTCGATTATGTGATGTCCCAAAGAATTCCCGCTCAATGCTAAGAGTGGTATCGGTACCATATAAATGCTTGACCGATTAGTCTTATATTTTCAAATCATATTGTTTAAATGGAAACAAATAATTATATAGAAATATATCGTTTTCCATTTAGTTCAATAAATTGTTGAACTTTAATCATGACGATAAAATAATGCCCATATAGCTTTATTATAGCGCATTTTATTAAAACCCCTTTTAAGTCAAATTTATATCTGTATTTATTTTATATCATTTTACTGTATAATATCAAGATAGTGTTTTCAAATAAATATTTAGATTTTCATTACTACTTGCTGGGTTGCTAAACTGTTTTTTTTTGTGCTCTGTCCGACCTATTTCTATTTTAGCTTTTAAGTAACTAATGACAGACGTATGACAACATATCATGCAAACATGAATTTTCATGTGTCGTCATATAGAGTTTTAAAATATAGTTAAAATTGCTAACTTACCCTACAATCCCAGGATCTTGAAATGCCGATCAATTAGTCAATGTGTCAACCTTAAGATTTCGGTATTTATTTACAACAGTAGACAGAGACATATACTTTTGATAACAATTTGATGTATTTGTATTACCTTATAATAACCTTTATTACTCTTCTACATAAATGCAGTATACGTGAGGAATTCAATTCAAAATTATATTAGTTAGAAACCGCACTCTAACAGACAAATATTATCAACAAGTTTAATGAAATCAATATAACCAATGTCGGTTAGTCATCACGACATATGCATGGAGAGATATGAAGCATAATTATCTAAATTTTTTCCCCCGATATTTATTAATTTTTTAAAATATTTACAATTGATAGGTAAATGTGTTTAAAAAAAGTTAGTTAGACGTCCAAGGGGTAGGGACAGGAAACAGTTTGAATATATTTTCATGTATTTACCTCATGTTCACAAAATCAAAATAAATCCTCATCACAAAATTAAATGAAAATTCAGATGTCGGGTATTTGCTAAATACCTCTTTTGTTCAGTAAACAATAACAAAGAATCAAATTTTACATGCTTTGAATTCTCTTTTGTAATATTTACATAACAGAGAAATAGTGATGTTTATTATACTCGAAAACGGTTTGAATTAATAAAATTTCCTTTACTATATTTCACCGCAAACGCTTCTCTTCGTAAAATAACATACTTTGCTGTTGAAAAATGATTAGCAAAAAGCGCAGTAAAAAATTTATCGAACGTATAATATTTATGAAGGATATTGTAATTGGGAGCCAATATAAAGAGGGGATGTCCATATCATAAGTATTATACATTGTGAGCGATTGATCCCTACCAAATATCGCTATATCCGTTTTTCAGTATGACAGAATGAACTATCCATATCAATTTGGTGAACGATATTTTAATTAATGCTAAGTTTGAATCTTTTTATTTTCCAGTATCCATTACAATGTATACAAAATTTAAGATCTTTTATATAGAGGTGCCAAAAAAGCTAATTATATAGTTGATCAGTTATATTGCATTCATGTGATAGAACGCCTGAGATGTCGAACGGCGAAACTCTGGACGTGATTTAAAAATAAAAAAACTCGAAAAAGTTTACATAGATTCATAACTATCGATGTCAGGACATTTATTATTGAATAAAAGACTGACGCAACATGACACCATTTGATCAACTTTGCAATGTTCTGTTATTAATTACGTCGACCACTGCTATTGTACATTGTTGTGTCAAATAGAGTAGTCTTTAGTTTCGACGTATGACTTTACCACAACAGAGTTGATACGTATCGGAGAACTCTTATATTTCTTAACTAATCACCAAATAATAATGGCTCAGCAACCGATCTGTTTGCGAGACCTGCATTATAGTGTGCATTATAATCAAGGTCGCGAAGTTTTCTCGATGTGCGCTAATTATAAACAATCTTTGATATTTGACCTTCAACTCGAACTATACCGGTCCAAAATAGTTGCGCTTCAGTTATGTTATATATATATTATACTAGATGCGTGACTTGGCATTCATTCATGTCAAATTATTATTTGCATATTTTATTACAGCCAGAATGCTTCATAATATCATATGTTTTTTTAGAATTGAATTAAAAATAATAAAAAAACTTACACATGCCTATGGAGGAAATTTACTTAACGTAACATAAGGAAAACTCACTCACATTGTAATATTGCATAAATTGTTTTTTTTTTAATTATTTGTTAATCCTTCCTACAATCCCATATACCTTATTCACCCTATCAACAGGTATTTATGATTGTTCATTAGTACCAGTTTGCATGCGAGCTTTGTGGCGTACAATGTGATACATTCGATAGAGTCGTTTTTATTACGTTACAAATAGTCATCCTTCGTTTTGCGATGTAATGTTAATTTTACATTGTTTGTTATTCGTGATTGTTTCCAATATATCGTAAATACTATCTAATTTGAAGGTATTGATTGAATTGGCATTTACTTGGTAGACCTCCGTTATAACACGGTGAAGCAATGAATTTTAATTCTACAATATTAAAGATATATGGTTGATAGCTATTTCGGCTTACGTCTTCATAGTTCGCCGAAATAGCTATCAACTATATATCTTTAAAAAAATATATAACAAAAATTCATTGCTATTTTTTCACCGTGTTAAATTAAACTTACTTACCTTATATTATATACGGTTTTGCATGGCACTCGAATGTTTCATTATGTTGATGAAAAATTTTCATTGATTTATTCCTATGAATCGTGTTTTCTTCAATGAACTTATTTAATCGGACATAAGACGTAGACTAACAGACGAAAGTAGTACTTCTTGTATTATATTAAAAGCTATCAACTATGAACCAGATATAAAACATTTGGCATTTCACTAATAATGAAGTTAAACAAATATTTGATGTATTTTTTAATTCCATGGCATGTGGCACTCAGACTTAAAAAGGTTCGCCACCTATAGTACATAACTTCTATTTGTGTTGAATAATTTAAACCTCACCGTCATTTATTTTACTGGTCTCTCTTCCATTAAGCGTCGTAAATGTTTTGACTTAGCCAGATCATTTTGAAAATTGAAGACTTTTGACGCCTTCCTCCTTTCGCCCACAAAAATGTATCTTCCACGTCCCGTAGGCCACATCACAAAATCATTATATTTTACTTTTATGTACACTTTAATAGCAACCATATTCTATTCGTCCCCTCTGAAAAGAATCAACATAAATTATTTTTTTAAAGAATGAAACGGGATTCAGGACCCGATGTCAAACTGTTAAATAGTTCCATACACTTATTGTATAGAATTTGAATATTGACACTAAATTTTACTTGTTTGTTGTGATATATATAACATCTCTACCATAATCAATTATACATTGAGATCAATGTTTTTTGAAAAGACGTTTGTTTACAAATAACAGTTCCTTGTTTTAAACATAGATATACCTGTGCTGAAATAACTGTTATAAATGCTTTACATTTTTTATGAGATTCCTGCTAATATGTTTCTACCATCAAAGCTATATCGGCTATACCCAGTAATGACTTATCCCATAAATACATTTAAGTGCTTAAGGATCTTAGGAAACTTTACTATTGCAAAACGTATGAGGAGTGGCTGAACGAAAATCACAAAGCCTGGCTGTGGTGTTCTTCGCTTATACATTTTTATATTTATAGAATATATATTATATACGTATAAATTGATAATTGGCATTCACTTGGTAGAACTCCATAAGAACACGGTGAAATAAATATATAATAAAATTTGAATTGTTGCAACTTTGTACGATTCCATATGTCTTGTCAATAACAAATACAAAGTTGCAACAATTCAAATTTAATATTGAAGTTCCATCAAGCACCTTCAGTCTATATCATAAATTATATAATAAAATATTTTGTAGAACTAAAATACATTGCTATTTTTTTCACCGTGTTATATACGTATGTTTAACTAAGTCTCATAGAAGTACTTATACAATAAATCCATTCATTTTAATTAAGCACGTGTAGTTTCACAATTACTCAAAACGAGCAATATTTTTTTGTAAAATCCTTTATCAATTAATATATACTTCTTTCTTTTTGTGATAAGTTTTGTACATAAACAGTGTTTGAGTAGCTAAAAATTCTGTTGTAGAGCATATCTATAATTCGGCCAGTTTTGGTCAGTGATAGAGTTTTCGCCGAGTTGATCACCTTTCTGAAGGTGGTAGTGAAGATGAATTAGTTACACGGGAATTTGTCAAGTTATCAAATGGTTCTACCCTAAATCGTCACTATTCCAACATACGCACATTACAAGTTATTTTAATTATAGTTTGTCTCAATGATTTTTTTTTCACATTATTAAATGCTGTGTGAAAAAAATTATTATTGTTTGGATCAAATTATTAAAGAAATATTTTTGATTTAACTCTAACTTATTCTTTATTAATGATTCTAACTTAACTGCCAATGAAAGTATCTGATTAAAAGTAATTTCTTGAAAGACACGTGTATTTATTTATCAATCTTATTTTGTACTCAGTCTGTGTTTATTAATAAATTACTATAATATAATTAATAAACTGTTTTTGAACATTTCCAATTAAACTATACACGTTAATAGTAGTTTGACAAAGCCGGTGTCCGTAGTTGACAGAGATATTACAATAATATTATGTCGGCAAACAGGAAATTACCTCATTTTTATACATAAAAATAACTTCTCCAAATTAACCGCCGAATGCACCGAAAGAAACGGAAGAATATATAGATATCATATCGCTATGTATTCCAATCATAAACAGATTTAAAATTCATTATTCTTATTGTTTTAGCAAAAATTGAAATCGTTAAACTGGTGTCGTCTTATGCTGATTGGCAAAATAAGTCACACTTAATAATCATCCAATGAACTAATGAAAAAAAAAATGATTTTGGTGGAACATTATTAGACGTTTTGCTGTACCAACAAAAAGTTGAGTAAAACTGTCGTATGTTTAGTTGGTGCGACAATAAAGTGCTGCAATTTATTGATTGAATTGGCATTTACTTGGTAGAACTCCATTATAACTCAGTGAAAAAATAGCAATGTATTTTAGTTCTAAAAAAATATTTTTAACAAATATTGTTGATAGCTATTTCGGCTCACACCATCGTCAGAACTATGCTTCAACTAACATTCGCTTATCTATATATATAATCAGACCACCCCTTTGTACAAATGGGTGGTCTGATTTGCTTCCAGAAGGACCACTTCCGTCCCACATATAATCTTATTGTCATAGACACCTATTGTTTCATTTAGAATTTTGAAAATATAGTGTTATTGTGTTAAAGTAACAAGCTAGGCCGTTGGAACAGGAGAGAGGATGTGTTGTGTGCCTTTTCTGCACAGCTATATATAGATAAGCGAATGTTAGTTTAAGCATAGTTCTGACGATGGCGTGAGCCGAAATAGCTATCAACTATATTTGTTAAAAATAATTTTGTAGAACTAAAATACATTGCTATTTTTTCACCGTGTTCAGTGCTGCAATTTTTTTCTGTGAGCAAGCAATAGCTTTTCTCACGCCTCCCCTCCAATAAAATTTCGCCTGCGGCATTTATACATTTATAATTCGAAAGTTTCAGGGGATAAAATGGGAATGTCAGTTTAATGATATTATTTAAAAGATTTGAGTTTATGGCAAATTTTTCCAGTTTCCTTTACTATTTTAAAGGAATGTTACTTTTTATAAGAATATTGTTTTACTTTTTTAGAAAATAATAAAAATTAATTTTACTTCTTTATAAAGAGCGCAAAATAGAATGTCTTGTGATATCACCTCTTCTTACTTTTTTTTTTATTAAACCTAAGCAATGCAATTTATAATGTCTACTTGTAAAAGTAATAATAATGGAATTGAAGAAATAAATAAAAATAATATTCAAGTATTATTTATAAATACATAAATTTATATAAAACCCCAATGTATATTTTTGGCATATTGAAAAAAGCAAAATTTGCTGGAAATCATTTCTTAAATGTACAAAATTGATAATGCTAACTTTTTCTCCTCGTAGCCTTAATTTATTTTATGAATAAAAAACGATAGCGAGCAACATTATATTGACGATAATGTGCTATTCATTTGACAACAGTATTACTTTGAAAGTAATGAAAAATATTTTGAAATCAAAGATAAATACATTTTATTTTAATTCTTTTGGGTGACCATACATTATCGGGAAAGATATATAAATTATTTGAAAACTTTTATAATTTTTCATTTTTATGATTGGTGAGCACTGAAATCCGAGGTATTTTTTTAAGTTTTGCTGATGACACTTCTATGACAGATCAAAAACACTTTTTATGATAAAAATGTTACATAATTAATATTTTATATGACGTAGAGAAAAGGTTTCGGTTCTACCCAGTAAACACTCACTATCTCAATTCTCCCCTTGCAAGGGGAACGTAGACTCGCCCGTAGGTGCCTCTAGTACTCAGGCTAACCTCGCAACGGTTTGGCGTCGCGAGTCGGTCGGCGATGCGCCACGCCATAGAACCTACACTATGCGGCCTATTAAAACCACCGTCTCCAAAGATTACGATGATTTTTTTTGCTGTTGTTTTTGTTTGTGAGGGGTTGAAGTTTTACTTCAGCGGAGCGAGCCAAATGCATACGTCAGATGCTCGACTGCTCTGACAATTGATAACATTTATTCACCTATCAATTTCTATAAATTTAAACGCACGGCGTTGATAACGCTATTTTGAAATGCTGCTATTGTACGTACATACATTTTAATAACTTTCTTTGTGACTTAACGTGTTTTTGTTTTGGTTCGAGGATATTGTAATTAGATTATAAATTTAATCTATTAAATTTTAATGAAATATAATGATTATGAATAATCTTTTTTTCATTCATATTTGTATATCATTTTTTTATTTGTATTATTAATTATATTCGTATTTTATTGTCGTCTAATACAGCGTTAATTACATAGTCATTCTAATTGGATTTCTTACATTGAAGTTTACATATCGCGGCGATGATAAAACTACATTTTGTAGGTTTTTTTTATAAAGTAATTATTCTTTATTTAATATACTTGTGGCTGTTTATTGTACTGTACCTATATAACTAACAACCAAAGTTATTTCCGCGGACTTTTTTAAGTAAAAATAGTGTTTTCGAAATATTGTGAAATTCGTATGTTTTATGTTAAGTGAAATGACGAATAATACCTATATTTATGATTTTCTTCAATTAAAAGGTAAGCAAAATAAAAGTTTCATCTTCATATCGGCAGAGTTTTTATTTACACTAGAAATACAGTAGCACGACAAAACAGTTTAATGTGCAACTCAAAAGGAAAAACAATAATTTTTTTTGGTCATATTTAACTGCACTTTTTTTTTTAAATGCTTTTCACCTAGTGTAACTTGTGAAAAATAAATATATATTTAAAAATTTGCGTATTTGAATTATATAGTCATTCATATAGCATATCAAGAAACTATCAGTTATAAAATTAAAGCTTTAAATAACTCATAGCATGAGAATTGTTGAAAAAATGAAGTTTCATACCTAACACGTGATATTAACACAATACAGCAATTCCGACTAACGTTTAGGTATGCATTTTTGAACACAAATTTCGAGATTCCATAAATAAACCTGTATGAACAATAAACTATTCATTATGTCAATAAATGAGATACCGTGAACTAATCACGACGTTTCCTTCAAAAGAGATACAGTGTCTGGTTTGATTATGACTATAAAATATACATTCATTTTTATATATCATATCATTTTTAATCAGATGTCGTTAATTATGATCACATATAAACTTGATCGCAATTACCACGCTGTATTTATCTTTGTCAAATAAATGTTTGATAGCAATAACATGTTGGCTACCCAATTACTACACCTAGTCGTAAATGCAAGTGTTTCCATATAAGATATTCGATATGCTCCAAAAACATGGTACATCAATGCAAATTAATGGAATGATTAGTTCACTAATGATTCCACCTATTTCAACAGTAGTGTTTATGTAAAAATTTGTTAACAGTTGCAAATGCAGTTAATAGTTTAAAAAAATGGGTAGCCGATGTTTCCCCTCCCATACCGCGCGATAACATCTTCTAGTTCTATATATATCCTTCCATTTCATCAGAATCCCACAGTCGGAAGATAAGGCAGCTGTGGTTTCGAATATTCCGAGATATTCGCAAAGTATACTCGATCTAACGACGCGATTGTGGATTTCAGTTGACTGGTCCGATCCCAAATCCTTGTATATCAGACATCGTTGCATCTCATTGGGAAGCCTTGTATGTGCACCGTGTGTAGCGAGTTTCCATTTCGGCGCTGCAAATTTATATCTGGTCAAATCTGCACTTTCATATCGCCGAGACTCAAAAAATTTATACACTATCTATTGCGGAGCCGAATCCCGAGCTTTTTATATTTTTATATTAAATAATGCTTCATCTACGACACTCGAAACTTTCCAACGTATCGATGATTATAAATTAGAATTAAACAGAAGAAAACTAATTAATCATTCAAAGTTAATCTTCCTTATTTCCCCTCATGGATTATACATGTACTTTACGTGAGGTCAATTAATTAATGTTCGAAATAAATAAATTCTAATAATAAAACGTCCTCTTATTAATGTATCTTACAACCCTCACATCAACTAGGCAGGAATCTTTAAATAATAAATTTAAAGATTACATTTATATAGTAGTCGATTCGTGTGAATACCTAATTACAAGATAATATAGTTAGTTATGGTTTAAATGCTACCTCTAGCTCCAGGAATGGTCGATACTTTTTTTTATAATTTGTCTTAAATTATAAAAGATAAAAACAACTGTCGGCTCGAATTAATCCGTATAATAAAACGACTGAAGATGTCAAAAGGCGAATTCGATGTTCAAATTCACCCTCAGTGGAAGTATTAAATTGCTTGATAATTAAGATATTACCGCAACACACTTGAAAAGTTAATATTTATAGTTGGTTTGTTACCGAGGAAACATTAAAATATATAAATATGAAAGCATTACTTACATGTATTACCAAACAGACTTCAAACGTTACAAAAGTAAATTCAATGATTTAGTCGATATTTACTTAGAGAAATTTTATAACAAGTGCATTTCAATAAAAATAAATCATATTTTAGGCATGGAGTTCGCAAACAAGTAAAATGAGTATCGTGAATTGTTAATATTCTTGAAGCCATATTAAATAAATTCTTCACGCATGATAAATAATCATCGCATTCATTAATTAAGAACTGAAAAAATATTTTTTCACTACATTCGCCAGTACACTTAAAATATTCTTTATTTTTAAATGAACGAAGTAAATTCACATATATCAGTACAATTTTAAAATTTGTATTTTGAAAAAAGTGGTTGATCACACGAAAATAACTAAAGGTTTTAGTAATTTGCTTAAAATATGGCTTCTTATCAAATTCTCTTTTTCCGAGATAGCTTCTAATATCACAATAAAAATAGCTTATGTTTTGTCTGTCTGTACTGTCGATGATTCGTATCTGACAATTTAATGTTATACTCATTATAAAACTGTTCAGAGGAGGTCTACCACTTTCGACAATTTGATTATTGCAATGAAAAAATATATTCATAAATAATTTATGATATCGAAGGTGCTTGATGGAATTTCAATATCAAATTTGAATTGTTACAACTTTGATATTTATAAATGAATTCAGATATTTTGCAGCAAACATAATATCAATTTGAATTGTTGGACCTATGTACTATTCCATATTTTTTGTCACTCGCGAACCGGGTTTCGTTTTTCGGTGATATCGCAAATTATAACAATATCAATTTTCATTGCTTATTCATTCTTAATCTTCTCGATTATTTTTATTACACTTATTTTTTGACAATCGATTGAGACGCCTTAACTTTTTTTTTGCATTTGATTAACTTCAATTTGTTTCAATGCACGACTCTTTCAAATAAAAACGTTTTTCTTAATTCACAAGTACAATAGATTTTTCCTGCTCTTTTGAACCCTATTCACTCAACTCTTAAATGCGCGCTATCGATGAAAACCAGAATTATTGATCTTATTGGAATATCTTCAAATATGTTTATTAAAGTCAAACAAGCATGTGAATTTACATGCTTTAACTATATAACATAGTTACTCAAGTAATGATATTATATAACTAATTATCAACTCATTTGTGTAAAATTGTGGAAACACTACTGAACATACTATTATTATATTATTAAATAAAATTAATTGAATATTAAGCCTTTCTGGTAATAAGTGTCGGGGTCAATACATTAAATGGAATTATATAGATTTACACGTTTAGGAAACATTCTTATAAACCATCCAAACAAATTGTATAGGGATGATCATTTTTTGCTACTTTTATTTGATTTCATTAAACATAAACCTAAAATCAATGGTCTACTTACTAATCTGAACATATACACGTTGTGGCTACTGTATACACGTACCTCAAGTTACAATCATATTTTTTTGAAATGTAGTTACTAATAGTTAGATTAAAGAATAAAGAATTCATTAACCATTCGTGGTCCCTGGTTCATCAAGCCGACCGTTCAGTCCGTTCGTATTTCCAATACGTATTTTTGATTTATGATAAGTGATTTTATTAGTATGTTGGCGATGGCTTCATATTATTTACCGATTCGATGACTTTTTTAAACGCTATCATTTATTAACTAAACATTTTTTTAATAGGAATTGACGGGCCAGAACAGCAATGACAGCAGTAGTGGTGGAGGGGGTGGCGGCGCTTCGGGTCCCCGGGATACCCTCGTGAGACCTTCCCCCAGCCCCACAGGCTCAAGTGGATCGCGGTCCATGTCACCGGCTGTGGGTAAGTAATCGATCATGTGTTACATTATTAAATGCATAGCGGTGGACGTCAACGATTAGTGCGCAGACACACAGATAGATATATAGATATGAGCAACGCTGACTGACCATCGTTTGTTATGTTTTAGGTTCTAGAAAGAAAGTCTCTCGTCTGGTATGTACGCCTTCCGGCCAGTGTTCAAGCATTGCAATTATCATCGCTACCTGGCTTGTTCGTTTTAAATTGGTAAAAATTTGGTTCGCCTCCAGCTCTCCAACAGACAATTGGCCGACCTAGTACTGAATGCATAACAAGCACTCTATATTGTTGTGCGTTATTTTTTGTGCTAAATTTCATGTTCTAATGTTAGACATTTATACAAATCACATTACATACAGATTGTGTATCTTGGAAGTTACTTTTCATTGTAACGAATGTTGTGAACAGCACTGTTTCTGTTTCATCACATTTGTATCTCTCCGCATTGAAGATTTGCGATGTATCTGAATTGAAGACGACTCAAAATTTGCGAAATACCGAGCTGGCTACTACGGCTAGGTAAAAAACGTCCATAGACATTTGGGTCAGTGTATCATGAAATAAAGTAGAAAACCTCAACCTAACAAGACGACCCGTAGGTAGTGTAGTGTCGGCGTGACAATCCGTTCCCTTCCCCCTGCATTCCCCTATACTTCCGACAATTGAAAACCGCCGCCGTGAAAGCCTCCGCCCACACTCACACCGCTCACTCTCGATTTCCCATTCACACACAAAACGGAAAGGTGGCAGGGGGGTGGGAGGGGGCAAAAATAAAAACTACCCTTTGAAAGGCGGGCTCTCTCCCTTCGCCCGGCTCGGGGTGGCGAGGTGGGGAAATGCCCCCACAGTGGTTTTGCACACAGAAATGTGGGTCAATGTCGGGGAATCCCGTCTGGTTTAACAGCATCCTAGACGCGTCTGCCGCGTGTACTGTGTACAGAGAGCGCGAGTTGAGCGGAGAGCAATAAACTAGTACCTACCTAAGTGCCTACGTACTCGGATGTGTACTCACCAGTCACGACCTACAAAGTATAACTCACTTACAGTTTCGTTACTAGTGTCCTTACCCAAGTCTTAGGCGGGATTCAGGATCTGACGCTCTTTATCGGACTTCATTAACATTCCTAACTGATTAAAAAATAAGTCAAATTATTCAACGATTGATTTTCCGCAACCCTTTTGGGCGCAAGAGTAAAAAAATAGTTATTTTTAAACTATGAAATAGAGCTTGATGTTTCGTAGTCACCTAAAACTGATGGCCAATTATCATACTGTAAGTTTGTAAGTGTGATCCGGCTTCCGTCTTTCAATCTGAAAAGTCTTACTATGAATCAAACGACCTCATTAAAAATCACTTATTGTATGAGAATTTTTATTGAATTGTATGATATTTAGTAGCCTTCTATAATGTTCTACGCCTGTACGTGTGTATGTGTGTTATTCTTTACCCAATTAATCAAAAGTTAATTTATTGTGTCCCTTTATTTCATAGCGAATAATGTAATCTATAAAGGACTTAAAGTGTCTAATATGATAGAAGTTATATCCCAAGTCTTAACATAACTCTTTCTCAAATCTTCCATCTTGTGCCACTTTCAATTGTCCCATCTTTCCGTAGATATTCTCGATTTTTCATTTAAATCGCATAACACTCATCGTAATATAACGTTCTTCCGACGGTCTTCATTATTTTCTTTATCTGACCCAAAAGTCGATCTAGTGATTTTTGTTTATTAATTTCGTTCCATGTTTTGGATATATTTATTTTTGAACATAGTTCTGACCACGTGCACTTGAATAAATGTTTGAACAGCCGCTTTCATTTCTTTTATATATTGTAAATATTTTTACAAATTTTAGGATTCTTTCAAAATCAAATTTCGAAAACAAATTGAATCGATGTCGTTTGCTATTTTGATTGTTAACATGTTTTCGGTGTTTTGTGTTAGGCTTCGTCATTATCAATCGACGACATAAAGCTTTTTTAGAAATTATCAATTCGCGGCTTTCAAATCAGTCGGACTTTTTTAGCCAAATCTGACTAGTTCAATTCTATTTTCTCGAATACCACACGTCTCCACTGATTGAATAAACAAAATAAATGTAGCTGCACCATTACCTGTTTTAACCATTTCCAAATGCAATCTATTATAGTTTTCGAATATTTTTTCTATTCTTCAGTACACGTGAAACAGAATTGTTCAAAGAAATTATAGAACAGATCCTGCTTTGATTATAATCCACGGCAAGAAAAATGACTATTTAAAATTATTTAATTCGTTTTCAGAAATAATATATTACACTTGCTCCAATTTGAGAATAACTGAGTATTTAAACGTCAGTTCAGTTGTACTAAGTCTTTATGAGTGTATATTTTTTCATCCAAGTGCTACTTCTATATCCAATTCATACATAAACTCGTATAGTTGTTATTTTTCATACTATTTGTGAAGTTTTATTGGGTTACGTTTTGGCTTAGTTAAATGTAACCAAAAGTTCATTGTAAGTAGCCAGCCCCCTATTTTAAATGTATGATATCGACGTTTGTATGCATATCTTATCTCGATTCGATACATTTTTTTTCTGAATTTTTAAGATTTGATAAATATAGTTTTATCTGTTAAAGAATTGATAACTGACAGGCGATCTATTACACCGCATTAAATCATATTTAAGTCGAATTTACATGCCTTTATGTAAAAAAACGTCTTATTTTTAATGCACAATATTGAAATGAACTCTTTATAAACAGTTAAACAATTCGATTCCAATGGCGCAACATCTTCTTTGCATATTCTAGTGACTAAGTATAAAGCTATCTTAGATTATTATGTCATACAGAAAATGGTGAGAAAGGAAATGAAATTCGTTGAAATTGAATTCTTCAGATTAATCACTTAATTTATATGGCAAATGTGTTTTTCATATGTTGATACGTATTTTCTAAAGTAAACTGAATTTAAAAAAAACTGCAAACAAACTTCGTGAAATACTTCGCCGTCGACAGGTTGGCAACCCCTTCCTTAATCTGACAAGCTTCACTTAGAATACCTAATTGGCACATTTCCAAACTAATGCAGTTCTTGGGTCAGTGTTCTGATCCATTCATAAAAAAATACTACAAATACTCGATTGGGCTCGTCACACACCCATATTGTGTCAGGGCCAAGGACATGTTTTTAACGGAAGTGTGGGACAAAAATAGTACGTGTAGGTAGGTATATGTGCAATGGTATGTGTCTACAGTTGAGTCATAATATTGATCGATGTGATGGTGAACGATCATTGCTCGAAATAAGAATAATTATTTAAATTTAACATCTCCACGGCGTTGGACGGTCGAGAAGAGCGAGCGGGCATTATCGAATCGTATTTCATAACGCGATAATTTATCGACAATGATCGTTGAATTTTGCTGACACAGAGATCGATTGTAAACGTTGTTGAAATTTCTACGTGTTTACTCAAGTGGCTTTTACCTACACATTTATTCCGAATGTTGAAATTACTTCCGCCCGAATATGTAGACACAATTGTTAGATAAAACCCTTATATCATAATTTTATCAAAACCAGTTTGTTAACCGGAGAATCTTTTTGAGCCAATATAATACAATAATTTAGATTGTCTGAAATGAAGAATGATAAAAACACAATGCTGAATTTATCTTTCAATTTCTAGGTATTTGGCTTGATAATTTTTTTTGTGCACGATTAAAATAATTATCCACAAAAAAGTTACTAAAGCTATAGACTCTTGTTTTTAAGGTGTTAACTATCACTCTAAAGCAAAAAAAAAAGCATTGTATTGAATGAATAAAACGTTATTAGATTCGTAATGCCTCCACATGCAATCAGGCAAACTGCAAAAATCTCACCGAAATAAGCTCATATAAGAGAATAAAATAATTTGCTGTAGAAATTATATATAAGTGTAGAACAAAAAATTTCTCAATCGGTGGGTCGCAGAATGAAGGCAGAAAATTTACTGAGGAGCATTACTGACGATGTTTTATTGTCAATCGGAAATATTGGTTGTAAACTTTGATGATATCTACAAGTTATGAAAACTGTATTATGGAAGAGGAATGATGAAATAGAAACACCATGAAGTCTTGAAAAATGCATTTGAATACTAAGGTGAAAAGAAGCAGTGGTAGTATGAAACGGATTCCTAATTAACCAACATTATTTATCTTCATTTGTGAAACAATTCCTCGGCCCATTATTTGCCTCCTGAAAAAATGTCTCAGTACCAGTGTGTTATTTATCAACCTTCCAACACTTATTTACACAAAAAAAAAATACCCTAAAAAACTGACCAAAATGTTGAGAACTGTTATAGTTAATGCTGGTTTTAACAATAACTACTTTATATTTTGAATTTTTTCATTTTTTATGTTTTCGGTTATGAAAATATGGCGAGGTCTATGTAGATTATTTATTTCGATACAATAAGAGTATCGCGACTCGAAAATGTTTGAGAAATCGTGTACTAATAATAATAAAACAAAACTAACTAGGTAAATTCAAACTCATCAACATTTTTGAAATATGTAAAATAATAAACCATTTTTATTTATTTAAATTCATTAAAATTACAACATGTCTTCAGTGTTTAATAACAATTTAACTTACATGTTTTCATGATAACTATGTAAAGTATGTTTAATGATCTGATACGTCAGATTCTGATGTTTAGACAAACCCATAGATGAATTATTTTAGTATTGATAAGTTTTAATAGACCTAAATTGTCTTCAATATTTTGTATTCAATAGAAATATATATTTTTTTTTTTATATTAGGCTTAATCAACTTTTTTATATTAGGCTATATCAATTCAATAATATTGCTGAATACTGTCATAGTTAAATTGAAGTTCATAATAATAACTTTGGGTCTTCCTAGAATAATATTATTAAAGAGTAAAATCATTATGTTACATATGAATTATGATTTTTTCAAACAAAGTTCACTTTGTTTTAAAAGCTATTAATTGAGATTTTAGAAATTTTTCTGTTAAACATAAAGCATCAAAATATAGAAAAAATACAGTTTCTTTTTTTGAGAAAATTTTATTTCAACTATGTGCAGGTTGCTTGTATAAAATTTTACGAATTTGTAACAAATATACTTACACTAGTGAAAATTATTTTCAATGTAAAAAAGATAGTTAATCGGAAATTTCCTTTATTATTATGGATAGCAAATAGTTTCCATTGTTGGATTACATGGATAGATAGTGAAAGTTGTGACTTGAATTGAATCAAAATTCCAAATTTGCCCTGTCATTAGGGATATTATTTAATTAAATTTTATAAAATATTTATAGTATACAATTAACTCCTAAACTCTTCCTTGCAAACATTTTCTCATCTTCATTATATTATTTTTAGGGCAACCGAACATTCCGATGCCTCCCAGACCAAGCAGTAGCCAGTCGGAGAGCGGTGGACCCGCGGGAGGTCCCGCATCTCGTGGCCCTCATCAGGCGCAACCGCAATCTCCGCAGCAACCTACTACAGCAGCGCCAGCGGGCGCGCAGCCTAATTACCAGCACCCTCCGCAGCCCGCCCACCCTTACAAAATCCCCCCGCACCATCAGAACTATCCTCCACCGCAGCATCAGTATCCTCAAGGTAAGTTTTTTTAGAGGTATATTATACTGATATGATCTGTAGATGAATCGTCAGCATAGTTCCTTCCAGTTCAAATGACAAGACTGTTTTCAAAATTGACCTATGCCCATTGTTATGACAGTCACAAAACATATGGAATCATACAAAGTTTTAACAATTCAAATTTGATTGAAATTCCCTCAAGCACCTTCAGTCGATATCATAAATTATCATTGCTGTAGTTTTACTTTATTTTTGTTATGTTTGAGGTAGATTATATTATTTTACAACAATATGAATGGAAATAAATGAATAACTCATTTTTTTTCAATTTCTTCACTTATACCAGTCATAATTATGGGCACATTTAATAATTCAGCTTTTAATGTAAGTTCAATCGCATATAAAAAGTATTGGTGCCATCCAAAAAAATCGCCAATAAAATAACCATAGTTTTGCTTTATATTCAAGGTGTCGCTAACAATTATTAATGGATTTAATTTCAGGTAACTATTCACCTCGACCGCCTTACCCAAACCAGGGATATGGCGGTGGAGGCGGAGGCCCTGGACCAGCAGCCGGGGGACAGTACGGCGGCCCCGGTCGGCCCCAGCCTCAGGCATATCCCCCATACGGGGGTACCGGAGCTGGAGCAGGTCCCCCGGCATGGGGTGGTGGAGCGGCGCGGGCGCCCCCACCTCCCCCTCCTCACCCCCCTCACTCCCCGCACTACCTCAAGCAACACCTGCAGCACAAAGCAGGTCCTCATCAACAGCAGCAACAGCAGCAGCAGCAGCAGCAGCAACAACAACAACAACAACAACAACAGCAACAACAACAACAGCAACAACAACAACATATGGGTCCTCCACCCCCACACCATGTGATGGGACCGCCCGGGGATCCACAAGACAATGGCCTTCCTGGAAATCCCCCACCTCCTGCCACCGCTCTTGTCACTACCGGACCTGATGGTGCTCCTTTGGATGATGGCTCACAGCAGAGTACCCTTTCCAATGCCTCCGCAGGTAAGTCATCAACATAACAAGTCCATTGCATATTTAAATGATTTACCTTCATAATTCTATTCGCCTTGGAGGGCTTCAATAGTGCTGAAAAGCTTCTCAGAGTCGATCTATCTTCACATACTTTGCATGGTATAAAAACAACAATAGAAGTTTAATTTTTTTAATGATAGTGTGTTTTGAACCAATAGATTGCACATAACAGTACTATTTTTCCATGCCCATAGGTTGACTCTGACACTCAAAAGCATTAATATATTAATATTAATTTAAAAATCCAAAGATGCGATAGAATCTGTTTTCATTAGAAATTTACGGTGATATACTGGACAAAATAAAGTGCCAACATTGGTTCAAAAAAATTCGATCGGGCAATTTTGGTTTGAAAGACGACGCTCGAAGTGGATGGGGCAGTCTAGTGGATGAAGCAAGCCATAAGGGTGGAAATCAAAATACAGCAGATGACGACTACTAATGAATTATCAAAGAAGGTGGTCGGCACATCATGATCAAACACCCATTGCTATTATCAATAACTGAAAATGTTCAAAAAGATAGTGTCTGGGTTCCTCAAGCGCTAACTGATTGCAACAAAGCTCAACACCCCAGCATATGCAAAATATTATAAGAAAAACAACAGTCTAGCCCTTTTCTTCATGTTATCACTGGAGATGAAAAATGACTGATATTATGATTAAAAAAAACAATGGTTAAATCGTGGTTAAACCCCAAAACCATTGGAAATCATTATTATGCGTGTGGTGGGATTTGAAAGGTGTAATTTATTACGAAGTTTTAAAATGTGGCCAAACTGTTACCTTAGCCCTCCTTGTGAACTGATGAACAAGTTAAATGCAATGTTGTAAGTAATTAGACCTGCTCTTGTTAATAGAAGGAATGTCATTCTTCAACGTGATAACACCCGGCCGCATTTTGCCAATATTACCCGAAATAAAAAATAAACCAGAACCTTGACTGGTATGTTTTATTTAATCCATTCTATTCTCCAAACTTGGCACAAAAGGATTTTCATTTATTTCGTCCTTTAGAAATGCAATCAAAAAAATCAAGTTTGAGTTTCACTATTACACATTAATTACGGAATAACATTCGATTACAGGATAGTGCTTCGGTTGGTTTGGTACTATTATCGATATTATATATATATGTGTATAAAATACATCTTGTGTGAATCTTTTGGTCTTTATTGACATTCTTCTTTCATAATGATAATTTTTACTATATGATTATTATTTGGAAAAAAGTATTGATCCCAACATAAATTTTAATAATCATACATAATTAAAAACATCTTAGATAGAAGATATAATATTATAATTGCATCATTTGTGTTGTGTTACAGCTTCAGGTGAGGAAAGTGGGTGTGGCAGTGTTCGTGTCAATCGAGGTGGTGGAGCTCCATCACCTGGTGCAGCGTCGCATGCGAGCGCACATGACGACTATGACGCCACCTCCTCCAGTTGGCCTCGGACGCCTTCTAGCCCTGTAAGTATACAGCCTTAACAAGCATTCTGTCATAATCAGCGATCTTGTTAAACTGAATGATTATTCTTTTTTATTGCATTGTGTGACTCAGCTTGAGGATGATGATGAAATCTGCAAGAATTATGCATCATTTCCTCTCTATTTCTGCCGGCCTAATGGTGTCCAGAACCTGTATTCCTATATTATGAACACATACATGTGTTTAGGCATTATTTCAAATAATTCATAAATTTGCTTGCGTTGATGAGTAACATCAGCAAAAGATTTTTTAAAATAGGATGCAACAAAAAAATTATTGTGAACTTTTAGAACACATTCAAATTCACACACATGCAAAAAAAGAATGAACAGGTAAATTCAACCAACTTGTCCCAGTCCCTGTATCAAATCATTATGATTGAAAATATAATCGAATGAATCTAAATGGTAATCTTCTTTCATTTCAGGTATTTAATAGCCACGTGCCCCAAGAGACGTACAGAACAAAGGTTTGCATTAAAGTAATTCAAAATTTTATTACTTACTAGTATTAATTTTATTTACATTCATATCTGAGACACTTCTGTCTTTCTAATCTTATTACCAAATATATTATGAATTAAAGATGAAAAACTATCAACTTTGACTGCCTCATCATCATTTATTCATTTTTGTACAACCAATTAAACAGCAGACGAGCACAAAAATGACACCTATGGTAGGACACCTCTATTAAAAATGTTTCTAATTTTATCATGTCTAATAATATTGCTATTTTTTGCACACTGAAATAAAAAACCTACAAAAATGTAGTTGAAATAAATACGTATTACTTGTATATTATATGTCAACGAAATGTTTTTATTTCGGTGAATCAATATTCTATTTATTTGGCAGAAATCGGATTCGCTGGGAAAATTATACGACATGGATGAGTCACCGGAGCGCCGCGGTTGGGTGGAGCGGCTGCTGTCGTTCATGGAAGAACGGCGGACGCCCATTGCGGCCTGTCCGACCATCAGCAAACAACCGCTGGATCTCTACCGACTCTATCTGCTGGTCCGAGAAAGGGGCGGCTTCGTCGAGGTATGCAAGGTCCGCACGACACCCACGCCAAAGGCCCAAGGCTAACAGACTAACTTGCCTCCCTCTGCTATTATTAATCGCTATCAGAATGCATTCTCAGATCTTCTATTCTTCCACGTTTCATTTTGTCATGAGAGGCCGAAAAATCTTGAGCACTCTCGACATAGTATATTCTTTCTATAATACACTAGATACTTATTCAATAGTAATTTTTGACAGTGTATACTGCTTTCTTTCTATGATTTCCTCTTCAAACTATATTCCTGGTTCAGGCATAATATTTTTTTTGTATTCAACCCTGCACAGGGCTGTAGAAAATTGTAATTTTTGTATGTATGGCATTAACATAAAAAAATATTTAGTTTCCAATTGCATGCTTGGCTACATTTTATTATTTATCCGTTCAATGCATCATGCAACAATGAAATGACAATGTGCGTGAAGACTTTAGAATGCATTCTCAATACAAATGTCAAATAGAACCTAATTACACTTATAGAGAAATAACAGAATTATATTTATAACAGAATATGCATGCATGTTTGAACTGAAACAAACAATGAAACTATATTGTCCATAGTCAATATAAGACAGGTCGCACACAGATATGGCATTGCAACATGTCAAGACTGTTGTCTTCAAAAAACTCACATGAATCTATAAAAATGTACATGTATCTGCGATTGTAATTGCAATTGCTTGAATATTGTTTCGAAATAAATATTGAATCTATGCCTAAGTACGTAAACAGAAAGAGGGTGCAGTTAGTTGCACTGTTAACTGTCGGGCACTATTTTTTAAAAATTTTGCTGCCAATATTTTTCATAATTTGTAAGAACTAAAATTTCTTTTTAATAATAATTATTAATGTGTGGAAATTAATCTTAGGATTAACACCAACTGGAACTTAATTATGTATCATTAGAAGGAAAAAAATCATCTACAGTTGTGATTTTGGAGTAATGCCAGAAAAACTATCAAGTTTATAGCACTATTACTTTAAATACTTTTTTATTTTTGTCATCTTCAAGTAAATGTCATTTCAATGAATAAATTAACAGCAATACTGCAGATTGCACTTTCTGTGTATGACCCACTCTTGATTTGCGTATTTTGTCCATTAACCTGTTACTTGACTGATATATTCTGTTGGTTGATTCTGAATATTACGATATATTGAGAATCGGTTCTATCATGTAACATTGAATGTATTTACAATGTATAAACAACAATTGGCAAACTCTCTCACTTCAATGTAAAGGCTATTTTTCAAAATTTGACAAAAATCAAGGCTTGGAAACAATATAAAATACACCGTCGAAAGATTTGAGCGAACTGAATATTGATTTTGGCTTGTGGTGCAAATATTACATGTTCTTCCATTTTTTCAATTCTATCCTTGAATAATATATTGACTGTATTGCCAACCATTCTCGATTATGACATGACGTAATATCATAATCAAATAGTGTCAGTAAACTGTAGCAATTAGTTTAAATAGAATCACCTAGACACATTTTGTAGTTATAGATTTCTTGTCAGCGTTTTTCAAAACGACCAGAACTTTTTGCACATAAAATTGCACATGTATTTTATTGGAATGAAAGTTCCCAGTCCGAAACATTCACGTTTTGCATCTTGCAATGTTTTATTGATAATAATCCAAAATTAACATCTTCCACATATGATGTATATATATATTTATATATATATCCTTGATTTTTATTTAATTTTGCAATATAGCAGTGAGTATGTATATAATATTTTCTACTTTAAACAAATATTGCTTGCATAACTATAACTACTATGTATTTCTAAATTAGACCATTGAAATGTACTTCCCGCCTTTCCTTCTTTATACCCCTTATCTTTAAAAAAAATGGTGATTGTACTAATACACTTAGTGGATAGTTAGAAGATTTAACAAAATCACAAGTAATATTATTTGAACTAAAAACTTATGAACAAATTTCATTTAGTTGTGATATTAGTTATGATTAAAATTATTTCGCAACTTCATATTCTTATATTTACTCAAATACAAAAAAGTAGAATAAAAATGTAATCTTTATTTAAAAGTTTTAATATCTTTGGCATCAATAATTACAATCAGTTGGTTTCCACAATACTCTGAGGAAATGCTACATGAAATTAAAATATTATTTTGTATTTCAAATTCCTGAGGATATCAATGGCATTCTTTTGCCACGAGAAGATCAGCCAGTCATTTCTCAATTTGATTTCAAAATTATACAAATAGAAATATATATATAATACAGTTTGTAAAATTATTATCCTGCTTTTAAATAAAGAAGTACTTAAATATTCATAATAAAAATGATGTATGTAAAATTAATAGCTGATAATATATATACTTATATGCTTTGAAATGTATACGCTAATAAAAAATGCCATTTAACCTACTGCATCAGCATGAATCAGCTTAGAGTAAAATTGCAATAGTGAAGCATTCTGTCCGGAAGTTGGAGATGGAAAACAAAAACATTCATAGATTTAACATCTCCGATTTCCATCAATGTTAGCTTTCGTAGAACTAATCGGTCAGCCCATTTCGCATACAGCTTTTTTGGTATAACATGACAAATCTGAATTCAGAAGTTGTATGCGGTATGAGTTGATTTTGCAGCCGCACAGGTATTGTATGCTAGATGATAATTATTACCAATAGGTGGTGATGTCCACCTTGACGTTTTTAAAAACCGACATTACTGCTCTAAATTTTACTTGCAATTTTATCTGTAAATATTTTCTATGAAATGTCACATTTTATAATTTTAAAGTTTTGATGATTATCATCAAATGAACATCTCTGAATAAATTTCTTTCCATATAAGCAAATACATGAATCATTAGTGTTAAAAAATCATAAATGTAGAAATTACTAAATTTATAAAATGTGAATTCTTTTAATTCAAAAATTTGTAAAGTGCAGTAATGTTATGAAAGTTTTGCTTTGACATTTTGAGTATACCTCCAGTCGGGAATTTCTTTTTCACCATTGTAAAGTTTTATCCAGAGTTTTCTATTGATTTTTCAGTCCTGCAAAGTGAGCCGTCTCACTGTCCCATTGTCATGAGGTTTATGAAACATTTTATACTCAAAATACGTTGGCAAAACTTCCCCTATATTCCCTCGCGAACGTAACTTCTACAACTGCCATATTAATTATTTCAGGTGACGAAAAACAAGACGTGGAAAGATATAGCAGGAATGTTGGGCATCGGTGCATCCTCCAGTGCGGCTTACACTCTACGCAAACACTACACTAAGAATTTGCTGGCTTACGAATGTCACTTTGACAGAGGTGGTATTGATCCTCAACCCATTATCAACCAAGTGGAAGCCACCACTAAAAAGAAGTCGAACAAGAATAATAGTGTGCCCAGTCCAGGTAATAATAATTCCATTACAAGTTATCAATAATTTTTATTGTACATAATTAGCTATCAATTTCCATTAAAATTAATATACTGTGTCCGCTCAGTTCTTATTGTTTATTTGTGAGATATTTAAAAAAATACATGTTTTTAATTCTGAGGAAAACTATTATTTATAAATCTTAAATATGATCTGTAATTTTTGTATTTAATATTTCTGATACTAAATTTGAACAAACCAACGCTGATTTCAGCTGTGCTTGCAGGCTCGTCCAACTCGCAAGACTCATTTCAGGGTGTCGGCGGGGGAGCCGGAGGCAATACGGGTCCACCGAATATGGACGGCTACCCTCCTTATCCCGCTTATCCACCACCTGGTCAGCCTCCTCAAGGTTAGTTAAATAATATCTCGCTCATTAGCTGTGGTATTCTAAGAAATATATCCATATTAGAGATTATCTGACTAATTTGACACAATTTATTTTGATTGAGTGAAGAACATAATGTATTAATATTATTAATACAGCAGAATCCTGATTTATAGAAAAGCTCCTCAAAAATTTATGCGGGCGGGAAAAAGATTAATCAGGATTCCACTGTAATTGCATTTAACAGTAATTTTTTATAATACTCATCTCATATTTTGTCAAATAAATTGTGTCTTATGAATTGGAACATGCAAATGATAGTAATGAATGTTATAAAAAATATGGGTTTCTTGATGATTTTAACTCTTGACAATGATTACGGCTAGGTGCAAGTTGGCTTATTTTTTCTGTTAATTTCTGTTATTTTTGTATTAATGCCAAATTCACTTGTAAAATGCTGTCGCTTAAATCAATCCTTAGTGTTCCAACACACCTTGCATGAATTGTAAACATTGTCAATATTTTTAATTGTTTTCCCTGATTAAATATATTCAATAAACCAAGTAACTGTCGCAGTACATTTTCTCATTTACTGTATAAAAACAATATGTGAATTAAGATTTTCACGTGAATCATATTTCTGAACCACCTCATACAAAATTATTTGTAAAATAGTCACTTTTATTCTCAATCATGTTAGTGTATCTGTTAAAATGTACCTCCGCCTCTCGCATTTTTGTTAGTAACCATTTTCAACTGGCCACTTGTTGAAAATATTTTTTTTATTTGAATCTCTCTGTTGTGTGTTTTGAAAATAAGGCTGACTATTTTGACAGTGCTTTTTAAAATCTAGATTTAATATTCGAAAGCTTGACTAGTTTTTTTAGATTTCGCTAAATTTTTTTTATTACTGTGAAAATGATAATTTTTGTAATCTTAACTGTGAGCGTGTGCGCGACCGTGTCTACATGGCTAACTCTGTTTGTGAACAGCACCATTTGACTAACATGATACGCGTGCCAATTTTTTACATGTCGTAAACCACTCTCATGAGCGAGTTTGTAATATATTATACATATCTGTATTTTACAAATTTCACCCACTCTACCTCCATGCACCCTCATCTTAATTAATCGCTATAACAATGCTTGCGTGATGTGATGCCATGTTCTCTCTTCACCGGACGTATTCTACTAATATGCATGATTGGACAATAGATAGCGGTAGAAATAATGAATGATTCTTTTTTTATATAAATCAGGTTGAAACAAAAGTTATACAACATATATGAATAAATTATTGACATTCCTTTAGTTACCTCCATAGTTAAATAATGAGTTTCCTTGAACTCTCGTGAAAATATTTATATTTTACATAAACGCCTCAGTAACACCCGGTTCAATGCGAATGATTTTATTTTACACGTGACTAATGTGTCTCGAGGTCTTTTACGTTTCTGGTTTCATTTCCATTGTGCTCTTTATAAGGAAACTGAAAAGATTATTTTTGCCAACGGGTTCAAGTTCCATTACATAACGGTAACTGACTGCACTCACGTTACGCGAGACTGCCGGAGATTGAAAATTGATAAGCAATTTAGCTCAGTTGAATTACACACTTGAAGCCTCTCGGTGCTAATCACAATCAGCAGTGTCGATTTGGATGCGTAGAGTGCGTATGTCTGTCAGCATGTCAGTGGGCATTGGTATATAGCGTTGGATAGAGAGGGGTGCGCGTGGGGCGGAGAACTGTGAGCGTGTTGGTGAGCGTGTGTGCGTGTGTGTGCAGGGGTCGCGGCGGGCGACAACATGGCGGCGTCTAACCCCTTCGAGGACTCTCAGCACGCCACTCAACCCGCACACCTGCGCAACCACCACACAGGTAGCCCTCGCACTAAACCTACAATCCTGCTTTTCACCGCTCACATTTCATCCTTCGGCATCTTCTTGTTCTGTAGTATTTATTTTGGGATTCTTGTCATTTTCCCCGGTTGTAGATGTACTGTGCACCGTTCTCCATTGGCTTTAGCAATCCTTGTCTGTCAATATATTTGCATGTTTTTTATTAATACAAAATCTTACAGAATCCTTCATCAATTTTTTATTTTAATTATATTATGGCGCCATATTAAATGAGCTTATGAATAATTCCCATACTCCTAAAAAGATATTACTGTAAAACATTCTATCGTTTTAAGAGAAGAATTTAAAAGATACTAAAACATTCTGATTTTTCTATTCAAATCCACAAGTCACAGCTTGTGAATATTTGGTGAAAGCTGTGGATGATTTAACTCATGTGGACTTATGATTTGATATAATCTGAAGCAGATATATTTCATCAGTTTTATATAAAAATCAAATTAACATTTTTTAATCAATAATGTAAACTTATCAAGCCTTGTAAACGAAATATTTATATATATACATTAAATAGAAAAGCATGTTTAAAAATACTGTATATTCAGTTTTCATGGATACTTCCCCACTTGCATTACCCGGATTCATTCTTCAATTAAGACTCGGGAAAAAATTAAAAAAATATTTCCAATTTAATTATGTCGCCTTTCAATCTATTTTGACATTAAGTCTTAGTCAAAATGATGGTGTGGGCTGCCAGGAAATGAAATGATATGAGAAATTTCTATCCAATATATTCTTGTGAAACAAAATATTTCAACTATGACGGCCCGTATCTTTTTTTTGAATGCATGTTTGTTTGGATTATTTGTATATGTAGAAATGTATGAATATGTATATAGTGTTGTTTATTTTGCTTAATTAAACTGAAAAGGATTATAGTAAATAATTTTGAGAATAATTATTCTCCATACAAAAGTGTACTTTTTTGCAAAACTTTTTGCAAAGCTTTTTTTTTTGTCAAGTAAATTATATGAACATCATTTCAATATCCATATTTTTCTATAAGTATAGAACATATGACTAGGTACTTTTAATGGTCTTCATTGAAGATTTTTAGTGAAAAATTAATATATATATATGTATAAATAAATATATAATTTTCAGTAGATATTCCACAATAGCCTCATTATGGTTTGCCATTTATAATTCATTAAATGGTTCTTGATGTGTGAGTTAACTTGTGTCTGTAGTGTAACAAGTTCAGTTGATTTATTCACTTGATTATTTTTAGTAAATCATTTGTAAAAATATCTAATAATATATTTCTTCTAGTTGTTTAAAAGCACCCTTTGATAACCAAATAAAAAATGTACAATCAATGTTACTAATTATGTTTATTTGTAAAAAAATCTTTATATTTCCCACTTCTTTCGCAAGAAGATGTTCACCTCTGCTGAATATTGAGTGTTCCCAGGATGCGTTCAACCTGTATAGGCATGCATTATTTATAATAGTTTTTTTTTTTTTTGAGAATATTTTCATAAAATTTTATTTAAGTCTCGGAGTGAGAGTAAAATGTGTAGATGGAATGTATTTTTATATATTGACTGTTCTGGCGACAGGTTATCCAGGGCAACAAGGATATGGAGGATACGATCAGTATGGCCCACCCTACCCTGCTAATAGGCCAGTCTACCCTCCTTATGGCCCTGAACAGGACAACAGGTATGTGTGTCTTCCTGCTACGGAAATTTCCTTGACTATTTCGAAAGGAAGCTGATTTATTTTTAAAACTTTTAAAGAATTTGTTGTCTCTATTCTTTAAAAGTTTTAAAAATAGTAAAAATGTTTTCCTTGGAAAATGTAGTTTCTCTGTAGATATTAACATCTAGACTTCATGTGACAGTCCATTTATAAAACAACTTTGAACATCATCCAAAAAAAAAAGGGGGGGAAAACAAAAAAATATCTAATCTGTAAAAGCCGTTTTGTATCGATGTAACGATATCAGACACAGTGACACATTAATTTTTTAACTCATTTGGACCCCGAGTGAAAATATAGAGTCGTGCGTAAACTGCTGTAAAGTCTTAAAGCTGAGAGCTAAAAGATGATAGTAATTACAATTAAAAAGACTACACTATGTTTCTAATTACTTATGATACAGCTCCAAAAAATTCTAATATGTTTGGCTTCATATTTACATCAGAATCAGTGACTATAATTTAAAACAAATCAGCAAAAATTAGCAAATCAAATGATTTCTAGGGGCGTTTTCAAAAGAGTACTTATCAGTATGTCAACATAAACCATTATTGTTTAACTTTTGTTTCCTATGAAATATTTATATGAAACAGGTGTTGCAACTAATCAAAATCAGGATATATGAATTCAACTTCTTCACCTGATAATATAATTTTTTCAAAGTCAGTATGAACTTCATTTACTTTTGTATGTTTTAAAAATAATTCTTGCATAATGCATTTTATCATTTTATTTATTTTTTTGATTATATTAACGTTAACTTTTGTAAGATTTAAGGTGACTGAAAAATTAATGAGCACAATGTTACATCTAATGAGATTTTAAAGTGGAAAATCATTTTTTAAAATCAACCCTATATTGATTTACCATAGAATAGTTAACCGCTTAATGAGTATCTCACCTCGCTCTTAAAAACCCAGAAAAAATTTGCCTAAAAAAACTATTATGAAGAAATGTTTTCCATTACAGGGGCTACCCCGGAGGAGGCGGAGGTCCAGGAGGAGATCCTTACGGTAGATATTCCAGTGGTACCGGTCCCGCGGGAGGTAATTATGGAGGTGCTCGCAGCGGAAGCGGTGGAGGTAGTGCCGGAGGTGCATACGCAGGAGGTGCAGCAGGAGCCGGTGCGGTGACGGGGACGACCGGCGGAGGAGCCGGGGCTGCGGGACAGGCCCCCCCTGCGCCTCCGCATTCCCCCACACCACCCCCACAGGGCGACTACTACAGACCTCCTCAATCTGGAGCTCCCCCTCCACCTCACCTGCAACACCAGCAGCATGAGGTCAGTATCATATCTTTCTTAGACTCTTTTCACCTACTCTGTGTAGGTATATGTAGTCATTTGATCTTTTATTACCCTTTGTTTATTACATGTGCAGCACAAGGAATATGATATAAATAAAAAGAGCAGTCAGGGATCTATTTCCCTTATTTACCAAGGGAAAAATCAAAATTTGCATCCAAACATGATATCAAATACAGTACCTTTAATAAAATTCATCAATATTATTTGATATATTTCAATTCAATATGGCACATGTGCATTATATTTTATTATGATTACAAAGAAAAAAAAAATTAAATATCACTGACAGTGATTCTTTTATTCGCCGGATACCATTATCATTCAGGTGTGAACGTTGCTGTTTATCACTAGAAGAAAAAACGTTGCACTGATATATTTTTGGACTATTTAAAATCTACAGAATGGCTTGCAGTGGAAAAATATCTTGTGAAATTTGATCCTTCAATATTATCCGAGCAGCTCAAGTCTAATTACTCCTGATGCATTCTCCTTAACCAGCATTTAGATAGACCTGTCTGATTCCGATTAATATATTATATACAAGTAGATTTATTTGGAATATTTATTTTATCTTTATTCTGTTATAGTACTCAACCGCATAATATGTATTGTCCTCCTTTATCGTATTAATCAGATCTGTATTGGTATTTTCCGAATCAATGTGCTAAACATGTTACTTTTGTGTGTACCCTGGAGCTGTCGCAATCTCTTTTTAAAATTTTTGATTTGACTTGATCTATATTTAATTTATTATACTCAATTATGTCAGAATAAAGGAACAAAAATAGTATTGTATATTTTGTACTGAAACTCAATACCTTTTGGAGTGAAGTGATGAAAGAAGGCTGCGACGGCTTTCCAGGATCCGGCTACTCCTTAGAATGTATGAAATAGTCCACAATAGCAAGTAGGGTGAGCGTGTAGAGTGTAGTGTTGTATTTGTGTTCCCTGTGGCGTTTAGATGTCTTCGGTGAACATGAACTCGCAGTTGGCGCGGCAGCTGGTCGCCCCGCTGTCGCCCGGCCCCGCCAAGCAGTCCCCGTACCTGCACGTACGTCCGCAAACCTGCCAACCTGCACTATCACTTTCACCATCACTCTCTTCCTCTCACCGAACATTCTCTGTGCTTTGACAGGAACAGCCTCCATAGTTTGATGCATGCTTCTTGTGGTTTGGGCTTTCACAACCTAACAGTTATTAAGACACTGAAATTATACAGTTATCTGATCTGAATCTGTTCAAACAATTGATGAGAAATTATCTTCTCTCTAAACTCTTTAGTGCAATACTAAAATATGATAAAAACAGTTTATCATTTTAAGACTGATTGACTTTTTATTTAAAGAAAATACATACATGTCGAGGAAGCAGTATCAAAATTGGATTATATTTTATAGTATATTTAATATTGTGAAACAGTAAAACTTTTAGACCTCTACAATATATTTATTTATTTCTGTATCTGTCGTCAATGTTTCATAATCATAATCTTCTAAATAAATCAAAGCAGATTTTTGCAATATTTTCATATTTAAAATATCTGAATTAACCATTTGCTAAGTGTTTTTTATTCAAATTTTGGTGGCGTTTTCTAATACATCATTACTATCCCATTGTCGTTCATCTTGCAATATCATCAATTTTTTTATTTCCAATTTAATTCTCTTAAAAGACAATTTATAATCAGTAATATGTCAGAAATAATACATTTCTTTCAAGTCTTGAGCTACAAGCGTGTTTATTGTGATTCTGTAAATTTCACAAAGGTCGGAGGACGAGTTAAGGTGCTTTCTATAAATTTGCATTCCAGCTTTGCAGCTCAGAGTGACTCGTCCATTGTTCGTTACTTTTGATTTTCATATTCAACTAGGTTATGTAGTCACACGGTGAAACAAGTCCGATGTCTTTTTTATACAACTTTTCTGGCCGCTATCATCATCTGTGGCGGTGAAGTCTCGCATTGAAGATCATAACGTTTAACACATCATCGACACTCATCTGAGGTTTTTTTTTATTTTAACAAGAGTCATTTGCAATAATATGTTCATCATCAGGTGTTGGGGAGTCAGTCATCTTGTGGGTTTTGGTTTTTGGCACTTATTTTGTTGCTTAAATACGAAGTTCTCTACTTTTTATTGAATTATGTGTTATTATTTTTGTTTATTATTATCGAATTTTATAATGCGCCTAGCTGAAGTGTATTTGCAATTAGTTCGCATATCTATATTTCTTATATAAATATATTTTTTTATTTTTTGACATTGGATATTTAATGAATCCTCTATAGTTCATACCTTAATAGTGTCATATAAATAAAAATTAAGCAAAATTATTTTTTTATTAAACTTCAATTTGAAATAACGAGTGGAAAAGAAATTCTTTTTAGTAATTAATTGCAGAATAATAACTTCGCACTCAACAAGTTTTAGACCTGTATTGAATTGATGTTGTTTTGTTTCAGGGATACGGAGGAAGTAAAGCGATGCCTCCGCCGGCGGGTCAGCCCCGTCGTCATCCCGATTTTGCAAAAGATCAACCGGCTCAGCCACCCTACCCGCCTAGACCCCAGCCGCCCCCCCACCATCAATACGGTGAGACCCAAAATTATCCATTTCTGTTTTTGTGACTTTAATTTTTCTTACCAATCGACTGTATTTTGGTTGATTATTGACTCAAAACATTATGAATCTCATTTAATGCAAATTATACATTAACAATTTCACAAAAATGAAAAGTAATCTTAAAAACAAAACCTGTAAAAACGAATAATATCAACCAATGATCTCCATTGATTGCGGACTCTTATTGAATTGTGTACATTTTTAGGTGCATGGAGTAATAATAGCAGTGGCGGACAATACAGAAGTCAATTCCCCGGAGGAGGGGGTGTAGCAGGTGCAGCCAACGCGGGAAGCCCTGCCACGGCAACAGGAGTAACAGTAGGTACTGGAGGAGGTGGAACAGGAGCCACTCCCGGAGTAGGCGGTGGTGCAGGAGTCGGAGGAGCCCCAGGTCAATGGGGTCCAGGAGCACCACCGCGGGCGCCTCTCACAACACCTAATGCTCAACCGTGGGGTCCCCAACCGTATCCACAACAGGTCACTATTTATAATCCTAGTCAATTCAAAGCCACTGAAAAATGTAAAATTTTTTTGATAACAAAATAGATTTTAGCTTGAAAATGTTATCGTTAATTGGGTTTAACTATTTGAATTTGCTATTTTTTCACCAGTGTGAGTTGAGAGTGAGATATTGTTTCTATAATGTATAAATCCCTTATGAACATGAAATGTATTTCAGGGTCAGCAGCAGCAGCCACCGCAGCCAGGTTGGGGAGGCGCAGCTGGAGGTATTCGGCCCGGCGTTCCTCCCAGGCCGGTGGGTCCTTACCGCCCCGACCTCAAACAGTTCCCTATGCAACCAACTCACCAGCCACCAAAGGTGTTTATTTATATTTTGCTTTCCTTTTTTAAATCAATCAACCTTTGGATTTATTTAAATATTCATAATGATAACCACTGTAATACTATAATGTCGACTGGAATTTAACTGAATTCTCTTACTTGTTTTAGGTTGGTAGCACACCTGCCACAGGAGGAGCAACCCCTAAGCGAGAAATCACGTTTCCAGCCGACAGTGTGGAGGCTGTGGGTCCCGTTGCTTACAAAAGACGTCGCATCACTAAATCTGATGTGGCTCCCATTGAGGCGTGGCGTTTGATGATGGCACTCAAATCTGGACTCTTAGCTGAAACGTGTTGGGCGCTCGACCTGTTAAATGTTTTGCTTTTTGATGATGCTTCCGTTGGCTACTTCGGTCTGCAGCACTTACCTGGGTTGTTGGATTTGCTTCTTGAGCATTTCCAGAAGAGCTTGAAGGACGTATTTGATCCGCCCGATCAAAACACTCCTTCAGAAACGCGTCGTCCATCCGGCACCCAGTCAGGATTAACCGATGACCCCAATGCTGATCCGGTGCGGACAGTCTTCCTCACTGAGAGTGAGAATTATACAGAGGAATCTCGTAAAGGGAGGCCTGTTGTTTTCCGACCTAAGGAAGAGGACCCTTTCAGTCCTGACGATGTGGACGATTGGGATACAGAACTGGAGCATGGCGAGATGGGCATCGAGCCTTGGCAGTTCGGTTCGGATGCCTCCTCCATAGCTCACGTGATGCCCTGCTTCCGCGGGGAGTTCGTAGACATTCCGTTTGCCAGAACACTGGACACAGCTGGACGGAAACCGGCCGTCGAGATCAAAACAGAGTCGCCTGAGGAGGTCGCTCTGCCTCATGTAGGCCGGTCGCCGGAGCCCAATAGAAAATCGAATCGTGTGAGTGAAAAGAAAAATAAAAGGACGAAATCTACTCAGCTGGAAATTCCAAATGGAATGGAAGGAGCCCCGGTTGTATCTTCTGAAGGTAAAGTGAACGGAGCGCTGATCGACCCTGAAGATGAAAACGAGGTCGCTACGGCTATACGGCTCAATGGACCTGAGGGAGACTGTCTCCCCTTAGATGCTGGCTCTGAAGACAATTTCAAATCTGAGCCCATGGAGATTGAGAGAGATGAAAGGGCCTCCGAGAGGCCTGCAGAAAGGGCGCCAGACCTCAAGGTTAATGATCCATCCGGAACACTGAAACGTAGACCCCTATCAGAGTATGAAGACGAATGTTATTCCAGAGACGAAGCGAGCCTCTGCTTGGTCACTGAGACCCAGGACTCATTGGCCCGCCGATGCATTTGTCTCTCTAATATCCTAAGGAACCTGACCTTCGTGCCTGGAAACGAAACTGAGTTCTCAAAAAGTGGGACTTTTTTGGCATTAATGGGAAAACTCTTACTGCTGCACCATGAACACCCGGCGCGTGCACCCCGGACCAGAAACTATGATAGAGAGGAAGATTCCGAATGGAAAAGCAGCTGTTCCTCACTTCAAACACAGGAGTGGTGGTGGGACTTCTTAGCCCAGCTGCGGGAGGATGCTCTCGTCTGTTGTGCAAACATCGGCGGCCAGGTGGACCTTGGCCGCCATCCTGAGCAAGTAGCTCGGCCTGTCTTAGATGGATTGCTACACTGGGCTGTGTGCCCTTCTGCCGCTGCTCAAGACCCTCTCCCTGCCTTGCCCCCTCACCGCGCTTTATCGCCTCGACGCTTAGCCCTAGAGGCATTGTGCAAGTTGTGTGTAACGGACTCCAATGTGGATCTAGTGGTGGCTACGCCTCCATTTCCGCGCCTGGAGCGCTTGTGCTCTGTCCTGGCTAAGCATTTGTGTCGTAGCGAAGACCAGGTACTGCGTGAGTTTTCTGTCAACTTGTTGCACTACCTGGCGGCTGCTGATTCAGCAATGGCTAGGACCATTGCTGCCCGCAACCCCACTGTGTCGCTTCTCGTGGCTTTCATCGAGCAGGCAGAGCAATCGGCCCTCGGTGTGGCCAACCAGCATGGTATTTGTGCTCTACGTGACAACCCTGACTCCATGGGTACCAGTCTGGATATGTTGCGGCGAGCCGCCGGGACGCTTCTGCACTTGGCACGTCACCCCGACAACAAGCCTCTCTTCCTTCAACAAGAGCAGCGTCTGTTATCTTTGGTTATGAGCCAGATTCTGGACCAGAAGGTGGCCGCTGAACTCTCTAAGGTGCTCTTCCAGTGCTCTCGCCATCCGCGTCATCCCAACCGGAGCGATTGAACGATATTCGGATTTGAGTGAACCGTGAAATGCATGGACCGCCCGTTTTATCTCTTCGACCTTAAAATTAAGAAATGGACTCAATGAATAATATAATTATTGATATATAATATATGATCTAAGACCGTGTTATAGTGATATTAGACTCATACCGCTCGGTAAATGAATTTTTAATGATTTCAGACTTTTTTAGAAAAATATTAGTTGTAAACGAAAAGGATTATCAATGGGTTTTTTTTCACGACTGGTCGGCCCCTCTCGGGACGTACGAGCTTGAAATCTGAATTGCGGGCGGCAGTACAATTTCCCTCGGCGGAGGGCGGGACGTGCGTCCGGGGTTGTATTTATTTTTATCCCCGTGCTTTCGATTCGCGCCTCCCACCCTTCCGGATGCCGTACGTCTTCGTCCGATCTTACCGGGGCCGCTTGTCGTTTCATGTTTGGTATTATTATTACTGTGCAAATGCTTTATATATGTCTGAATATTGAAAATGAAATAAATGTACATATGAAGTACTAAAAATTATCTGATGTTTTACTGTCCTAATCCCACCCTCACTTAAATCTGAGCCACAACAATTTATTCAATACAATGAAATAATAATGACAGAATAGACAGGTAACTTTTAGAGCAATTTTATTAAATTATAAATTACATCATTTATAAATTTCCTGTAAATTATGATTTTACTCTCACATGCATTGGGATATCCGAGATGTGGCTTTACTGCTTAGGAAATTCTCTTGATTCCTTAGATAAAAAAACATTGAATTCATCCTTTCTTCTGACATTCTGACTTTGATATTTGGTAATTCATCATTGGCTACACTGAGTTATATCAAACCAAATCAAGGTTAGACATCCTCATTGAAAAATTATTCTCGTACAATATATATTTCTCCTAATTGGTTATGGTTTAAAATGCAAATATCGAGTAAGATAAGGCCAAAAGAGTGATCAATCATTGGTTGGGTAAATAAATAAAGTTAAAATAAAATAATAATAATACTCAAAGCAACTGTCTACTACATCTATGAATAATGTAATAATTGTGCAAGTATATTGTAAAAGTTGTTTAAGTATATTGTAAAAATAATTTGAAATACATAAAGCAAAAATTAAATAAAATATAAAAATTAGATATTATTTGCCTAACGAATACAAAAGTATATGGGCATATACAATCATTATTCTAAACACAAAATCAATATAGAAATTTACAAAGATGACATCAATTTTTACTGCTTTCAAAATTATGTTAACCTTTGTATTTATATCCAATGAGTACTATTCGAAACTTTATTCACTGGGATTGTATTTTTGGAGTCTTGGATAAAAGCCAAAAATAGTTTTAAATTGTATGAAGTTTTAATTTAGCTTGAAGACATAACCTTTGACTATATAGTGAAAATATTACCAAACAGTGCATTCTTTGATTGGAAAGTAAATATTGCTTCATGGCTTTTGTAGAAGTGGAAAAGTCCAGATAAAAGATACATATTGCTTTTTTTATAACCAAACCAGCAAGTACTTGGCTTGTGCTGCAATGCAACTCAAACAAAAAAGTGATAGTGCTACAATTATGTTCATTGAAGTGCTTTTGGATATATATTATTTCTTTTTTATCTGTCTATTACATACATGAAGTTTTCAGAAAGGATGACACGCGAGCAGACCACATAAAGCTGTCAATATTCTCGTATCCACATAGTTCAGTGTACCAATTAATAGTGCTCGTGATAAGCCAAACCAGTATCAAACGGTTTTACTAATTCAGTAACCTTTGCATAATAACCCACCAAAGTTTCATTGCATTTGGATTAACGGTATAGGAACGCATATTCAACAAACAAAAACTTATTTTGTATAATATTACACATATTTTTTTTTTCTGATTTCATCAAGTATTTTTTTTTTATTGAGTCTATTTTATTTTTATTCAGTTAGTTTTTATATTGAGACAAATAAAAAGAAAATGAAACAAAAATGTTTTTGAATAATACAACATCTATAATTAACAACAAACGACTTCTATTTTTTTTTGGTTGAGATTAGGTCATAAAAATATTTTTTTGAATTTAAACAAATAAAAATACTAACAACTAAATATGTTAGCTTATGAAATCATGAGATGAATTCCAAATATCACCAATTTTAATTCTGGATGATACTCGAGTAAAAAGTGCAGACGATATTACATTTTAAATTATTTTCCATAAATTATATTACTTTGAGTCACTGATGTAATTTTTGTTTATTTCTAATCCATCGTTCCAAAAATACTGATCTATCATGGCAACATTTATACTTGTGGTTGGAAGGAAACCTCTATACGGAATTATTTCTCAGCTGTCACTAAATATAAGTTTGTTTGTCGCATTTAAGAAAAGTTGGAATATATTTATCGTCAGGTTTGTTTTATTTTAATACAGTTCTTTTGAATTAAACATTATTATGTATTGGAAGTAGCATTTCGCATTTTTAGATAAGTAAGAGACTTTTTCAACGTGTTTCGTGTTGTAGAGGTAATTTAAAATTTTTTGTCTATTAATAATTATCTACCGCCTCCTCATCCATTGCCGAAATTACAAATTCAAATTCACTTGAATTTATATTTCACACTAGCCACAAATATTACTATTATTTTTAATACTTGACAGTGCTTATTTCAAATGCTGATTTTTAAATCAGCTGTGCCAATACATGGCACTCTTTATTTGTTAACTATTTCAACTAATGAATATTTCAACCGGTTTCCTTGCGAAATAACCCGCCTTTCAATTTATTTGTGTCATACATCGTACAAGTCAACGATCATTTTAAAAACAACATAGATACTATACAATACATTCGAAAACGATCGCGATGAGCGTAACCGTTCTCGTCGATTGTTGTGGTTTGTTTGTGGAAGTAGTAGAAAAAATATATTTTATTAAAACTACAAAATGTTTTCCGTTAACACTTTTTATCGTCCACGGTGTAAATAATATTCATATCTCTAATATTTTTTGGGCTTTGATTAGTATTAATACTATTAATTTAGTGATAACAGCACTATTACCGTTCTGCATTAGGTTATTTAACACTCTTTTAATTGTATAAAATAATGATCGTGGTAGATATCAAATGTTCATGACCGAGACCTTGATATTCAGGAAAACAGGAGTACATCCGCTATGTTAGAGAACATTGCACTTAGTTTAATGACCATCGTTGAAATGTCCTTCCAAGATTCTGCGAAGTCATTAAAACTCGTTTCCAAACATTCATTTAAAGTTACACTTTATGGAAATTTTATTTTATTTGACAAAGTAATCAGTAAGTTATAGAAATGATTTCCGTGTGGCGGGATATTTTTTATCGATTTAATATTGATGAGAAATATTTACAGAATAGCTAATTCTTCGACATGATATTTCTTTGATCAGTTATGTTTTTATATTATGTACGACCAGCGTCAATAAACTCACGCAAACGAGTGAATTTAAAGACAACATAATTCATCTAATAAGCGCGAGTGGAAGACACTGTGCATTATGTTGCATTTCTGTCAACACCACCAAGTTTTTTTTAGATATTATAGCTAACCAAATAACAAGATATCTTAATTTCAACAGCTGTCATTAGAGTAAGCATTAAATTAAATATATTCGGCTTCAGATATCTATGTCGAAAGACATGAAAAACCTTTAAATTCATTATCCCAGCAAAGTTCCTTCAAAACAATACTCGGGAACGAGGGTAGCGTCATCTAACATATATATGTGTTATATATGTTATAATATCATAATCTGCTCCCGACGTGCAACATCTCAAAATGATTCCCTATTTTAACTTATATACCTTATATTGAATATTCCCAAGTATGTAATTTAATCAATACCATAGAGAAAATTATAAAATTCTGTTAATTTATTCTCTTTCTCTTGAATAATACTTCCCAATTATTTATAAGATGTAATAAAATCATCAAAATGTAGACACACAGTTAGTTTTACTTGCCGATTTGTTTTGTACGTTTACATTATTCTTGTATTGTCATTGCGCGGCAGCAATGATTTGTCTCAAGATTTAAAAGAAAAAAAAATGTTCCCTTGTCTTAGAATAGAAGCACGTAATTTATTACCTGCCTGAACGTGATTCGTTTGTCTTCCGGAATCAACTTTTTTCCCATACCGTTTTAGATTTTTCGCAATAAAATCCGACCGATGAAATTATATGTATACACAGAAAATATTTGCAGAATAAGCACTGCTATTGGTTATGTGAGAACAAATCGCGAGTCGCACACTCCTAATAAATCGTTAAGTATTTTTTACACATCAGATTTTTGATACAAATAAATCGATCCCTCGTCAGATATTAATACTGAAAAATATAAAATTAGCTTCACGTTTTTGATTGCAAAATTTGGCACATGACTCACGAGTCATGACTGAACTGAACGAAATTTACAAATAAAAATAAATTATACTAGACTATTGTAAAATACAAAATTGTTAATACACACAACAATATTTTTCATTTAGTCCGAACGAAAAAAGTGAGAGAAACATATTAAAGTTATTAGATATCTCAGGAACTCTTTAATAATTCAAAACAATATTTTTGTCACTAAATTCAATTTCAATTATAATACCTAAAAATAAACAAATTGTTCGGCCGTTTATTTTAGGTTATCATATGTTCCCAAAACAGTAAGTTACCATTTTTTTAGAGTTTTATCGATAATTTTGGTAAACTATTTAGTGGCAAATATTCAAAATCAAATTAAAAATGGAAACATTTTAGAAAATAAAAAAATATTTTTGAGGACCCTAAGATTCGGTGGAAGCAACCGCGCGCCTCGTGTGCTTATTCGTTAATCCGCTGTTGTTCTTATGTATGATTTTGGCAAAGAACTATTATTAAGTATGCAGTCCTGCAGATGTGTATTTTAAAGTAACATTCTCATATTGCGTGCAGTCCTCCAAGAGTTGAATATCCAATATTTTTTTAATCTTTGAATAATATTTGACTACACCTGACTTTAGAGGCGGATAGATAAATTATCCATAACTGCTTCATTGTCAAAATAGGACGAAGAAAATTTGGTGTGTGTAAGATGTTTGCGGGACTTTTTCCACAAAACCATCAACAAAAATAAACCAAATTCTGTCATCGAGTACAGCAATCACATACAAAACATCCAATTTGCCAAAATCATTAGGGAAACCTAGATGGTTATCAAAAACAAATCGCATAAAAGCGATTTGGATCTTTTTGAAAATATTTACCTAGTTTCATTTGCTGATCGAAATAAATGCATGAAATACAATATGACATATTTATTATACACGCTGGTTAATTATTTTGTAGGCACATAGATCGTGTATTTTGAAATACCTACGTAATGGACCATTTTTTATAGATATTATATAAATTATGTATTTTCAATTTTCTATTTTCAAAAACCCATCAGATGAAAAGAAATTTAACCTTATAGATGAAGTTATTTGAGCATCGCTAATTTTAAACATGTTTGCTTCTTTAAAAACATTTTTTTTTGAAATGGAGTTACTGTTAGCGGTTCTGAATTGCTCCGCGGCTACACACGTGCAATAAATTCATATAAACTTAGATCACTATTGAAGCATCGGGGCTGAGGAAAATGTATTGAATAGAAAAAGCAGAAGTTTTCACCCTCCACAATTAACTAAACTATAACTTTTTGACGTATTAGCATTCGAAAATAGTCTCATATGATAAAAGTATAGTAAGATTATTATTAAACAATATTATTTGGAACGGTATTCATTCCTTTATTCGTGCGAAACAGCCTTACAATAAAAAAAAAACGCATAAACAGGTACAATGAAAATGGAAAAATACGTAGTATTAAAATAAGCCAGATTATTTTGAAACTGTGTAAAAAGAACGTCCGAGCGAAATTTAAAGAATATAATACATGAGCATTCAGAGCGGAAACTATTTAAAAGCGGAAATCTACTTCATTTACTCATAGTTATATGTTTAATTGTTTGATATTCTACTGTGGGCTTATTTTGTATTGATTTTTTAAATAAAATGGCTGTAGACCAATCAAATCAATTAATGGAATCCCAACCAGAAAGGTTATTCCACCCAGACTATTTCAAAAATGACTTCAGAAGTGTTGGTGTTAACTATACTTATAGAGACTATCAGTCAAATGAGAATACCTACATTCCAATACAAAAGTAAGCTCTTACACAAATGTTTTAACACTGTTAATCCTCAACTATCAACACACCGCAATCGGCTGTCTTAACGGTTGAGACGTCAGCAGTCAGGGGGTTAAAATGATCAATGTTAATTGCGGAAAATAAAATGGGTTAAAATTTACGATTATTGCCTTTGGTAATGTTGTTTTTCTTTGGGTTCGTTTTAAATTTTTCTTAGATACTGATTTTTTACTTATTTCTAGCAGAAACAGTTACTTGACATGTCGTCATTTTCACGATCCATTAGGCATCTGAATCAGACTGGCTAACAACCGAGTTTCTCTTTTCGAACCAACCAAAAGAATATATTTTTTTGGATTGTTCCTCACGATTGATTTCTGAATGATGCCAATTCAACCATGACAATAATTTATAGAAATAATCGTCCACTTTTAGCCGCAATTTAATCAGTATTTCCCATAATCATTATCACTGGCCTTTATTGGTACTTTGATTAAACTGTAACCATCGCTAATTTATTTTCCGGCATTTATTGTGGGCTTAGTTCATTTTTTTATTTGCCCACAATTTACTGGTCTTCGATGCGCTTAAACAAAAGCAAAAGTTGCTTATTCTTTTTAACACTTATGTTTGTATAATGAGTTGAGATTTATGTTGACACATTTCGTGTACATAGTTGCCATCTGATTTATAACGATTATTTACGTACAAGTGACTCATTTTAACACTTTTTTACGAAAAAATGTCCGTGCTGTGTCATACAGATTATTAAAATACAATCTTTTTTTTCCTCATCACTACATAATTATAGACAGACAAAAAAAGCAAAATTTGTTCAAATCAATCAATAGTGACATTATCATATTTGTGATAATTATTGATTTTTGAAAGTTCATTCAACCACTTATAGATTGTCAGTTCTTTTGTGTTAGCGTACCTAAAGATGCCGAAGGTTTTAAACCGTTTTGTGGGTGAAAAAACTTGTGGAATTGTACATTATTTAAGCAATACAGATTTGTTTAATTAGGGTTTTGTATGTACAATAAAGTGTTATATATACTATTAACCCCTTGAAGATATTTTTTTAAATATTTCCACTGATCTAAATTAATACTCATTCACTTCATAACATCCATGGAAATTTCGGACTCACACGAGGCAAGTAGAAAAAATAATCACTGATCTCAGTAAATAGCCTTTTACATTACTAAAAAATTGTCCGACTGTATGACGCTAGAATTGAAAACCTATGACGCGCCGTAAACTATAAAATGCAATATATTAAAAAACAACCATTTTGATTTTCATTTTTGCATAATGAATATCGCTGTAACATCGGTATGTCGGACAATTATAGATTTATAAAGATCGAAGACACAAGTACCATATATTATATATACATATATACATATATATATACATAATGCTTCAGAGACATTCCTGCTCCATGAACAAAATGCAAAATTATTCTGAATGGTAAAAGTAAATATTGTTGAAGGAACTGAATTGTATGTTATCTGGCTTACTAGTTTCCCGCCAACACTACTATCTTGCTTTGCTGTACTATCCTCTGTTCTAGATTCCCGTGTACACTATATGAACATTAAACGCTAGAATGGAAAATAATTTTCCGTTATTATGGAGATTTAAATAGCCATCTAATGAGTTCATGAATATTTAAAATTATTGACGGAGTCATCGTGCGTTTTATAAAGAACGCATTTTTTCCATGTTTGAATTTCTTCTGTTAACTATGTACTCTCTGATTCACTGCTAATAATATATATTTAATTGCATGATTGATGCAAACCTAAGTAAGTTGAAAGCGTTAACTGCTTCGCGCTATTCTTTGAAATAAATTATTATACCTTTGTATCCGCATTGAATTAAATAACTCGTTGCTAAACGGCTTTTTTGTATTGTTGTGTGCAATGGTTCGCAATTTCTTAACATATTCCCATAATTATTTTCAGGATTACTATCGTCAATGACTTTTAATAATTGTCTTACAGTTATTTTTGAGAATTTTATCGTATTATTGCTCCTCAAGTAGAATAACTGTGATTATTTTACATATTAAAGCCTTTGCAATAATAATTATTTGATATTTTATTCAAATTATGTTAAGACATAACACATAAAATATGCACGCCGCGTAGCATAAAGGTGTTTCAGTTTCACGACGTTTTGCATGTATCATTCTTACCACGAAAGATATAAAAAACGATGTTAATATACGCATTAATTATTATTTTATAGCACTTTTATTGTCTTCCTGTTAAATCATAATCTGAAATGATTATCTGTTGAGACAGCCACGTTTTTTTTTTTTACACATATAAAACTGTTACAACAGCATTTACTAAAATCTGTAAAAAATACCTCTGTAATGATGACGAAAAAAAACGACACATGTATACATATATAATACATATGTTATTTTCGACACGGATAAAATTCTCACTATCGGAGTAAACTCCTTTATTCAATCAAACTGACAAAATATGAATTGCATACTTATTTTGACTGAATATTTTATTGTGCCCTGGATTAATTCTTTCAAAATGTTAAAATGAGTAACTGCATCTTCCTTTTTGGACGTAAATAGTTAAATTAATGTCAGATTTTGACTCCCACATAACCGTCGTAATCTTATTGATAAATACCATGTTCGATTATCAAAATGACATGGATATTAGCAAACTGTCAAAGATTTTCTTCATGAATATTTCTAACAGTGTTGCCACTATCTATGAGTTTTCTTCCGGGAACTCGGAAGTGATACAAGCTCACGTAATTAAGTCTTCGGGTTTGTGTTACATACAACTCTAAAAGGAATTGAATGGTTTTCTGGAAAACCTACGGCTGGGAATTCAATTTTTTGCTTTCTTCATAAACGCTGTTTCGTTCTGCGAAATATTTTTTGTTTACGGTGATAATTACCTATTGCGAAGGCTATAGGTGTTTTCGAAATGCATTCAACGCGTTTGACTCTGCACCAAAACTTGAATTGAGATGCCATTTTAATTTGAATACAACTTTGAATTGTATAGCTCGAATATTACGGCAGTATATAAATGTAAACAACGTATTTAAGAAAAATCATTTATTCCCTCAACAAAAAAATATAACTGTGCATCGAAGCGATAAACCGATATAATTTTATATGAGATATAAATGAAACCATTTTCTTTTTAATCCATTTGCGCTCTTACTGTAAAGCGTATAGTATAATGAAGATATCTCATCGGATGGTTTTTTTTACGATAACTGCTACGCTACTGCTTGCTAAGCGGTTATTGTTATTGTTTGTCAGTTGTTCTTCTCTTGCTACGCCCCGCTTTCAAGGATCAGGGTTTTTTTTATGGCAAACGTATATGTAATTAATTTATCGATTAAAAGATCTTTTCGTACTGAGATCTGTAACGGATGCAAATGATGTTGACTACTCTACAATAGACTCGATGTCCGCAATTATGTACCAATAATTTGATTCGATTAAATATACATTTTGTGTTATGAATAATAAATTAAACAAAATTGCCGTATATTATACTGAAACATTTAAAATAAAACATTACATATAAAATAGCTAGAGATATGGTATTTTATTCATTTAAATTTCGGTGACTACAATATCAAACCAAAATTGGAAATCAACACATCAAAAAGCATTTTCGTCGTGAAAAAATAGTCGATAACTTTTCTTTTGGTTCGCTAAAAAGAAAAATTGGACGAACCTAGAAAATTAAATAAATCATCTTCCTCAAAATTTACCATATGACCATCGATATATTTGTCGAAACACGAGCTGAAATTCTGAACTGTGAAATGCTATAGAACTATTTTGCAATGTCAAAAATAAGGCTTTGGTTAAAGTCCCATCGATCAGCGTAACTTTTTGTAACATTGATGCTGAAATATTTTTTAAAATTGTGATTCGATTGCAACGCCATGGTGGAGTGAAAAACCGGTATAACAAAAAACGGGATCACGTAATTGTGACTGTTGTTTCAATGGAGGTTTTGAAATTGTAAATTATTTAGGTATTTTAAATTAAGTAAAAAATAATTTATTTCTGATTGGTCTTTGATTTGACATAATATTGTAAGTACCTTGCGTTCAGTCGCACGTTGGTTCTTGTAAACCTTGCACTCGTCGAAATCGCGATGTGTGTGTGTTTTTTTTTTATATATATATTTTGATTATTTATGCCACATTTTTAGGTTTGTGATGCTCATCTAATATTAAAAATTTCGTTGTATTCGACTGGTATTGCCATTCGTCGTTATCCATATTATTATTTTTTACTAGTCATAAACATCAACGTTGAAGAAGGATGTTAGCTAAAGTTGCAATTATCAAGTTAGTTGTAGAATTGTGAGGGTACAATGATAAAGTTTCGTCGTCTGATCTAACTTCTCAAAATTACTTTAAATATCTGGTTTTTCCTCATCATTGGAATCGTAAAAAAGCTGGCACACTAACCGACGTAATTAATCTAACGCAAGCTTTTCCTGGAATGAAATCATGAAGCGAGTAACCATGTTGGTCGACGACCGGAAAAAAACCATTTTTTTAACTCTTTTAAAAGTAATGAATCTAACGAGGTTTCTTCAATTATTTATGAAATCCACGTTAACTTTTCAAAGGCTGATAAAATAGTTGAGCTTGGTCATAACTGGCCCGTTTCAAAAGATGTAATGTATTTCTGTAATGTATGTAATAATTAAATCTCTATTTAAAGGCGCGTTAATTTTTTGAATGTAAATAAATAATAAATGTTATGTGATTGGATGTATTTTGTTACTAGTTACGATTCTCAAACGAGATACAAAGGATTTTCAGATTTTGACTGCTGTTAAAACTGATTGTACCCATTGGGATATTGTATTTATTGATGATTTTCATACAAGACTTTATAATTAAATGAATTTGATACAAGAGCTTGGGTGTATTTTGTAATTGAAAGTGTGCTTCTTCGTTGCTAATATTTTTATTCTCTTGGTGTCGTTTTGTATTAAACCTTTGTGACCAAATTGTCATTTTTTCGTCCTGACTCGATGACATAAGATTGAAAATATGATTGAAATTGAACCAATAACGTAAGTTTAATAACTGAGAGATTTTGAATAAAAATTACTTGTGCAAAAACTACAAAATGTATGCATTTGATGGCTGCTTTTAGATATCTTGGTTTATCAGCCCGTCTTCTGATTCCTAAATTGGTGACACATTCAGTCAACGTGATTTAACATTGTTAATTACGTACACCAAGCACAGCTTGAAAAATAAATTTGCGAGCAACTGATTTCATACATTCATCCTACATAATTTTTGTATCATAACATATAATAACTTATCATTCTTTGAAAAAATAAATATTTTTCTATCTTTCCTTTTAATTTTTAATTAAATCTTAAATTTGTAAGTCACCTTTTTGTACTACTATGAGTATATAACTTAGATTATTTTTAGTTTAATAATGTGACTAATTCAATAATGCATTTCCGCATAGCATTATTTCATCTAACGTTTGCACGTCGTCAAAAATTTCGCTTCAGTAAATAAAACGTTTTAATAATTTCGTAACACTACGAAGATTATCTTGTCGAGAATATGTGAGACACGCAGCGCTAGATTTTAGATTTCATCGTCACTATGCAATACATATAATGAATAGTTTAACATGCTGGGATGTTAACTGTCGAAAAACTCGTAATGTGCTGTTATAATTTAGTCGCTTGGATGCAATAGTGGTTGTAGCTTCTTCGTAATCAATATTTTATGAGAATATTATTGCTACGGAATATAATATTTTAGGATACATTAATTTTGGAATCGAAATCGTTGAAATTATCGCATGCGAATTTTCGAAGTCAACAATAACATAATTCGGTCTCACCCATCGAGAAAATTGATGTCAAATTATTTGTCCTGCCCTAGCCCCTTTTTTCCTTACTATCACTAAAAAAAGAGAGGTTGACTTCTTATAACATTGACATAATAAAAACGCATTGTTTATCACTTATTTCCACAATGTACTTTTTGATCAGAATTTCAACTGCTTGCGATGAGCGAAACCGGTCCTGAACAAAAAACATATTGTGGTACCAAAAATATGTTTTTATTATTTAAAATATTGATTTCCATTGGAATCTGAAATGACATAACTGACATAAGACTTTTAATCAAAAATATCATTATTCTTTAAATTATACGCATTTATGATATTTTTTATGACTAATAAATACATTAAAAATCGTTTTTTCAAATTTCATCAAACAAATTTTGTTAAAAAGATAATTTAAACTACAATCAGCAGAACTTTAACCATTAGCTGTTTATTAGCCGGAATGTTGTTTTTTTTTAAATTTATTTATGGTTTTTATTCTCAGTTATAGACTATGTAAATGATAATGCAATGTATATTTTACGTTCTATCGATATAAATTATTTGGCTTGCTCCATTTAGAGCGACATAAATTGAAATATTGACACCCAATCAATTCTTTTAAAAATATATCTCGATTAGTTAAAAAAAAATTAAAAAATCATAGATATAATATATTCATAATTTTCCTAAAATATCCATTATGAATTCTTGGGTGTGTATTTTATTTAAAATCCTAAAAGCTTTTGCTAAACTTATGCTAAGCAAATATTTTACAGCTGGTCGCTCTATTTATTCCATTGGATTTGAAGAATTCCTGCCTATAGACATAAAATTTTAGTGCGTTTAGTAGAAAACCAATTCGTTCGAGGTATTTGACCACTTTCAATTTCAAAACTTTCAAAATACATATTGGTACATGCGGTATAAACTTGCTCAAAGAGCTCATCCAGCTATAATATTTTGACTGCCTACTATTTCCATCAATGCTCGATTGTATGTAATAAATCTTTAATAGCTATTTTATCAGCGTATAAAAATATACTTAGTAATGTCTATTTCTGACAAAGAAGTGGTGAAAAGCGTCTCATTTTACAAGTACTGAAATATATTTATAAACTTTCAATTATCAAATAAAATATATTTTATTCAAACAAATTTATCTTTAAAAAAATGAACCAATATCGCAATATGCGGGTTAACGGAGAGTTATTTTCAATATACCAGCAAACATAAATCAATAAATAATATTATGTGACGAGATTATTTTATCTTGATATAATACACCCAGTCCTTTTTTTACGCAATACATTGGTTCCAGAAAACGGCGCGTAAAAAAATCACAACTTTCATATAATTTGACAATTTGGTTCCAAAAATTGAATTATCGCGTGAAAAAGTCCCATAAACATATGAAAAACTGCCTTCCAAAAAAATCGCGTATAATCGAATTCGCGTTAAAAAGGACTGGGTGGACTGCTTTCAGTCCGTAGCTCGCTTACGCTGGGATTAAATATTATCAAAATTCTGCGTTACTTCTCACGACAAATTTATTTTAATATATTTTAATTATTGAAATTTTTTACTGACATCTGCAAACGCGAGGGTAGTACCGCGGAGAATTTTGATTAGTATGTAAATTATCTACGCACCTCTAGCCTATTTTATATCATTTATGTAATAATATGACCTTTTAGTTTTTATTGTTTATTGGAAAGCGTAAATATGTTTACGATCAAAATAATTAAATATCCTGTTCAGTGGACGGTCCAGTTGAAAGATACGGTAGGAATCAAATTCGATTCTTCAATGAAAACTCTCCACTGCTATGGTAATATTGCAAAAAAAAACAAATGAATCTTTATGAGATTATTAAACATTATTAAAATTACCTCTAGCGCCATAAAACGACACTTCCCCATGTAAAGTGCCACACTTCAATGTTTACACATGTACCGAATCACTTATTTTTTTGCAATCCCTGCAGAAGTTATTTTTTCTGTTGACGCTTAAGAGATCAATAAATGTTTTTCTATATCCCCGAATAATCTGTTTTATGAATCTTTCAAAAATCTTGCTCAGAGTGGACTCCAGGAGGGAAAATTTCTATATTATCTATTGCACGCGAAACGATTGAGTGTTTAGTTCGTGTAAACCAATATTTTCATATGAAATAACACTAATTGGATGATTGTTTTGAAATGGTTTGAGTCTTGACTATAAGAAAATATAGAATTGCTCTGTCAAATACTTCTCTTGATATCTCCAATTTGGCTTTTCTTGAAAGGCTGGTCTGTCACGTGAAAACAAGACTCCGAGATTCGATGTAAATTTATTAAGACTAGTGTAGGAAGATAATACGAGTTATGTCCGATCCTATATTATATACGGGTTATGTCTCACAGTCGATTGTAGGGTATGAACCTAACTAATTTTTTTTTTGTTTTATTAAAGACAAGACATGTTTTAAAGTTGGGTCGCTTATTTTTTAAAATAGTTTTAAATTTGCAAAGTATACAATGAAACATTTATATTATAATGTATAATAGATCGAATTATTAATGTATTTTTTATATACATATAAAGTAATGAGGGCGGCCAGTCTATGTATGAACACAATCTGTCAAGCTCTCAGGCGTGGCTCTGGCAAGAGCCATTTATTATTGATAACAATAATGAACAATAAATTCATCAACACCAGTAATGAGCTGTTTATTATTTGCGATAAATGAACATTCCCCGTTTTTCGGAGTGTTGCTCATGGCAATAATAACAAACACAGGAATTATAACTTCACACAGTGACTTGATGGAGTCTATTACATCTTATATGCGCCATTTTTTTTATTCCAGATGTTGTACGTTGTTGTGAAGTGTTTTTACTGAGACATTCTTAATTCTGCTCCCGCGATGATTTTTTTGCTGTGGCATATATACTCATCTATGTGATGCTATTTTCAAATGACGTATCGGGTATTTTAAATGTAGGGGAAAATATCTACAAAATTGTGCAACGCATAACGTTGCGAGGTGTACGCACAAAAACCAAAGTCCTGGTTTGGAAAAACCAGGTTTGAAAATACAAACTTTCGGTACTAAACGATGTTATGATTATTGAACGATCTCAAAAATCATTTAATACCACAGGTCTTTTTTCAAAGTTAGATTCATTTACACGAAATCCGGAATTGATCATCCTTTTAAGGTGATATTTCAATTCGAGGAAAAAATAATTTTGTAGCATATGTGTGCAACGGATATATACAATATATATTAACTTATTTTAAAAAACATATCAACACCCTGTTGGAAGCATATGGCCACTACATAATTCCTCCAAAAGTACCTGTTTCCTGCCAGTTTCCTTACATCTCCCCCAAGTTATCAAACACTCATAATTAATAATCATATTAAATAAACAATGAGAATAAAACTTGCTATAGCTTGGACACTTCGCATGATTAACGCCAATTATTTACAGTTCAGTGTTTTCTCAAAACACTAATTCGCGATATGAAATCGTGGAATTCTTAAATTACCGAGTTAAAAAATATCGATGTACATAGGTGTGTTTTGTTTGGCTAGATAAAATTATCGCATTCATCTATTGAGCAGTCCTATTCTAATTTATATTTTGTGCCCGCCACTGTCGTTGTGCATGGCAACGTGTCTGTGAATTACGTTGGGTAATCCATATGCACCAAGATTAATGGACAATTTCTGTCTTATCTATTATACACAGTTAAGAATTTAGAACCAAGTTACGAAATCTCATGATGATAATTTATGATAAACAATTTTGAAAACAAATTTTATGAACAGCATTACATTAATAATTTATTAGTGTATCATTTTTTTGAGATGCGTAATCATTTTTTATTTGAATGTCGAATGATAAAATTGTAAAATTGACTAAGCTGTTATTATATTTAACACTAAGTTTTGATTCTGATTATTTCCATGTTATTAAATTCAGTGTGTTTTATTTTTAGAAGAATGGATGGATATGTTTTGGGATACAGACGCCAAAACTTGCCGCTTGATTTTAAGCTCAGGGTCTTACGGGAAATAGATAAAGGCACAAAAAAGTCCGACATTGCAAAAAGGTTTTCGATCGCACCCTCTACTCTATCAACAATTATTTTCCACAGAAAAGCAATCGAGAAATTTTATCATGCAGGGTTCTTAAAAAGACCGCGATCGTGCAAAAGTAACGACCTGGATTTGCGCTTGTACGAAGTGATAATGAAAGCCAAATCCATGAATATGAGAGTGTCCGGAAAAATATTCCAGAGGTTGGCGTTGGACGAAGCCATCAAAATGGGAGTGAAAGGATTCAAAGCGTCAAACGGCTGGTTGCAGAAATTTAAACAAAGATGGCACCTGACAACGGTGAAGAAAATCGGGCAGCAATCTGGTTTAGATGGAAACGTTGAAGAAAGTAAAAATGACAATCTTAAAATATTTATTGCGGGATATGATCCTTGCGATATTTTTAACGCTGACGAGACTACATTGATATTTAACCTGCTTCCTGATAGAAGATTATTTGTTCGAGAGCAAACTTTCCACGAGAATAAAGCCAGTAACGAAAGACTTACTATTTTACTCTGTAGCAATTCTGACGGTTCAGAAAAGTTCGTACCTTTAGTTGTCGGCAGAAATTTGCTGCCTCAGAGTTTCAACGATTGCAGCGATCGCAGCGAGCTTCCTTTTATATATAAAAGCAATAAAAACTTATCAATTACACAACCAGTATTCCATGATTGGTTGAAAGGTGTTGACAATACGATGAAATTTAAAAACAGGAAAATATTAATCTTTCTCGATCGTCTCGCAGCACACGAAAGCGATATGATCCAAACGGACAATGTCAAAATTGTATTGATACCTCCAAAAATCACTGACAACTTTGTGGCGACCGATCTCGGGTTAGTCTCGCAGGTGAAAAATGTCTACAGACACTACATAACAAGATATCTAGTCTTCCAGATGAACATGCATCCTGATACGATAAAAAAACTTACCGTTCTTCGGGCCATGCGGCGAATATCCGAAGGATGGGCGAGTATTAAATCAAAGTCAATTCAAAGATGTTTTTTAAAAGCTGGGTTTTTGACTGGCATCGACAATATACCAAACTATGTTCACAGTACGCCCTCAATAGCAAAAAATGAGATGGAAAGTGAAGAAGAGGACGAAATTTAAAGTTTAGTGTGATTTTAAAGCATCATAATACATAAAAAAATATACATATTGTTGCATACATCTCCAACTAAATCTTACAAAATTGATATTTTTATTCTGACTTATAAAACATCATTATTTTAAATTTTGTGTATATTTATTATAAGATATATATTATAGTTGATAGCTATTTTGGCTCACGCCTTCGTCAGAACTGAAATACATGTCTTTTTTTTCACCGTGTTATAATGGAGTTCTACCAAGTAAATGCCAATTCAATCGATTAACTGTAATTTATGCATCATACTCCATCAATATTAAACATATGTTTTTATTAACAATACCTACCGAAGATTTTTTAAAGACGTCCTTTAGACTTAATTTGAGGCCTATAATCTTTTAATTTTAAATTTAGTTTGTATTGCATCTGTATAGGTAAAATTAAGTAAAAATGTCTTTTATCTCATAGTAGCCTAGTGGTAACGCTTCGCCTTATTTGGTTGCTCGTGGAACAGATTAAATACCAAAATGGGAAATTTCATGCGTTAATTCTTCAATCGGTTTGTGGAATTATATCAATTCTGTATGAGTGATTAACCACCAAATTAATGAGTTAATTGAAACTGCTTAACTAACCTTTAACTGTTTTTGCTCGACGCATGTATCGTAGTAATATTTGTGATTTTATTCATTTAACGAATTTCGGATTTTTAATTTACATAGATAAAAATTCTACTAAAGTGATATTGTAACAATGAAATTCGAGAAAAATCATTTATTAAGTATACATATTTATATTTAACTACAGAAAGAAGTGGTATTTAGAACTATGCAGACATTATATTTTATAAATTTACAGTTTAAATATGTTCACGAAATTAACGAAATAAAATATTTCATTTGTTGTTTTGATTTAGATAAAAAAAAAATCATGAAAAAATGTTAAATTCAATACCAAAATTAAGTACACCCAGTCCTTTTTTTACGCGATTTTTTTGGACGGCACCGCTACATTTTTTTACGCGCCTCTCTCGTTTTTACGCAATTTTTCCCCAAATTTGTTTTAAAGAAGACATTTATATATGATACTAGGCATGTACGTTTCATTATTTTTTTAAATAAAAAAAATATGTGTATTTTTAAAACTTAATTTTGTAAAGCATTCCATTTTTTTAAATACACATACAATTGCCAAATGTTGACAAGTGTATTGTCTTTTATGCGAATTTATGTTTTAGGGTGTGTAAAGACATATAATGCAATTGCGTGAAATCATTTTTTTTACGCGCCTTTTTCTGGAACGAATGTATCGCGTAAAAAAAGGACTGGGTGTATAGGATATAATGTATCGACAGACTATATATGAATATTTTACAATCCAATTGATTTCTCTTACAAAATGATACGATAGGCTTCCTAATACAATTTCAAAATTCAATAACAAGAAATTGGCGGACAAAGCGGAAAAGACATCTTAATTAGAAAATTACAGCAGATGTGTGTGTGGTCAAGAACAAAAACAATTTCATTTTAAAAATTTCGCCCTTTATTATGTTTTTTTTTTGTGTGTGTTGTTTTATACTGGCGCAGTTACACACCTGTAATGACAGCAATCCTGATGTCAGTGGATCGATTTATTTATATGGAACACCTATTTTTTGCAACACGAGTCATTTTAAATTACTTTAAAACATCCTATTCTACTTTAATACAAGTTTGTCACAATATGTTAAAAGAATAAGAATATTTCAATCTAAGATCGTTTACTTTCGTATTGGAGCAGTTTTTACCGCTAATGCGTATCCGCTCCCAATGTAGACCATATGGAATCTTAAAGTAGCGTTTCAATACGAGATGTTTTATCGTGTAATTTACACTGATATATTTAACCGTTTGATTACCAGATAAACAAATGATTGAAACGTCTTAGATACCACATTTTTTTGGGTGCCCCAAAAATCAAAACAGGTTAATTATCGTTTATAAGTATTCTTTACATGTATATTCAATGAATTGCATTATGTTTTTTCATTTTTTCTATTTAAAATTGTAACATTTCGCGAAAAAATTTTAGCCCATAAATATTTTTATTTATTTGATTATCCAATTTCGTCGCACAATCCAAAAATCTTTCTCAAAAAATCCGAAATTTTCAAACGTGTATTTCCTACTTAGGTAAAACGTTTTTCGAATCGCCAGTCGTAACCCAATGAAATATACAATGAATTTGCGACGAGTAGTCATTAATCAAAGTGATAATGTGTAATTGTGTCAACCTCAATGCGTGTGGTAAGTTTGATTTCGATATTTTCGGAAACCATTTTGATTCATTATAGATGTAGCTACACATATTCAACAAAATATTGTGTATATTCCATGGGAATACGGAGTATTTGATTTTTGAAAGTTCTTGGTAAAAAATGTCTAAAAACTTCTAAAATACTACCGATTCACCAATAGTGACCTTTAATCTTACAGACTTCTCTAATTAAAGCGATTCGCAAAATGAGAGATGTTTAGATTATAAACAACGCGCTTACGAATTGTTTATGTAAGCGAAAATGTCTGAGTTGTGTATAACATTGCACATTAACAATGTATTATGTGGCGGCGACCTCTATTCTTACTTTCAATTAGTTACTGCCTTTATTTAAAAAAAATATGTACATATTATCAAATCCTATAATTATAAACCTCAAACGAATAACTATCAAACTTTGTATTAGTAAATATAATTTAATAAGGTCCTTGACGGTAGACTCCTTCGCCGAGTATTTATTTATACTTAGTACATGTACAGTATCTAATTGTATCATCTGTTATGTCACTAAGTATCGGCTATGTAATGCTAGGACACTCTTTGGGAAACACTGACCTATACTGGACGCGTAATGGACCGCTCGGAGCATGTCAGACCTGAAAAACGTGTTGGTCGCAACACAACAGTACAGCGCGCGAATAATTATTTATTTACCCGCCGGTGTAAGTAATGAATTAAACGTAATCGCCTGTGCATATATATAAGAGTACTTGACTGATTGACCAACGGCCGTCATCGGGTCACAGTATGTGGTCAGTATAACAAACCATACGATATTTAATTACCGATACTCAAAAGCAATACTAGAATATCTGGGTAACACTAAGGCTCTTTATACATTGACAAATGGTCTCCATGCACCAGGCTGGTAGCAACTACGAGGTAGAAGAAAAGGAATTACTTCGTACTTACGTGGTTGCCAGAGGCTCAAGAACAATTCAAGGCAGGGTGACAAGCAATGGGATAGATTGTTTTAATACGCGTTTGCGGTGCACGGGCAATCAGTTTGCATTCAAAGTCAAACATAGTATTGTTCATATATTCTAATTTTATTTATTTAAAAACAAAAGACATTGATACAGAAATATAAAATTTAGAAGAAATAATAAGATTTATGCTCAATCGGAGACGTATCATCTGCTGAATATTCGAAATCTTTACTACGACGATGTTGCAGTATTCGAGGAATAACCAAGAACATCTTTTCACGTCAATTGCAAGTCAAGTTATGTGTCCTTTGTCACGTCTTTGTGGAAAGAGAAATATTCAAATAGCATGCATAGTTTTATATATTATAGACTTGATAATGATTTGATGAAGATCTCACGACAAACAATTAAGCGACGTCGATGTTTATTCTTATCTATTGAAGATGAATTCATTAATACTTCTAATTGTTAACAGTAGTTTGAAAATGAAATAAGCCTTCGAATATTATTTTCAGCTATGTTTTTCAAATAAGAGGAAAATACAAGGTTCTTTTTTTATTGGCAAGTATCAATTAACTTAACTTGCTCAATTCGCTGTCGGCTACTCACACTGCTATATACGTATGCTCACGCGCAGAGATAGTCCGGAGCAGTTATCTAATTTTTTATTATACTTAATTATTACTGATTATAAGATAGTATAGAAAATTACGATCTTTCCTTCAAGAGATTTCCATTGGATAATTTCTTTACAGTCAGTTAGTTAACCAACTGCCAAAGTGTCGACTTTGGGATAACTTTCCGTGTGGTTGGTTAATGAAGAAAATATTTATTTACGATATCATGGAGTAGTTTCGAGGAAAATGAATTAATTATTAATGCTGATATAAATTTTTTACAAATTTTCATAAATAACAATAATTAAAATTGAAGTAAATGTCAATAAAATTCTCGGTACTCTATGAGGAAATTTTTCCAATCAATTAATTATTTTAATATATAATATTTAGGTTGCAATTTTAGTTGTATATCACTGGCGTGTTTATACAACAATACTAAAAGTATATTTATGCCAGAAAGATTTTTTTTACTGATTTAAAATATAAGTATGTTTAAAAAAATGCCAGCCCAATGGCTAGATTGTGATGTATTAATATCGTCCTCAACAGCAACTTGTATTATTGTAGCGTTATGTGGACGCATAAATGCATTTCATAAATGCATCAAACGGTTGTTTAGTCTAAAACTGCGATCCCCGTTTTAATATTGCGTGTTTTAGTTTTTTTGCATTTATAATGCGTAGACGATAGTATAATATATATCAATGCACGCATTAGGTATAGAAAAGATACTTTTAAGTAGATTGATTATAACAAAATATGTACGGCTATAATCGATATGAATCACGAGGGAAATTAAAAGCACAAAAAGCGTACAAATGACTTAAAATATAATATCTAATAGAAACAGGTTTTCGTTGGCTATCGAGTATGTGTTTAAATCGTTTAAAATCAATATATTGCATTACTGCTAGAAGTACACGCTTCATATAGATACGATATATTTTGTCTGATTGATGATAATGCTATTTTATTAAAAAAACATATTTATCTTAAAAGTAACGATAAATTTTTGTTATTTTTAAACGTATAATTAAAGGAATAAAGGTGAAGTATTTATAAAAAACAGATTGTGATAAAAACATGTTTCATGAGTAGATATTGGGGCTTGAAAGTTCACAATGAAGTCATAACGTATTTACGATCAACTGTATCGATCTCATTTTTAGATTTATTATATAATAGTTGCGAGCTGTACAATCTAGTTTAGGGTTCACTAAACTTTAAGAGAAACTGGACAGAGATTTTTTTTGACAACTTAATATTTTTGATTATGGTAATTTGTTGTTGAAAGACAATATCTGAAAATTTTGCAAAGACAAAAGAAGTCAATCCCTTCAAATTGAAAAGAGTGTAAATTCTTCCATTCCACGTCCATGCATGGAAGTTACCAATCCCTTGCATTCACATTTACAGGAAAACATTAAATTTTATAAAATAAATATTCATTTTTTGATATCAACTGAAGGTGCTTGATGCAATTTCGATATCCAATTTGAATTGTCTAAACCTTGAACGATTCCTTATGTTTTATTTATCCGGGTTTCGCCTTTTGGCATATTCAGGCATTCTGTCACACGGATGCAACAAAATTGAAACGCCGATAGTGACAAAACATGTGGAATCTTACAAAGTTTCAATTTAAATATTCATTATCTATGAAATATTTATACACAAATGAATATCAGGGACTGGGTGAAGATATTTGGAAAGCGGTATTCGGCACGCGGGCCGTAATTTGTTTACCACTGATAACGATAATTTTATATCTTTGTTATAATTATTACATATTATTATATTTGACCTACAAATGTGATCTCTAAAATATAAGCTGTGCTTTTTTCCTAATTCAGTGTTTAAATAAAATTTTATTTCTCTGTTGTCGATTTTGTGTGATAATAGAAAAACACAAGATTCAAGTATAATAAAATTGTACTATCGTAGTCACGATTTGAAGAGAGCTATAATTATTTGTAAGCGTCAAAAATCGTGCACGCGATCCAATACTAAGCAATTTACAATAATTTTCAGTAATTATTTCCGTCATAAATGTTTTATTACAAACAAAAATATTCTAATTACTATATATTATTTCATAGAGTGGATACGACATGTTGTCGTAAGTAACAGAACATTTTTGACTTACATAATATTCGTAAATATTAATATTCAATAATTACTCACTCCAAAGAAGTCAAGGTATGTATTGTAGATGCCGAATGAATCGAAAATAGATTAATATGTTCACACAAATGTATACTTTAGTATAAAGTATTGTCCAAAATGTTTTTCTTTAAATAAATTTTTTTGTATGCAAAAGAATATGTACATTCATTCTTGCAAACCACATTGATTTGGATCCATGGATATTTGTTTTCTATTTATTTTTATGTATCACTTTAAATATAATTTCTTTTATTGTTTTGCTTTTATTGTCCCCGCCACATTAACAAAAGTGACATATCATAAAAAAGAATATTGAATGACGCATACATCAATTTAAATAATATAACTATGCCCTCTGGGAAACTCTAGTAAAAAGTAAATCTGTAGTATAAAACAAAATATACATATGTATGTCTGCCGGAAACAAGAACTCTTCAAAAATGGTGAACAGTAGCGATTTAAATTTGCACATTCTTTTCTAGTTGCCATTTATAGGTCAACCAACTAATTTTAAACTTTGAACTTTTAAAAATATTGTAATCGTAATGACTTTTATTTTGTTGTCTGTAAGGCACGGTCTACATAAAATGTTTCAGCTTTTAGCTTCCAAAATTCAAGATAAGCTACATACTATGATAAAAATCAGTGATGCCTAAATGATATATCTTTAGAGCCAAAATAACGCCAACACACAATAGTTGTACGCAATGAACCTGATATATGCGCCTGCCTATTCTAGTAATGTGTTTTTTATTTGGTAGAAAGCGAACGTGGTCTATGTAGTATGTAATATGTTGGGCGAAGCAATGTATTAAATTTGAGTGTGACATTAAATAAATGATTCCTTGTTAAGTTGAACCTAGCTAAACTAACGGCCCGCGGACTACATCCGGTCCTCCAAACTTTCTGTATGCAGCAATTTGATATCTGAGTATGATGATTTGATATCATAGTTTGTCTTAACATTTAAAATCGGATTTAAATTCCGTGTATTTATATTTTAAAAGAATTTTTTTGTTTCATTATAATTTTTATGATACAATTTAGTTTGTTGTTTTCGAACGTAACGCATTAAATATATGTAACTGGCTTGAATAAAAACAAGGTTGAGTATGGCTGCTTATGATCAGTGTTTCCCAAAACTTTTCAAGATACGGCCCAATAAAGCAGAAAAACATAATCCGCGCTCCCTTTGACATAACAATGTTGGAAATGATTTTTTGCGGCCCTAGTTTGGGAAGTCTAGGCTTAGATAATTACTTTTAAAAACTATTATTTATACACCCTACACCCAATAAATAATATTTTCTACAGCAACCGTATTTACATCTGACTGGGAAACTATTTCCTCATATATATTTACGTAAGTCCTTATTCAATCTGATATAAGCGATTTGTAAATAAGAGACACGAAAATTGATATCAATGCAGTGATTTTTGAACATAACAAACAAACAACATTCTAACATTACCGATTCTCTCGAATGCATTTTTTACGCAGGAAAAAATAACACAACCTATGAAAACGAGTTATTAAGTCTAATAAAAGCAATGCTTTTATTATTCGAAAGCTTAATTATGTTTTTTTTTTAATTGAATCGATCTTATATTTGTTTTAGCAGATCTCTTTTCATAATGGTTCCTGGAACGTATCATATGTGATTTTCATGTGTTTATGATGTATTTGTATTTTTAAAGAATTTCCTTTTCATGATTTAATTTTGATCAAACTATTGACAGCTTCAGTGTTAATTGCCAAATTTCATTTTGATCGTCTTTTTTTAAAATTGGTGGTAAGAAGAATGTCGACCTCTTTATAAAAATTGATCTATAAGATTACTGGATGCTTTTATTATGCCATACATTTCAATTTGAAGATCTTAACTGGGCTATAAATTAATTTTATAGTAATTGATTGAATCATTGGGTACAAGGCTCACTGGTCGGGCACAGGGCCGTGTCATGATATGAATGGCCCTTACCCCACGATGGGACGATTTTATGTGATTTTATTTATAAAAAATAGTTCTGCATGTTATACATCGGAAACGAGAGAGAGTCAGATTATTATTTAGACTTTCATGATCTGCAGTTTTCTAAAAAATTTGCGAAAACGTTGTGTCTATATCATATTATATTCTAACACGGTGAAAAAATAGCAATGTATTTTAGTTCTACAAAATTATTTTTAACAAATATAGTTGATAGCTATTTCGGCTCACGCCATCGTCAGAACTATACTTAAACTATTAATATATAACATTCGCTTATCTATATATATAATCAGACCACCCCTTTGTACAAATGGGTGGTCTGATTTGCTTCCAGAAGGACCACTTCCGTCCCACATATAATCTTATTGTCATAGACACCTATTGTTTCATTTAGAATTTTGAAAATTTAGTGTTATTGTGTTAAAGTAACAAGCTAGGCCGTTGGAACAGGAGAGAGGATGTGTTGTGTGCCTTTTCTGCACAGCTATATATAGATAAGCGAATGTTAGTTTAAGCATAGTTCTGAAGATGGCGTGAGCCGAAATAGCTATCAACTATATTTGTTAAAAATAATTTTGTAGAACTAAAATACATTGCTATTTTTTCACCGTGTTATAATGGAGCTCTACAAAGTGAATGCCAATTCAATCAATATATTATATTCTATTTAATCGCCATATTGACTTCACCAACAATAACAAGGTTTCACCCTACGCACATAATTTAACAACATACCAGATTGAAAGACAATATATTAAATAATGAAAAAGATATTAAAGTTCAATCATTAAAAAATACAATCATTGATCAGTTACTATCAAAGAAAATCTACGCATACTAATGTAACTTCGTATAATATTAAAAATTTTATTGAATGTGTTAATGTATCTTTAGTTCAAAATATTATTTTTCGTTTTCCCGATCTATGGGGTTCGTTGGTTTTCCCTTCATAATTTACATACACATTTTATTGATTGAATTGGCACTCACTTGGTAGAACTCCATTATAACACGGTGAAAAAAATAGCAATGTGTTTTAGTTCTACAATTTTTTTAAAAAATTTTAAATAAAAAAAAATGTAGAACTAAAATACATTGCTATTTTTTTCACCGTGTTACATACACATATTTAAATGATAAAATAAACGGTTATAGTATTATATTTAATAATTGATTAGTTGATAATATTCACGATTAGAATAAATGTTTCTGATCTTAAAAATAAAATATTGTGGAAACAGTATTAAACATTGTGTTATAAATATTATATAATGCCTTTTCACCAATGACAATTAACTCCTTAAAAGTGATATTGTGAACAAACACGTTTTGTTTGCAATATGATAAATTATCAGATTGATTATAAATATTTGCACAGATCTCATACAAAATACTTTTGATTTAAAAAGATATTCGCTAGATTGGCCTTCCAAAATCCTCGACCCGGGTCTGCCGACGGTTTGTATCGATAGACTTATGCTGGTCTGGAGAGATAGTAATTATTCCAATGTAGCAGCAGCAACCTTCGAAGGATTTATTTTTAGCGAAACAATAACGCTTCGATTGTCCTTGGATGTCATTGTCATTATGAAAATTTTATGAGCAATGTCGTATCCTTAAGCGTCGATGTAAATTTTAAATCCATATTCGTTTTGTCTGGACAATATCTGAGAGGATATTACGTATTCGATTTTTTTGCTTCAATTGCGGCTTAATTATATATGACATACTATGAAAAGATAACAAAATATATGCAAAGATTGCATTTATTGTCAGTGTGAATGAGAAAAATTGATTGACTCCTTTTCAAATAGAATATCTTTATAAATACATCGACTGGTACAATGGTTTTTATGGCTGTCTCATGTTTTATTATCGTAACTATTATATTATTGGTTTATTTTTCAAATGCTAGAATTTTGTTGTCTCACTCAGGGAATGTGATATAACACATTTTAGCCACCCATGTTGTAGTTACTTTTACGCGCCGTGAATCGTTTAACAATACATAAAAACGTATAAAAATGAAATAATATTTTCATTGCAACTGAAACCACACTTTTATTATGATAGATTTTATACTTTTACAAAACTTGAGGCAATTAAAAAATCCACATAAAAATTCGCTTCAAATTAAGGCCATCTCTGAGCTACATCATAGTATGTATATGTTCAAGATCCCCCTTAACCCTTTTCCTGCTGAGCTAATATTACTGAATTTAATTTAATAATGCTGGTATTGAATAAGTTTGTGGACGTAATGAGAAAAGAAATTGACCATACCTTAACATAAAAAAATATTTTTCCGCGAAAAATTATACACTGCTAACACAAATATTTGAGTTTAACTATGTATAAATTATAATCAGTTGTCTCAGCAGTTGAACTTCTACATTTTGTAACGTTGCTCAGGGCCGATTTTGCTCATCAAGAGCATTATTAACTCAATGATACTATGATTGTGGAAATATTACAAAAATGTCTAATTTATTGAAATATTTTCATAAAGTAAAAAAAAAACTTTCACTAGACGACAATTCTGTGCGATGGAAATAGTGTAGGTGCATATAATGCATAAACGAACAGTTTTCTGTATTCTCACTTCATCGATTTAATATTATATGTTTCGATCTGTCATCTAAATGCAAAGTACCTTTGTTCGCTAAGTGAATAAAAAAACAACGTTATTAATCACCAAGTTTATTGTACTTTCTGTTGTGAACGCTTGTTGACGAGGCTTTGTTTTACTCAGTGTGTCATATTCTGCGGTCAGTCTCCAATAATCGTAATCACGTCACGTCGCGGTCACTTTCTGCTCGGATGAACACCCCTTATATTTCATCGCTTCGTTTAATCAACAGCTTACTGAATATTTATATAACCACCATGATAGGGAACCTCGTTGTTGGTATATACTGTGTCGTATACCAAGCCTTCGCCAAGCGGTTAGCTACACCATAAATACTTGCTGTAGAATCTGGTTTATAGGACATGGCACTATACTGAACTCTTTCGCTATTTCTGAAAGAATTAGCAACATATTCTTTTATACGAAAATAGTATTATATTTTTACAAAATACCGATAATAAATTACGCTTTCTTGAAAAACGCTCAGTTATTATAATTAAAAGTTGGATTAATGATAATATTCAGCATATAAGGAAAAAGAAGATAAAAGCGTTTTAATATTTGTTTCAATACACTTCCCTATCAATTTTTGAAAGTTCAAACCTCCATTTTCTTAATAACATATAATTTATGATATCGACTGAAGGTGCTTGATGGAACTTCAATATTAAATTTGAATTGTTGCAACTTTGTACGATTCCATATGTCTTATCACTTGTGATAAGACATATGGAATCGTACAAAGTTGCAACAATTCAAATTTAATAACATATATTTAAATACATTTAGCTGTATAATAATTCTAGTTTAGCACGTATTTTTAATCACGGTGGCCTAATGAATTCGATATTCCGTGTTAAATGAAGGACCCGTGTTTACACTTCTTTACACACACATCATATTAGAACAGCCACGATTAATATGCGGCCCACCAAGCTTTTCTGTAGCCAACAATTATTATATCAACTTGATCTTGATTTATCATTTAAAAAAGCCCAATGAATACTGATGTTAAAAATGCTATTATTTTAAATTATTTCAATTATTAACGTATAGTGTTGAGTCTACATTTTCACAATAATGATAATTTATTTGCGTTAAATCTAGTTTAAATATGTGTACATGATGGCTTACTTCAATCTTGTGTCTCTTATTTACAAATAGAATCGCGTCCGGAAAACAAATCATTTTTCCACTCTCTTTTCTGTATTATAATTTTTAATAAATAAAAAATTATATGTGTAATATTGCACTGAACGAATACATTTAGGTTTTTTATGGCCACCATGGAAATTAGATTTAATAATTTTACAATATCTCACATGTGGCATTCATTTATAGTCTAAAGTACAACACAATCACGTTTCGATTGACATGTAGTGTAGGTGCTTACTGACGTTTGTTATTAATCAACAGACTTTTCACTTCGCTTTAAGCAGGCTCACAATACTAAATGAATCATTGCAACTTGTTAATCTATTGTTATCAGTAGATCTTGCAACTAGAACCATGACTTTTTTTTGGAAATATTATTTAGTATTTTGAAGATTTTGTTGATAAAGAAATGTAAAAGCCAATAAAATTAAATACACAGTGACAAAAAGTTGAGTTGCCGTATCAATTTAAGAAAGCATCTTTGTTAGTAGCCGTATATTAAAAATAAAATTATAAAAAAATGTAGCCTTACGGGTTATAATGGCCACTGTAGAAAATAAATTATTTACTTTCATCGAGCGAAATTCCCTTTACTTATTTCAAATTCACGCTTCAATAACCTCGGCGTGAAATCACAATCGACTGTTTCGCAAAGAAAGAAACTATTGGCCGACAATGGCGGTGGTCGATTGGATATTTTACTGTAATGATTTAACTTTTTCGTATTGCTTTTTTCGCAACACTCAGTGAAGAAAAAAAATCTCTCTATTCACCAAGCCATTACCAATGCCATTGGGTTGTTAAAGTATTCCTACTGAACATAATTTATTAATCTTTAAAATTACACATTTATATTTCCATAACTTTTGTTGATAACTAATTCGACTTTCAGAGTGCAGACCGAATTGTAATGTTCTTCATTCCCACTTCTCTGCTAAAATCCATTTCAATCAATTTTCTTCAATACCAACTTTTCATTAGTATCATTCGGGTACATTTGAAATTGACCATTGTTAGGTAACATGTTTAATGTTATATATATTTATTATTTCAATAAGGCACGGTGAAAAAATATTCAACATTATTTATAAGTCTGTAACCGTTTTCAATTTTTTTCCGATCCATTTTCAACTAAAATAAAATTGAAAAGTAAGTTTGGGTAGTACAGTCAGCAACATAAAATTCTCGCGTGCTTATGTATAAACAAAATTCAAAAGAGCAACGCTACAACATAAACCAAATATGGATTTGGAAGGTAGAATAAGACATACCATGTTTCAGTTCTCAGTAACCCCGCAACTACTGCCGTTTCTTATTTGAATAATTTGAATCGCAAGTAAAACCTGTCGCAATGTATTTATTTAATATTTTTCACTACTCAAATTTCTCAGTAATAAACCACCCGATCTAAATAAAATAGTCTATAATGGTTACAGGTGAGCGATTGCGGTCTTAAACATAGCTCCCACATATTTCAGTTTTCAATATGGATTGTATTGTACATATAAGTTGTCACTTTAGATGTCGTTAGAGTTACATGATGTAACTTTGATAATATTTTTTAGTTAATGAATATTTGTCAATTTAGTTTTCTTTACAACCCCTTCAATATCATGATGTCCCATAGAATATTTGAGATGAATTATATCGAAGAAATTCGACATTGTAAACACACTGTCTTTTACTTATACATTTTAAATGTACACACGATATGAAAATCTCGAATAAAATTTGCCAAGCTTTTTTCAAATTGTGATATCTTCGTGCCTACCAATGACTTGATTCACCCCTGATGATAACTGTTGTTAATAATCCAAAACATTTTTCAATAACGAAACGGAAAACATAAAATTTAATTATATATTACAGTTAGTCGTTCGTATATTTATAAAATGGAATGTAAATATGGACAATACACTGCATATCCGCAAGGACCTTTTCGTAATAAAATCAGAGCCTTGATGATTCAACTGAATGAATATATATCAATATTGTGTTCTACTCACGTCAGATTAATTAGAACTAGTTAGTAAAAGCTAATTAATTCTATTTATACGAAACATCATTGCGTTTGCATGGCACCATAACTTGTTTTTAGAGTTGACCAAACCAAATAAAAGTAAACATAGTACCGTTTTGTTATCTTTATGATATTTTTATATTTGAATTATATTTTAACGAATTATTTTTCTCGGAAATTTCTAGGCCTGTAATTTATTATTGATGGCAAACATCCAAAAGATGAACATTAGGAAATAGCGGCTTATTAAAAAAACATTTCAATGTTTTAGGGAAAATTTTCATTCATTGTTCTTCATTATGGTCGTTAAAAGTGAGTGTACATGTCACAGATTCATGTTATCCATAAATAATGATCATTTATGATTAAATTGAAAATTTAAACCATAATTAAAATGTGATTAAAACGTTATCCCATACAAATATTAAAACGTTCGCAATCTATCCACTCTCATAAAGACAAGCGTCAAAACAATGCAGATATTCATTTTATGATTTTTCAGCAGGAAAATGTTACAGCTTTTGAAATGATAAAAAAATATGAAATGACAAAAGAAAAAAAATCTATAATAGTGTACAACCATACATAAAAACTAAAGCCTTCATTATTTTCTAGATGACTATTTGTTGTAATATCATAGCTAGAATTAATCTGCATTTCGAATGGGTGATATTTCGGATATCCTTCTGGTTATATAGGCCCGTCAACAGTTTCTAGCTAAAAGATTATTTCGAATACATACGCACCTTTGGCGTATGGCAAGGCAAGAAACACTCCTGCAAAGAGTATTGACTGAACTCAGCAATGGTGTGTGACAAATCTATTTTTGATATGAGGAATGGTGTTTTTGGAGACAAAAATAGTTCCTCGTGTTGAATGAAACATCGCCGGCGCAATGACGAAGCTGCTTTATGTTCTTTGTCGCACTATTTTTGTTTGTTTTAGTTGTAGAGGAAACATCTAACGCCCCAAAGTAAATAGTGCTCCTAAAGCACACACTTTCAAGCTGATTAGCGCCACAAGTCTTACGTTATAAATAAATCGACTGATTATTTTTCATTGATATTTTCTGTCGGCAGGAGTAACGAATTTATTTTAAATTTTCGTTTTATTTTTCTTATAATTCTTTAATGTCTCTATGTATTGTCGTGTATTTATTCTTCCAACGTATAGAATCAGTCTGCCAGTAGCGATGCCAATGGTAAGAACATTAGATCATCCAAAGCTGCGCTATCGTGTGTAAATGTTGTAATAGATGAAACATACACCGTGCTAACAATCTTTGAAATTAATATTATTTAAATGAAACTGCACGATTGAATGTATTATTTGGATTCATGATGAGCACTTGCAAAAGTGGGAATGAGGATGAGCTTTAGGTGGCAACACACGTGTCTATCAAAAACTTTTATTTGTATTTTTTTCTGATGTGTTTTTACAAGAATATTGTTTCATTTATTTAAGAGTAATTATTTATATTTTGGTTCTAAAATCGCCTAATAATACCGATACATTTTCATTTAAAGATTTCAGGCACAGTTTATATATAATGTTATTTTTTTTAATAACTTAGTTAATTTCATACTCTGATTCTCTCTCTCAATTAAATGACTTGCAACTTATTCTCAATATCGTTCTTAAGATATTCTCTAATTCAGAGTCACGTCAGAGGTTGTCAAAGTAAATACGTTGCGCGTTGGCCCTCATTGACAGTCGGCTAACGTAACGTATCGAAAGTAGAAAATATCGTCACTACGAAATAGCGCTATTTTTATTAAATAGATTATTGTATAATAAAACTATTATTTAATACTGACCAGATAAACGACACTTCAAAAGAAATCTTCTTTGATCTTTTTTGTTTGTTATTCTGTGCATTCTTATTTGTTAATTCTCATTTAAAAGAAAATTGCATTTCCAAATTGAAAAGAGCCGCATACCATTTCCTTTATGAAATAATTTCGACGGTATACCATAAAAAACCTGTCCAAAAGTAATTGAAAACATTGAAATATGAAGCGACACTGAACATTTTTGCAACATTGCATTAGTCATAATGTTATGCAAGAAAATAATAAATGATGAACTTCGGAGATAACAATGGCACCGGAGTGTTTGAAGAGTGACATACAGGACTTCCTAAATATACCGATGTTTTTTTTTTAATATAAGCGTAGTACATTATTTAATTTATCGTATATGCCGCTTTTGAAATCTTTCAAACGTGAGAAAAAATTCTACAACGCACTCAAAGATTGTCAGGCGAAAAAATATGGAAGATAAAACCAGTTCTGAGTTTGAATGACAATAATTTAAATATCAAGTATTAAAAGATTAAAACATCTATTTATTTGAAAATATGTAAACATTATGTTTTTAATATTTTTATTGCCTTTGTATGATATTTTATAACATATTGTTTAATTCAAAACAACATGTTAACTGTTGATCAAAGCTTTGTAGTGATTTCATCAGATTATTTGTTTAACTTGACAACATTATAATGGAACAAATTAATGTTCTTATTATGATGATGATTTAATTGTGCTTAGGGCGTGTTCTGGTTGCCTAGCCATGCATCTGAATTAAATTTCTCATTAGTTAGTAATGCTCGGATGCGCAAGAAAAATGAGCCCCGATCATCATAAAAATGCAAAAATTATGGTTGCCACAATATGTATCAATATTTTAAAAAAACTGTGATTTCTTGCGGACAGTGTACATTACAATAATATATATTATGTTAAAGGATATCTCCTAGGGAGCGCGATGCTTTTTAAAGCTCGACGACGAGGATCACGTTCTACTACTTCCGCAAATGGAAGTTGAATCCAAGATGGGCTGACCAGATTCTCTCGTGCATACTGATGGACCCTCACCATTTTTATGTTGTTCCTACTTTGAACATTATTTCTCGATACGACAATTTTGTGATCACTCTTCGCGATATGATTGGCTTGAATTATTAATTTTTCAATATTACGTGGTCAAATTTTTATTCGAGTATTTTTTTGTTTTTTTTTTCTGAAATGAAATTAATGTTAACCGTACGCGAGTTTACTCAGATCATAAAATTTATAGTTAACTATTTATACGTCAATAAGAAAGGAAATAACAGTACATGTTTATTTTGTAGAAGTGCCAAACTACATATGTAAATATATAGCCAAACTAATATTTATTATACATTTAAATTGACAGTGTTATACTCTCTATTACATTCCCGAAAATTTCATTCAAAATTCTGATTTCCAAATGGTATGCATTGTTTTCTACACAGAAAATGCTGAATTTTATTTTACAGATAACTAATAATCTTACAACGGTATAGTGAATTCTTGTAATTTTTTCATTGCATGTCATAATAATGATGAAACGTACAATTGATAATATTTACCCACGTCTGTTAAGTTTTAGTTGAACTAAGTTATGTTTGTTACTTAAAATTCGTGTCAATTACATTTCATATATCTATACCTGGATAATAGTTATATTTATATGTTAAAAAGTAGTTCGCTTCGTAGCGTTGTTTAAGATAGTTTTGCTAGGTTTCTGTATGCTCTACATCGGTAGTGAGTACCGTAGAAATATTTTATTTCTTTGATAAAAACAAGAATATTGAATAAGATAATGAAACATAAAGACGGGGATTTTTTTAAAGTTAATAATGCTCAGATTAATTTTCGAATATTGGAAAAGATGTTATGTTTAGTTAAGCCAAGCTTACTACTTTGCTATCTTCGGAAAAGGTTACAAAATTAGCAAGAGATTCGTACCGATGGAAAAAATATTTCACGTATTTTTTTTAGTTTACGTTTAAAAAACATATATATTATGAGCAAAATAAGATTGAAAAGAGCTGAATAAATTTAACTCTACGATATTTACACATTCACGATTTTATCTCCGATATTTTTTATTGTTTTCTAAAATGGTCTTCTCAAGGATGCGATGCGTATTTATCGATTAATATATATCCATATCAATCGTCAATATGTGACAATGTACACGACTACGGAACGCTTCGGTGCATTCTTTGTGTGTTTAATGGTTTGAAATAATGGCTCAATAGTGTGAAAGTATACGTGATGGCCCTAGGTCGTAAGTAGGTAATTGTTTAATGTAGCCATTTAGCGCTCTGCATACGCGATAAATTTCAATAGTTCCCTCCCTGGTTTGTTACAAAAATTCAACAAATATGTAGACTTAAATAATATAAAACATTATCACTATATTATCTATAGTCCGACAACGTAGAAAAGGATATTATGGGGCATTTCGGGATCGATTACACGAAGATGCCTAATTGACCTAGATTCTGTATCTTGTTTTTTTTTAATTTTTTCAAAAACATCTTATTAATGTTGAGTGATTCGTAAACAAATACTTTATAAATTCAACAGTAATGTGTCACTAAATGCTCCTATTTATTGGTAAATCAATGCATTTTTATTTATTTTGTAATTTCATTATTTTCATTAAGTATTGCTATTTATTTGTTACTTACGATTTTCGAGAACACATTTTGTCATATCGTTTTTGATATTGCGATTCTGCATATCTCAACACAAAGATCGAATACCATTTTCGTTATTGATAGAATGTTTTCATTTAAAACTACATATTTCATGAAAACAAGTATAAAACGCATGGCCGGATTCTTTCAAAGATCGATGATCATTTGCATCAAATAATGACTTGAAAACTCTTATTCAATGAAACTTTATATTAAAATATGTTTGGGTTACTTCTTAACAACCAGTTCTCGTTAAACACAAATATCAACATCATAGAGTGAAGATATAGATCATTCATAGAGAATATGTTTATAAATATTCATTTAATGCTTGATATAATTATTTTAGCACAAAAGAAGAAATAAATTTATTACGATTATAATCATTTTTTTATCGATAAGAATTTTAGCCACAGTGTTTTAAAACTGGTCTGAAGAAGTTCATCAAAAATTTCATAATATGTAATAATTTTCAAAAGGTATTTTACTAATTGGCGCGCCAAACTACTTATGTCTGGTGTCGCTGAATTATTTATCAGTTACCATTATTATTTCACAAAATTATAAATTTATATATGTCATTAGTAATAATGTGTCCTCATCAGTTAATTGCACGTCTTCTTGTTGTTAATGATAATAGATAATCAATCGAAAACAACTTATTCGAGTCATAGATGGCTTCAATTTTTTTATATATTCGTTTAAATTAAAGAATTAAAACAATAATCAAAAATAACGTGTAATATGTTCTAATATATGCTCGATTTTTAAAGAGCTTTCAGATAGGCTAAAATTGATAAATTGCAATGCTGGCATTATGGAAACATGTATCCAGTTAAATTAGCTATTTTTACTCTATAAAAAATAATGAACTCAAAAATTAAAAACACCGATATTTTTCGCGTGGATTTCAACTATGAAAATAAGTTTTCCATGCAACTTGATAGCGAATACGATATGCCAAAATACTGGTGTTGCAATTCCAAATGACCAAAGTTTTTACCATGTATTTTTATATTGCGAAGTCAATATTGAATATGAAATGCCTTATCGATTAAATTTATCCGGCATTGCAATCCTTATAAAAAATAAATCGGGGCATCGAATAGATAAATATCGGTATATCAATAAAAAATAAAAGTTGAACTTTGGAAAAAAAATTGTAAGCATTTAGAAAAATATAAAAGTTTTTATGTATTATTGGGTAGTCCCAGTTAGTTACATTTGAAAATAAATATTGATAAAATATTATAAATGACTTTAATTATTTAGAAATTAATGTTTCGATAACGTGATTTGATACATAAACTAAATTCAATAAGACATTTTCAAATGGCAATTGAGAAAAATGTTTAAGAATCTTCGGGCTTGGTGTCTTGCTTGTCTTGCGGTTTTCTGTCAGCCGTTTTGCGTGCGTTTCCCGCTTTGCTTATTGGTTTATTCAGTTTACATCCGCCAGTGGAGTTGAATGGACGCTCGTTTATTACTCACTACTGCACCGACGTGCTAAACGTATTTTTTATTATTATTATTAACATAGTGCATATTATATGTGCTTTGGAATCGAAAGACGTTCGCTTTCAGTTTGAACCGAAATCATGTTCTGAATATAAAGTTGACAAAAAAAAAACGTTGTTCAAAAGTCTGTGAAAAGAGTTTAGTGTACGTGTAAAAACAAATTCCTTTTTCAAAAGTGAAAAAAGCTTGATTAAAGTGACATTGTATGTTTCTAAAATAATTGTACTTCTTCGAAATTCAAAAATAGAGTAAATCTGCTGATGAAATTATTAGTGTTCGTTGAAATATTGTAAGTTGTTGATTTTTTAATGATGTATTTAATACCCGGTTGACTTTGAAATTTTCACATGATTAAACCAGTTATGTGCAGTATTTTTTCATTTTATTTTTGGAATGTCTTCTTTGTTTATTCTAACGACTTCACAAGGCTAACATAATCGACGGACGTATTGTGTTAAAGACCTTTGAAATATTTTTTTTTGTCATGGGGAAGTTGCCTTTTATAGACGAGTTATCAATACTTCAAGTGTTTCCTGTTTCAGAAAATTATTATTTGAGACGCGATAAATGATGACAATTGGTATTACATTTTGATTTGGACGAAAACACGTGATTCACATAATATTTTTATATGTTTTTTTTTGTTTCATCAATTTTTATTTCGTTATAACGTTAATTATTTATTCATTATTAAGTTCTCAAGGCTCTATCCCAGTGGTTGTCATGTGCGGCCACCAGAGGATTTGGCTGCGGCCACCAACAGTTCCATAGTAAATATTGATTTTTAAAAAAATGCGTTTTTACAAATGAATTTGTAAAATTATTATGATTTAAAAACAATTGAATAATCCTGACGCATCCAGCATTTAGTCGAGTTTAATTAAAGGACAGTTTAAATAATAAAACTTCAAAAATTTTTGTCGAAATTATACGTTGACCATAAATCAAGTCAATGGAAAGAATTAACATCAATTGCTTTATTAATTTTGTCGATTTTACCAACAACTGTATACGATGAAAGATCATTCAGTATAATGCACGATATAAAAAATAAATATCGAAACTATTTTTATCACATTTGGTGCGGCCATGAAACATTTCCATAGGACCACTGATGTTTATAATGGGTTTATAATAGTGAAATTTCCCTAGAGAGTATCACTGCTCTATCCAGTACTGATGCAATCGTTAAATTAAAAAAGGTGCAACATAAATGCACAACTTCAAGATAACATATCGTTTACATTTACAATATTACTTGCCAAGAATTTTATTTTTGTGTAAAAAGTATGATGTCCCTACTTCTGCAAATATATTAACGATACTAAAAAAGTTGTAAATTTAGTGAAGGTTATTCGGTTATATAAGATCTCACAACAGAATTGAACAAATTTTCAGGTCCGACAAGAGATCGTTTGTTGCATTTTTTAAAAGAACTAAAAAACGCCCAATCTAGATTACCTCTGGTTTCTCACTCTTCGAGTGATAAAGTTTGATTTTACTTGTACGCTTCCATACCATTCATTTCATGGCTAAACAAAATCTTTTAAATTGTGCAGTTGTAGCTATATTAAATTCCATTACAAGAATACCATGAAAAATTAAAATATTATTTAAAGATATATTTTTCGGCAAATTTTCAATTTAATTTATAATATTTCTATATACATATGTTTTATTTATGTAGAACTCGTATCCCCTTCACGGAATCCACGAACTCCATTTGTAGAACAATCTAGTTGAGTTTATATGTCATATACCCCTTAAATCGTATATATCAGCCCCGGTTGTATAATTTGATATTTATAACTTTTTCAATACAATAAATACTTATTATAAATTATAATTAAACATGGATAGGGCAAAGGTTATTCAAACACCATACAAATTTTGGGTCTTTTTTCATCATTTCATTTTATCGTATTTTAAATAATAATATAAATAAATAAATATCGTTTTTTAAATACTATATGCAAGATACCATCATATAGCCGTATACAAAATTAAAGTTAATAAGGATAACTGCGATATTAACTATAACTAATAATTAGTTAGTTTTATCGGGATGATAATATGTTTGATTTGTCTTAAAACGATATTATTGACCAATGGTATTAAATTGATTGTTTATTTGATAAGACAGAAAAAGCGCAGCGTTTTTTATGAATTGACGTTATGGTTCAGTTCTTTTTATCGCTCAAAATAAATATAGGTCCGGTATCAGATAAATTAATGTTTCTCGTTCAATCCATTTTAACGTTCAAACTATCATCACGATAATCCTGATAATGGTGTAAAACCTATATAGCTATCGTGACTTAGCTGACTTCATAATTCAGATTACAGTACGAGTCAAAAGATATAAGCTTATATCCATCTACTAATGGACGACTTCAACATTTATTTATTGGTTTAATATGCTACTCTTACATATAATTAGTTTATGATAGCGAGATGTCGATAAATATAATATATTATATAAGTAACTACTCTCTTAGATTTATCAAAGGAATGAATGTCATTTCAGATTTGAATACAATTTATCATTAACTGGGTGCTCAGTATTTAACAATTAATAGAGTCCGGAGGCACACAATTCGATTAGATTCATCGATATTCTTTTTGTTTTTTGAAATGATTTGTTTTTTATTGTCTATCATTGAATTCAATTCAGTGTTGTCTGTTATAAAAAATATTCCCTATGACTTTCATCCTGTTTTCTATTTTTGTTAAGTATGCATTCTTAATTTATAATGTTTGAATGAGACTTGTTTATTGATAGGTATCTATTTTCTTGTCTCAATGATAAACGCATTGAACAAATTGATTTTAATTAAAACTGTCACCATTTCAATGGATTTGCGGTCAACATCTTCGAATGCCGGCATCAATTATAAATGTACAGCTGAACACAACAGTATTATAACTTATTCAGTGACACAAACAATAATAGGATGTATCAACATTTTTTTCTCGTTTACGTTTCTCCCCATATTAAGTGGCATAACTAACATAGAATGGCTATGCAAAAATATTTTTTTCTTGTTTATCCAAAATTTCCATATTAAAATAAACTTGATTTCAATGATTGACATATTTTTGGAAAGTCAAGAAACAGAAGAAAGTTTAACCCCACACTCATTTTAACTGAATTATAACTAAAGGTTTACAGATACTGCTCGTAAAAAAAATCATGCAGATATATTTGGTATTATTTTTTTTTACTTTTTTTATTCATGTTCGCTTATAATGTGATGGACGTATCTTAATAAAAAGCTTTTTTTTCCCTACCAAAACCCATGTCACTCTGTTGCCCAACTCTTTTTTAAGAGGAAGAGCGTAGAAATGAAAGTGATGGGACTAGAACAGGACATGATTAGCTAACTGCTAACGCTACGTCCAATTTTCAAAGATCGAATGGGTTGAAGGGAAATTTCCAACATCACAAAAACGATTAATAAACATGTATTAGGAATATCGGGTTCTGTCGCTATTATTTTTCTTCCTAAATATTCACTGACTTACTATTCAATAAATATTTCTTACTACAATACTTTAACAAAATTTTCAATACGTGTGTAATCTAAACATAATGTATAATATAGTGATATATTATTATGAAAGTGTATACATATTTCTTAGCTGTTGTTAAATATGACGAACTAAGCCAAAATTTTATTTTTAATGCAACTTAACAAACAAAACGATGTCGTCTCATCCGTCGATTTTCTAATATTATTTCTTTTTTTTCCATTATCCAATAATTATCTTAGCTAATATTTGCTCAGCGGTCGCGTAAATCTCACTTTCACTTGTCAAATGAAACAAATTTGTTACGACAAAATGAGATCTAATTGCTGTTGTTGCAGAAATTTTAGTGGAATCGATTTAATTTCTTTACTGTAATAGCTTTCGGAAAATTAGCAATCTTTTTTTCATCGAGAAATAATGACGATTACACACAATCAGTCTTAACGATTTTTTATAAAAAAAGAAATTTAATTCTCTTCTAAATTAATAAAATCAATTCAGTCATCTTACATAGCGAATCGATCGCAAAATGATATTTCCATTTTATAACACGGCGAATAATTTAATTTATAAACCGATCCTGATCATTAAATATTACTTAAAATAACATGCCTTTCTTTCATGAAGTAACAGTTAACATATTAAAAATATATTTTGTTGAATTGAAACGTCAATATGCTGGAACGATTTCTGTGATTTAAATAAAATGACGTTATGACAACATGTAGATAAATCATTCTATTAAAACTAACAATAATTGTTACATTGTGTGAATACAAAAATTGATTTGACTGTGTCGTATCGTATCGACCAAACTGATTAGTATGAAAAACGTTGTACACATTCTGTCAGTCCGACATCACATTTTGTAGATAAGAACGCATCCTGGATCTGTTTGGTAACGCATTGGTCACAAAAAACAAAACTATCCTTTATAAGTTTCATGACACCGCTTAAAAATAAATTATCATTTGCATATATTTGGTTGTTTGTATCTTTATAACACGCGTTTTATATTGGAGAAAATATACCAATAATCTTTTATTTCTAAGGAAACGAGTTGTCGGCGGATACAAGTGTTTGTTTTGCGTGCTACTACTTTTACAATACGGTCTATATTTAAAATCGGTCTGTCCAACTTCCGACAGCTTTATTTTTATTTCCATTATTAAAACAAGCGATTAAATGCTGTTTTTGTAAATGTGAACTCACCTGGCCATGCTCTAGTTAGATACAATCCCACGCCGCCCAGCACTGACAAAAAGATATTTTTGAACTATGGCATGACTTACATTTTCGGCAACTATTTGATGCAACTCAAATACAAAAAGGTACTTATCATTGTCCATCCGGACGTAGAATTAACGGACGGATCGTAATATTTTAAAAGAAAAAAACTCGTTATAATAACAATCAATTGATTAAGCAGGAAATAAAGGTGTTTATCAAATTGCTCCTCTAAAGTGCCTACTTCGCGAATATTTTAGTAGTAAATTTGAGTGATCGAAACTTCTAAAGAGCTAATCGAATCAAGATTTTTGAAAGTTATTTCAAATGTATGTCTGGATTCTAATCTTTAGGTCTGTGTTTTTCCTTTGTAATTAATTCCTGTTGTATATAACCGGTACAAACCGTTTGATAGAATGCCTGAAATATCGAAAGTTGAATCCCGCGTGGAATCGACCATTTCGAAGTTTCAGCAATTCAAATTTGATCAAGCACCTCTGGCGATATCATAAATTATAAATTTAGCAGTAGTTTCATTTTTCTTTATATTTATCCTTGAGTGACATACACTACAACGTATAAGATGATTATCACTTCACGTTTCAAAAAATTACAGGGTGTATCCTTATTGGAAATACTATTTTCACACGTGAACCGTAGCAAATAATACCTGCAATGGTTTAGAAACGTCGAGTTACAAGCACCAATCATTGCTCAAAACCATTTTAAACAATCATTTAAAATAACAAATTACAAAATACGTATATTTAATCTGTATATCGATAATATACATAAAACAAAATCTTTAATAACACAAATATCATTACGGGTTTCGCTCATCGCGAGCATTAACAGCCTTTCAAACAATAATTGACAGTTAACACATTAAAAGTCAAAACAATAAATAAAAAATGAGCATTTATTATATTCCCATCAATTTTATTTCTAACGAAAGATTTATCTCCCGTTCCCTAATTTACAATATTTCAATGTTAATTGTATTTTAATGATATGATTTAAATCATTTTACGTCTAAAATTGTTAGGCACTTTGTATATTTCTATTTAAAATGAGTTATCATTAAGTTTTTTAAAAAATTTATGCAATTATAAAAAAACATTGAATCAATTTTTGGAAAATAAATTTTCATTGAATTATCGATTCAAATTTTGATCTTCGAGCAATTTTATTACTTCAACAATATAAAAGGTGATTACTATTCTTATGATAGTATTATTTTCGTGAAAGCGCCGAGAAAGTGAATTTTTCCGTAGGCCGATGTTGAAACGTATTTTTAGGATGTGATACAGTGTCGTGTCTTTTTTGATTTATAATCCACACTGCGGTTTTTTTACGTAACACTTCATGCATTATAATACAATATTATTCATGCATACATTGCTTTGTAATTCTTTGAAACGCGAGTTCAGAGTGACTTTCCTTAAGACAGAAATTTAAAAAAGAAGCTAGAACAATATATTTTGGGAAATCAATTTTTTAATTTATAAAATGGACTTAAGAGAAAATTTTAAACTACCCCTACAATTACTTAACATATTTTCTCTACGTATTGAAATATCAAAAGCCTGAAACCGAAATTATTGTAAAAATTTGTAAATATTATAACATAGCATATTTTCGCAGCTGATTTGATATTTTCCTTATCAAACGTGCGTGGCGATAAACAACGGTGATTTGTTTTCCGTTTTTCACTTTATCTAACTTTTGGCTCTAAAATTTTTTACCATCAAATATGTTATATATTGTAATATATTATGCAGTGTAAATATAATAGTACTATAATTTTATTTTTGAACAAATAGCAGAGTTATAGATTTCTATAGAATTATGTTTACTGAATTTAACTATCTAATTCTGAACGAGTCTTTTTTTAAACGTATTCTAGTAAAAAAAATCTCTCATCTTCTTTTGTGAACAATATAACCATAATATAAAATAGGATGATTTACATTATGTAGTTTAGAGTTTAAATGCCCTAAGGCGATGTAACTAATAAATCTTCGAAACTATTACATCCATGTTAATACTATCTGCAAAACCGGTTTTATTTTAATTATATTATTAACCGGTATTATGTACCGTTGGAGTTAATATAAAGTCTCAGGTTGCGATCCTTGCAAGTTTTTGCAATGTCAATAACACTTTTCGTTATGTGATAATAACGCTCGAATACTATGTTTTATAACACTATGAAAATTCGTCAAACGGTTTGATTGTTCAATTAGTTATGTTAAATAATTTAAGCTATAAATACTGCCTAAGAGTATTTTATCGAGTCAACGCCTGTGGCAAAATGAAGATTTGTGTCACGTCGTTTTATGAAACATCGAAACGAGGGGGCAGATTTTTTATGGAGAAATAATTATCGTCGCGCCATATTGTAAACGTGTGATATATTATATCATATTTCGTTAAATGCGATGATGAAAAGCTGGGTAAATGCAAGCCTCAAATGAAATCTGTTGACCATATGCTTCGAACAACATTTTAACATAAGCTACATGCTGAAATGAGTACCGCTAGGTTTGTTTTTATAAAATATTAGTACATAATTGTTAACTGGTGGTACCCGCTTTAAAATACAATTCACCTAATTAATAATCTTGGTAAATATGTACATACAAGTCTCTTCTCGCGTCAAATTAAATACATCGTTAACTTTTTGCCTATCATTATTGCATTGATTTTCATTCTAGAATTGAAATATGGTTTATAACCTTGATTATAAGATTGTGCTTTTCCTATTATGTGTCTCTGAATTCTGGTTGCGTCTTATAATCAAATCTATCTTAAAACCACTGTCGAAAATATACTGGATGACTAATGAAAATACGACATCACTTATATCATTCATTGATACCGAATACGATAATTTAAGGGTACGCTGGTAAAAACGACTCCAAGTTCTTATACGATTCAGAATAATTGGAAACTCAATCTCAAACACAACACTTCGATTGTACATACTTGAATAGAGACCTCCCAACATTTGCTCCATATTCCTTCACCATTGTTCAGTAAATAATTTCCTCATCCACAATATTCTAATTCTTAACAAAAAAGCGCATTTACGCATACAAAATAAATTAAAACCTTTAATATTCAACAACCCCCAATTCCCCCTTTGAGACTTTAAAATTCCACCTTCCCTCTGGGAGTGTAGTTTCCGGTTTCATCACCGGTAAAACCTGCTATAGGTGTTTTTAATTATTACTTTTTATGAATTTTTTCTTCGATATAAAATTATTTTATATAACATTTGTTTTTTTTATCGTGCTTTACTTTCTACTCCTTTTTTAGATATAAATTAATAATTTGTCAATTAAAACAAATTTATTATGTGAATAAACAATATTATTAAAACTTTCAAACCATTTATTACAGTTTTATCTATGATTAGTAAAAATGCTACCCACACATGTCCAAAAAAAGATCGTTTTATGGTTTATTATAATACTATAAAATTAAATATACCATTAAGACAGTTTTAATTGGATTGCGATACCAAAGTACTAGAAAGACGTAAAATTTCACCTATTATATGTTATATTTTGTTATCATTAAATATGTCAATAAAAATACCACCATAGTTATTTCTCAGATTTTTTTATCTGTATAAAATACTCACAAAATACCAAGGCTATTGGTTGAAAGTCGTGGAATTGTAGTATTTGAACTGAAGTTAGCTTCGATTTTTTTGAATACACTTGGGCCTCGTATAGCACGGTTTTACACAACACGGATTTATACAACACGGTGGAAAAAAATCGTGGTATATTTTTATACAACACGCTTTATATAACACGGTTTCAAAAAAAATTGCATGTTTAATTTGTACGCCAATGTAATGTGCACATGACAAATCTTCCTGAGCGTGTCGAGACCTGTCAATTTTGTTTGTTTCGATACATTTCAGTTGCACTCTGGCAGTCAATGGTGCAGTGCATATTTCTTTGTAATCCGTGGATTATTCTGGCTTATTTTTTGTATGTATACACTTTACATATTTCATTTTATCATTACGTATGTACATGCATGTATATAATAACTCTTGGCAGTTCAGAAGCATGACGTACATTCCCTACTAGATTCCACTTGCCCTGCTAAATCCTTGGTTATTTGAAAAATATTTTAAATTGTGTACTCAAAATCAAATTATAAATAAAATATGTAGTGTATATGGGAAAGTAATATACACTCAGACCTCTTTTTGTGCGATTTCGAAGATATGCGGTTTTTTTAGAGACAATTTTTTTTTAAATATTTCTGGGACTATATAACATACATATGTAATAACGTAATTAACAAAGTGTTGTCCACAATGCATTGACCTTGACCCGTGCGTCCTTGTGCTTACATACTAGTATGTTCCCTTATTGTATTGTTAACTTTGAGAAAAAATATAAACGAAATGTGATATCTTTGAAAAGAAAAATTTAAATTTTTGATTGCTTGAAAAAAATAGAATTTAATATTTGAGATATGATATGATGAAAATGCCTTCAAACTTAAATCGCGAAGTCTTAAAAAAGTGGGCAAATAAATTCAAATCAACTTAAGATTGTGTAACATTCACTTTGTAGTAATGCATTGGAAAATTTGATGTTAAAACCCCTCCTAGTAAGTAAATTTTATAGACCACGTGATTTAAAAAGGCAAAGATCTAAAGAAGCAGCCGGTACTATTAATTACTTTTTAATTGAAAATGATCCTATAATGGAAAGAAGTTGGAAATTTAAGAGGGAATTGCAACAGATTTTGGAACCTTATAAGAAAATACGTAAGGATTTATACGCTAAAAGTAGACAATCGCTTATTACCGAATTTTTGAATGCTAAAACCTCAAGAAATCCAGAGTCCTCCGATGATGAAAACGTACAACCGATTTCGAAAAAGAGTGAAACTATAGAATTATAAGTGATAGTGATGATGAATGATTACCATTTTATGTTATTAAAGTTTTTTTCACGAATATGTAAATATATATACGTTTATTTATAAAAATAAAGTATATATTCATATAAATTATCTTCGTTATTACGCATCCCCTAATTTTGTATGAACATCAAACCTTGCATAACACGGATTTGTATTACACGAGGTTTTTGTGGAACCATATACCCGTGTTATACGAGGCCCAAGTGTATAACATGTTCTAAATAATCAATAAACGCTGGCCAAAATTCCCGTGTGAGTCAATGACCTGTAATGCGTTACAAAATACTAAATTTGTCGCAGTGGTTGACAAAATAAGTATATATTGTACTTTGTACAATAAAAAGAAAACTTTAAAAAATCGATCAGAATGGATTCGTAGTTTAAATATGATCAGGAATTTTAAACCATTCCAAAACCCTGGAATTATCTGTCAATTCATTAAATTATCGATAGTTTATGAATATATTCTTAAAACTTACATTGGTAATTTGGTATCTATCTATGCATAGGTCGTCAAATATTTTTTGCGGACTGAATAGAGAAGGATATGCTACTTAATTTTAACTGATATATGTAGTAGTAACATAAGTAAAAAATAACGCGTGATGGCTGTATAGTTTTCCTATACAAATATTACGTCATGAATTCAAAATATTTGCAATCATTGTATATATATATATATATATTATTTCAGTTTACTACGCACTAAGTATTTGAGTATTCATCTAATATTATATTTATAATACCATCTAAATAAATAGATAAGTCACATATATTATAATACCATGCTAGGGAAAAGTAAATTTAATGAAATATTTGATGGGCATGAAGCTTGAAATTAAAGATGTATTTTCCATCAACGCATTGTCGTTTAAACAATAGGAAATTGTGCGAATGATGAATAAGCAATTTATTTTATTAATGAGGCTTCTATTATAACCGGGTTCCAATTTTTATGAACCGAAAGTGTTAACAAGACATGTACCTATAATTTAAACGAATGTAACTCGTGACAATGAATAATGATACGAGATACAAACGTCTGGCCAGGGCTCTATCGATCAGATGAGAATACACAGGTTTTATTTAATACATTGAAACCGTTAGATATCGGTCAATAGTAGTATATTCTTCAAACTCATCAGTAAGTAACTCAGAAATTGTTTCAATTTTTAGAAAATCATTTAAGCGACATCGGATAATTAGTAACGAAATTAGATTTAATGACATCACCTTACAAGCCATCGTGGAATTTCATTTAATTATCGCTCACTGATAATATGTCAAATAAATCTGTTTTTAATTTATATTCCTTTTTTCCTAAAACAAAATAGGCTTGTGCTATTTCTTTCGATAAATTTATTTTACGGTAAAATAAACATGTATTTTTAATTGTGTTTATTATATATTTATCGTCTTTTTCAGTACGAAAATTCGAATAATCACAATATTAGTAATGGCATGATACTGAAACAGACATCAACGTCATTTGATAATTATTGCAGTTGTAAAAACATCAATTAGTCTGATGTTATATTGCGGTAAAGTATCAAATGTTTTATCACTAAGAACCCGGGCGTCACCTTTCGATATCTTCAGGCACTCCTCTACACGGATGTGAAAATAGTTAAACTTCGAAATGTATTGGTAACAAATCTTAACACAATATTTACGGGACCCGTAAAAGTATGTGTATTGCATTAATTGACTTCGAGAACCGGCAACCAGTGAGATAAAGAAATTACTTTAGTGTATTTCCTGAGAAAATAGTGAACGGATGAATTGTAAAGATTTTGGTGTTATTAGTTATATTATACAAAAGGTAACTCACAATAAAAGACTAAACCCAATAATTCAAGTGTTAATAGCGCCAGTGGCTAACTTTTAAGACAGCTGGACTACAAGTTTCTACTGCATAAGCATATATGTATAATACCGATGATTGGACAAGCGTTGCATTGGACCTTGACCGCTGAACGGGCATTCGATTTACGCGGATCCTATGTATTGTGATATTACGGGTGAGCTTTTGTGAGCTTGAATTTTTGTAAATCTCACAGTCGTAAATTTTAAATTGAGTTTTCGTTTCTGTCAGTTGAAGATAATGATAAATTGTTGCTCGCAATAAAAACTTTATCGAAGTAACAAAAAATCCGATTAAAAATCAATAATCTCAAACTTTTGCACAACTCACTAAAAATGATAGTCAGAAAACTGTCGACTTTTAAAAATATTTTTTTGCACTCGAAAAAATAATTATATCCATTAAACTGATGTAATCAATGTGTAAGTGTTGGTTTCTGGTGTTTAATCCACAAGGTTCACAAAACTCCGTGAATGTGTGCTTGGCTAAAGGCTATAGAGATCATGCAATGCCAATTCGCTTGGCGGTGATGTGGTCCGTAAGAGCACGAAGCGATTTTTTTCACCTCGTCTGGCCTTGCCAAGATTTCAGTATAATGGATAAATAAATTTCATCGTTCCAACATTAGCACACACTCGAATACAACGCAATCGTGGATCAGTTGGTGCAGTAACACTTTATAAAACAGGTTTACTTTTTTCGGGTATTTTTTTCGCATTGAGTTGGACAAAAAAAGTTATTTGTTTCCTGATGATGAAGGAAAAAATAAAATTTGTGTTTCTACGAAAAACATAAATATCATGTTAAAACTCACACCATAACGATAATGATTTCTGCTGTCAAACTGCAATCCGCGCCTCGAGTCCACGATTGATATTCAAATATTTTTTTCTTATCAGTAATATTAATATAAGAAGTATCAATCTTCAAAATATGGATTAAGCTTGTGCTCCGAAACTCGGGGGTAGGGATTATGTTTTGCAGATTTAGGGGGGTGTGATATGAAACATTTTGGTGAGCACTAGCTTGAGCGATTAATAAACAATTTGTATTTACCTCAACTGTACATTCAGTCACGAGGGTGTTTTTTTCAAACGCATCTTTGCGCCATATTGTATCCCTTCTATTACCAACCTATATTTTATTCTTATACCCGTACAATATATCCTCGTATTGATCCGAACCAAAACATAGATTAAAAACGTAAATTAAGGAAGAAATTAAAATTAACTTTTTCTTAACTCATTTGAATGTTAGAGTCAAAAGGAAAATAAACCGTACGCGCGCAATAATTTTTAAATTTTGTATGGTAGTTGATGTATGTTCTATTTTTTTTAACGTAACAGGTGATGTGACGTATACTCTCCTATGCGGCGCTGCTTACGTGTAATCTAATGTTAAGCTGTGTTATAATTAAAAAATATGTTTGATTTTCTCATTATTGTTAAATTACATGCTTACATGCTTTTTATTGTGATAGTAAGTAGGTGATTTAATAACCATATTCTAATACCTATTTATGCGATTTTCAGCGTGAATATTTTGACACAATAGTTGTAGCACACATCACACATTACATCAGTTTATATTTTCAATTTTAATTTAATCGACAAAACCTATGAAAGAAAATATTTCAAATTAAATGTGGTAGACAAATATTGTATGGTCACAATTTTATTTGGCATGTGTACCATTAAAAATTTTCCTCGTCACTCTATTTACAGTTTCAGTTTTCTATCTACCTCGAGGCCTTTACGCGAACACTAATCTTAATTTTATTTCACTTGGTTAATGCTTCATTGATTTATGACAAGCTTTACTGTTAATTTAACAGCTTTGTGCTTTTAATAAATTGCCTCTTCATTTTATTCAAATTGAATTATGAGTATTACATACAAATCATAAATAGTAAAAGCACTACAATAAAAATAAACTTAAAATCACTATGTACCGAACGATATTTTGTAATACCCATGTGCTTTATTCATATGTTCAACTTACTGTTTTGAATATTTATTCCTTTCTCTATAGTCATTTATCATTTTTTTTCAAATAGCTATTCATTTTGATTCATTGAAAACCGTACGATTCAATCTTTAAGATTAAATTTATTGAAGACGATAGTGATGATTAATAATAGAAAAATTGAAAAATAAGTCGTTACATGTTGCTTTTTATCAACAAGGTATGTGAGCCAAAATTTCAATTACGCATAATTATATTTTAAAAATATCACAGTGTACAAAAATTGTTTTTCGTAACCTACAACTGCTGTTTAATTTAAAACCAATTGCTTACATAAAGTTCACAATGAATAACGTAAGCTTTTATGCTATCATGTAAAATATAAAATACACGGATTTGACAAAATAACAGCTGTATTATGTTTGTAATAAAAAAATATTTCTCTCTTGGCGTAAACTAAACATAATATCTTGAACCTAAACCACTTACTTTCTTACAAATTAACTACATATGTATCTATACAAACATCAAGAGATTGTATGTCATGTTCTTTTTTATATTGTTGTTACTAATATAATAATAAAAAAACCACAGATAATAATATGTATAATCTAACCTTGAATTACCAAGAAGTCTAAATGAACAATTTATATTGTATTTAGCATGTATAATAATGATTTTATGAGTTTAAGGGTAATGTTGGTTTGGTATAGTGTAAAGCAGCAAATTAATAGTTTGTGATGAATGCAAACTGCGTTACCAAGTTTTGTGTGGTAATTTGCTATTTATAATAAACAGTGTGAAAAATGTGTTATCAAAGTTATTAACACAGCAAATTCAATATTGAATCGACGTATCACACTGCTTGGCAACAATGAATCACACTGATACCATTTACCCGTAAATTCCCGATGCTCAATTTACATTTGAATAAATTATTAATTCAATAGAACGTTTTATTTTGCATCATCACATGGAGAGCAAGTTGATTTCTTTTTATATCAATAAAAATATTTTAATCAGAAGATACAGCGCTTATTGTTTTACATATAAAACCATTTTGACACGGTGAAAAAACAGTTTTTTACCGTGTTAAAATGGAGTTCTACAAAGTAAATGCCAATTCGATCAATGAAACATTTTGTTTAAAATATTTGTCAGTTATTTATTAAGCCCATTTTCACGATTCAAATTTGATAATCATATTTTTTTTATATTTTATTTTCTCTTAAATAACTTTCTATTGTTTCATTATTACATTTAAATAATATTTTTTAACCTTCTGGTTACCTTAATTAAATATATCATCCTTTGCTGACCTTAACCTAATGCCATCGTTAAAAAAATATCCGATATAACTTCAACAGTCTATCGGGTGTTGTTTTAGAGATACATTACCTCAAAACACACTAACTTATTTATAATATTATTTATGCTAGAGTCACGGCATTTTTGTATAGTAATCCCAATACGCGTGACCACCACAGAATTAAACAAAGTTCAGACACGCGTGATGAAAATTGTATTTATCGAACACACTGTTGTAAATGTAATATAAATGGCTTTAAATTATACCGTCTCCATTTGACAAATAGGAAATTAAAATTAATTTTCAATTAGCGGGTTGATTGCATTATAAAGCGACATCTAACGAACCGAACACCTATTAATATCACACGTAGTTTCTTATCGCGTTGTGTATTTATATTGCGTTATCATTGCGTTCATAAATTATGCTTTTGCTAAGTCACTACTTGGCATTGTGCACAATTTAATTAAGATCACAAAAACCGATCTGCACAGCCTTGAAAAATCTTTCTAAATAAATTATTTACTGATACAGGCAGCAATATCTAAATAATTATTTAAATACACGTCGTGAATGAAAATTTCACTTAGACAATAACCGTTCAATATTTTATTAAAAGAAAATTGCTTGGATGGTCAAGAAAATATCACAAAACGATTTGTGATATCATAAAAATAATAACACACAAATTAATGTTTTTTTATTCACATTTTTTTGAATATTTATTTCTTATTGCTGGCCGTTGATGCGCCATTTTTATGAGATACGTTACCTCTTCCATAATTTTATGTTATATGCATTTTAATTGCCTTGATGAGTTGATTGGCGGTATGTTTATGACAATTCATTTCCAATATAACATTAAATCTTTTCACAGTGTGTCAAAGCCAGTTGAATATGAAAGTTATCGCTTTTAGTAATACATAAATTAAATACAATATTTATTTCTTAAAACGCTATTTACCAGCGTCAATTATAGTAATCATAAACTTTATCTACAATTATCAATGGTTACTGTAATTTTAATTGATACAATTTTGTACGATTCCACACGTTTTGTCAACTGACGACCGGGTTTCACATTTCCTTCAGGCATTATATCACACGGATTCAACAGAACCGACAAAACACTTGGAATCGTAAAAAGATTTCATCAATTCAAATTTGATATTGAAATTCCATCAAGCACTTTCAGCCGATATCATAAGTAACTGTAATATTTAAGTTATTCCATCAGCTTATGACGATATAATTCCGTTGTGTTGGGTTTTTATTATCTCAATATTAAATTAGGATGTTAGAACAGAAGAGAAGATGTATTGTGTACATTTTCTGCAGCACTATATATAGATAAGTAAATGTACATTTTTACATAGTTCTGACGAGAGCGTTAGCCGAAATAGCTATCAACTATATACCAATATAATTTTCGTACAACTAAAATACATTGCTATTTTTTCCCCGTGTTATAACGGAGTTCTACCAAGTAAATGAAAATTCAATAAAAAAATTGTTGATTATGTTATCGGTAAATTGTTCAGAATTTCTAGTATGCATTGGGACTTTGAAAATTTGAACTATTATTCTCAATTATTACTTACAAGACTTTATATAGAAGTGTTAATTTCTTTGATTTTGCATTATAATTGTTTAAACTTCATATATCCTCTGGAATTATTTACAAATGTTTATCGGAATGGAATAATTACTGACAATATAAACAAATGTTCGTGATAGCAAATAACGTTGCATTAAAAATTTTGCAAGCATCATATTAAGGGTGAATAGAGTTTGATCAATCAAATATTTTCTTTGTTTTCAATTACAGCTGAGCGCATAGCAACCAACAATATTTTTAAGCTCTTAGCGCTGGGTTTTTACAGAAAAGTAAATCATAACGGGCAGTGAGTCCACTGTAAGTAACTAGTACATCATTGGTAACCCTTGATGATATAGAATGTAATAATCAAAACATGAGAAAACATATTATACCCATAAACTAACTTGTTTTATTATCATAGGACAGTCACATGCAACTCCAACATGATACAATCTGTATAATCTATCATTTTTACTTTCTTTTTTGCACGCCAATATCCAAGCCATGGCGTCGTCTGTTCAGAATAGATAACATCAAACACATCCCAAGACAAGATGTTTCTTGTAATACAATATTTACGCGTTTCTGTGGGCTTCTCAATCTATTGTGATTTAAGTAATATTGCGCTATCATCTGTAAAGATGATCTGTATCAGTGCTCCACAACCGGTGTGCCGGGGTGCATTTTCCCATCAGAAAAAAAATCAAATAATTACTAAAATAATACTATAAAATATTTTGTGAAAAGGAAATCACAACGAAGCATGAATAATTATTTTTTCGTTGAAAAATGTCATAAGAACATAAATATTATATACACGATCTACACTGTAAAATTAAGATTTATTATAGAAAACAATACAGAAAGAATGAGTTGTAACTAATCCGTCGACAGTGAAGCTTTCGTATTCTTATAAGTTTTGACTTATGGTGTGCTATGGAAGACAAAAGATTGCGGAACACTGATCTATATCATCGCTTTTAAGGTCGTGTATCCTTAAAGGATCTCGTTTGCATTGGTTTAATATATATGTATATATGTACGTATATATACAATATTTTTATTTTTACTTAACTAGTCTACCAGTAAACTTCTTCCCGCTAAAGCTTTCGTAAGCTTACTGCTTTGAACTTTTGTCGCGAAATAGAAGACTTTAGCATGAATTTTAAAACCAATGTGAATAAATGGGTCAAGAATTTCACTATTTGATAAATGCATTCCAATTATAATATAATAAAATATAGCAAAGTTTTAACTACGTTTGAACTGTTATATATATTTTGATTATTGTAACTGATGTGTTGTTATTTCCTTTGTTGTTTTAAGAGCAAGATTCTTAGAATATTAAAAAAATATATACGATTATCATTAAAGTCATTATTTATTCGAAAAATATTACAAATAACACACTTGATGAAATAATGTATGGTTATTAAATCACCAGTTTCGAACTATTCCGTGACATTTAATAATCACGAATACTGTTTTAGCTATATTAAAACATTATTATTTCACGCGAAACTATCAAACAAGAAAACTTATAATCGTTGTTACATTGATAAAATGGGGGTTTTTTGAACTCCTTATTCTTATGAATAAAACATGTTAATATTTTAAACCAAAGTTGTTCTTCTCTGCGAAGTTTTTTTTCAATTTGACAAGCTGATAAGCTCTTAGTTAAATTAAACACAGATATACCTCAAAACATAATAATTATAATTTATATTGTAGTGAAATCGTTGATATAAGAAGTAGTAATAGTTATAAGATATAATAATAAATATGACAATACTGGTTGTTATACAAACACTACTTATTTCTATAAATAAAACATCATATTTAAGGATTTTTAGCACAAGTTGACAAAAGCTACATGTTTGTTGTTTTCCAATAATTTTCTATGGTTAGTCGTCAACGAGAAAGAGGGTTACTTATCTTGGTCGGATGGTATGAGATGTGTTAACCTTGTAAGTCTGTGGGTTCCAGGTTCTCAGATCTCGCGCGGTCACGATTTCAATTTGGTCTCTTTTTTGTTTCTCTCCTGGTTGGCGGTTTCGAATCACGACTTGTTTGTGCATGTGATATCCACGGACTTCGTTCAATTTTCGTATTATCAAAAGAGAACAGTTTTATTTACTCAGCCGAATAGCATCTTTGATATGTTTTTGATCAAAATCATAAATATACATTTAACTTAGAAAATGGAAAATCCCAAATAATTACGAATAGCCACATTTGATAAAATTTTTTGAACAACGTCAATTAATTTAATTAATTAATTTTGTGTAATATTACTTAAATACCAATATTTTTGGTTATCAATTCATACGTATTGTTAATAAATACAATTTACATAGATGTTGCATTTATCATAAAAAAAGATAATATTTAATTATTTTAATTGAATCCATGTGTTCAAAGCCGCTTGTGAAAATTGCGATAATCCATGAATATCTTATATCATAAATAATATCGACATTTTACAGTGATAAGTGGTCGCAATTGGATTTCCATATCTATGAATTAGTGATATTCAAACTGACGCTCTGAAAATAAATGGCAACATTTTCAGGAGCTCGTGTCAGAATATCAAAAAAAAAATGTTTAATAGACAAGCCGAGCGTTGAATTCGATCTTTCTTTGAGTTGAACTCCTCCATCACTCCAGGACTTATGCTTGCTCCAGTTCTACTCCGAATATTTTTTTTATATGAATTCTATGTAATATATACAAATATTGTCGTGTTAACACTTCGTAACGTTTTGAGACAAACGTTACGATCCGGGAACACACAATGTGGCATCTTCGGATACGCGCAGCTATACTAACAAAAATTAATATGAATTTTAATTATTACTTTCAAAATTTATCTATACATGGATGTAGAATATACAAGAAATCTAATTAAAATAGGAAAAAACTATTTCGGTGTAGTTATCTAGCGAAAATGTGCGAACCGTAAGGTATTAAAAAAAAAACAAAAGAAATAGATATTATTCGTTTATTCCATCACTGCTTCTTTTCAATAATAAAACTTACACCAAATGAAAAGAATCCAACACTGCTAACTTGGTACATCAGCAAAAAGTTTAAAAAATTAAGTTACTTATTACTCGATTGTGTTTCCATATTGAAACAACTCTAGTGTTACAAAGTGTCAAATATAAGTTTTTTTATTTAATTATAAAACGAAAATATAACAATAATGAAAACAACAACCACACAGTGCTTCTGCTACGAGTAGAGCCATAAAGCTCTACTGCTCAGTGCTCGTGTTCCATACTCCGAATTCATCTTCAAACAAATTAATATCAAATGTTGAACAATTCTTAAAGATCCGAAATAAATACCTAGGACCTATATAAAGTGTTACAAATATCGTACAATGTACACCGGCCACGATATAATAAATTAATCACAAGATATTATTTTCCATAATGAATTCATAATTTATCAAAATACGCCTGTGATATATTTTTTTCTAAGCCCTCCTCCACATTCATGGTTAGTGAACAACGTGTGTAAATTATCGAGATTAAAATTTTGATTTCAAATAGAGCTCCCACACTTCTTCCGTTCCGAGACCATTGCTCTAGATCAATGGCTCTCAACCTATGGGTTGCGGAAAATTTTTTGGGTGGTCGCCAACTTATACAGTCAACCAAAGTAACTTTTGATTGTAAAGGGGTCGCGGGTCACATGGCTTTTATAAAAAAGGGGAGCCACCCGAAAAGGTTGAAAAGCACTGCTCTACATGATAAAGGAACACCATGAACTAAAATAATTATAACTCTATTTAGTATATCACAATGAAACAACTTTCTTCTTAATTTTTTGACAATCCACAATATATACATTGTCCGATTGGCGGTTGAACTCGGTAAAGTAGGTGAAATAAATTATACAAACTTTGTTATTGAACTGGAATAAACTTTACTTGCAATGCTGCAATCAACAAAGTTCTAGTTACATTTTTAACCATCTGATATTTGTGAAATAAGCCCACCTTTCACTCAAAAAATCCACGTTTTTATCCCAAAATTTATTTCAGTCAGGCTAATATTTTTATTATTATTATAACTTCTTTCTTTTTTTAGCTGAACACAAAAAAATATTAATATACTGTATTATTAATCTTGAAGTAAATTATCAAGAGAAAGATCTAAACCGAAATATATAATAGAATAATGCTATCTCAGGTAGTTTATTTGGTTGTAAGTAAGCTTAGAAAAAAAAACTATTACACATGTACTATTTGATCCATTGAATAGTGGTAATAAAAAGCTGATTGTCTGACACTGTGCAATATTATTCATGATTTCTACCCACGAAACAATTGGTTACTATCGAGCAGACGCCGCGATGAAAAAATGGTCGAAATAGATCTGCGATATGATTGCATTGTTTATTAGAGAAACGCAAAATGAAAATACATTTCATGGTGGTTTTTGCTCTGTATAAATACTTAATATGAACATAAATTAAAATAATCACAGCGAAAGGTCAGTGTTTCATGAGAAACGAAAGTCGGTGACGCATTGCGGTAGCGTCATCATCAAAATAATGGCTGGACGAGGCCTAGGATGTGAATACAATATAAACTCACATTGTACACGCCATTTGCAATTACATTGCAATTATCTATAATCAGTCACACAAAATTACATTACATTAGTCACATCTCATATTATAAACACAGCATCATGACTTTGGTTCACTATTCGCTTTGATTTGAATTTGAGTAAAATGGCTGTGTATTCGAATTTAAAATCATTAGAAATAAACGAAATGTAAATAAATTCCTTATTTTTATCACGTTAATATATCGAAATATTTTGATTTCAATTCGAGAGAATGCGAATACCATGAACCAATACGGTCTTTACATCTATAATATTAACGTGTTGATGCATTATTTTTTTACGCTGAGTGGATGAATATTTTAGTCATTGGTTACATAAAGTCATATTTGATGAAAATTACATCAATAAATTATATATTTTCACACAAAATACAATTAATTAAAAAAATTGATTCATTGGTAATAGTCGGAAAATTAGTTTTTTTTTATACAAAAATACATCAATATTTGGTGTTAAATCAGATTGCAATTTAAAAAATTCTTTTCAATATGCTGCTGTAGATTTTATCATAAAAATGCGCTTCACAGACTGTTTCAGTATTGCTTTTTTCATAAAATCTTGATTAAATTATTGTTTCTCAAACACCTTAGCTGGGCACTTATTTGCTCACTATCCAAACTCTATTGTTTTTATCCAAGTGATTAATCACGGTGACAACTCCCAGCTGACTTTTTAATCCATTCAGGGGTCGATAACAATATTGAATACAGATGATTATTAATACCCAATACTTGTATATACATGCACATTATTTTGATAACTTAGTTATCACTTGCTTTGTGTTTCAAAACAATTCTATATCAAAAATTCTTTCTTACATAATAATCAGAAGAAAAGTAAAAATAGTTTATTTGTGAATATAACTTTGGCTATTTCACTCGAGCTTATTCCTTTTCGATTTATTTTGTAATCTACCCAAACCCAGTTTCTTTAATTGATGTTGAATTCTACATACAAACCGGTGTAACTAATAACTTATTTTTCTCTTCCCAGCGTATTACCCAATTTCAAATGATTTCGGATTAAATTCACGTTATAAAATCGATGGCATGAAGTTGCAACTATTATATTTACAATTGAAAATACAGTTAAATGTTCATAACATCACAATTTATTACTACTTCTCAATTTGTTATGTGTGTGTCAAAAAGTATATGTATGTTATTATGCGGGCATAAGCAATGTTGTCAAAATTGCCGGTGATTCATATTTTTTTATTTATCAACATTTATACATTATAATCTTATCTATGCATATACTTTAGTCAGTAAAATTCTGAAATACAGATTTAGTAGTAGCGTGTCAATATAAAATATGAACGTAGTTAATTCTAGTTCTTTTGATCATTCTCTTTCTTGGAACCTATTTTATTTCATTTTTTACTTTTAACCCTATAATTGACAGACATATTAGGATTCAAGAAATGTCACGGCTCTGACATAAATAAAGATTTGATAAGTAAAATCCGGATTAGCAAAACCCGACGTATCAGAAACAAATGGTTAATACGTAACTAGTTATATTCATGTTGCATGAATTAATTCTTTTTGCGAAGTTAAAGAGAAGTTATGTAAAAAAGCTTGTCTTCGAAATGACTAGAATTCTTTTCAGCAGCTACTTATTCGAATAATTGAATTCACTGATAGAATCGAAACTTGATACTGAAATGAAATCAATTAATAGTCGATAAGGAATCAATATCCACATTACTACACATATACCAGAGATTGAATTTATGCCAACTCGTCCATTATTAATTTCAAGATGGTTATAAATAATAGCGTCCATTTTGAAGTTGTAGGGAGTGAATTGTAATTTGAAATTAGAATAGTAATTTACGTTGCCGACTCATGAATCTGAAATAATACAAATTTACATCACAGTTAATTTGATTCGGCTATACATCCGACAACTTAATTCAATTTGCCGCATTACAGTACCATTATGCCATTACATTATACACTCAGTGCACTTAAACACTTTAAGACAATAATTGAGTATGTTCACGCATTTCCCTTTCTTTCGTATACTCGAAAAACCTTATTAGAAAAAAAATGAAAAGAGAACATAAACAATATATCAAAACAAAAAAAGTTTAGCACATAACTGGGAATTAATATGAATTAAAATCTGTTAGAGATACAGAAAATATAATATTTTTTTAGAAATCTTCATTTTTTGTTTTATTTGAACGATGCATGCTGAAAATTCAACGAAATTAGTGCATGTCTATAAGTATTTTTCAACGAATCAATAGAATATATAGCAGTTAATTGAACCTGCTCAATTTTGACAGATTTTATTCTCACACAGTACAATAATTGTAGTAAAATTTTGATTCCGTAGATAATTGTAAGAAAATGAACTTTTATAAGAGAAAATATTTTGGTTTAAAAACACGATTAGGAAATTTCAACAAAACACACCTATTATTGATCCTACATTTGCATAATATCGCCACACTACAGGTTTTGGAGACTTCTTGATTGTATTATATTAATTCGGTATGGCCTCATCATATTTTTAAGGCTGGCCATTGAAAACCGATGAGTTAATTAATAGTGATATAATGTGACGCAAGATATGTTTTCTGAATAATAAACAAAAAAAGATCTTTAATATAATAAAACGTTTTATAATATTAAATGAGTATCAGGGTCGAGTTCAATCAAATTGTGTTTAGTAAAAACCTTTAAAACTTTCACAACGCAAAACAAATATGTGTTTGATAATAATAATAAAAAAACTTTTACTTATTTTCAATTCGTCTATTTGATCAAAGAGAGATGGTCTTTGTCTGTAAACACTTAAGATAATTATCAGCGTTAAATAAAAGTAAGTTAACGCCGTCAAGAAAATTACTAATATGTCCATACCACTTTTTAAATTGTTGTGATTACAGCAACATAAACTCAACACGGCTAAATTCTAAGAAGTTCGGCATAATTCTACCCCTTACCTATTAAAGGCAACACATTATATACAATTTAACTAATGAAAGGTTTTCAATATTCACGTAAACTTAATTATTCCTTTTTTTTATAACTCGATTATAACGACATTACATGAAGTAAATAATTGATATAATATTTGAATGCAGCTATAGAAAAATAAATTCTAACTACTAAAATAAAATATTTTCCATTTACAGCAATCTATTTTTAATTATTTAACTACCTTTGTTTTCGTATTGATTGCTATAAGGTCAGGAGCGTGTTTTTTGTTACGAGATTTAAATTGTGAAAATTTAAACCTGACCCAAGTATTAACTATTTGTTTTGTTAAGCTCAAAAATTCATACACAGCCTTGAATTAGCGTACTTTTTTCTATTTCCAAGGATTTATTCAATGCGCTATTATTTACTTCTCGTGTGTATGACACACAAAATTATCAATACTGAAGGAAAGTTCAATCCGTTCATCAATCTAACGAACGTATGAATATGTAATTGAATGAATGAAAGAATAAAATATAGAAATGCTTCATTGCAAGTTTTATAAAATGCATCCAATTTCATTTCAATATATTATATGTGAGAGTTATATTTTTAATTACATATACGGCATTTTTTTAATATATATTTACACCTAAAAACCATTGAAAATATTTTTTTTAGATACCAGGAACGCAGAACGCTCTCAGTGTGCGCTAGACATATGACTATATTTATATATCCGGAGTTCTGATCATAAACAATATATGTAATATATTCCTTGTTTGCATAAAACAGTTAACGATAAATATTAAAACAAAAATTGGTTTCAATCAGTGAAAGTAGATTGCTGAGTTTATGTGAAGTATTTTTAGTATAAGTTTTCAAAGCTGTTTTTATCATGCATATTGTTATTAAACAGGTGCAATTTGACGCAATTACATTTGTATGCTATTGTAATTTTTAATGCCATTCCTAATGAGATGAATTTCGATATGGGTGTGATAAATATTCGATAATATGTATATTTTAATAACTTTAATCGCTTTTTATCGTACAAAATTAATGAATAACACCACTGTGCTAACTTATCACGACACCAAAACGAAAAGATAATATAATATGTTAGTCACAGTTTGTCATTTTTTTTCAACAACGTTTCGTTACTTTCTCCACGAAACGATTCTTTTAATGATAGACGCACTGTTTACAAATATAGTATATAAATCTAGACCAAGGTCCGCAGCACGATTTAACCATTGGTAAGTTTCGAATCGGGGCTAGTTGTATAAGATTATTACTTTGTATTCAATCCTTGACGTGACTTGTGACTGTACAGAAAGTATAACGAAAACAATATTCGTGATTTTAATTGTTATACGGTCAAAAATATTACTAACCGCCCTACCTCTAGATAACTTTCCGAGAAATATGCAAAATAAAAAAACATTTTTTTTTATAAATCGTGAGGTAGGCATAAAAATCAAAAAACTGACTGCACTCTTCGCCTGCCCATAAAAATATTTGTGAAGACTTATAGTCACATCTTGTCTAGACGCGTGAGTATTCCGTAAGGTTTATAGTTTTAAGGTAAATTGTGTTTCTCAAGCGCGAACGTGATACGGGATACTTAACAATGGTACAGTCAGAGTTTGCGTATCACGTACGTTCATATGCATAGGGTTAATAGTAATAACACCATAACGCATTTATTTTATTAATGGCAATTTCAGCATCACATCATCGCTAGAACTCGACTCAATAAATTCAATACATATAATAAACTCCTTTCTATGTGACCAGATACCACTTTTTTCATAGATTTGCTCTTAATGTTCATGTGATGTATTCATTATGTAAATATATATTTTTAAATGTTAATCAACTTATGATACTAGTAGAAATCACACTATCGTAATACCTACACCATGTACTGAATACTTTGCTTAGTTTATAAGTCAAATCGTCACAGTTCACAAATATGAATTTGAGATATAGTCCCCGGGAAGTTGTATTCAAATGCTCTTTCGGATAAAAGCGAAAATGTCGTAAATTTCGCCGTCGAAAGTTTGTCATTTAGACAGAACGGCGCCCCCAAGCTCTTTGTGTCGCGGCGGCTGACTCATACACATAATCTCCGTCCTGCACTTTTCCCCGCTTAAAAAAAACATTGGCAGTCGTGCCAAATAACGTTTTCCAACGACTTGAGATCGTTTATTTTCCATCTAGAGCTTTTTAACAATCCAGCTATATTCTTTGTTTATGGCACAATTCGGCGAATGCGTCACATGATGCGATATTTAATTGGAAATGTAACCTGCCTCGTTCATATCGATGCTTGAATGTATTTTTTTATATTTACTTTTACCAGTCTGAACGGAAGAATTCCTCGAAATTCCGAAAATAAACTTCCACCAAGCTGTAAAACATATGAATTCCTTAGCATATTAATCAATAGAACAATATTTTTAGATCGATACGAACATCTTTCGTGTTGCTTAAAAATCTTTTTATGTATTGCAATATTAATATTTTTTTTATTTAATTATTCTCCGAATTCCTAGGATAATATTTACATCTACATGTCATTAAAAATCAAATATGACACAAAAACAAAGTGTCAATATTAATATTTCATAATTTCTGATAGCTCTTACGTTGTTAACCATCATATTTTCTGATACAGAGGTATTATATTTTAAATAATCAAACAATTTGATTGGCCAATTTTAGGGTGTTAACTGCCACATGACTGAGTTTTCAATCAGTTGATAATGCTCACGATCACGAGCGAAACCGGTCCTGATTTTTAAATAAATTGTGGAATAGTTCTAAACGTGTGTTTTTATTATTTAAAATATGAATTATACTGCTTCTCTGATTTCTCTGATATTATGAATTCTTTACAACAATCAGAACTAACTTTCCCTTTGAGTCAAGAAGTTTTCTATATGAACCTACTAGACAGGCAAAACCAACAAATGTGTGATATAATTTTAGACTTTTTGCAGACATCTCTATGTGAAACTTTTTTTATATCATTAATATTTATAACTTGCAACACATTTAGAGAGAAAATTGTGTACTAATGTGAAATAAGATAATTTCATCTTGAAAAATTACCACATTTTTTATTGTCATAGTAATAATTTGTAATAATTGGAGTGCGTACGGACCCGAAATACGCGGAGGCTCTAAAACTACAGTACGGTCGCACACGCATACAACTTAGTGGGAACACTGATCAGAACCGTTTTCTCTATCACCATCATTATCAGCTGACGAGGCTCGCGATTGGCGAAAACGCTCTCGATAATTATAAAAATATGAAAGTTGCACAATTCTAATTCTGTTTTATTTTTAACAATTTAACTCAATGTCTGTGAAAGTACTGACTTCTACCTCGTAAATCGGTTATGAATTAACAATATTTTTTGATAGAAAATCTTCTGTTTTTTTGTTTTCATTAGTAATTAAGCCAAACTAAAAGTATTTGTGATTTTCATCATATTTTGATTCAAGAAAAATGGAGATGCTAGTTTTACTATTGAAAAACTTCGAGATTAGAATTACAAAATGGGACCCATAACTGGAACCTAAATTCAATTAATTGATATTAAATACGCAAGTGAATGGTCGCATCAAATTATGTCTTCTGAACAATAAATACTATAGGTTTGACACTGTTACGTATATTTGATTTGAATATTTAGGTTTAAGCATTGTTTGTATGTTGAGATTGTACAATATTATCACTTTATTACTTTTTTTTATGAAGTGACGTGGCCATGACATTCGCGATAACAAATTTACGATAAATATTTTCTGTTCCGGTCAAAACGACTATAAACCCACTTTGCATTATTTCATTGTTGATGTGTGATGGACAATTTTTTTTCTTTTGTGCCTCAATTTTGATAATGCTCGTCATAATTGACATCTTAATATTTAGTATACAAGATACAAGTTTCTACATAATTATATTATATGTACATAACTAGATCATATTTTTTTCAAATCTATGAGTAAATTTATCAGTTAAAATTTTTGTTGTATTACATCACAAAACAATTATAAATGCGCAACTAACTAAAGATTCAATTAAATCAAGGTTGTGGGAACTAGAGTATTTTTTCAAAACAATTTGATTCTAGATTCGTGTACACGGTGTTGTTATTTTAGCGACTATTGCGTATGTCGAATCAACACTGTTTTTCCCTTTTTTGTCAACTTAGTCTCTAGAATAGAGACATCATTTGTTTATTCCAAACGTGGACAATTTTTCTTTAAAAACACACATGCAATAACATAATGAAGGAGAAAATAGCTCTGTTAATTAAATTTAATATCTTATTTCTTTGTATTTATTGTTTTCGAGTTTTCCAAACCATTTTCTCTTGAGTGTTGTTTGCACATCTTCAAAAGATTGAAGAAATAATTTTGTTCTTCTTTGGAAAATGAACTCGTGAATTTGTTCGTTCTAAATTATCGTATGTTAGAGCAGAATTTCTTATTGCAATGACAAAATGTATGTCTTTTTACATAACGATACAATATGAAACAATTGTTATTAGGTTGACATAAATCAAAATTAATTCATACTACATCTAACACATTCAATTTAAAATTTATATCATTTTGAACCACAGTTTCCGGTACTTACATGGTGTAATTGTATTTCAAATATAGTTTGACCTAAGTAAGCACAAAATCTGTGCAAATAATGAATTAAGAATTTGTGTAATTAATATCATAGATCTGATTATTTATAGGTTCTGATATTAGTATCCCCGGATTAACATCGCTGATTCAGAATCAATATGGAAACATTACGTATTATTATGAAGACAACTTGGAATACAATTTATCTGTTGTTTCGTGTACAAATAAATTATTTATGTGCCCATATTGATTTACTTGATATAATATATGATATTTTATGAAAATCTTTTTTCGCGAAGTTGGGAATTCTCAGATTCCGCGATTGAATAGCGTATTCACATTTGTCGAACAGATTAAACATCTAATTTTTTTTAAACAAACATTTTTAACATTTGATTAAAATTGCCATTGAGGTCTCGAATCTAATATAATATTTATATATTCGATAAATTAGGTTTTAGAATAATAAGGAAACACCTTACTTCTTATCTATCCATGACTGAAAGCAAGAAACAATTTCTCATTATTTGGTTTCGAGAAATATATTAACTTCTTTTTGGGCTTATTAGAGAAGTATGTATTCGAATGCGTCAACAAATTTTTATGTGTGTGTTTTCATTTATTGTGTCAATAATTATTATATAATATATTATATGGCAGAGCAAATGGATTTTGAAATTTCTGCAAAATATCTTTAATCCCAAAAAAAAAAGAATCCCGATTTTTAAACTCACCTCGTGCATCACTGTCTTTCAGTGTGTTGTCTGGTGTCTAAATAATGCTCGTTTTGTGTCTGCGAAAGAGTACCAGCCGTGAGCTGACAGGACTTGCTTTACTATATTATAGTGCTGTAAGTGCACTTTTTTATTTTATTCCGAATATGTACGTTGCTTTACAAACTAGTTGGCATCCAAAGATGGCAAGTCTTGCAAAATCTACATATATTATATAAAACACCTAGACAGCTTTTATCAGGTAAAAACTTTCACTGTATATTTAACAGTTTTCTTAAACGAATATTACACACATTAAAATATCTCCTTGTATGCTTAAGTGTTATTTAAAAAAATAAGTGTTGTATTGTACAACACACAATATAAATGACAGACAGTACACAGTTTGCATCGCTTATATTTGATAAGTTGAGGCATCGAGGTGTATAATTAATACATTGAACACTGGAATAAGATAAATCGAGGTGCAATCAACTGGTTCATATTTTTATGAAAGTATTTTTTTTACAAAGAATTCTCAGCGCTTAATCTAGTATTGCAAATTTATTATTCTTATAAATTTAATGCTGTTTATAGGGTTTAAACTTAACTTAAACTTTTTAAACTTTTGCGTGGCCGTGTTTTAAAATTGTGCGAGCACTTACGTTTTTTATTTTTATTTTACAATAAGCTTATTTGTATGGTGTCTAATAATAAAGATTGTCAATTTTCTAGTGTTTGCTTTTATTCGAATTTACGTTTCAATAAAATCTATTTCCATCATAATTTTTATTTTGCATTTCAAGATAAGTTGTCCTTAACGTTTCTCTCCATTAAAAATCAATGTTTGAAGCAATAACTTTAAGAACCTTTTTTGGCCGAACAGCGATGCCAGTTTCGGGGAATGCCATGTACCCACCAAAGTGCGAACATCAGCTTTTCAGCCAAGAATATTTGACAGTTAACATTCTTAAAGATATCGTTATCATCGTTTCCTCTAAACAATTTTAAACAACACGGCTTACTAAGTTTACTTTGCATTGCGTTTCACATAGGCAGCATTTTTTTTTAACCCATGACCAAAAAATAAATCTTAAATCACCACTATAACTCCGCATAGATCAAAATATGTACATTATCGTGCGTCTTTTTTTCATTTGATTGCAAATTATGTTACAAGAATAATTCGTATTATTTTCATAGTCTGTAAGATTTTTTATGCACAGAAGTTATTTATTGCTGTTGATAAGTCTATGATCATTACATAGATTAGATATTATAACATCGTATTATATCCATGTGTAATGGGTCCAAATTTCCACAGTTTCTTCGTGACAATGACTAACAGCATATAACAGAGTACGCTAACAACGCGTGACTAATTCCATTGTTAGACATTGTGATGTGATGATACAGTGACAATGTAAAACGATAAAAACGTGATCTTCTTCTCTTTTTATTGCATTTAATTCCCCCCAATTTTTAAATTTAACAATGTGTACGTATTTTTATTGTGAAGTTAAATTGTAATGGATGCTGATTTATATGTCCAAGTCAATTTTAAATCAATAAAATAGACATCTATATATTTAATTGTTTTTTTATGAACAGAATATTTTTTATTTCTTTTTTAATTTATTACTGATACTAATTATGATTATAAAAGTATTCATTTTTTGCAAGCAGGTATCATATACATTGTTTTATAATACTGAGCCAGTAATGGTTAATCACGCTTTCGCCTTTCACAAAAGTATTATTTTATAAACATTATATAAATCTTGATTAATATGGCAGCTATTCACTTTTATTAATAAAATTTTAAATTAAATATCAACGTAATCAAATTTTCTGTGAAATAGTTTGGTGTAAAATATATTATATATAAAATATATCTTTGAAGTTCGGCGCACAGTGTTATAATATAATGCTTATGAGTCGTATGCAAAGAAATCGAAGCGTTAACTGTCTCTGGCAGGAAATGCATAGGATAACAAATGTCGTTAGGAAAGCAGACGTAAATTTGTAAAAGAGATAAATATATGAAATTGAAATGAAAGCATGCCGTCAATGCATTTCATATGTTTCGAATAAGACGCAAAGAGCGAAGCTTCGAGTCTGGGAGGCCAATCTATTTTGATAGAATTCCTATCTCATTTTAACATACACTATGCACCATACTTAATAAATTTTGTGATCGCAGCATGTTTATACCTCCCGGATACTTCGCCAATACAGACAAATGTTATGAAATATGTTACTTATAACATTATAGTCAGATTTCAAATTACGGAGTGATATCAAAGATACACCTAGATTGGTTTGAATTTTTGAGAAGGTTTTTGAGTTTGGTTTTCGTCAGATAAACGGCAGCTATCACTATCATTTTAACCACGTGTCGTTTGAAGTATACCATATTCACTTTTAGGCACGAACTTTAACGACATGTGTAGAACAAGAACTTGTGCGTCTGACGCTCAATAGTAATTTCAAGTACAATTGTCATAGTAATAAAAGACTTGGAAAAATTCAAAAAAATCGCTCTTTCTAAGATTCAGGATAGTATGATTGGGAAGGAATTAACCTTATACATTTACATATCCATAACTATGGATGCAATATTTTAATTGATAAAACAATGATATATGAAGACGCTTCTTGGGAATTCAAAGTTTTAAAAGAGTAAGGATGAAACATTCAATGCAGTGGTTGGAATGCTGGGCCTCGTGTACAACTGAGTGTTAAAAATAAGTTTTTTTTATAATTTGGTGTTGACTGTCACTTCTGTGATGTGGAAATGCTTATTTTAATAATAAAACAATGTTTACTACTATTCCTACTACTCATCGGTTGATAATGCTGGTGATAAACGAATCGGTCATGTTCAAAATAATATAAGATTGTGGAAATTTCTAAACATTGTGTTTTACTACTTAAACATTAGCACATTAATAAATAACCATTTAAACCCCCGTGACGACTACTAGAACTTTTTAAAATATGAATACAAAAACCCGTCGTTGAAACGTTTAACAGAAATCGAGATGTTGCTTTTCTCTTAATTGACAGCCGAGCGTTATGGGAGTCTTGTTTGAACAGAATGACCATTGAGTTTTTTTCAGTCAAATAATTGTCTTTTAGACTTAACACTAAACTGCCAACACCCTCCACTTGGTTGGCGACCACTGTCCGAAAGCGCTATCACTTAACTACGGCAGTGGTATGTATATACAATCAATGTCTTCAATATTTTGATGACTCAGTAAATCGATTGAAATTTGTGACAGTAGATACATATTGTATTTCAATAACTCTTTTATTCCCACTAATCGTGTATTGACTCGATAACTTTTGGTCCATGTATACCCACCATTTAAATTAGTAGTCAGTGTACTTATACGAATACATATTTTTGACAATCGGCGTCTATAATTTTATATAACGGTGAACTACATAGTTAATGAAGTGGTAAAAGAAGTCGCGGGAATGTCGAGCAATTCATGTCACCAAGGCAACACCCTTTGGTATTTTTGGGGAACGGTTCTACGAAATCAATAAAGTCAGCGATATTGAGCGAGAGAGGATTAATTTTCATTATAAGATGCCTCACCTTTGATTCCTGAGACTTACCTATTTGTGTTTTTGCTGGAAGGAAATTTAATGAAAATTTATCGTATAATGAAGTGAAATCAACTGGGATGTTTTCTTACAGAAATTTGGGCATTTATCTACTTATTCCAACATTTCAAATTTAATTTAACAAAAAGCAGGAATATTTACTCGGTAAAACTTAACATATTTCTAATAAAAATAGTTTCATTTTTGATTTTCTAGAATGGTGAACAGTAAGCGTTTTCATAATGTGGGATGCATTAAAATTTTCCCACTATACTATAGCATTGCTAATAATATTGGTATCCATACATTTTTTTAAGAGGGAAGTCCTTTATTTCGTTAATACATAATTGTGAACAGCATAATATCCATAGAAATATGAAAATCATTTTAATTACACTATCTTGCTAGCGGTGTGCTACCGGTGCCCATGATTTTCGTGTAAAATGTACACCTAATCGATAAGATAGAAATGCGTGCGTACACGTGATTATGATCGCTGGACCAACAATCGGAGACGCTTTGTATTATGGGTGCACAATAACTCATATATTTCCTAATTTTGATATTTCAGTTTCAAAGCGTTGAAATCATGTGCCCAGTAAAAGTTTTAAAATCTTTTATCTTTCACATTTTCAGAATGTGTATAAATCGATGAAATATTTTATTTTATTTTTAGTCGTTCCTAAATGTCGATAACCGGACTGTGGAGTAGTTTAATAAATTGCTATTCGCTTTAAATTAAAACACAAACTTCTTTGAAATAATAATCAGCTTAAAGATTATTTCATATTTACATCAGAGTGTAAATACCAAATCATTCTAGTACAACAGTCATCTTTAATTTTCAAATATCTCAAAGCTTCCACCCGTGCATTATTTAAATTGCATGTTTACACGAGTTAATACACATTTTTAGTAATAGTTTGATAAACAAATATAAAAAAGATTTCTTGAAAAAATAAAGATTTTACTGACTCCCTCGAAAACGTCCAAACTCATCAACAATAGAAACAATGATTCATAAGTTTTTAGAAAATCTTCATTATTCTTATATTTCAATGATTATAACTGTTTAAATTTAATCAACGATATAAACTGAAAGTGCTTCATGGAATTTCAATATCATATTTGAATTGTTGAAACTATATAAATTTCCACATATTTTGTCACTAACGTTCCGGGTTTCGACTTTCGGTATACCGTGAGTGACAGAACATGTGGAAGTGTACACAGATTCAACAATTAAAATTTAAGATATTATTTATAGATATTCAGGAACTGATCGAAATATAATTTTATAGGCGACAAATGTTTGTTCCATTTGCTGCGGCAGTAAACGTAATAATCTGTTTTAGTTTGACCTCACTGATATTTTTAAAAATTTGCAGGCGTCCACATTCCTTCGACAAGTCATTCTACACTTCGCCATCTGCTGGGCAGACTAGCCAGCACTGCAGCGATCATAATACGAGTTTTGAGTGCGCGCTTTGATAAAATTAAAAAGTGATTCCGTGACAGTGTAAATACAAGTAATATCTCACATTGAGATAACCTAAGCGTATCTAAAGTGCTCATTTTCAAGTGGTCATACTCAAGCAACGCGTTGAATGAGAATATTATTTTATACTATCGGATAGTATCTTCTATGATGTTTGACAGCTAATGTTGACAGTCAGACCGAGTGTTCACTGAGTTAATAAAGTGATATCTCTTTACAATATAAATACGTCCTTCGAGTGAATCGCTACGGGCTACCTAATTTAAATCAATTTTTGTTGTCGCTCGACAGTGTTGCTCTAACCTATCCGTCAATCAAATAATAAAATTATAATATTTTATTTTAAATTGTTCGTAGGTATAGAATTGTAGCTGTCATTGTTATCACATACAGCGACAGTTCTGTTAAAGACGATAATACCATCAGTGTACTCTTTATTCAAACGGGTAAAGATAATAATTTCTGATACTGCCAAATTTTGGCAGTAAATTTCAAAACTGCCGAAAAACAACACGAAAATGGCGGGTGCCGGGGGAGAATTATGGTTGCAATGGTTTACGTGTTGTTATCACCAACCGGCTGCATCAGCTCAACGAAAACGACGAAGGATAGACAGGACGATGATTGGAGCACCAACCAACTTTCAACACACTGGACATATAGGTCAGTTTACAAACCCCTTTTAATAACAATCGCACCCATATACATATTTCTTTCACTTAGCCTTTCTTCATATATTGAAACGAATCTTCATTATAATGCTGCCTTGCAATTAATTTCTTAATTATTAATTGTTATTCTCAAATTATTATCTCTATCATAAAATGTGTATATCAAAATTCCAACCTAACTAACTTTACATTGGTCATCAATATAAACAGTAATCTAAAGAAATAAATAAGTTAAAGCATTATTTATAATCATATATAGCCTTAAATAATACAAAATATGTAATATTGATTGACAATCGTGAGGTAGGAATAAAGATTTGTTTATAGAGCAAAGATCACAACTTGAACACAATTTTAAATTATTTACTATGATGATAAGTCGAGGCATCCTTATCTTGAACTATAAGAGAAATCAATGAAATATTTTTATCAGCCACACACTTTTTATTTTAGAACAGATACACAATAATATGAATTTCAAGCACAAAAAATGTATGACTCAATATAATATTTAGTCAATATGTTATTTGATTCTTGGAGTCTTGTAAATACTGACATTTGTTTTGAAAAACAGATTTCAATATAACAAATCCTATCATGACATTTTGTCAAATCAAAGCAAAGTTACCATAAGTAGATATTAGAAATGTTATTAACGACAAAAATATTTTGAAAAAAGAAGATTAGTATTTATTAATCGTAATGGTTATTCAACAAAGAAAGCGAACCCTAAATTCAGCAATTGATCAAATTTACACAGCATAATGGGAAAGGAGAAAGGGGAAATATTACTAACTATTAAATACACCATACACATTTTTCATTGATAAGAGGATAGGCTTTATTCATAATGACAATATGTAGTATTCTCTCAATTTTTACCATTGCAATACGTCAATTTCCTGAAAATATATTTTTCATCAATAAATCATTGATCCCTAACACCATCACATTGATGGTGCTTCGAAATGTGCATTTAATTGAAAAAACACAATTAAGACATTAGTAATTGACATATTTGTATTATTTCCAATTTTACATTTTATTTTAACCCATTTCCTGCTGAGCCGTGTAGAGAACATTTCAGCGTCAAATGCTTTATCAATGCAACAATCAATTAATATTGTCAATGTTTAAAAAAAAAATGGATATCATCACTATAAATTGCGCTTTGTAGGTCACATACAAAAGATTTTTTCTGTTAACTGTCTTATATTTTTGGGCATCAACTATTAACACACTATAATCAGCTGTTTCAACAGTTGGGCCATTCATAGTCAGTGGGTAAAGTTGAGTTACTATTCTCTTGTACTGAAAAACCATTAAATGCTACCGTCTCAAATATTATGACGGCTGGTGGCAGCGTATTGATAGTCATGACAGATACTAAATAAAATATAAGTGTTACCAGCGTCAAAATTTTGAGTTAAATGATTGTCATGATATCTCTTAATAATATCTTCAGTTTATTGATTGAATTAGCATTCACTTGGTAGAACTCCATTATAACACGGTGAAAAAAATAGCAATGTATTTTAGTTCTACAAAATTATTTTTAAAAAATATAGTTGATAGCAATTTCGGCTCACACCATCGTCAGAACTATGCTTAAACTAACATTCGCTTATCTATATATAGCTGTGCAGAAAAGAAGCGGAGCTGAAGAGAAGCGGTATTTATAAAATGTCCTGTGGCTCATGTTTATCCGTTTATATCAGACAGACATGTAGAAGAATATTTACTCGAGCTAAGGAACATGTAAGATCATTCAACAGTAAAAAAACAGATTCACAATTCGCTAATCACGTTATTAAGGAATCACATAATATAAATTCAAATTCAGCACCAAAATGATTGCATCTTTGTAGTAAGGGTTGCAGAATGACGGCTTTGGAACAGCTGGAAATCAATAGACATCAATTATCACAAAGGATTCTTAATGAACAAACTAATATAATAGTATCCCCACTAGTCCAACCCTATTACATAGGGGTGGTCTGATTTGCTTCCGTAATGACCACTTCCGTCCCACATGTAAACTTATTATCATAGCCGCCTATTGTTTCATTTAGAATTTTTGAAAATTTAGTGTTATTGTGTGAAAGTAACAAACTAGGCCGTTGGAACAGGAGAGAGGATGTGTTGTGTGCCTTTTCTGCACAGCTATATATAGATAAGTGAATGTTAGTTTAAGCATAGTTCTGACGATGGCGTGAGCCGAAATAGCTATCAACTATATTTTTTAAAAATAATTTTTTAGAACTAAAATACATTGCTATTTTTTTCACCGTGATATCTTTAGTTTCTTGAATACCAACAATCCTACATTATTTTTTGTCATATTCAGTGTAGGAATATCAGCTAAACAGGAACTGGGTAAAAAAAACTCTCCAAACTTATAATCCCATATTGTTAATAACTTTCTCAGTGGTGAAGGTAAATAATACAATAATGTGTTACATTTCTTATTAAAATAATCAGGCAAATTGGTTGAATTTATTGAGGCCAGGCCACACAATAATGTTGCAGTAAAATTTTTTGATTTTTCCATATTTTTGAAAACACAAATTGAATAATTTGATCATAAAAATGTTCAACAATTATTGATTTGTTTTATTTCAGGATCTAATGATGTAGAGATGCCGAATGCACTTCTCAACGCAGTCCAAAGTCAGATGCAGAGCAAAGGCGGTTATGAAATGGCATATTCTGTCAAGGTCAAAAATTTACAATGTCTTTTAATATTCCGCTTTAAATGAATGTTTTTTTTTTAAGTGTTTTTGATATCTGAAATGCATTTTGCAATAATGCTTGCAATTCTTAATTTTTGTTTACTTCTTTTTTAATAAAATGTCGAAATATAAACTGCAATAAAAAATTCTGGCCAGTAACTTGTTTCGAAATCAATCATAAATGTGAGAAATCAAATCATTACACATTTTATAGAATGTGCTATGTTAACAAGAAATATTGTTTATTCTGATATTCTTGTGGAATTATATTTGATAGAATATTCAGTTGAATACCAAAAACTAATGGTGATGTTTTTTTATCCACAGGCTTACTGATCCACAAGTGAAGCGCCTAATGAATCAGGCGTTACAGAATGATTTACAAATCGTCAATCAACTGATTATACCGACATTCAATTATGACATTGTGACCTCAGGGTGTAGTGAAAAAACATTTATTTTGTAAATATCCCCATGTGTGTGTATGTGTTTACTGGGGTTTCGTATCGTGGCATTTGATGCCCCATTGATAGCATTAATATTTTGCTGATACCAATGCATTTTTTATTTTACTCAATGAAAACAATGACTTCATTAGATATGTTTTAATTCAAAAACATTTATGAATGGTAATGCCAAAAATATGTACCGTGAAACCTCGTCATATTCATAATATAAATGCCATTATGTACTCTTAGTACACTTTTAATATAATTCCAGGCAAACTGATGCAATGAAATGGTGAACTTATGTGCACAATCCAACTTATACTGGAGTTTTTCACTAAGTGTCTTGTTTTCTTGCATGTTAAATTTCAACATGTAATTTTTTGTTATGAAGAAAATTTTTAACACTCAAACAAACATAATAATACATCATATTTGTTTTTTTATTTAGTTCAACAGTGATAATAGAACTAGGTTATTTTATAATTCTTTCCACAGATCGATTTTAGTATGAATGTCACCTGCAATGTCGTGCACTCGCATTCTGTCCAGTTTCCATAAAATTTACTGTCTATTTTTGTATGGTAATGAATTTATTCATTATTGGTGTAAAAAAAATATCTAGATTTCCCCAATAAATATACTTGTGTGTACCTAAATAAATAAATACTTTTCTAATTGTATACAAACATTTTCATCAAGTGATATTTTTCTCTGATTTTAATTAAAGTGATCTTGATTGATCAATGATGTCAAACTGCTTGTCTTAAAACTTAGTTTTCTATAAAACAATTCCAAATAAAAATTAATTTTGAAAATTGTTATTTTTTTAATGTATTTCACTTCACATACTGACATTTAAATAAAACATCTCCTGTTGGTTGACATTGGTATAGGCTCTTTCTAAACCTAGTGATTAATTTTAAACTGTTGTGAAATATTGTCCTGGTTAATTATTAAACGTTTGATAAAATATTATTAGAAAATAAGATGGACAATTATTTTTAAATTAATGTGAAAGGTAGCTGTTAAAAATATTTTATTATCTGTACTCACTTATCTTCTACCTATAAAACCTTTGTAGCAATGCCAAGACTGCTTGTAAGTTATTGAAAAGACATTTTAGACCAGGGAAAACAGCCTTACTTTTTCAAATAATACCTCCTAAAATATATTAAGAAGCTATAGAATTATTCTATTGCGAAGAAAATCTTCCTTTTCATAAATTTCCTAGGAAGCAAAATCAGAATGCGACTAGTCTAGATACATGCAGATTAAATTAATTCATCAATTTGTTGTAGATATGTAATAGGTCCTACACTTAAACGATAAATAAGATGGAACATTGAAGGCTTGGTTTATTATTACATTATAGAAATATCTATGTTCATTTTGATTTTACTAAATTTCTGAATTATTATCAATTAATGCAATTTCTTCAAGTTATATCCCAAATGCAAAATGTAACCACCATTTCGTGTTAACGTGTGCGTTGAATATTTTGGATAGAATAAAATACAAGCAAAAAACTATTCTTTGAAACAATTTATTATGTTTTTTATAATGTCATGAATCATGCACATATTTTATAACTTTTTCAGACATATAATTTGATGTAAGATATAAGCTGTATAAAAATAATTTCTTTCGATAGTATAATGTATTTATTTACATTCTTAATCATAATCCTACTTCAAAAATGCATTTATTGTCATACTTAGAATGTAAAGACTACAGAGCTAGTAATATAGTATTGTCACTGAATGTAAAAATGTCCATAAATGTTACTACTATAATATTAACAATGATTGTTCACAAAATCGTATATAAAACAGTTTCAATGTGGGGTCGAGTTACATAAATCTTTTTGAATAACAGACCATTTTTTCAAATATTCCGAAACTGCATTGTTAAATATCATATAAATTAAAACATCATTTAAATTACATTTTCAGTCACATTAGAACAGTATTGTTCTACATATGAATTATGATAAAGTACAATTTTATTCAACATAATTAACTCATGTTAAATTCACTTCATTCAGTTTCAACAGATGTAAAATATTTTCATAATAGTGATGACTTATTGAAATGCAGTATGATTTAATTAATTAGAACTTATGTGGAAGCTTAAGTGTAGAAATCACTCATTCATTAGTGAAAATTAACTTCAAACTTTTTCATAGTATAATAAAATAATTCAACATTTTTTTTTCACAAAACAAACTACAAATTACATGACTTCCATACTAGTTATTTGTATGAAAATTAGTTGGAATTTAATCAATGCCTTCCTTATGTATCTAATAAAGGCAATTATTTTATAGTGTAGGTTAAATGTTTATTAATCAATTAAGCATATTATTACATTATTGTAAGTGATTCATTAATCTGTTACTTAAGCTGTGAAGTCTCCATATTGTTTTATGGAAATATTTAGTTAAATATTACTGTATGCAATTTTATATATTATTACTTTTGCACATTTAAAATTGTCCATCTGAAAAGCCAAATGGCTTTCAAAGTGTGAATATCGTTACCTATTTATTTTGTTTTTTTTTTTATTTTAAGTTTAATACACTATAGGTTTAATTATAAAGTTTGTTATTTTTTATTTATGTTTTTTTATGTGCCAACATTATTTGTATTCTTATAACAAAAATCTTACATACATACTACAAAATTATCTTTACTACAGCATTATTGTAAACCTGTAAAATCATGTACGTACATATTTTTAATAAACAGACTGAACCTATAACTGATAAAGATATATTTTTAATTATTCCTTACAATTCACACCTTCCACATGAGTATCCATTTTCCTATATTTGTTTATTAGAATGAATGCACATTTATTTGAATAAATCATCACCCCAAAAGAAAAATGGCACGTTTGACATGTTGTTAACTTAGAATTCCGAACACAGCTGTGTACTTTTTGTTCTTTACATAATAAACTAGAGAACATCAATGTATGAAACAAAACTTATGAATTCACAATAAGAAAAATGGTAATCATTGTATTTGTTTAAGTTATGAGTTGAAACCAATGTACCAAAATTTATTTGATTATTGATTAAATTTAAAATGAAAATTAGAACTGTGTGACTTAATACTTCTAAAGATCCAATATTAATAAATTGTAAAGCATGAACAGTTAAAAATTGCATTTTAATCTCCGAGTTGAAATTTGACAATTTTACCATGGATGGACCCACTTTTTAATGTCGGTATCATATATACTAATAGTAAATCACACCCTTATCTTTTTCAATGTAAGAAATGTGAGTTCTTCTACTATATTATTAGGTTTATACTGATGAAATTGAAACTGCGAACTAAGAATGCTTCAATAGAAAAAAAAATCATGACTATTGTGTTTTCACAGAGCAATAAAAAATATAATACATTGAAGGAAAAATATTTCTTAATAAATTGTTTATTGTGCTATTGTACAATTTCACGGCTTACTCGCAGAAGCACTACAGCACCCTAGTGAGGCCCATCACTGAATTTGAGAAAGACTTGTCTAGCGGAAATAGCTTGGCTCCAGTGACCAGATGGGTCTAAGTTATAGGTTATCAAAGTGGTGGAAAGAAAAAAAAGGATCCTCGAGAATTAAAGCCAAATAGTTGACAAAAAATATATCATACAAAAATTGGTATCGGAGCATCATATTCATGCTTCCCAAGCGCTTATTCAAATTATGTAAAAATTTTATTAGGTATTAATTTGCTTCATTCCAAATACAAATTTTTATTCACTTAACCGGTTAACTGCCAAAAGCGTCTTAAGACGCATAATTTTCTTTGAACGAAGCACTGCTCATACAAAAATTACGAGACGCGCCGTTTTAAATGGGCTTTTACTAAAGAAAATCAATTATTTAAAATGTACAAATATATTGAACACATAGTGACAACTGGCACGCTCTTCATTTATTTGGTAAGTTTTATAAAAAACTTTATTACACTTTCAATAACGATATGTTTAGAAGGTTTTATTTTTGTCGTAAAATTCGCAGCGTGCTGGGTACCGCCATACATGTACCTGCTGGCAGTTAACCGGTTAATAAACAATTAATATTTTCAGTAAAGATATGAATAAAACATGCTTTTTTTCACACAGCATTATGTTCATATTTGAATCTTAAAGGCTTAGGAAAATTCGGCTAATATAAATAATAATAAAATAACTGTCTTCATAATATAACTGAATTCTCTTTCATAAATAAAAGTAACCATAAAACTTCCATAAAGAGAAAATTGATTAATAAAAGATCCTTTACATTTTTAATCGAGTTTCTCTCGGCGCTCAAAAAAGAAAACCTGAAAATATTAACAAATAATCGTATAGTGATTCTTAAATTTTCAACTTTGCTCGGAATGTTTACTCATATGAAATTATTGTATTAATCCTATAAAAAAACACTTGTAACATGACATGCAAGAGATATCGATCGTTTCAAAAAATTAATAAGAATTTGACGTTCATTTTGATTTCACGAAATTTGACTACACTCGTCCAAGCAAGATGTATATAAGCTCTGTTTTCAGCATCATTTTTTTTCAAATAAATTCAAAAATCTTCTAGCTTACCATAGTATCTTTCAAATAATATCCGACAAAAAAGGTAAGTATTTCATATTTAATGCTTACGTGTGACTGTTTGGATGACCATATGTTGAATAGGGCATTTGGGGTGTGATAATGAGTGAAACAAATTGATTTCAGCCATAATATAAAAAATATATCCATATATAATCTAATAATATTGTTATTTTTTATATAAACATGTATATGTGTATTTCTATAATAAGCATAATAACTTTCTATGCTTTTTTACGCTTATGTACATAAATGTATATAAAAAGGTTCATATTGGCGTGTAATTAAGTACATGTTGTTATTTTAATTGAATATTTCTGTGATACCTATAACTGTAATGATATCATTTGCTAATTCTCTCACAGCTGTGATGATTCTATAAAAATAAAACTTACACGACTGGGTTTCACTACGCGCTCAAAAAACGAAAAAAAAATAGTTAAAATAACAAACGTGAAGTGACGCTTAAAAATTTAAAGGACATATTTCTATAGTGAATAAATACTTGTCTATTGTTGTAGTGTATTGCTTATGGTAGTTTATACATGTAGTCTATGGCGTACATGTATTTTCTGTAATTCCTCAATAATTCGTCCTCGCCTCTCATTGCAGGAATTGACGTTTCGGTTTTTTAATTGTATTGGTTGTCAATTTGCCATTTTATAATTTATAAGAAAAGATTTGAAGATGGTCGATTATAGCAAATGGAAAAATATCGAGGTGAGTTTTTCTAATAAGATGCGAATCACAAAACTACTTATGTGTTCAACTCATATTTTACTCAGATTCTTCTAGAATAACGCAAATATCGATACTCGTGCTCTTATAGCACTAGCGTTCATTTGGTTTCTGGGTACATGTATATTATGATACAAGGCAGTATCCAATTTTTTATGTTATGATATTTATATTTCTTGAAAGCTGTTATTGCCACTATTTGCATTATTTTTGAGTTCTCTTTGTCCAAAATATATGACAATGTCGCATACAGATTAAATTTTACAATGATTACTTGTTGAATACTGAATTGTGTTACATAAATTACTATACGGTCTTGTAAATCTAATTTCTATCTTCTTTCTCTTTTTTTGAATTATAATAAAGTAAGTTAAGTATTTTCCTAACTTACTTGTCGATGTCATACATCAAATCATGATGACAGTCCAAGAAGTCCTTAAAAGACCACAAGAGTTTGCAGGAGTCTGTCTCTAATTGACATCTCTTGTGCATGCTTAGTACTATCATTTGTATGTATCCCAAGAAATAGGTGACTATTTTAGAGATATTTTATTTTGTACATAAAATAAACAAAATTTATTCAGAACAGTTTACTACAATATAAGATATTGACTGAGCGTGCTTGGTGGCATCTTAATATCAAATTTGATTAATAAAAATTTTCTACAGTCCATATTTTGTTACTGAAAATTCGGCTTTCGTTTTTGTCAACATCTTACATTCTAGTACTTATTAAATATGCCATATATAAAAATATTATTTTTGCTTCTAAAAAATGTTGAATAAGTATAAACAAAAAGATCAACACTTTTTATTTCATTACAAAGATGTTCTATTCTATTCTGTTTAAATGCATGGGAATATTCTTTTTATTATTATTATATTTATAATGGCTTATTTTCCAAGTATGGCTTTATTAAAAACATCCTGAGAAATAACACTTCCTTATTTTCAGAGGAACACAATTTTGTATTTCACGAAACATCAATCGTAAATGTTACTTAACATATTCTTGATTCTAGTTAGATGTTAACATCATTACTAAGGACTTATCTTACTCTTTTCCCAACAATATAAATTAATTATTTGGGAACAAAATTACCTTTGTTGATGCATTCAAATATTCACTATATTGAAGTTTCCCATTTCAGCATAATTATTATATAATGATCAGTAGCACATATATTGCACTTAAATATGCATAAAATTAATTGAAGAGAAATTTTTGACGTAGAGAAGGATAAAATTATTTCAAATTGTCAATGCATAAATGTTACGTAAGTTCCTGCTGGTTATTAGATTTCAGATGATGAAGACGAAACCCACCCCAATATAGACACGGGCTCTCTCTTTAGGTGGCGTCACCAGGCTCGTGTCGAACGCATGGAAGAGAGGAAGAAAGAATTAGAAGATCTTGAAAAGAACAAAAGTGAAAATACAAAAAAGTTATCAGAGGCAAAGCAAAAGATTGCACAAGCTCAAGGGTCTGATATGGAAGACATAAAAAAAGCCCTCAAAGAATTGGAGAAAGAAAGTGAAAAGATCAAAGAAAAAGAAGAAGAGATTAAAAAAAAGGAAAGCACCACTCCGTGGAATGTTGACACAATCAGCAAATCAGGATTCACTAAGACAGTCATTAATAAAAAGGCAACGCGCCCTTCAGACGAGAACCTCACAGATGAACAGAGAGAAGAAAACATGAAGAAATTTATTAAAGAAAATGAAAAGCTCCTCAAGAAATTTGGAATGCTAAAGAGGTATGATGACTCCAAGCAGTTTCTTCAAGAAAACAATCAACTTGTTTGTGAGGAAACCGCTAACTACTTAGTCATTTGGTGCATCAATCTTGAAATGGAGGAGGTAATAATTCATAAATATCTATAATTTCTTTATGTTATTAAGCTATCTATAGCCTTCTCTGATTTTAATATCAAGTTGTAAGTTCTTTTGCACTTTACATTAAACGCAAACTTGGCAGAAGCATGAACACTTAGCACATTAATACTTAAATTCAATATTTATTTTCTTAGCTCATTCCATTCAAAATTGTTTAATCTACTGATTTTTATTCTGTTTTAGAAACACGAATTGATGGGACATGTAGCACATCAAACAATTTGCATGCAGTACATATTGGAATTGTCGAAACAACTAGATATTGATCCAAGAGGCTGTGTTGCTTCATTCTTTTCAAGGTAACACATTTAATGCTAGAATTCCCATGGGTGTATTTTGATATTATAAATTATAATACAACCTATGACAAAAAGCACTTTGTGGCTAATGAACACACAAACTACATATTTAAAATCTGCTGAATACAGTTTTTTGCAAATCAAAAATCAGCAACATTGAAAATGCAGTTGATTATTTATTGCTCAGAACAGGTGCTTTGCAATTAGCTCTCCTGAGTTCTTGTAATCGCACTGTCGGTACCTAATCATATTTAATTTGAATAAAAATACTTTTTTTAAGATATTAAATTTTCAACTATATCCTCTCTGTAAATAATTAGTGATGGAAGTTCCTAAATCCGGTTTTTGTTTATATTTCATATTTTCCGTTTGTTTTTGTGGCTTGATGTAGATAAATTTAGTACTGTATCAGAAATTATCAGAATGAATCAACATAATTAAAATGACTGAATATTTTTTTCTTTTTATAAAGAATCCAAGTAGCTGAGGCTTCTTACAAAGATTCATTTGATGATGAGCTACGTCAGTTCAAAGCTCGTATTGAAAAACGAGCCCGTGAAAAAGTGGAGGAAGCATTGCGCGAGCAGGAGGAGGCTGAGAGGTTGGAGAGACTCGGCCCTGGAGGCTTAGACCCGCAAGAAGTATTTGAAGAACTCCCTGAGGTAAGTTTTAATTGGACCAATTGGAATTGGATTAATTATAAAAATAATTTCATTACCTGTCAAATATTATGTATTATAATATACAGGATGTGGATGATAAAAAAGTTTTAAGAAATATAGTAAAAAAAATTATAAATTATAAGTTTATTGCTTTTGCAATGTCAAAATATTTGAACATTTAATGTTGGAAATTAAAGAAATAAGCAACAAATCAAAAAATAAGGATAGCAAGAAAGTCAACCAAGCAAGCTCACATAAAATCTACTTCAATACATTGAAAAATAATATTCGCCTGAACTCACTTTTGTTTTTTTGAACGTCTGAAGCAATACTGTTGAACATTGTTAATGCTCTTACCATTGGCAGACTGGTTCTCCACTTTGAAAGAATAAACAATGTCCACGATTTCTCAAAAGATTACCCGTATCATACAATTTGATATCATTAAGATGGTAGAATTCTCATTTTATGACATATCTTTCGGGGTTATATATTATGTATATGTATATTTTATAATGACTCAATTTTTAAATATATTTCGATCACTCATGAGCATTATCAATTATTTATTGTTTATTAAATCAATCAAGTAATTTTCTTTTAAATCTTTCAGGAACTTCAAAAATGCTTCAATGAGCGAAACATTCCTTTACTGCAGGAGACGATAGCAAAGATGCCAAAAGAAGAAGCCATATACTTCATGAAAAGATGTGTGGATTCGGGGCTTTGGGTGCCGGAAAAAGGAACCCAACTAGATTTGGATTAACAATCAAGTTCATTGTCACTTGTGTCTACCCCCATCAAATTTAAAATGAATAATTTACAATATCAGCTGTGTTCTAATGCCTGTTATTAATTAGTTTTATCTTATTTTAAAAACTAACTGTAATAAATATTGAATTTTTTCTTCAGAAAGCGAGTGTTTTTTCTGTCAAAACTCTTCATCATTTTTCAAATAAGAAAACATGTCATTGATTACAATTTTTTATAAAGAGAGTAAGACCCTGATATAATCCCAGACAAAAACCCATGGGAACAATTGCTAAATAATCCATCAATAAATTTTCCCAACTTATTGTATTTCTTGATTCATCAATACGCTGCTTCATCTTTTTCATCAAACCTTTGTTATCACACTCAAAAGTATGCATGATTCTGTTCAGTGGCTATTACAGGCTATTTCTTGTCAATTTTTTCATCCTGATTCATTCTTTTGTTGAACATTAGCCAACCCAAAACCATTGAAGAACAAACAATCAGGGTCATACTGTATAATAAGAGTAACCGAGGTTTTCAATGGATCTATCGGGGATTTTCAATTGATTGCCATTTTGAAATCAACATTGTAATTTTTTTTAAGCTAGTAAATGAGACAAATGAAAATATTCATGTCATAATATTACTTCAACATAAATGATTTCAAAGAATGTTACACAAAAAAACTTGGACAGTTATTAAATCTCACATTGAGAACTGTTACTATGCAATGCAGGTAAAGTGTTTAAAGTAAAATATTACAAATTAGCCATTTTTATAAAATAATTGTTTTATTTCGCATTAATAGCAATTGATTATTTAATTATTTAAATTATTACAATAACATTGTTTTATACAATATTCAATTATGGCATGTAATAATTTTTCTACACAGGTAACCTCCCGTATTAGGTGGAATATTGATTCCAGGTTAAGTATTCAGTAAAAATATGAAATAATCTTTTAAGGCTTCCTTAAAATGATGAATGAGGAAACAAACACTTACAATATATTGGGGTCCCACTGCATATGTAAGTTATTATATTAGCAAAAAAAAAAGTGTATTCTTCGGCACAGGGTTTGCAGGGGTCCGATTTGTATGGTTCCATCACCTATTCATTCCAGGCAGCAATCATGGCAATCATTCAGTTTGTCATCAATCAATTGCTCCGTTTCGAACGGGTCGTGTTCTAAATCACGACCGTGAGTGTGAATTTCTTATCGCATTTGGCAGTTGTTGTGAAAAGATTAGACTCCTTATTATTGTTCAATATAAATTCATCTAATCATATATTAGGAATCGATAATGCGACCTTGAAGATAATCATAATCTTCTCAATACACAAAATGTTGACAATGCAGCTCGCTGTCAAATGACGAAAAACGCAAGTTTGTTATACTAATTTACGAGGCAAATGTCAATTATTGCTATTAGAAATTTTTAGATTGCAGGACGGTTGGGTGGAAAAAATATCAACATATTGGATGTATTAGTTCTATATATTGATTATTTATTTCCTTAAATTAAGCGGGTGAATGAAACTAATTTAATCTCTGGCTTGAGTAGCTGTTGGTCACAAAGGGTAAGGGGGCGGGGCGACAATTTGTATATATCAGCTTGGTAAGGTTTTCATTTTTTTTTTCATATTTGAACAGCGAAATAATGTGAGATTACAGCCAAACGAAATATTTTCTTTTCCTTCTTGTGAAATTCAAAATAAAAAACATTTCGTTATTATGCATATTAAAAATTGTTGTTTATAGCAGTGTAATAAAACTACTAGTCAGCTTATTAAGGAAAACCATGTTATTCTCTTTGTGAACTGGCAGCACTTGTTCTTTCCTTTCAAGAATCGCCAGCTCCGTCAGCGGGCGACACGAGATCGTTTGACTAGTGTCAACGATTTTTGACAGGTAATACAATAATTTTGCCGTATAAATACTGACACAAGTGTACGTGAAATATTTGATTTATTCAATTCCCCACCTGTTCCATTTCTTGCACTTCTGAGAGATCTGGAGACTGACAAATATTTTTAGGTTATAGTTTATATATATACAGACATATGGGATGATACACTTCGCAAGCTTTTTGCCGTTCATTTTTCAATATTTTGAAAAATTCATATTGTGTATTGTCTTATTGTTCATTTAATAAGGCAAATTTATTGTCAAATGTAACAGTAGACTTATATTACATTGTTATTCAGGTCAAATGCAGAACTTCAATTCTGACTTTTCCCTATAAACTTCTAGCTATAATTTAAGTAACGTTAAAGTATTGTTGTTTGCAGCTATGTCTCGTAATAAGGCGAATGATGAAACCGATAAGCAAACCCGGATAGCCATCGTTAACGCAGATAGATGTAAACCTAAAAGATGTAGGCAGGAATGCAAAAAGACATGTCCCGCGGTGCGCATGGGAAAACTTTGCATCGAAGTTACCCCTAACAACAAGATTGCCTCTATATCAGAGGAGTTGTGCATCGGGTGTGGTATATGTGTTAAGGTGTGTATTCATTTCAATTTCAACCATCAAATTATACAACTGTATATTTATTCAATTTATTGATAACAATTGGGCAATTGATTCTTAGCTGGCTTTTGGCTTCTATAATTATCAGCTATTGGACTTAATCTATATGATTTTATTCAGAAGCACTTCTTTTTATTCTTCAATTGTCCTAAGGCAATGTTAAAATCACAGTTATAACGTTACAGAAGCTAATTCAGCTGTATGAAATTCATCTGTGTTTTTATTTGAACAGATGTGTTTTGTTGATATAACCAATAAAAACATTACTTTCTATATTAAATCAGATATGCCAAGAATATTTTAATCTTTTATGTGTTACATAAACATTAATACTAATCCTGCCTGAACTCTGACATTCACAAACTTTTTACAGTAAACATCGTCAACTATGACTTATTGTCTTATATATCTGCAGTCACTAAGAGACTGATCATATCACTTAAAAATCGGTAGTATTTTGTATTCCACCAATATAATTTAGTGAGTTATGACATATTGCAGCTAATTAGGCGATATGTAAAAACACACTCAGAGAGTAGGTTAAAGAGTATGATAAATAAATTGGCAGTGGTTTTAATGTTATTTCACATCAGAAACAATATTTTGTGTAGCTGGTATTACATGTTAACTTTAAATGTATAACACAAATTTTACGACAACATGTAAGGAGTTTCAAAAATACTCCAAATCATATCTGGACATCTATAGATAAACTATCAAATTATATTAAAGAATATAGAATATCAATTTAACACATGCATATCATAAACTATTACTTATTTTTTTGCTGGTCGATATAATTAAGTAATGTGTAATTTATATTTACAGAAATGTCCTTTCGATGCCATCACTATTATAAATTTGCCATCCAATTTGGAAAAACATACAACGCACAGATATTCAAAGAATTCATTCAAGTTGCATAGGCTGCCGATACCTAGACCGGGGGAGGTTTTAGGTCTTGTTGGTCAAAACGGTATCGGGAAGTCGACCGCTCTGAAGATTCTCGCCGGAAAACAAAAACCGAATTTGGGCCGATTCAGTGTAAGTGAAAACCTTCATCAAATCATCATAATCATCAATCAATAATATGAACTGTGACACATTCATAAACAGTTATATTTTGATTAATGTGTAATTTTTTGATTTTAGAATGTTTAATGAAATTTTTTGTTGAGTGAAAAACAAAGTTTTCAGTATTATGATGACAAATTAAACTGATGAATAAATTGCACCAAATTTTAAATGAATTCAAAAAAAAGTTTAATTTGCATGGCCATTCATTAACTGAGAGGTCCAAATTGATGTTTCACTGGGTTAAATTCCTGTTGATTGATGGTTTAATAAATTCCTTTATCCTTTGTCACATGAAAAAAGAGATTGAGAGACAGATACAAGAGCTCCTGTAGAACAACTTCTATTTCGATATTTATAGTTGTAGAAATGTTAATACCTTAAAATATTTATGTTACCCATTTAGCAATAATAGCTTTTACTAGTGAATAATAATGTATTTGTAAGAAAATATTTCTCGACGTCAATATCTACGTTTCAGGATCCTCCTGACTGGACTGAAATTCTTTCGTACTTCCGTGGATCTGAATTGCAAAACTATTTCACAAAAATTCTGGAGGATGACCTCAAAGCGCTTATAAAGCCTCAATATGTTGATCAAATACCCAAAGCCGTTAAAGGAACTGTCGGCCAACTGTTAGATAAGAAAGATGAATGTAAAAATCAGACCACCATCTGCAAAATGCTCGGTAATTACTTCAAACTCAATAAAATTATACTCTTTAGAGAAGTAAATTTTTTTCGAATTGATATGTAATATTAGCTATGGAAACTGGTTTCAAAAACAATTTATGTAATTATATGTTATATGATTTAAATGTCAGGAAACTATAGTTACTCAGATTTCAGTTAAATAAATCACAATTTGCTACTATTCAACCTATGTGGAATGACGTAAAATGAGTTATCAAACACTCACAATGCACAAAATATTCCTATGGCATCCAAGCATAACTCAAAATCATCCTTCACATTACAGACTTGTCTCACATTCGTGATCGTAACATTTCTGCACTTTCTGGAGGGGAGCTCCAGAGATTTGCTATTGCAATGGTGTGTATTCAAGACGGAGATATTTTCATGTTTGATGAACCTTCCTCTTACCTCGATGTCAAACAGAGGCTCAAAGCTGCTGAGACTATCAGATATTTGATACATCCAGATAAGTGAGTAATTCAAACTATGACATATAATTAGGTGAACTTGAAATGAATAACATTTTTTTGTGGTGCTGTTTTGAAAAAAAGTCTTTTTGGCACCCAGAAAGACCCTTTTCATGTTTCTTGTAGGCAGGTTATTTAATTTTTGATTAGTGACAAAAACCGCTCTCCCCTCATCCGGCAGTAATAAGAGATAGTTGACTCTAAGAACAAAATTTGGAGATTCCTTTCTGCTAATTCATTTTCACAAAATTTCAAAAATTTTAATGGAGGTTACAATGAATATTCTAGAAATAGTAAAGTAAATTGACAAATTCTTAAATCAAAGCAAATCTGTTTTTGATCATTGATTATACAGCAAGATTTTTTATAGACAATTTTACCCTCATTACTATACTGTAGAGCCAAAAAATTCATATATTTCTTAGTGTATTTTTTTGCCTCTTGAATTTTTACTGAATGCTGAATCATCTGATTTTAGCTCATTCATTTAGATTGAACAATTTTAAATTAATGGAAAAACAAATTACATTGTGTAGTAAAATAGGCTTTTCTATTATTTTTCAAAAATTAAAGTATGTGTTTTTATCAGTTCTGTTACATACTGTGATAGAATGCCTACAGATGCTGAAAGGCGAATCCCGGGTTGTTAGTGACATGTGGAACCATACAAAATTTTAACAATTCAAATTTGGTATTGAAATTCCATCAAGCAACTTCAGTCGATACTAAAAATTATAAAAAAATTGAAGAGTTCTACGAGAGGTGTACTATTTTTTAATATTTTTTTTTTCTCAGGTTCGTTATTGTGGTTGAACACGATTTATCAGTATTGGATTACCTCTCTGACTTCATTTGCTGTCTCTATGGACTACCTGGAGCTTATGGTGTGGTCACTATGCCCTTCTCAGTGCGGGAAGGTAAATATGACTCTTTTATTTGTTTTAAGTTACCAATAAAATTCACTTTATCTAAACCATTGGTACTGAACATAATTTTTCTCTTATGTGCTTTTGTCTGTTCATATAGGTATAAACATCTTCTTAGAAGGATATGTCCCAACTGAAAATATGCGGTTCCGTACGGAATCCTTGATATTCAAAGTGTCAGAGTCAGCGATAGAAGAGGAGGTAATTGAAAAACTACTTGTTAAATAATGCATTTTTATTTGAAGAAATCAATATTATAAATACATATGTAACAAAAATAAAGTAAAGAAAGCTCATACTATTGGCTAAAAGTTATTAACCCTTATGATTATGATTAAACAGTGAAGCAATTTTGATACACAAGCTTTGCAAGGAGCCAACTTAAAAACATAGTTGTAAGATAATTATTTTTGAAAAATTTCTTTATACTATCGCCTCTCAGTTTTGTCTGGGACGAATTGCGTTAACACTCAGATGGTATTATCATGGCATTATTTTGGTGCAATCTGAAGGTGGTAGTTAGAAACATCACCGTACACCTGAGGTAGTCAACCCGGTCCCTACCGCCCAATCGTGGGCGCTCCAGCTTCTTCGGTGGGCGGTAGAGGTTTTAAAAACATTGAAAAAAGCTGCTTCCCTACTATATAAATCACAATAATGTGGAAACAATGAGCGGTTAGAAAATATTACATTCTTATAGAGACAAAAAAGTGGGTGGTAGTAACAAAAGGCTGACTACTACTGCTGTAGTCCGTACATTTTGTGAAGCTCACAAAATATACTATATCAATTAATGTAATGAATATATCACTGTGGCCCGTAACCAATGTTGAAAATTAAGTGTTGAGAATAGGACAGTTGATCTAAACGTGTCATCCAGAATGATATGTGCATATTGGCATCGTTTGTATGAGCCGAGTTATTGTGGCTGATAAGACTTTTATTATTGTAAATTTTTCTATAGAACTCATGTGTTGATTAAGTGGTATTCCTTTATGAAATATAAATATGTTAATACCTTTTTGAATTAATTTAGTTGATGTAGTGAATTTATAGGTATTTAATGCCATACTCAATATGAACTTTGCAGATTAAACGTATGAAACATTACGAGTACCCGAAGATGGTGAAGACTATGGGAGACTTCCAGTTGTGTGTACAGCAGGGTCAGTTTTCAGATTCAGAAATCCTTGTTCTCTTGGGAGAAAATGGTACTGGAAAAACCACATTCATCAGAATGCTTGCTGGAAATTTAGAAGCTGATGAAGGTGAGTCATTTAATATTCATTTCGCAACATAAATTTTTATAATATCTATAAGTCGCCAATAATATGTCACAATATTTTCTTTGCTATTTACTTGCAGAGTTCAGATTTTTGTCAATTAATTTCACTAGTCAGTAGAGTCAGTAATTTAAATTGGAATATTTTCATAAAATGAAGTAATTGTTTTAAAAAAAAGACCATTTGTGATCCCTAACATTATATTTCAAAATAAAAATCTTTTGAATTTCGCTGACAAAAGTTAACATAAGATATATATTGATATCTTTTTATATACACATGCATATATAATGTGATTGTTCAATTATTTATGTTAGTAAAAATGGAAAGTTAACCCAATCGATATGGCTGTTTTACATAAAAATTAAATCAATCAAATACAATAATCGTTACTAATTTTATTGATTGAATTGGCATTCACTTGGTAGAACTCCATTATAACACGGTGAAAAAATAGCAATGTATTTTAGTTCTACAAAATTATTTTTAACAAATATAGTTGATAGCTATTTCGGCTCACGCCATCGTCAGAACTATGCTTAAACTAAAATTCGCTTATCTATATATAGCTGTGCAGAAAAGGCACACAGCACATCCTCTGTCCTGTTCCAACGGCCTAGCTTGTTACTTTAACACAATGACACTAAATTTTCAAAATTCTAAATAAAACAATAGGTGTCTATGACAATAAGATTATATGTGGGACGGAAGTGATCTTTCTGGAAGCAAATCAGACCACCCCTTTGTACAACGGCTGGACTAGTGGCAATACTATTATGTTAGTTTGTTCATTAAAAATCCTTTGTGATAATTGATGTCTATTGATTTCCAGCTGTTCCAAAGCCGTCATTCTCCGACCCTTACTACAAAGATGCAAACATTTAGGGGCTGAGTTTGAATTTATATTATGTGATTCCTTAATGAATTGTGAATCTGTTTTTTTATTGTTGAATGATCTTACATGTTCCTTAGCTCGAGTAGATATACTTCTACCTGTCTGTCCGATATAAACGGATAAACATGAGCCACAGGACATTTTATAAATACTGCTTCTGTCCAGTTTATTGATTTTAGCTTTACTATTTTTAAGATGTCTGCCTAAGTTATTGTTGACCCTGAAAGCTGAAGCTGATAGCTTTCAGGGTCAAGAAGCGGAGCTGAAGAGAATAATTTTGTAGAACTAAAATACATTGCTATTTTTTCACCGTGTTACTAATTTTGCTTATTGCAAATATACAGCAGTTGAAAATACTTATGGTGAATTGGTAATTTTTTTTAATGCTCTCCATTTAGGTTGAGTAATTGTTTTGGTTGTGTGATCTTGGATGTCCAATTCTGTTAAACTTTTCAATCAAATTATTGACTTGTGCTCAAAAGCATGGGTGATTTTCTGATTTCCTCCCTACCATTGTTTCATTGAAGTAATATTTCTTACATATCGCCATTTTTACATCTTTTTATTCAGTGATTGAATATCAACATCCAGTAATCTTGAAAACAATCTCCATGGGATCTTTCATTAGTAATCTATATGGTATATATTGGTAGTGAAAATGGCTTAAAAAATATGTGATGCTTCATGATCAAACTTGTTAATGTTGACTCATTGATTACGGGGCCTTTTCGTGATAATTGGATATAATTTTTGTGTGAAATATCACACAACATCTATAATACCTCTTAACAGTTTTGAATGGTAAAACGTGTGCTTCATTTATGAGACCAGTAATCATGGAATTCAAAATAACACGAGAACACTGTCATATTTGCATAAAACAAGACTGTTGAAAAATTTATTTATGTATTTTATATATAAAGTTAAATTAAATAAAATGCACAAAAGAAAAGAAGGAAAAGAAACTCACGAATTTATGCACACTGTTCAAGCTCTATGTTAAGAAAATATCTTGTGAAAATTAATTTTGAATGTATTATAGTATTTCAGTTTGTATGTGTAGTTAGTTGGAGCAACCTTTCTCTGTATAAAGGATATCCAACAGAAATTCTGCTGTGGTAGATTGACATGATGCTATCATTTATTTGTATATTGTTTCAAGAGACATTAAAAAGGTAAATTAGCAAAGAATGTCACTTCTCCAAAACCAAGTGAGAACAATGGTTTGAAATTCATCAAATGTCTCGCTGTCTTGGAAAAAAATTAAAATCACATTTTTACTTGATCACTGTATTTCAATGATAAAACAGTCTTTTTGGGTGAACAATTATTTGAATCAATATTTCTTCAATAATTCAAAATCATTTTATACACTGTTAGCTATATATTTTAAATAATTACTAAAATAATGTGTTTTTATTATTTAAAATATTATGCCTTTTCATTAAGAAGTGACGGTTAACATCTTAACCTGTTAACAGCTAGAAATAAATAAATTAGTTGGAAAGCGATACACTGGTAGGTTGTTAGCTATATACGGGTTAAAATATATTGTTAGCTATGTTTTTATGAAACATTAAACCCAGCCTTATTCTCTCTGAACAATCAATGCTCCCTTGACCCAATGACAGTTAACATCTCAGCTGATAGAGCATTATGTTGATAGTTGATCCTCAAAAATTTAAGTGTTAAACCCTTGTATAGGTTGATTTTTATAATGTATGAAAGAATTTTGCTCAAAAAATTGGTTAATTTTTTTCAATAAATCACTTCTGAAATTATTTTTAAAATAATCGGTATTGGAATATCCTAAGTGGGTCATTATGACTGGTATGAAAATGTTATTTATTGCTAAAATTTGTTGCCATATGTTCAAGTATCCTGTTTCAATATTCTCGATTTTGATTGAATTGTTTAGATCGATTACTCGTAAAAATTAGTTAATATTTGTTTTTTTTCAATTATGTTTATTATGGAATTTTGAATGTTTCGTAATAAGAAAATTGAAAATTTAATGTGGAAAACATCAATCCCACCTCTGGCTACTCTAAAAATCGAGCTGTCATCAAAACGAAGAATATCGGAATTTGTCTGATACTTTTATCAATTCTTGATAGTTTTAATTGATAGGTCTTCCACAAGTGTTAATCGACATATTCAGATATTTAATGAGCTGAAACCATTTGTAATAATAATGACCTAAAATGAAATTTCGCGCAACGACATAGACCTTTGTCGAAATTGCCCGGTTTTAGGTTATGATTTCATGTCGTTTCGTGTATTATGACCGCATTCATTTTGCGCAAAAGAGAAATAAACACTAAAAAATGGCTAGGACCGAACTGTTCGAGCTATTTTTTGACCCAGTGTTTCAAAAATGTTTGAAACATGCCCAGGCTCCTCCATCAGATGGTACTTAGATTAACTTCAATGTTGTGTCTCTGTCAGTATTTTTCAGCTTACTGAAGAACTCATCCTTTTTTTCAATTTTCATTTCAGAATCAGGTAAGCTGCCTCAATTGCACATCAGCTACAAACCACAGAAGATTTCTCCAAAATCTCAAGGTCTGGTACGAGAACTTCTCCATGCCAAAATCACCGATGCATATATTCATCCACAGGTATGACAATAGTTCTTTTGACTGTTGTAACTGAAAGCTAAATCGCGGATTTAAAACTGAATAAAATATCAATTGTTAAACACAAAAACAGATTTTTGTATACTTTAAAAAACACTGTCAATTGGTGTTCAATAACAGTACACTGAAATCCTAAGAAGATGGTTTTAATTTTCTGATGCTTTTCAAAAAAAAATCTTTTATCCGCAGTCACATATTACTGTAACTTGAGTGAACAAGTTTACCTGCCAATTGACCTATGATTCATGAGCTCCTATTAATTGAATCATTTACAAAGCCTAGAACTGACTGATGATGATTTCATTAGACTATTGGTTAAATATTGAATGGCAATAATTTAATTGTAAAGATGTACTTTATTCTAATGTGCAGTTTTCATTAAGGAAATATTGTGTTTTGTATTTTTAAGATCACCAGAATGTGACGAATTTTATTTTCCTTATTTTGTAAAATGTGGTGAAATATTTATTTGTATTATTCTAGTTCATTACCGATGTGATGAAGCCGATGAAGATTGAAGAGATTATGGACCAAGAAGTACAAAACTTGTCTGGAGGAGAGTTGCAAAGAGTGGCGATGGTGCTTTGCCTCGGCAAACCGGCTGATGTCTACCTTATCGATGAACCATCTGCCTATCTTGACTCTGAACAGCGTCTTGTCGCTGCTAAAGTCATCAAGAGGTATGTTGGTATCATAATAGGAACTGTTATTTTCAAACCAGCATACTTAACACATTTTTAGTGGGTAAAAAAAACTATTTTTGCAAAAATCACTATCTTCCAAGCCAATGATTATTTTTTACTGAAACTTTGAATGCACATAACCCAAAGATCCTCAGTTTTATTAAAAAAAAAATGTTACTGCTGAGTTATTATTGTTTTCAAATATTCAATACAAGTAAAAAGTTTAAAAAAAATATTCTTTTTGCATTATATTATTTTCTAGGGTAAAATCTATTATTTATCGCACCATTCACTCTATGTACAGGTGTCTCAAAACTTACACATACTTCTATTTCTCTTTTTTTTTGTATACGCTGAACACGAGCAACACCGTCTCTAGATATTTTGTTTTCCTCCTATAACAATTTATACCGCACAATCTTTAAACATCAGCAGTCTTATAAAAATATCTCACTGCTGCACTAAATATTTATTTTGAGATGTAATAAAAATAGCTACTTTTAGTCATTAGCGGTAAAGAACTCAACTAAATGCTGAACAGGTCGGGTCTATTCATTTTAAAAACACATTTTCCTATTTATCAGGCTGCTGTCATTAAAAAAACATGACTTTGACTCGGACACTGACCAACAACACGACTCCACATAAAGTTTTTATTTTGTCATTGAATATTATAAAAGTGCTTCATTACTGAATGAAGAATTAAAAAATTACTAAAATTATAAGTTAATTGTCTGTTTACTGGTAACTGTTAACTGGTCTGCTTGCTTACATATTTAATCAAACATACAATTAATTGTTCATCTTTTCTAGATTTATTCTACATGCGAAGAAAACAGGATTTGTTGTAGAGCACGATTTCATAATGGCTACTTACTTGGCAGACCGTGTTATTGTGTTTGAGGGAACGCCATCCGTGAAAGCCACTGCCCACACACCACAGACTCTACTAAATGGCATGAATCGATTTTTGGAACTACTCGGTATCACTTTCAGGAGAGATCCCAACAATTTCCGACCAAGAATCAATAAACATGCCTCTGTTAAGGTATACCACTTTTATAGTTGAATATGTAGTTAATTAGGTAAATTCGCCACAAGCGATGTCAATGAAATGAACTGATAATTTTTGAAACACCTGTTGAATTACGCGTCTCATTAATTAGACTAGACTTATAAAACTTTTATTTTTTAATTGAACATGTTGAAATTTCCTCCAATCATTTTTTCTAGGACATGGAACAAAAACGGGCTGGGCAATATTTCTTCCTGGAGGACTAGAGTCCATTTCCTGCTGGATGGGTCTTATGATTATTGGCCTGCACCGATTGCATCTGTTGCTATCCTAAGGAAGTAATGGATAGAACATAAACATCAAAATGCATTTTTGTAATCATACATTAAATAAATATGACTTCAATGAAAATGTGTATTGCTTAATATAAAATCCCTCTCCGTAAAACATTAATATCAGCAACTATCTAGTTATTAGATTACATAGATTATTACATCCATTGGGCAAAATAAAATAACATATATTCCTAGTAATATTGACCCAATTTTTTGGGTGAATTTCTCTTGTTTTGTTTTGTTACGGACATCTATAATTAATTACACGGAAATAAATTCACTGGGAAGGTAATATTAGGATACATTATTCATAAAAATAAATATTGAATTTTTGAAAATTAATGTTCATATTTCCTTATATGAGACACTTCTGTAAAATTTTTATACTTATGTTGAAAAATTGTTATACTTACAGAATTCTTGTAATTTCCAATCAATAAAAACTTTGAAATTGCTTTTTTAATATTTATAATGTGTTTATTGATTGAAATCTTATAATTCTTAAACATTTATTCATAAATCTGATTTGCAACAGTATATTTCTGCATATTATGGAAGTTGCCTGCTAAATTGTATTCCAACAGGATTTATAACCAGTGATGATAGATAATACAGTGGATTAACCGGTTAACTAGCAGGCAAATAAATGAGCTTATAGCCCAGATACCATATACTTTTGAGGGCAAAAAAAGAATTGTCACATTAATTATAGAATATAAGCAATTTTTACATATTCATATGTTAAGTGAATTGCATTACATTTTTCCAATTTTTTATTGAAAATTGTAACATTTCATAAAAAGAGTCGCAATCAAAAAATATCTTTCCAGATTTTTTTTATATCTTTTAACGTTTATTACCGATTTTGGTGAACTTTTTTCAATTAGCATTCAAATACCCAATGAAATAACCCAACTGATAATAAATCAAAGTAATAATGTGTAACAAGTGGCATGTTTAAAAGAAACAAATATTTATACCTAATATACACTCCAATTCGATATTTTAAAAAGTATATGAACTCGGTATGGATGGAGTTACATATATAAATATTGTGCTTATGCCATTGAGACACTGAGTATTAAAAAAAAATCTTGGAGGCCAATGTCCTCGTAGAATTGGTGTTGTGTATATGTTTCAGACATCTGTGTCTTACTTAAGATCCAAGTGGTCGATAATTTGTGGGATAGTTTGTGATTTTTTCAATTTGTCTTACCTCATCCACTCCTAAAAATTAAGTATGTATCCATTGGTTAACCAGCTCCACTCTTTCAATTATGTTATTTTTTTGCATGTTAATTTAGATTTTGGGTGACCGACTAATCTCAAATTCTAATTCTGAATTACTAAATAAATTACAATTTGGGAATGAAGGAAGAAGAATGGTTAAAGTGTATTGAAATATTTATTTTATTTTTGACACTATCGCTAGTATTTCATTTTTATAAGTGAAAAAATACACTTCAATAAATAATTACACTAGAAGCTTATCTTAGATGTGATAAATCCTTATTTTTTAAATTCTACTGCATGTAATGTTTCCCACCGATAACAACTACAACAACAAAATAAGAATAATAAAATACATGGGCAAATAAATTTTATTATTTCATGAATAAATTGAAAAAGATATCATAATCCACACTTATCTGATATACATTTTACCTCGGAAAAGCATTTTTTATTTGAATATTCAAGTAATCAAACAAGCTAAATAGTGTTGACAGTAGGGTTCACAGGATATTTTGCAGAAATTTTTGTCAACTTTGCATATACTTTTTTATATCAGGGTTTCCCAAAGTTTTCTTACGACGGAATACTTCATAAATCCTGAGTTTTAACAAAATATTTTTTTTTTTTGATGGTTTAGCTAATATCAGCATCAAGATAATTTTTTTTATCATTGTTATAGTAGCGTTTAATACTACTCCAAGTTTCTGTTGGACACTTACGAATCTGCAATACATCGGTGTTCTGGGCAAAATAGTGTAGGAAACCCAATGTAAATGATAGTTTCATATTTATTGACTTCTAGTAAGTACAAGCATAGATAAGGATTTTTCGTCGTCTTGAGGGTTTCCCAAGTTGAAACATTTTATTTACTTATCACTCTTCGCCCATTTGTAAATTTATTATTTAACAGTTTTATGATTTCATGCATTTCTGTAAATGTGTTTTGATATTTCGTAAAAAATTGTCAATAACATGAACACTCTTAAGGGCACCGCCCCCCCTGATATCCATTTAATTTGCGAATAACATAATGCATCCCATCCTTATATAACATTGCATTTATAGTACACTGCTTTGAAAAAAGTAGTACAATATTTGAATAGTTCTCCATCGATAAGTTGAAAACATTGGATAGAAAAAGAAAGTGATGACAACTGACTGATATATTTATCATTTTAGTTTTAATTTAGTATTTAAGTACTTTTTGTATTTTTTGTGTTGTAAGTATTAAGCTGCAATATTTTTTTGTAAAACCCAATTTTTAAAAAATCATATAATACAAGATTATGCTTAATTTATATTAAATATTATTTTAATGTAGATGTAACGATATGTTATGTATTTTTTCCAAGTTTCACTTATTGTCAAACTAAAAATTAAGAACGGGGCGGGGAGGGTGTCGGATTAAACAGTGACCTGTCATTTTTTAATTTAACACTACACCACAAGACGATTGATTCAAGGAAACAGTTATTATAACAATATTTTGGTAATCCACTAATCATCTGTCTAACAAACTTGACTCTTCAAAAAAAAAGGAAACTGTCAAGGCCTTATTTGATATCAAACGCAAAAATAAAATAAATGTAGGACCTAAGGCTGTGGTTTTTTTGCTTTCATTGGAAGAGAAACTGTTAAAACTGTTTCCATTTACATTGCTTGGAAATAAATAAAAGCCAATTTGTTAAAATAATCTCTTTTATTAGATATGAACTTTGATTTTTGAAAGAGTTTGATTTATTTTTCTGGTAAATGTAACTGCTATTTTAATCATATCAATTTCCATGGGGCCACTGATGTTTACCGTGCAGCCATAGAAAAATCTTACGTAAGAACCACTGACCTTAAGGCACAGACGAAATAATTTGTGAAATTTTTGTCATGGAATCTATTTATTCCAAACAAAAATGGCTGTCACGGTAAGAGGGGCACGAATCGAGTTATTTTTCAAATGCGGCTACGAAATTTCACTCTGATACTGTAAGCTATTTTTAACAGCGAAATTTCGGCTAAATGTTTTCAACGCAGAATGCAATAAAAATATTTTTTTACTTCATTTTATCTACTGAGCATTAACATGCAAATTGAAAAAGTAAATATAGATATGATATATATTTGTTTGGATAGAAAATCAAGAGATTACATTTGTTTTTAGTAGTAAGAACTCAAAAAAATTCGACTGCATTTATTATACTACGATTGCTGTTTTCAATATTATTAAATATTACGGATTCGCAAATTTTATATACTCATTCAAATGATTCCATTGCACATTTAGTCTTAAAATAATAAAATACATTTTTTACTCACATTAAATACTATGCTACCGTCTCTCAAACTTTGCTATTGGGAAATTTTTAATCCAGGAATGGTTCTCGAATTGTTCTTTTACCGTACAACACACATAAAAAGAATTTACTGCAAAAGACGATTAATTACTTTTATAATGCTCCTTAAAAATGAACCGAGGGATTATTTAAAACTGTGCTGTGACCAAAAAATTATATAAACGTGGAAAACAATGTACTTGGGAACGATGTAGCTGGTTCCATTGTAATTGAATTTATCCGTTTTTTATAGAAACATGACCTTCCACTACAGACTGACGGTGAATGATATTATTGATTATGTTTGCAGGTATGTATGATAGAAGCAAAAAGATCCTTCCACCTTGGATGAATCATCGATAAGCATAATGTTAAAAGTTGATGTAGTTCTAAATGGAAAATCGTTCTGACAAAATTGTGATGATGACTGATGATGAATAATCCAATGAATGATGCTGAGATGACGAGCGACGAAGTCTCGGAAATTAGTTTACGATTGTAAGCAACCGCGATCACCGGCGATGATGTCATTTGTAGCTCGACGCTAAAAGGGCGTGACGCTTCCCGGCATTGGTTGTGTCAAATCGACATTTTATTTAGTCCGTTTCATAAAAAAGTGCGCTCCCAAAACAACTCGCCAATGACCTACTTATAATACAAATTTATAGTTGAAGTGATTATGAAGATATAAAAATAATGATAAAATCATTTTAGTTATTTTTATAACTTCTTGTCTTAAAAATGATTTTTTTAAATAATCTTAACATTTTCTCACTGATCTGACCTGAATCCCCAAGGCTAGCCGCATTGTAGATTTGCTTTATTATCGGAAATTAGTTTATCAGCAAAGATGCATAGGTACTAATTTTGGGTCGGAAAAATATACTAAAACTCCTCTTTTCGTTGATTACGTTTCATTAATCTTTGATTTTTATTGGAATTACTACTATATTAGAGTAGGAAATAAATAACAACTTAAATCTTTCTCAATATTGATGTATCATTAAATATATATGCTTGTCATTATGTAACAATTGATAGTGTTGTTATTCATTCGATCATATATATTTAGAAAGAATAAAAAAATTACGAGACTTGCAGTTAGCTTGCAATACATTAATAAAATTAATATATTAATCTGTTCGAGGGTTCAAACTCCAGGAGTAAGCCTGAACGATCAAAAGCATTGATTTTATAGGTTACAGGATCGGCTTATTGAATATTTGTGTTTTCAGGATATTTGAAGAAAATATTTATATTGAGTATCAAAATATACAATAAGAAGTCGAAGACCCGCACATACAATTATTTGAGTTGTCCACGAAAGCTGGAGGCTACACACGTATTATCAAAATGTCAACATCATGTATGAAATGAATATTATTATACAAATCATTAATTCACATTTATTTATCGAGCTGAACATAATTCTGTTTGATATCGATTCAATGTGTGAATAGAATAATAAATAAGTTTTAAAACGTATTCAATTTATTATGTTGATTTTTAATCCGTGGATCCAGTGACATTTGCCAGTGATAAATCAACTCGCTGTAAATCAATTTTTGATTCGGCTTAATTCAAAGTTGATCGACTTCCTGCTACTATTTGACTGAACGGAGTATCAAGCGATGTATAAGTTTTCACAAATATATACATCGCGCAACTGCCCAGTATAAGTTCATTCGAGTTTGGCAGTTGCGTAGCTTGGTTCTTCAGTATTTCAGAAAAATCAGTAAGTATTCATGTACTCAAAGTTTTTCTGTAGTCTAATTATAAATAGTAATTTTATAGTACATTTCATCTTGTTTGATGTGTGCGTCAAGTTATATATTACAGCAAAGTGACTGCAGTAAAAAATAGTGAGTGCCGGCTGTAATATAAAATATTGTGTAGGTAGTTTTATAGAATTTGCGTTAGCGTAATTTAAATGCTACCAATCCTTGTAAAATGCATAGTTTCCGTAGCCAAATTTTTTCTTGGTGAATTGATTTTTTTTTGTATAAATTTCGTAACTTTTGGTGGAGTGAAACAGAGTGCTTACGTGTAGGCTACGCCCGCGTTATTCGCCGCCTGAAAGGTGTAAACGTACAATTTTCAATTATATCCAGATAATTACCGAATTCCAAAGTTTCGTTGATCAAATTCCAAGGTACAATTGCCGAAAATTTCCGCAGTAATATGTCCTGTATGTATGAAGTTTTTTGTGCTATTTTTTTAATAATTAAAAACGAATGCCCCTCTTCTATTGTAGGTTGATCCAAGATGACTTCACAGCAGTACTACCCATTCAAGGTCAGTGTTCCTCTTATTTCGATCAAATACGTTCTCACAACACAAAAGGTCGGACAATGGCATTTTGTTTTGCGCCTGGGAATATAATAGTTCAAACATGGCTGTGAATTTTGGTCATATAATTAATTCAATAGGTACTGTGCCTACGTAAATACTCATGCCAAGTACTTTTTATATGCATATTTTCTATAATAGGCACCCCACTCCGCCTAAAATGTTAGCTGTTTTATCGCTATTGAAACTAGGTAATGAATCAAGTAAATAATTACCTCCAAAAAGAGTTTTTTACCGCTAGAAACTAGGCGGTCGATTATGTTTTGTGAGATCAAATTAAATTTTAAAATATCAGAATAACCAACATAGAATCCAACAGGAATCTATTTGGAATGTTTCAAAAATCATTTCCACAATGCATACCTCTGTCTTGAGTAAGAGTCTATAATTATTTTTGCCATTCACTTAATGAAGAATATTAATTATTTACGTCACGATTTCTTGTGATTGATTCATCAACCATATTTACCCTGTGATGTCACTGAATTTATTTATCTTTTCAAAATTGACAATGCTAAGTGTTGATAAGAGAATAATTATTGCTGCTGCTAAATGGATATTTATTTTGTTGTCATTATAATTGACATAATATTTTAACCTGAAAAAAAATGCACTACAGAAATATAAATACTTAGTTCTCGGCTGGTAATTTTAAAGTGTGTTTGTAAATATTTTTTTTTCAATTATTCTTTTCAAACAAGAATTTTACCGCATCAACACTGAAAAATAAATACATCAAAATACTAAGTAGAATTTTAGAAAATATTTTTAGGAATGTTTATATCATTTGATACATCCAATGATATGATAATAAACTTGAGATTTCTGGATTTATTTCAATATTCACTTCTTTTATAAAACACATGAAGTTTGAATGATCATGTTTTCTTTAATATGTACAGTGCACTCCAACTGTGTACCCGGCGGAGCCTTTCGATGCAGAAGCTGACGCTGCAACACTCCGCAAAGCCATGAAAGGATTCGGCACTGATGAGAAAGCCATCATTGACGTCCTCGCTCGCCGTGGAATTGTGCAGCGCCTGGAGATCGCTGAGACTTTCAAGACCGCCTACGGCAAAGTAATGAAAAGTATTTTTCTACAAACAAATTGAAACCTCTTCATTCACAATGAATTAAAGAACATAGAAAATATGCTTAACTTCCTATAATTTATATTAAAAGGACTTGATCAGCGAATTAAAAAGCGAGCTTGGAGGAAAGTTTGAGGATGTGATCATTGCCCTGATGACACCCCTGCCGCACTTCTATGCAAAGGAGCTCCATGACGCCACCTCAGGAATCGGAACCGATGAAGAAGCCATTGTTGAAATTCTTTGCACTCTCTCCAATTATGGCATTCGCACAATCGCTGCTTTTTATGAACAATGTGAGGCTTATTTTTTTTACCAGCTTTAAATTATTTTCTATTTGTGTTTTCAGTTATTTGGCTGAACATTCTATGAAGCTTAATAATGATACTAATATAGCTACTCCAGAAAAACAATCTAATATGTCTTATTAACTGAATGTCTTGATTAATCTTCTCTCTATAAAAATTACAAATTAATCAAATAGGCTAGTATCAGGCATTTATTAGGATTTTTTTCCAGTGTACGGAAAGTCCCTCGAGAAGGATTTGAAAGGAGACACATCCGGCCATTTTAAGAGGCTTTGCGTATCCCTGTGCATGGCAAACCGCGATGAGAACCAAGGTGTGGATGAAGGCTCGGCCACCGCTGATGCTGAGGCCCTCGCCGGAGCTGCAGAAGGCAATTGGGGAACGGATGAATCTACTTTCAATGCCATCTTGATCACTCGCTCTTACCAACAACTCAGACAGGTAATAAATTTTGCTCTAGATATTTATACAGACAACATTATCAATTACATTCATATATACAATATATATTTGGTAGTTTTTTTCACATGTTCATATTTTGATTTGATTTTAGATATTCCTTGAATATGAAAAATTGTCAGGAAAAGATATCGAAGAAACCATCAAAAGAGAATTCTCTGGAAGCATAGAAAAAGGACTACTGGGCATCGGTTAGTAGTAATATATATTGATTTTTGTAACTAGGTTTGCTAAGTTTAATATATTACAAAGATGGACAGACTTTCTATTAACTTCATTGTTCATTTGAAATTGCATTTCGGCGATGTGAGAAATTCCCAAAGCTTTTGGCAGTTTTCAAATGAGAGAACTGTTGTTGACTTGCCAATACTGAAAAAAAACTTTATGAACTGCTTATAAATGTGTTTCTTGGCATGTATTATCATGAGACCTGTTCAAATAAACATGCCATTAATGAAAATTTACAGTAAAATGCGTGAAAAGCAAAGTAGGTTACTTTGCTGAGCGCTTGTACGACTCCATGGCCGGCATGGGAACCAAAGACAAGACTCTCATTCGCATTGTCGTCAGTCGCTCTGAAATTGATTTGGGTGATATCAAGCAAGCATTTGAAGAAAAGTATGGCAAATCTCTGGAGAGCTGGATTGCTGTAAGTAGAATATTTCTGAATTTAATTGTCACCTATTTCCCACCTAGGAGAATCTTGCATATTGACCGACTCTGTCGTTGAATCGGACTGTGCTATGAATTTTACATTGATGTGCATTATTGTTGTTTTGCATGTAATAAGAAATTAAATTAAAACATCGTGAATCTGTCTAATGTATATTCAACACCATAACTTTTCTACATACTGTAGCTGGCATAAATCAATGATCTGTATTTGGATGCTTTTCAAATATTTTTTATGGAAATGCTGTTTATTATTCAAGACTTAATACGTGCCAACTGAGCAATTGATATTTTTCAAGTAGCGGTATTTTGGTGTACTCTATTACAGGTTGTATGACAGCATAGCTATTTTATTAAACAGCACTCATTTCATAGTTTTAACGAGTAGCTAGAAATACTGTCTTCTCGTATTGGATGTTGATAAATTGCTAGTACTGTTGCCTTTAAAAGTGATCAATGAGTTAAATTATATATAATCACGATAAAAACAATGTTAACAATATTCATTCATTATTCTCCATTTGGTTTTAACATATTTTATTAAAAATTGAGCTTTGAATTTATCTTAACACTACGCTAGAGCTAAATTGGTGATGGTCTTAATAATATTTTCCCAATAGATGAAACCATGATTTTTGAAGTGTCTGATCTTAATCTATTAGGTGTGATAATTTGTCACTAGTGGACAAATTCTACAGTCACAAAAATACTGATCTGTTTTTGGGGAACATTTTTCTTGACTTACTATTTGTAACGATTGCTGACTTATTAGTACAGTGACAATTTGACAATTCGCGGTATCGGTGACTTGAAATCTGTAGTTGACGGATTGGTTGGCATTTTGCAGGGGGACACGTCGGGAGATTACAAGAAAGTGTTGCTGACCCTTGTCGAGTAAACGACTGGTACCGTTTCTATTCGTGTCGCGTGTTGACATTTAATCTTGGATTGAGCTGTCTTTAAACTGCTAACATTTCAGTGTGGATTTTTCATTATTTTTTTTTTATTATTGATATAGACGCCCATCAGTTGATGCGTCTTCTGACTGACGCAGGATTTATTTGTTTTGATTTATTTGTTTATCATATTCTCACTGACCGCAGACCTATCCTCGCACCGCTTGTCTTCCGAGCTGGCATTGTAACGGCATAGTTTCTTTCTTTTGCCTCATAATAGAATGCATGATCTTATCATTTCAACTAACGGATCGGTCTTTTCGCAGCCGCAATCACCTCTCCTTTGTGTTATTATATTGTCGGATTTTCTCATTTCCAGGATGATATCGGCGGCGACATTAGTCACCTGTTGGTTACTTTGGCTAATTGAGTCGATCGGTTAATACTGTCCACAAAAGTGCATTTAATTAAATGTAGATTAAAATATTAATTTTTATTAAAAAAAAAACTGACACATTCCACTGGCGGAAGGCATCGGTCGATTAAGCAAAACGCGATGATAGGTTTGCGGAGTGAAAATTGCGGCGTCTATTCGAGGATGGTTTCTAAAGGCGAGATGTGTTTCCAGGACGACATCTCTGGGGACCTCAAGCACGCGCTAGTCACTCTCGCCTCCTAGGCCGATCCTCCACGATCACTCTGTGTCTTTATTTATTATACACGTATCTCATACATTTTTAGTAATATTAAAACTATGAGATTTACACTAAATTACTACAATTTAATTGAGCTTGTAAGTGTCACACTTTAAAATGTATGCGTGTGTTAAAGAGTAGTTTAAAAAGTTTCCAAGTGAATTTTACATGATGTACTGGAAACATTAATTTTATAAGTAGGTCCATAAACCGCACATGTGCTTTGGTAAAATTTTGCTTATTGGTGCTAATGTGAAACTGTTAATTAATAAAATAAAAAAAACATTTACTAGCATGTTAAAAATGAATTATATATATTATTATTACATTGTCCAGTTGTTTTTTTATTACAAAACTTTTATTCCAATATCAGATTGTTTTTCTTCCTTAACCTCATTGCATTGATCCCTCAAACCTTCCGAGTTTATCTGTAATAATAAAATAAAAAAACATCTTAAATGCTTATTTTGCTATTACTAAAGAATGATTTTCAGATTTGTAAATTTACACCTCTGAACTCCTGAAATATCAAAGTACATTTAGTACTCGAAACTGTTCTGCATGTAAACAGTTTATGTCTATGTATTATATTATGCCATATTGAATTACTAAAACCTGTCAAATATTTGATAGCAAATACCTCTTGTTATCTATTTGAAGTTATAGGAACACGTCAAAAAATATAGTTATTTTTTCAAATATGAGGTAAATATAATAAACAATTGAAAAAAAATGATGTCTGGATTTCTTTTAAAAGATCTTGACAGGGAATACTATTCATCCTTGGTGAAAGATATATTTCATACAATTTTTTTATAATGTAAACTATGTGCAATAGTTTCTGAATAACTGATATATCTTTTAATAAATAAATCAATCTTTAATGTAAAAATCAGGACTGGTTTTGATGAGTGAAACATGTCCTGATTATTATATTATAAAATTGTGGAAAATTACGTAACATTGTGTTTTCATTATTTAAATGTGCCATCCCATATCAACATGTGAAAATAAAAACCTTAAAACTGTTCCATGCATGACAGTCAGAGTATATAACAAGTAAAAATATCTTTTACTAGCGTTTCAGTGAAATCCCACTCCAGTATATTCTTATTGTATTTAACATATCTTCATTAGGTGAAATATACTTCTATGCTTGAGAATATGTTTTGACAGAAACTTTGCAATGATATTGCATTTGTTGCAGAACTTTTATTGATATATTATCGTTCATAAGTTAATTAAATTTTCGCTGTCTGAATTTGTAAACCATATTTTTGCTGTATACTTTACATAAGGATAAGTGTATGAGTGAAGAATAGTAATCAAATTAAAAAAAAACAAATTACGACTAAAAAATAACCATTAAAATTGTATGGTGGAACACTTCTCAATTGGGTTGTGATTAATGCAACTCTATGCACGGTGCATAAATGAATGTCTATCCTGCTTTATCTATACATGTAATAAATATGGAAGTGCAAATATTTCTTAAATTGGCTAATATTTAATTCTAATATCTTTATTTTTGTATGAATTAAAGAATAAAAGGATGAAAACCAAAAGCTTTACATGATTTTCTTTTTAAACCATGCTCACTTTAAATGTGGAACATATGGACTCTTAATGGAGAAGCCTGTTATTTCTTTTTTCATGTGAAATAGTTGTCAATAGTTCACTTCAACACCTTCAAAGAATTGAATAAACATAGCTAGCAGTGTTCTGTCCTGTTTTCATGATTGTATGAGAGATTAGTGAGGAGGTATGAAAATATAACAGGCATTCATAAGTTTTCGCTTCAGAATTCATACACAAGACATTAAACGACATTGACAAAGCTCACATTAGCGTTGACAGCAGTGGCGAATATTCAGAGTGTTCAGAATATTCAGACCAAGAGAAAAAAAAAATTAGGTATATTTATAAATTTTCAAAATAAAGAGCATAAAGCGATATGTATATTGTTTTGCCTACAGTGTAGTTTTTGCAAGCGCTTGTATAATAAATCGTATGCAGCTCGCCCGGAATGCATGCGCGCGAGCGGCCAGACATGACAACTGCATATCAGCGCACCGACCTTAGGGCGAACTGTGAACCAACCAAATCGTTTGCAGATGCACAGGCCCAAGTCGACCAGTCGGCAGGCAGAACACAAGTGAAGTTGGTCTCGAATGCGGTGCGCGTACGTCAAAACTCTTGCGTCGCCGTTTTTTTATTATTATCTAAATAAAATTACATTAATGTAATTTTATTTAAAAGGGTTATAAGGCAGATTGAGCGTGCCAAAGCCTAGATCAATAAAAATTTAAAAAAAAATGTACGTTTTTTTTCTATTTCTTACAGCACACCCAATAGTAACACCCACCATCCGCCACTGGTTGACAGCTGAGTAGTAAAAAATAAAAGTAGTTGTCAAAAATTCTAGCCGTGTATTATCCTTCGTTGAAATAAAATTCTGCATATTTGCTATCCTTAACAGACATGAATGTGAATTTTAAAAAGATACAAATTAAATTAATGCATTATTTGTGTCGTGCAGCGAGTATTTGAGATTATAGTACCCAACTTAAATAAAAAATACAATTGCATATTCAAAATGACTGCATCAAGAATTCTTGATTTTGTTAAAGAAAGCTCTTGATTTTTAAATAAATAAATTATCAGTTGATAACACTCGGTTTGGTCGAAACCAGTGTTGATATATATATCTAGTATAAAGTTGTGGAAATAGTACTGGATAAATGATGTTTTATTAATTTAAATATAATGCCAAGAAGTGACAGATAATATCATACATAGTTCTTGGTTTACTAACAACAATACAAAATATATTATAGACATTATAAGTGGTTTGGTCGCTTGGTTGGTCTTGCTAATGACTGATGCAATACACAGTGTTATTGGTTGGAATCATCAATAATTTTTTGAAAACTGCATTCTTTACAATAATTTTGTACCCTTATCATAATCTTTCATACATTCCCATGATTTTATTTCAAAACACATTGACATTGCGGATTATATTTATTTTGACAATGTTACTATCAAAAAATAACTTCAGAAAAGAAGACAAACTTTAATAGTGATGGTTTGAGGCGGACGAGAAGAAGATGATACAATAGCGTGGTTACACGACAGAAGAATTCTATTGGATATACAATGTGCCCATGCATCTCCCAGACCTCCTACTGCTCCCCCATTTATATGCACTCTGCTGCTCATCTCATTGCATATCACCACCTAAAAGAAATTGTTGATAATAATTATCTAATGTCATGGAATGAGTTGATTAATTTAATCTATATAATAATTATGCACATGATAGGTGGGCAACAATTTTGTTTTTTGGAACCTCGCCCTACTCAATCATAAAATTTAGAAACATTACACTGTCACTGAATTTCTAGAGTTGCATAGGAAGCATCAGTATTGAACACCTTTTTTTTTAAATCATTTTTTCCAAATAAATGCTCATTCATTACGTCATAACAATTTTTTGCTCTCAGCTCTTTATCTTTCCCTGATTGCACTATTCTCAGCAGTATTTTTTTTTAATAAGAACTGCATGTTTCTCAGATGCTCAACCTGCCTTTTGAAAATGGTAAATTTAAGGGTTAAGGCATGAATAGTGGTTACCTACCGCTGGGTGGGAGCTTATTGTAGACATCAGACATATTTATGAAACTGTCCATACTGGTATTTTAACCAGTAACCAAAGTTAATGTTGACAGCTCGAATAAAGAAAAAAATTTTCAATTTGTCGGTCTACAGTGAGTTAGTAAATAATAGAGAAATTTAGTCGGTTGGTTGACTACTTTGACTGTTTTATTTAGGAAAAATTATTTTGTATTATGAAGTAATTGGAGTTTTATCGATATTATATTAGTTTATAAGTATTTATATACTCAATATTGTTTGCATTTGATAAATAACTGTCAATCTTGACATGATGAATTGAATTTTCAAAGCATAAACTAGTAGTTTGTCCTCACAGCGGTTTCGTTTACTTTTACAATATTTCGCAGTAAAGCCATTGTCCGGTATAATATTCCAGTGCGCACAATTTCCTCACAACCATCTTTGAATGGGAAAGAAACATCATCGATGACGATCAAAGATACCTGTAAATGATTGCAACACATAACTACAAAAGCATTCTTGGATAAGAGAAAATGGAAATGAATAAATTTCTTTTAAAATTGAGAGAAATCAATATGACAAATGCATAAATTGTTGGTTTACCTTTTTGTTGTTTTTAATCAACAATTTTAATAGATGAATTGCAGCACAGAATTTTGCAGAGCCCAGTGCCTCTATGTAGTGAATATTTCTCAAACAGGTAGATAAGTCTGGTAAGTTCCAATTGTTATTGACATAGACTTCTTTATTTCGATTGACAATTGCAATAAGTATTTCTGAAACATATCAGTTTTACGATGACAAAAAACTTTCACAAATATATAATGTTAGTGATATTTATGTACATGCTTGAGAAAATCTCGACATTAACATTTTGAACGCTCAGATTGTTTGAATTCGGTAGTTGTTCCAGAAAACATCAAAAAGTCCACAGAATCATTTTGGCCAATATTAAATTAAAGTCGCATGAGATACCAGAAGAGTTGAAGATATCAGAGAAAGAGTATTCATTATATTGAATGAAAATTTGTCAGTGAGAAAATTGTATTCAAAGTGGGTGCCGCATTTGCTCATAGTCAATCAAAAATGACAACACATCGACGATTCAGAGCACTATTAGGAGTTGTTTAGGTGAAATAAACAGAGTTTTTTTTGTATTGATAAGTGACAATGCATGAAAAATTGATCCATTACTACATGTGTGAATCAAAAAACCATCAGATGAGTGGACAGCAGCAAGTGAAAGCCCTCCACAGTAACCAAAAACTCAATCGTCAACAGACAAGGTTATGGCCTCCGTATTTTGGGATGTGCATGGAATGTTGTTCATTGACTATCTCAAGTAAAGTAAAACCATTAATAGTGAATATTACATGGCGTTATTTGATTGACTGAGTGAAATGATGGTCAAATTGAACAAATTTCGCTTTTAATTGCCTTGTAACCCACCATATATCATAGTTCAGAACTGGCCTCCATTGACTAATGGCCCAGGGTCAAGTTTGGCTCAAATTAAGAAATGATAGCCCAAGTTGAAGCCTATTTTGAAAGCAATGAAAAATCGTTCTACATAAAAGGTATAAAAAATTAGAGGAGTGCTGGACTGAATGTATCACTCTTGAAGAAGAGTATCTAAAGGAATTTTGCCTAAAAGTTGTTGTTTCATTAGACAGGCTCAAGGTTTATTGAATGATGTGTTACTACTCACATAAACAACATTATTCAACCATATGTTACAATCATTTTGGCTGATTTCATATTTTCCAGAAAAATTAAAGAATACCTTGAAAACGTGATGCTGTGAAGTTTGCAGCTGAGTCAATATAAACTGCTTCACTTTCTTCCATTCCAAGAGTTATTGGGCACAACACACTTGCACATAGCTGCATACTGGAAATTCAGATATTGAATTAGATTTATTTCAGTAGACAATATAAAACCAATTGCATAATTTTCAGACATTTGAGAGCTCCATCGATCTGATGCTGCTTCCCTGTGTATAATATGTAATTACAGAATCATTAATACGGAATGAAAAAAAATATGCTGAAGCAAAAAGTTTTGTGGATCCCAGTGGATGTATGTAGAAATTAGCAATCAGCAATATGAATTTAAAATGTGTTATATATCATAAATTGAATATATATATTACCATCAACTGGTAAAGTGAGCATAGGACAATGAAAGAAATGTGCAGGTAAAACCTTATTAAGATATCATGTTACAAGCGACATCTTAAACTATTTTTTATAGACAGTAAATAAAATATCTCCTGCAAGAAAGTGGCGCTTAACAAAGTAGCATATGTTTGAAAAATAATGATTTAAATACCACAATTGAGTTTTTCCTGATCCAGGCAGTCCGCTGATTTCAGTAATTGTTCCATGAGAGATACCACCACCAATTTTTTTATCTAAAGAATTGCAGTGACATGGGATACGCTTCAAATCACATTCTTTCTGCAAAAGATATATTGATTGCAAAGAAAATCTAGTGATATCACAAGTTTTTTCACTAACTACCTGGGAATCATAAAATCTTTCAACAATTCAAATTTGATATTTAAATTTCATCAAGCACCTTCAGTCAATATCACAGAAAAAAGAGTTTTTCAAATAATTTCCTGAGATGTCTGTGACAATACTTAGTGATGATTGGTTTACATGATAATATATCATATTTCCTTTCAGTAAAATTCAGTAAAGTTTCAAGTTTATAGTCATTAAATTTTGTTTTTTTATCCAATCATCCCAGTATACTGGCTGGGTTGATTATTTGAATAAATATTGCGTTTATGACAAATGTCTGATCCTACCCGCTTTTAAAAGCAGGCTCAAGATCATTTCTGAGGTTGACATATTGAAAGAACTGAAGAGATGTTCGGAATTGCTTTATTTGATGATTTATTTCGTGTATTCGAGACTAAGAGAATTATTAATGAAATAGACCATCTGAAAATAGGGAGGCTTAAATGCAAAGTATTGATGAAAAAATATATATGTATAAGAAATTTGCTTACAAGCCAAAAATCGACAGCAGATTTTATATCAAAACTTATAGTCTCTCGTCCTATTTCTTCTGGTATATCGTCGGTCGAACCGTTAGATTTTTCATAATAAGTATAGCCGATTTCTTGCAAACTTTCAATGTCTTGTTTAGATATCAATAAACTCGTTATAGGTAAATCCATAATATCGATTTCTATCATAGATGACATCAATATTATTCAAAGTGACGTTTATTTGAGAGAAGGTCAATATTCGCGCTCAATCAAATATACATGCCAGTTAACAAAATATTTTTTCCATGTAGGGAAAAAACTTATATGTATAAAATGTTGAAGTCAGATAATATTTTCATTACTCAGAAATTTAAGAAAATGCAAAAAAGAATATTTGCATTCAACTTAGGGATGCTTTGTGCTAGTTTAATTAGATATGATTTGAGATATTACTTTTAATGACAAAATAGTACTTAATAACAGTATTTAAAATGAAATTTTTTAGTTTTTAATAAGCTGATACCGAGGTATGATAACGGCAATATAATTAATGGGGCATTTTTTGCTCTGGGAGTATCTTGTTAGGATTTTTTTATAATTTTCATGCAGATGCTTTTAAGAATTTAATTAATGCAGTCACGATTTAAATATTTACCATTATATGTATCGTTTGAAACTCAATTAAATTAAAAAATCATTTTAAAAGCCAATGAGACCCCCAATGAATTAAAAAATTGTTCTTTTAATATGGAGAAGTTTATGTAGGTCATACAAGCTAGGAAAATCTGCCAACTGGCTAGATTGACAAAAACGCTGATTTTGTTTGAAGGTAAAATTACTAGTAAAATTAATTTTGAAAACATACATTTTTTCTATAATATGTCATTGAAATTCTGGTGCTATAAATCAAAAAAACTTTATCACCAATTACGATATAAAAAATAATTTGTTTTCACGAGCTGTTTTTTTTTATAAATAAATAATCTAGGAGGTATTTATGCATAATTTGCCTTAAATCGCAGTCCTGGGATTATAATGTAAGGCTGAATCCCAATATTGGAAAATGGAAGGTTGTAAACCCTTCACGTGTACAATTATTTATTTATTTTACTACAATTTACGTTTTTCGATATTGTCTATGTGTATATGAAGAAATTATTGATCATAAAATTTATGTTGTCGTAAATAAGTCAGTGATTATAAATTAAATAATCTAGGAGGTATTTTATGCATAATTTGCCTTAAATCGCAGTCCTGGGATTAGATTAATTTTGTAGAAGGTAAAATTACTAGTTTAATCATACATTTTTTCATGTCATTTAAATTCTGGTGGAACTTTTCAAGCTGTTTTTTTTTATAAATAAATAATCTAGGAGGTATTTATGCATAATTTGCCTTAAATCGCAGTCCTGGGATTATAATGTAAGGCTGAATCCCAATATTGGAAAATGGAAGGTTGTAAACCCTTCATGTGTACAATTATTTATTTATTTTACTATCAATTTACGTTTTTCGATATTGTCTATGTGTATATGAAGAAATTATTGATCATAAAATTTATGTTGTCGTAAATAAGTCAGTGATTACTTTTCTTTGGGTAGGTACTCACTGGGTCATTTTAAAGTAACTCTATGATTAATGGCTTTTTACTGATTAGTAATAAGTCTTATTTTCTCATAAAATTATTATGAATATGGTTGTAGTACATTCTAAAAAGCAGAGCCGGATGAACGTTTTGTAGGGCCTTGGGGCCCTTTCCACTAAAAAATGCAACTGTAGATATTTAATGAATTGGCATTTACTTGGTGGAACTATGATATATTATAATACGACGAGAAAATACTAATGCATTTTATTCTACAAATATTGTAAGATATATAGTTCAGGAGTCAGAAGATAGTTCTGACGAGGTCGTAAGCCGATCTTTATTGGTAATTCGATTGGCCGTTGACTATCTGCTGGTTCAAGTTAATCTGTGCGCCTCAATCCTTGAAGATGTCGAAAGGTGACACCCAGCTGTCAATAACAAAATGATTTTTTTTAAGAAACATATTAAGTGTAACAAAAAAACTGTTGAAATTGAAATATATTAGTGTTTTTGTATTTTTAATATTATGTTTATTTCTATGCGTGGTTCGTTTTATGTTTTGATACAATGTTCGGATTCAGTACCACAGTTTAAGCGATAACCTAAATCCAAAATTAATTGGTTGAATTAGCATTTAATGGTAGAACTCTATCATAACACGGTGAAAAAATAGCAATATATTTTAGTTCTACAAAATTTATAAGATATTTGGGATTACGTCCTCGTTATCAGAACTACCTAAATAATCCAAAATACCTAAAATAAAATTATCGTATTATATCTAAATATTATATACAGCTCATCGCCATACATTCCATGAAACAATAGTAGTCTTTTACTATAGCGTGTTTGAATACATCCCTGGAAATATTTTACAAAGAAAGAAAGTAACCTGACACATTTTAATTATTCAAAGGAAAAATAGACCAGGTAATTATATAACTACTTGATTGATTACTTAACCTTCTATACTAAATTGGTTTTCTTATCCTATCTGAGAGGCTTCAGATATCGTTTGGAGGGTGAATTTATGTTCACAGTGAAAGCTGATGTGTCGCGCAAAATTATAGGATCGCTTGTTTATTTGTAAGTATAGTATAATATATTATATATAGATTTCCATCTGTTAGTTGAAATCCTTGAGATAAGAAAAGAAAACATTAGTAAATGTGATGAATACATTCAACAAATATGTATATCCGTTTTTCAATTCTTATTTCCACTTTGGAATTTTCGCATCCTTCACAAACATTTTTAGATGGATACTAGCAAAGTAAAATATATGAAATACTGGCTGAAAGTATAGTTATAGTTGTACGCGCCATAAATTCGCGTATTTACAATATCGTCATGAAATGAATATGTGATATCCCAGTAAAAAAATCTGTTTGATATTTATCTTAATATTTTTGTAATTAATTAACTAATAACAGGACCACTACAGTGGAATTAATTCTAAAAGGCGAGAGTACTAGCCTAGGTGATGATAAATAATAAACAGAAATTTCAAATTATGATAAACTAGATATAATCAAAGTGAGAAGAGTTTCCAGACCATTGGTAAGTTCAGTAATCTAATGGTAGGAGATTCATATATATTACAATAGATTCATATCTGATGTACCTGAATGGTTGCGGGAAGTAGAGAAGTTTTAATTTAAATGGTAGTTCATTGTTCATAATTCATGTTTATAAAACATACCAGGTAATGTGGAAATCTTTATTGGTAATTCGATTGGCCGTTGACTATCTGCTGGTTCAAGTTAATCTGTGCGCCTCAATCCTTGAAGATGTCGAAAGGTGACACCCAGCTGTCAATAACAAAATGATTTTTTTTACGAAACATATTAAGTGTAACAAAAAAACTGTTGAAATTGAAATATATTAGTGTTTTTGTATTTTTAATATTATGTTTATTTATATGCGTGGTTCGTTTTATGTTTTGATACAATGTTCGGATTCAGTACCACAGTTTAAGCGATAACCTAAATCCAAAATTAATTGGTTGAATTAGCATTTAATGGTAGAACTCTATCATAACACGGTGAAAAAATAGCAATATATTTTAGTTCTACAAAATTTATAAGATATTTGGGATTACGTCCTCGTTATCAGAACTACCTAAATAATCCAAAATACCTAAAATAAAATTATCGTATTATATCTAAATATTATATACAGCTCATCGCCATACATTCCATGAAACGATAGTAGTCTTTTACTATAGCGTGTTTGAATACATCCCTGGAAATATTTTACAAAGAAAGAAAGTAACCTGACACATTTTAATTATTCAAAGGAAAAATAGACCAGGTAATTATATAACTACTTGATTGATTACTTAACCTTCAATACTAAATTGGTTTTCTTATCCTATCTGAGAGGCTTCAGATATCGTTTGGAGGGTGAATTTATGTTCACAGTGAAAGCTGATGTGTCGCGCAAAATTATAGGATCGCTTGTTTATTTGTAAGTATAGTATAATATATTATATATAGATTTCCATCTGTTAGTTGAAATCCTTGAGATAAGAAAAGAAAACATTAGTAAATGTGATGAATACATTCAACAAATATGTATATCCGTTTTTCAATTCTTATTTCCACTTTGGAATTTTCGCATCCTTCACAAACATTTTTAGATGGATACTAGCAAAGTAAAATATATGAAATACTGGCTGAAAGTATAGTTATAGTTGTACGCGCCATAAATTCGCGTATTTACAATATCGTCATGAAATGAATATGTGATATCCCAGTAAAAAAATCTGTTTGATATTTATCTTAATATTTTTGTAATTAATTAACTAATAACAGGACCACTACAGTGGAATTAATTCTAAAAGGCGAGAGTACGAGCCTAGGTGATGATAAATAATAAAGTGGGGGCGAACCGAGTGGTTTTCCTGGATGTGAGGCCGGTCATAGGAGAAGGCGGCTCCTTCGATGATGCCATATATTCCAACATTGAGCCAGTCATCTTGGTCCTCCGGGCTCTAGGAGCTCTTCCCTTGACTAGACCTAAGCGAGGTAAGGCGGTCGCGAGTGCCACTTCTCCTACGGCGCTCTATTCTTTGTTGATATTCGCTCTGTTCGTCGCTTATGTGGGATACGTTTCGATGCACCGTGTGAAGATCGTCCGATCCGCCGAAGGTCGCTTCGAAGAGGCTGTGATCGCTTATCTCTTCACGGTGTATCTTTTTCCGTTGATCATAGTACCCATCCTATGGTACGAGACCAAAAAGGTTGCCGAAGTCCTGAATGGATGGACAGAATTTGAGGTGAGTCTAAATGAAAACTTATTTGACGGGCAGCTTTTTTGGTTCGAATTTAGATTTCGTCGACTAAAGTAGTCATCAATTAAAATACGTAACCTATTTGAAAACATTTTTAATAGCAGTATAACGATTTTTTCATAAATATAATACAGATACTGCCAATGAATCACTTATATATTATACATACATATATCCAACCTATCCTATTTTTACGCGATTTTTTGGATGGCATCGTTACTTTTTTATACGGTTTACTCGTTTTTACGCGCCTTTTTTTCGAAATTTTTATTTCACAAAAGAAAAAATCGCAAACCGACCGTCACAGCAGTGTCTGTTTCTCATTGTATTTTTGTAATCAAAAAATGAAGTTAAATTTTAAATTAAAAAAAAAAAATTGCGCGATATTTTATTTTTGAAACTACATATTTTTATGCGATTTTTTATACGTGTCACTTTCTGGAACCAATTTATCGCGTAAAAAAGATTGGGTTGTGTACTTACTCTCCTATTATCGGCCCAATGACGCTTTACTTCATTGAATTTAATATATAATTTTTCCAAGAGTTTCTGTCCTTTTTACAGTGATCTAAGATATCTGGGATCATAAAACCCATTGAAACATACACAAACAGAAAAAGAAGCGCACCTTATACTCGTTGGAATTAGATAGTAAACAAACAATAAGTTTTATTTAAAATCACAGCTGTGTCAAATGAAACATCCAGAAATATGTAAATTTTATTACTCACTCAACTATTAAAACAAAAATCACTACTTAGCTATTAACAAATTTTAGTGAGAGGTTGATTTTTCACTATTATTCATGATGGGTAAAATCTGAATTGAGTTTTTGATATTGTTTAATATTTTGCTCTGATCCGATATCATTATAGATTCATCACCAAGGAATTTTTGTGACAACTATAATATGGATAATGGTTTATTAAATATCTCTGCGGTGTTAAGTAATCTAAATAGCCCATATTTTTTTTTTAAATTTTATAAAAAAATCACTAGAATAGGGTTGTACCAACATTACTCGTGTCTTGCGAACATTTATTTCTTTTCTTCAATTATCAAATGTATTACACATCAATTAAGTAACATGTGCTTTAGAAACTAATATTTTTTGTGTGTTTTGAAGATGAATTACCGAGCGGTAGCAGGACGCGTTCTGCCTTTGAAACTCAGAAACAAAGCAATTGCCATTGCGACGGTCATCCCAATTCTTTCAACGGCGTCTGTATTCATCACGCACATTACTATGGTCCATTTTCGATTCATGCAGGTGAGAATCAGTAGTCAACATGTGAGAAGACTCATTCTTATTTATCCTATATACAATGAAGGGCACATTCCACACGACAGTTCATAAACCCTATATTAATTTAACGACCCCGTGCTTTGAAACATTGACAAAAATTTCATTACATAACACATTTAAATTGCGTAAAATAAATATGACGACGAAGTTTGTTTCACTGAGAAAATAACAACTTGTGAGTTGGGCTCAAAGTTTTTTCCATAAGCTCCGCGAAACCGTCATCTGATTCGATCAATTTTATTGTATATTGGAATTAGAAAAATCGCGTATGGTCAGGACAGTATATTTTTGACCCAAGTTTTTGTTGTTAATTTATTGAAAATTTTGATGTGAATAATATCAATCAAAAAATATTTTTTTTCATCAACCAAATTGATAAAAAAACACAAAAATAACTATCATCTATCGCAACATTTATGTAATTGTTAATGTCATATGTTGTTCTCAAATATCAATAGTTTACCTGCTAAAAACTTACTAAGCATATTAAATGTCTTGTATTTTGAACTTTTTAGACGGATAACTGTAATGTTTCTTTCTGGATAATAGGTGTTGCCATACGTCTTTTTGGAGATTTTAACGTACGTGCTGGGAGGATATTGGTACCTTCTCTGCGAAGCGCTCAGTTCATCTGCCAGTCTTCTCGCCGATGACTTCCAGCAGGTCAAACTATTCAATAAATCTTTTTAATATCCGAGAAAGAATATTCGCATGATAAAAATTTAACAGCTATTAAAAATCGTTGTAAAAATATTATACATGCATGACAAAGATTTTTAATTTAATATTGGGATAAAAATTATTTTTTATTTTATCAATCAAATGTCAATTCAACCGATAAATTTTATTCGTGTATTCTGCAATGATATTGATCAGCTAATTGTCAAGAAAATTATTCCTGCGAATTATATTTGTAACCCGAACAAAACTTAGTTGACTTAGTCAAGAATATTTGGAAATCTTTTTGGATCTAAATACATATTTTGTAGAGGTATTCAATTAAGAAAAAAAAAACAGTTTAACCAGCAAATAACTGTCTTATTTTAACATATACATAATTTTTACGGAATGGCATTTCGTTTTTTCAGATTTTTTTCAGAAACCGTCCAACATTATAATTATATTGCAGCTTTTAAACATATTCGTACATTTATAATTTATGATTTTTAACTAGACTATATTACCTTTTAAGATTATAAAGTATCTAGTTTACCAATAATATTTTATTTACAATCATTTTGCGTCGTTAAGAGCTGAGGAAATAGTAGTAATCAACTAGTAATCTTTGAAATGCAGGCTCTGCGTCACATCGGCCCCGCGGGCTTGGTCGCCGAGTACCGCGCCCTGTGGTTGCGCCTCAGCAAGTTGGCCAGAGATACAGGCGTCGCCAATTGCTACACCTTCACTTTCATTAATCTCTACCTCTTCCTCATCATTACTCTCTCCATCTACGGATTGATGTCACAGATATCGGAAGGGTTCGGGGTGAAAGATATCGGCTTGGCGGTCACCGCCTGCTTTAGCATCTGCTTGCTCTTCGTTATTTGTGACGAGGCCCACTATGCATAGTAATCTTTGAAATGCAGGCTCTGCGTCACATCATGGCCCCGCGGGCTTGGTCGCCGAGTACCGCGCCCTGTGGTTGCGCCTCAGCAAGTTGGCCAGAGATACAGGCGTCGCCAATTGCTACACCTTCACTTTCATTAATCTCTACCTCTTCCTCATCATTACTCTCTCCATCTACGGATTGATGTCACAGATATCGGAAGGGTTCGGGGTGAAAGATATCGGCTTGGCGGTCACCGCCTGCTTTAGCATCTGCTTGCTCTTCGTTATTTGTGACGAGGCCCACTATGCATCACACAATGTAAGTGATACGGATGTTAGTTATGGTTAGCCGTCATGTAAATATTATGCAGTCAACGTTTTGATGATGATATTTGTATAAAAAGAGACTATCCCTAACATTCATGTCCCTAATAGAACTGCGTCTGGTCTACGAATCTGCTTTTAAACCATGAACATTGAACATGATCTCAAAAAAAACATAATAGAAATGAAGTTTTAAAAACTATCTCGATTGAAAGACACACAATTTCTATAGTAAATATATATAGCTACTGTATTGTATTATAAGTATTGAAAATATCTAAAGTAAACGTACAACAAAAATAAACAAAATGAGCATATTTCAGGTCAATTATGTCACAATTCCATTCGAAAAAATCAATACTATTATTATAATATCTCACAATGAATAATGTCATTAAATATATAACCAATAACCTTAAAATCTCTAAAAATTTCATCAACACTGGAATTTTCAAACGAACGCACGCCGCGGATTTACGACTGCAGAAAAAGCGTAAACAAACTAAATTTCATAGGACAAGAAGTCAAAGCAATTGATTACCAACTCAAATATACATGCATTCAATTAATTACCATCGATGAACTAAGTTTATAATGAATCATATTTTGGCGGAAATGGCAATATAAATATTTAAATAGAATAACACATTTGTTTAGAACTAAATTTTATAACATTGTGTATAAGTCTAGTATCATTTCCGAATACATTAATTGTTATGTTTTATTTTTTTATTATAGCTAAGAAGACATTTATGTGGAGAGAACATTTCGATTGCGAACTATTTAATTCCATTAATAGATAATCCAAATGTTTTTATTTTGTCTTAATTGAACTATTTTTTTGAAATACCCGATAACTAAAACTCGTTTGGAATATAAATAGCATTGTTAAGATTCACAAGTGATCGCGGTCAGTGAAACCCGTACTGATCTTATAAAGCTGTTTTATTTATTTTAAGATCTTGTGTACTATGTTTCAATAAATTTAATATTCAAACATTTCGTCCAAGAAACTCTCACACCGAAACACAATGAAAATTTTCTAAAACAAGCCAAAAAAAAAATTGAAGTTTTAAATGTTGTTAAAACCTATTTTGGAGTAATTATTCTAAAAGAAATCGTAAGCAATCGAAACAGAATAACACTATATTTAGCAAATAAACAATTGTTCATCGGACCTGTAATTTGACACGATAATACTATGAATAAAATGATAGTAACTTACTGTCACAATTATATATCTTAAGGTTCGTACGAATTTCCAAAAGAAACTGCTCATGGTGGAGTTGTCATGGATGAATTCTGCAGCTCAAACGGAAGTTAACATGTTCTTGCGGGCGACAGAGATGAACCCTTCTGCGATCAGTCTTGGCGGATTCTTCGATGTCAACAGAAACCTCTTCAAATCGGCGAGTAAACTATTCACAACATATTTTATTTTAATATACTTGTTTAGTTACTTTTTGATGTTAAAACCAATAAGGAAAGCAGTTATGAACTAAGTTGTGTGACAAATATATAAATTTACAAATATTTTTACGCCTGTCTACTATACACTGAAGAATTGTGTTTTAACGATATTAACATATTTATACTGCTATAAGATAACGGTAAACAGGTAGTTTATTTGGCATCTAAATTGTTCAAACTTATAAAGAGTCATTTGAAGTTTTGTTTTATCATATATTATACTCGGTTATAATATATTTATAGTTTTTTTTTAGAAAATTGTTAAATGAAGATATGAAACTATTCGATTTTTTAATCGAATGTCAAATGGTCAGTTAATCGATAAAAATGTAATAAACTCAATCCTCTTAAGTGCAAGCAAGTATAAATGTTTCATTATGCATTTTTGTCATAAATCATATATTTGGATTCTTGAAAATGATTATGGACGGTGGTTTAATTGAATCATTATTGAACACCCTCATTCAAAAATATTTGTTATATAAATGCATTTATCTCTATGCGTAGACTCTATATAATAATTATAAAATAAAAACAATTTAAATGTTAATCAAATCGACATTGCGACGACTCAATCCAAAAGATTCATCATACCGACTTAATGAAGTGTGGATAGTTAGTTTGAACGTAAAATATTTGGTGCTCAATTATATTACTGGTATTGAAATAGTTTATTTTTTGAATTTTAGTTGCTGGCAACAATGGTGACATATCTCGTTGTATTGCTGCAGTTCCAGATAAGTATTCCAGAAGATGCAAACGCCTCCAGAAATTCCTCCCTTCTTTACGATGACCAGATGGATGATTCCGATATGAATTAGGAAACATATACTATATCGAACCCACCAAATATTAACCACTGATATTGTTTTTCGGACGGCTTAAAAATGTTTTTTTAGATAGGGTTAAAATAACAATTAACGTCATTAATGAACTTACCAATTAACTTTTCATATTTAAAACTGTTTGTTTATTCATATTACAGGTAAATATCAACATTGCTTGTTGTTTGTAATCAATCACGTTGTATAATAGACGGTTACCAATGATGGCCTTTCATTTCCACGAAAGCAATCGTTTATTTATGATTTTGAAATTTAACACACTTCTAAAAAGTAAATATATTATATGATACATGTTAAATAGCTGTTTGACATTTTGTAAATATTTTTTACATTGATTTATTGAACAATGCCAGTTTCTTAAACGCGTAGTAAATGGTCTTACCCTGTACTGAATGTCTCGCAATAATAATTTTAATGTAAATCGCGATCAACTCAAGTTGAAAAGATATCAGAAACATCCATCGCTTAGTATCAGTTCAGTTTACATTTAGATAAACCCGATTCTCTGGAAATATATCCAAGGGGAAGTGTAAAAAACGTTTCAATAAAGATAAAGATTTAATGACTTTAAATACATTGAAAAAATCTATTAATTTAAGTTTTTATTATTTATGCGTGATACTATATTTTTTACACATAGATGGCGTTGAATATATACACCGTTTTCGATGTCAATATATATAAAAAAGAAAATATTTAAAAAAATTGGTTTTGAAGAGGTAGTTTTACGAGAGATAGGTGTATGTTTACGAGTAAGAACGGAATAATTTAAAAAAGGTAAAGATTATTAATATATAAAGGTATTGTAAAATTAGCCTTCATTATAAATATAATTATTTTATTGTGGAGAAATTGATTCTCACATTAGTAGGTTGTGTAAGGTAAATTGTATAGCGTATGGTATTTGATTGATTATTTTTCTACACAATGAAATTGTTATTTTCTATGACAAAAATGTCTTAAAATGTAGTAAATAAATGTAGATAAATATATTTATTACTGCCGCCGAATAAACAGATTTGAAATAAATAAATGCATGATACCAATTGAAATTAAATAGTGTATTCATCGGATTTAATAAAAAAAGAGAAAAATCGTTTTTTTTGTATTCATTTATCCTTTCTATTTGTATATGATATTCTCATTGTACAGGGCTCCGAATGTACGGTAGACACTGTACAACGAGATTGATTTATAAAAAGGCGTGGAGTTTACAAGCAAACCACAAGGAGTTACTCACCAGTTTTTGTGGAATTAACAAATCATTGTTTCACGAAACTACTCACATGTTTTTATTAATATATTTTGTTTTTATGCTCATAATATTTAATACACATAAACAGAAAGCCATACATAAGCCGAATATTGAATTGTAAGCACCGGAAAAATTATAATAATTTTGGTAGAACAGTGGTTCTCATATGTGGCCACCAACAGCTTCATAGTAAATATTGACAATAAAATTAATTAGGTTATTTTCAAATTAATTTATTGTGGTAAGTCAAGAGACATTTCCATAGGATTGCTAATGCATGTAATGTGGCCACTGTAAAATTTTACGTGAGAAGCATTAGTGTATAATAATTGTCTTTTTCATAATTCTTAATAAAATTTGAAGATGGCATCCCAAAAGGTACAATCAATAAATGGTATTGGAAAACGATTCAGGCATTTTGTTTTTAAGCATAATATAATATTTTATCCAAGATCTCTCTGTATATAATTATAATATTTTTGCATATCATTGACGCAGCAACGATTAACTGTGTTTATTTAAAATGTCCATATAAGGATGTATTTAAATAAATCATAACCAATTTTTTTAACAGAAATCTGTTAAATGTCAAAATTGATTAATTTTACAAAAGCGCCGTTGAAATATTAAATATATTTATTGTTTTTAATATACTAATTGAGAACTTCACCGTTGGAAATGTCTTGTTTATCTAATGAAATAACTAAGACATTCTAGAATAGATTCGGAGTTACGTTATTGGAAGGTATTAAGTTGGAAGTGCAGGATTTCATCAATGGCGCCAATTTATCATAAGCGAAGGGATTTTAATCCATGTATTTTTCTGACACTGAAAGATTTTCCGAGTCTCAGAGTGCATCGCGGTGCGGGCGGCCAGAGGCGGGCGGGATCTTAGCCTGTCGAACGGTGAAAGTGGTCGAAGGACACAGCGGACCGCTTCGATCTTCAACTTCACTCGGCATTTTGCAGTCGGTGCAGAGACCTGCTGTTAAGCGGTCGTGTCGCGTTTTTTTGAACGCAAACCGTCAGCGGTAATATCTTATTAAAAAAAAAACGGCTCTTTTAGTTAGAATACACGATTGTCGCGCCCGTTTTGTCGAGTGGGTTTCGGTGTGCGAGTGTGAGCGTCGGCGGATGCAGGGCCGGCGCGACTGACGACGCAGGCTTCGATACACAACCTTTCCTGCGTTATTACTCTCGTGCGCAATTCCGATATTGAAAACTTCGAATACCTGTTCTATTCAAATTTCCAAAGAAAACCTCAGAAAATAATATTTTTAATCTAGCGTATAAATTTTTTGCATCTTCGAATCGTAGAATATAGAGATACGTCGAAATTTCAATAAGTTTATTTTAATTTACCGTCAGATTGAGCAGAATATTTTCCATAATGTACTGTAAATAATGATACAGTGATGAGAAGTGAACCCATCTGCGATCATGTCACATTTACGTGTTGCTTATAAATCGTGACCGCGATTACAATGAGAAGATTTTAAATGTATTATACAAACCATAATAATAAGATATTGCCATTGATTAAATTAAATTTTTCACAGCAAGCAACTCAATCGAATTGCATAATTATTTCGTTTTAATAATACTCATATTAAAGTTACTCTTCATTTATCAGCGGTTGAAAAATATTCTTTTCAATCTTCATTACCACCTCGAATCCATTGCAGAATTTTCTGCACTTAAAATTCATTTTAATCATTTTACAATCAACAACTTACAACCTTTTCTTTTTAACGTGTAAAATTAATAAATCGCTCATTTCATTTTTGATTAAATTCGCAATAAATTCGAAATAAAATGATACAAGTTTTATATTGAAGTTTTATTTATTTATTATTAATTACGTAGCAAATAATAAACACGCTTCATGGAAATTCGTTGAATCAAGATTCGTGAAACCTGTTCAATGTTCGACGTCTGCACAGTTACTATTATATATGCAAATGCTCCATGCTATGCCCGCCGAGTTAAAGTTTCATGCTAGATATCTATCTATTCTCTAACAAAGCAAACAAACGAATCTATATATTCATTTTTTTTACATATAAGAATGTTAGTATTGCCACACTCGAAGAAGCTACAAAAGACAATAAAAAGTGACATCAATTCCGATATTGCGATCGCCTGCATCATTGAGATTGACTATTTAATTATTACGATGCAATTGTGTTTATGTGATAATTGATCGTAAAGTTGAATAGAGGAATGTTTTAATTGGTGACATGGCGAAGTAATGCGTGGAGAAGGGAATTATAATTGATAATCAGGATACAAATGAATGACGTCGCTTGAAACAACAGGACCACATTAAGCTAAAACGAGTTAAATTATGAGGAAAATGTTATCCTACTTGTTTCATTATTACTGTTCAATATATCATCGTCGTTCTGACAAAATACATCGAAAGTATTAGTTTTGATTAAATCGATGTTGAATATTTATGTAAAAATTATGTTAAATACAAATAAACAGTGTGTAATTAAAAAATAACATTCGAAAGAAATAAGGCACGTAAATTTCTAATTGAAATTGAAGATAAAGCTAAAAAAACTTTACTCAAAATTAAACCTTTTCTTACAAATATTTTTAGCATGAACAGGGGCGATGATATGTAGATTCTCAAATAAGGTGGAAATATTAATAAATTATTGAAGTCGTTATCATGTAAATATAGCTTATTAGGTTGAGACGCTTTCTTTAGTTTCTTTTCTACAACGATATGTTAATTATTATGTGTCGTCAACTTTGATAATTTTAAACGAAAATTATTTGACATAAGTATTTAGAAAATAAACAATACTTTGATAAAGCTATTTACGGTTATCTGTAAACGGATAATTAAAGTGCACAAAGAGTAACGAAACCATCGATTTATTTAGTTTCACTGATAGCTTATATAAAAGCTCAATAAGATGACTATAAATTTCAATTTGTAGAGGGTTTCATAGAAATAGTATATTTTAGCAAACGTCTACGGCGTAGAGACTACAGAATTTTTAGGGTAGGGAACTTTTGCTACGAAGTCACTGAAGTTTTATTACTTCTAATAAAATTATAATATTCAGACAGGCCTTTGTATGTGTATTCTATGTTAGATAGCCATAAATGATAGAAAATATCAGCGTCCATGAAATAATTAGGAATAACTTGAACTTGAGCCGATTAAATCAATTAGAAAGGGGTCTTATAAATTGACGTACCAAATCCGACTATAAATATATTAGGAATTATGTTTGCTAGGAATAAAATATTTAGTGAAAAAATTATTTATCGGTTTTATGAGTAGAGGAGCGATACGGTGTTGACAATACTCGGGGTGGACCGAAGAAAACACCCAAAAGCGTCTGATGTCATTCATAGACGACCTATCAGTAATAGATATGAAAACGAATTAAAATTCATTAACGAATACATATTATCAATTAGGAAATAATTGGTGAATTTTTTTTCAAATTGTTATAGATAGTGATTATTACTACCTACCCATATATAGTAGGTGCGTATTGATCTATGATTTGTATGTTGCGCAGAAAAATAACCAGTGGTGGGATTTTAACAAACTAACAAACGAAACGAACATAACGATTTGAAAGTGTTTCTAAATTTGAAATTGTCGTGGCGCATTTAATGAAAAGTGGTCGCTGAAAATTGTTGTTACCGCGATGGTTTCTTCGGGAAAAGGGCATGTCTGTCTAGCCCGGCTGCAGCAGTGAGGTGAGGGCGAGCCGCAAACAAGGCGAGGGCCGGCGAATAACGATTGGCCCCTCGGCCGCTGATCTATTCTACAACACGTGAGTATCGGCGTTGCCTACCACTAAACATCATCATGTATAATAATTAAAACATCCTGTATTTGAGTTTATGGGCCTTTTAGGATTACTAGATATGATTTTAAAAATGGAACATGTACTAAATAATACAACGCCGTAAATGTATTGTATGTATTGTTTTTTCAATAATAACTTCAGCTTTGTACGATTCCACATGTTTTGTCACTAATGACCCGGGTTTCGCCTTTCGACATCTTCAGGCATTCTATCACACGGATGCAACAGAACTGACAATCTGACAAACGTGATAAATTGCCTGAAGATGCCGAAAGGCGAAATTCGTGTCGTTAGTAGCAAAAACATTTGGAAACGTACAAAGTTGTAACAATTCAAATTTGACATTGAAGTTCCATCAAGAACTTTCATTCGATATCATAAATTATATAACAAAGTCAGCATTTGGTAATTCTTGCAAATCCAATGTTTCGAGTGTTGGCAACCAGGGGTAAAAACCAGCGACGTCATTTCATTTCATCTTTATTCATGGGTTGAAAAAGGGTCCAGATTTTTTCTTATTTCGTATATACAATGTGGAAATAGGTGCAGACTATATTACAACTATCGTTATGAAAACAATGTATTAAATAACCCAGGGTGTGTCTCGGCAACACTCTTCACCTGCCGCGCTATATGGACTGGCATTTTTTTAGATCAAAAAAGATTAAAAAATAAAACGATATTGAATAAATAGCATGTAACATAGTTAAACTTAATTAATCGCAATTGGTGCTATTAAGTCCGCGGCAAATGGAATATTTACAATCCAGACGTGTTTTGTGGTAACATATGATGCTTTTTTCATACATATCGTGTTAAACAGTTTTTTAAATTACAAATGTTTGTTTTCAATTTAATTCCAGGTTATTAAATAATATTGATATTTCTGTATCACGCCATAACTACAACTAAATTAAATTTATTAAATGTGATTACTTCCGAATAAGTGTCTGGAGATTAAAAATAGATTCATCCAGCATTTTATAGTATTATATTATATATCGCTGTGTATACATGAATGAGATTCGATAATGACGAAATTATATTAATGAATTAATTTGGACTATTGTGTCATGCCGACATAGCAATCAACAACTTTTGATAACATCATTATAATGGACGTCTAAAACATAAATGCAAATTCGATCATTAATTACTTGTTATTAATACAAAACGTTTTTTAAATATTCGATTTTTAATATTTTTAACTGAATTAATAATTAGCATTGACTAATAAGAATTTCCACATAACATATAAAATAAAAATGATGGCTTATTTAAATGAATTTTATAGATATTCTGCTAGTGTTAGTTCAATGTCTTCTCAATGAGCGATCCGATAAATACTTACTATCACGTATTTGATACCGTCAAAAAGCTATCGCTTCTTTGATTAGCCTCAACAATTAATTACTTTAAAGTCAATAACTCAAGTCACCTGTCAATATAATAAACAAATATCTCAAAAATAACAGGCGCCTCAATTAAGTAATTCTATTTCTAGAGTCATAGAGTATATAGTACTTAAATAACTGACATTCAATAAAAACAATGATTCTTTATTAGTTTCATAATCACCCAAATTCGTTCGGGGAATCAATATACGAACTTAGGAACTGCTATAATATATTGTCTACTATTTATATAAAATTTTTCATATTTGCTTATACGATTTAAAGCTATTTTTATCATGATTTTCTCCAACTTAATCTGTAAAGAGAGAACAAATATTTATATACAATATACACATAAAATAAAAAAAAACACTCAAAATAAAATTATCCAAATTATGTTGATGTTAGATAACGTTATCTGTATAATTTTACACAGAAACGAAAACGATGGTAGGACCTGTTTTGTTTTTCTTTTATATATGAGCCTTAAAATATAGCAATAGTAATATAATATCCCATAACGTGGCGATTTGAACAGATTCTGATTATCTTTTTTTTTTAATTTCATAGTCATACCGAGGAAAGGACGTGGCTTCAATTGCCACCTATAACGCGTGCTGTTTGTTCACTTGTTTAAGTTCCTCCGCCAATCAAATCACTCCCATACCAAGATAATAAAATTGCATTATTTATTCGTAAGTATTTATCAATTAACACCCACGTTAAGATTAATTTTATTAAATCCTTTGTGTTACACTTGGCTACTTGTTTTAATGTGTAGGGGATTGGTCACTAATAATAATAATGACACGAAGGTAATATTTATCGATTTTTTGTTCCTTTGGAAATGCTTAGGCGAAACATGACATTTGTAAATGAAATAACAATATGATTATTTAATAACAGAGCGCTACTGATCAATCTTTGAATCATTTTCAAGATGTGTATTGAATACATGTGTATAGCTAGCCATATCAAATACTCAAATAATAACGCGTTATAATGTTTATTTTCAAGTATACGATGCATTTTAGAGATATTTAAATTTATGCGTACAAAATCAGTAAAAAACAGCTCAAAATAATTGATTACTGGTAATTAATTAGTAATAATATGAATTTACCTAAATCTATTATACCCCATGACATAGTTATCCTTATAAACTCTACAATTATAAGCACCGATATTTTTATGGGATGAAGTAGAACCTTGATATAACTGACCGTAAACAACAGAAAAAATATCCAGTCAAATTTTAAAGTTTTCAAAAACACTCGATAAATGTTATATATGTAAAAATCCAATTGTCATGGATTTCCAATTTAATGCGAACGATAATCCCGCAAAACGGAAATCTTCGATGCTGGACGCTGATCGACACAGTTACACGGCACCTTATGTTTACTCGGAATAAATGAATACATTAAACATTCCATTAAATAAATTAAAATTTTAAGAGAAACGAAAAAGAATTATAAACGTGACTGATAGTGAAATAGCAAATGAAGTTGTGATCTTGTAATATGGAAATGAAGTGAAGTGAAGATATTGAGAAAAAAGTTTTAAAAAAAACTCGCATAAAAACATATAATAAACGCATTAGAACGCTTTAAGATAGTTATTTGAAAAAACTATAGGTTTCAATTCAAAACTATGCATAAAAATATATTATTTTCTCATAGCAAGATTCACTTTGACTGTGCTATAATTCACGATGGGCCTGATAATTTTATTAGTATATGACGTTTTTTGTTTAAATATATATCAGAATTCAAACAAAATTCCATCAAAATCGATCATTAAAGTTACTCCACAACGGGTGTGACGATTTTTTATACATCATGTAATTATAATTCGAAAACGAGTAAACAGGATTTTAATATATCTGAGTTTTGACTTTTAAAACAACTGACACCCTCCACTTACATTTGTTTATTAAATTGAGGTTCTACAGACATTAAAGATGTTTATTTAAAAAATACATTTTTAACAAGCAATTTTTTTAAACATTACATAAGTATATCAATTCAAATTAATTCAATTGAGACGTATTTACTTTCTACGTATGAAATAGTGGATATGAAAAAAAAAAAATTTTTTGGAAAAAATGTTTCAAACTATGTTTACTACATAAAATTTGAATTAATTTTTTTATACGTATATGACTGATTGTTTCCAAATAGACATTATAGTTCCTCGTTTTATACTAAATAATTATTATGTATATATATAAGCATATGCGCTACAAGATTTATATTGTTAAAAACACAATTCCAATTATTTTCATTGTAGCTGTCTTTTACTTATGAGCATCTGTTTAATAGCCATTAAAAGATTGTTTGGTAAGTAAATAATCGTTTAAATGAATAGTAAAATTTTACAGCCAATTATTACTAAGTTTTATATATCGTTTAAGTCTGATTAAATATATAAATATGACTTTAGGTTTGATAATAATATTGATTTACACCAAAATCAAAGATTGAGGTTAAGGATTTGAAAAGTATAAGTTAAATGAAAATATGCTAAAATAGCCTATATTCCGATTATCTACCATTGTTGCTTTGTCATAGATATAGCCTGTTACCAAGCGATATCATATTGTACTGGAACTGGCATTCCAATAGGGCCAACTTTCATTTACATTACCATAACAGTAGATTCTGTCTCGTGCACTGAAGAAATTGTTGATAAAAGTGAGCAGCACGCATAAACTATAAGTCTACGTCTAGCATTACTTTTCATGTAAAGATTTTTGTGATAACGCAATTGATAATAGTGTTAAACGTATTAGATACCTGAAATTCATAGATAACACAAATACATGTAATTACATAATGTCTCATTTCCAGCAAAAAAATAGTAAACTGAAAAATTTTCTGCTTTGAGTTATTTTTAGTGACTCGTAATATAGTAATTTAAAGGTTTTTTTTACACTTTTTTTTGTAAAACACGCAGAAAAATATGGGTTTAATATCTAATAATTTGATGGAAATTAAATTACTGAAGAGAATGAGCATTATTACAGTCTTAAGCATTCTGTGGGATAATTCTTTCAATGAAATGAAATAGAAAATTCATAATACTTGTGATTTGATATAATCTATAGCAGCAGTCGGCAACCTTTTTGGACTTACGGACTACTAGATGGATTAAAATGTCAAAATTTTGATCCGGCGGACCACCAAATGGACTTTTGTGTTAAATACTATGTATTCAAATAAAAAAGAAACATAATACAAGTGTAAGATACATTTTAAACTATTTGTGTTGAAGTCTGCATTGCTTATTTATCAATATTACAGCGTATTGCTTCGGGGATTCCTCACATTCTTTTAAATATATTTTTTTGACAAGTAGTCAGATTTCTCTGCGGACCACCAAATTTCTTCGCGGACCACCAGTAGCCGACCGCTGATCTATAGCATGCAATACATACATATATACCATACATGATTGCTTTCCTTGCTATGCTGTTAGACAAGTCTGATAATTAAATAATTATTTCATAGGCTGTTTTCGTTTCCAAATCTCTAATAAACGCATTACAAATAAAATTCGCCCCAGATAAATATTTTAAGCCAGTTGCACAAATTTATATAATGCATAATTATGTTTTCCAGTTCATTTTCGTATTTTTACCAAATAAGAAAATTTTTAATTAAATTTTATTTGTCCATCACATATTGCAGATTAACATAATGTATTATCAACAACGGTTGTTTTTGACGACCGTATGAATGTAAATCAAATTTTCAACAAATGAGCAGTGTAGTGAAGGCTAAAAATATAACAGATGTTAATTAATATTGCTTATAATAGGTAATGATATTATGGGATTCAATCCGAGTTTAGCTAAATGTTTATAAGTTTGCTTCGTGGTCGTTTGATTTAAGAAATATATATATATTTTTTTATCATGGAATTTTAAGAATAAACATTGAAATTCAATGGTAATGTTAATCGGTACATCAGACACATTGAATGATAAAGTATTTAATCATCCGTTTTTACCTGAACCTTCACATATATGTATTTTTAACATACGCTTGAATACACCCATTTGGAATATTAATGAATCTTTCATTTATAAATACATTATTATTCTTCTGAGAATCAGTGAGAGGATAACATTTAAAGAATAAAATACGCAGATATATAGTTACTGCATTGCGTGCGTTGAATTCTGAGTTAGACAATATCAATATGAGATGAGACTATTTTTGTTATCGCCATTATTTGAAACGGCAAAGATAAGCTTGTTAGTTTTTGTTAATGAACAGGTCTTTGTTTGATTAAATTTTAAATATTTTGTGTCGTTAGTTTTGGGGGCATGTGTAAATGAAAATACATTCCACAGGAAAAGGAAATAATGGGTTACGGCAAAACAAACATATTACAATACATATGCATAAATACTCATATTTTGTTTTATTTGTAAGATTTTTGTGAAGAAGACATCTAAATTATATAATTATATGTATGTTTGAAAATATTGATAAAGAAGTTACTGTTTTTGTAGATTTTTTTCAATGAGTCATGATAATTCAAACACATGGCAGTAAAAATATGCTCAAATTATAACAATGTACGTATACTTACAATTAACGATCATCTATTGTTAATTATGTTAATATTGAAATATTTTTCGATTATCGCTCAGGAAGGAATATATCGATTTCAAAATCAATTTTTGAAGGTGATTCAAACCCATGACCGGCTGAAAATGGCAGGTTTATTCATCATCATCGTATTTATTTGCTTACGTTTTTAGAGTTTGATGTCTTGCATTTGTATCGAACTTTCGAAAAAATATAACAAGAAATAATAAAATCACCGAATGAGAGTGAACATTTATTTATACTATTGTATGTACTTATCTGTTTAGTACGGTATGTTTTCATTGCCACGATTTGACATTTATCAGTTTATCACTACTTTAGAATAAGTATTTTTTACATTATAAAAGAGAGGTAATTCAACCATATGGACAACCTAAAGGTCGATCACAAAGCCTTGGGCGGAGCGAGGCACAAATGCTCCGACAAACAATTGATCCAAGGCTTTATTATACCGGTAGTGAATTTTAGTACACTTGTCTTATCTCCGTTTTTTTAATTATTACAAGAATCGTATTTTCTAACGGTAAATGCACTCTTTTAAACAGTCCTTCGGTCGTATAGTATAAGGTACCAGCCTTTTGATATGCAAATCAAAATAATGTGTTATTTTACCTTGTATCCTAAATCGAGCACGAACACATTTTTTTTGCTATTATAAATACATACAAAGAGACGTTTATTTTCTTCGTCATTCTATTCCAGCTATGTTTTTAGTATTAGATAATTTTTAGCACGTTGTATAACACCATTAAGTCGGTAAATTTCTGTTATTAATCAATTACATTAAAATTTTGCATCTTCAAGATTGACTTAATAGAAAACAAACACGAATTCATCGATATTTAAATTATCAATAAAAACGCAACATTTGCATAACGATCGTTAATTTGTTCTATATTGTTACATGCTTTCTCATAACCGATTCGGATTTCGAAATTTGGCATCTTCAAGCATTCTAGTTCAAGTTGAATTAAAACTGGCATCCATACCTAGAGATGTTGAACGGAGAAACATCTGGAAACACATAAGGAAATACACAAATATGAACGGTTTATATTATATTTGGTAATAAAATTCTATCAAGCATTGATTCTGAAAATCAAAAACTATACATGAGCGAAATTGAATAAAAATATATTCATATACATTTATAACTAGACAATTATTATTTTATGTTTTTTAAACAATTTTTCACAAATTAATTCGCAATTTCACGTGTTGTTATCAGTCTGGTTTCGCACATCGTGATCATTCTCAACTGTTTACTTCCACTATATTATTGTACCCCATAAAGCAAATAGATTTTACGAAATCAAGTATTTCCGACATAACATTAGTAGCCAGCATTATTATCGTTGATACTTCGGTTAAAATAAAAATATGTACTTAGTAACGTAATCACGTAGTAACAAAATTTTTAAAATGTATTGATTGACCTCACTGATAACATCGCAGGAGTATTGGAGAAATTTGTCTTAAAAAGTTGAAAATGCAAAAAAAATAAGTCGAAGGTAATTTTTTTCAAATGACAATTTCAATGATATTTTATGAAACAGGTGTACAACTAATCTTTAAAACAGATCTTTGTTATTTTTTTTGGCGAAGTCAACCTGGCATTTTTGAAATATGATACTTGTAATTTTAAATAAAATAATTAATGAATTTTGTGAATTAGTGAAAGATTTTTTTCTCTGTTCTGTGAATTAGGCTTCGATTGAATAAATCATTTTTTTCTGAATATTTACACATAACCGGATTTGTTTTATGTATGGACCGAATGGAACCGGTACGAGACAACATCTCTATTTATATTATGAAATCAATGCACTCGGATGAAGAATTCAATAATTATTTTGTACGCGGTAAAACATTAACTATCGAGAATCCGATGCGCTTCGAATTTTAAATCGTTTCACAGAAACACTCTTTCGTGTGAAGTGTTCGCAGGTTTTTTGTTCAAAATAATTATGCAAATGAATTACCGAAAGGCGAGTTATGCGGTTGGCGGAATCGGATTCGGAGTTAGCATTCTTCGATGCCCACGTGACATTTTTTTACAATCGTACAACGACCAACTACACATCTTGAAGCCTACCATAATGAGACAAGAAAATTTCTGTACGATCATTTTAAGCATGCATATTTTTATCAGGAACTTCGAGTCAAATATTATCCTATTTTTTTATAGATGCATATTCCACTAGGTCGAGAGTGATTTCAGACAAATATTGTACGAATTAAAGAATATTTCTTTTTATCTTACTTTGTTGAACAATTTACCCTTTTCTAATGTTTCTTATATATTAATCGCTTTTACTTCGTAAAAGCAATGAACTATTGGATTTTAATTTTTGTGTAATTTTGTGTTTTAGCGTACATATGTTAAATATACATACATATATATATATATTAATTAAAAACAAAGAAAAAGAGGGAATTGCCGTTTTCTTGGCAGAATTCTATATATCTTATCATATTTGTTCTAATGTGAAGCATATTATCTATATTTAATCCTAATAGAATTTATCCAAACTTAGATAATATATTATTTTTAACAGCTTGTTCCTTACTAAGTTTCTAAACATGTTTTTTACTCAAATAGAGCAAGGCTTTAAAATCCAGGGCCGAGCTAGTGGTGATTTTATTAATTTTCAAGAATTTTATAAATCAAATTTTTTTATACCATAAATCGATTTGAAAATAAATTCATCAAAATTGTCAATTCCGGGATTCAAACCCTTCAAAAACGTAACGTAAGTCAACGAGGTTAATTATTCGACTAAAGACCTAACATACAATTTTATTAGATTTAAAAAAATATATATAAATTTTTAGTTTCCTTTTGTGATGCAATTTCTTGACTCGTAAATACGTTAATAAAATTAAAATAAAACGACGCTGGGCAACGTAGAGTATTTTAGGTTTAAAAGTCGGCTTAATTTCCTGCGTTCTTTCTGACACTAAACCGAAAGAGACATGAGAACTAAACGTATTAGCGAATCGACTACACACTACACGTACCAACCTAATACAAACATTTTTGAGCAAACAAACAATTGCGATTAATATTCCTCAGTCGTCGACCACTTATACAGGTAAGGTTAAAGGAAAACAGATTATGTGATGTTTGCACAAAAATAAATTTCAATTTCGCCCATAATGTAATGTTTTAAAAGGTCGCTTAGCGGAATTAGAATATCAACGATTATTATTAAACATATCAAACAACAGTGGCACGAGTGAACAAGGACAATATTATTAACACACTTACCAACATAATACAAAAATAAATCGCATATCCTTGCGTTTTCGTTGCACAAACAATTATCGATATAGATGGTTAAATATTTCAGAAAAAAAACAGTTGATGGCGCGTAATAACATTCGAATAATATGTCATTATAAACACTATATCCATTGACTGAAACTGTTCAATTCAAAACTTAAAAAATGATTATTTTTTTAATACTGTTTTAGGAAAATGCATTTATGACTAAGGGCAATTTTTACCTCTCCTATCCGCCTTGTCAACAACTGTATAACTTTCAATGACCTTCTGAATGAAATTATGCACAAAAAATATCCCTTTTATAAAATCACAATATTTTTAACAAATTAAAATAAAAAAAATATATTTTAATACTCTTTATTGACAGGCGAACGAATGTGAAGTACCATCGCATTGAAATTATTGCAATTTTTTGATTTTTTTTAAATTTATTGTAAACATGACAATAATAACGTCAATTTATACTGAAACCCCCCTCCCCTATATCGAAAAATATTATCAAACTTCATTATTTGTGTATTGCTTAAAACTAACAAACTAACTCGTTTCGGAAATGTATAAGTGTACTTTTTCATGCCGCTAATCTCTATGAAAAATAAGAATAGTATATTATTTATTTTAAAACAGTATATATTTTATCAGGTAATGTTTTAATGTATGAGTCGTGAAAATATTCTATGGCGCTTTAAAAAAATATTTTGACTACCAGTTCAATGATAGGTAGATATAATAGGGGAATTATTCTGGAAAAAATATTTAACATGCTAACTTGCGAGATTAGAACGTTTTAAGTTTAATATTTTTTTAATTAATTAATTTTTCTGTTATAAATGTAATGTCCTGCATTTTAATTTTATTTACCAATTAACAAACGTATCAACCGAATAAAAAAGAAACAATTTGTCCGTACAAATTATATTACATCGATGTTTTAGTGTATTCCAGTATATTTAAAATATTCTAGTTAACATATATATTGTAAACATACAATTCCCTGATTTTTTAAATTTGGTGTGACATATTCTTCATTCTGAATGATTCTCTTTTATGTTAAAAGTTAATACTTATTTATATTAATGAACCTTTTTGAGGAATTTGAATAAAAATAACTTTTTCAAAAAGGTTTAGAGACTTATTGGCGATTAACATATTTATTTATATGTCTTAGATAAAACATCATTAATCTGACATATAAGGTAATGAGTCATTTAATCACACGCAATCTAGGTATGTATCTACATTTGATAGTGATGTAACACAGGTAACGTGCGATAAAATATGTAAATTTTTACACAGTTTTGAATTTCTAAACTTTTAAAACTACATCGCGGTATAATCATTTTGAAATCAATATTGTCGAATTCATAAAACGGCGCCGCTTTTATTAGATATTACGTATAAACATCTAGTCAAGTATTATATGCTCTGAGCAAAACCAGATTTCTGTTGGGTTCACAAGTTGGTTGATGTTATTAATTTTCAATCTAAAACTAACCTAATACAACCGACTGATCTTTGCCCTATTTTCAGTTATTTTTGTGTCACACAAATCCATTTGGAATGTATGATAAACTCTATAAAAACGATGGTATTTTTATGTTGAACGTATTTGCATTTTCCTTAAAGTTGTCACTGCTTTAGGAATAAATATCTTTTACATTTCAATTCGAAAAGCTTATCCACAAACATATCATGTTATGGTGTGTTTATTGTACATATTAACTCAAAAATATCACAAACGATGATGAACCGTGTTTGCTCTTTGGCAAGTGGGTTAATTTGACACTTCACATATAATATAAAATGATTACCTAAAAACTTGGCTTATTCATTCTTTAAATGGGTTGTTCAATGCGAAATAAACTGACGCCAGCTGACTTGGTAAAAAGCTCTGCCAGATTCGTTCTTGAGGTGTCGATGGAAATCATAAATCTTGTATGAATTAATACGCGAGTGAATTGAAAGTTATAATTATTATTGTCCTTATAGCGATGAGAATTTTCGGTGACCTATAAAATGTTTTTTTTTAATGCGGCATTTTGAGACGCGTCGAAGCATGTGTTGTCGGTCACGTCACGGATACCGACCAAATTTGTAAATACAATGACGAAACGAAAGGCCGTTGCCGAAAGAGACACAAGCGGTACATAACTTTGTCTGTACATAGCAATTAGCCACCGGCAAGTTGAAGATGACCTTTGTCGCATTCTAAATCCATCTATCACCAGAAATTTAGAATTAGATGTCACCATTGTCACCCCTCTTAATTGTAATAAAAACAACCAAAGGCGTATTCTTAGGAATGAAACATAACTGATAGTTATCTTCTCAATTTTCTTCATTGCTCTTGTTTACGATATAATTCTAAAACGTATATATCAAATTTCGTGCGTTTTGTTACTTGAGTCTAAGCTCTTGTTTCATTATTCAGAATGTATGACTGCTCGGCCAGTTGCTTTTTGATTTACGCCAGATGTGTGTTAAGTTAAACCCATATTAACAATTTATAAATTGCATGCCCTTGTGAAAGAAAATAGTTTGGTATTTAAAGAAATCGAACGGATCCAACTTAATTTATTATGGCTATGTCTTCTCCCATTCTGACGCATTGACAATCAAACAGTACTAAAGTTGACTGGAGCTGTTTTCAAATGTTTGAACAGGAAGAAAATAAAGATATGGAAATAATACAGCTGGTAATTTAATCACTCTCTGTAAGTTCCAACACAGTCATCCATATTATGGTGAACAAACAAAACCTTACATCGGGGATTCCCAACCCCGTGCCCGCGGGCACCATGGCGACCGCGGAACAATTCGTGTGTGCCCGCCACTATTTGAACGTGACAGATTTTTTCACTAATGAAAAATGGAAATTATTTTTATATATTTGTTCAAGCTTAAATTTTTTTTGAGTACCTAGGTGTATTTTATAGCGACAATAAACATAGAGATCTTCTTTTTTATTTATTACTCACGTCTAATTATAAATATCCGTAGAAAAAATGGGTGGTGCCCGCCACACTACCGATATTGAAGAATGCGCTCTAGTGTACAAACAGATTGGGAATCCCTGCCTTACATGATAAAGCGCACAAATAAACCCGGACAAGGTAAAACGGTGCAAGGGCGAAACCGTACACGGAAAATCTTATTTAGAATGTGTCTCATTGGTGAAAAATCAGTGCCATTTGTATATGTGGTTTCCATAAATATATATTTATAGATGATAGTATTTGATATTTCAACCTTAAAAACTGACCAGGATTATTTATGATCAAAATTTTCTGCTCTCCTTGTAGATATAAAAAAATTAAGGACTTTACTTTTTGGAAATGTTTTGTAAAATTTAAGATTTATCAAAACAGAAATGCAAATAATTGTATTGACGTAAATATACCATTCCACCAAATCAACATGTTAAATTAGCGCCTGTATAAGACGACCTGTCGATATCGAGAGTGCGTTTTCGTTTTTTAAATAGATTTTCAGTGACATGTATAATATGTACGTTAAGTACGCTAGCGTAAAAAGATTTGATGTGGATCATCACATTTTTGGTGGAAGACGCATGCGACGATTAAAATGCTTTGCAATACATTTTACAAAATTATTGCAATAAAAATATAACAATATTCGATGATCATGATAATAATATTTATATTCTTGAAACAAATTTTCATTCACTGCGCAACATGTTACGATGAAAACAATAATAGTAAATAATATATTTAACAAAACATGAATTGGAAATTATACCAACTGTTTAATTAAATATCTAATAAATGCCTTCGCTATAAATCAAACACTCAAGTATTGATTGTTTCATTTCATTTACACGTGTACTATAATATGATATATTATCTTCAAATGTCATCGTTATTTATCTCTTATTCATATTACATCACTCTTAATGGAAAGTGCAATTTAGTATAAAAGATGTCACTCGTTTTTGTCCCCACGTTTGACTGGTCTTAACTGACGTCTATAATTATTGTTGATAGGTTTCAGCATGAAAGAGCATGTGTAAATGTTAAGATACTCGAACGAAATATATATATTTTATATTTTGGCCACACGCCTTTCCTCCAAACTTTAAGATCAAAGGATCAAACAGAAAAGTCAAGTTTTTTTTCACTTTGAAGCATTTACTTTTCTTCATACATCTTCCAAAAATTTATAGTCAATTGTTCTTGAACTTCCTCTTCCCAACGAATAACAAAATAAATCAGTCACAAAAAATAGTTTGGTTTATCGCAATGTTCTGTGAAATATTTGAAGTCTTCTTAAAAATAAATGAACTCATGTGTACATACATCAAATAATGTTTCACGTCTCTGGGTGTAAATCGTTCGCTTGTAGAATGTCTGCAGTAGTTTCTTTCTCACGAAAAACGTATTGTAGAAAATCATTGTTGGTTCTGTTATACACGCCATGAATACAAATTAGTTTATGATACCAATATATTTATCATCATATTCAGCAAGCTTAAAGATAAAAAAAAATGTAATAAACGAATAGGTGTTCTATTGGAAATCGCAAGACAAATAACCAATTCGATAATATCATTTACAATTTTTAAAATTATAATAACACATTTTTTAGTACTAATTTCCACAAAATGTTTTTCGATCAGGACCGGTTTTGCTCATTGTGAGCATAATCAGCTGATAGTAAAGTTGATAATGCTCGCAATGAACGAAACCGGTACTGATTAAAAATATATTTTGTGGAAATAAGTACTAAAAATGTGTTTTTATTATTTAAAATATCATGCCTTTCCATCATCAGTAGCAGTTAACACCTTAAAAGTCATCTACAATTGTATAAAATGAAATCCTTTAACATACCAAGTATCTTTGAATCAACTGGGAAATATTTTTATCGAATTATTTGACAGTAAAATTTCCGTTTGCTGTAGATTTTATTTTTTCAAACGGGAAAAGGTCATATTATCGAGTCTTTTATTAGACACAAATCGCCTTTGCTGTTATGCAAGTAGGATACGTTTAAATGCTTTAAAAAAAGATGTTAATTAATGGAAAACAATGAATTTTATAGTCATCTGAAATGTTTAGTAATGAATAAAATAAGTCTATAATAATATAAAATAAGTCGAATAGAATAAGTCAGTTCTGTTGCATCCGTGCGATGGAATACCTGAAGATGCCGAAGGGCGAAACCCGGGTCGTTTATGACAAGACATATGGAATCGTACAAAGTTGCAACAATTCAAATTTAATATTGAAGTTCCATCAAGCACCTTCAGTCGATATCATAAAAAATGAATCACCGCTAAATGATACTTCTTGGTACCCATACCGAATAAAAAATTAACTGGGCAAAGAAAATGATTGTTTCCACAATGCCCAAAATGCTTGTTACTATAGGTGCCAGGTCCCTTAATGTTAATAAAGTTAAATCAAATTGTAATTGAAAACTATTAAGTATACTATATTAAGACTCTATTACTTATGTATATTTTATTGAGGTCTTATTATGCCATAGTGAAGTTTTTCGGTGTCACGCAGTGGCGGATTATCGCATATGCGTAGGTGGAGGTGGCCTCAGGCAAGCAAGGGCCCCAAAACCGACATATTTATTTTTATTATTTTGTAAAAAGTTTAACATGCTGGTTTTATTTACGCGTATTCCGAAAACAACAACGTATCACAATGTTATGCTTGTGTAAACAGAAATTAAAATTAGAAAATGAATATTCCGCCGCTGGTAACGCGTCAAAGTAAATTTCATTTTTACAAGAACTGGTTATAATTGAATCACTAAACCTCTTTTTTGACCCGGAAATAATACAAATATGGCAATTAGAGGCAATAGAATAAGACAAATACAGAATATGCTATAATTCCATTGTTTTACTTCAAGCAGCAATAAGTCGGGAAAGAACACAAACATGCGGTATCATAAATATGATTATTTTTTCCATCAAAAATTATAAATACATAAATTCACAAATACTACAAATACTAAATACACGGTGAAAAAATAGCAATGTATTTTAGTTCTACAAAATTATTATTTTTTTAAGATATAGTTGATAGCTATTTCGGCTCACCCCATCGTCAGAACTAAGCTTAAACGAACATTTGCTTATCTATATATAGCTGTGTAAAAAAGGTACACAACACATCTTCTCTCCTGTTTTAACGACCTAGCCTGTTTCTTGCTCGCAATAAAACTAAAATTTGTAAATGAAACTAAAAAGGCGACTATATCAATAAGCTTACATATGGTACGGAAATGGTCCATTACGGAGACAACGGCCCCCCGTAGCGGGTTAAGCAATGGCGATCGACATATATTAGTTTGTTCGTTAAGGATCCTTTGTGATAGTTGATATCTATTCATTTCCAGCTGTTCTAAAGCCGTCATCATGCGACCTTTATTACAAAGATGCAAACACTTAGTCGCTGAGTTTGAATTTATATTATGTGATTCCTTTATAACGTGATTAGCGAATTGTGAATCTGTTTTTTTATAGTTGGATAAATTTGTTACATAAACTAATAAATTTTACAATTGCTTAAATTAAAAGTTCGGTTTTTACATTTTAACAGTAATGTCAACTGAAAAGTACAACATTTAAATAAATTTATTCCAATGTTAAAAAGGTTTTTTTTTTTGATTAGCAATGTTAGTATTTTAGGCAAAGTTACACGCAGTTTTCGATAACTTGACAAAGTGTTCGAAATAAAGTTTGTGGATTTTCGTATTTCGTAAAAATTAAAGAATAGGATTGTTACGATGTTTGTATTAAGCTTAATGTGATAAAATATGATTCAAATAACCATTTAGAACACTGGATCGCTTTATAAGGCGATAATGGTATATTTTCCTTTTATCGACATGTGAGTACCTGACACCATATGAGTTTAAATGGCTATGCGATTGTGCGAGGCAGGTATACTAACAAAAACATCAGCCGTTTGATATTTTCACGTGTTTTCGAGCGAGCCGCGGTTACAGGCCTCGGTTTAGTCAGCGACGGCGAGGGCGGGGGCGGCTGTTGAAGCCGTGGGCGGACGGGGTCCACTTTTTTCGAAACGATCGCCGCCTCGGACCTGACAAAACCGATATAAGCGTTTTACTTCGAATCGATCGAACTAGCGCCGAATAATGCCGTTCATCGCATATTCTTGGATTCAAAGCGATCTGATGAAAGCGAAATTAATCATTCTGGTTGCCGCAAGACACGTGATGTACCTAACTATTGCTAACAACTTGTTACTTCATCTTGAACACGACTCATGTCTTTGTATTAAATGAGTATGTATTATGTTATGATTTATGATTAGACAGTTACACATTTCAATAGATCGAAGATTTTCATAGTAAACGAGCGTTACAAGACGTCGAGCGGAAGTATAAAGAAATTCTTTTCTCAGGTACATAAACGATCAAAATTAATACCATGGAATGTCGATCAATCTTTTCGGTCTGATCATTTTTCGTCGCTTTGTTAAAAATTTATATTATTACAATATTGCGCTAAAAACTTAGGGTGCAAAAAAGCAAATAGACTGACAAAAGTGTAGAAATTAAAAATATATAGTAAATTTTAAGGCTTGTGATACCCGCGAAGAAATATTCAATGTCAGAAGGCTTTATCTATTAATTTTTAATCTTATAAGACTGTATACAAAAACCTTCAATAATACATATTTTAAAATGCTGTTATACTTTTTTAGGTGATAAAATATGATGGATTCATTGATAGGGCCGCATTTAAAAACCATACGGCCAGTGGAGAACCTACTTTTGATATAATCTATCTAAAAATATTCTGGGAATAAACACTACAAGTTATAAGCCATGAAATATGTTATTGTTACGTACGTTAAAAATCTCCATGCTTATTTATTTTCGTTCGTCCGTTGAAAAACGATAGATCAAAAAACGACCGTATTTTAAATGAACAAAGTGCATTGTCCTTGCGTCCTCTAATTCGCACAATGGTATTGTCATATTGAATCAAAAATAGTAACATTTTCATTATTTTTGTAAATTATTAATGCTTTTGATTCAATGTAGATTAAATATACGGTTGTACTAATTTAATTTGATAATGGCAACTTTTTTGAAGCACACGCGGTCATTAAACTTTTGGCGATAAATTATTTGATTTCGCGAGTCATAAAATTAGCGAATCTCACTTGAGAAGTTGAATAATTACTAAGATTACGACATGTATGTAATGACTAATTAGCTAAGCCTTGTATGCTCAGGGATGTCAGAATTAATCCATCGTACAGAATAAAAGATTTATAATATGAAATAATATATAAAAGTCTAAGGTTTAAAAATATGATACGCGAAATACTACAAACACACGATATTTACTTGGTTTTCTTATATTTTCATACGTTATTGATGCCGTATTCAATAATATGCCTTACGATTACACGTTGGACAATAAAACGCGACATATTCAATGCTCCTTTTCGAAAACAAGCATTTAAATATTGAATCGTTTAATTAATTAAAAAACAACAAACGTGTAATATTCGTCTTGTTAAATAAATGCCAATAAGTTACTATATCAGCAGTTATGCACATCGATAGCGCGGATGGATGTTGATGGAAAAATTAAGCGATGCAGAATAATTCGATATATGAAAACCTATAATACCATGAGTGCTATATTATAGCAAAATTCAATGCAATAGACATGCCTCGTTCGCGAGCAAATAAATCAAAACAACTTCTTTCTATTGAATAGATATTACAAAATAAAAAAATCTTCTAGAATCACTTTCTTTCCATATTAATAATGCTTCGTTAATGTCAGGAGAGCGTATTACAAATAACTCACAGAGAATCCCGTTAGAATCGACCAGCAAGTATTTTGTTACTTTTATAATGTTTTTTTTTTATTTAATTACAGGTCAGTTAAAATTCAATTGAATCGTGAATCTTTGAACATTCTCGGATACAGATTTATCTAAATGAAAAAGAAAAATCAATAAATTTTCAATGTGACAATTCTAAGAACATGTTATGCATTAAATATTTTAATAAAAGCGTTAATCTTTCAAACTGTCGCCAAGCGGATGATACAGTTTGTTTGATACCAACACACTCGGTATAAATAGACACTCTGAATGATATAATTTTAATTTTTACCGGTGTTAGGTTGCACGGACTGCATACCATTCGTGTTTAGTCAAGTGTTCTCATGAAAACATTTTCCTTGTCGATTCTGTTTGTATTGCTTCCAATAAAACGCTTCGTTTGTGTGTGATTCAAAACAAAATAATCTGCACATAACCACTTGCACACTCCTAATGATAAAACAAACAATAAATAGCCTCAATTTACAATAAAATGTATAAACCTATCGAATTTCATTTAGACAAAAAAATCAGAAAATGACCTAAATTCACGAAATATCAAAATATAACCATAATAACACGGTGAAAAAATAGCAATGTATAGCAACTAGATAGTTCTGACGATGGCGTGAGCCGAAATAGCTATCAACTATATTTGTTAAAAATAATTTTGTAGAACTAAAATACATTGCTATTTTTTCACCGTGTTATAATGGAGTTCTACCAAGTGAATGCCAATTCAATCAATAACCATAATAGCTAGTGGATTTATTTTCGTTACTCAATATCAAGAACTGATTGTACAATAAATATACATTAAATTAAAATGTTATAAGTATGTATACACTCATATTTTTTATTAAGTTGATTTTTTCAAGTATTATTTACTTTGATAAATAAATATATACATGCGTATAACGAATAATGATTTGTGAAGATATTTAGATTTAAGATTTAATTGTTATTAACCTGCCTTGTGTACTATTAACATAATTCCACGGTTCAGAAACACGTCAAAACGAAAACGACAGGTTAAAAAATGAATATTTATTGAGTTCTACACGGTACGCAGATTTCTATGATATAACATGAAATGTTACCGGAAGCTTTAGCGTTCTCGAATCCCATATGAAGCAATTTGAATTTGAAGAACATATAATGTTCATAGATATTTGGTACATTGAGGAAATTATCTTAAGACTAAACGATCATTGCGATTAATTCAAAATAAAATTGAACTACTTCGGATAGTCTTAAAGTTATTTTTAAATATTTTTTCTCGCATAAGGCTAATAGAATGTCAATATTTTAAGTACATTGGCGGTTAATCGATTTTTGGGTTTCTATTTTTATGCAGTATACATATAAATACTGAGTTGTAATACAGAGACAGAGAGAATGCGAGAACAAAACATCTGTCACGGGCACACATTTGAAACGAGTAAATATCTTTTAGTGTACCGAAAATGATTGTCAATTTTCACGATCTATCATCGAAAGTGAATTAATATGAATTTATACGTCACTTCTTATCTACTCTAAGAATAAAAAAACTTTTGTCAAAATTTCACTTTCAAATAAATAAAACACATTTTTTTTGTTTATTTCCACAATTTTAAATTTCAATCGCTGATTAACACTGATTTATTTATATTATTAATTACTACCGTGCTTTATTTATTGTTTTTCAATGTTAATGTTCTATTAGGTATCACGTGCCCTACACTGAAAGAAATGATTGAAATACTATTGATTTATATTTTTTTAATTCGGAGTTGAGTGGTCAGATTACTTTATAATTAGTATTATCTGGTTGCATATTTTAAATAAAATTAAACATACATACTTAATATCTCTATTGGACATGATAACCATATTACACCGCAGTGAACAGTGTCGTGCTCTCAGCGCTTTTTCAATAATTTTCTAAAAAATCAAGTAATATATTAATTTTCTTCCCATAATCTATTTTTAGGGTGCTAAGAATGAGGTGAGCACATCTTTTGATTCTTGCAGAGCTATTAACTATTCCTTTGGCTTGTAAGTTTATACGTGGCTTGATATGTTTCGGATGTTTTTAGATGTGACCATATCCGCTCTTAACTAGCATATAAGGTCTAAATGGAATTTTTTTGAATATAATTTTTCCTTAGAAAGCTATTTATAACTCAGTCGAAAAAAACTTAGTTGTGTTGTTGTAAAGATACACCCATTATACCCGGTATTTATAAGCCTAGAAACCACCAACATTTTTTCCAAGCCTTTTAGTCAATTATATTGAAAATGATTGTCTGTACTGGGTTTTGAACCCAGAACACTATAACCGATGCCAACGATTTTATTAACGTTTGATGCAATTAAACTTTTATTTTTCGTTGTATCTAAATTTCATCGGCTCAACATTGATTAAATAACAAAATCACACAATGGATCCTACAAAAATTAACGCAATAAATGAAAAATAAATCGGAATTCATAGATTTATAATATACCTATCTAGCACCTCATGTATTCGGCCAATCCACTGGATAGGTTTCTCGATGCATTAAAAACAATCATAGCGAAAACCAAAGTATAACGTTGAATTACTTTGAAAGTCACGATGTAATCATCTCAAAAAGGAACTTTAATAATAGTTTGAATATATTTCTTCCTGTTTTCTTCGGATTTCAGATGTAGCCTAACAAAAAGTAAAAAAACAAAAAAGCGTTGTAGCAACTCCTCAATTAATTTTAAGATTTTCGTAATATTCGACCGTCATTGAATCAAAGGAACGTTATACACGCTATAATTAATTAATAACATATTTTGTAATTATTTCATGATTGCTAAGCTTTAATCTATTAAATGAAAAAAAAAAATTCAAAGTATGATATTTTAAAAATAATATGTACTATTTAAACCATTTGAAAGAGTGATATTTTTTAAAACATTCCCCTGGTTGTAGGTTTGGTTTCCTCTCACAAGTTTCACAAAAGTCTGTGGTCTCTTTGTTCCTCCTGGAACCCTTCTGTACCATGTTGTCCTTGAAAATTACTATACCAGAGTTTCCCAAACTGTACACCACGGCGCCCTGGGGTGCCGAAGCTGTTATATAGGGCAATGTAAAAATTTTCATTTTTTTTCGATATTATCCGCTTGAAAGTCTTCGAAAAATTCGTTGAAGCTGCTGATAATATCGATAAATTCTCATGGATTTCCATTTAGAGCAGTGGTTGTCAACCTTTTTATTACTACCGCCTTTTTGTCTATGAAGAAATAATATTTTCTAATCTAATGTGTAAGTTTGTAACTAAAAAGCCCTGTAGCAACTCCTCAATTAATTTTAATATTTTCATAATATTCAAATGTCATTGAATCAAATGGGTGATATGCATGATATAATTAACATTTCAGAGTGTGATATTTTAAAAAATATCGACTATTTAAAACATTTTAAGGTATGATATTTTTTAAAACATTCTCCTGGGTGAAGGCCAGGTTTCCTATCACAAGTGTCGCAGAAGTATGTGGTCTCTTTTCTTCCTCCTGGAACCTTTCTGTTAAAACATACTATGCAATCTTTATGTTTTTTTTTTTTTTGCAAAAATATGAAATGGCGTCCATTCAAGCGCTGTTCAGCGTCACATGTAGAAAGACGCCCTGGTTTTGATGTAGATGCACAAACGTCTCCAATTAGATTTATAAGTATAACCTTTCAAAAATTTCTATGGGATATTTGTTTTAGGTTTGCTTTGATAGTATATTCCTTGTACAATATATACGAGTTAACTATTGAGGTTTCTAAGCCACAGAAAAATAGTTTTCTCTACTATTTCAACGTCATTATTGTACCGCTCAGGTAGCATTTAATCTGATTGTAAATATATAATATCCTTTGGCATCCGGAATTGAATCTTGCAATTGTTTGTAGAAATGAATCACAATCCGGCCAGTAAAATACAGTTCTGGTCATATTAGCCCTTCCGTGGTGATTTTACCATAATATGATACAAATGAGTACATGTTACTGCTATGGGAATCAGCTAAAACATAAACTCGAAGACCCCATTTTGCTGGTTTTGTTTTCAGGTTAAAATAAGAGAGTTTATTTTCCCTTTGAAGGATACTCTTGACTCATCAACAGATAAATTTTCCTGAGGTATATAATACTCCATAAATTTGCTATTGAGATAGCCAAGAAAGTTAGTGACTTTTTCTATCCTTGTACTCATAGTTACTAACAGGCTTCATAACTCTTCTTCTTCTTCTTCCTCTAGGAAAAATTTCTTCCTCAAAAGTCCGGATAGAGAGTAAAAGTTCTAGCTCAGAAATTGCAGTATTAGCATAGTCTTCCAATACATCGATTTCATTTTCAACTTGAGACATATATTCATCTTCACTACTTTCAAACACATTATTGGTTGTGGCAATTCTTTTTGTAATTCGTGGCATCTCTATTATTATAGAATTAATAATGTAAAGCAAAGAAACAAAATGAAATAGTTCAATCGAAAATATTACGAGACCAGCTACTCGTCATTCTGACATCACACAATATTGCTTTTACATATGTTTTTTTTTATCACATCTGACTTACATAATACAAAACATAGCTAAAAATACTTATTATTTTTTAATTTATCAGTGTTACTACTAGTATATATTTTCGGAAACACAGATGCGGTACAACTGCAGACTGGGTATCCTTTATGGATCTAGGATAATGGGAACAGCTGCACGTGTAAAGATTGTGTGTTTACGGTCGGCATTCGCACTTAGACATTGCGGCTTTTGCCGCTTTGATAACTTTATTGCCATTATAATATTAACGTTTAATTATACCTTATGTTGTAATCGGACAAAATAAACCCTGTACAACATCATTAAATTGTTTTTGAAAGGAAAAAAAGGTTGTAAATAATCGTAATTTCATTTTTTAAATGTGTCGTCAAATGTCGAGTCAGACTCGACATAGGAGTTGGCGTAAGATATGCGATGTCGAGTCAGGCTCGACATAGGAGTTGTAGCGGTTAAAATACCATTGTAGGGAAAATTTCCGTACGGAAAGTATTTGTAAGTCGTTAATAATTATTGTGCGCTACTGTCTATCATGCCATCATTGCAATGCGATCAATATTGTAGAAGGCGCCAGTTGAGTGTTTGTCTGCGTACAAAACATTTTGATGACCTGCAGTCGTTAGTCTTCGCGATTCTGTGTACATTAGCAGATATAGAATGCGTAAAATAGTTGCAATGTGAAGAAAGAAACACATTTTAGGAATTTAATTAGGTATTCCCAGATCTTAATGCTAACAAACAATCCATTTATAAATATCTACTAAATAACGATTTCATTTCAATTATTAAAACAAATATGTATTATGTGTCAGTTTTTATATCCATTTAAGTAGAATGCCCTAATATATCGAAAGGTGAGTAACAAAACATGTGGAAATGTATACTGTTTCAATTATTCAAACTTGATATTGAATTTCCACCAAGCTGTCGTAGTCGATATCTCAAATAATAAAATTACGGTTATCTTGAAACTGTTGAATTTAACTATTTGCTTTAATTGATAAATTCTGAATATAAAATTGCCTTACATATTAACGTCTATAGTGGGAAAAAATAATTAAATTAAAACACAAATACAAGGCTTTTGTAGAAAAAGTGTATTATCATCTGAAATTATTATATCTAAATATTAAAAATTAATTAAAAAAATTATATTAAAAATATGGATAATTTCATCTATCAATTTACAAATTTTGTGAGAAGTGACATGTTTTTAAATTCCAAATAATGAGGAACTATGTTTTTTTTCATAAACATATCAATTCAGTGTTAGTTTAAATGGTTTGAAACCAAATTATTGTAGAATTAAAAACTTTCCTTTTTATGATAAAAAATAATAACACAAATTACATCAAAACTAGACGCTTTCTGTAAACTGTTTCTATGCGGTATGTCTTTTTCTAATAATTCGATCGTCGTATTTATTTGCAGTTGATATCTTTGATGTCCGTGACATTTTCATTTTTACACGATGTTTGATACAGGAACATAAACTGTTAACTATCTGTTAATTTATACCCCATGCTATTATCTGTACGTGGCTTAAAAGGGAAGCAATGTGACTGACTTGCAATTCTTGATATACTTTTTAATACTTAATTATAAGTGGACTGGCGCCACATTGGAAGCAAGCGGACATTGTTTTAAAAACAAAACTCATATAATGCAATGTGAATCAATTATACTGACATTATCCCCGAGATTGTTTGAATTGAGACATTTTTTTGAATTGTAGATGAGTGTGCCATATGCATCAGGAGTTACATGGATAATGCATACGCATATTTTATACTTAAGTGTACATATGAAGTATTAAAAGTATTTAGATTGAAAAACTCAAGCGTTCAATTGCAAAAATAAACCTTGAAATCATTCCATTGAATAATATTTTTTTATTTATATTTACTTTTCATGATATCCTCCATCCTTCGCGTAGTCCATTGATGAAGTTACATAATCCAATGATAGATGTGAATTGAAAGCTGTCAAATCTACTTATTTTCGAAACTCTTTTAAGGTCTTAAGTCTGTAATAAGACAATGATTACAAACACCTTGAACTGTTTGTATTTGGCAAGCCAAACATGGAATGAATCATATGGCCACGGAGTTGCGAATTTAATTATTTTTAAGGTCCGTGGAAATGAGGCATTTCTATATACCACTTTTTTTAAAACATAGATACTAAAACATTCTTGGTAATGCTGATAATTTGTGCATCTAAACTGACTGTAAAAACACTAAATACTATCATATATTATGTTTCATTCTCACAATTCAAATTTTATTTTTAGAGACTTTTTGTCTCGGTTTGTATTAATGTATATACCTGAAGTTTTGCAAAAATATTTAATATGACCATCATTAACCTCCTTAACGAATAAAGTCGCTTTACAGAATTCGCAGAAGATAGACAGACACAAATATTTGGAAAGCTTTCGGTAAGAAAGGAAGATTTTAATATCCTGGGAAATTAATAAATTTATTAATACAAAAACAGTTGAGAAGTCACAGCCTAGTTATAATGCAAGATAATCACCGAACAATGAAGGGCAAATATTTTTAAAGATTATTATATCGATGTTTCGATATTTTATAATGTTTGTTTATAATAGGAAAAGCATATACATATATGTATAGGATAAGTGTATTAAATTGTTGTTCTAGTGATGATGATTAATATATATATTATTTTTAACCCGTCTCTTCACAGTATCAACGTTTTACTCTTAAAATGTGCATTTTATTAACCATTCCTCTGCTAAACCGCATAATGGATATTCTATCACCGAATACTTTAAAAGATATTGACGTTAAATAAAAGTATGTAGCTTTTCAGGACAAATTAGAATGTGTATTCAAATATAAAAAATTGTTCTTACATAACAGTTTTACACTGTCCATATTATTACATTTTTAAAAATCAAATATTACATAATTCGATTATAATCGGCCATCTCAATAGTTTAGACGTTAGCAATCAATGGGTTAGAATAACCGTATTCAGAATGAGTTCATCATTACATAAATATTTGGCTTGATATGCTACTAAGGAAGCAAGTACAAGCAGCAAAGCTTACAGCTTCTAATATCATACTTAATAGGAATCTATCTCTTGAGAATATAATGGCACTTGAAATTTTCAATGCATCCGGAATCTAATAAACAATGCCAGCCACTCCCACTTCGTAAAATGATTTTACACTAATGATGCTTCAGAAATAGGTCTGCGGGAAAATAAAACATTCAAAATCATGAATTAATAAAAACACAGAGACAGACCATTTTGAAGTAAATTCTGTATTTTATTTACATAACCTAAATAGTCGTACCATCTGTAAATCAAAGATACTTAAGAAAGGAACATCATCACTAATCCTACTAAATGAAATATTCTATTAGATCCCACACTGAATGAATACATGATTATTCAATATAAAATTTACTGGCTGGATTCGAAAGCTCTAGGGAAATAAAATCCACATGGCAATTAAATGAAAATAAATTATGCTTTCAAACTGAACTGCAGCCGTTATAGTAAATCGATGGATATATTTATAGTACGCATATATTGCATATTATGCCAGCCAACCTGTAAAGTGCATAGGTAAAAAGATTTTTCATACACTATAAACATGCAGCTTTCTTCATGCCAATTCTGTAAATTTATACATTATATCAGTGCTTTGCAACCTTTTGTCTTCCACGGCACACAAACGCTTTTTTCCAAAATTTCGCAGCACACCACGAGACAATATTTACAAAAATACAGAAAATGCCACATCGACACATTTGTTAAAACTCATTATTTCTGCATTGTTTACTTTATTTACTAACATTTACTTTATTTTGTTTCTTAAAAATTCACGTTTTATATTTGTAGATCGTGTGTATAATATTTATGTACTCATGCCATAAGTCCGACGAAAAATAATTATTTCTAATTCCACATGATTACATTTTCACAAAATATTTTATAGTGTAGACGAATTATATGATTTTTCTTCTGTTAGAAAAATGCGCAGCGGCACACCAAGCATCGTCTGGCGGCATACCGGTTGTGGAGCACTGCATTATATCATTAAAAAATATTTTCTGATAGTCATATCTCTAAATATAGGGAACAATATATATATTCAATCGGTATTTATGAATCTTTCCATTTGTAGAAATTTTCAGGATATAAGAAGATCGATTTTAAATATTTATATTTTTAATCTAATATTTGATGTCTTAGGTAAGTCTTTTGACATTTTCCCAGATTTTATCTCTTAATTACACATAGCTGATATTTACAAATAGCCAAATGTTGTATACTGGCATAACGCAATTAATATTTATGACGTTGTTTACATCAATTGAAATGGTAATTACGCTTATGTTTATGTTAAAAATAATATTATATTTTCACGTACAAAACACTATAATATTTTTACAAATTATTATCTGCAAAAGTAAACACTCCTATAATTGAATGCGATATAAATATTACTTTATATAATATGATTTACATTTTAAATGTTAACGAGATCTCCTGCAAAATTATTAAAAATGATTAACTGTTGCATTCGTTTCGGGTGTCAATATGTATGTGCAATTAAAAACTTGATAAGGTGTTATTGTTTCTTTGATCATGATAAGAGTTCCAGTGAAACCTTGTTGCAAAACCACATGAAGCCAATTTTAGAAATGTCAAACGAATAATTATTAATAAATTAAAACAATAAAGTCATCGACGTTTCTCAGATAGTTTTCAGATACATGTATCTGTTTTTCTGTAAGGACCGAGTATTTGTGAATAAAATAGTGCCCAAATCAGTCCACAACCCGACGTTGCAAGTCTGTTGCGCACCCACCGCACAAAAACAATTTTAGTTAAACTCTCTCAGATTATGGATGAAATTTACTCATGCAGATTTTTTTTCATTTTAATGTATAAATGGAATCATAGTTAAATAGTTATTGCTTATTTGCTTAACCACTCGCGGTAATGTGACGTGTAGTTTGGACACTTGTGTGCAAACAAATTTAGGCCTCCCAGTTGGATTATATCTAGAAAATTTATGATACATCCTGTGAAACTTATACGTCTTCACGATAAAAATGTTTTGTTTTATAACTGTTCATATAAAATAATTAAAGTCGCTCTAACATCGCATTCAAATTCATCACAGTTAAAATATATATTTTTCTCTATATTATGTTATTTAATGTACCCATTTTTTCAAGCTGAGTTAGATTGCCCGCGTGCGCCTCACAACTTGGACATAAGATAGCATCGATTTTGAAAATTACATCACATAGCCTCTTTCTAAAATTGCATTAATAGTAATCGTTTTATTTTCCGATCAATTTCTATACTGTATCCGTAAATTATTATTGCAAGTATATATCAAACTAATATTCTATCTCAATTATGGTAATCCATTTGATTGCAAACGTTATTTGGTTTTGAGGTTAGCCGTGAAAGATCAGCCAATGCTTCAGCAGCGGGTCGCGCCATGACGCGAAAAGCGATGCCATCCCCGATTAACAAGATAAAATATATTAAAAGTAGGTAACAGGTCTGCCGATAAATCGGAGCAGCAAAACAGATCTCGTTTAAAGCTCACGATGACGGTTCGGCCGCCGACTATTTGTTTAAAAAAGTAACACAAGGCTCAATATCTTTACCATATCTGGAATATAAACGACCTCTGAGCTACAGGTTTGGTTTGGTAGGACGACGGACGACAGTTGTTGTGCCGTTTTGTGTACACCGACTAGTGAGAAGTAGGTATATATATATATTATAGTCAATAGTGAAGCGGCGAAGGTCACCGATTCACTCACATCTCATATTATTACCCTCGTCTTAAACTCTCTGACTCAATAATGGTGTCCTCCGAACTACAATAATAATCATCGCAGTTCTGCATTTTAATTTTGGACGTAACCATGGGATAAATAAAAAAACCAATTCCATCCAACATATCTATCCTAATAGAGTTGCATTACGTACCAATTTTAAGTCCCACTAGAAATGTATATTACGAGCTCGTATGCGGTAAAAGATCATGAAGATAGAGGTACAATGATTTTGGGAAGCATGTATTACAACAGGAGTTAAAAATATAAAAGTCGTATAATTATTTCTTCATACTATTATAATATTATGTAATTTTTGACAACGCTATTCGTTTCAATATCCAGCATTTCCAGCATGATGTACCACATCCTCCTTTAAAATGAATAAGACACATTACTTTTGTAATATTCGTTCAGAATACACATTTATCACATTTTTATTATGCTACAAAAATATTTTTTGAACAACAGTGTCTATTTATAATTTTGATTTGAGAATTACCTTTCTATCTACAATGGCCTTATTTAAATTGCAACTTCTATTTTTAACGGATATGGCCGCACAAATAATAAAAATAAATAAATTAATAATAACCATAAGATCTCACGCTTTGGCGATTTCGTTTTATAAAACCGCCTTTCTATTTCGTATTTACTACGTATTCTGCAAAACTATTCCCGAAATATTTACGTAACGATTGTTACACTGTAAGATACGCCGTCATAAAAGAAGGATGTTAAAATCCTGTAAATATAAGAGATTTTTTTTCTACTCGGATACGCAAAAAAATAAATCTCCGAATTGAAAGTTTCATACATCATGTCTGTGATGTATTTATGATTCTATCCTGATATCGATTAACTGATATTTTTATATAAAAATAAAATAATTTAATAATTAAATAAACATTTCAATATAACATATGTATATGGTCTTCATAGTGATACTTTAATTCCTATTGACATTGGTTTCAACTTAAGCACATTTTTCTGTACAAACAGTTAGATCTATGGATTATTTTTCGGTAACATGAACAGTCCTTAATATCTTGAATATAATATCCTCACCGATCTCAACTTAAAAATGACTAGCTATCCACATATACAGTACTAGCCTTACCTTTATTTCTTACTCTCATCAAAAATTAGAGATTGAGTCACATTCAGTTATATGCTCCTCATAAAAATCGGTGATGGGTTAAAAATACATACACAAAACATACGAACATAAAAAGGGCGAGGTATATATGGTTCACTATAAAAATTGACTTTTTGGGTGTTGTTCAACACGTAGCGTTTTTTTCTCGGGATTTGTGATGTATTGTGATAAATCCATTTATAATTTAAAAAAATAATTAAAAGCATGAAAAATTATCAACCGCTACTTGAATAATATCATTATTTCCATTTCTATAATTAGAAATACATAAATAATTGTGCAAATGATGACATCACGCACAAAATATTTCGCGATGGATATGTTTACTGATAAATGCATTTTCAATGGACATCACGTGATTCATCTACTATTTCAAAGAAAGGACCAACAATAAACAATATTATCATAACTTATGACAACGTCTTGAAAGTATTTTAAAAATACATGTAGCTTATTTACTAAGAACTCGGAAGGTCCACCTTCTAAGGAATTGTTCTATAGATTAGTTACTACTATCGCATAATGATAGCTAATCTCGTAAAATAATAATACCGAGAATTATTGCGGTGAAACAATGATTGAATAAATAATATTACACATGATATTATGGAAAACATTTTTTAAATGCATGTTTCTTTTGAATAACATCTCGATTTTATTTCACATTTTAACTCGATTCAGTTTCCTTTATGTTTCCAATCATATAGATGTATAATAAAATCGGTAAACAGGAGCGATATGAAATCTACATATTGTATGTCATTCTTTCTCTCATTTCTAGGTTATATGTGATAAATACAACAATTATAACAATGACACTAGTATTACCTAAGAAACTTAGTTTACACCAACATCTGGTGCTCTCCAAGTCCCTAGCCATTATACCTTGGTATAACAATTTTTCCGCTTGTTTAATTTGTTTTTTTGCCAAGAGATGGTCTATAAGAGACACATTATTGCCATTATTAATAGCTATCTGTTTAATTGTGTTTAATTCACATGTAAAATTTACTTTACTTAGAGGAATGTTTACTAATATATGGATATCTGAATTGAATGCCGCTAATTTATAAGAAAAAGGATGTAACGAGCTGTGGTTTATAACGGCATCCGAAAATGTTGGTTTGCGGAAAATTTGAAAATTATAACATTATTAAAAATCGATGGACTTTTTTTTATATTCTATAATTTTGATTATCATCTTTTGGTATCATCACCAATTGAAGGTTAATATTTTGGGACTGTACACGAGTTTCGGTTCACGGTGATATTTTCAACATTAAGAATTTGCCATCATAACGTCAGAGTGTAAACGTAAGTACACTTTATCCTAAGCGAAGCTAAGTATTAAATAAAAATATGATATAGCTTTCTAAGGCTATAGAAAGGTTTGTAAACTATGACCTAGAGAAGAAAACTACAATTTTTCACGATTTACGGCGAATTTATTTTTTATCAATTTACGGAGTTCTGTTTGAAGGCATTGATGTTTGTGATATCATAAATTCTATGGGACTCATTAAAATTCTGAAAACGAACCGTAGTGAGAGTGATTATATTTCAACAACCGACCGGACTATCTTCGAAAAAAGAGAGATTGAGCGATTGATAAACAATCACTTCTTGTCAGCTCCATTAGGGGTCTATGCATATAGGTGATATGTAGGGATTAAAAATAAACTTTTGAATTATACCCTTTTTTGTCAGATGTGCGTTGTATACAATATATATTTTAATGTTTATGATTTAACATATTCTCTCATAATATTGTAACTTCTCCGCGAGTTACACCAGATCCCGTGCAGACCTCTAACCTTACCAGCCAGTGAGATCCTCAGGCAAATCTTTCTATAACGTGAAAAATCAAAATGAACAGCGCTGAGTTTACCTACTATTAAATCTAATCTCTCATATTACACACCCAGATGTGTCCGCGTGCATTGCGCAATTCAATGGCTACAGGGATTTTCATTTATTCTGTAATTTATTGACACGAGATGATTTCTGAGAAAATCAACGTAAGAGTTGATAGAACGTATTTATTTTTAATTCGTTATTTTTTCAATACTTGAAAGAATTCGATGAATCATACAGTTAAACGGGTACAATTTGCATACGCTTTATAAGACCACACAATGGAGATAATATGAAATCTGTAATTAACACGATTGCTATGCAGTGTGTCATGGATTGATATTATACGCATATGCTAACGAAAAGCTATAAATCAGTTAAAAATAATCGTACATGGTTTTCATTTTATTCTTGATCGATAACGCTACGTATCAAAACGAACCTTAATCCGCGGATTGCCTTAATTCGATCTTTTCCTCAGCACATCTTCTTCGATTGGAGATTTTTAGATGACCGCATGATTTTCAAACTTTCACGTGACATGTATTCCAATAACAAACATAATAAAACATTGTTAGACTACCACCTGTATAATTTATGATATCGACTGAATGTGTTTGATGGAATTTCAATATCAAATTTAAATTGTTGAAACTTTGTACGATTACACATGTTTATCACTAACTACACGGGTTTTGTCTTTCGGCATCTTCAGCCATTCTGTGACACAAATGCAAAAGAACTGATGTATAAACATACATAAAAAATAAAGAAATTTTTATTTGGACCATGCTAAAATTTACTTTATAAAATTTTCAAAATTTTGTTCTCGTGTAAAATGTGTATTTTTGTTTTACATAATACGTTTCAATTGAATTGTACACTTTTTTTGAATTTGTATATCAAAAGATTAAATTGAATGTTTTTCTTAATATTTTATACATAAAAAGAATATAGAGCATATCTACATACTATAAATTATTAATATGCTTTTAAAACACAAAAAAAAACTTGCTTTTAGAATATTTGATATTGTACAGTTCAATGTACATAACATATACTAGGGCGATTGTCAATATGAAACATCTCAGAGAATCGTGTATAAATGTGTATAAATGGTTGCTCTTTTTTTCATCTTTTACGTTTGCGTATTACGAGAATCACATTTTTATATGCTTGTTATTTCGTTATATAAACCGACCTTGAAATTAGTTTTCCATTATATATTATGGGCGGCTAAGTCAATTAACTTGATATGTATAAAAATCATATAAAACGTGCCAATTAATATTGTAGTTGAGCAATTTATTTTATTATTGAGATGACTAGGAAATCAAATATATTTTCTCAGTATATTTACTAAATGATTAATAATTGAATGCCCATGGTAAAGAGACAAAACAAAGATAGTAACATAACTTACCTGTAGTTTGGTAATAGAAAATATATTTGTTGTTTTCACATTGACACAACACTTTCCATGCCTTACTAGTAAACGAATATACTGTTTGTAACGTTTAAATTTTGGGCCGATCAATTTTGTTTGAGATGTGAAATATGTTACAATATATTATTTAAATATTCAGTTTATATTAGAATGATGCATTTAAATTAGTAACTTGATATTTTTCTTTCCGTTCAATATATAACCAATCCTATAAATTTTACAGAAATAAAAAAAAAACCTCCTCAGTAGAAATACTTTTTGAAAAACGTTTCGTTACCTTTTATATTATATGTATTCATATCGCTTAAGGAATATGTCAATAAATATTGTATAACATACATAAATGGGCACGGCTAATATTTTTTATAATGAAACGCCATCAAAAATTTTATAAAATAAGTACTAATTGAATACATTTTTTTTAAATTTGACATAAAAGTAATCGGATACTTTATTTTTAAAATAAAATGTTGCTTAATTGAACGAACCGAAATAAACCTAATTTTTGATATCAACTGAGAGTGCTCGATGGAATTTTAATATCAAATATGAACGATTCAAATTCAATAGTTCTTTGTAACAGATAAATCTTTTTTCATTTCATTTTATTGCGCGATAATATACATTCTGAGTAGGCTATTAACGACAAAATGTTTGCAAGACATTTATAACATAAAAAATTACCCATACAAAAATAATTTTGTATGGGTATATAATATGCAAGATTTTTTATTCATTCCCTGTTTCTTTTATATGATATCATTCAATAATATGATACCGCTATAATAAGTTTTATCTGAGAGTCGTTTTATGACAACCAAACTATGACCCATCCTTTTTAGCATATTTTGAAAACATTGCGACACTCTGTAAAAGTAATTCTTATCTGTATATAGAATAAATCATAACGCCATTATTCATGTGTGCAATTATTTTGAAGTATACTTTTTTCGATCTCTATAAAATTAATTTCGATAATTAGTCCATTGACACACCTGTTATTTAAATTTATTTAATAACATTATGAAACCTTATCTCCACACCATATCTCATGTTTTTAAATGGCCAGCGTTAAATATTTATTATTGTACAAGTTTTGGTCGGCGTAATAAACTGTCCTTAAGTTCATTATAGTCACGTATCAGACAGGAAATGAAGAACTGCACGATTGTTACCCGTTTGGTGACAGGAAACCCAACAGTATTCTTTATGTATAAAGTATGCATTTAAAACCTTATGGGCAAATATTAACAGTAAAGATAACTGGTCATTCATTCATGAGTCAATGAATGGGCTATGACAATGTGAGTCAGAAAATATTACACCTAGATAGACAATATATATTTTGCTGTTAGTTTCAGATATGGAGCATATTTTACCCTTAGCGTAATATCTCAAAAGAATAAGTTTTTAGAGAACAAATTGTCATTCAGTAACTCAAACTATTATTCGCAATGATAACGATTATAACCGAAATATTATTTGGTTGACGTAGATTTCAACCAATTAATATTTCGTATTACCAAGTAACATTTCTTTGGTATAATTTCATTATAATTTATTTATTTTATTTTGGACGCATGCGTTACAAAAATCACAAATTATAATTTTACTGAAACGTGAAAAATATTAAAAAAATTAACGTTGAAAATTAAATGAATAAGTAACAAGAGAAAAAAACAATGATAGCAAGGAAATCGACCAAGCAAGCTTACGTAAAATCTACTTCAAATATACATACATTTTAGTGCGATATCCTACCCTATCCATCATTCAGTGTCACAAAAATTATTAAACACAGACAATAGCTATTATTGCCTTAATTGTGGGTATATTTTTAGGTTAATAATGGAGAATTATTATTCAGAATTACTCGAACATTTACAGTAAAATAAAATAGTGTAAAAACTACAACCACACCGTGGATCATTGTCTATTTTGATACGTCAATAAAAATACATAAACAGTGAATAAATTAAACTAACGTTTACGTTAATGTTAATTAAGTCAAAATTGAAATTTACACATTTATATGTGTAACGTTTAATGGACCACATGGCGTAATTATTCAATGCGTTAAACAAAAAAAAAATATATAACAATTATCAAAGCACGTTCCTCGGAGATTTATGTGACCGCAGTGGAAAATGGCGTTTCTAGTATGTAATGAATGTACAGTTTGCATAGTATAAGCACATATTATAAACGAATCAGTTCGAGGATTTCCAAAAGCAGACAGCTATTTTTTATTTGTAGTTCATTTGTTTGGAGAAAAATGCCAAATTAAATTAATTGATATGCCGATTTATTCATTGGTCTTGGCTAAAAATCAAGTTTATATCAAAATGTTTTCACTGCAACATAACGTTTGTTGGGAATCTTTTAAATCTTTTTACGTCGACAGCCATAACACCTTTATAATCGCCGGTTACCTATAATTAATAATTCATTTCAATAGAACAATATAATAAACTATTTAATTATGAACGTAAAATTTGTGACCATGATAATATTGTTTATTTACCGATTCAACAAAAAGCTTCATCAAATGAATGTCAGTAGACCTATATTAATAGATGACATTGACAATAGTATACTATAGAAAAATTGTTAGGTACGTAATTTAGAAGTTATATGTTTCGAAGGTCACCCAATTTATGTTTTAAATTATTAAACGAGGTATATCATTTTACTTGCGAGCACTTCCCATTTAGTCTAAACCACGACAACTTCATGGTAAAATTAATTATGTATACTTGACATGGTTGAATGAGTAAAAAGTAATTAATAATAAATAGACTATGGATTATTTCCGCATTTGTGTTTGTCTTCTCAGTAAGGGACACTTGAGAATGTCTGTTTGAGTGTCAGCTGTCAGCGAAAAGTGCATCGCTGCTCGATTGACAGTTTGTTCTGGCAACATTTTCCGTTTATGGAAAATTAAGTGACGCATGAAATGGTCGCGTTGTCCAGTGCCGTACCTCACAGTGCGAGATTCTCGATCTGCGATAATGTAGTAACATTACCCATATAATTATTTTATAGCAGTTAAGGAAAAAATATTAATGTGTTATATTATACACAGTACACTTTTCAGATTACACCGATAACATAAGTAGAACAATAGTAATATTAGAAATTTGTTTATGCTGACCGTTGAATTACAAATACGTTACTGGTATTTGTTGTGTATGTTTCATTATTATTAAAGCAAGCTTACGATTTTTTAGTCAGCTGTTTCTGAGCACAGATGTTATCAATTTAATAAAATGTGATATTTGATATCACTAACATGAAGAAACATCACAATAAAAGAAAGAATATTGAATCTATACAGTACCCATATTATAGTAGAGCTTCGATCATTAATTCTTTTTTCGTATAAAACACTTTTCATATTCATCATTATTTTTTTTTACTCCCAGAACTTTAAAAACAGTTTTAAATAGTTGTGAATACATTATGTTTTTATGGCAATAAAAATGATATATAGGGGTTCCACTGTATATCGAAATGGTCATAATACAGACTATAAGTCAGTTTGGTGTTAATGCTTTATGATTAACGATAATCGCTTTCAATTTTTCGAAAAGTTTATATATATTCTTTATTTACTATGTGCTATTTTTAAACATTAAAAGTTATCATAAAACTATAGGCAGGAAAAAATACTCTTCAAAAATAATATAAAATGTTATTTTTCTTTGTTTCTCAGAAGGAGGCAACTTTTCAATGACTTTTACAATAATTATTGAAATTATTTATTTGAAAAAAAAATATCCGTCTACATTACTCGTAAAAAATTAATAGTGTTTTAAATTATTCCACTTTAAAATTTTCTGTTTATTTTATTTTCCGATTATCGATGTCATCATGTATGTTGAAAATATCACATAATCTAAATTTTTACTCTCGTAGAAAGGAATTTTCAATAGACCCTTTGGTAGAAATTCAGTTAGAAATATATTTTCAAAATTTTATTGACAAAAATACTGATTTCGCATATTTAAAAAAAAAAATATATATCCTTTTTTATTTATATTTACAATATATTCTACCAATGATCTAACAGCCAGCAATATTAAATTTATAACCATAAAAAACATATTTTCTTCCATCAAAGTTTAATTAAAACGTTATTTTTTTTTTAATTTTTTTATATCAATAATATTGTTTGAATGTGTTTGATTTTATTTAGTGATTAATTATGACTCCATAAATATCTAACCAATACCCAGAAGATACCAAACCGCATTTATGTTTTATTGCCTTTTTAGTCTTTACTTCGATCTTGATGTTTATTTTTAGACTAGTCTCAAACAACTTATGGCACAAGTTGATGTTTTTTATAGCGTAGAAGCAGCTTTTTCGCATGTTCCGATTACTATCACTGTATTATGTTAGTTCTTTGAATAGCCACGTACAGCGATAATATTCAAATTGATTCTTAAAGGAAGTAACGACTTTATAGTCCAGTATGTAATCAGGTTGGTAAACCTGATATGTAAAATACTATTAGTAGGAAGACATATTATGAACCTGAAAATGAAATTATCTAAATGGGCAATATTAGCGATTTTGAGACATAATTTTTCTTTGACAATGAGAGTTTTATAGCTTCAGATATATTAAGTGCGGAATTTCAAATTTTGGCGTGCAGTGTAGTTCTACTTTCGGACCTAATTGAAAATGATTTCTTAAAAAAAATCTTGTTCTAATTCCTAAATTCTATATATAATTTATAGGTTAGGCATTCTTAGAATGAGCAAATCTGAATTTAATCATTGTATACAAAAATGTGTTTTATTTTTACAATCATTAAGGCTTATAAGACTTATCACTTAGAATTGACAATTAACACATTTGAAGTGTTATAAAGTGGTTTCAAAGACAAAAAGGTAGTAAAATTACTTTCCGTATTTTTTGTTTATTCAACTTGAATACTCACAAGCACTGCGATATCAGTGCTAACAGTGGTCACAACTTGTTGATTGACTTGGTTTCATACAAATGTATTGCAATTTGAATTACATTCGCAGGTGCTTTTATGTCCTTTGACATGTTATCTTTAATTTTAAATATATATAATAATTGTCGAAAGTTGATTTGTAATTGAAGATACAATCAACGGTTGGTGCCACGCCTTTACTGATTTTAAATTCTTCCAGTTTAATAACATACATATCATGTACATGTACCTGAAAAAATGGCAATCATGTCCGCCGCAGGCTGCACACGACAAAATCGCCCCCTTTTATTTATACCGAATAAAATTTGGCTCGTTTGTTTGGCATACTAATTAATACCTTCATTGCACTTCTAAGTGATTTGAATCGATATCTCAAGGCATTCACAGAAATTTGAATAACAAATTCAAAATAAGAACACTCTGTAGGTAGTTGAAGTTAAATATTACTATACCTGTCAAATACAAATCATGCTAATAAATTAACGGTTGTCATAATAATTTTAATGGTGGTATTTTGTTGATTAAAATCTTCCGTCGAGGGCATTACGAATGTAGCAGGAGTAATTAACACATTGATATTTAGTTTAAAAGTGTTCCCAGTGGAACAAAAATAATCATTTTCAACATGCACCTGTGGTATAATTCCAATGATTAGGCATTTTTTAAAATAGATTTTGTAATAAGTGTCCCGAGATTTCGGCATATTCTGTCATTCATGTGCACTAACCTAACTCTATTTGTAAACTTGAACGATTCAAATCTGATATTGTATTTTCACTTAACACTCTCAATCAAACATGTGTCTTAAATTAAATAATATTAATCATCTTAGTGCGGAATATAACACAATAAAGTCCATAGCATTCGATCAGCAAACATTTTACTCCATCAGGAGTAAGTCTTCGCTCATCACTTAGGTCAGAGGTCGGAAAAGTGCGGCTCTGTCACAAATGGCCACGGGTAGGCGCGAAAGGCGCTACGATTGTATCGGTCTACATATCGGCATCAATTGCTTGATTAAAAAAAAGAAAAAAAGGGAGCTCTATGTTGAACGTCCTCGTGTTGATTTGGAAATATTGGAGAAGAATAAATGTGAAATTAGAAAGACCTGGAGAAGGAAGACATATTCCTCTTCAACGCCTGGAATAGTATTCATGACTCTTATAATTTTATAATCAGCTGAGTGTTTGCTGTTCTTTTCTTTTTTGGCTCTACATATTCATGCGAACAATATTTTTCAAACATTAACTTTATCAAGAGTAAACTGAGAAATCATCTTATCAAATCGTGCCTAAAATTAAAAATAATAACCGATAAACCTGACTTATTCAAACTTTCCAAGGAGATGCAAAGACATTGTTCGCATTAATTGTTTGTCAGTCATCGTCATGATTTAAATTCATTGATTTTCAATTATCAGTGAATAAAATCAATATTATGTATGAAATCAAATGTTATTCAGTGTACCCGTAATAAATGAATGCTAAAATTATATTATAATACAGGTTTGCAAAGTAAATAAACAAATTTGACTCTTTTTTTTAATCGTTGTAATGCATACATTTGGCTCTTTGGCTAATAATTTTGCCAACCACTGACTTATCAATAAACATGTTACTATTTTTCTTGTTAATAGAGGTCACTTTCATAACCACTAGCAACTTATCACCGATATCGCCAAAAAGGCTCAACATTGACAATCCCAATTTACTTCGTGTTTTCATTAACTTTATATCATGAAAACAATCAAAAACGCGCTATCGAGTGGGTGAAACGTCAAATGAGGATGATCTGCTAAAAAACCTGACCCTGAATAAACCATTAAGCATTAAGGATGAGCGGATTCACCAAGGATTAAGTCCGACTAATTTATAATGGATGACATAAAGGGGATTAATTCTCATTCATCGTCACTGTTACAGAAATCTCCCATACCGATTTAATTGAGTATTGATAGTCCTTAATTCGCAAGAACTTGTACACCGTACGTCAAAACATATCTTTTTTTTGTTCGCCCAGTTTTTTGTGAGTGATAAATGTCCAACGTTAACTCGAAAATGAACTTCTATTGATTTTTTAACACCTACGCTGTCTGAAAAGATTAATTTTTGATCAAGATTGTAGTTTTTTTTTCTCTCAAAATGACGCGTGACTTCACAATAGATGAGTGTTTATTTGCCTGTCATTTGAGCGCAGAAATTAGTTATTTATGAAAACCGTGATTCACCTGTATTCGTTTTGATAACAATACGCGTATATGTAGGCTTGTCAATACGTCATTACATTTTCAAAATAATGAATAAAATGTGAAGGCACCAATTAGAAGTTAAACCATCGACTTTTGAAGTTATATTAACTATAAATTCACTAATTTATAAAAAAAAAACTGTTTGGCTGTATTTTTTATACAAAATAATCAACAAAAAAAACATATATTACATAGACCATGTCTATCCTAAAAATTCAAAGGGGGGTAAGATAAATTCCTTCGTATTTCAAGAAAGCAATATGTAATAAAAAAAATATTGGGATACATTACTCTTACTGGACGATTTTTATGGTACCTTCGAATAAAATAATTAAGCCATGATTTTTATTATTTAATTATTACTTTCATCCCAGCTTTTGAAAAACTAATATGACCAAAACACGTATTTTTAAAGTAATTAACTGTCACTTCTTGGTGGAAAGACATTATATTAAAATACTAAAAACATACAGTGTTTTATCAACAGAATCATGTCATAAAATTATATAAATAGTATATATCATTGTTTTTTTTTATTTAGATATTTTAATATTATCAGACGGTTAGAATATCTATACAGCATATTGTGAACATTTAATTTTTATACTAATTTACTTTATTTGTATCAATATTGTATGATTTTATGTAAATTGTTTCCTAGTTCTTGTACCCATGGTTTTGTACACCTGCTACCTTTAACTCAACTTAATTTTTTGTTTTGTATAAATAGACTTGTTTGTAAATTGTATTCTATCAGTTGATAGTGCTCGCGATGAGCGAAAACGGTCCTGATCAAAAAATATATTGTGGAAATAAATACTAAAAAAATGTGTTTTTATTATTTAAAATATCATGCTTTTCCATCAAGAAGTGACATTTAACACCTTAAAAGTGATTAAGTAAATACTGTTAAGAATCAATGGGCCAAGCTCTAACTCTAGGTAGTAATGGGCCAAAATTTTACCACGGGATCACGTACAGATCCATAATAAGCTATAAACTAATAAGCAATATATCTCCACTTGGAAAAAGTTGTATACATTCTTGGGAATTGCGTAACACTTAAAAAGCTTAAATCATTTACCAATCTTCCTGTGATATTATCTTATGCGTAGTCTCACATTATAAACACTCATAAAATCATTTCCTCACTAAATCAAATATACAATCAGTACACTGCCTCATCTTATTTGTGTTAGCTCTGAACATTTTGGACGTGTTAGAGAAATGTGTACGTGACAGTGTGACACTTCAAATGGGATTTCACGTCTGTCATAGACAACTTTAAAAAATCACTGCGCCGATTATGGACTTTTTCGCTTTCTGAGAATTATATTAATAATAATGCTCACATAATAAAGAATTTAGAACACAGTCAAACTTATGGTATTCCCGTTTCATCGTCAGCAGTAAAAATCAGCATACACCTGTCGAATGGAAGACAATTTACAAGAACCTTAAAATATTTTGAAGTGTACGTTTTCAAAAAGCTATCTCATAATATAATATCTCTGATGAAGAACTATCATTAGAGTATTATTTGATTAGGTTTCGTGGATTCTGATCATCACAAAAACATTATATCGTAATTGAGATATTGATTATCAATCAAGATCAAACACGAGGAGAAAAGACAAATATTCAAAATCTAACATTTTTAATTGAAAAAATAATATTTTGGATATTGGAAGGACATCGTCTTGGAATCATTTTGAGCTTGAAAAATTGTGTAAGTTTTTAAAATGTTTTTTCTTTGATTAATATATAATTAAAATAATCTTTTGTTTGCAGGCTTCAATATGGAGAGCCGCGTGGGGTTAGAATATATAGTGGAGAATGCGGAGTACATGGGAAAGTTGGCTGCGGCATTGGGCAGTCCCAGCATTCCTGTAAAGAGGCAGGTGGTGGAACTGCTCTCGGCCCTATGCGTCTACAGCGCCGCAGGGTATGGCCGGGCTCTGGACACCCTTGCTCATTACCAGGTATTTTTAACAGCTTCTAATTATACATAATATTTACTTTTAAGGATAGTGACATAGTCACATTTGTATGGCATAATATGTATTCGACAAACGTAAAATATAAATTCTATATTGTCATAAAAATATGTTCATATTATTTATTACAAAGTCGTTAACACGTTAGTTGCGATCAAAAGCTTTCTTGTATGAGAATAATCAGAAAGATACCGTTTCTTTAGTTAAAAATATATAATTATTTACGATTTATAAAACAGGCGTTTTAAATGCATTAATATATACATACATAAAATAGTGCAGTAAGTTATTAGACCAAATACTATATGTCTTGTTCGACTTTATACAAAATTTATAAGAAATGACACACTCCCAAAAAGACTACCACTTAAAACCAACTCCTTATACAAAAATAGTTATAATATCGTTATGTGCAGAAACTCTCCAAACTGAATCAAACTGTTTTTACAGAAAAACATTAAAAAGCGTTTAAAATCATTTAAATTGATGTCATATATTTTGTAACTTTCAAAATATTACATTAAAAAAACAAATACGCTTTTATTCTTAAAAATTGTGACCATGCTTTTTACGTAATTGAATCTATTTCAATACATTCAGTTGTTCGTGACATGTTGAATTTTTAAGTTTTCATGTTTCTACACCTAAAACATTTTATAAACTGTTTTATTACGACGTATTTGCTTTTTCGATGGTTTTTTTTAGTAAACTTAGCCAACGTATGGATAACGGATTAATTTATTTTGTTTATCTTTTTTAATAGTACCAGACAAAGTAAACCAATCCAAAGACTTGACTGTAAATAACATTGAATAATATATTTATTTAAATTTGACGCTTCGTCTGATTCTGATAAAATAGTTGTATTTTGATTTCGGTTTGTTTCTAAACGTAATTCAATCATTTGACAGTCCGGAAGGCATTCATTTAATTAATAAAGTCTGTGATTTTTATTGACATATAATTATGTATTATAAATAAATTTGTGAATGTAGTGCACCTTAGATTTACAGTTTATTATAGTTTTATAATGTGCATTGTGACCGACGTCAGCACTATAATACATTATGTATTGTAGACTATGGTTAATAAGGTAATAAATTTGATAGTAAAATTAGTTGCTAACATCGTAAAAACACTGGCGTAGTAACTCGACATGTTATATGTTGGGCTAATAAAATAGTTTAATTGAGTTTGACTGAATGTCGTACAGAGTGGATTAAGTAATTATTTTTAAGCATGCCCGCCCTAACGCGTCGCGTTTTCTGTGCGGTAAATCTATTATAAAAACTGTTCAGGGCAAACCAACAAATGCGCGGCATAATTTTAATATCTTTGCAAATATGATTTTTTTTTTTTTATTATATAATAAATGTTTTTCCTAATTTAAGTAATATAAGGAATTAATTACTAAATTTTATTTGCACATTCAAAGTTTTTAAATGTATAGCATATTTTGAAAAAAGCTCGGTGTCACACTCGCACGCTGCTTAGAAATGACACTGATCCGCCCCCAAAGTGTAGTATATAGACTCTGATAGAGGTATTTCAACATAAGTGCTTTATGAGAACTATCCTTTAACCAGTTTCTCTTGTGCAGTCGGCCATGGACCTGAACGGCCCCTAGCGCCATTTTATAACAATAATAATAAATCCTTTAACCAGTTTCAGTACCTCTTTTTTCCACTGAAAGTATCGGTAGAGGGATGCGAAAGTAAAGGACTAGAGATTAGCTAATTACTCTCGCTACGCTCAGGCTTAATTGTTGAACGCGTAAACACTTGATTTCAAAGCAAACGAAATTGACCACTCGATCTAATTATAGAAGATTGATGTTTTTTTTATATTTTAATACATTTTTTAGTTATTAGCAGATTGAATAATGAACGCTAAAACTGTTCCCTTTGTCACTAGACGGCTCTATACTTTGGAATAAAAAAATCATGTCCATGATTTCTCAATAACAACGTTTAATGCTCTCAAAAAATTCTCGGTGTGGCCTATTTTAATTTTTAATTACGCATTATTCATAATAACCAATAAAAATATTATATTTTATTATTTCTTCCGCATCCACTATAAATACTTTTTTACCACTCACATGAGATTACAAATACTAAGGGACGCTATATAAAAACAAGCATAAGCGTAATAATAATTTTTATTTAAAAATAACTTACCTGTTGAATTTATATAAAAGGTGAGTCTCGCAATCCATATCTACAACTTTAAGCGCATTGTACGCCACTGCTCAAAAACGTGCTTAGATTTATTTAAATACATTTTGAGATTTATTGCCCAATAATCATTTTTAATGAGTGCATTCACTCAATGGCATATTAATTATTATTACCAAAAGCACCATTGCAACATCAGATTGAAGATAAATTGAAATTTATAAATACCATTTAGACATGTTTTAGTAGAGCAGCCGTTGATCAGGATAACACAACACAAACAAACTTAATTTATTATAATTTGTGTTTCAAAATTATCTCATTTCATCGCTAAATGAAGGAAGTTATTAAATAAAATAAACAATTTTTTTTTTATTATGTATGAATAGATTTCCGTAGTGAACATTTATTTTCAAACGCTTTTTAGGTTTGTATTTGTTTCTTGTTTCTGCTCAAACGTATATTCACTAGTGTAAGCTTCCATTTGACAGATCTTCAACTGGATAAAGACCAATTTTTTTTTCAAAAACAAATGTGAGGTATTTTTTTTCAACTATAGATGGGGTAAATTGTCTGGTTTAAATTTTATATTCATTTATCTTTAATCTAAAAACGTTTCATTCAAAAAAAAAAAAAAAAATTCATTTAAATATACGTACACTACACAATGGAATGAAGCATTCAGTCAAAAGACCGAACGCGTTTGAGAATACCCGGTTTTTTAGTTTCCACAGTACCGATCTCTTTTACCATTATCTTGGTCGCTAGATTTCTTTATTTATTCTCGTCGAAAAATACTTAACCATTTCATATTACTGAGAAAAATTATAGAATTTAAATCCAGCAGAAACTAAACAATTATAAATATTGCAAAATTTTGGGAATAGGTCAAATCAATTTTAACAATATTACCTGATGTCTTCCAGTACTATAATAAGAAAAACTTTTCTACAGATGAGATAATGGCTATAGCATTCCGGATAAAGTAAAGATAACCCAAAAATCAAGTGTCGTCTAGCTGTATATTTTATGTTTGCATATACGTGATTCTTTGTGAGATGTTAGTGATATCAGAAATTAGACACTTATCAATTTCAGTCGAAATAAATTAAACGAACCTGTGAACACTTTGCAAGTAATAGTATCAATTTTAAATATTTACAAAAAATCTTATAAACATGAAAATATTGGTTGAAATCAAATGAAACTGTTTGGGATGTTTAAAAACACTTCGATATTTAATATAAGTATCATATTATTGCCAACATTATTTTTTTATGAAGATGACACCTGTTTTCACAACAATATTTTGATACGTTGCTAGTCTTACTTTTTTTATGCTTTACACAACATTTTTCATGATAAAAATGGATTTTTTGTTGCCGGTATCAATTTCATTTGTTGTTATTGTTTGATATTCAATAACTCCCGATATTTATAACCCTTTACGAGGCAGTGATGGTTTAAATAGTATTAATCTTTATGTTTTAGAGACATACGAACTGGTCGCCACAAAACAGTAATAGCATGAAAGCATTGCTTGCGTGCTCGTTGGTCAAAATTTTAAATCGTTAAAAAAAACTTAATTTAGAAAATATGAATTCAATGACTGTTTTGGAAAGCTATGATTATTGACTGATGAGTAAAATTCCCATGTAAACATGTAGCTTATATGTGTTTGATGGACTGGGTTATCACGTATAAACGCGGCCCGAGACTTGTGCGTTGGATTGTGTATTACGTGAAAACGTGCTAAAAGATTATAATATAAGATTTTTTTTTGGACTGTATAATATTCTTCATTCATAAGATATTTTTCATTATCGTAATATTTACACTTTTAACTCCAGACAGTTCTAATGTACAAGGAACGCTATCTAAAATAAAGAACAGCTACGTCTAACACACGGCCCTATAGACGAGGATTGGAGGATTTTTTGTGCCTTCTTTATAAGCTGCATTTTATTTTTCGTAATATTAAAGAAAAATCGTTGGGAAAAATTAGCATCACGTCATTATAGCTGCGTCTGGAACCACATATCACTCTGAGTATTTCTCTTTGACGTTAAAAATAGTAAAAATTAATGGACAAAATGTGTTGAATTATAAATGCATAACCTATCAACTGGTACGTCTTCAAAGTTACCGGTCGATGTCTAAAAAGACAAATAATTAAAAAAATAAACATAATAATTATTTACCTTTTTTGTATACGGCCCATGAAGCACCAGTAATATTAGATAATTATTATTATTAGTCTATTTGATATCGCCGATCTACAACATTAACATTTTAAGATTTCATCTTTTTTCATATTGATATATTCACATGAATTTTAATTGATAAAATGTTTACCCATTATAAATATAAGTGGTGTTGTCAATTTAACAAAATGAACAAATTATCCAATAATATAAAATATTTGAATATTTTTTTAAACCTGTGGTTTTGAGGCATTTTTGGATTACATTGCAATAAATGTTGCGATACCAACATTTAAAATAAGTAAGCATTTTTTAACCTCTAGTTTGATTTGAAAGATTTGGCAGTTCTCGCTAGACTATAAAAGTTGATATATTGGATTTTGAAAAAAAATGTAAATTGATTCAAGTTTAGATTGTAAAATTGACTACTTACAATAGAGTATTTCTTGGTGAAAATGTCAAGTGGAACACCAAATTATATGATAAACAAATATACTCACCCATGTGCGCCTAACAAGTTCTATTTAAGAACCCTTGAAACTTATTTATTAATACGTCACAAAAAATTACAAATTATAAGATTATTGCTTTTGCACTGTAAAAATATTTGAAAATTTTATGTTAAAAATTAAAGAAATAAACCGCAAGGATAGCAAGGAAGTCAACCAAGCAAGCTCATATAAAATCTATTTTAATACATTAAAAAATAATATTCGCCTGAACTCACTCTCGTCCTCATGGAATATGTTGACATTCGAAGCAATACTGTTGAACATTATTAATAATCTTACCATTGGCAGACTAGTTCTACATTTAATTTCTACAATTTCTCAATTAAATATCCGGAACCAACAATTTGATAGTATCAAGAATTGCAGATTTCTCATTTTGGCCTCGTACGAGTCGAAAAAATATGTGGAGAGATACATTTCTCTTTGAGTTTACAAACCATTAAAAATGAACAAACTTAAATGAAAGTCAGTTGTATAAACCCATAAATAGTATCCATACGCCCTTAAATAAAAAAGTCAAAATCTCAAAAATATCTTCAGAACCTTTTCCATCATTGTTTTGGAGTATCTGATAGAGAATAGAATAATCCGCGCTTTTACGCAAAGCCAAATCGTTTCAATGCTTGAGTAAACTTCAATGTTCGAATAATATAATAAACTTTTGGAATATATAGTACAAATTTTTATTTATTTCACATAATAGAAACCCTAAACAATATTTGAATATAATTTTTTATATTTTTTCTTATTCTAAGTTTTCTCAGTTGTTTTTTTTAACAAATTTCCCTATTTGTGTAAAATTTTCAGAGCTTAAAAGGTGAACGCTATAGATTCAGTGTAATCGTGTCCGAGTTGGAGAAGACGACTCAATTGGACTACCAGACTGCACTCATGGCTTTCGTCAATTGCCTTATTATATCAGCACCTCATTTAGACGATAGAATACGAATCAGGAATGAATTTATCGGTATGTTTAATGGACAAATAACATGCTACGAATAATCATAAAATTACGATTATATTATAATATATTCATTTGCGAGTTGCGCAGAAAGATTATTTTTTTTTATTTTTGTAACCGATTCAATATTATTTTTCAGGACTGAACATTTTGCCGATTCTCAACAAACTAAGGTAGGACCAAATTCTTTAACCCGTAATAGTAATTATTCGTAAACAAATGTTATGCATTTCGAGGGAGTGTTTGCTGAATTCAACTTGCCTCACATACTCTCAAAAAATATATCGATATGTATTTTCATCAATATTAATAATATTTTTTAATAATTTACGAAACTATTCAAAAATACTAGAAGTCTTATTATCATGTTAACATAAATAAATATTTTAGGAATAGTGAATCAATTTAGTAAAAAAAAAAAAATGTAGAAAGCAAAGTTTACAAGGTGTATATTGAACGCATGCCTATAATGAAAGGGTCAATGCAGACAACGTAATTTTGTTTAAGTACAGAATGCGTTAAATTAAAGAAATTCAGATGTTTCGCCGTTATACTGTGGATTTAACGGTTATAGTATGTGAATCTTAGATATACCGTACAGATCAATGGTTCCCAACCTATGAGTCGCAACCGCCAAGGGGGTCGTGACGGATTTTTTGGAGGGTCGCCAACTTATGCAGTCAACTAAACTTATAAAGTCAACTAAACTGACTTTTCATCGTATGGGGGTCGCAGGTTACATGGATTTTATAAATAGGGGTCGCCCTAAAAAGTTGGGAATCACTGGTATAGATAATATCTTATCGACAGTTGAATAATTGTTGTGGGTGCTTTTTCTAGACAAAGCTGCGGGTCTGAAAGCGCAGCAAGCGCTGGAGCAGACCTCGGCGTCCAGTTGGATGTGTTCAGCGAACAACGAGACAGCGATGACGCACGCGGACCGGCCCCGGGGGGCCTAAACCTGAACTCCCATCTGGACGTGTTTTGCGCGGTCCTGCGGCGTGTTGCTGACACCCCGCAAGAGGGCGCCTTCCTCGGCCTCCTGCAGCACCTGCTGCGCGCCGAGCCGAGCGAGCCTCTCGGGGCGTTAGCCTTCAGCGCCGCCGAGACGCTCGTCCACCGAGCCACCCTCATCGAAAGTGAAGAAGACGCCGCGAGGCTGCTCCGAACCCTTCCCGCTAATCAGGTAAGACTTAAAGAAACTTGATGATCTGACGGAATTATCAGCATATGTATAAAGCATATTTCAAAGAATATTGGTTATTTACCGAACGTCAGTGGATCGGCACTGATTCAAAAATTATTGATTGAGAAACTCTGGTGTATAGTATCCAGACTCCAAGTTATTAATAAAATGAATTAAGTTTTAACCATTAAAAATTTATGTAGAATTTTAAATTATTTGGATTTTGGAACCGGTTTTATTTCAACGGTTGATTGTAAATTATATTATTCTAAGCTATAAAAAAATATGTTTACATCCATAGGGAAAATTGGGTTGCATTAATTGTCAGCAGCAGCGAGGTGACTCCACCAGTCCGGGAAGAAAGTCTTCCTTGCAGGCTGGTCGTGCTCTCTCACCGCCACCTCCTCCTCCACCCTCGAATGCGCCTTTACCTCCCCCGCCTCCTCCGCCGTGTTTCGGTCCACCCCCTCCACCGCCGCCGGTCCCCGGAGTCCTACCACCTCCTCCACCATCTCGAGGAGTCTCCGCACCTTTATCTGCTGCTGATGGCCAAGTGGATCAGCTTCGACTACTACCTCAACAAGAGACCCCTGTGCCCAAAACGAAAATGAAAACTGTCAACTGGAATAAAATTCCAAATAACAAGGTGGATAATTTTTGTAAATTTTTCAAAATTCTAATATTTCTATCACAGCTTTTTTAGATTCTAGATTAAAAATTCTGGTGTAAAAATATGCGCATGTGTGAATTGGATATTTAAATTAAAATATAGTAAAAAAAAGAACATGACTGTGTTTAGAGGAGTTGCTTATCAACTTAGTGATTTTTTCCATTCATATATTCATCACATTGAGTATGGTGCAAAAATAATTTACAATACAGCCATTATTAAGATTAAAATACTAAAAATCTAAACCTCACAATTCATTTGATCTATTGTCCGCTAGCATCTCAATTGTCGAGAAAACTGATTACAGTGAATTGAAAAATTGAAAGATGATACTATTGAAGTGTGAAAATTTTTGTGTATGAGATATTTTTTGTGTTAAAATAAAGTCCATTTTATCATGAGAAACTTATTAATTTATTTAACACCAATGATACCTGTGGATTTATAAAATAATAAAACCGGGCTCATTAATGAGTTAATTGGTAGTGATAATGAATCATTATAACTATTGATTCTATGATTGACTTTCTACCTATTGTTTTTGAGATTATACTCCCAAAGATTCTAAAATTCCAGCTTACTAAAACAAAATATTGCAAAGCCTATGATAACCGAAATGTTGTTTTTCAATAGGTATTTATTTGATAGCGAAATGTAAAATTATTTTTCAGGTTATAGGCAAAAACAACATTTGGTCCATTGTGGCTTCAAATCACAAGCACGGGTCTTCAGGCTCATTGGACTGGGAAGAGATGGAAGGTCTTTTCTGCCAGCAAGCACCGCCAGGATCAGCCGGGTCTTCTCCCAGGTTGGGTCGTTCCCATCTGATGGAGTCTGCTGATAAGCGACCCAGAAAAGAAACTACCGAGATTACTCTACTCGATGGGAAGCGAAGTCTCAATGTTAATATTTTTCTTAAGCAGTTCAGAAGGTAAGTCTAATAATGAATTTTATATACTTGCAGAAACAGCATTTTGACAAAAGTCAATGCAGACATTCATTTCTGTCTCTAATGCATTTTTCATTTTAATTTGATTATCTAGTACAAATGAGGAGATAATGGAAATGTTGCGGAGCGGCACAGAGGGTGCCGTAGGGTCAGAGCGGTTGCGCGGTCTTCTTCGACTCCTTCCTGAGCTAGACGAGTTAGATGTCCTTAAAGCTTTCAATGGAGACAACACCAAACTTGGGAATGCTGAAAAATTTCTAATGATGCTAATCCAGTTACCAAAGTAAGTTCACATGAATCATACATAAATATATATTGTATTAGTAATAATACATATTTTATGTACATGGCAAAAACATCTTCTTTAAGTATATAGATAATAATTGAACTTCAATTTAGTGTTTTTGTCTTAGATTCTTTATAAGATAAAAGTGTATACAAAAATTCTTAAACAGTATTCAGAGGGGAAATGTTATGGATGAATTTCACTTTCCATGTATCTAAACCAATGATAGCGTTGATGAAAGATCTGAAATAATATATATCTATGATTGCACAATATAAATTTTCATAGACATCATATTATCCATATATGTATGACATAACACAAAATGATTCCGGTTTATTATATTATTATTAAATAAATACTCACACATTATAAAACTTTCATATTGATGATAATAAGCTATATGACTAAATAAATAGTAGATTATGGCTTTATCTGGTTGGGAGATAAAGTAATAATCCATAATAAAGGTATAATAAACAATATCCTTCACAAAAATACCTTATTAAAACCAAGAACTTGTTGATCCTGATCTTCATATATCATTTGATAATTTTTTTTCAGCTATAAATTGAGAATTGAAGCTATGTTACTAAAAGAAGAATTTGGAACAAACACAAGTTACTTAGAGAGTTCTATTAATGCTATTCTAGTGGCAGGAGACGATTTAATGTCCAGTCAAGCTTTACAGGTATGTTGTGTGTTCTCATTCATTCTGTATTTAACTATCAATTGGACAAAGCAGACTATCAGAGTTACACCGTAACAGTTGTTTACTTCTTAATCAATATTTTTGATTTGTTTTTTCACACACTTAAAAATAACAACACAGTTGGTATTCATTATATTCATGAATATTTTATATTGTTGTCTTTTATAAATTAGCTAATCATTTTTTTACTCTCTTTCATTTCTAGGAAGTTTTATATATTGCGTTGATGGCAGGAAATTTTTTGAATGCTGGTGGATATGCCGGTTGTGCAGCTGGAGTTAAACTTTCTTCTTTACAAAAACTCACAGATATTAGAGCTAACAAACCAGGAATGAATCTAATGCACTATGTTGCAACTGTAAGTCTTTTTTTACATTACTGTATTCATTTTCTTTGATAATCTCCGAATAAGCTTTTACGTGATGATAATTAAAATTGATGACATAAAATTAGCATCAACAGAAATTCTTATTTTATAACAATATGGTACCATTAAGTCTTATCATTTGTACCTGCCTTTAATTTATTTTAGCAAGCTGAAAAAAAAAACAAGGATTTGGTTCACTTTGCGGATGATGTAAGAATGCTAGAAGATGCATCAAAAACTACAGCAGAGCAGATCAATAATGAAATTAATGCCCTTGAGGCCCGTATAACAAAATTAAAAAACCAAATTGAATCTCCATCTACTGACGATGATATTAAAAGTCAAATGGACGAGTTTCTCTCCGTGAGTACAAACATTCTAAAAATAGCGAGGTTTTACATTCATGCATTCAAAAGTAAAGATCAATACGATTCAATATATGTCAACTTATACTCGGGTGACCGTCATGGACCTTTGAACATTACATCCACATGCTGAAAGACATGTATCACACTTTTTGGGACCTGCATAATTTCTATGGATTTTTGTATTTATACAATGGATAATTAGTGACATGTTTTTACTGCATAGGGCATTACACAATGCTTCTTTTGATTACATCGCCGCACAATACGATTCAAAGTTATCAGTGTTTAATGCCATCTTTCATTGAGTTTCCTTGCTTTGTCAATTTTTAGATGGCTACAAAAGAAGTATCAGCACTGAAAAAAGATATGGAGGAAGTAGAAACAATGCGAGTATCGTTGGCAGATTTCTTCTGTGAAGACCCTGCCTCTTTCAAGCTTGATGAATGCTTTAAGGTATATTGGTTCTTAAGAAAATGAAAAATTTTCAGTTCTTTCTCAGCTTTCTGAAACATTTGTTGTAAATATTACAACAAAAAAATATGCATTTGTTGGTTTGGTCTGCTCAGCAATTCACACATACAAGCAGAGAACCTCTTGTCTAAAAATTAACATTCCTTTGTGGAATATCAAGTATATTTACAATGAAAAATCTTTCAGGTGCTACTGAGCTTTTGTGTTCGGTTTCGGCAAGCAGCTGGAGAAAACACACGGCGACGATTACAAGAGCAACAAGCTGTTGCCCGGCGAACACAACGTGAAGATCAAATTCGTCGAAGACAAGGTTACACTTCTTGGAAATCTAACTTTTAGCATGAACTTCCTAGCTGATAATTTGTTGATTTTGTAGCTTCTGCATGTATTTCAAAACAGACATTTTTGAAGTTGCTTGAATAATCAAATTCAAAAATTTCTGTTATGCGATCACATGTTCACTCTTTGAATGTTTGTTTTTCAATCAATAGGTAATTTATGTAATATTTCATAGTTTATATAATGTCCTATTAATATTCAAATTCGAATCAAATAATTTCATTGATAGGAAGCAATGCCGGCACGCCATGCTCAGATTCTGAAGGAGGACTCGTGGATTCTCTTTTGCTTGATATTCGAGCTGGATTTCCGCAAGGTAGAAGACCTTCTCGTCGACTGGATCCGGAAAATCTTCCTAGTGTAACTATTGATGCATCACCAGGTATTATTCAAAATCAACAAACTTTTTTTGTGATTTCAATAATATATTAATGCTTTCATTTGCTATTATTATTAATAAAACTAATACTATAAAAATTAATAATCGAGTAATGAAATAAAAATTATATTTAAGTGAAAGAATTAAATGTTAACTATCTTTGAATAAATTCTGACATGATTATTCTTCAAAAGCGTAATTGGTCAAATGTCTTGCTGTTCAAGTCAGAAATGAAAGGAAAAAAGTAAAAATCAGAAAATCCGTAGGTCCTGCATGTCAATCCAGACTACAAATGTAACAAATTATTTCAGAAAACATTGTTTTGTTTGACTGACACAATAACATTTGGTTGACAATAATTTGTTTTACAGCTGGTATAGAATTGACCTTAGCTTCTCTTACATGAGCTGCACTCAGTCAAGTGAAAATACTCTAGAGGGATAAGATTATCTATTCTGTTAGATAGTTGTAATTCATAAAGTTAATTGGAATTTTCTCTCCACCTAAAAAACTTAATTTATATTTCATACTCTTTATTATTTGTTATTTTACTCAATAATACATAATCCATAAAATTTACATATTTTTTTGTCTCCAAACTAAAATATTTTTAATGCATTTAAACAACATGCTTTTTATTGTGAATAACATTATACTAATAAAAATAAAAAAAGTTTTTAAATCACATAATAAATGAACCAGAATAAATTGAGTCTCTGGTGTCAATACTGTTATGTATTACTGAATCAACAATTTAGGTTTTAATTGTACAACTTCTGTACAAGAATATCTGTTCTCCGTAAAAGAACGCTGTGCAAAAATTAGATGGTTACACAATCACTTCATTATATCAGAAAACCACTTTTTATGTAAATCATTTAAACCTGACAGAGTGGAAAACTGGAATACAGCAACTACAATTAATATAGCACTGACTTGACTAAACATATCAAATGTAATCAGATTCATATTTATTTATTGATTAGAATATTAAAACAATCAAATAAATTCAAATCCCCAGTTTTGAAACTAAATAATCAGCTTCATGGGGTTGAAAACTCAAATATTAGAACATCTCAATTCACATAGACAACTACATATTGTTATCAGCAATTCTATTCGGTATATTTCTACAGTAATTGATCAGTGGTGATTATTAATAATTTTTAGGTGATAACTTGTTTATGATCTCATCTACTAACAAATGGCCAATGACTTGTGACTGTTAACGCAGGATGAAGCAGCGATGCTGACATCAATTTATATATGTATGGCTTTCTTTCTCATAGTTTTCTTAATCTTTTTATTATTTTGAATGCATTCAAAAGATTCCTCATAGGAATTCCATTAATCTTTCTTTGATGTATCTAACTGGGTATCCTTTTTGCAATATCATTTTCAAATATAATGAAAATATACGAATGTTTCACATATCATTTGACTGGTCAGTACAGATTCGCTACATCTCTAAATATTTTTAATTTACTCAAAAGCCAATGAGTTGAGCGTATTCATCTTATAATATCTTATCTCAGACTTCCTTAATGATGTGGTAGATATATGTTTTCTATAATTCCTGCATCTTCCTTTGTTATGACTTATTTTCCCAATACTGCGGTCATTCATATTTTAAGCAAAAAGTATTATTAGTTGATACATAATTTACATGCAAAATTCATATCTCAGACCAAATCAACTGAAATCACTGTCACTAATTTTTGACAGTTTTCTTTTGTAAACTTTACACATTTTATCCAGGATTACTTTTCACAATTATCAATTCAAGCCTTGGCAAGATCAATATGAAATGTTGAGATCTTGAGTATGTGTTTTTTATTGTCTCCATAGAATTTGACAATATCTGATAAACCAGTATATATTATTTTAAATCTTTTTTTTTAACTACAATGATTAATAATATATTTTTGTATGTATATTTTAAGAATGTTTATAAGTAAATAGGTTATCAATAATAATGTGAATTGTGTATGATAGCAAATCTAATACAAAAACTCTTTTTATTGATGAAACATTTTTAACAGATATAACTCCGACCGGAAGCCTTCGCCGCCGTCGAGGCCGGTTACCCTCGGAAGAAGATGAAGGAGGCCTTCTGAGATTCTTACGGACATCCTCCGACTCACAGAGAGAGCGAAAGTCTTGGGGAAGCCTAGGTTGGTGATCATATATTTTTTCATCCAATTTTATGTTGATAATCATATTATTACTTTTTTATTGTCTGTTTAAATGCTAGCAGTTATATTCATAGAACAGTCCACAGTAAAGGAAATTTAAATTGACATCATTATTCAGATCGATCATGGGCGCGACAAGGTGGTCCTATTCGAGCTCGATTAGAAATTACAGGAAGTGCCCGAGAGCGGCCACCTTCACCCAGAAATGTGCCTCAGCCGGTGCTGCAACCTAATGAAACTCCTCAAGAAGAAGGACCTAAGCCCAAGTGAGATAAACATTTTTATTTATATGAAACAATACATATTAAAAAAGTTCTCATGAAAATATACTTTTTTACTATTTGAGGTATCTTCAATCATAAAATGCATATAGCTTTCTAACGAAATTTAAATGAACCATTTCAGGGAATGGCGACAGAAGATAGAGTCTTGGCTGCGAGCTAATCACCAAGATCAGCAGACAGACGAGCTACGTTCTCGCTCCAGGCGCCTACAAGTTAACAGGAGATCCTTTGAGGATTCAGGTAACAAAATTTTTCAATTCAACCAAACTATATATTTAACTAATATATTTGAAATGCCAAGGTGTTTTTTGGTGACTTATAAAATGCATTAATACATCATCTTTCTTTTAAATTCAATAATCATATTCAATGTATTCATCTTTGATCATGCTACAAGTCATGGACTCCACCATAGCTTTTTGTACTACCCCAGCTCACCAAAATACAATACGTTTCACTAATTTTCAATAAATAACAATTTATTTAAAATTAGTGAAATTCCTGATTGATCTAAAACTGAAAACAAATTTTCAGAAAGTGAAAGAAGTGGACCATTAGACACCTTACCAGAAGGTAAGATGCCAGAGAATCAAGAAGAGAATGAAATCATTCAAAAGCAGAAAAATGTTCGAGAGAGGCGCGACTGGAAGCCGTCTGCAGTCTTAGACAAAGATGTTGTCAGCGCAATGGAAGCTATCGAAGGTACTTGTTTATTTATTACAGACTTCAAATGAAATCAATACTCCAAGTGTGGATGCTAGAATAAGATAAAACTGTATGAAAATGTGGAAATGAAAAGGAGATTGTTTTTCAGCTTACTTTAATTTCGGAAGGCTGACACACAGGTTTTGTTTTAATTTCTAGATATTCAGCCCGAAAATGGCAACATGCAGTCTCAACAGAAAGCGGAAGAGAGCGCTGAGGACATGCGTCGCATACGGCGACAGCGGTCTCGGCAAGCCATCGAGACTCCTGACGTCGCACCTCTCGGTTCAATATTAGAAGAAGACAAATCCAAACTCACTCCTCTTGCCCGACGGAGCACTGCCCAGGATAAATCCACTGTCAATAAAATCGAAATTGACTCTGATAATATTGAGACTCCGCCTGTGACTAGACGGGCTTTCGTAGCTCCTAGTGAAATAAGAGAACCATGCAAAAGGTTTCAACCATCCCTTATGGTTACAGCCCGGGTAGAAGTAGAGAAAGAAACACAACATGTTCGTGCCTCTGAGATTTTAGGAGATGGCCAGTTTGACCGACACTCTGCTGCACGCCGTACCAGACGGTTCCGGAGGCCCGCTGATCATAATTCACTGAGTGACGATTCTCCGGGCGCAGGAACAGAAGATATGGAATCAAAGGAAACTGTCGCAGAAACGAGGACAACGCGACCTACAATATTAGATTTGAGTGTTTCACGGCCAGTGACAGGGGTCCGCAAATCAGATCCGGCGGATGTAGATGACAGAGACGGTCGACTAAAGAGGTGGCAGAGAAGATTGCCAGGGCGTGAAGGAGGTGACATGACAGAAATTGAGCCACCTGAACTGCCGGCGGCAAAGGTAGTAGATCGCGCGCGACATCGTACTTCTATAAACAGAGAAGATGTACAGAAGGCGATCAGAGAACTTAAATCTCCACCAGAAGGAATAGCTCGGCACACAAATTTTGTAGGCGTTCGCACTGCCCCTTTGCTTGATCGATCCGGTGAGAACCCTGAACGGCGCCCAGAAAACGAACTAAAAGATGAAGGATTCGAAGAGACACAGAGCCTCAACTCGGAGAGTGCTTCTCAGGGTGCATCATCAGGATGCAACGAACCAGCTGTAAAAAAAGTGACCACTCGCAGTAGCGGGGGTCGCAGCACCAGCGTCGCTTCTCCCCGTCAGCCTGTCCGCGATTCGAAGGCGCCTGATCGGCGGGCACTCGGACTGCGTAAAGCCGACTCCCAGTCGAGTGTCGGCAGTCTTCGCAGTCGAGGATCTCTTAGAAGCTCTCGAAGCTCGCTCAACTCCTCAGCTTCGGTTGCCACTGTACGGAGGGGACCGCCTCCACCTCGCCCACGTGCCACACCCCTGTCACAACGTCCTCCAGTGGCCGCATCGCGGAGCAGTTCCAGCGGTAGTTCTGTGGCTCATCGTGTTCCGCGTCCGGCTGCGCCTGCACTCGTCCGAGCTGACTCTGGCGGTTCGTCGGTTTCCCCGCGGCCGCCTTCTGGATTTATGCGCCCCACTCAGGCCAGCCGCACCAAGGTGCAACGTAGCAACTCTCGTCCCTCGGCGGCTGTCAAATGATCTTGACTGGGGAGCGATGGGAGGCTAAAGGAGTCTTTTTGAATGTCAAATCGTGAAGGATTCTGAAAGAGTTGTGTTGTGTCGAAGCACGGTTAGCATAAAACCGTCTGACATGTCCTAGGAATACCATTATTTTTTTCACGAGGAAACCGGAAGAGATCACGGTTTTCTCTTGAAATCCGAGTTTCTGAAAAGCCGATCGATTCGTTCGACGCTCAACATTTATCATCCAAATATAGTTAATAGTACGAAAGAATATAGTATATTTGAAAGATTTATTATTTGTACAATTAACTCTACTGACAATACTAAAACCATAAAATAGATTGTTACCCTAGTGTTATAGATACACTGAGTAAATTCAACACGTTTATCATTAGCATATGCGAATTTAATGTCAAGCAAGATGTACCCCAGACTTCTTTCGTAAACCAAACAGGTCTACTATATCTCGATCAAATTAAGATAAATTTCCAAGACGTCAATATATAAATGTAATTAATTTAATTGAGCAAATCAAAAAAAAACAGTTGTATTAATGTATTTATTAACTAAAAAAACTAATTAATTAATTAATAAAACTTTTAAAATTTGACATCTTTTTTATTTATGATCCAAGTTTTTTATTGTTGTAAGCAGGGCTGTGGGATGTTTTAAAAAATACGATTCCAACTCCGACATTGACCAACAACCACGACTCTGACTAAAAAAAGGCTTATTTTTGTCAGTTTTTTTCCTACCTTTCCTTTTTATGTGTATAAAATAAAAGATCAACCAACCAATCCGGAAAATTGTTTATTGAGATATTCTTCAAAATAGTCTAATCGAAGAAGTAGTTGGAGTTGCTCGTTTTTCACCATTATCCATTTTTAAGATGAAAAATATTCCAAATTTTTGAATGAGTATTTACAGAAAAAAATATTCATCATCATTATCACAAATTAGAATAATTTCAGTATCGTAACAAGATGTCAAATATTTTATTCACTCAGCTCACCACTTACTTTTTCGTGTTCGATTTACATCCTTGCATCCGTATATATGTATACATCATTTTATTGGCTATCTTCTATATTGTCTTATCACATTGTGAGCTTACAAAAAAAAAATGTGAACTCTAAAACCTTAGCTAAAAACTATAGCTAATCAAATTTAAATGTATTTGAAGGTAAATAAAATTAGCTACGAAAATACAAAGTAGGCATTGTAAATTTATAAAATACTGACAACCAGATACTTCCAATTATGTTAAGTGTAATCAGATGTATGATTCAATTTCAAACCTGAACAGTTGAACTGTAAAAGGAATAATGTACGAGTATTGGCTATTATAATTATATTTGAGTTGGCTTAAAATAAAAATTCATCAGCACTCATTTATTTAATTGAAGTTTATATATTGAATTTTCCTTGGGTTTATTTCAATATTAATTACGATCTATTAGAAAATCCTCTTTTCAGTATATCCATAATACTTAGTCCCAGGCAACCCATTAGGAGAGTAGGAGTTGGGTTGTAGTTAGATTGTATCTTCAAACAAAGACGCAATCGGTTTCAAAACCACGTCTCAGCATAAAATTTGGGTATTTGTCATAAAACATAAAGACAAATATTTGCAGATGATGATATTTACAATAAGTAGTAAAAAGTAGTAACTAAAAATTAAACAAAAAAGAAAGATATGTTTTGACAATTTTGGCAGGTGCCGACTCGCTGACATTGGCTAACGATGGCTGAAGGTGGATAGCCCAAGTACATGATAAAAGAAGTATCGGTGTGTTGCATAAAAAAATGGCAGTCATCTGTTTTGGTATTTTTAACGTCTTATCGTGAATATTGAATTATTTAGTATGTATTTTATCGTATTTTAGTGACAATAATAATTTGGCTTGTCAATCGGGAAACTTAAACACATTGAGGGAGTGGATTCAGAAAGAATCATAAATAAGAGTCATGAAGTTCACACACACTTTAGTAGTATTATCAAATAATAACAGAACAAAAATGACTTAGAACTAGGTAGTGATTATTGCGGGATTCATTTGAACCACCGAACCTTTATCAAAAAGCCTGGTTTGTAAAGATTTCAATAACTCAGTTTGACTAGGCGCAAAAGAGAACATTCTACAGAGAACAAAAGGGGAGTCTCTCTCAAGATTGTTGTCAGTTGTTCAACGATTATAGCTTGGTTTTCCTGTTTGCATCTACAAACAGCACATCGGAAAGTTAGGATTAGGAGCTAGGTTTTTTGACATTTTCGTAGGTAAAGATGTCGCAAAGAAACTTTTAGAGACCAACTGATTATCTGGTGAAACTGAGAATGAAAGTATTCCGGATAACGAAAAATCCGTCTCCATGTAACGAATGTCCATTTTTTACATTAAATCTTAACTCAAAAATCTATTTCAAATTAATTTGAGCGTTCCTACTCACCCACAATCAATCAAAATATGAAATTCGTAAAAAGCGGTTTATGTCTTACTTTAATACCAAATTATTCGTATGTACGCACCACCATGTAAGTATATGTATGTACCCAATGTCTCTTTCATAAAACATTTGTCTATCATAAAAAAATATATTGGTGCTCTCTCACACACATCAAAACACTGAAAACCTTTGAAATGTGCTTCGATTAATATTTTCTTTTCGAGATTTCCTCTTCATGTCTAGGCCGGATTTCCGTGTATATAGATTCCGAGGTGTTATATATGTTCTTCTTATAAATTTCATTTAAAAACGCATCAAAAACTACACGAATGAGAAACTAATACATCATATCTCCTGAGCCCAAAGCCTAGTGGTAAAGCTCAAATGGTAAGCCCCAGTGGTAAACCAAAATGGTTACGCTAGCATCCAAAAAGTAAAGCACAGCAGTTAAGCAACATAATAGTTATAACAATATCCATTTTGACTTCGGGGAGTCTGTCTTCGTCGTTTGTCACTTACGAAGTATTGCTTCTAAGGCATCGTGGACCTTGCGAGGTGTTTTTCTTGCCTCTGAAGAGGTGCTGTCTTTTATACCTGATGGTAACTTCGAGGAGTCTGTTTTCATCGTTCGTCATTTACCAGGTATTGCTTCTAAGGCGTTGTGGTCTCTGCAAGGTGTTTTTGATGCTTTAAACAGAAACTAAAAGACGATTGAAAGATTATAAAAAAAGTTATTCTAAATATTAATATATAAATTATTCTAGAAAATACCATCGTGTGTCTGTCTCGTCAGCATAAAAACTCTGTCTATGCGGTATACCATAACAAGATAGTATCATTTCTCCTATTATAGAGAAAAATTTGTATTTATTTATTTTTCAATTTCATAAATAACATAATTAACAACTGTCTGTATGTAACAATAACTCATTGTTAACAGATAACTGTACTCTTAACGCATCAAGAAACTATAATTACAAACAAAACACATTAAGAATCGCCGCGCCGTTTGGTGCTCTAAGCCATGGGTCGTCAACCTTTTCAGCAGCCGGGCCGTACAATAAAATTTCTTTTATTATGCTATGCAAACAAGAAATTTAGTGATTTTTATAAGAAAAATATAACAAAAATAAGAATCAAACATATTTATTAGACTAGATTTAGGTAATAAAATTTTTTTTTAAATAATATATAAACAAAATATAATAAATTAATAAGACATCTAATTTTGTTTGTCAGAACTATATGCATCAATGTTGACAACGATCCATGTTGTTGCTAAACGCAAATAGTTTTCCAAATGCTCATTATTAATTCGTTTTCTCATTTAAGATTTAATATGCTTCATTCGACAAAAAAACTGTTCATACGTGTAGATGTTTCCAAATAGCGAAATCATCGATGAAGCATGTTTGTAAAATTGAGGATATTTCTCCTTGTCCAAATATTATTTTGCAAAACTCTCCCAAAATCAATCTGCTTAAATTTCTCCTTTAACTGTGCATCGCAACACATATCTCAATGTTACATTTGCATTACACTAAAAGATGAAAATAGGTACCATGGGCCATAAGTAGAAATTCAGTGGGCCCCACAATGTTCCATTTACATTACACTAAATGATGAAAATGGGCACCATGGGCCACAACCACACCAGGTTGGCTACCTTTGCTCTAAACTTTAAATTAATAACAGATATTAGTAAGGAGAAACGTAGAGACGGATCAAAATAAATTATTAAATTTTTTTTCATGTCCAATATATTACATTCTTTAACGAATGCATATATTAATCAAACAAATTAACAATGGCGATATATAGAATGCTTTATCGATCATTATACATACAATAAAACGATTGAAAGGACCCTAAAAAACGAAAAATGCGGGAAAGCTAAAAATAAGAATAAAAAAATGAAAATCTTAAAAACGAAACCTCCGCCCCTTTAATATCTATAAATGAGATTTTACAAAAATATGTATACTTGAAAGGGTTTTGTAAAAAGTATATTAAACAAATCTTGTTTTTAAAATAATCGAATAGCGTTTTAAACTTTTTCTTATGAATTTTTTTATTATTGAAAATCTCGAGACATTTTTTATAATTAATCTCTTAGGTTAATATATAAAATGTGTGTGCTCCAATTCACAAATTATATTGGATAGAAAAATTGATCTATCAAAACTGGTCGATCGGGATAATATCTAAGACAGTACTGTAATATTTAGACAACAAATCGAGGAAGTCGATAAATCGGAGAACGGTGAATGGGACATTATTTAACATTGTTCTTGTGGGTGTTTGACGGGACCATAAAAAATGTAAAATCCATCCGGGAAATCGTATTATACGAGAGCAGTTGATCCGGGATTCACTGTAATACATATTTTATTTTTTTCTTACTCTTTACTATCTAGAACACGTGGTAGACTATCGGCAAACTCTCATAATAATGGATCATTCTTCAAAAAAATGTTACAATTCAACAAGAAATCAATGTTTATTTAAATCAATATATCAAGGAACATTTATAAAAACTCAAAGGCTCCTTGTATCAATTGACTAAAATGATTTCAATTCAGCAAATATAAGTAACTTGAATTTGCATAAGAGAACACACACCGGAGAGAAGCTGTTCAAATGCAGTCAATGCGATTATTGTTCTGCTCAGGGCTTTTCTTTAAAAAAAAAAAAAAGGAACCGGAACTCACATTATGTCAAACTTTTTACTTAATAAAATTACATTCAAATATTATTTAAATGAAATTTAATGCAGCTTTTACTATACCACGAAGCGCTCAAAATAAATGTAAAAAAAATACCATGAAAAAAGATGTCGGAACGCCGTTCCACCGGGTTACTTGGGGAAAAAAGCCCTGTAATATATGTATGCTAAAAATACTGGAGCCAAGAGCTCAAAATCTAGGAGGCCTCCAAAACGTATACTTTTTTTTAGAGTGACAAATACATATTGATGAACTCTTAGACGATTTTGAAGCAATAAAATTTAGAAAAAATGTGATTATAGTAAAAATATTATAAACTCATATATGCATACTTGGAATATTCAAGTTTCTCAGATTTTTTAAATTATTATAACTACTGTTATTGTTATGTGGTTTATGTGTTTTTTTGTAGTTTTTTAATTGACAACTCTATTCCCGTTTCCTTTTTTTCGAACATTCAGATTTAGAGACGGATGAAAGAGGTTTTACACCATATGAATTTTAAATCGCTCTACTTTATTATATCACATATTTTATATCAGACTCTGGCAACATTATAATGTTGACACCCATAATGGGGATAGAGTAATTATTGTTATTTTGTTTGCGTATTTATGAGTTTTGTTTATTATCTTATTGTTTTTTTGCACCCAATAAGTATTTATTTTATCTCATATATAATATCTAAAACATCCGCCATGGGAACCAGTGCGGCGGGAAGCGACCTCCACTCGGACAGACTGGCAAAACTCCAAGCCCGAAAAAGGGAGTTGGAGATTCTCCTGGCTTCAAAGAACGAAGATCTTTACAGACTGTGCGTTCAAGAGGTTCAGCTAACAGGAGTCATGCCGCCAGAAGTGCCAGCGGATACCCCCCCTGAATCTCCCGTCGCAGATTCCGAGTCGGATCGCCGACGGAGCGCGACGAACGACGCGGATAGTGCGACGCCGCGACCTTCGCATCGCCGTCCCTCCGAGACAAGCGGGGAAGCCGGCTCCCCGTCGAGGAGGCGGCGATCTCACCGTCTCTCGACACAATCGATTCCCGGAGTACCAGTCCGCGGGGAAACGTCGGGGCGCCAGCGAAAGGTTGACGGCGCGTCCGCCGACCGCGTCGCTCTGCCGACTGAAGCCCGCGGAATCCCATCGTCTTGGTCATACCCCGCCCCCCCACCTCGGCGACCTCCTATAGACTCTCTTCCAGGGGCGCTCTCTCGACATCGCACAGTCACTGTCGAACGTTTTGATGGATTTTATCACACGTCTGGACCTGAGGCTCTGCGGTTTTCACGTTCACGGGAGACTCACTTCAGTTCGTCCCATCCAGATGTGACGTCGCGATGCGGGCTGCCTATGCTCAGTGGAGGCGGAGGTGACGCAGAAAATGGGCCGCTTCTCTTTCAACTTGCGTCTCGCTTAAAAGCGCAAAGTCAGCACTTGTCGGCCGCCCCTAGATCTAATCATTCAGGGGATCCGTCACGCAGGAACACATTGCAAAGGGCGCAAACATATCACCTCGCTTCTCGTCCAGAGCGATTGGACACTGTGTCACTTGCTGGTGATGCCCCCATTGCCCTCGCTCGCTTTGCACCCGAGTCTGACCCTCGAAGGCGTCTTCCCGTTTCCCCGCCAGTGTGGCCGGCTGTCGGCCTTGCATATCCTATCCCGGTTAACGACCGCCCAGAGGAGGCATATGATCAAAAAGGAAAAGAAAAAGAATGGTACGAGTCGTCTTTGGATTCCCCATCCTTACCAGATTCATCATCCCCCCGGAGAACTGGCAGCCTCCGCAGGCGCCCGCCTCGCCCTCCTTCGCCTGACGCCCCCGCTCGCCCGGTCCGTCGCGATGTGGCTTATGAGTCGCCACAGAACTGCACTGTCGTTGAATCGGGAAAATGGATTCCTTATCGAGAAGAGAGTAAACCCTTTGAGATGTCAGATTTCTACAAATACTCTGTAAAGTATCGACAGAATTGCGTTTTTGAACCCAGGCCTAAAATGGCATCTCCTCCAACAAATCCTGGCAGCTTTCAACCCTCAGAAGAATCGCATGTCCGCTCAGCTAGAGATGGACGTCACCGGACGCATCAACTTTGATCACTCTGCGATATCCCATATAGGTATAGCCAATTTCTAATTGTATCGCCTTTATTGGAGAGAAATAAGTATCAAGAAAATTTCTACCAATTACAAATAACATCTCAATAATATAGCAACTGACCCAGTGAAATTTGTTTCAACACATTTCCTGTTGTGTAAAAGATATTTGATGAATCATTTTGACAGGAAACTTTATTGATGAAAAAATTTTCAAGATTTGAAATTTGTATCATGCAGAAGTAATGCATCCATAACTGTTATTTTTATGTTCGAAATTGATCTCTTGTAAAAAATGTGAATTTCTAGCACATATTTAAAATAATATACTTTGTACCTTTATGAAATTTTCAAGATTTAAACTGTATAGCCTTCTGTTCAGTTGCCATCAGTTTTGAATAAACTAGGATCCCAAACACGTTACCTGCTGAGTTACATAAAAATACTTTAATATTTTCAAAATCAATTCTGTAGTTATGTTGTTAATCAAACCTTTAATCACATTATATCTTGATACAAAATATAACTATAATATAAAAGTTTTGACACTATTGTATTTTTGAGTGTCAATTTTTAACACACTGGTTATCTCAACTGCAGTCCCAGAGTTAATGCCTTCATAAGCACAGAATGTAGTGGCAAAATTTTCTTCTTGGTAATGAGATCTTACTTTGGTCTCAGCATAAATATGTCATTAATTTTTTTCAAAAATGAAATGATTACCTCTATTATGCAATGTTATAATTCAAAGTAAGTTTTCTTGTTTATTAATAGTTAGAACATATATTTTTTTAACTATCTTTATAGCTAAAAACTGTTTTATACACCTTATGGCAATATCACAGTAGATATTATGTTTAATAATTTTTCTATTGTACCTGTCATACTTAATGTTATAATCTTTTTTTTCAATTTTTGACATTTGATGTATTATTATTCACAACATAGTTGAATGTGTTACATCTGTTCATAACAATTTATTTGACATAACTTATTTCAAAGCTATACATCAATTCCTCAATACTTCAATTAATGAGATGGTAAAACCAATTGTTTTCAGTCCATCTTCCTTATCAACGCCTGCCCACCTTATTAATATTGCCTTTCGCAAATGCCTTACATTACATTAATCTTATTATGAAATATAGATCTTAAGGTTAACTTAAATTTGTAGTACAATTTATTATGATTAGGTACCAAAATATTTTGGTGTTAATAATGTTTCTATTTTATATGTTTTACATAAGATAAAATGCCTTAAATATTTTTCCTACATAGCGTAAATAATATACACAATAATAAATATTTGTGCTGCCAATTCATAATCATATTATTAATGTACAATGATAATTCAACCCCTGATTAAAATATGTGATTCATAATGGGTGAAAAATTAAAAAATTTCATATTAATGCACCGTCAATAGACACTAATTGATGATCTTATTCCTTATTGTTAATACTTTTAGAAGTTACTAAAGAAATGATAAATATAAATATGCCTTTTTCTCAGCCTAACATAAGATATGACTGTTGATTCTTGAATGGATAATAGAATATATTATTATTGCACAGATTATCCAGAAATTTGTTTTACATTGATCTTAACTTCTGTCCGGGTCATTTTGCAGTTGTTGAGTAAATATAAAACTATAGTTATTGGTCATATTCACTATTACAGTAATTAATTTGTTCGATGAAGATTTTCCATATTTACAACTCTTATATATACAATGAGATTAAGATCCAAATTTTTTACTCAAGCTACCACTGGTGACGATTAATCTGGATAATCAGGACTATGTACTAGTTTTCTGTTAAACGTAAATTAAGTTTTATAATTATTTTTTATCTAATGTATAGGTATTAAAAGAATAATATAATTATAGTAATATGTCTAATATATAGATATTAAGAATAACATTTCTTCGGACAATAAATGAACATGTCAAAATCTTCCTGTTATTTCTATGATATATTTATAGTTATAATTTATTTTCAGTATCCTGTTAAAAATTGCCTTGCTGAATAATGTTATAAAGTGACTAGGATAATAATACTATTTTTTATGATATTTTAACACATTTATATTTGTTATGAATAAATAAATAAAATTGATTCTTTAGAAAGTGTACATTATTCATTAATTATGACCGATGAATCATTGTGAGGATATCTAGTAGTGGTAATTAGGCTTAGGGAACAATCTTTGGTGGAAGCGCTGTCTTCCCTTGGTATAATGCAGCGCTGACCTCTTGCCAGGGTTGAAATTTCCGCTTAGATAATCGTCATCTTTTCCTGTTGATTGAAGCAAATAGGTGAAACTTTTTAGTATTGACTGTCTGAATAAGAAAAATCCTCTATATATATATAAAAATACTTAACTTATTAAAAACAGTTTAATGATTGATATCTATTGAAGTACTATATTATCATAAGGAGGAGTTTATTTAATGTTCAATAAGTGAAATTTTTAAAAAAATAATGATTTGTGCCTTCTATGAAAACTTTACTGATGTCTTGACTAATCCATCTGCATTCAGTAAGGACTATTGGAGATGATCCAACCCATTCTATGAATTTTCAACTTTGGCCATGTTATCATAATTCCAAATTTATAAGGGCATATTAAACTGACAAGTTCATTAATATAATGTATCCATTAGTTTTTTTTTGGAAAATATCAATATAATAAGCACATTATCTGTTGTAAAATTTCTATGCCATCTTTTACATTTTGTTTAAATTAAATATTTAATAAATTATTCTTCACAGATTTTAATAAACATTATGAAATTAAACATAACATAACATTAAACAGATGAGAGCATCTCAACTCAATTAACTCTTCATAAGTTGTATACATACACCATGCACATAGTAATTTTTCTTAGGTAGAACTAATCTTAATATTGTACATAAAAATATCTGGATAAAAAAACATGGTTATATTAGCTGACGTAAACCTAGAAATCTGACATTTAATAATTTAGCAGTGAAATGGAATAGTTATTTAAAAAGGAAACAAATGACTTATTTATAATTTTCAATAAAATACCTGATCCGGGTATTTGTCCATTAATGCAGCCCTCGTCCCAAATGTTGGCACAGCGCTTTCCAGGGTTGAAATTTCCGCTCAAGTAGTCATCATCTTTTCCTATGTCAAATTAGATCTACTTATTGATATGTACACATACCATCACAAAATAGCACTCGGTATTTTACATTTTTGGCAAGTAGGAGAAATCAATCAATAAAGCATCATTACTATAGTTACCATGTGAAACATAAGGCTTTGAATACAAATCAATAGAAAAGATTTCAATATGGAATCTAGAATGCGGTCTGCGAAAGGAACAAAAGTTCCAGGTGGCCTAAATGATCATGCACTTACATGATGTAACTGCGAGGACTTCATTTCAGTTTAGAATTTTTTTCAGGGGGGGGCAAACATTGATTTTTTGTTTTATCTATACAAGAAAGCTAGCGCAGAAACGAATAAATGTGTGATTTTCAAATTCTGGGAGAACCCAGAGGAACCTCATCTGAATGACATCCCTGTGCTATTAAATTTTCTAATGATCAATTTTGACATTTAATTAATCAAAATACCTGATCCAGGGATTTGCCCGTTGATGCAACCCTCGTCCCAAATATTGGCACAGCGCTTTCCTGGTCCAAATCCACCATTCAAATAGTCATCATCTTTCCCTGAAAATAATATTAATTCAACAAATCCTGTCAAAAATTATCATATGCAGTATGATTTTTAAAATAAATCTTACTATATTTATTTGATTGTATATTGTTTGACCTTAAGTTGTCATGTTTCATAATTTGTATTAAATGAATATGATGGGGTCATTCGATACATTGATGATTTTATAATTATGATGATGTAAGTTACCAATCTAGGAAATGTTGTGGTTGAGAATATTTCTTAAGTATCAATGGCTTATTTGTGAATTGCCATACCTGACCCGGGGATTTGTCCATTGATGCAACCTTCATCCCAAATGTTTGCACAGCGCTTTCCTGGGTTGAAATTTCCACTTAAGTAGTCATCATCTTTCCCTGAATAAAAAAAATCATATCAGTAGACAATTTGTCCTAACAACAATAACAAAAATTTAAGCAAGCTCAAATTCCAATATTTACTTTCACAAAGCTTTGAACTAAGTGCCATCACTGTGAGATGACTGAATGTAAAAACATTAATCAGGCTGCCTTAATATGGATGCAAAAATGTTTTATATCGGATGGTGGACTCAAACTTTGAGTTACAAAAAAATGATTTTGGAATGTTTTGTAAAATAGCAAAAAGTCCAATTAATTTTTACTTCATATATGAGAGAGGTCCTGCAATATGAATTCCAAATGCATTAATATGTGTATGTATACTAACACTAATCACTCACCTGATCCAGGAATCTGCCCATTGATACACCCTTCATCCCAAATATTGGCGCATCGCTTTCCAGGTCCAAATCCACCATTCAAATAGTCGTCATCACCTCCTGCTCCAGGAATCTGTCCATTGATGCATCCCTCATCCCACAAGTTTGCACACCGGAGGGCCGAAATTTTGAAGCCATTTGAACAATGCCAAATACAAATGGTCACCAATGCATAGCAGATTGTTTTCATTTTAAGGCTGTATTATTCAAGTTGTTTAGATCGAATATGTTTAAGCCGAACACTGAATCCAAGCAACATCAGCATGAGTATTTATACAAATCTTTTGTTTGCTTATCACTTGATTCAATTGATAAGAATAATTCAATCATATTATTTATTATAATTCAATATTTACAGAATAATACCACAACCTGCAATTAATGATTCGATGAATGATGGCTGTGCATCGTTAACCATATAACCAGTATTTTTGTAGTCAAATTTTAAAATGCCTGGGCGCTTCTAACTCTTATTGAATTTGAGCCCCCTTCACTCCGTTGTGTTAGTGAATTTTTTTCCGATTGTGATGACCTGTTAAATCACTTCTAGTTTATTTTCTTGAACCATATGGAGGTGGTTAAATAGCTATTGTGCTGTAGTTTTTTGGTTTTTAATGGCACAAGCATTATCTACTGAATAACACTAATATTTTCCAAGTATTTCATATTAGGTATAACTATGTGGAAACCAATTTTTAGTAAATAATAAAAATTGATAACTTTGTTATTCCACTTGGCGTGTTATTGCATGCGACATGTGTTTCACTTTTTTGAGAAACGTCTTCTGACAGAAACAACCAACAATACAAACATATTGTGACCATAAAGAATGAGTGAATAAATGAATTTGAAAATAAATAAAAATATCAGTAGTGTATAGTTAAATTTATTTTTATTACAGAAAATAAATGTAATACAAATGGACAATGTTATAACACACAATTCCAATATGATTTATCTGCAGAATACTAATGGAAGAAAAATTACAAGACAATAAATTCAATTTACGTCAGTGGAATTCAAATAGTTGAATAAAAAAATATTGAACAATGAACAAATGTTAATTTTTTTAGGTTTTAGTTTTTTATAAAACTGTACGAAACAATTTACCACATTCATTTAATTTACAGTATGACAAATTCAGTCTTTACACACAAAATTGAAGTCACTGAACATTACAAAAGCTATCTTAAATAATATAGAACATATTTAAATATTCATGAGTATGTGAAAATGTTGTAGAACATACCCGCAATAATTTCGAATAATTTTGGGGCTTTCTTACTATCACAACACTATCCTATCATTGAATTTCTGTTCATTTTATTGCCAAAAAATTATGATTGCAAAGAGGTGCACAGTATTAAAGGGAATTAAGTTTTTTTTTAAATATTTTCTGATGTTATGGACTTAAATTTACTCAGTTTGTATCAACAATGGCATTGAAAATACTTCCCATTTCTTCCATTATAAAATATTTAAAATCTATTACCTAGGAAAATATATGGATTGCTTTTTTTACAGTTGCTGGAAAAATATGTACAAATTGAAAGAATTAAAAACTTAGTCAGAAGCCATGTCTGACAAACTACTTATGGGAAAACATAGGATTGAGGTTTTTGAAGTTAGTTCTAAAGTTCATCTGTGATCTATTATAAACTAAAAATGTGATATTCCTTTAGAACATGGCAAAATGATACCATAATCCTATTTTTGAAATGTTAAGTTGTAGCAGATGTTTTAATAGTACTGATTTATCAGGTTAACAGATATACCTAAAATGGATATTAAGAAAAATTGTGGAAAAAAGATGTTAGTACAAATAATAGAAAATTAATCTATAAACGGCATCTTCTCAAATGCCAGAAAATGAAAGCAGTAACTCCTAAAACAACCTATTTATTGTTTCAATAGACAAATTATTAAGTAATAAACATTTCGAATTGACATTTTTGAAAATCAATAATAGGTGACACAAAAAAAACATGTTTATAACTGAGAAATAAAGCACTATTAACATTAAAAATTGGCCCAATGGGAAGTCCTACGATTCGAGACGTGCCAACACCTTCTTATATGTAGCCTCCAATGAGCTGTATTGACTATTCAGTCTTTGGTAACTTTCTTCTTGTCCTGTGATTGACACAGCTGCAGCGTATTCTTCAGCTTTCAGAACCTTTTCAAGTTTTTTCATCTCATTCTTCTTTTTCTAATGAATAAACAATGTAGATTTTTAAGGTGTAATAAATATATAAACATTTGAATTCTAACAAAATCAAATATGGATAGAAATAATAATCCAATGGCATATTTGGAGCAAAGAAGATTCAATGAAGACTGGTCATAATTTGAACATTGTATTACCATAATTAAAGCAGATCAAAGAGTGCTCCATTTGATGATTGATTGGGAGTATATTAACTATAGTAATATCACGGAACAATTGAATTGTCCACATAAATGCTGGCACTAACGCAATATCTGATATAAAATATGCTTCAATTGGAATTGCATTCAAAACCATATAATACCAATTCCAATTTGATACTAACTGTTTTTCTTAGTTTTAAGGATTAACCGAGTTAAAAAAAAAAATATTGAAACTGAAAGTTTGTTATTTTTAATATTAACAAACATTAATTCTATTGGGACTACTTTTCTATAATGATTTTTCATGAAGAATGAATATAACATAAGAAAGTCATGGGTGATCCCGTTTTATTGAATACATATGATATAATTTTTAAATAATAAAAACACATTTTTTTAGTACTTATTTCTACAACATAATACATAACGCTCGCCATGAGAAAACCGGTCCTAATCATAAAATATATTGTGGAAATAAGTATTAAAAAATGTTTTTATTATTTAAAATATGCCTTTCAATTAAAAAGTGACAGTTAACACCTTAAGTCATACAATATAAAATACAACATAAACATGAAGTCCAGTAACTTATTCAGGTATCTTTTATTTCCTACCTTCCTATTGACAAGTTATTTATTAATTCTGTCTTACAGAGCCAACTTCAACTTTCATCCGCCAAAATTTTAATCATTTAACATTTAAAAAATTCAGTTTGAGTATCAATATATTGTGAAGAATTTTTTAAGAGATTTATACAATGATGGTTCTTGCAAAAACTCTCAATATCGGCCATATATATAAAATGATTTAATTAATTGAAAATACAAGATACATTAAAATATGAGGTATGCTACTCGCTTTATGTGTATTCATACATAAAGGAGTTGAAGCTAAAGCATTTTTTTGACCCAATGAAAAAGTACAAATGGTAATACCAATAAAAACAAATGGATCACTTCACAAACATTGATAAGGATATTAAAAAGTGAATACCTTATCTCTCCCAATATCATATTCAAGAGAAGTTAATTATAAGCCAAACCACTCCATAATTATTCATAAGGATATAGACACATATGCTTTATTTTTACTGTTTTCAAAATTAACATTATTTTGCTGACATAAGAACTTTCATACAAAAATGCAAGTGATATGGCCCATCAATTTAGAGAATAAATAATAAAAGAATTAGGACATACTTGTTTAATGGTGTATGTAAATTAAGTGGCTCAGTTAATGGATGAAACCCTAAACTAAACTAAACTAGTTTATTCAATTTCATCCTGCACACTTATATGGACAAAATTTTAGCTACTTACTATGCATTACTAAAACTAAAAAATATGTTAAATGTTCTGTGAAAATTTTGAAATTTGCAAAACATTCCTTTGCTGAAAAGATTTGCGAAACCCTGCTCTACACACATTTCAAAAAAGAAAGAAAATTTGCAAAAGCAATAAGCTTATATTTTATTATACGTTGCATGCTAGTTTCATTTCAAAGCACACACTTACATGTTATAACTATTATATATTATGATGTATTTCACAATTATAAGAAAATTAGTTTTATATCTTTCAATTTCATTAAATTCTAAATATTTTATGAATAAACTGAAATAGTTTTAAATAATATAACAGCTATATTACCTGAAAAGGTGCGTTTAGTCTATTCTTGACGTCCAATCTGTAGAGTTGATATGCTTGAGGATCACTTTTGTTAGTGTGTTTAAATCGGAGGATTTCGTAAACGCGGCGTGCCTGACGGCTGTTTATTTTTAATTTGCTGCGAGCTTGATTCGCCATCTCCTTGCTGAACCTTGACATACAAATAATTTGATAAGTGAGCACATAAATTGTATTTTTAAAAAGTTTAAATTTTACAAAAATAATTATATTTGCCACGGTGAAAAAAATAGCAATGTATTTTAGTTCTACAAAATTATTTTTAATAAATATAGTTCATAGCTATTTCGGCTCACGCCATCGTCAGAACTATGCTTAAACTAACATTTGCTTATCTATATATAGCTGTGTAGAAAAGAAAATGACCTGTGGCTCATGTTTATCTGTTTATATCGGACAAACAGGTAGAAGTATATCTTCTAGAGCTAAGGAACATGTAAGATCATTCAACAGTAAAAAAACAGATTCACAATTCGCTAATCACATAATATAAATTCAAACTCAGCGCCTAAGTGTTTGCATCTTTGTAGTAAGGGTCGCAAAATGACGGCTTTGGAACAGCTGGAAATCAATAGACATCAATTATCACAAAGGATTCTTAACGAACAAACTAATATAATAGCGTCCCCATTAGTCCAACCTATTCCTGGGGGGTGGTCTGATTTGCTTCTGTAATGACCTCTTCCGTCCCACATGTAAACTTATTGTCATAGCCACCTTTTGTTTCATTTACAATTTTTGAAAATTTAATTTTATTGTGAGAAAGTAACAAGCTAGACCGCTAAAACAGGAGAGAAGATGTATTGTGTACCTTTTGCATCTTTGTAATAAAAGTCGCAAGATAACGGCTTTGGAACAGCTGGAAATCAATAGACATTAATTATCACAAAGGATTCTTAACGAACAAACTAATATAATAGCGTCCCCATTAGTCCAATCTATTCCTGGGGGGTGGTCTGATTTGCTTCTGTAATGACCACTTCCGTCCCACATGTAAACTTATTGTCATAGCCGCCTTTTGTTTCATTTACAATTTTTGAACATTTAGTTTTATTGTGAGAAAGTAACAAGCTAGACCGTTAAAACAGGAGAGAAGATGTATTGTGTACCTTTTGCATCTTTGTAATAAAAGTCCCAAGATAACGGCTTTAGAACAGCTGGAAATCAATAGATATCAACTATCACAAAGGATCTTTAACGAACAAACTAATATATATCGATCACCATTGCTTAACCCGCTACGGGGGGCCGTTGTCTCCGTAATGGACCATTTCCGTACCATATGTAAACTTATTGATATAGTCGCCTTTTTAGTTTCATTTACAATTTTTAGTTTTATTGCGAGCAAGAAACAGGCTAGGTCGTTAAAACAGGAGAGAAGATGTGTTGTGTACCTTTTTTACACAGCTATATATAGATAAGCAAATGTTAGTTTAAGCATAGTTCTGACGATGGCGTGAGCCGAAATAGCTATCAACTATATTTATTAAAAATAATTTTGTAGAACTAAAATACATTGCTATTTTTTTCACCGTGCTATAATGGAGTTCTACCAAGTGAATGCCAATTCAATCAATTAATTATATTTGCATGTAGGAAAATCCATTTTATTATGTGGTTCACCCACTTCACTTCATTAAAATATGAAAAAATACAATTTTTGAAATATGAACAATCATCAACGTATATTACTTTGGAAAAAAAAGACAAATTATTATAACTGTGTATTTTATTTGATATTAGTAAAAACACTGATTAACTGAAAAAAAACGCGATATATGCTACACATATATAAGATGGTCTGTAGTAAACAGTGAGCAACTTTCGGTAGTACACAATATTTTTAGATGGCTTGCACACAATCTGCATCTCTACAATATACATGTTCGTATGCTAGGTGTCTTTAGCGCCCAAAGTTTTATCATAGAAGTCAATTTGGAGGGTTAAAAGTTGTGATTGTTTTTAAACTGTAATAATGTGAAACTTGCCAGCTTCATGATACAGCAGTCAAACTTTTTAGCAGTTAGCTTTAGTTAATCTAGGAATGGAGAGTTTCATAATCAAATTTATTTTTCAATAAACTCATGGTTTTCTGTTTGAAAGCGTACTGACACTGTTAAGTTCCCTCGCTCCAATCAAATTCTAAAGATAGGGCATGGCAAGCGTGATTAACTTATATATATATTACCACTAGTCCAATTCTACCTTTATCTTTCTATACCTACCCTCTTCAAGAGAGGTTGAGAGAAACTGAGTAGCAAGCAACATGCAGTCCCCTTGAAAAAAAAACTGTTGAAATGTCTCCAATCTATAGGCCATCAAAAGCGAACAAAAATTTAAAATTTTTAAATCTATTTTCTATTTGTGCAATATTGAATCTGAAATTTAAAATGGTTAAAATTGTTCTTATACATGAAAAATACAAAATTTTGGTTGCTAAATGAGAACTAGTTATAAGGCAGTAGTCAGTAAGACAAGTAGCTAGTTCTACTCTTTTTGTGTCTTATTTTTAAGGTGGAATAAGCGGTGTGTGATAAAGGATGAATACATCAGACATCCATGACTTTGAATATGGTACCATAAATCAAGGTTTCAATTGGGAAATGACAATAGAATCAATGGGAAATGGAACCTATAACATTTGGTGGACAATTTAAAAGACGAGTAAAAAATAAACAGAAATTTGAGTGAGAGAAATATATCTACCCTTTACTGAGATACTCCTGGTCATACGCGGGAAGGTTTTCGCAATTTTGAACATCAACATAATCTCTAATTCTCTGGAATTCTTCGGATGGGTCTTCAACAGTTATATCCACGACAGTAGACATAGGTATAAAATGTGTGTAAATTGCCTACAAAATTAATATCATGTCCATATCAATCACATAGACACCACAACTTATAAAATTATTTCAGTATATCTTGAGACTGATTTGAAGACACACGCTGAGCCCACAGACTAAATCAGGAAAAAACATACGCTTTATAATATAGTAGATAAGATAGTTCAGCATTTCTCAAATGAAGTTTTTAAGATTTTTCAATTACATTCAATACCAGCGTAAGCTGAAACTGATTCTCATACAGAAGTTTGGACATGTGAAGGCAAATAGGCAAATAAGCAGCTTTGACATGCAGGCTTTGCAGATAAGTGTCAATATAAAAAATTATTACATTGGACTAAATCTATCACTGATTGGCAAACATACATACTTATATATGTTTTGCTCTATTAGAATTTAAATTCAAATGTTTCAATAAATTTTTCCACCCTAAGAAGTTTAGCGCATAGATGGAAATGTAAAATTTACGCATTTTTTTTCATTCAAGTGTTTTGTTAAATAATAATAATAATAATAATAATAATGGCACAATAAAAATTTATATATTCTGTTTATCTTACAAAACAAATTTGAATGTAATTGTTGTTATGAGTATATTTATTCAAAATATGAATCTAATGCTCATGTAAAATAGGAAAAATTATATATCTGCTATTACCAGATATATATTTGAGTAAAATATATTATTAATATAGTTTCTCCATAAAATATTCAACAAAAATAAAAAAAGTTACATGTAATAGCTGTGCACCCAACCCGAGCCTTTGGAAAGGCGGTAGAATGAGGGCCTGAGATATGCGGGGGCGAGTGTGGACTGGGTATGCATAATAACGATACACTGTACTTAAGCCGACTACAGCACGTCTTACATTTCCATCACTGCCTTTGTAGCGCTCATACCTATACAAAAAAAAAGTATTATAGTTAGCCATTTTTGGTTTCTAAACTGACCAGAGCAGTGATAATTTTTCATAAAATAGTTCAACCCTTTTTATTATTATCAAATATTAAAATTAAAATAATATGAAGGTTCTTATCATTATTCATTACATTATAAATAATTAGATCGGTATTTCTAGACACGGGTTGGAAACCTTTTATATAAAAAAAAACGAAATGTTAAAAACTAAACGAGGTTAACATAACATTTTCAAAATATTTTCATTATTATAAAAAAAGTTCAAAATATGTTTCCTGGTCGGCTTTTACTTACATTACAAAGAATGTCCACTGATCATCATCCACATCAATAAAAGAGGCAGCATCAACATACCATAACAAGAAAGTCTGGAGTCGAGTGTGGAAACTAATGAAGTTAGGAGTGTCAGTTTCACAGAAATAAACTTCAAAAGTTCTTTCTATTCCAGCTGTAAAACATAAATATTTTAAATAATAAAAAAAAAAGTAATTCTTTCAATGTCTACGTTTATCTATGTCAAAGAATAAAACAGGTTTGACTCTTTGATTTTGTGACATAAATAATTAGATAATTCATAACATTCAATCACAGCGTCTTAGCATTGCAAATAAATAATTCAATAACAAACCATTCTATGTTATTTAGTAAAAATATGTACTGAAAAAACAAGTTAAACAAGATCATGTTTGTCAAATATAAATATGATAGGTAAATACAACCAGTGCAAGAAGTCAATCATACAGAAAGTTCAAGTCAGACTTATGATGGCGAATGTTTTATTCATTATCTTACTGTATCCCGTCATCTTCTATCTCAGATCGGACAATATAAATACAAAAATACAATCACAAATAATCTTCCATAATAATATAATTTTTATTTTTTCACTATAATAATATAAAACATGGAAATACCGGGAAAAAATAGGTTAGAAATGTTTGTTTGTATTCTTACATTGAGATATTGAAAATGAGTGTATTAAATTTCCATATGGCACAAATGCATTATCCTTCGACAAATTTTTAATGAAATCATCAATATTTGTCATATACTTTGGAGGAATGACTTGAGATATTTTTCCTACAACATCATCTGCTTTAACCCCATCGAATTGACCAGGATCCACCTTAAAGAAAAAATAATGAGACTATGACAAATATTGCAACAACAATGAGGAGAAATAATTTACAACATCGATTTTAAATTGGTAGGTATGCCGGTATATCCTTTCAACCAAAGCAAAATCTTATCATTCACAACACCACCCACTTTTGTTTTGATTATTGGTGAATAATTCCCACAATTTTAGATTTTTTCAGAGGGGCAAAAGTATCTACCATATTCATTTATTGTTTCATTTATATTGCACACTGGTATCAAAAAAAACAAAAATTAAGGGCCACAAAACCGATATTTTAAAGCGCTGGGCATTCCGCGAACCGCTGGAATAATATTATTAATATTTATTTAGAAACAATATAATACAAACTGTATGACTAATAATTAATAACATGTGTTTCATGTCGCTCACACATGTTAGCGTGTTAGCAAGGGAAACATCATTTTAATGGAAATTTATTAGTACCCAAATATATCATAAATTGTCAGCCAATCTGAGGTGCACTTTCAATAATACCTTCATGTCCAACTCAGTGGCACATACGGTATAGGTTGTATCTGCTGGGTTGGTCAGTACAGTAAAGGATAAATGTATTTTTCTTCAAATGGAAGGCAAATGTAAGTGGGGGCACATGCCTCCCTCTAGCCACCTATATAACAGTCATGCTGCTGTTGAGACACTAGATTGCAGTGCTGATAGTTGATACTCAATCGGTAGTTAACAGTATTATAATTTTAGTGTAGAAGCTAACTTTTGCATTCAATTTTTCTTGATAATCTTCCATAAGTTTTTTTGACACCAACCAACACCACTGAATTATTTTTTCAATAAATAGTGTTGGAAAATCCTTTACATAGCTCAAAAAACGGGAATAGGTTATGAACTACATAGAGTTTAATGACTTCAAACTTCCCCACTGGCAAATGTCTGATTTCATATTGCAATCATATGACTATATGAGAATAGTACAGTAGAATTTAGACATGCCTTCTATATATTTTCAAAGTATTATGTGAAAACATGGTGATGATTCATTTTAGGTATGAAATTATGTAACAGCGCCGCTTAATGCAAGCCACATGCAGCACCTGATAAAGATGACGCTTTGAGAATGGATGCTTGCATCAGATATTGGAGGTGACATGGTTCGGCTGAGGAATTACAAAATTAGGTATTAACAGTTGCCTTTTAGATAAATGGTCATGGAGATAAGTTGAAACTGGCTGGCACACATCTAAAAAGTGCTTTCAAAGCAACTCCATTTTCTGACTGGTGGGATTCCGGTGTCTTAGACAGCTGCCATCAGGTACTATCGACAGAATTGGGGGATTCTGGCATGTTATGGCAAGAAGCAATGCAATAAATGGTTAACAGTAAACAATTTAAACACCAAATGGTGGCCATATACTTTATGTAGGTGATAACACTTTGAGGTCGGGCCCCTCGAGCAATATACTCAAGCCTGTAGCGGGCGTTTTTTGCGATTAGCACAAAAAAATATTACTTTCTTAAAATCGACACAACTTCTAAACCAAACAATATTTTTCATTGAAATTTTCAAAGAAATGATATGTGACATTTGATCTTTAAAAATAAATTATAAACACTGATTACACCTTATATTATATTTCTAAGCTGAATATAAAAACCTATTCTCAATTATGTAAATGGCACTCCATATCTCATCAATATTAAATTTTTAAAACATTTTATGTAAAAGATAATATATTTATTCTTACTATATAATTATATAATAAATAATAATATATACTTGCAATTCCTGCAAGTTAAGAACCACTAGAAGTTTGAAATCTGATTGACATAAATCGAGAAACATGCGTCTCCGAATAGAACCACTCGGGTTTATAATAACTCATGAGTTTTATTGCCACACACACAAGGTCTTTGTCGTATTGCCGTGCGTTTTGTTTCACACCGAAATACACGCCCGAGAGAAGACGGATCCCGCAAACGACCGACAGGATACAAAAACGAATTTTATCGGGTTCCACAAACAAACGACAGTCTGCAAAAAACGAAATATTTCGTTTCCCGACCATAAAGTGTTAATATATAAAGAAGAAGAATCTCATATACCTTCTCAGTGTAGAATATCCCTAAATAAGTTTGTAAAGAAGCAGCACTGTAGAAAAGCCGAATGTGAAGGTCAGTGTATCCAAAAATATTCTCGCTATCTCCAAATACTTGATGACACATATTGGGGCCAAAAGAAGTGGTATCATCTTCTATATCTTCTGGATTTCTAACTGAAAATTAAAGAGATATAGTGTTTTCATTTCATTCAATTCCAATTCACAATTTTAACTACAGATTTATAAATACGTCCAAAGAATAATTATTTACAAATTTCAAATTAGAATGATAAGTTTGTGAAAGGTGATATTGATGAAAATTGATTATACTTTGTACAAGATGTCACGATAGATATTTATGAAACTTTACCTAATTTTAGCTCCAGTACGTCGTTGGCATCCACAACCAAGTGTGATAAGGCGTCCATCCTGAAAATATATGAATCAACTGTTTGAATGCGTCAAAGAAAACTGTGAAGATAAACAAAAATTGACAAAAGAACGATGGCACAGAAATTGCCGCCAAAAAAAATATTAAAACCACATCGCGTTACAAATAAAATACCAAATGCCCAGACCTAATGTTACTTGTGAAATATGGAAAACTTACTTATGAATCCAATCAGTCGCTACCAATAATAGGTTTGTTAGTTGTACCAATGAAATAAATATATTTTTGAACTCGCGAAATAAAAATCTTACCGGGCAGCAATACACTGACAATTTTTCATAGACAACCAAAAATGAACAATAGATAGCTGTCAGAGTCAAAAGATGGTGTAAATTTCATAGACAATGTTACAAAAACTACAAAAGATATTTTTTCTTTTCATAGTTTCAATAATGAGTAAGTGAATTTTGTTAATGAGTTGGATAAATAATATTTTACATCAATACTGAGCAACTCTACATATATATTAAAAATCCAAATAAAATTTGACATTTTTAAATCTGTGAAAAAATATTTACTCAGCTAAACATTTGATTTCTGATACGGGTCAAGTTCCAATGCATCAGCTGTATCACCTGCATAGATAATACACATTATCACCTGACCGTTTTCCACAAACATAATATTGACTTACCATAGACTATTATATTTCTAATTTTGAATTGTTACAATTTTGTACGATTCCACATGTTTTGTCACTAACCACCCGGGTTTCGCCTTTTGGCATCTTCAGGCATTCTATCACACGGATGCAACAGACTGTTATTTTGTCAATTCTATTGCATTCGTGTGGTGGAATGCCTGAAGATGACATAAGGCAGGGTTAGTGACAATCACAGATTATACACTACACATGTAGAATCGTACAATGTTTCAACAATTAAAATTTCATAGTGAAATTCCATCAAGCACCTTCACTCTATATCATAAATTATAGATTTGTTCCATTGAAGTTTTAAAAAATCTCATTCGATTAGAACATTCAAGTCTACTAGTCTTTTAATCTATATAGTGGATAGGTTGCCAGTGACGTGCTTAAATAAAAACATAATATTTTATCTTGTGTCTTCCAAAATGCCTTTCCCATTCTTATTACTATAATAAAATTGTGAATTAAAAAAAGATTGCTGGGAATCATGACTCCCTAAATTATAATAAAAAAATATTATATCCCAAGAGAGTAATAATATAATATGAAATATTTACGGCGCTTGGCTCGATATAAAAAAAGTTTTCGATAAATTAACTACTACACTAATACGCATTATTTAGATAGACCTGTTTTTAGATAGAAAAAATATTTTTTTTTTACTCTTGAACTGAAGTGTATTAAAAAATATCAGTTTGTTTCGGCGTGTTTTGTAAACATGGTTCTATCTGCTATTTTGTCACCAAATTATTTTTAACGCAGTTTTATTCCTATATAAAATTGGATTATATCTGCATTTAAAAAAAATGTCAATCTTGTATAAATCCAGAGACATTCAATTTCCAAAAGAAATATATTATAGTAAAACTTGCATGAGTGCATGAAATTATTATCTGCCTGTACATTTAATAACAAAAGTGTAAGAAATCTTACTTCTTAAGGCAGCCATCTCTTTCGTTTGCACATGTGTATGTATCGGTATATTTCATACAATTATCACTTTGTATAAAAAAAGTTGTCGCACCGTTTACGTGAGAGGGAGACAGTATTTTGGGATGCTATATTCACAATCTTCATACACTTCGTCTGTAAGATTACAATGATGACGAATTTAGATGAAATACGTTTAGTGGCAGTGAATTAATTACTATAATTTTAACATAATATATTCCACGTTATTGTCTAAGATTTTTTTGTAAATGTGTTTCATTAATATATTTTTTGTTTGATTTGTATTTACAGTACTCACTACAGTTATCGTTATTCGAATCTATAACAAAAGCTAAAAAAAAATGCCTTGAGGAATATTTGAGAGCATTAAAGCTCTATCTGCTGAGAGTTTTATTGCTTTCGAAAATATTTAAGAGCGCCGAAGTTCTATCTTCAATTTTGCCTTTCATAAAGATGATAGTAAAATCAAAACGTTTGAATAAAATGACTCTCTACGGTAATATGAGTATAGTTATATAGTTAATTATAAGAACACGTCGACATAATTTACTTTTAAGCTGAAATTTATTTTTACAAAAAGTTACAGTTTCAAAAATCTAAAATTGCCTTCCTGAATGGTTCTAATTTATATATGAAAAATCTTGTTTCCACAAGGCAACAACTTGCAATACTCGACAAATAAAAAGGATGCGGATCCAAAAGATAAATTTAACGGAATTTTCGCAGTCATCACTGATTTATATTCCTATATTTAAAATAGAGATAACTACGCCTAATTCATCTGCTTGTTTTACAGTATATATAACTAAATTATATTAATATAATTCGATACTGAGCATTGTTTATAAGGAAACTAGAAAATCGGTGGGAAACCTTGTGATAATATTCTGATAGACTGTTAAGAACTACAATATAAAATTTGTAAAGCGTGTTTTTAAACATTAAAATGTATTCTCAAATAAAGGGACGCCATTATAATGTATTATTTTCCAACACTATAACGATATTATCTCAAATTGGTTTTAAGCTTTTTTATTTGTGAAAATTCATATCATGTATTACATGTTTCTCCTTAACTATCATAGATTAAGTCTATTTAATAAGCCAATCGAGTATTTCTACTGCTATAATTTTTAAATTAGTGTTTTACGTTTAATAAACTGTGTTATATTTAATTTGGATCAGATATTGTATTCATATTTTATTTTCCCAAGCAAAAATCAGGTTGTACCAAAATTGTTATCCATATCGACTAACACTGATAATTTTTCATTGACGAACACAATATAAAAAATAAAGAAACGCAATTTCTCCATATACTTTTCTTATTTGAATTTGAAACGCAGTTTTAATTGGCAACACCAATTCAAAAAGGTATATTATGTGACGTCATTATGGCCTAGTTGGGTTAGGTTTGTCGTAGAGTTTTTGTTGAAAAAATTGTCATTGCTCATGTTCGCATTATTATTAAACGTTACATTTCTTGTTGCGCCAGACGGCGCTTGCAAAATTACGTCTAAAAAGTGTTATTTTGCCTGTGAAGTCGCGTTCGTGCTAAAATGAGTCGCCATGAAGGTAGGTGGTGGTGATAATCAAAAATTACACGATGTACAATTTTGACTTTTCAATTTACTCTTTTTTAAATTCGTATTTATTTCCTCTTCGCTAATTTTGATGGTACTGTTCCCGGATAATGAATTTATTTTGTAATGAGACGTACAACACTGACCTAGCTTTATGTACGAAGGACATTGTAATAATATTTTGACATTTTCGCAGGAGTCAGCTGTGATTCATGTCTGAAAAGCAACTTCAGGGGCCGTCGATACAAATGCCTTATATGTTATGATTACGATTTATGTGCCTCTTGCTATGAAAATGGAGCGACTGCCGCACGCCACACTACTGATCATCCAATGCAATGCATACTTACGAGATCGGATTTTGGTAAATTGCACAATTTTTCTCTGAATTTGTCATTTCATGATAAAGTTAAATATGCCTGTCCGCAAAATGCATGAATAATTAACATTTTTAACAAATTTACATGCCAAATTCTTATATTTAAATTTCACTTTCATAGTTATAGTCATTCAGTTTTTATATGCATTGTGAAAAGTAGATTGAAATAAATAATTGTCTATTGAAAATTGTATATATATAATTTAAATGTGCTATAGACCCATTGTTTATGGTCTAAAAATATGTATAATTATAAAATATCTATATGTGTATATATCTTTATGAGTTCTACTGTTGCTTACCAAGTGCGGAAGATTCTCATCTATTACTAGTTTTTAGTTTTTCTCTTATTTTTTATTGATTTTCTTACTATTTCCTCATATGGATACTATGCATAACATATCAGTGATTTTTAGCAGTCACCAAATATAGCATTTCACAATGTACTAATTGTTTTAAATGAATTTACTTATACATAGATTGTTATTTGGAAATGAATTGATATAACTTTATAAAATTAAGTGCAAAAGTCATTTTGGAAGAATAGCTTATTTGAATTCATCATTATAGAACCTATTTTACATAATTTTTATTATAACAATTTTACCCCAAGTGAACCAAAAAATTGGCTCAATTGGGGTAAAATTGTTAATTTAATGTACACTGTAATATTCTTTAAACTTCTTTCTTATATTTTGGAGTAGTAGTCTAATAAATATATTTGAAAAAAAACTTGAATTAGTAAAAATAGCTTAAATATGAAAGTATGGCCATATTCTAGGATGTAGGAATTTCAACTTCATGGATCATAAAACTATTGAATTCATATTTTAGTCTAATGCTTAATTATATTCATTATTCACTAGGAGAAACAATTTGATTGTAAAAATCTTAACTCATAATTTTGACACAAAGCTTATACCAATTTTGCACAAAAGACTAATTTAAATCACTCAATGTTCGCATTAGTCACTAAAAAGCTGGATTTTGCCTTTCAGCATCTTCGTGCATTCAAGTGCACTGAATCATCCAGACACCTGAAGATGTTGATACTCAAAATATGTGTCATACGTGACAAAATCATGAAAATGTGAAAAATTTGATGTTGTTTTTCCATCACGAACCTCAGCACAGTATTTTAAATAATATTTAAAAAAAACCAACTGCTTTTACCAAACCTTTAAATAAATACATAGTAGTACTGAACATACTCTTTTGAAAAAGTGAGGATTATTGTCGTAGTCTGTTAACCAAATCAATTTTCAACATTTTTCAAGTTAACATACACAAAATCAATTTACAGACAGCATTTGAAATAATTGTTGATAGGGAATAAATGCCACGCTTTCAATTAATTCTGATCAGTCAATGAAATTATTATTTTAAGCTTTACTATTTCTAAACTATGATTTGATCTCAATTTTAAAGTAATTTAAAAATGAAGATGATTTTGCTTGAAATATTTATTTTTTCTGTCTATTGTTACTAAATTGTTTTCGATTATTGGCCTTCTGTGTTAATTTACTTGGATCCTTCATAGAGAACATGCGGCATATAATTGACAATAGTGCTACTATCTCATGTCTATTTTCATTTCATATTATTATCAAAACAATTACATGTATTTATACTGAATGTTGTCTGCTCAAATATCATCACATTCAAAATGTGGGATATCTCAAAAATCTAGGTTAAGGAAATGGAGGTTGACTTTTTTTAACTAAATGTAACATTTTTTTTTAAAATATTTTTTTGAGTCACTTAATGAACAACTAAAGAAACGTAAGTAATGATAGTTTTTTTCCTTATCTTTAAAGTAAAAAGATATAGTATACATTAATTTATAAATCTTTATTCATTGTATGCATTCAATGGAAATGGAACAGTGAAAGCAATATTATGAACAAAAATATGTGTACACACAAAATGATTTTAATTATTGAAATTTGTAGTGAGAATTACAAAAAATTGAAAAATGAAGACATTCAACAATTAAGGGCAATGCAATGTTAAGGTTTCAATAATGTTTATACTTTTATTTTTGAAAAATCGACATAATAGGCGATTTGCCAAAAGCTTCCTTGAGAACATCTTTGGTAAATTTGCGTAGTACACCATGTGTCTCATTTTGTTCATCTGCATAAGAAGTTTTGTAATTTTGCAAACAGGAAATATTGAAAATTCTTCCATAAATATGGATTCCCCGAAGTATCACCTAGTTTCTTCGCATTCATACATTTTGGTTGTCCCCACACTTATTTTATTGCGGTTTGAATTCCTCCCTCTTGCATCTCAAGTCACAATTACTGTTACGTTAGTATTTTTGATCACTGCGATGGTATTGTTGAAGATACCGAGATGTGCCTTTAAAAAAAAATTGTATACCTTTATTTTACACTGTCAACCTCATATCGATACTCCGCAAATGCACATTTGCTTGTTTCCTTTTGGTGACTCCTATGATGGAACGTAAACTATTTGGAAGTAAAATCTCTAGCGATTTTTATTGCTAAGGTTGGAAAAAATATCAACAATAATTAGTATACCATTCTTTGTTATTCTATTAGAGGATTTGAATTACAATTTTCATTATTGGTTACCAGAGAAATATAGCTTTCCTAAATTAGCTTTTCCCTGATGTTTCTTTTCTAAAATTTTATTAACGTTTTCTTCTTTATTTTGATCATTCTCTTTGTCTCTAGAAGTCTCAGGAACTACAATGTCTCAGTCTTGGATGTTCCTTTATAGCTCTTTGTTCAAAACATATCAATATTCATCGTCAATGCAGAACTGGGAATAGTCAGTGTCCCACTATTGCACTTAAGTCAGTACTGTAATATTTTTATATATGTTGAATGTTGTAGTAGGTTATGATGTATGACAATTGTCTCAGTTTTACATTCAATGTTGTGTTACATTTTAGGCATGTAAAGTGGGTGGGATATCCTAAATAAGTTTTTTTTTTCTCTTACGAATGGTATCCTTGTAAACCACTATCATCATTGAATAAAAAAGGAATTTTTATAGCAAAAAAAAGTTTTCTTAGATATCCCCAGTACACTTAAAACATTCTGCTGATGTGTATATGCATATTTGTGCATCTCATGTTTATCTCACTGATCTGTTTTACACAAAATGTTGAAAATTGTATATGTCATAGCAGCTTTTTCTATCATTTAGCCGAAGATTCATCAAGATATTTTATAATGTATATTTTCTTATAAATAAATTGTTGAACAAATGCAGTCATTGCAGTTGGTTTCGTTGGGGTTTAGAAATATATTATTTCTTATAACTTAAATTTGTAATTGAGTGCTCAATGCTCTTGAAATAGTTCATCAGTATATATTTTATTACTCTTGGAAAATTAATCATGGCTTAAATAATTTACAGATTTGTACTATGGTGGAGAGGCTCTAGGAATAGAGCAACCTCAAGCTTATACTTGCCCCTTCTGCAACAGGATGGGTTTCACTGACTCCACCTTACAGGAGCATGTCACCGCCGAGCATTCTGAAATAACTCAGGAGGTAATCATAATGTGACCTATGTCATTATTTAAATATAATGATTTATTATATTATGTAGAAGATTGCTATTAGGTGAATTAACGACTTTTTGCCATTTTTATAACAACCCATTGAGTTGGGTTTACAGTTAACAACATTTGTTTCCGTTATAAATGTTACGAGATATCAGTCACATCACACACAAGTTGTTGTCAAACTATTTACAGATTTCTGATCAAAGACATAGGTTTTTTTTTTTTTAATCTTAAAACTCTCTCTCTTCAATCTAATCCAAATACCCTTGCAAGAGCAACTAACTAAATACTTTTCCTTTCCTAACCTTATGATTTCTATCCCTATTCTTAATGGAAAAAGTTGTTTAGCCACTGCGTAACAACCAGTTCTTTCTCATAGAAGAAATTTTTAGAAAAAAAATTTTAAGAAGGCAATATGATCCACACTCGAAGCAGACACTGTAAAAAAATACTATACCTTTTCATGTTATATGAGCAAAGTTTTTACCTAAATCAAGAAAATCAAATTCTTAATATCTGAATTTTGAGAAAATTTAGTAGATGCAGATGAGACTGCTGCCTGAGTACTTGATAATCATCAAAGCAGTCATTGTTGTGAACCTTTCATACCCCGCTATCTCATATTTTTGAAAAAGTATTCTTACACCAAAGATTTCAGTTTATCAATATATTTTATTTTAAAAAGAGACACGCACTATATACATCACCTTGCTTACTATAACATGCAATATTTAATTCAATAGTAATTTATTCTTTCTAATATTATCGTATTTATATTTTTATTCTATGTAATAATTTCATTGATAATTTGAGCATTGTGTGTGGTTTTTCCTTGCAACAATTCATACCTAAAATATAATGAAATGATTAAATGACAAAGTTCCACCATTTAAATGCCATTTTAGCTAACATTTAGTTATGTTGTGTGGAATTTCAATATGTAGCTCTTTTTGTCAAAATATAGATAATAATAGAATGAAAATGAAAAATTGTGTATTTTTGTTTCAGGTGGTTTGCCCCGTATGTGCTGCCGTTCCAGGTGGAGAACCTAACTTGCTCACAGATGATTTCGCTGGCCATCTCACCTTGGAACACCGCACAGGACCTAGAGATCTTATCTCATTTCTCATATCCTTTTCAATATCTAGTACTACTCATAATGTAAATGTAAAGTTTGCTCATACACTTGTAAAGTACTAAAAGTTTCAAATCATTAATGTCAAAATGATGTTATCATTAATCTTAAGGGTTAACGGTCAAATGTCATAGTTCGATATACTGTAAATGCTTAAAAGGCTGGCCAATCTTTATCAAAATACTGGTAATTATGTGGATGTTGCATAGTTAGTATTGAATTATCATATAAAAAAATATGTGGATGTACTGTGTTGAAATGCGAGGTTCTGTTTAACAGTTTCCGGTCAACGGCACATTGGCTTTATAAACATACATTTCATAGAGATTCAAAGGTTGCTTTTAACGTTTACTTTTGAATATGCAAAAGTAAAAATAAACAGGTTTTTCTGTAATGATTTCTTGAAAATGAACTAAATGCCTACATCTTAAACGCACGTTAGAAGTTAGTAACAAAGTTGACTAAAATGGCACATTTGCACAGTGGAACTCTTGAATATGAATTTTTTGATTGATGGAATAACTTAGTGAACACATTAATAAGAAGAAATTATTCATATTTATGTATTTTTAACATTATTTGTGTCAGTTCAGCATATATCCATCTATATTTAGATATAGAAATAATGTCAAACAGTGTGGCTGAATCTTTCAATCAAAATTTATTGATTTGCTCTCTTCTCAGAACTGTCAGTTTGTTTCTTAGCAACTACTGCCGGTTTGGTGACAATGCATTCCTCAAAATGAACCTATTAAGTTGACGTAGGCAATTTTTGGGACACTATATTAAAATACATCAATATGTATGAAGAGTTTTAGTATATTTACATCATTTCAAATTAACAAATCTGCATTTTCTTCAACACTCAAATTCTATGGAAGAAACTTATTTAGTTGCCCTTTTCATAATTATTTGATTATAATTTTTTTTAATCAGTCATTACCTCATAAAAGTGGTTCATTACATGTTAATATTATTCTATGTGTATTTTTATGGCGAGAAATTGTATGCCATACACAGCAGAGTTTGATATGAAACCTTAATTGATACACACGATGAGCCGACTGCTATTCGACATGGAGGAGTAAGACGCATTCCTCATTCAGGCCGGGGGGCGCGAGCTCGCCGATCAAATATGCACTTTAGGTAGGTCCCTACTTCCAGATAATATCTCTCTCTTTAAAGTTGATATCATGTATTGATAAATAATGATTTAAATGCTTTGCATTTTAGCACTTCAGGGGGACTGAGTGCCCTGTCTCCGTCATCCCGTGACGCAGTAGTAGATCCGATAGCGGAGTTGCTGAGCCAGCTTTCGGGAGCGAGGAGAGTCACGGGATCATCGGCTCAGCCGGCCGCTCCTTCACAACTTCAACAGTTGCAGATGCAGCTTCAGCTCGAGAGGCAGCAAGTCTCCGTGAGTGCCATCTCAGTTCATGCCATCTGTTAATATATAAAAATGTTTTACACACTCATATGAATATTTAAAACTGAAAATCCAAAGCTAATCTCATAAAAGATTGATTCTTTTGGAAACAATGTAAATGGGACAGCTATGAAAATGAGCATTGTAGAAATGTAGCCTAAACATTTATCACCTACCTATTAACAATTACTTCTTGTAAAAGACGTCAGGCTATTCAAAGAGTGAAAAGGAGACGTTTGACGCAGTGCAGATTTTGTTCCAGGCGGCTCGTCAGCAGCAGCTGGATCGAGTGCCTCGCCGAAGCGGCGGAGGTGGGACAGGAAGCACTAGCGGGGGTGGAACTGGGGGTGCAGGAGGACAGTCCAGTTCCACTACTGCACCACCTGCAGCACATCCTCCTCCTGCGCATCCTCACTCGCAGCACCTTCACTCGCAGACTCATACAACGCATGCCACTGACATTTCTGCAGCTGCCCCATCTCAGTTCTTGCTTACCAGGTATACATTTTAATTGTGTTTCAAGTTTTTTATTACTTTTAGGGTATCAAGTCAAGAAATCTAATGTTACTCTGTCAGATGATCTGAAAAAAAAAGTTGAAATATGTTGAATCCACGTTGTAGATTGAGGTTGGACATATTTAAGTATTGCAAAGTAAAAGGGAATCTAAAGAAAAACAGCATATTCTGAGCCTTGGTAACCACAAAATTTAAATCTAAAAAGGGATTAAGGCTGCTGTCACTTTTTTGTCTTTTACCATTTAAATTGTCTCCTAACTGTTAGAATTATATATATTTTTAAAATTAAGTTGTTCATATGCAAATACAAAACAAGCATAACTTGCCAAGCAACTTTTTCATTTCAGATTCTTAAGTGGAACACCTTCAGAAGAAGAGCGAGTAGAATTGGAAGCTGAGAGAGCTCGCCGAGGATCTTTTTTGAGAGCTGCAGTCCTCGGCTCACTCGGAAGACTTCCACCTCCCACTCCACCCCCGCGGCAACCCTCCCTCTCCCCTTCACCGGCTGCGACTGCCACGGCACCTCTCCCCGCTCCGCCCCCCCCTAGGCCTGCCTCTTGCAAAACTCGCAAGCAGGAACTGAAACCTGCTCCCCCGCCTCGTGCTGCGCATCCCACTGAGGGAAGGTAGAACTCGCTCCGCCCCTCCCCTCCCCTACCCGCTCCTCTCCACTCCCGTGTCCGTCGGCCGATTTATGCTTCTCACTAAATTATTTGACATGAATTTGTATCAGCCTCCGAAGAATCTACACGTCCAAGGCGTGCTCTCTCTTGTTAGGGAAGAAGGTCAAAATGGAATCTGGCGTATGCTGTGCCCTCGTTTGGAATTCAAAAAACTAGTAACCTTCTCTATCAGTGAAAAACTGAAGCATTTTGTGATATATCATTTCCCCGTGATGCGTGTGAAACTTCTCATCCGTACTAATAAATTTTATTAAAACACAACTTTTGCAAAACCTCACGGAAAACTATTACTATAATCCCGTGGCGAATCATCATGACTACAGTTGATAATCATAAATTTAAAACGCCAGGGAGAGATTTCAATTTTGAAATTAAACCCAAATAACAAGAAATTAAAAATCCTAATTCGTGAAATAGTGCCTGTGGTACGCCTGTTTGGATGAGAGGATTGCGTTTTTGGAGAGACTTAGTTCGTATTGTGAAATATATTTATTTTGAGTTGCGGCGTCATTCTTTGTGATGCGAGAGTTTCAGATTTATAAGTTGACTCTCGCGGTTTGATTTTTGGTTTGCGTATTTAATAATTAGCCCTAATTGTTTTATCGAAAGTTGTATTAGACATTGGCGCCGTTTGAGACGCACGTGGGTCATCCGTCCGCTCGGGCAGTTCACCGAAAAGCGATTCTAATATAGTGGTATTTTACAATCGTCCGACCTTAGTCTTGACGATAACCATTTTACACACATATGCTAGTGTTTTTTTCTACGGTCGGTGATAGGAATTATTTTCACTTGATTTTATCACATTCGCTTTTTAATTATTGTTAGAGTGTCTCATAAGGGATTTAGTTCAATAGTTGTAAAATTGACCATTCTAACAATTGATTTTTTCTCGTAATTAAGTATTTTTCTATAGATTATTTTCATTTTTGGTTAATTTCAAACTAAGTGATCTGTGAGTATTTATAATTTCGTTTAATAAAATAATCTATCTTTTTATGGATCATGTTGTCGGATTAACCTGAAATGAAATTATCTTTGAATCGTTTTCAAATCACCTTTCGTATCACATTAAGTGTACACAAATTTACCACTATTAAAGATTAGACTTGTTGGTCATCCGTCGTCCGTGGCAAGTCGACGGCGCTGATTTAAAAAAAAATACTTATTGAAATAATGACGAATCGTTTTCTTTTTGTTAGTAGCATAAAGCATTATTGATTTGCAAGCTTATAATTACCGTCTAGTCAGACTAAAAAATATATTTTGAGTAGTGTAAAAGTTTACCTGCGTTGCTCTGTTATTCTGTTTTTTTTTTAAATTATCCATGATGAAAAATATACTCTGCCAAAAGAAATGTTTGTATATTAGTGAATAAAATTGGGCAGCAGTCGATATTCGCGGCTACTGTTACCGCTCGTGGCCGAGTCAATCTCTTATTTGTTGACGCTCACTGGCTAATTATTATAGTTACAAAGGTAGCCCGGCGGAATCATACCTTCTAATTATTATTATATGATGTAATTAATGGTGTATTTTATCAATTTTGCCGAAAAATATTTAAGGTGTGTCATTATTAAATGGAAATATATTTACAACTCGCATGATTTTATTGAATTGCTTCTGTTGTTTCTTTCTTGTCGCCGTCACTCGACTGTGTCATCGAGCCCCGAAGCAGTTTTGAAATTGAGAATATCTTTTTTACATATATTTTCATTAGTCTTAAAATTGAATAAAAAAGTCATCCCAAAGAACAATTCGTAGGAAACATTTAGAGTTGTAAAAATATTTGTGAAATTTACAATCTTTCAGGGATGGAAGGTTTCATCAGTCGATAGTATAATGTAATATTTTATAAAGTTTCAATGACTTTATTACTGTCGATTCAGTGTTGGGTGCTAAAATTTAACGTCATCTGCATTCTACCGAGCAAAAATTTTGTAATAAATTACTGCAATGCATCAATAAAGGCAATGTCTGTTTAAAGTTAATAAAGAATTTTACTTGTGTACTCTCATTCATGATCGGAATAATTTTCGGTTGTGAGCGCATATTAAATTTTCCCAAGTTGATTATCAATCACAGCACAACTTTAACTGGCTGCTATACACAGTGGTACCCTAAATCCTTAAACAATTTTTCATATTTGTGAAAATATGGTTGAAGGTTGGTCAGGGAGCCATTGCATAATAATATTATACATTTGTACATAGACTTTAAATGTATTATACGTTTTCATTAAAGTAAAAATATATATCTATGTAGAGCTAAATTGACTTCAATATTTTCTATCTTACCATAACCAATTGATAAAACAACAGTTCAGAAGTTTTACAAAAGATTATATCATTCACAGTTTTTTTAGTACCACAGTGAAATTTACAATGGATTATATCAACATGCACAATAATGCAGCGAAGTTTGCATCCATGTATCATTTATTGGGAAAGCCATCTATATCATAAAATTGCGATATTCAAATGATGTTAGTCACTTTACTGTGATGTGCATGTTAACGTGCAAAAAATCCATTCTAATTTAATTTTACCACATAAAAAATTTTAATAAGAAAATTGATTAAAAAGATTCAAGTTTTGTTTAATATTCCTGAAAGGAAAGGATGATTTGTGCAATTAAAGTTAATTTGAAATATGCTATTAAGAGAGATACAGAATATTTGAATAGATGTTATGTCCTTTTACACTGGCACATCAAAACAAAAGATTAAAATGTATATTTCATAAAATAATTTGAACTTATTTTAGATCAGAAATATGACATTAGTAATAGGAACATAATTTTGATTATCCAAAATGTATCCATTTACATATTTTTTGTTACAACCTGAGTTCTGCTTTTCGGCGTTTTCAAAGATTTCTAGTATACTGATGTAATGTATTCTCTTTATTTATTGAATTGGCATTTACTTGGTAGAATTCCATTATAAGGTGGTGAAAAAGAAGCAATGTATTTCAGTTCTACAAAATTTATAAGATATAAAGTTGATAGCTATTTCGGCTTACCTTCATCAGAACTATAGTTAAAAATATTCCAAGCTTTTCTTTCAACAATATTTTTCAATGGGATATTGAATAACAGTGGAAGGGTTAAACAATAATTATCTGGAAATATGTTATTCTATACATTGTTTTGGTAACTAAATAAATTTAAAACCATGCATAAAAAATGTTAGGTAGTTCGGAAAGAAATGACCATTCTTTTTTTGCTTCACTTTAATGTCAGTTTTTCAAAGGTTGCTGTTGAGTTAGCACGTCGTGGTTGGTATCATTTTAAAGCTCTATTAGTACTCTTTCTATTTTGACGTTTTTTTTTTGCCACTAAAAATGCAGAAGCCTGAAATTGAAGAGACTCATTTGCACCATATCATGCTGTTTTTGGCCTTGGATCAACGAGTAATAATTCATGTTTCTCAAGTCCAGACACAAAACGGATCCATTCTTCAGAATTGAAGAAGTGGGTCCTATACAGTAATTCGAGAAGAAAAAAACAATGATTATCGGCAAAGCAGGTACCTTTACCTACTGCTCGGCCAACATTGACTCTAAAAAAGGTTCTCCTTTGTTTTTGGTGGGATGTTAAAGGAATAATTCACTATGGATTATTAAAAACTGATGAAACCGTTACTGGATTGTGCCCGATTAGAACGTTTAAAAGAGCAGTTGCTCAAAAAACGATCGGTTTTGGTCAAAAATCAGAGGCGAATTAAAAGAACGGTCATTTCTTTTCGAACTACCTAATATATGAAAAGAAATGGTGTTTAAAAATATCATTTCTGTTTTTGGTTTTTTCTAGTTGAATAGGCAAATATAAGTCCTTTAGACTATGAGCGTCTTCTTCCAATATACATTTTTTCAGATCCTATCGTAGAATGCTGGAATTACACTCAGAAGAGACAGTTGAAACATTTTTTTTTTTTTGTAAATTACAAGAACCAGACGTTTTCAATTCAACAAAAAAAAATTAGAGATGGGTAAGACTGAATTCAAAAAGTTATAGATGTGGATAATAGTATAAAAATGGAATTTTAGGCAGTTGGTGTAAATACTTTTGAGCGTACTACCATTGCTGTAAATTCTGAAATTTATTTGCATGTATCCTGTAATTAAAATCTTTAATTTTTCAAAGCAAATCAAAAGTAAAAAGGGAGGGGGTACACACAAAAATAGCATCAGGCATTGCTTTACATTGGATGTATATGTATGACAAAATTGATATGAATGTCGGCACAATATTTTACAATAAAGTGATACGCCACTGCTTGTCAAACTTACAGCACAGATCTACACAATGCTTTTCGACTGACAACTGAAAGGCTATAAACTTTTCCTCAACATAAATTTAGAATGGCAATGTTCCAGAAGAATGCATGGTGGACAATAAGAAAGATTGAATGTTTTCAAAAGCGACAAAGTTTATTGTTCATCTAGTAAAATACTTACAATAAATTCAATGTACTTAGTTAAAAATAAATAATATAGGTAAAAACTTTACAAAGTAAAAATTAATTTGAATCCAAGACACATTGACGGAGCCTTTCAGCTGGTAAGAAGGTATTCAACACTGAAAGTTGTTAGTTTTTATAGGTATGTTGCTCTGATGAAACTTATGTTTTAACCACACCAAATTTGGCTTTACGTTTTTCTAGTTTCTCTTCATTTTCAGCATCTACCATTACTTTAGAGACAGAGGTACCAAACCTTTCAGCACGCTTTTTAAGAGTGTCTAAAGAGGTTGTCGATGTGTATGTTATTCTTTGTGGTGAATTTGTGTTTGTGATGCTTGTACTGTCTGAAGTGAAACGTGCTTTTCTTATTTCTTTGAGAGAGCTTTCAGTAGGTGGTAAGCCAAATCTTTTGGCGCGCATCTCTAACCTAGCTTTAGGATCCAGCGTCATTTTAGTCACTTTCGGTTCTAAATTACCAACAGATTCAACTTTTGAATTACTATCGGCAACAGAAGAATCTTCATTACTTGATACGGGGGCGACGATTATCGCTCTATTGAGTACGATTTTTTTGGCAGGTGTAGAGTCATCACTTTTTGCACTTATCGAGCGTTTTACGGTCGACTGAACCGGAGGAGAGAGGTCTTTGTCGTCGATAAGAGAATCTGCACTGGAAATTTTTGATGGCGAACGTCTCTTCATTATTCTCGTAGACTGCGGCGCGATCACTGTATTCCCGGTTACCGTATCGGGCGAATCAATGACGTTTTCTATAGTACCAGATCCCGATACTACCGATTCGTTTGCGATGATGTCGTCGTTTATCAGGTCGTTTACATGTTTATCCTCATCATCATCATCGCCAAGGACGCCGTCCAAATCAAGTTCATCGGAATCGAGAGTATCCTCAGTGAGACTATTCAGCGCGCTTTGTAATCTGGCTACCAGCTCACTTTTGTCACCGGCGGTACTCAATCCACGCATTTTTAATTCTTTTTTTAAGTCTACAACTTTCATTTTCATAACATCAGACGACTTCGAAAACACTGTGGAATCAGCCATGATGGGAATTATATTTCTTGTAGAATAGAATATGAAACGAACATATATTCATGTATTCATAACAAAAATATTTGCATCGAGGCAGGATCTTCAAACGTCAGCCTCAAAACTTGTCTATGCTTAAAGCGCTTTGACGTGCATAGACTCATAAACTAGCATATTTTACATCAAGGATGCAATTGGTCGATCACGAAGCAAAATTTAATCGACTTATTTAAAAATTATCATAATTTTCATTTTTTCAGTTACGACTATGTTAAACAAATATGATGATATTAAAATTATTTTTTTGAAAATTAAATTATAGAAAGCATGACCAAAATACACTTATGATTGGAGGTGATCGTCATTAAAATAGTAAAAAGTGGCTCCCAAACCTAAAAAGGCTACTTACACTTGCTTTAAAATCTTTCATAGACTATCCCATTTCTATCTTTTCAATACGAAAAGCTTTTCCTGCTTTTTGTAAGTGAGTTTTTCGTATAACTTTTAATTTTGAAAAAATAATCAACACATAAATATGCGTCAAATGGATGTACAGTCATAGAGAAAATGTCTATGAGAATGAAACATCCGTAGACAATTATCTACCTAACTGTGGTTGAAATTAACCTAAAATATCATTCACCAAATGACTTGTTTTCTTAGAAATTTCTCATATAAACTTTTGAATGATTTTAAAAACAATATCTCACCGCATGTGTTAAGTATGTTAAATTTTACTAGAAGCATACAATTTTCCCATGATTACAGAGCAAATTCGTGATGTATAAAGTACCATTTTCCTCCGAGAACTGTTCATCGAAAGCATATCTTTAATTTCAAATCAGATATTGTGAACAGATAAAACTCATAAAGAGAAGTTTACTTGATTGATAAATTAACTCAATAATTTTAGGTGGGTGTAGATCATTATATTATTCAACTATACATGTTACTGAAATGGAGCCTGAGATTGATCAGACTAACATTAAATTAACCAAAAACACAACACGTTATAATGGTAGAGTAAAAAAGCGCCAATGGGAAAACAAAGGGAGGTCGAGAAATCTAGAGGATGAATCTGATACAAGTAAACGAGTTTGCACGGAACCCTTCGAACGTATTAAAAGAAGAAAGGTTGCAATGCTGTTTGCTTATTCTGGAGTTAATTATTTTGGAATGCAAAGGTTTGAAACTTGTATTTTTAATGATTTAATTATCTTATGTTAAAGCATTTACTTGTTGACTTTTTAAATTAGTAAGTTCTTTTTATGTTTTCTCCTTAGGTATGCTTATTTCAGTATTTCCAATAGGTCCATAGTGAAATTAATCAATAGATAATCTGAATTAACTTATTTTAGAAACCCTGATGTTCCAACTATCGAAGAAGATTTATTAAAAGCCCTGTTTACAGCTAAGTATATAACTGAAGAAGCATTTCAACAGATCCAAACTATACAATTTCAAAGAGCTGCTCGCACAGATAAAGGGGTCTCAGCAGCTAGACAAGTTGTCTCCCTAAAAATGCGTAAGCAAACATAATTTTATTGTTATTTTATGCTATACACAAGATCTGTAAAAAAGTTTTGTATTTTTCACTTTATTTTATTTTGTGTTTTTTTACTGGGATTGAATTCTTAATTATTATTACAATTTCTAGCGGATGATGTCAAAATTTCAACAATCAATGAACTACTGCCGCCAGAAATAAGAATATTTTCCATCAAAAGGGTTACCAAAGGATTCAATTCAAAATCTCAATGTGATGCACGCACTTACATTTATATGTTACCAACATTTTCATTTGAAAACCATAATGTACCAATTCCTGATGTTGAATCTTATCGTATATCTATGCAAATAATTGAGAATGTGAGAACCTTACTGAAAAAATATGAGGGAACTCGAAACTTTCATAATTTTACATCTAAAAAGTAAGTTTCACAACCCCTTAACTTTTAAGGTGTTAACTGTCACTTCTTGATGGAAAGGCATGATATTTTAAATAATAAAAACACATTTTTTTAGTACTTATTTCCACAATATATTTTTTGATCAGGACCGGTTTCGCTCATCGCGAGCATTATCAACTGATAGAATACAATTTACAAACAAGTCTATTTATACAAAACAAAAAAATTATTTGAGTTAATGGTAGCAGGTGTACAAAACCATGGGTTCAAGAACTAGGAAATAATTTACATAAAATCATACAATATTGATACAAATAAAGTAAATTAGTATAAAAATTAAATGTTCACAATCACTTATTAGGAATTACAATTACAATTGTGGTAAATCAATAATCCATTAGGAGCTCTGAACAATCAATAAGGAAGTAAGGAGTTTAGTGACAATATCATAAGTAACTCGTCTAGACACCACATTTCACATAAGTTGTCAACTTTTCATTCTTTTATTCATCGCTTGTTGACAATTCCTATGACAGAATCAAATTTCAATTTAGAATTCAACACCATTGAACAGATTGTCACTAAACTCCTTACTTCCTTATTGATTGTTCAGAGCTCCTAATGGATTATTGATTTACCATAATTGTAATTGTAATTCTTAATAAGTGATTGCGAACATTTAATTTTTATACTAATTTACTTTATTTGTATCAATATTGTATGATTTTATGTAAATTGTTTCGTAGTTCTTGAACCCATGGTTTTGTACACCTGCTACCTTTAACTCAAATTAATTTTTTGTTTTGTATAAATAGACTTGTTTGTAAATTGTATTCTATCAGTTGATAATGCTCGCGATGAGCGAAACCGGTCCTGATCAAAAAATATATTGTGGAAATAAGTACTAAAAAAATGTGTTTTTATTATTTAAAAAAAAAACCCCCTTAACTGTTAACATGTACTGTAATACAGTAGTGCATCATAGCTAAGCTCAAAGCAAATCAATGATATTTATTTATAAAATTTTTAAGGGAATTCATTGATCCTTCTTCAAAAAGATACATGATGTCTTTTGAATGCGGAGAACCTTTTATCGATGATAAGATGGAGTTTGTAGTGCTAAAAATCAAGGTAAACAATACATTTCCAGTCAAATTGTGCTGTAATTTTTAATATTTGTTATAATGAAGCATTTTATGTTTCAAATATAATAAATAGGTGCTTTTTATTTACATCTTTATTATCTCTTTTTCAGGGTCAAAGTTTCATGATGCATCAAATAAGAAAAATGGTTGGTCTTGCTTTAGCAATAATCCGTGGACTGACTAATGAAGAGACTTTAGAAAAGTCCTGGACATCAGATCGTATTGACTTGCCAATGGCTCCAGGACTGGGACTCATATTAGATCAAGTAAAAATATTCCTGCTTACATATTTGAATAATGTGATTAGCGAAAATTAAAAAGGAATCGCATAATACAAATTCAAACTCAGCGGCTAAGTGTTTGCATCTTTGTAATAAAAGTCGCAAGATAACGGCTTTAGAACAGCTGGAAATCAATAGATATCAACTATTACAAAAGATTCTAAAAAACAAACTAATATATGTTGATCGCCATTGCTCAATCCTCTACAGGGGTCTGTTTTGTTTCCGTAATAGACCATTTCCGGGCATATGTAAACTTATTGATATAGCTGCCTTTTAGTTTCATTTACAAATATTAGTTTTATTGCGAGCAAGAAACAAGCTAGGTCGTTAAAACAGGAGAGATGTATTGTGTACCTTTTCTACACATCTATATATAGATAAGCAAATGTTCGTTTAAGCATAGCTCTGACGATGGCGTGAGCCGAAGTAGCTATTAACTATATCTTAAAAAAATAATTTTGTAGAACTAAAATACATTGCTATTTTTTTTTCACCGTGTTATAATGGAGTTTTATCAAGTGAATGTCAATTCAATAAATGAAAACAATTATTTTTCTAACCTGTCCAAAATTCTCTTTAACCGCTTTAGTACGAGGACATATGTGTCCCTAGGCATGGGACGAAGCGAATACCGTAGGGACATATGTGTCCAAAGACATTTAAAAATACGTATAAAATATTCTAATTGGAAACATCGTGTTATTTTTTCACATATTGCTATCATTATCATGAAGAAAAAAATTGTATCATTCCTGTTAATAAATATTACCGAAAAATCATATTCAATAGAAGTCGACGTAGAGAGGTCGCTAGGGGTGCCACTTTCGGTGTAGTCCATACAATTGAAGCGTGAATAATTGTGAAGCGAAATAATGCAAGTCTAAATGTATCCCTTGGCGAACTTTCACCATTTGGGTCTATAGTTTATACCTGAACTCCAGAAATCTATCCATATTCCATGTTTTGCTGTTTACTTGGGTCAGATTTATTTCATCAATCAAGCAATTATTTGTGTTCACATTAAAAAAAAATTTTTTTTAATAATATCACATTTTGCAATAGTTTTCACCCTTTTTTTTATATCATGGTAATAAATTATTATTTTGTAATATTCATGGCATCGTGGTATTGCGTTTCTTTGGCATTATATTTGAACAATTTATGCATCAACCAATGCTCATATATTCTGTTATAAGAATTTCTTGCCAACAACACGCTAAAGTGCTAAAATGTATAAATTTTGCTGTCATTACTTTGTGAAGTTTTTCACAAAACAATGTTTTAAACCTTTATCAAATGAAAATTATAAATTTTAATATTTTTGCACCACATTTCTATGTAAATTTGCAGGTGATGACTTTTATGGAAAAATATTGCTCAAATATTTAAAAAAAAAAATAATCGTTGAACCTAAAATTATAAAACCATTCTGATAACTGCAAGATTCAAAAAAAAAAAACAAATAAAATCTGGGGTTATTGAAAAATAAATATTTTTGTGCCTCAATCAGCCTATTAATTATTCACACTCTAAAACTGAGTTAAAATATAGTTTGTATGTAAAATGAATTGTAAAATAAGAAATGTCTATATCTTAATAACATTTGTAGGAGTCTTTAATGTGCCTTCTACTATTACAGACATGTGTTTTACAAGTTTATCGTAAGACTTTTCTGTGTTATTTTAAATTATTGCAGTAGAGCAAAGATGGGGCTGAACGTTTGTGAAAGAATATCAATTAAAAATATTACATCTCGTGCTGTTAATTTAATTTCAAAGTTGCTCACGCTCCTGTGTGTGCCTTATTCCATTCACATACCAGGGCGTGTGAGGCATTGAACTGGCTAAAAATCTCTTTTCTTGTAATGTAAAATTTTTAGCTGAAAACGATTTATTATATGTTCTGATAAATAAAATAGTTGTTTTTTTTAATTTATTCATTTTGTTAGTGTTAATTTACACATTTGTGCTAATTCAATTATTATTTGTTCTATTTCATCTTACTGGCTTCTTCTGTGGTTTTGTGCAGCATCAGTAACTGGATGGATTTTGTATAATATAATTACTATTTTTCTATTCCATTCCAGTTTTTCTTGGCTACATTTGCTCACAAAAGTAAAGAATTTTTGAAAAAAATTATGAAAAAACTGCCTAGTGTTTGTCTGATTGGATGTCTCACTGACAATTTAATATTTTCTTATGAGCCTTAGAGAACCATATATCAACTAATAATTTCATTAACTTTTGCAGGTGCACTACGATCGCTACAATAACCGATATAGTAAAGATGGATTCCATGAATCCCTCACATGGGACGATATTGAAAGTGAAATCGAAGAATTCAAGAAAAAATTTATATATCCAAATATAATAACCACAGAGCAAAAAGAAAAGTCTATGGAGAACTGGCTTCAGACGCTGAATTTACATTCGTATGATGTGAGAGATGAAAACAAAACGGGAACGAATGACTTGGATCTCGAACAGAACAGTGATGATGAAATTGATGAAGAAACGTCGAAGAAAGCAACTGAAACTGCAGATTTAAAAGTCTCAGTTTAATTTCAATATCCAGCAGGATTTTATTTTATAATCATGATATCAATTTCCACATTCCAATATCCAATTCTTCTTCAAGAACAGCTTCTCAATTGAATAAATGAAACAATAATTTTTATGCAACCAACTGTATGATGGATACACATTTCCGATTTATTTCAATGAATTCAATGTATTGGAAAGAATGAGTAAATATTTCAACAGTAAAATAAAATTATATCCTCTTCTGTAAAAAATGTTTTATTCAAAAAATTAAATATAAGAAAAACAAATCAATAATTTACAAGATAAAATGGAATTAAATTAAGATGTTTTTTTTATTACTTGGTATTAAAATTGAAATAAAATGATTCTCTCATGCATCCTTAGCTTCAAGACTTTTAATTGCCATTTGTAAAGCTCCCTCTCGTGTCTGGTTACCGCCTATGAATCCCGTAGAATGACAAAATATTGTTCCTGGGATGCCAGATACTTCGCTAAGCACCGTATCTCTAACTCCCCACCAATCATTCAGTAAAAATTTCCTGAAAAAATCCAAATACCCAAAAATACTTATCAAACTGAAACAATGAAAACAAATTTCATCACCATGAGCCAGCAATGCATGCAGGAAGGTGTAAGGAATGCAAGGCATTCAGTTACATAATAGCATAAATGGATGTACATTTTGTAAAAAATGACATTAGCCACAGAAGAATTATTGACAAAGTGCACTTGTGTAGTACAATAAGAAATGATATTTCTAACAAAATTGAGCCAGTCGTCTAATAATGTATGCAGATATTTATAGAAAAATGAAGACGACTCCAGTTGAATTGGGAAGAAATGGATATACAGATAATTTTGCAGTGAGTCTGTTTATAAAAATTATTAGAAATTTTGTAATAAAAATGTATCTATAAAGTTTACAAAGGTTGAGGGAAACACAATTTGATTTACAAATGCTTAGCATTAAAAGCACAAAATTTCCGTTGTATTTTAGATAATGATGATACCAAAAGTTGATAAGATAAAAAATCACTATTATAATTAGTACAAAATTGTACCTGCACACAAAACTCTCTGGTGTATTAGGCACACATTGCACTCTCCATCCGCCCTTTCCATCTTTAAATATAGAGTAAAGTATAGATTCTTTTAACTGTAATTCTTTTTCTATATCAAAAAAGTGTTGTTTCCATGGAACAGTCTTTTCTAATTCGATAATTTGGCCGCTCGGATGCACGTCAAACCTCTTTAGAATGCTTGATTCGACTTCTGCTCTTGCTGGCCACCATACAGTAGCATAGTAAGAAATTCTATCCAGAAACTCGTTGCCCACTAGGGACATGGCTTCTTCAAACCGAGTTGTCACATTAATATTCTCAGGCGAATTCCATTCTGGATTCAGTCTACCGACACGAGCACTAATATTTGAAGAAATACGATAATGGGGTTCTCCTTCACACATCGGAATCCCATTATCAATAGCATCAATTTCTTGTATTACAGTTTCATAAATTTTTTCAAAGATGATTTTGATAGCCACATCCCCTAAATTTACTCTCTGTCTTATGATATCTTCTCCAAAATATGTGTACACCAGTCCGGCTGAGCTAAGTCTAAAAAAAAATATTTATACATGAATGCAAGCCTTACACCTGTGTTGGTTTATATTTTTTATGTGACTTTTTGAATAGTTGGCTGTGGAATATGTTATGCACATATATAACACTGATTATGCGCCTGGCCAGAGCCCTCTATTAATAGTAGAGATTATTATGACCTGGCACGTCACTCTGGGCCTGTATGAAACTGGATATTACCAAGCATATGCTACATGCTATATTTTATATGTGATACACAGAAACATGCTGCACTAAGCAATTTTTCCAGAGTCAATGTGTTAAAAGAACTAACCATATGTAAAATAAGAAGTTTGAAACAATCAAACAGAAAAAATTTAGTATTGCTGTGTGTTGACTTTAAAATATAAAAAAAAGTGGTACAAATAACCATTGTATCCATTGTATGCAACACTTTCAGCAGTATCTAGTAATTAACATCAGGCAGAATGTAATGAGTAATTTATAATGGTCATATTATATTTTACAATCATCCAAGTGTGAAAGAGTTTGCATATATATAATTTTACTAACGACTTACTTTATTTTATATTTTTTCATACATGGCAGTAAACTACCTATAGTCTCTGAAAATCCTCTTTGGTGATGATCATATCTATGAGTTGCTTTATCAAAGACACTGCCTACGTCAACAACGACATCACACTCATTCAAAATATTCAGGTCTCTGGTTCTTACAATTTCAGCATCAACATACTGGGGAAGCTGCTTCAACATGAAGCATGCCAATGCTTCATCACAGTGGAAAATCCCATCGTGAGTACCTATTTTAAGTGCCTTCTAAAATGAATAATTTCTTTATAGACTTCAACCATACAACACACAGTATTAACACATCATATAATATATGTACAGTGGAACCTCGATCAACCATTCTCGCATGATACGTTTTCCCGGATGGATGGTTAATTTTTTATAGTCTCGTCAAACACTCATAAGAACAAAGTTAAATAATCTCGCATTAACCGCTCCCCAATTTATAGATTTCCTCGATCCATCGTCTAAATGTTATGGTCCCGTCTCAAATATTCTCCTGATTGGCCGGTTTTGGTACATAACTCTTTCTATACAATACAGGTAATATAAGATTTAATTGATATGACTTCTACAGAGCCCTTTCATATATACCAATTTTTATAAAACCACATTTTTTGGAAATTAAAGAGGGGACATTAAGATTTTGCTTTTTTAATTAATATTTTAAGCTTTCTTACATTCCTAGTTTCCAAGAGTCCCTTGAAAAACGTGGAATCGAGGTTTCATTGTATTCAATATATTATAACGTTAATAAATTTGAACACAACAATAACGAGCGTTGAATATTTACTTTGATTTTCTTCGAAAAATCTCCTGACATTATTTTATGATTGAGCGAACGGTTGGAGTTATGAATAATGATCGAAGTAAGAAAATTATTATTTGACTGTTTCAACAAATGTTCCAAGTAATAACAGAACGACCTCAGCATAACCCACAAATAACACACTATAATTACGTCAAATTGTGCAGTACGCATAACCTTAATACGATCTGTTTGACGCGAAACCATAAACAACCATGTCGCTAACTATGGACTAATACAGGTACTGGTAAACCACAACCCGCGAACAATATTATATTTTTTGAACAAGATTCAATTTTAATCTTATAATGCCTTTTTCTGAATGTGATTGAAAATAAATAAAATAAGTTTATTATTTCTTTGTCTTGTAATTCTATTATCTTGTGTCTTGTTCAAGCTAAGAAAGAATTAAAATTGTGAGTCTGGAGTGAAATAAATTCTAAAATGTTTTCCTTAAAGCAACCAACATTTTTTATTACTCGTAAGTTTCTCTATGAAGATTTACTACAACTTATTTATATATAAAAAATAATCGTATATATCATAAGTTATAGCACTTATTATAAAAATTAATTATTATAGGTGTATAATAAAAATCAACGTGAAGTTCAGCGACTGTAAGTAATTATTCATTATGTTTCAAAAACATTTGATTGTTTATATTGCACAATATTTTTCTGTAGATAGAATTAGTATGATTATATCTGTAATAGTTCATATGCAATATACATACAAACTAATTGTAATATTACGGAAGGTTCACAATATATACTGCATAATTTATATGAGCTAATATTTAATATCGAATAAATAATTATGGATAAAACACACGAATCTGTAGTATCTACATCTATTCATACTGGCAACTATGAAGAAATAGAATGATCTAACAACTTGCTGTAATACAAGTTTACTTGTCTATGACTAAGATTATCTGCGTCGGTTCTTGAGTACATAGCTTGTGGTTCTTGGCGGCATCTCGACTCTGCGGGTACTTGTAAGACTGCAGCTCTTAAACTGTCTCACATTGCGCCGGTTGAAGTAGCTAATATCATAAATATTACATGAAATTTCTGTTATTTCTTTATTTTTTCAATTAAAGCGGTCTTTATTCTATAATTTAAACTTTTAAAAGTAATTTCAAATATCACCATGGTTGGAACTTACAAGAAGCCCGACGTGCAGGCGTTGAGTGATTTGGCGAATAAGCTGAGGATACACAGCATCACATCCACCGACGCATCGAAGTCTGGGTAAGGATTGTCATCTTAATTAGAAAGTTTTCATTCTTTTCATTAAAATTTTCGATGTTATCATTGAAATGTAACCCCAAGAGTTAACATTGCCATCAAAGGTCTTTTGAAGGTGACTTAAACTAGGCGAATCACCACCGGTTCCATGAGGATGCCCTTCACTTTTCAAAGTTGTTGTGTGCCCTAGTTTATTAATGTTTATATCCATACTACAAAAATTATTCATGACTAGTAAGTGTAACTATCACATGGGATTTAAAAGAAGCAGGGAGGTACGTACTGTATTTTAAATTCAAATTATACCGCCGGCAGCTAAATTTCACAAGTCACGATTGATGTCAATTCATAATGATTTTACGTACTTTTACTACTTTCTTGGTCTTATGCTGATTTCATTATAATTTAAATTTATCTATGCGTACTGTTATAATTAGCGATAAATCTAAAATTTATGATTAAAGTTTACATTTCAAAAGTTCGCCAAAATTATCCGTATAATGAGAATTGCTTGCTGAAGTCGTTTAGATTCTAAATAATTATGTTTTAAACTAAAAGTAATGTTATAATTTCTATTTCTTTGAGTAAAGTAATGTTATAAATAAATAATAGTTCTTGACTGACAAATTTAGAAAACCACTTGTACAATATAACCAATAAAACTATGTTTATATAGTTAAATGCTTTGGCGTTTATTCAGCTGTCTCCCAAAATATTACTCATTGATACGTAATAATTAGTGGATTAGGTGCATTTTTTTAAAATGGAAATGTCTTGGGCACATGTAGTTAGATTAGTTATAAGCAATTATCGTATCGTCTTTTCACCTAAAATATAATGTTCTCAAATACGAAAGGTTTCCATGTGTGTAAAATGGACTGCATGTTAACGTAAATGTACAGCCATCTTATAAAAAAATCTTATGTGAAAGATTCTTATTGTTGCAAACATCTGAAAATCTTACCTTTCATTACTTGAATATAATACAATTAAAGCTCAAAATTAAAATAAATGCTGAAAAACAATAAAATCAAAACTGAGTTAAGAATGTCAATGTTAATCCAAAATAAAAGATCGAGTTGCAAGGATATTTATTATAAAAATAGGACGCAAAGAAATATTAGACTAGGTTTGCACAAGTTGTGCATTTTGTACAGAAAAAAAATGCTGTATTTTTAATTGACACTGCATAGGTATTAATTAATACATCCCTTGATTTAAATTTTTTACTTATGAATTAGTGACAGTGTTGAGAGTATGCATTATTTTGACCTCATCTTATTTTATTGACCTCTGTTGAGGTTTGTCATTTTAAAAAAAATTGATAAGCAATTATTTCATTCATTAAATTGTATAATTTACGAAAGTCATTATGGATTAGTTTTATTTTTTAGGGTCTTTCATATAATGTGTGTTTATGTATTTCTAATATAAATTTTGCTTTCATCTTAAATGTAACTATACTTTCAGATATTAAAATGAAGAACAGAAAATGATTTAAATTCAAATTTAATGCTCTCGTTGGAGATAACAAAATAATGAGGGAAAAGCAAGTAATTCTTGGCTACTATACCTGATATGATTCTTGTTAGATTCATGTCGAGAGTAAAATTTGGTTTCATAACAGAAATTTATAAAAAATGTCATTCTAATTGTATGTAATTTAATTGTCCTTTTAATAAGAAACAATTTCATAACGGAACTTTTGCTTGAATTTTTAAATTTCTTTCAATGCTCTGTATTAGAAATAAGTTAAATACCTGTTGTGAGGTGTCAATGTAAGACCGTTGAATTTGTTTCTTTCTATTCAAACAAAAGCATTACAAAAGTTCATTTGAAAATTTTATAAAACACAAAAAAGTTTCGATAGTTATTTGTAATAAAAAGATGACCATTAAAAATATTATCTTTGTGAAAAAACCTCACATCTACGAGTGTCAATTGGCCAACACATAATATTCTCAAAGTTTTCTTTTTGTTAAAAGCTAATTTTCTTTGTATGCTATCAGCTTTCAGTGTTGTGAACACATACAAATTATTCGTGAATAAAAATGGTTTTATTTTAGCATGTATTCCCAAAGAGGTATTTATGTGTTGCCGTGTATTCGTCAGATCTAGCTATTGTTTATTATCAATTTTTTAGATTCTTGAGATTGAGAAATCTCTCAGCCATGTTGTGAATTTCGATAATGAAAATTATTTTGCACTGCTAATGTCTCAACTGTTGAGATGGCTGATTGCAGTGAATTGATTGTTGATACTGAAAATTTGAGATTTAGCACTCTCATGGCACAGTGTTAAAATTTTTGCATACAAGCTGATCTATGTGTTATATTGTCTGATTTGTCATGAAAATATTTATTATTATTTTTTATGTGGTTTTATTATTTCCTTGGTCTTTAGTTCCATTCATTATTAAAATTTATATTTAATATCAATACAGTCAATCACCGTTGCAATCTCTTCCTCATTGTGTTTACAAAAGTTTTATTTTGCAGACATCCAACATCATGCGCTTCGATAGCCGAAATAATGTCAGTGTTGTTCTTCGACACGATGCGATACAACTATCAAACTCCCAGAGATGCCTCAAGCGATCGTTTCATTTTATCAAAGGTAATGGATATTCTTTGAATGTTTGACTATAAATTAAGAGAAACTAAAAATTATTCAGTAGTTAGATGCGACACAGTTGTCAGCATAAAAAAAGATTTATTTTAAAAATACATATTACTGTATTAATTTGCTTCTTCGTCACCTCAGGGTCATGCTGCTCCTATCCTTTATGCTGCGTTTGCAGAGTCAGGCAATTTTGATGTGTCTCTTTTGCAAAATTTACGCAAGATCGATTCAGATCTCGAAGGCCACCCGACTCCTCGTCTGCCTTTCATTGATGTTGGTACGGGATCTCTAGGTCAGGGATTAGCTGTTGCTTGCGGAATGGCATATGTTGGCAAATATTTTGATAAGGAACCATACAGGTAATTTGATTTAATTTTGTGTGTCTTTCGTCATATGACAGTCAATTCCAATGTCAAGGCCACTTTGAATTTAAATTTCAAATTGGATGTAAAGGTAATTTTATTTTGAGTCAGTCAAAATTAAAAATTTTAATTGTGTTTCTTATTTTAAACAATCCTGATAGTGTATGTAATCTGAGCTAGATAAGATTTCGTCAAAATTTTTTTCTGATGAATTTCAGTCACTTGGTAGAAACATGAACAGCAAGAAAGACTAATATAATATTTATAATACATAAAGAATGATTATAAGATAACACACTTCCTATATTGTTATCAGCTTGGGAGATACATTATTGTGCTGATGTCTAATATATTTCTGACTTTGATTTTCTGAATTGTTCTTTTTTTCCTCTTGAGCTTAAATATACCTCATACTTTTAATTTACAATGTCTTCCGACATATCTTGATGGATTTCAACATCAAATTCAGTTGCATTCGAGTGCTAGAATGTATGAAGTTGCTGAAAGGCAAAATCCAGCTTGTGAGTGTCAGAAGATGTTGAAATGTACACACTTTCAAAAATTAAAATTTTGTATTTCTATACATTGTATATATTTTACTATAATAACTATATATTGCCTGCCTGATTTAAAAAAAATGATATTTTATCATATATAATTGTGAAGACTATTTTAGCTTTTACTAACAAATGTTAAATAATTGACAATATTGTTAGATACGAGTGATACCATAATGTGTTATAAATCCCAAATGAAATACTGATTTTTAAAGCTAGATGAATTATCTCTTTACACAATTAATGTGATACCCTCTTTCTTTTATTTCATATGAAATAATTAGCATGTTTGTCATTAATGTCTATGTAATTATTGCTTTTTTTCCAGGGTCTACTGTGTGGTTGGTGACGGAGAGGCAGCCGAGGGTAGTATTTGGGAATCTCTTCATTTCGCTTCACATTACAATCTTGATAATTTGTGTGTCATATTTGACGTCAATCGATTGGGACAATCTGAACCTACTTCTTTGCAGCACAAGGTGAATGAATGTTATTAAAAGAATAATCGATGCTTTTATTCCACATTTTATTTATTAGTTTTATTTAATAAAAAAACATTGTTGTCTTAACATGGAATTGATTTTACCAGTTGGATGTATATCATCGCCGCATCGAAGCATTCGGTCTGCACACTTTGACAGTGGACGGACATGACATCGGTGAACTGAGCAAAGCATTCTTTGAAGCTGAAAGTACATCTAATAAGCCCACTGCACTTGTCTGCAAAACTTTCAAGGGTAGAGGTTTCCCCAATATTGAAGATTTGGAGAATTGGCACGGAAAGGCTCTGGGATCCGAATCTGAAAGGGTTTTGAAGGTAAGATTGTGTCATATCATGCATTTATTTAATAGTGTTAAATGACAGCTTCGCACATACATGAATGCTGAATTTATGTGATGAGAAAAGTTTGTTGATATTCATAATAAATATGAGTAAATGAGATATAATATCTAATTAAAATATGTGAAAAGTCTCTCATATTTAAAATTCAATTTCTCACTTGACAATGCTTACACATATTGAATTTGAATTGTTACAACTTTGTTCTATTCTTCATGTTTTGTCACTAACATCTTCAGGCAATTCTATCACATGGTTGCAACAGAACTAACAAACTTACAAATATATTATATAACACATAGTCTTTCTAAACAATATTTTTGTTACCAGTGCGCAGAAACTAGCATATAATTTCAAATTCATTATGGACTAGCGGTGAAGATGATAAATTGAAAAGGCCTTTAAGGTGTTAACTGTCACTTCTTGACGGAAAGGCATGATATTTTAAATAATAAAAACACATTTTTTAGTACTTATTTCCACAATATATTTTTTGATCAGGACCGGTTTCGCTCATCGCGAGCATTTGATAATGCGCGAATGATGATTATGAGCGAAACCGGTCCTGATCATTATCATTAGTTGATAATGCTCGCGATGAGCGAAACCGGTCCTGATCAAAAAATATATTGTGGAAATAAGTACTAAAAAAAGTGTTTTTATTAATGAAATTATATTAAATGAAATTATATTAAATGAAATTATATTAAATATTATAAAAAAATTAAAAGGATTGGCAAATATCCATGTTCGTAATATCTAAGACAAATACTTTTAACGAGTATTTGTGGCAGTAGCAGGCCATATCAGGCGATATTTTGGAACGAAAATCATTCTAACATGTGAAAGATTTCCTGCATTACTGACAATCGAACCTCTACATGCCAATTGCTGGGGATTTATTGGAATGTTTATATTATTTCAGCATTTGCGTGGTCAACTGTCTCAGCCAGATAGAAAGCTGTCTCCCATTAAGCCTTTGAGCGTAGTTCCAGCTGTGAAGATTACAGGAGTGACTTTGTCATCTCCTCCTCAGTACAAAGCCGGAGAGAAAGTCGCAACACGACTATCGTATGGCACTGCTCTCAAAAAAATTGCAGATACCAACCCAAGGTAGCTATGTTCGCTAACAATTATTTTGAACTAACTTTATATTAACATTATATAAGGTTACTACATTAAATTATTTCTTTTGCAGAGTTATCGCTTTAGATGGTGACACGAAAAATTCCACTTTCAGTGATAAACTGAAGGCTGCCTACCCAGACAGGTAACTGCATACTCTTAAAAAATTATTTATCTGAGTGCAAGTCATAAACAAAAACTTTTGATCGATTTGTTTAATTCGGCTACATTCAATCCTCGGCTCAGATGCCGCATGTGGCCTAGTTGAAGATTTTCTGCAGTTATATATAACATAGCAATATCAAATAATTTCAAGCCGTACGGGACATCACTGGTTTTGTTAGACCATTTTCACATTTAATTGAATTAGTTTTAACTATAAAATGATCGTTTTGAGGACTGCGAAATGAAAAATGCTGAGGTTTTTGTAAATTTTGAAAGGTACATTGAATGTTTCATCGCCGAGCAAAATTTGGTTGGAGTCGCAATTGGCGCAGCTTGCCGGGACAGGACCATCGCTTTCGTTTCTACATTTGCTGCCTTCTTCACTAGAGCTTTTGATCAAGTCAGTCTATTCATTTATTATGTAGCAAACAAAAGCAACTTTGTTATTCAAATTTGAAATAATAGTATCTTTAGTAAAATTTGTAAATTTTTTAACAGATCCGTATGGGTGCTATAAGCCAGACAAATATCAATTTGGTCGGCTCGCATTGTGGAGTGTCAATTGGAGAAGATGGACCTTCGCAGATGGGATTGGAAGATTTGGCGTTCTTCAGAACAATCCCCACCACCACCGTCTTCTATCCTAGGTCATTAATTTTCACTTTACTGTTCATTTGTTTTGTATCATTTAACCCGTTGAGGAGTATGGCCGTACATGTACGTCCAAATATTGTGATGTCTTTTATCAATTGCAAGTTCCGTATTTTTTGTTGAATAATTATAATTTCTTCAGATATTCATGCTGCACATATCTGTCAATAATTTTAAGCAGTCGGGCTTACATTTTTTATTTGTTTCAAAGTAATAAAAGAATTTTACAAAAAAAAATTCAAAGAAATTACACTTTTAATCGTGTATCATAAAATTTACTGTCTGTTCGACCGCTTTCTTTCTAGGAATCAGTGTCAATATCGAACTATGTTTACTCAAACTGCAATTTTTTTTAGGTTCAAACTAAAGTAATTGTTTCTAGAAAATTCATAGTGAATAAATTTATTTACATTTATTACTATGCATTTCTCATTTGTACAGCTTTATTTACTACGTGATATAATAATAAATATTCTTTCTGGATTCAACCACAAAAAAAACACATATTTCATATGAAGTGTAACAAAAAATATTTAAAATCAACCAAAAAACTTATTTCGTAAAAAAATAACTCACTACTCAACGGGTTAAAAGCATGATCATTCAGAATATTAGTCTTGTTTAAAAATTGCATTCAGATTGATAGAGTGCAGAATGATGGTAAAGAGTCGATCACTGAATTTGTTTTTGATAAATCTGGAACCGTGTTGAGTGTTTCATATGTTAAATGAATATTATATGCATTTTTATAGCGGAAATAAAATATATAGCCATAGAAATATTGCAACCCTAAAATATTAATAGTATTTTTGTATCTCTCGAGCAGTGATGCAGTTTCCTGTGAAAGAGCTGTCGAGCTAGCAGCCAATACCAGCGGAATCTGCTACATAAGAACATCTCGACCAAACACTTCAATGTTGTATCCCAATGAAGAAAAATTCCAGGTTTGGCGAAATTTTGACACTTTCATGCTGTATTTTATATTATTTCACAATTCAAATGAAATAATTTCAAAGTTCTTATTTTTGGGCGGTCAAAACGATTCATCATTTTACAATTTTAATTATTGATTGCTTTTTTTATAGATCGGAGTGGCAAAAATAGTGAAGCAATCACCCAGTGACCATGTTTTGTTGATCGGTTCGGGGATAACTCTTCATGAAGCTATGACCGCTCACGATATTCTCAAACCTCTCGGAATCAATGCTAGAATTTTGGATCCGTTCACCATCAAGCCTTTAGATAATAAGGCTATTTTGCAGAATGCTGCCGCTTGTGGAGGTAGAATTGTTGTAGTTGAAGACCATTACTATCAAGGTTAGTGATCTTATTTGTATTATGAAGTAATATTCTATGTTATGCCAAAATGAGGTGGATATATAATAGGATTGGCTGGAGATATAGATAAGACTGGAAAGTTCTGTCCATTTCCTTGATACAATTTTGGACAAACAAGGACGTGTTTCTTTGGCGTATGTTCGACTCATTTTTATCATTTAATGTATATACACCTACCTTGCAAATCAACTGAAAACAAGTTCATTCATGTTAGTCTTATGTGTGAAGCGATAGTGTACCCATGTCTACTGACAAAGTTCGTTTATGTCACTGTATTCTATACGAATTTCAGCAAAGAAGAGATGCTACAGAAGTAGAGTAGAAATTTATTGAAAGTGTTTGGTGAAGGTACAGTTTCTGATAGGTCATGCAGATGGTTCGAAAAATTTGGAACAGGTGATTTCAACAATTTTAATTAGCCATCTTTGACCATTCATGAGACCATCTTTGTTAAGACCATGTGTCGAAGCAAGTTCCTTTTCTGACAATATCGGAGATTGCAGAAAGGCTTAATTCAGCTCAGCAAACCATTTCAGACCATATTAGGAAGATAGAAGAATAAACATATACTTGCTTGTTGAAAATTGTATCATAGAAACAGACAGAACTTTCCGGTAGATCTCATGATAGTCAAAATTTTATTTATCTTCATTTTATAATGTCATGTTGTTTTTTTAAGCGAACCTATTAGGATTAAGTTTCTTTTCAGTTTTTGTTCATTCTTTACCCACTATTAAATTTTTTCAATAAAAACACATTTTTAGTACTTATTTCCACAATATAACTTTTGATCAGGACCGGTTTCGCTCATCGCGAGCATTATCAGCTGATTGTGGAAATAAGTACTAATAAATGTGTTTTTATTATTTAAAATATCATGCCTTTCCACCAAGAAGTGACAGTTAACATCTTAAAAGCACTGAATTCTTGTTATGGTATTCTATTTTGATTATACTCAGGTGGTTTGGGAGAAGCCGTGCTAGCGGCAGTGGCCCTGGAAAGAAATATTGTGGTGAAGCATCTTGCTGTTGGACAAGTTCCCCGTTCGGGACCTTGTGATCTCTTACTCGACATGTTCGGAATCTCAGCCAAGCACATTGTCAACGCTGCCAAGGAGATTGTCAACATTTAAACTTTGTTGCATGCCTTATCTCATACTGATTTTTTTCAACCCTCCCAGTTTAAGTGCGTTTTTATGAGATTTCCAACTTGCTCATAATTTGTCTTACGTAGTGGTAATAAAGTTTCAAGTCTGGATGATAAATCTGTTGGTCTATTACGAATGCCCATTCCTTTCATGCTAATGAAATTATTGCATAATTTTAAGCGGTGCTTAGTTTTTTTATATTTTTTTAAACATAATAAATGGTCTGAAAATTTTTGAAATCATTCCACTGTATATTCCATGAGTTTTATATAAGAATATTTTTCATAATGTTATCATAATTTGGTGAAAACTTTTGTATTCATAATATTGATTGAAATAAAAGTATATTTTAGATATTGTCTTATTTCTGATACTATTTAATTTTTTTAAATGTTTTGTATGTGAGCGAACCTGCCTGCGCCCTAAGACTTGCAATATCAATACCTTCCATGAATCAATGTTCATTTGTTTACCTTTTATTTTATGTGAGAATTGAAAAAAAATGCATAGACCTACCTACCACATGCATATCCGTAAATGAGCTTATGAAAGTTAAAGTGAGCCAACTGCCGTTTACGAAAAAAATAAGTTGAACGACGAGCAAAGTGTGCTATATAAAATTATACTAGGTATCACACCACGTTGTGCCAGGTGCCCAAAGCGATGTCGCGATTTATTTTTCAAAAAACACTTGCAAAATATTGGTTTAGAGAGCAGGGTGCAACAAGAGAATATACAAGTAAGTATCTTATCAGGATATTGAGTCAATACTGATAGTTTTAACTGTGGCCGATGAGTACCCAACATGGTTAATGAAATGTGATGCTTTGCGGAACACTCAATGTAGGGCGATCAATTGGTAATAATACAGAAACACCCATAGTACGGGGCAGTAAAATACAACATAGTACATGGTTATTGAAAAATATTGTCATACTAGTGATACTAGATAGTGTCTCGCATGTTATCGTTAACTGTTAATGTAGATTATAAAAGTCGAAATATTTCATTATTTAAAATAAAAAGCATCTCATCTTAATAATTTTGTTTTGATTCAGAACTTTGATAATAAACGAATGACATTCATTTACAAATTATTAAGACGCATCTTTTTCTTAGTAGTCGTAAAAGAATGTCAAATCACACTTCGAGTAGATGTATGCAGATGGTGATTTTGGGTCTAAGGCCTTATTTTTGGATTCTTAGCAGGCATTTGCACCCTCTATGCCCCATAAGTGAGTGGGGGGCAGTGAATAATGATTTGATTCATTTATACTTTTGACTATGAAATCAAAAGTCCAAAAAATCTATTTACAGAATTTGCAAGTTGCTCATAAATAATCAAAATATTCTATTGCAATGAAAAATAACTCCCTCGGTTTTAATTCATATTCATAATTATAGATCAATGTTTTAATAAATGTCCGAATGAATGAAGTCTTAGAAATGGAGATTCAAATGTTTTAACTCTTAACTCATTCTGTGCTGAGCCGTTTAGAGAATATTCCAACACCTAGATTTCAAAAATTTATTGAATAATGTTGGTTTGAAGCAATCTTATTTTTTCAGAACAAATCAAGCAATGCATTAACTCAAAAATTAACGAGTACAAGAAAGTTTTAACCACTGTTAATTCATATATTTTTGGGTATCAACTCTCAACCCAGAAAAATCAACCGCAGCTGAGACGTTAGCAGTCTGAGGGTTAAAAAATACCAACCTTTTTTAAAATAATTTGAGTCTCAAATTTCAAAGAATCCAAATAAATCGCAATAAATGAAAAATATCTTTTATTTTCGAAAGCCTTTATTTTATCTCGCTCATATCTAGACTATTAGAGATGATTTTCAATCAAATGCTGAGCATCAAGAATTCTGTTGACTGTCTTTCCAGATGATACTCAAATGAATTATACAAAGTAAATATTGTTATAAGAACGGTTTAAGATGAAATGAAACAACTTTATATTTTATGACTTTTGTTTAATTAAATAACCGCACATTTGTGATTAGCCTTCTAATTGTCGAAAACTATATCAGAAGTTCTACTTACAGATCTATATAAAAAATATAAGGAAAAAAGGTCGGAACGTATCAGTGCAGCGGTCGAGTCGCGCACCACTCCAAAAAGGTCTCCGCTTCCGTGTCGCCCTCGCGTCGACACGTGCGCCTCCGCACCAAACGATTCGCTCATTCCTGGACACTTTGTTTTTGTAAACAAAAAATAGTAACTCAACCTTTATATTATAACGTTTTTATATTACAAGGATCGTTTTTACAAAAAGTCTAACAATAGACAACGGACAGGGTTGAATGTTTATACACAATATTGCGGAGACGGGAGCGGGAGCGCGGTACCGCCGGCGGCCTGAGATCGCCGCGCTCTCCCCCGGTCCGTCGCATCGCCGACCCTCTCTTCTAATCTCACTAATCGATTTAAGTCACAAAACTCCAACTTTCAACGGCCCTGCTGACATAAATATGGCAATACGTCCGATGAACGCAGATTCCTAAGAGGAAGCACCACATTTTGGTATTTCACCAATTTTCGCTAACGGGTGAATGGTATGGGAGGTTCAACTCGATCGTGTCGGTAAAAAGAAAACTACTTTTTTAAACCTATGCCAAAAAATATATTACAGTGAAAATAACAATTGACTGAGGCGGCTGAAATGCTATACTGTAAGAGGACGCAGTTTTATTATCTGTAAAATTAAGCCTTTCTGTATTTAATTTACACTTGATGAAATTTTTGATGCCATTTGCTCAAACAAAATATGGGATCGATGAATTTCGTACCGTTGAACTGTCTGCCATAAGATAATTTGAAAAGCCTGATTATTCTAGCGACTAACGAAATGTGCAAAGTTAATTTGCACAACGAATTGTCACCGCATTACAAAACAGTTATTATGCCTAAGTTTACACGCGAAGGATGCCTTCAAACAATCATCCAAAACGGGGAGTTGGGACCTCGATAACTACTCACTGTACCTTTACAATGTAAAAATAGATTTCAATTTTTTATTACGACGGTCAACAGGTATATGCTGTAAAATTACAAGGCAGAAACGTCAGGTCACCTCTGCGAGGCTGCTATTGCTCGTAAAAAAAAAACATTCACAAGGGTGACTCGGCCAGAGTAGTGTTACGATGCCATTTTTACAGGCTACAATATTGTTGTACTTCAAAACGAATCAAAATTTATCACCGTTGAAAAGTTTAAAATCAGAATCGTATTTCATAGCGGACTACTGCCCAATTTTTGATACAGGTCATTATTAATAAATAGGCTATGGTGAAACAAATGCAGTTTTTCGAGCTACGGATGATTTCTTTCAAATTTAATTACATGTTCATTTTATTCTTCTTCTACAGAAATGAATTTTGATTCTATTCAAGTAAAAAACACAATCGCTACAAATTGAAGGATTGAATTGTTACCGGTGCGATATTCATTCCCACTTTTATGATCGCACAGAGAACATTTCAATCCATCAACTCGGAACAAAATAAGATAGTTTGATTCTGATCCAGTTCATTGAGAACTACCCGGTAAATTTGCCTTGACTTCGACACACTAAAGTCAAGAGAAATCTATTCGTCGACAATTGGAAATGATTTTAAACAGGGATGAAATATTGTCTAACAATTGAATAGCACATCGTCGATGTTGAAGCAGAATTTGCACTTTTCATTTTTTATGAATCCAGTCGATACAGAATTGGAAAGATTTGGATGACCTCGAATGCGCACCGTTCGCAGACGGGCTGTTTTATTTTGAGAGTGAAAATTTTAGAAGGAACTGACGCATTATATACACAATTCAACTTTTTACAAGGAATATTTTCAACAAGCCGTATTGTCACTTCTTAATTTGTTTTGTACATCAAAAAATATTAATTGACAGTCAGACAATACGCACCGAGAACCGAATGAATGTTTAAATACAAAAAAACTGTCACAAATGTCTAAAACATAATCCATCACGGACGCGAGTCTCTTCGGAACGCACTTATTTTCACTCGCGATGATCCCGATGACGACAGCGGGATCCGTCTTTTGCTAGTCCATTCGATTCGAACGGAGGCGGTCACGTCGCACATCACAGTTCGAGGAGTCCGCCGAACGGTCTCCTTCGGCGGGAAAAGTTTCACCATATCATTATCACATCGGCTGAAGAGACAGACAGAGAGGGAGAGAGAGACGAAGAGAGGGGGCTACAAGTGGTAATAGTGGGGGACGAGCGGTCGTCCTTCCAGCTTGCTGTAGTCCAAGTGGAACTCTTTGGCCACCTTTCGCCAGCTGTGAGGGTCGAAGTAGTAATACGTCCCTCGCTCGTACGTAGACGTCTTCTCTAAGGTGGGAACGCCGGGGGCCTGCGTGATCCACACTTTCTCCTCTGTGTGATACCGCCACTCTCGACTGTATCTAAAAAAATGTCATAAGAAATATTTCAAAATCGCAAAGGATCAAAAACAGATTGCAATTGTAAACAGCCTTAAAAATAAATAAAGACTTACAATTCAGCTGCTGCAGCCACTTGCAGGATGTCACCGACGAAACAATAGAAAATATAAAAGAGCAGATCTTCTTTGTAGCGACTCAACTTGAGAGGGGGGGCCAGTTTTTCTCTGATGGACACGTTTATCAGGTACTCCGGAGGAACATGATAATCAATATCTTGGGGTCTGAAAGCATATAATGGAGACTAGAATCAAATCTTTTGTTATTAAGAGATTAAGCTTTTCGAGTTTTTAAGGAATTTTATAAAAAAAATAATGCATTGTTTTGTTATAAAGAAAGTCATGGAATGTTACTGAACAACGTTAATCAACTTCCTTCAAGAAACACGGCGCTAATATGAGTGACAATCGCGTGAAATATCAATACAATAAGTTTTGGTAAAATTCTAAATAAATTTTAATGAAAATATGAATATTGTCAATTGCAGAAATTTTAAAAGAGGGTGTATATTTCAGCAATAATGAAAATTTTGGATGATCAGTGAATAATTATAATTGTACCTGCACGGCGCTTCAGCCCACGGTCCGGCGAAAGTGAGGTAGAGGTTGTCGGGGGAATTGAGATTGAGGCCGAGGGTGGTGAGGTCTTGGCCCAAGGCCAAAGACACCAGCTCCGGATTGGACTCGGCCGCTCTGATGAATGTCAATAGACCCACTATGCCATACTGGTTGGGCACCATCGTGCTAGGGATATTCGAAACTTTTCCTGTAGAAAAAAAGCAAAGGTCTAATAATGCGAGGATTGAACTCGATTGTAATAAAGTAAATAAAGCGCAGCTTTCAGTTCCATTATACTAAATGAACTGTTTCTGACAAAAGCTAAATGCCAATAACATAAATAATATGCATGAAAATAGATAAAGTAATATATTATATAAACATACCATCGGGTGAAGTGTGAATGTCTTGTCGAGATTTGTCGACATCAGACGGGGCATGAAGAGAAAGAGAGTGTGAACCCGACTGCCCCCCTCCGCCTCCCCCGCCGGCGCCACCGCCGAGTAAGGAGGAGGAGGGCGGAACGGCGAGATCCGACAGTCCCTGAGATCCTTGGCCACCTCCGCCGGGACCCGCTACACCTCCTGCGCTCGTGCCCGGCAGAGCAGGAAAGTCTTCTGATGACATTGTAAATTCGCTTTGCTCGGCGGTAGGCTGTTTCACCATGCCGACTGTCGATTCAAACACAAACGTATTGTTAAAAATGTTATGATATAGATTTTCACGTGAATAAACATTGAATTTAATTGAACTGTTTATTTATAAAATAAAATTTCTTGATAATATATTTTATGATCTGCCTCTTTTTGATACAATAATTTAACACCTTCATTCGTAAGGTGAAACCGTGGTCTCATTAGAGACAAAACATGCGGAATCTTAGAGAATTTCACAAGCCACAACTTTTAATATAATTAAATAAAATAAACCTGATTTCTGGACAAGGTTTTTACCACTAAACCAGATGCTGACAATATATAGACAATGAATGATAACTGTAAGGTAAACTGAATTAAAAAAAATTCTGCTGTAGATATTAGTGTTAAATTGTCTCAGTTCTTCATTGAAACCGATTCCAAATAAAAAGTTAACATAAACATGAATACATTCACTCTTTAGTGTATCTAATGCAAGTAAAGAATTAATACCCTTTATAATGTCTGGTGTTTAACTGCAGGGAGGGTAATAATAACATTCACAGTGTCAATACATATATTTTCTTGACCGTAAGTTCACTGAACATTATTATTTTTAAAGTGACACATGCATAGTCATTTCTATTCATATGTAAGTGTCATAATTACAATGTTACTTGATAATTTTTAAATAAAATTTGAAATTTGATGCCCATTTCTGATGGATATGGTTATAATTTAGATATGAGCACACACAAGTCATCATACAAATCTATTCAAACATCTGCAATAAATAAAATATTTTCAAAGGGGGGTCCATAAAAACATAAAAGGGACCCCAGCTCATAAGGCATGCCATGCAAGCAGGAATTGTCAACTCCACATAAAATCATATGTATATATCAAAGAAAAAATTACAAAATTTCTGAAATATGTCAAATATTTCGTTAACGATAATTAGGTATTCACACAAGGTTTCAGAATTTGATATAAGATAGTCAAAGTAAAAAAAAAAGTATTTGAAATTGTTTTTTTATGAAGTGTGGAGCAAAATTTTAAATAATTATAAAACCAAGCACAATATTTTGATGACTGTACTATTAGTGCTATATATGGAGTGTATGATTAAAACAAGAAAAAACAAGTTATTTTTAAAAATGTAACATTTTGTGAATGTTTGTTTTTACAAGCAGCAGTGGTTTTCTGCCTGCAATAACCTATCAGTGTTGTGCAAATCTTGCCCAGTTACTGTGTTAGTAGAATAAATATTATACCATAAGGTTTCGATCCAGGCGTAGGCACATGGTGATGGGGTTGGTCTCCCTGCCCTCGTGCGGTGAGGGATGGAAATTCACTCGGGTCCAGTAGTGGAGGGGCTCCCGTCCCATCTCCTCCTCCTAAGACTACTCCCTGCAGGGCAGCTCCTCTAACCGCTGCCTGCTTAAAAGTTGAAGTTGAATAATATTTTGCCATTAAACAATTTTGTGTTAACCCTTGGCGCTCAAATGTCTCTGGCAGTGTGGTAGCGAACTGTGACCACTGCTATTGTCATTTATGTTTTTATTGGTTATTTTGAATGTTGAGAATTCATTATATTTTATCAAAATAGATAATATTAAGACTAAAAAATGAAAGTAATTTAATAATCAGTATGAGAATGAAGGTTGCATTGCTATACATTTTTGTGTCAAAATTTATATTGAAATTTGAGTTCCTGCTCCCGACTGTCCTTATGCACAATAGTGCAGCTGAAATGATAAATTTGTTTTTAAGTATAGACAAGTTTCATTTCTATGGAGTTGTCTTTAGTGCTTCTATAAATTGTATGTGACCGAGTGTTACCTTGCAATTATATTATATACTGTTTTTTGCACATCAGAAAAAATTTAACGCAAAAGTTTAATTCTTCCTATTACATATGCCAGTTTCTAAGTGAAATACACTATTGCACTGACAATAATGAAGTTGTAGATTTGTATCGCAAGGTGAAATAATTTTGTGTTTTATTATGTTTTCTTAGAAAGATAAAGTTTTGTGTGGCAAATATTATGTAAAACTAATAATTCCAATAAATGATTCTGTTATAGTCCATCAAAATTTTTTTGCTAGATGGTAGATGAGCCCGCAAGCATCATTGAAATTTTTGAAATATTATGAAGAACGTGAAAGACGCGACACTACTTTAAACGTTTTACAGTAATGTGAGAAAGGAACATTAAAATTATAGTTAGAGTTGTGTTTGATGACATTTAGAGGACGATTCAAAAAAAAAATAGCTCTAGCAAAAACTATAAATTTGCAAAGATATTGAGAAGTAAAATTTTGTACATCACGACTTACTCGGCAAAATCTATGTTTATATATTGTAAAATCTAAAAGTTATTTCCTTTGATTAAGAAACTGATAAATCTGACTGTAAGTTTTGATGTTCCTAAAATCAGTGGTGAAAATTGAATGATACCTGTTAATAAATAGGTCAATCATTTAATTTATATCCAAATAAGCTCATGCAAATCTATTTATAAAAGACTTCGTCAATGATCCAAGTGAGTCAATATTTTGCAAGATACTGATAGGGATATCGGGATGGTTTCAAAGTTATCCGAAATGTACTAAAATTTAATTAAGCATTGATTTAGAAAATATACCATAGAGTTGGAGTTGGGTATCCCGCCTCCGCCGGGCATGACAGCCCGTCTTTCAGCGAAAGCTCTCTGTCCAAAAAGAGCACTACGGGCAGGCACTAAGGGCGGAGGGGGCGCCGCCGACTGGGGAGACAGGGGGAGAGAGGCCGAAGCCCCCCCGGATCCCCCTCCGGCACCCCCCACGCCGCCGAAGCCCACCACTCCTCCGCTTCGCCCGCCCACTCCCACACCGACCCCCACGCCGCCCAGGCCGCTCGCCGCTATGCTTCGCGGTGGCTGCTGGAAGTTTAAGTTTGCCATACCCTGCACAACAGAATGCAAAATGTTAATGCGCTTTATTCAAACACCGTAATGCTGTATCGATTGTGTGACACACATCACACAAATGGAATGAAATCCATCAAAAATAAAAAATTCTGTAAAAATTTCACATCTCATAGAATTCAAATCACACTGCCGTGAAGGTAAAGCACTTGCGGGGAGAAAAAGATTCAATTCTCTTTATCAAATTATCAATTCTTGAATTAGATTTAAATGATCCCTCATTCTTTCTATGGAAAATCTTTATTAAAAAGTCATCACTATGCGAATGCAAGTAAGTGTCAATCGATTGCAACATGTTTTCGTAGAAATATTTGTATCAATAAACTAAATTTCACACATAAACATAACAAAAATACAGTTGTTCAAATAACGATATTTTCATTCGTTTCAGCAAGTATTATTATTAGAAATTGGATGATAACCAGCGGGCATAGAGACTTATGCTTTGTTCTCAATTCAGTGGTTAGAATATTTAATTTAAAATATTCTAAGCACTGAATAATCTCTAATACATAAAATATTCTTTGAATGTCTCACTGTAAAAAAAAAACTGCAAATAACATAGCGAAGTTTGACAGATTAAAAAACAAAGAATATATCATTAATAGGATTTTAATGTTTTAATGTAGGATGTTATTTCAATGATGTGGACCAGTTTCACTTTTCGCGAGTATCAGTTGATAGAACTAGTGATGAGAAATCGGTCCTGATGATTATATTATAAAATTAAGGAAACAGTGTGAAAGAATCGTGTTGTATTTATTTAAATACAATGCATTTCCACCATTAGGTGACATTTAACACATTATAACTGAAAAACTTTAAACAAAGTTTTGAAGTAAAATGTCATAAAATGAAATATTGGGATATTATTTCAGACACATTTTCTGCTAAATCATGCCCGAATTGAGCTTTCCATAGGAACAATTCCAAAAATTTCCAACAATTTGAACTTAATTTTTTACATCACAGAAATTGTGTGAGGTAACTTGAATAAGTCAGGTCGATGAGTTTTTCATTATAAAATGAAAGTGAAGAGTGACCAATAATTATCATAATTAGCCAACATTATGTATGAACACTTTTGAGTGCCCCGTCTAAGAAACCCTATGATAAAAGAGAAATGACTCACATTTACGTATCATTGTTAATCCCTAGTCCAAGATAATTTATTACGACACAAAATGCATTTCAATGTGAGTGTACAAGTACAAAGTTTATTTGTCTACAGTATGTATTTAAATTTTTTTTTTACAGTATAACTTTAATTGGCAAGATAGGCTGGCATTTATAAATATTATATAAATGTATTGAATTGTAAGTATGTTATGATGAATATTCAGAATTTGGCCACAGTATGCAAATTGCCTGGTTTGTTAGGTTGCCAAATATTCTTGTACAATAATAAATTGTGGTATGAAATTAGTTTAAATTATAGCAGTCACAGGCAAATAGATGTAGATGCAGAATATAGAATTTATGAGAGGTATTTGAGAATTGTGCAGGCGCCATTGACTACATGATTCCTATATAAGAATCAATTAGGTTTTTGAGGATTGTATCTTGGAGACAAAACATTGTTTTATTATAAGTTAAAATACCAGACAGAAGGAATACTTTGATTAAATTTTTTTTTTTTTTATGAAATATTAAGATAGTTCTGTGCGATTTGGATAATGAAAACAATATTAAATTCCTGATTACTATGAAGGTGTTTCATCACTTAGCAAATGGCACCTGCAATAATAACCGAGGAATGGTAAAAAGACATGCATAATAGAATTGTAATAAAAGTATAAGGGTGAATTGTCTTAAGTGCACTCCAGTGTATTACTATGGATATATGTATTCTGAGTAATACTAATATCATATATAATATCAAAATCACGTATTAAATTTGCATTAATTGAAGTTCCATCAAGCACCTTCAGTCGATATCATAAATTAAAATCACATATATTAAGTTTAGTTAGTAGCAGGAGCTCTATGGGATAGTATAATAAATGGTCGAGATGTGACCATAGCGTAGTATCCATAAAGTGTACTGGTTCATATAGTTTTAAATAACTGTCAAAAATATTTTCAAGTAGATTAAAAGATGGCAAATTACTATTTGCTGGTTAGGATTTAACAATAAAACTTTTTTTTCTTATAACCTTATATTCTAGTTAAAAAATGTAGGCATAGTAGTTGATTTGATGTCACACAAATTCATAATTCTACCATCATAAATGATTTATTCTTTTTGAGTTGGCTTAGTCTGAAATTAGCAGTAATATTTTAGTATATATGTGATTGACATCTACAGAAAGAAGTTTTATTGTTATATCATTACTATAACCCATTTCTAAATACGGTTTTCAAACAAATGTCACAAGGAACGGTTAATAATACAACATAGTTTTAGAGTACGATTTTTAACAAATTTGATAGACTATTTCACATCATTATGAAAACAAATAATTTTGCCTCGGTTATATCGACACATTACTTAAAATATCGAACATAATATAGGTAAACAATGTAAAAAATTACATCTGTTCAGGAGTTGCTACTGATGAATATAAAGTTTCCAATTGCTCGAAGATCTGGAATGCTCCCACATCAAGGGGTGATAACCAACGCAAGATAATGTTTTAGACCTTTCAAAAGAGCACTCAACAATTAGTCTTTCAAAGAACTTTTATGCGAAACACTAGCTTCAACTTTCATGGTTATAATAAAGTCCATTGTCAAACAATGGCGACCTAGCCTCACAGACACAAAAAATACCAACACTTCATTCGGCAATGTAACGGAATATTACCTAAAAAAAACACGTCTCTTTATATCCTTGATATTTTTCACTTTTCACTTGTATTTTACACGGAAATTTCGGAATCGGGAATGACATATAAAGTAAAATTTAAATAAACAAAAGTTTGTTGACTCCTATTCGCTAAGTAATTTACGACCTAATATGAACAACACAATAAAGCTATTACGTTAAAATAATTTTTTATCAGTTCCTATAACCATGAATATCTATTAAATGACACATTTTTATCACGAACAAATGTTATTTCATTTCACATTCTTATAAACGCCACATTAACTTGAACAAATGTAGTGGCCATATTTTCTACACCGGATACATCTCAGCAAAAAATGTAGGTATAGTATTCATGTTTACGAGAATGAATATAAACGAAACATATATTTATTTTGAAAAACAAATTATACATTTAAATATTTGTTTTTGCAAATAAAACAATATTTTGTTGAGTTAATTATTAAAAAAGTAATAATAATACAAACCTTATTGCTTGATTTACGTAGTAGTCACGAATCATATGATCAAGATAGTTCGTACGTTCATTGAATTTATTTGTGAGCTCGAAGAGATAGGCGTCGACGTTCTTCATCAATATCCTAAAAAGATTTAATTTCACCCCCGAAACGCAACCATGGCTCTCAGCGATGCCGATGTGCAAAAGCAGGTAAATCCTTTTAATATACGATTATGTTTTAATAACTAACGAGCGAAAGAAATAGTTAAATGGGTTTTGCAAAGCTTGAATAATATTTTTTCCAATTTTTTTTATTATATAGTATCGATTCCTAAATATTCATTCAATTGCTATAAGAAGTAGTGTTTGCATATCTTTATATTCTCATAATTTGTTAACTTTTAACTATATAGATATTTCCACTAGAGCAGCCAGCTCTATAATAGTCTATTCTCCATATTGACATGGATAATCTTCGTGAGTTTCCATCCAGTATTACCACTTATCCGTTCGCATTTTAGATTAAGCATATGATGGCTTTCATCGAACAAGAAGCAAATGAAAAGGCTGAGGAAATTGACGCCAAGGCCGAAGAAGAATTCAATATTGAGAAAGGACGGCTTGTCCAGCAACAACGCTTGAAGATTATGGAGTATTACGAAAAGAAGGAAAAGCAAGTTGAGCTTCAAAAGAAAATGTAAGAGACGCCCATAATTGCATAATTATTTGTTAGTTCAATTGTACCATTCTGTCCCATAGAAATTGTGAATAACCACCTTGCGATCCTCTTTATTTTATCATGTGACTGAACTACACTAAGTTTTCGAGAATAATTATTAACCATTTTCTTATCCAGCTATATATAGTGAATAACTGTTTCGTGCCCAAATTTGATTAACCTTTTGAAGTTGAAAATATGGTTCTTTAACCCTCAAATGCAGTGTTAAAAATTTCTAGTCGAATTATAAACAATAATACAATATAAATTACTTTTCAACGACTCGGCGCTAGAGTGGTGGCATTTCAGTTATAAGAGAAAAATCAATGCCGTCTTTATGGTGGATTTGAGTGCAAAGGGTTAAGTTATTTCAATGATAAAATACATTCTAAAACTATTCGTCTCAAATTGACCAATATTTTCTTTATCGATGAAATAAAAATAAATTACATTGCAGATTTAATACTTACAGAGAATGTTTATTGAAGTAAGCTTACTGAAAAAAATATTGCTTGAGGTTGTGCTTCTTTGGATGGGCAGGATAGAATTCTAGGCTTAACAAAAACTAGTACAGAATTAGTCTTGACAGAACTTAGTCAACATAAAAAAACTTTTATAGTGTGGATATACTACAATACTCTTTGTGAAATCTTCCTATTTTAACATAATTCTAAAAAAATATTGTGTAGATGATTGATTTGAATAGATTTTATCTGTTTTAAGGTTGCACCCTAGAGATAAGAATTGTTTGGTATGTGAGGATGTCAGATTCATTTCATACACTTTCTCATTCAATATCAATTTTATTATACCAGAAATATTGTGCATACTATTTTTTATGGTGGCTTACAGGCGTTTTTATGGCTTACCAGATCCATTCTCACCTATCCATTATTCACCATCTTCCTTTAACCTGAAATGTGGATTCCTTTTTCATTTTGGGTTATGCCGTTCATCCGCTGTGTCTTAGGTATCATTTAAACTGCATAGTTAAAGAATATCAAAATTATTCGTTCATTAAAATCACAATTGAGAAAGTCGCGAAATATTGTCTGAACTGATTTCTTTCGCGGATGTCGAATAATTAAGGAAGGGGGTTTTTTTAAGTACACAATGCGGAAGTATTTATTTAACGTCATCATTAACTGCATCTTTCTGTAGTTATTTAACATTTATATTTTTTGCATTATTTTCAAAATGATCTTTTGGAAAGTGTATTGTTCATAATCTACGATTATATTGTGTATTGCATGTTTATTAAAAAATATTCATCATAAAACATGATGAATCTTATAGAGTAGAGTAGTAGAGGCTCGACTCAGGTAATTTTTAAAATTGATTCATGGATTTGGGATTTGGAGTCGAAAATTGTGATGCTAAAATTCCCTTTCATCCATTCGTTTCTTATCACTGGGTTTAGCGAGAACGATCAGTCAACTGTTAGTTATCTTAGCACATCTTTTTATTCTTACTCTTTTAATAGAAAACAAGTTGAAGGAAAGTCTAACTACTGATACTCACTAACCTACTTCTTTAGAGATCTTCTATTGTTAGTTAATTTTGTTTAATTTGAAGACTCAACCTTTTTTTAGTCTACATTTTAAAATTATTTATTCTTTTACAGTCAATCTTCTTACATGCTAAATCAAGCCCGCTTGAAGGTGCTGCGTGTACGTGAGGAGCATGTGCGTGGAGTGTTGGATGGCGCTCGCGTTAAACTGACAAATGCCGCTGCTGCCCAACCAGAACAGTATGCAAATTTGCTCGTTTCCCTCACTGTCCAGGCTCTCTTCCAGGTAAATAATGTTATATATTAATTCTTTAATCTCTTCCACGCTAACGCCCCAACATATGGGATGGCAATGTATAAGGCCTGTGCGCGAGCGCCCCGGACATTGGGACGCGAACATTCAAACGTCGGTAACGCAGGCAATCTTTTGCATATAGGATTGATTTTGGTTTTAAAATATCGCCCAATTCGTCCTGATACTACCACCTCCATAAAATTGACAAAAGTATTAGGTTTTAATGCTTAAAACATTGATTTTTCGAACCCTTCAAATTTATTCCGATCCCACCATTTTTAACATATCAGTTTGAAACTGCGTGCTAAACTCGCATCTAACTTCGCACTGAACTTTGCACCAATCTCGCAGCATTGCAATTTGACACTCCATGACACGTGACAGTAATGGCGCTTGTTCATTTGAGTTTGATTGGTTGCCTCGTTACGTCACGATAATGGCAATTTACGAGTTAGTTATTTGTTAGGGAGATATTTCTTAAGGTGATTGTGAAAACATAGGACATTTCTTTGTGTTTTTTAATGTTGTGAAACATCCCTAATGCATCTGGCTTCCATAAAAGTCAACCCAACTATTTTTTATTGGTGTATTTATAGCTCTATGTGGAAAGAGAACATTTTGAAAAATAGCAACGCGGACAGATTTTGTTTGTATGAAAAACTGTCGCGCCGATCGGGTTAATAACCTATCATGGAATACTGGTGAGTGCCCAAAGTTGAATTCAATAAAATAAAATTGTCACTTAAATGTCCACATAGATGTTTTGAGTGAGATGATTCTTTCACTTCATTGAAAACGCATACTTATTTCTACACTGAATACGTAAAATATTCGCCTATTCCTCATCTAACACAGTAAGAAGAATAGTTTTCTTTTAATGTGTTTTTTATTTGGTTGAAGATTTTTTTTTCCTAACATCCAGTGTCATCCGAGACATTGAATCAAATTCAAAATTTTTTAACAATCAGAATCATTTTGACAGTTAGATTCCAGTTAGAAAGATCTGTGGCTTGGTAGTTATGAAATGATGTGTAGCTAGCTGAATACAAAGATATTCACAAAAATCTTAAAAAACTTGTCAGGACTCGATAGATAGACAAATATTGTAAAAATATATTCTTGATCCAATTGGTGAAATATGTGTACATTGTCAGTTCTATTGTATGCGCGTGATAGATTTTTTTATGATGCCGAAAGGCGATTCCCGGGTCATGAGATGATAAAATTTTTCTTGCCCTTTCCCCATTTTTTTTCTCCCTAATTTTATGTTTCCATAAATTTATTAGACACTTTTAGTAGATTCAATTTAATACTACAATGAAGTAGAACTGATCTTCATTGGTAAGCGAGAAATATGTGAACTATCAATTGTGTAAACAAAACTTAACAACCATCAATCTTAAATTGTTTCTTTGTTGTAATATAACTCGAGTGGCCGTAGAGATATGAAAATGATATTGATATATATGTTAATATGGCTGTAAGCATTTTATATTTGGAATTTTACAGCTGATGGAACAGAATGTGTTGATACGCGCACGCGCTTGCGATGCTTCTCTGGTCAGTGGACTTCTCCCCAAAGCCCAGGCTCAATACAAGGAACAGACCCATAAAGATGTCAACCTCGTTTTGGACTCCGAACATACTCTTCCCGCCGACAGTTGCGGAGGAGTTGAACTCCTTGCCGCCAAAGGTCGTATAAAGGTGAGTAAACCTCGAAGTCTGATGTGCCTTTTTATTTTTCTTACATTATATCTATGGTTTCTTCATTTAGCCATTTTACATTTCATACAGTACTAATAATAAATTACCAAATTAAACTTTCTTATAATAAACATGTTATACTATTGGTGGCTTTGGCATCTTGTTATAAGCTATGAAAAAGAATAAATATTTATTACAAAAACATATTTTATAGTAGCAATTTTTGTTTAAGATCTCAAACACCCTGGAGAGCCGTTTGGAGATGATTGCCGAGCAGCTGGTCCCGGAAGTCCGATCCGCCCTATTCGGTCGTAATCCCAACCGCAAATTCACTGATTAAATGTATAATATTAAGTACATTATGTGACGTCTTTTTGATTTCACACATTTAAAAATGTTTAGCTTCATCCCTACCCTTTCTTATTCCTCCATACTATATTATCGTGATTATTTATTCCAGGCATTTTCCTGGATTAATTTTAATTAAATCTGCTGGACCGCAGTTGTGTAATATACCTTTAATTGTTTGAGAATCTGTGTAAATTTGATCGAATGCATAAGTTTTGTCTTAAATTATAATTGGCCATTGATTCTTTAACCTGAGGATTATTGTGCATTTAATAAATAAATTATTCTAATAAGCATTAGGTATGCCGTTTTAGTATTAAAGTAAGTTCAAATATTTTTCGCATGAAATGTTAGCATATGGAAAAATTTATTATTAAATACATTGCTTAAAACTGTTAATACACACTAATGCAAATATCACAGTAGCTCAGTGCCTCTTTATTGAACTGTGAAAATATTTTACTCACATTCCTACTACCACTGTTAAACTACAATTAGTTGTCGATGAATCACAAAGACATGCAGATGCCTGCACTTTAACCTGAGAATTTTCGCAGATACCAGTTACGATGTTATAAAGAATTTAGTTCAAGTAATGTACATAGTCGTGCTTTTCACAATGGCACTAAATTAGAATGTTTTAAACAGTTGCAGAGTTTCATCATTTAGCTTGAGTAGTCTTGTAACAATAAAATTTAAAGAGACAACAGCATCTCGCCTCACTGACACCAAAGTTCTAAATATACACTACTACAAAATGAGTGAATTCAGTGAAATTTCCATTTTTCCAAGCAATTTTTGCAAGGATTTTGCTGACTGCGAGGCGATGTCTTTTTTATAATTCTACTGTTATCAGATTGATATCATATTATATTTTCTGTGAATTGTTAATTTTCTGCAAACTATTTAAGTAAAAAGTATAAATGTTATTTGCAAAATATATATAAAATGTTCACTAGATTAGAGTTTAAAGGTTTTGGCTACAATTATAATGAAATATTATAAAAATTGTTATGAAATATAATGTCTTCAAAAAATCACTTGTAAATATATAAATGTGAAATAAAATGAATATTTACCAGAGAATGGCGAGTTCTAAATACTTTGTAAAATAATTCCTTCGTAGAACAATAATATATCAAAATATAATAATATCTAGTGTGGATCAGTTACTCCTTAATTTAATTTACCATAAAGTGAATCAAGAAATTTAAAAATTCCAAAATAAAGTTTATCGTTTGAATTGACATCATTTTTGACACTGAAAATTCGAAAACTGACAAGTAAAATATAGGTGTTAAAGAAATGATGTCACACCCAAGATTTGGATAATATCTGTCAATTACCACACGGTGTCGTAGTTATAGTGTAATAGTTACAAAATAGCATACAAAGCCGTATATGTTGTTCGGTTGCATCTGGTTTTCTCATTTTATCCCTAAAAATCAAAAATTAATAATGAAACCAAAAAAACAGCCGAGGAATAATACTATAGAAGGGAACACTTACAATGTTTACTCCACCGTGTTCAGGTACAGACTGATCACAATCAAGGTATGAAAAAAGATGGATTTTTTTGGTACCCCTAATACTTTTGTGGGCTCGAGTTTCAAAATTGTCTAGGGCCTTCAAAAAAGAAAGTTTATTTAATAGTGAACATTTCTCTCTATTATCTCCCCCTTGTTCTGAATTAACCTCCTTAATTTTGATAGGTTGCTTAAAGATTGTAGTTTTGGAAATGTATCTAGATAAGATCACTGTCTCTTTCAATTCAAATAAATTATTACTGCTCATAAGTAAAGATTAGATATCTCTCCACAAGCTCTGTAGAATGTGACAATTCATGAATTAGATTTTACCAGATGGGAGACCTTTGGAAGTGTGGAGCTTAATTTTGGAAATGTTGAACTTGCTTGATGTAGCTGTGTCTATTATAACCCTAAATATAATATCCTGTACAGTAGATGACTAGAGAAATATTATCATAAGTAATGCATTCATACTCACTACTTATTTTAAATCAGCGATTAATTACTTTTTTTTCTTGTGTACGCCTTGGCGGTATGCTCCACTAAATTGCTCCTCTCAAACAGCTAAAAATTTATTTTATATAGTCGCTTTAGTGAACAAGCCAGCCTTTTTAGGTTCTGATTTGTGATGATTTGTAATAAAAGGATAGTTTTCCTGGTGTTTGATCTGTTTTCCAACATCTTGCAACATTTTTAAGAAATCGTGTACATAATTTGTTTGCTCTTCCAAAGTGTAGAACCTTGTGTATTTATGATAAAAATATATGAAGATAAGGCTTTCTCAAACAGCTTTCTACATAAGCAAAATGCAACATCAACTCAAAGCATATTGTCCGAAAGCTCACAATTTCTGCTGATATCTAAACAAAAATTAATCAATAATTATCGGTTGAATTCAACCTTTATATTATAGTAATATCATTGATATGTCTGGTTAAATTCATCCTTTCCTTGATTGACAATGATGTAGCTGTCCGATTTTTTGTTTAAATCCAATTATTTTCTTTTTTATGCATGAAGCATACTCCACGAAATTTGATTTTAGCCCCTTTATTGTTAATTTGCAGGAAAACATCTTGCTTATATAAAAGCAGCGGAAACCGATTATGAACAACATATTTGAAACTAATTGGATAGCGCTGTCTTCAAAAAATTGTTTATACTTGAAATATCGAGTGAAACAAAAATATAGCAAACTTTCTCAAAAAGATGCTTAGATAGACTTTGCCTTTGGATGCAGCAATAGCTTCAATTTATATGGGGAGTTACTTTCTTGACGCGACTTAGCGTAGACTTTTCACCATCGGTGAATAGTCCAAAACAAATTATAAAATGAATGACTATTTCTTTAAATATTTAGCATTATGTATATATATATTACCTGTAATGCGTTTTGATACAACATATAGCAAAAATCATGTATAATATAAGTACTTATTGATATATACATTTAAAGCTTTTTCGTAAATATTTCAGTGTATATATTTTTAAAATAATACCATATTAATCTTTTTCAGCATATATATAGTGAGAAAGAAATGTTTATCATTTTGTACGTGCGCCATTATTGGTTTATCTTTCGCATACCGCGGTTTGGCAATTCCTATTTTAGACGCACACAAAAAATTATATCAAACACATAAAAGGTTTGAATTTTACGGTGTTTTGAAAAAAAAAGGTATATTCAGTGGCGAAGTATTCAATAAGCGTATGAGGCACGCGTTTAAAGCCCCACGTATTAAAAAAATTGTGTTTAATATTTATTTATTTTATTTAATATAATACTTATATGTTTCTAATAGCTTATGACGCATTGATTGTTTTTGTAGAATAAATTATGGAATGCTCGTTTTTCAATTTATAATTGCATATGAACGTTTTTGATATTGACGAGGTATTTGTAAATAAAAGAGATTAAGTATATAAAGTGATAAAATCTCGAACAAATTATCTCGAAAAATCAGACATCTAAATTGCGTCTGGGACAAAGTGTACAAGCCGCTACTGGCTGTGTATCAACTGAGATATTGTCAAAATTCTTATTTATCATCATCACAGTCAATACTCTTATTTATCATCATCACAGTCAATACTCTTATTTATCATCAAATAAATTTATTTTTGTTGTAATTTTAAAAACTGATAATCACTCGTATCACTATAAATTTTAAGCGATTTATTTGTGTAAAAATATATGAACATATTCAACACTGGGTTTCTGAACTGTTCAAAGATTTTTAGTTTTCGATTCCCTCAAGTAAGATTATCTGCTTTAAATTCTCAATCATCAACGTTTAATCAAAGATCTCCCACAATGGCAAAAATAATGGAAAGGTTCTTGATATTGTGGTAAGCAAAAAAAAAATCCGTACGGATCTGATCAATTTATTTTGCATTTTCAATGACGTTCAGTTATTTATCTTCACTTTTACCCTATTGTCACGATTTTTATTTGTTTTAATGATTTAAAATTATCAAATAGTGGTTGAAATCAGTGCGTAAACAAACTCACAGTAAAGGATTATATACACAATTTATTTAACTGAAATAAGAAAAAAACATTGTTTGAATTCAAAGTAAATATATTACGCCGTTTTATCCAACAGTAAAAACGATTTTGATTTCGTGAAGCTTAAGAAATTCTCTGAATTATTAATTCGTAACCTTCTTAAACCACTTAGGATAGAGAATACCGACAAATAGGGTTGACACAGTTATATTTAATATCAAGCGCAACAGGTTGCCAAAACAAACGGAGGTTATTGATTTTTTGGTCGGGGCAGTCTATTTTCCTGACGGGGTCCATCTCCACGGATGCTGTTGACGAAAACAGTTCGAAGAGGACGGGTAGCAAGTGCGGTGGCCTACCCGGATAGTTATCGACTTTTCGTATTATATTATGAACGTGCATGCCATTTACGGCTAGTTTGGAAAACACGATCCAGAGTGGTGTTTGTTGGTGTGTGGGCGTGTGGCTGAAAAACATAGTTTATTTTTATTTTCGGTGGCCGTTGTCGGCAGGCTGTTATATAAATGCAGGGAAGCTTCAAGATTCAGCTCATTAACATGGGCACCAGAGCAGCAGCATGTAAGCCTTATTTTACTATTCGACATTTTAGTCCTTAATATCGCACAGTGACTTGATTGTGATAGAATATTTGCGCTATATTCTGTAGCTTTCGATGCCGCCGAGATAAAACAGCAAGTGAGACGTTTAAAGTAGTGATTGACAATAAAATTCTCACAAATATGACATATATTTAATATGATTTAAGATATCGTGATTTTCTTCAAATAATCTTTCTAAATGTATCATAAAAAACAAAATTATGTTGATTTAGTGAAATTGCAACAAATGTTTATAATTCTTTTATAAGATTTAATAATAAATGTGAGAGAAAACTAAGCACAACCCTATTTCATAAAAGTTAGTCAGATATTTTCTGATATTTATGCAAATTATTTAATACCGGGGATTCTAGAAGAGTTTTTAAATATTTAGAATAGGCTCTATTGTCTTTTTCACGCGTATGTGTGGTGAATTGTGATGCCATTTTTCTTCTTAATGCTGGGTGTATTTTATATTAATCTGATATACTAATGTCATTTTTGAGAGTAAATTTTCACATAATTTTATGGTAAATGTTTCAAGTTGAACATCGAGCTTTTGTATTTTATAATTGGATTAATTTATACATTATTATTTTAGAACATAAGTGGAGCTGCCGAATTTAAAGGGCCTTAAAGACGACTTATCCACATTTTAAATTCTGTATTTAAAAACCATTTTGCATTCTTGTAATTTCACAACGATTGTTCGTCGCAGAATCAATAATTACTTTATGCAATGTTTTTTTTACAATTTAAGTTTTCATTGGATCGCCTAGACATTTAGAGATATCTAATTAAAAGAGATTACGAACGGATACTTTTAAATAATATAATATGAACATTTCAGATACATTTATAATACATGCGGAACTCTAATTAAAAAAATACATATGTACATATAAATATATCAAGAATATCGAGGTATATTCAATAATTTCAAGCACTTCATAACACTTTTTCAAATATACTCATCTAAATAAAATAGCAAAATTTAGAGAGTTGTGTAAAAGTATTATATTATAGATAATAATTATTTGGTGTGGATTTTAATATTGAAAACTTTTGATAATCGATATTTCAACAAATTCCAATACCGAAGGTAATTTGTTAATAAATTTCCCCGTGTCGCCTCCACCGGATGCGGTTATTTAAAATTATGATATTTTAAATGCCGTGTTAATTACAATTAGTGGTGAGTTCCCAATACGTTAACAAGAGGCTCGTTTAATTTCATAGCTATTCGAGGTGTTACGAGTTTTGTTATCATATATAAAATTATACGGAAAAATTATTAAAGCTATTGAATGGTAGTAGTAAGCTTATATTGTATTTCGATAAATACCGTTCAGACATCTGACATCTGAGAACATCTGGATGCAATGTATTATATTACATCAAACATTGCAGTTTTAAGCATTGTTTTATTTTACAGTTACCAGTGTGACAGCTATCAGCCAAGAGTTAGATAAGTTAAAATGTTTTAATTACATGATCAATGTTATCTTAAGCGATAATTATTAGAGATCAATTCGAGGATGAGAAACATCGCAAACACCCATGCTTAAGAACTCAAATTCCATACATTTGAAGTATTTTTACCTGATGGCGAACATATCCGCTCTCAATGTGGAGCATATTGAGCCATCGTCTTTCTTTAGTGAATGATAGATAAATAAACCAAAAAATCTTCATTGCATTCTTTTCTGCCTGAAGATAATGAACATTTAGGAACAACACTGCAGACAAACGTGATATTTTTTATTTCTTGTTCTGGGGCACTAAACTTTATATCAACCGCCACCTAGTACGGCTTCATACTCTTCTTGCACGGTGTATACCGCAGCATAAAAACGGTATGCGTGTTTCCAATTTTTACAAGAGGAGAAATTTCTCAAATTTGTTGCATGCACTCTAATACGCAGAAAGTGTTGTCTGTCTGTATTCCAGTTTATTCCTTGCCAAGCTTGGGGTGGGCGTCATCTACATTCCATTTCCTTCACTGGATTTTTTCAATTTTCAGGATCATTATTTCAGGGTTTTCTGTTTTATAAAATCAGCCTGTAACAAGCTATATTTTGTACTCTTTAATGCATTTAGCATTATCATTGAAGTATTTATAAATTTAAAATTCACAGTCACGGCAAAGATCCGGAGTCTCCATGACTGCCAGCTAAGACTACTCCATGGCATACAACCGCTTCCATCAGGCATCGATATTGGCAACACTGTCAAATATTTTTCCCAAACACTCCTGAGTAAGTTTTATGAATCAGTTCTATTCAAATATTTATATAATTGTATTTAGCTTCCTCCATAAACAAATTTTTGCAAAAAGTAATCTCTGTGAACATTACTTATTTGACTTACAGCTGTCCTCAAAGATGTCCCTAGCTCACCGCTGGAGATGCTTCGGAATCCTGAAAATGATCAGGCCAGAATGAATTTGTATCCAAATTTAGATTACAAAGGTCTTTTCAATGCTATATCACAGTTAGTGGACGTTGCCTCTTTAGTTCAATATGGAGTACATGGTAACAATTTTAAATAAATACTTTTCCTATTATGTCGACTTGAATTCTTACTAGTTTCTTGTTGAAGTCTTGTTGTTTTTTCTTGCAAATAGGAAAAAGCCCAATAATCAACACTCTGTTGAAAAAAGAATCAGTTTGGAAAATCTTTCAAATCAATCAAGATCAAGTTAGCATATATGATGTATTCATATAACTTTTGCCAATTGATGGACTTAGAAACAAGCAGAAGTATTTTCATATGACATTATTTCTTCATTCGATCACGACTTTAATTTTAAAGCTTATCAATAAAATGTATTGATTTAATTTCACCTTACACTTTTAAAAAGCAAACATACTGCTGTAGCTCAACAGTGAGCATAGTGCTATTGGGGGAAAGTCACATATGTTTAAAACCAGCAACACTAATTGGCCTTAAACATATTGTGTGTAAAATGAAGCCTCTACTGCAAAGAGGCCTGTCGCTCAGCAGATGTTTTAGGCTGGCTAGCTTCATATAAAGTACAATAGGGTGCTGACCGTATGGCTAACTGTTATTATATTATATGTGGCCACTTAAAAGCGTATTTTATTACACATTTCTGGATTATTGAAACGGTCTGTATTTCTAAATAATTGATACAACTTTTCAAACTAAACTCATCATAGTGGTACGTTTTAATTTTAGCATTCGGACAATCAATACTCCAATGCTTAGGTTGTTTACTACCATTTTTGGAATATGATATGATCGACAACCTCCCCTATTTGGCAGCATCATGCGTGGGAGTTCTTCCAGTTTCTCTTCATCAAGAAATTATAAACTTGCTCTGCTTCTATATATTGCCATTCACAATAAGTGAGTACTAATAATGCACATTTTTAAAATAAAATGAATGTCTGGTAATCCGCTGGTCATTCTTCCTCTGTTAGTGATGTAATGAAGTAACCAATATAATTTTATTTTAATAATATAATATTTAAGTATCACAGTTTTGGATGTATTCTTACATTCAATTACATTACACACACACACAGATATTATCTATATGTAAGTTATATATATGGAAATACATTTAATTCCTGAGAAATGAAAGGGTCAAAGATTCAACAACTTCATTGTAAGACAAAGCTGAAGCTAAGAGTCTGAAAATAATTGCTAATTCTTTTTATCGAGCAATAGGCTTTGAAGAGGTTTCCTTGGGGGCGCCATGTGGTGACCATAGTCATTCTACTTGAGTTGTAAGCAGCAATAGCCAAAATAGAAAGGCGAAAAGATTTTTTATGATAAACAGCAGTGTATTGAGCACTTGAAAACTCCTTTAAGATGGGTTTGTATGAAAGATGATTTTTTGGGAACTTTAGATTTTATATCAAGGATTATTATATAAACCAAGCATGTACTTAATATGGAAATTTATGCTGACATAAAACTTAATAAATAAGTTGTGTACTAGTATTTATAGTAATTTTTAACTTTCAGCTCGTCATTATGATGGAGAAGAAGAAGAGAGTCAAGCTTCCCAATCAGTTGCAGCAGTTATCATGATGGTATTTCAGTATTCCAACAACCCTGGTATGTAATGCTAATGACTTATTTATGTTAAGCTAGTATAATAATATAATCACTTTTAAGGTGTTAACTGTCACTTCTTGATGGAAAGGCATGATATTTTAAATAATAAAAACACATTTTTTTAGTACTTATTTCCACAATATATTTTTTGATCAGGACCGGTTTCGCTCATCGCGAGCATTTGATAATGCGCGAATGATGATTATGAGCGAAACCGGTCCTGATCAAAAAATATATTGTGGAAATAAGTACTAAAAAAATGTGTTTTTATTATTTAAAAAAAATAATAATATAAATTGAAAATCAAATGTAACAATTATATGGATTATAATTATTTATGTGTCTCATTCTCAAGGCATTGAGCATTCATCCTGGTATTGTATTATTTAAAAAAAAAAATGAATTGATACATCATACGGACATTGTTTACGGTCCTTCTAAGGCGACAGACTCTCTACCCGGCATATATAAAGGTTGACTAGGCCCAGCAAACAAATGTACAATTGTATTAATTTTCGATTCACGTCAAATTGTCACGATTGATTAATTATCATGTTGATTAGTGTTTTCTTTAGATACTCAAAGTCATTTTTATTTATTCATATAATAGTTGTACTGGCAAAAAATGTAGATTTTTCAATAGATCAATTTACACATATGCTCATAAATATGTAAGTTAATGTTCTCATGCATTATTTTTCATGTAGATGACAAGCTTTGGATCTTGAAATGTATAATTTTCTTGGTACTTGGACATCATGGATATTTTTACGCTTCTATATATATGTTGTAAATCTTGCCAAAAAGAGCTTTAATTCATTATGTAGTTTTTAAGAAAAGTGCTTCTAAAAACTTATGTATACTTCGGAAAATTTTGCATAAACATACAACATATGTATGTATACTAAATTTATGAACACCGGGTCCAAAACTTTTAAAGTAATGATTTCAAAATGGAAGATAAAGAATTTAAGCAAATGTGAACAAGTTTGAGGACCAACATTTTCAATCATTATTGTCATATGCATAGAAAGCTTGCAGCAAAGTCAAACTCTGCTCAGTACATAATTTCCGTTCTAAAAGTAATAGATACGATTTTAAGAGAAGGAAAATGGCTGCCACATCAATTAAACTGGAGTCAAATGAAAAACTGAAAAGTGAAATGAGACTTAGACTTAATTTAAATGAGAAAATATACAGATGAATTTGTTACACTTATTTTGCTTTCTTATAGGTAAGAAGATAATATTGTTTTATTTTTTTATATATAAAATATATGTATGTTTCCAGCTCATCATTGCCAGCTTCTGGAGTGTCTGATGACCATGAAGCAGACAGTTGTGAAAGATGTTTTGTGTGTAATCGCTTATGGCACAGCTGGTGCACGAGCTTCAGCTGCAAAACTCTTATTTTACCATTGGCCTGCCTTTAACGCAAGTCTGTTTGATCGAAAAGTACTGCTCTGTAAATTTTCAAGTAAGTAAAACCAGCAATTAAAAGCAGGCTATTAATATTCATGTTCATTGATTCCTGATATTGTGTGGTGAATCAGAGCCTCCATGAAAATCTCCTTTCTATATTTTTCTAATATACCTGTCTTGGGCCGATGCTTTCCAATTGCAAGACACTTTGGCATCCTTACTTCGATATAGCCCACACTTACACACTCACTATCTATGTCTGCGTATCAAGTGGTTGTGAACAGTTGGCACTGTCACTTAGTATTAATATAGTAGTAAAAAGTTGGTCGTTCCACATACACCTGTTACGTGTATGCAGCCTTTAGTACATTAGCCATCTCGAATATGTTTTCAAAACACATAAAATAATATTTTTCTTAAGGCACCAATAAGTGATGTGCGATAAAATTTCATTTCAGATGATCTCATGCCATTTGTATGCCAACGAGACATGTGTCCAAATGCTGGAAATGCGGAAGCAGCAAAAGTTTGCTATGATCACTGCATCAGTGTTACCTTTGCATCAGATTCTCCTCCTCCATTATACCTATGCATCGAGTGCGCAAATGAAATACACAGAGAGCATCCCAACCAAAGATTTTTTGATATACTTCATCCTATGCAACAAGTTTCAATGGTTTGCGAAAACAAGGTGTGTGTAAACTTGGGCTTTGCCAGTCATTATTATTTTCATTCTTATGGTTGATTATTGTTGTGGTTGATGGTAATCACCCAAAGTTTCGAAACTGTCACTGGTCTGAAAGCCACCAACGATATCCCAGTGTTTTCCCAAGCTAAGAATCATAAAAGGTTTTTCGTTAGCAAGCCAAACATTATAAATTATTTTGGTTAATGGATGAACTTGAAACAATGAAACATGAGTATTTCAATAACTATAATAACGAAAAATAGCAAATAGACCCTTTTTATAGAGATATTTTTTTGTGAACTACTTCATATTTATTTCCAAAACTGAAGTTTTGGAAATAAAGATAAAAAAAGGATATATTGATGGTTAGGAAATAAGCATGTCATAGACATTCATACTTTTGAATACAAATCCATAAATTAAATTGCTAATTGGGAATTTTTTAACCCTTTAATACCATTATCATGGATGACTGCTATCCACTTGGTTAAAGGCCCATAACACAATAGTCTGTTCTTTTATTTTGTAGAACTGCCGAGCAAGTGACAAATCAGCATTTTCTATTTGCTTCTCAAATGAATGCGCAAGTTATAATGGTAATCATCCCATCAGATATTGTCAACAATGCCATGCTAATAGGCACAATAGTCGAAGAGGTGGAGATCATGTCGTTCATCGTAGTCTTCCACCTGCTTGGCAGATGGATAGTGAAATGCAAACCTATTTAGTTGAAGCTGTAGTCAGGTGACCATCATTGCTCTATATTTGAAAATCTTATAAAGTATTATTTCTATAACTGGTACAGCTATTTTTTGACTGGTTTTTGTTGAATGGTGTTTTCATTTCTTCACAGTAAATCTGTTGATTGAAACAGAGTTTTTATTTTAATTTCTTGAGTTGGTCAACACTGAGTAAATAGTAAATTTTGATTTACTAATGAATCAGTTTTTAGTATCACATTCATTAGTAGAAAATAGATATATAATATTAATTTTGTTTCAGTCTGCTCAAAGAAGCGAAGCCGTTAAATGTGGAAGTGGGTGCCAAGGATGTCAGTGATTCTCCCAAACCTGTTATATCCATCAATCTACCTACGGATAATATATCCGTTGAAGAGAGACAACTGCTCGGGCGATACGGAGTTTGGCTCCTGGTGGGGTTATGCACCCCCAACCAAGACACTCCTGTTGAAATCTTAGGCAGACTTATATCTATGCTCTTTCATTGGTTTCATGTTACCGCATACTCTTATGATGGTGAGAATTCATCTAGTTTAAGCTTGGGTGAACTTTTCCATTGAAGGGGGAACACTTTAGCAATCCAAAATGAATTGCAAGCCTCAATTTAAATACTGTTTTGGGAATTTGTAGGGATTCAATCTCAAATAGCCAAAAATTATATGAGATGAATGGTAATGTTTATGACCTTCACAATCGCTTAAAATCCAAGTTGTTAATTTGCAATTGTGATTATTGAAACTGATTTATCTATTGACTTTTTTATTAAGATTCATCATACAATAGCAACATTATAGCACATCAGTTTGGTGTTTTATCAAAATCACACAAAATCAGATGTGCTAAATTAATATACAAGTCCACAAATTCTTTATTCTATTACATATTGATTATCAGAGGCCACACACACAAACATTGGTATTATAGTAAACTACAAAATATGTGTCGAACCGTAATTTGTCTTGATCTGATCTAGTTGTTGAATGGTGGCATCGGTGTCGATTTTTCTAGAGTAATATGTTGGTTGGTATTGATTGCAGGACAAACTGAAAGTACTATTGAAAAATTGAAAACGGAACATGTCTGTGTTTGGTTGGATGATATCTGCAAAACTCATTATAAAGTTTTGGTCTCTTGTCTCCTGCCTCATCCACCCGAATATGCCAGAGTCGGGGGTCACTGGGATACTTTAGCATCCAGAACTTCACACCTTAAAGATGGATTGAATCGGTATAGTTTTTTGTTTTCTTATGCTATATTTCACAATTTTATCAAATGATCATATGTGTTTTCGGTTATCAGGACTTTTTTAATAATGAGTGAAAATAATCCTGATCATTTGATACAATTGTGGAACTAATTCCACAAAACCTTCAAAAGCATTCATTTTATTTTATAATTGGCTATAAATATGAATTGTTCAGTTTAAATCTTTTTGCTTTCTTAGCTTCAAATAATTGAATATATTTTTCTTATCTCAGATTATTCTGCCTTGTTCCGTATGAGATTATCACCACTGATATTTGGGACTACATCATGCCTCATTGGATGGAAGCAATAACCAATGATGTTCCTGAAAAAGAACTGCCCGAACTGAAAATAATTCTGAGTAAAATCTTGGATCCAGATATGAGCCCCTTAGGATTCGATGTCAAGAAAATGTACCATTTTGTTGCAATCAGATTTGAAAAAACTACTGCAAGAGTTCAATTGCAAGCCTTACACTGGCTTCAAGTAAGAACATACTTGTATCTTTTTAATCTACTATAACTAATAAACTTAAAAATAATAATTCATTCACTTATCAGGGTTGAGTAAAATTTTGGCTATCTTTGATTAAGAGATACAGTAGACTTAAAAGTCCACTGTACCCAGTAGTTGAAATGAAAAAAAAGATGAAATATATATAATAAGGAGATACCTCCTTTGATTTGATACCTCCAAGGACATTTTTGATCATCTTATCTTGCTATAAAATTTTTGGTTGTAAAATGTTCTGAAACATATTTCAATTCAATCTTTGAAATGATCCGGTAAGATGAAGGCAAGCCTGATTTAATGGGAGTTTATGGTATTAGTTTAAGAAATAACAAAATTTTTCCCTAAATCTTTAACAAGAAATTAAAATTTTAGATTCTATCTATGCTGGAAATATCTATTCCTCTATCACAACTATTTGATATGTTCGGCGACGGAGTTCGCATGATGAAGACTGGAAGTGTTGATGAAAAAGCAAAACCAAGTAAACATACATCGAAAAATGGTACTGACATTAAACGAGGAGGCTCAATTTGTAAGAAATATGATTATTTATCTAATAATACTATTATATATAAAATATAATAGTTATGATTAATAAACAGCCATCAATGAAATTTTATATGGTTGTCTCAATTTTCTGTTGTACTGTGTCGAATGATTGTCTTGAGTAGATGTTATTATAGTTCTTGATTCGTTAACTGTGGGTGAGAATTTCTCATCTCATTTATAGATGAGTTTTTTCAGTGAAACTTTGTTAATATTGAAATAACACGTCATGATAAGATAATCATTTACTTTCTAAATAGTATTCATATCCTCCCTGCAGATAGCCACATGTCAATATAACAGGTATTAATAACCTTTAATATGCTTTAATATGCCTCCCCCCTTTCATATGCTTTATAATAAACATTATTAAATACTAATTTAATATTATATTACTTAATGATAAAATGTATTTTATAAAATATTTTAGCGCCTGTTGTTGAAGACGAATCTAATACTTCAGGATTGTCAGATAATGAGGCTCCAACTTCCAGGCAAAACACGACAGAGTTTGAAACTGACGGAGAACACAACCTCTCATGCTGCATATTAATGCTAGATGTTCTCTTGAAGCAGGTAAATAGATAAATAAATGACGAACCTCGAGTGACATAATATTTAGTAATCAGATTTGAAAGTGTAAAAACTGTGGTCAGATGGAGTTACAATGCGTTGATGGTGGCGGAGGTGGCGGAGGCGCCGGCGGGTGGGTGTCACGCGCGGCGACTCGCCTGCTGGGTCGCACGCTGGGAGCTCTTCGCGGCGGCGCCGGCGCAGGTTGTAGGTGTCCCGCGGCCGACTGTTCAGCGTGCGAGGCGGCCGTCATGTGGCACCAACTGGCCGTCAAAGTTGTGCGCATGATGGCACCTGACACTCCGGCTCGCCCGCCGGATGTGAGTACTGTCTTTTATTTTATTTCATTTTAGTTCACATCAATGAATATATATTATAAATGAATGAGTTTTCTTTTATGATTGATGGGCTCTCGATCGATAGCAAATATAATTCTTGATAGGAATCCAAAGTGGATTTATTGATATGCAGTTTGTAATTTGAAATATTAATATTAAAAATTTCCGAGCAGACCGCTTGGAAAAAGTTAAACATGAAAAAAATTCTGGCCGTAACGAAATTCTGCATTACTCTTTTTTTATATGAGAAACAGATTTACATTTTTTTGGAATGTGTCATCTGATATCTGTGAGTAAAACTAGATGCAACGATGCTGCATGATGCACACTATTCTACACTTGTCATTTCAAAAAAATAGGATTGCTGTATATTCTTGAAGTGAGTGAGACTCGAAGTGAGTTTTAAATTTTACATCAAATAAGAATCTATTACTCATTCATTGATAAAAATATATTTATTTTGTTTACTTTTTTCAAAATGAAAACATATCTCTTTCCATGGTTTCAAGTTAAACAATTTCTACCATAATTAGCAAATTGATCACTAAATTTAATCAACTGGGAGATGAAAGAGCTGAGAAATAACTTGCAGACAATTTTGGAAAATGTGAGATCTTCTCATTATAACAATTCTATATTTTGTTAGATTTTTTTAAACAAATCTGCATGTCTCGGACGGATTAACCGCTATTCTTATTACTGAAGGTACATGTGGACTGATCTGTGATTCTCTGTGTGTGCATGTTCATGATCGCATTGTCATTTATGATGCTACCCTATTGGCATGTATATGTACAGTCAGAATTCTCTCGATACCTTTGAAATTCTTTGACTAATCTTATTAACATGTCAAACAATAATAATAGCCGTAGCGCCAAACTCAATGTATCGATATTATTCGGTTCATTTTGAATGGATTCCATAATAAATCTCTTACCCTCAGTAAATAAGGTCCTGATATCAAAATAGAAACTTTATAGATAGTTACTGAATTTAGTTATTATTGTCGTATTTGTCTTATTTGGAATATTATTTCTGTCCATAGACTAAACTTCAATAAATATATTATCATTGCAAAAAAAAAAAAAACGAATAAAGAATTACCAAATACTGCTAAGCCAAAATTCATATTTCGCTAATATTTTATCTGGTAGGCTTCACAGAGGTAATTTTTTCATGATGTTAATTTATAAATAAATAGAAGAAAAGTGTAATATGACAGAAATAAATATATTTTTTATTAAAAACAAAATCATGATTTTGAAGAATTTTTGCTGAATGATAAATCCTGTCAACTCTGCTATCTATATAATATGATTTCTAACATATTAGAAAACTCAAAAGCAGCAGTTCCATATTGTTTTAGAATTACTAATCTTCAAAGTCTACTTTTAATTATTGAGACTAAATTAATCTTCCTGACACATACTCCAACTCATCTTGCACTGTTTACAACTTTTATTTAGAAATATGCAACCCATTCTTTTCATTATTTATACTTCTTTGAAAATTAAAGCTGTATACATAACATATAAACAATTGAAATAATTAAAAGTTGTGAACAACTAAAGCGAGAAAGACTCTCTGAGTGGTTGCAGACTAAAGGTGAACACTATTTTATTACTGATATTTTTAATCATAAATAATAAACTGTACTTAATATTAGTTTATGAAATGGTGATGATTATAGATTTTATAATGTATTCAAAAAAGCACAGTAACAGTGTATGATGGCGTTCATCTTGTTTGCGCAGCAGCCACAGAGTCAGCCGATGTATGTTTGAATGTGCGTTGTGTGTTGTGTCGGCGGGAGTTCAGCCTCCGATGGAAGAGGCAGCGTCGGAAGGAAGCCACTCCCGCAAGAGTCCTCCGGAAGGGGGCGCGGGATCGGGGGCTGGGGCTGGGGGAGGCTGGCGAGGGGGGGGCGGCTTGGCGGGCGAAGGGTTGCTGAACATGCCGCTGCCTTTGCCCATTCCCGAGATTCACTCCGTAGGCGGTGTGCTCGTTCACATGCCACACGTACGTTCTGTACATACTCCCTTAAGTATTTAGACCGTAAAATTGTCATTCGGCATTCGGCAGAGCTAGACGCTTGTTTATTTTGATCATTTTTTGTTTTTTATTTTATCACCTCGTGCGAAGTTTTATCTGCATTTGGATAAGTGTTTAAAAAATGAAAAAATAAAAAATAAACTACTCAACGACTCATACCAACCGAAAAAACTACGTTTTGCGATTCAGATACAGGAAAACTTTTGAACAGGAACTGATATTGTTAATAATTTAGAACATCTGATTGTAGATAGAGGTTAACAGGATACCTTAAATGACGTCTTATGAAACCAATTTTGATTTTACGTAACTCAGATCTAAATAATTACAAGCCGTTCCGCAAATTTTGCAGATGGTAGCTGAATTACTATTTGCACTGGCAAATGGCAAGTATTATTGTTTTTCTATACAAATCACTCAACAGCGATATTTTAAAATATGTTTCAACAATGATTGGTATAGTGTGCTTAAAAAGTCACTCTATTATACAAAATGACAACTGTTTACATCATCATCGAAGCAAGATTAAATGTTGAATAGAAGATCGGATACGATGAAAGGTATCGCATTTTCGATAAATCGATATTCAGGATAATATGGTATGTACCTCAGATGTGAAGTAATACCTTAATTTTTATGATATTCAAACACATTGTAGTCAATAAATCATTTTGCGGTAGGTATGTACAGATAGTTTTAATTAATATATTTTGTTTCGATCACGATAAGTAAATATTGGCTTTTTTCCCTTTTATAAATTTAATACTGAATGCATAGTCAATGAGAGTTATTTTAAAATTCACTATTTATTACAACTAAGGCATCTATGAAGCTAGAGTGTATTATTGAAATGACTTCTAGTGATGTATTTATAACCACCGTAGTAAATATGAAAGAGAAATCATTTAGATTTGCACATTTAAAATTTAAGCAGCACAGTATTAAAGAGTGAATAATTAAATAGATTTTTTTTCCCAAAACACTTACAGAAAAAGTTTCAGAGGTAGATTTTTCAAGGTAAAATAGTTCAACTTCTTTCTTGTGTATTGAAATAGTGCAGATTGATTCGAGAGATGTTTTCGAATAGACATCTACAGTCTATCCGACAGTGTAAATATTTTACGGTCATAATTTTTCAAAATGTAAATATCTGTGGAAAAAATTTATTTATAAAATTGCAAACAACACTTCCATTCAAATCCATTCCAGTCAAATAAATAAAATACAGCAACTTCTCGACTTACAAACCAATTGTGCTTCGGTAGACATGTTTGAAAATGGTGTAAATTAAAATCAATTTATTGAAAAAATATCCAGAATTATACATGTTGTGTACTTTTTGATGCATTAATGATTTTATCAATATCCTAAATTAAATTGAAAGGTAAAAAAACTAAAAAAAAATATTTGTTTTTGAAGCACATAATGTTGGATCGAAAATGAATGGTTGAAAATTGCAGTTCAATGAAAATGAAAAATCTATAGCAAATTATAAATGTAGCAGATGCGATAGGGTATATGCATTATTAAAGTTTCATTTTATACTCCAGTTAATAGAATGACATAACCCAATTTGCGTTAACTTTTGCCTGCTAAACAAGTATATATATTTTTGGCGATAACACTAAGAAATGCTAACAATGAGCACCATTGAAAGAGTAAATATATTTATAATTACATCGGTAAGAGTTATATACTATTTTATAAATAAAATATTTTCTCGAGAGGGTGCTGTCTAATATCAGCTAATAGGATGACTTTTAAAAAATCACCAAAGTGATTTAAAGAAATATATTCAATGGCTGTCAATAATAAAGCTAAGACAAATTGCTTGGTCATTTCAAAGAAGAAGAAAGAGAAAGCTTCAACAATGATTTCATGATTAAATTTATAACGAAATCAGTAAAAAAATTTATGACATATAACATCGTTATCATTTTGCTCTATCTAAATATAATATAATCAATAAACAAAGTAATAATATAGCTATGGATATTTTTCATGACTTGATTGTTATAGCTGTGGACCACCACCTAATAATTTAGGATGTTTGAAAATTTTTGAAATACTTAATTATGAACAGCAACTGTTAGCATTTCTCACTGAGATATTGAAAAGCATAGCAGCCAAAGGGTCACTATGGTAATTACACTTGATTTTTGATATCATACAACAATCATTTGCTCTTAGAATGGCAGTACAAGTTTGTAAGTTGAGGCACCGCTGTGCTAAGAAAAGTGGTAAACATCAATAGCAACTCGGTGACTTAAGTAAATAATATGTTTGATTTATGCAATCTATGAAAGCTTAACTTCTACTGTGTTGTTGGGAAATATCAAACAAAATTCAGAGAATTATGACATTCCACTAATGTAAAATACTTTATCGATATAAGAAACAATATATCGAGATAGTGAATGGATTACTGATAATTTAATCATGTAATTTATACTGACATACAAGAGAGACTTACTAGTCTTGGCAGACTAGATTAGCACTGTATGATGTAAAACATTTAGAATATCGCTCAAGATAAAAAAATACCTTAATTTTAAAGGAAGTGAAAAAACTTGTTTTCTAGTAGCCTAAACATAATTTTAATACAATTACCACATTTCTTTTTTAATAATATTAGATCTATCGATTGAATTGGCATTTACTTGGTAGAACTCCATTATAACTGCTATTTTTTCACCGTGCAATATGGCTCTGATCTGTTTACGGTGGCTTAAGATTAATTGATTTTATTTTGGAACTTGAAAAAAAATGATTGAAATCATTTTTTGGATGTGAAATGTTGCCGGGTTCTCTGTTTTTTCACTGTTAAGTAAGATATATTAAAAACTCATTTTTGTCAAATTGTGAGACATCGTAGGTATTGTTTTATAACGAGAGATACTAGTGTTTATTGCTTTGCTTGCTTTTAATCCATTGACGAATATGGAGGATCAAAGAATACTTGACATGAATAAATATATGACTATCAGAATATTATACACATAATAAAGTATATTTTAAACATATTTTCTGGATTGTTTCTTATTTCTAAAAAAATAAATTTAATCTATATTTTTTTCTCATTTTAAATTGATTTAATTTATACAAGCAGAGAAGTTCACTTGCTTCGGAGACTTGATATATAAATACATCTGGATAGCAAAATGAGTCAAATCATGAACTTCATTATTCATCAAAAGTTTATAAATCTCCTTTTAATATCAACTTTTGTCACCTATGATAGTGTAAATGTTATAAGCAGTTTCATGAAGATATTCTTATAATTATTGAGCTAGAATGTGCTTATTAATGAATAATAAGCCCTTTTTAATCGGTTATGCTCTTTTGATGTGTCGATTGTGTAGTAATATTAAATGAGCCATTCCGTCTTGTAATAATCATTAAAGTTTTACAATGCATTTGCATTGCATTGCCTTTCACGTGAAAAGATTTAGCTTTGTTAGGAGTAATTCTTTTAAATGCAAACAAATTTTTGTCAACATTGTTGGGTTGGGAAAAAACAAAACAAAAATAAATGCGCCTTTATAAGTTGGATTTTAGCGAAAAATATGACATATTTAATAAACTATTGAACATATTAAGCTTCAATTTAAAGTAATCTATGCCGAAAAATCAATATCTCATAATATAAACTGATTTCCAAAAATAAGTGTACCAGATAATTCCATAATAAATAAAAATATTATTAATTGATACCCAAAATCATAGCACATTTTTTATGATATTAGTTGTTTTTTTATTATTTTAATGGTTGATACATCATTATTGAGTTATTTCAAGTACATGATTTGCACACTGAGAAAGAAATCTGAATCGTTATGATATTTAAGTAAGGAAATATAAATACAACTCATTTGAAATTCAGTTTATGAAATTTAAATATTCAGATTAAACTGGCAGAGAAAATAGCTTTTAGCAGCATAGAATAACTGAGGCCTAATGTGGAAAAACAATGTTATTATAACACTGTTCTTGGTAAATCTACAGAAATTACCTGGTTTCCTAAATATTACTTTCATATTCCAACAATTAAAGCCAGGAGACAGTTCTTTATATACATTTTTTATTTGTGGAATTGTGTCACAATGTGTCATTTGGATTTTTTATGTTTTAATTTTAAGACATTTCTCCAATTTTTTTGTATACTCCATCTTCAACATCATTACTGATTTATTATAAAAAAAAATAATTAAAACATTATTACAAACTTTAATTGAGCAAGCTTTTTTTATATAATGGGTATCATCACAATCAATTAAAATCTTTAGCTGCATTATCTCTGACAATGTGTCTAGGATATTTTATAAGATGATAAGATGTTTTTCTGCATATGGTCTGAATTAATTCGTAAAAACAAATGATGAGATAAATAAACATGAGGTGTTATTTACTTTTTAATCAAAATTAACGATGTAGCTCTCTGCCACCACGGGTAAACAAAAATAAACCATCACATTTACATAACAGCATCTATTTTATGATTTTCATTTCTTTTTTTTTTAATTTTATGTATTAAATTTATACCCATATTCAGTTATTACTTTCACAAATATTTTCTATTTGCACAAATATCTTTACTCTTCGATATTTTCAGAATGCTGAAATCATAATAGCATACCTGTTTTACTAAAATTCACATAAAAGATTATCTATCTAAACAAATACTCTAAAATTGACTGTTGTAAATAAATAGAAAATTAATGAATAAAAAGATCTGTTTTTCGAAAATGAGTCAACTTTTAAAATAATGTGACATTCCTCATTCAAAGATTGATTAACTGTTTTTGATTTGATTTTCAAATAATTTTTTGCTGCAAGATCAATTTGATAAAATTCAGTTTGAGAATTATTATGCTACAGCACCTATGACTAATGCCGACCAATCTAAACTTTCATTCAGCAGTATATGTCTTTGTGATTCCCTCTCTAAAGAAAGGTTTTATCATATTCAAGATTTCCATTTTTCAATTGACGGGTGTAATTATCTACAGGCTTAAAATGAATACTGAAATATATTCAATGATAGATAAGTTCCAAATAAGTGAATAAAGTTAAAGTCGATCTTTTAATGAGAGAAAGTATTGATAATAAAAAAAAGTTAAATAAAGACATAAAAGCATGCAATTTTGAAGAGTTAGGTGTGCTTTTGATTGATTGACTTTAATTGATGTGTGTCACTATGACTTATATATTTACGCTGTACTATTTATTATCCATTTTCTATGCAATTTGACTTAGTTACTTCCTTGGCAATGGATGGAGTCTTTCCTGAATTGTTAATTGTAATGTTGTTTTGATATATTCTATTTCATGCTTCCACAGATACTTCACGTATGTCTGTAATATGTTTACGTATGAATAGATTAGAATGTTTCCATTTAACCTTTTTGAGTGTTGAGTGTTTTATTAGTTGTATTAAGTCTCTAAATCTGTGATGTTTCCTGTAATGTTTGAATGGATCTTGAGGCATGCGGCTAAAGTTTGTTTTTAATAATTTTAATCATTTAAGCTTGTTTCGCTCACAGATTTTGAGGGTTAAATAAATTTCACTCGGTTGATAACGTAAATAGCTGAAGAAGTAGTCTTTAACAATTATTTACTTAGGTATCATTTCAGGTATGCAACACAGATCACACAGATCACACGTATTGAACGAACACTCGACTACAAATTTCATAGCCCATAAACACAAATGAATATATATTTTGAGAAATATACACGCTATACTGTTATACTATTGCAGCAGTGCAACTATTTCGTTTGGGTAACTTTACAATTCCTATTATTTTGCAGAAATAACATAATCTTTAAAGAGTTTGGCTTGTTTATTATTATGTATATAACTATAATATATATTATCTAGTACGCTGATATTAATACAATACAATTATTATTAATATGCCCGAGTATTTTTGGCGAATATTATTACTATAAATTTTGCTGCAAGCACCACATAAATCACAAGTACACTGTTGTCATGATATCCTCAAACATAGTCGCTAGAGTATCAATGTAACCCAGTGTCTTGACATATTTGGGTCTCGAATGCAGCATGCTCAAAGTAGGACATCAAACAATTATGTTATGAACGATCAGTTTTGCAAATCAAAGAACGTCCACGAGTACACATTCACGAAAGACTGATTTGGCAACGATGGCGTCATAGAATAACTACACCACAGAAATTTAATTAATCCTTTGCATCAAATCAGTCAGTTTATCAATTTACACTGAGGAAAAATATACATACTCGTCTTATGTTAAGTTAAAATTAATTTAGACATTTAACAGCATGTTTTGATATTTGAGCATTGCATGAACAGTAATCTCAATGTCCGGCTTTATGTATTTCTGTGGGAATAATTATTTCCGATAAAAGATAGTATAGGAGTTTTACCTACCAATAAAACTCTTATTGTGTTTCCAGCAATGTCCAAGATCCTCTGAGATGATGCGTCTCTGTTTTCGAGCCACGCGTCCAAACCCTACGTTGGCAACACCTTTTCTTCTCCCCTCTCTTCCCTACCCAAGCCACGCCATCCGGGTGACGCCGTTATGTACATCATTCTCACTGAAGGTGCACCAGGTAGGGGTTACCTGGTTCTTGGACATTGCTGGAAACACAATAAGAGTTTTATTGGTAGGTAAAACTCCTATATTGTGTGTTCTGGCAGCAATGTCTAAGATCCTCTGAGTGAATGTTTGTTATCACCTGGTGGCTCGGGGGGGAAGTGTTATGTCATCAATGTGAGATCTTAACCAGTCTTCAGCTGATGGTTCGGATACGATCTTGTAACCATCTAGACTGGTTGGAAAGGGTTAGTGATAAGGCCTTCCGTCGGATGTGATCACTCTTGCCAGTTATTACCTCTCGTCTATGGCTGTCCTGGAGGCCGGCTTATCGGGCCCCATAGCTGTAAAAAATAGTTCTTGGAGGTCTCCGCCTTTCTTTCGACTTCCTTCAGAGGCTTTAACCAGTTGGCGAAGCCAATATATTGTTTGTCTCGTTCGAGCTTGTCTCTGAAGCAGGGCGGAGGAGTTGCCGATGTCGCTTCGCTATAGGAAGATGGAGGTATGCCTGATGCAGGTCTATCTTTATCATTCAGTTGTTCCTCTGCAGGGACTGCGGAACTCAGCCATGGTTGAACAGCTTGAAAGGTCTGGGATCCAAAAAGATAACCATTCAACATCTTGAAGTAGAAGATTGGTCGTTAATGGCTATCCGTTTCCTGACTAAAAATATCTTCGAGAGGTAGCTGGGCGTTCCGTCTGCCGCTCCCAAGATTTACAGTTCCTTTAACACAGTTACTTGCGCCTGCATCTTGCCCGTTACCTGCGTCTGGAGTTCCCGCAGTAGCTGTGGTGTCTGAGGGAGAAGGGCGGCTTCAGGGTGAATGGAATGCGCCCCCCCCCCCCTAACATCCTCAGAAGGGGTAAGGGGGCTCCTTCTGCCTTCCAAACTTCCACAAGGTGTCGCAGGCAACCCCCTTTGAAGGGTTTGGCGTCATCTGGGGCTGCGCCCCCCTTGAAGATTCTTTCTTTTGTGCAATTCCCTGATTTTTTTTTTTTGTAGGTGGGCCTTTGATTGTACCTTGCTGAAGGTCTACCACTGCTGGCCCTCCTAACACTAGGCGTCGGGACTTGCTCCCGAAAAGGCAACCTATCATTCTCCGGCGAGGGTCTAGGTCTCACCAGCCTTTCCTGCAACCTGGGGGGGGATTTTCGCCAGTCTGTCCCTGACGTGTTCCTCCTTCACCTTGGCCCGGATGGTTTCGGCGGTGCTGGATCTGTTCGGCCCTCTTCCCACACACTATTTGCATAATGTCTTCGGTTATAAGTTGGTGGGAAGAGTCTCTTCCGAATTTTCCTTCGATTGACTGAAACAGCCCCGCGGGTGTAAGAGGTACCGTCTTATTTAACTCAATGATGAACTGCCGGCCCTCGAGTAAGGCGTCCTCCCCGTCAGCTGAGCTGTAAGAGCTCCTTGGTCGTACCCACGGAACTCATCGTTCACTTCCAGCTCGGTGAACAACGGCGTCGCGGCATATTTTTTCTGCGTTTCATAGTAACAAAGCCCGGCCCAATCTGATGTGCCACATCGCTGGATGCCGATCATCGTCGATATCCTGGCCGGGTCCGCATTGGGTACGATCGGCTCCTTCACAGTCCCGACCAACGCTGTCAGTTGTTGTTTATTGGACGGGGCGGCCTCCTTCGGGAGGCGAAAGGAATCTCCTAACGACTCGAGGGGGATTCTTTCGGGCCGTGAGGTGGACGTTTGATCTTGTTTCGATTGAAACAAGAACTTACTATCTGGCTCTCCAGTCTGTCCAAACGATCACCCGCCACGCTTGGCGTCTGGCCGGCGTTCGTTTCGTCTTCCGACGCGGAGTCTTCATGCGAAGCCAACGATACATCACGCATATTACGATATGTATATATATATAATATATATTAAAAGTCACGTCACTTTGGAAGCACTACAGTGGTTTACGCACGGATGCTAATTTAGTGACTTTAAAAATAGTCAACACGTGTCGATGTTTACGGTTTTGTTTTTGTAGCGACGATCGCGTTACACTTCAGGCGCATTCAAAAACAACGTCATCAATGACATACATAACGGCGTCACCTGGATGGCGTGGCTTGGGTAGGGAAGAGAGGGGAGAAGAAAAGGTGTTGCCAACGTAGGGTTTAGACGCGTGGCTCAAAAAAACAGAGACGCATCATCTCAGAGGATCTTGGACATTGCTGCCAGAACACACAATATAGATTGTAAAAACTCTCTTGCTTTACATTCCTTCGGAGTTTTATTCTGTGCATTGCAATAAATATTATCTAAAATTAATAAACACCATCTCAATCTGTTCTGATTATTATGACTACAAAAAAAGCGTGTTTCTAAATCTTTGGTTTCATTGTATAATTATTGTTTAATAAATATAAAAAATTATATTTTACCTTATAATTTCAATACAATATAATACAGAACATTTAATGTAATCAAACTTTTTCTCAATATATATAATATAATGTATGTGATACTATATTGTATTTGAAGTATTTGGCAATTTTTTGCCTATTTCTCTTCAAAATCAGTGGAAGAATAATTGGTTGTCTGTAATATTTGTTGTCCTGTGTAAAAAAGCAATTGGTTTAGATTTTGTCTATCAGGGTATATTTGAATTCTCCACTGACGGCTTTGAAAGATTTCAGTATAATTATGACTTTTATGATATAGCTGTAAAAATTAAGGCCTCTTTGATTTGCAAACTGATTTATGAAAAAAAGCACGCTCCCACTTGACAATTATACCTCTACGAGAGTTCAAAAATTTTCAATGGGAAATTTTTAACAGATAATGACAGCCACAGTTGAAACGGTGTCCGAACAGCTGGACTTGGCTTCTATAATGCCAGCTGAAAAAGTTGTTTCGGCCGTAGCGCGCGCCGTTACGTTGACCGATACCGATGTCGCCACGGCAACCGTTCAGGTGGCCAAGCCAAACCTGGTGGGAGAAAACGATCAGCCCGTGGAGCCGGGGCCGGACGATGATTTGTCCAACTTTTGGCACACGTCTGTCGGAAAGTTTAGATTTTCCATTGACGAGCTCCCGCAGCAATTGCAGTATATCCATCAACTTTTACAAGTAAAGTATTTTAAATTAATGTGTTAAGTAAATTATGTAGGTTGTATGAAATACGTTATGCGTGACCAAAGTAAATGTAAGTCCGGACAACATCATATAAGTGTAAATAAAATTATTATTATAGAGTTGTGAGTATAACATAGTTTTAAGCTATAAAAATCGTCACTTTTATGCCAATATTGATGTTGTAATCATTTAACATTAAAAAAACTATTGAGCCTTGAGGAGACAAATCTGTCAATGGTCTTTTCAATGGTTCGTTCGTGAACTTGACTTTGACTTGATATTGAGCCTACCCAGCTATATTAATCAAATCTTCATAAATTATTTTTTTTACATTGAGAAGTGAGCGACATCTTTTGGGAAAAACGTTAGTATTATGAGTTATAATAACTAACTCCTCAGATATCTTTTGAAGTGGGTTTTCCATACGATAAAATTTACACCACTATCCATTGTAAGTTTCTGAACATATTACTTCAAGTTTAAAAAAAAAGCAGCTTACTGCTTTTTGAAAAATCACAACTATGAGAATTTACATACCAATGAAATTCTTATTGTATTTCCAACAATGCATAAGATCCAATATGAGAAAAACGTATTTTTTCTTCAAGCTACATATCTAAATACTACATTTGCAACACTTTCTACTGCCCTCTACACGTTCCTTCACATGACAGGCCACATTTTACGGGTAACATTTTGTTTATATTATTATTACTCAGGTGAACCGGGTAGGGGATACCTGGACCAATGATGTAAATAAAGTGTTACCCATAAGACATAGCATGGGTAGGGGCATGGAGAGCGGGCAGTAGAAAGTGTTGCCAATGTAGGTTCTTAGATGAGCAGCCAGAGAAAAGAAGATATTTATCTTATATTGGATTTTGGAAATTGCAACGGAACACACAAAAGCTGAATACCCATATTCGTTCGGTATGCCTACCCTGCCAAAAAGATTATGTCAAATATCAAATGCTAATTTTTACAATTTAGCATTTGATATCATAAGCAAGGCTGTTAATGTTGTTTTTTTCTCGGAGTTGATTTTGAATAATTGAAAATATCTCATGCAGTATAACTAGCCATATTAATTTATATTTTTTTCCATTTATTTAACAGTTGCTTCTTGTTTCTTTTTTTTTGTAAAAATTATATTAGTTTTGACATTTTTGACTATAATATAGTATTAAACTGTTGTACTCTTAATGCAAATAGGAATTGCCTGTAGCAGATAGGCCAGATATGCAATATTACATGCTGCAATGTCTGTATATTTTGGTTCTTCACGGAGACGCCTTTACAAAGGCTGCAAAGGAACATCGCGGATTCTTCATTTGGTGTCAGGAAAATCTTTTGATAAGAAAGTAAGTTAACAAAATGAAAAAATATGTATGTTTGTTGTGGTTCTCATAGAAACTATTAAATATCACATATGCTTTTATTGTTTCAATGATCCACACTGCAGTTCTAAGCAGAAAAATTATTATTGCATCTGTATTGTAGATAATTAATTATAAAATGTCAGCTGAAACATTTCTAATCTGCTGGATTTACGCTTTTTAAGTGCAATAGATCATTTTATTTTTACTATAAAATGTCCGCTTCTGTGGGAATGTCAACGGAATTGTTTTAGCACAACTGACTGTAATTTAATATCTTTTTTATTAGGCAGTTCTAGGAAGTAAAAATAGTTAAATTTTTTCTATCTCCTCTTAGGATTTGATAGGAAGTGCATTCATGCTTTTGGAAATAATAAAACAAACGAATGCATGAAAGTATTCATATAGTGATTGTGGAGTGACAGAGTAGGATCAAATCACTTTAGTGCTACTACTTGACATTACGGCTTCAAGTCCGATTCCAATTTTATTCAAAATTATTTTTCAAAATTCAAAGTATAGATAAATGAGTAATGCATATTTTTCAGTCTATGGAATGTGTGCAACGCTCGACACTCTCACATCTGCGAAGTTGCTGTGCCCCTTTTGTTGCACTGTATCACTCTGACCGGTGGAGCTGACGTCTTTTGGCGACTAATACAAGAGGAGTTTCATCATACGGATTGGAGAACTCGTTTTACCGCAGTAGAACGAGTGACAGTCCTCACAAGGTGTGTGTGCGATTTGTTGATTCTTTGATAACCAAACACTAGATATGATAAAAAATATGAGAATTCCATCCAGTGATGAATAGTAACTAATAAATTGTTAGATAAAAATTGTTGAACTCAATATTGGCTTATATTTCAATTTTGTTTGACCCCCAGATTCATGGACTCAACGCCTTTGAAGAATGTACTCCCTCTGCAAACGGCATTGGCCACTGCATTTTGTTATTTGATATCCAGTATGGATGATAATAATGTGTATGTAGCCCAAAGAGCCACACTTTATTTGGGAACTATTCATGATCATGCCATAAAGGTAAGTCAATCTACTTGCTATAAGATTAGTTTATTGATTAGAGATAAAATCTACAAAAGCTCTTGTTATTTCTCTGACAGGCAGATCATGTAATTGCGGACCTTCTCACTTATGAGTATAAGTGTAAATATTTAGATGTTCAGGGAAGCAAAATTTCTTCAGGAATTATAATTATACTCTCAATAAGACTACCGTTTCTACAATTCTTATCAATAATTGAATTTTACATTTAGATGTGTTTAAAGATTGATGGTTTTTGTTTCTTTGTCTCAGTGCTTGATTATGTGCTTGGAATCACAATTCGATATGGTGATTGTGGACCGTCCAATGATTTTGCAATCTCTGTATCAGCTGCACAATTCTCTAAGCGACAGAAAATTTCTGACATGGGAATTTTTCCTGAACCGATTTGATGCACTATTTTTGGAAGCCCAAATCCATCTTGAAAAAAATGGAGATATTGCATATCTACGAGGTATTTAATAATATCACTTTGTTAGACAATTTTTTTAAAGTTTTCCATCAATTCAAATATGTTCAAATTGATGGCCTTAAAATGACACTGGGGCCATGGCTGATTGGTCAATGCTGTTGGCTTCAGTTACAGTGTTCACAGATTCAAACCCTGGAATAGATAGTTTGACAAATTGATTTTTCAATTATTTTTTAGATGAAATTTGAATCATTCAAGCTCTGTACAAATGCTAATCACTTACGGCCCGGGCTTTGCCTTTCAGCATCATGAGACACTATTGCATATATGCAAACCAGGGTCATGAGTGACCAAGCCCGTGAAAGTCTATAGAATTTGAGCGGCTGAAATTCGATATTGAATTTTTATCGAGCACTCTCAGTCAATATTGTAAATTTATAGATTAAAGTTTATTTATAGATGTCTAAATTTCCTCCCATCCATTTGATGATTCTTATTTTCTCTGAAGAATTTGAGTTCTTTAAGATCTTTCCTGTGTATAAAAACTTCATTAAAAGCCCATATGTTCTACATTTGGGGTAGTCATGAAAAATATGCAGTTAACAATAGTTCCCCTGATGTACATCTTCGTCAACTTTGCCACCAGAGCAATGAGTTTCTTCTGTATTTAAGTCACCATTTAATAATGCAAATTATTAATAAAAATTAACATTTGCAGACCTGAGGAATAATGAAACAAACGGTGAAATATTTCTACACAAGTTGAAGCGTGCTCAAGAAGCGCTTTCTCAGTCTGACGGGTCTGCTGTTGGATCCTCTGTTAAAACTTTGAGTGCATCATTTGGCACCAAGTGGCCATACAAAAGGACCATGTCCGCCCCTGCAACCATGCTGCCGCGCCAAGATACAAAGCAAGGTATAAGATGATATACAGGTCATGCTGATAGACAACAGATACGTATGATAACAGTCAATTATCTCATTGTTGTACTGTATTGTAGCATATTATAAAAGTGCTAGATGGAATCTGTGAAACCCCAAATTCAAACTATAAATAATTTGACCTTAATTTCAGTTATTTGCATTGATTCAGTCGCACACCACAATGCGCATTTTTTTGAAAAACTTTAGTACATAACATTAATAACAATCATTGCCTTTTATTTGATATTTAATAGTCAAAGACAAATGTGTTCAGTTAGAAGACAGCTTAGTTCTATTTATGTTTACTAAGTCAACGCAGGAGGACCATTATAATGAATATTGTAATTTAAGCTTGTTGTGTTTTATTCAGGGCTGTGAAGTTGTTTAAAAATAGTGCAAATTTGTGTACTTGCAGATTAAACCTTTCATATATTCATTATTTATTTTTTATTTACACAGTTCATATTACAATACAAATAATCAAATATGTAAATAAAAAGTGTCAGAGTTGTTAAAATTTCCAACTCTGACTATGGTTAGAATGACCTGACTCCACAGCCCTGGTTTTAATATGAAATTGTAATCTGACAGTTACAGATTTTATATCAGAACCTACCCCAAGATACGTGTATAATTATTTTTTTGATTCTTTATTAATTTTTGTTGAATATTTATTTGAATTAGGTATCTTATTTTAGATCGCTAATTATATAAACCTCAGTATGTCTGATTATGATGCAACCCACCAATAACCGATGAAAAAATTGATTTTCCTATTGTGTATGCAATGTATAAAAATATATATATATTTGGAAGCATGTCATATATATAATAATTACCTTGTTAGAATTCCATTACCCGAATTGTTCCCACCGAACTGACTTACATACAAATGATTATTGTATAGACTCTGTACCATAGAGAATCAAGCAAGAAAATAATATCTCAATCACGCTTTGATAATAATAAAATAATGGCAGATTAAAAAGAAAAGTGATTTGATTGGAAATTTGTTTGGATTGTCATATCATAACATATATGATATAAATGTACTATTTTTGATTGTAAATAATTTAATTTTTAAAAGATATTACAAGTAAAGCAATATTTTGGTTTATATAATAAAAAAAGCTTTGATACACTGGAGGTAGAGGTGTATGCAATATTGTAGCGTTCGGTGGTTAGCGTCAGAAGAAAGTCTATTTCTAGGTATGCATACTATAGTTTGAAGACATATGATAGTACGTTTTCTGATTTGTATCAATATTGTCCGATCGCTCAGAAAAAGAGAAGGTGTACAGCCGGCAGTATTCCGCGCCCATTCTGAAGAGGAAGAGTTCCCGCTTCGGGCTGGGTCAGTTGCTGAGCGGAGGCGGGGGCGCGGGCGGTTTGGGCGGATTGAGCGGGGTGTGCGCGGCGGGCCTCGGGGGTCTGAGCGGCCACACCGGCGCTAACGTTAGCGCCAACGCTAACAACTCCCAACCGCTCCCTTCCACTGCCCCTCAAACGCCAAATAATAATGCCACGTTTAGTGTTTGCCATAGTACCAGTCTTACGCAAGGTAGAGTAGTTTTGGCTTATGCTGCAGTCGGTAGTTGTGTAGTTTTTATTTCACATTTAAATCTGCAAAATGAAATCAAAAACAAATGAGCGAAATGATATTCAAGAATAACTTCTGACATCGGATAAAGCCTCCAGTCAACTATTGCAGTTTCACTTGCAGATTCTTTCTTCTGTATGAATATTTTTAACACAAAATATAGCCACAATTCTTATTTTCATAATATCTTCTGTCCAAGCTTTACAAGTAACTGTCATTGAATACTAACAATGGAACATTTTCACATTGATTTTCATTAGTATTGCACAATAGAAAACAAACAAAACCTCTTCATATTCTCAAATAGAACTTCCTTCCGACCGTTTATAGAAATCGGTTGAACTCTTTATGTTATTGTTTATGGATACGTTTTATACCTACCGTGCTCTTCTTTCCACACAGCGTCGTATCTGCAAACACACGTAAATAAATAGAGTTTGTATTGCTACCATTTTTCTAAATTTCTTCTACATATAATTTGTATTATTGAGCTATCATAGTGTATGCATTTTTCAATATGAGTACGAAAGTAGAAGTCGTATATTTTCTTCAGCATCATATTATATATTAAATTTATACTACTCAATAAGGATTTGAATAAAAATTGAAGCTTCACGCTTTCGGGCAGAAACCAGTAGATAAACAAAACATTTAGCTTTTATTTATTCATCACAAGTATTTAATCAACTGAATTTGTATTTTTTCCTTTTAACAAATTATCTTCACTTAATATTTTTAACATTCAGAATCATTCATTTAAAGTTACATAGCGTTTGATAATGTAATTTTGATATGCATGCGAGTAAAAATATTGTTCAATAATAAAGTCTGATTATGTAATTAATCTTACATAGCATTAAAATATATGCATGCCAGCTTTTAGGTTCATATTAGAGCATTATCATCAAAGCATGCAGCAGAAACTTCTTTGGTACACAGTTATTGACTGATAATAAATTTCTGTAATGGAAATATTAACAAAATTTAAAGGTATTTATAAAATATCTCGAGTGAGAGACATTTAATCCGTAAAATATTGGTTGGTTATTTCCATCGTCTGTCAAACTAGAACGTATTGCAAATTGAATAAAACCTTCATATTCAGAAAACAGCTAGAAGTTTGGTCTGGTACTGCCACTCCGACAGTATCTTACACTTTCTTTCACGTAATCATATATTGACAGAATTATTTAATCAATAAAAATGAAATAAAATCGAACAATGATTGACTTTAATAATTTTGATTTAAAAGTAAAATAAAAACCAAATATTTTTTTATTTCTGATCAACTATAGCACCCTCAGATATCTAATCCATGAGCCGCCACAGCTTAGAACAGTATAATAATGTTTTATGTTCTCTAGAGGTGAACATATATGTCACATAATAAATGCAATACTTTTTTAAAACGATTGTGATTATGGTAAAGTTTTAAATATTTCACCGTTGTTATACACACATTTAATGCAAAGGATTATTGAATATTAAAAGAAAAACTGTATAATTTTAGAAGCTCCGTTACACATATTATTATGTCACACAAAATATAGGAGTTTTACCTACCAATACAACTCTTATTGTGTTTCCAGCAATGTCCAAGATCCTCTGAGATGATGCGTCTCTGTTTTCGAGCCACGCGTCCAAACCCTACGTTGGCAACACCTTTTCTTCTCCCCTCTCTTCCCTACCCAAGCCACGCCATCCGGGTGACGCCGTTATGTACATCATTCTCACTGAAGGTGCACCAGGTAGGGGTTACCTGGTTCTTGGACATTGCTGGAAACACAATAAGAGTTTTATTGGTAGGTAAAACTCCTATATTGTGTGTTCTGGCAGCAATGTCTAAGATCCTCTGAGTGAATGTTTGTTATCACCTGGTGGCTCGGGGGGGAAGTGTTATGTCATCAATGTGAGATCTTAACCAGTCTTCAGCTGATGGTCCGGGTACAATCTTATGGTCATCTAGACTAGTTGGAAAGGGTTAGTGATAAGGCCTTCCGTCGGATGTGATCACTCTCGCCAGTTATTACCTCTCGTTTATGGCTGTCCTGGAGGCCGGCTTATCGGGTCCCATAGCTGTAAAAAATAGTTCTTGGAGGCCTCCGCCATTCTTTCGACTTCCTTCCGAGGCTTTAACCAGTTGGCGAAGCCAATATATTGGGGCTATATTTTGCGTGTCTCCTTTCCTAATGTGCCAACCCGATTGCTGATGGGTAGTTGACCCGAACGCAGGCCATAGAGTTATCTGGTCCTGTTCCTCTCTAATCCCGCTGTCTGAATATCTGAGTAATGTCTTGAACTTCATGAACTTGTCTAACCGACGTCAGTAGTAGCAATGTTGCTGTCCTACAAGACACTTCATATAGGCTGGATGTAGGTGGAGTGGTTGCCTTCAAGTGATCAGGTGGTCCATCTAACCCATGCCAATCAGGTACGCTATCATCAGGGTGGACTGACACTACCCTGATGATAGCAGCCCTTTTCCTTCAGGGCTCCACTCGCGAATTAGACTCTCCCACCCGAAATCCTCCACAGATGAAGCGACAGGTCTTGTATTTTGCAGGTGGTCGGCCGGTTGACATCGTGTGTGGCAGCCCTGTCGCTCTCCTCTGAAGGTCTGCTCCCCAGAATGGTTTCTTCCAGTCTGGTACGACGAGGAGATATCTCCCTCCCGCCGTGTTCAGGTGGGCCAATACTTGGGGAATCATGTTCGAGTGGGTAAAGACCCACACCAGTTCGTAGTCCCACAAGCGGCTGAAAGCGTTGTGATACAGAGCGCCGCAGTCGGAGCTGTCGTGAGATACATACCTGGGAATTACTCGCGACTCTCTTAACGATCTCGGGCGTGCTCTGTTGCTGTACCGGGAATCTGCCACTCGGGAACTTGTGTTCCGCGAGATAGACGGTCGGCCGTGCCGTTGTATATTCCCGGTAGATACTGCGCAGCTAGGGAGATGCCGTACTTGTCGACCAATGCAACCATCTCCTGCGTCAGTAAGAAGAGGTCTAGCGACTGTGTGTCTCCTTCTTTGTTTATATATAAGACTACTAACCTGTTGTCCGACTGTAAAAGTACCTCTGCTCCTCTTATTTCATCGGCTTGCAGTTTGATTGCCGATATCACCGCATATAGCTCCTTCCGATTGGAGTGCCATGACCGATGCTGCCACTTCCACTGTCCCGACATGAGGGTGTCGTTCAGTTGAGCCCCCCAACCTGCATCTGCTGTGTCCGTGGTTCGGAAGTGGCGAAAAATTGGTCTGTGCAGTGAGTGTTGCCACTCCAATTGTCTGTACCCACCAATTCAACTCCTCTATGGCTGGACCTAGAATCGCAACCCTAAGGTGAGGCGGCAGATGGAGCAATTGGCGGATGTGTCATTGTAGGTGACGGCAATGCAGCCGTACTCGGGGAGTGACAAAGGATATGAAGTTTAGTCTGCCTAGCAGGCGTTGAGCTGATTTGATGGACCATTCCTGCTTCTGTGTCATCTCTTACACTGCGTTGCGGAGAGCTGTGCACTTTTCGTGGGATATGCTTTTGGTGTAAGTGCCCCACTCGATCCCCAGGAATTCCAGTTTCTGGCAGGGTACAGGGATTGACTTCTTGAAGTTTACTGTCCAACCTAGCTTTTTTAGAAACCCTACGATCTCTAATGCTTTAGAGGTTAGGACTGTTTTGGATTGATTTGCAATCAAGAAGTCGTCCAGGTACGTAATCCTCCGAATGTCTCGGTCCTGAAGTTTTTCAGCTACCCAATTCGTCAGTAATGTGAACATTCGTGGAGGCTTGTGAACCGGATCAGCTCGTTTCTGAAGCAGGGCGGAGGAGTTGTCGATGTCGCTTCGCTATAGGAAGATGGAGGTATGCCTGATGCAGGTCTATCTTTATTATTAAGTTGTTCCTCTGCAGGGACTGCGGAACTCAGCCATGGTTGAACAGCTTGAAAGGTCTGGGATCCAAAAAGATAACCATTCAACATCTTGAAGTAGAAGATTGGTCGTTAATGGCTATCCGTTTCCTGACTAAAAATATCTTCGAGAGGTAGCTGGGCGTTCCGTCTGCCGCTCCCAAGATTTACAGTTCCTTTAACACAGTTACTTGCGCCTGCATCTTGCCCGTTACCTGCGTCTGGAGTTCCCGCAGTAGCTGTGGTGTCTGAGGGAGAAGGGCGGCTTCAGGGTGAATGGAATGCGCCCCCCCCTAACATCCTCAGAAGGGGTAAGGGGGCTCCTTCTGCCTTCCAAACTTCCACAAGGTGTCGCAGGCAACCCCCTTTGAAGAGTTTGGCGTCATCTGGGGCGGCGCCCCCCTCGAAGATTCTTTCTTTGGTGCAATTCTCTTTTTTTTGTAGGGGGGCCTTCGATTATACCTTGCTGAAGGTCTACCACTGCTGGCCCTCCTAACACTGGGCGTCGGGACTTGCTCCCGAAAGGGCAACCTATCATTCTCCGGCGAAGGTCTAGGTCTCGCCAGCCTTTCCTGCAACCTGGGGGGGGGGGATTTTCGCCAGTCTGTCCCTGACGTGTTCCTCCTTCACCTTGGCCCGGATGGTTTCGGCGGTGCTGGATCTTTTCGGCCCTCTTCCCACACACTATTTGCATAATGTCTTCGGTTATAAGTTGGTGGGAAGAGTCTCTTCCGAACTTTCCTTCGATTGACTGAAACAGCCCCGCGGGTGTAAGAGGTACCGTCTTATTTAACTCAATGATGAACTGCCGGCCCTCGAGTAAGGCGTCCTCCCCGTCAGCTGAGCTGTAAGAGCTCCTTGGTCGTACCCACGGAACTCATCGTTCACTTCCAGCTCGGTGAACAACGGCGTCGCGGCATATTTTTTCTGCGTTTCATAGTAACAGTGCCCGACCCAATCTGATGTGCCACATAGCTGGATGCCGATCATCGTCGATATCCTGTCCGGGTCCGCATTGGGTACGATCGGCTCCTTCACAGTCCCGACCAACGCTGTCAGTTGTTGTTTATTGGACGGAGCGGCCTCCTTCGGGAGGCGAAAGGAATCTCCTATCGACTCGAGGGGGATTCTTTCAGGCCGTGAGGTGGACGTTTGATCTTATTTTGATCACCCGCCACGCTTGGCGTCTGGCCGGCGTTCGTTTCGTCTTCCGACGCGGAGTCTTCAAGCGAAGCCAACGATACATCACGCATGATTACGATATGTATATATATATAATATATATTAAAAGTCATGTCACTTTGGAAGCACTACAGTGGTTTACGCACGGATGCTAATTTAGTGACTTTAAAAATAGTCAACACGTGTCGATGTTTACGGATTTGTTTTTGTAGCGACAATGCGTAACACTTCAGGCGCGTTCAAAAACAACGTCATCAATGACGTACATAACGGCGTCACCCGGATGGCGTGGCTTGGGTAGGGAAGAGAGGGGAGAAGAAAAGGTATTGCCAACGTAGGGTTTGGACGCGTGGCTCGAAAACAGAGACGCATCATCTCAGAGGATCTTGGACATTGCTGCCAGAACACACAATATATTTAAAATCTATTTAGAGAATTTTGGGGCGTTCAATTATTTCTATTAGTTCATCAAGATATTGAATATTATTACATAATACTTAGCATTTATCAGATTGTGAATTAGATTGCTGCTTATATAAAAAAATCTCTTTTTGTATATATTATATTTGGAAAAACAGTTATAATTACGAATGCTATCAGAAAAATATTTTTAAATTGTTTTTTTTATTTTTTGTATCACTAAATGACATTATGCCTTTAATAAACAGCAATATGTTTATTTTAATATATAATATTGCATTTTTTTTATATGCCTGTACTCTTTTTATCTTTCATTTATATCAAAATCAACCTTTTTACTTTAACATGGAATCTACAAAAAATTATACGTAATTAAATTTATGACTGATTTTAGCTTCTACCTGTTATTTTAAAAAATTTATGCAGATTGTTAATATGAATAGGCCCACAAGAAAAACTAACACATACTAATTATATTTTTTAAAATGATATTCCAAAGACAGTTTCCAACAACAGGAATATTCCTAGCAATGGAACATAAACTGTGGTTTCAAATATGGTAAATAAAATATTATTGCTAATTTTATTACAAGTAAAAAGTAAAATTATAGCTGAAATCATGGTTTATGTTTTAAATATTTTGCTGTTTGTATTGTGTTTCTACAAATAACTGTAGTGTTATTCAAATTGCAGTTTGAAAACGTTTTTGTTTTTTACTTTATAGCTTCTAAGAAATAAATTATAATATCAGTTATTCTTTGATTCCAATAAATAGTTTTTGAAATATTTGTTTGACTAGTGTAAATTTTTCAAAGTAGAATAAATGAGGCCCTTTAAAATCTGTTTAACGTTTATTTTTAGAATGAATTTATGATTTTTAGATTTTATAAATATATACTATGTTACTTCTATTATAATTCAAGTTTTTTATGATAGATGGACAAATCCATTGCATGTTGGGCGGAGGGGGGGTGACCGACGACGCCACGCTTGCCAGTCTCTTACCTCGAGTGATAGATCTGGAGGAAGCCGATCGGGAGACGACACATTTACTGGTGTTTCTTCTGATGCAGTTTCTGTCTCGGTCCGATCAGGCCAGCCCTTCTGAAGAGAAGCACACGGCCAGGACCCAAGCCATTGTCTTGAAACATTTATATTTGCTATTGGGATACAGCCAAAATGACAAGGGATTTCATATACCACCTTACAGATTAAGGTAAATATGGCGCCTTACTTTTTACAATCCAGTTCTAATAAAATACACTATTTTAAAGAAGTGGTTTAATCCACCAGAGGTCTGGGTAAATTTGATCAGGATTCTAAGGGTGAGATTTTAAGGTTATTATGAACAAAAGCCAGCATTAACACCTCATATAAATTTAAAAAATAACCTTCCTCACCATGTTGGAAGAAAACAGTGAACTGTCTCTATCTGAACCTATTTTATTACATGAGTATTTACATCAAAACACACCTTTATATGATTTCCACACATCTAGTTATAGATAAAAGTTGAAATTTAAATTGATAATATCAATGAAAATGTTCAAAGTGTTCATAGTTAATTCAAAAATATCATTGAAACTGTATAAATGATAAATTATCAAATTGACTGATAGAATATCATGACACAGTTCACATTGTGGAATTTTTCATAAATTAATCGATGGTCTTGTATTCAATTGGGTAAATGCCTGTTATTTTTTATTTTAAAAACTAGAAGTAGCAAAAGCTGTTAGCAAACTGACATAAACTGTCCTATTTTCCTTACTTTCTCTGATAAAGATGATACTTACTAAATAATACGCATTTCACAAACTTATTGAGTTGCTTGCATCAGGTGTCTATATTAACCACATTGGGAAATAAATGGTATATTTTTTTTACATAATCAATGTCTGTTTCAGACAATCGGCTGTCTTCAATGTATTCTTGGCAAACTTGCCTCAAGTGTTGGACCAGAACCACGTAATGGGATGGTCTCTAATTATGCCCGCGCTCTCTCTGCTTCTCTACAGTCCTTCTCCATCAAACTCAATACCTGTCTCTATAACTCAAATGCAGCCATCGTTTTCTCTCTGGCAGCTGGAAACACATTCCAGGAGATGCTGGCTTATGGCTCTACTGGTTCTGCTCTATAAGGTGAATTTATATTTTCAATCAATGGATTTGACAGTTGGATATGTCCATGTAGATATTTATTACCAATAAAAATACGAAGTCAAAATTTTATTTCTTCACAAACGTAATGAATATTAATTTTATTTTGCTGGCCAGCATATTTGTTTACACATTTGTCGCATGGTCGTTCTAGCATATAATGAAGTATTTTTTTAAAAAATAATTCGTGAGTTGATCCCTTTACTTTTCTTTTTAAAGAGGCCAGAGACAACTAAGTTAAATTATAGCACAAAAGAAAATTAGAACAAAATTAAGATGGAAACATTAAGTGTTTTTATGCCTGGCATGAAAACATTGTACCAATATTAATTATTGAAGAGATGAAGCATTAATGAACAAGATTATGCATTATATCCACTATGTTACTTTTTAATAATTCACAATAAACTATTATGTATAGAAAAAATAATATGATAATTCACCTTATTTTTGTTTCAGTATCAATATATACAGCAGCCAATATGTGGACAGCTACAGTCTCTGGTGAAGATCGTGATTAATACTTTGGATGCGCAGCATCATGAGTGTAAACGTATTCCCCCGATGGTGATAATGGCCCAGTCTAGCAGATCTAGAGGTAATTTATTCCTCAATTATATGACAAATCTTACCACATTTAAATTGATATAAATTATCCATGATTTAGGATAATAGATGATTTGAATTGTGTATTTATGATCTTTAGACATAAGTCAACCGTCATTGGGTGGGGAGCAAGAACATCAGGCGACAGCAGGCGGGGAAAGATTCGAGACTCCTCCTCTGTCTCCTATGTATTCGATGGATTCCCAAAAGTCATCAGTCAAGGTTGGAATTATACATCACCAAAAATCTCCAGGACCAGGAATGGAAACACACTGGGAGGAAACAGTGAAGCCGAGGAAATATCATCATTGGAGCCTCGACCAGGAGAGTACAGAATCAGAACTTGTTGCAATTCCGGAAACAAGTGATAAATCTGACAGTACCGTGCATGGTAGTACAGCACAAGTTAGTAGAAATTGAAACAATTAATGTTTTATTAATAGTTCAACCAATCAAAACATATTTTTTTTTATTTCTGGACTGTATGTACATCAGTTACTTAAATGTATAATTAAATTCGATAAATTGTGTAAATGAATGTGTCAAGTGTTAATTGACATATGGTAAATAAAAATAGTAATCATAATGATGCATTCCAAGTTTACATTTGTTTTTGTCATAAAAATTCATTTTTCAGACTGACAGTGAATTTGTTGTTACCTTAGAAGAATCATTTTTACAGATTATAAATAAGCGTAATTCTGAAAATTGCAGTTCTTTATCGGCAGTAAAAAATATTTCACTGAATAGAGTTAAAATCTTTCAGGGCTCATTTGATGATACCTCTCATTTTGATGAGCAATTGGCGAAGCAAGAAATGATTCAGGCTAAAAATTTTGCACAAGCCAGTCAGGTAGACAATCCGAAGATACCAGTGAAGTCTGCTGAAATGAAATCAGAAAAGAAATATTCCGAGAAATTTATGGGAATGAAGCCTCTGTGGTTCATGGCAAGCGAAGATGATGCTGCTGGGGTAATTTGGATACTATCCCTACTGACAAATCATTATATATTAGAGAATTATTTACGTTATAAATCTATGATTATCTTAGTGAAAAAAAAACTAGTTCTATTATTATACACACCAAAAGCGTTTGTAAGATTGAGTGTGGGATAATTTAAAGTAAATACCCAGTGGTTTTCAAAGTTTTTTTTTTCTACGCAATTTCATGTCAATGCAAAATTTGTTTTAAAAAATTATTATCAAGTGACAGTGTGTGAATAAAATTTGAAGAATCGAAATGATGTCTTTCAGCTTGACATTCAATTCTTGTAATTTTGTACGATTCCACATGTTTTGTCACAAACGACCCGGGTTTCACCCTTCGGCATCTTCAGGTATTCTATCACACGGATGCAACAGAACTGATGTAAAATAAACAGTTAGTATCGCATATATAATATATTAAAGTTATTGTGTGTTCTGGCAGCAATGTCCAAGATCCTCTAAGATGATGCGTCTCTGTTTTTTTGAGCCACGCGTCCAAACCCTACGTTGGCAATACCTTTTCTTCTCCCCTCTCTTCCCTACCCAAGCCACGCCATCCAGGTGACGCCGTTATGTATGTCATTGATGACGTTGTTTATGAACGCGCCTGAAGTGTTACGCGATCGTTGCTACAAAAAAAAATCCGTAAACATCGACACGTGTTGACTATTTTTAAAGTCACTAAATTAGCATCCGTGCGTAAACCACTGTAGTGCTTCCAAAGTGACGTGACTTTTAATATATATTATATATATAATATATACATATCATAATCATGCGTAATGTATCAAGACTCCGCGTCGGAAGACGAAACGAACGCCGGCCAGAAGAGAGGGGAGAAGAAAAGGTGTTGCCAACGTAGGGTTTGGACACGTGGCTCGAAAAAACAGAGACGCATCATCTCAGAGGATCTTGGACATTGCTGGAAACACAATAAGTGTTTTATTGGTAGGTAAAACTCCTATATTATTTACAGGAAAACACTTACCAATTTGCAAGCAGTAAATTGCAGCTGAAACAAATGTAACAATGTCAATCCAATAATAATTAACTCAATTACCTATAACAACTTTCATTAACGATCTTGCTAATGAGTGGTCATTATTGAAAGGGGATTTTCAATAATTTTCAATCAAGTAACATTAAACTATAAATGGGCCTTTTTTATTTTTATTTAGAGAATACCTACTCATATCTTTGGACTTAATTTAAGATATAATATTTGCTATTGAAATGTTAATAATAAATTTTCTCACAAGTTCATGGTTGTGCAACTCTCCTGCTAACCATATCAAGATCGAATTAGGTGTGAAGCTCTGATTAATGAAAAAAGATAACAAAATTAAAATATTTTGGATTCTATTTATACAATTAGAACTAAGTTTATTTGTAATACCTTGCTATTATTCAGCACAACGAAAGTCACAAGTGGGGTGTAAAAGAAGGAGTACGCATGATGGTCACTTCCAGTTTGATGTCTGCGACAGATCAACAGCAGCTGAGAAAGATAGCGACATCTCATATTACTTCCAAGCCACCAGTGTGTCAATCTAATTCGATTTCTCACGATGATAAAAATAATTTACCAACAACAACTGGAAAAATCATCGCTGGAATATCAAACCAGGTATATATGCAATCAATACACACTTTCGAGATGAAAGACAGAAAATAGATTAATATGCCCAGAGCTATTTTATTGCAAAAATGTGTTGCCCACCCTGAATCAAATTAAAACTGAATTTTTTTTAGTGAGGTTGAGCTATTTTTTCATACATGTTTTATAACATTCAGTCCAGCATCAAAACTTCTTAGATTGATTGTGTGATATGCTATGAATTTATTTGAGATTGACAATAGAGCTAGATGTAAAAATGTTTATTTAATGATGAATACCAAATAGTATCCTATTCTGTATTATACATTCTCCTTAAATGTATATGTAGTGAAATTAGGCAGCTAGTATTAATGAAGATTTTGAACAGGTCATAAGATCAGCAACAATAAAAACTTTGCCTGATACAATTGACGATGGAAAGATATCAAGCCAAGTGGTCAAGCAGGACTCTGCGGTAAAGCCAACTCATTCTATTCAAGTGATTGGAGGTACTTCTACTGGAAGCCATTGTAACCAAATGACAATCCGTCAAACGGGAAGTGTCAAAGAAACTTCTAGGTGAGAGATCATTATATTTATGCTTTTTCTCAAAAATAATTTAATTGCTTAAATATCTGTTTAATCATGCTGATGTAAATAGCAGCGTTTTATTTTTTTACTTTAATTTTAAGTAATATACATGTATAAAATCTATTAAATCTGAATATACAACAGATTTGATGGATTATCACTTTTATGACTTTTGGAATTTTGTGACAGGTTATACAGAGGAGTCCCAATTCTTTGTATTTCATTGAACCCTGGAATGATACATGCAGGAAAACTTTTTTTAATCCCTCAGCTAAAGTGCTAACTTTGTTCAAATGAGAAATTAATGATATGTTTTATCTACATTGTATTACTTTTGCTTGCATTTTGTTTTCCTATTTTTTTTCTTGTTTATTCTTGAATGTTTGGCTTAACTAGTATTCAGATTCATATATGGGTCTCAGTTGCTTTTTTATTTGAATGGCAGTAGTAATGAAAGAAAACGTGTCAATTTTAAATATTAATTTGAACACAATTTCTTTAATTTTCAGTAAACCAAATAATGACAAGGCATCTCAAGAAAAAAGTGACAATTCATCACATGGATCTCCAAGACAACTAGGACGCCAGAAGCGTGTTAACAGTAAATTATAATTTATTCTTCTTGTTCTCGTCTATGCGGTGTCAGTAGGAATAATGTTGGCATCCTACTGGATACCTCATATAAGTTGGATGTCAGCGGTGTGCTTTCTCTCGGGTGATGGACAACTTTCTGACATTCAATATGGTTGCTTTCGGAGCTTTTACTCTGGCAAACGGGATGGTTCGCAGTACCTGTCTCACCCAAAAGTTAACACTAAAATCCTCTCTGCTCACTTACACTCACAGAAGGTTACAATAAGTGATTTATTGAAATATATTGAAATATTTTACAGCTTCAGCGGATCCAGTTATCACTCAAACGTCCACGCCTGTTACGGCTGACAGTTCGTCTCCTGATACTGCTCCGTCCTCAAATGGCATCAACGGCGATAGCCATTTTGCTCCATGGCACATCGATGCAAGGAGCTCGATGAAACCTTTACCGGCGCCAAATGTAGAAAGACTTTTACCCATCGGCTCTTCGGCCCGAACTAATGGTAAAATAATATAATTTTACTATGTATGACTTTTCTTTCATACTCTAACAATTTCATTTACCAGTTTAACAATTTTCTTAAAGCCACTACCCATATTCGAGGCAATGCATTGAAAAATGAATACAACATTGTGGCAGCATACGCTTCTCCAGAATCTCCGCTGTCTAAAATGGAAGTTTTGTCTTGCGGATCGAGTGAGCCGCCGTCCAGTGATGGAGGGGAGGCCACTTCTCCATCTCCCCAGCCCGCTACAGCCCAGCGGCAAGCACATACTTTTGATATTCCCGCCCCCGAGAGACTTCTTCATATTGGCCCGCACAACAACCGAGATGCCACTCCCGGGTTCAACGCTCTCGTGGACAGAGTGAGGGAGGCACTGTGCATGCCCTCAGGTAATATATTTTGAAATTTGCAATGTTGTACGTGAATCCTCAAAATCAAATTCGACTCAAAATTTTTTTGCTAATTTTATAATACTATTAGGAAGTAAATATAACCTTTACGAATAAATATCAAATACTTTTATATCGCTACTGAATAAAGTAATTACTCAAAAAAATACGCTTCAAACACTATGAATTTATATTATAAATAAAAAAAAATTTCACTCTTCTACGTAATGACTTGAGGTGCACTACCATCTTGTTTTTTGGGTGTATCGATATAATTTTATTCTTACATATTTCTGATAAGGTGTTTAACGACTAAAAAAACTTTAACTTGTGTGCTTTGATTTAACTATTCATTTTCAGATGTTCCCACATCAGATGTCAGACATCAGAGAGAGAAATCTCGCATAGACATGACCCTGAGGCAAGATGATTTGACTCGACAATCTTCTGGGGAAGGATCCTCAAGGTGAGAAAATCTATCTTTTAGTGAAAACACATATACAATTTGATATCCCTTTTTGCTACATTTTTGCATATCTCATTTCTAAATGCCTCTAAAATTATTCCATCAAACTGAATATTTCAGATCTAGAGGCACGAGTCCCAGACGTTTAATCAAGCAGGTGGCTTTACTAGAGTCTCCCCCTGCTGTGAGTCAACCCGAGGCAACCGAACCTGTCAAGACTCCGGTGTCAGCTCATCCATTGTCTGCAACCAGTGGTTAGAAAAAATAGTAATCGTTTATAACAATTACTCAATCTCTATTTTTATAACAAGTGGCTGACAATCACAACTAACAGGCTTTGTACTTTGGCAAGTGGGAAATATATTTTATGTAAATTATCTTTTATTAATTATTATAATGAAATTTTTATGAAATAGGTCCATACCGTGAAGATACTTCATCATGGCAACGCCATAAATCTCATGTAAGTGGAAAAGCAGGAAGCGGAGGTACAGGTGGGAGCGGGGCAGGAGGAGCCTGGGAAGGAAGCATCAACAGAGACAGCGGAGAACATTTCATGGACAGTGCTACGCAGAAAGCTTGCCATACCCAACCAGAGCTTAGGCAGAGCGCAAAGAGGATCGGGGACGATTGCATGGTTGAAAGATGTATGTGTGAATTTAGGATTAAAATGATAATATTAACTGTTGAAACTGATAAATTAACCAAGGAACTAACTTTAGGTGCTGAGTGTGGTACAATAATAGAAGAGTACAGTGATGAAGAGCTGGGACTCTGCATAATCGTTTTGGCTACATTTGTCCATAGAGAACCTGCTGCTGCTGCTCCACTCTTACCAGAAATACTAACTGTTGTGTCAAAGTGAGTTAAAGTTCAATTATGTACATGACTTATGGAAGAATGCATGACAAGTTTTAATTTTTATAATGTATTAATCAATTATTATTTATATAAAAGTTGAAATAACAAATCCGTGTCAACCGAATATGTGTGTTATTTGTGATTTCAATTGAATGAGCTTAAGATATAAACTATTGTAAAAATTATACAATTGTTAGTAACTCTTTGTATCACAAAAACACTCAAAAAACGAAAACGGTGCCGTTTAAATGATGTAAATCACAAAGTCACTCAGTTGGCGTGGCGTGGATAGGACGTAAGAAAAGAGGCGGCAGAAAGTGTTACTAAGGAAGGTTTCGATGCACCGTTTGAAAGAAAGGAAGACATCTTTTTATTTGGATTCTACCATTCAAACCCTACGAAAAGGTATCTGGTAAAAACAATGTCACAATGTGAAATGGTTCACCAAGCAATTATACTCGTGATGCCTTCCTTAATGAGTCTCACATCAAGGGAACATTTCATTGACAGAATGTGTTACAAATTATAGGGTAGCACAGCTGGCTATGTACCCATGGCAAAGTGAAGCAAATGTTCATCTACCTGGTGGGGCAGTGAGCGTAGCCCACCAATTCTTGCGATGTGTACTTCATCAATTGGCGCCCAATGCTGTATTTGTGCAAATATTTCAAACGAGAGCTCCAGGTAATATAATTCAAACAAAAAAAATATTTATCTATGAGGTAAATATCTCAAAGAGATATTACCTCAAATAAAAACTCGATTAATTTGTATGCAAGAATGTCACTTAGGTATTTTTCTTTCTATCCCACACAATAACAACTGAAAAATAACACTGTTCTATTTGCCCTTGTAAATAAGTAGGGTGAGAGTACATTTTTACTAAAAATTATAACAATTTCAGAAAAACAGAAAATGCTGTTCTTCAAAAGCATAGCTCAAGCATTGATCGACTTCAATGAATTGAACCCCACTGGTCCTTTGCAATTGTTGACTGAATTTTTGAACTCGAGGAAAACCCTTCCATCAGAGCAGTTACCTGTGATAATAGAAAATATGGCATGCTACATGGACTGCTTACCACTCGAAGCGTTGGGACCAGGCTCTTCATCCGGTGCTTTAATGCAACAACTCGATACACTGTTCCGCAGAATAGTTTTACTTCTCAGTGTGTTTGATGACATAATTCCATTGCTTCGCATAATGGTATCCATACTAAAAGTTCCTGCCATCAACCAGTTCAAGGTATTTAAAATTTATCATCAAAATCAATTATAAATCTTATTACTTATTGTTCTTTAATATTTACAAATATCAACATTATATACATATACTTAATTGGCAATGCATTACTGTTGTTATATCTTTTCTCTTCTTGTCGACTAATAATATAGGAGTTTTATCTACCTATAAAACTCTTATTGTGTTTCCAGCAATGTCCTAGATCCTCTGAGATGATGCGTCTCTGTTTTCGAGCCACGCGTCCAAATCCTACGTTGGAACATCTTTTCTTCTCCCCTCTCTTCCCTACACAAGCCACGCCATCCGGGTGACGCCGTTATGTACGTCATTCTCACTCAAGGTGCACCAGGTAGGAGTTACCTGGTTCTTGGACATTGCTGGAAACACAATAAGAGTTTTATTGGTAGGTAAAACTCCTATATTGTGTGTTCTGGCAGCAATGTCTAAGATCCTCTGAGTGAATGTTTGTTATCACCTGGTGGATCGGGGGGAAGTGTTATGTCATCAATGTGAGATCTTAACCAGTCTTCAGCTGATGGTCCGGGTACAATCTTGTGGCCATCTAGACTAGTTGGAAAGGGTTAGTGATAAGGCCTTCCGTCGGATGTGATCACTCTCGCCAGTTATTACCTCTCGTTTATGGCTGTCCTGGAGGCCGGCTTATCGGGTCCCATAGCTGTAAAAAATAGTTCTTGGAGGCCTCCGCCATTCTTTCGACTTCCTTCCGAGGCTTTAACCAGTTGGCGAAGCCAATATATTGGGGCTATATTCTGCGTGTCTCCTTTCCTAATGTGCTAACCCGATTGCTGATGGGTAGTTGACCCGAACGCAGGCCATAGAGTTATCTGGTCCTGTTCCTCTCTAAGCCCGCTGTCTGAATATCTGAGCAATGTCTTGAACTTCATGAACTTGTCTAACCGACGTCAGTAGTAGCAATGTTGCCGTCCTACAAGACACTTCATATAGGCTGGATGTAGGTGGAGTGGTTGCCTTCAAGTGACGGACTTCCTCCTGACATTCCATATAGAGGCATCGGGGTCTTTACTCTGGCTAGGGATATGGCTCGGAGTACACGCCTCACCAGGGCGTTTTCGCTAATGTCCACGCCGCCCACTGGTTTGCGGAAGGTTGTTATGGCTGACTTGTGCACCCCAATTGTGGAGAACGCCAAGCCTTCTCGGAGGTAGAGGTGAGTTAAGTACCTGGCAACTTGTTCCGGATGGGGTGATTTGTGACCACTGATCTAAGGTTGCATGAGGTGGTCTATCTAACCCATGCCAATTGGTACGTGACTTGTGCACCCCAATTGTGGAGTACACCAAGCCTCCTCTGAGGTAGAGGTGAGCTAAGTACCTGGCAACTTGTTCCGGATGGGGTGATTTGCGACCACTGATCTAAGGTTGCATCAGGTGGTCCATCTAACCCATGCCAATCGGTACGCTATCATCAGGGTGGACTGATGCTACCCTGATGATAGCAGCCCTTTTCCTTCAGGGCTCCACTCGCGAATTAGACTCTCCCACCCGAAATCCTCCACAGATGGAGCGACAGGTCTTGTATTTTGGAGGTGGTCGGCCAGTTGACATCGTGTGTGGCAGCCCTGTCGCTCTCCTCTGAAAGTCTGCTCCCCAGAATGGTTTCTTCCAGTCTGGTACGACGAGGAGATATCTCCCTCCCGCCGTGTTCAGGTGGGCCAATACTTGGGGAATCATGTTCGAGTGGGTAAAGACCCACACCAGTTCGTAGTCCCACAAGCGGCTGAAAGCGTTGTGATACAGAGCGCCGCAGTCGGAGCTGTCGTGAGATACATACCTGGGAATTACTCGCGACTCTCTTAACGATCTCGGGCGTGCTCTGTTGCTGTACCGGGAATGTGCCACTCGGGAACTTGTGTTCCGCGAGATAGACGGTCGGCCGTGCCGTTTTATATTCCCGGTAGGTACTGCGCAGCTAGGGAGATGCCGTACTTGTCGACCAATGCAACCATCTCCTGCGTCAGTAAGAAGAGGTCTAGCGACTGTGTGTATCCTTCTTTGTTTATATATAAGACTACTAACCTGTTGTCCGACTGTAAAAGTACCTCTGCTCCTCTTATTTCATCGGCTTGCAGTTTGACTGCCGATATCACCTCATATAGCTCCTTCCGATTGGAGTGCCATGACCGATGCTGCCACTTCCACTGTCCCGACATGAGGGTGTCGTTCAGTTGAGCTCCCCAACCTGCATCTGCTGCGTCCGTGGTTCGGAAGTGGCGAAAAATTGGTCTGTGCAGTGGGTGTTGCCACTCCAATTGTCTGTACCCACCAATTCAACTCCTCTATGGCTGGACCTAGAATCGCAACCCTAAGGTGAGGCGGCAGATGGCGCAATTGGCGAATGTGTCATTGTAGGTGACGGCAATGCAGCCGTACTCGGGGAGTGACGAAGGATATGAAGTTTAGTCTGCCTAGCAGGCGTTGAGCTGATTTGATGGACCATTCCTGCTTCTGTGTCATCTCTTGCACTGCGTTGCGGAGAGCTGTGCACTTTTCGTGGGATATGCTTTTGGTGTAAGTGCCCCACTCGATCCCCAGGAATTCCAGTTTCTGGCAGGGTACAGGGATTGACTTCTTGAAGTTTACTGTCCAACCTAGCTTTTTTAGAAACCCTACGATCTCTAATGCTTGAGAGGTTAGGACTGTTTTGGATTGATTTGCAATCAAGAAGTCGTCCAGGTACGTAATCCTCCGAATGCCTCGGTCCTGAAGTTTTTCAGCTACCCAATTCGTCAGTAATGTAAACATTCGTGGAGGCTTGTGAACCGGATCAGCAGGGCGGAGGAGTTGCCGATGTCGCTTCGCTATAGGAAGATGGAGGTATGCCTGATGCAGGTCTATCTTTATTATTAAGTTGTTCCTCTGCAGGGACTGCGGAACTCAGCCATGGTTGAACAGCTTGAAAGGTCTGGGATCCAAAAAGAAAACCATTCAACATCTTGAAGTAGAAGATTGGTCGTTAATGGCCATCCGTTTCCTGACTAAAAATATCTTCGAGAGGTAGCTGGGCGTTCCGTCTGCCGCTCCCAAGATTTACAGTTCCTTTAACTTACTATCTGGCTCTCCAGTCTGTCCAAACGATCACCCGCCACGTTTGGCGTCTGGCCGGCGCTCGTTTTTTCTTCCGACGCGGAGTCTTCATGTGAACCCAACGATACATCACGCATATTACGATATGTATATATATATATATTAAAAGTCACGTCACTTTGGAAGCACTACAGTGGTTTACGCACGGATGCTAATTTAGTGATTTTAAAAATAGTCAACACGTGTCGATGTTTACGGATTTGTTTTTGTAGCAACGATCGCGTAACACTTCAGGCGCGTTCAAAAACAACATCATCAATGACATACATAACGGCGTCACATGGATGGCGTGGCTTGGGTAGGGAAGAGAGGGGAGAAGAAAAGGTGTTGCCAACGTAGGGTTTGGACGCGTGGCTCAAAAAAACAGAGACGCATCATCTTAGAGGATCTTGGACATTGCTGCCAGAACACACAATAACTTTAATATATTATATATGCGATACTAACTGTTTATTTTACATCAGTTCTGTTGCATCCGTGTGATAGAATACCTGAAGATGCCGAAGGGTGACACCCGGGTCGTTTGTGACAAAACATGTGGAATCGTACAAAATTACAAGAATTGAATGTCAAGCTGAAAGACATCATTTCGATTCTTCAAATTTTATTCACACACTGTCACTTGATAATAATTTTTTAAAACAAATTTTGCATTGACATGAAATTTCGTAGAAAAAAAAAACTTTGAAAACCACTGGGTATTTACTTTAAATTATCCCACACTCAATCTTACAAACGCTTTTGGTGTGTATAATAATAGAACAAAATTTTTTTTCACTAAGATAATCATAGATTTATAACGTAAATAATTCTCTAATATCTCAGAGGATCTTGGACAGTGCTGCCAGAACACACAATAACTGCATATTGGGCAACCAAAAAAATATAGGGATTCTCAAATATATCCACATATCTATAAACCAAGAACAGCGGTGCCAGAAAATGATAGTACAATAATTTTTGTATAAATCAATTATCAATCAATTATTTCTTAACAAACTAAAATAAATTGAAATAGTTCAAATTAAATATCAATGTGTTTCAGGGACTGCTAGATCCATTTTCAAAAATAATAAGTTTTGCCATCCAAAACTTTGTTCTCCAGTACAATTATTTACTCGAATTGAGTTTCCTGTGCAACAGAAGTTTTATGAAGGAAAGAGACAAGCTGATGATGTGCAGAATGATTATATTCGAGCTTGTTCAAGCACTCAAATTCAAAACTACGATACCCGATGAAAATTTCCTCATGCTTATAAGCTTTGTCTTGCAAGGTAAAGATTATTCAGTTACTTAAATAAAAGTTTTTCTACATGATTCACTGTATTACGTACAATTGTAGGCCTCTGTTATGTAATGCTAAAAGTTTTATCCTAATGTTCAGGAGGGTCCGAATTCAAGTCCTGGCTAGGTCAATACCAAATTTGAATAATTAAAATTCGAGATCTTGGGCACAGGTGTTTGTGATATATCTTCTCTTTCATAATCTTTACAAATACTTCTTATTTGAATTTATTTTCATGTAATGTGAAAATTTGCAAAATATCTCGTGAATATATTTCATAAATTCTTTAAAAGTAAAAAAATGGTTTTGTTAAATATTGTTAGATGCCGGAGGATCTTTGCATTTAACATCAGCTTTAGAAGATTGTTTGAAACTGAACGGTCCCCATAATCGAGAGTACAGTACGGGTGCCTCTGACTGCATGAGACAGTACATCGGCGACGTATTGGAATTCCTAGCAGATTTCCATACACTCACAAAAATTAAGGTAATAAAGCATTATCAAAAGGTAAGATTCAACAATGTGAGTATCAATTGATATGATTCGAGTGGAATTGTGTCTGTTATATTAATTAAAACTCTATAGGTTCAATTAAATCAGTATTTAAAGGACAGGTGAATAAGATGATTACTGTGTATTAAAGAACATGCAATTGCACAATTACAATTATTTGTAATACACAGTACAACAATATATAAAAATTCACACTCTATATGCACATCAAACATACTGGGTGAAGTTGATATGTGGCACTGTCATTTGTAACTAATACTCTTATAATAATATTAAGAATCACTAGTATCATATGTGAAATGTGTTAGTTTCTATGGTAAAATTGTTATCTCATTTCCAAATTGCATGGAATTCAATATTTTGACTAAATATTCCGCTTAAAGGCTTCAAACTTTAAATTGAATATTGTAAATATATTAGATTTCTTTGTACATTTTAGAGCTACAGCAAAGGATCATCAGTTGGTTTGAATGAAGATACTTTGGGTGGCGTACTGAAAAGTGGAATGGCTCAATTTGTTGCCTTAGAAATAACACGAGGTAATAATCGGGACAATAGAGCGATTGCAAGATATATGCCATGGCTCTACAATGCTCCCTCGGCGTTGCAACAAGGGTAAAAAAAACACTCAATTTTCATTAAATTAATTGAAGACCTTGGTATGTTTTTAAATGTTGATTCGACGATTTTTTTTTTTAAATATATCTTTAGAATCAAGAGAAATATAGACAGAGATTCACGAAATGCAATAATTTGTAAACGAGAATAAGAACATCTGTTGTTTTTATGCCAAGATCCTGAATTATTCAAAAAGTAATTTACAACTATTTGCAAGTCACAAAAAGTGTAAATGAATACATTGATTTTGGGTATGATGAGTTTTAAAAACATTTTAATTATAATCAATTCTAATAAAAAAAAACTTAGAATGTTAAATTTATTATTGCGCTACTGTTTTTAAGGCCAAGAGAATTTACTGAATGCGTCTCCCATATACGAATGTTGTCATGGCTGCTTGTCGGATCGCTGAACCATTTCGCTCTTCACCCGCACCCGTACACTGGTCAAGGGTCTTTCGGTAACCCGCCTCATGCACAGCCTGTACCGCAGGAGGCTAGTTGTCATATAGCCGATCATATACAGGTAATATAACCACTACCTAACTTATAATGCTTAAAACAAAATCTTTGTTTTAGAAGATAGAGCCGAAATTTTGGTGTGCATGCCTCTCTTCTGTCAAAAAGATTATAGCATTATTAATACATTTATAATATAATATATTCCAATGTTTGTATGCATACAAATTTGTATGTTATATTCAATTGCAAATTATATTCAATCTTCTGTTAGCCTTTCAGTAATGTGAATTTCAATTATGCTTGTTGTATTGATAATTTAATATTGCATTCTTATTTTTCAGGTTATAATGGCTGGTTTTGCTGAACAGTCAAAGGCGTCCGTACTGCATATGAGTTCCCTATTTCATGCATTTATCTTGTGCCAACTGTGGACTGTTTATTTAGAACAAGGTTCTAACAGCCATCCGCCTAGTTCGGAAGCCTATCATGTCACCATGAGTATACTGTTTGACTTCTGGGGAAAGGTTACACCTTGCATTCTTCAACTAGTGTCCCATTCAAAAGTGGTAAATATTTTTAATGCTGTTTGTAAAATAAATACTTATAAACTTAATTACAAATGCCCTCACGCCTTTGATCAAACATCTTAAATTGTAGTATCCCTATGATGTATGAAAACAAGTTTATGAGAAATAAATGACTGGTCACTTAAAATAGAGTTCTCATAAAAAAACATTACTTTTTTGGACTAGGCTTTAGAATAGATGGGCTGTAATCATTTAGATCGGCTAATTTTGGTTCTAGTTTTAGTAAATGGAAGGTTACAAGTCACGTGTGACATTGGAAACATCAAAATAGATTCTGGTTGAATTGCACAATTTTCATTAGAGTAGTGAAAATTTATACACAATCAACATGATATTGACCATGACCTTAAATCAATCAAATTTTCGATTACTTTTTAATTTTATTCATAATGAATGAAACAATCTTTTTCAGTTGGCAGAAACAGTGAATTTACATTTCTTGAGTCTTTTAGAAGCATTGTTGGAATGCAATTCAATGGTTCTAAGCAAACTATTACCTTTGTGGAGTCCTGTCTTATTTTCCCATCATATTCAGGTAAGATTCTCACTACTAATGTAATTACTAACTAAACTATAATGTGTAAAAATAATAATATAAATAATTATTAGTACAACAAAACATTTGAAGAAATAGAAAACCATTCATGTCATAAATGTCTACATTAAAAAAAAATCATTATTTGATTTGACTGTTGAGAGTTTATCTTATATTTTTCAGCTTCCAGGACATCTGCAAATGCGATTGCAGAACTGCCGCAACCTACCACCCGGGGAGTGCTCCCCTGTTCCCCCTTCATCGCCTCCTCCTCTACCGACTAAGACAGCTCCGCCTCCTATGCCCCCTCACTCGCTTCTTCTGAAATGGCTACAGAGACTCCAATTCAAAATGGCACAAATAGAACTGCAGAGCTCCAATGTAACTCAATTTTACTTTGTGTGAATTTATTTATTTTATTCACCTCCAGTTGAATATATCAACAATCAAGAAAAGTGTTACTAAAATGTAATTATGAAGTGAGAGAGTATTTTCTCTTTCAAAATATGGAAACTTTGCAAGAGGGCAATTTGTGCTGCACAGAAGTCAATGTTATCTTAGCCAAGTAAATTCTACTTTTCATGTTTTAAATTGAACAACTGTGAAAATTTCATTCAAGAAACTGTCAAAAGGTAGGAGTTATTGATAACTTTTAAGGTGTTTTTACTGTCACTTCTTGGTGGAAAGGCATTACATTTAAAATTTAATAAACACATTTTTTCATACGATTTTCAAAGTACATTTATGATTAGGACCGGTTTGGATTTGCTCGTTGCAAGCATTATCAAATAAGTTATTGGTATATTGGATTGAAAATTTAGATGAGCACCAGCAGCTGTGGCCAAATTTTTCTCTTAAAGGGTGAGTATGTACAATGGAGCTATAAGAAAAATGGAAAAAATATTGATAGTTAAATTTATATATATATATATATCAAGGAAAACTATTATAAGGAAAGGAAGTGCAATTACTGTGATCAAAATGATTTGAAGTATCAAAAGTGTTAGGTTTCAGAATGTCTATTATTGCAATTTTACAATATTATTTCGAAAGATATTAAGGAAATGACTGATTGACAAGATGCACTGTTTGATCTGATAAAATTTTATACATAGTGTTATCGAATCTTATCTTATAAAAATAAGTGTTATATAATGCTTTGAAGAATTTTTATTTTATGACATATGATTAAATTAAAAATATCTTTACTTTAGCCGATGATATTATGATAAAAATATTTGTTTTGTTACCAAATTATGTTATATTGAATGTGATAAAGTCTTAGGAAAAATGTTGAAAACCAATGTAGTATTAGTGCTTTAATGTGTTTATTATGTATTGAAAATTGTGTTAAATTAATATATACAATAATAAAATCTAGTTGGAAAACTTAACTTTTATTCTATGTTTTCAATAAACTATAAAATTATACTAATTAATTAAAATAGTATGATCTTGACAACGGTCAATCAGAGAGACTTCTCACCTCACTGAGTCAATTGTTGCCAATTAGTAATTGACATAGTAAATCTTTTGTTGTACGTAAGAAAAAATGAATACAAATATTGGATATAATCAAGTTAAAAATCTGTTTAATTAGTGATGTTCTGCAATAGACTGATACACAATAATCAAAACCAAATGACATCCTCATATTAAAAAATAAAAACACATATTTAATACTCAAAATTTATTAGAAACATAAAGTTATCAATAACACTTATCATACAATCAAAGTTAATTAGGATTCATAAAAATATACCACTTGTAACTTAAAAAAACAGTTTAGTCAGGGCACAAATTGAAATGAAGTTATGTGACGTTAATATCTAGCTTCATTCATATATTCCTGAACCCAAGCCGATTTCCCAGGAGTATACGGGGTTGGTGGTAAATCGTAGGGGACTGGAAGTCTCGTTGGATCGTTGATCTCAACAGAAAAGAGGGGCTCTGATATCTGTAATGAAAGAGAGTAATTGTCCAGTTCATTCATTTATCATCTTTGCAACTCAAATCTATGAAATGGCTTTGGGTTGTAACAATCAAGAGATGTACACATTCTTTTAGTAATTAAACAAAAATAGCTTTATCCTCTTCTATCTCTTTTACTTAACATTTTGGATAGCAAAATTGCATTACCAAGATTTGGGCATAAGTAAAAATGTGTCAATGAGCAGAGAAACAAAATTTCTGTAAGCAAAGAATGATTAAATGAACAATTGTATTCAGAATATTCTCCAGACTTAATCAAGGTCTGTTAGAAATAAAACTGTTATACTTACAACAAACTGCGGCAAAAACAGCACTCCAACCTCGTAAGAATTTATACGAAGTGCTCTGTTTCCCTTATTGTAAGCTCCCCAAGCAGATTTGGACATATTGGCTGAAGTAAGAACAAAGTAGGCTGCCTTTTTGGAATCAGGCGATAAACGGAGATAGCTCTTGATGTGTGGCATTGCTCGGTTGCGTCCTGAATGGACAGCTAACCATTCGCTAAAAAGAATAATCAAAGAATTGACGAACACAAAAATTCTCTTTATTTTATAAAAATTCCCAATTAAACAAATTATTCAAACGTGAATCAAAAACTTTTAATTAAGGGTTTGAGTATGGCAAATGATGACTTCAACTATTGACTTATTTTATAATTTATTTATTTTTTTCATTAAATCTACTCTTACAACCCTTTGCATGAATATTTAATCAATTAAGATTTTTAACATAAAATAAAAACATACTGCATAAATTTCTCGAGCCAAGGTTGCTTTTCGTGAATTTTATTTGAATAAGGTAGACATCCACCGCCCAAAAGATTGTCATGAGACTGTCTCACGGCTTGCACAGACGGGTAAATCATTCTTAATGAAGACTGCCTCGTATGAAGAGCTGATTTGTTATTTGACATACAAAACTGCATTTGGAAATCTCCGGTCAGCCATAACTGAAAATTATTCGATCAAATCTTTGGCATATTATAATGCAGACACTGTGATTAAGTTATAAGATGTGTTTATTACAATTCTGATAGGTTCCAAGCTGAATATTCTTGTACTACCCATTATGTATATCTATTTCCCATCAGCAAAGTCATGTTCCATGACGCTTTAGCAAATCAAATTAAAAGAGATCAAATAAAATTTGCTTTGCACCTAACTTTTCGTGATGCAGGACTGCACAGGAAGGATCATTTAACATGATGGCATACAAAAGCTATCATTCTATAATATATGTTTAAAGAACATCTGAGATTTTATATCTTAGATTTAAGCCGGAAAAATAATTAAGTGTAATAAAGTTGATTTCTGCTGAAATTTTATGTGTTGATGCTAATGCATGGAAGGTAACTTGTGGTTCAATTTCTCAGTCATTTAAGTTGGTTGACATTCTGTAAAACTGCATTAATACTGAGAATTTTCTTTCTTTTGTTCAATGAATTTTCTTGGATAGCTTACCTTAGGTTCTTTTCCATAGCTTCCAATACTCGATGCCTGTGCGATGAAATCCCATTTATCATTCTCATTGGACGGTATTTCACAATGCTTTTTTAAAAGTGATCCCACTCGGCTTAAGCCCCAATCAATGCCAAAATGACCACCTGGTACAGATGCTACAAAAAAAACACTGAAAATGGGCAAAAAAAAATTGCTAAAATGTTGAAATAAAATTAATTTTAATAAAATAGATATGATGTAAGTTTTTTACTTGATTTCGCTAAAGTCACATTGCTTCACAATTTCTATGTACTGAGAAAGACATGACAAAGAATAAGTGCTGAGATATTGTATCAGCGAGCGTTTGAATCCAGTAGGAGAATCTCCTTTGGTTACATCTGATGGATCTCCAAGTCGAGGGCATCTTGGGCTAAGCCATAGTCTTGAAAAAATAACAAAGAATAAAATTTTAATTCTATATCTAATTTGGGCATATGGCCTCACAATGGAGGCATATCAGCAAAAGTTTTTCTACAAGAATCACTTGTTATTCAGTTGCTCAACTTCTCATTATTAAGAGATTAGGAATAGAAGAGATAAGGGATAGGCCAGGACTTGCTCTCAGCTAATCATCCTGGCTTTGCCTCGTTTTTGATATCAAATGAGTAGGAATGTCTTTTTAGGCATCATAAACACTTGTACTTTCAAACAGAAATTTATAAATCAATTGAAAAAAAGATGTTCATTCTGGATCTCAAAACAGTGAGATCTGCGACAGAGGCCAACAGCATTTGCCACTGCACTATGGATCTGACAATATATACTTGTTGAAAATGAATATGGCATAGTGCATTTGCCAGGTGAAGGTAAGGTGAATATTTTAATCTTCAAACAACCGTTAGAAAATTAAAATATTTAACATATAATACACATCAAAAATATCTCAGATGAAACAAGATATGGAAGAGCCAATTTTTCAATATAGTTTTTATTATACAATTCTAGCAACATTTTTTCGTTTGATAAGAAAAAAAACTCCTTGCATATATAAGAATAATTTCCATTTTCCACTGTGTTATAAAAAGATACATTGATGAGTTTCTAAGATATCAAATTTTTATATATTGAATAATATATAATATATATACAATATATAGAATTAAATACAATTTACCCCTGTGTCCTGTTTTCCCAATCATCAACATAGAGATTAGCGGTTGAAATAACAACTCTTATAGATTTATCATCATAATATAAAATGGACATTTTCCTAAAACAGAAATAAATGTATTATATTGTAACTAGGCCAATTGGAATATTTTTTCAAATATATCATCATCAATGATTAAAATGAAAAAATAAAGCAATAGGACTTACGTGTGGTGTATGCCAAAGGCATTACTCATGTTTATTTGACAAGCTTGGATGTTTGGTTTCGACTTGTTTATTGTTTTTAGGTCTTCCGATTCTGCACCATAGAGAATGGTTAAAGGTTTATCGCTAGAAAATGAATTACTTGTCTTAATTATTGATATTGATTAATGATGTAAAGTTTAGTTAAATCTGACTAGTTGGAAAGAGACCAGCAGGATTGGGGCTCTCTGACATATCTCCGAAAACAAAGTAATATACAGCTTCCTGGCACACTATCCTATCTTCAAGTTCTTCGTGAAATCAAACTATCTCGCCTCAATATCCGACACAGACACCTATTCTGGAAGTTCAGCATATAGTATTTCTAAGTCTTTAACATAATTTGATGTGTCATATTATATTTGTTTAATATCTTAAATCATCATTTAACTGACCACACAAAAGTGCATTTTTGCCGTTAAAATTTAGTACATATTTCACCATCATATATGTCAGAATTCAAAAATTGCCATTTTTTGGATTATTAAATTTGTAGCTAGATTCCAAATATAAAAATCTATCATCTAAAAAGAATATTTCTATAATTCATCAACTCACAGCAAGAAAGTTAAAATGACATTATATTTTGCATTGCTGTAATAGTAAATATTAACGTAATAGCTTTTTTGAGCTTTGAATGTGAATCTAATAGTGAATATAAGTAAAAATCTGTTCCGTTTCATATTGTGAGATTTTTTTTACTTGTTACACTGAAACTGATCACATTTGATCATTGATTCCTCAAAACTGTTTTTTTTTTAATTGTGACACTTTTCATGCAGGGTGGGATAAAAACGAATATAATGAATATCATGATCCCTATGAACGTGAAGAAAGTAATTGTCATTTTAATGGTAGATTTGAGAAGTCCAATGGCAATAAAGAATCAGTTTATTACTCACTAGAAAATGAAATCGGGTATTGACGAGTATACTGCTATCATTGGTGAAAAGGGATAGTGAAAAAATACATATACAGTAAGAAATGTTTCTTTGACACATGTCACTTACTTGTAACCAGCAAAGTAGTATTGTGCAAGAAGCCATCCTAGGTCAACCATGAAATTGATTTGAAGAGAACTCTGTAGCATTCCCAAGCTGCGATCCAATAATTCTAAATTAAAAATATACGTACATATCAATCGTTGTGCACTGTTCCGTTTCTTTTGTTTCTGTTTTGTTCTCTACGTCGATTCATACACCAATATTTTTGAGAAACAATATATTTATAAACTAATCTGTCTACTATGCTCAAACATTAAATGACTTAATAGCATTTCGGGTCATTAGGATAAATACTTTAGCAAAAAATTATATAATACTTGAAATAAATAGAGAAAGAAAATATCATTCTGTAAATAGACAACACCATTAATGCCAAAGCATAGAAAAAAATAAAAGTTTTGATAAAAATAATATATAAGAATACAGATAAATTTAAAAAAAGCATTCCCGTATGAAATCATTATAATAAAAAGTAAAAGAAATTTTTGTGTACATTTTTAATTCAATAAATGAACCAGCCGGTCATTAAAAAATCACCTTGGAATGTTACCGAGAGTGGTTGGGAATGAGTTGTAGGTGCTGATGATATGGTAGTAAAGAACATATAATACGGAGAAGCATTCCTATGTTTCTTTTCCATTTGCCCTCTGGGAGCGACCACTGTGAAGAAGTCCTCTATCCTTCTTGGAGCATCACCAGTTGAATGTTGTTTGACGGCTTTTCCTGAAATACACACGCCACTTTATTTATATATGTATGATTTTGATCACCGCCATGGGATATGTAGTGAATAATGTGTGTGGCTCTACCATATGCACATTTATCGTATGTATTCTAAATGAATGATGAAGAATTATTTAGCCGATACAGAAACACCCTGACACTTAATTTTTCATGGAAGCTTGGAAAAATAAAGTTTGGGTATAAAAAATAAAGTCTTATTTTTGATCTCTCAGCTAATTGTAACTATGTTGTACAATAATCTAAATTAATTTACATCACTTGAATGTAAATTGTATGACTCCCTGTAAAATTTTTCCTTAGTTCGTGAACCTTCGGTTTTGTAAAAGTGCTAATATTTAATTCAAAATGTATGAATAGGCATGTTTGTTATTTGTTTAATTAAACAGTCCTGATCATAAAATTTATTGCGGAGATACTAAAAATGTGTGTTTTCTTATTTAAAATAGAGAAAAGTGAATACAATTGAAGTAGATCAAAGTCAATGCTCGCATATTATAAAGCGTTAAATATTCTGTCATTTTACTGGTGAATATGATATATTACTTTTGATTAAAGGGTATGATTCTATGATATATTTATAATCCAAATGCCTATTGATTATTATTGATACTACAGCGAAGAGTTCACACGGATAATCTAGAAACATGGAAAATTTAAGCTATTATTTTTTACTTTGTTAAGACAAACTATGTTCGTATAAATTTTCATTTCATGAGAGCAGTTTCATTTCTGTATATAATGATAATGGCTATCCTTTCGCCCTAACTACTTAACTTAAACGAACTGACATTATTGCACTCATAAATACATATTTTATTACAAAACATGTTACCTGCATTTTGATTTTGTGGATATTCCAATGGCCTACTTTTGTCATCTTTTGAAGGGAGTATATGTACAATGTTATTAGAATTACTAGTACATGGAGGGCTTAAATTTCTGAGACTATCATTTTTATTTGTGGGTACAAATACTTTTTCATCCATTTTCTTGATTTCTTTGCTTTTTTCACCAATTATATAATCACCGGTTAAGTCAACCTTTTCAATGCTAAGAATATTACAATCTTTTAGAATCCTCAACTGTTGTAAAATCACTTCTTTCTGGAATTGTAGATCAGGAGGTATAGTAAAGTCACCGTGTCCTCGATACTCAGAGAATATCTTTTCCACTGAAAATATGTAAGTACAATACATGACTTTGAATGCGATCACTGGTTATTATAATCAACTGCATTATCAAATCAAAAAAGTAAAGCTAGGCTTGAAACAATGAAATTCTTATTGTTTAAACCAGGTAGTAGAATTATGTTAATATTTCGAAAAATTAGGCATTATTTTAACTTTACATTTTGTCAACTGTAACTTACAATGTAAATGACTGTATTCCTTAAAGTGATCAGGGTTTTTACGATAGCAGTTTTTGCCGAATGTACATTCCCTCTTCATTTTCTTTGATAATTTGTTGATCTCTGAAAGTTGAAGGACCCATTAAATTTTAATGCCAACCACCTCACCTGGTCAATAAAAAACATCCAAAATATCTCAGATTTATTGAATCTAGTAGAGTTGGCTTTTTCATTTCAACCAAATTAAAAAATTAACTAAGTTACACCAAATTGATTATTAAGAATTTCTTGGTCATATATCATAAGGGCACACAAATAAATAATACAGCTATAGAAATCAATTTATTACTAGCCAATTGTAAAGCCGCCTTCTATCAGTTTGTGATAAATGCCTAGATATGAATACAATTTTGGAAGATGAGTGAGGAAGGAGGGTGCCATATTTTTCAAGGTCTAAATAAAATAAATAAATATTATAATTTAAATGTATTTTGTATATCATCATTTGTATAATATAAAATCAACTTCTATAACAATATTACAATTATATTAAATTTCCATAAATTTATCGTATAATCCATTAAAAATATGTAAATTACTATAAAAATATTGTTTTTTTCCCCACATCACAACATGTATCTGATAATATTTCATTCAGGTATGTAGAGATATAAAATGAATAGTGAGTATATAGGTAAATATTGCGATACTATTAACTATAATATGCATATAGACATAGAGAATAGTTACAACTGTGGAATGGAGGAATTGAAGATAAAAATACAAGAATCTTTGAAATCGGTAAATATTCAAATAAATATATTGAACAACAGCGAATGAATATTTTTTAGGCTAAAATTATTTTATAACATGCTTATTCTACTGGAAAATTAATTCGATGCTGCTGAAAACAATGTCATTCTTTTGTAAATTTAAATTTCCAATCAAAAATTGGTCAAAAATAAAACATTTAAATCAATAATGAAAAAAATACCGTTTCAGCTGTCGAAATTTTCAATTGTTGTATAAATAATATATTATGTATAGGTTCAATATGTCAATATATTTTTAAAGAAAATAAGGCGAAAGATTTATACGTATTGAAGGGAAATTAAAGAAAATAAGTTCAATATAAACAATATTCAAACCTTCAGCATTTCTTTTGTGACCGAATGTGTCCATAGCAGAATTAATTATTTAAGAATTACAGCTGTTTTAGTAATTGTAGGGAGTCGAGAATTTAAACTAGTGTATAATCTGTGGTTAAAACATATTTCTCATATATTTTGTATTTGTAGAAATCTCCACAATTTACTGTCAAATTTAGTTGATACCAACTGCCAGAAATAAAATATAACATAACTGTAATGAAAATGTGTAATGCCAACAACAATCAAGTATAGAGGCATAAGCTTGTATACTTTATAGAAGGTTATAGTTGCGCGAGTGTATATATAAGGAAAATATATATATATGTTAAGAATAGAAAATAGGCCAAAATTTTAATACCAATATCGAATACAAATGTGATACTAAAATTATATGTCTATATTCGTACATATTTTGATGTCATATTATTATTTAATTGTGTCTATGGGACTTTTTTTTGCTGACAATTCTAATAATTTTATTATTTTGAATGCCGCCAATGATGTTTACTTGTTTCAACTGTCACAAATTATGATTGTTTCGCTAATTTTTAATATTCCGTGCTAGACTAAAAGCTATATAATGCCTCCCGTTTCCGGGGGGTTTGGTGAAAGAATTGAGGTAGACAAACCATCTTATACTAGTGGATAAATAACTTTCGAATCAAATGAAATTTCACCCGCAAGCGGTTGTTTTGTTCACAGGAATATCAAGTCCTGGAATTATTGGGCAAAGGTGGATTTGCTCACGTTTACAAAGCAAGATGTCTCCGATCAGGGGCTTTTGTGGCTATCAAAATGATCGACAAGGGATTAATGGAGAGGGCTGGAATGGTAGGGCGCGTCAGGCAGGAAGTCACCATTCATTCACGCCTTAAACATCCTGCAATTTTGGAACTCTACACATTTTTTGAAGACGTACATTATGTATACTTAGTACTTGAACTTGCTCACAATGGGGAATTGGCCCGTCATTTTAGGTACACATATATTTACAATATATTCCATAAGATTTACTATTTAATAAATATTAGATTGTGAGATATCTTCATTTAAATATTTTCGTACCACCATCTACCTTTAATACCGGTAATTTTTATTTAAGATTATTATATGGATCTGTTAGCAAAAATTTACTGAAAATCGAATGCTTATGACGACTGCCTAACACCGCTTGATAATATAACAATCTGGTTTTTTGCATTCACTTTCACCTTTATTCTACTTAAACCGCATACTTGTGTTGGCTATGCGGTATAATTGGTGCCTTTATAATCAATCAGTACCCTATTGTTAAAGAATGCAGCATTACACAATGATCATACAGTACAGAGGGCAATTTCAAATCTTCCAACAAATTGGATTGGTAATTTCCCGCCTCGAATTTAATCTTAGAATACAGAACACTTTTGGCTGACGATAGAAGGCAGCTGGTCAAAATATTACTTGAAAATCAGACATCATTTGTCAAAGATAAACATAAAGCTCTCGACACAGGGCCGACATGCCTCTTAAACAACTAATGATTTGCCTTATAAATTGAAAATATTTAGATAATTCATTAGTTTTGGTATGATTTTGTCAGTAACTTTTTGTCTGTATATATATTGCGGCTGGATCAGTCCCGTAACTAATAGTTAATGCTTTGTATCTCTATAAGGTTATCTGCCGGCGGAATGTCAGAAAAAGCAGCATCAGATGTTATGCGCCAGGTTGTAGATGGAGTATTGTATCTTCATTCTCACCAGATTCTGCACAGAGATCTCTCTTTAAATAATTTACTCATCACCAAGGATTTGAAAGTGGTCAGTATGGTCATCATATAGTAATTTATGAGAAACTGATGAAACAACTCTTTGTTGTACATAATATAATTATTAGTGATAAGTGCATTGCTAACAAAAGATTCTGTAATTTATTTAGAAAATAGCTGATTTCGGCTTGGCTACGCAACTTTCTCAACCTGACGAGAAGCACTTGACAATGTGTGGAACTCCTAACTATATCTCGCCAGAAGTAAGTACATAATATTATATTTTTTTGGCATCTCTATAATTATCCATCAAAACATTGTTATGAGTACTAGTATTTTAATATATGCAACTTCGTTATTGGCTCAATAATTGTTTTGAAATAAATTTACCATCAGGTTGCTTCGCGGTCCCGCCACGGTCTTCCGGCAGATGTTTGGGGATTGGGATGTTTACTCTACACTTTGTTAGTTGGAAAACCTCCGTTTGATACGAACCACGTGAAGCAAACACTTAACAAAGTAATTCATGCCGATTTCCATGTATGTTTCTTCCAATGAGGATCATTTTGAAAATCAACTTATATTTTACTTAGTTTTATAAAATTGAGTGCGTTAATTATAAATACGATGTTTTACTTAGATGCCGCAGGGTCTATCGGCAGAAGGACGAGACTTACTAGATCGTCTGCTCCGTAAAAATCCATCTGAAAGAATTTCGCTCGTACAATTGGTGAGACATCCATTTCTAATGAATTCAGTCGCCGCTGAAAACTCAAGTCAACATGGAATGGAGAGCAGTCGGGATTCAGGATTTCATACAACTCTACACACTACTCAATCCACTCAACATAATCTAGCCCGGTAATAAAGCATCAATATCAATAGAATTATATTTGATTTTGAATTATTTTTTTCTGTAATAAAGCTGTTCAAACTTTAATGGTTTATATTTCTTGGTAAATAAACAGCATTACTGCAATTTTTAATATCAGAACTGGTTTCACTTTTGGGTAAGCATTTTCGGTGGAATATCAAACCCAATTGATTTTAAATATCTTTGTAATTAATAATTTGTGGTATTTTACCAACCAAAAGTAATTTTTGAGACCTGGGAAAGGTTATGATTGTTATTTCCCCTTTTAAAAATTATGTGTTACAAACGGAAATAATCAGAAATTGATAAGCTTAAGTCTTTTAAATTTTGTAAGATTTATAGAGCAGTGGTGTGAACTCGATGACTACCGTGACAGATCTCACGGGTTTCAAGTCTCAGTGTGAAATGCAACTTTTTCAATCGATTTTTCGACTCTGTTTCCTGGTATAACTGTTTGTGTTTTCTGAAAATTCCTTACCACCCGTTTGATCCTAAAGACAAAACATAGCGAGAGCTGTTAGTTATCTACCAGTTCCGTTCTAATCCTATCCTTTCACATTGAGCAACAGAGTAACAATCTGATTAAAAGAGTGCTTATCATTGAAATGAGTAATACTGTTTTATTCAAAAACTTCTATTCTAGTGATTCAGGAACCTCTGATATTTTCTAACATAACACTAGCTACAAAATATTAGAAACGAGTGTATATTCCAATGCCATCTTCAGGTAAAACGTTATATTTCAAAGCATGATTTTTTTATTCTTTTTGTAATTTTGCAGGTCTGAGGAAAGAATGGCTTATTCTGCAAATGCAGATGTTTTACCACATCATAGGCTTAAAACTGGAGAAAACGCATACAATGAAAAAATAAAACGGCCCAATTCGATAAATGTCTTGGTCGGAATAAATAGTGACACATCCAATTACTCTAACCCTTATCTTGCAGAACATACAAAAAAATCACCCTTTGAATGCATGCCGAATAATAATGATAATGAAAATTTTCATACGAGTCGCTCTGCTAGTGGTACCTATCAAAATCGACTGATAAATAATATAGAGTCAGATGATATGGCTCACGGTAGATATAATACATTACCTAAATCTAGTTCTTCTATTGACATAAGGGACGAGGAAATGATTGAGTGCCATAATAAGAAGTCTGATGACATTCAAAAAAGCACAAATGCCAGTGCATTTGAAAATAAGGAAAATGTATTATCTGGTAAGATTACTACATTGTAAAACAGTTTTTTAGAAAACAAAATATTGCTAACAAACATTGATACTGAGGGTTAATTATGTAATACTTGATAGTAAGCAAATTTGTACTGTTGAAACTGCACAATTTCACATTTTTTGTCACAAATGACTCAGGCTTCGTCTGAAGATGCCGAAAGAAGAAAGCTGGGTTGTTAGTGACAAAATATGTAAAATCTTACAAAGTTTCAACAATTCAAATTTGTTATTGAGGTTCCATCGAGCATCTTAAGTTGATGTCATAAATTATAGTAAGCATTGCAGAATGAATCTGATAATATAATTTGGTATATTTACTTTCTGTATTATTTATAACAATTATAAATTTTAGCTCCCAGATCCATTGGCGTACCACCTTTATGTGCTGCAAGGCTTTCAGAATTCACGCATCGCACTAGAAATGCAGAATTATCTATATCTCAAAACAATTCTGTTACGATACATTTCATAAAAAAACGCGGCCGTTTACGGGAAGACCGTATCACAGAAGTGTGTAATATATCAAAAGATGGAATGCAGGTATTAATTTTGTTCAATACTTTAAATCTATTTGGTAAATGCATCTATAATACTGTAATGACAAGGGATTTTTTTCTCATATCAAACCTAATATTTTGTATAGATAATTATTTATTCAGTGGATGGAGGAAAAGGTCATCCACTGACATCACCACTACCGCAACATTCCCCGTCGAGTCAAGAAATTTTCACTTATCACAATTTACCGCAGAAGCATTGGAAAAAATATTTATACGCCTCTCGCTTCGTGGATTTAGTCAAAGCAAAAACCCCTAAAATTACACTGTATGGATCAAAAGCGAAATGTCATTTAATGGAAAATGGTACAGACTTTGAAGGAAATTTTTATGATGGTAATATATCTTAATTTTGTGTAATATAAGCAATAATCATTAGGAATACAAGATAAAAATGTTTATTTAGTTTTTCAGTTTTCTTTCAATTTATTGATTTATTCTCATCAATCATAGGTTGCTGGAAGTAACGAGAGCTAATAGATAGCCAGTAGTACCTCTATCTTTCTATTCAATTTCAAAAAAGGCAGCTTGAGCAACTGAATAAGCAAGTGAATAAAGTCTCATATAAACAGTTATGTTCCATTAGGATGCCGTAGGCTTCATATACGGAAAGGACATGCTTAGACAAATAAAATCACTAACTATTTCATTTAGTACCCGTAATAAAAGATACATTTTAATGTTATTCTTGTTGATAATATGAAAAATGATTTGCAAACGCAATGAAACATGCTTGTAAAGTTTTAATTTTGTAATATTTTTCGATTTTCAGGTGGAAAAATTATTTTGTCCTCTACAGATGGCTTGAAGATTGTGGACTCTTCTGGGAATGTTCACAGTAATCTCAAAAGTCTTCAGTCTTCTGCTCAAAATATGTATGATCACTTTCAAGAGGTCAGTATTATTATATCAGTAAGATCTATATAACATGTTATGAATAGTTACCATGTCCTCCAATTTTGAATCATAATGAAGATTTAAAATAATAAAATCTTGTAGGAGAGGTAACTATTCTTTCGAATCTCACAGGCTGTCACAATTTTGAATCTTACCAACCAATAACATTATTTTCTTTTTGTAAAATCATAAATCTTAATCTAATAAAGTAATTAGAGAAACATTCGTAATTGTGTGTTTGAAATAAGTTTAAAGAGACTTGACTCTGATTAAGTCACTACAATAACTTTGTGGATGAATAGAATTTTCTCCACCATTAGTCTATGGACCTCCGGTTGGCGACTACTGTCAATAGTTATAGGGGATAATAAAGAATTAGTTAATAAAACTTTTAACATCCATTTTTTCAGTATCCCCTTGACAGATACCAATTGATGGATCTCAATCATAACTTTTCCACATTTTTTATCACTAGTCCAGATGCTTGCCTTCGACATCTTCAGATACTCCAGTGCATGAATGAACTCAAACTATCTTTATCTTGACCGAAATATTCCATATTTCTTTTTATCCAAATGAAGTGAATGGTTGTTGTTAAAAATTATTTAGTCACAGAAAAATGTACATGGTTTTTATATGTTGAAAAAATCATATCGAGTATGCACACAAATGATGCTTTAAAAAAGGAAGGTGGAAAATTGCTACAACTTGTAACAACAAAAATGAAAAATAACTGTCAGTCAGATTTTTTTGCCATTTATGTAAAAAATTTTGATGGCAAATAAGAATCAAACTAAAATTTAAGATTAGAACATTTTAACTTTTATCCTAATTATTGATATGAGTGATTTAATGTTTAAAGCACATTTCCTTTTTCAGTGTATTGCGAGGTGCCACGAAGTTGAATCAGCATTGCAAGGTTTATCGGAAGACTGCTTTCCACTTATAATGGGCCGAAAGCCTTACACTCACAATCAACACGGTACAGTTTCTCATTCTGGATCGCAGCAGACGACACCTGTACTTCCTATTAGTGGATCTATTGACATTGGCTCCTTCTGTCATAATACTGCGAGTTATTCGTCTAGAAATGTGAGTTTGGCAGAATTCAAATGTTTGTGTATGCAAGTTTCTGACTTTTTCAGCCATTCTATATTCTGATATACACTTACTGATTTGAATGATAACCTCTTGTATAGAAATCATAACACTAATTTCAGTAATCCACGTTAAGCTCACACTCTCTTCCTGCTTACATATTTTGAGATCCTGCCCTCTTTGTCTCTTTTCCTAAAAAGAGCCCGCATTTGTGATGCGGACATTCTGCTGACATTGTCTTCCATGCGTTATTTCCAACGTTCAATAAAACAATTATCAGCATTGAACTGAATCATACAAAGTTTGAACAATCCAAATTTGACCCTTTATAATATGTGTGACAGGACCATAATAAATGAGAGATTAATGTAGGATTCTTATGGATGTTATGAAATGGTGTCCAGGATGACATATATGAACACCACACACCCTTGAGTGGTCCTGTGAATGACATGGGTCTGCAAGTATTTTGTGCTGTATAGTATATGTATATATATATATATATTCACTCAATATTTTATTAACTGTTTCAGAATGAAGATAAAAAATATTACGATCCTGGCATAATTGTTACTCAGCCCCGACCCCACAATGCTCATATTGACTGTGCCGGTCTTCAGACACATAATGAAAACCCAAGCACTCTCCGACACCCCATGACAGCATTAACTAACACTAACGATAAATCGGAAAACATTCAGCAACATCAAAATTTGTATGATGGATACAGAGAGCCTTTTTATCCACACAGATTTACGAATTCGTGATTTTATATATATTTGATTTACCAAAATATAAATCATATATATATTTCTTGAAAAGTTCAGGAGTTTTATCAATGCATACCATTATCACAATATTACATATTTTCAAGTCCTGTCTCTTTCAAAGCTACAAATGAAATATAAGTCTTATTTATATTAAATTGATTTAAATACACAATACCTTGGATAAAATAGGAGAAATAATTGAGCTAGCTCTTCTCGCTAGAACTAACAAGAGGCGATTAGTGAGGATTATCATATATTAGATATTATTGCTATACGGCCACTAGGATTTCAGCAATATCACCATATGCTAAAATCATAAAATTCAATCATTTACGAAGCATTGATCTACCTGATAAATTGAAAGAATTATATGTCTATCTAAAACAAAAGAATAATTAGTTTTGAGAGCTGATAGTTTCGTACTTGTTAAATTAATGAAATGGAATCTGATGTGAAATGTTCATTTATTGTTATAAGGATAAAAAATACAATATTTATTTATGCAATAAAATTTCATTTATGTATATTTTTTGATTTATATTTATAGCCTCATTCTTATCTCACACTTTTGTACAGATATTTGACACTTCTTTCAAGATATGTGAGTAAAATGATATTTTTTTAGGAAATTTATGTACCTTAAAATATGGGGGACTCATCAAATAAGTTACTCTCAATGCGGTTATTATGAGATTATTATTGAATGAGTTAATTTGATAGAGTATTTCAATACTAAATTATTCTGGAATTGAACATTTAAAGGTTAATTTACATTAACTTTGAAAAGGCTATGCAGCACCAGCGTTAAGCAGGTTTGGGGTGTTCCCTGAAACACTGCTCCACGATTAAGAAGCCTAAGCTTGAAAAAATCCCAATTATCTTTATTTTCTACAATCTTATAACTTTCCACTTCATGTCTATTTTCAAAAATATTTATTTACAATTGTACACACAAATCTCGTAGCAAAGCTCAGAATGGACATACAAAATGCAAATACCAAACAATTTGATAGTTTGCTATCGAGTCTTATTTAGTATATAGTATTCATTCTTAATTGGCTTTTCCCGGTTGATGTTCACTCAGCCAGCTGCTGATTTGACACCGGAGTAGTTTGTAGCGATGGATCCACGTTTCATCCATTTTCACTCATGTTATCGCATGAAAAATCCTTATTTTACCTAAACAACGCTCTAAATCGTCAACAATTATTTTACCATTTTTTTTCAATAGTGAGTGAACGTGGTATCTACTTTGAACAGAGCTTTCTTATGTACAAAAACCTATTTAACTGCCTTCTAATGTCTTCAAGGTGTCAGCTAGCAAATATCACGCAACTTCACTTTCAGGTCTTCAAAAACAATTTTGTGAACTTTTTTTTTGGAACAACTGCCGAATTAGGGCGACTAGTGCATTTAGTATCACCTGTGTTTGTACAGCCGCATTTAAAAATAGCAAACCACTTCTCAATCATTCATGTTGATTTATGAAATTTAGATTTTTCAATTGATTTGAAAATTAAAACAATAGCTAATTATCACTAAGACCACTGAAATTAGTAATTAATTAATAGTGGAATGCCAAGAAACTTCGACATATATCATTTGAAGGTTGGCACTGTCTAAAAATGAAATGAATTTATCATTAGTGACGCTATCTATATGTCTTCACACAAACTCATCGAGTGATGGGTTATATATGCTTTTACAATCCATGTAAAACAATTATTTATCAAATAATAATGTCATAAAGATTACATTACAAAAAAAAAAAATTAACACTGACAGGTGAATATAAGTTTGGATAAATAATATAATATCTAGCTTTAGTAATATAATAAATGACAGAGTGATGCATTGGTACTTGTAGCGGGCACCTTCAAAAATGGCTTAGGATTAATTATAAGACTATATTAATATAAGAATATATTAATTATACCAAAATTGGATAAATAAAAAAAAAACAGAATTGGTTGAATATTATGTTGTCATTAAATATATATTGCCACTTTATTGCAATGACAACACAGATAAATAAAAAATACAAACATAGGTGCAATTATTTATAAAATTTATTTTGTAGATTGTACATAAAAATCATAATACACAACTTAATATTAAGGGACGTAAAGAAATATATTTTTTTAACAATTACAATAGACCTGGTATATTAATTTAAATGATAGTACGTACTATCACACTTACTTAATTGATAAAAAACTAGATAATTTTAGTTTCAAACTAATGTATCGATCATCGGCTTCATTCAAGGCAGACAAGTAATCAATACACCAGATTCGCTGTATTGTATTACGTGAATTCGATCCTTATGCTACGCATGCAATATGGAGTCTATTTACAAACCTGGGATGCGTATCGGAATGCGATCAAATCAGATTGTCTCATTTCAATAAGATTGAATAGAATTGGGCAGATAACATTGCAGAAGGCCATGTGATGAAATTATGATACAGGTCCATACTATGTTTATAAAATCAGTTGGATCAATAATATCCCACACTAGACATAGAACAATTTCCAATGCATTGGATCCATTGTATCAATGGTATTCAATTATGAAATCACATATTTTGAAAGATATATAATTTTAACATTTTTTTTAATGACAATGAAAAATACATAAATAGATATAGTAGTTTGCACAATGTCATACATGCTGTATGAATCAATTAATTGATATATCTAGATAACCGCTAAATGAAACTTAACTGTAAAATTATACTGCTTGGCACCTTTTGGCAGTAATCTTATTATAATATAACATTGCAAAGGGAGCTAAAAACAAAGTAATTATCTTATACACTGAACTGATAGAAGCTTTCTTTCAAATCTTGTTGAAAATTTGATCATCAGGCTCCAACATTATTTTCATTATGACAAAATTGAAAACTTAACTGATTATATGTGAAAATGCTTTACCTGAATGGAGACATTCAACACAACTGATAATATGAAGTATAATATTTATGATGAATCAATGCACAGTTTTTTTTAAATATATGTTGTGTTGCCAAATTCAGTGTTTTTTTATTTATTTTTGTAACAAATAATATATTCACTATAATTATAAAACTTACATCATTAATCGATTTGGAGAAATTCACAAACCCTCAAATCATTACTGAAGTGTATGATAATTTCAACACTTTTGGCATCGAGCGGGTTGCATAAGTTTTAAAAATATTATTTTTAAAGCAATGCTTCCACAACTCTAATATTATGCAGCTATCAATTCCAGGAAAAAATTCTTTACATATGAAATACTGAATTATATTGGGTCATGTTCTTATTTTGTTTGCATACGCCATTTTACCCTCAGCACACAGTCACTCGACATCATCTATTCTGTATTATAAACAAAACGCTTATTGTTAATTCATTTTCTAACATAAGGTTATATTATATAAATAAACGCGTTGAACAAACGTCATATAACATTGTATTACTGCTGAATCTATGAATATTTTTGTGGTGTTTCTGAGAATAGGCAATTTTTTGATTGTCATAAGTGATGTACATCATAATGTACGTCATTCATGCATAAAATAAAATGAAGATCCAAATAGTTATTATCCCCATCCTTCTTGACACACCGAAATTTAGGCAGCCACATATATTTTTTTACCAGATGTCAGAGTGTTCGGTTCAATTAACTGGAGGACAGATAGATATTTGCTTTATTATGCTTAAAGGAGATAAACCCTTTGCATTCGAATGCCGCCATAGAGAAGACAATATAATATTTTTTTTATTTATTGTCATAATTGAACTTTTATTTATAACTGACTTCATATTCAATAATGCTCTTTTCATTTCTTCAGCCTTTAGCAATACTTCTACAGATCCATTAATTCAAAGTCATTATGAAAATGAACTAATGGATTTGAATTTTTCAGAGAACCACCAAACTATACTTCAGGTGAAATAAATCTCATTTTTGCCACCGCTGTCAATCATACTATTATTAAAAAACTTTGTAATAATAAATAATCACTACGTTTATCACAACTATGAAATGGATTTGAAAAATGCTATATGCAAATAATAATGTAATATGAACGATATTGTGATATTATTTCTAAACATAAATAAGTCCAGGGGAATCCACTTAAAATTAAATAAATCCTTTGAATGATTGCGCAAAACGTAAAGGATTATGTGTAACTATTATAAAAGTAATAGATATTGAAATTGACCAATATTGGGTAGAATAACTTGTAAATTAATTACAAAATGGAGCTTGCAATGTATTATCTTAAACTTCCTTGTGAAAAGAATATTGGATTATTTTTAACGAAAAGATTTTTTGATTGTAAATAAACATACAAATGTTTAGAATTTTTTTCTTGTAAATATTTGAGAATTACTGTTTTTGCACTATTTTTTACTACCTCAGTTATTAAAACAATACCATAGAATCATAGAGCAAGTTTATGAGCATCATATTACTTTTGTTATACTTGTTTTGAATAGGTAAGTTGATATGGAGCATCATATGTTCTTAACAATATTTATGGGGTTAATTAGATTATCTCTATAAAATAGTCAGTCTATTTGAGCAATAATAATTTTCTAGTGATTGAGATGCATTGACAGACTTCCGAATCTATACAATTAAGATGTTACAGTATTGCACAGTTGTATTTGACAAGTACAGATATTATTTAACTAAATCACCCCCAAAGATACAACAGCAAATGACTAATAAATATAATGTTCTTTAAATAACACAAGATATTGTGCTGTTAACAAAAATTGGTGAGCATTTTTCAAATTAATAATACATTATTAATAAAAGTGTATTTTATTTTGGAATGTATACTTATACTATCAAGAATAACTTTTTATTTGCTAATTATTATTGAAGGCATTTATGATTGAGGTGTTTTGTGTCATAAATATAAGTCTTAACATTAACAAGAATCCATGAATGAAGTTGATATGTTTTCAGGTTAAAAACACAAAGAAGCTGCTTTTGGACGGTACACATTTATAAGTCAAATAAATAGAAATAAGTCTAATAAAACTGCTTCGGTTATCGAACTCCCTTATATAAAGGTTTCAGAATTCATAAAATTCCACCAAGTAAATCTCTATATGTATCAAAACATAAATTATTAATTATGATTAAGAGCTGTCAATTCAAAATCTCAGGATAATGTAAATTGAAATTAACAGTTACTATTATTCATTCATTCATTAAAGTCATCCAGTATACGTAAGCATAAGCATTCCAGAGGGTGAACTGTAACATTATGATGGTCAGTCATATTTTGGCTTTCATGTGGATGATATGTTTCCTATATCAATAGTCAAATCAACTTTAACACAGATAAGTATAAGAAAACTTTAGTTAAAAAAATTGAGTGCAATTCTTTCCTGAATGAAAGGCAAACTTGCGCACAACCGAGAAATTTATTAGGTCGAAAAACTGCTCGATAAAAATTAAAGATTAGATTGATTGAAGATTCCCCTGGCTGCATCCTAGAACCGGTCTTTCGATGTATGGTTGTCAGTCTCAACTTCGCCCAAATACTGCATTTCTTGTAGCTCTTGAAACTTTTCGTGATCTCGAATGTGTGCATAATTAGCTGATAGACACATCAAGTAGTGTATCTGTAACAAAAAATAAAAAAATATTCATTTATCAAGTTCCCAAAAATGGGTATAAGAAATCATTGTGTATAGATTTTTATGGTTGTGTCATAAATTTGACATTTTGTGAAGATTACAATATTGATAAGTTTTTATTAAATCCAATGACTTTTATGAGTAAAAAAGTGCATATTTAAAATTTTTTTTTCCATAAAAGCTTCTATTGTATATAAACAATGTTATAAATAAGTTTGATTGCATATATTGTTTCATTTTCATATAAAATTTAGAGTTGAAAATGGTAGCGTTTAAAGAGTTTTTTATTCCTTCTACTTTTCATGGTATTTTTAATAATTTGATTATTTCTTCCCTACAATATAATAAAATGATTTGCAAGTCGTTTGAAGTCATCTGAATAGAAGTGCAGTAACAAATAAGATACAGAGACTTATTAATATTGGTAAGTGGATGGGATAAGGCAACAATAAAAGTAGCTTACCAAACTGAGTATGACGAGCAAACAGGCTACAGTCGCCAGTATGAACATAATTTCTGCCTTTTCTACATAATCTTTACAGAAAAGTTTTAATTCGTTGGATTCACAAACTTTCATGTCCTCAGGCCGTGTATTCAGTGGAAAAAGGAAATCTTTAAAAAAATAAATCAATATATATAAATAGTCCTGAAACTTGCATCTACAAAGGTTTTTTGTGGAAACTCATCAAAAGGTTGAATCAACAATAAAAATTTCTGAGCATTTTGAGGTTGATAGATAAATAATTTCATTTCCTGCAAGTTTGTGGTTTCACATAATTGAATCATTGATGACAATATTATTTTATCCTAAATTTGTTATATTGTTATTTGAGATATATATATATTTAAATTTAATTTAGGTTTTCATAAGACCTTTTATAGTAAAATTCACATGTCTACAATAAAATTGGACAAATTGAAGACTTCAGGGTAATCAATTATCAATATGAATTATCAATTATATTTCATAGCTTTTAGTTACAATATATTGGGTACTTATGATAATATAAGATATTAAAGTGAACACACCATTTAAACAAAACTGCTATTAATCTTGAGCTGTAAATTCATGATTCGTAGTTTAGTGAACAAATAAAAATAAAATATTATAACACGGTGAAGTATAGTTCTGACGATGGCGTGAGCCGAAATAGCTATCAACTATATTTGTTAAAAATAATTTTGTAGAACTAAAATACATTGCTATTTTTCACCGTGTTATAATGGAGTTCTACCAAGTGAATGCCAATTCAATCAATAAAATATCCCAACTTACCGAACTGCTGAAAATCGATGCACATTTTTTTCTCTTGAACAAGTGAATTGTCACACATCATCCAGAACATGGTAAATACGAATGTAACAAGTACCAGGAAACATAACAGCACCAACCATACTAAAGACAACACATAAGTGATGCCCATAAACTAAAATCAGGAGAAAAAAACTCAATATAGTAATGTAAAAATTTAAAAAAAATTAACTGCTATTAAAAAGGTTTTAAATTTTTTTTTTTAATTTATTATGACTTTAAATAGCTGATTTAGATTTTTAAATCATTCTAAATTAATTATTTCGTCAAATCAAAATCCAGTTTTCATTTCATTTTCATCTTTGCCTTCATTAATGATCCATTAAAATTTATAATATTTTTGTCCTACGTATCTTAAAATTTAGATTTGCAAGTGACAAAATAAAATAATACATTTCATCATAGTTCAACCAATTGTCATTATTAAATCATCAAGAATTTGGCCAACAGTATTGAAAATTTTACTTTTTGAAAAGCACAAAATTGTATTGCTTATGTAATATAAGCAACGCATTTTAAACAACCAAACTTTCTAGAAATATAATCATTCAATATTACTAATATGTTGATAGAAAAAAATTACAATAGCACATGATATCCGACCACCGACGCGAGCACGCCATGCGCGGTAAACTTTGTGCCTTGTCGCTCCCGTGGCTAGACATCCCAGGCAGAGGAGCATCAAGCCTAGAGCGCCCATACACGCTCCTCCGACTACAAACACCATTTGAACAGCTTCTACCCACACCAGTCTGAGATGGAAGACATTATCCAGCATCAAGATGGAAAGGGTGGCTCCGCGATACATTGTAGCGCAGAAAACTCCCACTCCCAAGCAACACATGATGGTTGCAATGAGAGTGGCGTAGGGAATGCGTGTCATACATGATTGACATGCATCACCTGCAACAGAAATTTATCAAATTTGAATGATTGTATCACTGTAAGATTTCACATGTTAAAAAAATTATCAATTGAACAGATATAGATTTGAAGATATATTACTATCTTTCATACAATACATTAACATTTGTGCCAACAGGTAGTCGCAATTAAGTTAATATACAAGTTACAGTATTAAACTTTATATTTAACATGGAACATTTTGAATCATGGAAAGGAGTTGCATTATACTTCAATAAGAGTATACAACACTTAATGACAAATTGGCTTTCAGTAAACTTTTAAATATTTATTTCAAACATAGTAAATACACGTTTGCACAAGAAAAGATTAAAAACTATAAATTCAAACATGCATCGATAAGTAACTTTACCCCAGGTCTTTTCACCGCCAACTCTGTCATGAAGAGTGTGAACAGAAAATCTAGAACCCCATTGAGATTGCCTCAGAGGTTGGGTCACTGGATAATCGCTGTCAAAATTAGTTTCTAATCTCTTTCTTTCCGCATATCGCTTTGCCATTGCTTAGATTGACATGAGACAATTGTAAGTACTAATTTTAAACAATAGCAATAGAATTCTCGGCACGCCAGATATCTTTCATCGCATTGACACAACGATAAACAAAACTTGAGATACACAAAAAACTGTTAACAGGTGTTTGCAAAAAATATTAATTATTTGTGCAAGGCTACTGAGAAATTTGATTCATATAAGAATCGAATGACACTCACGGAATAAGCATTATCTTTTTATTCAATTTGTACAATATTTCTATAATGAATCATAAACTAAATACGTCATCGATTTTGATATGATTGTTGTCCTCTTCGCACAAGTGACCAAGTATGCATTTTATGAAATTGTGGGAGTTACTTTATATCAACCACTCCCTTTGTAATCTTATCTTATATTTTGCTGATAAAGGCCATTATTTTACATTAAGTACTCACCCATTTTGGTATGTTCAGTAACCCAGGCTACACAATTATTAGTTTTGCAAAGTAGCAGTATTACAAGTACGAGAGACTTGCATGCGCTTAATGATTGTTTATTTACATGAGACGCAACAGACTGATCAGTCACGCCTGCACTACGACGTCGTTTACATGTATTGGTATACTTAAAGGATACGATTAAAATGTGTAGCGGTATTTACACAGCATATTAACATCTCACAAAAACACAGTTAGTACATGAATAAGAGAAATTGTCATTCATAAAATACGTTATACAATTTATTAACTTTCACCTCATTCGCGATCTTTCAACGTAATAGTCTATGGTGATATCTAGTATACAGGCATTTCAAAACTGCATATTAAAAATTTAAATGCATATAAGTTAATAAAAAAAAAACTCTCCCGTAGAAGTATTAAATATTTGAAATTTTATATACATTCTTTTAGCACAGTGAAGTTACTGAATAAAATTAAAAAAAAAAAAAAAACAATTTGCCTTTTTAATGAATAACCATGGCATAATATGATATAGGTTTATATGCCCCATGCCTCATTAGGTTTTTTAGAAACATTTTGCAATCTACATCCCTCATTTGAATGAAAAGGAGCTTAATATTAGATGTGTAATTTAATTTAATTTAATAAACTTTTTCCACAAAAATATGGCATTTCAGTTGTTGGTTGTTAAAATTTAATTAAAAACAATATAATTTATGATATCCACTGAAGGTGCTTGATGGAATTTCAATGTCAAATTTGAATTGTTACAATTTTGTACGATTCCACATGTTTTGTCACTAACAACCCGGGTTTCGCCTTTCGGCATCTTCAGGCATTCTATCACACGGATGCAGCAGAACTGAACTGTCAGTTCTTTTGCACGAAAACACGGGTCGTTAGTGACAAAACATGTGGAATCGTACAAAATTGTAACAATTCAAATTTAAAAACAATATATTTCAATCTAAACTCTAGAATAGTGTCTATGGCATAGTATCATCGCCGCGAAGTTGTCTAAATGGGTTAGGGATTGTAGCCAGCTGTAGTCTAATAGACATATCATCATCAGCCGGGGTCGATCCACTGCTAGATAAAGGCCTCCCGCTGCTTTTTTTTTCAGGGGGGTTGTTTGGACATAGCAACACCACATTGCCCAGGCGGGTTGGTGTTCGGTTTTCTGTCTGGGTTTTCCTTCCCATAGCCAAGAGAACACGGCACGCGGTGTTCACGAGCGGTCACCCATCCAAGCACTCTCCGCGTCCAATGCTGCTTAGCTTCGGTGATCGCAGGAGAGCCGGTGCTTTCAACTTGGTATGGTCGTGGTAATAGACATAATAGAGTTGAATAGAGAGAGTGATGGCCATAGACATTGTCCCATGAGATTGCCATAGAGATCCTAAGTGTCAGTTGCATAATAATTTAAACATAACCTCAAATTCGGTGTAAACTCTTGCCAAGATTGGAATCATAGAATATTAAAAGAAAACAGTTTACATGCTTCAATCTTAATATTTTATAATGGCGTTGCTTAATATAGCTTCTAAATTAGGCAGCTATTTGGGTAGAAGTGCAGGTTTGTTTTTTTATATATTTTTTTTCATATATCTGCATTTCAGAATGCCCGAAGATGCCGAAAAGTTAATGTCGGGTCGTGAATGACAAAAAATGTGTGACTGCACATAGTTTCAAAATTGAATAAACTGAGAAATAGTTTGAAAATATTTAGGCTGTCTTCTTTTTGGTTTCAATGGTGAATTTCATACTTTGTTTCGGGAGTGTCCATTTGTCTATTATATTACATCAACACTGCATTCATTTCTTCAGACCACCAAAATGTCATGAATATCGTTTTGCTTTAGGAGCCATGCCATTAACAAAGCAAATTTTGAAGACTTTTTCAAAATACATTGATCTGTTAATCTGGTTGGCTAGTCAAAATAATTTTATATAAACCATTTTATTTATTTATTTATGCCTACCAATATGCTGTTTTAACATCATGTGTAATATATCTTGCATATTTGTTTACATTGTTAATCTTTTTAACATGTATTTTTTTGTTTTGTTTTAGGAAGCTTGTTAGCTAGATATTCTTCAACAATTGTCGCTAAGCAATTGGATGAAGAAAAGGAGACAGAGAAAATCATCAATACGGTTAATAATCTTGCTGCATCCAACGTATCACGTAACTTTGCTGTGGTACATTTGTTAGGTAAACAGTGGAAAGTTACCAATGGAGATTTGATTATGGTTCAAGGAAATTGGCCACCTGCAATCAGCGATGAAATTATTTTGGAGAAAGTTTTACTTGCAGGAACAAAAGATTTTTCCCTTGTCGGACGACCCTTAGTTCAACCTGGCTTAGTTAAAGTCACCGCTACAATCATCTCACAAAATTTGTCTTACACCAAAACTAGATTTCGTAAAAAAAGAAGGAAACAGTTTATGAGAATCAATTTCATCCGGCAATGCCAAACAGTCTTGAGAATTAATAATGTTGAAATTGGATCACATTTAAATAATTCTTCGGGCAGTACATCTTCATAATATTTTTATCTGTAAAATCTCATAACTCACAATCTCACAATCGTGTGTAATATTTCCAAATAATCTTTTCATACCATTCAATCATGTGCATCTTGAAACTATTTTTTTTTTTTTATTATTATTTCTGTTAAATAAAATGATTATAAAAAAACAATATTTGGCAACAAAAATAAAATAATTCTTCAAAAAATATTGATTTTTTACTCAAAACTTTTTGGTCTAGGTTTTAAACAATTAACTTATGTATATTTTTGGTAAAAATCATGTTATAACACTTGGATCGATAAGTCCCGGGACTAACTAAGAAAAACACGTTTTTTTGGCAAAATTCGACTTTATTCATCAACATAGTCTCCTTCAAGAGCAACACAATCAGTCCAGCGCTTCTCTAACATTTCAATACCTTTCTTGTAGAACGATTTATCTTTGGCCTCGAAATAAGCGTTCGTTTCGGCGATGACTTCCTCGTTGGAGTAGAATCTCTTTCCTTGGAGCATTTTTTTGAGGTCTGCAAACAGGTAGTAGTCGCTGGGGGCCAGATCCGGTGAATATGGTGGGTGTGGAAGCAATTCGAAGCCCAATTCATGCAATTTCGCCATTGTAGCGAGCGACTTGTGACACGGCGCATTGTCTTGGTGAAAGAGCACTTTCTTCTTTTTCATTTGGAGCCGTTTCTCACCGATTTCGTTCTTCAAACGCATCAATTGGACAATGTAACGTTCGCTATTGATGGCCTTACCTTTTTCAAGGTAGTCGATGAACAAAACTCCATGAGCATCCCAAAATACTGAGGGCATAACCTTACCGGTCCACATTTGCGTTTTTGGCCGCTTTGGACGCTTCTCACCGACTGCAGTCCACTCGGCTGACGACCGCTTTGACTCTGGAGTGTAGTGAAGGATCCAGGTTTCGTCCATTGTCACATACCGACGCAAAAATCCGGTTTGTTTCGGCGAAACAGCTTCAAACAGCGCTCAGAATCAACGACACGTTGTTGTTTTTGATACACTGTGAGCAAACGCGGCACCCACTTTGACAACAGCTTCCTCATAGACAAATGTTCATGCAAAATAGTGTACACACTGCCGTATGATATCTTTAAGGTGTCAGCTATCTCACGCAATTTTAATTTACGGTTTTCGAAAACGATTTGGTGGACTTTTTTGATGATTTCCGGGGTAATTGCCTCATTTGGCCGGCCAGAGCGTTCAGCATCTTCAGTGTCTGTACGACCACGGTTAAACTCAGCATACCACCGACAAATGGTTGTTTTTGATGGAGCAGATTCCCTGTAGCACTTTTCAAGCCATTGCTGAGCTTGCACTGTGTTTTTTTTCATCAAAAAACAATGATAAATCAACACACGAAATTGTTTCGAATCCATTATTCTGAGAATATCAAGACGAGCGTCACTTAAATCACTGTAACTCATGGACCAAACATCAGAATGTCATGAAATTTTGACAGGTATCTTTTGAAGGTTGGTACTTATGAAAAATCATATGGAACTTTTGTTGGCAACGCCATCTATGTGTCAGTCCCGGGACTTATTGATCCACGTGTTATATTGATGACTACACTCATAATCAATTTCATTGACTTGAATATTTCTTTTATAATTAAATTATTTTAACTCTTGCTAAATTATAACGGACAGCAAATAATATGAAATAAGTAAACAAAGTGGAAATATTTCAAACTAATGGATAGAATGTTCAATAATGTGTTCACAATTACAATCTCTATGAAGGCAATGGTTATCCTTGTTAATCAATCCTGCTGCTATCACAATGTTGTATAATAATTTAGCAGTCAAAGGGTTAAGTTATAATTGAGAAATCAAAAAGAATATTTTCTTCATAACAGTAAATAAAAATCTTTGCATATTGTCATTTTCAATAGGTAAAGAGAGCGATAAAGAATGTTATTTCAACTCAACTTAAAGTATATTGGTGCTGCTGCATCACTCGATAATGTCAAATGATCTGTCACAATTAATTACAATAAAAACAATATCAAAATGAAGTTTTTATACGGTTAGAAATATTTTTGCTCATGTGTGGAATAAGAACTCAATATTATCTTTTATTTTTTCAAAGCTTGATTGCATGTCTTCTTTCATTCAATGTAAACCTATCAATATTTTTACTATTGATAAGTTGTTCAAGACTCTATCAATTTGCAGTTGACTGCAGTAATTGTCATTATATTTTTGTTATAAACTACTGAAAAGTTGATATTGAATGTTTTACTGTGGCGATTCAGAATCTTTATTGCTTGAAAATTGGTTATAACTTTGTACGATTCCACATGTTTTGTCACTAACGACCCGAGTTTCACCTTTCGGCATCTTCAGGTACTCTATCACACGACTGACGAGTCGGTTCTGTTGCATCCATGTGATAGAATGCCTGAAGATGCCGAAAGGCAAAACCTGGGTCGTTAGCGACAAAACATGTGGAATCATACAAAGTTGTAACAATCCAAATCAAATTTGATATTGAAATTCCATCAAGCACCTTCAGTCGATATCATAAATTAGATCTAACATATATTTACATATATATGTATATATATTTATGCCTACGGTATTGTATAATATATTCATAATAAGTAATTTCATAGAAGAAATAAAAACTTCATACTATTTCAAGAGTGAGACTATTTTTTTTACTATATACTACAATCAAACTATAACATCTATCAAACATTGTCAAAACATGCATTTTTTCTTGATTCCAGTATGCTTATTAAAGGTGTAACTCGAGTGATTTTATTAAAAAATATTGAAAATTGTTAAAATTTTGTACATTTTCATATACTTTGGGACTATGACCCCGTTTTTTTTTGCATTTCGGTATCTTCAGGCATTCTGGTACAGAGATGCACTCAAATTATCATTGAGTAAATAATTTATATCATTTATATAGAAGACGAATCAAGAAAAAAATATTGTAAATGATTTTGATGATGGTATAAGAATGAAAAAAAGTATTTTTATTTACCCATTGATGAGTTTTGCTACATCTGTGGAATCAGGTACTCTGTTAAAATGAAATAAAAATTCATAGCTGTGAATATTATTTGGTATGTAATTTTTAGTTACAGTAAGTGGCATACCAAGTGGAGTCTGACCGCCTGTCTGAATGTGTTGTGCAGGTAATACTTTTTAAAAATATTAATTATTCCTTAATAAATTGGTTGTATAATATAATAGAAGTTTTATTCGGGGGAAGGAACATAGTTTTTAATTTTTAAATAAATCTAAAATCATATGGAAAAATGTAGATATATTTAAGTGTTATTGAAATCATGTTGTACACAACTTTTATTTTAACAATTTTTTTAAAGTAATTAATAATATTGAACACTTATCCATGATATTTTCCCATTCAATTTATAGGACCTTTTTCTCGCACATCGCAACCAAATAATTGTTAGCTTTATTGAGGCGCTTTAGCACACGATTTGGTGGTACAGAACGTTAAACATATCCTCTTGTTTTTAAGCACACAAACCTCAAATGCATATGGAAACGTCAGTATCTAAAGGCGACTAATGGAGAAGCGGACTAGTGTTGATATTAACTATAAAATACAGATAAAATTGAGGCAAAAATAAATTAGTTCAGCTCAACTTTTCAAATATTTCAAACATTTTAAAAATGTGTTGTAGGAAATAAGACAGCTTTATTTATTGCCTGCAAATTCAAATAATTTAAGCAATTTTCTCTTCAAGTTGAAAATATCGCTTTGTTCTTTTATTTAACTTCGAAAACTGCGAATGAAGTCCAAGCACATAGATAAAACAATACACGTTACGAACATATTTTATAAGTACGAGTTTGGTATAAAATTTTTAAATGGCAACACTGCAACTTAGCCTACTGGGGAGTGAGTGAACACAGCATCACAAAGTTGAAAAAAACTTTAGAAACAAGGCAAACTTTGCCGTGGTTGGTGCTGTAGCAGTGGTACCCGTGTTTGTCGGGAAGCAGCGAGATAGCTCCGTGTTTTAATATTTTTATGGCTCAGTGACAGTAAATATAAATTAATTGTATTAATGGGTAACTTAGAGATCAGTTGAAATTTTGAATCATAGCTAGCAAACTTTATCGAAAAAAAAGTACGTTAGTTATTCTTCATAACAAGTTAGTGATAGTGATCTGGTGGCAGTGATATTATAGTGATCTAAGTGTAACGTTTTTTTTTTTTTGATAAATAATTTTGATTTCATTTATCGGGGACAGGGTTTTCAGAATCTGTGAAGTACTATTGGATGCTACTTTAGAAATATCAGGTGAGAAATAATACATATTTTAAATAAACCGTCTCGAAACACACATTTAAAGTGTTTTGTCTCATTCTATTATAATTCAATCCTCTTCTATTATTTGAAGGATTTACAACTGGCCACAGAAAACCGGAATATAATTAGGGTGTAGGAATAAAATGTGAACTACATATCCTATTGTGGGATGAAAGCTTCAGAAACATCGTGAGTTATAGATAGCGGGGATAAGAATATATAGGGAAAGGAATATTGGTTATACTATTATTATTGTCTTGACAAATATAGAAAATGTTTTTTTTTCTGTTTACTGGTTGTAAATATTTTTTAAGTAACTATTTGATTACATATTTAGAGCAGTACTTTATTATTGATTTAACACAATCGTTTCCGGTATTATTGCAAGATCCACTCCTACAATAACAGTTTTCTGAATAAATTTGCGCCTACGCGATCTAGCCTAAAAAATTGTTTATATTTATGCGTTATTACAGTAAGTTTTTTAACGTATTAGATTATCACGAGAGTCCAATAAGAAACTGTTAATATATATAATCTTCGCAGTGAATGTTTAAGGCCACAATCAGATGCTTTGCCGCCTTAGTCAAAACCTAATTTTTGCACCCTTATTTTTAAAGTCTTTTGTATTCAGTACTGTATCCTTAGTTCAGAGTAATCATAATGTCATACACTTTCGTCTCCTTTTACACTGATGATGTGTTTCATGAAAACAACCGCGAACAAATGTTTAAATATATTGAACCACAAGTTTCTCATTTTAGGATTTTTTGACGAGGTTCTTAAAATTTTGCTACTCGATCGAGTAAAAATATAATAGATTATAACATTAAAGTGGTTTATGAAGGAAATAGAGGTGTCGAGATATTTTATGCAGAAGTGAATAGCTGTGAAAGTTTGCAGTGGGTGCCCAAATCACACATACGTTAAAGCTACGGCGGAGAATGAACTTTAAGAACAAAAGAATCCGTAAATAAATGCTTTGTACTTTTTTGAATGTCTGCGTAGGACAGTAAAAATGGCCAGAATATTTATAATGTAGCATTTACATAATACTAGTCCTCAACGCAAGACGAGCTAGTATGCAAGTAAATTAAATTGTGCTCCGCTCACTTGACTAGAAAGATCGAACATGTAAGCTTAATGGGTAAACTACAATACTTCGTACGATCGCATTTGATGAAAAAATCTAAATATCATTATAATCTTATAACATTTAAAAAATGGCAAACGTCTTAAAATATATAATACAACGAATTATTAACTAGCTTAGACCTTGATATTTATTTGGTAAAATGATCGTCGCAATGAAAATGAAATATTTTTGCGGAACAATTCTTACTTTTAACTGGATAGACTTTCTATTGGAAATTGGTTGCAGTTTAGTTTGTATTACGCTCAAAAAATACTTAATTACTGTAAATAAATTTATGTTTTAGTATAACGAGTTAAAACTGTCATAAATTTTCGTAACGCATTTTAAGAAACACGGTCGCATCCTGATTTGTGTTTTCAAAAAAGCTCAATATTTATAGTTACGCCACTGTGAGGACTACTGAGGCTAATATCCTATTAAAAATATGGAGGGATCGAGTTTCAACCACCAAGCTATCAAAGGTCATTAAATATAATAAAACATATTTTCTACTTGACTCGTGTAAACTAGCCAAACTACCTAATTGGTGAAATTTGACAATGGGCTTTGCTGTAGGTTGATGTAAAGTGTTTTGTGTAGGTTTAATGAATATATTTTCTGGCAGAAAAAAGATAATGCAATAGTAAAAAAACAGCTAGGAGATAATTTTGTATGAATTGATGTAATATATTATATATATATACTATTACAGCGTTGATTCAATAAAGTAAAGTAATTTTGTAGCTTTAAGTACCTAAATAGTTCGTAACAGACGTATTGAATTAAGATTTACAAATATTTTGGTCCAAACCTGACTTAGATTGTCGAACATTGTATCTTCGCAAATGTGATTGGTTTTTAAGGCACTTATTTACAAAATATGGTTGCACGTTATATAAAAATAGCACCCATAGCTTATTATTGTCTATGACTGGGATCGGTAAATAGTGGTCCACGAAACATTTGATGTGACTTAACTTTGAATATGAAAATATTTTCAATGCTTTGAGTTATTTATTTATTCTAAAAATATTCTTGTGTTGTTATTAGCAATATACAAAGTCGTGGTAATTTTCAAATTTTGGGTTTCGTTTTTTTGTCAATCGCTGGCAAAAACGTTTCTAGGTGAAATTTCTAGTACAGTTAAAATTTAAGTTTTTAATTAGAGTTTTGACAAAGAAAAAAAGGAAAGCTAAACTTAATTTTATTCAATTATTTCGAATGCAAAAGCGAACATGTCATAATATTAAGCTTTTTTGCTGCCACATTTTAACTATTCATATTATTTAACAGTATAATTTATTTAATAATGATATTTATTTATTAAGTTGTTGACTTTGATTGTTACGATTTCCACATAATTTAGCCATTTTTGCGATTTCGCTCGTGTTTTATGCCAATAATAATTGTGCTGTTAAATTTGACCTGACCTATCACACATATTTTATTTCTTTCACTAGCGATAACCACGAAAATTGTGTAAAAATCGAGGCCGATTTGGTTGAAATTCAGGCAATCGTATTATTGGAAAAAAGCACCTGAATTATAATTTATGCATCAAAATAACACAATTCTTGACCACAACAATACTTAGAAGAGCGACTCGTTTTACTATTTCAAAAATGCAAATCGACCCAATATCCTTGACTAGTTTAAATGTAGAATAGGCGAAATTAGATGGATTTACACACAGACGATATTCGTGATTGGGAAGGTGGTTTTTGTGCTTTAAACCGGAAAAGAGTGCGGTTAATGTTTTCTTTTTTTAAAGAGAGATGTATTGATCTTCTGACTGCTAACGTCTCACCTGTTGAGACGGCAGAGTGCAGGACGTTGAGAATTGATAACCAAAGATAAAAGAATTTGATCAGTGTTCAAAATTTGGCGGCATGGGCTATTTTTTGTATATAAATATAACCTGACTTATTTTGAAAATCTCCATAATGCCAATGATGCTGAATTAATTTTTAAAATATTCAGAGTTGGAATATTTGTTACGAAACTCAGCAGGGAATGGGTTAATACATACATAAATTACCTAATCGCTCACCAGAACTCCTAAAGTGAGAAAGTCTAAAGTCGGCTAATAGCCAAATCTAATAAGTGCCACATTATCATATTCATTTGCCTTATGATCCTTGGGATTGGATCAGTGACGGATTATAGACTGGAAGGCCCCAAAGGCGGTTTGGGTGTAGTTTTGATAGCAGACAAGAACCATGAATTTATGCGAGATTTTCATATAATATTATTTTTAAATCGAAGATATCTCATAATCATTGTCTATGGCGTTCAAATCAAAACATAATACGAAAAGCATTGCATACATTATTTATTCTAGAACACTAATCGTGATTTTGCTAGAATTCTATATTAAATAGAGGTATAAATTTTATCGTCACATAATGTAATTATTTGTTGATTCCCCGAAAATTCAGATACTCCAAGCGCGCCTTTTACGTCCTTTCACCATCACTGGATAAGATGTCGCCTTTTTGTTTATTTTTATGTCACAGTTGCCTTATGGCAACTGTGACATAAAATTAACATAAAATCATACTTCTTATGAAGGCAATTACACGGTATCTATACACTTAAACCTCTACGTTGTAGGTTTTAAGTATGGGTAATCAGATGCTATAATTATAACTGTTGAAAAAGATATTCGAAATTCTATTTTCAAATATAATCTAAGTTGCTTTTTGTTATGATTGTTTTTCTGTAGCGGTTTGATATAAAGTTTTAGTCTGACCGGAGTGTAGGTGCATTGTGTAATGGATAGGATAAGCGTCAGTTGAAAAACAATCAGATCGCATCACCTTCGTCGCCGAATTCATCAGTCATGCGCCCCTCATTTTTATATGTAGTTAATGGGAGCGTGGTTTCCCGATGATTACCAATGAGGAATGAGGATCGAGGATTCTACACAGCACTTCCTGTGCAAGCTTATTATATTGCAACCAGTGCAGCACACATACGATCCAATAATATCAATAAATGTCTTTTAATTACCGGATAAATGCCACAACGTTGTGGTATTTAAATATAATTTTCTGTAGGAGACAAACAAATGTTTTTCATTAAGGCTTACAATTTTGAGTTTATTTTGTGTAAGCTTTCTGATGCAGCGTTAGTGCGTATGTGCTCATGTTGAAAGAAACTGATATAGAACGACAAGATGAATTTATTGTACATTTTGACATATTAATAATATTTTGTCAGTTAATTTAATATTTTTTTTTGTTACTGTATATTAAATAATACGAATTAAGAGAGTTAACGCCAAAAGCATGTTCTGTGCAGTACAACAGTCTATTCGATTTCAATATTTTAGTACATTAGCTACGGTTCCTTTCGATATTCGTGGTTAAAGATATTATTTAAGACTTAAGATGATTTTTAGTTACCGGAGGGTCGTTAAACGTGTTTTCCCGTTAACCTTCATTACGTTTATTACGGTACAGTTATTTGCAGTCTGCGATGTGATAAATAAAAATGTATTAATTTAATAAGGGACAATTCTTTTTTTAGTCAACTTATAATAAATGTGTGCTATTATAATTTCGATAATAAAATCGTCGTCGTCGTCAACCAATTCTGTTTATTCAAGGGATATGGATTTATTTAAAAATTCGATTGCTATCACGAAAACATATAAGGCTTTGGATGTCAATTATTTATGGAAACAATAAATAAAAATACAATTTGATTGGTTCTCTGCCTTCATTTTTTATACCGTTCTATACCGGGGGAAATATAATGCTGGCCACAAACGAACCAATAACGATCACACGAAAAATGGAATAGTAGTAAAAATCAAGTGTGCCTTTTTATGACGCCAAAAAATTCTTCTATCCGAAAATCCTTTCATGGATTATTTGAATATTTACTAATATAAATTAAATGTGTAAATCTAATAATTTTGTAAAATAAATTTCATTATTATATAACTTTCAATTGTGATCGGTGTATAAAATGTACATAAAATAATAATTTTACAATGCTGTTATTCATTCTACGACACTGTTTTTATGGTCGTAGCTATAAATGTGTAGTGGTTTAGAATACAGGGCTAACAAAGCTATTTTTCTACTAATATGTTTGATACTAGGCAAATGCAAATAAAAAATATTGTATTAATATTTATGAGATTTCTCATAAAAAGCGAATTTGATGTGGATTTTTTTATTCCTTTCACATATAGGTTTTTATGTTTAGTGTGTAATTATTCTGTATTTCCTAAGATAGCTCAGGTATCATATACAAAGTGTTTTAAATTTAGAATACTGGCGGCAAAAATCCACGTTTCGTTTGAACGTTTCTTATCCCAATTATTAAGCATTACCGTGTAGCAAGCTGACATAATAAATTGGCCGTCGTGCGTTCATTGCCCCAATTTCTTCCAAACCGGATATTGCGATGCGACGACCAACGTTTGTCTACGGCCAATTTATGAGAAAAAATCAGTCCATGCTGTTACATCAACCGTGTAAAGTCAAACACCACCCTCCCGCGATGACCTTTTAACTAAAGTTCCGTGCATGTATTTTAACATCGTGGACTTTTTACTTCACAAGATAATGATAAAATTTATTATTTGTTTTTATACTTATTATTTTTTTATTGCCAATATTAAAAGCGACAACAAAAAAGTAAGCCGTTCTATCCTACATTTAAACAAACTGCTGAAAATTTGATATAATGCAGTTTGTTTATTTTCAGAAAAATTTAATAAATTACCTTGATTGGATGGAATTGTATAATTTAATAGAAAATAAAAGTTAACCACCCCATAAGCACGCCATTGACCGTTCTCCAATACCCTCAATATTGTCTAAATATTATGGTCCCGTCTCAAATATTATCCCGATTGACCGGTTTTGGTAGACAAATCTTTCTATCCGATACAATTTGTGAGTTTGAGCACATTAAATCTTATATATTAATCAAAGTCTGAAATCAAATACAATATATATAATATATTATACGATAAGAAAAAGCCTTTAATTATTTTTTTAAGTATTTGAATCAATATATAGCTCAATAAAAGCGTTATAATAATGTTAGTATGAAGATTTTTCTTAAATGAGCGATACTTTATACGTTATAAAACTAATGAAAAAACAATGTTATTAATTTGAATTGTACATTACAAATGTATTTCTACAAAGTTGTCGTCGAATCCATCAAAAATATTAATCGTAAGTTATGTACGCCATAGTTTATGAAAATATTACTTAGTATTTTTTATATTACTAATGAGCTGTCCAGTTAAATTTCTAACGTTTATATCGTAAAATTATGCATATTATAGGGCTATAAAACTCTATCAACATCTCAATATTGTCTATGGAATGCTAATTTTCGTGTTGGTATTAATTTTTAAATTTTGATCACTGCATATCCGGTCTGTCGCGCTCTGCTGAACTCTTGTATTTTGATGTCAATGATGATGTCATTTAAAAGGTCAAACCTTTATAAATGCCGATGACATTTAACACCAGCCTATTTTAATTAACGTCTCGTTTTTGATTTCTTTATTATTATGTCATGTATAGGTCAGTGAAAAAATATAATAAACTATATAGGATAGGATAGAGTATTTCTTATTATTTGCATAAGTAATGAGAATGATTTAGTTGTTATTTTTATACGCTTTATGTGTACTATTTACTGAAAGAATATCGTGGATAAATTTTACTGTTTTTATGTAGAATTGAATGTAGAAACTTTTATCAAATGAACAGTAGTCGTTCAATTGATTCAAAATTATAATTTTTGGATAAATTAAATGGAGATAAGACTCATTTAAAATTACAGGGTCAGTATTAGATCGCATTATTAAGTCAGACTTCGATATAATTTCAACTCACCTTTTCAGCATTTGGCAGCTTTTCATCTATGGGTGTTACTTTGTGCATGAATAAGAAAAATAGGTATAACATAGTGTGTTATGTAAGTCTTTGCCGTATACAATACGATAATTTAAATAATAGAGTATTTGAATGTGAAATGCGGGGTAGTTTTTTTTTAATCTTTTGCGTGGACTTACTGGAAATTCATGGTCATCCGTAAAGTAAAACGACGTGAAAATTTGGGTTGGCTTCCGCAGTCAACGAACGAATTCCCACGACTTGCAACACATATCAAGGCAGCGGAATGAAAATTATCTCATCATAATAGTCAATCTTACAAAGATGTTATTTTCCCAGATGCTCGATTTTGATTAGATTATGAATCTCTTTGATCATCCATGCCGACTTGAATCAATTTAATGTTATGTTATGCTCACGGTGGTTATATATTCTCAGCGAATTTTATTTTGCGTATGTAGCATTTATGTCTTGACAAGGATTATGCAATCGCGTTTCTCGTTGCTGTACTGTTGAAATTGATATTATAAAATCCTGGTATTTTTTGGATTAGTAATAATACACAAATAACTTTAAATACGTAATGTGAGTAACCAATTATCAAAGGAAAAACCTGAGAGGATTTTATCTAATTTACTCATAGAATTGACGCGATTATTTTTTTTCTCTTGATGAATACTTTATATTAAAATGATGGTTAACTTCTGTCATGTGATGTGTAAAAAGTATGCACAACTTCTAATAATTCAATTTGCTGTATAAATATATTAAATACTGGACTTTCTTCATTCATCAGTCATTCATCCCTTATACATGTACGCATCAAATAAAATTGTGAAAATAGTAAAAATATCCACGAATCCGGGCAGGAAAAATACTTTATAGAAGTGCCGGTGTTTTCAGGCAATTTAATTCAATTTATTATATTACGTTATGTCGGCGTCACTTTAATAATTTTAAGTGGTGTTAAGGTATATCTCTTATCTTTCCATTATGTATGTTCTATATTACTTATATCTCTATTGAATACACAGCACATGAAAGGGAGTTTTTTTTAGTATAATAAGGAAAGGTTAAAAAAACTTTCTTTAGGTTTTTTTATATTGGTTTTTGTTATTTTGAAAAGAACTGATAAAACAAAAACACATAATCTAATTCATATTGGTTGCATTAAAATTTAAACAAAATATTTTTCTTACTGGTGTAACCTTTTTTTGTTTATCGAGTGCATTTAATTCATGATAAACCAATCGCTCGATATTAAAACAATTCTGAGTTCCCCTTTAATATTCATCACTTTTATTTATGAAGTCTCTCTTCAAAGCTATATAAATATAAGAAAATGATAATTAAATGTTAATATTGTTCCTTTAGTTCGGCGGTTCTTTATTCACGCTCGATACATAATTTGTAAAGACCTATATCATAGATTCAATTTTTTCGGAAAATTGAAGATCGTTATCAAGTTATTTATTTTGAAGTGTGAATATACATTGTTTGTTTATTAGTATGTATCTGATAAATATGCAAATGTACGAGTTCAATTGCAGTCACGTTTTTTGGAAGAAAGTTGACATGTATGGTTTTAAAATAAAACTTGGATCCAATGTCTAAGTATAAACAACTGAGAACAGAATCGCCACGAAATATCCGTTATATCGAGGTTTCACTGTACTTGTATTTAAGTATGGAGTAGAATGAAAACTTTTTATATCTTGAAAAAGAGTATTTAAAGTTCACGAGTTTGTGGACCTTGACTTTATAAAATTTATCACCTTCATATCTTCATCAAAAGTGATTCTAAATCTAATTGAATAGTTTAGCCCAATATAAAGAAAACCTAACATATCTTTTGTATTTAAAAAAATTTGTAGCCTTGACGAGAAAATGATGAACCAGTACCATGAATTGGTAATTGTTGCTGTAAATCAGTGTACCAAAAGTTGGTATCCTGTGTGATTTTTTTAATCTTTATAAAATTATGGATAAGCCATTGGAAGAAAGGGATACATTTATGCTCCTTCAAAGTCAGGGGAAATGATTCCTTTGATGATCCCTTTCGCGAATGCCCAAGTAACGATTCTGAAATATTATAGGTAAACAAAATAGATCATCGTACATGGTAGCTGTCTAAAAATATTTTTGTTCTATGCTATAAAAACTGATATAATATAGTAAAAAATATATAAGGCATATTATACAATACCGTGCGGCATTGCAGTTTGTGTAAAACAGTGACTTTAAATAATTGCTTTGGAATAAGAACGTGTCCGGTATATTTTGAGGTGTATATTATCTGATTTTATCTTTATATTATTCATGATATCCGGTTAACTTGTCTGAAAATAGTTGTTAATACTTTATATTTTTACATTGTTGTTTTTCACTGAAGTGTTCCAACTTTAAGTAAACAAACAGGATCGAAGAAAGTTATATATATATGAGATTTTTTATGTCAACGGGTCTTTGATATCAGTGCTCTTCCAAGCAGTATTAGATTATAATATATAATAGAAACACATAAATTTCACAAACATATACATATGTAGATTAACTGTATGCAAAGGTAAGGCTAAATGATAAATAAAAGACATAAATGAACCTAGGAGTCGGAGGGTATCATAAATGATGCGTGTCGGTCAATAACCTCTCACAGTTATTAATGTAAAAGTGTAGGTATCAGGCTATAGACCATGCGGCTGTCAGTAGTTACCTCTTACCTCTTTACCTGTTACCTTCATCATTCACAAAGCAGTTAGTTTGTACAATCAAGAAGAAAACACACTTACGATATATAGTTCGCGTTGTGCTGCCAGGGACTAGTGTACAGAAATTGCCATCATATTTTAGTGAATAATTATATTACTTGGCACTAAAAGGTTTCGATGTACATCATGTAGCCGTAAAATATTAATCACAGGTTATGTCGAACTTATACTGAATGAACAGCTCTCCAATTATTTGCAACAACTCTGATTCAAATTTCATTCTTGAGAATTACAAAATGATTTCTGATATACATGGTACTAGGTACTGTTTTTTTTTGTAAGATTTGTCAAATTTATTTCCGATAAATTCGGTTATTCTCCATTTTTTCATTCTATATTTTCTTGAATTTTTAATGTTGACCAATTTTTTGCTCAACATACAGCGGTTTCATTCATATATATTTACTGTCCATGCAAAGCACGTACACAATTTTAAGCACCTAAGAAACCATCAAAATACTTTTTGATTAAATCAATTACTTGCCCGGATTCCAGTTTGACGAACGTGTGATGGGTGGAGAGGTACATTTACATGTTTTCTTAAGAAATTAAATATTTCACCATATATTACGAAAATACTTGTTATGTAAAAAGAATAACGAATTTTCGAGTAAATTTTATGTAAGGCTGTAAGATGTAATATTTATCTAGTTAACTTGGCGAAGGCATCTGGTGATGTGAATGCAATAACAAAAGTGCACGATCGTGATGAATAATGCATAAGTTTTGTTGAAAAGACACATCTGGCCATTGTCACTTCACAGACATATTGACCTGTTTAATTTAACTGGACTCATGAATATAGTCTAAATAGCGATGAATCTTTTGTAAATAAAAATGGATGATATCATACCATGTTAAGAGGGTAAAATTACAATATATACAATACATAATATCTTTATACGCAGTTACCATAAAACATATTTTCAATTGATGCTATTTTGTAATTTTATTCTTTCAAATGTATTGGATCCTTCATATTAAATTGTTCTTATTAGAAAAGGCGTGATTACTTTTTTTTTATTACTTTATACAGGTAGTCCTCGACTTACGACGGTTCGACTTACGACCATTCGCACTTACGACCAAAAAATAGCATTTTCTTAACAATTGCATTACGCTGCAATATACAGGGAAAAAACAAAAAACAACTCAACTAAAATTGGATATATTTTTTAAAAAGACTACTCCTGCTTCTTCTTCCACTGCTGATGATGAGCCAATGGATTTTACTTATATAAGTACAGACGAGGAAAGATTTTAAATATTAATGAAGTAAATATTTTATTTTGTATAAATAAATAAGTGTAAATTTAACAATAAAAAATATAAATAAATACACATGTTTTATTTTAATATGTTAGTACATATTTTTTTGTATGAAATTCGATTTACGACCAAAGTCCAGGACGGTATCTTGGTCGTAAGTCGAGGATAACCTGTATAAACTTTATAAAAAGTGAGGTTATGTTAAGAGTCTAAATTGCAGTTGCTAAAGTAAATAAGCTTTCACATATTTTTGAGATTCCAGTTGCTTGTATTCAGATGGGAATTAAATGGCCGTTTATATCGATAACAACGACAGACAAATGTATGTCATTTATCAGCTAAAGTGAACTAAAATTAACCGCTATTCTGATACCGTGTACCTGTGGCATCAACATACGTATTTGCGGTCGATACTGCATCTGCAATATAGAGTAGGCATATTCAGAATCTTACATACTGATATTGATTCCCATCGCGGTTTTTTTTTTCAATTGGCTATACTGAAGTCGAGGCTAAAATGATACGCTCGATTTTACAAAGAAAACGAGGCTTTTGCTTTTGTTTATGAAACCACAACTAAACTTTCAAACGCATCTTTTTTTCAAATTACTTCTCAAAATGTAAGTATTTAACATATAAAATATTGAAATAAGAATTAACAAAAAGATTTAGTATTCCTTATTTAAAAACTGCATGTATCTTAACTCGGTGTTGCCATCCCAAAATTTAAATAACAGGATATGTTAATAAACTTTTTGGTAGCTACCTAATAAGTACGAGTTTCCGTTTCCCGTTAGCGATAAAAAATTAAAGCTCAATAAGAAAATTGTAATAGGAATACCCATATTAAAATAAAACACAGTTTATACTATTATTTTGTACATGCTATATCACAGGGCAGGCGTGAATAATTATTTAGATTCATGATAAGCAATAAAATTTATACTGTTTAAATCAGACACGATATGAGTTAAAACTTCAGTTTTTTTCTTGTTGAAAACTACAATAAATTAAAAGGAAAATATTTATTTCAATAAGAAGCGATTATCAAATTTAACATCCCGCCATCAATATTATGAAAACAAAATTTTTGCTTAGCAACAATATATTTTCAAAACATCTTTTTTATATTCTTTTTTTAAATTTAGACTGACAGTTGCAATCGATGGTAATTGGGCTGTCTGCCAGCCCTACTTTGGATCGTGAAAAGAAAGATTGCTCAATCAATTTACGCAAAAAGCAGGAGAAGACGTGTCCTTTGTCCTTTTTATTCCTCGGTGAATAATGAAATTATAAGTAAATGAAGGCAAATTGGCGGGGTCAGCGCGGATTGACCTGTTGATTCACATTTGTTTATATAGCCCACGCGTCCATTTGTATAATATATTGTGCACACGTATTCTTGAGTGGCGTGCAACCTGCCATTTTTTGAATAACTCATTTAGAACCACTATGATCATAGCATTAAAACAACAAACATTAAATTTAAAAAGTATATTATATTTTCATACATTACACTTATTATTTACGTAGTGTATAATCTTTTATATGTTTTCTATAGTGATAGTTATAACCATTTTTCGCCTAATTACTCTTCGACCAAGAGATCAAAACCACGCTGCCGGGCAATTATGTGATATGATCATGCGACAATGCTTTTCTGCGAAATATTGTATATTCAACTAAACTCAATGAATTTATGACGACTATTACATGTTCCTTTTTTAAACATTGGATTGATTCCATTTTTGTAATTTATCGTTTATATCAATGAAAACTTTTTGTTTTTTTAATACATTTACATTACGTTTTTTTAAAATTTAAATATTTATTTTCTTTCAAATATTTTAAAACACAATGTAGCAATAAGTTGAGAGATTATTACTCATTTCATGTGAAAGTGTAATATTTGCAGTCTCACAAATATGTTTGGACGGGCTGACTGACTACCTTTGTTTTATTCGAATGCAAGCCGGTTAGATGATGGTTCTTTTCAAAACAAAATAATACTAAACCGGATAAATCCAGGAGAGAAAAATTTGTTGCCAGTTTAACTAACAATTATCTTCACTGCCTCCCGTAGAAGCAAAGCACTGCTTATGGCAACTATTATATTTTCACAATGCATTGTCCGTAGTACACATGTGTTTTTTAAGGTTTTTGTTAAGTTTATATATGGTACTGATTTGGCTGCACAACTTTCTTTTTCGATGATAGCTTGATTGGTAACCCGTACGCTTATTATGCCTTCCAGACATTTTACATTTAATACGAAATACCTTATATGTCATAGCAGACATTCTACAATATTTGTGCACGACCATTACGGACGTACATGCATAGAGTATTGCTGGTCATATTACCTTTGGCAGGTTTGAGTATATTTTCCAAAAGTTTTATAGAACAGTGGTTCTCATGTGCGGCCACCAACAGTTTGATAGTAAATATTGATACTTAAAAAAATGTGTTTTTACAAATGCATTTGTAAAATTATTGTTTTTTTAAATTGATTGAATAAACCTGACTTATTCAACATTTAGTCGAGTTTAAGTAAAGGACCGTTTTAATAATAAAACTATTGTAAATAATAAAAAAGTTATACGTTCACCATGAATTAAGTCAATATAAAAAAAAACGACAATTCCTTTATTAATTTTGTCGATTTTACCAACAATTGTATATTGTGAAAGATCATTCAGTGTAATGCACAATATAAATAATAAATATCGAAACTATTTTTACCACATTACTGCGGCCACGAGACCTTTTCATAAGACTGCTGATGTTTATAATGCGGCCACAGTGAAATTTCACGTGAGAACCACTGGTATAGAAGGAGCTTTGTCACTGGTTATGCCATGTGGAAAGAGCTTTCAAATTATTTGTTCAGATACATTTTTTCAGATGTGAGCTCACTGGGATATTACAAGGTAGTTTATTTTTATTTGAATGAAGTGAAGTTAACTTATTCGAGTGTCACATTAATTCTTACTGATAATTCAAATCTTGAAACTTCCATTATAATTAATAAAATCTGATATATTTCACTCAATTGAAGATTAGTATGCAAATAAAGGTTAAATTGCTTTGGTCGTTAATTTTATTGAATTTTGAATCCCTGTTAAATGTTCCAATAATCGATTCGACGCGCGATCGGGAGACCTATGCTTTAAAACGAGAGGGGCGTGCTTAACGTTTTCGTTTTAAGCCATAAATACTACATAATTGCGCGCGAGAGAAGGCTTATGTGCTGCAAAGTAGCTTATTTACTGTCATAAATCAATATTGTTTTATAGTACACACAAGTACACCACTCAGAAGGAGCTGTCACAATCGCTACTATAAATTTAATGTAAATGTGTCTCATTATACATTGATGTCATTGACCTATTATTTTTTGCGAAAGTCGTTAAAAAAAAAATCATCAATATAAAAAAAATATCTGTTTATATATAATATCATTTAATTGTTTTATATTTTAAATATGATTTTTAATAGAGAAACAACTAAATGTAAGTTATATAAGAGTTGAACGCCTAAAAAATATCCGAGTGTAATAACAGCTTGCTTGGAGATTTAGTTTGCATAATTTCGGTCTGAATTTGACAAAAAGGAGGTGCGGTGCAATCACATTGGTGTATTTGATATCTAATGAAATAACCGAATTTCTTATAATTGTAATGATAGTTTGTTGTAGAGCAACGTGAAAAACAATAATAATTGTAAAATTTGATGAAATAAAACTATGTATGTTTCCATATGATTTGTCACTCATGACACAGGTTTCGTCTTTCTTCTACAATATAGATTTACTATTAAAATTTCATCAGGCACCCTCTGTTGATATTTTGAATTATTATAGAAATTTCAATTATAAAATTGTCTTTTTTTTCTAATGAATGCGAATCGTAAATTATTGATTGTAAATTACAAATATTTATAGTTGGTATTGACGACACAACCCTGCTATAAAGGATTCAATCACGATTTTCCCGTTAAAATGTTTATTGGATTATATAATATTACCATGCATTATTGACAAAGAAGAATGAGTTGTATAGTTTCTTTTAGACGAACAAATTAGCATGCAAACAAAAATCGCTTATATTGTACATGCTATTAGTATGCAGGGCTTAGGAAACGGCGTCGACGTGCAGTGAATGCTAATTGAACGATTTGTCGCTTTTAAAAAATGACATGTCACGAATAAATGAGTCTATCTGTATATGTGACAAAATGTGTCAGTCTTATTACATACTGGCCACCCTGAATCAGGGATAGGGAACTGATTTAGACCAATGGTTTTATATTTTAATATATTTATTGAATAAACAATTTTACGTAAAGAATTCAAAAAGATTTTTCAATGAGGATATCACTACCCGAAAGTAACATATGGAATAGTCCATAATTATAAATTCGATATAATTGAGCCTATAAGTCTGTTTTAGACTTTTAGACGCTTAGTTTCTTTGCAGATTTCGACTGAGTTTACAAATTAAATGTTGTTTTTAGTTATAATTAATTAAGAAATGTTATGAAATTATAAGAATGACATTGAGATTTTGTTTTTGAAAGCGACATAATTTTTTTGAAGCTTGCACCGATCATTTGGGTTACTTATTTCAAAATTGAATTTTTTCATTTTATCTCACTTTTGCTTTAAGGAGGCGATATTTTGGATTGGAATTATCTTTATAATATTGTATTTTACACAGGATACTGTCGTGTCCTGCATTATTTATAAGATAATCTTTAAGAAATATTAAATAAGCTGCAAATAGAGAATGTCTGACAATAGTCGAACAATCTTACCTCAAAATATTGTTAAATTTATCTGTCTTCATTAATTAAGATTTTAATTATAACCATTCCATTCCCACAAAAATAATGTTCATATACATACTTAAAGTGACCATACGTCCCGTTTTTAGGTAGCCTGTCCCGTTGTCCCCAAGTACAGCTTCGGGACGTCGAAATGTCCCGTTTTCAAAAAGAGGGCAACACACGGTGACTATTTACAAAAAAAGACCAAAAAATCGAATTTGTTCATCAGAAAAATATAAAACAACAATGTTTTTCATATTCATATTATTTTCTTTATCAACATTATTTTTATTAATACATAAAAACTATGAAAAAATACGTGTTTTCTTGAATATACATACTGTTACGTAAAAATTGGTAGATGTCCCGTTTTGAGGACAAAAATAAACATACTAGTATTTTGTATAATATCCTATTGGACGTTTCTTTCGCAGTTGGACGATTTATCACAAAAATACTTGACATCAAACATCATTGTTTCCAACTGAATGCATCTCGAGGTGAAAATAAATTTGATACGGCTATTTCATTGTTTATGTCAGAATTCGAACCCAAAACTAAGTGATTGCTAGCGATGTTTTTATTGCAAAGCTTAAAAATTGAAACATGGAAATATTATATAAATCTTTAAACTCATTAAAACTTGTTTAAAAATAGAATGTTGCCACAATTTCTAATGGTGTTATAGATTTCTGGGTAGAATACATGTACCAATTTTTAATGTTTTATCCTCATTTTAGGTCTTTCGTTGCAGGAATATCAATGAATTTTTTGCGCTTGCATTTTCGTATTGAGGTGACAAATTTTGATATGTATGGTACGTTCTCAGTTGTTTAACATAACATTATCCCAACGAAAATAATTTGCGGAAACATAAATTATGCTTAGCGTTGCCGCTGCCATTTTGCATCGAACAGGGCCGGATAGTACCGGTTGTTCGCCACTCTGGTGTGAAATAAATTTCAATTAAATATTGTTAGAAATATATGTATCGGTCAGTCGCTTCAATGATTGAATTGAGGTTGAATTAATAAATGATAAAAATAAGTTTATAATAACTTTGGAATTGCAAACGATTCTTCAATAACCTTGCAAAAATGTTATATGGCGATGAATTATTTTATTATTTCTTTTTCAGAATACGCCATTCTGCAACATCAGTTTCCAAGTAAACTTTTATTTTAATAGTTTTTATTTACATCAGTCCTATGGAAATGTCTTGTGGTAGTACCGGATTTTTAGTGATGAGAAATATCCAGCTGTTGCATTTAATAATAAACAGATTAGCATCTATGATTATTGAATAAATGACATGAGTAAAATATGTTGGTGCGTTTATTGAAAAGTCATATAAGTGGGTATTCCTTGATAAAATTTTCTTTCAAAAAAAACCGCATTGCCATTTTTAAGTTTATATTTATTATTTGGTTTCAATATTTTGTGTAATAGAACTGAATAGTTTTTCACAGTACATATAAAGTCATACCATATCCTAAAAAATCCCCAGTTTTGAGATTATATCCGGCAAACGATAATTACGCAATAGCGAAATGAAAAGAGTAATTTTTTGTAAAGTACGTCGAATTACTGTTCTATATCCCAAATTAACCTGATAACGAGACCTAAGTAATCCCGATTAATAAAAAGACCCCTAAACACCACTTGAAAATAATGATGTACGTAAATTAAATGTAAATCTCAGATTCGTCTCTGGCCAGTAGGCACTCCTGTATCGGGTGCCGTGAACTGGTTAAGTGAGCAAAACGTCGTCTGTTAACAGGGGGACTATATTCGTTTCCTATTTAACATAAGATATGCACGTCGATGAACGACTGAATTATTCAGTGATAGTTTACATTTACAACATTGAATATTTCAATTATTTAATAAAAAAATATGCCAAGTTTTATTAGGATGTACCTTCATCACAATACCCCTAATAGGAGATATTTCAACCCAAGGTTTTCTACGAGAACTGATTGTTAATTAGTCGTTCAATCTAGTTAGTTATAAAAAAGTAGAAGTAGGGCAGGACTAGTCTCTAATCAGTCGCTTTGGCTACGCCGCATTTTCTGCACTAAAGACATTCGTACATTTGTACATTTTTAAAATTTTCGTATGTAATACATAAAATACGTGCATCGTATAGTAAAAATCTTAAAATAATTTGTAAGGTTAAATATAGACCCTTTTTGATTCCAATGTCCCTTTTCCCATGGACTAGCACGGCCCCTTCAGCTACCTCCAGTACGACTAGGGGAACTTTGAGAACTTGTGGTATTTATTTGTAGTAACCGTAGAGCAGTAGTGTCCAAATTGTGTTTCACGGAACTCGGTGGTTCCGCGAGTAAAAAAATTCTGCTTATGTAATTTCAATTGTATAGTTACGCTAAATCAGAATGCTTGCCAATAAAGGAGAGGGAACAATTTATCGAGCTATCAATATGTACGACATCTTTACATAAAATACGTTACTTTTCATGAAGTGATTTCAATATGTATACAATCTATTTAAGAATTCGAATATTTGACAATTTAACAAAGTTAAAAACTACATTAATCATTGGGTTACGACACCGGCTGAAATAATTAAAAGAAAAACGTTATAAATATTGTTAAATATGAATTTGGTTTGAAGAATAATTTTGTAGAAAATCGAGCCATTCAAAAGTTTGCTTGTTGCAATCGAAAAAATCGTAACGAATTAATTAAGTTAAGCTTTCCTATTTGCGGTTGTTTCATCAAGTGCATTGCATATTTCATCGAATAGTTTATTCAAAGGCTTGGATGACAATAATGAATTAAGTAGATTTGTTTGATGTTGATGTGATTTATACGACAAATGTGTTATGCTTTACATTATATAATATATTTATGAAAAAGGCATCATTACGATTTAATAATCAACAGCATTCAAACAAAGCGATATGAAATATTTTTAATAAGTAGTGTCTGCATTTATTAAATAGTTGTCACTATAAAAATGTGATTTAGTATGCAAATTAATACACCTTCATACATAAACACTAATTCCTAAGACTTAAAGCAGGTTTGCACTATTCATGCTTTTTGTTTGCAATCGCCTACGCATAAAGTACTAATTCTCTACGTCTACGTCTACAGTATTAATTTTATCAATAGCATCTTTGTGCAATCCAATAAGACTATCAACGATTTTGATAATTTATACTATTTTCAAAAGCTGGTGTTGTGATTTGATAGAATACATATTGGTGGTTGGGTATGGGGAATTTATTCTGTTAAATTCAAAAGCATAACACACAAGAAAATGTTTTGAATTAGGGTTCAAACGAGTAACTATCGAAAACGTTAAAACCATAGTTTTCAATAAAAAATTATCATAAATGTTACTGAAAGTAATTGTGCAAAATAGTTTCTTCGAGACATATTGGTATCGACATTCCTGACAAATAAAACAGTAACTAAATATTATTATTTTGCAAGAGAGGGGATTGCTTGTTGGAAAAATTATAATTAAATCATAGTTTGATCTCAATCAAGTTGCTGCTTAATGTATCGATAGTCGTTATATCGACGAAAAAATTTTAGAAGGCTCAGTTACTTGTTGAGTTGAGTCGTGTCTGTTTACATGAGAGAAAATGTGCAAATAACTAAATATATAAATGTAGTAATGGAATTTGAAATAACATCGTTTGAAAATTGTCCAATAGTTTCATAAAAAAACTGGAATGTTCTTTAAATAAAAAATATTTATGCAAGGATAATTAACCAGTTAAGATGATTTTTATTTTATAAATTATTTGTTTTTAATTATTTAGGAATAAATATCATTTTGTATGTAACGAGTGTCTGTTGTTGGCAGATTTCATTAAGATAAAAAATCTGCATAAACGTAGAGCATAATATTATTACATAGCAAAAAATGCTTCATAGATTTCTCTCATTTATTTAATAAAGTGAACTCTGCGAGGCAGTTGAGATAAGGAATGTAGAATAGATAAAACACTGTATTACAAGGCGTGATGTCATGAGATTTTTATCAAACAAAACAGAAAGGTGTATCGTTCTAGCAGTTAATTTTCCCACCATTTTTGTTTACCATGGAACGTTAATTATAATAAATTTTATCTAGAAAACCCGTTACTAATGGCCTAATACTATAACTACTAACAATAAGTATTTCTCTCAGACTATTATTATACACGATTGCTGAATAATATGTAACTTTTTACCACGTTTTCATAATTTGTTTGCTTGACCAAATATAAAAAAAATACAGTTTCTTTGCTCATTACGTATTTTTTGCTCGCATGGTTTCTTGTGAATAAGGCAAATCAAGATTTTTTATAAATGTGTACAACTACTAACGAGTTACACATTGTATTAATATATTGACAGCGGTCCTCAAATGTGTTTAGCAAAACACATTTTTAGCTGTGCAATATTTTTATCGCGAAATCTTACTTTATATGGGGAAAAAAAAAGAAAACGTGTGACCTTAATATTTTAAAATTCAATCCATTTTCATTCAATGCTACAGGAGATAAAATATTATGTATTGTAGTTGTTGTTCCGTGATTAACGTCCTGAATGCTAGCGTCGCAACTGTTCAAACGACTGATTTCTGTATGTTGATAGTTGAGGCTCTAAAATATAAGTGAGTTAACACTTTTAAGTCTTTCGTTTGGGAGTTATTTTTTTGTTATTAAACTGTAGCTTGGTTTTATCTGATAATATCTCCATAAGTTTAATTAACACGAACACTGCTAAATTTTATTTGTAAATATTCGATGTAGGAATATCCTTTGATCAGCAGAAAAGGGCTATTTTTTAAAATGTCGGTCCAAGACTTTATTTTTCGATTAGATTTTATAGAATGCAAGAAGAAAAACCATAAGATTGAATTACACAATATGCATTTGCGCATACACACGTGCAGCTTGACAACAGAACGACATTTCAATCGTTACTCGCACTTTGGTACAAGGCAAATTTTGTGAAATGAAAGTTTATTTTTCAATTATTAAATGCTTATTTAAAACTCTAGCTTAATCTGTACGATATCTATATACGTAGTAATGTTTTTCAATAATGACTTGGTACGTTACATCAAAAATATTTTTTGTTCATAAACACAATTTTTTATCTGAATATAGTTGTATTGTGTGAGCCGCCATATGAGAACAGCTGCATGCTTTCGATATTTATTTAATATATGTACAGCAAATAGTATTTTTATAATTTATCGGCAAAAAATACGTCAAGAAATATGCATAATTTTTATCTGTAAACTATTTCAAAGCTCGTACATCCGCATTTACTTATTATTAGTATAATTGTTCAGTGAATGAATTTAACCTTAATAGCCACATCTTTATAAATGTAATAAATGGTTTATCCGGTTAACATTTTGAATTGAAAGTTGAAGAAGTGTGTTATTATTAAAAAAAAAATGCGTGTCATTATTTACAAATGTATATTTTCTAAGACAAACTACGACACAGTAATAATTACAATATAGTACTATTCTATAGCTGTAAAATTCAATATTTTTTTTATTTCAGAATGGGGAAAAGTGGGTATACGTGCATACGTCATGTATTCTGCTGGCTGAATCTAATTATTTGGGTAAGTGAATCTAAAATCATACTTTTTTTAAGTGCTGAAAAATAAAAATATATTTATTTATTTCGTTGATAGATTTTCTTTTTACGTTTTTATTTTGTTGTGTTGTCTTTTTTAATTTTATTCTATCTTCATGATAGTGTTTTGAAGAAGTCGCTTTTATTAAATTTTATCAAAAGTGACACATGGTTTTCATCTATCGCCTTTGTTTATTGAAATAAATCAGGAAATACGTTGACAGCAACTTTACGCACATTACATAAGAATGTGGGCACGATAATTCTAAAGGCCAATATATAGCGTAAAAAACGCTTCAGGACATTTTAAATATTATTAATCGTCTATTATTAGACAAGGACATTGAACAATTATTATTTTTGGTATATCAAATAATAAAGACATATTTTTTCATTGTGTTATAATCATGGAGTTTAACCAATTAAATATTAATCCTATTTCTACAATATATTTTATGAATTTTTATTTTTTTATATATTATATCAGGGCCGGTTTCGGTAGATAATACTCGCGGTGGGCGAAACCGATATTTATTTAAAATATTGGAAGGCATGATGTTTCAAATATAATTCGTTTCCACCAAGAAGTGACAGTTAACACCGTTAAATTTTATTTGTCTTTTAATGACTTTGAATCTCGATTTAAGTGATTCACGATTTATAAGAATAAAATAAAAATCAAATATGATTTTTTAAATAAATGGTATAATATAGGTTTTGGTTATTCGCTGTTAGTTGTCAGGATATTCACACTTTAGTCGAAATCCTGGGCCAAATTATATAATATTATTGCCCAATGATTACTATTAATAAACTTAATAATTTAATAAACATCGCTTTTAAAATATTTTATTTTTGAAATTTCTTTTGTTTATATTTGACCATGTCTCCCAATATGAAAGTATTTTGACATAAATTTTTTTTTAGAATAGTTTTTCTCAGTTGCTTAACTGCCCCAAGAGAGTAGTGATAATAAAGGAGAAAGTTAGGATACGATTAGTCAACTAGTCATAAAAAATAAGCCTCAATTTTAATTACTGGATGGGTGGGAGCGAATGCTAAGACGTCACTAACACCCATGCTTTTAAACATAAATTTATTAATCAATTGATAAAAGCTTTATTGCATTCGAACTCAAATTAGTGAGACTTCATTGTGAAATATGTTCTTATATTATATATTGTATAAGGATTGTTTAATTTTTATTTAAAATATTAGAAATAAATACTTTCCTTTACACATATAAATGAGCATCCGAGGACTGAAGTGACAAAATGGTAAATTTTGGTTAGTTGAAAGTTTTCATTTAATTTAATTTTTAGCATTTTTTAAGTTCAATGCACATTTAACTTGAGAATAAAAATACAATAGAGTTGAAAAAAAGTTTACTTATGTATTATTATGACATGCATAACAAAACTACTCAATTTTTTTGGAAATGTCAGTTGGCTCACTTCACTTTTCATTTGCTCAAATATTACGCTATAAAAATTTCAGAAAGAATACAAATGTTAAAGAAGGGTAATCAGAGTTAAAAAATAACATAGTTAGGTCGTTTTTGTTCAATTTATTACAACCGTTATGTCGAATCATTTTTTTTTTGAAATTTCGTGACAGTATGAATGCAAAGAAACTTTGATTATTCGTTAACCGGCAGTTGTCTATGATTGAATCACCATCATGCCAAATACGCAATTACGGATTGAGATGATGAGATTGAAAAATATGTAAGATTCTCACAAAGTTATTAATAACTAATATGATAAATATGTATAAGGATGAATCTATATTTATTGAAGTGATTTAATCGTAATATTTAAAATCTACAACGAAGCAAAATCACCGCTTCCACTTTGAAAGTTGAGTAAATTTTTTAAGTATAACATTTTTAGATTCAAATGGCGTATAAATATTTTTAATGGCGATTCAGTAAATTGATGTCTCAGCACATTTTTAAATATCTAATCATATTATCATCAGTTGAAATTTGTATTTCGGCGGGTAAAATTTATTTTAATAGATACGTTTCAGTGATATTACATTCGATTCAGAACATTCAGTAAACCTATATGCAGCATTATTATACTGTCATTAACAAAATCAGTACATTTAATCTCCCTGATTTGATAAACTATATTTTTCACATGTTCGCTTAAAACGTACTTTTGACAAAGTATATTTATTTAAATATGTATAATCAATGGCACCGGCGCCGCGCCGTAAGCGAGCTTAGTGAAATGACGGTTTTATAATTCTATATACACATGTATATTTACTTCGATTTCATATACAAAGGCGTAAGATATGGTAAAAATTATAAATAAAAACGATGTATCAAAGGAATTTCCTTCACCTTTTTTATACTTAGATCTTAGATAGATTATACTGTCAGTTAATACTTCACAATAAAACATTTATTATCTGAAGTTTATATTTAAAATTTGTCTATAGATAAATTAACTAAAGGAAACGTTTATTATATCTACATTCATTATAATTGATGAGGTTATTTATATTGCATGCAGATGCTATATTCGGTGTAATATTCTATACACAATCTCAGTTGATTTACAATGATGTAGCACTTTGATTCAAAAACAAAACCGCTGTAGTAATATTATTGTATAATTTGTTAGTAAGAAATAAACTGGTTTACCATATTGTTTTATGCAATGAATTGGAATCCGTGACGTAACCAAAATATTGGATCATCCCACAAGAAGAAATGACTAAATTATAATAAATTTGTAGGCGATTGCGAGTCGACATGGATTCTGCGTTGGTGGGCATAGGGTTTTCGATTCTGGTATTTCGTTATCACGTTTAATATATGGATACTGCATATACGAATACCGGTATTTCAACAATATGTTAAAAGAGAAAAAAGTAATGCCAATTTATAGTATTCATCCTTTACCATAAATATTTGATTTTTTTTTCCTCAATTTATAACGAATCGAAACCCTGCCTGATATGAAAATTCGTTTGTGTTTCAACACTTTTGAACGATTAGTTATTAAATACTTATTTCGTTTTGTTAAAATCGGTATTATAAAAATATATTGAAACACCGGGATCCCGGTTTTGGTAATACAGCTATGTAACGTGCAATCCCTGGGTGAAACTGTATGACCTTTGTTGATTTAATGATTACACGAACAGGGGAACTGATGTTGACGGGATATACCAAACGGCAATCATTTCATAAACTCTAGGTCTACTCATTTATTTATCATGCCGTAGTTATACCGAAGTGATGGGATGAAGCCAAAAAGACGTATCCTTTACAATAATCCGTTATTTAGAGAATTAAATACAACCAATAATATCACCCCGATTTCAGATTCCTAAAAATGCTTTAGATTGTTAGGGTAAACATAAAATCGCAATAATTAATTAATTAATTAATTATTTCATAAAAATTATACCGGTCGGATCATTTTTCAAACAAATTAATTTTTGTCTACTATATATTTATACGTCGAACCCAAACTTTATCAGTATTAATAATTTGTATTGTATTTAAAACATTTGACAATGACTTGCTTTTGTATTGATTTATACAAAAATAATATTGTGAATATGTAATGGAAATCGAAAATTTATTTTCTGTAAAAATATGCGGTAAAATAATAAAATTATTAAGTCTAAAAATGAATGAACATTCTAATTTGCAAACAAAAAACTACGAGCAGTTGAAAGAAATTACAGAAAAAGTTGCGTTGTTGTGAAATATTCATAAAAAAATATGTTGTTTCTTATATTTTTTTACGTAAACCAACACTTTATTTTGAATTCATTCTTAGTGAAAGGCATTTTTAAATAGATTTATGTTGTTATTTAAGATATAAATAATCAGAACATCGCGCTGGACATACTTGATACTCTTCTGTTTGCTGTGATTGTCGTATTGAAACTTATTATTAATATATGAATTAAATATATAGCTATTTAAGATTTCATTCACTTACAACTATGTTTCATGCTTATAAGAATCAACTCTGATATAATATAAGTAATTATGGTAACCGATGCTTACCACGCTCTGTATAATTTCTCAATTTATTACGTTTCAACAGATCGTCATTGTCTAGTGAAATTGCTTTTTTGGAAGAATAACCATTGTTCGTAACTTATATTTTGATGTAAAACAAAATTATTTCAAGTAGCTTGAAACTATTAATTTAGTGCAATAGAATGACGATGAAAAACGAACTCTCACGTAAGTACCCGCGGCTGGGAAATGCAGAGAAATAATTTTGTTCGCCGAGTAACAGACTTCGTTGTTCTTTTGTTTGTAGTGTTTTAGTTTTCGACCGAAGTGAAAATCAATTGTTGTAACATTTATAACCACATCACGTATACTCAGTGCAAATCATCTGTTAAAATACAACAGTGTATTGATGTTTATCGTAGGGAAAGTTTGGTACTGCATACAAGTACATATGTTAAAATATCAAAAAGATATGCATTCATAGACGAAATCTCAAATTATTTTAATCTATTATCCGAATATAATCTTTCTAATATGTACTTCCATTTTTTTACCGCCGAATGAACATTCATCCGGAAATTGCGAGACTTTGACGGAAGATTTTGCCGACGGTAAAAGCTTTGAAATTAAAACAAGACCGATACGTTAAAATTTACAGCTGTTTATACAAATAATAGCAACTATCCGCCAGCTCTATTTCATAGGGGACACCAGACAAGTACTAAACGTCGAGCAGGTATATCATCATAGATTCTTAACCTTCCGACTGCTTACATATTAACAGTTGAGACGGCTGATTATAGTGTGGTGATAATTGACACTCAAAAATATAACAGAGTTTAAAAGTTATATTTGGTGTAAAAATATAGCATAATCTGTCGAACCAATATTCATGAGTTTGGTTAACACCTGTAGCACTGCTTTTTTTTTAAAAAAATGATTTGATTTTTTTGTAATTTTCAATTTTCAGTATTGGAATATTCTTTAAGTATTTCAACAGGAAACGAGCTAACTTTTTTGGTCGATTACCGTTCAAAAGTCGATATAATATGTCACGGTGAAAAAAAATAGCAGTGTATAATAAATAGTCAAAATTTGCAAAAAAATAAATTGCTGTTTTTCCACCCTGTTATAATGGAGTTATACCAAGTAAATGCCGATTCAATCAAAAGTTGATTTACTGAATTTCTTCTTCAGAATTTTTCAACGTGCTCACTGCATAATAACGGCCTGTGACAATTTTTATGAAGTTTCTTAAAGCGACACCAAAAAACAATCTCCTAATAAAAATTAACAAATATTATTAAATAATAAACTATCACTTCTGCTCTTTCTCGATACCCTAAGTTGACTGATTTGTAAGGATAAAATTATTTTAAGCTGCTGTAAACTGTAGTAACGTAAAAAATTACTCGCCATCAAACAGCATATTAAAAGCATGTATTTTGTAAACATTCGTGAACATTTGACATTGTATCGAATAACTGTGTCGCTGATCAACGATTTAATAAAAAACATCTTGATTTATGTTTTAATTTAAAAATAGCATAATTAAGACATGATCCGTAAAAATCAATTTGACAATTCATGCAAAACTTATAGTTCATTTATATGTTACGAGTTGTCTATGATGGACCATCGATACAAGTATTATATTTTACATACATCGTAAAATAAACTTGGTATTAGTAATTATATAAAGATTTTATAAAACAAATATAATCATGTAGTCTTATTATATAATATTTTGGCTTTATTTATATAAGTAAACTAATTAAATATAAATTGAAATTCATAAACAGTCCCGACAAACTGATCTGTTGAAATGAGCGATAGAAATTTTTATTTCCGGCTAATCATATAATGGAATCAATCTGTCAGTGTCTCGTAAATAAATTGCTTTTAATACGTTTACGAAGTTTTATTATTTAGCTCAACCGATTTCGTGTTTCTTGATATTATCTTTTGAACACTTTATATTGCCAAGTAAAGATTTAAAATTTGGATACTATTATTACAAAACACAGTCTATAAACCTCAATATTTATTTTTGCGTTCGGCAAGGAAACCGGACAATCATTTTTTGATTAGATTTTTTGTCTCTAAAATGGCTACAATATAAATTATTACTGTCAAAAATCTTATAAATTTTCAGTTATTTTATTGTTTATTTTACTGATCTTAAAAAATGTACAGATGTATTTCATCATTTCTGTATTAATTAATTATTTACAATTTTTATTTATTTCGCGTTTTTTTTAAACATTAAACCTATCGAACGTATGGATTACTCTGGCTGGTATATGTTAATTAATTTTTGATATTTTTGTTTATTTTGCTTAGCTCGTCATAATTTCAAAGATTGTTTTTCATTATCATCGTTTTTCGATGCACTTACATTAGGGTTGTCAACCGTCTCGGATTAGCCGAGATTATCCCGGAATCGGAATCGATGTCCCGGATCCCAGATGAAGGCTAAATTAAACTAGGTATTGACTGAATTATAGTGATAGTGATGTTACTCAATTTTGAGCTATTTCACGTCACAGTTGGCAATCTTTACTTACATCCTTCTCATCTCGTACCCTTATATGTTACATCTTAGGCACGTGTAGCGCGATTTTATTGATGCCATATAAAAGTTACTGAATATTCGCGAATCCCACGTAAAAGGGTTTTGACAAAAGTACACTTTTTGTATTTGAATCATTTCTTGTTTGAACTGCAGCTATAAAATAAATCTTTGCAGTTGTTAAATAAAAAAATATATATTTGTATAATATTAAAGATCATCAAAACAAAAATAATATTTTTCTTAAGAAACAATTATCACAATATATAAGTGTTTTTTGCTTTAATATTTTGTTGTTAAGAGGTTCAATTTTATGAGATTGAAAAGAGGATTTTATAAAAGGGGCATAATGTTTCTATGCCCTTTTTATTTTTATGCTAACGAGAAGCAAACTTTCACGCAACTACAACATATAGACGAGAATAAAATCATAATTCAAACATATTTTATTTTAACGCTACTCAATAAACTTTAACCGACCAGCCAAGCCGTCATAAAAATAGTACATACGAGATTACCTGGGGCCTCACTCTACGATTGATAAAAATTCTTTTTATTTCTACAGCTGTGTGTGCATTGAAATATGCATATTCATTTAAATGTGACACAAAAACTTTATATTTAAATAAATAAAGAAATAAAAATATTTGTTTAAAAAGTATTCTAATAATCTTAGGAACACCTTGACAGAGCCCACGGAACCTTGTCTTAGGCCTCTATGTGTCGTAATCTGTTCAATATTATCGAAGTTCAAACTTTATTAACAGTGTAAAGATTATACACATCATGGGATGAGCTATGCTTAATAACTATTGATTGCAACTTCTACTATGACGAAATAACTAATTTTAGCTAAGTGTCAGAGCATCTCAAATCACTGGGAGAAGTCATCATTAATATGTGTCATCATAATTCAATGATGCAAATTTCGTCTTTTATAATATATACTACATATAATTTGTATCAAGTTTTATTATTCATTTATTCTGGTGAACACGTTTTATTCAATTAGTCACTTCCTTGAACTGTATAAACAGAAAAATTTGAGACCTACTTGCTCAACAAGGTTTTTAAATAACAAACATACTTGCTCGAGTTACTATCAAAGAGGGAACAAATAATATTTCACATCCGTTATTGAAGTGTGGATGATTTAATGACTGGTTCATTATAGAATGACGAGGGCACACATTTATTTTCCAGACAGTTCAGTCTCTTAGGGTCAAAGGAAACATAATTATTATTTTTTCTACTGATTATTAGAGCTGAAACTTTATGCAGATGCACCAGTTAAGCTAAAAATATAGACGGAAACGCAAATAATTGTATTCAAAGATCGTAATACTTAATGCCGGTAGAAATTTTAGTGACAGCACCAGAACCCCTAAATTGTGTTACTGTTTATACTGGTGCTTTTGGCTCAACACTTTAGACCTTTTTGTACTCTAGAGCGCATTCGAAAATATCGGTAGGGTGGCGGGCACCATCTATTTTTCTAAGGATATTTTTAATTGGACATGAGTAATAAATAAAAAAAGACACATGCATACAATATAGCAAACATACGAACGAATATAATAAACCTAGGTAACCCAAAAAAATGTTACTTATTAAAATTATAACATTTTCAATAAGTGTTTATGAAAAAATTCTGTCACGGTCGAATAGTGGCGGGCATACACGAATCGTTCCGCGGGCGCCATGGTGCCCGCGGGCACGGGGCTTGGAATCCCCGCTTTAGACTATTAGTATAATCCAGAGTTATCCAAACTGTGCGCCGTGGCTGTTCTATTTGGGCGCCGTGAAATTTTCCTCCATAACATGAGATAAGAAATGTTTAAAAAAAAATATTTTTTTAGGGAGCCGGAAACCGAAAAAGTTTGGGAACCTCTGGTATAATGTATAATTTTTTGAAGATATAATTCGAATTGCAGAATTACCATCTATATTGGAATAAAGAATAAGACATTTATTTTTTTCTCAGCTGTCAGGCGGAGTCTTACTAGGAGGCGGAATATGGCTGCGAGTCCAGTACGCCGGTCGTACATCTATGCTCCCACATTTACCATGGGCGGGAGCTGATTCATTGCTGATCACAGTCGGTGCTATTTGCTTCCTGGCAGCATTCTTGGGATGCTGTGGAGCATGGATGCAGTCGAGGTGTCTTCTAGTAACGGTAAGGATTTTTTATTTTATTTTACTACAATACGTATTTTCTTCAAAGCAATATTAATTTGTATACTGTATATGATATACTGATGATATTTTTAGTTAAATAATATATTGTTGTAGTATAGTAGTCGACAAACTTTAGCTCGCGAGTAACGTTCGGTTCTGTGGCCCCTTGAGTGTGGCTCATACACGTTGCGATTGAATCTTTGTGGACCACATGCAGGTGTCGTTTTTCGTTTTGGCCGAGTCTATTTTGAAGATGAAGTGTCAGAAGACATTAGTTTTGTCGGTCATTATCATGATTTAATTTTATAGAAGTGAGAAATTTAATCGTATCAATTAATAATATCGTTATTAAGTTACAACATTTATTCAATTTTCTTCAACGTAACTGTAGTTTACAAAAAGACTAGAAACTAAGAGTTGAAAAGGGTTGCCTCTTACAAATCAGCGACCTTACCTCAATAGGATTGAGGAATTTTTTCTAGCAAAAGGTAGTTTAGGAGAACGGAGCCCTAATCAAGTTAATAATACACCGACATATATAGTTAAAGTTTAAAATGAATGTCTCTTAAAAGAAATTTCAATCGTTGTATGGTTTATATTTGGCTCAGTTGACTTATGAGTTTGCTTATCACTGGTTTAATCTAACACAATCCATATATGTATTTGTTACACATGACTAGTGTATTTCATTAATTGTGTTTTTGAAGAAAACACATAGTATGGAATCTCTGGAATATTACATAAAAATATTTCTAGTGGATCGATGACTTATGTATAATGTGCATAAGACGAACACCTACAAATATGAAAATCGTTATCAGTTAACACCCACTTTAATAAACCTAATAAACCGTCAAAAGAAATCCTGATAATTTCAATTTATTATTTCACACTATTACATTTATTACATCGAAATATTATAGTCAACTTTCCAAGGCTGTCTCATGTCTAGCAAAATGTTGACATCTGTTTTTCAGATATTTTTTAACTGCTCTCCGCGATGACCTCTTTACAGTTCATTGCATGCTATCGAGATTTGATTTCTAAGAAAAAATCACAGAAAAATTTGTGTTATGTAGCGGCTTTTCTCTTAACATGTCATAATATATTTACACACAATATATTAATTGATTATTTACTGCGCCACTGTTTATATTCGCATGTGTCTACGTATATAATAAATTGTCACTGTGGCCATTTGATAGGGCGTGCATTCGAACTTCACAGCACTGGTTTTTATTCTGTCATGGACCGACACAATCAAATCTAGTATTTATCGATGCAGTTTTTCATTTGGCTTAACGCTATAAATAAAATGAACCAGACTTCGAAGTTAACGCGTTTATGGAAATATGTTATTATTCTGAACGCATATCGTCTTTTGCATAGTTTCTCAATCTTTTTACATCTGCGGACCACCAAAAAATCCAAAAATGTTTTGCGGATCATCATCATTGGAATGAAATAATAAATATTTACATAATTGATTTTTTTATTCAAAACAATTAATTTTGCATCAGCATATGCTGATATAACAATATTTAAGTATATTAAAACAGACAGTAACAAAAAAAAGATTAATTTCACAAGTACAACATAACATTCGATTGTTTCGGTTCACCCGAAAATCTTCGCGGACCACCAGCGGTCCATAGACCACCGGTTGAGAAACTATAGTCTGTTGAATATGTATACGTAGACTGTATAATAACGATTCTAATAAATATTAGTAGGTTTTGCTTGATTGCCATTTTTATAACGACCGCATTGCTTATTCGCAACGACGTGCAAATCTCAATCGGGTCTCTGAAGTTAGAAAATTTATTCGCCTCTTGCGATATGACTGGAATGGCGAAAGTTTGTTTTGTGATTTAATTATACTCACAAATAATAAACGCGACGATATTATTTAGGTTAGTAGTAAAACTTGGCGTCGGCCCTTACGTTCTATTTTCGAATTTCTTAGCATTAATTTAGAATCGTTTTAACATGTCGGAAAAATGATTGTTGTTTTGTAGCTTTCTGTCCAGTAAACCACCGGTTTCTAGTCAGCTATATATAATTTCTAATAATTTTATAACCGCTGATTGCTGACATCGATAAGAACTTAGAATCAAAATAGACTTAGTTTCTAAATAATATAGTGAACTTTGATTTTCGGTAAACCTTCGCAAACACAATTGTTACATATGTTTACTTTAAATTCTTTTGAAAAAAAAAATCTTTTTGTTAAATCTGATTCCAATAAATACGAAAAAAGTCATTATATTTAATTATGCATTCTAGTTACATCAAACGCAATAACCTTGAACTATGTATTGTTTTTATCATACAGAAATTCAATCGTATCAATAGAATTATTTTTATTATAAATATTGTAGTATTCAGTAGACAACACTGAATGAATATTAATGTACCTGCCTCACGTAACAGTTGTTTTTGTTGGCGAATATTTTTCGAACTTAATCATACAGGTTGAAATGACCTTGATGGATAAGCGACATTGTTTGATAAAAAATAGTAATTATTCTAAGAAAAAATGAAATTCATGGTCGGCACATGAAATATTGCAAGATATCCTTTCAATTTTCGACAATGAGTGTATTCATCGCCTACACATTATAATGCCAAGTTTGAAGTAACTAAAACTAAATCTGTGCCACGAAAGATTTAAATATATAATTATGTTGACAAATACAGCTATTTGGAATAAAATCACCGATTGAAGTAGTTCAGGATATTTGGAGTTCTCTGAATCATTTAAAGTTATTACAAACGCAGTTTAAAAATCAGTTTCAATTTAAAAATCTACCATAGTTTTTTTTTAATTTAGTGAAAGCGATCGTTATTCTAAACAGTAAAACAGTAGTGACGTTGTAACTTTATTGGATATTTGAATAGAAACAATGAAATACATAATATTTAGAAAAGTTGAAAAACATGAATGTTTCACTGTTTCAAAATAAGATCATTTCGACTCCAAATTAAATAATTTGGCATAATCATTTCAGTAATAAATGCCAAAACGACATGTACTACAAAACAATAGTTTAAGAAAGTAAAATACAAAAAAGTCTTTCTGTAAATATTATTTTAGCTATATGATTATTTTAATATATTTTTTTTGTGTAGAAAAAAGTATTTCATTTGTTTATAATAAGAAAAAACGGTATAAAATTGAATTTAGAAGCCTATTTTAAGTCACACAAGTTTTTTAGAAAATGTACTTTTTTGATAACCGATTTTCACTTTTAGTGTAAAAGGCTTGATAAATTATTAATATACAATATATACAATATATAAAACACATTTTGTACAAAAAATATGTTTATTATATTCCTTTATAGTTTTTTTTTATTTTTTTTAGAAAATGAAGCTAATTTATTGAAAATGATATGAACATTATTCTATAAATTCTGACCTATGTAAAGAATATTCCAACTATAAATATATATAAAAATAATTCAGTAATGTTGGAGTAAACCAAACGTATAGAGCAGTACAGACCAGAATATATATCTTTCAATATAAAGATTATTTTTCAAGCAAAAGTTTTAGCACCATTAAATGTCCTTTAAATTGGAGTGTCTACTAACAACACATTGCAATCAGCCGTCTTAATAGTTGAGAGGGTCAATTATCAAATTTATAACACAACATTATTGTTAATATACTACATTATAAATAAAGATACAGCTCAAAATAAACAAAAGTTTACAAAAATACTTTTAGATATGTAATCATTTGTAACGATTTAGCTAGCAGTTGGTTAGAAACCTTGGTTTTATAGCGTTATTCATATTACTTTTTATTATAGACTTTATCGATGACTTTTATTTTCCAAATAATAATGACAGATTGAAGAATTTTAGTAATTTGAGACATTATTTGTCCCTCGAGGTGATTGTTGAACATTTCACTATTATTTTCCTAGACTTCTTGTTGGATTTCTTTTCCAATATTCATCACTTTATAGGTATCTTAACTTTCACGCTGAGAAAGTAAATTTTTATATGAAGCCAGAAGCTCATAAAATAATAATTGGTGTCTTCTAACGATTTGCTTTTTGTTATAGCTTTTTGCTAAAAACTACGGTACTCGGAAGTTTTTCTGTCACATTGTTGCTGATCTTTATTGTTTTTTTTTCAGTCAGATCAGAGTTTTGAAGTAATCAATATTACTTTCTGCAAATAAAAAAAAATTGGCTTTTGTTTAATTTATATCACCAGTAAGGACTATTAAATACATGAAGTTATTAAGATATGAAGTAAACTCCTTTTCAACTACAAAAATGTATCATAAAGTATCAGATTGTAGTATTTTATCAGAAACATACAACTGTCACATAATTTAGTATTATATGTAATGATGAAATGGATGTACGTTAAGATTTTATCTTACTTTCGCTGATTAAAAAGATATAGGTAAATTTTCAAATTAAAATTAGTTTATGAAGATAAACTACGTTTCTTCATAGCTTGTAACCGTTTTTTAAAAAGATATTTGAATGCATTTTATAACGAATAAAAATAAATTGAAATTATATACCTTGACATGTTTATTGTGGCATTTGTTGAAATCCATATATGCATTAAATATATTTTTTTACAATAATCGAATGATTTTTTTATCAAAAATTCCGATAGTGAAATAATTTATTCAGTAGGAGTTATGATTATATTCCACTTGTTCTAATAACCTACATAATGCGACGAACAATTGGAGCTCAGAAATTGAGCTAGCCGAAGTTCAAAAACCACTATTATATACACTGTTATGTTGTGTGAACAAAACAAAAAACATATTTTAGGTAATTTTTTGTTATAAGTTACTGATCTAACGCTACTATGTAAGCAGTAAGTTCACTGTTCAATTAGGCTACTACCTTGAGGTATTTTTTAATCAACGATTTTCACATCAGCATTAGAAAAATATATGATGATGAATCCAATTTTGTCTCCAGTTAATATACAGTGACTGTTTTTATTTTTTGATTCGACTTACATGCAATTATTTGCCGATAAGTATTCATTTTTAATTTTTCTATCCAGGAATCACTTAAATGGAATAATCAATAAGATTTCGTTTAGCTATCGATGATTTTAATAGCACTAGAAAAAGTGTGTTAAAGAAAGAAAATGACCGGAAAGTAGCATTAGATCCATCGATTGACTGATCAGTTTTTTTCACTTTATTATCCATAACAATTTCTTATTTGGTTATGTTGTACTTTTTTAAATAATATTGTCGATGGGACGTAAGTCCAAAGAATCATCGTAAATTGTAATAAATATGGATATATCATATGAAGGACAATGGTTTTTTTCTTAAATTTTTCTATCAACTTTCATCAAACATTTATTTATTTAACAGAAAGCTGTTTTTATTATTGTAATATGCAATAAACAAATAAAAAATAAATGAATGAGATTTTTCATCCGATCTTTATTTACGATTTTTTTGCGAATTTCAATTTCTGATGTCAATAATACGGCCCGTGGTATCCGTAACACAATGCATTAAAAATATTGTATGTGAATTTCGGAATGAATAGAATTTATGTATCTCACGTATCATTCACATTTTTCGCAATCATTATCGCTTTCGTGTTGCTATTGTTTTAAACTGTTTCGTGACGAAATGCTAATGGCGTATTCATTAATCAGGCATTCATTAAAAATGACTTTTACTGCAGCCAGCACTGTCTCAAAGACATTGTCGCCCGCCAACTTTTCTAAAGAACTTTGGAAACGGATTTTGGTATGGACACTGTAAAAATCAATTATATAATAGTGAGAGACAATACAAGTCGTCCAGAGAATAACATAAGAAGTTTTCATTTTGGAGCAGTGTTTACATATATTCTTATTTTTGTTTTATTATTATTTAAAGCGTTGATATATATTTTTAAACACATGCTTAAAAATCAGCGTTTATCGAACGGTGATATCAAAGTTTACAGCTAAACATATTTGAAAATGATATTTGATATCCTATCGTTTAACCTTCTGACTGCTAACATCTGTAGAGACAGCTGATCGAAGTGTGTTGATAGCCAACAATCACAAATAATTATAAGAGAGATAACAGTGTCAAAAATATCGCGTAATACATAATTCAAGTACTTAATTAGTTTTGATTTTTCCTCGAAATCTATAATAATATGTATATTTGATAAATATAGAACTAAATTAATTTGTGAAATATTTGGTCTTGGGGGAATAAATGAATAAAATATATACTGGTTATTTGGTTGAACTGTAAAATTGCGTAATGTGTAAAAATAGTTGAATAAAACTCTTACTTAGGATGTGAGGCAGTTCTAAAAAAGCTCTGGTCGATCCTTTCGCAATTTTGATGTTTTGATCGATATCTCTGCGTTGTAGGTAAAATTAAAGTAATCGATGTCGTTAATAAGTTTAAATCTTATAAATCAACGAAAACTGTGAAGAAATTTCAATTAAATTTAATCAATACCTCCACTCGTAATTTTTTTTGGGTGAGGGTAGCCTCAGCTCGTAATTAATTTCACGCATTTTCCAGGATTCATAATCAAAACTCAAAATGAAAATAAATCGTATTTTCAACGGATTTTTGTTCAACAAAAATCTTACACAGCGTGCATAAAACTGTTTTTTAGTATTTTTATAGAAATACAATCGTAAAAAGTTTTTAATTTCTATTTTACGAAAGTTTTAATCCGAGTATATGAATTTTAAACATGATATTTTTAAAAGCTTTAAAAACATTATAGATAAAGAGTTTTTGAAAAATTATTTATTAGTGTGTTATCACCGTTAACATAGTTATGCTTTAAAATCAATTATATTTAAATGATTTTGAATAAAAAAGAGAAATTTTCAGCTGAAAATGATAAAAATTCTAGCGATTTTTTTATGTTGATGCAAGAAGATTGCGATTTTCTCTATCATATGAATTTTAATCATATGATAGAGAAAATATTATCTGCACGATATATATAATATGATAAACAGCAATAAAAATCAATAAAATGTGGTACATAGAAAATATTCAAGCTTAAAGTTTTGATTCCCACATACGAGTAGAACGCTTTTCTTGTTTGGTTCCCCAGAGGGGATTAATACATAATTGTGTCAGTGATATGTGCGAATTGATTTCATATTAATATATGTTCTTTCTTTTCTAGTATTTCAGTTTGGTAGTGGTGCTATTTTGCGGCGAATTCATCGGAGCTTCTCTCGGCTTTGTTTTCCGAGATACGATAAGTGCTCAAGTGAAATTAGAACTTCAAAAGGGTATAGAAGGACACTATAACCACACCGACAATAACATGACACCAATCTGGGACCATCTGCAAACAGAGGTAAAAACTTTAAACACGATCAAGATTTATACATACAATTTTTATTATCAGCCAATTTCTTTCAAACGAGATTTACATTCAAGACTTGTGATATCACTGTGATTCTAAAAATTGAGGATTTATATTATGAAATACTTACTTTGTTTTTTTTTTTAATTATTTATTATGGATATATATCGCAGTCCCAAAGCATTGATTGAAAAGCCAGAAACAATAATAAGTTATTAATGAAAATCAATATGTAAGGAGTTACTCAATACGTTGGAAATTATCAGAACTCGCTCTTATTTTTGTGAACATCATTGAACTGTTGACTCTGTAGAAGATAGTGACAAATAATTCCGATACACTATGGTATTTTTATGGAATGGTTATTGTTTTGTTGATTAATTATTAATATTTTGCTAGCTACGTTGTTGATTAATTATTAATATTTTGCTAGCTACGTGGGTATATACTGTTAGATATGTTGAATGGACGAACATTCGCGTTTTATGAATTTTAATCTTTGGAAATATATTGTTATTTCATTAGTGTCATTGCTATCACAATTATTGTAATAATAAGAAAAAACATGATTTTTACGTGAAATAAAAAAGTAAAATTGTTAAACAATTAATATATATATATTTTTTTTGAAATAATGAAAACACATATTTTAGTACTTATTTCCACAATATATTTTTTGATTAGGAGCATTAATATCAGTTGATATTGCTCGCGATGAGCGAAACCGGCCCCGATCAAAAAATATATTGCGGAATAAGTAGTAAAAAATAATAACATTTAAAATAATCATTTTTTTTCCTTTCCTTTCCACCAAGAAGTGACAGTTAACAACTTAAAAGTGATATATATATATATGGTTACTGTAAAAAAATTGTAAATGATTCAAGTCTATTGCTTAAATCTTTACTTAATAAGGCAATTCAAATCTTCGAATTGACACATTAAAATACTTGTATAAAAATTAGTGAAACCAGCCTTATCTATTACTAAAATAAAAATGTCTTACGAATATTTTAACTGTTGAAATTCTCCATATTACTAGTAAAATAAAATGTAAAATATCAGATCTACTAGAGACTTTTTTACAATCAGTAATATATATATATAAATTGTTAATCATAATGAAGTCACAAAATTATTATGAAAAAACTTGGCCAAGGTTACATTCTAGTCAAATGCATGTATGTGATAAACTGCAATAGATATTAATCATATATTATATTTATTTGATGTATCTTCCTGTTTCCAGCTCAAATGTTGTGGAGTTCAAGATTATAAAGATTGGTACCAGATAACCGCATGGCCGTTAGAAAGACGTGTACCAGATTCATGCTGCATTGATGTAAGGCAAGGATGCGGCGCTCGGAAGGGAACTTCAGATTGGCATCAGGACGGATGTGCTCAAAAGTTGTCCCTTTGGCTAACAGAGAGATTGCATTATTCAGCCATTTTAGTGTTTTTAGTTGCCTTCATTCAGGTAAATAATAAATTAAATATTCATAAATAAAAAATATAATAATACATGAAAACCTGATTCAAATTAAATTTATGTTATGAAGAACTTTTTAATCGGCTTTGGCAATTCTTTATTTATGTCATATTTTGATTAGATATTCGATGAGGGGCAGTATTGGGTATTTCATTATAACAACTTATTTGGCTAGGCAAGTTTTTGTTTTAAATAATACATGTGTTATAGTAAAGTAATATTTAAAAATAACTGAATTGAAATCAATCTTTGTTTATATTAAAAAAAAATGTTTTTTATGATCTGAATTTTTTTTTTACCATCTTGATATATTTCTTTAGTTCCATATTATAGACTAAATTAAATACTAAATATATTGTGGAAAAAATATGAAAAAGATTGTTGATATTATTTAAAAAAAAAAATTCCTTTCATAACAAGTTTGAATTTATATTATGTGACTCCCCTGTAACGTGATTAGCGAATTGTAAATTTGTTTTTTAACTATTGAATGATCTTACATGTTCCTTAGCTTGAGTAGATATATTCCTACCTGTCTTTCCGATGTAAACGGATAAACATGAGCCACAGGACATTTTATAAATACAGCTTCTGTCCAGCTTATTAATTTTATCTTTACCATTTTTAAGATGTCTGCCTAAATTATTGTTGACCTTGAAAGCTACTTTTACTGAATTTTTAATTTCCCGATGAGTTTTTTCACTAATGCAACCTAGGTAGTTGATTGATTTAAAGAAGCGGTTCTCCTGAATTGTGTTCGGGTAATTTAATAAGCCGAAATAGCTATCAACTATATACTTCTTTTTAAATAATTTTATAGAACTAAAACACATTGCTATTTTTTTCACCGTGTTATAATGGAGTTCTATCAAGTGAATGCCAATTCAATCAATAAACATTCCTTTCACTAAGAAATGACAATTAACGCCTTAAAAGTAAATTAAATATTATACAATATACCAAAAATTTATTGAATTCACCTATGACAACAATGCGCATTTTAATTAAAGTTGTTATTATAAATTGTTGAAATTTATTGTAATATGAAATAGTCATTGTGATTCGATAATTGAAAACGGTTACTGACTACTGTATCAAATTTCCAGTAGTTAAGTTTGTTATTTTTGATGTATGTCAGTTAGAATATCTACCTACTTATCTGATGGATGAAGTCACTATTAATTAAAATTATGTCTGGTCCAGTTGTGTCAATTAGGACCAGTTGATTGGATACATAATTCCCGAGAGTGTTTTAACTCTCACTAGACTTGTAAATTAACCAAATATGTTTTTCTCACTGCCTTCAATACAAAAATTTCGTAATATCACTTGGCAAAGAATTAACTTTGCTATTTTAAGACAGAATCTTTTTTATTATTGTAATATATATATATATATATATTTGGTTTCGATAAATAAAATAAACATTTGGTATTGTATGAAAAAAAATGATTATCACCCTCAAAATTAAGGAGACATTCTAAAGATAAGTATGATATATTTGTCATCAATGTTTTGCTCAAATAACAACTCCCTTCATATATAAATATATGGGCTTTGTGAAATAAAGTATATATTATTGATTGAATTGGCATTCGCTTGGTAGAACTCCATTATAACACGGTGAAAAAATCTATGACGATGGCGTGAGCCAAAATAGCTATCAACTATATTTTCTAAAAATATTTTTGTAGAACTAAAATACATTGCTATTTTTTCACCGTGTTATAAAGTATATATTGTTTATTTCAACCCTATTAAAAGTTATCTAGAAGTAGAATTCATCAAGAACTTTAATTGTTAAAAAATAACTGACTATTTAAAAACTGTTTTTTTTTTTTTTTATAACTTACTGATTTAAATGATAATAATAATATAATGAAGAACAAGATAAGAGTTTTTGAACAATGATTTAGTCTCACATGAAAGAAGATGATGTGTTTTTCAATGATTTATTTCCAATGAAAAACATTAAGGATGTTTTATGTATCCATATTAAATTGAGGTTAATGATAAATATTTTCAACAAGACGGTACTTACTTAGCTCACTTGTAAGAAAGGTGTATAAAGATGTTGAATGTACTCCAGGAAACTAGAAGCGTTCTTTGCGGATTTTACATATAATTGCAATAGGAAAAAAGAGAAAAATGTTATGTTTTATACCAGGTAAAGCAAAATTGTCTAGCTTAATTTTTGGTGGGAGAATGTTACTAATTTAATAATTAAAAAGAAAACAGAAGTCACATTAATCAGTAATGATGTTTACTTTTTAGCTATTTGGCCTAATATCTTCGATGGTGTTATTCTGCACGGTGAGAAATCACCGAGGCTCCAGAACATATCAATCCTATAAGCCAGCGTCCTGACTGGAGCAAAAGCCACTCTATGAGACATATACCGCCACATCCACAGACTAAAATAACAAGGTAATGTAACATAATGTAAAATATATGCTTTTACAAGAAAACCATGCGACATGCTAAGTTTATTTTCGATATTATTTTAATATGCTGAGGAAAAACTTTTCAAATGATGAATTTAAGAAAGATTCAAAACAATGATCACAATTATAAATAATTAATAATTTCAAATGTAAGAACAATATATTGAGGTTCCACTGTGAATATTACATTCAAATTAATAATGTCTTTATATTATTTCTAGTGACATCTGTGAGAACATGTCTCCTTGGGCATCATCGGGCTGGAAAATAAATTATTATTTTACGTATATTCATGAAAAAATTATTCACCAAAGCTGCTCCCAGGTCAAATATTATTTTTATTCAAAAGAAATATTATGTGCAATGTGAAAAGCGTTGCCATTGCATTTATTTTTAGAGGTGACATCTATAACATTAATCTGTTATCATTTAGGTATATGTATTAAAAATAACATTTTATCAAATTTCTTCTTTAAAACAATCGATTTATTTGACCTTTGGTCTTAAAAGTTGGCTCGGCTCTCTCCTTTTAAAAGTGACTTCATAAGTATTGGTGATTTAAATTCTTCATTATAGGTACATAAGTATATTCATCATAGGCATACAGTGGATGTTTCTTTAATTCTATTACACAGTTTCGCCGTATGTATGAGAAAGTTGGACAAAATGGAATACGCCAGCATTCTATCTTATCTTGCTGACGCCCTTTACTTACCATGTGATTATGCGAGAAAGAATAATTATCATGACAATTGCATGATATTAAAATATCATGTATTATATAAAATGCCATGAAATCAAGATTAAACATTTTTTTTTTCATTTGACTAATTAAAAATGATTACTATTCCATAATATTATGTGATAAAAATATAATGTCATTTTTATTGTTGTATGCTGTATTTAAGATGAATAAAATTTACTCGTGTTAACTTTTAAAATTATTATAGTTTTTATGAAGTATGTAAGTGTGTCAAAGAGAAAAAATTATGAAAATAACAAAATCAAACATTTTGTCTATGTAATTGTGAGAGTGACCGAGTCAGTGAATACATTCTTTGTTGTTGGTATTAATGTATTCTCAGTATGTCATATTGTAGTACACTACCATCCTACACAGTAGCTGCGTAATTATCACATCGATATGATTATGAGGATCTTCGTGAAGATTACTGAAAATATTTTTGACAATCGAAAAATAACACTGATAAAATTGTTTATAAATATTTATTAACAATATAAAAATCTTTACATATTCAACTAAAAACTATTGTACAGGCCATAAATGATAATCTATCTATGGTAGACAATATTATTTATAAAGAAATGAAATGTTAAATCTATTTTGTTATAAGATTTATTGTAGGTATTTTAAAGAGTACCTTATTTTAAGTTGTGTTTTATGACACGAAAGAAATATATTTACAGAGACATATAAAATATATTGAATAAACCTACATTTTGTTTTATTTATCCTTTTATGCCAAGAAATATTTATTTAAAATGTTTTCATTCATTAGTACTGAATATTCTCTATATAAAGGTAAATGAGTGAATAAATTAGTATATAAATTAAAGAATTTAGCTTTAAATGAATCACTTAATAATGAAAAACAGTATGATCAGAGAAAAAACTCTAATCTAAAATTCACATTTGACATTTTATATGATTCTAGTTTTAATAGAGCGATAACTGCTAATGAATAGAAAATTTAAAGGATTTTTTACCAACATCCATGAATTGATATAATCAAGGTTAATAGAGTTTAAAAATTGAGTTGTGTGCCTCTATACCCGGCCTGTGGACACGATTTGAGCGAATGAAGACAGTTGAGATATATGGTATAGGTGTATTTGGGTATGAAATTAATATTTCAGAAAATATCACAGGCACATGGGCTATGAACCGAATTTATCGTAAAATAAATTTATTGTGCATAAATTTCAACATTTTTTGTTATAATGAAACATTTTCAATCATTAATTCGAGAAAATCAGGCATTTTTTGGTCTGATGAAAAATCTGGGCTTTGGGTTGGGTTCCGATAGCAAGTGTGTTTGTTGTTCATAAAAGTTTGTGAAAATAATTATAAAAACATATTTTCTCATTCACAGATGTCTCAGAGTCTTTCTACTTTTTTTGAGTAGAAGAGTAATACTAAACCTTTTTAAAGATGAATTTTTGTTTTTTATTAATTAAAATTTACACATATAATCAACTCATTAAAATAAAACAGTGATTGAAGATTTGTTAAAAATAAGTTTCCACTATCCGACTGTTGTATAGTATGCAAGTTAATATTTGTGTAGATTTAAATTACTCATTTTTCTCAGTTTGATTTTTACTATTTACAGAAGATCTTCCTGTATCAAATTGGGAAAAAAGTCATTCTGGGACATCAATAATTAGGAAGTTATATCCAATCACAACTGTGTGAAAAATTTATGCATAATCACAGTTAATGAACGATGGATTAGTCTATATATTTGGCTTTCCGATTTGAAACTGTTGATAAATTATGTTTGTGTGAATGTTGTAAGTCAGTGATGTTCAAAGACCAATGAGGCGACCCCCAAAATTGTTTAGTTTTGATGAAGCAGATCTGGTTATCTCTTTAAATGTGTCGAAAGGAATCTGAAAATATGCATAGAATTGATTATTAAATGGTCTGAAAGAAGTGTAGTGAAACTTAGTAAATGAAATATCTGAATAAGGAGAAGAATGGTAGTTATATTGGATTTTAATTTAACTGTTATTTGGAGCATACAGCGCATGCCTTTTGTTATTAATTTTCACTAATATTGTATCCATATCACTTCAGAGTGGTTAAAACGGCCTAATATCGATGTTTACTGGGAAGGTTTGTTAATTTATTTTTGTATCAGTAGTTCTTATACAATATTGATTGTATAAGAACTACTGTATGTAACAATCACTAAATATCTCTACAAAAAATCATTATTATTTGGCTTATATAATTGCTCACTAAAGATGTGAAATAATTTTTCCTGCAATGATTCAAAAAAAAAGCAGTAAGTTTTACAATTCGCAAGAGTGGCAAGGTATTATTCTGACATCTGTACTGTGACCTAGAAAGCAAACCTTGAAATATATACATATTTACATAGATTGAAAATTGAACCTAACCTTACTATTATCAAATAACATGGTGTACTATAACAGAAAAATCCTATCCCTCTTTTTTGCCATTAGAGGAATTGCTATTTTGTCTCTATTTGACTGGAATAATGTGGTTGAATAAAGATATAAATGAAACTTATTACCTATTTATAGTAAATACGTCAATAAAAAAGGTATACAATATTATGTAAGCTTGGCTAGCTAAAAACTTAAAATTTTACCGCCAATGGGCCATCAAACCTTTGAAACGGTCTAACAGTTGTAATTTTCCATTGCCTACTTACATTGATGGCGTTACTTATCCAGCTGCTTACACTTTCAGTGCCACCAACAATTGCTCTGGCCAACGGCGCAAATCGTTCTCCAGTATTTCCATATTTTTCTTCTTCTCTAATTGTATCAACGATCGGCTTCGGCTGGAATTTGAAAAAATGCAAGTACCTTTTATTAAATTTGACAGAAATACAAAAATAATTGTGTCGTTAAAACTGTAAATAAATAACACGATGAAAAAATAGCAATGTCTTTCAGTTCTACAAAATTATTTTTAAAAATATAGTTGATAGCTATTTCGACTCACATCATCGTCAGAACTATGCTTAAACTAACATTTGCTTATCTATATATAGCTGTGTAGAAGGGGTACACAATACATCTTCTCTCCTGTTTTAACGAGTTAGCTTGTTTCCTGTTCGCAATAAAAACTAACAATTGTAAATGAAACTAAAAAGGCAGCTATATCAATAAGTTTACATATGGCACGGAAATGGTCCATTACAGAAACAGAGATCAGTCAAAGGAGACAATAATGGTGACGGAGATATATTAGTTTGTTCGTTAAGAATCCTTTGTGATAGTTGATATCTATTGATTTACAAACTGTTCCAAAGCCGTCATCCTACGACCATTACTACAAAGATGCAAACACTTAGGCGCTGAGTTTGAATTTATATTATGTGACTCCTTTATAACGTGATTATTTAATCGATTGATAGTATACAAAATTTTCTCAAAGATGTCACTGTAAGAATAATAATCGTAAATATATTTACTATTGATTGGTGTATCAGAATATTTTTGTCCCTTTTCGAATCATTATGCTATTTTTCTGAGTTATATAAGTGATCAGTTCAAATTATGGAAGCTTGTCAATCTTTCGTTGTGTTTGACATGCTGAGACAGTTCAGGCTCACACTCTGGGATTTACTCACTATCAATATGAATACTCTTTCTTTTAACCAGTTCTCTGTTAAGCCACATAAAGGATTTCCATCACAGAGTATTTAAAAAAAGAATTTAATTCTACCGGTGTTCAGCAATCATTTGGAGGTCATCAATTAAAATCAGACAATATTTTAGTGCATATACTCAGAATGCGTTTCGCATGTATTGAATGTTATCAATTAATCAATCAATATATTGTAAAAGCATTATATAAATTTATAAATAAATACACCTTTACTAGTAATTTTGTTTCTGTATTATAAATACCTGAAATATTCCCGCAAAGAATGCACCAATATTTTCAGTGAACGATTTAGATTTGCTGCCAAGATCCTCTTGCTCGAGAATTGCAGTGTTAAATTTTCGTGGTTGTTCAGCAAAAATGTCAATACCCGACTGAAATACACATTTAAAATAACAATATAATAAAAAAAAAAGTTTGGCAGAATTTATATAGCATGACATTTGGGTTTGGACAAGGCAAAATTACGTAAATAATTAAAATTTCGAAGAATTTGAAAAATGTCCACAAACGTGGTCGACAAGAATATTTAAACATATTTTTCGAATGATTACCATCAGTTATTATTTTGTTATTTTTACTGTTAATGATAGATAACTTCAATAATAAATGTATTTAAACTTTTATTTATTTTTTTAAAATATTAATTAACTGTCAGAATATTCATAGACATTTCATACAATCACTGATTGCGATTGGTCTTTTAACTTAAGATTAATATGCACTAAGCTATTTTAAAGGCATCAGATGTATTCATTGTTTTGATTATATTGTAAAACAAAAAGCGCGCTAATGTGAAATATTATAGAAGGCCGAGCTAAATATGGCCAGAAGACCATCAAATAATAAAGTAGTTTTTTTGAGGTGATTTTTCCAAGAATAAATCGAAGAGTATATGTTAGGTTATTAAAAAGATAACGGTTGTATAAAATTTGCATGTGTTTGAGTTGCTAAAAGCTCGTCAAATCATTAGCAAGTTCGCAAGAAAACTCTTAAATCTATAGACTCGTACTCACGCACGTACGTAATTATTTACGAGACGTGACTCACGTACAAATAAAAACAGCCGCCTTAGATTGTTTTGACCATTAAGCTTTGAATAAAAACTTTGTCTGAAATCAGTTATATCGAGGCTATACTGTTTTGTAAATAGGACTAATGAAATTCTCTTGTAAAAACCAATGCCCTTTGTAAGTAAATTATTCACTTGAATTGATTATATTATACAATCTCAGTTTGAGTCGGAAGATCGAGAAACATTAATAATTATAAATGACTTTGAAAAAGGAAAAATTACAATAAAAATTCTTACTTACAAATAGGTTTTCATTTTTGGTGGCGACGGCTTTGGCAATATCGGGTTTTCTGTTTATCGCGCCACCGTCTGGAACATCGTGAATAGCGCTCGTAACAACTGTAATTCCTTTAGAAGCCAGCTCACTCGCAGAATCTATTTGACGAGATACAATTTTTCCGGCAGTTTCCAAATGCCCGCTGACAGCTTCACTAGCCGTGGAAATCCCCGAATTTATTCGTTCGCTAACAGTTGAGTATCCATTGCTCAAAGTGTTACTGATGGCATTATATCCTGTGTCTAGGGTTTGTCCAACGGATGCGAGATTTGAATCGACGAGTTGATTGACTGTCATCGCGTTTTGATAAGCCGCATCACGTAATGTTGACAGCTTCCCAGTTGCACTTTCTATGACCCTGTTGGAAGTGGCTAGAGGAAGACCGATTCTTTCTGGGCCATCAGTTGGAGCGGTAGATATGCTCCCGAATGAAGCAAATATCAGGATAGTTATCGCCAGCAACATATTTGGTTTCGATTTTACTGAAAAAATGATAATCCGACTGTTAACTATATTTTATACCATCATATTATTACAAATATGTATTTTTAATAATGCCCACTCTTGGTGCAAAGTTTTTCCTTGTCTTAAATAGCATAGCGATGGTCGAAAATTGGTACCTTGTAAGATACATTTGATTAATTTCTACCATGGCCCGTCAAAAAAAAAAAAACAGTCAACAAAGTCGAGCAAAAGAGAGATTGTATACATTTTTTGCAGTTTACAATTTAGGGATTTTACAATTTACGATATTGACTGAGGATGCTTGATAGAATTTCAATATTAATTTTGAATTGTTAAAACTTTGCATAATTCCACTTGTTTTGCTACTAACGCGGATGCAATGCCAGTTATATCGCATCCATGTGATTGAATGCATGAAGATGCCGCAAGGCGAAAGCTTTCCATGCTAAAGAGTAAAACGTTAAAATATATAATCCAATCGCTTACTAATCTTTTAAAAAATATAATATGAATTGTTACATTGGACGATGGAAAACTTGTTATTTTTTTCCGAAAATACGCCAACCGCTTAAACTATTTCCCCCAGATATATGTTTGTATTAAATATATGACAGAAACACAACAGAGTAAGGTATTTATTATGATATTAGTACTGTCTGTACAAAATTTTTCTTAGCAACAAGTTATTGTCGGAGAGTCGAAGTTCAATAATATCATAATCACACCGATGTCAAAATATAAAGAAAGCTATTAGGGTTAATTGGATATGTTTCATATAATAACCACTGTAAAAAACCAGGCTTGATTCAAGGGCAACATCTTTTTTATAATACTTGCTTCTTCAGGCCATTATTTTAAAATAATAATTCCGATCTTCAAAATAATATCAGTGTTGCAGTGGCATTGACGAACTTTGACCGAATAGTTTTGTGTGTGAGGAATATATTATATTATTATGGATGGCTCTGTTATTATCTTATACTAAACAACTAAACCAGCGTTGTCCAATAGAAATCGTTTGGTGGGCTAAATAAAATATTACCGGTAAATGGTGAGCCGCATAAAAAACAAAACAAACGTAACAAACACAATTTATTAATTAATAATTACAATGACACTTTTTTATTTAAATAGACAATTGGATGTTATGTCATACACAAAATGCTGATATAAATTCAAGCCCCTGCTTTGTTTGATTTATGAATAACAAAATGTAAAATATATTTGTAGAAGGCTGCAAACTCCAATAGAGCGGCAGAAAATATTAAATTGGGCCGCTAAAAATCTTAAGCTGTACTAAACAATGCTTTACTAGCTTTACTATAGTAGAATATGGCTGAAAAATATATGCTGAGTTTGTCTGTGTACTATGAGTTAAAACATTTATTACGATTTAGTCTATCCTCCTTGCAACTTTAAGTAAAATTAATAATTATTCGTAAGACGTATAATAATTCAAATTATGGAGAATTTCGACAGCTATATTTGATCGTTTCTTAGTATTGATATTTGTATATTTTTAGTCGTTGGGTAAACCTGATCACATAGAGTCGTTTTTTTGACTCATTGGTTAAGCAAGTGGTTGACAACTTTTCGATTAACATACTGAATTTAAAAAGTAGATAATGCAGGTGAAATTAAAACCTAAGAGTAAAACAAAAATATTGAAATTTTGAAAACGGTAATTGTATGACACTAATCATCAAATTAAATTGCTTATTTAATATACTCATTTCGTCATAATATAAATTTTATATTTTCTTAAGTTTTTTATATTTAAGTCTATTTAACTGTTTTTCAATGAAAAGTATAACAACATAAAGTTTTGTAAACTGGTTCCTATACCTAAATATATTATCGTTGCAACTGCTGTAATTATATTTGTTCCAGAATTTGTTTCTTAAAAAAACAACATATCTGTTAATATATGAAACGTTTTATGATAAATAAATATTTAAGTTAGGTAGCTTCAATTTAGATTTAGGAAAATTGTGAAGTTAAAGATAACACTTTGAATTTATTCTTATAAAAAAGAAACATTAGGTTGTCAATGTTTTTAAGAGAATTTAAATAGAAATCAATATAAAATTATATCAAGTTTGCTAAAAATATAAAACCAAAAAATAAGATTTACAGTTTTTTGGACGATAAACGAAAAAAATAATTTTTTATGGCCCCAAATTTAAAAATAAATAATTAATAAGACTATTGGAATACGCTTGATCATAATGTATTTTATGTCATTTTATCGACCATGCGGCTGAAAAGAATAGTAACATTATTGGTTGATTATCTTTGTAGGCCACGGTCAGTGGAAAAATCGTGTATTTTTTGTTTTTTTATAGGAATATACAGAATAAAAAAATCTATAGCAGTTCGAAAAAACAAGAGTAAGGTTGTGTGCGTAAATACAATTATTCAAACAAAAATACGAGAATGAATTTGTACATCTACTTTCGGTTTCATTATTAATATTGATCACGTTACAACGCAGTGAAATTATGAAACATCATAATTATTATTCAGGTATTTTATTGTCTATGCCGCAATCACAATTTCAAAACACTTCATTTCAACTATTTTCCAACCACACATAAACCAAAATCCAATAACACTTATTTGAAATTCATGTTACGCAATGTATTGAACCTGTCCGTATTCAACCGCACTAAAAAGCGATTTATTTATTAACAGCGCGGTAACGTTCACTCATTAAAAACTAAGAAAAAATCAAATTAGTTGCAGGTACTCACTTTGATACAATCAGCTGTTGATCAATCTGGGTAACACTCATCGGCTAACAAAATCTTTTCTGTACTGTCTGTGAACTGATGGAGGAATACTCGACGCTAAACTTTCACTGCGTATCCCCACCCTGTATGTACCTGAGCACGGTGGATCAAAAAGCACAGCTCTGATCGTTTTGATGACCATCGGCCATCGTTTTTCATGCTAGAGTTAGGCGATTACGAAGATTAGTTTTTTTTTTTTGTTTATTGTCACTGTTTTAACACGCGTCTCTATTTTACAACAACGGTTCAAGTTCATCTTAAATTTATGAATAACAGCTTTACTCGGTTACATAAAACGCGTGTTTAAAATAAATTCGGATAAATTTCAATGTCTCCAAAAAGTCTTTTATGTTTTGAATAAAATTTAAGAACAACCGAGGGTTTTGAACATATGTGATCATATGACTTTTGCTAAGAAATAAAACCTCGATAAATGGCACTCTTTGGTATAACTTTTTATACGAAAAAAAAATACAGTTCTCAGCCCCACATCATTTCATTTCAGTAAACCCAGCCAAGTCAATAACAATCCATGTGTTGTAGATATATTTTATTCACTTAGTAACTTTGATCAAATTACTCGAAAACAATCCATTAGATTTTTATTATTAACATTTTTGATTGATATTGGAATCATTTTTACAGATAATGGTTAAATTTAGTTGAATCTGAAAATGCCTCGGTGTGATATAATGTAGAATACTATTAAAAAAAGGATTTATCTTTAATTATAAATTGTATTACATGTACATGTATTTTTTCCCAAAAAAAATGTCTTTTTTTTATATCTATACAGAATCCATTTCATTATTTTAGTCCTCGGCGCTGTTTCCTTCCATATGTGTGTGAGAATTAAAAAAATAACGACAAGGTGTATGCATGACAAGTTCTAATGAGTTTACTGCAGGTAACTGTGTTTAGTTGCAAAGCTCTAACTTTAAAGACATAAAAATTTCATTGTGTCTAATACCTGTTTTCTATAAGTCGTTTCGCAGTCACATTTTCTTTATTGCTGATAAATTATTGAAAATGCAGTAAGTAAGTAATCGATCGATTTTACAATATTGAATCATCAGCTGTTTTCATCTTAATCCGTTTCGTGTATATAACATATAATATTTATTCTGAAAATATATCTCGCTTAATTATTTCACCTGCATCAATATAAAAAAAATAAATTGTAAACACTCACTTTTCTCAAGCTAATTTTGCGACCTGTTTTTAAATTAAAAATAATGAATATTAAATACGAATCACAATATTTTTCTCAAGCCACCAGTTAGTTTTCTATGGGACATTAAATAGAGATAACTAAATAAAAGCAAATAGTTTATTGATATAATAGAAAAAATATTATTTAATCTTGATGTTATGCAATGCAGCTTGTATTAGTTAAGCGGATGATATGTTTTGGAGTAAAGTTATAAATTACCACTGTTTGGTATCTTGCTTCGTGAATTATCGAAAGTTCTGTTTTAAAAAAATGTGATTTTATTAAAAAAAATATAGCCATAAAATAATCGTACAGTTCTTGTGATTGGAATAAGTATAAAAATAATAAAGCGACATTCTTTTTTTAAATATTAAATTTATTTAAAGTTAGGTCATAATACTTAGCTGAATATAGAATCGCTACGATGTCACTTCGACCATTGTGCAATCTATGATAAGGTACGCGAAGCCTTTTATGAATAGCAGGCCATGTTATCGACGATCGACGATTTGTTATATAATTGTGTTACTGCTTAGTAAATCATCATTGCAAAATAGCTACATTTGTAGTTTACTCTTCAAAATTATCTATTGAAATCAAATAAAATTGATAATGTGTAAACCTACAAATTTATAATATGGTTTACAAATTTCTGATTAAATGTCTGAAAATTCGTTATGGCAAAAATGGGATCATTTTTATTGAATAACGAGCGATATTAGTTAGAATATAGGCTAAATAAACATCAAATAGGTTATATCGTATACAATAAGCTTTTTTATAAATAGGCTAGCTGCCGTTTATGAATCTTTGAGTATTGATATTGCGCCTATAAATGTGTATATATATACATGTTGTATAATGTGAATTGAAAAAAAACCTTTTAAAGGCAATAATTTAATTGTAGCTTTCTACGAGATGTAGTGTACACTTTGAATTCAAATATATGCTTATCTTATTTGTTTTTTTTGTTGATATTATTCGCTTAAAAGAATGAAAAAATACGCGCAAGCATTTCAGAATCACTGTATTGCACAGATCGCGGAGGTCGGCTGATTCAACTCGAACGAGATGGTATGCGCCCGTGCATTTGTAACATTGGTGTTTTTATAGTATCCAAAAGTATTTTGAATATGCGGTTGATTCTAATAAGCAGTGATCACATAAAGTGAAAATTACTGTACTGGGCTTAAATAAGTATTACACGAGAGATCGAACAACGCTACCGGCTCGATTGCTATGTCATGATATATTGTTGTGGTTGATCTTTTGACAGATGCTATTACGCGTCAAATAATAACATTGTTAGGCATTTTTGAATTGATTGTTTATTGTTGTGGTACAGTATTATATCAAGAAATATTATGACGCTGCCAGACAAAGATAATTAAACCCAATGGTGCAATGCAGAATATCGTGAGGTGAAAATTTCCTCGATACTTTCACAAACTACAGGTGGATACAAGTGGCTTCATTGCATGCATTCTTAATTTGTTTTTTGTATTGAAGTGATAATGTCGCTGTGTCATAATAAAATGTGTGTCTGAATTATTAATTATTATTAAATAAAAATCTTAGAGTATGGCAGAGATATGCAAAAATTAAGTTTGCGAACCGCCTTTTTTCGGTTTTGCCCTCGTAGATTAATTAATTCTGCTCCCTTGACTTCATCACTGATAGTATATGTTTATTAATGGAAAGAAATATTTACTTTTACTACGATATGAATTCAGTGTCGACAATTATAAGAATATTCAATTAGTAACAGCAATTGAGCCCAATCCTCATTTGTGATTGATTTGCAAAAACGTAGTTTATATGTATAACCATATCTCTAATTTCAATTATTTTATTTCTATTGGCAGTAATAATGAATGATGAATAGCCTCTGGGAGTGCTCGGAGATGAAATTAAAATCAAATTTTATTCCAGCGTCTCCGAAGTGATTTTTTTTGAAATTTATAATACTGCAGAAGGCGAGTAAATCTAAATTCATCAAAGCTTTTGATGACTCAAAAAATTTCAGGTTGTCACTTTTTAAATACTTTTATCTATCACTTGAAAGCACAAAAGTCACTTGGATCGTCTATAGATGCATATGCGGTGTGTGAGGGATATGTTGCGAATTTATTAAAATATTATAGATTTGTTTGGATATGAATTAATATTTGGAGTGAAGGGTACCATTTTAATATGTAAAATTTATTAAAAATGATTACTACAATGTTAATACAATTATCCTAAAATCGGCAAGCTATAGAGTGTTTATATAATAAATGATAATGAGTATACAATAGAAACTTCTTATGTGAATAAAATTGTTAAGGTCAATTGACGTTCATCAACAAAATTCAATCTCTATTCTAATTCTATCATTATGTTCGATTTTTTGTCCACAATTAACTATTTCCACAGTACAATGAGCACAAAATAAAAATACCATTGGTAAAAATCCATTTTATATAATTTATTTTTTACAAGTGTCATCTACATTCTATCCTCAAAATTCACTGTAAATTTATTTCCTTAATAATATGATTTCATTTTAAATTGTTAGACAAAGTCCAAGAATATTATAAAATACATCTAGTATTAGTAATCAACATTTTTTGTGTTATACAACTTTATCACGATGAGTAGACAAAATAGTCTGTACACTCTGGAAGTAACATTGTTCAATTATTTTTTTCTATGTTACTGAGAGATCTATAATTACTTTACATTTTTCTTCTTATGATGGTGGGGGAATTTTGGGGTGAGCTGTGGTTTGTAAAAGGTTTCTGACTGCTGTCAACACCGCAATTGGAATCTGAAAGTAATGGAAAGATTCATTTAATATCAAGATAAAAAAAAGTTTTTATGACAGATTAGTTTACGAAAACGAGACTAGCGCTAGTTTTGTTTTAACATAAGAAATATAAATATGATACTAAAAAGTAAACAAAAAATTGATTCAAATGCAACTTTATAGTCGCAAAAAAGTTTATTTATAAAAATAAATGTAGCGTTGATACTTTATAAATAAAATATTATATTCATTAGAAGAAGTCATATTTTCTAAAAATTTCATTTACCTACACATTTTTTTTTATTTTAAAATTCTTTAAAAAAATAGTTTGTAGTATTAAAAAGTGCAAATAATAATATTGTTTATTTATAAGCAGTTCTTTCGTTTCCAATATAAATACCAAAAAAAGTGGAGTTAAGTATGCCCAATTTATTGACACATTCTCAATCATAATGTAATGAATTGATTGAAATATGTTTAAACATTATATTTTTTTTCCGGACTTAGCACGAGAAAGTTTAATTTGAAATTATTTGTCTTCGGTATTGAAATATTTGCAGAGAGTAAGAGAAAACTGCAGATAAAGACATAATATTCTTTTTACTGTACATTTATTAGTCTACTACGTCTGGTAAATAATATTCATCATCAAGCAAATGCAGGAAAACGCTGTGCTTATTAACAATATAATTAAATAGAATATATTAAATATGGTGGTCATCAGGTGTAAATGTTTATACAGAATAATCGAGTGTTAGTTGTGGTAGCAGTATATTATATGAAAGCAATAAAATATCCCGTCATAGATTTCAATTATGTCGCATATCGCCATCTATTTAATAGTTTTATATGCACAATACATCGATTTTATATGTCAATGTGAGATTGAGAGAGTGCAAATGAACGATACAATGTGGTAAAACAGTACTAACACTTTTACAATGAATATAATGTTATGTGGTTATAATATTTATTACCAAGCTTCAGAAAGTATTATAGAGGGCGCTTACATTAGATGTTAGCACTATTTTGTTGGAAACTAATGTTAATTGTTGAACATATAACTGTGGATCGTTTCTTATGTGACACCAACAAAATATAGTTCGTTGAGAGTTGATAATTCAAATTATCAAATAAAGGACCGTACGTTATGTAACAAGCACAGAATATATTACGTAAATTAATAATAATTTTGATAGTCGAAAGTTGAAAGTTAACGATTAAAATTTATTTTAAAAGTTTCGAACAGAACAGTCGGCCGATACATTGCAGCCAGAATGACATGTAAATATTTGATGTTACTATTGTATACCGTTCGGGATGGATTTTTGTGACATATACACAGATAGTTTTTTTTGCTGTACAGTAGAGATTTTAGGTATGGACTAATAAACCATAAAAAATTGGTTTTAAAAGAAAACTAACTTACCTCAAAAATGCTGGTGATGACTCTGGAGAAGTAAGTAGGATTGGTGTTTGTAGGAATGTAAACAGGCGAATCAAATCCTGGTGACTTTGTTGTAACTTCTTCATCCAATTCAAGTCTTGCGGGAGCATCAGCCGAAGGCAGACCTTCTGAGTCTCCGGCGATTTTGGTTGTTTTGGAAGTTGTGTCGGACTCTGGCAGAACAGTGTTTAGATGGACATCGTGGACTGTTACCTGAAAAAAAATATACGTTGCAAAATACATTGTATTCGTAATATATATGCTTTAAAAATATATGTAAAACTATGTTCTGATATGAGAAAGAAAACGCTTTGATATAATCGTGGTTGTAAAATGTGCAGTTAAAAGGCTATATAAAAATTGTAAATACAAAATCAACAGAAGGAATACTTGCAGTGCTTGATAATAAGGATAGCAGTAGGTATTTTGTTTCTTTCCACCACACTTTAAAGCAAAAAAAAGTGTTTTTTGGAAAGCTTTTAGTGTAAATATAAAAAAATGGGATGCCACCCATCAACAAAAGGAAAACAAGACGCTTGCTGAAATGTCTAGACATGCGGAAGGAACGTGTTCCGGATAGACAAATATGTTTGAAATGATCATTTGTCTTGTAGTAATTTATGATATCGACTGAAGGTGCTTGATGGAATTTAATATCAAATTTGAATTGTTAAAACTTTGTACGATTCCACATGTTTTGACAGTAACGACCCGGGATTCGCATTTCTGCATCTTCGGGAATTCTATCACACGGATGAAACAGAACTTGTAATAATTCAAATTAAAATTATTTTTCATCATTTCTGTTTCATCCGTGTGATAGAATGTCTGAAGATGCTGAAAGCCGAAATCCGGGCCGTTAGTGACAAAACATGCGGAATCGTATAAAGTTATAACAATTTTTTTTTTATGTTGAAGTGCTGAATAGTGAAAACAAATTCTCATAGAGCAATGATATAATGACATTAGAAGCACGGCGTTTATTGATAGGATTAAGGGAGTCCCTCAACTTAATTTTAGCTCAAAGTAACGTTTCCTCCAGTTTTTGTACCGGTTGCTTAGTGTGAAATTAAAACTTTGGCTCTGAAAAGTAAATATGAAACGATACTACGGTTCCACTACACCACTGTTTTTTACGATCCTGAGATATTGAAAGTAATTTATTTAAAAAATTTAAATATCGTCAAACACTTGTCCAGCCCACATACATAATTGACATATTATTTTTTTAACGATAATTGCCTACATGCGCGGAAAAAAATAAATTCTTACAAACCAATACAATATTTACAATTTATTGAAAAAAAACACTTATAATATTATGTAAGTTGTTTGCATAGTGTAATGTTTTTACCAATTAAAACAATGATTAAAAAAAATCTTTATAAAACATAATGTACATTTCTAGTAAATTTCATATCATAATATATCACAATTCATATTCCTAAGTTTTTGTACGAGAATGTTATAGATGCTGAAGCAGCCCTAAGGCTAGTCTTTTAATCACTTTATAATTCTATCCTTACTCTGTATGAAGAGAGAGGTTGAATATTAGATTTACATATAGTAAAATTCATTAAAGATACTCTGTCATAAATCCGTGTATTCAAAATGAACTGTTGAAAAGTAAAATTTTATTGATATAATGACTCTTCTAATAGCATTTATAAAAGATTAGAAATTAAGGAAAAATAATTTCTGACGTGTTCGCGATTAAGTGTGTATAAAAATTATTCAATAACATTGAAGTTTAGAGAGTTTTGACGAAAGGAATTAGAAATGCAACGATTTTGATGTCACTTGTTTTCAACTGAGCAATTTCTAATGTCTCTTATTAATCATTCGCTTTATTCGTCAAACTACGGCATGTCGATAAGAATCGTTTATGTAATAATTATATTTAACCCATTATCGCTGATGTATATAATAGTGATATCGATATTTTAATCTAGTGGAAATGAAAATAAACTATTTCTTTTAACTGTTATAACTTAGTAAAAATGTACAGGATTAGCCCTTTAAATACAAAAAAAAATTATGTTACATTTAAAAGTTTAAATGGCCTTCAAACAAAGATTAACTAGGGGCCAGCTTGCTTAGTTAGTCATGTGGGTTAATGGGGTAAAACACACATGTTAACTGTAAGAAGTGTTAAAGCTTAAGATTAAGTGTGTCGTGTCTTTCAAATATCAGGAAGTTGTTGTGCATTATTAAAATTTATCAGTTAACACGTAATGCAGGTTCATAACAATTATTTCAGTGTCTTTTAGTACATTTGTATGGTGACACAGAACTATTACGTACAAAAATTGTTCTGAAGATTATAAAATATTTCTTCGGTGTCGTTTAGAAAAATCCTAACAATTATCTATATTATATACTATATTATAGTTGGTTGCGTGACAGTATGTTATAAAATTCAAACTATTTTATATGTTGTTTTTAATGTTCGAACTCAAAGCTATAAGAATTGGTTCATGCTGGTATTGCCAGATAAATGATTTTTTAAATAATAAAAACACATTTTTAGTATTATTTCCACGATGCATCTTATCATCATGACCGGTTTCTCTCATTGTGATTACTATTAAACGAACAGTTGGATCATGTATTTCTACCAAAAAGTTATAGTTAACAACTTAATGTGAGACAAAAAAATAGAATTAAAAAAAGATGAGATTTTTAATCCATATAACGCACAACTAATATTATACTATACATTGTTACGTTACCAAATAGTTTTGTTAAGATATTAATAATGAATATATTACATTACACAACCAATTTACTCCATTAATTTGATCAATAAAACACTTCATCGATGTCAAATTTTTAATTAGGGAACTCAATTTATCACGCTATTTTTTACATTTTATAAGACAAGATAAACAGTTAATAGCTGTAAACTTACGCAATAACTAAAATAATATGTAAAGAAATAACTAAATTTTTGAAAATATTGGTTATTCATCGATCAAATTTGGTAGTAGTGGTTTGGACTAAGAATATCTAATTCCTATCTGTTATGTGCTACGGCAAGCCTCTCTGTATGTAGCAATTATACACCGCACGTATCGATAAGAGATTGCCTCACCATCGATTAACGCAATTCATTAAGTTTTTTTTTTTAAATTATATTTAACTTATTATGATATATTATTTTTTTGACCCGCATGTCGTAGCAAACACTTGTATGCTGTCCGACTAAAAATAAGTAAATTATGGCAAGATTGACATATATTGTATATTTTTTTAAAGTTTCCGAGAACTAGGAAAGTCAAATAAAGCTGCAATGGTTTGTAAGCCTAAATGAAGCCAAGAAAACACTCACAAATCGAGCCATTCATTTGTATAAAATTACATGCAAAAATAACACAACAAGCAAACAACATAACTGCTTTAATACCTTTCAGTATTTTATTGATGTCAGAGAAGTGTTTTTCTTTCACTAGCGTTACTCATTTGATCATTAGCCTTATTTCAAGTATTTTTTGTAAGATTTTTTATTTAATTACTTAATTAAACTACCAAGAAAACATATTCACTATATTACATTCGGCTAAAGTACTGTTGGAATTTAATATTGTATGAAGGCTTCGAATTAGTCATTTGTTATTGAACATTACGGAAGTATAAGAAAATTACATGAGATTAATTTCAGATTAATTTTAATGTATCAAAGATACGATTCATATATTATGCCGTTCATAAAATGTTTATACCAATGGTGTTGTGTTGTATGGCATGAACAGAATTTGAAATTGCAATTCGCACCGCTAGGCGTAGATCAACAAAGCAAAATGTTGTTAAAAAATCTCGATAATACGAGAACTGTTTTAAAGAGAAACCGTGTTAAAAAAAGGATGGATGTATTTGAAATATCTAGCGTTCCAGTTCATGTAATTTTTCACTTCGTAAATTCAATGATATTACAATGAATATGTAATATCACGCATTTGATGTTCTTTATCGGAAATAACCGGAAATATGTGCACTAGATATATTGATTGATCATAAATTAACTAAGTTATATCATTGATCGCAATTAAATTAAAGCAATTCTATCGTGTAGTATGATAGAAAATGATCATGCGAAAGGGTTTTAGTTTATTACAAGGAAGTTGAAAATAGTGAGGAGAAGAAAGTGCTCGCGTCGTGAGTGGTGTTTATTGCATTTTGTACCAATAACTGGAAAGACTACTACAATGTTATACCGAGAAAAGTTGTATGGTAATGATTTTGAAATGAAAATTATGTGCTTACAAACTGATAGTTTTACTTATGCCGCCATTCGTATATCATAAAATATCCAGTTTATCTATACAGTACATTCAAGACACTCAAAATAATAAACTAATGAAAAGATGATTAAAAATGTAAATCATTTTAGAATAATTTATTGTATCACGTCGGCAACCTTGAAATTGAGAATAAGTTAAAAAATATTTAATTTTTCATCACATTTTATGTTTGATTGCCATATATTTCGACTATCTAAACTCTGAAACTTATTTTGTAATACTCGTATGAACAGCGATGTGTACCATATTGTCGAATTAAATCTTAATTTGCTTTACGATATCAATTGGCTTTAGTTTAAAACAACCATACACAACTCACACTCCACCAAGTTTAACTGAGTGTTGAAATTATAATATAATTTGCATGAATATAAAAAATAAATTTTATTTAAAATATACCCTATTATTAATGTATATTTCGAGTTTTATTTTTTACTATGTTTCGTAAGCCCACGTAACGTAATAAACAAATGTATGTAACCAAAATAAAAAAAGGTTCTGTATGGCTGTTTTAGAACTATATACAGACGATCTCTGACTAAGTCGATAAATATTTTGTAATAATATCAGAAAATATTACATATAATTACTTCACAAGACAAATCGTGACGAGTTAATAACTTGAAAAAAAGCCAGTAGTGGAAGCGTAGCAATTTATTTTAAATGAGTTGTAATTCATTTTATTTAAAAATTTGTGTCAATGTAAATATTATTGTCTTTCAAAGTTCATCGCTTAATCGTTGGAACGAGAGCAATAATTTTAATAACATTAAAATAATGTCACGTTATATTTGAGAGCGAAAGATGTCAAGCACCTTTTAAATAAAACCCGTTAGCAGTAATTTGCTACTCTTCACGCTAGGATGTTAATCAAATAAATATCAAATTAAGTGTGTCAGTAAATTTATTACTGCATTTTGAAAATGTGTCAAAGGTTCATGAAAGCAAATGTAAACATCAGAAATGGCGGAAACATTGTGAATAATTGTGAAGCTGACTGATTGACTGACTAACGGTGGTTCATATAAAATCGATGGCCAAGATCAAAAGTCACAACGTATTTGCAACAAATGAAGTATATTAGTCAAGCAATTTTTTAAAGGTTTTTTTTCTTCATTTATAATAATTTTGGGAAAACGATCATTGTGAGGATTCGTAAAAAATCCTCTTCTTTTTACACGGCTTATTTTTACACGACTTAAGAACTGACTTCAAATTAAATATTTATATTGCATTGAACAACTAAATATTGTACATAATTTTACACGCCTTTTTGCTCGGCTGAATGCTTGGAACTTATACCTTGTGATTGTAAGTGCTACTATCGAATTACCTTCTTGAAGAAAAGTCATGGGGTTATAAAATTTAATACAACGATACCTCTTTTTGAAACTGAACAAATGAAAAACAAAAACTCATCAAGGTTAAAATCATACAACATACACACTAAAATAAATTAATTTCACCATTTAATATTCAGGAGCTGAAAGAATCTTTAGTAATACAGCTTGATTATTCTCAAATAGAAAAAAAGTGGCAATGAAACTGAGAGCCCACTTTGCAAGCTCTACATTGTTTTAATGGTTTATTATGATTTTTACATGTACCTTTTTATTATGATATTTGGGACATAATTTATCTCTAGCAAAAAAGATAACGTGTAATGTTATCGATTTTACGTAGAAGTCTTGAGAAAGAGCTGACATATATCATTATATCTTAACATGAAAATCAAATATAGAGAAGCTTCGTAATTTGGTTACTTATTACGAAATGAGAAGCATAAAAAAATTACACTTAAATCAATGTATTGAAAATCGAGAGTAGTAGATGGGAAGGTAGAAAAATATTCCCCTGGACACATCATCCGTAAGTGGCTAAATGTCTAAAAATGGCTAAAAGACACTGGTGATTTAATACGACTGGATTAGGATAAAAACAAGGTAGATGGCAAAACCAACAGAAGAAGACTAACGTTAAACGTGCCTTGCTTATGAAACTCTTGTTATTTAGAACAAATAAGTTGTTTTTATTCTAAAACCAATTGTTAAAATATAAGGTCAAGTAATCAAGTTTATTGAGCCCAGTTTATATGAAAATGATGATTATTAAGTTTTTTTAGTACTGCTGCATGTAATTTACCTGCCATTCGTCATAACCTCTAATTTGATCATATTTAGACTGCTGTATGCACCATACTACACTGCAATTTTAATGATACTAATTTACTTTAAAAAATATATATTCTTAACGTTTTTGACAATTGTAAAATGTAAAATCATTAAGTATCATTATTTGATGATATACAATCATATAAGTGTATTTTTTGTGAGTAATCAGGGTCAAAATTAAAATAGGTTATAATTATATCGTGATTTATTTTCAATTTTAAGCTGTATTTTGATCCAGTGGAAAGATATTTAAATTAATATATTTAGCGGTCAAATGACATATAAACACATGATGCATTATTTATTTCATGAGCAATTTGTGAAATAGATATTCTATCATTTATTTGTGACCAAAATTTTAGAATAGTTTTTGGTAATGACTGGCTTAAATACTGTGCAAAAATTGTCTGTTACTACAGGGGTCAAATTTTATCAAAGCGTCCAACGCTCTAAATGTCCAATTTTCAGCTGTAGTGGACATAGATTTTTGCCTATGTACCGCAATGTAATACGTTACTTTTAAATCGATATACGATTTTTTATTGAAATACGTTACGTAAACAGTGTGAAGAGATTATGTAATTATGTGTCCTTTCTTATTCCCATATTTCGAAACTGAAATGTTCTTGCAAGGCAAATCTATATTTTTAATAGAATAATTAGAAAGAAAACTTTCCGAAAGTCAAAATAAATTAAAAGTTCTTCAAAAAAAGTCCGTTCTGGGATGAACGTCCTTAAATATTCATCTGATTATAAATTAACACAGATAGTTTCGTTTAAATTATTTAATTTATTCTTCTGAGTATATCATTTCTAATATGTAAAAGGTGTTTTGCTTCCTTTAGAAGCATCTTCAGACTAACTCAACTAAGTGCAAAAGTTATCAATATTAGTTTTCGTAGTATAAATAAATAATTTCTCAAAAGTTACCATCGAATCCATCGAAATTGCTAAAGAAGTATAATATATTTTTATTGTATTGTAATTTTTAACAGTTATACTATTTGGCCGAGTCAAAAATTAAACGCAGGCGAATTGGTAAGTTGGTTCAATGTTGGTTTATCCGAACGCATTATTATGTCTTTTTTTGTCTACGCACGTAAAACAGTTTTTTAAAAAAAAAAAAATTTTTTAAATCATAGGAACACATTGTTTTCAACATTATTCTCCATATTAATCGAAGCATGAAAATTTGTGTAAAAACTTCAAAGCAATTATTTTGTTTATGGAAGGAATTGAGCGTCCAAGGCAACAGGTAAAACAATAATAACGTTCACAATTACTTTGATATTGTTGAATAATTTCGATTTTCAAAGTTTTGGAGCGGTGAATGATGGTCAATGAATAATTTCTCTCCATCGCCATGGTTGTTGTATTGTTTAAGCAGCGATCGTAATTAAGTTTCCTCGTTGATTCAATACATAATGAATAAATAAAAAAAATGGGGACAATCTCCTCTAGGCTTGTTCATGCAATAGTAGTTTATCATGTGTGTTACATAAATACTAGCACCAAATGCGTTTGTCTTCACATATTTTAAATCTGCCTAAGTCTAGAATAGTTTTAAACGAGTGGACAATTTGGTCCGTTTCTTCGATATAATTGATTTTTTGTTTTCGGATATGTGTATATACGTCAGGTATGGGAAAGTGAGATTCTTTAATATTTGATGATGTTTAGAACTTGATACATGAGAGCTTTAATCAATGAAATGATGCAACAGACGAGTAAAAGCTAACAATCTGGGCTATCTGGGAAATATGGTAGAAATTTTTTTCCTTTGTGGTAATTTGCTTTGGAGATATTCTTTATTTACCAAACGCGAATATAATAATTGAGAGTTTATGTTATAAGTCAAAAATTTTATTATATTATTTTGCTAGTATCATAATAAAAAAAAGTCGAACTAATTTTGAAAGCTCTCTTCACATAACTTGCATATAATGAAAAATTAGAAAAGACAAAATAAAATTGAATTATTTTTGTTTTTTTACGAAATCTACTTTGGTTTATATATAATATTTCAATACATAAAAATAACAAATGAAATGCCAGTTTTCTTTCTATTTAAATATTATGACATTTCACCAAGCATTGACAACAAAACAAATTGGTTAATCTTAATTAATCAACCATATTTTGTATGAATATTTCACATGGAGTTTAAAAAATTTCTTTTTTTTAAATATTAAAAACACATTTTCCAACTATTTCCACAATTATAGTTATTTTCAATCAGCGCCGAATGCTCGTGATGAACGAAACCGATTATGATACAAAAAATAAACAAAAAGATGTCTTATTATTTAAAATATTTTGCCTTTTCGCAACGAAGTGACAATTAACATCTTAAAAGTAATTAATAATTATCCCCTTCAATAAAAATTAAGTGTTATACTAAGAACATTTGGTTTAATTTAATAATTGTTTAAAGTAAGATCATATAAAAAATAAATGTAATATAATTATTAAATTACATGAATATGTAACAAGTTATATGATAATAAATTTATGAATGTTTTGAATTAAAAAATAAAATATGGAAACATCGAGAAATATGAACACCAATCACCTAATTTGAAAGTATTTTTTATGCAAGGCCTTTGCATAAATAGAATGGGTAATAAATAATTAAATATTTTTGACTTACTTTGTCATCTGAAGCAGGCTTCGCTGTGATGGACGCAACCAAAGACACCAGCAAGAAGAAAAAGAACCTTGCGTTGGCCATATTTTTCGATCACTAAGTAAAAATTCCAAGAAAAATTGTTTCAGTATTACTTTACGCTTTGTAATCTCAACGTATTATTTCATGGATGAAATAACACAAAACAATTTAAAACTTGCGCAATAATGTCTGTTTATTGTGGACGTGGTAGCGGAATTAAGAGATTTAAAAATAATATAATATTAAGTTATTATTAAGCTTCGTTGATTCTTGTTCAATAACTATAAAGTTAAATTAACTCGTATGTAGTCTTAACGCGTTACAGCTCCAATATTGACTGAATAAAGGTATCAAAGGCGTGTTTCAAAGTGTATTGATCTTACAATCGTATCTCAAATGCAGGTGTCACAAACATTCAATGAACAGTTTGAATCGGCACGATTTTCTGTTTACAAAAAGGCTGTCAATGATTATCGAGATAAAGTGGTAATGAAAATAATCGCCGATGAACTGTTCTTTTATTTACATTATTTTTCCGTTAGTATTTCACTCACGTCCCAGTTTTTTAAACTTGGCTTTTAGACAATGAGGCTATTTTTTGATTATTGATAAAAGTTGAATCATCGCCGAGTCACATACAAAAACGGATGGCTCTCAAATGAAAAGTGTGCTTGAACTTATTAGGGTATATTTTTTGGCGACTGTTGCATTTCATATATTTTCTTTTGCGCTATTAAAACAAAATAGAAATGCGCTATTTTTACAATGGATGACTTAGTTAACGACCGGAACTAAAAAATATGATTCAATTTTACCAGAAAATTGCACTTACTTAAAACTCTTCTTTTATTGTGTAAAAATATACAAGGAACATGAAATGGCTCTAAGCCTTGAGAAATTATTATTTCACAAATCAAATGCAATTTTTTTGACACCTTTTTGTAGTTTGATATGAATTATATAAATGAGTCGATTTGAGATAAATAAAATTCATTGTTTTCAGGACATATTGAGGGATCGGCTACTAATTTTACAATAATTAAAGTATTCCACTGCTGTGACGGCAGATTGCAGAGTGTAAATAGTTGATATTGAAAAACATATAATATAGATTTATGGGTCAAACATACACTATATACACTAAAGTGTAACAGCTAATTTTTGGGTTACAATTCAACGTTATAAATATTTTACCGTAACGTTATTAAATATTTTTTTTAAATATTCAGTGTTGGTATACATAATACTTTTCGTAATTGTACGTAAGTAATACTTTTGTAATCGTAAGGAATGGGCTGGAATTGAACTTTCAGCTGATTTTTAATTTGGATAATTATTTTCAATAATTCAGTATACAGCAACATAATCGTACATATCATTGGTGTATCATTTTTTTAAACATTTAATAAAATATATTACATTATAGCAGCTATCAACTTAACAATCATATGCTAATGATAGTGCAATGGTAAAAATCCAAGTACGCACTGCCCTTTTTAAATCAATTTATGGATTATTTTCGACGGTATGGGTCGGAAAAAATTCCTCTCATTGAACAGCTGCAGATAAAAACTGGTAAAAAGTTATAATTGATGAAAACATTATTTTAAAATGAAAAGTACTTTTGACATGGATTGCAAAATAGAAATGTGTAAATCATTAAAAATTATATCTAAGCCAAAATACCATTTTTAATCTGTTATGCTTCTGTGAAAAGGTATGATTATGGTTTTTTTCTCCATATTTTTTACAGTTAACTGTTTTGGTCTTGTTTGGACCTTCTACGTGACTCAAAATACATAGCTAATAACTAAACTTCACCTTATCTCATATACATATTGCATTCTGGAGGAACGTTTGTTTGTTGTGTTTAGTTATGTAATTATGATAGTTTAGATGAAGAATTTATTCAGAGAAGTCAAATATTTTTTTTCATATAAATTTTATTAATTTAAATATTTTTTTTATTGTAAAATAAATTATTTCAGGCATATTTTTTATGTTAATCATTCAATTTTGTGTGATTTTTAAAAATTTATTTTCAAATATAATAAACAGAACTATTCTTTCTTGACTGTGTTTCTAAAGATGCAAAAAGAATCTTTAGTAAATGTTGGCATTCACTGCAACGGTGAAATGAATTTTGTAGCTGGTGAGTGGAAATTTCTCTGAAACAAGTAATAGTGGATGGCTCGACCGCAGTCTATAAGCATTGTATCTTTTAAACTGATTGTAAAATATTTTCCCCAGTAAACCATTAGAAGTTTGTACGTCAAAATATTGGGTATTGATTTTCACCAATGTATGTTATATCAAATACACTCCAAGGATTGATTTCAATAAAAACAAGTAAATTTGAAATTTTATGATTATTTCCCTTGATGAATTTATATAATTGGTTTTATTCCAAAATATTTCACATTGGGATAGTTCGTAGTAAATAGACACAAAAGCCGATTGCCCAAGTCTATTAAATCAAATAATGAAAAAATAGCAGTGTATTCTACAAATTTTTTATAAGATATAGTTGATAGCTATTTCGGTTCACACCATCTATTAATTTTTTTTGTGGTTATAAAACGGATAACAATTTATTATTATTAAAAAAAATCAGCAAACATGACATTGTTCAACTTCAATACATCGAACACTATTTTAAATGTCAAAATTAAATTTCGGTTCCATAGCCGAACGAAAAACACGCTGGAGTTTTTATTCTGTAAAATTCTACAGACAATGTTATAAATCATCGATGTTGATTTAAATATTCTTGATCGGACCGTGACACATACATTTAATTTTATGGAATGAGGAATGACAATGCATCAATGAATAATTCTTGATATTAATATACTTAACCACATTAATCATCGACAAAGTTGATTTAATTTATGATATAGACGAAAGGTGCTTGATGGAATTCCAATATTAAATTTGAATCGTTGAATCTTTGTACGTTTCCACATGTTTTAACACTCGTTGCCAAGGTTTCGCCTTTCAGCATCTCCAGGCATTTTAATGACAGTTGATTATTATATGATGTAAAAATCTTTAAGCTTATCATATCAAATAAAATGCCATTATAATATATATTATAATCATATTACTAATTTTGAAAGTTATTTTGCATGTATTTTTAGATCCTAGCTTTACAGTCTGTGTTTTTCATTTGTGATTAAAACTGTTTATTGTGTATCGTTTTAGTTGCGTCCGTGGGATAGAATATACAAAGGCGAAACCTGGGTCGTTAATGACAAAACGTGTAGGATCATAAAAAGTTTCAACAATTCAAATTTTATGATGATTTATGTATATATTTTACTAATTACTTAAGTTGTGGAGTTTTACGTGGAAATAAATAACTAATTAATCCCTTTGATGTCAATATTATTACGTATTGATTTTCCTTGAAATGTATAAAATGGTGTACCGTTGCGTGTAATTAATTTTTTTAATTGGATCTTCTAACAATTAAAATGTGCGTTTGTTTAGAATAATAACTAGTAATTAATTGTCAATAATAAATATTACAAAGGATTTTTTCGTAAGCTTTTTGAATAATATTTATTTATTAATGGTAATCGGCATTCTTTTCGTGTTGTTTCTACGTGCGAATGAATCAAATTAATACTACTATTATTTTTATGATTACCTTAGAATAACTTTACAGCATGGTGTTGATTGCTCAATATTAGAGAAAATATTATGTGCTTTTGACATAACATATTTAATTAAATGTCGTCATTGAAAACACAAAATCAATATAAAATAGAAATTTATGTTTTTAGCGTAATTCGTGATATAACTTAGGATTAACGCCATCTAACGAGCTTAGCATATTTTGTCTAAAGTAAAATCACCTTAAAATTTATATTTTTTACGATGGTTGAAATTTTATTATTTTTGATGCAGAAATATTTTGTTTTTGAGTAAGATACATTTTCAACATAATAATTTAAAAATAACAATTGCAGCAAAGTTTTCTAACCACAAGCAAAATACCTATAGCTTATATAATCAATAAAGCACTGAATTAGCTATTTAACCATAAAAAAACAAGCAAACATGTAAATTCAATTTACAAGTAGTTCATTTTCATTTGCGCACACATCTTTTAATTATTTTTGTCACTCTCCTGTAAATTTGTCAACCCTTAATCGAACGCTCAGCATTTTTTAAATACCGGTTCATAAAATTTTATAAAATATATTTACATACTCATCTGATTCTAGAAACAAGACATTTGTTTATTTCTTAATAGTCCTGTCTGAATCCTATTCTCGATCATTTACAGTGAGCAATTTTCTGTTTTTCTCTTGTGATAAGTTCAGAAGTCCATATACTCAGTTGAAAACGGACATAGCCATATGGAAATGTAAAAAAAATATTCTTTGGTTCTCAAGCAATGCATATTAGATTTGAGCCAAACAAAGTAATCATTTTAATAATTAAATCACTGTAGTAATTCATTGGAGCTAAATCAACGGATTGAGTAAGTATGGGAATGTTATAAGAAGGGATTGTAAAAGTATAAAGTCTTTATTGCCTCAATAATACAATGCAATTATTAGATATATTATATAATTATTAATTAGTATTCCCTTATTGAGCATAGCTTTTCCCACATAAGCCGTTGCGTACAAATTGCTTTAAATTTTACAATGTTTTCATTTAAAGCGATTTTTACACCGGTTTCCCCACATGATTAAAATAATAAAAAAAACTATTGTCATTTAACTTTAGCCATTTTTAATGGCTGGTATATGTTTTTTGGACTTGAAGATTGCTTCCTGATGCAGTATTACTGAGGAATTTGCTGACAGCGCCTAATGTGGAAATTGGAATCTGAAAAAATATGTAATTAATTAATATTTGCAAAGAAATTTTATTTTATCTCAAAGCTTTCTTTTGGTTGTTTTATCTTTCCCAGTTATATTTAGAAGCTCTGAAAAACCTTTGAAGTTTGCTAAATGCAACCAATGAATATGTTATTTTAAGGCGCTGCTCGCCACTTCTCAGTCGTGGATTAAATAAATAAAACATAATTATTAGTACTATTTATAAAACATTACAATATAGTGATCAGGATCGGTTTTGTTTATCACAAGCATTCAGTATTAGATAATAGCCCTTTTCTATGAAATTATAGGAACAGTATTAAAAATTGTTGATATTAGAAAAAGAAATCTTTAATTTCGTCTCGCATAGATATCAAATTATTTTTTTACTTACGTTGAATATATCTTCGAAGAAGGTTGGATTTTTCTGGTCACCACGATTGATTGATTTTTCCACAGTAGTCGTGTGGGAATAAGAAGGCACTTGCTGGCTTGGGGCGCTCAGAAACGCGTTTAGGAATCCAGTTCCAAAACCAGAGTAACCGGATGGGGATGATTCATAAGAAACGTGTTTGGTGGCCACAACAGGGACCTTAAAATGATAATATCATTGTAAAAAAAAGCAGGAAATATTCATTACCAACACAAGAGTGATGATTAAGTGACGGCTCTAAATGACTTTAAGTTTGTGTGCAAAGATAAAATCGTGCAGTAAATGAAAAAAAAAATACATGTCAATCTCTAGTTATTAATTCATAAAAAACTATTTGATTATTGTGAAGAGCAAATACATAGCATAAATAATTATTAGTGGCTCATTTATTAATTAATCATGCACAATTATAGCACTCCGTGCATCACAAAAGAAATACAATAGTATACTGTTAAGAGTATTAATATTATGTAAAGAAAAACCGCATATTGTTATAATGGAGATTTTCATTTAAAACGAAAAATGGTAAAAGCTTAAAAATCTTTTTACTGATCAACATAAATGATTGTGAAGCATAGCTTGATGAAAATATAATTGTTATTAAATTAACAATGGCGGAAAATATTATTTATGTTAGAATATATGTAACAAAAAACATCTGAAGAGAAAGTTTACAGCCATTAGTGTCCCTGGCTCAAGCGTCTTGTTTTTCTATTATAATGAAGTATGCATGCAATATTAATGATGAGTGATAATTATCGTGTTTCATGTGATATTTATTTTTGTTTGCTTGGTGTTTTAATTAGTCTACCATTATCTCCAGAACAACAGTGGTTTTAATTGAAGTGATACAGACGCTTCCAAATTCGAAACGTATAAACGTGTGAATTAGGCATATTATCATTGCCAGTATATTATACATGCATTTTAATATTGTGGTAAAACTTTGTCAATAGATATCGAGCGTTTTTTCAACATTCACACCGTTAATTATATATCGTCATTACATATGTTTTAAAAAAATTAATAGAAAGGGAAAGATGAACACAAAATCTACAAGTTATTCATTTGATACGATGAAGATACTACGATTTGCACGCACTCTATTGTACATTTGCATAACTATTATTTGGACATTTTTTAAAAAATATGATGATAAATTAATGCACGGTTAAAAATAGCAATGTATTTAAGTTTTACAATTTTTTATAAGATATAGTTGATAGCTATTTCCGCTCCCGCCATCGTCAGAACTACTTCTGTAATCCGTTGTTCTGATGATGGCGTGAGCTGAAATAACTATCAACTATATCTTACAAAAACAAATAGTATAACTAAAATACATTGCTATTTTTCACCGTGTTATAATGGAGTTCTACCAAGTAAATGCCAATTCAATCAATAAATCAATGCATTAAAATACTTTTTGAAGTTGATTTTCTATGAATGAGTTACATCAAAAGTGTGCGGGTATGCTTGTCGTTATGTGTATATTCTAATCGAGTTGTGATATAAAATTTATCTACAATTAATTCAATTTATCAGAAAACAAGTAAAGGTTTTGTATTTTTAATAAGGGTCAGAAGATATGAGGTTAGTTCATGTCAATAATATTTACGCAATCATTTGTGCAAAAGCTGAAAGACTTCCTCGATATGAAGAGTTGTTTTCGATTTTTTTTTTGATTTAGATAACAAATAATTTAATCAAGTTTCTTAATAATAGCTTCATGCATTCATTTTTGTTATTTCATTAACAAGTTCTGAAAACATGCAATTAATAGTGCAAATATTCTGCAATTTTTAGTTATTACTACGTTAACGATGAAAATCTTGAAAAATTACTTCTTCGCGAGTGGCTTCATAATATTTTTGCACTTTCACTGGACGGGTGCGAATTTTTTTCTGATAGACTACAGGCGTATCTTCTTCTTCTGTTTCATTATCATCATTGATACGGACTTCGACCCGCTTCTTAGGGGAGCCAATCTTAGAAATTCGTTTATATGTTCTTCCGTTTGATGTATCTCCAGCAATCGAAGATCCTGAGGCTACGCTACCGGCTGATGCTGCCGAATAAAGACCCCCGTTTGCAATGGGATTATTACCTCCAAATACACCACCTCCGAGACCAGCTGCGGCCTTAACGTTTCCACCGGCTGTTGCTCCTGCATAAAGCTCACCTAAAAACAAAAATTATTTGTTTTATTTTCATAATTCTAAATAGAATATTAAAAACTTGATTAGTACCACTAAAATGTTTTTTTTATATATAAATATATATATATATATATAAATATATATATATATATATATATATATATATACGCTCATTGCGTAGTAGCGCCGTCTATTATTTATTTTATGTGATAATGTATATATAGAGAACGTTCGTATTTTTGAAAATATCGATACGAAACAAAAGGTGTCGTCTGTCGTCATAGTTCAGGTCAGAATTTATTTGTATAATAATGCATAATTCGCGCTGTGTTTATTTTTAAAAAGTCTTTAAGATTTATTATAGACTGACAATATATAATTTTAATAGAATACGTTCAAATATATGTTTTATATGTAATCTGATTTTGAGGGTACAATTGAATCAACTGTTTTCCTAACCAGCAGCGTGACCATTTTGTCCTACTGATCCACCGAGTCCGGCAGCAGCTCGTTGTCCAAATGGAGTGCCAGCTTCTGCGTGAAGTAGACCTCCAGCTCCTCCGTTACCCCCAAGAAGACCTCCTAAGCCAGCAGACGCATGATAACCTAAAAAGTTTACTCCGATCGTCCCATCTTTAAATGATATCAATGGAGGAATCTGGAAAATTGAAATAAACAGTATAAAATTTATATATATACATGATTCATATATTTTCTTCATCTGTATAAATATATGTGTCGATACCATTGAAACTAAAGGCTCTAAAAACATATAAAAGTTCTGAATATTATGAAAGAATTAATCATCGTTATCATTAGAGAGGTATGATCATAAATTTAGTAATTGAAAAAGATTTGCAAGGAAAAATATAGAATTCATCAAGTAGAAATACTAATAAAAATATGTTGTATATTGATAAATAATATTTCGTAAAAATCTAAACAACTTTTGTATTTATTTTTGTAAAACCTTGAGTTTCAATAGTAACGATATAATCAAATAAAAAAAATATGTTGAAAGTATTTGCAATTTAGAGTAGTTTTTTTTTGTTCCAGTAAAAAGTTATAGAAAACATTTATTTAGTACTGGAACCTGTTATATTACTTTCAAATGTTTCGTAAATTTACATAATTTAGTTTTTAATTTAGAATGCATCATTCAAAAACTTGTAGATATAAAAAGATGAATGGTTTCACACACAGCAATCAAGGAAATTCAAATATATGAGTCTACAAAGCTGTGATATAAATTTAAAAAAAATTATTCATGTAATGTGGAATAGAGTTCTATCCATTCCTTATTTATAAATCAAATCGCGTTACTACATTTATCGAAAAAAACGAATTGCGAAAATACTCGTTTAACAGTGAAATAGAATGACAGTACAAATATAATTACTCTTTGATTGCATTTTTTGATATTTTTTAAAGTTTTAATTTTGTTTTTGAGGAACAATAATTTAATTGTCCATTTTGGTTCATTGAGATTATATGTTAGTGGAAAAGAATTACTGTAATTAATTACTAATATCTAAATTATTCAGTGCCATTATTTTTTCTCAGCTTAACCGAAGAAGGTCTCGTATACACACTAATTTTCTGGTAATATTACCGTTTCTAATAATATTCAGAATAAATCAATTATAATTTATTGTTTTATATAAGGCATGCCAAACTCTGTCTTATGAAGTATACAATGATATTATGCGTAAGATTGTTTTTGCTTTGTCGATGGCAACCATCGAGGAGAGCACGCAATTCATATACCACGCACTACATTGTCATACAATACTCCAGCACTTTAATTGCTAGAATAAATGAAAATTTTAACATAATTTATATTGTTAATTATTGAGCAAATGTTTGAAAAGTGATTGAATTCGTTTGATATCATTCTCAGCACAAACATATATTTGCTTCAATCATAATGAAGATTTTTGTCAAATGAAATAAAAATATTAATCAATTCAATAAATCTCACTTTTTTAAGTTTACACTTGCATACAAATTGAGATGTGAGTGACAGAAAGCAAGTCAATATTGGATGTCCTATACAGCAATGGTCCTCAACCGGTGTGCTGCGAGACTTTGCATGGTGTACCGTGGTAAAATGCGTTCAAAATGATTATTATTCATTCAGATGCTGAGATCTTCGGTCATTTACAATTATAATTATTCATGTGCAAATTATATTTGTATATATAATGCAATTAAGAACTTGCTTTATACGTACATAATGTTTACATTTTAGTCTGGGATATTCTTAAAGTATTATTGGATTGAATTGACTCTCCAAGAAACATCTAGACAGTAGTTATATATGTTATATGAATATTATTATAAACATATATACACGCTATGTTGTTATAATTGTTTTCAAATAATGCAATATGTATTATACAATTTGGATATTGTGAAAAGGTTCAATTGATAATTATAAAAAGGGTCACTGTTTTATCACATAAAAATTGAATGATTTAGTAATTAGCAAATGTAAACTCAAAAATAAGTAATTATTTCACACATTTTTGCCTGTATTGTGCCAAAAAGACTTGAGACTTGTATGTTGTATAATGTGTGGCATCTGAACAAGTTTGCGAGAATTTAGTTTGTTCTATTGCATCTGCCTGAATATGCCGGAAGGAGAAACCCGGGAAAACGTGGATTCGTTAAAAGTATCAAAATTTCAAATATATCTATGTAATGTTTCTAGAAGATTGGGTATTTCTTAATTTAACAGTTCAATGTATAATCAAAACACTAATTATGTATTAGATATTTAAAAAAAAGTAATATTAAGGAAAATGAGGTCATGGAAATTTTTTGCTATTATACAACGTAGAAAAAAAATCACTTCAGAAAAAGCCTTACTGTACGAGCGCGTGTATTGAATAAAGCTGTTTAAGCAGACGTTCCATAGCCTGCAATGGTGTGTGTTATTATACCATTTTTAGTATGCATGGTTAATCGCAAAAAAAAAACATCGACGGATGTAATTAAAACTGTTTGAAAATTATTTAAGCAATTATTTTGCCAGTATTTTTATTACTAAAGCAAATTGTAGATTTTCGCACGTTATATATATATTTAAATTATGTGATGCTAAAACCACCAATGTATAAAAATACCAACTCGTAGTTATTTTCTGATCTAAAATAAAATTTTCTCAAGATATAAGGTTAACGAATATGATACATATTTTATTTAATGATGTGTATTAATGTCGTAAGATCCAAAAATATTAAGTTAAAATATTTTTTTAAATTTTACTTTTGTGTAGTAAAAATAGTTCCATATATTTATCATTAACTAATAACGAAATTGTGTAGTTGTAACAGTTATATTTTAGCCTTGAACAAACTACTTTTACGATTGATAAAATGCAGCCAACGAATATTAGTGGATATTTTATTTTTTTAAATTAATATTTTATAAATCTACTAAAAGGTTGAGAAATACAAATGTGACTGCTTTTATACATTGTTCTTTTTTTTTACTAAAATACGAATGCAATAATTTGCTAAATTTAACATTAGTAGACTAATGATGAATTTGAGTAAAAAATCTTTAATACATATATTGACATAAATCCACGATGCTTTATACTAAATACTTTTCATGATGTTAAGGCGCACGTTTTTATGATTTCACGAATTCAAAGTCCATCTTATAATTAATGACGCATTCTGACTTAAAAAAAACTGTGTTTAAATCGTGAAAATAGTATATGTATGTAAGGCTTCGTGTATTTACTGATAAGCTCTCTTCTTGAAATTTGGTTTGAACAAGACTGGAATGATGAAACTTTTAAAAAGTTTCAAAATATACCTACTGTGAAATGCGATAGAAGATATTTTCAAGGAAATTTTGAGGGAAATTAGTTACGGAATTCAGTAAAGGCTAATACTTAAAAAGTGAGTATCTAACATTTGACATAGACACCTACAAATGTATTTTAAATGATTTACATCGCTATGTCTTTTTTTAAAGTTAAGTTATAAGAAGTATGCTTAGTGTATTGTTATCAATAGCAAGTAATAGTATTAGCTACACAGCAATGTCATTGAAAAAAAGTAATCGTAGTGAGGTGTATGTATAATCATTTCCATTTCAATTGAATATTTTCCCGCCGTGAACTATGACATGGCATTCTTTTATATTTGATTGCATAGTAATTGAAATTTTTTACTGATTCAAATTTTTTTTAGTGGAGCTCTGGCTGAATGCAAGCAACACAACACTTTAAGCTCAAGAAGAAATTGAATGAGTGGATCACTTTCGTTTGACTTAAAAACATTATGCTATATTTTCAATATACATCTCGATAAATTATTCGCAAAAAGTTGTTGAAGTTACGAAGTCTCAACTAATCAAAGATTTATCAAAGAAGACAGATTTGTATTTGTAAAATTGACATGTCTTAATGATGTACACATTTTTTATTGTTATGGTAAAACGATTCTGACGAAGTAGTTAAATCATTGCCCCCAATACATTGCTTGAATAATCTTAAGATTTTTTCGCATAACCGGTTAGAACAATTTTTCACTTGACAGGTGTCAAGTTCGCGGAAGAGTGGAAGCATTTTATAATCAATGTCAAATGACGTATATTCTCAATTCATTTGTTTTCAAAAGTTGACAAGAGCTGCATCATTAAATAATTGAAAATAAAATATTAAGCTATTTATGCGTTAATAAATTTACACATAGATTGAATGAATTCCACCACTGTGGAAAGAAATGATTTTATCGTGCTATAAATATTCGTCAGAATATACCAAAACATTTGATTCCAAATAGCATTAAGCATTAAGCATCGAGTATCTTTTTCCTTTATTCTTAATGACTTTTGAATTAGGTTTTTTTTAACGAATAAGTATATATTCATTATGAGCATGTTATTGTTCCACTAGTCAAAATCATTTAAATATATTCTCTATGATGACTTCAAATTTATTTCCTTTTAATCATTTGTGTTGAATACTTGTTTATTGTTAACTCAAAATGTATGTAAATAGCATAGATTTTATATGTTTTGTGTAGGTTTATGATGATCACGATGAGCGTAACCAGTCCTGATCTTTATTTTATGAAATCGTGGAAATATTACAAAAATTAGGTTTTATCTACATAAATATAAAATAAAGACTGTTATGGTTTAAGCGGTTATAAAAACTTTGGTGTTGTGATTGTTTTTATTATTTATAACATATCATGGTCGTCTTTGTAGTGTCTTGGAGATTTTCTGTTTTGCTAGTTTAAGATCATGCCAGTAGTATGTCACGTTACCTTATGCAGTATTTAAATTAAACTAGTTGTAATTGAGCATAACGTTATTCAGAATTGATTCCAGTTTGAAGAAAAGATATTCAGAAGCGTCGATTTCATGATGCATGCTTTTCAATAATATAATATCTAATTCTATGATGTAGCTACCATTACTAAGCAGAATCACATTGATGCATATTTATTTTATATATAATATTAAAGATTGTGCGTTTTATTGTAATACCATAAGATTTTTATATCTATCAGTAATGGTTCTACAAATCACAGCTAGGCACTGAGCCAAAATATCTAGGTTATTCAATTTATAGACTATCCATTTTATTTGTATCACACAATTAACTTAATTGACGTCACAATAAAACCCGGTTATACCAGACTGCATCAATAAATTATGGAAAACTACGTCGTGGATGGTATATGACTGATGCTAATTATCAATGTATAACTTTTATACAGGGAGCGAATCATAAAACGCTTTGACTTTAAAATTGAAATTAACCCAGAGAAAATAATTACAATTCATATGCATTCGAGTATGGAGTAAACAATCATTCTGCCATCCATACGGCAATTTACTCAAAATATTTCGTTTCTACACAATTTCCACGGAAAATTTTGTTAATTTTAATTTTAATTATGATTTATAAGATGGTTAAATATCCTGTGTAAAGACACTCGATCCTAAAGAATGTCGGCCATTGAATACTCTATTGAATAATATATTGTTTACGATTAGTCCTGAAAAAACCTTCTGGGCGACTAAATAATAGGCATTGGGGATACTGTCATTACGAATCAATTTGTTTGATATTGGAAGCGGAAATGGCTTAATGTTATTCACACTCTTATAAAAATATCATCGTTGATAAAATAATTAATTAAGTGATATCGAAGTATTCATCATAAGTATTTTGCATTGCTTATATATACGGAAATAAAACCGGTTATTGTTAGGCTCTAAAATATTCATTTTAAAAATTGAAGATAATATTAAATATTTAAAATATGCATATAAATAAAACAGTAGTTTTGCGGGTAACACACATTCAAACTATTATAAATTTCGTAAAATGAAGCCATTAAAAAGTACTTTAGTTTGTAATGTCAACTTTGAGCCCCTTTGAAAAATATTACAAATTAATTCTGTTGAAATTATTTGTTGATTAGGAAGTCGCACTTTTTTAAATTATTGTTAAGCAGAAATGTTTCACGATTCAATAAGTCTCAACATTCTTAAGCAAATGTCAGTCATAGAAACACAACAACTAATTGTACAAAGAAATCCATCATATTTTAAAATTAATGTATTTGTCAAAAGAAGTATTTTTACAAAAAATTGTAAAGAAATAATGAATATTATATTTCTTATGCAATATTATTACAATATGTAATAAAGCCAATTAATCATTGTATTGATCTATCTACTCATAATATAACACATTTCAAAGTCACTTGAATTGGCGATCTTTTCGTTTGATATCACATAAAAAAATTTCACTACAAAAACGTTTAAAAATGAATTATAAATGTAAAATGTATATACGTTTTTATGAGAGTTCTAAAGTAGAAAATCTATCGTTATTACAATGGCAAAAAAGATGTTTTAATACATTGATTACTTCGTTCATTATTATTGAAAGAAACACATCAATCAATAATTTATTTTATGCAAAGAGAATAGTATTATTTCAAAATATTATTATTATATTAAAAGATTCATTACAAAGAGACCTGAGATTTTTTTTTAACACAATGAAAAATAATTTAAGCATTTAATTTTTTCTCGTCATAAAAATAATTGCTTCAATATTCAAAATCTTTGCTTTGAATTTTGACGCTCAATTTTGTTTTAACGCTGTGATGTATATTGAAAATTAATATATAAAAATATTTATCGAAAAATTATATCGAATCGGCTCTGAATCATTGTAAACACGTCTTAAGTCAGGCTTAATGTTTAGTAAATAATAAGCTAACAATAATCTTGATGTTTAAAATCTATCACTTTAAATATTGACTAAATAAAAATCTTGATTTGACTATGTATAATGAGCTACCGCAAAAAGAAAAAAACCCGTCATTCAATAATCATTAAAAAGTAGTTTTTGTTGAACCTTGTCCATAATAAAAACAACGGATTTTAAATTTATTTTTAGTATGTATTCTAAAACAAATTATGAGGACAATTAATCATAATCGATGACGATAGGTGAATAATGCGCATATATGAATAGTATTCATATAATACTATCAGGAGACATATTTTTGAAAATACGTAATAAATTGACATACATCAAGCAATTATTTATGTTAAAAGAGCAATTTTATATTTGGGAATTCTGATTGAAGAAGAATAAAGATAGAAAAATTTTACTTCGAAAATATCATATTTTTGCTTGCCACATTCGATCTATATCTTAATTAAATACATTTAACATTTTCGAAAGATATCATATTAAAATCGCAAGACAAAAAGTTTATTCTGGTACAAAACAGTATATAACAGTTTGTGACTTGCTTAAGCTGACACGGGAGTGATAAATTACAGGAACGTTAATAGACCTGGAAACATTAAGAGTTTTTAACACTTGATATTTGACAAGATGTCGTTGGTTAAGACAGAAGTCACAGAAATTTTCAGAATGATGTAAATCTTAAGTTATGATGATTACGAAAAGTAAACTTCCTACTCATTTAAACAGAAACAGTTTTTTAAGTTTGTTTAAATTTACATAAAATATTTTAGCTCAATTGCTCAATCTACTTTTATCAACAATGTTTTAAACAAGACCTTTTCACAGGTACGCTATGTGTGTGAAAGAATAGATTTCAATACGGTGCAATAATATTGGTTGACTGCAGTATTGATTACAATTTCAGGTGAATAAATATATACTTCGTATCTTCAATGAATGTTTTTGCTAGATTTCAGATATCACAACTGCAAGATTGAGATGATTAAGTATGTATGGAGAACACATATTACTTGGGTGGTGATAATTGTAAGAATAACTATAAATTGGCTTATCTTACCCCGTTATTAGCAGGAGCTGATTTCGCCAACCCCACAATGGACACTGCGACCCCTAACGTTAGTAAGGCTGCTCCAAAAGTTTTCATAGTGCTAAAAATGTAAAATTTGATTATTTATTTTGACCTCATTTTGATGACGTCTTGGAGACATCAACGCTGGGTAACACAAGATACCTGATATATTCACTAATAAGATGTAACAAACAAGTTTTATACTATAAGATACAAAAGCTATGCTACGTTTCAATAAAAAAATAGTGAAACAGGTCAAGTATTGTATAAATAATTCGTATGATTTGGTTGGTATATTCCATATTAAAGCTGATGACGTAGGTTAAAAAATTTCTGATATTTGTATTACAGACGTAACAAATTTCCATATCATCATGATTTACTTTGAGATCACTTATTTATCTAAAGATGAATTCCAAGAAGTTTTGTTATTTTTATTTCGCAATTGCTTTAATCGTCCAGAAGCATTCTCAATAATTAAATTCAGTAAATATTCATGAAATAAAAATGTTAAACGTTTTTGGTGTGTTTAATGATCACAGTCTTAGTCGTAGATTGCAGATCACTACTTTCTATATGATAGATGCAAATCTACTACTGTATTACAAATAAGTTAACAAAAAAAAATGCTGACGCGGAAAATTTCAATAAAAAATAAATTTGGTTTGTAGATATCAAATGTTATATTATAAAATAACACTTTATTTATATCATCACAAAAGCTTCTACAATAATATATTTTTGAAATTACTATTATTTTTGTATTGATTACAGAAAATTTTAAACAATGTCTCTATATAAATATTATATTAGTACGAAGCAGGAACCAGAAAAAAGGGTGATAAAAGTGCTACGAATGTAAATTGAATAATCACAAAAAAAAACACAGGGAATGGTTACGTCGGATCATTTTAAAAAATCAAAAAACTTTGTAATGTCATGCGGTAGAAGAATATAATTATCCGATCCAGTTCATATAATGCTTTGTGTATTTGATTGCAGTTTATAAATTTTCACACTGCATTAAAATATGCTAAATATGATACCTAGGTACGAAATATTGGCCTTGTGTATTATTTATACATATATTTCGTACTGTTAATTAAATTTGTTTTTGTATGCCGCCAGGTAAGATTAATTGGATTTGTTTATAATAAAACCGGTTAAAGTTATAAGTGAATTATTATAGATACATATATGAACTACACAGCGGTCTAAATGCAGCCGAAAAAATTGTTTTCGTAGTTTCAGTTTACATAATAATGAATAAGGAAAATATATTTTTTAAACATAGATAAAAACGCTCGAAATAGATTTGTTCTACGTCAATAATAATATTGTACGTAAATGAATTTATCGATTGATTTTGGATCGAAATTGAAATGTTGGGTTTACAATCGATTTTTATACATTAAAGAATAAATTTCATGTGCCGATACTTGTATAAGTGTCAGGGGATTACAATGATTTTTTACGCTGCAAAAATTACTAAATCTATGGATGAATTCAACAAAAATGCAGTCCAATGCTCGAAGTTATTCCTTTGGGGATTACGAGTTTTGGGAACTCTTACTGAATCAAACCAAACTATTCAGAAATTCTAGAAATCAACTTCAAGTGAAACATAACTTTTAAGTATTGATTCTTTTTTGCTATACGTTTATATATATATATATCGTATTTCCACGATTTCTCGTGAAAGTTGAAAGTATCAAGATTTGTAATTGAAAAAACAAGTTTTATTATTTTATAAAAAATAATTGAAATTTAGTGTCAAGAAAATTGTTATATTATTTTTTAATCAACCATTCAATATAAACTTGAAGTAAAGATGTTCAGTGTGAGTGCGGATAAAAATGTGTATAACTTGAATATGTAAATTAAAAATTGAACTAAGGTTCTATTCCATCATTCTATTTTCTAAATGTCGTTTTTAAAACTGATTAGAATTTGAGTAACAGGTTTGGTAAATTAATTAGTTGTTAATGTGAATATTTTGGTTATTAATGCACATGATTCTAGATTAAGACAACAAGAATCAAGTGCAAAAATTTCGACGCCAATTTAAAATGCCATGTGTATCATTAATTATTTTACACCTAAAACATTTGTATTTGATGGTTCCAAAAGGCAATGCAATAGAATGATTATGTCAGTCGATCTTTGATACGCATTCGTAGGACTCCACCATTGAGCAAATTGTATCAAGGTTGAAAAATATTATGATACACTTTTTCCAACAAAAACCAAATATAAATGATTTTCTTCAAAATAATACATAAAAAAGAAGCCGATTCAGATCACGTAAATTTGGGCTGAGTAAAATGTATTTGGACATTAAATATAACTATAAAAATACCGACACGAATCATTATATCCATTTGAATGGCATTCAATACGCAAATTTATTCGACGGAGTATTGTTATTTTTAAATTGTAAGTTACTTCAAATTGCTTATGAAAAGTTTTGGTGGAAAATTGGACAATATATGTGATTATTACAAGCGGCAGTGGACAAAATTTTTGAATTTTTTTTTTGAAATATATGTAAGTTTTCAAGAGTCATTTTAAATTATATTTATCAAAAGCACATTTTATTAAATTAGTTTTTTTCTAACCAACACGCGGATAAATAACAGAAATGTTATTCATTTTAGTTCCCCCAAGCATATCCTTATGTGTATAAAATAACTGATTTCATAAAAAAATATAATTTAATTAACATCTCTTTTTTTGGTGTAATAAAAACAAGTTGAGATTGCCAATAATTCAACGCTTTGAATTGATCAGATAACGAAATTCAAATATGTGTTCATATTCGGGTTTTATCTTTGGGTATGCATTTCACTGTATTTATTGACCGATATTGCATTATGAAAAGACTGGAATCAGCGGTTCCAGTCTTTTCATGATTAAGCGGTTATCTGTAACACAAGCTTTGAGGCTAAGGTGGAATTTGAATTGTATGAAAATGAAGCCCATTACGATGTTCGCGTGATGGACACAAACTGTTTTCGAACACTGACCTCACTTCATCATTATAGTGGCATGTATTCACTGGCTACAGCACTGTTTTTATACACAGGGATATCATGTTTATATTTTTTTATGTGTTTTTATTTTGGAATTAAATATTCTAACATTATTCACTCGTCCATGAAAATAAGCTTTGTGTACGTCATTGGCTCAAATGAATATACAACTTTATCGTATATAAAATATAAAAATTCTGTTAGGCAAGTATTAAATACTGAATTAATAATATAAGAAAACCTCGCTGACCGCAATAAAATAAAGTATTATTTGATGCGCATTTACAACATAACACCGTATCACAATAATGCAATCATAAAATATTGCTTGATTATTTACTAGGTTTCACAAAAAAAAAAAATTATGTTAAAACACAAATTAAATGTGTACAAGATTAAATCAATATTTTGAGGACAGAATTTTTATGTTATCCGAGACTTGATTTGAATAAATTTTGTAAATTACAGTTCCACATGTTTATTTTATAAATAATTTTACAATAATATTAAAATAATCCAACCATGCATGGATTCGTTTATGTCAAGTCTATATGAAAACAATTATAGCCACATCTTTGATATACATATTGATAAAATGTAAAAAAGAAAAGCTACGATAATTTGCATATTATGAATCTAAATTTACAATGTTTCATTTACATTTGAACATAAACTATTAATTTATTATAATTGTATACAAATAATTACTATTTCATTTTAAGTATAAAGTTGATCAGACAAAATGTTTCCTACAATAAGTGTTCCCAGAAACCACGAAAGACAAACTCATAAAACCGGCTATGATTGTTTTTTTATCCAACAAACATTTTTTGAATTTATTCAGAAATACTAAAATCAAAGTGTAATTTTATAACAACAACAATTTTATTTACTTATAATTTGTTAGCTTATAATAATAGATACTTTACGATCGAGTCCTTCCACGAGGTAAAATTAATTATTTGCATCACAAATCAAGGCTACAATTAAACACTAGTTATGGTAAAAGGTAAGCAACACAACCTACCTGATTTTCTGTGTTAATCTGTCGAAACCACTCACTACACTGCGCCGTAAAGTTCTTATTCATTCCTTAAATGCGAGATAAAAAAATCACCTGTATTTCTTCCATCGCTTTTCAACGACCGCAGCAAATAGTTAATTCACAAGGATCAGCAAAAAAAAAAACACCAAACACGACTGTGTAGACGAATACAATACTAGAGTTTTTAAATATAGCAGATGCGCTTACCCTCACATTACATTTATAACTCTAAATAGTAAAGTCGAATGGCTTGTAAGAGTGAAGTCTATAAATGAAAACTATCAGAAGTATTTCTTCTGTTGGACATAATTTCATATTAATTACGATACGATTTTCATAGTATTTATAAATTACATTTATGACATGTAACTTTTTTTTATAAATTGATCATATAACAATTAATCATATACTAAAAAATATATATTTGACACATGTAGGTAATGATAATTTATATACTCACTATTACAGTGTGATATTTATCACGGGATAGATGGCATTATTTTCTTGCAAGCTTATATTCAATGATGTTGAAAATACTTGTGACAGACAGACATGTTCATACATGTATTTTCTACTCAATTAGAGAAATTAAAAAAAAAAACATATTTGATATCAATTGGAGGATAAAAATCATGATCAACGATTAATTTCAATGAGTTGAAAAAAAGTGGACAACTAATATGAATTCAAGATATGACAAATAATTGAGCCGAAACATGTATGTCCTTTTGTTAACATGATTTAGCACAGTGTTTGCCAACCTTGTTACACATGCAGATCGATGAAAATATGGAACATATTATACAGGTCGGTAGCTTAAGATTTTTTAAAAATATTATATGCTTTCTATTTGTTATGTTGTATATTATTACAAAAATGCGTGTTAGCATATTACGATCTGATTGCGAACACAAACAAAACGATGACACGGAATTGATCAGTAAATTGGTTGTTAAACAAATTTGTATTACAACATTATTTACAACAAAAATTAGTCCGGAATCTATTCCTGCATGTTTACTAGAATAGTCAAGTCTCGGTTTCAGTTTTCTTTATGAAAGAAAATATGATGCATTGACAAATATTCAATCAATTTCGTTTTTGTTATTGACATTGCCGAAAAAGTTTCCGTACATGAATGGGTAGTATGTGTACGAAAATTCAGTGACTTTCGTCACGTCGGACGGATATTCTTTTTCCATCGATATCAAATACTGAGACCGTTTTTGCATTCTATAACTGGACACCAGAACATAGGAACAATTTAATGAGATTTTCTTTTCTCGATTATGAAGTGTGCGAAGGTGTCATTAGTACAAATATTGTCCTGTTACTAGAATGTTCATTATCGGATTATTAGTGATTAAAGCAGTAAATTTAAAACTAATAATATACTGAAAAAGTGGAGACATTTTTGCGCTTACATAATATGTGCTAATCGTTAGATATAAAACTTTTTAAAAATATATAAAATTGATGATATTGGCTAAAGTTGCTTGATGAAATTTCAATATAGAATTTTAATTGTCGAAACTTTGTACGATTCAACATCTTTGTGGATATCATGTAGAATCAAACAAGTTTCAATAAATCAAAATTGCTTATAAAATTCATAAGCAGTCTAAATATGATCGGAATTTGTGTATGTTTAATCACCGGATTCTTGTCATAAAAAATCACGTGTTGTACAAGGTTTTGCTTCTTTAAAAACTACCTTACCTCAAATCTAAGCTGTTTTTTGATAATATCTTTCTTTAAGTTAACAATGCGCAAAAAAACCTCTTCTTCTGGATAGCCATCGCACATTAGCGTGCAGAATTCGTTGGTGGGGTTTTGACTCCATACTTTTTCACAGCAATTGTAAACAATATGAAATTGATGGGACGATTTATGATGCATTGCAAGAAAAAAATACGCAACGGGACGATGCATGATACATTTAAGAAAAAAAACACTTTACTTGTAGTGCAGTTGTTTCGAACCACACTTTTATCTTAATTTAAAATGAGCGACAAGAGGTCGCTGCTTTATTGGGTAAATCGGTCGTTTCCATCGTTGACAATTAGAATCTTATATGAAATGACAGTTATAATTTAAATAGTTTGCTTTTGGGTTTTGGATGAGACAAATGACGTTATGAACATACATAGTAAACTGAATTATACAATGTACATATTTGTAACACTCTTTGTGATAGTGCAGTGTGCGTAACACATAAAGCAATTATACATATTCGTAATTAAAAATATGTTATAATGTACGCTTGTATAATGTATGCATTTGAAATTTGTACGTTTTTTAAATTTTTATTACCTGCGGAAATTCAAAACAAGAATTCATTACACTTAAGAAATGTATTTTATAGTTATATGTATATTCTTGAGTTTTATGTTGAAATGAATAGCTTCGATCAGTAACTATAATATTTTTAATATCAAGTAAAAAAATATTTAAAAAACTGTTGCGAACGACAGTTTCAATTGGAACTGGAAATATAATTAAGCTCTTCGATTTGTATGCTACACTTGATAATCACTGCTGAATACGTTGCTAGTAAGTATTGTTTTCCGAGCGAGCCTTAGTCAAAATTTCGGCTACATACAACATCCATCTAAATCTAACAATTTTATACATATTGTTTTTATTGATATCACAGTGTATATAAAATACATATTCGAGCTGCAGACACTGAAGATTGCGCCCACCACGTGGAAAACTTATAATCATTTTTGTGCACAAAAGATAAAACGTTTGTGTGCTTTATACGAGAATCTTTTTACTTGACGTTCTCATTCTTAAGCGTGTTGTCATTTTAAGGCATACAAATTATCTAATACCGCGCGAAAACGAGTCTAAAAATGGCTATTGAATACATTGATGCATGGTTGATAAGGTGTCATTTCGTTATTTTCGGTCATGTGTCCTGATCTGCGTAAAAGAATAATTGGAAAACCAAAGTAGGGCTCGTAAATATTTTTTTATATATAACTAAAAATACCTAATTTGCAAAGGACGATTTTGAAATTTTATAATTCAATGATCAGGTCCGATTTCGCTCATAGCGAGTATTATCATCATTTGATAGTAACAGGTATGACTTCTTTATAACCGCCTTTATCTGCAGTAAAAAAACACGCAATACTGAGAAATTCACTGTTAAAACTATCTCTATGGATACGATACGCAGAAATTACATCACCTACGTGGAGTGTTATAATCACTTTAAAAAAAATAGTAGTCCATCTTCTCTAATAAATGAAGACTATTTTTCATGTTATTAATTTTTTTAGTGTTTTCAGTTCAAAGCCCCGTTGGCCGATCAAATTCTATGATAAAAAATAATCGCACACAATAATGGGCTGGATCAAAGTTAATCGAAAAAATTCGTATACTCGCTGGGGCCATTTTATATTACTTTTATTTGCGAACTCTCAAATGTCAATGAGCATAGTCCACAATATCAGATTTTTGACAATGTCAAATATTTTATAGCTCGAGTAATAAGGAAAAAGTTTGTCCTTTGAAATTCGGTGTGAATTGAGGAAATTTTCAGTAAAAATCTCTAAATACACACGAAATCTGTTTAAAGGCAGAAATATATTCTTAGTATAGAACGTTTCATGAGTAAGTTTAAGATTTGTTTTATTTGAAAAATAAAAAAACTGTGACTTTCATTTTAATATCGATGGTTTGACATTGATAATTTGACTTATTTCTGCCATGGTCAATTTATAAAATAAGCCATATTTTTGAATTGATTGTTTTTTTATGTAAAATACAAACTTTTTTCTTATATGTATTTCTTTGATAAAAGTTATATCCTAACATATTAGATGCTTGCTATAAAATTTATAAGTTAGTAGTAGTCAATATAAAGACTATCTATATATCAAATGTGAAGTACTATCATATAATAAATATAGAACATATTAACCATGAAATCTGTTACATATTGCTTTGAGTAATTGTTTTTAGTCTTCAATAATTTCTTTTTTAAGGTGTTAACTGTCACTTCTTGATGGAAAGGCATTATATTTTAAATAATAAAAACACATTTTTTTTTTAGTACTTATTTCCACAATATATTTTTTGATCAGGATATTATCATTTGATAATTTGTTAAAATCCTTTAATGAGCTCTTAAACCATTTTTAAATTACTACAAAACATTTTGCCATAATTTGTGAGAACAATATTTTACCGTTAAAATTTCGTAATCTCGATTTTTAACATCTCTTTCATTACGTGTTTATTAAAATTTATGACTGATTAATGTTATTTTATGGCGAATTTAATCCCGGGTTGTAAAAAAGATTAACATATTAAGTTTTTTTTAATAAGCAGTAAAAAATGTAGATGACACTATACTTCGGAAATTATTATGTTATTATTAAAAATTATAGACACGCCTCAAATGAAACAAATATATTTTACACGGAAGTGTAGTAATCAAATATAGATATATCATTTACATTTATTATTATTCACTGGTGAATTGATTATCTACGCGAGTTAATGCGTATACTAGACAGAATCCGTGAAATTACTTTTTACATACAAAACATAGCTAATGCGGTAGTTTTTCGTATAGAGACCCCTTACAGCAAATTTTCTACAAAACTCAAAATTTTCAGAGTCGAATTAGAAGTTTCATAAAAATGTTATATTATACATACGTATATAAGAAGATGAATATGGTCAACGCTCTTGAAACGTGCGCTTGTAAACAAACTAAATAAAAGTCAAGGTCATGATATACATATATATTTTTAAAGTTTTTGATTTGGTGATTTTATTCAATTCTTAAAATATATTTGAAAAAACCTACCCTAAAAATGTGTTATGTGTTCCTAACATCCCATAAGAAACTTTCCTATAGCGTAGTGCCCTTCTTTAAGCTATATGATGGTTGGCTGTATACACATAATTGATTGGATAGTTGTATGTTCTTTAATTTATAATTCGTGAATCTGAGTGAAATGTATTTGTTAATGCTCCTAAGATAATAATAATGTCTACAATTTTATCATTAGACAAAGACACTTCTGTCATTGCGATGAAAATTAAGAAGAGCAGAGGACTCATGAATCTATGATGTTTGATGAATGAACATGCGTTAATTATATAGGCATTATCTAAGGCTTAGATAATGCCTTATGCTTAGATTCTATGTAGTGTAGGTAGCTGAAAGTTGTAAATATTTTTTTTTAAACTAAAATCGCTTCTCAATAATATGATTTATCAGTGTTCGACAGATGAGGTATACATTATTTCTTTTGTAGCTTGACATATTTCTCTTTCATATTTTAATATAATATTATATAATCCTACTGTTGATAACACTATTATTAATCATATTGATGAAATGAAAAGTTCTTTTTCTTATTCTAGAACACCATCCTTTTTGAATGTATTATCGATATCTTTGATTTTGTTATATGCTTAACTCTCTATTAATGCTCATCGCATGTGTTCCGATTTTGATAAAGCGACATCTACTGAAATGTCTAATGATTGTTTGTAGCAATCAAATAGCAGTTTATTAAAAAAGGGCTGAATCAACTGGGGTATATTTAATTTTTAACCTACTGATTATTTATGAATTACTATGGTTCAATTTTCTAGATCACTGATCCCACTAGGAATTCGAAATGTAAAGTACTATTATTGGATTCAATTTATTAACTATCACATTTTTACTTTAAGCCGTAAGTGTTGTATTTTGTAAGTAAATTCTAAAGCACTGATATTTGTTTTACAATAGCATGAATATTTAATTATCATTAAAAGATTTCAACTCACTCTGAATGGATTATACATTTTTTGTTGCATAATCAATACATTACAAATCTTATAAAAAATGTGGAAATACCAGTGTTGTTTGGATATGTTCACTTTTTGTCAGAGTTAATTTATCGGTCCAAACACTTCATTTTCATGTAAAAAGTCAACCATGTAATTCACAAAAAAAACTTTAATTATTGTTTTCGGTATTAAATATGCGCCTAAGAAACTTTCCAGTACTGCTAAGGTTCATCGATAGATCAGCGTTTAAAAGATAAATTAGCAAATATATTTCTCGTATACATTGCCGGTAGACTTGAAATATTAGGTGGGAGTTTTTATTCATAAACAAAAAACAAATTTATTCTCTTAGCCAATACGCTTTTCATGTCTTATATACTGTACAATATATTAAAAATTTAGTTGTGTAATTTTTTTTATATCGCTCACTGCTTGGAAAACTTTGTTGAATAAGAGGTCATCTATTTATCATACTAAGGTTATAAAACAATTTATAATTTTCATAATTCCTTTCAAGTTTAATATACATAATAAAACATTGTTTTGAAATACGTGGCCATCATTATTAACAAATTAATTCTATTAATCATTTCATTTATTTGTCAATTTGACTGAGAGCATATAATCATTTGATATTAATTAGTGATATGGAGAGCTGTAATTGCCTGTCCAGTTTTTATATCAATTTGATTATATTGTTATCATTTTAAATTTAGAGGTCAACATGTTGTCAGTAATATTTCTATTGCAAGTGAATGAGATGGATTGTTTGATGAATAAGAAAATAAAATCCGTGGTTAGAGTTAGTAAGTAATATTGATTAACATATAACCTACTCAATTTTTAATGAATTGAATTGAATTGAATGAATATGTGTCATTATTGAATTTATTGTAATTTCGTTAAAAAAAAATTACATATTAGATATATTCTACCAAAAACCGCGATAGAAAAGTGATAAAGCACACAGCAATTGTTGAAAAATTTAAGCCATTTAATAAAACCAAACATGAAATACATTCTAAAAATGATTTTAATTCTATATTGTTCATATGTGTTGTGAAGGAAAAATGAAACATTATGGTAATAATGTGTGCACTGGTCCTCATTATTTAATAATTTACAATTATATTTACAGCGGACTGGTCAACCTTTACTATCACCTCTAGAAATCGTTGACAAGTCTATTGTTTGTTATTATCAATGACAGTTGAATTTCATGTCAACTTATGCCGATCCATTGGCTATTACTTATATTTTGGAATGAAATTATTGGCCCCCTTAAATGAGTATGCAATAGCCTGTGAATTTGAAAATGTAAAAATGAATTGTTTCTGAGAATCGTGTTATAACAAATAATTTTTGTAAAAATATGAATTAGTTCTTTTTTTTGACCGTGCTAAATCAAAACCATAAAAAAAGAAATGTTTGTTATTATAAAGTTTCGAATACAGAGAAAGCAACCAAAATTTTATAACCATTCTAACTAAGTTAATTTGTGGCACAGTTTTAATATTAAACGAGTTTTGAGAAGATCAATAAAAGAATGTATATTTGATTTCATCTTATTCTGTTTATCTAATTAAAGAAAACTGAAATTGAAAAACTATAAAAAATACCAGAATATCTGTTAAGTAAAATTTTTTGCAACAGAGGCATCTATTAACAATTCATTTAATTTTCATTATAATTGTGATTTATAGCTTACTGTAATGTTGGCAATATTTCACTAATGAAGTTAAGAGTACCTGATAATGTTGTATATCCGAATGTATGCCATTAAGAGGATAGTGCATTTAGGCTGTAATTCATGTATTATTATTGAAACTATGTTTTGTCAACATAAAAACATCATGTATTCAATAAAAAAAAAGAAAAACAAGATTATTGTAGATATCACTTTTTATTAAATTTCCTCTACCAAGCCTATAAAATAGTTCATGTATCATATAAAGGTGCAAATTGTTACATTACATATTACCTTTTAGCTTAATAGTCTAAAAAATAGAGGTATATATTTTCTATTTTCTATGTTAAATGATTTCACACAAAATATAAAAGCAAAATATATTTTATGAAATATATGCATATTAATAATTGTCATAATCTCAATACTTATTCGAGAAAACTCGTATCACAATGTAGTGGACCCAAATTTATTTTAAAAATCACAAATGTACCGAAGTGTTTATTTGTAATGTCAAACAAATGTTACAACAATATTTGATATTGAAATAAGGATTGCAAACTTTGATGTTATTTTTGAACGTACAAAACAAAAATTATCATTTCAAATTCAAGGTACAAACATTCTTTAGTAGGTCGATTTTTTTTAAATAAAAAATATATTCTATAAGAATAGTTATGAAAATTTTTCGAAAGGTGGCTGAAAGTTATTTCAATTTCATGCAACTGTAAATTGTAACGGAGTTCTATTAATTAGATACCAGTTAAACCAGACAGTAAGAGACAGTAGTTTTTGGTTGATTTGAGAACATATGATGGTGGATTGAAAAGTGGTAATAACATAATTTATAAGTAATACAGGAAGTAACTAATATATTAAATGAACCTATAATAAAGAATAAGATAAGGATTGAAACATTTAATCAATGAAAATTTATAATGTTTTTTCGGAAACTGAAACATATTAGTAATAGACTGTGAAGAAAGATCAAGAGGAAAATTTGAGTTGAAAGAATGTGTTGAAAAATTACTTTTACAGATTTCAATTGAATATTTTTTGAATGAGAATATTTTGTTGCATATGTTCAAATACATATATAATCATCGATAAGTATGCAGAATCCTTATCGAAATGATCAAACAAATTATTTATGACAGTCAATTAAATTCATCATTCTTCCTCTTCGACGACCAGGATTTTCTTTGAAACCTTGACAGGCCTGTGCTTGATGCGAGTAACTGAGACTGATCTGGCCTGTTCTGCACGGCGGAGGGCCTTGGCATCGTTCCTCGCATCTCTGTCTGCTGCTCGAGCTCTCAGTACTTCGGCTCTGGCTTTCCTGGCTTCCACACGTTGCTCAGCTGCCATCTTCAGAAGTGGTCCAGTTTGCTGGACGAGGGTACTTACAGCACTCAGTGTGGCGATTGGGATCTGAAATTGAATATTATAGTTATAAGTTGTTTTATTTGTAAATAATCCATTTCAACTATTTTTTAAAAACTTTTTTTTAAAAAAAAAAATATTACATTTTAAACGTAAAAAATTCTATAACAGATGATTATATAATAATTAATCTTTTATAGTGAAATAGTTTATTAGTTTTTAATGTTTTCACAGAGATGCCATGAAATGATATTTTATTTTTGTTTTTGAAACTTGTTTTTTATTAATATTTTTGATTTAATTAATACAATATGATGATTGTTAATTAAGTATTATGGCTGAAGTTTTTTGCCATCCATTGCATTAAAAAAAAAAATTTTAATTCTGTCAGAATAAGAAAAAAATTACGTATTTTGTGTTTTGGTCAATGTTAAGGATTGCAAGAGAAGCTTGTTTGTTATTAAAAGTTTAAAATAAGACTTTTAGATATTTGGTTGTAATGACAACTTACATTTACTTAAGGTCATAAAAAGACGAAAGACAATGCATGCATACTTACCATTTTCTCAAATATAGGAGAAAAGCAACATGAGGCATGAAATAATATTTATCCACAACTTTTTAAATAATTTTTTTACACCACATTTAAAGAAAATCGAAATTTATTATTTAAATTGTTACTAACTATTTCACTAAAAATTGAGTTTATGGATAAATACCATTTCTTTGAAAGGAAAAATGAAAATGAATATGTACATACCAATATAGCGAAAATTATAGACCCAGGTACTGAAGAATAAAGAAGAGTGCTTTTAGAAAATATACAAAATTAAATTATTTCAGTAGGTACATAAAAGATTGTATTAATAGAAATTAAAAACACCTCAATATAGAGATTTTAATTAGTTGACTAATGTGTCAGAAGTAGACATCTATGCACCAAAAAGAAAAGTAGATAGGGAAGGCAAATAGTTGGAAAATAGAAATTGTCTTAGGAAATCATAATAATTTTTACATTAGGGAATTATTAATGAAGAATGTGTGATTACATATGTAAAGAGTATTTCTTAATAAGGAAATTTTTTGAAATGTTTTAATAAAGTTTCTCTCACTGGGAAAAAAATATTTGTACCCAAGTATAAAATAACTTATTTTGATTGTATTGATCTTTCGAACCATAATAAATAATATAAATTATTTTACCATTTGTAGATACGTATGTAGTATTGAAATAAACCGTGGGTAGTGAACTGTCAACAAGAGTATTTTAGAAGAATCTAACATATATTTAATGTTTATGATAAAATAAGAAATATTAAAGGAAAATTCATATCGTATGATCAAGCCCACAATGATTGATGACTGAAAAGATGAAGATAAGATATCAATGATGAGAGGTTGAAATTAGCATCATAGGAGTAGTGTACATTTTATGAAGTGTACAGAAGACATGGGGTAGAGTGGAGGTTACCTGGCGAGGCAGAGAAATCGTCGAGCGGCCTGATAGTTCCACATGACAGTAAGGGCGGTAAAAACTCCACCCCGGACTGCTCTACGCAGTCCTACTCGGTACCAACTCACGTTGAAAATTCCGTCGATAACATCACTGGCATAGTCGGTCTTTCCTGCTGCCAAGGCCTGAAATGAGAAAATAAATCTGTAATATTGTACAATGGCTTTTAATTTATGAATATTTTACCATGTCATGTGAATATTAGTCTACATGGAAATGCAAATAATTTCTCATGCAGTTATCATGAGAGAGCAAAAATCTGGCAAAGATTTAGGCCATAGTCTAAGAAGTATAGGCAGACTCCTTTAAGAATGACAATTATCATTTTTCTTGATGTCTTCTCTCGAGAGTAAAAATTCATAAATTTATAAATAAAACTTAATGATATTTTTTTAAACAATTTCTTTAGAAGTACAACAATCTTACTATAGGGCCTCTAATATTCTTAATGCAGCCCTGATTACATTGTTCTTTCATTACATACAAAAATATATGGTCAATATTGATTGATCAAATAAATAACATATTTTTTTTCAATATAAAATGGCTTTTATTATATTTTGTAGTATTACATTTTAAAAACTAGAGCATGGTTAATAAAAGGTAAAAATACCCACTTCGTAATCCGCACTATCCTTAGCATGTGAAGCAACTCCGCTGAACTGCAGCGCCGCGGTAAGCGCCACACTCACTAATATCACGGACACCAACCGGTTTATTAGCTGCAGGAATCTCATCTGAAAATAAGGTTTAAAGTTTTAATGATAGTTAGTTACATTGTATGAAACCTAGATGTCGTGGCTAAAGCTTTGTATTAAATTTAATATATAATATTTTAAAACCAGGTGACATCGTTTCAAATCGATATTTGTTAGATTATGTAAATTATTATTCAATAACCATTGTTGGCAGCTGACATAAATTGCAAGAAGATAGTATTTCAAATAGACACAAAATAAATTAAATGCATGAAAGTTAATCCAAATAGCTTTTGCATTATGAATTTGGAAACTAAACGATTTTGATATAAAATTTTAATATCTTTTATGCTATTGTATTCAATATACTATAATTTGAACTTCTGAAAAGGAATACAACTACAAAGTACTATGGTGTGTCAGAAAGAGTTAATAAGTAAAAAGCACAATAAAATATATTTCTCCAATAGTTTTTATACGTATTATTTCTAAGCATAATTTTGGACGGTCGGTTTTGGTGGGAAGTTCGTTATTTATTAACAAGAATTATTGTTCTTTATAAATGTTATTTATTATAATTTTATTTCTTTATTTGAAAATCGATCGGAAGAAAGAAGTTCGTCTGTTGCAGTAGCGTATTATGGCACAAAGGGTATAAAATTGTGACCTCAAAAGTAGTAAACATGAATGACCCGCATATTTTTAAATCTGTAGCTGTAATAAATTGTGCATGTAATAATTCCATTCAATCCTTTTTTGCATAATTTTTTCGCTGTCCCCAAAACAGGACTTCCAAATTGCGTCAATTACATTAAAGGCTACTTATGCCTTGGGTGAATCGAAAAATAAAGCTATTCTTTCATAAACATCTGTTTTTGTTTTGACGGAAAATGAAGATCGGAAATTGAGTATTTATTGTAGTTACAAAGATGTTCGTATTCACTAATGAAGTAATAATTAATGTTTTAAAACAAAACAAATTATTTTTAAATTGCTTTGTAAGTATAAATAATTAGGCTTATTTAATAAAATGATTTGTTTATTACATGGAAGTTGAAATTGAAAACACTTAAAATATCTTTTTTATATAAAAAATATATTGCTCACCAAATCGAAACGTGAACGTTTTTGTTAAATAATTTAGGTGTGTATGTCTAAAGAGTGATTTTATTTACCGAAATAACAACTAATTATGTGTGATTTTTAGACTCGTAAAACGAAAGGAACTTATTATTATAGTAGAGCGCAATATACTAGTTTGAAACAAGAAATGCATATTTTAAAGATAATGTTTTTGGATCATTATGTAACTCCAACGAAACTTTCTTTTCTGTTGTGCAAGTATAAGCATGTTGTTATTAGTTTTCACCGGAAATATCCGTTTGCATAACTACAAAAGACTATTACACAGAAGCGAATTTCGGTTATTTTATTAAGACACAAGTCTAGAGACATTTGCAAACTTGGTGAATAAATTATGAATACACTAAGAACTAAAATAACAAATGGGGATTTATTTTATCAGCGTTTCTCCGTTTTTGGCTGAAATATTATATGTTTTTTAGGGAGGGTTATGTAAATTAAAAGATTATTAAACTAAGTCATATATTTATAGATTAAAAGATTGCTATGAATCATATTGAATTTTTGAAATTAAGGGAAACATCTTTTTAGTTTTGCGGGTTAATTCAGAAGAAATACATATGAAGTTGTCATCAATAAGATTTTTGGAGATATAAAATTATTTTTTAAGGTTTCGTGGATTTACTTCCCAATATTGTTTTAAGCTAGTTAAAAATTCTAAAAACAAAATCTGAAATATCGGATCAGTTTTGTTTTTAAAAGTTTTTAAAAGTTTTGAAGTTTTGTTTGAACGACATTCAACTTATTTTTATTTACGTAAATAAAATAACGAATATTATTATATATTTGTATAAGATTTTTAATCTGAAATGTTACAAAATGAGACAAAAATCTTGGTTTTCTATACTGACAATGTATGATATATTTGTATAAATCAGTAATGTTATGTAGGTAATTAAAACCATTATAGAATTGTTTGCATTACAAGTAAAACAAATAAATTTCATTGGCAATTAAAATGGAAATGTAGGTCACAAAGTACAACATATAATCAATCATTTTTTTGAAATTGCTTCTTAATAATTGAACACGATAATCTTAGTTTATTCTTTAGTACATGTCACGTGATTATTCACAACCTAGCAATATATTTTATTTTTACTTGTGTATTGGATAAAAATCGATCACTGACTATAAAAAATTACAAATATATTTCTTTTTACGATTCAAAATATTCTATGATCAATAAAGATGCTCCGCGGAAAACAGTCACTTGTAGAATAAATAAATTTTACCTTTGGTGTATTTGAATAGGATTTGTAATGCTATTTTGACATTTGAATTCATTGCGAATTGAATTCTTCGCTTAGAATATATTTAAATACTATACAATTTGATATCGTAATTTTTTATGAAATATGGACCTCAATTACAGCTGTTTTATTGAAACAAGTATAGAAGTCTGTCATATAGAAGCCACTGACTGCTTCGTTGAAGAAATTGATCACACTCCAGTTCACACTCTTGCAAGAATAAACAAGGGACTGTTTTTATTTTAATTCGTTTTTGAAAAAAAACATTAAGCTGGATAAATAGAATTGAATAATTCGCTCATAAAAATTTATGGGCACGAGTGGAATACTATCCGATACACTTTTAGTATGTCATTACAAATTAATTTGACATACTTGCGACTTCATTGGTAACTTTGTGGTTATTAAAAAAATCCTCTCTTTCTTATTAACGCAATGTTTTCGAGCACGTATATTTTTTTATTTTACGTTTCGCTAAAATCTAGTATACTCAAGTAAATAATAAGTTATTAGATTCTCAATACAATTAGTAATTAATATTTACCATGTTGCCATCGATACAGTACAAAATATTACATTTGAATCTGAAGATACTCTAGATATAAGCGAAACATATAATAAGCGTAGTCAAACAAAACGTGGTGTTTTAAATAAATCAATGATCTCATTTAGGATATCGACTGAAGGTGTTTGATAGAATTTCAATATCAAATTTTATTTGTTGAAACTTGGTACAATTTTAATTAAACCAATCTGTATTTTTAAAGTTTTGATTATTTAAGTGATAACATTAAGGTGAGCATATAGTGTATGTGTTAGAGGTGAAAAAATCGGGGAGAATGGCAGGTCCAGGGATGAAAGCTTTCATGCAACGTTACTGATCAAAAATCTCAATTATACTAATGACATCTTGTAAGAAACTATTTAATTACCATTTAATTTAAACATTCATCATTGCGAAACTACTGTACAATGTACAACACATCCTAACTACAACATTGTAGATGAGTATGAAAAAAAAACTAATTATTTAGTACATCGCCAGCCTATAGTAGTTTAACGCATGGTCTACATAAGAACCTAAAAGAAAACGAAACATGAGACTATTAAAATAACATCTTTATTAGTATGTCTTCAGTGTATAAAAAACGGTCTAGTTAAAATATATACCATCGGTTTATTTGAACGTCAATCATCGTGGAGCCGATCAATTTAGATAGCTTTATTTTCATTAAAAGAGCTTTACTATTGTGCGTTGTACTGAACCATTGTAGCTATCTTCCTTTTGAAAAAATGCGTCCCAATTTATATTTTGTTTGTGCTTCGAAAGCGCACTTTTTGGATGGAATTTTTTGCTCAAATGTTAATAATGTCGGTGTATATATTTAGTATTTGTCACACTCAATATTTTTTAATGCAAAATGAGTATCGAGGGCAAATTTTTTGCTGGAGTTAAAAAAACAATGTGTATAATGAGTAACTTCGTGCTATTAAGGTTTTATTGTAAAACGTATTTATAATAGCATAATGATCTCTGACGTGATTGATGGTGGATTGGCAATTATTTATGAGGCTTTTTGTTCAGGTGATCTACTTTAACAAAAATAAATTACTTAAAAAAATACAAACGAATGAATACGCGATAAAAAAAATCTTGATGATCGTTGCAATAATAATATAATTTATTTTTAATAAACAATCTCATGTGGGTTATATATATTTTATGTATGAAGATGCCGAAAGGCGGAACTCGGTTTCGTTAGTGAAAAAACATGTGGAATCGAACAAAATTTCAACAATTCGAATTTGATATTAAAATTTCATTAAGCACTTATAGTCGATATCATAAATTATGAAAACCTGTCTTTGTCGTATATGTTTTGTTCATTTTAAACAAAGTAAATTAAGCTTAAAGACACATATATATGACTTTTACCTAAGAATTGTGACACAACACCAGTGAATATCCTATTTGATTGAATTACCTTTTATATCTTTACTTGTTGATATATGATCAATGATTAGAAAAAATCGATATTAATCTTTAAATATCTAGCTATATAAAATACTGCTTTAAATTGTGATGATGAATGATAATTATGAGAATTTTGCGTGTAAAATATAAATACACACGTAATTATCATTTAACCATATTGTTAAAAACTTACATTCAAAAATAAAACTATGTATTATACTTAATATATATAAAATCAGAACTATTGAAACCGCTCGAATACTTAATATTTACTGTGTTAAATTAAAGCATAAAATAGATCCGTTGATGTAACAAAAATGAATTACTTCATTTTAATTCAAAAAAATCTATTTCCTTATTGACGTCTGTGTTAATGGAACATTTATTGATAAGAAGAACAATTAAATGTTATAATTACAGCGTGAAGTAAGGAAAATACATTATCGCAAGAATCAAATATAATGTTTGTTGCCGTTAATGCCTCCGGGTTGTCAGCTGAATTAAAAACGCAGTTATGCGGAAGAAATATAAATCGAATTTTAATATAGTAAAATATACTAGAAATTTTAATATTCATTTTGAAAACGGATATATATTTTATCAATGATGCTATGCGGGTAAAGTAGTATGTGTGGGATTTCAAAATAAGTTGTAAGTAGTTAAAATTTTTAAAGATTCTAAGTATCGAAATAATTTCGGTGAAAAGGCAACAAAACTTTAAAGTTTGCAAATGTCTTTGTTACACAAAAATAGTATGATAATGGAAGATGTGTTTATTGTGAAATTCTCAAATATGTAGTAATCGTGTGTTTTTGTTGATCAATAGGGGAAAAGAAATAATGGATATCACAATTACAATATGATAAAAAACAAAATCCTAACATTCACGCACCGTACGACTCCATGCTCTGTCTAGTAGATATATATTTAAAAATATATAGGAGGTAGTTTGCTCTTCGAGCTGCTTAAGAAATATTTTTTTATCAATATTTAATTACAATAATAATCGCGACAAAATATTGTATTATATATAAGGTTTTCAATGCAGGTACTCAAATCAAAGATGACATACGGATCAGTTGTATTATACAAAAAAAATAATTTGTACACTCACAATTAGCAAATAGTTAACGTTATTTATTATAAAATAAATACTTATCAATATAATTTTAACGTTTTATATTAAAAAACCGTAGCAACTTGAAAATGATTCATTGATTCTATACAACATAAATTGGGAGCAATGAATATGTGTGATACATTTTATACAAAGACCCCCACGTGGCCTTTTTGTATGTATTGTACAATAATTTTATCGAGTATAAAAGTTGTAAGTACTTCACATTCTTCAGATTATATCTACAAACATTTTCATGCGTAACATTGTAACCATTGAAAGTTTTTTTTTTAACCAGAACAGTAGGTTTTTTTTAACATTGAATTAAGTCAGGCATTTCTATATTCCGTTCATTATAAATTGCAGTTGGTTATCAACAATTGGTCACGTTCAGACATTTTTATTATTATTTTTACAATGAAAGTTTTTATTTAAAAATTAACTATTATAGTGCGATAATAACGAACGAATAATTTGAAACGAAAATAATTATTTAAAAAAATGTAATTATTTTATTTGCCATCGAAGATTGAGAAAATTAATAAAATAAGAATTCGATAGAAGAGCCATGTGAATTTTTTTTATTATACCTAAATAAACAGTGTGACAATGTGTTACTTAATGTACTAAGTCTGTTAACTTTTTGAAATCCATCTTCCGATTAACTGTAATGCAAGTTTATTTATTACTCTTAGTGACCTATTCTATTTAAAATGCTTTTTACCAGTAATTGATTAACGTTAATAGTTTTGTTGATTTCTAATAACTCCGAGCAATTAATTTTATTTCTACTGTAATAATTTGATCATTCAACAAAGTATTACTATATCATTAAACTCGTAAAAATTATGACCATTTTCTTTTTAATGATTTTTTAATTGTATGTTTTGTTATTGGGAAATCATAAACAGTATATCGATATGTTGTATACGCTAATTTATTTAAATGTAAAAAATAAGAACTCTGAAACTTGAACACTTAAATATAAATTAGTAAGAAAAGAAGGAACAACAACTCAAAGCATGCGGCCTTTATATGTTAAAGCGTTCTGTAAATATGAAGTATTCTAAAATTCTATGTTTCGTCTTATATTATGAATGTGCATAAAAGCGTTTTATTGTTTGGCGAAACTGGAAAGAATGATAATAAAAACTTTATGTAAAATTCAGTTTAAATTATTTAACAACCGCCTTTATTGGGTCAGAGTAGATTTTTATAATTACTAGCATCACTAAGTATGTAAAGACTCTACGATATATTCTTATGATTTTTTATCGTAAAGTATCATTTCATATCTGATTATTATATTATTCTGTCATTAGGCTATAATGACATTGATGAGTATTTGTATTATGCTGACATTTGATGGTGTTGACCAGTAGTTGTCTGGCAAGACGCGTTTCTACAGTACGCATGAATCTTGATAATATCCATTAAATTTCTAATTAAAATAAGTAGTACATAGGAGTTATATTACACATGTATAAATAGTAACACTATCCACGTCAATTAATTTGGCACGAACCCAGTGATGCACGATTTCTTGAATGAAATATTACACTTGACATTTTTGACGAGTAGTTATCTATTGTCTGTATTTTGATCCATTAAAACGAATTGAAAAAATATTTGCTGTCAAATCGAATAAGCATGACAACTATATTACAAATTAAAAGTAAAAATTAAAGATAATACTAACATAATTTCGTATAATGAAAGTAAATGGAATGGAAATATATAGACAGTATTGAATGAGACATTAGAGAAGTTCTTTTATACAGTAAAACTGGATCCATTAATAGGAACACTACATTAAGTTAATAGTAGCATATCAAATCTATGATAGTTTAAGTGCTCAAAGAAGAAATAGAAACGGAATTTAGAATATTAAAAAATCAATATGAAGATTTTTTCTATTCAAAGAAATGTATGTTATTTAATCATAGAATATTTATCTCATGATTTTATTAAGAAGCTGTATTGATTCAACATCGTACAATTTTCATAGATTTTAATTACCGTTAGTTGAATAATTTATTATCCTTGAAGTTGTCTGAAATTGATGAATTTATGAAATTTACTTTTAATTACCAAAAAAAATAGTGGTACATATGTGGGAATCGATTAATTGATAAACAATAATTTGCGGATTTCAAAAAAAAAATAAAAAGACACGAAACAATATATTGTATATATGATGAACGAAAATTTGATAAAAAAAGATTTGTGTTACAAAGAGTTAGGACATTTAAATTGAAAATGTTTAATTACGTATAAAATGAATTTTCTGCAATGAAACATTTGTGGAATGTAAGTGTTGAAGAATAAACATTTTGATGTGTTATAATTTACTAGCAAATGTTAACAAATAATTTATGATAAAAATATGCCTTTGACAGTGTGAACTGATACTAAAAAGAAAATGTAAATGTGAAAAGTACTTTTATGTATATTTTACATACATAAAAATAGTAAAATTTCTAACTATCATAATAAGTATTACAGATAAATACTTACCGATAGAAAAAGATGCATCATTTTATAGGTCAGAAAATTTTATATTTTGTTTTCTTTTTATTTTCAATCGATGCAATACAAGAACAAATTATAAATGTGTACAAATAATTCTTTGGCGGAGAGTTGGCATTATTTTTCAGCTGACATACATTTTTGTATATCTTTTTTCGACACGAACTATGGCAGATACAATGCAATAATTGCGAGTTAGGCAAATGATGTAGTGGAAATTACTTCTAGAAGCAGATGTTCAAAAGGAACAAATTCCACGCAGAGATGAAAGTCTAAGAGATAATTAATTGGTTTATTTTTCATGCTTAGAAGTCATGAAGTTCATACATAATTAAGTTTATCCATCGTGGTGAAATAATGTATGCACATTTTCAATGAATGTCTAATACTATTATGTTAATTGATGCTAATTTTGCTATTATGTGTTTCAACGCTATGGATATGGTGTTTTTAACAATTATAGACTGAACCATTCGTTGATACAATGAAACGAAATGAATTCGATATTCTTTTCATGAGCTAAAATTAAATACGTTTAAAATTGGATCACGGGATAGCTGTTGACAACGGACACGTATTATCAGCATCAAAATTTCACACAGACACATCAAATATGTACTATATATGTAAAAAAAGACTGCTACATTTCTATCATTCATAATTTCAATGTTATTACATATGTTATATTAGACAGAAAATTTATTAAAGTTTACTTGTCATAATTGTCTAAACAAAACATCCTGAAGGCTGCATTGTTAAAACAAGCCAATTGTAGCAATCCCTAAGAACCCTGGTTTAGATATTAGAAACAACTTTTTGTTTGTTGTTAAGTTGTATTAGTTTAGGCATAAGTTTTAGATTCTGAGGATCGTAACCAAATATGAACATAGTGTAATTTAATATCGATACTATAATATACATATAAAAAAATCTGTATATCTGTCTATAATTAACTAATGTAATTTTCAAAATCATACCAAATGAAGATAGAATTTTTATGGGTGTCACATGCGATATGGTTGATGCTGAAATTTTCAACTTTCAACTTAAAAATTAGTGATTGATTGATGGACAATATTTTCTGTGTTATACGAGGTAAAGCCCAGAGTGGTACTTTCAACATTAACTTGTATATCAACGCCATAATATCGCCTGAATCCAAATCTTAGAGCCTTCTTTTTTAGGTCAACGTGGATAATAAATGTATTATAATTGGTATGAAATATATATTTCGTTTTACGAAATTTACGCCGAAGCTCAATATTATTCGGTTAACTTTTATAATAAAAATATTGTTATATCAACAGTGGGAATTACATCGTAAAGCATGTGTGAAAATTGTAGTGCTCAAAAAAGATCGCTCAACTTTCTCACCAATTATAACAACAATTTCTCATAACGAGGCAGTGTAAATGTTTATTTTTTTAGATCACTAATTGTATGTTAAAGTGAATATTGAAAGAAAAGATGATTGTAAAAGTATTATTATTTAAATATAGTAATACAATTGATTGAAGGTGGTCTTAAACATCAAACGGAGCGCTTCTATTATGCACATTAGGATGTATCCATCTACAATTACAAGAAAAGCTTCCACCATTTCATTAAATCTGATGTGTAAACTTTTCCTCAGATTTTAATAATATATGAATGAACATTTATTTTAGTTAGCAAGTATAAAAGAAATGTGAATTTAAATTAATCATAATTAACCTCTAACATCTCAAATTAAATTTAAACGTCAGAAGTAAGTAGTTTTTTCAAAAATATAGCAATGATACCAGTGTTTGAAAAATTGTCAATGACATGATTTTGTAGAAGATTATTGATTAATTTTCCCTGATGATTTCCATAAGTTTGTTTAATGGCAACACATATTTTTTATATTCGGTGTTGGAACACGCATTCACGCATACGAATGCGTGAATGCGTTAAACGATTAAAAAAACGTCGTGTAAATGAAAAGTTTGTGTATCGCATTATCCGCAAGATTTAAAAAAAAAGCAAAATAATAATAGCAGCAACAATTTGAAGCAATAAATTAATAGTTTTGTTTAATTGTCAAATAAATGAAGCCTCATACCGTACTCATCCGATTTAACAATCAGAAACAAGATTTTTTTAAATGTTGAAATTAAACGCTCACGAGCTTAATTAATCTATCACCATATCGGGTCCCTAATGACTAAGAATTCTTTTAATTAAAATGTTTTTCATGTATTCTATTTGAAACTAAGTAAAATGAAATTTTCATACAAATATCTTTGTACAATCAGTTTTGAAGCAATAAAAATCTTCCATAAAAAATAAAAGAATCACGTTTCACGATATTAATGTGTGTTTTTACATTAAAAATTATTGCAGCTTGGATTGGACGTGTTTTTAAAATATCAATATTAATGAGAACTAGCATAATAAGTCGAAAAAAACTTTTATTGCATTTTATGAAAATATTCTTTAAAAAAAATAGAAACATGACTTTTAGTACTATTTTCAAAATATGATTATGATCAGGGACAATACAATAACAACTTTTGTTTCATTATGGCTTCAGCTACAAATATCTTCAAAATGTTCGAATTGCAATTTGTAGTGTCAGTAATATGTAAACTTTATACTGACACAGAAAAATTATTTACTCATTATTATTTAACCAAATACGCGAGGTTGCAGAATTTTTAATATTGCTGTAAATTCAAATGACAAACATTTCAGCAAAAACAAGTTTTCGGTGTTAAGATTTTATGTAAAGATAACCACGGTTACATCGAGTTTAAGACACAGTTGTTTTATCTCTATGTCTAGTGTCTATATGAAAAAAAGTGAAAAAATAAATGGCGTACATATTCTTCTAGATTCAAAAATGAATTTCCCAAAGTGCATTTTTTTCCAGTAGTACAAATATTGGATTTACAATAAATATCAGTTTGAAAGAAGTAGAAACACAAATAAATTGAAACTTTTTGAAAGAATTAGAAGATGAATGTAACACGTATGTATGGGATTGTTTTGCAATATGTAAAACTACATTTCACGCTTTGTAGTGAGCGAATCACGTGTAAAACAAAAATAATGATAGTAAATGTAAAAACGTAAAAAACAAATAAAAAACTTCGTTTACATTCTTTAATATCTGATATAATAAATGAGAAATGTAATTTAGTGTTAATTAGCGAAGTAATTTAAAATTAATTATATTAAAGTTGTACACTTAAAAAATACGTTTCCGACTGTTCTTTGATTTTTATCATTATGAATGCAAAATGAATAAATTGCAAAATAACAATATCAAAAAACTACTCTAATTGACTCAGTGTAGTTGCAATAATACCTGTACAATGATAAACACATTTTTTCAACTCGATTTATAGTAATTAGAATTAATGATAACAATTTTCCTTATAAGTAACTGAATAGATGAATTAGTAATGATAAAAAAATGTTGGACTCTTATTTATTAAGTGTATTGAATTTAAAACTCCATCATCACTTTGATCCATAAACGTAAACAAATATATTACGAATTAGATATTAATAAGCATAGCAAGAAAAATGTTTAAAAAATCCACGCGAATGTTTTTTAATGTATAATTTTTTTAACTAAAAAATAAATTGCATCCGTAACTGTGTAAAAAGTTTAACAAATTACAGTGGCATTCTATTGGATTGATGTTAATTGAATATTAATGATTGATAGAAGATTGTAATAAAAAAAATGAACTTGGCTAGGTTCATGGACTTTTCCATAAGTAATAAATCATCATAAATTTTCATTTCATTGCCTAACGAGAGTAATTCGTGGTTTAAAAAAAATGGATATATTACAAACACGTGTCGCTATAGATTGTTAAAGTAGTGGCGCATTCTTTGGATAGGGTCTATAAATTGACAAAGTGGGAATATTTAAATTCAAAAATGCTACATAACATTTTAAATAAATTCATAATGATTTATTTTCAGACCAAGTATAAATGTTTAAAATATTACTGAAGAACTTAACGCTATAAAAATCTATGATTGGTGATGAAAATGTTAAATTATATTCTCCAGGCAATTATAAGCATGACTTTGATCTTATTTAATTTATTTCAATACAACAACAAATCATTAGTGAAATATAAATGCAACACTAAAACATATTCATATGCTAAAACTTTGTCAACTAGAGACGATAATTTTTGGAAAGTTATATATAGTTCCATGAATTTTAATCGTGTATATTGAATGAAGTATTGTTCATTATTTTATCAACCACCACAGTCAGTTGGTGACATTTTCAGGATTGATTTAAATCATAAATACCGCTGAGAACATTATAACACGTAGATACTAATTTATGGTCACATATCAATCAAAACAAAAACAATCATCATAAAAACGAAGCAAAAAACATAGTATTGAAGTGACTCATATCTCCTTATTTCAGATCGCGAATCATAGCGATTGACAGGTTATCGACTACGAACTAGAATAATTAGTTATACGTGCTCTATTGCATGAATGATAGGCACTACGTACGTGCAGTCTAGCATGTTGTATTTAATCCTTTTATATATTATTAAACAGATTCAGATATGTTTTCTTTTATGATTACACTGAAAAATGGTCTAACTGGAATGCGGAATAAAAGTTTTCTTCTGACATAGATGTTGTTTATTATTTCTTACTATACTAAAAAGAGGTTTTTTGAGAGCAATTAATTTCCGAAACTTACTTTATTAATGCTTAAATAATCATTATAATTTTACACATTCTTTAAAATTTGATTAGAAGACTGAAGAGCTGCTGTGTTAAAAAATCTATATGCTCCATTTTATAAAGACATTGTAAAAAAATCTGCATGCTATGCCATAACAAAAAGTTCTGTCACATCTATTTTTTTATTTAAAAACAATAACACGGTGAAAAAATAGCAATGTATTTTAGTTCTACAAAATTGGGTGTGCCCACATATAATCTTATTGTCATAGACATCTATTGTTTCATTTAGAATTTTGAAAATTTAGTGTCATTGTGTTAAAGTAACAAACTAGGCCGTTGGAACAGGAGAGAGGATGCGTTGTGTGCCTTTTCTGCACAGCTATATTTAGATAAGCGAATGTTAGTTTAAGCATAGTTCTGACGATTGCGTGAGCCGAAATAGCTATCAACTATATTTGTTAAAAATAATTTTGTAGAACTAAAATACATTGCTATTTTTTCACCGTGTTATCATGGAGTTCTACCAAGTGAATGCCAATTCAATCGATAAATCTAAAAACAATATTATTTTCACGTTCAAATAAATCAAAAATAACTTTTTACATAAAATATTTACTGAGACTAGATTTCCGAAGGTCTTTTTTCAACTGACATTGGTTTGCTTTCAAACAAAAGAGTTTTTATCAATATTGACACTTTTTGGTTCCTTAAACAAACAAATAAGGTGTCAAACTGAAAGCGATGCTTGCTTTTCATACAATGTAGTTCTTTTCATTAGCAGCGTAGTAAAATGATGCCATTATTGATTTTGTGAATATCATGATATTTTAAATGTGAGAGGTTCTTTCGCTCAGATATATTAATGTTGCTTGTTCAGTGTTTTGAATAAAAGCTACTATATACACAGTTAACTTCTATTTATATGTCTAAAAATAATATTTTAGTCCTATTTGCATACGGTTTTTACAGCACCGTTATCATTGTGTCCGGTTATATTTATAATATCGCAACCAAAAATGTTTAATAAACGAATTGATGTGTTTTTATTTCTTAATATACTCAATTGACTTTTTATGTATATTGACAGTTTCGTGATTTGAAGTATCGTAAAAAAATTAAATAAGGATTTCACTTTATTTACAAAAAAACAATACATACATTTTTTTACAAGGTGAAATCATTCAAAAACCTTTCTAAAAATCTAAATAGCTTTTACAATAACCATACTCGATAATAATACATGTAATAATAATAATAAATAATACATTCAAGTTGTTCAGATTTTTTATGTTGATAGATGTCATTGTTTATAAGCACTTCGATATTAATAGTTCAATCATTAATATGATCGCATTTTGACTATCTGAGGAAAGATTGAACGGATACAATTTGCCAGTGACGATGTTGTAGTTTGAACAATCGATTGCTACGATGGATCGTAGTGGTGGAAATAAAGAGTTTACTATAATTCAATATTACAACATTTATTAAAATAAGTTAATGTTATTTATTATGCATAGCAATTGAGGATTGAAGAAATTAAAACAATGGTTATTTATTCGGTAGATAAAAATGTACCAAAATTGAGATTAATGTGTATTTAAATTGAAAAATGAATATGCTAGACTTAATAAACTCGTCTTTTTCCAGTGATTCAAAATCCTAAGTATTATAATCACTAAAGTATTGGCGGTGCCTTGTAGTTTTTTAAATATAGTGGTCGGTCGAATGAACTAATCAAAGACAAAAATAAATATTTGATTATTTCGCTTCTGGCAGTGTTCTCGTTTTTGTTAAAATGTCATTATCGCGACGAACAAACGTGATACCGAAATAAAACGTACTTATATTATCTATGCATGTTTGCTACCTGACCTACCGCAACCGAGTCATTTTCATAAGAAAACAGTCGTTTTTCTTAAGTTTAATAGTAACATTAGCCGCCGTATCAAAGCTTATACAAGAAGTCTCGCAATGATTTTTCCTGTGAAAATAATTTATGAGTAGGAAATGTAGTCGAGTGGTAAACGCTGTTGGGTATGTCAAACATAATTACAGAGGAATAACAAAATGCTTCAAAAAATCAAACAAACCATTAAATCTATAGAAAATTAATGACAACGTTCTTTAAATTAAATTGATTGTTTATCGTTTTTAAATAAACATATTTTGGCTAAATTTTGATGATTAATCAGCATGGGTGTATCTGTGTTCATAACATAATATGTTGAGTTAGTAAAGAATAACACGCATTATTTATTGAAAAATATTTTTTCCAGCTAATTTTATAATTTCGCTTTACCGTCAAGAATTGACAGTCAAAATATAGATTTTTTTTAATGGAAAGGATGCGGAAACGTAGACAAATTTGTTGAAATATAATTCCTTTCCATCGAAAAGTGTTTGTTAACACCATTAAAATAAAGCAGTGTTTCTAATGATATATGAATAGAACAAAAAATCATTTAAATTTGTTACACATATATTAAGCTGTGGATCAACAACCTTTTTTGATTTACTAGCAAAAAGTTCGAGCTTTGAATATATACTGTCCTTTAATGATGATATTTTCGTATTCTTTTTCTTTCTGATGAGAGAACTTGTGATTTGCTTAATATAAATGCTTTAAATTTTGACAATAATAAATGAAAAAATATTGAATCAAACACATACCTTATTAATTGGATGTCACGTCTTTGATAATACCTTTAGTCGTTTTTACCGAATCTGTGAAAAAAAAACATAAGTTATTAGTAAAAGTGGTGTTTATTATTGTTTTTAAAGGTATTTTTATTGAATTGTAGATACAATGATAATATGTTTATGAATGATAGTCTAAAATTTTAAACAAAGCTTACACACATCTGAAAGCTTGTATTGGTTCTTTGAGCGATGGTATTTTAATCACCTTTTTGCGGTAACCTTGTTTTGCACCATGTAATTTAAAAATATAATTAAACAAAAATAATCTATTTGGAATCCGATAAAAAAGCGTAGCTCTCTAGTTATTGAACATGTATCAACCAAAAAAGGCACGACTTCAAAACAAAAAAAAAACATTAGTGAGAAAATGGTTCATTTTTTACTGAGACTATAATTATATTGGTTTTAGTTCATATATATATATATTTGGTAAACGTGCATTGTTAACGCCTAATCCAAATAACAAGTGTTTTAAGTTTAATTGAGAAGGAATTTACTTGGGTGGAATGCTGTTATAATATGGTTTAAAAATACTGTTATAAATTTTAAATTTTTTTAAATACAGTTGACATTTTGATATCCATAATATGGTTGTATATCATTATTTTGATATTCTGTAATTTGTAATGTAACATATTTTGATACGTGGAAAATATTTGCCGTTTCATTCTTAATTTAATTAAAAATTTTAGGAAATCTTTTTTATCATACGAATTGCCATCAATTTACAATAAAGTAAAAATATCGGAGATTTAGTTAAAAAATAATTATACGAATTTTCGATAGCTATTTTGGTTTTAATAATGATGTGAACCCAAAAACGATATCAATCAATTAAAATAATTACATTAATAATAATACATTTGAAATATATTTTCCTATTTGAATTATTACTTTAGTATCAAACATTATAAGAAGTGATTTGTTACTGATAAATAAATTAAACAGTTTTTTCTCACGTGTATAAATTGTTACGCGTGATTTTACTAAGTGGCCTCAATCAAAATCAATTGATTTAAAATTGGTTCATTGAATTTGTTTCAATTACTTTTATAGAACTTGTATTTCTATGTTCCATTTATGCGATGAAGAACAAACACTTTTTAAAAATTACGAATATAAAAATAGTCTAAGCATGCGTAAGGTATCTTTGCGAGTCATAGAAACATTTTTTGACTTTGTGTCGACTTTCATGATTATTTTAATTTATTTTATTTGTTTTGGCATTAATATCGCTTAATTTAAGTGTCCAAATAGCTAAATATATTTTTTTTTATCTGAAGTTGCTTGATGGAATTTCAATATCAAATTTTAATTGTTACGGCTTCATACATTTATTAATAATAATTCTTCGAATATGTTTAAGATTGACGGGGAGTTCATAGGAATTAAACAAATAAGGATTAAATGTGTTGATTCCAAAAATTTTAAGCTAGATGTTTTTAACGATAGTTTTTTACATGGTAGTATGATTTACAATAAATCTAAAGTCAATTGTATAATTTAAATCATCTGAAATCTAAAGTCCAATCTCTTTTTTCTTATTATCGTTATTCAGTTCTTATGAATAATGTTCTTTATGTACTTTCATTATTATGTTGTCAAATTTTGTAATGTAATGTATTCACTTTTCAAGTGTCAACTGTCACTTCTTAATGAAAAGGCATGATATTTTAAATAATAAAAACACATTTTTTAGCACTTATTTCCACAATATATTTATTGATCAGGAACGGTTTCGCTAATCGCGAGTATTATTGCATTCTATCAGTTGATAATGCTTTTAACATATCATGCCATGTATTGCTCAAATATTTTTTACAATCGATAAAATAATATCTGCCTGCAAGGCAAAGCTCGTATTGAAATACGGTCGTCAAGATTGTGCCGCTTTTTTACACATAGTGAAAATATTTGATTGTAGCGCAAAAAATACAATGTAATAGGCAAATTGTCATTGATTTTTTATGGGCAAAGCAACATTTTTTACACTCCTTTATACTTCTCAAAATAAACCAATTGAGATATGAACTCTCTTCAAAAGCTGCGAGCATAAATATATAAAATATTGGCCAAGATAACTAACTGGACACGACGGTCTCGTTATAGAAATGTGAAGTCAAATTGTATGTGAAAAACGATTACAAATTCAATGATCAACTTGTAAGTGAGCCAAAGCCCAAACGATACAGTTTTAGAATGTAGGCAATTACTTGGGATAAGAGTAAATCAAAAAAATAATAATTTAAAAAAATTTATGAGAACCAACCGACTTTGTGCTTCATTTTTGTAATAATTACGCTCTGCCTTTTTTTTATCAATAATTGTATGGTCACGTCATAAACCAAAAATTGTATTAAATAAATATCCACAAGATCTGGCAACGCATTGAAATATCCACTATGCATGCCATGGCAATATTAATTCAACAATTCTAAATATTTAATTTACTAAGATATAGGAAGAAGCGTTAATATATCGATTGCTAAATCCGAAAAAAAATAATGACAAGAAACGGATATTTTTTTTCTATAGACGAGCTAAAAATAGTACCTCTTATGATTTGATTGATTTACGTATTTAGCCAATGTGTTTTTTATGATAAAATTTAATTACATTTTTATTGTAAAAAATCTTAGGTATTTTATTCATTTTTATTATGAGTAGAGATATATATTTTTTTGTTTTGATCTGAGATTAATAATTTTGCCTATACATAACAAAAAAATATATTAAAATGGAATTTCAATTAAAAAATTCCAACATGTTAGGTATAAGTTTGCATTATCATAGCCTATAATTATTAAAAATTATACGACATAATGGCCGTTAAAATAGAGCTAATCTAAATATAAATATTTTTTCTTAAGATATTTTAAAAAATCGACAGATGCGTTACAAACATGCCGTTGAAATAAATGAAGTGTTAGTCATAATATTCATAGCTTTGGAAAATGTTTTTTATGTACATAGAAACATAAACTCTTTTTTAAAAAAATCTTCAGTACGAAAAGCTTTTAAAAATGCAAGGTTTTATACGAGTGTTATAATAAATAAATAATGAGACAATCGTCTGCCATTTATAAAATGGAATTCAAATGGTATGTATGACATGTAGGAAAATTGATATCCATACACCTCATATTGTAGAACACCATTAATCAAAGGATGAATTATTAATCCAATGCGGTAAAAGGTATGCTTTACATAAAGTCAATATTTATTGTGCTCTGAAATAAACAAAGTATTTTTTTATACGGAAAATTCTGCTTAATCGTTGGCTTATATCACATTATATACAATATATATTTATAATTAAAATCGTGAGGTAAAATTTGTAGTTTAGGAAACAAATATTTTTGGTTCTAAATATATTAGTTACTTGATTGATAAATTAACTGACAAGGATGTTTGAATGGTTTTGAGATAACAATATGGCCAATAATAATGGTTGTTTTACTAGCCAATAAAAGATGGAACTTAATATATAATTTCTTCATCTTGAGACCATATAAAATTAAATAATTAAATTATTCTTTATTATAAAATGAAAAAATACTGTAGGTAAAATTAAGAGCTTCACTGTCGTTTTTTAGAATAGTGTTTGAATTGAAAATGAGTGCCGAGCATATTTATGAAAAACTATTCTTAGTTACGTTGAATTATGAATGAACACAAACAGAAAAAATACTATTACTTAATAATATAAGACTTCGTGTGTATAGTATATAGTATAGTTAATATCAAATAGATTGCGAATAGTTAATTGATAACGGCGTTTAAAAGAACGCTTAAAATTAATAAACACCCTCAAGCCATTCTCTCAGAAATAAAATTTATAAAATATCAATCAACTCTTTCCGTATCGATTAATTATTGGTTTCTAAACATTTTTGTCTAAAGTTTTTTTTTTATTTCACACTGCATATAGATTATCTTGAGAAAACTTATTTGGAAATATACGCGTTATATGGCCGTGGTATTTTTGTTTGTATATACGTGCTAACTAAACAAAATTTTCTTTACCGAGGTGTGACGGTTAACGACCTCAATGCTACGCCTTTCGACTTGCGCGTTTCTAATAAATTAACTTGTGCATTTTTTATGTTTGCAGTATGTTCAATAATGAAATGTTCTTTTCGAAATGGAAATTACAAGAGGGTGAATTGTTTTATTAATAGTGAGTAATCAACGGGATATAGCTTAAAATGTAGTGGTATTTCGTTTCCACCAACGTCAACAATTTTTTTTAAACGAAGCAATAATCAAAAATACATATTTCTTTGTCTTGAAAAGATTTAGGGTTCAATTTTATAATATCAAATGACGGTAGTGTATTGCGAAATTGAAATTATTCTAATTTATGACGATAATGCTTTTGATACAATTTTGAATACGCATTTATTTTCAAGAAAAATATTATAACAATCCAACCCCAAAAAACAGTTAAACTAACTACACAATAATATTCTTAAAGAGATGTCATCTGCTAATTATTTTTTTTTAAACTAACCTATTGGAACAACGTATTAATTTAAAATGGTACCTTATCAATTTGTCAATTTGACAGCATACATGCTCATTTTGTTTATGCTATAATTCTGGTTTCAAGCACAAAGAATAATAATATTAAAAGTACTTTTATCCAAATGAAAATTTTTTAATAAGAAATAAAAAAATTCCATTGTTTAAAGTATTGAGATGGGTGTTTGTTTAAAGATGAAAAATATATAATTCAATAGAAATATATGTATTTCAAAAATCATCGCCATTAACAGTTTTTGTAGTTTGCCAAAAAATATTGAAGGGCTGTAAGTTCATATGCTATATACATTTTTAAAGTTTTTATTTTAAGCGTAAATTTAAATAAAGGAAAAAAATATGACTCTGAAATGGTAGATACTTAAAAAATTATGGTGTTCACTGCAAGAAAAAATTTGATATTTTTTTTTAAATATGCAATTAAAATTAGTAGTCAAAAACTGTTGACTTTTATGTTAAAATATATATGTTATATTAAAGACGTTGTTTAAATGCATAATTACTATTATATTCATACCAAAAGATCATTTGAAGGTTTTGTATTAAAAAGCAAACTATATTCTATGCATTCCGCTATGTCCAAAACAAAATACTTAAAGTGGAACAAAATGACTTCATATCTAAGAAATATACTTTTGATCGGAATATTAATTTCACTTCAAAATAAGTCTGACTAAGAACGCAGATTCAAAAATGATAAAAAATGTAGTTTATGGTTTTAGAATTTTTTCTTCGAATTGACTTACATTGAATGAGTACGTCAAAATCGACAGTTCAGAGATGTAGTATGTAGATAAAAGTTACAGAAGTGCAAGAAAAGATGTTTGATGGCTTTTCAAACTAGCCTATATTATCGAAGGTAAAAAATTAAAAAAAAACTGGCATTGACGAATCATAAATAATTGAGTTTTTGACATAATTATTTTTGCTATAAAATTAGACGGAAACTCTTAATTAATTATTTGATCGATTACAGTATAAGTAACACAAATTCTTACTGAAGGCGATGAGTAAAAGATTGACATGTCTGAAGTAGAGACGAATTTTTTTTAATGGACGGCTTGCATACTTAATGACTGAGAAATGAAATGTTTTCTAAATTGAAATTACACTTCTTAAATGTGTTCGGTATACAAGGAATAAGGAATTCAAATTGAAAGGTGTTTTGTTTATCGAATTTGGAATGATATTTGATATTATTTCTAACAAAACCTACCACATAAAAATTAGTAAGTAAATTGATGCTATAATTTTTCCCAATTATATTGTTCTGGTAATTGATTTTTACGGCTTCTTATAGGTCGGTTGATACCGGTTTATATTCAATTGATAATGCTCGCGATGAGCGAAATAGTCCTGACCATGAAATATATTATGGAAATTGTATTAAAGAATAGGTATTTATTATTTAACATATTACACTTTTTTTATCAAGAAGTAACCGTTAAAATCTTAAAAGTGACTGTAATAAGGTTATTTTAATTATATGCCTTAACTCTTGCCAAAATTTTTTTTTTTAATGATTTAAGATTTAAAATAAGCTCATCTATTTAGTAGTATTATATTTTCCATATTTGATGAAAATATTGTAATTATATACACACACGATACTAACTGTAGCAGAATGCACGATTATTCTGAAGGATAAAATACGGGTTGTATTCAATTAAAAAAAATACTTTGAACTGTTACATAACAGTTCAAAGTATTTTTTTTAATTAATATTAGTAAAGTAATTTTAAAGATTATCAATTATATGATTTTTACAATGCTCAAGTCATTACGTTTACTTATTTATATTGTTATTGGGATCAGATATCTCTTGGTATACGTATTTTATATCCGGCAGAAAGTTTTTAATTATAATAATATTAATAATTGTTCAAGAAAGAATAAATATTTTAGTTAGTATTCGATATGATTTTTTATGCCGGTTAGAAATTAAAATAATTAACATTATTGACTTGATTCTATGTTTTATATTATTTTTAAGCGTGGTTTTAAATCTAAAAAAAATAATTGGAGCTAATTGGTTTGCGATAGTAGATCCGGATCGACGCCGCGGCACTTAGTTTGTTTCAAGGATTTCAATAGGTACATTTTTATTATGTATTGAATCAATCACGAATCAATAATTCAATACCTGCAATATATTACTAATTATTGTTCAGCGTTTCATAATGCATAAAAAAATCTGATTGAAACTGTATGACAGAGGCAGACCTAGTATTTTCAGCTCAGTTCCTGGGATCAGTAGTTTAGAAAATGCTTTGGAAAAAATATTTTTACTAAGCAACAAGCGAATTTATACTTTAGCAATATCTTTTTTATATATAATATCGCTTGATCTGAAGGCATTTTCCAGTAATAAATGAAACATTTAAAAAGTTTGATGAGTTCCAATTCACACCACGACTAAATTAAAACACAGTTGCAAAAGTGCAGATCCAAAAGCTCTTTTAACACGTTCCGCAACTTTAAAAAATACGTTAATGGTTATTTAAAATTGGATTTGGAAAAGTATCAAACCTTTCCTCCATTCAGACCTTAAGAAATGTTTTGATCTTGAATAAAAATAAAAGTATCCTAAAATTTTTACATTACTTCAAATCGAGCCTGTGTTATATTTTCAATTGTTCTGAATGCTCAATCGTAAAGAGTGTGGATGATCAATATTTCCGTGTAGATGTATATTTTATTGGTTATTGGCGCTTTCTGTTTCGTGACGCTCTTAATTCCCCTAGTTTCGCCTCTGGTCGCTCAAAATTGAAATTAGGGTATAATATTTGATTTATTTAATGAAACAAAAAATGATTAAGCAATTATTCCTACAAAAATAGCTCAACTGTCAATCACATATTTTTTAATAAAAGTGATAATGGATTTTTTAAAGTTATTATCTTGTCAAAATTGATCTATTATAGAAATAAAAATTAGTCAGAAAATATTTACAATGTGCTAATACTAATTTTCAATTGTATTATATTTTCGAATTTTAAATTAGGAACGAGTAGACGTGAAGACAATCAATTTGTCCTTTATGCATTACTACACCATTCATCCGATTGATATGAAACTGTAAAAATTTATTGAGTACACTTTAGCAAAGGTTTTAACCGTAGTATCTTCTCCCCAACCCTCAAATAGTAAATAAATATAATTAAATCGACACGATTAACACATAAATTGTTATCGTAAAAAATCCTTGAATTTCTTTATTCTAAGATCGTAGTAACGCGCGACGGGTCAGCTAGTCGGAAATAAATTCATAAGGTCTAAATAGCTTCCCAGAAACTTAGACGTTATTCTTGTTCTAGATCGATTTAAAATAAAGGATTAAATTGAAAAAAATTATTAAATTTTATATCAAAATGAGCCATTCAGTTATATGCTAAACTGGCCACTGAATGAACACATATAACACGTTACGTATGTACACGTTATAACATATTACGAATTAAAATATTGTATTTGAATTTTCATATGTTACTTTCAGCCCTTTTGTAAGTTTACTGACTTTCTTTAAGAGTAAGTACTCTTTCAGAAAACATTAAAACTTATTCCAAAATAATCTAGTATCTAATTTTCTGGAAATATTTATCTTTAACATTAAATATATATATAAACTATTGTTTGCATGAGTATATTACATTTGACTAAAAAAGATTACAGAGTATTCGGTATAAAAAAATAACGATGCATTAAAATTTACTTCAAAGTAATTGACATAATTCATTTCATATATCAATGGTAATTAATGTAGTAACCAACCTCGTTTATTGAGAAGCATTTAATCAAAAATGTTGTAATTATTTTTCTCGAATAATATTTTTGAAAATCGACCTAAATAACCTACACATTTTAACCTTCTATTATAACATGCATTCACTTTTAAAACCTTCCATTTTCATATTATAAGTAGTTTTTTATAAAAAAAAAATCGCTTTAAAGCTCTACAATGACGTGGTTAAGGAACGGGTTTTTATTATGAAGTGTGTAGTAACTTCTTTTATATAAATAAATTGAAAATTTCAGAGCTGCATCATTTATAGTAAATCTATAAATAGCGTCATGATAGATTATGAAAAAATGATATGATTGCTCATGTTGGAGGTCGGAATGCAATTTATACTTTTTAAATTAATACAATTATGACATAAGTATATAAAATATGCAATTATGATACACAAAACATAATTTACAATGTAAATTTAATTTCAACGAAAATTATTATATATATTTTTTCCTATTGTGAAACTAAAGCATTGTATAATACGCATGACATGTGGTCAATTAAAATAATGTTTAAGTACGTAAAACAACTTCAAAAATCAATTGATTGATTTACAATATTTGTACAAAACTAAAGTAATTACTTTATAGCTAATTTTTTATTTACATTTAAACGTAATAAAAAAAGAAACAGTATCTGTTTACTGCGCGACATTATTTTGGAAGAGTTAATTATTAAGAAAAGAATAAGTCTCAACATTTAAAATTGTTCTACGGCCGAAAACTTATTTTTATTTTATAAATCTTGCGACACCATTGGCTTATCGGAATACCAATTTCTGAAGAAAAATCATAAATTTTTTACGTGTCGAAATGATATATTTTTAACATTAAAGATGGAATGAAATCAATCAATGTCACGTACGTTCAATATTGATTTTCGGCGCAATAAAACGTTTTCAATTGAAAACTGTCTTAATAACTGAAGACAGATACGAACAATTCAGTACGGTGACCATCAAATAAAATTGAATGCCGTGACCTTATTATGGCGTAAAGATAGTTGATTATTATTGTAGTCACATACAAGTATCGTTGATGCAGATTTTGTACTGTTAGGCCTACAAAGATTCAATGCCCTGTCGTTCATGTGAATTAAGCAACATAAATACATGGTAAACTATTGTATAATTAGAATGTAGATAATAAATCATTTGAGTTATTTATTTATTCCTAGCCGTATTATACATTATATTTAGCGCGATTTATACTGAACTAGATACTTACGAACTTATTAATAACTACGGAACCTTCATAGTTACGTAATTGTTATGTATGTAGGTGAATGATAAGCTTTATAAGTGACAAACACCAGATTAATAAATCAAGGTAATTATGCAACAAACATGTAATAAACGAGAAATAAAATGTTGCCATATCAACATAAAATAATTATTTTACAACCTTTACCTGAAGGTATATTATTATCATATAAATAATAATAATTGTGTTAATGACAAGAGTTTTTTCTGATATTTGTTTATAATACAGTTTTATGACGTGCTGGTTTATTTATTATTTTACCCGTTATCATTTTTATCCTTAATTAAGGGCAACGTAAAAATTTTCCGCATACCTATTGCATTATTGCAGCATGGTTTTTTTATAAAGCAAAACTTTGCAATGTATTTTAGTTCTACAAAATATTTTTTTGAAATATAGTTTTGTAGAATTATAATACATTGCTATTTTTTCACCGTGTAAGTAATAGTTAACATCTTAAAAGTGATTTGTATCTAAGTTCAATGTACAATACATATTGAAACGTAAGTGCGTTCGAATTGAATGAAATCAGTTGCATACATATTTTAAAGTCGGAGGATACTAAAAATGTATACATTTTAAAAATTGAAAGAAATACATGAAGTATTTTTAATTCAATTGATTGTGCACGTTTTTCATCACTTAATAAACATTTCGAGTAATGAAAGTTCGCTCTACATTTGTTCGTCCGACGAATTAAATATTACAGACCTTTACCATCAGGTGTCGGCCAACTACAATTTCGTATGATCTAATTTATCAAAGAGAGGAATTTAAAGATCGATTATATTTTATTTGAAAAAACCAACCGACTCGTAACGGTATACGTTAATACGTTAATAAAAAAATACATGGCGTTATCGCATGACTAAATCATAACATTTTAAATACAATTTTGAGACCATTGCGTTTTAAATTTGAGAAAATAGCAAGCGACAGTTGACAGTTAATTTCAAAGTATAATTGAGATTAAAATCACCAAGCCTTGTAGAATACTAACTCTAATTATATTTGTATATAAAAATGCTGAATCACAAATGTTAATTGTCTCCAATTGCAAATCGCAATGTCACTAAATTAGATTCGACCGCATTTAGCCAAACACACAATATGTTGAATTTAAATAGTATGAAGTATATCCATTTAGAACCATTAAAATAAACCAACCACATTTGCCACATGATAATTGTTTTTTTTTTAATATATAAAATCAAATCTCGGAAACTTTGTGGGAAATATTTCACTTCCTATGCCAAATATATATCTTATATTATATAATAAATGAAACACATCTAAGGAATAGATGAATAGTATTCCTTCTAATAATAAATTTTATTATGGAACATGCAGTGTTAATAAATATTTAACTTATTAAAATTTGCTACATTTTTGTAGTAAATTTATTTATATTTTTTTCAGTCGATTTATTTTCATTAAATCATTAAATAAATTTCGGTTAACGAAAACCGTAAAAAAATCACAAACTTTCTTTACAATTACATATATCGATACGATCGCAAAACGATAAAATTGTAAATCCCAAGATAGAATTCGAGTAGCAAAAATTTATTATTAAAATCCATTTATGTATTGGTTTAGTTTTAGTTTTAACTCCGGCAAAGCGAAGATATACTTGTATTTCTAAAGTTATGATCAATATTAGATGTTTTATTGACTGAATTGGCAATATTTGGTAGAACTCCACTATATCACAGTGAAAAAATGGCAATTTATTTAAATTCTACAAAATTAACTAACTTACAAAATTTTGTAGAACTAGGATACATTGCTATTGTTTCACCATGTCTTCAGATGTTTTGCTAAAATAAAGTATTGTCGAAATCACTAAGAGCAAAATAATTGAAAGTCAAATAATTTACATTATAATATAATTAACCACAAAATATTATTTGAATCGTTTTGATAATTTTTATGAATTAGGGCATGACAGAATATTTATTTACGTATCCTTTTTAGTTAGGATGTATATATTATTGGTCAAAGCTTGCTAGATGAAATGAATACATAACTAAAAATAATTATATTGTTGGCATTTTATTATAAGAATATAAACATTGAAGGTATTTTTTAATTTCAAAATATAATACTTGTTTAATAATGATAGAGGTCATCTTATGACAACAGAAAGAAGAAGTAAGATTATAGCGTATAAAAGATATGTTTATCACACGTAATGCTATATTTTAACGACTCATATTTAAGTATTGAGTTCATTTAGCTGTTAACTATAATTAAGGGAAGCGTAGGCCAGTGAATGTAATTCGCTTCGTTCCTCGTTGTGAGTGACTTTCACGATTAAACACGATTTTCTCACTTCCGAAGAGAGTAACCAATCTTCAAAGTACCGGCCGTTTTGCTTACTTTTGAAACGAATCATAACCTATTATACACCAATTTATTTTTGACGCCTCTGGAATTTGCAAATGAAACACGTGATTAAAAAAATAACAACTTACAATAGCATTGATGAAAAAAGTTTGATAATATTCCTGGCCTATCGAGCCGTTAAATAGCTGTTAGCTTTAAGAGACGGCACAAATGTAAACATCTATATCATTAAAATAATAGGTTAATAAAAAAGTGCTTGTCCATTTAATATTATTTTAAGCAATCGAGTATTACAATACAAGCTTACAATAAATATAACGTATCAGTTAATTCTTGAAAAAAAAACCCGCTGGAGTTCAAAGAAAGATTTTTTTAATATAGTTTTTAATAATAATAATAAATTATTTCAAGGAAAAGTTTATTTTTATATTTGCACTAAAATATAATGATATCGATGATGGCATTTGGATTTAAAATTATTACTCTAAATAATAAGGAAAATGTTTAATAAACAGATCCAGTTCATCATCCCTGTGTTGCGATTGAATTAAAATTTGAGAGATTTTTTTAAAGTAAAAGGCTTGCGGATCAAAGAGAATTTAACCTGGAGGATATGTTCAGTTAAAACAAATTGCAACTTAAGTAAGTATTTTTATAATTTTAAAGTTCAAATGTCATTTTTCACACTCGTCTTATAATGGAAAAAAATTTAGCTATTGTATCGCTAGTTATTACTGTCTTCGTTGCTTTTGTTGCTTAACATATTATTAACTTTCAGAATAAATTAAGTTCATTGAAATGCATTCAATGGATATGGAGACATAGTTCTTCTACTGCAACACTATACTTTTCAATAGATTATATTTAATAGGCTATTGCCTAAAAAAAATGACATAATTTTTTTATCGCAGTTGAAAAGGTCAATTTCATATTTTGTACATCAGTAATAATGCAACACGTACGACTTAAAAAGTGCTTTCATACCCATTATATAGAGGTATATCATATTATTTGATTTTACTGTACAATCTGTATGCACATTGTTATTTAGCATATTCTAACAATTGAATTTAATATCTGCGAACATCCTTAAATTTGTTTTTGTGTATGGTAAGCCATATAAGAAAAAACACTGTGAAAAACCGCAACAATGTATTTCTCAGTATTTCTAATCTCAAAGAAGCATGTTCTGTTGTTTTTGTTTTGGGAAATAATTATTTATTTGTACAATTTTATGGTTATTGACAAGAAAATACTTCGACATGAATGACTAATGGAGCAGATATATTTTTTTACTTAATTATCGTTCGTTTTTGATTTTATAGATGTAGCATCTGTAAAATTATTTATCTTATACACCTGTAGAATAATAAAAAAAATTAATGGACTTCTTTAATACAACAAATCTGAAAAGTGATTTTTTCGTGTAATAACGGTGAAAACAAATGTATTAAGACAAAGTATCATCGATTTCACAAATACGAAAAATTTAATAATTGACTTGGTCTATTCATTAATCTATATTTTTATTTATTTATTCATGATTCACTGATTCGTAATAGTAAACATTATGATTTTTACTGAACTTTTATCATAAAATTGTTCAACAAAACTTAAAAAAAACGTCTTTATTCGTGCTTATTAACTAGCCAATGAAAATTTGCTGTAATTGTTAATTTAGCAGTCACAGACACTTTAAATCGATACATAGATAGTTACAGTAAAGATAAATCGTCGAAATAAAGAAGAATTTTCATTTCTTATCGCACATTAAAAAAAGTTTACATATTTTATACCTTACATTATCTACTTTAATATAATTTTTAACGTTTTAATTATGTTATAAAAAAATATAAATGTCAATATAATTGAAACATCAATGCCAAAACCAGTTTGATTAATAAATTATAAATATATCAATGAATAAATAATTTTGCATCAATTGAATACACCAAGGCATCATTTAATTACTTTTTCAAACGTGTGCACTGTGAATTATAATGTGCAGTCGTCACATATCCAATGTTTTGACAGTTTGTTATATTAAATTTAAATTAAGGATACGGAATTTTCACTGAAAAAAAATACTGCATCTACAAGACATGATCTCTTTTTAAGCATCCGATGAGTACATATGACCCCTTTTATAAATGGCATATGTTATTTTTGTTATTATCTGTTCCTCGAGTTTTTTTTTCGTTTAATGGATAAGATAGTAAACATAAGTCTTCGGCGTGTACTTTAGAGATAGCATCACGATCGCTGTTAACTTGATGAACTCGAGAAGAACAAGACCTTATTAACGATAGTATTTTAATGCAAGCGAGAGATTTTTTGTCTTGTCACTTGTGAAGCCGTATCTCAAAACGAATTTAATATCAAGGTTAAGCTGTCATAATTTGAGTGAGTGCCTTATCCACATGTATTCCATTATAGGGGTGAGTGTAAGCCAAGATATAATTAACATCTCTTTCGTTTTATATATCTGAGTAACGTTTCGGTAATCCATTAAGATTTTTTTATAGCTTTGAACAGTAAAAAAAATGCAACTATTTTTGTATGAAAATCAACTCGACTTACACGTATAAATGTATAGTAAATATTTAAGATCTTCAAAATCAAAATGTGGTTTTGAAACATATCACATCATCAATTTTAAGCGAGTGATCAGTCAATATTATATTAATCAAAATTTCCTATGTCTGATATAACGTTAGATTATTTTATTTCTAAAAATGAAATAGGATTTTTCATTACACATTTTTTAAATAAACGTATTCGTGTAATTTGTTTAAAATTATTCTGTGGATGTCGGTAGTCTTTGATGATTTATTTATTTATATGATTTACAACACACAAATATCAACGTTCGTATTATCTTAGTATTTTATAAAAATATTATTTAAGTATATATTTGATGTTGATACTAGAATACATTTACATATTTTTTTCCGCTGCAATGAAACTAGGCCGCTATTTTTGTTTGAAAAACATTACATAAATTTCGGCTTATTAATTTAAAAACACCAATAAATTTTACGATATTTTTTTACATCCGAAATTTTTGTAGCCTATCACCTTTAGTTAACTTTTTGTAATTAATCATTCTAACGTAAACGTCGCTCCACGATTAAAGGTCGGGATCTGCTAATAAGAAAACTGAATTTTGAATTAACAACGTGTATATATAATATTATATCATATGTGATACTGCCTTGATACTCAAAATTGAAAGCTTATAATTTGAGATATCAAAATTACTTTTTCTCTTTAAACATCAACATCAAACCATGTTTTTAATACTAAAACGAGACTTAAAAATTCTCGAATAATCCATACTGCATAAAAAGCAACAGTTTCAGTCTAATGTAATACTTCCAGCATTGTAGGTAATTGTAAAACAGTTGGTTATTTCAAATCTGAGTGCATCTAAAAAATAACTGCAATTATTAGCATGTTAGAAACATATGGTAAGCGTCTCTATACAGACATAGCATAAAATGCAGCCCAACAGCTGGAATACACGAGTGCAGAAAGCAAACCAATTGCACTAATTGATGATTTCGCCTGACCTACCAAGATGCAAGAATTCAATCAAGTGTCAAACATCCGTTACAAGAACACGTCAAAAATATCACTGATGCAGAATACAGCGATTGTGAACAATTCAATTTTTATTTATTTATATATTCAGGTTACGCTAAAAATGAGGGGAAAGTTCACACAGGAGGTAGCCATTATTGGTTTTCAAAAGCAATTCAGTAGCCAACTGATTAGGACACCACGGACCTCGTATGTCAGTTCAATACTATGCCGCTTACTATCATGAATGACCTGAATTCTGTATGAATGCAAACATATGACTTGAGAGTTAAAAAAATAAAAGTAATCATAGTAGCGAAGAATGGTCTGTCAAATTTTACAAGAGAGATACCATCTACGAAAGGTGTCAGCTGATGATTGACTGCAGATTTAAATACGTGTGTGTCAAATTAAATGTAAGACACCGCTAAACATTTTTACATCGTTATATTTTGATTGAAAATATTCCATAAAAAATCAAGACTGTAATAAATGTGTTAACATATGATAATCCATTCAATTACGATGTCGATTTTCGTTGAAAGTCTCGAAATACTTTGAAATTCTTCCAATTAATTGTTAAATTAATAGCTCCAAAAAGTTTTATCTTCAACAGCGTTTGATATTTTGATAATTTAATGATATTTTTTGTATTTTAAAATAATTTATAAATCAGTGTCATACGATTCTATCAGCGATTGTATTCTGAGTGCTGCGTTGGTGTTTTATAAATTCTTTTAATTTTCCATCGCATTATTTGTATATATATAATATATGACGATTTCAGATTATGTGTTATAAAAATGTATGTTATAAATCCTTATAAATAATAAGGATTTTTAATATTAATTAATAAAGTTGAATGTATTAATATATGCTAAATGTAATATAGTTTACCTTATAACATTATCATTCAAAACAAAATTTTGTTTGACTTAAATATATTGATATTGTTATTATATGTTACTTTTTGCAGAAGCGTTGAAGCAGGACACCGGCTGGCATAAAGTCCCAGTGAAATAATTCAAATAATATTACTAAAAAAATATTTATTGATTGAATTGGCATTCACTTGGTAGAACTCCATTATAACACGGTGAAAAAATAGCAATGTATTTTAGTTCTACAAAATTATTTTTAACAAATATAGTTGATAGCTATTTCGGCTCACGCCATCGTCAGAACTAGTTCTTAATAATTTTGTAGAACTAAAATAAAAAAAATATTTGCCTGTTGGACTATTCTGAAAAATCTTTCAACATATAAATATATATAAATATTTCTATCACACGGCTATTACTATGGTAATAAATAATATTGATGCCGCAATAAGTAAACTAGAAAGTCACTGACGACGTTAAATATTCTACGGAAAAAACACGTTCGAATGTGGTAAACTGTACCATCACTTGAACTATTTTTTGTGGCAAAAAAAAACTTTGTCGTATCGAGATAACAAATAACGTAATATTTTACAGATTTTTATAAATAGGTAATTATTTTTCCTACTTCCACGACTAATGTCATGACAAAAATAAATAATTATGATTTCACTTTTAATTATAGTTTCGATGACAAATAACTGTATTTTTAAGCAATATTTCCTCGCTAGTATATTGTCGATGTTATGCAGAGATATGTCGGTAAGAAGTCATCGTAATTCAAAACATCACACATCATCCAAAATGAGAATAAATATTGAAGGATTGGCGGTTGTTAGTACTCCTTGTCAACATCTGTATAATTGATTATTTAGTTTAAAGTCGCTCTTCTAGAAATCTTCTGTTGAGATAAACAGTATTGGAAATCCATTTTTTATGACTTTTAGAGACGGTAAACGGAATATGTGATGTAAGAATAAATAACTATACGAATAAGAAATGTTAAATAAATTATTACGGTAATGTTCAATCTATTTTACCAACAAAATAAATATAAATAACACATGCATTGGACCTTACAATTCTAGTGAATAGATTGTTATTTCCGATTACAAAATCGTAACGTACAAAATGTTTGATCGTGAAAAAATACTATTCACCAGGGTTCAAAGACACAATATACAGCGCTTTGATTCATTTCAAAGAAGTAGAAAGTGTTAAAGAATAATTTTGGTGTGAAATTATTGACAACGTTTCCACTGAAAGAAATCTTCGACCATATTTTAAATCAGTGTTTCCCTAACTAATCCTAGCATAGTAGTATTGTCAGTGTAAAGCGAATTGATGGTCATTAAAAAATTTGAAGGAAAGAGAGTTTGCAATTCAATGACTCAAATAATATACATCCGAGGCATTACGGAATGTTGTTGTAATAATTTACTATATCGACTGAGAGTGCTTGATGGAATTTCAAGATCAAATTTAAATTGTTGAAACTTAGTACAATTTCAAAAGTTTTGTCGTTCATGAGCCGGGTTTCATCTTTCGACATCTTTATAGATTCTATGATTCTATCTGCGGATGCAATAGAACTGACGAGTCAGTAACTAGTTTCATCTTTTGAACAATTCAAACTTTGTAACATTCCTCATGGTTTTTCGTTCAAGACTAGGGTTTCACCTTTCGGCATCTTTATAGATTTTATCACACGGATGCAATGAAATGACTGACGAGTCAGTTAATACTCTCATCTATTGATTTGTTTAAACTTTGTAAATTTCTGTACATAACTGTTACTCTTGCCGTGTGGTAGAGTGACTAAAAATGCCGAAAATCGAAATCAGGGTCGTAACTGACAAAGTATGTGGAATTGTACAAAGTTTCATCAATTCAAATTTCATTTTGTAAGAGTTTTATTTGCTAGCTTATTTTGTTATAAGTTAGTATGCGTTTTGTTTTAAATAATTCATAATTATCAAATGAGAATAAACGTTTTACTTAACGCTCAAATATACGTATATTTTATTATTTATTTTAATCTTCCTTCATAAAATAAAAAATTATAAACTTTGCCGATTCCTACGTATGAAATGTTTGAGAATCGTTACATTTAATAGTAAATATTTGTACCGAGTTTATCTAATTAAAGTTGATACTATGTATTCTAGAATTCGCTTGGATTAAGCTTATCAGTGAAAAACGACCTGCACATTATCTTTTGTTTATAAGTTCACTACCAACTTTCTGAATGCGGATTTTTAAGTGAGCATTACAACAGAAGATAAGCTATCTATGATAGATATCACATTGAAGCCCGATTAAAGATCAATCCCTGAATTAATAAATGTAACAAATTTTAACAATTGGTTTTGATTGCTTTTAAAGTCCGTAACAACATATTTATCATTTAAAAAGCCGTTAGACTGAGAAATTAGACTATTTTCTTGTTAGCAAATTTTTTTGTGAAATTTTATAAGTGTAATGAAATTAGCGTGGCTTAATTATAACCACGACTCAAATTAGAATATCTAATTAACAACGCATATTATCTAACTAATCGACTAAGGCTAGACGCCACAACTTTATCCCAATGTAAGTTGATGACCTTTGTGTATTTAACTACTGCAAAAAAATTTCCATAACATAAAAAAATGTCAATATGCCCATAAAAATGTTTCTTTTTACATTCCGATCGATGACCTGGTATTTTTTGATTACTTGAAAACATTTTTCTCGTTTCTTATCGTGTATTTTAATATTTATCTCCGAATATTCGTAATAATTTGATTGAGGTATTCAAGATTTGAATTGACATGAAAATATGATGCACAGATAAGCATCTTATAACTAAATGAAATGTTCACTTATCTATCCTACGCAGTATTTTGCATGGTAAGTTGAAATGATGCATTGGATATTGACATGTGACTTAATCAGAGTGAGATGTGTTACTTCCTTTATAATGTCGAAATAAAATTACTTTCAAGTATCGAGAAGTTCATTATTTTAGATAGTAAAAAGTTGCCATAAAAATAATCGTAATAGAAATTTATCTTGACAAATAAAATTACATACGTTCTTTTAAAGCATCAATCAATACAACATACATTTTCCATATTTAATTTAAGCAAGAAAAAAATTTCTCTGTCAAATTTGGATGACCACATAAATTTAAAATTATGCGACAATAGTATTATATTTAAAAATTATCTCTTCTAAATTTGAATTAAGCTTTAATATACTTAAAAGAAAACGAATATTATGGTAACACGATATTTTTATCACTGTGTATCTTTAGTGATGAAAATGAATGCAATATTTTTTTTCATGGGTGAATACTGGAAAAGAACAGGTATAACGTATATTATATTAAAGATTTATAGAATAAAGTCATCGAGTCAACGTTATAATGTTGAAATTGGATTACTTATATCTATTCAATCCAAAAATATATTTGTATTCTAAATTTAAATAATAAATCTTTATTTACAATAAAACGTTATGGGTTAAATTATTTGCTATTATGGGAATAACGGACAATATGTATATAAATATAGAACGTGTCTATGAGTATCAAGTCATTCTGCGGAATATGTGTTACATGGTAATAAAATATACAAGGTGGTTTATCACCAAATAAACATTTTGATCACTTTTGGCACTTTGTTTTACCCTGGCAGGTTTATTGTCAAAATGGGTTGTTTATTATTTAATTATTTATTGGTCGTATCGATGAGAAATCGTAAAAAAAAGATCGTATGAAAAAACGATCAAGAACGATACTCTCTTAGCACTGATGGTATTGTACAATTAAGAATTCATTTATATTTTTTTTTTTAATTCAAATTCAAATATACAAAATAACTATTTACTTGTTATTTCGATAATTATAATTTGAACAAAATATCAAATAAAATTACAGATGACAAACGTTTTTGAAGTCGATTATTTTATGCCGATTCACTAAAATGTTTCAATGTTACAAATTATTTAATGTCCAAATAAAAAGAAGTCGCAAAATTCCTTCAACCCACATTTATAGTTATAACAAGAAACATGTTTATGTTTGAAATTTCATTGTATTGTTCATATTAAATACTGTGTTAATGAAGTCAGGATTAGATGGAGTGAGATTGACTTTATGTTAATAAGCTCTGAAACTGGAGGAATTACATTGTTCGCAGAGAAAACATTTTTTGGGGGAAAAGCGAATTTAAAACATAATTTTATTGATAAAGAGTGAGCAAAATTTTAAGCCCATCATAAGCAATCTTTATCCATTGAGGTATACTCTACGATATTGACTGAGGGTGTTTGACGTAGTTTCAATTTCAAATTTGAATTGTTGATACATTGTACACATTTTTTTTTTGACTTACGAGCCGCCTCAGTTCTGTTGCATCCGTGTGATAGAATGCCCGAAGAAGCTTAAAAGCGACACTCGCCTCACGATTGAAAGCATATAGGAGATTGTACAAAGTCTCAACACTTTTAATGCGTAATGATATTTTTTATTTTAACCTTTATGTCAATTTCATTCAACTGTTATTATATGGTAGTTGTAATCCAGTTTTTTTTTGTTTGTCTAAACGGAATAAAAGCAAGGATCGAATAAACACGGATAAACATAAGTAGATTGACCATGTCAGCTTATTAATAAATTATTTATCAACACAAAAAAGAAAATGATAATATGACGGAATGCGCGCTTCTTGCATGAATAACATTATCACAAGAAATAATATCTCATGTGTAATCTTATACTGTTAGTCTATAACACGATTGATAAAGTAGTTTAATATTTTTAGTATCATTAGAATAAGATGGGAATATAAATTATCATATTTTAATACCTGTTTTTGACAATCAATATATCTATTATCATTTAAAAATGCCCAGATTGATTGATGTCATATTTGAGATTTAAGATAACCTCGTTGTTTCTATTAAACATAAAAAATAAAGGTGTATTTTTTCTCGTTATTAATAAATCCTAGTGTCGTTATGAATATTAATAGAACTTGTAATTTTTCTGACATTTTTAAGATAAATGTAAGTGAAATTAAGTTGTTGTGTAACCATGAGCGGATTGCTGGCAGATACCAGTTAGGGGTTTTTTTAAGCCTACTAACCTAAATTTTACAAGTACACGTGTGCCTTAGAAATAAAAATATTGTATATTTACATCATTTTCAATTTTTTTAGTACTAAATAGTTCATGGAACGTCATTTTTTCTACACTCACAGTGTCGATGCGAAAATTTGTGAATCCTGAGGTCTAGCTAGCATCAAGCAAGGCGGATGAAAAGAATATTAATTAAAAAAAGTTTTTCAGGTACACATTAGTCGAAAATTGTCGATCGGGAAATTAGAGATATCTTAGTGAAATGAACGGAGGAAAATTGCGATCAAGATTTGAAGTTATAGCTTTGGCAAAATGAAAATTGTTTCGTTTACTTTTTTACTTTATAACATTCAAAACATTGCTATTTCTGTCTCTATATAAGATAATTTATAGGGTCCTATGTAAGCTTTTTGTGTATTATTACTGCATTACACTTCATCTTTGCTTTAACACAATATTAATCAAAATTAAGGAAAATAATTACTATGATCATAAAAAACCTATAATAATGAGGCAACCGCTTCTTCCTGTATAATTAATACGCACGCGAATGCAATCGCTGTGTTATTACTTAAGTTACTATTGTATGAAACTCATGGGTCATTGCTTACAATTGCGTCTCGGTAAATAAATAAATTTTGCGTAAATTTTTTTGACAACATAATACTATCAAACGCCTGCAAACCGAACTAAATGATCGAACATAAATTAATACTATTATTCATTCATGTTTTCAATTCAAAGTCCACTAGTAATATTAAATATTCGTAATTTAAATGCAGCATCTAAACAAAAGTTGATTTTACGGTAACTGGCTGTCTTTCAGTTATCTTACTTCTTGATGTCGTAAGGGGTAAGTATTATGAATATAAGAACTGGGTTAAGGATTTTTCGTTAACTTAAACCTATTATTGTGCCTCGTTTTAAAAATCGAATATTTAGAAGGGAAACAGTCATCACGCCACCAATGGCTTTGTATACGAACATTTTAATCGATTGAAAATCCAAGTTTAAAAAAGTGCCCGTAATGATTTCTAAGTCTGTATATACCACAGCTAGTAAAGTAGTACTTTGTTGACCACTTAGTTACAAAACCAATAAGATAAAGTAAAAAATATGGTCGCAAATCAACTATCAAAAGAACTTTATAGAGATAATTTGTATAAGCCGTAGAAAATATTCGTATTAATCTGATTACATAGATTAATGCCGAAATAAATACAAAAGATTCAAATTTTCTCTAATGGTTATGTCCCTTTTTTATAATGGATACATTTTAGTTTTCTATAAAGAGTAAAGATTTTTTTGTTAAAATTGAAATATTTTTATATGTGAATTCACGTCGTACATTTAATTTTATCATAAAATCGACCTTCCAGTTGTGCCAACCTACCAAATAATAAATACGCATTTATCTAATAAAATTTTATTTGGTATTTGGATTATTTGCTGGATTTTTGCGGTCGAAAATGTCCCAGAACCGTAAATGTACAGTAAGTATTCGGCGAGATTCCCAGTAAAAGTACGAGATAATGCCAATATGTACGTAGTTTTATTCAATGTGAAAGTTTGTGAGAACAAAATGAATATACACTATGTGAAAAAGAAAAGCGCCTAATTCTGTCGACCCAGAAGACGAGCATTGTATTTCTCCATAACCAGGACATAGTGGGGTCACCAATATGGTGCCACATTGTATTTAAATTATCACATATGATTCGAAGTCTGAGTTGTCATATTATGTTGATTCACATATTTTAATAAGGCAAGAAATGAGCCATTGTCAAATAATCGATAGAAATCGAGAAGATATTGTTTGGATATAGTATATGGGCGTAATGACGATACATTATATGATTAATCAAGGCATCATATATGTTTACGATTATTATATTTTATACTTTTTAGGTGAAAAAAATATACTAACATTATGAATTGTATTGTTGAACCATTGTTTTATACTTAATGTTTTAATTAAAATTACAACAGCTGCAATTAACAATCACAATGCATTACAAAGAAACTCTTTGAAATGGAAAATAAATTTAACGAACTGTTTTTAAAAGTCAATTAGGGACTGTGAAAGCTAATTCCTGATAAGACCTTAACAACTTTGTTTGAATAAGTACTGTCACAGAAACACAGTTGAAATATACTGATTGTAATTCAATTAATAGGCAATGACTTCAAATATTATTGAATATAATACAAAGATAAGGGGTGTAACTTTTTATCTATCTCACCTTTATGTCTACGACGATTGAAACGGGCTTCATTATTCAATTACAAAATGTAAAGCAACTACCAAAAAAGATATTTTAATTTCTAAAATATATAGCCTTTTCACCTATAAGAGTCACTTAACACCCAATAAGTTCTTAATTATTATAATTCTCAAACATTACCAAAATAAAATCAAATTTTTTGCGTTCATATAACTAACATAATTGTGAATCGATCACAATTATGTGAGTTATATGAACGCAAAAATTTTGAACGACATTGCTGAACGATAGTTGACTCTCAGAGTTTTAATTTAGAAAGCAAGTACAAAATGTAGATTCTGCTAAACTGAATACACGAGTTGCTTTCCTTAATAAATAGTTAGTGTTTTTTTTGTTGCGATATTTGAACTTTAACGAACTTAAATTTTTACCTGAATTACAGCCGTTGTAGAATAAAAGGAAGATATTGAAAATTGCAGAAAAACTTCCCAAAAGTTTATTAAACAAAACATCTCGCACTTATTGCTTTTTTTAAACCATTATCCATTTGATTGCATTCACCTGCAAATATCGCAGTGTGGTTAACAATTTAAAAGTAGATCGCATGAAAAAATAGCAGTAAATACTTCTGAAGTAGAGCTATAATAAAATGATCGTAAACAAATATTGTTGGTTACTTAAATTCTACAATAAATCAATTAGAATATTATTTACTGCGCCATGGTTCGATGACCAACAGCCATAAAATATTTGAATATAATAAGTAAACTACGGTTATGTGAATTAAATGTATACTCATTTGAGCAATATACTGTTTCCTCTTAAGCATTTCAGATATTTAATCTTATTGAATATTTTATAAAAAGATTTAATATAACCAGTGTAGAAATGAAGATACTTTCTGTTGGAAAATTGGCACCACTGTTTTCTTCTATGCTGAATTAAAAATAGCAAATAAATTATATGAATGCAGCCGTACACGAGGCGCTTTCTTTGTGTTCTTTATAAAATTAACGACTCTTTGTTCGATTCATGTATCCATAATCTTTAATATTCATGTTGGTAACACACGGTGACTTTGTATGTCAAAACTAGAGACAGTTAGCATTCATAAATACAAAACATATATTTCTAACACGAAATTGTAAAAAAAATATTCCTTCCTTAAATTTTTTTTATTGAGTAACATAATATTTCTACCGAAATGATAAAAAAATCTACGGCAAAATTGAGTTATTACGCAATAAATAACACTGACTAATTCAATTTTTTATATGCAAAATATAATACCTTATAACAAAAAAGCAAGCACGATTATGCCATGTTAAAGTTCCTACTTTTTTATCAAATTGATCAAGCGTTAAGATCCTCGACGTGCTTGCTAGTTTTTCAAGTCTCCTCCATCTCTAATAAATTGATTTTTTTCGATCCTGCTAACAGAATTTATTCGCTGCGGAGCTGAGAAATCCACAGTAAATCTGGTTGAAGTGAACACTATATGTATGACATGTATATAAATTCTCATATAATATACTATACCCACACATATAAACATACAATAAATAAGGAGATGAGCCGAGGCAAGTTATTTTAAAGTTGTAAAGGTGTTCTTTATTCTCGCACGGATTTTTAACGTTTGATTCAACGAATTTATGTGGGGTAGTTACTTGTGAGTGCAGTAGTTATCAAATAGGAATCGTTTAAACTCATCGTTGTGCTAAATCATTGAATATTTGAAATTAGCAATGGAGATATATTTCCAATCACGGTGAAATAAATATTTGTATTCAAAAGTGTACACCGTTTACTTCTTATACAACATTTTGGCGTCGATTGAATACTTAAATGTAAAGAATTTTGTTTTTTTTTCGTTCGCTTTGTGTGTACTTTGAGTCATTCTTTTCAAAAACTCATGATACCTCTTTATCTTGTGTCGTATGTAGCTGTGTCATATGCAATTAAAATTCAAAATGATTAATGATCGCTTGTCAAAATACTTTTATAATTTTAGCCAAAAAATGAGTCACAATTGAAGTGTGTATGAATTAATGCTTTGAAAATAACAGTCACCTTTGCATCAAGCTAATTGACATAAAGTGAAACAACGTGGAAAGTACAATTCATTCAATTTAAACAACATTTAGCAGCTTAATGTTTGTGTTGAATATTTTTAGAAAGTTTAAGTTGCCAAAATTGTGTATAATTTCATGTTAATAAAAATAAGATATTTTTTCTTATTCAGGAAAATTCTTCAATTTTAATTAAACCAAAAGTGGCCTGTTTATAATTCATAAGAGAATTTTCTACTTTAAAAAAATCCAAACAGTTATTTGAAGGAAATTGAAATGTTACAATTAATGTAATTGCCTCAAGTAAGCAGTGATTTTTATGTTTCATCCAGGAATGTCTACCAGTAAGTGAATTAAAGATGACACGGATAAAACGAGTTGTTGAGTAGTTGCACTTTTTCATCCAGTGTGGAATACGAGCCTTGTGGAACAGCATTTAAACGAGGTTGGGTTACCGTTTTATCACAACTGTCAGTTTACTTAAAAGTAGCTTTATATTCGAATATTTTTTATAATAAATTGGTTCTATTTCCATTATCCAAGGCACACCTAGCGGATAATATAATATATTATAGAAAATACCTGATTCGTTCCTAATATTTGTTTTAATGTGTAAAACAACTTATTAAATTTTACATTATTGAAAATTCGGTCATATTATATGAATAAATTTAAACAAAAAGTAACAGTAAAAAGTAGAATATTAGCTGAAAATCCTTCAAATGACACAATGCTATTGCGTTCTGGTATGAAAATCTTGAAATTTTTGAATTTTCTCACGGCCTTGCATTTTAATTTAAAAAATAACGATGTTCGTAAATAGAGTGATTGTTACCATGTAAGGAAAAATATTTTTACAACAAATCTAAATTTTATTAAGTGATAAGCCAACACAATGAAAACTAATTCTTTATTTAAGACAAATACGAAACTTCAATAATGTTGCTTTTACGAGTCGAAAATATGCGCATTTATATATTATATTTAAAAGAAAGAAAATTTCGTAGCTCTAATCGTAGCATGTGAAGACAAAAATAAGCGAAATGTTTTTTTTTTAATCAATGTTTCGTGTATTCAAATTCCAGCATAAAAATTTTAATCTTGTCAAAAAAAAACAATCTTATTAAACTTATCTTATCAATTATTGCCTAACGATGCGCCTGATAATGTTAAATTCTCAACGTCTTAAGATAAATGAAAGGCCAGTCAAAATTAAATAAATGATAGATAAATTCACTTATACCCACGCCCTAAATCTCAGATTGAATCTTATCACAATTGGGACCTGGATTGCTAAATTGAGAAGTCAGCATTGCTGTAAAATTATATATTGAACGTGTATAATATTGTTTCTAATTGATTCTTAATAGAAGATATATAATATATTTACGTAGCATATTTTAGTACGGACGTTGTGCTTGAGTATCAGAACCTGTTTCGTTACGCCTTCAAGCATTCTAAGTTGACGTGTGTTTTATTAAACTTAATACGCTAGAGCATTGGTTCTCGTGTGCGGCCACCAAGAATTTTATAGTAAACATTGATACTAAAAAAAAATGTGTTTTTACAAATGAATATGTAAAATTATTGTTATTTTAAAATTGATTAAATAAATCTGACCTATCCAGCATTTAATAAAGTTTAAGTAAAGGACCGTTTTAATAATAAAACTGTTCAAAAATTTTGGTCGAAGTTATACGTTGACCATGAATCATGTCGATATAAAGAATCAACAACAATTGCTTTATTAATTTTGCGGATTTTACCTACAACTGCATATTGTGAAAGATGATTCAGTGCAATGCATTATATAAACAATAAATATCGAAACAATTTTTATTACATTTGGTGCGGCCACGAGACATTTCCATAGGACACCTGATGTTTATAATGCGGCCACAGTGAAATTTCACGTGAGAACCACTGCGCTAGAGTTTATTTAGAAAAAATATATTATTATAAAAATGTAAGATTAGCACGTTAAGTTGTGTGCTGGATGACTTCAAAGTAATAAGCGTCGTTTTATAATTTACAAAATTTTAAATAAATATATGATATGTTGGTTTTAATCAAAAGTAATGATTTATTTTTACATATAAGTCAGCAAGTACAATATAAACAATTATTACATGAGTAATTTTGCCGAAGAGAAAATAAAATATATTATGAAAATTCATTTTAATTTTATCGCAAACTTTTTCAAAACAATTTTACTCTTGCAACATATTATGTTAAATTGATGAAACTTTTTGATTCAATACCCGGATTAATAATAAATTATCATCACGCAATTTATCTTTTTTTATATTCAATTTAATTCTTCTCTGTACGGAACAACTTTGTTTCATTTTCAAATAAATAAATACAAATGAATTGCTGTTTGGCTGAGATTTCATACATTTTTCATGAACGACAGTGATATGTTGTTATTTTTAGCGATGTGTGAAAGAACAAAGATATTTATCTTTGTAAATAACTTAAAAAATATTTTGTTTTAATTTTAAGAATAAATGAAGCCTAATTAAACATACAATAAATATGTACAATGGTTAGTATAAGGTAAGTTTTACTATCTAACAACAACCCAAAACTAATAAACTATAAACATAAATTTTTAAATATATATATGATATATTGATAGAAGTTTTGATACTTATCAGTTAATCAAGTGGATATTTGTAGGAATTTGATTTGTGTTAATTTACATGTGTTTTTAAGGAATTTATCGATAAAAAAAGCAAAAGGATGGTGTTAAATTATCTTCTTTAAATTTTGGTTAAAAAAATGTTGATTACCTTTCTTGAAAACTGTCAATCCATAGATTTTTAAAATTATTTCACTTAACACTCGCTCTTATTTTTATAAATAATATAAAACACTTTCTCCGACAATGTTTGTTTATATAATTTAGATCGAATGTTCGTAAGCACACACTACCTCATAGTACGCGAGTCGGTCTCGCTATGAGGCAAACAACCAAAGACTTGTCGTTTAAGTGATCCCATCTTTCATCGATAGGATCAGCTGTTTCGTTCTGTTCCGTTGACTGGTTGGTGAGAGAGAAATAACCGGTCCGGGTTGGTCTACGTGTTTTACACTTTGTTTATTATTTTTATGTAATTTCTCGTATCTGAGAGCTGAACATAAAAAAAATTGTAGCACTCATTGACTGATGCAACGTCGATTTGCGCCTATGCAATAGAAATGCTTTAAAAACGTCCACTCTTGCAAGTATTTTGGTATAACTTCATAATAAACGACGTTTAATTCTGCGGGAATAATATGTAAAAGATCATACTGACCGTTTTGTTTAATATAAATTTTAGCGGCAAAAGCTTAGAAGAAGAAAGTTAGTAAAAATCTATCTTTTATCGGATTTCAAATTTAGCACAGTTTCTTTTCATAATTTTCAATAATATTCTTTTGAAGATAAAACACGTTAATGAAATTTTCATAGATATATGGATATTTTTGTTTACTCTTTAATGTTTATGCTCCCATATCCCTTCTTATAAATAAGCCGTGTTGATTTATAGATCAGTGAGATGTTTATAACTGTGTATTAGATTTTCGTCAAGCACTTACAGAAAATAGAGAAAATCCATCAAAATTAATTGTTTTTAAATAAAAATTATTATATAGGATTCACTATATGTCATTTAGTCAGGCATAGTGAAATGTAGATGCTATCGAAGGATTTGGCGGCAACTTAGACGAAATGGATATTTTTACATATTTATAATCAAACTTCATAACTGGTTTTGCTACTAATTGTGACATAAATTTTTGATGCTTATGAGAATATAAGACATATATAATGCTAGCATTAATTTTACTCCAATTGAGTTTTTAAAATGGAAAAATAGGATAAAAAATTAATCATTATCACTTTTCATCCAAAATTGCGTGTATAACATAAAAATTAACCAATGCTGATTGCAGTCAGAATTACGCTGTTTACAAGCTAAGTGGAATTATTGTTTTCTTATAAATAAAAATAATTTCAAATAGAGTATAAAATTTTTAAAATAGTATATTGCTAAATTCAACAAACTTCTATTGATTGTATAAATAAAATGAAACAATAAAATAAGTTCACAAGATGAAAGTTCATGAAAAACAACGTAATAAAAAAAACTTATTTGCATTGATTTATAGCTTACAATCACATATTGAAATAAAGATCATTTTAATTTCTGTATTTACAATATCAATTAATCAGCATATTTTTTTTATTCGACATTGCACAACATTTTTGAGCTATAAGTGAATTCGACTTTCACCCTTGTTTTTTATCCGACAAACTTTCTTCCGGTTGGATATAATCTTCATTAAGGTAGATACGCAGTTTCTTTAGAATATGTAATTCGATTATTAGAGTTTTTCGAAGTTTATGTACTTTTTTTTTGCTATGAACAATAATGGGAATTCATAAGCCATGCGTTGCATGTTAAAATCTTCTTTCATTAAAAATATAACAAAGAGAAAAAATGCATTATATAAAATTATTGATCATTCAAACCAAGTATTTTCGACTGCTTTTCCAAATTGTTTTGTGTTATAAATCGTTATCAGAATTAATGTAAGTGAGTAAATTAAATATACATATCTTCTTAACATCGTGGTTATATTTTTATTCTACGAAAGAGTATGTGAATAATGAATCAAAAACATAAACACGAAAATTTGGACAACGAATCCAGAGATTTAAAAAATCTGCCATTTATTTTGTAAACCATGTAAAAAATATGCACCCAAGAAAAAACGGTAAAAAATATGAAGAGTCTAAAGCAAAAAGTCGTAAATAAAAGTGTTTATGACACAAACTGTTTGTGGAACTAAACCAACTGTCCTTAATATTAATCGACAACGAAATTAAATAAAAACAATATAAAGCAAAAATATCAGCCAACGTAATTTAAAATTGTTTCCTGAATATAAGATACGTGTCAGTTAAGTCCATTTATTTTTTAGGCTATGTTTAGTAATACAGATTTTACACGCAATATTTTTTGTCACCGTACAAGTCTACTAATGTATTTTTTTTTGTGTACGTTGTACAACATAATAATTTGTAGGAATACCTTACCCACGCTGTAAGAAAAATTAATTACAGTGTAATAAAAAAATTGTAAGATACATTACAATTATTTTAAGATGAGAAGAAACGTCATTAACCCATTATCATATAGTGAAGTTTAAGTGTCAAAACTTTTGCAGATTTTTATCAGAAACCGTGAATATATAATATTTTAATAATTAAAGTTGATTAACACAATTGAAATGATATCACGTTATAATTATTGAATTCGAAACATTTCACTCAACTTTAAGTTTTTCATTATTTTTTTGTTTTCTAAATTTGTATACTTTTCACATAACTTGTGTAATTTCAGGTTTTTTTATTGTGTAATTTATTGTGTAAATCAGGTAGTATTAAATCGAAAGTGTGTGTCTTGGATTAGCAATTTTTAGATTTTATTGCAAATATCGGAACGATCGTTATTACAACAAATGAGATTTAAGTGTATAATTAACGAGAAAATTCTATTCACTGTTTTTAAAAATGTGATTTATAAGGAACAATTATATTCAATAATGTAATTATGTACTTTCACTGCGTCATACAAAATGAAATATCTATAGTTACTATAATATAAAAATGACATCACTTTTTCAAAAATGACAGTAACGTTCTCAATCAATGAATATGTTATTAATTCTTTAATAAGTAATGTCGATACGACGTCATTCAAGTCATTACCGCATATGTCATTTAGAAAGGGAAAATATAAATTGTATTTAATATGCAATTTTATATATTGATTAGGTTGTTTTTGTTCCGTAAAAGATAATCGAAATCAGTTCGGCTGCGGGTGCTATTGATTTCGTAATTTAGAGAAAGGTATTATTTTTATTACAATACTATTGTATAAACCGTAAGTAAAAAACATTTGAATTATACCAGAGCCGAATTTAGCCCCTAGGAATCTTAACAAGAACGTTATTGAATATTTCATACCACATTTATTTTGATTATTAATTTTAACTGGGTATTCGAATATAAGCACTTAATAAATATTTATATAAGCGTACAACTCTAGATAATTAATATTGCTTGATTCTTCAGATGAATAAAGTAAAAATATTCATTCTATTAATACTATTAAAAAAACTATAAAATTTTCGAAATTTTTCAAGATATTTAGTAATATATTCGATAATCTTTTGTGTTGGGTTTTTCGATATTTCGTTCGCAAACAATGAAAACTCTGTTGTCAAATTACTAAGCCGGATTGTTTTTATTTCATAACCCATATTCAAACCAATTATCTAATAAAAAATGATCACCGTGAGTTGATAAAGTAAAAAAATAAATTATGTAATTTTATGGAAATCGTTTTCAAGCACCGAAACTCTTTTATGCGATCTTTAGTCATTGGTAAACCACACAGCTGACCCTGTTGCGTCTAGCAGAGAAATATGGCCGGACAAGATTGAAGAAAGTGTTGCGTCATATTAAAATATTCCAAGAAGAATAAATCATCACTTTCTTGGCCTACGTTTCTGTCTCTTAAAATTGATCATTGATTAAATAACGTGCAGTAGATCAGTGACCCGAAAACTTTTTGGACATTGGATTTACGAGAAGAAAGGCTGTAAAATATAAAACACGGCAAAAAGGACAAAACATGTCTTGTTTACTTTCAATCATGAACATATTGTATATATATATAAATATCACGTTTACTATTTTAGTTGCTATATAAAAGTTCCATTGAGTATATTTTTAAAATTGAAGCCAATTATATCAATCATTTAATTCTCTTTTTAGAGAGAGTAAAACTTTGTAATATTGGCGAGGCATAGATGATTTATAGTTGGCTAAACGTTCATTTTGCACTCAATCAGATAAAGTTTGTATGAAAAAACAAAAACATCAAAAGTATCCATGTTTTTGAACACATTATCCGTACATTGGTGGAAAAATCAACGTTTTTATGCGTACAGATGACTCTTTTCAGGGTTGAATTTTTTATCCGAGGTATTTTTACGTTTAGAATAAAAAATATCCCAGAGGAACAATTCAAATATTTTTGAGCTTTCAGAATAAAAAAAAAATAACGACATTATCAACTTTAAGTAATTTTGTACAAATTATTTAAAACACGATTTAACATACAACTGCTAATACTTTTTCATCCAGCATTCATTAAAAAATTTAAGTTCCGATTAAACTTTTTTTTAATATCTGACTACGTGTGCCATTGATCGTTCGCCGGCCACTCCATTCTATAACAACAGTAAATCTTTTTTTTTCCTAATGGCCGCATTTAACTCGATTTTTTTTAAACATAACTAGTTCAAATGAAAAATAAATCATCTTTTTTGATCAATTTATATATCTAACTGACAATCAAATTGGTGGTCGAGGCGTAATGAATTTGATCTTATTTAAATGATTTAATTCCGGATTCACCTAGTTAACAGAAGTCAAAATAACCCTTCAATTTTTAAGTTATAAACAATGCATTTGAGTTTTACCGGATGTTATCAAGCCGTCAGCTGTGGAAAGTTATAAGTCATTGAAAATGTGGCCGTTTTATTATATGACCTATTAATAAAATCATTTATATAATTTCCTGGTATTTATATTTTAAGAAACACATAGGTATTAAAAGTACCTTGGGTAAAGAGAAATCGTATGACTAACGTTTTTTTTTGAACATGTATCAGGAGTGATGTTAGAAAGATATTTTCAATGCTTTCGGCGGCGATTTTGTGTAAATATATTGTTATTGCAATATAAATCTAATAAATATAAATATATATGTTATTTTTACACTGATTGTGTTACACGTTGTGGCATGTGTTTCGTGTTTTTGAGAAGCATCTATAGGCAAATTCTAAAAACTAATAAATCACGAAAGAGTTTTGTAAACATTTCTCGATGCAACGCGAGTCACAATTAATGTTAGGAATAGGAAAGTGATCAATTGAAATTAAATATTATGTTTCATAGATTAAAAGCTTAGAAGTAACGGTAAAGAAATAATGTATTAATGTTTAATAAAGCTTCCTTTATATTTTATTATATATAAATGTAGTATTTTCCTATGAACATTAAAAAAATACTTGATTGACAAAAAATATTTACTATCATGCAAATATGTTATCGTATAATGTATGGAAGGTCAAATTAATCGTATAAATACACTATTATATGGAAATGAAGTTATTGTTTCCACATTTATTTTAAGGACAAAGTGTTTTTTTTTTGGCTTTGTCAAAAATTGTATTCATGTTAAATTGTAAGTTTAACACATTTTTTGAAAACGAACTTTTTATAAGGAAAAAATATGTGACATTTTCAGTTAATAATAGCATCCAATTACAACTGAATATGTGTGTTTTGTACACAGGGCCGACACTAGGCAATTTAACTTGTTATCCCGTCAGCTTATTCTCAAAAATAAAAGATTTTTAATTGAATTATGAATTACAAGAAAATCCTATCAGTAGTATCGATATCATCAGTAAGCAGTTAGGACTTTTTCCTATTAGTTGTGTATTTTACAATGTTGCAGATATTTTTTAGGATATGTTCTTATTTAAAACTCACTTATAGCCATTTCCAATGATTCTCATTGCAATTCGCATATAGGCAAATTAATATATAGCCTGCTCTTTTCATTCACGAGAGATTATGGACCTACACAATAATTGACAATACATGATGACACCGATAAATAAAACTAAAAACAAAATGGTAGGTATTTTACGCTATTGGAACCCGGCTCCGAAAAAGCCAAACGCCCACCCTGCTTGCACATTAAGCGTACCAAAAAAGGAACAAGTAATGAATAAAAAACTGCTTTTGATAAAATAAGCAAATTAAAACGGAAAAGTAAATTTGCTATGGCAAAAATAATGCAACGTACTGCTGTACAACATATCAATTTAAAAATATAGGTATGATTAAAAATGAATTAACGCTAATAATAATTACATATAAAAAAAGAGCACCCTTTAATAACACAGTAATATTTGAATGAGAGTTATACAATTAAAAATAGATTAAAAACCATAAATTTTCTGAATGTTTTCAGCATTACACATTGTTAGAAAAAAATATAATGCACCTTAACTTAGCGGAGATAGATAAAAAAATATATCACGCATTCCGATTTCTTAAAATATGTTTCTTAACAAACTATTGTATGTGATATTTTCGGTCCACATTACACTCATGAGTACAGCAATATAAAAAAATTCTTTAGCGTATCCCGCTTGGTGATGACTTATTCGAAATTGAATTTAGAATGCCAATATTTGGCAAAGTAAATTATAAGATTAAGTATAAGTAGTCCGGAAGTGTTATTATTAGATGTGTATAATTATCGATTAGGATTAACTTTAATCATCGGAAGAGTGTTTTGAGCATTGAATTGTCAGAATATTTCTACATATGTGTGCCGTACGATTTTCCTGCTGTATTTGGAGAGTAAGTGACCTTGCACGGAAAAGAGAAAATATTGTTGCATCGGCATATTTTCTCAAGTATTTACTTTAACCCATACGGTATTCGAGAAAAGTTGGTCAATAAAGATGTGTTGACATTTTGTGTCGTCGAATGAAACCGGGACATTGACAAACACTTATTACTAGCAATTCTAGTGATTGAATATCCCACAAATATCGTTCGAAAAAAATCATTTTATTTTTAAATAATTTAAACCGTTCGCTATATTATAACAATCAAATGTTTCCATTAAATAAATCTTATTTTGATAAACTAAGTATGAAAGTCTAAAAGAGTAATAAGATACGAAATAGTTCCATCTAGTAAATTTTTATTCAATAACAAAGGGTATTTCGAAAAAAAGTTAATAAAGCATTTAATGTCAAGTCCGTTTTTTTAATTTTTTTTCGGTTCAGTACAATTCTGTTTCCTATTCTAAAAATATCAACTTTAAAAGATTATCGTTATCATATTTTTTGCACGCAATTATGTGATTCAAATTAAGTTTATTCAATCGGTACGCCATTAATGTATGGTTAATTTCGAGTAATTACTAAAAAGTGACTGATTTACACCCAAGTAAGGATATTTTTATAACATCTTTTTTATACTTCATAATATGACATATAGTTCTTTGTCATGAAACGTAAAATATTCAGTTACATATAAAGCAATATATTTTATTACACAGTTACATAAAAAAAGTATTGTATCAATCTCTAAAATGATTATTTCAGTGAACATCATATTTTTATGAGTTTTAGTATTTTTTTATACGTAATAGTGAAAGTTCACGGGCTTACGTTGAGTCATTAGAATTTGATTTGATAAGAAAGTTGTCATTAACTACTGGCTACAGAGCGACTTTTTTATATTCGCTTCTCAGTTCAGTGAATTGTATAACAAACAAATGGGTATACGTGAGACAGGATTTATCACGAAGACAACGATAAAAAATCATTCCAAACTTTCGATTTCTTATAACTGCATCTCGCAAAATATTTTATTTTTATTTGTTACTGTATTAGATTAAAAAAAACTAAAATGTAACAGAATTTTTTATTTTTTAAGCTTAGAATCAAAAAGAACTTATAATACACGTGACTTTTTGATGCTTAACAATTGAATGGTTATTAAGGAGAATGAATTGTTTGTAATCAATTAATATCAAGATCTCGAAAAATCGAATAACTCGTGATTGAAAACAATACAATTTTTTTATGTAAATATTTTACAAATTATTGTTGTTTATATGTGCAGTACGACATTTTAAAATAGAAATTTGTTTCAATTGTTTTACTAATAAAATGTTATAATGTATTTAAATAATAAAAACTCAATGCTCAGTACTATTTCTATTATTTTATATTTTGTTCGTAAAACTAGTCTTGATCGAAAAAACAAAAAAACTAGTTTGTATTATTGGGAAAATATCCATATCCATTAAGAAGGGATAGTTAACACATTAAATATGTAATATAAAAGCGTTGCATGTTTATACAATAATTAGTAAATAAAACCTATCGTAAAAATATTGTACTTGGACATGACTGTCATTCAAATAAAAATAATTGAATTTGAAGCAGTTTAAGATAAATTAAAAATATTGTCACTTGTTCTCATTGCTTTTTGTATTGTGTCACATGATCTATGGAAATAAATATTGGTATCTGAAGTCTAATGGTACATAAAATATGGCGATAAAATCATATTCCATGAATCGATAAAAGGTTGTTGTTTTACTGCTGTAGAATTTACAACTAATTTTGATTTTATTTTACCATAATCACGTTTACGCGTAGACGTCGAGCACAGTGTTAAAATTTTGGAGAAAGTTGTCCACGGAGCCAATTTGTTCATACTGGAGACGCGTTGTTACATTAGGCGGTGAAAATAAATCTCTTGATATCTTACATAACGCGTGATAGTGTATGTTTTTCTTATGCTTCAAGGCTATATTAATTACTTGCTTCTAGGCAAACTAAGAAACGTTCATTGCATAATAAATGTGCAAATAGTATTACATGTTATTGTTTCGGACGTTTTTTTCAATTGCCTAATACTTGCGGTTGGATGTGAAAAGGCAATTTTGATGTAATATTTCCTTTAGAAGTAAGTCTATGAAAGAAAAGTAGGTTTTTATTGATTGAGTACCGATGACATTTTCTTTCCTGGCTTTGATTGAACATAAGAAACTTTAATAAGTAAAATCTCTTTCCTAAATATATTATTATAAAATACACAATTTGAAAGAAAAATATTAAAGCTTGTAATAAGACTGCTACTCATCTAAACTTTCACTAATGAGCATATATATCTTAACTTATCGTGATTTTATAGTAAAACAACATTCTCACACAACAGCTTTCGCCATGAATCCAACTTGGATGAAGAATTGGTTTACGATTGCCGTTTTTTATCTGTAGTGTATAATTGTATGCTAAACGAAGCATTATTAAAATTCTTATGATTTGGAAATAAAAATATTTGTTGACACATGTCCGTATTCTTCATTATAAACTGAACAAATCATTATTATTTCTGTTCAATCTGTGGTACAATTAAATACCACCCGCATTAAAAAAATACATCTGGATGATCAATACTGCTGTTGCACATTCATGTTTGATATTTCATTCAAAATTCATAATCACTCTCGAGTACTTTTTGCTTGATATGGCGAAGTTTGCTTTGCACTGGTTCATAAAATGACGTTTTGAACAAGAATTTATTGGGTAGTTGCAATATTTTCAATCCTACACGTATTTCTCATATGTATATGTTTGAGAGACGGGTTATCATGCAAGACCGTTTTTAACTCGTCTTTGATATGCTTCGTAGGAAATCGAGTAACCACTGCAGTCCTGCATACAGATAAAAAATAATTTACACTGGTATATTGATGTCGAACATGATTGAAAAAATATGTTTAATATGAACAGTAGTTCACTGTAAAATTGCCTAGTCGTTTCTAGCCATTCTAATTTAGCTAACATTTGGGTATTCAGGTTGTGTGAACAATATCAAATATTATTTGTAATTTGTTAACTCAGTAATAATTATTAACTTTATTCTGTAATAAATAGACATATGTAAATAATTAAGTAATTTAAAAAGTGCTAGTAATTAATAAACCTTTTTTTCAGGTCATATTTACAAAGATCGCACAAAAAATCAGTAATAATAAAATTATCCCACAATAAAAAATATTTTTTGTCATTAACGAAATACATTGCACTAATAAAACAATATCATTCTGATAAATAAGTTTGCACAGAATATTAGCATTTTGCACTTTGGATGAGATAATATTAACTTGGTAGCTGAGTTAATCTATAGTAAAACTATATTTTGAGAGAGTTGACGTGTGCTTTATGTAATTTCACTGAGTCCAATTCGTATGATTTGACACACATTTGCTTTAATTAATGGTTTGTTTTCTTTTATATATGTATAATTTGTTTCAAAGTGAATTCTATCTAACCCAAATTGCATTTTTATAAAAACAGATTAAGTATTTTTTAAAACTATGATTAGTAAAAGAAATACTGCATATTGATTTATGTCTTTGATGAAATTATGAAGCATGTTAATAACTGTGCTATGACGTTCACTTATAATAATAAAGAATAATAATTTTTTAAAAGTACGCTGCTGGAATCGACGGTTCATCTCTGTGGGTAATTTACAGGCAAGCAATTTACGCTTTGATACGATCATTTAGTTGCAGCATATATTCATATATAATTGGTCATCTACTACAACTTTCTGTGGATACGTTAATGAAGAGGTAAGGCAAACAACTCTGGAGGGCGACGGCAAGTGCAATGCACTTTACATGCAGCTAACAAAAGCTCCGAGCAAAGGAGTCATAATAAACATGAAGAATATAATATTTATGAAGGTCAAATAACATTAAAACTAAGTATGCTAATAATTCAGTATGTTCAATAAAATATTGATTGAAAAACTCAGACGTCTCTTTATAAGAACAATTTTTGGATAAAAAAGAACCTTTGTACCAATATTTTCAATTAAGGCCTCTTGTTTGGTTTTTTACATTTTTCCATAAGAAAGGATTGTTTGTATATCTTTCGGTTATCGTTGATCTCAAAGTTGGTGTCAAAAGTGAAGGTGATTTTTGTTCAATCGGAAAAAACCGACAGTTGCATCTTTTAGATTTACATGGACTATTTTAAATAATAAATACACATATAATTATGTCACGGCATTCCAAAAAAAAATCGTATTCTCAATATATAATATTGCACCGCCTTAGATAACGAATACTAATTGATTGGAATTAGATCAGTACATGAGCAGTCGAGATTTTTGCTGTTTGCTGTTTATAATCGATAAACTTCCGTGTAAGCATTCTGAAATTGTTGAACAAGCCTGTGTTCTTCGGAGTGTCAAATCATATTTCGTATTCTTGGAGAAGCAGCCTGTCTATTTTGATGCGACTGAGAAAAGCTTTCATAGAAGCTTTTTTGTATATAGAAAATTTTGCTCCAACTTGCACGGCAAGCAAAAAAGAGAGAAGGGCTATATGATTTATTAATAAATTATAATATTCGTTATAATTATAAAGGCTAATAATTATAACGACCTGTCATGTATACATTACAAAAAGATTATTTTTAATAATGTCATAAAAAATATATATATCTATATTACGCCAAATTTATTTCGCGGAAAAATATGTAGTATGTAAAACTAATAATTTTGAGTTATCTCAGCAAGTATTAACAACGAATTTTATGAAAAAACGACATATGCTTTTTATATTTTTTTTTTTGTAATAAATTAATTTTAGTTCCGCATTTCAATCTAAGATATCTGGTACCCTTTAACAAAAAAGTTATTATACACTATACACGTGTCGATTTTGGAAATCGAGGTCATTTTTTTGTTAAAAAAAATAGGTAAACTTTTGTTCCATCGTGTATGTTAGTGTGACAAAGATGATTAATATTTCAAGTATGTAACATAATAGCCCGTTTTTGGAATGAAAAATATTATTTTACATATATAAATATACACACACAACGAGTATTTCTTAAAAATTAATTTGCTATATTTAGTATGTAAAAATGTGGTCCCTCATGCATTGTATGACCGATATGAAATGGCTACTACGCTGGTAACATATCGCAAGACTTTCAGCCGAAAAAAAGGTACCGCCATGGCTTCTTTCAGTACCACGATGTAAGTATTTACAGCTTTATTTTCCGTCGAATTTGTTATGTCATGAATTCTAGCTAATTACATCTTTTTAACAATATGAAAAAAAATATGTGTCTATGTGTTTTCACTTTTTTTAAGTAGCTGTCAACGAACGGATAAAGGCCCTTCACTTATGATTACTTGTTTATTTTTTGTATCGCGGACACAAACAAAACTTGATTATTGAGAAAGACGCCAGTGACTTTTTTCCTATGTTATTATTACGTTGATAACTATTTACGAAATACAAGATTAATCTATTTTCTTGCCGTTCGGCGCTTTTGGTCATGGACATCGACTCTACCAGACGGCTTATGGAGGAAAATTTTATCTTGTTAAAAGTTACGCTAGAATTACACTAAGCCGAAAGAAGTCGTACTTTATGAATTCAAAAACATATATCAATCAATTTGATTGGTAGGCAATATTTATTTTATTTTGTCTTTATAAAACAAGCCGTAAAAAGAATGTGATTTCTTATCTTTGTATTGACGGTCTCATAACCAATAAAGAATGTAAAATATTTTTTTCACAATTTTACTAATAAAAGTACTTCAATATGTTAGTATTTAGCTGATGATAAAATCATAAATCGTGTATCATCGGTAATGTATCGTGAACGCGAATATTTATTTATTTTATTTGATATATGGTGCTATATATGTTATATAATATAGCACCATATATCAAAGCAAAGTTTCTCTACAAACAATAGATAATAGTTAATAAAAGAATTCAGTAAAAATAAAATATGCATTGTTGACGCTAAATAAATAGTTGAAAAAATGTCAGTCACAATTTCGAATACAGAAATAATGGCTTTTTATAGGATTCATGAAAAATAAACTAGAAGTTCTGTCTTGTTTCACATCATACTTGATTGTTCCACTGGTTTATTTAATTGGGAAACGCTGTATCACAGTTACATCAATGTGCAATTACAGATGTATTTTGCAATCTTGTTATTGTGTTAGATTATAAGGTTTCGTGTTGATTTTTTGTGTTTTAAAAAATTGCAGAGAGTGGTGCTATGCATCATACATTATTATAACATACAAAACACGTAGCATGTAAAACAGTTAAATATCTATCAAAGTGAAATAATAATGTTGCAGACGTATTTATTATAATGGTAAACTTGATATAGGTGAATGTTTTTTAAGAAATCAACTTTCGCTGATGGATTAGAGGTTCATTGACATTTTGACAATTGACTTTTGATTCGAAGTCTGGTTTAAATAAACTATAAGTCTTATGTATGATAGTTAATTTATTGGATATGTATTATTTTGAACTATATAATTCGAAGATACACCAATATTTTTTTGAGTGACTCCATGATATGAGGGAAATCATTCATAAATATTAATTAACTCCTACATTCTTAGTTATTTAATAGTTTAGTGCAAACTTAAAGCTTTATGTTTTTATTTTACAAATAATTAAACAGGATAAATCTGTATTAACGGCGGCAATAATTTTACGGTGGAATTGTAGAAATGTAAGTCTATTCAGAGGAAAAAATATTGTGATATGTAACAATAGCTTTTTCAACATAACTTTGTATCTTTTGTCGCCTCATATATTTTGTTGATCATATTCTTTATGTGTAAACATTAAAAATCAGTATCGGTCAAAATTAGTTTAAAAAACTAAATCGGGTTATTGAAATTTGGATGTTAATACTCTCCCAAGCACTGGAAGAAGGTTTACTGTTTCCATATTAAAACGCATATTATTTTAAATAGTTGTTGGATGGGGAGGTTTGGACCCTTATTTGAATCTATGTCAACTGAATCGTTTTCAATCTTTTTCATTCATTCTTAATAAAAAAAATACTTTTAGTAGTTTTGATGAAGTTGACAAATAGCTGATAACCATTTAAAATCATACAAAATCAATGGCCTATATCATTGGTAGGCAACCTATAACATGCATGCCACTAGCACACACAAAAGGATTTGCGATGGCATGCGTTGAAAATTACGATTTATCAAAATTTTCGGTACGTTAATAAATATTTTTCAACTCTTTCTTACTAGGAATACTTTTCAGTGATTTTTTATTTGCCATGCAGTGTTTGTGAGTCAATGACTGCTTGAATAAATTTGTCGTATTATAAAATTGATTTACTAGTTTTCCAGTACTTTGAATTACCTGTTTTATGACACACCAATGCATTTGGGTTGCCGACTTCCGACCAATTTTTACCAACTTAAAACGAGGATAGGTACCAAGGCCTTTTAGAAATATCTTCAAAAATTCATGGTGAGTTTGTTTCTAAGAGTGATTAAAAAGCTAAACCGGGGCCTGATTCTTGGTGGGAAAGTATTATATTTCAATTTTAAAAACTTATTTGTAATCAAATAAAAAAAATCGAAAAAGAAAATCGTTTCATTTATTTATAACCAGATACATTTTTTCTAACTTTGATAGACTTACAAATAACAGTGGCCATCAGCCATTAGTAATTGCAGCAATATATTTAATATATATGTATTTTTTATGATAATAAAGCAAATGCCTCAAATTGTCACATTTTCAGGGGGAGCAAGCCATCATTTTGTTGATTTTTCTTTCGTCTATTTAGATACAACAATAAATAAATGCATACCTTTAATTGTAAGTTACGGGAATGCCCCCAATTCCGATAGTTACAAACATTTCAATATTGATGATGTCTAACTGTCTAATATCTGATATTATGACCGTTTCAGACCACCAATGAAGATTGAAAATAGTGAATTAGTTTATAATAAAAGCGACAAAATTTCATTAGGAGAAAAACTTTATTATTTCATATTGTATTATAAGGTTTTGAAATATTTGCATACTTGCAATACTTTAAAATTAAATAATAACACATACACTTGCAATGTTTTCTTACAACAGTTATATATTTTGGTAATCTTGCAAAATTTTTCAACATAGCTCACTTTTGGTAGAAGTGTGACTCAATTTACACCACTTACCATATTAATATTTTGATTTTAAAAATACAAATAAAGTACATCTTGTCAAGTAAGAAAATGTTGAAAGATATTGTAAGAAAAATAAGCCCACAAGACCGATGATAAATATTCATATATAAGCAAACTTATTTAGTGTAAAATTAATTCTTAAAACCAGCGGCTGCCAACTGGTGATCTGTGAGAAAATTATTCTCGCAAAGAAATTGAATATATGAACCCAAAAAGCATGAATGAAATGAAGCACCAATTTTTTTTTACTATACTAAAAGTGTATGAGGAAGAAGAAAATTCATTAAGCTTGTTGTAAAGCATTACTGTCTAGGTTCTATTAATTAACAACTATTAAATTTGCTGGGATATGTTGATTGCCTTATGAATCATGGTATGATACAATCAGTAAAAGCAAAATAAAATTCAATACAAGTGTTACAGTAAAGTTATATATAGATGTTACGTATTATTATGAGTACACATACACATGCTTATCCTAAATTGATTTTCAGTAACATTTTAACACAGACTAATATCGAATAAAAATATTGTTAGTATGGTTTGTTAATTGAACTTTCATCTCTAGTTAGATTTACAATGATGGAATAGTGATTAAAATTAGTTTTAATTATACAACTAATCATAATAATCGTCATTGCAGCTTGGACCTTTACATTCTGACAGATAGTTAAGCATAGTTTGATATTTATATTTCACAGATGGCAACATTGTATGGATAGAATTTTCCATCTGATAAGGGTCTTCTTTAATATTGTAGGCTTCTTCGAATTCCTGCAACAGGTAAATATTGTAAAACATTTAAGTAACATTAACAGGTGTCACTGTAACCGACTGAATAATATTTTAACTAACTCTCAATGCTTTTTTCCAATTTAACAATTAATGTGAAGTATTTGTAATTTTTATGAGATTTACACATGGCTATAGGGCTAATATGATATTTTTTCTGTCACTAAATTAATGGCTCTAGCGTTTATCGGAATTTTATTGTTATATATGGTATAATTTATGCAAAGTTCAAATCATATTTTTTTTGTTGCATTAGTTTATATTTGGTCAGTTGTAAATCAAGAATCAGAAAAATATTTCAATTGACAAAATTTAAATAAAAATATTTAAGGTACCTGATGATCTTTGAAAGCACAGTAAATATAATCAATTTTGGGATGTAAATGTCGAATGCATCCATATGTATTATTCTTGGAGTCTTGACATTTACATGAGTATTCAGGATCGCATAGCTATAAAAGAAAAAATAATCAATGAAAGTAAATAAAGAGTTGGAAGAAAGGTTATCATTTTGAAAAAAATAAAACACTCAACTGAGCCGAGATTGAATTGGTTTTGATCCATATTTAAAGTTGACTTATGGAAGAAGATATATAGGTATTAGATGAGATTATGTTTCCAGGTAATATAAAATTTTAGCTGGCTTACGATAACAAGATAACATTTCAACTCTTATAAAGTTTCCATCATATCTTTTGTTTTTAATATCAACAATATTATGTATTTGAAAGAATAAGAACAAAAATTTCCACTGTTGTGATTCATTTTTATCTGTAAAGTTCTAATTGTTATGCTGTACAATATTTCTGGGTTCATAAAATAAGAATTGAATATGAGTATATTTAGAATTACTCTCATTGAAGAAAAAAACTTTTTTAAAGACTCACTGCAAGGTTGGAATCATATTCCCAAGGGCAACCAGATTTTTCAGATTTTTCTGAATTTTCACCACTATACTCGACAAGCATATATCTATCATATTCTTCAATGTGCACGCTGTTGGTCAAGAGAGATGATTCCATAATATCATCAAAATCAATATTTTGGAATATTGGCAAAGGAGTGCCGTCCATCTTTGGAAGTGGTTCAAGCCCAGCCATGACTAAAATAGTCGGAGCTAAGTCAATGTTTGTTGTTGGATACTGTTGAAAGGATTTTTCTTCAATTCCTGGACCTCTAATAATCAATGGAACTCTAATATCTGTTTCATACGGCTGTCTCTTGTCAATGGGTTGGGAAAATTGACCTATTGAAAAATTTTGCATACTTAAAAAACAAAATATTAATAAATAATACATTCAAAACAAACCTTAATAAATTTTATTACGCATCTAATTTAAAACAATCTCAGTTTACCACAGAAAAAAATATTTGGTTGATAAATAAGTAAGTTTATGATTTTTTTTAAAATGGCTGAATTGAGTAAATTAGGTAAATAGCTGAATTATGATACCAGATTGAGAGAAGAAATTATTAAGTCTTATAAGTAAATCATTACAATATCTCTCTCAATTATTGCTTTATGCTAGATGGAAGAATTAAAAAGCCATCTATAATCATGCCAGCTGTGGTTTGTTTTGCATAGCCTTACTGGAAGAATTGTGTGTAGAAAAATATCTTTTGAGAAGATGATTGACAGGCTAATTAAGAATTTATTGTTTTATGATAATTGGCTCACTATCCCTGCAACAATATTATCCATAAAAAAATATCTTTGAATTAAACAATAAACAGTAATAAAATCATCAAACTTGTTATCACCATGTTTCGTATATGTCAATATTTTATATTCAAAGAACTAATTGTATTTTCAATGTATACTTATCAGTCGTATCTTTTAAAAATGGGCAAATACAACAAATGTTCTAACCAATGTGAAATCCATTGTCTGATGTGAAGATGATATAAGTGTCATTAAGAATGTTTTCATCCTCCAAGCATTGTATGACACTTTCCACCATTTCGTCAACTGATAAAAGTGTCTCCCATCGAGATCTGAAGACATCATCCAGTTTTGCCAAAGTATCATTAGGCAAAGGTGAAGGTGGCATTCGCATGATCCAGTGCTTATCCTGAGGATAGAAACTAATAAAGGTACTTCAACATTTAAAAAAATGGATTTGAAGGTTGTTTAAATTCTGTAGGATTGAAAAGCAGTAAAGAATGAACCCACAACGCAAATTTACTCAGTTTAGGTATTTCACACAGCAGACAAATATGTTCCTGTGTTTTTTTTTGCACTTTGATCTGTTTTAGTGAGACAGTTTTATTGTTTGGAACGATTTAAGTCTTTTATGGCAATCATTGGATATCATTTATTTTATTTATTTAACCTCATTGTACTTTGAATATTTACCTTTCCTGGTGGGATATTAAAGTTTGGTGTATTCAGAGCACGGATGTCTTTGAAAGTGTCTTTGTGCCTCTCGGCAGGTTCAAACGGAGCATGGGGAGCCGGCGGGGCCAATACAAGTAAAAGAGGGTTATTAAAACCACTTTTTGATTCTTCCTTGATGAAATCAATGGCCATATCTCTCTAAAAATGACATATTGCACAGTTCAGAAACATACACAAAAAAAAATCATAATACCGCAGCAGGTGTGTATGCAACATGAAATTGATATCACCTTATATTTGGCATGAAAAATTAATATTTGTCTAATAGCTAATTTTAATTGAGGTAAAAACAATTTTACAAATAAAATTTTGGCTGAACTGACTGAACTCTATTTTTTGTTTGTCATTACAAGGTTGAATCATAGGGGGCATTTTAGTTAAATAATTCACAAGATGAACTCGCAAAAATTAACACTGACCGAACAATAGTTAATAGTCCTTTGAAAAATGAAGAATAAGGGTTACACTGATTATATTCATAAGACAATCACAATGAATGTAAAGAAGCAATATATGTAATGAATTTACTTACAATAACATCAGTTAGGTATTCTCCATCATTGTATTCCTTTGCCATACCATTATGTGAAAGAGTAAAGTTGTAATATTTTGAATTCCCAACGAGTCCTCTCCACTCATTCCATCCAATAGGAACATGCTCTGGTCCACCAGCGTGTTTTTTACCATACTAAAATTGATTTTCTTTTTAAAGTCAACTTAAAAGAAAAGACATTCAAACAGATTTCAGATGATGAATGAAAGTATTGAATATCAAATATCGTCAAATACCTCATTTAGATATTTCCCAGCGTAAAATGTTGCATAATTTGCTTCTTGTCTTAACAGAGCTGCAAATGTATTGGGTTCATGTTTATCTTGCCAATTTTTATTGCTGCATCCTCCGATAAAGGAATTATTGGTTGTCTGATGATTGTGGGGGTACATTCCAGTTAATATTGAAGAGCGACTTGGACAGCAAACCGGTGCTGCGACAAACTAAGGACAGATATTGCAATAAGCCAACAGAATTGGTCAAAAGATTTTAAAAGAAATTATCTCAGGTAAATAACTATTTTGTTATATTTCATCATCATTTTTACTCTTGCAAGCCATCAAAAAAGTCTATCGCACCTCTCCCAGATTTCATTATATGAACTAATTTAAAAATAATCAGATGGTTGACACATATAGTATATTCATCATTGATATATTACTTGATGAAGTGTACTGTTTATTCTTTCAAAATGACTTAGCAACAATTGCCATATCTGAACTATTCAAATATTATTTTTTAAATAATAAAAACACATTTTTTAGTACTTATTTCCACAATATATTTTTTGATCAGGACCGGTTTCGCTCATCGCGAGCATTATCAACTGATAGAATACAATTTACAAACAAGTCTATTTATACAAAACAAAAAAATAATTTGAGTTAATGGTAGCAGGTGTACAAAACCATGGGTACAAGAACTAGGAAACGATTTACATAAAATCATACAATATTGATACAAATAAAGTAAATTAGTATAAAAATTAAATGTTCACAATCACTTATTAAGAATTACAATTACAATTATGGTAAATCAATAATCCATTAGGAGCTCTAAACAATCAATAAGGAAGTAAGGAGTGGGAAATTTTTAATGACGAAAATAACCCACAATCTACTTAATGGAACAAAATAAATTAATACATGAGAAGTCGATTAAAGATGAATCGATGAGATGGGAAGATATGGTCAGTCAGGGGCGTTCCAATATTTTCTGTAAAAAATTAAGTAAAGGGAGGCAATATCATTTTTCAAAAAAAAAAAAAATAATATTTATTTGAAATATATATTTATTTATCTAATTTAATGAGTATAACAATGGTGACGACGCAAAAGTAGTTTGTTCATTTATAAGGTTAGAATTAGGCAAAAATTTATATCGATTAATTTCAAGGATTTCTTGTTTATCTAATTTTTTACAGAAAATATTGGAACGCCCCTGACTGACCATATCTTCCCATCTCATCGATTCATCTTTAATCGACTTCTCATGTATTAATTTATTTTGTTCCATTAAGTAGTGATTGTGGGTTATTTTCGTCATTAAAAATTTCCCACTCCTTACTTCCTTATTGATTGTTTAGAGCTCCTAATGGATTATTGATTTACCATAATTGTAATTGTAATTCTTAATAAGTGATTGTGAACATTTAATTTTTATACTAATTTACTTTATTTGTATCAATATTGTATGATTTTATGTAAATTGTTTCCTAGTTCTTGTACCCATGGTTTTGTACACCTGCTACCATTAACTCAAATAATTTTTTGTTTTGTATAAATAGACTTGTTTGTAAATTGTATTCTATCAGTTGATAATGCTCGCGATGAGCGAAACCGGTCCTGATCAAAAAAAAAATATATTGTGGAAATAAGTACTAAAAAAATGTGTTTTTATTATTTAAAATATAATGCCTTTCCATCAAGAAGTGACAGTTAACACCTTAAAAGTGATATTCAAATATTACTTTATCAAATTTACTAGATTAGCCTTGTATGTTATGTGATGAGTAAATATCATATTATTGAAATTTACCATAAAATTGAATACTGTTTAACAGGGTTGGATAGATAAATCAGAAGAAATATGATCATAAGATCCTTTGTTTCTCTTTACATATTAAAAATATGAATCAGATGGTTTCTTATAATCGCTCTTAAAGAAATAGCAAGAGTATTTGAAAAAAACCTAATTAAGAGATATAATAATACTACCATGCCAAAGTGTAAAAAAGTAAATACAACATTTTCGAAATTTTCCAGATAAGCCACCATCTCTGTAAAGTAAATATAAAATCATTGATGAAAGAATTTCATTTTTAAGTATTCAATTATCTATAACATTGTACTTATACTTACAGAGTTAACAAAAGTAGCTCCATTCTTTGCAATCAGTTGTTGGGTTCTTTTCATTGGGGTCTGTGAAAGATTTATTTTTTAATTTATGATATCGAATGAAGGTGCTTGATGGAACTTCAATATTAAATTTGAATTGTTGCAACTTTGTACGATCAGTTCTGTTGCATACGTGCGATGGAATACCTGAAGATGCCGAAGGGCGAAACCCGGGTCGTTTGTGATAAGACATATGGAATCGTACAAGGTTGCAACAATTCAGATTTATTTTTTAAATATATTTACACATAATATAATCTTCTAAATGAAAGCAAATATAAACTGTATAGATTATTGATAATTATGGTGCATCTTTCATTTTTCAACAATTGAAGCTGTAGCCCAAAAATGTGTTGAGATACGACAACTTAAAGATTACAATCTTATTTATTTCACATTGACATTAAATGTAAAGTTCCAAATTCTTATTGTATATGCAATTGCATAAATATATATAGAACTGCACTAAATATTGGACATCCTCCATCATCCATCATTAGATAGAGAAGATCTCATTATATATCGAAGCCAAAAGGGCATTAGTGACAAATCACTAATATGTATTCAGGAGAGCAATGAGTAAAAAAATATGTTGTAGACATCGTTTCTTTATCACTTCCTTCAATCTATATACATTCTAATACATGGAAAGGAGTAATTCTCATTGGGACAATATTTTTTCATTCTCTTTGTGCGCTTTTGGTTTGGTAGGGCCAATATAAGTGTTTTATAGAAGAAGGGCCTCTAAATATTAAGGAGTAAACGCACATGAAAATAGTACTTATTGATAAAATACAATAATATTTTGTTTGCGAGTCGTTACTATCATTCTATCATCTTATTTTTTTCTTGATAAAGATAATGTATATATATATGCATTATTTTTGATACAATAGATACAATTGATTTTCAGTTTGTCTGTTTCACAATATTTATGTTATTACTTCTTTGTAATGCTGGAACTAGACACCTATTACCTGAAGATCTAGAAATGAAAAATAATTGTGATGTCCTAGCTGATATTTTGGAAGTGAACATGTCAGAACTGGTTTCAGATGTTACGATCCAGAAACTTTGACCTTCAAAATATAATTAACTGCCATAAAAAAGCGATCAATCTCTAGCTATTCATGGAACTTGTGCCACGTTACTTTATTCTTATAAACTTTCAATCAAGTATGCATGAGCACATGAAGCAAATTTGGTGAGCTGTGGAGACATAGTAAATTAAAAACACGTGAATTGAACATATTCCTAAATATGATAGTGTGTCTGCAAGGCAAAAGCAAGTTGTTGAGATGAAACCATTCACCACCCAATCAATTTAACATCTTTTCAAATCGATGCAATCAATATTTGAAGATACATACAAGTGTATTATATTGGTTAGAAATACAACATTATTACAGGGTAAGAATAGTAATGAACTAGTTGTGCAAGATTATCAAATTTGTTGATAATTTTCCAGCATCCTGCCATTATTTCTAGGGTTTTGTCAAGATGATTTTAAGTAATAATGTAAATACATTATTTGAAGAAAATCCACTGAGGAGTGAGGATTCTCTTAAAAAGTTATGAGTGGAGATAAATCTCTGTTGTTTGTAGGAAAGCAGTGCATATTTGTAAAGTAAATGAAGCGGGATGTCTTACAATTCCTCCTAGTACTGAATCTTGATCATCAGTGATAATCAAAACAATATTCGGTTTGCTTAGGGAAAATTCTTGGCAGCAACCTATGTGGAACAGTGCGATGAACAAAAACACATAATCGTACTTGTAAATCATAATGGTATCTATTTCTTTAACTATTTAAACATAACACTTTTCAATTAGCAACACAATTAAATGTCCATATCAAATTTTCTTGCTGTCTCATACGATGGCGACAAAGCGGTGCGCTTTTTACACTGGAACATTTGGCATTAACTCAAGACCGGTACATTCACTCGCTATCACTATTCCGACGGCGAACAATCCCACACTTTTGACGAGTGACCTGAAAAAAATGTAAGTTAATACGTATTGAAATCAGTAAAAATACTATCTGCAATGCGAATGTTTAAAAATTAAATAGAGTAACAGTTAGGTTAAAATAAAAGTCATTAAGCATTTGAATCGTTAAGCACCGAACCGTGACGTATGTTTATATATAGAATAAAATTCAAGCACTGAATGACACCATCGATTTCATAGACAAATGAGAGGAATGTGAGGTGAAGAATCTTCGGAGTTATTGAGTGTGTACGAATCATAGACTGAATGAAAATAAATTGTGATAATTATCACCACATCTAATGAAACGCATTCACGCATAAAATTAGTTTCATGGCGTGAAAAGCATAGTACGTATTATACTGAACACAGATGAAATAGAATTTTACCATTACTTACATAATTAAAAATATTTATTTATTTTCATAGGACCTTCTGACTTTTCTTTTTACAATAATTTCTTACTACATTCTAGGAGATTTTAAGTTCAATATTGGGGTATATGAAAATCAAAAAAAAGAATAGATGCTAATTTTTCATATTTGAATACAGTTTTTTATTATATATCGTGCTATTTCTTGTCTATGTTTTTTAGCCAATAAACGTAATAGACAAGTATACTATAATAAACATCAAATGTCAGTTTTGTAAATAGTTCGGTAGTATATTGCCTAATGGTTAACTATTAATTTGGTGGTAAATAGAGTCTTACTTTATTTGATGAAATTAAAATAGCACATAAATTCACTATTACCCATTTGTATTTTATATGAAGCTTTGTTTTTTTCATTCAGCTTGTAAAAATGGCACTCATTTTTACTCCAGAACAGCCCTCTCCAGATAGTGCATCGTTTCAAAAGGAAATAACACATATGCTACATGGTTTTGGTGATAGTCCTACACCATCCTCACCGACAGTTACTCTTGTAGAATCTATCGTTCTCCAACAGATGCGTTCTATTTTGCAAGAGTCATTAAAAAATTCAGAAAGAAGAGGACAGAAATGTGTTTGTCCGGAAGATATTATATTTTTAATGCGAAATAGTAAAATTAAACTCCAGCGAATGTTAATTTTTATGAAAACGAAAAATGCCATTAAAATGAAAAGCAAATTAATAGGTGAAAATTATATTCCAAGCATTTTGATGGAAGACGATGGAGAAACGGATCCTAAAAAACGCAAGAAAACATTTAGTGACATCGTAGACTTCTTCGATGATACTGGTGAATTGGTGAAGTGTCTTGATTTCGATATAGTCAAACAACAAAGAACGAGAAGAGCTAATAGGATATCGCAGAATTTAAACTTGGAAAAATATGAAGCTTACCATAAAGCAAGATGCTCATCATTTGGATTTTCATTATCTAAGTTTGGCAGTCACATGAAACTTAAGCAATGGCTTTGCCCTTTAAATGATATTAATATAGCTCCACAATCACTTGATGTTCTGTCTTACTTGGCATATGAGACAATTGCTCAATTAGTTGACCTTGTATTCCTTGTTAGGCAAGATTCTAGAAGTACATTAAATGACCCATTTGTAAAACTTGAAGGAGGTAATTATTGTAACCCTGTGAGCTTGGGAAATTCTCTTTTTGTAAAATCTGGTCAAGAGGGAGTTTCACCGATTACAGTGGCCGAAGTGAGGGAGGCTATGAGACGTTTTTCCACACCGAGAATTGGAATGGTTGGTCTATTTTCTAGAAACATAAAAAATGAATTGCCTCTTAAATATCTTGCTATGTAATTATTGCCGTAAATGGTGTCCTACTGTTAATTGATGCAAAATAAAATGTTTTAAATTTTGAATTATTTTGTTTAATTAAGCTACATCATGTATAATTCATGCTTACATGTTAAATTATGTTTGACAGACAATAATATTAAAAGGGTTTTTTGAGGGGTCACCAACTTATACAGCCAACTAAAAAAATATTCACTTTTGTATTGTATGGGGGGTCACAGGTCACATGGATTTTTTGAAAAGGGGTCACCGCCCGAAAAGATTGAAAACTTATGTTTGCATGTGCTCATTCTCTATGAATTATGTACTTTCAATTTAATTCATAAAAAAAAAATGGCTAATCTCATGATAGAGTTAATACATGCTGCTACTCATATGTATTTTATAAAATTTAACAGGTCCGCAGTGCAGTTGTCAGCATTATTGGCTTTTGTGACATATCTACTGCTACAAAGTGTTGATTTCAATCGATCTATTGAATCAGTTTAGAGGCTTGGTTGTTTGTGATGTCTAAAAATTCCGTCTTACCCATGCATTACTAAAAAAAGGGGCATAGGGAGAGCAGATAGCCAGTCACTAACCCTGTGTTTAATTATCCTATCTAGTCTTACTCTCTCTGTGAAGTATTGATCTAGTGGTTTCCCCTGTCGGAGTCAATATGTTCCACATTGGACAGTGAAAAGGGGTCACCGCCCGAAAAGATTGAAAACTTATGTTTGCATGTGCTCATTCTCTATGAATTATGTACTTTCAATTTAATTCATAAAAAAAAAATGGCTAATCTCATGATAGAGTTAATACATGCTGCTACTCATATGTATTTTATAAAATTTAACAGGTCCGCAGTGCAGTTGTCAGCATTATTGGCTACAAAGTGTTGATTTCAATCGATCTATTGAATCAGTTTAGAGGCTTGGTTGTTTGTGATGTCTAAAAATTCCGTCTTACCCATGCATTACTAAAAAAAGGGGCATAGGGAGAGCAGATAGCCAGTCACTAACCCTGTGTTTAATTATCCTATCTAGTCTTGCTCTCTCTGTGAAGTATTGATCTAGTGGTTTCCCCTGTCGGAGTCAATATGTTCCACATTGGAAGTGGACAGGAATAAAAAAAGAAGTTTCCAGCATGATTTTTATTTAGTTTGTCTATGTATGTCAGAGCAGCAATGTATGCTCTTTAAAAAAAAAGGGGAGCTGCCCCTACAGAAATGTAAGCCTAATTAAATTTCAGTATGTCAAAACAAAGACACTTTTACAGCTCATAATGTATGCACCGCAGGAATCATGATCCTGCAATATATTTAACAATATTGTAATTTTTAGAAACAAATGTATAATTATAATAAATTTTATGTAGGTGGTATATATATATTGTTCTTAGTTATTCAGGTAAATTTTAGGACAATCAACACTGGTAAGAGAGAAAATCTAGCAATAATAAGAATAAAAATAAGTCAAAGTGCAAGAGATAAAACTGACCAGGGTCATAATTGATCAAATGAAAATTGGTAATAACATTTGACCAAAGACGAAAAAGCAGCAATGTAAATAAACTCAATAATAAATATGCCCAGTTACACTGTCATTAGTTGGTACAGCTAATGACAAAGCGATAGGCAGGATCTGGCAGGTTAAGGATAAATTTTTAAAAGATATGACTTTTTAAACATTTAATGTTTAAAAATTTGTGTTAATTAACAGTGTCTTAAAAACATTATTAGCAACTTGTTGTAATCAGATATTCATCATTCTTCATTGATAACCAGCCTAGCTTTATCATTTTCTATTTTAATATTTTGTATTTTCCCCAAACTCTTTGAATATTTCTTAGTTATTCTTTCAGATATCTCAGTTGCACCATTGGTGCTGCAAAATTCTGCTAAGACACGCTTCTGTAACTTTTTCAGAGAAATCTCCTTTTCTTTTGATCCAAGAGCTGACGTAATGGCACCTACCCAGTCAAATTCACCAACGGTATCAGTTTTCTTCTTTTTCTTTTCTGAAGGTTTATCATTTTCTTCATTAACAACTAATGATTCATTCAACGTCTCAGGTGTTTCTTCAGCTTTTTGTTCTGTGTCTTCAAGTTTTCTTTTCTTATTTTTCTTTTTTGATGCAGATTCTTCTTCATCGAATACAATATGGCACGGTTGGCTCGGTGCTGATTCAATTTCTTTCAATTCTTTTTCATATTTTTCTCGTTTCCGCTTTTGCTTTAGTTCTTTCTTACTCAATTTTTCTTCAACATTATCTCCATTGACAGACTCAACAGTATTACTTTCAATGATACTGGTACCATTGTCCAATTTGTTCATTGAGGTATCCCTGCTCTTATCTTCATCACATCCATTGAGGGTCACATTGTTGCACTCTTCCAACGCTTTTCCCTTTTTTTGTTTTTTAGGTATTGAAATACGATTAGTTTCCTCTGGTCCAGAAATTGTTGAATTTACATTCTCTTGAATGCTATTTTTGTTTTTTTTTTTTTTGCTCTCTCCAACAACAGAGTCATTACTAATGTGAGAGTCTCCGTTCAAAGTAATTTCAGCACTTTCACTATTTTGTTTCTTTCTTTTTTTTTTATTATCACTTAGTTGGGAATCATTTGCGTCTTCAGAATTGCCATTTAGAGAGGTGTCATTAGCAGTGGAAATTTCCATAGTAGATTCTTTGTCAATTTCTTTAGGAGGTTGATTTTGATTGTTAACAGTTTTAAGTAAGTCTAACTTGGCTGACAGTAAATCCCAGGCATGGTCAATTTCTTTTGGATGTGTTCTTGAACTCATACTCTTCACAAAGTTAACAAACCTAACTTTTTTTCTAGGTGTATTGGGTTGCTTTGAAATCTTTTCCAAAAGAAATCTTATCGATCCAGACAAACTTTTATTTTCATCCAAAACTGACTGTACAATTTCTATCCAAGCATTTTGTTTTTTCTCTCCCTTATTCTGACTTGCTTTTGGAACAAAACCTTTGGCGCCATATCGCTCGGCCTCGGAGATACATTTGGTGTGGGCCACATACTCATCTCCGCTGAAAAGTATAAAATATAATATAAGAATTTTAGAATTGATGAAATGGTGTTAAATAAATCGCCTCTGGTAGCCGTGATCGTCTAGTTGTTAGGACCCCACGTTGTGGTGTTGAATAAGAAATTAAATTGATCCAATTCATAGTTCCAAGTAATAATGCTTTCCCATCAAAAAGTTGTGACAATTGACACATTAACAATGAAAACGGGAAACCAGTAACCTAACCCAAATTAAGAAAGAATAATATGCTTATGTTTGATAAATATTTTAATTTAGAACATAAAAATGCTGGTTCACTAACCGAAAATCTTTCAAACAATCTACGCAACATAAATCTGGACAATTGTTGCGGCATTTCGTGTCATAATGCTTGGCCACTTTCGGTTTTTGTAGTGAATCTCCACAATGCGCGCAAGTGAAGACAACCATCTTCAGGAACTATCTAAAATTGGAAACATATATCATAAATAGAAACATCACCACTTAAGTACATTACCACTGCTTCTATACGACAGCGACTCCTTGGCTCATCTGTATATCGGCATTGCTCTACTTCAATACTATCGTGCAATCATAATTATTGACATGCGTTTTTTAAACAAACCGGTTTTAGGTTAATATAACTATATAAGTACGAAGAAAAACAATATAGGCAGGCTTAGGTTTCTAGATTATATGGAAATTGTTAATATATATCAAGGCAAAAAGAATTATTCATAGGACATGAGTACTCACAATTTTATATTAAATGGAATATTTACGTTCAAACCCGGGCGTCAACGTCAAACCCACATGTAATTTAGACAGCGTGCTGCCAGATAGAAAACAAATAAGCGTATATGGTGTAGCCATAGCTAACAATATTCACCAATGTTTTGATAAATAAAAAATATCTTAGGTAGTAGTTTCTGTTCTTTGAATAGGTTCTTTGAGTAGTTTCTTTCATTTGAAAAATAAAATAGATACTATAATAAAGATAATATTATTTTTTTAAATATTTCTTTTGGTGATAAAAACAAATAACGAAAAATATTATTATTCTCTTTCTACAGGCAATTTTTTTATGTATAAGCATTATTAATAATGGTTCTGGAATAAAAAAAAAGTCCAGCCAAGTGAAGATAAATGTTTATTTATTGATTTCACAAGCACCTAGATAAAGCTTATTTGAATAATTATTATTGTATTAAGTATAAATTTGATTGATTCTAGAAAAAATAAATGTATCTTTGTCAAATTATTTCTATATTTGCAATAAAGTCAATCGTAGTTTTGTGTAAATTAAATATTATACCTTCTTTGCTGCAGTATTAATATTTTTTATTATTGAACATTTATTTTCCTGAATATGTTTTCTTCTGCTTGATTATAATTTATATTATAATCATCAAATAATAATAGCTATAGCTATTACATAATAAAAATAGCGAGCAGATAATTTTGGTAGTGATAATGATTAAGTAATTTATTTCAATAATATTGATATTGTATTTACTTACCCAATACTGTGAAAGTTTGACTGAAGATAACAGCCAATGGTGTCTGATGACAATAAAAGAAGGTAGGACCTCGTGAAGTTTTTTGGGAGGAGGGCAAGCAGTGTGCATTGAGATGATACATAAAATATATTATCAGTCACACTAATCTATCAGGAAATATATAATAAGTGGCAAGACCTATCAGTATTATTCCAATATCTTCAGAGTCTAAGTCGTTAAAAAATGGCGCTGAATATATAACAAAATTTTGTGATGATAAAATCAATACTGGAAATGCAATAGTCTGGGCAAATTCATGCGACAGTGGTATGGAGTTTATTTCTACTTGAAGATATTTTTATTTCATTATGATTTTATAAATATTGATGAATGAAATAAATATACAAATAGTGAAATTAAAAGAATTCATTTTGTAATTTTATTTCGAATTTGTGGAAGATATGGATAATTTTCAAAATAAATCAGTATTGTAAATGTATAGGAATCAATTTCAAACAAAAATTGTACGGAATTAAATACGAATAAGATTAGTTCTGTTATTAGTTTGAAGATCAGTAAGATTAAGTAATTTGATTACTTTTTAAGGTGTGAACTGTCATGTAATGTGTGAATGCATTATATTTTCTATAATAAAACATTGTTTGTTCTATTTCCACAATATATTTTATGATCAGGACGGGTTTCGTTTATTAAGATCAATATTAACTGATTCAGTTCAATTGATAATTCACATCAAAGGGAAATATTTATTTGTCTGAATTTTATTAAATCATGCTATGAAATTTGTATTTTCAGACCAAATGTATTTGTGTGATCATGAGGGCAACATAGAAGGATTAAAATAATGATATAAAAGCACCAAAAACTACTTTATGTTGATTCAAAGATAATATAATGGGTATGAGCATTAAAACAGTTAAATTAAAATGAAGTGTTAAGCTATGAATAATTTTATTATAAAAGTATTTTTTTACATCATTTTAAGTCATTGTAGTAATATATTCTTCAAATGAGTTTTCTTCTCAAATATTGCATACGGTATGTTAATTGTTAAGTACTGTACACATATTAAATGTATAAAAATGACTATCTATAAACATCAATAAATTAATGCGCTATAAATAATATAAATATTATTCTAATCAGAAGTGACAATGTTGTCTGTTTTTATTTGATACGTATGTATACATCGGAAAAATTTGTTGTTGAAAAGTTGATCGATTGCTTTTGCTATTTCAAAAAGATTTATAAATGGTAAAATTTTCTATGGAATAATTACATATTGATACATTTGAATAAGATTTATTTGATGGTTTTAAAAAAATCATGCAAAACGTTTATGTGTCATATCTGAATACATAAATAAATTATTTCCACACACCCTTAGAAAATATTGCATTTCGTTAGAATTATGCATTATTATACACAGTCATAGTCATATATTTTAATTATAAGGTAATTAGAGCAGCTTTACTTTACATATTATACAATTCAATTTTAATTAAATATGGCGTATTGAGCAAATATTCATTCATACAAGAAAAGAAGCATTTATGTTTATTTCAATCATTAGAATTTGGTATATTTCTTTCGATAAGTTATGTAATTTTTTATTCAGGTTACATTTTCTTTTGGAGTCTTCAAGTTTCCGAGAGCAGAAGCAACATTTAATTGACAAACAGTGATCAGTTATCATTGGCTACCTCTTATTCTCATATACCGGACATAAGTTTCACCATATATACTAATATGCATATTTTCTGTGAAGAACGGTTCTTGGTTCTTGAATAGCATGTATTATGAAAATTATTCCAAATTATCTACATTTTACTCTTCCATGAATAATAGGAACTTAAGAAATTAATGTAAAAATAATATTCATTTTATGTCTAAAAAAAACAGTTTAGTTTAAAATATTTTTTTTAATTCAATAGATTGTTAAGAGCATTTCAAAAATCACTATAGTCAATATTAGTTTGCAGATCACTATACAAATTGCCAGATTTAAACTGACAATGCTTATGAAAATGCTCATCATTTACATTGTTTAAATATTGAATCAATACTTTACAGTATTATAGGTTGTTGGTTATGGAAGTGTAAAAGTTACCTTTACTAATATCATTGAACATAAGTTATACTACTTTTATGGTAAAAAAAAAAATTGTTTTCGTATTGAAAAAAAAATTTTGAATACAATTTTAATCTATTTTTATTGATTTCTTCAATGATTGAAAAAAAAAGCCCACTAAATCCTAAAACTGGTGATAATTCAGGATTCAGAATGTTCTTTGTCTTCATTTTTTCATCTGAGTCCAAAGATGATTATGATATTTTCCTTCAATGGTGTTTCTCAATCTTCTTTTTACAATTAGTTTTAGATCAATCACTAAACTGTTCATATATTTTTTGATTAAACTCACGCTTATATTCTTGGACATTCTTTCTAGAGTCCTGAAAAATAGAAATTGTGATTATTTTGTAAGTCATAAGAAAATATATATTTTTTAATGATTTGAATTAAGTGAAAATGATCTGTCTGATGAAGAGTCTGAGTACTCTATTTTGTAGCACATCTCAAGCCAAAATAAAAGGATTTCATAGACAAAACTTGCGATTCCTTTTTTTAGTTATGGAACACTTATGGTTGACATGATCCCTGACGTTAACTGATCAGTGTATATTATTAGAGAGTACATAAGAGAAACTAAAGATGACACCATCTTTCTCCTTTTAAAGCACACTCTAGAAGGGTTTTGTGTGTAATGCCCACTATTGATTTGCTAACAACATCTATGAAGTATTAAATTATTAATTGATTGATTTAAATTTCATTTATCATAAAAATTTTATTTACATGAAAAAAAAATGTGTTACCTCTATCCAATGACATAAATGTTTATATGAAGTTATGAAGATGTACTAAATTTGTCAATATTCTATTTTCATAAAAAAAAAATTTTTTTTTTGAATTGAAAATTTCAATGATAAAATTACGAAATATAGATGGATGTAATATTCACATTGAATGTAAAAATACAAACTTTCGAAGCTTCTCTCAATTCCAGATTGTAAAGTCTTCGAAGACCTTGAAGATTTCGTGAAAGAATTCGCAGGAATTCTTTTCTTGATATTGTGGGTGGTGCTTCTGATGTCGTAGTAGAGTTATCAGTTATAGGGCCAGCCGTTGTAGATACCTATAATTTTAAGTGATATTTTGGCAGTCGCATTGTTCAAATATAATATCTAATACAAATTATTAGTTGAAATATATCAATATCCTCTCAATCGATGAACTTATGGCATTAAATTTACCACTACTCTGTTGAAACCTTATCGATAGACTACCGCATCTCTTGAATCAAATCACAAACTATGTTTTAACAACAAATTCAATACTTATAATAGCATCATTCAATAATTTTACTCACTACTATGGGAGATTATTTTATTTTATTTTCATTCCTTATGATTATTTTTGCTTTATTTATAGATTATTTTTTTATTGTTAAAATATACTTTGCTTATATTGTGGTTTATCTTTGCATTATGTACTATTGTTATCTGTATTATAATTTTAAAAGTCATAAAACATTTTCATTATTCATCTTATTTAGGAAATCTACGAATTGGTTTTATATGCATTATATTCTCTGTATTTTTATGGATTCAGAGGAAATTATAATGTTATCATTTTTGTTTATACTTAGGTAAAGGGTATTATTTTTTTTAACAGTGAATTTTGGTACTTGATAGGGACATTTATTTCATCAATAAACCATTGAAAGAAATTCAAATATAAAAATTGATATTTCTGTAGGGATAACGATTAACTTCGGTCAGGAAAAAATGAAACTATGACAGATTTATAAAAAATTATATTACCTGTGGCTTATCAGAAAACTGTCCATTTATCATGTCTGATACCTGATTTATTGCACTTTTAGTTTCATTGAATTGCTGAAAAAATATATTGTAATTCATTTTATTTAAATAATAAATTAAAAAATAATCTGCTTTTAAGTGTAAAAAGAGTATTGTTATTTAAATTTTTGTTTCCCTGCACTTGTTCCTTTAAAATAAAATTTCAGTATGATAATAATATAATGCAATATGCTGTTTTAGTAACAATTTAAGAATAAATTCAACTGAAAATGCATTTTATTCAATAAACATGGGAAAGGTTGTAATCAACAAAGCAGTCAAAGTTGACTTTTCAACAGAAAATCTTTTTACTAGAGGCTAGAGAAATTTTTGGTTGCAAGAAATAACTATTAATTTATTATTCATGGCGCCACTATCACTGAAAGCTTCATAGTCAATGGAAAAACGTTACAATATGGTGAAAAACACTGAAATTATGAAGTATATCTGTGTTTCAAATCAAATAAATTAATGAAAAATTAATGAAAGGAATATTTATGGAAAAGTGATGAGGTATAAATAATAAGATTTTAAAGTTTCCTTTGGATACAGAAATTATAAAATACATTAAGGGATGTCAGCATAATTATGGTGGCTGCTACAAACAACATCAGTATTTTCAATAAAGTGAATGAGATTCATATACATTTATGTACATATATGGTGATAATCTCTTTCTATCAAATCAAGATGTGTCTCTGCGTATTGTACAACGAGCAATCAACATTTGGCCACTCATGAATTATATAAAGCAGTGCATGAGAATACTCTTATATGGATTTTTTTGTTGATTATGAGTGTTTTAATTGAATATTAAAGTCACATTGAAGGTATTTCCCAGCAACATCAATTCACAAACAGTGCTCTTTGCCATAAGCAAGGTGTTTATTTCGGTAAAAAGGTGACTTAATCAAATAGTAAAATTGGCTAATCAGGATTATATTTATGGTTAAGATACAATGACAATATGGCATTGAATAAATAATAATGATTAGTATGTATTTATACTCACGTCAAATATAAGTCTACCTACAAAACCAATTGTACCAAAAAATCCTAAGGGCTTCGTTTTCGTTACAATTCTGTTTGACTGTCGAACCGTTCGATCTTTTTCATTCCCAGAATCGGCAAACTGAACCTATAAATGACATTTTTTAATTAAGAACTTAGAAATGACATCAAGCTTAACTAGCATAAGCACTAAAGCTATGTTTATTATTGACACTATTAAATATCGTTAGTTTTGTTTTTTATAATATTATATTCTTTGATGGTGTCTTATAAATAATATTGGATATTCAAAAAACTATTTGAAGCCTGAAAATTATTAGGTAACCTTTTAACAATTGAGTGAACTCAATTTTAACAAGGCTTTATAAACTAAATTACAATACATAATTTATTATTGATCAATAATGAGAATTATTTTTGATGGGTGATAATTTCAAAAAATACATTCATGGAATATTGACTTAAGGTAGCCGTAAATAAAATTAAAAAAAAGTATAATATATATACTGCAGTTGTATCTAGAAAGGAGACTTTGATAGAAAAAAATAATGTAGATTCCATAAAACTTAATTTCAATGAAACTGAAAACCTATTGAATAACGATGTTCACTTTTATTGAGTAAGTCAACCTCTTACATGCCATCTATTATACAAATAAATATCTAAAGTAAAAAAGTTTTTTGCGTATAATGAATGTTCAAAGCACGACCTTTATTTGTGGACTTTCAATCGCTCTTTTCTGAGAATGCTGTTGTGCTAACGTCAACGCCACCATGAACAGTGTGATGGCCCACCATCTTATCAGGAATGCCATAATCTAAAACAAAAAACAAATGCGTTTATAAATATATTTATTAAAAATTAAATGAAAAATGACTATGTTAGAAAACAAGCTATTCATTATCAGGCATTTAGTTTTTTAGAACAAAAGTACCGCACTTTTTCATTTTCATACTGTATCATGTAATTCGAATTTTTCAAAATCAAACATACGCTTTATCAATCTGCAAATATATTTATTCACAGTACCAAATACGCTACTTTTTCCGCGGTTCCATTGTAGCCCGGTAAAAAAATGTTTTTTATTTTTAATATTTACATTCATTATGAATCATTGTCATATGTACCTACTCTTATTAAAAAAAAACGCGATTTTGAATAAACATTTTTAATATAACGAACTGTGGGTCTTTTTTATGCGGATTTTTCGGTACGCATTATCTATTATAATTGAATATGAACTCAATGTGTTCATTTGCGTAGTTTTTTTTTTATATAATCAAACCTATATTTTGATTTTGTATGATTTCCTTGCCATTTTTACGCGGTTTTTGTGAAAAATGAATCTCCCGCGTAAATCGGGGTAAGGGTGTATTTCATTGCATAATACATATTTTCAATAATAAATAACACATCTTTGTAAAAAAGACATTTTTGTTCATTCTCTTGTTCCCAATACATATATAATTAATTATGGACATAATACGTTGATTCACATTCAGTCGAGTTGTTTTATTATGATCTAGTTATTCAGATTCTTTTAGCGGATATTTCCCGTAAGTTATATAATTAATTTGAACCGATTGCATAAGTGCTTTTCGTACAATTGTTAGTTAACGTTCAAAGTAGGTACTTGTATCCTTTTAGTAAGTCGGTCATTATTCTGCACTGAAGAAATGTATGTGCAATATGTAATGGATATTTATTTTTATGTTCAAAGCTGTACTGTCATGCAATTCGTCATATATCCGCTTGGATTAGCTTGTATTATATAACACAGTGCTCCGCAACAAGTATACCGCGTGCCGCGCATTTTTCTAGCAAAAGGAAAATAAAATAATACGTCTTCGTTTTAAGATATTTTCGGTAAGACGCAATCCCAGTGAAGCAGAAATAATTATTTCTTCTTTATAATAATGTTATAAATATGTTACATAAACATTATCCACACAATCTACACTATAAAATTAAAATTTTTAATATTTAAAAAAATGTACGATAATAAAGCAAACAATACAGAAACAATGAGTTTCAACAAATACGGTGACAGTGAATATTTTGCATTTTTTAAAATATTGAATTTTGGTATACCCTGAAATTGTGTACAAAACGTTGATTTATCGTGGAAAACAAAAGGTTTCGGAGCACTGATATAACATATCGCTCTCAATATGAAATACAACAGCTCTCGGAATTATCGAAGTCAAGACAGAATATTAATAAATATTAATATTTAAAACATACCGAAACATAATAATTGCTTTGTGGCTACGTCGCTAGATATCCGGATTTTGAGTTTCGATTTAGAAACAGTAGTCCGGAACTCCGCGTTATCAAAGAACGTTATGAAATTTAAGGTTAAAATAACAGTCAACCAATAAAAAGTATCTTATAGTGGTTTTGTTAGAAGAAATGTGCACATATTTGAGTGAATAATGTAGACAATGTATACAAATCTATGTAAGAAATACAACACATTATGTTAATACTCTAATCATATTACACGATAATATGCTGCAATTTTGTATGCCTTTATCCCTAAAAAAATTGGCAGTATGTCTAACTTCATTTAAGTAAAATTGATGGGAGTCTTATATTATTACAGCTACATTCAATATTATGTATCGCATTTAAAATATGACATTCCATTGAAAACTCTGAATGGATTCTGTAATATACGCTGAGCTCTGTTGACTGTACAATATTCACTGAAATTGCAAGGTTAGGTGAAAACCATTCATTCTTTTAGTAATATATTAAAGTTACCTGCTAGTTGTCGTTGAGTATTGGCTTATTTGGAAAGAATTGACGTATGAAGTCTGGTAAAAAAATATTTATTTTTGAATTTGAAAAAAGTATTGTATATTTGATTTCAAGTAAACAAATTGCAAAGATTTCGTATTCAAACCATGATATTTCATCAATAATTTTCAAATTAAAAATCCAATTGAAATTAAATCGAAAGCGATTGAGTTTTGTAACGTAATTGATATTCGACCCATAGCTTTAAATCGACAGTTCAGCATGGGCACAGGATGAATAAAACCGGCCGTTATAGGAAATGTAGGCATTCAAGTTTCACTCTTGAATTCCATGGAACACTTGATAAGGCGGTGCCTGAACTTGTTCACGTCATACATTCCGAGTGTCAATACTCTCACTTTCAATACGAATACAGCATAACACGTTGTAACGATAACGGTGGTCATTTTGGTATTCGAACGGCCGTTAATTGTTACGTAACGGAAGTGACGCCCAAAAGAGCTCACTCTTGAAACGGGTTTTTGTAAATATACACCAAGCTTATCAGGGACAGCCCGTATACTATATGCATTGTTTTCCAAGATCAAAAATCACTGCCAACATATCACTAATAACAATAAAAATAAACATTAAAATTATTTATGGCTCAGAGAAGTATGCTGACTAATTTTATATTACTTAAATGTGATTAAAACAGGAAAAAATTTCGTAGGTTGAAGAAGAAAAATCTTTTTTTAAATTATATTGCATGAGTAAATGAAAAGTACCAAAATATTTTTAAATCACCGGTCGCAGATTGCTATACCAAAAAGCAACTGTGAAAAAGTGGCGTATACAAATACTGATATAACTGCACATTTTAACATTCACAGATTCAATACTTCATTGAGAAAAAATAGTATCACGTCCGCATATTATGATGTTATGTAAAAAGAATAATTGTTATCTAATAATTGATACGACAAACAAATTAGAATTTTTAGTAGTAGTTGTAAAATTTGGCTACCGTTTATACCCAATCTAAATACCATAATTAATTTTGAAATAAAAAAACATATATTATTACATTCAAAGAAAACATTAATTATCCCCACTATCAATTTTAGCCTCTTCAACCCTTTGACCCTTGTTAACAACTGTCAAACATTCAGTGATCCCCAAATATTTTTTTCCCTCGAAAAAATTGGAACCCATTTGCAAGCTAAACTTATTTTGTGCGGCTGCTTTCTACGCTACCCGCGAGACAATGTAAATTAATATTATCATACTAAACATATTATTTTTTTATTTATTTAAGAGAATAAAAACTACCTTTAAACCAGATGTACCTTGATTGTTATAATAAGCAAAATGGCTGATTCATAAATTTTGTGTGCATCTAATACACCGAACAAGTCAACATGATTTTCGTTTAACCGTTCTACGCCTAAAAACACTCCGTTTACAATAATTGTTTTCGGATATTTCTTTCGTTTGCTAGCGACGATTGATTGTTGGAGACTGAAGTACATGGGGTACTTGTATCGGCGTTGCAGGTGCTATTGAACATGCTTCTTCAGCATGAATTGTTAGCAATATAAATTTGACAAGGGTAGATCCGTTTAATCAATAAATGAATTAAATGACAATATAGATATTATGGAAGAATTTTGAATGGAATTTTATTGTAAAAATGTTGACGTCAATTTAACTTTTACTCCCCCGTGTGGAAATCATCACACATTTTTAACCTCACTTTGCTAACATAATTACATGACGTCTCGATACTTGAAAACTTCATTGATATTTATTATGTATCTTCAAATCTGAAGAGAATAAAATATTTCGACCACGTGCCACCACTTCAACTCAATCGTTTGGAAATTACTATTTAATCTTCAAAACATATTTTAACGAAGATGTTAAGTAAGATGCATCTGAAGTATTGCAGTGTAGTTGTTATGAAATTATTTTTGAGTGTTACAAATGTGCTGGTATTATAACGGAGGTATAATATAGTTATTTGGATTTGGTAAAAAAAATATTTTCGACTTATTATTGTTATTCGAAATATGAATATTGTTTGTATGGTTATAATATTTTATGCGACCGTAAAAAAAAATTTATGAAACTTTCAAATTGAAAATTCCAACCCTTGACTAAGACCAAATCCATCCAACCTGACCATGACGGCCAAAAACATTATTAAAAATACGACAAAATAATCGGTGATTGAAAAAAAGCAGTAAAATTTTATTCAAGCTTGTCTACTAATTATCCAATTTTAGTTTTGTATTCAAAATACAATTCGAAAACCAAGAAGGTGTTTTTATTTTTATATATTCCTTGAATAGAAAAAAAATAATAAATAAATGATTTATACTGAAAACAAATACTTGAACAGGTGTACGATAAACAAACTTTGTAATATTTGCTGTGTTAAATTTATCTCATATGATAATGCTTCTTTTGTAACAAAATATTTCATAACTCGATTTAAATAAACCAGGTTAAGTGAATACTCGTAGATGGAAAGCGTAAATTAACACGCTAATGAACACGTAAATCTTTGAAGGAAGGTCAAGGAAACTTTTTGTTAAGTTTTTTCATAAATCATATTTAGCATGCAATATGAAATGAGAAAAATGGCCAACATAAATATATTGTATATTATATATTGAAAATCTTATGGTAATTTTACAAAACAATTAATTGTAAGGCACTACTTGATTTGATGTTTATCGTTGTTACATTATATATGTAAATGTTTTATTTTAACGAATTGTAAAGGATAGTAATATTAAATACGTATTTGTATATAGAATTATAATTATATAAATATAATTATCTATTCCTCAATTTTATTGACAATAATGCGAAAAATAATAAAAAAAACATTGTTTTTTAACTGGCAATATCATCAAGAATTATTTTAAGAGTTTATACGGTACCGGATCTGGGTTTTGCCTTTTTACATTTTTTTGTCTCAGTGGTTTTAACAAACTATGTGTAATTTTATTCCAAGTATTGTTGACTATTTTTTAAATCATCTTGAATATTTTCATACTAAAAGTTTTTTATTGGTGTTATTTGAACAATCGCTTTAAACAAATGTTTGGAGTCTTTGGAGGGTAGTTAGCAAGTGCATTGGACTGTGTAGAGTTTCGTGAAATTGTGCTTAAGATAACGCTAGTTATGGATCCAAAAAAGTGATAATAACACGAAACATTCAAATTATAAAAAAGGAAGTAAAACGAATGAATCGGACAGTCACTGTCAGCTTAAAAAACAAACAAAAAACTATCCTACTATTATCTACTATACCAATTATTATAACAAAAGTGTTGTAATTATTCAACTAAGTGTAAAAAGTTTATTATTTTGGGACTTCACAACTTTGGTAGCCTCGTCGAAACACATTTTTTGCTAATAATAATTTTATGGCGGTTATACAACGCTGCGTGATGGCAAAAAATGCCATCAAAAACGTGTATTAGGTTTGATTGCTTTATGATAGCAATGTATTAAAAAAAAGTTAAAAGAAAAAAAATAGAAATTTTATGTACGAGGAAATAACAAAATATGTGATGCAAGTGGAAAAATGCATGGCTTGCAGAGGTTTTCAATATATCATACTAATGAAACAAACAAAAAAAATAACAAAGACATCATTGCTTACACATCTGAAATTCCAGTTAAGAATTATAATTTGAATCTATTTCCGAGTTATAAACGCTTTTGGGCATTCATCTTATCGCGGATTTGAATCTCCAAACAAACAATTCCGTAATATACAAAATAATATTAATTGACTCTATCACATTCCATTCCTCTTATTTATTTATTTGAATAAAAAAAATACTGCCGATGTAACGAAATATTTATCTTCTAGCCTTCTTCGTGCAGAAACTTTTATTCTCGAGTCTCTTGGTAAAATACACGTTAGGCAAATGAATAACAAGATATTTCAGTTAGTATAAGCTTAGTGGATACATATTCTTAAATTATTGAAATACGTTTAATTTAAAAAGAGTTCAACGCATGGGCAAGCAACAATCCTTAAGTTAGTTATGAAATATTGTCTTAAATCTAATAAGCCATTAATATTGTGAGAAATTTAATATACATCAACAAATTTCAGTATAACCGATGAGTATTGTTTTTCGACAAAGTTTGACGTGTTGTGTTCTTATGAGAAATTATTCAGAAAAGTGATTGTGCAATGCCTTCTTGTTTGCGGTTATATAATAATTTTCATGGATGATTACATCCGATTCTTGAACAAGGAACTTATAAAGCGCATCTTTCACTGGAAAGTTTTGTTATAATATTTCGACGGAAAACGGCTTTAAAATATCGTTTTGAGATGGAGTTTGAAATTCAATAACTTGGTGTATGATTGTAAACATGACTGAAATTTTAATATTAGGATATTTGAAATACCAACTTTAGAGATTATAAATCAGATGTTAGTGTCTGTTGTACTTTTATTTATTATTCTTATCATTCATTATTCATATTTTTATTATTCATATATTCATTCTTTGATTTAATATTACGCTTCAATTCAGTAGGTTGGCGATGAATACTTGATGTTGTAATATTTTATTAAAGAGTGGCACTAAAATAAAGTTGCTTTATAAAAGATTTCTGCGACGAAAACTTTTTACATATAAAGATTTTAGCTCGATTCATTACATTTCTACCCAAATAAATATATGAGAAAAACTTAAATACTTATAAACGAGTTTATTGGATTTTTGTCACAGAGAATCAAACTAAGTTTCGATTGAATTCAAAGTAGTTTTAGCAAGAACTTTCATTAATCCCAGCTGAATGAATGATGAAACACACAAATATCATGTTATTTAATTTTTTAAGGCTTGTCGAAAAATGACATGCACACTTTAAGTAAAAAAAAAGATATCTGTTTAAATGTATTAATCATAAATTTCTCTTATACATAATCAATTACAGATTGAATGAAGTCACTCGTTACTAAAAAATAATGGCAATGAATATAATTTAATTGAATTAATCAACGCGCCGTAACGTGTTGATTATCTGGAGAATAGTTTCACTTTTAACCATCGGGAATCACGTGTTAATTAAATATCGAAACGCTTTCCAGTTATATTTCATTTTAATTTTACCACAAAACTAATTTATAATGTGAAATCAACAAAATTGTAACTAAAAATTATTTACCGTAATTTCATACTTTTCAATGATGTGGTGTGTATTTTGAGAATGATCGCGTGAAAATTTACAAATCATTGCACGCAATAACTTTTACCAACACGATGGAAGTGTCAGCTGTAGCTAAGAAAATCAATTTTTTTGCGGTGAGTTTTTTAAAACGCACAAACGAACAAGTAATCAAACTCGTTATATTATTGATTCCATTGCAATGTGAAGGCATTCACCTTTTACAACACCTTAAGTTTAAGCTAACGTGGGAGTCTTGAAATTATTCTGTTTTATCGAATGGCAACTACTATTAATTTAAAACACATTTCATGCTTTACGACAGAATCATAGATAAATAAAAATTGTATCTTAACCGATTTGAAAGAATCTGGAGTTGATTAGGTATCCGTTTGTTTTTATAATTTTATTGAGAAAAACAGCAAAAAGTGTATTATACTAAATAATAAGTAATGTTTTGAAATTCCAATTCTGTTTTTTTCATGGTTGAATATAATTGTCAAAACACAAATTTCTCTCATATATTTTCCTCTTAATTCCAGATACAGAGATAAGTAAAATATTAAATTAACGGTTTATATCAAGTAATTTTATTGATAGTGAATGTTTTGAAAAATCATGTCTATTATTAGTCTGAAATATTTTTCTTTGGATCAATTGTACGCATTTATTTTAAATATATGGAAAACGGTTAAACCATAGTTCCATGGTAAAAATCAAATGAAATTAGTCTATCTTACGCCAATAATAGCATATTATTTTCAAATATCAAATCATCAACAAAGAATTGACAATACATGCTTATAAAATAATTTGTTTGCTCTTGCTTAATGTGTTATAAATGAAAATTTTCTATCGCTACTATAGGGCACATTAAAAAAACTTTTAAATTTGTAAAATATATTACAACACTGAACTGTATTACAATGATTACGAATACAATATAATCTGCATACTGATATAACCGCTTGATACATAATCAGCAGTTATTACGGAAAACAAGAAGTTCAGCGAATCTTTTGAATATTTGAATATAAGTTGTTTATTAGCTTCTTTATCTTAGGAAATTTGGAGCAATCTTTACCCCTTCATTTATTCATTGTAATGTGACACGACATCTATACGACAAAATGTATAATTCATAATATTTACTGTATTTTGAAAAACATATCAGTGTCTATTATACTTAAGTATAATTTTTCAACTTTATTTTAATCAACTGATGATAATGCTCGCGATGAGCGAAACCGGTCCTGATCAAAAAATATATTGTGGAAATAAGTACTAAAAATGTGTTTTTATTATTTAAAATATCATGCCTTTCCATCAAGAAATGACAGTTAACACCTTAAAAGTGACTTAAGTATAATACAATAGTTTTAGTATTATAGATACTCATTTTTAAGTCAATTACAATGAAACAATTATATTCTAAATCAACTTTCTGTAAATCGAATGCGATTTTTAGAACTAGTCGGGTTTGAGATAAATAAACTGAATTTTTTTCTGTGTTACCAATACACATTGAAATAATGTAAACTCAACGTTTTTAAACTGTAAAAAATATTTTGTTGTTGATTTCCTTGAATCATGTAAGTAACCTTGATCTGTCGAGATAATACAACGACTATTCTTTGTAAATTAAGCACTCTATTCACCTCGGTTTTGCGAGCCTACAACATATTGTCAGATCGTTATTACAGTTTGCGGGGGAAAAAATAAATAACTTAAGATTTTCACTGATCGTAGACGAGTCATATGTTTGCAATATGACAGACAGGCGGTGTAAACAGTACCGGGTTAACCGTCAACCGGCCGGACAAGAACTGGAGCTCACAGATCACTACACTCGACCCCCGCCATTCGACTACAAGTGCGGTGGATGATGTCGAAAAGGCAGGCCTTTGAAATAATTGAGAAATGTATCTCAGACATTATTATTTTACGATATACAATATAACTAACTTATTAAATTCGCTTTTCCAAAATTACTAAAATTATCATAAGAAAACACGTCATTTTATGATTATGACTTAATATTGAAATCAATCAATTTTCAAAAAATATCTCTTGAGAAATATGTCCTAAAATAGCTAGAATTTTGTTCATTTATAAATACACGAGGTAAGATCACAATCACAGTGAAAGAATGTCTAAGCTAGTGCAAAATCAGTATGATAAATGTTTCCCTGAAAATTTACATTTCAATAAATATTATATTGTAGTATATATGTATATTTTAAAAACAATTGCGGTATGTAAGCTTTATAACTAACAGATAAATTTATTTAAGCATGATAAAAAAAAAAGAAGCATCAAACTAACTAATGCCATTTTTGAAATGGAATTGAAAAAATACTCGCACTTAGGAAAACTGATTAGATACAATTTATGAGTGACGTTAATAAAACTATACTATAAAGAATATATCTTAACAGTTTCAGTTATGTCATAAATTTTATGATTTCTTCTATTATAACTTTATATTTGATTATTTCAATAAGTAAAATAATTCGTTTCTGCTGAGTACGTTACAAGTTTTGACCAATGTGTTTGATTTTTACAATAACATTAAATCGAAAATTTTGCTGTTAATTTTTTATAAAGAATTTCACGTCAAAAGCAAAGGAAGTTTTATTTATCAAGTCGATTGTACATTTAAAACATTTAGTTTTTTTTTGCTGAATATTTTTATATAAAAAATTCTTGTTACAAATTGTATGGGTGATATTAACCTTTTACAATAAATGCTGGGTGTAGATGGTTATGGATTACGAACCACTCATTGAAAGTTGGCTTGAAATTAGCTACACGGCTTTTGGAAATGGTTGAATAAGCTACTACGAAGTTTGAGCTTCAACGTTATAAAATATTCAATTCAAAAGGGCTACTGCGACTACCATTTGAACTAATACCTATTCAGAACAATAATTTAACAGTTGACATATTGAGCGTTGATAATTAATCCTTTCGGCCCTAATTAGAGCAAAAAATATTTATAAATATGAATGGCACTTTATCAAATGACTTTCAAACACAAGATTTTAGACATAATGTTTTGAAATTAATGAATCTCTACATCCAAAGGTATTTAAAGTATATTTTCAAATAATTGTTAGAAATGTCTTGTAAAAAATAGTCGAATATTTATATACTGTTCATTGACAATTCTGAAAAGGGACCATAATACCTTACAAATATATCATAATCAGTACTGCAAACATTAAAACCGTTATTACAGAATAAATTAAAACAAGTAAGAAAATATTCATAACTACATGTACTTGTGATAATCAATACTAAAATGAACGTGAATAGGATATAACATAACTATGAAAACTTGAATTCGTCAAATCATTTTTTTTAAATTAAAATACAAGCATAGAATAGATTCACTTTTAAGGTGTTAACTGTCACTTCTTGATGGAAAGGCATTATATTTTAAATAATAAAAACACATTTTTTAGTACTTATTTCCACAATATATTTTTTGATCAGGACCGGTTTCGCTCATCGCGAGCATTATCAAATGATCAGTTGATAATGCTCGCGATGAGCGAAACCGGTCCTGATCAAAAAATATATTGTGGAAATAAGTGCTAAAAAAAAATGTGTTTTTGTTATTTAAAATAGAATAGATTGTTAAGCAAATGCTAGAATCTGAAGATGCTAAAAGGTGAAACCCGGGGCATAAAAGAAAAAAAAAGTGTAGAAATTTACATTATTTTAACAATTTAAAGAAGTACCTCCTGGCGATGTTTCAAATATTATATTAAAAACTTTTAGTTAGTAAATCCACAATCGCAATAAATATTTTTTCAATTAGTTTCAAAATATACAGCTAATCATGATATACTTGATCATAGTGTCCATAGATATTAAATAATTTGATAGCGGAAATTCGGTTATAAATAAAAATTGAAATCTGAATTTTTTCGAAACAGATAAGTAATCTCATAGGCATATAATTATAAATTTCTCTTTTTGCGACGTGCCTTGCCCGTTTTGAAATTATTTATAATTTCATAGCATAATTTGCAATGACTTTCAGACGGAATCAAATTTTAATAGGAAGTAACTGTTACAAAACACTTTTTACCCACCTTAATCATTCAGCATGTATGAACTTAAATCACGATGATTGCTTTAAGTAATCGATTAATTGTCTCACATTATTGCGCGAAAAGTTCACCGGGAAAAATAGTAAAGGCATTGCGATGAACAAGGCTAAAAATGCATTCATTGTTTCATTATATATGAAATAAAAATCAGAAGCAGTGGAAATTAATTGAATAATTGATTTTCATGAGATGATTATCAGCCTATTATGCAAAGATGTCGTTTCAAACGTCAGGTAGAAAAGTAAAACAAAGTGCAAGGCCTGATGTTGTTTGAAAAATGGTAGAAATATAATATGAAGATGATAATTAAACAAAAGTTTGAGATAAGTTTCAATTGCCTCTTTATCGTTTTCTTTCAATGTATCAACATGTACAAAAAAGTAAAGATATTATATATATTTATGAATTAATATGTCACATTAAACGAGCTTTTAAGTATTATACATACAAAAAAATTGAATTGCTGAAAATTTACACGATTCCGCATATTTTGTCACTATCAATCTGGGTTTTACTTTTCGGTATCTTCAGGCATTCTATCACACGGATGGAATAGAACTGATCGGCTGATATCGCAAATTCATCAATCACCATCAGTCGATATCATAAATTATATCATATATCAAAAAGCAATGGATAAAATAATGGGGAAAATTAGGGGACTATAATTATTGTATTGCTTTGAATATTATTGAAACAAAGTTTTCTATAATATAACCGACTTAAGCCGTTTAAAATCCGATTTTTAAAAATAGAATTATTAAAGAATGCGTTTTGTAAATTTGTAACAAATCATTTTTAATTTCAATTGTTTTGACAATATAAATGATCCACATTTACTGCACTAAACTATTGCAAGCCTGATTGTACAGTAAAATATAAACATAATAAAATATTGTATAAGAAATCACCAAGTAAGTCAAATTATCAAAAAGTATTCTAATTGCGCATTAAGTTGAAGAAATAGTACCTTCGTACTTTGATTTAGGTTTGGTGATTAAAAAAATAATATGACTCTATTTTTGTTAGTTGGCAATTATATTTTCTCACTAAAAGGTATTGTCATTTTACGCTTTCTAGAAACGAATGGGTTCACAAATAAAAAATATTAAAAATAACGATAGACGACTTTCTTAAAACAAAACAATAACCTAATAATTACTGTTAAAAATCAACAATCGCTTTTAATAGCAATTATCACATAATAAACAAGGTATCAAAAATGTAACCTTATATACATAACAGACGACAAGGATTTCTTTTAAAAATAAGTAGCCATTTCAAATTTGCAAGCAAAAAGTTAATCATATTTTTACGATCAAAAAAATGACAGGGAATATTTAAATTAATAGACAAATGATTAATAGTTTAAAGTAATAAGTAAAGCTGTCTCACGATTATGTATTACAAAAAGTTTTTAATAATATAATAGAATCACTTTATTTCATATTTATGTATTATAGATATTTAGAACAGTTTGTAACAGAAATATCTCGAAAAAAAAATATATACAAAAAGTGACAGCATTGTGATATATCGGTGAATCTCGCTAATATCGATATGTCAATGTATTTTTTTAAATTATTTTTATGCTTTCTTCGAAAAACATAAATTTACTCATTCGGTGTTTCTTATATTGTAAAGTGGTCAAGAAATTTGGATAAAAGAATCATTTGTGTGAACGATTTCGTATGTACAATTCAAACTCATTTACAACAAAGGCAACGTAATATAGAGATACATGTTGTTATTAATGTTTGTATATGTACATTATAAACACTGTATAGATATCGGGATACTGTATGTTCGGGATATCCATTGATAAATCTGTGATATTACATGTGTACATTAACTTATTATGTAGGCCTCGAAAAAACATATTTTGACCATATTATAGTTTCCATGTCTCATCAGTTATGGAGATTATTGGTGTATACATTATTTTAAATTTTACTTTTTATTTTTGAATGTACAATAGAAGTAGTGGATAATCCTACAAGTGCAAGAGGAGCGCGCTTAGGGCATCCGAATCCTACGGGCTTCAAAACTATAATACCTTAAACATGAAAGTTTCATATTTCCTTAAAATATTATTCGGATAATAACGCAACAGTTACATTTGTAGATAAAATAATTACTATTATGTCTCTCAATTAATTATGGCTTTTTTCATTAGTAATGATATATTTTTGTGATTAAATGAGATTACACAAAAGAGAATTGAACAGATATATACAGACAAGGAAAGTTGCAATATTTTGGACCGGTTGTTTGCTATCCAAAAACAAGGCATATCAATTGCATAGTCTATCGCAGTGAATTGGTTTCACAAATCCGTTGAAGCTATTACCAGTTCTTTGTGTTCTAATTTAGCTCATAATAATTATTAATGCAAATATTATAATCTTTGACTGGAAGACCTTGAAAACCTGTACGTATAAGTTTCGACGGCTTACAAAACAATTAACTATTGGCTTAGTATAACACTGTAATGTTTAACAAACACCAAGGCTTAAATAAATGTAAAAAATATTTCCGGAATATTACGTGAATTTATATATTTACCGCACGCATGCTTAATTTATTTTTCGGGGACTTAATTGTAGTAAAAATTACATTCGGCTTAAAATGATCGAATAAATATGGCCACAAAAAATATTTTCATAAAATAAGGACATATTTGTATTTAATGGAGAACATAATTTGCTAATATTAAAATACATTTCAGCTGACTGTTAATATCATATTCTGTATTGGATCAACGAGTAATTACTGAGGCAATACAAAGTATATGAAACTCAAATACATACATAAACATACAGTGATACATGGACAAGTGGACTATCTATAATATTATATTTTTCCTGCCACAAAAGATTTATAAATGCCTGTACAATGGGATCAATTAGTTAACTTTTTGAATTTCCTATGTGTATCATAAAGAGTAATTATTTTCTTATTGATACATTTCTGAATATTTCAATTAAATAATCCAACAATAAAGAGATCCAGCTTGACTGGACTGTACGGGTGCACAGTTGTGCGCTTCCGTTCGTAAATATTCAATGAATATAGAGCATAGTTTCTCAACCATTTTACATCCGCGGACCACCAAAAAATCCAAAAATGTTTTGCGGACCATCAAAATTAGAATAAAATGATAAATATTTATAAAATTTATTTTTTATTTAAAACTATTAGGTTTGCAACACCGTTTGGTGATATCACAATATTTAAGTTCAGTACAGACAGTAATAAAAAAAAAATTAAAAATCCATAAAATTCGATTGTTTATTGAAATAACATCACATCGCGGACCACCGGTTGAGAAACTAGGATATAGAGCATCGTTCTAAAACACAAATTTTAACTATTGGTCGCTTCATTTCGTAAAATTTTCCATTTGGATAGCTAATCAATATTTTTACGCAAAACAATAAGTATAGGGTACGCACCCTATTTAAAGTTAAGAAAAATGCATTTGTCTTGTTTATGCCTTATGTAAAAGCTATATTTTATTACCACAAAGTTGAGTTATATAGTTACGGCATATCGTTAAATTGTGCTGACGTGTATAAAATATGGCTTTTAATACAAAACTTCATCGATAAAAAGTCAACAGGATATAAAAAAACTTCGATACTTACGTATAAATTCGTTATCCAAAGAACTTAACGGCTATGTCATGTAATTCACTTTACAGCAAAAGAAAGAAAGATTATGTTATATTCAACTGCTGCATGCAACTTTTTAATAAACAGTTAATTCAACAATTCGCTATATTGTTAAAATCGATTCTTTTTTTAACTTGTTTTTATATCGTGTAATAGCCGCTATACGAATATTGTTTACTATAGAATTCACTTTCCATTTTCAAATATTATGTTGGCAAACTGATAAACAAGCTGTCGTTCCCGCGCTAGATTATTTTGCACTGACAAACCAACGCTCTGAAGTTGGTCATTCATTATGCAAAAAGCAGGTCAAGGCCGTTTTGTAAAAATATTTTTTTCCCTCACATTCTTATATCAATACTATTTTATTTTTGTGCGTCAATCAATTATTCAATTGATAGGAGATTCATCTTACATTTCAAAATAAATAACCTTGCGTTTTTATGCAATTATATTACGACAACAGGCTTTTTTTAACTCAACATTTATAAACGAATGCATAAATAAGGAGCCATCAGTTTGTACAATGCGTGTACAAAGTAAATGGGTCGTTCTGAACAGAAAAGAATTTCAAACAATTTTGGGAGCCTTTGATGATATTAATTTATTGTTTTTGATTAAATCTCCTGATTCAAAATATTTAATCCCTTCCTCTAAATCGGCGATACTCAAACTGCGGCCCACGGGCCGCATGCGTCCCAAATAGCTCTTATGTTGGTTAATATTTTGTTGGTGTTGTTTTAGACATATTTTCAATATCTCGTCTACGTATCTCTGTGAATTGTCATATTCTATATATCAGGAACCTGATTTGACGAAGATAGTTCAAAGTTTGACTCAATATGATAATTCACATTTTTTTTTTTTTAATTTTCTCTTTTCATCGTAAATTTAAAGTTTTAAAGTTGTATTTAGGAGCTTGCTTTTGGCAGAAAAATTTCCTTTTACTACCAAAATATTTTATACTTGTTCTTATGCTGGTAAGTCTTCTTTAATAAATTAATAAATATTCACAAAAAACATTTTTTGTCTAATAATGTGACCCAAAACAACCAAAGGTTTGGATACGCTTCTTACATGCTATTAATTTAAAATCATAAATTAAATAGGCACAAGTCAAAATAGGATAAACAAGCAAATGGGTTGTGTAATTATTGAAACCTTTATACTCTGAAATATTCCAAATAAAGTTTGTCAATATCCTCTTAATAGCAAAACGTGTCTATTTCGTTTCTCAAAATTAAATTTGTAATAAACCAAGAGAATTTTGAAATATTTCTTGGGTCACCTTTGAAATTTTGTTCTACGTTTATATATATATATATATATATATATATAAACGCAAAAATTGTTCATAATGTTGTAAGTATTTTCCTTTTATTCAGAAAAATTTTATTCTGCGAAAAAAAAGTTTAAAAAATTTACAAGGATTCATTTTGCATATTTTCTTTTTTCTTAAATCAATTTGTACTAGTGCGGCCACGAGAGATTTCCATAAGACCACTGTATGTATATGTTGCGGCCATTGTAAATTTTTACGAGACAACCACTGTGATAGCCAATCTGCTCACCTCTTACTAGTACGCACTAGTTCACTACATCTTCGACCAATATGCCATGTTATAATTTTATTTGAGTCTGCTGATTCAGACACTTCTGAATTCGCAGATACTCTTTAATTTCATTGCCGAATAAAGTACTTTTCGAACGACAATAGAAATTAAGTTATTTTGTTAAGCGACAATATTAATATGTTCGTATTTTCTTTTTGAATTATTCAAAGAAATATATTCGGAACTTTTCTGGTGAATCATTGGACAGTTCCTACTATTGTAATAAACATAATTCATTATATCAATAAGTCAATTATTGTAGATGAGACGAAAACTATGCTTCAAGCAGTAGAATGTCAATAAATTACTAACTAATGAATTTTGGTAACTTTGTAACTATTTTTGTGGTGTTTTAAGGTGAAGCTTCAGTGAATATGTCCGTAATGTCGTTGAGTAGTCAACATACTTGTTTTTGTATTGCATCATTAATCCAAAGTCATTGATAGGCATTCACGCTACCTATAAGGCATTGCGTGTGTAATGTTGAAATACATTTCCTAATATTTGGAATAGCGCATACTATTACATTCTACGATTATGTGGTGAGTTTGAGAATTTCGAAAGACTTCAAAACACCTTTGATTATGCATTTGAATATTCATATAGAGTCTGACATTTATTTATCGATGTAAATGTTTAATGCGAACATTTATTTACAATAGAATGACATAAAAATATTACAAAATGTATACCTTTGTCAAATATATTCAGTTTTTTTTATTTTAAAATATTACTGTGTGATATTAAAAAAAAAATTCTATAATACAGAGCTCTTTTTGTGAGATTCAAAGGGAAAATGTATTACGATTTCATTGGTAATGTTTGATAATACTTTTATTAGAACCGATTGTTTGTTGTATTCATATAGTATCAAGTTAGAAAAAAAATTAAAAAATATGTCTCGAAATTATTATTTTATTAAAATACATTGCAATTCTGTATTTGTAGTAAGTAATATAAGCTCAAAATTGGTGTCTTGGTATGAATGTTATTAAAATATTATGATTTTTGTGAAATAGATAACAATAGTTAATTAATCTAAATAAATTTTGATAAGTTGAAACAAGAATAAAATTTCTTCAAGCTTACTTATTTTCAAATTTTCTTACCAATTCTAGATGGCCGAAATAAAATATTGTGTCGTTAAGCACTGAAACTTTTAGAAAATGAGCAAGAAGAAACTAGAGCTTCTGACGTTTGAATGAAAGCTACGTTATTACCTACATGCATTAATTTATTGTAGATTTAAATCATTGGACACATAAATATGACCAATGGAGATACTGTTTATATATAATATTATAAGAGCATATTTTGAAATGATTTGGTGCGATATAAAAATATTTTATGATATTTCATAATGTAAAATCATATGCATATTTTTTCTATGTTGCGTAAAAAATATTTTTGGTGTCAACGCTTCTACTACATCATTAAGAAATGAAAAAAATCTGAAATCTATTATGATTTGGAAATAATCGTTTTTACTAATGTATTGGCGTTTTTGCAGTGAATAATTTAACGATCATTGACAACATGTTCAGTAAAGTATGTGTCATTGAATTCGATAAATGTGAATAAAGAGAATCGATATGTTTATTTTATTTAAACTAGAGGAACGATTTAATTCATATTCAACTGATTTTTGGTATATGAATAAAGAATGTATCATTGCTGCTGATAGTATAGGCATCTATCGGTGGTTATTGATATTTATTATGTTACTACAAATTTAAAAAGAGTGTATTAGTAGAATGGTAGATGACTCTTCAGTATTCTTACGAAAAAATGAAATAGAATGAAAAAAATAGTCCTAATAATTACTTCTGCTATACTATAACAGATGGATAGTGTTAATACAACTTCATAAAATTGTTTCAGCATTTTATTTTTCTTAGTTTGGTAACAATGATTCGTTAGTGAATTATTTCAATATAATCATAATCGGCGAATATACGTGAATAATGAAATCTCAGACATTCAAAGAGAAATTTTTATTTTCACACTAAAATGAAATATAAAAAAGTTTTATGCTCAGATTTAATATGGAAAAATATTTTTTCGTAACTAAACATGCATAATTTTTATAGTATTAAAAACTGTGTGGATATCATAAAAAGAAGGTTATCTCTCACTTATCAGTTTAGTTATTTGGCAACGCAAAAAAAAACTGTGAAATATTTAATCAAAGGTTAATTATTTTGTAAATTTATTATATAAAGTAAGTAACAAGCTGTGCTATATTTTTTTTTTTTTTGAAAACCTTTTTGAATTTATTTGGGTAAATAATTTTATAGTAAAATCATTTGAATTTAACATTTATTACTCAATATTCAATAAGTATTATGAAATATTAATCGTATTCAAAATTAGAAGGTTTGGTTTGGATTAGAAAATTTGCTCTGGATATCTCAAAGGACTAAAATTCTGAATGCTAACTATCACTGCTTCCAACCAAAATAAAATTTAATGCTGTAAGGTTTCTGATAAAAATGCATCACATTAATTCGGCTAGGCAATAGGTTGTTGTCAAACTTTGTGAGAAAATATATAGCCAGGAGAAAGGTATCTTTGGTATGACAAAAATATGTAAAAGATTCTTTTATTTTCTAATTACTAATACATGTTATTGTAGCATATATGGTGAGTCTTAAAAGAATAGTTGTTAATTGATATGAGCGTGTAATTGGGGCATTCAATTTATTAGACAATTCAAGCCCATATCTGGCCGGTTTTCTTGCAAAAAAAGCTCCGGAAGAAGTCATCTGAGATATTAAAAGATACGTAATAAACTTAGATCAGAATATTTAAAGGATAATTAATTAGCACATATTATATACCTGAGTAATTAAGATATAGATAATATAAATAATGCATTATGAAGCTTTGAGAATGAAATCTACATATATAACAAAATGATTGAAATATGTGTCAAAATAACTTAAATGTGAATCAAAAAGACGTCCAAAGAAATATTGATGGATAAACATCTTTTATAGAAGGCAGAAAAATTTTAATTTAGTTATTTTTACATATTTTTGATATGTACAGTAGATATTATTGTATTGTATCAAAAGTTTGGTTGTGTTAGTAGAGGGATAGGCATTTTAGTTATAAAAAGAATTCTTGGATTGTGTTTTCTATGTTTATTGTAACATATTGTATTAAAACAGTTTTAACAGAAGAGGCTACATATATACGTACGTTTAAATTAAATTGCTTTTTTTATCTTTAAAGAATCACACAAATATAAAAAAAATAATTTTACCTGAAAAAATATTGCTTTTATTGAATAACCATAAAATTATAATTTATTTATTAATTGTTAGTTAATACAATAATATTTTTTTATTGTTTTATATTTTTCTTATAGATTAAGATATTTTATAATCATGGCAATACTGAAAGTATCTTTTTTTATATGATATACTTAATAAAGTTTAAATTCCAATATGTATTATTCAAAACAGCCATAAAAAGTTTTACTTTTCTTGGTGGTTTTAGGTGTTACAAAAAATATATCTACTTATCACGAATTTAAACCATTACATTTATAACCTTCTCTATGAGTTCCCTTAAATTTTACAACATTCTTTTTCGAAGTAAACGTAGATTAAATAAATTAAAATAATATAATACATTCGAATGCTCAAAAGATAGTTTTTATTTTTAATAAAATACCAATCAATAATAAAGAACTAAATGTTTTGAAATATAATAATCATGAAAATATTATATCAATACAAATTTACAAATGGCAATATTACTATAAGATTTCATTTGTTTATCTCCTTATTTCGTTGGACAATCCATTTGATGCGGTTGTAGTTGTCTTGACAGGTTTCGGGGTGGTTTTTGGTTTAGCTGTTGTGGTGATAGGATCCAGTCCTTTGATTGCAAATGCTCCTCTGAATAGTGGTTTGAAAAGTCGCAAGAAGGCTTGGTATCGTTCTGCAGAGTTCTGAAATATTACGAAAACAACAATTTATTTAGTTTTCTCAGTATTTTTTTTAATCCTTTTTATTAAAACACCAAATCACATTACTTCTTTCGATAAAAAAAAAACTCAATTTCAGTATTCAACTGTATTTTAATTAAAAAACACATTGTTATGATTAGACAGTATTTTATCGAACATTTATACCAGTGTAAGCTTTTGAATGAAAAATTGGAGTCTTGTTAAATTAAATTTATCTGGTAGTATTCCCATTGAAAATATCATAGTTATTTTTAGTGATAAAATCCAGTCAATGATAAAGTATCTTCCCTACATTTAAAATTTTTTTCAATAGTTTATATATGGAAATCGCACGTATAATTAAGCATTTGTGTCTTTAAGATTGGGTCTATAGATTTTTTTAAATATGAAAATCTCGTATATTTAATTTTCCAAGTAAAATAGCAATGCTATCGACTTTACACAAATAAACTTTTTACATTAATCTTGTAATATTTTTTTTATATAAGAATCTAGTGAGCACAATAGACTTCTGTAAAAAAAAACAGTATTTCGCTTCACGGCCATAATATTGTAATAAATAGTGTTGCCATCATAGGCTAAAAAAATATTGCGTTACTCAAATTTTTTTGATTATATTAAAACATAGGTTGAACTAACAATGAAATATTATGAATGTAATTAATTTATCTTATGAGTATTTGAGGATATCTTAATAATACATAGATCGAGTGTGGTTGATCCACATTTAAATACTAAGCAGACAACTATCGTCGTGGGAATAAAATAAAATTTTATTACGAATAGAATTTCATTATGGATTCTAATATTTTCGCATTCAATTGTGGGTATTTTTTTCATTGTTTATTTTTCATTGCTAATCGTTTATATGATTGTTAAAATTCATTATAAATATCTGTTAATTGTTTTATTATTAACGGTTAAGAAAATCAACAGTTCGCTTTACATGCTTGTGATAATTGTCTTAACAAACGTTAATTGTTGGAGAGACTTGCGTTATAATATATCCTGTATTATAGTTTTGAAAAAAAGGCATTATTCTCATACCTATAGAATAATGAATGTTTGTTGTTATTTCGACACAAATTAGAGTTACCAAAGCGCGCCACGGCCCTTCTAAGAATAATATGTTAATTATTAATATTTCGTTACACAAAATAATGTTGAAAAACTTTTATCCTTTTTTTTTTGCTATGAAAAAGTCGAATAGACAAAAATAACATTGCATTTACGCAAGGTATTTTCTGAATATATTCAGTTTTGATTTTGAATGAAATAATTATTCATTTTACGGGGACGATTTGTCTTTTATAATCTCAAAAATACAATCGTTCCACAATGGTAAAAATAGTTGTGTATTAATTAGAAGAATTTATTTTAAATTAAATGTACAGCGTACTCTCGATTATCCGTGTATGGATTATCCGGTTGCGGATTATTCATACCTGAAAATAAATATTTTTTAATTCAAATATAATCTGATTGATTTTTTTTTCTATAACGATCATGAAACGCATTAATGAATTTCAATCTTGAATATGCGCGTTGTTTGAAAAAAAGGATGAATTTAGCGACGTGTTTGTGTTTACGTAACCAATCGGTGATTTTTTTTTAACCACTTGTGTGTTTTAATGTATGAATGTTCGCATATACCGCAATAAACTTCACAATTTATGGGACTAGAATGAGCCAAGAATTGAAATTCTTTGTACTCCACGTGCGTTTCTATTTACATTTCAATTGAAGTGCATAAAGCGGCGCGAGTGCCCGCAGTAAATTTGTTGATTTCGATATTTATTGCCTATATTTGTCAGCTCTCACGTTTGTTATTATGATAAAATATAATATTTTTCTGTATTTTTTTGTGTTTTCCTGATAAATAATGAATGTATAAACAATGTGTTAAAAAACTATATTGTGTATATGATATTATATTCGAAAATAAAATAAAAAATTTATGATTCGGATTATCCGTGATTTTCAATTATCCGTGACCATCTTCTCCAGCATTAGACCGGATAATCGAGACTGCACTGTACCTGTATGACGCTGCCGATGATCTTAGAAGATCTAATCAGAAGGGACACGGATGGACCAAACAGGGACCCTGGGAAGTTCAGGGAGACCCTGTTGCGGTCGAAGACCGGGATGTCGTCTGTAGTTGTTGTAAGTTTGGTACTTGGGCGGAGCGTGACTTGTCTGGATTGGAGCTGGTGTTGGCGCTGTGGTTGGTGTTGGAGTGTGGACAGGTTCTGGCTCTGGTTCTGAAACACATTAATCAAATTTAAAGACAATGTCAGCGGAAAAAAGTTTATATTTTATCACCATTTAACACGGCATACATAACTTCAGAGTGTCATTTTGTCCGTCGGTTATGTGCGCTGTATGAAACTACAATACTATGAAACTTGGCCGACATGGCCCTTTTCTATCTTACTATGATATATACCTTAGAATATCTTCAGAAATATCTCAAAACAATTTTAATAATTGTTTATCGACCTAATGTTAAACTTAAACCTAAAAACGTACGGATTTATAAAATTCATTTTTAATACGGCGGAAGGGGTGCCATCACGAATTGCATCATTCCAAAAAACAACAAATATTTTGTTTTCTAAATCAAATAATGTGCCCACGCCTTTAATAATTTAAAAATAAATATTTATCAAGTGATCACATCTTAATATAATTTACATGTAGTTGAATCGTATTTTTTTGTGGATTACCCCGAAAACTTGAGGAAAAAAATGGTCTGCTACGAGAGAAACAGGCTGTTTTATGTAATATGGTTATTAAGATGTATACCATTGAATGTGTAGCTGAAAAGTAAGTCATAATTGACATAGGAATTGCATTTCTGTTCTCTATACAATTCTATACATATATGTATGAATAATGTTAAAAACAAAAATATGAAAAGTCAACGGTCATTTTAAAATACGATTAAATTCAGGTATATCAAGGACATAACTAGACAGTCACCAATTAATATGTAGCTAGCCTCAATGAGACCTTCATTAAAACTTGTCTCTTAGCAAACATAATATATTGAACGAGCAACTAAATCTAAATGTCTGATATAACTACAATATAATATATTCAATAATATATATATATATATAAATATGTTCATAATAACTGATTTTATAAATACGGCAGTTTAAGTAAATTTTCTTAGACATCATTGCACCCAAGAAAAATATTATAAGATGAATTTGATAATTATTTCAACCTCAAAAGCCGAAAAGATAACCGGGATATCGAGAAATTTCATTAAAACTGACACTTTTGAAGTAGATTTGGAATACATGGTACCGCAGAAATACAATATTTAATTATGTTCTAATATTCAATTGTGACAGTCATCAGCTGTGTGAAAAAAATGTTACTCGCGTCATTTTATATTAAATCTATTAAGCATTATTTATTAAATATTATGTGCATATTTGGAGATAATACGTCGTGTTCAATAGATCCTGTGTAAACATTGAAACAATAATATCTGACGTGATCTAAAATATAATAAGAAATATATTTTTTATTCTTGTTTAGAGTTCACTGTATCTTTTTTTTATAAAAATGTGGATAACAAAAAGTTATTGGCTTGCGTTATTATTTAGTTGTATTTTGCTAAAGCAGAATTCAATATACAATATTTGCGATTTTTTTCATTATCCTATTTATAGGATGACAAAAATTTTAATTGATTTTTTTATCGTGAATATAAGATCAACATCAAAAATATGTTGATTGAGTTTATATTTGTTATAGTTAAAAAAGTCATATTTCTGTAAGTGTTGCTTGGCAAAAAGTTGATTGCTTTAAAAAAACGTTATGTGTTACTAATTTAAGTAATGTGAGGTAAAATGATATTTTACTATTTTCTTGTTTAAAATTTTTTAATATGATAAGCTCTTATGATGACTCAATTGTTTGTTTTTAACTGTAATCAAAAGAAAGACTGATATTTTTAATACTCACTTTTTCTATCGGAAGATTGAATAATCGTTAATTGGAGAAAAGAGGAAGGAAGTATTTAAAAACTATTTGTGCTATAGACATCAATTATGCAGCGTACGGAAACCACTGTGAAAAATCAGTAATATCTGCATTTCTTAATTGCAGTAGCTCAATTTACGCATTAATTCGATTACCACGGTTTGTATGTGAAATTATATAAAAGTTATTCACATTATGTGTGAAAAACGGTATGAAAATAAAAATACGGTATGAGCAGTTGTTAACTGTATTAGGATCGATTTGATTGCGTATTTACAATAATTTATCAGAAACCAATTCGAAATCATATAACATAAATAATAGAAATAGTGCTAAAAATATGTGTTCATTATTTTAAATATCATGCCTTTCTATCAATTAGTGGCAGCTAACAACTAAAAGTAAATTGTGCACGTAGAAAAACAAAAACATTAAGTTTTACTTAATAATACTTTGCAATGAACAAATCATTGTGAATCTCAGAATACTAAGTCTCTATACTAATTCCCTTTTCGTCTTGTTGTTTACATGTGATGCTATATTTAATTTATTTTTGCGTTTACTCCAAAAATTTAACTCAATAACATACCTTTTCTATAATAATGGAACAACAATCGATACCTTTTTTGCTATATTTAATCACCAAAGTTAATTTATTCAGTGAATTTTATAAAAAATAAACTTTAACTTGAACGAAACTTTTCAAATGGGAAAATATAGTTTTAAGTGTCTTATATATTGTGTACCAGAAAATTGTTTTATAATGTTACACAATTAAAAGGATCATTTTAATAACGTCAACAATCACTAGAGATAGATTTCTCTCAGAGTTTTGTACCAATATATTTTGAAACATTATATTAACAAAGCATTTTAAATTATAAATATTATGAATGTTGATTAATTTGCACAAAAACAATCATTAAAAGTGTATAAAAATTTCTCAACACCAAGGCCAAAAAGAATCAGTTGTCACTTGTCTAACAAAAACGGAAAATAATTATTATTGTGAAAAATTTAGTTATGTTAACAAGTGTATTTAAAGCATTTCCTGTTTTAATTAATGTTTTCTAATGCTCGGCTGGTTACAAAAAGATGTTTTTATTTGGTAATCTTTAGTAAGACTCGCTATTAACATTACACAGTGAATACATTTGAATAGAAAAGACGATGAACCTGTTGAACAAATTGCAGCTTAATTACTTTATATGCCTAGTAGATTAGTTGAAACTAATTCTACACTCTCACTTTTTGCATTAATTACTCTTGCGAGTTTTGCTAACAATGGAGCATGGAAAGATTTACGGATGGCATGATACAATAAAATTAGTTAAAACATCGAAGGTTTATCATGTCATTGTAAGTCATTAAAAAAAAAGTACAAATAGATTGTAACTTTGTAATACTTTTTGTAACATGGAGAGTTTAATGATTTGTGTATCGTCTTCATTTATGGAATAAACCTTTATTGTATTCAACCTCAAGAAATTATCATTTCTCAAGAATTTACTGAATATTAATAAAAGAACAATTTTCAATATTTTCTTATTTAATGTAATGTTTTAAGAACTGTCTAATAAAAAAATTGATAGACCATAAAACGATGAAATTCAAAAAAGCAATTTTACGAGATAACGTAATTAATCACAACGATAATGACTGCCTGAACACATTTGACAAACAATTTTTTAAGTGTACCAAATGGCAGTGACACACATCATAACTAGTTTTATGTACAGTAATAAAAGAAATTAGTGTCGGTGTATGTGTCCGTGTGTTGTGCTGTGCGTTACACGTTGCAAATTTAAGGAAAGCATAGTATCATGGGAGTTCAAAGCTATATCTTATTCCTCGTAATTATTGAAATGTTTCTACTACTAATTAAAAATCTTCAGTTAAAAATTAGTTTGATCAGACTTTGTTTTTAATTATAAAGCAAAATATCTATACACTTTCTTCCGTAGTCGAGTGGCCAACTAAGCTTAACTTTAGTATAAGTGTTCACAAACTTGAATCAAATGACGGGCAGTTTCATAAAAAAATTGTCAATCTGCGGATATGGATAAGCCAGGGATTTCCAATTTTTTTCGGTTTCCGGCGTAATATTAGGTAATATAAAGAATTAATAATTTTTTATTTAAATTTTATCAAAAAAGACTGTAAACTTTCAAGGCGCCCCCATTAAGATAGCCGCGGCGTACAATTTAGGTAGCTCTGAGTTAAGCAACAGCGCTGAATTGAGCAAATTTTAAATTCCTAAGCTACTCGAAAACATATGTTGAGGAAATGAGTTCAGTCGTAATAGAGATTTCATGTTGAGATACATTATAAATTCATATGTTGATTATTGATAGCGGATATTGTAAAAAATATCGATAATTTCAGTACACCACTGTGGTTTTGTTTCAGATTCCGTTTGATAACAAAGTACGTAATAATGAGGCCGTTGAACGACCTACGACATGGCAACCGGGCGACTAGAGTTATTGACAACACATAGTATATAACAATTTGAAACCCGTCACCTGTGGATTTTGTAATAGATACTTGCGTGTTTATGAGAACTAATAAATACGCTTCAAACGTACGTAATAAAATAAATGCAATCATTCTAATAATACCCATGTAGTATGCAAAAAGTCTAAAGCGCCTTTGGGTAATTGAAATCGTTAAAACAATCATTTCATTGCATAGGTGATACAATGTACACAATCGTTCAGATATAATTTAAACCAGTGGCGTTACCAAGTGTAAATAGAAGTAATAAAGTACATTGCTTTATGATATAATTAAGTTGATACGTATTAATCATTTTCTTTTTCTATTTAACACATGTTTTTTTTGAATTTGCTACATTAGTTTCAAATTGAGTATTGTTTGAATGCACAAGTGAATAACAAGTTACTAGTCATGTTCTAGTCCAATAATTAAATCTTGATTGCATCTAAAAAAGTAAGAGCAACTGACTAACAAGCAATTATCATAAAAAATCAGTCGATATGCTCAATGATATGAATGCTTATGCTAACAAAAGATAAACATGAGAATGGGAACGTCGATCTAAAATACAGCGTTTACGTGAAATCGTCATAATTATTCATTATGCTTATTATAATATAAAACGAGCAAAATGATCTATGATAACCATCAAACGTAGAAAGCCTACGGAATTCGATCATATATACAGCTAAAAGCTAGTGTATAGCATGCATTGCATGTATCAAAATTACTTTTGATACAAAAATGCACCAAGAGTTAAAGATTTTTTTCAATTATTAACCAAATGGTCTGATCCCCCAACTATAGATTCAAAAAGTATAAATTCTTGATCTAAAATAATTACATCCAATTTTTATAAATATATATATTGATCTTTACTAAAGCCATTTTTTTGTTTGTCGCAAACATTATCGTCAAATTAAGTTCCGCTCTGCCTTACTAACATTACTGCAACTTTAAAGCAAAACGCATTGAAATTTACTAGCTATTATTTAAACACACTTTAAAGCTCCAAATACGATTGTTATCCTAAGCTTATTTTTCATGAAAATTTCAACATAGTTATTTGTCATTATCCAGTTGTTTACCCACACAAATCATTTGTCACAATAATTTTAACATGACCTAGTTTATACGTGTACAACTAAATAAGTCGATTATTAAATATGATTGAATTTATGAAGTATATTCAAAAATGTATTATGTAGATGTTAAAATAGTAATTGTTTTTATATTTCAAACATATTATAAAATTTACCTATAAAGTTGTATGTCATCAATGAACGGTGGAAATATAATAGTTTACGAAATGATAATAAAACAAGAATATTTATTTTGTTTTGTATAATAAAATAGAAATTTTACTGCAACGTATTTGCTCAATTGTTTTGTCTGAATAAGCAATAGTTCAACTTATTATGCAAACACAATGGAACTATTTTGTCTGATTGGTAAATCATCAGTTGTAAATAGTAACAATCCTTGTAGAATATTATAATAAAACCGTAAGCGACTATTATTTTTGATTACACACATTATTTTATAATCATTGCAGACACGAAGAGAAGATGTTGATAGATTTGAAAAACAACATAAAAAATTACAAACCTGTGACGGTAAATTTACCTATGAGAATACTGTTATGTGAAATACTTGTTGTAAACGAAATTATTAATCACAATATATAACATTTTGCGTATTTTTTTATACAATCAGAATACATAGTACGAAAAATATACCATATTTTAGCAATTCAAACAAATGATATTTAGTTCAATCAATAACCCAGTGGTGCTCAAAATGTTCGATATATATACATACATAGAAACTGTTAATCCGTTAAGTCATAATAAGACCATGTGAAATATTGCAATACATTTGATGACAAGTATGTATTGTATCATTTGAAGGTTTTTTGTTATAACCAAATATATCATCAGTTGGTTCTTCTACGTATGAAGTACATACACATTTGCATTCGTGCATTTTTTCGTTTATAAAGTAAATTAGTTGTATGTGTTTTGGTGTAGACTATAGGTTTCCAAATATCAGGTAGGGACAAAATGGGGGTCCACGGATAGGAGCCAATTTACTGCATTACACACAAAATAATGCGACGCAGAAAGCTTTGCTTGACGAACCTCATCGCGCTGAACGAAATGAAATATGATTTTATGTCTTATTCATTTGAAGTTCAATATTCACTAAGTGGCATATTGAAGTATCAGGTTCATCCCTTTTGTTTACGGAAATTAAAAAAAATATTTAAGAGTTTTACTACGTTTCAAATATAATTGCTTAATTTCGTTTTCATCATACAAATTATGTTTTCAATAAAGATATGAATAAAAATAAAATATCTACAATTGCCACTCTGCAAAAAAAAATCATCGCAATGAGTAGCATTGTTTCCACGTGTGAAGTCTATTAGTAATAAAAATTAAATAGTCTGGAGGGTTCACGGCAAAAAAGAGGAAACGGCAAAGGGTTCACGTAATATTAAAGTTTGGGAAACTGCGATGTAGAAAAAATAAAATGCATTGTCATCTAATGGCAATATGTATATATATAAAATTGATAATAATTAAAAACCGAGACCTTTTATATTCCTTTTATATAATAACATTAAATATAACCGTGCACCTTTATTCACCTAGCGATTTCATCCTAATAAATTCCATTAACCGTTCTCATCAAAAATTTCAAACACAAATTTCTATTTCTACCAAGCCAAAGAAGGAAATACACAACTGAAAGACAAAAACCAATTTATTTTCAAAATAATTTATTTCAGTCCACATGGGAATAAATCACATAAAATAAATATGTACCTGCGAATATAGCAAGAACATCCTTCACATATAAAAAAAGGTAAAAAAATACATTGAAAAGGAAATAGATTATAACATGAAGTTTTGCAAAGATTAGAACAAGGGAGAAAAACAGTTGAAAAAAGAAGAAAATGGTGACCATAGCAAGATACAAATAGTTCAACGATTTTTGAAAACATTTATATAACACAACGTCAAACAAATGTTAAGAAATATTCACAAATTTACATTTAATGAAAATGTACAAAACTATTTACAAAAACATATAATATACTAAATACAATTAACTAGATAACTACGCACTGAAACCATAGGTAAAAATACACATTTAAAGAAAAATATTATGTGATATTGAGCATTTTTTGAATAATTAAGTTATATTCAATTTAAAGTATGTTTTCTATATTCTAAAGAAAGAGTGACGATATTATGTGGAAATTATTTTTTATGTGCAATCATATTGGTATTAAACCAATATTTTATATGGCACAATATAACATTCACGATTTTGTGATTAAATTATGTTTTTTTTCAGATCAGATATAAAAAAATATTGCCTTTTTATTTTTTATTAAATCAAATAGTGATTATGTTTATTTGATGTGCATGAAAAAATACTCGTAAAATATTGCCGATACTCACATAAATTGTGCAAATTAAAAAAATCTCGTTGCATAACATAATGTTAGTATGATTTATCGGTTTTCGGTATAATGTTTTACCGTTTTCAATCAGTCATTTATAAGTCGTCACTCAATCCATAAGAAGAAAGTATGAAAAAGAATACAGATTAAAAAGTTGACTTAATAGTTATATATGTGCTTCAATTCCAATCAAAAGAAACCATAATTCAATTTTCTACTACAAGTATAAGTGTATTCTGCTTAAAAAAGCAGGATTTAATACTTCACATAGATCGAAACACATAACAACTTACCGTAGCCACAAGAAATAGTAAGCGATACTCAATCGTAGCTTGACTGAAAGTTCTACTTCAATACAACTTGCGATAAAACCTTTTTTGCCAATAATATTTTCGTTGTTGTTGAAAATGGTTTGTATGTTGTAATATAATATTTAAAAGTCAATGCGACTTTTAAATATTTTTATTTTTGTATATTTAACTATGCATATATTTGTAAGTATCTGAAAGAAGAATTGTTTCTTTTTTAAAAATTATGTTGTATTGAAAAAGGAACTTGTCAGTTGTCAGCTTAATTTAATCATCTTTATCGTCAGCATCATTACTATCGCTACTATCTGAAATGGTAAGGCTACCGCTATCGCTATTTCCTCCTCCCGAACTGGAGCCAGAGAGACCAGTGAAAATGCTAAGGAGTCCACCGAGCCCTCCACTTCCTGATCCAGAAGAGCCGGTTCCTTTGGAAGCGCCGCCACTGAGACCTCCGAGGGCACCGCTGATCAGATTAATCTTGGGTCCCAAAAGCTGAAGTTTGGGTCCAATGAGAGATGTGAAGATGTTTCCAAGTCCACCGATGCCGCCTTCTGATGGGGCTTCGATTCCGTATTGCTTGTTCTTGGCAATATTTTGTCTGTCAAGCTGTTTAACTAATCGGGTCTTTGTGTCGATCAATCGGTTGATTTGCTATATTTTTGAAAAATATCTCTCAGTATTCAGAAAAATATTTATATTTTAAGAATTTAAATACTAATTTTAATCAAAGCAGTGTTGATATTTTATATTGCATTATAAATAAATATCCATTTGAATAGAATGATTTTTTCATTAAAATTATTAACTGATTAATTTTCAATGAATATATCTTTTTTTTCTCCTGTTTATCCTTCTTTCAACGATCAGTAAATTTTTACACAATACCAAAAATTTAACTTTTAATATTAAAATAAAAGTTATACAAGTGGAAGAAAAATAAGAAAGATAATCAAACATATATTCATATATTATAAGAACACAATATTTACCCCAAAAACGAATCCAAGAAGGGCGTTCTTTGCACCCCACTTGGATTGGGTTACTCCTTCCAACATTCTTTTATCTCTAGAGCTGTCATCATCAATAGTTTCTTCCTGAAATTAATGAAATACAGCCAAAATTTAATCACAAAATCAATATGAAATTAAACACAAACGTATCAATACTTGAAAACATTTCACAGCTTTGAATAAAGTCCAAAATATTTGTACAATTGATTTATTTGAAGTTCCAATTAATAAATTTTTTATCACTGCTGAAAGTGACGTAATAAAAAATAAACTTATATTTATTTGTTTGTACCTACGTTGCGTGTTCTTAATAAATAACGTTAGATTTGATTAAATGTTTTATATAAAAATAAAACTGTACTAACAATTTGTTTAAATATTTATTGAAACAGTGATATACGATAAAATTATTGACCCAAATTCATAGCACACTATGAGGCCAATAAATATTTTTTTTTGCAAAAGAAAAGCTTCAATTTATTCACAATTAACATATGCATATATTATAAATAAAAAAATATGGAATACTTGCAAGGCTATCGCTGTTAATATATGTTTTATTTTAAATTCACAACGTCTCTCTTACGAAGCCTTGAAAATTAATTAGAGCCCAATTGGAATGAGATATTTCAAATCGTTTTTTTAAAGTAACTGATGAGAAAGCTTGTATTTGATTACAGCTTATATATAGAAATGAAAAACCTTATAACAATTCGTTCATAACTAAGTAGGCTAAATTCATATGTAATTGTAATATTAAAATACATCCTTAAATATTTTTGTCACTGTCATCTAAAATCACTTTGAGATTGGTGTGATAAATTTTTACTACACAGTAGTGATTTAAACAAACATATAAAAAAAAAACAAAAAAACGTACCGTTTAATATATCAGTCAATTAATACACGCAGCAGTTTTGAAAACAAATACATAAAAATATTTAGATTTATATAACAGTTCTATCATTCAAAAAACAAATACCCACGTAGTCTCAACTATTGAGACACGTATTTAACGTATTTTGATTATAAGAGGGTTACCAAGATAAAAGCTTTCCTGTACGAGCTAATTTTTATGTAAAAGTATAGTATGACTCATCTCGAAAATCTTAAGTCCTGAAAAGCTTATGAAATAAAAACACTATTGATTATTTTTCAAAATATTTGTTGTAGGAATATCATTTAAGTGGCTTGGCAGAGGAAAAATTAAATAAAACATATTGATATAAATAATATATATTTTTAAATACTCTTAATTTTAATATTTGAAATAAAGGGATTTTTATTAAAAAAATACAGTGTTCAATGATGAGCGAAATTTGCTTTAATTACAGTAAAATAAAATGATGAAGTAATACTAAACGATCCAAGTAGTGACAATTTACACTTTGAAAGTGATTTACTCCAATAACCTTCAGATTGTGTCTACTTACAATCAAGAAATACATCGACTTGAAACGTCACAAAATAATTAATTATTCCTTTCACGCAGAGATAAAACTTTTTCTTTCAAAAACTTGAATAAGCTTCATCAAATTTCTCTTAGGAAATGGATTGCTGACCGACCGCACATAAATGCAAGTATTATGGAAAACTTACATCGACATGACACGTTACCGAGCTGGATATTTACAATGATTCTATAATACTAAGTCAAGTTATTCACTTCCCGTATAAGTCATAATGTCATTGAATATAATTGTGACATTGGCAGCGGTGGTTAAAGTTGATATTATGATGTTCGGATTTTTTCACACCATTTATGTGTTGTTGAACTTCTTGAAGAAAGTTGGCAACAGGCTTTATGAGGCTTTGGTGTTGTAATGTCAAACCAATGTCAATGATTTGTTTATATTTTATAAATTGAAAAAATATTACATTTATATCAAACCCTTGGTAAATAACGTTTAAAAATCGATTGCTTAATTGTTTACGTACAATAATGAAGGGTAAATATTATCAATTTTCCGATAAAAGCATATCAGTATTTTTTAGTAAATATCATCGTCGATACACTTTGGATACAAAATCTTTCATTTCATGGACTCAAAGCTCCAAACATTTAAATAATGGCTAAAAACTGATTCCAATCGGGAAATATGAAATTATGCTAAAAAAGATCTTTAATTTATTGTTTGTTTTTAAAAAGTATATCTTCAAAAGATTCGACAAACTGTTAAATTAATAAGAACTATTTGTAGAAGCTTAGTCGGAGATTTTATCAGTTGAAAAATAAATTTCTTAGAATGAATAGTTGTTCATTCACGGGATATGACGACGTAAATTAATTAAATATCTCTTCGAGTGATTTTCAAAAGCAGACACCGCCTAGTTGTCTTCATTTTCCGGGTTATAGTCTTGACCAAAGCAAAAGATTGTAGTTGATTTCTAGTTTTATACCTTGCTTAAATCAAAGCATTTAAATTGAAAAGTGAGAGTTAGGTTGCAATATATGTTAAGTCAATGTGTAAATGGAAAATAATCAAATGACACTACATCGATCTATTATATTGGTATTAAACACATGTATGTAGGTGGTTTGTTATTTAGTGGTATATTTTATTTTTAATTTGTTGAATAAAATAACCTTAAAACACCCGGTTCAATGACGTTAGTAAATTTTTAACACATACATCGGTTATTTTTCAATCGAAATGATATTTAATTTGTATTTGAAAAAACAAAAATTTAGTATCACATCTCAGAGCAGATAGGAACAGGATTTAGTTTAAAATTAGTTCTTGGCTTATTTCTACTTTTCCAAGATGAAAATCGCACCAATAATTCTTGCTCACTAATAAACTTTCTGAATAGCATAGAAAACATAATTAAGTCATCGTAATATAACGAATTTTCATTTTAAAGCTCCAATAATCAAACTCAGGCTTATAATTTGAGAGACAGTATTTTTTTCAGAATACAAGTTAAGTAATAAAAAATGTTATGAAATTATGTAAAATATACATTACTTTGTATTTTAATATTTTTTATAGATAAAAATTGCTTTTGAAACAGCTAGGTTGTTTTAAAAATAATAAAAATAATTTTCAAATATATAGTAAATATTACAAATACTTGTAACTATTGTAGTTATTTGCTTTAATAAGTTTCTTTTTCATGCAACAACTACTTCGTATCGTCGAAATGAGCTAGAGTGATTAATTTATTAGTTATATTATAACGCCATCTCTAAAATGAGGGGTTGTCCTTTTCATTAACTACCTTCACACACCTCTTTTCGACACGCTCAATTACAACTATCTAGAAAATGTTTATAAAAGGACTATTTTTTTCATAAGTATTTATATGATAGTTACATTTTCACACCGTAGAATGCTCCATTTTCTCAGCGCTTATGAAATTCTGTTACTATTACAGGTTTCAAGCGTAATGAGAAAAACGAAATATGATTATCTCATTATAAATAATAACACTGAAATTATCGTGCGCACGCTCTGTATTTTTGAAAGAGTATTAAACAAATTTGAAATAAATTTTGTAGAGGTAAATTTATGTTTCACAATATTTATAATTTTTCCTGCATGTATATCGATAAAACAATGAATTTTTTGTTATCATTATGAAAAAATATCTTTGATTAATGATGTATAAAACTCTTTTGGGTTTATATATTTCCCTGTCCTATATCCTCACAACCGTTGTAGAATATCAAATTAACTTATTATTTATAGAAAAATTACTTGTATTATGAATAATTAATAATTTGAAATCATTCATTAAAAATAATTGTGCGGTGTTTGCGACTTTTATTTCAATTGGTTAACTAAAGCGGCACAATCAAAACACTGCCAAGATAAATATTCAAATAATTTGTTGGTTAAATTGTCATTTACTTTGTAGAATTCCATTATGGCATGGTGAAAAAATATTAGTTTTATTTAAGCTTACGCTTTCATCAAAACAGAACAGTTCTGACGAAGGTTAGGCCGAAATAGCTATTAACTATGTATTTTATTAATTTTGTAGAACTAAAATACGTTGCTATATATTCACTGTGTTAGCCAAATAATTTCTTAAAATATAAAACATTTTCACTTTTAAATTTTTTTTTATTTGATAAATAGTTCTTTAAAAGATAATGCAACTTCCAATACAAATATACAATACCTAGTTTAATTGTTACATGATTAGATGTCGTAAACATTAAAATTCTTAATTAACTCTTTTATATGTATTAATAGAAATCGTTTTTAGATAAATATGATTAAATTTACTTGTGTGTTTTCTTATAAATATGAGTCAATGTTTTTAAATACAAATTCATGCTCAATCAATCAATTCAATGCATCAATATCAAAGTGGATGTATATATAGCAAAGATAAAAACCATTTTACAGTTCTCGTCGCCACGCTATCTACAATATTATAGCATATTCGTGCACTATAGAAAAATGTTCCGACACTAAGATTACCAAATACCGTTAGCATGTTTATCTGATGAAAAAGAAATGGACTTTAAAAATAATTTATTCACTCGCTTGCAATATATATAATACCTACTACATGCAATAAATGAAGATTTTACTTTCGCTCACGCTTTCTTGATCTCGACTCGGGCCAACGAACTTTTTCTGGTGTGTGATATAACAATGAACATAACTTTTTTTTAGGTGCTCGTCATTTCCATTGAGCCTAAGATGTAGTTTATTGATAATCTCTCGTCATGGTTTTCTCAATTCAGACGGAAAACTTCAACAAATGTGATTTTGTTTTAAACAAACATAATTAGTTTTTTAAGTGTATTAATAGTATTCAAACCGGTGTATATTTTAATGTATATTTTCAGGTGAATGAAAAATACTAAAGTTACAAAGAAAGTTTTCCAAATAATGACTAAAATGTATTAATGAATTAAGATTAGGACAAGAAGTTAATGTTGAAAAAACTAGCTTAAAACTTTTACAGCATTAATATGTACACGTATTCAATGATTTTGTAAATTTTTATTTGCATGTCAATATCATATTTTATTTATACATTTAGGCTGACACTATATAGCTTGCGTCAACATGAGAGAAGACACACAAGAAAAATTATCGGAAACATCAAACGGATACATTTTCAATTAAGTCAAAAATGTAATGTCTCAGTATTTAGGCTGTAAAACCAAAGCGGTGTTTTATTAAAGCCTTAATTTTTTCCTCGTATTCGACTAAAATGCTAATTTCAACTGTACATGATGGAAAATCCCTTGCCAGATTTTAACTAAAGATATGTCTCCGTACAGTTTGTAAAAACCATTTTGTATGTAATTATGTTGTACGTATGGAAACGCTTTCCTTATCTTTGGTTGAAAGGGTTTTGAGGAGTAAGAGGTATAATTCAACTTTTAGAGATGGAAATACATTCAGGCAAGATACGCTGTAATTACAAGTAATATAGTGATTTTGTAAAATTTATTATATTAATATTTTGTTATCCAACGTGGAGCGAGTATATTATAAACTCTTACCGAAACTAATCTTACAGATGTTTTTTCTACTAAAACTATATTTTATTTAGTTGCTAAACGTTCATTTTTGCTAAAAGATTAGTAAAAAAAGGAATAGTACTAAAACAAGATTAGCGGTTGGCTAAACACTTTCAGTATTTCCATTATGAAGATTGGATGGGTGAGAAGATAGTTTTAAGCTTCAAAATACACATACTATAGAGAATCGATATATTGATTAAAATTGATTGATTATTAGGACTCAAGCCCATGAGATCCGACATAGAAGCTAATGACGTTGACCACTGACCGAACACATTATCATTTGTTAAAAAGGGTTGATTTACCCTCAAAAATATGTTCTGCAGAAAATATTGTTTTGTCATTGAAATTAAAATTACTATTTTATTTTGTTTATTTTTTACTTAAGATAAAAATTTCAATAAAGAATTAAAATTTTATCATTCTTTGACCAGAAATAAGCAGAATTGTATTAAATACATAATCTCTCTGAAAATTCTTTGTTGTGATTTATTTTATAACACTTATACATTAATGGTCACCTGATAATTTTTTTTAAATGTGGACCATTCACTATGCCAAGATAAAGTATTAAATATGACCAATAAGAAGTTAACCTTGTCATAAATAAAAAAATAAGCACTTTAGTGCGATTATACGAAGGCGTACGATAAGTTATTCGACATATTAATATGCACAACATTAAAAGTATTTGAAAAACTTTGAAAACTAACAGAAAGTGTTTCCTTGATATTCAATAGCACTTGGCTATTTTAACGCCGTTTTTTTTACCATGAAATGTCACTATTTTTGATATACATAATATTACAGTCGTATATTAGATTAGATTAAGTCCAGCAATGATATTCAACATGTTTATTAAATAATAAAAAATATTTTATACATGTCAGTAAATGGTAATAAGAATATGAACATATTTTCCAAAAGATAATTGTTTTTACAAGATTAAATGTTAAAAAAATTCTTTTCAGCAATTTTTAGAAATATAATACAATAAAATTCATAATAACAATTATGCTTAAAGACATAACACAAACCTTTTTCAAATAGAAGTTCGACTTAAAGACTCATGCTTGAAATTAATAAGATATATCCATAAATATATGTTTGTTATATAATTCGTAAGATTCAGTCTAGTCGAAGAATGTATTACAATGTTTAAAGAGCATCTATGACTTATATTATCAGTCCTACTCAATTGCTTTTAGGTCTATAAAACTTATATATTTTAACATATAAAACCACCCATTCAAGAATGTATCAAGAAAAAAAATACACTGAAATCTTACCTATAATATATTATTAAAAAAAGAATGACACGAAATAATAAGTAATTTATAAATAAATTTGACAACCACTTATCCGAATAAGCTTGTTATTGATAGAGTTAAATATATTTTGTTTAATAATTATGGTGTCATATAAATGCAGCTGCAGTAAGCTATCTGCAATTTATGGGACCTTGCTTCATAATGCAAACTATAATTTATTTAATTTTTCATAAGTCTTGACAAAAGATTAAAACATTTGCAATTTGTACGAAATGTGATTAAGCGTTCTAGTTAAAGTCCATTGAATTGACCCACCATACGCCAGATCAATGCTAACTTCTGCGAACTTGTTCTGTGGACAACTTTCACTAAGCGAAACACTGCACACCATTTTTAGATAGACATTTTTGTAAAGATACAAGTTTGTGAAAAAAATTAAGGCGTTTGATTAAATACTGTTGCCTAACACAATTAACACATCGTTATGATGTTTTTTTTTAATATGACTCTGTTAGAGTGATATTCAAAAAAAAAAAATCAATAAGTCACATTATATATATATATAAATAATCAAAAAAATGAATAAGTACAAATATGAAATGAAAATCCATTTTCCTCGTTCCTTTAGGAAGTCTTTATTATAATTTTTGCAACAAAATTATCTAGAAAATGGCGCAAGATAACATGATAACAAATTCTGAATTTGAAATTTGCTAGAAAATATAAACTTCACATTTGTATTTTTTGTATATTTTTTTTATTCTTACAGCATAATGTTCGAACGTCAAGCTATATACAATACATCGATTTAAATCGATCGATCGATCAACAAAAATCGATTTAATATGTGTATTAGTAAAATTATTATTCAAATAAAATCTTCTGTACTAAAAGTTTATACACCGATTTAACAAGTACGCGCCTATTGCAGCCGATACAACTGAAATCGAAAAGTGTTTCCGATGTAAAAATAATATTATATTTTGGTACGAATACAGCAGTTCTATTAGACAGACAGATTTCACAATTATGTCATCAATATAAAGTTAACCTCGGAGTTGCGTTAAGTAGTGTTGCAGAACATCAATTGACCAAATTTGAATAAAATTTTCAGAAATATTCATGACAGATTTTTTTATAACATTACAAATATCGTATAGATTCGTTTTTATCGACAATTGTAGATAAATTTTTGTATTTTTAGATTGCGTTCGACTGAATCTTTGGTAATGATTTATAATAAATTTTATTCTCGGTATTGATAAAATATTAAGCACGAGAACAGTTAAATATAAAAGTATGAAGATAACGTACTATTATTAAGTAAAAAGGATCAAGTAATTTATTGAAAATTAAATACCATAAGTATACCTTGAAGTAACATCAAAGTGTAACAACCTTCAATTTTTCATGTCATTAATTGAAAGCAAGGTTTAAAAAAACAACACCCTTTAATAATAATATTAGATCAGCAGTAAGTTAATCCAAGAGTGTAGATTTATGCTTATTAATGTTTATTACTGATATGAAGATAAACAAAAGTTTTTCAGTGAAAATTGATGTGTATGATTTTGCACAATGTTATCAGAAGGGAATAACTCGCTTTCAATACATTCATGCGCACCTGTTATTAGACCTATTAAAATGCTTGTAAAAAGATTGTGTAGGTATTAACTGATCGATAAAACATATACATTCATGTACATGTGCTTTGAAGTAATGTTAAGTTAAGTGCCAAAATAAGAATTTTTAAAGCATACGAGAGTTTGTGCGAAAATTTCATATTTATCTAAAAAAAAATGGATTAAATTTTAAATATACGGGTACTGTCATGTATAATATATGAGCTTTTATCAATTCAATTCAGAATATACAGAAGCTCAAATTATTTTTTTACATATTATATATAACGTGATTAAAACGTGACCTCCAATTTATTATGAAATATGCATTTCTTATGCATGTTATAATTAATGGCTCATCACCACTGACCACATTAGACTTAAAATTTTAAATGACATCCAAAAATGAATACGTCGCTTCAATGCGACGCACAAGGTCTTTACCGATTCTGTTACGAAATTTAATTGAATGATGTGACTGCGTGACGAAACTTGATTTTACATCAAAAAGCGTATTTTGCATTCACAGTGTGTGCAATTCGCCATATCGGTGAACACTTGGATGAGTATTTTTAGACTGAGGTTGGGAAAATACTTACAGCTATTCGTACAAAATATTTAATTAAAATAAAATTACACGATCGATTTACTCCAAAAATTAATGTAAATGTATTAATTTATGATTTCGACTGAAGGTACTTGATGGAACTTCCATACCATATTTGAATTGTTACAATTTTGTATGATTTCCACACGTTTTGTCACTAACGACCCGGGTTTCAACATTTGAAATCTTCAGGCATTCCACCATACGAACGCAACAGAACTGACGCACAATAAACAGTTAGCACAACAGCAAAGCAAAACAGTTATTTCATAAAAAACCATAAAATATTGTTTCTCATAGCTTCTTTTGAGACAAAAAACGTTATCTTGATAAAAAATAAATGTTTATTTAGTTTAAACTTTTTTTTAAACCGATATAAAGTATAAATTTAGAATTTCTTTCAGAATTACAAACATCTCAATTGGGGTAATATAGTAAATTTATTGAATGTGTGAACTTCACTATGAGATTTAAATTTTAATTATTATTTTTTATTTAACGAAGCAAGTTTTTAATTTTTACGACAAAAATAAAATTCCGTGCTTAATTATAGCCCGTAATCACTTTTACGGTTAATCCTAGAATTAACAGAGGTCAAACGAATCTCGAGTGTCTATTTATTTTTTTTGATACTTCTTAATATCAAAGAGACAAAATAATTTGCAAGTGAAGATGTTTTTTTTCTTTTTTAAAAGTGTAGTGGTACTTATGTTCACAAATAAAGATGGTCATAATATAACACTTTGAATTCAACTCGCAAGTTTGATTCGTCGACATTTTCTCCTATTAAATTGTCACTCTTTCTATAAACTATCGAACAATATCCATTATCATTTAAATGCGCTTCTTGTAACGGCTTCGCGTGGGCAATTTAAGAAAGGATGTTAAGGATTATTACGATAGCATACTTTAAATTTCAAATTTTACTCGCATTTAATAAAATTATAAAAAGCTTAACGAATATTTAACTTAGTTTTTTTTTGTATTTAAACAGAAATATTTAGTGATTGTGTAGTATTATATTTTAAATGTAAAAAAATATTGTAGTCATCACTTTATAAACTATAAAACAATAGTGAAACAAATGTTGCTTTTTCAATTTATTTCTTTATTCGAAATAAAAATAATATCATCAAAATCACGTATTTATTAACAGATGACATAAAACTACTTTTAAAACTATATACACTTCCGTGTTTTTTCAACTGTATATTTTCTAGCTGCTATTTTTCTGTATTGTTCTTTGATATGCCTCTTATGATATTAAATATTAAAAAAAGTTAATTAATAATGATTAAACGGAATCAAAAATAGGATATAATAAAACTAGCGTTTAATAATTGACAATTGCAAGTCCACGACCTCGCAAAAAGGCAAATGATTGTTGCTTACGCAAAGGCATTGTTTATTTAAGTAAGGAAGTTTGTTACAAAATATGCATGTAAATATTTTTTATGTGCATATTCTATATAACGTATTTATATAAAAATTTAATACCATGACATACATGATAGATTTGTGCATCCTTCAAAATTTTAACGCTTAAAATATAAAAGACGCCTTTTATGGTTTTAACAGTATACAATAAGAGCTTGATTGATCTCAATATGATTCTGTAAAACAGTATCTCTACAGAATTTTATAGAAAATGTTAATTTAAACCAACTTAGAAATTATTATTAACCGTTTAATAAATTTTGTATTATAGATACAATTTTTGTGCTCTCATAGATTCAGATAGCTGAAAGCGTTTGTGGTTAATTGAGCGACGATTCGCATATTTTCTTTCGAAACTGCGTTGTCTAAAGTTTAAGGTTTGACATCAACAAAAAACTTTTATCCAGTAAAATGATTACATGGTAAGCCTCAATATCTTATAAATGCAATAAAATTTTGTTGTGAGTAAAGTAACGTTTTATAAATTTTATTCTATTATATTACGGGTACTATTATAATTAAACTACGCCATAATTATAAATTGAAACTACAATATATGACAAAAATATGTATTGGTATCATCCATTGATGATGAAAATACATTTGAAATAAGTTTTTTCGCGTGTAAACTTTATTATGATTATATATAACAATGAAACACAGTGATTGTTGCGTTCGACAACCAAGAAAATGTTGCACAACTTTTAAAACAAAAAATATTCGATTTCAATTGATGATAATGATATTTTTAAATATTTCATATTGGTGTAAAAAAATCTTTCTTTTGCAATTTTATGATCCCCATAAAAGCTTTATGAATTTTTGATCGAGTTATTATATTGTTATATTCGAAATTTAGTGTGAACTTTGTGACGAAATACATTGCCAGATATATTTAATATATCTGATTGCTAGAAAACATTTTTGAATTTTATTCAGCTTAACCTAAAAATACTATTTTTTTCGTCTTTAATTTATTATATAATAAAGTGTTTTATTTGTAAACGTATGAAAATGTATCAATAAAGACATGGACGAGCCAACCGATCTGATAAGCGCTTAAATTATAATTTGGAATATTCAAACCCCCTTTGCAGAAAAATATCACCAGGAATTGGTCCCGCAGTCTTCAATCATGTTTTCAATTACTTGAACCTAAAGTAAGGCTTAGGAATCGTCATGGCAAAGCCTTCTTAAAAATTATTGTATATCGATAACAATATTTTCATGCGGTAATCTGGATTATTTTTTCAGAATAAAAAACATTTTACAAAAAATTGTATTGATATCATCATCATCATCATCAGCCGGGGTCGATCCACTGCTGGATGAAGGCCTCCCCCTGCTTTCTCTTTCAGGGGGGTTGTTTGGACATAGCACACCACGCTGCCAAGGCGGGTTGGTGTGCGATGGTTGGATTTTATTAGAGAAGGAAGCGCATTACGCGTCTAAACTGACAATTCCGCTAATTTCGTGCTACATCCATCGACCCCATTAGGCTTATCTCATCGATATGAAACCCGCTATCATTTTTCGGGGACATATATATGAGATATACACGAACATGAGAATTCTACTGGGCGTGTATGTTAAACAAAGGCGTCCATTATATTTCAAATGTCTGACAACTGAGCCTACGTGGAAATACTTCCCTTGTATTGATATCACCATGAGTAAATCTCGCACAAGTAATTTCAAAATTTTACATATATATTTTTTCCATACGTCAAAAGTCGGTTGAGCTCGAAATCATTCACATGAAAAAATTCAAAAATACCTAGCAATAAATGCATACTTTTCAATAATAATGAAAATATTTTGAAAACAATCACTTAACATATCATTGAGTTTTATTTAATTTGGAATATTTATTTGTGTAGGACATTTTAAAAGTGTAGTTTTGTATTTGTGTCATTTTTTGGAAGCTTTGAGGTAAAATAAAATTAATAGCTGATAAAACGAACTTTTTTTTTCAATAGGATTGATTTTGTATCTTATGGGTGTTAATTTATTATTTGTTTTAAATAAAATGAATTTTTGGCTGTGGTCTTGTTGATTTCCGATATTTATTTTTAGTTTTAATAAAGTAAAAGATATTTATCTTAATTCAGAAAACATTGAGAATGAATAAACTTATATGACTGAAGTAAACATGAGAGTATACTAAATAAGTATGCTAATGGATTGAACAATTAGAACCATTTAAAAGCATTTTTTTATGAAAGATAGTGCTCATAATACCATGTTATAAAAAGCATACCTTAATAACACGCACACATATATATTCATATATTGTGTATAAATATGTTTAATAAACCTATTTAAAATCAGATCAGGAAACAATTGAAATTCAAATATAATAATTTTTATATATCTGTTTTCGGTTAGAACGGAATAAGATATATGATAATGTGTTTATATGCAATATTCGTTACATAATTATGCTAATTCTACGATGAAAAACATTTAATAAATACAATCAATTATTATTTCATAAATAAAACGCGTTATCTCCTCCGATTGAGTAATGGAATCAAATGGAGTTTTATAAATGCAATCAATTATTATTCAGGTTTCGTTAGATAATAGGCCAGTTATTGTTCAATATATGTAGATTAAAACTTTTCCTGTTTTTTGTCATGTTGAAATATGTCAATGGGTTATTTTAAATAGAAAAGGTTTCAAATGTACCACCATGATTTTTGTTGCATTTTAAGGGAAGAAAAACAGAATGTATTTATTTTATTTGTTGGATTGCTTTTATTGAAATTACATCTACGACTTTTCCACCAAGTAAGTCGGTTTTGAAATGAAAATAAAAGAAAATTAGCTCTATATTGTAAGATCACATTTCTGTAAATTATCTAAAATGTGCAATTATAATATAACATTAAAAATTGATACCAAATTACAAAAAAACAGTAAATGATATCAATATGAGATGAAATATTTTTATTTCTTTAACAACAAATGTCTGTCCGAAAAAAAATAAGTGATTATTTTTTTAAAATTTTTTTAACTTGAAAGGTTGCTTCAATGATAAATAAGTTGAAAAATGTCAGAACATAATTTTACTATATGTGACTCAAAAAAGTAAGATTATATAAAGACGGATAATATACTGATAAATTAATGATTTTAGTATAAGTAGTATTTTTTAACTTTATGGTGGTTGTATAAAATAAATTAACCGTCACATTCCGAGGTGAGTAGAGAAACGCGCGTAAATCTCTGTCACCGCTTAAAGTGGAAATTCAAGGCTACATTAATTACTCAAGTAGGTGAATATAAGCTTAAAGTTCAATTATTCGTAAATAACTTTAAGTTAAGTTTTAAAAGCGAATTTAAAATCCATCAAAGTACTATCGATACTGTTTGAATATATTATAATAAGTGGTATATTTTTTAAGTATAAAAAAATATTGTATATTAAAGAATCTGAATTTATTAGCTTTTTGTTATTCATTCGGAGTTACTAATCTATAAAAAGCTTTAAGGTAAAAAATATTTTTATTACTTATTCATCTTTAGGTGTACCTCTTCACATTATTTGTTAATGAATGCCAAGTTTTATTTTTAGCGAGATCTTCAACTTTTAGTTTTTTTTCTCACTATTTTAAGTGTTTATACAAAATATTTTTTTTAATACTGCCACATAAAATGAGTGGATGTAAGAGAATTTTGTTGTTTTACAATTATATCCCATATCAAGAGACAAACCAATACTTAAATTAATGATATACTTTCATTTAAATAATTAAAACTGTTTTCACGTGCGTAAAAATCTCGTCTTAATACAGACCAATGGATATCGATATACTATAATATTCATAAAATAATAGGTCATTACTTTGAAGTAGCAATTTACTTATTACAATACTTATTTCTAAATTAATACCAACTATCAGTGTAGATTCTATATTTAAACTCTCAGAATGAAACTGGCCTGAAAAATTATAATTTAAAAAAAACACAGATGAGTTGAAGTTGATACATATGAAAATGATAGAAACGTCACCAAAATATTCAATACATTACTATGTATAGCATATTGCATCATGAATTTCTAATTAATTCAGTCTTGAAATAACATTAGCCTTCACAATGGTCATGATTTTCGAATATACGTACGCACACCAATTGTAATATGTATTTGAGCATTTAAGCCTCGTGACATAAACTAACATTGTTTTATTGTATTTTTCGAATACATGATTTCAGAATAAAATGTGAAAATAATTTCGTTTTATGTAAATATATATAAGTAATATTGAATTAAAGAATTACTGCGTAAATATTGAAGTAATATTTGACAGTAAAAATGTCATTGACCCTAAATCAATATTTGAATTTTTCTTTTACATAACGTCTGCTTAAGATACAAACTATGGCCTGAAAATTTGAACAGTCAATTCAAAAAAAAAAGTAGAAATCAATAACCGTCTGAGTTTAGTTTTTGACCATGCGTTGATGTTATTTTTTATAATACTGGAAATTTTGAATACGTAAGTTTGTGGTACAAATGTTTTGGTTCGATTAGCATAATCTGTCACATCATGTGTATTCCTGTATTGAATGTATTACTGTGGATACATATTAATTTTATTGGTGACGTTAGCATAATAATAAAGAGAGTTTGAACGATTTTCATTTGTGATTGGTATGTCGATGTAATTAAAATAATTGCTTTTGAGCTAAAATTTTTACAAGTTCACATTAAAAAAATATTTCTTTGGTAAATAATCAGAACAACAAACAATCATGATTATACATTTTAATTAGAAAGTTTTAGATTATAATCCTGCCAACAAAGTTCATTTCTGTCTAAGATTAAGGTTTTAGAAAAATTTTCTTGCTAATTAACGGCTTATTATGATATTTAATTTGTAATTTTATATGCTTTTCTTGCTTTGCAATTTGTGAATTTTAAAGCTTTATTAATGGTTTAAATAAATATGACATAAAAAGGTATCTGTTTTTACAACAACCCCGCCTGTTTAACCGGTTTGCATTAAAAATTAGATAAAAATCATAATGAAATCGAAATGAAAGACATAAATCATTACAATGACCGTGAAATCAATAAAATAATTTGAAACCAAGAAAAAGTATTAACACAAAAATATGTACCCAGAATATTTTGCATTAACTGGTAATTTTTTTGCGAAACAGTATTGAATAATAATATTTAAATTAAAATTGCGAATTAAAAAAAACGCATTGTTGCTATACAGAAAAAGTAAACTAAAAAGAAAGAAATGTTTGCTGGTTATAAATGCATATTATAACGCTTAAAATTATAAGGCTTCCCCACCTGTCTTTCCCCCTTTATTAAGTGAAAGGTACATATCGTCAATTATAATGATGTTTTACTTTTTTAAAGAGCATAGTTCAATCCGTATTTCAAATCATCGTTCAAATATTTATTTCAATTTAATTTAAGTAAATGTTATGAAATATAACCTTCTATCGTAAATCAATCGTTTATCCATTGTAAAATTTAGTTTATACATAATTTTTTTTATCTATATATTTTTTAATAGGAAAATAATAAATTTATCCGCAAAAACGTAGTTTAATTTGTTTTGGGTTTTCAAATATGTGCTTTACACTTACCACGGGCGTCACATAAAATTATGATAGATTGTTGTAAGTTGCGACTGTATTCAGCATATGAACAACATTGATATATAGTGAAGTTTTATTTTGGCTATTTTCTTGCCACATAAAAGTTCGACTTAAAACATCGACTCATATTTTTTTCTTGGATGTTTTAAAAATTTCAGCACTTGTCTAGTGTTGTTTGTGTTGTATATGTACTTACTGCGAGTGGAGTGAGGTTTTCATTATCTTGGAGTTCAGCTTGTCTCCGCACTCTTGGATGTGCTGCAGCTTGCAGGGCTAAAAGCGCAACAAGCGCCAAAATGCTACTACTCCACCTCATTATCACAGCTGTTTTATTTTAATGCTGAAAAGAATACAGAAAAAGACACATTAAAATTAAGTCAAAAGCTCACACGGGGTCATTGATTCAAATGTAGTCCAATAGATATGATGAATGGATACTTTTATAACACGTAATAATAAATGAATGTAATGGTTTGTATTAGATCACTGTTTTAATTGTATGACACAAATGCAATTAATAAACACACGCTGAGATGTATTACGAGATACAACTTATCAACTGAAAGCGAAAGTGATTTGCGTGATGCAAAGTGGCGATCTCTCGATAACACTTAAGCAGGCTGCTCTTCTGGTTACTTTCATAACGTGTTAACTTTGTATCGAATAATATTTTATGCAAACGTACGTGCCTATTATATAAATGTGTATATATATATAATATACACCGGAGATGCGTCCGTGTCGGCTGTCGGGGAACGAATGAGCCGCTAGGCTTCTCTCAGAGAAAAGCGGTAATGGGATCGCATACTATGTGAGGAGGTGGTTTAACGCGAGAGGCGAAAATATAATGCGAAGAATATAGATAGCATGTACCTGACTAAAGTGAGGCAGGACAGAGAATGGCTGGAGCTTGCTAACTACAGTGATATTTCTACCCGGCGCAGTATGTAGGTCGCCCCGCGACTGCAGCCTTGAATCTTTGTGTGCACATTTGGAATACGCTACGAAAATACCTCCTTGCCCAGCATGCGCGCCTGATACTCCTAGGAGCGCGGTTTTGCACTAGCTTGTCTCAAATATCCTATTTATGAAAAGCTTTTTCCAAAATTTTCCATTTTCTTTATTCGATTTTCATCACGTCCTTTGGAAACTTCCTTAACTGCATACAGTTACGTGAGCAAACATTTAATATTGAGCGCTGATGTGTGATTAAATAATAAGAAGCGACGCATTTATACTATAAATCTCTCGTGAACGTGAATCAGGTTTGCAGATTCGTCACACAAAAATTATTAATTGTATATAGTATTACAAAATTTATCTTTTATTGCGTATTTATTTAGTTTGAAATTTTCTCCACAATCATTTAAAGATGAATATTTAATTTTCAGTCGATCAAACCTGTTATATTCTACTTTGAATTTAGTAATTTGATACGGAAAAATATGTTCCAATGAATAAATAATTTTAATGATATACTATTCACTATAAAAGATGTTATTAAAACTTTTATCAAAAACTTTTTTTATTAATTTTTTTTAATTATAAAAATAGTTATGCAATGTATATTTTATCATTATTTGCCATAAAAAATACTTAATAATAATCTATTAGAACAACAAATATTATATTAAATCACAGCTCGCGAACTTATAGCGTTTATGAATTTCAAAAATATATGAGGTTATTTTTGTATGATACAACATCATACATGATATCAATCATACAATGAAATCCTTTATTTTAACAATTGTATGGCTTTTTGTAGATAAAATTAAGCATTATTGAATTCTAATCATCCCACTTGTTTCAACCACTTTAGTTAAATGTATACCGTACACAGATTGATATTAACAGTTAGTAATATTATTGTGTTTTATATATACTGAATTATAAGTGAAGTTACCTTGACCGGAAAATTATTCAAGCACTAATAGATAAACTTGAATGGATTTCATAATATCACCCAAAATAATTGTGTAACACTTCGAAGTTATTAAACTGGTCATTATCAACTCTCGAATAGAATATTCATTATTTAAAAAAATGAGAACAAATACTCCTGAAGTATGCAAAAATTTCCACATTGCTTTATTTAAAATACTGCAGATAAAAATCTCAAAATTCGTTCGACAAACCAGTTTAAAACGTATTTGTAGGCCAAAAAAATAAATTTAATTGAAAATACAAACAATAAATGTCTAGTGTTTACAAATGTCATCTAATTTTAATTTTTAATAAAATGCTTTAGCAACGCATGAAAAAAAAAGACAATATTTATTTTTAGTTAATCAATATATTATATATGTAAATATCACTTTTATTCCCGATGCTGTGCAAAAATAATATAAATATAACTGGAGAAACTTTTATATTTCTTATCGTGAATAACAATCAACGAATATTTTTCAAATGAAATCGCATTCATACTTTATTGCCAAGAGCACGTCTACGTTGAAAGTTTTCAATTTTCATATAAAGAGATGAAGCTACAAATACAAGCAGTCAACCAAAAATTAATCACTTATATGTAGCATGAGCAACAATTTCTTTAAGCAGAAAAAAGACAATAACATAGTCTTGTTTTGAATATTATAATAAACCCACATTTTTATAACTGTAATATTTCCACGATAATATTGATAATGTTCGAAATGAGCGAAACCGGTGCTAATCGTAAAATATATTCTTTAAAAAATTCTTTAAAATGTGATTTTATTTTTTAATATATCAAATTTGAATTGTTGAGACATTGTACGTTGTAAAATGTTGCATCCGTAAAAATTTCAGCAAGTTGTATCAGAAATATTATCAAGCAACTGCTGTCTATATCATAAATTATTTAAAATGTAAGGCCTTTCTACAAAGAAGGGACAGCTTACACCTTAAATGTGAATAAAACTATGCTCTTATAGAACGCGGCTCATTTAAATCTCAATGTAATTTACGCATGAAAATATCAACCGATTTATTTTTTTATTTTTTCTCCCTTGTAATTTTTCTATTTGGATTGTGGCACGTATGCTTTTTTCAAACATTGATTAATTTTGATAAACATAGTTATTGAAGTTATTCAATAAAATGTAAAATAGCTGACTGCAGTGGTTTTATAAATAACGCATCTAGCTTCTAAGTTCAAATATAATATATGGCTCAAAACCACTTTCATGTTGATCTTCTTTTCACTCCGATGGTATTGTCAAACGAAATCGATTGATAAATTTACATTGAAAGGTGCGAGGGGCGGTAATGTTTTGATTAATTCATAGAATCTCATGTGAAGATATTTAAGACAACATAGTAACATGTAGTTCGTGTAGAATACATATAAAAATATTGAGATAAGCATTATTTGAAGTCTATTTACTCCACATTTGAATCGTAAACGGAAATCAACGGAGCATATTTTATTCTTAATGTTTTTTTTGCCATTAAAAATATACATTTTTTTAATGTATTATTTATAAATTTTTGTAGAATACGCACTAGACGATCACCATAAAAATTGTAGTTGTGAAATAGAAGATTGCGTATTATTATTATATACATTGAACCATGTCGTTCTAAAACGTCGAGCATACCATTTCAAAGACAAAACTGATTGGTAGATTTATAATCATTACCTTTTTTGTAAATGATTATTTTTTGAGGAAATGCGTTGTAAATTACACTTTATTGACAGTTAATACAGTGTACATGCACATCGATAATTCGATATTAGTATTCGATAAGTGTGAGAATTGTGAAATAATCTCATTTAAAACATCCAATTATCCCACAAAGTTTAATAGAAAAGTCTGATTAAAATCGCGTTTGGTTTAAATCAATGTATTATGTGACCACTTTCAAGTGAAGATCGGACTAGAGATTTTTATATGAGGTCATTGCGCTCTTACGTTTAAGATGGTTTATTAAATTATGCGTCAGTTTTTAAACAATTTTGACAAAATGTTGTAAATAAGCATACATTTAAAACGAATGATCTCTTAAAACGTATCAAAACTAATTGAAAAGTTATGTTTTTTCTTTAATCACTATGACAAGTATCCTAGTAATAATATTCAGGCTTAATTTTCTTGGATCTGTTTTTTTTTGTTGATCTTATCTTTGATATAATTAAGGTATGATTTTCAGATTTCCCAATGTATTTTTCAGATTGTAGATAATTGCGTACGGCTATATTTTCACAATCAAATGATTCTTCGCTCACACGGTTCAAGAAGAACGCTGACTTTACAACCTCAAAAAGATAGTCTTATTAAATAAATATTTTTATTTACCAGTAAGTATCACTTTTTGCTTAATTTTATTTAGCGTTTTGAAACCTACTACGGCTAGCTACAGCTTCAAATTTTCGTTATAAAGCGTACTCCCGAGAGAAATAACGTTATGCGTGTTTCAATTTTTTTCCTGGAATACCAGAAAAATTCTTCAGAACTTGATTGATTATTTATTTTAACTTCATATATATATATATATATATACCAAAAATAAAATTTATCTATACAGCTTTTTCATATAAACAGGGTAATTGGCTAAAATGATAATTTAAATTTTATTCATAGAAAAATTTTGCACAAAATATTTTATGCACATAATTGAAACAGATAAATATTTCTGGTACTCCGAGCCTTCAACTGTATGACCAATGTATGGTTTGGTCATTTTTGGTAAGTATAGTTTCTTAACGAAATCTTTTTGATTAATGGCTTTGTCTTCAAAAGTATACGTATTCATTAGTCAAAAATACAAATAGAGAAACCGATTAGCTTACTACTAGTGTTATCGTCTATACTCTTTGAGAAAAAGAGAGTTTAAGCCTCTGAAAAACTATAATATTGTGCATTTAAATTATTCATTGCCCGCTGTCACTACATAAGTAACGCTGCACTCAAAAACTTTTCAAAAACAAGTAAATATTATATATGAATGAATAATATGTTTGATTTCTGATAATAAAAATATTTACAAGTCATTACATTTTGCATGCAAAATAGGTCAAATGATAATTAATTTTATCTGTGTGCATAGTATCTTTTTGATGTGATCAAAATTGTCTTAATGATGCAATTAATATTCAATTAAAAATCTTGGGTTGTATGTCAAAATTGTTAATGTGATAATTTCAAAGGAAATATTATAAATAATAGAATATTGCCATTAGAGTATAAATTGAGAAATTTAAACGACTATTAACAAATGATAAATTGACTAATTTGTGTCAATAATGAAACATAAAAAAATGATTACAATAGATCCAGCAGATACACAACACCACAATGCAATTAATAGTGACCAGTTTATTAACTATCAAGTATATGTTTGGCACTGACACTGATTTAGGTAGTCAAATATCGGGACGAATATTCATGTACCTATTTTCTAGTTATCTTTATTTTAAAATCAACCACAGCCAAAAAAAAATTATATGGCAAATATATGCTTATCCTAAAAACTCAAAAAAAAGCTTAGATTAAGATTATTTTCAAAATCCAAAAAAAATATTTACATAAGAGACCAGGAAAATTGTATTAAAAAAAATCTTATTCATTATTTAAATAATGTTTATTTTTGTGATCAGTTGCTGAAAATTTTAAGATAATTATTCGAGAAGGATATGAGTTCAAGATATTTAGTTTTTTTAAGTTGATTTAGCAATTATTTTTATCTACAATTAATTATGCACAATGCGTTTTCTAGCGAGATGTGATGTAGTCTTAAGAAATACTTACAATTATACATTTGTTTCAATATAAAGTCAATAATCAAAAATTCCAGAAAACAATAATAACACTGTATGAACCCAATAAAAGATTATCTCATATTATTTGCAGTGAATTAACGAATACAATGAATTATTTTATAGCGTGGCTAGGTCAAAAAGTTTCTTTGCTATAGTTAGTATTAAAGTTTCCAGCAGTTATTTTTGGAATATTAATATGAATCACTGTTTTCGTCACGATAAGCAGTTATTCACGTATCATGCTTTATTTTAAACAAATTTTAATAACATGTTAAACTACTTAAAACAATAAAACACTATGTGCAATATGAGAACATATTACATTAGTCGACCAATGCAAAATAAAAGTATATGGTAGAATGCCTTTATGTAAAATAACTTAATTGAATATTGACGAATAAAACGAATAATTGATCTGCCATAGTATGTTAATATTAACTCATTATAAATATTTTGCAAGTGTCATTTATGATAAAATGAATGATTCAATTATGAATGGAAAAATGAGAATTTTACAAAAACTTGTTCTTAATAATTTTCAATTAAAAATTTGAACTAACTTAAACATTTGGAAAACCTACATTCAAATCTTTATTGTACATAAAAAAGTAAACATATATCGATTGAATTGGTAGAACTCTACTATAACACGGTGAAAAAATGGCAAAGTATTTTAATTCTACAAAATTTATAAGATGTATAGTTCATAGAACTAGATATTTTTGATGAAGACGTAAGCCGAAATAGCTATCAACATATTTTTGACATTTTTTCACCGTGCTCAAAATAAACAAAACACAGTTGAAAAATTAAGGTATGTCTTAAAAGTCTCTCTAGGAGAACGGAGAAGCTAATTTTTCTGAATATAATTACGCAATCCATATGCGGATTAGTCGCAGGTGATAATGTGCGTAGTGAATGCAATGAGTTAGAATTGATATAAGAAATGTTGAAAAGAACAAAAAAGTCCTGTTTTTAATACAATCTCATTACATCACGAACTGACAGCTTAACCTTTTAGTGAGTATCAGTGTTGTTAAAAGATGGTGCTAGACCAGGTCAATGCTCGGTTCTTGCTGTAGCATCGTTTGAACAATCGTCTGACTTCAGCAGTAAACAAGTGCTTAAAAGAGATCTACATATATGATGGGTTTTATTTTTACATAGTTCTGTTTTTTCAATACTTTTTTATCCAGAAACCCTTAAATGTTTGCTCTCAAATGCTAAATGGATTAAAACGACAAAAATAGCGACTTTGCCATTCAGATATGTGTTAATAATTTCCACATAAAGCATAAATCCAATCTTAACGTTTAACTCAAACCAATACATAAGTATGAAAAATAATTATGTATTTTGTCGGAAAATTTAAAGATTCTAAATGATAGGGGCTGCCATTCAGATATGTGTTAATAATTTCCACATAAAGCGAAAATCCAATCTTAACGTTTAACTCAAACCAACATAATGCGTATTTCATCAATATGTACGGAAACTTGGTAGAGTAAATTGCACTTTATCATTGTTATTATCAGCGTTCGTGACAAAATTTAGCGTCTAAGCTGCAGGCATATATTAAAAATTATGCAATTGAGAAACCTTGCTAAACTTATAATTATAATATACATACATAAAGGTCCATCTAGAATTCATAAAATTAGTGGCGCAATAAGCGATATTTCAAAAATATTAAGCAGCTTCAAAACAGTATTAAAATACAAAAATGCTTCTTAAATGAATATGTATATTGTATAGTGTATGGAGAATGCTTTTTAAGACTAAATGATTTTTTTTACTAAAATGTTTTTGTAATATTTTTTTTTGCTAAGGGATTGGTTTATTGTAATGATTTATTATTTGCTTGATTTATTACAAAATAAAACAAGCAAAAAATAAATAAAATATCGACAAAGCGTGCTTAATAAAATTTCAAAATCAAATCTATATTGTTGTAATTAATACATTTCCATTTATTGTGACCCATGTTTTATCTTTTTACATATTTTTGCATTTTAGTACACGCATGCCTTCAAAATAACTAGATTGTGATGCCAATATATAAAACATCATCAGCAAAATGACAAGCTGTACATTTTGAAATACAATACGGTCTTAGAGGAAGGGACAGAATTTCATGACCTTATCCTGTTTATAGCGTAAGATAAATTTTCTGGTATTATCATATTGGTCCGCACTTTATGTAGAGTAAAACGCTATTTATTGTACGCTTTTTTATGTCTTTTTGATCTTATAAATATTAATTTTGGTTGCAAAATATATTAACAAAATCATTATGTGGAGTTTCTTTGCGGATGATTTTGAAAATTGGTAGTTCGTCAGTGTTGCAATAGTTGATACCTCAGACATCATACTCCTGAATATATGTTACTATAACATTTAGTATTTTTTTTCAAAATACCAGGGCATTATGCCATGCTGAGTAAATGAACGAAAAAGTTTATTATTAAACTTTTTGTCTCAATATGAAAAAAAAAATAACATATCTTTCACAACAATTATTACTTTAACACTGAATAAAAATATTTTACACCTATGTGTAAGATATGGCAATATTTTTCTAATATTTATCATATAAATTATTTTCATGCATAGTTATCATCAAAGAATTGTATAACAACATAATTGGAAAGTTTTATAATAGAATGATTCTCGACTGCAAATTGGCATTAAAGCAACAAATTAATATTTCTCCTGGTTGCATTCCGAGTGAAAATGTATAATAATATGTTAACTTACTGCAATGAAAATAAGTGGCATGGCAAACATGTCACTTATGCCTGCAAAATGATTAATGAAATTCTGCGTAAGTAAGATTATCTCGTCAATATGTAGATGTCTCCACCTTTCATCCGATTTCTAAAATAAAGTAAATTATCTAGCTTCCACTTCACTTCACGATATTGATAAATATATAATTTTCGAATATAATTATTATTTTTTCTCTTTAACTGTATCTTGAAAACTATTTTACGCTTATACATGATTAGTTTGATGCTGATGTTGACTTAAATTATCACATTTCAATCAAAAGGATATAATGTTTAAAGGTAAAGAAAGATTTTTACATAATAAAATCATTTCAAATAACGTTCATTCGATTTTTGAATTTGAACACGGTATTGTCTAATTAAAGGTTGTAAAACATTTTGAAAACAGTTTATCTAGAAGTTTCTGTACTGCCTATTTATCAAATGTTATATATGTGCGCTACTGTTACCTATATTGCACGAATCAAATACCGGTAATCATTTCATGATGCTATTAAGAACATCTTGGCACGATTGCTTTTAGAATGTCATACATAATAATCTAAAATTAATAGATTTGAAACAGTTACAAAATGAAGGACACCACGCTTATTTCAAACTGAATCTGAATATATAATGTTAGGATATATAGACTCTAGGGCATTATTGAAGAAGTGCAATGTTTAATGACATTCTTTTGAAATACGGTATGCTTTGAAAAAATATGAATACAACAATAGCATCGTGTTTGCACAATTGAAATAATTAAAAAGTATATTTAATCGATAGTTTAATTCTTGAATTAGAATTCAATGTATATATAAATAACTCAGTCGTTTTAGAGAATATAAACGGGTATATTGGGGAGAAATATTTATAAACTATTTTACATCCACTTCCAATGTAAAAAAATACGATTTTCTGGTAGAATTTATATCAACATGATTGCAAATTATTTAACCTCTATTCTTCGAGATTACGGGTTAAAGAATGAGGCTAAGGTAAATCCAGTGACGAACTGTTTTGTTGTGATAACAAATTTTCAAACTGTTCGTAGTGAGACTCAAAATCACAAACACTGCAACCGATACTTATAGCATTGACCACTCAACTTAATGTCTGGAAAAGTTTATCGGTTATGACAACATTTAAAAAGAAAATATATGTAATCGTGTATTACATACGCCACAACTAAGTTTGACGACGATTATGTCAAAATTTCTTATTTTCAAATATAGCTAATGTTTAAAATATTTATCTGTACGCCTGTGAAACTTTTGACACCATTATACAGGTTATCCTTAAAAATCAAGTGTTTTAACTGGGAGCCGAGTAACTTTAAGCTTAAAAGCTGCCATATTCAGCTAAAGCTCTGAAAAGCACTATGTTAAAATAACACGGTGGATTTTTTTAAATAACATTTAATTATCATTTTATGTTCCAACTCATAGATTATTAAATGTGTTTGAAATGTAACATATTTATTACAGCTCAGTAAAATCGACGTATGATGTCATAACACAGGTTTAAAAAAATATTGGAAATATGTATGAAATAATTTTGTTTGAGTCAGTATTGAATATTTGCGTGCATAAGAAAATTTTACGTCAATGATTTACTTAATCCATGCTTAATTTATTTATTTTATTATTATTTAACAGATCGTGGACGGGAATTTGATTATGTATTTATACACCACTATTTCTTTACTAAAACTTAACAAATGTATACACATTATTGTTTGTGTGTATCCAGACCGTTTTATAATTAATCTTGAAGTTCCAATGTCCAGTATTTCTTCATATCAATATATATGAATTGATATTACTTTAGTTCTCTGACATCTGTAAAGAAGCTCGTTAGTCATACTGCCAGTAACTTTTTAATAAATTAATAGTCAGGTGCTTATGATGTTATAAGTAAAAAAAAAATCATATTTCAATATTTTAAATGCACTATATTTTAGTGATGTGTGTAAATTTTTGAATGATGGACACATCATACATAGCACATCGTCAAACTTTTCGAAAATTTTTCGCCATCGCTTTAATATTTTATGAAAATTAATTAAAAAGCTTAGTTTGTTTAATTTGCAATATTGATAGAAAATGGAGATGTTTTGTTTCATGCGAAACTTTAGTTTCACTATTAGTAACATATATTATTTCCAAATCAAAACGCATATTTCTTGTTTACAGTTAACCGTTTATTTCAATATAAGCCAAATCGAATTCAACAAATCGTCATTTCGTCGAAATTTTTAATTCAATCATCATCAATCAGTCAGTCATCAAACTGTATGCTTTCATAAGGTGCTGCTATTTATTTCAAATAAAATATTGAGGAAAATGACTTATTGTATTTTTGCTTATTTTTTTGTTTAGCTTAGAATCTAAGCCTTAGATTAAGCGTGAAATAATCGACATCTGCTTTTCGTCATTTCAAATGATAACATCTGCTGAATATAATATACAACGACAGCTTGAATGACACTCAAATTCCACCAGAATAGAAGATTCCCATCATCACCTAAAATGTTTAAATCACCTATAACTTTGAATACGAATACCACTTGTGTTCTTTGGAATCAAATAACCTAAAGTCATTCATGTATCATTATGGGTGGTATCAAAATATATAAAGTTTCGTCCAATAACATTTTAATGTTGACAAGCGATGAATATTAATATTCTAAGCGAAAAAAGATTTTTAATAAAGCAAGAATGATAATTATTTGTATTATGTCTCCAGAAAACATTGAATAAAATTGATAAAGACTTAAATTTTTTACTTAGGTCTCACTTTCATTCTTTATTTTCTTCATTTGATGATTTCTTTCATAAACTCTTAAACAATTAATAAGAATTGTAGAAAAAATCACAAATATGAAATATTAACACCATAACGCTTTTAGCTGATACATTATTCGTAGTACCAATTAAATTAAAAACTATTACATATCTGTATTTTTCTCAGTTAATTACAATTCCACACCATTAAACATATATATATAAACGAATATGACAATATTATTTCACACACTTAGTGTCAAATATGTGCTGCTGTCAGTAAAAAACAACATATTCTCAGAAATACACAATTGCTCGAACTTGCACTAAATAAATTTCCTCCTTCTCGTCACGTAAGGTGTAATTATTGTTATAGCATAAAACAAAAACAATAAATTCGCTATTGCTTGGATACTTTTTTATTATATAGTCACCATAATTTTAAAAATCTTTATTAGCTGTCATGACGATTATAAGACCGACAATTTTATGACACAAAATGTATTCCTTGGTGTAAAACTTAATGAAGCAAAAAGCGAAACATATAAAATACATTACTTTTTATCACATCTGTGAGGTTGAAGAGTCAATGTCACTCGTGAACTCAATGCCTAATGAAGCTACAAAATATCTAATGACAAAATTTGACGCTTAGGAAATAACAATAATTGCATTATAAGCTTTGTGAAAATAAATGTTTTTTTTTTTACTTGTTTTTCCGATTACCTATTACTAATAAATGTCTAAGCTGATGCTAAGTGAAGTTTTTTGTTTCTATTGCCAGATGTCAATGCTCAATCTTTATTTATAATATATTTAAAGAAATAATAATTATAGATAAATGGTTTGAACTTGTCAGCGAGCACAAAAATACAAGATATTACAAATTTTCCGGATGTTTATAATTTGAAAAACCTCCTGACGAATCAAAAAATTCTTTTATAATTCTTCTTTCAGAAAATTTGAACTAATGTGAATGTTACGATTATATTGACAGTTCATACAATAACTAATCAATGTTTTTAGAAAAACATTACACTGCAATATTTACAAAACATTTTTTGTAGAAAACGACAGCGTTTTTTTAATGAAATTACATAGTTGAGAATCGTAAACGATTTTATATTGAGCAAGTAGCATATTACTATATTTTTTAATTTGTGACAGGAGTTCAAAAGCATGTAATTTTTTTAGTAATGAACTAAGTTTGATGCTACCAAAATAAAAATGTTTTGCAACTATATTTATCGGTAATAAATATTAAAGTTCGAAATCCAAAGATTATATTTCATCATCACATCATATCTAACAATCTATAATAATTTTATGAAACTTCACGATTGTACCTTTTCATTTTTTTAAATACATATATTTAAAACAATAATTACGATGTTTATTTCAAAACAATTGTTTACAAAAAAATATATTGAACTTTCACAGTCAACGTTGTGCTTTTCATGTTTTTATTTAAAAATTAAGTATCAAGTGTAATTATGGGAAATCGTTAGTACATATTTAATTTGGTCATAAATTTTACCTTCTAATATCTCAATAAAACCCCAAAACAAAAATGAAACATAAATCTGGTTAAAAAATTTAAAGTTATTTTGCGTATTCGTTTTATAAACCTTGTGAAATAATAACTCAGCAGGTAAACAAATCATATATAAAGCAAGCTGTTTTACGAAATAGTAATATCATGGGTTAATCCAAAATTGATTTCTATAAAGAAGAAGACCTTTCTCTCTTAGCACAGTTACGTCATTCCACCGCAACACATACGGTCAAACTGCATAAAGCAATTTATTTCAATTGAGGTTAATAGTAAAATCAAATCATATGACTTAACAAGCATATCGATACTTTATTAATAGAGCTATTTTTCTTGCCTTACGTTCAATCAAACTTTTCTATTTTGACACAAAAATAACGACACGAAAGTAGATTTAACAAAGTGGAAACGATGGCCAATTAGAATTGGAGATTATCATAATATAAAAATTTATTAATTTTATTTACATGTACGGCTTATTGATTATATCGTATCATTAAAATATTTGGTTTTCTAATTTGAAAATGAAAATAAAAATATATAAATACACGTGACAACGTGTTGAATATCATTAAAAATTCAAATTCACTAAAAGTTTCGTCACCAAATTATATTGAAATTTTTGAGACACTAATATTAAAATATACACTATTATAAATGAATCGACTACTACAGCTTTATATGAGGTGTCAACAACAAATTGGAGAAGATAACTTATGAAATAACATTTGTTTTTATATTTAATCTCATATAACTATCATTGATAATTATATTGACCTCAAATAACTCAAAGAATCTCACTGATTCTGAAAACATAAAACTAAAGATTATCCGAAATAATAATAAGAAGGTTTCACAATAGTATCAAATTACAACAATATTATTTAATAATACTGTTCTTTCTTATTTTAAGAAGTTATCATGATTTAGCTTTTTCTGTTATAACTAGGTGATTGGTTAGTAATAGGCTTGCTGCAGAATCACTTTAGTTAGGTAGTGGTTGCGCAAAGTGTCTACAGCTCATAACACTAGTGTGCTAGAAAAGACCAAGTTGTCAGATTTACATAATACCAACATATAAAAAATAAAAATAAAATAGACACACATGATATATTTGATCTGTATTATATGAAATTTGAATGAATAATTCTTATAGATAAATAATAAGTTTTCGTCGCTATACTTTAATCTATTTAAGTAGTTTCAATTAAAAAACAGAATCAATCCAGAGTTGTGAAGCTATAATTGTATCTCAATACATTCATAGTTACCAAATTTGAATCGTTCAAATTATGTTCACTTCCAAATGGTTTAGTACTATCAGCGCCCTACCGAGAACCGGCGCCTGTTTGCGCTGCACACCTCGCACACGCTTAGGGCCGGCCCTGACTGTAATCATGTGTATTATCGTATCGTTTATATCGTAATTATTTTATATATACTGTCAATATAATGCTCAAAAAACTGGGTGAAGTGAAAGCGATTTACTAAAAATTTAACTCGTTTTACTAACAATTCACTAAGCGATTTACTAACAATTTTCTTGTCAGAAACTTATGAAAAAAAATGGAGTTAAATAGAGTTATTAAAAGTGAACTGAAATAAATTTATAATCATTTCATAATATGCATATTGAGAGTAGCCATGGCGTAAATATTATATTTAAATGAGAGAAATTTTATTTTCTAATGGAGTGAAAATTGGTATTATTAGGTCTTAAGAATTGGTGTATGAAAACAAATTATTGTACGCTACTGTTTTAGAAATGTTAAAAAAAGGCTTCATATTATAATATGCTATATACGAACGCTTTATTATATAACCTTGTTTTTAAACGCTTTCTTATGATTATTTAAATATTTTACACAAATTATGAATTAACATAGATGAGTATAACGATTTTTTTTATAATATATACAAGTAACTTATACCGCAATATTTAAAGTCGTACGGTTTTCGTATGAATCATTCCAACTGAATGAATTAACAGTGTTGTAATTCAGTCGTTAATCCTCTCAATGAAAATAGTACAAATAAAAAGACACATATTACATCCGTAGTATTTTCTACTATCTATAGTATTCAATATATATTTTGTATGTTACAATTACGAACAAAATATTTTGTTCTACTCATAAACATCCATTTATTGAAATACAGCCGTATCGGAAAACATTTCCCCAAAGGGCCATTTGCAAGGTTAGGAAAAAATGGTATTTTTTGCGAAACTCTTGCAAGGAAAGATAACTGTTGATTTCTATTCAAATTTGATTGCAAACATTTATATCTATTCAAATTTGATTGCAAACATTTATATCATTGTTTCATTGTGACAATTTTTGTGAAGCAGGATTTCCTTATCACACTGGGACGAGGTTCAGGAGTCGACATATTTAAAAATCTTTGATGTAATGTTACGTTGTAAGACAAGTTTGGGGATCCCTACCTTAGAGGTTATAACGATGCCGGCTAACTAAGTCAATCAATATTTCGCTAGCAAATATTTTATGTGTAGAAACTATATCCAGGTGGCAGTGTCACTTGAAAAGAATACTCTGCTTAATGCAGGAAAAGAGAGTGTGTTTGTGTTTTCCGCGTTAATATAATCAATCGCTCGTACAGACTCTCTCGCAAATACATAAGAAATATTGATCGAAACTTACATATTTAAATCGACACTACTTTTAGCTCTCCAAAAATTATGATAAAAATGCGTATATTTTATCAAAAATACCGAGATATATCTACCTACATAAAATTGTTTTATTTATAGACATATTTCGATTATATTTTAAATGGTATCAGCATTTCGTGTTCTTAGTAATTTAAATACATAATATATTGACTGACGATTTCAATCCGAATGAGATATTAGATAAAAAAACTATTTACTCACAAAAAAAGGAAATGACATTGAAGGCTGTCGTTAACAAATAATGTTATTTTGTTTGGTATGTATTTCAATCATTTGATTGTTGTATTATTTCGTCAGTGAGAAATCAAATACTTTGGAAATTATAAATATAATTTTATTTAAATTTGTCACAATTAATTTGATAAGAGCATTTTATAAGTACCTGTTAATTATGCCATAAAAATTTTATCAACGTATTTCGGATTCAACGGATTTAGATTATACCAAAACAAATTAAGACATTATTTTTTATTACACGTCAGAAAATAAGATATTTTTAAATTATCACCCCATTTTAAAAGTGTCATATTTATGTGTAAATAAAATTAAAATAACCATTGAGCGTAGGTCAAGGCAAAGGGCTTAATTCGATTTAATCACAATGAACGATATAAATATTATTTACCATCAAAAGCTGCCGATATTATTTCAAATAAATTATTTTTAATGTCCTCAGTACTTATAAAATTGTAAAGATTGTTTTCTCTGTAAATAAAGCCGTTGAAAAAGTTTATGGTCATCACTAGTACGTCAAATTAATGATAATCTAGATACGTACTATTTGAATCCATAAATATTTTTTAACAAGAACAATGCATATAAGAAAATCAATCAAACTTAATAATAACTAATAGGCAAACTGTAAAAAATAATACTAACAATCGCAATGAAAGGAGCTAAAGATAATTTTTTTTAATCTACAGGAAAAAATATAGTTTTTCTGTTTTTCTAAAATTAAAAGTGGCAAATCTAGTATAAAATTTATATAAATTTAATCAAAGAAGAGGTGTTGAATTTGGTTAAATATTTGACATTATTTCAAGAATTCATAGTCTATATTTTATAAATACGGAGAAAATAATATGTGGTCTACTATTCGTGTTCAATTTTATTTATTTTGAATGAGAGGTGATTTTTAATATTCTAAAATATTTTTTAGAGCTAGTAACATTAATATAGAACATCCACTGAAAGTATCTACCGTTCACCAAAACTTGGTAAAATGCTGAATCATATTAGATTAATTATTGTACAGGTGGTCATAAGCTAGTATGCGTTATTTACCAGTAACAGTAATTAGCTGATGTAATATAATCTCCAGTAATGATAACTTAACCATCCAAAAAAACTTTGGTGATAGTTATACCATTGAAACATTTAAGAGAAATTTGCTTTCTACCATGACCACATAAAATTATTACTAGTTGATCTTCTAATGATAATAAAATTATAATTTGTATTCATCACATTAATATTGAATTAAAAAGTGATTAAAATATTATAGCCGAGAAACACACCTGACGATTCGGATACAAAATAAGTTCCGGCCTTGGCGTAAAAAGTACGCCACTATGTCGTAATTTCAGGCGTGCTTTTACGTTACGAAACTTTGTAGCCGTTTATTAGAAATCGTTTGGTTAGCCATAGACGTAGGCTAGAATTTCAAATTAGGAAATATTATTTAATAGTGATTTATTCAATCATAGATGTCGTTAGTGTACCTTTTAACGGGTATTTACACTTTATACATATTTTTTCAATTATTTCACACCTCTAATATGCCACGTATACACGTATATATATATATATATCTTTTAGCTATAAGTCGTAAATTAATTATGCTATTTTAAATGCACTTTAAATAGTAATGGTGGAAAATGATTTCTTCTATCAATTCTTATTTCCAAATATACCGTTATCAAGATTTTATCAAAAATTTTAAATATAAAAAATAACGCCATAAAACGCTACGCTATCCTGAATGAATGATAGCAAAAATATGAAGTAACATATAACGTGAAGTGCTTTAATATATATATTTAGTTTCCAACGATATTTCGGTCTAGAAAATGTGACTAAAGCTCGTTATTGCAAAATTTCATTGACATAGCAAGAATGACAAAGAATTTCAGTTCTTTATTGAATAAAAAATATTTGACAAACCTTTTTACAGATTTTATAAAAAAAACAATTTTTTTTTTATTAGTGAAACAAAAGACATAATAATGTGCCCCATATCTATCCAAAATATCTGATATTAACGTCATATTTACCGTAGCAGAAAATTTTATAAATTATGCAATATATTGCTTCAATTTTATTATTCTTGCTGATAATTGTTATGTCTGCGTGATTTCAGTTTGTTTTATAATTTTATACATTAATCACTCCTAGATGTCGATAAAAAAATAACTCCCACTCATCCGATTTTTATCATTACTACAGTCTTAATCATTTAATTGTATCTTTACTTTATTACAAAGATTTAATTTGAATATCTATGTGACAAGTAATTTTCGTAGATAATTTTCATTTTGAATCTATTATATGTAATTCACATATTGAACGTACATCTTGTAAATTAAAAAAATGAGTTGAGTTGAATTTTGTTTCAATACTACACAGTATAAATTTGAAGTTAGTAGTCTTACTCAGGAAGTTCACAAGGTTAAAATAAACAGTTCAAAATTAATGATAATCAAAAGTAATCAACTGAAATTAAATATCCAACAAACTTACATTGATAATTATAATGTTAACATTCGATGAACTTTAATAGATGTAAAAATTAATAACATCATATTCATAATTCATGCAAAAATTATAAATTCTTTCAATTAGGTCAATTGCTAAAGAGAACATGCAATAGTATCTTGCGTCTTATTATAATATAATTGCAACTTCACTGAACATTATTTTAACAAAAAAGACTACTTGTTGTGATCGAAGGTTCCCTCTAAAAAAATATTATTCAAGAAGCTGTTAAGTAATTTCTTTAAATGATCAGTGATCTCACCAAGAAATTAAATATACGTTATCTATCACAAAATCTACCATATACATTTTTTAGTCACTTAAACGCTTTTATAGTTTTAAAGGTAGATTTTCTATATGATAGTAGTGTAAAAATACTAAATATTATTTCCAATTCTGAATATACTTTTTTCTCTGTTACTCTACCATATTGAGTATTAATAACGACAAAATAGAAGTTTTTACTTGTACTGCTTTATAGCAGCGCTATAGCTCTCTTTTGTTTACAAATTCTTGAGCACAGACAATGCAAATCAAATATTTTAAACCAAGTGGACTATATGTTATGCTTAGGTGTCTCTGTTAACAGTATCACTTTGAAAACGATGTAAATACAGTTATCGTTTGTAACATCTGCTTGCAAAATAATTCTGATCGCTAAAGATGCCTCTACGCAGTGATAAATCATCTTGAGTAATGTATCACTTACATAATACATGCAAACATAAATATTACGTACGAAAATATAATTACTATAATTTGTATCCTGTGTACGCTTAATAATGTCATAATTAATATATAGTGATATATTGATTACATTCTGAAATTTAATCCTGCACCCATAGCAAGTAAATAGGTCTTAATTATCTCAATCATAGATCGAATAATAAGATATAATCGTTAAAATTTTGCATCGAATACTATGAAATTTCGATTTCAATAATCTTATAATAGGAAAGTCATCGAAAAAGAGAAGTTTTATTACATCCGTTTTGATGTGTTTTTTTCCGTTATCAAATCGCAAGTCATCAATTTGTTCTTTTACAAATATTTAAATAAGGTAATTTTACTTTCTTTTTGTATTATGGGATAGTGCCACAAAAACCATTTCTTTGGTTACGTTATGCGAAATATTCAAATTTTTCTCGTCGCATGATTCAGACGTTGACACAGATTATGATTATATCGTCAAATATTTTCTATTTTGTAATATATATTTCTATCGCAGCATTCAAATGTGTTCACAGAACTATTTTGTTGTTAAATAAGACTTAAAACTGAGAATACAATATTGATTTTTTAATTTATAAATATTTAAAAATACGATTTATTTAGCTTTAAGGAAAATAAGTTATACAGCGTATTATCATCGTCGCGATATTTTTTTGTCGTGTCTATAAATCTTTACAATGTATAATAATAAAATGACTCTAAATTAAACTTTTATTTTCAAGTGGATGCACAATGGTGTGCAGACCATTAGATCAGACTTCACACTTTTTGAAGACTGTATAAAAGTTATTCGTGCTTGAGCAATTTGCCAGGAATGGAGATGAAATTATTATAGACTTGGTTGGATGCACACCAGTGTACAGGCAATTAAGTAATTAAAATATCCTTTTACAATTTAAAAAATATATGTTTCAAATTTTTTTATTGAACTTATGACTGCCTATTGTTGTGAAGTCATTGTAATACCGAAATAACTTTCGACTGTGCATATTTCATATTTTTAAGAGGAAAATATATTGAAATTATTTGAATTTAATTAAAATCTTAGAAATAATGCATATTTCCTTTTTTTAATTGAAATATGCATCCACATTAATTGCTCCAACATGTTTTGATTTTAATATAAAGCATCACAACATCGTTAACCGAAACGGAAGCTGAAAGCGATATATACATATACATTCTCTGTATACTAAAAAACAGTCGAAGTCATTTTTATTTTGCCATTTCTCTAGTCAAGGCGAAACCTACGATTTCGCTAATGTTTCAATGTATAATAGTTTCTCAACAAACAATACAAATCCATTCAGCAATTACAATAATTGAGGTATATCAAAAATTCACCACTAAAACTTTTGATGTAATTAAAATCTTACATAAATAAATGTAATGTCTTCAAATTCCAAATAAATATACATTTTTTGTTATTAAAAAACATAGAATTTGAGTCAATTTTTAAGTATGTATTCAATAATCAATATCGGTATTCGATAAATACAAAATATATTTATCGGACATTCTGATTTACATGATATTGAATAAGACGTGTCTTAACAGCAATTGTTATTTAATTCCATTTCCGGTATTGATACCGCTGTGGTAATAAACCATTCTTGCGTCTGGCATCTGGCGTGCCGATCTCGTTTTGAAAGTGGGATTATTGACCACAACTTTCAGTTTCTCTCGAGCTGAAAGTAAAAGTAAATAAATAAAATATTCTTGTTTCACTTACACTTTTAACGATCGGCTATGCCTGCTCTCTGTCTGGAGCGATCTCAGCCTCTACTTCAACTCACTTATTTTTAATTATATTATGTTCAGTTTTTACTATAATGCGCTTTGACCTTTTGAAAGATGTTTCCAATAAAGAAATTGCATAAGAATCTAAAGTTGTTTATTTATTGTACATATTAAATCGAATAACGATAGTGAAATTGGTTTTAAATAATTTCTTATTTTTCGCTATTGTAAAAAAAAATGAAATATATTTCTTTCAAGCTTCTTTCCGTTATGTTATTAAGTATTTTTTTTGTATAAATACTTTTTTTCATAAAACAGAATGAGTGAATATAATTGAGGAAAAAGATTCACAAAAAAATGTTTTCTCTTATTGAGAAAAAATATTTAAATTGATTAGTAAAAAGTTTACAACGTTTTTGCAAGATAGTCAACGTTTAATTAACAATCAAAATCGACGTAATACTAATTTAAATTTGAATAAAACGTATCAAAGGGTTTATTTTATTGTATATATTTTTACGAAAAATAAAAAAAATAAATTCGTTATAGTCAATATTCATATATTACATGAAATATCAATGTCAATGTCCGCCGACCTTTAGGTGATAACTTTGCTTGCATTGGATAAGAAAATGGTTTACTGGTCAGCCTTAAGTAAAAGTATAACGGAAGTGACGTCACTATCTTCCTTTTGCACTGAACGCGCGCGTTTATTGAAATATTGTACCGAGTCGCGTACGTTCCACCAATAGCGCGACGTTATCAAAACCCAACCGACGGCGAAAGTTTCCGGCGACTTCCGAGAGCTTTATGATGGCGCGGGAAAAATTACAAAATGGCGACCGATTTTTCGCGGTTAATGTCAGTCCCGGATGACGGTTCCGGCGCGTGAGAAGGCGATTTATTGGCGGTATTTAAGCGATTATGTTGCTGACGCGAGTCTACAATGGCGGACGCGTGGTGATCAACACCGATATGCGGTCGCCCGCTCCCGCCTGAGTCAAATTTTCACTTTTTTTCAATGCCTTTCCCCCACTTAGATGATTCTTGCTGCAAAGGTATTCGACTAAGCAGTGTCAATCTAATAGTATGCAAGACACGTGGTGTGATATCACGATGCTCAATACATCGTACGTATAAGTAGGTTAGAAAAAATTACCCTATTGAAAAAAAAACAGTTTAATCAAAATGTATCCAGCAATCAAAATTTTCTATGTACATGTAAATAAAGATATATTTTATTTATAAATTTGTAAGTTAATAAATCAGATGCATTAACAACTGCGCCTAAATTAAACTTCTTTAGATCTTATATACACTTCGTCATAGCTTTTTTATAATTTATTGTGAGTCAATGCGGCTCTTTTACCTGGTTGTTACTTAATTTTATTCCCTAGAAGTTGTATCGGTGACTCTTAAAACCCATGTTATGCAATCTATACCAGAAGCGAGAAAGTTTCTTCATTTACAAAGAATCTTAAACGGATATACAAATGATTGTTTCTGAGTATTATAATACGTGTTTTGCATCATATAATATTGATTCACATCTGTGAGTTAAAACTTTTTAAATGTCTAGAATTTTGTTGATAACAAATATAACAATAGTTTTATTATTGAAAATTATCACTATTATTATTTTGTAAGGAAGATTTTATAATGAAATTTTATTTTACTTATCTTTTGTGGTAGAACTTTGAATTTTTTTTTTAAAATAAAATGAAATAAATTTCGGTTCTATAATTATAATAATTCTATCAAAAATATGGCCTCAGCATAGATTTATTACTCTTACCTTGGTTAGCCGTTAGTCTATAATCAAAATTTTCCCACGTAAACTAACTCCGAATTTAGTAGTTAAAAATACTCGCTAAATTTTATTTCAAATATGTTATATTTCTTTTTTAGCAAAAATATTATTTTGTAGAACCTTGGTTATTAGCGATGTGTTTATGCACTTCTTTGCATTACCGCGGCCTGGTTTAGCTTAAGATTAAAATGAAATTAACAAACACATAAAATAAACTAACACAAATTATAATATATTAAATAATTAGAGCCAGTTTCGTTCGCCAGGAGAAATTTGTGAGTTTAGTTATCTCGTGGTTTATGAAAGTTTTGTACTCATATAGCATTTATCTTTCTTTGAAAACTACTTTTTCCTTTTTTTGCGTGTTTTGATTGTATTATGTATTTATGATTATCAATGTATGGGTTCTAATACCACTTAAAAAAAGTATTTTTATCTAAATAATGGAAATATATGCAGTCAATATCCAATATATGACTACACTATTGTTACAATATGTAAAAAAAAACTCTCATATAAAATCGTAATATTCAAAATTTTTATTAGTTGAATTTGGTTATAGTGATTTGATCATATTGTATTGATATCAAACTTTGACAACTTGTGTTATTTATCTTGTCCTTTAAACTATTCCATTTAGTAAACTTTATTAACAAAACCATTTTTTATGTAATTGTGTATTTATGTAGCTTTTACCTCGTACGTTACCGGAAGTCATCGATACTTTATCATATTCATTTTTATCCTTAGAACAATGCTTTTCATGTAGCAAAATGAACCTGTTTTTTTTTAATTTTGTTTTGTCTTAAAATTAAAATCACGGTTTTGTAAAAATTCGCATATTGTTTATTCAATTATTATAATTTGTATGGTATAGTTTTTTTTGTTGTTGTCGGTGTTATGTAGCAAACACATTTTTGCGAACCGAGTTAGACCGAGAAAAGTTTATCTGTCTGCGGTAGCCATAAAAAAAACTTTAATAAATAACACATATTATATAAATAAAAAAATATTTTACTGATATATCATATAAAATTTACAATACTTATATTATTTACAGATTATCTCATTACAACATATTTCATTACTAAAGTTATTGCTCTAAAAGTGGTTTAATGAGAATCATTATGCCGTTGACAGTCATGAGAACCGCCCGAACTGTTGCCATCTTTCCTCTTCGTAACATTGCTTCAATAGGTCGGAACTAAATAAACAGTAAAAAACATTAATAAAATGTAAACTAATACATTTATTAATGACTACCAAATATCGGCGATGATCTGGTTAAGCGAATCGTAATGGTATTTTTTAATTATCATATTTTTAAAGTACGATCGTATACTGAAGCAAATATTCTCTGATAAAATTTATATTATTTTTTCGAACTCATTATTGCGCTACAGAAAACGACCGTAAAATCAGATGTTGCTTATACACAACGCTGGGTGGCGACACAGCCGACTTATGTTCCGGAATCAACCTACGTTGACAACAATAGTATAACATATTTTCATTTTTCTTTCTACAATATATAATATCCAAAAGCGTAACATAGAATATCACAATCATAATTCTAATCTTTCCTTTAGTATATTTAATAAGAACATAATGTGAAACTCTATATATACAGCCACTGTGTACTAAGGTTGATCAATGTTAAAAGAGTAAATGTACAATGAAGCTGTATATTTGATAATATTCTATATCGGATTTTTTTAAAAGATACAACATAACTTTCTAATATGTTATATACAACAATATAGCAACGGCGTGATGCTAAAATAGCAATCAAAAATACATAATTAAGTTTAAATAAAGATCTACTAGAAAAGTTAAAAACCGTTAAATCAAAAACAAATAAAGTTTTCCATATAAAAAAGGATTACAAAAATCACGTATTAATTCTGAGGAAAATCTTTCTTAAAACGCACTCTTTTTAGTAAACAAAGTCAATTTATAAAAAATATTCATAATATATTTATATTTAGTTGCTAAATAAAATTTGGAAATGGTGTTAGAAGCTATTAATTAGGTTGCGATAAGCGTGTCAATTTGAAGATGCAATTTTAATTCTAAAAGAACTTATATATAAGGTAGATGCATGCGTTAGTGTTTCACTAAGACAATTTAGATGAAATTTATTTGGCCTATGTAGCCAAGTACTAAAAAATTTGCTGAATAGTAGGAAGATTGTTGTATCAAACATATGTTGCATGATAATATTATTAGTTATATATTTACCATTGTTATATTATCACGAGGCTTATCTCTATTTTTTTTAATGAATAAATTACATTTCTATTACTGTTTATACAATTTTATGAGAATTAATAGATAAAGCTTGTGATGAGCCAAACTGGTATCAATCTCTATATTATAAAGTCGTAAAAACATTACCAACAATGTGTGTGTTTTTTTTACTGAAATAAAATGCATTTTCACAAAGAAATAAACGATTAACACTATCACTGTCTCTGATTATTTTATCTCATTAAAAACTATTTTTATATGCATTTCGTATGTTGAGATATATGATAGGGAAAAATATTTCAACATTCCTGCAAATCTGTGATGCAAATAACATTCTATTAAATTGATGAAAATTAAGCGAATTAACCATAGCTTAGTTTTTTATATCACATATATAATCAACACTAATTATAATTTCATAAATAATAAATGAAATGGTTAGTTGATAAGAATTCATATATTTTAGAAAATTTCACATATGATGATATGATCAAAGGACAGAGTTTTCCCATAAATATTTTATACACATTCAATTGTCATTGTTAATAAACAAAAAACACATTTTTTTAGAAACGTCGCTCTTCATTGATTAAAGAATTACTTAGTAATACTATTTTTGAGAGACTCGTAGACTTAAATATAATTTATATAGGTTGTCATTGAAATGACTCATTAAAAAATCTATTGCTTAAGAAATCTAACTAGTGTTTTTTACAAATGAATTCTTATCATAAAATGTTTGATTTATCATTTAAAATTAGAAATTTGCTTTCTCAAAAAGATTATCAATATATTTCATAAATTTATTACTATATTAGCTACTCATTAGTTACAAAAAAGAACATTTTTATAACATTCCTCTACAAAAATATTTTTCAGTTCAATAACTACTTTTCAAATACAAAATTGACCATTCTAAATATAATTAACATTGAATTTAATAAAGCCGACATTAGCATAACTTTGATATAAGTAAATTGGTCAATCAATTGATACAACTTTGCTTTTTAAATAATACTGTTCATAATATATTCAATAATATGAAAAAAGTCTAATTAATACGTTAAGCAATGAATAACTCTCGTAAAGTTTATTAGAGCTTATGTAATATTATATGGTCTGTTCTTAGGAGGGTCAACATTTACTTTTTGTTTTAAATTAGTTTTGATTCTTACCCGCTACCATTTTTTTATTTATATTTAAAATCATATTCTCTCGTAATAAGGAGTATAATATTACATCTGAATGGAGTTTCTATCTAAAAAAAAATCTTCGTGTAGAGTTTGAATAGAACAAGGGACTGAACCAAGCCTGCTGCTGTCTAGCTTATTACACTCGTGAAACCACGTTTTTGGAATGGTACGGATAAAGATGAATTTACACGTTACATATTTACATACATTTATGTTTTGGAATAACAGTCCATACATCGATTGAAAAATCCAAGTTCGAGGGCACCCTAACATTTCAGTTAAATGTTTATTTTACCTGATAAATAATAGATCCATTTGTAAATTTATTGCTGTCACGAACCACATTAAAATGCTTTGGATTCAATGACCGTATCAACGTTTCGGGATAGTTTTATGTTAATATTTATCTATTTTTTATGTTCAGTCGAATAAAATTATTCAAACTCGGTTAGTAACAAACACTTTTTATATATTGATTAAAAATGAGTGAAAATTAATTTACCATCCGGATTTGATAAAAAATATCACAAAGTGAAATTGTCAGCACTTACAATTGCAACACAGTTTTAATCGAAACCACTTTCATTGTCATTGTGTGATAATTATAATGCAGTTTTTATAAATTCGAAGCTAAAATTTCTTCAAATATCTTCCGTCTGCAGAGATTACCAGCCAATAAAATTATCCCAACGTGCTAAGTGAATTATTACGGAGAATAAAATACATAGTCGACATTATACGATTTCTATGATTATTAAAACGTTGTTTCTCTTTTTATATCTTAACAAGGAAATAAAAAAATATTTAGCTATTTTAATGTAAAATCATTTCTTAAGTCAAACAAAACAAAAATACTACAATTTAATTTACTAAAATAATATAGTATTAGCCCACTTTAATTACAATTGATATAATATGATATGAAATAATTGAATAAACAATGGTAAAAAAGTACACTATATATTTAAAAATTAATACCTTCCAGAAAGCTTATTGGAATATATTTATAATAATGTTTAATGTAGATCGTCGCTGAAACCAATCTCTATTCCATCTTATTAATAACTGAGAACATAGTCACTACCAGTTATTTTTATTAGTACCTATGTTCTTACAATGATTCCAAATAAATATGAGCTGCAATCAAAAAATATGTTGTAACGAAAACAATAAACAATCTAAAACTCTTTTGAAGTCACATCTTTCGATGGAGATTTAAGCTTACTGAAATAAAATAGTGTGACTGAATTAAAGCTGATTTTATTAAAGCATTTCATTTCTAGGCTCTGTCAAAAGTTCATCTACAATAAAATCACATCCGATAACGTATAATACATAAATTTATTTAGATATCCGATATATAACGATAAAACATTCAAATAATAGCAACGTTTTTGATCTAAATGGTAAAAAAATACAAGTATAAGATAAATTATCTTTGCAATATTACATGCTGTTTTATTTTAAGTGGCATAGGCCGGATCTCCTTGAGAGATCCAAATATCTCTTGTTTAGCTTTCAGCACACACGTACGTACAGATACGTTCTACTTTCGTATGTGCTTCGTAATATACAACAATATGCAGATATAAAGTAGATAATCTGTTAATTTATGTTAGCAAAAACATATTTCAGTGATACCATTAGAGCCAGTTTATTTTCTGTTATCCCGAACTTCCTCCAAGAAGAGCAGACAAAAGAGATGAGAAGAATGATCCCGAATCTGATCCTGGGTGTGTTTCTGAGCTGTCCCCGTTACCAGCCTGAAAAAATATAGCAAGCCAATTAAATTTTCATTTTTTTCAAATAAACAATTGAAAAATTTTTGTATCACTTAATAATACCATCAAACAAATGCTTTCAAAAGATTTTTAAAAATCCTGGAACCATCAACCAAAAACCACCGTGTATTTACACCAATAAAATTTTAATTTAAAAATATTTGTTAATATTTAAATATGCAAGAATTAAGAATCACGCGTAATATCACATATATAAAAAACCATGGCCTTATTCCATTTAATTATATTTTTCAAAGCAGACTTTGGAATGGTTTTTTTTAACATTTTTTTAAAGGTTATTCCATCACAGTTGTGCTTTAATCTATAATACAATAGTATTCATACATGTGTTTATGCATGAAAAGTTATAATTATGGAGTGAACTAAGTCTTCTTGAAATCCTTCTGCTCAACAAACTAATACTTAAATTTGAGCGGTTTATGGGCGTTACAGATGATATCGATTACTGCTCAAGAGCTTAGATATTTTTTTGAAGGTTAAATAAATTATTGTGAGAAGCAACCATGAAAATGCTTTCTTTTTCGTATTGCATACAAACTTTCAATAAAATTGTTGAATATTTAAAGATTGTAAGAAACTAGTCATGCGTATTGTATTCTAGTCAAGTCTTCAGTCGACTTGAACAAGTTCAAGTTTGCAATAAGTCCTCAACACCAGGTATAAGATTTTAAAGATTTGCAAGCATCATAAAACTATTTATTTCAAATTACTATTTTTATAACCATTTGCATTATTCTTACTGTAGTGATAAAAATATTGATTAACAAATCTCACTTTTAATCAATTGACATTGAACACTTATACTCACAATGCCAATGCAAATTTTAAGGTTTTCGTATGCAAGTTGAAATAATGACAAGTATTAATCAAATTTTTAAAGTAAAATTTTAACTAGTATTTCCATTCTCCTGAAAATTTTCAATTGTTCTGGATAATTTTTATTCAATGTATTTTCAAGAGAGTTTTTTTGACTAGATATATGTTTTGCAAAATTTTAATAAAATTCATCAAACGAATTTCCCATCCCTATTATTTTATTTGGAAAAATTACGATATTAATAAATATATAGAGTATTTACAAAGCCATCACATTCTAAGCGATCTAAAAATGTACATGCTAAGTGATAAATTAAGCCATTTTTTACAAATATCTTACATTTTTATTTTAGCAAACAAATAACCACAATAACTTATCACTGTTGCAAAATTATTAATAATTTACAAAAATTGTTTTTTTTTGTAGAATAAATTATACTGAAAACAAACAAAAAAAAATATTGATAAATATAGCTGTTAATAATTTCATATACAATATTTGTATTTTTTAAATAAAAAAATATTCATATTTTCTCGTTGAACAATCAAGCGAACGATGATTTTTTTATGTTTTTCAATACGTGAGATGGAATGCTTTATTTTTTGTTACCGCGCTAATTCCTCCTAATAGCGTCGCAGCTAAGTTTCCAAAGAACGCTCCGTTGTTCATCTGAAAACACAAAAAAAAAACAATGAAATAAGTTGTAGTGAAATTCTAAAAAACTTAACGAAAAATAAAATCCCATCGTGACAGTCGCTTGATGTGAACTTGATGTTTATCAACTATCAGGTAGGCCCGTACTAATTAAAGATGTTGCGGTATCCATGATGCAAGACATTAAAAATTATTTATGTATATTTGGAGGCTTATTAGCAACATTAATACACGGCAGCTCATTAGTAAGAAATATCACAGATTAATATTGCGCTTCTAAAAAAAAAACGCATTACTTAACATTTAACACAAAATTATACCGAGTGAAATTCATTTTCATATTACGATAATTCCTTACAAAAAATACTCACGTTATTGGATCATCATTATTACATACGTATCTATTAGTTTGCAGTAATGAATTAATTATTAAAGTTTTCAGCTTGTTTTCATTGTTGATTATTCAGAGATGATGAAAAAATCAATAATTGTCATCAACATTATAAGAAGTTTGTGAAACATCACAACAGGTTGTGCCTTTAAATGTATATTGCAGGGTCACAAAGCAGTGTCAAGTGCCTCCAAACGCTCATTGATAATATCTCAGCAGTCACTATTCAATACTAAGTTGCTATAAACTGTGCCGAAATCAATCAAATTATTAAACAAATATTTTTGTTATTCATTACAATCGTACAATTTTTTTGCAAATACAGAAATTGCGATTGTTGCGTTTAAATCAGTGTGCAATGTGAAAACGTTATCATTGGCGAATTAAATGACAAAAATATCCAACAGCGAATAGGACCAGTAATTTTTTTTTATTACCTACTCAATTGAGCTTTCACAGACGAAAAAATAATTTGGATTAGTTCTCTGATACCATTATATTATTTTTTGAATCTGAATCAAGCAATCTTTAAAGAGTTACTTTTTTTAAAAAATATTTTTACTCATTTGATAAATAAATGACCCATGTTAGTGTTTTAAATATTATAAACGTTGTGTGCTTCAGCATGGCCATTTTTAATTAAACAAATTTTATTTTATTAGAAATTTATATACAACGAAGCCATATATAACTCAGTAGATAAAAATGCATTGATTGAATTGGCATTCACTTAGTAGAACTCCATTATAACACGGTGAAAAAAATGCCTTTATCAAGTGACTATGTGATCGCTATGATTTATCCCGTGCAATTTTATTTTGTTTGTCAAAATGATATGAGATGAATTTTAAAGCGTTTGCTATCATTTAATGACTCATTTCACAATCAAATTTTTTTAGTCTCAAATCGTAAAATAAGTATATAATATCAAAACATTAATTTATCCATTCTAGAAACTGATAAAATCCTTTCTCCTAAATACCCACGCTGCATTAACAAAAGAATTTAAAAATATAGACTACAAAATTTACCCTTAAGCCACCGTCAATATTTCTGTCAATCATTTTTTATCCCTCAGATTAGCTGTGAAGAGTATTTATTAACATATTTCTACAATACTTGATATTTTTATTTTATACCGTTAATTTAGAACAACACTGGAAGTTTTTCTATTAATTTACCGATAAATAATATTTCAATGCTGCATATTTTAAGATAATTAAGCCGGTTTGTATGCAGTTGCATTCTCATTTTTTAACACGGAAACGAATAGTTTTTTTTTTGCATTTTTGTGTAACATACCGCTCCTCCGCCTGTTATTCCCTCCAGTGCTGTTGTAATATAACCACCTATGGCTGTCCCAATATTTTGCATGCCATCTCCCTGAAATCATTTAAAAAGGATATATTCATACTATTATACACGAGGTAAATTTTACAACCCTTTTTTCAAATAAGTGGGTTTGCGGTGCTTAGGACTGTTTACCAATTTATTTGTGAAAGGATTAGGTACTTAAATGGGGAAAACATATTATATAAATTTTAATAGCTAAGTAATTCAGTAATTCAACACATACGTAAATATATAAATATATATTAAAACATAGTACTGAAACTATGATCATTAATTAAAAGTCACTCAACAAAAATATCACAAGATTAAAATAAAGCTAATATATGACGGAGATTTATTACCTAATTGATTTGTTATAAAAAAGAAACGCTGAAGATAATTTTATAATACATCGTGAGACAAAACTTTCAATAAATTCGCACGAAAAAAATATTACTTTCACAATTCGCATTTTAAACTTAAATGAAGTCATTTTATCGCCGTATTAACTTATTTTCATAGATTATTCTACGTAATACTTATTCGTGACACTTATATAATATTTAAGATTTTAAATTATTATATATATAACATAAGTATACTGACCCCTAAGATTCCTGCTAAGAGTGCAACGGCCGATCCAATGAGAGTGTTTAAATCAAATCCTTCTCCCTGGAAGAACAATATTGTTAAATATTTTATAACAAAATAATCGAATGAACATTTGCATTTACATTTGGAGATATATTTTCTTATATACATACCCCACTTAGATTGGCAACAATTGATCCTACAGTTGTTAAAAGCGTTCCTAAGTCAGACTGACCCCCTTCCTAGAATAAGATATAATATTTGTCAATTTTATATGATTAAATATTATAAAAAATTTACTTCATATCATCATTGAATTTTAAAATCGTAATGTTTCATATTATTTCATATAAAATTATTCAGGGCCTTTACTTACCCCACTGAGACCTGCTAATAGTCCAAGAATTCCGCCTCCCATGCCATCGCCACCTCCTGGCGGTTCATCTTCCTCTGATGATGATGTGTCATCGTCTTCAATGGAATTATCTTCATCGACGTCTTCTTCTTGTTTCGCCAATTTTGTTTCATTCAATCTCTTTTGCAATGTCGATATAATCTAATACCACAACATCAATTTACGAAAATATTATAAAGCATTTATTACAAATCACTTTTGATCACATAAAAATAATCAATTTATAAATGTGTATTTTCGGTGACAATAACGCTGTTTTTTATATTACTTGAAAATATTACAACAGCAACTTTAACAAATAATTATTAAACATTGAACATCAATATATGTTATAATTAATGTTTGTTGATAATAAACTTCAAATGTTAATTGTAAATGAGTTGAGAAGTGTTTTAAAAATAGCTTATCCATAATCAGTAAAATAAGTAAAGTGTTTCACTGTTTTTATAATTAATATAAAAATGATTAAAATAATTTTATGGACACTGCCTTGTATGACCATCATAATGAAACATTTAGAAGATTAATTACAAATTATATTCAGATAAGAAAGAACTTACCTCCAGATATTATTCTGTGTTTTTATAGCTTATCACCAACGGTTCAAAAAAGATATATTATTGACAAACATTGTAAGAAATAAACACCATTTTTCAGCTAAAAAAAGAAAGACATTTTAAAACATACATTAATGAAAATAAATAGAATAAATCTCGTTAAAGGTTTTTAGAAAAGTAGTTCAACATTGTCTTACATTTTTTTATTGTAACATTTGTTCAAAAAAAATGTGTTAAAAAAACAGTTCAAATATTTTTTAAACATTCTTCTCGATGATTTTAAGTGGTAATGGAAATCAATAATTTAATAAAAAAAAATTGGACCAATTATTGTCTCATGTCAATTATTGTCTGTGCTTTATCATATTAAAATAAAAACAATTTAATTTGTACGCCGGGCTAGTGAACAAATGCTATTGCGGAAATATTTAAAAACCACTTGTATCATGGAAAATATCAACAATAATAATTATATACAATACGAAAAAACTGTGAAATAAATGTGCATGCATGTGGAAAATCACATAAAAGCGAAATCATTGTGAAGGAAACATAGATGAGTGGTTATCGTTCAGCAGAGGGCGGTGATTATTTGTGCAATGTTAGCCAACAGTAATTTCCTGAGGATATGACTGATCAATACCTGTTCCGCTTGCCTACGTATTCTGGCACTCCTCGTTTTATCGATCTCCTAACGAGACATTATGGAAAAAATTCAAATTAAACACAACACAATAAAATACGTATTATATCCATTCATTGTTTCATATGAACATGCACAATAAAATTACATACAAGCGTTTTGAGGGTAGTGTTAAAGCGAAAACTATGCTGATACAAGCGGTCTGTGATAGCAGATTTTTAAACATATTGTACATATTTTATACAGTACAATACTATACAACATTCCTAATACCCTTCAAAAATAGCTTTTGTATTTGAAACTATGTTTTGTATACTAACTTATGTAAGTTTAATATTTTTATTATATGAATGGATAAGAAGTCTTAATTTTTTTCATTCATTGTGAAGTAATTATAATGGGCATTCCTCAAAGATGCTAGGATACTTATAAATAAACTATTTATCATATGTAATGTTTGATAGTAAAATTTTAATTTAATGACGAAAGAATTTGATGTTTACTCATAAAAACCCTTCTCTTTGCCGGAACATTTTTAAAAATTGATAAAAAGGTGTTTTTTAAATTATTTCACGCAATGACCATAATCTTTGTTCAATGAACCAAATTAATTCGAATTTCAATTATACTAATCCATGAAAAATAATAATACCCATCCCGAACTCCAAAAGCATTATTTGTATTATTACCATTCAGTTTATACATAAAATTAATGTGCTTATAAAGAACACGTTTCGTTGTAAAATTAGCATATTCTATTTCATATGATTTCAGTGCACAATGCATCGGTGAAATCGTCGTAATATTTCGTTTTTTTCCATAAAAAAAGACCACTTTACATTTTAATGGATGCTTATGTCGTTCAATATAAATAATATTCAATAAATTCCTAATAAAACAAACAATTGTAAAAAACATAATCCACGGAAATCATGTTTATATCTAGCTCTTTTATATTCAGCCTTAATACTATTTTCATAAAAAACGATTGTTAGAAAATGATTTGAATTTTAATAAATTACGATACATTAATAGAGCGATAAATTAATTGATCTCTAAATTGATTTCTATTTTAATAATCTAAACTTGTTTCTTTTTACTACCACGGAATCTTTCTTTATTCTAAATCGCACATGATATCAAAAAAATGAGTTCTTAATTGAGCTTCCCGCGATAAACTTATATTGTTTTTAGTTTGTATGATTTTTCCTTCATTTAATTGTTGGTTTATAAAATTTCCAACACTTTATTTGATAAACTAAATGAATACTTAAAACAAATTTCTTTACAAACTATCAACGCATTATATTGTATATATAATTATATGGTAATGATGAAAGATTGTAAATATTATACTAGAACCCGTGGTCATTAACGTATAATCGTTGCGGATATTTCTTTATATGCAAAATGTTGATTTTGAATGCTGATATCAACTGTTTGATGGTTTAAAAATATACTTCTTAATCAAATTTAAAAACTCACAGAACTACTGGAACTCCCCAAAATACTCGAGATAATGCCACTTATTCCACCGCCTCGTCCGGTACGGTCTTGCTTCTATTATAGATAACAAAAAGTAAATCATGCTTACATTGAATTCACACTAGGGTTTTTTAATCAATTGTTTACCGTTTATTTTTTGGCTTGATAACTTCGTGGAAAAACTGTGTGTACGGTCTCAATTTTAGTAAAAATTAAATCCACATTCGTGAAGAAGAAGATTGCTCGAAAAAATCATTTTTGTAGACATAAAAAAATATAACATAATTAATACTTTTGTGCACAATAATTGATAGAACAGTGTTTTATGCTGATTTTAAAAGACCTAATCGAATTTTTATGCAGTAAAGCTATAAGTGAATCGGTCAAATTTTCATTTTGAAAGCCGTGAATATTCACAATGCGACATACTTAAAATCGATAAAAAACATTTGGCACATCAGAGAAAAAAATACATAAAAATTGAAAAGTTGGAAATTAAAGGCCTCTGGTTTCTCAATTCAGTTCTAATCGATGTATAAAGTAATTACTTACCACACTACCACTTGAAGAAGACAAAACTGATCCCAAAAATCCTGATGACCCTCCTACAGGTGATGGACGAGTTTTAGGCTGAATTTCGTGCTCTTTTCTATCAATCACTTCGACGTCATTTTCATAATCTAAAGGATCCAATATTTGTACGTTCTGCCGACTTACTCGATTATCCTGAAAATAAGTTTGATTAATGTCTATTTAGATATAAATAATACCATTTTTTCTTCAGTTGGTTAGTATTAAAAATAACGGGAATGCATTTCTCTGTATGCTCTATTTTCATGATCAAATAAAAATAGTTGGTAGGTATTAAAACATCACAAGCAATCAAACCGCTATTTGTAAATTGATTGAAAAATCTGCACACTTGATTTGAATGAAACGACTTAGATTAAAAATCAATTAAAAAATCGACGATACACTGATGTTGATAAATTTAAAAAAAATGTTGAAAATAACCCTCTTCAAAATTTTTGAAACAAAATTTCGTGGCCTCGCTATAAACTGTGATGAAATACATTTTCGTTTTCTTTTATGTGAGTGTTGTTATGTTTATGGATAAACGCCGATTTATTTTTTATGATATGCATTTGAAAGTCATCTTATATAAATCACCATTAAATGTTTTGTTAAGACAACTTTCTATATTATTTTATAAATACCAAATGCAACTGCAACGTTATTCGTTACAAGTCTTGTCGATTCTATTCTTTGATCTCTCATCTGCGAGTCGTAAGCAATTATGTTATGCCATGATCTTAGTAAGATAAACTGTGAATATCCGATATGGCACCGTTATTAAGACAAGAAATGAGTTTTTGTAAATGTAACTGTAAATGTAAATGTGTGTTTATACAAAAAGAACGACGACATTCGTTTTGTTAAAACAGACGAAAACAATTAAGAGTATTACAAGAAATGGATGCGTTATTCTTTTTTAAGATTGAATTTAACGTGTTTTCGTTGAAGAAGAGATACCGTAATAATGAAAAAAACCTTACCAAAGTGCAGAGTGTGATCTTACATACTCTTTTCGTAATGAAAATCTTAATAAAAACTTTCCGTATTAGTTTTGTATGCAATTATTTCAGATCAAGTACCTTCAACACATAAACGATACAAATTTTGTTTTAGCTTTACAATTAACATAACGATTGAGGTCATTAGATTTTCCGTATATACATAATGATTTTAATTACGTTCTCGTTTAAGATACATTCGCTTTATTCATTATTATTTGCGAGATCGTGATGGAAAACCAGACGACCGCCAAGATGAAAGAGTTCGTTGAACTGAATATAATATATTATATTATTGGGCACTGAATAAATTTTCCTTTTTTTTCAAAATAATTTCCATCAAGATGTTACGTGCGTATTAATTTTGATAAAGACCAAAATATTTTGTATCGTTTTTTAATTAATAAATTCCTAGAATATTAGACTTGAATTCGTGTTCTTATTGATATTTTATTCTAATACAAAGCGTACAATACTATTTTATAATAAAACAGTAATGCACGATGCTATTATCGAAAAATTATGTTCGTTTTATCGTGTCAATATTTTATAGTATTCATGGCTGTTATCAACTGCAACGACACTTTAATTTGCCAAGCGTAGGTCCTGGGTCAATATGCAAACGGTTCAATGCTCAACCGTCGCCATAGAAGTTGTATTTTAATGACAAGAGGTTTATATTAATTATTATAATTGCCAATAATTCTATGCTAAGGCCTAGTAATACGTGTCGTTGCACCTTTCAAAGTGACTTTTCAAGGATTTTGGATACAACAATTACAATGATTGGCGTGTTAATAAGATAAAGATGAAAAAAATTTATTTAAAATCAAATTCAGCAAGCTTTTTGACATATGGAAATTGTCTTATTTCGCATGCATCGTATCAATTATCATTTCAAAAGCGATTACATTGTTTTCTTTCAACTCACTGACAGCTAAACACAATTGAAATATTACTTCTATAAAATTCTAAAAAGCCAAAATTTTACAACAAAAATAACTGATAGTAGCTTGAGTATTTAAACCCTCGCACTGATTTTTTCGATAAACGTTTAATATCAACAATATGCCGAATATTTTTAAAAACAGCTGAATTATATTTTAAGTTTACTGTGATCATAATTACATTTCATCGTTAACGATTTGAATATTTAAATCAGAACGATTTGTGAATAAATGGATATATTTTAAAGATTTACTTGATAGAGCAAATATTCGGTAAAATAAAAAAATAAATGGTAGTAAACGAAAGCATTGTTTTTTATGTTGAAGTCGTCATTGTGTTTAAAGATTTTTAAACAGATTTTATCATACTTATTATGTTGTGTAAATAATGAACACCGTAAAGATATTTTTACTGTTTATTAAATTCATAGTGTAAGAAAATCTGTAATGCATTTTATTGTAAAGGAGTGATCGTACTTACATCTCTTTTACTAACTTCGTCTGCTAGCTCAACAACATTTGACAAACTTTTTTGATTTCGAATCCCATTTGACTGCAATGGCTTGGCAAACGAAACTTGAGTAACGATTAGCAATATCGTCAATCTCACCAGATAGTGAGTCATCATGATTGACCTAGAAATTTAAATTATGTCATCAGTGATTTAACAGTATTTATTTCGTTTCAAGCATATCATGTACACATCCTATATAAATAAATATATTTTTAAAATAGCATATTCTGAGAAAATTTGTGATTTTTCTTTCCTTCTAACAGTTAAAAAAATAATTGTCAAATACGTTTGTGTTGATTTTCAGACAATAAGCGGTTATTTTTAATTGTAATTATTTAACTTAGCATTTTATTGAAATCAGAATCGACGTCAATTTTATTCGATTTTAAATGGTAAGTAAATATTTTTATGTTAGAAGCTTTAAAAGCCTTCTCACCCCTTTATATCTCTTTCACAATCGAAAATATATATTAAAATCTAGATTTCTTCTGTCACAATAAATGATCTCAGTGAAAAACAGTGAGGTGAATTTAACACATGTCATTCTAGCTGCAATTCTAACGCTATAAAAAATAACAGTTAAAAAAAAGGTCGCTAAGCAACTGCTCCTGTACCGTATTTAAATTTGTTTCGAGTGACGGCTTCCAATAATTTGAAACTTATAAAACAAAAGCCAAGATACTATAAATACTTATATTGTAGGTATTGCACGGAATATTTCAACGATAATAATAACAACATTAATTCTCATGGAATTAACGCAATTGTAATACGAACGCCGAAATGCTGGTACCCTTTAGTCTTTTTACTAATAATTTTCATAGAATGTACAAATTTCTAAAGTGATGAAATAGTATGATTTAATCCGTAAAATGTCATGTACTCTAGAGTGATAATTGAGAGCTTCATAAATATAGTATTGTGCTTATATTTCAATAATAAAATCACATTTTTAGTACTTATTTGCTCTAAATATTGTATGATTGTGACCGGTTTTGCACGTCAAAATATCGGTTGATAATGGTCACGATGAGCGAAACATAAAATGTATATTGAAAATAAGTACTAAAAAATGTGTTTTTATTATTTAAAATGTCATGCCATTTCATCTAGAATAGACAGTCAACACCTCAAAAATACTGTGCTTATGATAAGCATACAGTAAGTCAGAAATATGTGTAATAATGAATAATAGTCATTAAAATAACCAGGAAAAGATATACATTCCCAAGTTATAAAATAAATCGATCTATTTTATGTCTTAAAACCATATTTGTGCTAACCATATAATCAAAGCACCACTTTCCAAAGAAGTGATCAAATCTATAAATGTTATGTATTATATCAACCACTTTCACTGTTCATCGACTATAAGTTTGAAGAATGTATACTTTCAAAGAAAATTTTTACTTTTGATGCTGTATATAAAGTATTATAATATCTATTATTTTGTTTTACATAAATTGATAAAAATGTTAATGCTGTTTTTTCGCATCATAATAATTGATAATTTATTCCATTCGACATTGCAATTTTGTAATTCATTTAGAATAAATTATCTTTTTTTATTTTGATACAGAATTTTTAAATAATATTTTGATAAATCATTTAAGTTATATGTGCAATTTATAGTACAAACGCAACGTGTTGATGCAAGAAAAATATTGTGTTTTCTTTGACTAATTTTGATTTTTTTTACCATTGTGCATGAAAAGAAGTAAATGAAATAAACAATTCCCACTGGTGTGTTAAGTAAATGTTTTTTATTAAACTAAAAAACATTTCAGGTTTTTGTTTATAAAAAGTAACTTGAAGTCAGTCGAAAAACACTTTGGCAACAAGAAGAAAAAAAGTTATTCATAACATTATACCAACTTTTTTCAATTGCGCCGATTTGATTATGTTAATTCTGTTTTGTGGATTGATTATTGTGGTATTAATACTGGAACAAACTTTCGCGAAAAGATAGAATGAGAATATTATTTTTTCATACTATTAAATATTAATAATACTAGGGAGATTGATATGACTACTCGTAAAAATAAATGAAGCTTTATGTGTAAAAATAAATATTGTGATAAATTGGTACAAATATTTTGATATTCAATTTGACCGGTTAACTGTACATGCTCGTAATACTATTGTAAGAATTTTTTAAACCACCGATTTGGCTACGAACCGTATTATGAAATATTAACAATTTCTATTCGAGCACTCAACAATACACATAACCTACGCACAACTAACAGTTATTCAATTGTAACAAACACTTTATACTCAGGTAACTTAAACTACTGATGGATATGTGGTAACTTCCTGTGACGTCTCCTTTTACCCTGCAAATTACGATTAGATGCAGTGTGCAACAAAAAATAACCGTGCATTATAACATTAAAATGATTTTAAAATACTAAGAATTGGCCGTGAGCAAACAAGTTGTGATGATTAGTTTTATGTAAACAATCCAAATTCTTAACGATTGCACAATATGGTTATTAATATATCTTTTAATTCTATTAAAAATAACGTTTATCTTTACAATTTACAAGGTAATATAATCTTGATTTATTATTTTACTGACTGGCATTGCAAATACTTAAGTTATCTAAAACAAATTATGAAAAGTTAACATTCGTCACGTAATAAATTTTGGGATAGTTAGAAACATTAAAACTTGCTGAAAAATAATACAATTTTTTTTTCCTAATTATTCAACTAAGTTTTGTATCACAAAACTCTATGTGCAAAACAATTACAACATTCTTGATTGAAACAATAATGATTGAGTTAACTTTAAAAACTTCATCTACAAACTATTTTCACTCTACATAATTTTAATATTTTTACTTTACTGATGTTGGATTATTCATTGAATCATTGTTTATCTTCTATGTAAAACGATCACTTATTAAAACGTTCTTTTTTCATATTTCAATTTTAAAACTGTGTGGAGCTAAGATATTTGCTATTACAATACTTCAAAAGACTCACTTGTATTTAACAGTTATAAAACTAAGATGTTCCTTTCTTCACGCACTTCACACAAATGGTCATATTGTAAAATATCTAAAATTAAAAACAAAAAGATAATTTGTGTAAGTTAGCATTAAAATTACGTATAAAATAGTCATGCAATCAAAATGCAATTAATTCCGTCGGTAAATCATATAAGTTTTAATTTTCTCAACAAATTAAGGTTTCTTTTTTTGTAATACGTCATTATATCTAACAATTATTGAACAATGTGTATGTTTTTTAAGTGTGACATAAGAATACAAATGTTAGTGACAATTAATAATGTGAGTAACAGTAGAAATTAAATACATTCGTGTACCTTCTTTCAAACATAGATATACAATTCAATTTGTAACAATTATTCAAAAATTTATTTCAGTCTCTTGTATAGATTTTTAAGCTACTTTAATGCCATGATTATTTATTTAGCACTAAAATATTAAATAATTGAAAATACACAAATATGGTCAATTATAAAACAAAAAAATAGCACTTTTTTCTATTATTCCCTTTACTATCAACATCAACATTGGATTTTCGTTATACTCAAAACTTTTGTTTGTAAATTTATAAGGAAATTCATCATGAAAATTTTCTTAATTTTGTGAAAAAAAAATATTCTAAAGATTTATATTATTATACAAAATTTTCAAAATCATTGACATTCGTACAGCGTGTTTTAATTAAATGAAATTTTCGAAATAACATAAAACGCTGTGATTAATATGATCGTAACTTTTTTACTAGTCTTATATTCACTGTATTGTTTTTCGTTATACGAGATGAAATCACCTCATTTTTATTTGTGTATTCTACACAATTCAATAAACTTATGTTATTACAGATTATACTGTTTTTTTCTTTTTTTTTTATTATTTTTAAACAAAATTTTTATGTTTCAAATATTATATTCTAGTATACAGATTACGAGCTCTTTCACGTATGTCAAGTTTATTACAATAGTAAAAAACGTCGTTTGATGTAATTTCAGCAATAGTCTGAGATATGTTATGCTTATTTTGTTTTTAGATATTAGTTATGACTAGCAAGAATTCAAGTTTTTATCAACTCTAATTTGCAATAATGTCAACCTTGGTACACCGCAATGAGCTTATAATAGGTTCTCAAATTGCGGTTTTAGTTTTCCGGATATGACAAACTAAAAAGGTAAATCTCAAATTAACCATGTATCTAACTTATACTCATACACAATCAATTAACAAAAAAATGTTTATTTTCATTATTAACATTTGCGTAAAGAATAAATTTCAGACAAAATAAATACATCATTAATTTTCTTTTACGTAGATTTTTGATCCACCTTACAAAAGCTCAATAGTATATTTTGGGTTGAAACAAAACTATTTTTTTGGTTTTATCCTTTTTTGGTGAGCATGTCCGAAGAGCGTTTGTAAACATCATACTTCCTTAAAAAAAGTCATTTTTTATGTGTTTAATTTGTGGCTGAAAAAGTCATAGAGCAAGTATTTAGATTATAGTGTATATTAAAAAAAAATCTCAATCCTCTGGTTGCCGGTTGTTGTTATTACGAAGCAAAAAATGTCGATTTTAGCAGCCAGAGGGTAAATAAAAAAATAACTTTCAAGGTAAGTTATGCATAATAAGGTTTCAATAAATACCATCGACTATAATAAAAGACCACGCATACAAAAAATATGTCAAAAAAATACATATGACCATCGCAATAACATAAAATATTTTCCTTATAAAATTTTGTAAATGTATGAAATATTTGCTATGTATATTATAACATACATATGTATTTATTTTTAACACAGTGCTTTTTCACGAAGAAGCAGTAGTGGTCACATTAAAAATGATTAAGTTAATTGTTTAGTAAAATAATAAAAAAATATTTCAGCATCATTATTTTCTGTGATCAACGTCATTTGCACCTGTAGAATTAAATTTAATTAGATTGTATATATTACATATATGTTGTATATATAATTGTGTTTGTTCGAACGCTAAAAATGAATACAATACAAAATAATAGGCATTTTTGGAGTAATATATTGCTTAGCTTCAATACTGCTCGATAGTTGTTTAATAAAATTGATAGCAAGGATGTTGCATTCACATTATGTTGTGAAACACTTAATGGCATAATAATAGTGGGTTTTGGAAAAGTAATGTCTAAGGTATTTATAGTTACCTGTGTTACAAGTAAGGTATAAATTTAAGCTAGGGTTTTAAAAAATTTTGAAAAGTAACATAAGAATCATTTTTGCTACATAAAGAAAATCAATACTCTATTTTTAATATATACAAATATATATATATTATAAAAAAAACCTTCGTAAAGTAAAATAAAAATTATTGTTAACATATTTGTAAGCATTTTTCTCTTCTTGAAAATTATTTGCACAACACATTATAATTTACATGTGATCTACGGCACAAAACTGTATTTGATTAACCCGAAGCAAGAAAGTTTGTCCAACATGTTTTTTTTTGTTGATTTGCGATGACGTACAGGTTAACTTAATGGATTACCAACATGTAATACATCAAAATATAATTATGAAAAAATAATTAATTAGAATAATGACTGACTTTTGATTACAAATCATTTCACAATAATTTACTTTCATTTGTTTTTGTTTTTCACAGAAAATAAATTTAAAAGAAGTTGATTCTTTGGCGGTATATATTATTTTGATAAATTTAAAATAACGATCAATTTTTATAAAAAAATAGTCCAGATAAGATGAGTATTGACATGTTCATTTATATTGTTTCATATTCAAATTTTAGCAGCGAATAAAATTGAAAACAAAATTTTATATTTCTATTTTATGTTCAACCAATAAAAATGCACGATTCCTTATTTTTTGACTTAAAAAAATATGCTATAGACGTATCTTTTTAATTGCAGGAAAAAATATATGAAATATTTTTTTAACGTCTTTATCCAAGAACCCTAGAAAATATATTATACTAGATGACTATAGCAAAAGTAGTTTAGAAGGTTCAAAGTATGATGAAATGAAATAATATTCATTTTTTGATTCTGTCTGCACATTCTCGATTATAAGACGCACAATAATTTCTATATTAAAATAAAAAACATTGATCAAACTTCATAATGCGGAGTCATGCAACTCAAATAAAAATTGTGCATATCCAGAGTTTTTGTATGAAAGAGCGAGAGACAGCGTGTTTTTATAAGATTGTACTACATTATCTTATATATAGACAAATATGTAATTATTGCAATTGTCTTTTTTACTGGACAATTTTTTTGGAAATATCTGCTACGCATAAGGACATTTTGGCTGACGATTCGAATAAAAATCTTTATTTTCGGTTGAAATCTTGGCTGTTTACCTGAATTTGCAATTCTCGTTGGAATTTTAATATCGTATTCGACCTTGACGTAGTACAATTAAAATCGTAGTCGTGCGTGCTGATGGATTTATTTATGATTTTGTAATAATAAAATTATTTATCGTTTTTTATCAGTGACACCGTTTTCATGTAATGATATCCTGTTCGATCCAAGGTGCGGACTTCCGATACCAATTTTAAATATTTATTTGATTTTTATCTGTATCATGCTAATCTGCTCGCCCGATAAATTATTGTATTCTGAGCATCAAATCATTGTTAACACAATTTTATAATGAGATCAGGACCATTTCAAGTAGTGATTTATTGTTTAAGATGTTAACCGTTAATTGTTGGAAGATAGCCATTGTAGTCAAAATAAATAATATTTTTTAGTAATATGACTATTTCCGCCTTCTGAACTTTTCTATCTTTTCAAAACTAGTTTCCTATCATGAAATCTACTAAAGAATTAATTGTCTTTTGACTATAAGTTCTCCATATGTAGAATATGTGCCCACCATGCAGCGATTTCATGACATTCTATCACTTAAAATATTGTTTGTCAACATAATAATCAACGTAATAAAAATATTTAAAAGCTGAAAATGGTACAGTTGACGTATTAATCGCAGCCAGTAAAAATGATATGTACAAATTTTATTTGGCTACTATTCCTCTCTTAAGTTCTCGGGACGGAGAGATATAAATACAAACAGGTAGAGAGACACATTTTTCTGCTTGTTATTGCTGATTAATATATGTATTGCGGTTACAAATATTATAGGTACGCTGATAATGCTTACTAAGTCGTTAACAAAGATCTGATTCACATGTATGTATATTGTATCTATTAATTGTCCATCTATTAATTTAATCGAAGACACCAATATAATATGTTTTAAATTCTTTCATGCACTTAATACTATGAATTATTCATTTATAGGTGAACAAAGGGTTTATATTTAAGCAACTATAAATGTATCAGTTGTTCTAAGAGATCTCATTATCAGAAAATAATTTTATATCAGAAAGACATTTTATGGATGAAGACAATTTAAAGTTATGTCTTAAGAAACTTTGAACTTTTTGAAAACACACTTTTCAAAACAATTATCACATTATATGTGATGATTAAAGCGGGCTGTGTTAAGCGTTATACTATCAGCAGGTATAATGACTTAATGTTGACAAAATTATATATTTTAAATAATTAATGATTACGTTTTTATTTTATAAAAATATGAAAGTTATATCACAAAATAATAATTGTTTTTTTTGTTATTATGCAATAGCTAAATCTTTAAATGATAATTAAAAGTATTTTGGTTCTTAATAACATCAATTTTTAGACATGCATCCATTTTTATCTGTGTTCATTATATAACACTTACTTACATTGCATTGACCTTTTGATATCTTAATTTTAAATCATTTTATATTGTGACATGCCAATCTTGTGAATGGTTCCATTAAAATATTGACTTAAAATAAATAAAAAATAATTAACGTTTAATTTCGCAAATAACTGTGTATTGAATAAATTAGAATAAATCATCAGATATGACGTCATTTCCTCAATTATAAAATTGAACTAGTTTTATGAATTATAGCTAGAAATAAACGTGGGCTAATTCTTTGAATCTCATTTGGTGTAACAAATATACACTGTCTATAAACACGCCTCTAAGCTTTAAATTCAAATTTTCATCACAGTGTGAAAAAAGACTGTTGTCAAATCTATTTTCGCCAAGGATATTTGGCTTTGAAAGCGAAGAAAATTGCGAAACTCGGTGCCGGTAAGTTTGAATAATATTTCAGTATCTCGAAGATAAAAATGTCAAAATTTTTCAAAAATAATAGTTGAACAAAGGACACTCGTTATGGTTTGTGACATTAATATTTTGTCGCAAACAGATGTCATAGTAGCCATTGCATAAAATATAATTAATTTTAATTAATCGTGATACTTATAAGTTGAATACGTTTTAATCGCTAATTGAAGAAGTTTTAAGTATGCAATAAATTTAAACTGTATTCTGGATCCCTTTCAATTATAACTAGGGTTGCCAAAACACAGCTTTTTAGTTTTTGAATTGTAAAGCATAAAAATAATTACACAAAAACACAGTGTCTGCTGAGCATGTTAATTTCTAGTGGAGAGATTTAAAAATAATCTGTTATAAAAGAATTGTTTATGTTTAAAATTTTCAACCTCTTTCTTTTTCAAAAAGAATAGTGAAAGAAAAACAAAAGCAGCTGTTGTTGTACAGCAAATAATCGTACCATTTCCTTCATATAAAACATTAAACGTTTTGGAAATCTATCAATTTATTCGAAGAAACAGCAAAAAAAACTATTCATCTAAAATTTTTCGTACTGGAATTATTGGGGTTTCCCCTACATAAATCACGCTGTTTATCAATCAACTACAGGCCCCGAAAAAACCTAACTATATTATTTACTATTGATGATACCGCCGGAAATCTTACAAAATTGAATCATTTCACTCTCAAGATGAACAATGTTTATTTTAAATATTATATTCGTAAATCAAAAAAGGTTTTAAAGTCAATCTCCATTCTAAATAAAAATAGCAACGCATAAGTGTAGATTACTGGAATTCTTAAATTGTCATTTTGTGTTGCTCGTTTCACGAAAAACTAAAAAAGGAGTGTATGTATTCATTTATGAATTCATCAAGCTCTTATTTGACGAATATACTAAAATCTTAATATTCTTGTATCCCTGCAAAAATTATGAAAAGTTACAAATATAATTCGTTAAAATATTTTAACTTCTTTAATTACATACACAATAAATACTCTTAAATCAAATTCATGTATGCATTTTATTACGAACGATAAAATCTTTTCACTCTATATCTCATTGAAATATGGAAATTAGAAGATTTTTTTCAAATTTTGGCATCCCTAATCATAGCCTAATTGCAAGAGAATTAGGTAAATCTTGAGAAAAAAACACTTATTTGGGATGCACGATATTCACAAAATACTAGGCACTTTTTGAAACATTATAAAAAATATTGTTATTATTATCTCAACCTACACTTCAAAACGTTATTTTACCTCGTGATCTAACTGCATGAATTTTTCATTACATTTACCATTAATTAATATATATTATATATGCATAAAATAAATCCACCTTCCTTGATGTAATAATAGCATTTATTACATTCTTAGATCAAAAACAATTTTTTCGAACACTTCTTCATAGTAAAACAACTTTCGTTTTTAAAATAACTAATGCAATTTATTCAACTTCTAATTGCAGTGACCTTCAAATAGTTTATTTATTTTTTATTACATTTTTGAAGTAATAAATAAGCAATGCATATTGATATTTCGGCCACCTATGGACAATATTGTAACTACGTTTCGCGTAATAACTGAATTCGACGACAGGTAGCACTGAATTGAAATGCAATAAATGACAATAAAAGTTTATTTCATTAAAAATGTGACGTGTGTTGCTTATGTATATTTTATATGCATTTTTAACTTTATGTTTACATTTGTATTATTTTTGACTCTAGCACAAACTGTATTTTTAATTATCATGTGGCTTTTCGATAAATCTATCCAATCGTTTTTGTCGCTGCCATCGCTATTAATATAGTGGAACTTTTATCAAATTTTTCAAAGAAAAAAAGTTAATGGTTTATGAGGTGAATAATTATACAATCATCCATTTTTTGTTCTCTTTCTGGTTTGTCAAATCCTAAAGAATGAAAAAAATTTCGAGAAAAAACATTCTTTTTATAGTACTGTTATACCTAATTATTTTATGAAGAAACAAAACACCTGAACGTTTTGATAATTGATTGTTCCATATAGTGTTTTTATTACAAATTAATGAGAGGTTTGATTTTTTGAGTGTTTTATTTTAATATCCAACGTTGTATTTTCAGTAAAAAATACAACGTTGTTACTATTTATAAAAATAGATTTTAATTTTTTTTTCTTTGTATTATAATTAATTAGTTAAAATTTATACATATTTCGTACGTTTTCCTTTTAATCGTGACTGAAAATTTTCCGGTACTAAATAATTATTTGAAACACCTTTGAATTCAATCTGAAACCAATATTTTATGAAAACGATTTACAAATATAAGAACATATACACTACACTTCAATCAACGAAAGGTGATAGGATTAAATATAAATTTGTCATATTTAAAATCTGCGACAGTGTAGTGTATATAGTTTATTTGTAATTCCTACTAAAGACTTATAATTTCCATCTCAGAAGCAGAGCATATTAACTCATATTCGTCGTAACATGTTTACATATGTAGTCTTATTTTGTTGTTGAAGACGGATTCAAAAAAATAAGCTCACAGCGGAATTGGACAAATTCTACAGAGTTATAACATTCCGTTACACACCGATTAAGTTTATAAATATATTTTTTAACAAAATTAATAAAAGTAAATAAATTACAGTTCTATACAATATATTGTTAAAAGTTTGCAAATAATTTATGATGCCTGAATAAACATTAGTCATGATAAATGAGCAATTCATTACAATCAAAATACAATTACAATGTACAACAGTTTTTATTTCTCCATTTAAAGACGAAGTAATATCATACAGGAAGTTAGCTAAATGAATATCGAAGTAATGACATTAAGATTATTTAGTACCCACCTTAGTATTAAATAAGCTTTAGAAACTATAGGCTTTCATATCATGATATTCAAACAATGCCTCTTTGTTATTTGTGTTGCAAAATATGTTTCGAATTACAAAAGTACTGGTTATAATTTTTATTATTCATACATCGCTAAAGTTTCACGTGTTTGCGTATCATTAATACTACAAGGGAGTTAGTTCGGTGACAGTGATTGGCAAAGTTGAATGCATTACAGTGTTGTTACTAACGATTGCGGTTGCGAGCAAATTGCTCATGTACATTGCACTGTGTGGATATATTATTATATACTCAAAGTATTATTCGAATAGCATTGAAATTAAAACAGTTATTGGAGCGGATCATAACAAACTTTGTACAATTGACTTCATTTCGACTGACTTGCTTTGCAATAATCCAATAACTTCATTAAGATATTTTTGAATGTAGTCTTGTTGCAATTAATAGTTCATTTATATTGAAATATTAATGGTTATTTTAATATACTTACATGTTAATGAGTACCCGTCATGCGTTGCAATGTCATTCAAACAAAGTGAACTACTAAAACTGTAGTACTCGATATAATCGATGTTTTGCAAAAGAAATCCTACCTAGGTACTTATTTAATTTAGCAATAGTTTTTTATTAGAATCAATTTAAATTTAAGATTTTATTAGTTTATGAATAATTGGCAGTAAGCAAAATTTCGTTTTCAACTATGTGACATGGTTGACAGTTCCGTAATAGTTTTCGTAATGGTTAAAAAAACTTTTCAGATGTATTGACATGTGGTTGTAGTAACCCAGAAACCTTTGCGAGAATGGAAGGAAGATATTTTTCAAGTTTCCAACATTTAGTATTCTTTATATGGCAATACATGAAAGACAAACAAGCATATATATATACACAGGTTTGATTTGAAAAAAACCGAAATCAGCAAATAAAATAATATTTTTTATCTGTAACGTATTCCGCATATAAAATATGAACAAGCTTTCAGATACTAAGATAAATCATGTTTCATATAACTTTCTATAATATTTTTATCATACAAAAAAACAATGACGAATGTATATAATTTTTTAAGCACTTCCGTAAGTTTTGTCACCAACGACTTGAGTTTTGTTTTTTCGCATATTTGTACATTCACGTGCACAGATGAAATATAACTAAAAAATTGCATAGTCATTCACTTATATGTAATAGGCAACCAATATATAATTTCAAGTATGTTGAAACAGGAATTCGAATCCTGAAATACCACTATCATTAATAACTTACTGTTGTTATTAACACACATTATTTATGTTATATAACGTTTACTTGCCTAAAAGCTTACAAATAAATATAACGAAAAAAATTGCATACAAATCAGTAATTAATATTTGAAATATTAATCATAAAATAATTTGTTTTTTTTTTATTATTTTTAAACCAGTTAAATATCATTTTACATACTCAAAATAGTCAAATCATGGGGGCAATATATCAATGCAACAATGCCTTGTTTCTCTAGGGCACAAAAATCAGTAGCATCATAATCAAAACAAATAAAGATTTCTTTATTTTTGAAAGTTAGTTTTAAAGAATAGTGTTACAAATGTAACGTATAAATTAATACGAAAGTCAACTAACATTGATATTAAACCAGGTCAAAGGCGTAAAGAATTTTGTTTTGTATGAATGTGTTACAATATTGATCAGGCTTAACTTTTTTAAGCGTGACGATGACTGTTGTTTGACATTCCTAATGTCTTGCAAAGGTGTTAAAAATATAAAAATAACATTTCGAACACCTTTAATATCATTTATACATTATATTATCAATCACAGTGTAGATTTTTTTCTTTCGTATCATTTAAATTTCGTTTAAAGTTGATGACAGTTTCATCCCATATTGAGATAGTCGATGGTTTCAGTTCATTTGAATACACATAAGTGTATAGCTGGATTGAAAATCTCAGAAAAATTGCTTATTTTGATTGTTCATTTTTTTGTTTTAAAATATGCGTCTCAGGATAATAAATCTCATGGCGTTGCTTCACTACATAACATAAATAGCTAATTGAGAATAACTTTCAACTCGATTCGGAAATTCTGAGACTCATGTTTGTACTCAGTCAGAACCAAGAACAACCTGTTCAATGCATATATCCTGAAAGGAATCCTTTACAGCTGCACCTTACAAAAACTTAGAGTAAAAGTATTCCGAGCTTCTAAAACACTTTTACCATAATGATAGGGCCAAGGTGGTTTGAAAATGTCATGAATACGGTGTGAAAGAGTAGACTAACCAGTCTTTTATAATATCCAGAGTAATAATACAAAAAAAACGAATAACCTGACTTGAAAAATTTACTAGACAAGAAAGAAATACATCTGATGAGAGGGCGAGGTTCATAGAGGCGTCGTGTGGTGGGCATATTCTCCAAGCAGAAAGTGGACTATTTTTATAATACCTAAAAGAATTCAGCACAACTTATTTCAGTATTGTTTACTCAGTTATGGCCTCGATTTTCATGAAAAAACGTCAAAATATTTTCAATTAAATTCCAGTATTACACAAGATGGTGATTTTCCGAATAATTAATTTGATCTAGTGGATATGAGCCGTTATCTTCTTACTGATTTCAAAGCTTAATTTTAAGAGCTATTTTTCACATTATAAAGTAATACTTGAAAATCAGTAAAAAAAAAAACTATAACGCATTAGCTTTTAAATAATGTTATATCATTATCCTTTGGCTGATGACAAGCACATTACACTTTACTTTTAATACGCTACTAATGTAGTCAAAAAATTTGACATGAAATCTTTAATCGATCCTTATAATTAAGTTCAAAGCTTATTTTCCATTAACATGTTTATTGTGGTCGCAATAAAATCTGATTACTATATTTCTATTGTATTCAATATTATTTTATTTGTATTGGCGTTATAAAGTTTATTAAGTTTGATATGCAGTACAATCTTGAATAACCACTTTATCTTCATTGGGGCGTACATTGAATTTGATTATTATGACAGCACAAAAGCACATTACAAGAAAAACTTACTGTAAAAAATTTTAGAAAAATGATTGATATCAATACAAGACGTCCTTCATATGAAGTTTTAATAAAAACAAAATATTTTCTTTAGTTTAATAATAAGAAACACATTTTTTACGTATCTACCTCTCGCCACTAATTAGCATCTCAATTGATTTGGTTTTTTAATAATTTGATCTTTTAGACAAATCAACAAGTATTCAAATTAACTCAGATATCAATTCAACTCCTTAATTGTAAGCATTTATATTTTTTCTAATTCGTCCTTAACTAGCTATTTACTAACAATCATCTCAAGTTCATCTCCGTGTCAAGAAAGATCATAAATAACAAAGCGTATGAAAATCTACAAAACTTAACCGATTCCTGTTTGATATTGAAATTCTATAAAACACAATCATTCGAAATCATTAACTAGAAATACAATCATTTCGTTAAAAAAAAAACTACTTTTATTGATAACACTCCTTTCAGACAGAGAGCTTAAAAAGTTGTAAAATACGTAAATAATTAACTTTTCCTTAGATATGTAAATAGATATACATAATTGATTGACATATGTTAACATTGCGATTATTTCTAAAACTCAAATGAGACATTGAAGTTTCTTCACCTCGCAATAATCTTCTAATATATTGCTGGAATATCTGACCGCATAGTGTGAAATAATATTACACGGAAACCGATTTATCGTTTATTCACTTTCTCATTCATATGAATGAATAATATGTTTATAGTTGAGCTGCGACGGGTATTTCCATACGGAAATCACACAAACCTTGTTGAGCTCTTAAGATACATCTGAAAAGATAGCTAGGGATAGCAGCTGTAAATGAAAATGTTTTCTCTTATTATCTGCGCGCAGATCATTCGGAAGTTGTAACAATGCAGTCCGAATAATCTACGTAAATTTATTAGAATAAATGGTTCAATTACGGCATAAAGTATAAAGTGGGAATATTTCATATTTTAAGAAAGTTAAACTACTTTTACCATTTATAATCAAATGATAGTTTTTATTGAATCAAATCTACAGGGTGTCATATTTAACAATGAGTCTTTTTAACCTTTGTATTCTATTAATTAAATGACAGTTACATTAATGTATATTCCATCTGTTGTAATCTGCACTATCACTTCTTGAAGGGAAAGTATTATATTTAAACTATATAACACGACTTTTTACTTCTATTTCCATAATCTTATATTTATATGATCAAGGCTGGTTTCATCATTGTGAATATTATCAATTAAACAGCTTTAAAAAATATATTTAAATTCAATTTCATCTCGTTGAATTAATCCTTTATTGAATTATGAGTTGTATGTATTTATATAAATAGATAAGCGTCTTCATTTATACAAGTAATTCTAAAAATGTAAATTTATTTAAATAAATTAGACGAAAAAACGACTGAGCCAATATGCTTAAGTATTGCAGGATACATACAATATTTTTTTCACTGATGTCGTTTTTTTCAGATTCTCTAAAAAACTCAAACATGTTTTTAAATTATTGGTAATTTTTTATCGGTGCCACTGTTATATCATATGTTATCGAGTAATTTCAAATTCAAAAGTAGCCATATTTTAATTTTGATTATACAGTTTTGATCTGTGGACTGTCATTTCTTGATGGAAAGTTGTTATATAAAAAAATGTACGATTTCACTCACTACGAGTATCATCAACTGATTACTGTTAGATAGTAAAAATAGGGCTCAAAATTGTGCTTCAATCATAAAAACATGATCATACAAATTAATTCGGGCACACTTCATTTTTGGAATTTTAAGAATGATAGAATCGTTGGAAGTCCGGCCTAGTGTATACAGAACGATTATAACTTTGAAAATCAATCTTCAATGACAGGTCACACAAGACTTTAAAATGTGAGATAATCTGCTTATTATCATAATTAGGTCTTCGGGTATCTCGTATTATTGTATTGAAATGACAGTGACTGCTATGGAGCTACAGACCGTTGTAGCTACAAACATTTTTTTTATATCATACATATTGGAGTCTTACAAATAAAGATTTCCCATTATTTAAGCACCATTCTTACATCTACTACTTCTCCCTTATTGAAGTCATCGTGCAATTAATGTCTTCAGGCTATTTTATATGTTAATATAAATATGAAAACAATACTGCAATTCTTTACGATAATAGTATCGTAAAGAAATATTGCACTACAATTTTTTAACTAATAAGAAAACAGATTTAATAACACAGTTACTCTTTTTTATATGAAGAAATATATTTTTAGATAATATTGACTTTTAAACTGTAGCGAAAGATAGCCGACTTAAATATAATATGTAATTAAGCCTTTACATTTGATGCTTTTGTATTGGATATATGTTAACTGGTTTTTACTAAATAATAATCATGAAATTTTAATAAAAGTAGTCTTCATTTGGTGCGTTGTAAATAAACTGTAGAAATAAATTGTTTATCGTGTCTTATTAAATCCTACAAAAATACATGACAACCATTAAACCATTCAGTGAAGAAATAAGTATTCGAATACTAGTGAAGAAATAGGTTTACTTTATTACTTTTTTTAAAAATCGTGTGCATAACCGAAAAAATCTGAAAAATTATAATAATTTATCAATAGACTAGTGTTAATAAAGATCTGCATACATTATTGGCAATTTGTTGCGGTAATTTTCGAAGAGTCATTTTATGCAACGAACTGTTCTATGTGTATCAAATCAAATACTACAAAATCAAATACATTTTTAAAAGAAAACATGTTCTAAATAGCAATAAGATTAATTTTTCCTGATGTTTATAATATATAGACAATTCATTAGTTAAAATATTTCGTGCCATATATATATAATACATTTTATGCGATAATTTTGCTACGGAATAAATTATTCAATACGCCAAAGCCAATACACATGATAATAACAATACATATAAATAAATAAATATAAAAACTTTTTTAATGGTTAAAATATTTTTTTTTTCATATAATGTGAGGATTTATTAATGTTAATATAACCGAATTACGCTCTATGGAAAATTTTGGAAAACTACAACACTGGGTAAAAATCAATGGGTAGAGTTGTAACAGCCAAAACCCAATTTATTTCGTATACCCAGTAACTTTAAAACATTAAAAAAATAAATCCTATGAAATCATTTACAGGGAAAGTCAACTGACGTCATCAGTTCTATTGCATAGGTGTGATAGAATGCCTAAATATGCCAAAAGATAATACTCGAACATAAATTCAACAATTCAAACTGCATATCGAAATTTCATCAAGCCAACCTCAGTCAATATCATAAAAAAAATAGAAATTATAGATTATTTTTTTTACAATAATACCTCAGGCTTTCAAGTAAAAAATCTATGTAAATATAATTAATCACCTAAAATCAGAACGAAGCAGATTTGAGGCTGAATATTTTTTTTTTAGGTAAAACAGACTCAGGCAATCAAAAATACGTTGTCTACATCATAATTATTTATCTTTGAATAACAATGATAACGCTACGGCTCATTTCAAATGAATTAGCTAAGTCACCACCGATCTAAATACTATTATAGTTTACAGGAAAATTTAATAGTCGAGCCACGAGAATCATTTTTGTTATAAAAAGTTTTAAAAAAATCTAGTGAAAACCAATTTTATAAATAAAATTTTCGAATGGCTCTGTAATTTTATATGAAAATGTCTTGAGTAACAATACGGTAGTAGTATTAAACAAACATAAGACGAACGTTTTTATTGACAACATGCATTTATCGTATTTAATTTATATATATTCAATGATTTTCTTTGGCGTTTGATGTTTTACCTCGACTTTAGCTACGGTTACAGCTATTTCCACCTTCCGTTTCAAGACAGCTTAAAGTTCATAAGAAGGAGAAAGTCTAGCAATGTTACAAAATGCCGCCAACATCCAATGTGCACTCACAAATCCTCCGAACACACAGGCTGATTTTATTAAAAATTATATAATATTTTTACAAAACCGATTCGTTCCAAAAAATGTCATATAAAAAAATAAAATAAATTATTTTCTTTACTCAATCTTTTTACAGTACAAATTCATTTAAATAAAACGACCTCTCGTCTTTATATCCTTATTCTGACCAAAAAATAAATAAAATCTATAGTAAATTCCCGGGTGTAGAACAGAGGAGTAACGGCATTGGCTTTAGCTACAGTGGGTTCTAATCCCACTACGGAAACTATCATAAATTTATTTGGCAATCAATTAAAGATTTTTTTATTCCAAGGATGTGTTGTGTGTGATGATGCATTTCTTTCTTCCTTGCCAACTGATCACAATAGCGGGACATTGCGGTAGTGGTAATTTAGCCACTAGTTCTGTTTTAGCCCTATCCTTCTTAAGAGTCCCATTTAAAAATCGAGAATCTCTTTAATGACTGGTTCACGTAGAAATATTGATGTTAAGATAAGCTTCATATAGAATTTGTATGTTTGAAAGACTATAAACACATCTAGAAATGATCCATTAATTTAAAACATCGATCACATATTCTGCAATATGGATTACTGAGACATAGAAAGTTTCATAAAAATGAATATATGGTGGCAGATCTAAGATTTTTTTTGTATTGGATTGATTTGAGCTTCATAAATGGATCGATAACTCATTCAAGAAAGAGATTTGTAACTTATTTGCCAATATTCAACACAGGCTAAAAGATGAAGCATAAAACTTTATATTTTTTTTAAATCAATGAACAAAAAAGAAACACCTTTTATAGAATCTGACCAATACAGAAACACGTTTTTTTTCTTTAAAATAGAATTTTTTTTGACGTGACCTGTAATAATTAATTCTTTAAACATCTCCAAAGATTTTGAAGAAAAAAAACCATTTCGCAACATTCGCTTCTTAATTCGAACTGTTTTGTATTATACCAGTGCAATATGCAGGTAAGTCAATTTCGCAATGAGTAATAGCTTTTTTTCTATAATACATACATGCCTTGAAATAATTATCAGTGCCTACTTATCCAACAGTTATTGAATTTGATTTATGGCTTCAATGTCTTCAAATGAGAACAGCATTCAGAAATGTTGATGAAAATGAACTGTTAAGCCATAAATTTTAATCCGCTATTAAATATAAATTTCTCACATGATAATTCAGACAAAAAGTACGCATAAGTAATTCGTTTAAGAACTTTTTTATTACAAACATAATGATGATGTCACTGACTTATTAACACTGTCAAAATAATTGTTGATTTATGATTGAATCCTTTTTTATTTATCTATTGGGCAACAGAAAACTGAAAGAGCTTTTATTTTTATATAATAAATAAAAATAACAATGTCATTCTTATCTGAATTACAAAAGCCGTATAATAGTTTTTTTTTATTATTATCTTAAGCATGTGAATTGGCGTAAGTTGAATAATAGGTTTGTTCTCATGTTGCATTAATAGAGCACAATTAAATGTTAATATATGTACATGCAAATATGATAAATCTGTGTTGCCACATTATAAAGTGCACTTTCCGATAAACGATCTAGAATGTTAACATCTAGCTTCATCACAAATCTATTACATACAAAGTCACCATTAAAAAAAATATCATTTATCGGAATATGGATATTAAAAAAATTGGCGCTAACTGTACATATTCCATTGTGACGTCTACCGACTTAACATGTATTTAATATATGGAGAGTAAATACTGTATTGGCTATAAATAAATAAGTCTTTCATCAACTGGAATATTCAATTACTTGAAAGAACAACCAAATACTGTCCATTAATACAGTATAAGTATTAAAAAAGCATAAATTTATAAACAAATCATTCAGCGTATAAATTGATAACATCTATTTTTTATTCAGACAACGAAATTATCACGCAAAATTTGCACAGTAAATACTTTGACGATTTTAATTAATGCGTTTTTCCAGAAAAACAATAGAAAAATAATTAAGCGACAGATATTAATTTTGTTATTTTGAATCGGTTAAGCCTCACTTTTTCAAATTATCTATCCTTACTTAATATGTAGTAAAGAAAAGGGAGTGAAAACTTTTTACAGACTGAAGAAAGAGTTCATATATTTTTTGTTATGGAAAAATAAGAACTGAATAAAAAAAATGTTTTTGTTTTGAAACAGAAGTTTGGTAAGAATAAATAATTCCTGGAAATACTAAAATAATTGTTTGAATTTACACAAAAGGCTTTGACTTATTCTGAATGTTAGAATTATTTTTCTCAAAATTTTTAACTATTAATAATTCAAATATATTTTAATAGCTTCTTTCGCATCGTATTAAAATAATTTCGTTCGACGAATTTATTTCAACCAATGAACCGACACTAGCATGTAAATTAGATAGTATAAACTCGATAGTAGAAGTGTAGATGACCTATGAAGTAAAAAAAGCATCGTTTACTTTGAGCCGAATCTATGTCAAATATTTATCCCATAGCCTATTTTTAAAAATTAAGTAAATAAGCAAGAAAATACTGAAATAACTTATTAATATCAAAAGAAAATAATTTATTGACAAACTGTTTTGTATCTTGATACCCTCTCAAGTAGGTAGAAAACAAAATTATACATTTTGAAGTTCATTTTAGCACAACAAAGAACAATTTCAAGTTTCATTTATTTTATTTACAAACGAACATAAAAAATGCACGTTACTCGGACGAATTTCTGTCGCTTCAGTGAGTTTAAAATATGCATTGAAGTAATATTGTGTTCTAATCGACACCAAGATATGAAATATGCAATATGGTTGAAACATATTTTTAAAAAATAACACATATTTTGTCATAATTGGCTTGTTCCATACACGATTTTCACGCTTTTTTGACAATTCATAAAACGAAATAACTTTATTCAAATAATATCTACAATAAAACATGCTTTTTATATTTGAAAATAAATATAATACCACAACAGAAATGTATTATGTATCCAACAACATTGTATAGTATCTTTCGATTATTTTGATTACTCAATGTTATAAGACAATAGACTTAATAGTGTATATATGCTTCCACCGCAAGTCAATTCTTTTTGTATGTGCATCCCATCAAAATATGCATCAAGCACGTGCATTACAATACATTCCAATATACCAGGCATATATAATTATTCATAATTTACAATGATATTTGCAAATATTTCACAAGCAAAGTTAATTTTAGCTTCTTTGTAATGTCATCATTTACACTATTTTCTATATGGGGCTGAGTGGATAACTTTGTAAAGTTACGGTATGTCATAAACAATTTTCCATGGAATTTTGTATTAATCTTCTAAAGATTTTTGTGATACACAAAAAAGGTGATACAACCCCAACCCCATTAGACCGATTAAAACAGATCAAAATGGAAAATTCTCACTTTCCAAAAACATAGATATACTGTTTGCTTACAAGCAGTTCTCTTACAAAAAAAATCATGAGATGAAATAAAAATGTATACTAAATTTACTTATTACTATCATAAAAAAGTAAAGTTTTTGAAAATGTTGTTTTAAAAAAAACTCAACCTCAAAATGTTTACCATGGTTAATCACTTATCATGAAATACTATGATATAACTGAAATGTTTTTGGTATTATCTTATCGTTACAATTGAGAATACAAAATTGCACGCCTTACCACAGTAGTCGGTGAACTTATTAGCCAAAAAACCAAATATAAACATTACAACAATTAAAAAAGATTTGAGAGCCAAAACTGTTTATCGATTTAGCAAACCTTCAAATTTAAATCATGACAATGACTGACAAAACATAATGCGAACAATTTTTTGTTATCTTTTTGGAAAGTTTGAATAAGTCGTAATTTTAGGCACGATTTCAGGTCTTCATCAATAAGACAACTTCTTAATTTACTCTTAATAAAGTTCCCGAAGACATTTTTGCCAGAGCCTTACTTTGCCGACCTTTGCTTTAGCACATCGCTATTTTCTACTCCATTTAAAGTAAACAAATTAATAATGACAATTTACTTTATAAAACCATTACTTTTCCGAGTAATTTCATTTCGAATGTAAATATTGTTTTAATGGTTGTGATTTTATTTTATTGCACACGTTATCGATATGAAATGAAAAAATCATTTCCATATTCAATATTAATAATTATTTATTTTTATCTAAAGGTGTGAACGTATTATACTCACATCTGTCACAAGTGAGAACTATTGATACTTTCTCCTTTCACTGGTTTTGCTAACAACTTTGCTCTCCATGCAAGATACAAGTTCGAAATTCTTTATGTCGGATGTCTTTGATTATATAATTATTTACCTGAGCCATATAAAGCAAGTTCAATAATTCATATAATAAATGTCGTTTAAACATATTTAATGTATTTGACTTAACTGAACATAATCATTAAATATTTGGCCAATCTGTGTATCACTGGAAACACTATATCAAAATATTTATGCAAATTAAAGCGTTGTTTCTAAGGGAAGAATGATATTTAGTGGCTTTTATAAATTATTGAAAATGCTTTTTTGCCGAAGTATCGTTGTATGAAAATAACTTTTAATAAACAAGAACGTTTCAATTCATCTTGAAACAGTAACAATTTTTAATTCCTAATTACAAAATAACGTTTTCCAATACAGTCTAAATGGTCATGTAAAATTTATATAATTATTTTAATTATCGTTGAATTCTTAAAAATATTCTGTTTAATATTTCTGTCACATTATATGATCATGTTGATGCGTCACATTATATATCCTGAAATAAAATTTTTATTGGTGCATTATTTTAATTTATACTCAAGGATACAATTATCGTATGAACAATTGACTAATGTTTTTAGTTTTATTTTTGGCTTTATATTACTCAAGTCACAAGAAATATGTATGCAAAATAATTTATACCATAAAATGACAGAAGCTATAAAATGTATACATTTTTATTTGTCATCTTGTATTCATAAACATTTATTATGGCTATTGTGTAGTTGAGTTTCCCTATTGAGCAGTTTTAATTTATTTGACCACAGAAATATTTACAAGTAGAATTATCGTGCTTATGGTTTATTTTTCATATATAATATACAGCAATATTAAAGAAATTTTAAGGATTTTAACAAAAATAAGATGAAATTTTTATTTGCAAATTTTGATAAACTATTCAAATACACACGTTGTGATTTTCTTTACATCTTCATTATTGGAAAAGTCCACAGAGCAGATCAATAGTTCAAAAAGTCGAAAGATAAAAAACAAAAATTTCAAAAAAGTTTTACATTTTCGAAGGGATCGCGAAAAAAATGAATTACGCCTGAAAGCTTAAAATAATATAAATATACATATGATGTTATGACTTAATAACATTCAATTTATCATAAAATATTTTAAGCTAAGTTATTTCACTTTTAAGGTGTATGGAGGTCTTGCAAGAAAAGATCAATTTAAGGAACACCAACAACTACGTCATGGAAATGATAATTAATATTGATATTTTTTTATCAGAAGATTTTTATAATCAATTTTTTTGTTTCTTTCATATTCGTATGGATTAATTTAAGCCACTTCCATTTAAAATTTGATTAACAATAAAACATTATTTTACTTAGTATTTGGTAGTTCAACAAGCTTAGCTAGACTTACAACTATATCTACGTCACATTCCATTCCGTATTGTTACTTGATATTATTTTTTTATGCTAATAATTCTCAGTTGCTGAAATCTTTATCATTTTATGAGACACATAAAGTGTAGTAAAAACTAAATCATTTTATTAATATAGCGGAAAAATGCATTAAAATGTCTATTTTATAGTGCACTTGCAAATTACGTGTTCAACATTCAATTACAAAGTATTTTCTTTCGTAAATTAAAGGAACGTTGTTTCATTATTTGATAAACGCTTTGCAACCACTTGTAGCATAATGTTTATTTACATATAATTCTTCCAGCAAATTCTGGGTTTTTTAAGTTATCTAAGTATGTTTTACGAAGACGACTCCGTTTAGATACATTGGAAAAAGACCCTGCTTATGAAAAAGGCCTTTAAATATGGACTAATAAAAATATATAATCGAATTATTTGATTTCATAGGAAATGAGTTGTTAAGAAAATTATGAACATCGGCTAGATGCTTGCTAAAACTAGTTACTGTTTCAAAAATATGAACGGGAAAGAATTTTCATAACAATTTTTTGAATTAGCAAACTATTTAAAGAATATTTTAAAATAAATTGCAATTGTTTTACATTAATGCCCTGTATCGTTTTTTTTAAATGCTAATTTGCAAACATATTTTATTTCTTGATAAATCTCTTCATTATGTTTGTATATGACAAAAAAAATCATTCTAAGTTGGAAATTTATTCTAAAATATTTAACTTGTAGGAATATGTGAAAAAATAACGACAGCTGTTGTTAATTTTGAGTGCATGGCTAATTTTGAAAGGCTTTAAATTGCTATATGGCAAAGTTATAAATGTCTTTATTGGTAAATTATTCTGGAAAAAAGCTCTTAATTCATGCAGAATTTAGAATGACACAATAAAAGTCACGATAATGAAATCACATAGAGCCAATAAAAGTTTACTAGCTCATAATTTTTAGAGACCTGCCCTTGAGACTTACAAACATTTATTTCTTCCATATTGTACGCCGTTTCTGGACCGTGACAGTAATATGTATTTTTTCAAATGATTTAGCGTTTGAACTCTTAATTTACTTAACACAGATTTCCTTATTACGTGCAAAAAAACGATTCGGTCCAGTAAGCATTTAAAATTTCATGAATAACTCACGTAATAATATAGTAACTTCCATGTATGTTTTGAAAAAAAAAACAATATTCCTACATTCAAGACCCGGAATTTCAATGCTTTGGAGTGTATATATTTATACACATAGGTGATTATAAAAAAACGTCATAAAACGATCTATGAAAATGTTAAAGTTTTTACAAGATAACCTTCTTAAGTTTTTCTTTGTCGAGGGAACCAAAGTGAAATTAATTCCCTACCAAAACTCTTTAACAGATGGTGTTGTTTTGGTTGAAAATATAACAGCATTTGAGACCGCGTTCATTAATTACTCAACCTTCTGAAAAAAATACGTTACAACGAATTAGTATTTTTTTTAACTACGTGAAATCCGCAAAAATTCATCATTCATTAAAATTGCGAATCTAATTTTCTGCAGAGATTATCAGCAATGCGAAATAATCAAAACGATTGCAAATAGTCATATGATATACAAATCAAACCTAATTTGCCGTCCCATATCGAAACGATTATTTCTAATGCAAAATCGACAGATAAATAATTCCACATAACGTGAAATTCCCGCATCCAGCAAATACAATTTACCTATTTCATGTAATAATCAATTTCACAGATACGGTGTACCATAATTGTAAAAATTATTGGAGCGTAGAATAATTTGATTTCTTATAACTTCCTATGGAAAATTGGCATACCTTTTATAAAAATATTTAAATTCTGTCAACACAACAGTCATCATAAAGTGGCTATCCTAGATCCACTGTTAGGTCTTTAGCCCTATATCATTACGCCTTCCTCGACAGCTATTATCTACTGCTTAATAACATTAAATGTGAGAGACTTGCAATGAAAGCATATATTTCATACCTCTTTTGATATTACTTGATGAGAAATATTTAATAAAATAACTCTCTTAAACTCTCCATATAATTATGCCAACTGATCTCGATTTTAAGAATTCAGCTGTTAAAAAAATGTATTACATTTTTACATATTTTAGACAACGTAGAATTTCCAATCATTTCAAAAAATTAACTGTATTCACGACAAAATATTATTTCAATTTCAAAAAGTAGTTATGAGTGCACAAGATTTATTGCATACAAAATGAATATATTTTAGTATATAAATGGGTGTGGTCCACGTTATGTTGCGAAGGAGACTCATTAGAACAGACGCGGTTTGCTATGAGTCTTTTGTGATTACCAAATTAAAAAATATTTTTATTGATTTGATAATATCTTGCAAAAATTTCGTTGTAACGTCTAAACCTTTCAAAGACTCTACTTTTTATATAATAGCGGATCCATGTTGCCGTGGTCAAGATCATTGCCTATTGTTACGGGTTTTAAGGGTTTGAATCCAATAACAGCTTTTTTAATCGATGTATGGTCGACAACATGTGTATATGTAAAGAAATTAAAATTTCTCCTACTCAGTCGATCATAAAAACTGCGATTTAGTGATAGCGATTAACTAACTACCAATCATGTAATACTTTTATGTTTCTACCCCTAATCTATACGAAAAACGATAGGTTGAATAACTCGAGAACCAGTTTTTTTGAGATACTATTAATCGTTTTACAGCTTCCTATAATATATTGTAGTTAAATCTGTTTTGATAAGATTTTAAAGGCTGCAAATAACTTACTAAGAGAAAGAAAAATTTAAGTCTAATATCTTTATTTCTAATTTGATTTCCAAAACATATTTTCTTCCTAATTCATATTTGTTTTGTGACTCCTTACAGTTGCATAAACTCTTGATTTAGTGCTCACAATAATTTTCAATTCAACTACACATAGAGACATCTGAATTGATTGTTTCGTGAATTCAAATTAATTTACCTCCTGGCTACCAAAAAACCTATCTGTCGCTAAGCATTATAAAATGTAGTTCAAAGTGTTTTTGTAATGAATAACAAAGACTTTGAATTACTGCGATGTTTTATGGAAACAATAAAAACCATTATATTTAAATGAGCATTTTTTTTCAAAGTAAACTTTTGTGATACGATAGCATTCTGATTGTGCTGTACGTTTTAATTTACTTGACAGTAGAATCAAAAGAAAAACTCTTTGAGACATATAATTAGAGGAAAATAATTATATGCGTTTACTTTAGTCACGTAGTCCAAATAATTATGAAATAACTCAATACTGGATAAAACATTTCATTCTATTTAACTCCGCTTCAATTAAATGTAAGTTAATACGCGTTTTGCATTATAATTGAATGGTAATTTGACTTTTTGTTTTTTTAACTTTGAATATATATATATATATATATAAATATATATAAAAATAATGAACACTTCAATACAATAAGGCGAAAATGAATCTAGGAAAAATATTATACTAATATTTTATATTGTGTACATATGTTTTCATAATTTGATATATCTGTCACTGAAATTTTAATTATTACTGAAAGTTGATTATGATGAGAAATTAATTTTACGATCAATAAAATAGAGACGAATGATATATTTGAAATAACCTTAGCATTTTCAAAGTTAAGGCTTACCGTTTATTTGTATCTAAATCTTTTCAAAACTTACTTTATATTGTTTTACACCATTAGAATATGTTAATTTTTCATTTGATTTGAATCTAATGTTTTTATGACGGTGTCCACACATTTTTTCTTTGACTGATCTCAACCTTGGTCTCATTAATATTACCCGATTTTAGAACTGTTACATTATTTTCTTAATATATATCATCAAGCAAATTACCATTATTGATATAGAGCGACCTTCAGAGTTTCAAATATTAAATTATAATCATTAATTTTGATGATTATTGAAATATGAATTCGATGAATCTTCAATAAAGCCTTTCATTAGATAAAATATAATTATTGATTATTATAACCTTGCTCAATTAATTTTATTTAATTAATATTGGCGTGAACACGGTACTGAAAAAAGGTGCCATGAATAAAAACAGGCTGGAAACTACCAACACAATTTTTATATAAAATGATTAATTTTCTTTCTGCTGAATATAAAAAAGAATGATTATAAAAATGTGTTAAATTAGGAAATTAATATGCATATTGCGTTAAACTTTAAACGTACCAACAGATAAAATCTATAACTATTATATTTCCTGTGCGAATTGAATTGAAAATTTATTCGTTATTCAAAGTTATTTAAAAAGATTTTGTAATAAAGGACAAGTCTTTCACTTAAGAAATATTTTTAAAAATAAATCTTGTCTGAAGTAGAAATTGGCTGCACTGTACCTGTCCATTTTTCAGGTGGCCCAGTATAAAACCTGTTAATTGACGTCAATTATAATATCTGGATCCGTTTCGTAAGAGAGCTTTGATCTGAAATTCTTACGTAAATATCGAGTTTATTGAAAAAATTTCATCTGTATGCAAGGCTGTAACTTTTGCTTTCGATTAATTATATTATTATAAACTTGTCACATATAAATAGCCTTTACAGACAAAATTAAATGCTGCTAAAATTTATAGGCTGCACATTTACTTATTAATTTACGCGCTTCGGTTAAATTGTTAATTTTCAAATATGTATATATTTTACTATTTTAACAAAACGGACACTCCCAATGCTAAATATATTAAAAATTCTAATTGAAATAGTTTTTTCTTTTGACAAAAACTCTTTCATTGGAGCTATGTTTCTAACTGTAGATTCCTAACTTTTATGTATTTGGGCCTCTTTTTTACAATTCGACATCAGTTTATTTGAGAACAATATTTATATTAATAAATGATATTTAAAATAAGTATTTTTAAAAAATTAAGGAAATATCATATAACAATTTATTTAAAGTTTCTTTTTATTTGACCAAATTCAGGCGCTTTCAATATCCAACAAAACATTCATTTTTGAAGAAATATTTCATAGAAAATATTGTGAATGACATTGTTATGTTGGCTTAGTTTTAATCAAACTAGGAATTTTCTCTTGTTTGACAATATTACTTGTTCATTAATGTAACGGAAACAATTTTATCGTTCGGTATTGCTTAAGTCATAGTCGCGCCATATGTATTGCCATCTTAAAAAAGTTTTAGGTAATCGTTAAAAAATTAAAATCATCGTATTTTGAAATAATACCATGTAGCGAAATTTGCATGACTTTTTAAAATAATATTTAAAAAAGGTTTTACAACACTTATCTTACATTTATTGAAGGTTATAAGGTCCATTGGATAAACAAGGTCAATTGAAAGCTTGGACAAAAAGGAATATACTAATGTATCCAGACAAGGATATTAACATGAAACACTTTTTCTCAATGCAACTTTCATTTATACGTCGGTGAACCAGCAGTCAGGTTAATATCTTATACGAAAGTTATTTCTTGAATGATATATTGTTTTAATTTGAATAATGTCGAGTTGAAAAATTTAAAATATCAGGAACATAAAGCTAGCAACATTTTCATTTCGACCTTGTATAAATCGAAAGAAATATAAGTTCAGACACATTTATTGCCGAGCATTTCATCTATAACATTATATAAAGTGAGGGACGCCTCAGAGAAAATCATTTATGAAAAGCTATGTTAGTATTAGCCGTGAAAAAATTTCGCGTACCTTTTTCACTTTAAAAATATATTTATAATTTCTTGGAGCTCAAACGATCGGACTGTTTTCTTCTAAAGTAATAATAATATGCATATGATACTGATGACATAATTATATGACTAAAATAAACAGAGATAAAGTTGTGTTACTAAATTACTTTTTCTCGCTTCAATTTTTCATTATATTTTCATCATATATCTTTTAACTTTATTGTTGAAAATTATATTTCATCAGTGGTAACTTAACGATAATGATGATGTTTTTGTTTCTTAATTGTGAAAAGTAAGAAACTTTCACGAAATTCTCAGGGAAAATTTGACGTCTCAATGTCTCATTTTTAATAATTTTCTTCTATCAAATTTTCACATAACAGTAGATCAATGTGAAATATTAAGTGAAGTATTAAATAATTAATATATAATACTTTAAACATATTATGCATTTTTTTTAAATTTATATTAAATTTAATAAATAATGAAGAGCAAACTAGAAAGTATAATATATTCATGTCAAGGGTGATGATTTCATATTATAATCAAATATCTGTTTGACGTGAGAGCTTAGAACACTGCAAGTGGTTAAGACTCAATTCGCACTTGATTGGTGATATAAATTACAGAAAAATGTTTAATTGATTTTATTTTTATATACATTCCCGAAGATTTACGATCTAGTGATCGATAGAACTAAATCTTAAAAAAATATATGGTATTATCGATTTTTAGTGACTTTTTTATGTTGTTTTAAATAAAATTAATTGTTTTGCACGTCAGATTTTGTGACAGCAAAGGCAATCCTCTATTTCAAAATAAATCAATAGATATGTAGTCAATTAAAATAAATCATTTTTTTGCAAAGAAATCCAGTGTATTATTATTATATGGTTGAACAAAACCTGTTCTTTACTTAAATATAAACATATTTGTATATTTAGTCTCGACAGAAAATTATGTACAACTTTTCAATACAAAAAAATGCATTTAAATCGATCATTCTTTTGTATAGTAAAATCAGATTTCGGCTGCAAAACCACTGTTTTTTCATTAAACGGCTTCTCAATATTCAAAAATTTATTAAGATGTTATATAATACATGTGATCGAAAATGTATCCAGATGACTTTGCCGTTTTCGCTACACATGGTTTCGTAAACAATAAATCTTAGTTCCTTTTACATTTTAAATGCAAATCTGGTTTTTTTTTCCTTTCTCTACTTGACCACTCTTGATGTTCTGACTCACTTAATAAGAAACTCCTACATACTGTATCAAAGCGGGCGTAGACCTACTTTATGAATAATTTATTTCGTAATTCGTGCAGTTAATGCGAATTTGACTTAACTGTCTCGCTCAGCGATCAGTGACGTAGTCAATCAAGAAGTTTAATACCATTTTATTTCACTGCAATTAAATTTTATATACTCACTTATGCGGTCAACAAAGATGCAATTTGGTGTGTTATTACTGCATTATTAATATTGTTTATTAACTATTCTATAAATATTTATTTATGGTCATCTTACATTATCGATAAATACAAAAAAGTCACATCATAAATACGCTATAAGTCGTATAACATAAAGCGTTGAAACTATTTTGAAAATTTTTACTGAGTCGATTCATCGTCGCAAACTATGCCATTAATGTCACTGATTATAACATATTATATAATACGATACGTAGTCATATATTCTTTCCTGATAAACGTTATACAATATATATTACTTTACACTAAGCTTATTTTTAATTCACTTATTTATTTATTATTGCTTTAAAAAATATGTTACAAACGACTTCACTGCTTTTCAAGATGATCTAATAATAAAAAAAGAGGTTTTGTAATAAAACCATGTTGAGCGTATGCTTTAATGATACATATGTACTAATCTATTTTTATACCTACAAATCTGTTTTTCAGTGTGTTTATGAAATTTTACAATTTGAAAGAAACTTTTTTTATGGATTGTGTCATTTTATTTACCAAAGTAACAATTTATTTCGTAAAATTTGAAAAAGGTTTGCGGTTTTGCATGAAATTGAAAAAATGTAAACTGTTTAGCATATTAAATTTTTACTGCCACGATACTTCTTTTACAGCACTTAACTAATTGCGATAAAAACAGTACACAAAAGTTATAAATTATGTGGTTTTTGTATCACTTGGATGAATCAGATAATTATGATAAAAGCGATAAAATTTCTAAAGGTACTATTAAATTATTGTTATTTGAAACGCATACGTTTACTGAGTAGATGGTACCATATTCTAATGATTGGTTATCAATTTCCAATGAATGGAAAAGGCACAATATTATGATATTTATCTTTCAATTTTGAAAAACCCATAGAAACATTACGTATTATTTATTCAGTACTATTACAGAATCCATTCTTTCAGGGTCTATTTAACTGGCTCAGTTTGAGGCACAAAACATATGCTACCACAATTATTTTTTTAACAAATTTCAAATGATTACTGAAAGTATTTTAAGTATGTAAAATTATTTATGTTTAAAAAAAGAACAATTATATTTATCAATGTTATTGCGAATTCTTGATGATGTTATCACCGTTTTGTAATATAATGATGCGTTTGAAAGTACTAAAAATGAAAAATGTATATATCACATGTAATTGATGAAATACTATCATTTGTTTTGATGCGAAGAGACGGTATCTTTGAAAATTTCTGCAAATATAATTGTTTTAAAATCAATAAGAAAGTTAATGTTTGTATGTGCTTGGTAAACATGAAAGAAATATGCAAGTTATTCTTTCGTATTAATATTTATAAAATTACTTTAATGTGTATTATATATAGAATTGCACTAAAGATGCAATTTTGTTGCAAAATTTTATTGACAAAAATTGAAACATTTTTTCAAAATAAAAATCATTTATATTAATTTCCCATACTTTTCTTTCTCTACTCAGCTCAAATTTATTTTGAAAATTATAGAGAACTTTTAAAATTTCTAAAAATAGCTTTATGTCTTGTGGTTGATAAGTTTTATTTTCAATCAATGATTAATCGTTCTTGTTTATATAGTATTAAAAACAAATATTGTATATGCTATGTTACTATGGCTCGGCTATTATAATAAATATACAAGAGATATATCATAAGCCTTTTTCAAAGTTGATGTCCTTCGCAGAATCAATAATTGTAAGGCATTATTACTACGGAGCAATTCAATTTATTAGTCCGAACTTAATTATAAATGTTGATAAAAAAGTTTGTACCAATCGAAAACTTTATACAGCCTGACGGAAGCACCAAAGTTTCGATATATTTTATCGAAAGTCATTATCTGCCTGAAAAAAGTTATTATTTACAAGAATAAATAGTCTTAAATAAAAAAGAATATCAACCGTCTGAGCAACAAAGTCTGTGCAATTTTCGATACTTAATCGAAATGCATGAAGTTCGAATATTTTCAGTGAAATAAATAGATATTTATTGTATTTTTAGTTGAATAGACTGCTGATTTATATTCTGATTTTTAATATTATTGTCGTTTAAGGGTCTGTTTTAAAATCTTAATACAGCCAGACTTTACTTAAACTTAAATTTATGATTTATATTTAAGACTTTTAAGCCAGAAATAAGTTTTTATTTACTTATAATAAAAGGTGAAATAATTTATAAATAATAAAATATACGTTGACAATCGTATGATTATTATTTTTTATTTGAGCTCACGTGTCGAGGCTTTTTTAATAATATTACTGTTCAGTAATCAATTTTAATTGAACCTCTCGAGACGAATGGTGAGCATGGACTTATTTGTATCGTTTTTCAGAAAGAACGCAAAATGCTTTTACTAATTAAAAAACATAACACTTTTTTTCTAAGCAATGCAGGGGGATTGATAGAGACTTATCAAACGCCTCCACTAATATAATGGACGTTGAATTAACAATTTATCTATATATAATACGTTTGGACTACATATATAAAAGTGTACAACTTTGCTTAGTTCGCGGAATATGTATCATAGATTTTTCTTTTATTGCATGGAACCAAAAATTTTATGAAAGCTACATACAACATTTTGTAAAGGAAAATAACTTACAGCAAAGTCATGTTATTATTAATGATCCTTGATTTGATGGAAGATGCTTGACGAGGGAGTACTTGATGTATTTGAGGATTAATCAGTAATAATACACAAGATCTATGGGCCAGATTATAAATCAGAATGTATATATATAACCATTATGCATATGAATGCACCAAGAAATTTACTTATTTCAGGTTCAGAGAATAAAGCAGAAACATCTCACTATCACAAGTGAAAAATTAGTTTTATGAGTTTTAAGCCCCAGTTGATTTTGCTTTTTATCTTTTTTTCATGAAAAAAACTTAGTATTTCTATGTTTTTAATCTAATTTTAGATAACCTAAAATTTTGGAATTTTTAAAAATTAATTTATATACAATGAAAAACGCTATTGTTTCTTTAATATCTTTTCTTTCATTGTACTTAAAATAGCTAGTTTTTTTTCTCTCCTGAAAAAATAACGATTCCAACTTACTTCAGTACGCTTATGAAGTGCAAATTACTATTCTGAAAGCTCACGCTTATCCTTATTCTTCAAGGATATTGACGTTACTATGATAAGTAATTCATCCAAAGTTACTCCCAAAGAATTTCCTTATATATACACACGATGTGAATGTAAATTTCTTGGTAAGAAATCGTAATGGCTGAACATTGAGAAACTCAGCTGTTGATACGATTAAACTATCTGCAGTCACCACATATTTCTTCAGTAGAAAAAAATAAACATCTTTTTTTTAATGACTCAATAATTTTATTAAATTTCAGTTTTATTTTCCTAAACATTCTAGGAATCAAAGTGACTGACTTTAGTGATTCATTGAACTTTTCAGGCATTTGTATATTCTAGGTAAGGCTTAACCAGCCAAGCCGGCTAAATGTTTGATAAACCAGTTAATGAATTGCAAAACATAAACATCATAATATAATTATGTAACATCATTATGATAATACGGTGAATGAGGAGTTTTTACTATATTTTTCTTTCCTTTTTTCAATATGGAATAAACAATGCAATATTTTGAGCATAGATCGCGTTTGTTTCTAGTAATAAACAACTGTATGTTAATACTTGAAGATTGTAATTTTGTATTATCAAAAAACAATTTATTAACCTCAAACCATTTCATTTCTGTTAAAAAATATATTTGATCAAAATATAGAAACTATTTAATGTCCAAATCATTCATCAATCATATTCAAAATCATTCTTGGCTTTTCCCGTTATTTTTTAAATCTCACTCTCTGAAATTTTGACAATCTTCCATTGTATAGTTAGCCATAAATAAAATTAAGATTTATAAACTTATTCCATAGGAACAGTACATTTTGTCAAGGTGTATGTAAATGTATATTACAATATTGCAAAGTAATCAATCAAATTAACAAACTTGTCTTTAAATCCCAGCAATTTTGAAAAATCTAATGAAATGAACTAATTCTTTATTGAGAAGAGGGTGGGATTCGCAAAATGTTTTCATTAAAGCACTTCAATAATTCAACATCATTTTGAATGTACAGCAAAATATTACAAGAAATGGACATTGTTAATATTACTTATAAAATACACATTTAACAAAACACCGATTTAAATGTATATTATTTTCAGCAAAAATTTTTTATTTTTTGAAATTTCTCTTTCATTGCACGATTACACATTGATTTATTAATTATTCACAGCTTTTTACAACCAATCGAATCACCTCTGGTGTGGCGAACCACCTCCATATTATCAAGATCACTAACTGTTATCAAAATGGCCCAGTAAGTATATCTCACGAGTTTGCCTTTCTTTCACAAACAACAAATTTGCATTACGAAAACGTTCAATGAACATTTCTTTGACATTTTGTTTCAGTGATTATTATAATCAAATATAAAAAATTAATTAGAAAGTTAATTTTTTTCCGATATACAATGAATTAAGAGATAAATAATCATTGAAAATTATCGGTACTATTCCCATATTAAAATACAGTGTTTTAACTTCTAATACAATAATTCTACTGGCGGTACTTTGCATTGCTTTATGATTTTGTAGCTCTTCTCAGAAAATGTTTATATTACGTATTTATCTAAGATATTTAGCTTAAAATTTATAACGGTATAACTAAATGAAATTATATTTGAGATAAGTCGATTGAAAATTATTGTTCTAGAACAGTGGTTCTTAACCTGGATTCGATCGAACCCATGGGGTTCGGTGAGTCAGTCTCAGGGGTTCGGCGCATGTCAAGACACACACCCGACTCATATGATTCATGATGACACGAATTATTTTTCCAATTAAGAAGGGTTCGGTGAATGCGCATATGAAACTGGTGGTGTTCAGTATCTCCAACAAGGTTAAGAACCACTGTTCTAGAAGTTCAAAAGTCGATTACGTTTTCTTACTTACGTTATTAGAAGTAAATCAACATATAATATAATAAATATTGATTCATTTGTATGCGTTAAACAAAACAAACCTCACTTTCGAAATATAGTATTTATCTTTCCAACTGATTAATGTTCAATATAAAATGTTTACGGCTACTTCTATTACAGAGAGATCAAAGGACCAAACTGATCATTAAGTTAAATATTTCGATATTAGTGCTTATTATACGAACACCTCGGATACTAAATGTAGCAACGGATAACTTTTTCAACTTGCTAATATTTTCAATGGGTAATAAATACTCAAACAAATCAATACAAAATGATTTAGAAATATCGATGCAAACATATAATAAACAATAAATAGTAGAACACATCTACTACTAGTCACGATTATTAGCTAATTACACCGTTATATTTTGTTACAAGTAATATGGACGAGGCTTCAAATTAAATTTTAAAAATATATTTTTACCCACCTCTATGGGAAAAATTGTAGTTATGCAACTTCCCGCCGAAATTATTTCGTAAAAGTTTGGTTAATATTGAAAGATATTTGTATAGGATTATTTTTATTTGGAGTTCTTTATCAGTTTTACAGCTTTTAACTTAGGTTTATCTTTTGATATCGACTGGTTTTAAAAATCACCTTCGTTATGGCATCTTCACAAATGAGAGAACAAATAATATCGAACATTTAAGTAATATCACAATTCTGCTTTACTTCTTTGTAAACAATTTACACATCCAAACCAGGGTTGTTAGTGAAAAAACATGTGGAATCGTACAAAATTGTACCAATTCAAATTTGATATTGAAATTCCATCAAGCACCTTCAGTCGATATCATAAATTAATAAGAAATTCTTTAAAAAGAAACGGTTGCAATTATAGAATTCATTTTGCGAATTGACAAACGTACAACAAAAAACTCATCAAACAAATATGAAGGCAAAATAGATCAACTATTAAATCACTCCGACTTTGAAATGTATTATTCATTTTACAAATTTACAGTAATGCACTGTATATTTATTGATTTAAAGTACAGTAAATTTTTAAAATTGATTATTTCACACTACAAGAGATTTTTACTCGGTTGTCCTGTAAATTATATTTTATGGTGCCTTTCAATTGTTTGTTACAAGTGATCAGTAATTAAAAAAAAAATATTTTAAATATGAGCAGTCGAAAAAAAATTGGGTTGTGAAACTTTATGGGAGAGGTGAGCGCTGTGTTTTTTTATTGTAACGTTTTACAAGTAAGCGACTTTTATTGCTAAATGATAAATTTAAATTGATTCTTTAAAATCAAATTGATCAAGCTTCATCAATCATATCACGGACTTCAACCAACAGGATGGAATTACACAACCGACTTTGTGCAATAAGTATACTACAGCAAAACCGGTATTGATTTTGTTATAATTCAATATGAATGTATATGTTAAATAAGTTCACATGTTATGTAAAACTTTGTCACCTTAAAATTATTACGAAGGGCTGCTTTCTCTTATTATACTGGTCATTCTTTTGATTTCGAGTTCATTTATTATGTGTATTCCAATTTTTGTTCGTTGTTTATCTCCATTAATAAATAAGTAGAACACGCATTCAAATATTTTTCTTTTGAAGATACAAATTCAACAATTTCTCATGAATATATAATGGTTTGTTCATCACAACTATTGCTGTCAACGTCGGTTGATAATGATAACGATGAGTGATATGAAATTATCTCTGATTTGTTGATAAAATTTTTGCGCCATCGACAAAAATATTTTTATTTAATTGAAATGTACATATAAAAATTTTTATATTTTTCCGTCATAAATATCTAGGTATTAAGTCCGAAGTTGTGATGTTTCTTATTATTGTAACATTATTTACATGTCAATTTTATTCTAATAAAGTTATGCAGAATTTATGTTTCGTTGTTCATTGACATTACTTAAAAAAATATACACGAAACGAAATATTTCAAATGAATTGCAGTTGTAATGCTTATACGTGGTCATTTGTGTTGTATATTTATTTCAATAAAAAAAATACGCACGATAAAATTAAACTGCGATATATTACGAGACTATTTCGGAATAGATGTATGCTCAAAAAAACAGTGTATTATTAGGTCAATACGAAATTATTTGCTTTGATACAATTTTTTATTATTTATAAATCGTATTTGAAACCTTTTTTCATTGAGTGTTTTATGCATTATTAATTTTGTATTGGTCTCCGATATTATTTTATAAAACCATCGTATTCTTTTTACGGTATTCTGTCGTTAATTAAAAAAACTTTGAAAATAGAAAAATACTCTTAATAATAACATATATGACGTTTTAAATTCAGATTTGATTGCTTATTATAAATTCATACAAATCGATTTAAATATGTAACTTAAAGAACTTCATTATTTCATTTCACTAATGTATCCAGAAATTTTGTCCCTGCTACCAAACAGAAAAATGGATTTGGTTTTTTAAATTTGTTTGTATCTTATTTTATCAACAAGCATGTTGCACAAAAAACATAGAAATATTTCACGTCGTGTAGTGGTACCGTATTGTTACTAAGTTCGAATTCATATGACAGCCAAAACAATAAACAGATGCTTAGAGAATCTCAAAAGAATGGCTAAAAGTGAAATGAATTTTGGAACTTTCACAATGTTTCGATTATCTATTTATATAATATCAAACAAAAAAAATGACGATTCATCTATCTCATAAATAGAATCATATGTACCGTTATATCATTGAACACCTATGAAAGGTTTTTACGCAATATTTCAAATTGTTTTCAATCTTGTAGTCATTACATATTGCATACACTTAATACCAATTACTTTTTTCCGTGATTTTTTCTATACCTATCATTCATAACTATCATTGTAAGTCTACGGCACCTTTGGTACATTTGGCAATTTATACAAAGTACGAGATAGTTTATGATTAAATATTTTTTTGCCAAGCATCTTAATTTAATCTATTATTAACATCATCTCAACAAAATCAAAGTATTATTTTACCAAATGTTATTAAAATTTATTACTATTGCAATTTTTCTCTATGAATCTTTTAGTTTTGATGCAAAATACTCAAAATTATAATAGTGGAGATATACGATTTGTTTTTACATAGTTAAAAGAATTTTGATTATTTTACTTTAAACACTTTTTATATTTTATTTACTATATAAGAGTAGTATACTTAAAAATTAAAAAAAAAACAATTCTTGGCATACTATTATATATTCAAAGTAGGCAAGGATCAAAATATTTGAACATCTTATTCTCTAACTATTTTTATAAATTATTTCGGAAAGTATTGTAACATAGCACTGTGTATTAATATGGTTTCCTAATTTTTCATTATATTTTTTATTTAATTTGTTTCAATAAAAATCAATACAATCTTTTTCAAAAATTACAAATCTTGTTAATAAAAAAAAACTCTAATAACATTTAATTCATACATAATTAATCGTGGTTTTTATAAATCTAAACTCAGTTGTTCGACAATAGAAAATAACAAAACGATTAACTTAACGTTTCCGGTCCTTTGTTAAATAACAAAGCATCATTTTACTTACTTTTTTTACAAAAAAAACATTAAATGAATACATATCATTCACTAATATAATAATATAATTGATAAGAAATATTTCGTTTGTAAATAATCAAATACTTTTTACCGCGTTGTCAAATAAAGCCGTGAACCTTTTTTTATTCGATTGATTTAACTCGATTCTATATATATATACGTATAATTTTATTACATAGTGTCTATAAAATATTTGATATGGTGCAAAATACTTCAATTTAAATTTGAGTTCGTCGGTCTTTTAATTTGTATTTGCTGGTATTGAGTTAATAAATCTTCAGATATATCGAGACAAATATAAAATTTCCAAGCGCGCAGGGAAGTTATCTTGGATAAGTGAAAACAATATTAAATTTACCCTCTGAATATCTTAAATTATCTTTTAATTTGCTGTTATTTTGATTCGTGAATCTGAAAAAAAATATATTGATTTTAATCATTTTAATGTTCAATTTGATATCGTTTTAGAAAAGAGTTCACAGTTTTATGAATCTTCTAATTTTAGTGTATTCTAATTGCTAAATTTCTAATATTCAGTTTTTTTTTAATATTATAGCGTCGTATTCATTGGATTATAAAAATATTATGCATTTTAATTTCAATTTATTCCATAATAGTAAAATAAATTCACTTTATTTTATGACACTTAAAATGATCTTATATAATTATGAACGTTTGACTAAAATAATAATAAACATTTTTGATAATTTAAAAAATACTGCGATAAAATACTTTCACAATAATAATTTTAAGTATCGATGATATAAAAATTTCATTTAGGAAAGTTAACATTTTAATATATGAGACGATTTTTTTGATGTTTTTACGACGTACTTTTCAAAATTTTATCTCCTAAAAATATTTCGTTTTAGTCTAAATTTTAATTTCAAAAAATGTGTATTTATTATTTAAATGAAATTGTTTATTAAATTATTTAATGAAACTTTTTGGGAAGAGACATTATTTTATGAATAAACATGCTTCTGAAAAATTGTGAAAAAGCGATAATAATAATTTTAGTCAAATAGTTAATAATATGCAAAATACTGCACCTGCATTATTTGCCATTGTCTTAATAATCGACGTAGATATTAGCAAAAACAAAAAGCTTAGATATATTTAGATAACTAAAACATAATCAATTCAAAAGGATTATTTTAATCGTTTTACATATAATATTATGCAGATGTAACACTTATTTATTTAGATTTTATTTTCTTCCCTAACAGAAAATTATCCAATAAATCAATTGAAAAAAGCTGTCTTCATTCTCAATTATTTTTCAGTTGAAAAAGCTTTTAGCCACCATTTTGTTCAGTCCGGTAATAAAGTTGTTGCATTCTTATAATTTTATTTTCATATAAAATCAACAAAAAAAAATAATTATTCTCGACTGATAGTTTCTAAAAATCGAATTAGTATGCATGATTAGCGGATACGTAACATGATATGCTGAGTTTTTTTTATATAACAAAAAGAAATTTTAATTTCTTAATTACCATTCTTCACGTGAGTGACAAGCAAAAAGAAACGCATTTCATGATTCTAATAACTAAATTTGTATAAAAACTCGATTCAATTGATGATATTACAAAGTAAAGGTTTTTAATGATTACTGAAAATCATTTCTCATATTTTACTTTTGAACTTCCGGAAAATCTTTATCGATACATATATTGACTAGTCATGTTTCTTAAGCTTGCTTTCCAGGTATACTTATAATTTATTTAATTAAAATTAAAACTAGTAAATTCCACTTGCTTAAAAGATGGACATATGTTCTTATCTACACTTATTTTTTCAGACTTATACTCAAGAAGAAAAATCACATATATATGATACCTGTTGTTCATCAGCAAACTCCAACTGATGTTTAAAGCCAGAAGAAACACTGCGAAATGGATTTAGTCCACCAACTGGCAAATACTCCGAACGAATTTTCTTTGTAGGGACTATATACCGTGATGAACAGTTTTTGTAGTATTTTGTCAGAAAATGTCGTTGTTCGATTTTTCCTGAACTTCAAAGAAAATGAGAAGGCGAGAAGTTAATTAATTAATGCAAATATTTAAATAAATTTCCATACTTGAATCGTTTATTATATTTTTTTCGTGATAGGTCAATGACTTTCCATAATTCGAATTATAATATATTTGATACTCAAAGTTATGTTCCTGATTTGAATCAAAATATAAGTGCAGGTGTTTGGTTGACTCTCGAATTTAATATTAAAGCATAAATTTAGATCTAATATTAGATTAAACTTAGAAATACTTTTAGATGGATCGGCAAATTAGCAAGTAAATTTATTCGCAAATCAACGAATATTGAAAATGATAACTTATTATCGAAAGGGTTATTAATATTATTTCTAGTCCATATTTTTTTGTAATAGCCGGTTTTCTTTGCTTTAATTAGCTCCAACGCATTACAGCATTAGAAACTGAGAATATTTATATTAAATCATGTAGAAACTGCGTAAATTAATCAAACCACCACAAATCATAAATACAAATTGAAGTGATACTATCAAACATATTATATACATAAAAATTAAACGTTTTCAGTATCCAATAATAATGTATAGGAGTTTTAAACTTAATAAAAAATCTATTTACATTCTTTTAAATAATAAAATTAAATTCCATATCAAATCTTTTGCAATTCTTTAACAATCGTGATTTTTTAAGTGCTTGAAAGTTGAAATTTTTATCTAAAATAAATATATATATATAATCTATAAAAATTAAGATTTACACGTGAAACGAATTAGACGAAACCACAGTTTTTGTAGTCTGCTTTCGAGTTGGGAGACAAGTTTGAGCGCAGTAATTAAATAATGATCATATATGTTAAGTCTTGGATAAACCGAGATAGATATTTGAATATATTTTATCATGAGATTTTTTTTATTTTCCAAGAAGAAGTTTAAAACACTCTTCGATTTTTCAATAAATAAGGTTTAATTCATATAAAATTTACAAAACCCTCTAATATTTACAAATTTTTGCAAAAAAATTTTTTTTTAAATTTAAGGGAGGGGGGATTTTGTGTTTTTAACTATTGTTTTAAACTTTCTCTGGTTCCTCGTTTCCTACATTTTTCTTTGTTTTTTTAGTTTCCCTTGAAAAACGTGTTATCAAGATTTCACTGTATAAGAATTTACTACATGAGATTGTCGATTCATTGAACTGATCTCACGTAAAGAATAGAACAAGAAGTTCAAAGAAGGTAACAATATCATTTAAGTAATCAATATGAGATTGACGACGTTAGAGAATATCTTTATGTCATGCAATAAAACAGCTTAAGCTACATACTAATAACAATCAAAGTACAATGGTTACTTTATTATTATTAATTAATTTATGGTTAATAAAAGATTTTAATTATTTTTTCAATATTTTGAATTCGATATTTACATCGTTGGTATTAATGTGGTATATCTATAATGATCAGTTTGTTTAGGAACAAAATTATGAGAATTTTTTTAATCTTTAATGATTCAATTAAAGCCACAATTTTCCAGATAAAATTTTTATGCAATTCATGAATTTTCAATATAACTTGTTTAAAAATCAGAATAAAAATACACTATACTAGACACTCATAACAAAATATAAAAATCAGAACAACAGTAGAGGAAGAAAACTTTTTAGCCTTTAATATAATGTAAATAATAACACATCTGTCAAATAAATTTAAAAGTGTCTAAGAGAGCTAATTTATAATAAATCTTTTTTATTACTATTTCCACGGTTTTATAAATTTAGTAGATAATGCTCGTGACAGGGAGATCATTCCTGATCATTTATTGTGAATTCGGGAAAAAAGGATTGAAAATGTTTTTGAAAATACAGGCTCAAATCATTGCACAATACTTATTTACATTACAAATTAATTTTGTTTTTCATATTATCACCAATCAAAGTGAACAATCTAGAGAAAACAATGGTTTTTTTCTAATTTTCAAAATTTTCATACGTCTTGTCATTATTTTGTAGTGATATATCTAAAATAGTTTCTTACTTTTACGAAACATTGAGAATCGATGATAAAATAGTCATTTACAATCTATTTAATTGCTGTGACAATGATTGTGTAATGAATATGCAATAATATTCAAGCATTTTAAGTAAAATCAACTTGTCGTAACCATGTTGAAAAATGATCCGCAATCTCAATAATCTCGCATTTAGGCCTACGGGTAAATAACTTTACTGTCTGGCTACATTGTAAATGCAAATCGCAAATTTTATAGTGCAGACAAATTGCAAAGTGAAATTTGAATATGTGCGATTCGATTTTATTTTTATGTTGCAAACGATATTTTTAACGACAACTGTATCACATAAAGGATATTCTAACACTTAATTATTACAAAAACTGTTTTTTATAATTTTGGCGTTAAAAAAAACTTATCTATATAGAAATTTTATTTATCTATTAGAAATTTATCTATTAGAAAAAGGCTATTTTTAAAAACAATAACTAGCTCAAAATTATTTTTTTAGCCCTGGTAATTTTCTTATAATTTCAATAGAGATTTAGTTGAGAGGTAACTTAAAAAATAATATAGACTTAACACATTAAAACCACTATTTCTTATATACGAGCATGAAAATTGACTATAAATAATATTCAATGGTTTCAGACATTTTTCAAAAACAAATTTGACCTTACCGCTTAACTGTCGTGACATTTTGAATCTTCCATCGCAAATTTTTCTCTTCTAAAATCATAAATAATATTAGTAAAACTGCGGTTTTTACTTGTAAAACATGTTTAACATATTATTTGATTAAAATAAAACTTTTTTTTCTTGATATGGCATGGTAGATAAAATCTAAATTAAGTTGTGCAAATACTGTCATAGCGAAACCTGTTTGAATATATGAGTTCCTTAAAATGCAGAATGATGTATAATATTGCAACAAGCGCCAATGCGTGATTCATTAAATAATTAAGAAAACGATAAAACATCACACCCTTAACTTTGTTAAAGCGAACAATATAAATGAAATTAAGCCATTTTTTAAAACACAGCTATATAAAGTAAGTCATTAAAAATCTGATTCACTACCATTGCAAATGACGCCAAAATTAAGAAAATTAACAAAGCATATACATATTTATTGTAGAATTTATCGCTTACTTATTGAAAATAATTACTGAAATATATTCTGTTTGTGACTTGATCATTTTTTGGGATAAGATTAAAATAAAGAAATAGAGATAAGGAATAATTATTGCTTAATTAATGATATACTCAACAACGATTTTTGATAATGGAAACGGGTGAAGTAAGTTGAAAAACCGAACAAATATGTATATTTATTGACGGAATAATTAAGGGCTCAAGTTTTGGAGTTTGAAATATCTTAGGATGATATTAAATTATAAGATGAGTTTGAAGTATCTTAGGATAATAATAAAAAAATAAAGGCCATAAAAAACTTTACTGCTCTTAATCAGTCTGGCATCTATAAATCTATTTAGCTGATACACAAAAACATATTTTTAACATAGAACGATCGAATTTAAAACAACACGGAGCACCTTGAGCGGGCAAGGCGGATGTGGATGTCAGAAATGCGTGTCTTCCTGTCTGGTTTCACTTTCCACTCTGGTCAGTGGCGTGCAATTGGAGGCTGACACTGCCCGACACTCTGCTGCAAATTCATGATGCCACATGCGGGTAAACTCGGTTCATTTCATGTTCTGCCTTATTAAATACTTTTCACGTACATTTTCAATCGAGTTCGGAAGAACATAGCACTTCAGTATAAAAGCGAATATTCCAGTGGTTTGCATGTAATAGCAATCAGAGTGTGAAATTAAAAAAACAAACATAAAAACTATACAATAATATAATTCTTCTTAACAAGTAATAACTGAAGACAGCTTCAGCTGTATCTTACTTTTATTTTATTGTAAGAAGTAGAGAGCGGTATCGGTGCTCTAAAAGATTATTTTTGGTTAAAAAAGTAACGAACAAATTTTGTTGAATTACTTTACTGAAAAGTATACGAATAAGACAAAAAAAATCAATATACTTTCATGAATAAATACCAATTTTTATATTCTTACTGAATTATTAAAATGCATATCATCATGATTACTATAAAACACGCATTGATGCAATAATTTTTGTAAATATTCAAATTGTAAAAACTTACGAAATCAGAATCATTCTGTTATAACGCATAAGGGTTCCGATACGAATTCAAATGCTAACGTGATATTTTATTCGATAAACTCTTACACCAGTTTGTATCTAACATATATTTCAGCGCAAATACAAATTTTTAAATTTAAATTACTAAAAAAAACATAGCCAATTGAATTACCGACAAAAAAGAATTGAACGATTATTATTACATATAAAAATCTGATTTGTAAAATATCAAATACAATTTAATATTGCCATTACATAAAACTACCTTTTAATTAATAACAATTATTATTTTATGCGTACAGTTCTTAATGAATGTAATAAATTAAATAAATTGTTTTAAATTAAAATTCACAAATAAATATATTCCATCTGATCAATTTTAGAAAAAAGATGAGCAATATTTTATGTAATCAGGATAACTAATGCAGTTAAATAAATAACATGTATTAAATGAAATGTATTATTCAATCACTTAAGACGTTTCTAAATTACGTTCATTGCGTGCTTTTCTTGAGATTTATTACGTTTGGAATAGATTCACTTATTCACTGGTGTTTTTAGTAGATAATTATTAAACTATTTATGTAACGCAAAAAGGTTTCTCTCAGTCAATTTATTATAGTTTTCTTGTGTCTTCACATACCTTAATATTACTACATAGTATCAAAATTGCTATTGCATAAAATTCACATTAGATTTGTAAATGACTCAACAGAATAGAGCAAAATTCTTTATACAATTTATGAATTTATATAGCACGCGCGTAATAAAATAAATGTGGAATGTTTATAATAAATATTCCATTTTATTTTTTAGTTCACGTAAACAACGCTACATAAGTGTATCAGGCTTCGAACATTCATTATAAAGTGTTGCTTTTTTCTATTCCTTTTGAAGACTATTTTTTATTGAAGACATTAAATTAAATACAGCGTTCTATCGCTCGCTGTTGAGTTTTTTCAAGGAATATCTATTTTCAATGCTTTTATCACCATTTATTTCCATCACAAAATGAAGTAACCCATATTTTTCACTGTGAAAAATGTGATGCAATCTCTTCGTCGAATGGTTGCAATACGATCTCTTGGCTATTTTGAGAATAATAACTTTACAATCACATTAAAAACTATAATTTCTAACGATACATTAATCGACGTCATAGTATATATATAATACTACTTAAAAAGTACAGTTTCAAATAATATATACATGTTACAGCGTAGCTATCATGATAATCTTCTACGGTGATTTCATTTTATCTTCAGAGTAGTATCTTATTGTTCTTGTGCATTATATAACAGAACAGAGAGAATGTAAAACCTCTTGAAAGGGATACAAGTGCTTTGAACAAACAAATGAACAAGAATGATTATTGAAATTGTGTATGCATGACATGTGATATACTTACACAATTATTATTTACAATTGTACCAGACTGCTTTTTTGTATTAGCAAACAGAAAAAGCTCACAATTGGCTACAAATGAAATGTGGATGTAAACTTGACATGATTGTTATAAAAAAAACTTTTGTTTATACAATTTATATGGAGATTTATGAACTGCTCTGCAAAAAACATTCAATCTTGACCTATGCATAATATAACATAAGCCATCTCAGTATGAATGAGCTTTTTTAATCATGTTTTAAGAAAACGTTTAGTTATTCAATGAACGTTGATCATAAGTCGTACACATATTTTTTTAATCATTGCACTATCAATTATTATCCTTTATTTATGTATTTCAAATAGTTTTCTGCGTCTGAGGAACGATATTTAAAGTCAAAATAAATCGCGACTAGTATAAAGTTTGAAGTAACTTTAATTATTCCACATATGATGTTAACAATTGTGACACATTTTTCGTCTCTTTCAGAGATATCTTGACTCTAAGAGTGTTAAAAAACGTCTCATAATTAGTAACACAACACGTGAAATAATCAAAGATATTTTAAATTTATATTAAAATGTACTTCCACAAAGTGACCGCCGAATCCATCGAAAATATTAAATTATGAATAGTTTGATTTCTTACCTTAAAACCCATAAGTACTTGGATTTCACCATTTCAAAACTGTCACACTTTGAGGTACCTGACATTTTAAATATAATTGAGAAAATCTTCGTACAAGTTCTATAAATTTTACTAATTTTCCAGCCAATAAATGAAATATGAATGTATTTTTTTAATTCTATGCTATTATTTACACTTTACAATAGATTCTTATTTTGAAATTCGCTGTATATTATTTATATATACAACCTTGCTTAAAGCCAAATAAAAATTAAATCATCAATTCGTTAAACGAACTGCCGTGTCCTAAATCTATCAAGGTGTACAACTATGATATGTTTGAAAAAATGTTGATTCACATTACTTGCTGCACATAACTGATAGTTTCTGAACACCTTTTTTATCACTTCCTACTTATTAGGTCTATTGCTCTTGATAAATGGATAACATAGCCATCCCATTAACGCTCACTACCTTGGAATATATTTAATGGGCCATGAAATACGTAAAACATTTCAATTATCCATTCTTCCTAGAATTTTTAAATGTTGTATACAATAAATAATTTTGATACACAACCACACCTTTTTATAAATCGAAATTTTGTCAAGACACTTCATTGAAATATTTTTTTACTGAAAAGTGTTTTTTTTATTTGTATAACATTCTTTACTATCTTTTAAAATGTGTATTTAATCAAGACTTTAAATTTTGTTTTTTATGCTACGTTTGAATTCGTGCTAGTTCATTTTCCAATACTTTTGCACGGCTTCAAAACAATCACCATATAATGTTTTTTTTTAATATTAGTACAAAATATAATAGTTCATACGATTATACAATAAGGCAAAATTTGGATTCTCTCTTCAAAATAGAAATAAGCAAATAGAGATGTTTTTAATTAATTAGATCAACAAAAATTTGAATTTGATAATAAGTCGATAGATTTTTTAAGAGTTCATATTTTCTTTGCAATCTATTTATATACAACAGTATGAATTTCTTCGAAATAATATGACTAGAGAACTGTTTTGCTTTATTTTATTATTAATAATATAATTTGATTTAAAAAATATATATATTTTAAATTAAATACGTGTTTTATAATGTAAATGCTCCAAAGAAAGTATATAAAAAACACTATTTTTATTAAAAAAAAAAAAAAGCAAAAATCAAATGGCAAACGTTGTTCATTTTGCAACAACGCCTTAGCAAAAATAAACAAGGTTTTTTTTACAGTATTCCAATGTATCTCGCTCAAAATACAAAGCATATTGCAATCGATTTCATAACATATTCATTTAAAATGTGTTATTTATCACGCAAGAAGAATGGTAGAGTAATAAATTCTAACGAAATGAAGATAAAATTCCATATAATGGCCAAATCGACTGAGGGTGTATTTTTTTCTTATATTTTATTTTATATGCATATTTGTGTATTATTAATATTTATTGCTATATTTTTGTGGTAATTTCATTTTAGTTTATTTTTCCTTTTTGTTTGAAATACCAAAATAGTTCACATTTTTTTTCAATTTGTTCTTATACCATACATCTTTTATACAATTGATTTTTTTCAGTATTTGATTCCATAAATACCTTTCTATTTATAAAAAATAGTTCACACATGTTTGCATATCTAAATTTGAATTCTTTTGTAGTGCATAGAATGTTTGGAGAAAACTTAAAATGTTTCTTACGAATATTTTGGACAGCAGATACAATTTTTGATTCTTTTATGCTGTGTAATATATGAAAGTGTTTCCATAGTTACATAAAATATATTTTATCGCAACTTGCCAAAGCGCTTTGTCACAAAACCGAAAGCCGTTTAAAACAGCAGAACAGTCAGACAACCTTGAATTAAAAGTTTGGAGTGTATCGCATTTGACACGCCAAACAATATTGCAGTAACCATAGAAATCTGTTATTGCAGATTTGTCGAAAAATTTATTAATCAATCATTTTAATTAGATGCGATCACTTTGCACTTTCGACATTTTTAACGGAACCAGCGTTTAGTGAATTATCAATCAAAGATTTTTCTCAACTACCATCGTAACTTAATCATATTACGATTTACTAATGTTCTTGGAAATGATTCATTAAAATTCATTTATTTCGATAAAATTCTTTCATATTTCAGTATCGAACTTTATTTAGCATAATGCAGGTTTTAATCAATCAACTAATACATTAATAGATCATTATATCTGCATTTTGTATATATAAAATAAATTGGTTGTGTATAAAAACAATAATCAAGCGTATTAATGGAAGACTATCGAATACGAAATCATTTTATTAAATTATTCTCAAGTATCATTTTACTTTCTTATAATGATATATTAGATAACTCTTCGGTTTCTCTCCGTCATTCCGCATATATTTCATATGACGTGCATGTTTTTTTCAAGAATATAGCATTCGTCCTAGAACCTTCAGTTTATTTATGTGTGATGAATCCAAGCTCTCGTTATCATATCGTAGTTATGATTAACACCGATTTTTTAATGCAGTACAATGTAACCGATATTTTAATATGGTCATTGCACTGCAATAAAAAAAATCATGGTCATTTACTTCAGTTTACAGACTGATCTAGTCCATAATGTATAATCGTAAGGGAAATAATATTAACTGTTGCGAAATTTTGCACTTAGAGAATCACAAATAGCAGTAGAAAAGATGAAATACGTATATATATATATTTAATTACATAGTATATATTTTAATAATTAATAAAACGTGTTTTTCAATAATTTTAAAAATAGCCAACAATATTTTTACTGCCACTTTTGTCAAAATGAACTTGGAATACAATTGTTTCTGCTTTTAATATTTTTATTAAAAATTAACGCTTTCAAACAATACATTTCATTTTTGAAAGTTGATTATTTGCTTGAACTAGTACATGTGCCAAAAAAACTAGAATTGTATTATCTTCTATTATAAATAACAATGTCTATGATACGACAAAAAAAATGGATTCTCATCTGTCAGTCACCTAAAAATTATCGAAGTATTGTATTGTTTGTAATCAAAATACATTTAATCGTGTTTAGCCAATATATTTTGCAAAATAAAATTCTCAATAAAGGTCAATCACAGGAAACTATAAAAAATCGTAAACCTTGTTTATTTAACGGCTTGTTTTGTAAAGAGGTCAAATAAGACAAGTAATTATACACGCAAATTTCAATCGATCTTTGAACAAAGCTCGCTTTCAACAATTGCGATAGTTGTTACTAAAAATGTGCAACATAGTGCATCGTGCTAAACAAATGTTTTTTTTCGGTTCAATAGAAGACATTGCTACCAGAACAATTTTTCAAGTTTTTTTATTTGTAATAGATTAATAAAACAAAAATTGAGCAACAGTAGTCTACAAAATTTGAAGGTCACTCATTTTTTTCAGAAAATCAGATCAGTTAAAAATTTCGGGCAATCAATAATAATTTGGATTTTTAATTTTAGAAAGTCAATGTAATATCGTTCATTATAAATCATTGAGGTAAATACATTTTAATACTATCCAATGAAGGACTTCCTAAAATAAGTATTTTCCAAGAATAAAATTAGCCATAGACAAAATCCACAATGACGTAAAAAAAAGTTATGAGTGATATTGTTAAATTGTATATATTGTAATAAACTATTATATATGTGCGTTTAAAAAAATCCCTTAAAGATTATGTGATGTTATTTGTGTCTATGGAAAAATACTTTGAAATCATTAATATTATATTATAATTTTTGTTTATGTTTTACTCCCCGTGATGCTTGGAAAGCAGGGCACAATTATGAGCTTTAATATGGTATTGGATGAGGGTATAAAAAATAAAACTATGAATAGAAAGACCCATGTAAAAGGGATGAAAGAGTAACTCAAGGGCAAAATCAGCTGAATGGTGATTGTCTTAAATGAAGTGGTTAAAAATTTACGTAAAGTAAGACACAATACTCTCAGGCCTAATCTATTTGGAAAAACAGCAAATGATAACTCCGATAACTGACCATTGCTTTATTTCCTAGTAGAGAAATATTTTTTTAAGTTTTCTCTGTACATTTCTATTTTAGTTCTATAGTTTTTATAAAAATACAAGCCTTTTTGTGGGAGCACAAAGCTTCAAAAGACGAAAAGAAAACACCAACCATGGATCGTTGGTATAAATATAATTGTATTATGTTCTTCATATAACATTTTACATTAGTTATAATCAAGTATTATTATTATCATACTTTATAGACAATGTTTTTCTTAATGATGATTTTACACTCAACTATCTACTGTACCAAAATAATCATTGTGATCAAATTAGTTCTGATGAATCTTTTGTTATCAAGAATCATAAAAAATTTGTTAGAAATAAATTTAATCAATGGAGGTTTTGTTGGCAAGCTTGGAAAATAGTTTTAAATGTGCAATTATGGTATTTAGTAATCGTTGGATATAATATATGATCAATTAGCAATCAATTGAAATATTATATCTATCCAAGTTGAACAATGCCAAAGTTTACATGGTGCAATGTAATAAAAATTGCATCATTATTTTTTTCTAATATTGAAAAATAACAATATCTAAGTATCGTAATTATTACAAAATGTTAAGATTTAATTGCATGCACATGTCAAACACTCATTTGATGACGAAATCAAAAAGAATACATTATTGAAGGTATAATAAGTAAAAACAAGTAACATCGTTTAACCTTACTTTCAGAAACAATAATTTTTAATTGTGTATTTTACCTGCCTAAGTCAATAATGCTACAATTAACTTAATCGAAGCTTGCATGTTTTTTAATAAATAAAATTATGATTTTTGAAGAAGTCATCAATTATAACTGACTCGTTTGCGAAAAATGGAAATAAAATAACAAAACTTATGATTCCTTTGTTAAAAATTTGGTAAACATTATCATATTCTGCTCGTCAAAACGTAATGCATACATTTCAGTATACAATATCTATCGCATAGCAGCGTTGAATACTTTAATTTGCTAATCACGAGTGCTTCAGGAGCACTCAAGTGTACTTGATGAAAAAATATAACACGCCATACTAAAAACAAATATTGAATTTGATCATTATTAATTGTATTCATTTCCAAGTATACGAATAACAATCATGCAATTTATTGCCAATTTACTTAGAAAATCTAAGCCAGTGTCACTTTTCACAAAATAAAAATACTGTCGGTTAAATAAAGGGAATGCATACATTTGTGGGTTTTGTAATAAAGAATATTTTCATTTTCAAAAAATAACATAATCTATGTTATTATAAAATGTGTGTGTGGGTCATCAGAAATATTATATTTGTTCAAATTGTATTATGTATTTCAATGTGTTAAATATTAGTGACAAAATTACTACTTTGAGTGTCAAAATGATTTATTATTCTGTCATAAGCGCATTATACTTGATAATATTCAATAATTTTACATAAACGTATTTATAAATAAAAAAGCATTAAAGATTGTTACTGCACTTTGATACTACGATTTTTAAATGTATGTAATTTTTAATCACAGCGACAATACCTGTTATGCAAAATATTTAGTTAAAGATTTTTTTGTTAATAACGCCTATTGAAAATCAAAAATTTTATCATATTAATTACAGATCAGTTGAAAATTTACTACTTCATTTAACTGATATGCTACAACTTTCATAAGAGCATCGCTATCAAAGAAGTCATTACTTTGTATTCGATTCAATCATACTTTGAAGTAGTATTAAATTTCCATTTGTGTATATGTAACATTTAGAGTTTAACATTATGGGTCATCCCTGGAAAAATAGTTATGATGTTTTCTTTTAACTCATGGTGGATGTCTATTTTAGTGTAACAATCAAGGAGTTTCTTCGAACTACCTATAAAAAACGGTATATGACTAATTCGATAGTTACATCAAATAATCACAACTGTTTTAATACCATAACACATTAAAAAAGATATTAATTGCATTGTTTTTACAAGTTTTATCCACATTGTCACTAACCAAATATGAAAAATCATTAAGTAGTGATTATTTTTATTCATGATAATGTATTGAAAAGGTATTTTATTGACATTTAACTCATCACTAGAATGGTGCCAATCATCGATTCTTAGTAACACATTTTATTTTTTTGCAACTATTTAATTAAAATTAGTTTTTGTGTATATAACATTCATAACTTTACATGTAAAAGTCTTCATTTTTTCATATTTAATAAATGAAATAACATGAAAAGAGTTTTTATTTCGGTTTTATGACAAAAATAACCATACCATTAAGATGAAACATTTAACATATAAATCAAATAAACATTTCAAGTTTCACTAGATTTTTTTGAATACATACAGTTCAGTATTATCAATATTTACCTTCATATCACAGAAAACTTCAACAATTATTGCTCTAATCATACTGGTATTTAGACAGTCTGGGCGTTTATCATTAATGATAATTTTATTGCATCATATAATTTAACCGACATCTCATTTTCAATAATGAATACATTATTTCTTGTCCGATACATACTGATATTTTACATAATAATCAACAGCTTCACAGTATTCTACATTACATATTCCATATTTTATAATAAATTACAATTGAAACCGAGAAATACAACGTAAAAATGAAATGTATTTACTATTGTTCTACACCGTAATTATAATATTACAATTCTAGAGAGATAGTTATTATATAACACTACTGCTTTGAAATAGCATCGGAAAGCAATCGAAATTATACATTTTAAAAACAATAAAAAAACAACATTTTCCCACGGAATAATTTGTTTTTACTCTTCTGTAGGTACTACAATAACGTGACATAAATATATATGAAGTGCTATCAATAACTGAAAGAAGCTGTACTTGAAGGTACGATTGGTTTTATCACTTGATTTTTGAATGTCGTTCGTAATATGTGACATAATTATTGAAACATCGATTAAACTCTTATCTATCGAAAAAGCCTAATAGACAACCATTTTTCTTAATTTGTATACATCATTATCATTAAATACTATTCGATAGCAACATTCAACTGAAAACACCTAAGAGTACCAGCATCTTTTTAATTCTCAACAATAACTCTTAGTATTTGTTAAATAACGAGTACTCAACTATATAATACAATTAGTTACTCATCTCTAAAACTCTTACTTTATTGTCTTTATAGTTTTATTAACATAAAAGTGAATTGCTTGAAATAAACTTACATTGTCAGAAGACATTCAATGATGAAGGTTTCATTGCATTTCCCATTTGCTTTGCAAAAACATTTGAATGCATTAAATTAACATTTATAAGGAAGAGTTTGTTTTTTATCAGCTCAATAGTTGTGGTAGAAGGACAAGGCAAATAAAGTACTTTAAAGAAACTAATTGTTCTCGCTCCTTCTTCATTTTGAGGATGTGATGATAAACACAAAACAGTTACTATTTTTTTTCGAATAAAAAAAAATGTTTTTCACAACTGAATATATCGCTATGACGAAAATAAAGAAAATTGAGCATTTGATTTATTTGTATTAATAATATTGTGTCGTACAGACCATTTAAACAAATTTTTAATAAACATTTATCAAATGTATTACCTTTAAATTTGAATTGTTGAAACTTTGTAAGAATAGCCCAAAATGTCAACAATTCAAATTTTATATTGAAATTTTATCAAGCACCCTTATTCGATATTATAAATTATACCATATTTACTTTATTTATATGTTTCAGTCAAAATAAAGTAAGGTAACGAAATTGTCATAAGAAATATAATACAATTTATATTTTTAGTGCAAGCATGTAATAAAATAATGAACAATTTTGTTATGTCGATAATGTGTGGAGTAATTCACTTTTAATTATTGTCACCTTATGAGAAATGTGAAAGTATGTTTACGTGTGATACATTCATTCTTCCTTATAATAATTATGCGATCTTATACAAGAAATCATTAAGGATAGCTAGCGACGTTCGTACACTTTACTCTTGTTTGTTTTAGAATAATTATCTTTGGTACAATAACGATTATATGTTCATGTAACTAAATGTAATGCAGGTTATGCTTCTGACTAGATGCATAACAAACGATATTCAGTTCACAAGAAAATACAAATAGTCCATTAGTATTCCAAGTGGGTTTAATCACAATTGAAAAGAAGACACATATTTGCTTAAAAAATGGTTTTATCAAGTATGAAAATGCGTGGCACATTTTAATGTAATATATACCGTATATATGACAATATTTCTAGTAAAGAAAAATGTTTTAGGTAAATCGGGTGCTGATTTATTTATTTTCACTGTAATTCTGTCTGCACAAGTAATTACAAATACATGTGATGAGCCTTTTCATTCTCATTGATATAACATTTAAGTATTAAAACTTCTTATTAAACGACGAGAATCTATGATTATGTTAATGATTTTTTTATCATAGATTTATTCTGGGGAAGTTTCCTAAAGAAATAAAATATGTCGCCGTTCATTGTACCATCACTAATACAACAACAATAAACTATCTTGGTTTTAAAGTTATTTTCTCTTTCAAATAATATGCAGAATATATAAATACAAATGTAAAAATAAGCAGCCTACAAATTTTTATTTAATCAAACAACACCAGCGACAATAACAGAATGTTTAATCTTTAGCTTGTGATAAGTTTGCTTGGTTACCAAAAGCGTTTATTATATTTAATCAAAGTTTTGGTTTATGAATAGTGAGCAGCCCAGTGAACCAGGCTAAAAAAAGCACTAAGACATTTGATAAATTTGCGATATATATGTAGTTTTGGTTTTAGTTTTGCCAGTTTCATCCCTATAGAGGTCACTGTAGAATTCCACCACTCTATTCAGCAAGTGTTTCCAGTTTCGTATAACTCGTGCCATCATGTCCTTTAAGTGCCGTTATTTGCTTTTTCCCTATCGCCAGATGCTGTTTGTTTTTGTTTAGGCTTCGTCCTGCTTCTACAATTTCCTGCACTATCCTCATATTGAATTTTGAATGTGCCAATCAATGGTGAATACCTCAGTCACTTGCGATTTGCGGATGATATTGTCATCCTCGCAACAGACCCAAATGACCTTCAGAGAAGGATGCAGGAACTCGCGAACGAAAGCCAAACTGTAGGTCTGAAGATGAACATAACAAAAACAAAAGTTATGATAAACTGCTTTGCTCAACCAAATGCTATCCATATAAATGGCGCCGAAATCGAGAGGGTACATAGCTATGTTTATCTTGGACAACAGATGTTTATAAACGGAGGCATGTTCGACGAAGTTATCCGCAGATCAAAACTAGCAAGGAGTGCATTCGGACGCCTGAATATTATCTTCAAAAAGCGACCTGCCACTATGCCTAAAGCGAAAAGTCTTCAACCAGTGTGTACTACCAGTGCTGACGTATGCATCTGAAACATGGACCCTTAACACAAAGGAAATCCAAAAATTAAGAGTAACACAACGAAGCATGGATGTTGGGCATAACGAGAAGAGATCGCAAGAGAAACCAGTGGATAAGGGAGCAGACAAGGGTACGTGATGTAGTAGATGTCGCCAAAATGATAAAATGGCAATGGGCTGGACACATAGCACGACGAATAGACAACCGTTGGACAAATGCGGTCATACAGTGGTACCCAAGAAATGTTAAATGACCACAGGGCCGCCCTAAGACCCGGTGGTTAGACGAGCTAACCAAGTTCGGAGGAAATACGTGGCAGCGAATAACTAAGGACCGAGAAGAATGGAGAAAGCAGGGGGAGGCCTTCATCCAGCAGTGGATCGACCCCGGCTGATGATGATGATGTAGTTTTGATTGCTTATTAGAGTAACGTGGAATAGATTCAACTTTTAAACTTGGTGACTGAGAACGTTAAAATTTCTTTTTTCTGTTGAAATATCGGTCCAGTGCAGCTCTGTATTGGTCCATGAAATTGAAGAGCTAATTTATTTATTTTTGTCAGTATTGCTTTATAGAAGACGACTATTAAACAGTGGTTGCATACACATAGTACATTAATAATTGCATGCAAATTTTGATATTTAATATTAATTGATTTTGTCTTAAAATGAATAGTAAATATTTTTTAAATCATTTTTTTTCAACACATTATTAAAAAATCATCATTATTTCATATCAAATATATTTCTTATTTCTATAAATCAAGATTATTTTTTAACGACAATAAATGCTCCAACGTTTGAAGGTGGTTAAGTTTTATTAATATAACAAAAGTTTTTCTTTTCTTCTAGAAAAACCTTAGTAATTCATCACTTTCTTGAATCGTTTTTTTGAACGTGCGTCAAAAGTGATTTTCCAATAGAATAATGATTCAATTAATTATATTTGTTTTAAGAACGGTGTATGCAAGTTTTTTCATACTTGCCATTTGTAATTACTGTTTAAATTTCTAGTATTTTGATTTGAATTGAAATTATGTTACTATTTTTTACATATCTGTTGTAATTGTATTATCAGATAACGAAAAAAGGTATTTCCTTAATTGATGCCTGTTTTATTATTTAAATATTTATTATCAATTAATTGTATTTTTTTCACTCAATTTAAAACAATGGAATTTAACTCGTGAACAATTCTTGTTGGCTAACACCAACGAGGCATCTGTATAAATTTAATAATGGGAATATTTTTGAGAAGTAAATCAAAAGCAATAAATTGTTATATACTGGGTAAACAATTTGTATTGTTAATAAATTGCTGCCAAAATCAAAATTTTATGGTTGACTTAGAGTTGGAACTAAATCATTACACTTTGATTATATATTATTAACATCTTTCACATATGTACATAACATTTTTATAAGATGCATTCTTTTATTCATGTCTAATAATAAACTGTATAAAAGTTATTAATATCGTATAATTAAACCGAACTAAAGAAATATTTTTTTTTAAGGTGTCTACTGTCACTTCTTGATGGAAAGGCATGATATTTTAAATAATAAAAACACATTTTTTTTAGTACTTATTTCCACAATATATTTTTTGATCAGGACCGGTTTCGCTCATCGCTAGCATTATCAACTGATAGAATACAATTTACAAACAAGTATATTTATACAAAACAAAAAATTAATTTGAGTTAAAGGTAGCAGGTGTACAAAACCATGGGTTCAAGAACTAGGAAACAATTTAATTAAATTTTAATGTCGAAAATAACCCACACTCACTACTTAATGGAACAAAATAAATTAATACATGAGAATTTTCTCACACAATCACAAGAATGTTTCAAAATAAACATTCATGTGATTTTACTATATACTACAAAATCCTGCATTTCAATAACAAATCACTGAAATTAGATAAACAAGAAATCCTTGAAATTAATCGATATAAATTTTGTCTAATTCTAACCTTATAAATGAACAAACTACTTTTGCGTCGTCACCATTGTTATACTCATTAAATTAGATTAATAAATATATATTTCATATAAATATAATTTTTTTTTTTTGAAAAATGATATTGCCTCATTTTACTTTATTTTTTTACAGAAAATATTGGAACGCCCCTGACTAACCATATCTTCCCATCTCATCGATTCATCTTTAATCGACTATCATTAAAATTCTCATGTATTAATTTATTTTGTTCCATTAAGTAGTGAGTGTGGGTTATTTTCGTCATTAAAATTTCCCACTTCTTACTTCCTTATTGATTGTTCAGAGCTCCTAATGGATTATTGATTTATCATAATTGTAATTGTAATTCTTAATAAGTGATTGTGAACATTTAATTTTTATACTAATTTACTTTATTTGTATCAATATTGTATGATTTTATGTAAATTGTTTCCTAGTTCTTGAACCCATGGTTTTGTACACCTGCTACCTTTAACTCAAATTATTTTTTTGTTTTGTATAAATAGACTTGTTTATAAATTGTATTCTATCAGTTGATAATGCTCGCGATGAGCGAAACCGGTCCTGATCAAAAAATATATTGTGGAAATAAGTATTAAAAAATGGGTTTTTATTATTTAAAAAAAAGAAATAAATATTCACTACTTGAAGATATATAATATATTATCGATGTAAACACTTTAGGTTATTGATTAAAATTGAATATTTAAGTTGTATTCTACCTTCTGAAGTTACATGATATTTTTTAGCTATACTCGTTCCCAATATGGATCATTTTTATGAAATTTTATTTACGACAGGTATTTGTAATTTAGTCGCTCAAACGTTATTTCGAAAATAATAAAACTGTGGCTATAAAGTGACAGTTGAAAAGAATTGTGTGTTAAAGTCAGTAGGGTACTAAAATCAAATAAAAAATACATCGTGTTAATATATCTTGTAGAAGCTTTTGTTTTTTTCTCTTGATATATAATTTTTATTAGAAAGGTCTGGCATGAATAAAAATACATTGATACAAGTTTCACTGCATCATATTTAAGGTAAACATATTTTTAATGTTTTTATTTTATTTTTGAATTCATATAAAGCTTAATTGGTGAAATATATAGCATTTTTGTGTGTATACTCGTACATTTAATTCAAATGAGTTCATTTTCATCTTTAAAAAAACGTGTAGCTTGTTAAGTTTTTTTGATATGTTTTTGTCGATCTGATGTTGACAACAGAAGCATTATGACGATTTCAATTGATATTTTTTTAAGTATCACAAGATCGTTGATCTCTCTTTATAATATACAACATTAAACAAACATTGACTTTTGAGCAATTACAAAGTCAAAATAATATATCATAGCTTTCTGAGATATATAAATATATAAGTTAAAATTGTCGCATAGTGATTCTTCATAATGATACTTTTTATAATATCTCCATTATTTAACGATATTTTTCCCACGCAATGTAAAAGTACAAAAAATATATTGGGGTACTGATAAATTAAGTCATGTTTATAAGACTGGTTATCTAACCAGTAAGTGGCCAATTTTCTAGAGCTTTTATACTACTCGATCGTGCAATCTCTTAATTAATATTTTCTCAAATTTTTAGCCCATTCTATACATTTAACATAAAAAAAATGCGCTGATCACATTAAAAATTACAAGTTAAATAGTATGGAATAAGAACAAATATTCATTATAAAAACCATTGGCATTATTTGACCTAAGCGACTTTTTTAGTATTTTGAAAAGTTGTACTATGAAATAAAAAACAATCCATATCGGAAAACATTGTCGGTAACATTTCCTAACAGTCGCGTGAGTCTTCATATGGAAGCCGCTTTTAATTAGCGCATTTGGTGAACGGCTTGTGAATCAATCGATAAAAATGCAATCCGAGAAAAAAATACAGGTGATCGAATACGTCACAGAGATATTTTGACTGACACTATCAGCTCACAGAGCTGCTAATATCAAAGTCTGAATCTGGATTTCTTAAGGGTGGGGGCACAATATTTCGGCTGGCTGATAGTTTTCCCAGGGTGGGGGGCGAAGGCTCGTAAGCAAGCCCGCGGTCCGAGAGTATCATTCACAGTTCTCATCTTGTGACGATAACACGCGTCTGTAGACCGCTTGGAAATATAACCCGCTCTTCCTCGATGTAAGTTCTACAAAACAAAATGTTTTGAATCTGATTCTTTGTAAAAAAAAATAAACAACCAAAACGGATTTCTCGCGAATTTATCGAAATAAAAACTGTCAATCAAATAATCAACTATTAATAATATTCGAGTTAATCATAAGATTTGAATATTTTGGCGGGAACGCGAATTTTAATGCTTTATTGTTGCCATGTCGGATAAAAATCGATCTTAATGGTCATATAGTTATATGACATCTGAAGGTCATTTTTTTGTAAAAATGTGTCTTGACTATTTTTTATGTAGGTGTGTTTGAATTGTAAAAAACGGTATCTGATCCAAACGGCGAGCTACTTATTTTACACAAAAAAAACGTGAAGTAAACCAATTTAAGCAGTGTTTAATTAGTGTTCAGAGTATATGATATAAGTGAGTGCTTACTAAGTGACTACCATTACCGGTTTGATATAATTGCCCGTTTTTGGATCAAATGCAAGGTGTTGATGTTGAAAAGTTGTCATCTCAAAATTTCCACAAATAAACTTAAAAGGTGTCCAATGACACGTGATCCTCATTATCATTGAAACAAAAATTTTCACTTACACTAACATAAAAGTTATTTACTGAATGATTTTAATCTTTGGTAGAATAATATTTTGTTTTCAAATGCATCGAAATCAGAAAAAAATATTGTAAATGAATGGTTGTTTTATATCTTTTAAGCGAAACATATGTTTAATATTAATTATTATTACATAAGTTTGATAATGATAAAAAGTGTCGTCTTTTATGTGGAATATTTTGAGAACTGGCAATATTTTTAAGATCAATACGTTCAAGCGATATTGTTTTTTATTCAAACTAATGTAAGCTGCACATTTTCAATTGTGAGAACGTTCGAGATCATATTTGGGTTTTGGGGCTAAATTTGCATGCTTCCATGACATATTTTGAAAACCGACACCTCGTATTGCGCTGGCAACACCCGTTCGTCATCGCCCGAGTTGAAAGTTGTCGCCGCCTCGCTGGACCGTGGCGCGACTAACACTTTTACTTTCATGTTTTATACTATACGTATTTTAATACGCTTTTATTATTAAAATTTCTCGCCGTCGCCATACATTGTGACCGACCAATAGCGTGGCTTTCATTACTGAAAAGGACACACACACATGATAAATTAATAAATTGGACCAGCTGTCAATATTCGATTTTTGAATTTTGAATTCTTATTTTTTTATGGCTGTCAAATATAACCGACATATGCATTGTTTTTTTTTTATTAATGTACATGATACTTAAGTAGATATTATATTGACGATAAATATAGTGTAATTAAATAAAAATACATTTTTTTCACCGTTTACGCTATTTAAATTAAGTGATACCCATTAAGAAGGCAGCATTTTGGTAAGTGGAATTACTTTTTAAGCAAACCGACTGGATATGGCTGACTTGCATAAGTAAATCAGTCACTTTCTTCTCGGTTATGCTGTTTTGTTTTTTTGTTTGACGTTTTTCCATTCGCTTGTGTCTAATAATCGACATCGAATCGGCGCTCGCCTATTTGTTAACACTCAGCTTGTCTACTCAGGGCTCCGAGTTGTGCAAATAAAGTTTCAAAATTTTGTGGACTTCAGATATCTCGGAATGAAACGAAAGAAATTTTGTCATAGTCATTTCATAATTAGCAATAATATGCAACGATTCAGTTGTTATTATTGATGAAATTAAGGTGATTAATCACAATCAATGAAATTACATCTAGTTATAATATAAAATGATTCCTAATATTTTATTTAGATCACGTTATCAACTCAACTTTCATTTATTAATATGAACACATCATGCATTAAATATTTATTCAACATAATATTTTTTTTAAACGATTTCATTTTTTAGTTGCTCTCGTAAAATATAAATAATGTGTTATCCTCTAGCGAATTTTATTCCCAATCGCCTTTTTTTAATTTATATAAAACTATAAATTTAATATAACGATAAGACGTGAACACTTCAAATAAAAAAACTTTCGATTCAACTAAGTAAATGGAAACAAAACGAGATATCTGTATTTTATTATAAATTTCTATTGACTCATTTAAAATGTTCAAATATTTTGACAAATAGAATAAATGAATGGAATATAATCTTTGACTATCAATTTTCACACAAAAAATATCTGTTGCTAAAAAAATCACTAGATTTTTCAATAGTTTTGGTTTTATGATAATCCAATCACAGAACAGTCTTATCGAATGTACATTTATTGAAGGCTGAATTATAAGATGCAACGTTTGTTTTAATTCTGTTTAAAATATTAATTGATATATTATAAACATTGTATTATCATACCAAAACAATTTTCACAATTGCCGATGGTACGCCACCAATGTCATCAGGGTATGAAATCATTCTAAATATAAACGTTGTAATTTTCTGGTTTAAATTTTATAACAAGCTATTTTCTCTATCACATAACTATAACCTATCATTTTCTCAGAACAAAGACATGTATTATTTTAATATGACATGAAGTACGTGATAATATCAACCGTTCAAGATATCTCACTACTTTTTTATGTTTTGTCGTTAGTGTGGTTAAATGTCTATAGAGTTTTTTTACAAATGAAATAAAAATGATTAAGATTCATAAAGATATTATTATTACGAATACAGCTGTACTAAAACTTATAAATGGATGACATGTGCAAATTCTACGTCGTTACAGTTCACCGCTTCGGAAGAGTTCTTGTGACAGACATACAGACAGAGGCGTGCATTTGCTGTTATTTATGATAAATAGACAAATCTCATCGAAAAGTACGACTCAAAAAATTACAATATTTCTAAGTCAATGGCACTTCATTAGTCAAAAAAATGTTATAACTGTAGAAGGGAAGGACGCGGCTTGCTGATAAAGGTTTCGTACATTCTGATTTGTCTAGGATATTCAAATTTTATTACAATATGACTCAACATTGGGCAGCATTTACGTGATTGACAACCACGAATGTTAGCTATTTTTTTGTTAAGATTTATAGTAAAAGATGTTATTTTTATTGTTTACAATAAGTCAATATTTCAAGGTGAATCGAGTGATACCTTAAATTATAAGGTTAGGTTATCAATACGCAGCAATAAAAATTCCACGTAAATTGCCCATTGCATCTCATCAATAGCTTATAAAACTGGTCTTCCCAATGAAATCCGATTCGTGTTTCATCATAAAATACATTTTTGTCTATATTTTATAACTCAGATGCAACATCGACGTTGAAACAAGATGCTGAACAGTTTGTTAATTGAGATGCGTATCAAAACTATCACGTATAGTGCATTACCAGTAAAAGATGTTCTGATCTAAAATGGAATGAAGTAATACTGCATTACAGAAACTTTCAAAAACCTTGTATCGTATATTTAATGTATAAATCTATTTCGATAATTTATATTACATACAGCAGCGTTTCCCAATCGTAATAAATCCCGGAATCCTTTATTGAAATTAACATTTTACTAGTAAGTTTTATTCTTTTAACTTATTACTGAAACCCTATTCGGGAAATTTTAACATACAGAATATCATTATATTTAAAGATACAAATCTTGGACGATGCGTTGGCACGAATATTAATTTAAATTATCAAAAGTTAATCAAAATAAGTCAAGCTTTGACAACTTATTATAGTTAAAATAAATAATAATTGAATCCATAGATTGATTGAATAGGCACTTGGTAGAACTTTATTATAATACGGTAAAAAAATAGCAATATATTTTAGTTAAGAAAAAAAAATTATATTTTAATATAATACATTGAAAGTATACATTACTTTTTGTCAAAATAATATTTACTTGTATTTTTACAATACAAAACGTTTAATCAATTTTTTTTTGTTTAATAACAACAGTTATAATTAATTGTTTAATCTTAAATCTCTCATTATCAATATTTTTAGATAAGTAAAGGTTTAATGAAATGGCTTAGAAAGTCCTAGTAGGTATCTTACCACTCTCGCTACTACCCTTTTTCGGGATCAGATGAATAAAAGGGAATTTAAACATCATTATATAATAATGAATCGATAAACTTCGTTAGTTACTAATTTTTTCTATATTAGAATCTATAAGATTTTTCATCGATCAAGTCACTCATGTATACTAGGTAGTATTTTTTCACGCTTTTACATAGTGTATATTACGGGTTAAATTTTACTTTTTTTTAATGTTTTTAGTTCTTTACTTAAGTGTGATAATCATTGAGAATGTGTTCACTGCTGTCATTTAACGAACTGTCAAATATCAACGCTGTAAAGAAAGTAATTATCTTTATTACATAACTATTCTTTATGATGAATAAATCTTGTCTAGTCACCGTACGTATTGAAATAATTATTATGAAATTTCGTGTTTTCAAAAGCTAAACTCTAATTCAAGTACCAACATTACAAAAATGTATAGAGACTATACAAAACTCATTATGCTGGGCGTAAAAACTTAAAGCAATACTGTCTAGGTTTTATTAATGAGTAAATATTAATAAATTTAACAATTGTTTCGATCGCATCAGCCATTTTATAAAATAAATTTTTAAATACTTTATGTGGTAGATATTTGGAAATTAGAATTAATGCACCGATTTTCACAGTTCACACAAAAATATTACAATACATAAATGAAAAATAAATTGTTTTTCACTTTCTTTTTTATATTTGAACGTTTATATGTATTAACATTGGAAAATAGTTTTTAATTTCAAAATATCTATATAAAGAAAGTCTTGTTAATTTTAAATGCAATCGATATTTTCACTTACCAATACTCGGCGTCATTATATTGTAACCGACGTAACGTTAAGCAAATTGAATGCAAAATACATCATCGCACATTTCACTCTATCTTCAATAACACGGCTCAATAAAAAGGCGCCAACTTTCATAATGAGAAAAACGAAAGTGACGACAAAAAAAATAATTGATGATGACCAATATACTATACGAGATAAATTATTATTCCTGCCATTCTACTACGGAATGGTCGAAATCATAGCACATTCGTTACGTTACGAAATGGTTTTTTTAGAACGTGTTTAATATTAAATTTTTACAAGAAGGCATATGTATGATGATTATACACAGATCAACACTTTTATGTTGTATACTACGTATGTATTTTTATTAAAGTAAATAGAAAAGATTTAGAATAAATGGTTGAATAATTTACATATAAATATCTTTTATTCAAAAAAATGTTTATTATATTACTTTCAACTTTTTTAATACACTAATAAATATCACCATGTATCTCTTGAATACGCATATATGAATATAACATACTATTGTATTATGTGTGTTCCTTTGGTTTCTAGCTTGTCCGTGCGTTCAGGTTTGTTAGCCTACTTTACATACCTATATTTATAAATTTGTGGATTGGGCGTAAACGGAAATAAATACCGATGTCAGAAATTGTTATTTGAAATACAGTCAGAATATTTTTTTTCTAACATACATATTCATACATCCATATTTTATAGTTTGTGAATTTATAATATGAAGATGTTAATATGTAAATGAATTCTGAGACTTCCAATTCCAAAACGTTGCTTGTTTATATGAGTACAGGGAGTCAATTATATTACGTAGCTGACGCTTATAAATAAAAATAAATTGCATACTTCAAACATCACTAAATTTCTATTCAATATTTTTACTATTTTGATATCGTCGTCCTATCGAAGATGACGATCAAATATGATACATTGCTTTACATTGAGTCATTAACATTTTAATAGATTATCATCGACTCACTTCCTATGACGATTTTCTATTGTTAATATAACTGCTTTTGAAACTCATAACAAAATTTCTTGCATTGATAACTTTTAAATATTATATTTCCCTATCATCAATATTCAGTGCTGTATATCCGAATTCTATATTTCTTGAAAGTGGTCAAAAAATATAACATATTTATTTAATAAAACAATAAAATTTCTTCATAATTTTCTTTCGTGGAATTCGTTGATAAAAATATATTCAGTATTTTAGAATATTCGAAATGGAATAAAATATTTTGTAAAGTATATATTCCAATTTTAATTGTATTTCGTATAAAATGAAACGAAATACAAAGACTTTTTAAAGCGGATATTCAAAAAAACTTTAGCTGTAAAAAACGATGGCGTCACTACACGTAATCTAGTTGTTGATTAATTCAACACTGCGCCAGCGCAAACTGATAGGACTTTCCCCGCTATTGTGTCATAAGCGCATTTCACTCTTTATTGATGACATGTGACCGCCGTACAAGGACGTCATATTGACATAGCTGTATTTCTGCTTAGATGCAACAGTGGAATCGTAATGATATATAGTTTTGCATTTAAATTTATACAAACCAGAAGCTATCAGGTGGACAATGGAGAGTATGGCACACCTCTCGTTAACAAAACACGTCAGATGATATAAATAGAGAAATAAACATTCGTCTGATTAATCCATGTTGGATGAAACTAATTAAATATATGATTTGTTTAAAAGTACAACTCTTTAATATGAAAGATTTTACCGTAAAATTTTTAAGTCTGAAGTATTGAACAAGCTTAAAATTTATAATCGTAAGAAATTGATCGTATATTTTCAGAATTATCGAAAATACCGAAAGTTTCTATTGAGAATAATACGGAAGTCATTGCATTTATTGAAGTATTCATATTATTGTATTTTACGTTTGATTAATGACTTGTTACGTAAACATATTTCTTTCGTTTACTATTCAACTTTCCATTAATAATAATTATCTTTAACAGTTTCTTGTATTTTATTCTAATGCATGCGGTCAAAAATATGTTTATGTGATGACGATTGTTTTTTATACATTACTTTATTACGCACCGTTATATTGTGATGCACGATTTCAATTCTCGAACTTAGAGATAAAGTGTGTAAGTTTCTTCTGCGATTTGACTCTCGAATTAAGTTTTTAACTCTTTTTAACGATAGAACATATAATTGAGATTAAAGCGCAGAGTACTTCAAGACTGATTTAACTAAAATTTTACACAATGTGTTTTTATCTTGTTAAAAGTAAATATATCAAAATGTTGTCATTTTCAATTTGTTTCTTTTATCTTAATTGATAAGACCGTATTTTTTTTTTTTTGAAATATTAAATTATTCTTTTTGTTTACACTTCACTAAAGTTTAAAAGAAAATGAATGAAATAATTTCAAAAAAATCAATGTATAACTATTAAGATTTAAATAAATAAATGAAATACGGCTTGTATATTAATCGGTTTATTATAAATAATAAAAACACACTTTCATTACTATCTTTAAAATTTATTTTTAATTGGACCGGTTTCTCTTAAATATATACATATTTCAAAGCAGTTGTTGAAACCATGTAGCTATACATATATATCGAAGTATAATATAAATGAGTCATGTCAAAAAGTTATGACGGTGAAATAAATGAAAAAATATTAGCCTTCGTTGTAATGAAAAGCTCCGGTTAAATGCTTTTAATTAGAACAATAAACTTATATAGATTAAATTGCATATTCCTATTACGTAAGTGGTTTTTTTTATATTTTCGGTCATAAGCTCTTTCGATTCATATCACGACTTGGTTGCTTAAGACAACTACATTTGATCCTTATATTGTAAATGACATTGGACTTGCAGTGAATTATAAATTGTCTATTAAGAAATGACCTTATATTATTCATTGTCTGCAATCAGCCAGTTCTATTCTAGTTGACAAGCTTTCGACTCACTTGAGAACGTATAAGATATTATATTCAATTTAGTTGATAAATATAAAAATATTTTTGACGTCAGTCGTATAATGCAATCGAATCAATTCTTGTATAAGATTTATCATACTATTTAATACAAAACGCACCCTGTTTCATAACTAGCGACTATATCAATAATAATTATTGAAATACATAACATTTTGGTTGTAGTAAAATTAAAAATGTTTTTTTTCTGTTTCAAACAAAAAATATGATTTTCTTGGGTAAAAAATGAAAACAGTATTTATTACTTTATTAAATTTCAATATCTTATTTAGACTAAATATTTATTAATATCTGATTGAAATACTGTTTAAATACATTTTTTATCATATGGATGTTATGCAATCAATTACTTTTTATATTTAATAATACAGGCAAAAAAAATGCCACAATGTATGTATGATAGGTAGATTTATGAGTATTTATGAGTAGTATATGATGATCCATAAAAAAACCATTGAATCTGGAGAACATGAACTGTCTAAAATAAATGTATAACAATTTGTATAGCTATGCTCTCCACAATGCAATAATTTTTTTATTCAATGAGACAGTGCTTTGATATATAATAACACTTTTAGTTGCACTTCATCGTACTGTCATTCTAAAAAAACGCATACAATTATTACAATTTGTAGAGTAATTGTGACATTAATTGCTATATGAAGCGATCTAATATTTATAATATTTCTTCGCATACGTACATTACATACGTACCATTAATGTTATAAATGAATCGAGGTATAATAAAGCAACAAAAGCTCAAAACATCTCTTTGTACAGATTTCACAGTGTTTTCTAAAAACGTAATATGCTTTTAAATGTCTTATATTACAAATTTGAATTGTTACAATTTTGTACCATTCTATATGTTTTGTCACTATCGACCCGGGTTTCGCCTTGCGGCATCTTCAGGCATTCTATCACACGGATGCAACAGAACTGACATATGGAATGGTACAAAATTGTAACAATTCAAATTTGATATTGAAATTCCATCAAGCACCTTCAGTCGATATCATAAATTAGACTTATATTACATTTATTCATACTATTCAAAGGCCAAACCCTTGATATATTTTCTATTACTTAAAAATTATCTTTATGACCCAATGCGTAATTTTTATAAAGTTTCTTGAATAAAAATAAAAATAAATAATTGAATACTTTATTAACATTAGTGTGACAATAATTATTGCAATTATGAAAGTCTCTTATATTTATTTAAGTGGGTATCCAACCGGTAAACTACTCGATCAGATATCTTGAATTAGTCTATAATCTGACAGATTTTTGTGTATCGCCACAGCACTAACTGTACATAACAATATTATAAAATTAATATGTGGAGCAACACTCCCCGGCGGGGATTTGACCAGCAAAACCAGTCAGTCGATCTGTCGGTGGCCTTGCATAATCTTGACGAGTTATTGGTATTATCGGTTTTACGACAGACAGCGCCGCGGTGTCAGATCTGATAACCATAACGCCCAATGCGGCCAGGTCGAGAAAAAGTACTAGGTTTATCGATGGTAATTTTTTGTTTAAACATTATTTTGCATACCTTCCAGATTGAAAGATTTTCTTTAGAAAAAAATCAGGGTTTTTGTTATTATGTTTAACACAACAATCACGTCTTTCTAAGATATTAAATATCTGAAATGATTTGCCACAAAAACCGCTAAGGATACCCATTGCAACATCAATAAATTTAAAAGATTGATGAATTTTTATACGATTAAATTGTAAAGTCAACATATTTAACTTTAATCAATTCATTTGGTTTCGAATTCATTATCTCGTTTTATGCATGTTTTAAATAATTACAAGTTTATTTTAAACAAAAAAGTTCACAGTTTTGTTAAAAAAATCCCTTAATTTAAAAGAAAACATCAAATGGTAATTGATCGTAGCAGAAATAATAGAAAATGTTATGAAACATTTTATATAAACAACTCAAACTAAAACAATTATGACTCCGCATTTAAAATCTGAAACTGAGGCTTTTTGGACAACATTGGGGGTTAAATTAAAACTATCAAACATGACATTATTTCGTAACAAAAAGTGAAAACTATTGATTTTTCTTTTTTATGAACAACTTTTTCAACAAACTTTGACATTTGCTAACGTAAATGTGTTTTCATTTAATTTTTCGCTATCTTTCAGTTTTTCACGTATCCATAATTTATCAAATTACAGGTAAATAACCTATTGCCATCAGCTCTATTTCTTATCTTGACGTAAGTATTATATTTACAATATGACTAAAATAATTGCAATACAAAAACCAGTTTATGTTTTCCTTTTTGCGTTGCAAATAATGCCTTCAGCTGCACGTACACATAAATGTATACATATTTCTTTTGGAATTGACTTATAATATCTTGAAATAAACTCGATAAAACTATTTAAAATATATTGGTTTTTAACGATTGGATTTTATATCAAAATGGTTTTTAATTTACGATTGATTGGTACAAAAATAATGAAAACTTAAATGTCAATCAGGAAATGGAAAATTTGAAACAGTTGAATTAAAAAAATATATTTCGTCTAAATAATTTATTTATGGCTTAAAATCAATACACATTTTCTTACCACGATGAGACTTATTTATCGTATATTATCGAAAAAGCATCATAAATCATATTATTATTATATATATATATATATATATTTTAACAATAAAGAAGTCAATTTTCTACATGCAAGATAAATAAAAACTCTTTATATTGTTAATTTGTTACAGTTGTATACGAAGTTTGTTTTAAACGGTTTATAAATTATCAATATTCATTATAAAAAAGCAATGATCTGTGAATCTTTATTCTTACATCACAAATAAATACTGAAGATCTCCCGTATAAAATATTTATCACTGTCGATTTCGTAAGTTCTATTTGACTATCTCACGATTGCTCACACACGATTGCTTAATATATTTTTAGGTATAGATTCGTGTCAATGGTACCACTTATCAAAAACATTTAAGCATTTTTCTCACTGTGACGTTACTGAATACACACATAAAATTTATCTATCTATATTCAAACGCATCGGAGGAAGGAATTGTTTTCATCGCCGTTGATTTTATTTGCAATAAAAAGACTACCCTGACTATAGTTTTACTCGCTTTGACAGAATAAACTGTATACAGAATTTACTTTATAAGTATGGTTTGAGTCCAAAGATGAGATTGCCAATAGAAATTTTTAATGATCGACGAATTATTTGTAAAAGTAATTTTACATTATGTAATTTCCTTAAATATATCTGTAATTTTTTGACAGATCACTTTAATACCAAATTGATGACTCTAATATTCTACTTGATAAGCTGGAGATCTAAATAGTATGATTATAATTTTGAATCTTTAGATCAATATATTATCAATTTTTACATGGATAAGGCAGCGGGTGTTTCATTATTGGGCCCGGAAATGATCAATTGATCAAAACGCGATATCTGGTTGTTATTGAAACCAGTTTTTTTAAACAACCAGTATTTTTTGCTGCTAAAATTCCAATTAAGGTTTTCTTTACGAAAAAAATATGCAAAAATAAATAAACGCAATTCAAATATATCAAGATTATTTTAATTTTATTTATCAACCGACTTTACCAACAAAATCAAACAGTGTATTATTTTTTATGTAAAATTGTTCTCCACCGGCTTCTACAACAGCTTGTCAAAGAGAACTTTCAAAAACAAAATTTTTTCATACGTGGTTAATCGTTACTGCTTCTTTGGTTTTGATGGCTTTTTGCTGGAACGTTGTGTCAGTTTTTTTAAGAATGTCAGTTTCATAATTTAAGTGTAACAAATGAAGTCTGGCGAAGTCGAGTGTCTACCTTGACTGAAAGGCGACCAACCGGCTTTGACATGCTGGCAGGTAGCTTACGTCGAAGTGATATGCTTATAAATATGTCTCAATATAAATTCCTGTGCATAAAATCGTATAAAATTACATACTCTAATAATTATTTTAAAAACATTACACGATTATTATTCGGTTGGTGAGGCTTAGATTACGGGTGCATAAAAACTAAGTTTTTAGTGAATGCTACACAGGGGTAGCATGATATATTGTGTATGAATTTACCAATTATCTTGTGGAAACTAGCGCTGCTTTTGCATTAACTTTCGTTATGTAAACAGTTTATTTGTTAATAAAGAATTCTTTAATTTGATCATAGCTAGTTTTTTCAAATGTCTAGAAATTATTTATCTAAGTGTTTGATCGAACACTAAAACTTAAAACGGTTTTTTGTTTATTTGACAATTATGATAAATTTGAAGAATTTTTCATCAATTAATAATTGTCATATTTTATAATAAATTTATTTCTTCATAGTTATTGTTTTTTTCCACCATTATTTTATTTCTGAATAGACGTTCAATGTTCGTATAAATGAAATTCTAAAAAAATATTTTTATAATATTAGCTTTGAGTCAAGATATTTTCTTTGAAAATTGAGTTTAGGTGTAGATATTGGAAGTATTTTTTATTATTTTAACCAAGTTTATTGAACATTTGGCCACTGCATTGCTACAAAATAAACCATTGAAAATCGGAAAACAATATCCATAACCTTGTATAAGTAATGTATCATAATTTACACTTGAATATTTTAGTTTATTTTTACAAACTTTCATTACTACTGACTTCTGATTGATTTACTTAATATTTATCATTTCAACTCAAAACTGTATATGTTTTTCTTGTGAAAAAAATCTTTCATTTCTAACGGTGACCTCAAGAACTGTTCAAACATCAAAACAATATCTTTCAAAACAACTCAACGGGCTTGTTCCATGAGAACATAATTGTCACCTTGGCTACTCTGATATAATTTGTACAATTCGATCAACTTTTTTTAGTAAATGGTTGATTGCATAGTATGTATCGATTTCACTGTATGATAGATAAAACAGTGAATGCATTAACCATAAAATTAGACATCTAAAAAAAACAACTTGAGAAAATAGTCATTGTAAAAATAAAGAAACTTTTCATTGCCGTTTGAATATATTTTTTCTTATAATTAATTCATTACAGAATTTTTTTTTCTATTCAAATCTTGATTTTTTATCAACTTATTAACTTACTCAAAGTATGGATTTTTCACACAGCTTTAAAAAGCTTGATCATAATACCAAATCAATTATAATATACCGGTATACAGTTATCAACTTAAAGTTTTAAAATATTATAAGACTACAAAATGTTATCTCATCATAAATTGTACATCTTAGTCGAAAAAAGTGACCCATGATGTTGATTTACACTACATAGTGTTTTTTTATGCTGTTTTATATTTATTTTTCGGTGGGTTGCGTTTGGTAACATTTTTCCATTTCTTTCGTGCACTAAACAGTTATCGTAACGTACGCCACTGAAGTGAGAGTGGATTGAGTTTATTGAGAAAGTGTCCGCCTTTGGCTACAAAGCGTACACCTTAAGGAAGGTCGACGAGTCGACCACAACTTATTGAACACCATAATATTATACTCACAACTGGTCACAAACAGGAGAATCACACGATTGGTTACATAATCTGCTGTATTCGTTCCGCAAACTCGACGTGAATTATTTCGCTATCCATTAAAAATGATTTTATCTTTGAAATATAATATTTAACGCTTCGGAATCGTTGTTATAAAAAACAACATAAAATGTATAGTCTATACATATACGTGGTGAAATATTATTTCGAAAGATAAAATAAAATTACAACTTTTAATTCTACCCAACCTAAAGAAAAGATTTAAACATATAAGCTGTCTCAATTTTTTACATTATATGTTTGTTTGATATTTATTTTAAAATAGTTAAAAAAAACAATAATTATAAGCGATATACAAATACAGTAATACTTATTATGTTGTAAAATATTACGAAATAGTTTTCATTGCTAACATCACGTCATTGTCAAAAACGTAAACGTAAGTACAAATTGAAGAAATAAAGTAAAATTAATTGTACAATTTTGAATTTAATCCAGATTTTTTTGTTTTTTCCCAATTACTATTTCGTCCAGAAGAGATAAGTGTTTTATATTTTCTTACGTTTCAATTCCTTCGACTGGTCCTTCAATTTATGGTCCCAAAATATATTTTGAAATGTTCGAACTCTTTGTTTCGTTAACTCGGCGTCCTTCCTTAACGTGCGTATGCTTACGTTTACTTTTAGCGCTTTCAATATACTGTCATTATCATTTTCAGCTTGTTTGTTATTTCCAAGACAAACAGCCTAACAGGTCTGTAAAAAACGACTTCTGGTTTATATTTAACACAAGTTTTACCACATCAGTGAAAAAAATATATTCCACTTGTTGATCTCATTAAATTTGTACAACTGTTAAACTTTATTTTAATTTGTAATCGATGGAACACGCATTATTGGGTAACGCCAAAAAAATATCTGTAGGACAAACACATTCTTACGTGTACTTACACAAATATGCGGCGTCATATCGGAAGTCTTCTGTAAGGTAAAAAGATTTCGAAAAAATATTTTCACAATTTGAATATCAAAGTCCACTCACTGCAAATATGCAATTGCAATACTTTTTCAATACAATATTTATACATAAGATATTTTTCAACGTATGGCAACATAGTTTCGTAGGTAATTTTAACTTATATTTTACACTTAACAGATAATTAGAGCTCATCCCATTTTTTTTGCGTTAAAGCTTATGTAACATAGATACTTACTTGTGTTCTGTTTGAAATTTATTTACCATAGGAAGTATAAAAAAAAACAATAAATTTTAATTGAAATGATTCCTTATTAAAATTAATGTTATTGATAAAGGTAAAAGCATGTATCTGAAAATTAACACAATGTTACATAAAGATTATTCGGAACCATTTTCCAAGCCAAGTCGCACGCATTCCATCTTTCTTTCAAAAAGTTTTCAATAGTAAAAGTGTAGTCTCAAAAAAATTTAATTTAAAACTTTTTAACCATCTTATTTTCATATTTTCCAGTCCAGAAATAGAGACAACTAATAACAGAATAGTACAGCAACAAATTTAAAGCCAGACACTTAAGTTTAAATACACCATCTGAAGTCAATTTACGTTAGTGCGTATCGATCGATATATGAACTCTTCGTCTAAATAGTTAAAAAAAATATATTTTACAAATAATATGAAGCACGCAATTTTTTATAATGAAAAAACATCTAGGGGTTAAAAAATTAGAAACACTTAGTAGGTACAAAGTAAATCAAATGAGAAGTTTGATTCGCTTTAATTTGCGATGCTCGTACGTGTTAGCCGTGGCTTCGTAATACCTGTCTATTAGATTCCACATCCCATATAGCTCACTTCTCGAGAGTATTTAAATGAAAGTGAAATTACTTTGATAATGTGAATGTTAGCAAACACAATAGTGTTACGAATGTAGGCAAACCTCTTCAGCTGAGCGAGCGAATGGTGTTAAGCAATTACAAGCAGATCTAAGTCACATTTAAACATCAATTTAAAAACGTTTCGAATAAAATACTCCCGACAAATTCACTCTTCCTTCTTGATTTTACTCTTTAAAAATGTAGGACATCTTGATTATAATACAATAAAAGGTATCAAGTTGTAAATCGTGAAATTTGAATATAATTTATATATTTTTGACGTATAAAAAGATTATTTGCTATCCATCGAATGCTATTTCATTTCAGGAACGTATGTTTATATTGTATTTTAGCCATTCTATAATATTATGCTACTATTATGATATTATCATTCTTCTCTCAAAGCTCAACGGCCGTGTCAGAAGCATTATTTGTAAAAATAATTACTGGTATGATCAAAAAAAACTACCAAACACAATAAGTAAAAAATCTACGAAAACGATTCTGACGAAAGCGTTATGCGGAAATAATCATATATACTATTTTATTATTAAGCTGGTAACTAAAACTTTTTTAATATTACAGAATCCAAGAATCCAATTACCAAGTAAACATCAATACACAGTTTCAATAAAAGTTAATAAATATTATCAATGCTTATATTTTGTAATTATCAACTGAAAAGCTCTACAAAACCATGCATTAAATGTATAAAAAAAAGTCTTAAAATAAATAGCAGGATATTGTTCGATTCCAAGGAACTATATTTATTTTCAATTTTAAAACGATTATTTTATTAGTAACCTTTGACTCTTCACATTATTTTCAATAAGCAATAATTCTTTAAGTATCAATTACTGATGATTCATTCATTGCGAAAAAATTTTACCTTTAACATTCTTACTTCTGTGCTATTGAAACGTTTAAAAATATTATGTATTAATTTGGGTGTGTTGTAATTTACATTTTGCAGGAGTAAATTTGAAAGTTGTTTTCAATGTGTTTTAAGAAGATAAATTCAAACTATTTCTGCGATTAATTTATATAATAAATACAAAACTAACTTGAGTTATGAAAATTGTAGACTTATATATATCAGATTTAATTACGAACAGATATTTTTTTCTCCTGACTAATGTTAATGAGAACAGTAAATAGTTTTTTTAATTGCACAGCATAAACTATTTCTAACAGTTCATACCAACATATAAAGAAAAAATATTCCTTAATTTTAATTTCTATATCTATGTATCATAGAAAATAATATATTAAATTTCTCCATATGCCGAATACCGATTACTCAATTTCGGAAGATTTTTCAGGATTAATGCTTCATTGTTATAAATAATATATTTTTACAAAATTTAAGCGTTAAATTTTCTACCACGTTAGTTAAATTTATATTCACAATTGATTGTAAAAAACTGCTTGAATATGTATATTCATCCTTCACCATTTTTACACCCACTCTCTATTAATTCCTCTTAATATTTTTTGTAATGTTGACATAATAATATGATTTAATTGAAGAAACGAACAATAATATGTTTCCTCCATTTTTAAATTCACTATTCAATGTACTGCTTTTTTTTGTTATTTATATAAATTTTCACGTATTATCAGCACTGTTCCTGTACGATCATTCATTTGTACATCGTTTTCTATAAAAAATTATCTAATCAAACACAAGCTTCGATTTTATTGTTTCTACATTTTCTTTTCTTAAATATTTTTAATACACATTTCGCTTGAATGGCAATTTAAGACTTATTCTACTATAAGACCAATGCATTTACACATTTGTTTTCTTCGATGTTTATAGTATTCAAATATAACAAACATTGGTGATAGTAACGTTTTGAATAACAAAACGGTAAAAATCGACTTTGTTAACATGACTTTCTCCAATTGAATGAATGATATGCAACGGTAAACTGTGGCGCAAATTAAAGAAACTGTTTGTTTGTGTGTACGTGCGAAAAAATTCGTTTCCACTTGCGAAATATTGAAACAGTATAAAACCACTATTTCCTTAATATGAATATAACTATAGCAAATATATGATACTAAACACAAAGGAAGCAACGTGTCAGAGTATATACTTAAACGTAACTAACAATTGACTTTTTAATGCGACAAACATTTCAATGAACACGATATTATCGATAAAAGATAAACTGTTAGCCTCAAAATAAAATCAGAGAAATCTGGGAAGTCCTCTCTTTGCTATTAAAATAAAAAGATTTTCATCAAAACAATGAAATATTTCAACCAGAATAAAAAACGACATCTCTCGATAAATATTGAAATGATGATATTTTATTCATATTTTTTTATTTAATTTCTAACTGCATATTTCATTTCATGATCAATAAATTTTGAATTTTTCCACGTAATTTATAATCATGCTTGTTCTGTTTTCACCGTGAAGTTTTCTTCAAACTTGATATATTTTTAGCCTCGATTTTTAAAATTATCACTTATACACTATAGCAGAAATTTTGGCATCTTTTTTTTTTTTACTAATATTACATTAAATCTCCATGAGTTAACTTTCATAATCAAGCTAGAAGTTTTTGTGATACTATGCGTTAGTATTTATTTGAAAATAACAGTCGTTATAAGTGAATTTTGTATTGATGATATTTTCAATCCGCGAAGTCTTGCGTTCTTCTAATTTCCGTACTAAATCGGACAATATTACTTCGCAATTGATAGTAATAATTGATTATTGAATCTTGACACATCCACAAAATTTAATTTAAGTTTTCACCTGAACACAGAAGTATAATGATTTTCGTGCTGCAACCAATTCGTTACGTCGAGTGTAATGTATTATTAAAAACGCAATCGTTTTTTTCGATACTTTAGCGACCCAATATAGTGCACTTTCGGGAAAATGTATCAGACCGTAACGTGTAGTTCGAATTGCTACAATTCTGAAATTAAAATCGCATAAAATTATAACGATAATACTTTACCAAACCACTTCGTTAGTCACTGTTTATTCGAAAATTTAAAACAAGTAACGTAATTTTATGCGTGGCTAGACTAAAGAAGGTTTTTTATTTATTTCGTAAATTTATTTTATTTCATCTACTGGAACATGACAAAGTATATAGATGACAAGTTAATATCCATAAATCTATATTGGTCAAAGCTTTTGAGCGAGTGTTTTATGTGACTGCGCTGTACACAAATTCCAATTATCATCTAGATTTTTTCGTAAATTGAATTTTTGATGTGTGGTTTTCTGTGCGGTATGTAATGTTTATAGTTTATTCTACCTTCTTGATATTATAAAAGAATTAAGAGCTAATAGCTATTTTTTCCACTTCTTTCACATCTTTTTACTCTATTCATATATAAAAAAAGATCAAGTAACTAAACAGCAGACGGGTTTCATTAAAATTGTTTCAGTTAAATTTTGTACAGGAATATATGTACTTCGTGTTACGAGGGGTTGTGACATTGTATAATATTGATGCCCGTAAGCTAACAAAATTTTACAATTATATAAACTTTTATATTCAAAAATAGATCCATTTAAATTAATAAAATTAAAATATCAGTGAAGAATATTTGTTAATTTTCTATGTAAATTAATTTTAATGCATACCAAACAAATATGAAACTTATATAAGTTATTGTTTCTGAAATTGCGAGATTTTTTTAAAATCTACATTACAAAATATATCTTTTATAGAGGTCACTTACAAAATTCATTTATAAAGTATATTGTTAGTGAAAGTAAGTTTATTGGGAGAATCAAACTATACTATTTGAGGCATTGTAGTTTTCCATACTTTGTTAAAATATTGAAACAAATCTCGTAGACGTACATTCACAGCCAATGCATTATTATTGCTATATAATTTTTTTTATGTGTATGTTATATAGCAGGGGATTTTACTTGCAAAAGAATCAAAATTAATAATCATCATTAACTGGCAAAACATCATTGCTAAATAATATTATAAATGATCAAGGCTTGATAAAGTGATGAATATTAATTTGTTTTGGTAATTTGATAATTAAAATTATTATTTGCACATGTAAACCTTGAAATACCATATTAACAATAGTTCTCATCGTAATGTAAGTCGTTCAAATCAACATTAACACTTGTACTCTAATTAATATCCATTTTGAACTGATATATTCACGGGATATAAAAAAATATATGTGCCTTTATTTGATATTATATTGCATTTAATAATTTGCTTTAATTCCGCCACTATTAATCATATATTCACGTTTCCTTATTGCGAATATTGAAGGATTATTCAAAAAATTAAATTGACGAAATTTCAAGACACATACAACTCTGTTGCAAAATTTGATAGATTGATTATTATACGTGACTTTTATTTGATCTGATAATTATTAGTCTCTTGAAAGGGTGAAATTTTTTGACACTTGAATTTATATACAATCTAGGCCCTGAGACTTACTGAGAGTATTTGATGATTCAGTTAATTTATTTAGCTGACTTTAAGATTTAACTTGGAAAATACTATTTAAAGCAGTGAAAATCACTCAAAAATACAGCACATTTTTAAAGAAAACAATATTGATTGTATTGCATAAATATTTATAAATCAAGAAAGAGCGTACTTGTTGTATTGTTTTGTATGAAATGTTGTGTAAAAACCGCAAATTTACTGCAGTAACTCAATTTTGATTATACGTTTAGATTGTTACTAAGAATAAATGATTATCCTTTTTTATATTATACTTCCAAACCGCATATGTTCATTCAAACAATTTCATTTTATACAGCGCCTTAAATAACATCATCTTATTAAAAAGCTTATTGTTTTTCACTTTCAGCCTAAAAGTAATTGAAACAATCAAATAAGGCTTTTATAATTGATTATTAAAATTGATCAGTAAGTTCCTTAGAATATCGATGTATCTTATAATTTTTGACTGAACCTCGTTTATATATATGATTGTTTTATGTTTATCAAATAATTCGTCAGTTTATCAATCATGTTCATATATAGAATCACAAATACATGTCAATGAGTATCACAGTAATAATTAAACCATCAGCCGATGTTAAATTATATTATATTTAAAAGAAAAACTTTAATGCATACTTTATATTAGTACACAAATAATCGTTAAATGTCCTCAGGATTACTCCCACGGTAAATGATAATCGTTACCAAATTCAGCGGAATGTAGCTCATTGCAAATTGATTAATTATAACACGTAAATTTTTCATAATACTTAGCGGCAAGCAATTTTCACGTTTTCTTATAATTGCAACACTGTTACCACAGCCATTCATCGCAAAGTAATTAATATGGTCGTAACTGGTTAGTATTTCATTTAGAATCTTTTTAGATCAACCAGGTTTCTAGAATTATAATTTCGAAGTATTGCCGATAACTTGTATTTGTTGACGCTTAATTCTGAGTTTTATATAGCTACTTCTTTTTTTAACCACTTAAACTAATGGTTTTTTTTAAATTATTATTAATAAAATCATAACCAAAACACCAATATTTGGCACCGTCATTAATCTATTGTAATGCAAACAATTTGAGCAGCATAATAATTTTTCGTTTTACGTGTCAAAAATAAGCTTTGAAATGTACAGATGTAAAGTTCATTTAATAATGTCGACCGTATTGACTTTCAATTTTTAAATATTGTCTGATGTAAAACGAAATACGATGATAATAAAAAAAAATCGTCTGCCCCCAGATATACTCAAAACAATTTTTATATGTACTAATTAACCACATTCATATTTAAAATAGGAATTTTAATTGCTATATTTTAATACAATATTGCTTAACTTTGTTGTTTAATCCAAATCAACTATTGCGTGGATAGTAATAGCATTAATTCTACAAATATTAAAACCAGTATTACTGCGTCATAAACAGCAATCTACTAAAGTTGAGCGCCGTTTTTTTAAGATTTTTTTTGTTTTTCTGTATATTCCAAATAATTGTTATTCCGATAAAACAACTTATCACATATATGACTTTTTAAACCATTAGACATTCAATGCAACATGCCCTTTGCCAAATAAACTTAATAAAAAATCTGGAGTAATAGCATTGATGTAACTTGATTAGGTTACTTTGACTTTTCAATACGTGCTTGAAATGTTATTTGTATATATTTAGAATAAATTTAACAATGTACTTCCTTTCAATGAATTATTCAAACAAATGAATTCATAACAACACAAATCGTACTTCGATAGATAGTCTATAGTCACAAATGTGTTGCCGCACAGCCAGCAGTCGCCGTTAATGTATCAGTTAAATTTCCAGTCATAATTATTTGACAACATTCACTTCTAACATAATTGTGCTCATAATAATACGGTGTGCGTTTTATCCAGGTGACAAAGTTTCAATCCAACGTCTATCCTTAAGTCCCTATTTGATATTAACTATTTAGAAATGTCTTATTAAAAAAACATTGACTGGAATAAAAAACACGTATTTGTAAAAACATTAGTAACGTTTCATAAAAAATATTTTTATAGCCAAGCATTTTTAAATATATTGCAGATATTTAGAATTGCTGTCGCAAAAAAAGTTTTTCAAACATGTATATCTAAGTAACAAACTGTTTGTTTTTTTTGCTTATTAAAATAATCACATTGAAATGTAGGCGGCTTGAGATTTTTCCACGGTTTTTAATAAAAAAATGAATATATTACTAAACGAGTTTTCTATATTTTCAGAAAAAATCTCTTTCAAATAGTTCAGTAACTTTTTATTGAACTTATTACACGCATTTCAGTCTCAATCGTTCTCAGTGGCAGTATTTAACATTAAATATTTATAATTAAATATAAAAATTCTATTAAATATCATTTTAAATAAAAAATTTCAATATAAACATAGATATATATTGTAAATCACATGAGTGACCGTTTAAGACTATTTAGCTTTATGATTGCGATCTGATCAATAGTTATATATCAAGACATTTAATTTTATTTCCTTTTTGTTGTTAATTCCAGGTATATAAACGCTGCTCTAAAAAAATTGAATTTGATAAAAATACTTTATAAAATCTTGTTTGCAATATAATTTTTGCATAAAATATTGGTTTATAGCACGATTTATAATGAATCTTTGGAAAATATATAATTAATGAAATCATGTCATATTTTCCTAATTTTCACTTATTTGTTTCTTTCGTTATAATTGGTAATTTTTCACAATTATTTTTGTCTTTATCTCTAAAATAAAACTATATATAAATTGATAAAAATCCAAGCACTTCATTCATTGTTTCAACTATTATTTAGCAATATGTACACGGCTTTTAAACTGTTTCACATTTTGCGTTTCTTTGAAAAAATACAATAAAAAGAAAACATTTTTTACCGAAATGTAAACATTAGTAGTGGTTCCTAAGCACGTTTCTTAAGTTATAAAAAAATATTCAGACTTTAAAGCGCTGTATCATAAAATAGCTTTCAATAAATTATGTAATTGTTTGTGAAACTGCATCAGCCAAATTTTTTCAGTTATTAAAAACAATCGAACACTTGATTTTAAAAATTATGTACCCAATATAGGCATTGTGAATATTAAATAAAATATGCACCATCATAACATACAATAAATTTAAAGCTTTAAACATGGAAAAACGAACTGCCAATTTATTTTCGATTATCCTAGAAAATAATTTATGATAAATCTAAAATATTTCATTGTTTTCATTTATCTTGTGTTATCACTCACGCTCCGGGTTTCGTAAAAAGGTGATTTAAGTGATGCTGTATACCTTACGATGACACATCATTAGCTATATTCAAACCACTTTAGAATCAGTACTTATTTCTGAGCTATATTTTTTCAGAAATACATTTTAAAATCAATTCTTGTAAGAGACAATATTTACGTTCAAAATTCTTTATTTTGTAATTGCCTATGAGTTCGGTTTCCACGTTTATTTGAATATCGTCAATATCAAAACAGTAGATATTAAAAATATTTTCAAAGTCAATTTCGTCAATAGACTGGGTAGATCTTTTTACTTAATCGAATGCGTATACTAGAATGCTTGAAGATGCCAAAAAGCGAAACTTCAGCCTAGACTGACAAAACTCGTGGGTATATACGAATTTTTTTTATAATTAATTATTTTTTTAATTTAATTTCGAAATTAGACGATTTTAAAAACAAATTTTACATTAAAATTCTCTTAAACACATTGGGTCAGTATATTAAATTACATACTAGTATGTTGAAAAAACATTTTTTTTCCTTGTATTAATCCACGTAAATGTCATGGAAACTAAAACGTTTACCTCATCCCTCATGGGATTAACATCGTTATACAATTTCTCCATTAGACGATACGTAAAGCTAACGTAACGTTGCCACCTGACCATAGATATTTGCTAAAGTTACGTAAATTAAATTCAAGTGCTTAGTACGGGCGGTGCCTAATTCAGTCAAAATGTCAACAAATTTTTTGCATTCCCATTTCTCTTTCTATCACTCGTAAGATTGCATTTTGAATAGTTAATTAATTTCGACATATTCATGTTTTTCACCGTCGGGCGAACTGTTCGTGATGCGACGACGTCTACGAGTCAAAGAGTAATTATGATTCAAGTTAATTTTAATTGCGACACAGAGAAAGTCTCATCGGGTATACTTTGCGAAGCCTAGAGGTCTATAAATCAGTTTAAGTGTACATAATTACAATCAACCAAAAAGATCTGTGTCTTTTGTAGCCTTTGATGTTTAGAACAAGCGAGGATATCGCGTTACTCACGTACAAAATAAACTTTTTCTAATGTAATCACGCTATAACTTCTTATAATATTACAAACTCATCAGAAATTCTGGCTTTATATTTTTAATAATTACCCAAGAAATATTTTTTCATCGACTATATAATCAAGTGTTTTTAGATTCGGACAAATGTTAAATACATCATTTTTTTATATTGTCATGATCAGGAACAGTTTCGCATTACTAATTACAAACAATTCTATGTAAACAAAATTTTGAGTTAAATATTTAATTGTATACAAATCTAAATATTTAAGAACTGAGAAAACAATTTAAATGTAATCAAATGATATTCATGCTTATCTAAATGAAGTAAAATAGTTCACAAATAAAATATTAAAGACCTCTCTGTTATAATTTTTAGTCAAAATTAATAATCTGCCTTGTAATGCAGCACACGACACTCTACTTTGATACACGCATTAAGACAGCTTTGCAATCTAGTAATTTATAGTATTATAATTGAAATGTTACATTATTACAATCATATAACATACAAGATTTTTTATTGTAAATATGCCTGGCGTATCTTGTTTATCTATACGAATCCATTATTAAACAACTGGTTATTAAAGTTTTTCTATTTGATAACGACATTATTTTGATGGAAGTTATTTCATTTTATGAATCCCCAGTGTGTTCCAGTTTATGGTCACAAATATTTATCATGAAACCTTTGTATACGAATTGTGTTTCAAAAAACCTCAGCGGCTTAAATAATAGTTAATCTATTACAAAATATCTTGAAGTGCATCGAGGCGAAAGACGTTACACTTGCTTCCTTGTTTCATTCCACTTATTTATTTCTGCTTACATACGAATGCTCTCAAAGTAAACGCATGTAAATATTTCGTATTATTTCCTCAATAACGATAATATATTCAAGCATGCTGTGAAACTCACATTGTCAATTTCAAATTGAAACAAACTTTAAGCATCGTAGGTATTTGCTGGATCAGTAAAATGTTATCGAGTGATGATATGAGATTTCATACAAATTCTGTCATTGAATTTCAAACTATATAGAAGCATTCATATAATATGAAATAAAAACTTATTAGTGAATATACTGAACAACGAAATAAATTTTGAAATCATACTATAAATAAGTTTCATTATTGAAACGTCCTATTCGGTAGAATATAAATTGTATTTTAAGCTTTTTTTTCATTGCATTCCAAGAAACAACTTTTAAGCCATACAAATAGTTGTAGCGAATTTTGTGCAAAAATATCATTTGCTGTGTTTTTGTCAGTCGTGTTCAAACAGATTTAAAGCAAAAGTGTGGCAATAACTGTAACTATTAACATTATAGACGAATCGATAACAATCAATAAAATTCGACCCGTGTAAATCAAATTCTATACCAATAAAGTGAACTCAAATTATAGCTCGCGACGAAAAATTTAAAATGATTTATTTCACACTTCTTGGTCTCTCTTAGCTGCCATTACTGATCGACAGATATTTTTACATTTTGTGACGTAAAATTCAATAAAAAATATATTTATATCATATTAGATTAAGTCATTAATTTTTTCTTCTATTATTTACTTTTAAGATGTAAACTGCCACTTCTTGGTGGAAAGGTATGATATTTTAAATAATAACACATTTTTTTAGTAAAAATACATTTATTATACATAAAACCACATTCATCGTTTGATAATGCTTGCAATGAACAAAACAGTTTCTTATCATAAAATTTATCGTGGAAATATAATAGTATTTAAGAACGTGTTCTCTTCTTTATTTAAATCTGTTAAGACTTAAACAAACTATTATTGAAGTATGATGACATCTGTGTAAAAAGTTATTTCTCATTGAAAAAATATAGGAGATGAATAATTAAATTTGCATAAAGTTATTCGCAAATAATTTACTTGGCAACTTAAAATCGTGATGTTACTGTCCTATAAATTATACGTGTAAGAAAAATACTTTTTTTAGATATAAAAGTGAATAATTTCAAATAAACCCATGACAATGAATGCTAAGTAAGAAAATCGTGGTACTTATATGGTAATTATTAAAATGAGAAAACTCGTGTAGCATAAATATTGTAATATTTTCAATCTGTTATTTTTTATGCTGTTCCTTAAAAAGGGGCAACAACTACCGTAATAAGAAATATTTATTTATTTTATATAGTTTTCTAGCAGATCATCGTCTGCATGTACGTGTTAATCTAGGGCTTATTTTGTACACAATTGCATCTACAATTTATTCTTGGCTCAGTTGTTATACAAATGTTAGGTTTAAGTTATTTAGCACAAGAAACTAAATATTCAAAAAAAATACGACAGATTTCAAGGTTTCAAATCTTATACTTAGAAAGATTTATAGAAAATATTCATATTTTTGTGTTTCTTTTTTCTTTAATAAATTAAAATGCGACTTTGGCACATAAAGTACTTAGCTTATACACGTGACATGTTAATGGAATTTAATGTGTAAACCAAATAGTTTGCCGAAAGTGTTAATCGAAGATTTGTTAATAGGGGGCAATTGTAATCTAGATTTATAGTAGTTTGAAGTACATTTAAATTGTTAATAACACACTCTCACTGCTTCATATAAAACTATGATGGTTACTACTGTGTTATAATTTAATTGTAAATTATTTTCCACAGATAAAATATACAATGGCGCGATTGAGAATGACGCTGAGGTTAGCGGTAGTGATCGCGATGGTGTTCCAAGTGTCTGCTGCTCCTGCTGCATCACCAGATCCTGCACCAATCGACGACGACAGACCGGAAATCATCGAAATCATCGCACCTGCGGAAGTCGCACAGGTAAACTTATAACGCAATATGACTTCCCTTGTATCACAAAACATTGTTACCGTACGAGCGCTTTAAGTTATACGATTATTATGAACATTCCTACGAGGGAAAAAAGGTATCCTATCACCGTTACTTGTTTGAAATAATACTTATGATTTATTTTAATATTTCTATGAAAAACTAAATTATACATTACTTTCACTAGAATTCGGGGGAAGTATTATATTATATAATATGATAGTAACATCAAAATATTCCACATTATATTAGCTGTGATCAGGACTGAGTTAAGGTGTAGTAAGGTCCTAGAATATTTCACAAATGAGGCCCACAAGTAGAGTATTGTGGAATGGAAATGTTTATTGAAAAATCAAATTTTATAAAATTTATTTTTCTTGTACAATAAAATTAAATTCTTGGACCTCAAGCTTCACCTTTTTAGGCATATATTTAACCTGTTTTTGCTCGATTTTTGATAATTTCAACGAATCGTAAGTTTATATGATACATAACATTTCTTTTCTTGCATACGTATTGGGTTTGACCCCCCCCCCCCCCCCACACTTTTATTATATTTTTTAGCTATAGAATACCATGCATAATGGAGTGGGCGAAAAATAACTAAATGTTCCAATATTGGAACACTGAGCAAAAATGGGTTAATCCGGCCTTTATTGTAATCCATTCTTTCGTACGTAAATAAATTCAACGTTTACATTAAAACATATTTATTTGTTAGTTTATTATAAGAACGTTATAATGATATAGAATGAGTTTAATATATTCTTTACTAAATTATACTTTCAGAACACATGCATTCAAATACAATATATGTATGTTATGTTGGACAAAAAAAACACTTAAAAAAAAAAAGACCCACGAAAAATGTATCTTGTAATTTATATTAAATAATCACGTTTCTAAATATTTTTGTTATAGTAAATAAATAATCAATTATTATTTTCGTTATATCCCCTGTTGTTTTGTTTTTTTTTTCAATACAATGTGTACTTACTTATTTCGTGATGTTCAGTCGTTTCCAGATTTCTCTTTGAATATTGTTAATGCAAATAGGATGTAGTCAAAAGTTATGCAAGATATTGGAATAAAATACCAGTTTCGTGTCGGTAAACATTGCCATTGCGTGATAATTGATTTAATAACTTTACTTATAGTGGGCAGTTATTAAAATTTTAATTGCTAAACCACCTATTATATTGTGGCACAAGGTCACTATTTTGCAAAAAGTCCACTTCAATTTAATTCTAACTAGATACCTCGAATTCGAAATAGATACCCAGCCATTGATCAATTATTGGTGAAGCACATCTACAATTATTATGTCTTTGGCGACGCTGTTAAACGCATAAAATCTTTCGCGGCCAAAGATAAACTAAAAAATACAAAAAGAAATGCACTAACGAAACATTATCTTGCAATAGATTTCTATCAAAAATCGCATTTTCTTTATTTATAAAATACTTCATGACGAATAATGAATTATATAAGATGGACAAATGATCAATTGCTCGCAAAATGTACTCATAATTTCAGAATATTCTTAAAACTAATTTCGTCTGCATGACTTCATAAATTCAAAACGTTAAACATCTTTGATTCAGTTTTATCTACTAAGAATGATCAGAACAACTTTTCCAACAATTTGGATAATTATTAAATAAAATCAGCAATCTTCTTTAAAATAAAAATACGTTAAACGTTCTGGTTTCGAATAAACTGTTGTAGAATATTATATTTGTATACATATATTATAAATATAAAATGTCGAACTATCCTAAAAATTACAGTAACCTGTTGGATGCATGTAAATATAAACCTTTTAAAATATTGCACCTCAAACGTATTAAGTGGCATTTACTGAAGATTGAATTTTAGATATAAAAAAATGGAACATATTTGTATAAATAAACCATAACGTACCGTTGTCGACTTCATGATTTTTTCTCAAGAACGGGAATAATATGTAAATATTTAAACGCATATTTACTTAAAAGTAAAATATACTGAAATCATGTCTTTGAAAATAATTTTCTTCCTCTTGATAAAATTACATGACGTACTATTGGTAATTAAAGCCACGTAATATAATATTATGTTCATCATTCGATACTGGTTTAAATGAATCACATTATAGTAGGCCATCGTTGTTTATGGGTTAAATAATTTTATTTGTGGCTATTTTATAAAGTGCGGTTGGAATCGAATGACTTGTTATGTGACTATATTATGTATGTATTAAATAAACATTTGGTTGATATATATTCAAGACGTGGACCATTTCTATACTTGTACTAATTAATGGTTTTATTTACTTTCAGGAAACATTAGACTCATTAAATTTAGGAGAGCCCAATTCAGAACAAGGTGAAAGAAACAAACGAACAATTGGCATTCTCCGAGAGATGTTCCCATCTCTCTCAAAGGTAAGATTTCAATAATGTTTAAAAATCAAAAAAATTTTACATTTAGTCAAGACAATATAGAACAATAATGAAAAAGTTTACTTATAAATTTCCCGAAAAAATAACAATCCAAGTTTCCGATAAAACTTTTGTTCGATTTTTTTTTCTTCTATAGCTATTCCTCTTTTGATTTAATGCATGTGCCTTAACGTTTTCTATGTTTTATAAAAACGATCGCAACCCAAAAAATACCAACGTGTTTAAATAAAAAAAATTCTCATTTGCATAACAATGACTTCAATAATCATATTCTCTTATGAACAGGAAAAAGTGTGAAAGAATCTTCCTGTTCAAATGTAAATCTAGTTGTCAACAAATATATAACGTATGCACTAGCCTAAATAGCAAAGGTTGTATCATGCAAAATAGCAACACTGAATTGTCTAAGCCTTTTTCTATTTTTTAATTCTAATTTTGATAAAATAATCTTTAATGTCACCATAATGCATTCATTTACAGTAACAGTAATGATATATTTAGTATAAAATAATGTTGTAATATTTCTTAGAGTTTCATCCTTATACTTTGACTAGTTAAATACAAAAATACTCTCTTGAATCTTAATTTTTTTTCTTGAAATACTTTTTGTTCCGCTAGTACTTACTACGAATATTAACATATTTATCACTGTATTCTCACTTGTTTTTTATGTATTAAAAAAATAAATGGTCAAGTGAATACAAATGTTTGTCTACGCTTTGTGTTTGACATTATTTTTAATTTACTGTCGTTTATATTAAATTTAATGATTTTGCAATGCAGCATATAGTATTTAGATAAAACTAAGCATCCAAAACGTATATATTCGTTGCGTACTACTTAATTTACTAGCGATAATTTTACTTCTGAGAGTAAATCAATAATGCAATAATGATTACGAAATATTCTCATAATGAAATGTGTTTGAGTAGTTTACATTGAGATTTAGGCCATTTTGATATAATCGCTAGTTGCATGTGTGAGTATCGTGTAAATCTGATACACCATTATAGTTTATATAATGCATGTAAGCAATATTTTCTTTCAACCCATTCCAGTAACTTACAGTAAAATAATGTAATCGTGGCTTTTTAACCCACAATTTGCATGACTATAGTTTATAACGGTGGCGTAGTAATGATGACGATTAATTCGTTTCTCGTAATTAATTCTTCAAAAAATATATGTTTCATTACGTTACACGGCTTAATAACTTTTTATCATCACATCACGTTATTAGAAAAACAGCAAATCAATACAGTATTACTGTTTTTTCACATAAATTTAAAAAAAAGATTTTATTTTAAGATCATACATTTTTTACGTGTTACAAAGTGATAAGAAAAAGTAGCTTATTATTTGCAATCCGTCTTAATTCACTTGGGAAAAAAATAGGGCAGCAAATCACTATTCCAAAATACACTTATTTTGTTGAATTACAAATTTTCTCAGAAAGAACATTGGTCAGCTTGTAGCAAAGGAATTGATACGTTAAAATACATCTTATATATTTTAATTTTGATTGATCAAGATTTCTTATCAATATTCATTTCAAGTCTAGTTTCACAAATTGCATTATTGTAAACCTTTATTACATTTAATTATTCGTACTGCATAGTTTCATTATTTATTTATCAGGAGTAAGCGAGAATTTTTTTCTATATTTCTCAAATTGTATTATATTATCATGATACATATGAAAATCAAAAAAAACTTCTTTTCGTTGACATTTTACTCGTGTCATTAAATACTTTGTGTGTAAATTAATACATGTTTTCTTAACTAATATTTACAGGTACTTTTCATTTATTAATAAAAATCGTTCATATGTTAACCACTACTTGTAGTTTTTTTCAATCGGATCTATTTTTATTTAAATATATCGACTATTTAAATTATTAACATAATTTGCATAATAACGATGCTATTCCTATTCCAACTAATAATTTTTTTGTTAATAACAAATAATACAAACAAGAAAGTAATTATATTATTTTATAATGTTTTTACTTTCGAAAACCAAAGATGGAAATATTTAGTGGAAAATGGTATCAAAAATCATCATTTTAGTGTTATTTCGTTAGTGTATATATTTTTTTGTTTTGTTAATTATTGCCATTGAAATACTTATTGAATATTGTAGAGTTGAGTTATTAATAACAATTGTTTTTGTGGTTGTTGTAAATGTTACACAACTTTCTAAAACTGTATAATGTGTATTAGATAATAGTTTTTTATAATTACCTGTTCTAGAAATACAGCATTTATACTATAATCAGTAGTTTCACACGATAAACGTTCATTTATTTCATCGGAGAGTTTGAGCACGATTGTGCAATACTGCTATGTTTTCATGATGATTTTAAACAAATCTCCTATTCAATTTTTATTACAAAACTCCCGTAAAAACGAAAGTTTTATCTCAAAAATTGTATAATAAAACGATGTCATATAACATAAATATTCTTTTACGATACGTTGGAATGTCATTAGAGATCATTTGCATTGTTCCGTATTTAATCATCGATTTTTTAGATATCTTGCAACTTTCTTTTATGACATTTGAATGCATAACAATGTTTTCCAAAGATAAACTATTGACTTAATATTATCCTTACTGAGCACGCTCATGTAATAAATAGTATGTTTTATCTTTTGCTAACTTTCCATTATACTTATATGTTTATTAATAATGTTCCTATTAACCCCGTTTTATATTTTTTAGCTAATACTGCTCTATGTTTGTTTCACCATCTACAGAATATGACAACAAGATTTTGTATTTTTAGAAACCAAATCGAAATTTTATTTCTTCGATATATTTTGCACAACATATAAACAGATCAGCAATTTGCTTTAATTCGTTGTAAAAAGCTTTTGCAGTAAAAAAATCACTCTTCGCTTAGTAAATTGATCGTCTCAGTCATCAAAATATTGTCTAATTTAAAGCGAACGAGCTGCTTGATGAAAGTTACACGACGGAAGAAGAAACAAAAGTGATGATTAAAATAGAATTTATTTCAATGTGTATTTTGTTTTTTAAAAAAGATCTAATGGTTATAAAAAAATATTCATAATATAATAGGTGTGTTAAACATTCTCGTGACGAAATTAATATCAAGTTTGGCGGGATATTTTTGGCTTAATATTGTAATATAAAAGTTGACCAGATCAGAGATTAGGAACATAAAATTCTTGAATCACACGCGCGTTACAATATTTATGAAAAAAATGAATTTACTATTTAGCATTTATAAGATATATATATATATATATGTTATATATATATGATCTTTCATCAATATACTATTACTTCCGCGGTTTGAATTACAAATGAATTTGTTCACATTTTCATCATATAATATGTAAGACTCGTTATCTATTTGTCTATCCAAATAAAACACTTTTTTTAATAGTATATTTTTAATATTATAATCTTTTTTGCTTCATGTAATTATTTATCGATGATCTGTTTATTTTAAATGTCTATTTCAAAACCCCATTCCTGATCACTGATTTGGTTTTTTTCAAAATTACCGTATAATTACACGAATCAGCGTGCACTATTTTGATCGCATTCGCTAGAGCCACTGTGAACATGTGTCCCATTGTGTTCTAGATAATAGATCAAAAAATTCAGCAGATAGTGAGCTTCCTGTTCCGAACCGTAGGGCGGTCGCTTCTTTCCGGCGCGATAGGCGGCGGTCGAGGCGCCACAACTTCGACCTCGTCGACGTCTGGCTCTAACCAGGGCAGTAGGGTCTCCATTTCTCTGCCGACTTACGGCCCCGACAGCGATGATGACGACGATAGCGACGAGGACGACGATTCCAAGCCGGATCAGTCGAGCCCGTCAGTGGAAAGCCGCTTTAGCGCCGACACCGCCGAAGGAAGCACGACCGAATCGACGGCGGATAACGAGGTGCAAGCAAGTAATCTTGAAGATTCCGAACGATCATCCTCGGGCGTCACCACCCCTCCATCACAAACTTCTGACTCTGAGTCCTCGGTATCAGATCCCTCTGAAACATTCTCCGAGTCTATCTCGACTGAGGCCGCATCTTCGACGGCTCCGACGCCCGACTCTGAACTGTCTTCTTCCACAGAATCTATTCCTTCGACTGAGACGTCTAGCTCTGAACTAGCCCCTGCGGATTTAACCGATCCCCCTACCACTCTATCTTCTACTTCTTCCTCAACCGAATCTGCCGAAAGTGACTCATCTGTGACTTCCGATAGTACTCCCGAGGCCGATATCACGGACTCTCCCCCTAGCACCGCGACTCCGGTAATTTCAATACCGTTTTTCATCCCGACTCATTCCCTGCCGCCTCCGCAATAGACGATCACAAAACCGCAACACCGATCGCTCGACATCTTCGGCAAATATGACAGCCGAGGACAGACCGCATTATCTTTTATTTTGTAAAACGGATTGACTACTAATACTCTAAACTTCCATTTCTTGCAGCGTTTTGCCGACTAACCGAAGTCGACACTAATCCCCAGAGTTTTGATCATTCGCTCATTCAATCAATCTCTTCAAATCATCATTTTTCCATCATTAACAGGGCAGATCGAATGTACACAATGACGTACGAGCATCTGCGTCGGTCACCGCCTCTTGACATCGAGCGAAAATCCAAGGGACTGGAACGCCGGTCTCACGCCATCACCTCTTCAGTTATGCGCTACTAATCAGTTATTAGGTCGTACTGACGTCTACGACATAATTAAACGTTGACGAGTAGAATTTCAGAATTGGGTGATTTTCAGGCAACTTCAGGAGTGAACGCAGAAGAGAATCTATTATCCGAGGCCGAGTCGCAGCAATCCGAAGTCCGCGTGCAGTTCGCCGATCCAGAGGGAGAAAAGACTGCGGAAAATAAAGACGATCTGACTTCCGACCAAGAGAGTGCCGCTTCAGGAGTAAACGGAGCCGCCATCGACGACCTTTCTTTGGATGATGCCGATTCGGATGCCAGCGACGAAAACAGAAACAAAAGGTCAGACAGCAAATGCAATATTTAATTCACAAAAGTATTTAAAGCATATTGTTAAGTTGTTATGATTTTTTCACTATATAATAAATTTCAATTAAATTATTTCTTCAGATTCTTGAACTTCGGATTCGGCGGAGGTGACAGCGCCGCTTCCGGAAGCGGATCGGGAGGTGGTTCAGGAAATTTCTTGTTTGATATCATCAGGGTAAGCATTTAAAAAACCTTTTTAAAAAATAAACATTTATTTTTGTACAAAACATAATATTAACAATTCACAGTTCTCCATACAGTTATTACTCATCATACAAAAAAAAATGATATTTGAATTCATTCTCATATAACATATATACGGTCAGTAATAAGTTTTCTCTTGGGGGACTGAAAATGAAAAATTGCTAGGTAAAATATGTAAGGTATAACAGTGCTTAAAAAATCTTTTTTCCAACTAAATACAATTGAAATATTGTATAAAATATCATGTACTCCCAATCAAAAACATCCAACGTACAATGAATATAATGTAACATAAATAATTTGAGCCATAAAAATAACAATTAATTTTTACCTGTCCTATATAACAAATAGAATTTATCAACAATTTGACAAAAAGTGCATTCAATAAATAGATTATTAAACTTAATACACTTTGCACTGTATAATGTACTTCCAAGATGGACAAATAAAGATCTAGAATAAAATTGAATAAACAATATGACATCTTTTCAAAAATATATTTGTTGGACGGGAGACTGAAAAATGTTTTTTTTTATAATGCTATTGAAAATATTGCCATAAAAATTGTAACCTTAACAAATCTGAATATTTAACCTATCCGAGTCCCGCCCCGAGACTTATCTGTTACCTCTCCACGGTGGGCTAGCCACACAATAGCCACGCTAAAGATAACGCTGGCTGTAGCGAGCGAGCGGGTAAGTGGGGGCGGGGCGGGGGGTAAGTGGGTTATGTATGGGTTGTTCATCAGCGGCCAGCGGAGAGCATGGCGAGAGCGGCGGGGCAGGCGTTCCGCATCCTCACCGGCACCGACTCCATCGGTCTGGGCATCACGGCCACTCACACTGCCGTGCGCGACCTACCCAACCTTAACAACGCCACTAAGGTGGTAAAAACTCTCTGACAAGACCTCTCCGTAACATTTTCACTTTCTCTCTCTATCGCACTACAGCAAAAGGCACCTTTCAATTTCCCTCCTGGCCTAAATTCATCCACCTTCTTGAAGACAACTATTTCAAGACAGTCTTCTTTGTATTCTACGATAGTTATTTACATTTTTCTGTAAAAAAATGCCCTCTTCTATATGTACAAAAGCTTCAATCATTAGAAAATAATTCCATATACATTCAGAAAACTTGCTTCATTATAAATAAAAAAATAATGCTACCAATAATGATTTTCAAATAACACTGAATTTCTCTTTTTCTACATAAAGTAAATAGTATTCTGCAAATAGCTTTTTTATATCCATACTTTACACTACCATTCAAAAAAAATCACTCATTTATACATATCCGGGACAGCTACGAGTAATGTTATCTAACATTTTTTGTGATTTTTTACTCGGCTCACAGTACACATAAGGTGAAACTAAATTCTCTTCATGAAATCATAAATCTATTTAGCAACACATATTCCAAAACAAACATAAATAGTTAATCAATAATAAAGGTAAAACATATTAAAGCTGAGAACAAATCTTTGAATCCGATCCACTTAAATATTTTCCCATTGAACATCATCTTCTCCTACTGTCATTTCCAATAGATGAACACTAAACAGCTAACATGTTGACTTGACCTTTGCACAATGCCCAAACTCCATCCATCTATACTTAATATCTCTACCTAATTTTCTTTTACTTTGGCACTGTAATAATTGGTTAGTCTAACATTTTCTGCAGTTGATATTGTTGTTTTCTCATTACTGTAAATTTAAGTAGAAATAATTCAGTGATAATCCTGAGAATTAAAATGCGTCTGGAAAGTTTTATTTCAAATGGCATTCTAAAAATGAAATTTACCCACTGCCATCTGTTATTCAATCTCAAAACATTTTTCATAAATGTAAAAAACTCACTTATTTAATAGATTTAATGTGTATTTTTTTTTTACTTCGGGTTCATAGTAGATTAGTATGAATTTGTTTACTGCACCTCCTTCACTCCGCATGCTACCTTTAGAGACCATTTTTACAACCCGCCGCTTCATCATTTCAATAAAGACATCTTCAAACTCTTGTTCTCATTCTTACTCAATCATCTTTGTTTGTTACCATTGACAATATAATTAACGTTGACGTACTGACTAGTGAAATTTGACTTGTATTGACTGCAGATCGGTATTTTGGCACGGGTAACGTATGTTATTATCTCCAAATTAAAAAAGTGTACTATTACAAACAGAATAATCAATGTGAATCTGTTACAGTTGGTCGCCGGGTCAGGTGGCACTGAGCAGACCGACGAAGCTAACACGTCAGCCGATGGCGATTCCGCCAAAGGAGACACCTACACGGAAGGAATTCCCGGACCGGTGACGCGTCTCTTCATCATCGCCAACCGAGGCATCTCCAACCTCATCCAGGACCTCATCCTCCGACTCGCCCAGACCTCCGAGAGAATAGTCAACTTCAAGGCCCGTCTCATCACATCCATCATCTAAATTAATTCACTTCGAGAGTTGGGAGCATAAACGTCAGGTGTAGATTGAAAGTGACCTCTTATAAAATGATGGACCGGTCTTCAAAATCGATTGCGGCTCATCGCAACGGAATCAAATAAATTACAAAAAAGGTCACACATTTTTTTTGTAAATTTTGTAAATATTTTATATTTTTTAAAAATAATCTCTGCCTGACGTTTTCAAAAAACATTCACAATCGTAAATCTCATACGAAAATATTATTGAAGTTTCAAAGTTGCACTTGTTAATTTGAAAGTGCGATTAGCAATATAATTTATTGGTCTTGCCGCATTAAATAGTATCGTTTTATATAAAGAACTGGAGAAAATTCGTTAAAGTGTATCCGTCAAATTATAATAATATTCATTTGATCAATTGCTCAAACTTTTCTAGGTGTAAGCTAGAATAGTAGGGAGGTTAAAAATTATACGCTAATGATTAAATATGTAATTCCTGACCTGTCTAAAGAAATCTTACTCTTTCACTTGGGCGCTAGTAATGTATATTATGCACACTATTTCGCTGGCGCTTCAGCAAAACTATTCATATTCTCCCGGTAAATTTTCGATTTACATCTTTGTAATATTACAATACGCCAACATTCAAGATCAAAACAATCCATGAAAATAAGGCATCAATTATTATTATGTTTTGTAATGTTAAGATACAAAAAAAATTGTTTCTACTGTGGCATAAAAATTCCTATTAATCTTGTTATTTATTATTTCCATTTGATTTTCTTTTAATAAAAATTTTATACCAACTACAGAAAAAAAAAATTTGTTATAGATAAATTATGTAAATATGTAATTAATTTTTTTTTCTAAATAAAAAATTATAAATCAAACCAGTTTTTCTAGCTATATTTTTTTGCTATTTATATTTCATATCCACTCAGGTAAGTCCTTGTCAAACACATGTAATAAATTTGTATCTACTACTCTCCTCGTATCAACCGCATGCCAAGTGAAGGGCATGAACTGGATATAATGTCATTTCAGAGTTTACCTTATATGTGATGGGGACAGACTCACTCTAGACAACACTCTGCCAAACACCAAATGGTCCTTATAATTGTATCTTGTTTTTAGCACTGTATTTTAAATGCGTGTTAATGTCATTGTGTATTGCCATTAAAATGTAATGAAATATAGAGTTCATTTTGTCCAGCTAAAAAGGAAATAGCTTAAAATAATAACTAGACAAATTTCATATAATTATTTAAATATATTATTTTTCTCAACATTAAATAAATAAAAATGAAGAACCGCAGAGATAAACAATGTAACAAGCCACACGTACATTATGAAAACTGTTGCTTACATGCTAGTAGAAATTTGAAAAAATAGAAAAAACATTTACTTAACACAGTCCATTTTCTTAGAAAATAATTGCACATTTTCAATTGATGAAATTAAATAATAACTAAAAAATTATGCATCACCGGCTAAGAACTACCTCCATCAAAGAACACAAAAATATTACTTCACTTGAAGATTGTATAAGAAGACTATAATTTAAAATCATTAAAAATTACATAACATGTACAGTTTTAATTTATAAAACACTTGTGTTAGTTCAATAATTGAAGTTATTGCACCAATGTTTACATATAAACCAATAAATTCATAGTGGTTGATCGACATTTGATACTCGTGAAAAATAAGGTATCGGTCTAATTCAGGAGGCAGTACTAAGCTCGAACGATTGATAATTTTTATAAGAAGTGTGCACTAAAACATATTTTAAAAATTTGCCAAAAATAAAAACTATCAATATCTATTTAAATATTAATCTTACATCATATTTGATTATGCAAATTTTATGAATCTTTACGACACAATACAATATTGTTAACGTAAATTTCAGTTATTCATCAGTCTAGTTTACGTTTTAAGAAATATATATTATTATCCTCAGGAGAATTTTCGATATGCGTCAAAAAAGATTTGCAACAAAACTTACTCAATTAGAAAACATTGATAAAATTTAGTAAATATTTCACTCAAAGCGATAAAGAACATTTAAAACTATTAGCCCTTTTTCACCCATTTACAATAATTAGGTTGTATTTAAATTTAACTTAATTCAAATTCAATGAACACTTATAGAATGTGCTACATAGGTAGGTGCATAGGAGAAACTCTTAAAATAAACTTGATAAACGAAATCTTGCAAGGATAACAGTCACACATTGAATGTATGGTCTGTCGGATTAATACTGTAGAGCTGGTATTTATAATTATAAACCTATCCTATTATCAAATATTGTTAAAAATCCAACCAGTTACAAAAAAAAAAAAAATTGCAATGCAATATTGTCTTGCAGCTTGCAATGATGTGAATTGCTATTTTATACTTAGATTACTATACCTTACACAACAGTATGCAAAACTTTTTCAAGAGTATAAATATTAAAAAATAAGCCGTTTTCACTGAGAAAAAAATTAAGAATTTATAAAACGAGTGTACATTATCAAATATTATTTCATATAAAAATAGTTTGACAATCTGAAAATACTAAGTGATATAAGGAATTGGTCGTTTAAATTAGGCGTCCTTTTTTAAATGTATCTACCATACAGTTGATGAAGTAAATTATTTATTTTAAAAATACAGCACCTGGATAAATTACCTATGATCTTTTATTATGGATATTTAATATTATTAAACACTGGATGTCAAATGATACAATTATTAGCTGCTGCAGAAAATTTCATTAAATTATTGAAGTAACAGTATAAGGAACAAAAATATGTTAAAAATCGAAAAGCATATAAACGCAATTGCACTAAAAATTCATACTTTGTAATGTCACACTTCATAAGATTTTAAAATTCATGATACTTTAAACAAAAAATATAAATTCGGTAAGCCTTCATACAGCAGCCTTGATATGAAAGACTTCTGATTCAACAAATATATTAATGAAACGTGAAATTAGTATCACAGCGCATAAACAATTTTCCACACATAATTATGATATGGTTACATAGCTGCAGCAGTTTTAACGAGTATCAACCAATGATTTGAAGTCCACTTAAAAACCTTGGAAATGAAGGAATAAAAGCCTTACTTTAATACTAAATAGAAAATCAGAAGTCATGCATAACATTTGTATCGTTTCTGATTAAGAACATTAGTATTTAATAATTTACTTTTGGGTTGAATGGACTATCATGTGACAGTATAGGCCCATTGTATTAATACTTCACAGCAACTTTACAATTTTATATAATTTCAAGTATGGATGAATAAATATGATTCATTTAAGTCATACTACCAATACATCTTTATTTAAGTGTTGCAATCTGTAAATTCAGTGAATTCAAAATTGCAACTTAATACTAGCTTAAAGTACTTAATTTATGTGCTCAATTGTTTTATAGTTCAGTTGCTTAGTGATCTTAACTAACGATGCCAACCCGAATGCAGAGTACCTGGTCACCCGTATAATTCAGACGAATAAATTAAAACCAGGTGGAAAAATTACATTCATAATATATTACAATCATGACAACACCGCAAAGTAGTAAAATACATTCCATTATTGATCTATAACTAAATTGATAAATCCAATTTCGTACGGCCTAAATCAATTTTAATGCAAGACAATGATAGGCCTCGTAAGGAGATAATGGATTTATCAAAATACGCCATTTCAAAAATTGCTATCACCTATTATCTGTTGCTTGGTGATTTTTTAAAAGAATAACGAAATTTCATAAAAAATCTTATTAAAATGATTATTGTTTAGTTGATCACCATTCACTACTTATTTTCATATTGTATTTACTTAAGAATTCAGATTCTTTATTTTACAAAATGAAATATGACAGAAAAATGGTGTGAGATATCAATTGAATTTAAAACGCACATTTATTAGTATACTGATTTTATATTTACCTTAGGGTGCAGACATTCTCTGACATTTAAAATATAAAATTCTCAGATGATAAAAAAAAGTTTTTGGTATCTACAAAATCTGGAAGAACTAATAATCAATTTTTAAAAAGTTTGACTGGATAGCAGTATAGCACTAATTATGTGATTTGAGTCACTTGTTAGAGTTGTGTTTTAGATAAACAAAAGACAGAAACTGACAAATTTCCATTGCCAGCATGGTTTATTCAATTCCTCTCTTCATTTAAAAGAAGATTTACAGAAATCTTCTAAATCTAACTATTTACTAAGGAATAACTACTCACATTATTACAATTTTCTTGCAATGAAGAAGTAGAAAAATGGCTAGCATGATTCCCTTTTTTTGAAATGTCATTATTTAATAATTAATAATGTCAGAATAAAATTAGAATTTTCAATAAGTTAAAACAAAAACGGAACCATCAAAAAATCAATATCGCATTATAGTTGAAGACAAAATTGCTGAGACAAGTAGTAGAAGTTGTATGTATTATATATCAGGAACACAATTTACATATCGACACCTCATACTTATATGGACAGAATTACAACATGTCGAAGCTTATAAAATATTACCAAGCAAGTATAGCCAAGAGGTTCCAGTGGCCACGGTCTGATACGTTTGCCCTACAGTGGTACTAAAAAAATAATGTATTAGTCACATGCAGTTGTAATTAGTCAACCAGAATTAAAATTAAATGATAACTTTTAACTGAAACATTAAATTACTACCAAATACTAAATCTCTTGGTAAAAATAGAAGTATCCAGTTTTACAAAAAATTTCAAATATTATTCATAGATATCTCTGCGTCACGTCACAGTCGTGAATATGCTTTGATTCTATTTAATATTTCTCTATTTTAAGTTGCTCAGCAAAAATATTGAATAAATTTCATTCATATTAAAAAATAGCAATGTATTTTAGTTCTACAAAATTATTTTTAACAAATATAGTTGATAGCTATTTCGGCTCACGCCATCGTCAGAACTATGCTTAAACTGACATTTGCTTATCTATATATAGCTGTGCAGAAAAGGCACACAACACATCCTCTCTCCTGTTCCAACGGCCTAGCTTGTTACTTTAACACAATGACACTAAATTTTCAAAATTCTAAATGAGACAATAGGTGTCTATGACAATAAGATTATATGTGGGACGGAAGTGATCCTTCTGGAAGTAAATCAAACCACCCCTTTGTGCAACGGCTGGACAAGTGGTGATACTATTATGTTAATTTGTTCGTTAAGAATCCTTTATGATAATTGGTGTCTATTGATTTCTAGCTGTTCTAAAGCCGTCATTCTCCGACCCTTACTACAAAGATGCAAACATTTAGGGGCTGAGTTTGAATTTTTATTCTGTGATTCCTTAAGAACGTGATTAGCGAATTGTTAATCTGTTTTTTTAATGTTGAATGACCTTACATGTTCCTTAGCTTGAGTAGATATACTTCTACCTGTCTGTCCGATATAAACGGATAAACATGAGCCACAGGACATTTTATAAATACCGCTTCTGTCCAGTTTATTGATTTTATCTTTACTATTTTTAAGATGTCTGCCTAAGTTATTGTTGACCTTGAAAGCTACGTTTATTGAGTTTTTAATCTCCCGATGAATTTTTTCGCTAATGCTACCTAGGTAGTTAATATATTTATAGAAGCGGTTATCTTGTATTGGGTTCGGGTAAATGAGTTTTCTAGCTAGATTTAATTGTTTTTTATATAATAAATTATTTATCATCGTTATCTCATAACCATTATTATGGGCTATGGATTTAATAGTATGCAGTTCTTTGTCGTAATCTGCCTGACTCATAGGTACAGTTACTAGCCTATGGACCATGGAGTTATAAGCCGCAAGCTTATGATTCCATGAGTGGAGGGACTTTGCGTGAATTGTGGTATCACAAAAGGTAGGTTTTCTAAAAATTTTAAAAGTGTGTCTGTTTTTAACTCTGCTAATGATTAAGTCCAGGAAATTGATGGAGTTGTCTACCTCTATCTCTAGTGTGAATTTAATATTACTATGTATAGAGTTAGCTTTCTGTAGAAATTTATCTAATTGTCTATCTGTGCCTTGCCAACAAATCAAGATATCATCTACATATCGGTAGTAATATACTATATTATTTTTATCTAATTCAAGAAGTTTAGATTCAAAGTTGTCCATAAAAATTTCTGCAAGTAATGGGCTTAGAGGGCTGCCCATTGGCAACCCGTCATTTTGTTGGTAAAATGTTCCGTTAAATTTAAAGTAATTCGTTTCAATACACACTTGAATTAAAGAGTAAATCTCTTCAGATTCAAATGGATGTACCTTAGATTTTTCTAATATGTCATGTAGCGTTCCCAAGCATTCCTTAACAGGAATGTTAGTGAATAAACTAGCGACATCTAATGATATGAGTTTACTATTCGGGGGCAATTGTCTATTTTTGATTTTGTCTATTAAATCTATTGAGTTTTCTAAGCTATGTGTAGGCTTGAATTTAGTTTTATCTTTAAATATTTTATTCATCAAATAGGCCAGTTTAGCTGTCGGAGTATTCGTAAAGGATACCACCGGTCTAATAGGGGTGCCGACTTTATGAATTTTAGGCTGTCCGTAGAGTAACGGTGCCGTTGGATTCATCAGATTGACGACCCTCTTCTTAGATTCGGTGGGGAAAACTATGTTGCAATCTTTTACCGTATTCTTGATTTTAGCCACTAATTTAACCGTAGGGTCTTTTGTTAACTTTGTGAAATCGGATGGTTTGAGGAAGTCATTTACTTTATCGATATAGTTTTTTTATTTAATATAACTATCGAGTTGCCTTTGTCTGCTTTAGTTACAATGAGATTATTAGTTTAACCTTGGTTTTAATATTTTTGAGGGTTTTAATTTCTTTATTCTGCGGTCTAAGCTTAATTGAGTTTACTGAGTTTGATATTAATTTGGCTGTAGTGTGTTTGAGTAAGCTAACTCTATACACAGTAATATTAAATTCACACTAGAGATAGAGGTAGACAACTCCATCAATTTCCTGGACTTAACCATTAGCAGAGTTAAAAACAGACACACTTTTAAAATTTTTAGAAAACCTACCTTTTGTGATACCACAATTCACGCAAAGTCCCTCCACTCATGGAATCATAAGCTTGCAGCTTATAACTCCATGGTCCATAGGCTAGAAACTGTACCTATGAGTCAGGCAGATTACGACAAAGAACTGCATACTATTAAATCCATAGCCCATAATAATGGTTATGAGATAACGACGATAAATAATTTATTATATAAAAAACAATTAAATCTAGCTAGAAAACTCATTTACCCGAACCCAATACAAGATAACCGCTTCTATAAATCTATTGACTACCTAGGTAGCATTAGCGAAAAAATTCATCGGGAGATTAAAAACTCAATAAACGTAGCTTTCAAGGTCAACAATAACTTAGGCAGACATCTTAAAAATAGTAAAGATAAAATCAATAAACTGGACAGAAGCGGTATTTATAAAATGTCCTGTGGCTCATGTTTATCCGTTTATATCGGACAGACAGGTAGAAGTATATCTACTCGAGCTAAGGAACATGTAAGATCATTCAACATTAAAAAAACAGATTCACAATTCACTAATCACGTTATTAAAGAATCACATAATATAAATTCAAACTCAGCCCCTAAATGTTTGCATCTTTGTAGTAAGGGTCGGAGAATGACGGCTTTGGAACAGCTAGAAATCAATAGACACCAATTATCACAAAGGATTCTTAACGAACAAATTAACATAATAGTATCGCCACTTGTCCAGCCGTTGCACAAAGGGGTGGTTTGATTTACTTCCAGAAGGATCACTTCCGTCCCACATATAATCTTATTGTCATAGACACCTATTGTTTCATTTAGAATTTTGAAAATTTAGTGTCATTGTGTTAAAGTAACAAGCTAGGCCGTTGGAACAGGAGAGAGGATGTGTTGTGTGCCTTTTCTGCACAACTATATATAGATAAGCGAATGTTAGTTTAAGCATAATTCTGACGATGGCGTGAGCCGAAATAGCTATCAACTATATTTGTTAAAAATAATTTTGTAGAACTAAAATACATAGCTGTTTTTTCACCGTGTTATAATGGAGTTCTACCAAGTGAATGCCAATTCAATCAATTCATTCATATTCATTCAATTATTTCTCAGAACATGAACTAAAGTTGTGGTTTTTAATGTTCAGGGTTATGTTGAGACAACTGTAACCTTATAAAGCTATACAGAAATAAATTCAATTAGATGCAACTCAAAATATGTTTTATATTGTAAAATTCTTAATTCATCTATATTTAAGTTGGACAAAAATTACTCTTTGGTATTTTTAATAAAAGAAAATATTGAAATAAATAAAAGGGTCTGTTTCTCCAAAAGGATTAATTCAGAAGGCTGCATGAACTCATTGACTTCTGATTTCGCATGAAGCTGAAGCTGCAGGTTCTCTACCCCTGAAGGAAGATTATCATAATTACGAGAGTATTTAGGTTGATATTACGTAACCAGAAGCCTTTTAACAAAATGTCAATTAGGGAAATCAAGCATACTACGTTTTAGTAAAATGCATGAAAGTTTTATAAGAAATATTATGCGGAGTAGTATAAACATGCAAAAGCCCCCCCTCAACTTTTTTTGACATTTCGGTCACAACATTTTGACAATAAGCCATTGATTTTGTCTCTCAACCACATTGTTGTCAGCAGAACAAAAATAAGTATAAGCATTGTTATGATGATGATGATGATGAGGCTATAATTGAATGACATGCAGCTATCAATGATATTTTACAATCCTACAAAAACTAATTGCTATTAAGATGTATACTGAGAGAATGAAGCTCTGTTAAAACTTAACTGAATATAGATATTTGATTTTGTTTCATGCAAATATGAATATATACATATATATTTATCGGGTTGATCTAATTTTTATCTTTTATCTCAAAAATGATTTCTCTTAAATTTTTGGCCGGGTCACTTACATTGATTCACCTAAGCACAGTTGATATGAAAAATATTAATTGAAATAGATGAAATATAACAAACATTAATTTTTTTACGCATAAGCTGTATTAAATATTCATTAGATATACTAGAAAATAATATAAGCAGTGTAGAAGTGTCCAAGGATTGCAACATTGGTATTGCCAAAACCAAGATTGCCGTGATTGATTATGTAAAAAAAAACAATTACAATTAATTAATGACTGTTCATCTATCAAACAATTGATAAATCTCGAAAGACTTTTACTGCAGATGGAATCACTTGCCATGTCCATGTAAGGTCATATTTCAATTAAAAGAAGAATCGATTAAAAGTATTTCTCAAGAATCAGCCTTCTATTGTTATGATAAAGTTGTTAATATCAATATTTAACATATATTAAATATTTTATCGGAATAGCAATGCCCCAAGTAATGTCATCATAAAATCTTTTATAAACCATACCTAAAAATCTGCAAAATGTATATATATTGAAATTATTCATAATGGATTTTAGTGGGAGCTACCTTTTACCTTATGAAGGTAGACTAAATGTAACTCAGTGGTTTCCGAAATGGAGTATACAAGTCAACACGTTTGGACATGTCTGTATTTGTATTGGTTACTACAATTAGTATGTCCCAATACAAAAGTTTAATCCCTACCAAAATTTTGCATTGCAATATACCATGAATGTATTTTTTTAGATTTTATTAAACAAATCACTACAAATTAAACAGTGATAGAAGTAAATGTTGCGTATATTGAAAGTAATTTATAATTAAAATGATAATACGGCTTCGTCTCAAATTATTTTCTAGTTTTACACCTATAATTATACCGTATGTACAATCATTTGCTTCAGAGTCAAGCAATAACAAAAGATTTTAGAAACACTGGTATGCAATCTGAGATGTAGAATTATTTAAGACAGTTCTAACTGTTTAATGGATTATAAATTATGAAGTGACTGGGATCAAAATGACTAATTAAATTAAGGAAGGGTAATTGGCTGAAATCTGAAAAAGCGTAATAATTAAATGAATCCAAAGGTGAAAATATATTTAAATTTATGATGATTATTCATTGTACTTCACGCAGGCTTCTTTGTTACTTCAGTTAATGAACGCTCGGTAGAAAAAATATTCAACTGTTACAATGTTTTTTTTTTTAAGCCCGGACTCTAATAATAATGTTATATTAAAAACCGCTCCAACTAAACAAATGTTAGCGAAAAGACATGCAGATAAAAACAAAAATACCCATTGCGAGCACAAATAGATATTGCGAACAATTGTTAGAAGTGACAAAAATTAGTTTATAATAGATGCCCATAATATTACTTAGATGTTTAGTATTAATATCAAGAATTAAGCTTTTATATTTCGTTATTCACCATATATTCTATTACATTCTATCGCATTTTATTGCACTATATATTCCTCATTTTACACAATTCATTTCGACATATTCCAATGCAATGCAGCAACAAAATAAAATAACTTCATATTTTACAATAGATGCAACAAAAGATATTTAAATCTTAATAATTTCATTTATATATCATCATATATATATATTATTATAATATATTTATACCTGCAAAGTTTTATTAAGATGTAATGTACCTAAACGATGACTAAAAACTTTGCGCTTGAATTGCATCACCTAACATAATTCATTAGACATTGATGAGTTTTAATTGATTTGGATGGCTTAAATGTGATAATAAATTACAGCTGGTGTTAATTACGTGGCAATGGAGATTCATAAAGCCATACTATTCAAGCGACTCAACTCCATATCGGCCACTTGTAAGATTTCATCCCATTTATGTGAGGGTGTAAGAGGGGGTGTGGAGCTGCAAGAAGCGGGGGGACTGGGATAAGACGGTGAGAAAGTTAACTTTCTTTTAGAGCGAGAAGAACAAGTATATGCAACCGGATCGGCGTGAACATTCAAAGAAACAGGGGTCAACATAGCTGAAGACGGAGGAGTCGTCTGTCGAAGATTTAAACATCTTGGGCTAGTGTAACGAAAAACAGGCTTCTTCAGATTGATCGTGCCCGGAACTTTTTCTATCAGGCCGATCGATGACAGAACATTTGATATGTCGTATAATCTGCGAACCTTTGATTTGTGTTTGCGGTCCGCTTGAGATAATTGTGTGCTGTCGGTGGAAGAGGATGTCGGTGAGTTGATTAAAACGGCAACAGCCATCTCCAGATTGATAAGAGTGTTCTGAAAAAAATGTATAATTAATAAAGTTACACTCATTATAATCATTAATTTTAACATTCTAACAAAATCAAAATGATGTTTTAAAACCAGAACGGAGATAAGAACGATATCGATCAATTTATATTTCAGTGCTGTTATCAGGGCTCTTCTAATTGTTATTTTCTATTTAAGTCAATCAAAAAATGCTGGTCAAAAATAACCTATACATAAAACAGCTAATTCTTAACTTTTGGTTGGTTAAATACCAAATGTTGATGTGGTTATAAGATTACATATTGAGGGATTAGAAACGATACCTCGTAAGTCTCAAGAGAGTTAAGAAACAACACTTTGTAAATGACAAAATAATTTTACAGGAAATGGAAAAAAACCCATCTGCAACTGTATGCATATGATACATGATGCTGGCTAAATTGTTTTAGCAGATAAATACATTTAAAGAGTAACAGCTTTCCTCTATAGATTTTGATACTGCCAAAGTATTCATAGGGCAGAAAATATATATATATAAGGTGTTAACTGTCACTTCTTGATGGAAAGGCATTATATTTTAAATAATAAAAACACATTTTTTTAGTACTTATTTCCACAATATATTTTTTGATCAAGACCGGTTTCGCTCATCGCGAGCATTATCAACTGATCAATCAGTTGATAATGCTCGCGATGAGCGAAACCGGTCCTGATCAAAAAATATATTGTGGAAATAAGTACTAAAAAATGTGTTTTTATTATTTAAAATATATATATATTTTGAACAAATCATTACTTACAATGTGAAGTTTATTAACCCTGGTCATATGTAGGACATAATTTCATCTGAAATCATAGTCCGTATCGATAGACTTTTTTACATAACTCCACAAAACTGATAACTAATCATTAAAAAAAATGAAAATATTTTGTTGTGTGATTAGGTAACATTGAAATAATAAGTACAGATATTTTTGTTCCATCTAAAGCAAATCTTATATATTCATTTGGAAAAATATTTTTTTTTAATTACATTCGGATTCATAGTGTATGGTGGTGATTTAAGAAGCGACAACTATAAATTATAAATTTCTAACTTTATTTAAATCCAATAATCGAATACACCGAGTGATGAGGAAACTGAGCAGTCTGAATGACACAATTACTGACATGTGCTAGAGAGATATTTTTATTAGTATTTGTATTTCAACTTGAAGTGGATACAGAATATATTCCTTACTATGTGAATACTCTTGCATCTGAGAATGACAATTATCACATTTTAAGTTTTATCAAAATGTATGAAACTGAATATAAATATAAGAAATTAAACGTTGGAAAAATTGCTCCAAAGAATTGAAAACAAAAGCTACCATTGAAAGCTTCAGGAAAAAAATTAATACTTTTGGGAAACGTGTTTCAAAAAAAATATTCTAGGAGCTATCATCAGTGGAAAATCCTACATCCTGAAAATCCTTCCACAGCTAAAATGAATGATTTTTCCATTTCCATATCCAACTTTTTTATTTGTGCTCGATAAGTAAATGAAGGGTTCCTCTATGCCACGCTCAGGACTTAATTCTGAGTGATACATTTTCAATTCCATCTTGAATGATCATATAAAGTTTGCTTAAAAAAATGAGATTCTCTTTTGTTTTATTAGGTTGCCAATAGCAACAATGTAGGAAGAAAAAATTTTAAAATAATTTTGTCGACTCTTAAAATTTAACATCAAGTCGACTGCACTTACAGGAGGCTCCACAAGAAACATCATCAGAAACCTTTGAGCTAAGGTACCCAAAGATCTGTGTTGCGGGGATGTGACGGCCCCTCCGTTTCCATGTAGAGCATGCTTAATTCCTAATGCTTCACCCTGGGCTTTCAAGGTCACCAAGAATGGGCCCAATTTCGATGAGCCATGCCACGCATATGTGTTTTTTCTCCGATGTGTAGCACATTGAAGCGCCTCTAGTATATTAATAATATCATAAATTCTACGCTTTCCTACACCGAGGCTATGGGCTGTTTTATCAAGGTGAATTTCCGCATGCCCACTGCAGTTGTGTAAGGGATATAATTTCAAAAATCTGAAAAAAAATAACTATTTAAAAAAACAGGAAATGTTGAGTAACCAAAAAAGGGTAAAAACTGCAAGTGTCCATATAAATATGTTCCAGTGTTACTGATAAGTGCACAACACAAACATTCAGCTGAATAATAAGCAGTGTATCCACTGCACATTGAAACTCCTATTGTGCTCAAAAAAAAGGCACAGAACTCGTACATCAAAAGACAGGTTCCATTGCATAAAAAAATGCCTAAACGAAGGCATTGATTTCATATTAAATTTGAAATATTGTACTGAAGTCCGCTTACAAAAGATCCATAGTTAAATATATTAAAAATATTTATTCAAAACTATATTTACAGAATTGCAGTAGGTACATGTAATATTTTTTAACATTTTTTTTTTATTTTCACTATGCTAACTGTTCAATCCTCATTTCAGTACTGTCTTCCAACTTTCTATCCTTATAGGTCATAACAACTTTATCATCACACAAACTGGTCAGTTCAATTCTACAATTAGTGGAAATTGTGGAATATTAGTTTTTTAATATGTATATTTATTCAGTAGTTTTTGATGAAATAATTTGATCGATACTTCTATAATATAAGCACCCCAATAATCTCAGGAAACTAAAGCAGTGTTGTAAACCTTAAATCTATATGCAACGACCATATATTGCAGAAAAGGGATTTATTAAGCAGGGGGTTACTGTTTATATAATTTGAAAAATTTTAAATATTCAAATAAAATGCTTTATCAATTAACTGAACCTAAGAATGTTAAACAAACAATAGAATTAATCAAATTTGAATTTGTTGAAATTTTGTTCGATTCCACGTGTTTTTCACTAAAGACCTGGTTCGACTTCATCTTTTGGCATCTTCAGGTATTCTCTCATATGGATGCAACAGAAATGACAAAGTTTCAACAATTCAAATTTGATTTATGATATCGACTGAAGATGCTTGATGGAATTTCAATATCAAATTTAAATTGTTACAACTTTGTACGATTCCACATGTTTTATCACTAACAATCTGGGTTTCGCCTTTCAGTTCTGTTGCATCCGTGTGATAGAATGCCTGAAGATACCGAAAGGCGAATCCCGGGTCGTTAGTGACAAAACATGTAGAATCGTACAAAGCTGTAACAATTAAAATTCAAATTTGATATTGAAATTCCTTCAAGCACCTTCAGTCCATAAATAATAAAATTAATATATTTTGCAAAAAAGAATCTAGAATACTCTGGTTTACTTGCCTACACTTATTGTTAAACTTTACGTCTCCGTCAAATTAAACTATAATAACCACACACTGCAGCACTCAATCACTCTTAAATTTAAATCATTGTTTTTGTCTAACCACTCTATAGGTTGATTGGAATAAGAGCGTTTGGGCTGTTTGTATATATGTAGTACTTCTATGCGGCGCATTTTATTAAATTACTAACTGTATGATTCGCGGTGCATAAGCATCAAATACAAGCAAACGTCAGTTTTAAAATTCGATTGCGATGTAACAAATCCACTCACCGGGTTTGTGATGAACAGAAGTGGCCGGTATTAAATGAGCAAGATGTTTATGTAACTATAATAAGAAAGCAAGTCTTATTCTCTTACTACCTCTTTAAATTACCTATTAAAGTCAATTTGAGAATACAAAAATAGGCCATCAATCCTAAAAATGTGCCATATTTGATTAGGTTACCCAAAAATCTTCAATGCTTTCAAAATTAAAATGAATATACTTTTATAAAAATACATATTCACGTACAGAAATTCAATAACAAAAAAGCGATTTTTTTACAGTAGTGTTATGATAAAATAAACTGGGAAGCTCCCTTACCTGTCACATAAAATTTGAAGAGATTTTTCCTTACGATGATACGAATGTTGTAGAGCAACAGTTGTAAGCAATTTAAGATTAGCAGTTGGAGAAATATAAAGAGAGTTTGTAACTTCGCCCAAAATATTGCGTTTTGGTGTTTCAATAATACCTGGGGAGCCCCACATATTATAACTTATATTCTGAAACAAAACAGGCGGTATTCATTACAGAACGTGAATGGATACTAGAAGTAATCAAATACTCGACTATTCTAACAACGAACCTAATGCGTAATTTAGTAAAAAAACGAAAAATTGTTAAATATATAAAAGGTTCACTACACTTCACATAACCTAAGTAGAATTTGCATTATCTTTGACAGCTTTGCAAATCTGCAAAAATAATAGAGTTAACTGTCTATGGCTTCACTTTTTCCCTCTAAAATAAAATGATTCACATCAGCTCTGATTTAGTGATTTGTTATGAATATTGTGAAAATATCACAATAGACAATAATATATTGTGACAATTAAAATTCAATTTATTTCAGATACAACACATGTACATAATCTGATCACAGTTTCATTCTTGTATGATTCTGATTGGAGTCAATATTTTTTTGTTTAATAATTATTATCATTAAATATATTGGCTCATCCAAAGAAGAGCTCCATTCTTTGAATGAAGCAATTTATTTAATAAATTTGCATTATATTTAAATAAATAAAATATTCTCATTTATTTGATAATTTGACTGATATATGAAAAATATTTGCTACGTGACCCAATAAAATCTTGCATCTGTGTTATATTATATTTACATATTAGTATTATAATAAGTAAGTACTGGAATCATTAAACGATAATGAAAAACTTTTTCGATTTTATTTCATTCATAGGTTTTTGATAAAGTAAACAATTTAAATATTTAATGTAAATAACGCATCGTTGTATTTAAAAAAAAATATTGTTAAATATTTTTAATAGACTGTTAGTTTTCCCTACAAAATTAAGGTTGATATATCAGTTTTTATCGGTTGATATGTTGGGAAGTTTTTAATGATTTTTCAAAAAGAACGTTTTAACGCTGAATTATATGGCTTCAAATTAAATGGGAATTTAGATCTCCAATTACAATATTTTCAATTAATTTTTTTTCATCCCAATATTTTTGATAAAAGATACGTGTGTATTTTTGAAATATACATTTCAATCTTACGCTCGATTGCAGATCTTTTATTTATGTTCTCACGCTTTGATACCTTAGACCGACATCTAAAATATTATACTGTACGGACTTGCCGAAGCATTAGTTTAATTTTCTTTGGTCGAGTGATTATGACAATCTGTTGATATTTAAATTGTATTGATACCCATTAGGCATATTCGGCTCATTGAGTCGTAGATCATTTTATATTTAGAACTTCAGCCGATTGTTGGCTATCGCTGGTATCATTAACAGCGGGAAAATATTATCATTACATATTGCTTTGTGCTTAAATAGTTTTTCTCCTTTTTCCATGAAAATGTAAGAATATTAATTACAAAGTTGATTCGCTAGAACAGAGTAAAATTTAAATGATTTTTAATTATTAAATATTTTTATATATTCAACGGCTTTTCAAAGTTTTAATTCTTATTCAAATATAAAAGAGCTGAATGATCCTATTGAAGTGAATTATCTTGCTCATGTAATATAATATTTTCAGAGGACTTTTTTTCTTGAAGAAGTGCATACTAAGATATTAGCATTAAAAAATAGTTCACATAATATGAATCTAAGTAGGTATTGCAAATGATTGGACAATGTGTCGTCATGCAACAATAATAATATTTTTTATTCTGATTTCTTTGTTGTGATTGGGCTAGATTCGAACGAAACTTCTGGCAACAAAACGCTTTCTAGCAACTAACCAAAGAAACAGCTGATATTACTTTTTCCAGTGTCATCTGTCAGTGTACGCGTTAAATCATTTTTTGATGTGTACTATATAGCAAATGTTAGTATTTCTTTCTTTGGGGTGTTGCTTTAATAATATATTTTAAATGCCATATTAATTTGGAATCCTGCTATCTATCATACTCCGCCGTTGGCTGAGTTTGTGGTTTGAAAAGTGCTTGCCATTATTTGATACTATGGGTGTACATTAATGACATTATTCAAAATGTCAGCCTATCATTTCTTATAGTTATGCTACATGACAGGCTTTATCAAGCGATAAGAAATGATTGCACTTATTAAATGTTGACCTTGGGATTTCGTAACTTCATGTGAGAACTGTATTATTAAATATTTTGTTCAGCGTTTCCTTTGTTGTCCATACAGACGCCCAATATGTCCCAAGGATTTAGTAACGGCGGAGGGAGCAGGGATTATGGCACAAACGGTCCGCCAGTCCCTGCCGTGGGTTTTGCTGATTTTAGTCCGACAGAAATGTATAATCTGAGTGAAAATATTGCTGCAAATCTTACCTCCATGAATTCTGGGTGGAAATCGCTGGACAAGACTCTTAAACTTATTGGGACTTATAAGGATACCGAAGCATTGAGAGACGACGCGTAAGTATCATTAAAATTTCTCATTAAATATTACCCATGTGTATGTCCAAAATTCACGAAAATGCTAATGATATTCATATCTTTGACTGTTATAATTTTGGTCCATATTACCCACTTGTAGTGGTTTCCATTTGAGTTCTATAATTTGAACAAAAAAAAAAATACAATGTAATAGATTTTTTCATAGAAATTCTAATGAATGCATTACATTATTTTTGAGAATTACATCTGTAATGGTTCAGAAATATCAGGTGATAACCAATAACCTTTTATTTTTTGTTTTCCCAATGTATTTTTTTATTAAATACTATAAGGTATGGATGCCTGTGTTGTTTTAATCTCTCTCCACCTATCCCTTACATAGGACAGAAAAATGATGCAAAGATTCTAGATAGTAAACTATTAGTTTTTTCTTAACTTAACCTAATTTCCTTACTTTCTTCAAATAAAGAGGCTTTTCAACTTACACTCCAGCTCTGACTGAAAACTTGAGACAATATGTTCCTCTAGGAATCCACGTGATTTATATTGTGAGCATGCTTTAAACTAATATACAGACATATCTTCAATATTTTAACTGGCCATGGGTAACAAATATTTTAAAAAATATGGTGGGAAAATATGCAGTGCCAATCTATTATATATTTTTTTTTCCAAAAATAAGGGATTAATTTATTTCAAGTGTAATAAACAAATATTATTCATTAAATTGTAACATTTTAGAAAAAACGTATGATCTAGTTGGTATAATAATTATGTTTTAGGATATTTACGATCTCTTCTAGATATACTTATTGTTTCTAGAGCTTACACTTTGTCTTACGTAGGCAAAGTTGATGCGAACCTGATTACAACGCTGTTTGAAGTGATATATAGCAAAGTGATGCATGTGGTAACCTCAGTCCTGTGTTCTGCTAGTTATTATTTTGCATTTCTACGTCTCATGATGAAATAATAAGCTCGCGTAGGCCACTCGCAATTCACATTCCACATTCACATCTTTGCTAGATATGGTATCTCAACAGAATTTTTAGCATAGTGGTAGTGAATTTCAGATGCCACAGTCCCCCATGTGTACCGATCCAAATATATTAATTGATCAATTTATGAAACTGTCCATACTGAGATTTATACCTGTAAACACTGTAAGAGAAACCGACAACATTGATCACTCTGTAAAAAGACCAGCAAATATTCCACAATTATACCTCTTGACAATATTCACGAGCTCTTGTAAAAGTACATGTATCATTTTAAATTCTGCTGCCTATATATTGATCTGAATAAATATTTTGATGCTGTTTCATCATACACATATAAATGTTATTAGAGTTTATCATTTGAATGAGCACCATTTGTATTCCTGATGTACATTTAAATGCACTTCTGGTCAACTATGAAGGAGGGTTCATAGTTGACCAAAAGTGAATACATCAAATATTTACTAAGAAATTAAAACTTATTCATATGACATTCTAATGGTTATAGGACTTTAAGTGTATGCCAGGAATACAAATGTCGGTCATTTGATATACTAAAACAATTAACAAATACTCTTAATTACAATTAATAATTTTTTTTATACCTGCAGTTGCAACAATTATTTTATTAATGTAATTATCTTACTAATTATCTTAATTGCATTAAATTCATTTCTTTTCTCTTTTTGTATAAAAATCATAAAATATGCATGAATACAATACCTGAAAAATAATATAAGTATAAGTATATTTTGTTATAGTGTTAATGAATATTTCGATATTTTTAACTTCATATCCATTTTTATTTTTAATGAAAAACGCACCTACGCACGACATTATCTTTGAGGTGGAACATTTTATATATGTATGGACACATTCATATATGGTTAATATAAAAAATATTTTTCAATCACTGGTTGAGTAATAAATCTCCAATCTTGGATTTCAGTTCACAATTGTGTTTTGAATGTATGACCTTCCAATTGGGATAATGGATGCATGCAGGCAGATTTTTATGAATGTTATCTGTATATTTTTAAAATGATATTATTTTATCTCCTGTGTTGTATTAAAAAAAAATCCACATCAATATTGATTTGTTGGTATATGAGGATCAGTAATGATAAATGTGTTTGTTCTTTGGATTAATCATAATTAGATTTTGAGAAAACATAATTTAATAAACAAATTTTACAATGACAAAACCTAACAATATTTTTTCAAATTTATTTCAGCCCTCAGTTGGTCAATAATTTACAGAATATTATTGTTTATATTTCTATGTTCTTTGCCCTGTAACATTATTGTTTGAATCATAATTTCGTTACTCATGCAATTCGTCAGCTATACCGTGCAAAAACGATGTTGTTGAGTTGCTCTTATGAGTCACTACAGACATTCATTTTTTTTATTTGCTCCACAAGTCATTGAGCTTTTCAGTGCTCACTGCAATTATAATGGACGCAAACATGAAACATTGAAAAGATAATTATTGCTGTTAATGTCTGCAAATAATGTTACAACTCTCCCTGCTTTACATGCTACTAAATGAACAATATTTTGGTTTTACATGATTGAATAGTTATACTCTTTGTTTTAAAGAAATTTTATATATTAGATGATTTTCAACTATAAAAGAAGGTAAAAGACTTCTTGATCAATTCTATATTTTACTTGTTTTTAACATTGTTTTTATTTTCATGTATAAAGTTAATTGAAAACATAGTTATAGGTGATATTTGAAAGAGACTTATTAAATCCGTCATCTGTGGTCTAGTGCTAATAGCTTCAATCTAGTGATCAGATGGTTGCAATTGACTTTTGTAAAATGTTTGAAGTGAATAAAATTTTTCCAGTGGAATTGAAAAAAATTATAAATATCTAATACCATTTTTTTAACATGTTCACTCCCAACATGGAGCATATTGGATCTCGAATGTTTTTCTACGAGAATTACTTATACGTTTTCAAAGAGAGTAGAGATAGAAGGGTAGGATTTATGATAAACTAGTCGATTGCGCTATGCACCGTTTTTAGGATGGGATTGGAGGAAAAAAATAATTACATAAATACTGATTCGGGATCACTGATGTGTATATAATATAAATTTTTTTTTGTGAATATACTTTTTTTTTCTACTCTAATATTTTTATAAAAAGGGATAGAACTAGTTAATTTTAACACGTTCTTTGCTGAGCCAGCGTCAAAGATGTTCAGACACAAAATATTTCAAAAATTAATTCAGTAGTTTTACTGTTAAACAAACTTATAGAATTTATGATGTCGATTGAAGGTGCTTAATGGAACACGGTGAAAAAAATAGCAATGTATTTTGGTTCTACAAAATTATTTTTTTAAATATAGTTGATAGCTATTTCAACAAGCTAGGTCATTAAAACAGGAGAGAAGATGTATTGTGTACCTTTTCTACACAGCTATATATAGATAAGCAAATGTTCGTTTAAGCATAGTTCTGACGATGGCGTGAGCCGAAATAGCTATCAACTATATTTGTTAAAAATAATTTTGTAGAACTAAAATACATTGCTATTTTTTCACCGTGTTATAATGGAATTCTACCAAGTGAATGCCAATTCAATCAATGCTTCATTGAATTTCAAATTTAAACTTATAGAGGCTATCTGTAGAAATCAGGCTATATTTTAATACAATAATTATCACAAATATATGAATTTATATGTTGAACAGTTGAGATCAGATAACAGTCAGTTGGTGAATAAATCTTTCCTTTGATTTCAATTTTTCTTTTTTTTCATTTCTTATAATAGTACTAATGAGTTATGATACGCGATTGCACTATGAAAAAGCGTAAAAATTATGAATTGCAATTATGTGTAGGAGTACTCTTCCATATGGATGTCATTTGTATTAATTCAATATATACATTTTTATTGAAATATGATACATTTATAAAAATAGCAACTGAAACCACAAAAGTGTCGACAAGAAATTTACTTATTTCACATCGCCTATGTATAATCTTTTTTGAAGTTATGATAAATCACTATCACAATAGCAATATTTATAATGCATAAGTACATTTATTGTTTTGAAGATAAAAAGTATGAGTATATGATTTAAAAAATTTTTTATACAATTTTCGCTGGTTAATACTGCATATTAACCAATAAAAGAATATTTTTTCAAACGTAGTATATTTAGAGATATTCAAAAGTTCATCTTTTTCATAGAATAGTTATAGAGTTGTTTGAATATTGCAGAGTTATGAACTGAATAAAACTAAACACTGACCACCATAGGTTAAAACCATCAATGAATATTTTCTTCTATACAGTTTTTTAATTTTGAATAGTAGATTATAAAAAATGTAAGTTTCCGTGGCGTTGCATTTATATCAATAATTCAATAACAAAGCTACTTGCCCTTCACCAACGGTCGTTGATTTCCTAATTATTTTACATGGCACTATCTAATGACATAACAATTTTTGAGTATATTAAAAAAAATAATTAACGGTGAGTGTCTTAGGAGCGATAACTATGTGTGGTGCAACCAGTGTCAGTTTTCAGTCAACAGAAAAGCTTTTTACAGGTTTATTTTTGATAACATTAAACGCATCCAACTCAATATGATAAATTCATTCTATTTTGATGAACTAATATTATGCAGAAAATATCTTGTTTCTGTATTGTATCAATGTTGAATAAAAAAGGTCAAAGTCAAAGGTGAATTTATTTGTACCTATTATTAGCAGCTTGTGTAAAATAATTCAGAATGATTTTCCTTGTCAAAAATAAAACAAAATATTTATCACCTTGATTCTGTCGAAATGTATATATATATATATATTGTATTCACGATGTGCAAGGTATGTTTGTAAAATTTCATCATATAGATTAATCTGCTAGTAACCAAGTTATTATCTTCCAAACATATCAATCTAATTATTGTTAATGAATAAAATTTTTAACCTTCTGAATGCTAACATCTCCTAATTACGGTGTGTATTAAATTGTCACTCAAAAATGTAACAGAAATAGCAGTTCTAATAATAATATAGAACTAATTTTTCATAAGTTTTTGTTAAAACCAACGCTACTGAATTAGTTTTTGAAGTATTCACAGCTGGGAAATCATCAGTTGATTTTTCTATGTTGATAGTTGATTCTCAAAAAAATATGAATTGACAGTTGTTAAAACCTTCTTTTACTCGCTAATTTTTGAGTTAATGCATTGCTTGATTTGTCCTGACAAATTCAATAAGATTGTTTCAAACCTCGTTTCGTGTTGGAATATCCTTTAAACGGCTCAGCAGGGAATGAGTTAACTGGTGGCTCAATAGGAAACAGGTTTATCTTGAGATTTATTAAATACAGAAACTCAATTGCAGGCTTATGATTTTTTTATGAGTGTCCATCTCTCTTTCTCCCTAGATCTTTTCTAAGCGAGTTGATCTTAATTGATTTTGTTAAAAATGTCTTCAAGCTCATTTCAAGTATTTTTTTGTGGGATATGTATCTGATACAAAAAAAACGTTTCCCTCTATTATGAATAATTATCAAATATACTGCATAACTATTATTCTATAAACGAGCATCAGTTGATATTGTTAAAGCTAGACATGCGCTATTACGTGAACGAATAAATCCAAATAACAGAATCCTTGAGATGAGCAAGAAAGAATTGTGAACAAATCACGAATTGATAGAACATTTAAAATAAACGTCATCACATATGTGTATCATTTGCAAACAATTAACTAAATAAATTATATAACTTATATTACATTCTGTAGTTTCATGACTGCAACAATGTCTGAATGTTTTTTTGCTCCTCCTATACCAGGAGCCACAGCACATACCTTTTTGTTTGCTTGCATAAGCTGTGCTGTAAATACATCGCCCTTACTTATAAATTATCTGTTATTAAGATTAAAATTTACCATCACATTACTTTAAAGAAAATTTCTATAATGTAACAACCAAGCAATAGGATTTTTTAATTACTGCTAAGTAGGATAACCATTGCCAATAGGTAATGAAGAAAGATGACGAAATAATATAATGGTTTTATATACGTATTTCTATTTTAAAACATAATATCTAATTTGAATATTCAAATTAAATGATTATGGATATAGCTGAGCATTTTATATTACATGATACAAACACTTTCATACCCACACATATTTCATGTATTCAATAAAATGCAAGACGGCAAACAAAAATGTTGATTCAATGAAGAATTTTCAAGAAAGAATGAGAATGAAAAAGTCTCCTAACAAATCGTTACAACCAACTGACTTGAGAATATCGAGTTGTCACTAATCACCTTGTTTCTCAAAAATGCAGACGGTGTAATTAAATAAAAGACATTGGCTAATTTTCATTTAAGAAAAAATGATCCTGATAACTAATGCAGCCAAAATTTATGGAGACCTTCGAGTTTCTTAGCTTTTTAAAAAAAATTACACCAACTGTTAATAACTAGATTTTTATAAAATTTTTAATTAACTTAATTTTGTAAATACACGTCAAGCAAAAATAGCAGTCATTTTATCAAGATAAAAAAATTTTTTGAACCAAGCGTGGTTATTCTTTAATCACTATATTTTTTTATCCTCATACCAAATGTGTTTTTAATTCCAGTTTCTATTACTCTTAAATTCAGGTTTTCTCTCTTTCAATGGCATAAAAACAAAATTCTTTTATATTGTTATATATTTGTCATTAAACCACTATGAATATTGATTAAAATAAATTTTCCTTATCCCAGCATTGTATGATTAGACAATTTTTATCATTTTGATTAAAATCATTCAAGATAATGCAAACATTACTTTGTCATACTTTATTATTATTTTATGTTATTTCATAATTTAATGTTCATTTACAGACTGTTAATATACATTCAATTTAAAATAATATTAATATCTACGGTCACTTATCTTATGGTCTGGGTGTATAGACATCGGGGGACTTCATGCGGGTCCAAGCCTGGCCTGTGGGTTTCTACCTGACAAGACTTTAGCTTGAGCGGGTAAAGTCAATTGAGATTTGGGTCCGAGTCGTGTTCGGGTATGGTTTTTTCTTTTCAGAAAAATACTTTCATAAATACAGTAAAACATCAATTATCTGCACTAATAAGAAATGAGGGTAGTGTGGATTCAATGCCATATAATGGCAACTATTAACAAGGAAATATTTTCGACTGAAAGTTTATGAATTTGTGAGATCATAATATAACTCATTTTGGTTACATGCTTTGGTAATTTGATTCATTAAACTACCTTTTACCATGTGTGTAAACACCTTTGATTAATGGGCACCGATTTTTAAATGGTGTTATTTTCTGCGTAAAAGACAATTTTTTGATCCTACATTATCATGCTATTTTTAAATCCACGGTGGTCACACTTGGTAACGGAGTACCCATTTTAATGTGCCTAACTGTTAGACGGTGGTGTAGAACTATATTGCAAACTTCTGATACTTCATTCATATGAACTATCTTAAAATATAATAAAAAAGGTCCCGCAATCAAAGACTTAACCTGCAAACCAAAAATATGCTCATTTGTTTTTTATATTGATTCAGCGAGAATTATTACAACAAAAACAGTTGAGTGTTGCAAAAATGAAGAATAAAAAAAAATTGTTTTTTTATTATGGAGCGGTAAGAACCAGTTAGAAACAACCATACCTTACGGATCTTCCAAGATAAACAGATCACTCATGATGTGGTTAAGCAAAAAACTACCACTTCTAACAGTTTTGTCGTATTGTTTGAATAATATGTGTACTTAGATCAGGGATTCCCAACCTTTTTATACTCTAGAGCGCATTCTAAAATATCGGTAGGGTGGCGGGCACCACCCATTTTTTTCTACGGATATTTATAATAAGACGTGATCAATAAATAAATAAAAAAGATCTCTACGTTTATTGTCACTATATAATAAACCTAGTTACTCAAAAAAATTAAAATTCTAACAAATATATAAATGATAATAAAGTAATTTACATTTTTAATTAGTGTTTATGAAAAAATCTGTTACGTTCAAATAGTGGCGGGCACACACGAATTGTTCATCGGGCGCCATGGTGCCCGTGGGCACGGGGTTGGGAATCCCTGACTTAGATGAACACAATAGGCTTATTCTGTGCCAGGTCGTTTTGTTGGCCGTCATGGCTCAATCAGCTTAAATCATTTTTTATAGTACAAGTTCTATAGTTTAAAGATACTTTAAAGACTTTTTTTTCAATAACAGGAATGCAACGCAACAGAATGTCAATTCATTGGTCACTGTGACCACAAGAGACCTCCGGCGCTTAAGAGTTGTGGTCAGACGAGGAGACAAACGGCAAAAACTTCAAGTTGAAAAGCTCACACAAGATTTTACAGATGCCGTCTCCAAGTTCTCCGAGATACAAAAGGTCGGTGGGCAGTCTGAGCACTTTTTAATTACATCAATCAAAATTAGTACATAAAATATCAGTTGTCAATATTAAATTGATTCAGTCATAATTATACAGCCCTGCAACACAGATGATAAAATATAATGCAAAGGTGATTTTATTGATTAATTAATAATACATTGTTCACTTAAAAATGGCTTAGTAACTTTTGTTTTGTGAACAATTTTTATGTGCGTATTGCAAAATTTATTGCTTTATTTATAGCAACTGTCGGCGAAAATGCAAATACACATGCCAAAAACAGCCATGTCAGATTTCGCAACAGAAACTGGCGAAGAAGATGATGACACCGCAAGACTGGTGGCACAGAAACAGGCCCAGGTAATATATATTTCAAAAAAAATTACTTTCCTACCCACAGTTGCAATTCTTTTGATCCTTCAATTAATATCTTCAGCCCAGAGTTCAAAACTTACCACTATTACTGTTTGTGCAGTGCAATGAAAAATATGAAAATCTTACATTTTTGTTATATTCAATAAAGCGATGAAAAAATCATTCTTTTTGTTATTAAAATGTTAAAATTGCTTGTACAATGGAGTTATTTTTAATACTCTTCGAAAATTTTATGTTTTATTTTAAAATTTGCTAAAACACAAATATTACAAAATAATAGATGTATAAAAATCTTATCATTTTTATCATGTCTATTACTCCTTTTAACATTACCTTTTTTAACTTTTTTTTTTTTTTAAAGAAGTACCAGTTTAAAAATGACCTTTTTTAAAATTTAATAAATTAGCCTGTTAGTATAATATCCATGAAATGAATTCTTTTAATGCATATTATATCCCAGCCTAACAGTAAAACGAATGTATTGTGTTCCAACATCTGATTTGCAGGTCAATGTCCTAATAATCGGCAACATCCTTGTTACTTTTGTCCAAAAAAAAACATGCAAAATTAATATTCTTCTCAATAAATCTCTAGTTTAAACTAGGTAAGAATAGTTTTCAGGAATATGGGCAATGAATAAATTCAGTAATGGAGAGCACAATTTTGTTGCAAACTTTCCAGGCGATTTGTAATAAAGCGTGTATTGCAAAAATATCATCAATGAAATAAAAATTTCCAACGAAACATCCAATGTCATCCGGTTCATTAACCCCAGCATGTTGAATGTTTTGAACATTTAATCTGTACAAACAATAGATGCTATAATGTTTTTATATTGTAATACTAGGCAAATATAGCTTTTCGACTCTAAGCCGAAATAGCTATCAACTATATATCTTTAAAATTTTGTAGAACGAAAATACATTCCTTTTTTTTGACCATGTTAAATATACCTTACTTTTCTGTCAGTTCAAATTGAAATAAAACCTTATTCATCAATACTAATGTAAATTAATCATCTGGCTACCAATCTATTTCTCAAATCAATTAAAGTACCAAAAATATGAAAAAGTATGTCCCCTTTACCTGCTATACCTAAGCATCAGAATAAATGGCCGTGAATTTTCTCAAGAATTGATTGTAAACAGAAATTTGTGATTTCACTTCTTGAAACTGTAACGCCTGTTGTGGCTACATTCACTTTCTACACTAAAATAATCTTTTTTACATATTAATATTATGCACTATTTTAAAATTTGTAAATAATACCCCATTACTAACTAAAAGCTTTTATTATATTTTTGCATTAAGAAATATCATTTCATTTGTCCCATACAAAATGATACAATCCTCCTCGCTTTTTTATTCTACATTATTGTATCTTTCCAGGTGTCCATTATGTTTAGTATAAATTTACAATAATTGTACTACAAAAAATTAAAAATATATCATAAAGATAAAAGTTTAAACAATGATATTATAAATTTTATTGTCTAAATTTTTTTTTGTTTGTTTTCATTTAAAATACAATAACCTGATGAAAAAGCGAATTTCGGGCTACATTTTTTCTTCTTTTTTTATCTTACATACATAATCTCCACTAAAACATAGAAAATATTGTGTACTGTATTTTGATACATGTTTTAAATGGAATAACTTGAAAAGGCCGTCATATCAGACTGAGCAATTTGTTGAGAAAAGGGAGAAGAAACTAAGTGATCCGTATGGTGGTGACATGTTAATAATGCACAAATGACACCAAACAACGTACGGACTTTTACGGTATTTTCAGTTTCCGATTTATGTTTTTATCAAATAAAAAATGAGTTTTCCCATACTTATATACATATACATTTATCTTTATTTTATTAATAGATCCGCAAGGAACAATTCCAGAGTGATTTACTTGAAGAAAGAGAGACTAATGTAAGAAAAATAGAAGTGAACATTCTTGATGTCAATCAAATAATGAGAGATTTGGGAACAATGGTGAACGCACAGGCAACAACAATCGGTCAGTGCTTGCATATATTATATTGCTCATTATTTATGTTGGCAGTATATGTATCTCCAAAGAAACAATTCTGAAATTTTACCTGTATTCATTTCATCATTGCTCTTTACTTTATGGTATATCTTGATCAATATTCTTCCAGACTCAATTGAAAGCAGCATCGAAGCGGGCAGTTCCAATGTGGAAGCAGGTGCTGAGAATTTGATCAAGGCTTCTCAATATCAGGGTAAAGTTCGAAGGAAAACTCTAATCCTGCTGGCGATCGCTGTCACTATTGTGATTATCTTGATAGTGGTTATTGTTAATTCAGTGAAAAGATAACAACCCCCTCTGATGAATCTCTCTACGACTGTACTCTAACAGAGTTGCCTCATCTCGATATGCAAACATGTATGTACTCTAAAATTTCGTTCCGGATGCTTGACTCAGTCCGTCTGCGTTTAGAAACGCGATTTGGAACGACGACCATACACAGAAATCATTACCTATTGAAAAGATTCAACTTAAACTTGTCGATATGTATTTGCAGTTAAACAGACCATCATTCTTGTAGAATTCAGATATCTTCAGTATAAAATAAACTTCATATAACATACTTACTAGCAAGTATTAGAAATTCCTCTAATCTATAATCCTATCAATATAAAATGTATGGCACTTAAATACATATTTAAAATGCGAATATATCGTATTGTACCTTGATTACGTGTATAAGATACTGTTAACTAACCTTAGAGATCACTCGAAGCTTGTCGTTCAGTAATTTACCAATTGTTTTAACCGAGTCTGATACCTGCTATGTACAAATTGCTTTTACCGACAGCATTCTCTGGACCTCGGTAACGAACGCCGTATCTGTGATCTTACAAATGAAAATTATTCTATCATCAGCCCCATCCGTCTTTAAATACTGTCATGTTATTTTTTAAAGCCTTTGTGTTGTTATTATTGTATAATTAAAATAATTTCAGTCTACGAATATGAAGAAAAAATAATTAATATTATAGGCATACTTGTACTCTATACTTTATCATTTATTAAAAATTATGATTTGCGCAATTTGTGTAAACTGTGCACCATCTTTCTAAATATAAATTATTAAATTGGAACATATTTAAAATATACTCAGTGTTTTTTTTTTGTCTTTAAAGTGATCTCATTTTATTACATTTGTTTCTATCTGAATCTATTACGGTTTTGCGATATCACTTATCTACACTCACTACTGCACACTCATTGCACACTTCCTTAACCCTTTTAATCCTACGGAGCTGATGATCGGTGTTAACTAATGTATACAAAGAATGCCATGGGATCATATTCGAAATTTATAGTTTGTATGAATACATCATTTTTTAAATTGCTTTTTTTCTTTCACTACAAAAAATTAGGTTTCAAAAATAAAAACTATTTTTATTTTGGCAACAAATGCTTTTGACTTTTTGCACATACTAGGCATAATAGGCTAAAAGGGTTAGGGCTATATATTTTCGAATATTTAAATAGCTCCATGTCCAGGATATCTCAACTACTTGTCAGGGATGATCAGAATGGCCCCACGAGTGAGTGTGCTATGTTCATAAACATACAGGGTGTTGCACTGGGAAGTTTATTTCTTTATTTCATTAATTTTGTTACAAATGTTTTCTTTAAGTTGTGTTCCTGGTTTGTCAGCATAAACATTGCTCTTTAAATATTCCCACAAGAATAAGCAAAGGTGTTAAGTCTGGCAACTGTGGAGGCAAGGTTCATCTTCAAAAAGTAAGGACTGATGATATAAACATACCAATGATAACAAACCTCTGGACTACATAGCGCGCCATTCTATCATTTTCAATGGATGCAAAGGTGACTGGTGAATAATTTAAGGATTTTCTATTGGCCAGAACCGACTATTATGTTTATTATAGTATTCATTTAAATGGATTTTTTTTCATAAAAATTAGGGTTTTCATGAGCAAGCTGTAACATCTTGCCACATGTATGGTGTCATAATTCAATTTAAAATGGATACAAATACAAATTTGGTGCATAATTTTCCACATTTTTACTGTCCAAGTCCCATTTTTGTGCATGGTATCGAAATGAGGTTAATGGATCGTTTTGCACACCTAGGACAACAGCAATGTTTCAGTTGATCTTGTCGTACGTTGTGGTCCAGACTTGTTTGTCTACTACAGAGCTTTTTACTTCAAAATCATTCACTTGACAATATAGTAGATTTTGATGACACATTATTTGTTCCTCAAATTTCACATCATTTTCCAATTGTCACAATAACGGATGATTGACATTGTTAAAATGTTTTTACAATTATAACAAGCTGGTTTGTCCAATCCAATTTATTGACTTCAGTGCTGGTACATTATTTACTGTATTTTTGACAGAACTGATCCTAAAACCTTAGAATCTACCTTTTGTCACTGTAGTCTATATGTATATCAACGATAACACAGTAGTATGCTCATCGATTATATAAGTTACAAAAAAATTAATCTTAGTTATAAAATTTATGTATTAGACAGGTGGCTGACCACTGTCTGAAAAGTGGCATAATTGAAAGTTGAAAATCATTTTGTTTATTATAATTATATATTTGTTGGATTGGCCTGCTCAACTATTCGATTTTCAGTGCAGAAAACGTCTCATATTAACCGCTACAACTCCTATGTCGAGCCTGACTCGACATCGCATAGCTTACGCCAACTCCTATGTAGAGTCTGACTCGACATTTGACAGCACATTTTAAAAATGAAATTACGGGTTTTTACCGCCTTGTTTTCCTTTCAAATAACATTTATTGATATTGCACAGAATTTGTTTTGGCCGACTGCGGCATTGGGTAAAAGAAAAATTTATTTTTATAATAGTAATAAAACAAATACAACGTCGTTGTCTAAGCCCGAACTAATCCTGCTAAAACAATATTTATGAGTACAGCTGTTCCCATTATTCAAGCTTCGTAAACGATACTCAGTTTGCAGTTGTACTGCGTCTATCTTCCCATAAACATTTACTATTAGTAATATTGATACATTACAAAAAATAATTATTCAAAGCTATGTTATGTGAGTCAGATGTGATAAAAAGACAAAAAACTTATGATGTAAAAGCAATAGTGTGTGATGTGTAGCTAATCTCGTAATATTTTCGATTGAACAATTAAAATTTTTTTTTTTTTTACATAATTGATAGTATAATAATAAAGACGTCCCATATTACAAAAAGAATTGCCACGATCAGTAATGAGTTTGAAAGCAGTGAAGATGAATATATTGATTGAATTGGCATTCACTTGGTAGAACTCCATTATAAAACGGTGAAAAAAATAGCAATGTATTTTAGTTCTACAAAATTGTTTTTAACAAATATAGCTGATAGCTATTTCGGCTCACGCCATAGTCAAAACTATGCTTTAATTAACATTCCCTTATCTATATCTATATAGCTCGAGTAGATATACTTCTATAATATTCTAGTCCGGATGCCACAGGATATCATATCTTTACAGACAGATTTTATACGAATCCATTTCTCACTGCAGAACTTACCTTCTTACTCTTACTTCGAAAAGGATTACCGGAACCAATTAAGAAACCAAAATTAGCTGTTGGACAAAAAATTGCATACAGGAAACGAAATACATTAGTTAATTTTTTACAATATAAATATGGGTGGTGTGGATGTCGCTGACCAATATGCGACATCTTATTGCTTCATGCGAAAGACGTTGAAATGGTGGAGAAAACTATTTTTCTGGGACTTCACCTCAATAGCTATCTCGTATATATTGTACAAGGAATATACTATCAAAGCAATCCTAAAACAAATTTCCCATAGAAAATTTAGAAAGGTTATACTAATAAATCTAATTGGAGACGTTCGTGCACCTAAATCAAAGCCAGGGCGTCTTTCTACATGTGACGCTGAACAGCGCTTCAATGGACGCCGTTTCATATTTTTGCAAAAAAAGGATTGCATAGTATGTTCTGACAGAATGGTTCCAGGAGGAAGAAAAAAGACCACATATTTCTGCGAAATTTGTGAGAGGAAACCTGGCCTTCACCCAGGGGAATGTTTTAAAAAATATCACACTTTAAAAAATTTTTAATAAACGATATTTTTTAAAATATCACACTCTGAAATATTATTCATAGCATGCATATCACCCATTTGATTCAATGACGTTTGAATATTCTGAAAATATTAAAATTAATTAAGGAGGTGCTACACGGTTTTTTAGTTACAAACTTGCACATTAGATTAGAAAACATTACTTCTTCAGAGACAAAAAAGTGGGCGGTAGTAATAAAAAGGTTGACGACCACTGCTCTAAATGGAAATCCATGAGAATTTATCGATATTATTTGCTTGAAAGAATTTTAAGCGGATAATATCGAAATAAAATTTTGAAAAAATATGAAAATTTTTATCGCGCCCAATAGAACAGCTGGTGTGCCCCAGGGGGGCCGCGGCGTACAGTTTGCGTAACTCTGGTAACGCTTTTTTATTTTTTTTATGGAGTGCAAAGGGTCAAAGAGAACATCGATTGAAAAACAAAATAAATAAAAAAAAAATATTTTTTTTTATCTTTATTTATTCATAAAATATTGAGATTCCATTTGAAATGCAAATGACAATACTTCAAAAATAAACTAAATATAACATTTAAATGAACAATTGAAGGAACAAAGTCCTGCTTAGTAGAACACTTAGGAAATTATCATACAATAATATATTATAAATCTTTAACAAACATGCTTCGGTAGGTAAAAGATCAATGATATAATCACTATTGTAAAATGTATGTCATTACTTTAAACAGTTATTAAATATCATTTTAGTTGAATGTCATAATTAATAACATGGAATATTCATAAAACAAAATTAGATCATATATGTACTTTACAAGAGAATAATTGAATACATTGTGTTATGGTCTCATAGGAAATGTATAAATATTGACTTGAAAAATTCTCAGTTGCCAAATAGCCTAATTCCAAGCCTGATGGAAATTTTTAAATTATGGATACAATGCTGATATATTACATCTACATAGATAAGTGGATAGTGTCAGGATACTATTAAAAATATTAATACACAGCAAACATTTACTATGGGTGAATTATTTATGCTTGATGTGAACAATGGAGATTCACTAGAATGAAATTCTTACAGGAACATATATATTGTGTACAATTGGGAAGGTATGTTATTGATCAACAAAATTTTACTTTGTGAAAACATACAAAATCCATAAATAGGCAGTACACTACTAATATTTACAGTGTTCTAAAATACCTTTTGTCACACATCTTGTTATCTTGAATAAGTATTTATGATAGAGAAATGGGAAATTTATTATTGATAGTGCACAAAACATTTAATGAAATATAAACATCAATTTCATGCAGCACCCTTATTCAACCCCAAACCTGCAGACTGATTACAATATACTATATTTTTTTGCTATCAATGAATTGACAAACTTTTATGCTAATGTTACTTTCTCATCTATATATTTTCACAGAAATTTCTCTGAAATGATTAAAATATATTATCGGATAAGAGTAAATTCAAAAATAAATTCCATGTGCATTAACTACTCCAGGTCCATCTTATTCGGTGGTCTCCAATCAAATCGAATATTTGCAATCTGTATCCACTACACTACTTTGTATTATAGTATAGGAATTTTTATCATTTGTTCAATGTCCTGTTTTTTTTGTAAATTATCCATACAAGCAATGTTTCATTTGCACAGTTTATGTTTTAAATATGCAGTGATGATTTATATAATTAAAGCACACTCTCACTGACAAAAATTACCTGAACATTGGCTGGTTTTTTTTTTTGTAACCGGCTTACAAAAATGTATAAAATATGTAGAAATTTTCTTCTAATTCTTAACCAAAGTGAATTAATAGGTGTAACATTTAGAGCTGAATGAATGTAGACATAAAAAATGCCTTGTTTAGATAGTTAGGAAAATATTATGGCTGTGGTCTTTGTTCGCACCAGTTCATTTGAAAAAATGAATTACTGGAGTAGGACTTATTTTAAATTTTTGTGTAAATAAGATAAACGGTAAATTACAATAATAATATTGTCTATTCATTCATAGCATAAAATAAACATGATAAAACTAGATATCTATAATATCCCATCTCTACAAAGGCACAGCAATGTGATAAGAAAAACGCACCAATCAGCAACTAATAATTGTAACCATTTAATGTTGCGCAAGAATAGACATACAATTATTTTGACTAAATTTGGATTTGCTAACAAAAAAAAAATGTAAATGAAATGAAAACAATATGGTCCCATTTATATATTTGAGATTTTCTTGAGACTCTTAACCCATTTGCATATCTATTATTAGCAAGATGTAAAATGTATGACATGACCGTAATTTCCCAAAAAAAACACTTATTTCCATAAATTTATGATATCAACTGAAGATGCTTGATGGAATTTCCATAAATATTATACAACCAGTGCTTCTTCATCCAACATTTTAATATTGGTTAATGAATAAATGAAGAGCCAGAAATTAAATCAAGAGATGATTATCAGGTTAAATTATTGTGGAATTCAATTTCAAATACATAAATGGCAAAAACACAGTAAGTACAAGTACCGATGCAATTAAAAAGATAGTGAGGCTATCTTGACAATTGCAGATGCTCCGGTAATTTGAGTCAAGTATTTCCTGTGGCTGCTAGTGATGCAAATGGGTTAAATACCTGAGGTGAGGAAACTTAATAATCATGCCAACAAACAATATTTAATTTCATTGAAGGGTAGGTTTGAAGCTATTTTTATACATTGCAAAATGAAAACAAAAAATGATTAGCGTTTCACTGATATACTTGGTGAATGAGAAGTATTTGCAAAAGTCAGAAGAAAGAAACACATGCGGTGATGGAGTTATTCAATTTATCTTAAGTATGAAGTAATCATTCAAGATAAAAATTTCTTATTTTACTATTCAATAATAGGAACACATTTTGGGTATTGAAAGTAAAATTTTGTGCATAATGTTACACATTAGTGCGGTCGATTCAATCTTATAAATAATTGGTGGGTTAAAAAAATGATTCAAGCCTTATATTATCAAGAATAATTACGAATGTTAGTAAAATAAGCCTGCAGTGAATCGCTTCAAGTCTATACGACATGCACAACGTTCTCAAACCACTCCCAGTGATAATGCCTGAAGGGCATGCATAAAACTATTGTTTTTTTGTAAGGGCAAATGTTCAATGATTTTTTTCATATAAATGGAGTTCTAAATAATTTAATTTTTAGTTATGGATAAATTTTATGTTATTTCTTGCCAGGTCTGTAGTGCAGTGGTCAAAGCCGTCGACTGTGATAGGCTCAAATCTCAGTATAAACAAGTTTTTTCAAATCAATTGATGATCAACATGATTGTTGAAGACTTAACAACCACTAAGTATTATAAAATTATTCGCTTAGAATCTCGCTAGAAATCATTTTTGAGGTGTTAGCTCTCACTTCTTGTTGGAAAGTCAATTATATTTAAATATAATAATATTATTTAGTACTATTTTCACAATTACATGTTTTTTTTAAATCGGAACCGGTTTTGCTCCTCACGAGTATTATCAACTGATCTTTTGAATACAAAAAGCCTAAAAAATTGTGTAAATAGCTAGTACCAATCATTGTTTTTATTATTTAAACTCACTAAAAATGTTTCACAAAATAAAAATCCATTTTATCTTTTAATAGTGAAGTTTGTTTTATAATTCACGAATTGACAAGAATTTCTCAAGTGACTCAGTGTTCGTTAGACTTTCTACTATAATCATCAAATCTCCTTAAAAGAAAATTACCTAACCGGAGGACTCAAAATCTTTTTAACGTTTGTGTGTATGAAGAGTCAGAGAAATCAACTGAATTAGGATAAAAAGTTAGTTTGAAAGGGGTAAAAATATGTTTATTTACTTAAAATTGTATGTGGTAACTGTTAGAAATATTGTACAGTATTCATAAATCATATTTACATTCTTTTCCTTGAATACCCTTATATTTACCTTTTAATCACTAACATTAACATAATGCTGAATTTATTAATTCGATACCTGTATATTGCTTTCTGGTCGGAGATATCTTGTTAATATTATAACACAGAAGAAACTAATTCCATGAATCTTTAACTTATGAACAATCTGTTTTGTAAGCCGATATTTACACCCTGACTCGTATCTCTGAGATCAATAAACTTAGAACAGTCTATTGTAATTCGAAATCCGGCTCAAACCGAAGTTCAAAATAGGTGAAATTTTCAAAATGCTTATGACTGAGCGCAATAAAATGACAATATAATTATCCCTTTACCTTATGTACTTAAGTTAGACATCGCTCTCTTTATAAAAAAATAATTTTCTATCGTACAATTAGATATGAATATTTAAATACAAGAAAAATCTCTACAGGAAGAGAAATTTTCAACCTTACTACAATACATGCACTAAATGGATTAATAAAAATTAAACAATGAAACTTAACCATACTTAACCAAGTTTATTTTGGTAAATTTTATTGCTCTCTATTTGTCTTTGCAATACTCAAATTTTAACACCTGCATATGAGAATTTATTATCATTATTATTTACGTCGGCAAATCTGTAAACGAAAAGGGCATGTGTGACAAATTATCAACAACTAATTGCGCTTGGTGAATGTCAAGTGTGTATTTTATTATAATTTTAAGTGTAATAAAAATCGCAATGTCCATATCGAATGGGCTCATAAGCAAAACTAAAGTATACTGTGTATAAATTAATTATTTTATTTGGGACACATGCCCTTCTCATGCTCATCAATAAATAATAATCTATTGGTTGTATTTCAATTTTAATCATTTAGATAAATGATTTGAAAGTCGTAGGCGTGAAGCGGTGAAGTGGTACCGGTGATTTTTGTTTTATGTAAATTCATGAGTACTACTTCAACCAAAGTAAATACACATTCATTGCATCTCATATGAAGGAAAGACAGGAATCAAGTCGAGATTATTTTATGGCAAATATTCTACTGACTGAAAAGCTACAGCAATATTACAATATGACTGCCTATAATCTTGGATTATCGATGACAAGTGATAAGTGGTACAAATTCTATATAATACTTACATAAAATAGATTTGCAAAGCATAATGCGATCAATAATAAATTAATAGCATTTCAAAAATAAACCTAGAAACTATGCGATTGGAAATGATAATAGGATAATACAGTTCACTTTTGGTATATTTAATCAGAATAAAAAGTAAATTTCAGAAGAAAACTGATAAGAATTTTCATTCAGCCTTATTTATTTCATAAATTTAATTTACATAAAAGGTAACAATAATCAAACACACATCATTTTCAACATGAGTTGGTGTTTTCTGGATAGCAGTAAGTTATGTAACTCAACCAAACGTAACCCTGCTTCTTTATAATAATACTTAAATTTCAAAACCATGATAAGTGCTGGGGGCTTGTTTATCTTGATAGGCAATTAATACAATGTGATACCAAAAAAAAAGTCGTGAAATTATAACTAAATATAACTATTAACTAAAAAATGGAATTGAAAAGATCAAGTATTTAGATGTGGACTTGGAAAATAAATGAGCGGCAAACAATTCAGTCACAGAACACCCTGAACACACGTAAACAAGCCCACACTGACAAAATCAAACTCCTTTGGTTGAAATTAATTAACATGTATTAAAAATAGTCTTTAGCATTCACTTATGATCACATAATTACTACCGTATCTTAGCCTGGCGGGACTGCCAAATAGTAAACTTGGCAGTGGCCGCTTGGAGGAGTTGCGAAAGATGTTTTGTCAGAGAGTGAGCGAGCGGAGAGAGTTCCCTCACCATTCGGTCCTGTAATGTAAATAAATGAATATTTTTAATCACTTTGTCATAAATTTTAATTTATATTTAATATAATTTATGATATTGTCTGAAGGCGCTTGATGGAATTTCAATGTCAAATTTGAATTGTTATATACTTTATACTTTGTATGATTCCACATGTTTTGTGAAATATGGATCATATTTATTGACACAGTGAAATAGGCAAGCTATCAAACTTAAACTTTTTTTTATATTTCAGAATAGAATTGTTATTCCTAAAGATAATACAGTAAAATTATCCTCCTTACCTCAAACGGTTTGACTCTAGCAATTCTGAATCGTTGAACGGCTTCATGTGCGTGCGACACCTTTTCAGCATCAGGCGAGGCAGTACTTCCGGGAGGGAAGCATCTCCAGAATGATCGAAGCAGTTCTCCACCGCCGAGATATAATCTTCTTACTTCTGATTCTACATCCGGCGGTACTAATTCTATAACAAAGAAATACAAAATGAAAATTTGGCATATTAATCATATATGGCTATTAAAATTAAGTATTGTTGACATATGATAGAAGATAACCAGATGTAACATCATAAATCTGTTTTAAAAAAAAAAAAAACAGATTCACAATTCGCTAATCACGTTATTAATGAATCACATAATATAAATTCAAACTCAGCCCCTAAATGTTTGCATCTTTGTAGTAAGGGTCGGAGAATGAAGGCTTTGGAACAGCTGGAAATCAATAGACACCAATTATCACAAATGATTCTTAACGAACAAACTAACATAATAGTATCGCCATTTGTCCAGCCGTTGTACAAAGGGGTGGTCTGATTTGCTTCCAGAAGGACCACTTCCATCCCACATATAATCTTATTGTCATGACACCTATTGTTTCATTTAGAATTTTGAAAATTTTGTGTCATTGTGTTAAGTAACAAGCTAGGCCGTTGGAACAGGAGAGAGGATGTGTTGTGTGCCTTTTCTGCACAACTATATATAGATAAGCGAATGTTAGTTTAAGCATAGTTCTGACGATGGCGTGAGCCGAAATAGCTATCAACTATATTTGTTAAAAATAATTTTGTAGAACTAAAATACATTGCTATTTTTTCACCGTGTTATAATGGAATTCTACCAATTGAATGCCAATTCAATCAATAACCAGATGATGTGTTAACAGAGGAGTTAAGAATGGTATATAGCAGCAGTTGCCAGCAGTTTGAGCCATGCAGACTACTTATAATAACTGAGTAATAATATATCCCGCAGACACTACATTTAATTCAATAAATTATGTATTTCAGACTACTTATGTTAACACATCATTATTTTTAACCTTACCTTATAAGTTGAAAGACCTGTATGAAAATGCCAAACATTGACTTACGAGCTAAGGAGTGTGTGTGATGGTGTCTCATTAATGCTCCGCCTGGACTTAGTTCTCCGAGGGCAGAGACGGCTGCAGGCGGCGACGGCTGCAGCGGGCGTGTGCCACCACTCCCAGTGGTCCACGATAGTAAAGAAGATCTTGCAAAACGAGCAGCCGACCTTTGATTAGTGCCACCCTTGTTTTGACCTTGGTCTGAATTCTCTAACGCCGTAGGGCCGTGGAGATATCTCTCGACCTGTGAGAATAAAAAACATTTTAGTGATTCAAATTAAAAATTTATATGGATGCAATGTTACAACTGAATGTATTATATTTTACTAACCTTAGATAATTCCAACTGAGGTACTGCTTTTGACTTATCATCTCCCTGCAAGTCTTCAAAACAAATTTTATCATGTATTCGTTTTTTTTTACTAGGTGGTCCTAAAAGAACAAGATCTTCTTTATCAGGTACTACTACTCCATTGGATTCCAGCTTTTTATCTACATTATTTTCGGTTGACTCTGCAGTACTAATAATATTCTCACCAGCCTTGAGAACCTAAAAATATCAAATAATAATTGTAACAAAACAAGGTTATTTGTAACGGATGCAATTTGTTTTACAACTCATATAAATAGTATCATACTAAATTACTGTGCAATGTGATTTTTAATCAATCAGAGATAAAAACTAACATGCTCCAGGCAAGCATAATTCTGCCTCAGTTGTATTCATAAATTTGTGGAAGGTAATTTACTATTAAAAATTACAATATTGTTTCCAGTAAAAATAAATTAACACACTTTAAGTGGATTTCCCTGATTGTTTACAGATTTGTTTGGTGGATGAAAACTATCAAAAAAAAAAAAACAATTAGGAATTAGGAAAAAAAAATTGCATAATTTTATAGAACTTGGTTATCACACACTAAATGCAAATTTTTGAAAAAAAAAATAATCTTTTCACATTATATCAACTTTCAGAGTAAAATCTAGTATTCTATTTAAATAGGGCGTGATATTTATCAAAAAAGTATTATGTAAAGTAAAGTCACACAGATAACTTTCTTTGTATGCACTGAACACGCATGATACTTTAGCTGTATATATATTTATTGCTTTCTGTAAAAAATTTATTGTGTAATGTTTGTTCATATCTAATAGTAAACTACCAAACCTATTAACAAAATTCTCAGTAACTTTGACGTAGATGGTCCTACATTCTCCATAATAGGCAATACCTGAATGCATGCAGCATGTGTTAAACTAATGCATTTTAAAATGTACATAAGTCTCGCCTATCCATTCTCTCTCCACGCATGGATAATCCAGTACACGGAGAAGGCAAACATATTTGTGGCATTATCATAATAATATGCTCACATTCTCTTACTATTCGTTTATTATATTATAGGATGTTTGATGATTTTAATATAATAAGGTTTTTCAGAATTTCGGAAGATAACCAACAACTAAAAAATATTTTCATATTTATTTCGATATCTGATGTCATCTTATTTGCTTATACATCGCTGGAAACTTCAATACAAGAAGTTAATAGATAGATATATATATATATATTTTTTTTTTTCTCGTCACCAATTATCAAAACTAATGACCCTTTACAAGGTTTCTTATAAAAACAGCGCAAGGGTCACATACATAATGTGATAGTGTTAGTTTGTAAAGGAAATAAAAGGTAATTATTTTGTAGATGTAAGTGTAGTTGGGACCTTCTTTAACAGGTATATATATATATATATATATAATGCATGTTTAAAATAAATGAGTAGATATACCTCTCCCGCCTAATAAACTGGAGTTGACTGAAAAGATAGAACTATCCTTACCACTCTTAAATAACGATAGTGTGTGGGCAGATCTACCTTTCCCACCGAAGATGTGTTGCATGTATTATGCCATAAATATAGCAAATGATATAACATGTTTGCAGTATTTATAATTGGTAGTTAAATAGAGCAGATAGAAATGATCAGAACAAAATATCAGACAGTCAAAATCAATAATATTTGTTTGCTATCTTGAATTATTGATGTAACACCCTTGTATCGGTAATGTTGACATCAATAATTGATAATTTATCTTTAGACACACACATACTCATTTATATATACTAAAAAGAGAAAGGATAAAAACTACTCAGTTCCACAAAATTAAATCATTCAGCTCAGTAATAATATATAATATAAATTTAAAGCATCAGTTATTCTACACTTAAACGGGAGGCAATGAAATGTTATTAATAAAAAGAACTTACAGACAACCATAATAATGAAAAAATCCCTTTAAGCCATTAAAAAAAATATAAGTATTCTAGTTACCATTATGGAGTGCTGATTGAATCTTTTGATCATACTTTTGTGAACAGATGCGGGTTCTGAAGTGATTTTACTATTGACGGGGTTAGGAGGTGCCAAATCTTCTAGAGGGTCTGACTCCGACCACTGCGCCATGTCAAGCAAGGGGTCCTCCAGCGGCAGGGCCATGGCCTTGCCCAACTGCAGGTCGTCCAGGCGACCGCATTCTGTGAAGAGGTCTTTGCTTGATGACGCTATCCGGTCTCTAGAATGTGGACAAGGGCAAGGTAAGAACAGAATCATTTCCATTAAATATATACATGATCGGGTAAATAAAAACATACACTGCATGAAATTTTAAAAACGCATTACACTACTAATAGAAATAGCAAACATCCAACCAAATTTTTTTAATAAAAGCAATAACAATTATGTTCACTGTAATAATAGTAAAAAGAGTGAATTACCTATGAAAGTAATGAGATTGAAAAAATTTGGTCCAGAATTCAGCTTCAGTCATTTTATTGGGCACATAATCTGCATGCTTCCTTCTGACAGCAGGATATGTTTTGAATACGGCTTCTATAATATCTTGAGTGAGATTATATTTCAAGCCATTGCACCCGTCCGTCTGCGGTTTGATATCAGCTAAAAATGCTCCTGATACACCTGCAAATGAAAGATGTGATTTACATCTGGAAATAATGATCATTGGTGTCAATATTCTGCATGGAAATAATTAAGTAGATATTCCTTCTTAGAATCACTATACACTATTAATCAAATATAATGAATTACCATGTGGTATACATGTTGATTCAGTTTGGTAAAAATTATAAATATGTTGGCGATAATATCGATGTATATAAACTTACAATGTAAATCATTTACAACCAATGTTATTCTGTGAAAATGGATAAGGATAGAATGATGGAATTAGGAAAATATTCTTAGTCAGTTAATTGCTCTCACAACACTTTGAATAAAGATTTGAATGGGCGGGAGGGATTGTCACAAAATACAAATTCATGAATTGATTGAAAAAAATTCACGAAATTATCCTTACTACATTTAGGTCTGTAAAAGACATTGACTAATCGTCTACAGGCCTGATGAAATTTACTTCCCGAAAATCGACTTACCAATTTCCTGTTTTTCCGATTGACTCTCGGTATATTGCTTGATTGTAGTGGTATTCCAATATTCTTCACTACTCAGTACTTTGGTTATTACTAAATCTTCATACAAATGTTTGAGAGTGGGATGAAGACTTAGCAACCTGAAATCAAAATACAAGAGCATGTTGGTGTTTGTTATTTTATCTAATATGCTTTAACACTACTGGGATGCGTGATAGGAACAGAGAAACTTATGCTACATGCCGATGATTAACACTATCAGCCCCGGCCCAAATTTTGCAAACCTAGCCCCTATGCCCGGCCCATTTTTGAACAAATGGAGTATTTCTTAAGTGTTTATTAAAAGTGTTATAACTATGTTAATATTGGATATAATCAAATGAAATTTTCTGAGATGCTTAACGACATTATGATAATTACCCTAAGATTGGCTAAATTGTCAACACTTCCCCATTTTTAGAGCCACACTTTGTTGTTTACACATGTATCGAGCCTCACTTATTTTGTTGGCTTGCACACTCTTCGCAAGCCCTATAGGGGCTATTTTTTTGTGTTGCCAGTATAGGAATCAAAATCGGTATTTTTTATATCCCCAATCTGTTTTATGAATATTACAAAAAATTTCCTCGGAATGGACTCGGTGCCACTTATATATCGTCTACAGGAGAGGGAATGTTGGTGTCGTGTATTGCACGTCAAACGATTATGTTTTTAGATTATGTAAACCATTGATTTCATGAGCGATAAAACTAATTGAATGACCGATTTGAAATGGTTCGAGTCTTGGCAATCAGAAAACATTAAAATTCTCTGCCAAATACTTTGTTTAATGTCCCCAATTTGTCTTTTTTCGACGGGCTGGTCTATCACGTCAAAACACGGTTCCGGGATTCAAGCGTTGGATCGTGTATCACGTTAAAACACGGTTCCAGGATTCGATGAGTTAATATAATATACTATTTCCATGATTTTGTGCATAACGAGTATGGAAAAATAAACATATCTGTCACAATCGGTATATATAAATTTATTCAATATGCACATAATATACTAATAGTTTTAGTTTAAATATACTAAATATCAAAGTTTTACCTGGATTTTTCCTCCAGTTCCCGATTTACTTGTCTCCGAAACTGAGGCAAGAGGTTCTGCAGTTGGGTTTTCACTTTATCTCTGTCATCGGCTTGAGCTTCAGCCCCAGCAGGGTTAACAAAATGGAAAGTAGAGCATCCACCATCGTGCAACACAACCTGAAGTTGAATTTTAGCCTTCCCTGCCGGAGATATCTTTTGAGCTAAAATAAATATGATAAAATAAAAAAATGTGAAGTGATCTATCTATTGTGATGATTGACTAAGAATAAGAATTGTCAAATGTATTTTATTTATAACGTTTTCACTATTTTCAATAAATTGATAAATTTACGTATTCACAAATGAATATGTATATGCTCGTGAAAAGTACACCAAGCGTTAGTAATTTTATAGTGGCACAGGCAGACATTTTCATATTTTTTCATTAATGGTTCAAAAATATTGAATATTAAAAAAATTGTTTTATCTAAAAGGAAAAGATTATTGATTATAATTATCCCTTTGTCTCTGAATAAAATTTTCTATTTCCTACCGTTCCTATACAATACTGATATTCAAAACTGCACTTTTTATCAATTATACAAAGTCATATCAAAGGCTCGCAACCAATAGGTGAGTGAAAATTGGCCTGTTCAGTGTCAATTCACGATGACATATTATATTGTAATATGAAACACATTTCTCTTACACATCATACTTCTCAGATCGACAACCAAGTACATTGTACCAAGTACAAATTGTTTTGTTTAGTAAGCGAAATACTTTTGAAACTAAATGATACTTAATAAACAATATCATAGAAATGTATCCCACATACATATGCAACTGGTATTTTCCTAACAAACTGAAGAAAAAGTCATCTTTATAGCTTATTAACTCCATATTTAAGAGAAAAAAATCACTGTGATAAGCTTTTTTATCTATCCTAACATATACCACATATAAACATTTTTTTTTATAATTTATGATATTGACTGAAGGTGCTTGATGGAACTTCAATATTAAATTTGAATTGTTGCAACTTTGTACAATTCGATATGTCTTGTCACAAACGACCAGTTCTGCATCCGTGCGATGGAATACCTGAAGATGCCGAAGGGGGAAACCCGGGTCGTTTGTGACAAGACATATGGAATCATACAAAGTTGCAACAATTCAAATTTATGAACATTTTGTTCAACTGTAACTAAAATGAATGACTGTAAAATCACAACATGCTTAATAATAATGTCTCAGTAAAGGTAAGTTTTTACTTATGATTTTCTGAAAATAAATTTTAGCAAGCTACATGCAAGGAATTTTTACAGAGATTCCAGACAAAAATATGAATAGCATGAATCATATCCATTTCCAAAGGTCAGTATACAATTCGAGTCTTCACCGTGTGCCATTATAGACAATTGTAAACCAGCACTGCCAGAATGCAAACATTGAACAAATGGTACGTGGTTTTAATTGTGTAAGGCAACAGTTTCTCAACCAGTCTAGATTAAATTGAGTGTGGCTCTTTCTTCATGTTACTGTCTTTCAGGATATGTACAACCAAGTATTTGCAGCTGCCTACCTAACTAATAATCCGTCCTGTGCTAGTGAGAGTCCTATCCTGGGCAGATCGTCGGTAAAGTCATGTTCAAAATCAAAACAATCTTCTACCATCAGAATAAAATCATTTTGGATCGATGCAACATTTCTTCAATGAAAATATTTCAGAAATGCCGAGGATTTAAAGTGAAGAGATTTACTAGTGACAGAATTTTTCAGACAAGTCATTGTTCAGAAAATTAGAGGATGAATAAATTAAATTTATACTGAATTGAAAAAATATACTGATCTAAATATCTGATCAAAAAGTACTAGACAAAATTAACTATTTTCCACACAAGTGTATTTGGAATTTAACCAAACTCAGAGAGCAGATAGGCACCAATGGTGCGCAGATTAAAGTAGTCTCAAATTATAAAATTTAACCCTTTTCTCTCATCAGATAAAATTTCAATACAGAGGCACGTGCATGATCAGAACCCAAGTTTGGGGAATACATTATGAGCCACTAAACCTTAATTTAAAAATTTAACCCTTTTAGCTCTGGAGATGAATTTTAAAAAAATCGAATCAAAAGAATTGAAAAGTAATCCCTGTTAAGGCAGTATTCAATATACCAAACCGCAAATTCAGCATTTTTGCAGACTGGCTACGGCACAATAAAAAATTCCCCAAACCTTAAACTTAAACCTTTGCGTTACGCAGGCTCATTTAAAAATAATTTACTTTAACAACTATGGGAAATCTAGAAGTATTGTGTGGTAAAATGAAGTCGTTTAAAATACATGCTAACTAAATTAACATTTGCAGCTATGAGGGTAATTGGTGACCAGTACTGGGTTTCTCCAGTGGCAACCACTTACCATCTTAACAAACCAAACTGACTAGCGTGTCCATTATCAGAAAGAAATAATCATTGAGCATAAAAATCAATAGTGGCCAAAGCATAGTGCATAAAATACCGAAGCTTTATCAACCATCTAATTATTACGCCAAATCTACAATAAAGGAGTGAGTGACACAATACAAATTGTGACAGGTGTAAATTCATAACAGCACGATTGCAATACCTATCTCCCAATCTTAAAACACACCCTACGTGTTCGCAATCACACATGCAACTGGGAAACAATGATAATGAATGAAATAATTATTTGTCTATTTAGTTCAGTGCCATAACTTCTAAACAGCATTATAAGAAGTATATGAAGTCATTTACTGATCACAAAACTGAAAATAGTTCTCAAAATAATTTTTTAATTTGGATGGGCCTAACACAGAAAATAATCATTGTAAGAATTGATTTATTAGTATTGAAATGAACTATGTATAAATGATTTGTTTATTGATCCATTAACATAGGTTAGGTAAGGCTGCATAAAAGGGGAGCATGTTATAAAGAACATTTACCAAATTATCTCTAGTCGTTTGAATGGCGATTGTTTAATAATAAAAAAAATCAAAACTACAAAAATATTATGAATAATAGTAACATAAATATGATTATTATAAAACTTACTTTTAATGTCTGCGTATTTATGAGAAACAACAACGATATCACGATGTTCCACCATCCACACTAAGCGCTGGTTCATCAAGTAGAGGGTTCCATCACCTTTCTTATATCTGACATGACTGATTCCCAGCAGGACATCCTCCAAAGAGGTCGTCATCTTTGACTTTCAATTGATTACTCACGGTGGTCGGTCATTTAAATGCCCTACGAATAAAATCATACACATTTATTAAATCATCACAATTTTCGACGATACCAGTCAACAATTGAATAAATTTCAATCGATGTAGCTAATTTTCACGCCTTACGTCTTGTTATCAAGGTAAATGTCATGACACCAACAAATAACGTACACATTGGTACTATGTATACGGTGATAGATGAAATAAAATGGCAAATCGCAGTACTCTTTAGCAATATTTTTATTTTTTCGATTTTATTCATATTTAACGATATTATTCGCGAGATAATATCACTATCGTGCTAGTCATCCGCTTAATGTAAAAATTAACTATAAAACTAGCCAAAAAATAGCGTTTTACCACAGTAACAAGCGAATCTCAAGCCGAGCTCAATCGGCGACCACCATTCGTAACTGCCATGTGAGGCACACATATCCGCGGAGGACCCCATCGACCAAAAGTCCGTACTGAAATAGCGGCTCCTCTGAATACAAGGCGCTGTGACGCGCGTCGTTGCTATCTCTATTCTTACAGTGCTGCTAACTGCACATACTAAAATCTTATATATTTTATTCATTTACTTAATAACTAATCAAGAAATCAATTTTTTGTATGAAACGGAAATTATCAATGATTTTTTTTCAATCCAATTAATACCCAAATTTACTGATAATCACGCTTTGAACTTTTGTTAAATATAAACTTGGCAACAGGGTATCATTACTTTTCTAGCTGTTACGTTGATTTCAGTGTGAACACGCATGCGCATTTCGTGAAACGGAAGTGGAAATTATTCATAATGAAAAAACAAGATATTTATTGCCCCTATATTCTATAATAACATAATATTTTAATGAAAATCACTTTCCACACTGAAAACACAATATTAACACGTGAAACAACAAACATATTTCATTGATGTCGACTCGTACAATCATGAGGCAATTTGATGCTCAAATGCTATTTTTTTTTATCTAGATACCTTCTATCTATTGCGTGGTTTCAATATAAACATTACAATTTTAAATATTCTTTTATAATTCGACGTACAGTATGCTTGCAAAGTTTTGGAAAAAGCTTAAACGTCCGATATTATAATATTTTGGACAGTTTCACTTGATCACTTTAAAGGTATTGGTGGAAAAGCACGATATTTAAATAATTAATCTTTTTAGTACTATTTACACTATACTAACAATCTCTTTTGTTAATTTTATTTACGTCATTTGAATGCAAATTGCATGATTTCATATAATCAGCTTTCTTACGATTTGAACTATTGGTTTTGCATACCTACTAATTGTTTCAACTCATTTTTTGTAAAGATAAGTTTATTCATAATTTAAAATTCACATGCAAATGCATTTTTTTTAAATATCTCAGAAATTTATTTTGAATATTGTTAGTAAATATTTACCTTTATCATTAAGTAAAAATGAAATATTCATCCTTATCTGAAATAGATAGATTTCTTAAAGGGGTGAAATCCATTAGAACATTGGTAAAATTGCAAATGTGGATTTGGAAAGTAGTCAGTTAAGGATATAATTATGTTTGTTTTGTCAATTTGTTATTTAATAGTTAAGTAAAATTAATATTGTGACTATAACTTTATATTTTTTTTAAATGTATCGATCATTTTTTTTGTTGCTATAGCTGACTGTATACACAGATCCATTTTCATCTAATGGATAGATATGAGATATAATGAAGTGTTGAATAGGTTTCTTTATATACTTGTATTACATATACTAAAACTATCTTGTGGGCTTAGATATAAACCTGCTAAAAGAAAAAAACAATACAACATGTAATCGAAAATCACATCTACCCAAGAAAAATTGCTTTAAAAAATATTAATGAATATACAAAAGTCGTTAATATGGTTAGTCTTATTTATTATCATTATTCATATAATAAATTTTACGCATGTTTTGAGTTTACTGAATGTATTATAGAATTGAAAAATATTGAGAACTATTGGTGTTGTGTTGCAAGTAAAATCTTAATATCCGTGGTGAATACTTGCAAAAAAGTTTTAATTGAGTTGTCTGTTTTTTAAAGTAATTTTTGAAAAATAGAAGGTTGGATATATTAATTTAATTTAAAAATAACTAGGACCACAGTAAGGTGTTTTAGGTGGCGTAAAATAATCAGAAAGGGCTAATCTGTTCTTTATACATATTTTCTGCAAATCGATTTATCGCAATTAAAATACACTATTTTGATGAAAAAAATAAACTAAGTAATTGTTAATAAGAATAAATTATTTATTAGTTTATGTATTCAAGAATTTATCTAGTGACTTAATAAAATGTGTGTGTTGTAAAAACTTGAACAACCACCAATTTTTCTACCGTATCATTTTTCAAGTTATGCTCACTTTCGATGTAGAGAGTAGTCTCCTATTATTGATACTGATATTGCATTGTGGACCTAGTATTATTATTTGTACCAAAATAAGGACAATATAATTCAGCATTATGACCGCTGTTATGTTGTCCCAGTGCAGAAGTGTAATGGATAGGGGCTGCCGATGCTTTAGAGGAGGCTGAATCCTTCCCAATTATTCTTCCGAAATGATGGATTCTGTTATTCTAGAAATCTATTGATTCCGATCCATATGATGTACTTTGTAGAACTAGGCAACATTGATAGGACTTGGAAGAAGAGCAAAAAACAATTTTGACTTAGCTAGAACTTGCACGAGATATTTCTTTAATAATAATAAAAAAAAATATTTTCAGATTAAGTCCCAGTGGTAAGCAAACTGTGGCTCATGAACCATGTGTAGTTCTTTGGTCCCTTGAGTGTGGCACTTCCACAAAATACCATATGCAGGAGCATGATATTTTGTATTGTATTGATACTAAATATTTTATCAACTTTTATTCAACGTAACTACAGATTAACGAAGAGTTAATTTTTTATGATTTAGAGTTGGAAAGAGCAGCCTCAAAGAACGTACCTCAATCACTTTTAAGGTGTCAATTTCTTCACTTTCATCTCCTAATGGAAATGAATAACATTTTAAATAATAAAAACACATTTTTAGTACTATTTCTACAATATATATAATAATCAGGACCGGTTTCACTCATTGTAAGCATTATCAATTGATTATCAGTAAACTGAAAATTCGTTTTTATGATTTAAAAAAAAAGTATCTCAATCAGAATGAGGGCTATTTCAGCAAAAGCCTGTTCAAGAGTAACCTAATCAAGTTATTAACAATGTATCTACTGATCTAGTTTAAAAATATGGCTCATAAAAAATGTTTCAATCTAATTTATGGTATCGACTGAAAGTGCTTGATGGAATTTTGATATAAAATTTGAATTGTTAAAACATTGTACGATTCCACAGGTTTTGTCACTAGCAACCCGAATCTCGTATGAAGATTCCGAAAGGCGAAAAACTGGTTGTTGGTGACAAAACATGTGGAATTGTACAAAGTTGGAAATTTGTGATGTGAAATTATATATGAAATATTTAAAAATTTTAAGTTTATAAATAAAATATGAATTACACATACGGTGAAAAAATATCAATGAATTTTAGTTATATTTTTTTTTAAGATAAACAGTTGATAGCTATTTCGGCCTACACCTTCATCATAACCGTAGAAAGCGCGGCGTAAGCCAAAATAGGTATCAACTATATATCTACAAAGATTTGTAGAGCTAAAATACATTGTTATTTTTACACCGTGTAATAATGGATTTCTACCAAATAAATGTCAATTCAATCAATAAATTTAAGTTCTTTAAGATTTTTTTAGCTACTTATTTTTTTATCATGCTGTGTTGCTTACTTTCTAAAAAACGGGATAATATATTTTTATTTTTTATTTGATGTTTTATTATTATTATTATTATTTAGTGATGAAACAAAACATAAAATATAAAAAATGCATTATTTCTATAACTTACCATTACCTTTAAATACATGGATTTTGAAGTTTCAATCATTGTATAGTTGACATTTGACTCAGTAACTCAGTTTAACCAGTGTTTTTAGAAGAGCTGTCACCTCTTTGCCATGTCTTTAAAAAAAAAAACTATTAACCTTTAAACGCCCAGCAGTCCCATACGGGACCGGTGATTATGGTGCATTTCGCTATCGAGTTACACTGATTTATGAAAATAGTATTCAAAATATGAATATTAGCTTATATAAATAATGTCTTTGAGATACCGTTCAATAATTTTATTTCCGGTTCCAAAAAATATTTTTATCGTGATGAATAATATAAACATCTGTGTTACAATATTGGCTCTTGGTATGTGCGTTGTTATTTTAGGCGAACCATAATAAATCAGCTTAATCTACACTATTCACTACATTTTGATGGGGAAACAGATTTTTTTCATACAATACATAGAATATTTTTTCTTTGAGGCAGTGGCTCCCAATCTGAGTGCGCGAACCCCTCAGAGAAGTTTTTATTCGTTAACTTTAACGCGTAATTATATAAAATGTGAAAAATTACGTATAAAGCTTTAGTAAATTATAAACAATCTTTTATTTTGATAATGTTTCTTATTATACCCAAATATAATGAATAGATTTAGAGATATAATTATTTTTAAAACAACTGCGGGTCGCGCGAATATTTCACAAAAAAATGCTTCGGCGGTTAAAGGTTAATAGATGAAGCAAAATTTCGCTTCATTTTTAAATGTTACAAAGTGAAATATTTTTAGTGTCAAAACTTGTTTTCTATTTATTTGATTCTTTTTGTTGAATATATAAAGGGATGTCACTATGTAAAAAAAATATAATTTTACAATTATTACGTATAATTATAATATAAATAATTATGAATATAATCGAAAGGACACTGGTCAAACAAACACATTGGTGTTTGTGTAGAATTCACGAGTTTCTGCAATAAATATAAAAAATGTGACAAACACATGCCGAGATCTTGTTTCACCACATGTGACGACCTTGTTCTATATGTGCATCAAATTACAAATAAGTTCAGATTTCGATTATAAACAAATTGTTTATAGTTTATTACGTGCTCCACTTATGTCTTGAGATATTGATCTAAAATATTCCTCAAATTCGTTGATGAAGTATTTAGATATAAATATTTGTGCATTGGTGTACGCTTTCCAATATAACCACTAAGCAAACCGTACACTTCATTCACCGTACACACGCATTCTAGTGGTTAAATATTTTATAAAATAAGACTTTAAATAAGATGCATTTTAAAATTAATTGTAAAATACTTATATCTCGTGCACATGATAAGATGGTAATATAATGATTATTCTTCATTAGCACATTTCTTCCCTTTAGAGTAACTGCAGTTTTGAGAGTTCTTAAAGTTTATTATATTGTATTATTTACTACTAAGGAGAACTTCAGTTTCAGTCCAGTGTTTTTTCGTTTACTCAGATAGCTGTGAACAAGATGTGTTTTAAACTAATATCAATTTATTTATCATCTAATCCGCAAGTATTTTCAATAATTTATTTTATAGATTTAACCCTTACGAGAAATAAATAGAAAAATTATATTACCATTATTAACATTAAATCAACTTAAGACTGAAGATTCTGTATAACATGTAATGAAACCAAACATTTAGTAATAAATATTCATATGAATTATCACACAATATATTGCATGCTGCGTCATGACTGAAGTGTTATTCGATTGCTTTAATAATTATTGTGTAAAATTGAGCTAATGATAAAAAATCTACCCCTTTCCTGGAACACTGCGAATAGCTCTGAAACTTTCAGAGCTCTTATTAATGTATCGGCAGCATATCACTGCATATACGGCCCAGGAAAGCTAAGAAATATTGTAATTAATAAGATTGAAGTCATAATTTGTTGTTAATACAAATGAATGTGAAAAATGTTTCAATAAAAAATTCTTTATCTAAAATGAATATTTTACTACACACAAGCTTTGATTATGAGGACAACATATATCTAAATTATTACAGGAATATTGTAATTAGTTTAACATTTTAATTCTTAAAACTATAATCTTTATAAACACTAAATTTATAACCATTATTTGAAGAAAATATAAAAAAGTTGTGAATACTTAATAAGTTACTTGCTAATGTTTGATTACACTCTGTGCCAAGTAAAAACAGTTTTTTTTAAATATAAAAATAAACATGCTTTTAATATTGTATACCTTGATATATTAAGAATAGTTTAGATTATTAAAATAAAAAAAGAATCACTCGAAGTTTTTCACTTACTACTATATATGTTATGTGGACATGTTTTTAAACACATATAGCTAGAGACAACATTTTAAATAATGCTCTTTGTATGTAGGTTCCCACTTGACATAGAATGTGTACTTCCAACATTGCATTCACAAGAAAAAAGGGAATGTTATGGATATGTCCATAAAAAGGAAAAAGGTAGCCAATTCTAACAGTGATATGTTAGCAATGGGACAGTGATTTCAATTTTTATGTCTATTTTGAACAATTTACCTAGATTTTCTTTCACAGTGTTGTTAATCAAAATCATCAATCAAAAAATGAAAAAGAGTAAATAAAATCATAAAGTTCAATAAAAAAAAAAATGATTTACGATATTAAATATTTAATATAATACATTTCAGTAATAATAGTCATTTAAGACTCAAACTTTTTTAGGCAATTTCCAGATAGATATAGACAACAAATGGGGAAAATTACTCAAAATAATACAACTGTTAATTAAAAAATACTTTACTACAGAATAGACAAGACTGTGTAAAACAGGTGTCGAGAACCTAACTTCCAAATGTATTTTTAATAAATGCGAGTTTTTCTAGACAAATCTCCCCGATAATACATTATGATATGGGCCATGTTTTTTCAGTATATATTTTGTGCAGCTCACTAATTAATTAAAAATTTTAAGAAACTATGCCCATCAATATGCATTGAACCATAGGATCAACATAAATTCCAGCCAACAATATTCATAAACTATACAGTCATTATAATGAAATAAAAAAAATGCATTTTATAAAAAAGGAGTTGGAGTCTCTCACAGCCCTAGTTATTTCACTAAGAATTGAGTGACTGATGACATATTTGGGATTATTTTTGTAGCTGAGGCTCTAAAAATCATTGAAGTCATTGAAAACTTGTGACATCTTAATTATTTGGATACCACAATTTTTAAGACAAACAATAACTGAAAATATATGAATGTTTTAAATATGTCTATCATAAATCTGTGGTTTCTTCAATATTTATAAAAATCCTTAGAACTATTATCATGATACAGTATTAAAAACTTTTATATCATTTCCAAAATAATGTTATTGGTTGATACTACTATTATTATGTTAAAAGGACATACAACACAAAGGAAATAAATTAATAAAAAATAGCATTATTTAGATATTTCTTCAGATTTTTTAGATTCTTCACTGCTTTCACTAGATGTGCTGGGAATTTGAGACTGCACCAGTTGGAAAAATTCTTGAGGAGTGAGATCGTCTGCCTGGGAATCTGTATTCAAGTCTCTTTCCAAATCTATATCGGTTGGATTTAGTTCTGCATCCCCGTCGGGACTGAGCAGAATATCAGTATCACAAACCACCTGATTAAGGCGAGTTTTTAAACGGCGAGATATTTCTTCAAGTTCTGAAAACTTTCTCTGCAATGATCTGCCTAAAGGAGACGATGGGTCGATTCCTTCAACAGATGCAATTTCAGCCGTTCTTCGATCAATTTGTGGAATTATCTGAGTTGCTTGTTGCAATATTTCTGCGAATTGGGAGTTCCCGGTAGATTCTGGTGACCAATCACTATTTCTGTTGGGTGTTTCTGAATAGCCATTGGACACACTTTGGACTCCATTAGTCAGACGATTAGTAAATTGATCTAATATTTCATTGAGGGCATCTGATACACTTTGCCTTGCTGTGTTATCTGTTCCGTTTTGATGAGGAGGGGAATCTCCTCCATTGCTGTCAATATTATTGTCCATCTTCATTTGTAATGTATTGTAGTGCAATTAGTTTAGTTATAAAATAGTTCTCAGTCACCTTTAAAGTAAATTATTGTTGTATGTGAAAATTTAAACTTCTGAAACAAAAGTAAAAATTATTATTTTACTAAAGAAACCTTATGCTGACTAAAAATGAAAACTCCATCACACAAAGTTAATATTTAAAATTAAAACAAACAAAATTGGAATGGTTCAAATCAGTTAAGATAACTGTCCATCTAATGGCTTTTGGTATGGTTGCACGATTCATTTTATAGCAATTTAGTAACATTAAAATGGTATTATAAGTTGATTTAAAAAAAAATAATTGATTTGTAACCGTGTAAAAGGTGCAATCGAGTTTTTGCCATATTTTGATTGAATTAAAAAAAAATATTAAATCCATTAATTGGGTGATTATGATACGTTCTATAATCCCGTGATCACTAGGTCGGCCATAGAGATTTGACAGGATAAAGCATCACGCTTAAATACACAATATCCAGCTTATGTTGACTGTTTCAAATCATATAATATTTTGTATTCACAGTGATACCTCTCAGAGTATTTGTTAAATACCTCAAAGAGATAAATCATGATATATTATTGGTTTTAAAATCGTTATTAGGAGAAATTCTGGGTCTACCAGGTACCACCATATGAAAAACTCCCGCAGTAAATAAGCTCATTTTTGGTAAATATTCAAAAATTAAATAAGCCACAGTGCTGAAGAAATAGTATACGCTTATAGAGCATCCTCATCCACACTGTAAATAAGTAGATTTCAATTCATGGAATAAATCACACACATAAACATACATACATAAGCATACAAATAAATAAATCATTTAATTTGTATGCTTATGTAAACCGTGTAACTAATTGATCAAAAGTTATTTTTAAAACAATTTCAATCATGATCCTAAGTATTCATAGGCGCCTGGTGGAATTTTTAATGTTATAAATTTGAGAACAATTTTACTAACTAAAAATTAAAATATCATAAAACGATCAGAACGTGTTATTATAAATTATGAAGATTTGGAAATGAAAACGTTTTGACAACGTAAATATTGAAATATTTGACATAATGGCAAGTGTCTAAATACTATAATATAAACATCAATAAAGGTTCATTACCTAGCAATCAATTACAAATTACTTCAGATATGCACCTTCGTGTTAGAGAGTTTAAACCTCTGAATAAGTGAATCTACAAAAATAACCTGATAAGAAAGTTTATTCAAATGGTTTTAAGGGTTCGTAGATTTTTGTATATCACTGAGGTCTTTTTAATCCCAGTAATATCAACCATAAACAGGTTCGGGCCTTAAATTGTCAGGTTAAATTTGTTTAGAAAGAGTCAATTTAGGGATGCTAGATTTGAAAAACCTGTTTTTCTCTTTTAATGATAAAAGAAAACGTACATAGTCACTTTTAAGATTTTTTGTTATTACGGTTTATTTTACAATTAAAGTAATGCTGGCTGGAATGTTAACTCTTTCTATATGATATTAATTTTTTTAAATTGATTTCGCATTCTATTTTTACAATGAAATACAATACTTTTTACAATATACAAAATACACATTACAATAAACATATACAAATATAGTAAATGAGAATCTTCTTAAAACATTTTTTGTATGTAAATAATTTATTAAAACGAAAAAAAAAATTTACAATGTGTAAATAATTATAATTAGAATAACGAAGCACATTTACAATTTTATTTATATTTGTGCGCTTGGTTGGTTTGATATCTCAATTTTTATAGTGTTATAACAAATGTGGGTTATTTCAGGGCATTATTTTTATGAATACTCTAGTAATGAGGATAAATTCTTTTGCAATTCAAAATCGGACAAGTATTTCTTTAAAAAATTATATAAAGATGAGACATTACAATTCCATTGTCTACGGTTATAAAGCAGGTGGTAACACTAAGTCGTTGACAACCCACAATGCAATCATGGCGGCTTGAGAACGTTTCCCGTTGTGTCGCTCTACAATTTTTACGTAAACATATAGTTTTTTTGGTTCCAGTCATATCCCAAAGGAAGTTCTCAAATGTATATAAATGTGTTGATTCTTAATATAATGAAGATGTTAACCTAGCATTTACGTTAGGTTCGTCGCAAAGACGACCGTGTTGTCAGTGTATTTTCGAGCTAAAATAGGTATTATTACATTTATTTACCCACCTTATTGTTGTATTGATGTGCTTTAGTCATACGTTTCGAATAATTTTAGTTGTATCTTTCGAATTCAAGTGATGGTATGGGTTATTAATAAATATTTTTTCATTTCAGCCGCTTGCACAAGTTGTCTGGAAGGACAATTTGATGTCAGAATGTCGAATGACTACTCTAGAGAGATTCTGCGACGAACTGTTGCACAGATCTGCCAAATGATAGGATGGCAAGGTATAAACTCCACACCTTTAGATATATTGGTTCACGTTCTGGAGAAATTCATCCTGACATTGGGTACTCAGACTCACAGGTACGCAGAGCAATTCAATCGCGCGGAGCCAAATTTGCACGATTTGGGTCTTGCATTCAAAGATATTCATATTCAACTGCCGGAGTTGAGAGAATATACAAGATGTGTGCCATCCGTGCCCTGTCAATTGAATGTCCCAAAATTCCCCCTGCCCAAAGACTCTCATTTGAATTTCTTGAAACCTGGCAGTCAAGAAGTGGTAACCAGACCTGTTCACGTACACGAATATTTACCTGCTATGTATCCAGAAAAAGAAAAAGAAGCAACTCCGCCAGTTGCGGATGTCGTGGAAATAGTTCAGAATGGAATGGATAATGACGCTCACTCCGCCGACAGAAAAAGCCCGGAGATTTCTGTCACGGATATAACTGACAAACCCAGAGATCTCTTTAAGCGTCCTATTGACCCTGTTTCGATAACGCCTCCAGGAGGGAAAAAACCGAGACTAAAATTGGAAGAAGAAGATTGCCAAACACGAGAAATCAGCAGTGTTATGATGACGATGTCTGGTTTTTTGTCTCCTGCCCGCGAGGGAAAGTTACCTGAGGCAAGAACGCCAATAATGGTTCCAGATGCTCCTCCAGAAAAGGTCAAAAGTGCACCACATTATAATCCTGTTTCGTTACTACCGCCAGTTGTATCTCCTGTTGCGAGACCTGACAAGAAGGTAAAGAGAGGCAAAACGCTCAATGGGAAGATTGAGAAAGTGAAAAAGAAGGAGAAGGTTCACAAAAATGTTATGTCTAAACAGATGAATTCAGAAAACAGGGTAAATAAATTGGCTATGCATCTTGCTCGAGGAAAAGTGCGGCCATCAAGCTCGGCTAAGCATCATGCTAGTCCGAAACCTCCTCTTAAACAATTGTCTCCAACTATGGAAAATTATTCAAAGGGCTTAAAAAATGAAACCAGTAAAATAGTGAAACCTAATACAACACCTTTAGAACTGTCCCCAGCCCCATTACCTTTACCCAAAGTTCATAAAAGTCCATTAGTGCCGCATCATAACCCCAATGCGATCAGTGATCCTCCCCCTCCCAATATTGTTATCAAAGAAGAGAAGCTTGATAATGATTATGAAAAACTTACCTCGCAACCTGATAGATCAAAGTTAAATATATTCAAAAAGATATCAAATAAAGTCAAAGAAGAGAAATCTCATGATCAGTCTTATGACCGTTACAATCATGATAATGGGGCTATTAAGTTTGAAAAACCAGCTTCCAGATGTAGTTCACCTGGTCTTGTTATAGATGAATCTGACGTTAAACCAAAACACCCTCGAGTAAAAGAAGCGAATAATTTTAATGCTTCCAATTCTGCTGTAGATCTCTCTAAAAAATCTGTGCCGAGTGAAGTAATTCATATAGATGATGATTCAAGTGACCTTCGGCGGCATGTATTCAAGTCCGAACCAATCGACGATTACCCGAAAGATCTGTCTAAACCTAAATTGAATGAAATTCCTAGAAATTTATTTGCTGGACCTACAGTTAAAGAGAAAAAGGAAAGAAAGCGTAAAGAGAGAAAAATTAAACCTAATAAGGCGATGAAAGATTTTGCTAAAATTATGAAAAAACAACGACAAGATGTCAAATTGAAAGATGATTTCAAATATTTGGATTATTTGGATCCCAAAATACACCCGATGATGTCACCTATGTTTCCTTTTCCATTAGTACCTGGACAAGGACTTATTCCAGGACCTGGATTGATACCAACTGGCAGTTTGTTTTCAAATCCTTTGGCTAATCCTGCTCTTAGAGGAATTCCTCCCCACGATACAAATAGTTTACCCAATCCATTTTCATTCGGACCCGGGGGAGCAGGGCTCCTCTCTGGTTCTAATGTTTTTCTTCCTAGTGGACCCGGGCTGATTCCATCAAATATTCCCAACTCGATGATGTCTCATTTGAGTCATGGCTTCGGACAACCTCCTCGGATGCCAACAATCCCAACATTACCCTCCTATTTGAGGAGACCGAGCTTAGAAGTCATTCCCGTAGATCATGATAGTGAAGTTAAAACTAAAGGAAAACAACCATTTTTGTCACCTCCAATCGCCATGAAAGAGAAGGAAAAACCTGTGAAGCTCAAGGTTCCCTCTAGTACCAGTCTGGTTTTAAATAGTATGTGTAGCATTACCTCGAGTCCAACTAAGCAAAGTTCTCCGAAACCTAATCCTGTAATAAAAATGCCTCCAATAAAACCCGATGTGACTATAAAATTGAATCCCCCTGAAAAGCAAAAAATTGTAGAGCAAAAAATAGAGCCCCCTATTCCGAATGAATCTCTACCTCCTCTTCTGCCGCCTACTAAAGAGAAAGGGGAAAGGAAAAAGGATAAATTACATAAAAAGGAGAAAAAAGATAAAGAACAGAAGGTGAAAAAGAAGAAAGATAAAAAAGACAAAATAAAAAAGAAAATAGAAAAGAAGAAGGAGAAAGATGATAAGCATGAAAATAAAGAAAAATTGAAAAAGGAAAAGAAGGAGAAGAGAAAAGATAAAGAGAAAGAAAAAGAAAAAGAGAAAATTCCTGCCATACCAGAGGGGCTGATTCCAAAGTTAACTTTGAAACTAGGACCTTCTTCACCAATGTTACCACCGTCTCCGGATAACACTCGTAGACTTAACATAAAACCTGTCGTTAAAAAAGATGAAGTAGCAGATCTACCACCTGAGCCCCCGGTAGAAACAGAGGAAAGAATTTCAGCTGAGCAAAGCCAATCACCGGAATTGGCGAGGATTTCAGCATTAGTAACGCGTCCACCAAAAACAAAGGTATCAAATAAACACAGCCCAGTAGTGAAGGCAGAGCCGACTGGTGATTTGAATAAGTCAATTTCGCCTCCACCTCAACCCAGTAACTGTTCCCCAGCCCGAAAGAGCCGACCGCCTACAACGTTTTCAAAGTACAAAAGAATTTATTTTAAACCAATACCTAAAAGAGGCAGTCTTGATGATTCGGCAATCGATGTCGATGCGGAAGAGACCGCTTCTAAAGAGTTGATACCTGCAGATAATGTTCCTAATGTGCCATTAGGAACGGCATTCTATATGGATCCTCAAGGAAACAAAGTATGGATCTGCCCGGCGTGTGGTAGACCCGACAATGGATCTCCAATGATAGGATGCGACGGGTGCGATGGTTGGTATCATTGGGTATGTGTGGGCATACGCATCGCACCCGATGACTCCGAGGACTGGTATTGCACCTCGTGTTTTGCAAAACGGACCGCAATGGCAAGTGCGCTTGCCGCCGGACAGACTGGAAAAAAACGAGGTAGAAAACCGAAAGCGGAAAAATTAAAAGAGAATCATTAGTATAAGTTTTTTTACATAGTAAATAGTGTAAAAAGTTTTTAATTAAAATATAAGGACACAGTTTCGACATTAAATGTAAGTGTTAATTGAAGGTATATTTAGTTATTTTATATATTGATTTTTGTTTTAAAATATTTTTCCAATAATTTGATGTTGCAAGGGGCAGTGTTATATTTGATTTTATTTGCCGGACGTTGTTTGAAAGATGAAACGGTATACAATATAGCGTAATGTTAATCTTCTCCAAAAGAGAAATCTATTTAATGATAAACCAATAAAACATTACAAATGCTTGCTCTGATTGAACTGTTGTCGCTCTGTGGTGTATATTTTTTTAGGAAGAATATATTTTTAGAGAAAAGTTTATTATTTAGATCTATTACGTATTACTTACTTGCCTTTCAAAATGAAAAGACCGTTTTTTAACTGACACGTGTTTTAAACTGATTTCCAAATGCATGACTTCTTAAAAATACCAGTCCAGTTATGGTTACTTACAAATTGATCAATGTTTATTTTAATTCATATTATGTATGTTGGATGTATTTGTAAAAGTGCTTGAGAGTCGATGAGGGCAACGTGAGTTCTGCTTAGCAGTCATTTGGGACTGATTGTATAAATTGTACATTACAAAATAATTTATCATACAATAAAATCTGTTTCGAAAAATGGCTCATCTGTTGCTTTATCACCCCTGAGCGTCCTGCCTATGATTTCCTTAAAATGCTTTGCATTTATTCCTCTGGGCTCAGTAACTTTTACTTTAATGTCATTTTCTTGCAGAATATGACCACCTTTGAGAGGTGCAGCTGAAGAAATGCTTTTCTGCAATTTTTCAATACAGCTTCTTTCTGAAATGAAAAGTTAAAAGACATTAATATACCAGCACATAATTCAGCAAATAGAACTTTCTAGTCGATGCTATTTAATTACCAGAGGGCATAATTTTCTTTATTGGACTTCCTAAAGAGCGTTCGACTATTCGTATCTGTTCAATTAGCTGTGTCAATTCTTCAGGTACAAGTGAGCAACTATGGTCAGATCCTTTTTGAGATTTATTTAATGTAAAGTGCCGCTCCACAACCTAGAAAATTCCAAAGCAATCTGTGAAATTTGAATAATGAATTGATGATGTTAAATTTCAATGTGAATATTGATTTAAAATATATGACAAGAATGTTTTCCTAAATTTCAATCGCATCATTATTTCACGAGACGATATCTAGTTTAGTATCTGTATTGTGTACATTTTGGATGATATGACTATTAATTTTTGGTTGAAAGGAATTATATTTTAGAAAATATAACATAATTTGATTTATAAAATATTAATATTTTTATTATGATCAATTTCAAATAAGATTCATTGCAAGTTTATTATTGATTGATCAAAATGAATTATGTGCAACTACTAAAAATCTAATTGTGTTTTATTTTCAAAAATATACAGTAATAGGTACCTCAAACATCCATTCAATCCAATATATGTATGTACATATGAAAATAACCAAAATGTATTACTGGTCGGAAATATTTTTTTAAAACTAAGACACCTAGAAATGAACCTCCCGAAATAACACATTTACTCTTAAGTTTCCATACAGACTGGTAGCTGATTGCATGGTGATCATAACTGAGGGTCATGTTTGTGATTATAGCAAGTTATCTATGGCTTTAGTTAGTTTTTAAAATTCATACAAAATTGACATTTAAAACGACGGAACTCATTGTTACATGGAGCATTTTTTTCTATGAATGGTGTGTATTTCACAATACAGAATTTTTATATTTGGCTCATTTCATGTTCTATATGCAGGGTTGCTTTTCCACGTTTCTACAAATCCATACCATTATAAATTTTGATGAACGAGACATGTAGTCGTTAATATAGCCAGCCCTAACAGTCAATTTGTAAAATGAGCCATGACGTGATGCAGCAGGGTGCTCCTGACATGACAATCACCGAATTGCAGTGAGTATTATGAAGGTAATTTACTTATAAAGTACTTTAGGCTGTTGGTGCATAAACTCAAATTTTTAGGAGAAAAAAGAACCATTGAAAGAAAATGTAAGTAAAAACTATTGATAATGTGTGAAAGAGAGGTATGAGCAACATCACAACCACTCAGTATGGTCTAATATTTCATCTGATATAAAAAAAATGTTGACATCAACTTGGAATGTTATTTATGTTATTAAATGACATGTACTATAACTCGTTTTATGAAAACTCAACATATAAAATACTATTTCCTCTCCATGTATGATTTAATATTTTCAAATTCAGGTATTGAAATATTGTTAGTGGTGAGCACCTAAGATTTAACTGCCAGGTAACTGATCTCTGTTCTATACTATTAACACAGCATTAACGAAAGCCATGCTTGTGTCTATTTAAATTCCAATCATTCTATCTTTATCCTCTTTCAAGAAAGGTTGAGTTTACGGACAGTTAAACTATTGTTAACGTCGTCAAAATCTTGGAACACTTGTGTGAATAATATATTTGTACTTAAAATGGATATTCTATTAAAAGGAGAACCTTTGCACCAAGAGCGACTGCAGCAATTGTCACTGATATTCCTAATTCATGTCCCGAGTAACCAACAGTTATATCAGGAAAACTTTTTTGGTAATCCATTATAACATTCAAATTGCATTCACTGGATGGAGTTGGATATGAAGACACACAGTGCAGCAAGCAAAATTGTGTGTGGTATTTCTTTACTGCATGATAAATATCAAAAACATCTTTCCGCTCTATCATCCCTGTAGATATTATAAGAGGAATTAACTTCTTGGCAGCATGGGTTATTAAAGGTATGTTATTTGAATCTCCTGAACCAATCTTTATAAAAGGAACATTGATGCTGGCCAAAAAATCGACAGAAACCTTAAATTTTGAGAAATACCAGAATAAGTATGTTAGTAAGTATGGATTTATATGTACATATGATATCATTTCAGGATTAATAATTACTTTTAAGGTGTTAACTGTCACTTCTTGATGGAAAGGCATGATATTTTAAATAATAAAAACACATTTTTTAGTACTTATTTCCACAATATATTTTTTTGATCAGGACGCTCATTGAGCGAAACCGGTTCTGATCAAAAAAATACATTGTGGAAATAAGTACTAAAAATGTGTTTTTATTATTTAAAATAAAAGATTAATAATTAAATGCATTCTTTTAAAAATTAAAAACAAATTATATTGTTCTGTATAATCTGTGGGTCATATATATCGGCCGGATCTTAAAGAACATAAGAGGCTTAGGATACAGAATTTTTATACAAAAGAAAACGAAATAAACTATTATCGATGTTAAAAATATTTAATCATTAAAAGCGATTGAAGCACATGTTGGCTTTACTCCTGTCCTAAGAACCTTTGTATAGGAGTATATAATCCATCATACATAATATAAATATTCATTATTTTGTGATGAATAGAAAATTAAATTTAACAAATCTTTAACTTCTTTGAACTTCATTTTTAAAAAGGTTGGTATTTTTGATCATGAAATATTTTTTCAATCTTAAATATAATTTCCAGTAAAAATGTGAGAATACTTGTGTTTGAAAATTTAATTGAAATGTAAAATTAAAAATTATAATATCTACCATATCCATAGCTGAGGCCGAAAAAAGAATTTCATTTTCATTTGAAAACTTTTGCAACTCTAAAAATTCTTCATTTGTGAACTCTAAATATCGTTTATGATCTCCGTAAGTTTCTCCCCAAGAATTTACAGAATTGTATGGTCTTTTTAGAGCCTTGCGGTTAAATTTGTCAGGTATGCTTGTTTTTTGGAATTTCACACAGTCAGCACCACTTTTCTAAAAAATAGAATGTTGAACATACATACGAAAAATATTAAATTTAAAAATGATTAATTCACTTGTCGGTATAAACGCAACCTGTAATAATGACGTGTTACCTTTGCTTCTTGAATTAGCTGTTTTGCTGTATCGATGTTACCTTGGTGATTTTGGCCGATTTCTGCTATCACAAAGCAATCGTATTTTTTCCCAATACTATATTTAGATGACAATTTGAAGCCATTAGATTCGAAAGCCATTGTTATCAAAGTTATTGTGTATACGGAAGCCCGCGCCCAAAAACATATGATGACACTCTGTCGGTATAGTAGGCATTATAAATTTTCGATTCCATAAACAAACTTATTAATTTAGTAATTTATCGTAAGGATTTGTAAAGAGTACATCGAGTTTTTTGTATTTTTGCGTACAGTCAATTGTTTATCTTATTCTATATTGTTGTCAGCTCAGTACAGACTGCGTTGATTGACATGTGATAAATGGAATTTTGATGTGAGCAGTCCCTCATTATGAGAAATATATTTGATACTATCTGTCAGTTCACGAAAATTTCTCAAGGTCAGGACATCGAAACCGTCCATCCAAAGGTTGTTTTGTCCTTAAGAAATAGATTATTTCAATGAGAATGATCGTATTTCGGTGACATATTACAAAATATAAAGTCTTCGAGCATGGATTCAAACCAATCTGGGAGATACGCCGTAAAGGTTAGGATGCCACCTCTGCAGGATGTTCCAAATTCAAAGAGATTCAAACGAGATCATGTGCACGAAGTGCCCAACACTACCGTTGACGACAGTGTATCAGAAAAGCTCAATCTTTGGATTCCTAGTGAGGGCAGTCCTGTGCCAGATAATATTATCAAACGTGCTGGACCATATCTGTTAGGTCCAAAGTTGGGACCCAGCCCTGTCAGAAGTATTGTGCAATGCTTGGCAAGAAAGGAAGGGACTGATGACTTTTATTTAATTAAAATACTGACACTGCGTGAAGAAGGTGTGGTAGAAACTCAAGACGATCGACAGGGGAAGATGCTGTTACACACAGAATATTCACTTCTATCAATGCTGCATGATCAAGAAGGTGTGATTCATCACCATGGACTCTTCAAGGTTAATATTTATTTTACTATGCTTTATTTTAAAAGAAACATTTTTTATAGATTATAGAAGTACTGAAAAATCCAGTGTGAAATCAAAATATTCAAACGCATTCCCCAGTTGTTTTCAAATATTTGGATATCTAAGTGGAATCAAAATCTTTGGGCAAAAAAACTCATGAACCCATTGACTACTAAACAGTAATATACAACTGTTTTTGAAAATAGCGAGAATTGCTAATGACGTAATGTCGTAATAATGAAAATCGTAAATTTATCTGTGGACATACTACTGCACTAATGTGTTAGTGTTGTGACGTTTTTAAAAATATATCTTTATTTATTTCGCCATCACTTTTGTCCTTTATCACATTGTAAGAGTTTATTTAACAATTTTTTATAAAAGAATGAATGTTTTCTTAACCGGACACAGATGTGTACCTTCTGTTAGGTAGTAGAACAACTTAAAAATAATATTACAACGTAATAGAATGATTTAATAACTGTTAATATTGAAATCAAGGCATATTGCGAAGCTTGCGCATATTTGTTGTTTGCTCACCAACCCATTGAAACGATCAAGTTACAAATTACATACATTGGTTAATCCAAGTTTGGCATTATTGGGTCTAATTGGTTAAATTAATTATTATTAGCTCATTCGTACTCATCAATTTTATAACATATCATGAAGATTGTGTCCAGTCTGAATATAATAAAACACACATAAAAAATAATATCGAGTACTTAGTACACGGATTTTTTCCTAAAGCTTAAAATACCAAATTTTCTTTTATATTATTATTAATTTTTATCATTTTTGTTGAAATTTCATAGCAGCTAAATGGTTAAACAAAACATTCATATTGTTAAGAAGATAAAATTTATTGTTTTATCTTGGATTGTTTTTGTTGTTTCCAATGTAAAAAAAGTCAAACAATATTGCTAATTTTAATCACAAGAATTTAAAAAAATGTCAATACATATAATATGGACAACTTCGATAATAACATAATTATAATTAGTCTGCTTACAGCTTTTTGAGTTAGATTTAGAAACTGTGTATGTAAGGATTGCGATTTTATAATTAGTTATAATCGGTACTATAGTTCTAAACTTGGATGAAAGACTCACTAATGAAACCAAAAAGCATTTAATTTTTTTTAGTGATAATTTTTTTGTCTTAACCCAGGGCTTTGCTATAGATATATAAATATTGTAAAAGGTGTATCGCAGATACCTTCATCATTGCTCTCTGCTACATCATTGTTTATAATATGTTTGATTCATTTGAATCAGTAATCTTAATTAAAATTGTTCTTAAATTATTGATGATAATGAAATATTAATCCATGTAGACATGTTGTAATGTATGTTATAAAAATTGTGATTTCAGGACCAAGCTTTAGGAGAGTATGTGAATCCATTTGGCTCGGGTTATGTCTACACAGGAAGAGTTAAACAGAGACTTTTTCTCGTGCTGGATTGTGTGAGCGCTCACCACTTCAGTGAGAAGACCAGCGACTTAGTAAACTTGCAACATTATGTTACTAAAGTTAAGAAAGTACCTGAGAGAGAAGCCATAATGATATTTTATGATGTTGTCAGAGTTGTAGCAAATTTACATAAGGTTGGTGATCATTTTTTTAAAGGCACTTTTCATGTAAAAGAAAGTTTTTGTTTGATTGTTTTATGTACTATAAACACTCCTTGTTTTCAGTCAACTCCTTGTCAATCCATTGTAGACAAAAATAAAAGTGATTGATATCCACATCTGATTTAATATAGTGTTTCTTTAGTATGTTGAAGCTATTTATTGCATTCCATACATAAGAATTCTGATACACTAGCAAAAAAAAAATGAATGTACCCGTGTTACTACCATTAGTATATGACTGATTTCATCATCATAATACACAGTGATGCAATCGCTCACTTTAGTAATGCCCTCTCAATATTCAATATTAAAACTTCTACAACTAGTAGTTATACTACAACTAAAAATACTATTTAAATATATAAAAAAAAATTCATCATCATCATAGATGAATATTAAAAGAAATTCAAAATACCTAGTTCAGTGACATCTACATTATATCCGCAATGTAACAGATATAAAATTAATAAAAATAAAATTTTATTTTTAATTTTTCAGAGAAACATTGTACACAGAGATCTCAAGCTTGGCAATATAGTTTTAAATCAACGGACAAGGCGTATCACGATCACAAATTTCTGCCTAGGAACACATCTAGGAAGTGAAAAGGACTTGCTAAAAGATCAACGGGGTAAGTTTCTATTCGATCTTCATTGTTGAGTTTCAAGCATAATCATTTTGTCATCATGTATCAATATGGATATAATTAGGGATATCAAATGAAAAAGTGCTTAATGAAAATTTTATATCGTACTTGGATTGCTTAAGTTTACATATTGGCTATGTTACTAACAGTTCACTAGTTCATGCACATTATGTTAAAGTTGTATAGCTTATTGAAATATTTTCTTTAATAATATCTTGATGTTGATTTGATATGTTCTAATATGCAAGTGAATTTGTTAAGAGTGAAGTAATAAATAAAGAGTTTTAATAATAATTTATCTTTATTCCTAAAATTTTCCTGGTAAATTGTTGATGATGATTTTCCTTGTTGATTTGTTTTAGGTTTAAATTGTTGAAAATATGATAAAGCACGATTTTAAAGTTCTGGGATCATTTTATTTTAAATTAGCTGACCCGCCGTGCATTGCTGTAATCTTATGAAACTCGTTATGATTACAAATAATTTAATTGTTAACAGTGTCATTTTATTTATGTATTATTTAGGGAGGGAATTGTATACTGGAAATATTTGCGGGAGTGTACTCAAGAAGTATTTAAAATTTCATATCGATCAGATGAACGGTGTAGTAATGCATAAATGACAAACACACACACACATACATTGATTTATATATTAGGTAAAGTCAAAAGATATGTAATTTTTTTTTATTTGGATAAAAAAAATTATTTTAACAGAAGCTGTACAATTTTAATTGATTAAATAATTTCCATTGTTGTTTATTATCCCCCTCCACAGATCAGGTAGCTTTTTAATGCCTCTTTCATAAAATTCAGCCGATTTTTCATCAAAATACGAGTCCAAATGATTTTTTAATTCTTCCACAGAAGTCAATTTTTTATCCTTACGCGAATGTTCCAATGATTTGAAAAGGTGGTGGTCTGAAGGTGTAATATCAGGAGAATATGGTATATATAAGGTGGATGTTGTAAAACTTCCATATCCAACTCTCTTATTTTTTCCTGCGTGATCCTCGCTGCATGTGGTCTTGCATTATCATGCTGCAATATGCGTCTTTGGTTGTTGACTAATACTGCTCGCTTTTTTAGCATTTCCGCTTTTAATCTATCTAACTGTGCATAGTATAGCTCTGCTGTGACAGTTTGGCCCGGTTTCAATAATTCGTAGTGAATTACACCCAAAAATCCCACCAAACACAAAGAAGGACCTTTTTCAAGGTTAACGACGGTCGAGGGGTAGAAACAGGTATTTTTTAAATCTCTGTCGCCACTTTTGTATTGTTTAAATCATCTATGGCATTTTAGACTATTCAGTATGTCACCATATGTATCACAAATGCTCTGGGTGGCTTCTTATGCTTTTAAGCCTTTGTCGAATAAAAAAAAAACAAACACGATCGCAAGTTTGCCTCGTCAATTATTTGCTTGGACATTCTCACTATGGGTATAAAAAATATGAAAACATGTGAAAAAGCAAGACAAACGACAGAGCTTCAAAATGACACCAACCTTGACGTGCTCACTCAACAGCAACCCGAGGTAAACTGACGGCAAAGCATGCAATAAAAATGACATTTCTTTTGACTTTACCTAATATATTATAAAAGAAGTGTATTTTTAAATAAATAAAAAATTGGAACTATAATTTTACACATCGAATTTTTTATGTAATAAACTTATAAATATTAGACAATAGTCTTAATATTGCTAAATTTATTGCCTCCTAGGATCTCCTGCTTACATATCACCCGATGTCTTAATGGGTAAGCCATATCTGGGAAAGCCATCTGATATGTGGGCCCTCGGCGTCGTCCTCTATACAATGCTCTACGGACAATTTCCATTCTGTGACACCAGTCTCACGCAACTATTTAACAGAATACAGGCAGCCAATTATAATATACCGCCGTAAGTCTTCTTTGATTTTTTGACATCAATATTTGCTGTACAAAATATTTAGTGTATTACTAATTTTCATAAATATTTCTCCGCAGGGATGGCAACACTGTTCAGGTATCTGAAAGCACCGTATTTCTCATCCAGCGTTTATTAGTTAAAGATCCAAAGCACCGATTACTCGCTGATCAGGTAAAATTATCAAAATAAAATATCATTTTTTATATTATACGGTTTTATCTCTTGCTGCTTGTTGGATAATGTCACATCGAAAGGTTTTTGATGACCAGCGATGTGGCAGATTTGAAGGATGTTGATATAATTTGGTATGCCAGATAGCACATTGAATTTTTGAGGTTAACTGCTCTACGCCATATGAAAAGTAGAAGTGTGCTACCAAATAATTTCTTATCAATATTTACATATATCCACAGGTTCTGGATGCTCTTTCTGTCATAATTAGCACATATACCACTACAAGTGGTCCCACTGAAGATTTACAAGTTGTACCAGATATACCGATGGATGACATAGAAGCCTCTGAAAGTGGCTCTAAATCTATTGACAGAGTATTAAAAACAGCTGAAGGATCCATAAACAATTCAATATCAGCTGTGCCAAATGGAGATATGCAGAAATCTAAAACAGATGCATTGCTGGGACTTGTGAGAGATAGTAGACTGGTTGGTGTTAATGTGAGTTAATGTTCATACATGATGTTTTAAATTTCATATAATTGTCTGTTTATTACTACTGCAATCTACTTTATGTTTAAGTAGTCCTTCCACCTTCATCCTGTCTAATAAAATCGTTGCACGCCACCATTTTCAACTGTTAATTCTTTATGAAATTGCAACATTACTAGTTTTATTAGTCTTTATCGGAAAGTTCAAAAAAATTAACAACAAATCAAGTTTATTTTTGTAGGGTTGTCACACAAAAAAAAAAAACAATTTCAACTGAAAAAAATAATATTCATGAATTTTATCTTTTTTATGTAGGCATTGTGCAACATTTCCAGCGTTATATGTCGATTTTACACGTTAATTACTCTGAGGGCTGTCACAAAAATCATATATTAAAAACTAAAAATATTGGCACAGTCCAGTGATACCTGTTCCACTTGAATGTGGATACATTAGAATGGTTCAAAATTTTAATATTCTGTAAATAAAAAGGCATTCTATTGATGAAAATTTTAATTTATTTCAAAATCCATATGTATTCATATTTTTGTGTTTGCATGTTTGCGTGCTTGCACTCCATGGCGTCTAATTCTTTAATGACTGTTATACCTCTGATTTTCAATGATTCAATCACATAAAAAGAATGTTGTGCTATATCATTTTCGAAGAATCCAGCATGTAAATGGGGCAGCTAGAATTATACTAAATATTCATATTTAATTTATAATTTGAATTCTTTTATTGGAATGAAATATTTTTTTTTTACAGGAAGAACTAGGGTTGTTGTACATACCCATCACAGATTTAGTTTCATTGAATTTACAAAACATTCCTTCTACAAATGTAAGATTTCCGTCGGCCGTTGGTGAAATTCCAAGCGAAACGCAATCTTCTCCTAACGGAATAGGAGGCCAAATACCTGTGCAGAGAATCGGAAGAGATGCGCGACCGTTGACTCCTAATGAACTGTCTCGCTATCAGCATATGTTCGCATCCAACATGTCGCCGGCGGTCACTCCACTGAGAAGCACTGATGTTTCATTGCGAAGAACCAGAGCCGAATTAGCGGCGTCTCGTCATAATTTGGTGCCATCTGTGCATGAAAACAGAGACGGGGGACCTCGGCGAATTTCATACCAGCCTGGTTCCAGACACTCATTCAGGATAAGCATAACCAGGCCCACTGTAATTAATCAAGATCAACCTGTCGACGGTGATGCCGCCCCAGGTTCTAGAGTCAACGAAATATCTCCCTTCCGATCTGCAACCCTGAGGCCGCATAATGCTCCCGTGCGAATAAATCACGTTGTTAATCGTATAACTGTTGATCGCCGTGATGCTGTGAGAACAGGTGCTTCATCTAATACAGCCATGAATACCAGCGTAGGAAATTTTTCATTATCGAATTCAGCCTTTTCTGATACATCAACGATTCTACCCTTAAGGACTATTAATTACATTGCCGCCAACAGTATCAGGCATCTAAATACTCTTTCGAGATCCCCCAGAATCATTAATATTCCTAATGATAACGCTGAAGAGGTTCGAAGTTCTGGTAGCACACCTGAAAGGCAAAATTTTACAAATAGAGAAAATGTCTTTGGAAACCCTGTTAATAGAGTAGACGGAGAGGTGTCGGGTGCTGCTGCCTCCGTTATTGTTGAATCTATCGTTAGAGAAAGAACATTTAGACGAAATCAACGTGACGATACCAACTCTGCCGACCCTTTTATGGGGTTTAACTCTTCATCCTGATCTAGATTGTTTTCTTAATTGGGAAATTTGATGTTTTTTAATTTATAGATAGATAAACTTTTAAGTTCCAATCTAGGAGTGCCCTCCTAATTATATATATATATATATATATATATATTGAAATAATTGCTGGGAATTTTGCCTCATTTAAAATGTAATTGTTTTACATATTTTTTTTGGTCAAAATAAGTATTAAAATTAAATGATACTGCAATAATAAAATTTGTATTGTATTTCTATGGGTGCCTGCTGTCTTACAATATATTTTGATTTGTGTCGTGCATTGTTCAAGCATTAGATTAATAATAATCATGTTATTATTGAAGCAAAGTTGTATAAACTTTCATATATAATATAGGCTCAAACCTATTTCTGACTTCTTGCAGCACAATAAAAAGATTCAATGCTACTTTAGCTTGTTTTTTTACAGCCGTTTGTTTTGATTGTATAGAAACAGAATATCGCTTTCTATTATTATAATCATTAAAAATATTTCTACAACAGTATTACTCCATATAACTAAAAACATAAATTTTCAAGTGATGACACATTGTCTTTTTTCATTGCCTTTTTAACTTGATTTGATTGACATTTGGTTGATGCTAGGATATCATAATTCTTAAAATTGCAAAGACGCAGTATAGAGAAAATATTATTTAGAAGTGTCTAAGGTTTTAGCTTAATTCAGTAAATAGTCGACTTTGTAAGTATAATATGCCCAAATTAATAGTGTTGTTAATGTGTGCATAGTGCAGATGTCTTAATAGGCTTCTACTTTTGTCTTTTTCTTGCCATCAACTGGATTCTGATTCTCAAATGGCCACTGAAAATCATACACGGGATATAGTCATAGTTACCTTTGAATAATGTTAATGAAGAACATTAATAGACTATTGTCATACATATCTTGTGGATTATAATTTTTGCTTGAGACATTTGGAACGTTTTCTTTTTGCATCATCTTTTCGTGTTATCCACATGTAAATTGTTGCCAAAAAGTCAACTGTCCAGAAAATGTCGAGTTCTGTTTGATTGTGACTATCTGTGAATTTATAGTGATTAATGTTTTTTTTGTAGTCCTCTGTGATGTTAGAAGCAATTTCATGTGCCAAAATCTAATGGTATTTCTTTATTGATAAGCTTGAATAATTTGAAGCCTTTCCCCTCAATATACTTGCGTCATTATTGCTTATATATGTATTTATTTCCTTAATTTAATTGTGGTGGTCATTTTTAAAAACCATTCACTGGCAGGATTTCAGACACAGTTTCTTCAATAAAATATCAGGGCAAGTGTCTTTTATTTTAGCTTTACTAGGAACAAAAAAAAATAATAGTGGTGTTAAGGTGAGACAGTTGCCCTAAACGAGAGTGATAGATGCTATTCTTGAGGTTACTCGCTTACATTTTTTTTTATTACTGAATAAACATTGTACCTATGATGAGGCAATGTTTAAAATGATGACCAAAATCCAAAGTTTGATAAATTGCTGATTTGATTAAATTATTGTTTATTTTTGTATTTATAAAATGCGCGATCTATTGTTAAATATTTATAATTCATCAGTCAGAACAAATAGCTGTTTTCAAGATATAATTTGGATTACTCAACTTATCTAAAATCACAAATTTTAATCGAAAGTTTATTGTTTTGAATAGTTTTAGTATCGGGCAAGTAATTAATTTGCTAAATAAACATTCTCTAATAAAGAAATCACTTATAAAGAATACATGCCGATATCAATAAATTGAATTATGGAATCTGATTAAAATTTTTATTCTGCTCAGTGATAAGATTATAAATCAAGTTAGTTGTATATAAATAAAGAATGATTTTACTCGTTTAGAATTCTATTCTTCAATTTTTGTATTGCAATCTATTTGTGTATTCTTTTCGGATAAAATTTATTGAATTTCTTTTTTCTAAATTGTGTTTCAGGTTCACTGATTTATAAAAAAATTTATGTTGCATGTCATAGGGTACATAATTATTTTGGAATTAAATTTTACCATGCATTGTTAGAATATATTTTTTTTACAATGATTTTTAAATAAATGTAGAAAATCATTAGAAAATTCAATCATTTGGTATAATAATACATATGTATATACGGTACAGGACAACATTATTATTGTTTTTTATGTATGCTTGATAAAAAAAACTATAATTTGACTAACTGAATCTCAAAATCTACGTAAAATCACTTGATTTTTAAGAAAAATTTCAAATATGTATGCCTGTTAAACTGTATAATAGTTTTTTTAATATGTACTTTTGCAGGTTTCTTTATTGTGAACATTAAAAAATATTAAGCTTTTGCTTTTGATAAAAGATCAAGTGGCTCATTATAAAACCTGCTGTATTCATTTTAAAGAAATAATTATTCAGTGAAAAAAATGACATTAGTGATAATATAATGTTTGGTTTCCAGTTTTTATGGGTTTGATTCTCAAATGTATATAAAAAATCTGCTAAATATAACATATAGGTTTTGATATTCCTGTGTTTCTATAGATATACAGCTAGTACGGCACCCCCGGTAAATTGAATAACTTATTTATTGAAACGACCAATAACTGTGCATTTTGTCATAATGTTCGCATCTAGATGGAAAAATTCAACATTCTTATGTTAGAATGTTGTACATAGCAATTGAAACATTGTTAAATAGAAAATTCTTAGCTTAATAAAAGAAATAAGGTACAATTGAAAACTGTTTTTCCTACGTCTACATTCATATAACTCGGGAGACATTCAATTTCCTGACCAAGAAGAGTATTCCTTTTCTTCATATTCCTTACTAAACATTGTCCAAATTCAGATTTTGTTTGCTATATTTGTTTACTAATGCTTATACCTTTTATTTAAAAATAATTAAAGATTTTATCCTTAGCATTTGATATACACATGGCCTTTGGATTCTATGTGTAATTGGTTTCTGTAAATGTTAGCAAAAGTAGAGCAATGTAAAAGAGGTATTTTCTACATAAATGTTATGTAAAAATATTAAATACTAACTTCATTTTCTTTTCGTGGAAAAAGAGCAATAAAACTTGCCGTAAACAACTAATATTACGGCAGTAAAAAGTATGAAAGGTGAGTGCTGTCTGTAACGAATTGAAAACAGACTATTTGAATTTGTAGATATTGCAGTCTTACTGAAAACATATTTAAGGTGATCTATAACATGTTCACCGCCTGATATATATCTTTGAAGACAGTAAGCTCTCAGTCAATTTTAGTTCAACAATTAGGAAATCAATCATAATATCATGGATAAAAGAGAGTTTTCATGACATTTGAATCATTATACTATAGACTCGCTGTCAGGCATATTTTTTGCAACATCCAAGATTGAATCAATGGTTTATGATAAAAATATGCCACCAAATAAATAATAAAATTCATTGAAAGGTTCTTGTATATTATATGTTTTCATTTTGTCAATGCAGTAACATCTGATTCGAATTACCTGTATTTTACTAAGATTAGGAGAAATAACACGGTGAAAAAATAGAAATGTATTTCAGTTCTACAAATTTTTTATAAGATACAGTTGATAGCTATTTCGGCTCACGCCATCGCCATAGTTCCCAGGATCTTATAAAAAATTTGTAGAACTAAAATACATTGTTATTTTTTCAATGTGTTATAATGGAGTTCTACCAAGTAAATGCCAATTCGATCAATAAATTAGGAGAAATCTATGTAGGTATGTGTGTTAAGATACAAACAATTCTCCCTTCCTGAAAAGGTTTATCATTTACACAGAACTAATTGGTTGTGTTGTAGATACCTCTGTATGTGTATGTAAGTGCAGTGGTGCATTAATTATTGGTATAAATTCATGCCACATTTGGTAACATATGGGGTAAAATTAATACATATACATAATTTCTGCTAACAGTGTGTACCCATTTACAAAATCTACTCATGTTTCGAGTATACCTTACATTGATTTCACTTTCGCGTCCAAAAATTTTATTTCCTATATTTATATTCAGTGTAAGTAAATTAGAAAAAAAAGCTAAAATGAAAATCTTTTGAGTAATGGCGCAACAACTGTTATAACACACCAACACAATTTAAAAGTGGCTGTTTACCATTGGCATGTGCACATGGGTTGTATAAGTGAAAACGAATTTTATCGAAGAGTTAGGCCTTTGGTAATTTGACATGAGCTATATTTTGTAACTCGTTAAAAAATTGCGAAAAACGGCTTGTTCTTAAAGCGCATTTGTTCACTTCAGTTACGAGATTTGAAGGCCTTATAAGCTTAATATTTTAGGGTTGAGTGAAGTGATCTGACAAAGCGTCGGGAAAAATGAATAGGATAATGGAATCACAATACTATATCCGTCCGCACGATATTTGAAACGGCAACTACCGAAGGTGTGAATACAACAGCATACATTTTAACGTATACAAAAAATAATATATGTATTCGCTTTTAAAATAATATCGCGTGAAAAAAAAATCAAATGCCAAGTGAATTCGAATAAAACAACATATCCACTTATTTAAAATTAGTCTTCGATAATGACTCAAATATTGAATCAAATTTTCGAACAATTATCAATTTATTCATAGGAAATCATCACTTTTAATTCTAGTCCATCACATTATTTGAGTAAAGCATTTTAATATATATTTATAATTGGTATCAACCAGGTATTTTTTCGCGGAGAAATTCAAGACTCATGTGTTTCTGATTTCCCCTATCTAAGGTTTAATTGCTTGCCTAATTGTACCAGGCTTTGTTGACGAATAAAGTAATTATTTCTGAGGGGAGAACTGATGGCAATCTCTATCTCAAAGAGAATTTACACCGCTGCGTTCCATTTCACACTTGGAATATCCCGTCACCTGCATGCTCACCTGATAACAAGAATTGTCTATGGGAATAAAGAAATAGTAATTACAAGACTCGTGTAGAATATACCCATGGGTGAAATCTTATCTATAGAATAACAATGTCAAGTAACAGTATTAAAATAATTAAATATCAGTAAAACCATATGAAAACATGGATATAAATCTTATGAGTTTCAAATAATACACACATTGGAAATTAAAAAAAATTGTCTCATTAATAACGATGCAAAATTTTATTTGAATGCTCGAAGATGTTGAAATGGTAGTACATTAAAGCCGGAAAATCAATTTTTAAATCAAACATAGTTTTCACACCTCGAGATACAGTTAAATAAAGATAATTAATATCAAGTAAGCGGAAACGTATGAAAATGTAATCAAATAATCATAAACAATAAAATATGTCAGTCCATATTTTTTATATATAAAAAATGGCCATTGTAAGCACTCGATTTGAATTCCGTGTGATACAACAGTTATCAGTGATTTTTCTCAATTAGTCACGAAGCGTTTCTGAAATTTATTCTCTAATTCTAAATGTCGTGGATTATTGTTTCATTAATTTTTAAATCATTTATTTTTAATTTAAATAGATTTGAACATTATTTAACAGTACTGAGCTTGTATTCTCTATTGGATTATTACGTCATATTTGTTTTGTGTCAAGGTAATGAAATAATGTAAATTTTTAATGCTTACATTCTACTTTCACGCTCATTTTATAGAGATATATTTAGCGCAGGGGATGAAATTGCAAACTGAAAATGTATTGGGGTGCATTTTGGAATGCGTTTGGACTGCATACCGATTGGCGCGAATGCAATATTCTCGGTAGTATCAGCTGAATGCAAAGTCACCTTAGTGCACCTACAAATGAGATGCAGCTGGATGTACCTGGACATACATATTTGTCGGGTGACTATTAGAAGGATAATTTGTGAATTAAAAATACATAATATGAAGAGTATTTACTATTTTTTACTACTTTTTTCAATGATGAGTCGTGTCTTCTGAATGATAAAAGTTAATCATTCTATTTTTAAATACACCTGTCAAAAAGTAATTCTACGTCAGTTGCAAAATTTGAGTGTTCAACACGGTGAAATAATAGCAATGTTTTAGTTCTACAATTATTTTATAAGATATAGTTGATAGCTATTTCGGCTCACGCCATGGTCAGAATCATAATAATCGTCATAAATGTTGATTTCCGCATAAGCCGTAAAAGAAAAGTAGATTAATTGTTTTAGTTTAACATACCTACCTAAATATTTATATAAAACTAATTTTAATTTGAATTGTTGTAATTTTGTACGATTCCACATGTTTTGTCACAAACGACCCGGGTTTCGCCCTTCGGCATCTTCAGGTATTCTATCACACGGATGCCACAGAACTGACGTAAAATAAACAGATATTATTTACAGGAAAACACTTACCAACAGGCAGCCATAAATTGTAGCTGAAACAAATGTAACAACATCAATCCAATAATAGTTAACTCAATTACCTATAACAACTTTCATTAACGATCTTGCTAATGAGTCATCGTTATTGAAATGGGATTTTCAATAAATTTCAAACAAGTAATCGTGAACCTGAAGATGCCGAAGGGCGACACCCGGGTCGTTTGTGACAAAACATGTGGAATCGTACAAAATTACAGCAATTCAAATTTGATATTGAAATTCCATCAAGCACCTTCAGTCGATATCATAAATTAATTTTAATTTGTTGAAAAGAAAAGGGAAATCGAAGTCATCACAAAGAAATGAATTTTATATACATTATAATTGAAAATAAGAACCATAGTACTTCACAATAATTAAAACTTGATTTTGTGTATGTATGACAATATTAGTTAGATATGGTGAATCTGTTGAACAGGTTCTGGGCGTGATGTTCCATGTCAAACGATTAGGTGCCGGTGTTTGATTAAAACAAATATTGGAACGCCAGCCAGCCGTCAAACCTTCACCACTAACTACTGCCATACTCCCGTAAGGGATATCGAAGGGTGGATTATTATGATGGATGATATTTTAAAAGTTAAATTAAGTAGACGCTTCAAAACTACCTTCTAAGCACGTCAATGTTATGTTATGTTTTATACAAATAAGATATATAACATGATGAATTTTTAGCATTTTAAAAAAAAATCCTAATGGATTATTACGTTATCATAAAATCTCGCCACACGTTTCCTTCACAAAATAGTCAATAGAAATGAGTGGAAGTTATTAACACATAAACTAGAGCGTAAGATAACATTACTATCCAATTACCTTACCAATTTTATCAAACGTGATCAGTTTAAATTTAAAAATTATAATGAAGTTAATTTACTGCAGGCGTGACTTTTTTTGACTTCGTTAATTATAAATAATGTTTATGGTTAAAAAAAAATATCGAGAAATATAATACATTTAATTTCGTAGCTCAATATGTAGTCTCAATATTTTTCTCCAAATGTGATATGAATTTAAAATTGAAAATGAATTTCTGCAAAGCAACTGTCGAGTTTGAGGTTTATAAAATACTCCATCCATGTTTGAAACTCTGAAATCCATAATCGTTGTGCATTGATGTATGCAGTAGAATTTGCATATTGCACTGATGCATTATAGACATGTGCGGAATCATATCTATTTATGTAAAATTTGCATACTTTTACTGACACATCTATATGCTGAATGCATTAAACTGCTTTAATTAATATGCAGCTATCAACGTATTATGGCACTTTTCACTTAAATAGTGACATTTTATGAAACAGAGAAAATACGGTTAAAAAACACTGGATAATATACAATTTTTGGGTTTGAAAAATGGTTTTGTGACAAATAAATATATTTGAATGCAATATTTTCTATTTCTTTTCGAGAATATTTTTTTGTCATTGATGTTTAGGTACCGTGCCAGGTTAACTTGTGATGATAATAAAAAAAAAACGAAAGTCGTTTCAATAGATCGTCAAAGAGGTAAGCATTAAATATAAAAGCCACGCTTTAAAATAAAATTACATGAACCACAATAAAGTTGATAAAGTATTCTGAAATGGAAAGACGTGCTGCTTGATTGTGTTTTGGAAAAATTAATATTTTGGCATCGTATAATCGAGACGAAATAACATTGCATTCAGGAATATATACATGAGCTGTATTCTTATGTAGATAAAAAAAATATTTATTTTTTACATTTTGGTAAAGTTGTTTTATATTAAATGGTGATATTTCATTGGAATATATACATACCTTCCTTGAAAGTCCACTCACCTCAATAACTATTTTGTTTTAAATAAATTGTAAATAAAATCTATTTGCTTAATTTTAGCTGGTAAAGAGTACATTCAAAAAAAGGTTCTCACGAATAATTTTTCCAGTGGCATAAATTAATTACATGCCTTTCTTCACCGAAGCCATCTTCTGTCACGTCCGATGTTACGACTGAGTGAATGACTACGTTACAGCCACTGGCGGAATCAGGATATCTTGTTTGTATCGGGCGACTCGTCAATGTCTGTTGATATAATAGTTCTGACCAGAATCGCAGCGCGGTGTAATATTATCCAATGAAATGCACATTAATTATTCAAGAATATTTGTAAGAAAAATTTTAGAACCTCGAACGCTTTAAATTTAATCTAATTTTATATAATTAACGACATTTAGATTTATTAGCAGCTGTAGTGTAACTGTAATTATATGGTATATAATTGAAATAATCAGAAAAAATAAACTTCCCTGAGATATTGACATCTGTGTTTAAGGATTAAAAACTAATTTTGTTAAGTTTAGATACTGTAGAACTATTGTATCACATGCATTTTAACAACAAAAAACTGTGAACATTTCTGAATACTTTGTGAAAAATTAATAAATACTTATTGTTATATTACAATGTTTCTTTACTTAATTTCTTTAATTAAATTTATGCCATTTATATTATAAACATTTATCAAAGACTGGGCGAATTATATGACTTGATCAGGTTCTGTTTTATACCGCAAACAGGGCTTAGCAAAATGCCCTTCCGGCATGACACACTTTGCAACCAAACGCTCAATAAGCCCTCGAAGCGCCTCGGGCAAAGGCATAAACCTGTTTGCCACTATAGTCAAAATCCTACCAAAGCAGATTTGAATACGAACGTTGATACCGTTTCAATTTAGTGTATTGCCAGTGTTTATTCAAATAAATATTTTTTCGTGTTTTCATGCTGTAATAGTTAATCAATGGAAGTAAAAATTGGTAGATTCAGAACAAAAGTCTCCTACGAAATGTTGATTGAGAAGTTGGATTATTTTAAATGATATTGAATTTCTTCTAGCATTTAGGGTTGTCAAATATTTTTGTGATGATTCTGGTATACCGAAAAACAAAAAATGAAAGAGAAATTATAATTCGTCCGTCTTATTGAGAAATGTGTGAGTAGTAGATTTCATTAATTGATTATTATATTCATGGTATTTTTAAATTACCGTCAATAGTTTCTATTTCACGGTGATCTTATAAAAACCGGGACAGTAGGAAGCCTTAATAAAAATATTGTAATTAATACACACTTAAAACTTTTTCGCATTGCGTTAATGTGATGCTTTATTGAATAAAATTATTAGTCTAGCAGTGTACATATTCCTTGTGGAGAGATACCAAAGATCTGACGTCGACTAATTTTACTGTGTGAATTCATTAATTACATGTAATTCAATTATAACGAATGCGTGAATAGAAATTGCTTTTTCACATGAGAAGCGTAATGAAAAATCTACGTTCTCCGTGGAAAAATGCACTTTTTCCGCCATAGATTTCAGTGGTGTCCCTTGAAAGAGTTCATAGATTATTTTATACATAAAAAAAAAAACTTGATAAACTGGATTCATCAACGTTTTAGAATTAAACATTGTGAAGTTATCGATAGTAATCATTATGAGAATACATAATGGGTTTTTAATTTTACACATGGAAACTTTTTCACTTGAGTACAGATTGTCTTCTCTGGGATTAGCTTCTTGGCTATATAGCATATCCTAAATATCATTACTGAGTTGTATAATTGATATTAAATAATTAACCTTCAAATTTAAAAACAAAATATATAAACTATATGTACTTACTTACAAACAATATTATCAATAAGTAATAGTATTGTAGAGCTTTATTAGATTATTACTATCCAAAAGAATCTAGAACTATTGTTCTAAGAGAGTAGAAAATAAATACCTTCCATGGCGATTTTTTAGAATACGGTTAAATTTCATATTTAAATTCGCAATGTTTAGCAAAGGTAACTTTTGATATCAATAATTCTTAGAGATATTTTATGATTTTTTCCAATTAAAATCATATCTTTATTTTTGTAGTGTGGTGGTAAATAACATATGATATTATAATAAAACGATTGCACTCCACTGTGAGCATAATATACTCGGAAAAATGAAGTGCATTTAAATGCAGTTTTTCATAATTCAATCAAGTGATTATGAATTTGCTGAGAGTTTTTTTTTATTATTGGCAAACTTAATAATCCTTCCATTTTTAAATCATTATTAATTATGCACTAAATTGCGTGCACGAGCAATCAAATTATACTTTGCGAAAAACAGGCTGTCATGAAATGAAATTCTTCACCTATTATCAAAATTAATACCGTTAATAATACAGCAAAATTTTTCATAAAATAAAAGAAGGCATGAATTGAAATTATGTAAAAATATCATATACACTATATCAGATACAAATTAGATAAACTATTATAACTATTTTTGGTAAACTATATTATTTTAAATTAGTAAGTAATTAGTGTCATTATCAAGGGTCTTGTTATAAATAGTTACTTTTTTATTTTTAAGAATGATTATTTTGAAGAAAATTGTGTCAGAACATCTGGTTGTAATAAGCTCAGACCAGTATAAGCATTATATTCATATAATTTACTATTGTTAAATCGTTTAGCAAATAAAGCAAAATGTTCAAAATAATATATAAAAGGTATCTTAATCTTTCATATGTCACATAATAAATATGATAAAAATAAAGTTTCTAGCTTTTTTCATTGAACGTTTTTATCTCATATAACGTAAGTAATCATTATGACAAATTGCAAGTTTTCAGAAAATACTTACGTAAAGATATGTTTATTTTTACTTCTATTGGACGAATAAGATTAAATTGTACATTCACGAACATTAAAAAACGATGCTCTTAAATTATTTTAATGATTTATAGTTAAACACATTTTTTGTGAACGAAAACAAATCAGTGAAAAATGTCGACGTAAAAAATCATAGTTTTAATATTGTCAATATAGCTTTGATTATTAATAACCCTATTATCAGTCGACACCCATAATACCACCATAATAGACCACCTGTTACACGCAGTCAATCAATAGCTCATTAATCTGTCACGGAATACTAATCTATCTCAGGTAGGAAATTATGATGGGTAGATACTTGAAGTAGATACGTGCAATTGATTCAATCGGTGTTTGGTATCTGGTAAAACGATCGCATAATCAGGGCTTAAAGCCAATCAAGTTTCTGATTGTCTCCGATGAACGGCCGCGAAATCTATCCGAATATTCTTGGGCTAGCGATTGAATGTTATATTGTAATTATTCATCAAATGAATTATTATCTAAATTGCATCGTTAGATGTAATGTAGCATGTGGGTCAATGGAAGTAATAAGCAATGCTATTTTGGATTGACAGATTGGCTACACTATTGAACAATACCAAATGTGTCACACTTCGTTACCTTTAAAATTCATTCTCGCATATTTTTTAAATAGTCATTTTTTATTGAAATGATTTTCTTTCTATTTAAAAGACATTGGAGAACATATGAAAACATACGCCTTATTAAAATGAGAAATTAATTGAAAGAGCATTATAACTAAAAATTAGCAGACAAGTGATAATAAATGTGTCAAATACAATATTTTAATTCAGTGATTCTTCAATAGTTGGTAGCCGAGCCATTTTTATCTCTTTGTTTTTTCTTTGTGGTGCTAAATTTTAAAGCATTTGTGGTGAACGTGGTTTTTGCTGAATCAATAATGTAAAAAATCTGTTGCTTACAGTTTAATTTGGCTTCATAAATTGGAATGATTACCAATTTTATTCATAAATCCATCCATTAGCTGTGTCAAACACAGAGTTAAGTGAAAAATATTTTGTGAATATGAAGTTTTAGGTGATATATATATTTAATAAGAAACATCGAAATAGAAAAATGATTGTTTGTTGTATCCAAAGATATGTAATATATAAAGAGAAAAATATAAATAAATTCATAGTTTTAGAAATTGTTCATCTGGGTTCCGGATATGTATTATTTAAATATTTGAAAACAAAAACGTAACGTGTGTTTACATGCATTTTTAAGGAATAAAGCTCTTTGATGTCGCACGCGGTGCCAATATTGAAATCCACGTCAAATAGTTGTCATTTTGATGTGTGTGGAAAATTTGAATTATTCCACCATTTGGTGGCGGGTCATGACATGGCTGATGGCACGTCACGGGAAGTCAGTGGTGTGCAAATAATTTTGTATTTCTAAAGAGGTTAAGCTGGAATATGGAAAACGAGTTCAGATAATAACAAGGGATAAGTTTTTAATAATAATTCGTTGTATGAACTGAGTTTATTGTATCAATTATTTAATCCGTATCATACATTTTATAATATAATATGGAATATGCTAAAGCATTTAAGTGTTTACTTGTTGGAAACTGAATAACTATAGTATGAACAGTAAGTAGTAAAAATGAAATTTGTTTTATGTCTCGAAATCTCGGTTTATTATTGCCACGAACAAAAATTTTATAATTGTAATATGTAATTTAGTCGAAAGCAAATAATGATATAATTTTTAATTTTTAAGGAATAATTTGATATGTCTAAAAATAAAATAATCGAGGTCAATTACGTCTAAGTATTGCGAAAAGTCAGTAGCTTAGAGAGTATCGAGCATGTTGTTCAAATGTCACACCATTTTGTTATATTATGTGAAAAACCATAAATAAAGAAAATCAATCATTCCAATGACAGTAAAAATTAAACACCAATTCCAGTGATTACAAGTAATTGATTATTAAAGCGTAAATATTACACAAAATAATATTTTATCTAAACTATATAAGTCACGCTACTGATTGCAAAATGAAATCGGCAATTGAATAAAATGGGAAAGGATTTTAAAGCGGAAATGTCATTGAAGTTCTATAGGAGCGAGTTATTCCTATTTTAAAATATGTCACGTGACCTTTAACTAAGTGTGTCCATAAGCCGTGAGAAAATTGTATATTCACATTCTACCCTGTACTTTTAAAAAAAAAAAATTAACAATTAATTTTAGTTAGGTTAAATTTAAATTTAAGTAATCGATATTTTAAGGGCTAACAAATTATAGAAGAACATTTAAATTTACAGCGAGTTTACTGGTGGAAAGGTATGTAATATTTTGTTTTTGTTTGAGTACTAGTGTTCTTGTTGAATAGTCAACTGAAATTAATATGTGCTACTCAAATTTAGACAAAAATATTATAATATACTTTTTTCCGTTGATAATGATCGTACTGAGAAAAATCGTTCGCGGTCATAGAATATATTGAGGAAATAAATAATAAAAATGTTTTATTACTATTTCAAATATCATGGCTTTCCATCAAGAAGTGACTGTTAACATACTAAAAGTTAAAAAAAAGTAAAGATTATCATATACATTGTACATAAAAGTATGTCAATTGTATTTTGATATTTTTTTAAGTATTGAGACATTATAGAAGAGACATATATTGGATATTTTTTATAATATTTTATGGCATATGAATTTAAAAAAAACACAAATCTGGGATAATACATTTCCTGAGGGTGGTTCAGTTTTATTGTATCCATCTAAACAAATCATAAGGAAGTGAGAATGATGATAAACATTTGTTATATAATATAATTAGTGCATCACAAATATAAAACCCACGTAATCCATAGTAATTAGCGACGCCTAAAAAATAATAAAAAAAATACACAAAAGAAAATTAGTCTTACGTAGGATTATCTCTCCTTCATCTCTATTTAGTAAAGAACATTTTGACGCATTGTTAACAGTTTTTTGCCGGAATATAAAATTCAAGAGGGGGAAAGGGTGAAAACAAATAAAGCAGCCATATTCTCGCAGGACTTATTGCTAGCTCATAATACCTTTGGGATTATATCTCTCTCTAATTAGTGAACGAATTCGCTATTTGGAGGGAATTTCAAACTACAGACGTCAGGGGGGTAAGTTGCAATATAAAAAATATATTTTTATGACTAATGGCAAGATGGAAGTAAAAAATACTATCGTAATAAAATGACCGGTCCTAAGGGCTTTGTTATATATATTTAGTTTTATATAATGTCATGTCCTAAAATTTCGATTAACCACAATGAATTGTTATATGTACGCAAATACGGAAAAATATATAATATTTCATGTATTTTACCCTCACTCATGCTGAAACGAGTGAAAAGTGATTGAAGAACGTGACTTTATAGTTATTAATGAAGAAAAATAAGATATAAATGTTTTTTTTTTTATATATATCCTTGCTTATCAAATATAATTGATAAGCAAGGATTTACAAGTGAAATAACTCACAAAAATTTCAAGTGAGTAAACCATTGGAAGAGGAATACAAATAGACCGTTCTTAAAAAATGAATATAAAAAATTAATCAGTAACTTAGTCGGTTAAACCACCCAAGTAGTTTTTTTACAATTTATTTTCGATACATTTTTAATATAAGAAGAAATGTGTAGTTGGTAATCTTGTTCGCAATTTTGAAAAATATCGTAGGCTGGAACAATATTCTCAATTGTTAATAAAACACTTTCTGCAAATAGATTAATTATTTAATCAAGGGTACATTCGGTAAGCTTCAAATATTTAATGAGACTAGTCACTCATCAAAGGGTAGAAATGAAAGCCTCAGGTAGGCCGCGAAATGCGTGGCTAACCAAGTGAGAAATTGACTAAGTGTGGTGTTTTAGACACTTAAGTTCTTTCTCGGTGAGCACGGTGTAGTTTTAATTGTTGTAACTCTGTTCTTGATAAGACTAAAATCAAGGAGTGAATCTTGAAACATTAATCAAAAGGTTTCTTTGACAAGGAATTATCAAAGAAACCTAAACTCTAAAAGCGGAACAAAATAAAATGATATATCTCATAGTTTTATACGTTCCTATCGGTGTGCTTAACATATAATTACATTTTCAATATAATCCACCTTCATATTTAAATTAAGATTGATGTAATACGCAAGATTTGTAAATTGTTTGAATATACAATTCATAGACATAACTAGATTCAAATAAAGAATTATGTTAAAATCTATAGTAGGTTCAAATATAAGAAAAATACATTAAATTGATTATGCAGATAATACAACATATAAAAATAGTTTAATATTTCTCAAGGTCTAACTGAATCAAGAAAAAATATTTTTAATAATTTAAGTTTAGAGTTAATTCCAAAATCCCGAGATTAGGGGATCGAATAATTGAACGGACTATAAGCATACAAAAAAAAAAATTATAAACTTCAAAAATTACAAGTTATCTTGTATCAGTGTTGCCAGCTAAGTTAATTTATTTTCCTAAGAAAGCATGTGAAAACAGAGTGGATAATGAAGACGAATGGCACGCCATTATACTGAGAAAAGTCAGGTGGTATCGTTTGGCACTAATCTGACAATAGACGGGACCAATTACTTGACAAGATGTACTCCTAAATTGGTCCATGTTGACGTAACACTTTATCTTATATGTCAATGGAGCTCCATTTCCCTTGATTTAATTCACAAAATGTGTTAGACTTGTGACTTCCATTCATTTTGAAAAATATCTGCAGCTTGAAAATTTATGGGAGCCATTTTGTAATGTATTATATTGTATGAGTGCTGCATTTTTATGTTGCTAATCTGTGCCTACTGACTATTTTTATAAAATAGTAATGCACTCATTTTTTTTAACTCGATGTCCATCAGTTTTATTAGAAATTTCCAATAAGGATTAAACAGAGGGTATTTTAAATGAACCAATTAATGATAGAATAACTAAGCATGACGATATTTGTAATCATTTTGAATGAATAAAAGCGAATGGGTGTAAATGGGAAATATTTTATGACGGAATTCCCCCCTTGGTAATACAGATACAAGGATTAAATGAGTAAATAATTATTTAGATAATTGAGTTTCTTAGTGGGCCATTTTTCAATGCGTGTATGTTGCTTATTTTCTTGATAAATGTAATTTTCCTCAATTAATAACACACTATTGAAGAAATATTCGTTATTGAAATGATAAGGCATAGGAAATAATAAATTGATGATTTTAACGTTTTTCGTAGTTTTTATAATTGCCCTCATAGTATTGAGATGAAAAAATATTTTAATAATTATTTCGAGTTGTGATGTAACAACTGATAACGCCACTGCTTCTATCTTTCGAGGCATTGACCCATTTTTATAGATTCTTCTAGGTATATACAGTTAAATTAAAAAAATATATTCACGCTTTGTATCAAATTGTGTGATGTAGCGTTCACGTTATAAATTATGTTATATTGACGTCAATAGTTTGTGTCGATGTCTACAGCTTATATATGTTATTATCATAGCTCTCCGACACGGCAGCGTGGCCGAGCGGTCTAAGGCGCTGGTTTTAGGCACCAGTCCGAAAGGGCGTGGGTTCGAATCCCACCGCTGTCATATATTTTTTTCCACATAGAGTCAATATTAAATATTCAGAGAACAAATTGCAATTAGGCAATTGGATGTGGTACAAAGTTTCGTCGGATTACACTTGTTAATGTTAATAAACTTCATATTTTAGTGAAACGCTACAGATGTTATGCAAATAAACATGATAAATAAAAACTGATATTTTTGTACATACACATTTTGTGATTTAATAATGATGTAGAACCTAGTTTCTTTTTACATCCTCGGACCACCAAAAAATCCAAAAATGTTTTCAAATAATACATATTTTTATGATTACATTTTTATTAGAAACAATTAACTTTGCAACACCGTATGCTGATATAACAATATCCAAGTGTATTAAAATAGATAGTAAAAAATAAATGTAATATAAAAATCCATAAAGTACAACATGAAATTCGATTGCTTCGGCTCACCCAAAAATCTTCCCGGACCCCCCATAAATCTCAGCGAACCACCGGTTGAGAAATTATTATGTAGAATATATATATGTACATTAAACGTCGCCTGAGAATTGTAGTGGGATAGTATAAAATAGTATAAAATAAATAAAAAAATAGTTTTGAGATAATAAAGAATTTCGTTTTTTTATAATTCGGTGAAACGTTTTATAGGGTCTCTATACCGACAAATAAAGAAATATAATAACCATTATTTTTTCTGTAACCATTAGTTATTGCCAAAATTAGGAAAATTAAAAGATATTCCAATATAGCACAAGCTTATAAATTATATAAGTAAAGAAATCTTATCTTCCTGAAGATTGTTATCTCGGGCTTTTTCTTCTATGGCGAACGTAACTTATTTTCTAAGATTGAGCACATCTGAGATATTTTCATCATTATTACCTTCGTTGATCTCTCAGTAAAGACATAATTCTTTTTTGGTCTCCTAAAGAAAATTTTAAGCTTAGTGTTAATTTTTTTCAAAAAATATGTATTTTCATTGGTCACTCCAGTTTCTTCACATTTACACGTTAAAAAAAAGTACACATTGGGTTGTAATTGATGAATCATCGTGTGTTGCCACCAAGATAAATATTATTCTTCCTAAAAGTTAGTCAGTGATGGTTCTTTTTAAAAATCCAGCTTTTCTTGTTCAAGTATTTTTTTAAAATTTATTTTAATTATTCTAATAGTCTGACTATGTTTCAGAAACTACAATGCTTTATCGTGAATTAAAGCACTTCATTCAAAACTCGTCAACATTCATCATCAATGCAGAATTGGGATAATGACACGTTATTGCACTAATGTCAGTATTATAATATTCTTCGATATGTTGAATGTTGTAGCGCTTTATTATTTATGACAGCTATCTCGATTTTACATTCAATGTTGTGTTATATTTCAAAGCGTGTTAAAGTGAGTTATCCAAGATTAAAAAAAAAATGTTCTCTTTGAGCATTACAACACCAGCGATACTCGATATCGACTGAAAAACAATATAACAATGGCATCAAATGGCTAGTGGTAGGTATATTTCGATTATATAAAATATCATTTTAAAACAAAAATCAATGTTCTTGTCAAAATGATTTTAAACTAAATCACTGCCTTATATCGCTACATAAAAGGTACTACATCGAAAGTGACGAAAAATAATGAACGAAAGCATCAAATAATTAGTGTTAGTTACATTTCCATTATTTTTAACATAATATTAGCTAAAAGCAAAAATCTAGGTCCCACCGAGATTTGAACTCGGATCGCTGGATTCAGAGTCCAGAGTGCTAACCATTACACCATGGAACCTGCCACGTGGTCAGGGAAAACATATATTTAAAAGTAGGGGTAAAACTACCCTTGTTGGTGTTTTCTATGAAAAGTTTCCAATTTGTATTGAGAAAAACATTAATGATATGCGACAAGGAGTGCCCATGTTCTACGACTTTCTACACTATAAAGTAGTGTATATACCATTATATATTCCATAATACTTCAAACACTTCAGGTACAGTTAGGCGGTGAAAGCTGGCTTGTTAAATAGAATTAAATTTTAATATATCTTCTTATTTTTGTTTTACAAATGTAAATACAGTAGAACCTCGATTATCCGGATCTTGATTATCTAGATTGGTTGAAATAAACAAAAATTGTACGAATCCAATGATATCCACGTGGCAAATTGCGTTCACGTGATGAATAAACATTTTGTTAGCAATCAATACCGATGTAGAAAATTATATATGAGGCATAGCAGAAGCGATGAGATAAGTTCTCATATGTGCAGAATGCGACGAATAATATGTAATCGAATGATTAAATTGCGATGCAAACGATCCTGGATTCCAAATTTTTAATGAAGATGAATTAATCAAAGAAATATCTACCTCTTGTGGGATAAGGTCAAGAAGAAATTTGTGAGGAGTGAAATATTGGTCCTGCATATTCTAAACTTTTTCAGTGTTTAGATGCAGCCATGGTGTGGCTTTAGAGTCAAGAAAAGATCAATTTATGACAACAAGCATCGAAAACAAGCCCTAACCTTAAGCAGAGATTGATTTTTTTCGATTTTCCGTATTTGTCTTTATCCGCACTATTTTCATCCCCGATCAGTCCGGATAATCGAGGTTCTACTGTAAAACACAAAATTTTCTCGAAAACATTCTCAACATACCGTTACGAAGAAAAATATTTAACCGCTTCAATTTAATGAATTTAAATAATGCAATAAATTATGTTTAAGTATTATTTATCTAACATTCTAAAATTGTTTGTATCAGGGTGTGAACCATCACTAACCATTTGGATCCGTGTATAGATCAATTGGAAAATAAGCGAAGGTAGAATATAAGGCTGTTGTTTCACTTTTCAGAGATTATAGAAATTGTATATCATTCGAACACGTATTAAATTATTTTATCGAACATTAATTTACGAATACTTTTTTATGTTATATTATTGAATCTTCTCAATATATTTTCCAATTGAAACATTTCTACGCTTATTGTTTTATAATTATTCATAACACTATTAAACTAATACTGTAACAATACGATATAACTAGGTATATAAGTAAAAAATGTTCAGGGCCTGAAATGTAAAAGCAACGGATTAGTTATCAAAAAAAAATAACAGCTGGACATTTCAAAATTGTATCCTAAGTACTTATTTTAGATCGCATGAGCTATTTTTGTTGATACCGAATATAATGCATTTATTATAAACATATCATAATAATCATGTTTGTATTACAACTGTATAAACATATATACTTTTAAACTACATTTATGAGATGTATGGATTTTTAATGATTGTATATCAGTACAATATATTGACAGGACATTAAATACTGGTTGCTTTGGAAGAAGCGAAACAAGTACCAAAATTAGTTTGCCGAGTATGTCATTTATGTGGCGTTTGTAGCATATATGTTACGTGGTCATTCTAGCTCATCATTGATGAAAAATGTATATATTCATTTGAATCAGAAAAGAAAATTTTTGAATAAGTGAAAAACTCATGAAAATTTTCAAGCGGGAAACAAATTTCAGCATATTGAAACGAAAATACCAATTTAAAAAGAAATAAAACAATTTTCTTATTTTTGTTAAGGTTATGCATATTTATTTTATAAAGGAATTTCAAATATTGATATTAAATTATTCTATATAATAAAAAGAATAAAATGATTACATATGTCATTAAATTGTTAACATTATATAGATCATTGTTCTGAAGATATTTTAGAAGACAAAAAAAATACTTGACAAATCAGAAGCTGTAAAAATTTCGGTGAATGCCTGCAAAATTTGAGTCCTGATATTCTTAATGAGTTTTGTAAATTACGGTATGCAATGATTATTGATAGTTTTTATTTCAGTATACTGCTGTCTTACAAAAGGACAACAATCGGGTTGAGAATCATATATAATCATATATTTCTAGCGAATCTGTGTACCAACAGTCGTCAATCGAAACTTCTACAATGAAGCTTTTACAAAATTTTGTTTGATTGTGTTTAACGAAAAAGTTTAACGGAATTCAATAGAATGCAGTCTGTTCAATTAAGAGATGATAATGGTACAATTCGTCGTTTTAGTGATACCGATTATATTATTCTCCCAAGTGCGATGTCATCACAGTGTGTATCGAATGATTTCCATCGGAGGTGTTCGACTGGCTCTAATATTTTTGAGCAAGTTTATTTGAGAAACGCCAATGGTGAAATAGTTGACATGGGTAAAAAAAAACGTAGGATTAGCTCCACACCCAAGAAAACGCAACAATCAAGATCAACGCAGACCCTGTCATTAGAACAGCTGGTACAGTTGGAAGTGCAGAAAGGTAGGCTGTTATCTATTATATTATCTCATATAATATCATATATAACTGTATCGATTAATCGACATTCTTTCACAAGAATTCGTTAGATATAACACGCAGTACACATTTTGCAGTTTCTGTAATTCCTGTCATATATAAGCAATGAAAGCTGTTTACCGACTCTCAATTCTATTGCATCCTGTCATACAATGCTTGAAGATTCTGAAAAACGAAACCCGGATTGAGAGTGCCAAAATTTATAAAATTGTACTCAGTCTCAATTGTCCAAATTTGATATTGAAACTCCGTCAAGCTCTGTCAGTCGATATTATAAATTATTTCTATGATACGAGCACAGAGTAGTCTTGATTCCGAATTTAGTTTATAAAACAGATTTTGTCATGCGTTGCATAGGGTGTATCACGGAATAAATTTAAATCTCAATAACCTCTCACACCCTAGTATTTGAAGGGAGGAAAGGAAATTGGGAATATTGCCACTTTGTGGTTTTCTATTAATATTCAATTCGAAGTGTGGTCAGCGGTCATTCTCAAAGATTTCGTTCAACCCTTCATGAATGTTTTTTTTTCGTAGGCGTATAAAGTAAACGTGTAGAGGGCTGTGAAGCAAATAAGATTACAATTGATGCAATATAGGCAAAGTATATATATACACTGTATTATTACAGTTTCGGATACGATACAAGATGCAATGTATACAGTGGAAAAAGAAAGTCGCTACGTCGTTTTGTACAAAAAAAATCATTGAATATTATTGTATCAATTTTGTTTTTAGAAAATAATAGTTTTCAATAAATTTGATATCGATAATAATTACTCGTCCAACTAATTCTACATATGCGCATTGCGTAAAAACTATATAAAATGATTAAAATACTTAAATTTTGACTGAGGTTAGAAATTTTGAATTAAACGAGATTTTTTAAAAAATCCGTAAAACTGTAATGTTAACTGTAATTTGATGATATTTTTTATTGGCCAACATATTTTATTTTTCATATTGAAATATTGTTTCATAAAATTATACAAAAAAAAATGATTTATCTGCTAGTTATTTTTTTCATATATATTAGGAGTGGTCAATAGAAGATATAGCTTTATGAACATACAAAATATACTTACAATATGAAAACCCAAGTAGTAATACTTGACGTGACCATATGTCTAATTTTCAGAAAAAGAAAAACCCATGGTAACAATGTTTTCAAATTAGAGGCATGTGTTTTGAGAAATATCATAAACTAAGTTTTTTATTAGTATCTTTGTGTATTATCTTGCAAAAAAACTATGAAAAAAAATGTATTTTAATATAAAAATATTTTGATATAAAATTGGAAGATGTGCCGTTTTGACGAAAAGATTAAAGATCGCGTTATACATATTATACAATATACACAACGACTAAGTACGCGGCAATACAAAGCTTGAAACAAATAAATACGTTTTGCAATGAATTAAAATAATATCTATAAATGATATTAGACTGTAATTATGATACAAACTATGACGTTAATTTAATTTAGAAATGCTAATTGGAATTCAACGGTTACATTACTATGCTATAGGTAACAAACAGTAAATCAAAAGTTATGTCCAATTACTACTTCAGACACTCATACAAATTAATCTAGGAACTTTAATTCAAGCCATAAATTGACTTTAATTGTAATTATATTTTGTCCGTTATATAATATAAGTAAATGAATATACCCTCATATTTATATGCAAAAATCTTTGTTCCTATTTACTGATCACTCCCCTCTTTGCTTAAATCCATCTTATTGAAGAACTTCTACACCGCCTTGTAAAATAATGTAATCTCTTAGATAAGATCTCAATAAAAAGAGATTATTACAAAAAGGCGTAAGTTATGCCAAAGAATGGTATCCATACGATGTTTATAACTTTTTTGGGGTTGCTTCTATTACCGTAAAGTTGTGATGATTCAAGTATAAAATGCTTTCATTACAAAACTGAACGAAAAAAATACGATTTTTTATTGTGCTGTTTCGCCCGCATGCATTTCTACGCGTGCGTCTTCCCCCTTTTTGGCTTGAATCTGTGATAAGTCTGTGAGTGTTTTGCACTCTGGCCACGTGGCGCTGTGAGCATACGTTTGTCACGCTGGACTGCCATCTTTTGATTAATTATGTAAAATTTGTTATTGTTTATTTTTTACTATTTTAACGATGAGGGTGTGATAAATTCTGATGACATTAGGTATATGCGAGGAATATCTGCATGCATAAAAGCATTTCAAATGGAAATTTAAAAAAAAACAATGTTTTCTGGACAAGGAGCTTTACAAGGACGTCATTTGGGGGTTAGGGGGGTGGAATTTGTCATCTTTGGATTTCGGAGAAACTAACATTTATCCTCTTTTACGCTGGTTTGTCCATATAGACGAAAAAATATAAATATAAATATTTTTTTAATATGGTATCATTACTCATAAATCGCCCTTTATTATCTAATTACTGTTATAAATATTTTTTAATATCTCATATAAAATCATTTTTAATATTATACAGAACACTATAATTCCAAATAAGAGGAAAATAAAAATGCACGTAAGCATTCAAAATATTAAATAAATACTATAAATAGCGGCTGCATGAATGACCACAAAAGTGTTCGTAATCTAACACATCGTTATGCATGTCAAAGCTTTTGATATAGAATGAGAGCATTGCAATGTTTTAGTTACGACTTTAGTGGAATGTTCCCTCTCCGAAGGTCCGAAAATTATTGGTCCGATTTGTATATTTATTCAAATTAAAAAAATCAACGATTCACTTAATCAATTTATTAATATTTTCTACATAAATTAGATTCATTTTGAACAGGTATAAAGTGTACTTAATTGGACGGAGGGGGGGATGTTGCGAAAACTGCTGCACGGCCGCGCATGCACGCAGCTTATAAGGAACACCGCTCTAGCGTAAGTTGATCACGTTTCAATATGGCTTGTAGTATTTTCGCATACATATCGTTTGTTTTCCTAGATGCGAACTCTGACCATCTTATATAGAAGTCGTTCCAGTGTCATTTTGACAAATTGTTTTCTTAGCTTACATGCACCTAGTCGAGGCTTCATGTTCTTACACATTCATTAGTCATTCTCTAGACAGCCGCTAGATGCTCCCGAGAAAAATGAAACTGAACACTTTCATTCATTTTCTTTTTTTTGCATCAAATGTAATCTTATATATTGGACTAAATATCTGTGAGAGGGGTGATATCTATTTGTCACTGTCCGTATAGAATATATTTTTTCATCAAGACGTCCAATAATTAATTTTCGAAAAGCATAAAAATTGCAGCATGAAAAAATATATATATTTAAATCTAAAATACAGTGTTAATCATTTCTTTTCCAGAACATATTAAAAAATATTTTAAATACGTATAATTTATATCATAATTGTCAATTTTAGTAGTTGTGAGGTTTGCATTCCGACCGACAACATATTAATTATTTCTACTTACAGCGTAAGTAGTTAATGATATTCGATGGAAAATGAAATATTTTCTTCTGTGTTTGAGTATGAAAAATAATTTTAGTCTTTTCTCGTAGACATCCACATCAAAGTACCGTTTGATGTCATTGTTTCAATCCCTATTTTTCTTCTCTTTATCAAGTTTTCAATTAAAAGTATATTTTGTGTTTGAGCGTGGAAGAGTTATTTATATGATACTTTGCCATAAAGACTGAAATGATATTAATTAAATCATACATTACATTTACAGTTTCGCTTTTAGTAAAGATTAATCAAGAAATTATATTAGTATGGACAGTGTTCTAAAATGAAAGTAGGGTTACCTTGATTGTATTTTAGCACACGGTTTGTTTTGGTCTCATTATGGGTGAGACGCTAGAGATGTATCTGTAGATTGGCTAATCAACGAAAAATACCTTTTGTGTAACAATGAGAAATTTTCAATGATGTAGCTGAAATATTATTGATTACATATAGGTTCTCTATGCTTTTAAATATTTATATTTGTTTTATATGTTGAAAAATATCTTATTGGTCAAATGAACATTCTTTTACATTTAAGAAATTTATCTTCAGAATAAACATACATGTACTTACCATACTGAACAAGAGGTAAGTCTACGTATTGCAAAATTCAAAGGATTAAAAACGAAGGGCCATTATTTTTCCGCAGAAGTGAGCATTAGACTTCAAATAACAGATGGCGTTAGTTGTATGTATATTTTTATAGCTCGTGTTCGGTTCATTAGAAAATAGTCATGAAAGCCAGCCACCCACACCGTTTTCAGTTTTCATTGTATAGATCAGATCAAAGAGGAATGACTCCGTATTATTTAGACAGAAGTATATTTTCATTTTTGCTTTTCCGGTTTTTTTCTTAGAATAATTTCCGCCAGGCATCCATCCCGTTTGATAGGGAGCGGCGACAAAGGTTTCCCCTCTAGACAGGTGCATCCGCTGGGAATTGTTGTTAAATCCCCGTAAATAAGAAGGTTTAGGTTATGCGAAAATCTCGTTTGCCCTGCACCTATAATACATTAATTATGTAATGCCTGCTACATCCAATAAACACGAAAAAACATGGTAAATATGAACAATATAAAAAAAATCTTATATACCACTACAAAATGATTTGAATTGTAAAAGAAATGAAACCAACCCATTACATAAATTTTCGTATTTTTTTGATTTATATTTTCAATTTGTCGACCATACACATATCTTCGATTGTATTTTTTTACACTAAAATTTTTTTACGAAGAAGGATTATATCATTCTTAGAAATATATTAATCTCTTCACAAAATAATTACACATAAAAATACATCGCTTAGAAATTTTAATCGATAAATATTTGGGTTATTGGAAAAATATCTTGATTGGTTTTTTAGACTACCGTCATGTTAACAGTAGGATATTTTTATTTAATTTTTAGGAGATTTATTTCTGTTTCGGACTAAAAGTACCGCTATTACTTTTTGTGTCTATCATTTATTTTTGTGTCTATCATTAATCATTAATTTAAGTTTGGTACACACGAAAAGATAAGTTAGAAATAGTTAAATGTCACTTTATAGAGTGGTCGATATGTATTGTCAATTAAATTTCAATATTGTGTCGTTATACATTAAGCAATTAATATCTAGTATTATTGGATGTAATATGCCAAGTATCACACATGAAAAAAATCGAGGTAACGAAGGTACTATTTGGGCTTTAACGTTAATAGATGCATGTTGTAAGTGTAAAGTATCCTTAATATTTTATTATAATATAACATAAGATATAGTAATTTATCAGTGTTAAATAAGTACATTGTTAAAACTCCATTTATAGTGATCGCAGGCATATATTGCGAAAATGAAAAACTTTTTAAATACCATACATGGTATGATGCATATTTTGATTGGACACTATTTCATCGTTTTATTGCACATGACATGTGGCTTAAAATTGATATTTTACAATGAAATTGTTCGATGATCACCCTCTCGTGTCGATCGTAATAATATTTTCGTATTTACATTATGGCTGCACGTGGATCTTTTGTTGAATAAAAATATTATTTAATGTGGATACTTGTAGTAAACTATTTGCCGCCAGAAAATCTCTATGTATACATACTGCGAAATATTGCAGTGCTTAAATTCCATGGAATATTGAGGTATGATAAATTATTTAAAATCAAAAGTTTTTTAGTCCTGAAAATCGTATTATCTATAAAAGTTTATTTATCGCTTATAATCCACAATTCATGTGTATAGTAAGATTTTTTGCAAACATTGTTTTGTTCAAAAACTTTTGCTTTGGAATAAATAATAAAAAAAAATATATAAGTAGTCTTAAGCCATGCTTCAAAACTATATCGTAATTGAAAGAAAAACTGTAGAACGAAAAACAATAAGTAAGAAAAAATAAGAAAGCATTTCCAATGGAAGTTTTTGCTTATAAATATATTTTTTTTGTCGTTAGCCGCATTATTACTGCTTATTAAATTACTATGAAAATATAAATAGTATGTACATAAAAAATTTATTAAGCCTTGAATTATAAAGATGTGTAAATACTGCTTATGATTAATATGCAAAAACATACTTGAAAACTAAAGCAAAATATTTTTCAATTCGTTATTGTTATTCTTTCTTAAGCATTAAAGTTTTCATGAATTTATACTATATGTAAGCAATCAAAGAATTATAAATATTGTGAGCAATATGTATATCGTGTAGACGTTACATTTTTATATGCTTACAATTTCACCGTTCTAAAATTCAAATTGTTGCCATAGAAATTATAAAATATTTGAAATACGTCGCCGTAAATTTTAAACTCGTAATGGATTTGCGCAAAATTTGCTTTCGGCTGATTAGATTCAATTTTGATCACTAGACTTCACTCGAATGCATCCAAATATTGATCATTCTAAACAATAATATTCATTCGACAAGCTTATGTTAAAGACTATAATTCTATCACACCAAAAAAACTATAACCCCTTTACCGCGGGGAAGTTTGAAGGTTCACAATAATGCATTTTAAACCTCGTCTCTTACGCTAAATAAATTTCTAGTTGGGAATTGTATTATTTATCTGTACCCTTTCACATTCAATTATTTGGGTGCGCACTTGATTTGAGGTGTAAAGATTCAATTCTCCTCTTATTTTCAATTTAAATTTGTGGCCCACGAGTGTGGCAACATTTTAATGGAATGAAATGACATGTATTGTTGCCAGATGGATTGAGTAAGCTGAAAATCAGTGATCTAATTTTGTTATCTGTCAATTTAATAATATATGTATTTATTGACATTCACTATCAAAATTAAGAGATTGTTATCTGATATATTCTATGTATTTTTTTATGCTAGCCACTGATAATAAGTCGCTCAGGCATGAATGGAATATCGATCGGAGACGATTGCTCTTTAAGATTTGTTCAAATGGCTTGCAGTTTAATTCTTATAAGGTATTCCGTTTGTTTTTTTATTTTGCCTTGCAGAATGTAGCGTTTAAGCGAGAAAGTAAGTGATCCACGTCAATTTAATTTGTCTATGGAGACAAATGAGTGATATTTATTCACTTTAAAGATAATGTCGTTTGGACTCGTTTGTTCTGCGTCTTCTTTTATTATGATGCAATATAAATATAAAGAATATAATTTTTGCAAACCAGTATCTTTATGACCGTATGCAAACGTTGATATTGAAGTAAACACGACGAAAATCGTTTTTTTTTTCTAAAGAATGATTTTGTAAAAATATGTTCGTAAAATTTCACATATATCATGGCTTATTTTTATTTGATAACATTGTTTTTGTCAGGAATCCATATTTTTTTTTAGCTTTTGATAAAAAATTATCAAAGGTTATTTAAAAAGGTATGATAAAAAGTAACACAATACGTAATTGTTAAAGGGTATTAGATTGTGTTCCTTTACACAACGTCAATTTTTGCAATGTATCCGTTGTCACCAGTAGATATTAAAAAAAACATTTGGCCATCGTTTTAAGTTAGGGGACGCCCCATCGGTGATTTTAAATTTGAAATGTAAAAAAAATGTGACAATAGACATTACATCCGCAGAACTAAATCAACCCTTTTAAATGTGAAGGATTTTATTTATTTGATTTTAAAATCTTTTTGTGACGTGAAGGTACAAATGTGTCGCAATTATCCACGCTTCTCGATCTTCATGAATTGACCGTGAGAGTAATGCTAGTATATGATATTGCATTATTATCAGTGGGTTTACCGTCGGCCATTTAATGTCAAATTTTTCCTGACGCGCGCTTTTTATGTTCGTTCTGTCAAACATGACAATAGAGAATCTTTGAATTACGAACGTGCTTAGTTTATGACTAAGAATATAATTAATAATGAGCTGGCTAGATATGTTGTGCACTCAATAAAATTTGTTGAATATAATAAAGAAATAAATCTGGTTTAAAAAAATTTGAGCAGTTATTTTTATGTTGCTTGTGAATGAAAGCGGTCGATCAGGCGTGTGTTGCCAACTGCCAGTTTTTAAACTTATTTGTCAAGGAACGTAAAACGGGTGATTGCATTTTTCATCGATACATTGACATATAAAACAATATTATGACTTATGTCATTTGACAGCGAGCGGCAGATGAAGCATGAGTAAATTTGATTTACTGTACTTCTTTATTCATTATTGTAATTAAGGTTTGTACAGTAACTCGAATGATGTAAAACAAACTCAATAATATAATTATTTTGGTATTTATCGACTTAATAAAATAAAAGCCTCAACGAAATCATCTTGATTGAATCATATGATGAATTTAAATCAAACTTGCGTACTAACATATTTCGATTTCAGTTACATAATTACTATACAATATAAAAAAATCGTTACAAAAGTTGTGATAGTTTAAAATCGTGTGCATACGTGCCAATTCAATCAACAATATTATGAGCACTATTAAATTATTGCACTGTTGACTATATTAGATTACATAGTTAAAGAAATTTAACCTCGCAATTCGCAAGTATTACCAAGGGGATGGTGTGCATGATTGGGACACTAACTTTGATTTCATTACAGGGGAAAGTGGAGCGAAATAGTAAGCAAAAATATTAAGTACAAAAAGGGGATGCCACCCACTAAATGTATCCTAATATGATGTGACAGATGTCTTTTAGGAAGGGAGATTTTCACATTTTTTTTCATCTAATTTTACACTGCTTAGTAGAATGTATTGCGCTTTTTCCTCGATCACCCCAAAATTGATTTCATTTTTATCCGATTTCACCCCAAAAAACGATACTTTAATGACTGCATTGTTAGGCATTTAATCCTCCCTTTTTTGCTAGAATGCTAAAAAATACAACAGCAGGTTAATTCTGTTTTATATACCGACTTAATCAACATAACATTAGCTAATTCTAATATATTGATCAAATGTATGGTAAATTTGTGAGTATCTATTGAATTTTTTGAGATAATTCAGAGTTATGGCAGAAGATGTCTAATATGTATGAAAATAATGATTCTTCTTGTTTCTATTTTTTATTCCAGTAAAAACATGTCAAAAAACGTTTTTATACTCTTTTTTAACATTTAACACTTTTAATATGATAATTGTTACTTCTTGATGGAAAAGCACGATATTTTGAAAAATAAAAACATATTTTTTAATTTATCATCAGTACCAAATAACATGTTCTTATTATTTAAAACATTTAACAACTTAATTTTAGCCCCAAAGATAATAAAAATGAACAATTATAACCATTTAATCTTTATAATGAAAATTTTGTGTTAAAATAGTTATAATTGAATTTATTTTATGATGAAATTTTAATTTCGATTTCAAAATATTTTTCATTTGTAAAATAATTAGTCTTAGCAAAATTCATAAATTTTTGAATGATAATATAGTTAATTAATTGTGCCTTTGATATTTCTGTCAAATAGTGATATTCGCTATTGCGGGATCAAATGTATTATTGATATAAATGACATATACATATATTGATTTTTATGTTGACTAACATATATCTGAAGACAAGTGATGTTTTCATACCATCCGGTCATAACCAGTAAAAAACCGATAAATCGGCTAAGCACAAACCAAATCATTTTGTAACTTTTAGACACCTTAAGCATCCGATTTACAATCAATTCTCTTAAAAATATATAATGCTTCATTAGGTAATACATATTTATGATCTAGAGTCTACAAACCGGGAGTAGGAAAGGTTTAAATAAATAAAAAAGTACGTTTGACGAATAGTGTTGAACTTAAATGTAATGAAATAATGCGGCGAAAGGATATTCGTTAAAAAACAAAAATCTGTTAAATAACAAAGAAAGTTTTTAACAAGCGAGAAAATTAACGATGTATTACATTCATAACCCACCAATCATCAGCCAACGCGCGCTTCAGTTTTTGTAGCTGTGTTTAAATTAAATGCTTGTAATATTCTAAAAACGTTTGATCTTGGCTTGATGCTTGCTTACCAATATCAAAACGAATTCACAATGTGTCCGTTGATTGGCGAATCCATTTTCATACGTTTTAATAAACCGAAGTATAACTTTACATAGATATGAAATAACATAAACAAAATGAAAGAATGATTTCTGCAACATATAAAGAAATAATCGTTGTCTTGTATGATACGTTCCATATTATTACAATATATTCTAGCCATATTCGATATGTTCAAAAATTTGTCCGTTACCAAACAGTACGCGATCCAGATTTATCTTCTCACGATTACTACATGTTTCAATCAAATGCATCCAATACATTTACCTTGGCCGGGACAAATGGTTAATTTGAAATATGATAATATATACCCCATGGATGGACATTTAAGTGTTACTACAATTCATGATGAGGTCTCCGTTTTGTCTCTAAAATGTGATTAAATATGTTAATGAGGCTGTGCGGCGCGAAAGGGTTGAGACGGCGGCAATTTTGACCCTTTCGAGCCATTTATTTTTTCGTTACATTGTCTTCAATTCTTGAGTTATGTTAACTGTACGCTGTAAAGTATTTTTTCATTGTAGTTCTCAAAGTTTTCTTTGACTGCACGTATTTTATTTCGAAGTGTGTCATCAGAAATAAACACACTAATTTTAGTCAACTGTATCACAATTCAAATTTGTGTAATTGCAATAAATAATATAATAATAAAATATTATAGTTATACACAAAATTTTAATATTTAATGTTACAAAAATAATTGTCTTTTTCTGAAGATACATTATTTTCAAGTTTTTCTTGATTTTGTCTAATCTGTCAAACTGACAGTTCATATCAATATGGCCGACTAGCATAAACAATACGTTCAACATTCATAAGGTTTCGGCGCTATTCAAGCGGCAAAATATGAAAGGTTTTATATGAAAACCTCTGTCATTAGTCGCTAGATGAAGAGTTTGAAGAATTGTTTGTGGTAAAAAGATCCCGTTGAGATAAGCAATGATAAAATATAATTATGTAAATGATAATAATTACTATTCGATATTTTTTAATAGAAAGAGGTATCTGCAATAGTTGATAAAAACGTGTCTGAGGTGGTTTTTCTTTCAGTCTTATACTATAACAAATAAGATTATATAGTAATATTCGAAGTTTGAGAACCGCAAGATTGGTTACGCGGTGGACTGAAGGATTTCCAACGCTTTTTCAGCGAGAATTATTATTATAATGTACCATATCGGAGCTGAGGGTCATTATTTAGTTCCTAACTCAATTAATATTCAACGCAAATGTGCAACAATGTAAATTATTTGCTTGGATACGAGGTGTGAAATTCAGGGGGTCATTTTCGTATCCCTATTCAAAACTAGATATACGTAGTTGCATACACTACAAACACTCATTGTGCCTAATTTTGTTTTAAAGTACAGGGTACATATAAATAATTGAGATAATGATTTGAATGGAACTATTTTTATATAAAATATACTTGTAAAATATCTTTTGCAAAATTGTTTGTGCACGATTTATTGTTGTGTATATTATACTGTACAGATTTACATTTCTACAGATTATCCCGCAAAGTATCAATCAATCGATTTATCATGTAATGTAATAAATGTTAATGAATCATTTAATATCATCATCATCATCATCATCAGCCGGGGTCGATCCACTGTTGGATGAAGGCCTCCACCTGTTTTTTTTTTTTTTTCAGGGGGGGTTTGGTTTGGACATAGCAACACCACGCTGCCCAGGCGGGTTGGTGTTCGGTTTTCTGTCTGGGTTTTTCCTTCCCATAGCCAAGAGAACACGGCACTCGGTGTTCCCGAGCGGTCACCCATCCAAGCACTATCCGCGCCCAATGTTGCTTCACTTCGGTGATCGCACGAGAGCCGGTGCTTACAACGTGGTACGGTCGTTGGCTTCTAATGTAAGATGTCATTTAATATAAGATGGAAATATAAATAATGATAATTGTATTATTGTTTTATGTAGTAAATTTCAGTAAATAATCAATTCACAGCTTATAACACATTCATACTACAACGTAATTTATGAGAAAGAACTCGAGAGCTATTTTCAGGTTTTTCAACTTAAACATTCATAGCCACTCTCAGAATAATCTTTAAAATAGCTGGATGGATGTTAACGGTAATCATGATGATATATTGTAAGTGTCAATGAAATAAGTCAGTCAAACGATTTCAAAAAATCAGTCGATTTTTGAGACCCGACATTTAGTAAAGTGACTAATATCGATTTATGTCTTAAAATAACGAATTATTATTTTTTATATATATTTTTGTTACACATTATTATAAATCATATAAAAAAATCAAATTTAAGGTAAAGTTATCAAAATTTGATGTTTCCACAGAGTTGTGAGATCTCTGGTGTTTTGTACATTTAATTGTAATAGTGATATAACTTCATATTGATCCTGTAGACAAGAAGATGATGGACGATGCAGATTTTTAACACGAGGTAGACGTATCATTTAAGTATCATTAGCGAAAAGGTCAGATAGTTCTTCACAAAAGAGGACGATCATTAAATCGGACCTGTGAAACGTTTATGGGGCAGGAATAATGATTCCTTCTCGGGTTGCTTGTACTCGATGTAATGTTATTGCAGAGAATAGAAAGCCCATACACGGAAAGATTTCATACATCAAATATTAATCTATCATATGTGAAAATTTATGCTGCAGATATTTATACGGTTTTGAATTATTGATTTTTTAAAGACAATTTAAATCTGTTTAAAATACATAAGTGATAAATATATAGTTGAATTTAATTTCAAAATATCTACCCCATGCGTAGCTAGTAGTAAAAAAAAATAGTGTACGTTTTTTTTTTGATTTATGTGTTGTGTGTTTACCAAAGAAATGCATAATATAATATAATACAAATAATGCAAAAGAGTGATCTTAAAACTATTGTACTAAATTAATTAGCAGACAATTCATGTTTATAGTGATCTTTTTCTTATTTTAAATAATTCATAACTATTTCGATATTTAGGCATTATCGGATCAAGAAAGTAAGGTTTATCGGGCGGCAGAGTTCTCCTTTATGACTATTTATATAAAAAAAATATAAAACATAAATGTTATAAAAGCATTAGAAATTTTCAATCAACGCCGAGAAGTCAATTGTCTACATATAATTATAGTCGACGATGTTTCATAAAGATAAAACAGTCATATTCATGTGATGACAAGAAAAAAAAAAGGAATTTTCTTTTCGATAGAGCTTCAAAAAATATGGTGTTCTTTGTAAAACTATTTGTAAGCACATTATTTGAGATATCTTAATTTCCACGAAAATTTCGTTCGTGTGTGTATTTATAGTATTTGCAGTTAGTTCATACCCAAGAATACAAGAATAGATGTCGCAATATTTATGGGAGTGGTGATCAAAATAAATGCACGTAAGGGTTAAAGGTTTCAGGCCTTTGTGCTTTTTTAAGATTACAGTTTATATATCGCCAAACAGGACAAACGGAAATTGAGCTTAATAGTTTTTGAGCACGTCGATCTATAGAAATATTTTTTGTTCGTTTGGGATCAATTTGATTCTTTTTTATTCAATATTACTTTGTTGCATGTATAAATGTCAAATAGTCTTTATTTTGCAGGGATTGTTTTTTTATTATTATTGTAAGCATGTACGCTATTAAAACTAGAATGTTATACGTTCAATATTAAAATTGTATGTTTTCATAACCTCGTAAAGTGCATTACAAAACAAGCAAAGTTGTTTTACAATTTGCACCGTAATCATTTTTATAAAAGTGTATTTAAAGATATGTGTTATCCAGTTAACTGTCTTGTACAGCACAGTTGGGCATCAGAATATCACTGTTCATTTTAATTTACCTTTAAGGAATGTATTATTAATATTTTGATTTTTTGGCATTATGTACAAAGGTTTTGTGATTAAAAATAAAAAAAGCCGCTAAATCACGGTATCTAAAAAAGTGTATGTTAACTTTCAATGTTTTACAAATTGTACTTGGACAGAAGTTTCTCTGTATTTCATCTTATATCAAATATCCCAAAATCTCTATTTCATCATTCCCCATATTAATTTCAGATTAGAAATTTTCTGGTAGAATTACAATGTTTTTGAATTTTTTGACGATTTACATATTTTATTAATATCCGCCCGGGTTTCGCCTTTTGACATCTTCAGGAATTCTATCATATGGATGCAATATAGCTGTCAGAAAATATTAGAATGTGAAACCCGGGTCGCTAGAGATAAAACATGTGGAATCGTTCAAAGTATCAACGATTAAAATTTGATATTGAAATTAAATGAAGCATCTTCTTTTTTGAGTTGCTAGCAATCAATTTTTCGGTAGGAAGATACTATTTTTTTAATTTGCTGACCAGGACTGGTATATCTCATCACGTACAACTTATAATGATTACGATGATTGGAACCCGTTCTTATCTTTCATTGTTATAAAATGCGGTATGAAATTTAAATATAGCCGTAGTTGCTCAGTCGCTCAAAGTATTTTATTTTTGAGAGACAAAGTTGTAAATCGATAAATTCTAAAACATCCCGCATTCGCTTTAGATTTTTTAAATGTAAATCGAAGGACATTTATCACATCGAAATATACGAGATTGAATACGATTTTCTTTATGGGGATTCGAATTTGCGAATTTCCAACACACAATAACATAATACGACGAAAAAAGCTATTCAGTTTTTAAAATTCATATAAAAAAATAAATTACCACAAAACTTCAATATGGAATCTTTATTTAGCGTTTGTTATTGTAATTAAATAATTTTATAACACATTGAAAAAATAACAATGTATTTTAGTTCTACAAAATTGATAAGATTTGTAGCTGACAGCTATTTCGGTTGCTCCTTTTATACTTCTTACTAATTTGCTATTTTTCACCGCATTATAATGGAGTTCTACCAAGTAAATGTCAGTTAAATAATTTTATTTTTAGCACGTGCACTTAAGCGACAATGTTTATGTATCCTCAATAATTAAACGTGCAACTTTTCGTAAGCTATTGCTTATTCCAGAAGTTTGTCAGCATAATTAATCGTTTATTCCTCTCTTGTGGATTGTGTGCTGCAGCAAGTACGTGAACTGTCTGATTCTCCGCTAGGAATTAAACATTCGCGGTGGGAAGCCAAAAAACACTTCTTATCTCTTCGGGAATGACAGCTGATGTATGGTTCTGTTCCCGCCTCAATATTTTACACCGTTATCATTTAATTCAAGTACGCATCGTGCAAATTGCTAGTGAGAGTAAGTTACTATATTTCATGATTTCATATTATAAGAGATAAAATTACAAATACCATTGGGGTGTTTTCAGACATTTGTTTTTTGTATCGTGAATATGTTATATATATATATATATATATATATATCTAATAAGATGTAAATGAATGATGTAAATATTGAGATTTTGATACAAGAAATATTCAAAACGAAAACGGTATATACTCCATCAATTAACGTTCTCACTCGGGCTAATGCAGCCAAAGACAGTAATAAATTAGCTACATGTCTAAAGTGTGATTTTGTAGTAATATAAATAATAATAGCGTGTTAACAATTGTCAGGAAAAATGTTAGCACATAATCTTAATTCAGTTTTTTTCAACGAATAAAACCCTTAGAATTAAAATTGCGGAAGTGAGCTATAATTGTGGAATGTGGAATAATAACGGCGCCTTTAGACAAGTATACTACAGCGCATTTTTTTAACAGTGCAATAAACCTGACAGGGCTTGTATTTATAATTTTATTATATTAATCTCTGTGGTACATAAAGAACAGGATATAGAGGGCCATATTGGTGATCCAATATAAATAACACGTGAATTATATGACATGATACAAAACGCTGGGTGAGCTTTTGTTTCGTGTTTGGAAAATAATTTAAATCCTATGAATTTTGAGCTAGTGACAAACGATGTCTCTAATCTACTAAGCAAAAACTTTAAATAATCTTCTTGATAATTAGGAGTAGCAGAGAAGTGAACCGTGCATCATTAACACTCAAGCAACCGGTCCCGCGTTCGCGCGGATTTTGTCTCGCGCTGCATCTTTACGTCTGCTGCTCGAATGCTAATACATTTTTTTATTTACGGCATAGAACTGTATTGTTTATTGTTCTACGTGTCTTTCATTCTATTTCTTCGAAATTTATAGCTCCGAATTGTCCTTGAAGTAAACAATATTTGCCAGTTCCAAAAGTTTCCTAAATTACTCTTGGACTGTAACAAACTAAGTTTTTTTGGTTATCCCAGCTCAGCAATAAACTTTCATTGTTTACTAAACATACAAAAAAGCATTATTGATAAAATTTAAGTGATTATAATTAGTAATAGAATATTATTACTATTAGGCATTAGTAATTATATTATATTACTACTTACTTTTTATTATTAGGCAGTGAGAAAATTTAAGTAATAATATTTAAATGTTTATAAAAATTAATAATAATGAATTTTTCAACATGTATTGGCTAGTAAAAGAAATATTTTGTATCTCATTGTGCCTCCTGTTCCTGTCGTAAGTCACTGATGGATGAATAGTAAGCGCCTACCCTGACCCTAATTCTCGGAAGTGATTCTAACAACTCTCCTTAAATATTTTTTGTCGATGAATGTTTCGTATTTTATTATTTGAATATATTATCATTGCATAAGACGTAATCCCTAAAAATATCTTCACAAAATCATGTTAGTAAAGTTACAGGGACCTATAGTATATGATTGATTATCAACATATCGATAGCCAATAACCATTCCGTTTTGAGTGACTTATTTCGAATGGTTTAGTTGAGGCAACCCGACAAAGACCATTTTTGACCAAAAGCAATAAAAGTCTTGAGTTATTAGACAGAATGGTTTCATTCATTACGTAAAAAAAGATGTGAAACATGTTTCTCGAATATTTACAACTTGAGATCCAGTGATTGTAAAATTGTAGGAATATCGAATATATATTGTTATATACTATATAATTAAAACTTAACTATATCATGAACCCGCAATATCTTAAATATTTCATATTGAAAATATGTTTAGTGCCATTTACCTAATTGACAAAATTAAAAAACAGATGTTTATATTCGGCTTAGAAATATGATGAAATTATGACATAATCAAATCGTTTTTTTTATTTAGTCGATGATGACCAAACATCACACATAATTTCTTTGAAAATTTCAAAAATTATATTGTTTGGCTCTCAAGTTGTGCCGAAAAACGCCCGTTTTCGGCTAGTCTATTTTTCGAGACTCCCGACAACCGAGTGATATGAGAATATAACGGAAACAAATAAACATATCCACAGTTTGAGAAACTCCACATAAAATAAACACACAATAATGTGTAACATGGTGTAGGATTTCTAAAGAATTTGACATTCCTTTGTGGATTTATATGAGTGTTAAATGATATTTTTTTTGATTTTTATGAAAAAAAAAAATGAATCATGCATTCGTAGCTTGATAATTTTATTTTTTAACCAATTGTTTTTAAATTACATATATATACAATACTCTATAAAATAAATGCATAACTATTGATGTTGCGAGAAATAGCAAAGTATCGAAAAATGTGTGGTGATAAGCGTTTTTTCTGCGCGAAATGTGCGGTTGCTTGAGTGTTAATAACGGCTTAATAGCGGAGACAACAACCAGGACGATTCCGCGATAATTGGCTTTCCGACGGATCGACCTTGTTGCCATCTCTTATTCTAATCTATCATTTGTGAAATTACCAAGTTGAATGTTTACGGAACCGGTGGATACTCATAATGATTAATTGCTGTTTAGAAGCGTTAGATAATGAGATATGTCAAGCAATTATTTATCGAGTGTTTGTTATAATATTATGTATATGATTTTGTAGTATACACACTCTTTACGCGATTTTTATCCTGTACAATTTATACGACAAATAAACGCAGAGATGATTTTTTTTAATTGATGCGTGTAATATAGATATAATACAGGATATTGGCAACTCTAAGACTAGTATTACAGTGTTGATTTGACACTTTTGAGGTGTTAACAATTGTCAAACTTAATTCGTTAATTTTCTGCACAGTCAATTTAAGTTCATCCATGAGTGGCAGAAGTTGTTGAGGGCTTGGTACCTAGTCGTCAAATTTTGAACAGTATTCGAATTGTTCAAACTTTGTACTTCTCCACATGTTTTGTCGTAAATAATAATAAATAAAATTTCGGCATCTTCAGGGATTCTATCCCACGAATTCAACAGAACTGACTGTCAGTACCTGAAGATACCGAAAGACGAAACCCGGGTCATTAGTGACAAAACATCGTACACGGTTTTATCAATTTGAATAAGTTACTCATACTATAGTTATAAGAAAATGTTAGTGAATTAATGACAGACAGTTACTATGATCCTAAGTAATGGTAGCTGCCAAATCTTGGTGGAAAGATAAATTGTACAAATACAAATTATTTTTGTACTAATCCAACAGTTTAAAATAATGATCAATACTGACTTTTGTCATATAAGCTTTTCCAACCGGTACCGGTAAAGATGCCTATTTTTATAAGTTTTCTATAATAAGAAGGAAAATAATATTCATAAATTAATAGTGTTCCGTTAATAGTTAATTAATATATTCCATGCCACTTTACATACTTGAAGAAATCAATTTATTATGATTTTATTATATCGAGATTTCAGCTTCTAAGGAGTAATTTAAACAAAATCGCTTTGTTTGTATGATTAATCTAGATAACGTTCAAAATTATTTATTGGATGATTATTTGAATATCGAACATCAAAAAATAGTTATAAATATATTCGAATATTCATTTGAAATTCTAGTTTTATAAACCCTCATAGAATATACATCTAGAAGCATGTGTATGTAAAAAAACTATAGTATCTGAATGAAACCATCATATACGATATCGTCTTGCGTATGATCTAAGCAGCATTTTCTGGAAAATTTTACGTCGTTAAATAAATCTATAAATATATTTTATATCGGAGCATTAAAGTTAAAAATTTTGCGACATAAAATATCGATAAAACAAAAACGTAACGCATCTAAGGACGTTTGCGGGAAAATTAGAATGGCGGAATTTCTCTTGATGGAGGAAATAAAATGAAATTAGAAGCGGTGATATAATGTCAACGGGCGGAATATTTTCTTATGCAGTTGTCAAAAACATTTTTCTGTAGCTGTATAATTAATACAACCAAGTGTTTATTTTGGACTGTAACCCGTAGAATACTTATAAAATAAAACTGACAATTAATACGAAAAAATACTTTAATCGAAACGTAATTTTTTACAATTTAATGTACCCATTATTTCTTATTAAATAATTACAAAAATGATATTTGCTTAAAATGTTTCATTCTTACTTTCTTGTTAATAGTGATTTTTATAAAATTAAAATTAATTATTCGATTAAGACAAGGAATTCGATGTACTAATAATGGTGTTTTTAAGCATTGATACTCCAATAGGCGTTGAATTGAATTAAATAATAATGCTTAAAATAATCATAATAAAAAATGTTACTGTCACAGCAGGGATTTTCTATACATCATGATTTTGAAACAAAGTCATACTTATAGATAGTTATCGTATGACTTCGCATATTATTATATTTTATAAGATTTTAATCTATCAAAATTGTCACTCTTAAGGTGTTAACTGTCACTTCTTGATTGATGACGAAAATAACCCACACTCAATTATTACAATTAAGTAGTGAGTGTGGGTTATTTTCGTCATTAAAATTTCCCACTCCTTACTTCCTTATTGATTGTTTAGAGCTCCTTATGGATTATTGATTTACCATAATTGTAATTGTAATTCTTAATAAGTGATTGTGAACATTTAATTTTTATACTAATTTACTTTATTTGTATCAATATTGTATGATTTTATGTAAACTGTTTCCTAGTTCTTGAACACATGGTTTCGTACACCTGCTACCTTTAACTCAAATAAATTTTTTGTTTTGTATAAATAGACTTGCTTGTAAATTGTATTCTATCAGTTGATAATGCTCGCGATGAGCGAAACCGGTCCTGATCAAAAAATATATTGTGGAAATAAGTACTAAAAAGTGTGTTTTTATTATTTAAAATTTCAAAATTGTATTAAAACAAATTCTCTATCACTGAAATTCCGTATAAATCGGAGAGAGGGTGATCTCTCGATTTGGGATCTCTTCCACCAATCAGGATTATCCGCAATAAAAACGTTGTGGCTGCTTTTACGGTATTTTTAATCAAGGCGACCTGTCGTCTCCCTGTTTTCTTCTATTCGCAACTAACAGAGCCACCTCTTGAGCGAACAATGAAACGTCGACTGGTTAATTAATGGTTTCAAATTGAAAGCCACGAAGAGAGTTGAATAATTTATTATCTCACCAAAGTTTTTAAGTTAGATTTTCCAACACATAGTTGAGGAATAATATTGTAACGACGTAAAAGTTATTTATTAATTAAAAAAAAACCTTTTATTGTCTGATGTCTCTTATACATCTTTTGACATATTTTTTAACATTAGAATCTGTTATTTGAACCACTTGTACGATATTTTTTTTAACCAATTAACCAACTAATCTTTCATTACGAAAATATACGAATAAATATTGGAATATCAGTTTCGGTAAAACCGTTTATGCAATTCCTTATACTATTATATTATAGTTGATCTAATCGGTTATTAGAATAAAAATATTGAATATTTGTAATAAGGAAATTGGATGATTTGAGTTACTGATGATTGTTACGTTTATATAATGAGTAAAATTAGGATTAACACAACTTAACAAACGAAAATTTACCTACATTTTTTATTGGATATGACTTTTCTTTACATCCTTCATATTTTGACTAAAGTTTTAAAAATAATTGAATCGGCAATTGGGTGACAAATCTACCAGAATTTACAACAGGAAAAAAAAAACGAATGATTTATTCACATTTGGGAGCCAATGAGCTTATTATATTATCAGGGTGGGCATAGCCAACCCTCAACCCCCAACCCGCTACCAGTGCAGGGTGAGCTACCCCATCGTCGCCCGAGGTATTGTCTCGAGGACTTTCGCCTCCTTGTTTCTTTTTATTTGGACGATCCTTGGCATTATCGGCTTAGCTATTTCCCTCATCATAATAACCAAAGAAATTAACCTACCTTATAAATACCCTACCATATCAAGCAGGGGAGATATTTTCGATGAGTATACATTCTTTATTGTTTTTAATAAAAGTTTATCTCATAAGTAATTTGAGTAAATATGAGCTTAATATAAAGAAAAATATTGGAGACGACGTAACTGTTAACTATTCATCATTAAATTTGATTTCTGCTCCGTCCTTCGTTGAGCACATGATATGATATTTTTACTCTGACCTCACAGCTTAGTGAATATTTTGAGAAGAATCTTTTGATACAACACGATGAAAAAATAGCAATGTATTTTAGTTATACATCTTTTTTTTTTTGTATAAGGTATAGTTGATAGTTATTTTGGCTCACGCCATCGTCGGAACTATCGTGTCGGATAGCGTGAGCCGAAATAGTTATCAACTATACCTTATATATATACATACATACATATGTATATACAAAAAAAAATGTATAACTAAAATACATTACTATTTTTTTATCGTGTCATAATGGAGTTTCACCAAGTAAATGCTAATTCCATCAATATCTTTTGATACAACATACGGCTGATCCATTTTAGTATTTTTTAATTTGTCATATTTTTCCTAAGATGAAAACGATAGAGTGAATATATTTATTTTTTGTGTATGTAAGTATAATATCGATGGGCATGGGAAATGTTGGAAGAAAAGTGGTCTCAGAACTCCATTTCACGTAGGCTCACGATCTGCTGATTATTTTGGTATACATAATAATTTTTAGTTTATATAAAAATGATTATAAAAGTAAATACATCTAAATAAACCAATTCTTAAGTCCCGTGGCTACAGATCACTCACACTAATTATTACTCCCCTGCTGCCAAAAACATCCCCTCATATGACATAGGGTAGGAGGAAAACGAGAGGAGATAAGGAGGGGCTTTGTAAAGATATGGGGGAGCATGAACAATTCAATGACATTGATTTTGACAATTGAAACCAAATAAGTGGCAAATGGTAAAGGTGATAAGTGACACCCATCGAAGAAGTGTATTAGTTTATTTCATCACACCAGTTTAACAAACAAATAAAATATTAAATCTTATATATTTCATATAAAAGCTGTCTAAGCCAAATATTAAATTATTTTTGAAAAAATGTAATGTAAACTATCTAACTATCTGGCTTGTCTCATTTAAGCACATGCATTGTCAGATAAAGTGATAGATAGACATTAGAATATGAAGAAAATATTTGATCGTTGCCAATTTTTAAGATGAATTAAAATTGATTCAAAAGTTAAAAGGCGAGAAACTGGATGTTTGCAGATATTTGGAGTGCTAAATCAACAAAGCTAAAATATATTTTGGGAACCTTTTAATAAACACCAGTTATCTATATATATATATATAGATAACTGGTGTTTAGAAAATGTACACAATACATCTTCTCTTCTGTTTTAACAAACAATTTTTATTACCTGCTAGCAATTTCAATAAGCTTAAATATTGGCCGGAGATGAGTTATTACAGAAATGTATTAGCCCGTCGCAATGGTCTGAGGAACGGTGAAAGACTTATGTTTGTCTGCAGACACAACTATATATAGATAAGTAATTCTACGTTTGAACAAAGTTCTGATGATGAATGAGCCGAAATAGCTATCAACTACATCTTATAAAAAAAATTGTAGTACTAAAATATATTGCTATTTTTTCACCGTGTTATAATCTAGTTCTACCAAGTAAATGCCAATTCAATCAATTAACCTTTTAGTTACCTATATTTAAAAAAATTGTTCTTCTTTTCGTCCACATTATTTAGCAGTTTTATAAAAAATGCTTTGAATCTTGATTGTTATCACAATAAAACTTTATACATGATTTTTTTTAAAGATTTAATGTTGCCTATACTATCGTAAGAGTCACCAATTTCACGTGAGAAAAGAATCCGTTCCCCTTAAACAAAGAATACTACTAAATCTTGGTTTGTACAATTTATCTACAATGGTCCAGCAGTTCCAGTAAAGTCACATGGCTTCTTCACGTGACAGAATCAATTTCACGTGCAAGACACACAGCCAAGTAACAACTTGAGTATGCCGTCATTTCGCCACCCCTTCACGTCTTCTCAAGAGTTGTAGGATCGTCGCCTATCACTGTTCATTGCATCGCAACGGTCGATGAAGATTAACAATGTATTTATGAAAATTTTACATTGTTAGGCTCTAATTGAGAACCATGTGTTTCTTTTCTTCCACTTAATGAAAAAATCATCTTTTTATGTAACCATTCTAAGTGTAATAGATACCAATATGTAAGTATGGGTCAAGGAACTTAAAACTAATGTCGACGATACTTGAGTCATTGGCTGATGTTAATCAATATGGCATTTTTTTGAAATTACAGAATAAAATTTCTAATGTATGTATTTTCACATTATGTGCAAATAAAATAATGTTGATAGTATTTTAGATTTAACGTAAAAATTTACATCTTGTATTTATTGTAGAACGATATTTTTGAAGAAACTACATAACGATATTCTATTCGCGTGATATTATATAATAATAGCGTCAAACTAAGATGATAATTGCTGTATACATTTCCACAGTTTTTGTCACTCACGACCATTTGGGTTTCGGCATTCGTCATATTCAGAAATTCGGTCACGCGGTTGACATTTTTAATGTCATTTAATCAAATTTGAAACAGTTAAAACTATTTAAGATATGTATTATATTTACCTCTAAGCTTTTGAGACTATATTTTTTGCTGTGGAATTTAATTAATAACTATATAAGCAATGAACACTTTTAGGCTAGGAGTTTAATGCATATCTGAAATAATTTTAATTGCTCTTAAATTTGATATTGAAATTACATTAAGCACCTTCAGTCAATATCATAATGCTAATTTGATTAAATGACATTCAATCCGCATACGTGTGATAGAATGCCTGACGATACCAAAAGGCGAAACCCGGTCGTGAATGACAAAACTTATGGAAGTGTACAAAATTAAATGTTGTAAGCAATCAAATTTCAGATGGAAATATCATCAAGCTACCTCTAGTCGATATCGTAGATTACATTTTAGTCAAAAACAATGACACAATTTCTAAACTGAGAATGCTTAGTGACAAACAGGGGAGGGGATAAAAACGTGACAGTTCAATGATGACAAACCCATTCCATTATGCCCTGAACGGCCGGACTGTTTTTTTATTTATCAAGATATATACTCAATCCACAATAATTATTTTAACATTAACAATTAAAACACTTGTACGTCAGTTACAGAAAAGTAAACAATTTAAGATTCGGCTTGAAAATTGAGTTGCAATCTTCTAGCATAGTTTTGTTTTGTTGATTCAATACTTGTTTTATATTGTTTTGTGAACCCTTATTCAAATTTTGTCCAAGGGATATGTAGAAAAAATAAAAATGTGGATACTAAAAAGCTGGGTATATTATAAATTTATGCTGTGTAAAATTTGCATGAGATGATAACATATGAAATAAAAATACGCTTCAAAAGTTTTCAATTTTAATTAAATTTAGTTGCAAAATATTAATTTATCTGGCGTAGTAACTATGAGTTTTATATTTTATAAATAAAATACTTAAAAGCTTAAATGGTATATATATAATTATTGGTTCCGTGTGTTTTATTTAGATCATGATTTTTCTAGTGAATATAACATACGGTTAAATATTATACGCTTCGTTGATTAAACTTACACAAATATTGGCTAAATCAACATTAGCCGATAAATTAAAAGAAAGAAAGGAGTGAAAGTTAAAAATTATGATTATTTTTTATTACAAAATGTTTGATTGAATCTAATCAAAGCTGGGAATTATATTAGGTAATCCCGGAATTAAAGTCGTTTTTTCAATACGCAACTTTGACTCAGTATTTTTGGGTCCGTTTACCAGTAAAGACGAATGTTATTATTTTTCTATTATTTGGTGATTCTTTACCTTTCTTTTAAACAAAAAAAAATCAATTATACCCCATCTACAAAATAATAATAATAAAAGCTTGCTGTTTACTGACGATTAGACACAGTTGAAATTTTTGTTGTAATAATAATGATAATGCTATGAAAACTTATTGAATAGAATATTATTTTTTTGACATTTCTACATCCCAAAGATTAGTTTTATTTATATAAATTAAGCTTTATTAGATTATGATAGTGTGACAAATAAAAATTAGCTAAACTTTAACAAAATAAAATTATAGATTCATCGACGTTAAAAGCTTCCAAAAGCTCTTGTGTCACAAGTACTTATGTATTGTATTGAGAAGGATGTTTTCTTTATTGCGAATTGCTCTCGTTTATCGACTCATGCTCGATTAATTTCTTGGATGATAGAGGTGTATAGTGAGATGAGTAGAGATGCCATAAACCGGGGTCTTGAATATTACCAGGGCAGTATTAGGAATCCGCTTTTTATTAATTACAGTAACATTTCTGTTGCGCATTAATTATTCCTTGATATGGTTGTGTCATAAAAATCTACAGATGATTACGAATATGACTTCGATGATTTATTGCAACTTCAAACTTTTTCGTGTATTACAATATGCGTGGAACATTTTTCAATATATATTTTTGACGGCACGAATATGCTTTTATTTAAAGCTCTTTGTATAAAATACAAAATTATACATAGGATTTCAAATTATTCAAAAGTAAGGTATGCAACGATTCAAATGATTTTATGTATCTAATATTCCAACTATAGTTATTTTAGTAACACAATGCTTATTTATCAATCAAATATCTTTAATTAACCAACTACTATTTCTACAATATATATTTCAAAGATTTTGCACCAGATTCACACATTGCAAGCATTGTCACTAAGAAGTGTTAATCAATGCATTAAAAGTTATAAATATTAGTTTTATATATGTGAACGGTAATGTGTCTATCGCAGAAGTTTTGGTTAAGATTGTTTAATAAAAATACCGTAATCTTTTAATACTGTAGTTATTTTAAGTTTGACAATTTTCTTACAATAAACGCAAGTAAATTAGGTCAAAAAATAAATAAAGGATTGTTAATTGAGCGAAACTGAACCATACAATATTAATATCGTTATTTGTTGTATTAAATTATTTTCAAATGAACGAAAGTCATCGTTTATAAGTTTCTACTGTGATGCATGTATAATTATTGTAAAAAAAGAATTTTCTACCTGGAATACACCTCAAAATAGTGTATAAACATTGTTTCATATAAAGAGAAATAGAGATAAGGAGAGAGAGTCTTTGTGTTTGTTTGGTGAGTTAATTTTTATATGTAGCACTGTCACTTAGAGTAAAATATTTATAGAATAATAGTATATTTAGAGCCGCAACCGGCCCTGCCTGTTGAAATCCATGTAGGTAGCGAAAGTGGTTATGTTCATCCAGTGTCATGGCAGGAAGTTGACAGGGCAAGGGTGTTTTCTTGAGGACACTAGAGGAGGGCGCTAAGTGAGAAGTGACTTGTATGCAAATATAATATGTACATTACGTTAGGCATTATGAAGTGGGGTAACACCGACACTTTGTTAGGACAAAGCAAGTACTCGTGGACGCTAAGTTATTATGCGGGTCATTATGACGGTTGGAACTACTAGACAACTTATGCAAACTCTGAATCATTATGTGTGTTATTGGAGTATGTACTATGTTATTACAAGAATAACATAACGGTTTGCAAAATTTGATGAGTGTTATGCGGAAGTTGTTGTTAAAGGGTCAAGGTGGTTTTAGAGTCGATACGTGAGTCATTGGCAGATGTTCAGCACAACAGTATTTAAATAAATATAATATCATCTTTTAAAGTTAACATATGCGAACAAAAATATTTGATATAATTATCTTTTTCATTCAACCCATAATTTTAATCAACGATTCAGGAAGACTTTTAGGAGAGAAGTTTAAGTCAAACTATTATTATTGATTGAATTTTTGGAATTATGTTTCTACGTTATGTTGACCATGTTTTGTATAGATTCGTTGCATCTTAAAAAAATATTAGAAGCATAGTTATGATGATGATGTTTTACCGTAATAGCTAACGATATTACGGAATATCTTAGGGAAATTGAGTAAATTGAAAGTTGCTGAGAAAATATACATTTAAACATATATTACATAATTCCGATATAATTAGAAAAATGTTTGAATATGTTTTTACGAAATTAGTGATTCCTAAATTTATACCCTTTTAGTAAATAATTCTAATAGGTGGGCTGAATATACATATGTTTGGTGACTTCTTTGTTTTTTTCTAAAGTAATTCGAGATTAAAAGTTGACTTGAAGATAAAATTACTTCAACGTAAAAGATGTAATAACTTCCAATTAGTGCAGATTGATTACGAGACAATCCTCGATTTTTTATAAAATGATTTGGTGTACTGATAAAAAGCTTCTCATATTTATTCATTTTGCTTAAAGATGAACATTTTTCATTCATTAAAAAAACTAAAACAATTTTCAGTTGCATAATAACTGAGCTTAACAAGGAAGTAAAAAATAACGGCACCTATCGCGAAGGCTTAAGCGGATATTCCGCGTTCTGCCGTGAACAACGATTTTTGTGATTTTTTTTACATATTTTTTGTTTGTCTCGAGTCAGAGAAAACACAAAAGATTTTTCTTGAGTCTCGCGAGCGATGAACCGACTCAAATGAGGAAATATTCCATGGCGTCTAAACTCTAAAGTATTAATGGAGGAGAAACGTTGAAGAGGTCTACGCTGGAAACGAGAAACCAACGTATTTTGTTCAAACTGCGCGTCCATACTAAGGCTTGTCCTTTAGCGTTGCACATAGTACAAATAAAGTGTGAACGTGGCATTTGCAAATTCAAATATATATATTTAAAAATATTTAAGGTTCACTTAAAGGTGTTATTGTAACTTATTGGTGGAAATGCATAATATTCATATAACAAAGTAAAAAGTCTAAAACTACTTCCAAAAATTTATATTCATATCATCTTGCCCAGTTTCACTCAACTGATGGTGTATAGTTTAATTTACTCCTATAATTTTCTGAATTCTTGAACGTTTTATTTTGTATATATAATAATTATTATCTCAATATTTTGTAAAAATTGGCGTTTTTTTCAATTGTATTGTATCAGTTGACAATGCTCGTGATAATTGAATCCGGTATATCAATTAAAAGGTCGTTTTTTGGATAGAAAGTATTAAGTAATAAGTGAAATTGTAATGCACTCACATCCATCGAGATCGGAGATTCAACATTCTTAAAGACACTTCATATGCAAAAATTTTCAGTGGATATCCGGATGTCGATATCATTTTTTCCCAATGTGGTTGGATTCGTTCAACGTCAAAACTAAGAAATTATGTAATAATAATTTTGTCCCTCTGTGCGAATGTAATAAGTTTTCAGAAAATTGTCACAAAGAAAGGGAAAGAGTTTTCGCGCGTTTTAATCTACTGTGAAAGCTATCGCGAGTCATCTTAGTATAAAGTGAGACATTTAAAAAATTACATATTATTTTCTTTTGATTTTTTGACAGACGTATACGGACGTTTTTAAATGATTACACAATAATATTTACGGATCTGAGAATTAAGAAAAAATCAATGTAGAAGAATGTATCACAATGTTATAAAAAGTTATGCATAAAGATAATAATATATATATGCATATTTATATGTATGCTTTTATTTAATCCTGTGAGTTTTTTATCTAGAGCATAGGAAAAATCTATGGTATCTATTCGAAGTAGTTTTTACAAAGACTGATAGCTTTTCAGATTTCTACCATATCAATTTTAAATAACATTATTTTATTGTATGATAATGAAGTATTTTTTTTATAAATTGTAACGAGCAAAATAATTAGAGTCAAATTTTAAAGGTGCATGCATGTATTTAATTTAAGAACAATGATTTATTGAAAAAAACAAATGAGTTGTAAATATTAACAAGCAAAGTGAAACAACTGTATGATTTTATAATAGTAGTTATGTAAATCATTAAAATATGCATTTTAAATCTTGAATAACGTTATAAGTAAATTAATCAGATATTTTTAATTGAAGGTGTCTCAGAGTCAAGTCTCACTTCATTGAAAAGACTTGCCGTCAACCATCAGAAAAAGAGTGCCCGAAGCTTTAGTCTATGAAAATTTCTGCCTCAATGATTTTCAGCATTTCTTTTTCACCTCTCCATTTCTATTAATGGAACAGTGTACTGCTAAAATATAGAGCTAAATATTGTAGTTATGGAGTTTGTAAAAGCCTCTCAGACGGTTGACTTGAGAGTCCGATGACCCGCATAAGAATGGGTGCCATTTTTCTTTATTTGGGGTTAGACGGGTTCTTCGCTGAAAGCACCACCTCCTCTGTTATACTGGAGGATGCTTTAAATATTTACTGAAAGATCAGAGGAAAAGATACCGAAGTTCTTTTAGCAAAGGATGACGCGACATTCTTATGTCAGAAGTATGCTCTGCCATTGTTTCAATTAAAAAGGGTAAATAGAATGTAGTAGTAAACATTCAGTATTCAACAAGAGATTAAAAATACAGGAAGTAATAGAATATACATAAACATATCTTATATCTTGAGCTGCGGGCATAAAGATTTAGATTGTTTTACGTTTCGTGTGTGAAACGGCTATTGTCAGTTATGAAATGAGTTGTCCTAAATTATTTTTTCTAAGTTTAATACAGTCAAATTTAAAACTATACAATTTTGTGCACTTGATATGGAAAGCAATGCTTTTTATTTGTGATACAAATAGATCGTTAAGAATAATAAAAACGAAGAGCAAACTGAATTTTAGTTTAAAATTTCAATTTATACCTTCTTACATTGTTTGAAAAGTTATCTGATTACAATGTCAATATCATTGGGCAGACACAATATGTAATATTCTCGTTAGCAATATTTCACTATTCAGCCCCACGAAAAACAATTATACGTGTCACGTTTATTGAAATATTGCCTTTCTAGAAACACATTATTTTTAGGTTTAAGGCACTATAACCCTTACAATTCAAACCTGTCTTTCTGACAGTGATTGAAATGGGAACATGATAATTTTACGTGATATGAAGATTTTTTCAAGCGAAGTTTGGCTTAGATTTAAAAAATCTTTATTACTATTTTAGATTTAACACTACGCAATAAATTTACTCTGAAAATTTTCTCTGTGTCGTTAAGAATTACAGCTTGCGCATTGCTTTTCAATTTTTTTCACTAAATATATACCAAAGACATGAGTGTCTGTGCTCTCATAACATTTGATAGCTTCAGTTTTGGGCAATTATTTTTTTTATGAAGACCTAAATATTTTAATAAAAATATATAATTCTAAATTGGCAGTAAGTCTGCTTTAAGCTCAGAGTTCTTATGTCTGTATTTTTACATAATTATGTTTATATTTTAATTTTAACCGATGAAAAAATATTTCCAGAAATTAAAATAAGAATCCATTTATACCACTGATCATTCCAACACTTAAATTCACTGATATAAAAGCAGACGTAGTCTAAATATCTAATGATGGTATCGCGCGATAAGCGGCAATAATATTCGAGCTTATTACCCCAAAGTTGAACCAATAAACAGGACGAGCTTTACTTATATAACGACATAACGTAATGGTACCGATTCTTAAAAGCTCTCTGCTTCATTGTTAAACTTTAAAAACTTCACTTAAGATCTGTTATCCTCAATATTTCATGTCAAAGCTCAGTAAAAATTTATACCGCATTTTTTAAAATTTTAGAGTTTAGTTGGATAATCCAAAGTTATTTGACGTCAATATGTAATGTATGTTATTAAGATTAAATTTGGGTGTAGTGATTGATGTACCGAAAATGCATCCCGAATAATTATATCCGGATCGTTTAAAATGTTTTAACTAACTATTACTCACTATATGAACTGATTTCGAGAAGATTTTATGCGACAATTTTCATCGATTTCGACAGTAATAACTTCACAATGAACTCAAAGAAAGTTACTTTAATTTTCCCAATAATATTCAATTCAACTCAAATACTATTCTTCAACAAAAATTAAGCATACATTTCACGAAAAACTAATGGAAACAACGACTCATCTTTCTTGTATAATAAATTTTTATTTTGTAATGTTAAAAGTAAATATATGAATACAATCTCACAAGTCTTTTGCGATGTCCAAATTAGTGTATGAATAAATAATACTTTTTAAATATATAAACAACTTAAAATTAATGTAAGAATTCATAAGTTATGTTTTACACACGTAGTGACTTAAAGAATATTGGATGATCGATATATGATATTTAAATCACCTATATTAAAGCCTTTGAATGCTGATATAAAAACGTTTCTAAAAATATTCAAGAATATTTTTCCGGTAACGTTGAAATGGTTTGAGTATCCTTATAAAATCATAAATTTCTTATTTCTGAACATTTTCTCCTAACAAAAACAGTTAACATAAATGCAACACACAGGCAAAGATATAAAAGCAATTTCAATGCACAGTTTCAATGAATGCATAAAATGTTTGATCAGTGATTGTACCTAAATTTGTTAAGCGTACTATGTAATGTGATGTACACACGACATGACAATTAGGGAATAAAAATTCGGGTATCATATTTGTTCCAAAGGGGTAAGTAAATACGAACGACTTTTATTAATGTAGCTAATAGAAATTTTAGTATCGACTGAATAAACTTATCATTTAATTACGTGTTTCATTGGTAGGATATTCGAATCAATAGGATATATGATAGTATTAATTGTACCGAATAGGTATATTTACTAGATAAATAGACAACGATTCTTACACAATTTCAATTACAATAAAAAAATGGTTTTCGGTATTGACTTATATCCTTTAACGACATTTCAGATTAATATATTATTCGAGTATTGCATATGAGCATATATTGAAAAGAAAATAATTAGTTATAACTTAGTAGTATTAATTTTAACTAAATGTTTTTTCCCAGAATTTTAACGATAAAAATATTTTTTTATATTTTATAATATGAATATGTAATTAAAGTTTCTCAAAATCAGAACAAGTAAGTGTAAAAATTATAGTTTTTTATTTGTTACTGTTATATGATAGAATAACTTGGACACTATAAATTAATTTGAATGATAGAACACAATGTTAAGCTTTATTTTTACAGGCAATGTTAGAGATCAGCGAATCCGTCTACTAACAATTAATAATGTCTTTTCACCAAGACGTGATAGTTAAAATCTTAAAAAAGAATGTAAATAAACACATAAGAAATAATATTGAATAGAAATAAAATAAAAAAATAGTTACGAATATTGAGGGCATGTTTTAATAAAATAGATTCATAAGGTATGTAGTTGAGTGGTCAATGTTTTAAAATTTGGTTTCGAGTATCATGTGGTCACAATTAGTGTCATAGAATGATTTGTTAATTGATTGAAGATAATATTATACATACTGAGAAAGAGGTAATTTGTATAAACAATCAATAAACTGACAGATTTTCAATCAAAATTATAATATATCTCAAACCAATAAGTGTGGAATACGAAAAACTGTAATATTCATTATTCCAGACATATGTTTTAATTTATTCGAAAGCATTTTTTTTTTTATTACAATTTGACAGTTGTGGAACAAATTAGAATACAATACGCCGTTTGTTTTATGACGAATTGATTTATGAAAAAATAATCGTCACAGGTGGGACATCGATAGCGATTCTGCTTGACTGCTTTTTATGTTACCGTACCAGGTACAGATCACTTAACTTCTATGAGTAGAGGTTATTATGACATACTTCCATTATAAATTAAGTATTTGAAATACTTTACAAGCATATATGACGTTTCTTTGTAGTATTTTGATAATAGCAATTGAGTATGTTTACGCAGACAGTTTTATTAAAATTTAGAACATATATAGAGGAATCGCATACTAGATCTATAATATGACGAATAACCAAACAACTTGACCATGTTGGAAAAGAAACGTTAGATTTATTGCAATTTATATTTCGAAATTTTTTCAACGGTTACAGATTTTCAATAATAAGGCCAAATAGATTTTTTTATACTACTTCAAACACGTGCCGTCCATTTCAGTATGCCATAAATAAGTCATTACATTACGAAAGCTTAAAAATATAATTTTATTGGAATATTCACACTTAGTATTATGTAAAATAGGAACAAAATAATAAATAAAAATTAAATGATATCGACTGAAGGCACTTGATGGAATTTCAATATCAAATTAGAATTGTTGAAACTTTGCGCAATCCTACATGTCTTGTTACTGACGTCCCGGGCTTCACCTTCGTCAGTTCTGTCATGTCCGTGTGATGGAATGCCTAAAGATGCCGAAAGGCGAAACCCGGGTCGGGTTAGTCACAAAACATGTGGAATCGTACAATGTTGTAACAATTCAAATCAAATAGTAATGAAGTATTACTACAAAAATGATTCGGCTTAGTAATGTGCTATGCAATAAATTTAAGTACTTATTATGATCACAGCGTTAAGAATGTTGTTATAAAATTTATACAGTCATGTTGTGGTTAATAGTAAAGCTATTGGTGATTAACATTTATGACAAGAGCATAAAAAAGCTCCTAATAGACTATTGTTGCATTCAAAGCTTAGCCACTGGTAACGTTGAAGCGGTCTGCAAAAGATAAGCTTTCTTCTAAGCAATTCGTCCACAGATAGAAACTGTTGCAAATATGTTATTTAATTTAATAAACAAATGCAAAATAGAGCGTTTTCAAAGCGATTTGATATATTTTTTTATATATTAAATCTGGTAGGGCATTTGTACAGACTAATTTTTCAATCTATTTTCTTTATGTACCAAGTCATAGAATTTTTCGACATTTTCATCAATTACCATCCTCCCAACCTTAGTTTACTTATGTAAATCAACGTAGTTTAACTAGATAACTGTGAATGTAATGTGACAAAAGAATGATCTGTGAGTAGAATCGATCAAAGCATATTACACCAAAGGGAAGAAGAGAGCTTAGATTGACGATTTGGGACCGTAAATTGGCATGCAACAAGCTGCAAATTGAGTTTTTATGCTAAATTACAATTTAAAATGACTTATAGATTCTAAGTTTGTTTTTGTTTTTATTGTGTTATATTTTTCAAAAATGGCACGAATTGTTTTACAAAATTCACAATAATTAAAATAAACTTTTTCTGAGCTATTGTAGAATTGTTAAGGAATAATCCTTTTGTGAGCCACTTAAGATAAGTTTAATCCCATGTCGCCGTCCACAACATTTACTAATAAGACAATAATAAGGAAAGTCTAATACTCCTGACGTCATCTGGCATCTGACTCTGGGCTCCTGGCATTTCCTCGCCTGGTAGACACAGACGAGACGTTGACTCAGTGAAACGATGAGAGCAAAAATTGTGGTTGAAGATCATACCGATATCATTAAGACGATTGAGAGTGCACTAGCGTTATAATCTAATAAGTGGTAATAATTGTAAAAGCTTACTTTTTACATTAAATACTTCAGTGAAGGATAAAACTTCAATATTATTGACAGACTGACTACTATTGTTTTATGATATCAACTCGAGATGCCATATGGAATTTCATTATCAAATTCGAATTTTTAAAACGTTGTATGACTCCATATGTCTTGTCACTGACGACCCGGGTTTCACCTTCGTCAGTTCTGTCGTACCCATGTGATGGAATGCATGAAGATACCGAAAGGGGAAGCCTGGTCGTAAGTTACAAAGCACTTGAAATCATACAAAAATTTCAACAATTCAACTTTTTTTATTATCATTGTGAATTAAAGTGGATTTACAGTTATTAATCTAAGACTTGGATCTCCAAAATATTTGACGACACTTTTTCAATACATAAAAAAATACTGCATGTAAAATTTAATTATATTTATATACATACAAAATTATTCATAAAATAAATAAATCTTTTTAAATTTCGTATTTATTTTAAAGTGCGTATCAATAGCATTTTGGTTGTATTCTTTTTTGTCAATTTTTTCATTTGTTTTATATATAGTACGAACTGGTATTTTAATATTTGTTAAATGCACGGCGCACTGATATCAGCTGTTATGAAAGGTTTTTTTTTATATAATTTACAAAAAAGAAATGTAATAAGTAAAAATGTATTTGTTAAATTAATTGTAGAACAAAAAAAGCTGTCTCGTGGTTCCATTCCGATGGGAATATTCTTTGCTCATGGGTGTTGTTACTATAGCCTTATTGACAACATAGTCTACTAGAGTGAATCTTTGAAACGTAGGTTACAGTTTTAGTAAAACATATTCTTTGCGAGTCATTCCTTGTCTCATATTAACAAAACGGTGTACAAATAATAAAGAAACAAAAATACTGATTCTAATATTTCCATAAAGGACATTGGATTCGTTCATTCACGAACGATACAGGTTAAGTAAGGCGAACACATATTTATGAGACCTTAATTTATATACAACAATCAAAAGAACTCTTTGTCTAAAAATAAGTTGCTTAAGTATAGAAGCTGTAAACCTTGGATTTGGTATCTTAAAATATAGGTTTACATGCCAATAAAAACAGTAGTCGATAAGAAAGTAAGCTAAGACTTATTTTAAAATGTTGCTAATAGAAATGACGTTATTTTAAGTTGTAATATATAAAAGTTGGCCAATATACGAGTAAAGAAGACACCGTTATTTTACGATCTTTATCACAACGAAAAGACTGTATTACATAGTTGTAAAAACCGGTCGCGGTCAATCATCGTTGTGCACAAAGATTTTGCGTCGTAGTTTTTGTAGTGTCAAAGGCATTGACATTTATCCGTTTGATGCACTTAAAGAGTTGGAGACGCGAACAATAAAATAATAATCTAACTGGTTTCCGAGGCAGAGTGTGGCTCGTGCCGGAGGAGATTGTTCAATCACCAATAAAGGTTGTTCAACAAGGATAAAAGAACTTATTGGATGCATACCCAAGTCACTTAATTCTCTTGTTATTAGACTTTTAAGATTAATAATTAATTACTACAATTAAACATATCATACTACAGAAAAAATATTTTATGTAATGTGTCGAATATTTTTAACCATTATATTAAATGCGACAAATGATTTAATTATACACAAATTGAAGAACTCTTCGAGTCGAGTGCTTCCCTAAGTTGTTATCGCTGATTCGTTTATTCAGTGAGCATTACTGCATAACTTGGACCACTGACTTGTGAATTATTTCTTATTGGATTCTTTGCGAGTTATTTGTTTCTTATTTTGTATTCCAACGAAAAATCAATTTTTAAAAGACATGCATTTGATTCTAACACGTATATTAAATCGATTAAGTAATTATACCTAGCGATAAAGAATAGATAGCGAAATCGTGTTTTAATCATTCTGTTAAATCATTTAGATGAAATTATCAAACATTTTTTATTATATCTGCATTTTGGTTTCTATATCTTTATTAGAATATATATATTTAGAATATACAAATATATAGAATAATATATGTAATATGTAAGTATACAGAATAATAGAATAATATATAGAATATAATATTTACCTATTTTTTAAGTTAAAAAAATGCTTTGTAATTGAAGGTATAAATCCTAACGCGTATCTGATAGTATGTGTAAAATCTGTTTGAAAGTGAAACTTGCATAAATTATGGTTCTTTTGTCCTCAATTATTATTGATATTAAGTGTTAGTGGACGTCAGATTTTCTTTTTCAAATACTTAGAACTGGTAAGCTAAGTTTTATTACTTATTAATTCTTTTCAAGTCAGTAATGGTCAACGTCGTTGGAAACAGTTTCAAATCTTTCAAAGTTTGAATAGTTTTTTTTTTGAAGGCGAAGATGTCTGCGACGTTTAAAATTCTCTTAAACTCATCTCATCATTAAAAAATTAGCGTAGATAGGACTATTTGCCAACCACAAGTCACGTATTAGTCATAATTCTTCTATTTATACTCCATTGGAAAATACTGTTTCGTCAACACAGTAACAAATTTTGTGAAAAAAAAAACATCTGTTGAGATAAACTCTTTTAGTGTTACAAATGCTTCACATTAGGAGTAGACGAGATAAAAAAAGATAAAAACCCAAAATATTTTTTTAGATAAAATATAAATCAAAATTAATTGTATTGAAATAAAAAGATGGATATTGTAATGTCTAATGAATAATTAACAAATTTTTCAATTAATTTAAAGTTTGTGTGTCTTGCTCTGAACCGAGTAGCAATAAACATGGCATTAAATACATCTGAGTTAAGATCTTTCTTATAACAGCACTTAAATGAAATCCAATCAAACTGTGTGAGGAATTAATGTCTTCTTAAAAGAAATATTATTTGGAATGCTGGCGTTCGATTTATTGCCACTCATTACTTTTTACAGCGAAACAATATTTAAATAATATCGTGACAATGGCACGCGGCCATTTTAAAGTGATTATCTTAGTATGCATATTTATTTATTTATAAAATTATAACTGTCTTAGGAAATGTTAAATCCGGTTTAGTACTTACGTAACCTTTGTGTTCGGCATATAAACCTGTTTCAATAGTTTTAGTTGACACTACAAAGGAATGGTGATTTATCGGTTTTAGTGCTATGGCAATAATCTTAATATAAAAAAACACCTATCTTTTCAGAAATTTTTATTTTGATTAAATCAATGAGAAAATTTTCATGTGAGAAAAAAAATATTTTAAGGTGATTTGCATTTTAAATATTGTCAATGTGGAGCTTTCTGGCTTCTTGCATAGCATTTGAACGGATTCTTATACCACAAAATTTTTATCGAAATGCAAAAAAAAATTGAATATTATTATTTGTAATATGTTTATTTGTGTTTGCATTTAATTCACAAATATAGCCGCTATGACAAAAAAAATAAATACATTAGTAATTTTTTTCCCTGTGCTGTCTTATCACTGTCCTCTTTCTGACCCTCTGACTGCTAACGTCTCAACTGTTGGGACGGCTTATTTTACTGTGTTGATAGTTGATATATGAATTAACAGTGGAATAAACCTTCTTGTATTCGCTAATTTTTGAGTTAAAGCATTGCTTGATTTGTCCCAACAAACTCAATGAGATTGTTTTAAATTAATATAATTAAATAAAATTTTGAAGTCTGGGTGTTGGAATATCCTTTAAAATGCTCAGCAGAGAATGCGTTAATTCGATTACAATATCGAATACACAATATAGGAATAAAATAAAATGCACCAAAATTTATAAGATGAATAATCTTTTCTCTAGTTCTTTAATCAAATGCATATATAAAAATTATGATTAAATAGACGAGGGAATGAAGCGTTAGAAAAGCGTATTAGATATTTTATACATATTAATTTCTTTCCTAATAAGGGAAAATATAATTTGAATAAATCTTTAATATACTTTATACATTGAAATGTATTGGTACAGAAAATTCACACAGTCAAAACGCATAGACTCAAATATTCTAGATGTTTCTGTCACGCGCCACTCTTCAGACAAAACGGTGGTCCTCCGTCGCCAGTAGTGATTATTCAAAGAAGTGGTCATCGTCATCATCCGCATGCTTATCTTGACGTACGATTGCGCTGTTCATCGCCGGGAATTAATCGGCTTGTTTGCGGATCTGTAATTCAGTGGCATACTAAAATGGGATATTTTTAACACCACGCACAAAATAATTTCATTAATACAACAAAAGTTTATGACCTGAAGCCAATATTATTAAATGTATAGTAAAAACGGCAAATTTACGACAATGTGATTGAGATATTTAGCCTAAAATTTGCTTGAACCATTGAGAAATATTTTTCTTGAGGAACTAATCTACCATATAAGTATATAATTTGAAGTTTAAATTACTGTTCCTCAAAGCTACTGCTGAATCCACAGAAAAAAACTAAATGATTAATTTGCATATACATATTTGTAGTGCAATAATTTCAGAGTAAATAATTATGGTTAATAAAATGAGCTAAGTAAGAAACGTATCTTATTTTACTCAATCAGTCAACATTTTGTCATAACAATTATGAAAAAGTGTATTAAATGACGTTTTTTAAGTCTTGCAGAGTTTATTTAACAAAAAAATTATCTTTTCAGATTGTATACATAATTTATTATAAAGTTTCTATGTTTTAAAATTTATAAAAAAATTGAAAAAAAATATACACTTCTCGATGTCGTTCGCCAAAAGAGAAATTAAAAGAAAATATAAGCGATGCGGTCTTTATATTATATAATAAAATTTTTGTTTAGAATAAGATTTTATAAGTGTATGTTATTTTCTATATGACGCCAAAAGAAATGTTTCTTTATTTTAGAGTACCATAGAATCTTACGGAATATCTGGATGTTTTTTTTAGTGTAAGCTCGTTTGGATTAAATAAGTAGAAATTTCATAATTCCTCAAAGTAACCATGTAGGTTATAGAATTTATGGAAGTAATTTACACGCCTCTGGTGACCAAATAAAAGGCAGACGATAGTTGTGCAGTCGTTGGGCACGCGACGCCTGTCTCGTTTAAGCACACGACGCCTCGCGTCTTAGCCAACTCAAGCAGAACAGCTTTTGAGTGTATCTGCACTACAATAAAAAATTATCAAAAGGAAAATTTATTTAATTGAGTATACTAATGGAACTTGATTTAAACATTAAGGTCTTAGTAAATGGCAATATTCAAATTTTACAGTATGTATTATGAATTTATTATTTTTGATGTAAAAATATTGGCCGTTTATCAGTTTATATTATTACTATATAGTAAATTTGAAAAAAAATGTTTTTTAAATAAAGAGAAACAAGATACAAACTTCATATTCTACTATTAATCTTATTATCAACTTTGTTATATTTAGCATTGTTTTAGTTTAAGCTTATTACATATTTAAATAACTTTTTATTATAAAGAATAGCCACTAACATTATCAAATAACCACCGATAACAATTGATTATACAGAATTGTTTCCTCATCCGCCTTAAATATGAATTTTATAGCTTATTTTACATTAGAAGTCATGTGTCGATATGCCTAATATTTTTCATTAAAAACATTAATCACTAGTAGTCGAAAAATATATCAATATAATATGCAAAAATCATTTATGTAAATTGAATATGCTATATCAGCGGTCGGTAACTGGTGGTCCGCGAGGAAATTTTGATGGTCCGCAGAGGAATCTGACATTATTTCAATTTTAAATCCTATCACCAGAAAAAAAATGAACTGAATCTCGTAACACGTACACACTTTTCTTGATGCATTGCATGTTCTGTCTCACTCTCTCACCTTGTTTTATATTCTTTTCGGACTCTTTCCACTACATACGAGAAGGTTACACGATGTCACACTTCAGTTGTCGCTAAAACTCCACAACATATTTATGCGAAAAGGCGTTTTCATCTGTCACAGCAATCAAAACACGGTATCGATCTCGACTTCAAATCCATTCAGTTCTTCGTCTTTCAGTTACATCACTGGAGCCAAATATAAATTTTATTATTTCAAATGTCCAAGAACAACCATCACATTAAAAATTAATTAAGTTTTATTATTTAATTATAATTAATTGCTTCATTTTATGAACTAGCTGCATTTTTAATGCTTTTATTTCGTTGTATTCACTTTTATTTAAATATATAATGTTTAACACAAAAATCTATTTGGTTGTCCGAGGGATCAAAATTTTGACATTTTAATCCATCTAGTGGTCTGCTAGTCCAAAAAGGTTGCCGGCCGCTGTGCTATATGATTTAAAAACGTTTTTTATGTTATAAAATTTTTACTTAATACGTTTAAGTAATTACATGAAAAAATATTGGATAAACATAGCCAATATCTACACCAGATAAGAAAATATGTAAATTTTATCAATTCTATACCCAATAATATAAAATTTTGAAAAAATACTAAGCATATATTTATTTTTATTTTGGAGTCACGGAACCCTTTTAGATATGTTACAACATGACCGAGTCTTCTTTTTTGATTATTTATATACGATAAAAATATAAAATATTATAACCTTTTAGAAGATCATGACTATCATAAGTTTTAATATTAGAATTTGAATGTATTGAAATTTAATAATCACAAGAAAATTAAATCAAATAAATAATATTAAGCCGTGAGAAATTTCGTTAAAGTCGTGGAAGAATAAAGCCTCAAATCTTAGTAGAGATTTCTTTTATATATTATTTTTCACATATAATACAATGTTGTACATATTTTCAAACATGCAGTTTATTAAAAAAAAATATTTGAGAATATCTCATTAAGCAAATGTAAAACAGTGTTGGAAAAATTAATTACTTCGGTAAAACGTTGAACATTTTTATATTTGAGTGTTGACAGCGTATTTAGTCAGCCGTTACTGAATTAAAAATTATACTCTAGACATAACTGTTTTATATAATGATTCGAGCTTATCACGATAAGATCAGTTTTATTAAAAGTGTTGACATATGGAAACCAGTTCCTTCTGTTTTTCGTTTAACTTAGCGTTTTGCGCAATCAATTTAACTTTGAGTTATTGGGTTTATTTAATACTGTTGAATTGTTTTAAGTAAAGTTTTTCTCAGTATATTAATCGTTTAGTACGAAATATTTAATTGTTTAAAGGAAAATACTTGCTAATGATGAAGGTTTTATAGATCAAAAAATGCCAATTAACGTTATTCTATTTGATATTGTATCGGTTTTGTGTTGTTGATTTTAGGTCAAAAAGATTTTGAACGACACACTTTCACATGTAAATAATTTAGTGCGGAGATCGCAAATTCATTCTATCTTTTTCGTATTTGCTTTTAGACTCACTAAAGCTTTTGTAAAAATGGTTTTTTTTTATATATACAGGATGGTAAAAGAAAGTGTGATAATACAATTCGCATGCGTTATACAAAGTAGATACTCGAAATATATGTACAACCCTTAACTCCGTCATGTCAATCGTATAATACTGCGCATTTCTAATAAATTTATACTCAGTGACATGAAATATAATAATTTACTTTTACTTTTTTGGGTTTTTTTTAATGTTTAGGTTGGATATAAAAAAATCTTTTTAAATGCCTGCTTGTTTGAATACATTGTTTGTATACACTTAGTAAAACATAATCTGTCTTCGATCTTGACAGTCAAACAGTCGACATCTCCCGGCATTCCCTCGAGTCCGCCTACATCCAGCACTGCTCTTCCCGCCTTCAAGATCACAATGCCCAGTTCCGCCCAGCACTTGTTACAAACACCTTTTTAACGATTCTATTTGTCCGCCCTCAAAAGAAGTGTTCCATTTAAATTTATCGTTAGGGCGCTCTTATTTTTCTTTACTTAAACATGGAAGTGACAGAAAGAACACAATAATTTTTTAATGCTGCTAGATTTCTTATAAAATGTTTTTATTAACTTAATATAAAAATTAAATTATGATATATCCGCGGAATATCTTTAATTGTGTGTTTGGTATTAAATTAATCTTTATTAAATATATATATATAGAACATATCATCGCACTGTAGTTGTTTTGCCCGTTTTTATTACAATAGATTATAGTTTTGAAAATTCAATCATTTTACTCAAAAATGTGATGAATTTTTATTCGATTAAGTTTGGTCTATAGGATTAAATTTTGTTCAGAGAACTTCATTTATAATCAAACATGGCCGGACTGCTTTTGGAGAGTAAAAACATGGAAGCGTTACTTTTGTAATATCTGATAACATATTAAAAAAAAGCGAGCTATACCCCATATTTTTCATTAGAACTGTAACTCAAAGAAAATAAAAGTTCAACAAAACCAGTAGATTTTGGAGTAAGCTCTGACTTGTTAAGGTAATTTCTTTGTAAAATAATGTATAATTCGACGTGTTTTGTTACCCACAATCCGGCTTATGCAAGTGACGAAATATATGAAATTTTACATTATTGTAAAAGAAGAGATAATTGAATATTCAAATTTGATATATTAATTCTATTAAACACCCTCCTCATCATCCCACCAAAGCTTACCAATCAAGAATCGAACTGAATTTTTGAGAGATTATTTTTATAGTTTTGTACATCTGATAATTATTAGCCTGAATTTTTTAATAAATAGTCTTTTAAATTTGTGTTGTGTCAGTTGATAATACGCAGAATGATCGAAAACAGTTGTGATTTTTAAATCATAAAAATTTGGAAATAATACTAAACATTTTGTTTTACTAATTTCAGTATGATCCCTTTGCACCGTTAACACATTAAAAAGTGAAAAGTTTTGTTTATTTTCAATATAATAATTAAAAACCAAATGCTGAAGAACTACTGAACTTAAATAAAAAATAGCCTTAATATAAATATATTAAAATAGTTCTAATATGTACGTACGTACGCTAACATAACGGAAGTGGTTAAAATAAATACATACTAAGTCCTACAGACACATAATTTTTCCTATCTGACCTAAGGACTAACCCTACCCACCTTAAAAGCGGGGAGAAGCCAAGGCAAAATAATTGCCTTTCGCATATTTGGCCGCGCCATATAATGACAACCAATTAATCTTTGTCCTAGTACTTAACAGGGGTTAACGTTTTCTTGAGATGTTGTAGCGCATCTCTCTTTCCTCTTCAACGTGTCGTAGATTTACGGGGGAACGAGAATAATAGCTTACATGGTAATTACGAGAAATTAGATTTACCTTTTTTGCAATAGGCCATGTGTATCGATGGCGAAATAGTCTCTCATACCTTATTTTAAACTTACAAATCGTGTTTGTTGAATATTTCGTTTTATTAGTATTGAGATTTGCCGGCTGATTTTGCTTATATGTATCCAATTAGTTAGTTTGTCTCCAATATCAAACGAGTAATTTCGCTTTATATCGATGCAAACAATTAAAAAACGGGTATAATAAAGATGTGGTTTTCTTGAACGTTTTTTACTTTAATATTTTCTAAGAATTTTTCGCTCACTTTTAAAATTATTATTTTCGAAAGTTATGAATAAGCCAACGATATTTAAGTTATATTTAGCATAAAAATGTAAAAGAAATCCAATCATATTATAACGTAACACTAAATCAATTTTCAGGTGTTAACTGTCACTTCTTGATGGAGAGGCACGATATTTTAAGTAATAAAAACACATTTTTTAACTTATTGATTGAATTGGCATTAACTTGGTAGAATTCCATCATAACACGGTGACAAAATAGCAATATATTTTAGTTATAATTTTATAGAACTTAAATACATTGATATTTTTTAATATTTATATCCACAATATATTTTTTGATAAGGACCAGTTTCGCTCATCGCGAGCATTATCAACTGATTATAATAATCAAAAAATATATTGTGGAAACAAGTACTAAAAATGTGTTTTTATTATTTAAAGTAACATTAAATGTTTGTTTCAAAGTTTTTACTATCATTTCTAAGTGGAAACACAAAAAAGTTAAATAACACAACATTATAATTACCACATTTCTTAAGCTAGTTAATGATCAGGACCGAATTCGCCTTTTGAGAGCATTTGTCAACTTACAGTTCTGAATAATTCAAATGAATTCAAATCTGAATATTTTTTTTTTATTTTCACAACACAGGTAAAACACCTATCCTGTTGAGTCAGCATTTTTATACATAAATAGTAATAGTTTGACCTTTCTGCAGTGAGTCGAAGAATTCTTTGATCACCGATGGTGACGTCAAGTACAATGATTCGCCTTATATCATTTCATTTCCGGTGATTACTGTCGGAGAGAGCAGTGTTCGTATTTTACTTCAGCAAATATTGCCTTAATTGAATGGACCCTTGTCTCGTGTTTTGTCTTCGAGCTTTTCTTTACTTGTCGGGAATACCACCGTGACAGTGAAGTAGAATGAAATCATTCATTTTCAAATCAGACGTGAAACATGTCAGTAAACTGCTGTGCAATGTGATTTAACGTGATTATTTTATCACAAATATATATGGATGTTTAAAACAATATAGATAGAAAAATTCCTTGCATACCTGACCTCATGTACATTCATTTTTATCAATTTACTAAATAAGATTGGAGAAGTTGAATAGACTGAAAAGAGAACATATTTGTTGATTGAATTGGCATTTACTTGGTAGAACTCCATTATATCACAACACGGTGAAAGATACTAACCTAATAGTTCTGACGAAGGCGTGAGCCGAAATAACATGCTAAAAATCTGTAGAACTAAAGCGTTTTTTCCCACCGTGTTGAAAAATATCTGAGTCAATAGAAATGCTATTATAGTATAACAATAGAGATACTCCGACCACCCACAATAAATATGTAAGTGACTATCATTATGTTGGTCACATCTATGGTATTTTTTTTTATTGAGTATTTATTTTTAATCCACAATGTTTTTATTTCTTGAAAAATAACCAAAAGTAACTATATGCTCTATTCATTGTTGATATTGATTTGATTCTTAAAAGACGTTAAGCCGGTTGCATTGTGGAAATCTAGAAATTGCGCAGTAAAATAACAAATTTGTCAAATTATTTGGTGGTTATTTTTGCTCTGATAACAATTAACTTTCTGATGGCATATTGAGTAGTATTTGAATTTTATAATCTTTATAAGTTATTGTTGGTTTTCTTTTATCATTATCAATTAAAAATTGTTTAAAAGAGCTTTATGAATATTTTTTTATTGCATATAAGCATATTTTTTAAAAATATTGTAATTGTTTTTATTAAATATTTTATGATAAAAAAAAAAAAAATAAGAAAAAAAATAGTGTTTGGTAGATTTTATATTTTCCTCAAACCATATTGCTTTTTTTCATTTTCCTACTGTCTGCGTACTTGAAAGTTTTTTTTAAAATTTTTGTTATGTTTTCAATGTAGTGTTTCTAAACGGCTCAAACGGTGATAAAATTGACATAAAATGGAAACAGCATTTATTAAATATTTTGGTGTAAAATGGAATGTGATAACAAGACACCACGCTCATGGCATCCCTCCCAGGGATGTGAATCTGAAACCGAAGATATCTGTAGAGATTTAGCGTTGAGAAGTTATTCGAGAGACGCCCGCGTACCAATTGAGGGAGGGACCGCCAAATGCAGAACACCCCCGAATTTTTCTCGAATTCCCCATAATTCTTTTCGACTGCGCTGATTTATTTGACGGCATATTTGAATACGAGTGTTGTTTTAGAAATATCGTTCAAAATACACGGTAATTACCACATCAACAATGAATGACGCCTCTCTTAAGTCAATTTACGTTATTTTTACAAATTCAGCTATGAGTATTTTTCAAATTAATGTTTTTTAACGAGAACATATGACTTTTATTTGGATACCACACACATCACATATTGCAAAATATGTTCAATAGCGTGATTAAGTTAATCGTAAGATACTCAAGTTTAAATACAAACAATACATAATATTTTTTTAAGCTAAATACTTTATTATTATAAGGTTATCTTAATGAATTTCTGCCAAGTAAACACCAGTTAAATAAAAGAAATTATCGTATTTAAAAAAATCTTAATGAATTTCAATGAATATTATATATACTTTGAATAATATATACACTTTGATGTATAAAAATAATAAACAAAATTAAGTTATGTTAAAGCTTTAAGGTAACTTTAACTATGCCAGCATGTTCGACGTGGTCAACAAATTCATGTTTTGCTATCGTTTAGATATTTTTGTCGTTAGCAATTCAATTTTAATTTACAGAAAAAATTACCTGCAGTAAATGTGTTAGATATGGTAAAATAACTACACTCGTGCTTAAAAAAACATTCTGATAAAATATAAATGTTAACAGTTTTATTTATTATAGGTCCGTCAGTTGATAACGCTCGTGATGAGCGAAACCGACCCTGAATTTAATTATAGAAAAGTACGAGACATTATATGAAATAAACAAAATTTTGAGCTATCAATTACTAGGCATAAAAAAACAAATAGATTAAGAATAAAAAAAAAATATCATTTAAACCAAATTAAAAGTTATTAAGGAGAAAATTCTTTCTGTACCCTTACATCCTAAACATTGATATATTATTTAATATAATAAAAACGCATTTTTTCGTACTTTTCCCACAATATATTTTATGATTAGGAACGGGTTTGCTTGATGTTATTGTAGGAAAGGTACTAAAAAAGTGTCGTTATTATTTAAAATATCATGCCTTTTTATTAAAAAGTGACAGTTAGCACATTCAAAATGTTTGTTTTATTATTTAAATGTAATGCCTTTCCACCAATAAGCGATAGTAAACACTTTCGAAGTAATACTGTTTACGAAACAAAACTCTTATTGGACTCAAATGAAGCATACATAGCCTTACATGCAGATTGATACGTTGGAAATATATCGTCTCACTTATTCAAGCATCATGAATTTTATTTTCAATTATAATATTTATTAATCGTTCCCAAAAATGCATTGGAATTCAATGATTCACGGAATAACGCGAGTTTTTTGTAAGTATGCGTGATGAGTTTATGTTCGTTTGGTCATCTTTTGTATTAAGCAATTTCGAATTGACCTAAAGCATAAAGTGTAAGCCCTGTGTTAAATGATTGTAGGCATTATATACGCTTATTGGAAATTATGTTTTGTGATTCAGATTCACGATGTTTTGCGAATTAAGAATTCTTCCTTGTTTCACGCGAGTTTTCTGCAATGGCATAAATAACATTTTATAAACGAAATAATTTGTTTTTGTTATCAAATTATAATGCAATTTACCCACGTAAATGTCATGTCAATCAATAAACTACTTGCAATATTTTAATATAAAATGCATGCATTATTAACAATAACCTTCGTTAATCATATGAAAGTGTCAGTAAAACCTATCAATCTGTGAAGAAATATTATAGCTTTTATATTATTACGTCTTCTGGATGAGATAATGAATGGCACATAACAAATATGCATGTTTAATCTCGAGACGTTTGCAGTCAGTCAATTTTTAAGAATCGATGGGAGCTATATCTCTATACTACCGCAATGAAAAGTTATGTTAGCAGCAGCAGAATTTACTGCAATGTTACGTACTAAGCTCAAGTATTTATATTAATAGTCAAGATATGGCATCGTATGTTAAAAAGTGACACACGTAGTAGCATGGTTGATGTAGAAAAGGGCTTGGTAAGTTGTTTACGATTTATTAACAGAAAAAAATATTTTTTTATTTTACAAAACAAAGAATTTACTAAAAATGTCTTGATACAAAAATATTTTGAGTTAAAAGAGTTTTGGCTTGATGGAATTTCAATATCAAATTTGATTTGTTGGATCTTTGTACGATTCACTGCTTACTTATTTACTTACGATTACAACTAAAAAAGACCCAGGTTTCACCTTTCGGCATCTTCAGGCATTCCATCGTACGGATTCAACAGAACTGACGTAAAATAAACAGTTAGCATCGTCTACATACCAGAATTACTAATTACAGGAAAACACTTACCCCAAGGCAAGCAGTAAATTGCAGTTTAATAATATTAATCTAATAATAATTAATAAAATTGCGTGTGATAATTTCCATTAACGATCTTATTAATTTATTAGTCAATCTTGAAAGGGTTTTACAAAAAATATTAATCAACTAACATTAAAATATAAATGGGGCTTTTTTATATAAAGATACCTACCATCAAATTTATATATATATATTTCTTTACTAGATGTTTGATTATTTTCGTTATTTTATTAAATGATATCAATCAGCAATTATTTGGAGTACGTGCGCATTTCTCATTATTCATAGAATCGTGTTAAGAATATTTCAGCAATGATTTTTTCAAAAAAATATTCAGAAGTGTAACCAAATTAATGGATATCATCAAGACAAATCAAAATGTATTTCAATATAAAAATTCGTTAATTGATAATGTTCGCGATTAGAGAAATCGGTCTTGATAATGAAATATAATATATTGTGCAACAGTACTATAAATGTTTTTATTATTGTATATAAAATACTATGTATTTTCCATCACGATGTGACCGTTAACACATTAACCGGGACAAAAATTAGATACGACACGAAAGTTTTCACACTTTAAACTGAATTCAACTTTTATTGACAATTATCAACACATTGCAATTAGTCGTCTCAACAGTTGAGGCATTAAGACCAGTTTTTATGAGCAGAGAATTATTTTCAACTGACGTAAAAAACAATTTGCAAAAATTTTACAAATATTTTTTATGAAATGTTACTCTAGACTAAAGTTATACACAATTTTTAATCAAGATGAAAATATTTCAGTTTACTAACTGTATGTATTTGAGCCTGACATAAATTGATTCTGTAAGCTTTTATCGCAACGTGCTTTATTTTTTTGGACTGCCTTATCCACTCTGAAGTGTTCCCCATTACTCACGAGAGATTAGTTTGTCCTATTACCTTTGACGTATACCTATCTAAAAAGACAAACACTTGACTGTCAAGCTGCTGTTTTTCCTTTGAAAAAAACACATGGAATATTTTTTGTATCTTTATTATTTCAGCAATGTTTTTACACCGGGAAAATAGTATCAGAAAAAATACTGTTAGGTCTCTCACAGCAGAGATTTTTTTAAAAAGATTGCCTTACAATTTTGTCGAAAATAAGATAAGTATTTGAGTAGTTAACGTCGTGCTCATCGTAAGCAGTATCCATAGTTAGGGATCCTATACCGGAAAGTTCCTAAAATGGATTTATATATTTGTTTTCGAAAAAAATGATTTTTTGCGTTATTTATATATCAGACAACCACTTGTATTAAAAAACGTAGGATTCTAAGTACTTTTGTTTACAAATAGGGTCATGAAAAAACATAAGTAAATGGTAAAATCCTTTCAGAATGACTCATTAACAAGATCGTTATTATCTTTGGCAATTGTGTTAATTATTATTATATGATATTAATAATATGACATTTGATTTAGCTACCATTTACTGCTCGCCTTGGAATATACAATATAAGCGATGCTCACTGTTTATTTTACGTCAGTACTGTTGCATCCGTGTGATAGAACGCCTGTAGATGCCGAAAGGTGAAACCCACGTCATTAGTGACAAAACATGTGGAATCGTATAAAATTGGAACAATTCAAATTTGATATTGAAATTTAAGCACAAGTCGAAATCATAAATTAGTGAAATTATAATCATTCAATATAAAACTTTAATTTTGATCATATTAATTACGCTGCCGTTGTCTTTGCTATAGTTGGATCAATAAATTAATAATAAAAGCTTTTTTTGTACAGGCGTTTTCAATATCTTCGTTTTATGAACCGTTCAAGTCACTACTGCATTATGCAAAGGTCTGAAGTTATCTTACTATCGCATGAATATTGGCGATATAACGTCGACAGAACAGTTACACAAAACAGCCGCGTCATGTTGCAATATAATTAGTATCTTTTTGAATCAGTATCCGTCACGATATGCACTTCTAGATGTTTGTTATTTAAAGCCGTCTCATTTTCTTTATCTTGTCGCATCCATCTTGTAATGGTACACGCATTTGTTGAGAGTTCTAACAAATAGACTCTCGCTTTACGCAATTTATTTGTGTGTATATGGAATACCATACAACTTGTTGAAATGTTGAAATACTAAAGTTTGTAGTAAATATTTTTAAATATGATGTTGTGTAATTTGAGATATTGCCCGATTTGAAACTGTTTTTTTTTTATTTTTATTAAATAAAATGTCTGAAAATATCGTTCGGTATGCTGATTTAATTGCATCTAGGGTAGAATCGTTTGATTTATGAACACCCAAATCGAGACACTTTATTTTTAATTATATCGCTTACCAAATGCGAAATATTATTTGGTAATATATTTATGCTGGAAAAATGATACAAATAGTAGGCTCTGGAAGCGTTCTTCAGTACGACGAGGTGCGTTATAATATCATGACGTTGGCAAGTAAAGGCAGCTTTAATCTAAAGCATACTGAAAATCTTTAGAAAAAAATGCCGTGTAAAAAAAACAGATTCACAATTTCCTAATCACGTTATAAAAGAATCGCATAATAATAAAATTCAAACTCAGCGCCTACGTGTTTACATCTTTGTAATAAAAGTCGCAAGATGACGGCTTTATAACAATCTGGAAATCAATAGACATCAAATATCACAAAGAATTCTTAACGAACAAACTAATATATGTCGGTCGCCACTGCTCAAGCCATTGGAACGGTTTTTTAAAAATAAATTTTTTTGTAATTAATATACGATCAACATCCATCCAATAAACCATTTCCGTGTAATATGTAAGCTTATTGATATAGCCACCTTTATAGTTTCATTTTAAAAATTTGTAGTTTTATTGCTAGCAGGAATAAGCTAGGTCGTTAAAACAGGAAGGAAGATGTATTGCATACCTTTTCTACACAGCTTTATATAGATAAGAAAATGTCCGCTTAAGCATAGTTCAGACGATGTCGTGAGCCGAAATAGCTATCAACTATACCTTACAAAAAAATGCAGAACTAAATACATTTCTATTTTTTCACCGTGTTATAATGGAGTTTTACCAAGTGAATGTTAATTCAATCAATTAATTGCCGTGTTTTATTAAAATGAAATTGAAAACTAGCATCATATCACAAAAGCTTTAAAATAAATATGTAAATAAAATGTCGCAGTGGAGGGAAGGTGGTTGCAAGTTTAACGTTAAATATTATAAGAAAGTAAGACAGTATTATACAATATAATAAATCATTGGTGGGCGATACAACATTAAATGAAATAAAAATACAGACTAACGATTAGAATTGGAAGATGTAAAGTAGTTTTCATTGATCAAATAAACCATTTCTTTTTTCATTAGATATAGAAGAAGTAGACAAAATAAACAAATAAATATTGCTCTGAAAACGTGGGTAAATCGTATATCTGTTCCGCATCTCAGAGACACGCATGTTCCGCTTGGCGAAGCACGTAATTCGGGAATTAGCCGTGCGGTTGTCTTGAGTGTTGCTATTGTTTTCGATAGTTTGGGAATTTTTCTGTGAGCTGTTAGCGGATGATTGGAATTAGAGAATCCGATAGTAAAACTATTCGTGTGCAATAATAACGACATACAGTTGACGAGTAAATTACAAATAATCAAATACAGTTATAATTGTTTATGTGGATTTACTTTCAGATGATGTAATAAAATAAATAAAAATACATACAAGACACTGCTTGTATCTGAATTAATTTTGATTTATAATATGAATAAATTTAACACGGTGAAAAAAATAGCAATGTATTTTAATTCTAAAAAGTTATTTTTAAAAAATACAGTTGATAGCTATTTCGGTTCACGCCATCGTCAGAACTATGCTTAAACTAACATTTTCTTATCTATATACAGCTGTGCAGAAAAGGTACACAATACATTTTCTCTCCTGTTAAAACTATACATTTTCTCTCCCGTTAAAACGGCCTAGCTTGTTTTTTCTCGCAATAAACCTAAATTTTACAAAAATTGTAAATGAAACATAATAATGCGGCTATGACAATAAGTTTACATGTGGCACGGAAATGATCTATTACGGAAGCAAATCAGACCCCTTCCCCCCATGGAGAGGTTTAATTAGTGGGCTAGACAATATATTAGTTTGTTCGTTAAGAATCCTTTGTGATAATTGAATTCTATTGATTTCCAGCTGTTCCAAAGCGGTCATTCTACGACCCTTACTGCAAAGATGCAAACACTTAGGCGCTGAGTCTGAAATTAAATTATGTGATTCCTTTAAACAGGAGAGAAGATGTATTGTGTACCTTTTCTACACAGCTATATATAGATAAGAAAATGTTAGTTTAAGCACAGTTCTGACAATGGCGTGAGCCGAAATAGCCATGAACTATATTTTTTAAAAATAATTTTATAGATATAGAATAAATAAAATACATTCCTTTTTTTTTCACCGTGTTATAATGGAGTTCTAACAAGAGAATGCCAATTCAATCAATGAATGAATTTAACTCTTTAAGAACATATATGTTGTTGTTTATAATACAAGTCGAGTCTTTAATTTAAAGTAGTAGGTTACAATATTGATAAAATCAATTACTAAAATACACAATAAATATTATAGTAATCAAGACTATAGTTTTATATTAGTGTTTTGGCCAATTTAACGCAAATGTAAAAATATGATTATAATTGCTTTGTGAATGACTGCTGCATTCTGAATTTTTTGAAAATCTTAATCGTTCAAATATTGTTGATTATAAAAATAAAAATGTATTTATAAATGCCTAACGCTTACTTTGTGAAATGGATCTTAATTATTTTTCATGACAATTCCACTACAAATAATAAATTATTCATAAAGTGTACAGTTATCGCAAAAAATATTTTTAAATATCTATGACATGATTCAAATGAATATTTATGAATCTGAATTAATGATAATTAATGAATACAAGTTATTGAAACAATTTAAAATCTTTTTATATAATAAAATAATATTTTAGAGTGTAGCTTTCGTCACATACCAACGACAATTTGTTTGAACGTTTGTAAAGAGAAAATTAGCCATATGATAATTATTTTAAGAAAATTTACAACACGAAAATAAATATTGGTAAGTAATAAAATAAAGAATAATTCGAATACTGTTTCAACTATTAACTGTATATTATTAATTAACAATACATTAGTAATTATAAATAAGCTAATGCATGTTATTACATGTATTGCTAAAAACACAATTTTAAAAAGTCATTTTTAAACATGTGTATTTTTTATGAGGTACCGATAAACAAATATTATTTTCACTAATTGTGGTTAGAGAATAATTAATATCAAAATAATTCCCACACAAAACTCGTGCACCTATGTATATCATATGACTGGAAATAAAAAAAATATTTTTAATTATTTCCTCCTTCCTGATTTTGATAAAAATATATGAAGATATTATAAATGGTGACTATTTTAAAAAATGGGGGAAAAAATGAATCACTATTTCGTAGTGATTCTCATAAGCATAAATGCACAAATTTATTAAATATGGATTATACATGTAAATTAAAGGTAAGACAATTATTTTATATAGTGTGGATTTGCTCTATTTTCAATTATGAAATTGGTTCGAGGCTGCAAGTTGTCCTTTTGGTCGATTAATGCATCTTTTTATTATGATAGAAGTACTACAATCGAGATACAATTATTAAGACTATATATTTAAAGAATCCAAAGAAATATTTTACATTATTATTATAGGTAAAATTTGTACCTATAATGTCAAAAACTGTAAACCTTTTCACCACAAATAAAGTTTTTTTTTTAATTTTCGATATAAAAGTCTTTTAATATCTCATAATTATGGTTAAAAAGGAATTATTAAGATGATCAAAATAAAACTTATATCATTCAATGAAAAAAGTTTTCTCGCCTAAATCTAGCGGTATATAAAATAGCAGTGCAGTAATGTGTGTGTTTTTATTCTTAAAAACAATGGGGCAAGATTTTTCTAAACATTTTTTTAATGTTGTATTTTCACGTATGCTAAATATAAAGAACACTCTGTAGTAAGATTATAAATAACCATTTATTAAAATGCCGTAAATTAGATATACAATGTTCAATATAAACACACATCCGTTATTTTATTTCTTGTTTGTTGGAAGAATAGAATCTCAAAGGATCATTCTTGCATTGTATCGTATAGTCCTCGGAAAGCAATTATCGTATTCTTGTATGCAATTAAATGGTATTAAATATATTTTCATTACGCAATAAAATACAATATGTTTGTTGTTAAGGTTAAGTTTACCGCAAAGAATTTCCGACATTTTCGAATAATTGCTGATTCATTTACTTTGACAAACCGCGCAGCGTTTTTACCTTAATTATTATAAATACAAAGCTCACCTATAAACTTCCTTGAACTCTTCTATAAAATCTTTTCTATTGTGAATATTAAGTCTAAATGATACAATAGTATTCAGAAGATCATCTTTTTAAATGAAGTCGTGCTAAGCGAGTCTAAACGAATATATATATATGTAATGGATATATTCTTTTTAAGAAGAATTAAAGTGATACTATTTCTACAATTATATATTTTTCATAAAAACAAGACTTGTTTCATTCAACTTAATATTTGATAGATGTTAAAAATGTCGTTTATTATTTAAATCTGATACTTTGTTGTCAAGGAGTGTCTGTTAATTTTTAAGATAGTGACGTATGCATGTTGATTAAAATAAATTTGAAACAAATAACCAATGAAAAGTATTATGCATCGCTCGCAATAGAAAATATAGAAAGCTTCGTTTTGAATTTAGTTTATGCGAATTTCTCATATCGCATGAAAGTTCACTCGCCAAAGTAATAATAAAGATATTCATAGTATTGTATTTGGAAATTTATAATGCGGTATCATATCTTAATAATGCCTGCTGTATTTCATATAGTGTTAATAATCTTTTATAGTTTCTTCATATCCATTAGCGATAAGTAGGTGAGATGTGGTTTTATTTTAGTCTTAGTGCAATACTAAAGCAACCACTTCCAGCCAATCAACTCGCCTGATCTAATAGTTTATATCGTACCGACACCAAATACCACTCACTCACTATAATAATGCTCACTTTTAAACGTTCTTTGTTAAATAATCGTATGTTTTGACCACAAAAATAAATTTCATTTCAAGTAAAAATTTTAAACAAGGGAAAAAAACATTTCGACAGCAATAGAGCACTGCTATATAGTGATCTTACAGATTTAGTAATTATTTATACAAATGTTTTCCGAGTAAGGATTACACATTAATAATATTTAATTAATTGGATTTTTAATGTAAAAATGACATTAACTACCGACTGTCAATTATCAATAGTTACCGAAATTAGATACCTGGTTATTTAGCAAAAAAGTTTATATGAATTATATATTATTTAAAAATAAAATATTTTAATGACAATATTTTATGTTTGTACATCTTTTATTTAGCTCCTTTAAATATACATAGTAAAATTTTCTAATTTTAAATAGAGTAAATTTCCATTCTTAATTGAACCATTTCATTTATATGAGAATGGAATGTTGTCATTTTGTTTTAAATGCATAGGTTCAGTTCGAGTTCAGCTGTGGTACTAATTAATTGAGTTTTATATAGTTTATAATGATAGCATTTTTTTATGATTTTTTATTTTTATTATTTGATTTAATCAACATATTTTTACGAGTACTCATGACATGGCACCTATAAAACCATAAAGTCTATGCCGAGTGTGTGTTAGGAGTTATCGTGGATTTGCTCATCGCTCAATTCTGAAGAAAAAGCGAAGCTTTTTTATATTTAACGTACCTACTGCTCAAAAAAATTAGCCAAAGAAGAAATGAGTAATTAATTTTGTTGAACGCGCTCAAAATTATACATCCTCGGAGATAATAAAAACCTTAAACGATGAATAAATTATCACCTTACGTGATACAAAGCTTAAAATTAGGTTCAGTTTTATGTTTAATTTACATTTAAGCAATTTTATCCAAAGCTTTTCGTGATAAGTAATTAAATTATACAATTTGTGGGTGGGCATTCTTGTGATGTATTTATTAATAAAACTAAAATATTCCACATTCCCCAGGGGATCTCTCGCACGTCGTATAGAATGACTTCATACTCCGTCAAATGTCACGCTATACAAAGGGTTAGAATGATGGTATTTGAAATGTATATCATGCGAAGGGATGCTATAAAACGTAAACGTACTATATTACATAATATATCCATTATTTGGATTTACAAATCAAAAGGTAGTTGAATGAAAATTTATACTTGGTAGGTAATTAATTTTTCATTCGTTCATTTGAAGTAACTAAATATTAGAGCATTTCTATTATTAAGCCTTCTCATACCTTTCCAAGTAAAAGAGTGTTTGTATTAAGTTTTTTGAAGTGTGAACTGATTATAATCACTGCAAATTCATGACTAATGTATGTCTTTGACGCTTGCGATACACTTAGCATCTTTTTAAAAAATAGAATCTATTTTTATGGCCTTAGATATCCATTATAAAACACTTTGGAAATAAATATATTATGTATTTGTGATATTGCCAGAGTCAATTAGCAAATACTTGAACTGCTACTACTAAAAACTACTTTCGACATTAAAGTAGTAAACAGACATCATTAAAAAGTTTCAGTATTTCTTCTCGCTAATTTTTTCACATAGAGAAAAAATGGTCAAAGCGTTTTTTCGGTATTTTTGTTGCGATACGTGGTATTAATATGTTTGTATATATCGAGTTTTAAAGTGACAGTAAACTTAGTCAGTTATGCTACGATGGGTCAAATAGCGCTTAAGTATTTAACATTTGCTCCAAAGAATGCTAAAATGAATAGTGTTAGATATTATGGGGTATTATCAAACGGGCAAGACGATGAGAAATTAAATTAGCATATTATTTTTAATATGGCTGAGACATGAGTCTCACCTAATGAGCTACTAAAATAAACATATTGATAATGATAGCTAATTGTAAAAACAAATCCACGCAAAACATACTTACATGAACACTTGGCAGTAGTTTAAAATGATTTTCCATTTTTGTTGAAATATGTTAAATCAAAAAGCAGTTGACAACTGGTTTCAATAGAGAGAGCAGTAATGCATATTGGGTAGTAAATCAAACGAAATTAAAAGCGCTCTCTGAAATTAAGCAATACATTTGATAGTGCTCTATTCTATGGTAATGATCAAAATACAACAATGTAGCACCTGCTTCCGCGACTCGACAAATCTCGCTGAAATACATTACAATGTGTTTAAATAAACCATGGAAGACTGGAGCAGTGATTCACAATATATAACAGAAGGATAAAAGATTTATAGTAAATCTCCTATAAAACATTTATGCTACGTAAAAATATTAATGTAAAGATGTTTTATTCAGTTAGTTTTTTATTGCAACTTCTTTATTCTTGTGCAGTTATGTATTACGTCTCCGATAGGAAGTGTTGGATGGAAATATCAGCAAGTAAAAGAAGTTTATAGAGACGGCTTGTATTTATGTAGAGAAAATAATATGTTATATATAAGCAGGTGTGAACGATAATATTTTTAGACCTGGGTATCGTTGTATTGGAAGACGAATCAATTAATTGTACACACTGTAGGGTATATAATTTTTTATTTTCCATCGATCATTTAAATAACTTATCGATAGCATCCGCAAAATGGTAAACTAAGCCTGAGAAATTTCTTCAGGATATTTCAGAACTTGGAAATTTTACTATCGCGTAGAATAGTTCTAAAAATCACTGGGTTCAATTTATATTTATAAATATAGTAAAAATAATATGTATTGGATTTCGAAGAGTATTTGAAATGTCTATAAGAAATTTTGCTGTAAGAATAACATTATAATGAAAAGAAGAAACTCCTATAAAGACATAGCTATTTAATAAATATGTACACGATAATAAATAAAAGACATCTTTAATATTTGATGTATATATTCATTAAAAAAAAAGTCATATATCTGTAAGAGATTAGGGCACAATGAATTTAATTGAAAAAACTTTTAAACTTGATACTAACTTTACAAAAGTAATCAGTTTTCAAAATGTTTTGATATTTAGTGAAATATTCATGTTATATCATAGCTTTTTTTTATTAGGAATGAATGGTCTGGAAAAGTATTTTGTCGACGTATAGAAAATAAAATGCTTTTTCAACTTTTATCGGCCATCATGCAACAATGTTACTTTCAAGATATATTGAAAACTTCAGAAGTCAAAAGAATACTTAGAATATAGTCACTTAACGCATTTCTATCGCATATTAAATATTTGATTATTAAATATTGTGTACAGTATTGCAGACGGTCACATGTGTAAAAGTGTGACCAGCGTAATTGAAAGCATCAAAACAAAAAGCATCGCTAATTATTTTATTTGCCATGTAACTAATAAGAGTAAAAATTTGATATGTTGCAGCAACACAATCAAAATTAATTTAATGTGAATTTCACAAATCAATATAAATCAAATTAATTTAGTAATGACGTTAACATTTTCAAGTCCAGGACCATCCTTGAGCACGTCCCATCGCTTGTAACACTATTTATGTGTTAAAATGAAATACAGATCCAGGATATATAAGTTGTCTTACTTTATGATCAGAATTTCATAACACAAATCAGCCTTTAGTCTATAAAAGTATTTTTTTAATATCTTGTTCCAAATACGATTGATTCTAATTTGACCCGGATGATCCAGTAGCGATTTTAAGTAGGTAAAAAACCACTCCTACATATCGATTAGCGTTTGGGTTAATCTGCAGACAGTCTCTCTGTGTGTGTTTATATTCGTCTTATTTTTTTTGTTTAATTAATTGATTGCTGAAGACAAACTGGTACGATGTAGGTAAATGGTGAAATAATAGAAATTTAAATATTCTGCAGTGTATATGATGGAACAAAATATCAACAATAAACTATTTGATGGCGTATAACGTATAGGAATCGTTTACACAGGTACGTACGATAAATTGAAATAAAATAAAAGCAAATAAATTTCAATTGAAATCCATTTTAAAAACGTATGTTGGCTTTAGCGTTTTTATCATAAAGTGCCTCTTAAATATTAATGGAGTTGTGCAACATTGTTGGGTGAATGTATGAACACAATTTTAAGAGTTATTTTCAATTACGCTGGAGGGGATGGAGTGAATTTATGAGCGTTTTACTACTGCAGGATATTTCCATACTAATGTGTATTTATGAACACGCATATTTACTCAAGCACATTTTTTATCTTTAATTTGATATAAATTTATCACTCAATAAAGACAGCTATCACCAAATGTTCTATTTAGGCTATTAACTATTAAATTCGATAATTTTGTATCTATAGTTGGATACAAAATATTTCTTTTAATTAAAAATAGTAATTTTATGAAAGATGTAAATATTTAAGATTTTTCAATTCTGTAACGGGTGAGTGTACTATCGTGTCTTTTTTTATATTTTTATCTAGTCAACAGATTGTTAAAAATACAGTAAAGGTTTGCTTAAATTTGGATATAACATACTTGTCTTTTAATCAATATTTCTTTATATTAACTAGTTCTCGATTCAAATTGCATAAATCTGGCCAGTCGTTTGTTATTCGAGGACTTTACTGTTTTCTCGACGCGGAGCTTCCTTTTTCCGAAGACTTTAAGCAGTACTGATGAACGACTAAGCTAGATATGAGGTAATTAAAAGATCAATAACCTCAATTTTTCATGAAAAAAAATGTTATTGGATCGAAATATATATTTTAAAAGTATTTATCTTTTAAGGGTTTTGAATCAGTTACCTTCTTTAGTCCCTATCAAGAGCTAAAAGATATCTACCAGTTACTCCAATTTCTTCATTTTTAACTCTCCCTATTGAAAAGTTTGAGCACTGAACATTACAAGTTTTCCAAATCTGTTTATCTTAAGATTCTAGTATGAGCCAATATGCTTCACATTGGGATCGGACCCCTTTGAAGAAGTGAAGTGGAAATAGTCAACTCTCACTAATTATTAAACTAGTATAATTTTTGAGGTAAATATCTTATTCACACAGATTGGACTTCTCGGATAGTTTTTATTCATTTAAATCATGATACATACTCTGATCTCCATAATATTTACCAATATAAATATACCATTTGATAAACACACAAATTGAAATTTTGTAATTCGAGGAAAAGGAACTAACTAAATTACATTTTATTAACAAAATATGATATATGTGCTCCGTAAAATTTACACATAGAAAAATTATCGGGCGTGCTACAGGAGATGATTGGGAAATCTCTGTTTAAATTGAGTTTAACATGAATAGCATTATATAATCTATACTCCCATTTGTTTGCGGAAAGACATTAAGATCTGGACTCGTTTCGATCATCGATTTTCCAATTCATTATTTTTGCTAAAGAATTCAGAATTTTTTCTAAACCTATCATAGATTTCTAATTTGGCTTAACTTAATTTTGTTGGCTCTATTTTACTATTTCACTTTATTAAGATATATTATTCTCCAAAATTACCTGCAAATCATTTCTTAGCTCTTGGACTATTTATTTTGTTTTTGTGTTTTAAGTCAATGTGTTGTATAAATAGATAAATTTTGAAAAGTGTTAACTGTTACTTCTTGGTGTGAATAAATTCTTATTTATTTTTCTCCATCCGCCACTAAAACTTATGAATCTTAATTATTTGATTGTGGGACGTTTTTTAGATTATTCAACATAGTTTTATTGCAAGAATTTGCTAGTAAACACAACATACAATCTATATTATTTTTGCAGTTATTCACATTAAAGCAGGCCCTCCACCGATCATTAGAAAAGAAATAATATGATGAGAAGCAATTGAAAAATAACCGTCCTTCAATCAAAATGTTAACAGTTCATTTATATTAGGAAGTGTCTAAGAAAAAATTATACAATGGTGGAATACTCTTTAATGTATAGAAAATCAATCGATCTTTGTAATCGTTGCGGAGACATATTGTTGATCATTTATTACATTTTGCTAGATGTAAATAATATTATAGTATGCATGAAGAAGAGATAGTCTAATAAACTGTTGCAATTCCGTTCTTACTAATACCTATCACTGTTTGACAAATTTATCACTACAGGTCGCGTCTGTTTTAATGCGTCGAATATTTCAGGACAAACACAGGAAATTAAAATTCTGCTGCTCTTTGTCCTTTTCTTTAGTAAAAGCATGCATTGCATTTTATAGCTTGTAAAACAAAAGGTGAGTAGGATGTATTTTCTTCGAAGTTTTTGAAACATAAACAGTGAACTAACTATAAAATATTCCACGTTATTTCGCTAAATCTTATTTTAGGTATATATAACATTGACGATTCCTCTTTTTAAAATATAGTTTTAAAGAACACCCATAAGCATGTTTTGATTTATTTAACTATTCATGTATTTATTTCACAATCACTGCGTGCTTAGATTTATCCTAAGGTTACTGTATAATCACTTTTACGGTGTTAACTGTCACTTCTTGATGGAAAGGCTCGATATTTTAAATAATAAAAACACATTTTTTAGTACTTATTTCCACAATATATTTTTTGATCAGGACCGGTTCAGGATCAGGATCGCGATGAGCGAAACCGGTCCTGATCAAAAAATATATTGTGGAAATAAGTACTAAAAATGTGTTTTTATTATTTAAAAAAAAAAGTTACTGTATAAGCCATAATGTGTCGATACAATTTATTATAACTAAGCTTCATTCGCTTCTAAAAATTTATGTTTTTTTTATTTTGTTTAAATCTTTCATTGCAATTCATTTTAAAATCAATGGCGACCGAACAACCGTTGGCCTTATATTTAAGCATTGTGTTTTTATAATAGAAATATAAATTAAATTAAATTTTTATATAGAATAGCCAAAAGGTAGAATGCCTGAAGATGCCGAAAGGCGAAACTCGGGTCGTTAGTGATAAAACATGTGGAATTGTAAAAAGTTGTAACAATTCAAATTTGATATTGAAATTCTATCAAGCACATTCAATCGATATTATAAATTATATTTGGGGATTTTTTTCCACTTTTTAAACGTTTTTATTTATGAATCTTAAATTTTAAATTCGAGCTAAAATATATCACTCATTTAAATGAAAATATGCTCTAAAAGTGCAGCATAATCGCGATACGAGAAAAGCATTATTTCAACAGCGCTCGTACTATAAGCAGCAAGAAAACTGCATTTAGCTGTAAAACTACAGACGAAAGGTTTAAAATGCACGTTTTATTTGTGAGGTAAGACGACTTCACTCCTGTGATAGCATCTGCTTAGTTTGAACATTATATTATCCTAGATGAAGACATTCGCATTATGTGCTACATTTTACATTGTATGATGCAATACTCATCATTATTATCAATGCTTTAATTATGTTAATATTATGAATTATGTTAATATTCAAATCCACTATGGAATACTTATTTTTATCCTGTCATTAGAAAATGTTTCACAATGTAATATTTTATTTTCAGAAGTACTCAAACTAAAGAATTGTTTGCAGTAGCAAGACAATTTGGAGGTGACTTTGTTTATTGGATAGCGAAATATATTTTCGTAAAGTTAATAAAGTAAATGCAATTTTAAAATCGTGACCGAAAGTAACGCATTTGTAGACTGAATGTCCCTTATTTGATTTTTTCTATGTAAGCGATAATGTTATAATTGGCAAAACAAAAATTTGCATGTTTAATCACGTATAGAGAGCATTTCAAACTCGTTTTGCTTAGAAATATATTGTCTTTTGGCGCCATCAATAAGTACTGTTAAGAAAAAGCTACAATGACAGTGGTTTCCAGTTGAATTATCATCATATTTTTGTAGACATTTTTTGCCAACTCCGCATGCAATCAAGTTAAGACATTTATCTTTATTATCAAGTCAATATTGATGAGGTTTTGTCCTAATCATAACGAATATTGTATGTTTATATTTTGTTAAAATAGTATTATCTACTGGCATATCAAATAATATATATATATTAATAAATAATGAATTCTTACTGTTTTTCAATCAAAATCATCACTAAGGACGAGGTCAATAATTTTGATATATTCACAGCATGCATCTAAGTATTTATAATTTAATTTATTATTACATGTGCTTAGATAAAAATACGAATATCCTATTATGAATTTTAAGAAAACTGTATACTCAATTGCCTTTCGCCTAATTAAAAATCAACAGTGAACAAAGATAATAATATTTACTACATAAAAAAGGAAATGGGAAACTGCTGAGTTTTAACCGTCCGTAAATGAACATAAAATTTTTAAGATCTATGCATTGTTAGTACTTGTGCATGCTCAAATTAATGTGCTGCAATATAAAAGAAGATTATTTTATAACGGGGCTAATCCGGGCGCCATAAAAGCGTGGCGGGTGGGAGCTTCCCGTAAGGGGTGTGGTGGACGCTAATACAAGTGGCGTAACTTTAAAATCCTTTGTTTAGCGTCGCGGCGCCCTGGTGGAGCGTCGTAAAACAGCGAAACAGGAATGCACCGAACGGGCTAATTGTAATTGCATGCTATGCAGGCGAAACGCATCAGAACGTTGTATCGTAGTCTATCTCGATGCATTTTTGATAACTGGTGAGGAAATAAAGGCGAAAGCCATGGAAATTGTTTTATAGCATGTACATGTGTTTGCTTTTAAATATATGTTGTTATGGTTTCTGTGAATACTGTGGGTATACATAAAAGTATAAAAAAATAACTCTGTTTCTATTGATATTAAAAAAGGTTGAACTCCTCTGTAACACTACACGTATTATAATAAAAATAATATTGTCAATTACTAAGCCTTGATCAAATAACATTGTAAAATAATGTAGCATTTCATATTTTACAGTAACGCATGTTATATAAATGTATGGCTCGTCTATAGATAAGGTAAATTTATGTTTTAAGTACTGTCTGGTTGATTTGCGTTAATAACGTTAAAATACGAAACGTGGCTTTACCTTTTTCAATAGTACCTCTTCATAAGTAAACTTCGTTAACTTATTATAGCGATGAAAGGTTTCCTTTAAATAAAATTACAAAAGTTCTTTTAACTGCAAAACTTAAAAACTAAAATTCTTAAGTATTTTTACAGCATTTTAAAAAACTTTTAATGAAGAATCTAATACATTAATTTTATGAGTTAAAATTGTTTTATGCGTCATATAATGCAATATAGTTAGGAAATATATTATCTTGTACAAAAAGACAGTAAGTATCGACCTATTATACATTTTTCCTTCTCAATATTGTCTAATAAAAAATCAACAATCAAGTACTATTTTTCTTAATAAAATATGGTAATAGGATTTTGCCAGGATAATAAAAATCACAAAGAAATTCAAGTAAAATAAAATCCAACGTACCTCTAGGTTTTAATCAAGCCAATGTAACGATCGTTACAATATAAAAGAAGCGACTTTATTGTAGGCCAAATAGCGAACTTTTGATCGTCCTACTTTAAAGGATGATTTCTTAGGAAATAAAGGTAATACCGTAAAGTAAGGGTGGACTTTATTTATTTTGTGACAATGCTGATGGAACTCTTGCTACTTTGGATGAACGAGAATTTATACAGAATTAATTACTAATGGTAATTTTGTATTTTTTAAAGAGGTAAGATGACAGTAGAAGTTGATTATCAAATATCAGGCTACAAACAAATAACCGGTTAACTGCCGGAATGGACATGTATGGCGGTACCCAGAACGCCGCGAATTTTACGACAAAAATAAAACCTTCTAAACATATCGTTATTGAAAGTGTAATAAAGTTTATTTATAAAACTTACCAAATAAATGAAGAGCGCGCCAGTCGTGCAGTCATTTATCCATAATCATAAAATTAATTGTTCATGGTGCAGGGTTGTCAAAAAAACAAGGTCAAGGTTGTTAAAACGTACTATTACGATACAAATCGTTCTGTTCAATTTCTATTAATAAATAAAATCAAAATTATATCTTTTGAATTTCGAAGAGTATTTGAAATGTACATAAAAAACTTTGGTATAAGAATAATATTATACTTTTAAGGTGTTAACTGTCACTTCTTGATGGAAAGGCATTATATTTTAAATAATAAAAACACATTTTTTTAGTACTTATTTCCACAATATAGAGAGCGAAACCGGTCCTGATCAAAAAATATATTGTGGAAATAAGTACTAAAAAAATGTGTTTTTATTATTTAAAAAAAAAAAAAAAATAATATTATAATGAAAATAAGAAACTACAATAGTTTAAAGATTTTGCTTTTTAATAAATATATACACGATAGTCAATAAAAGATAGATTTTATATAAGTGAATTTTATCATGTGCCTATGTTGTGTACATGATAAATATACCTATTGAATTTCAATGTAGATAGCCATTATTTAATAGTCTTTGTATTAATTGCATCTCACATTAAGTGTGCTAGAGTCCAGTCTTTGAGAAAAAGTGTTTTAAAAAAATATGTTAAATATAGTAATATTAAATGAAGATAGAAAACAATACGTAATCAAAATATGATTTATCTTATATTGCGTGACAATAAGTATCATCATAAAGTAAATTCATTTTCATTATTTGGTGAATATATATAATTGTTATTTCAGCGTGGTAAGCGAGAGAGAACATGTCATATATATCTTTTTCCATTTACGCTCAATAATTTCAAGGGTGTGTCCGTTTGGAGATGAAATCTCGTGAACAATATATCCGAATAAGACGAACGCGCAATAGCCCTGGCCACTCAGAAACTATGGCTCATAACTGTATTATTGAAATTTATAGAGTTTTCTTTTTCTTAATATGATGACTTGTGATACATGACGTACTAATTTCAAGTTGAAATGTCTGAAGAGAACGTGACTAATAAATAAATCTTGTTATTTAGGTTCGCCTAATTATCAATGAAACACTATATATTTTTCTTTTATAAAAATGTTAAATTATATATGATAAAAGTCGATTTGATATTACAGTATTTCAGCTTGTTCTGATACCCCATCGACAATATAAACATACCATTAAGCGACCGGTAAGCTATAAGACTTTAGTGGAATTTTTAATAGAGTTTCGTATTCTGTAAAGTCTTGAAAATTGTCTCATTTGATTTTCATTCTAGTGGAAATAGTCTCACTGAAAGTTTACTTCTTTAATAGCTCGTTAAAGTTTGATTGCCTGGGAGGAGTTCTTCGATTGACTTTCAGTGGTAACAATTGGTCGTCGGATTCTTTTAAAAAATCTTAATTTCTATAAAAACCATTTTATATATACTCTGTATAAGTGCTTAAATCTGGTGGCGGCGAAGAGGCTGCTGGAAAACGGATAATATTATGATGTCAGAATAAAATGGAAATGATAAAAAAAAATCCGCGAGATAGGCGTCTTTACTATTATACTGACAAATGCGTAAGACACAATAGCAATAAACTATTATATATACCATATAATATTTTTAGAACTAAAATACATTACTATTTGTCAACCGTGTTATGATATAGTTCTACCAAATAAGTGCCACTTCAATCAATAAGATCGTATTTTTGTTAAAAACTAGGCCAAAGTCTAACACTTAATTATTATATATTATGTATGATTTTATACGACATTTACTGCTAATTATTTTGACTACAGATTTGACGGTATAAATTTGAGCTCGAGATGGAAACATACACGCTCAAATCTTAAACTCTTTTTAAAGATTTATAAATAACTAACCATTGATTTCATTAATAATTACTCTTTAAAACTTCGTGATTTTGGGGGTGAACTGGAAGTATTCTCTTAAGGGAGGTGTGTCCTGTTGTATTTCCTGCCGTCTTGGAAACTTCCTAATGGCTCTGACTTCCTTACGTTTTCGCAATTTTTAATGTCTTTCCCATCTATTAACATTTGCCTTCGAGACAAGATTAAAATAACATCATAAAGAAAATTATTTCTTTCCGTCTCCATCTTCAGATCATTTTATAAAACTACTAGGGTTTCTGAAAATGCAGCATGATAAACAATGACACTTTACAATTTGCCACTTATAAAATATTTTTGATTAACTATTTCAAATTAAAAAAAAAAAAAAAAACTACAGGTTGAGTAAAAAACTGAATTTATTTTTTGCTGAAAATGTTCATTTAAAATATTCTTTCTCAAAATACTGAGTTGCTCAGTTGCTCAAACTCTCTTTTTTAAAGGCGATAACTAAAAATAGATGCTGGAAATAGGGTAGGACTTATGGTCAGCTATAGGTCTTTGCGTCCTTCTGTTTTTAGGGTCGGAAGAATACAAAGAGATTTTAAAAATACATATATATGTGCTTGAATAGAAACAAATAAATCGCTTGATTAATGAATAGATGAAATTGTCCGTGATAGGAATAGAATTGTGCTCATGAATTCTATACCCAAAGTCAACTAACTAGGTCACTATTCCACTGCTTTTTTATGATTTAAATAAGTGTTATATTGAAATTTAATATCAAATTTGACTTTTTACGACTATGTATGACTCCACGTGTTTTGTCACTATCGAGCCGGACTTCACCTTTCGAAATCTTCAAGCATTCGATTAGAACAATGTTCTGTTGCAAGATGCCGAAAGGTGAAACCCAGGTCGTATGTGGAATCATACACACGTGGGATCGGACAAAGTTGTAAAAATTTAAATTTGATATTGAAATACAGCGAAGTACCTGCATTCGATAACATTAAATGTCATATTGTTAATCCTTAGTGCAAGGTAACCGCTTAATCCCCATTTATCGAACTCGTGTAGTGATCTTTTTTTTATTGTTATATGGTTTTCATTTTTGTAAATAATCAACAGGGAAAAGAGAGGTGTAAGTATGAGAAAAATGTATGCCTTATACAATATATATTTTTACGGTGTTGTGTCGATAAATAGACCTATAGTATCTTTTCCTGGTGTTGATGTTAATTGTAAATAACATATTACGTACGTATATTATATAACAATGTATAATATAATTGTGTTGAATTCAATTTGAACCAGTACATTTTTAGAATATAATAGTAATATATTGTGGACTGACAAAAGTAATTCATTTTATGGTGACACTAAAGATTCAAGAATTGTCTGTAAAAGATTGTCAGAAATTACGACTTTTCAAATGTAATTTTGACAGATATACAAAGAAAATTAAAAATCCTTTTTTTATAACTCGAGATATTAAGAGTTGTAATAAGTTATTATATTTTTTCGAGAGTTACTCCGAGATTGAAATCAAAAATTTTACGATCCTCTAAAAAGGTTCTGAATAAACGTATAAAATTATCCGTGCCGTTCAAAACGCAATTCCGACGACTTTTTGAATATTTAAGATGGCCGCAGTCTTCCTCTGCTGCCCCTTACAATGTTTACGATCACATAAAAAGTTTGATTGCCTCAATTCGGCTTTGTGTTTTTGACCCATTTGGTTTGGCGTTATCTCTCTGTTAGTGTGATACGCGCTCAGGTAACTTAGTGAGTAACCAATGGCTCTAAAAAACGATTTGCGAATGAAATGAACTGCAGATGTATCGAATATCGGAAAAACGTTTATCTACCTATTTCAATATTGCCTTTTGTTTCATTTATTCGTTACACATATATTGTCGTTCCAAAGTTAATATTTATCGGATCACCTCAAATGAAATGAAAAATTTAAATCGTAAACACAAACTTTGTTAGGTCTTCCATTTTTTAATTATATCATATTAATTTTTGTGTTGTCAAATCACTCTTCAGTCATTTATAAAAGTCTTGATGAAAACTTTAATTGTAAATAGCAAATTGACCAACCCAGCGATGTTTGTTAAAGCTTGACAATTTAAACAAAAAATACCGATAAATGTTATTTATAGTTGATAGATTTCTCATTTTATATTTATGGATAATGTGTGTTACAAATTTTGATCATTCTATAGACTGTTTTGATATTGTAAATTATCTATGATAAAAGTTTCTATCAATGTCTTTTACAGTTTGTTCTTTTTATTTACCCGGTAAATAATAATTATTTTAACAGAAACTGTCGTCAGCTACACGCTATAGAACTACTTGTAAGCATGTTAGGTTGTTAATAAAACTATATACTATGGATAAATATGAATACATTTTTTTCTTCGATTCTTTAGGATAATCAATGGTCTATCCATCACCATCCGCTATAGCTTCACACTCTTCATACATGATGAATTTTTTAGTGGATTAAAGAGATTCTCTAAAAAATTAACCAAAGAAATTTATTTTACGCGCTTTCCAAAACCTATTGCTAACATTTGCAATATCTTACAAATTTCTAATCATATACTCAAGTCAATATGTACAACAAAACTGACAAAACCAACTGATTTAAATTTCATATTAACAATAAAAACACCTGCAGCGTAGTCAACCTTTCTTAAAAGTTAACTATTGTAACATTCACAAAATGCATCTTTTTCGCCATTCATTACCTCATTTCCGATTTTTCGACAAAGCTATGAGCATTATGATTACCAAGGGAGCAAGGTCCTTTTTTATGCGTCGTGTTTAAGCGCGGAACATTCTTTATTTCTTTCTTTTTTTACGAGGATGAGATCGCGCTCTCTTTTATGGTAAATAATATTCGCGAGTTTGTCCTTTCGTAATGTTCACTTACTCTATTTGCATCGTTACTTACATTTTTTCACGCTAAAAGATAGATTTAAAACGAAATGTTGAAATTATTATCCGTAATAGTTTATATTGCCACATACATGATGTAGAAAAATTTTGATATTAAATATTATAAAATATACTATATACTAGTGATGGCCAAAGCGTAGACCGCGGTCGACTGGTCGGTCGCGTGTAACTATTTAGTCGCCGGCATGTGGAAAAACTAATTAGTTTTTAAGACAAAAAAAATTTTCTCACATTAGAATAACTTGATATTGAATGTGTATCACTATTATCTATGTTTATTTTAAATTTATACTTATTTTTGGCTTTAAATTAATATTTTTCTTATGATCAACTAACACATGCGATGTTGGTAGACCACCGCCTATAATTTAAAAAATAGTCGATCATAGTCAAAAGTTTGGCCACCCCTGTTGTATACACTTCAGATTCTCGGTATATCGTTAAATTAAGTATCTAGTAAAAAACATAAATTATTTATACATTTGCGAAACACAAACGCGTTATAAAAAGCAATTCGTATTTAAAATATTTGTTGGGTTAAATATTATATATGGATAAAAATAAAAGGACAGCTCAATTTTTCCCACTAGATGAGAGCCATCAGTAAACATTTTTTTATACCGGCAGTATAATGCATCCTTATATTGTCGAGTCTTTTATAGTACAAAACATCGAAGATAAAAATCTCGACCGCTTCAACAACAAACCAATATGAATTTAATTTGAATTCACAAAAGTGACAGACGATGAAAAGCGTTCATCTGACATTCGTCATTTTAATCCGACGCTAATACCTTCCAGATATTATTAGACCATGAATAGAACTCCATGACCGGCATAGGTGTACAAGTGATGCTTGAAATAAAGTGCATTATGGTATTTTGTTTATTTGATTCAAAATACCGACTAATAGATGGGATATAAAATCCATGTACTGCGGTATAAGAGGCATGATGGGCAATAATTTCAAATTTTGCTGTATAGCAGTCAAAGGTATAAATTTTAATTTCAAAGCCATCGGTTTTCTTCTTGGTTCGGAATAATATCGAGTCTTGATAGATCACATGAGAAACTGAAGAAATAAAATATATTTGACACTGTAGCCGTCAGCCAAGGCACCAAGATGCCAAATATTTCGTTTTCATAATAGTGGTATGAGATAAACTCTAATAAGAATTACCGAGGAGCAATCAACTGAAGTAAAAATCTATGAATTAGATCCAACATTATCAATGAAAATAAAAAAAAAATTAAATGGTGAATTAAAATATTAAAAATCATTGTGTTTTTTAAGCATCTGTGTGAAATTTAGTCGTAAATAATATTCACAATAAATTTTATATTGATTAATTGTTTGATATAATTTATTATATCGACTGAAGGTGCTCGAAGGTGCTTTGTTAGTTCTGTGGCATCCATGTGATAGAATGCTTGAAGATGACGAAAGGCGAAACCCGGGTCGTTAGTTGCAACACATGTGGAATCGTACAATGTTGTAACAATTCAAATTTAATTGTTTTTAATAAAATTACGATGCAAAACACCCAGTGTTTTGTGGTGATTACAAATGTCAATAAGTAAGAGGCTATAGCTTGAAAATACGATTTTATCCAATAAAATCTTGTTACTTTAATATTATAATCATTGTGTATTTTGATAAAATAAACACTTTTTGTAAAAGTCATAGACTTAGAAGTATCTCCCCTTAACCTACAATTGAAACAAAAATAATTTTTATTGTCATTCTCTAATGAATATATGTTTTTTTTTTATGTAAGTACTTTCAAATTTTATTCTTCATCCAGTAATTGAATTTTTTAAAACTGTAAATATTACCAAAAGTAGCAAGTTATGGTATGAACATTTTTTAAGAACTAGAGAAAATGGCAAAGCTTTCAACATAATTAAATGAGATTTGTCTTTCATGCCGTAATTTGACATACAATAAAAATGTTTAAGATTTCATATATATATATATATATGTTATATTTTTGTATGTAATTTTTCAATGAAGAGCAATTAAAATGATCTAATGATTATCTAGTAAAGAATCAAAAATAAATATGGCCTTTAGTGATGAAATAATAATTCTTAAGCTATGTCTCAAATTCGATCCAACAAAAAGCACCCAAGTTGTTCGAAACGGATCATCGTTTTAAAAGGGACGTAATGTCATTTTTTAAAAAGGTTCAGCAACCTGATACGAGATGGACATAGCTTCTTTCATTATAATGTTGACATGACATGTACCAGGACATGTCATAAGTCTTCTTCAATTCTATTCTCCGCATTTATTTACTCCTTATGTTTTTTGTTATTTTATTTTCAATTTATTCCTTTCTATTGAATAGTCTCTCGTTCGGAAATTTAATTTTTCTTTTATTCTATATGTGTGATAGATGTTATTTATAGATACGTCACAATATGTGAGCTATGATTTATTTATATGAGTCACTTATTATTAAAAAAATTATATCCTGGGTTTTTTATCCACCCTGATTCAAAAAATAATATCTTCGTATAACGCAATATTTTTCGACTAACCCGGCAAATTATTGGGATTAATAAAAATATATACCGAAAAATTTTCTGGACATTACCAACATTTCCGCTAGAAAATATTATACAATAATCGAACTTAGGTGGTAACTATATTTTCTATTACAGTATCTCATAAAGATTTATATTTTTTACATATTGTGTTTTTGTATCAATAAATGAATTATGTTATTAGTTAGAGTAACGAAGATGAATTGTGTTCATATTAAAATATTATTTAAACTATTAATATGTAATTCCATAATTTTTTTCTTAATAAAATATAATTTTGAGCTATAATTTTTAAATGCTTAAACAACTTACTGAAATGGAAATTTATTAGGACAAAAAGGGAAATATATATAATAATGCATTTGAAATATTTAAAAAATGTACTGTGATGATACTGAATGATCAAAAAATTTACTTCAATATAATAACATTAAAAAGTCTTATAATTATCAATCATCTGTTTTGCAGTAAACTATCAAATAAAATGAATAATGCTTAGCCCACAAATTCATTGCCAGGTGAAATCTTTTATACGGTGTCTTTTCTGGTATTTTTATTATGTATAAGTACTTGTATAATATTAATGAGATTTGTGTCTATAATAATTGTAAACTTAGTTTATAAAATGGTATAAGTCAAGTGCATTATTCAGTAAATTGATTAATGGATTTGAGAATGATCATTAAAAGTCTGTTCTTAATATCCTATATTACATTACAGTCATTAGCAAGTATGAGATGTTTATAACACTTAGTATGGGCTTATATATAAAGAAAATAAATTACTAACAGTGTAATCGTTAACATCATCAAGCTTGTAATAAGCTTTCATAGTTTGAATGAGTTGATGCAATCAAATTAATATCGAAAGATTTTGTTGATTTTAATGAACACCAACACAAGATTTTTAGATCAATATGAAGATTGAAGGAAAACATATCATCCATGAATAACTATACTATTTTTTTCATCAATCTTTTTAGTATTTTTTTAATAATAATACAATAGTAATTGTACATTACTTAATAGCGTATACTTGATTTCAATTATAAATAAGAATTTAATTCTTGGAATGATTACTTAAAATTTACTATGTTTATTATGGTAACATTGCTTTAAGAATTCCGATTTGTAGGTAGATTTTTTCGCGCCCGTTACTCACTCATAAGAGAAATGAGTTTTTCTAAGTGTGTATAAGTACCGGGCTATATGAAATATTTTCGGTAATTATATAAAAATTTGTATGATTTAAATTATTTGAATAACTCCACTAAATGGCTTAAGTTTAAAGATGTCAAGTGTTCTATTTCCACAGCGTGTAGTGGTTAGAAACAATTGAATGCTCATTTTTTATATTTAAGTAAATCGAATATACTCTTTTTATTTTTGATGATAAAACAAGAGAAATATTGTGCGATGGTGTATATCGAATCGTTTTATATATTTGATTTTTTTTATTTTTAATGATTAATGTTTTGAAATCGGTTGGACATTAGCATGTATAAAGTGCTGTATATTGGTCGAATACTGTAAAGTGATTTTACTATCGATTTATGAATTTGCATTCAAATGAGAGTGTCTGAGTTACCTACAGTCATTCAAATAACTATTATAACTATTACTAACTAAAGTTTTATCAAAATTAATTGCTAAATTTTCTTCTCTTTGAACAAATTACATTATGATACCTCATCCAAAGAGCCTATATATGATATACATTGTGATATCACTTAGATATAAAGTAAACTTATGTAACTTGATTTTACCTAGCGGATAATGATTACCTACAAAACAATGTCGGAGTATAATATGCGTAAAATATTTATGTATGTAATTGGAATATGATATTTTACTAGTTTCTTCTACATACGTATACATATAGAGTCCACTAAGAAATCGTGAAGGCTAACAATGTCCGAATTTACTACTGGAAAAATAGGACAATTATTTTTCATCCCCCAGTATGATAGTTTCCCCATTAGATTATAGGCAGTGGGCAATCTTTAAAGAAACCCTTAGAACCAGCGACAGTTTGGTTTTTATCTCGATCAAATGTAAGGAAATAAATTGGGTTTTATATTTCAATGCGAGTGTTTGACGGTGAAAACCGATAGCCGTGTTTTTCTAAGGTATTAAACCATAAGAAAAATACTAGCAGTCACTGACAATATATTACTGTAAGATGAAAGAATATCAACATCAATATATTTATTTTAGTTTTAGTAAAATATTTTTCGAATGAAAAAAAGTTCCTTCTTGCGTATTCGGTTAAATCTAAATATAACAATGATTTTTTCCATGACAAAGTATATTTCTAATGCATTTCTTATGCAACGACAAAAATCTTATTTTTTCACATATTGATAATTTTTGTCACACTGTTGTAAAATAGCATTGCGGTGAATTATACAATATGTGCGATAATTTTTCTACAAATCAATATTCACTTCAAAAAATTTTCCTTGATATCTATCAATGGTCCACTATCAATCATTAAACATCAAATATTACTTAATACAATATATAAAAAATAGAAAAAAGAATTATCGATAGAACAGCTTATTATTTGATTCCCTACTCATAATATCATATTAATAAAACTCTGTTAAATTATTTTTTTACTATTTATTAACTTTGTGAAAAGGTGTTTTATCAAACGTAAAGAAAAAAACTTTTATGTAGAAAATATAAAATAATTATACGTGGATAAATGAACCACATACCACATCTCGGTTTCCTTTTTTCTTATTCTATCCTGATACCTTTTTAAGATGGCGGTATTTGACAAATATATTTGAGTGGAATGAATTTGTTTGTTCGATTTTTTGATAGAGTGGGATTAAATTTAATTGAATGCTTTTGAAATTGAGTTCTGATTATAATACACTATTTGATGTTTGTATTGGTAAATAATGGTCATATATTTGAAGCTTTCCGTTAAAGCGTAGATTTATTTGGTCATTGATGTATTGAACTTTGTGTGAAGTGTGTATGAGTGTAATATTTTTTTATTGAAAAAATCACATCGTAAACTTAACTTGCGCGAATTGAAATCAGCTTATAAAAATGTTAAAACATTCATTGAATATTTAAATGATAATGAATTACCACTGATTTTTACATGCCTGATTTATGAATGGTTCATACGAAGCATTTAATAACATTTTGCCTTCCTGGTTCTTCTAAGTTTTGCGACTAAATTATACATAATTTTGCTAGGGTAATACTTAACACGGAAAATTATGAGCATGATTCTTGTCTCATGAGCCATATTAATAGATTTAGTTGTTTGGATTTTCAAACTAAGTTATTAAACTTTATTCACAATTAATTTATATTTTCGTATGATAATCATTTAAACAATTTAGTGAACACAAGATAAGACAAAGGCCAATATTAAAAAAATGTGATTTGTTTATTTGTGGTAAACTAAAAGAAACTATAATATATTGAATGCACTTTATCTTTGATTTGCTATCAATGACATTCTCTCAGTAGAATCTTCTTTATTAACTAAATGACTAATCTTAAAATTCCTCGCGTGACAAACAAATCAAATCCATCAATTCGTCTCACATACGCAACTTAAACGCTTCACAAAAACACGTATTGACCATCAAAAGATTGTGTACCTAAATAGAATTTAACCGCAACCAAATAGAGTCTTAGTCCAATCAATCAGAAGCCTTTACAAAACTTTTGAGAGCTTTCTGTGCTTCAGTTCAATATTGAGGTGGCTTATCTACAAAGCTTCTGGGGTCAGAAAAGTTAAGCCCAGAGCCGTATTTTATAAAAAAATATTTGACAATATAAATGATTAAATAATTTTGTAAGAATAAAATAACCTTACTGTTGTATTTCTTCACTTTTGAGAGATATGTATTCTTTACTTAGACTCGGTATTCCGTTACTGAAAATGTAAGAATTTTCAATGAAAAAATAAATACGAATGTATATAGTGAAAGGAAAGTCAACATTGAATATAAATTGTATATTTTACTCACTTTTAGTATTTATCGTTAAAAATGTTATACATATCACAGACAATTGTTTACTGTTATTATTTGATCAATATTATTTAAATTTATTTAAGTTGTCATTTTATTCTTGCCTTAGGGTCTGTGTTGTTTCCGATAATTAACTCTTTTGGTAAATAAACGATGCTGATGTGTGATAGAATGTCTGAAAATACCGAAAGGCAAAACCCGGGTCGTTATTGACAAAACTTGTGGAATAGTAAAAAGTTTTAACAGTTCAAATTTAATATTGAAATTCTATCAAGCACTTTCAGTCAACATCATGAACAATAATATAATTTATTGATTGAATTGGCATTCACTTGGTAGAACTCCATTATAACACGGTGAAAAAATAGCAATGTATTTTAGTTCTACAAAATTATTTTTAACAAATATAGTTGATAGCTATTTCGGCTCACGCCATCGTCAGAACTGGTTCTGACGATGGCGTGAGCCGAAATAGCTATCAACTATATTTGTTAAAAATAATTTTGTAGAACTAAAATACATTGCTATTTTTTCACCGTGTAATAATTTAATTATCTATATTTCAAGGTTTTTATTATCACTAATTTAGCATTTAAGTAATTATGAAATAGATAATGTAAAATGAAATGAAGGATTTGTCTATATAAATACTTTGAATCTTCATTTTTAAATTATATTAATAAGAAGTAAAAAATATTTGATATTGAAACTCTATCAAGCGTCTTCAGTCAATATCATAAACAGTAATTTTGCGTATGTCAATGATTGAAATATATATATACACTATATATTTTGCCACCAAGGAATATTTTTTTTTTATATACATTTTGTAATTTATTGATAATCACGATTCAAAATGCCTGCACCGGATTATTTCTTTAAATTGACTACCTTCTGTGATATTATTTGTGAAGCAAACATTTAATAATACGTTTATACTCCTAGCAAGTCACATCATCATCCGAAAACATACAAATAAAAAAATCACATCTCCCTTTCATCCCATAGTAACCCACCCTAAAATATTGGCCCATTATAAAGTCCCTTTGGCTACAAAAGACAGGTGTACGTACTTTGTACTTGGGGCAAAAGAGATGCCCTCACAGCCTAAGGAAATATTGAACAGTGTCGTATAAAAGTTTAAATACATTTAATTGCAAAGAAATTGTATTTTGCAATAGAGGGCTATCTTTCATTTCAAAATCATTCAAGTATATTTTTCTGTTATTAAAAGTTATTGTATATGATAATTTATCACTTCATAAAAAATATTTAATATTTTATTTTATCATATATTCTAGAGAGCTTGTTCTTACTTCTGTATTTCAGTTTAATAATATAATACATAAAATATTTGAATGTTCCATGATTAAAGTGTATTTTAATTGAAGTAACTATTATCAAATATGTCACATGTGGACCTCTGACAATTTTATTTATTTATTTGATAATTATGTTCTATAAAAATTACAAATGATAAATTTATTACGTTTTTTTTAAAATATTTAAATTACATGTCTTGTTTTTCCGCTTTTTTCTTCAGTTATTTCTTTTTGCTAATTTATCCTTCACTTTGAAATTTTATCTGTTCGATTATAGTCACATGTTGATGGCAGATGGGTTAACATAAGCAGTAAACGAGAGTCACTCATTTTCATTTATAAGAAAAAACGATACACCGTAATTCACCTGTTTTCTTAATTTAAAATTCCTTCCAAAATAGCAGAAATAGTGATAAAAAATGACTAGTGAAGAATCAATTTAAATTTGAATAAAATTACATATGTTTTATTTAAGTTTTATTTTATTCAAATCAAAGTGTCACTATGAACGAATGCTAGATGACAATTAAATCAAAATGTTCAATTCATGTCCGTTTGACCCAGTGTTTTGTGTTATACATATTATTTATTATTATTATATATTGGTTGTCCAATCTCTACCTGTTATAAGTATGTAGCCGTTGTTTCACGGATATCTTCTATAATGCAATACCGATCTTTAAATCATTCACCATTCTGTTTAATTGATAAGAAAAAAAAAGAAAAAATGATTAGTTCGGCCACTAATCTTAGGTGATATTAAATATCCTGTGTATTTGTGCACTGGAAATCCGCCGTGACAAAAGAGTTGAATCTAAAGAAGAATCGAGAATATCCGCTTTCCTATATGATGTTTTAAAATTATCGAATGTCTTACAATCCAATTCATATATTTTATTCACTACATAGATAATATAAGTAGAAATCAAATTATTTTAAATCTGATCTCCGCCACTGGAAACGCAATGAAACGGGTATCAACAAATCTTTTGAGCGACGATAATAATACTATGTTTATTTTTCATCTTCTGGCAACTCTTTTGAAAGGGCAGTTCAGTTTGACATTTTGGTGAGGGTTTCTCGCCTATTATAGTCGGTGGGCCAACCATAATACCCAGTCTAGGAAAATTGCTTCACTCAATACCGTGACGAGCAGCACATAATATTGTGTTATTTTTTATTATATTTTTATTTGACATATCACTACGCTTAGAAGCGATGTGTCATAGATGTATGGCTATATAAACACTGTAATTATGTTTACATATTTTTCTAGATTGTATTCTAAAGTTGTACCAATTACTGGGCTTACATTCGTTTAGTAAAAGTATTGAATATGAAACATGTAGTGATATTATAACCTACAAAATACCATCCTAATAAAAGAACAAATTTCGAAATTTTCGAAAAAAGAATCATGAAATAGAGACTTTTTTTATTCAGAAACGAAACGTAATACGTGGAAAATTATCTTTCAATGGAAATAAGTATGACAAAAATATTGTATGTATTAAATAACTATTCAACTTGGCTCCATTGATTCATTGTTCTTTATCCATTTTTTTGTTGCTATGCAACCAATGCGTGGCAGATTAATTGAGGCAATCTGTTATGAGACTGTCAACCCTGGAAAGAATAATTAGCGTTAATTGAAATTCTATTCAAATGTTTTTTTATCGCTAAATTTGTATTTAAGTCATTGTGAAAGAGGAAAGAGATAATATAAAATGAAATAAAGGAATTGTCTATACAAGTCTGTTCAACAAAAAGTGTAACGATTGTTAAATACTTGGAATATTTTTCTAAAAATCATATGAATAAAAAGTTTAAAAAAATTTTTAGGTTAAAAAAAAGCGACGATTTTCATCGACAATCTTTTTACAGATAATATAAAATCGATTCGAATATTCTTTCTTTTCATTATTAATTTTTAATATTCACATTGTTTATTTCAGTAATTATATAAGTTAAACCAAAAAACGGTTACTTTCAGTCCCCGATAAATTTTTCTCGTTATCCTTAGCGATGAACATATATGCCGTCTTTATTTACTAGTACGGTTTTTAAGCTTTAATTGTTTATAAAAAATATCAATAAATTTTAGCCGCCTTCTCTCTATCAAAAATCTTACAACATCATATATAAAACAGTTTTTGAATATAACCATTAAAACATCAAAATCTATAACACAAACCAATAAATGTTATGGATGTTTTTTTCACATTGCAATATATTTGTATAATTTAATACATGTTTGGCTCTTATTTTTATGTGAATTTGTCTTTCTTTTCACACCAATTTTTGCGATCCCGTCTAATTATCACGTTTACCTTCATCTAGATCTGGGCTTGATTATTTTATGGTATGTAAATAAATTAATGTTTTAAATTACATATATATTATTTATAACAAAAATAAATATACGAATAAATCATCAAATTTACTTCAGATAAATATTAAGCAAAATAAATAGATTGTTGATATTTGACTTATCAGACATAATAATATGCAAGGAAATAATCATATAGTTATATTTCATAGACTAATAATTAGAAACACATTTTGTAGCTATGATTAAGTCCGCAAGAATTAAAAAGAAAATCAATTAATCTGAATTATTACAAATAATCTAATTTTCTGCTTTGAAAATGTTTCCACAATATTTTGAAAGAATAGCGATACCTTTATTAGATAAAATGACCGTCCCTCTTTATCGAATTCTCCATAGATGTCTCTATAATAATATTTCCGAATTGCATTACGACCCAAAATTCTCAGTGTAAGTTGATATGCGGCTTCTTTGATCAATCACTAACGGACGACATACCAATTCCAGATTATGGTTCGTTTCTATGATATCGCGTGGTGGAACACAATAGCCCTTAGAAAATAACCTAACAGACGAGGGAGGGATATCGCCTCTACAATATCTCTTAGCAACAGGAATCCACGAGTTTGCGGGTTATGTTCCGATAAATTCCAATGATTTTGAATTGAGTTTTAACATTTTTTAGTCTAATAAGGCTATATTTACGAGAATCTAATTGGACTTTTTTTGATTTATTCACAACAGTATCCACGAAAAATATTATATAACGTATTTTATGTCTATTAGTTCCGTTTCTAATTATTATTTAGTTATAAAATCGTGTAACATAATGAAATTTTTTTAAATTAATTACACGCGAATTTTTGATCAATAAAATTGTGGAGAGTAAAATATTTAATATATACTGTTTATTTGCTGAAACCTTTTTATAAACTTTTTAATTTGGAATTTCTTTCTAATTTTATGATTTAAGTCGAATATATTTTCTCTTAGCAAAAAAAAAAAAATCCCTGAATGGCAAAGAGTTTGAAAAATCTTCTATTCTGTGCCTCGCCGTTGACCCTTCAAGAAATACAATATTAGGTTAGTTTCGGAATGTGTTAGATCTAAGGATTATAATAGATTTTCTTTTTATCATTTTGTGGACGTGACAAAAATATTCAATATCACAAGATGTCGACAACGTTATCCAAGTTCCATAAAATAAGATATTTGAGTGTGTATCGATTATGATCTTTGTCTATGATATTTCTCATACATTTTTGTAATGATAGTTTCGTTTTTATTGTATTAAAAAAATAATAATGTGTAAAACGTGATGTAATAGAAATTTATTGATGGTTTAGTATTATATTTTAGAACATATCTGTGCTGGATAATCTTATAAGTAATTGAATGGGACAATATTTAAATCGAGAAGTATTTTTGGTAACATATTATTGTTTTTAACATGATGGGTCAGTTTTCTGAGAAAACATAAAAAATTTAATGTATCGCAATGAAATATACTATTAAAAAAAATCAACAACTAATAACTTGAAGTGAGAATGTTAATACTATGCATTAAGTTTAACCAATCTCACTTTTTAAACTAATATACTAAGTGTTTAAGCATCAGATTAACGTATTTTTTTTGTATTTCATTTAATAATGCTTTCATAAACAATACTTGGAGGGTATTGCCAATTGTTCATTTTTGGTTTACGGTTACATTAAAGCATGATTTTGTTATCCTGAAATACTTGAGAAACAATAAAAAAACCTGGAAACTTATTTTTTTTCAATTACGTCACCGAAACATTTATATTTTTTATTTTTTAATATCTGATTGATATTGAGCTGTTAAATAAAATTTTACATCCAGCCAAGCACAAGAGTTTTAATAAAAAGAACTACTGATGAATCCTCACATGGATTTTATTTCTGTTTATATATTTCCACACTAATGTTTATAGAAATTATCTAAGCCATCAATGAGATTCTTTCAAAGAAATAACTAGGAGCAATGCATACTATTTAAAAAATAAAACTGAACATTAGCAACTGTTTCCATAGTTTCATAATATAAAGATCACGATCGCGTTGATCGAAACCGAGTCAGATATTTATAGTAAAAAAATGTGGAAAAAGTACAAATAAACACGGTGAAAAAATAGCAATGTATTTTACTTCTACCAATTTTTTATAAGATATAGTTGATAGCTATTTCGGCTGACGCCATCGTCATAGATTTTGAAATTAGACGTGTTAAAATTGAGTTCTACCAAGTAAATGCCAATTCAATCAATAAGTACAAATAAACATTGTATTTTATGTATTTGAAGATCAATGAGCGATGTTACAAAGTTATTGTATTTTTTTACGATTTTGACCAATAAAAGGTTTTATGTATACAAAAGAAGTAAATAGACAACGAAACGTTTGATTTATCTAATTATATTCAATAAATTTAATTTCTTACGTCGCTTTACACATTATTATTACTTGCTTTAAATCTCTTCTGCGCAAAAGTGCAGGTTAAAAAAGTAATGAAAGTTAACCTTTTAATTTATGATTAAATCTTTCAAACAGCCAATCATTGGCATTCCATGTTTCCAAGCGATCGTGTTAGGGTTGGCGAAAATATTTACTATCCATGGCAAGAATAAAAACATAAATAATCGTCAAAAAGAAGCTGCTCTTAATATCCCCGTTTTCCAGGTAAAAGTAAAGACGTCAAGTTTTCAATGAGAGTTTTTTTATATGTAACATTTATAAATTCATTTAAACAAATGCAGTTAAATATTTATTTACTACAGTAATCATAACAGTGTTTCATGTCTCTTTGTACATGAAAATTTTATTCAATATTGGATTTGGTGTAGAAACATTAAAATATATATGTGTACCATTTGGAAACTTTTAGGAATGATATGGTTTTATAAATATTAAACTACTGACGGTTGTTCTTTTGAAATATATTGATATTTCGATACTATTATAATATACAATTTAATAATGATTGTTAATTGCTCAAATATTAAGGTTGCCACAATGGCACGGTGTTAAGAGTAATAACCCTACCTGTGTATTTTTAAGGCTTTCGAGTGGAATATACTCTGTGATGTCAAATGTGTCGTATATCTCATGGTTATGTACGCAGTATAAACGTCTTCCAATAGCATTATACTTCATTGATTTATTTTATTTTTTTGATGGAGCAAATACCAGATGAAGTATGGTATAATTACTTTTACAAGTTAACTCACCGGTTGTAAATAAACGTCAATTGAAGCATGATACAGTATTTATTACATATATTGATGGTGTTGTCCACGTACATTACCATTTTGGTAAATTTTACATAATTAGGGGCTGATTGCAAATAGCCAAAAGTTTTCTGTTAATATTATATATAGTTCTTCAAATAACACATATGTACAACAATATTTAATCCAAATCAAATTTTATTTTTTAATTATCGAATTTTAATGACAATTTATGATATTAAAATAAGCCGTTTTTTTGTCAAAATAAAACGTCAAATTTTAATAAATAAATAAAGGTTTCTATATCAAAGAAAAAAACGTATTTTTCAGGACTCGGAATTATTGAAATAGTAACGAAATAATGAATTTTATCATTTAAATTATAATGAGTCTTCACCAAGAAGTGACAGTTAGCACAGTGAATTATGAATTTGTTTATTAAATGTATTCCGTAATCGAAATGCGTTAAGAAGTTTTTAATTTTCCAAATAGAACTTCATTTAGTACTGAAATGTTTTAATTTTGCAAATGCGTCATGGGTATTGTTTCATGTTTACCATCCCAGCAATGTGCCACTGTGAACTATCTGTTTCTTGTGCGCCATAGTTTGCTAACCGCTTGATTAAAAAACTGAAGCATAAAAAATTTTTTTTAATGATTTTAAATGTGTCTAGTACCTTTACAAGAAAGACTAATAGGTACATTAAAGTTTTTTTTTAAATTTTACCAGGATCCAATTTGATGTAAATTAATATGCTGCTATTTTTTATTGGAAAACACATACTTTAAACGGAATCAGTCGTGATTAAAACTCACATAGCAAATTTGTAAAAGCTATTGGAATATTACACAGTAAGTGATTCTGCAGTAGGAACTATTTAAAAGAAAGAAGATATCACAAAGCATAAAATTAATTGAGGTTATTTTATAAAAACAATAGTGTGAAGACTTTTTAGACGATACATAATGTTAATGATCTTTTAGCTAATCAAGTTTAATGCATGACAATGCCGATAAGCAAGACCCCAGATTCAAATTTGAAATAAGATCGTAAAAAGTCTATGATTTTATTATGCATGTAATAAATTGATGAAATCATTTGAAACCCGATTCCGGATTCCAAGTAAATCTACAGTCAATAATTGGGTCCCTTTGTCCGACTTATTTTCCCGAAAAAGTCATTGGAATATTATGAATGTGCGTTAAATGATACGGATCTTGCCTCTCAATTTTAAAAGGCCCCATAAAACCAAATAAAAATGCAAATCAGTTGACCCTTTCAATGCACGGACGTGATAATATGCCCGTGATATTTTCATTGTGCATTTGTGAGTGGCGACCAGTGCAGTGTGAATTTAATCAAGCCAATCCACAAACATTATCATAAAATTATGTTAGCTTTAAAGTGCTTCCAATTCCACATCAAAGTGTCAATGCTTTTATCTCAAGATTGCATTAATATTAATTTAGGGATTTCGGAATTCATTTTAAATGCCGTAAACATTATGATATATCATTATGAACGACAAAGACGATTATGTTTAGATCAATATGTTTATGTATTTCCTATTTTATAAGCCCAATAATATATTGTTGATATCATAAAACGTAAATTTCTACATATACGTAATTTGTAATGTGTGGTTTTTTAATTTATGATATCGAAGGTGCCTGATGAAATTTAAATATCAAACTTGAATTGTCAGTTCTGTTCCATTCGTGTGATAGAATGCCTGAAGATGCCGAAAGAAGAAATCCGGGTCGTTAGTGACAAATCATGTGGAATCGTACAAAGTTGTAACAATTCAAATTTGAAGTGTGGTTTTTTTTCTTTTTTATATATAGTTGTAACCGTAGACAAGAATAGAAAAAAGTATGACATTGTAATATTTTGGTCCATTATTATATAATATAAGAAATGCAATGTAAATTTTATTCAGAATAAACAAATAATCTAACTAAACTTGGAGGACTGATTACAAATAAAAAAATATTTTACGACTTTTATGGGTTTTATTAAATCATTAAAAATTACAATGGTTTTTATGACACCATAATTATGGTGCATTATTTCGCTACAATATCCCAAAGAAAAAAAACATAGGTTATTCAGTAGTCAAACCACGTTCTTGGTACTGGACAAAGAGAAAAGCATTTGGAATAGAGATATTTCGTGAAAGCATCATTGTTTTAATAATGATTAATTGAAGACGTATATTCAATTAAATTTTAAGATATGCATTATTAAATTGATTCAAAAAAAGCCCACGATGAGAATCCGTACACATTTTAGTATCTTTAAGGACGCCAATGAAATTGTTTATGGTGTCCTGCAATTTGCAATAGGTGTTCACTCTTATTGTGTGGACAAAAGAGGAATGTGAACGCCGTGATGGTTTTGTGCATGTAGATGACAGTAAAATCCTTTCGCTCGTGAAGCCAGAACCAAGTATATCGATAAGTTTTAATTAATTGACATTTTTAGAATGACTCGAAATTTCTTTCTTTATTGGATAAGTTCAGACATTAAAAAATGGTAACATTACAACTATTATAAGAATATCGACGGTTTTCTATATTCGTCAAAATATATTTTCTAGATCATGTTTTACTTCAACAATTTTTATCAATTGACGTAATAATTTCAGTGTACGATACCAGTTACCAAAAATTAATTTTATTCATATGTGAAACAGTATCTGCAAAAGCTGCTTTTGTAGATAAACAACATGGTAGTGTAAGAAATTTAATTCTTATTATATTGCCAACAAAACAACAGTTAATGGCTATAGACAATAATCTGGAAAATATTCATGTTACTACTTTGTATATAAAAGACATGTACATCAGTAATTTTCATGACTTTTTCCTCACAATCGACTCAACTTTAAGCTGGAAAGTAGAGGAGGTAAATGACCGAAAACTAAGAATTTATCAATGCTCACTAAATTTAATGAATTTTTATATCATCATTTTTTTAAAGATGAATGCAAAAGTAGAAGTTGATATTAAAGGATTGGAGTCATACAAAATTTAATTTTTTTAAGATTGGTTTATTGTAATTGCACTGTTTTTTTCATATATAATTTATAAATGTTTTGAATTGTGTATTGATGAATAGAACTATATGTTGCTTTTAAAACCATTACATTTTACTGCAGGTTTACAAAGTACTAAGCAATTTAGATTAGTATCGTTCCTCTACAATGACCCGGTGACATTATTGTTCTTTGATATTTTTTTACAATAAATCATGTAAAGTTGACAGTTTGAACGGAATATTTATATATTTAAAAATAATCAAAAAGCCATTGTTGATGCCGAAGTAAAGCGTCTGAAAAATAATAAAACAGCCATAAAAAGTTTATTTGTCATTATTTTTGTGTTCATTTTTGAATACGCTAAAAAGTACATTTAATAATGGTGTTAATGTTTGAAAGCGAGATGAATGATTCTATTTAAATTTAAGGGGTCGTTAAAAATAAATGCGTTCATATTTTTAAGATCTCTTCTATTAAATAATAGATTAAGTATCGCAAATTTTGAATTTAAATAAGAATTACTCTTTTGTCTACTTTAGTATGAAATAAATCTAAGAGTGATATAATATTTCGTTGATGATCATTCGCCCGGTATAACGATTTATTACTGGATACTCAAGATTTTATTGCATATTTTTTTGTTACTTTTTGAATTGCAATGAATTATTATATTCAATTTTTATTTATAGTCTATTACAAGTTTAAAACATATATAAATATATGTGGAATCATGTCACAGTATACTTTTTAATTAGGTATCAAATTTTAATACATTGAACAAATACAAAAAAAGATCAATCGTAAAGCAGAAAAGAAAAGTATCCATGCAATCAAGAAACACAAATCACAAACAAAAAAGATATTTAAGAGATAATAGAGCATATTTAATAGATGTACAACATTACAATCCCCGGCATTTAAGTTTGAAAAGCTGAAATTCACTCTAATATCATTGAGAATGTCATAGAAAGCATTTTTGTGGTGATTTATTTAAAATAGGTGTCTATTTACTGGATAATCAATCCGATATAACTATTTTCATTAAAAGCATTTTGAATGATTGTCCAAACTATCTTATTTAATTTCACACGATGTTCTAAAATATTAGAATATTATTTATGTATTATTACGAAAAACATGGGTTTTATTTCTCAAATATTATATTTAGGTAAAAACGTATCACTGAATATAAAAGATAAATAAAAGTTTTTTTTTATATATTTCATTTTATTTCACAGCGTATACTCTTAAAAAAATCAGAGTAACGTCTGGACTGCCGGGTAATTAAAATAATAGCCGTATTGATATTTAAAAAACTAATAAGACGAAACAGTTATTTGTTATTCAATCGTGAAGCGATCCCATTATATGAACAGATACCTTACAATATCTCATACCTTTGTGGTAGTAAAACATCACACAAAAGTAATAATGCACCCGAAAAATCTATAAAACAACCCATAAAAGCGCTAAGGAAGTTATAACTTATAACAAAGCAAAATAATACAATAAACCTACAAAATACATGGACACTTTTTACACTTACATACTTTGTATACAAGCCATCTAATAAAGGTTACGAAGCTAGTTAAATTGTCAGTAATTAGGATTTAAATTCTTTCCACTATTTCTCAATGCTTGAGCTTTGATGAAAGGACATTATTACATGAGTAAAAAACGATTGTTTTATAATTTTATTGTGCTTTAGCTGAATAAGAAAACACTTTGATAATTAGACTGTTCGACAATAATTTATCGAAAACTGACTTATACAACAAAATTATCTTTTGATAGCGTTCGTTTATACGATTCTAGCAGTTAAAATAAATTTTACATTGGACGAAATCCATGTCACACGGTTCGTTATTGATTGTTTTTCGCAGAGAATTCTTTTTATTATCTTGGTAACTACAGCAATAGAGGGAGTTAGGATTAACAAATAGTCTATCAGCTTATCATCAAAATATTCTTGATAACAATGTTTAAATAAAAATTAAAGTGTATGTATCGAATAATATTTTACGGTAAATGAATACGTACTGAGAATTGATGAATGAGATGAATGAAAATAGTTAGACGTTGTACGGAATCGAGCATTCAAGGAAATCAACCAATTGGCGATTTAAATGGTAGCATGTATGTCTAGTTTAACGAATTGATTGTATTATAGAATTTAAAATTTTTATTCTATAATCACATTAAATATTCTGTTCAGATTACTTTGTTTTAAGTATATTTAAATTTATTTCGAATGCTTCGTACATGTACACAATCCAATTTACTTCAATCGGTTACAATGTTTCAAAATCTTTATGGTTTAATTTTAAAGTTTAAACTTCGAAACACTATTCTTTTCCGCCAGTGCAACACACAGTTATTTTAAAATATTGAGAATTTTTTTTAATTCAAAGAATTAATTATTTTTCTATGTATTTAATAGTTGGATATTTAAAAATAGGCATTTTAAGGTCCATGATATATTAAATCATCAAATGATGTTAATTCATATTTATCAATGTTTTGAATTATTATCAGCAAGAAAAATACACAAATTAAAAAATTTGTAAATTGTTCATATTATACTACAAACATAGAACTAACATTCGGTAATGGTGTTAAATTTAAGTAAAGAAAATAAGGCGATTCTATGTTAGAGGTTTTTTGAAAGAAATTTGAAAGTTTTTATTTTGCAATATTTGTCATATATTTTACCAGTGTCACAAGACAAAATTGATTGAGTATTTTATTTTAATGCGTTTCCCGTATTCCATAAATTTAACAGTATGTTTATCTCTCAGTAACTAAAATGTTTCCAACGGATTATGCAAAATACGAAAAATAGTATTGCCAAATTTTTTTTGTAAAAGTTCGTAAATCAAGATTTTTTACCCTTTCGAAGAATCCATTAACGATGCCACTGGATATAATTTTGTCTTTCCGAAAACTTTACTGAAGTTTGCTGACAATGCAGTTAGACAATCGGAGAGTAAAAAGATTAAAAATCTTTTGTCTGCCAAAAATACAAAGTACATTATTTTACTTTACCAATTCATTCCGTATTTATACATATATGGAGAATTCAGTAATATCTTAATTTCCTCAATAATGATTTTCATCTAGCACAATATCGATTATAGAAAGTAGGTAATTAAAACCTAGTCATAATCTCATTGATGGTGTAACACAATTGGCCTAGAACCCCTAGTAAAATGTATTACTGTAACATTGAGACTAGAACATTATGCATGTAATTACTAATAAGAGTGCTAAAGTAAAGCTTAAATGATTAGAGCTTTTTCAGTATTTCATCAGGTTTTAAAAATCGTGATTGCAATAGTTTGGTCAACTACGTTTTACGCAATTTTAACGAAAAAGAAATACAACATTAACTACTTTTTGAACTGTGATTACTTTGTACTATTTCAAATGTTTTGTCACTAACGACAATGGTTTTTTTCCTTTAGGCATTTTCAGGCGTTCCATCACACGGATGAAACAGAACCGACAGTTTTAGGTTTTTAATGTCGATTCTGTTGCATCCGTGTGAAAGAATGCACGAGGATGCCAAAAGGCGAAACCCGGTTCATCAGAGACAAAACATTTAGAATCGTACAAAGTTGTACCAATTCAAATTTGATGTTGAAATTCCATCAAGCACCTTCAGTCCATATTATAAATTATAAACTACTTTAATGAGTTATATTTTATTATTATTATTCATTAAGATAGTATTTGTTTTAACGGATTTGCACAATAGCCACTTTTTATTGAGTGTGCAATTTATAAGCTTTGTGAAATTTTATATATTACTAGGATTATATAAATTTGTTTTAGGTGTCGTTTTTGAAGATCGTTACTATTTGAAAAAAAATGCAGAGCTTTTGATTGGCTCGACAGCCTTAATTTTACGCTATTCTCAACTAACACCGTGGACAATATGATCTGCTTCTTCATTGAAACATGTCTTCTGCTTATTTTACGTGCATTTTTATAATTAAAAATCTTTCAAAAAATTTTGTTTCTCAGTGGTATTAACTCATTGAGATATATTTTAAGATGATTATAAAGTCAATTTGTAACAGTCATATTTGAACCAAATTCGCTTATTTAGAGGACTAGTTTTCATACAAAAGATTTTATGTGATAACTTATGATCAAAATAGTTAAAGCCTTGTTACATTGTAGTTAGTAAACTCGTAGCGTTTGGTCACGGATTCGTCAAACACATTGCAGCATTCGACTTAATTTATGGGCCTTTTAAAGTGCCGTGATATTAGTTCCGTGCATTAATAAAAAAATAGTGTATTATGAGATGCTTTGTAGGTCTTTTAAACGTAATTCAACAATTTCACGACGGCGTCGCTTTGGTCGGCGAAGAAACGACATTTTTTTCTCGGTAAGGGCAACAATGTCAGATGTCTTACATCAAACATATTAAGGATACAAACCGATGAGTCATTATGATTATTGACGAAGAATAATCTTAATGACAAACTATTGTATAAAAAGACTTTAATATAACTTTTTTAAGTAACTATTTTTGTTTGAAATTATTATGGTGTATATAAGGCGTGTTGCGTTTTGAATTAATTGAGATTTTTTTGACAAAAGTTTCAAAACTTCTCATGTAAAATGACAACATTATTTGTTTAAGATACTGTTAACTAAGTTATTACTAATGACTGAAAAAACAGGAAAATTGTCACTTACCTAGCAGTTGCCTCTGGTAACTTTAAAACGTCCGGCAATAAAAAAATAGTTATATATCGTCCAGACGTGCTATGAATTGAAGACAGAGATTTTGACAATTTAAGAAGTAGAAAATATTCAAACCTGCAGTTTTTAATATTTGCGATATATTGATTTCTCGGTGTAACACGCTGTTGTTTATTTCTGCTTCCTTAATTATTTTCATGCCATACCCAATGACAATTAACATGTCAAAAATAAATGGCTTCTCTTACCATTGTGATGTAGCTTACTGTAACAAGTCACCATAATAACTATAATTTATCTGTATCAAGATGAAATTTTGACTCTTTTTCCGACTCAATCTTGAATGGCAATATTGAAAATCTCTTTTGTCTGAAAATCTGAATTTTTATCAATCCACTGTAAAACTCATAACAATTGTTTGTAATACAATTTTAAAATACATATCCCATTTACAAATTTTAAATTATAATAAGAGATATTTATTATTTAATATAAAGATTTGAATTGATCAAATGTATACATGCTTTATCGCCAACAACTTAAATTTTTATGGAATCCGTATAAACAATTTTGACGATTGAAAATGAAATTATGCATTGATTTTATTAGAATTTTATAGCAAAATATAATTGTAAACTAATTCACATAAATACGTTTAAAGCGCCTAAATATTTTCATTTTTATGAATGTCCTGCATTTATTTTTTTACGATTGATTTGAGACAGATATCGAGAATCAGTCGACTTGAGGGTTCTAAATTTATTTAAACAGCAGAAAGGCAATTGCATATTGTTACGACTTGCCTCTAAAATATTATGTGATTTATTGAATTCATTCGCGTAACGTAAACAACATAAAATTTTGAAATATGTATTTCATAACGGGCATAGTCGAAGACATTTAACGATTTAGGTGATGGGTGCATCAGTTGCGTGCCTATGAAGGGGGTTCTAATAATTAAAAGCGAAATAGAGAAAATCATAATATTACGTTTTATATTTACGGAAAAATGATACATGTTTTTTTAGCGTGTTCGATAATAGCTCGCATAATGTGGAATATAAGGGCTCATAAGAAACTTATTTCTTTATATAAGTTGTTTGTTCACGAGAAATTCAATCAGCCGGTGTTAAATAATTAAATACAATACCACCAATATTTTCTTATTCATTTATCAAATAAACGAATCAGTTTTTACCCCTGTGATATATTTACAGAAAAAATCGTTTTATTTTAGACAATCGAAGTTGTATTTTGAAGTAAATATTTTTTTTTATAATTTCAGAAAGTTATCGATGTAATATGATGGAAGAGTTAAGAATGTGTAAGATATGTATCGATAAAAAAGCATTTTTGAAACAGCTTTACGAATGAGATTTAAATAATTTATTGTATTGTTGTACTAAAAACATGGTTTGATAAAAAATTTGAAAGCTTAAATATATTGATTTTAGAAAAAGGTTTATTATCATGCGTAATTGTGATATCTGAGAAATAAGAAACATAAAAAAAATATCAATCAATTTTCTGATATTGTATTCTATTTCGTTCAAATGACAAACATGATATATATGCTCATTAATAATTATTCTCTTATATTTTAATCGATACGATTTCATTTCTACTATGAATACCTTTTCTGCAAAAAATGTTTACGGCACTGCAATTGGAAGGATAAAAGCTGCAAAATTGTGGGAGGGAAGATGCAAACCCGACACCCCTCCGTCGTAAAGATAAAGAATTTCAATTCGGATTTATGTTCAGAGCAGTTTATTTACGAGGCATCATTGAAAGCGCTGGGAAGATGACGCCTTGATTGTGAGGATTGCGTGAACTTTAAAGCTTATTATGTTATGAGCTTCTCCACTGTCAATCTACATACTCACTGATAGCTTATGCAATAATGTTACGAAATACTTATATGTTATACGTTTTTTACGATGGATAAATTTCCTTAGAAGTGTCCCACACTGACGACTATTTTTAAGTTACATGTAGAACTTTTAATATAGGATAACAGATAAATAATATCTTTAATTTAAGAGAGATAAGAATAAACCGCGTAGACCAAAATTAAGTATACTTATACTATAGTGTTAGTTCTCACTTGGTCGAAAAGCATTAAATTCAAAATCAAGGTTGAATCTCACCGTTATGAACTGCTAAACCGTAGCATGAATGAATATCCATGTAATATCAAAAGGTATTAATTATCATATAAGTATACAAAACAAATGGTTCAAGCCACAATAATTTTTGAAATTTATTATTAAAGTGCAGTTTTTCAAAATTGAATTTTCGGTATTGAATCTGCATTGAAAATTTGCGTGCCTAGATTGGATATGTTTCTTGATTTGAAAGGTAGAGTTAAATTTATCCTATATTATTATAAATTGATAAAAACCTCACATAGATGTGGTAATAAAACTTACGTGAATCCAAAGCCATGGAAGTTTTTTATGTTTGTATAACTTGATGATTAACAATCATAAAAAAAATGAAGTACGAAAGTTCGGCTAAAAAAACAATTGGCCATCTTCTGAATGCTTTTTTCAAACATTCCTCTCTTTAGATTTCTATAATATAAAAGATTTACATATGAAAACTTCGTGATGAAATTAATGGCTAAGTTGGCTAGTTTAATATCAAGCGATTTATTGGTAATTTGCTTTAAATTATTTCGATACAGTATCGGTTTTTTTCGAATTATATTCATCAACAATGAAACAAAAAGTAATGTAGTAATTTATGAATATCAAAGCCAAGAATATGATCGTTCGTTTTTTCTCAGATGCAAACTTGCAGAATTTTACGTCGTTTAGCCGGCAAAAGAAAAAGTTCCGTAGTAATTGAATGTCGTAATAATGTGAACAGAAAAGATTTAGTGAAATACTGAAAAGAAATTTTTGTGTAAAATGTAATAAATGTCGTCGGTGAAAATTATTCATTTTATACTTGTTAAAACATAGAATCAAAATAAATACATGGAATGGTGTATTCGAATATTTGTTTTTACAAATAATTGAAATTGCCGTAAAATTTTCAAGTCCCTGGTATAGAAATAAAAACTTAACTTTTTAGATGATTTGTACTCGATTCCCGATAAGTTAATAAAAATATCGTAATAATTTATATTTGAAATATCTTTTATCTTCAATTTATGTTCGATAATTTTGTATGGCAGAAGATATTTGAACTGTCAAAGATACATTGAAATCTAACCAACATAAAATATTTTGACGTCGTAGGGATTCGAACCCTGACCTTTGTGGTAAATTAAATACGGCTACATAGCTGTCTGCTATATTTAAACAATTTAAACAATAAGTGTTTTTATGCCACTAGTCTACAAATATTCAACACTGATTCTTTATTGCTTATTTTTCTGATATAAACTTTCGAAAACGATAACATAACAATTATTTTTGAAAATAAATTTATGATTTAAAATTTTATTACAGTTTTCATAACTGCCAACCGGTAGATCACATCGAAGCATGTGAAGCAGATAAAAGAGTGAAGGAAGACGAGAGGCAATATTATTTATTGGAAATGAATAAATAAATAATTCTGCAACATCAGTCGCGATATGTTTATGTGTAGGGCGGGAGCTGTGGAGAAAATGAGTAGAAATAAATAATAAAAAATATTGCATTGAATAATTTATGTCTCGGTAGAATTTTTAGAGGCGTATATGTCAAGTAAAATTTATTTACGTAAATATGTTATGTGTTTTGTGTACTGAGATATGATACGAATACCCGTGATAAAATTATATTTGTATTGAATTGATAGTAGATAGGAAAAAATACTGAAAAATGATGATCGATTCATTTGACCGACGCTGTTCCTAAGACACACATAGAAATAAAAAATTACAGAACACCTATTGGTAATAATTTTAATTTAAAAACAACTGGCGCAATTAGTATTCTATTTATTTTTATTCTGTTATATATCCAGTAAAGGATAGCAAATATGATTTGATCTAAGTACCTCAATCAATATTATAATCATTACATTATTCAATAGAATAAGGTGTGATAATAACTTTGAATTATTAGGAGTTGAAAAACATTTATTTATATCTTCTGATTTCAAAGTATCAAAATTAAAAAAATCGTAGATTTTTACAGTTAGATATTTAAAAAGAAAGAAAGAAGACAAAAGCAAAGTTTTATCAAAACTACGTTATCATGAAAGAGTTTATTCTTCTTCAAACAAATAAGTATTAAATTTGAATTGTTACAGCTTTGTACGATTCCAAATGTTTTTCCACTAACGAGTCGGGTTTCGCCTTTTGGCGTCTTCAGGCATTCTATCACACGGCTGCAACAGAACTGACAGGATTAGGTTTTTAGGTTAATTATATTAGTTTCGTTAGTGACAAACATATGGAATCGTACAAAGTTATAACAAATCAAATTTAAATAAGTATTACTCGAAACATATTTTAAGAGGAACTAACGTAAGGGAAAAGCTACCGATGTATTTTTTTGCTATTTTTTTAAATTATTGAATAAAAACATCATATTTTTGTGATTTCACTTAATTATCTATTTATATCAAAATCGCTTAAGAAACATCACATTCGCTGTAGAAATAATGAAATGACACAAAAAATAAAAAATATACTGTATTAAAATTATATCATTGGATGTCACGACTTTTGATGTTGATACTATGCAAATTGCTTGAATTAGATACGCTCTAACCACACGTGTCCATAAACTTAACGTGAAAAAAATAAATTTCACTCATTTATTACACCGCGACCGATAAATGTTTGAGATTACAGGTAGCGTTTTAGTGGTTTTCTCGGAACTTTGTGTGAGAGCAAAAATAAATATTATTTATTCACATACGAAGCCGACTAAATGATTAATAAAATGTTCTTTGAATCTAAAATATTCTACAACGTAGGATTGTTGAAATATCGAATATTCGGCACCAGATTTCGTTGTGTTTATTTGACCTTCATCAAAAAACAACCAGATCTATATTGTATTTCTTCCTTAAATATATTGATTGCTAGTACACGGTTGAACATTTTACAAAAAAAACACTTATATTAAGGTATATAAAAAGATCAATATTCAAGTAAAACGTATGGCTTATTAATGATTTTTCACGCGTTGCTGGGATCTCAGAGTAAATAAATTCAAGCAAACTCGTTATGATAGTGATAATTAATGTTATTACTAATCATATATATTTGATTATACATCTATTTTGGGAGGAGGGGGTGGTATGCCAGAGAAATTTTTGCGGGAGTGTACTTAAGAAATCAGTGAAGTTCCATATCGATTTGGGGGAAGTTGGTATGCCAAAATCTTCACGGCAGTATAGTCAAAAAAAATTATTAAGTTTAATATCCATCAAATGAACGATGCAGTAAGGCATAAAAGACAGACAGACACACATATATTGTTTTTATAGATATATCCAATTAGAACTTTTAGTAAGTCAATTGCTTAACAGTAAGTTATTTAATAAGACAACCACAATTTTTTGAGAAGGATTTTTTTGAAATTTTAATTATAATACATATTTGTTTGCTAGCTTAATATGCGGATATATAATATAAAGTCTTATATGTTAAATGTATATAAATTGAACTATTACCACGTGCAACGGTAAAATAAGTAATGTGTTTATTATTCAATTAACCCTCGCTTTTAAGCTTATCACCAGAACTTGTCATGCATAGGTTACGATGAATATCCGGTTTACCTACAACTTTTAAAGAAACTGTATATATTGCTAATTCCATTTCATTATTTTAAGGCACAAAACGATTTAAATATATTGATAATTTATAATCATTCAAAAAAATATTTTTTTTTTTCGCTGTTTTAGTTTTCTTTATAAAAATATAATGTGATTAAGCTTTACACTCAATTAGCTGGCATTTGTAAACGTGGAATATAAACAAAATATTTCTAACTCACCTCGGCAATTTCGTTTATAAAAATATTATGTGGGATGGTTGATTCTATGCAAAATCTTTCATTTATTATCCAACTGACTTTCTTTTAGGTATGCTCACTTTTAATAGTTTGGAAAATCGAAGAGAAATGTATCTAGCCACGTATATCTTTCGACTAATTCGAGGCCAAAATGAGAATTCTGTTATTCTTAATAATATCAATTTGTATGTTCCGGATAGTTTTTTTAAGAAATCGTGTACATAATTTGTTTGTTCTTCCAAAGTGTAGAACCAGTCTGCCAATGGGGATGCCAATGGGAAGAGCATTAAAAATGTTCAACAGTATTGCTTCGGATGTTGACGTATTTCATGTGGATGAAAGTGAGTTCAGACGAACGCTATTTTTTCAGTTAAAGTATACATTTCATGAGCTTACTAGGTTGACTTTTTTGCAATCCTTATTGATTGTTTTACTGTGTATTTGTTGAATTTTAATATTTTTATATTTAAATATGTTAATATTTACGGTGCAAAAGCAAATAAATGGAAATTTTGTACCGTTCAGTTGTAATAAATGAATAAATAAATAAATAAATTTAAGACTCGAATTTTGATTACCATGCTTCATTTTTTTATTTATATATAAAACGTCATCTTTATTTAATTTACTTTTATTTTGAATTTGTTTGAACTTTTTATGTGGATAAACCATAATTGAATATTCACAGGTTGAAAACATTTGCTTTTGCAAAACATTTAGTTACGAATGCATCGTAGTACTTGAAGCTTAAGAAGCTCTCTAATCTTAGCAAGTGTTTTTGAATGACTTAAGTTTAGCTTAGTTTCCTCAGGAAACGTAACATATTATTATTTCCAGAAAGTTTCAGATATGTAAATGTTATTGCACGAACAAATTCTCTTCAATGGGAAGTTTTATGTCCTTTTTGACATGCGTGTATATTTGAATACCATGAATGTGTTCTGCGTTATACAATAAACAATTTGAAGTAGCGATAAGCATTATGTTTAGATATATTCTAAAATAAACAGTTCCCATTTATTTTATTGTAAAATATAGTTCTGTTTTGAATGATTTTGAATTATATGGTTATAAACAGGTTACACTGTTGTAGTTTTTAATATTTATTAAAAAGTAAACTCGCATACAAACTAATTTATGCTTAACCAGTTGAAATTTCTTTTGGCAAAACAAGATTCATTGAGACGTAAAATAATTACTTAGATATAAAAGTGTCTGAATCGAAAAACACAACGATTAACCTTAACTTTACTTGTTATAATAACTTTGATAATGAATAGTCTAACTACAGTAAATATGTCATTATTGTAAGCGTATTAACATTTTAAATAGCACTAAAATATTGGTGAAGCACACAAGGAGTGGATTTATCTGAGTGTTTCTCTAACTCCGACTTGTATATTTTCCAACCTTTTTTGAGCTTAAATTAAATAATGCGTACGAATCATCGGATTGCTTGTAATAAATAGTATTGGTTATATTGTAGAACAGTCGAATACCGTAGCATCGTTTGCCAAAAAGCTTTCTAAAAAGCTCTCAGTAAACATACGGAATACGTTCTGCGCAATCTGTAAAAGTTGAGAGAAATAACAAGAGTATTCAAAATAGATAGAGTTGACTCTTTCAATAACGTATGCAAACAAACGCAACTTCGGAAAGTGCAGCAAATGTTTGTTCACCTCTATCCCGGATAAATTGCACACTGGCGGATAAATAATACTTGTGTAGTGGTTCGATTTATTGAGTGATATCTTTCTCTAGGGAATACGTATCCAATAAAAATATATTTTATGCAAATGCTTTGATCACGTTGAGTAAATAAAACAAACGAATTTTAATACTTAAAAAAAGATAGTATTTTCATGGTTCATTATCATGTAATGAATGATATTCAATTGAATAGATACTATGTATTTTTCATAAAGGATATGATTTCTTGAAATGTAAATTTTTTAAAATAGTCTTTATTGAAATTAAGCTACTAACCTTTATTGATTCAAAAGAATGACTGGTATTTTATTCAGTTTCATGATTAAGTCGATTCCACATCTCCATTTAAAAAAAATCTTACTTGCATAATTACTTTTTCTATAGCGATCGTTTCGTAAAATTCCTTTTGAGAGTATTCATTCTATCGTTACTCATATAGGGTTATTCGACTATATTACTGTATTTAAAATGAATTAATTTTAAAATTTGTCAAATATTTTTGATTCATATACTTATAAATATCAAGATAAAATGGAAAGAAAAATATTTCATTGGTGCAATCAGTTTCCAATCAAGAAGAATAAATTAATTTTGGGGAAAAAAGCTAAGTCCATTAGGCAATCCGAGAGATGAGTGCACCAAATATTGCATCGTCTAATTGAATCTGGTGGATAACACGTTTATTGCATTTACCAATGTTTTGCTTAGTCACCGTATGTTTCCATAGAGGGCAGGGCGCTTGCAATTATTGGGGGTGACTTCGATATTCTACGATTACTCTTCAACTGCAAAACCATCATGGGCATCGATATTATTGATACGGACTACATATAGAAGAAGACATATTTTTCCTTCATTAAAGCATAACAAATTTTGTGGTCGTACATTGAAATTATATATAGAATATTTAAATGTACTCAATAAATATAATAAGATTTTTCAATTTTGTTTATAAAAAATGAAATCTCAAAAATCAACGTAACTAATATATTTGTTCTTAATTTAATAAAGGACACATATTTATTTACCTTCCGTGCTGATTTTAAAATTGTTTTATCGTTTTCGACTTTCAGTGTATTGAATCTTATATGGGCTTAAGTGTATAAATAGCTTTATTTCAATGTTTTTACTTTTCAAAGCTAATTTTTGAAGAAATTATTTTTCCAAATGATCCCAAAATGTATATTATTAAAGCTAAAATATCGATGGCTTGTGTGTGTGTTTTTACCGGTCAGATCGTATAATATAGAAAGTTTGCAGTAAAATATGAACGTTTATATTTTGATCGTTCACTGCAAATTTTAAAGTAATATTCAGTCAGTCAGTGAATCATTTTAATGATAAATTAAAATTCTCCAACAAAAAAAGTATGAAATATAATATTTTCGTTTCACATTTATTGCGGTACAATACAATTTTTTTAAGAAAATCGTTACTTTTTGATATTTTACAACGCAGATAAGAATAAAAGTTTTCGTAAAGACGTAATAAAAATAAAACATCTGACAAATAAAAAAGCTTCATCACAAGTTAGACAATAATAATACTTTACGAAAATAAAAGAGGCTGCTTTGAACTATAAATAAAGCGTATTTCCATATTTTCTGAGATTATGCAGTTTACAGGATTTTTATAGTCCTTATAATCCTTTCTTGTACCGGCGTTCTTAGCTTTGGTTTTTCCTTTTATGTTTCCTTGTCTTCCCCATCCCGTAAAAGAGAAAGGGTGCTTAAGGCTATAAAATAAAAGCCACTTAAATATAGGCCTCAGGTGTTTTTTTGCTTCTGAAGTCAGTTAAGCTTTTTTATATTCCTGTGAACATGGATATAACTTTTGTTAACCAGTGAACTGGATTTAATATTTTCTGGATTTGAGCTTCATATGTACAACAAGATAAATACATATACTATTTTCTTATGATGTATTTTGATTTATTTGTAATTGAAAAATTTCAGTAAAAATAAAATGTTTTTGACTTCAAATATAAAAACTATATAGAATCATAACTCACACATTCTAAAAGCAAATTTTTGAGAAAATTATCAAACTGTTACCACAATAATCAAATCGAAGAAAGACTAGTACCATCTTCAGATTTCAATTAATGATATATACTAAAATATGATAGATTAAATATAAAATGAATAAGTATTTCTTTTTTATTTTATCCCTACACCGCTTGGAGTATTTTTTGAAAGGCCGCTATATTTGGTAATTAATATTGACGCATATCAAATCACTCGTTGAGTTCAATAATACAATTTTTTGAAACATATTTTATATTTGTTTTTTCATTTAAATGTATAATAATATATGACGTACTACTTATTCATAATGCGCCTATATTTTTTTGTAGAGTTCTACATTATATTACTTTAATATTGAAAAGTCATCATGTCATTTTCTGTACTATCGTCTGTGTAATAAGAAATGTTTTGGTGTGGCTTAGATGAATGTAAACATTATCTATTTCGCTCCACTCCGTGAATATTAAATTATGTAGAATATTTAGGTATTATGAGTTGGTTAATGTCTCAAATTTATCACTTGATATAAAATGCGAAGATTGTTAATTTTCTATTTTTACTTTTAAATTACATCAGATGTCATTTGTGATCTCACAGAAAAGTTTTTAAATATATTTGAAAAAATGAGCTTTAAGAATACACACATATATGTATATAAATATATATATGATGATAATTTGATAGTATGAATACTACTCTACTTTTAAGTAGATTTCATACAAATCCTCCAACAAAACGAAGAGTAATAAAGTAGAAGCACAATGCGGCGATAGGTGTCGCCCTAAATGGTAACGATTGACATAAATATATAGTTAATGAACGTTTTTATGTATAGCGGGTTACACTTTCTGAATCCTAGAGGGAGAGTTTGAAATATAGTTTATGTCGCAAAGAGTGAGTGATAATTGGCAAAAAATATTCTTTAGTTGTGTTACAAGTAAAAATGGAAGAATATGTTGCCATATTGATAGAATATTCCGTAAAGAAATCATCAAACTTGATCCATTAGTTTAAATGTAGATAAAGAAATATATTTCTTTATGGTGTATACACTAAAATGAGTTGTTGTAACTTCAAAAGTCTATTGTTACATACCAAATGAATAAGAGATAATTTAAAGCCCAATGCTTTTGTGAGTTAAATCCATTCATTTATTATTGAAAGAGAAGATGTTTAAATTATATTTATATATTCGTATGATTTTCGCTTAAATATTAAAAATATCTCAGTTAAATACATTATTACTGATTATTATACGTGTCGTTTGTTATCTTGAAACGTTACGTGTGAGGCTATTTTTTCAAAAGAAAAAAAATCGAGAAAAAATAAATGACAAAACATTAACTAATTCTAATTAACTAATTTGGCGGGGCTCATATATTTCTGTACTAAATCATACCCGGCTAAAATTTAAGCTTATTGAAAATGCCGACCCGTTAATTTTAGTTCAGTATATTTAAAAAAAAAATTTTTTGCTAGCACGATATGTTGCTAGGTTGCTAAAATAAAAAAGAAGATGTATTGTATACCTTTTCTATACAGCTATATATAGATAAGAAAATGTACGTTTAAGCATAGTTCTGACGATGGGGTGTGCCAAAATCGCTATCAACTATATCTTATAAAAAAAATTGTAGAACTAAAATACATCGCTGTTTTTTCACCGTATTATATTGAATTTCTACCAAGTAAATGCCAATTCAATCAATGAAATATTTTTTATTACTTTTTACTACTAAATACTTCATAAATGGGTCGTCGAAGGATTTTCGCAGTTCGAGCTATCTTTCAATACGCTTTAAGTCTTCAGTGCGTACACAGAGGGTAGTTAAGTTTTATATCCTGAATTTAACGGAGATGCGTGGGTTGTAGGTTGTTGGTTGCCAGATATAATAATTGAATTACCTACGTCTAATGCGTTTACTCTGATTTGCACTAGTACACATTACTACGAAACCGTACAAGGTGTAATGTTGCAGATTTGAAACTTACAACCATAATAATAAAGTACACACAAATTTACGTAGAACTTATTTTATATATTATAAGTAAGCTGTAATGAAAATACGTGTATGAACGAGAAAGCTTCATTTTAGTTAATCAGTACCGGTTTTTAAGCGTAATGGAATTATGTATCATAGAATTTCATTTTTATATTTAAAACAATGCATACACAAATAGCATAAAATTATATAAGCCAATAAAATCAGTTTAATTATTTATCAAACGATCTTTTCTAACCCATTCTTAAAATGAATGATTTCGTTTTGAAAATTATAGCATGTTGTAATTAAGGTCACAATTATATTCTGATGGATTTAAGCTTTATAAGGCTACATTGAAAATCATTACTAAGCTTTCAATACTGTTTATTAAATGTGTATTAAATTTAAGAAATACGTGCACGTTTAAGCATGTGAAATCGTGCAAAGTTGTAACAATTGATTGATTTAATTGGCATTTCCTTGGAACACGGTGAAAAAAGTAGCTCACCATCGTCAGAACTATGCGTGAGCCGAAATAGCTATCAAATATATCTCATAAAAAAATTGTATAACTAAAATACATTGCTATTTTTCACTGTGTTGTAACAATTCAAATTTAATAGGGGTTTACAATAATTAAAACATTATAAACATGATTATTCGCCCGAATGTATTGCTTGTATATTACTATTGTTTAGTTTTTTTGTCTAACAGTTGAATAGCTTGCTTAAAACCGATTCTTATGGTAATTTCTACAAATCTCCTATAATCTATCGATATCTAAAATTATCGATCGTCCGAGTAATAATCTATTTTTATCAATTAAAAAAAAAGGTATAATAATATACACCTAAATGATTATATGTATTGGAATGTATCTTATTTATTGACTAAGAATGCAAAAAAAAAAATATATATATCTTGAATACTTTTATATTTTTTTATGTGTCTTAAATGAAGACAATATAATTTCAACATCGAAGTCTCAAAAAAAAATACCATCTCAGCATCTGTCACTTCTATATGGTGTCTATTTTTAAATATTTAAAAGACAGTTCTTGATTGGCAGTTCACATTCCCGCCAAATTCTAACAAGCACTTGTCAAGGAATACCTCTTTGTAGACTGACAGTCGCTTGCAGAGTCATCGAAGCAAGCATTGACACGTCTACTTCTCTCTACGACAAAATTCCGAATTCTCAAAAGTTACGAATTTTAATTTTAAAAGATCACCCGAGTTTATTTTAATAACGAACTGTACTTTATACAATTTCTTTTAAATTGAGCAATTTTCATTACTTTTAATTTTGTAAATAAATTCTAGTTTTGAAGTACTTAATCGTATACAGTAATCTGTCAAGCAAAAACAAAAAAAGAATGTTGCGAGCGTGAGAGCATTTTGAATGTTGATAACCGCATTCAAAAATTTCGTTTTGATATACCGAATAGTTTATTCAAACGCATTTAAAAAAATATTGATTTGAAAAAACTTATTTGAAAATAAATTTTTTCACGGGTTGCTAATATATATGTGGAAATTTGGTTATGAGATCAACATTGTAGAAACTATATTATTAAATGTAAAATAGTTGAATTTCATTCTTTAATATTATTGACACAGTTATTTTCAATTTTCAATAAAAGGAAAATGTATTCAGTAAATACATGACTATGAAAAAGAAACCGAATTGTAAATATTGTACGTAATGTACATTTTTCACCAAAAGTTAACAACACAAAGTTGTCACGTTCATTAACAGTCGAAGTTTGTCTCTTTGGTTTGAGTGACAGTTAAACATGTTGATTTATAGTTTGTACAATTTGGAAATGTTTGTTAATTGTGGAATTTTGTTCGAACAGTTTGACATATTTCAGGAGAATATTTAGACAAACATAGAATATTTGTTCAAATTGTCTTTCGTTGCTTTTCAGTGCATGAATTATTCTGTATTTATTTTGTAGCTAATTTTGGCGTTTTAACTAGGAAAAATGATGGATGCTATGTGTTTTTGCAAAGTAAATGTAATGTGGACATTGTTCTCAAATAAAATCGCAGTATTTTTTTGCGCTAGTTTAAAGGATTTTACAGTACGAGTATTTGTGTTAAGTGAATATAAAAGCTTATAAAAATACTATCTTTGACAATTTATAATTCAATCTAAATATATTTGGAAGTTTCTATCATGTCTATGTTGGCATAAAATTTCAAATAGAAATATCTTACATCTGAAAGTTCAATACAATACTTGTACTTGTTAAATTCAATATCTACTTAACTAGTATCAATTACATATTTTTAATTTTATGTCTCACTTGCTGAACCAGATGAAGTATAATATTTATCAACGAAGAATATTTTTAAATAAATTTAACATTATTGGTGCTTAAAATAATATGAAGATTATTTTTACGAAGCAGGATGTATTTTAAAACAAAAATTAATTTATAAACTTAAGCTTTCACATTGTCAATACTCTTATATTTTATAGTATCGTCCACACACACACTGCAATCAGCCGTCTTAACAGTTGAGATATAGTCTGTAGATTAATGTATATTAACATATGAGTACCCATCATAAAGATAAAGGATAAGTCAGAACATAAATTTCATTACAATGCCATGCAATAACTATGTTTTTATGATACTCACACTGCATTTATTGTATAATAATAAGATAAACTTTCGTATCATTACATATACAATCATTGTTTTGTATTGTATTCAATTTCGTTCATATCATATTTTTATTTCAGCCGACGACCAACCAAAAAATACAATTTCTGTAAATAAATCATATAAATATGTCGCGTTTTTTATTCGCAAAGTGAGACGAAAGTCATATATCCAAATCGCTGAAGCGTTTCTTTTTCACCGCACCTATAAATCACATTGAGAAAAATTCAACTTTTCCACCCGTAAACATGACATTTTCTTGATTGTCACCGGCTTCCTTCTCGCACGCACTCTAATCGATTCGCATCATCTCTCTCTTTTTGTGTGGTGGAATAAAAAAACCATCAAACGTACCCAGTATTGAGAGTAAGCAATCCGTCATGCTGCGATACCGACTATTTATTTATTCAACGGAAAATGTATTTTATTTTTACAGGCGTTGGTGTATTTATGTGAAAGAATTTTTAATTTTCAAAAAAAGAATTTGCTGTGCTTATAACGATTTATCGAATACAATTACTGCCATATTACATTAAAAAAATAGTTCTTTCTATGACAAAAATGACAAACAAATGATTAAAACCTGGTAATTATTAAAGAAATTCTCTTTACTAATGAGGTCGTGATTGATTGAAAGAATTATAGCATAAAAAGTTATGTTTTTATTGATTATCATGTATTCGTATAACAAATTGTAATATTATATTTAAGAAACTTATCTGAATTAAAATAGCATGATTTATAAACAAATAAATAAAATGAAAATTATTGGCATGATGGAGCTATCACAGCAATTTATAATCGGGTTCCAGATAATTTTTTATATTTGTACTTGAATTGTTTTTTTTTTGTATATACACATAAAATTTGATGATTGTATTGATGTTATCTTAAACTTAGACTGTTAGTTGGAAAAATTTTCATTCTTAAATTTATTCAAATTTAATAAAAAAAAAAATTCATCATTGATATAATGATGAAAACATCGCAGGGTTTTTGTCGATTTAAATGATTATTCATTGTCGCTTTATGAAAGAAGCAGCAACAGGGAGCAAAGCAAATACTCTGCAACACATTTCTCTCAAGAGATGGTTTTATGCAACGCAACTTCCGTTATTCGTTAATCTTGACGCAAAGCTCTACGCCAAACGAAATCCGTTACATAACGATTAACGGCGTTACGCACGAGTCGCGCTAACGATCGACATCTAACAGCCTCCAGATAAGGGTGCTGAAAGTTTGCGAGGGCGTGACAATTAGAAGGCTTGCATAATAAATTAGACTGCACTCACTGACTGCCAGCTTTACATCGCCCAAAGGAAGGAAATGATCATTTACAATAAGACTCCTTATCGAGCCACGCAGAAGATGAAGAAGTTGTCTTAATTGCAAATGAAATGTTTCGTAAAGATTGTTTGTAAGCCTTCAATAGAGAGATAACGAATGAAGAATAAAGTTTTTGGATGATGTTCAGTATTTAAATTTAAGATATTTGTGAGATTGCTTTTAGAAATATAGTGGTTAACGTTTTATATTACAAATATTTTGACCAATTACAATTTCATTAATTATACGGAGAATTGAATTATAAATATGTTTTAAAATAAAGTATAAAAAAATCTTACCCGTTTTCATACATCGATTTTTCGATCGAAGTTATGAACTTTTTACCTTAATGTTTAAAGTACGAATGGTTGAGTAAGATTAATATTTTTTTTCACACACCAAATCAAGTCTTGAATCCTGTTCATATAGAAATCGGATGGCAAGCACACATAGCATTTTCTAATCTCTAATATTGGGTTGGTGCGCACTTCATTAAAAATGGAATAATTTATGTTTTTAATTTATTTTACACATTCAAAATGAACGCATTTTAAATGAAATAGTTATTATATTTTCATGATTTTTTCTAGTGGAATTTAAAACGCATGGTAAGTGAGAAAAATATGAAACTGTTTTTATACATATGCGATGCGTATAAATATTCAAAAGAAAATTAATCCGTTAAACCCTTTTCATAAAATATTTATTTTCATTCGCAAAAAAGTAAAAATACTTTGTATTATAATTTTTAAATCAATGCTATTTTTATAAGCAATATAACATCAAAAAGTATGTAAAAAGGTAAACATTTTGCCGGATTTTTTTTTGTATGTCCTACTGAACTTTGGCGTTTTCCACTTAACAAACTTTTCATATTAAAGAAAATAATGTGTCCAACCTCTTTTTTCAAAGGATGTTGTCCAAAATTTATATGGCTAGACCGCTTCAAAGAATAATCGAAGCACTCTCTCTACGTCAAGGTTTTTGGTTTATGCAAGGATTAAATATAATTTGACTGACTGATTAGCAACCAGCCCCTAAAATTTATTGTGTTCCGCGATTAAAACTATATAGTTATTTATCTTATTAATAAATTAAAAAGTTTTTTTTTTCCGTTTTAAGAGTACATTAAATGGACTATTTTGCGTATCAAAGCTACAAAGTGAATTGAATACAATCAACAAATAAATATGTTTCTTTCTAAATTGAAATCATCTCCCTCCAAGTTAATCTCATTATTAGATAAGCGAAAAGAATGATTCATCATGTAATATCGCAAGATGACTGATGTTTTCCTGTTTTACGGTTAACAGAAGACAGTCGATATTGTGTCCCACTCAATCATCTTGTATCAAATTTATTCGCAATGGTACTCGTGTCATGAAAGATAGAAGATTTTTTTACCCGATATGATCAGTTAATATTTTTTGAACAATATATCTGACTAGTCATAATAATAATTAATATTTTAAAAATTCATCTTTAATGAATTAGTTATTTTCCTTCGTTTATTGATGCGATGAAATATTTTTTCAACAGTATTATAGTTACAAATTCATTAAAAAATATTGGTTTTGGAAATAAACTTAAATAATGTCCCTTATTAGAATGGTTTTTTGTATTATTATTATTTTCATACATATTTCGTTATATAAACTTTTTGCTAGTGACCAAGACCGTGTAGCTTAAACCTCTGTTTTTCATATAATAATTAATAATTTTCATATATCAAATTTTAATTATGCTTTCTTTAATGAATTTACATACATTAATGTATTTACAACGCTGTTGACTACTCAAAAAATGTAGTTTATAAATAGCTGTTTTATAAACTTGGTTTTCTAGGCTCATAGCTTATATTATATAGAAATATGGGCTTCTTGTAATATTAAAATTAAATGTAAAGTATAATATATAAAAATAAAAATTATTTTACCGTCAACAAGACCGGTAAAGATTAGGTGTCACTGAGATATTGAGGATTATCAAACAATACTCACTAGTTATTCAAGCGAATTTTGTATTGTTGTTGTTTGCAAAAAATGCATCGAATGTGTTGAACAGTAATCAACGTTTAACGTTATGATCTTTTTATTAAAAATATATTTGATAAATAACGCTGAGTATCTCTAGTAAAAAGGAACGGAAGTATTTAATAACTGATTAAATATTCCCTTGTCTATCTATTAGCCATAATTTTATTGAAAAGCTTATGATTCAAATGAAAGTGGATTAGGAAAGACTGCGTTTGATTTATTGCCTATACTGGAGCTTTGTGAAAGCACAAGAGGGCAACTTTTACCTATTACGAATTATTGCTAAGTAGAAGCCAAAGTAAAAGATGACTTGCAATTCTGGATAGAATATTAATAACGCACATAAAGATGGTATTTTTGCAGCGTGACAGGGTACTGTTTTGTTCTACTACATTTTTGAAATAGAAAATAAACATACGTTTACGAAAAAACATATTAAGTGCATTTTTGGATTTAAAATTTAAGAAACGTTGTTTTTTACGCATGAAAATTTGTTTATTTATACATATTGTGAAATATACATTTTATTAATACAGAGTTTAAGTTGAAACACATTTTATGAGAATTCGTAATTATTTTTAAGTCGGTTTTTAATTGATTATTTTCAGGTACGACCATAGATTCCAATTTTTTTTTACCCATGCCCTACCTTTCAGACACAAAATTAAACAAGTCACTAATATTTTAATATTTTGCAGTTCTTTATTTGCAATAAAGTCTCATCAAATTGCAAAATGCAAATAAAGTTGCAATAAAATCTCATGAAAAATATTATTGTAAGATTATGAATTAAAGCACCTTGTGGCCCCCTTTTTGTTTCTCAGAGACACCTTGGGAGACCGGAGGGTCTATTTTGGAAACCTATGACTTAAACAAACGAATAGTATCAAAATTGTTTCTGAAAGCACTATCAAATTTACTGAAAAAAAAAGGTTTTAATACTTTGATGCTTCAATGAAAACATAGTAACGTGCATCCTTAATAATGATGTGAGTATTATTCATTTTCATCCATATTATAGACATACTATTTATTCATTTTTTAAGCTAGTCAAAAATATTTAAAAGTGATAATCTCTGACGAGAAAATTTTTGTGAAATACTTATTATTTCACATTTTTTTTAACATGATATTTAAATTTTGTTTACTTTTCAATGCAAAGAAATACCTTTACATCAAGTGTTAATCAAGATTTATTGTCCTAAAAGTGTATTTATATGTATATATCACGTAAGCTTAAGTACGTGAAAAAGCATCGTTAATATTCCTTTTTGTCACACCTCTAAACACTCGAAAATAAACAAGTACCTCCTGTCTCGAATACTTTCAGCGGTGCATGTTGGTTAAATTTTGATTTATGCTCGCGTATGATTTATCTACCACTTCCTCTCATCTATGGTCGCGAAAAGATCGCACTCATATGTATGCGATTGCATCTAAGGCGAGGAAAGTTTATCCCATGACAAATGGTCACATTAAAAACATGATTCATTATTTTATATATAATAGCAAATGGTTGATGTAAATTTACATTTGTATTTGAATAATAATTATATTAAATAATAAAAACATATTTTTTAGTACATATTTGAACAATATATTTTATAATCAGGACCGGTTTCGTTCATCGCGAGCATTATCAAAAGATAGAAGACAAATTACAAGCTAGTCTATTTATACAAAAATTTTAGTTAAAGTTAGCAGGTGTACAAAACCATCGGTACAAGAACTAAGAAAACAATTGAAGGACAAGAAAGTTAACCTGCAATATATGAATCTAAAAAAAGTAAACTGATTAAAAATTGTTAACAATCTTTTATAAATATATTGCAAATAACATTTCGAAAAATCAATAAACCATTAAGAGTTCAGAACAATCGTGAAAGACTCTTTAGGAAGAATAATGATAGGGAATTTTCATCATAAGAAATCACAATAACCTGAACTTTAATCCTTTATGGAACATAAAGTCTTCATAAATAACGTATATTAATAAATTATATTATTAATTTTTATTTTTTATTTTTTAAAGTATCATGCCTTTCTATCATGAAGTGACAGTAAACACCTTAACGCCTATGATTAATTAATATATGGTTACACTTGATGAATTAATTTTCAACAATTAAAAATATATAAAGGTATTAAAACAGTGTTTGTCAAATAGGTAGATCTATAATATGTAACTGTCGTATACAGGGCGTACAAAATTCTGGATTTTATGAGCTTATCATTCTTCCTTCATCATGTTCAAAGTAACGAAAGCAATATTGCTAAAACAATTTGCATTTAAGCCGTTAAAATAAGAATCAACACAGAAAATGTAAGTACACTAAAGAAAATATTTAATATTTCAAATAATAAAAACACGTTTAAGTACTATTTACTGTAGTATTATTTAATTTATGATCAGACCGGTTTCGCTTATCGAGAGCAATATCAACTGATAATACTAAAAATCATGTTTTTATTGCTTGAAATATATTGCCTTTTCATCAAGAAGTGACAGTTTACGCATTGAAAGTGATTAATTATAGAAACAAAAGAAAAAATCACATATAATCTGCTGGTAGTTCTGTAATGGTGTTATGGATTTAGCAACGTTTATGGATTTGTTTATATTTAAAGCAGATAAAACAGTTCTGTTCAACAAAGCAGGGACAAAATTAAATATGCGAATACAATTCCCAACCGGTATAAAGTGCTTAATCAATCATTGTCGCGGGGAGGGTTAAGAGGTAACACGGGCGTGAGGTTTTCAAAATCACTGGAGAAGGGGGTGTTCTATTAATGTAGTGGATGATTGCTGGCAAACAGAAGAATGCAACGGTCAAATGACAAAGTTAGATGGCAAAACGGGTATCAAATTGATAAAGCTGCTCAAATTGATGATAATTAATACAGCCTTTTTTTAACATATCAGATTTTTTTTATATAGTTTCACACATTGGGTTATAGTAAACACATAGACTTAAAATAAAATCACAAAAAATCTATGATAAAATCTGACGTCTCCGCACTCCTTTATGCGAACAAGTCCATTCGTTTGACTATTTAAACTACTAAAGTTTTGCTGTTATGGTCACTCAAGAGTTAACGAATATTTTTATAAAAAAAGAATGATTTTGTTTTTTCTTTCAGCACTCATGGAATAAAAGGACGAGATAAGCATAGTAAAATCAATGTGTTTTAAGACGGTGAAAAATTAGCGATGTATTTTATTTCTACAAAATTTTAAAGATATAGTTGATAGCTATTTCGGCTCACGCCATCGTCAGAAATACGATAGTTACTACTTAATATACTAATACTTAATAACTATATCTTTAAAATTTTATAGAACTAAAATACATCGCTTTTTTCGCCATTTTATTCTGGAGCTCTACCAAGTTTCAGACAATTTGATTCAATAACACTGTATGATTTGGTATACAATCCAAATAAGCTTACTTCGGTTTTCAAGACCTATTTTTAAATATTTTCAGCGGCCGTTCAAACTTATGAACATTACTAATGCTGCACAATAAAGTATTTCAGACATATTCATTTTAGTTATATTATTAAAACACAAGTTAATTTAAAAGAACCCCGAATGAGCATCCCCTGTACCGCAAAAAAGATTAGTGACGCAGAAACATTTATTTCAACTGTCATTTTGCAAGTCATCTGCAATCACCAGAACACCATCCCCGAAGAGGGATTTTTTTTCCTTAAGTCCACCTTGATTTGTTAACAATTCTAAACGTTATGTATGCTTATCCTAATGGCTATATTTCCTTACACGAATCTTGCGTTTTATTTATAATCTGCGGTTTCATCCAATTTTGGCATTTTAACATTTTGAAGAGGTGTAGGCGTGAAGCCGCATTTTAAGGGGTGTCTTTTCTCACATCACTACGATGTATTACATGTAGTTAAAAACCATAATTTAATATTTGCACTCTAGTCTAAAGTTTTTACGATAATTATATAAGGCGAAATCGGTCGAAAAGTGTATTGAATTATATGCCCGTATCGTTTTTCTTTAATGAATAATATATTTTACACAATTTTCTGTTGTCTCACCCAAATTCAACGACTATTACTGCAGTCATAAACCACTATTTAAGGATTGCTTATTAGCGTTCGAAAAATAAAAAATATCCTAGACGTTAAACTTGCATACTGCAGTGACTATAACATTACATCTCCACTTCAAAACGGTAAAAGTGTAGTTGAGTGTTCACTTACTTAACTAGTTTGATTTAAAAGTGACAACTTTATTGTATCTTGTATGAAATCACGAAATTACCAACTGAATTTTATATTCGACCTTAAACTTGCAACGAACAATGCAGAATAATCAATATGTATGACATAACCAATATTTTCAAAGAAAAATCATTTGAGTGATTATTGAAAAATTGTTTGTACAAAAAAAAAAAAATCAGCAGACTTTCACAAACAATGCAATCATCAAATCATCATAAATTTATTGATTTTACAATATTTACACAAATATAAACTATTGTAAGATTTTTTGTAATGTGATTGAAAATAAATTTCCCATTAAGTTTATAGACCCGTTGATGGCGTCAATATAATATCAAAGATATTATAATGCCGGTAATAAAGTAAGTTATGGCAGGCAGTATTTCACACAAACAATTCTGATATGTTTATTGTCTCATATGATAAGACAATTTACAGTGTTCTTAATGCTTTCAATTACATTAAAACTATTACATAAAGTGATTCGCCAAACAATAAAGCAGAGACAATTATTCTACTCCCGGGAAGACATTAAAATTAATGCAAGGAACTTAGAATGAGATGTGTGAGTTTGGATCGGAATACAAAACGCTCAAAGGTTTATAACATCTGCACTCTTATGAAAATTAAGGTTGCCAATTCAATAACTGAAAAATAAGCTTTATTTTATTTCAGGACAGTTTTGTACAGTGATACGTTTAATCGATGTAATGCAAAGTTTTGTGAGCTATTTTTCAAAGATTATACTGTTATTATACACGAAAAGTCTTTTTATCAATAAAAATGAAAGCTTTTTTCACTCATTGCAAATATTGTTTACTATTAATAAATGAATAAAAAAAGATATTTACATTGGTGCTACTACACAAAGCAATGGATGGTGTAAAGCTTTTGGTATTATTTATATTTATCAAGAGCGGATCTTAATGTTAACAACAATGACCCATAATGAAGCTTTTATCAACTGATCTTGTGTAATAACGAGAACTTTTTTTATACTGCTGCTAAACTTCTCGGGAATAGTAAAGATCGATTTCTGAATAAAAGACTTAGTTATTAGGAATTAGCTAACCAATCAAAAATGTTAAATCAATACAAAACGGCAATTTGTTACGAAAATTAAGGCGAATTATTCAATTAATGTTGGGATGGAAAAAGCTATTGTTCAAAGTTTGACATATAATATGTACTATCAGAAATTAAATTGTAGATACTACCTTTATACTTACGTATTTTTAAGAAAGATAAGTCAACATTTGGAATTGTGAAGTACATACATGAAAAAAAAAAGAATTTCAATTCTCAAAATTATGTCACCTTCAACAAAACTATAATTCTCATAAAATAGAAAAAAAACACAAACTAAAAAAGAATCAGGGTTTTTAGAATGAAATTTACCTAGAAGAGGATATAATAATAAATTCATTTGGTAGCCCTTATCTTTAGGTTTGGGTAACCAACTCAATAAATTAATACGCAGGATTTTAGTGCCGAGATCGTTAAACTATCTAAGACCATATTCTCAGTCAGACGTCGCCTAGAAACCAGAACTTTGGCACGGCAGTACTTAAAGTATATCTAAAACATTATAAATTTTCACAACATGTATAATTTATAATTTCTGAGAATTCAACATTATAGTGCGCGTTGTCTTTTTGTTAAATTAACGACTCTGCGTTAAGACGGTAATGAACTCTAAAAGCAGGTTAATATTTCAAGAAATAATTAAATATACGCTTACGAATGAGGATCGTAATTTATAATTAGCGATGAAATTTTGCATTTTAATAATGCAATATAATTCTTAAATAAAAATAATAACTCCTTTACTGTGCAGATTTAGCGGTTAATTTGTGGAAATTTATACGCAGAAAATACTATAATTGATAAATTTGTCATACAGTTTGATAACTTCAAGCTTTGAAAGCTTTGCTACTCAAAACGAAGATCGAAATTATTGATTCAAATATTAATTATTCAATTGCCCTGAGAAGATGTAAAGAAACTTTTTTTTAATATAAAATAAAGGATTACTGTTTCTATATTTTATTCGTACTGATGACTCGTGTTCCTAATTCCAATATTCGAGAAGTTGGATTCAGATTTGAACGAATCCATCAATAATATATTTAAATTTATAACGGTCTTTTTTAAGCTTTCTTACTCAGTTATGGTAATAATTTATTGTGTATTTGGTTACAAGTAGTACACATATATGGAATAATTGATACTGTTTATCAAACATAATTCATTATCTTAAAAATATTTCCATTACTGTCAATAATGTTAGATAAGTCACCAACATATGGTTTTAAAGTTAAACTTCTAATTATTTACTTCTCCCAATTTAAAGGCTTCAATTACGAGGCTGGACTAAACTTAATCTGTAGGAAATAACTGACATATATAACAATGATAATATGTTATTATCTTTACTTTCGATGAACTAAATATATTTTATGATACTTCAAGGATCCCAAATACATCCAATAATGTAACAAATTATCAATTTAATTAAATTATTTCTGTAAGCCTGCGATAGTCGATCTATCAACCTACGTTTTATATACTGAAATATACTGCTTTGAACAATATATCTTTCATAAATATTGAAAGCTTTTGGTTTTTTATAACACATCAAAGATTGCGCTAATATATTGGACTCCTGAAACTTAAACAGTTTCATTATAAGAAAGAGAATAGTTTTATTTTATTCATCCTATATTTCATTATAGTTTTAAGTAGTAGTTTCAGTCATACAAATCAAGCAAATTTTCAAATAAAATATCTTTATTATTTATTCCACCTATATATCAAATTATTATTTTTTATTTGCAACCCCTGATTAGTAAGTATTTATAACGGTGCTCGTCTTTCAATTCACTTCACCTGCCCTCGTTGTGTGGCCATAACGGCACCTTATCCCGTGTCGTTATGCTGAATAACGACAACGGATTTAGTTTTGCATTCGCATAATAGCGGAACGACCGGATAACGGATTGGCCGCAGTTTATAAACCGGAACTAGGAGTGATACGCATTGGCGTAGAAAATTCAAACAGACCTTTTTCTACGTAGAGCATCTATGAAATAATTTAGGTATTTTATGAAACTAATGTATGTTTACAGTTAAAACGAAGATCCTCTTACATAAGCGAAGCTTTATAAGTACAATTAATTTATTTGATGAAACAGTTTTTTAATTTTAGCTGAAATTATTTCATCGAACTGAATTAAGCACAATGATTTCGAGACACTTAGTATTTTGTTTTCAATTAAAAAACGAAAAATTGCACGCTCACAAAATTGATTTAATTTTCCTAAGAAAACCATATTGACAAGAAATTAGAACCGGATAAAAAGTGATTAAAGAAATTATTCTTTAGCACTTTTTTATGTTTATTAAATAAAGGCAAATGACACTTATATGAATTCATCGAAGGAGTCGTATGAATAAATATATGAAATATAATACGTCCTTAATTATGACTGAAAATGGTGTCACAATAGATATGTTTAAAATAATTATACTAGTGTTTTATTTATTGTACAAAAAAATCTTTGAAATATAAGGTTAGAAACACAAAGCTGAACTGAACACATTTTAATTTTATTTTAATGGTATTTTATGGTATTAATATTATATCTTTTTCGCACATAACATGTTGAAGCTGATTTAGTTAACAAGCTTTCTAATCAAAAATGATATGGATAATAATTTAAAGACACTTTACTCGCGCTACCACTGCAAATCACTTAACTGAAGTGCAAAGTTTCATAGCTCCTTGTATTGTGTGTAAGATGACTCTATCTATTCAAATTTCTCGACCACTAGCTACAACAAACAAACTTCTAAGGAGAATAATAATTATTTCAAACCGCCATCTATATTATTTGGGCTTCCGCTCTAAACTAAGACGAAGGTATGAAGAATGGGCGGCTATGGTATCAAAACACTTACGACTATTTATTCAACAGACGTAACCCATAAATTAAACATACCTTTCGTATAAGTGCTTATATTTGAGTCGAGGTATCTATTTTCCTTAATGCCCTACAATAACTAGATTTGAGTATAAATTTACCATAGACACAAAATCTATAGTGTCAGTAGACCTTTATAATATTGCCATAAAGTAAAAATAGCAATGTGCTACGATTCAAAAGAAATATCGATAAATATTACACATATCGGTCGATGTAAGTTTTCGCAATGAAGAGATGTCAGCATAATCATTAAATAAAACAAATAATTATTTTCATGTAAAATTCTATACTATTTTGTAACTTATAACGGCTAAAATTTCAAATTGCTTTTTAAAACTTTCTTTGTAGTATAAATATTTCAATGTAAGAAGATATATCAATTTTTATTACAGCTATCAAATTGGATGGATATATTGGATATGTTGAGTCAAATTCGGAAATATAAAAACATTTAAAAAACATAAGCCTTAGGAAATAAATTTTTAAATGAATTAAACACTGATTGCATTTTTGACTGTAGCTATATAGTGCTTTCATTGGATTCGGCTGTATGACTGAAAGTTTAAATCCTTTAATGATGTGCAGATATTACAGTGATAGTATATTTCAAGTAAAAACGTATTTTTACAAGTGTAAATATATTTTCCTAAGTAAGGGAAAAAATATTTACAGTTTCACTGTCCAGTACTATTCAAAAATAGACTTACCAGGTATGGGGTACACAGGTTAAGCCGTGCGTATTTGAGAGTATAAATGAAATTAATTAAATCGTGGCAACGTTGTTGGTATTTACAAACTTTACTTATATTAAACGTTTAATTGTATAAACACCTTGCTATTTAATCGTCGGTTAGACTGGATAAATTCAATAGGTCATTTCAAAACTATCAGATCTAATTTCAATGACATTTAAAAAACATTGTATTCTTCCATTAGTATGTCGATGTATATGAGGACTAATATAAAATAAATTTACCAGTAAAAAAATATCAAGCATTTCATATTTCACGTTAACGTTGTAATATATCTTGGCGATGTTTTCATCCTTTTAATTGTACGTTTCCTTCCGGTCGTTTGATGTAAGAGATATAATTCGTTTACATATACATACATACTTCATATAGTTGATTGATTCCTTTGTTTGATAAACAATAAAATGTACACAATCGAAATTTTATGATCAATCATTAAAGTATAGTATTTAATTGAAATTTAAATCAAATGAATTTCTATGTTAATAATTGAAGCGACTGGTAGGTGAAAGCAATAAATAGTTGGTGGTACTGTTTGCTCATAAAACCGTGGTCTGTTTGCAACGAGCAGAGCTTTAATGGAGACAGAACAATATGTTCTGTCACAATGGCAGATTTGTGGGGCCAGCGAAAGCTCTCCATACCAACAACCTCTCGGCGAATGAACAAGTGAGCTTTCAAACAGTGAGAGTTTCACTAACTCAACTGGTGGGAAATGCAGTCATTTTGCATTTGATGCAAATTGTGCAGATGTTCATAGTAAAAGTTATCAACTGTTTTTCATGCTAATTTTCTATTGTCTGAATTGTTTTAACGTTGTTTGACGATATTTTATTGAATGGTGGTGTTTGATGACTCACTTTTATTGTATCATAAAATACAACTTCAATAGTATATTATAAAGATAACATGAATTCATATCAAACATATTTGATTTTTTTTTTGAACACCTCGATTATACACTTTAGTATAAGTGGTGTTTATATTCACAAAATAATTACAAGAAATGTATAAAAAAAAAATTTTCAATATACAACTGACAGTTAAAATTGTCATCCATATAATTATTGTCGCGATAATAAAAGCTGAAATATTAATTTTAAAGCATTTGATAAGTTGTATGTCAATAAATATACTATGAAGTTAATAGATTTGGTTATTAAATTGCAGATTTCAGATTATTACAATAATATGACGATAATACAGTTAAACGTATCACGATTCTAAACATGGATTAATTGTCACAGTTCGGTAATTAATCTAATCATTTTGATTTAATTATTAATTGATCGGTTTGCTTTCAAGTATAAAAGATTAAAAATAAAAAAAAAAAAACGAATCAGATATCTCGTATTCCCTTTCATATGACATTTATTCGATTAGAACATCGTGCGTGTGTTCATTTAACCTAATGTCACCGTATAATACTTTAAAACTCAATTTATTTTTCAATTGACCGTCCGAAATCGCTTTTGTTTGCATACGCTTTAGTCTTCTTCAGTCCTAACTCCCAACTGACCCGATTGGGATTTGATCCTAAAACAAACGTCCATTTATACAAAATGTATGCGTCTCAAATGAAATATTCAGCGATCATTGAGGATTAACTTCTGCAAAATGAGCACTCGCTCATATATTATTTAACTTTAATGTCAACAGTTGGTCATTGGAATAAAGTGTGAGCTTAGTGATGGAGGCATGAAAGGGTTACTTGCTTCAGTGCTCCGCTAGGAACAATGGTATGGCAGACATTTGCGCTGCCCTATGTTTGAAGGGTTAAAGGGGAAGTGTAGGGAATGTGTAGCATGGATTCGGGAGTATTTTTAATACTCATGTAACATTTAAGTTTTTGTTTAAACTAATCAAAATATATATATTTCACTATACTGTTCAGATATAATGTGATATTTTTTTTTCACAATTTCACACAATCACAATTTACAATCACAATTTTAAAATTTAAAAAAAAATATCAAAAAACTAACTAAAAATATTTTTCGAATAAGAGTTTTTGAAAACGAATAAATACATGGATAGAATTAAATAAATAACAACTTAAATTAGACATGTGGCTTGGCGACATTAAAACTATTAAAATTGTCTTCTCTAAGCACGAGGAAATAATTATGTTTTTAGTGATGTTGTTATTGATGTCCTAAATCCTTTCATCACCCCACGTATATCGAAATAAGGAAACCAACCCTTCATTTACTAAGAATGAGATTTAATTACTAACATAAAAATAAAAAGTCATTATCCAGTAAGTCTACGGATCCTTTCAAAGAGGCGAAATATGCACTAGACACAACCGATAGAATAAAAAATACGAACAACATCGCTTTATAGCTTATTAGATCTTTCAAGGTGCAGTACCCTACGATTTAATTTGTTTACTGCGATAACCAAGTATTTTTTCACCGTATAACAATGGAGTTCTATCAAGTAAATGCCAATTCAATCAACAAGTGTTTTTAATTCATTTTTTTTGGTGTTCGTACCCTACATCGAACTAAACAATTTTCCGCTATAATTGTATTTTTTTACTATGTTTTACACCGTAAGTCCACATCACCCGCATATCCCCTACAAATACCCATGAGCAACTAAGCGTTTTAATTTAATTAACCCTTTGGAGGATCACTAAGGGACGAAATTGTATTTTTTCCCTAATGCCCTCGTGTTCTACCAAACACTTTCTTCACAATTATTGCCGTGAATGTATGCAAATTACATTTAGGTGTCACTGAGTTATACCGAATGATGTAATTTGTACAACCACTATTGCTCCATAAATTTATGAATAATACTTCTGTAATTGCAGTCTGCGTACTTTAATTAAATGTTAGCTCTAATTGAGTATGAATTATATACCTCGGCCAGATGTGGTCTAGTTTAGACTTTGACAACGTGATCTTATCAATGATTAATCGCTTGACGACTAATAATAATTATTTTTTGACATAATGATAACCTGCAAAGCATACCTTTATTTGAAAGTAAGTAGATAGAAGTAAAGATTCTGTTCTATTTTTGCGGCTTTCGGATGAATCATAATATCACTTATAGATTGGCCAAGTTAAATAAAGATCATTTATTTATTTTGCAGCTGCTTATTAGAATTCAAGTGATGTAAAGTAAAAAATAACATATGTGTTTCTGTGAAAACTTAACACACAAAACATATAGCTGAGATATATGTTCTTTTTAATGGAAATATTTGAATTTTAATTATTATTATGAAAAACCATACTAAAAATACGACCACAGTCAGTATTCGTGAGGGGTGTTTCATAACTCAAGACATATAATAAATAATTTAGGTCTGTAGTATCCAATACGACAATAACTTATCTAAAAAAAACTGTGACGAATTTGGATATGTATAATTTCATTAGCAACATATTAAAAATGGCAAAAACTTGCTAAGAATATTGGCATATAAAGCGATATCCAGTTCCCTATTCAAATATATTTAGAGGGTGAAAATAACCGAGGTTCTGTCATAATTGCATTATACAATACAAAATTAGTTTTTTTAGCGACACGAATGTTATATTATATCTGTTTATATCCTAAATCTATAATTACGCCACTTCTCGTATGTTCGTGAGTGCATTGCGCATTTAGAGCTTTCTATATTTTCCCTAAAAACTAAGCAATAAGGCAAGGTATGAATTGATTTTTGAAAGTATTCAGTGTAAATTTCAAATCAAACTAGTATGATTGAATCAATATACACTAAAATTTTCTTTGCTTAACTTTAGAATACGTTCTTTCTTTTAATATAAAATGCGCATTTTACCACAATTTTGTAGAAAATTTTTCTTCTTATAATAAATATTAGATGACTGTAATAGCTTTCATATTACAAGATTGAAATATATTGTGTTTTGTTCAATAGCAAATAAGTTGAAATGTGTAAATGAGGATCTTTTTCTCAGCACATTCATTTTTATAGCATTTTTTTTTTACCCAGAAACAATTTATATCGTCACTTATATTCCAGATAAAGCAGTAATAATATTTCAATTTAAATTTTATTTCACCACACAATGATCACCGTATCACTCGCTTTATTCACACATATACGCACATAATTCTCACCTTTGTTCAGTGAATTGAAAGGGATGTTCGGCTTTATCTTCATTTGTTATTGTCACATTTGCATATGAAGAAGATTTCCTCTTCGCAAAAAATGGGAAGCCCCTGTTTCCGGTTGGCTTTGGGCATTCAAAGAATAATGCACTTACTCAATCCAACATGCATGCATAATCACAAGCACACACATGCTTGTACAAAATGTTAGGTTCGAAAAAACTTTATTTCCGCTGATTAGGTTACTTCAGCTTAAGCCATTTTAGATTTCGAAAATATGTATTTTTTAAAATGCTATTTAAATGCTATTGTATCTATTGAGAGTGCTGTAAAAAAAAATATTTATTGTTTTTATTTCCAAACGAAAGCGATAATTATTATAATAATATGCTGAACCTTTGTTTTTTCTCCCTGTAACATAAAATATATTTAAAATTTATAATTTGGCAAAATCTCGATATGATCATTAGACGTTTGACCTTTTTTGACATATATAGTGAATGAAAACGGAAAGAAGAGAATACAATTTAAAAAAATCATTTATCAATTGACGATTTTTTTCTTGTAAGATCAAAGCTCTGGTCGTAAAACGGATAAGACTCGTTAACAATGATCAGCTTTAAAGATTTTTTGTTTCAAAATTGTGAAATTTAATAAAAAATATTTATTGTCAATTTTGTTTTAGATTTTATTAAACTAAAAATAAGTTATACTTGTAGACAACATGTTTATTAATCAAAATTTATGGTATTCAAACATTATTAAAAGCTGTCTCAGTTGTTATTTTTTAATTAATACGAAATATGAATAAATAATTCTGTATTCACATGATCTATGATATAACTTAAATTGTTCATGATAGATAGTAAAGCTTTCAAAATTATTACCATCATTATTTAAATGCTTGCATTCCTCACTCATTCGCTGTAACTCCCTCTGCTTCTTATTAAATAGTCCTCCATTTTTGTGAATCCTGTCACACGACACTGTTAAAGAGTTTCCTGTTTCGTTTGATATCCTGGCTGCAGTATCCCACAAAAGATCCTACGACTGTCTATATCCTTGATTGATTATGACAATTTGCACGGTGTATGGCTCGGTAGAGTAACATTGAAGTCGCTCGCCTTTACAACTGCTGATAAATATAGAGCATATTGTATGACAGAAAATATGCAAATATCAATTTTTATTATTATTAAATTATAATACGAACTCTCTTAATGTTTAATAATGCAACACTTTGTGAATATATAATGTAATGTCTGATAAGATATTTTTTCAAAAAAATTTGACTTTTTCGCGGAACTCACTGCACAGTATCGAGAAACTACTTATATTAAATATTGGTGTATTATAGTCAACAAAAGTTTAACATAAAAGCTGTAAGTTAACAAACGGTTGCTGGCGTACATAAATTAGAATGGCCAGAGAAGAAAACGTATATATAACATACGCTGATATATAGGAAATTATGAATGCAATTATTAAAAAAAAATTAAGATAATAAAATGTTATGTCTTTCGATGAATATCGTTGACAAAATAAAAAGCGTAAACAAAGTGTTTTGTATAACAGTAAAGTCGACGTCGCGACGCTGTCCACGTATCAATTGATTCGGTTGGCATTGAATAATACACGACGAATGCAAACAAGTGTGGGGGGAAAAACTGTTTCCGGTAGATTACTATTTAGTCAAATGATTGAGTATCAGAATCCGTTGGAAACGTTGCCGATCAAACAACATTAAATTACTTTGTGCTTATACTATCGAAATGGTGTGATAGATCGCTTGAATCATTACAGACATGACCGTGTGTATATGTAGAGGAAATTATCTATTACATGAACAAGTCTTTGAATCTTGACGTAATGACTACAAACTTTAACAGTTGGTCCTCCGATATTTGTTAAATTTTTTCTCTCGAAAATTGCACTTGAATACAATCACATTTGGAATATTTTGCTGATTGCTGTAATAAATTTATAACATTTTCACCAAATTTAAAACTCAGTAAAACATAGTATACAATTATCACTTTTAAGGTGTTAACTGTCACTTCTTGATGGAAAGGCATGATATTTTAAATAATAAAAACACATTTTTTTAGTACTTATTTCCACAATATATCAGTTGATAATGCTCGCGATGAGCGAAACCGGTCCTGATCAAAAAATATATTGTGGAAATAAGTACTAAAAAAATGTGTTTTTATTATTTAAAAAAAAAAGTATACAATTATGTTTAAGTTTTGTGAGGAAAATATATTTGAATTCCAATATAATAACAATATTAAAATAAACTTATATACTATAGTTAAAAAAATCATTTTTTGACTGAAGTGCATCACTCTAAATGAGCATTATAGATTCAAAACTTGAACGATTGGTAACATATATATATTTGGGAATTGATAAATGTATCATTAACTTATACGATTGATTTCAAATAGAAATAATTAGCCTAACCTTTCAAATTGTATGGTTGTATTTATATTACTTTGGCAGCCTTTTGTAAAAGCAATTTCAATAAAAAGGTTTTGATGATGATGACAGTTTGCTTTCCAAATAAAGATTCGTACTAATGAAAAATTATTCTTTTGATTTTTTGTTTTCGGTATGCTCAATAAAATAAATATGTTCTTTTTTTAATCTTAAGAATGTCTAAAACAATTTTACTATATTAAAATAACGTGTCAATAAGCTATTCAATTTGTGGTGTAACTAAGTGTAGCACTATTGCCAATTATATCATAAAACGAATATTCACTCATTGAACTAATATATCCCTTAGCTTAATCTATCGATATAAATTGACATTTAATCAATAAATGTTCAAATACTATCCAATGCGATTGTATATTAGTATCACATAAGTAAAGCCAGAAAAATGTCAACTTACTTCCATGAGAAAATGAAAAATGATTGATGACATCATCAAATTCCCATCAGCGCATCCGTCTTCAATTTTCTTTTATTTGTAAATAGACGCTATGTTTTGTGAATTGTAAATCATGTAAAATTGAATTGAAAAATCAAAACCGTAAAAGTCTTAACTAGTTTAAAATATCGTATATCTTCAGTTATAACAATTATTTATGCATCTTTACTCTTGTAAGTCAAATAAAAACAAGCCCCGACAAACGAGGATATAGTAAAGGACTTAATTTAAATATAATTTAGACGGTCAACTTTCTTTCGGAAAAACATATTTTGAATTATATAGTTTTTACTCTTCTGTATTTATTTACATCCCATTACACTCAACCATATAAGCAAATAATAAGTGACATGGAACACTTGATATTTTTTAAAAATATCAGCTAGGTCCGTGATGGTATTATACATGTCATAATTTATCATAAAAATGATTTAGGCAGATTATTTAAATATTTAAACATTTTTTTCTCACTGTAAAAATACTACTAAAAGTTGAAATAAACAATAAACAACTTTTGTCATTTGGTTACTCAGTTGATTTCACTTTTTTGGACTCATATTATGTATAAACTAAGATTCGTTGTTCCCTGCGTTAACCTTAAAATATTATATTGTACTTCATTATAAAAGACATATATCAATATCAATTAAATTAATTTTTTATTTGATAAATTCACATCGAAAAGTCTTCGGTGATACCGGGGCAGCAATTTTTTTTTTAGTTATGCAAATTGATCAATGTAATGTATTTTTTATTTACGGTTTAATTGCAAGGACAAACGCAAGATATTTATCCATTAAATAATAAAGTAACTAATTTTAGCCATGTTTAATGTACTATATAATATATAGTCAATTGAAACAGTAACAAATTGTATTAAATAAGAATGACTATTCAGAAATGAATTTTACTATTTATCTATATCAAAGAAGAAAACATGAGCCATAATCATTATTTTGCTATTACACTAGCTTTATAATTATTACTTATAAGTATCTTATAATTCCTATCAAGTCTCTCTTAAAATTTTTGGAAAAATAACGATAAATCAGTTATAAATGATCAATATTGACTCATAAGTTTGCCGATTTATTTATTAAAGAATAAATTTACTTTATGATATAACAGTATATGTGATGCGTATTTAAAAAACGTTAATTAATAAATAACTTTACTAGATGTCTTGTTGCAAAAATGAAATAAGCATAGAAAAAAAATAGTAAAAATGCGATCGCGTACATATACGCCGCACGGAGGTTTGACAAAATTAAATTAATAGTCAATGTTTGTAGCCCGCTGTGCAGAAGCTCGAATTACCGGTCGGTCAGTTTTTTCCATCCGCCTGAAAAAAAGGGAATGACATATAAAAAGCAATATGGCCTCCAGCGCGAGAGGAAATGTCAACGCAGGATTAAGTGACCGACATTACAGAAGGATAGGGCACTGTGTGATATATGGAAACTCTGCCAGAGGTTGTATCGATAGTTCAATAATTCAGATAGCTGAAAAATACTAAAAATTATCAACTCGACTCAAACGTCGCTTGAACGCGGATTTCGATTGTAAACCACTTTAAATATATCGTTCACAGCAAGCATTAACTTGTATCAAAATAAACTCGTTTAAAGTGACGTTATTTTGGGGATGGTTTTCAACTAACTGACAATATTGAAAAAAATGCCAAGGCATGCATTTAATTGATAAACATAAATACTTATTTTTATAAGTAAATGAGTTTATGAATATTCGCAATTAATTTTCATTTCTACCTATTTCACTTGTAACAATTCAAATTTCATGATAAAAATATATTTAAGTGAATTAAACTAAGTTAGAAGTGAAATATTTAGATCTTAACTAAATATTAAATAAAGTTGATAAGTACTTCGGCTTCACGCAATTTAATAATCTGTGATTTCATTTTAGCTATTTTCTTAATCTTTTAACAATTAAATACTTTAATTTTTTTTTATCAAACCAACATTTTCTACGACCTATTTGACTCATTAGACAGACTCACACAATCTGTAATAGTTGTATTTCACTAAAAGCGGGTTTTTATTCTTAATCAGTAACAATACTTGTTACGTATTTTTATTGATAGCATATTTTTTATCACACATACACGCTCTCTGTAGTTTTGATATTTTCGAATAAAAAATGACATTCTTCTAATAGAGAACTATTAAGCGATGGATGTATTTGATTTTTTTATAATGTTTATGCTTACTATAATTTGAAGATTAAATTATTTTTGATTTCATTGAACAATTGATTTATAAAATTCGATAACTGTCCGCATAACCCTCAGCGATAATGCGTGTTTATTTATTTAACGAATAGAAGAAAAAAGCGAATTGGTAGAATTTTCACCCCATTTCGCGAATTTAAAGGGAGTCACGAACTGTCCAGCGGGGAGGTAAAGAAATAGACAGGGAGGAACCGAATAGAGGGATGATTAATAAGAGGACGATAGCAAAGAGGAAATGACTAAATGAACGCGTCCGTTCCGTATGGAATCACACAAAAAAAAACATTATTTTTTCCCGAATGCATGTAATATATTCAATTAATTTAGATTGAAAAACAAATGTGTGGTGGAGGAAATAAAGTAAATGAAATCCTTTGTAATGTTATTAACTTGTGTACTTTGTTTTTTATATATTTCTGTACGAACTACACTACTTTGTTATAGCGTTTAATGTTTTTGTTGGCAGCCTGTGTTCTAAAATATCGGGGTCTTTTTGCTTTTGGCTTTTTGTTGATTTTATGCTACAAGAGATGGTTTTTAAATATATTTGAATACAATTCATTAATTCAATCGGCTTGTACTCATAAACAAAATAATACGGTGATAAATTAGTGATTATGTAAAGTTTTGTTTGTTATTCTACCATATTTTATTTTGATGGTGTTGCATAAGCAATATTAAAAATGAAGCAATTGGGTCGAATAGCTGTGAGAATTTCGTCTGGTATTTGATTTCAAATGCAATCTGGACCACTTTCCCCTATTTTATCACCAGTTGTAATAGTGTTAAGAACAAGTGCGAAGAATTTTGGAACATCTTTATGTGCTTATTGTCCTACGATCCCCTTGTTCTATATATTGCAAGATAGGAGTATTGTGTAAGCGTATTTCTGTTTGTATTGTTTAGTACTTTGTGACGATGGAGGAATTGCTGCGATATTTTATTTGATAAAGGAAGTCTTCCTACCCACTTAGACACGTCCATCACGCGCCCCCTCTTGTTTCTGGGCTTCAAGAGAAGGCTCGTGGTTTTTTTAGTCACCAAAGAAATGTTTAATGTTTATTTAACAATATAAGTGGTACTATATCAAAATAAATTCCCAACACGAATATCATTCAACGTTTAATTTCAAATATGAAAAAATAAAAGTCTAATTTTGGTGTAAATTTGCCAGAATATTGATATTGAAAATTAATAGATAACGAAAATTTTGAAAAAAAACAAATGTTAACAATTAGATTGAGTATATCTTTTTATCTTTCTTTCTTTTTCTCTTTTATTTTAACACTATAACATTTAAAAAATTTGAGAACTAAAATACATTGCTATTTTTTTCATCGTGTTGCAGTTTTAATGTTATGTCATTGAATATATCCCACGCACTTAATACGTGCGTAATTGTAGTTTTTTTCTACTGACAAAAAGTGACGTCTTATATCTGCTATCACATCATCACACGTTTTCATTAAGCGTATTCCAGGACCACAAATATTATCATATTATTGTTAAAATGTGTAATATTAGATTGCTTATTACACTTTCCTGAAGGAAAAATTACGAACTGGAATATTAAGAGTGATTTAAATAATTTTCTAAATAAATTAACGTCGCCTTTGGTTTTCACCAAATTTAATATAAATTGCCGGGAGCGCATAGCGTCGAGTAGTTATAGTGGTTGTAAAACAAACGAATATGCCAAATCATCTGAATAGCCGTGGACGGTCAAAGAGAATAAGTCATATATTTGAAATGTATGTCTGAACATCTATATTTCAAGTTGTTTGATGACATCAAAAGCTCTCTGTCTTTATGATCTCCTGGTATAGCTCGCAGTTAAAGGGATGGTAATGGAAAAACGTGACCGATGAGTGGTGATTTTGCTCGCTTTGATTTATAATGGTTGCCAAAAAAGTTGGTGTCATTTTTTATCAGGCGATTGAAATAATACAATAACTTTTTCGGGACATCTTTGAAAAAAAAGAAATAATAAAATATTTATTGATATTTGTTTCTCGAAAAATATGTCGCTATCATCAGTTCTTTAAGTTGTACTAACATTAGAAACTCAATAACTTATATCTTGCTTTATTTCACTATTAAAATATTGTTAAAATAAATAACAAATTTCTTTTAAATTTTTGTCAAATTAACCTGTCATACAAAATTTCAATTGATGGAGCTTTCTACGTTTTCACGTGTTGTGCTACTAACAACCCGGGTTTCGCCTTTCAGCATATTTGTGTATTCTATCTCACAGATACAACAGAACTGACAGAAGTTTCAACAATTCGAATTTGATATTGAAATGCCAACATGCGTCTTCAGTTGATATAATAAATTCTTAGTTATAAAGTTTAATTTATTTTAATAATTTAGTTCTTATACATTTTTCATGAAATAAGGCTTATTTTATTTCACGAAAAAATGCATGTTTTATATTTACCACAAGGAATAATTTTGTCATAGAAAAAGGTTAATTACATTTAAATAAAACTGTTCCCCACCGGTCAACTAAATAACATATATCCGGTAAAAAACGAATCTTCTTATACAATATCTTTTCCTGATTCAGAGCAAATGAACTTCAAAAAGACTGAACAGAAGTTCTCTTCAAGAACTAATTGTTACTTATTTTTATTTACATTTTTAGAGAGAGAAGGTATAGAAGGATATGACTGGGAATAAAATATTCGCTAATCAATTATCATATCACAGCTTAAGGATGAATCGGGTGGGAGGAAATTGTCAGATATCAGTGTCTACAAACAGATATAAAAAAAATCAATCTTCCCTTTATAGGATACACACCAAAAAGACCATTGCACCACGAATTTATTATAAAGAATTGAGAATGATGTTATATTTTATATCGCTTTAGTCCACAAACCGATCGTCGGAAAAAACGTACTGGTAAAATGATGTCTTCTATTTCTTCCTTATTTTCCCCATCCTTTTTGTGAGAGCAATCCTCTTCGATACGATGCGGTGGTATTTTTTCCTTTTTTTATCGAGACGCGAATTGGACAGTTTGTTAGTGGACAAGGGTCAGAGCTCTGAGAGATAAGGGTAAAGATAAAGTGAATTTGTAAGAAATAAGTTAGAGCTCTCTAGAGTAAACGATAGAGATGTTGCTTTTTTGGTATCATGTGGTCAAAGGGTCACGTAAGTTTTACATTTATCACGGTTCTGCTTTGATCGGAGCTTTCTTGAAAGCTCTTCTTTTATAAAAGAGGTGGCATTGAAATGTAACAAAAAGGTTGGGGAACCAAAGCGTTCTCTTGGTACTGTAGATTAAATGTCAATTTACAAATTAAATATCGTTTTATTAGCTCATTATTAAAATCTTTATAATTTAAGGTTAAAATAAAAGTTTATTATTCAAGCTTCCCGTCATAGCCTTCGTGTAAAATAATTCTTTATCAATTAAAAGACAAGTATTATCTGCGAGTTGACGTTAAAATATTTTTTTATATGCATGTTTACATGTGTTTGTAGATAATTTAGAAAAAGTACGACGCATTTCATTAAAAGGTATTTTAGTGTCAAAAACATAACTAAAAATTATGAAAATAAGAAGAAATTTATTTTCAATTTTGAATATCTATAAAAAAATATGTTTTATTAAGACTGTAAATATAATCAGAGGTTAGAGCCGTCATTTTCATTAATGTTTCTAGGTCGTATTATACATTTGAAACGAAGTATTCATTAAAAATAAAATGCTATATTTGGTTAGCGAATACTTTTGGCTATTAATTTTTATGTCAAAAATTTTTAAAAAATACGATCACAGTGATTAAAAAAAAGTTGGTTAGTTTATTTTATCTAAATGTTTTCATACAAAAAATGTGTTATTTTTCTTGTAAAGCTCTTTGGTTCAATAACATAACACTTACATTTAATGGCCCCTCTTTCATAGGAATCACCAATTGAAATTCAATTTATTTTCTCTTTTGTATAGTAGAGTGAAAATCTAATGAAGCGGTCACGTGTGTAAAGTGGAGAAACTTCAACTCTTGGTCAGTTTTATAGAACAAACATTTTTTGAGAAAGATTTATAAGTTGTTTGAAAAAAGAACTATTTCTAGTCTGGTTTCCATAGACACGTTAAAGAATTCAGTTTTATTTATTTAATTTATATTACAATTAATTTAAACAAATCCATTTTCGATACTTACATTAAAAATTTTAACTTTAATGGAATTCATTCAATAGAAGTTGGAGAGAATTTTAGAATACTCAATAGATTTTTAATACATAATAAATCGTAGCTAATATAATGTTTTAATCGTTAAAACCAATTTATTATCTTTGTTTAATGTACGATTTTATACAATATAAATTATATCACGATTTGAATAAACGACAAGCAAAATGGTTAACATTAAAAATTGCATCGTAGACCACAAATATTTATATTAGTTGTAGATGATAACTGTAAAATCTTCAATTGGATTCTGTGCATAATATACTATATAACATTCTGTATACATGTGATATTTAATTTATTTCAATGTTAACTTTAAATGATTTTGGAATTAACAATCAAGTCAACGTAAAATGTCCAGAGATATTAGATGAAGTTTGATTTATATATGTGGAGCTTACGTCAGAGTGCTGTTTTCATTTGGGAGAACTTATAAAAAGGCGTAGAAGCGTAAAGTGGCGAGGGGGTGACGTATCAAAGAAAATTCACATTGAAGTGTTTTTAACAGTTCGCTACGTTAACTTTTTACCACTGAAATGACTTGGCGATTCGTTAAACGTTTACTCACAGATTTGAGTCGATTAGGCTGAAAAATTCGAGAGGGGATCAAAGGACTTCACGAGATGTAATTTGATTTAAAGTTATAGAAAGGCATCGGATACTAAAATGACACTATTTTGCAATATCTGTGATTCATATGATTCGATTATATTGATGGTATAAGATTTTAAGAAATCTACTTATTTGTATTTAAAAGTGCCTCAAAAGATATTTTTTATATAGTTTATTGTATTATAGTATTTATATCGTATAAAAACAAAAAAGTATACCACAATGGGTTAAATTTTATTAAAAGAAAAAAATGCCAATAAAATGACGTTTTTAATACAGTTTGAATGTTCTTTACGAATACAAAAATTATACTTGAAATGTGTTGATAAAATGATAACTTTTTTAAAAATCATGAAAACACCAACATTTTGTTGTTAAAAGTAAAAATAGTTTATAAGAAAAGTATATACGCAAAAAAAAATCAGAGTATCAAATTTTTGTTGTTTCTTTGGAACACGAAAAAATATACAATACATATAACAAGTATCGATGTATTAAATTTAATGTAACCTTTTAAAGTCGAACATAGATAAATGATTCGAAACGACTCACAACTAATGTAGCGTATCGGATTAGATAACATATTCAGTACTTTCAATGTTGTATTTTCCAGCGATATATCATATTTTTCTTCGATAAAATGACAGCGAAAAAGGAATATGTTTCCACAAAAGTAAGTAAGGTTTATTGTCGATTAGGGAATTGATAAAGAGAACACTGGTCACCGGTTGGTGATCAATCAATGTTCGTTTTTATTTATCGGAGCAAGGAAAGTCTCCGGCAAATTGAGTAAACTACAGTCGATCTAATATTGCTTATAAATAATTCATTTAAAAAGACGTTATGAATTATCGTTATTTTGAATTCACTTCGGTAATGAATCCAACAAAAACTTTATATAAACTATTTCCATTTTCCTACAATTACAAATATCTTATAAATCATAATTTTTTTTAATTGAGATGATTTAATATCATTAACTTCAATAAGATAAATTTTAAATACAAGGAGTAAAGAACGTTGTAAGTTAGACCAACGCTTTTAAAAAAAGCTCTCTTTTATAATACACGCTCTGTTATTTCGCAAACACTAGACAAAAAAATCATAGCTTTACATTTAGTTATATTCACACTGTTACATAAAAAAAAATGCGTTCGTCACAACAATGATAATTTGTCACACATAATTATTACTTTCACCACAATATTGTTGCCAATATTTTACATCACATAAAATCTATTATTCCTTAACAATTTGCATACACAAGCTCGTTACTTTGTGATAGTACCAAGAAAAAACACACCTGTTTGACTTTTTTATTTAATAAAGCCCTTTAAGGGTAAATTTGATAAAAAAATTGAATTGGTATTTTTCTGTTTGTTCAATTAGGGAAAGATATCTAACAAGTAAGAGAATATTAATAAATTCGTTTGTAAAGCAAATATTTATACAGGTAGACGTGAACATTGTTGATGATTTAGTATTAACATGTTACCTTGATGTCAATTTGTGTTTACTTATTCGATATCAAATGATCCTTTATGAATGCGTAATAAGGATAGGGATCCTTTTTGATATACGAGCAGTTACTTTGCATACGCTCCGTGAGAAATAATACATATCTTTTACGTTGAATAACATTCACGTTTTTTTTAGGAGAAGCTTCCAGTTTTTTTGAACGCTTTTTTGGAATTGCTAATGGAATAAATTGTGTGAGAAAAAATAAGGAATATTATATTGGGGACTACTTATTATGTATAAATTAAACAAATTGTGGTGATCCTAATGTTTTCTTTTTTTTGTCAAGATCGTTACTTTTTTTTCCATTTTAGATAGAGTGACGCGTATAAACAAAAATTATATGAAAATATTTTTTTATTGTTTTTAAAACCAAATTTATATTTTTAAGCATACCTGTCAAACGATTTTTATGTATGATATAATAAATTTATTATTAATAACTTTATTATCAGATATATAGTTACTCTCCTTTCGCTTATAATTATCTCATATGGACGTGTGTAGGAAGCGATAAAAAATCATATAAGTACTCTTGAACAGAAATTCATTATTCTCTTGAATAATTTATATAATAACAGAAAATTTCCATTTCGGAAGTCGAAGTTCTGACCCTTTAATTTGTGTGCTTGTTAAAAGCCGAAAACATTATTTGTCGACGACAAAGAATTTTTTTAATAATATTATATAATTATTGAAAACGGTATTCAATAATTATCGTAATTGAAAATTTTAGTTAACCTGTAAAATAAGAAATACAAAATATTAAAAAAGTCATATATTTTCACCCATGTAATATTATAATGGGTAAAATTTGCTGGATTTGCTTTCCATCAATCTTGTTGACAATCGTTCTTACCTGATTACCGCATTGTCAGTACATGTAAATTATTGTAAGCTAAGTGTCAACACCTGGCCGACATTAATTATATTGGAATGCAATCAGGTGAACATCTGCTAATCGCTCGGAAGGTTAATTTGTAATGCAAATTTCGCAGCGCCTAATTGCATGCATATTTAATTGTAGTCAAATAAAGAATATTTCAAGTTACTTGCTGTCAATTAGTCTTAGAGAGAAAACATTAATTGTGCAATATTAAAAGAAATACTTAATGTAATGCTTTCACGTATACTTTTTTTGTGATCAATACCCGTTTGATTCATCGCAATCATAATTAACTGATAACATATAACTGTACTGACAATACTGATATGATGTAGAGAATAAAAAAGATTGAAAAATTACGTCTTCTTTGAAATGGTTTGTCATGTGTTTGGTTAATCAGCTAAATATTAAAAATATTTATACATTTATTGCTTGATTTTTTTCGTGAAATTCAAAATCGCTATTTGCTAATCAAAGGTAAATGAAAAATAAATATTGAAATATAATACTGTTTTTTTTTACAAAATTTTTAACAATTCAAATTTGATATTGAAATTCCATCAAGCACCTTCAGTCGATATCATAAATTAAATGTGTTAAATCTTTTAAGCGGTTTTTCTGTGAATTTCGGTAAAATAAATTTAAATAGGTACTCAATTAATTGCTAACAAATATTTATACTATCACATCAAAAATGTTTTAAAATTTTTCGGACTATAAGCATATTATTATATTTTTTATTATTTTATCAGATCCATCAAAAAGTTTTTTCACAATTGTCACTAGTGTCAATTTAAACCGAGAAAAATAATTATTATAAAATATAAATGACGTAAAAAAGCATTTGATTTCTTTATGTCTTATATTTTATACAAATACTTGAAATCATGGACAATGCGAAAATATAATGCAATTCAAAGGAGAAATGCCATCTCAAATACAAACGTTGATGACTTTTTATGGTAGCTTTGCTGAGACTTGTGAAGATCGCTTAAGGAAATCTTTTACAATAGACCACGAATGTCGATAATGATTTCCATATGATAGATACTTGTAGATAGATTGTCAACAGTAGAGCTTCAATTATTCGAGTTACATCTCTATAGACAAAATCCTTAGTAATGTTTTGTTATTTGATTGACAGTCGCCAGCATCGAACTTGTCACAAGCTTACGGTCTTCACACTGTACTATATTGTTTGATATACAATATTATTATGGGAAGCCTGAGGCAAGAGCGGTCTCCCGGTGTTTATTTTGATTCAGCAGCCACGAGCGCCAATATTTAATTGTTTAATCAAGCGGCAGTTTGCTCATAATTAATGTGCACTTTAGCCGGTATTAGTGTACTTAGCGGATAGTTGCCGACGTAATTATTAGCATATTATCTGACTGCAATAATGCAAGCATAATCATCTAATGCACCACGACTGGCCGCTAAATATTGCATGGTGTACAAAACAGAGCGTCGACTACGTTTCGCCAAATATTATTACAGTTTATAATAAGTAACTTGAGAGAGTATATATTCCTAGTTTTTTTTAAATATTTTGTGACACCCGTTTCGATAAAATTAACAAATGGATACCATTAAATATCGTTAATATTTGAAAATATTCAAGTGTGATAAGAGTGAATGCAATCACAGTAATTAAAAAATACAACACGTTTTTTTGTAATATATTAATTACGTTGATAAGAACCGTTTTTGCTAATCACAATGATTTTCCACGGATACTTCTTTGACTAATCACTTATAAGGTGTTAAATGTCACTTCTTGATGGAAAGGCATGGTATTTTAAATAATTACAGCACGCTTTGTTTAGTACTTATATTCACAATATATTTTATGATCAGGACCGGTTTCGTTCATCGTGAGCGTTATAAACTGATGCTGACTAATAGCAAATATGTCATTTGGAATTAAACCTTATTGTGACATTTTTTATTGTTAAAAGTTGCGTGGAATGATAATTGCTTCTATCATTCATTAAGTCTTTGTAAAAAACTGAAAAATAACATATTTGATCAATTTCGTAGCAATTACTTGATTTATAATTCTTTGCTAAGTTAAGCTGTGTGGATTTAACATTTTTGTATTGTTTATTTGTAACGAAAAATGTTTTCGCAGCGTAGCACTAACAAGTGGTGTGTGACATACGTGTATTTTAGAAAAATAAATTTGTAGCATAAATTTTTATACATCTTTATTTTAAGTCATTCAAAATCAACCCGTTGCAAAATTTTTTTAATGATTTAATGTATGCACAATATCTCAATTATTTAATCAAATGAATCAAAATGAAAAATATACTGTCCAATTACGGCGAATTGTTAAGACTACACATGAATTTCCTTTGCTGTATTTCACCGTATTACATCTTATGTATTATATTCCAGATCAAAGTAAACTAATAAACCTTATATAGCAAGCAATGTGTGTTGAGCTGATTTTTTTTTAAATACGCAAACGAAATGAATATGAGAAAAGTCATACCTTACTATAGATATAAATAGTGGCGTCCTGTTTTGCATGAGCAACAAACTTAATATTATGAGGTTTTATAATTAATACATTTTTAAATGCTCTGTATATTATTATAAACACATATCTATTTTACTCATGAAGAATATATTCTAAAATATTTTTCTTTCATATCGATTAATACACCTAGCTTTAAATATGAAATATTGCGATTTAGTCAGAAAACTTACTAACAAAAATAGGTCACCGTCTAATGGTTGTCATTAATTCTCTTCCTGCCCTCCTCGGTAAAAGGTTGATTGAATACTCTTATTGAACATAAAAAAACAAAAAACAAAAAAACAATAAATTCGAGTATAAGGTTTATTGTCAATTCTAGCGAGCTATAATTTATTGGTTCATGAAATATTTCTAAAAAAACCATAAACTTACCAATTTCTCTCATCAGATGACTTCAGTAGCTTTTTCCTGTTAAAAATGCTCTAAATTAATGAGGTAACTGATCTGTGTAATTTAGTAGTAAAATATGTTTAGGAAATATATTGGTTTTTTTTATATTATGACACTGCCACTCCATCAATAGATGATACAAATAAACTCAATGTTCTTAATTAATTACCTAGATTTTGTTTAATGTTAATTGTACAAAACGTTTTTAATTATATATTTGTAATCAGGCAATGTGATTACAATCGAGCAGAATCAAATTAAATATGAAATAAAACGCCTTTGTTCAATTAATCCAAAAGTCATTATTTTTAATTATCATTAAGTCCCTGACAAACGTCGCAGTGATGTCTAACCATTGCATCGCAGCCCTTGCGATTTGAAGATAACGTTGATTATTTTAATGAATTTCATGCAGATAAAGCCTGATGATTTGACGGCCTAGAATTAAAACAGTGGCGTAGTTTTTCAAAACGATGAAAACAGCTTCCCGGTTTCGTTCAATATGAAAACAGAGTTAGTTTGCAGTGTGAACTAATTGGAATAAAATAATACGTTTTGCGTTGCTATCTTACTTAAGTCTCACCCATTTAATAATATCAAATTATCTCAGTATTATTAGACGAATATATTAGTATATATTGGAATAAAATATCGCTATTTTTTAATAACATACTGCAGACTTTTTTTCTATCCAAACATTATTGGGAAGACATCAAGCAGAGTGAATTAAAAGATGGGAAAAACATGTTGAGAATTGTTTGATCTTGGGAACTTTTGCATGTAAATTGTGAAACAATACAGGTTATCCTCCGCTTATGACCGAGATACGTTCCTGGACTTTGGTCATAAGTCGAATTGGTCGTAAGTCGAATTTCATACAAAATATGTATATACTTAGATATAAAAATAAAACATGTGTATTTATTTATATTTTAAAATTTATACTTATTTATTAATACAAAATAATATATTCACCATATTAATATTTAAAATATTTCGACATCTGTACTTATATAACTACAATCTATTGCTCATCATCAGTAGTGGAAGAAGAAGCAGTAGTAGTCTTTTTAAAAATTATTTCCAATTTTAGTTGAGTTGTTTGTTTCTTATCCCTGTATATTGCAGCGTAATGCATTTTATAAAAAAATGCTATTTTTTGGTCGTAAGTGCGAATGGTCGTAAGTCGAGGACTAGCTGTATATTTTTTTCAAAAATACGAACATAGTAACCTGTTAATTTATTTTGATTGTTATTTAATCTATGGATTTAGTGGTCTCTTAGCATCGGTTAATTGAGGGTTGGATAAACATTATTTTTTTTAAATTTTGATGTTCCCAGCTATATAGAATATATAAGAGAAAAATTAATTTTCATATTAAGGTTCCCAAACCTTATGTATGTTATTTGCGAGAAATTAGTTTTATATTCAAATGCGATATATTTATTGAATCATCGTTTCAGAGAAAAAAAAATCGTGGATAAACATGGTCTGAAAATCTAAGGAATTAATTTTTTTCATCTCGACATGATAATTACGTTGTAAGTTTGATAGAAAAGCTTGAAAGTGTACGCCACTTAATAGTAAAGGGGTACGTAGCTGACTCCTGGATATAAACCCTTCCTTCCCAGGTTCACGTCCCCGGGGATCATAGATGTAATTAATCTACGGAAGCCGCTTGGCCAGGCTGATAATTATTACAAGCGGAAATATCCTGATCGCAATTTTATTACATTTGAATATCAACGTGACTTAGCATTCCACATATTGTAAAAATTGTGATTGGATTTTTCCTGCTCTGATGAAATTAAGCGTTTTTGGCTTAATGACTCTTCAATTTTATTTGTAGCTCTAATTGTTTTATAAAATTTCAACATTGTGCGACCGAAATAATTTACAGACGTCTTGTTGTTTGCAAATTTCAGCTAAGATTAGTTAAAAAAAATATTTTACCATTTCTAGTCATTAATGAGGATTGCAAGTTACATCCTCGATTTCTCAGCTTTGCTAAAATTGTTACTTAAATAGCAAACGTTAGAACTGTTAAAATAAAAAAAATGTTTTCATTTTTTTAAATGTATGCAAATTTATATTGACTATAAAATTTATTTAAAATTTACGTTAACAATGGAAGTTTTTTACGAAAAAATAAACAATATATATCGAGGCATGATGTATTGTGTACCTTTTCTACACAGCTATATAGATAAATAATAAATATATAGATAAATAAATGTACGTTTAAACATAATTCCGACGATGATGTGAGACGAAATAGCTACCAACTATATCTTATAAAATTTATTACTAAAATAAATTTCTATTTTTGAACGCGTTATAATGGAGTTCTACCAAGTAAATGCCAGTTCAATCAATACATTATTCATAGTTTTGAACACAATTTTTTTCAATGTTTATATCATATGTGCGGAAAATAAGTAAACACGCATATATATATTTTCATAAAAATAATATTTGTAAATATTCTTAATTACATAATAACTATTTCTTCTTGCTTTTGAATGACATAGTACTTTTTGCATTGGCATGGACAGTTAATTTAGGCGGTTTTAGTAGATTGATGGTGTTGGGTGTTGTAGGGTTAATCTGATGTAGCGGCGCGTGCCTCAGCAGGGATTCCTTGCATCAAAGGGTTAAATACAATTTTATTCTTTAAATTGTAGGATCAGACATGTAGCGCTTACGATACTTTTAAATATGCAGCCATTGATGATGGAAGTAATTCGCTTAATAACTTTGAAGCACATTTTTTGTAAGCTTTTCTATTAATCTAACAAATCGCGAACATGCCATTGTGTTGAAAGAAATATAATTTACTTACGAACATCGATCAATGAAATTGTAAACTTAGACTATGATTTATATTTATGGTCACTCTGAATGTATATGATTTGAAGTTGTAGTTACGAGAACTTGTTTATTATTAAGTCATTCAATAATTATTTATTTTTGAAGGAATGTGGATAGATACAGTGATGCTTAGTAAATTACTTCTTCTCAAAAGTACCGAATGTGACACATTTACCGATTAGAGTGACTTTAAACAAGGTGTTTATTGTACAAGCCTATCGAATAAATCAACGCAACATGTGACTCCCAGAATACAAAGCGTAAAGTAGCACGTTAATAATATTTTACTTCATATATATAACATAACAAAATGAAAAATGAAAATCTTCTTCTTGATATAATAACGAAAAATGAAATGTATTTATTATTTTCGCTTGTCTTAATACAAAATCTCTGTGGGCGGTGTGTAATTATGCGCCGAATGAATGTATTTGATAATGACTAATACGCAATTTATGCCATCGTGTTAATCATTTTGAAATGGCAGTATGCAGGACAGCTCATTGGAAGGGGAGGAAAGTTCTGCTACTTGTATTTGACACCGAAGGGTTAAGTCGGTCATGTCTGAGATTGTGTAGCTATACACGAAAAGATTTGAAACAGTTTTTTTTTCACAAAAGTTGTAACAGTAATCTTGAGAATGCATTTAGTTCAACGTTTATTTTTCTGATTTTAGTGAAGTCTTATTTGAGTTGCCGGCTGTAAAGAGCCAATTTTCTTAATTCCGAGAAATCTATTGGACGTTGAACTATTTAAATTTAATGTTATGTTTTGTGCAATTTAGTCGACGCTTAATTTTATTGGTAATTAATTGTCACTAATATATATCTCTGGCTTATCTTTCTGATGAAATAGATCAAGATTGTAAATTAATCTGGTTACTTAATCACTATATTTTTTGATAAATAAACCATACTTGCAAAGATAATAAAAGGATGTTTTCAATTCATTTATATTCATCAACTCTAATGTCCGTTCACTTTACCAATGTCAATAATGAGTTACCTATCACCAACGTTCAGTTGACCTCAGATTTTGAGGTATTTATTGATAATATTTTTCCCTATCAGTAATCAATTGAATTTATCAAAAATACCTATTACATCAAGTGTTTTGCAATTAAAAAAAAATAATCTAAATCAATAATATATTCCAATGTAATTTTATATCATAATGATTCAAAATACTCTTTTTATGAAACAAAAACCTTGTGAAAATGTGTTGAAAGTGTAGTTGAAGTATGGATTTTTTATTATTTCATAAAATAAATCATAATTCTCTGAAAACATTTTTAGAGAAGTATTGCAAAAAAGTCTGGTAAGCAATATTAAATAAAACAATTCCGTTGTTTAGATCTTATGAAAAAAAATGCACTTTATTTTTATTTTTACAAATATAAAAAGTATGCTTCTACTTGAATAAGTTCAAAATTAATTGTACATTTTCAAATGAATTTTCTTCGATTTTTGGTTACTATGTTCTTTACGCCAAAATAGATATATCTGAGCATGTTCGGAATGTCTCTTGTGGTCCACAGCCGTTTCTTTGTTCCTCTTTGTTGCATTCTCCCCATGTGTTTGCTGAAAAAAATATATTTTACCACTTAAGAATCAAAAAAATATACGACTTTTATATTACTAGCCTCTCAAATATTGATTGGAAGATACCAAAGGTTACAAAAAATGAACAATTATTTCAATTATAAAACGTTTTATCATATTTTTATGCGCTTGTATTTTTGGTCACACTTCCTTGAATTCTTTTTATAACCTATTGCGAATCAAAATGAAATATATTTCTTTATAATATTTAAACTTCAAGCAGTTTTACAAAGTAGGCTACAAGATAAAAATATTTCATCTATGCTTGAAATCTATTTCCAACAATGATTAATACTGTTCAATAAAAAAAAATATCATATCTACAACAAAGAACGACAGAGCGATGACAGTATTATGACTGCATTTTTTAAGCTTTTCCGCTTATGTAATACAAAGTTTTTACCTGTTACCCACGTCCATTGTAGTACGCAATGTTTACACTGTGCTTCAGGCAGTTGTAGCGATAGTTTGAACATGCCTGTTCTATTCTCCTCGATTTCCCACTTCAATTTTCCATCTGTTGTCTTCAATTGCATATCAGAGTAACATTCAGCGCTCTCTTTTTCATATTTATCCAAATTACAGAGAGTGAAATTAAAATATCCCATATGCTGGGCGGTGACCATAATATCAATGGGCATCACACTTCCTGGCTTGTAGCTGAAAATTGTCGAACAATAATGTTAGTCAACATTAAAACATGTTTAATACTTTGCAGATTTTTTAGTATGACGCTATTTTTTTTGCAGCATACCTCTTTGCAATTATTTTTCCAGAATCGAAAGATCCTCCGATTTCAAATTTCCTAGGAGTTGGTTTTGAGTAGCTGTCTCCGCAGAATCCACACTTTCCTCCGTTTGTGACCCATTGTTCCTATGAGCATTTAAATGTAAAATTTAAAATTTTATTCGAAAATACAACATCATTTTAAATAAGCTAGAATAAAATAAAATAGGACTTTCATCAAATCTAATAGAAAACTATAAAATATAAATTCAAAAGTTGACTAAAATGCTGGATAATCTTACTCCAAATCCACCGCAGTTTTGACCATCATCGTCCCAGAATGGAGGCAATGATGAGTCAAAACGCCAGAGAGATCCCCTGTTGGCTGGATCTAAAACCATTCCATGTCCTTGGATTAGTACAAACAAGCAAGCCAAAAGGCCCAACTTAGCAAAAAACTGGGACATACTTTTAACTAATTAACAACAACACTGCAAAAAAAACTGATTGTTAATTAATGAGATGCATCTTTTTGAATTAGCCTTATTATATATACAGCATGTTACCGGGTGATTTGAGAATCGTTCGATATTTGATTTAGCTAGTTTTTTTTTTATTATTTCATATGTGACTAGAAAATCTTTTTCTTCCATTTTACAAAAATATAATAACACGGTGAAAAAAATAGCAATGTATTTTAGTTCTATAAAATTATTTTTAAATATCGTTGATAGCTTTTTCGGCTCACACCATCCTCAGAACTAAAATGCTTTTTTTTTTTTTTAATAATTTTTTAGAACTTAAATACATTGCTATTTTTTTCACCGTGTTATAATGGAGTTCTACCAAGTGAATGCCAATTCAATCAAAAAATAAAATAGCTTAATATTTCATACATACGTATGTTAATTTTTTCAAACGAATTATATTTTACGACATTACAAAAAACAACAATCAATGCTTCAAACATTTGACCAAAGATTTTAATTATATTATTTGACCAAAATTTTTATGTTTACTTGAAAGTAAATATAAAAAGTATGTCAATGAAGAAACCAAAAATAGTTTGTTCAATTGGCAATACTTGAAAACTTTAAAAAAAATCATACTACAATTGGGAATTTTACTGCAACATTTTTTGATATTATATAAAATATATAATCATCATATCTTTAAAAATCTTTTCTGATAAGAAAATTTAAGCATTGAAATTAAGTGGGTATGTTCTTTATTATTCTATTTAATCATTAAATCAATTTTAATTTAAAAATTATCTATGGCTTAGTGCAATTTTTACTATCTATAGAGAAAAATAATGATCAAAACAATATCATAAATTATACTTCTTTTAAAATGGAGGCAAACGCTTTTTGTTTACAATATAGTTATCAAAAGTTGATCCATTTAATCGTTATCTTTGTTTTTTGAAATTAAAAACAAGAAAAATCTTAGATCCTAGGTTTTAAGATAAAGTATATAGGGTGATTATCATTATTAATTAAATGACAATTTTTAATTCTACCGAATTTATTATAACATAAAAAAGCAGAAAAATTAAATTATATAATGGGATCGATTAATATAAAAAACAACCAATCAAAAATAAGAAGATTTAATTTTTTATTGTAAACAAAATAAGTTTTCATTTAACTACACTCTTAGCTGAGTAAAGTTTTTGTTGAATTCATTAGAACAATAAAATATAAATTCAAACAATGTAAGCCTTCATAGATAATGAAAACGAACACCATTGAGTCGAACACATTTTTAGCAAAATAAAATTTTAGACACTGAATTATTTCAATTGAATTGGAAATAGTTGGCAAGAACTATTAAATAGTTCGTCTTTCCATTTTAAGCCACATATGCTCATAAAAATATGATGCCTGACATAATGCTTGTCATTTCATTGAAAAAATAAGTATTCAAATATCTTATTGTAAATCTTCAGTGTTTTATGATAAGAGTATACAAATATGAAGTACAAAATAACCCGTTTGTAAGGTACAGTTTATTTTTATCCTATAAGACAATAATATACGGAACGTGTTTTCGTATAAGAATTATTAAAATTAAATTATACAATTGATGGTTTGTATATGAAATAAAATCTTCCGTTCCGTATTTTAGTTGTCAATTTTTCCAGTGCGATGACAGTCGTTAGTCCTATGGAAATTCCCATCTTGTATGTTTTTGTATTCACTATAAAAGATTAATACTGGTATGTTGAACCCTTTTATGGTATCATGTTGAAAATATGCCTTCAGATTATACAAAGCTGATTGAACAACTCACATTCGAAACTGGGTGAAAGATTAATAATTCCTCTTTTAATTGAGCAACGGATTTAATACTAATTACGAACGGAAAATATACACATCAGCGATACAATGATAGCAAATGTTTATCTTTCATTTAATGTTACTTAATATTAACAAATAACATAAATAAGCATAATTTTATAAAACATACGCTATATTTTTACGATTCTCTGTCCTCCACCAGTTTCTTTGTTTCCTCGCAGATCATCTCAGAGTTCAGTTATCATCATCAGAAAATTTCAAGTCAAGTCAAATGAGTCTTGAGTTATTATTTATTTTAGACACAATATGAAGCCGACTAGTCCATTATCTTATTTCCATGTTCCTGACAATATTGAATCATTGTACCCATAGCATTTTCGTAAAGTATACGGTTACCCAGATATTCGTTAAAATGTAAAGTTTATTCTATACTGTATTCTTCGTAGTTTTTTGAATGGATTTGTAGAAAGTTTTTGTGATAAGTTAACTGCTAAAAAAGTTCATTCAAAACTACATTCTGATAATTTTCTTTCAATAAAAAAAACATTTTACAATCATATCCATTTGATGTTTTTATGAGAATATTTTTAAAAATATTTAAAAAGGTTTCATAAATGATCTGTGAAACAACATTTAATATTTATAAAAAAGCGTAAACATAATGGCATCACAAACTTTTTCTTAGTAGATTTTGAATTTTTAGATTCTGATGAAAAAAATATATTTTGGAAATAGAAACTAAAAAATGTGTTTTTATTATTTAAAATATCATGCATTTTCTTCAAGAAGTGACAGTTAACACCTTAAGCATGATTAATTTTTAGAATGATTGTTTTCGTTTGGTCCGATTTTTTTCAAAATTTATGGTTTCCCTTATAGCATTACTATTCCTTCAATAGTTTTGTTCTTCAGATTAAATGCATTTTTATATAAAGGTACGAATAATATTTAAAAATCTTACCAACGTAACAATTACATAATAAATAAATAAAAATCGAATTGCCGATAAAATTAAATACAGTTTGACGATCGTTTTAACCCTTTGTGCCCTTGCGGAGGGGGTGACTTGCCATGCGTTCAGCCCTCCGTAGAGAGGTTGCTGAAAATTCCGCCCAGCCGCCTGTGAAAATCATTTTTCCCGCGAATTAAATCCGTAATTAATAACTTTCAGCATCAAGAGATCGCTCGCATATTTTTTTCTTTGAGCACGGGTACAAAGGGTTGAATTCCCTTACAATGGCGGGATCATTTATATAAGCTTAAAAACAGATATGTACTAAAAGTAACTTAACCGTGGAATTCTTTGAATATTTATATCATAATAATTCATTAACTTTGAAAGTACGCACAGTGCTCACTAACTCTTCAATAAAACTGCTTGCTTTTTTACTGATATTCTCGAAAACTTCCATTTTTGGTCTTCAAATAAATATTGGTAAATACTGGGGAGTGAAATATATATTCACAGAATATTGTTACAACCTATTGATAAGGAAATGTTTAAAATAAATTCAAGGGAATCGGTATTTTTAGTGTAATATTTTCTATCAGCCTTCGTTAATTCGTTAAAGTAGAGCATTCAGTAACAGAGAAAAATGAGTTCCAGCAATGAAGTACTTTTGAAATATGTATGAGGAGTTCATATAACTTATACAATCGCTTTTTATATGGTACAAAAATATACTTAAGAAATTATAGATAAAAAAAACGATTAATTTTTTATCTGGGGTAAGCAGTCGAGGAGTATTTTAATATTGTATAAAAAAATATGTATATATAACTCAATTAGACAAAAAAATATATCGCTTTTTTTAAAGTGAACTTTTGTCTACTGTCATTTGAACCCTTCTAATAGCACGTAATTATTTCATGCGTTCTTTTCCTGCTATACTTATTATATCTTCCATCCAAGCTTTGGTCATTGAAGCTATTATGAGAAGGATTAAATTATACCTACGGTAGAAAGGCTGACCGTAGCAATAGTGGCACTTATACCTCTCGTAGCTCTCGGTTGACCGCTACGCCGGACAATTTCCGGAAACGACCGTCTGCAACCGACTTCCGCCTGGAGCTTTTTTCTTCCCCTTCTTTCTATGCCATTATCGTAGCAGACAAAAATTCATGCGGGTCCTTTTGTTTTTTGTTTTCGGTACAGTCAATTTTCAAAACAATTACGATGCAAATTTTACAATTGGTCTTTCAAATTATTAATTGAAATACACCATATTTTTCAAAACTTAATTTAATTTAATTTTTATATTTAACCATAGACTTTAATATTTTTTCAAATATAAGTCTAGGGGTTAAGTCATTGAAATACGTGTATTTTATTTCTCACTGTGGTACTTAAAGTTAATCAAAATTGTTGAATTAAGTTTATATTAGTCTCTTATATATTCTTAACAGTGCGTGTTTTGATGCATAATATTTATATTTTTATTAAAACATTCCAGTTTCTACACTTATTTTTCCCGTCAAAATCAATGTCGTTTTTTTCCTAACTTCAAGTCGTATTTATAAATGTACTTTTATGCTGTAAATTCGGTTTCATTCTTTATTCGTTATTCTTATATTTTTATTGAAATATTTTTTAATACATGCAGACACAAAGAAGTTTGAAAACGTTCTAAAGCAACCGTATAATATATATCCGTTCCAATTTTTACTGAATCGACCCACTTCTTTTTTACAGTAAAACTTTTAAGAATAAATTTCAATTTGATTTTAAAGATAAGCATGTCTTGATGTCTCGTTATTAAAAATGAGATATTATTATTTTTAATTTCCGTTTATTGTCCGTTCAAATCGCAATCAAAGAAGACTTCAGGTAATTAATGTACATCATATATGTCAAACATTATACATTTTGCACTATTGCAATGTGTTCACAATTTGATGGTATCGATGGTGATTATTAAAGCTGTTTGATTTTATTTCCCGTAAAATGTTTTGCCCGTATCATAAAATCCAATGACGAGCATTATCAGGAACCCAACGTTATCAGTCGGTAAACTGACCGAATGAAATCTCTACCTAATCCTGTTTCCCTGGTAACATTTCTGTGACATTCGTTTAATTATAGCTCTCGTGTATGTACTATTCTCGACCCTTTGATGATGATTGTCGCACTATCTGTATACCTCTTCTGTTGCCCGCGGATATTTGCTGACTCAACAACTGAGAGCAACAAGGCAAATAAAGTTATTAGTATATAGACTGAACACGCCAGTTTGAGATGAAAACATTTTTATTTCGACTATTTTTTTTCTTGAATTTATTAGATTAATATCTCTTTTGCGTCAAGGTTTGAAATTGATATTTACGAGAAGTTGTTCTTAATATGTATACTATTAATTGTAAAGCTTAAGATTATTGAAAATCTTTTCTACTGTTAAATATACAATAATTACCACATTTTAAATAATAGAGTACTTCATAACACGAATGATAATTAAAAATTTTGTATTAATACTTTACAAGGATAAAAAAATCCTTCATTTCTAATCAAAACAAAATATCAATATTTTTGGAAAATTGTACTGTAGGTGGTCAAGAAATGACTAATAATAAATAAGCGATTTGACACATTAGGAAGAAGAAGCTGACTGTGATAATAACTAATATTTTTGACATTAATCAAGAATATATGTGTAGGAGAAGAAAGGAGTTAAATAAAAAATTTATACGTTTTACGAGAGAAAACAAAATTTGTGTCATTGAAAACTTTATCTAAAATGATATGTTTCAGTTTGAAATTTATACATTTTTATGCTGTTTGTGTCAATTCTCGTTGAAGAAACAAATCGCTTTTTTTCCTTTCGTGTACAAAAATATACATATGAATCTTAAAAAAATCAATTTATGAATATACTTTTGTTCAAAGGCTCGAACCCATGAATGTTGCAACCGAATGTGACGAACGATTAGTAAAATATAATAGCTCCACAAATAAATAATTCCACAGTGACGCTTTCATAATGATGTCTGTTATTGATTAGATTGACATGTATATATATACAAAGTAATATTGTTCCCGTTTCGACAAGAACGTTTATATTATATTGAGAAAAATAGAAATCATTTTAATAGGCTTAGTAATTTAACACCAACGATACATGATTGTGTTGCCGTATGTATTTATTTTTTATTTTTTGAAGAACAGTAATTGCCTTGCAGATGTTTTGCATAGGATTAATAGGCATTTGGCGTTTTCACGTCAGAGTCAATGTCACTCGTTCTACACTCATCTGACTAAAAACAACACAAAGCTTAATGTCAGATAAGTAAAACCCATAGGCTGTCCGTGGTGAATAAGTTTAACAATGAGGAAAATCTATTTCATGATACACGGAGTTTTTAGTGCTCCGTTTTTTAAATTTTGAAATTTATTTTTTTGCTTATAATTGAAGACTTTTAAGGTGTTAACTGTCACTTCTTGATGGAAAGGCAAGATATTTTAAATAATAAAAACACATTTTTAGTACTTATTTCAACAATATATTTTTTGATCAGGACCAGTTTCGCTCATCGCGATCAGTTGATAATGCTCGCGATGAGCGAAACCGGTCCTGATCAAAAAATATATTGTGGAAATATGTACTAAAAAATGTGTTTTTATTATTTTAAATTATAATTGAAGCTCTGTATTTTCAGCATTTATGATTTTTATTCCGAACACAATCTGAGACAGTATAAAGAATATATTGTGTTACTATTTTAATATAATGTAATGTATATTAATATTTTGTATTTATAAATATCGATAACACGCGAAACGTACAGTATCTCAAATTACAAAAATGGCTTTTTTCTCTATTGTAACCGTGAAGTTAAAATCCCATTAATAATAATTAAAAAAAATCACTTTCGCACTGGTGTGTGGCCTTTGGAATTTTATTTTTATATGTTTAATATTGATTAAAGTTTTTATATTTTTTTATCACTGCAATGTGAAAGTATTATATAATATAATTTTGCTTTACTTTATACATACCAAATATACATTTAAACTGAAACGTTTTATAGCAAACAGGAATAAATATTCATGTTATCTAACGGTTCCCAATGGAAAAAATTCCAATAAAGATAATTTAAGAATATATGGTCACAAAAACATTAATTTTTGCATCTCATATTAATGTCAGCAGTTGACCGAAGGCCAATCAGAAAAGATATTTATATAAATGAAAGAATAATCACTTCAAGCAAAATCTCTGTAATGAAAATTCTTGATGAAATCGTTGAGCTCATCCATTTTAACTTTGCAATTATTAACGTGGATATGATGGAAGACTAAAAACATATTTTGTCTTTGACGAAAATTAATATTTTCCACGTATTTGAGGATCACTCACTAATTAAAAGACCGATTTAATTCGAAGAATGCTTTGACTGTCGCCAGCCACCTTTGTGCGTCTATAGCACACAAAATACCAGGAGGCCAGAATTGGCGGGAGGCGCGTTCGAGTCGGCCGCTGGCTTATGGCTCGCAATTTTCGCGCGCGAATGCCTGTCACTGTGTAATTAAGGCAGGTTTATCTCCTCCATCTATCTGCTCGCCTGGTATCAGTGATGCGCCCCGCCCTCGCGGAATTAACACTTCTGATGCGCGCCCGACGCTCATTGTCACGGGTTCAATTATCGTTTGCTTTTTAAAATGGGAAAGTGCCACCTCTTTATTTACCCTTTTAATTCTTTTGCTGCCCGGATATGTGTAATTGACTTTTTTCAAATGACCAAAGGGTTTCTTCTGGTTTTATGTGGTTTTCCAACATTTTAATTTAAAATACCAGCCTAACAAAAGCCGTACACATATAACGAATAATTCAATTTTTTGGTTTTATAATCATATCCTCGCACGTCATTGAATGAAGTATATGACATTCTTTTTAAATGATGATATATGTAATATGGATCTTTCTATTTCAGCTAAATGTACCAGGAGTCTTTGGGAGTGTATCTGGGAAAGAGTATACCACGTGGACTGGTGTAGAGTTAGCCGGATTCTCCACTACTTGACTGAAAATTGGAGTATCATCGCTAATGAGTCAGCAAAGGTTCGTTACATTTTTTATCTGGACAAAGAACATTTTATTATACCGGCTGTCTTATTTTTTTAATCATCAATTGGTAAATATTAATCTATTTTATATAATATTTATATAAATATTTGTATTTAAGAAAGGTAAAATTAATATTGATTTATGAATAACAATATGATAATCGTTGTATTCTACCTTGCTAGTAGAGTACTTATTATTTTCTTTCAAAAACTAATTTTCCGTGAATGTTAACGGTTTCAACTATTCAGTATTTTTTGCAGATGATATTAGAAGATGCAATGAAATTATCGTATGAAAAAATTTATCGTTTGTACAACTGCAACAAAAAAAAACAAATTTTAATCACTTCTGTAACGAATCACGTTGTATTTGTATGCTATTATACTAATGTCATTCATTAATATGACTTATATTTACCGTGTAATTTTTATGCTTGGCGTTTTAAAAGACGTATCATTAATCAAAAAGGATTATTTTCCTTGTTTGTCGGCGGAAACAATTGACTGGTATGATGTGTGATTAGGATTTTATAAGTCAACATTTGTACTTAATACATTCATTTGTAATGTTAAAACTTTTAAATGAATACATTTTTTGAGATTACGAATTGAAACGACGTTAATAAATAGTATCTATCGACATAACAATTGTGGTAGAAAATGAATATTATATTCTCTTCATTTGGTTATTTTTATTTTGAATATGGTAGGTAAACCGGCTAATAGTATGGGTTTTCATATGTTGTTTTTCTACCATTGAAATTATGCTAATTATTTTTAGACAATCAAACAATGTTTATTCTGCGACGTTAAATCTTGTTGCAAACTGTTTTTTGTGTTTGAATGATTCTTAAAAAATACTTGAAATTGTCAGCCAATATTTATTTATTTATTAAGTAAAAGTTCTTTGTCACATTAAGGAATCTCTTTTGTAGAATTTGAAGCCAATGTTCACAAGTATTATACTTTGAGATGTTACATCTGTAACCTGTGAGTATATTTGATATGTATATAAATGTTTTCTGTAGAATTTTTACCATCAAAATGTGGTGAATTAATATAATATTACAAATATCTATGATATTAACTTAATCGAAAATTTTAACTGTTATGAAAAAGCCAGCTAAGTAAAATATTTTTGAAATCGAATTTATTTTATTAAAATATCATATTCAACTCCATCTGTTGAAAAAAACTCGTATTATTAATTGGTACACCAAAAGGCGAAATTTTAAAAATATCTATCAGTCTCAGATTCGATCAACCATTATTAGTCAATAAATTATATTTTTTTGACGACTAAGATACTTAAAAAACCTGCGTGACATTCTCAAAAAAATAACAAAAACATTATGCATATTATCATGCTAACTTTCATATTTGCAAATCAATTGGCAAATGTTAAATTACTAATATAATATTAATTAAAAGTGTTTTGTAATTATATGGAATTTATAATCTAATTTATTCAAAATAGTAAATTCTTGACGCTTCTTTTGGCGAATTTTAAAGCTACTGACCAAGTATTTTGCACTGTGTATAGTATTCATATTATGAATGCACGATAATATTATACTTTAGTATATTGAAAGGGTTTCACTTATAAAGCATTGCAAAGAGTGTTTCCATTATCCCCTATCATTTGATATTCGCAACATCATTTATAATGTTACTTCAACGAGAAGAATTGCCCTGCCGGACACTGGACTCTCGACATCATTTGTTATAATTAAGGGCTTTTCATATACGAAAATGTTTCGTGATCTATCTTTCTATGCAAAGCAGTCAGTTTTTGTCCGAGCATTAATTATTCATGTGATTAATGTTGACTATATTTTTGTTGGCAAAGTCAAAGTTGACTCTACTATGAATTGAATTTTACTATCGAGGTGGTGAAGTTAGCAGAACGACTCTTAATACTTAGTAATAAATTGAAATATTTGCTTGTAATTGTATATTAGAAGACATATTTATATTTAATTTATGATATCGACTGAAGATGCTTGATGGAAGTTTAATATCAAATTAGAATTGTTACAACTTTGTACGTTTCCACATGTTTTATCACTACTACCCGGGTTTCGCCTTTCAGCATTTCAGCAGGCAACGAATGCAACAGAACTAACGAACGTGTGATAGAACTCCTGAAGATGCCTAAAGGCGAAACCCGGTTCGTTAGTGACAAAACATGCGGAATCGTACAAAGTTATAACAATTCGAATTTGGTATTTAACATATATTTGCTATTAATCGATTTTTGTAATTTGAAAGTTTGTTGAAATATTATTTTTTAAATAAACCCCACATAATGGTATAAAAGACCAAATGAATATGGATGTATAGTGCGTGCGACAATGCTTTCACATGTATTTTCGCCCTACAAAATTTGCTACATAGCTCTTTTTCACCGTGTTGTAATGGAGTTCTACCAAGTAAATGCCAATTCAATAAATCAAACAGTGTTCAATTTTTTATGAATGTGAAGCTTATTTGAGCAAATTTCTATTTTTTAAATATATGCCAAGTTCTATTATAATATATAATTTGCACAACCCTTATGATATAACATATTATAATATTATAAAAAAATATGTAATCGATGCCACAATATTACACATTTTATTTTCAGTAAATGTAAAAACTTGTTACCCAAGCATATCGGCCATATATAAGTAACACGTAACTGGAGATATCTCTCTCAGTTTGCGGTGAAGCCATTAGGCTGCCAGCCATTTGCATGGACGATAAAGCTCTTCGGGCGAGCGACTGGCTTTGGTTTGCCCATAAGATTCAGGATACCTTACAGGTGGATTTGCTGACAGTATTAGCCACAAATTGAACTGAACGCTTACGTGAACTTAAGTAAGTAGTGTTTACTCAAACGGCGTAATAGACCACCGTGTGTAGTTGCGGCGAGAGCTAAGATAAATTTATTATATAGTATGCATGAAAATAATTAAAGGTTTCTTTTACATTGTATCATCAGTTATTTGTATCAATTAATTCAATTAGAATATGTTACATATCACACAGAGCTTGTCCGAGCTTATAGAATAGCAACAGTTTTTTCTTCAAATTTATTACTTGAAATTTTATCTAATAATTCATCAATCATTTTATCTTACTTCATTTCAGTTACCTCATGAATCAAATGAATTATCTAGAATTATGTTATTAAGACACCGTTTTATTACACATCATATTAATACAGTAAGGCTACTAAAGCAAATATCGATATCGTGGTATCATAAATATAATAAAAAAATTATCAGTATTCTAAGAAAAAAAATATTTTGTAACACGTGTTTATTAATTAAGGAATTTTTCGAATTGTCGATTGTATATGAAAAAATACAATTTTTTGACTATTTTATTGAAATATTTATTTCACTAAAATTATAAAGCAGCTATTCTAACTAATTAAACAGTGGGTCGCAATGGAATGAGAAATTATTTTTCATTCATTAAGTTTTACAGAACAATCTGTGATGAAGTAATCACCATTTTGCAGTTCGTTATCAATGTGGATCATATGGACTCATGGTGAAATAATTTATTCTACTCAGTGTTCATTGTGAATATTCAGTAGCTTAACTTCACTTTTTTATACGAAAAGGTGAGAATTATATGGATCGAATAAGACTATTTGTAAACTAAGCAATTTAGTCTACTCACATGGATAGTTTTAGAATTGAATTGGTGTGACGGAATAAAAGTATCACAGACATTCATGCTTCCAAATACGTTGACCACTTAAAAACCTTATATTAAATACTTAATAGGTCAAGCCCTTTGCCCATCATCCATGTTATGAGAATAGATCTGCATATTCTTGTATAGTATAATATTCATCAGGCTTACATCATATCCCACACTCACGTGACAATACTTACTCGAAAGATTAAGTCCATCCCTTCATATCGTTTATGTAGATTTCGCTTTGTACTTTGGCACGGACGGTGAGTCTAAGTCACTTTGAATATCAATAAAAGGAAACCTTTTTTAAAAAAAGGTTTTGCAAGTTGCCAATAAAATTTATACTATAATGAAATAGTTTTATTTCAACTTATGCTAGAAGCATATTAACTCTCATTGAAGCTTTTATTATTTGTAAATAAAATATCGCAAATCTATCAATCTATCTCTATTATCTAGAATAGTATATAATTTCATGAATCATCAAAATTTCATTTCTTTCATTATATATATAGAAAAAAATGTACATTTAAATGCAGTGGGTGATCGGTTAACGAACACTATCACGAAAGATTTTTGTGTTCGAACAACGAACGCTTATTCGGATGACGAATAAAAACGATCTTTTTAATCCACTCGTAGAACTTGCTTGATCATTTAACGAACAATTCGGATAGCGAACATAGCATTGGAACAGATTATGTTCGTTAACCGATCATCCACTGTATCAACATAATATACAGATCATTATACGTCACACAGTTTTATAGATTTGATTCATCATTGTAAAGTTATAATAAAAAAAAATAATGTTTTTATCACGTGGAAAAATATTATAAAGAATGAATCATAAAGAGAATATATTGGTTAGCTGAATAACTTGCAAGATGCATTTTAATAATTATTGTAGTCTAAAGGTTAAAAGCACTGCACTGCATGTCCGCATTTCAATATAAAATAAACTATTTTTTTGTATGTATTATTTTATTTCCTAAACACTAGAAATTAAACAACCTTTTTTGGATGAACGTCCGATATTTCTGCAAACAATTGAAATGCGCATAATATTGTTACGTTGCGAAATAAGAATATTTTAATTAATTTGCTATTCATGGGAATAATTACCTTAAAATACTATATTTTTTACTATTAATCATTTCACTTCCTGTACAATAGAGTGCATTCAACTCAATTTTTATGAACTGTTAATTCTTATTTTTATTAATGTTAATTCTTATTAAATACTTAAATACGAAGAATTATCAACGTGCTTTGTACCACTGCTTAGTATCACTGCCCATCAATTTCTGCACAAGGAAATTAAATGGCCGAAATGTAACCCGAAACAATAATGGCTACCTACTCCATTACAGAACGGTGTTAGGTTTTCCCGCTTAATTTAGCTTAAGTGATAATCTAAAACATTAATTCGGATTTAGATGGCGTTGACGGACGCCGATTTGCGTATGAAAGGGTCAACATTCATCGCTGCCAATGGACGATGGTCAGCCTATTCAATAAATGATCGTCGTCGATTTCCTTATATTTTAAATCTCACAAAGTAATGTATCATTGATTTACTACATTGTCAATAAAAAAACCTTTGAAATATCATTTTTGATTACCGTAACTAAATTCTCCGATTGAATGGATTAAGAATATCCGTATAAAAAACTTTCAAAAACAAAGTGCGTGTGAATGAAAATATTACAGCATATGAAATTTTATATACTTCAATTCAATCTTTAGGTTCTGCATTTATCTATATCAAGTAAAGGAAATAACCATAAGTAAATAAATGAGTGTTGTCAAAATGAAATTTTATTAAATACTGAAGTATATTCGGTTATATTTACATATTATGATAAGGCCGAACATTCCTTAAAAACTTGTTAAAAAATAATCGGCATCTCTTCATATGTTACCATAATATATTTTTATTTAGAAATATTAAAATGTATTATCAATGCGATCAATTATACTGATACTGAAAAAATAATAAGTACTTAATTTTATTATCATAATATATGTTCATATGCATTATCAAATCACGACGCTGGCTGATAGTAGTCTTTTGTAGAATTAACAAGTGTCGACTGAATGGAAATGTTGTGACAGTCCTTTGTATTATAGAAGCATTTTGGCGTCAATGTGATGGTGTCCGTTAAGGTACACATTGTTTTACTGGGAAATGTAATATTGTACCTAAATCAAAATGCATGTTAAGTAAACTGCATACAATGTGCATTAACTACATCAACGAGAAGCGATACATCTGCGAAGAATATTTTAAAAAAATATGCGAAAACAACTGTGGTACTTACTGTGTAAAAATATTTTTAATTTACAAAACTAATTTTAGTGAAGATTATGTAAATAATTGATTGATTGAAGTTGTGTAACCTTTATTTTTTAGACATTATGGATATAATATGTGTAATATAACTAGTAGTACTATATCAGATGAGTGAGAAGAAATTTCAGGCAACAAAAATATTCTCAATTAATTGTGGTGGAAGATATATAGTTTTACTATCATATTACTTAAATATAACAAACAATTCGAGTGTTATGGCTAGATCGAAATGTCCCCAAAAATGTCGACAGACTGCAGTTTGATTGAAATGTATATAAAACAGAAATTAATGCAAAATATTTTTTTTTACAAAAGTCGAAATTAATTAAACACTCACAGCATTAGAATTCAAATACATGTATCTGTCAATTTACACGGTACTTGTTTTACACGTTTTCGCTTTTACACGGATTAATTTTGATGAAAAAGAATTTGAACCAGTTACATTGACAGCTAAAATCATCCACGAAGGACTCGAATTGGGAAAAATATTAGATTATTATTTTGTACAAAATGACTTAAATGTTGAACGGGCCCTCCGATTCCAACGTGATATTAATCAATTATTGGCTCAATATGATGAGGTCCATAAAGATCTAATAAGAAGTTCGGAGCAAATATTAATAACGGATTTTATTACCAAATCTCCTCGAGGTAAATTTTTCTACTTCAAATTCAAATCGAATTGGCACAAATAATTTCGAGTGATGAAAGTGACTTTGAACCAGTCACGAAGAAAAGATTGACAGTGATTTGTCATAGTAATGAATGATAAAAACTCCACCAACCGTTGCATTAATTTTTTTATGAATCTTTTGGATTTCATTTTTTTATTCCTCTATATATGCTTTATGTGTATTTAATTCATAAAAGAATATGTAAATTTATAATTTTCAATAATTTTATGTATTTAAGAAAATAAAAAAAAATATGCGTTTTTTGTGTACTTTTCGATTTTCAGAGTTTAACATTTAAAAATATACAATTTTTATTTACACGTTTTTCTCAGGAACCTATCTACCGTGTAAATTGAGAGATAGGTGTAATTCAATTATGTATCTTAAACGAAAAATTACTTAAAATTTTCACTTCTCTGGAAACTGCTTTACCCTATATAATTGAAAATTATCTTAATACTGTGTGATATAAATGATAAGTAGAGATAGCGTGTATTAAGTATATTGAATAATTCAATTAAACACTTGAGCTCGAAATCTGCTGATTCACTTATAATAAGTAATTATTCAGGCAGAAATATTGCTTAGTAACATCCCAAAATCAATTCACATACACTGAACGATACGCAATAAGAATTGAGAAATATTGCTTATCTCTTGTTTTTCATTTTAATTAAGATATCTCTTCCGTAAACTGCTTTGTCTCAATGTGTTTAAAAATTCATTACATTTATGTTGGTTCTTCAACGAAATTATTGAAATAACAAAGTTTTTCTATTGTCCTGATTAATAATTTCTTTTTTGGTTGAATTGTAATTTACTTGGATGAATTCTATTATAATAGGGAAAATAAACAAAGTATTTATCTGTATATATTTTTTTTAATTGGCTTTTGATACAATGTCAGCTCACACCATCTTCAGAGCTTAACCCAGAACATAAATTATGCTAAGTTAAATATGCTGTTTAACAGGAGATAAAAATATAAACATCTTCTCAATTATTTAAATACAATAAGGTTTGTTTATAATTTAATTGGTTTTAAAAATGAGAATTAAAGGTGTTATTAAAAAGTTGTCAGAAAAAAACCAGTGTATTTATTTCCTTTGTAAATTTTATTTAAACTTTTTAATTAAATAATTTATTTTTTCAGTTGTTACTTCAACGTAGAGAATATTCATAAAAGGTAGCATTGGAAATTTAAAAATAAATAAAAATGTTTCGTGGTTATTAAGGCTATTATATATTCGACCTTATATTTTATTTACGTGTATTATCATGTAATTCTATGCTAAAAATATTACCTTGTCCAGACGTGGAAAAGCAGAATTCATTTATTTAAATTCAATATTTTTCATGTAAAAATAATGAAACAACATTTTATATATACGGCCTTATAATATTAAAGGGAAAATAGTTTACTGTTCGTTAAAAAAATATCTACTTCTGAAAAAGACTCTTAGAGAAGGATGGAGAGGAATTGACATTTTCTCAAACTAGTAAAAATAAATGGAGGATTTAGTAAAAATATTAAATAATGCTAGATCTTTCTGTGTATGTTGATTTGATCACGACAGTGTTTGTCTTTTCACCAATCAATTGCTTAGTGGTGTCCAACTAATATTTTATCATAGTTGCTACTATTTACTGGATATTATAATTAAGTAGTAGAAGCAAGAACAATTAAAATTTTCTCAAAATACATATCGACCTCCATGATCTTATCTTTGACGATCAGATTATTGCGGGCTCAAGTTCCATCAAGATCAATATAAAACTTTGATTGTTCAATGAAATATTTGAGGTCGTATGAATAAGTGTTTTTGATTGATATAATGCTTTGTATCTACTAAGTTCATAGAAAAAAATCAAATTATATACGATACTTTTTTTATTAAACAAAATCAATATATACCTTCATCAGCTTTACTAAATTATTCTATAATCTTATTACGTCTTAGATGAATTTTTTTCTCGCACAAAAAAATGTTTTTTTTTTATAACTGTTTTGAAAATATTTTTATCATTGTTTTAATTATAAGCAGTGTGGATTTTTTTTCGGAATAACAAGCACATTTATTTGGCAATTTTCTTCGTTGTGTTCTTATTTTTCTTTATTACCTAAAAAAACTAAATTGAATCACCCTATTTATCAGCTAATAAAATATTTAAGATTCTTTATAGCTACATAAGTTTTGTGTGATCGAATAAATTGAAGTGTAAGTACAATTGAATCGTTTTTACTCATTTTATAAAATAAAAATAAAAAAGACTTACAAGCCTTAAAAAACAAACCATGTTAAAAATATAACATTTTCCAATATTGTGAATATTTGTTTCATTAAATTACACTGGTTATTTAGAATTTAACTTATACACAATGACAAAGAGTTCAATATTTCAAAATTTATTTCATCGACAAAAATGGGATTTTGAATCCAATCAGAACATATTTCATACATCATATATCGTTATTTGAAACATGTTTATTAGTAATGAATTCACTTCAATGTTTGAATCTGATAGCATGTATTAAGAACATATGAGTAGATCTACTAATACAGTACGATAGATGACAGACTTTGGGTGATAAGGTTGGAGGACATTTCAGTGACGTGGCTTATAGTATTGCGTACATATTGGAAATTCCTAATTCAGCCTGTCCGTTACCAAAGCACATCCGATGGTATTCACTCACTAACTTTGTATATGCACATGCCGCAGATGACATATTGTGTATCGTCATTTTGGACATTCATCCGAGCAACTGTTAATAGGATGAGGCGTTTAATTAGAAGTTTATGCCCAGTCTATTACGGCATAAATAACTTACCGGCATATTGCGATCGACTATTTTATCTACAATAGTTCCATTATTGTTTCATAAAAAATATTAGTATTATAATTTTGCTTTTGGCATATGATTGCTTTCCGAAAAGAATGTGTGCATTTTGACACTTGACGAGACTTGTTTCAAGCTAGAGCATAAAAAAGTTAAAAAAATATTTAAGGTAAAACCAATTTTCTTTTTATGGGTCTCTAAATAATGTGAAATTCATTATCGCCAAGAGATTACTCATCACAATTATATTTTGTTGCACACGTTGTTTCTTAGAAATTCGCAGTAAAAATAAGGCTACAAGTAAATGGAGGAAATATTATTTTTATTGAATTTTTAAAAACTAATTTTAGCAAGGTTCGTTATCTTGTATTTTATATTTTATATAAACGTGTTTGTAAGCGGTTTTTTTTCTTTATTTCTTTCTTATACCTCAGCACCAAAGACTCTTTCTTATAAACCGATCTACAAACACTACTTTTGTAATGCTTTTAGCATTTAAATAACATCAAATTTTCTTGTTAATCAACAAGACGAGTGTATACAAATATTTTTGTCATATATACTCTTCTATGTTGATCGAGATTATTTCTGTTTTTTTTTTTTTTTAAATAATTAAGAGACATATTTGAACAAAAACAACATGTCTGGCATGAAGGTGTTTATGCTCACCGAACCAAAGATTAGTAGTTAAACTGATTCTGGAGTATGTGGCTAACCCTTTGGTGCGATATTTTCTGCCCTGTGTCCGGTAAGCAATCTCTTTTTGACGTGCGTATAAGATTGATTGCTCTTGGCACTCTACGTGTTTATGTATTACTATCAAAGTAAAATTCGCGACAGTCAACCAATAAAACTATAATAAAAAAATATACTTAGAAAAAAAGTATGATTGATGTGTTTAGTTTTTCACGAAACCTTTATTTTGCGATTTGCAAATCATTTTTATGAAACATTTTTGTTTTTTCTACATTGAACTTTAAATTTTAGATTTTAAAAACTAATAGAAAAGAGAAATTCAACCCTTCCTTATGATTCATTTAAAATGGGGGTTAATAAAATGATAATGTAAAGAAGCAATAAGAATGGTTCAAAAAGAAAAATGATACAAAATTGTATAATTGTAGATGTCATCTTTATCTTTAACTTTGATTATTAAAATAGAATTGTATTTAAATAACATCAAAGCCAGCGTTGTTAGCAGCACTTATGTGTTGACAAATATTTTCTTTTACCTGAAATATTTTCAAAAATTAAATGACTTACTATTTTTCTTTCAAATAAATATGTATCGCTCATTTTCAGTGGATTTATCTACAATTGAATATGATTTCATCTCAATGCGGCCGGTTGTATGAATAAATCAAGCCGCATGATAAATTGGTGTGCGGAGATTTGACAGTGCGACATGCATCCGTAAAGATAAAAATATTAGATGGATAAGATTCTAAAAGGGCTGGTCTGATTTTAATTTTTTTAACTTACTTTTAATATAACTATGCATGTTAAACGTTACTCAATTATTTAGAAACTACGTTATTCATACGTTTATTGATAAAGAATATATGTATTGTTGTTTTTAAGAAATAAATAAAAATTAAAGTCTACCCAATCCTTATGGAGGAACACCAAATAAATTTAAACACGAAAGTATGTACATATTTCACAGCTTTGGCGCTCAATTTTTTGAAGCTAATATTCAATATTATTATATTATTATTATATTATTATATAAAATTAATATTCATCAACACTTAATTTAATCCATTGATATCATCAACTTTTTATTTAATATTACTACTTTCTCACAGTTTCACTTTTGATGTGAGAAGGCTAATTTATATTAGATTCAAATAATAACAACATCATTACCGCAATCAATTTTTAATGCTTATATTTTAATATAATAGCTTAAAATGATAGCTTAAAATTTTAAACCAATTTTAAGTTGTTAACTGTCACTTCTTCATGGAAAGGCAAGATATTTTAAATAATTAAAAAAAAACAGTTGATAATGCTCGTGATGAACGAAACCGGTCCTGATCAAAAATACATTGTGAAAATAAGTACTAAAAATGTGTTTTTATTTTTTAAATATTTTAAAATTTGTAAAAAAAAACTATGGCAACATTTATTAGTCAATCCATAACAACAACAAAACTGAAGATAAAGGTCAGTTGAAAGATCAGTAATTTTTATATTAGAACCATATGATTGAAGTAAAAAATCGTACAGCAAGATCAAAAAAATATCATTAGTACCTACAATAAACTCTGTTTTAATTATAAATTTAATTTTATTATCTAGATTGACAACATAAAAACAAAAGGTATTTTTATAGCAATAATTATTTTCAATATTTAAATCATAAACAAAAAATGTCAACAATGTTTTAAACCTAATTTTGTTAGTCATTTATATTTTTATAGACACAAATAAACCAATTTCTAATAACAATATATATTGATCAATTGCTTTTTCATTCTGAAAATATGACCCTCGAAGCAATTTGTATAAATAAACACAAATGAATGTAATCCATCAAATAACTTGGCCACGTTTTCATAAGAGCAAATTGAATAATCAAGTAAGGAGAGAAAGATCGATCGCCATTATTTGTGAGGCTGGGCAAGTCAAGAATATATATTATATTATAGATTCAATACAAAGCTTCGGTGCTAAAGGTCCAACGGGGCTCCAGTTTTGACCTCTGCGGCGTAGCTTTAGGGGGAGTCTATGTATGGACCAACGAAATTTAATTATATAACTGCATTCAATATTTAATTTGATTATTTCACTCTCAATATCCTTAAGGTGGGAAAGTGATTTCGATAATCAACGACATTGTGAATCAAATAAATAACAAAAATTCTAGTGAAAAATAGCACAGGCACTTCAAAAAAATGTTTTATTTTCTATATCATGAGAAAGGAAATACTTGGCCCTTTTGAATGTTTATAAGGCACATGCCAAGTTATTGCGTAATTTTAATTATTTTTTAATTGACGTCATTATGTTTTATGCAATATAAAATACGTATAATTATGTTAAGTGTATTATCATAATCGTAGATTGATAGCTTGATTCCTTAGGTAAATCGTTTTAACAAATTTCATACTTCCATGTTATTTTTTTTTCAATTATTTCAATACCTGGCCAAAGAAGAAAAATCTGTTTATCCCGTTGAATAAATATTTTTAATACACTTATTTAAAATTTGAATGATATCGTGAATTTATGAGTGTCGTTTGGCATATATATACATTGGTTATAATGACGCATCTTGACGCTGTGCATTTTTGTGAAGAATTGGTCGACAGGACGTTAATTTCCATTCATTTTAATGAAGAAATAACGAGGACTGTATAAAAATATTACTATAATACATATCGTATATATAATAGTTAAATGTGTTAAAGTGCTAAATTTATCATGAAATATTAATATTCTTTTAACTAAACTTTTTCTTACCATACATACAATGTGAAGAATGTGGCATTTTATTAAATTAGCATAAATTGTTTTTAAGCGGAACTGTCTGTTGTTTTGGCTGATCTTTTTAGCGTAAAACGGGTGGTATTTACTTGAATTTGGTTGACAAAACAATTGATAAACGTATTTGCATAGAGATTCTACTGAACACAACAACGCTTAAAAATGATTCTAAAGTTTATTTGTTACAACCTACGAAGACATGGACAGTGTAAAGAGTTTTTTTATTATATAAGTATCTTCTATTAAAATATTGACTTAAGGACTTAAAAGCTTCAGTCGTTAATATGATTGAGCTTTGCAGCTCTGCGGGGAACTTGACTGAGCGATTTGTCATCAAAGACAGCTTTGCCTCATACAAATACGAGAAAATAATATTGTAATATAACTCTCGTCATATTCCTAGCCCCTTTTCTCTAGGCACACGAAGGTTAAGCGCTCGTTGGTCTTCATTAGGTCGCTCCTAATGCATATCACTTTGACCTCCTGGTATTATATCATGTCCTCCTGGTAACTCAAAATACAAAGGACTCTGAATCTACATAATGATTTCCGATAAATTTATTTTATGAGTTCAAAATTTTATCATATTATATTATTATTCTCACCATATTTAGATGTACATACATTGTCTCGTTCTGTATGACAAAGAGATTTAAATATAAATGGTTACACACTTATGAACTACATATATATAAATGAACATGAATAATATGTAAGTCGTTTATACTTGCAGTTAATTATATTCAATTTGTATTGAGAAATATTTATTTAAATTTGTAAGATTCCACAAGTTTTGTCACTAACGATCCGGGTTTCGCCTATCGGCACCTTCGGGCATTCTATCAAATTTATGCAACAGAACGGAATCACAATAAACAGTAATCATCGTCTATATACTAAAGGTATTAATTAAAAGAAAACACAGAGCCCAAAGCAAGAACTAAATGGCAGCTAAAATAATAGCACCTTCAATCGATATCATAAATATTTTTTTGTTGGTAAAATATTAAAATAAAAAAATTGTGCATTTGATACAAAATTCGTACAAATTTTAAGTGTTATTGTAGTTATTTTCATTAATTTACATTAAACAGTTATAAAATATTTAGTTGGAGCTCTCTATTTTATTATTACTAAGCACAAAAACGTTCCATATTTTCAACTAAAAGTTTTCAAGATGAACGGCACTTAACATAATTCTCAATTTGAATCGTTCAAACTATGAATGTAATGCTGTTTTGCTTTTTAAATAGTAAGGAAAATATTCCTGAGGCCAGAGTTTAAATACATACCAGTTGAGTGCGACTTGTTGCCCAGATTTACTTTTCTCGTCTCTTAGAAACTATGTTATTCTTAAATTAATGGTTAATCATCATTGTGGTCATCATTCATCATTAATTTTTTTGATGTAATGCCGTATAGCTAACTTATGTCTGAAATAAATTAAAAATATTTTGCTAAAAAGTAACATCTTTTCACGGATAACATCGGGGCCTAAACTTAATTGTTTTCATTATTCGAGAGACAAGCTCGAATCCAAGCAAACTTCTTTTGGTAATGTTTTCAAAATATAATTTTAATTTTATCTTAGAACAATCAATGTATAAATAAAAATTATAGAGTCAACGTTTGAGCTAATTTGAGACTTGTTAAAAGTACTCATATTTTTATTTTATCATTAATAAGTTATTCATGTCGCTTAAAAATAGCTATCAGTTTTGGCTACTGTTTTAAAAAATAAAGATTTTTTCGTACATTTTTTTAATACGACATAATGTCACGTAACAAAAAATCTTAAAACACGTGCATCGTATCAAAGCAGAAGTAATTTGATCTTAGTATTACCACTCAAGAGTGAAGTGCATTTAAGATCATATATAATATATCACATTGGCCCTTTCTTCATTTTTGACGGGTAGCTATAGAGAAATAAAGATTTATTTTATTTATTTACAATGTGATGGAGAAAATACATAAAAATCAATTATTATATAAAAAATTAAGTATACTTATAGTTTGCAACAAAAATTTAAGGATGGATGTCGAGAAGAGAGAATTGAAAATGCAATTCCTATAGTGCAATGTGTAATATTTTTTTAAGCACACATACAATAAGCCTTGCACATGATTAATGTTTTTTGAATTCACAAATCGATTGAAAATTAAGCTCATTTTCAAGGATTATATCGTAACAAAATAAAAAAGAAAAACCATCATTAATGGATAAATTGTTGCCCTCAAACTGCCATTTTAATAAAAAATGAACGTTACATTTGTTTGAACCTTGACAACTTTGTATGATTCCGCATGTTTTGTCACTAATTCGCCTTTCGGCATCTTCAGGCATTCTTTCACACGGATGCAACAGAACTGACTCACAATAAACAGTTAGCATCGTCTATATACCAAAGGTATTAATTACAGGAAAACACACCCCAATGCAAGCAGTAATTTTCAGCTAAAACAAATTTAATTATATTGATCTTATAATAATTAACCCAGTTACCCATTGTGATAATTCGCATCAACGATCTTGTTAACGAGTCATTCTTGAAAGGGTTTTTATAATAAATATTAATCATCTAATATTGGATCTGGAATCGTACAAAGTTGTAACATTTCAAATTTGATATTGAAATTTCATCAAGCACCTTCAATCGATATCATAAGTTATATTTGTTGTTTAAAGTTGTTTAGTTAACTATACATTTATTAAAAAAAAATATGTCAAAGCAATTTAATGATTGTTTATGATAATCGTGAGAATATTTCGTTCAATCAAATTATTTTACTAAATCGAACCTATTATGTTTATGAAGGTGTGGAATGGTGTGCTCTAAGTGTAAAAATTTTACATTGTATAAAAGTTGAATTCTGCTTTTCTATTACAATTAAAAAAAACTTCTGGCTCTCAATTCAACTGTGAAGAAAATGAAACAAAGGAGTTGAAAGTTCGGCAATCGTAAAAATGTTACAAAGTGAATTACGAATAACGAGTTATTCTAACTACTGCCGATATCTCGTTACATTTTAATGTATCCGAGGTAATAAATAACCCGCTGACCCTTTGCTTTTGTGCAATTTCGGCGAGACATTCAAGAATGACCTTAGATTTACTTACTAACAAAATGCTTTGGTGAATCTTTTATTGGGGTATACATATTTAATATATTATCACATGGTATATTTTCTTTTTTTTTCTATTGAAATATGTAATATTTTTGATTGTATATTATTTATTTTAATATGTCAGCTTACATATCACATTATTTATGATATCGACTCTAGGTGGTTGGTGGAATTTCAATATCAAATTTGAATTGTTACAACTTTGTACGATTCCACATGTTTTGTCACAAAAACACACCCTTGGGGTGTAGGGTGGGGGGCAAGCAGTAAAAGCAGTTCTGTTGTATCCGTGTGATAGAATGCCTGAAGATGACGAAAGGCGAAACCTGGATCGTTGGTGACAAAATATGTGGGATCGTACAAAATTGTAACAATTCAAAAAATATAACACATCAATTTATTGATGTATAATTTTATACTATATTTGTGGACTATTATCTCGAATTCAATAAATAAATTTTTTCAATCTCAAAAATAATTTTATTTATGGTAGTCTTAGCATTCTTTTGTTAAATAATTTTGGGCAAATAGTCTTTAATTATTTCACAAACATGATTGTCGTTGTAACTATGAAAATTACGTTAGTTTAAAAAAATATGTTCCTGCTTTTTTTTCGCCAAATCGTTCCAAATCCAAAAATGTATAAATATTTGAATCGATTAATGTTGTTTACCTTGTTCAATTACGAATAATTTTTTTGTAGCTAGTGATGTTTTATTAATCTGAACCACCCTTTTTGATGTTAGTGTTTCCATCAATTTTGATGTCCAGTACAGATCGCTTAATGTATTTAAGCAGAATGCGAATATAAGAATGGTAACAAAATTGACCATCACTCAAAATTTTATGGGTGTCTTCATAATTCACAACAATGCTGAATAAATAAATTCTGATACGCAATTTTTTCACGGTCTTTTTATGGATGTTACATTAAATTTTCTCAAGTTTGGACACACGCATATAACTGTCTACAAATCAACGGCTTTCGGTCGATTAATAGCCATTTTGTGATAAAAAAGACACGTGATAAACTGCAGTTGTATTAAAATTTTACTTTGTAATTTTATGGGTGCATGATAATTTTTTTTTAAAGAAGTGGATACATAAATATATATTTTAATTGCTTCATGCCATTTTGTACGGTTTTTATGAATTCTATTGCTTTGTAACAAAGGTATGACTTGATTTACTTTTGAAACGTCTTTATTGATAATTTAAAAATGTTTGGGAACGTAGTTATGGCTCAAACACTGCACTTTTTTCAACTGTATAGGTTTTTAATAATATTGTAAGTTCAGTGTACTGTGACAGAAAACATCGAGGTAAGAAAAGTTTTAGCTTGTTATTTTACTATATTCCATTTGTGATGAATATAGACTCAAAGAACTCTATAAAACCTGGATAAAAAGCTGTTCTTTATCGCATACAGTCCGAAAGACGTAAAGCCATATTCAAAGTTAATTTCGTAAAATTTGAATTGACATATTGACAATGAATGAAGATGCCGAAATGTCGTACTACACATAAAATACAATAAATTAATTATTTGAACTTAATTGACTATCACAAGGACTTTCAAGCAACAAATGCATTTAAATATTCATAGTTAAATGTTTACTTTATTCAAGTCATTATAATAAATGAAAGAGCTTAAGATATTTTGATTTTATAATAAATAGAAGATCAAACACAATACCTCTAATATAACGTTGTCGCTTTTCCGATAAAATAATTATTACCACTATGGTAATAACTATTTTTGAAATTGGAGAATCAATTTTCCCAACAACATTTTTGTCAAGCATAACACTCATTTTCTTCAATTTGGTTCCCTCGTCATTATAACCATACAAAATTCAACGTCTTTTTTAAATTTTGGTTTCTTTGGCCTTTCATAAAAAAAACAAGTGTGTCCGCGTTTAAGACCTGTTATTTGATATGGTGAATTATTTTATTGTCCCTCTTTATGTGCAATTAGAAACATTGTATTTTTTGCATACCGGTCAACAAAGTAAAACACCGGAACCGACACGGAGAGATTTAAGGGTGACCATTGAAAAATAAATGAATTATACACATTTTGAAAATAACTTATAATGATAATAGTTACATCGATAGGAAAACAAAATATTTATATAGGTCAATTACCGCATAATTATTTGGTTTAATTTGTTTTATAAGGTTTGTAAAATTACAAAACAGAAAAATAATCGTATTGCGAATGAATTCAAGACACATAGATTGCATCGTTTACTGAAAGCTAGTAAAGGCTGAAAATATTTTTCTAAAATGCTAAATGATTAATTCCACGCTTTTATCGTAAAAATGGATGTACATATTTTAATGAATAAACGACCACAAAAACGTTTTTCGAATAATCTAACCATACTTGAAGCAAAGTAATATTTTCTTAAATATTTAAGTGATTGTTTTCCAAAATAATTTCATAAGTTTTGCGAATTTAATCTTTTCCCTCATTAAATTCCACAAATAAATGTCGTTTTAATTATTTTTCAAAAATAAAAAGAATTTATCTTGGTTAATCTTCAACGGTGATACTTTTAATAAATATAATTATCAAGCAATATCATATTACCTATTGAGAAAAATTCATTCATATAAATTATATAATCATAATTGCGATTATTTTGTATACAAAGAACCGATGAATTCTTATTTCTTAAGAATTTGTCCGTTCTAATGAGTTAAACACTAACAAATCTGCTCTAGCATCAGCGAATATAGAATTTTTTCGTATATACGTAAACTATGGTCACCTGAAATCCGATTCATTTTATTCAAATGCAAAACTATCACACAATATGTCTTCCTTTTGATGACTTTTATTAGATGTTTACACAAAGATTTTCACCGTCCATATATTAAATTTCAGAGTTATTTACGAGAAACATTATAATATTATATATAGCCTTTTTTACTCTGGACATTGTACACTTTGTATAGAAGATTGGTCATCAAGGTGCATTGTCATTTAAAATATTATTTTACTTGTATGCTTTATTTCCTACTAAGTTTGTTGATTTTACGATCAATTTTATCTGTCTAAGATTATTAAATAGGGCATAATAATAGAATATATTATCATGATATTTTAGTCTAGTCTAGTCGCAGTGTGAGAAAAAATATATTTTCATTTTTTGTATCTTTTGTGCGCACATATGAAATTTCAATTCTAAAAAGTTACATATACCTCAATCAATACTGAAAATAAATTGAAGAAATTACTTACACCTAAAACAAATTTACAACATGGGTTGTTATTCAAATGATATATTTTGCTTCTTTGGAAGGCTATTGCGAATTGACTGTATTTTATTGAATTTGTGTATATTTTTTGAGTTCTTTAAAAGCAATATAACGAATATTTTATTCTTTTGACTGCGACTGCGGAAATAATTATTCCTAGCATTTGCAAAACATTTTTTTATTATTTATTTTCAAAATGTTATCGTTAAAATAATTAATCAAAATAATCTTACGGTATTTTAACGCCTTCCACCGTTAGCTATCGTTGTGCTTATGGTGATATAATTTCTTTGTCTAAAATAATTCATGTCTTAGATTTTATTACTTAGTCATTCTGGCAAGGCTCTATGTATATATAACATAGATGTAAGTTTCTTTTATTTTATACACATTTGTGATACGATGTATATATATATATATATGTATATATTTTGGTATTCGAGAACTAATAACACGTTTCATGTTTTTTTTAAATTTCATTTCATAACTTCTAACTCTTCCAGATTTCATGAAAATTGATATTTTAAAAAAAGAATTAATTAAAAAACGTGATACGTATTCAATATTTACAATGTGTAGATAATTGACAAAATAAATATTTAGAAATGATTTCGTCGAATAGATCAAGTTTGATTAAGCTCATTCTCCACATGAATTCTGATATGGATGAATTAAAATGAAGTAATATATTATTGCAAGTGGGTTAAGTGTTTACATAAATTGAATTTTAAAATATATAATTTATACATTTAGGATATTAGAACTATGCATGTATATACTTTTATAGGAAGTTAAATACTCACGTAGTTTTTATAGTGTAATTGAAGAATATAAGTCTCTATGAAGATACAATTCAATATTTGTTTTATAATGAGAGTTTTTTTGTTGTTGCGACATATGACTTTACGGAAATGGTAGTACACATCGGTTGCGCTTTGATACAAAAGCTCCCCTTCAAATATGCGCCAACTTTGTGTCATATCCTCATACCTTTGCCATGGATGGAGTGCCAACTTAAATTTTTATTCATAAAGATTTTTTGATTTTGTGTATTTTTATACATCAATATATCAATATAATATAGTTGCGTACTTAAAATAACCAACCATAAATACAACTGCTTGTGATTATGTTTCAAAATCACAATTTCCATTTCGATATAGTAGGTATAAATCATCATCAATTATTTCTTGAAAAAATATGTCAATTTACTATGCGTTTTACCACTTTTAAAGTAAAGGGACTTAAAGCATTTTATAATTGATAAAAAATATCACTTATATCAAATCGGTCAAACGAAAAAAAAATCATCTACACATCTTCAAATGAGGGAGATAATCGCAATTACCAAAAATATATTGAATACAAAAAGGCGTAAAATGTATGAACAAAATGCTTTGAGTGCTTAATTACCACGTTTCCTTCTGCGTTATTTATATACAAATAAAAGTTTAGTCCCATAATCAAGTATTCGAAATAAATTGTTATACACTATATTATTTAATTGGTTACTTAAAAATGATCATTTTTCTGTTCATAGCATGAAGCGAAAATAGCTAACTAACGAAACTCTTACAGAACTCATAACAATTATTTTTGCCTTAATAGGTGTACACTAGTTATACTTCATGTATTTATTATTACCACCGCAGCCTTTGGCGTTGCATACGCAATTTTTCAATATTTGAAATATGCTTGTACCTTCACCGTTACTCCAATTTATCTTTGGTATTATTTTAATGATATATACGTATATTTTTAAAATAATGGATCGCTAGTAGTAGAAAATTGTTATGAATAAACGAGGAATAGCGACTTGAATTTCGACATGTAATATTAAATAAAATACGAGTGTAGTCGAATTCAACAATAATTTTTTACTGAGACGATTCTGATCCCACTCCACCACTTAACTATTCTCGCATAATGCTTCTGAGTCACCCTATTGAGTAGCGACAGTAAACTAAGTGGAGGCAAGCGGCAATCCTGAATCAGACAATCGCTACCGCAACAAATAAGTTCCATAACCCGATAAAATACCACATGAAAATATTAGATTATATGCTATTTAATTCAGGTGAAAAATAAATTAATAAGATAATATTAAGTTTATATATTTCTTTCTAGCCTACATTGAAGTTTATCGGATAAACGTGGTGAAAATAATGGCAATTTATTTTAATTCTAAAAAAAATTATGAGATATAATAGGCTCACGCGTAGCCGAAATAGCTATCACCTATATCAATCAATAATCTCATTGGATTAATTTACGGGTTTCTTATATTAATATGGAAGAACTTATTTTGAAACAAAATGAAATTAAAAAGACAAGAGAAATTATTGTTTATTAGATACTTTTTAAAAATGGCCAGATACGCAAATGTTTAACAGTGAAAAATTCTTAACGAGTTTAACTTTGGAATCATAAAAAAATGCATTGATTGAAATTGGGCATCTTCTTTATCATCTCATTATGTTTTTCTTCTATTATTAAAAAAAAATACTCTAGCATCTCTAGCAACTCTAGCATCATGAAAATAATATTTTTAGATGCTATCAGCCTACTAAAAATATTACTATTATGTTGTAAACTGTCACTTCTTTGTAAAAGGGCAATATATTTAAACAATAAAAACACAATATAGAGCATTAGTTAGTTGCTAATGTTCGCGATGAGCAAAACCGTTCCTCATATCAAAAATATAAAAATTTAGATAAAACACTTACATTTGAATTGTTACCACTTTGTACGATTCCACATGTTTTGTTACTAACGACCCGGGTTTCGCCTTTCGACATCTTCAGTCAGGCATTCTATTACACGGATGCAACAGAATTGAGAACGAAACCCGAGTCGTTAGGGACAAAACATGTGGAATCGTGCAAAGTTCTAACAATTCAAATTTGATATTGAAATTCCAACAAGCACCTTTAGTCGATATCATAAATTAAAAAACTTAAAATAGTTTTTTTTTATAATTTAAATATCACCAGTAAAAGTAAATAACATAAACAGAAAATAAATGTGAATCTTATATACTAAAAGAAAATGAATTGGTTTATTTTGTGACTGTGTGATGACATATTAATTTTAATAAAGACATATTTCAGCTTACTTATTTAATATGCATGATTGATTAAACGCATTCGCATGTTATACTTACCTGGATAAAATAATCATTTTTATTAAAATAATTGCTTAACTTATATTTTTCGGCTTTTTAATGAAACCTCTAAACCATAAACATATAAAAAATATTACAGGTTGTCAATGTATGCACGATATATCATTCTCAGACAAAGTAGTGTATTTCAGCGGTGGGTGGAAAAAAATGCGGTCCCAACATCACCGGATAGTCATCGTTATAAAATTCTTCAATGCTGTGTCATTCAGAATAAAAATTAGAATTATTTTTCTTTGAAACGGTGACTGTTTGTACTGTAGATAACTCTAAGAAAAGAGGCAATTTGTGAACATATTAAGGCATTACATTAGAAATGTCATTACTATTGGCTTACTGATTCACTTAAAGATCTCTCTAAACGTGCTGATCTATAATAATCGAAACTCTTCCTAATACATTATTGAAAGATTTTCAAGAAACTAACGTTGCAATTGTGATAAAATTTATATTAAATGTAAACTTAATGTTGATTTTGTAAGAATATAAAAATAAAAATTGTCGAAATAGTAAGAATTGAAAATTGTAAGTGTATGTATGAATTTTTTTTCTCGAATTCTTCTAGTTATTTTAAATAATGACTATCAATGGATTAATTGATAATGCTCGCGATGAGTGAAACCAGTCCTGATCGTAAAATATATTGTGGAAATAAGTACTAAAAATGTGTTTTATTATTTGAAATACAATTCCTTAACATCAAGAAGTGACAGTTAGCACCTTAAAAACCTTCCGGTTGTACTAGAAATATTGAATTGAAGACATTATACAATATATTTTTAAATTTACTTTTTATTAAAATATCGTATTCAATTTTTAAAATTAAATATTATTATTGCTTGTACCATTATCAAATACTGGGCATACAGTATTTTATTTTAATGTGATTTGATTGCTACTTTAATAAACTTATTTCGCTGATCTTAATATTTTCAAAAGAGGTTTGTATGAGTAGTATAATTAGAAAGTGTTTTTATTATATAAATAAAATGCCTTTTCACCAAGAGCTGGCAGTAAGCACCTTAAAGATGACTTGGAAGTATGCAGATATAAAAAAAGATTTATAAAAACCTGTTAATCTTATTTCGCAGAGCATTGGCATGTGTCCAATACTTTCGTAGATTCCTAACAATGGATTATATTTTTGTTAGATATTCCGCTGTCTTCCCAGACAATTTAACTAAATTATGGCGTTAGCAAACAACACACAGAGCTATTTACAGGCTTAATAAATATTATTTTCTTGCCTATTCTATTCCATTCTCCCTGTCACGTACTCCGCTAGCTACCATGAAGGGTTGTTTTGATTTATATTTATTTGAAAGCTAGAGAAAAAACATTTACCCCAAACTAATCTGTACGTATGTAATCCCTTCGTATTTATACAAAACTTCATTGTAAACGTTTAAAGATAATGTAGGTCATTTAGATATTATATTCATCCATACCTGTGCAGTATGAACCCGCGACTGACCTCCTAAATCATAGTTTCGTAACGGAAAAAGTCTTGTCCATATATTCGGATAGACAGAAATTTTATTTTAGGTATTATTTTTTGTTATGTTTTTCAATTGCAACGGATGATTTTAGCATAAAAATCGGTTGACCCTCTTTTTGCCATTATGGGCATTCAAGTGCAGTCCGAGACTATCTTATATGAACCGTGAAATAATTTATGATGTGGAAGTATTATAGAAAATGGATTGAAAAATGGTAGATTTATGCAGACATTTAGAATTCTACACGATAGAAAACTATTCTAACAGTTAGTAGTAGTAAGAAACGGAACATGATCATTTTAATTAATTTCAATGAAAGTTATTGAGTTCAATGTATTAACAACATTTATTTACTAGCTTCGTACATACTTATTAGTTCTATACAATCAATTTACTCGCAAAAAAATGAGAATATAAAATATTTTTTTTTTCTAATATGAGTGATTTATCTAAATACCAACACAAAAACCTGAAAGACTTGTGAGAAAGTACAATAAAGTTTTTTTTTCATTCCAAGTTTTTAAGTTATCTCAAAAAAAATTTAAGACATAAATATAATAAATCATGAGGATTTAATATCGCATTGAACAATGTTTTAACACTTACAAATAAAAATACTCACCTATTCAATAGATTAACAAGGGCTAAAAAAGTGGATGTTTTTAATGTCTTTTAAACGTCTTGTTGTTAACGAGAGGTAACCAAAGCCGACCCTTTTACGAAAGTTGCAGGATAAAAAACCCTTCCGCTTTTGACTAATTGTAAACGAATTTGAGGTGATAATTGCCCAGCGACATGAATAAAATTTAATGTTTTTCTAACATATCATCGCTTTAAAGGGTTGCTAGTATCATGTTACTATCAAAAAAATTTCTACCTGTTATAACTGAGCGTTGAGACGTGTGAGAATTATTTTTTTTTACTATTTTTAATATTGTATGCCGGTATTAAAGCATTTAAAATGTCAAGTTATTGCCTATACAAACGTTTTTTAACCAAATGGATGAAATAGAAAAATAATATATTTTGTCATGAGACTGAATCTTATCGATTTTTATCGAAGTTAATTTACAGATACGTAGTTTATTGCCTAATAGTGATGGCATAGAGAAGCGAAGGTAAATTTTCTAGCTTTTCGTATATTTTTCAAGATATTCACTTTCAGAACTTAAAAACACAATTATTATTATCGGATTCAAATTGAACATTGATGAACTTTCAATCGAATCAATTCGGCGCATCACATTTTTGTAAAAAATACTTTTCACTGAATGGAATCTTTAATCGTATAACTTTTTAATAATTAGTCATCAAAATAAAAACGTATTGAAAATTACATTAAACTTTGCGGGCCTTTTGACATTAGCTGATTAAAATGTGATTGAAAAGCAATTAATTTGAATGGCAAACAATAATATTATTTTTGTATGTTCATACAGAAATCAATCGTATTTTTTCCGCCAACAAAAACATACGACCACAAGTTTTCCTTATTCTATTGGATATATATATTTTCAGAACCGCAATAATTCTTTTCCGTAAGTGAGAAGTGATAAGTCATCGGGTAAAGTTCATATTGTCAAGGTAAATAAATACGAACACGAACCCAAATAGATGTTCCTGGAACGAGATATCGTCTCCCGCGTTGTTTTCACAAACAATAATACAAAAGCTACGTCTTGTGGTACAGTCTTCACTGACGTTTTCCGTCAACAAACTACGAGATACTCTGGGAAACAATAATAAAGAATAAATAGCTGTATTTATATGTCCATGTGAATAGTGTATAACATATATGTTTCTTTTAAATACACATTTTTTGACAAAAATTTCTATTTCGTAGAAATTGTTCCACCAGTCAAAAATACGACATAGAACTTGACTACGCACTGTCATATACTTGGCTATTTTTTCTCTATTTCATATCTAGATAATATTTCCGAGACGCTATAAATTCATACATTTTGAATAATTTTTCAAACTCTTGTTTATTATAATTATAAATAATAAATAGCTTTCAATTTGTTAAAAGCAACGAATAGTCCTTTTCAACTTTTCAAAGATTAAAATCATTTTTGAAAAATATATGTTTTACATAAAAAGATAAAAATAAGTCATTAAAATACTTTACGTGGGCTTCAGAAAAAAATGTTGAAAATATTTGCATCAATTTTAATACAGCTTGAACTGTAAAATTGAAGTAAAATTTTTATTCTTAAAAATGAAATCTTTAATATCAAGTAATCATCACATCTATATTCATTGAAAATAAATATCGAAAATCATAATCATTAGCGTTGAATATTTTGTAGATTAAGCACCCCACTGAAAAAGGATTCTGTTACTACACAAGATTATTAAACATGCCTATTGCTTATCAAATGTTTTTGTTGGGCCAGAATAGTTAGAAAAGTTTCATACTAGACAGTAATCATTTATGAAAAATCATTAAACAAAAGGTATACCGTGTTTTTAGTGCAGTGCTCAGATTTTAGATGCTTTTAAATTGAATTTTCTATTTTTTATCTCAAAGAAAATACTTCATTCACTTCAACACACTTTTGTCTTTTTAATGTGAATATTTTTAACAGGATATGATAACGTGACGGATGTTTGCGGGTATTATTGCACCTTTAGACACAATAAAATATTTTTTTAACAAATTTTACATGCCACTTTAAAAACGATCATATAAAATCTTATCATATAAAAAAGTTTTAAGTTAATGTCATCAGTGTATGAAAGTAACATAATGTTAACCACATTTGTTATTTAGATAACAAAAATAGTATTTTTTGGAATCACGACTGCTAAATGGAACTATCCAACTGTGAATCAGTCAATTTACGCCACAAAATTGGTCAAATATGCGATAAATTAACTCGACGATCGAGTAGTTTTTTTTCTGTATATTCCATTATCCACAAACTATTGTACCATTCAATACGAGAGAGCGTCAAAACTTCAATTCTGACAAAGGACATTTACCCATCGCCGACAAATTTGATTTATCTAACATTGTCAAGGGTGCAAGGATTTGCCAAATAATAGCGGTTTACCCCAAAATGCAAAAAACTCAATTCAAAAAGCATTGACAACCGCTCAAAAAAGAGGGAATATAACTATTGATTGAAGTGTTTTTAATGACATGATTCTGCGGTGATAAATCGATTCTTTTTCAACCTTATTGACTTTAATGATTACAAATATTGAATTATGAAAGGATGTGCTAACATTTTTTCCGATTTCATGTCTTTTTACATCATCAAATTGAGTTTATTATAGAGTTTTTTTTACTTTTTTCTACCGAACTGTATTTATGATGTAAAACATTTTTTTTTATCGATTTATATAAACTATTTAAATATAAGTATGTAGAGAGAGTGCACAATATGTTTATCACTATAGCATATTTTTCAGATATTTCTAAAGGAATTTTGAACGTGTTATATTGTTGTTGTTTTTATATATTAATATTAAAAAGTCTATTCTAAGTAATTAAATTACACGATTAACCTAAATTTCAATAAAAACACTTAGGTTAGTATCATATATTAAAAATATCGTTAATCAAAAATTATCGTAGTATACACAACCAAGCCATATGATTCTTTTTATATTCATAAGTAAAATTCAATAAATTATCATTTAATAGTAATTTATTTAATTGCCTATAATATTAACATCTGAAAGAAATGAGAGATGATATTTATATCAAAAACATGCCACAATATTACATTCTTACAATGCTTGTACAAATACCAAGAAAATTTTGTATTTCAATGAAACGTAATATATTTCTTTTGCTTACAATATTGAGATAAGAAATTTTATTACATACGTGTATTATAATATTATACCCCTTTAAAAATATATACAATATTTGTCATTTAGTTATGAGGAAACAATCTAGGTGGTGTTGTGCCCCTTCATAGATGAATTGAAACAATTATTTAATGATACCAATTAGAATAAAGTGACTAAGTGCAATCTATTTTGTGTACCAGGCTGCACTCAAGTTAATTATACTTCTGGTGCAGCCTGTGATATCAAACCAGGTATTATGACTATTGTATTTGGATTCGCGACACTTGATTTACTTATAAAAATTTTAATAGTTAATTATTTTTTACAAAAACAACTCTATTCACTAAAAAAATAATCCTTTTATCTAGTATGTATCTTATACGTAGACTAAAATACAACAAAATAAATATTTATCAAAAAAATAAAGTTTTATAATTTTTTACTCGACGAAAATAAGTATTTTAGTGAAAAATAATATATCAATTAAATAAAATTTAATCTTGTTAACACGGTGAAAATATAGCAATCTATTTTAGTTCTACCGACTTACGCATTAATTCTGATGAAGGCGTAAACCGAAATAGCTATATATCCTATAAATTTTGTAAAACTAAAATAAATTGCTATTTTTTCACCGTGTTATAATGGAGTTCTACCAAGTAAATACCAATTCAATCAATTTAATCTTCTTATTCATATATAATCTTCGGTGTGTAGTTTCTTTCGCTTTGAAACAAAGATTATATATATATATATTTGCCTTACTAATTAAAGATTTCAACCGTGTGCTAGAATGTCTGTAGATGCCAATGGTTAAGTCAGAATCATTACCTACCAAAATAAATGGAAATTTACTACATTTTCAAATTGTTATTTTTTTTTATTCGTTGTGGAGAGGTTTTGGTGAAGTTGACTTTTCTAGTACTCTTTATTCTCCAATCTATTGAATGAAAGAACTAAAAAAGCACTGTATTTTAACTTATTCTAGCGATGATATAGCCCAGTGTTCTTGGTTTCGACTTTATGTATAACGCTCTGAAACTATTCGTTGATTATTTATTAATGGAAGCATTTGTCATCCTTAATAACTTAGTGTTGTATTTTATTTTGTATTCAAAAGTTGATTATTGAAAACCATTTGTTTTGCACGAATCAAAAGGGTATGATTAATTTCAATATAACTTAAAGGGTCATCAATATATGTCCAATCAAATTGCAAATTTTCAGTGATAGTAAACACAACAGTAGTGTTATTTTTTTAAAATTAAATTTAAAGAAATTTGTGTGTGTCATATTACAACAATCTCTACAATGTATTTTCAATTGAAATAATTACTAACAAACAAATTAATAGAAATATTTAACGATTACATGTGAATTAAAAATGACAAAACATCGTGTTTTTAATCATAAGTCCATGAATCGGTTGAATAATTAAATTACTTAAAATTAATGATCACGGCAATCGACGTTGACAACATTGACCACTCCGGTCTGGAAAGCGATATTCAATAGCCTTTTAAATAAATTTCAGTTATAATAAAAAAATATATGACCTCCTTTATTTGATACATTATATTTGAAAAGCACTTGATCTGCGTCATCTTCACGCATCAGAAAATTTGTGACAAACCAGTAATTTTCTGCAAACCAACTTGTGTCCACGTGGCTTATTAGTGACGATTAATTTTATACAACTTGCTTCCCCTACGGCTCTTGATTGGTATAGAGGATTCGTACAGTGACGTGCAACCGTATGTATTGATGAAACATTGCTTTTGTGGTTAGTACTTATGAATTGATTCTATTTCAGGCAATTATTAATTTATTTTAATTAGTAAATTGTAAGAGACAAGTAATGCCTAAACTAAATTTTAATAAAAATATCTTATCATTTGATGAAAATTAATTTACATTATGTTTTTTTTTGTACAATTTTTTTATTAAAAATTCATTTTCTTAATAGATATTCAAATAAATAAAAAAAATTGAAATTTAGGATACAAGTAAAAGCTTTTTCCCACAAACAAAATAACGAGAGGGTAAGTGCTTCTTTTGGAAAAAATAGTTCAATCAAATAGCGTCGAAAAAGGATTGTGACATCTTGACACCATGTTTAACAAAAAATAATAATTTTATTTAATTTTAACATGGCTATTGATTTTTTAAGAATATACATTTTTTATGTGATAACGTATTACCAAGTGCAAAATTTACAACTTATTCACAGACACAATTCGTGCATGATAATTTTAAGATTTATGTATCGTCGTTTATTGCTCAGGAAAAAGCGTACAATATTTTGTAAAAGATATCGATTTTAAGGTGTTAATTGTCACTTCTTGATGGAAAGGCATGATATTTTAAAAAACAAAACATATTTTTTTATAGTACTTATTTCGACAATATATATATATTTTTTTTTTTTTGGTTAGGACCACAGGAAAAATTATCAACTTGTTTGCGATGAGCGAAACCAGTCCTGATCAAAAATATATTGTGGAAATAAGTGCAAAAAATGTGTTTTTACTATTTAAAAGATATCACGTTATATGACCTGTATTCCAAAAATAGTATTTGCCTCCTTCATAATGGACACCAATGGAAAAATGATCCCTCTTAAAATGTGCAGTTATTATTTTTCTATATTAATTTAACGACCCCAGAGCCATCTGTCTGTGGGATGATGCTTTTATTAAATAAATACAGTAATGAGAGCAAAACGTAAATATATTTTCTATACTACATATGACATCAATAATTTTAATAACGTACACATAACTAGTTCACCGTAAACTACAACATTATTCAATTTTTGCAAATTAAGCTTACTGATTTTTTTTATAAGAAGCAAAAAAAGTTTTTATCTTCCAATGAAAACTATTTTTAACATAGGTAATATTTTTTAATAGAGAAAGATTTTTTCCAACATTTTCGTGTAGAAATAATTTTATAAGTTTTTAAAATACAGTTGCGTTTGTTACGAGGCTAACATTTCAATGATATATGTTGTAATATTTCATGGTCAAAAACAATATGTGGATTGTTAAATTTTATAAACAAATAATTAATGATATCAAGTGTGGGTGACAATGTTTTAGGAATTCAATTTTATAAATATATAAAATAAATATTTTTAAATCCACGTCTACCTTAAAAAGGCCATGTTGTCTCTTGATTACAACATCTAAACAAAAGCTTTCGTACAAAAACTGCCTACTTCTTATTTGCTCAATCTGTGATTTTTTAAAGATAAGTAAAAGATAGATTATTAGAAAGGTGGTAGAGAATCTTAAGACATTAAAAATATCAATTGAATTAAAAGACTTTCATACTAGGACTCAACTAGTGAGGTCTGTAATAGAAGCCAGCGACTTTAATCAAAACACTATGGATCCAACATTTATTGTTTATTGAATATATTTCACCGTTGACTTATTTTACTTTGATACAAATATTTAAATTACTTGATAATTTACTATATTACTGTGTCCTTTGAGAAAAGAAACTTTGTTAATAAAAAACGAAATATTTTCAAAGCTGCCACTTGACTACAGTGGTTTGAAGTCAAAATAGTTTGTAAGATGTTAGTAATTAATTTTCTACCATCGCCTGGTGAAAACCTTTCTAATTCTGTAAGAATCCATTAGTAGATTGATAAAATTGATCAGGCCAATCTTTGAACTATCATGTAGTAATACATATTTCACTGATGTATTAATTGTAGCCTACGATTCTCATTAAAGCGTACATAACGCGATTGAAACTGTTTACGCTGTTTTGTAGCATCAACCCCTTCACTCGGGGTGGTTCTGAAGGCAGTCGCGTGGCCTGTCGGGTCGAGTAACGTCACGCTGCCTGCTCGTCCGTGCCGAGGGGGTGGCCACGGGGATGATGGCCTCATGGCCACTTGATGTCTTTAATTCGTGATACTTGTCATTCGGAGTCGCGTGTAAGATACCCGTGTTCGTTGCGGTGCGTAAATTAAAAGTATTTGTGTTGTCGTATTGTTTTATTTTATCGAATATAGATCAGCATTGCTACAAAGCACGATTATTTTAGATTTGCTTAACTACTACATGCAACTTTCGTGGGAATTTGTATATCATTTGTCTTCACTTAAATTGGCTTATATTCATTTTGTAACTCCCAGAATATAAAAGAATGCATATACAGTCGATAAATACCACGGATTTATAGATTTTAGCATTGCAATTGATATCCACCTAGCTAATAAATTTGCGCGTAATTAAGTAATCGGAAGTGGAAATCAAAACAGTTGTATCGACTATACGCTATGAAATATAGCACTAAAATTCAACAATTTGACTTTTTTATGTATACAAGTATAAATGGTATGTATTGGAAGAAACATGCACTAGGCTTGATAAAAAAATCGTTAATTTTCTTTAAACAAATAATGAATCGATTCTTCTAATTGAATTTAATAAAATCAGAAAGAGTTTCAATTTTTTACTCCTCGTTTATCTTTCTGTATCGCACGTCTTTGGATACAACATGTTATGCTTAGGTGGTTTTGATTCTAATTGTAGTAGTGGTGATAATATTATTTTTTTTTTTTTGAATTTCTCACACTTCTTCTTCCAATAACAACGTTGCTAAGCCGCGTAATGGTCAGTCCAAGTTCCACATAATGGATTCTATAACAAGCAAACTCATCATCATTGAAACCTATTTGCGATCGACACGTGCTGACATCTATTTAATAAATGGCGCGTACAAAATTGTCTTTTATATTAAACCAGGTAGTGGCCCATTGTGGAAGAGGAAATCAAACATAATTCACTAAATGGACTATGGCAACTGACCGCAGCGGTCATTTGTATTATTATTTCAATCATTGTTAAGCTCTAGACAAATTGTTCACGTGTTGTTGCTTTATTGGGAACGAGGATTCTCACGCCTACGTGTGTTTATGAAGAATCGCTTTTGTTCACGCTTGTTAGTGGAAACCTACTCTAACTGTTCTGTTTGATGAACGATCTCGTTTATTTTAAATTAAATCAACACTTTAAAATCATTGTCCGAAGAGAATCAGACAGACCCACTTATCATAGAGATTAGTCTTACGTAACACTTATGGTTAAATAAGCGTCCATGTGTGAAAGAAAAATAGATGCTGAAAGAGTTTAGTAGTGTAGTTTTTTTTTTCATTGGTACATTATTTTTGTTTCTTACTTATATGCCGAAATCGTTAGCCTTGCCAGAACGTTCGGAAATCAAATGATAAAACAATTTAAATATGAAAGACAATATGAAAAAAGAGGTTCTTCTTTTTCTCAGCTTTATAAAAAATATTTAAAGTTGATTCGAAAGTTTAAAAATTGCATTTTATTCTCTCTCCTTTACAAGATATATAAACTAACATTATAATAGAAAAGAGTTAAAGATTTTAACAAAGAGTTTGTCCAATTTACCTATAAGCCATTATTTGATTTTTTTTAATTTAAAAAAAAAACAATAATATTTAAATGAATGTATACATTTATGTTCTCCAAATTCTTTTTTTCTTTATTTGATGGCTTTTATGGTATTTTTAGAAATTTTTGCTTTAAAATAATAGAGAAAGCAATATTTTTTTCTATATGATTATAATTGCAGTGAAAAAGCCATGAAATCAACTATGAGAATTGTTTGATAAATTGTAAATAAAATTCGTTTATACAGCGTTTATAACGTAACATTCCGCTGCAATTATTGTGCGTTAAATAAAACGAATACCCTTTATCGGATGAAAATGCTTTAGTAATAGACGATTATTTTTGATCAAAAAATATCCATGAAATATTTATATATTTTACATTTTATCTATAAGGCATTTCTAGTGCTAAGCAAAACATCACGGATATGTCCTTAGCAAGGATATTGCTCCAAATGGACAGACAAACACTTCACGGTTCGTGAGTGACCATTTATGAGTTGACGCGTGGTCTAAGTATCTCTGATACGCAATATTTGCTTTCAAGGTGGAAGGTGTACGAAAATAATTGTAACTTGGTCATGATCCTCTAATAAAAGGACGGCGATAAATTTTAGACAACACAAATAGGTATACACATACACATATTTCTAGTATTTATGTTGTGTTAAATTTAATACGCTGTAAGGTAACGCGAAAACAATTAAAATATTTCGATTTGGCAAAAAAAAATGGCTTCTTTTTTCGTACTTTTATCATCGTATTGAAAACAAAAGCGAAAAAGTTTCTTCAAAGTATTGAAGCAAAAAATATATGCACATAGATATAATGCATATGTTTTTAAGAATTGTATTTTTTAACTCTTTCTCATATGAAATTAAGTAATGTATAATACATAAGATGTGTATTTCTTATGTATAGTTATTTTGAATTAAAAATATCTTATCGTAGTAAATTTGCCAAATCGGACTGCTACGATTTGATTGATATAAGAAAACACTGGCGTTAAATGTTTTTGTGTATGAAAATGTGTCAGTGTAACGTATACATATAATTTTGTCTCTATGACTTTACTCTAACCAATTTACAGTGCAGAATAAAGTATGCAGTTTCAAATAATCTCGACTAAGTCGATGTTGTTCTTGAGATAAGATTGTTTATTCACGACGGAATTGCACTGGCTAAAATCCTTGTAGAAAAGTATTACTATCTCTGGGAAAAGTCCATAGGTTTGACCAGAGGGGGGGTTCTCACTTATGAGCCGAATAGAAGGCACGTTTTACTCATACACTGTGATAAAGGATTGCTAGGACACATAATGTTTACTTTTACCCTCACCTGAAAAAATAAAAAGATCATTATATTGGAAATATTTTATTTATATATATTTATCGCATCACTTTTATGATGTTTACTAATATTTTTTTGATAAAAAGACAACCAATTGAAAATCATATAACTCATTTTTTGTCTGAAAATTGTATTCACGTATCAGAAAATAAATTTATCTTGGATTAGTCACAAATTAAAACTCTCATTTCATCTCTTTCATTCTATCATTTTACAGCCATTTTGCTGTTCTATTTTGGGGTCCATAAAATTGCTAAATTATTTATTTAGATAGCTTTAGTAATCTGGTAAGTGTGTATAAATGTAAATTTATTACTTTAAAATTAATATGAAATGAAATATTTTTTCGGAAACAAATTTATTGAATCATCGAATTTTATAATAGAGCACCACGCATAACGAAATAATCATTTAGTTCAGTACTCATAAATTGATTCATTAGGTATATCGGTCCCGTATATTACGATGGCAAATTAATTCGTAATTATTTTGATATTCATTAAACTTTTATAAATTGAAATTTCATACATTTGCGTTACAATCAATGATGAGTATGAGTTCATGTGTCATTTGTTTGATGAATGTATTTACATATATGTATTATTTAAAATATTTGTTTTTTATAATTTTGAGAAAATATGTTTTTAAAATGTGTTTGCTTAGATTATCAACCAATTAGAAATTATATAAAAAATAAATTATTGATAATGAAGATTAAAAGTGCATTATTTAGTCATATTATAATTAATTAAACAAATGGCAATATAATAAATATCGAAAATCTTGTTGTTAAATTATTTTATCTCGAAGTCATTACCAGTAAAATATTAATTGGATGGCAAGAAGTTTAAATATATTTGAACTATATATTTATATATATTTAGTATAGAAAATAAACAAATTTAATTTTGTATTAGTTTCCGAGTTACGCCAACTCAATCATTCTATTGACATATAATTACGAAATCACCTGTTCTAAATCAAATCTTCGTTTCAAAGCTGAGAATCATATAATATTCTGGACTTTTTTATTGTTTAGTTCAAAATACCCCTTGCAAAATTAAATTAAAAACATATCAGGTTTTATTTGAGTTATTATGCGGTTACATACTGATATAAATTGTTAGGGAAAATTACATTATGCCTGAAAAACCTCTGTTGTAGTTGAAATACAATCTTTTGTTGAATCTATTTCATTTATTTTTATTGCTGGCACGCTAATAATTGCTGTCATATGATACTAGTGAAAGATAATGGGCGAACGCAAAAAAGTAAAACAATAAAAAATGTTTTTTGTATCTCTTTTGTACGATGGTAACAGAAAAAGCTCATTTTTTTCGCAAATTGGTCCTATTATGTTGCACCACTTTAAATGCTTCTCAAATGCTTTTTTTTAATTGTCTTTCAAATTTCTTTTTTGTAAAAAATATGAAAATATTTACATGGGATGTAATCAACGTTTCTAAAAATATTTATTCTATAAAAGCATTTATCTTAATTGTGTGATAATTTATTTCATGTTTATTGTGTGTGAAAATTTATTCGATTAATGTTATCATATTTAAATTGTGCGTAAATAAAACAGAGCCTAAATAAATCTATATTAATTTTTATTTTTCTTGATCTTTACTTCACCATAGAAAAACGGCTAACATCAATATGATGAATCATTCACATTAATAGTTGAATTGAATTTGAATTTTTTCAGTCTGTATATAATATATTTATTTGAACGAATAAAATTGTATCCCAAGTTGCAGCTTTGGTGCATACAAATCGAAAAATTCGATTTTTTGATCGTATATCCGTTTTAATCTTTAAAACTATTGTAATATTCGTTTTTAGGGAAAGAGTTGTTTTTGAATATTTGCAACAAATCAGTCAATAATACTCGCAATGAGCTTAACCGGTCCTGATCATAAAATATATTGTGGAAATAAGTATTAAATAATGTTTATTTATTATTTAAAATACAATGCCTTTCCATCAAGAAATTACAGTTAACACCGTAAAAGATTTAGTTAAGTTACTAAATTGGATTATTGCACACATATTTCATCTATATTATTTAATAATATAACAAGAAAAACTGTAATATTAAAACAAAAATGTATTAAAGTAATAAAATTTTATTTTATTGTGACTGAAGTTCACACATATACAATGGTTCACATTTTTGTCTGAAAACAGTTTGAGAGTATTTACGAATTGATGTAAATAATGTATGATAAGTTTAATTTTCTTTCATGTCATTGTGAATCTTCCCACATTACAAAGCGGGGCATCTAAAAATGCGTACCTCCTGCCGAAGCGATCTCACAAATATTTTGAAGTCTGGTTGTTCAAAGGATGCCTATAAATAATATTTTTATATAAAAATAACTAGTGTTGAAATCATTATTTTCAAATTAAATGTTAATGATATTAATTCCTTCTTTAATTATGATAAAAAATATTGAACTTTATATTTGATACATGTGTTGTTGTACATAGAAAGAATGCGCGCGAATTAATTATTATTTAAATTAATAATTAAAGTAATTTATGATATCGACTGTAGGTGCTTGATTAAATTAAATTTGGATGCAACAGAACTGAGTTTGAGAACAGAATTTCGATGCAACTGAATTTCGAAGAAACTGAGAACAGAATTTCGGATGCAACAGAACTGAGTTCTGTTGCATCCGTGCGATGGAGTACCTGAAGATGCCGAAGGGCGAAACCCGGGTCGTTTGTGATAAGACATATGGAATCGTAAAAAGTTATAACAATTCAAATTTAATAATTAAAGAATTGAGAGTATTTTGAAATTTAATATAAAAAGATCAAATATTTTGATACGGTCCCGAATGTCTTACTATGAATAAATGTGGACTGTACTACAAACGGATATAAAGAAGTTAAGCTTTTTTTTGCAATCAATTTTTGCTTTCTTAAAATCATATTTATTTTGTCAACTGACGTTAGATAGAGACTAAAGTTTTCAATAATAAGAACACATCTATTATTGATATTTCTGTAATATATTTGAACGCCAGTACAACAAAACCGGTCCTTATCATCAAATGTGTATTGGAAATATTTCTAAAAAAAAAATGTTGTTATTATTTAAAATATTATGCCTTTCCACCAAGAAGTGATAGTAAAGATTTATACTATAAATATATGGATAAAAGATTTTAATTATATATACAATTGCGGCATAACTTTGCTAGCTGAGATCTACTTGGCCAAAAAAGTACCACGGCTTGTTATTTTTACGAGACTTGTTAACTTAAAAAAAAAATCCGCGACTTAGACAGGCAGGCAAAGGGGAGGAAATCAGCAGGGGTGAAGTTAAAATTAAAAGATTTCGCTGACATTTATGGCGATGCATGGCGGTCTTGTGATTATGAAAAGGAATAGGGGACAAAGTGGAAATATGAAATTGTACAAGTGGTTTATGGTTTGTATTATTTTTTTCTTATACACTTGGTTTACATCGGTGTTAAATTTTAAGTACGTTATCGTGTACTTGATTGTAGTATTTTTACATATTTTTTGCTTTAAGATTAGTTCACCTTAAAAATTCGTTAGTACAGTGTTGTTTACTAATAGAGAAATAAATGTAAATTAACGGTTAAGAAATATTCAAAAAAAAAAATATCGATGTATTTTTATAGAAATATGACTGTAATTTTAATGTAAGAAATGCATTTGAAGTTCATATATAAAAATGAATATTAATATCTGATCTGATCTCCGAAAAAATGTCTTGTCCATTTTTTAGCACTAATTTGTGAAAAATATTTTTTATCAATGTTTATGCAGTTTATCACTTTAAATTGATTTACCTAACCAGATAACAAATACATATTTACATATCTTTATTGTGTTTTTTTTTTTTTGTTACTTGTTTCACGTTTTTTCTCTTACGCAATTGTGAGAAAACATTATTCATAAAAATACTTCTTCAATGCTACAATATTGAAAATACTTCCAACAAATTAAAATAAACAACTTGTTGAATTACATAAACTATTAAATATTTAATATTGAAATCTCTTTAGATAAAAAGATGTAAATGTTGTTTATAATTGAAGAAACAACATTTCAAGCTTAAAAAAAACTCAAGCTTATATTACAATATCGAACGATTGTTTCTTTACTATCTTGGAATAATAAATAGAAAGTAGTAAATTGGGTGTAAATCACAACATAGCGTTGTTGTCTTAACATTTTAGCAATGTTTTCATTCTACATAGTATTTATTTGATAAATTTTTCTGAATAAATACTTGCACTATAGTATGAAAAATTCAACGTATCTTCGACAAGACTTATTGTAAATTCAAACAATCACAGATTTGTGGTTGCAGTAAAAGCTTTTGACAGTTTATAGTCTCCATATTTCAAGTGAGTTTTACAGCGCCATTTTTGTAACAAAGATCCAAACGCTGTGCATTAGATTCAGCGAACGTACAAAAGCTCAACTATTTTGTAATGAAAGCTTTCGAAGTCTTTCATTTCGATTTATTTGTGAAGAAAAATCTATTTCCTTGTTATTGGCAGTGCAAGTTTTGGGGATCATGTCTTTTTTCAACACTTGCGACTTATTTTTAACTTTTAAATGTTTCCGTTAGATGGCAGGAATGGGTTGGTCAGTTTATATGAAAGGTGTCATATTTAATTCTTTTATTTTTTTGTACGTGGATGGACTTATATATATATATATATAAAAATAACTTTTTTTGGCGATTTAAGATTTGTTATAGAATGGACATATCAGGAATCTCCTGCTTATTCTATAAAATAGTTTCATTAATGATGAACCAGTTCATCATTTTACAATATATATTATAATTACTTTATATTGGCTTTGTTTTACAGTAAATCATAAAAATCAATAAATCAAAATATGTCCGGTATTTTTATTAGCTCACTTTTTTGTGGGTTCCATAATTGATCACAGAATAAAAAAAATTTCAAAGTAAACTATTTTGATTTAGATCTTAGACGAAAAACGAATACAATATTTACCATACTGACATACCACATGAACGTGTTTTTGTGAATTTCATTTTTATTTCTGCAAGTGTTTTTATTATTTGATCATAAACAATGAAGAAAATTTTAAATAAAAATTTATAATGTTATTCAAATATTTCTACGATTTTTTCTATTTCGAAAAACAAGAAAAGAATTTTGAATTTTGACTTTTTCAAATACTTTGTGGCCGTCTTCATTATCTTTATCATTTTTTTATATTTTTATGAATAAAATTGTTCATACGCTACGTTATTTGAGAAAGGTTGCAAACAAATCGAGCACAATGTTATATCTGTTTGATTTCCACTGAACCGCAGAATGCTTTCAGATTTTAATGCGTCGGCTCCATTGACGGCTACTGGATTTACGTCTTCTGGCATCCGCTACCGAAGACTTCCAGACCGCAAAACCCCAGTAAAGAAAACCGTGGCCAATTTTTAGCTTAATATTGACAGTAGATTGTTTACGGAGATTATTTAATATAAAACTTATACATTGTAAAGACACTTAAAAATAGTTTGAAAATAGTTATATGGTTTTTGTTTTCAAAATTTGAAAATGGCATTTATTTATAATCAAATTTATAGCTACTCAGAAAGTATCAATTAAAACTAATGCAATGTTTTTAAGAAGGTTTTAACAATAGATTAAAAATGAGTTTATACTTGCAAATTTTTAACAGCCATAGTAAAAAACATACCTTAATAGTGGTTGATACAATTATTGTTTGAACGATAATGTGAAAAAAAAATATGCTAACTATAAAAACGAAATTTTACTGTTGGTCTTTACAGTATACGAGCAAAAGCTTTACTTAGATAAAAGTTTTCTTCTAATAAATCTATTTAGCAATTTGATATATTATATTTTATTATAATCTCTTCTTATGTAGATCCTAAATAATCGAGTGTCTTAAAGACTGTTCACAGAATTTATGCAGTGTGATTTATGATATCGACTGAAAATGCTTCATGGAATTTCAATATAAAATTTGAATTGTTACAACTTTGTAAGATTCTACATGTTTTGTCACTAGCGAACCGGGTTTCGCCTTTCAGCATCTTCAGGCATTCTATCACACGGATACAACAGAACTGCTTTACTGCTTGCATTGGGGTGTGTTTTTTTCCTATAATTTATAACTTTGGCACATAGACGATGCTATCTATTGCATCCGTGGGATAGAATGCCTGAAGATACTGAAAGACGAAAGACGAAACCCGAGTCGTAAGTGACAAGACATGTGGAATCGTACAGTAAGTTGTTATTCAAATTTTATGCAATGTGGCTTAAAATATCTAACGTAGAGGAAAATTATATTATACTTGTAAATATAAAAATGATGTAGTTAAAAATACATTTTCGTAAATTCATACAATTGTGATTTATTTAATCAAAAAATACTTAAGTTTTTTATAAATATTTAATAAAAACAAATATATAGATTAACACAATGTACATGTTTTACTGTTAATATAACATTTATAAGTACTCGGTTCAATGAAATATTAAACATGAAATGCAATAAATTACTGAAGAAAGGAATGAAAGTATTTAAAGATCTTTTATGAATGTAGTGGAAACGTCAATTATTCAGTCGGCACGCATTATTTTAATGTCTTTTCACGGTTTAATTCTAGCTATAAGACGAATTTCTCAGTAAGTCAAAATAAATCATTGAAGTTGATTATATCCTACTTAACCCATTCAAAACACTTTACCGGCATTTATAAAATAATTAAGATAGGGTAAAATAGCTTTTTCAAAACTTCAGACAATTCCGTAATATAGTCGAATAATATATGTATAATAAAGTTTATAAATTTCAAAAAAAAATGTTGACATCAAATTTTAGCTTTACACAGATTATGATAGTTCAATCATGAAACTGCGGCGTATAACTTATGTTTTATTTATTTTTCATTGAAAATCCAAAGGTAAGAAGTTATAGATTTATATTATTATCTCATTATTTACATAAGCAAATGTTTTCTAAGAAATGGTATTAGAAATAAAAGGTTTCTTCTATTTTGAAGGGCATTTTTGGGGTGTTAGTACTCAATCAAAGAAAGACTCAAAAAATCTAATTTGAATGAAATAAATCAGTTTTTAAAGCAGACTTTAATAATTACACTGATATCCTTTCCATTCTTCTTTATAATTATACTTTTGCTCGATATGACATTATTACGAAGGAGGAAATATTAGCCAAATATGTTTTTTAGATATTTTTTTTAGCTATGGTTACATGGTTATTATATGAATTTTTTGTTCGTTTTCAAAAAATGATTGTGTTATTATAATTCACATTTCTTCATATATATATATATATATATATATATATATATCTCCCAACGACTTACAATAAAATGGTAAAACGTGTTTGATTCCTTCATGAGTCAAACGGTTTATGTTCTGTGAAGAAGTAGGTACTCACTTCTATAAGTGAAGCGCATGCGCGAGCGAATCGAATTAGTCTGGTTGACTTGTGACCTTAAAACCTTTTTATTTCTGTCGCTTAAGAGAGGCAATAAAATCAAACATGTGATCTTCACAAAGCCTCATAAACGCTTATAAAAGTGAATTCGGGCTGTTTTTGCGCCGATAACTTTTACCGGATGGATGAGTGGTAAAAAATGTTACTGAAGTGGATGTTTGAGGTTTTCATTATATGATATAGTCGTTTGTTTTTTTTTTTTTTTTCCTTAATATTTCTTTTTAACGTGCATTACGTGACTTGTTGTGAGGACAGGCGTTGTCCAGCTTATAAATGCATTGACTAAAGATTAACATAGAAATAAGTGTGGTTAATATTGATTTTTGTATAAACTATAATTGTTTTTTTTTTTTAACTAACAACCTGATTTTCAAAATTCAATATTAACATTATAATTCTAAAAAGTTGTCATTGTCGCGAGATGTATTACTATAATATAATATATACGATATTAATAGAAAAATAATTCATAATTAACCCTGGAGTAATATGACAGTTTATTGAAATTTAAATTTCTTTTATTGTATTTTAACATTGGAATAAATTCCGTTTTAAAAATAATTCACCGAAAATAAACGTGAGAAGAAATTACCAGTATCTATACTCAAGTTACCAGACGTAAAATTATAAAAAAATCTGCATACGGTATTTTACAATTACGAGACTTTATCTTGAAACCATATCCGTTCTATGATTAAGCTTTAAGCGCTAACTATCCATAGATATTACAAGCCATACAGATTGATTAAGTATTAAAATACACGATTCTTCAGTTTATTACGATTTTATCTACAAAGATGGACAAATTTTGTTTATTGCTGTGGAATACAGCGTTATTGAACCGTATTATATTTATTTAGACAGTAAAAGTTATTTTGTGTCATAAGTGTACGTTCATAAAAATAATTGATTTAGATACTGCTTGGAGTTTTCAGTATTAGAGAATATCATAATTTAAGTATGGTTGAGTAATGATAAATTTATTGTTTTGAGCTTGTTATAAAGCTAAAATTTTGCCAATCTACATAAACCATTCTCCTTTATTTAGCGATGTATTTATTGTTAGCACAATCGAATTCCTTAGTGAATATAAAATTTTTAAAAATCTGTAGTTCTTTCACATTAATTATATTGCTTTTTAAAAGGGCATAGCCAATTCATCAAGGCACGAGTAAGATCGTAAACGCGAATAAACATTTTATGAACGGAACGTGTAAATTGGGACCGTAAAATTGGTTTTAATATCACTAGGCGTGTACTCCGTCCAATAATGATTATTCATATAATTGTATTTTTAAGGCAAGATAACATTATAACGTATGTTATGTTAGTTCAATGGGTATAATATTATGCCTTATGTGATGATGTTGGTATGATTGTTTCGGTAAATACTTCATATTTTAAGCTTTACTTAGTTACGCTAAGTATTATATTACTTCAATTGTCAAGATTTTGCACTCGAGGAGAGATATTGTAATAAGTAAAGAAGATTAAAAACTAAAATAGTCTCTAGTTGCTATAGCGGTAAGATTATGTTCATTGACATTGATCAATAAATGATGTAATTCCTCTGTCAGCAATCAAATAATATTACAGTTTTTTCAGAAGATGTTTATCTTCATAAAAGAATGCTTAATTAAATTCCAATTTCAAATCCAACGTCCTTATAAAGCTCATCCGATACCGTGAAAAACACATCAGGTTTTACCAAAGTATCGGTTATTGATAATTTCATTATATAAAAACATTTAGTGGTTACTTTTTTTTATTTTATAATGCAGATAAGACAATTATTTTCTTTGTAAATTTTTTTGAATATGATACATTTTAGCCAACCAGAAGAAATGTTTCATATATAATATTATGGTATTTTAGTCGTCATAAAAATTAGATGAGCTGTTTTTATAATTTATATATATATGTAGATAAATAATTCCTATTGAAAGTTATTCTAACCAAAGCCTTCAATATATATATTACAAGTATCATCATTCTGTTTTTTTTTTAACTTATTTCACCTCTTGATTTCGCTGAACACGTATTATAAAATATTAGTCCTTTTATATATATATAGAAATATATTAATTCAACGTTTTTAATTATTTTTGTTAGTGTAGATATGATCAGATACAGTTTTTTAATACAAACACTAATGAGAATAAACTACTGCCCCCTGGCTTTCAAAAGATGAAACATTCTCGATTCTAATAGAAACAACTACCAACAAATAATAGAATAAAAGCACTACCAGTGCCATTATTATTATAGCTTAGTATAAAAAACATGAGTCATCTTATCTTTGAGGACGTAAAAGGTTGATCGAATAATTCGTAGTGTATTTTCAGTATGTGAAAGAATGAATGAATATTCTCTATTTAGAATATTAAATTCATTTTATCCAATATAAGATAAGTGTAAATCGGCAACGTGATGCGAACGTGTGAATTACTACTTTAAATTGAAGTATAGTTATAGTTAAGGAAAAAAATATTGTTTTTAATTATATAAGGTAGGAGAAACACATATACATATTGCTACATACGAATATCTATTAACTTTCAGAAGACGATAATGATTTTTAATATTCATAATATTTACATATGTACTAGCTGAATATATGACATTTCAATTATTTATTTTTAAAAATTAAAACTGTAAATTATTAATCGTTTTTAGTACACTTTTTATCATATAAAACTTAAAATTAGTAGGCCAACAAACAATGATTTATTTCATTACGTATATTGCTCATGTTTCCTAAGTACCCCTTCTTTTGTTGACTGGTAAAATTGAAAATCCTTTGACGGCTTTTTTGCGCGCGAAAATAGAGCGGTATTTTTTCGCGCCAATAACGAAGCCGATAAAGAGCTCAAAGGGTTGCCAGATGAAATATTAATAAAGCTTTTAATTAACGGGGAAACTACGCTGTGTCACGTTGTTTTGTTATTATGCGACATATTGTTGTTTGATGGAGTTCCGATAGCTAGTTAGCACGTAGAGTACTGAATTGTTTGGATAATACTGTATGTACGAGTTTACTGGAGGGATTTCCTGGCCATTAATAATTTTAATGGCAATCTAATGCCTTATTTTATTATCAAAACACAATTAAATAGATATTTTTGATTCATGAATTAACGATTTTTAATGAAGTATTGATAAAATATATCCGTTTTTATTATTTATTATGAGTCATAAACTTATTACTAAAATATATGTCATTTAGTTGTATTATTTACGAATTCATATATTTATTTATAATTCGACTAGAATACAATCTACAAAATCCTGCAGTAGCTTACATGCGTTTAAGTTTCAAGTTTTTCACGTTAGATGTATAATATATGAAACTTAAATGAGGTTTAAAATACACTAACTCATGTAAATAAACCAAACAATATCTTTGTATCCTTATGCAATATAATATATATCCACTTGATACAAATTAAAAAAATATTTATAGATATGCAGTTTCTTGTTACAATTTGCAAATTTTCAATGATAAAGAAAAACTTTATTCTGCAAAATTTTCTTGGTTATATGATAGTGCAGAGAAAAACGAATCCAGTACACATGTTTTTTTTATGCAAACCCATAAATCTATTGATAAAATCAAAAGCGTTATTCAAATGTATTCAGCAAAACTCGATAGGTTTACCAATTCACAAAAGGACTGATTTAAACTAAGCTATTTAAATATTTTTGAGCCTTTACAGGAATGCAATAAATTTATCACTATTGCAGAAAATAATTTGAAAGGAAATTAGTATTTGAGTTCCAACAAATTTCTATTTTTGGTAAATTCGTTTGACATTTTTTTGTTAGGCCTGCTGTCAAATGGTGTTATGTTCGACCTTTTCCAGCGCCAAATGTCATAAATCCAATTTGCACACACATTGTGATACATACACGTTTGAAAGAAAATATCCAATATGCATATTGTACAACTCAAAATGCTTTCTAAGTCTATTGTTGAACATTTTTTACAATCAAAAAAATTATGATTATGAATTAGAAAACGTTTCGCAGCGGGAATTAATATTACAATTCATCAGCTAGTTTTTCTCTCTTAATTTTTCTGTTAAACGTTCATTATGCATGGTTTTCAAGTATAGGCTTATATCAGATATATTTTATACACACATATAACATAAAATATACAATACATGTCAACGATTGAATGAATTTTTCTTGGTCGAATTGACGTTTCATATCAATCTAGATCTTTTATTTGACTATCAAAATATACATTTTGAAGAAGTTTCATGTATAAAATTATTATATTTAATGTTTTAGATTTGTGGTGTGTGATCATTTAATGAGTCGAGTATATTTGATACTGAAACTTTATAATTAAAATAGGTCTTCATAAGTTACTCTTTCAACACTTCCCTAATTTAAATGATAGAGATTTAAACTTCTTTGTCGAAAGATTACTCATACAAATGAAGGGGATTATAATATAATACTAGCAACACCAGGAGGGTTAGACGAAATATAAATCTTGCAGAATAATAAATGAGAGGAGTTTTTTTTCAATGAATATAGAAAATAAATTGACTGCTTTTCAAAATATTAATTATACATATTTTGTGATTGGTTGAAGCTACATATGACTCTATATTTATGTATCTCATTAGCATCTAAAAATGATAACGAATGTTTAACATATATAGTTAACATTTGGACATATATCAATAAAAAAAAAATATTTATCAATTGTTAAATTAAACTAAAGACTAGCATACTTCATAAAATTTTCAAGACATAGTTGAAAACCGCCATTTTTCCTTTATTAATAAGAGTTTGACATTATGATGTCGTCGTTCATCAATTGCTTTACGCATTTGTGATAATAAATGCTGTCAACTAAGATCACAGGCATACCTGATAAAATTCACGATTTTCAATTATACTGATACAATTATTTGAGTGAAATATTTACACATACTTTAATATATATTAATACACTGGAAAAACATATAATACATTGGCACGCATTCTTGCGTAAACTCCATTGCTTATTGAGAAGGTGACGAGGAGTAGATGAGAGAGGAGCGAATAGTTTTTCAATTTAAATAATAATTCTATCTCTTTCATAAGCATAACATACTTACATACAACGCCCATTTTCATGCTTATAAAATATGTTTTATTTATCTTGAAGTAGAATATAATACCGTCCAATTTCTATTTTTTAAGAAATGAAATTAAAATAACTCAGATTGATATTTTAATATCATCCACCATATAACAAGCCTGAACAAACTGAATAAATACACATTAGTAGGCTTTACTTAAAGGTCATATAAGATTTTTACAATATTCTTTTAAATAATGCAATTATATTTATATTGATTGTAAGTACTTAAAGAATATTTCGATTGCCAAATATATACATATATATCAAATGAATAGTCTATAAGACTTACATTTATTTTGTTGTGTATAATATATGCCTTAGTATTTTTAAAAACTTTATTGTACTTAATGTTTTTTTTTCATACATTTCTAAAATAGAAACGTATTATATTTTACGACTGTTCTACTTTATCGTCTTAATGATTTCCAATCATCTTTATACCGCTGAAGTTTCAATTATTTATTTTTAGTTACAATATAATCGGAAGATAGTTTTGTTTTTTTTATGTATCTAAAAATCAATTAAACCAAATATTTAATCTACTTAGATACAGTAGTTCACAGTTCATATATTTTCATTTAAATGCTTGAAAAATAGTTCATATTGAACTCGAGTTGACTTTTAAAAAGAAGTGAATGATTATTTATTTTTGAATATTATAAAATATCTTACAGTAGATCAAAATTCATCAAATGATAACAATTATCCAATTCTAATTGATATTATAAAAAAAGTTATGTTCAAAATTATAGTTTTGAAAGATAGTGGTAGTAATTATTATAAGCGACAGCAGAGCCACAAATCACCTTGCAGAGGGTGCCAAAACTACTCAACTAAAACTGACTTGTTAATTACACTTACCACAAGGGGTGACTTTTCACAATTCCATTTAAAATAGAGATTAAATAATAATAATAATAATACCATCAGCGTCGCGAATTTAATTCATCCCCTAATACGTTTTCTTGATTAATCCGTCTTGACAAATTGGCACCTTTCATTCGTTATAATAATTATTTTGTTCTGAATGAAATTTATGGTTTTCATTTATTTATCCATTTTAAATTTGGGTACACATCAGAGATGCCTGATTAAGTCTTCACAGATATGATATCTGAATAATTTGATAATGTACTGTTTTATAGGTATGCGATTAAATAATGTAGGTTGAAAAAATATTTAAAACATTTTCAAACGCTACTAGTTGTAGTACTTTACTAGTAAAGTGTAAACACGTATCTTTTTTTGTGATATTGACTAAGGTTTTTGATGGAATTTCTAACCAAAATTTGAATTGTTGAAACATTGAAACGATTCTATATATTTTGTCACTAACGACCCGAACGTGGAATTGTAAAAAAATAACAATTCAAATTTTACATACCTTTTTGATAATATATGTTTTCTTTTTGTATTTTTAAAGAACCATCGATGTAGAATGTTTGTTTATTTAAAATATTTTTTTTCACTAATATTTTAATATTCAAATTTTTTTTTAAATAATTTTCTTACTCAGAAAAACGTCACACAATTGATTTTCATTAAAAATGTCCAATGATTATACAATATCTGATTGATTGACTTATGGATTCTTGATAAAATATGGTATTTTGTTATTTATGATTCTGTACATAAAGCGCGGCTTAATTGATGAGGTTTTAACCCTTTTATATCTTACCCTATCAGTAAAGTACATGCGAAGTCTTCAAAAATTTACTTTGAAAACAAAGTAATAATTATAATACGTTTTTATTTCATTTATGACTTCATTCGCAAATTTGATTGGTATATGATGGTGTATCAAATAATGTACAATTACAAAAGTGATAACAAGTTAGTAATATATTTCTAGAGGAAAAACTTTTCAAGTAATTCAAATTTCAAATTAAAAATTGGTAAAGTAATTGACAGCCCAGAGCCTTATATATTCAATTTACCATAATATTTAAATGCTGTTACAATGATACGCAGACAATATTTTGTTATTGAAATTTTATTTGAAGCCTCACAAAGTATTATAATTTATTATGTATAACGAACAATGAAGGGTTCACGATGGTTTTTATTGGTTACCTAATAAAATCGAGAATGTGTCATTAAGTTTAATATACCTGATGATGTATTTGACAATCATCAATTATTAACTCCATTATTTGTAACAATACGAGTTTCTTATCTCTACATACAGAAAAGCCAACTAAAAATACTAAAACGTTTTACTGCGTCAATATAACGTCAAATGGTTCTAAATTCACAACACATGATTTGTGATAGTTGAGGTATGTTATAAAGATTTAGAAATATTATGAATATTTAAACGAAACATTCTCATTCATGTATAAATAAATCAAATAAGTTTAAAAGGTTTCTATTACATAATTCAAAAAACTAATACTCTATTTTCAATAATAGAAAAACATTTTTTAGTACAGGTTATCCTCGAGATACGTTCCTGGACTTTGGTCGTAAGTCGAATTTCATACAAAATATGTTTGAACTTACATATTAAAATGAAACATGTGTATTTATTTATATTTTTTTATTGTTAAATTTATACTTATTTATTAATACAAAATAAAATATTTATTTAATTAACATTTAAAATCTTTCATCATCTGTACTTTATAAGTATAATCCATTGACTCATCATCAGTAGTGGAAAAGAAGCAGTAGTAGTCTTTTAAAAAACATAACCAATTTTAGTTGAGTTATTTGTTTTTTTTTCCCTGTATATTGCAGTATAATTCAATTTAAAAAAATACATTTTTTTTGGTCGTAAGTGGGAATAGTCGTAAGTCGAGGACTACCTGTATTTGTTCCCATACAATATTTTATGATCATGACCGGTTTCGCTAATCGCAAGCATTATCAACTGATAGAATACACTTTATAAGCAATTCTATTCATAACAAAAATTGAGTTGAAGGTAGCAGGTATACAAAACCATATCATATCATGCCTGTTCATCAAGAAATGACATTTAACGCCTTAAAAGTGAAAATTATAAACAATTTTACATATTTCCATACAATTTGACAATGGTGTTTTGTATAGGCAAACCATAACTTTTACTTATATTACACTCATAGAAAAAAAACTGCATTAAAGCAGTTTTCGCAGTGTAAAACTTGTTAAGACAAGCATTATTAAAGGTTCAAAAATAGTTGTCAATACAATAGAAGAAGAGAATACGAAAAATTTTGATGTTTGCCTAAATGGTTCTTTATATATATTATCAGTGGTTTGAAAAATTTCATTTAAAAAATACTTTTTTGGTTGTTATATCTCTCATTTGAGGAATGTAGCTATAAAGAGCATTCTGCATTCATACAGCGTAATAAACCAAACACTAAAGCACACACGTGTCATAAGCGCGCAAGACAAATATTTCTATTTTTAATTACTAAACACATTGTGAAGTTTTTTTATTGCACGTATTCATCAACAGATGCAGTTATAAAAAAAATATATCAACACAGATGAAGAACGAGGAAGGATATAAGATATTATTATTTTTCTAGCGTTATTTTTGTTTTTGTTGTCAGAAAGAGTTTTGAAGACGTGTGCCAAACAAACTGATATCTGGGTTAAACGGGTACTCCCGCCGAGCTTCACAAAAATATTTCTCATTGATTTTTCACTTGTTAATTATATGTTTCACGATGCATATATTGAAAGTCATATTTATATTTAAGGCTATTTTTTATGTGATAGATTATTGATTTTATAACTTATAAAAATAGCTTCGATTCTGTTTGTATATTAGGCATTAACATTCAACATTAAATTTTTCAAACACTTCAATTTTTAGTTACAGTGATCGCAACCACGTAAAAATCACACATCGTTCTGTTGTAGAATATTTTTACTCTGTATTTCACTAAATACTTCACCATGGGTTTAATTCAATTGTTTTTAGAATATAGTTATATATAAAATATAGTTTCTCAAATTATTCAATAATGTGTAAAAAGTCAATATTATCAATTAGCATAACAAGCATTTCCTCTGCATAAATAAATGTTTTCTGAAAATAATAGTTGGCCCAGTTTTTCATACTTAAAAAAATCTTTTTGCTTCTATATATTGAAATTTTTCATTGAATAAAAACCAAATAAGATTAAATGTAAAAATTGGAGCATTTTTTACACCATAGGAAATCAGGTAAACTTAAATAAACGTGATTTTACTTCTTCATTAAGAGTAATATAACAGTCATCATAGACTATAAAAATAAATAATAAATTGACTGCTAAAATACTACTAAAAATATTGCTTTTAACCAGGCAATAATAATAGCTTTAAGCCAAATCCACTAAACACCTTGTCTGTGGCAATAAGTCAACACCTTCGTACTAATTCTCTGTGGCAACGAAAGAGGACCACAGATTTATAACTCCTATGTCTAAAAATATGCTTTACGAAAGCTCTTAAATCTTTAAAAGTTCACCAGCCCTCAATCACTCTAGCAGAACTTTTCTCAATCTTTTGTGAACAAGGACACTTTGGCTAACCGTTAACATGTGTTAAAAAATATTTTTTATTGGCTTTGGATAAATATGGAAATCTATGATACGGCTGTTAGATAAAAATGAGACAAGTTATAATAATAACACAAATAATGTAGCAGCAGGTTTTTCGGTGAAGAAACGTTTTCAAAAAAATTATTTGGGTAATTACCGGTCAATATACGTACCAGTTATATGAAAAATCGAACAAAACAATGACTTTTTTAAAATAATAAAACACAAATTTAGTACTAATAATTATTATACTTTGTACTTATTATACTCAATATATTTTTTTATCAGGACCGGTTTCGTTTATCGCGGGCATTATCAACTGATGAAATATAATAACAGTGACTCCTTATTTCTAAGTAAGTCAATATTAACCTGGGTAAAAATTTACCAGGTTACTTCGCTGTCGAGCTGTTTCATCTTGGCTAGTTAGTATATTAAGTAACTTTAACATTGTACATGCCATCGCTGGATTCGCATAAAATATAAGATACGTATTACATTACAAAGAAAAGTTTAAAATCTTCTTAATGGTTACCATGAACGTCTCAGAAGCAAATTACAAGGCAAGTTTTTAGTTAATTACATATTTTTAAGAAATATTTGTTTCTTATTTGATTTCTTTCAGATTTTTTTCATTTTCTATATGACGCCATAAAATCAAAGATCAGATTAATTTACACCTATGATAAGTCAATAAGGCAGAGTAGTCTCATTTAAGCAGCTCTATCATTAAACTGGAATTGTTTGCTGGTTACACAGTTATAGAACTACAACCCTTACTACATATATTGAAGGAAGGCAGTGAAGAATATATGCCATTAAAGCTTCAAATAAAATTAATATCACCATTTTTATGGTCGTAGAAGCTCTCTAAACGGCGCTAAGTTTGCTTGCACAGTTTGGATAAGCTTAACAGTGAACATAAGTCCTTAAAAAAGCTCCTTAAAATAATTTAATAGTGCAACTTACATATTTTACTAGTTGTTTTTAGTTTATGGTGCAGATATATACTTTTACATTTGTGTTTGGAAAGAATAAGAAAATACAATTCGGTATAACTTTTAATTTTTTCCCCATGCCCACTTAAGCCCGTTCGAGAATTAATCATTCAAATCAAAAAGATGTAATAAAACTTCATTTGAATTTAGGCGTTTTTTAGATATAAACTGTTAGCTTTTTTTTTAAATTTACAACAAATATTTATAACATCAGGATTTTTCCGATTTTTTTTTTTTGATTTACGTAACATATATAAATATATATATCTAACTTAAACGCACGAATAATTATCTAAAAACAATATCATATACATACCACTAATTCATAATATATTAGATCACTTTTCTTGATCCTTTGAAATTTTATATACATTATCGACACATGAAATCGTTTTTTTGCACTTAAAAAAATATGAGTAAAATATTTTTTTTTGAGTATTATGAAATATTGTCTTGTGCAGTAAGTAAAATATGACTTAAATATTCATAAACCATCTGATACAAGTTTGTTACTTATATGTTTTATCATTGTCATTTTCAAGACTGTTTAAAAAAGAGAGTATCGTATAAAAATGTGTTATTAACTGATAAATCAATTTTGAGTGCACGTGAAATTAATCTACGAAACATTATCTTACGGGTCTCGCCAAAATTTTGTTAATGTACAATGTTATTTTTGTTATAGTATTTCGTATATCAAAAAGAAGTAACGAGACGAAAAAGAATGATAAAATTGATGTTAAATTTATCGCTGCCGTTAAAAAGCACAAAATTAATTGCTTACCGATAATACATATTGGTTACGGTACACAACTAACAGCTGAAATCATATGTAAATTTTATAAATATACAAATTTAATAGAGTATTTAACTTAAGAATGAACCGAAAATATACAATATTTAAATATTATTCACTTAATTGCTCCACAATTTTATCACTGCTTAGTTTTTCAGTTTGCTCGGATAAAAAGTTGACATAATAAATTTATAAAAATAGTCAGAGGGTTCTAAAGAAAAACTTATCAGAGATTTTCAGTTTATTGTTTAATATATAAAACAATGCTTTTGAAATTTCACTTATATATCCAAAAGGTAATAGATTTTTGTAATATGTGCATTAATTTTGTATTCTGCAACGCCTTCTGTGTCTTTAAACCAGCTTACAAATTTAATCAAATATAGGGATTTATTATTCCAACCGAAACGTATGTAAATAACCAAATTTATTGTTTTTCAGTGCGTGTCTACGTTGTATACGGTTGTATTATGCTTTTTTTTATGTCCGAAGATATAGCATTATTATTTTTCCAACCGCATAAAATATAACGACGTGTGATGTGAAATATTAATACTGTGATCTGTTTTATGGTCTCAACACAAATAGTTCAAATGTCTTTTCTCTTGCCAAAGTAAGCAACAAAATTGCTACCACATCATTTCAGAGATTAATAATAATTCATCATCAATATGAACATCAAAGACTGGTGACAACATGAAGGCGATATTTTTTTACGTCATAAGTGAAAAGATCGCTGTCTAAATATCTATTCATAGAAATGAAAATGAATATTATACTTTATGTTTTTACTCTTTCCAAATAAAGAAATTTTATTTAATTTTTTTAGAAATTGAATGTGTCATTTTTTAAATAATGAAAACCGAAAAGGCTTAGCAAAATTTTAATTACCAAAAAACTTTATTTAATATTTAGTTCTGTTCAATGTTACTTTAAGGATATTTATAATTGAACGATGGTATTTATGAACTCTTATAAAAAACCCGGCTTAACAATTAATGGACATATTTGAAGTTTGTTATTGATTAGGCACCCTTAAATATTATATAACACATTTTTAACAAACAAACTTTTCACTTATCCCGAGTAATAGACATCTGAGTAAGTGTACACAGGCTTTGGTATATATATTATATAAACATAATATAGAGTGACTTTAAGGAGTCTTAAATAAAATATAACTTAAATGGAGCATAAATTTTGACTTATATTCAATGAACGATCCAATGACGTATTCTATATATATTATTCCTATAGCATCTCTTTCCACGCGATGACGAGCGTCATTTCTAATTTTCATCCCCCACAAGGAAGAGTTACGACTCAATATAGTGGCGCATGCTTCAAATGAATGTGTGGAATTCCACTTTTATATTGGATTTTTTACGCCTGTATTTTTAAGGATTATAAAAGTGGTACAGAGAAAAATGTCAACCAAACACGGGGGAAAGAACAATATACAACTTTAAAAAAGACGTACGAATAAATATTTTTGTTATTTTTACATTTTCGGATGTTATAAAAATGCATTTTCATTTCAATATTGCTAACATGTTTTATTGATAACTTTTCCAGTAAAAAAATGTTTTTTCGTTATGTTCAAATACTATTTTTTTGTGAAGTAGAAGATTGTAATTATAAATAGTTAATCTTTCTGATAAAAATTAGTTTTTACTAAATACATTAAAATATTTTAATCTATTTATACGCTATGTATTAATTTCTGATTGATATATTAAATTATACAACTCGATAAACATATTGTGTTTGATGAAATATGACATTTCCAAAAATGTTGTACTAAAATTAAAATACTTTTTGCGTATCCCTGAAAATTATAAAAGGAAAATAATGTAATAATTTTCAATTAGTTTACTTTTTAGTAGGTTTTATACTATTGCAGTCCTATTCCCTTTATTAGTATATGCTCGATAGAAATGGAATGAGATGTATGATTTTTGTATTTCCCATTTCATGCTTTTCATGTTGGTTATTTCTTAAATACATACGATTTTCGTTTGCTTTGCTCTAAGATTTGTCAAGCTTAGATTTGATCGGTAATTAATTGTTTTATTTTATTGATTAATTCGATCATATGATCATTATTACAAAACTTGTATGTCTTATTAGTCCTGACTACGTATTAGAATAATATTTTTGATACTTTTTGATCTAATTATGATTTGAGTCAAAATAAAGTCTGATGCATAACTCAATGTATAATTTCTAGATACCCTGAAAAACACAAATATTAAATTATTTTTTTCTTTTTCACGCCACTGATAATCCAATAGTATGTTTGAATACATAAATGTATTCTTTTACGATTCATTTGAGGAAAATTTTTGAAATAGCTGATGTTTTCATGCTGTTAAATTGCTTAGAAAACATCAATAAAACATTGTTTTTTACTTTACGAGCTTATTCAATAAGCACGAATACATCGAGGACAATTACGTATTTATATATTCCTATTAGCACAGATCAGAGTTGAATTTAATTACCTATTTCATGAATGCTGTGAAACAAATTACGATTTATTTACATAAATATAAAATGCACTTCGGATTAGTTAAAACAAATATCACACAACGCTAAAAACCTAAAAATAACAATACATAATTTATAACTCATTATAAACATACTGCCAGCTGCTGTCTTTTGACTTATGGCAATAAAATATATATTGAATCGAATTCGTTGAACGTGAATTAATTTTGATTAGTCTTGATGAGATTTTTTAGCCTACTTTGACATCAGAAGACGCATTAAAAGATTTATATTTAATTGTGAAAAAGATTATAGTTATTTGAGTGTAATGTTAACAAAGGTAACATCTTTAAACTTTACTATAAATTTAAAAAATACATGTACTAATATATAATTCTGTTTAATACAAAAACTACGACTAGATGTCATTCTGGCTGTCATTTCTCGCTAACTGCTTTTTTACAAAACTTTTACTAAAAGCTTGCACCAAAATAATACCTGAACCAAGCTTACTAAATATAAGCGGTGTATCTTCCTCAATATGAACACGTGATGGCGAAAAGCTCATTCTCTTCGATACGAAGAGTTCAACGTTGCCATACTGCGAACTGCAACTAACCACATTTGAGGTCATATCGTAACTCAGACTTAATATCCATTATTAATCCCCATCCTCATTTCGGGCCCAGGCTGGGTAGGGGGTGTATTCCCTTCGAGGCGCTCCAATAAAATAAAACGAGCGCCACCTAAACCCTAACTACCCCATTAACCCTTTGTGTTGAGAAAAATTAAAAATTTTCGCCACCAGATAGCATTACTTAACACCGATAGGGGTCGCAGGCAGGGGCTGTTTGAGTGATCAGGTGGAATGGGACCGTTTCGAATTCTGTGTAATTACTGTTAATGATGGAAGGATTTATTTTTGATCAATTCATTATTCACGGAACCATCGTCTTTAAGTTCATTACTTCAATGAAATTTAGTAAAATTTGTATTCAAGACGAGTTCTATGACACTAAATTAATTATAAAGTCGTCAAATAATAAAATCTAATTTAAATTTTAGAATTACAAATAATCAGTCTACTGTTTATATGAACGTTGTTTTATTAAAAGAAACAAACTTGCTTGACAACATTCAGTAGCTACAATATTATATTATTTTTTATTGCTTAGTTTCGATAGTGAAATACAATATTTAATTTAGGAAAATACCATATGTGAATTCCAGAAACTCTAGATGAAGGTTAAAAAAGTAATAGCTAGAAATAGAAAAAAATAGACCTAGAAATGGTAAATTAAATATCACGCCACTACCGTTCACCGCTTAAGAGAACGTCTTCTGACAGACCGACTTGTATAATCAGTTTTATAAAATACACAAAAAACTGTTGTGGCCATATAGTTAGATTTTACTTAGTAGATTTATGGGGCTTGATTTATTCTTTATTTGTGAATTATTGCGACATGTTTTTGCATTATAGATTTATTTTCCATACACACTCAAGCATTTCCAAAAAAGAATGTATCATATAAAATTGGTTCTTGAGTATTCTTTTCGAATCGTGATTTTATAGCCCCTTCATTAAGAGCACATGTTGTTCGAAGATGTTTTTCAAAAAAAAATAATAGTTATTGAAATCGAATAAATATTTAGCATTTCTCTGTTTTCTTCCAGAGCAAATAGAGAAATGATTTTTAGTAATAATATGTTTGAGGAAAATCTTTTATTGAAATAAAAAATGTGTGGTCTTGTGAGACTTCTTGTGCCAAATGGTATTTTAATATATTCAAGGAAATTTTAATAATATTAACGTAGGCTTAAAATTTACTAAATTATCAATCTTTCTTTACAATGTATTTTTATGTCAAGTCATGATGTTATTATCAAAATGATTTTACGAAATTAAAGTACGCCGTATTTTCAAAATTTAAACAAGGATTTTCTATTGAACACGAAACAATGAGACAAAGTACAAAACCTTTTACAAGACCATAGCATAAATTGGCGCCGCAATTGAGACGACAATATACTTTTAAATGTAAAAGATTCTCCAAATTTAGAACATTAGTAACCCTTTAATTTTATTTTTCTTACGAAGTTTACTAATTTTTTTTTCGATTTATGGATTTGTTTTCAGTTTGTTTAGATGTACATCTAATCGGACGTAAAAAAGAATTTTTCGTTCATACGAGTCATTCTATAACAGATGTACAAAACGTATACATATATATTTTATGATCATTGAATATATAGCTTAAGCGACTGAGATTTAACTAGTTAAGTATTATAAAATATTCTATTTTCACGTTATAGACCAAATAAATGGTGCAAGTCTTGGATTAAAGGCTTATTATTGTTTAAAAAAAATATGGAAAAAATGGTGTACAGACCAAATTTTCTGATCTCATTTTAAGCAACGTTTTTCACTAGGTAAAAATGGTATAAAAATTAAACAGCACATATAAAGTGTGTTGATATCACTAATGAATGCAAGGAAAAATATTTTGAGGAGCGGTTTTTTAAGCTGAAGTGAAATGTGAAAATCTTTTCAACAAACACCGTTGGAGCTTCCCCTAAAAAGAGTGCAAAAGCTCAACGCACGGTTACAAAAGCTTGCCCATAAAAACTTACGACGAAATTATGTAAACTGTGAAAGAAAATATGCCAAGACAAATAAAAATTCAATGAAATTCTTTTGTCGGGCGTAAGTATATATGATGGGGATGATTCCGCCTCCGGTTTCAGATAATACCCTTTCCTAATCAATGTTTATGTGGCGTTTTATTGACGTGTGTAGATATTTTTTTAATCCAGATTTTTTGAGGGTGGCAAAGCGGCGAACCCGTTAGGTTTGACTGACAGGATTGTAACACGAAGCACTTGTCACTGGTTGAATCGAGAGAGTGATTTATGGGAGAGCTTACGAACTGTATGCCATATGGCATGTTGTCCGGTTCAATATAATACATAAATAGTGAGATTTGGACAATTCAAGAGATTATCCAAGACATTTCGTAGCATTTCAGCGATTGATTTTATTTCTTTTTATTTAACTCAGTTGGCTTATAATGATTTCAACGAAGATTTGATTATGGGGAGTCAATTACAATTAAAAATAATCTAAGTCATTTTTCATTGTTTACTTAAGCACTATTCAACGAAATAATTTTGAGTTGTGGATAAGGCATCCATTCTTAAAACCGTTTTTAGATCCCAGAAATGGTTAAAAGTCGACTCACATTTTTTAAATTGTATCTTAACAATTAAATCTGCTTCCATTATAATTTAAATTGGCTTTACTATTGTAGAATTGATTTTACTCTTTATAGTATTGTAATGATTTTTTAAAAATTATTTATGATCATTGTGAGTCCCGAAATTCGTTGACTAGGAGATTGTATAATTGACCGGGTTACATTTTTTTTTTGGATTTGAAGCCGTAGTTTTAAAACAGCGTTATAAAATCGTTCTTAACTATTTATAGTATTTTTTTCAAACACTTCTCTTATCTCTTATCATCTTAGTACTGTAACTGTATGGGTAATGTTTTTGAGTGGCCACTCTATTTGGTTCGGAAGAAAGAATGCACATATTGCGATAGCTGAATAACAATCAATTTTTGTTTAATTAAAATGAGAAGAATTTCCATTAATAACCATTTTTGTATTCGTAAATATTTTGCAGTACAACCGCAATTATTTGAAAATATTTTTGAAATTTTGAGCACTCATCCATAGGTATCAATTTAAAAATATAAATAATCTCAATTTGAAATCGATTTTGCCGAAACTAGAGTAAATACCGATCTGATTACTAGACTAATAGTAACAAATCAAAGATGCTTCAAATATTCCACATTGGAAGCGATCTTCACGAAAAATTTACAACAGAAAAATTAATTATGAACGAAAAAATGTCTTCCTTGAAGTTTCGTCAATATATACAAGACTGTAAAATGAAATACACTTAGCTGTGTCAAGAGGAATAGTGACATTTGTTCTGACGCTTATGGGTGTATCTAGCCACGCCAATTTTATCAAAGTCCTTTTATGACACAATAAAACTTGCGATACCAGCTGAGCTATGTCAAATCAGGGGCGGTGATTGTTTCGTCTTCAACAGAAATCATGAACCATTTATACTGTATATTATTTTGGGAAATATGAATACATAAAAAAGCGCTGAAAAAAAAATGCGCTAATAGTAGGGAGTCGCTGAACTTTTTTTCTCAACAAAAATAGAGAAAACGGATTCAGTGTGTGCTGAATATTTAGAAATGTGTTTTCTACGTGCGATTTTTATTAATCTAAACAGTAAGTCAGAGGAGAAACATATTTATTTAAAATTGTTTTGATAATTTCTATTCTGTGTGGAGCATCTTATCATGATTTTGAGAAATCTTATTGATTGAATTGGCAATCACTTGGTAGAACTCCATTATAATACGGTGAAAAAATAGCAATGTATTGTATGGTGTAGTGTAGCACCGTGTTTTGAGAAATCATTGCCACCGTCACAAAAATGTTCGACTCGAATATAACATCAGGAAACAAATAAATACATACATATACAGTATATTTCAGATTTTTTTCATCCATTCATAATTCCATAATTTAGCATGTTAGGCCAAAGGTTCCCAAATTTTTTCGGTTTCCGGCGCCTTTCAAATATCATTTTTTTTGTTGCACCCAAAGTCAATACATTTCAAATTATCTTATGGCAAACCGTATATTACTTTTCATTTTATAAAGTAATAATATTTTGTAAAAGAAAATTTTCACAGGGCCTCAACAGGACAGCCACGGCACCACTGGGTTGTCTGTATTAAACAATAACTGCTAAATCTATTTTCAGGAAATTTGTTGTTATTGGTAATTGAAATTATTTGATCGGAAAGAAGATCGATTCCTTGGATAATATGTACTATAGCCCAGAAAATATAGTAAATTACGATTTTTTATTTTATGCATTTATTGGTCTTTCTTACGGATGGCTTAAATCGTGAAAGTCATGAATAATTTGATATAAAAATAGGTTATTCGTAAAATTGATGAAATTTTTGTAATAAAAGTTGCGTGTCTCTGAGTAAACAGTAGTCCTCAATAGTTGTGGGTGTTTCCCGACATTACAACAGGCGTGGCGGCACAATGGTCCATCGTAAATATCGGATTAAAATCGACACTTTTGGGGTTGAGTATCCTTAAATTCAATGCCTTCTGTATCCTTTCGTATCATTGGTCAGTGTACAAAGAGACTGTACTGTTTATTAAATGTATAATAATACTTATACAAAAAAATATATCATATTTATATAATATTTGTATAAATCTACGTATTTTTTAAAAGAATATTTACTTTTCATGCATCACTAGTTAATTTATTAAAATAAACGCTTAAAATGGTTTCGAGAATAAGCTTGTTTTTATTTTGAACAAAATAGATTCACTATTAGTAGAAAGTATAATATCTATTATATTTAAAATAAAAATATTTATCAGCCGTCAATTTTATTGTTTAAAATTAAATACTTCTATCGTTTTTCACGCCAGTAATTGTTTGTATATAATATACATGTGTATGCTATTCTTTTTAATTCTTATAAAAAAATATAAAGAGAAATAGTCCAATTTATTGTTGGAATCTCCTATTTTGGTTTGATGTAATATACGGACAGTGTATTAATTTAACACATGATTAAAAAACGTTCAGTTTCCCACGAAGTAATACAGACTATTGATGTGAAAAGATCGATAAACTGTCATTATTAAAAGAACAAATCACAAATAATAATGTTATTGCATACTCTGAACTAAGCGAAGACTTTTTTTAATGAAGGAATTGATAGACCTTGCTCAGTGGTGCAGGGTTGCCTAGATTCCCAAACATAAATATTACATTTTGTAAATTCGTTTTAATCAGATTTAAATAACTGATACGAATTATATTGTAGAGTTCTAGACTATACTTATTTACTGTAGTCGACTTTCATGACACAAAAGTATTCCCCGTTATTTTTTCAATAGACACATATAACTGTTACAGAATTAGTATTTCCTACCAAGATTTAAATCATTCATTCATTCAATATAAAAATAATTTAAAAATTGAATATTAGAAAGGTTTATGGTACAACGCTTCTATATATATTTAAATCACACATTGTCAATTTTTAATGGTATTTGACTTCATATGAAACATTTAAAGACACATTTTTTAAGTGATTATTTTCTCTGATAAAAGTTTTAAAAACAACTAATATAGTATAAAGTATGGTTACAGTTGAGAATATATTTTTTTGTGCTTAATTTTTTATTCAAGTGTTCCTTGGATTTAAACATAAAGTTGAAAACAATGTATGTATTGAAAAACAAAAATATGTAAAACACAGTTTGACTGGTGTTTTATCGGCTATCATCAGTGCATTTATTATGTACATATAAAATTGTACAACATTTTTCCGTAAAATTTTTACAACTTTGCACGATTCCACACGTTTTGTCACTAACGACCCGGGTTTCGCCTTTCGACATCTTCAGGCATTCTATCACATGGATACAGCAGAACTGACAATGTATGAAGGTGCTGAAAGGCGAAACCCGGGTCGTTAGTGACAAAACGTGTGGAATCGTACAAAGTTGTAACAATTCAAATTTGATATTGAAATTCCTTCAAGCACCTTCAGACGATATCATAAATCAGTTAGTAAAAGTGTTATAAATTCCGTACGATATGTTATTTTTGCTAACATAAAAATATTTACGTTAAAAATATGCTACTCTAATCAAACACATGGAATGAAATATTCTAAAGATTGTATTATCAATATTTGGAATTCATTTTTAACACTCAAGCAACCGCACATTTCGCGCAGAAAAAACGCTTATCACCGCACATTCTTCGATACTTTGCTATTTCTCGCGACAACAATTATTTTGCTTATAACTTTTTACTCAGTTGAGTGAATTTAATAAAACAAGAATTATTTTATAGAGTATTGTATAATATATGTAATTTAAAAACAATTGGCTTAAAAATAAAATTATCATGCTACAAATGCATGATTCAATTTTTTTTTTCATAAAAATCAAAAAAATATCTTTTAACACTCATATAAACCCACAAAGGAATGTCAAATTCTTTAGAAATCCTACACCATGTAACACATTATTGTGTGTTTATTATATGTGGAGTTTCTCAAACTGTGGATATGTTTATTTGTTTCCGTTATATTCTCATATCACTCGGTTGTCGGGAGTCTCAAAAAATAGACTAGCTGAAAGCGGGCGTTTTTCGGCATAACTTGAGAGCCAAACAATATAATTTTTAAAAAATATCCACATGTATCATGCATTCGAGCAGCAGACGTAATGATGCAGCGCGAGAAGAAAAACGGCGTGAACGCGGGACCGGTTGCTTGAGTGTCAAGATTTCTTATTTTGGTCAAGCCCTGAATATACATATGTATGTTTTAACGCCATATGGCAGGCGCAACTGTTAATGGCACCGTATTATCTCAACAAAATACCTTGCCGCCTATTCCTGCGACGCGGGGTAATGTTTCAAGCTCTTTTTTAATTTTTTACCCCAACGAACAAATTGCCCCTCACTACTCTAACTATCAAAGGTAATCTAATTGCTTTCGAACTTGGCACTATATGTCACCGATCAATCTTGCTTAAATTATTGTATTGTTATAATACATTCACGTCAATAGCATTATAAAAACTATTACGTTTTTTAAAATAACTCAATGATTAAAAATTATACCAAAAATAAATTCAAAACGAAGAAATAAATCATACTATAAATAACTAACAAGTTCTAACGATAAATTGAGCCGAAATAGCTATCAACTATATCTTAAAAAAAATTGTAGAACTAAAATACATTGCCATTTTTTTCACCGTGTGATAATGGAGTTCTACTATGTAAATGCCAATTCAATCAATAAATCATATTTTGTTTGATTGCTTAACTCGTATAGTTAACTCGAGTATTTTTGAATGTACTAGAAATAAATAACAGTTCGAAACAAACTTCATTGACAAAGTGAAGATTTATATACAATATTATCAACAGGTTATTGTTACTATTTCATTTTGTTTGAGTTTTTGTTTGGTGCCATCTTTCACTTATATTAAGGGTGTATTGTATTTTATATACATATTGATAAAGGATACTTATTGATGAATTCATGAAAATTTTATTAAAATCATATTATTACATAATAATTCGAGTTTGTATCTTTTCTAATTAAAAATATAATGTATGTGTTATGTTACTGTCTATTCATAAAAAACAATACACAATGATAAATTATAAGCTTAAAAATATATGTTATATTGAAGAAATATAATATGTGAAAACTTATTCATGCTTTTAAGTATATAATTATGTAATCAACAGTGCGCCACGGTTACACAAACGCTTTTTATGAAAATGAGTAAAGCTCATAAAATAATTTCATAGCATATGTGCAGAATTATTTAAAATGAATTGCTCTTATTTATGAATAATTGTCTCTGATAAGTGGAATTTTGTTAATTATTCAATTCAGCTAGAGTTCTAATAGACAAGTATTACAGTTTATATTATAATTAAACTTGTAAATGGAATGGGAAACGTACCGAAATGGCATGAAACTATAGATTAAGTATATTCGTTTCATTTATTGTGAGCTCGATTTGAATAAATTGTTTATGGAAATTTTCATTTATAGAAAAATATAAGTGGTATATAATTTGTCTATAATATATTGCTATTAATATTATGATTTCTATTGATTGAATTGGCATTTACTTCGTAGAACTGCATTATAGCACGGTGAAAAAATAGTAATTTGTTTTATTTCTACAAATTTTTTTATAAATAAGATATATGTGATAACAATTTCGGATCGAGCACATAAATATAAGTGAAAAATAAATAAATAACTTTATCATGACACATTCATAACAAGCTTTTAAATCTATTAAACATTGCTGTGAGCTACATTATACGTACATAATGTAATATATTAAATTAAAAAAAAAAGATTATTTATCTAAAGTGGGTAGTAAATTTAAAAGAGCATTTTGAGATTTGTTTAGTAACATTGCCTTTCATTAAAATTATCATTGTTAAAAATTATAGGAGACGGTTTGTATAATATAGATAAATTGCCTTGATTCAGCTACGTGAAACTTTTACTGGCATTATAAATCAAAAATTATATAAAATTTAATAAAAATTCAATTTTTATATAATTTAAAACAGTACACTTATATTTCAAATAAAAAATCGTCGAAATAAAAATATTTCTAAGTCATACAAGAATAATTATTATTTCTCAAATCAGAAATAAAAAATTCTTCGTGGGAAAATGAGCAAACAAACATTTGGGGCGATTAAAATACTGCTACCAGGTAATTATATTTTTTATATCAAGAAATTAAGAACTTTCATTCTTTGAATCCCCCTTACGCAATTAATTTGACATTCACATTTTTTCTTTAACGTTATAACCAGTATGCTGTTACATACTTAGCCACATAATTATATGTTTGTTAAGATGTCGCTATAATTTGTAAACCCTCGTTAAATCGTAAGATTGAGTATTGTTTTTTTTTATTTTTTTTTCGGTAATTACTTTACAAAGAAAATGCTCGATGTGATTTTTTCGTAATGATTATTTATGTAAGAAAGTTTTAGCTTGCGGGATTTTTACACTAATTATATAGAGTGGATCATTCTTTCGATGAATAATAAAAATATTTCGTACCTTGAAGTATTTTTTTTAATGTTTTTTTCAAGTAACACGAGAGTTTAGTAAAGTGAACGTTTTTTTATTACTTATATTTTGAGCTGTAAAATTGTATTCGATTATGAAAGTCAAATCAAGTCACATTTATTTATTCGTATTTCGCAAATTACCCTCATTCGACATCTTAAATTAAAATATATTTTCGTAAATTTTCAAAAATTAAGGCGATTAAAAAAAGACTTTAAAAACGGTTAATTTTACTATATAATAAATTGGCTAATAATATTGGCTAATGGTTTCCATCAAGGTCTTGTTTAAGGATCACAAAGCCGACATATTTCCGTAAATAATTTTTATTATATTTCATAGTTATTTTGACAAAAAAATATACACAACACATACATAATAACACACAATATTGTTTTCAGTGTGCAGTAACTTCGAAACACGTGTATCTTATTCGAAAACATTTTTTTGAAATCATTACTCCGGATTGTGCTCTTTTTCTGAAAACAGGATATTTTGGCGATCCGAGGCAGTGCTCAAAGGCAACGGGACAGACTTTCTTAAAATGAAAGATTTGGTAACATTAGTCCGGAATAACATTACGATATAGTTTCTACGAAGACATTTCTCGAAAAAGCAAAAAAAATCTTTGATAGATTGAAAAATCATGCTATGCAAACATGAAAACATACGTGAATTTATAAAGTTTATCATAATTTTTGATATTGTTTTCTATATTTTTACGCGTTTAAGTAGTATAAATTAATGTGACATGTAATTATTAGATCGGTCCCACGCTTATGTCCTATTGACTTCTGAGTAGGTGTCTTTTAAAACTGAGTATGATAGAAAAAATCTACATTATTGGCGAGACCACGCTCCATTTCAAAAATATACTCCAAACTATTATTTGTAATGTTCAATGGGTTGTCATACGAATAAAATATTGAACACTTCAAAGCTTTTATTGAACTAGCCCTTAGCGATACTATTGGAACCAGAGGTTTGAAATCAATATAAACATATTATTTCATATGATTATATAATAGATTTTCTTCTTTTCCTTGGTATATATTATTATATGTGTAAGTGATATGTTGCGATATAGTTACAACATCATCAAAAATATATTCAATTAGGCTTGGTTTTGGCGGATAACGTTTTCTGAGAGATTATAAATTATTCATAAATATACGCGTATTATATAAATTTTTATATAATAACAAATAATTTATTTTTTAAACATAAAATGTTGTAATATGTATATTAAAATAAATATACTTATTAATAGTAAATTACATTAATTTAATTTATCTTACACATCAAAATCAATGCATTTATATCTGTTTATTCTTCACATATTGCTACACCGTTTATCCGATCGATATGACACATTACAAATTTATCGAGTACATTCGCCTCAAAGATTTTGTCATGCCGCCCCCGAAATCGATTACGATTTTTTAAAATTCACTATCGATAATAAACTAAACCTCGATATTTAATCTAATCTATAGTGTTACTATTTACAACTATTTGCAATGAAATTGTTTATTATCAAAACGAGTTTCCTTGAATTCCCTTACTCTGATATCGCAGCAAAGCGTGACGGGTCAGCTATATAAATGTAATTTAGTATGTAAATGTAATAATTTACATAAAATTCTTTCGCTAAAATTTTTCATACGTAAAAAGTTATATACCAAATCAAAATCGATGTTCTTTATTTATATTGATGACATCATCAAAAAAATAGGTTAATTTTGTTGTTTCAAGTATTTTATTTGAACCGCCCTAATTGAGCCTTAATTTATTTTCAACAAAATGTCATTTCTATCGCCACTTATTTCACATAAAGATGACACAATTAACCCTAAAGTTGTGAATTCAATAACGCACATTCAGAATATGTACATCCATATATATTGTATTACCAGAAGCGTGCTTACTCTTTGCCGAATCATTTCAAATGTTTAAAAACCCTTTGATGATTTATGGTCAAAGAATAGAAAACCACTTGAATCATATCCCGGGGACATATTTGAAAACATTTTAATAAATAAATTGAACGAATGAGTGTTTATTCGATTTCCGATTGTTAATGGAAGTAGGTACAACTGATTTTTAGGAAGGGGTGCAATTATCAATGCCTGTACGTAAAGGGTTATTTGCATGTAAATAATAGTGGTGTGAATCGTCTGGTGGAGCGTTTAATTGTCATGAACAATTTCATGGGCTTAAAGCCGGACTGAATCTAATAATTAATGTTAATATTTACTTTACTATTATGATCGATATTTATTTTTAGCACGCCCCATCGTCAGAACTTTTGATGCTGAAAAAGACATGAATAACTCATTTTAAATAATAAAAACACATTTTTTAGTACTTATTTCCACAATATATTTTTTGATGAGGACTGGTTTCCCTCATCGCGAGCTTTATTATCGCGATGAGTGAAACCGGTCCTCAAAAAAAAAAATGTGGAAATAAGTACAAAAAAATGGGTTTTTATTATTTAAAATATTATGCCTTTCCATCAAGAAGTGACAGTTAACACCTTAAAAGTGATGAATAACTTAGACAATTTTCACGGAATTCAGTATTTTATGATGTAAAATTTGATGAAATATGAAAAAATATTATTAGCAGTGAATGAAACAATAATATAGTTTTTAAAATATAAACAATTTATAAGAAACATACATACATGCTCATCAGAAATACAACGAACGAAGAGGGCGTAAGACGAAATAGCTATCAAATATAAATCTTATATTTTTTGTAAACTAAAATACATTTTTTCACCGTGGTGTAATGGAGTTCGACAAAGTAAATTCTAATTTAATCACTGACATAGATTGATATTATTTTTTTTCGCCATCTAAAAAAAATCCTAACCGAAAATATACGATTTAGAATAAATACGATCATTTTAGTTTGGTTGAAACTTGCTAATAGCTTATTGGAACATGCTTTAATTGCATATTTTCCATTTTTAATTTTAACGAACAATATTGCAAGACTCAACATGGTGGAATATAAATTATTTTATTCATCGTCTGATATTATTTATTTCCCAAATCCACCACATTACCATCGGTAATTGTATCTCAGTTATAATTTTACGAAAAACATTTTTTTGGTAATATACGACCATCTATAATAATAAAAAACAAATCGCTTTTAATGGTAATGGGATTATTTTTTCAAGGGCCATATAGGAATATTAGACTAGTATTAAATAAAATTACTTAGATCATTAATTTAGTTCCTTGGCTATCTATATATTCTTTCTTATTTTGTCGCATATGCTAATTTATATCTTTAAGCTATCAGTTCGAGAACATTATTGTACAAAAATGGCTGAAGATACCAAAACTAAGAAAACTTGTGCTTGGGTAACGTTTATTGATTAAAGTTAATTTCAAATTCATCATGGATGATGTTGATAATTTCAAACAGCAACTTCCGATACATTCAATAAAAAATCATTCAGTTCGATTTATCAAGGGGTGGTATGTCAGCATTAAAAATATAATAATAATTGACTCTCGAATCCATGTAGTAGTCACGTGTCAAAGCATTTCTCGTCACATCAGGAACATCATTTGATTTGGTTCAAACACGTTTCGACTCTACATGTAACAAATTCTGTTGTATTTATTTATTTATGTATGTTCTCGGTGCATATTTGCTGTCATACAGCGTTTGACAGTTGTCGGACATGTTTTATGTCGACTGCTTTTGTTTTTTGTCGACGCGTGCGCCGCTGTTTGCTATTCTTCCCGCTAAGAGGAATCGCCATGATTGTTTGTTTGTAATTATTAGTTTGATTGAATGAACGCCGAAGACACGCGATGGATGCTACAATTATTTCTGTGGGATAAAGCCGTGGGCGAAATTAATTTACGGGTTTTAATTCGGATTGCGATAAATGTAACAGGATTTTACGCTACCGAAACATCGTTGTGTACATACATTGCCTATGGTCATATTATGTTATTGAAATAAATAAATCAAGCGTTAAGAAAAACATACAAAATAATTAGGTCACAAATATTAAAAAAGTGTGTATTTTTTTTTAAATGACAACATTCACTTTTTTTATAAACTTGTTTCAATCATTTTCTTTATCTGTTTATAAGAAGAATGTTATCCATTATGTATTGTATCCCCATTTTTACAAGTTTTACAAGGTTTGACTCCTTACGTTTTACGAATAATAATACATATTAAATCGAAATAATAAGTTAAAATTTTAACTGTAGGTAAAAATCATTTAATCAATTTAATATTTAAATTACGTCCAAGCAACATTACATTCATTTTTAAAAAATAGTATTGATTAAGTGATGCCCAATAGCAGTAGTGGTCAACGTCATTAGCTTTCGTTACAGGTCTCACGGGTTCAAGCCAAAATACAGACAAGCTTTTTCAAACCATTTTAATTCGGAAGCTTGGGTAATTAAAAAAAATTCCAACGTATCTGATCCTAAGTAACTGGCAACATTTTCATCTTAAAATAAATCAAGAAAACTCTAGAGATACCTTCATTATGAGGACATATGAATGGGCATGCAAATAATTATCAAAGAATGATAGAAATAATAAATGAAAAACAAGTGTAAAAATAATTATTTTCTTTTCATGATCATAACAAGATTTCATTCGATCTTTGTTAACTTGACTTACACTTAACAAACTCTGAATTTTCCCAATACGAATATAACAGGATTCAATACAATATCTCTAGAGAGAACAATTATTTCACTGTTTGCCATTTATATTTAAAATAACAATATATGTTTCATTAAAGTCTGTAGGATTTACTCAACAAAATAATTACCATTAAATGCTGGTAGATAATTCCATGATTGATGAATATACCATAAAACGTGCGTTAAAAAATCATTGAAAAATGAAATGGTGATCACTATTGTTGTGAATTATCGCGATTTTATAACACGATAGAAGGCAAACAAATCGGGAAGTGTGAACTTTTTTCAAATAACATTTATCTTTCATCAGACTAATGATTGTCGCTCAATCTTTTCGTCATTAAAACTTTTCATCATTAAATCTTTTCACCATCAAATTTCATTATTATTATAATCAGGACGCGGGCCAACATTAATTATTTTCATGGGAAAATATTCGGAGGGTGGTTCTTCATAATTTTCATAAATACAAAAATATTATGCCATCGATTTCAAAAACAAAATTTTTAAATTATACATATGAAATTCACTATTATACTGATATTTATTGGTATTAATGAGTATCATAAAAATTTTCCATAAATATATATAATTCTACAAAATATGATATCGCCTTCGAATACAGTTTAAGCCTTTTTGCATAGATATGAACGGTTAATTGCCATATTTTTTATAATAAAAATTACCTTAATATTTCAAATTTAAGGACAAAAATACATTTAAATCAATTATTTATTTAAAAAAACAAAACGAAAAATTCCCAACAAAATATTTTTTCTATAACTGTGTATACTCAGTACTTTTTTTTTAAATACGTGAAATTTGATTGAGAGTGAAGACTGTTTTAATACCATATTATCAAATTAAATTTTATTGTTTGTCTCGAAGTTTTGAAATATTGGTTGATTTTTAGGTCGGTTTTATTTTACCCTCAAATATGTCATACGTTCGTCATCTGAAGCGTGTATGTACGAAATCCCGCCTAAATCGGTCGCATCAATCAAAACAGGAGTCACCCACCATCTTAAATGGACATTGAACGTGCAATTTTTTGATTCGAATCCGTCAAAAAACAATGGCGTCTGGAAAAGAGCGGGAAAAATGGGGCGCCGTTACTAATTCAAATTGAAAACAAACGTCAAACATGAATATGAACGAAGAGCTGCAGTATGAGTGTGACAGGAGGGAATGAGGATATTTTTTACGCTTAAAACACCTTTTTTTTTATTTTAGTTCTTAAATTAAACTTTTTGTATGAAATTAAGTGGAATAAACAAAACAACACCTGAATTTTCATTTTACAAATAAGTAAGAGATCATACAATTAAGTTATTATTGAATTTTACCAACATCTCAAATTAAATATGTGGCATTTATGATATCGACTGAAGGTGCTTGATGGAATTTCAATATCAAATTTAAATTGTTACAACTTTGTACGATTACACATATTTTGTTACTAACGACCCGGGTTTTGCCTTTCGGCATTAAAGTAATTAATTTATAGGTCAGATCTGTTGTATCCGTGTGATAGAATGCCTGAAGATGCCGAAAGGCGAAACCCGGGTCGTAAGTGACAAAACATGTGGAATCGTACAAAGTTGTAACAATTCAAATTTACTATATTGGGCTTGACGGAACATTTGTTTTATTTTTAATTAATAATCATACAAGAAATATTTTTTATGCTAGTATCAATTATTTAATGGTTAACAAGTGTTACTCTTTGTCGTGGCAGCGCAAATTATGTACTTGAATATTCACTATGAAAAAATAGCAATTCAATCAATGAATACACTGTTTCATGAATTGACAATATAAGACGTTATTGTGTTGCGGATCTGCAGTCGTGTTTATCCTGTTTATGGAGTGCGTGGACGCGAACAAACCTCACCTACCCCGCCCCGCGCTTTTGGAGATGGCCGGCGGGTTGACGCGACGCCACGCGACCGACGCTTTTCGAGTCACGTGACCTGCCCTCTGTTCTTCTCCGCGCACCCCTGAGTGTCTAACATGACTAGTGCCCGGTGGATGCATCCGGCCACCCCTTCTTTTAGCCATACACGTTTTTATGATATTACATTGCTCTCGATTCACATAATTTGTTTCAGTGTGTATTTAGCATTGTAATGTTATTCCATATTTTAAATAATAATCCAAATTCTATCATTATTATGTGTATATCTTTTGTCGAGTTATGTTAAATGTCAAGATATCAATACAATGCAATGCAAACAGTTATATTTTTGCACTAAACTCCAAACACATAATTTTGATATATAATATAATAAGAGAGGAAAATTATCTTGGAGAAACCCTAATTTAACTCAATCTTGTGAACGGACCACTTTTTGATTTCAAAAGAATATTTTTATCAGATTTGTTTTTTGTGTACGATGATCTGAAAGCCATATGATATTAATTTATTTGTATAATTTATGATATCGACTGAAGGTGCTTGATCGAGTTTCAATATCACGTTTGAACTGACTGTCAGTTCTGTTGCATCCGTGTGATAGAATTTTTGAACATGCCGAAAGGCGAATCCCGGGTCGTTAGTGACGAAACACGTGGAATTGTACAAAGTTGTAACAATTCAAAATTAATTTATTTGTCTTTTTAATTATTTAAATTTATAGTATACCAAGGAACAATATTTAATATTAAATAACACATTGCAGTGCAATATTTTAGATTCCGCTACTGGTGTTTGCAATAAATAATATTACTACCTGTGTATTTATTGAGCATGTCTAAGTTTCATAAAAAATACACTAAAAATTGTGTTAATAAATTTGTAACTATCACGATAAAATACAAATTTTGCGCCTCACCGCAAATATGATATAAGAAAAAGCTAATAGAAATACATATGTTACACGCGCTTTAATCTTCTGTCTCCTTTCCTCCATTAAGACGAGAAGAATAAATATCACATGTTTCATTTCATAAGTAACAATACTGCTTTTAAAAATTTACAATTTGCAATCCCATAAAATATCTCTTCAAAAAACCTTCAGTTTGTATGCTGTTTTGTTTTGTTTCGTTAAGGGGTGTGATGGATGCGTAAAGGTTGTGGGATGATGACCATCATCAGAATGACTGTTTGTAGTTTGGCATTGATGGCTTTGCGTAAATCATATTTACATGATTAGATTTCGTTTTGAACTAAAATCGTGGAATGTTGATCGCGTCAAATGATAAGATATTATATAAACTTATTGGATTCAAAAATAGTTTTGACAATGCACGATTCCCAGAATGTATTGTATTATTCGTTTTTAGAACATTCAAAAATACTTATTTTCTCATTATTATCTTTGGGTATTTTGTATTTTAAGACTACACAGTTACAACTGTTCTGGCGATTCATTTTTAATTATTAGCTTTACATTAAAAATCATTTCAAATAATTCCAATGTGTTTTTCTTTGCTTTTTATTATTTTTTAACCAGCTAATCGATACATTCAATTCTTAATTAAGTAAAAATACATATCAATAATTGCCAAAAAAATGCTTTTCAATTATATAATATATAGTTCATGGTAGCATGTGTACTGTCTTAATTTTCCTGTTAATTTATTTCACTAGAACAGTGGTCAGCAAACTTATTAGCCAAAGAGCCAAATGTGAACATTACATTTTAAATAATAAAAACACATTTTTTTAGTACTTATTTCCACAATATATTTTTTGATCAGGACCGGTTTCGCTCATCGCGAGCATTATCAACTGAGTTGAGCATTATCAGTTGATAATGCTCGCGATGAGCGAAACCGGTCCTGATCAAAAAATATATTGTGGAAATAAGTACTAAAAAAATTTGTTTTTATTATTTAAAATATAATGCCTTTCCATCAAGAAGTGACAGTTAACACCTTAAAAGTGTGAACATTACAACAATTTGAAAAAAATTGGGAGCCAAATCTGCTTGTAGCTTGTACATGGTTTGTGTATACGTTTATTATTATTATTATTATTATTATAGAATGGCGCTAGGCGCCGTTCAGGTCCATGGCCGACTGTACAACCTCTCTCCAGGCATCTCTGTCGAGCGCTCTTTCTCTCCAGTTGACTATCCCCAGCCTCTCAACATCCTTTTGAATGTTATCCGCCCATCTCCGTCAAGGGCGACCGAGAGGTCAGGTGCCAGCTGGTGTTCCTTCATATGTCTTATGGAGAGCTCTAGACTTCTCCGATCGTACAATGTGACCCGTCCATCTGAGCCTTCTCGATCTCAAGACGTTAATGATTCTTGGTTTGTATCGGTCGAAGAGCTCAGCGTTCGTACGAATGCGCCACCGGTGGTTTTCATTAACGGGTCCAAGTATTCTCCGGAGGATTCTGTTTTCAAATACTTGGAGCGCCTTTTCTTGTTTTTCTGTTAAACCCCAGGTTTCACATCCATACATGACTATCGGTTTAATGATCACGTTGTACACCCGGCACTTGGTTTTGATGGACAGCATTTTGGACCTAAACAGACTATTTAGCGCGAAGTACGCTGCATTTCCACTTCTCAGTCGGTCAGCAAGCTCCAAAGTCATCTCATTCCTAAAGGAAATATTAGAGCCCAAGTCCTTGAAAAGAGAGGTTCTCTCGAACGAGGAGAACTTTCTTATTACAATGTCTCCAGAGGGTTCGTTGCCTCTTGTCATTTTCAAATACTTAGTCTTTCCCACATTTACTCGTAGGTTTAACCTTTTTGCTGTGTCCTCCAAAGGAGTGAAAATATTTTTTATATCGTCTTCAGATTCTCCGAGCACCACTAGATCATCCGCGTAGCCCAATATTTTGTGGGACCCATTCAGTATAACTCCGCCTTCTGCTTTCATTGCCTCTCTTACGGCTTTCTCTAAAGCTAGGTTGAAAAGCATAGGTGATAAGGTGAATGTGTATACGTTTACGAAAACTAATAAAATTAAACTCGATGTTCGTTACGTATTTTTACAACAATAAAATATTTTAATTACCTATTTATCTTATCACTTAAACAAAAAATTATACATGTTCTCGATTTATAGAAGAATTTTAATTAATCAAAATAAGATGTAATTTTTTTCTTGCGAAGTTTTTTTTAAATGAAAATATTATTGCGCCTTCCGTGGATATTTGTGCCAGAGCCGCACTTAAGGAGCCAAAGAGCCACATGCGGCTCTGGAGCCGAACTTTGCCGACCACTGAACTAGAATAATACTGTTTATTATTTCAATGCAATAGAACTTTATACGCCTTCCGTTCAAGAATTTCTATGATTTAATAAATATTTCTGAGTAAATCTTTTCTCGTTTCTGATAAAAGTTACTGACCAAAACTGCAATTATAAAAATGCATTTCTGATTTCATATTTGTAATCATACCTAATTTACATTTTAAATGTAACTAAATGAGTGATGTCTACTTTGCATGCGGTTTCCTGAACAATTGTGTTTGTTATACATACATTTTTTTTTAAATATAGGTGTTTCAAATATACCCGCATTATAAACCTCAATATTTGAAAAAAAATATTATCTTTAAATTAGATTAGTTGTTGCTCTAACATAAAAAAAAGATTGTTTTTTTTATCATAGCTAGTTGCCAAATTAAATATATAGTTTAAGATGTCATTGATTTGATTATATACTGTCAAACTTTTTTTTTATCAATATCAATTTTTAATGTTGAGCACATGGCCATCTTATGGGGATATTTTTATCTTTATTCTATAAAATTTATAAGATGAATGTTTGATATATAGTTCTGGTGAGGGCGTAAGCCTAAATAGCTATTAACTATATATTTTTTCATCGTGTTATAAAAGAGTTCTACTAAGTAAATCCCAATTCAATCAATAAAATTGTATTGGTTTTTCTACTTGGGCTATTTGTTACTCAGTTTGCTATTTATGAATGATCAGATGAGAAAGCAAAACTTAAAAAAGGACGACAAGCTGCATTATATCCTCCAATAAATTCAAAATTGGATCCAAAAAATCAGACTTAAATTTTACCAACATTATGCTTATTCTTTTGTTTGCTAAAATGTCATCTTCAGAGACGGCTGTGTATAGTTTAGTAGTGATAGTTGATTCACAAAAATATAAAAGTGTAAACAGTACTAAAACTGCGAAAATTCATATCATATCAAAATTCAATTTGTTGGTAATGTACATATTTGGTTTAAGATATCTTTTACATGGTTCAGCAGGGAAGAGGTCAAAATCAAACTTGAATATTTATTAAATTTTTTTTAATGTTTTTAAATTTGATTTGAATACATGAAACTTGTTAATAAAACATATCAACTTGATTTTTTCAAATAGTTTAAATTCGGGTGAAAAGTTCGTCACTTTTAAGGAGTTAACTGTTACTTCAAAGTAGGAATATATTACAATTAAATAAATAAATCAGAGTTTTTTTAATAAAATTCTCACTATTTTATAATAAAATGATCAAAGAATGTTTCACTTATCTCTAGATAATCTCAACTGATGCAAATAAAAAAATAGGATAACTTGTAAGCCCATCTCTGTGGAATACCTCGCAACCAAAAATAACGAATGCACAGAGACATTAATCATCCGATTGAAGGAATAAATAATTTATTTATTATAAAAAAAGATATTGCATTGCAAAATTTTTTGTATTTTTCTTGGCATTGAAACCACCCTTGGTTTTCAAGGTAGACAAATATGAAATAAGTTATGGGGGTGATATTAATACTCGGAAATAATATTCGTAATTTTAATCATGCAATAAGCAATTAAGGGTTTGATATTCTTAAAACATTTCAATAATTTCTACGAATATATGTACATGATAATGTGGGCATTCTGAAATGAATTCCTTGAATCATTCTTTTTGACTCGTGGTTTGCGGTTTAAAGAATGTTCATTTTCTTTAACCATCGTTATATGAAATGAATCATTAAAATATTCAATAGCTCAATGAATGTGCAAATAATATCTCTTTTTTGTCAGTGTAGTACAGCAGTAAAATGACATTTCACGTTTCTATTTAAATTTTTTAGAAAAGATTGATATTTGAAGATCGAAAATGTTGTTACTATGACACGTAATAATAAAATATTTTATGGTATATTTGAAGTTCTTCACCGTTCACTTGATTTTATGACTGCTCTTTCTCAATCACTCAAGGATTTTTTCAATTCGAAATTATCTCTTACATAAAATAAAATACCGCATATTTAAATAAAAAATGTTAAACTAAAATACATTGCTATTTTTTTCACCGTGCTGAAATACCGCATATTAAATCACTCAGATAAAAAACAATTTCATTTTGCAGTTTTTATAGAATAAAAATTATTCTGCTGGCAGTGCTACAAATTGTGACACGTGTCTCGCCTCTTTTATTGTATCATATAAGACTAACTATCTTTACAACGATAATGAAACTCTAAATATTGTTCTTCAAAAGGTGATACATATGTTTCGCTTGAAGTAAAAATCTCGAATATGTATTTATATTTATCTTTCAATATCTTTTGGGAATGATTTGATGCTGTTAGAAGGAAGAAAATTTTAATTTATAATTAAATTTTGTTAAAAAATGGCTTTCAAATTAATGAAATTCAAAATTAAATAAACATTTATTTAATCTAATTAAAAAAAGAATATTTTAAAAGTATTACAATTTAATTGAAGGAGTAAATTTATTTAAGGAAATGACTTTGAACATTTTTTTTTTAATTTTTCTCATTGTAGCGCACTTCGAAGATTTTCAGAGATTCATTAGTTTCAAAAATGTAAATAAATTTTTTATTTAGCTAGAAAAAAGATTGAATTTTTTATACACAAGAATATTTAATGATGAATTTTTATTGATTGAATTGGCTTTCACTTGGTAGAACTTCATTATAACACGGTGAAAAAAATAGCAATGTATTTTGTAGAACTAAAATACATTGCTATTTTTTCCACCGTGTGATAATTTTTTATGTTATAATTGACCATTTAACATTCTTATAAATGTAACTTTCAAGCCGACAAAAAAAAAAGAAAAATCTCACTTTGGGCATCTTGCGTTGGAATACCATCATGCTAATAACACAGGAAGTATAATATACATTTATTTTCAAGAATGTTATGAACATAGTCGCTCAATTTGCGTGTATTTTACCAATTAGCCTAAGTAATTTTCTTAAATTACTTGCAATATGCACATGCCCTTTGTCACATACAGACTAAAGTAATTTATGTAGGGAATAAGAAGTGATTGTATTTTATCGTTTTAAGGAATTTACTGATTTGCAAACAAAATTAAACGAAAGCACGGAAAAATTTTCAAATTCTTTTCTTAGAAAAAATGTATCCAGAATTGTGATATTCCCACGAGCAAACAACTCAAAAAATCTGTACTATACATCGATGTAAATAATTATACCTTTTTATGTTTATTGCATAGTGATCATTGAAGGAAAAATAAAGGACTGATTTCGGATTATTAATATTGTGTTTTTTTCATAAGTCATATAAATTTATGATTAGTATTCACATATATTTATGAATTGATTGAATTGGCATTCACTTGGTAGAACTCCATTATAACACGGTGAAAAAATAGCAATGTATTTTAGTTCTACAAAATTATTTTTAACAAATATAGTTGATAGCTATTTCGGCGATAGTTCTGACGATGGCGTGAGCCGAAATAGCTATCAACTATATTTGTTAAAAATAATTTTGTAGAACTAAAATACATTGCTATTTTTTCACCGTGTTATATTTATGAAGTTTTGAAAAATCTCATATTTAAAAATAAAGTTTCATATTTACAACATTTTTCACAACCTTTTTCTTGAATATGTCAATTATTCTGCATAAAATGTCGTAAAAACATAATAGGGTTATTTTATTGTTTTATAACTTATATATATAAAAAAAAACAAAGGAGACTATATCTCTGAACAGTATTGTTCTGCCACCGGATACTCGTCGAAAACAATTGAAAAATCAAAAATATTGAAGATTTCATAATTTATGCAAATAATATTTATGTGAAGTAAAATTTACCGATGAAAATTGATCCGATACGAAAGTGCCTGATAACTTTAAAATCAGTAAAAGTTTAAGGAATGATTACATTGATTTAACTAATCATAAAAAATAGTATCGACGCTTCGACTTTTAAAGCACAAATATTATACATATATCCATAGACGAGCTTTCTAGAAATAAAGAATTTCAATTTCTAAGATGTATTTTGAATTTTCAATTAAAAAATCAATTTTTATTTTATGTCCACAGTAAAGACGCAAATAAATTTAAGATAATCGATAAAAATACTTTAATAATGTAAAATATATCACTTTAATATATAATTATTATTTAAGTTGCGCTTGCCATTAAAGATTACGTTTAAAACATGCAGAGTAAAATTGTAAAGGCTCGTTCTACTCACAGGTAAGTGACCTACCACAATCAAGTTTATTTTGTGCAAGGCTTAAATTTAATATTGTTATAAAGAAGCATTCAATTTAATGCAACAGTGAGCACACTGCAATAAAAATTGCGCAACCATTATATCGAGTTGCAGCCTGTTCGTGTTTTTTGCTCGATCAAACAGTTTATTAATGCGTTAAGTACTTTATAAACTAACCTAATCAACTATCTGAATAATATAAAGGAAGATGACGACGCAACTTTAACGGTAGTGGGTTTTCTATTAGATGTAACTGTACACGGTTAAAAAATAAAATGTGACAAACTATCCTTTGACTATCTAAGATTAATTTCATTTTATAATAGGAAATGTCAAATTAACGTAATGCAAAATATTGTGTCCATGGATTAGTCTTTTCATGTATTGTCACAAATATATATTCAATTATATTATATTATTATATATATTCAACAAAAAAATTGTTAAAAAAATTTAATATTCTATACATTTGTGTAAATAAAAAGGATAGTCTATAATTTTATGAAAAGGATGAGTAATGTGGATAATATGATTGACCAATTATAGGCATTATTATAGGTAGGACCCAAAAAAAAAACCCTAAAGAAAATCCCTTCTACAGTTTTTAGCTTATTGTAATCAAATTTAAGCTTTTTTATGACTTTTGAAACTCACATGGCACGGTAAATGTAACAAATTGCCTACCATAACAACTTTAGTAAATGGGTAAAAACAGAAAGTATAACATACTGAAAGCTTTCAGCAGATTTATTGTAAATTTCCAATAAACTTTTCAGTTGATAACGCGTAGTCTTGATCAAAAACATATTGAGGCAATAGAACAAAAAATGTGTTTTTATTATTAAAAATATAATCATGGCTTTCCACCAACGAATGACGGTTAACACTTTAAAAATAATAAATTTTTCAAAAAATAATATGAAGTTAATGAAAAATTTATCATCATCATAAATTGTGTCAATAATTGAATTGACATTTATTTGGTACAACTCCATTATAACACAGTAAAAAATATCAGTGTATTTTAATTCTACAAAATTTATAAGGTGATCAGTTTATCACCAGAACTATACTTCAGTAATATTATAAGTTTGATGAAAGAATTAGCCGAAATAGCTTTCATTTTTATACTTTATAAATATTGTAGAACTAAAATACAAAACTATTTTTTCACTGTGTCATGTATTGTGTAAATAAAATAAATATTAATATTTGATTATTTATATCACCATTCACTGATCCAATGGTGATAAAAATAATCGTAGTTCACCGTATTATCATTTATTTTACTTTGATTATAAAATTATTATCGATGATCTAAATGTCAAAACATTGTTCCTTGCCAATTATTTTTCGCAGGAAAATAAATACTTGTCATTTATCTATTAAATTTGCAGTCAGTGCACTTTGTAATAACTGTAAGCATTATTCTATTTGTAATGGAAATGACTTGCAAGTAAAACTGCATTTAAATTGTTGTGTTTTAATAAAATAAATAAATCTAATGAATGACATCTTAGATTCAGTCGTGACGAAATTTTCTATGATCGATTTGATTTCTTATTAAGGTCTCACTTTGTAATTTCCTTTCGAGGCAGTGACTAAACAATAATAAAAAGTTTTCTTTAACAGATTTATCAGTTATAATGCCATGCATTTTTTCAATTTCAAATACAAAGAGGTGAAGGCTTAAAGGAGAATATTGTAGATTTACAAGAGAGAACTTGATTTATTTTATATCCGAATGATTTCTTCCTGCAGTGCACGTATCGAGACCAAATACTTAATCTGTAAGAAAATCTTTACCTTATCTTTCTATTCGACCATTATATATATATATAATTTGGAACTGAATAGCATGCTTGGGATCTTATGGACGAATTAAAAAATTTACAAACACTACAGACTTATTATTATACAAAATTGAAAAATATCTTTGTGATAGAAAATTGTTGGTAGCTGTGAAGGATTTTATGATATATATTTATTAATCTGAATGTAAATAGACTATTTATAATAATGTGGATAGTGACGGATGAAAAAAAAATCACTTACGCCATAGATAATCTTAGGAACAAAAATATATTGGTTTTCTGATTATAGAAGCCTGACTTATGTGGTTATTCCCTCCTGCATAATATTCAAAGAACAATATTTCGTGAGTTAATTAACAATATTATTGGTTACTATAATTCTATACTAGATTCTTGTGTTTGCGAGAACTTAACTTATATGATCGTTCACCCAGACGTGGATTCTACATTTTGTGGACATTTTAAATTACTTTGCATATGGCAAAACCGCAACAATATAAAAACGGTTTATCACACGAAAGAAAAATGGCATAAAAGTAATTCTCACCCTTTCATTGCCGTTTTCATAAGCAACAGTGAGCGGGTAGACTTTTTATTATAACAATATTTTATTCTTTAGCCGGTGATAAAAACCTTGCGCTGTCAGTCACAGTGAGGCGTTATTTTGTACGATTCCACGGAATTGATCGTAAATTATAATAAAATAAATGATATTCGGGACGGCGAAAATTGAATACGCAAGAAAGCTTGCAAATAACGGGGTACTGGTTCAAATCCCGCCAGCAATAACTGTCGGGCTTAGCTGCGACGGAGGCTTGCACCACGCCCTATGTGCAAATTATTGACGAACATAATCGTGAACGGTGATGTGCCGCAGAAGGTTTGATGCGTCACTTGAAGGGTTAAATTAAATCCATATTTCAAAACGATGTTTCACGGTCCATAAAAAATGATAAATTCGCACTATAAAAAATTTCTACAAAATATCCATTTTGTGATACTAACTAAAACAATAAAATATATATTATTTCTTGGCTTTCTGGTAGAGACATTTATAATATAAGATTATTTTAATTGGTCATTAAGTTAATATGCTTCTGAGATTCTCTTTGGTGTCAATGGGATACGGGTATTTAAGACTAGGTGGTGCTAATTTGCATCTAGAGGTGATGAATTGTGAATCTATGGATCAAAGAAATAATAGTGACTTTGTTGCCAATTTTGAAAACGAAGTATGTACTTCTTTGGACTGGTAGCCAAGCCTTCAATTTAGCCATATTTGTTAGGAGTGCATATTAAAACTAACAATTTCATAAATTGATTTAAGATTTGGTGTTCAATGTCAGTAATGAAAACATGGATTAGTTAGTGAACTACTTGTCCTTTTCTATAGCCTTGTATTATTTTCATATAAAAATTCAATAGTAAAACGTCCATACTCTATTAGAAGTCTATATGTTACAGGTTGGTAGTTGACATTATTAAAAAAATACATAGCATTAGGCTTTTTGTATCCCAGCATAGATAACATGTTATACAAGGATATTATTTAAAGAATAATTCACTATGAATATTCAACACATTGAAACTTTAAATTTTGAATTCATTTTATTTATAATTTTTATATCTGTATTGCAGCACACATACACACCCTCTCTCTGCTAGTGCTTTGTGCGCATTGAGAGGATATTAAGATAATTTAATATTTATTAAACAGTTTATGAAAGGTAAGTGAATTTCAAACTAATATTTTTACTAAATTTTTAATCACATGAGTCATATTCAGATCTTTGGAAATTATAGCTTCTAAATATTTTACCTACCTAATCATTGACGGCCAGAGATTTATATACGTATTATAGTATGTTAACAGCTCGTAAGGTGTCAATGTCACTTCTTTGTAGAAATGCAATATATTGCAAATAATAAAAACTCATTTTTAATACTATTTCCAAAATATATTTTATGATCAGGGAAAATTAAAAGTTTTCAAGTAAAAGTTGAAAGGTTTTTCATTTATTTAAAGTTTTTGAAAAAAATAAATCAGGACCACGAAATAATCAAGAATATAACTCTTACCGTTTTAAAATTGATTACTTAAAATGCATATTGTAATAAAATTAGCATACAAGCAACACTAAGTGAATTGAACATTATTTGCATGAAATATTTGAACAAAGAGCCGAGCGATTTAACTCGTCAATATTTCCATGTAATAAATTAGATGCACCAGTGTTGCCATTGACGTGAATTAGTTCGGATTACATTTTGGGAACGGTGAACATCTTTTCTAATGAAGAAGCCTTCAGGGACAAGATATTTGTATGGCTCATTACGAACGATTCGTATTCCCCCAAAATGGATGCAATAAGCTCGAGTCACCCTTTACTTTAAATAGCAGAAGAAGGGTTGATCTAAATACGTGTCGAAATAGTTGATAATAGAGTTTTTTACAAAAATAGCGTATTGATGTCAATTTAATAATACTTTTTTTGAAATATTTTTTCAAGTTTGAACTGGGAATCTATCAATTTCAAAAAAAATATTCTGTAAGATTTATCACGTTGTCATTTTTAGGGAAGGAAGGAAATAGAATAAGTATTATTTTACATACAAAAGAAATGTCGTAAAATTTCGGTAAGCATAATGTACTCAGACTATATATTTCAAAGCATTTTTTTATATAAATAGCTTCTTATCATTTTTCAGTGTCGTACTAAAAATATCGTAATTCTCTGCATTATTTAAGAATTCCGCTTCAATTTTAAATACAACAGATAATACGCTTATTATTACTTTAAAAATATGTAATGTCTATTTAACAAGGCTGCGTGAAAATTGGGTCTAAGTTCTCAAAATCCAATCGAATATTTTCATTATATAGTACTAAAGTTATCGGGAAATATTTAATATTGAGTATATATTTAGAGTGCAGTAATTAACAAAGCTTGTGTTGACAGATAAGGATGGAAAGTATGTATAAATTTAAAGGCAAAGATACTATTTTAAATTAATTTATGATATCGACTGAAGGTGCTTGATGGAATTTCAATATCAAATTAGAGTTTTTATAACTTTGTACTAGTCCACATGTTATGTCACTAACGACCTGGGTCACGTCAGTTCTGTTGCATCCGTGTGATAGAATGCCTGAAGATGCCGAAAGGCGAAATCCGGGTCGTTTGTGACAAAAGATGTGGAATCGTACAAAGTTTATTATTATTACTAGTTATATAGTTTTTATTTGTTATCTTTGCCTTATTAAAATGGAGTATAACTAAGGTAATACTAACTTATTCATATCTATAATCAAAATCAATTGATATACTTTTTATAAAATGCACTTTAAAGTATGCGATCATTACTGAATAGGGGATTCCCATGGCAATAAAAAATATTCATATTCAAATGGCGAGGATCAATCAAAAGGTTATGCGACAGGACGATGACCACTTCAATGTGTGCGAAATGATTTATAGCCTAGCGGAGGACCAACAATGGCGATAATACCAGCACCCCCCGTGACGTCATCGCGTTGCCTTTGAGAGCGTTTTCTCACTTCTGCATTATTGTGTTTTTTGAATCAATGACATTTTAAAGTTCCCCTCGTTGCCCCACCGCGTCGGACATTTATACAATTATATTATTTTAAAAATTCTCACAGGTCACGCAATGAGATATAATAATTTATGATAGTATGTATTTAAACATGTGGGTATGATAGGTCATGCGGATTCAATTTATTAATTTTTATTTACCTTTAATTCCGTGATATGTTTGACCAACATTATCAACGAAATTGCTATGAGTCATTCTTTGAATATCTTCTGAATAACCAGCTGAAAATTGGATGATTTGTATGCTTTAAAACGAGAAATGGTGTATATAACGTTCTCGTGTTGAATCAAATTCTTAAAGTATTATATCAACAAAACCGAATCGCGCATAAAAACGTCTTAGCTTAATGCCGGGTAACAAATAACAATAACACTTTGTGCTGCGCTATGTCATAGGATTAATTATTGCATTAGAATTTCTATGACGATATTTTTGATTGTAAATTAAACAAATAATAATTGACTCGCTTAACAAAATAAAATGAGAATACTTTAGTACAAATAATGAAAAGATTTTTTTTAATGTTTGAAGTTAAATAATACTGTTTGCTGATAATCATATTAGTATTTTAAATAGTAAAAACACTTTAAGCACCAATTTCACAATTTTTTCATGATATAAACCGGTTTCGCTCATCGTGAGCATAAGTTCATATTCATAAGCATAAATAATAATTTTCTTGTCCCTATGAAATAATACAATATTTGTATATATTAAGACATGTAAGATAAACTTTAAAATATTCCAATTATCAAACAATAGACTTGTTAACTTTAAAACCCGTATGATTTACACACTCGTTTGCAAATTTGAATATCACTTTTAATCCCCGCATATTGTAAGAACTTATATTTCACAAACAGATTAAATATCAATGAATGAATCTTTTGTGTTCATATCAAAGTAATAAACTTTTAAATTATTCAAATTTGAGAGTTAATTATTTACAAATTGACTAATTTCATTTCAATTCAATTCAAATTTTAACCATAGCTGTTTATACAATATGTTAACAATCTTCAATTTATGGATGTTAATATAAAACTTGTTTTATTAATTTATTTATTGAAGTTTAGTAACGCTTTCTCATACATTTTCTAACCATATCCGTAGCTTTCACAGGTGATTGGATTTGGAAATTGTCTATAATTACATAGTAAAGCTGTCAGAGAAATACTATAACTCCATGCCTGACTATTTGAAAACATCAATTTAAAACCTGGAAAACTCAACGACACTTCATTAAACTAAAAATTCATTAAATTAAACTAAAGCAGATCTCGAGATATATTTTTGAAAACTTCTTAATCCTTTTGTCCCATTTAGTCTAACAAAGCTCACAAAACGAGCCATGTGTTTATAATATATATTGAAATAAATATTGAATATTTTTTTCATATTCTTCATTTATTAAAATCTTTTTATTTACATGCATATTATCATTATTATAATAACAGTATGTATATTTACAATGCGATCGAATACACGCCGTAAACCACGATTTCTTCAACATAAAGCAAACAATCGTCAACATACTAAATGTAGAAGATATGAATCTTTCTGACTTTTGAATGTAAATTTTTCTTAAAGCCTATTCGTGTGAAATCATCCAAGTATATTCACAATTACAAAGCTTTCATTGATATATGTGTGAAATCAGAGAAAAATCTGGATTGAGTAAAATACATAATATTGCATTTTTTTTGAATTGTTACAACTTATACGTACGATTCCACATGTTTTGTCACTAACAACCCGGGTTTCGCCTTCAGGCACTCTATCACACGGATGCAACAGTGGTCGTTAGTAACAAAACATGTGGAATCGTTCAAAGTTGTAAAAATTCAAATTTGATATTGAAATTTCATCAAGTACCTTCAGTCGATATCATAAATTACATAATATTGCGTTCCAATGTTTATTGATATTCATAATTCAATGTTACAGAAAATAAACGCTTCATGTGTTCAAGTTACGCATAGATTAATCTTCAAAACTTAGGAAAAAAATATTCTAAATATGAAAGCTTATAACGAATTATCGAGAATATTTCATGAAAAGATAAAATATAATGTGATTAAACAACCACAATTAAATTTTATAATTTTACCCTTGTACATTACAATTTGTTTGTAAAAAAAGAAGTTACAGTATTTCACCCATAGCAGACATTATTAGATCGAGTTACATTTCATTAAATGATTTTATATTGTTTTCCCACGATTCAAAATAGAGCTACCTAAAACGGTTATTTTTAATATCCATATGTCCGAAACACTCAACACCTGCATGGGAATAAAGATAAAATAACAAAAGTTACTTTTTAAGTACTGAAACAACTTTAACACCTCATTGACTATGAAATAAAAGGCCGTAAAATCGGGAGTGTAGCAACTATAAAGCTATAACTCAAGATTTCCAATAAGAGATAAGATTTTGTTTCAGCAAAATTGCCACTTTTATATCACAAGGGCGACGGTGCTCTCCAATTATGGGTAATAACTTAAATATTTAATTTTTAAATTATATATCCTGTGTCGTGTGTCACCCTGGCAAAAATTTTGTCTAAATTATGACCCTCGTTTGATTTGCACAGGATGATAAACTACCGTTTTGTAATGTTCATTAATGAATATTACCAGATGTCAGGTGACATTATTTCGTATAAAAATAGCAATATGTGATTTGCCAAGTGTGTTTTGCGACTATTTTTTTTTGCATTAAAATTTGACATGTCACGGAACGGTTTTCGTTTTTTAGGAGATAAGTGCTTTGTCATTGTTTGTAAAATGATTTTAATTTTAAATGTGAAGTTTTTATGCCTATATGAATTTACAACATAAATTAAACATTCGCAATGGGTTGTTGAAAATAAATACATGGTTTTTACATAAATTATTATTTTAATCTGTATAATATAATAATGGATATAAAAAAGAGAAAGTATAGGCAGCCCAGAGTTCAATTTTATCTAAGTTTCAACGATTCTTATTTCAGATATTTGGTAGTAATAAGCAAATAACTTAAATTTAAAATTAACAGGAAATGTGTACTATGAAATGTCAACTAATCACTCATATGTCAATTGGATTTGATAATTTGTTCTTGGTTGTATTGCAATTAAAATGTTTTGAGGCTGTACTCCCTGTAGTTTATTTCTTGAATCATAAAAAAAATATTTAATGAATGATTTGAGAGTTGCAATTTAATCTTTCCAGTGGTAACTAATAAATTTAACCGTGCTGTGACGAGTGAGTTTTTTTACATAAAAATTATAAATATTTTTTTAAGCAAAATTTTGTATTACAAAAATAGTTTTATTTTAATAAAACCAGTTGCATAATACAGGGATCACAAATCATTGACAGATTGCACATATAATATAGTATAGAATATATTTTCATATTAATTGTTGACATATACAACAAGTACGTCCGTACTCCTGGAAACGTTAAATTTAATTTACTGATCAAAAATCTTCTGAGCTCCGAAAATATGTAATAAAAAATTAAATCAATGATTTAGACTATCAAATTTACATTTTTTGTAAATTTTCTGTCATAATATTTGCTACAAGCAATTCCATTTCTATCATTATAATTGTACTTCGTGTATTATCATTTTTTGTTTCATTTTATGATCTAAAATATAAGCGTGAGGACACGTAACCAAATAACCTCCCCTCGTGAGTAGCAGATATAAGATAGCAGGTAGCAGGGGTGTGATTGCTATCTTAATTCACATAACAGAATGAATGGGCCAGCTATAGTTCCACAAGTGACATCGTCACGGAGGCAGCAGGTGTTTCAATTCTCATTGCCACATTATAGTGAGGTAGATTGCCGCTATCATTGCAATCAGTGGAACTTTACCTGTATCCTTATATACTTTCTAATATTGAAGTGTAACATTGTTGGTTGTTATTGGTTTTAACAATTAAACGTTTATTATTGTTAAGACACGATAAATATTATTCAGTCATTTTACCTATAGTATTTCTAGCTATTTAAGATGAGGCAATCACTCTATCCCTCCATTTTAGTGACTGCTAAGATGGGAATAAGTAATTTAGAAATCGTGAAGCTTACCAATACTACCACTAATTTATATCTATTACCTTCACTACCATTATTTAAATCCATAATTTATGTATCCATTTAAATGAATTATTTAATTTTTTAACGACTAAATTAACTGTGTTTATTTATGATTTTAATTATTACTCATTACTGTTTATTGTTGAAATTTTTCTGTATATTATTTGAACCGTAAATTTTAGGGAAATAAAATAAAGTATTTCAATACACTAAAGTTTTTTTAATTACACAAATACTGTTTTGTCTCTCAACACTTCTGTACGTTTAACAAGGTTTCAAGAAAATGTCGACGAAATTTTCGATGAATAACGTCGTAACACTGCGGAGTACATCACGGACTGATTTGACTTACATTATAAATCTTTTAATTTTATTATCTTCTTTTAATTTCGAATACATATTACGATAACGGTTTTTCCGATTCAGTATGAATTTAGGTTAAATCGTATATTTACAAAATGGTTCCTTCAGAATGCATATTGAATAAACTTTTGAAATCTTATTTGCGTGAAAAATCGCAAGAAAAGTTCATATCAATTTTTTTTGTGTTACCATAATGATATGTGATGGATTTGGTATGAACTAAATTGCATTAAATTGATAATCGTAGACCACATACGCTTGCGTTGATTGCAATCACGTTCTAAAATTCATATTATTTCCTCAATGTGAATCATTAAGGTCACGATGAGTTCGCTGAAAGCTTTCACGGTATTCAAAGGTTATTCGTGGGAAAAATGTCTGGAATTGCATATGGTGTCAAAGCCATACAAAGTGCGAATATGAGAAGTGAATTATATATGAGGAAATGTAGCTTCAATAAACTTTGATCGTTATCTGACTTCTGTGGTTTGCCAAACCATGAAAGGGTTCACGTTTTTAGCATGTCACAATGATTTGTTTACAATTTAAGGGTTTTTAGTGGATAAATTAATTATTGGTTACGTCTTAGTTTTGTGCATGAGACAGAAATTGTAAATCTATTTATTTATAGATAAAATATCAGTTGAGGTCTTAATCTGATGGTCGAAAACCATTTATTTTAAGATAATTGTAAGTAATAGAAATAATGCAGACCTATTTTCATTAGTTCCATAATTGTATTTTATGTTCTGTTTCAACACTTAAGCTGAATAAAAAAATAAAAAAATAACACACTTTTTGAAGGAAAGCAACAGATCATGAATATAAAAACAGGTTATAGATAAAATTTGAATTGTTACAACTTTGTACGATTCCACATGATTTGTCACTAACGACCTGGGTTTCGCCTTTCGGCATCTTTAGACATTATAACACACGAATGTAACGGAACTGACAATGCCTGAAGATACCGAAAGGCGAAACCCAGGTCGTTAGTGAAAAAACATGTAGAATCGTACAAAATTGTAACAATTCAAATTTGATATTGAAATTCCATCAAGCACCTTCAGTCGATATCATAAGTTATAGATGGTGAAAATATCATAAATAATTAAAATTTAATTTGTAAACTTACTTCAAAATTTTAAATATCTCATATTCAATTTCACATTAAAGGTATTCAGTAAGTTATGCTTTTATTTAAATTGAGTTTTTTCTTAACCAACAATCCAATATGACCATTTTTCATCAAAAAAGTGAGGAAGGATAAAATAAAAATGAAAAATATGTTGCACTATTTCTTATAAAGAATTATTTGATTATATATCTAAAACAACAGTGCTTTACAAATAGGTGTAAATTTTTTACCAGCCTTTTCTGTCCAAATAAAACAATAAATATAACTTATGTTAGTTATATAAAACAGCCCTTAATAAACACCCTCCGTATCGTTTTTTCTCGCCTTGATATCCTCACACTCTCACCTTTGACATTTACAAATAGTTCTGACACCAGAAACAATGAAAAATTATTATTACAGCATACAATGAATTGATAGATAGATTTCGGGGGTGGAAACATACCCTTTCAATCTGGTATACAGGTGGTACAAAACTAGCGATATGTGTTCAAATAATTTGATTATTTATAAATCTATGTTTATTATAATTCATCAGTATTACGAAAATGACAAAAGTAGAGTGACTATGCTTAAATATTTTTCTGCAATTTTTTTGACGTCATAATTTTCTTCCGTTTGATTATCATTTATAAATAATAAATATAACCAACTTATACATTTTATAAATTGTTATTATACGAAGATTAAAGGAGTTATACGGAGACAAAAGATACATTTTTTTAATAAAATGATTCAAAGACAGAACCCTCCATTTAATATGTGTAATGTCTTCAAATTTTTCGTGTAGCCGAAATTTAGTTCAAATATATTTTTAATATGAATGAATAATGTTTTATCAACTTAATTTTTGTATAATATATTTTGTTTATTTTGCAGGGCATATTTATTTCACTTACACATTAGAGTTTCTAGTATAATTTATAATCACTGGATTCATATATTGTGAATAAGTTTTCAAATGACTTCAAATGTTTATTTTTAAGCCACATTCGCTTCTAATGTGGAGTATATATATTCATATTTGACTTAAAGATGCTTTTTTTATGTAAAGCACCGGTTACTTAGTCAGATACGTCTACTTTTGACAATAAAAGAGCTATAGCAATAGTTCTAGGACACTGATAGAATAAAGCTAGAATGCGGCTTGTGACATGTTACGTAATAATAATGAAAAATTATTTATATACGATTTTAAGATTTTATGAGATTAATTCAATTATTCGATACAAATATTTTATGTTACTTGATAAAAAAACGGTCGCCAAGTACTATCTTTTAATTTTTAATTTAACTAAACTACTTATTAATAAAACATATTTTTTGACGTAATAAATGGCAATATTTTTATTTATCTTGTACCCGGCTGGATAAAAACAGAAGAAAAAAATATAACGGTTATCTCATATAATTAAGCAATTATTATAAAAGGAATAAAAACTATTGCTAATTGACATAAATAATAATTACTACGTTCACTAACCTCATATTCGCAGTTCACGTTAAATACTGACAGACGTTCTGTATAATTAAGTTTTTAAGGGTGTTAGGGGTTGATGAATAATTGAACAACTCTCCGCCCACCAGTAGGAAAGCTTATTCTTAATTGAGAATAAATATCTTTATTCCTGCGGCGTACGTGTACAAAAATAGTCTCATGATTTATTATTTGAATGTTTAGTGATTACATATTGTTTCGATAAGAACCATTGGAAAATGATCATATAAATAAATAAAACAAAAAAATATTCACTCATTTTATTCACATATCAAATATCGAGATTCTTTAATGTATGTGGTGTCCACGAGAAACGGATTAACTGTGGATTGCTCAACTCTGCAGCGACTTACGTCTGTCAAATTATTGTCTCTTATTATATTATATAACTCTTGAAAATCAATTATTGAATGATTATTGAATGTTAATTGCTTTACATTGATACCACTCACAGATCTTGACTCTCACCTTCAAAACTTTAATTTTATGTTTGGAGTAATATTGAGCATTTTTCCTTTGATTCTAATGTATGAGTTGACCTGGGTTAACTTTCAAGCGGAAGGGCCACATTTTATTTATTAAATTAGCGATGGGTTGCAAGTCACTTTTTCTTATATAATATATTATCACTTTATTTTTATTCCAGAAAAATATTTTTGAAAAAAAAAATTTGAAAAACGAATTGGCTACCAAAAAAATAGCATCCAATCGTACTTTGCCCAGGTCAGACATAGATTGTATTTATTTCATAATATCAAACCAATCTATAATATTAAGATATCGAATAATATTATACTTCCATTTCGTCAAATTATTTGTGCACGCCACTTAAGCAAGCTTCTGACAGCATTATTGCAGCATATGCTTTTGATTTATTGTTTCCTTCGAAATCAAAAAACTGTTGTATTTTTTGAAGTATGATTCAGTGTTATAATGTTGATTTCAATCAAATTGATCTAGCTGCCATTGCAATATAATGCTTACAATATCGTCATTCTAGAGCAGCGATCGCCAACTGGTGGTCTACCAGAAAATTTTGCCGTTACCTAATTTTAATTAAAAATCCAAAGTATCTTAAACATGCTACAATAATTGTCGCACATTTGTTTACTTGAAACTGTTTGAACAATATTTTTATTCTATTTTTGTATAGTAATATATACTTAAGTGAATAATGGGGCTTATGATATTTAAACGGTTGGCAATCGCTAGTATAGATAAATATTCGATAACGAAAGATTCATGATCACATTTTGTGTAAAATAGTTTTTATCAAACACAAACATTCCTAATCGAGCATTTTAATGATTTTTTACGAGATTTTTTCAGTTAAGTCTTTCATGTTCGTATAATATTCTGGATAGAAATATACTTGATAAATAACTTATCATTATCAGGACACTCGATTTTAAGACGTCGATAGATAAGACGGGTAAGAAATTCGACAAGAACCCATGCATTATACTTTTCTATACATAATCAACAATTTTTATAAAACCTTTCTTACTTCAATTCGATCATGTGTCACAAACCTAAAAAAGTGTTGCCTCTCGGTAAAATCACCAGAAAATACTTAAAACATTATTCTCTTGTAAATAATGAATACTATTTCGTTTTCGATTGTCTAATATTGAATTCAGCATGTATTATTAGCGTGAAATAATGATTATTAACCATTTCAAGTAATATGTGAGAAGTACATCATTATAATATTGAAATAGTCTTAGCCCTTTGAGCCATATTACTCATTAGACCATACTAACGTGCAAGTCAAACAATATGTAACCCCCGGTGCGTGGTCTTTAGTCTAATCTATCGGATTTAAGTTTGGCCAAATGTCTGTACCATATGAATCACATAGCAGTAGCTAAGATTTGTATAATATTCCAAATAGTAGTGCTGTTGTAAATTATATTAATATCAAAAAAAATTGATGAATTACAATAGTAACAAGTCTTTGTTCCGATTAAAGTGCCATATAACAAAGAAGCAAACGAACATAAAGGACTTTTTTAAAAATAAATTTTATATACAGTATGTATGTTACAAGTAACTAATAAATAAATATTTTTTACGTATTTATTATTATTTGAAGCTTTCCCGCATTCACCATTTCCCGCAATTACCGATATTTTTTCAGGATCCCTTGGAAAACGTAAAATCGAAGTTTCACTGTATTTAATTTAATGCGCATAAATAGGAAAGGTAAGAAAAACCTGACAAAAATTAACTTTTTTTGGTCGGACACTATTCATTACACATTAAAATTGTATATATTTCGCCAATAGACTTAGTGATTATAGATTCAAACTGAATGTGCTTAATGGAATTTTAATATCAAATTCGAATATATGAAACTTTTCAAATTTCCCTATATTATATTTTGTCACTCACGATTGGATTTTCGCGATCCTGTCAGTTTTATTGTATACGTGTGATAGATTGCCTGAAGATACCCAGAGGCAAAACCTGAATCGAGAGTGACAAAACATGTGATAATAAACAAAGTTTAAGCAATTTCTAATTAAATTAAAACACTTAATTTTTGGTTGATGGACACCTGCAACAACCCAAATAATTGATATCAATGATGGTTATATATTTTTTAATATGTTTATTAAAGAAAAAACAGAACCTGTCTTCAACAATTAGAATCAATTTTAATTTTTTTAAAAAGCCACTAGCTCTACAAATTTAGTGTTTTTATTTAAACATTAATCATGCCTTCTAGATGCTTGTAATTATGTGTATTTATTACATCTAAGTGGTCAAGCATTCATTTCAATTATTTAACATTTGCGTTTATATGTTTAATGGGCCTTATTTCACTTTTATATACTTGTCACAATAGAATTTATGATTGCGTTCGTAGATTGCCAATTAATGGGCAACTCTTTAATCTGCCATAAATAAAATAACATCATCCTGGACCCCCGCCTTTGCACAATAAAAAATAATCTTGAACTGTTGGATCGGTTTCAAATACATCGCTAATAGGGGAGCTTATAACTCCACCAAATTTAAAATATACCTTGATATTCGTTACTTAGTTTCTTACTGTTTGATAAGTAATTATTTATTATTTTTACTGAATATTTTCAAATAGTAATATAAATTCCCTATGTGAAAAAAAATAATTGTAACGAAATGATACAGCTTAGGGGTGTAATCGAAGAGTTTTTGGGTAAAAATGATATTAATACCGTAATTTATTTCATCAATGTACCACTCATTTATTAACCTCAAAAAATTTACAAACGAATGAAAATTACATGCTTAGTACTTATTAAATATTTTAAGATTGTCGTATTTATTTATCCTCACACAAATTGTTATTTTCTTTGTTTCTATATAATATGAAATATAATTTGAACAAAAAATATTCATTTATTTAAAAATGTAATATGTTATCCAATGTCAAATTTGAATTGTTACAACTTTGTACGATTCCACATATTTTGTCACTAACGACCTGGGTTTCGCCTTTCGGTATCTTTAGGCATTCTATCATATGGATGCAATAGAACTGGCTCGCGAAACGAACAAAACGTGACAAAACATGTAGAATCGTACAAAGTTGTAACAACTAAAATTTGATAATAAAATTATATCAAGCACCTTCAGTCGATATCATAAAGTTATCCAGTGTATTTGAAATAATAATCAAAAACGGCACATACAATTTTTTATATTCTAATATCGCATCTAAATTATATAACTTTTCAATCGTATGCGATGAATTGTTATCATTTAATTATGTGATCCCAATGCTTAGAAATTTTTATTTCTGTCAAATTTTGACAGTTTTTAACCAAGTGCTTTCATTTCAAGTTGATTAAAAAGATTTTTATTCAAGAAACTGTAGTATTGTTCTAAGTCTCTGAGATACAATATACGTAGTTCTTCATGCTATCCCATCTCTAATATTTTTGTGAAATACAATACCATACAAGCGACTTTTAATTGCCCGTATTAGAATGCGGGTAGCGAGCGGGTTCAGGCGTCATATTACACTCACTTGATTACGCGACAATAGAAAAAATAAAGGGTTTTTTGCATAATTGCTTCCAGACGAATGGTCAGCCAGCGACTGTTCGAGTGTCAGCCATTATTATTTTGACTTGGCAAAAAATTTACAATCGTTTTTTTAATATTCACCAGCGATGATTAAAATATGGGTAAGAGTATATTTAATGATATCTATTATACAATATAATACTCTATGGACTTCTTACACTTTTAATGTGATAATGTTGTCATATTGTCAATTACTGTTTATGTCGCCGCTTAGAATTATTTGATTTTTGTTACCCTTTGTCTGTTTAACACGGGTTTATATCCCGGAATGAATGTTTTTATTTATTTATGTATGCAATACATGGTATTTTATATTAGACTTTTTCGAACCTCTACCATACCAAGATAAATATATATTGCAATTAACTCGGTGAAAATTGTTTCTAGTTCTACATACCCGTAGTCGTTTGTTCTATTTTATCACAGTGTAATACTTTCGAAAATGATTATTCAATTATTTTTTGTGAATTTCCATTGAAATGCATCGAATTTTGTAGTGTATAATGTATTCTCCCTTACTTGCTTAATCATAAAAAAAAGCGTTGAGAGAGATCCCCATACTTTTATTTATTGTATAACTAATTTGTGATATCGACTGAAGGTGCTTGATGGAATTTCGACATCAAATTTGTGCGATTCCATATGTTTTGTCACTAACGACGCGGGTTTCGCCTTTCGGCATATTCGAGTTCTGACGAGTTTACCACTTTGTCAGTTCTGTAAAATATGCCACGAAATATACCTTATGATTATAATATAATTAAAGCATCGCATTTATGTAAAATGTCTTATTAATTAAAGAGATTATATTGTAGACACTCAATGAAGTATGTAAGTATACAATAAAAAAGCTATATAATTTTATAGTTATGTTGCTTCCGTGTGATAGAATGCCTGAAGATGCCGAAAGGCGAAACCCGGTTCGTTAGTGACAAAACATGTGAAATCGTACAAAGTTGTAACAATTCAAATGTATTGTATAACTGCTCAAAAGAGAGTTGTGAAGACTTGGCTGAATTAAAAAGTACTGCTCATAAAATAATTAAAAAATAAATTGGAAGCAGACCAAATAAAATATCAAACATGAATTTTGGTTGTGTTATTGAAAATGCTAATATTTCACACATCGAAACTGTGAGTAAAGCACATAATTGATAAAACATGCAGATAATATCAACATCTACAAAGGCTCGTATTAATAACCGTTCCGAGTGGCCTTTGTCTGGTAAATCAGCGGTGTGAGATCCATGGTGAAGGGCTTCATCGCAACGGGCAGTAAAGTGCGATTGGGGAGCGATCAATGGCTGACGATTTTGCATACATATTGTTCTCGTCGCTGACCCTTTAATTTCATTCCTGATGGTTGGCATAGATATCTCCTTTCAATTTATTTGATACTGGTAGTATGTATAACGAGAGTGATGAAAAATGTCAGTCATATTAAATGGTTCATTAATTTTTCAATTATGATTTCGCAAAAAAAAAAATGTTGATATCTGACTTAAAAATATGACAGATATTTTAATTAAATTTCTTAAATTAGTAATAATATTATTGCGAATAAATATTATATAATTGCAATAATATTGGCATAAGTCTAATAATTTTATTGATTAAATTTCTTTTAAATAATAAGAACACATTTTTTATTAAATTTATTATTTATTGATTGAATTGGCATTCAATTGGTAGAACTCCATTATAACACGGTGATAAAAATAGCAATGTATATTAGTTCTACAATTTTTTTTTTTTAAATATAGTTTATAGCTATTTCGACTCACGTCATCGTCAGAACTTAAACGAACATTTGCTTATCTATATATAGCTGTGTAACGCTCCTGTTTTAAAGACCTACCTTGTTTCTTGCTAAATTTATTTTAAATATTAAAAACACATAACGTCATTATCAACTGATGATCAATCGCGATGAGCGAAACCGGTCCTGATCAAAAAATATATTGTGGAAAAAAAGTAATAAAAATATGTTTTTATTATTTTAAAAATTATGCCTTTCCATCAAGAAGTGACAGTTAATCAGAAAAATAATTATATATACTGAATAAAAGTTTGTTTCAAAAAAAATTGTTTTAGCTTTTATAGTTTTACATATTTTAATTAAGTTTTTCACAAAAAGTCTTATCTATAATAGTTAGGATGAAAGCTTCGTATATTGATGAAATGTTTGTATGTTGTTGAAAGTAATAAGACAAAGATCACTTATTATACGAATACGAATTGTTAATATCGATTTATAGCTTTTATCTGCTGAAGAAAAATATATTTATTATTAGTTTTTGAGAAATGAAAGTAATTTTTGTCTTTTTCTAATGTTAAAAGTAAACGTAAATTCAGTCAATGAGTAAAAAAAATTTAAGTGTATATATTTTTAACTATGTTCCATAAACAGAAAGGAAACTAAATTATGATCATACTCCTTAAAAATGGATTGAAAAACAATACATAAGAGTGAATTTACTTTGAGTGTGGCATTGCTTTGTGATCTTATAATGTTTTCCATGCGTGGAGGGCATTGCGTTCATTTCCCCATTGATTCATTAAAACACGGCTTCTGCAATCTCATACTCGTTCAATTACCAGATAAACCAAACCCCTTAGGGTAGTTGTCATCTTAAAGCGTATCTAACACAATTTCGTCAACTAACTACCCCCATATTGGTGGACAGTGTCCCATCTGAGAGCTGCCCCGTGTCCTGCGACAATGGGGCGCGTGGTGAAGAGGGGTCTCATAATAGCCGGCGGCAGACCGGTCGACCCGCAGCATTCGGACGCTGCCCTTGGTCCACTGTTTTCCTTTCATTCAAATGTCGTAAATATTGTCATCTACTTTTGAATTTAAACTACAGGAATACTCAAAATTATCTTTGATTAATATATATATATATATATATATATAGGCCATGGCAAGTTCAACGGCAAACTATTTGGGCTGGGCATGTTGGTTGAAAGGCCGGATTGCACTTGTGGACACAACCAACAGGGCGCTAATCATGTACTGTGGGACTGCCCCGAGATGAATGCCGAACGAACAGAGCTGTTTGCTGTGGTCCGTCCTCATACGGGCCCAATAGGCCACGCTGACTTAGTGTCAACCAAGGCCAACTTTGAGGCATTCGATAAATTTGCAAGATCAAACGGGGAACGAGACATTCTCGATTCGTCTTTAGATTCAACGCGTAGCACGTTAAAATCTTTCAGTACACAGATACACAGGATACCTAATATCACGCAGACGCTCAAGTGGCTGAGCAAGTTACATTTTCTTTTTCTTCCGTTTTTTTCTCTTCTTTTAAGCAAAAAAGTGCATGGTTAAACGAGTTATTTCGTTGTTCATAAACCATGTTCGAGAGAAAGTGAAGTCACGTTCCAACTGATTTGTTTTTTTTTAATTTTATTAACAAAAATGTTATGAAGGAAATCATTCAGAGAGTATCTATCATTTGATTTAGTTGAGATTAATAGGCAAGGAATTAGTTCTATTATACATTTAAGGTGATAAGTCAAATTTTGCTTGAAAGATTTAAGGTTGTATTTATATAATAGAACACAATGTTTTGTGCAATTTCTACAATTTTATATTGTTATAATCATGACCGGTTTCACTCGAAACAAGCATTATCATGCGTAAACAGCCCTTATCTAATATTTATAAAATTGTGGATATTGTAGAAAACATTGAGTTTCAGTTTTTTTTGAATAATTGATATATACTGATTTTATATTATCAATATTGTACATACTACAATAATTCTCAATACTTTATTAAGTTAATTTAAAATATTTTTTTATCTGTAGGAATGTATACAAATTGTGGTAACATAATTTCTATGACGTTTACTTTTAAAATTTCTGATCACCCAGTAGTAAAGAATCCGTGTGAAAATTGTAGCCTTTTTGTGTGACCAGTCCTAATAGGGTCAATTTACCAAAATTAATATTCATAATCAAGGACAATAGTCCATTCAAAAAGCAATAAAAATAATTTCAGGAAGCTGGTAGCGTTGCATAAAAAATGATATATGGTTAATTATTACAATTGTTGAATTTAAATGCGTGGTCACCTAAAATATAATTTATAAAAATATCACAATCTTCGTGACTTTTTTCATGACATTTTTATTTATATATGTGTTTATATAGGTATTATATCAAACCTTATAAAACGTTTACCGATAACATTGAAGTGTATGAAGAAAATGATATTTATTAATTTATATATTATTGGTGATTTGTTCATACATATTCAAAGAGATACATTTCAGGCCACATTTTTAGATTTACTGATATTGGTAATTATGACAGTGATTTTTCAGCAGAAAAAAAAACATGTTTTTTCATATATACATTTTTAAATAATGTGTATACAGTGAAACTTCGATTTTACGTTTTCCAAGGAACCCTGAAAAAATAACGGTAATTGCGGGAAACGGTGAATGCGGGAAAGCTTCAAATAATAATAAACAAGTAAAATCGTAAAAAGCATTAAATTATTAGTTACTTGTACATACTGTATATAGAATTTATTTTTCAAAAAAGTCCTTTATGTTAATTTGCTTCTTTGTTTTTTGGCACTTTTATCGGAACCAAGACTTGTTACTAGATTTGTGACAAAAAGTTTGTATGCACAGGAATCATTATTACCATGAATTTTGAACAAATCTACATTTGCATCATAAACAATAATACGCGTGTGGTGGATTTCAACCCAAGAAATAGCACATGTGTCCAATGCGGTACGTCTAACATGTACAGCGGATTCCAACGTGTCTAGACATAACACCTGCAGTCAGCTGTGTCAAACTTGCTTGCCGAGATACGAAGAAATATGCAATACAAACGGTCAATCGGGATAATATTTGTGACGGGACCAAAATATTTAGACGGTTTATCGAGAAAATCGGGGAATCGGGGAATCGGGAAACGGTCAATGCGGGATTATTTAACATTGTTCTTATGGGATTTTGACGGGAATATAAAAAATAAGCGTTCCAGCCGGGAAAACGTATTATGCGAGAACGGTTGATCGAGTTTCCACTGTAATTAATAGCCATTCGCGTTCTTTATCAAGTGGTCAACGTCGTAAGCTTCAATAGTAGTGCTCTTGGAATAAATTACTAACTGATCTTTCAGTCGATTTATATATTATATTTCTTTTCAAATGTATTCATTCAGACATCATTAAAAATTACTTCTTACTGATTCAATTCTAAAAAAAATGAGACGTAGTAATAATGATTAATTAAATAAGATTCCTTCCCCCAATTCTACCCTTCTATCCATACATTGAATTAATAGAAAAGGTATTATAGTTTGGCCAGCCGTGTAACAAGCAGTTCTCGCAGAAAAAGTGATATTCGAATACTTTGAATATATATTCTGCGCTTTAATTAGCATATAAAAAAATATTTATAAATCTGTACTGTTTAGAGAGAATAGATTTTGATCAGATATTTCTGAAAATATACAGTACGTACGCTATAAGTATATCATATTCTATATAGTATAAAAAAAACACATTTTACGTTATTTTAAATATAGAAATAATATTATTTTCTGTCAGCAATGTTTCCACGACTAATAATTTAATTATACCGTATTTTTGAACAGCAAATGTACCGTGCAATGTTTGGTACATGCATATTTTTTATTGCAAAGTGCACCAACCACTCGGCTAAGGAGTCGCGTAATAGTCAAATTGATAATATAATAGGCGTATGTGTGGCATGGCTACGGTAATGATGGTAAGTACGAGCTTACTGTTAATTTAATTTCGTCGTGTAATTATCCCTGTTTCAGTCGCAATGGCGTCATCGGATTTCATACATTGACAATGGCGCGTTAATAGTTGATAATAATATTATGTGTTACGTTCTGTGCAACGCTATTATTATTGAAACATTGTACTGTACCGTAATAACTGATAATAGAGGCCACACCAAAGTGACCATTTCGATTCCATCAATGGATTAATCTAACACTATTATATATACCTTTGTAAACAAATAATCACATTTCATAAACTTACAATTGTATCATTTTCCTTTGAACTCTGTAAACTGATTATTTTGTTTATTTTACAGCTAAGCAAAGAAAGCCATTGGGATAAAAATCTTTGACATTATTTTTTAATTCGTTTGCTGATCATTTCTTATTGCCTTTTTAGGACGTTGATAATAAAGCCAACAACCATTTCAAAGTTTCAGTAGCTAATCAATACTTAAAATTCGATGTTTTAACAAAATATACTGTTTCTGTTCAAGACACAAAAGTTTGAAACTTTTTAGAGAAAAGTTCTTTTCTGCAAACTCTATTGTAAAGTTAGCGTACAAATTTAATTAAAAATGATTATTTGGCTCATTGCGTAACATCAGTTTATGAACATGTAAATTGTATTTTTGCAACAAAATTATTAGTTATGTTCAATATGATTGTTTTTTATTTGAGAAAGCATTTTATAAGCTTAAAGCTATATTTAAAATGAAATGCATTAGCCTCCAATAAAGTAAACGATATATTTCACAGGAATAATATTCCTCATTACAGGAAAAATATTTTTGTAATCAAATTAGCTTTAGTGTGGAAAAATGCCGTAACGTAATATGACTAACTCATATAATACAATACTTCTGCGAAGCATAATAGTGTTGACATTTCAATCATTATTTTGTATAAAACAGATTTAAAATGTTTGATTGACTGTTATAATTATTGCCGTAAAATATTTCAATGACTTATAATTATTCATATTTCGAAAGCGCGTAAAAACGATGTCGATAAAAATTCATGGAGCAATTATTATCAGTAGTCACTGTATATAGGCAGCTGTACCATGTTAAATGTAATATATGTTACTACAAATCTAAGGTAACTTTATACAGTTTAATATTATATGGTTAGCATACCTATACTAGCACAAAGTCTAATAGTTCAAATTTATTTAAAAGAATCTACATACAGATTTTCATTTCTTTTTTTGTTTTGGCCCTTCATGAAAATTTGATAGGAAGAGAAAATAATAAGCTAATTTATCGTTTTTTTTTTTTAAATCACGCCATTCTATTTACCATGTTTACGTTTATGCGGTTTCTTAAAAACTTATTTTCTTAAAAACAACCCTTCTGCTGTAACAATTTTCACATTGCTTATGATCTTAATATTCAGAACAAAAACAATGTTATAAATATACTGTTTAGATTTGTTAACATGAAGCAAAAAGAACTGATTGCAATTTAATTATTTGCTGTCCCAATATAGAGAAAGGAATCATCATCAACATATTTATTTAGTTATAGTAAAGATTAAGATTAACCAAAGCACCTAGTATAATGTATACAGTAATTAACTAATTATATATATATATATATATGTGTGTGATTTTCATTAAATTTTAAATATATTAAACGATACTAAAAAAATGACATCTTTAAAAATATTTCCCTACAATTGTATGATCGCTAATTTAAAATCACCCCAACTTTTGTAAAATAAAATTATTATTAAGTGCCCTTATTAATTCAATGCCTAATGGTCCAAGCTTTAAGCTCTCTAGACCCAAAAGTCCTGTCTAAAAGATTACAAGTTGTTACGTCTGTCGCATTATTAATTAGTTTCATTTTGAGAGCTTCCCCTTGCAAATGTTACAATTTGTAATAATAAACACAATACCAAATGATATTTTATATATATTATTATGTTTATTTAACATTATTGTATCAACTGTATTCATAAGTGATTTAAGTATTTGATTATTTAAACAACTGTAATTTGATTGATTTGTCAGTTGGGTGTACACAGAGCATTTATTCATCAGGATAAAATAATTATCATATGATACGACCCAATCGTGTGCCGTACCGTGGACTGGCGTCGCGACGTCTTGAGCAACCGCTACATATAAATTGAATCTGAGGTAAATGGTGACGACACAATAAGTTCACCAAAAACTACAATTTGTTTAAAAGTTTTTTATTATATATAACTATGCAAAGATGACACTGTTTTGATATTTATCATTTTTAGCGGTAAATGCTGGGTGGCGCTGTGTTTGTTTTTCGTTAAACGCCTTTCCACGCTTTCATTCAAAATTTATCAAAATTTTGCTTTCGACTTCATATACATTAAAATACTTCAAAAGAACTTTGTGCAATAATTGTAGAAATACACCCGAATACAAAAACCGGCTCGGTTGTGATATTGATTTAAAAGGCATTTACTTTGTAATTGCAATGTATTTTAGTGCCACAAAATTTTAGTATTTTTGATGAAAGGTAAGCCGAAATAGCTATTGACTAAATAAATATCTTATAAATTTTGTGTTATTTCAAAATTATTTTTACAAAATTTTTGAATGACTTAAATCAAAAATAACCACAATAGCTCGTATTGCCAATTCGGTATTATCTTAAAAAAGTAGTGGATAACATTTTGAAACACTCTATATAATGAGTTGGAGCGAGATTCTCGTAATTTTTAATCGACAGGAAGTAACGTCGAATGAAAAACAAGGGCTGCGTCGCCTACAAAATTTGCGCACTTCACAAAACGTATTCCTGGTGTTATTATTTAATTTATTCAAAACAAGATGGAGTAGCTGTAAAACATTCATGGTGACTTGATTTGTAATTGTCAAAATTATTGTCGGCGGCTATTTGTCTTCTTGACAGATTGGATGAGAAGTTATTGGTGCGGATATGCACGAGAGACTTTTCCATTAGCTTTATTAAATAATTGAAATTCGCGTATTAAGCATTCCTGTTGTGTTTCCCTTAACTTTGGATTGTTGATTACAATTTTTATGAGTCATAAAAACGATTTTAAAAATATTTTAATGTTTAATATCTCATTCGATTTTTGATAAATTTAAATGTATAAATGGTCGATGATCCGGGAAAATAGCCGTAAATATGATTATCGTGTCACTGTAGTATCCACAGTAACATTATATAGATATATAGTTAGTGAATTATTAAATTTAAAAAGTAAAACATCAGTTAATTAAATATTTTGATTGTTTTAGTTTGATAGATTTGGGAAGATTTATCAAAATTGTTTTCATTATCATTTAATATTTTTTACTACCGGTATTATGAAATTATTAGTGACTATTACTGGTATAATGTAATCTAATAAACATTCGTCTAAAAAACCTTTTCTAAATTGTGATATACTAAACCGAGATTTGCGTATTTGCTCTAATCTGTAAAAATCGTTTGACATAATTTTTCAGATTTCATGTTCATTATTTTGTTGGAGTAGTGTAATTGGGGAAAGAATCTCATACAAAATTAAGGATTTTGTTTTTTTCTGCGAAAAATGCTAAGCTGGGATTTTTCGACAGTATGTGATTAAATGCATAGCGCATAAAATTAATAAGCATTTTTTAGGTGTGAAATGTCACCTCTCAGTGGAAATGCGTGATATAAATACATTGTGGAAATAGTATTAACAAATTTATTTTTATTATTTTAAAACATAATAATTACTTACTGTGTCTGAATATTATCTCATGCATTTACCGTGAAATAATAATATCCCTATACCCCAAATCAATACGATTCGATGATGTCCAACGGCCGCTGGAACTTATTCACAAAAGGAATTTATTATGCTCGCCTAATGTAAACCTAATAAAAATGCAAATAAAAATAAAACGTATAACCTCAATAAAATATTATGACGTAAATGATAATATTCCACACAAAAATATACATGTGGAAGCTTTTCAGACAAGAATAGATACGGAGGCAGACAATGGCTATTTTGATGGACTTATGACTGACAGTTTGTCCCCTGTACTTTTTCCGTGATTTGGGGTGTATGAGACACTTCCGGTGTGCCGTGGACCACCATCTTTTTTTCATTGACGTACATCGAATAATCGAAGGGAGACAATTTTGCATAATAACTTTTTGATTTTTTCTTACAAACATTAACATGAAAACAGCAACATTAAAAATGGAATAACTTTCATTGTTTATTTTGTAACAAAATTATCGCAAGAAAATGCATTTTCTAGCATAAATCGTAGTTTTTGGATTTGTTTAAAAGGTGGGTTGAGAAGACTTAAAATAACCTTTATTTTGATCCGATGAAATCTAGCAGCAAAGACAATATAACTACAGCAATAAAAAAAAAAAAAACTATTTATAAATATTTGATTCTCTACGAAGATAGCTTGTGTGGTTACAATAATAAAGATTTCAAATTCGACCAATTGATTAATGCAGCTCATTAAATTACAGTAAATATTATTAATAAAATAAAGATTTTAATGAGTTATATGACATAAATATAATTAATAATATATTGTTTTCTGGGCTTAACATTTCACATCATTGATGTATTGAAACTTTTTTTACACAGTATTTGAAGAATCTTAACCTTTCCAGGAGTATGGACGTATTAGTACGTCGGCGCGATTTTTTGTAAAGGAGTATGGACGTATTTGTCGTATATATCAACAATCATTGTGAAGATATATTTAAGTGCTATAAGCCAATGGTTTGTGATTATGGAAATGGTTCTATAACGATTAAGCCCTAAAAATGTTAATTGTATTTTTTAAGTGTTTTTAAATCATTTCAATCATTGTATTACAATCATTTGATTAAAGTAATATTTATAATTTTTATGTAAAAAAACTCACTCCTTACAAAACGGTTAAAATTAATTAGTTACTTCTGGAAAGGTTACGTGGCCAACGTTAACATTTTTTTATATACCCCACTGTATGAATCGTCACAAATCTTAATATATCGGAAACAGAGTTGTCGCGTATAAAAGTCGTGGCGATAGTGCAATTAATGAAACTGACGCTCTGAGAGGGTAGTTCTACTCAGTCCTTATTCAGAGCTCGGTATCCGGATCGCATAATCGTATCAGTAAAAATTAATGACTGCGATGGACCGTTGTCATTTAACGTGGGGTATTGAAAAATATATACCTATGAACGCCCCACTTGTGTTAGATAAGAGATGCTGAGTGATTTTTTCTTTTGATATCCGACAAGAGTTTTATTATACTCTTTTAATATTTATATTATAACCTTCTTTATAAAATAAGATAAAATATAATACTCCAACAGAGTAAATGTCTAAGTGCATTTGGTGATTAAATTTACTATTATTTTGTTTTTAAGGGATCAATTATTTATTTATTTAGCTGTACAATCTTTATTAAGATTCACTTTTCACATTAAACGATATATTTTGCAGTATTTTAACATGAGAATAGATCAGCCATACTCAACCATTCTTGTACTCGGGCCGCATACATTTTTCTAAATTATACGGGCCAAAATATACTATGATACATATTCATTTACAACGATGTAAAAAAATAAAGCTCTACACACATAATTTTTTAAATGTGTTAAGTGTCACGTCTTGATGGAAAGGCTTTCACCGGTTTCGCTCATCGCGAGCATGCTAGCGAAACCGGTTCTGATCAAAAATATATGGTGGAAATAAGGTCTAGAAAATGTGTTTTTATTATTTGAAATATTTTTTCTTATTAAAATATAAGTAAATTTCGATTTTCAGACAAGCTATTGAAGATATGAAGACTGTATTTGTTAATGCTACAATTTGAAAAGCTCAGTGGCCCACCTATTAAGTGTAGCTGGCTTTGACAGTTAAAACCAAAGATTCACATAAAAAACAATTCAGATTAGGGTTGATATAATAACGGCAAAAATGAAAAGGATAATGGATAAAAATATAATAAGTATTTAATAGTAATATATTGTATTTTAAATTATGTTTGTAGTCTATGCCTCATAAAACTACAATAATTATATTAACAATTCGGGCCAGAAAAAAATAGTAATCACATTTTGTTATACGTTTTCACGTAAATATAAAATATATTGTTATATTTCTTGGTGGTCATTATATGATCATATATAATTCATTTCAACTACGAAGTTCTTGTGAATACTTATTTGGATGAAGAGTTAGTTACCCATGAAGTTGCAGTTGTGTATATGAATACAAAAAAAATCGTTCGAAAGATGAACATTATTTCACAATCGATGATTCGAAATCATTACTCCTGGCCGATATTTCGATACGCGGTTTGGTCAAATACAATTGAAACCAATCAAAAAGCTCATAAATAATATGATCTCTTTTGGCACGCGTCAAATCGACGGCACCTTTACGACCACTAAATATTGCGTTTTGCTCTCGATCGCATTCAATAAAATATTAATTATTTTACAGTACGTTTTCAATTTATACCTCGCTTATCTTTACAAAATATAAACACGGATCTACAACGGGTAGGTTTTTTCATTTAGGATCCCCTAAATTATATTTAAGCTTCTGCGAAAGGCACCTTTTGATTCATCCTAAAACAGAAAAATCATCGGGCTATTTTTGATAGGGGAGTATAGGTGGAGCCAAACATAAAAATATATTAATACTACGTATTTATTCAAAGAAATATCGTCGATTGAATTATTTTTTAGTAATACTGCTGTTTTTCAAATTGGAATGAGTATGCAATCAAATAAAATCTTTTTTTTGCATTGTTACAACTTTGTACGATTCCAAATGCTTTGTCACTAACGGACCCCGGCCTTCCGGAATCTTCAGGCATTCTGTCGCACGGATGCAACAGAACTGACAATGCCTGAGGATGCCGAAAGGTGAAACCCGGGTCATTAGTGACGAAACATGTGGAATCGTTCAATTTTATATTGGTAAAATTATTTATCTCTCACAATCGTTAGTACCAAGAAATAACAGGTCTCGATTTGTTTTCCAGTCTGTCTGAAGCTACTACTTTAAGCTAAAAACTTCACTCTTAAGTTCTATAAATCTTGTAAACGGAGGGCTTGTAAAGTTTTATAACATATTCGACTCGTCTATAGCCTGCACAATACTAGGAAAACGGTTGTACTTAAAATATTAAACGTAATTATCTTTTTCGATATTTTGTGTGTATTTTATGATGGAATTTATACCCTTGCCTCCCTTTTCACCCTTGTGGGTAAATAAATTTTGTACTTGCTTTACGTCACATCAAAATAAAACAACTGCGGAATCAATCGCCAATGATGAGTGCTTGACGGACACCATTGTGTCAAAAAGCAACCCGTGACATGTCATATCATAAAATAGCAATGTTACGACTTGGTACGTACGGCTCTTAATGTTCTGCCAAATAAATTACTTCTATAGAAATAACTCGTCCTAAAATGCTAAAAGCGTGTGTATCTTACTCGTTATTTTTTCTCTATGATATCAATATATATAGATTTATTTGTGGTAATATGGGAATAGTTATTTTTAACTTTTGTCAAATTTTTACCCCAAAATTTTGGGAATCGTTTTAGAATAATGTCATAATCGATTGTAATGTTTTGTAGCATCTGTAGTTAATGTACCGTTTTGAATTTTATTTTGATGGCTTAATAATTCATGAAATAAAAAATGATCAAAGGGCGCACTCATTTGTTTTTCACGTGAGAAGCAAACTTACGAACCCAAAGTGTTGGTTGCAAAACAATTAAAAGCTGTAATTCCAAATATGCAATCTATTTGGCTGCTACAATATTCTCTTAAAGCCACGCATAATTACTTTACACGCTTTTTATACAATAACGATTTTTAGATATATTATATATCAATGTATATTTTATTTATATTAACGAAACGTTTGTTCGGCATATACGCTTAGTAGTCAAAGGGCTTTTAATTCCAGCTTATTAAGAATTAAAAAAATATTTTGTTCATTGACTTGTAATATTCAATATATAAAAATACATATCCTACAACGAACATGTCTTGCTAGATATTTTTCAGAGGAAGAAAATATTAATACAATAGGCATGCTCGACTCAGTAGAGTACTTATGTATAGTGTATGGTGACTTAAATCATTAATATATTTGTATCGAAAAGAATTTTATTTTGCTTTAGATGCCATGGTATCAAGTAACTTTTATCTGCAGTAAAGGAAGCACATTTTTTACAACCCTTTTACATTTAAGTAAAACACAATTACACTCCATCCCTTTTGGAGGGAGGCAAATCAAATAAATTCACCGATCAAAACATCGCATACACTTTAGTTGACATCCTAGTTTACGTTTTTTTCCTCAAACCGGATGTGAAGAGCGCACTCTGCAGAGGGAAGAAGTCGAAAATACAATTTTTATTGTGTCGCACGCGTCATCAATTTGTTCACTTTTTAAGGTTATGTTGATCGTAAAAACGGCACACGTCTACGAACCTATTTTTTCCCATTTGACGTCTGCGAGAATGTGCGGGAAACGAGTCGTTGGAATTTATTTAAACTTATGTCAAATACAGACATTCAAGATACTGAGTTTATCGTTATACACATAAATACATTTTCGAAATTTTAAGCATCACTTATCACCCAAATTTCACAATTTTATCGGACCTGGTGGCGTTTAATTGTTCTACTTGCATGTCCATATAATTCTGCTGTAAAGTCTGTTATGTAATGTTTTTAAGATCTTTTAAATGATTTTTTCCTTCGGATCGTCATTGAGCTAATATTATGAAATATATAGTTAAAATCTGACGCATTGTGAATTGTCACATATATAATAATTCGAATAATTGAAGTCACCATTAACAATATATATATCGATCCTGCTCAATAATTTATTCTAATGATCGGCTGACTGAGTGACAGAATCCATTCAATTGAGCATAGAGCTTCACAAAACTCTAGCCATTCTTATTACAGCCTTTATTGTTGTATATTGAATGAGGTTTCTGTGTCTGCTCTTATCTCATAACTCTAGGTATATAATAATTGAGCTTCAGTATACTGGTATCGACAGCAATCGTGATTATTCGATACAATTCAGTAAAGAAGTACATTGCCTAAGTGACATTTAAAATACTTCCCCTGCAAAAATATTATTTTGGTTTTATTACACACAATGAAGAATGTTCGATAGTTTTCTTTGAAATCTAATATACGTAATTATGGTAAACAACATGTTGTCGAAGCTAAGATTTCGGTTAACTTGGACCTTTGAGATATAGCACTGGCCTGCATATACGTCTTTAATAAATAAATCGTACAGAATTCAAAACAATTATAATGGTTTATTTTAATTTTATTGTGTTTTATAGATCGTTTAGTATTTATACTGACTGCTTTCATAAATATGTATTGATAATTACTGATCGATTATTATACTGACTAAACTTATTTAGACTATGACTAAATATACTTAGGATGTTTTATGCACCCACCCCTTATTTTTCCTCCAAGCTGCAAAACAAGCAAAAAAAACAGTACTCCTAAATCTGGTCACTGCAGATGTATAGGGTTAAAAGCTTTGTTCACAGTGGAGGTAAATAGTTAGGTAGATATTCAGTTTAATGACGCCCACTGATTGAAGGGTCGGCTTTATGGATAATCAGGTCCTCGTAAAGGGAGCCGTCGTAAACCAAGGAGCTGCGCTTTATGGTCCTGGTATTGGACGTCCAGCAAGATTCTGGAATTGTTTCGGTTAATTGTCACTGACTTTGAAGAAGAAGGTTACCCGTAGGCAGGTGTTTTATTTTTAGAACGGTGATTAAAAACACTGCAAAAACCAAGTATTGTACCAGTCACAATGATTACATAATTATTAAATTAATTTTCTACTCGGAACTGTGCATTTAGCCAAGTAGATGACGTTGTTGATTTCAGATTCAGTACTCATTAGTTAAATTTCAGTACAGGCAGTATTTATTGTTTAACCTTTATATTATTATATAGATTTGTGATCCAATGCATGCGTTTCTGTAATACCTTAATTTCTCTTCTGTCTATACGATCTCCAAAACGTGACATAGCGAGAGTGATAAGCTTAACAACTATTGTACCCCCGCATCATTCTTATATCCTTACTCTCTCCGAAAAAAGGAAAGATGAGCAACTGAATTATGAACACTTTTTTTAAATAAAAGCTATTTATTTGAGCTCCATTATTTTATGATTTTTTATTATCTGTAAATATGCTCTGAAAGACTTTAGGAACTTTATCTATTTTTTCATTGAATCAAAAAAAAAATCAACAGCTGCAATCAAATGAAATGCGGTCACAAACATATCAGAACTTTTTTCTGTTATAAATTTTACAAATACAGAATTTTTTGGATTTATTTTAAATGTATTAGAAAATATGAAAAATAATCAGCCTTTTGAATTTTAATTGGGACATTTAATATACACTATTTTTGTGTAGAGAATTTGATAAATAAACTATTCATGAAATAATTGAGTGTGATACTTTAGTTGTAAGTTCATTGATGAATTAGCTGTTCCTACATAAAGCATAATAATATTTATATGATGTAAAACTTAGCAAGTGTTTTAATTACCAATAATAATGAATAATCAATCAATCATTAGTTGATTGCATTGGTACAGTTTTATTACTTCCGTTTTATAGCAGTGCAAATAAAAACCAAATATTTACTCCGTTCGTAAAACTTCCAATTAAATGACCATGCGATAGAATTGTTACAAGAACACTTTACGATATCGCCACATGTATTATTTTCAAAAATGTAATGCGCAAACCGTAAGTAAGACTATACTACAATATGACGATCAAATATTTATATCTGAATAAAGCACCGCCCCCTTTGAAAATGGTATTGTGATGTTGCATAAAATATGACAATAGTATTAATTTTATATAAAATCATTTTTATAGAAATTAAAAATTTCTTATTGAATATAATGACATATATAATAACATTAACATTTAAAAAACTGTTCATTCCTTAACGATATAAATATAATCGAAATCAAAGGTGTGACTAAACATATTTTTACGATATCGACTGTTCTTGTTTGATGTTATTTCCATATAAAACTTCAATTTTTGAAACTGTCTATACTCCCATATGTTTTGTTACTCACAATACGGGTTTCGCCTTTCGGTTATTACCACATGGATGCAATGGATCATTACCATTCATTCGTAAGTGAAGAAACACACTATTCAAATTCGATTTAATATCAATCAACTGGTGGGGTATCAAGAAATAATCACACGTTATGTGTCGTTATATGCGAATAATCAAATAATTCAAACATTATTTTCACAATGCTTCTGCATAATAAATTTATTTTTGAAACAAATAACTGAAGATACGTAACAATAAACCAAGAGCACTCTAAGTTCAAATGTATTCATAAAAAGATTCAATACTAGAATTCAAATTATGGTTTGATATGTCGGTATTGCTAATTTAAAAATGATTTATGATGAATTTAATTTTTCCACATTACACAATTTTTTTCAAACAACTTTTCAAATTCAATAAATAATCGTGATTACAGTGGTTTAGTTCCAAGCGTGCGGTACATCCTTTAAATCCGAACTGATAATGTTGAAAGCCCGGAAATATCTCGTTAATTTTATATTTATCAAATTTAATTCGCACGACTTAATCAAACCTCCAGTTTGTTTCACCTCCCACAAATCGTTATATTTTTAATATCAATTACGAGAGCCACTGACTCAGGTGTGTATTCGGGGGTAATTATTTTTTATTGTATCATATAAAAGTCTGGAGCAGTCATTGTACCTCATAACAATGGGCCGCCCCTGTTTTAGTATCTTGAGTGACCGGCAATTCGGTCTTTTTGCCAATTAATTATGTTGGGCACTTTTCTCATAAAAAATATCTACAGTGCTAAATTTTAGTTTTACATAAATTTGTGCAGTAAAATTAATGCAATTATTTTTACAAATGCAGTGTTTTTAATAAATATACATACAATTTACTTAAAAATCTCCAGCTCAGTCATACTGAGACTTTTTTTCCTCAGTGCCGTAATCCAATTTTTATTTTTCTACGTGGGCCGTAACATATTAATAGTAAACTGTAAATTTAACTCATATGTATGTATTATGATGTCAAAATAGAAGTATTTCATTTTTTTGTCAATATTCATTTATTTATTAAAGAAGACTTACCAGCGTAAGAACAAAATATTAAATATTTTGGCAATACAAGGAAATTTAACTGCCAAAAGCACTTTAAATTTACGATGAAAAGAGAAAAATAAAATTGAAATTAATGTGAATTATGATTTTGAGTCAAACTTTGAACTATATATTAAATATATATAACTTAATATTGTATTTGGGCCGACCATTAGAGCTATTTGTATTTGCTATAGTCTTGACAAATCGCATAGAAATGCATAAACTTGAACGATACAAAGCTTAATCATAGCAGCAAATATTATTTTAACAAATATAATCGTAGCCAGTCGTTATCATATTAAGTGTATTCAAAAATAAACGATATAATATAAATGATATAAAATGTTCAGAACGATGAGATGTTAATACAGACAGCCTGAATTTTTCCAAATTTAATCAATAATTATGTGTAAAAATTCAGTCTTCATTAATTATTTCTACGACTCAAATATTAATCATTTTATGGAAAATTAGCAATGTACATATATAATACAATTTGGAGAGCTTATCAAGTTAAGTCATGTATATGTGCTATGTATAATAATACCACATGAGCGTTTTATTGGCGCGTCCGGCTCGGAGCTTTTATCGCCAAAAGCACAATTAGTGAAACGCAATATAAGTGCGATTAATTTGATACATTCGGAAGCCTTCACAGCCTCCGCAATGAATCAATCTACCTACAAACAACTGAGTCTACACATGATGCGTTTATTACAGGCCAAAGGGTGTCTTTATTGAAAGACATATAAACGTAGCTATTCTACGATCATAAATGTTACGGACATCGTTATTTTCAATACTAATTATTAAATAATAATTTTCTTTGCTCGCATTTAAGTGATAAACTAGAAAATTAAAGCACATAGTTACGTGATTCACGTTATTGCTGAAATATTCTAGACCAGGCGTGGGGAATTTGCGGCGTTTTGACTGATAAAACGCGAATAAAGTCAAAATTACGAGCTGAAATAAATGACTGATACTGCGAACGTCTATGCTTAAACCAAATATTCAAATGCTTTCTAACAAAAATCTTAAGCAAATTAGCCATTAAAGGTTGGTCAACTGTAACATTAACAAATATTTTTAATGATGTACGTATTTTATTATGTATTATTTTTCGTATGAATAAGCTGCTTGATGATTGATAATCAATAAAAAAATTCAGACAGCAGTAATAATAGGTGTCAACAAAAAATAATATATATTAAAAATATGATTCTTTTAAATACATACACATGTATAAATTTTTTTTAACAATAAGCAATATGATATATTAGAATTGTAAATGTGTATTTTTATTAAAGGATTTTTTAAAATTGCGTTTTGACCAATTTATATTGTGAATAAAAATATTAAATCAGATAAGTGAACGTTGCCTTTTGAAATGAAAAGGTTCCCTACCCCTGTTCTAAACAATATATTTTGACAGTAATTTATGACATTGACTGAATGTGTTTGACAGAGTTTCAATATCAAATTTAAATTATTGAATTTTGTACAATTCCACAAGTTTTGTCACTAATGACCCGAATTCCGCCTTTCGGCTTTTTCAGACATTAGCTCACACGGATTCAACAAGGTTTGATATTTCAAACAAAGTCGGCATCATTGACACTAACGACCCGATAGATCCATAAATTTGTGTATGAAGAAACAGTACATTGAGGAAAAATCAAACGCAACGAAGACAAGAGATCAAAACCTTCTGATTCCTAAGTGAGCATTTTACCACTGTATAATTCAAACAACTTACGAAATATGAATTTCTAACGGTACATACATTTACAACAATATCGCATAGTGAACAATATTCTACGATGTGAATTTAGCATTTGGCTGACTGTCGCCTGTCTGTCGACTCTACAACAATGAAACATCTAAACAGGCATTTATAGCAATGTTGTTACTTTGATAATCACTTACTCTTACTGTATTGCAACTTGCGACTTGCATCTTGCTGCAACTGTGTTCTTAGTTATTTACCGACAACAATAGATGCATCTTGCAGTGTATAAAATAATATTATTGTCTCATTTTCACTGCGTATTATCTTTGCATTGAAGGAACTTGGTGTTGAGAATAATGTATTATAAAACATATTTTAAATATTAAGAAGACTACGAGTGATTCTATTCGAAAAGATTTGAATAACTAACTTGAATAATGAAGATATGAAATTTGATGAGTTGAATCCCAATAATCTGTGAGTGGAAATTTCATGGAGAAAAAATGAGATACGAACAATTTTGTCACGCTGCGGTAGTATATAATCGGTAAACTGTTAAGAAATTTAAATAATATAAATATAATGGGTTTGTATTAAAATGCATCGATGTCTGTGATTTTTTTATTAATCATGACAATGAATATTGAAGTGAACGATCAATATACATTTCATCATTGCACCTACCTATTTGTAGACCATGGAACTATTGTATAACCATTTTGTTTAAATGTCCCATATGAACGTTTTTGAGATATGGTTCAGCGCTGAAAAAACCTTAAGGCAAAGCGAATTTATAAAAATGGCAGTTCTATTCTTCAATATTCTACTAAAGCACACACAATTACTGACTTTTCAAGCACATATTTTTAACGAAACTACAAAAATAATTATTAAATTATATGAAAATTTCTGTAGATTGAATTGGTATTTACTTGGTAGAACTCCATTATAACACGGTGAAAAAAAAACATATTTTAGTTCTACAATTTTTTTTATAAGATATAGTTGATATCTATTTTGGCTCTCGCCATCTATACTATAACTAAATCAAATCTATACTAGAGCTATAGTTCCGACAATGGCGTGAGCTGAAATAGCTATCAACTATATCTTATAACAAAAGAAAAAAAATGTAGAACTAAAATACATTGCTATTTTTATTTTTATTCTGTTAATATGTACTTATTACCTAATAAATATTATGTTATGATATATAGTATAATCATTGAGTCATCTCATTGAATTAGATCAATTCAAAAATATTATTGGAAGTCTATTATTTTTGATTCAATTTGATAAATTTAAAACATCAATTTTACTTGAAAAAATCGTAATGGAGATTGCAGTATCTGGCTAACTGACTTCTCAATTTGTTCCGAAGACAAGACAAGTCGACTGCCTTCAAACAATGCTCAATTGAAATGCAAACTCGTATAATTTTGCTTATTCTTTGAATTTATTGTCTTTTATTTGTGACTGCGGTTAAATAAATGCTCAACTGACGAGTATACCCGACAAAGTTATCCGAGCTTTCAGTAAGTTGATAGTTCTTAAACAACATTAATTGTGTACGGCGTGCATAATAACATATACGAAATTACTTTATACAGTAATATAATTATTTAATATTTTCTTTATTTAATTTAATATGACATTTAATCATAGCAGAATATTTTTTATGAGATATTTAATTTACGTCAATTAAAAATATTTTTCAGAGCGAGGCATTAACGGCTAATCTTAATTCTTTCTTTACTTATATGTTATCATAAATCAGTAGCATGCATCCGTCATTCCATTGGTTTATTTTCTTTATTATTTGAATTCAAAAAATTTTAAAGTGTCATTCTCTAACACAATTTTGCTTTTTGATGCATTTACAAATCCATTGTTACAAAAGTTGGGAATTATATATATTTGTTTACTATATGAGAATTTATTTATTTATTTATTATTTACTATATTGTTTACAGTTAGGTAAACGTTTTTTTTTAATGATTTTTATGAATGTGAATTATTTCTCCAACTGACCAGCGGAAAAATCATATTAAATAACATTTGTTAATTAATGCAGCTTATATTCATTTTTTAAGTGGAAATTTCTCCCCAATAAAGTCATGAAAAGATTGTGGGCATTAATTAAGCCTCATTGGTCACATACAATTGAATTTTTAATTATTTAAGGTTCTGAAACAATAAATATCTTTGCCGGAATCCATACATCATCTTTAACTGTTTTTATTTTTTTTTGAACATTTATTTTAATTTGTATCGCTTATATGACAGTACTATTTCAAATTATTGTAGTAGAACTTATGAAGTTATACATCTTTATGCTAGCATGCGAGAATTCCTCCAAAATAGTAAATTAAATGAATTTTAAAATGAAAACGAAGATTATATGTATATGAGAAGTCATACATATGGCTTCAAAAAATTATATACGGAACTGTAAATATTCTTGAATATGTAGTTTGGGGAAAGGCGTTAGATCCAGTTCAACGCGCGAGCAGCTTTTAGTTGTCGAAATGCATAAACAATAGCATTCACCGGATACGGATTTCGCATTTACGCCATCACGGAATAAAAACAACACCCCAAAAGTGCACAAAGACCAGGGCACAGTCGCGGCGACGTTTCAGCCAAAAAGACGACGCCATATTTAACTGTCAGACAACGTGTTTCTAGTGAATCAAGTGCATCGTGTGTCAAAAAATAAATACTATCATTTTCAATATGTTCAATAAAAAATTACGATTTTCTCATGACTTTATTCTGTAATAATTACATTTTTATCTATAGAAAAAATGGGTATTTAATGTGTACAGCGGGTACAGAAATTTTAAACGGTCATCGAATTGAAATGAATCGACTATTGTATTAAATTGTATTAAATTATTCTTAAGATGTAACACAATCATGAAACATGAACCCAATTGCCACCACCTAGACACTGAATATTGATTTTGTATATAGAGTGAGTGGCCTACGTTTTACGGCAACAAAATATTTGTTCACTAATTAATTCGATTTTCGGTCAGTAAATTTTAAAGAAATGGTAAATTATAAATAGATGGAATGGTCAGTAAAAAATAATAAATAGTCAGTAAAAAAGTAAGGACACCGACAAAAATTTAACAGTATTTCCAGACTGTAAAATTGTAAACTCCGAAATTATGAAAACAATATCATCTATTGTTTAATACCTTAATTTAAGAAATCGCTTCATGTTATGCGTTTATTTTTCATAGTCCTGGTCATAAATTCTTGATAAAAATTTCGCTGTCAAACTAAAACTGACTATTTATTTAAAATGACTGACTACTTAAATTAAATACTAACTGTATAAATAAGTTACTGACCGTTTAATTTAATTTACTGACCAAATCATGAATCAGATACTGATCCATTAAATACAGGCCTCCTTTTTTTTAAATATAAACATAACTGTTTCCCTTAGTTATTAAAATACTACTGTGGTTGTATAACTCTTTAGAGCGGTAAACAAATAAAATTATGATGATCATAGATTGAGAATTTTTGATTTGTTTAGATTCTTGACATTGAAAAATCTCTTGTTTGGCAAATTCGTAGAAGTTTACATTAATATAATTTCATATAATGAAAATTATTCAAAAATTCTCGAGTATTGTCGATCCCAATTTCTAATGACAGCAAATATTATCTCAAACAACTTCACTTCGATAATTCTCTAAAATCTATTCCAATGTGTGTGATTTCTAGCATCGAAGAATTGTTGAATATTGTCATAATGGTAGAATACTTTTGACGCGCGGTGTTTCAATAAACTCGACGTAGACACGGTGACTCGACGTTTGCAGCTCCATTTCCATATTTCCTCTTGACAAAGGAAAAACCGAAGCCAAGCCGTTCTTATGTTGGATTCATTTTATTTTATTTTCATATTTCATTACTTTATTTCCCTTTATCGGTGCACTGTTTCAAAAGACTCTTTTATTGCGATACTCAATAGAAGGTTTTTATATGATAAATGTATGCACCGTTATAACTTTCAAGAAATATATTTTTATTAATGAGTTTACTATAGCTCACCCAATATACAATACTTGTCTTGTATATAAATGTAATTATCTAACAATAAGATTTAAATATAAGTCTTTGTTCCGATTAAAGTGCCAAATAACAAAGAAGCAAACAAACATAAGGACTTTTTTAAAAAATAAATTTTATATACAGTATGTACAAGTAACTAATAAATAAATGTTTTTTACCATTTTACTTGTTTATTATTATTTGAAGCTTTCCCGCATTCACCGTTTCCCGCAATTACCGTTATTTTTTCAGGGCCCCTTGGAAAACGTAAAATCGGAGTTTCACTGTATTATACATTTGCGTAACATTTCTTACGAAAATGGGCAAAAAATATTGGAACATATAGACAATATCTTCACAAAGTTATTTCATATATATAAACTTACTCTAAATAACATTAATACAGAAGTGTTCCACACAGTTGATTTTCACAGCCCATAGGAGCGCAGGAATTGTTTCCGGTTTTTCCATTCCACACCTCGTAGAATGCCGCTTCACTGTAATAACGACATGTCGTTGTAGTTGGTCCACTCTATGAATCGAGGAGCATTATCCTTTCAATGACCCTCGATTTCCTCTACAATCAGAGAGGTGACTTGTCAAAAACTATTATCCTGTGGACCAAGCAATGGTTTACCCTCTGTTTTCCACGGATTAATTTAAAGTCGGCAGAAATCGTTTTGATATTTTATTTGCTTACATAAATTAGTAACCTTTATTTCAATTCAGAATGATTATTCTTTTATTAAGTGGTTATGGTCCAATAAAGGTAAATAGTAAAAAACGTATCAACAACCTTTAAAATATAAAACTTTATAAACACTTTGCTATGGTCGACTTCAGATTTTACACAATACAGAGTGTGAGCAAATAAATGACGTTGTAAATGAAAATTATCCATAACATTATTGCTGTTTTTCTAATAGATTTTTGTACAATTTTTTTTTTAATTTTTGTTATGTCTCTCAGTATCTGTATGTTTATAATGCACAGCAGAAGCGTACTACTGTAACCATATCTCTCTTTTTCTCTGAGAGCGCAATGAGTGAATGTTGACAGGTGGTACAACTGGTATTTTGTATTACTATTTAATCAAATACTTACAATTCTTCAGCATAATTATAATCAAAAATTGTTGATTGCATTTTATTTTTATAACTTTAAAATGTAGTTTTTATGAAAAGTAATTCATATTGTCGCAGAAGAATAATGTTGTCTTGTTTCAAAAATCCCAAAATATTACTTACTATTGAATGGTCTTGCAATATTTTTTATTTATTATTTAAAAATGACAGTAAATAAAAATATAATACTCTTAGCTATTTATATTATCCACCAAAGGTCATGATACGTTTATGGATATATATCATTTATAATCAAAACACCAAGCAATAATATAGTAACAATTGAGTTAATATATAAAGGTAATAAAAGGTAAATTCAGTAAATAGATATACAAAATCTATTTACATTATCATCATGGATTCACAGAGAAAGGAGATATTAACATCACCTAAATGATAATAAATGTTCTCTAAAGGCAAAAATTAAATCTGGGTCATTGACTTGATTATCGTGGTTATTTCTACAGGAAGAAAATATAATATCTCATGGGATTGCCAAAATTGGGCGATCCTTGTGAATATTTCTGAATCTTGATGTTTAGCACTTGGCGGGCATTTTGTATTATGATAATTCAGCTATGACTGTCACAATACTGCTTAAAATGCTGAATTGATAATCTGAACATCAAATATATCGATAACAAGCACATATAAAAATTGTTCTGTCAAGAGTCGATATAAACGAGTGCAGCGATTCGATGTGTTAAGGGAGATGGTGTCATAAAACAAAGTCACGCCGCTTCCTGCAGTTATATGGTCCTACCGATAATTTCGACAACAGATCGAGTACTTGCTTATTGTATCAATCCTAAAAGACATTTGCGAATACACAGATGAAGAAATTGTGTGTTTCATGTACGGATATGAAACCATTTTCCGATCATAAATGGAGTGATCAATTCAATTTTTCATTTCATTGTGTTATAAGAATGAAATGTCGCAGTTCTGATTGAACAATTTTCTCTATGACATGTTTATGTTAACACGAACAAAAACAAAAATGTATTTTGCAAATATAATATCGTATGAATACTTAAAAAACTAGCTTTGCGTATTTTATAGTATTTTTAAGAGTATTTGCTTTGAAAATTATTTTTATTTTAATGAAATCGTATGTCTCAATAAGATAAGTTTATATCAGTGAAATTTTGCTTAGACTACCTAGCATGTTATATAGATGAACAGGATAAAACAGTGTTACAAAAATATAATTAATTTTAAGAAGTTGACAATCATTTCTTAATAAATATACAGTGTCTTTAAAAAGATAAAACGAAACGTCCAGTACTTTTTTCACAATTTCGTAGGTTAAAAATCAGTAAAAGTTTCATTCGCCGGAAAGATAATTGAAATAGTATTGAGTACTGTAGCTTATTAATTTAAAATAATAATGTAGTTTTGTCATTTTTTTCAATTTAATATGGGCAATTAATTGTTGAATTGAAAGCATATAATATTTTTAATATATCATATATACTAATAAAAAATGAATGCAAAAAATGGTTTTCACTGTTAACATCCAAACTTTAAATTAGTAAAATAGCAAAAAATAGTAATTGTATTTGAAAATTCGAGATTTGTATATTTTTTTTATTCGTAAAATTCATATAATATTTATTGTTAATATTATTTTATAATCAGCCATTGAGATCTGAAATCATATAATTTGGTATAAAAAATATATAATAATTATATGATTAATGTGTTTAGATTAACGCCGTGACACGTTCTCGGCAGTAAAATATCAAAAAATATTGTCAAAATTTATACATTTTATTTTCGCATAAATTATTACATTATCCGTTATAAATTTCGAATATTTTCCCATATTACACGTAAATGATAAATTATTTACCAAATAATAAATTCAATAAACACCATTCAATTATTGCATAAAAAATATTGTTTTTTGTCAGAAAGTATAATCTGTCCAATTTTGTTATACAAATGGTCTAAAACTATTTCCAAACAGTTTTCACTTCTCTAATCATCGTGTCACCAAAAAGTGTCTGACAATTTTTATAACTAAAAAGATATAATTAGAAATGATTACGGTTACCACACATTTCTACTGTTTGATACAATTTTATTTATCTTATGAGTTTCGAGTAAAATATTAGCTCTCTATCTAAATGGTATTTAAAATCCCATTGTGTACGCATTATTTCCAGTGCATGGCCGAGGGGTTCAATTACGACTCGCATACATTGTAAACATTGTACACTTTTCGTCGAAAATCATATCAAACAAATGACATTATGATGGGCGTCCATTTGTCGAACTATTTAGCCGGACATGCCTTGCGCCACCGTTATAACGGCCATTCCGTTTAACGAGCTTTCCCGCCGGTGACGATTAACGGATGACCAGCCGTTATTATGCCCCTCGTTATCCGTTGGCTCCGATGATGTTTTGTATTTTTTTCCCTTCGACGGTCGGTAGCGGAGAACAATATCACAATCTGATACATGCAGAGAGATAGTCGAGTGCTTTGTTCGTCGGACTTCGCCCTAATTGTGGCAATATTTTCCGCAAAAATATCATACGAAAATATTAATGAGCGAGAAAAATGCATCCACTCTGGCACTGTGGCCCAAAATAATATTTTTTCGCGCTGAAAAAGCAGGATAATCCCATTATAACGGCATCAAATATATGAAGTTACGATAACGTGAATGCTTCTTTTTTGCTTTTAGCGGTTGGAATTTTTTTCGCCGCATTTGGAAAAATCATTTTACTAAAAACAAAATAAACCTGATGTTTACAAATATTTTTAGGCTAAATTCTCATTAATATACTTAAATGTAGTGAGTAAAATTTATTTAATGTATATTTAAATTTGTATTATAACTTTTTTATACAGTAATTTATATTGTGAGGTGTTCATATACTATGAGAACCAATAATTGTGTACAAATTTTTCCTTCATCATATTGCATATTCATATTGCACGAATTAATAATTTATAAATCCATACAAATGTATCAAAGATAATATTTTACTTAAAACGGACGATTTTTAGGGAAGTCTCTTATAAACTTGATTACCTTATCTTTTTTAATCATTAAAGCTATAAGTAAATTTATAAATGAATTGTAAATTTACTTATAACCGTAATGATAATAAACTTTGAACTGAACAAAATAATGCTTAAACATTTACGTGTTGCTTTATATAAACGTAACCAATGCAAGCAGAAGCGGTATTTTTTTTAAGCTAAATAATTAAATATCTGAGTTTTTTTTATATTTTAAAGATATTGTAGTCCACTAGGAATGCGGACTTGGAAAAACCGACAACCGATTTTTTTTTATATATTATAAATAATGTATTATATATATTACAACAATACACGCATCATATGATATATTCCCCAATACGTCATTACATGCAGCTAAGTAGTCCATATGTGGGCCTTTGTTACCAAATTAGTCCCATTACAGGAAGTAAGTGCCTAAATGACTGCCTAAGATGTCTTCACAATACTCATATTGTAGCATATATGAAAATGATATGTCAGTGGTTTGAAATATTTTATCTTCATCTTAATCTCTTTTCTACGCGCCTAATACATCTTCGTCCTCTTGCATTGTATAATATATATATATATTGCACCGTTTTAGGTTAAATTAGAATTATCCATTTTGAGAATTTCTTTGTTTTTCAAGTGACGTGATTACATATTTTTTTTTAAATATATAGCAATACTTAAAAACACATTTTTATTCTATTACAAGTAATATTTTTTTTTGGTCGAAATGCATTATGTTTAGTTACAAACTGATGAGGTGATAATGCTTGCGATGATCGAAATCGGTCGTAATCTTGCTATAATAAAGTTTTGTAGATATTGATATATAGAATTTTTAAATATATGGTTATTGTGAATGTATCAATCAATTACGATCATAATGAGTAAAAAATCTCATCAACGTTATCAAAAAAATAATGATTTATATTTAATTTAAAAAATCATAATCATATTGACGTTTTAATGACTGTAACATTCCCACAAAATAGTATTAATTTGAGATGCACAGCAACGAATGTATATATTTATATATACCCATAAGGGTTATCAAATGCTATCCCATTTATATATATATGTCACCGTAATCAAATGATTATGCTCTAAAATTATAGTTTTTGAAGCCAAACCAGTTAAGTTATTCACAAGCTTAGATCTTAATACCAATAGTTACTTTTAAATCATAGAATAAGAAAACTCTCAAATATATTTACTCGAGTTTGTCGAGAATTACTTTAAGTAAAAAATATAGAATTCATACATACCAATGAAATATTGGAAGTAAACAGTTTACGGCACCTGTAAGATTTTGTGTATTTCTTGCGCAACAATGATTTGTTGTGGTTTCACATCAGTGGCTGACAATACAAAATGTCGGATTTGTGAATAGTCGCAATGTTCTTGTGTGTCGATAGCGGAAATAATTAAAAGAGCTTAATTACCCGAAGTTAATTTAACCCATGTTGTCATTTCATTAGTTTCATTTGTATTGTACAAATTGGCACTTTTACCTTTCTAAAGATAAAATATAATAGTTTTTATAAGATATAGTTGATAGCTATTTCGGCTCACGCCATCGTCAGAACTATAGCTCTGTTTTATTTTATAAGTTTGTAAAACTAAAACACATTGCTATTTTTTCACCGTGTTATAATGGAGTTCTACCAAGTAAATGTCAATTCAATCAATCTATAAAGTATATCTTTAAGGTATATTTGCAATTATATGGATGCCAGCAATGTTAAATTTTAAAGAAAGTTTTGTATATATTTTTTCTTTTTAGTGGCACAAAAATATAATAATAAATTAGTGGTCGTATATGAAATTAAGACAGTCAAAATTTCGGATTTACTCGATTCAAAACTTGTAGTATAGGAGATGTGATGACTACATAACTATTTAATTTCACTTGTTTCGAATTGTTTTCAACTAAATTATCACTCTTTTTCGAAGAGTTCATGGCTATAAATTTACAATATAATAATGATAATGTTTCCTCATAAGCTGTGTTTTGGGACTGATAAAGGTAAGATAAGAATGCTTTGAACAGTGTAACTTATTAGATCGCAGATATATGTTTTAAATACAACATAAAAAAAAATCATTACGCAAAAGCCACCCCAACTATTAAGTTGAACAAAACACGTAAAGCGCATCATGTAAAGTCGACTTATACGGTCAGAAAAAAATACAAAAAAGCTCAAATTTACAAGTCGTAGAGATGAGGAGGTTAAATAATATTATTGAAAATACGAGGTACGAATGTACATCGATAGCCATTAAAGATTATTTTCTTTTCTGCAAAACTTTTTCGCCAAGAAATTAATTCATGGAAACTCATTTGTTTCACGGCAATAGTGGTTCACGGCGCCGCATTACTCATAATGTATGATAATTTGAGAATTTACAGCGAGTGTTTTACAACATTAGCAAGAATTACGCACCGGCGAGTGTAATAAATGTATGTTATTCGAAATTAACTTTATCTGTTTGCCATACTTGGGAAGATCTTCTGACACATTTGAATATAGCACCAGGAAATAGTTCTCGTAAGTTATTTTTCTTTGCAAATTACAATAGCATTAATATTGATACTTTAGGAGTTTGTTTAATTTGATCCATATTAACCAGGCTCAATTCCTTATAAAGTTGCTTAAAAAATTGATTATTTTATTGGAATACTGAACAATTTTATGACAAGAACTCTTCATAAAAATGTTTTTTGTTTTGAGATATTCAAAATTCTCGATGTAATTAAATATCTCGTTATGTTTATATATTTTTGTTTTGTCTCTTTTAAGAGCTAATATCATCCTATTGTGTTTGGGAAAGTCGTCATTTTATAAAAGAAACAATTCAAAACACTAATATTTTCTTTTGTTTTTTTAGCATGATTCTATTATATAATAGTTTGTTTATAATACTTTTGCTAATAAATTTTCTTTATTCATTGTCGTCAATTATTGTAGTAAAAACATTGAATTGACTAAGCATAGTAGAAACAAATTTAGTTAAATTATATATATTTAATATTTTTTTTCTCATAGCAAAATCGTCCAATGTATGTTAAGATAATGTACAAAAGTTCACCAGTATTGCATTGTTCCCGTCTTGGCTTACGCTTTATACCAAGTATTATAATGTCTTATGCAAATCTGTACAACTTGTACGAAGTTAATCGCCCTTCTTCCGTTCACCAATAAAATATATTACTTTGCAGTTTCGTGGTTATTGAAAAAGGTGTTTCGTGGAGTAAGTACGTTTCGCATTAAAACACTGTACTGAAGTGATACTTAAATGTAATAGGTTTTTTGTCTATTCATTAAGAAAAAACAATACTATATGGTTTATTATAATAAAACTACTTAGGAAATAGTTTTTAATGTATCTTATATTCAGAAAATAATGATATACTCCGTTTTTGGTTTGATTTGGTTTCTTGGCAGAAGATTCTCTGCTTTTTTTTTTTAAGCAAACTTGAATTGTTATATTATAATATTTTCAACGGATTTGATCGTAACTTTGCGGAAATAAATAAATATATATACATAATACATACATCGTATTGTTATTTTAATACTTGGCACCATTTTTGACTTTAGAAATTAAAATCAGTAGAACCCTTTGGTTGCCAAAACTCTATATAATGACTTATGCTACTTTAGTGAGAACTGAATACGTCAAACCAGACATTAGCATTCAAAAGGTAACCAATCTTTTTGTATTCTGTTGGGTATTTTTCGAAGGGCACAATATATTACTTGATGGTATTGATTGAATTGGCATTCACTTGGTAGAACTGCATTATAACGCGGTGAAAAAAATAGCTTTGTATTTTAGTTCTACAAAATTATTTTGAAAAAATATAATTGATAGCTATTTCGGCTCACTCTATCGTCAGAACTATGCTTAAACTAACATTTGCTTATCTATATATAGATGTGTAGAAAAGGTACACAATACATCTACTCTCCTGTTTTAATGGCCTAGCTTGTTTCTTTCTCGCAATATATTACACCTACAGTGGTAAAAAAAAATCATCGATTATTATTGACAAAAACCCAATTAATTTTACTATTGTGATTGAATTAATTGAAAAAAACTTGTTTGATCACGTAAATGGTATAACGTATAAAAAGCTCATAACACTTGTACTACTTAGGAGTAACTGAGTATTAGGCAATAAATTAAATTCATGACCTAACTGATATTAAGCTGGCAAAGCTTTGAAAATTTATTCGTCTTTATCCAAACCACCGCTATTTAATTTCAAAGTTGTCCTGTATTGATTAATTATAAACAAAATATATATATATGATAATAATTAGATATAATTTTTTTTTTATCAAAAACGGTAATGAAATTAAATTTTAATTTTTTATAATTATATTTTATTAAACTGAATAAATAGACTAATAGTTTACTATACACAAAGTGGCGTGTAAAAGATTCATTTAATATATTTTACATAGTAACAATCATTAAATGCATTTGTACTGGAAAACTTCCTATTGTTTGTTGCATAGGTGGCGTACAGACAAATTCACTTTGTCAATGTGAACACCTCCGCTTGACAATGGGCTCTGTGGGCGGAAGCCAGTCACTTTCCAGCCCTGTACCATTACATGAGAATGCACAAATTTTAACGAACAATTCGTTGTGTTATTAGCTACTGAATAATTATAATGCATATTTAATCATGAATAGCAAATCAACATAATCGTTATTCTCAAATGTGTTGTTTATGTATAGTGTGAAAATAAACTTCCTAAAAGATATTCCGTTATTTTTCCACTACATTCAAACTCCTACATTGTACATATTAAGACTATATGGAACTACCCACCCACACAAAAGTTTGATGTTACTTTATTTTAAGAATTGGCTGACATCAATAATCAAACATCTTTTTAAATTTTACACATTAATTGACATTGTATTTGTTATTGAAATTAAAAAATCTTAGCGAAGTCAAGGGTTAAACAGCTACTGAAAAATGTTTTTTTTCAATGCACATATATTAAATGCATATCAAAAAAGTTCGAATTTGAATATGCTATATAAAACTACGCTATAAAGCGAGCAGCTTCATCCGGTGCAAGAAATATTTTTCATATGAAGGAACGCAGTAGGGGGTTTACTGTTGATTTTTTCACCTCATAATTTGACAAAGTAAAATGTTTAAGACGAGCATTACCAAAACTTTTAGCTCTTAACTCAATTGTTGTCAAAAAATTATATCTTATGAAACATATTATATTATTAAAAAGAAAAAAACTTCCGGTAAAGAATCTAGTTTTATCCAGCTTGAACTTTTTTTAACAAGTAGTACCAGCAAACTGTCTTTATTCCTGATGATTAGGCTAACATAAAAACTTATTTGAGTTGAAAAAGTGTTTCTTGAACAATATATTATATAATATTCATGAGTGTTGGAAATTTATCGCATTCATCACCATACCGAATAAACTATCTTGCAAACACTTTAACAATACATTACGCAGGATATACCAAAAGAAATATTGATAAAGATAAAGGATTCACACGGTGAAAAAATAGCAATGGATTTTAGTTCTACAAAGTTATTTTATTTTTAACAAATATAGTTGATAGCTATTTCGGCTCACGCCATCGTCAGAACTATGCTTAAACTAACATTCGCTTATCTATATATAGCTGTGCAGAAAAGGCACACAACACATCCTCTCTCCTGTTCCAACGGCCTAGCTTGTTACTTTAACACAATGACACTAAATTTTCAAAATTCCAAATGAAACAATAGGTGTCTATGACAATAAGATTATATGTGGGACGAAGTGGTCCTTCTGGAAGCAAATCAGACCACCCCTTTGTACAAAGGTATCCAAATATACAAATATATATAGATATACAAATATCAACTATATTTGTTAAAAATAAAATAATTTTGTAGAACTAAAATACATTGCTATTTTTTCACCGTGTTATAATGGAGTTCTACCAAGTGAATTCCAATTCAATCAATAAATGATTCAGTTAATTTCGATCTAGTTGACATTGAAAAAATAATATCAAAGAAGAAGATAGAGAAGGTTGACTTTTTCAGGACGAAGTTTGCTGTATTTATCTCATATCGTGTCTAAAATTTCAGCCATAAATATTCTGTTGACGAATCGTTCACTTATATTTCATATAGCAGACCTACACTTCCCACTCTCCTCTATACCGATTGTGTATGGGGTTGTTGGAAAGGGTAGCGAGCACTTACGGGTGATGATGTTGAAGGGACGTTCCACAAACCACAAATTAAAACGTGTCTGACTGATTATTTTAACATACCTCTCTGTCACTTCTCAACAATATCATTTTTCGATGATAGCCCTGTGAAAGCATTAGCAATTCCGTTAGAAAACAAACGTTTGAAGCTTTTCAAATGGTAAAGAAATTTAAGCGAGGGAATTGATGAATGTAATTGGGATAATAAACATATTTTTTGAATCGTTGTATACTTTGTTTGTAATAATAAATGATTAGATAATATTTAATTGCGTCTGATCATTATAAAATATTAAACACAGATTACTCCAAATTATTACACTGATTGAATTGGCATTTATTTGATAGAACTCCATTATAACATGGTGGAAAAAAAAGAAATCTATTTTAGTTCCTATTTAGGTAGTTGCTATTTTTTCACCGTGCCAAATTATTATGTCATACGATAAAATATAATGTACACTATTAAGTTGACAATTCATAAATAGCCAAATATGAAGTTTTCGTTAACGTAAATTATTTGTTAATATTAATGTCAAGGTGTTGAACTTATTATTATACATATGGAGATTTCGTTAAACATTTAGATAAATTGTATACAAACAGAGGATATTCCTAGCAAACTACGATATTATTTCGGTCAAATGAAAATTTCTACTCATTTTAAATCGTAATGAATCAATATTGAATCATAAATTAATATATTTAGCCATTATTATGTCTTAGAATTATTTAACTCTAATAAATAACCATCATAATTTTTGACAATACAGCATGCGTGCAAACACTATCGTCGTAATCCTATCTAGCTAGATAAACTAGCTAGTTTCAAACATATCCATAAGGTTTCCACTATAGTACACAATTAGGCCTGAGTCATTTAGGTTTATTGGAGGCACGGGCTACAGACGTATCCAAGGGACCTAAAGCTCTAGATCCGAGCGTCCAGGTAATATCATCACCGATGACCACTCATGGGGTTACTTGCCTTGCATATTGAGCGAGCGAGGAAATTTCAGGAAGGTAAGGCGCACAGTAACCAATCCCACGGGATAAGCTTTCCTGTAATTGATATAACTGAAGCTAACTATCCAGTAAAGTTGGGAAAATGACTCTACCGCTGGACAGTTAATAGTTACATGATCCCAAGAGATACAAACAGTTCACATAATTTGTAGTTTTCTGCGCACAACTTTGAACAATTGTATATATTTTTATGTAAATTATAAATCAAATTTGAATTGTTACAGCTTTGTACGATTCCACATATTGTGTCACTAACGACCCGGATTTAGCCTTTCGCTTCTTCATGCAGTCTATCACACGGATGCAATAGAACTGACAGTTAGTCAAGTTTAAATAATTCATATCCGAGTCAGTTCTGTTGCATCCGTGTGATAGAATGCCTGAAGATGCCGAAAGGCAAAACCCGGGTCGTCAGTGACAAAACATGTGGAATCGTACAAAGTTGTAACAAATCAAGTTTGATATTGAAATTCCATCAAGCACCTTCATTCGGTATCATAAATTAAATTATCTATTTTAAATAATATAAACACATTTTTTTAGTACTTATTTCCACAATATATTTTTTGATCAGGACCGGTTTCGCTCATCGCGAGCATTGTCAACTGATAAAATACAATTTAAAAACAAGTCTATTTATACAAAACAAAAAAAATATTTGAGTTAAAGGTAGCAAGGTTAAAGCAGGTGTACAAAACCATGGGTTGAAGAACTAAGAAACAATTTACATAAAATCATACAATATTGATACAAATAAAGTAAATTAGTATAAAAATTAAATGTTCACAATCACTTATTAAGACTTACAAATACAATTAAGGTAAATCAGAAACCGTTCGTGATCAAAAAATATATTGTGGAAATAAGTACTAAAAAAATGTGTTTTTATTATTTAAAATATCATGCCTTTCTATCAAAAAGTGACAGTTAACACCTTAAAAGTATATTTATATTGACCAAAATTGCACACATTATTCGTTCCAAATAACCTGTGTGCAATATTGCCGCAATTGTTTACGCCGATGATTATGTTTTGTTTGCTAGTTTTTACCATCGCAACACTGGAAGCTTTGAGTTTAACGATAAAGCTTTCAACAAAATAGTTTCAAATAACTTTTTTTTTTTTTTGAGAAATATCCAATATTCAAATATAATAATTATGCCTTGTTGTTTATGCATATATTCTCTTATGATTCTTTTAAAAAAGACGGCTTTTTGTGCGACATGATTTTATTTAATATAACACCAAACCATGTTTGAGTAGCTTACACGCATCTCTGACATATGTAATCCGTAAAGTGGTATCTGTAGCTACTTACGGAACAAATTATCCTTGTTGACAGACTGGTGGCAAAGCTGAAGCATTTGTTCACATCACGGCACACCTGTGTTGTATAATATCTTCATACGAGACATAATAATTCTATAGCCAATACGCTAGATTACATGTTATTTAAAGCATGACGCCACCCCACCTTTTGTCACAACTCTAAAGCTATGATGTTATTTATTTTTTAGTATTCATTAATAATTAACAACTATCAAAATCCATTCAAAGCGATACTCAGCCAATTTCATAAATTTAGCTGCATTATTATAAGATAATTTATAGATTAAAATATACAATAATTTATCCTTATAATAATCTGTGAGGAAAATAAAATATTTTTACTTTTTAAACACCATAATTAAACAAAAAAAAAAATGTAATTTTATTCACGATTTATTTACTGTTTCGTGAATATGATTTGAAATCTTGAATCAGATTTAAGAATTTCGCTTACCCCTTCTTAACCATTTCAAAATCAAACATATCTATCATTTCATAATAAAGATTTTGTAACGATTCTCACATCGTTATTTTGTTATAAAATTAACAAACTCAATCACTAAAAACAACTTTTTTTTTTATTTCATCATGAGGAGGCATCACCTGTAGTAAGGCAGACATATTTTAATGGTCTTTAAAATATTTAATTAATTTAACTTTTTGCCAAGAAATCGATCTGCAGATGAGCTTTGTACGCGATAAGTTTGCAACGCCGACATGAAGATAATGTCACAATCTTTTTTTTTTCAAATTGGTACCGAGGTATTACGGCTATTGATAGAATCCATAAAAATTCCGCAATGAATTATAGTTAGTTAACTAGTAATTAATACTAAAGAAATATTTTGTGTACATTTATTTTGTAGCATTCGTCATGTCATAAATATATTAGATAAAATTAAGGATCCTTTGACTTTACCTCCGGTTATTTCTTTTCCTACGCATATTTGTTTTCAATTATTAATGTTTAATTGTTAGGCCATATTCGTATACGATTTTTAAATATTAAACGTTGTCATATACCAATACCAACTCAAACCAGCGGTATCTTGCTTATAATTTGATTGCATTATATTCATTCAACTTATTAGAAAATCAAATTAAATGGGTTTGAATTAATAATTTTTATTGTTCGTCTGCATAATCGCCGACTAATCTCGAATACATTTAGCGTTAGTGCCATAATCTAACAGATAATGGTGTTATCAGAGTGATGATGCACCAGACTGCAGCCTGCAGCAGGTCATCCTTGATGGAAGTGTTAATGCATCCGTTAAGTGCTCGCAGACAGCTGCCTCTGTACTAAGGCGAGCTCGTATTTTGATAGAACGTTTATGCAAGGCAAGGATGCACTTTCATGACAGTGACAAAACGTGATGAAAATCTTTGAAAAAAAATATTAAATCAATATTATAGTACGATTGTTTATATCATTTTGATATCGATGATTCGTCTTTCTTTAAGTATTTTTTTATTAGTTTAATAAAAATATGATGTAATTTTTGTCATTAATGTCAATATATTTGTCATCCTCTTGTGTAACTAAACTCTACATAACATCGAATTGAAGGTTAAATGATTTATTTTCTGTCATCGTTTTATTAAAAAAAAAACATTATGGAAATTTATTTTTACTTCGTGTTTGTAATTATTCTTGCATATTTCTTCGTATATTTCTCCAAATATTATTCCCCATATATAATTAATTTAGTTATTTTCAAACAAACATTACTCTCCAGAATACATAATGGTTGTTTGATATTTAAGATAGAAAACAGAAAATACATGTATCAATATGCATATCTGTCATTCATGAGAATTTCAGCCAAGTGGTGAACTGACACGTCATTCTGACATTCATACGTTTGTTACATGTAGTGCACAGCGATATTTTCCACCTGTTACAATATTTAAAGTTGATTATTTTTATTTTGTCAATGTTACATAATGAAGCTGGGTAATGACAACTAAATTCATCTATTCTGATATTTAGCAATAAGAAGAAATTACATAAAAACCTTAAGCCGAAAGCGATAAAGTCTGAAATTGTGGTCAATTTGTTGTAAAAATATGTAGCAAAATAAATAATATTTTCGTTTGTTTTTATTGTAGCGCCTCTGTGTTCTATAAATTACAACATTCGCTTGAATAGGCACACATCTATGAATCCAGTTGGATACTTGCAATACTATAATTAGATCGTGAATACAAATGCATCAAAAAATGATTAATACAAAAACATTGAACAATATAAATTATTTTACATAACTCATTCAATATGTAGCGTTTAGTTAGCTTGAAAAATATTTATATAGGTTTTTAAAAAAATTAAAGGGATCTTAAGATTGAATTGAGGGTATATACGTATAGCTTTTATTATTTACCGAATAGTTCACATAAAAAATTTGATCGAAATTCTGTGCCGTAAACGTATCGCTTTCTCAATTTGGTATTCGTGCAATTTTATCCAACACTATTGTCAAACTTTATTACATATGTCTTATGTTAAGCAGAAAATATAAAACGTATCTGAAGTGAATTGTAAATTGGAACTAATTACAATGTTTCAATATTTAAGCTTGAAAATGGTGAACATATTTAATCACAATTGTGATGATAAATGAATTTTAAAATTTATGGTGAAGAATTTTTATTAGATAATTCTTTATATAAAAAAAAAGATATACATATTCTCACCAACAATATTCGATTTTTAACAGATATATTGATAAAATTTCTGTCAGTGTATGTACATTACAATATTTTATTTAGTCAAGGATATTTTACATATATTTATACGACCGTAGACGTATGATTACCTTCTTATAATAGACTGTCAAGAAAAAAAACCTCAAAGCAATTTGTAATCATATTGACGATAGCAGTTGTCTCTTTGTTAATACCGCTTGCTTGCTACGTCGTAGATGCCATTGCGCTCTACGGATTCTACGAATTAATTAAGCATCGTGCCAGGGTAATATCAATAATCGATACGTTTCTGCTTATGAACCCTTTCCCCACTACCTTCAGCTTGACGGTCACTTGAAAGCAATTTAAGCTTCAGTACATGTTTATAATGCTTCAATGATTGGATTCCTAGTATCAACCCCCAGGGAGGTAAAGATTCGCGCTGAATAGGATTGTATAGATATGAATAGTATGATATTATGTTACTTAGCATATGTAAGCCAAACTTTACAATAATCAAAATATTGAATCCAGCTTAGCTACAGTAATTCAATTAAGCAGATTTTCTTACAATTCTATTGTCCTTAATGTTTTGTTATTATTTTTAATATACGTGTTACAGATACACATCGCTTGAATAGTGTTTACAACAAATTTTTGATGGATAGAAAATAAAACTAGAATATAAAGCACTTTATTCAAAATCTTTTTAATGTAACCTCATAAATATAATTCTGGCTTCGCTCGTGAATAGTGACAGTTTTCAACTGGTAATATATTCAAATACACCGATTAAATGAAATATTATACATGTATTTGTTTTATTATAATAATTTATATTTAATTTTGTATTTTCGTTAGAAAGACATAGCCATTTGCTTGGTGAAACTAGTCCAGATAACATAAAAAAATAATAAAACACACTGTTTTATTACAAATTATGTTTAGGTGTTAGACATGGTTTACAAATAGTTATTGCGAACCGACTACTTGCGTATAGTAAAAGATCGTGTATTTTATTGAGACACATATAAATTTGGCCAACATGAAACTCCAATTATCGTGTGAATTAATATACACGCTCACTTTCAAATGTTTAGATATTACGAATGTGAAAATTCATCTGGTCTCGATTTATTTATCATTATTTTATATATATTATATGTTGTGAATTATCTGCATTTAAGATGTCAAAATATTTTGTTTCTTAAGAGACTGTTGAATAAATAATTCTCCACCTTGCAATATTATCGTTTTTAACTATGAAACAATGAGATACAAAGCAAGAACTACTTTCATATCTAAGGCATGTAACATATTTATTGTTTCAGGTAAGTAGCAGGTCATGAAAATGGGTTCATTCGCGCGATTTCCCTTCACAGTGTATGAAGTTGGCCAATTTGAAAGGTAATGCAGCGTCTAGCTGTTTCGTTTGACAATAATTAACTGTATTTGTTAGGTGCAGAATGGTGAGTGACCACCAAGTCTCTCAAAGGGTGATTAGCCACTTTGCAGAGAGGTAAATCAAACCCTAATCGCAGTCCAAAGAGACGCATTAAGCTCGCTGTGGATGTATGTTATCTAATAATTTGAATGCTGCATTGGCAAATGCATGTAATGCACCCTAGAGATGTCCAAAGGTGCATCAATACTTTAACCGTAATACTGTAGGGAAATTTACATGCATGCATACTTTTACTTAAATAAAATTCTTATAGGTTACAGATCCCTACGAATCTAAGGTTTTTTTTAATATTATTCAAACATAAAAATATCTCAAGACAGTTTTATGAAACTTTCAAATAGTAATATCATGTTATCAAACAATAAAAATATCTTTAATATTCAGGCGCCTATCAGGTAATTAAATTAAATATATTTATGAATAATATGTTTTACGAATCATTACCAAAAGGAGAGAAGTAGTACTATCGCAAAATAATGACAAAAAGGTCTTACAATTCGCCATCGAACCAAACGAAAATATAAATATTTTCATCAAACTTCTTGTTTCACGACTTTTTCTTGTGTTTTAAAATATAATAGTTTTCAGACTTCATAATTCATATTTTCATTTAGTGTCCTAAATTCCTTTACCTTGAAATATTTGTGTAGTGTTTTATAATAAAATATAAGTACATAATTTATTTTTAGAATATTTTTATTGCCTTAAACTAACGTTATATAATAATTTAAAGTAACAGTTACACTATTACTATAAATAAAACAAATATATTTTTTTAAAAATTCAAAAAGCCACCTGAATTTGACAAAGAGAGAGTATTTTTTTTCACAACGTTGTCATAGTATTAAAAATTTTACATCGTACTAATGATTAAAATTTTGAATTTTAGACCAAATATACTTAAAGTTATTTCAGTCAGAAAATCTATCATTATCTGTACCAATCAAATGGAATTGCAAAGAGCATCACTACCAATTGATCAGCCAATGTTGGAGACATTTCGTCAAACGACGCAGGAATGCTTTTGATAGTAATGGACATATTTCGAAATTTCTGGCATCCATCTGGAAAAAGAAACTAGCGAATCAATACATTACTCATATTATGAAAATAATGGTTCTTTATGCTGGTCATGTTACTCGAAACGGCTTTAACATGTTTTAAAATAATGGAGAAAGATCTTTTGTCTGTGTCGCTATTCAGTTTTTTATTACGCTATTAAATTTTCCATATTTAGCTCATGCTTATGTGTATTTGTTCAAAAAATATATTGCTTTTCTGAGGCGTTGCTAAATCAAAAAAATCAGTTTTCATTTAAAGGATTATATATTAAAGAATGCAACCGGGATCTGTTTTGTTTTATATCAAAAACTGTTAGTGTGATAGATTTTACTTATTTCACGTTGTTGCTTAAATGTAAATTTCAATCCTTTTTAATCCATTGAATTAGACATTGAATATGTTTTTAGTCGCAATCCTCTTTTTAATTTATATCAAAGAACTTGATTGTGATTTGTTTTATCAATTTCCTCGCTGAAAATACTTTAACGTTTTTTTTACTGAATAAGATGAAAAATAAATGAACTCGGAAACTAATTGATATGTACTCAATTTGAAATTGTTGACAGTTTATCAACTTAACTTGTCCAGAAATAGTACTTAATACTTACTTAAAAATAGTAAATAATACCTTCTTTTTTTCTTTTATGCATACATAAGTATTCTAGGAATATAAAACACATGAACATGCTGAAATAAGATAATTACAATAGAAGAAGTATGGAGCTCTGTATCGAATTGTCGGTTTGGAATTAAGCTTTTGCGATTAAATGATATTCAAATAAAAGCTTATCACTTTTGTCACGCCGAAAATAAATTTCACCCCTATCTGCATATGGAAAAATCAATCAAATTTTATTTATACATTAAATAGCAAAAACAACCCTTAACTTTGTTAAGCGACAAGCCCAGCGAAACGCAATGTGATGGATCGAATTTATTGATAATGATATTGTATTATATATTGCATTTCATTTCGTATTCACATGAATATATAAGTAGTATTTAATTTATAAGACTAAATGATTTTATAAATCTATATTAAAAAGTCTTAGGAAGGCTGAATAAATGCTACGAAGGAAAACTTTCATGGGAACATCTATTTAATATAATAATTCTAGTACATCTAGTAAAGGTTTAATGAACATGTTTTATTTAATGATTAACCAATAAAAAATATTACCTTAAAAGGCAAATAAAATTTACAGTTTTTGACACAATGCGTGGTGACTTTCGATATTATGAAAATTAAATGACCACTTATACTTATAATGAGATAAAACCACTAGTATTTTTTTCACAATTTTTAACAATACAGCTATATTCAACATATCTTGACTTATTATTTTATAGTATCTGTTATAATGTTTGCAGCGATCGTAAAATTAAATGTGTGATTTAAACTGTTGCATCGACTCATGTTAGTTGAGCTATATAACTATATAATTATATATCTATGAATCCAAGAAGTTTGCGTTACAGAAAGTTGTTTATCTGTTTGTTTATTCTAAATTTCTGACAAAAACAATCCAATGTATTTTTTCTCGCTATTATTTCGTATATAAAGCTTCTGATCATATATTAATTACTAAATTATGAAATGATTCTACATGGAAATATTTCTTAATGAGGTGATATAATAAAAATTGTTCATTCATATTTGAATCATTTTAAATATGTTTATTTCTAAAATGATGGAAAAATAGCAATGTGTCTTAGTTCTACAAAAATTAACTAAAATTAGAGTTATAATTCCATGCTATTTTTTCACCGTGTTATAATAAATTTCTAACAAGTAAATCCCAATTTAAAAATTATTTTTTCTGTCTGTCTTCATTCATATTCTCGAATATTGATAATTTAAAAAATATTTGAGGTTCTCCACAAATCAATATATTGTAAATGTATTTATTTGTATCATAAATAATATGAAAGCTAACGCAGACGGCACATCTTAAGAAACACTAAGGGTATTATTACATCTTTCAAAAACATAGATTCCAAATGTATTGAGCTGTTTTGTATTTTTTTGTGGTAAAAGTTTAAATCTAACAATATATTGCGCGAATCTACTCAAGTAAAAAAAAAACTTGTATACAAAGGTCAAATGAACATTATCTTATATGATATTCTTGGTTAAAAATAGTGAAAATGTCGTAAGATGTTGGTTGATTATCAATATGACTTATCTACAACGACGTCATCATTATAATTATTATAACTGAAATTTCTCATAGTAAAAAACTCAAAGTAACACTATAGGGTCGTTATTTTATTTTCTTTGTGTTGAACGATTTCTGTTTAATATTTTATGACGGGTCTAAATTATAACAAAATTAATCATTAAAAGTTACGTTTATCTTAAAGCTGTTGCTTCATTCCTCCTTTGTCGTAAAAGCATATCTATATTTTTTTATTAACAAAAACAGCACAGATCAATAATATTAAAAAATTGCTGAGCTTTTTTAGAAAGCTTGTGATTTCAAATTGAATACGGTTATTTGTAATTTCTTTATTAAAGAACTTCAAAGGTATAAGGAAGACAATAATTTCCTTAGACCGCAAACTCTTTCATGTTAAATTTGAAAATATGATATATTTCATTGTATGAAGCGAACTTTGCGAGTTAATAATCGTTTGTTGTTTTTTCCCTATTAAAGCAATGATCGCTGCGGTCGTCACGTGACCACTGATCTGGAACATCGCTCACAAAAGGGAGAACATTTTTATTTTAACCACAATCATTTTATTCGCATACTTTTTTTTGCTTTTTCCATTGTTATAAAGATACGGTATATACCTGGAAGACATTTATCAAGTATAAACTATTTTCCCGTATTGCAGTAGAATAATGATATATTAAAACAAAATGAATAATGATTTCGTTAATGTGAAAAATGTTTGAGTTGTTTTTGTCATCTGTAAGAATATCTACTCATAGCTTAAATTTAAATCATTCTTAAATCTTAATAACAATTCAAATTTGACACAGTTGTGTGTTATATATTTCTCGATTTCCTGCGATCCTATGAGTCTTCAATTAATTGTACGATATTTTCAAAAATTTTGATGTACCAATTTTATATTTTTCAACAAATGTTTCAAGTAAGTTTTTTGTCTAGGATTTTCATTTTAATGTGTTTTTTTGTTTTATATTTATTCAATAAATGGCGCATTGGCCACCACGTCTGAAGTGTGTTAACGTGTGTTAAATTAATTTTATTTTTTATTCCGTAAAATACGCTTTCACTTTTCGTATTTGTTTGTCTCACGTGTATATTTCTTTAAAAAGTTGATTTTAAATCATAAAATAACGTTATTCATTTTTACACGCAAGTAAAAGCTTAAGGATTTTATGTAAAAAAATTAAATACTGACTAAAACTTGCATAAAAATACCATAAAACCATGCTTATATTATGCGTTAAATACTTTTTATATGTTATTTTAAAAATATAAATGCGCCAATCGATATCAATCACATTGAGGGACTATACTATGTTTTCTCGCTTGCATACAAATATTAAAAACATCTTATTTATGATGAATAATTCAGCTTTGAAAAGGGTTCGAAGGGGCTTAGGATAAGGTAATGCATATCAATGATCGATCTGTCGCAAGATAAACGATTTGTTGCCAAAATCTCTGCGCCGTAACGAATCCGCTACGGTTCCAGTTTTGTCGTTAAACGCCGTTACGTATGGTAATAGAATCACCATGGATAAATAGACATTGTGCGTATTTTTTAGCGATTTGACTGATGGTGTTTCCCCATAGGGATTTACAAAGAGATTGACGCGAGGTGAATATGTTGGGGTGAGAACTTTACAGTAACATTAATATTATATCGATAATTTGATTTTTGATTAGGTACGCCTTATCTTATTCACATTTTGAAAACATATTATAGTTGACTGGTGTAATTTTCTCAATATGGTGGACTTACACGTTCCCATACACTGTACTCTTATAATTCTACTTCAAATTGAGCATTGTTATGCAGAAACGTAATATAATTACATTCAGTAAACAATAATAATTCATTATAAATATGTACATATTTGATTTAAGCAATATATGTACTCAAGAAATATTTATAAAGAAATTATTTCTAATCATTTTTCTTTAATATCTGAAGGGTATTTATTATAAACTAAATTTTTGTGTTAACATTCAAAATAAATAAAACATTTTTTTAAGAAATCGTAGACATAATTTGTTTGTTCTTACAAATTGTAGAACCAGTCTGCCAATGGGGATGCCAATTGTAAGAGCATTAACAATGTTCAACAGTATTGCTTCGGATGTTGACATATTCCATGTGGACGAAAGTGAGTTCAGGCGAACACTATTATTCGGTTAAAGTAGATGTTTCATGAGCTTACATGGTTGACTTTTTTGCAATACTTGTTGATTGTTGTGCTGTGTATTTGTTAAATTTCACAACACGTTATGTTCAAATATGTTAACGTTGCGAAAGCAATGAATTTATAATTTGTAAATTTAAAATAAATAAATAAATATAGTCAAATCGCGCTTTATTTTTAATGGCGTACGACGTTTATGATACGAATATCTATTTACATTTAAGGTATAAGTACATATTATTTTTAAGTCACAATATGTTTTTTCGATTCACAGATATATAAAACAATTATAATAATCTTAACATAAAATACCTACACTCAATGATTTTTTACCTGAAAAAGAATGTACAATGTAACTGTTCAATCACGTTACTTGTATAACACGTTCTGTTACAGATTACAGTGCTTAATTGATTTACCTGTAACACGTCTGCACGTACGTATACTTTGCAGAATTGCACACCCCTCAATTACACGAATCCCATTTATTTATCAATCAATCACTCGTGCTCTGATTCAATAAAGGGTTTCAGAATCTTGTAAAACGATTTTTGTTAAAAGAACTTTAATCAAACAATTTGTTACTTTAAACATATTACCAAAAAAAATTAAATATTTCAAGTATACTCTATATTGACAACCAAATCATCTAAAGTTCTACATTTTTTTAAAAGCCATATATTCTTCCGATTTGAAGGACCATGGACTTTTTATTAAGTAACAAGCTGTACGGGCTGAAGTAAAACAAGTCAGGCACCTAAAATCCCGTTTAATAGAGTTAATGATTAAAGATTGTGGTAAGAAGACGGTGACGTACTTTGTCTTATATATTAGGTTTACTTAACTAGAGACGGCATTTAATTTTTACGTTTATTTATTGATTAACTGTTTCCTTTTTAAATCATACGTGATTGTCAACAAGATCCTTAGTATTCATAAATTATTTATAATTATTTAACTGTGGAACTTGTCAAAGTAAAATAGAGGCCGTGTCATATGCAAAAAAAAGATGTTTTAATATTTGTTCTTAATTCTTCACTTCGAGATGTTAATTGTCATTTCTTGGTGGAAAGGCACTATATATAAATAATAATATCATGATATAGTGGGGATCAGTTAACAAATATAATCTTTTCACTATCCGAAATTTTACAGATAGAATTACAGTATATTAGAAAGATCGTCTTAGTTTGTTATCCGAATATGTGTTCGTTGCCCTAACACAAAAAACTTCGTGATGGTGTTCACAATCTGATGTAATCGTTAACCGTTAAAGTTTTGTTTCTATAATTCTATATTTCTAAAATTAGAAACAGTTTCGCTCATTGCCAGTAAGATCAGATGTTAAGATTGAGATAAACAGGGTCTAAATATAAAAATAATTAAATGTGGAAATGTAACATTACTTTTTCATTATAATATTAAAATATTTTATACGCCCTTCGATTTACTCCAATATTAAAGACCAAGCTTAATTTTTTTACTGTTTGATTGATAAATGGAAATATTTTGAACTTAATAAGACTTGTATACTTCACCCAAAACCAATTATGTAAGTGACATATTCGTGTGGGTTTTCAAAAATTAGTCGCGTAGTTATTCGGAAATCAACTAAGCTATAGCTTTAGATATAATCCGTTCACAAACGCAATTAATCTAGTTGTAAATACTTCAGCACAAAACAATGGACCACTCCAGCACTTTAATCCATACTCGTAACAATCGCCATACACTAATCAACAGAAGATGGCTGATAAATAATTTCGTGAAAAACGCAAAAATCGAATAAATTTATTCCATTTTCAAATTTCAAAAAACAAGATATTTGAATTGTTATATTTTTGTTACAGTGCATTTTTTTGAATGTATATATTTACTTTCGTTTGTTTCTATGGATTTTTTAGAATTTTAACTAATCACTTGATTTTATATTTTAGCTTTAATTGGTTTGTAAGTAAATACTTTTTTTTCGAATTAGTGATTCGATGAGAATCCAATATGAATTGAGCAGCGAGCCATGTTTTCTAATACGCAGGTATACGGCTAGAACAGTGGTCGGCAAACTTATTTGCCAAAGAGCCAAATATGAACATTACAAAAATTTTAAAAAAATTGCGAGCCAAATCTGCTTGTTTATGGTAATCGGGAGCCAGTACTTGGGAGCCAAATCTGCTTGTTGCTTGTACATGGTTTGTGTTAACGTTTACGAAAACTATTATAATAAAATTTAACTCGATGTTCGTTACGTATTTTTACAACAATATAAAATTTTAATTACCCATCTATCTTTTATCTTAAACAAAAAATTAAACATGTTCTCGATTTATATAAGAATTTTAATTATCAAAATAAGTTGTTTTTTCAATGAAAATATTATTGCGCCTTCCGTGGATATTTGTGCCAGAGCCGCACTTAAGGAGCTAAAGAGCCACATACGGCTCTGGAGCCGCACTTAAAGAATTTATTTTAATTAATCCCTATTATTTTAATCCATTTCCTACTGAGCCCTGTAGAGTTAAGTCCAAATATTTCATAACACGATTAGCAATATTGGAGTAATGCAAACGTACAGAGATAGTAAAGAAAAAAATAGCTATATTTCGACATAAAAATTGGATTGTGGACGATTTTTTTTTGCACTTTAAACTTTTTTTTATTTTTAGTATCGACTATCAACACGCTGCGATTTGTCGTCTTAAAAATTATGGCATTAGCAGTCAGTGGATTAAAGAATGATACTTTGCATCTAAATTTTCATATCTCGACACCTACCTTATTTCCATTTCTGAATACTACTCTTCACGAAGATATAGCTTTCGGGACTGACTTCGAATCAGTTCTGATATAAAAAAAATGGCTTTTTCTAGAGAGACTATATACCTCGAGAGTTGATATATTTACATAAAGTAATGGCTACTAATGAAATGAACATTTTCGTTTTTTCCCGCATCATGTATTGAAATACGTTTTGTAAAGCAATATTGTAATCAGTGAACACATACCGTTGAAGACAAATATTTTTAAAAACCATCGAATTATTAACAATTTCGAATCATTCTGTTTTCGTGAAACAGCCTATAAATTACACCATCAAAACTGGTTGCACGGAGGTGTCTAGGCTAATCTGCATTGTTTGTTATTCAATCAAAGCTTTATACAATGAATTGTCTGGGAAACTAATTTGTCAAATTCTCTACGGATTTGAAAATACACACGAAATAATGATGAATGCCATCTCTCGTTAAAAAATGTAAATATTAATATATACTTCCGGATTTAAAATAAAATAAATGTATGGTTATGTCCATTAAAAGCAAACAAACAAATCAACTGCTATACCCAGGTCAGCTTCAGTTGATTCAAGTAAAAATAAATCGTTGTTACACTTCATTTTTCTCTATTTTAAATATTAAAAGTACATTTTTTAAGATATGAACCGATTTCATCGAGCATTTTAAACTGATAACATTATCACCTGATGCTCGCGATCACGCCTTTCCATCAAGAAGTGGCAGTTAACACATTGAAAATGACAAAATGCTTCAAAATAATTTTATATTTTTTTCCTTAAATCCAAAAGTTGATTTAATTCATTCAAAGTTTTTTCAAAAGTCCTACAAAATTGTAACAATTCAAATTCAAAAACCTTCAGTCGATATCATAAATCCTATATATTTATTAATTAATTCAAATTTGAAAACAATATAGAATATTAACTTTCATACTTCTAGAAAATGAAGCCTTAATTTTACCAAAAATAGTTCGACTTAATCTTTTAACGAGTTATCAATTACCTGAAACGTAAAAATGAAAAAAGCTTATAAGGAACACATTCTGAATCATATGACGACCGTTATTTTACATTGTTATATAAGTTAGATACTAACATCAGTGTGGTAATCATATAAACCTATAAAATGTCTGTCAAACAATGGCAAGTGAATTTACTTTGATAAATAGTTCAGTATTAAATTCGTAATATTGCAATCTTATTGGATAATTTCGATATCACTGTGAATATTCTTTGACAGTTTGTGTGTAGTAAATATATCAACCATTCATAAAAGTGTATTGTGGAAAACAAATTTACCGTACACAAATAAAGTAACAAATCATACAAAAGCTTTTTCCTATAGTTTCCCGTTACGAAGGCTTCACGGGGAAATGATTAATTTTTATCGGACACAAAGCCACCGCTGCGGACTTGTGCCTTCCTTTCCTATTAATAAGACGGCCATGATTTCAATCACGTCAGGACATATTTTTATTTTGTAGTTTTTTGTTTAGTTTGTATTTTTACCAATGTCTCCTAATTATAAATAAAAATATTCGAATCACATTTTCATAACACGAAATATTAACGCGGTGAAAAAATAGTAATGTATTACACATTAGTTCTACAAAATTTATATGATATATAGTTGATAGCTATTTTGGCTTACATCATCATCAGAACTATCAAACGCAAGAATCTGAACAGAGCTCACGAAATATTTACAAACGATTTTTTCTTGTTTTAGGTCGTACTTTTTTTTAATGAACTTAATATTTACACATTTTTCAGAAATAAGCTCACTGGCAATTTGATGTTTGATAATAACATTTGTCATCTGTCTAGAACAGAGGGAAAGTTTTTGTGTTTGTAGATTGTAAGTACCCATAGCGTAATGATGTCGAAATCAAGAATTTTAAATTTATTCCATATAACTTCAAAAGATAAAATAAAATAAATAGTTCTTTTGTTTTAATAAATTTAATTTAAAAAATAAAAAATTAAAACAACTACACAGTAAATGTGTTTAAAACGATTATACAATATAATAAAAACCCGTTACTACAATTAATTAAGAATAATTTGTTTTAAAATGTTTTACTTGTTGTTGTTGCTGTATGTTTTAAATGTTTGATGGTTTATCCAACGTTTCTAAAAAATATGAATAAAATATATTGATCAATTATTTAAAATTTTTGGTCATACTAAACTAGCACCTATGTAGGTACTCCGTCACAGTGGCCATTGCAGACGCGAGACTGTTTCAATAAATCACCGCTGTGTGGCGCTGACTACTCTGCTGGGCTTAGCGGAGAAGCAAACCCGCGAACAAAACAATACGAGGGACTGTTCTCATTAATCACACATTTTTACCAAAGCCAGACGTCAATATTGTATTCACATTCACAATATAGTCGATTTTTTTGTGTTGCTTTTTTCAGGATTTTTGCAAGCATATTGTAAGTGTAGATGTATTATTAACTCCAATATTGATAAATTGAGTTTGATTAAATTAAATACACGATACACACATGACTAAGTATATAACATATTTTTTGCAAAATTAGTTATTATTGAAACTTTAGCATTTCTGTCCCTAGCTTGCTGTTGCCACATTTGTCACCACACTATCGCCACATTCTGTCTCCAGATGATCGGTCCTCTACCAGCCTCTTTGGTTCCTTCAAATCATCCCAGCAACTCGTAGTTCCTTGTGGTTCATTCTATAGGCAGCCACTAAAAAATATATTATTAATATATTGCAGATACGATTTAGTTTTTCTTCAATAACAAAACTTTCTATAGATATAAATCAAGTACATAACTGGATAAAATATTTTCATATGGATGAGCCTTCATTTTCTTCCCAGCGGTTTTAAAAAATCTTTATTTTATTAAAGCAAATTAAATAATGAATACATCATGAACGACTTTGTAACGTTCAGAGTAGAGGGAAATCTTATTTTAATTAATTTATTTATTCTTTAATAAATATTGATTGTTTTATGTTAACAAGCATTTTTAATTTATGAGACGTGTCTTATTTATTATGTAATAATTGCTGCCGTCAATACTTTTAGTTGTAAATAAAAAAATGCTAACAAGTTATAAACAATGTTAATTTTATGGATGATTTTAAGTATCCATCTAATGATAGTATAATGTAGATTTAGATAAGATTTTATGTTTATATTTAATAAAATCTTTCATTTAGTATTATATAATAACTTCTAAGCTTATCAATAATTTATATAAATAAGCATATAAAAATTTATCATTGTATATTTTATGCGGTTGTCATTAGTAACATTGTGTTAATGACCGAAAGAGATATTCTAAATATTTAAACATAAACTGTGATTCCAAAATATATAGTATTTTTCTAGCGGTTCTTCCGGATAGTATTTCAATATATTTAGCTTATTTTTGAGTGAGTTTTATTTGACTACTGTAAATGATTTTTATATATAAATATAAACGTTAAATTCATCCAAAATGTAATTCATGATATCGACTCAGGTTGTTTGATAGAATTTCAATATAAATTTTGAATTGTTAAAAATTTGTACGATTCCACATTTTTCGTGTGATAGAATGCCCGAGGATACTGAAAGGCGAAACCCGGGCCGTTAGTGACAAAGCAAGTGGAATCGTACAAAGTTTTCACAATTCTAAGGTGATATCAAAAATGTGTTTATTTTTTTTAAATTTATTAAACTCCATGAAATAAATACAAATTAACCTAAGCACTACAGTTCAAGAAACAAAGCTAACAATAAAATTAAAATGTAATATGTGGGGGTTTTTCAACATTGAAAAAGATTCATATGATTTATATCCAGGATCGGTTTTGCTCATCATCTGTCGATAATCTATGGAAAGAGCAAAACCGGTAATTATCATAGAGTATATTGTGGAAATAGTACTAAAAATGTGTTCTTATTGCTAAAGTTTCATTTTTGTTCGCAAACTATTACGCAAATGTTTTTAAACGATTTTTTTTATGATAAAAATATATTATTTTTTAAGTTTATTTATGATATCGGCTGAAGGTGCTTGGTGGAATTTTAATATCAAATATTATTCGTTACAACTTTGACATTCTTTTTTGTTATAATATCTTTATAAATAAACACAAGAAAATATTTTAAAAAAGTAATAGACATATTTTAAACAAAATGTATTTATTCGGAAAAATTTTGAATAATACAATTTTCATTATATATATATATATTTTAAATCAATTTTTTACTTTTTTTAATAACCAAGAGCTGAAATTGAAAATGGTTCAATGATAAAATTAGTATATTTAATTTAAAGATTCATTCGGAAACATCAAACAATTATTTTAGAAAGACACTGAATATGTAGAAGTCCCTTCGTATTTTGTTTTTATTAATTTTACTTGATTTCGCTTACTTTTTACGTGCCTTTTGCTATAATGAAAATGAGACGTTACAAACACCGACAAAGGAGGCAAAAGAATTATACGTAAATTTCTAAAAGATAGAACTGTCGGTAGAATAACTAAAGTGAATTAAAATGTTCGTTAAAATAATAACAATAAATTGTGTTCTTTTGTAATCCACTCTTTGCAATTCTCATTTTAAAATATTGAAGCTTTGAGAACTGCCGAAAGTAAGTGTCGTCAAAGTCACCGAGTCTTTCATTTCTCATAAATCAATTATCACGTCAAATAATAATGTTGCTTCCCAGATATTTTGTTAGAAGACTGCAATTTGGTTAAATACCACCCATGTTTTGGCAAATGAAAGAAATTATCGCCGATCAGGGTAAAACTTTGAGCCTTTTTTGACATAATATTTACAACAAAAATACAGATACAACAGTTCTTTTATTTCAGCATGAATAATTGGAAGTTGTCTTGAATAACAAAGCGGTGCCGATAACATGTAGGCAGTTAAACAAAATCACATAAAATTTGACATCGGCGGCAGATAAATGATTTTTTTAATATGCACATCTCCTGCAAAATTGCATCCATCCTATATATATTGTTGTATCGATTACTGGCATAAAGTTCCACTGAATAGAATAAAATAAACAATGGAAATACTAAATGAAAAGGTCTTTGAAATAAGCAAAAATGTTTATATTTGGAGTTTGATTTTTGTTTTCAATAGATTTTACCTTTTTTGGTAATACCAGTATGTATGAATGTCATAATGCATAACAATTAACATGGAGCAACTATATATTATTATAGTTTTTTCACAAAATTAATCCAATGAATTTCAATTATATCCGTGAATTATTGTCTACAAATTAATCTAAATATTCTTTTAGAAACATTTAAGTTGTTAATTTATCTTAAAACAGTGATCATGTAAAGTATAAATATATTATTAGATATATTTTAGCGTCATCTAAAATTTTATAAAATATTACACGACTGTGATATTAGTTAGACATGTGTATTGATCATTGACTTATATTGTTAATTAATTAAGATTCAACAGTGAACAACCAATTTTCTAGGAAAACAAAGCAATTATTAATCGCAATGAGAATGCATATATATATATATATTTAAATAATGTTACAACCAATAGGCTTAACGATATTTACGATCAATCTCTTAATTTATATATATGCAATCTATCTACCATCGTTCAATTCTCAAATTATTTTAATCTTCAGTTGTAAAACGAAAACATGCGAGTATGATTACGTTTTGGCGATCATTTAATAATTTTAAATCTAACAGGTAGGCAACTATTTTATGCATACAATTATCGAAGCTAGGTGTCTATCGAACGTGTCTGGGCAAGCGCCTGTATTATTATGACCCAAGGCTCATATGATATGCAACTAAAACTTCTATGCGTTGCTGCAATTGATATGCAACTGCTTTAAATGCACCTCCATCAATGAGAATTTAATGCGGGGAAAATGCATCCGCGTGTGACATTGAATTTAACATAAATATTCGTTTAAGCTATTGAAGGTTCCACAAATGTTTATTTCATAGATATTTACGAAAACTTTGCTTTGTCCAGTAATATAATTATATTGATATCGACTATCACAAAGGATTCTTAAAGAACAAACTAATATATGTTGGTCACCATTACTGACTCCTCTGACTGGTGTGTCTTTGTATCTGTTATGGACCATTTCCGTGCCATATGTAAACTTATTGATATAGCCGCCTTTTTAGTTTCATTTACAATTGTTAGTTTTATTGCGAACAGGAAACAAGCTAGGTCGTTAAAACAGGAGAGAAGGTGTATTGTGTACCTTTTCTACACAGCTATATATAGATAAGCAAATGTTAGTTTAAGCATAGTTCTGACGATGGCGTGAACCGAAATAGCTGTCAACTATATTTTAAAAAATAATTTTGTAGAACTAAAATACATTGCTATTTTTTTCACCGTGTTAATATAATTATAATTTACAAATTGCATTCTTGGTAGAATATTACGTTTAAATTAAATATTTTTCAGTAACGAAAGAACTTTTATCCGCAATTTTTTTACAACTATTTTAAAATATTTAGTATCACATCGAAAACATTTCAAATTGTTGTAATAGAAATTGAAACTTATATTAGGAAACCGTTATTGAATTTGTATAAGAAAATCCCATTTCAACATTATATGTTTCTATGATTAATTTACACTAGAACTATGTATATAGGTTTGTCCTATAATACATCAAAGTCGTTACACAGACTCCAAATATTCCTGCCCTACAGTAATGACCGCCAAGGGGTGAATTGTCACCCGACGATACGAAAAATATGTTTAATATAATAAAGTAAATCAATACAATAAATAAATTAAATTGATATTTGAAATAAATGTTTGCTTTTTTTGGTTTTAATCCAAACAATCAAAATAAACTTTGTCATCATAATTTATTAATCATTTTGAGACTTGTCTACAATTTGTGGTGATTTTTTTTCTGATAATATGATAAATGGATAATCTTTTATTTCTTACATTTAATAAGGTTTAAGATAATTAGTTTTTCAAATGATGAATTTTTATATAAACTTCATAATACTACACTTAATTATGCCGCTGTGTAGTTGATATTCTTTTCTGAAGCGACTTTTCTGTTCAACTCCATGAATTTATGACAATTTGGCCGCAAAGTCAATTGCCACGAAATAATCTTTAGGACCAAAATTCTAAACCAGCTCTATAGTTCTTTTCTAAAATATATATTTCAAAAGGAAAATATTCTTGCTATATTTGTTTATGAAGTAAAAATATTATCTCGCACACGCAACTGAATTGAAACAGATATAAGATATATATCACGTAAGGGCCATGGAGCAAAAAAAAAGCCTTGACGAAAATAGGACAGCGTCAATAGTCAATAGAGAAAGTTTTCATAGCCTGTTTAATTACAAGTGAGAAACAGACTTCCGTTTGATTAAAATATTTATACAATTTTTAAATACATATTTTTAAGTTACCTAGATATACGTAGACATAAAGTAATTCACTGGATTTTCAATGACGGCTTAAATAAAATAATAAGATAAATTGTTTTTTAAAAACCTGATAAAATTTCGCGCAAAAATGTTATCAAGTTTTTAAGCACGTGCACTTCCAATGGAGAGTGTGGCTTGCTAATTACACGAAAACGAGTAAGTAGCATGCCACACTCTCCAATAGAAGAATAAAGCTAAGACAGAACTAGTGATTAGCTAATCCCAATCACTAAGATCCGTTTTCACTGTCGAATATGTGGGAGATAATTTCAGACATCACGCATATCCATAATGTTGAATAGTTATATTCAAACCTTAACTCGGTTAAAATTTAAGGTGTATGTAAGCACTACAAAGTATGTTTTTATGGAACATATATTTATGTACAGGACAACTGTATTTACAGTTATTTTTATAACAGTATGAAAATAAACAGGTTTATCCCAGAATAATGCATATATTCCTTAATGTGGCCCATGGCTTCACATCAATTAAAACGTTGTACGCGTCTGAGTAATAAATCAAGCTTCTGCAACATTTGCAACACCTATTGACAGCTGGGTCTACGCAGTGTATACAGTACATGCATATATGCCATGCATCTACATTGCACTTAATAACTGCGAGTGCATCCACATTGCAACTCGCATGTCATCGGACTTTGACATGTAAGCGGGGATTCGTTGAACACTTGTCAATTTTTGAATTTAAAATTTAATAATATAATTAAGTTTATTTGCTTACCAAGCATGTATTAATTAGTCACGTGTTGTGCTATGATTGGCATTAATTGCCCGGAAGAAATTCATACAAACGCAAAAGTACGTAAAGTTGCATGAAAGACTATATCGAGGAAAGAGAAAGATTTTCTGTTACATCGCGTAGTCAAATACATTACTCATATGAATTTATTAAGCTTTTCGATTAGTGTGCTCACGTAGCTTCTAATACCACTTATGTCTTCGAAAAAAGAGACATTGAATAACTGACCTAAAAACAGTTTTCGTAAAGAAACTGTTTTCGAGATATTTACACCAGGAAGTCATATGATTCACATTGGAAACGTAGTAAAAAAATGATCTGGTGATCAAATATAATTTTTATTTCTGAATAATAAAATACAATATTTAGTACTATTTCCAATTTTATATAATTTAGATCACAACATCAACTGATAATGCTCTAGATGAATGAAACCGAGAGCGAGATGAAGTTGTTTAATTAGTATTAACTTTTTTTTTATTATTTAAATATAATACCTTACCACTAAGAAGTGAAAGTTAACACCTCTTAAACGGGCATTTTTATTGATCCACATTATTATATTAAGCGAAATAAGTTTAATTATTCGAAAAAAAAATATTTCTATGACATTCATATTACATTATATTTCTATCGTGTTGTCGACAAATTGCTGACAGTGATGGCAAAACATCCAAAATATTTCGTATAGTTTATAATCCGCTGGGGCACGCGCTAAAATACCTTTTAATTGCCCTCTAATGAAAATGTTCGCCACCGCTAATCCCCCATTCGCATTACGCCGTATATCAAAATTAATTTGAGTGTATCGCTTGGAATGGTGGTTCGGCGGTAATGACGGCTACCGCGCTACGCCGCCCGATAGAAGATTTATTGCGACCGGTTAACTGAACCGGTTTTTAGTATTTAGAGGGAGTCCAATGAAACAAAAAATGAAAAAAAAAGAATATATTTCTCTACTATATATCAATGATTGAAAAAACATCATATCTTCATTAAGTACTCAACGATATGTCCGCCGCCACTCCCTACCGAACATCAAATTAGTAACAGGTGTCTCTTAGAAGCTACTATTTTAAAGTGTTACTGCACTCCAAAGATAAATTTAAAACAAGACAATATCATTCTCTGTCAATATTCATTTTCTGGTATACATCGGTTACTTCGATGAAAAACATGTTAGTATTAGAACCATTGTCAAAGCATCTCTAATTGGCATCAATATTAGCAGGTTGGGCGATTAATTCGGATAAGATTTCTTAAAAAGAAAATTACATACTAAGAAAAAAACACGAAATTAAATTTTTTCAACAGCTGCAATTTCTATCATTACAACTTTGCCTAGATAATTCGCCGACCAAACAACATTTCGCAGACTTTTTTAAGGCAGTATTATAATAAATGTATCCCAAGATTGTCTTTGTTCAAAAAGGTTGCAGTTTTTTTTTCTAAAGTTAGGTTAAAAGGCAAAGTTGAACCAGTGCATATTTTTTCTCATATTATTCATTTATAAGGCTACTATTTTTATTATTTTATTCTACAAACTAAAAAAAAGGCAAAAAAAAAATTGTTTTTTTTAACGAAACGACAAAAGGGTTAGGTTTGTTCATTCATTTTTGAAGAATCAATCAACTGTATATATCAAAAGATACATTTACCCGCCAAAACCCACAGGTAAATAATAATTGTGTTATCTGTATATAAAATCGTGTCACAATCCAGGTAACGCTTACTTGGGAAAATGACGTAATGACAAAGTTGTGTAATGATAGTAAACATGCTGCACGCAGCTACCGAGTTACACGTTATAGTCACCGCCTATATAAGATTTATAGCGACGAGATGTAATTCCCCTCAAATTGATTCGATCGCTCAGTGCCTGTGTATATAATAATATTACATATTATGAAGATAATAGCTTGTCACAAGACCAGGGATTGCATATTTTTCCCGGGTATTAGTAAATACCGTGATCTCTAAATTAAAATAATTGTCAATCTATATAAAAATTAATTTACATATATACAGGAATTGTTTCATTAAAACACTGTTTTGAATACGATAGTTGGTTTAATTAAGAACTTCATTATTAATTAAAACGTCGCAAATGTATTTTGCTCCACCATGATATTGTGAGCAAAATACATGATTATATATACATATATGTTATGCCGACTTTAAATTATATATTCATCATTCCGATTTACTCGGTAGATATGTTTTTCACAGAACCGTGTATATGGAAACTGAAAAAAAAAGAGCAAGTAACTAATAAAAAATTATAAAGTAGGTTATTTTAACACTTTGATTTTGTATTAAATTTGATGATGCGTTTAGAAAAATCGGCATAAAAAGATGTAGAGTTTGTTTTATTTAGAATATTTATTCATAAGTATATATTTAGTATTATAAGTATTAACAGAAGTACGTACATCTGGTGTGTAAGCAATGATTCATTTCGACTCCATCAAAAAAAAAAAAAACATTTTACTTGATCTCGTTAAAATTTACCGCGTAAATCGGGGGATGAGTGCAAATTTATTTTTTATGTAAATAATTATTCAATAAATGTAAAAAAAAATATTTAACTGTATTTTTGTTCAATTTTAACTTGCAGTGAATATGAAAAATATACATATTATTTAGCGTAACGTGTTAACACGTCAAATCGGCTAGCTTTGTGAGCATGGGATTATGGAATGCGTTAAGAAAGTCTTGAGGAATATTTCTTCAGACATTCCTGGTAAAAATTGTTATTTGCATCACATGATTACGCTGTAAAAAGAATGTAAAGCTGTAACGGGTGGTGATGGGTATAACGTTGACTACTCTTAGAAATAATTAATACTTGTAACAACAACTATTATTGTGAAAAAATTATCAATTTCCATGTTTTATTTAAATTCTTGGTTAATTTGCATATTATCTATGACTAGTTTACAAATCATCACTATCATTTACGACTAACTTAAGCCCTCGGATATGAACCAATGTAATAAGCATTTTCAAAAATATATTCGTTTTTTTATTCATGCTTGAATCAAAACTATGCTCGGAAAGTTTGTTACACAGAATTTGAGTCCCGTTTGATTCCCGGGTTTTATTCTGTTAATCCTTGGTTAAGAGGTGTGCATATAGCCAATAATTATGTGTCAAGAGTGTTAAGACATTTCGTTCTCGTATTAGGTGAGCCAAAGATATATTCAAATTTTAATCGTCGGTCACCCACTTTCTGTTTTCGCAAATCATTGAATTCGAATGTTGCTCAAAGCAAAACTTTACTAATATCTCCATAATTGCAGGCTTTGTATAGATAATATTTTATCTTGCAGTTATCGCAGTAAATACGAATAAATTGATAAAATTCGTATAAAGTACTCACTCTAAGATATTATGTTATATTACAAGAAATTTGTTTTGAATCATTTTAACTAGCGTTATTTCAAAGCCTTCTACCGTTCACATCATAAAAATACAATAAACATTTCCTTTATAATATATTATTTATGTGTGATACGTGTATTCTAAATTAGAATGGCGTTCAATTTACAAGCCAATTTAATATAGTGTACATTGCGCCGAGTTTTTGATTGCACGAGGATTTCGCGGCATATGAATCAAAGTTAATTAGAAATCAATATAGTCTAGAAAACATCCGTAATGAAGTAAGAAAATTAAGTAAGCTAGAAAAAGAAAGAGTGGTTATTTTTTTCGTATGGCTAGAATTTCGATATCAAAAAGGAATATACACCAAATAAGGTTATTTGAACCGATTCATTCTGCTAGCCAAAATTTTCCGCGGATTATTGCACTCATCTTATTGATACCTATATTTTATGAAGGTCTAAGAGCTAAGACACGTCTTTTTTTCCTTCTAGCTTAAGTCTTGAAATATTTTTACAATAACCATAATGTATTTTTCGAATATTTTTAGCTACGACAATATGCGCAAAAAGTATATGCATAATACTAAATACTTTTTGCAAACAACAGTGCAATAATATGAAAGTTACTTCAATATTTTCAATACAATTTTCAGGCATGTGATGGATGTTGGCGAAGTGAACCAATGTTGTATAATTATGTTTTAGTCGAGAGGTATCATTTGCATTCAATGAACACATTTCATCTAGAATTAAATTTATATTTTAATTAAAATGTTGTCCATTAAATTTACACATTTATGGAATAACCAACTGTTATTTTTAATATTTTGTCCAAACTACAATTATTTTTTTTTAAAACTACAGCTTTTCTGTATATAATTAATTTTGGATAATAAATTTTCATAATTGCATTACCAATTAAATTAATCTATGAATACAATTTTTACTATTGGCAATGATTAATGCATCTATATACAATTCAAAATTGCGGACGAATAATATTCCAAATACAAATTTATGGCATTGTCTGCAATAACTCATTGATAACTGATTAAGCCACGGTACTGATTACTGGTTGTGCATAACTCAATTCGCTACAATTGTACTACGACACACTCAGCTTTCATTGGCAATAATACATTGCTCGAAGAACAGATATTGTAAATTGTAACCCACTTACAGCAATGAAAAGGATACGAAAAATTTGCTCGTTGTTGAGCTGTATCAAAAAATATCACTTACCCATTTTTATCGTTACCGTATTATTTTTTAAACAGTTCAAAAAACAATCATATTATATTTTTAAAAAATAGTTCACTGGCACATTATTGTTTCAATGATATAGTTTTTGTTTCACATTAGTTTACCATCGATACTGATTTATTTGGAAAACCATGAAAAATATTAGGTGTTCTATGTGTAAATAATTTAATTTCTGAATAAACTTCACGTTTGCATAATGATCACATTTTCATTAAATAATCTAAAATAGTATTCATAATTTTTAATAATCACGATTTTTTATTTCACAAATGAACACAATGTATTTGAGAGAATTGTATAAAATAATTCAAAAATAAACTTAATAAATTGATTGAATTCACATTGACTTGGTAGAAATCCTTTATAACACGGTGAAAAAATAGCAATGTATTTTAGTTCTACAAACTTTTTTATAAGATATAGTTGATAGTTATTTCGGCTAACGCCACCGTCAGAACTATGATAAGTAAATGTACGTTTAAACATAGTTCTGACGATGGCGTGAGCCGAAATAGCTGTCAACTATATCTTATAAACAAATGTATAACTAAAAAACTTAATTGAATTAATTATTATGACTAAAATTCTGTTAGAGATAAATTTATAATGCTTAATATTTTTCAATGAAATCCTACCGATTATGCTTCAATTCTTTTTTGAAAGGCTATTTTGTTGGCTTTTAATGTGGAATAAAAGATATCTTTTTATTTAAAGATTTTGTTCCACAAGTGCTGTTTGTAGTTCAGAAATCTATATTTCGGAGATTATTAAAATAAAAATTGCAGTGAAAGGACTAATGATAAGGTAATAACTTTCATGAGCTCCGTTTCTAAGATAATAAGGATGAAATGTGTTGTACATTTGTATTCAAACTCTATGTAAATTTATCTCAATTTTTATCACAATTATTTATTTATTTTGTAGTGTACCTCTCGTGCAAAACGGTACAGTAAAATTAATAGTTGGCGCGTATTACTACATTCATTTGGATAGATGTTTCATTTTCCCCACGTGGTTAGCCACGTCCACACCTCGCGTGGTGGGTGGCATTACACGTGTTGTAGCCGTTTAATTGACTGCCATTTGTCAATGCGCGTAATTTAGGTGATCGCTTGAATCACGCAAAACAAGCTTTGCAGTATCTCTAGGGATGCACATTGCCCATTATTCAATATCCAACTATTGAAATGGGATTTGTTGTGTCAAACACCTTCAAGTATTTCAAAGAAGCGATAATTCATTATTGAAATCATTTAGATAATAGAAATTTATTCACACATATATATTATAATATTATCAAATTCGTTGACCTTATGCAAGAAGATATGTTTGTTCTTTTAATGATATTTTTAAATTTGAATTGTTACAATTTTGTACGATTCCACATGTTTTGTCACTAACGACCCGGTTTTCGCCTTTCGGCATCTTCAGGCACTCATATCACACGGATGCAACAGAACTGACGCAAAATAAACAGTTAGCAAAAGGCGAAACCCGGATCGTTAGTGACAAAATATGTGGAATCGTACAAAATTGTAACAATTCAAATTTGATATTGAAATTCCATCAAGCACCTTCAGTCGATATCATAAATTATATTTTTAAATGTTAATTATATATGTATTTAAGCGGTGTATATATTATATGAATATTTGAATTTTTAGTAATCCTATTTATTTTTTATGTTTTCAACTTAATTTCATTCAACTTTCCTATTTAGTTTTTTTTATGTTTTCAACTTAATTTCCAATTGGTGATATTCTTTGATATGGATAGCCTGCTTTCTCAAAAAAATGTATAAATAAAAACAAAAATCATAAATTTCAAAGTTTTAGTTTAATTGGGAGTTAGCTCGAATTTTTGGTTTCTAAGTCTTAATATTTTGTTCAATTAACTAATAAATACACTATAATATTTGATATAAAACTATCCAGATCTCATCGATATTTTTATTAGTCTCGATTGGACTGCTTACGAATTATTTTATATGATACAATTTTAAATTAATAACGTAATCGCATTTGGTAATGGCACTCTGACAATTGTCTATTACTTAACATTTAAGTGTGATTTTTCATCATAAATAATATATAAATATAATTATTAATGAATCAGTCTAATCACACCCAGTAAAATATTCTTTATTTTTTAATGCATGAGCTTATACAGTATGTAACATTGACGTTATGCTTAAAAATAATATATAATTTAACTGTTATATATATGACACGCTTTCCTATTATTAAATATCTACATCGGTACTTAAGTCCGTTTATTGTAAGCGTATGTCAGTAAATCACATTGTACCCTAATGCAAATCCCAAGATGTTGAAGTACTAAGTCGCATTTCTTATGCGGCAAAGCAGATTTTGTATTTCACTAATGCATTTCTTAAAAACCTATAAATATTGTCCTCAGTGTCTCCCTCTCTTTCCTCTCATTCCTTGGCATCTCCCGGTATCCTCCCAGGAGTAATACAGGGAACGGAATATTGTCAGCATATAAATACAATATTATTGTTATATTCCTGGAATAAAAAAACACTTGAGGTAATTTTTGAAGATACTACGAACATCGAAATAAATCGTAGAATTCTTAACAATGGAACATTTGTATGGCAAAAAAAACAATTTATTTTCGTGACAGAACTTTGTTTTGTGTTTGTTAGAATTAGCTTATATAATATTTATTATTGTTTTAACATCGAATTATTTTTTTTTCTGTGAAAAATCTAAATCTTATCACACGACATATTAAATAAAACTGACATACACTATGGAGAGCATTAATCGTGGCGTTCTAAACAAATCTTTACTACATTAAAAATTATTTTATCAAATGTAGAAATTGTCTCACTTTGTCTAGGAAATTTTCTAAAGAGAAAATATTTCCTGAAAGCTTTTTGATATTGCAACAGCTCTCGTGCTGCTTTTTAACATTCAGAAGCTAACCATCCTCGGAATACAATATTGTTCAATAATTCACTTTACTTAGGTCGCACGAAAATTACTTCAAATTATAAATAGAAGCAGTACGCGGTGTAAATTATGATGAAGTATTTTTTGTAATATTTTGGAATAACTCTTATCTGTTGTTGAATATTTTCAAGTCTTGTATATATATCAACAATAAATCTTGTATTTATGTCAGAGTATGTTCCGGTGCTTCTAATGATATATGCACACTCGCATATTAGGAAGAATAATACATAGTATAAAAGGATACAGAAATTTCAGAGACTTGTCGCTTTGTTATGATATATCTTTCCATTTATCATAGATTCTGCCAATTATTTACTAGCCTGTATATATTATCAAGAGCTTGAAATAAATAACATCGCAAACTAAATTCTTGGACATTTATATTTCTTGTCTTAATTTAGAATTCATCTGTGTTGTAAATAATTTAGATTTTATTTTGTTTTAAAATTGTTATAAAAAATATTGACTTTATAATTGAACGAAATAAATAAATAATATCCGTTTTTAACAATTGAGGAATAATTAAAAAAATAGTATTGAAATAAGAGAAAATCTATCGTGTGTATGTAAAAGCTTTTATCAACCCCTCTAAGTGCATGCAGTTGTTTAGCCGAAATGCAATTGACAATATTGGGAAGCGTTTTAATCTTGATGATTAAAAGCTCGAAATGTATTTTGGATAGTAATAAAAATGTTACAGTACATTTAAAAATGTTGACGTATTTTCAATATGTACTGTTAAGCTGTAATGAAAACAGGGTGTTGATTATTGAAAATTAAGGATTGAATGAGATATTAGATAAAATATTTTTCGAACGATTTGCGCTTATACTAACATAACGAACATGTTGCAAGTCTCACAACTCATTTGCTCAAAATAACTTTTTGTATTAAGTAGGGATGAATTTAAAGTAAAACTCGTTTGACATGTTGTCGATCCTATAGGAAAATAAACAACTACAAATTTAGGGAAATTTAACCAATCATGATATTGATAGATCAATAATTTTGCTGTACACCATTATTTATAGGCAAGTATAAAAATGTAAAGAGGGCTTAATAATATCACATTTTTTATCAGATGCATTTTTTATTAGATATGTTATTTATTTATTTGTAATTATACGGTACAAAATTTACAAATTATAAATTAATTGCTTTTGCAACGTTAACATATTTGAACAAAAAGTGTTGGAAATTTAACGAATACACAGCAAAACAATCAACAAGGATTATCGATTTTTAAAAATGTTAAAATATTTACGTATTGTTATCGAAATAAATAGTTAATTTTTATGATAGATTTGTGTTGAAATACAAAACTTAAATCATACTGCATGTGCGTTTTATTTAAAATAAGGTACGTTAAGTAATTTTACAAAATCATTCCTTCTTAACTATTAGTTAAAAAAAATATATTATACAAAGTTTTTAATATTATATGTGTATATTTATTCTTAGAGTTGGAATCTAATGCTTACTTCTTTATCGGCTCTCGTTTGAATGGTATTTTTTTTAACTACGTTTAAATAGAATCGTACCCTAGAAGGAAGTTTTAAGTTTTCGTTTTGAACATAACAATAAATTGCACATTCCATTATTCGGTATCAAATAAAATGGCAATGCGCGCGGTACCATGAAGCTACAAATTTTAAATCGTTTGACACATGCTTTTAAGGAAATACCCCCCTTGTATACTCGGTAAAAAATATCACTTTAAAATGTTGTCTTTATCGGGTAATCGTATTTAATGGATTCGATTTTATGGTGTTGCCATATCAATTTGTTTCTACTAGACGCACTACTCAAAGATATTTTCATATAAAAAAAATGTCCAAAGACATTACATAATTGTGAAAATCAATTGAGATTATTATTAACTATCAACACCATTGAATCAATCTGTTATTAATACAAACTTTTTGTATGAAATTGATAATATTTCATATCTAAGGAAAGGAAGCTTGATTGGAACATAGTTAATATTTTGTATGATATATTAAAAATATTCACCATATCACCTGATCAAATTTCAATTGTTAAAACTTTTTGCGATTCCACATGTTTTGTCACTAACGATCCGGGTTTCGCCTTTCGGTATCTTCAGGCATTTTATCATACGGATGCAACGGAACTGACGATCTAAATTAAAATTTGATATCGAAATTTCATCAAGTACCTTCAGTCGATATCAGCTTATGTATAGATCATAAAATTCACCCTTTATAAAACGTTTTCATACAAGAGGAAAACAAGTTGCATTGTCTAATTTCTAAGGTTGGTTGAAAGGGTTAAACTAGTGCAGACATTCAAAAATTTGGGTCTATCTTTAACCAAGTCTGATCTCAATGGTGAGCTTTTAGCTCCGAATAGAGATTCTTTAAAATACACACTTATTCACAGATAACTGTTCGTTTATCTGAATGGGTAAGAGGAATGTTAAAAAATTACACATATTCATGAATTCGAAATGAAATCCATGTAGTGATTAAATGATCGATTAATGAAAAGGTGTTCATGAAACTACTAATTATAATAATAAAACAAACTAATCACAAGATAATAATAAAAATTCCACTCATGTAGCACTCACTAATTGATACATTTGAATAACATTCAAAATAATTTAATACTTTCTCCGCATAAAATAAGAAGGAAAATGTTATTTGACAATATAATATAGAAACTAAAGTATATAAAAATATTTAAATAGGGTTGCCGAAAACCTGTCATTGAAAGGGGTTTGGAATAAAATACAATCCGAAGGTTATAGTTGGACGACTTTGCTTTTGTGATTTTCCACCCTTCGAGGAAGTGAAACTTTCCACGGAGGGGTATATATGCTATATATATATGTTTCTGCAAATAAATCTTCTGTATTGAATTCAGTTTTCAAAATTGCCACATGTGTCTGTGTATGGTATTTAATGATATATCATATAAAATGGTCCATTTCAGTGATATTGACATTTGAATTTTTTTCTATAAATAATTAATATTGATAATATTTGATTAAATTTTGTTTTGCTCACTTTTAACCTCCTCTTTCTTAATTATATTATAATTTTATCTTAGTATTGTCTTGTATTAAATGTTTCAATGAAAATTAAAATCATTTAAACTAGGCCAAGGCTTAACGGCATAGTTTTGACTTTACAACCTTTATAGTATGAGATTACAATTAGTTTTATTTACGATTCGTATGAATAAGTGTTTTTTTGGTAGATTGAAAATACTTTCTTTAAGAGACATTAAGATGTCACATTCCTATTTCATAGTTCCGATACTATTGTAAAAACCAGAGTTGTACATTCGGAGTCATGGTGTTTTGACCTGAGTCAAAAACGGAAAAATCGTGAAAAATGAGCGACTTTTTAAAAAACATCTCAATGAAAAATTTGCAGATAACTTAGTTAATCTTTAATTTAATGCAAATAAATAGGGAAGATTGAAAAAATCTTGACAAATGTAAACTTTTTTAGTTATCTTATTATTTCATTTACATGCCATACATTGCTACTTCACTTGATAATTACAACTGTTTTTTTTAAATATCTACTAATGATTTACAATAAATGATATTTATTCACATAACATAAACTATACTTATAAATATCGATATTATATGTAATTCTTCAGTTGATTTATTTCTGCTAAAAACACAACCACGTAACAAATGACCATATAAATTATAGTCATATCCTTGCATGGATTTTTTATTGAGACTTTGGTCAAGGAGGCGAATAATACGTCACAGGTCCTTTGGCCTCCTGAATATAATGGACTAGTAAGGAGGCCCACGAGGGCGAGGTTTGACCCTTCCGGTTTCTTCAAGAAAAGGGTGGTCAAGTGACATAAATGACAAACGCTATCTTGGTCATGTATTTTATTAGCTGACCCTCGTGAATTTCACGGCATTTGATCATTGATTGTGTGCAGCTTCCTGATGTATCTGCAAGGAGTTCGTGTTTATATTGTCATCTTTTATAACATTTTCTAATATAGTAATATAAATATTTTATTCAATTTACTGAGCTAGTAGTTTATATCTTTATTCAAAGAGATTTACTACCAGTTATAACTTCAATTCCCATATTATTTTATTTAATCAATGAGAAATTATTACTTAACCAACAAAGTATACTAGCTGAAATGAGACAAGAGCTAAAAAACTTAGAATAATGAAAATATTATAGTATATATGATACTTTTGCCTTTTTGGTGTCCATTCATGAATCATTTGTCATAATCTATGTTTTTATCCAAGTTTGTATTCAAAGACTCGAGTCGTCAAACAAAAATGGATTGGATGAATTTCCAACAATTTAAATGAAAAAAATACAGTGTTTTCTACTATTCCAACAATTTTTTGATATAGTGATCAGGACCAATTTCGCTCATTGTGAGCATGATCTATCAAAAATACTCTTAATACTATTTATTTTATTTTAGAAATAGAAGTTATCCCGTGTATTATTTATTTTTTATATAACACCTTACCACTGAGAAGTGATAGTTAACATTTTAAAAGTCAGCATCGTTAAAACCTCGGCCATAGAACTGGAGTTAATTATAAATTAATAACCCCAAATATTTTTTTCTGATATTAAATGAGAGCAATAATTATATTGGTCTAACAGTTTCATTTATGATTATAAGAATGAAAATGCACTTTAGGTTATTTATTGATAATATTTATTTCTGTTAAAAGTTATTGACAACGATGTTATAGATGATTTTCTTTTATATGAAAATATTCTGTATGACATACAATCGTTTCATAGCAACATTCAAATAAGGAACATAAAAATTTAAATTTTATAGGGAAACGACGTTGCTGACATTTGAGAATTATTTTAAAACCATTTCGCTTACGTAACAGTTTCCGAAAGTCTTCGTAAAATATCAAAAATGACGTTACCCTTTTACCCCTTTGAATATAAATCTCCAAAAATGGCGTTTCCTTCGGTCACAGGCAATATAAAATGAAAAAAAGAACCGGGTCCGAAAAATCATTTTGCATGTTACATTTTTCTGCGGGTGAATTATTCATATGCTTATTTTTTGCGCCGCCAGATCTCGCTGCTTGTCCGACATTATTCACGGATGGGTGACCACGCCTCGCTGTATGCCCGCAAGGCGAATTTTATTTCCATGCGTGCTTCCTTACAAACCCCTCGAGATGGTTTGAATATTGGCTAATGAGCGTGTTGACATTGGATTGTTTTTAGTAAAATTCGTTATTTGTCTGAATATGTATTTTTCTATTTTGTATGAATACTTTAATCTTTAATATAAACATTCGCTTTGTTTTCATTTCATTTATATTACTACTCAATATTTTCAGAAGTATGTTATCTTTATGAGGTTGCAATGAAAAACTAATAAAATATTACATTTCAAAACTTTTCCGAGCGAATTCAACATATCACAAAAAGTGACATTCGATTACTACATTGGGTTGTTGTTTTGCACACTTCAGAAACACCATTAGATCGCTTTTTAGGAAAAGTCTTCACGCAGTTTTTTCTTTGCGTAATATCAATTGCATTTTATAAAGCGAGGAATACATAACTGCTGTGTCAATGGCAATCTCGTTTACCGTTGTATCCTATCGCAAAACGATCATTACAATCTTGTCATGTGTTAAAAATATATGTAATATATTGATTAAATTGCCATTTACTTGGCCGAACTTCATTATAACACGGTGAAAAAATAGCAATATATTTTAGTTTTACAATTTTTTTTAAATGCATTTCTGTAATAAATCATCTCCGGCCAGTACTGAAGCTTATTGAAAGTACCGCCAGTTTAGTTTAATTTAAATTAAAATTTTAGTTTTATCGCTAGCACGATATAAGCTAGGTTGTTAAAACAGGAGAGAAGATGTTTTGTGAACCTTTTCTACACAGCTATATACATTGTAGCTAAGTAAATTGAACGTTTAAACATAGTTTTTACGATGGCGTGAGCCGAAATAGCTATCAACTATGTCTTATAAAATTTTGTTGAACTAAAATACATTGCTATTTTTTCACCGTGATATATGTAATATGTCAATACAAACATTTATTAGAAAAGCATTTTACTTCTGTTGAAAATAAAAAAATAATACACCATTTATGAATTCTTTTTTCTTGTTAGACGGAAACTCTCTCCAAATTTTTATGAATTATTGATGTTCTACGATAAGTGAATTCTACTTGTTCAAGAGAGTTCTTTAGAAAGTGAGTGCTACAATACTACGAGAATTGACGTCAACAATGAATGCCACAAGCTTTAGCCCTCTACGACTATGTTGCGTTCGTTTAATTTAATAATGAGACTATCTAGGGATGTTATTCTAGCAGGAAACGTATTTGAATTAATACTACGTAAAATGTAGGTTATTTATAAAAATCAAAAAGTTTTTTTTTATAATAGCGAAATAAAAATAAACACTGCAATTTTATATCTATTTCTAGTTTGATATTAATTAAAATTTCAAGTAAATTCATCAAAAATAAAACATTGAAAGCATTATGATTGGTATAATTTTTCATTATAAACAAGTATTGTTATATGCAATATCATGGTTTATATGATTTACTTAACCCAAGCAGCAAACACTTCGTTGTGATTGTCTCATCTTTGACTTCTGCTAGAAAAAATATATTTATTATAATACAAGCTTCATATATATTTTTAAGCATATTATATTTTATTATATTGATAAAAAAATCATAGTATCTGATAAAAAAAAATGGTAGATGGAAATATAGATCGATGTATCGATATGACAACTTGTAATATCCATTATATGTCACTGTTACAAAAATTTAAATTTTCGAGCTTATTGTTTTTGTAACGAATAGAAGACCATTTAAAAAATAGCAAGATAGTCTACCAAATAAGAAGATAAGGCAAAATCTGTTTTTTTTAATTCTGTTTAATTTCACTGGCATACTGTTTTTACACTTATTTTATCAAATACATCAATAATCAGTCAATGTTTCATTTGAAATTTTCAGAGAAGAAAACTCGATAAAATAATCAAAATTATTTTCTTCGTATAAATGATAAAGTATACAATGGATAGAAATAAATTATACTAAATTGATTTTTAAATACTTTTTTCACGAAAATAAAAATCTCACCCCTGGTTGGCTCTATAATATATTAATAACACTTGTTGTCTTCCCCGGGGGTGTGTATTTTTCACATGAAGAAAAAATGTTAAAGCCTCCAAATGAAAACACGGTCGACTGAGAGATGTCAAAACAGGATAAGAAGAGATATGCCGGCGGAAATGAGGCGTGGCTAGGAAAATGTTTTTCCTTATTATTCAACCTCTTCCTTATGAATGATGAGAATGCTACATTAAGTCTCACAGGAATTGCTGTCGTTTGTTTTAATGAAAATTGAAAGTCTTAAAACTAATGGATAATTTTGAAAATTTCTATGGAAACTGTTATCTGTTTTTTCCGTAAGTATCTTCTCAGAATTTCATAATTTATAATTTAAAAAATTCGAATACATTTGACCTTTTCTCACTTATAATAAAGAGGTAAATTTTCTTTTGAATATAAGCTGTCTAAAATTGTACAAATCTTTTGTTTTATTATTTAAAGCGCAATAGAAATGTAGCTTTAGTAATCTGTCAAAGTTATGACACACAACGTTTGTGTAAAAAAAATCAAAAAAGCTGTTTTCAGGAAACGAACCAAAATATTTATTTTAGCTACAGTAATGATTTATATATATATTATACAACATGTGGACTGTATCCACTTGAGCTGCTTTACGGTAGCGAATCAAAGGATGTGACGACAATTTTGACTTCAGATATATTTTTATTTTTTTGTGGGAGATAAGATCGTCAAGAATTTTAAATTAATCAAGTCGGCGACATTTAAAAAATACCGTGAAAGAAATCGTATGAAACATTTCAAAGTGTACTATTTTCGTTTTTTTTTTTAACGCTAGGTTCTATCAAAACGATGTAACGAGGAATTACAGTGAATCCTGATTTGAATTCTAACATAAAAATTCTAATTACTTTATAATATACGAATGAGACTATATGTTTAATCCGAAAGAATAAAAAAACTTTCGATTGGGAAAGGTTGCTTAAAGAACTTCAATAAGATGTACAAAAAAAATACAAAAGAATAATTACTCCGGTACAGTTTTAAATCTTTATTTGAAAATCTAGGAGTTCTCGTGTTTCCATTTTTACCTTTAGATTATAAGACAAAAAAGATAAATATCATTTAGGTGATATAACTTCATTACGATCTGAAAAAAATATTCTTAGAACAATGTGTCATCAGAGATTCTATACCAAATCTCTATGTTTTAAGTTTCGTAATGTTATTTTTATGGTAAACGTTTATTGTGGACACTTCTCATTGTGAGTTCGAAAACTGTTTATATAAATTTGGATGTCATTATCATCAATTAACTTGTTATTGAAACTAATTAAAACACCAATTCATCCCTCGTCCAGGGGCTTATATTTTGGTGTAATTTGTCTGACATATAAAAGATATAAAACGTTTATTGACTGCTTGTGTGCATCCGTACTATAATACATAAATGCCGAAAAGCGAAACCCAACTTGAAGTCTGTAAGCAGTAAAACATGTATGAAATGTACAGAGATTGAACCATTCAAATTTCAAAATGGATGTTTTTAATAGTCGTTGTCCCATTGTTCTTGCGTATTATCAAAATGGCGTCATAGTTGACAGTATAAACAATGTTTGGAATATATGGTAGGTGAATTAACTAGAGTTATTGATTACTTAGTGAATTAATTTATATTATTACTGTGCAGTGTATACCAGAACCACGGCACAGCGTCTTGTGTAAAATTAACAAAATTACACCGCCCGAGGCACTGGGACTAATCTCTTAGCAGACAGCGATTGGCATTGCGAAATGTATGAGAGGCCAAAGCGATACACCTGCAAATGAATATGCTGACTTTAAAGTAACTGGATTCAAATTGATGACGAATTCTTTTTGACAAAAAATTGCATACTATTATTTTATTTGTTTTTTAAACTGTGTATCATGCATTAATAAGCCAGTTTCGCAGTTAATACTGATTGAGCCTGATCGAATCTAAATATGGATATTTTAATCAATTAAGTTTTTTTTTGTTCATAAGGTATTGTAAACCATTATTTTCAAAGTAAATTTGGATCAAATTAAAAAAAAACTGCCATTTGTCCCGGTGTAAATGAAATATTTATGCGTTTATTGATTGCTACATTTTTAAATATTCACTAATGATAAAATTTGTATCATATGATAATTTTCGGAGCATCCTTATACTAGTAGTTATATACGATCAGACAATAACGCTCCTTATAGCATTAAGGATCGAATTAGTGAAAGCGAATTTCTACATCACAAATTGTTGTTCATTTGAACTATAACATAACCTCAAATTCTTTAATCGAATAATAATTGCAAATATAAGAAGGTGTATTATATATCTGTTGTTGAAAAGCAAAGGATATTATGTCTCTTTAAATTACTTGAAAGTAAATCAAAACACATCGGAAAATTTCTCTTTAACTTTTATTTGTTCAATAATGAGACAAAATTTGATAAAATATTCGTTATTAAGAAATCTTTATTCAATTATCAAAAGTCATTTTATGTTAAAATTTACAATATGTCTACTTATGACTTACAGAGTGAATATTTTAATTTACTTTTTATAAAAGATTCTACAAAGTAGTCTTTGGAACTTGTTCTCCGTGCAAATAAAATGAGTCGTGTATATTATTGCATTTGTTTTTTTGATTAAATATTTTTGTTATTAAATAACAGTCTTGATTCTTTGTTGCCTCTCCAATCGCGATCACTTACCAACGAGGGGTAGTTTCGTACTGTGCAAGCAAGTGATCACCGCTTATGGGTAGATACATTTTCTATAAACCAAACCGTCTCAATGTCTCCGGGCCATATCTCTTCATACCCGCTCCTGCTTTGGTTTCTGTTTATCCTCGAATTACTAATAATTTATTACTCACTCAACTATGGAGCCAATCTTGGTTGTGTATCGGCTTAAATAAGCAGAATTTGGCAAACAGGAAAAGGCTCGGGTGCCTTACTTAGTCAGGTGAGACTGTGAATTGCTAAAAATTGTTACACCCATTATCGAGCTATTTTAATCTTGATATACCTACTAAGATTTAGTTAATCACGCTTTTTAAATATGTTACTATATATTCGACGAACATATTTTCAATATTATCTGACTTTAACTTAAAAGTAAACATCTTTAATTCAATCAATTACTACTAAACATCAGTAACATATAACTATATAACACATTGTATATATACAAAAGAAAAAAATGTAAAATAAAACGTAATAATGACATTAACTTTTGGCAATAGATAGTCATCCAAAAGAAAAAACAGTGATTGAAAAAATCACATATAAATCATTTTGTTTCGAATGAATTTCGATTTTTTCAATATTTTTTCCAACGTACGTAATATTCAATACACTCGCTTTATTACTATTCCATTTTTGTTGCCTTTATGATTTCGAATCTGATTTTTTATTTTTCTTTTAATGTAACATATGCCATTTTTTATTATGTAGAATGTAAAATAGCTTCGGGGGTCGTTTTGTAAACACATTAAATTTTATGATAAGGGGGTTGGTAAGAGATTCAGCCCTTTATATTTTTATTTACATGGTATCTTTATCTTTAATGTCAATTTTCAAAGCTTTTGTGAATTAATTCTGATAAAAATGAATATTAAAACATCGATATTTTTTATCAATTATTCTGTTTCATTTGAAACAATTATCAATAGCTTCGTATCGAATCTTTTTCCTTATCAGTTCGATTGCAAAGTTATATTATTTTTATTTATTCGACGACATACAAGGATTTAAAAAATGATTAAAATGTTGTACCCAATGTGGGAAAAATACATTTAAAATTGCTCTTTGATTTATTCATTCAAAAATTTCAGCAAGCTCTTATACCTAGCAAGACAATTGATTAAATACGAAAACACTTTTTTTTAATTAATGTCTCATAAAAAGAAAAAAAATAGCTCAATCCCATAGAGTAGATCTATCCTTCTTTGAGTCACTATCAAAAGTCTCAAAACAGTCAGTTAGGGACCGGGCAAATCAAATGGGCTAAACAAAACCGGGCAAAACAATCATCTGTTAAAAATAATGCCAAAATAATATTTTTTGTAATTATTGTTCGACAAAATGTGCTTTTACGCTGTAACAGAAGTCGAGTAGAAATTAGAAAACGAAAATTAATCATGCTAATTTATTTCTGAATAGCATATCTCCTAAAATACAATAACATTTAATACAAATACACAAAGACTAATTCAAAAATTATTTCGTAAGCAAATAAAGCTAAAACGAGATAAACCTTTTAATATGATACATTTTGGCAACAGCATAACGCTCGCGGCAACAGATGCAGTCATGGACAACCAATGAATTCGGAAAGGTAACGTGAACCTCTTTACACACATTTTTAATTTACCATTGATAGATAATTCACATTTTTAAATATCGGCGAAGTTACAAGCATAATAAAAAGGTGTTATTGTTATAAGACAATAACTTCTAATCTTAATCTCTATCAAATTTTATTATACAACGATTTTTAAATATCTTATGTGTAATTTCTTTCTCAGTTGTTAATAACATTACCTTAATTTGACTTATGGATTAACGAATTTCATAGACCGTACATTAAAGAAAAGTTGTCACTCAATCTAAAAGAATCGAGAATTTACTATCTGGCTTATATTAGTATGTGTCCATTAAAAAACATGTAACTAAGACCGATGACTAAAAATCTAAAGTGCTTTGTATGTATTTTTGGTAATGTTAAGATATTTCATTCATTCCAGAAGACCAATTAAACTGATATACGAATTAGCATAACGCATGATACCGAGTTTTTTGGATTGCCGATTCAAATATTTAATGTAGTTTTCTTGTGAACTGTTTTAGTACATTATTTTTTGGTATCGCGAGCCATCGGTTTTCATCAACTGTAATCGATATTCCTATTGAGTTGTGAGTAATGAAGCTAATGCAACATATCGCCTTGGGATATATTCTATTTGGTATAGACATTTCTATTGTTTACCTACATTTTGTTAGTCATTTCGGTGTCACTTCCTAGAGACAAAGACATTTGCAATTATGATGCCAAATATGTTTAGTGCTATAGTTTTCAATTGAGATATGATTCATGAATCGCAAAGTAATTAGATATTCATATCTAGCCCGAGGGATAGTACTCAATAAACATGAAACTTGCTTTTGATGTAATTATCATGAAAAAAATAGATACAATAATAAAATTTAAAAAGCAGTTCAAAACGTAAAAATTTCAAACACGTTTACTGACAAAGACGTAAATCTACGTAGCTATTAACTATATATCTTATAAATTTTGTAGAACTTAAATGCATTGCTATTTTTCACCGAATTATAATGGAGTTCTACTAAGTTAATGCCAATTCAATCAATACGTTCTGGTTTCTTTCAAAAACATAATAATTTATGATATCGACTGAAAGGGCTTGATGGAATTTCCACGTCGAATTTGAATTCTTGAATCTTTACAACTCCGCATGTTTTGTAACTCACGACCGGGTTTTTGCCTTTTGGTATCTTCAGCCATTCTATCACACAAATGCAACATAACTGAGAGGGTACGTCATAACTACGTGGTCGCTATGACGCCTTACTCGTTCTCATCTAGTGTATTGATAGGCGTGAATAGGATGACCGTTGATAGGCGGCATTGCCGCTTTAAGAAAATAGTTATAATGGAAACCACTAACATTTATTACTATTCGTCTTAAAAATGTATGTAAGCCCGTTTATAATTTCGACGAATAATTTTAGATGAAAATCAAATAGAAGTGTTTAGAATTTAAAATATGAATATTAACTTGCAATAAATATTTTTTATACAAATTGCGTATCAATTTACTTGTCAATTTTACTAGTAATATCTTGTCATGTATAATTTTCCCATCGTTATAATGATTTTACTACATATTAAATCTAGCAGTTTTATTATGACGTAGTATTAATATACCTAATGACAATATGAACTCTTGCATAATGTGTTTATCTAGACACACCATACATTACGTTTTGAACGGGCCAGTAACAATTTTTTTTATAATATGTTGTGTCGGCTGTCCGTTGCTTGTATTTGTAAAAATGATATTTTGTCAAATACGTTGAACAAAAAAAAAAAACGGTGTTCTTAAAATTAATAACATCGGCTTCTATGGTTTAGTGATTTCAATTGTTTGGATGTTCTAAACAAGTCCCGCCAAGATTAATACAAAATATTTTAAATCTCGATAATGGATATTGGTGATGTCTTTTATTGTCAAGTTTGCTACGATTATCTTATATTCACATGGAATTATTCGAAAATTTTTTGTAAAACAATAAAAAATATATATTTTGAATTACTCTTACTTCTCTACTCTAAATAAACTGTCATATTAAACAAAGCTTTTAAAATTATTATGTAAAATTACATTAGTTGATCTGACGAAGGTGTAGGTCGAAATAGCTAGCATCTATATATCTTATATTTTTGTAGAACTAAAATACATTGCTATTTTTTCACTGTGAAATATGGTCACCCTAATCTAATGATGACATATAGATGCGATAAAAAACGTAGTAAGTAGATATCTACTAACATTTATGACATAATAAAATGATGGATATTGAGTTACGTTTATACATGAATATCGTCTTTGTCTCATATTTTACATAAAGATAAGAGGTTTAATTACAGAAACGTGCATATTCATTATGTAAATAACAAAACGTACACGTTTATAATATCTAAGTAATGTTTGATTATTTACGGTCATGTTGTGAGGAAAAATTGTTTTGTATTAATTATGATGAACGAACATTCGAATATGTAACCATGTCGGAATACTCAAATTATATGTATAAAAGCTCTTTGAAAATTATAAAATATTCACGTATTTAAATAATAAAAAAATGATGCTTAGTATTATTTCTTCTGGAGAGCGAGTAGATTTCAAATAGTACCAAATCTTTCATTGTCCAAATCTTCTTATACTTTGTACAGTAGATACCTTCTTCAAAAAATTCTTATCAAAAATAGGGCCAGTTAAAAATTTTACGCAGGGGAAACAACCGTACATGAAGGATTTGAAGCTGTAACGGAAAGAGGTATTTTTTTTGATGAATAAAAACGTCATCAAAACAACAATAAACAAGTAAAAACAAATATACATGTAATTTATTACGTGAAAAAAATCAATGTAATGGTAGAACACTACTGGAGTTCTACCAAGTAAATGTCAATTCAATCATTGCAATTTAAATTTGAATTGTTACAACTTACGATTCCACATGTTTTGTCATTAACGACTAGCGTTTCGCTTTTCGGCATCTTCAGGCATTCTATCGCACGGATGCAACAGAACTGACGTGAAGTGACGTGTGGAATCGTACAAAGTTGTAACAATTCAAATTTGATATTGAAATTCCATCAAGCACCTTCAGTCGATATCATAAATTATATTAATACAATTTAATTTATTATTTCCAACATTCGTAGTAATTTAATACATTGAAATGGTTGTACGTGTTGTATAAGCCAAAAATAATATCATTTATTATATAGTCTTAAAAACGTTCAAAGTTAATATGAGATGTAAAATAGTTTTATCTCACCCGCGCTCGTCGCCGCAAAAAACATATTAACCTATAAAATAAAAGCTTAACTACTGATTAACAAATTTATCTACAACCGCATGTTTAGTTTAGCTAATCACTCATAATTTTCTACGCAGTTGCATTGTCGTGATATCTCTTTTAGTGTTCATGTATATCCATAAGTACATTATATATTAATATCTCAACATGTATATGCAAGTATTAAATGCAACACCACTGCTACAACTGATAACCGGTTGCAGCAAATAAATTATCGTCCTTTGTCCTTAGAATTTGCAACACGAGCGCATGTGCTTTATGGTGTGCAGCGTGTTCGTCGCCGTAAAACAAATTATAGAATTTATACTTTATTTGGAACTATATTTGTCAATCGTAGTATTGGGTTATTTTCTTTTCTTCACATGATTGTTTCTAACAAAAATTTATGAATCATAAATAAATCATTTTAAATTCGATAATTTGAACGCCTTTGCTATCTTTACAAAAATGACATTACGTTCCTATATTGTTTTTAAAAGTAAGTTTCACCAGTAATGCCTGAGCCTAAGTATATTTTTTTATGATATCGACTGAAGGTGCTTGATGGAATTTCAATATCAAATTTGAATTGTTAAAACTTTTTACGATTCCACATGTTTTGTCATTAACCACCCGGGCTTCACCTTTCCGCATCTTTTCATCAAAGTTTTAACAATTCAAATCTAAGTATTATTATATTACCGTTTTTATATCGTCCATATTGGAACCAATATAAGATTAGTATTTTGTTAAAAATTCTTTGACTATCGTCATTGAATTCTTGTTTATTACCAAAGCAAACAGTGCGATTGTAAGTTTGAAAGTGCCTCTAAAGACGAAACGAGTGTCACAATCAATAAAACAATACGTAAAATAATTAAATTTATTTTTAATCTAAAACCTCTATGTTGAATAACAAGATAGCGTATATTTCGCTTAAAATTATTCAATCCGCCAATATTTAAATATTCCATAATATTTATATATGGAGTAGAATTGTTTGTGAAGAAATTAATTCTAGGACTAAATGCATGGCATTTTTTGTCCTAGTTTGGTTTATTCATTTACGTCGTTTAGAAACTGTATTAAATTGTACCATTTATAAACTTACATTAATTTGAATATAGACATGAGACGGTGATTAGGTCAGCGGTCCAGTGTCCTTTCTTTTTGCGTATTATTTAAATATTATTATTGATTCACTTCGATAGTATATTAAAATGTCTCAGTACTTCATTCAAACGGCTCATCAGTAAAAATATGCAAAAATTCAAAGCATTTATTTATTATCGAAATATAAAATTTTTTGCTTATCTGTTTTTCATAAAAAATAATAAAATTAAAAATTAACGATTTCTTGTTATTAAAACTTTTTTTGCGCTAGTTACAATGTATGCCCGGCTAATGAATGCATAATTTAGATTTAGAAATAAAATTAAATCAGAAAATATCTATAAATGGACCCAAAAGAGTCAAACATTTCCCGATGAAAATAACAGCATAAACGTGAAAAATAATATTTAGGAAATATGCTTAGTTTAGTTTAAAATTATCGTAATTCAATCTTATGTGTTCTTTCAACTCTCACATGATTTTTTATTTTTTTTTTGTTTTAAATAATTATTTAAAAAGAAGCATTAAATGTAACTTATACTGTTCAAGGTTTTAAAATCAGTATGACAAGTTTTCCGTTTAGATACATTTGGATCCATAAAAACAAAAATTAAATATATCAGGATTAAAATTAAAATAAGTTTTTTTTTAATAATTCTACAATAGTACGGCCCTGAATATATTTTTTTACCGTTTTATGGACAAAATTCAGAGAATAACTATTTCAATCCAAGGCTAAAAGAAGCCGATTTCCAATTATTGCAATATTCAAATCAATGATAGTATAATGTATAATAACATTATTTACAAATTTATAGCGTTACAACTATCTCTAGTACCTGCAGGTCCTTTACAGTTGCGTCCCACGTTTTTTCAAGATGCGTGGGGTTTTAGGTAAATGGCCTCAAAATGTATGTATTTACGATGTGATTGCATCACTAGACACCGTCTTGCCTACTTCGATTTCATTCATGTTTTCAATTAATTATGTATTTAAAATTTTATGTTTTATTGAAATGGCTACGGCTGCACGTGTAGGTGTCATTAAGCTGGATAAATTACATCTTCGATTAACAAACACTCTTTTCACCATATTATAATTTACGAAGATAAATTGTACACCTAGAAGTATACAGCAGATCAAAAACAAACTTATCATATTTGAATTGTTAAGACTTTGTACAATTCCATACATTTTATCACTCACGACCCGGGTTTCACCTTTTGGCATCTTTGTCAACACACTGTCAGTTATTTTGCACACATGTGATGGAACGCAAATATCGACTAAGGGTGTATTTATTGGAAATTCAATATAAAAATTAAATTGTTGAAAATTTGTACAATTTCACATCACACACGACCCGAGTATCGCCTTTCAGTGTTTTCGTACATACTACACGGATGCAATAGGATTGACAAATTGATTTTATTATCACATTACATGTATATGTAATGAAAAATCAATAATAAAATCATATCATTAATCACTTATTAACTGTATGTATTGTTCATAAAATAATCATATCAATAATTATTTAAGTTATGGTTGATATGTATATATTTTGCTCATAGCCTACGTATTTATACTTTTTCCTGTATAATTCTGCTTGTATAAAATCAGTTAAAACCTTTTAATTAGTATCAGGTCTACTGCATATGTGTGATAGTATGCCTGAAGATGCCAAAAGGCAAAGCCCGTGTTGTAACGAAACAAAAATATAAAATTGTACAAAATTTCAACAATTCAAATTTTATGTGTTGGTTATTTTTTTTGTTCGGAAATTCATAGAATGAGATTTTTTTCATTAATGTATGAACAATAATGGTGGTTGAAAACCACTTCGACAGAGCTTCGATGTTGAACCATGATCCGTGCATTTTAGTTTTGTGTAATACAATATTAAATAATAAACGGTTTATAATAGGACGCCAACTTTCGTAAAACTATAAATCATTAATATTTGTATTTAATGTTAAAAGGTGATTAACTGTTCAGAGGTAATTTTTATGAAATAATCAGTTAAAACACATAAAATAGGTTGATGATATCTTGTTTCTAAGAGCACAATTCCACTTTGAAACCGGTCAGCATATTATTTGAAGAAGTTTATTAAATTTCTGTTATGAGATATCACTCTTCATACATTAAATATTTTGTGAACGACTGAAACATTAAACTTTAAAATAACCTTGATGAAATGCATATTACTGGGTTATTTTATGACATGCATATGATTTCAAAATTTGATTATCACAATACAAGTTACTAGATTCAATTACAACTGCAAAATGCAATACTAGAATGATAAAAGACTCGCGTTAGCATGTGGATGTTTTTTATTGCTACACAAAACTATTAAGTAAATAATGTTATATTATACCTTTTATATCATTACCTAACCACGAAGAACGATTATCTTTACATCATTGCAGTAAATTAGTACTGTAAATAATATGACTACTATTCTAGCTTATAAATTCGAAATGATTTGATTGGTCAACCGTGACATTTATATCACCAATTTCGTGAAACGGCATTGGTCGACAATGACAGCTATTGATTGTATAATACGTTTTATATATTAGAATAAAATAATACTGTATGCGGTAAATTGAAAATATAATGAAGGACAAACCAGGAAATACGTAACTGTTCCGTTCATCGACAAATATAAAAACATCTGTAAATATGTCCTAACTTCTACAGCTACTTAAATAAAAATAAATACCCCATAAAGAAATATAAGAATTGGAACCTGAAACTGGTCGTGATAACAAGAAGAACTTACTTATATGTAATTTATAAATGCTTCTATATTTTGGCGTGTCCAAAAGTCTATCTTTAAATTATTCAATTCGTTATGATCTGGCTGGTTTCAAATAGCCAAAGAGACCAGCCAAATATAAACTCATTTTATAAAGATATATGTATATATAAAATATTTTGTGACGAAAAATTGACGATGTGAGAAACGTTATAATTATTTTCAACAATTTTCGCTTCTAAATTAGGGCATATGGCCACGTTATGGAGATATCTTAACAGAAGCATATCTGTCAAAAAATGACTGTCGTTGTATTAACACCCATCTGCTACGGATACTTACTTTCCTCACGGTGTGTATCCTGCAGCGTAACAACATTATATGCTTTTCAAATTTTCGCCACAAATGTACGAGGAGCAACTCAGCAGTAATTTGTAACATACACTTAAGTGTGCAGAAAGTTTACGTTTATAATTCATATTTTTGTGAAAAATATAATATCAATCGCATATCTCTCTTTTTCACCGATATAGATAGCTAGGAGTTCTACGGCTAGTGGTATCGGTTAAATAATGAATTTAAAGACTTTTTAAACATCCAAAATCTATAAATTGATCCACGAAACTACTCTTAGTTGGATCAAATCGTAAAATTTGCAATGGAAGCTAATGACGTTGACCACTGCACTACGGGCCCGGTGGAGAATTTTACAGTTGTTATGTTATATTATAAAGAATAAGTTCATAGCGTTAATGTTCCCTACTATCCAATCAACATGGTATCCATGTTATATTTATTTCAATAAAATACACTAGTACGCGCTGTCGCAATAGCAGCATAAAATGAAAACGCTTTATTGATTACACTTGATGTGGTAAAAACAATTACGTTTTCTAGTAAATAGTCAATAAATACCATACAAAATTCTTCGAATGATACAAGATTTTTATAGATCAAGAGATATTTAGTCCAGTTTTTGTAAGAGTATTTTTAATTCTAAGAGTAAAAAATTGAAAAACATAATAATATGTCCTTAATAATTTGCAGTATTTGCACGTATATTTATATTATAACTTCACAATACTAATTTTCTGCTTACCAATATTTATTGTATGAAACCATGAAAATAGTTAGATTAAATGCGTGTAAACGAATTGATTGGGATAAATAAAAACGAATTCATTTGAACTGTCCCAAAAGGCGCACGGCCCCTTTCTTGTCTTCGAAAATGAGCGAGTGCGACATATTTAAAACTAAGTAAGTTCAAGATGATATAAAACCCAGCATGAAGCATTTTATTTCAATCAATTTTGTTGATAAGTACGTTTAGCGATTGACTATAAATAATAACATTTTTTAAAAACATAAAATGAAAAGATAAGAATTTTTGTAAATGTGATTATATTTTATAAGTTAAACTTCGTTTTGTGCGTTTTTATAATGTACGATTATATCTGTTCGTTTACATATTTTCCTGTAACGTCCCAGAACTGGTTTATTCATTGGGAAGCATCTTTACACTAATTATCAACATATTTCAATACTGAAATATTAATTCGATCTCAATAACTATTTTCAAAACATTTGAAAAAATTTTATTGTTTTGGATTAATTTTAAGGCTCTTGGACTTTTCTGTTATTACATACCACATTCCTTAGTTTAACGATCGCTTAGTTTGGCACCTTTAGTCAATGTAGTTCTGTAAGTAAAACAAATACAATTTTTTTATCTTATTTTTATAAAAAAATTCTCATAGATAACTGCATAATGAAACATTGTGTGCATCATTATAATTATTATCTTAAACACCATACAAGTTAATGCTATTTCAAATCCTTTCTCGTCTCTTTGCAGAAGGTCATCTTTGTTTACACCTGACGTTGCACCATTGGCAATCTGTAGATACTTGTCTCTGTTCATACTTATATAGAATAAATCAGTCGGGATCTGGTGTATTCAAAACCAGATTTCTTGCATAACAAACATAATCATTGCGAATGATATATAATATTAAGAGATATGGTATAAATTCAACATAACGTGAACTTCGTCAACTCAAATGCTGTATAAAAACCTTTCTAGTATTTGTTTTTTCTTAACCTTGATGTTATTGTACTTACTGCATATGTAATTTTATACTGCACATAAACAGTGAGTAGTTTTTCTCATCTCGTGAATTTAAAAAACAATTAACCTTTCCTGACCATTGCATGAATATGATTTAATTTGTAATCTAAGAATTGATAGCATACACACAATGGAAATTAATGTTTCCTACTGACAATGTATTTTGCTGGATTATTGTTTGGTTTGGCTTAGCCAAAAGGCTTAGATAAAAACCAATATTATCTGAAATATATACAAAACTCAATCGAGAAATATTATAAGTTTTAACTTTACCAGTAGATCCCGCTATCATAGAAATTTCAGCTTTGTCATACCATCTCATAAAATCTCAGAATCTTATAAAAAAATGAACTATAAATATTAATAATAAAATAAATAGTGTCATATTTTTTTTCTCATGTTATTTTTATGTGGTACATTAATTATTTGATCGAGATAAAATAACACACCAATGACAGTTTTACCAATGCTTATTTTTAATCGACAACTAATTATTTGGCCAATGCTTAGTTCCATTTATGATGAAGAAAGCAAAGAAATGTTAAGTAATATTCATATTACCACCAGAAAAACAAATTGCCAGTAAATAGTTAATTTTTGTCAGTATTTAAAAATGGTTACGTTGAAATAAGGAAAGAATCCATCATTGATAAAACTGTTCAGCTTTCTGTCAATCTAATACCATTACGTTTTTCAATAAAAACATCGAAAAATACGAGTACCGATATATGCAAGGTAATTTAACATTTTTCTTATGGATTCATATATGTACTGAGATACGCACATAAATCACTTACTTCTTCATTTAAAACCCCATATATACATTCATTCTAATACAATGAACACGGACCGCTTTGAGTTATTAATGACCGAAAATTGAATTACATAATTACCCACCAAAGCATACATTTTTACGTGAAGATTTTAGTCATTACATGTCGGCTATTTGATTCTAACACAAGTAGAATTACAGAATACTCAATATATATATTTATTTTTTATCCATAACGTACGTTGTGTGACGATTTGTTGTGTATGTAAAGAAATAAAAAGCACACAAACAAAGCTTTCGAATTAACACCAGGCTTACTTTTCAAGAAACACTCGACTTAATAAGTAACATATCTCTTTTTACTTGTCGCAGTACGTTTTTCTCTGCCATACTACTAGTAATATTGTGCAATAAAGGTAGTTATGGAAAACAAGTGTTAATGCAGGTGGTGTTTTTTGCAAAACTAAAACACGCGCTAATTTGTTTGGACAATAGTTTACGAGATTGTAAGATAGTTGATTTAATATCGTAAGATGTAAATTTGTAGCTTTACTTTGAATAAACTATATTAAAATATGCTAATGATTCAAGACTTGAAATCCAAAAGAACGACGTTGTTTTAATGTTTCTTTGGAGGTATATTATCTTGAATAGATAGAAATCATCGACATAATGAGCACTTAATAAATCAGATATTAAATACATATAACAGCTTTAATTATTTTGATATATTTATAATTTATATATTAAACCAATTTAAATTTAATATACGCCATTAAGGCTTACTTGTAATTAATACTATTTTTGAAAATTTATGATTCAAATTAAGGTAAGTCAGAAAACAATCCAGCAAATGTCAATGTTCACAAACATATTTGGCAGGAATAGAGCAAGAATAAAATATGATATCGACTGAAGGTGCTTGATGGAATTTCAATATCAAATTTGAATTGCAATAAGTTTGTACGATTCCACATGTTTTGTCACTAACGACCTGGGTTTCGCCTTTCGACATTTTCAAATATCCTATCACACGGATTCGACAGAAGTGACGCATAATCAACAGTTAGCATCGTCTATATATCAGAGGTATTAATTGAAGGAAAACACAGACCCCAAGGCCAAAACAAAATGACAGCTAAAATAAATTCAATAAAATTGATCTAAAAATAATTAACACAATTCCCTGTGGAATCAGTTTAAGTGATTTAACAACAAATAATGAACAAGTATCATTAAAATATAATTGGTTTATTATATTTAATACTACTACTTATCTCAATTTGGGAAGTAACGATTAAGCATTTAGTGACGCAATATAAGAATTTACTTCATGCGATTGTCGATTCGTTACACTTATCTCGCGTAAAAGATAGAACAAGGGGAACTGGGACGATTGATCTTGTCATTAAGAATGAAATTTGAATTTATAATTTACCTCTATTAATTTCTATAATCTCCTGATAAAATAATTTATGATCCCTGGTGTTATGAATAAGAATAGTTCTCAAAACCTCGTATGTTTATGATTTAAATAGTTTTCCGTTATCTTCAGAGATCGTTCGTATAAAACGAAAAAGTCGTATCATACAAAGAGTGATGGGTTACCTTATCCCTGGATATAATGAATGGAAAAATCTTTGAAATTTAAACCAGTATTGTAGATCAAAAAAATGTGCGATGTGTAACATTTTTTTATAGGCTGATAGATTTTTGTGTAATAATAAAATCTCGCGGTGGAAAATTTCATAAAATTAACTTTCAATTGTTTTGTGGAATTTTATTCAAATCCTCCAACTTATAGTACTGATATGAATTTGTAAATGGAATAACAGTTATTTATAAATGATGGATTATGGCAAATGATCGCTTTGTGTTACACCATATGATAAATTAGATAAAAAGAAAATTACGTTACGTTACGAGTTTTTTATGTATATTAACCGACTGACTGCTAATTGAAAATTCGGTGTTATAATATTCTTTACGTGGCTCAGCAGTTAATGGGTTAAGAATGTCTCAGTTGAATACGCTATTCCATTAATATTTCTGGCTTTCAATCTTACAGTATAAGGCTTTTTTTCAACTATAAAGTGGCTATAGATTCTTATGATTTGTATCAGGAAACATTTAAGGACAATAAATATAAAACAACTGCCTTAAAATTTCAATATATATATGTCCTTGATTATTGATACAAAGAACGCTTACAAATTTCAATGAAAACGAAATAAATCAAAAATTTACGACTTCATGTCTAATTAAATATTCGTGTCCGCACAAATGGAAACTGTCCTATTTCAATATTGAATTTTCGGTCAACAAAGTGTAGACCATTGTTTAGAGATTGACCAGATGTGTCGACGTCAGGGCCTAATACAAAAGGGATCGCCATTCGTCACGCTGACCATACCAATCGATTCGAGCGTAGCCCTCTATTGTGCCGCAGTCCTCGACAATCGACTTACTAAAGATGTCGCCGTGTGAAGGCTTCCTAATGGATGATACGACAATGCAGCCCGAGCTCACCCGATTTCACGCGAACCATTCAATAATATTGCCATACGCTAAAATATCATTGTGAAAGTTGCCATAGTTTTATTTATCAGCACTAAGGTTATAATATTTCAATATCATTGATAGTCGTAACATAATATTGAAGTAAAATTTTTTTTTCATCGTGTCGGGTTAGTGATTCCTTAGTTAAAAGTACTGTTAGGATCTACTTGTAATGTTTTATTGAAAGAGATTATCTACAACAAATGAATGACCTTTTTTTCTATTTAATACTCAAACGGCTCTAGTCATTCGCACATACTTAGTTCCTCAAATTTGTACAGACTTTACCAAAAACATTTAATACTTATAACCAAGGCTGTAGAGTCGTTGAAAGAAAACACCATTCCGATTGCGACATCGACCAAAAACACGAATTCAATTTCGTCTCCGACATTCACCAACAACACGACTCGGACTAAAAAAGTTTATTTTTTTAATTAGTTTAAGTTTTTACCTACTTTTCCTATCTATGTGCATTAAATTAAAGATTAACATACCAATCCGGCAAAGAGTTCATTGAGATATTCTTCAAAATTGTCTAATCTAAAAAAGAGTCGGGGTCACTCGCTTTTCATGACCGCTATATGAAAAGGTTAATAAATTGTTTCAGTGGAATCCTGAGCTGTCATTCCTATACAGTGGAACCTCGATCAACCGTTCTCGCATAATACGTTTTCCCGGATGAAACGCTTATTTTTTATAGCCCTCAAACTCCCATAAGAACAATGTTAAATAATCCCACATTAACCGTTTCCCGATTCCCCGATTTCCTCGATAAACCGTCTAAATATTTTGGTCCCGTCACAAATATTATCCCGATTGACCGTTTTCAATACATATTTCTCCGTATCTCGGCAAGTTTGACACTCGAGTGCAGGTGCTATGTCTAGACACGTTGGAATCCGCTGTACATGTTAGACGTAACGCATTGGACGCATATGCTATTTTTTGTTCGTGATGCAAATACATTTGCAGTTGTTTAAAATTCATGGTAATAATGATTCCTGTACATACAAACTTTTAGTCACAAGTTTAGTAACAATTCTTTGTTCCGATTAAAGTGCCAAATAAAAAAGAAGCAAACGAACATAAAGGACTTTTTTAAAAAATAAATTTTATATAAAGTATGTACAAGTAACTAATAAATAAATATTTTTTACTTGTTTATTATTATTTGAAGCTTTCCCGCATTCACCGTTTCCCGCAATTACCGTTATTTTTGCAGGGTCCTTTGGAAAACGTAAAATCGAGGTTTCACTGTATTCAGTGTTTTTCCGAACTTATCGTTCATTTTCAAATTCAAACACATATAAGCACAATGTTGTGTAATATGACATTCATAACTCGATCTCATTTTTAAATATTATTATGACTGTATCAAAAATATTAACCGGATACCCTGTTTTGTTTAACTTTTGTCATCCCGCTCCGAAGTACTAACTGCTCAATTCAGTCGTTATTGCTGTCTCATTACATATTTCATTCTCATCTCTTTTGAATCTTAAACATTTTTCATGTCGCTTATGAGCGCTTATCATTTTTCACGGCGAAAAAAATAGCAATGTATTTTATCATAGTTCTAAAAAAATTATAAGGTATATAGTTGGTAGCTTTTTCGACTTGCCATCGTCAAAATTAGCCGAATAAAAACATTAACAATTCAATCAATAATTTTCCATTATTTTCATATATTTTCTCAACAAAGAATACGACTGCTACTTTATTGCTAATATGCCAGCTAGTAATGTTTCCGCGGGTGGATCCCCTATCGAGCACCTATCGCCGAACTGTCAGTATTAATTTTTGTCCCTTGTTTGCAGTCTTAATTATTCCGGGTCGTAACTTAAATACGCATTTAAATAAAGTAAACACTAGCATGGGGACCTGTAAGATTCTCTTGCGTTCAATATTTTTGTTCATCTATCGTTGCCTCTGATAGTTTTCACAAACGATGAATCGAATTTCCACAGTCTATGACAATATTTTTTTAAACAGATCTCGTCTCGATATTTTCATATATTATAGCAAACGAATACACTCAAACTGACAATCAATTAACAGTTTATATCGTTCATAAGATCAAAAATATTTATATCAAACTGATGATAATGAAATTTAAATTTGGAAAAAAATATTATAACCATTAAAACTAAATGACATTTAACTGTTGGGTATTCACAAGAGTAAACTATCATTATAATTTAAACGGAAAATTTGTAAACAAAAGATTCGTCGTATTAGATGGAATAAAATATCAGAATCTAATGGTGTATTGTTGACTGATTGCATTAATCTCATGTAAAGCATGTAACAGGAGAATATTAGTGAAATTTTTAACCATTTGCTTAGAAATTAAGGTATCTATACTAAATAACCCAACACTGTAAATACATAACCACAGAAACTATTATAAAAATATGACATCATCTTTGACCCTTCTGAAAACATATAACGAGTTGCGGTTGTTTAATTCAGTTGCAGACAGAAATAAAACAAAATAAAAATCGAACATGATATTTTTTTAATATGTAATATAAAATGCTTACAAAGCCTACATGACTCAGCTCATTTCAATTTAGGTTAAAGTTAAGAGCATATTGCTTTATATTGTATCGAACAATAAAACACTCACTGCAACATCTTAAATTTTGACGAAATATATTAGCGATATGATCATATTACTCTGGATCTCGGTAATCCCACTATTTTTTTTTTCAATTTAAAATACACGTTAAAACAATAAGTTAAAATTACAAACATTAATAGAAATGTGAAATGAATTCGAAATAATTTTATTTTTATGTCATATTATTTTATTATAGCAGAAAAATTAAGATCTAAACCAGTTATGCCAATTAGCGTAACTTTCAAAATATTAAATACTTTGTTAATTACCAAATTCATTTAATAATAATTTACCGGCTCTGGATGAAACATTTGAAATCAAATATGTAACCGTCTCTGTCACATATTGATATTTGAAATGAAAATTTATTTTAAAAAAAACGCAGAAGGTTGGGAGGTGAAAATATGAGGAATCAACAATAATGGGTGTCATTAAAAGTCAGTGTAAAAAGAAATATGAAATAATATTGAAAAAAAACGCTGCACTGTAAATCTAAGATAATACTGTACACTCAGTCGTCCTTTTTTTACGCGATACATTGGTAAGAGAAAAAGGCGCGTAAAAAAATGATTTCACGCAATTGAATTATATGTCTTTACACACTCTAAAACATAAATTCACATAATATCCGATACACTTGTTAACATTTAGCAATTGTATGTGTATTTAAAAAAATGGAATGCTTTACAAAATTAAGTTTTAAAAATACACATATTTTTTTATTTAAAAAAATAATGAAACGTACATGCCTAGCATCATATATAAATGTCTTCTTTAAAGCAAATTTGGGGAAAAAATTACGTAAAAACGAGTGAAGCGCGTAAAGAAATATAGCGGTGCCATCCAAAAAAATCGCATAAAAAAAATTGCGTAAAAAAAAAGGACTGGGTGTAGTATGATAATGTAGCAGTAGGGTTTTTGTTTTTTGATGTTTTTCTGTTGGACACTAAGGGTTCTTATATGGTTTTACTCAATTAAGCTTGTGCGTTATTAAAATAACAACTATCTCTTAATTTTCAATTTATAATTTTTTCCAATATTTTTTTGAATACATATATATATATATATCAATTTTCCAATTCTCTGTTTTCTCGTGTGATTTTTTAAATCAAAATATTGAAGACGTTTGATGGATTATAGAGTAGTATTTTTCCAACATCGTATAATCTGATAAGGAAGACTTTTACCTATCGAGATAACATTGTTAGGTTATAAAAATAAATCTATTATTACAAGGCGAATCATAAAAATTGTATACGATAGACGACTGATTATGAGATAAATATCAAGCAATTTTACCGTGAAAAAAACCGTTCATAACACAATTATAACAATATAATCAACTCTGTCTTACAGTAAAATTTATCCATAATTTATTAATACTCAATAAGATTATTTATTCAATAAAAAAATAATGTCTTTGTTTCCTTTGACCGTTTTATTTTGCAACACGCAAAGTCTGAAACAGGTGTACATTTATAATAGTTATTTTGTAAGTGTGGCATTATAATTTCAATGGATCGGTACGATAGAAACACCTCAGCGGTGAGTCGCTTCTATTGAGGGATGACGCACTTTACAAATAAAACTACAACACCGGCGGCGGCGAGCGCATTTCCTGGTAATGAATCACCATACAGACTCTTCATGAGAACTGTTAGACTGGCGTAAATGTAAACAATAAACGATGCATTTATTAAAAAAAACTTAAACTTCCCATGCTTGAGAATTTTTTAAATATATATATATATATTATATATATCAGGTTTGTGGAGTTATTAAAAAAAGAACGACTCAGACATTGTCCAACAACACGAGTCCGACAAAAAAAACCTACCCTTTTCCTACCTTTCCAATGTGTTTGTATTAAATTAAAGATCAACCAACCAATCCTGCAAATAGTATTTTTTAATTACATTTTGTTGGCATAAATAAAAATAAAACATGTCCTAACTTTATTTATTGAAATAAGAATTAAGGATTTTAATAGCTCTACGAATACTTGGTTTTTATTTTATAGTTTTTAATTTACACCCAGTCCTTTTTTACGCGATACATTGGTCCCGGAAAAAGGCGCATAAAAAAAATCGCGTAAACAATCACAACTTTTACGCAATTGTATTACATTTCTTTACACACCCTAAAACATAAATTTGCATAATATCAGATACACTAGTCTACACTACACTGTGAAAAATACACTAAAAAATGGATTGCTTTACAAAATTAAGTTTTAAAAATACACATATTTTTTATTTAAAAAAATAATGAAGCGTACAAGCTTAGCATCATATACAAATTTCTTCTTTAAACGAATTTGGGGAAAAATCGCGTAAAAACGAATGAAAGGCGTAAAAAAATGTAAAGGTGCAGTCCAAAAAAATCGCGTATAATCGAATTCGCGTTAAAAGAAATCGCGTAAAAAAGGACTGGGTGTATTCTTAAAAATAACATTTCCTCTGTTAAATCTGTATTCGAAGAAACTCTCAAATCAATATTAAGGATTTTAAGAGCGGAAAGTAACCGCTATACGGATATTTGGGTTGGAAACTGCCATAGCGGTCAATGCTAAAACATTTTTGATTTCTGATTATTGCTATTACAAAAATTAAATTGAAGGTTCGGTAATTTTTTTCCACTGTTTTCAATGCTTCGCAAAATTCATTTTTGAAATAGAGTCTCATTCTTCAACAATATTGAGACTAAAAAAAGACGATTTATTTTCATCATTCATTAAGATATTTTTCAAAATTGTCTAACCGAAAAAGTAGTTACTTGTTCTGCACGACCTCTCATGCCAAAACATTACTCCATGACTCTGACTTCAACTCTACTGTCCTGATATATTATATAATAATAACTGTAGAATTGAATGGACAATTACAGTCAATTGATTGTTCACTAGTGAAAAAATATTTATAGCGCAAACACAAAATTTAAGAAAATTAAAATAGGGCTTTTACAACTAAGATCTAATGAGTCAAATATACCGATGAAAATGAGATACAAATATAAATGATATTAATATCTATGTAAGATTGATCACTTTTAATAGGATATAATGTTCGAAAAATATTTTCACTTGGTCTCTATTTTCTATATGCTGATGATCATACTTGTCCACGAGCCTAGGCATACAATACAAATTCAAGCATGTTTAATTGGCCTTTTAATGTTGTCAAAGGTGTCAGCCAAAAGCCAGACAATGAACGATGTATTTACCATTTAGTGTTAATGCTAACGTGTTCATTGGGGTGACCAAGTGTTGACCGTATCAATTTATTCAACAAATTCAGTATAGAATTGTATGGATCATTTAACTATAATATTTGCAATACTCGAATGTACTTAAGTATTTAGCTACGGTATTTGGCCATACCGAGAGTATTTTTGTGTGAAATAAAGGCAATTAAAATGGCATTTCTTATATAAAGAGTCATAGCGCTTCAGAATCGCATATATCTCTTTGCATCAATCTTTCATCCGTATTCCCAAATATTTAAGATCATGTCTGTTTTTTGTGACTAATGATTTCATTTATTGATTTTAAATAAAGCCGTGCGCCTTACTTTGCCAAACAACATAAAGTTTTGTAGTCACGTATAAAATAAAGGGTGTTGTTTAATGCAATGGTGCTTAAACTTTCATTCTTACATTGCTTAAAATATATACATATTCAAATTATTAAAACGGTCAGAATAATATTTTTGTGTAAAGTTAACATTCTAACTGTATTTACATATTTCGTTATTTGCGAAAATGGGGCAAAAAATTATCCTGGAAACGGTCCAACGGTCAATGCGTACAGGTTTTAGCCATTATCATTATTTCCGGTTGCATTGTTTAATTTACACATTCATAGTTTTTTGGCCTTTAAAATAAAGGAGGTATATTTTGAAAGTTTTATTTTCTATCTTTAACGTTGTCAATCTCCTTTTTTGCACTCAGGCTTCCGTTTTCCTACGTATTATAAATTGGTGACATACTGTACTAAAATAAAGTCCAAAAATTCGTTTAACGAAATCGCAGTCTTTCAAAAATCATACCACGAAATGTCTTCAATTTTCAGGTACCATAATTATGATAAAGATTTTTTTTACTGAGACTTTTTCTCATATTTTCATAAAATTGGCATTCAAGCAAAATTTCACAATCGATGGTCATCATACAAAATATCATAGCGTCTACAAATGTATAGTTATTATGACACTGCATATAAGACTCATCATTTGACTGAAATAAATTACTGTGCCCGGATTATCATTACACGCGTCTTCAAATGATCTCTATGGTGCATTGGAAAATGGACCAGAAATAATATTCCAGGTGATTGTTTACTATCTAACATACAAAACTTGATATATAACACTTATCCAAGTGCTATCATTCCGGAATCTTATCTATTTTTCTTATCACGAAATAGTTGATATTGAACATTGGAATTTATGCAATATGAATATGCAATATTTCGCAACATGAAGACAAAATTATTTTTTTATCCTGCGCCGTTACTTCTTGGTTAGGAAAAAAAGTATTTAATCCTTTGTGATTGCATAAATAACAATGTGTGTCGAGGATTCTTATATTTATTGTAATTTGTCTTTCAACACAAAAATGAGAAAAACAATAGATAAAAATGATTTGCGTTAGTATTATTATTAATATATTCACTTTTAATGAGTTAACTGTATATTCTTGGTAGAAAGCCATGATATTTTAATCATAAAAAAAAAACATTTCAAAGAAATTATTTTCACAATATATTTTATGATCAGGACCGATAAAATGATGAATTTACATCATATTGAAGAGAAAATAATTTTTAATATTTGTGAACATAATTTTATTTATTTTGTCATACTATACTCTCCCCGTGTTTGTTTGTGATATCTTAACATAATATACATGCCAATTCAATTAATATTTTGAAAGTCATTAGATTATTATTTTAAAATTTTAAATATATTTTATCTAGTCATAAGATTTATTACCCGACTAACCAGTATGAGATTTACACTCATTTTTACTCATTACGAGAACATTACATACAATCCAAACTTTCTTTCATTTTACAAAAATGTACCTAATTCTTTACCAGAATATTGCAACATACATTACGCTTCTGTGTGCAGAAGATTTGTGGATGTCCTACCCGACGACACATTTGTTGTATTGTACACCACCACGGACACTGTAAATAAAAATATTTGCATCTGCATTATTATGACTATATTTTTAGATCTATTTTGTATTAGCTAAATTAATTCTGAAAGTTAATAATGTCATCATAAACCTAGACACTTCGTGATAACCAAACAATAAAATCCATCAATTGATAATCGAGCTTTAAAAAAGTTCGAGTATCAAAAAATAGTTTATTATTCATTTTGATATCGCACTGAAAGTTGTAAATATCACTTTTGGTGAGAAAAAGCCAACATTAATCAAATATGCATATGTGGCAAACAGACAGGCAGGAATATATAGTTACAGATTTATATTACAAATATATGTATGTATAGAAATCACAGCTCTCCTTTTGTGAGTTATATGATAAGGTAACTTCGAAACACGTTGGTATAATAAAAACCATTGTCATAATATCTCTCCTTACACTTGACGAGGTAGAAGATTAATATCTGCCATTCATTTTTTCATTGACCCTTTAGAGAGGTTAGAAATTTTACCATAAAGCAGTTATGCGTCATAGAATTATTTTTCATACACATTATAACGGCAGTTAGATGTACTTTGATGGTATTTTTAATTATTTCAGTTGATAATGCTCGCGATGAGCGAAACCGATTGTGATCATAAAATATAGTGTGGAAGTAAGTAGCAAAAATGTTTTTTATTAATTGAAATATCATACCTTTCCATCAAGAAGAATAGGTATTTTTTGATTTCTTTAACATAATTTTACAGAATAAATTTTCGCTATGATTTATTAGTTATTGATTCTGTAGATATTTAATATGTAGGACTGACTGTAACTAGAATTTTACTCAAGAATCTATTGACTATAAAAACAAATAACTGTTTTTGAGATGAACTAATTCAGGAACGGTTTTCTACAACCTTTAAATTAAAGCTGTGAGTATTTTGTATTGAGATTGAATAAAAAAATGTATTTTCAAATTATTTAATTTGTTTTCAACGTAAATGCATTTTTTACTTAAAATAGCAATATATAGACATTTGACTTTCACTAAAACTGTCTGCAATAAATCAGTAAAAAAATATTCCATTAAAAATGAGAAAAAAAATTTGAGGCCAAAGAAAGGTTGTAAAATATGTTTCAATAAAATTGGCAAGCTCTGTGACTAATTAAAATAAATATGTCCTGGCCAAAATCTTCAAACAATACACAAGAGGTCTAGACAAAGAAGCGTGTGTATTTTTTGTATATCTCTAATGTCGATGTTTGACTGTCCTTATTGTGAGAAATTGCCAAAGCACAATTGTTTTATTGTGTTTTATTTTATACTTAATGCTACCCTCACCAATTTGAGTCGAAAACTACTGTTAGGAAAGCAAATTCATCTATTCCAAAGATTCTTAGATGTAAAATTTATTCTGAAACAAGACCAAATAATTTATCTATTCTTAGGTAAACAAACCATATCTGTTGTGAGAAATGTATAATATTATATAAAAATATATCTAATCTAAGTAGATTTAGAGAAATTTTAATATTTCCTATGAATTATTAATTTCTCCCTTACTGTTAATTAATATAAAAATACCAGTTGTTTTTTATGAAACAATGCAACATCGTCAATCGCATTCAAAATTATCTTTTTCCTATCTACGGCCGTTGCTGTAATCCGTTAATGTATAAGAAAAAAAAATACTTCCATTCAAATAATTATTAATTATCGACGATTGTAAACGGCATGTATGTAAAAGTAACGCAGAAAATTTTATGTTACATTTTAATTATTTCTGAGGTGTACCGTCTGTATCAACTATCAAACCGGGATTTTGGAATGGAAAATCTTATCTATAATACTTATACTAATGTATACGCTATATTATATATATTTGATACCCTATATATAAAACCACTGATCTATAGCTTCTTACATTATCAGTTATTGAAATTACTTCAGGTCACCTAGTTTTTCTTCAAAAGCACTAAAATACAATGGATGTCCCATCGGCAGTCAGTATTGTAAATATTGTGTCTAAATTGGCAGCAAGTGTTGCCTTTTCAACGGTCAGTTAGCTTAGATTGCCCCATGCTGAGTTACATTTTTTTGACACACAAATAGGGTGGCATTTTACCGAAAGTAATAAAACCTGTACCCCAAAATAAATTATTACAACTCTATGCTTTTTGATTTATTGTAAGTTTTATTGTCTATTGGAGGCTTAGACAGCGGTTTTAGGATATCCTTGAAAATCACTAAAGACATTGTTTACAATTACGTTTGCATCCTTTTCAAAAAAAATTTAATTTTACATAAACACTTTATATTACTAAGGTAATATTTGTACAAACTTTCAATAAAATTGGTGTACTTTAAAAAATTATTTTCATTCAATTAAATGTTATTTTGTTAGAACTATTATTCATGGTGCAGTCACAATAACACTACCAATTTATCGTAAAAGGAACTTACATTTAAACTGTATTTTTATTTCATTTTAGGAAGCTTTTCGCAATTATTCTATGGTGTTTTTACATATAGTATTATATATTGCACAATTTTTATTCGGATTTGATCAATTAACGTTCGATAACAATAATAAAACTGGATAGTATTTCTTTTCTATGAATGCTTCCATTATTGAATTGAATTCGATTTGTTTCCTGTACGTGTCAAATGCAAATAAAAACAAGCAATTAACAGCACAATGAGCATAATCGTGACAGTTTTTTACTCGAAAGGTGGCAACTTTATTAATTCATATAAAAATCAGCGTTTCAAAACATGATGTTATTTGACAGTGGCGTACTTATACATTAGCAAAATGAATAAAATTGATTATATTTTTATTTTTTATTTTAATGGGTTTGCTTACTAAAGCTAATACAAAATACATTATTTGATATACTTGGATGTACAGAATATTAGTATTCAAATCTTCCATCTTTAACAACGCTTGCGTCTCTCAATAGCTCGAAAAGACATTAGCAATATAGATTTTTACAGTAAACACTGATTCTTTTTTAGATAGTCCTTTCTTATCAGCCCAATAGTCCAAACGGTTTTCAATAAACTATACAAACTCATAGTCGTAAAATTATCCACAAGTAGAATTGAAATTCTACATTGATCTTAATGATGTTTTTTTTTTTAAATATTAGTTTCAGAGTCAGTTTTTTTGTTAATATGCCACTCTCACTAAAAAAGATTTTTCTAACGATCGTGTTTAAAAAGTGATCATTTAAAATCCGCTACATATTTACTAATACTGTGTGATCGTGATTATACAAAAAAAAAACTATAGTAATTCCATTCAAAAGTGCTCGTTTAAAGCATTTTTCATTTATTTATGATTCCCTAATGCCAAATCGCTTGATTATTTTGAAAAATAATCAAATTTAATTCATTTGATAGCCAAAATTTTAAGTCAGTATTTTTTATTTTTACGATAAACACGATATAAAAATATGTTCGTGATTAATTTTTTAATGAGATATCATAGTATTTTCAATATGGTTACACAGCAGAGAATGGAAAAAATAACTATCGTTCAGTACATCACACAAACTTTAACATTTATTTAGCAGAAACTGTTCGTACAACAACTTTACAATGAATGCTAACATTATATATTACATATATTAACGTGAAAACGAATCTGCATGTAGATAGTATTTATAAAATGTATGATGAAGATATAGTTGTAACAAATTTGTGTTCTGTATGTAGGTTTCTTAGTGGAAATAACTTTCAGTATCCTTAAAATATTTCTTCATGAGAACCCCTTCTGAAACATGTCTTAATTTGTCGACACCTGGTTTATTATTCTGAGTCAGTCACGACAAGTCGATGATATGCCTGTATCTATCAATAGACCCGTTGCATTTTTTTATTGACTGCATAGAACTGCAGGAATAATTACGACGCATAAATGTCAGTCATTGCTGAGCTGTATTGGGTCGTAAAATAAATAATAATTATTCGCAGACGAGCCATACTCAACCAATTTTTTACAAGGGTCGCAAACTAAGAGCTTGATACTTTCGGAGCGCAACAACTAAGTAATCATATTTTCACTTTTAAGGTGTTCACTGTCACTTCTTGGTGGAAAGGCGTTATATTTCAATGAATAAAAGCACATCTTTAGTAATATTTCCAAAACATATTCATGATCACGACCGTTTCACTCATCGCAAGCATTATCACCTACTAGACCGAGGCAAAACCAGTCCTAAACATAAATATAAATTGCGAAAGAATTTTTAAAAAAATGTGAAATAAATAAATAAAGTAATCATATCATTGATTGAATTGGCATTCACTTGGTAGAACTCCATTATAACACGGTGAAATAATAGCAATGTATTTTGTAACTAAAATACATTGCTATTTTTTCACCGTGTAATCATATCAATTTAAAAAAATCTTAAAAGCCTAATAATAAAAAAAAAACATAAAAAATAAATCCCATTAATTATCAAGTGGCTTACTACATTTAAAATTATTTACCTAAGATTTTCATCTATAGATCTAGGCTTATAAACCTAGTTATTTATTTGTTATTAATATTGTTGTAATAATTAGTACTACCATTGTATGATTCTTATCTCCTTCTCATGTCTAGTAAAAAGGTAACAATCCCACCCTTTTTACTAAATTTAAGAATTAGATTCACTATGTACTTAGAGTAAGTTTACGAAACTACTCTAATCTCTACTCTAAATCTACTCTAAATCAGACTTATAAATGTTGCACTCTACGTATGCCTCGGATTGAGTATGACTGCTATAGATGCACTTATAAGCCGTTCAGAATCGATAATGCAAATGTTAAGTATTCGTCTATTACTCAAGAGTCAACCAATTGTTTCCACTAATTTATTATACTGTCACTTGGTAGAGCAATATTAAATTAAATAAATATAAGTTTATGGATTATTTTTCAATGTTATGTACGATTGATGGTTTCATCCGTCTCTTACAATAGGACGCACAGAGAAAGATTATCTCAATATAAACAATATTAGCATGATCGTGAAGAAAAATTACCTAATTTATCCTTAGTAAAATAATTATAATGTTTCGATAAAACAGATTTGATGTACGTTTATGACACACTTATGTCTCATGTCAACAGCTATTTGGGTCGTAAAAGTATAAACAGAAGACCATTTTCGCTAAACCTAGCATGACTAATTTCTGTTTCAATATAAGTTATATAGACAAAAGTTATGTCGACCGTCATCATGAGCTAGCTACCCAATATTGGAACTGTTTATTACTCTATCTTTTATTCTTCTGTATATACACACTAAAATCCAGAACAAAAGCTTCTTGCCATGTGAAAAAAACTAGACAATATTCAAGTTATTACAATAATGGTTTTCCTGAATTTTATGAAGACAATGATCACAGACAATGTAGACAAGTTATCGTCACATAGTCGCTTACAAGCTACCTGTAGATAAAGGAGACTGTTTCAATAGTTTTGGTAAGAAAATGAAAAAAAAAAGCGGTGAAAGCGAATTTTACACAATGCGAAATTTATATCATAATATTTCCCCAACAGAATACAAAATTTAAGACCAATTTTCAATAGATCTTCAACCTTTTTTCCAACTACATTACGTACGATCAATTTATTTTACTACAGGTAAATTCGATCAGTTTTCGTTGTATAATATTTAATTAATATATCCATTTTCTTTTTTATGAGATTGCAGTTAAGTTGAAAAGGATGATCGAAACCATTTCCCATCTTTCGATTAAAATGTAAAACGAGTATAAGAAATGGATTATATTTTAATAAATTAATAATTTAAAGATAAATGTATTAACGAAATCATCAGTCTTTTAATGTGTTAACTGTCACTTCTTGGTGGGAATCCATTATATATTAAAAAATAATTATAGTTTTTAGTACTTTTTTCCCATTTATTTTACTCAAAATTTTGTATAAAAATCCTTGTTTGTAGCTTAATTTGGATGAGCAAAATCGGTCTTGATCATGAAATTATATTGTTGAAACTAAGAATGTGTTTTTAAAGTGTTGAAAAAATTAAACGTTAATTTCCCTATTCTACGTTAGAAATTGTGTATATAATATTCAACAAATAATTGAGATGAAAAAAGGAGTTATATCATAGGTTTATAATATATATTGCTGACATTTGAGACCACCGGCGACAGCTCAAGGCCAGGGGCTCTTAACACTGATGCAATCGCGGACGGATTTAATATCGAAAAATGAAATGACAGATGAAAATAGCCAAGTCGAATCATTTTCTGTGACATTCATTGTATAATTAATGCTTCATTATTTATTGGATTTATTAATACATAGTAACCCCGATTAATGATTTTTTAAATATTATAATCTTTCCGTTAATATTACCCCTGTTGCTTGTTTTTACCTAAAATTTATTATTCCATTCGCAATTATGCACGTCATCATCGACCCTCTTTTGCTACCTCATTTTTTTGTCATGATGGATTGTATTGTCAAACATTTATAATTTCACTCATAAGCACACATGATTTCATTCGATCACTATCTTAACAAAACAAACAGAAAAAATAGCAATGAATTTTTTTTAGTTCTAAAAAAATTTATAAGATACAGTTGATAGCTATTTCGGGTCACTGTAGTGTATAGTTCTGATGAAGGTGTATCTTATAAAATGTTGTAGAACTAAAAAACATTACTATTTTTTCACCGTGTTATAATGGTGTTCTACCAAGTAAATGTCAATTCAATCAATAAAACAAACAAGTACTGTACGTCTGTAAGCGTCGTCTTGTTATGATTACAGCTTATGATGTTTCTGATGATGACTCACCTACCGAACACAAACTACACAAACTTTTTCATTATCCCAGCCATTGTTCAATTTCTCTTCGTGAATGAAGTTTGCATTGAATCGTTTTTTCCGCAAATATTTTCCAGGGTCCCTTGAAAAATGAAAAAATTGAAAAACAACTGTATCCGAAATGAGTGTATATAAAAAGCTTCGCTGTTTAACTTACATAAGCTTGCGGGCACAAGATTTTAAAAGCCTGTTGTTGACCTTCAGAACTTTTAGAATTAGTTTCTTTTTAAACAGATGTCAATGCCGCCAAATCAATAAGACTTTTCTGGTTTTTGTCTTTCTTTTGTATCTCACTGACGTTTTCGGAAACGCTTTTAAACAAATGTTGTAAATAATTAAGCTATACTTTTGTACGTGACACAAGGAACTTATTTACGATATTTGTAGTAAAAGTTACCGGCGAACTCTTTGTATAGATATTGATCGATCGACATATACGAAAGAAATAGCCGGTGAAGCTTTATTTTAGTCTCCATTATTTTTTAGAAAGGACCTTCCGACTCTTCCATAGCCTATATCGGAAACAACATTTTAATACAAATTATACTTGAATGTATAATAATGAACACTACAGTAATTATTAGGAAAAGACAACAAGTAAAATATCTCTCACGCTTAATAGTTTGAAAGCCCAAAAAATTTACACTAATTTATGATATCGACTGAAGGTGCTTGATGGAATTTCAATATTAAATTTTAATTGATACATCTTTGTACGATTCCACATGTTTTGACACTAACGACCCGGGTTTCGATATTAGGTTGTTATAGAATGCCTGAAGATGCCGAAAGGCGAAACCCGGGTTGTTAGTGACAAAACATGTGAAATCGTACAAAGTTTTAATAATTCAAGTTTAAATATACATTACTAAATTATAAAATTTACCAAAGATTTCGACGATTTATATAATGCCGAAATGTGTTTTGTTCTACACTTTTAACCTTTTGTATTTGAAACTGATTTTTCTTAATTCTTCATCCACTATTTAAGTGACTAGTATGAATTTTGTGCCATCGAGTGGTAAACCATAAAAATTCACCATCACTAATCTCAAAAATAAGAAGTCATTATCTCATCTATTGTTGTTTTTACAGTACTAGAATCGCTCAGTAAGAAATTTTACAGATTTTATTTTGTCACGTTTTAGTGGCGGACAAACCCAGTACTCCCTAATGCTTTTCTTTATTTTACTGTCAAGTGGCGAATCACCTCACTTGAATTTCCCAAACGGAAAAAATGTCCCGAGGAATAAAGTTCTCTTTGCCAAGTATCAAACCATTATTACGGCAATAGACGCGGAGGGAACTTTTATTATTATCTTATACAGAGCTAACAGAAAATGGTGTTCTGTTAAATTTTAATGGTGTTAATTGCTGATTTTTGATAGAATTTACGATCGTCTGCTTTAATATTTACATTTTTATAATATGACAGAACGGTGACAACTAATTTCATTTGAAATGATTTCTCGACGATTTTTATAAAAGTTCCATAAAATATTTAATATTATAGTAAGTACCGAACATTTTCTTGGTGTAAAAATGGTAATGATTTAATATTTTTCATTTATTTACTTTCACAGAAACATTACAAGTGTTGTCATCATTCACATACTAGAATCATTGTAAATAAATCGCAGAGCTTTCCAATATTACTAAACCATAATTCGATACTAGAAATAGTAATACAAATGAATCGCAGAAAATTCCATTTTTATTCAACTGACACTTTTTTTCTTGCGGATCGGTAAGACTCGAATGAACGACTCAGAAAATGTATCTAGTTTGATCAATACATTAAGGTCTCTTCTGATTCTAACATATTCATTTGTTATATAATCGCTTTCCTTAATTTTCACTGCAACGATTCCGCACACCTTTCATAAAGACGCCTTACAGCTTATTCAGTGCATCATCTAATCAAATTCATCAGAATGATTTAAATTTATGAAATCATAAACACTTTTTTCGATTTAGTTTCCATTTTTAATTCAACATTTTTAATATGAGAAACATTAGCACATTCAAAAGTAATTCTGGATTTTAATTTTGTAAAGCAATCATAAGTTTATCATAATATCATTATAATTAAAATTTAAATAATAATGTTCTATTTTTTAAGAGGATGTTAAGCTTATAATAACAAATATATTATTATAATATTTTACACAAAAGACTCTTATTCTCATTCTTGGATATTTTAAAGTATTCTTGGTGTATCTTTAATATTAGTCACCCTGTTTTTATGGCTTCCACTGCAGAATAATTTCTTCCCAAATCTCATCGACGTCCATGTGCGTCCTGAAGAATTCCCTGATTATCCCCGTGATCTCCCTATACGTACTCTTTTTCTTAGCAAATTGGCAATTGAAAGACAAGTGTTAGCATTATTTTGAAAAGAAATGCGTCTAATGAATTCACCACTCGACGAATAATAGTTTTCATGAAGGATACTTCGGGAAATCGGTGCAATTTGGAATTGTGAGACGCGAAAATAGAAAAAGATAAACTAAGAATCTACCAAATATATTTATTGAATCTTAACTTTAAGATGTCGTACGTTCCAGAAGTGGACTATACATAATTGTTAGTTACTATGTAGGATAAGAATATTTCTGTGATTAAAATAAAATAAGCAATCATTTTAATTCGGCAATATTTTGTTTGCACCTAAATTTAAAATCATAGAATTTTTGATCACTTTTATCTGGGCACGCATTTAAATTAGTAGAGAAACCTATAATTAACACATTCTTTTAAATTCAAAACAGATGATCAAGAATGTATCGATTCTGCGTGTTAAACACATTGATTACATTAATCTCGAAAGGAAAAATTTACCATAAATTAAAATTATAAACATGGTACCTATATATGACCAGTTTTTCCGCGTTATTATTACAGGCGTGGATACAATGAGTATAATTATATGTATACATATAAATTTGTTTATTTTCTTAATATATTAAAAAACATGGATATTTTCCGCCCGTATTAGTCCTATATATATATATATATATATATATTATATACAGAGGCTTTACTTATACACTTTACTATTACAATGTACACACTTTCTTCTTTTATCGACGGATTATTCGCGCAGATAATATAATATGTTTTCTTGTTTCCAATTTGACAAAGAAGAATCGTTCAACGTAAAAAATACAGCCAGACATTAAAGTTTATTTTCTTTTTTTATCAGCTCGTTTTATTTCGTTGCATTGAAGTAGTATGCACATTAACTGCCATTTCAATTCCATGCTTAAGTGTTCAGTTGTTACTACTAAGTTACTTCTTCTCGTCGAATATGGGGGGTTTATTTACGACTAACAAAAGCTTAAATATATTCGGTTCGATCAATAACAAGTTTATTTTTGTTTTTACATTATCCATTAACGATGGTTTTATTTAATGTGGTTTTTATGCATTCATATTAGGAAGGATACTGTAAGAATGCCATGTGTATTACTAATCAAAACGAGAGAAAAATCCCATATTTATTTCGCAGTATTTTGACTGATCGAAATTTCTAAATTTATATGCAAACGTTTTTTTTTGATTCAATATAAAAAATATATGCGACGTAGCATTTTTCATGCCAAGTATGAAATGACGCCCTCAACCTCGTAATTACTAATAAAATAGTTTAAATGTTTGGGGTATAAAAAAATATTAAAAATTACATCCCGTAAATTAGAGAAAAGAAATTAATTAACTAACTTAAAAAAACAAACCTCCGAAAATCCCATGAATTAAAATTATTAAAATATTACTAAAAAATTAAGAAATTAGCTTAATGAAATAGTATTTGGAATCAAGTTAAAATAATAATATGGAAACAGTGCTGACAAAAATACTTAATTAATATTTCAATAGTAAAATTTGTAAATGTTTTCTATGAGGTTATCTAGTTTTCTAGAAAATAAATCGATCATTATGAACTATGATATTTTAATAGCTAAAAATGGATTCCTGAAAATTTCTAATCGTTAGAGCACATATATATTAATATAGTTACTTCCAGAGAGAGGTGGTCTGAGGCATAGTGTCTCAACCTTTTTACATCCGTCGACCACCAAAAACTCAAAAAATGTTTTGAGGACCATATCAACATTGGAATAAAATAATAAATATTTAAATTATTGGTTTTTTTTATTCAAAACAATAAATTTTGCTACACCGTGTACTGATATAACAATATTTAGGTATATCAAAACAGACAGTAACAAAAAAAATATAATTTAAAAATCCATGAAATTCAACATAGAATTCAAGTTTATCGAAATAATATCACATCGTGGACCATACAAAAATCTCCGTGGACCACCGGCTGAGAAACTATGGTCTAAGAAGATGCATTCGAGAATAACTATTTAAGAGATACTTGTTAATACTCATCCATTTCGACGAAATGTTTTGGTATGACAATCGAAAATGAAAAATATAGGATTCCATTACTGCTACCGATACTTACATTAAAAATGGCTCAACTCACATTTTGTTTTAAAGTTTTCAATCCTTAAAAAATCGTGAATAAAAAAATAAACCTTAAAGTGTGACTGGCTTGTGTTTGTAATGTGGATATCATTAATTTGATTATGAAGCTACAATATGTTTCGAAAGGAAAATGCATTCAAAACAAATTGGATATTGATCCGTTATTCGAGTCTTCGCCTGTAAGATAAATTATGTTGTAATAGGTCATAGTGAACTCAAGAGATAAATGTTTATTTTAACACAGCTGAATATATCAAGGACAAGCTTTTAACTATCGATTGCAGAAGTCCATATTTACATTCAAAATGACGCGAATATCACAATATAGTTCAAATCCCCAAAGTTATCATGGTTACAGACAAATTTTCAGTTTGTTCAATTTTTATCAAACAATTTTCACCAGAAGCTTGAAATATATAAAAACTATCATCAGTTAACAAGTATTTGATTATTTTTGGTTGTTTTTCAAATTAACTGTTAATCAAGATTAAGCACTTTTGTTATCGTTAGTATCTTCAAGCTCGTAGTCTACTGACCGATCTAACAATCTGTACTCCCTTATTCTAACCCCAATCCTTGACTCATTACGATATAAAATAATATTGTATGAAAAATGAACTCTAATCAACTGTAAAACGTAAATTCATTAATGATATTTGATATAAAAATGCATCTATAAATGTGTATTTTTTTTTTTTTATAAAATGAAGAAAATTTATATTTACAATTTAATTAAGTGACAGTGCATAAAAATTATCAAAATAAAAACATATTTTACATTTATTTTACCACCGAAGATAAACTTGGCATCAAAATTATAATGATGGCATATGGGTAAGTGATGAAATTTATATCACATGCACTCATTCTAGAAAACATTAATTTAACGATGTGTTAATCGTAATTTTTATTCAATTCAACAGTTTAATGGTTATTATTTTATGCATAAGATATTATGAAACTTGTCGATTGATAAATAATGATAGACAGTATAAAAGCTCGTACTTTTAATGATGGTATCGATAAACAAATTTTTGAATATTATTTATATAATTGATAACGACTGTTTTTTAGGATCTTATACTTGAGCTGCAAACCAATCAAAAAAGTTTCTCAATACATAAAAACTACTATTTTTTTAGTAAGTTTCTATTTTTTTTTTAATATTGTATTGTTTTTTTTTATTTTCGATAAACTCCGCAGTTTCTTTGTGGAAGCGAATTTTCAACATCAATAAAAGTTGATCGAATTATTTTTCCACTTGGTGTTACTAGAAGTGACACGCTTTTGGTTTATTTATTCTCAAAGAACGCTAATCTAAAAATGCTTAAAAATAGCTTGTTTTTAATACTTTCGAAGGATTCATCGAGTTCATAAAATTTAAAATAAGTTTGATTGACACTTCTGAAAGAGACGAAGCTTTTTTAAATTTTTATATTAGTCTTGTTTGAAATTTCAATTGTATTGAGAGAAACCGATCCTAAGCATTCACATGAAAATTCGTGGAAGTATTAAAAAAGTGTGTTTTTAGTGTTTAAAAAATTATTTTAACTAGACTATATTATAGTTAGTGTACCCAATAAAGGAATGTTGTAATATTATCATAGCGGTTTTCATAACTACCATAAAGCTACTGCACTTTAATTCAGGCCACCTATAAAAAAATCCTAATAAAATCTCCCATAAACAATAAAATGATGCTTAGCGGAGAAATAACCGTAAAATATTTATTGAAAAATCTGGACAAAAAATAAAAACAGTAGTCACATAACTGCATGACGCATTCACTATAAAAACTGAATATTCGTTATAATAAAATTACCCCCAAGAGTTTCTTTTAAGTTAGAATGAAATAAAAACGACGAATAACAAAGGTAACTCGTTATTAATATAAACATTATTAATATTATATATATATTTATATATATTAACTCATTCGTTCAACTATTTTTTATCATTTTGAACCATGTGAGGAAAATCTTCTAAACTACAAAAAAAGCTCAAAGATAAAATAGAAATCGTACATTCAGTGTTCATTATAAATTGTTGTGATTGTTTGTCGACGCTTTCAGATTCTCTGTTGATTATAATAGTTGATTTGAAAAAAAAATATATATGTTTTTTAAATTATTTAATTTATTATTTGATACATCTACGTTACAAAAATTACATATTATCAGTGTATTGCTTTTGCAACGTCAAAATATTTAGATATTTAATGTTGTAAATGAAAGAAAAGAAAAAGGATAGCAAGGAAGTCAACCAAACAAGCTCGTGTAAAGTTTACTTTAATACATTAAAAAATAGTTTTCGGCTGACTCACTCTCGTCCACATGGAATGTGTCGATATCGGAAGCAACATTGTTGAAAATTGTTAATGCTTTTACCATTGGCATCCTCATTGGCAGACTGGTTCCACACTTAGGAAGAACAAAATATTCATGTCCACGAAATACACAATTTTATATTATCACGGATGGCAGAATTCTCATTTTAACTTATATTTTTTATATAAAAAGGTAAGTCTAGAGCAGCGATATTCAACATGTGGACCAGCTTTTATGGTTATATACAATCAGAGCCACAAGATACTATAACAAACATTTGGTAGTGTTTATTGTTAACGACCTGGGTGTCGCCTTTCGGCATCTTCGGGCACTCTATCACACGGATGCAACAAAACTAACAGTCAGTCTGACTTGTTCAAATTTCAAAAATTCTAAATTTCCTAAGCTTTATGTTGCAATCAGTCAGTCAACAAGCTGTTGGATACGTAATACGAAAAATGACCTACATAGTTAAACAGATACATAACAATTTAGTAATGAATCGGTCAACAGTCGAAAAATAAATTCATAAGCATTCAATAAATGAAGCTACTAATTGAAATTCATTTTATTTTTCATTCTATCATAGAAACATTATTCGGAAGCCTTTTTTTGATTAGTATAATATACATATTATATAAACAGGATCCGAATTAAGGTCCTTTCTAGAAGCCGGCCTTTTTTTCTCAAAAATAATATATAAATATTTTATCACATGAATTTTTATTTAATTTTATTCTAATCTTACCGAGTCAAATCGATTTACACCGTAATCTTTTTCCTTACATCGTTTGATTACCAACCATGTGATAGGATTATGTTATCGTCATTCGTTACTCATAGAAAGTGAACAGAAGTAATATATTGTAGGAGACGTTATTTCATCGCGTTATTTTTTGTTTTTCTTTTTTAGGTAATATGCGTCAAGATTCAGGATGGCTGCTTGCCTTTGTAAGGAAATTCAATGCAACCAGCGATTTGTATTTCACCCTTCACTGAATATAAACCTACACAGACAAGGGTGGTACAAAACATTATAGAAAATATAATAAAACAAATGATAGTTTTTTTATTATAAGGTCGTTTATCTTTGTGATACGGGTTTGACGAATAAGTAAAATAAAACGAGATAAAATATATTGAATTGAACAGTATATTGAAGATATTTATTTCATTTTAATCAATCTAAGATATTAAAAAATATATGTAAATTACTAATAGAATATATTGATTGAATTGGTATTCACTTGGTAGAACTCCATTATAACACTACTAGAATACTTTTAAAATTAATATAAAGACATCATTTATGGTATCGACTGAAGGTGTTTGATGAATTGACAGAATTGACGAACTGTTGCATACGTGTGATAGAATGCCTGAAGATTCCGAAAGACAAAACATGAGTCGTTAGTCACAAAACATGTGGAATCGTTCAAAGTTTTATCAATTCAAATTTGATTTTGAAATTCTATCAAGCACCTTCAGTCGATATCAGAAATTATAAAAAATGAAACCATATTGTTTAATTAGGAGCTTAAAAACTCTCAAAATCCCCATCCTGTAATATATCTGTGCCGGACTAGTACTGTGCTTGTAGCCTGTCGGACTAGTACTATGCCTGAGAATTGATAAATATGTCATTTTGTCTGCACGCCGCCGCTGTCTGTCTTGTTGTCGTCCATTGTATTGTAGAAAGGGCAACAGAATATTGAAATAATATGTGTATTTATGTAAAATGTATGAGCGTGTTTGTGATTGATTTAGTGGGCGGGTGAACGTGACATGTCATATCTCATATCGCAAGCTTCACTGCCTACCATTTTCAAGACCAGGTTTTCTCCGTATTTTTGTGTCTTTGTCGAATTTAAAAAAAGAACAACTAAAACATTACTTCAGTCTTGTAAGAAATATTTGGTCCGTTTAACAGTTCAAAACAAAAGCAAGCTTAGTTTACAATTAATCGATTATATACCGTTACATTATCCAACATTTTCCACTGTTTGAACATAATTATCAATTTTTACCAAACAAACCATGGAAGACTGGATTTTGTATTTGAAAATGGTCACTAATATCCCGTTTGACTTAAAATTATTTTCAAATACAAAATTACTATTGGAGGCAGGCATATTTACCGTCAGCATAGCATGTCCCGTTGTTATTTTACATGAAAAATAGTTTGTTATCGAATTGACTTGGTAGAACTCCATTATAAAACGGTGAAAAAATACTCACTCACATAAATATGAAGGTACATGGAGAGCTGGGTTAATTTACTGTTTCCGAAAAGTTCAAGGTATATTTAACAATAATTTGTAATAAAAACATATTTGGTCAATATGACAAATTTCTTTATGGATTTTTACAAACCAATTGTATCAAATATACAGGGCGGTCACAATACATAATTATGTTTAAATAAGTTATAAAATAGATTATTTTTCAAATCGTCTGTAATCTTCTTAGATTAATATCAAAACAGTTTGCGTACTGCTATTACGTAGAAGAATTATTTATTGAACATGATTTTTGTAATTTTTTTACTTATATCTGTCAATTAACATAGCTCTGCGGCATATCTTGTCATAAAACATAATCAGAGTTATACGGGTGGTTCTGTGACAAATAATTAGTTTGTGTACTTTTAAGCATCTATTTGACGTTGTTTCTTAGTACCTACGAGGCTTAAAAAGTGATAACCCTAGATGAGGACACAGTCGACAGAAGAAGCAATGTATCTATTATATATCAATGGTCATCATGTGCGGCCCACAGAAGATTTAGCTGTGGTCACCAAACGCTCCAATAATATGTGTAAAAATAATGTTTCTTTTTTCAAAATTCATTAGTACCGGTGTGGCCACGAAACATTTATATTGAACCGCTGATGTTTATATTGCGGCTACAGTAACATTTTAGGAAGGAACTACTGGTGTTTATTATATTATATACCATTTCAAGTTGTCTCGACAAGATTTCTGACAATAATTTAACAAAGCCTCTCATATTTTTTTCATAAATAATAAATAGTAAATATCTAGTACATGCTAAGAATAAATTCTCTGGTTATGGATTATACCAGTAAAGAAAAAAATGATCCTATTTGATTTTAAAACCTCTCAAACAACTTACAATAAAATCTTCAAATTCATACAACTTCGAATTGAACGAATCGAATAGAAAAAGAAACGTTTGATCGTGTCTAAAAATAATATTGATTTCAACTAATTTCATTCTTTAAACATGTGCATTTTTTGTTATTAGATACAATCACACATTATTTTACTGATTTGGGTAAAGTTACCATATTATCCATAGGCAATGTTGTTTGGCTTTACGACAGTAAATATATTTTTATTGAATATATATCAATTCATTGTCAACATAACATTCGCTTTATCTTTTCATATTCTTATATATATCTCAGCTAATAACAACTTTCTAAAGAATATTGATAGGTGTCACCGCCAACGAGCTATTTTTATATCTTAGTCAAATATATTTTAAAGTATATTTCTTAAAAATTGATACCATATTTATACCAAAATAAAATACTATATCAAAACGAATGGTCGTATTTAATGTCAATATAGGGGACAAAAAACGATTGTAGCAAACGTGAATAATGCCTCCAATTAGGCATGCAGCATAAGTTCAGCGAACAGAGAAGATGGCTAATTTTTATCATGGCGATCACGACGCGGTCGCAGCGTGATGATGGAGACCTTGGGGTCATCGTCATCGTATTCAGGGCAAATTTATGTAACCGACTCCTTGACAATATCAGGACGTGGTGGACATCTCATATTATTATGCAATGCATACACTGACTTTCAATAACGAGTCATCTACAGATTGGTCGTAAATATTTTATTACATTAATCAATCGAAATAACAATAAAAGAATTAAATATTATCACATTATTCTAAATACACATTTTTTTAGTACTTATTTCCTCAATATATTTTTTGATCAGGACCGGTTTCGCGAGCATCATCAGTTGGTAATGCTGGCGATGATCGAAACCGGTACTGATCAAAAAATATTTTGTAAAAATAAGTACTAAAAAATGTTTTTTTATTATTTAAAATACTATACCTTAAAAGTGATCACATTATTCATTTAAAAATTGAAACTGTTGTATGGAAATGAAAAACCACTGCGACACAAATTCAATAATGATAACCCACCCGATCTATTTGAAATGCATTTATCAACAATTAATAATATATTGATTACTAAAAACTCTTAGCATTTTTTTTTATTTCTTTTATTGTTTACTCGGTGTAACATTTAGTCATTACTAAGTTTGTTAAAATTGGAATCGCTTATATATATATATGTGCACAATATCAGCTAATAGATTGATACGATTTAAATACTAAATATTGTTGAATAAAACATAACTATATTTGTTATTGAAATTGTATGTAATAAATACTCTTACTGCGCTTGAAAATAATTATTCTAGTTGAGATCCTCACCTTCGCTAATTGTTAAATGAATCAAAATGAGGCGTTTTAAACGTTTGTAGATATTACATTTTAAAAAAAAATTTAATCATATCTAGCAGATTTTTGGGTCTGATTTATAACGATTATCTTTTTTTATAAAATATATTATCAAAATGACTAAAAATTTTTTATCATAATAAAACTTTAATTTCTAAGTACATAGTATCATTAATCTCATTGGTGTAAAATAAAATTTGATATTTTGTCTCATTTATTGTCTCAATAATATTTTTTAAAGCCTCCATTATTTAGAGAATTATATTATTATGTCTGGTTTAAAATAATTGTTTTTTATTTATCCTCTATCCCAATAATAATGGGCGATAAAAAATGAAGTGAGATGATTATTTTTTCAGTCTGCTTCCATAAACGGTTTGTCCCATTTAACCGTGATATTGTATCAGGCGATGACAGAGCCGAAACCAGGCGCAAATTTGTAACAAGCACATTTCTTATTACTGTCTTTTTTCTGAATTATTTGTAAATACGAGTATTCTTTTTTCGCATGATGCTCATATTCAAAATTATTTTATTATCTATCAATTTATGGATATCTGTGTTCCTGAACATTCTCTCCCATCCATACATTCGTAGCGAGAGCGATTAGTTTAGCATTCGTGCTATCTTAGCCGTATTAGAAAACGAGAGATCGCGGTAACCATATAAATAGGTATAAATCAGTTGACCATCAATGCCTATTAGCTATAAATTAAAAGACATCAAAATGATAATACAAAATAGTTTGTATGTATTATATTTTATGGTAGAATATATCAGCTAAGGGTGTTTCAACTTCGATATAATTTCATAAGGCACGCGTTTTTAAGTTTTACGCGTTTTTCATAAGGCAGTCACGTTCACGGATTTTATTTATTTATAACTACACGGTACAAAACTTACAAATTATAAATTCAATGCTTTTGCAACGTTAACATATTTAAGCTTAAAGTATTGGAAATAAAACAAATACACAGCAAAACAATCAACAAGGATTGCAAAAAAAGTCAATCAAGTAAGCTCATGAAATATATACTTTTACTGAAAAAAATAGCATGCGTCTAAACTCATTTTCGTCCACATGAAAATATGTCAACATCCGAAGAAATACTGTTGAACATTGTTGATGCTCTTACCATTGGCATCCCCATTGGCAGACTGGTTCTACACTTTGGAAGAACAAACAAATTATGATGAAGTCGAACTACCGTCAATAAAGTTATTTATTTTAATATTGTCCTGTTTTTACATATTTTGTTTTTTTTTTTAATAATTCAGTCATAGTTGTTAAGTATGAAACAATAATTAATACCTTGTAGTTGAAGAAATTATCAAAAATAAATATTTAATTGCCCATTTTTTATGATTCGTTACTGTCCAATAATAATCAGTCCCCTTTCAAACCTGACCAATCTGTTTTGTACACAGTTCAACGTACTTTACCTCGATGGAACAAACAAAACAAATCGAATTGATAAAACAGCGGAACCAAAATGTTATAAAAACAGCATCAAATCACAGGAATATACACCTTATATAAATGAAAAATACGAGCTTATACTCCTTGAATTTTTGTGTTGTATACCAATGATGTTGTGAATTGAAAAACACAACTTATGTCACATACAAAGAAGATTGGTTTTTGCTTGTATTATTGTTTGGTATTATGTTTTTGTTATTTTTTGTGCGCTGGTTTGCGCCTGGGCACCCATCAAAAAGTGCATTCTTCTAAAACTGCGGGACGCGCTTAGTATATCTAATTGAAAGTTGATTATCTCATATAGCATGAATATTTAAAATGTATATGCCGAAACGATAATTCGTTCGTTTTTGATATTTCTGTCAATTTTTGAAACACCGCCTAGTGTCATTTTTTGTCACGATTACCATTATACTTCCTGCATGAATATACGAGTTTGTTTTGAGTTTTATCAACATGATAGTCCATATTCCTTTTTATCATTATAATACACTTGCTCCGTATATGATAATGCTTAAATTTTCGTCCACAGCATTTTATTTGTAAAAATAATGATAGTTAAATTATATCGTATTGTGCATTTACGCGCACTAAATAACTTCGTTCGAATTTAGTTTTATCGGCTAAAAATGCTTGCGATGTGCGAAACTGACAGTAGTAAAAAGCTGAGCTATATATTTACAAATGCAGATTTCTTAGAATCTAGATTCTAGATGTTTTGGAATCACTGAAACAGTGTTAAGTTAGGTTGGTGCGCAGTAGAAAAGAAAACGGTGATCCAGCGCGCATCGTAAAACTGTCCTTGATCCCTGATCGCTCGTAGTAACAGGAGACCACGTGTTCATCTGTGACGTCACTCGACGCTAAACTATACTTACTACGGACCAACACATGGCAGACATGCTGTGTTGATACAGTCGTACACTTCTTGCACAAAGTCTTAGCTTTCACTGACCTGAGTTGATAGTAAGCAATAGTGTTTCCTTACACAGATTATTTCGTAAAATTGTTTTTTTTTTCATCAAAATACATTTCATCTATTATTGAGGACTCACACGACAAAAATAATCAAAATTGAAATACTTATTCTCCGAGTTCTAATAAAAAAGTCTTTTTTAATTTTTATTAAAAAAATTTGCATAACGTGGTTTATGTAAGTGATTCAAGTGTTCTGGATCAGTATACATATTGTTTATATTAGAATAGCCTCGATATCATATGTAAAAAAATCCTACACGTTTGTTAATAGAATGTGATAAGTATTAAAAATGTATATATTCTTTTCGCCTGAGTTAGTATTGAACCATTAATCACATATATGGTATGCATATAACGAAAACAAAAAAGCAACGATAAAATATCTATATTACAGCAACAGCATTAGAAATCTTTTTTTTTGTCAACATAAATAATTACAATAATATAATGTTTTTTTATTATTGATTTATTTTGTCATGCACTGTACACTCAACCACATAAGCCCATGCACATGCACTTGGCAATATCGCTAACCCACCTACACACGTAAACATATAAGTACGTTTGTAAAGATCATGATGGCTTTTATATGTTTTGGATTTCGTATACAAATGCACACACGTTGCGGTTGTTTAGATGTATTTCGTATAAGCTTGTATTTTATGATATATTTTCATTAGCTAAGCACAGGACCGTACTGAACTTATTTGGTACTACGGAGTAGCACACCCACTTAGACTCGGAGGTCATCTACCACAGTGTTCCCCAACCTTCTTACACCTGCGAACTGGTAAAAAAGGAGAAAGATCGCGTACCTCTAATACTAAAATAAAAATGATTTTTATATAATATTTTTTAAATCTTATATTGTGACAGATAGACATAACTGTAACTTACATAAATACATATATAAGAATCTGTAAATTTAAATTTGACAAAAACAATCTATTTTTTCCAATAAACTAATGCAAAACAGTCGTTGCATCTATGTTATTAGATATTCTTGGCTGCAGTGTTGTTTGTGAAAGTTATTATTGAGTTTCTTTGAATCGCACCATCCTACCAATTATTATTATTTAACAATAAATAAAAATAAAGTTGCAGGCGAAAAAATCTTATATTTAATAATGTTTCCAGTCTGGAGGAAAGTCTCTTCGGCCCAGTACAGGGTCGCGTACCACCGGTTTGGGGAACACTGATCTAGCATATAAAAAACGAATCATTACATGCTAGGATTATTGGAAATATCTATTATAAAATTAAATATATCAGTGTTAACATGAATATTATCAGTTCGACGATGACATAGTACGCTACCTACGATGGCTATGGGGGTCCAGGTGGCCGTGCGTACCCCTCTGAGTATATATTTAAATACATAATATTTTATTTGCATTACGCATATGCTTAATTGTCATAAAATTTTGTTCTAAAATTGAATATTTCAATTACAGATTCCTCTATTATTAATTATTTTATTATTTTAACACTACTTTCAAGATCGAACGCCTTAATCTGTGCGATATGTAGGTAACTTACACTATCTAGGGTTGGTATCCCTGAATGGAATATGCATACATTATTTCTTGGAACAGTTAATTGATTAGCATTTAAGCGATTAGTTCATTTTTAGTTTTTTCCATACTTCAACTTCAGATGATACCAATATCTTAAAAGTAAATACTGAAATGCCAATAGGTAGATCAATCAACAGTGCTTAAATTCGGAGAAAAGACATTAAGTATGTTTATAGAAAAAGTACGGTTTTTTTATTATTTTCTTTCTAACGGTCTAACCAGTATCAGTTGCAATCATTTGGGTATCAACCGTCAGAACAGTGATCACGCAAAAATTATTATACTAAAATACTTAACATTATTTAAAAAATCTATACATTGATTTGCATCCCATTTCCAATCATTTTCTAATTACATCATAATGCGGCTCTGACAAAGTTTTATAAGAAATGTGCGCATACATAGATAGTGAGGGTGTTGACAAGTTGTTTAAAATAACACGGAACACTTGCGCAGGACACTGACCTACGAATGCGGTTAATTATTTTAGATTAGCCAAAACGCAAGAAACTGCTGCCAACGCTGCGGTTGTAAACAGTACTACGAAAACGTTGTTTTCTCGGACAAATGTATATTATATGTGCGCAGTTTTGCAATAAAAGTATAATGAGATTTACTTCTAGTCAATTTCTGCATATAATTGGTATCATAAAACAAGTACCAATAGACAGACGTACCAATAGACAGACAGCAATAAAAAGTAAGGTTCACTTAATATATAATAAATTTTATCAAATGCATTTAAAGTCTTTTGATGCCTAAATATAATTACTTCTTAAGTGCGTTAGAGATTTTATTATCAATTTATGAGATGCTTTTTTTTAATTTGCAGTTAATAAATAAAAAAATCTATTATCTTTTTTCGATTGTTTTTCTTTGAAACGTGATTAATATTATACACTCTTTATTTAAGTAACTTTAGAGTTTTAAGAAATTATTTTTAAGAAACGAAACTAAATCACACTATGTATATGGACAATCAAAAAATATATCTATACATTGTACATTTATTTTGCGATGATACATATTTTTTTGTATATGACTGACACCCACCGGATCACGTTTTTTACGTTTGGAGTTCTCAATAAATGGTAATCAACAAATTTGATTTTTGGTACCAATATTCCAGGCAATTCTAAGCGCTTTTATTTTCGTCGTTCTGGATTGCACGATCGAGCGATTACGTTTTTCGAAAATTAGCATTGTCTTCAATAGCATTGATATTTTTGTTTGTTCCCACCAATGCCTACCTGTTCCTATAGATATGACGCAAAGAAGAAAAACACTGATCTTTTTAGACCTTCACCAAGTTCGCGTTGAAAGCTTTCTGTTGAAATGTTTTACGAAAAATTTATATCAAATTTGAATTATTAAAACTATGTAAGATTCCACATGCTTTGTCACTAACTGACCGGGTTTCGCCTTTTGGCATTTTCAGACATTCTATCACGCGAATACAACAGAACTGACACTTGGTCATTTGACTTTTGGAATCGTACAAAGTTTTAACAATTCTAGTTTGATATTGAAATTCCATCAAGCACCTTCAGTCGATGTCATAAATTCAAAATAATTTTTTTTTTGTTCAGAGTCATAGATAGATTACTGCCGACTTTTGTGTATAAGCAAAAAATACAAACGTCCTGTTTAATTTTATGATAATTTTTAAAAATTTTATGCAATAGTAAAAAATATTGAAATATATATTAGTATAGTTGAAATGAGCCGTTAATTGATTCTAAAAATAAATATTGATATTAGACTTTTTATGGTGGTCACCCGATCATACGTGTGTTTCGTGATGCACCTAGTAAGAGCATCACGCCATCTTAAACTGTTTTTTTTTTAATTTTTCCTTTTTGTTTTGTTTGTTGGGTCTTCTCGTTTTGTTGCCATCCCAGTTGTACTGCTTTCGTTTTACTAAGGTTTTTTTTTTGAACTTTTTTTCTTTTTGTGTAGTAACTTGTACACTTGTGCGGTGCTACACTAGAGGCGAAGCATTTTACTATTGGAAGAAGGATTGGGTCGGCTATTTTGAAAACGGAATTGATTAAAATTGAAATAATAATTTAACTTCATAATACTTCTGAAAGTCATAATTTTTCAATATTGGCGTAACAACACAAAGTGGATTTTGATATATATGAACCATTATACATATTCCTAACCGAATCCAAGAATACGTATTTTCGACCACTCTCTGTTACCAACGAAGTATTTACCTTCCTCTTCCGCGCCGTTCTAGATAACAAGATTTTACTTTATTAATTGGTCCATGATCGGCCAAACAGTATACATAATCCAACCAATTCATATTCTATACAGTGCTGGTATTGACGTATAGCCAATAAAACTCAACATTTAATTGTCTTCGCGATGTATCTATACAGTCGATTTAATGTGTATAATATTATTTACAAAATAGTTTATCTGTTATAAGAAACGTTAAACTAAATAACATCAAGATATAAAAAAGAATTGTTTATCTTCAATTATTTAAAAATATTAATTTTTACTTGGAAGGTCCTTCATATACATGTTACTGTCTGCCTACGTCGAGTGTTCACTATTTCATAGCACTATTTTGATACTATATTTTTCATTTTTTCTGTTTCGCGGAGACTTTAGTGTTCGATTTTGCTTCGTTGCACTTAAAATTGCGAAAATCATTTAATATAACTATTTAGTATCTACAAAGACTACTTTTATCAATTAAAATATTCGCTAGCTAGTTTTGTTGTAAGACGAATAGTAGAATGTAATATGTAGAATATTAACCGTGCACATAGTGTAAATGATGTATCTGTTACATATATAAATATTATTCATAATTCCAAACACTAAATATGGCTAAAATTGGTCTTTTCCACAATTAATTCCCGAGCCGAATCATAAGTTATATCCGCTGTTAAAGTGTCAACTGTAATAACTTGGTGGAAATGCTTGATATTTTCAACAATAAATAACACATTTTTTATTATAATTTCCCCATTAAATTTGTCATACATCTAAAGAATATTCCAACGAATTAAAATTATAATGAAAATAGACGTTTATGAAAGAAATTATGGAAAATTAAAATTAAAAGGCATTTATTTTAAATATCGCTTAGCCTCGTCATCCATTATCGTTTCGAAAAACAAACCAGCAGAAAGGCTAAGTTGATGCAGCACTATGCTATTACTAGTGTTCCTATCCTATCCAGTATAGTAAAAAGGTGGATGCACACTATGACTTTTAAGGTAATCAACGAAAGCTGAGCACTTGTATTAAACAATAACCGGACGAAACATTAATATCGAAACAAGAAATGTTTAAAACAGTAGTGAAGCAAAATTGAATATATATACTGGTGTTTTCTTCTATCTCAGTAACAAAAAATAACATAATTTAAACAATTTTTAAATATTATTACCATAGTTTTCAAAATTCTACCACTATGTTGTTTTGTTACCAAATTTTTTTTTATTTTATTAAGACAAATGAAAATTTTGCAATAGTCTAAAAGCCGAAAAGCTAGTATATTAATTTTGTGTTCGAAACAAATATAAATAAACAGTATATTATTCAAATATCTTAAAAACATACAATTGAGTACCTAGTTATATGATTCTATTTTATTTATTTTTTTGCGCATGTATTGTACCTAATAATATATTTCGTATGCCAACAATTTATGAAAAAACTGTCACAAACCGAAAAATGATGGCTTTTAACTGTGAATTCTAAATCAGTTACCTACTTCAGTATTTATTTTAGTCTAATAATGACAGCCATATCTCTAACTAGAACAATAAGTAAGTTATAAGAATTTTTACAATTTAACGAAAAAAAGGAAGGTCAAACTCCAAATGATTTACTCAGGACATAAAAATTCGGATTGTATCGGTGTAGTGCTTATGTTGATACATACAAAATAATGGAAGGATTGTTTTTTAACTTTCCTTAAAATGTACTTCTCTTTAATTTTACTGTCTCAATGTTACATGTCCCCACTAAATATATTAATATAAATTTATTAAAAAAAATGAACAGCATCTACCTCCATTCAATCGTTGCTTTACTATCTACTACGCTATCGATAAATACTATGCTTTAACTTTTGTAGTAAGAAGCACACATGAAAAAAAGTCGAAAAACAGGTCCCGGATTTAAAATTCGACTACTCATTTTTGACATAAATAAACATCTGGGGCATATTTGACTTTCAAAACATTGCGATTTTTTTCAAACGCATTAAAAATAATGCATTAAACCATTTAAACATAACGCATTATTAGCACCATCTTTTATCTAATCATATTAAGCTTTAGATAAATTTCTTAAGCATAAAATGAGTATATATTATATACCGAGAAAATCAAGACGGTATTGTATCAATCAAGTAACTAGACGTTAATTTGATCTAGGACATTTACTATCGATAAATTATTGCACTATTAAAATGAAACAGTAAAAGTGGGTCCCCAGTCCCCAGAGTGGAGAAGTTTTCCGTGTCGCGTTCTACAAAATTAAAAAAATTAAAACTAGTGAACAAGAAATCACAATTACATTTTTTTCAGTTTGAGAATCGTTTATCGCATCAACCAAACGTTTTACGAAATGGTTGTATTCTCATTATTTTTTTTTAGGGATTTATGTAAAATTGTTATTGCTATAATTTTTTTAAACAATATATGCGATTCTTCATTTTACCATTGCATAATATTTCACACTGAATTACGTCGTATATATTATAAATACATTTATTCAAATACAAATGTTTACCTCATCAAAACATCGATTACGTCGAATAAATATAACACTTGCGCTACATTACAGCTATAAATAATACTCATCACTATATTTCCGTTAGCGCATTACTTAATTTTTTCCACTCAATAGATGATTAAAACAAAAACACAAGCTACAGCCAAGTAGTACAGTATAATGTAATAAATTGATTTTTATTATTATAAAATATCAATATTAATTTGATAGAGGCTTTACGCTTTATATAGGATATAATAGCCCGATTTATAAAACCTTTATCGCTTAGTAAAATCATCACTACGTATAAATAGATCCGTTTCATTTTTTTCATCTGTACGACAAAACTACAGTTTGAGACACGATTAATAACAATTTCTAAGAATTAGTGTATTCTTCAAATAAAAGACTTAGAGCAAGTTTTGCTATTTGCGAAATCGCTATTATTTATATTGAAATATAGCGGCCTTTTAAATTTCATTTACAATTTTTGAAATTTTTTAGTTTTATTGCGAGCAAGAAACAAGCTTGGTGGTCAAAACAGGAGAGAAGACGTATTGGGTACCTTTTCTACATAGCTATATATATAAGCAAATGTTCGTTTAAGCATAGTTCTGTCGATGGCGTTAGTTAAAAAATTGTTGAAGTAAAATACATTGCTATTTTTTCATCGTGTTATAATGGAGTTCTACCAAGTGAATGCCAATTCAATCAACATACAGAGGAATTTATTTTCTGCTTGCACAGTTGCTCCCAAGACACTCTCAATTATGGGAAGAAAAGCTGTAGATGCGCGTAAAATTTATTTCGCCTCTGGATTCTACGACAAAAAAAATATATTTATTTTTGATGTGAATACGAATGAAAAATAAATGACCAAATAATATATCGATTCGAATGATTGTCAGATGTCAGTGTTCCTTCGAATAGAATAAACATGTTGCATTTAGAAATTTAAGAGTATAATTGCTGGAGTTTGATTATGCAGTGTTGTTGCACTTTCATGTCTCGTTTGCAAAGTTGCAGTAAGTTGCAGTCAGCCGTCCGAGGGAGTGTGGGTGAAGGGCCGATGATCCTTTGCGAGGATGTTACTTGCTACAGCCAGCAGCGTTGCAAATAAAATTATGAATTATTTATACTCACTCGTTCTGTATAATGTATACACACACAATGTTGTAATGGCGTGTGTAATTTCAGTTTCTAAATATTACCATAATTAACATATATTTGATTTGATAGACTCATTGGTTACTTGTTTCATTCTTAATAAAAGAATCTACGATAGCGTTACGACATAGTCAATATAAAATTACAAAATATATTATTATGTTTGTAAATCGACGAAAAACTAAAATGAATCAATAAACTATTAAATTTAAATTAATGCCTAGATGCCTTACATGTTTTACCCCGTTGTGAATCATTTTGAGACTTTTTATTTTTTTCTGATAGTTCTCAATTAGATAATATTCATGACACATCCAGTACACAAATGGTATATGAAAGATTAATTTAAGTTAAATATGCATTTCTCGTTGTTTAAAGATTTGTCTAATACAGCTCTGCATCGTGAGAAGAAATCTCAGGCGCAATTTAATCACTCATTGACTTATTCCTTAATTGTAAAATATACTATGCAAAATATAACAGCGAAATGGTTAAATTCAATTATAGGCAATTTTTATTTTGGATAGCTCATAAAACATGATTCAATTTAAATATAGTTTTTTTTTTTTTTTTAATATTTTAAGCAATTGATGCTTTCTATTTCCCGAGTTTGCACATAAACGCATTCACACGTGATTACAATTTCGTGTGCTTTAAAACAAACAAGGTGTGTGTCTAGTGTTGTAGTGTTCAGACTAGATTTTTAAAGAATACACATTTCCTGATCGCACGTGATTCTATGCGTGAAGGCGAAACGCGTTATGAAACGCAATTAATCGACTGTGTAATGTATGTGCGATTTTTTTTTTTTTATATTTCCAATTAAGAATGAAAGGATAGTAAAATCAATGTTACTACACCAGAATTATTTAGAAAAGTTGAAATTTGTATATCATATTGCTAAAATCTATTGTCTTATATGTATTTAAGAACAATAAAACACAATGAAAAACTTCAGCCCTTTCATTGTGTTAAAACACTCCGAGGGCTGCATCGTGAATAGCACTTAAGTAAATAGATTTAATCATTTAGAAAGTGTTACTATGATTTGATTAAAGTTTTATAAAAAGAAAAATGTAGGGTTTCATACGGATACTTTCTAAGTATTGATTGGATACCAAGATTTTGTAGTGACTCTGGTGAATTACGCATAAAATGTCACTCATAAAATTATGTTCGTCAGAAAATTAATTTAATTTTTACAAAAAATATTTATGAATTACATAATGATCAAAAATCTAATTAAATTTATGTATACACATGAATTAGAAATTGATTTGAAAACAAAATACGTCACTATCAAACAATTTCTGAAATATAATTTCATTCAATCCAAAACTAATATGTTATGAAAATTGTTCTGAGTTCTAATTAGAATCAGAGTGGATTAGCTTTAAAAAACTTTGATTTTCAATCTCATCGTAATAAAAACCATTTAAAATATTAATACTGTAATTTTACTGAACACGTGCAGTGTGTTTGAAATAATCATTGATTACTATATAATAGCTTACGTATAATTACCAGATGCATGCCCCAATGAATGCATTGTTGCATCAGACCTAGAGTGCAATGGCGTTGTCATAGTAACGGAACCAGCCTCTTCCAAGCTAAGAGGTCATGACCTACTGCGCTCAATTTTCGCGAATGCATTTAATAATGCACATTTGCATCAATAGAACCAGATGTGCATTGTTTCAATCGAAGTGTAGAATTGTATAAGAAAGATGACGACTTCATTTTACTTTGGTTATATCAACACTAAGCCTAATTATATAAGCATCCAAAAGATGCGGTTTTTTATTAGACATATTTTTTTACTGTACCGCTGTACCGTAGTTCGTGGGACCAATTTACTAAAAAATCGTTGTTGTAAAATTGCTACGACGGTATTTGATTTTAGTAAAGAAAACAAAACAAAAAATTATAAACTTTTTATTTAACTCAGTACTATACTTTGTTATAGTATAATATTCTTAACTCTGAAAATGTCGCTACTTTACTATTATTTATAAAAGAATTTGATTTGTCTGTTCTACGAATGAAGGAAATATTTATTTTACAAACAAAATAAATTTATACAAAAACTTTAATAAACGGTTTTATATTTCAATTTTAATCTTGTTTACTTTATATTATTACTGAAGTAGATTTACTCTCAACTAGTGTTGTTTCATAAAGTGCAATGAATTGCAATTATTTTATCAGTAAACCAATGCGCCAGCAACTGTTGACGATTATTTCACAATAACGTATACCGTAGTTGATAGTGAAAGCTAATTATCAATAAAATGCAATTATTCCAACGACAGCGTTTCGAATTATGTTTTTTTTATATTCTACAACCATAGTGTTGTGTAAAGGACATTTACTGTACACTATTAAACAAGTATCATGTTTTATTTGTTAAACTGGATATATTGTGAATAACTATGCATTTTTTTTTATTGAGAGTATAATAATCGATGCAGGTCACAATAATTGATACTATTAGGATTTATAAATTATTAGAAGTATATGTAATAATTGTCTATAAGTATTAAATATTAATTTAATGAATCTCGTAAAACTCTAATATATAAAACATGAACATGAATAGATTTATTTTGCATCTGATTATTGGACTTCGATCAGGGTTTCTAATATTTTATTCCATGGAAAGCAAATAGGTGATCCACAAAATTTTAACAGATTCATACATCTTTAGGTTTTATTCTCATTAGACAAAATTAAACCTTTGCGATCAGATAATAAATAAAAATTGATATTCAATATGTAATACTCTTTCAAAAAAAGTCAGCCTATATTATATTTTATTTCTGACATAGAACAACACTTATCAATTAGCAAGCGGGAAAAACTTTCATTATAATTCTTTCGACTCAACAAATAGAGACACAGCAAGATTTAAATATTTAAATTCAAATTTGAATTGCTGAAACTTTGTACGATTCTACATACTTATATTTAATTAAAATGATTTCTTATTCACCTTCTACACTCACACCAATGACGTGCAGGCATGCGGATGCTACCACAATCACACTTATTAATACATATGGACTTTTATATAAATTTCAAGCCAGAGATATCTACAGAATGTCATCTGATTTCCATAATTGTTCAATGTTGACCCAATATCAACTTAATCATATTTGAGCATTAGTGCGCCGTAGAGAGCGTTATTAAATTTCACCATTTTTTTACTTGAATTTATATATTTTTGTTGTTATAGCCCTCGAAGCATTTATACAGGTTATCCTCGACTTACGACCGAGATACGTTCGCGGACTTTGGTCGTAAGCCGAATTGGTCGTAAGTCGAATTTCATACAAAATATGTAAGTACATACTTACATATAAAGATCATAAGTGTATTTATTTATATTTTTGTTGTAAAATTTATACATATTTATTAATACAAAATAGAATATTTAAAATCTTTCGTCATCCGTACTTATATAAGTCCAATCTATTGGCTCATCATCAGTAGTGGAAAAAAGCAGTAGTAGTTGATTTAAAAAACATATTCAATTTTAGTTTTTTCCCTGTATATTGCAGTGTAATGCAATTAAAAAAAATCCTATTTTTTGGTCGAAAGTGCGAAAAGTCGTAAGTCGAACCGTCGTAAGTCAAGGACTACCTGTATATGAAAAGTTAAACATGATTATCCATCTATTTATTCTGGGAAAAAACGTTGAAGTCGAAACGTCAAACAGTCATATGCTCAAAATTGAGAGTTTATTTGAATGAAGAAAATATGTTATTCGACTGGGTATCATTTTTATCCGTGAAAAATATTCATTACATATTCCTCATGCCATAGTTACATTTGTTTTAAATTGATAAGTCACAGTTCATGAGTGGCGCGTGCCGATATGATTTAGAAGTTATCAAGTTAGTATTTGTAGTACGTATCCAGTCATTTCTAGTAAAAGCTGAAGTACTCAACTAGCTATCTGACGTGAACTCGTGACCCCGTATAAATCCATATATACACAATAATATAGCATAAAAATGATTAGGACAAAGCTAGATTCTACTTTACTACTTTCATATTTGAATTGAAATGCCGTATTATGATAGAAGAGACTTTGTTACACAATTATGTTATATATAATATATATAACGTTGATAGAGGCATATGTTTTGCTTCTTCGAGAAACGTTTTCAGGCTAACTTAAATTCTATTACCTTAATTTATTATTAACTTACTTCAATTATATTGTATTAAGAGGCACCTGGCGGAATAGCTTTGAAAGGTCCTTTATACCTACATTATAACATAAAGTGCCGCTTTTTATTCCAAAATAAAAAAAACTTCATTGTTAATATCTTATAATCACTGATGTCAATGAAAATGTCGTAGGCGTTCCAGTGAAAACTAAGTATATAAAAAAGCATTGACTGTCTATTAAAATATATTTATATCAAATTTGAATTGTTGCAATTTTGTATGGAATACCTGAAAATGCCGAAGGACGAAACCGTCGGGTCGTTTGTGACAAAACACGTGGAATCGTACAAAATTGCAACAATTCAAATTTGATATTGAAATTCCATCAAGCACATACAGTCGATATCATAAATTATATATTTATATATTCCTGCGAAATTATTATAATTCAATGTTCATCAAAAGTATGAATATAAAGTTGAATTACAAATATTTAGACGATAATTTTAAATTTTACAATCGAATTAATCGCAATAAACGAATTAAAAGATAAACTAACTTTTGAGTCACCTAAGGTTCGAAGACCCCGTGTGCTTCTGACTTATCTGCCATTGTTGATACATAATATATGTTGCAGATAAATACGAAAATTGATAACCATGATTCTAATCTAAATATATTCTTCGCGAGATTTTTCCTACTCTCTCTACTGTAATTTAAAAGCAGTATAAGAGAGATAAAGAGAGTGATTCGTGACAATTCTTTTATATAAATGGGTAATGACACTCGTATAGTTAATATTAAAATGGGCAAAATAAATTTAAAATATCGAATCAGGAAGCTTGATGAAAGCTCAATTCAAAATTCACACTGTGTACACTATTTTGTCACCCGGGTGTCGCGCCTTTCGGCGCGAATCCAATCAAAGTGATGACTGAAGTTAGTAAACAGTTGTTTTAAGGTATTAACTGTCACTTCTTGGTAGCAAGGCATGTTTTAAATAATAAATACATTTTTTAATACATTTCTCAACAATATATATATTCTGATCAGTTGATAATGTTCGTAAAGAGTGAAACCGGTCCTGATACTGTGGAAATAAGTACTAAAAAACTCCATTATAACACGTTAAAAAAATAGCAATGTATTTTATTTCTTCATTTTTAGATATATTGTAGTTGATAGCTATTTCAGCTCACGAAAGCCGAACATATTATACATCGTTATTTTTTCACCTTGTTACTAAAAATTGTGTTTTTACTCTTTTAAATAGGTATACTGCACAGTGTTGATTTGAATTCAAAATGTATATCTGAATTAATGCATGAATCTGTGTTAATGACTACTGATATGAAACAATGATATTCAAAGATGGAATATTTGTTTCAAATTTGTTTGAAGTGTGCATATTTTAAGCGATTCAAATTTGGTCAAGATTTATTAGAAAAACATTATATGTTTTATTATTTTATTTATCTCATGAAAACTTCAGCACTCATCTACAAAAAGTAAGCTTGTATAATATATTGTCTACCAACGCATTATCTTCTAATAATAAAAGGTAGGACCAGAAAATACGATAGGTACCATTACACACAGCAAGTCTTTAAATTACCGGTATTATGTTTCCGATCGTTTCAGTGTTTTAAACACATCACTTGTGAATGATAATAATTTTACATCTTCTAAGAAGTGGATATAAATGGTGTTTATCACCCATTTTGAGAGACAACAGCGCTGAATAACAATCATTTTGAAGGAGGCGAAACAGCATGCCAATGTGTTAGAAAATGTACAAGAGGTTTTCAATATATCAAACATGAAAATGAATTATGACACTATACGGAATCCATTTGTTTTCCAACAAATTTTATTTGTACATCGTCGCGTTTTCAACGGTTTTCGTTTTATTTACACAATAAAAATCGGGAAGTTTATTCATTAGTATTTAAATTGCGTGCTAATTCCTCGCCCCTCAATGTGGTCCAGGAAATCAAAAAGGTTGGTTATACAAGACTGAAATGACAATATTATCAAGTTTTACGACGTATTTATGTTTTATTATCTCTTTGTTCAGAATTTTATAAGGTGACATTAATGATTGATTTTTAATATGACAGATGAGACTTAAGTGCCATAAACTCATTGTTAATGTGGCACGAAGACTGCCATTAAAAACCGTAAGTATATTTAATTGATATTTTTATTATATATACAAAAATTTGTGAAAACTAGCGAGTAAAACATTTTTTTTGGGTTGAACATTTTATTACAGAATTGTAGTGTCAACACGACGGAAAATTGTCAATTTATGTATACTTGCAGCATATTTAATTAAGTAGGAGGTAAATAATCAATAATTTTTATTTATTATAAATTTAATGAAGAATGAAGAAAATACAAGTAGAATAATGCAATATTGCGTTTCTTCATAGAATAAGGATTTTTTCGAATGAAATTTTCAATTTAACATTCCACATAAAGGAATACAACCAGGGTATGGAGCGGAAGTCTTGAAATACGAGCGATCCCAACTATCTTTTCGATTACACGATTTCGAAAAATATCTCAATGAACAAGAATAAATAAATCGTCTTCGTTTGAGTTCCAACATACGAAAATTTGGGAATTTGCCGTATTGGTTGGTTGAATTTTATTTTAATGCACATAAATGGGAAAAGTAGGAAAAAACCAAATTATCATTTTTAAGTCCTAAATAAAACTAAAATATGCCAGACATATATAATATTGTAATATTTTGGTCTTTTCATTATTCATAATAACGTAAAGAATTTTTTTATCGAGAGAAGAACTCAATATTGATCATTTGGACTTAAAAATGTTTAGAATGAAATGAAAAAAAAGTGTATTTGTTTATTTGATGTCATATGTTTTTCTTGTTTGACTAATTCAACCTGCCCCAAAAATAAATCATAACACCCCAACAACCTGCGCTTTGTTATTCTTCACATTCATGTTATCAACACTTACCGCCTTTTATCTGTTAGTTATTCCAAATATTTTCATTAAAGCTCTGGCGCACTTTTGTCACCCTGACTGACTGTACATTATTTTAATTTCTTTACTAAATCATAAAACACTAACTCCACATCAACGCTAAAACACTTGAACGCGTCACGTGCGTTGGAAAAAGATTGTTTACGATGTTAAAATATGATCGAGGAAAGGGCGTGTGCACAGTTTTTTATTGATACAATTATTTTAATATAAATTTGATAAATTTTGTATTACACTAGGTATGTAACTAAATGTGACTCGTGTTTCGTATTTGAGATTTATTATCTATTAAATTTTATGTCGAAAATTCTTCTTGAAAGGGCGAAACGCGTTTTAAATTTAAGCTCAAGCCAAATGTAATAAGAAAGTTACTAATCCTTTTTTATCAAAAATTAACTGTTGTTAAAAATTATTTGCTCATTCAGATATTTTTCTTGAGTTTACAAGAATATCATTTCGAAGATATCGATATTTAGTAATATCAATTCACTATATCTAACATATGAAAATAACATTGAAATACTAAAACGACAACTAATGCTTAGTTATTACTTAAAAACTTTATTAAATTGGAGACAAAATGAGCTGCTGCATAGTAGTTTTTGATGAAAATGATAGAAGAAACTTCTTGATGTTATTATCAGTACAACCATCTAACTCGTTAGGTTAGAATAAATAAAAGTAAAATGCTTAAAGGTTGTTCAATAATCATTAGCACTTTTACTATGTGCACACATATTCTTTCACATTTGAATTGTGTTAACTTTTTGTTTTATCTCTAACGACCCGAGTTTCGCCTTTCGAAATCTTCAGGCATCCGTCAATTTAATCTTTACAATTTTTGTAAAGATTAAATAAAATAAAATCTTTTACAATTACAAACTTTCTACTCCTCCAAACAAAATTTTGTATTGAATTATTGAACATTTTTAATATTATATTCGTATTTTTTAATATTGGAGCATCATACACAATGCGTGAATATTGGGTAATGACAATTCATATTACGAGTAAATACAAGTTTCACAATGATTTAATTTTTATTTAAGTAAAATATAACTTGTGTAATTACCTCCAATCGTTTCTGTTTCAGGTATCCATTCAGCTAGTGTTGCCATCACATGTGCGAGGAAAAATAATAAAAAATAATAATACGAAAATACATAACTATACGGGCTGTGTTGCCAGTGTATCAACTAGCCAACCTGTTTTATTTTTTCAACGCACGCTTCTAGTGAAAAAATCAACACGTGTTCTTTTTCCTAGTTTTGTCAGATGACTTTGGGAGATGAGCAGAGCAAAGTGTGCATTACATGTACACCGGGTTCATAGAGTCAAATGAATATACAGCATGAAGGTGGTACAGTGTAATTTTGGGTAATAATCTGACTTGTTTTGGATTATTATATACGATGTAAATCGTTTTTCTCTCTCGGCTCTTGAATGATATCTTACATTGGAGATAAAATTGGTTTCGAAGGTTATTAAATATTTAAAGAGACTTTCTTTTCTAGTTTAGTTAAGTAATACGTTAACATAAATAATGATTTCGTATTTTTTGAATTAATTTGTTTTGATTATCATAATTTTATATCAATAGACATTGACTACTCCCCTACATACAAATTTTTATGGGGGAACAGATTTTTTTAATACATAAACATTTTGTTACACAGCTGTGAAAACTTTCTTTTTTCGAAAAGGATACGTAAAGAAGAAGAATACTAGTGAACAGTTTTTTTTATACCACGGTGAAAAAAATAGCAATGTATTTTAGTCAAAATTATTAAAAAAAAATATAGTTCATAGATATTTCGGCTCCCGTCATCGTCAGAACTATGCTTAAACTAACATTTGCTTATCTATATATATATATATATATGTGTAGAAAAGGTACACAATACATATTTTCTCGTGTTTTAACGGCCTGGCTTGTTACTTTCTCACAATAAAACTAAATTTTCAAAAATTGTAAATGAAACAAAAGGCGGCCATGACAATAAGTTTACACGCGGCACGGAAGTGGTCATTACGGAAGAAAATCAGACCACCCCCCGGGAATAGGTTGAACTAATGGGGACGATAATATATTAGTTTGTTCGTTAAGAATCTGTTGTGATAATTGATGTCTATTGATTTCCAGCTGTTCCAAAGCCGTCATTCTGCGACCCGTTTGCGAGGAAAATTTATAAATCAACGACATCTATGCATTCAAAAACAAATATATATTATTTTTTAACAATAATTTCATAAAACTGACCGTACAGGAGTTTTGAGTTTGTAAATGTCGTTACCAGCCAAACAACGTTGACGTTTAGGTCTGACGTCCGAATCAAGACGCTTATCAAAAATATTTTGAAATAAAAACAACGAATATTATCTGGGTTTACCTTTCTTTAAGTGATGGGTTTAAAAATGAGATTTGAAATGCACGCTTTAAGTATAGAGTTGCTTACGACCTAACCATATTTGACTCGGACCTTTCTATCTTGTGTACACTATCCCGTTACAAAATATTATAATGAAATTATATGTATAGTAAATTTAAAAAATCTTCGTTTTGTTTTTATTACAAAGTTGATAAAAAAGGTTATTTTAAGATTACTTATTCATCTCTAATTGATCAAAAATGGAATTTATTTCGTTAGTAAATTTTGACGGCTATAAAAACACCAACAAAATATGTAACATAAAAAGCGAGAAAGTAAGATTAAATTGAATCTTTCTTTTTTGTAAGCATTTTTTAAAAAATATATTTTAAGCAATCCGGAGCAGAATTGTAATTCAAGTATAACTAGTGTAGTAGTGTAGTGTAGTAACTACTAAATATTCATAATGTGAATTTATAGCATTAATGTTACTATTAAGAACGCTTGGTGTATTTAGTATAATAAATAAACTTTTGTATGCTTCCCTTTATCGTTGTAGTTTATTAATTTTCTCGCCTTACGCCTGTCGATGACGATATATACACATATCTTGAATCAACTTAATAAAACAATTCCTGAATACTAGTAAAAACTTCGAATATGTATCGTTTCAACATATTCTCTAATAAGCTAAGCAAAGAATGTTCTAACACCGAATATTTAAAAAATAAATTCAGCAGTTATGGAGTTATATTATAGATTACAGTAATCATCAAGATGAATGGGGTTAAATTTTAATACAGAACTTACTAACACATAACCGTTTTCACACTATTTACAATCTCAAATCTGTCAGTATCAACCAACAACACTACGTAATCAGACATATCACCACCTGAGACATTAGACGTCAATAAATGCGATAAGGAATATTTTTTTATTCTCAACAAATAAAAGAATCCTAAAGTGAATTTTCGAATAGAGAATTTTTTTCATTTAAATTACTTATAATTGTATTTCTTCAACAAAACGTTTCACTAAAGTAACCACTCGAAAAGCTCTACGAATTTCAAATAGATATATTTTTTTTACATACGGTAGCATCCGTGACCAATCACTTTCGATTTAGTTTTTGATATCAATTCCTACAACCCTCGAGAGCTTTAGATTACCTTTAAGAGAAGATAAATAATTATACCCAAGTCCATAGACAGACACGACCCTTGAATTGATTGGTTCGATAACAATCCAGATGTCCAAAAGCTCCATTGCTCGCTTGTTTATTTTTTCAACAGGATTATTTTTTGTCGACGTAACATAAATGAATCTGAACACGTCGCCTGTGGGATGTGAATATATTTATATCACAAATTTGTTAAGGATTGGATAAAATATATAAGGTGCATTGACAATGTGTTTGAGGATACGAAAGAAAACCAATTGAAATGAAGTTAAATCAACTGATGACGAACGAGGAATGCGATTCTTCAACGCGCTCAATTTAAATTTCAATCAAGCTTTCTATCAATCGTCTTTTTCTCGTATAATGAATATAAAAAGTTTTGTGAGACCAGACATTTAAAAAAGTATTTCGCTGAACGAACTTCAGATCAAGAATTCAAAGTTTACGAACCGCTAAGATCGGTATAATGAAGTATAATTGAAAAAAATCATAGAATCATTCTGTTGTTTTCCAAGAAAAATTCAATGGAATTATTTCTTACCATTTGGAGTACGTATTAATGATCGCATTATTGCCATAAAAAATTGAATTGTTTGTCAATTATATTATGGACTAGATTAGAATTACGTAAACAATACAGTATATCAAATTGCATGCTTTCATTTTTATTATTGTTTTCTAATACCGTGAGAAAGCTCTTTATGACATATAAAAATCAAGGAAGTGTAATACTTCAAATCTTCTTATTATATAACGTAAGTAGCCAATATATCACATAAGTAGTAATTTTACACTTTATAAGAAAATTTTAGTCCAATAATCACGTTAATTGTTATAATTTACTTTTAAGCAAGGAATCGTAGACACAATAGCTTGATTTGTGTAAGCTGAGGGACTTGTTATTATTATATTTTATGTGTTGACATTTTGTTTATCGAGCAGAGCAAACTATAGAGCCACCAATTCGTTGCATGCCCACTCATGTTTCCAAAATATTTATAAGTGATTATTAAAAATTAAATGAAAATATTACGGTAATTTTTTTCACGTGGGAAGGTCATAGGTTCTCCACTTTTGGCAAATGTCTACTATAATCTTGGTGCCCCCTAAAAGATTTTAAATAAAAAACACATTGTATTTTTCGATTTCAATTCATGTATTTTGATTTGGAACGAAAGATTTCTGTAATATTCTTATTTTTTTCCAACTATCATCGATACAATCCAGGAAAAGGGGGGTAGTGATAGGTAGAATAAAATTCTATCCAACCTCTCATTGTCTTTCCTGTGTATATATATATATATATACACAAGACAAGAGAAGTTTCAAGATAATCTCGCAATTTTTTTAAAAATCTTTAGAAATGGTTTGTGAGTTAATTATTGACTCCTTAAATATTTTATATTCCATCTCTATTTATCGTATTAGGAGAGGTCACAAGGCAAATTGTCTTTCTCTGTGAAATAATTAAAACAAAGCAATTATTATTCATATTATCTAAGATCAACCATGTTTACATTAATAAAATAATTAATCAAATTTATTTTTCAATTAGTATCGATTAACAATTTGTATTGATTCAATTTCATAATATTTAATCTTTATATAAACGTCCGCGATAATAAATTCTAAAAACATTGAGAATAATCGAGGAAAAAATTGTATCGTACTTATTTCTAAGAATTCAATCCTCTTATAGGATTCAGTGACTGATGAGTAACGTTTCTAAAAAACGCCTTATCAAAGTATCATATTATCGAAGCTATTTTTAAAATACGAATATATTTATATTTAAAAAAAAATAATGATAGTAAATGATATTTTACGATATTATAGAGTAAAACACAAATCTATAAGTTGAGATTGTGTCGATGTGTAAAATAGGGTTGTTATTTGCTATAAATATCACGTCAAAAAACGAGCAATATTATATTCTTAGCATTTTTTTATAAATGCGTAAACCGCTCAAGTTTTATGTGCAGCACTACACATTTACTGTTATGTTTATAGTGAGCATCTTTCAACTTCTTTCAAAATGAAACTGACGTGCGTTAGGACGATTATGGACACGCTACTGTAATTCAATAACCGCCTAAGAACCATCAATGATTAATCATTAGAACAAACGTTTTTTTAATTTAACTCGAAGATGTTAAAGAATAAGTGGATTAAAATCAGAATTTATCTGTTAATATTTGTTTTTTTTTTTTTGTTGTTATTCATGACGGTAGATAATGTAAGTAAATGATGATTTTTTACGTATTCCATCAAATTATGCAGTGAAAAGAACACAAGACGATTTTATGATATTTTTTTATCCGGGAAATTTTAAATAAAATTTATTGAGATTCGGTTCGAAATATTATTTAGCAGCTGACATGTTTAGCACGTTTTAATTCATAATTCAAAGTGGGCAAACTTTTCACCTTGGAGGGCCGCAATTCAAGCAATTTATACAACTATGTTTAACATTAATATTTTCGATGGTTTCGGCGGTAACTTTGTGGAAGTTCATTTTAATATAAAATTTAAAATAACTTTGATTATTCCACGTATTGTGTAACTAACTGTGACACGTGTTTCGCCTCTTTCAGAGGCATCTTCAGACCAACTGATGATTAACATTATTTTGAAAATTTTAAATTGTTGTCTTTGAATGTCTTTCTTTGCCAGTCTAGTGTCCTACCTTAAGTCAGGTATTGATTGAATTGACATTCACTCTGTGGAGCCCAGTATAACACAGACAAAAAATTGTTATATGTTTTAATTCTACAAAATTTATTGTACAAAGAAAATACATTTCTATTTTTTTCGGCTTAAGTCAGTTATACCTTTCCATGTGGGATCAATATGAACTGAATTTTCAAATTAATATTTCTATAAATAGAATCATACGTATAATTAAATCAAATATTCCTTGAAAATGGTGGGCGTTTTTAAAATGAAATTTTATTCAATTGACGATGAAGGGGTTAAAAATCAGGTTCGTCTCTCGTTTTAAATGATATCTAATAAATAATAATAGACCACGCTCTGTTCCATGTCTTGAAGAAAAAACTACGAGACAGTTTCTTTAAAATAGACATCTAGTATGTTATAAATAATAATGGATTGTGTCTATATGCAGGACAAATTACATGCCCTCGGCCGAAGGAGAAAGTATAAAACACGAGCAATAATTACAGTCTAAAATTTGCCTGTGGAAGTTCCAACAGTTCCTGCTTATTAATATTTTTATTCGGGTGGAAACTGGTAATTAATTATCCGACATTTTCTCACACTCGTCGTCTTGTCATTTGAACATAATTTCGATTTCAAATATATATTTTTAATTTTATAAAAAATTAAAACTAATCAAATAAAAATTTCGATGTATATTTTGCATACAATTGTTTGCGAGTTGATTTAGAGTTTCGACAGTGCTTCGTTTTTTCAATTATAAAACAATCGTTTTTCTTAATACTACGAATCAATCATTAAACGTTTTTTAACAATTGCATTACATTTGAAATAATAAAAGCACATTTTTTAGTACTTATTTCTACAATATACTAATCTATAAAAATACTAAATAATGTGTTATATTATTTAAAATATCATGCCTTTCCATAAAGAAGTGACAGTTAACACCTTAAAAAAATGCATCACACATCTCGTGATATGTTATAGGACAGTGGTTCTCACGTGAGAGTTCACTGTGGCCGCATTATAAACATTAGCTGTTCTATGGAAATGTCTCGTGGCCGCACCAAATGTGATAAAAATAGTTCCGATATTTATTTTTTATATAGCGCATTACACTGAAATAAAACAATTGTTGTTAATTCTTTGTATTGACTTGATTCATGATCGACGTATAACTTCGACTAAAATTTTTGAAAAAAACAATTATTATAAATAATTTATAAAAATAATATATTATTCATAATACCAGGTTGTTGTCTATCATTTTTATGAATATCATTGTAGAAATAGGTTTTTACCATAGCCTTCAATCTATTATATATTATAACCATTAGTTAATTTCCTATAATAGTTATCACAATGGATGATTAGAGTAACCTTTAAATTGTGCTAAAACAGCTAATCAAATCGGCGTATTTGTGTACTTGCATAAAGATATAAAAAAAGATTACGTCACTTGTCCTTTAATACACTCAGAAAAATATGTTATTGTTATAAATCGTAAGAAGGAATATCCTTGCAGCCTGCAGTATGCAAATAATAGAGTATAAGAATGTTTGTAAGTTGAATTTTGGTGAAATATTTATTTATTTTAATATACATTACGTAAAAAAATATTAGAAAAGTAGCCAATAAACACATTTTGTGAAAAGAGAACATTAGCAACTGAATGGATAACATTTTTTCTTCAAAAAAAAAACTATTCAGGATAAAATTTGTGAATATACCATTATATTTCGCCAATAAATTAAGGAAACCTATAGGTCGAGGAACGATTATTGCGATACGATTTAAAAATGTTCTTATGTGTATGTTGTCGACTAAAAACGAGCAATACGTGAGGTAAAACAATGCATAATAGAGAAATAGATCTATATATTTATTACAAAATGTATGTTTTATTAAAGAATTCCTTGTGTGATAAAAGCAATCCTTTTCCATCTTATACGGGAAAGACTAATCGCCAGTAGTTATACTGCTCGAACACTTGAGGCCAAACATGTTCTAATGGTTTTGTATCTGTTAGTTACGCAGATACTCAAAATTAAATTTATATTGGTTGAATTTCAACCCAAAACGGTGTGTGATTTATTTTCCAAGACGGTTGAATACACATCATTACTCTACCGAGCTCACTGTTCGTGTTCGATGTTTACGTTTTTTAATCTTATTGTACATTAAATTCAATTATTAGATATGGAATAATATAATTCATAGTGTTAACGATCTAGAATTATTATTTTCTTTGCACTAATAGTTTAACTGGAAATACAATTAGGTCAGGGTTCTGATGCATAACCTTATTTGAATGATGCATTTATTGAAAGATACGGGTTGCATGTCTTACTAATAAATTATAATAATTATTTTTTGTTCTATTTTATTCATCGCATTTGCTCACTTAGGCACGTTTTATTCGGTCTTGACTCATTTTCGAATATCGGGCTCGCGTATTGGGCTGCTATTAAAACATGAATAACAAAGATATTTGCATGTTTAGTACATCCCGCTTTAATTTAGTTTCGTATAAACGAGATTTGTTAATCGAATGAACGTTGAAAGATTTGCGCGTTTATTTATGGACTTTTTTTTCTGCAACAAAATTTGATAACAATATACAAAAAAATTTTTTGAATAAATGTCATCTTAGCCCATTCTCATTAGATCTACAACTGTAAAGTAAATTAAAATATATACTTTCCAAAAACATTACTTTTGCTTCAGAGATTTCATTGAAAACATAGAAAACATTTTGATAACATCCTAGACAAGCTTTCGGGCAGCAAAGTACCTATTTGCTGCCCGAAATAACCGACGATATTTTCATAATAAAAAAATACATTTTCACTTCAGATGTTCTTTCATTGCTACATGAATACATTTTGTTGTTGAACATGATATTTTCATTGACTTTATACAAATAGAGTATGGAAATGAATGATTCGATTGGAAGGGAGTACTAGTGGTTAGCAAATTGTTTCTTTTAGGATTTGACGGAGGAACGAGGGTTTGCAAATACTTGTCAGATCCATTATGGAAGCCAACAGCGTCCAATACTACATCACGTACCCAACATTTTTTTTCGATGGTTTTGGCGGTAACCTTGTGGAAGTTCATTTTAATATAAAATTTAAAATAACTTTGATTATTCCACGTATTAATAATCAAAGTTATTTTAAATTTTATATTAAAGCTTAAGTTTTTTAAAATTTATTTCCACAATATATTTTATGATCAAGATCGGTTTCGCTCATCGCAAGAATTTTAAACTGATAGAATACAATTTACAAGCTAGTCTATTTATACAGAAGTACTAAAAAATCTGTTTTTATTATATTAAATATCATGCCTTTTAATCAAGATGTGACAGTTAACAATTTCTAAAGCTTATCTGATTTTATTTTTACTAATTAAACCTTTTTCTACAGTCCAGTCAATATATATTTCATAATTATAATCATTCAATAAACACCAACCAATATTGTGAAATTATAGAAGAATTTAAGCTTCATTAACTGAATTTTTATAAAGTGTTCAGTATTCCTTTTGTTTGAATAATATAATAATACAACAGCAGGTTTGTAATGTAAAGGGAAATTTAGTTTGAAAATGTTAATAAATTGTGGCCACTTTTATCAAAACATGCAAGTGTATTTTATTTTATTTTTTATCATTAACCATACGTAAATTTCCAATAATTTAAATACACATCTATTTAAAGAGCAATTCACATTCGTACTTTAAAACTTGTAATAATAAAATAATCTATATTTCAAGTATCCATTGATTTTGAGAGAAGTGAACAGCGGGTATCCTTCCCACGCACTAAGAGCCGAATTCAAATTCAAATTTCGTAAAGAAAGTTTAATTCACCATTATTTTTTTATTTTATTCATTCCTATCATTATTAATATTCGATGGACAAGTTGTACAGTAAAACATTACATTATTGTTCCTCGCCTTTCCAACGTACAGTTCATGGTAATCATTTCCTTTCTGTTTAATATTTTTTTTTTGTCATTTTTTTAGTAAATTATTAAATAACATTGAGAGAATATCATTTATATATAGATATATTTGTTAGTGTGTAAGAATCGTATCAAATAAGAAGATTGTACGAGACAAAGCAATACAAATACTATTAGTTAATTATTTTCCGTGTTAAGGTTAAAATAATAAGGTTAAATTAATAAGGTAAAAAATAACTGCACGAATATAAGACCAGCCTTACCTTATTCATAAAAATCTTGAAATTTTTAGTTTTGGTGATAATTTTTATTCCATCTTTTAAAGCATAGGCTCCCAACCGGGGGTCGCCAACTTATACGGTCAACTAAAAAAATATTTTTCTGTATTCTGCTTGTTATGTGTTCTGCTTTTGGATTGTATGGGGGGTCGCGGGTCACATGGATTTTATGAAAAGGGGTCGCCACCCGAAAAGTGTTGGGAGCCTATGTTTTAAAGGCTCTTAACAATCTGATTGCGAACGTCTCAACTTTTGAGACGGTTGATTTTTCTGTGTTGATAGTTGATACCCAAAAATATGTGAATTAACATTGGTTAAAACATTCTTGTACTCGCTAAATTTTGAGTTGATGTATTGCTTGATTTGTCCTGACAAACTCAATAAGATTGTTTCATACCAATATTACTCAATTTTTGAAGTCTAGATGTTGGAATATCCTTTAAATGGCTCAGCAGGGAATGAGTTAAGAATCAAATCAAATTTTCCGTATGCCCTCCATTATAACATGCATGCTTCTTTTCTTTTTTTGGTGTATCTGAATTTTTGATGCGGCTTATAATCGATGGTGTCTTACAATCGCTGCAAAGCTCCAATTCATGAATGAATCAATAAAAAATACAAAATAAGTGTCAGCTGCCTTTAATAAAACCCTAGAGACTTTTGGAGTATTCCTTCCTTTGATAACACAAACGATACAATTCTTTGAAAGACAAAGACAATGAATCAGACGAATATATATATTAAGGAATTTATCTTTGTAAAATAAAGCTTATACATGTTTTTATTTTTTAATTGCCATATAAAAATAAATTTTCGTCTTATAATTGAGGAAATATGACAATACAAAGTTTTATAATAGATTTCAACTCAAAATATTTAAGTAAAATAAAAAAAAAATATTTTGCTAGACATGAGTTGAAATATACCAACAATCAGGAAACAAATTTGAACAGTTAAAACTTTGTGCGATTCTACATGTATGTCTGTCTGTTTTCGGAAGAATGTCTGAAGATGCCGAAAGACGAAACCCGGGTGGTTAGTGACAAAACATGTGGAATTCGTCGAAATAGTCGTTCATCAAAGATTACATTCAACTTATTCAATGTATTGTTAATTTTATTATTAATCCTAAACGCGGTACTGTTCCATGGATCTGGTTATCCACCGATCTACCTCTGCAAGTGGAAGTAGCGTGGGACGTGGCGCGTGCGCGAGCAGACACCTCTTCGCCACTAACACCTGGCTGCAGTTCAACGCTGCGACATCTTTGTGAGACTTGTTTGATTCAAATTACTTTCCTCGAGGCCTAAAGTAAAAATACCTACCTACTGCTAAATACGGCCACCAGAAAAGTATTAGCATTCTTTTATTATGATACACCGAGAACAGTCTTAACAATCGTAAGATTATCACATGATATCGTCCGTACTGGAATCTCTGATTATTAAAATATGACATTGAAGGTTACTCTATAATTTAATTGACAAAATTTCACACGCCTGGTAAAATACAGTCGTGAGCCAAAATTTGTCATTTTTCAGAAAACCTGGTTGTAGTTTCTACAATAGTAATTCAAAAAGCGAAAATATTATAAATCTCTCAACGATTATATCATATTATTTATTGTATATAACTTCAATGAAAGTTCATTGGGAATTATCAGCGAAATTATTTCCATACGCAGAAGTATATTTCAACCAATTGCAGTATACAATAATAAAAATAATAAATTTTGACCTGTGGTGGATTCGCTAATCACTAGTATTATTAATTGATAAAAAATGTGGTTTTATTATTTAAAATATCATGCGTTTTAACCAAGAAGTGACATTAAATACACACAAGCAATTTGGGAAATTATAAAGAAAATGTATTGGAATTTGATTTTACTGAAATGTCAGTGGAAATACATGTTTACTTTAAATACACTATTGCTGTAACGCATTGAGCGCATTATATACATATTGTTTGTATTGTTTTCGGATCACACAATATCCTTAGAACTGTGGTCTAGCTTTCTTTTAAACAAATAAAATCAGTGATATTTTAATATTGATTTTTACGTATTTGAAATATGATTGAATGAATTGTGGATTTTTATTTTACGTTATTGTTTTATAAAACTATGATGCAAAACTACAATACAACCATGTTTAAGCCTCAATAATGTAATTTTAAACCAATATTATAACCTTAAGTAATACGTATAACTAATACATTATTTTCAAAACAGACATATATCACATATAACATTTTGTATAGAAGAGTTTTAGGCTTAGGTTATTAAATTAAATTTAAAAATGTACCAAGTCAATTATTGAAATTACTTTTAGTTTAGTATAATATACATTCCAAACTTAAATTATTTTATAATTTACGATGTCGACTAAAGGTGCTTCTTAGAATTTCAATATCAAATTTGAATTACTACAACTTTATACGATTCCACATGTTTTGTCACTAACGACCCGGGTTTCGCCTTTCGGCATCTTCGGGCATTCTATCACACGGATGCAACAGTCGTCAGATCTATTGCATCCGTATGATGGAACGCCCGAAGATACCGAAAGGCGAAACCCAAGTCGTTAGTGACAAAACATGCGGAATCGTACAATGTTGTAACAATTCAATGATCCAATAATTTTGCTCTATCAACTCTGCGGAGCGCCAATTGTTTCTCACGATTCATCGGTTGACGGTGATCGGTGACCGCTTTTCAAAAGCGCTGTGAACATATTGACAAAATTACATGCAAGAAAAATATATTGTCAATAATAAAACCAATTTCATTAGTAATCTTTATGCGACCAAAAGTTTAACTTCATAACAGACAACGCCTCATTAATTTTGACATGATGATCGTTCAACATTTAACACAATACGATTCATTATTTAAAATATTTCAAGCAAAATACAACATCGATAATTCATCATAACGTTATATTTTTAATGAGCCTCCAACTTGAAGGCAATAAAACTGACAAAGAGTTTAGTGTCTACATGTCAAGTAAGTGACGCTAAACATGTTTATATATATAGTAATAATAAAGCAAAACGATAAGAACCTATATAATAAAATCTAAATCGTCTATAACAAAACAATTGTTTCAAATAATTCGTCTTGCTTCTTGTGGTGGAATACATTAATTATGTTTTATTTTTATGATAATTATTGGCAAATAATTACTGTTTTCGACCACCTGCTATTAAGACAGAAGATTTCATTGTCTCAACTGTGATAAATTTTATGAATCATTTCGTTTTATCTGTTAAAAAAATGCGCAGTAAATTTATATACTGAGTCTAAAAACATTTCGCAAAATAATATTAACAGACAATGATTATTCCTTTAGATCAATTAATATTTGTTGTTTTTAATAATGAAATGTAAAACAACAAATAACTTTTTGTTAGAGTAGGCTGAGTTTTATATCGCATTATAATTGTTATTGTATTGAGATAATTTTTAAACGATTATTTACGATTTATGTTTGTGCTACAGATGCCAATAATATTGAAATGTGAGTAAAAACATATTGTATATTGTAGCACGCGCTAGAATAACCAAAATATAACTCTTCACAGCGTTGGCTCCTTTGTTCCCTCGTCATCATCAGAGTGATTATTTTTAGATTAATGTGTTCTGTATTCACTAGTTAAAACAACTACTTACTCATTTCGTTTTGCTTTATTTTCACGCCTTACTCGAGCAGACATCTGGTTTTCTGTTACGTGAGTAGGTCTTTAGTTGGTTTTGTTTCCGAACTCGATTTGTTTGGCTGTCGTAATCGGGTACAAAATCTGTCACCATTAAAGTTAATTAAGTACCTAGTGTCAACGAAATGTTCTTTTGATAAAAGTGATTTGAGTTTTTTTTTTTTATTTCGACTTGCGCACTTTTGCGGCAATCAAAGGAAACAACAGACGTTAAAAATGTTTCTTATAATTATTACAAAGGATTTTTGGTGTGCAGTTCTTTGAAATTAAATGAATTTTTCCTCGAATTTATTATAACAATATTTCTGAATCTAATTTGAATTGGTGTTGTTTTGATAAAATAGCGTTTTAAAGTTTTATTCTTCAAACTTATCAGATATTTTATAAAAAAAATAACATCAATCTGTCAATCTTACGTGTATTTCTTCACTAATATTTTGAGGTAGTCAGTCTATAAACTTTCTCATAAATAGTTTAAAAACACATATTCCAGAAAATGTAAAACGGTTTTCTTGGGGTACGATGAGGAGTTCCTGGGTGGTCAAAACAATGAATTTTAAAACTTTTAGTGGAGTTAATGAAACAATAGAGCAATTAATAAGTTAGAAGCATTTATAGTTTTCCATTTATTTTTTTACCTTTTGATCGATACTTATCCATATTTCGCTTCATTTACCAATCACTACAAAAGCATTTCCCACACAAACATTTATTTCAAAAAAATAATGTTATTTATTATTTCACAAGCGACAGTATCACAACAAATAATTTTTTTTTAACCGTAATTGCCTATCAAATATTTATTCAGTATTCATCTAAATACTATTTGTTGAATTATATATATTCAATTATTGCTGTATTGCAAAAACCTTAAAATATTTTTTAATATATAAGCAAAGGGACTTATTTTAGACTAAAGGCCACTTTGACTCTTTCACTAAGTCACTTACACGGAATTACACGCATTTGTTCTAATTAAGGCGGGCCGAAGTTTGAGGAACTCTGATCTGAACACATATTACATAATCAAATAAAAAAAATTAAGTATGTAGTTATGCTTATCATATGTTTTACTTGAGTTTTAATTTATTTTGAGACAAAAAAAATGTTAAAACATTAAATTCTGTTTACTTTTGGCATTGTTGTTGCTAAAATGAAATATCTATACGTAATAGAAAATCTATATTAAGTAAAAAGTTTTCATGGCGATATATTCTGCTTAATATCAAATTATATTCACTAAATAAAATAATAAATACTACCGAAATTCTTGACATAATGAATGACCAATCATTTATCGGTGTCCAATCGTTGAATTGAATAAGAGAGATGAAGCAGTCCCGTATTTCAAAATAATTATTCGGGCACAACTTCCGGGATGATTTGCAGAGCACAATATATCGCCATACTTACCTACAGAATAATGTTGTGTGCAGGAAACTGAGTGTACTTTATTTATAAGGATACGAATGCAAACTAATGAGGCTATAGTATGATTTATGGTTGCAGTTAAATCGCAACATGTGCCTGAAACCTGGTATTAACTACTATGTAAGTCAACCGCTTCGCCAATCACTTGTTGTATCGAGTACAGTAAGATCGTATTTTTGTAACATCGACAACAAGCTTTTATGTAGAAGCTTTTTCGGTAGCTTGCGTAGGATATTTTATCATATTTATAAATTTGCCTATAAAATTTTATTATTGAACTCGAAAATAAAAAAAAATAATCGAGCTAAATTTTAACGAAATGCTTGAAAGGTAATATTATTTTTTTAGCATCACAATTTGTGCGTACAAAGAAGTAACATAGAGAAGCGGTCAGAGATGTATTACGTTTGATGCGAACTGCACCATACACTATGTCTCTCTCTCTCGTCATTTGTATCACCACTTATAAATCATCAGACAATTTCAATTTTTGAAGGTGGCTCACATGCTTATTGAGTTTGGAGATCACTGGCTTAAATTATTAAAGTATTTGTATTGTTTTTTTTTTGACGTTACTATTGCAACTATGGATTCCTCTCATTATTCTACAAGGCTTTTGGTGGGCAACAGAATACTTGGATTCATTTAGAATCGATTGTAAAAATGATATTTGAAATAGTGGTGAATCTACGCCACAAATATAAGTGACATCGAGAGAGACGATGAGAGTAAAGTCATATGTATTTAAATTTTGCAAGTAATGTATTGAAATTTAAGCCATTTTAGTAAGCATTGTGTTTTAACCATTTTTGAATCAACGTTACCGGCAAAAATTTGCCAAATTAAGCCCTGTTTAAACAAATGGCTTTTTTTAAAGTACTAAAAGTGTCATAACTGTATAAATATTAGATAAAATCAAATGAAAATATCTAAAATGATTTAAAACGTTTAAATAAATAACTCTAATCTAATAAATTTGCCAATATATATTAGTATAGAGGCTTTTTTTGCTGGCAACAAATTTGTTTTGCCATATCCCAGGGCAACCTGTCCTGTGTATCTTGGAATAATTTTGTTCGTCCATTCCGAGCAAAAAACTGTCTGAACACTGTTATTTCATTATGATCTAGTTTTTAGATCGATCAAATGAATACCTACATAAGCGAAAACATTAATAGAATAACTATTATGAAAATTTTTGAGTATTGACAAAAAAAAATCCGGTACACTTATCAAATAACATATATTGCTAGATGTCACTAATTTAACTGTTTTTGCAAGGCTGATATATCTCGTCAAAACACGGCTCATCGTGCTAATCCAGACCTTTTCCTGTTTTGGTACGAGCCTTTTGAAAGAAAGAAAATTTCAATTGTTCTTAAACGCGTTGAAAGCATGACATTCTCCCCCTGCCTTCTACTGTACATACTAAAATAAATAAACATACAGATAAATACAAATATAGAGACGCATAGCTCGAAAATTATATTATTAAAATTATAAAACAAAAACAAAACAAAATCTTTCATCGTAATTTTTTTGTCAAAAAAAAAGTCATAATACACATTTGAACTAATTTTAAATAATCATCGAGGTGGAGATTTCAATCATCAATTACAAGTTATATATATATATACATAATTTGATTCAATAAAAAAATTATTTGCTGTTTCGGAATATATCATTTTGCTGTCATTCCGTGTTTTATTATTTAAATGTATTTCTACAAATAAGATAATTTATAGAATACTATAATAAATGAGATAATTTAATGTATAATAACAGTATATTAATAAAGATATCAACCAATTCACATATTTTGGTCATTTGATTTATTATTATTTTGTAATCATTATTGTTAATTGCCTTCTTTAATATAGTCAGTACATTTAAATTTCAAGTAACAGTTTATTTAATGGACATTCTCATATATTGCAAGAGCAATAACGATAATCTGCCATCTGGAATTCATAAACAAATAATAAACTATTTCATAATGATAACTTAGCTTACACGTATTATATTGCGCATTCGATATATCTATAAATACAATAATAACAAAACCAGAGTTCTGTTCAGATGTCCTGTCATAAAATTATAATTCACGATTTTGTGATAATGTTGAAATAAAAATGACAACTTTTTTATTCCTTCTTTTGGATTAAGTTTAACATACATAGTTAGCATTTACTAAGTGAATAGTGTCACAATTTAAAAATTCACAATTGAAAAAAAAAAATTATGAACATCATCATTTCACCGCTAGGAATTTAAATATGGAATCGAACAATGTCATATATTGTTCCATGAGATTAATTTTGAAGAATGTGATAATAATACTAGACATAAATAAAAATTCATTCCCGTATATATTGTAATATTTTTTCTTACAGATTTCAAGACATCACTATGTAGATTTCGTAATCCTTAATCTACAACGCATTTAATAGCCATTATTCCGTTATTATTGTTTTTAAGTGGATTTTATCATTGAACAGGTTCCACGAATTTACTTGCCAAAATCAAAATTATCGCTTGACTTCCGATACTCGAAACTCCACATAATACAACATAGATAAGCAATATTGATAAAATAATATACCCAATAAAAATAAAGCTCATATAAGACGGTTATGATAAAAAATATTTCATCAAACGTATTTTAATGAAGACGGAATTTTCATAAAAATCGAACATCTGTTAAATCATTAAAATAATCAAAGTGGTACTATTTAAATTCGTATTTAAATAAAAAATATCATATCTAGTTTTGCGGTTAACTTTATTTATTCACAGAATAATAAAAAATATACTACATATGTATGTGAAATATATTATACATTTTTAAATTAAAAATATATAGACAAGTAAATTTTATTTGGATAAAAAGTCAATTATGGTATAAAGTTAATTGAATAAAGCTGGAGAAATAAATTTAAAGAAAACAATCATAAATCAATCAGTTCATAAAAAACGATTGCAACTAAACATAAGGAAGAAATAATTACAACACTAAGTTAATAAAATAATTATTGAATATGTCTACCAGTAAAAAAGTGGTAAATTAGAACATGTATTTGACCTTAAAACCATATATAAAATTAAAACAATGTGAAATATCTACGACTTTTTAAAACTGTGTATCTCAAATGGTTTGTGATGTTTTAAAAGCTTGAGTTTTTATTGTCATAAAAGATACTCGCGTACAATTTTGAAATGTTGTCAAAGAACCGTTAAATTTAATTTCATTTAATATGACAAATTTTGGGTTTCTTGGTCTTCCCCTTATGTAGTTCGACACGAAGAACAGTTGTTTTTTTTTAGTATTTGTTGCCTTACTATTATATTTATACGTATATAATATCTAAGAATATAATATTAGGATTGATATCCTGGGCGAAGATAGTTAAGACAGCTAGGTGCAATGTAAAATAATTTTTTTATATGTAATGATTTTAGATAATCACGTTTTCCAATTTTTAGTTTTGTATACACTTGGAGTTTCCCAGTTTTAATGCAGGCAATGTAGCTAGCTGTTGGTTCAAAGTGCGTTTTTTTTGCAGGGACTCAAATCTTTTTATGATTACGATTTGGTTAATTGATCTATTAATAAAACTTTAGATACAAATGCGTGAATTGCTGTGTTATTAATCATATTAAAATTCATCGATGCCGTCCTGAAAAATTGATCCTATCGATGAGCCTACTGCTCTTTTCTAAAAATAAAATCTTTTTAATAAATTTTTATATTATAACATTGCGTTTCTATGTAAGTAATCCATTCTATATAGTTGGAAATAGTTATGGTTGAAAATTGTAAGTTCAATATCCTTTGAAAATATCGCACTTAAACTAGAATTATATCTAAAATACAATTGAATGCAGCATTGATCTTTTAAACTTGTGTTTCTTATCGAATAAAAAAATAAAACAGTCATAGCAATACGTGTATGGCAAATTTTATCTAAGTATATACCTATGCATGAAGTAACTCTGTCCAGAGTTGCAAACAAAGAGCATTGCGCTAATAGTGACGTAACATTTTATCTCATGCTGAAGGATTTACAACTCTATTTGTAGAAGTTAGCATACATCTTATTATTTTTTTATCTAATAAAAACACACACAGTTTTCATCAGTTAGTTGACATCATTAGTGATGAGCAAAATCGATCCTAATTATAAAAGCAAATGTGGAAATTGTGCAAAAAAATCTATTTTAATAGCTTAAATATAAAGCATTCCTACCAAAAAGCGACGGCAATTCTGTCTTAGTAAAACCCATAGGAAATTTTAATCATGTCAGTAGATCTCGTTATAACTAAAACTATCACTTAGAGAAACTTTTATTCGGGAGTTTTATTACGGGCAATAATAATCACTGTTAATTATTTTTAATGAAAAGACGATGTACAGCATCAAAATTGTATAAGGTAGAAAATATTTAATAATTTATAGAATTAATTACTAATCTTTCGCATCAATATGTAATACAATTTATTTTAGTCACGGTTACGGTATTGACCGTAATCATGACGGAAATAAATTGGTTTACATCGCGGAATTTGATATAGCAATGTATTTTAGTTCTACAATTTTTTTTATAAGATATAGTGATTTTTCACCGTGTTGTTGGGATATCTTTGACGTGGTTCTGCAAAGGAAGAGGCTAATATGTTTATGAAATGTATATTTCTAGCCAGAATTATTTGTCATCACTCAACTGTTTGAAAATGTTGTAGGAATCTAAGCAATAAAATAATCGACGCAGTATCTTTGCAATCTAAATGCGTTTAAGTTGCAGATTGAATGCATGGTAGAGTTTATTCCTATCGGTTGTTTGTTTTGATAGGAAAATCGTTGACTTCGGGACCTTGAGATGTATGCAGCTGGTGACTGACGTAGCTATTCAATATTATATGTATATGTGTGTACTGCATTCGGTGGCTATTGTCTACACCAGGTCACCATTCAGGAAATAAACCCGCTTGATTCATAACACCGAGCGCAAAATCAGATGAGTGGCAATGTATGATATACTTTGCAATACCCACTTCCAATTTGAAATAAATGATCGGAACCCTTTTTTATGTAAAAAAAGCTCTTTGTAGTTTGGTGGTGTCTATCAAGATATCTGTAAATAATGATTTAAATTTGAATTGTTACAATTTTGTACGATTCGACGTGTTTTGTCACTAACGATCCGGGTTTCGCCTTTCGGCATCTTCAGGTATTCTATGACACGGATGCAACAGAACTGACCGTCTGAAATTTATTGACTGTCATACAATTTCTATTTCTCCACTCTCCATTTGTCTGCGAAATTGGACCAAGAACTTTCAAGTTGGTCTTTTCTTACAAAGTGATTTTCAACTATTTTCTACTCGTATGTTGCAATACATAAACTCCTAATGAAGCATCTCAACCAAAGTTGTCTTGTTGCAATTCAGTCTCTCAATTGTTTTGGAAAATGAATGATAAAAGGGTTTAACTAGTGCAAGGCTAGTAGTAAGCTTATCACTGTCATTACGTGTATTAATTTTTGTGTATTATTAGCTGCACACCAGATGGCAGTGCCATAAATAAATTCACATGTAGGAGGCAATATAAAAAAAAACACGAGTTATATGAGACAAAAAAATATAATATTTAAAACAAGGGTGTTTTAAATCCTTCAGCCGTCACTTATCACATTATGTCATTATGCAATTAGCTAGTCCGCACAGTGCAATTTTCCCTGTCTTAAGATACAGCTAGAATGAAAAAATGGCCTGCTTAAGACAATTGATCGATAGAATGAGAAACTATTGTTTATTTTGTTATTAATATTTTTTATCAAATTATTCACAACAAAGACACAAGGAACAAGTTATGGTGATTGAATGCTATAATAGACATGTCTATCTACTTACAAGATTAATAATGTGCCATAAAACAAGGACTTTAGGCAATTAATTTTTTATTAGCTATTTCAAGGATAAATCTTTTAAATGATTTACAATAATTAATATATATTGTTAGGATTATAACGCTACTTTGTATTGCTAGATGAAACCACTTTAAGTCAGATTCGACTTTTTTACGTACTTTTTCTTTTATTATAGAATTATTGTAGTCAAAGTAACGGATTCATTAAATAAATGTTTTTTTTCTAGCTGCCGTTATAATGCATTAATAACTTAGTTCCATACAAACCAAAATAAGGTTCGATTTTTGATAAATCTTTAGTTTCATAACAAGTTAATATAATTTATTAAAATAAATAAAACATAATTTGATTTGTAATACCTTTCACAATATGACGACCAGGGCATGTTAACTGATTGAACTTATCGCAAATGAAGGTTTTCTACGACAACTGTTCTGTACTTTGTGGTTACTTAATCTATTGCCTGAAGATGCCGAAAAGCGAAACCCGGGTCGTTAGTGACAAAACATGTGGATTCATATTGATTCGATGTTGAAATTCCATGAAGCACCTTCAGTCGATATCATAAATTATACTTTATCCATCTTGTTCAAAAGGAGTAGGGATCGTATGATAAGGCTAGAAAACGGCTAGTAGCTAGCTCTTTGCTTTCGTTATGGGCCGTTTGTCAAGTAAGAGCTTTTGAAAGCGAAATATTTCTTAGTATACATTATTTAGTAACATTCATGTTTACTTATAAAAACAAATTGAATTTCAATTCCGTTTGATGGAAACATCGTTTTAGCCCACATGGCCACATATTTAATGTATGTTAAGTTATTAGAAATAAGTATAGGTAAATATAACTTATATATTTATTTGTAATCTAGTAATTGTAATTGATCGCAAAATACAGAGCGATAAAAAGATAATGACTCGCGACTAAATCTTGCGGAGACCCCGTGCGTTGTCGGATGGATTCTTTCGGAAGTTCATACAAAGTGCAATAAATAATTGCGGCGGATTGCTCTCGGCCATTGTGTCCATGAAGAACACGGCTAATGGCCATAATTTCCCGCGTAAATTAGCGGCATATAATAACGTACCTGACTGCAGATGCGGTGCCATTGTTAAATAGTGCATCGAATGGTTCGCCTCCATCTCGCTTGTCGTCTTGCTGGTGCAGCAAACTGGTCACCGAAGGCCAACCGGACCAGTTTTGAAACCGGCTAATTTACAATACGCGAGATTAGCGAAATATTGGCCGGCGCCTTGCGACATATTGCACGAAATTGCGACGCGTAGACATCAATTTATGTATTATATCATGATCATTAATTTTCTCTCGTCTTAATTTAAATAAAATCCGCAAATATTTTTGATTGAATTGGCATTTACTTGGCGTCAACCGAAATAGCTATCAACTATATCTTACAAAAAATTGTAGAACTGAAATGCATTGCTATTTTTTCACCGTGTTATCCGGAAATATCTTTACGATAAGGATTTCGTGTCTCTTATAAAACAACAAGCGTAAAACTAATAACATAATTGTTATCTCTGCAAAGCATTTCTAGCCTATCTGTACCCTAAGAGTATTTATTTATATGATACAAATTGATATAGCTTAAAACACAGAGCAATGCTCATCATAGAAATAATTCCAGTTGTGAAATCAAGCAACTAAATAATGACAAACTGTATTGAAGTAAGCTTCGTTATATTAGAAATAACTTGTTAAAAAACGAGTTTAACATTCTTTAAGAAAAAATGATACTATGAGTATAATAAAACACCACGTACTTCAATTTTTGTTTATTTTAAGTACTGAAGTCAAACAGAATTATCACTCATTACTAAATTTAAATATATAATACCAATAACTTTAGGTAATATAATATTTGTTTAAAAGAGCATATAATGTATCGTAATTTCATATCGTGTAGCCGCTGCAATATAAAGCAAAAGGGATGCATAAATGCACAAGCCTTCCGCGACAAGTTTCATCTTGCTAACAAACAAATTAATGCGCAGACTCGAGCTAAATTTTTAATTGGCACGATTAAGAAATATCGCTTGGTTTATTATCAATTTTAAACAAGATAAATATAATACATAACAATGGTTAATATTGATAATTATTACACAATTTTTTGACCGCGGTGAGGGATGGCAAATTTTTGAAAAACCGGTAAAACTTCAATCAATGAAAACCGATCAACTTTTATTAAGACTTTGTTATTAATTGATACTCGTATTTGTCTCACCGTAATCATTGTTTAATATAAATAATTTAACCAGACACTATTATTTCTAAAATCAATTAACAAAACAAATAACCGTTTACAGGGAAATATTAAAAATAAACAGAGCTTAGTTGACTTCTTAATCATTAATTAAATTTCCTTAATTCTCTCTTTTTATATCCCTAACGAGAAATTGATTCGATTATTCAAGAGTATGAATAATTGAATTCTTACAATATACGTCACCTGTTATTTGATCCTACCATAAGTATGCATAACTCATGTAGGTGTATGTTAGTAAGAAATTCCCTTATTTTTTGTTGTTTGTCGATTATGGTGCAAAAAAATGTATTGTATTGTTTTTAAGATTACCTTTATCAAGTCAGTTGTTTTTCAAATCATTTCAGACATTAATTTAAACCTTTCCTCAAGAACCTATATTTTTCGTAATTATTTAAGCTAATCCTCTATTTTTTGAAATCCATACATCCATTAAAATGTCTGGCCTTGCTAAATGTTTTTCACGTTGATTACTGTACCACGTACCCGATTTAGTTCTAATGTAGATCATTCGATTGCGCACACAAAAAATACGTATCTGGAATCTTTGCCATTTAACGGTAACCGTTTAACCGGTTTTACTATCCCTATTCACTATTGAATACTGATAATAATGTTATTATAAAATGATAATTATGCGTGAAAAAACGTCACCCTTATCACTCTTATGAAACAGCTGTGTGGACAAATGATGAAAGGTTGACCCAATTATACAATATTACATAAACAAAGAATTATCTTAATAATAGAATAACCTTTTTATTTATAACGAATGAATAACAACAGATTCATTCAAAATTTTCTATGAAAATATAATAATATTTGCATCACTATTTAGAAAAAAAATATTTCTTAACCCTTCAAAAAATGTCTTCAGAAAACTTAAAAGCTTCTGATCCTAGTATAGGAATTTCAATATTTTCTAATACTATGAGCCGTGATCGCTTTGGACAAATTTGGCAATTTTTGCACTTTTCTAATTACAATTACGTCACCGATTCCAGCGATCAGGTTGAAAAAATTAAGTTCAGAAAAAATTACATACCTCATACTAAAGTTTTCTTTTGTATACAAGCCTCAAAGGACATTTTATTTTGATGAAATTTGTTGATATTTAATTCTTTTAGAGTGTACAAAGTATTAAATTTTGGATTACATATAATGTGTAGTGAAAAGAATATTTTTTTATAAAAATCGTTCTGTGAATGTGTAATAACTGTAATATACTTGTGTAAACATAGGGCGATATTCTCAACAACGATTAGTATCCTAACGGCGTAACAAACTGTAAAAATAATTCAATACCAACATCGTCATTTGTACCTTATAACAACGGTAAAAAAGATGATTGTACAAAAGAAGTTTGAAAAGAACATGCATTGATGTACCGGTGTTTTTTCGGCGCTTTCGTTTTGCATGCATCTTTTTTTTCACCATTGAATTTTCGTTTTGGATAAAGCAAATGTAATTCAATAATCACAAATACGTTTCTCGTGAAACTCTCCACCCAACCAGTTATTAATCTAAACTTTATTGAGTAGAAAAACCTTTTTTGTTTCGATTGCAAAATAGTCAATTGCATTTTTTGACAGCCACTCAATGAGAATGTCGAAATATACTCCAACGTAAATTTATTGGTTGTTAGAGCGATATATGCTATTTCATTTATTCTGGTAAAATTAACGACATTATAATTGCATTATGTGTTACATTCAGTGTACCATTTAATAATACCGAATGCAAATTACTCTAATGTTACATACCTCGTGCAAAATTTACGTTCAGTTATATCCAATTTCATAGTAAGCCCTAAAATGATTACTGCTTTAGGCGATTTTGTCACTAAATTCGAATTACGAATTGAATGCATACCACTCGATGGAATCGAAAGGCTCATGGATTCGAATAAGGGATGTAAAGCGGTAAGTTAATTTTGCATTGCTATAATAATGATATTTAATTTATAATTTAATTAATATAATATTTTCTTGAATTCATACAAAGGCTACGTTACAAAATGAAACAAAAATTCCAGACAATATAAGGATAAAATAATTAACTCAACAAAATAATGCAATTATTGATATTAATCTTTAATTACTCACCCTGAAAGTATTCAATGTTTCTTTTAATTCTGAAACCATTAAGGTTATTTTTTTTACTATATAAGGATCATTCTATAGTCAATGGTTATTCTATGAAATATTTCCATATGGATTTATTGGAGGATTACCCCATAAGTACACGAGGCGAGCGCTTGATGCTTCCAAATCTTCGGATCCTTAAAAATAGTTGATTTTTGACCCACATATTTTTAGTTCTGTGTCCAACGTATATTTTATACCGATCTATTATATTTGCTTCTGTATAATTAATAAAAAATGCATTTTTTTCAATTCGTCATTTGATTTGAATACTTGCGACATTAGTAATTACATATTTGTGATTAACATAAATTACAAATACAGCATTTTAAATCAGATATTATATATATTTTTTGACTTTTCGGTCAAATTGCGAAGACTGATATAGAAGTGTAGATTTAAAAAAATATTAAATATTGATTTTGATTGCTTTAGTTTGCTACCAAAACTATCTCAATATAATTAAGCAATAAATAAAACGTTGAGGCACAGTCTATCACTAATCATCCATTATTTTTATTATTTACTACCGTGTACCCTGCATGCATTGCAATGCCACTCAAAAAAAAGAAACCGCGACTTTATGGAATCGCCTCGTCGGGAGCCTCTCGCCTTCCGATTGGATAAGTCAGACTTGAGGCGAGGCCGGAGCCAATTTGAAACGATAAGCTTAGGTTATGTTTTTCTTACTGAAATTTGACAGTGGCGGCCGTATGTGTTTTTATTTATTGGAGTGCTTTTGGATACACAATGTTTTTTGTTTTTCTATCTGGTGCGTACACAAATAAATCAGAAGGTTATCTAACGCGTGAGCAGGCCACATACAGTAGTCCATGTGCGAAGCATGGATTTTCTAAATTTAGTCCACACACTTGTAACGACTGTCCTTGTGCCTTATTGATGGTCATTGCAAAGGCGACACGCACTGGAAACTGCAGACGTTTAAATTCAAATGTCATATCTGTCGGAATCATTGGGATGCGTGGCAACATTACATCTTCTCCTTTGAATTTTCCATTTAAAATTGTAGCTTCAATAATTCATCATTTTTCTTACTGAAAGCCTGGTACCGTTGCAAAGTCGTGAGGAATTTATGTTTCGGAGAAGAATGATAGGGAAGCCAATTTTCAATGCTAAAACATGCGGCGGCATGCCTGACAAATCAAGTGAATTCAAGAATTCTGTTGGATAATTGACGGCTTCGTCTTGATCCGTTATAGTATCAATGGACTTATACGTTATCGCTTTTTTTGGTATTTCATTGAGTATGCTGAAATTGATTGCATTGATATCTTTGTTTTTGGCTGCTAATATAGCATGTGCATTGAGCCATTGATGACTTTTATGATTGTGTGCAATATTTTGAAAAACTTTGTGAATCAATTCGTCTACGGTTGCTGTTATTTTACAGAAATTCGCTGGCAATGTGATACATTGTGTGGATTCCTCTATTGCCATTTTCCCATTTCCCATATCCAACAATTGTTTTACAAAACGTTCAATGGATGCATCATGTTGTAGTTGTACACGCATATTGGTCTTCAAAGTGAATCTATTGTATGTACGTATCGCCATAAAACGGATGATTTGAGACATGCATTAAGTTCATCGGCCATTGTTGAACGTGATAACAGGTAGAGTTTGTCGAAAATCACCAGACAATAAAATGAGTGCGCCACCGAAAAGTTGCTCATTTCCTCTCAAATCTTTTAGTGTGCAATGAAGTGCTTCCGATGATTTTTTGTGTGCCATAGTACATTCATCGCATACAAAGATTTTACATGATGTAAGTAGTTTGCCCGTTTTAGAATTTTTGTTGATATTGCATGTTGGTTTCTCAATTATTTACATATTCAATGGCAGTTTCAGTGCTGAACGCGCTGTTCGGCCCTTTCCAAAAAAGTTGCTGCAATTCCAGATGATGCGATTGCTAGCGCAATGTTTTTTCGTGATCGTGTGACTGCCAAAATGAGTGAAATGAGGAAGGTTTTACCTGTTCCTCCGGGTGCATCTATGAAATAAAATCTACCATTTTGACTTGTAATTGCATCCATAATTGTGTTATACACTATACGTTGATCTGGAACCAATTTCGGAAGATTCGTTTGAACAAGTTTACCTAATTCATTCACATCAAAGTGTGTTTCTCGTTGGAAATCACGATCACGTCAGTCGTTTTCAGATGGATTCAGCGCAGCCATTCCCAATTGTACCAATGATTTGTTAGCGATTACTAAACATATGTCCTCAATCAATAGCAATGCCTCATTATACACGTTTGGTGTGAATTGAACGTGTGGATTTTGAATTGTTTCACGTAAACTATGTAAAATATTTTCACTCATGTAGCCTTTGTATTTTTTCCAAAGCTCTTTTGGATTGGATGGAAAGCAAATTTTTAATATTACTGTAAATAACGCATGTGTTTGTTGTGGGTCAGCAGTATTCGATGAATCAGCGAGTGAAGTGTCCCATTGTGCATCGTTTTTTAGAAGATTTAATTCGAGGCAAGCTTCGCGATAAATGAAACATATTCGACCGTTTACTGTTCTCAATTCTTGGAAGGATGTCGGTCCACGTATATTGATTAACAGTTATCGCAAGTAAACGCATTCTGCATTATTTGGTTGAACAGTGTACAGACGGCCTAATGCGTCGGTTGAATATACATTGTAATGTCCTTCAACTGCTTTACCTTGTTTGCGACGTTGAATTTTTTTCTGATGCATTCCATCTGTAGAATGTTGGCACTTCAGAGTAAGGTAGCGTCTTTGCAAACATATCATCCCTACACAATAAGAAAAATGCAGTTAACGTTGTTGGCTGTGGTGAAAATGCTCTTACACGTGCATTTTCCGTTGTGAAGTACACTCGCTGTCTATTTTCAAGGTGAACTGCTAAATGAGTAACTGGTGGATGCCGTTCATGAATTGGAAATGATAAAATGCGCCATATTGCTTCATTGCTACTAATGTAGCGTCCCAGTTGATATTGGTTGATTTCATCGATAGATGCAGTTGAATTTCCCATTCCAAAAACTGCCATATCGCTTCCTTTGTTTACATATTTACAAATGTATTTGATGGATTTCACTGAATTACAATACTCGACGTTGATGTGTGCTTTGTACGTTTTCGAGAGAAGCTGTGAATACTGTACAATCCAACGATTATCAACTTCCACCTCATTGTTTCGCCCTTTTCTTTCGTGCTTGAGTTGTACTCTGACCAATTACTTTTCGCTTGGGTGGCATGATTGATTTCACAGTGAATGTTAAATTTTGAAATTCACTTTTGAAAAATAAAAATAAATGATTAATATAATTCTATCCGAAGTCGACCATCAATTGGAATTCTAAAATTAACTCTTTCTATATCACACACGATTTATACGTAATATTTATTTCAATTCGTTCTGTCATGCGACGTAAAACTAAAACAAAAAAGTCTGTAAAAATTCAAACATTGAAATACTTTATTCGAAAATCGAATTTTGTTTCAAAACATTCAGTACCTTACGTAAGTACCTACTTAAAATATCTACAGGTGAGTGGATGTGACAGATTTGCGTCATTTTTGTTTTCGACGTTGCTATGAATACAATGTTTCGTAAATGGCCGTTCTGTATTACAATAGTCTTGTATGAAAATATGTTTTACGTAAATATTCAATTAATTTTTGTAATCAAATCAAATTTTGAGTATCCTATCTTTTTTCCGATAGTCTAAGCAATAATTTGATAAAGTTTTATCGCAATGGTGTAGGAATGCATAAAGGACAGACAGACAGACATTCATTTTTATATATATAGATAGAAGATATAAAATACTTATAATAATTACATATTTCGTTAAGTATATGATATTAACAACAAAACAAAAAAATATCACTATATAATATCATCGTAAGAATCTTAGTATTGGTTTTCCATTACCGCTTTTGTATTGTGAAATTCGTTGATTATTCCAATACAATAATAGCTTTTCTGCTGTCTCTTTCCTGTGAGTGCTGTATCTCACTCTATCATTTACATGATAAGATTATCAATTACATTGGAAATGTCACGTGATCAGATTTGCTTGCAACATCAACGGAAATTGCATCCAATACATAATAGAGGTTTCAAATCTCTCTATAAGAGCCCCTTGGAATCGAATTATCGCTTAGCTGTTAAGACGATTAAATAATTTTTGGTAAATGGGGTTAATTATATATTCAGCGGATTATTTATTTACATCTTAACCAATTTAACAGTTATAATATGGAAGTTAATAATTTCCCCTTTAAAATAATACGTAATATTCATATCGATACTTCTGTCATTGCATTCGGCACTATATCAAATTATTAACATTACGCATTTTTATCGCAACATTTGATTTGAATTTATTCAATTTAATAACACCAACGAGAAATAATTATACAGAGAGTTATAAGACTGTATTTTACTGCCTTTCTGTAAGAAAGATACCTTCAAAGCAGGGATAAAGTAAACGGTAACACCAGGTGCAATTTTCTGGCAAAAAAACAACAATTAATTAATTAATTTGGTTTGTATTTCAGCAGGATATTACAAATCTTGTTATTTATAAAATCTTATGAGTATATTAAAAATTTTAAATACTCATTAACTAAATATTTACTTTTTGTGATTATTTCATAATTATAAAGTGCAACAGTTTTTTTTTAATTCACAATGTTTACATACCTTCTTGATACTCGTGATTATTTGCATATGATCAAACTTCTGAATAAAATACTGTTATACATATTGTTAAGATTATATTTCAACAAAAATGTAAAGAGACAAGACATTTAGGAAATGTGCGTTGCTTAAATTGTATATTTTTTGATTAATATATATGAAAATATTTAGATGGCCAATGTGTTACTGGATATACCTTAAGCAGGGACGAGTTGTTTGGCAATTGTTGAAAGTGTTCATCAATCGATAAAAATGATTCGGTGATCATTGAATTCGTTAAAATATCTACTCCATTGTTTTCTGATAAAGCAACTTTTCTGTCATTGATATAAAATAAATTAATATTATTACAGTCCATTTATACGCTCTTGCGTGAACACTGTTGTTAATTGATCAAAACGCTTGCGGCAGAATTGGACTCAATTTGCTAATTTGTCGTCTAATTCCTAACATTATTTTACTTCGCTAATATATTAAGCTTGCGATGTTATTATTTTATGAACAATGGTTGTTTGAAATGCTGGCTAAATCTAGATTTATGGAGTACGCAATAGAGTGGTAATTAGTTTGAGTATAAATGAAACATGATTATAAATCGGTAGCCATTACTAATTCGGAAAAGACACAATAGAACTAACTCTCTTTATCTTTTTAAATTGTATATTGTGATTTTTAGAACGCTTCATAAAAAATCACTATAACGTAGCGAAGTATTACGAGTGTACCGAAAGCAAAACATCTAGGAAATATTCAAATAAACTTACATTGAATTCAACAACTTTTAGTACTGCAAAATTATGTGCCTTGCAAAGCAGTCAAAGGTAATAAATATTTCATAATAATAAATGGGCAATTTATATATTAAACCTTTAATAGAATATGCGTAATAGTGATGTAATTGCCTTTCGATCTAGTTAACTGTAAGTTGTACGAAACTAGTGTTAACTAGTACTGTTTAAAAACACGCTTTTTTGTATGACGTGCAAAAATGATTAAATATCATGTCGCCAATGTGAAGCCCACACGCGCGGATTTTAATTACCTTGTACAAGGGTTACTTTTATTGCCATAAAGCTTTTAAGGGAAGGAGTTTGATTGCGAAGCGTATGATTTCTCATATAAGATTACACTTATAACCATTGTGATGTTCTTTTCGCAGTTACAATGGATATAATACTATCAGATTATTGATAAGCCTGACATTCTTAAACAGTAACTGATTATTTTAAGTGAAAGAAAATTATTTAAAAATATACTGTATAAACTCTATCATAACCTAATGAAGCTTGCACACGGTGGTAACATGGGAATCGGACATGAGCATTCAATGATCTAAATTCTCTTATTGGAAAGCGTAACAAATGACTAAGCCTTATAAAAAATTCTGCTTAATGTAATCAGTATGATAGTATCAAATTCATTAAAAATTTAAATTTGATTAGTTTTTTAGAAAATCTATAATATATCATACTAGTTAATAAATTACGATGAAATTGTAATACCCATTTAAAAGAGTAATAAATTTAATTTTATGGAGGTTTTTAGCATTTTAAGACAAAACTTTGTCAAAAATCGCAGAATTCAAAACTGTTAGTGTTTCACAAGGCTCGAGAGGCTGGTGTCGGCCTAGGCCTAAAGAACATATACAACGTTAGTATTTTCCCTGGACGGTCAAGATAAACGGGGCAGGAAGTCAAAATAAACTTTATAATAGGAAATAAAAATACATGTGTTATCATCTGCGATGAGTGGAACCTTTAAAATTATTGCCAATTTACAGCAGAACATTTAAAATCTGTGTTATCCAGCGCGTTTTTTAAGAACATATTAAAAAATGGTTGTCAGGAAGTTTTAGATATCTTATTTTAAAACCTGCAAAAATTTTCTGCCAAAAAAATATGCTTTGAAATAAAAATATATGTAGGGCGGCAAAAATGATTCTTTTTGTGGTGGGCGTAAAAGTTGGATGTTGGTAACCCTACCTTTTACTCGCCCGGTTTTTTGTCACCATACAACTAGTTACTTGTTGGGAAACAACTTTGCCTTACAACTTACAGCGTACCGCGAATCGTGATGAATGATCCAGTTTTGTTTGAACGAGTTGTTCTGACACAGTCGAAACTAGGTTACGGCTAAAGAAATCGAAAATGCAAGTGTGACAACTCCTGCGGCCTGCAGCTATATTATGAACAGTCTATTATAGGCGGAAACTGAGAGATTTAAAGCCTTAATAAGAAGTAGCAATGGTTTTCCATTTTCATTAATTTATATTCTGCGTACCTATTCGATATTTTTTATTACAATGCCTTTTACAGTGACAGGTCTCGAATGTTTAACGAACTTTTGAGAAGTAAAGAGACAAACGTCTATAGTGCAATATTTATCTTTTCCATTTAACTTCGTGTAGTGGAGAAAAATGTTGTTCTTTTCTGATTAAATGTGTAAATTGTACCATAGGTTTTATTATTTTTCTCAATTTCAAGCTACTTTCTTGTTTTCTTCTCATCCACCAAAAGAACTGAAATAAATGATATATCTTGAGTATTTTAGTGATGTATAGCCAACGCAAAACAACCAGAATTAACACGCGTTAGTTCTGACGATGGCGTGAGCCGAAATAGCTATCAAATTATAAAAAAAAATTGTAGAACTAAAATACATTGCTATTTTTTCACCGTATTATAATGGAGTTCTACCAAGTAAATGCCAATTCAATCAATAACCAGAATAAACACTATAAAGCACTTGGTCAAATATTAAATACTTTTGTGTTTTCTTAAGACAGGAGTTTTCGTTACTGGATTCCTCGGAGAGAAAAGTCTGTAGGAAAACACAGAATAATTGTTAAAACGCAAGAAAACATTCGTCAGCGGTCACTTTCAATCTCTCACTTCTACGTTATTTCTATCTTGCACACGCGCTAATTAAACCTATTTACGAAGTAGTTTCAGTTTCAAACGGTTTAAAAGGTATATTTTTTGATCGTGATTACCCTCGAATAGCGAGGATTGCGGGGAATAGTTTACTTGATAAATAATCTGTCCATATTATTCAACATTGAAAACGGATTCGAGAGCGATTATTGCTTTATACCATATCTTTTTCTCCTAGCGATATATGTTAAGATATGTTGAGCAAATTAACAAGATATTAAGCTTTCAATCAACTTTTTAGACCTGTTGAAGCTTTTCAATTCCTCTCAGAAATTTAAATCTGTACTGTCAATTAAAAAAACACATTAATGTGAAGCAATTTAATCTTTTGATCGGTTGAAAAATATTACGTATGACATTGCAGTGATATATCCCGTTTGCTCTATATAGATTAATTTCTGTGTCAACGGAATGAATGTCAAAAAGTATCAAATGTCCATAGTAACCTGTCAACAAACCTGCACTTAATCAGTTTGAATTGATTTGTTTACTTAGCCTCCGTTCAGATGTTGGGGTGTGACGTTTATTTACGTGCTTGGTGAGTTGGTGACTGACTGTGTGTCGTCATTTGACGATGCATTTGTCGTTTTCACAGAGAAGTACTAATACAAAGAATAATTTTTTACCGAACCTAACCTAACCTTCTGAATAACATTATCAAAACCACTCTTTCGCCGAACATTTATCAATATCTATTGCATTTCTCTTTTTTTGTCACATCTACTCCGTTTGCCAGCCATTATGGGTACGACGAGGTATATTTAGTGAGAAAGAAACGACATTCTTTGCGCACATCCGCGATCTACTGACCGGCAGGAAGTATTTATGACATCATCTTTGTTCACGCATGAATCAGGGTTTACAAAGGCGCACTGTAATGCATTTTAGCAAAAATGCTATACTTATGGTCGTAAGTGTGAATGTACGTAAGTCGAACCGTCGTAAGTCGAGGTCTACCTGTCGTATCAGCAGTACTTATGACAACATTCATTAGTACATTTATTCACACCTATATATGGACACATCATATTCATTCGAGGTATATTTTTTAAAGAGGATCTGCAAGGTTTGCTGAAAGAAACACCTGAAGTGTTTTTATATTCATACTTAACGTAAAACTATCAAACATGGAATTATATTTGTCTTGATAAATTTAAGTTATAGAACCTGCCCGTTATAGAAATATAAAAAATACCAAAAATTAATAATTCAAGCTAATATGATCATTTATCTACTTCACTGTTTTAGTTTGATATAGCTAATCAAACATGGAGATGTCATTAATCAATGGGCTTGATGCATCAGGAAATGTGAGGTGTAAGATCTGTGACATTTGTATATTACTCAAGCAAAGTGTAATATTGTATAATCTAATGACAATGAGAAGCTAGTGCAATTAGCTGCCAAGAAAAATACATACAAACATAAATAAATAAAGTACATAATAAATGGTGACATGTTTTAAATATTTAGTGTCGATAGAACGTTAAATAATTTAATGCGGATATATTTAATTTTTAAATATTCAAAAGCAAATTAACTTATGACTGTCTTTCGTAAGCTCATATTTTCAAGCCATAAAAACAGTGTGATTGAACTATCTGAACTATGTGTAACCCAGCGATAAAATCGAAACTTAGCGATCAGAAGGTTTCGAGTTTAAATTATAGAATTATATTTGAAATTAATTATAGAGCATTGATGGTGTACCTCATTTTATGCTTATAATATTCAAAAATCGCATAAATTTATATTGTCATCTTCCAATGATAATTTTGTTATAAATAAACCATAACCGTTTTTGGAAGATTATATTAAAATGAATATGTTAATAAGCTAAATTTATCATGATAGTACCGCCATTTCGTTGATCTTAAATAATCAAATCGTCATCAACTATACAAATGAAGAATACATTTCTTTCAATTAAAGTTCAATAAAGGTATCAATAACCACCATTTTGTAGATTCTCTTCTCAAAATTTGATTTACTCGAGTTTTTTCAAGATATTATAAAGCTCTCAATCATACATTCACGGTAACACAATAATGTCATAAAAGCTCCATTTCTTTTCAGGCTTGTCACAGTTGAAATAATAACGCACACTCATTGCATCATTTTATTTATCACGTACTGTCATGGTATCCTGTACAACACAATTCTCAAAATAAGTATATGTTTGTATCGGGTACTTCGGTATTGAAATGTAATCATAAAAACTACGAGAAATAATCCGGCTGGTGTTTACTATTATTTAGATAAAAGTTATCTACAATTTCCATACACTATTAAGGCGAGTGGCAACAGACGAGAGACGAGATATCAAATAATCAACTGAAATAATTTATAACAACATTGATAAATAATTTACAGTGGCTGTTATTTTAATCGAATTAAATTTAATCTTGTTAAGCATATAAAAGATTTGTCAATATCACATTATCAATTGATTCTCACAAAATTTATTCCATGCTTAGATTAATTATTCTTGTTTGGCTTCAATAGCTAAAATCAATTTTAAATATAAAATATACTGACAGTTAACTACGCGATAAATATTCTACTTGTGCAGTTACACCTGGAAAATTTTCAGCGATAAGTTTTTCCTACATCTTAAAACCAAACTGATCCGTACGAGAGCTTTTTCTGGTTCATAAATTATAATATATCCACATTTAACTTCAGAGTGTATATAATTTTATGATTACTGATTGGTGTAGTTTTAAGTCACGCACATCTTGTTACAATAAATTTCGTACGCTTTAAAAATGTGTACACAGTTTAGCTTTTCCTTTGAAGTTGTGATTAGAAAGAAATTGTAAAGAAATTGTACACATTAAATACTCGATTTCATCACTTTTATTCAATAATTCTGTCTGATTTTAAGAACGGGCCAAGTACATGTAGGAGGAAGTGAAAAAGTCATACATTATTGCCTTGAATTAATTATTATATTAAATTAATATCTATAAGAAAATCAAGAGTGTTGCATATTTAATTGCAAGACAAATTTTAATAATGATCCAAATTATATTGTATTATAGAAGTGCATTAAAAACGTTCATTTCAACATTTATAAGTAAGTCGATGTAAAAAACCTGAATTATCGTAATTTTGTATATGATTATTAAATTGATGCTCTAGCTGATATAGCATCCGTTAATCTCCACTAATCTAGCTCAAAACAACCGTTTATTTCGTAATAACCTATTTCGAGTTGAATCATTTTTATCTTTCATATAATCAGAGTTTCAATTTAATGGATGCATTACGTTCTGGCTGTACAGGGCATTTATTATTAACGGGCTATTTTTAATAAACCTTTCATCGGCTAGGTTGATATGGATTTTTCTTCTGGTATAGCTAAAGGTGATGATGACTAACTGAGTAGTTCCAACAGTTCACAAAGAGATGCAAGTAAATATACTCATTTTTATTTGATGCTTATGAAGCTTTTTTTTCTCTCATTTTTATACCGAAACTAATTTGCGTAATAAATGTTATAATATATCAACAAGAGCGTCATATAAATTAAAGTTTCAGTCAATATACATTTTTGAAGACGATGATACGTTTAGGAAGGATGTACACTGCTCCGGATGATAAAAATATTTTTTTAAAAATGCACGTTTTAATCGTCAAGTAAAAAAAATTTTTTTTTTCAAAACTTCAAAATAATTTTAACCAGTTCAGCAAATTAAAAATATATCATTCATCAAATAAACATTCATTTCCAATGTAAAAATATGTATTCTTAAAATCATATCACTTCCAATGAGGAAGCACATATATCCATTAAAAGATTTTTCGCAATAGAAGTTTTCTCCGAGAATTCTGGCTTTATGTTTAATAAACGGTTTTTTACCGGTAAAGAGTATCGATAGATATGGACATCTCTCTACGCTATATTTATGTAATCAGATCGATGAGAAGCAATTTGGCACTATAAAAATATCCATAATCCGCACTAGGTTCCGAACCCATAAGCCCCGTAACGGACACCAACGACGCTGACCACTTGACAACGGATCTGGGCAACACTATTTCTTTAAAACAAAAGAACAATCAATGTTTCTTAGCTACGAATGCACAATGCCATTGAGATACACAAAAAAAAAAATATTTTACTAGTGAGGATTTCCAAGTAAATATTGAATTTTATTTTTTAACCTATTAGTAGCAATGCGGTGGCGAGTCGGTCAGAATACAGTGCATTGGTCTAGTAATCGATGTGATATTAAATGCATCCTCGAGTAGGTACTGTGGAGTGCACGCGACGATAAACGGTTTAATGTCCAAGGATTAATGCTTCATCTCACAGATCGCAATGCATGCCCTGCTCGGTGCATAATTCCTGCAACACCTCATCAAGGTACAGTGTGTACCTACAAATCTTCCACTCTAACGCACACGTAATAATTAGTACTCAAGGGTCCATAGGATTTACGGATCAATCATACCCATGTCGTCTTAAATCCAGTTGAATAACGTAATGAATGGTATGGTATAAGAATTATTTGATAAGTTCTCAAAACAACTTGTGTTATTATAAACTGGTAATGCGTATAATGCATGGACCGGTCTGAAGCTGAATAATAAAAAATCTAATACACTTTTTTAATAAGCGATGTTATGCGTGGATAAAAACATAAACAATATCTTTGATATACCTACTAGAAAACAAAAGACTAAACTTTAATTCAAATTATTAATTAGTTAACTTTTCAGTCAATAAAAAAACACGATTCCGACTCCGAAAATTATCAAACAATTTTCAGTAATAAAAAAACATTTTTAGGACATATTTCCACAATATATATTATGATGAGGACCGGTTTCGCTCATAAAATATATTTTGGAAATGAGCACTAAAAAAATGTGTTTTTATTATTTAAAATATCTTTTCTTTTAAAAGTGACCAACAACACGATTTTGGACTAAAAATAGTTTTGTCAAGTTTTTTCCTACTTTTCCTCTTAATGTGATTTAAATTAAGGATTAAGCAACCAATGTGACAAATTATTCATTGAGATATTCTTCAAAATCGTGTAATCGAAACAGGAGTTGAAGTCACTCGTTTTTCACGACTCCGATTCCGTTTCCGGCCAAAAACCGCGACTACACAGCCCTGTTTATATAATAATATAAACCGTAGAAACACAAAAACTTCTGCTTCTAACATGACTCCAGAAAAGTTTAAATACCCATAAAATCACGTATTAGGTGTAACAATTAAAATCATTCTACCATTCAATTAAACTGTTAATCAAAATAAACCTACCGAAATCATGAATCGCCGCTTTTAAAATAATTAGTAATCAACTATTGAGGAGATGGCAAACGGTATGAAGAGTGAATAATTGAATCAAATAAAATGCTACGTCTTCCAGTTAGCAGGCAGTTACAACAGGGATTGCACTCCTGGTTTGGTTTTACGAACGTGGCATTTCCCGAATGCAAAAAAGGCCGATACCGGGATTATTAAATACAAATATTTGAATTGCTTTATTAATAAAGCAGAAGAGGAAAAGCCCAACAATCAATATTGAAATTTTTCTGTATTTGTGAAAATAATGTAACAATTATCTACTCCAACCTTTGTGACAAGAATATTACTTACATATACATTAATAAGTTAGTTCGAGCTATTTCAATAAGCACCGCTTGAAGAAAAGAGTAGGGATAAAAACATTGATCTAGGCCAGGATCTATGTTTCGCTAATCGATCTCGCTTTGCCCCGTTTTTAAGATAGAAAGGCTGACAGGTATTTTTATAGGTATTACAAACAATAATGTCTTTGATTAGAAACCCATTTTTCGATTAATGAAAGTCTCCCAACTGGGCAGATGCTCGTGTGTTCCATGACCAAGCTCAACACTGTAGAAACCTAGAACTAGAAACCCGACAAAATTTACTGAATTTTAATTGTGGAAGTCTCGTCGTATTCAATTAAAGTGTTGCTTTATATCATATTTATATATAATTACATAAAGTGGGTGCCAATGTCTGTCTTTAGAATAATATACGGAATATCCATCATTTGACAGTTAGTTATTGTGTTCGATTCAATATGTCTCAAGTAGGGCTTTAAACAATATTAAAAGCTCTTTAGAGCAAAATCAGAACTCAAAGTTAGAAGAAGCGGGCGAAGCTGATGCAAACTAAAATAGCTTCCAATTTGAGCGAGACTGTCGTGTTTTGAAGATATAGTCCCGGAGTCCCAGCTAATCCCGGTTACTTGAAAAAATATTAAAGTAACATGTACCGTTGCAACTCACCGCGTCAGCTTAGTTGAGTAGTCTCTGATTGAGAGTGTGATTTACTAATATCGAAGTTTGTTTATGATGCGTTTAATAAATAAATCAAATCACTACCGCATAATTTTCGTTGGTACTTTATTATATTCCAATAAAATTTATCTACGTATAAAATACTAATGGCGCGAAGTTTCTAGTCTAGACAGTACCTGCATATTTGATGTTCAATTAATTATATTAGAATCATCGCTTATATATACAATTTATTACTAAATAATCCCGGGATTTCAAGTTTTAAATCTCAAGATTTAGGGTCGAGAAAGACAACACGAATCCCTAGTAACCGCGCAATAATCAATCTTCGATTTCACGCCTTCACTTGCAACTTGTATGTAATGAAAGCACCAAATTAATTGACATCGTATAACGGATGCGCTGACTTTTAAAACTTTTCGAAAACCTGTTTCAAAGAGTATTGTTATAGCGTTACTTAAATGGGCAACGTTTTATAATCCAAATTATCTGTTTTTGTATCTATCTTTACTGATGTTTGTGATGAATAAATTAATCGTTCTGTGTTGGTTGGTAGAGATGTCTACCGATATGGTCAATCATCAACGGGCTCGAAGCTTAGAGTTTGATACTATAAAGCTCTGAAAGTTACGAATTTAGATTTGGATAAATAAAATATTTAAGATGGATCTTGTATAAAACTGTCCTACTTTCAACACTTTAACTTTTAACTTCCCATCTGCTGAAATGGTTGATTATAGTGTGTAGATAGTTGATACTCAAAAATATTATATAAGAATGCTAACAAAGTCAAAAAATTTGCGGCCATAACTTGATAATGGGTTTTCAAAATTACTTCAATAATTTATTTCAACTCATAATACAATTACATATTCAGCATTGTTTTCCTAAAATCCATTGTCAATGATTGTTCTTCATTTTTATTTTTTTATAATTTTTTTAATAAAAACCACATAAAAAGTGTATTTCAGTGGTCTACGGGATTAAAAATTGTGATTTTAGTAGTCCACAAGGCTTGGAAAGTTGGCGATCGCTGTAGTATATCTATATGTAAACTGAAAGCAAAAGAAAAAATACTTTCAAGTGACACATTTAAGCAAGTATAATATGAATAAGCAATTCGTTGTCACATTGCAGGCCTTAACTACCGGTTCGTGGGAAGCGGTGCCGCCTACATTAAATAAGGTACATCACTGCACATTACCTATTATATTATTAGCTGTCTTTTTATTATCTGATGAATAAAGATAGGGCTAAGACTTGTTATTACAACGATATACGAAGAACTATACACATAACGATCCAGGTACACAATATTATCTATTATTAGTCGAAAGATCAGTCATAAACAATTAAATTTATTGTAATGTAGGGTCTCTAATACAACTTTAAAAGCTCTGTTTAGCTATCAAATTGTCCGGAGTCAATTACTAATTTTGTCTGTGTATGTATATTTATTTATAAAATGCAGCTAAGAGACCTCTCAAAGGGGTGTTAGTATTATAAAAATATTATGTAGCCTACAGTTGATCTCGGGCTACACGATTTTAGCTTTCAGATCTTTTCCATATTGATCAGATGGATCTAGGTTTACATCTCGACAAAGTCGATATCTTTTTTTACTGTTAAAAAAATATTAATAAATACTTTTTGGAACACATTATTAAATATGTACATGACGTATTGATGTTATGCTATATTATTAAAATTTAAATGTAAACATTAATAAAATATTTATCAGATATATTTTAACAGTGTTAATTTTTATTTTTTTCCTTCAATGAAATTTTTGTATCTTTTGTTATTTTCTTTCATAATTAATCTGTCAAATGCAGTCATCTAATTACATAGGGTTTAAGAACATATCATACGAAATTTTGTTTTATACAAAACCATCAAAATACTTGTTAAGGTGTATTGTTATTTAATAATTATTGGTTATACTTATTTTATTATTAGTATATGATTTGTTTCAATAAACTCTTCCAACTGCTTTATTTAAAGTTATGTGATTATTTTCATAATTTTTGTGGAAAATATAAATCAAGATCTCAGACTTGCATTTTCTATTGGAGCTACTGCACTCGCTTTCGATTTGGCTGCATGTTTGTTTACATTTTTTATGCAGGGCTTAATCTTTCCAATACGACTGCGTGTCTCTGTATTCACTGTTCAACATAATAAACCAAAAACCTAATCACCGAGAGTCGACTCCTTATCTTCGATATACAACATATAATTTACTTTTATGGAGCTAACCGTGCACTCGTAGTAGAGACAAAAACCTTCTCTGCTAGGGCTGCACCAAAAGTTTGTCGGGTTGAGACAAAAAAATCCTACGTGTAAATGATATCATACATGCGTTGTCGGTTTATAAACATATACATATATTGTATAATTTTTCCCACGCATAAAAATCTTGCAATGGAAAACGGTGTATTGGTAACTTTATGTCAATTTAGAGTTATATGAATTGGGATATATTAAATTTTATTATTTTTCGTATATTTTAACTCACATCGCACGAAAAAAACTCAACGCACATTCATGATATTCCGGGATAACTTAGTGTTACAGAAATATCCCCTAAATAATTGGATTTAAGTCATACCATGTACATATGTATACGTTTGACATATTTGAGCACGATTATCATGTTTTCAATTTGCCATAAAGTTTTGGAAATGAATAAATCATTCGATTAATGCCGAGCGGAAAATTCTATATAAAAACTTCAGTAGCGAAAAGCTTTGCTGATTTTTTTTTCTACTATTCGAAAAAAGCTCAAAATAATTAAATCAATTCTTGAACACATTCAAATTTTGTAATTCCGCACTCTATGAAAATGAAAAGCTAATATAAATCACAAACCCGCCCAAAGTTACTTACAGAATTTTTTAAAAGTATATTTTTGTGGAACACAAAATTTTGGAAAATTTGTGTTCCACAAAATTGTCGAATGAAAAATAGGATTTCAGTGAAATTTATAATGTAGGGATAGTTAAATGAAACTCTTTTTTTAACTGTGTCGCTCTTTGTCACAAATATACATTACACCCAGTCCTTTTTTTACGCGATTTTTTTGGACGGCACCGTCATATTTTTCTACGCGCTTTACTCGTTTTTACGCGATTTTTTCCCCAAATTTGTTTTAAAGAAGAAATTTATATATGATGCTAGGCATGTACGTTTCATATTTTTTTTAAATAAAAAAATATATGTGTATTTTTAAAACTTAATTTTGAAAAGCATTTCATTTTTTTAAATACACATACAATTGCCAAATGTTGACAAGTGTATTGAATATTATGTGAATTTATGTTTTATGGTGTGCAAAGAAATATAATGCAATTGCGTAAAATCATGAAATGTATGTCCGCTTGTAAACTTGTTTAAACACAATGCATTTATTTAATTCGTTGAATAGCACTTTTCTCAGCCATAAATTTGACCACTTTGAATTATTATGTCAAATAAATGCCCTCCAATGACGTCCAAATATTTTAAATGTTAAATAATTAATGCGAAACCATGAGTATTTAAAAAAGAGAGTATTAACTTGGCTTTCCTAAATATTCCGATATACAAGAGTCCAAGCAAAATTCAGATTCATACAAAATTCAATAGTTTCGTTCAAAAAATCGCAAACGATTACATTTCGCAACCGAGAGTGACAGCAGCGAATAATTCATACAAGTGAAAAAAAAAATATTTTTATAGTCTCATTATAATTTTATAAGCAATAAAGACATCAAAATATATTTTTTTTTGCACAAATTTTAAAGAGCAAATTTTGGTTTTTCATACGTTTCTGGTACTTTTTCACGCGATATTTTAATTCTTAGAACCAAATTGTCAAATTATATGAAAGTTGTGATTTTTTTACACGATTTTTTTTACGCGCCGTTTTCTGGAACCAATGTATCGCGTAAAAAAAGGACTGGGTGTACTTTAATATTCGAATACGACCTCATTAATTTCATACATGGATATCAAAAAACACTTTATGCCAGCTGCATAACCTTCTGCACCCAGGAGCACAGTGTATCTCGAAGGAGAGTCGAGTAAAAATATCAACAATAAAATAAATAAAAAAAAACTTACACGCACTTCTCAAGTTATCTTTTTTGTGTCCAGTGTGATTTGATTGGGACGTATCTCGACTTGACGACTGCGCTTGGTTAGGGATGTTACATTTCAGCATTCAAACAACCTACAGTATTGATATATTTACGGATCGATTCTCATGATTTACAATGGCAAATATACAATTACGTTACGCCATAATTATTAGTAACCAAGAATGGCGATAATCATTTCAGCATCACATCAATGTAAGAAGTAATTTGATATCTGTAATGTTTCCACATACAATCATATCCAGTGCTAAAATTGAATGTAGTTTGAAAGATTAGTTCTTGATCTTATTATTCCGTATTGAACTTTTTTTGAAAACAATGAGTGATGTACCTACTACCGTAAGTTCTCTTTATTATCGAAATGTTTCATTCCTTGTCAATATTTTCATTTTTATTAGTAGATATATAATGTATATGTAAAATTTTCTCCAAGAATAAGAACTTTATGATATTTTTTTATTCAGTATACAACAAAATATGAAAATGCAATTAACTTTGTAATATTATTCAGTTACATACTCAAGTTTAGTTAAGTATCGATATATTTTGTTACTATGTCTCCACTCTAGACATACCCAGCTTAGCAAAGGTCCATAGTGTTTGTTTACTTTTTAAAAATGGTGATAAAATATACTAGTCTGCAACTCGTCGCTTACAATATTGTTTTGTTATCGGTAAGTTTTTTTTCCCAAAAAGGTAACAACCTATCTGAAGTCAATATTAGTTAATGCTACCTTTAATCAAAGACGTTTTGGTGATAAGCAATATGCATCAATATTTATGTACACCCAGTCCTTTTTTTACGCGATACATTGGTTCCAGAAAAAGGCGCGTAAAAAAAATCGCGTAAAAAAAACATAACTTTCATATAATTTGATAAATTGGTTACAAAAATTAAAGTATCGCGTAAAAAAGTACCAGAAACGTATGAAAAACCAAAATTTGCTCTTTGAAATTCGTGCAAAAAAAAATGATATGTTTTATGATCTTATATACACTTATATGAATTATTAGAGGCCGAGAAAGGTGCTATTCAACGAATTTAATAAATGAATTGTGTTCAAACAAGTTTACATACATCCCATGATTTTACGCAATTCCATTATATTTCTTTACACACCCTAAAACAAAAATTCGCATAATATCCGATACACTTTTGCAATTGTATGTGTATTTAAAAAAATGGAATGCTTTACAAAATTAAGTTGTAAAAATAAATATATTTTTTTTTTATTTAAAAAAATAATGAAATGAACATGCCTAGCATCATATATAAATTTCTTCTGTAAAACAAATTTGGGGAAAAAATCGCGTAAAAACGAGTGAAGCGCGTAAAAAAATGTAACGGTGCCGTCCAAATAATCGCGTATAATCAAATTCGCGTAAAAAGAGGACTGGGTGTATAATCATGTTTGTAACAATAGTTTGTGTACGGTTTATCTCCATATATTGTGCTTCAATAGAATAGAAAACATCATTCGGTTAAGGGTTTTAACGAAATTACGAAAAAACAATATTTAATACAAAATATATATTATATATTAATGATTGTGAAATCTTTCAACGTCAGATTATATTTTAAAATAATTTTGTAATACTAAATTAATAATCATTTTGTAAATTGGTATTTGGCGCACTTTAAGCGCTAGACTGTAGCTACATCTATAACATTGTAATAATATAGTATATTCTAGATCAGCGATTTCCAACTGAAATTTTCTGGAAGGTCAGACAAAGTATAACTGATATTTAATGGGTCACATACTAATGTATCCATGAGGGTGACAACATTGGAAACTATGCTACAATAATATAAAATAATACAATAATGAAAAATATGCGAATATAATAATCAATGTTTAGATAAATTATTATTAAAAACAAATTTGGTATATGTTTACTATATGAAACAAAATTTCGAGTAACAAGTTGAGTATGGCTGATCTATATAAATGTACTCGAAAAAAAGAACATCAAGTACTATTGTCATTGAATACAATTTCAAATATTGACTCGGTATTCGATAGAATATTACATCATTAGTTTTCATAGCAATTATCATTATCAAATAAAATTAATTTCACACGGATAAAAAGCTCGTTGATAAAGAGGATTGTCTTAGAGTTCTTTTTCGAGCTAAAGTTGTTAACAAAATATTGTTAACTAAGCTAACCCGTCGCGCGTTGCAGCGATCTCAGAGTAAGGAAATTCAAGGATACTCAATATGATAATAAACATTTTAATTATTAATATTGTTACTAGTAATAGTAAATATTACATTACACAACGATATTTTTTGGGGTGTGGTATGCCAGAAACCTTCGCGGAAGTGTACCTGAAATTCGTAAAGTTTCATATCGATCGGATGCATGGTATAATAATGCATAAAAGACAAAAAGATACACACATACATTGATTTGATAGATAAACGTAATTAGACTACACCAGAATTTCCATCAAAGAATCCTGTAATTTTATCGTAAACGTAATATATTAGCAGTAGATAATATTATAATTTTATTCACAAGTATACCCACTGGTCTTCTTAACGTTCAGCACCATATTACACGTATATATTTATGAAAATGTATTATATAATATATTTTAATCGATCGATTCGCATAATCATTGCACATGATCAACTATTGAATTACCTATAACAACCAGCTTTAGTCTAATTCAACTAGTAATTTGGTTATATTGAAATAAATTGACTAGGTACGAAGTATTCATTACGATCGTATTGCGAATTTCTTTAGAGATGTTATTGTTTGTATGCAAATTCATCAAAACTAACTTGTCACACATATAATTATTATTTTCTAACAATTCGCAAAGCTAATATTTATGTTACAATTGGTTTCATGGTCTAAGAAATTTGAATGCACGGAAAATTTATGGGGACCTAAAATTAAATTTAATATTTCTGAAATATTTATTTGATTGCTGCTTAATAGTTATTATTGCCCCGTATAGTTGACGTGATACATTTTCATTATGAGATGTCTATGCGTGTTTCCATAAACACTGCGCTTCAAAGATATCATTATTTTTAAATGATATATTTGTGAATTGTAATTATGAAATCTTAATTTCGTATACTCAATCATCCTCCGATTTACGTGGTAGATACGTTTTTTAAAGACCCGTGTCAATAGAAACCGCGTAATAAAAAAGGCACGGAACTCACAGATAATCATAAGTCATAAATAAACGCAATGATTTTATATTAAATTTGAAGATGCCTTCATAAAAATGCTCTCAAAAAAGATCCACAGTTCGTTATATAAATGATATTTTTTCAAAGTTATTTCATCAAATTTGAGTCTGTACATGTAATGATGATACATTTTGAGTGCGTTTAAAAAGTACATTTTTAACCGCGTTACATGTAATCGCGTAAATCGTGGGATGAATGTATTATGGAGTAATTTCGAAATCATTATAATTTTTACTCTACCTGCACAGTGAGAGTTTCAATACCTATGTACTTGAAATTTTTAAATTAACTTTTTTTCCTAATGAAAATATCTGTATAATAATTGTATAGAGACTTCAAATATTATGTCACAACACCGCACTTTTGTTTACCGCGAATGAGAGTTTCCATCAGATCACCGTGTACAGCGAACCTGTGCTAAACGAATACTGTGTTAAATGAAGCACCTATTGTCGATTATTATATAATACTTGTCGGTTGCATCACAGACTATTTACCGCTAGACTGCAGTGACCAATAAGTACGCAGGCGATCACAAACAATTTACATAGAAGAATTACAAAGAGAACAAGTAACAAAGTAACATCCTTGGTTAACCATTTCCAACCGCAAATCACCCAATTTCAGTACTGCGATTATGTGGTTATAGTAAAATATTGTTTATATATGTAACTTGCGACAATGGTAGGTCAGAAAATAGTGGAAAAAACCTCGAAAACACATAAAGGAATATTGATCATATAATATAATTATTATTTGCTAAATGGACGTATTTTTAATTATAAATCAAAAAGGTAGGAAATCAAAATATTTCTGAAATGTTTTAAGTAAAATTAAGATATCATATATTTGTTTTGTGTATAATCATAAATAATGCATGCAGATTTTTATAAATTTACGGCAAAAGTTTGTAGTACTAAATGGCTTCCCTGCAAAATAACAAATTCAAACTTGTGGCTGTATTTCACAGATGGTGTAAAATATCAACAATTTTTAATCGTTCATCCATAAAATTATTTCTTTTATACCCTTGGCGATCGATCTTATTAGTTCTTAGAAACATTTAGGCGTAGTCTATCGGGATATTTTCTTCATAATTACAGTGTCCAAAAAATATCATGATTTAATCGACCCTGCCGGTTTATTACTTATCTTTTATCTTACGGACTATCACTCCTCTGAAATATTAACTTCTTTTCAGCTTGGTACCCAAAATTAAATTTCTAACATGGATTATAAGGTATCATAAATGCACGATTTTTAAAGCGTCTACGCACCATCTGATTTAAAGTCAAACCGTTAAATCATTTTTAACAGAGTTATAATTATTTAACCTTATGATTTACGGTGATACAAATCAACGAGGCCATTACTTTAAAATGCAGTGGCATTCAGTTTATTTGCAGAGTTATATGAAAAATATTTGTTCATGAGTAATGTTCTTTTAATTAGTTTTTCAATGTGCAAACACGTCACAAAAATATTAATGCATATTATTTGAAATTTTATTGATATATTTAAATTTTTTTTTATTAAAATCAATTATTTCTAACATACGTATTAATTAATATCAAATTCTACATTCTCACTTAAACCAATAAAAATAAACGTAAAGAACTTATATCACGTACTGTCGTCACGTATATCGTTAGAGCTGATTTCGATCAGCAATGTATAAGTTAAAATGATGAATGATACATTCATTTATTACTTATTAAAACGTTTTTTGTACGTATAATCAATTCTTGATATTCGAGTAGGGTCCCAGGATTTAAGAGCTATCTCGTATGACTATTATGGTTGCAATGGTAATACAATGAATGTCCATTGAAAATTGATTTTTAACACCATCTATTTTGCAGTATTATTTATAACTCAATTAATGTCAAAATAAATTAATAACTTTAAAAGATATAGTTGATAGCTATTTCGGCTCACGCATCGTCAGAACTGTGTTTAAACATACGTTTGCTTATCTATATATAGCTGTGCAGAAAAGGTACGCAATACGTATTCTCTTCTGTTTTAACAACCTCGCTTATACAATATCATGCTAGCAAAAAAATAAACTGCAAACAGGCGGCACTTTCAATAAGCTTAAATACTGCCCGGAGATGATTTATTACAGAAATGCATTATCCTTTCGCAATGGTCTGAAGAGCCTAGCTATTTTATCACCGTGTTATAATGGAGTTATACCAAGTAAATGCCAATTCAACCAATAAACTTATTTTGTCCTTCAGGTTCGCTTAGAGTATACATTTTATAACTACGCCACTGAGTGAAGTCTTGTTTAACCTCTTTTGACCCAGATAACTAGGGTTCGAGCTTTGGGGCATAACCTCAGTTCAAGTTTCAATCATAAAATCGTGGCTCGTGCCAGACAACTTTTTATCTACCTATATACTTGTTAACAGAGTATTTTTTTACATAACAAAACGTTGGCAGGTAGATAGATGTATTTTCTTATACCATCAATAATGGTAAATATATTTTAAAAAATTACATGGTCGGTAAAATTACATTATGTCTATTTTTATGCATTGCTTCCATAAAACACCGTGTAAGTATTAAAAATACGTAAATAGAATTATGCATAAAGCAAGAACTTAGGTCAGCGCACAATGCCAGCATGAGAACAGCATACTTTTTAAATAACTACATTATTAACCCTCAGACTGTTAACGTCTCAATTGTTGAGACGGTTGATTTTTCTGTGTTGATAATTGATTCCCAAAAATATATGAATAACAGAATAAGCTTGTACTTGCTAATTTTCGAGTTAATGCACTGCTTAATTTGTCCTAACAAACTCAACAAGATTGTTTCACACCAATATTATTCAATAAATTTGTGAAGTCTAGGTGTTGGGATATCCTTTTAACGGCGCAGTATTGAATGAGTTAATAAAATAACAAGACATTTCATAAGAATTTACAAATGTAACACATCAGTATTTGATTTATATGTCTTAATAAGCCTTGGTCATCTCTTATGGTTTTGTTTAGCATGTGCGCAAAAAACAATTATGAAAGTTATTGACTTGTTTGTCAAATTAATGTGTACATATATGTATACATATTTCGTATCAACTAACGTAGTAACGTGCTTCATCAGCAGTCAAGGTTGCCAAATAAGTGAAAAATTGAACGAAAATTAGAGATATATATATATATAAATATTAAAATAGTTGAAAACCCAACATTATTTTAAAGAATATTTAATGATATATGTCAAATGTTATCCAATAAATATAGCAAAGATATATTGAATCAAGCAAAGAGCCCCGGGTGTTAATTTGAACAAAACTTTTATTGGAGTACAACCGCAATAGTATCGATAGAAAATACTGATAAAAAAACCGTAAATATGCATTTTTTTATGTGAAGCAACTACAAAAATTTTGTAACTATTTTAATAATGTAAAAAATAAAATAAATGTAAACGTAACAATTTTTCATTTCACATGCTAATTATCAAGAATTCTTCAAAGATCCAAACATTTTTTTTAGTCCAAATAATTCCAACATATATTATTTTTTGATTGAATTGGTATTTACTTGGTAGAACTGTGTTATAACGCGGTGAAAAAATAGCAATGTATTTTAGTTCTACAAAATTTATAGACCTAAAATACATTGCTATTTTTTCATCGTGTTATATTATTTTTACTTTTGATAGTATAATTATAATTAATTACTGCATAATGTTACAGTTTGACTCTCGGATTATGTTTCCATTGAAGTAAAATATTTCATACAGTGGTAGACACGCCGAGCTGTACGATATCAAAAATGAAGCAATTATTATTCTCTTTTCATAATTTTTGAAAACCGACTGTTGAAGGTCTCGCTCAAATCGAGTTGACAACCCTGGTTGAAACGCTGTCGTTAAAAAAAATTGCTGCTCATAAAAATAATAATTTATTATACAATACTGAATTATTATTCTGAAGGTAATAAACTGATTGAAAATTGTGTCACCATTGTTTTCCGGGTCTACTTCTGGATCATTTTACTATATAGTGATGATGCCTTAAAAATCAAAACAAATAACAAAAATAATCACACTGATAAAATGCGTGATAAGAATATTATGACTTTTTTATTATTGCAGCTGTTTGCCCAACGGATGATTACGAGATTTTTATTCAGTAATTCTTTTACTGTCATTAGGTCATTAGAAATATAAAAATTAAACAAATGCGCATTAGAACGATATTAAATTGTTTCTATTGGTTGTAATGTCATATGAACCCAAATCTCTTTAGTGAACAAAATGCGTCTTTTAATGTTTTAATGTTAATTCTAGGTTAAATAATAACATATTTTTAATATTATTTCACTGGTCTTGATCATTTATTTTTTATACTGATTCTTGTTGAGGAAATGGTACTAAAAATGTTTTGTTATTATTAAAACAAAAACAATGTGCTTTATACTGCTGAAAAGTATAAACTCACTGTAAAATTAACTAAGAATAATGTGTATTTATCATTGTTATATTTCATGATTCCTTATGTTTGAATAGATATGGAAATCGATATTTTTTATAAAAACTGTTTTGTTGTTTATTTATAATAAAATACAACGCTTTTTTTAATAGAATGAATAAAATCGAATTCAATATTGTCACATATATTATATAATTAATAAAAGGGTTTATGACTTACGTGACTCATTCATTATTTTAATGTGTTTACAAAACGAAAGCTGGGCTTCAGTTTGGTATTAAAATCTATCTGTATGTCATACGTTTCCAAAAGCTCCATAATTTCGGTGAATTCTCTTAAATATTTGTAAAAATGATTTATAAAAAAAAATTCTTGCCGAGTTTGGTTCAATCCCCTCTTCTGCAGAAAAATACTTTTGTCTATAAAAAAGAAAAACCTCAAATTTTAAGTATATTTTACTTAATAGTATGAACTAATTGATAATTGTTATTAAGCATAAATTCTGGTTGAATGAAGACTATAATTTTTAGTGATAAATTGAAATAAAGCGTTATATTTATTTCATATTTAATAAATACTATTATTGATTGAATTGGCATTCACTTGGTAGAAACTCCATTATAACACGGTGAAAAAATAGCAATGTATTTTAGTTCTACAAAATTATTTTTAAAAAATATAGTTGATAGCTATTTCGGCTCACGCCATCGTCAGAACTACGGTACAGATAGTTCTGACGATGGCGTGAGCCGAAATAGCTATCAACTATATTTGTTAAAAATAATTTTGTAGAACTAAAATACATTGCTATTTTTTCACAGTGTTAAATACTATTAATTACTATCCAAATTATTAACGACATTATTGTTGACTTTTAATCTGCCATCAAATTTAATACGTCCGTTTTCGTAAAGAATGGTGATGCATGGGTCCTTAATATGCAAAGGCATAAAAAAGTAAAAAACATTGTAAATTTAAACCTGTTTCCTAATTTTCTTCTTGTTGTGCTTTTAATCATGAGTTTTTTTTCCTTAAAAAAATAATTATTTATATCTTGAAATGAATAGGTAGCCAATAAGCTTACCAATACCGTCGAAGCTTAAAAAAGCTAACGTGTATATGAAGGTACACATATGATTACATTCACGCCCACTCTGATACAAACTGCAAACTATTAATAGTATCATGTGCTAAAATATGAATTACGAATGGTGAATGCTTTTTAAAAATTTATTTGAGAAAAATAATTTATGATATCTACTGAAGGTACTGGATAGAATTTCAATATTACATTTGAATTGTTACAAATTTGTACGATTTCACCTGTTTTATCACTAAAGTCCTGGGTTTCGCCTTTCAGCATCTTTAGGCATTATATCACATGGATGCAACATAACTGACAGTCAGTTCTGATAGAATGCCTGAAGATGCCGAAAGGCGAAACCCGGGTCGTTAGTAACAAAATTTATGGAATTGTACAAAGTTGTAACAGTTCAAATTTGAGAAACATGTTTATACAATTTAATTTCTTTATTATTTTTTTTGTTTTAAGTCATCGTTATCGGTAAAATAATGTTATATCGAATTAAATTTCCTTCTAAAACATTTTTCGCAAACAGATGTGTTTATATGAACATATTTCACATGTAGTCACATTTTATGTTTTACAGATTGAATTGTGAAAGAATTTATGATAAGATTATATTACTTATATTCACACAGAAATAGGTAAAAATCATTCACTTCTTAATAATGGTACATCAAATTCAGTATGTACTCACCTTTCGCAGAAAGCTCTTATCAGACATGGACCTGCGTCAAAATCAGACATTTGTGTTAGTGAGTTCAGACCGTAGGGGCAAAAAACTTTGGACCTGTTTTAAAAAGGGCTACCACTCTTAGGACTCGAGAGATCCTTCGACCTACCTATCCTTTGGGCATTATTTTATGCATGCGAATTTTATCACAGTGACGGTAAACTTTGAAACCAGCATTAAAAGTATTGTATGTTACAGTAAACAGAATACATTTTTTATCACTAAATATTAGATTCATTCTCAAATTATTATTTGATTAATGTTAAAATTTGACATTTTAAAAGTCAATACAATAATTATAAATCGAGTGGTAGATGAGCATGTTTCTTTATTCACTTCTCCTTTTCATTTGACTAAAAACCGTTACATCCGAGATAAAACATGTTTTACCAAAAACTTTACAATTGATTACCCAGGTCACACAACCAAAATATTGAGCTGTATGAACATATTCATTCTTTTTTTTCATTCATAATTTTGCCACACAAAGTAGCTTTAAATTTATGGTTTCACGACAAATGGTAGTCAGATATTTAGTCCAACGATAAAAGTTCCCGACAAGTTGATAAAGTGACGGAAGCCAAACTAAAGTTCCAGCTAACACATAAAAATTCAAAATTTAATATTTTTTAATTCCGACAGCTGCGAAAATATAATTAATTAATGAAGGTGATAAAACATTTAAAATTCCGTTGGCATTTGATTTGTTGTTAGGTAAAATGTTCACAGCTCTTGTCGAGTAATGTAACATGATTTTTTTTATAATTAAATCAGTTTTTATTATTTGAAATACAGAACCTTTCCACCAAAACATGACAGTTAACACATTATACTTTGTGAACTTAAGCCATTCTTTATATTGTGTAATATCACATGAACATTTTCAATAATAAAATGCCACAAAACAGTTTTGCCAAACAATCTATTCTTATATCGAATGTAATGCACTTTTTAGAATAGTATATGCGAGATACAATTTTCATACATTTTTCACTTCGTATCTTAATAAAATATTACTTTTTTAAAAAAACTTCTGACACCGAAACGGGATGAGGAAATTGTTTTATAATGGGGATCGTTGTAAGTTATAGAAGGAACGATAAACAAAAAAAAAAATATCGTTTAAAAATATTTTAACGTTGCAATATTGATATAATATAATTGGGTTATAAACCCGTTAACAATGCTCGAAAAGCTTTCAAGGAGCTTTGAATGACAGCTCAATCATAAAATATGTACTATAATTTTCGTTTTACCCGTGTTAAATTCAATATATCTGCAACACACTGTAAATTATGAGCAGCAGGCTGCAGTTTACGTAGATATAAGAATTATAAAAGTTGCCTTACAACTTGCAAGTCCTACAACTAAAACCTTGAACTCAAACCTTAAGTGCTGTTCTGCTTAGTAAGTTAATACTATATATATATCATACATGTTTATATATTATAATATTACTTATACTTAACCAACAGATAAAGGATCGAGAGTCGGGCAAATTGCGTTTTGATTTTATATCTCTTTAGAATAATTTCATTGGCTTGGAGCTTTCATGACAGTTTTGTAGAAGTAATGAAATGGATTTTGATTATCTTGATGATGTTATAAATAACAGCACGCGTCTTGGAAGAAATTAAATTTCGTTTGGAGCTGTATTAAGTGAATAACTAAGGGGTGAACACTCCACTAAATAATTATTTCAAATTCGAAAAAACTAAGAAATCGTAATCGAAAAAAAATACCAACGCTGCCAAACCTCTAGATTGTTGTATGAAATGAATATTGACATATTTGATAGCTTCACTTTCCTGGTATCATGAAAATTGTTAGTTGGTTAAAGAAATAAATCAACCAACATTGTTTCACTTCATTCTTAGACGCCGAAGCTTTTGTCAACATGATTATTACTCCGTTCAGTGACAGTTCATTTCTGGAACCTTATCAGAATATTTATTTTATACCCAGGTCATAAACTTCAAACAAATTTAATATATACAGATCTAACACGGTGAAAAAATAGCGATGTATTTTAGTTCTACATTTTTTTTTACAAGATATAGTTGATAGCTATTTCGGCTCTCGCATCGCCAGAACTAATGACGATGGCGTGATTGAATTGTAGAACTAAAATACATTGCTGTTTTTTCACCGTGTTATAATGGAGCTCTAGCAAGTAAATGCCAATATATATAGATCATAGATTCCCAACCAGGGGGTCGTCAACATATACGGTCAACTAAAAATTTTTTTTTTTTTGTATGCTTTCGAATTGTATGGGGGGTCGCGGGTCACATGGGTTTTATGAAAAGGGGTCGCCACCCAAAAAGGGTTGGAAACCTATGAGGGTCGATGGTTTTTAGTATGGCATATACATTATTTATATCAAGTTTTTTTAAATCTATTTATTCATTTTTTTAATCTTGATTAAAATATAAGACTGATTCAATGAGTATGGTTATAAAGTTTTATATAACTACTGTAGAAAATTATTTGTAGGTTATCACAGTAAAAAGCTTTTGCAGGCAAACGTAATGTTTATTTTTGAAAGCTTAAAGCTCGCTTCTGAAATCTATTTGCAATTCGAAAATTATTTTAGTTCCAAGCAAACATCAGTAGATGGAGTTAGTTGTTAGATCTTTCCACGCTCAATTTTCTGTCGTATTATTATTTTCACTCCGTATAGTTGAAGTCTGTTGTGTTTACCAACAAACTTGTAGTAGGAACTAACTAACGCTACCGGTTGTACGGTCTGTAGTATTATTGTGGTCAGGTAGGCCAGGCCTCTCGTCCCTCCGCTTTTGATCTCCAAACGAGCACGTCTCGTCGTGCGTTGGCCTGCAAAATTAATATGACAAGGAGGTCATGCTATAAGCTATATATAATATTTTCATAGATTTAACAGTGGCGTGGCTAGAAAAATTGTATTCAAAACTCAAGCAAGGAAGGGTTATTCGTAATCTTGGTATTCGTTATAACACATTCCAATTCAAATTGTGCAACAATTTTCAAATAAATTTAAAAGAAAATGAAGAATAAAGAGTACTTTTAGTAATTGAACGTGTTTTTGTAGAAATGCAGACAATTGAATACTTGTAACTCAACAATACGAGGGTATAAAAACGCAACGAATTTTGTGTTTTGTATAAAAATAATATTATACTTCTTTACATTATTGGTCTGGATTTAAATGCAGTTAAAGCCACCAAGAAATCAATTTCAATTTGGTATTGAAATGAATTTCATTACCGTTAAAACTGCTTTAATTTATATTAATATATATTACGCCACGCAAGAAATGTCCACTATTCAAAAATTACCATTTTAGATGAAATTTCAATTTGATCCCAAAAATTATCTAACTTCTAAAAAACGCGTATTTACATTGCGTTTTCTTGATCTTTATGCAAAACTTAATTATCGTATCGGAAATTAATAAAAAACCGTTTTTTTATTGTAACATTCTTTTATACGTGTTACACTGAAACTGATTTTATAAAATTATTAAAATCTCAAAACTATATTTGAGTTATGACACTTTTCTTGTAGGAATGCAATATGTACACGTATGTCTTCGTATTTAATAAAATTACATCATAAAATATCTTAATAATGTAAGTGCACAAACACCTTCCAGTTTGTTACTGCCGGCCAACGGATTTGTTCTACACACGCTTCATATGACGGTATATTCAAAAAATGAAGAGACATTCCCAAAACGATTTAAGCCGAGAAATATAGCTAGTGTTCTCAAATATGCCAAATTGATATAGTAAAGCATGATGTACAAAAAATCAATGGATATTCCTGTATTCAAAATATATATTTTTTTGAACATTTCATCAATCCAATTTGCTTAGAGATAATATATTGTGACTCGGCTGACACAGATTTACAGAGATTTCATCGAACAGATAAATAATGTAAAAGAAAGATCATTAGCGACTGTCCCTGGCAATTAGCTCTTAAACGTGTTCGACTCGAACTTACGTTTTTAGATAAGACTCACATATTTTTTAATGCGTATACGTGCATTATGTTTGCGCCATTCGGTCATAGGGCTGCCATAGATTTATCAGTCGATTCATTTCAACATCTTCAACAGTCTCCGTAAAATGACAAAAACCCATAACACATACTTCGGCTATTGACTTCAATTGACTCTTTTATTTTCTAATTTCTCTTAGCGTATGTGAATTTTATGCTCTGGGATATCGTATACTATAGATTCGATACGTTTATAAATATATATATTGTATTCGATAATGCTTATATTTATTTGCAAGTGACTTAAAATTGCTTGAACACGCAGTATTGTTGATGAATGTAAGTCAAGTGATTGTTAAGCGCATCGAATACGTGTGTGAGTAGAAAGAAAAATTCATATTTGATATTTAAATTCCTCCAACCATTTTCAATTGATATCATAAATTATGAAGTGTATTATTTTAATTAATGTTTCAATATTGCAACCGTTTCAATTTTTGTGTAATAAAGTGATTTGAAAACCGATTTAAAAATGGAAAAACAAAACATTTTTACTTTTCTATGCATTTTGTTTTATTTTGAAATCTATTGTTGACCAGTAACTTGTAATAAATATTATTGGTGCCCCTAACATCTCAGATAGAACTAAGTGCAGGCAAACACACGTGCAACTTATTTGTGGGTGTGTGTGTGTGTAGAAAAAATGATTCCTCTAATCAACACTATTGAAAATAAGTTTAGTGTCAGATTGAAGTCCTTACAGATAAATTTAATAACAAACGCTGACTCTTTGCATAACAACTCGTTCCAGAATACGAGCTGCTTTGTTATCAATACGATTCAGACTAAAAAAGATCAGGAAACGTACGCACATCTCTTTCCAACTGAGAATCGAATCTCAGTGAGAAAATGAGACAAACTTATCTGACTTTATTAAACCGTGAAACGTCAGTACTAAAAGTATAAATCGTGCCTTGCACAAGGTCTCGCTTATGTCATTTTGTCTTAGCGCTTTAAGCTCGTAAGTAGCAAAATGCACTTCTCTACTCGAACGAGCGAGATCGCATTACTTTCTTCGCACGAAAGACAGTGATGGAGATACATCAGATAGGAGGTTTTTACCAGCGATGGTTTTATTAAAAATAATACATAAAGTAACGTAAGCGTGTGTTCGAAGCTGCAGGGTATATTATTTTTGTTTTGTTTTTGTACAAGATGGCTCAAAATGAACAGTGTCAAATGACCGGCAGTAATATTTTTTATTGAACAATAATATTCTGATAGCGTATAAATTAAAAAGTAATAAATATAAGATTACATAGTAGTGATTCTTAATGATGTTTACTTGTCGACTACCTTTTTGTTTGATGAGAAGCTTTTCGAGTTTTATTGATTTTAAATAAAAATAGCTATTAGAGCTTTAAAAATATAATAAAGCTGTGTAATTATTCATAGTATTTTATTTTCATCCCATCAAAGATTGAAAGCTCAAGGAAATAAAAAGCAATTATTTTCTCTAATATTTCAAATAGTTGATTCAAGACTTAAACTTGATTCTCGTTTTAAGTATTATATCATACATATATCATTAAATATCATTTTTCATTAAACTGGTATTTCGAATAATTTTTCCTCGGTTTTTAACGCCCGTCTTTTTTGCATTAATTGCAACCAAGTAGATATTCCCGAAGGATCCTACAATTCCAACTCGGCTTGGGTGGGTATTTTTGTTTTTTTTTTGTTTAATGTTCAAATCTGGACACTCCCAAAACTTTTGAACTGCATCCAGAATCTTAAAAACATATTTTCTTTTTCATTTTTGACTATGTAGTATCCCGAGAGATCCACAAAAATTATCTTCATGGTCTATGGATTTAGAAATATTAGCCATCTTTCATTAAACTGGTAGGCTATTGAGAACATGTATATACATATGTGTTTAATAATAAAAAAACGAAAAAATATATATTAAAAAATTTCGACGATTTTTTTGTACTGAACCTATAATTTTATAGATTGATTAGGGCCGGGTTCGCTCATCAATAGAAATAACAAATGATGAAAAGAAAAATAGATCTTTATTATTTACAATAAATTGTCTATGACAACAATTGGTGTGAATTAATGAAAATTATTTACCTTCAAAATAATCTACAATAAAAGAGCAATCGAGATCCAAAACTAAACACATGCTTTATATATAATATGTAACTCATAATTAAACTATATTAAAGTAAATCATGTATGAAAAATATAATGAGTTTAAAAATAGCTCTCCAACTTTATCTATAATACTAAATTAGCAATTGGGAATTCATAAGGTAAGGTTTAGAAGCATTAGCCAATGAATATCAAAAAGGATTTTAATAAACGACGTCGTTAATCGTTATTTACACTATTAGAAGAAGTAGAAGAAAGGTAATGAAAAACCTTACAGGTGATGGTGAATATAGAAGTAATCTTATATAAAATATATATTTATTTAGTTGGTATTTATTTGGTAGAACTCCACTGTAACACGGTGAAAAAAAAGCATTGCATTTTGGTTCTACAAAATTAATAAGGTATATGAGGACGTGAGCCGAAATAGCTATTAACTATATACATTTAAAACTTTGTAGAATTGCTTTTTTTACACCGTATTAAATTAACTATCTTCTTATTGGTGCATGTGGTGCAATGATCTAATTTAGAAGAAAAGTAAACCACAATTACGAGCAAAAAACATTTAATTTGACATACGGAGGGACGTGTGCAAAATCTTTTACCGGCTCTGTCGCCCATGAACATGAGAATTCTTGTAACACTGGTGGCTGTTTTATTTTTGTTGGCAATTTACCCGACCAATTAAAACACTTTCATGTTGTACTTTGTGTGTGTGTTGTAACTTCTAATTAAGTGGTATAAATATTGAATATTTAATTTAAAAATCGTAAAATAAACAAGCATCTTATTTCACTTAGGCATGGGTAGATCTTGTATAAAGAACACCAATATTAATTCAAAATTAACATCAGACTTCAAGTAAAATGCTATTTTCGACGTTGGTTAAAAAAGAGTTGTTTATCAAAATTTATGCACTACACATAATGTTAATTATTCGTAATTTTGTGCATCATTCTGTTAAATAAAATTATCGAAAGCTTATCGTCTTTTATTTTCTGCCTCTTCACCCATAAAATTAATCGCAGCGTTGGCAATAATAACAAGGTTAAAATAATCAAATACATGCGAAAGTTTTGACGTGGTATATCCAGAAGAATATCATGAAGCTTTTTATCACTTAGAAGATTTTCGTTACTAAAAAAACCTATAGTCGAATACAATATTTTATTAAAATTTGATGACGGAAATATAATGATAAAAAACAATTGCAGCAGTAGGGTAGGAAAAATGTTCGATGATCCTGGTAAAATCCAATTGCTTCACTACTTCATACTTCCGCTCCGTGTTCCTCCATTAAGCTCAGCTCATAGTTCTGGTTTCTACAATCCTGAAAAAGAAATTCAAAAATTTAAATAAGAAATTCTCTTTTAGTCAACATTCAATAAAATTAATAGCCTAAACAAAAACACGCATCGAACATGTGTCAAATCTATCTGTAATATAATTTGTACGTTACATATGTGACTCGTTTCAAAAACATTTCAAGATATAAACGTTGTAAATATTTTTATAATATGACAATTCGGTATCGGAGGTGTTATTTCAGTTTGATCCAAAATGATTGCGCAAGATGTCGCAATACATATTTATTCTAAATATAAATTCAGCATACAGCTTTGCCCATTTTCCCGGTGACGAATTTTGTTATATTATGCGGATTGGCCACTCTGCAGAAAAAGATACGATAACTTTTTCATTTTTGGCGTTATCGTATATTTATAAAGTGAAATATAAAAGGTTCTTGCAATCAAAAATTAAATGGATTACATCGTGTGAATTTAATTACATAAATCAAATGAAGACCTTGACATAAAATCAGCACATGTCCATTACTGTTTTCTTTTTTTTTGCTTTTCACGATTCCATGTTTATGTGAGCATATATATAAAAAATAAAACAGTTATTAGTCGTAAAAACTCTCAAAAATATAATGCCATTTTGTATGAAATGACAAAGGTTTGTATCAGGATGTTGAGTTTTGTTCTAATTTTTATGTGTGTCGTGCGTATTTGATGATTATTTATAGGCGTGTTTATCCAAAACAGTTATCAACAAAAACACAAAATATATTTACATGTTTATCTGTAGTGTAGAACCCACACAAACACACTCACTATCATATAAAATTGCGAAATAATCAGATCGTATACGCTGTGTATAGTAATAAAGCAGAAGATATGCAGACATATTTTAAATAATAAAAACACACTTTTAATTTTATATTCATAATGTATTTATTTCATAATCAGTTCTGGGTTCGCTAAAAAAATAGTTATGCAGAGAATATACGGCTTGTCCGGCAATGCACAACCTTTTTTAGAAGCGATTTGTCAATTTTTCCAATAATTGTTATCATAATAAAAAGGTGTACATATTATGTATTTAAACAAAATTTTAATAGCCTATAGTCAAGCCACTCTCCACGGCTTTTTTGCGTATTTCAAGATGTAACTTTATATCGACAATATATCAGATCGCTGACACATCATACAGGTAACAAATGTCTTGCGTCTGGGTGCGTTGTTCTACCTTCAGAGTATTACGGAAAATAATTGTTCATCAATTTTGTTTTCCGTCTTGAGGATTTCATGTCACAGGTTATGTATCACTGGTATATTTCATGCGCTGCAGCATTGGTTATGATGATATCTTGCACTAAAAATCTTATTTAATAGTTTTTTTATGCAAAGATTAATTTGTATGACTGATAGAAGATTTCTATAATACACTGTGATATCGCCAGGAAGGCAATCGTAAAATACAAAGTATCTATGGCTTGCTAATAGAAATGACACAATAAATTAAAAAGTTGACAACTTTTACTCACCCTGAAAAAAATTCAAGTCATATCCCTATCATTGACCATGGTACAAGTAAGTACATAGTGTGATAATGTTTTGTTTTACTAACTCTGAGCTAAATTAAAGTGTTTTTGTTAAGACTATGTTCGTTTAGCTGTCGTGAGCGTTGACAGTGAACTGCACGCTCGACCTGATCGAAAAGGCGAATCACACCCACCTAGTTTCAATAGAACAATAAAAAATATACTCGCCGTTTTGAGCATTACCGGACCGTGTATAAAACTAAATAAAATATACTAAAATAGTACATTAAAATCTCAAATTATTTGTAAAGAAAGCAATCGCCAAGTTGTAATAAAATATTAAAAAAGTAACAATTTAAAATATAGTGTCGACCGTCAAAATGGAAATGTAATCGCTTCAAAATATGCGTCAATTATTTTTCAGCAAATGAAATCAGTTGTTAAAAATCTAAACGATCGGTATGCAGTTCACAATGTTTTTGATCAATTAATCACTTAAAAAAATTAATACAGTTATTTTACTAGGTTGTGAGGTAGATTTGTATTTTATGTATATTGTCATATCATTTAACACCAAGTTAGTGTAAGTGTTCGTTTAGAGCTCACTTTTTAAAATAACTTACGAATAATAAAAATATATATTGTATTTTAAGAATTTTTATCTTTCGCGAGAGTTAATTTGTATGAATCTGCAGACTTATTTTATTGTCGAGTGGCTAGCGGCTTATTTAGTGTAGGCAATGATGCTTGACGCCTTTATGTTGAGTTTTATTATAAATATTGTTATAACAAGATGACATGTAAAAATTAACTATGTGAGTTTTCAACGATTTTATGAAAGTAATTATGTTGATTTAACGATCATTCTTTGCATTTATAACGTTTGATTCATCTTGCTCATCCAATCAAATTAACTGTTTTTAGACTTCCTTCCTGTATTACATGCTGTTTGTCTTAATAAAAAAAGGGTTAGATTGAATAGAAGAAATGAAAAAAAAATTGTTACGCTCACCGTAAATGTGTTCAGCATTACTGGTTCGAATAATTTAGCTAATAGAGCATAGGAACGCTGAAAGATAAAATATTTCTTACACTTATACGCTTACTACTACGCTTGCATTATTTTAATATTTCATATTTTTCAAACAAAGATATCTATTGTATATAAATAAATCCAATATGGGTGGCCCAAGATTTTTTTATTTTTGAGAATAAATGATTGTTTTTTTTTGTTTATTTGAATCGAAGATGGAAGTGGTATTGGAGTCCTAATTTTTACTAAATTCACATTTGGGTATTTATGCAAACTACGGAAAATTTAAATTTAATATTCAATAAGCAGATGTCATATTTTTTTAGGTTAATACATCTTAACCCCGGATTTATGAATATTCTTTCAGTTCTTATTAATAATAAATGTTTAATTTTTTTAATAGACCAAACTCATTGTGTGATAACTTCGTGAGGCGCGTGTCTTGGTTGTTGTCCAATCCAACAGCGAGTGATTTATGCCTAGTAAAGTTTCAGAGAGAAAAATAATCGTTGGACCAGCCAAGTCCAAGCGAATGCATTCACTATTCATGTCACAATACTTTACCAAAGAGACGTGAAGGTGAGACTAACACGCATAATGCGAAATCATGTTGACTCGTTGGATTAACAGTTAAAAGATTTACGATACAACCAAATATATCGTTTCATACAAGGATGGCAGACAGAATCTGGTCAATGTACTAAACTAAAATTAAATACGTTGAGTTTTTTTCTTGTGGTACCTATACAGTGGATGATCGGTTAACGAATATGATCTGTTACAAAACTATGCTCGCTATCCGAATTGTTCGTGAACCGAGTAACCGATTTTAACAGATATAATAATTGAATTATTAATATCGTTTTAGTTCGATATACGAATATGTACTCGTAGTCCAAACACAAAAAAATCGTGATAGTGTTCGTTGTCCGAATTGTTCGCAGTCTGAACTGTTCGATAACCGATCATCCACTGTATACCTTCATTCTATAAAGTATCATCGGCTTATTATAAAAACAGCTTATTTTCCATTCAACTTAATCGTAAACTTTGCCGAAGGATAGCTCTTTAGTGCGAAGTCGTGTACACTGTATCAATACCATATTATATCATCTCATATACCCGTATTGTACTCTTAATAAAACAGTGTGTAATAAATTATTGTGAATTGTGAAACAATAAGTATTCATATCAAAGCTCAAATAGTTGCTACTGGTACAACGACAAAAGCACGCCTTATAAAACCATATCATACAATCGAAATACTAAAAAAAGAATTAAAAAAACATAATTAATTGTATTGTATGTCAGAAATAAAATAATATTAAATGGCTAGGTTTCAAAATGTATCTGCTTCTGTTAACAAGATATATCACTTCTTGTTGTAGCTGCCATTATTTTATACCCAACGACCGTTCAGTTAAAATATTCATCTATCTGCACACTATTACAGAATGTGATCATTTTAACAATTTCCGATAATAATGAAACCATACTTTGAACTACTAATTAACCTTTTTAAAAGTAGTCAGAATGTATATTCTTATACATTGTATCATAGGATTATCAGCTGCTTGTAAATCTTATTCTTAAAAATAGTTTAGCGAGCAGAAGGTCAATTTGAAAATTATACATGAGATATTATCGAATATGATTATGTATTGTTAAATAATTATTGTATCTATTCTATAAATCTTTTATGTCATAAAACAAGATTGTTTTTTCTTTAGTACAATGAAGAGTCGTTCAAAGAAAATTCAGTTCACACGGTGGCTATAGTCATCTGTTACATGTAATTTTATTATACCCAATTGGTTGACTTAAATTAAAAGATGATGTATAGATATTTATTTACCTTATGTCTGTATATCAAAGGCGCACGCCAGACACGAAGCGAAAGGATATTCGCCATACAAAATACATTAAAAAAATACATCAAAAAAAATACAAAATACATTCAAAAAAGCTACCAACTAGAAAGAAGCAAATAATTTTTGCGATTGTTTTTCAATGGGATAAACTAAAGAAAAGGAAAGTATTGTCAACTGATTATTTTTTCATCAGTTGATAGCGCTCATGATGAGCGAAACCGGACCTGACCATAGGAGGAAAATAATACGAAAAATATGTTGTCAATATTTGAAATATAATGCCTTTCCACCAAGAAGTGACAGTTAACATCTTAAAAGTAACAATATATTATAATATCATCTCGATTAAACTATTCATCTTTAACGGAGCACACACACACTCTCTCTATATCAGCACATTGTTCACATCAAACTCATTCCGCAAATGCGGTCGAGATGCCAACATTGTTATTCTGTAATAATATTTATATATAAGCTATTATTACGAAAACTGTTTTTCTGTAAATAATATAAACTTGTGTGAAAAAAAACCTTTATAAGCAGTTTCATGCAATCTTATTTGATAAGCCTACTCATAAAATAAGATAAGTAGGGCACTGCCTTTAATATGAACTTAAAGCTAACGATGTTTTACGTTGGGAGGTACATTCGAATAATGATAATAAAACACGTGTTTCTACGCATCGTTGCTACCGCACTACAATAACTTTTCTAGTAAATAGACAATCCAACACGTGTACTTGCATTGTTTATGTTCAACTGCATTAGGAGTCGATCTATTGTGCTATATAATACGTATTGTAGCTATCCCGTATTATTATAAATAAAATTGATATAATAACCATCATAAAGAAACGAACGTTTGGTAGCATAAAGGGATAATTTAGTATAGAACCACGTCTTTAATATCTATAATCAACTGTTAGTCTTATAGAATAAACAAAGTTGATTCTGAATTATTTAATGGTTTATAACTTTTTTTAGAATGGCCAACCTATATTGTTTAACCGTAGCAGTAAAAATAGTTTTTTTTTTATATATATGATTACTTGCAGACATGCTGCTAATATAGGTATTATTCATACAAAACTGCAATAATTAAGATATTTTTGTGAGAATTTATTTTATTAGATTAAAGATGTTTAATGAAATTTCAATATCAAAGTGTGTAAGTTTCCACATGTTTTGTCACTAACGACCCGGACTTCGCCTTTCGGCATTTTCAGGTACTCTATCTCACGGATGCAACAGAATTGTCGAACAGAATGGTTGTTAGTGACAAAAGAAATGGAATCGTACAAAGTTTCAACAATTCAAATTTTATCAATTGAGTAGACATTTTTTTGGTAGAACTACATTTTAACACGGTGAAAAAATATCAATGTGTTTTAAGACCAAAAGTACCTTACTATTTTTTCATCGATTTAATTAGTAGTATTTTTTTTTGTAAATATAATCGATTTGTTTGTAGTATTTATTTTGATACAGTTAATATATATCAAGTAAGCCATGATAGCATATATTCTTTTGTTATTAAAATCACGATTATTAATCTTTTAAGCTTTTACTAACAATTATCGTCAAGTCGAATTATGGTATTAAGAATATTCATTCTTTTAATTGGATAACCGATAAGAATAAAATGAGGTGTTATCTTTTAAATTTACATATATTATACAATTATTTAAATGATATTTGTAGAAATGATTTTATAACTAAGTGAAAGAGAAGAGCGCACATCGCTAACATTATGTCTTGTTTGTGTGTATGTACTTAAATGCAGTCATAATTAAATAGAAGATATAAACCATCGTAATACGATATAGTTGAGGGGCGTGATTCTTTAGAATCTACGTGTGTTAAATGTTGATGCGATTTTACCTTGCTTATCACCAATATGATTGAGAATGTCTAAATTTATGTGCTATGCATTTACGTGTCAGTTAAAATTCGATAAATTGTGTTTATTTCATTCGTCAAAACAAAACTCCTATAACCTTTACAAGGTTAGACAGACGTACGACACATTATTATTCGAAAGGCTTGTGGATAAAACACTGCTTTATATTATACCATGTGTCGCTGTAGGGATAGAAAGTTGCACTAGGGCTGAGACAAAACGTTTTGTAAAAAATAATTAAATTTGGTGGAAATTGGAACGTTACGATTTGCACCATTCATGAGTGTTTGTTTAATAAGTGGATTGCTGGCATTAAAGTTAGAAATAAGATGTCTTTTTATCACTTACAAAAGGCACTATACGACCTCTAACGTTAATACAACATTTATAAGAAGCGCTTTGAATTTAATAAACAATTGACATACATTTTTTGATTAAGTTTAGCAGGAACGTTGAAAGTCTGAAAGGCCGCATTTTCGCAGCATCAGTTTTAGTACCATGGTGAAACTAATACAGAGAAAAAATTCTTTATCTTATTATTGCACCAAATTTCTCAGGGATCACATTTAATTGTTTCGATTTGTATAAAGTACATTCTTTGCCTGCATGTAAAACAAAAAAAAATGTTCTGCATTATAAAAATATTTCATCAGCTGAAAACTGTGAAAATTGATGACGGTTTTTGAATCGATCGGAAAACGCTATTTTCTTGACAGAAATTTCTCAGTAAGTTGCCGATTTTAACAGGATTGTAAATTCCCTATAAAATTGTTCATTTTGAGTAAGCTTGGCCATGGAGGTGCTTTACTGTTTTTTTAATTTTTTTTTTATTTCTTAATTATTTTGACCGAGCTATTAATTTTCCTAGAGCACTCGATTTTTTTCAAATTGTGGAATACATTAAAAAATATATTAGACCGTTTCTACTAGTTGATATTAACTTAGTTTCTATATAACATCAAATTGTCTTAAAATTAACAATTATTCATATATCTTCTTAGTGCGAGTATCAGCATTTTGTCATAAAGTATTGTTTAGTCTTTCATTTCGTCGACCGAGTTAAAATATTTAGCCGTGTTTTTTTAATCAATTTTCACTACAAAATCTTTCATGGACATTGCTTTGAATATTGCATGAAAACGCTTATCATCTTCACAAGTTTTTTTAACTTTTGTTGAAATTTTTTTTTTTTTTAGTATAGCTAATCGGCTTTATATACTAAGCTTGAATATCAATTGAAATATTTTTGAATCATGAACAATATTTAAATCGAGTAACTGTACTATTAAAAATTACTAGGTGTTATTTTCGATTATTTAAAATATTTAGGACAAACATTTCAATTACAATCGGGAAGCAAAATTCCGGGGCATCCTTGATTGGAGAAATACTCTGAAGTTTCCTTATGGAACACGTGTTGAAAACAAAACAAATTTAATGTTCAAGCTCTCGTCTGCAATTAGACTCTTCTGTATGTTTATTTTTCATATTTAGTCATTAAGCAGACACGCTTGTCAGTCTTTGACAGATTTTGAAATGTTCAAAAAAATGCTTATCGTAATGTTGCTAGAAAAAAAAAGGTTTGAAAATCGAGTTGATAAATATATTACATTGATTTAAAAGAAATCACCAAATGTTTTTTTATGTACTGTAACATTTATATTATTATTCGTCAATCAATCCTTTTTTACTCGGACTACATTAATTTACGCGGGTTGCAAAATTGTAAAGAATAATGTTGTAATGTAACATATAATTATTTTATTTGAATTTGAAAGTTACACGTGATGTTGTTTTTTTAATAATCAGGATTATAATTTTGCAAATCACATAGAAAAGCTTAGTATGTCGCAAGAGAAAGATTGAAATTTATTAGCGGATCATAGCGACTTTTTGTAATAAAATTGGTTGATTATTTATTTTTTACCCTAAGGATATAGTTCAAGAAAATAAATTTCATTGATCGGTAAAATGTTTTATTTTTTCAATTCCCAAAATTTTTTTTAAACAATTAATGTAAAAACTACTACGCTACTGGTTAAAAAAAATTCAAATCTTTATTGACATTGATCTGTATAGGAGCAAGATAAAGATAATCGTTTGATTATCTTAATTACATATGTTTAATTAGTACTGTAATAACAAATTTGTTTTAGTAAAATATTCATATAGCCAACAGCAATTTGTAAACAATTTGAATACAAAATGCTTCTTTGCATACTAATTAAATGAATAATATAACAATAATAAGCTTCTAACTGAAGCTTAAAAGAAAATTTTGGTGTAAATTTATGTAAATTGGGAAATCCCGCAGCTAGATTCATAGCAGGTAGGTGGATATATACATACGTTGGAATACTATTACATGAATTGCGTGTCAGGTATAAACGTGGTCTTCCAGTAATAGTGATGTCTTTTGACACCGATTGTATGTATCGATATTAACCGAAGAACATACATCAAGTTGTGATCATCATTTAGTATTTTTGCATGTATCATATATGGAAAGTTTCTCGTTAAAATAGAGCGCGGAAAATAAATCGAACTAATAATTTACCTGAATAATTAAGAGTGAATTTTTTTTATTCAGTCAACCAATAAGATATTTATTGATTATATTTACATTGTTATATAAATATTCATATTGCCATCATGGGATTTTTTAATATATTTTTCTTTTTTGTGTTTTATAAAATAAGCACAAGAATTGTAAAATTCATAACAGACTTGGATTATATCTTGAATAATGTTTTCGAAAATCAAATCTTGTAAGACGAAAAACTCCTTGATAAAAAAAAGCTTTAAATCAATTCACTTGTTTTATCACGTTCAGCCATGTGATAGAATGTATGAAAATGCTAAAAGACGAAACCTGGGTCGTGAGTGACAAAGCATGTGGAAATGTTAAATACAGTTTCAACAATTCAAACTTGTAATACGAACTGCCCACTTAAGAAACCATGTCGAAAACATAACTATTTTTTCGATAATCAGAATATGACAAAATAAAACAGAGTAGGACAAATCTTATCATAAAAACATGCCCAATCGGAACATGATAATAGATACGAACATCACAGATCATTTGTCATATTCGTTATTTTCATGTTTTATTTGTCACCCAAGAGTTTGTTATATACCTTTTTCATAAACTAAATTCATGGTATTGTAACGAGTTACCTATCGACACTTCCACAATAGCGTAGGCATCCTTAGCAGTAACAAACTGCTACCAAGCTACGTACGCGTTCGTATTGAGAAACAGTTGTTTTTAGCTTTATGCAATAAAGCTCCTGTATAGAAGACAGATAACTGTTTTTTTTTACTTTGCATCGTACGATTGCTACTATATTATTTTATTGTGCGCAGGCGTGCTGAACGTCATATTATTTTTATTGGATTATTACGGTGACCCTTATACATTTCTTAAAAAGTCGTAAAACGTATCTTTTATTGCATTAGGATATGTAAACAAATGGTGCAAACTCATGAAAAATCTAAAACAGAATTGATCGTTTTACATTTGAAATAATTATCAATATTATCAATCAATTATAATGTGTTAACTACTACCTCTTGATGTAATGACATGATATTTTAAGCACTGCGAGCATTATCAATTGATAATGTTTTATCTGATAATCAGTCGATAATGCTTGTGATCAGTAAAACTAAAATAAAAAAAAAAAATTTTATCATTTAAAATATTTAAAATTTGAATTTTTGAAACCTCGTACCATTCCACTTGTTATGACAATAACGACCCGGGATTCGTCTTTTGGCATCTTCAGACATTCAATCACACGAATGCAACAGAACAGAACTTTGTCAGTTCTGTTGCATCCGTATGATGTCAAAACATCATTCTTATTTCGGTGATTAAATAGAGCACGACAGATCTTTAGATTAAAAACTCAGAACACGCAGAAATGCATATTATAACAAAAAAATACAACATAATAACAAAAGATAGTGTTTATGTATTTTAGTATTTTATGAAGATATGTAAATATGTACTAACTAACATAAAGTGACATTAAATAATATTTATCAGAAATAATGTTGAGAGAAATATATATGGGTAATTACCATTTGATTTCTTTATTATATAATATATGAACAAGGTTTTTTTAAAAAATAAAAAATATCAAATTTACGAATTTCAAATTATTTCTGGGAAAAAATGACATGCATTCAATTTTTTTATAAAACATGTATATATTGTTAATCATTTTAAAGAATCCAATGATTAAATTGGATGGATGCTAATATTGCAATTTTCAAAAATAGGCTAGGTAGTAAACTGTTAAATAAAATATTTATTTGGTCAAATAATTATGCATGTCGTTGATATTGATAGATTAGCTCAGTAATGAGCGGATTTTTAAAGAATCAATGCAAAATATTTGTGTAATAATAAAAATGATGCTTTTGAATAAGAAAGAATTGGCATGGACAATTGCTTAAAGAAAATATAATTTTTAAGCAAAAATTATTTTCATCAATTTAAAGCTACAACCGATAGGTCGAAATTGCATAAATTATCTTATAGCATTAATCGGAAAATATTACTCCACGAATATTTAGTGTCATTTACGATTCTTTGGTCTATCAAATTGGACTTTCATTTTTATATTAAAATATAATATGAAGGAAAAAGCAAATATTGATAAAAAAAATTCATAACATATTACAAAAAACCTCAGTGTAAAGTAGGCATATTAGGTATGCAATCAAATATTTTTTTAATTTTCTCTAGTACTACGATGAGTTTGATATTTTTTAAAATTTATTTACATTGGTATTGACTATCATATGTTCAGCATGAGGTTGGATTAATAACAATTTTTGTATTATCTGCTTGTGATGGTTTATTAAATTTTCTGCTATGCTTAAAACATTGTACTGACCTTTGTTTTTCTGCAATTCCGATCGTGTCACTTTAAATTGATGAATTGAAATATACATGAGAAGCGAACACAAATCATTAGATATAAAGTGGACATATCACTAAAGTATAGTTCTAACTTATTGATTGAATTGGCATTCACTTGGTAGAACTCCATTATAACTCGGTGAACAAATAGCAATGTATTTTAATTCTACAAAATTATTTTTAACAAATATAGTTGATAGCTATTTCGGCTCACGCCATCGTCAGAACTATCTATAGTCTATATCTATAGTTCTGACGATGGCGTGAGCCGAAATAGCTATCAACTATATTTGTTAAAAATAATTTTGTAGAACTAAAATACATTGCTATTTTTTCACCGTGTTATAGTTCTAACTTTCAATTCTTAGTGGAAATGCACTATTAAGTAATTTATGCATATTATAGGAACTGCACATTTTGAATTACAGTCAGAAGTTCTAGGGAAAGTGGAATTGTGTTCTGAACAATAATAAAGAAGGTAATGAATTACAAAAAGATCAGGAGCAACTGGAATAGTTATACGGAATTATTGTATTTTTTAGTTGTAAGAAATTTGGATTTGAGTTTGTCGTTTAAAGAAAAAACCAATGGGTAATTTTTATGTGTTATTATTTTATGGTAAAATTAATCAATGTAAACAAACCAATCCAAGCCTCCGAGATTGCGTCCCGTCGACCAAAGAGTATCACAAAACGTAAGCAGCGAGATCAACGCGCCACACGAAACCTGTTTTTGTTGATCGTTTTTAGGCGGGCCGGCGAGCAGCGCTGGACGACGCGGGGGTGGCGTGCGGCGTGCAGTATCCACTCGGCCTACTACTCCTGGCTCCTGACTTCTGCTTCCACCGCCACTCGTCCGACGGCTGCCAACTTACGCGCTTTGTTACTTTACTTTGTATACGTACCCGCTGTATTATGATGCCTGTGCTGGGGTTACACGGCGATATTACTTAAATAAAAATTTCGTTTTCTCCCTTTAATCTTTTTTTTACCTAAAAACGATTTAATTTATGATATCGACTGAGGGTGCTTGATGGAATTTCAATATCAAATTTGAATTGCTACAATTTTGTACGACTGCACATGTTTTGTCGCTAACGACCCGGGTTTCGCCCTTCCGTCAGTTCTGTTGCACCCGTGTGATGGAATGCCTGAAGATGCCGAAGGGCGAAACCCGGGTCGCTAGTGAGAAAACATGAGGAATCGTACAAAATTGTAACAATTCAAAAAAGTAAAAATGATAGCTCGATCGATGTTCAACAAGATTAGTAAATATTTTTTTAATTTAAGTTAGCATTGACTGTAAATTATTATAGAATCAAAAATGTTTAACGAATTGTGTTGATTGAATTTGCTTTTTACTTGGTAGAACTCCATTATAACACGGTGAAAAATAGCAATGTATTTTAGTTCTACAATTTTGTTTATGAGATATAGTTGATAGCTATTTCGGCTCACGCCGTCGTCAGAACTATCGATAATTTTGTAGAACTAAAATACATTGCTATTTTTTCACCGTGCTATGTTTAATGTACATATTATATATATGCAGTAAAATGTATTGTTAGGTATTTACTGGTTTGACCCAAATTTGTCAATTTCACCTATTTTGATTTTTCATACCCACCACACATTTGCTTCATAAAAATTCAATAGTCTACCATAATTAATCCCTTTACTTAAATTTATTACTTAAATAAAAATTGTGTATTACTGAAGTTATATTCTCCATGACCTATTTATAATTTCTTTTAATATTAAACAATCTCCACTCATCGTTGGAAACATCGCTCCACATATATTAAAGGTCTTTTTATTTTGATTCGAGTTTTTTTATAAGAACATTATCGTCATTCATAATTTAAATTGTAAAAAAAAACTTAATGTTGCTTTATTGAGAAGAATAGTGAACTTATCACATTTTGTTTTGAGGAAAATTATTTTTATGTATGTCGTATTAATTTCACATCAGTAACATCGTTTTGATCACATTCTCGTGATAAATTTTGAAATATTCTAATTCTAGCGGAAGTGTCCAAAAACAATAGACAGACAACACAGAAAAAGCTTCTTAAATTGCAGAAAATATTGTACAATGGCCATTAGATGACGGCAATAATGTTTCTAAACAGTAATATTTACCTTGTCTAACAGTTTTGAGAATATTGGTATTTCATGTTATCAATTTGCCAATAGGTTATATTTGTAATTTATAAAAATATTTACGTTCATTCATTATATTCCAGGAAATTGAATGCATTGATTGCAGTAAAAAACGATAATACGTAAATTATTTTCGTTACATAACACAAAAGAATCTTAATATTTTTAACAAGCAGTAAATTATGCACGCGACACAAAAGTTTCTCAAAAAAAAAAACAAAACGTTGACAACAATACGCCATAATCGTTGCAATAAAAATATTACGAAGGCTCTGAAGGAAACGGGTCAACGTCTCGAAAAGCTCCACAAGAAGGTCACACAAAGGTCGTTTTTGAGAGAAAAATATACATACGCATTATATTATTATATTTGCGCAGATTTATTGCACTACTTCTGTGTTACGCGCTGGTAGCAGTGAGCTTTTGTAATATTTCTTACCCAAAGAAAAGTCACCAGATGTGACTTATATTGAATGAATTAAGTTTTATTTAATATAACTTTCTTAAGTAAGCAAATTGAAATTCTTTCATTATGATCAGAAGGTGTATCGTTTACAAATTCAACACGTGAAGCATTATTTGATAAAAAACACGTGTTTATTCATTATTCAGAAGAGAGTCGATAAAAATCTAGGCCATATTTTTTAATTAATTATTATTATATTTACTAAATTAAAAAATAGTTGATTGAAAGAATATATTTGTTTACATTGGGTACTATGGATTTTATGTAAAAACCGTAATCAAAAAATAATATCATATCGAATTTTTTACATATTTATGACATGTAAGTTATTTAAAAAAAACATATATCAACAATGTATACAATTAATCTAAAAAAGATATTTCCACAAATTATCTTTTTGGAAATATTTTTTTGCATTATAAAAAAAACTTGTTAAAGGCTTCACAGCACTATATACAAACAATAAAGAATAACATATAAATCGTAAAATTTATCCAGTGCCATTTTTGGAATATATTTAATTTATAAACTTAAATAAATTCTAGTGAAATTGATGACCAAAAAGGAAGAGACGATATTTGTATCGAATTGATGAATTTTTATTGCCAAAATTACAGTTTTTAAATTTTACTCAAACACGTTAAGCATGTTGAATTCTCATCAACTATTTCAAAGGAAGGTAAATGAGAGATTTTCAATCGGTCGCATGTTTTTTTCCTGAAAAGGTTACTACGAAGGCAACGATCATGAAAACACTAACTGCCAGCTAACCACTATCTCGACACTACTCCGTCTATGAATATACAGTTTCACAGTTTCTTCATCTCTTCAGTGAATCAAATTCATTTTGTCCTTAGGATAAGTAAAAAAAAATCATTTTTTTCTACTCAAATCGAATACATAATAAACGAATACAGTGTTTCAAGTCATACAATATAAACCTTTTAATCAAATTTTAAAATTATATGCAAACAATATTTTTAACTCAGAAATTATATGTTATTAGTGCATTAAATCATTTAATAAATAATAATACGTTGAAGCTTCGATTCATTGAATATATTAATGTAAACCATAATTACCACATAAAATAAATCCACCGAGAGCATCGTGAACGTCAGTGTTTAGAATGAAATATGATAACGAACGAGTTAAATCAAGGTTAGGCCATTAATTTAATTGATTAATTTGGTTCAATTAAAATAATAAATGCTGCATGAGGTGCAATTGATATTTTGATTCCGCAGTACAAACATTATGTTCTATATTACAATCATTAAATGAACTTAATTAAGTATACACTATAATAAATTAACTCTTAGACCAGAAGCTTCTTAATTATAAATAAAAATCTGGTTTTTTTACATCGTAAATCTTTATAGATAAATTTTATTTTAAAAGCTAATGACTTTATGTTAAGATTATTAATTATTAATAGACAATAATTAATTTTATATACAATACATTTTAAATGAAATCGAACGGAGAAAGAGAAAATCTAATGGTATTTTGTTTATTTGAACAAATAAAAAACTTTTGTATAATTTAATGAAAAACTGCTGATAAATATTAGTATGCATATTTTTACTGAAAAATGCAATATCACGTATTTCTGTTTAAGTTTTGCCAACATGGCAACTGACTAGATCATGTTTATTTGAAAACTATAATCTGACAATTGTACCAAATAATAAGCTTATAATTAAAAGGCTTCGATTACGAACGTACGTTTATATTTCAAAAAAAGATGACACTTTTCGGAGCAAATTGGAAACGTTTTTAAAAATATAGTATTTCTTATATGAAGCAAATTATTTACTGTAATTTGAAAGGCAATGATTAGGAATTACATACAACTCACTGTTGCTATGTTGATTGCACTCAAATTAAAATAAAAAATCTTTTGAATTCGAATTGATAAATAATGCCACTTCACCCATTCTTTTGCAATGAATATTATGCATGTAAATTAATGATTTTATTTATAAATTAGTTTATAGAAAATTCTCTATGTTGTGGTCAATTGCAGCTGAAACTCAAATCCGTTAAAGCAGGGATTCCTAACCTTTTTATACTCTAGAGCGCATTCTAAAATATCGGTAGGTTGGCGGGCACCACACATTTTTTTATACGGGTATTTATAATTAGACGTGATTAATAAATAAAAAAAAGATATCTACGTTTATTATCACTATATAATAAGCCTAGTTACTCAAAAAAAAAAAAACTAAGAAATATATAAAAATAATTTACATTTTTAATTAGTGTTTATGAAAAAATCTGTTACGTAAAAATCGTGGCGGGCACACACGAATTGTTCGGGCACGGGGTTGGGAAACCCTGCCTTAAGGCATGGTTTTTACATTATTGTATTAACGTAAATATTTTTTTTATGTATTAGCAGTACAATTTAAAAAAAGGATAAGTTCATATGGCATTGTAAGCCATTACAGATAAAATATTATTCGTGTGGTAAGAAAACTAATAAGCTAAATTAAAAAAAATAAAAACACATTTTTGTACTATTTCTACAATATATTTTATTATCAAGACCAGTTTTGCTTATCGCAAGCATTATCAACTGATGATCAAGTCTTTCATTTGATGATGGTTTTCCATCAAGGAGTGACAGTTAATATCTTACAAGTGATAGTTGAATTTTCTAAACTACGCATATATTAGCGGAAACGTTAGTGAAAGTCTATCAATATTAAAATAATAAAGTGTGTCAACTTATGAGAAAAAAAATACGAAAATTTTCTTGGATTTGTTTATTACGAATGATGACTGTTGTTATAACGAATACATTTCGACGGTGGCTTAGAATCATCGATATTGCCTTTGAGCACCAGGCCAATGGTGAATTGACCGCAGTGGCGAACATGCCGCAGAAAATGACTACGTGTTGAAAAGAAGACGAAGAATCGTTGTATCGAAGTTGTCTTCAGGTTTCAGATGCTAGTCACATTACTGTAGACGCACCGTACTCCTGACACTGGGTCGACGACCCTTTCCTTTGAGGTGCATGTCCTCTGGGAGAAATCACAACAATCAAAATCATACCCGTCCCCCTCTTCCTCGTGGCTTATCCATCTGCGATTAGTTGTTGGCGTCTCGTTCGTGCAAACTACCATTTGCGTTTGTTTACGTTAGTCTCTTCCCTTACTTCGAAAAGATGTCCAGTATACTTCATAAAGGATTTCTCAAACTATTTAACAATTGAAAAATTGTTTTTTACAACTTTCCGTTACAATGCAACATTGTCTATGAAATATTTAGCGCTTTTCGACTCAACTTAGATTTCAACGAGTTGAAAGTCGAAATAGCAATAAGTTATGGATCATAAAAACATTCTCAATAGTTTGTAATTAAGTTCTACTAAAAACTCTTTGAAGATAGAAATACGATTAAATATCGATTGTCAATAATCCTGCTATTTTATAAATGACAATCGATATTGGGAACGTTTTGAAAAATTCAAGGCTTTTTTTTACAAAAATATCTATTGATATGACAGAAATGATCATTTCTGGATAGATGATCAAAAAAAAAATATATGGAAGAAGCTTAATTAGCGAGAATAAATTTATAAATATTTATAACTTCATTAATTTTCTCTAGACACATAAAATTTTCTGATAATTGACTTTATTTCAAGTGTAAAAAAACCTCTCATCGAGGATTATACTTTATTTACTGTTTCATATATTTTTTTTAAGATATGCTTTGATAGAATTTCACACCCAATATTTCTTAAGACTCTACATTATATTGAAAGATTTAATTTTTATTGTAAGTATGTTTATTCCTGACTGTTGGGACGCAACGGAAAAACAATAGATAATCATATATTTTAAATATTCGACAAACAGACATGTGAAAGGACTCATATGTAATGTTATTAAATTGAGTAAATCAAGTCAGATTTTATTCATTTGAGATTAAATGTCAGTTAGTTATTGAGTTATTTTTGTGTACAAAAATAAATAATTGTTATTTACGATGTGTCAGAAAAGATTGAGATGTTGTGGGGCGTAGTAAACTGTGTATATCTACTACGCTACCTTATATTGTATTGTAGAATATAAATTGAATCAATTTATTATTAATGTTAAAATTATTAACCAATCCCCCGCCGAGTTCAAATGTACAAACATATCCCCATTACAAATGCATTAATATCAATGGTCACTCTTGGAAGCCTTGTGCAACTAACTAGCTTATGTAATTAGAAACCTATAAGAAAAGAAACACAGGTCCCGACCATTAAATAGATCAATATGTCAATAAATTATTCTTATGGCTTGTCTACGTTTATTAATGAACACTTCAGAAGTTAATGTTCCTTAATATAAAAGAATGTACCGTTTTCAATCCTGATCGCAAGAAAAATATTTTCTATAAGAAGATATAACTTACTGTTGCATGATATCAAAGATTTTTATGAATGGTTAGTTATTTAATATTAAATGAAAATAAATATTTGTGCGTGGTAGTATATCTAACGCCATGCATCATAAATTTGAGAACTATAATGAAGATATATTTATTAAGAATAGATTCCTAGAATTTTTTATATGTACATTCATTGCAATGATACCATTTGGGAGAATTTATCTGGATTAAATAATCGATCCAAAAAATCTAAATATTCAAAAGCAGATGGTTTTTAAAATAATTCATTTTTATCACGATCGTTTTTTAATCTTGCATGTATATAAATAACTATATTTTTGAGATTAGGAATTCGGCCAAAACTGTTTTCTTTTTCTGAGCAAATAATGTGAGTAAATTTATTGATTGAATTGGCATTCACTTGGTAGAACTCCATTATAACACGGAGAAAAAAAATAGCAGTGTATTTTAGTTCTGCAAAATTATTTTTTTAAGATATAGTTCTGAAGATGGCGTGAGCCGAAATAGCTATCAACTATACCTTAAAAAAATTATTTTGTGAACTAAATTACGTTGCTACTTTTTTCACCGTGTTAATGTGAGTAAAATCTATCGAAGAAGTATGAAATTATTTGAGTACATTAAAATTAGACTAAACGTTTCGGGATACTGGTTGTGATTTTTTGGCAGAAATTTCCGTATTTATCTCTTTGCTGAAATGCCGGGAATCTTTTTTAGGTTTCTATAGATTTTTGTTAAGATTAAATCAAGTAATTCGATGTATAGAAAATAATGTTTTTTCCTCTCGCCGGAATACGTATCAGTATAGAATATACCGTAGTGATAAGTAGATGAATTTTTTCATTATTTTTAAAAGTATTTAATAAACCATGATAGGATGTCGGTTAGTCTTCCAAACTGTATACTCTAAAAAACAAAGTGACTTTTAATAAGCCAATCGCTCTCTAAATCCCTTATAGAGGATCGTATAGTAATGTGAAATGAACACAATATATACAGCAATACAGTAAGGTTCAAATGTGTCTAGCATTAAGAAAAAATCAGAGGAAAAACATACTTTTCAATAATGTATATTATATACGTTCCCAATATGGACGATATAAATTCGTAATGGAGAACTATATACACAAGTTATGAAAACTGCTCGTCACTCAATTCACCAATCTCTTACCCAACTGATTAAGCTTTTTCCTCAGAGAGAAAGGGTAAACGTAAAGAATAACGCTAAGAAATTACAAGCTAATCGTTGGAGATCATTTTAGATACAGTCAACTGCCGTTACATGGTCTATCATCTGTCTTTTCAACAGAAAAAAAACATTAGAAAAAAATATTTTAAATCCTTAAGGCATTCTGCGACATTTATTAGGCTAGGTAAAGATAAGGTTCAGCAGTTGACAGGCTCACGGACATCTGTGGCCTGGAACACTTACACATAATTTTAACAGATTTTATGTTTATAAAATTTCCCTGAAAAAAATGTCTTACAATTGAGTATAAGACTGAAAAGTTTATTAACCGTAATAAGAACAAATGGCGACATGTACAGCGATTATATCAAAACATAACAATTATTATAATATAATTTATGATGTTGACTGAAGGTGCTTGATGTAATGTCATTATCAAAATTTAATTGTTAATATTTCGCACTATTCAAATGTTAGTTACTCAACAACAATCACACAGAGATTCAACAGTTGAAATTTGATAAAATTGATTTTTCGATTCTATTATTTCATCAACACCATAAGAGTGGAAACTTATCTATCTTTCGATCGTTGTCATTCATAAGGCATTCAAAGGCAAATAAATTCGTCAATTACTTGGTAAGCAAATATATGATTGTAGAAGCTAGTTGTCCCACCTTCACCAGATATGCGCATGCAGCCGCACATCTAGTCTACATAGAGTCAATATTATATTATAATTATGTATCGGCGGACTCGAACTATTCCTCTAGACTACGAGGTCGACTGATAAAAAGTAATATAAAATACGTACGGTCTGACTTAATTATAATTTGAAGTAGATTTCATTTGTGACTGAAAATAGCCAGAAGAGATGGGATTTACAATTAATTATAGGGTTTGTATTTTTTTATATTCTAATATTAAGTTCCACTAATGACGTCGTGCGGTCAGTATCAGTTACCTATTTTTTTATTCAGTATTTTTGTATGGCACAACTCTTTTCCTCGTCGAAGTTGGTGCAGAGCGCCTTTAAGGCAATATTCATCAACTGTTGAAAAGCGGGGATATGGCACTATTTGATACATTGAAATTTTTTAGCAAATTAATTAAAAGCGTATTTGTGAAGGTTGGTATTGCTGACCACATTAATTACGATGATGGGATTCGACGATAGAATTTTTAGTAATATTTCTGCATTTCTGAATAAAAATGGATTTCGGGCAATGAAAACAACCCACAATTGTAATATTGTAATAATTGCTTATGGTTGAGCTGAAATATCTTCAACATTCAATATGTTCTCTTCATTCAGTCGGCAACAAGCAATATCCAACTATCAAAATTATTTATTTTAGCATGTTCAATTTCAGAGTTTTTTTTTACTTATTTAATGAAAAAATCAATTAGTTCATAAACGCAGTCGTTCAGACAATGGAACCAATCTTTTGATTTTCAACGAGTTCCGTGATTTTTTTAAACGTTTTTATTAACACAGCTCTATGAAAACATCTATTAACGCTTTCACTGCTAATGTAAATCCCATGTAAAAGTGTCATGCTGAATATATTTGTATTATAAAAATATATTGCAAATTATTAATAACAAAAAATAACTCGAAGTAGGTATTTTTGCGTCTCATATTACACTGATAAATCGGCGGCAAGTTCATACTGTAACGGTTGGTGCACGTGTGTATTTATTTTCAAATATATTTTGATTCATGATTGTAAATACATATAATACTATAGACACAAATTTCTACACAACATTATTCATAAAGCATTTATTACTTATTTTTGCTCACAATTCACCAAATAGCTCAAATTAGAAAATTACCATAGCCTAAATCTATATAATATAATTTTTCTGCGATGAATTTTTCACCAAGCAACGTTGTAGAAATAGTCAAGGTATTTTTTTATTCCTATTGCTAAATTCAACAGCGGAATAAAAAATTTGAATGATAATCACAAAAAAATATTCACAGCGGCACGTGTAGACTCAGCTTTACTATGCAAAAAAGTATTACCCGAGGTAAGATCCAAAGGCGATGAAATCGGAAATGAAAATTGTCGGCTAATAAAAAATACAAACAATATCATCAATCGTATTTTTTATTGTTTAGGGCTTGTACACGCTAGGAGTGTCGGTAGCACGGATAAGTTAAATGGTAGTGATTGTATATATAAAAAAATATTCACACCCAGTCCTTTTTTTACGCGATGCGTTCCAGAAAAAGGCGCGTAAAAAAAAATCACGTAAAAAAATGATTTCACGCAATTGCATTATATTTCTTTACACACCATAAAACATAAATTCGCATAATATCTGATACACTTGTTAACATTTGGCAATTGTGTGTGTATTTAAAAAAATGGAATGCTTTACAAAATTAACTTTTAAAAATATACATATTTTTTTATTTAAAAAAATAATTAAACCTACATGCCTAGCATCATATATAAATGTCTTCTTTAAAACAAATTTGGGGAAAAAATTACGTAAAAACGAGTGAAGCGCGTAAAAAAATGTTGCGGTGCCGTCCAAAAAAATCGCGTATAATCGAAATCGCGTAAAAAAGGACTGGCTGTATATATTAGCCAAATATGAAAATATTTTTTTACATGTTTCGATTTCGGGTCATATCCCATTTAGTATGGTAGATCTATGGTTGAGCGTCTTAAAGTAAATCCTACAGAAATCATCATGCCCCCTCTTCCCCGGACCTGTTTTCCCTCACAATATAAGAGACAACTGTGTCGTGCGTACAACTGGTTTTGCTATGTACGTACTTACCAAAACACTTTCTTAGTATATGTTGCCAGATGTTATATAAATTAATAAAAAAAATATTTTTTTTATATATAAATTTCTACTTAATAATATGATGTTGTTTTCCAATTAAAAAACATGGATTATACACTTAATAAAAATATCATTGGGAGATATTAAATATTCGTTCAATTTTATATATAAACAGATTTCTTTTTAACAGTCAATCTATACAAAGTCGTATACAGCTACAATTGATATTTTACCATATTTCACTCGCTATAATCGAAAAGCAACAGGCTAAGTTTGGTGTGGTGAAATTATATTCATTCCTAAGTAATTAGAAGATTTGAACTTCCAGTTCTAGTCAATAGTAATCGTTGTTGGAGTGAGTCCGAAGTCTTCTTTTTTTAACTCAATTCCAAATAATTTCGTGAAAATTATGAGTATATTATGTGTTTTATAAATACACATCTACTTTGGTGGCGATAATCTGTATTGATTTAGGATACAACGAAAACACAGATAAGATAACACTAAATTATAAAATTATAATGTAATCGAGATATGATTTAATAAGTGATTATTGACATTGAAACTTGAAAATCACAATCATTTGTGTTATTATGATATTATCACATAATTTTAATAATCCAAATGTCACAAAGAGACCGACAATAAATTCTCAGTCATAATTGCCGTCATTTTGATAAAATATTATGTATCTACATCATAACATATTTAGCACGAGTTTTTACATGCCACCTCACTTATACAAGATAACACTGTTTACCGATAATAATAATAAAAAATGTCGTTTGTTCAAACGATTAATTAGAAATGTTCCATTTATTAATTTATAATTGAAAGCACCTGGCAATACTGCAAAAACCAGTACGGGTTAACTAACTTATCCTCTTGTATTTAGTATTTACTCTTGACAATTGAAGAAAATTCAAAACGTCGCATCTCACATTTAATCTCTCGCGTAATTATACACTTTATATAAGTGAACAGAGAATTTATAATTGAAATTTTATATAAATAATATATGATTGTGTTTGTAGTCAGGATCATTCTCACTGGATTTATTGATGTGTAGTACTGGCGCCTCTTCTACCAGGTGGAATAAAATGTAAACAAAGAATCAATACCCCGTATCTTATATTCGCACAATATATGCACTCGAAATAAGCACAGCACATTTGAAAAGGTTTTAAGCAATTAGAAAAAAACTTACGAAATTGTCAACTATGCCACACTTTGAGAATGACATTTTTCATAATAGCAAACGTTCATAAACTAAATTTGATTTTGGAATAAGCTTCTCACGAAACGAAAACTTTTTTAAAAAGTAGTCACCCAATTCGATTATTTTGAATCTTATCAAGAACTATTTGTATTTTAAATAAATACCTAGGTATTAACCTTTGCGAAACTGACACATTTTGAGGTTATGAATTTCTTATGACATTTTGCAAACCATCAATTGTAGAGAGTATTACAGAATAGTTAAATTTGTTTGAGTGGCATTGCAACGCATTCCGAGTACTCACTAATCCTAAATATGTTTTTAAGTTAAGCACATTCGAATAAAAAAAAACTTGAATATAAGAAAACTGAACGTCGCACATGGTGATTTGATACATGCGAGGTATTTCAATTGAATCGAATAAGTGCGAGTCCTTTACCATTTTCTTAATGCGTAAGTATATAATACTTTTATCGGTTTTCTATTCAGTTTGATCGCTCCACGTAGAAAAAATCTGTACCTTTGCCAAGAATATTATTAAGGCACTATAGTTGTGTAATATTCACAACTTTAATTTCTTCACATGTAATGAGTGCTTCGTCGATTTTATTTGTTTTATCTATCTATGAACAACATTTTTTTCACACAAGAAAATTAATAGGTCGCGTTATAATATTTACTATCACCAAGTCATCATATTCTTTGCTGGAATATTGTTTATTTGGCCCAGTTGATAACAGGTTAACGAAATAGTTCATCCGTCATTTGGAATGTTTTTTCGACAATAAAGTTTCCGGGATATAAGTATGTATATATCAGTATATGTAATTAACCCATTCCATGCTGAGCCATGCAAAGAATACGCCAATATTGAATATTTTAAAAACTAATTTATCAGGCAATATTCAAACAAAAATATTTTCTTGTACACGAGAATTTTGACACTATTAAAACTATAATGATTTTGAGGATTATTTATCATCACAATAAAATCAACAGTCTCTACAGTTGAGACGTCAGCAGGCATAATGTTAAAATAGATATTTCTAAATTTATTCATTGTAATGAAACTGTAGTTTACCGGTTTACCATTACAGGTCAAAACTGATAGATTAGTGTATTATTAGAAAAGTTTTATTAGCGCAATCTTGTCGCTGAGTTGTTAATGTTCTTGGTTGTTCATCGTTATCGGTTTTGTTTATTTTTTTTATAAATCGCTGGGCACACCACAGAGTCAAATTTAGTTGTTCCACCTCCAGCCGTTACGTATATGCAGTCGCTTTTACATAGCCGCCTCTCATAACGCAACAATGATAAAAAAGACTCGATCTCTTTTTCTTGGTCCGCTATAGAGCTGCACGGACCGATCTGTAAGCCATGTTTAAAAATGATGAAGAACACTTTTAAGGTGTTAACTGTCACTTCTTGATGGAAAGGCATTATATTTTAAATAATAAAAACACATTTTTTTAGTACTTATTTCCACAATATATTTTTTGATCAGGACCGGTTTCGCTCATCTCGAGCATTAGATATCAGTTGATAATGCTGTTGAAACCGGTCCTGATCAAAAAATATATTGTGGAAATAAGTACTAAAAAAATGTGTTTTTATTATTTAAAAAAAAAAAAAAAATGATGAAGAAAATTAAAGAAGGAGAAAATGAAAATGTCACTTGTTCAGACACTAAGTTGATTTGATATTAAGTATCCTGTGTATCTGTGAACTGAATATTCGCCGTGGCGGAAGAGTTTCATCTGTTCCATGTTGAACATAAAGACGAATCGAAAATATTTCGTTCCTCGTAAGATCTTGCAAATTTATCGAATGCCTCAAAGTTAGCCATGGTTGATACTAAGTCAGCGTGACCTATCGGGCTCGTATGAGGGCGGACCACAGTAAACAGCTCTGTTCTTTCAACATTCATCTCGGGTCAGTCTCACAATACGTGGTTAGATAGTCAAATAAATAAAGGCTAATTTATGATTTTAAGCCCTAACTCAGTTGAAGCAACACTCGTACAAATCCAATCCATTTTATCTACTATATTTGTTTAGGCTGGTGGACTTACAATGCACGCATATACTAAATATAAATATTCCGTAAAAATACGTAATTCAATTGTTATATCACAAATATATACGAACAGCTGTTTGATAAAAAATAGGCACGTTATCTCATATTGTTATCGACAGCTTTTCGATAAAAATATTTTTATGCAACACAACGAATATGGGTCAAGGTTAAAAGCTTACCGCAAATAGTTGTGTATTGCCCCGATTGTAGTATCCATCATCATCATTATAAATTTCGTAGCCAGGAATTATTTATCTCATACAGGAAATGAGATACAAAATATTTTTAATGCGTTACCTAACTGTACGCTAAATAAAATCGTAATGTAAAAACTCGTCGATTCAAATTTATTTTTAATTGCATTTTAGGTAGTTAGATATTTAAAATAATAAAACACAAATCTTTAGTACTTATTTCCACAATATATTTTATTATCAGGAAGAACTTGATAGTTGATAATGCTCATGATGAGCGAAACCGGTTTTGATAATTAAATATATTGTGGAAATATTTACTATAAAAATGTGTTTCCATTATATTAAATATCATGCCTTTCCATCAAGAAGTCACAGTTAACACCTTAGAAGAGATTTTTATTTACCTTGATAAGCAATCAATTTTCCGTGTTTATTAATTTATGCTAGTTGTTACATTGAAAAAAGTTCATATATTCTTATTTTGAGGGATATCATTACAGAGTTAATATTTTTTTCTTAGCATTTTAATTTAAATTTTCTTATTCTTTAATTATTATTAAAAGTAGACTTGTATTTCAAATGATCGGAGGATGGCTCATATACGGAAAACTATAAGTTAAGTCGTACATTATACCCGCAGTCATTTTCTAGTGGATATTTATTTTATTTTTTATTTATTTATTTATCTTATTTATTTATTACAACTATACGGTACAAAACTTACAAATTATCAATTCAATGCTTTTGCACCGTAACATATTAACATATTTAAATATAAGAATATAAAATTTCAACAAATACACTATAAAACCATCAATAAGGATTGCAAAAAAAGAAAGTCAACCAAGTAAGGTCATGAAATGTCTACTTTAACTGAAAAAATAGCATTCGTCTGAGCTCACTTTCGTCCACATGAAATATGTCAACATCCGAAGCAATACTGTTGAACATTGTCAATGCTCTTACCATTGGCATCCCCATTGGCAGACTGGTTCTACACTTTGGAAGAACAAACAAATTATGTACACTGATTTCTTAAAAAACTATCCGGAACATACAAATTGACATTATTAAGGATGGCAGAATTCTCATTTTGGCCTCGAATTAGTCGAAAGAAATATGTGGCTAGATATATTTCTCTTCGATTTTCAAACTATTAACTAAGTGAGCATACCTAAAAGAAAGTCAGTTCGATAAAGCCACGGATAGTATCCGTATGCAATAAAGTAAAGAAGTCTCAAAAATTTCTTCTGAACCTTTTCCACCATAAGGGCATATTTCAAATCTCCTGGGGCCCAAACAATAGACCCACTCTCAAGCCTACTTCGCACTAAGGTATTAATAAGCAATATTGTTCTACTTCGCCGGGATTTGAAAAGCAATCATAACTAAATAGACATTGATTAAAAACTAGCTTTCAATAACACACTATTTATATATATATTTTCTATGAACTGTCTATTTGTCACCTAACAAATATTGTCAGTTTATTGACAGCATATATTGTAGTAATAGATCTGTGTTCTAGCGTCAGCTGATAACACATGGAAGTTGATTCGTTAAGTATTTTTCTACAAACAATGCGTGACGATTCTAGTGATCAATGATCGAATTATTTGTCAACTACATCACTTAAATAGAGAATCGAAAAGTATTCGGGGAGTTTTCAATGGTTCAGGGATGACCCTTATTGAAATTTCAGATTGCGTGTCCAATTGTCAACTCATTTCACATGTTACAAGGGAATGCGAGACTATTTTGTTCGTGAGTCGAACAACATAATAGATATATCAAAATTGAAAAAAAACATTATATTTTACTGATTACATCGGCATTTACTTGGTAGAGCTCCATTATTTGATTAAAAATTTTAAATGTTGAAACTTTCTCAACAGTTTAGTTAAATATGATATTGAAATTCTATTAAGCACTTTTGATGTAATAAATTAATTATACATTGAACTGCAAAATTCACCACAACCACAAATTTTCGGTGACGTTTAAATGACGGTGAAATTGAAATATTAAAATCATTACGTTTTTATATTATATTATTAGTAATTTTTAATCAAATGTCTTTTTGTCAATGATGAGTATGAATATTTTTTTTAGCCGTGCCTATTAACAATGTACAACATAATATGTGCTTGAAATATTTTTTTAAGTTACTCTACGAGGACTGCTTGTGACTCGAATTGTTCAGCTTCGCTTTTTCCGATATTGAATTAAATAATCTCATTTGATACTTCACATTTTTTGGGCCAGATGTTATTAAAACATCATGAATATATTTTCCTTCAAACATGAGCTGACAAAAATCAAATAATTAATATGTTAGTTACTGTTTTAATTACAACACGTTAAAACGGCAACCAGAGCTAACGAAATTGAATGTTCAGCTATAGGTTCGGTTGGAATAACTCTAAAAACCGGTTGAAAAAACTCATTTTATATATCCAGCGAGTCCGGAGATATGCATATTAACGTTTGTTTTTTTCAAACAGAAGGGGTAAAATCATCCCATTGTCCACAGGAAGTGTATGCGAGAAGCATACATCATTTAATACGTTATGACGTGGTCAGTTAAGTCTGAAAATGGAATCCCTACTCATCGAACCACACTGCTTTATGATGAATTGGGCCTGAGGATGTTCAAGGGAGAAAACTTCCCCTCACTTGGAAATTGTGAGGGTGGGAAACAATTAACAATATAGAATCGACTGCAGCCACATTTAAAATGAAAATTCAAAAATATAGTTTATTTTTGTGAATGTAAGACTTCGGTAGATCAAATAATTACAGAACATTTCAAAATAGTCATAATATAATAATAATTTTAGTTGTAAGTAGTTTTTCCTGAGCGATAAAGTAAGTGGATGAATTGTAACTGTCATGCCAAATATTGAAAAATAATATATAAAAGTGAAATCGACTTCATTTTTAAGCTCTGCGTATATTTTTGAATTTTTTTTTTAACGAAATGTATGAAAAGTTTATTTATGATTTCTTTGAATATGTCGGGTTTCAATAATGGATGAACTTAGTAGTGAGTAATTATCAAAAGGTATGGTGATGCCTTTGACGAAATTGTAGCAAAATGAGTAACACCTTTGTGCGTTATTACTATGTAATATATAATCTAGTTGTAAGTTCATACTCGATTGTATGAATATTTGAGATAACAACATTCCGTCTCACTATATCTCTATGATTATCATTAAGCATGATATTTAACTAATACTTTTGTCGTTTCCACATTTCTTTTAATATAAAATAATTTCTCTATTGCTATCAACCACTCTTAAAGTATTAAATATCATTTCTTGGTGTAAAGAACAACATATTTTTATTATTTGAAATTGCTGTTTACATTTAGTCATGGTTCGATATCAACTAGATAAGGTAATAAATAAACTAAAATCAGAATCGAAATCATATAACCATATTTTATTCAACACTCTAGTTTTCGCTTAAGTGTAATTTCGATTTGTGGTTAATGTCGCTTAAAAAATCGTAAAAAAATGAAAAAAACGCGGTGAGGTCATTACGTTGAACTTTCGTGGCCAATGTGGCATTTTGTATAGGGGAATCGCGATAAATACACAGTATTTTGCAAAAAAACAGTCAACGATACTTAATCGATTAATGGGGCGGAACTTTGGACACTGTACTCAAAGGATACAATAATTTGAAAGGGTGATTTTTATTGTATTCGTTCCAGTCCAGGTTCGCTTGAAAAGTCATTTTTAAAAGAAACGTGCCGAGGCTTTGGGCAAAAATTAAATAGTTTTAGTTTAATTCAAACATTTTTTTTCGATTTTACAGGGGGATGACAGGTTTCATTATTTCAAAATTCAGTGAATGACCGAGTTGAAGATTTTTTTCATTGAAAATATTCACAAATAATTTGAAAGTAAGCTTACGTTCAATAATCATATTACCCATTAAAAAGCATTGTATGTTGCCAGTGTATGCACAGTTCTCTGTACTGCCACAACTGTTTTGCGTTTTAACTTGTGTATATTCATTTACAATGCATTAGTACGTAGAAGGCAGAGACTGGGTCGATTTTAATGTGATGAAAGTTTGTAAATTTTTTTTGAAGCTTGAATACTGAAGGGCGAATGGGTACTAACCGCGACTTTATCTAATTAGACATTTTTTTTATTTAGGTTTTATAGTTTTATAGCTCGATATTATTATTAAGATAATCTGCTATTTTTGATAATTTAAGCTTCTTTGAATGGAATTAGAATTTTTTGACAAATCATATAGATGTATTGTTTGCTCGTCGAATCTGTAAAATTTATTAAAAAAGATTTCGTCTGAAATAACTTTGTTTAACTCCTTGCCAAATCCTAAATTTAATGAAGAAAATGAATATATGTAGTTTACAATTCCACTGTAAATTTGTGGTAGTAATGAAAAGGCAGTTGTAGCAATTATTTAATGTTAATATAAATATTTGGAGCACAACTTATTTAGAAATATATAGTTCAATATTTGCTTGATACATTTTAGATGAAAAGTTTGTAAAATATTATTGTATAAATTTAACAAATCAAAAAAACCTTTTTTTATGAACCCAATTATATATACAAGTAAATTTCTACATCGTTTTTGAAAGGTAATTAATATAAATGCAGTTAACAAATTCACGACGAAAAATATTCACTGAATGCGTTACTGTTCAATATTTTATACTGGAAATGCATTTTTCACGTAGTATGTGTTTTTTTGTATGGATGAAAGATTCGTATTTTTGTGTAAATTTTTATAGATCATCGCAAATCACTGATGACAATAATGCATCAACTATGTAGCTCTATAGCAATTTTTATTACTTGGAAGTAATGTGTGAAAGCGACCGGATTTTAGGGAGGGAATTTGGAATCTCAAATCAAAAATTATTACAGTTTTATTTTAAGTATAGGGCAGCAGTTAGTACTGAATCCGATTGACGTTTGTATAATATATATTTGACGGGAATGGTCAAACTTTGGATCAGTGCTTACCCAATCTCTTGGCCAACGACAGCTTATAGAACATCAAATAACGTAAATGTATTTTCAAAATTTGATTTCGGGCTATCTCTTAGAAAAATTATTATCATACGTATATACAATAGATATTTGTAAGAGAGATTGACTAAGTTAAGTGATTTTTTTTCAGACTAATATCTAATTAGTTCACTTTGCTTTATCTTAACGCACATGTACTACTAAAAAAATAATTATTTATTCAATATTTTGATGTTTACTTAAAATATTGCTTGGGGTCCCAACATATTTCATATGGACGAGAGTGAGTCAGACGAATACATTTTTTTAATGTCGTAGTAGATTTCGCCAGAGGTTGCTTGTTTGACTTCCTTGTAAGCCTTATTACTTTTCCTTTTAATTTATAATGCTATAAATATTTTTTACACTACAAAAGCGATAAATGCCATATTGATCTGAATTTATATACATATATTTGAACTGTTACAACTTTGTACGATTCCACATGATTTGTCACTGACGACCCGGGATTCACCTTTCGGCATCTTCAGACATTCTATCTATCACACGGATGCAACAGAACTGACGCACAATGAACAGTTGGCATCGTCTATATACCAATGGTATTAAATACAGGAAAACACAGACACCAAGGCGAGCAGTAAATAGCAGCTAAAACAAATTTAATTATATTAATCGAATAAAAATTAACACAATTGCCTGTGATAATTTTCATTGGCGATCTTGCTTATGCATGTGGATTCGTAAAAAGTTGTAAAAAATCAAACTTGATATTGAAATTCTATCAAACACCTTCAGTCGATATCATAAAACATATATATTATACAATATATTGAATATTTCTGATATGCTCTTTTATCCAGTTTTTTTTTTTAATAATATCTATTAAACGTTAATTTGTCATCTTATTGATCGATCATCACGCATAGCATTCATTATATCGTTTTTCAACGCATAGTATAAACATCATATTTCATTTATTTTTATTTTTTATTTCCTTTTAATTTAAGGTAATACGCCTAATCTGTCCTGTCATCCCGTCTAGCACGTGACTACGATCGTCTTACATATCCAGTACGTCACTAGGAGACTGTCTTGCGGTTAGCGTACAGGTTTACAAGTGCACAGACTGCAGGTTAGAGTCCCGACCGCAGAGCGTTGCGTCTCTACTTATTGACACTTGAATAGTTATGCATATAAATTATTAATCGTTTACTCGTCCTTTTGTAAGATGAGATTACTAGCTATGGTATACAGTAACACCAAAAGAAAAAATATACCCGCTACTAGTAGATGAATATTGGCTAAAATACTGCTAAAAAGATTCAATCAAGATTACTTTTCCATAATTGATTTCAATATAGAGTTAGTTGTCTCGTTAGCTTGTGAACTTAAAGTATAAAACACATTAATCCCATGAAAAAAATAGCAGATATTATCACTTTAAGTTGTATGTAAGTTCGCTTATATTTAAAAATTCTACAATACAAAATAAAAATAAATCTTCTTATTTTATGAAAATTGTGTTAAAAGTTTCAAATAAGACAATATACACCCAGTCCTTTTTTTACGCGATTTTTTTTACGCGAATTCGATTATACGCGATTTTTTTGGACGGCACCGTTACATTTTTTTACGCTATCTATTCGTTTTTACGCGATATTTTCCCCAAATTCGTTTTAAAGAAGAAATTTGTACATGATGCTAGGCTTGTACGTTTCATTATTTTTTTTAATAAAAAATATGTGTGTTTTTAAATCTTAATTTTGCAAAGCATTCCATTTTTTTAAATATACATACTAGTGTAGTGTAGACTAGTGTATCGGATATTATGCGAATTTATGTTTTAGTGTGTGTAAAGAAATGTAATGAAATTGCATAAAAGTTGTGATGGTTTTTTACGCGATTTTTTTACGCGCCTTTTTCTGGAACCAATGTATCGCGTAAAAAAAGGACTGGGTGTAGTTGATATTTTTAAGCCATGAGATAAATAAATAGCCTAAAATCAACTGCCCAATATTCTGAATATTTTTACGTATAAAAATCCTTAACTTGATATCAACCTAGTTATCCTTACTAAGAATAGTGTCATATATTATAATTATATTATAACGACATTTGCACATTCCCGTGTAATTAAACCATCGAAGAGTTGATGATGACGATGATGATGACGCTTATGCCTGATGATTCGAATTGTGTAATGATGAATAGATTATGAAGCAGATATTATTAGAGATGATCGCCCACAGTGACTGCTGATGGCCAGAGGCTGGAAATAGGACACTGTCGTCGGCAGGTGCCACAAACCGGAAAGTGGTCTAGAGTCATTTTACATACACCACAGACGCATTCAACTTTCAATCACCACATAATGTGCTGGATCAGTGCTCTTCAAAATGTTATTCACTGACACAAAAATAATACTCAAATGAGATACGTCCTTTAATATTTTAGCGACACGATTTTTTTTTATTCAATATAATCCAATTACAGTAAACCCCCCAATAATGAGCTCCCCGCTAATGAACCCCCCAATAACATTTGCGGCAGGTTTTACAATAATGAGTTAAATTCCCCGAATAATGAAAAAAATCAAACTCCTTATTAGGCTTTCATAAAAATAGTTCATACAAATCTGTATTCAAAATAGTGTCGCGCATTGTCTCGTGTCTGTAAATTCAGATGTCTTGATAATGTGCACGACTTAAATAATTTTGAATACGTATATGCTTAAGTAATATACATATTTATGATCAATTAATTAATTAAAAATAATATGTAATTCCGCATTTCAAATAAAAAATTATCAATTGAAAATCTTAACCCCCCAATAATGATCCCAATATCTCTCCATTATTGGGGGGTTTACTGTAATATAATTGTATATTTCAATGTATAATATAAAGCTCAATGAGAATAGTAGATTTTCTAAAACAGCTGTAAAATTGAATTATTTAATGATACATGAGATACTAAGTGAAGGGTAATCCAAGTTCCACGAGAAGTAAATATCAGAAGTCTCAATGATAAACTTATACACCCGTAGACTAAAGCTATCTATTAATCTTTGCATGAAGGCGTTCAAACTTGTAAATATTACAAAGATTCAACCAACGGATATATATTTTGCCTCTTGATAACGTTGTCGAAAAAATTATGTACTGGCTTATATTGTCTAGTTTACGGGGAGTACCCTTTGATTGTCTCGCGGGAAATGAGTTGTACAAAAACAGCATATTGTGTGATAGATAAAAATATCAGTGTCGATGACTCGAATTTTACATATGTTTATTCTGATGTTTTTCGGTGACTCAGAAAATTTGAAGTGTTGGAAAACAATATATGCAGCCAGAACTTTTTTTTCTGCATAGGAAAAAATTAATTTAGGCCAAAGTGCCAAATAACAAAAGAAGATTTTCTTACAATAAATGTTTAAAATTAAATCATTCTATTGTAAAAGCAACTAAATAAGCTAATCGGAGATAGTGATTATAAAATTGCCTTAGATTAAAATATAACAGTTTCTTTGATTCAGTAAATATTTTGGCTTAAGAATTTCATTCTATTTCCCTAATCAAAGCGATGAATTGATACATAACATGTTTGCAATACCGTACTTTCGTTTTTCGCAGATTTATATGAAATGTATTTTTTGTTTTATAGCCGAGCTCTAGCATAAAAAAATGTGAATTTAATCAATATATAATATTATACAATAGGTTGTCAATTAGGTAAACAAAAGTTTTTTTATATTTTTTTAAAAGAACTCATTTTTTGTCTTATTGCTTTGAAAAAAAAATAGTTAATAATCATCATATAAAACTATAATAATTCCATTACATAATATTTTCCTTTAGGCAATTGACCATTCGACTCGGTTCACGCATCCAATCAATATTCTCGATCTAAAATGACGGAAATTATACCGATAGTCCATTGTTCGACTATTATTACCGCCGCCTAATCGAAGAAAGCTGCTAAGTGGTTTAAATCTTGACGCGGCTACCAGTTTAACGCCACTGCCTATAGGACGGCTTTTGTTACTAGGCATATGAGGATGTACGTAGTGTAATTAGACTGTTCAGCTATGAGCTAAACCAATTTTTCTAACCAGTTTAATCCATTTTGACCGCAAAGAGGAGAAAATAATATTTAATATTGTGCCTGGAATAATCAGTATAGTAAAAATAAACAATGCTCCACGTGCACCAAAACGGTGCAACATTTGCCATAACCTTACTTAAATATTATTAAAATATTCAATTGTATTTCGATTTTAATTAGAACAAATATTGATTGACTAGTTAGGATAAATATGCACACTGTTCTCAATCGGAGTTGAAGACACACAGAAAGAAGCTCTTGCTATAAGTAGTAATTTAAGTAAGTGCGAAACTCAATATTGTAACGTGGAAAAATTGTTTTTTGCTTTTATATGCCTTAAATGAACAATATTTTTTACGAACTATAAATATGTATTTAATGAATACGTGAAATCAGTAATTTTCTTGGATATTTTCGGTAACACTTTTGTGGAATATGAAAATTTATCCACAATGCAAATGGAATAATAAAGTTACCAATTTCAATTTTATTCAAAGAACACAAATCAATAATAAATAAATCGATAGCCATTAATCAAACAGGATCGTTGAGAACACGGTGAAAAAATAGCAATGCATTTTAGTTCAAGATTTTATTTATATAGTTGATAGCTATTTCAGCTCACGCCATAGTCAGAACTATTTCTGACGATGTTATATATTTTGACGATGGAGTGAGTCGATATCAACTATATAAAAAGAAAATTGTAGAACTAAAATACATTGCTATTTTTTCACCGTGTTAGGTATGTTTGTTGTTCCATTAGTTGTGATATATATAGAGGAATATCAAAGCTATCAATTAAAATTTTATGGCGAATTAAATTTCGATTAGAAAGAGATTGCAAATTAAAATAAAACAGTTTCTAGTAAAACATCAGATAAAGTTACCTACTGCAAAAAAAAAATGTAAATCAAATATAAAATATAAAATCCTTGATATACTGTTACTTGGCCTAACAGAACTGTTCATTCGTCCACATATTGATAGACCACAAGCCCTACGGTTCTTCCATTAAATTGTGGTAAAGATATAATAAATTATTAACAACAGACACGTGGCAGTTAAGCAACATCGATTATTTAGTTAAATTCAAAACAGACAAGTGCGTTCTGGATTACGATCAATTTTAATATCTGACAAGATACGATGTTCAAATCAACCAATTATTAAATACAAAATAAAACCCTAACTAACATTTAACTTTCTCTCTGTGATCAGTTCGAAACATGTAATGTTTATGCCTGTGATTAAACACAACAAAAACATTATTCAGCCACTGAAAAGGGAGCTACACATCTAATAACAGAGTTGATTGCTTTGAAAGGTATAAGCCTCCGTTTATTTTTTGAATATGTTTCTAATGTACATTAATTTTGATTGATATAATTTATGATATCGACTGAAGGTGCTTGATGGAACTTCAATATTAAATTTAAAATGTTGCAACTTTGTATGAATCCATATGTCTTATCACAAACGACCCGGGTTTCGCCCTTCGGCATCTTCAGGTATTCCATCGCACGGATGCAACAGAACTGACGTAAAACAAACAGTTAGCATCGTATATATAATATATTAAAATCATTATTAACAGGAATCTACTTACCAATGGGCAAGCAAAAGATTGCAGCTGAAAAGAATGTAACAATAGTAATCCAATAATAATTAACTACATTCTCGATCTTTCAAGATCGTTAAGTTGCAACAATTCAAATTTAATTTTGATTGAATATTCAATCGTTTGTATAATACGATTAGCGTCCAGCTATAGATCCGTGTATATTTTATGCGATTTTTTTCTAAAAGGAAACTTCTTAATTGTACATCGAGATATTCTAATATAATGTTTTTTATCCAATTTAAAACTTCATTACTATGCCGATTCAACTTAATCATAAATCGTTAGATTAAGCCTGTTAGACAATTTAAAATTATTATAATTTACTTATAATGAAAAAATACAAACATTATAAAAGCTTTAACAAGGTTTTTGCAGTGAATTTAATATTATGACTTAGACATCTTAATTTTTGAATACTCGCAACATCTTTGGGTGCGTGGTGTAGATTGCTCACATACGAACAGCGTATGTATTGACATTTTGCTGTTGTGTTTTAATTAGGTTGATGGAAGTTTTTTTTGTTGACATTTTTCTCAAATAAACAAACGACATATTTTCGTAAGCTTTTGCGAATTGAAGAGCTTGTCATAATATATATATAGAGATTATTGATTAATATAAATAAATCTAAGCCGATTTCATTTATTGCATGATATATGTATCGCTGATTGTATGGTGATAATAAATGTAATATTTTTTATTATGTAAAGCTTCCGTCAGTTTGGTTTGTAGAATGCGCCAAGAATCTCATTTTAAGAAATGTTAAAACTATTTCATTAAGAGTTACTAAAATAATAATTTTATCCATTCAATATAGGTCCAGGATAAAAATTAAATGAATTAAAAATAGGATTAAAATAAATTGGAATGTTGGTAACAAAATTATACTGCGTAAAAGTATTTATAAATGTTACAATTATCAAGAGATGTTTAAAATAAATATTAGTACGGCAAAATTAGAATTACAAATAAACCTAAATATTTACAGTATTCGATATCAGAATCGTGTTTATTTACCCATTTTCCAAAAATCACAATGCGCAAATAATGCTTTTCGTTTCCCATTAGTAACGTTCACCCTTCTATGGCTATTTCGTAAATGGATATCTAATGCAAAGAGAAAACTTAATATGTTACATATTCATATCTACAATATGCAATTTACGAAGGAAAATATTTGTTCCAGTCACTTGTGTTATATCGTTCCCTACAACCGATTATCACGTATGACGGCCACGGGAAAGCGCTATCTATCAAAATATAAGCGTGTAACTTATTTTCTATCCATGTAGATATACTTTATATTAAGGTTTTAGATTACAGTCAAATAATCGAATATAATTTTGATATTCCAATATTTGATATCTAAAGCGATAAAAAATGGCAATTCACTCTTTTGTTATATTAAATCAAACAGACAGTGAGCCATAGATATGATAAATAAAAAAATGTCAATAATAAACTATAAATAGTAATTCTCATTATTTCATGTATATTTTTTTCCATCGATAACAAAATTTTAACCATAGTATTGTTTTATTATGACAAATACACGGTTGCAACTTTGTACGATTCCACATGTTTTACCCACGTAAAAGTATTGGCAATCAAAACACTGCAATTCATAAATACCGAATGATCCCCAAAATTAATGTTGTCTTTGTTGTTAACTAATTATTTTGCCAATGAGGTAGTTTTTAAAGCTATTTTTTAAAAATTTACTTTTGATTTAGTATCTATATAAATACATCGTTATAATTATCTACAACGATTCGCACGACATGAATAGTCTTTCATTGACAAATTTATACCGTGTTTATAAAATTATGTATTTTTGTTGTTTACGAAACATATAATTTAGAATGAATATGGAATATGGACGACGCACGCTCTAGACAAAAGTGATTTTCGCTCGTTATTGTTCAATCACCGACATTGCGCTACTAGGTATAGGGTATCTATGCAAAATCAAAATACATAACAATTTGACTCCGATGGAAAGGTATAGAATCATTTTATTTTATTTCATATAGCCATAGACAAACTTCAAAGCCAATACATGAAGTTCTCAAAGTATATTATTATTTTTCAATGAAAAAAATATTGATTGATGTTAAGTTTAAATTGTGAAAATATAGATATCACTTATTAATTTTTTACGATACACATTGCATTCTCTCAGATAGTATACATATTTTAGCGATAAATTAAAAACGATACTGTTATATTATTATATTATTATGAAAGAACACAAGACATCAGGCATACACTCTATTATTTATAAATAAAGATTTAAAACTGAAAACCACTAAGAAGAAATTGACAACAAAATTTAAAAATATTATAATTCTTTATAAAAACGTAAACAATTATTGGATAAGCTACACATTTGACGGAAAGGGGTTTTCTATCGATTAATTCAAAAGACCACTATGTTATCTGGCTTATTTTAAAATTGTTATATTTAATATGCAATAATAAATGCACTGATTAAAATATTGAAAATATCGTATCCAAAACAGTGGAAAATTTCATTTTATATTTTGAAGAGCATCACAAGTTTTATCAATATTGTCTTAACTTGATTGGCACTGTATTTTAAACCATATTATAAAGTTAGTTAACTCACATAGATCAGGGACAAAAAGGCTTAGCGAGCTAAATGTATAATAGTTGACTCAGAAAGACAATATGTTGCATATTTTTAATATTACACACTTTAAATAAAAAAAGCTTCTAATCTTTCTAATTAATATATATAACGTTCCTACATGTAATGAAACTGTTGTATTATTTTCTATCATAACTATTTTTTTGTGGTCAAGTTGTTTGTGGAAGAATAACGTTAGTATCTACACTGTCTACTCCGAAGGGTAGCTAAAGTTAAAGCACTCTTGCATTGTTATAAAGCCTCCCAACCCTAATGGTCTCGCGCATTTGTTCCTTACTTCCGTTTCATGATTGCCTGATGTATGAATCATATCATTAGAGTAATCTATTGTGAAGGTAAACTTTGGTTATATTCAAATGACGATGCCTCTTCTGCCTTAAATAACGTACTAGTCTATTACTGTTCCTCTTGTTTTGAGATTGTGTTCAAATAAGGACTCTGCATCATTAATCGTTCACTTAAATAAATTATCGTCGCTAAGTTTACATCCATAATCGTTTACCTCATCCAAGAATAATAAATGATGTTTGAATTGAAATGTTTTTCCATAACGAATTAACTTTCTGACGATGTGAGCCGAAATAGCTATCAACTATATCTCATAATAAAATTGTAGAATTAAAATACATTGCAATTTTTCACCGTGTTATAATGGAGTTCTAGCAAGTAAATGCCAATTCAATCAATAGTTCTGAAGAAGGTGAGCCGAAATAGCTACAAACTATATCTTGTAAAAAAAATTGTAGAACTAAAATACACCGCTATTTTTTCACCGTGTTTGAATAGTTCTGACGATGGCGTGAGCCGAAATAGCTATCAACCATATCTTATGAAAAAATTGTAGAATTAAAATACATTGCAATTTTTTCACCGTGTTATAATGGAGTTCTAGCAAGTAAATGCCAATTCAAACAATACTTCTGACGATGGTGAGCCGAAATAGCTATCAACTATATCCCATAAAAAATTGCAGAACTAAAATACATTGCTATTTTTTCACCGTGTTCTCAACGATCCTGTTTGATTAATAGCTATCGATTTATTTTTGTACAAAGAACAATATAGGGTAAATATATAATTCTAGGATGATTCATATTTTTAGTCCATATTGATACAACGCATTTAGAAATATCGTTCATATTAAGTAGGCAGCTTTTCAGTCGATATCTATAGTAAATTGTTCATTTGCGACAAGACCAGTAATCAGACATGATTTATTAGATTAAGTAAATTTATTACATCGACAATGGATGAGCAATCAAAAAAAGCTATTGACACTTATGAAATAATCCGAATTAAGTTCATTTGCGAATTTATTTTAGTTACATTACGTCTGCCAATATTAAAAACCGATATCAGCGTTAAAAAATCTGATGAGGGAGTAGATAAATATGCGTAGAGTAACACTTCGCAGGAAATATTCGTTGTGGTTTTCCTCAAACGAATCAGTCTTCAATTTTCTAAGAATGAACTTCATGCCCAGTTGTCAAGCTTACAGCCCCAGTTTTAATGTGGTAAGCAATAACTTAGTAATTATATATACAAAATCCACTAAGTATCATGATTCACATATATGAATTGCAATTCCGGATGAATTCTGGTATTTCGGTCTTTCAATATCGATACCGGTTTCTCAAAAATAAATGAATAACATTTTTTCTCTTTCTCTTGTCATTGTAAAAGGGATCGCTATCACGGAAGAACGGATTAATATTGTAATATATAAACATCCGTGTTTTCTGTTTTCAAAACCAATATTTTATCAGTATTAAAAAAACCAATCTGTATCGGTCAGAGGTTACGTACTGAGCATTATATTGTTACCTAGAGACCGTTAATAAAGATTGCCAACAAAAAATTCCTCGATGACACGATAATAAAAGCTTCTCATTTTACACCTTTCATAAATTAATTAATTTCTAAAAAGCATACTCATATCATTCAAAACAAATCAAAAATTTAATTATTATACCGTGAACCGAATCACAAAAGGACATTATAAATAGCACAATAGAAGTGAACACTGAATGCTAACTTGAATTACATATCCTGCCCAGTCAATTATTATTTATCACCCCCTTATAAATTATCTAGAACACAATGTCGCAACAAAAACTGTAGCTTTCCGAAAGAGAAATTTTTACGATAAAAATTCTCGCATTCAATGATATTGATGAATTATTTAATAGATTACTTGATAATTGTATAATTGTTTTTTGATACGTTAAAGGTACGTTATTCCATTAGGGTTTATAGACAGGAATATACATGAAATTGGGATTTACGGCTACCTATGTAGACAATTTGTAAGATATCAAATTAACAATCTAAAAATGAATGAAGCGCTTCCCAGCCAGTTAAATATTAAATATAAATTTATTCACTTTATCATTTCAAATTTTCCAAGTATTTTTCCCGCTAGCAAGTGAAAGAAAGAGTTGAGACGTCTCAAAGCAGACATTTTGATTGACACAGTCGATTTTTGTGTTTATTTTTCAATGCACTCCATTATTTTTTCTTCTGCTAAATTCGTTAACTTTTCTATTTGGAAAAACAATTGATTCAAAAACGTAAATATTTATACTAAAATATATCCCTATATCCTTACTATTATTATACAATGTATTGTCATACCGCTTCTCTCTATCAATGAACTCAACTGAAAAAATAATTATATATTCAGACCATACAACTTATGCCATAACCTGAATAATAAAATCAACAATACGCTTTATAAAAAAGCATATATTGTATATAATGGTTTGGCCAGTTATCTTTTATGTGGTTACATTTATCGAAAGCTTAAACATAATTTTCTAAAATAATATATAATTGATAGTATCTTGCATTTTAGGGTGAAAGCTTGCGTGCAGCGTTGAATAGATAAAATCGTTCAGGTGGATAAGTTTGTCGAAATGTAGGCGTTGATAATTTGTTCCCATTTTCACGGTGTTATCATTACATCAATTGGTATTTTTTCTAAATAAGGTTTTTATAACAAATGTATTTTATTTAATTAAATACTATTTAGTTATCCATAATTTTGTTATTCCGTTTAACTGTTAGTCTTAAATAAAAGAGTGTTTTTACTCTGTGCAGCGTCTTCATATGTTTGTCTTAATGTAGTATTTAAGCTTGTTTATTGATTCTTATACTAATGATCATACTAAACTAAAATAAGAGTGGATGAGAGAGATTTTTATTCGCAGAACCAACTAATCTCAAGACGAGGAATTTTTAATTCATCATTTTAAAACTTGTATTGTCATCGTTGAAGTATATCTACACTATTCGACTTTTAAGCCATAGTTATTTTATCTTCTGTGATATACCCGGTCTTTGTTTTAATGTCCAATGTTATCGGATTCTGTCACTGAAGAAATGGATTCAATTCCCAGTACTTACAGTATCATAACTTGATTTTCCAATAGATTTATCCATTTCTATTCAAAGACATGGATGTTATTTTAAATAATAAAAATACATTTTTAGTACTTATTGTAAATAAGTGGTAAAAACTTTTTTTGTTTTATTTTTTAAAAATCTTGCCTTACTATCAAGAAGTGAAAGTTAGACGCCTTAAATATGATATGGATCATTATAATCTATAAACTTTCCATCACCTTTCCGATTCAAAAAACTAGAGCAAACGCGATTGTCTAACGATTTTTCTTCGCCTTCTTCCCGTGCTTTCTTCAAAAAGGGAGATTCAAGAATTGACTAACAATGTGTTTTTGTAATAAACTACCGATGAAATACCTCCATTAGGAAACCATATGCCCAACATTGGTAGCGGGCTTGATTAATGCAAACCGAAAATATCAAAGTATACAACTTCTGGCTGTTACCCAATGTATATGGCAGGACAGTTATCACATTTACACATTTAAATTTATCACCATAAAATAGATATTATTCAGTTAGTTCTTTCTTGATTAGACTTTTTATATAAAAAATAGTATAACAATTCATCAAAAGATAATAAAATACTACTTTGTTTCACTTTACCTGATGTAAATCGATATCTATGATTATGACCATAAATAATCCGACTACTAGTTTGATGAATAAATTTATGAATATCATTTAATATTATCAATGACCTCTGATATACATAAATGATAATTTCAAAAGTACAGTAACGGCAACCGTATAAATTACCTCTGATTGATATTTGATAACGTGATTGTATGCAAACATTATAGCGTGCATTTCGCCATTTCAACTCGACGTCATCGAATAGGTTAATTTTCAATATCGCTCGGCAAACATAATTGAATCGGACCGCTCGTATTGTGCATCCATACATTTTCATCAATGGAGTGCATCTGATACTGCAGTAGTAATGGAATTACGCACGGGTTGTATTGCAACTGATAAATAAGTTTGTGACCAAGGATTCTTACGAGCCGGTTGATATTGTATTTAAATTTTAATCGTGCCGGTTGCTAAGCTTATCAATTATTTTATAAATAGTTCATAGTCAATCACAAAATCTATAATGTGATACATGTAATTAAATAAAAAATGTATTGAAAGATTAATGCTTCCGATAGAATTTATTTGTTTGGCAAGTATAAGTTAAATATGAGTGTTACCTATTAAACCAGCAATCATTGCCGTAAGTAAAAACAAAATAAAAGTAAGAGTATTGTATGTTTTCCTTTTGTATTCAATAAACCAATTTTTTTTTTGACCTGACCGTGCTTAAAAAAAACCATCGATCCAGAAATAGACTTAACGAATTGAAGTTTTCATTTTTATACCGACTTTTTTAAACGCGAGCCGGTTGGTGTCTATAATAACTATTAGAGGGAACATCGCTTATTTCGAGCAACCCCTGGTCGTATTGGACAATGCAGTAATAATGAGTTTTAAATGCAATTTGTTGGCTTAAATGCGTTAGAAAATATTGACAGACAGGAAATACAATACTTGACGATTTGATTGTATGCAAATTTGTCATTCTTAATATCATATATAATGTTGGTTGATTTAAAAATCTCGCCGTGTTATTCATTATCCATTGTTGTTACTGCGGTTTTGAAGCTGTGAAAATATAATGTCACTCAATATATAATTTTGGTTAGTCTTTGTTTGATGCAAAACGATGACATTACATTTGTAATAATTACATAATACAACTGCCTTCTGATAACCACTTAGAAAATCTTAAGAACTGCAATTTATTTTTAAGAAAAGTCTTTATTCCATTTTACACAGATATAATTTTTACGTATTAAGCTCCTTATGAATTTTATACGCCATAACTTTAATATAATGCTATAATAAAAAAAACACATATGGTCCGTAAATAAACTATTACCGTTTTTACTGAAATGTTTTAGTTTATTCAGTTTGTATAATAATCATATTTGGTGGAATAATTTTAAGAAAGTTTTTCTAAGTATTTTTAAAATCTTTAATTGATTTATTTTATGTGTACATTTATACTAATTTTCTTTTTAAAATACTGCTACTGCAAATGTATTTTTTAAATGTTAATGAAATAGACATTTGAAGCTTTGTATGTAAATCTGGTTTGTCACTGAAAAATATATATTAATCGATTTGTATTTTTGTTACCCTTTTCATTTCTTCTGACGTTTTTATATAGTTTTCTCTTCTACTTATTAGAAATTAGTAGATCTAGTTTCATCACAAGTATATAATTTAATATAGCATGACTTTTATACATTATCTAAAGAACAGTTCTCATAGGAAAAAGAATATGTTGAAATTGTAGAAATGTGTATTGTTCAATCAGTGGAAATTAAATTTTATTATAGTTTTATCTTTTCTTTTCATTTAAATCGGTTTCATTTTTTTTTTAAATAAAACTATATTAAAGATACAGGTGTTTCATATTCGTTGAATGAACTACGTGACGGATATTTTTTTAATTATTTCAGCAAAATAGACAAAAAGAGAGGTTCAGATTATATCAAACAATCGTGAATCTAAAAATCACCCTAACCACCTGTGCCTTAAAACTAGGGTCATCTTTGCAGCTCAAACCATACACAATTTTATTTTGACTACACCAGTTTTGTTAAAATAATTATTTAATCAAAATTATGTATTCATCTGATATTCAAACAGTATTGAAAATGGGTTTATTCAAATTGACTTTTTTGCCACTACATATTATTTCATGTTTTCTAAATAATTATAAAATAAACGAATAAATGGTATTTGCAATTGCATGTCAAATTAATTAAAATAAATATTATTATGAATAAGTAATATGGGATAAAAATATTTGCCAAAGGATATATCCAAAAGCTTTATTCTAAATAAACGATAAGTGTAAATTTGTTTTGAATCGCTTTATAAAATAGAATCACTTTCACCGGAGAGCGCAAAACCGTCGTCTATATATGTTATATATAGAAATAAATGTATGTATATCTGTTTGTTCTTTATGGATTACTACACCATTCATCTGATCGATATGAAACGTTATAAATTTCTTGAGTACACTACTGTAAAGGCATACCACAAAAAAAATCGATATGGAACTTTACGGATTTCTTGGCTACACTCCCGCGAAGGTTTCTGGTATACCAACCTCCCAAAAAATCGATGCATAACCTCATCTATATTATAACTATAAACATTTATTAACAATATTAACTTGATTTTTTGTTATCATAACGAGTTTCCTTGAATTTCCTTACTCTGAGATCGCAACAACGCACGACGGGTCAGCTAGTGTAATAAAAATTTTATTTTTAAATTTTAATTTAAAAAATTAGCATTTTTTTGTGGTTGTGTTAATTATAAAACATACAGCAGCAGAGAAAAATGTTTATATACGCAGATTGTAAAAAGTTAATTTACAATATTTATTAGCCAAATCTTTCACTGTGTTTAAACCTACATCATTGGATTTAAATTGAATATATATTCAATTATTTTGAATTGTATTCATGATATAAAAATAATTTTGTCCACATTTTTCAGAAGATTAATTTTAATCATAGATATCCAATTTGTGTCGATAATATTGTATACATAAATATTCTCCGATCCAAATTTCAGCAGTAATCAAAGGCCCTTTAAAAAGTTTCACATTGTATGAGCGTACAATGGGTTGGTCATGTTTTGATATCTACCATCTTTCACATCATATCCATCGTGAATGGGCACTAATTGGAAGGCAATTCGCCTAAAATTGATAGCGGGCACATAGTGTATACGCATTCAGCGTGTACATTGTATCTATTCAATAGTTGGGTACATTATTTCCACGTTTTAGTCAACAAATTGAAAGTTCAGGAAGTTACAATTAAAAATTAAAAATAAAACAACAATTACCAATTACAATATTTCATTATCATTCAAATATTATTTCATGTAATTTATGATATCGACTGAAGGTGCATGATGGAATTTCAATATCAAATTTGAATTGTTACAGTTTTGTACGATTCCACATGTTTTGTCACTAACTAACCGGGTTTCGCCTTTCGGCATCTTCAGGCATTCTATGACACGGATGCAATAGAACTGCCTAATTAAGAGAACTGACGGTGCCCAATCGCGAAACCAGGGTGCTTAGTGACAAAACATGTGGAATCTTACAAAGTTGTAACAATTCAAATAAAATAGGAGAGGTTTCGCTTATCATAATATCATAATAATGATTGTTTTGATGAGTCCGTAAGGCGAAATAGCTATAAATTGTATGAACTGACTGTATGATAGAATGCCTGAAGGTGCCGAAAGGCGAAACCCGGTTCGTTAGTGACAAAAAATGTGGAATCGTACAAAGTTGTAACCATTCAAATTATTTCGTGTGTTTTTAAAATAATCAAACAATTCAATGAAATGAATAACTCTCGTAGGTCTACAATTTGATTTTTTTTGAATCATGAAATATTTTCCGTTATTTATAATTAATATAAGTGATTTCATTTTTCTAGTCTCATATACCAGTAATTAATACGAATACTTAGTAGCGCAGTCAACGTTTCAAATACATTGACTTTTCAAATGATTGTTGTATTTGTATCCAAAGAACGCCCGTGGCGTTATTATTGTATTGTACATATATATCGCCCACTGAATAATATTTCAAAAACGAGGCCTGGAAAGCCAGCCCATAAGTAAGTTATAAGTCTTTTTCTAATGCTTTTTTCGATGCCAGACATTACTTAAGTGAGCGGTCAAGCGACTAAATTGTTTACAGCTCTCGTAAGAAAGGTACTGGTAAAACGATATGTATATAGTTTAGTTCATATATTTTCCATAATCAAAGTAAACAAAATAAAAAAAAAAAAAGATTTCTTACACGCTACACAAATTATAATATGTATTTTTAATACAGTGGTATTCCAGAATTGTCTAAGCACAGGAAAGAATTTTTTAGACTCAACTTCAAATTCTTGGTGGAATGGTGCTATTGTATAATTTATATTAAAAACATATAGCAATATTTTGTAGAACTAAATACATTGCTATTTTTTCTCCGTGTTATAATGGAGTTCTACCAAGTAAATGCCAATTCATTCAATAAAAAAATATTTATAATAAGTTTCGTATTACTTCTACATGTACTGTGTATAATGACCAGTAACGGTTTATAATCAATAATAATAAGTATTAACTATAAGTAGTATTTTTTAAGGTAAATTTTATCATAGGTTAATATGTAAGTACTTGTGTATGAAAAGATAAATAAGACGTTGGAATCGCAACATGATAAGTTCAAACAATATGCGAAATACAAAAAGTACAAAAAAAAATGCTCATTTTTTCAATTATGATTAAATACATGAAATTTTGTGTGAGATAATTTTTCTTCAATTCAGGTGGTCATTGATTGACCGCGGTTGTTGTCTTGTCCAAGCCTGCACTAAAAGCACGCATTGAAGCTTACAGTTAACACGCAACAGGGTGGTAATTTTTGAATACCCAAATAAAGTGCTTTCCGGGCGATTTTTTATCAGATTTATTTTTTTTGTTCACGAACTATGTTATGATGATAGTTGTGTCACATGACTGTTATATCAAAATGATAATTTTTGTAAAAAATGTTGTCTCAATTATTTGACAACAGTGTGTGTATTTCAAGCGAAAGAAATTGATTCAAAATTCACATTTTAAGTATATATGGAACTTTATGTTATAAAGTAACTAAAAATTTACGACAAAATGTCGATTTTAAAGGAATAGTAATTGTAGGCATTGATGTTATTATTTTTCTAAAAATTGACTGACAAATAGATTTTGAATAGGTTTTATTTTACATATTTATTACACATAGTTTTGGTTCTAAAATGTAGAAACAATATATTTTTTTCTAATCAATTTTAAAAACTAAGCTCGCTCAAATTTTGTAACACGTTAACAGTTCAAAAATATATCTATTTAATTATTTTTCATATTACTTACATTTATTACCCTGAAAATAATGTAAAAAAAACAAAAAAATATATATTAAAATTATCAATTTATTTACTGCATTTGGTGGATCGCACATGTCTACAATTTTTTAGGCTCGCTTTAGAATTAGGAGAAAAAAATGCTACTTCTTAAAAAAACCAAATGCTTTTTTAGTTTGACCTCTGCTATACATGATAAATCCCAACAATTTAATGCACCTTCAAAATAAACTGGCACCATTTACTCTGTATTCCATTTTTGAAATTTTCTTTTTCCGTGAAGTACTTATCTTTTACCTTTTACGACATTAACTAGTAGCGTGGCTTACGTTAAAAAAAATCATAAAAGACTCGTTAATTACCCAGTTTTACTGCTACCTACAGATGAATTTCTAGAATACGCTACGGGGACACCTTTGGTACAATTTCACAGCTAAAGCGACAAAATTACTTTTTTTAGAATAATAAAGATGTCCTCACGTGATAATAAAATTAAAAAGCGACGTGACGTCAATAATGTCAAACACACACTTGCGGATTTATGGTTTTACCAAAAAAAAATTATGCTCTATCTATACTATAGCTCATGTTAATTCACTATGATACATATGAAGAGTCGACTGACAAATATTATAAAAACAATGCTATTACTTGTGATGATTGGGATAAGAATTTAGCGCCCGTGTTAATCGTTTTGAAAAAAACATCATTAATCTTACTTATTTCAAAGATGTTTTTTTTTCTTTGTCAACCAAAACAAATATATTCATAGAGTTAGTTTTGGTAAGTTACGTTACTGAAGTGATTACAGCAAATCAGTTATATAGATAATATATATGAAGAAAGAAAAAAAAATACGTAATAAAATCGAGTAAGTGTCGATAACACATAGCCAATTATTAAATAATTTCGTTCTTAATTTCCTTCTGCCCGTGAGTTATTAATTTCAGAAGTATTATCAACGATACTGGATAGATTTTCGGTGGGCAAGTTGTATCAATTAGCTGACTGTTTCATACTTTAAGAGTAAATCGCTTACACGACTATTAAGTTACTTTACTTTGAATGACAGTAAGAAAATCTTGGCTATACTTAATTGAAATGACAGTATAAAATATAATTTACAACACAGAATATTCCATTACTGAAGACAGCGCATTTGGCATTAATTCTGATCGTACGTTAATTCCATAATTCATTTTGTATCTAAGATTTGATACTCTTTACTTATCTCGTTGCTTTCCCACGCTTCCTGAAATAAATACAATATTTATTGATTGAATTAGCATTCACTTGGTAGAACTCCATCATAACACGGTGAAAAAAATAGCAATGTATTTTAGTTCTACAAAATTATTAAAAAAAAAATATATAATAGATAGCTATTTCGGCTCACGCCATCGTTAGAACATTTGCTTATCTATATATAGCTGTGTAGAAAATCTTCTCTTCTGTTTTAACGGCCTAGCTTGTTACTTTCTCAAAATAAAACTAAATTTTCAAAAATTGTAAATGAAACAAAAGGTGTATTGTGTACCTTTTCTACACAGCTATATATAGATAAGTAAATGTTATTTTAAGCATAGTTCTGACGATGGCGTGAGCCCAAATAGCTATCAACTATTTTTTTTTTTTAAATAATTTTGTAGAGCTAAAACACATTGCTATTTTTTTCACCGTGAAATACAATATTTAAGAAAATCCTCTATTGTATGGTTCTCTAGCAAGCCGGAGATGATTCCTAGCGATAAAAGTGTCATAGACTTGGGCCATTTTCCCGAAATAATTGTAATATTTTTTAATCACCCATCTTTGATGGCGATAAATCATGTGTTAAAATATAAAACGTGTTCTTTTTACGTATCTATTTGATGCGTTCGGAAACCATAGAAAAAGCTATTATTATTCATAGATTAATCGCTATCTACTGACACGTGTGCGTTACTCATAAATGCATAATTATTATCTGTTACTTTTGTCAAATAATTTATCTTTGCCATTAGTGAAATATTAAGGTTATGTAAGAGGGAAAAGTACAATGAACTGAGGTTTCACTAACATAGAAAAGGTGTCATCAGAATATGTAAGCATCACAGTATTATCTACCATTTCTCATTAGTGATAAATGCACTTTTGATTTCACACGCATAATGAGGTAAATCTTTTGACAACATTTGTATATAAATTGAAATTGTTTTCTAATAGTTTACGATCCGGGAAATCGCAAATATATTTTTTTAAAACATCTGTATCTCAATAGAATTTAAGAAATAAATTTTATATGCTGAAATTTTAATTTTTTTGATACTTTCATATAAAGTGTTGTATCAACTAACTGATTTTTTGATATATGATATTATTTTTCAATAGATGGTGATAGTCGTAATAATTCGAAATATGAATCGCGTTAATGTGTAATCATTAAAAACATACAAGAATGCATCAAGTAACTAGCATTTCAGTCCATTTAAACATTAAAATATTTTTTTATCTCACTCCAAGTATCTGATCTAAAAACAGGACGAAAAGTATTGCCACACAAACAGTGAACAAAAATGAGATAAAAAATATTCATTATGAATTACCATTTTATATACCAAAATCTAGATGTCTTTTTCTAAGCTACTAATTTTGATCGTGGTATAAAGCACTCAAGATAGCGAAATAAATTTCAACTAAAGTCTTGATTTTACTAAAGTATTTGATGTTATGTTAAATAACAATAAAACGCTTCAAGCGTGTCAAGACCAATCACAATAAAGAAGTAGGTCTACACCCACCAACTATCAACTTACACAGGTGTGAAGTTAGTGTCGTAGTTAAAAAGCAACTAATGGTTAAGTTGTAACTCTTAATTGTTGATGTTAGGCTGAATAACGATACAATCGAAAAATCAAGTAGGCACTGAATGGAACACGTCATATGTGTCGAATATACACTGCAACAAGTAAATCGAACACGTGACTTGACGAGAGAAAAGTATTTTTATTTCATGTATAAATAAATATTAATTACAGTAAATCGCTAAATAACACAAATTTGAATTGTGTACGATTGAAGATTTTATGTCATTTACGAACCGGGTTTCGCCTCTTTCGACATCCTCAAGCATTCTAACACACCGGTGGAACGGAACCAACAAGCAATGACTGTGTCAGTTATATTATAAATAATAAAACACACTTCATTAATACTTATTTCCACAATATATTTTTCGATCAGGACCGGTTTCGCTCATTGCGAGCATTATCAATTGATTCAGTTACTAAAAAAATGTGTTTTTATTATTTAAAATATCATGTTACATGTGACAGTTAACACCTTAAAAGTGTGTCAGTTATGTTGCATCTGTGTGATATTATTTGATACTGAAATTCTATCAAGCACCTTCGGTCGATATCGTAAAGTAGATTAAACAGCTTTTATAACATTGTTTTTATGTAAAAATCATTAAAAACGGTTTGCTTTATATCTCGATTCAAGATTCTAATTTGAATGCTTGGTGACTTCTGTTATCAATGCTAATAAAATAAGCTCTCTTAATTTAACTAAAATAGGTTATTTCAATTTTGATTGAATTTTTAATTATTCACGGGAAAATTGCGGAAGATAAAAACGTGAAACGGTTACCTTTCTACTAAGACGAAAATGGGTTTTTTTTTCGATATAAGAATCAATTTTCCAAAATATTTTCTTCCGTAATGCGTCAGTGTTCGAATCACAAATATTTATGCGAGCAACTTCCAATAATCAAAAAATATCGAAACTTCAGAAAGGTTTGAATTCATCTTCAATTTGACAGTTGACATTTAAAAATCAGATTATTATACGCTGCTATTTGGAAAACGACACTAAATGTCCTGACGAATTAAATTAACAATAAATTAATCAAACGGTTATTTTTACAGTTCAAACCACTATTTATATGAAACGTTGTCGCTGTTTGACCCATTTTTGTTAGTACCTATTAAGCACGCTGTGGAAATCAAGTTTACCATGCTTCCATTATATCTTGGATTATCCAGCTACATTGGAAACATTCTCCCGATATCGGAATATGGAATGAGTTTCTGCGTGATGAAGGATAAAAAGCGCTACGGAATTATTATTACAACTTTATTATCAACATTAACTTGAACATTTTAATTCTTCATATTCGTAAATAAAAAACGAATCCATAATTTTTCATTACATCTTGAATAATATTTGTAGCATTGTTTTTGTCAAAAGAAGTAAAAAGAAAAGTTTTTTTGTTGCCAACAAAAATGTTATTTTTTGGATCGTATACAAAACAGAGAAAGAGTAATAGATGTTGCTAGATTATATAGCATGAATGAAGGTACAATAAAAACCATTAGAAAAATGAACTCAATTAAAAATAGTGTAGCAGCTGACTTTTTATTTTGTTTTATTTATGTATTTTAGAATAAATCGTTCAAATAATGCGTTTTTTGTGTACTTTTCGATTTACACGTTTTTATCAGGAATCTATCTACCGTGTAAATCGAGGGATAGATGTATTATAACTAGCTACTGACAGGACCATAAGACATGGGTAGGACTCATATTTAGGTAATCGTTCGCTCTTTTTTAAATAGGGATGGATTATGCAAGGGAGTAAGCAAATTTTAGATTTGCCTACATTTGAGTATAAATCCATTGTTTTAACTAAATGTTTCAACCAACTGAAGCTTTGTAGGTTTATGTTTTTTCTTTTCTGGATTTAATGATCCATAAAAAATACTAATGAAAAATTCTGTCAACGCGTGCAGCTCGACAGTCCTCAATAAGTTTGTAAAAAATATTTACATTTTTACATTGTATGGTTCGAGTCGGAATAACAATAAGAGTATTAGGTATTCAACAAGCAAATATTATGTAATTTAAAAAACAAATAAAATCAATATCCGTATTTCCTGGACTTTGTTTCTCATGCACTTTGATCACTGGTTCAAAACACGTTTTTCTGAAACGTGAGTTTGATTAACGCTACCATTTAAGGATTCATATTTTTGCAAAATTATTTACGTGATATTTATATTTAATCAAATACGAATGGTCAGTTCCCAGAAAAAGTTCGTGAGCTATGGAAAAAATAATTCATCTGAAAACCCCTTTGGGAAGACATATCGCAATGGTAATAGATCAATGGGACCCAAATACATACGGTACGTTTTGGGTTTTAGGTTTTTATTTCAATTTTTTCATCTTATTGTCCGTCGTTTTCAATAATAAATTGTAAATAATTTATCAAATAACATTGTAGACCGACAAGTAACGTTGAAAATCCTAACACAAATAAAAATAATAGACCATAAACATCAAGTATAATATTATGAAAAAGAGAGAACTTAAGAACATTTATTAGGATGAGGTGAACCTTTCCGTCAATAAGTATTTAACGACTTTCTTTGGTTTCCAAATAGTCAATAATTTGTTATGTAAAAAGATGTATATAAATATGTGTACTGGACTATTTTAACAGTTGTATAATGTTTACATATTGCAAATTACTTTACGGCTTTGTATATATAATGTATAATAAAAGTAACTTCACAATGTCATCGAAAGGGTTCGCTGATGTATTCTTAAGACTCACGTATTAATGCAAAGCAGAAGATTTTCAAAAGCTAAGGGGAGCTTATTGTGGTATAAAATTTTGTATCGAGAATAACTTCGTAGAATAAATATTTAAAAAAAAAACACAGCGCGAACTTACGTTCATGTCACACTCAACGGATATTCTTCTACGAGTTACAATGACATCCCTGAACTTTGAATCGTTCAAATTCTGTTCATCTGAGTGGATAAAATATGTGAAAAAATCACAGCTTGAACGATTCAATTTTGATGTTGAAATAACTTCAGTCTCCCTTAATAGATATCTTAAATTAGACTTTTAATTCAAGCTTGTTGCCCAAGCTCTCTATTTGTGGTAATAGTATTTATATATTATTAGGGCTAGTTTAGGACTTCTGTTTTGCTGATTGATCTCGTCATTACGAAGAGAAGAATTTGAGAGAATTGTGAAATATCACATTCTTGATATTGAATATAAATTCATAATTTACGATATGATTGAAGGTGCTTGATAAAATTTCAATATCAAATTTGAATTGTTACAACTTTGTATGATTCCGCATGTTTTGTTGCCGACTTTCGGCATCTTCAGACATTCTATCACACGGATACAGCAGAACTGACAGTTCTGTTCTGGAATCGTACAAATTTGTAACAATTCAAATTTAAATTCATAATGTTAGCACATGGGTTTCAACCCTTGAGCATTGTAACCGATGCTACCGATGTAAGCCACTCGGCTGAAGAAGGCTAAGCAATAATTTTCATATTAAAAATACGGCCATACTGCAATGAATAATTCAACAACATAAATAAAATCATGAATTTTGCCAACAAACCTTTTTAGTCATAAAAACTTCTATATTGGATTAACCTCTCTTTTCATATTAAACAGGTATCGTAAAAAAAGATGTCTGTACATTATAAAACGATCCTAAGGTAATAAAAATATAGTACGTACTCCGTCTGCAATCTCGGAATTAGTATGCAGCTAGTGTTCTTTCGTTATTTTGTTATCGCTATTGCATATTAATGAAGCAATTCTCTTCGCTTTGCGATATATCTAAAACCTATAGTTTTTTAATAACATTACTTGCTTAATTTAATCAATATTACCTTTTTCAAAATAACATATATATTATTATTAACCTATTTATTCTTAGAAATTGTTTATCTTTCTCCATTATCAAGATCAGAAATTTATAATAAAATTCATTGCATGAAAAAAACCCATAAAGACTTTTTTAAACAGCACTTTGGTCAATTACTTATTTAACTAATAAACAATATTCACATGGAGTTTTCCTGTGTTTTTCATTCATAACTTTTTAACTGTAAGATTATTGAGTACAACAGTATTGTATTATAAAAGTTAAAAAAAAACGGTATAAAATCCGACCGTCCGGAAACGGAATAGAACTATATAGATTCAGATTTGAAATCGCATTAAATGTCACAATTCGAAACGATCACTTTTAATGTGATGACTAAAATTTCTTGATAGTTAATATAATGCATTCATTATATAAAAAATACAAATTTCGCTGTATTTTTTCTACGTTCTTTTTTATATTACGGGCAGGATAAGTTTCACGCAACCCTCCCTAATCACTTAAAAAACTTTGCTTATACTTTGAAGCTGCAATCGAAGACGTTAAATATTTTTTATTCTTCATATGGCATATCAATTAGATTCTAAATGATTTATAGAATATCTCGCTACTGGTTAATAATATTAATAAATGATAATTATATTATATTAAAAATATTACGATGCATTCTTGAAAATACTAAGGGGTGACTCATAGCCGCTTAATTTGATGGACATTGACTATGGCCCCTGATTGTAATCCCTGGAAATAAGACAAGAATACAATAATTATAATGTGGGAGGTAAACTAGCGCCCGTTATAAATAAGGCATATTACATCAGTAAAAACACATTTAAATTGCAGATCACGTCTATGCATGCCAGTGTCTTGCTTCGGACTCGAACCTGTCAATTCTTGACTGGCTGGCTTCGGAAGTGAGGACAACAGTAGACTGTCAAACAGCACAGCAAAGTACAACGTATCAATTGTAACAAAACGCAAGGTTAAATCAATAACAACGGTCAACAAAGTAATTGTCTCGTCAAAAATGCAACTTTTATGGAAACCCTTTGATAAAATATAATATTTGAAGTCGCTAGCTATCGAACGCTAGATAAATGTTTGTATATATTTGATCAAATCGTCAAATGAATATATTCTCACATTTATTTATGTAAAACTTAATTGATATTACTTAATGATGGTATTCCAAAATCAGCAATGATTGCCATAATTTAAAAACATTCATTAAATGGGAACACAGTCAACACTATTTATGCGGTCATATTTTTAAGAAATAAATCAATTTTTCATTAAATTTGTAGTTTTATTTCATATTCATTTTACGTAATCTCGAGAGTTCTGACATTTATCTATCCTAATAAAGTTGACGGCATCCAATGTAACAAGGAGTGAAGTTACAGTTGTCGAGCATTTATCGTCACCGGACGAGCAGAATTTGAAAGCTAACAAACTGATGGTTCTGAGTAAACAATATTTCAAAATTTGAGCTTTCGGAATAGAGTTCATCTCAGCTTAAGCAACATATAGATGGGGTTATTACAATCAAGTATAAATAAATTTTAAGATTTATAGACAATCACAACTGATCGCTTATTCTGTCATCACACAAAATAAAACCTAGGTGTAAACTTTTCTTTTTGTATGCCACCTGAGAAATCGCGATTATGATTAATCTGAATCTCCACTAGGCTCATCAATCAAATATATAAAAATATGTACTTAATACAGATTGTTTCTTGATGAGTGTTCAATAAAATAACAAATAAGTGTTGTTATTTGGCTAAGAATGTGAAACATAGACCCACATATTGCAAGGAAATTCTTGAATGTGATTATCCCACCTGTTGTCAACGTTGCAAACGTCTTATTTCCTTTTTAAAATAACGAGTTTTCTCGCACAAGTTCATGATTACGAACTTGCCGGCCATTGAAGTCATCGTGGCTGACTTTTATGTATGGGCAGGTTACTTAATACACTTTTTATATGGAAGCTTGCTTTCAATGATTTTTTTACAGTCAATTGACCGGATATTTTGTTGACATGAAGTATTTTTCAATCGCGGCATTCAATTGTCTTTGTTTATATCTCACGCCCGATGATGTTATGCTTATTTGTGTGAAATGAATATTTGTCCAATGCAATTAAATAAATTAACGTTTTTATAGTTATTTATTCACTGAATATCGGTTTATAAAATAGATATATACATATCTTTTCTTATTTAATAATTTTCTTATCTATTTTCACCTTCTCAAATGCCTGTCAAAAAGAGTTACAGTGTCCTCGCTTACTATTTCTGAAAGGGATAAAAACTTTATTTTACTTACTTTCTTATATAGGTATCGTTCTGTACTTTTTTTGTACAGTATATTCTAATCAGCTACTTAGGTTTATTCAGCAGTTAGGGAAACTTTAAGTAATAACTTTCTTTCATTTAATGGGGAAGAATTCTTGTTTTAATACACTTGGATCTCAATTTCTTGATGCTTCTATGTACAAATTATGATTGCTAATTATTTAAATAGGATAACATACAAAGATATTGAACGAAATTAATATATAGTTACACAAGATTCGTAAAAATTGTAAGTAAAAAAACTAACAACCCAAATAACATAATAAATGTTATTATATATAAAAGACAATATTTGATAGTAATCTCTGCAAAAACGTAACAGATAGCTTATATTTTCGTCATAAACACATATCCCTCGATTTAACGTACTACCTCGGTACTTGTTTTCTACGTTTTCTCTTTTACACGGATTAAAAAAAAACTTCTCTATGTGTAAATGTAATAAAACCTTTTGGATTTAATTTTTTTGTTCCTCTATATATACTTTGTGTGTATTTAATTAATGAAAGAATGTGCATATTTATACTTTTTGATAATTTTGTTTTATTTATGTATTTTAGAAAACAAACAAAATATGCGTTTTTTGTGTACTTTTACATTTACATGATTTTATATTAAAAAATATACAATATCGATTTACACGTTTTTCTCAAGAATTTATTTACCGTGTAAATCGACGGATAGGTGTATTGTTTGTCTTGTTTTAATAAACATATATGAAAGATAATTTTATGAACCTACGTATTAAGCAACGATTTATTACGTGGATCTACATGCGGTCATTTCAGTATTTCCTTGCGGTTAACTGTCACCCCAGTCTTCCATCATTACTTCATTACGAATTCGTAAGGAATTCAATGTGAACTGAATAAATGCTCAACAGCTGGTGCTACAAAGTCCTTGAAGTCACCATGTAGGACGATACACGGTAGCCAATTCTAGATATCCATCACTAGCACATATTTCACTTCATCGTCAAGGTTATTCTCACGCCTCTAGAAGGTAAAAAAGTCACCATTAAACTGGGTGAAAAGGTTTATCAAAAACCTCATATAGTCCTAGTATCTTCAAATGATATTTTTATTTATTTTTTATCTTATTTCCAGTGTACAATCAGTTTCGTATACATTTGTATCCGGCTACGAGCGCCAGGAGTGAATCAATTAATTTTATGTACAGTGAAACCTCGATTTTACGTTTTCTAAGGGACCCTGAAAAAATAACGGTAATTGCGGGAAATGGTGAATGCGGGAAAGCTTCAAATAATAATTAACAAGTAAAAAACATTTATTTATTAGTTACTTGTACATACTGCATATAAATTTTTTTTTTTAAAAAAGTCCTTTATGTTAGTGTGCTTCTTTGTTATTTGGCACTTTAATCGGAACAAAGGCTTATAATTAAACTTGTGACTAAAAGTTTCTATGTACAGGAATCATTATTACCATGAATTTTAAACAACTCTACATTTGCATCATAAACAATAATACGCGTGTGGTGGATTTCAACCCAAAAAATAGCACATGCGTCCAATGCGTTACGTCTAACACGTACAGCGGATTCCAACGTGTCTAGACATAACACCTGCACTCGGCTGTGTCAAACTTGCTTGCCGAGATACGGAGAAATATGCATTAAAAACGGTCAATCGGGATAATATTTGTGACGAGAACAAAATATTTAGACAGTTTATCGAGGAAATCGGGGAATCGGAGAATCGGGAAACGGTCAATACGGGATAATTTAACATTGTTTTTTTGGGAGTTTGACGGGACTATAAAAAATAAGCGTTTCATCCGGGAAAACGTATTATGCGAGAACGGTTGATCGAGGTTCCACTGTAACTCATTCAAAGCAGCCATAGCATTCATTATTGACCAAACACACGTTGAGAGTAGTGATGAAACCACTGAATAGTAATCACAACATAAATGTTTAAGATACGATAACAAACAGAACAGTAACAAAACTTGTAAAAATCTGCGTGCTATATTTGTTTGTTTACCCAGCTTAAGATGTATCATGTATTTGTATGAAAATTAATTGCATAAAATCTTAACCCGCTTCACATTCCATAATACTTCGTCTCATTCCATAATAATCCAGTAATACTCGAGTACATAAAAAGGGCAAAAAATGAATAGTTTACAATTTTTTGAGACAAATAAATTTATCAAAAGTAAAATAGTATAATTATATAATATTATAAAAAGGACAGCTTGCATACCACTGCTTAGTTTATTTTCAATGGGTTTAACCCTTTTCAATTGATGTATCTCTGTAGTTAATAATTTTGTAATGTTAACGCTATTAGTTGTATAATTATAATTTGTTTTGTTTTTATCCTCCCCTCCATGCTTCCAGTAAAAAGAAAGAATCCCAACCTCCATTGTGTAATTTATCATTTTATAATATATGAATCAGTATTGTTTTATTATTAAAGCAACCCTTCCGACAGTCTTAAGATGCCTCTAAAAGGCGAAACACTTGTCAAATTTAGTAACACAATACGTGGATAATCGGTTGTTTTGAATTTTATATTAACTATATCATTAAAGTTTGTTTGAAATCCGTAATATAGACCAATAAAATATATAAAAACCATGTCATGGTATCTGTTCAAAAATGTGTGTCTAATTACTCGCCATTGTAGAAAAAATCACCTAACTTCATTATATTTATATAGAATATTGTATCTTAAAATTTTGCCGAACTAGAATTTTCATTAAAATATCGTGTTTCAAATCTGTAGAGTTTTTCCACCTTCCCGTTGAGTTTCTGTAATCCTCATGAATAAGTTTCCAAGTCAGCGACGACGATTTCCTTATGGGAAAATTAACATGGTCATTGTTTGAAAACGTGATCAGAATAATGCATCTACAACACAAGGGAGTCTAACAAACATAAATCATTTTTAGCGACTTGTGCATAGATGTAATAAAAAAATACCAAAATTTTAATTGCACGATGAATATTTTTATAATCAGTGATAATCAAATATCGATTTCGATAGTGTTGTAAAATCTTATATTAAATAAATTAGTTTATTACTAATTATCTAACCCAGGTAAAGTAAACTGCAGTACGAGACATACTGTTTTACAGTCCGTTCATCTCATATTGTTTAGTAATAATAGAATTAATGTTAATGTATTATTGCGTTAAAATTAATAAATGATCATATATTTTACTTGCTGTTCACTGTAGTTAAACTTTATAATGAGGGTCTTAGTTCAAAAAGTTTGCACAGGTTTTATGTAGCCTAATTTCAAATTTTTTGATGGTGTCTACATCAGCTAATTTTGATTTTTTTTTTGTAGTTTGGTATTTTTCAAGATGGTGGCTTAAAGCAGACGAATAAGATAATGTTTCAACATGGAACGAAATCATAAAAATGACTTTAATCCAACACAACCAAATAGAACCTTTAAATGAAACAAAACTGTATCTAGAAAAAAATTGACCATAGAATAATTTAAATAATCATCAGCCTTTTAAAGATACGTAATTTGATGTTATAAAAATAAATTGGGCCAATGTCATAAGGGCGTGAGTATTTTATGATAATTATACATTATTTGTATTCAATTTAAAAAAAAATGACAAAAATGGGAAGAACGGTGTGTTTGATTAAGCAGTCGTTAAATAGAAAAATTAATTTATTTCTCTTACCAATCCGTATTATGCCAACACGCAATATACAAATTGATATTGTTACACCAATTAACAATCATTATAATAATACTATCGAAGCATTGAGAGCAGAAAAGGTTTTAACTATTTGAAAAATTTTACTCCAGTGGGAGAGTAAAAAAAATTTTTTTTTTTTGAATAACTGTTTATTTTTTATGTGATTTATTTAATGCTATTTGATGGTGTCATATTTAAATAAGGGTTTAACTGATCAGAAATAACAATAAACATTCATTTAAAATGAAAACTGAAATTAGTTTCGCTTGTTCTTAGTGACACTACGAAGTACACTGCAGTTTTAGTTGTCTCTGTATCAACTGTGTGATATTTGCATAAATTAAAAATTATGCAGCATTGTTATTCAATCATAGGTTGCTTTATGAAAGAAATTTAATTATTCCGAACGTGTAAAGGGAACATAGCGCACTCGCATGACTTTTTGCAACGTTTGTAGCTAATTATTGACCAACCTGGAAGTCCCGTTGTTTCTGATTTGTCACTGCTATAAAAACAGCAACGCGTGCACCCAACACATTCTGGTGGAATTGCATAATAAAAAATACGGTACAGTATACACCATGTTTATTCAATTTCAACGGCGCAGTCATGTGACGGCAATCTGACTAAATCTCAAAAAGTGGTCAATTCAGTATATCCGTGTTGTTTGGTCATAGCCGAATAAGATACAGTAGACTTCCTGATTCATTCCCACGTATTCCGTCAGAGCATACGTTCATTTTCGAAAATTACAATGAGGAAAATAATATATTCTATGATTATGTATCCTGTCTTTCACGTTATCGGGGAGTATATTTAATATGATCACAAACGGCAATAGTCACAATTTTCATTTCTGATATTTTACTCATTGATTTCGGCGTCAAATTGTCATTCAGCATGTCGATAATGCATGTTAATCGATACCACTCACCAGAACTTTTCAGTCTAATTTTACATGTCATCACAATTGCCTCTTACCTAGTATCAAGATATTCAAAAAATCACAATATTCTATGAAGAGCGAATGAAGTTTAAACTAAAAATGCACTTTCAATACCATATTTTACTCACTGTTTACATCTCAAATTTTTGGAAATTTTCTATGTAAAACATTTTGCAATGATTTTAAACTTAAATGCTTAAATTATTCTAAAGTTGTGCTCCGCAACATTTTGTCTTCCATGGCACACAGACGCTTTTTTCCAAAATTTCGCGGCACATTACAAGTCATTTCTTTATATAAAAAACGGAATATGCAACATCGACGCATTTGTTAAAGCTCATTCTATCTGCATTGCTTACTTTATTTACGTTGAATTTTGTTTCTTATATATTTACGTTTTATATTATAGATCGTGTGTATAATATTTATGTGTTTATAACATATGATTCCGACGAAAAAATAATTATTTCCGCTTCCGTGTGATTATTTTTTCACAAAATATTTTTCTTCTGTTAGAAAAATTCACCGTGACACACCAAGCATCGTCTGGCGGCACACCGGTTGCGGAGCACTGCTCTATAGTGTACCCTGTAAGAATACTGTTATACCGGAGGGGATATTTTTAGGCACAACGCTTAGCTCCATGTGAAAAGTTTAAGCTCTGATATTAAAAGTTATGTTAATATTATTTCAAGTAAACGAAAATTTTCAAAATATTACAATATTGTCCAAATTTATAACATGGTTGTAAATAGTTTTCTGCGAGAAATTCAACTGAATTTTTCTACACACAAAAAAAACCAATATAATATTTTTATCTTAACTTATTTTCACTTACACCAAAATCATGGTAAATTGCGTTCAATTCTTTGATTAGAATCATCCGCGATTGAAACAAATCAGATGATTCAATTTTTACTTAATATAAAATCAACCTGCATACCAATATACGCGTTAACCAAATCAATGTCGTGTAAACTAAATGAATTTGTTAAGCCGAAACGTAAGATTTAAATCAGTATTTGTTTATTTGCCAAAAAATTGCTTTGATATTACTGAGCTTGTTTGCGAACGGTTAATATTTTTATCATCACCTAATACAGGTTAACGTGCGATTGCTGTATGATGCAATTCTTGCTTGGTATGAAACAGTCAGTCTATCTGTTCTATCATATTAATTTCGTATATTTAACTCCCTACTTTACACAAAAAGCATATCATCAACAATCCAAACTCTGACAACTAACCACATATACTAAATACTGTAATTATAATTATTTCCATATGAAAATTATTCATTAGTTAATTCAAAGGACTACTGAGCATTGTTATACTTTCAGATGTATATTGATAGCAATAAGTCACTACTGCTTTGATGTATATTAAGGTGTGTTTAGTGTACGCCGATAATACGATTTTACAGATAAACTACTTAAGATAGTGTATGAAATCAACGCTTATGGGTAAACTCAGTATGCCATATCGTAAACGTTATGTCGGCAAAATGTAATAGATGAAAGAAGATGTTTTTCGACCATTCTTAGAAAAGTCAATCAATCATATTTTAATTAATATTAAAATTTCATTGATAAGAAAGATTCACGACTTTAAATCATTTTCTTTTGAACTCTTCCGACGGTTGCGTATTTGCAAATCTCCAAATATTATAACTTGAATGATATTATCTATATTCTACTTGCATTACTCAGTTCATGTGTTTTGATGAGCTGTAAATAATAAAAAAAATATTTGCTCTCTACATGATGAACAAGCCAAGATTTTTCAATATATTAAAGGCCCAATGCAATAATAATTTATTATATAATATTAACATATTTTCCAGCTTTAAACACTTAGCTGAAAAAAGTTAGGCAAAACTCCCTGCGAACGAATCTCGTTATTTTTTAATATTTTATCTGCGATTTTAGATATTAACTTCTGTTCTATTTTTTCGTCGAGATCTTGAATGATCTTATCTACCTTAAATAAAAATAAAATAACGTAATGATCTGCAGTGCATAGAAGAGACATTCGATAAAAGTTATATGGTAGTAATTGTCGAGATTTAGACAGTTTAATCCCAGGACTACTGTACTTTAAAGGACATAGTGATTTTATTACGCTGTTGAATTAACAGTGAACGCGTTGTAAGGATATCTGCAGTAGCTTAAGCCTTAAGCAACTGTAGTTAATAACTACCACAGTGTAATCTTGCAACATCCAATCGTAATGTTTAATTCAAACCCGTTTTAGAATTAGACAAATAGGTCTCAACCATTGAAGGCTCTGTGAAGCAATCACCGACGAAAAGATTTATTTAATAAATAATCATATTGCAAGCCCACAGGTGTCTACGTTGGTTTTATAGTACAGCTAGTCGAGTAGGTAAGTCAAAGCCAACTTTTGATATAACGAACGAAAGTTTATACAACATTTGATTAAGAGAGATTAACCCATACATTCAGTGTTCGGCAGCCAACGTTCTACGGAAACATATTAAAGCTTTCAATTAAAATAAATAGCCATTTATCATAGGAAATTCGTTGAGAATTAATACCTTAATAGAAATGTTATTGAACACTCGAATAATATGAAGAAAACTGTTGAAATTACATTCTTCTAACGTGGACTAGTATTACACTAATACAAAGTTTTTGTTTTGTGAAATAAGGTATAGTAATGATAGTTAAACACAAGTTATCTTTTTAAAATATATAATCTAATGATGGCACTAAATTGTATCCTGTGTAATGGAACAGACAGTTAAATAAATATTTAAATTTTGGATTTGTCATTTTAAATGTTCAAGCGACAATAATTCCTTAGCTATTTATTCTTTTTTTTATTTAATTTTTTTAAATATTATTTAAATATATTTATTTAAATTAGCTATTTTCTCATCTTAATTTTTTAGGTGATAGAACCTACAACATTGTTTGATCTCCGAAGTGGAATAAATGAGTGAATGAAAGCGTACTTTGAAACATACGATAAGCTTTAATACTTCAAATAATACATGAAAATATTGTACGCTTTTATCTACCACTATTTTTGTAAATCTTAATCAAATTAACACGGTGAAAAAACAGCAATGTCATTTAGTTCTACAAAATTTTTAAGGTACACAATTGATAGCTATTTCGCCTTACGGACTCATCAAAACAATCATTTATTGGCAGGAAAATTCAAAATAAAGTATCAGCAGATGAAAATGCACTCGATAAGCGAAACCTATCCTATTTTTTTTTAATTGTTACAACTTTGTACGGTTCCACAAGTTTTGTCACAAACGACATGGGTTTCGCGTTTCGGCATCTTCAGATCTGTTAATTAGTCAGTTCTGTTGCATCCGTGTGATAGAATGCCTGAAGATGCCGAAACGCGAAACCCGGGGTATTAGTGACAAAACAAGTGGAATCGTACAAATTTGTAACAATTCAAATTTGGTATTGAAATTTCGTCAAGTACTTTCAGTCGATATCATAAATTAATGAAACCAGTCCTGATCATCATATAACACAGCACAATAGTGTATGAGTTTTTTTAAAATAAATTGTATAACTGTGTATATATAAGTATATAGTTCAATCATCAATTGGATTCGAATGTTTTTCTGACTAATACCGGAAATAAATTTTCAATCTGTAATGTTTACTAATTAGACAAGTATTTAAAATTATCGACTTTTTACATCATTATTTCCAATAATTTGCTCCGAGACAACACTTAACTAAGTTGGTGTTGTATTTCCGCCTCGCCCTACAAACTGATTGCTCTCGTATTCAACGTGATTTTAATTGTATGGCACTATTACCCTGGTAATAATTGGTAACGTATGAGCGTTTCTAGAGATTTGTTATTATTTTCTTCAAATGATTATTCGTAAAGAAACAGGCTTTTTTATTTTTAATGTTGTGTCTTCTAATCGCTCATACGAAATATTTTTTAAATTAATAAAATTATAATTTAAAAAAATGTCTTTGATATTATACTCAGATTCCCCGTGCACCTTCCAGGCGTTGATACATCGAATCACATGCACATCTTCGGTTGAAATGATTTATTTGGTGTTCATATGCTCCCCCATTACACGCGGGCATGGTGAATATATATTCACTTAAGATTGGTCGTATTATAAACATACATAGATACAAAAATGGTTGCATAAAATTTTGTGATATACTTCTAAACAACAGATGAATTAAAAGAAGCATTAATTCAGTGTTCCCCGTTTGAACGGTAAAAAATGAAACATTTTCCGCGGACCACCATCACTGAAATAATAATGGTTTTTCATGTAATATTTTTGAAATCTTGTAGTGTGCTTGATCAACATAATAATATAACTTACAAATATACATGTTACCGTCTGATACAATAAAAAAATAACATACAAAATGGGTTTTTTTCAACAAACTAAACGGAATCTGCTATTACATCTTTGTTAATATATTGAATATTTTTGGCTACAGTGCTGTCTTTGACAGTTATAAATAAGTTCATTAGTGTAGATTCACATCACCCTGTCAATTATTATTTTTCAACAAAAACTAAAAATCTAAATAAACCCGCAGGCGGAAATAAATCCTAAATTTAATAACTTTGCATAGCGATTTTTTTGCGAACACTGCTTTAGTATATCTTTTATAAATTTGATTGAATATTAAAGTAGCACTATAACCTAATTAATATTATATAATTAAAGCAATCTCCATCTTTCGCGAAAATTTTCTAGGACAATCTTCATTCATGTTGTTAATATGAAAATGCAACTTTTCCATCAAACAGCTTTATAATAAAAACCAATAAAAATATGGTACAATATTGCATTCAATGATAATTACATACAATCTTGAGTATGATAATTTTTCTCAACAAATTATTTATTTATTCCAATATATGTGCATTATCAGTGGAACATAATATGCCTTTTATTGGATGCATTTTTATTGTATTTATAATAATACATTTTAGAAATAAATCCAATTGAACTGATTCAAGTTGTAACTACGCAGCGGCGGTATAAGGAACAATCATACTTCGATTATCAGACGTTCCCAACTAAAATCATACATATTATTTATTTTTTTTAAATTTTGATATACTAAATAAATGACGACACAACCAATCCATTTTTGTGTCGTTCTTTATTTAAAAAGTGTTTTTTCAATCATGTTCCATCTAAACTTAAACATTCGAAATACAGTGGGTGATCGGTTAACGAACAAATCTGTTCCAAGACTATTTTCGCTATCCGTACTGTTCGTTAACCGATCATAATTATATTACAGATAGAGTAAGTGGATTAGAAAGATTGTTTTAGATCGTCACCCGATTATAAAAAATTTTCGAAATATTTTTCGTTAACCGATCTCCCACTGCATTATAAGATATAGCTCACAGTGAAAATACATATAATTTTCAATAGATAATATATGATTCTATAGTTTGCTGATGGGCACTCAGTAACGCGTTAGTCACTTACTTTCTTTCTTAGGAAATATATAAGAAATTTAGATAATGTTAGGAAATGACTTAAGTCTACTCGATGTATATTTTTTCAATAATCAACTAAAGTATTTGTTGGTGATTTATACTTTATAATCAATGTATAAATTTTTCATATAAATTAACCTCACACAGTTTATGATGTATACCATATATCATAAATTAATTCATCTTGTAAAAACTCTTCTGTTTGAGTACATCGTACTCAGTTGTTATATATACATGATTATAATCGACAAAAATGATTTGAATGAGAATTTTTTTAATTGAAAAAAACTTTTAATTGTTTCGATATCATATCAAACGAAATTGGATTTTCGTGTATAAATTCAATGGATGTATCAGTCTTTAAAATTGTATTCATTTTACATCTCGATTGAAATACACTGTTGATGGCCAAGCATGATTTGTACCGAGTTATAAGTTGTTTCAATAATATAATACATAAATATATTTCGACCCGCATTTGATATAGCTTTTTACTATTGCATTAGAGTAGAGCATGTAATAATTACAGGTATCCTAGCTTTGGATTTAGATACACCTGATACAAACTGGCTCACTGTATTATATATTATGTATTATTCAAGACCACGCCACACACTATAGATATTTTTGTGAGAAAATGTATGAATTCGATACACGATTTTAATTAAGGATAGTCTTATTTTTTTTTATTTTTCCTTTCTAGAACCCATTAAGAATTGAACGCAAGAAAATTATTTCAGTAATACGATTAGATGAGTTATGTAACTTTATACATGTATTTTGCACTTTTTAATGTTCTTAAAAATTATGTGATGTTTTTTATCCGTAATACAATACATCAAAGTCGTCAAAATACAATCAGTCCTGGATATGTTAGCAATAACTATAATTTTGATCGTTATTTTATTTTCACTAATTTCCAAGTCGACAAAGTCTTTTGTTTTACATTGGATTTAGGAAACGAGCTTATTTTTTGTACAAGCTTAACATAAATAAAGTTTGTAGGGCAAATTTTTTACGGTAGGCTAACAAAATATAGCTTTTGAAATTTTCTTTAATATACAAATTAAGTGAATATTTACAGACTGTAGAGATACGCATAAAAAATATAAATATTATTATTATGAATTCACATATTTATTGTCTATTTGACTGATAAAATTATTTTTCTTAATTTTACAAAAACTTCTTTTTTAATAATAATTTTAAATAAAATTTCGTATATCGAGTTTTGGTGCTTAATAAAGTTATATTTGGGAAACAACCAGATTTATAATATGAGTAAACTCAGCATACCATGTTGTAAACGTTAGTTGGCAAAACGTAACATATGTAAGAAGATGTTATTCGATCACTCTAATTAGAGCCAATCATTCATATTGTAATTAATTTTAAAATATACATCGATAAGAAGGATTAACGGCTTAAAATTATTTTCTTTTGAACTTTTCCGAAGGTTACGTATTTTGCATATCTGCAACTATAACTTGAATTGTACTAGCATTACTCATTTGATGTGTTTTTATGAGCTGTGAATAACCAAACAAATATTTTCTTTCTGTATTACGGACAAGCAAGGATTTGTCGACATCCGAAGGACCCAATTCAACCATAATTTATTGTATTAACATATTTTCCAGCTTTAAGGACTTAGCGGAAAAAGCTAGGCAAAATTCACATTTTTCACACAAGCGTTTTTAATTGTATGTAATATGGCATCTTCATTGTCTATTCAATTATAAAGATTTTTTTTTTCAATAACCACATTATTAAGACGTTCCAATTGCAGAATATACCTGTTAATTACATGTTTTCTATACAGCCTGCAGATATTACTCAGAAAATATAAAACATTTCTTTGAAATTATGTTATGTATGTATTTAAATAAATAATATATACGATGGTCATTTGTGTGTTATTTTTTTTTATTTGACAAGAAATTTGAATTGTTGAAACTGTGTACGATTCCACATGTTTTGTCACCAACAACTCGGATTTCGCTTTTCGACATCTTAAGGCATTCAGGCATCACACGGATGCAACAGAACGAAATTAGCAGTTAGCATAGGTTATATACCAAAGCAGTTAATTATAAGAGAAAAACGCAAACCCTAAGGTAAGGATTCAAATATACAACTGAAATAACTTTCAATGATATTGATTTAATAATAATGACACTCTGCCTGTTATAAGTCTTATTAACGCTAAATACTGTTAACGAATTTTTCATGAAAGGATTCTGCAATAAATGATAATCAACTATCATTAAAATGCAATTGGGTAATTTGATTATTATGTATGTGTTATTTTTTCGTATAGAAAAATATTTTTCTAGATAAATTTTAATTTATGTTTAAATTTTTTTTTAAATAATAAAAACACATTTTTTAGTACTTATTTCCACAATATATTTTTTGATCAGGACCGGTTTCGCTCATCGCGAGCATTATCAACTGATCAAAAAATATATTGTGGAAATAAGTACTAAAAAATGTGTTTTTATTATTTAAAATATAATGCCTTTCCATCAAGAAGTGACAGTTAACACCTTAAAAGTTATGTTTAAATAAAAAGTAATATTTCTAACTTTAACCATTTCATCTAGTGTTTTAATGAAAATTAAATTCTTACGATTAATTACATTTTCACAAATGGCTCACGCAATAGTTCGTATGTTCGTAACGAGATTCTAGAAAAGACATATATCAATTATAGTTGCTGCACAGAGTCTAATGAACGATTGGTTAGTAGACTGCTTGTCTTCTGAAGTCGTAACCATTTATTTAACATAGATTTTGTAATCATAATTACTATGCTATGCAACTTATAAATTGGCACCGTGCTATTAACATTATGATAAATCAAATGACGTTTAACGGAGTGTCATACATGTACACAAGATCAATTAAAACCTGTTTATTAGGAGTACATTGACGGTAAACGCCGGTACTATTTTATAATATCTCTAGAAAAACTACGACGCATGATGTACGTTTCTGCGTCCCGTGACCAATGGCAATGTATTTATACACTATTAGAATCTTACATACACCAACAACTTCTGTATTACTGTAATCATAAGCTTTTGAAGTTTTCACTAGCGCTCAGTTGTTTCCAGGTTAAGGATTCGGTTACTTAAATATTATATAATAAATCATTGAAACATTGGCATTTATTCTTATTCGTGAACAAGATGTGATTTGGAATACAGTAAAACCTCCATTTACAATAAAGTCAGAACCGTGTAATTTGGAGTAGTGTAATAGAGGGAGTGAATTTCACACAAAATTTTAATATCATTGTTTTCTTTTTTTTGCGAGAAATACAAAACTAAGATTATTCTTAGTTTTGCTAAAAAAAAATATATTGACGAAATGTTAAGTTACTAAATGATAAAATGCATAGCGTATGCAAATTCCAGCACACAGACAGTTACCCGGCTGTGCATGTATAGCCTGGCACTTGTTGAATACATAAACAATAGCCAAAATTTTCCTGTATGCACTGCACCGATGGCCCTCTGGCTGTGTGTGTGTGTGTGCGCAGATCGTGCAATTGGGGGATATACAGCAAATATTTCAAGACCAACGTGTAATTTTTCGTAGTGTAATTGGGGGTTCCACTGTATTTAGTTTTTGCAGAAACAGCTTCTGTTAGATGCTTAATTCATAATTACTAAATACGTTCTCACAAAATTATAAAATCAAAAATAGTAATATATATTTGGCTATTTCTGGCTTGCTAGGTTAGTTAGACGACCCCTAAAATTTTACTAAATAAATAACAAATAAAGGCTATGAATGATTTCTATTAATAATATTGAAGTATTAACATTATAACAATATTTATTCTACAAATTTTCAGTTTTTATTATTTAACTCGCTTCATATTTATGAAGTAATATATTGTAATTATTTCAAAAGAATCTTCAAAATTACCAAAAAAATTAAAGCAACATATTGAAATCACTTACAAATTCAAGTGTTACTTACCACAAGTGCATTGTCATAATGTAGCATGTATTGGATTGCTACCGATTGATCTGATATTAAGGACCCACTTGAATAAACAATTCAGAAATAGTTCTAGTACCTCGATACATAGATTGTTAATATTGAATCCAAATATTCAATAGTAATCGAGGGTAAACATGCCAGTAGTTAAACTAGACTAAGCTATTAGAAAAAATGCACTTGAGGTATCTAATTGAAAATATGAATGCACTAAAAGGTGTACTGGTAAGTATATAATTGTTGATATCGGCGTGGGAATTAATATTTTTTCTAGCGATAAGTGATTAATTTTAAAACCACTCCACTCTATTATAATGTATTAAATGAAAATACCATGATTGTGTAAAATGAAAGTTAGTCGCTGGCAGTATAAGACAGTAAATCGAAGATCTTACAGGACCTTAAGTCGAGTAGTTGATCATTCCGCCACTAGCCCAATCATAGCTTGTTTTAAATAATTAATCGGACGTTCGTTGCTATTTTTACGTACCGGATTTTAGATTTGAAAACGGCCATTTGTGTGTACTATCCAAGTGTAGCGTGCAGGTATATTATGCGCACATTATAATAACATATAAACTAGCATATATGCGCATAAAGGATAGTTAGTAGGAATACGAGATGTGACAGAAATAAAGATGCCCCAGGGTTCAATGGCCAATGCGGTCAAACACATTGACACCGGCCGTAATAAAGGGTTACTTGCATACATACAACCTCATATTTATAAGGCACACAGCAATATCAAGTGCACGCATGCACAATATGCATTTACTAATACATGTAGATTTCAAACACCGTATGATTTTTCACGAGACGACCGCGCTTTATTAAATATGTTGAAAAAAGAATTTATTCATGCATGTCAGTGCAATATTACTTTGTACGATTTCATCATATATTTAGTGATGAAATAATAGAGTTCATATTCAAAGTAGAGTATTACAATCCACAAGAATTATTCTTCAATGATGTAATTTTATAATTCGTTATCACGCTATCAATCTTCAGGAAAAATAAATATTTTCCTATTTACTAAATAATAATTGCATAAAAATTTTTTTTTGTATATTTTGCACTATATATTTTACAACCAGAACCATTTTTCGCTCATCGCGAGCATTATAATGTGATTGAATACAAATTACAAACAAGTCTATTTATACAAAATTGTGATTTAATAATTAACAGGTATACAAAACCAAAGGCTAAAAAGCTGAAAAAACAATTTACATAAAATCGTACAATTAATATCGCATTGAAGTAATGTCAAAAATAGCGTGTTAAGGACTTCTTTATAATAATTTGCAATCAAAAGAGATTATATCTTGGGAATCAGTCTTAAAAATTTCGTTGTATTTTTTATGCCAAAATATTGGCAGCGCTCATATCATAGAATCGCTCCTTACTCTTATATACACCAACATATTTTTATGGTAACACTAATTATAAGGTGTATTCTCTTATAGATATTGCCATACGCATAAAACCAAATTAAACAATGATACAGTTTGGGAAATTAGTTAAATTCATACTGTCACTTATATTGCTATAAACGGATAAATTCAACAAGAATCAATTTTATACTGACGAAATGCTACTCTCACAATTCAGTATAATTGCATGTTAAAATATGTACTAAAATTTTAGGAGGAAGTACATTTTATTAAATTTTAAAAAAATATTTCATATGCCCTAAAATAACGCAAATTATTAACCTATTCCCTGCTGAGCCGATTAACGAGCAGCATTGAATATCAAAAAAAAATGTTAATAAAACTTAAATAGATCATAAAAACAAACAGGCTATATAGTTCAATATAAGATTAGTTTATGCAAAAAAAAAAATTTGAAAATTGTTTTTACTGTACGATTCTACATATTTTGTCACTTATGACCATGGATTCGCCTTTCAACATCTTTAGGCGTTTTATCATATGGTGACGAAACCGTCAGTTATAGTAATAAAAGAATCGATATCATAAATTTTACACAAATACTTATTTTCAGTATCGACAGACTGCTATCTGACATCTCAACAGTGGCGACATAAGCAGTCAGCGGGTTAACTTACATATGTTAGTAGATTTTTTTGTTAATGTGTATTTTGTTGATCATATATTTTTTTATAGAAAAAGCCAAATAATGTGACACGAGTAGATGAAAATAACTGAAAAATAAGAAATTCTCGCTCACTTGAAGAGCAGAAGTGATTTTAAAAAACTTAAATTAATATTTCAAAGAAAACGTGAATGAGCGCATATTAGTTCAGTGAAAACTTAGTATGGTTTATATGTTGCAACAGCTTCTACTTATGTTGATTACCCTGGTGTGTGATAAAGCTATTGCACATATATTATTTTCGTTTAAATTATTACATTTAACACGTTCCAACTGGAACTGTATTATTGACGGTCCAATTTTCCTGTTTATTAGTGGCAAGACACTAATAGAACCTTGGATGTAACGCTTGCCATATTTAAGTCAAGCGCTATGATTTTTTTCCTCCGTATATATCTTTAAATGATAGTTATTTATTGATATGCGGTATTAATTAAACCTATGTTTGCTGCTGTTACAAGACGATCTGTCAAACTTCAACGCTATTGATAGTCAAATGTGTTATTTATTAACACAATCTGTATTACGATGTTGAACTTTGTGTAGTAAAAAAAAATACAAAAATCATTACGCTTGGAGTTAGTATCTCAAGCATAACTGCCTATGTTTTATTAGTGGGTAGCTGTAATTTATTTAGGAATTTACGGTTCTAATGTTGTGCCTAAAATCAAGAAAACTTACAATTTAAGGAGCCACGTGTCTTAAAGAACTTCATTCGATTTTATTTTTACGAGCAATGTTCAAAGTATTATTTTTCTCAAAGGCTTAAATATTCTTTTCAATAAATACGATGGCAAATATATCTCTGATTGAGAATATTTTTGCCTGTCTGCAGGATGCAATAAGATGCAGAATTGAAAGGTTCATGACATGTCAAAAACCTTTTTTTACCTCGCGTGCAAATTACTTTAATCTGACCGTCAATTTGAACAATGGTGTGTGCTACGTCCGGTTTATCCGACTATCATATCGTAATAATAATTAAACACTTTAAAGAATACCTCGTAAAGCAATTTTATACTTAATTTTATAACTTGCAGCCGTTGCGACTGACATTGAGTTACATACACATGACTTAAATACTTCTTTTTCGGATAAAAAATACTATCATTTGTCGTTTAAATCTGATTTTTTCATTCCAGATTTTGTCATTTATTTTTAATTTTAAATGATTAAATACCTTCGAATAATTCTTTTCAAATATGTCGAAATGATCGTATCGCTTACCTTCCGTATCATATTAAGTACTGCTTAAAAACATTTTTTTTTTCACAAAGAAGGCCATTTACAATTTACTTTTTTTTCTTTATTATCTAAAATACATTTTTTTTTATTTTTCAATTGTTTGTTAAAATATTTTCATCTAAACCTTATTTTTTATGTTAATTATACATATTCTAACGGTCAATTATCAAATTGAACTGGGTATTTGATGTGTTACTGTACACAAGATTTAATAAACTCTCAAAACAAAGGTTAAGCACAGCTGTATTTTTACTATAGAAATACGTATAATGTTTGTATGTGTTATATTACTTATATTTTCGTCGGTGGTGAAACCAAAAAAATCAAGGTCCTGGTTACGAGAGGTTGAGAAACGTTATTCTAATTAATACAAAACATCAATTACGTATGAACGACCTTTTGCATTTTACTCTCAATTAACGTAACACTTTACATAACACAGATGTCATCAATTTATACAACCAAGACGCCAACCCTTATTAAATTAAAAATTCAGTACAATAAAATTAATATAAACCGTCATAATTGACCTTTAGGTGTCCGCATCATAGTGCACGTAAAAATCGCCATCCGGAACGCCATCTGGTGAACTGCCTTCTGAACTAAAATAATTCATATATTTTGCAAAACGCATAGCGGTTTTGTGCAAGAAAACCAGTTTCACAAATAAGTTACAAGATTCGTTGCATATTGTGTGCAGGTCTAGGATAGCGCTTCTCAAAATATTTTTTTGTATCTTAATAAAAGTTAATTAAAGTCCAAAACATTGAAGACTTGAAATCGCATCGAATACCAATTTGTATCCAAGAATACTCAAATTTTTATGCATTTCTTGTTAGAAATAGAATGTTAAAAAAATCAAGACTGTATTTTTATAGATTGTTCAATAATGTGGTGAAAATTTCACATAATATTTTGGATGAAAAAGATTTTAAATTTTCAAAAACAATTTAATCGATCAAGATGACACACGGCCATCTGGATTTTGCGATAATTAAAGATCCATTTCATAAGGGCATAACTAATGAAAATTAAATTGAAAAATATTTTGTGAATCTCAATTCAGAACTGCTTGACGCGTGTGTCCTAATTTATTAATGTAAAATAATGACGAATCGATTGAAATGTTTGTGGGTTGCTCGAGTAAATTTTTACAATCGCACATTTCAATACACAGCCAAAAACATCCGTAACTAAAATATCACAAGCTTTAATACACAAAATACCTCTTTAACTAATTACCGATCTTTAAATTGCAATTCTAAAAAATAAATAACTAGTCTAAATAGAAAACGATATCGATTTATAATTATCATAATTTTTTCACACACCCAATAACCCTACGATTTCATAGATATATACAAAAATTCAACAAGGCAACAAACAGATATTTTCGTTATAGAGGACTTTTTATCAGTATGTATATAGATACTTCAATGATTCATTGATTACTCACTTTATTATGATTGCATATTTATTTTTGATTATGATGTCATATTATTCGGTGTGAATGAAACAAACTTATCTTCTTAATGAGATAAGGCAAAATCAACGATTATATAGCCGTGTCTTTTGAGACAACGACTGTTTGAGTATCTGTGGGACTGGTACATCTGCTGCATTATTTTTATATATGTTTTTTAATTATTGAAAACCACGTAAGGAATTTTAAGCATTGCACAATAATAGGGTTCAAGATTGCAATTAGTAACGCAGTATATGGAATATTAATGCAATTGTTCTGCACAACTGTTGTTAAAAACGCCGTTTTAAATTAATATGGTTACACAATATATTCAACAGTTTTTTATCGTCATTTTCTTGGTGATTGACCAGTGAATCATACTTGCACACGTCGAATCCTATTATATAATACTATAATAGACATTATGCGTTTTAAGAATACATAATCATTTATACTTACTAGATTAATGATCGAAAATATCAGCTGTATTTATTAGTCATAATTAATTAAACTAACAAAATATGGATCAACTTCTTCAGGTTTCCTTTTTATTATAAAATTTAAAAAGAAATAAAATACACTAATCTAATGTAGTATCAGGGTATTTTTGTCTTACAATATTATTGTAGTCATTATAAAATTAAAGCGAAAATAAAACCAAATTTTGTACTATAATTTTTTAAGGATAATGTGTGGTTTATATGATGACGTCATTATTTTTTTTATGAAAAAGCAAACTTTTTATTCGAATAAAAAATGATTTTATAATGATATGGACCTGTCTTGACCAAACTTATAACTTTCTAGTTGTGTATATATTACAATCACTATGAGAGCACATTTTGCACTTTGAGACAGTTGCTTAATTAGATTCACTCTCACACTTTTTTACTCTTACAAAATATATATGTTTACCCCGTTACCTAGAATTCAATATAACTTTTCATAATACAGTCACTTAAGTACAGAGTATATCATAACGTGGTACTTCTACAACACGGTTGCTATATATCACAGTTTATGAATTGCGATATATTTTTGTACATCACGGTTCTAAAAGCGATCATTGAAAACCCATGTCTAGATAAGAAAACAAATTCTCTTCATAACTATAAATAAAGGAATTGTTTGGGGATATAAAAAAACAGATTTTGAACCCTATACCGGCAACAGAAAAAAATAACCCTTATATAGATTGCGAAGTGTGTGCAAACCACAAAAAATAAGTGAGACTCGATATACGTGTAAATATTATATTAAAGTGTGGCAATTCACATGGTAACACTTTTAGTAGACACTCAAAGAAAACGTCATTTGTTCAAAAATTGGCCGGGCATATGGGCTAGGTTAGTCAAATTTTCGCCGGGGCTGATAATGTTAATGTGAACTATGTCTTATATAAAGATCTTCCGCCCGCGAGAAACGATAAGTGTGTGGTCAAACGGCGTGTGTACAAAGCGTGGCAAGTTATCCTACTATAATAGCTTCAGAACTACATGGTTAATCGTGCCAAAATAGCTATGCATAAAGTGACCATACGTCCCGTTTTTAGGTAGCCTGTCCCGTTGTCCCCAAGTACAGCTTTGGGACGTCGAAATGTCCCATTTTCAAAAAGAGGGCAAAATTCTTCTTATTTTCTTTATCAACATTCTTTTTCTTTTTATTAATACATAAAAACTATGAAAAAATACGTGTTTTCTTGAATATGCATACTATTACATAAAAGTTGGTAGATGTCCCGTTTTGAGGAAAAAAATAAATGGTCACATTAGCTATGCATAAACAATACACACTCCACACAGGTGTACCAATTACAGAGTTGCAAGAAACCAAAAACATGTGTATAAAAATTACTGGGTATAGAATATAATACCTTATGCTATATCGCTTAAAAATTTATCAATAGAGCTTTTTTTTAATTTTATATATAAATAAAGACTTAAATGAGTACGCGAAGCCATGAAGTCGAGTGGTTAGTTTTGGGCTTTCATTTTATCAGTTACACCAGTGGTCCGCAACCTGTTATCTTCCACAGCACACTAACGTTTCTTCTAAAATTTTGCAGCACACCTCAAGTCAATATCCATTAAAATGCGAATGATTCACTATACATGCTCACTATAGATCAATAACTCATTCTTTATGTATTGTTCATTTTATTTACATATTTTTTATTTATAAGTTCACATACTTATACATATTATTGTGGATTGTTTGAGTAAAATATTTATGTAAATTTAGCATATTATTCCAAGGAAGAAATAATTATATCTGTTCCCTTTGATTCGTATGTTAGAAAAGTTGGCCGCGGCTCATCTATAATAGCATCGACTGGCGGCACATCGGCGTGCCTTGGCATACCGGTTGCGGAGCACTGAGTTAAACGGTCGATCACAATTTCTTGAACGTCAAGTGACTATCGAATCGATGTATTCATCATAATATAAAATTATAGTATTCCCCTTAACGACTCAATCTTCTGTTTTTTTTTTATTATGATACCTGTCGACCAATAACTTGCAATTGACGGATTATTTTTTTTCATTCTCTCGCACCCACCCTCTACCTAACTTTAAAAACAAAATGTAGACAGAGTGATTAGATAGATATCTATTATTTCATTGAATCATATTGTTCTCCGAATAGAAATTGAGTAACTGATCTGAAAGCAGTTCGTCAAAGAATAATTAGCACCATGGCATCACGACATATTTTCAAAGTTGAAGCGGAAATGGATTTAGAGAATGGAAATATCAATCTTCATATTTTTAGAAACAAATAGTAAATCGATGTGTAATATGGTAATTATAAATCGGACAAATAGATATTTCAAAAAATGAAGATTTAGAAAATATCATTTATTTTGATAGTTTTCTTACTACTGTTGATAACAACAGTTGATTTAATCATATATAAGAAAAATATTTATTTGAGCTGAATTTCGATAACATTTCTCAATATTTTGTTTAATAATATACCACTAGAAATAATCAATTAATGCAAAATAGCGATAACGATATATATTAATCTAACGCTTTTCTAATAAATTAAAAATATATACACTCAAGCAACGACACTTGGTGATATATTTGATGCGACAAAATATAATGGATACACAAAAAATATTCAATTATTCCATACTACGTATTGCGGTGTTTCTACAAGTACAGTAAAATCATTGATAGTATGAAAACAAAAATACGAACGAATTTGTTCTTGTGGTACTATGTGTATAAGGTGGGGATTCCGTCGCGTGAAATAATATAGTCATGAGGTGATTGCACCCACGCAAAATCATACGATGGCTGCAGGCCAAACTTAAGTAAGACTTAATTTTTTTATATTTATTTTCTTTGTGAGATTTACTGTTCATGCCACAGAGGTCACCTTAGTGCAACGGACAATATAATAATCAATAACAAATATATGTAACTCTTAGGAAAATAAATCATTTCAATTCAAATAATTACGTCAAGCACAATGCGCAATTTTTACATTAATTTTACAATCTATTCAGATGTCTGCCAATTGGATTATTAACAAAATTATTTTTCGACACAATTGGTAAATGAGTGATGTGTTTCATATAATAACCATAAAAAGCAGAACGTATCTAATGAGAATAGGGATTAAATACACAAATATTAAAATTCCGTATGAAAAGAATTGATCTGAATATTTTTTTATAAATGAAAAATGTAATTCACCCAGAGAGACCTGAAATTTTTTTGATATTGTAATATAACTTTTAGAAAATTTTATGTTACATGCGGGAAATATAAAAATTACGTCCATATGATACGAGAAAATAAATATTACTTTAAAAGACCTGTTGTATTATAAACTGCTATAAGATTAGTATTTCCATATTAACAACTATAATTTTCAAAACAATGGTAAGTGCGCATGGCGACTATGAATTTCTTACACTGAAAATTTGCATTTTTGTGGCATATATGAAAACCGATTTGTATACTCTTATTGATAACCAAATGACCTATATTGGCATATTTGGAATGTCTAGTTAAATTTATTGGTATCTTTGGAAGTCCTTAAATTAATTTACCAGCGGTCCTATGTTTATATTAGCCAACAGAACGCAGGCGATAAATTCATTCCCGATTCATTCAAGATAAGCACTACCTACGTCTTTTGTTTTTCCATTACACTATTTAATGTTGGTAGTTCTTTATATAAGTTTTCATATTTATGTCAACTATTTTTCCTACTAGAAGAAGTCGGCCGATCATCCATGGCAGTCCTCCACAACCGGTGTGCCATGAGCTGGATACAGGTGTGCCGCGGTCAAATACAATGTATTTCACATTAAAAATTTTCATTTTGTATTTGATTTCAAATTTATTGTAAAATTTGTGTATCAATTTAATACCTACATATTTTAGCTTTTGGTGTGTCGCGGAATTCTAGGAAGAGTTTTGGTGTTCCATGGTTTTTAATAATTTATTGTTATCATTGAATATACAATAACCTTTTTTTTAATTTTCTTTAATGATTATTATGTCTTCATATCATAAGTATTAAAAAGTATTTTCTTTAATTATCTTACTTTAATATCTGCATTTTAAATAAAAAACTATCAATATTTAAAAATTTAGAGGAAACGAACTATTGTATCATATCCAAAAGCCCAAAATAATCGAGCATTCTTTGACTGTGTTATATCAGTGTCTAGCTACTAATAAACATAGAAATAAAGTTGTAGGTGGCACTTTCGTATATTATTTTCATTATCTGTGTAGTACATATATATAATATAACTGGTATACAAATGTTGCGCTTACGACATTTTATCAAAATCTATCAATCAACGTTGATATAGCATTTTCTATGTTCATTTCCTTATGTTTAGGTGTCATTTTTGTGATTTTCGCTGTCATTAACTTATTGTCATTATTTCTGTGTGAAGTTTCTTTTCAAATAACTGAAACGTATTATGTATTGTCTGTCTGGTACGCGTGATGATACATGAATTTAATACTTAAATTATATTACTGTTTAATTTATTCAAAAAACGAAAAAAGTTTTAAGCAACACGTAAAATATATACGCGTAAACATTAGCATCACAAGAGAATAAAATTATTCTTGTAAAGTAAAAACAAGATTGTATATAACACTTTTACAAGCTTAATTTAAGACTTTTTGCCTTCAAATAAAATCGATACACCATAAAAGTCTTCCTAGAAAGCGTTTTTGTTTCACTGTTAGTATGTAGAAGTATAACGTTACAGAGTTAATTTAGAAACAACGAACATAAAAAAAACTCACTTGGATCACGTATACAGGCTGTGTCGTTCTTATTCGCGGAAAGGCGAAAAATATTTATTATATTTAAATAAAATAATGATCGTGTATGCCGAAAATACAACAATTCGTATCAAGTATATTTCTAAAAATATTAGCTTTTGTCATAACATTATTTTTGATAATGCTTTATTATTTCAAGCTCTATTCAAGGCATGGTGGAAAACTAGCAATGTATTTGGGTTGATTAAGAAATTATAAAGTATATAGTTAACAGCAATTTTGACTTAGTCCTCAATAAAACTATGTTGCTACGACCGGTTCTGGTGAAGGTAAACCGAAATAGCGACTAAATACCTTGTGAATTTGGTAGAATTTAAATACATTGCTATTTTTTCATCGTGTTGTAATATAGTTATATCTAGTATACTTGGTAGAACCAATTCAATCAATAAATTGTCAAGGAATTCAAGATGAATGATCAAAACATATTGGACTACTTATATTGCCATGATGTCCACTATTTTTTTAATATGCTAATTACTTTAGATATGGAACTCTCGATATTTACTTTAGATACGGATCACTGCAATTCGCCGTATGTGAAATAAAATAAGAAGTAAAATTTCGATTATTAATCATATCATTAAAAAATACTTTATGATAATAGATAAGGCTCCTCTGCATTTGCATGCGTGTCACACGTGGTTAATTGAAAAATTATTTACACAACCAATAAGTGAATAAAGAAGTTTGCTCGTAAGTACTCTAACTCAAAATGTGTACTTTAACAAAGAGTTTATTTTTTTATTATTACGACATCATCGGAAAGCGCGCCCTTCTTAAATGCTTATTTGATGTTTAATTTCATTATTGGTTTCCTGATCTGTACAAACATTTTCAGATTTTTCAACATCGATAAATTGAGAACTTCTCTGGAAATATACACTCTGTATAAATACGAGACTGATAGAGTTGATGTTATAAGATAATATAACCACCTACCATTACGTACACTTACAGCAAGTAAACCAACCTATGTGATTAAAGCGTAGATATATATTCGGGAATTGTTATTTTTTTGTGTCGGGTCATTTTGAAAACTTGTTTTACCTGATCATCTCTGTGGGTAATTACCTCTTCTCGTTTGTGCGGTAGCTAACACGGAAGCTGTGCGCGTGCGCCGAGCGGGATCGAACCAACTACCGCTGATACTTTCACGGCCAGAGGAGTGCAAACTGCTTTACCCATTGATCTGCATTTGACTATTTGCTTATTAATGGTCTCAATAGTTAAGATTCCAACCGCATGTCAACACTGAATAGGATTGCTGTTCTTTTGTATAATATATTCATATCTATGTGAACCGCATAGTTTAATAACAACTGAATCGTTAACATTAAAAGGACATTCGTCCGTTCGCAACAAAATGCGGTTTAAAATGTAGTAACTTAATTATTTTATCAAGTGAAGAAAAACCGACACGAAATGAAAACATTCGTTATTGTAACACGGTGAAAAAAAAGCAATGTATTTTAGTTCTACTATTGCTATTTTTTCGCCGTGTTATAATGGAGTTCTACCAAGTAAATGCCAATTAATAAATTAGTTATTGTATTTATCAGTACTCCATTTTTAATACAAATGTTTCAATCTAAGCTCCATCATGGAAAGTCAGAAATAAACTTCAATTAAATGTAATTGAAACGCATATTTAAAATATTTATGCGATAAAATCATTTTTTCAAAGTTAAATTCATCACAGCGGATGCTATAACCGAGTGATTAACGCTTTCGGGTTTTCGTTATATTCATTGATGATTTGAATACCTTGACGATCGAAATCTTTTTTGTGGTAAGGATATCATTAGTTTCTTTTATTCCCTCACGCCCAATCAGATAACCTTCAAAAGCAGCCAATATGTTACACATAAATACCACATATTCTGTGATTGAGAAGAGCCTCTTTAAAGTTACGATCATGTCAAAGACTGAACTATTCAATTGCAATAAGAGTATGGAACAAATTTAAGAAAGCGGCCCTGCATTAAGCTTCTGTGCAACGGCCCGAAGGCCTGGGGCCAATCGACCTGTACGGCAATGGTCTCTGGCAATCATAATCATAGAAACGTAAGTCCAAGTCGGTAGATGGCGTTTGTCAAAACATTTATTTCTTTGTATTCAAGTAACGCAGCCTTAAAATTATACGCTACCGTAAAATAACACACTTTTCTACTCGTAATCATTTACATAATAAAGAAACCCGTATCGTAGAATACATTAAATCCTACAATTTTACAGATTGTTTTATCTCAATTCAAATCCACTTTTCTAAACTGCTACATTGATTCATACTTTGATAAAAAAAGATTTTATCTCTGAGATCTTGTATTTTCTGACTGCCGAGATACAATTTCTGGTAATTTACATAGGTTTTGTGTCATTAAATATAATTGATGTGCCACGCTATGAATAAAAACGCAACAAATCAATAAAGGATTATTGTAGACCGTTATTAAGTAAGCATTTATTTCATTTTAATTTTATGCGTAATGGGACACTGGGAAATCTAGTTTTATCCGAGTAACAACTGTAGAAAAAAACTTTGTTCACCTCCAGTATTAACCATATTCACTGATAATTGAATCAGTAATCCATATTAAAATGGACCATAATATTAACTATTTCAACATTAATAATCAGCTAATGAAACTCAAAAAATTTCTTGTGTCTATGATATATAAGATCCAATCAAGCAGTCTGCAAAATTTCAAGAAATTCGCCATCAAAATTTTTTAATATGAAACTTTTTCGCCTGCATGTAACATTGAATTTTTTGTTATTGTTGAATAATAATCATTGATAGGATGTCAACAAAGAAAGAAGAAAGGAACATATCAGCAAAGATGCAACATTTTAATTATAACATACTGTAATATGCATATATATTAGTTATAGTTATGTCCATATGTCGCAATACAAGATCAAAAAGTCTGCACTATTTTTCTTTTTTTACCAGTCCTCAGGTGTGAAAAGGTTGGGGAACACTGATTTACATGACCTAGCCTGTTTTGCGATGGTGAATTACCCGCATTTTATTATGGGATTTCTGTAAGATTATTGATGTTGCCATCCCGCTGTGTTGCTAAACAATAAAACTAACCAATCAAAAGTCTTGTTTAAAGTTGAAAAATTATTCCGGTATACTCATATTAGCAAGAGTAACAAACGGTAAAATTTTACAATTAAATAAAGAACACTTGAATACTTGAGGGAACATAATGCATTAAATAATTACTATTGTAATTAAGCAGAATGAAGTTAAAACAAAAACATATGATATCGAATGAAGGTGCTTGATGGAATTTCAATATCAAATTTGAATTGTTACAATTTTGTACGATTCCACATATTTTATCACTAACGACCCGGGTTTCGCTTTTCGACATCTTCAGGCATTCTATCACACGGATGCAACAGAACTGACTAGGTCAGTCAACAATTCAAATTTAAGTATTTTTGTATTCTTTATTTATAATAAAACTTTGTACCGCGGAATTATATGTGGAAATATAATATTATAGTACTATAAATTGTGTTTGTTATCTAAAGACAAATCCTTTCCTTCAAGAAATGATAGTTAGCACTTGGATAGTATTTATGTTACAAAAATAATATTTTATGGCTTCGCGTTGAATCATTCAAATGAATATGCAATTCTAAAATTGAGAAGAAGGAACTTGGATAGCAATTCAATACGTCATGAAATATTTGCTGTCTAGGCACCTCTAATCGTTGACAGAGTGCTTACACGGGTATCCGAGTAAAGGCATTGACTCCCATCAAAATGAGGGGTACCCTACCGGTATATCTACCGTAGCCTGATTCAATGACCACTTTACATATTGCCGAGTTATTATTATAAATAACCGATTGTTACTTGTCAAAAAACCAACACACCTAATTGTTAACACGCTTAGTGCGGATGTTTTAATAAAAATATTTTTATTTTATCCTTAGTTATATTCATATAACAGGCAATAAGTATTATAATTGTATTTATTTTTAAGTTTAGTTGGGATGAATGGTTGGAACCATTTTCAATCATGCAATAAATATATATTAAAAAAAAAATATATATGGGAACATGAATAGGAATAAGAATAAAAAAAGTAATCATAAAATAGTGTGTTCACAAACACGTGTATTTATTTATTTTTATTATGTCAACTTTTCATAACATAATAATAATCATATAATTCATATCAACTGTTCGACTCAGCTTTTATTTTAAATATATACTTGTTTACAAATACGTATTCATTTTTTTATAAATCTCCTTCTGTATATAGATAAATATAAATGATTAATATTATTGAAAGCCAGGCCGCATATAGTCCTCATATTTTTCTGGATCTTGAAGAGGTCTTTGTGAAGGTTGAAAAGATCTCAAAAAAGCAGACATTAAGGCGATACTGAAACCAAATATTACATCTTCGGCTTGAATGAATCTGAATAAAAATAAACAAAAAGAAAGTTAGATATTTATTGAAAATTTTGTTTATTACTTACATAACAACATATTTACATGAATAATTAAAAAAATATCAAATTAATAATAAATATATTGGCAGCCGTGTTAAGGTTACTTCGCTACATACTTTTTCCAACTTTTCTATCTAGTGTGTCCAGGATATTTAAAAAAACAACTAGTTATCGTATCCTAATTCTATTATGCTTAACCTAATTATCGATAAAGTATTCAACTGAAGAGATCAATATAAAATACTAAAATATATTTCTAACTATAATATTTTGAATTCAGTTCAACATTAAAATTATGGTCCCGTACTGAAATGGTTAAACGTAATAATCGGTTAGAGTTACCGATGAACAATTGCATTTTTTTTTTTTTTTTAACATCATGGGAACTTTACGAACAGGCATAGGTACTAAGCGACCCCTTCGACTTGACTATTATTTTTCATATCATTAGATACAATATCAAATCTGATCAAGTACTTCATATTTGTTCTATTAAGTAACAAAGAGTATTGAAAAAACTATTGCTCCTCTGGTTTAATAATCTTAGTAACCAATTAATGAAATGATATTTGAGCACACAAAATTGTAGGGAGATATTTTCTCTATTTTATTAACATTTCAATATTTCGTTTTCTAATTAACAGGTTAATAATACAGAATTCGCTATGTTTATTCTCAAGCTGACGTACATGAAAACTGATGAATGATTGTTATTAGGGATTGCAATACCGGTGTTTTGGCCGGAAATTAATAAATATGCAAAAATACCGCTATTGGAGGTTCAGCAAAATCTTGAATGTAATGAGTTCACAACATTATTTATTCAAATAAAACTATAAACTCAAGATGAATATAAAAAGTCAAAGTGAAAAATCTCAATGTTTCTATTGATATTTGCAAAACCAGTATTCAATATGAATAATCGAAAATCGTCACCCAATTTACTCGGAATATATTTTTTACAAACCCAATCAAATTAAAACGGTGTTTAAAAAACAATAAATTTATTCAAAAATTGGTTCCATAAATAAAAAATACGTCAATGTACACATCGATTTCATGTCAAATTTGAAAATGCCTTCCGAAAAATCCACGTAAAAGAGATCCACAGTTTTTCATATCAAAATATTAACTCAAAAACAATTTTCAAACAACGCCTCTTTTTTTATAATACATATCTTTTGGCTGCGTTATTGTGAAACCACGCAAAAAACGTGTTAATCGAGGGGTGGGTGTGTTGGCATTGATATTTTCTAGTATTACGATATCTATTGTAACCAATAGCTTACTTCGACTCCATGTTATTTAGTAGTTTTACCGTACCTTCAATAGGAAAGTACTACCAGTAAATCCATGACAATTGCTTTATTCAATTGCTAGGGTTTGATGAGCTGCCATTGAGAGAACATTTGAACACGAATACGTATTATAATTTTTAAGCTTCTTTTTGCGAGTCTTGTACACTTTTGTATACCATATCAATTAGACTCGTATTTTCGTCGGTATTTATATAATATACTTAAAATATATCAAGTCAATTATTTCCTTTCAGTTCTTAAGTAGATAATATTAATCTGTAAGATTTTTTTAAAACTTACACAAAAATCGATTAACAAACTACACAGTTGAACTACTTAAAGAGTGAAATGTCAAAAAGTGACCTCTGATTGAGTAGATGTAATAATGTGTTAACCTATTGTATTTAAGATTTTTTTATGAGTCAAATATAACACGGTGAAAAAATAGCAATGTATTTTAGTTCTATAAAATTATTTTTAACAAATATAGTTGATAGCTATTTCGGCTCACGCCATCGTCAGAACTATTCTACACAAAACTACTACACAGAACTACTTACACAAAAATTGATTAACAAACTATACAGTTGAACTTCTTAAAGAGTGAAATGTCAAAAAGTGACCTCTGATTGAGTAGATGTAATAATGTGTTAACTTATTGTATTTAAAATTTTTTATAAGTCAAATATAACACGGTGAAAAAATAGCAATGTATTTTGTAGAACTAAAATACATTGCTATTTTTTCACCGTGTTATAATGGAGTTCTACCAAGTGAATGCCAATTCAATCAACAAAGTCAAATATGTCTTGATATTAATTTTATTTATTTTTCTCCGTGATTTCATGACTCACAATACATAATATTATTCACAATTATCTTTCAATACAATTCCAATTCAAAAAACGGATGAAGCTAACAATTTAATGGAAACTATTGTGATTACCTGGAAAATGATTTAAGTGGGTTCAAAAATTCTGGATAAACTAAAAATATTAAAAATATGATTCACTGAAATATATGCCGATGGTTTTATGCAAGCCAAGATATTGCATATGCGCTTAAATAAGTAACATCAAATGTGTATACAATGAAACCTCGATTCTACGTTTTCGTGGGACCCTAAAAATAAACGAAAAATGCGGGAAAGATTAAAATATTAATTAAAAAAAGTAAAATTTAAGAAACGTCCCGCCTTCCTTTAATTTTCAAAGATGGGTTACACAAAAATTGGTAAATACGAGAAGGTTTTGTGAAAGTTATATTAATTAAATAATCGAATAGTGTTTTAAACTTCTTCTTCTGAAATTCTTTATAAGAGAAATTCTCGAGACATTTGGGCGAACATTAATTTCTTTGGTTAATATATAAGATTTAATGTGTTAAAACACACAGATTGTATTGAATAGAAAGATTTATCGACCAAAGCGGGTCACAGGACTATAATATTTAGACGTTAGATCGAGGAAATCGATAAACTGAGAACGGTTAATGCGGGATTATTTAACATTGTTCTTATGAGTGTTTGACGGGACTGTAAAAAATTAACGAACCATACGGGAAAACGTATTATGCGAGAACGGTTGATCGGGGTTCCACTGTATTTAAAAAAATATACATTCATATTATTGATTCTAATGTATCGTTTTTCCCCCAAAATATTATCAAGTAAAATCAAAATCATTTCTAGTGGTGAGTATTTTATTAAAATAGCTATGGCATAAGTGGTGATTAGATTATAAATATAAATCAATAATGCGGATTAAGATAATACGAATTAAAAAAAATATTGATTTGTATATCATGTGACATATTATTATATGTATCGATTATTTTTTCTTCTGTGGTGCTCTGTTACTCAATTTTCCGCATGCGTTCATGACTGGCCACTTAATTAAGAATACCTCTGAGAATGTATCGGCTACTTTTGTGTACTGTGAATTGTAGCAATACTCGAAAGCTTAACCTTCGTTAGCCATTAATGAGATATGCATATCATTAACGTACCTCCTGATAACTCGAACAATGAGGTAAAAGTGAAACCTATACTTTTATTACGAATCAAGGTGAATGACTCTATGAGATATGAATCATCAATCGACAACGACTCACGCTGGTGTCTGAATCATCGAGTCACAGTTTAGTTACGTCTGTGCTCCCAACTTGTGACGTAGTATATTAGAATGCATAACCATGTTATATTATTTATTTGAGAATTTAAATACCGGTAAAAAGTTGCGTTGAACAGCGGAATGTTATGAAATAAAATAGCGGTCAATGATTCAGAATGCAAATATTAATTGATTTTTAGGTCATATCGAATTACACGAAACTTCTTGTCGCATTTAAATGAACTGGCCAATTTCAAATGCTGTATATAAATATAAAAGTCGCTAATTTACTAACTGAATTTAAAAGCAAAAGTAGGTTACATTTTAGAGTTTTCATCAATAAATTACTGTGGGATACAACAATTAATAACGGACTGTGATTTGAATACAAAGAGTATCACTAATAATCATTGCGGACATCCTATAATAAATACTAGTTTCTCCGTTTTCAAGTGTGAAATTATTTTTCATACAGAACTAAAATTTTAAATAGCCATCAACAATTTATTATAACCGTAGATTGTTTAACCAAATATATAGGCCAGACAGAATAATTTCTAATATCTTAAATATATTAATTTTTGTTGTTATTTCTACGTATTTATAAATACGTTTCAACATACTTTAACAAATATAACCACGTTTCCATATATTCTCGGAAGAGAAATGTTAATTGGTTACTGAAATCAATAGTAGATTAGTTATTAATTATCCGGAAATAGAATCAAAATCAACATCAAAAAATCTCCATTTAATTGTTAACTGTTTATTTCTATATGGCAGGAATATAATAAAAAAAAAATCAATTTGCTCCTTACTTCCAAATTGTATAATAATATATATAATGAAAACCGATTATTAACTTATTAACATTATAACATTATTAACTGGTTTTATAATGTTCTGTTCTGATATTGGTATTATATTATATTATAAAATGTGATGATTAACACGAAACAAATTGTTGACTTTCTTACTTTAATGCTAAAAAAATAATGAAAATAATTACAACGAATTAGAATCACATTACCGGGAAAATAAATAATTTTCATTATTACATAACGGTACACAAAATCTTTATAATTGCTGATTATCTTTATAATTACACTGATCCCTCGCTTAACACGGAAGATAGGTTCTGTTAGATTGCCGTGCTGAGCGAAATCGTGTTAAGTGAGACTAACAAATGTATAACATACAGGGGATAGGTTTTTTTAGGGATATTAAGAAAAAACAGGTAGTTGAAACTGATGATGAAACTGACGGATAAAATATTTTATTCAGTGTCACTATCACTAGAGGGTATTAATATTGACATTTTTTGATCCAAATTTGTATTTTTGTCTCCAGAGAAATTATTTTTCTACTACTACTGTTGTTTGAAATGCACAGTTCTCCTCCCGGTATACCCTTACCGTTATTCTTAGAGTTTCGCACAGCTGTGTGCACATCCACGAAACGTCGAAAACTTTTTTTCACCGAAACTGAAATCGTGTTAAGCGAGGGATATAAATATATCTGTACCGTTCTACGTATATTTTAACACGAACCTTCAAACGGTTAGTTCATTTATGCTGATTATCATCTTGATTTATTTATTTGTAGGATATTATTTATTATATATACATATAATAAAACTAAGTAAAATTCCGTATCAACAGGTTTATCGGTATTGCGAATAAGCCGAAATACTGGAAACCCGTGTTAAGTAATACTGATATAGCAGCCCCTAGGTGTAGATATCCCTGATCGTGAGTGTAAATTTAATAATGTGTGTTTGAAGAAGCAGAACGCACTCGCGATGACGTAGATTAATCATCCCTTCAAAGCGACAACCAATCATTATGAAGTTGAACTAATCATGCGTTGGCTTAACTTTGCGAGAATAATGCGCCAGGAGGAAGGTGCATTAAAGATGCACGCTTATAACAACCGTCTCCACTGGCGAATTAACAGCACGAACGAAACCAACGCAAAAATAAACGGAATTCCGTGAATTCTGTGGAAATTTCTCTACAAATTTACCGTACATGTTGACAGCTATTTTTTAAAAAGGGGTAGAAAATTATAGCCTGTTTTTATTTGATCTCTACAAAAGCTTCATGAAATAATTTAATATGTATATGATAAGTTTCAACATGGTAAAAGAAGGAAATTACAACTTCTATTATATAATTTGCACAAGATGTGAAGGGCTCAAAAACAATGTTTTTTTTTTATTTTTTTCACTTTTAAAGTGTCAATTGTTTCTTATTGTTGGAAAGGCATTGTATTTCAATAATAAAACACAGAGATTGGTATCTTTTTCATAATTTTACATTCCGAGATCGGTCTTGACTTTAATGACATAAAATTATGGAAATAGTATTTATTATTTACATATTCCGCTTCTTGAAAATAGCATATGATTTTAGCAGGACATCTTGATAACATGTATGGATGATCATTTTACAGAAATATATTAATGAAGAAGGTATCAATCAATTGATAGCTTCATTGAATTGACAGCATTGAACCCCAATGGGTGTGGTCGATTACGTTGTAAAATAAATATATCCCCAAGAAAGGAAGTTGGGCAGCTTTTCTGCTAGCTATTTGGTCGATCAACGATTTCTGATTTTTAGAGCCTGTCCATCACTGGACAATTCTTGAATTTTTTATTAATTGGCCGCTTTTAAGTCGTCTAAATATTAACTAAGTCTCGAGTTCTCACAAAATCATGTCATCATATTTTCACCCTGAAGTTCTCTGAGGTGTTATGAATTATGTGACATGAATTGGAAGACATGCCTTGATTACGTAGCATTGCGCTGTGAACACATTTTAATTTCAGAATATAAACAGATATTCTTGAACTATTCGCAGACCAAAGATTGACGTAATCTGTATACAGTAGACGCTAATTCCATCAAATATTTATTCGATGAACTTTCTAAGAAATAATATTACATATTTAATATTCTGTTCCTACATTTAGCTCATATAGTTTTTATAGTTTGAATAATTTTCTTGAGTGAGTTCAACCCCGCTAATATAACATACCACTTAGGCTACTTAAATGCTATAATAATTTTTGATTACGTATGTCTTACCCCACGAATTTCGTCAAACTGTCAATTACTAAGAAATCGTTCAAAGTATGCGACAAAAAATTATAATGTACAAAATATGTTGCTTCACTTTCATCAATTATTTATTAGTAGGGTGTACCGTATTATATCGCTCGTATTATTCACCGTTTATTACCTTTTTTTCTTATATACAAGATGGTGCTATATTGTATATTAAAACGCACGCTTATTTTAATGTAAAACTTTATAATTATTTTCCCCAGTCTTATTAGTTCACACCATTGATTTTCTTTATCGACATTTATTTAAATTTGTGTATTTCAGTGTTCCATTGTTAACATCCTACCTGTTCAAGTCTTTTAAGTCTAATCGACTTAGCGATCAATCAAGAGGCTCATGATCTTCATTTTCAACTGTGCTTATCTCACTTTGATCGAATCTATGATAAACGTGCTAAAACTCAAATCTGTACAATACCTAAAAAGTATTTTCATCAAAAGATGTAAAGCAGGGACTCCCAACCCCGTGACCGCGGAACGATTCGTGTGTGCCCGCCACTATTCGACCGAGACAGATTTTTTCATAAGCACCATTTAAAGACATTGTTGATTACTATTCATCAATAAATTATGAATATAAGAAAATCAATTATGGGACGTGACAATAAAAAACGACCTTTTTTTATCTATTACTCGTGTCCAATTATAAATATCCTTAGAAAAAATAAGTGTTTGCACGCCACCCTACCGATATATTAAAATGCGATCTAGAGCACAAAAAGGTTGGGAAACCCTGATGTAAAGTTTCCTCTATAACTGGCGACAAAGTTGCAGACTCAAAGTGTGATCCTCGAATGGTACATTTTTTCTATGATGGTAATTTTTATGCGCTAAAGGCTGAGGAAAACATCAAAATCTATAATCTAACTAAAGGTGTGTTTATTTCGCCAAAACAAGCATACATATCATTATTGGGTAAAAACTTTTACATTATTTAAATAGTATTATACACTTTACACTCGCCAACGACCGTACCACGTTGTAAGCACCGGCTCTCGTGCGATCACCGAAGTTAAGCAACATTGGGCGCGGATAGTGCTTGGATGGGTGACCGCTCGGGAACACCGAGTGCCGTGTTCTCTTGGCTATGGGAAGGAAAACCCAGACAGAAAACCGAACACAACCCGCCTGGGCAGCGTGGTGTTGCTATGTCCAAACCCCCCCCTGAAAAAAAAAAAAAAAAAAAAACAGGGGGAGGCCTTCATCCAGCAGTGGATCGACCCCGGCTGATGATGATGATGATATGACGTAACATTTATATACATTTGAGTGTATATGATATTGATATATTTAAAGATCTCAAATAAAGATGCATGATAATTTTTCTATATAAAAATTGAATCTTTCAAATTTTGCACACATTCGAAAATTAGTCAATTATGATGCGATTGTAGTTTTTTTGGGTTTTTTAAGTATTAACTAGGAAGGAAGGGCTTGGACACGTATTTAATTTGAAAAACTTGAATCTGAGCAAAAGAAAGTATAATATAATATATAATATGTTGACCGGGTGCCACTTTAATATATAAATTATTTAAGTGCTATTTTTTACGTAAAAAGATTACTTAATCAGAATCGTGGCTTCGAATTGAATTGGTTTATACAACGGTGAATAGTTGAAATTTATAATTCACTTAAATAACACAGTTAAACAGTATTCCTATAACGTTGTAAATTTTATTTTTCGAGTTTGGTACAAATAAAACAAACTATTTACAGCCATCACATTTCACATAATCTAACGACGTTTTAATATTCACCTGTGAGTCTGTCGATGACGCCATTTCGTAGTAATTGGCGTTAAATTATAGTGTTGCACCCCTGATTTTTTTGCATTCAATAAAACGCATTGAAAAGAAATGAATTGAACAATGTATGAAAATGCATTAGCCATCGTTGCACTACAATCGCAATAGACTTGCAATTATTTTAATTATTAACTTACGATGGTAAGACCTAGTAAAATGTAATTTGAACATGCTCGTATATCTGATATTATATATTAAATTCGCATAGTAATATACTCTCAACGTACGTATCGCAACTGAAAATATGTTTACCTATATGAAGCATGTGAAACATTCGTTAATACTGTTATTTGCATATTTTTGTCAAGAAAAATATATTGTTTTTTTAAATAGATACATTTCTTCTTTACCACACTGCTTTCATATTTTACAAATTCACTCTAGTATCGTGATCGATCAGAAAAAAAAATGTCACAAATAAATCACGCAACATACTTATACAATTGAATTACCTTTAATTGAACATAAAATATTGTGATACCTTACACAGTGCCTGGTCAATGTTTCGAATACTCAAATTAAAAAATTCAACTGCATGCCATAGATTATTAGAAATATTTTTATTTCTTCCAACACATCGCCTTTCTACCCTTGAAAGAAAAGCGTGAACCTATTCACAATAAATTCTCGATTAATCGCCGTCTGTTAAAATGTTTCATTAGGTATCCTAATGTTCCACATTAGAAGCAGGAATGGCTTGAGGCAGAGATAACTAATCCGTGCCCGCGGGCGCCATGTCGACCGCTGAGCGATTTCTATGTGATCACCACTAATTCGACTGTGACAGGTTTTTTGGAACTTCATAATCTATTATATAATAAAATTCTTAATATCGGAAAAAGGCTATGCGGTTTGTTGAACTTTAAAACAATCATTTAACCAAAAAACAGCATATAATGTAAAGTTCATTTTTCAGTTCGACATTAATTTGAATATGGTTTTTTTTCAAAAATCAAATTTATAAAATCTTAATTTTAGAGCATCATCATTCTCTTCTAATTAAGAGGCGCTAACCTATGAATTAAAATTCCAGAGATCACTTTGACTTTGATTGTGGCCATAAGTCAACCACGATGTGTATTCATTTCACACACCGTGAACAAATATATATTTTTGTGTATTATTGATTCCCTATAACGTGTCTTTCTGTAAATTTTATTTGAGAAAACCGGTATACTCCACTATTTTGGTAAAATTTTATAATGAGCAGTAGTGTTCAAAAAAAGTTGAGATCCGCTGGCTTTACATTTAATAAGTGATCAAAAATTATTTTCATAACAACGTTTTATATTACATGAATATGTCGCTGCCCAAAGAAGTTTCCGTTTATTATTTAGATTACACCGAAAACACTTAATTAAAAAAAAGTTAAAACAAAAGACCACGTCTGTAAGGTAAATGGCCCAAGGGGGAAATTAACCAATCAGACACGCTGCATTTGAATAAAGGTACCGGACCCATTGGAAGATAAGGCAGATACCTGTTATACCGATCAGTCGATGATCCGGTTACAATGACGCTTTTCAGTCAGCAATATTTTGCATTTGTTGCTCATCTTTTTTTTCGATTTTTTATATCTCGTCTTGGACCACTGAATAAGTATTATGGAAAAACTGAATTGAATGTACGGTATATTTGAATAAACAATTTTGTTGAATTTGATGCGATACATTAACTATTCAGTGTTGTTAGATTTTTAGTGATATAAAAAAAGTAGTGAAATGTTGATAACGTTTAAATATTGTTTTTCGATTTTTATATTTTTTTTATAATATATACGATACTTATTCTTATAAACATAAAAGATTGATAAAGAAATGTGCAGCATTACTTTAACGCTATGTCACAATTCCCAACCCTTAAAAAACATCCAATAGCCAAAAAGTCGTAAAACAACTCAAATAATTCGTTATTTAAAAACATATATTCCTGTTACTTAATAATTTCTTATAGTTCTTTATATCTAATACTTAATAAAAATACTGTAGTGTTATCCACAATCGGAGTATTTAGCAAGCATGTATAATTTCAGTGTTGTATAAGAACTTTATATGTTCTATATTGCGAATTGTAAACAAATTGCGACTATCTTTCATATAATATTCTATTATACATGAGATGAATTACTCGCGAACAAGTCAGTTTAAAAAAAACTCCGCAGTGAGAAAAATGTAAATCTTTCACCGAATTTGAATTGTTGAAACGTTTTACGTTTACACGTGCTTTGCCACTAACGACCCGAGATCGTTGTTAGTGATATGTGGACACGTACAAAAGATCAACAATTCAAAATTGATATTAAAATTATATCAAGTACACTCAATAGATAACGTAAATTAAATCGTTCACCAGTATATGAACATAAAAAACTCCCATTCTTAATCTAACTCTGCTTTGTCATTATTGGCAAGTCAGAAAAGTAAAATAAAAACTCATAAATAATGTAATCTAAATCATTTATTTCCCCATTCTTTAATTGCTTTGCAATTTTAAGGAAAGTAAGAAGGCAAACGATTTGCAGAGAATCAAGATAAAATTTACTCCAAAAGCATCATATGTTACTACGTCAAAACATGTGTACATACAAGCTAATACATGATTGAAACAGGGCCACTTACTGTTGGAGCTCGACTCACACCTAAGTGACTCATTTCGCAAGTTTACTTTTATCTTGTGTAATTTTGTAGGATCATTTGTGCAGTGGTTAACGTAATAAGCTATCGAATTTTAGAAATCAATGGCTTTTTTTATGCTTAAAATAATCTATTCTAGCAATCCAACCCAAAAGAGAGAGGAACGAGAAAGAATCCTAACGGATAGTTCTGTCCGTGTATCCTTATGACCTACTTTTTATCAAACAAAGAAAGAGAAACTGAGTAACAAGCAGGTTTCGCAGAAAAATGCTCTGTTAATACAGTGCTCCGCAACCGGTGTGCCGCGGCACATCGGTGTGCCGCCGGACGATGCTTTGTGTGCCGCATCGCAATTTTCTAACGTTTTTATATAGATATTGACTTGCGGTGTGCCGTGAAATTTCGGAAAAAATAGTTTGTGTGCCGTGGAAGAAAAAAGGTTTCGGAGCACTGTGTTAACATACCATTAAGAGATCATATGATTCAAAATGTGATTGGTTATTGACAAAAAAAATAGCAAATGATATATAGTTGAGTGGAAAAATAATTTAATAGATGATGGATTGCGTATATACAATTTATAACTGTTACAATCCCAATAATTCAATAACACAAGTACAACGCTTAAAGTCCCATTGGAAAAATCTTAATAATAATAGGGTATAAAAGATTTTTGAATTTCTGGAGTATTTCTTTAATTTTTGTTTGTTATTGTAATTATCGTGAACGTGAGTAGCTGAAAATAAATTTACTACAGGGTATTTCAGAAAATTAGCACTTATTTACTACGCATCGTCGTTTTACTACAACGATGACGTTGCTCCACTTTAGTCACGACTTTCAGGACCCACAGTAAACATGGCCGATCATTGGCAGCATTGGCTGTATTTACGGAACACAAAAAACAGTTTACGTTTTTGTAAACAATATCACGTGTTCGTTAATTTTACGAACACACCTAAGTCGGACCATAATACGGCGAGGTAGTAGTCTGATATAAAGTACACGATACACAAGATCCCGAACGAAGACGCTCCGTCAAAAAAACCGTTATGTAAATTTTCGAACGAGACCGTTCCATGTTCAAAAGCTCGCTCTCAATTTCGAACATACAGCTACACCCAAAAATATTACGTACTTGGATTATTGGTGTCATTAAAAACATCTATTATTCTATAATTTTTGATATCGACTGACGGTGCTTGATGGAATTTCAATATCAAATGTAAATTATTAAAACTTTGTACGGTTGCGCATGTGTATTATATCAATTTTGCTAGTACGGTAAGATTTTCTATACTTATAACAAATTAGTGTTTTATGATAGTATCGAATTACATTTTGTTTTTTCTTGGTAATTTTTTTTGAATATATGTAAGTGGATAAAAAAAAATTAAAAAAATAGCAATCTTTCAAAATGTTTTTTTTTTATGATAAGCGAGATAATTTTTATAATAAAATTTGCTTTTGGGCCGAAATATTTTGAGTCACATTGAAGTATCACTTTTAAGGTGTTAACCGTCACTTCTTGATGGAAAGGCATGATATTTTAAATAATAAAAACCAGTTCATCATCGCTTGATCAGGCTCGTGATGAGCGAAACCTATATTGTGAAAATAAGAATGAAGTATGCTTATATATTTTGATTTTCAGATTGGAAACGTTTAAAAAGTGACAGTGATTCCTCAACTATTGCTCCATCGCATTTTAAAAAATGTAATCATTCAATATTTGCCAGAAATAATATAAGATTTGTTGTTTTACAATGTTCCAATATGACGTTATATAAAATGTATTTCACATTCACACGATGAAAAATTATGTTATCGTTCCACAGTGCGACCGTTTTTCCGTTACGTCACTATAAAAACAATTTATATTCCCGTAGAATATCTGGTGCACCATGCACGTAAAAAGACCCATAGAAAACAACCAACGCAAAACAAAAAGCTACCTGAGTTTAAAACAGCGCAGGTGTTTCTTTGGGAGTAAATCATTGCACGTGTGCTACGGCGGACAGGTCCTGGCCGAGATTTCCCGAACACAGCCGAAGCCCGCCGATGTTGGAAGCTCAACAACTCGCCCCGGGCGGAGCAAGACTATGGAGAGATGGAACATTAGCTGTGATTAACACTGTTCGATGGCCTTATATGCGCCGGGGTTTTTTTTCTCGTTGATATCGGTCGAGATTATTATTTTGATATTACATGCGTGATATTCGAGGCGTATTGTATTTTGGGTCACAGTATTATGATAAAACTTTCGAATACAATACATCGAAAATTACACTTCAATTTTGATACAGACGTACATTTAAAATCTAAAACCTAACGTGATATTATGTTTTCAAACAATATTCTCTCCGTTACCGTTGTTATATCCGTATAATAAATGTATGTAGTCGTATAAATAAAACTTCTTTCTAATTTAGCTATAAGAATTAACAATATTTTTTTTTAATTGTGACTCATAAATTATTTACATGTTCTTGACAGCAGCTTTCATCACTGCGCTTTACCTTCGTACTGCCTATTGATAGTAGAAAAAATATTAGTTAATTATTTTACTTCACTCAGATATATTTTGCATGATTACCAGTAAATTATTTTATTAGTTCTAGGTAAAAATTAATTTAAATTTTGTATGATTACGCTTCTTTTAATTTTTATTAAGCAGTCGATAGTTTTGAGCAAAACCTGTCGTGGAGGTAATAAAAATTGGGTTTTGTCTATTTAAATATTAAATGTCTTCAAAAAAATTTTGCTCACATTGAAGGGCCATTTGTAATGAAATAAGACAAAACGTTGAAATTAAAATAGGACTCAGTTTTTTTTTTTGTTGTAGTAATTGTCTGCAATCATTCTCCTTATATCAGGGCTGCTTATTTTTTCCGGAGGATGGGCAAATTTCATATTTTATAATCAACATGCTTTTAAATCCCATTATGAATATGTTTACCAACTTGAGTAAACAACAAACAAATATTTTAATATTAATCTGATATTTCAGTTCGGAAAATGATATTAATTGTCATAAAGTTTAAAAGTCATTGTAATGAAAGAAACGGCTTAAAAAATACATAATAAATGAATCCGATTGTCAGTTGGAGGTTTGTTAGGATGCTTATATATTTTGAAAAGTCTAAAAGATATCATGCAGTTGTAAAATATAACATTTAATGTCAGTGATTATTGCTTAAAATATCCTATGGTAGTGTTTATATTGTAGAAATTGTATGTACTATAAAGATATAAAACAACCTTTTATTTTCATTCATACTTTTGATTGAACCCCGTCATTTTATTTTATTTACTTATAAAAAATAATTAATTTACGTAACTTGATTGACTGCCTGCCTGCTTGAAGCCTTTAAAAAACGTGAAATATTAAATCATCTTTTCTAACTAATTCATATTTTTTGCGGCAATATTATTTCTCTTAATAATAATTGAAAACACAGTAAGAGATATTCACAGTGTGGTCCCATCTTATTAACTCATTCCCTGCTGAGCATTTTAAGGGATATTCCAACACCTAGAATTAATTAGTCTTATTGAGTTTGTCAGGACAAATCAAGCAATGCATTAACTTAAACATTATCGAGTACAAGAAGGTTTTAAACTCTATTAATTCATATATTTTCGGGTATCAGCTATCTACACAGTAAAATCAGCCGTCTCAACAGTCGGGACGTTAACAATGAGATGGTTAACAGATTCATGTGTGATATCATACTCAATATGTATTATTTATAACGCACATAATATTACATCTATAGTATGGAGCTAAGATAAATGATTCAAATATACATATTAATAATCGATCACTTCAAAACTTATGATCTCCAAAAAACGTTTATCGTTAACAATACGGATTGTTTTTAAAACAAATATAACATGAAGTTTATTTAGTGAAATCAAATTTGCAATCACTTGCGCATCAGAAGATTTCCTAGCCACCTTTTTAAAAATCATTTTATAATATCGATTACCTTTTCAAGGAACATTGAAGAAAGATCAGTGTGATATCATTCATATCAATGTTGGTCGTGTAGTCGTATGTTCAGCGGTTTAATACCATCGTCCACTCAGTTACTGGGTAACTAAAATTTTCATAAATTGATTTTTCAACGGATTTTCATTTATTATAATCATCAATGAAAGTATTTATGCGGAACGTTTTCAAAGATATACACGCACACGTATAACGTTCCTCAAAATGGAGTGAATGAAAAGCTATGAGTAATATACTCCTGTATTTTCCCTTATTTACCCTACGAACAAGGTTGTGCGAATGATTTTCTGTCATCGAGCATTGCTTAAGAAAAAAGCTCGTTTGTGATGTGTGACTCAATAATACCCCAATTGTTTTGAAACATCGTGTACTGACAATAATTGTACGATGTTATGGTTATATATAATTAGTTAAGTATGGGAGCTCAAATAGTTTTACACTCACAATTTCCTTAAATTGATAAATTTCTTTGAAGTCTTTGTTGAGACTTTTTGGAAAAAAGTAACGTTAATTCTCGTATTAAAATACAGTAATTAACTCTTCTTGTCACAGCTCATATAATTCGAGTTCTGCGGCTTAAAATGAGTAATGCTTTCGACAAGAGCATTTTTTGCGATACCATCAAAAGCAGTAACTTTTAATTAAAACCAAGAGACGCAATGTTCATCAAAAATTTAAGGATTTCAAAATACCTTTAACATACATTTAAGATTGTATTTCTGGATTTTAAAGTACTATAGAAAATTAAACAAAAGAAATTATTTTTTTATGTCAAGTCTACATTTTTGACGACATTTAAAAAATACGTGCACTTACAATGTCATTTCACACAATATACAAAAATAAATATTATGTGAATCCTGTCTAAAGCATACACAAGACAAATAATTAAGCATTCGATAATATGCAAAATCCGTTTTAATAGTTACAATCAAAAGTAGCTTTTTTTACTTAAAATTTAAATCATTCTTCACTTTTAAGGTGTTAACTGTCACTTCTTGATGGAAAGGCATGATATTTTAAATAATAAAAAAACATTTATTTAGTACTTATTTCCACAATATATTTTTTGATCAGGACCGGTTTCGCTCATCGCGAGCATTATCAACTGAGATTATTATCAGTTGATAATGCTCGCGATGAGCGAAACCGGTCCTGATCAAAAAATATATTGTGGAAATAAGTACTAAAAACAATGTTTTTATTATTAAAAAAATAAATCATTCTATTTATTCTATATTGTAACCAAATTACAATTCAATATTTATATCAACGCTACAGCTAAAAAAATTCAATAGTCAAAAAACGCCATTTCTGTTAATATTGTAAAAGTGGACATAGCAGGCGTTGTTTTTGTTTGCTTGAATGTCTCAAGAGCAATAATTGCAATAACTCAGTAGTCTGTCCTAGTATACAGAAATTTTATTGCTCTAGTGAAATTCAAAGTTTCGTACAATTTGAGTCTACTCACAAAAATAATGACGCTACAATACTGTTTCATAGACACGGTAGTTTGCCATCGAGTCTGTGTGGACAATTCATTTATCGGTTGGATTGACTAAAATTTTTATCCCACATAGAGGATTTCATCCCAGTAGATATCCTTTCGGGGATACGAGTTCGTGGACAGTGGACACCTCAAACAAATAGGACGAAACTCAAGACCGTGACCACTTGGCTAAAGTACCGGCAGACATAAACGCACAATTGTGTGCACCAATATTCTCTCAAATATGCTAATTTCGGCCTGTATAAGAATAATCCTTTGTTCACGCGGTGTGGCACATCCGTGCATTTTACGAGCGATCAAAATTCAAATGACGCCAACCGATAAAAGCGCACTTAAACGCATAGAGCAAATTAGTGGAAAATTTCTAAATCACAAAGTTAGGGCTGTGAAACTTTTACAGTATATCTCTAGATCAGTGGTTCTCATGTGCGCCCACCGGAAGATTTTCCTGCGGCCTCCAACAGTTGTATAGTAAATATTGATATTTAAAAAAATGTGTTTTTACAAATGAATTTGTAAAATTATTATTATTTTAAAATTGACTGAATAAACCTGACTTATCCAGCATTTTGTCGAGCTTAAGTATAGGACCGTTTTAATAATAAAACTGTTCAAAAATTTTGGTCGAAGTTATACGTTGACCATGAATCAAGTCAATATAAAGAATTAACAACAATTGCTTTATTAATGTTGACGATTTTACCTATAACTGTATATTGTGTAAGATCATTCAGTGTAATTCACTACATAAAAAATAAATATCGAAACTATTCTTATCACAATTAGTACGGCCACGAGACATTTCCATAGGACATCTGATGTTTATAATGCGGCCACAGTGAAATTTCACGTGACAACCACTACTCTAGATCATCGGGACATTTTAAGGATAATGTGAAAATTCAAATTATGTTCCAATATAAACTACGAAATTATACTTAAAGGTGTTGGATAGGACGCAGTTTCTATCGTTATTTGTGATAAAAATATTTAAGAAAATAAAAAAAAACCTTTTTTTTTAATAAAACTTTCAAAATAAACCAATTTTTTATTCAGATTAAAATAAATAAATATTCTGTCACCGGATTAGTAATCTATACAGTGAACAGTTAGTGGAATAGCGTTATTAAAAAAACGCCCCAATCAACTGAGTCACTTCTTAAACAAAAACTATTTAGGTCATTTTATAGAAAGAAAAACTTTTCAGCTATAAATAAATTGTACCAGGGAATTAAGTTTTATGAAATGCATGAAGTTAAATCTTTGAAATCGATAATAACACTGCAATAATTTATTGCTGCTAGTAGAAAAAAATATTATATAATTCGCTGTTTCACGTCTACAAATAACCACGTGTCACAAATATATTATTAGATCTTTTCGAATAATATTTTGACGGCTCTATGATAAGGGGATCTAAATGGTTGAACAATTCAAGACGCAAGCTGGGTTAAAATATATAAAAAATACACATTTTAGTCAAGTCTCAAATTGGCACGTTTAGCAATTTATACTGCAATTAAATGCAATTTTGTGACACTAAGGAAAATGTATGCTTAAATCCTGGGCTTTGGAATCGGTGTTGGAGTTATAGTCGTGAAAAACGAACGACTCCGGATACTTATTACTAAAAATATCTAGATAAACAATTTGCCAGATTAGTTGGTTGAATTTGAAGCACATACATAAGAAAGGTATGAAAAAACCTGATAAAGTTAAGTTTGTTTAGTCGGAATGTTGAGGAGGTGTTGTTGGTCAACATCATAGTCAGAGTCGTGTTTTTATCGATGACTTCTCAACCCTGCTTAAAACTCTGACATCTAATCTGAAAGCTCTTGAGAAAAAATGGTTTTGACACAGTTGTAGAAGATTTGAATTACTGCTGAAAACAAATAATATACACAGGTGCCAGTATTGCTAATATATACATTCTGTACACTTTTCGAAACTTTTAGTGTTGTGTGATTGCGTCAAATCATAATTAATATATTTAAGAGTATGGCATGTTATTCCAACTAAACTAGTTTCACAATAAATATTTCCAAACTTATTATTACATCCAACGCAATTCTAAAATATATTAAAATAAAATTAACACTGTAGTAACCGCATTTCTCAAAATATCTACGGTTTGATTAATGTGCTAATACCAATTTCCGGAAAACAGCCGTAAGAGGTGTGCAGTTTTACGACTCCATATACAAAAAAAACTAAAAGAGTAAAACAAAATGACAAAATGACAAAAAACCTACAAACTTTACTACCCGTATTCATAAACGCTAATGCCACCTCCTAGCATCTCATTAATCAAATCCCTGTACTGATTGACGCCTCCCCTTACCAGCCTAATCCCGGTTTACGATTTTAAACGTGGTGATAACTTTACTCGTGCAAACGAAACGCGTTTTATTACCTATGGCGGAGACGTCAACAATCTGCACGCGGCTTTCAGAAAATGCTCCATAAGTAATGAAAACTTCTGTGACATTTTTTCCATGAAATACTTATGCATAAAAAAGCTTATAAACAGCACAGGTAAGCAACATTTTTTGATTAGAATAGCAATTACAATTAGAAATTGTAACGGTAAGTTGATCATTCCAAATAAAATTTAGCTTAAAAATGTTAGCCAGTTTTAAGGAATAAGTGTATAATTTTATAATATTTATTAAAAAAATATTTGCAGTAATTTATCTCACAAAATATTTTAAGCCTCTTTCATGCCACTTTCAAATTAAAAAAAAACATTAGAATTGCCTACAAAGGAATCAAAATCAAGGTGCTGCAAAGACATCCATTTTGTATACATTTAAATATAATATAATGTTTAATAGATTGCTTATTTCTTGCGATGCTTTTTATTGGCAATCAATCAGTTATGTTTATTGTATTTGTGACTACTTAATATTAAGTTCACATTGCTTTTAATTAAATGTAGTAGAAATCAACTGCGCTGTTAACATTTTTGGCTTCTGTTAAAAAGATTGTCAATTGCTGTCCTCTGGTGTTTTCTGATGCAGTGCAATAACTTCGCTCACCCAATTGGCAACAGCCATTCCTTCACTAATCCGTGCGGTGTAAACTATTTTATCTAAATTAAATCTCCAGTAAATTAGTTAATGTAACACAGAATTGCTAGAAGTTTAGTTAAAGTTGACTTAGTTTAAATTGACAGGATGTAAAGTCTTTACGTCACACCACATTTTGGTGTAATACCAAAATTACGACTAATAAACAAACCCTTAAATAAAGTGCTATGCTAGTACAATGGTGAAATTTTATTTTAGCCATGATTCAGTTACAAATTATAACAGAATATTACACCGTACCGTCCAAAAGAATTTTTGTTTCATTAACATTTGAGGAAAGTACGTAGCTATAGCCAAAAACCTATGTCTATATTTTAAAATACATATGAACGCGAAAGATAGTTCTGATGAAGGCGTAAGCCAAAATAGCTATCAACTATAAATCTTATTAATTTTGGAGAACTAAAATACATTGCTAGCGTTTTCAACGTCTTTTAAATGAGCGCTTTTCAAGGTGTAAAAAATACCAATGTATTTTAGTTCTACAAAATTATTTTTTTTAGATATGGTTGATAGCTATTTCGGCTCTCTCCATCGTCAGAACTATGCTTAAACGAATATTTGTTTATCTGTATATAGCTATGTAGAAAAGGTACACAATACATCTTCTCTCCTGTTTAACGACCTAGCTTGTTTCTTGCTCGCAATAAAACTAAAAATTGTAAATGAATCAAATAATGCGGCAATACCAATAAATTGACATATGTAACGGAAATGGTCTATTACCGAAACAAAAAAAACACCCCGCAAAGGGTTATACAATGTTGATCGATATATATTAGTTTGTTCGTTAAGAGTCCTTTGTGATAGTTAATATCTATTGATTTCAAGCTGTTTAAAAACCGTCATCTTGCGACCTTTATTACAAAGATGCAAACACTTAGGCGCTGTGTTTGAATTTATATTATGTCATTCCTTTGTAACGTGATTAGCGAATTGTGAATCTGTTTTTTTACTGTTGAATGATCTGACATGTTCCATTGCTATGGTAAGAACCAATCGGTTGTAAAACGCAACCCGATCAAAAAAAATAATAGAGAAAATGCCCAATATTAATTAATTATTAAGAACGATGGTTCCATATACTTGGCCCTATCTCAGGCAAATGTTATTATTATTCTCCAAAGAAAACGAAAATAATCTTACTATATAACCAACAACAAAACATTCCGAAACAAGTTTCGTGCCATTTTATCCATGTATGGATATTTCGTAAGTATCGAAAAAGAAAAACGAGTTTTATTTGAAACCTGAAAACGAGTCCTGAGGATAGGTGTTAAAATGTGAACATCTTACAAAATATATTATTTAAACACTAATTTCGAAAGGGTGATGTTTTGATTTCTAAAACAACTCACTTTCGACTTATATTATATATCAATATAAAAACAAATCTCGATTGACAGTACTAATTTCATAAACTTAGTTGGACACGTATGTTTACAGCATGTCCTAGTGCAATGGTCAATTATCTTTTCATTTAGACTTGAACTCTAAATAGCTTGTTTATTATAAACGGAGATCACATTTTTATTTTGCAAATAGATTTTTGTGGCATCAATTTGACACGCTACTGACAAAAGCAATCATAATATTCAAGTATACTGGAACAAAAATATTACAAAGCTAGTGTAAGCGGAATGCGTCATAAATATGGATGCCTGTCTATCAATAAATATTTTTCCTGGATAAATGTTTCTTAAAAATTAAGGAGTCGCGTATTTTTCAAATAATGTTTTTTAATATCTTAATTTTGCTAAATATTTTGGTATTGCAAAACATATCCGTGAATCGTAATAAATCGAAAATAGCATTCCTTAGTCGAGATAAGAATCTTATTGTCAACAAAGTATTATTGTTATAATAAATATACAAAACATCTTGGAATGTCGACTGTCACGAATTTGCAGAAATTTTCTGGAATATTGTGTTATTTATCCGTGTGTGTTAACATAATTATAACATATTTTTCTGTTTTCTGGTCCGCATAACGTATTTATTATTATTATAAAATGGCGCTAGGGGCCGTTAAGGTCCATGGCCGACTGCACAACCTCTCTCCAGGCATCTCTGTCGAGCGCTCTTTCTCTCCAGTTGACTATCCCCAGCCTCTCAACATCCTTTTGAATGTTATCCGCCCATCTCCGTCGAGGGCGACCGAGAGGTCGGGTGCCAGCTTGTGTTTCTTCATAAGTCTTATGGAGAGCTCTAGACTTCTCAGATCATACAACGTGACCCGCCCATCTGAGCATTCTCGATCTCAAGACATTAATGACTCTTGGTTTGTATCGGTCGAAGAGCTCAGCGTTTGTACGAATGCGCCACCGGTGGTTCTCATTAACGGGTCCAAGTATTCTCCAGAGGATTCTGTTTTCAAATACTTGGAGGGCCTTTTCTTGTTTCTCTGTTAAGCCCCAGGTTTCACATCCATACATGACTATCGGTTTAATGATCACGTTGTACACCCGGCACTTGGTTTTGATGGACAGCATTTTGGACCTAAACAGACTATTTAGCGCGAAGTACGCTGCATTTCCACTTCTCAGTCGGTCAGCAAGCTCCAAAGTCATCTCATTCCTAGAGGAAATATTAGAGCCCAAGTACTTGAAAGAGAGGTTCTCTCAAACGAGGAGTTTCTTATTACAATGTCTCCAGAGGGTTCGTTGCCTCTTGTCATTTTCAAATACTTAGTCTTTCCCACATTCACTCGTAGATTTAACCTTTTTGCTGTGTCCTCCAAAGGAGTGAAAATATTTTTTATATCGTCTTCAGATTCTCCGAGCACCACTAGATCATCCGCGTAGCCCAATATTTTGTGGGACCCATTCAGTATAACTCCACCTTCTGCTTTCATTGCCTCTCTTACGGCTTTCTCTAAAGCTAGGTTGAATAGCATAGGTGATAAGGAGTCTCCTTGTTTTAGTCCTGCTGTCACCTCAAAAGATTCTGATAGACTACCCTGCATATGAATTCTGCTCTTGGATCCATCCATACATACTTTTATTATATTTATAAGTTTTGATGGTATTTGGAATTCCTTCAATATCTTCCAGAGAGCTTCTCTATCTATAGAGTCATATGCAGTTTTAAAATCCACAAAGAGGCAGTGAACATTTTGGGCGTATTCCCATTTCTTTTAAAATATTTGGCGTAGTGTAAAGATCTGATCAGTGGTGCTGCGGTTTCTCCTAAAGCCGCATTGGTAGTCACCAAGAATGTTTTCGGCATACGGCAGAGCTTTTTCGAGAATAATATTTGACAGAACTTTGTATGCAGTAGTAAGAAGAGAGATGCCACGATAGTTTGCACAGTTGAGTTTGTCTCCTTTCTTGAAGATAGGACAAACCAGTGACTCTTTCCACTCTTCGGGGATCTTTTCTTCTTCCCATATTTCTTGCAGTAATTCAAGCAGCAAAAACATATATGCGGGTCTAGCAAGGAAAATATTGAATATTTCTGGTAAAAAAGAACCAAAGCTATTGTATATTGATCATATAAATGTACTCTTATTATAAAATGCTATTACTTGTGATTTATTTCTGAATGACATCGTTAACGGCAACAATTAAACTTGTCTATCGTTTTGCTTAAAACAATCTTTTGTATATTTAAGCACCTACTGAACAGTGAATTGTTATCATGTATTAGTATGTCGTAAAATCTTTGATAAGATAAAATACTCAATTTTAATCATCTCATATAGATATGATTAATTTACAAATCTTGTATACGATCCACCTTCGTGAATCATTCTAAGGAAACTTTTTGCTGGCGACGTGATTTAGTCTGCAGGATTTTATTATCCTGTCAGTTAAGCTGACTCCTTGCACAGAAAGATCTGTAATTACCTAACGAGCATCAACCATTGGCATCACTAGATTGACGCTCTTTTTATCTCATCTTTGAATCAAAACACCTTTTTATACGACTTTAATTTCTTAATGCGTGCGATTAATACGTGTCAATAAATGACACGCTGTAGCCGTCAATACAATACGTTTGTCTTAAATTAAACATAGTATATATTATAATTGACAAATTCAAATCCGTTTTAACCCGCTTTCTTGGCATTGAGGTACAATCGTAAATACTATTCTTTCCATACTTTTTGAGAAATTTGGTTAACAATCTAACTTGTGAAGGGTTAGAATGTTTCCATCAGGAATACTTTGTACAGTAAACCCCCCAATAATGAAGAGATAGGGGGATCATTACTGGGGGGCTCATTATTGGGGGGTTAAGATTACATATTATTTTTTAATTAATTAATTGATCATAAGTATGTATATTACTTAAGCATATACGGATTCAAAATTATTAAAGTCATGCACATTATCAAGACATGTGAATTTAGAGACACGAGACAATGCGCGACAGTATTTTAAATACAGATTTGTATGAACTATTTTTATGAAAGCCTAATTAGGAGTTTTATTTTTTTCATTATTCGGGAGATTTAACTCATTATTGGAAAACCTGCCGCAAATGTTATTGGGGGGTTCATTAGCGAGGAGCTCATTATTGGGGGGTTTACTGTATTTGCATTGCATTGAATGTTAATACGGGTTAAAATACAACATTCAAATACAGTATAATTTTACTTACGATATCGACTGAAGGTATGCTTGGTGGAATTGCAATATCAAATAAAAGGATTGATTATAAATCAATATCCAACACAATTAATAGTAAACTGCTGTGAAACTTTGTACGTTTCCACATATTTGTCACTCACAACCGGGATTTCAACATTCAGCATTTTCAAGCATTCTATCACACGGTCGCATTATTTTTATGACAATCATTTTTAAATTTGAATTGTTACAACATCCCGGGTCTCGCCTTTCATCAGTTCTGTTGCATCCGTGTGATAGAATGCCAGATACTGCCGAAAGGCGAAATCCGTGTCGTTATTAACAAAACATGTGGAATCGTACAAAGTTGTAACAATTCAAATTTGATTTTGAAATTCCATAAAATACCTTCAGTCGATATCATAAATTACATTTATTTTTATTTGATACTATATACAAAATTGAATGCAATAATAATCAAATCCATAATTATTAAAATTATTCCAGATGTATATTTTGCTTCATGCTTTAAGGTCTATGTATTATATTTTGTTTGTACTCGTATCTAAACAATGTTAACTGTTTACTATGTTTCGGTTCTATATCAACAATATGATCGATTGCTTGAAGATGTCGAAAAACGAAACTTTTATGGAAAACACAATGATCTAAATAATTGAGATTTTTTACATGAAAATGCTATGTAAATCGTTAGGACATCACAAAGGTTAAAAAACATGATCGTAAACTTCAGTGCTGTAGCAAATTCTATCTCCGAAAAAATACGGGCTCTTTTAATAAATATTACATTAATTTGTACAATTTGTAATTTGATACTCTTAGACACCCTATTGTATTTTCAAACTGTTTAATTGAATGTTCAACTAGATATACATATTATATTCGATTTATTAAGGAACTGCGGTTTAAATTGAGGGAAATGGTCCGTATCCAAGGGTCAATAAACACCGTGAAGCGCAGAGAAATGAGTTCAGAACCACAAAAGTACACCAAAAGTAGCAAACACGGCCGATTGTGGACATTAATCAGACGTTGGTGAAGCGCCTGCGCGAAACGGATGTCATAAATCTAATTACCGTGAGAATTTAAAGGATATATTGCCTTCGTTGCGATAAAAAGCAAAATTACTAATATTTTTAAATATGAATTAAAATCAGTCCTGATCTCATGATCCTTTGATCAAATTGAGACTATCCATATAGGCTAGATCTATCTATTATTTTTTTTATGTTCGTAACTAATTGTATTTTCTCATTTGGTATTTGAAATAATATTGCTTAATTAACTACCGCTGTTTTAAATAATAAAAAATGTGTTTTTATTATTTAAAATATCATGCCTTTCCATCAAGAAGTGACAGTGAACATCTTAAAAGTAACTACAGCTGATTGAAAAATATTTATATCTAATAATATGGAAGTAGTCAGCCGACTTTTTTGTCACACAATAATGATTAGCAAAACAATTAAATACTGTACAACCTCGATTATTCGGACTAATTGGTGATGAAGATAGTCCGGAAGTTTATATCTGGATATTCAAAAAAGCTCATAATTGACCGAAAGGACAAGTGTATTCAGTATTAATCATTTATATTTCTTTAGATTAATAAATGGCTTCAATATAAAATTATTTTTTATTATATCCTCATCATTTAAAATTTGGAATCCAGGATCATTTGAATAAATCGCGATCAATTTTTCTGAAAACAAACGTTCAATTCGTATCGAAAAGGACGATTACTGATCCGTATTTTACTTAGGACTTGTTGGAGCAGTTGCATAAAAAACAAATGCAACGATCAAAATGTTAAGATTGTACTGCATCATGTTCGTAAACAGTGGACGCAATTTGTCGTGTGCATATCAGCAAATTCGTTATATTTTTATTTGTTTCGACCAATTCGGATAATCGAAAATCCGGATAATCGTGATCCGGGTAATCGAGGTTCTACTGTATACATATTGCACTCTAATCTTAACATATAGCTGCATTGGATTAATTATTCAACTCTCCACATTGCCTGGTGGTATGAAAAGAGAACAAAATATATTATGACATACTCATTTACTGGGTTATGTATCCTCTTTCTGTAGAGCCAGATTTCGCTATACGCTGTTTGTACACGATTCTTCTATTATGAATTAAACATTAGGTTAAAATGTTCGAATTTGCGAAATGTTTCGTAGCTGAAAACGTTTGGAAGACCCTGGTCTAGAGTAAATTCTACATGAAAAATTTAAAAATATTAATTAAATTATATTATGTCATCAACGCAAGAAGAAAAAACATCACAAAAATGAATCCCCTTGCTAAATATCTGAAGTGATTTTTATATAAAAAAAATATTTTTAAGAACCTTAACAGAATTTGAATTTAGACTTCATGTCTATCGTAAAGTAAAGCTCTTTTCATTAAGCTAATGGTCCTGAATGAATGTTGTATTAACAGCTTGATCAGGATACGTTAATTTTGAATTTATGAATAAAAAATATGCATATGGACATGTTGTTTGACTGTGAGTTGCCATTGTATATTAAAATAAAAAAATATAAAATTACCACACACTCATAAAAAATAACCAAACCTAGTTATTAACTTTTTGTCATTGTCGTTATAGTCTGATGGAATTGATTCATACGCAAGCCATACAATATATGTCTTAATTCAAAAATATTTCATAATAAGTTTTCATAAAAATGTCTGATTCAAATATATAGTATTATTTGCTATTGAAAAATTTCGACTGTGCTATGAAATATTTCATTTATATGATACTTCTATGGCAAACGGAGAAAACAAATCATAAATAATTTTGAAATTGGAAATTTGACGACTAAGAACAAGAAAAAATTAAACATGACCATCATACATTCCTGTGACTTCATAGATTTGTTATACTATTTTATTTAATGAAAAAAAATCTTGTACTTTTATAATTCGTCATTTTTAATTGACATGGAATCAAATTAAACAAAATATGTTATGAAGCTTTAGTTGGAAATTACTAACGAAAGATAGACTACACGTAATAACAATTGAACAACAGTGTTGAAGAATATTTTTATATGACCAATAAGTATTGGATTCATTAAAAGAAAGATTTTTTTTGCATTTTTTTCAGCAATAAACTGGTTGATTTTCAATATTAATGTACATGTATATAATAAAAAAAAACTAAGACTTGTTCTAACGAAACAATTCGCAGCTCGTCATAATTTAACATATTTCCTGCTGATCCAGTTGAAGGATATTCAATCACTAAATATTTTGTCATAGTTAACACGCTTGAGATGTTAGTAGTCAATAGGTTATTAATCAATGTCTGAAAGGACAGACAAAATGAGATTGATCGGAAGCAAGAAAATGTAACAAATAAACAACGTTATATAAATATTCTTTTTATTAATTGTGATTGGATTCCAAACTGATCCAAAATACTATAAATTAAATAAAAAATAAATGTTCTTTATACTAATACAGCATTCTCTATTTAACTGCTATCATGTGTATTGCCATCAATCATTGAGAGTCGTTCTGACTTTCTTCATTACATCCTTAATACAATTCGATAATTAAGAAAAATCTTTGAGAATATAACACAATAAAAGCAAACAAATTACCTCTTTACTTCGGCGATTATGGCTTCGTTGTTTTTAAAACTGGAAGGGTTTTACATTATTTTAAATTCTGGTTATTAAATATGATGCATCCGTAGGTGTTTGCTTGATTTGCCGTTGTATGGTCATGTTGCAGATTACTCAGAGCAGTGTTTCCTGTAATCAGAAAATTTATCATCATGTTCTGCTTTCTGCTATATAATATGTAAATAAACGAATTCGCAAAACAAGGGTTCAATTAAGGAATACGTCAGAGCTGTAGGAAAAATCATAATTTATTGTACTTCCCCATTTCACAAGCTGTATATTTTACATAACAATATTATTAGTAAATTTGAATTGTTGCAAATTTGTACGATTCTATATGTCTTATCACAAACGACCCGGGTTTCGCCCTCCGGCATCTTCAGGAATTCCATCGCACGGATGCAACAGAACTAACGTAAAACAAACAGTTAGCATTGTATATATAATATATTAAAATCATTATCAACAGGAATCTACTTACCAATAGGCAAGCAAAACATTGCAGCTGAAAAGAATGTAACAATATTAATCCAATAATAATTAGTTATAACAATTTTCATTAACGATCTTGCTAATGAGTTGTCGTTATTGAAATGGGGTTTTCAACAAATTTAAATCAAGTAATTAAATTATAAATGTGTCTTCTTTTATTTAAAGGATACGTAATATCAAACATCTAGTGATGAGACATAAGAATTATCGTCATGAGATTGTCGATTCATTGAACCGATCTCACGTAAAGAGTACAACAAGGGGGAGTTGGGAAGATTGAGTTGATCGTTAAGAATGAAGTTTGAATTTAATAACTGGCCTCTATTAATTTCTAAAATCTCCTGATAAAACAATTTATGGTCCCCCGTGTTATGATGTAACAATTGAACTCCCTTATCCGCGTCAAACCAATGTCCCTCCGACAACAAATGGTTTGCAAACGTAGAAGTATCCTTCTTCAATCTATACACTACCTATAGAACACTTAGCTGCTTATACGTACCCTTTACGTGAGATCGGTTCAATGAATCGACAATCTCATGACGATAATTCTTATGTCTCATCACTAGATGTTTAATATGATGTATTCTTTAAATAAAAGAAGACACATTTATAGTTTAATTACTTGATTTAAATTTGTTGAAAACCCCATTTCGATAACGACAACTCATTAACAAGATCGTTAATGAAAGTTGTTATAGTTAATTATTATTGGATTAACATTGTTACATTCTTTTCAACTGCAATCTTTTACCTGCCTATTGGTAAGTAGATTCCTGTAAATAATGATTTTAATATATTATATATACAATGCTAACTGTTTGTTTTACGTTAGTTCTGTTGCATCCGTGCGATGGAATTCCTGAAGATGCCGGAGGGCGAAACCCGGGTCGTTTGTGATAAGACATATAGAATCGTACAAATTTGCAACAATTCATATTTAATATTGAAGTTCCATCAAGCACCTTCAGTCGATATCATAAATTAATATTATTAGTGTTTCACAATTCACACAATTATGTGTTACAAATGGCATTATAGAGGAATAATCAATGACCGCATGTGTTCATTTAATATGATACTAAAAAGATAATTTACAATTATTTCAACAAACTTATATGTAGACCACTATAATCACCTCCTTCGGCTTATCATAATCAGTTAAACTTAAACAAATAAATTCATTTTCCATTACTACAATATTTCTATAATTGCTTCATATGAACATAGAGATTGATTTTGCTAATCACAAACGTCACCAATCAATGCAATACAGATTATACAGGGCTCTTTATGAAAATTGGGAGCCATAATTAACAGGTATAGAAAACAAATAGTTCATCAACCAAAACAAGAATTGACATATAATGATCAAAATATACATCATTGTAATTAAATAATTTTCCAAACTCAATGTCTTCTTTTGTATAGCGGAGATTTTAATTTGGCTTAATTTTTGTATTGATTAATATGTAATATATTTATTTCTAAATGATTTTGAAATTGCTAATCTAAAACTATTGAATTTTTTAAATGTAAATTTTTATCAGTAGTTTCTGGATTCAGTTCTTGAACCATTCGTTTAAAATATCTGGCAACCATTTCTCGAGTTGTAACAATGTTCGTATTATATTCCGCGATAATATTCGTTGTGAACAAAACTGGTCCTGATAAATTTATTTCATAATTGTGGAAATAGCATCTAAGCTTCTAAAGCCTTTTCACCATGAAAAATCAATTGACACATTGATTATAGGTTAATTGATTGTAAGGTTATGCTGTAAGTAAAGATATATATATATATATATATATATATAGTTTAGCTTATCTTTTAGATATAATGCCAGTATGTATGCAATTAGCCCTTGACGAATTTCGTTAAAAATACACTGTAGCAAATTCAAATCATGTAAATATAATAATACTATAAGTTATACTGTAATGTAAAATTTACTCGGAATTACAAGTGAACAAATTTCACAGTCGGTGTTTGGCGTGTTAATTTAATTTAGAGACAATTAAGGAAAACCTTTGTCGGTGATATATTTTGATAATCCTTTCCAGTGAAATATTTTTCAGTGTTGCCACACTGTATTAATTTTAAATAGATTTTTTTTTAATTTTTTTGAAAATCAATTAGTTTCACTGATTAGTTGTTATAGAGATGTATGAAATATTTTATTCTTCGTCAATAAGTATAAAGTATACATAATATACAAAATTATTATTTTAAAGCCATGTTAAACATAAACTTTATCCACAAGGCAATATGATCGTGTAAAATGATTTTTTCTCAAATTATTAGTATTATTCTCGCCGTTGTGTTATAACTTTTACAGAATGTGCCATTATTATTTTTTGTTGAAATGGCAACATTTTCAGTTTATGCTACTAAGGTAAGTATGCAATTTATGTTTAATATATTTTGTTATCTTTTTGTTGATGTGATTTTGAAAAATTGCACTCTGTAATTTCACGCTTCCTTGATTTCATCCGAAATACTTATAAACCGCTTACATCCATAGAAGTGAAAAATTGCATTCAAAATAATTTGCACTGTTTTGGAATTTTAAAACAAAACACATTGAAATACCAAAATAGTGATGGATAAAGCTGCAATTCGGTTCCCAGGGAACTATTTACTTTTTGTTCTGTGAGTGTGAAATTAGGAATTAATCTTTTTTATCCGTCTTTACGCAACGCAACAAAACACATGATCTGCCTGTGCATGGACAATAATTATAATTATATTAACGTCAAGTAATTTATAACACTAATTAAAAATATCCAGGCGATAAATTTTCCTCCCGGTCAATTGTTTAAATATCGAATTTGCTCGTGATTAAATTTCAATACGATACATTATCATATTAGATTGGCTAAAAAGCTTTCAGTATAAAAGATAACTTAGCAACCCTAACGATAGTCGGTGTCGATAAGTTTGTTGTCGTTCTTGAAAAAGAATTTTGGTGCAATATCTATATTTCAAACGTATGATTGATTAACTACAGAAATTTACATGTTTTAGGCTGAAAATCTCATAAAAATATTTAGAGTATAGTTTATGATACTTCTTTCTATGTCCGGTTTTTTCCGTGCACGGTTTTATAGTGTGCAGTTTTATACGTGTACGGTTTTGTACATATACGTTTTTGTCGACGTACGGCTTTATCGCCGCGCTGTTTAAGTCTACCTATTGTTATCTGTTCGCTTTATCATATACTATTAAAATGCATTAATCCACTATGTCAACCTCTTGTTACCAGACGGAGTTTCATTGTCAAATTTGATTCTTCCATGCTGTGTGCACTTCCACATACTTTATCGTTCAAGACCCAAGGTCGCCTTTCGTCGTCACTGAGCGCAACCGTGATTTGTAATGTATGGTGATGCCAAAATGCGAAACCCGTATAGTGAGTAATAAAGCTGGTCGAATTGTGTACTAAGTTTGAACGATTCAAATCATGTATTATGTTAATAAGAAAACCTGATAACGGCGATAAATATTTTATTTGTTTATAGCACGCTCCATTTTATCATAAATGCTAATTAAAATCAGTAAATAAGCCCCCTTACTGCCGATTCGTATCGCAAGGTGTGGCCATTACGGAATATTGTGCCTAATTTTAATAAACGGTCACACCTGAGCGCTTCCATGTCAAGCGGACAATTATGATCTATCAAGTCATCTATGATCCAATATGTTCATATTCTTGTCGACGGAAACCTGCTCAGTATACACCATAGACAACATCTGTTGCAATTCGACAACTGAGCAATGGATACTTATTACCAGGATAACACGTGGAAAAGAATGAAAAATTATTTAGATTATTCTTGTTGTCGGATCGTATCAGATCATGCGATGTGCTGATTTAAGTGGGGAAGTATTTGAAAGTTTAGACCGCGTATTTATTTAATCCGATTATATAGTTTATGAATATGGGTTTTAAAATAAGAACACTTTTTGCCCCTTTGTGAATTTTAATCCCGCGCAAATTACATAGATAAATAGCGAAGATAGAAATAAACATTTATCATATTTTAAGCTGAAAATGTATAGAATAATTTTTGGCTTGGTTAAATATATATAATTTCAATTTTATGTTTAATATAAACACATTACAGAAAAGTTTATTAAATACATATATATTCTTTGTATATTTATAAAAAAATAGCATTAAGATTGTAAAATGAATGTATTTGCTACTTCACAAAGCGATAAAATGTACAATCTACGGAATGGGTAAAATAGATATCGCATTTCGATTGCAATAAAACTTACTATTTTAGTATTCTGAATTAATAATATGATTTGATATCGGATAAGTGTTAATAATATCACTTTTAATGTGTTAACTGTCACTTCTTTATGGAAAGGCATGATATTTTAAATAATAAGAACACATATTTAGTACTTATTTCCACAATATATTTATCATTGATTTACCTTAATTTTGTTTGAAAAATTTTAATAATTGATTGTAAAAATTACATTTTTAAACTAATTTACAATATTTGTATTAATATTGTACAATTTACAGGAAATTGTTTCTTATTTTTTAAACCCATGGTTTTCTATACCTGCTACCTTTAGCTCATATATTTTGTATGAATAAACTGGTTTGTAAATTGTATTCTATCAGTTGATAATGCTCGCGATGAGTGAAATCGGTCCTGATCAAAAAATATATCGTGGAGATAAGTACAAAAAAATATGTTTTTATTATTTAAAATATGTTAATAATTTGCTAAAATATTTTACATAAATATTATTTTTTTATCTATGAATCATTGTCATAATCTCGTTTTTTATGAAATTTAGAATATACATTATTGTTTCAATATTATGTTAAAAAAAATAAGTGCTCATAATTTTGTGAACTCAAGACACTTAAAAATAAAGGTTTATTAACCAACTGAAAGGTTTTACTGAAATAAATCAACCGCCACCCACGAGTCATATTGATATTCTAATAAATAAATACGCACTATAGCAAAATAAGCAGACTTATATCGTTAGAATATCAAGCTAAAATAAATCCAAACCTGCCCTGCGACTTGGCGAGCTATTTTTTTAGGCACAGTTCGCTTTGTTTAAAAGATTCGCCCCTCGCGGGGTCTCTGACACACTGAAATGCTGGCCCATAGCATGAACAATTTTCAAATGGTTAAGGACTCATCGAGATAAAATAGTAATAAAATTTACATAACATAACGTAAAGATGATTTTTGTTTTTAATGGTGGAAACATTCTTGAAAGTCAACAGAAGCTTAATGCATATTTGAAGCCTTCACGTGTGCTTTATAATTTTTGATATTTTATTCACTATCGTATTGAATTATGATAAGTAATCGATTTTGTTAGTGGGTTTTCGATAAAGAAAAAAATATTGTGCAGAAAAAAATATTGATCTAATCATTCTACTTTTTGTGCTTTACAGTAATTTTTATTTATCGATAAATATAATTTTCATCGAGTGTAATCGCTTTATTCAAAGTGACAAATGTGTATTGTTTTGCATTCCTTCAATCGGGATATGTGCTGTATATCACGTATTCAAATAATTTGTGCCATTAAAAACAGTACAGGTTATCCTCGACTTACGACCGAGATATGTTCCTGGACTTCATCGTAAGCCGGATTGGTCGTAAGTCGAATTTCATACAAAATATGTATGTACTTACTTAAGTTTTTTTTCTAAATCTATTGCATTTCTCTTTTTTTGTCACATCTACTCCGTTTGCCAGTTATTATGGGCACGATTTATTGATTTTTAACTTCAGAAATTAAATGGGTATGTGTATTGTTTATATCTTATTATATTAATGTGTTTCTATGTCTAACTTCAAAAACACTGTAAACTGAATTATGTAAATAAATTATTATAAAACAAAGGGAATAAGTGAAAAACAATTGTCGTTCTTTGCGCAAATCCGCGATCTACTAACCGGCAGGAAGTATTTATGGCATCATCTTTGTTTACGCATGAATCAGAGTTGACAAAGGCACACCGTAATGCATTTTATCAAAAATGCTATTTTTTTTTTGGTCGTAAGTGCGAATGGTCGTAAGTCGAAGAATACGTGTATATAAAAGATGCTTTTATAATAAAATAGTAAAAAATTAACGGATTATAAAACGCACTTTAAAGTGATGGGTGAATTTTAAGATAATATTTATTAGGTATATAGTTTAACTTTGTCTTAAATTTTTCGTCTATTCCATTCATTAATGACTTGGCTCTATAGAAACAAAAGTGTAAAAATTACAAATTTCCAATATTCGAAATTCGAAATTCCGATTATTGCTTTATAGTGTCAACACAAAAGTGTAACAGTATGTATATTACGTCGCGTAAATTGAGGGTGGGTATAAAAATGTACACTAAAAAGAAATCCGTGTATGGTTGTGAGTGGCAAAGATTATAAGCTCTAAGCGGTGAGTAACCGCACAGGTGTCCATAGTTGTCTGGCAATGGCCATATGGCCACGGGGTTAAAATCATACATATTCAGGAGCTACGACACACTCGTTTATCTTAGGGCGTCATGGGGTGCTTTATCTTTTTCCAAATTTAATCGAGTATGAATTTTAAAACAGATTCTTATTGATTCAATCTAGACAAGTGAAGAACACATGATGTATTACAATGTATGACACATTTAAGACGTTAAAATGTTGATATTTGTTGGACATTGAATTCTTTATTATACAATACAATAAAAAAATACATAACATATTTATCTTTAAAAAAATCATTTTTAATGATATTGAAAATTATTTTAATAATACAAGAAAAAAGAAACATGCGTATGTGGTAGTGTTAAAATATCTTATATATATATATATATATATATCCCTTTAGACCATAGGTTCCCAACCTTTTTCGGGTGGTGACCCCTTTTCATAAAATCCATGTGACCCGCGACCCCCCATACAATCCAAAAGCATACAAAAAAAATATGTTTTTATTTGACCGTATAAGTTGGCGTCCCCCCAAAAAATCCTTCGCGACCCCCAGTTTGGGAAAATAGGCTTTACACATTTGTTGCTACAAAAAAATATCTGATATTTTATCGCTTTCTATCAGGGCTGTAGAGTAGTTTAAAAAAGCACGACTTCGATTAACAAAAGTTTCATTTTGTCAGGATTTTTCTACCTTTCCTAGTAATGTGAATTATATTAAAGATCAAGAAAACAATCCGGCAAATCGTTCACTAGATATTTTTTTAAATCGTCTAATCAAAAAAGTGCTCGGAGTCGCTAGTTTTTACAACTCCGACTACGGTCATAACATCGCCCTGGTTTCTATAATAATATTCGGAGTATGACTTAGACTTGACTTAGCAGTAGTCTTTTAAAACGACACAAAAAGTTGTTTCCTTTTGCAATACATATAATTAAATAAATGCTTTAAATAAATTTAATAATATAATACATTGTTTTTTATTTGAATATCTTTTTTAGAATTAATACCTAAAGAGCCCTCTAAGACTCTCTAAGACTACCTAGTCATATTATACAATCGTAAACATTTTGCTTTATTTTCTGCTACACCTGCAATGAATTTGGTTAATCATTTGATTAATTATGATTCACTCGTTAAAAAAATACAGCCTCTGCACACTTAATAGTTGCATCAAGTGCACTTAATTCAGCTCATAAGTGACTACCATATGGCTAGTGCATAATATACACCACTAAATCAATGCTTGTCAAAATGTGCACCCTTAAGTCGTGTTTGAAGTATGTTCATATTTCACACTTTTATTTACAACCAAAAATTTTACTCCTGAAGTATTTGGACAGATCAATTTGTAGCTGACCATTATACAATAGTTCAGTATTGATTTGTTACACTTCTTATATTCAGCAATACGATAAAAATTGCTGATAATATTATTTTGGTATCAAAATTGTGAATATTGAAATGGTAAAATAATTCACTACTAAAGGTATTTTTCCATTCCTGAAATTGATAATCCGATGGAAAACAAAATTATTCGAATCCTAACTTTCCGTTATGCAGATATTAAATATATGTGTCTAATTAACAGATTAATTTTGCTACAAGCAAATTACTTTTATTTTTGATGATTGATTTCTTCGCAGTAATCTAAAGTTATAATTTATGATATCGACTGAAGGTGCTTGATGGAATTTCTTTCTTTACTGTATTTATTATTTTCTTTATATACATACGATGCTAACTGTTTATTTTACGTCAGTTCTGTTGCATCCGTGTGATCGAATGTCTGAGGATGCCGAAGGGCGAAACCCGGAAGATAAAACATGTGGAATCGTACAAAATTGTAACAATTCAAATCTAAAGTTAAGCCACAAATAATTCTTGCTTTTAATGTCAAAAATATTTAAATCCCACAGTATTTTTTAAAAGATTACGAAATATTAATGTTGAATAAAATATATAATATTATACTTTCTTGTGAGCGGTTTTGTAAATGTTCATTTAGCTACAACTTACGTTCTTCATATATAGATTATCAAAATCATACATCGGCTAGTCATTCTGAAATTGTTTTGATTTTATAAAGACTAGAATTTTGAAAATTCGACCAACGAAAAGAAGGATGAATAGCTCATATTATCATGAACTTAATCAAAATATATTGGATAGAAAGCCACAATTAATATACAACGTTACTGAAGTAACTTTACTTAATAGAATAAACGTATATATTTTGTTTATTTTGCCGTGCCATGTTTATTTAAGAACCACTGTCATAATTTGGTTTCTACAAATCATAGCGGGAATTGCGAAGCGAACGGGCAGGTGTTTCCGTCCGAGGGAGTTCCCCGTATCCTACTTACCTTACCATGCATAATCCACCATCACTAAACAAAACCATTGTGTCAAAATGCAAACTGGAGTACGATTTTGTGTTATTTTTAGGGGACTTTTTCGTGGTGTTGTTATATAAGTGAGATGATTCTTTCTGCTATTTATTTACAAAGCTTAATTTATTTATTTTTTATAGTAAAGTATTATGTAAAACTTTGGAACGGATCGTGATTCTCAATACAAGAATAATCCATCCTTCTGATGAATATCTATCGATATATTTTTTAACTTTATAAGGTTCTAGCATGGTACAAATATAATTCTTAAATGACAATTTTCAACACAAATTGTTCTACAATAAAACTTATAAATAGTCTTTTATGATATCGACTGAAGGTGCTTGATGGAACTTCAATATTAAATTTGAATTGTTACAACTTTGTACGATTCTATATGTCTTATCACAAACGACTCGTGTTTCGCCCTTCGGCATCTTCAGGTATTCCATCGCACGGATGCAACAGAACTGTCAGTTCTGTTGTAACAAAGTTGTCACAATTCAAATTTTATAAATATTCGCTCATTTTAACATTTTCGTAGTGAGCTAATCGCTCTAACTTTAGGTTGCGGTTATTTTACAGAAGTTTGCTGGCAATGTGATACATTGTGTGGATTCCTCTATTGCCATTTTCCCAATTCCCATATCCAACAATTGCTTTGCGAAACGTTCAGCGGATGTATCATGTTGTAGTTGTACACGCATATTGGTCTTCAAAGAGAATGTATGTACGTATCGCCATAAAACGGATGATTTGAGACATGCATTAAGTTCATCGGCTACTGTTGAACGTGATATAACAGGTAGAGTTTGTCGAAAATCCTTCGAAAAAAAAGAAGTGCGCCACCGAAAAGTTGTTCATTTCCTCTCAAATCTTTTAGTGTGCGATGAAGTGCTTCCATTTTTTTTTGTGTGCCATAGTTCATTCGTCCCATACAATGATTTTACATGATGTGAGTAGTTGGCCCGTTTTAGAATTTTTGTTGATATTGCATGTTGGTGTCTCAATTATTTGCATATTCAATGGCAATTTCAGTGCTGAATGCGCTATTCGGCCACCATCCAAAAGAGTTGCTGCAATTCCAGATGATGCGATTGCTAGTGCAATGTTCTTTCGTGATCGTGTGACTGCCAAAATTAGTGAAATGAGGAAGGTTTTACCTGTGCCTCCGGGTGCATCTAAGAAATAAAATCTACCACTGTGAGTTGTAATTCCATCTATAATTGTGTCATACACTATACGTTGATCTGGAACCAATTTTGGAAGATTCGTTTGAACAAATTTACCCAATTCATCGACATCAAAGTGTGTTTCTCGTTGGAAATCACGATCAAGTAAGTCGTTTTCAGATCGATTCAGCGCAGCCATTCCCAATTGTAGCAGTGATTTGTTAGCGATCACTAAACATATGTCCTCAATCAATAGCAATGCCTCATTATACACGTTTGGTGTGAATTGAACGTGTGGATTTTGAATTGTTGCACGCAAACTATGTAAAATATCTTCACTCATGTAGTCTTTGTATTTTTCCCAAAGATCGTTTGGATTGGATCGAAAGCACATTGATAATATTACTGCAAATAACACACGTATTTGTTGTGGGTGAGCAGTATTCGATGAATCGGCGAGTGAAGTGTCCCAATGTGCATCGTTTTCTAGAAGATTTAATTCGAGGCAAGCTTCACGATAAGTGACACATATTCGACCGTTTACTGCTCTCACTTCTTGGAAGGATCTCGGTCCACGTATGTTGATTAATAGTAATCGCAAGTAAAAGCATTCTGCATTATTTGGGTGAACAGTGTACAGACGGCCTAATGCGTCGGTTGAATATACATTGTAATGTCCTTTAACTGCATTACCTTGTTTGCGAGGCTGAATTTTTTTTTCCGATGCATTCCATCTGTAGAATGTTGGCACTTCAGAGTAAGGTAGCGTCTTTGCAAACATATTATCCCTACACAATAAGAAAAATGCAGTTAACGTTGTTTGCTGTGGTGACAATGCTCTTACACGTGCATTTTCTGTTGTGAAGTACACTCGCTGTCCATTTCCAAGGTGAACTGCCAAATGAGTAACTGTTGGACGCCGTTCGTGTATTGAAAATGATAAAATGCGCCATATTGCTTAACTGCTACTAATGTAGTGTCCCAGTTGATATTGGTTGATTTCATCGATAAATGCAGTTGAATTTCCCACTCCAAAAACTGCCATGTCGCTTCCTTTGTTGACATATTTACAAATGTATTTGATGGATTTCACCGAATTACAATATTCGAAATTGATGTGTGCTTTGTAAGTTTTCGAGAGAAGCGGTGAATACGGTACAATCCAACGATTATCAACTTCAACGTCATTGTTTCGCACTTTTAATCTGATGGATTTGCAACCATTTTCAGTCGATCGTCGACGATAAAGTGGATATCCGTCATTGCCAGTGATAGTCTCGGCTAATAAGCTTTTTAGGTATCGTTTGGTGCATTTTCCATCAGACATGCATGCTGAATTGTTGTTGAGTAAGCCACATGGACCATGAATCATGTTTTTAGTGACGACTTCAAACAATTTATGATCAATGTTGACATCTGGTATTTCTGCTGAGATGACTTGATCAATTTTATCAGGTGTGAATTTTTAGATCAACCAAATCAAAATATGAGCGTGTAGCAATCCTCTTTTTTGCCATTCAATTTAATACATCTAACAGCGTGTCTCTCCAAAAACATGACGCTTGACAATGAAATCCATTAAAGATTTGAGTTTTTAATTTAACACCCGTGCGCAAATATCATGACGATCTGATGATGATTGTCCGGGTAACAAAAGTTGTGTTATATCTTCCCACATCGGATTACAGGTAAATGTAATAAAAAAATCTGGACGGCCATATGCCCGAACATACGTCATTGCATCTTGTGCGTATTCATGCATGTGACGTGGACTTCCTGTAAATGTGGCCGGGAGTATGACTATTTTCCCCAAATCATTGGAATTTACATTGCCATCATTAACAACTGCATCGCGTAAATGAATATATTCTTCGGAACGCAACATGGTTTGATTTAATCGAATGTAGAGGAGTCGCTCAGTTTCTATTTTCGCGTACATATCGATATTGATGGAACGAATTTCGACATTTTAAGATATGATTTTCAGCGTTTTCACGATTCATCAATCGATATGAATAATAATTCATGGCACTGACTTTCTTATTCGTTTCCTCATCTGTTTGTGGATTGTTGCAACGGGATGTTAAAATGGTATCCGTCTTCTCCTTGACAAAATAAAATCGGATATTGCAATCCATCGTACGATCGATGCGTTTCTGAAACTCGCTGAACATGACCATTTCTACGATGAAGAATGATATCACGCGAGTTAAATTCTTCACCAACTATAACGATCGCTACTTCATCAATTGTTGGTGAATTGTACGGTCTTTCGTGTTGACTGACAGGTACTTTGTCAGCTCTAATAACAACTTTGTAATCATCAGATGGCATTCGTTCGAGAGCAGTTCTGAATAATTTGTTGTTCTGATCAAATAAAGTTTGTAATTGAGCTATGATTTCTCGTATAGTACCCGTATTGAATTGACAACGTTGGTTAATTTGTTTGTCAGTGTTTCCCATAAATTAAATTTGAAGAAATTTATGATTTGCGTTCGGCAGTGGTAGTAATGATCCTTCACGATGATAAACTTGTCCTTGCACTTTAAATGTTGGCATGTAATCTTCACGCACCATATTTTTGGCACCAAAAGATGTCGTTTGAAAACTTGAATTGTACTTTCGTATTTTTGTCAAGAAATGTTTTGATTCACTTGTATCACCCGATATCAACCTTAATAAAGGTTCGGGCGGTGAATGTAGTTCTGGCAATTTCACTTTTCCACTCGCGCAGCACATTCCTAGTGTTTCATTTTTTAATTTAAAGGCACTACAATACACGCATAATTTGTCCATTTTGCCAATAACAACACTTGGGTGCAGACTGTAGTCATAATTAGGATCGTAATAGGAAGCACTATGGTTTAAATCAGCATGCAGAGTGGGTCTGGTACGATCTACGCGTACTCGATCTGTTTCCAATCTTGCTTCCCTTTGCTTATCTGTTTCAGATGAACGGGTTTGAGCAGTGTGTACTCGATCTGTTTCCAATCTTGCTCTCCGTTGCTCGACTGTTTCTAAAGCTCGTGATGCCGTTTTCTTTCGTACTTGAGTTGTACTCTGAACTATTGCTTTTCGTTTGGATGGAATAATTGATTTCATAGTGAATGTTAAGTTTTGAAATTCTCTTGTGAAAAGTAAAAAAAAAATGATTGATATAATACTATTATAGGAATTCAAAAATTAACTCTTTCTATATCACACACGATTTATACGTAATATTTATTTCAATTGACAGAACGTGTCATGCGACATAAAGTTAAAACAAAAGAAGTCGGTAAAAATTCAAACATTGAAATAATTTATTCGAAAATCGAATTTTGTTTCAAAATATTCAGTACCTACTTAAAATACCTACAGATGAGTGCATGTGACAGCGTTGCTATGGATACAATGTTTCATGAATGGTCGTTCTGTGTTATTATATTTACAATAGTCTTGTATGAAAACATGTTTTTCGTAAATATTCAATTAATTTTTGTAATCAAATCAAATTCTGAGTATCCTATCTTTTGCCCGGTAGTCTAAACAATAATTCGACAAAGTTTTATCGCAATTGGATTAATGGTGTAGGAGTTTATAAAGGACAGACAGACATTCATTTTTATATATATAGATAACAACCTTAATATTTAAGGCAACTAATTATTTTGTCAGAATTTAATTCAATTTTTGGTCAGTGAATATTAATGAATGATCAGTAATATATAAATAAAATGGTTAGTAAAAAAGTAAGGACACCAACAAAAGTTTAACAATATAAGACTGTAATATTGTTAACTCCAGAATTATGAGAACAGTTTTCTCTTCTGTTGAATACCTAAATTTAAGAAATGACTTCATTTCGTGTGATTATTTTTCATAGTCCTGGTCATAAATCCTTGATAAAAATGTCGCTGTTAAACTAAAACAGACTATGTATTTAAAATTACTGACCATTTAAACTATAAACTAACCTTTAATTTAATAACTGACCACATTCATACTGACCAGTGGATACTGACCGTTTACAATACGTACTGACCATTCATTTAATTTACTGACCAAATCATGAATTAGATACTGACCCATTAAACACAGGCCAATATTAAACAAGTGGTTTAATAATACTTATGTTGACATAGAACATGGAACAATTTATTACTCTTTGTCCCCGACAGTTTGATTTTGAACAATTTAAAATCCATCACACCACTCCACACCAGTCTTTTAAATTTATTATCAATTGTAACTATCTGCGCGATGGATTTTCGGACCGATAAAATTCTGACACCACCAAATCTACTTGAGATTACAGATTCGCAGCCGTAATATGGCGTATTCTATTAGGCTAAGGGTGATTAGATTAGTATGACTAATGGCCTATGACATATTGTTAAAGTTATATAATGCGTCATATAATATTTTTCGTCGTATTTTGAAACAGATTGAAAAAAATAATAATAACGCGAGATGGGCTCTTCATTTAATATCTCTAAAAAATACAACAGTATAAAAAAACATCGAGACATATGTGCGCTCATTAACCTACAGTCTATTATGAATTCAAAATGTCCAATTGAGTAGCTCCAAACAAAACATATTGCAGGTGATTCACCAATTAGCATAATTATATTACCTTCATTTGAATAAGTTGTCCACACGTGCGCCGTTTCGCATATAAAACCAGGAAGAGGTATCAATTATCAAACACGACACAAAAGTGTCCATTTTAAGGAGGAAACATCATGCGAAATTCGATCGTGTTGCATTGTTCGGCAGCATTAATGAAACGATCATCACTGAAGTTGTCTATTATTTTTGTAAACACTACATATTGCATTGCTGGGAACAGATAAACAATATGAAAAGATATTCTTCCGTGAAAGAATATTATACGAAGAATTCACACAATTTTTGATAATAATCGCCAAACTTCAATTATTATTACTTACGTTCTCTCAAAGATGATCGTATGATCGAGGCATGATATTTTAAATAATAAAACATATTTATTTTGATCAGGACCGGTTTCGCTCATCGCGAGCATTATCAACGAATACAATACAATTTAAAAGCAAGTCTATTTATACAAAATTTCGAGTTAAAGGTAGCAGGTATACAAAACCATGGCTACAAAAAATAGAAAAATAATAATAAACAATTTACAGGAAAACATACAATATTAATACAAATAATGTAAATAAATTAAAAAATTAAATATTAACCCTTTGCACTCCGTAAAAAAACAAAAAAGCGTTGTAGCAACTCCTTAATTAATTTTAAGATTTTCGTAATATTCGAACGTCATTGAATCAAATGGACGCCAAACACGCTATAATTAATTAATAACATATTTTTTAATTATTTCATAATCGCAAAGCTTCGGTCTATCAAATAAAAAAAAAATTTCATTTCAAAATATGGCATTTTAAAAATAATATGTACTATTTAAAACACTTGAAGGTGTGATATTTTTTAAAATATTCCTCTGGTTGAAGGTTTGATTTCCTCTCACAAGTTTCACAAAAGTCTGTGGTCTCTTTTTTCCTCCTAGAACTCTTCTGTACCATGTTACCCTTAAAAAATACTATACCAGAGTTTCCCAAACTGTACGCTGCGGCGCCCTGGGGTGCCGAAGCTGTTATATAGGGCGATGTAAAAAATTTCACATTTTTTCAAAATTTTATTTCGATATTATCCGCTTGAAAGTCTCCGAAAAACTCTTTCAAGCAGATAATATCGATAAACTGTCATGGATTTCCATTTAGAGCAGTGGTCTTCAATCTTTTATTACTACCGCCCACTTTTTTGTCTCTAAAGAAATAATGTTTTCTAATCTAATGTGTAAGTTTGTAACTTAAAAACCCTGTAGCAACTCCTTAATTAATTTTCATATTTTCATAATATTCAAATGTTATTGAATCAAATGGATGATATGCATGATATAATTAACATTTCAGAGTGTGATATTTTAAAAAATATCGTCTATTTAAAAAAATTTAAATTATGATATTTTTCGAAACATCCCCTTAGATGAAGGCCAGATTTCCTCTCACACGTGTCGCAGAAGTATGTGGTCTCTTTTCTTCCTCCTGGAACCTTTCTGTTAGAACATACTATGCAATCCTTATTTATTATTTTTGCGAAAATATGAAATGGCGTCCATTCAAGCGCTGTTCAGCGTCACATGCAGAAAGACGCCCTGGTTTTGATGTAGGTGCACAAACGTCTTCAATTAGATTTATAAGTATAACCTTTCAAAATTTTCTGTAGGATGTTTGTTTTAGATTTGCTTTGATAGTATATTCCTTGTACAATATATACGAGTTAATTATTGAGGTTTCTAAGCGACAGAAAACTAGTTTTCTCCCCCATTTCAACGTGTTTCGCATGAAGCAATACGATGTCGCATATTGGTCAGCGACATCCACACCGCACATATTGATATTGTAATCAAGAAAAACATTTACTATGTTATCCTGGCTTACACCTTGAAGAATGGTTTTTGCTCGTCTACTTGCTGACTGAGAAGCAGAAATATGCTTTGTGCTGAACATAGTAACAACCCTTTTGTCACGCCACGCTACTACTGATGTATTTACTTTCATGTATGCAATTTTTTGTCCAACAGCTGATTTTGGTTTATTAATTTGTTCCGGTAATCATTTTTGATTGGTCATTATTGTACCGCTCAGGAAACATTTATTCTGCTTCTAAAGATATAATATCCTGAGGCATCCAGAAATGAATCTTGCAATTTTTTGTAAAAAAGAACCACAATCTGGCCTGTAAAATATAGTTCTGGTCTTATCAGCCCTTCCGTGGTGATTTTACTATAATATGGTACAAATTAGTACATGTTACTGCTACGGGAATCAGCTGAAACATAAACTCGAAGACCCCATTTTGCTGGATTTTTTTCAGGTTAAAATGATACAGTTTATTTTCCCTTTGAAAGATACTCTTGACTCATCAACAGATAAATTCTCCAGAGGTATATAATGCTCCATAAATTTGCTATTGAGATAGTCAAGAAAGTTAGTGACTCTTTTTGTCCTTGTACTCATAGTTAATAACAGGTTTCATACTTCTTCTTCTTCTAGGAAAAATTTCTTCCTCAAAAGTCCGGATAGAGAGTAAAAGTTCTAGCTCAGAAATTGCGGTATTAGCATAGTCTTCCAATACATCGATTTCATTTTCAACTTGAGACATATAATCATCTTCACTACTTTCAAACTCGTTATTGGTTATGGCAATTCTTTTTGTGATTCGTAGCATCTTTATTATTATAGAATTAATAATGTAAAGCAAAGAAACGAAATGTTATAGTTCAATCGAAAATATTACGAGTCCAACTACTCGTCATTCTGACATCACACAATATTGCTTTTACGTATGTTTTTTTTTAATCACATCTAACTTACATAATACAAAACATAGCTCAAAATACTTATTATTTTGTAATTTATCAGTGTTACTACTAGTATATGTTTTCGGGAACACAGATGCGGTACAACTCCAGACTATATATTCTTTATGAATCTAGGAATGGGTGGGAACAGCTGCACGTGTAAAGACTGTTTGTTTACGGTCGGGATTCGCACTTAGACATTGCCGCTTTGATTGCTTTATTATTAATTAATATTTTATTATACCTAATGTTGTAATCAGACAAAATAAACCCTGTACAACATCAATATATGGTTGAAAGAAAAAAAAGGTTTTAAATAATCGCAATTTCATTTTTAAAATGTGCCGTCAAATGTCGAGTCAGACTCGACATAGGAGTTGGCGTAAGATATGCGATGTCGAGTCAGGCTCGACATAGGAGTTGTAGCGGTTAACAATCACTTAATTGATCACAATTACATCAAGAAGTAACAGTTAAAACCGTAAACGAGACGATTAGATCATTATATAGTATTACTTTGCCGAAATTCCAAGTGCGATTGTTTAGAACAAATTTCCTTTGGTCTACGAAAATAGTATTACAATTACCAATCAATCACGTTTAATTAACTAAGTTAGTTCTATTGTAGTAACGTCATATACGTCAATATGTTGATCAGTTGTGGGTTCGACTATCAAGAGTTCAACGTCGTGAGCTACGGTAATATTACTAATGTATTCTAATCTCAGTATAGAAAGATTCATGAATTGATTTTGTGATTTCTGTTCGCATCCGATCATAAAAACGGGTTGTTACAATAGCAACAAGCTAATCATGACTCCACTTAACTCTATCTACAGCTAAAATACTCTGTTCCCAATCAATACATTTACTTTTCAGCAATATATTCTGTATTTTTCCTGACGCACCCATAGTATACGTTTAACAATAAATAATACATCTTTTTCGCAAACATATCTACCCTATTATAGAATATTAATAAAATATATCCGTCGCTGAAATATCTTTGTTGAACATTGATTATTATTCTAGTCCTGATATTTGCATAGTGCAAAATGAAGACGAAAACAAGAAAATTTCTCACCCTTTGAAGAATTTGCACATAAAATGCTAACGAAGTATATTTGTATTTACATTATTTAGAGACTATTGTTAAAATATTACAATATGTAACCAATTAGACCTAACTTCACACCGCATATAGATGCGACTATTAGTAAATGTGTAGTTCTGAGTAATGGTTTCTCAATAAGATTTGCATGCTCAAATAAAAAGCTTGGGAAAAATTAACCGCACATTTTGGCATAGTTTTTTGTTCATGTTGATTATTTTTGTTGATGAACTGAATTTCGTTTCCATTATTAAACTGAATCATGAATATTACACAACTGATATCGATATTGCATGCATTTTTTTTTAAATTATTCCTGTTGATATGTATAAGTTGTATCCATAGCTACTACTCTATGAAAACGCTATAAAAGCACTATACAATATTACGAACGTCGTGCATTCTTTATACGCATCACGTACGTCATGGAACATTTTCGGTCCATTAAATTGTTAAAGTTTTACCCTATATAATAAACATGCTTAAAAAAATATTTTAAATAATAAAAACACATTTTTTTTTTAGTACTTATTTCCACAATATATTTTTTGATCAGGACCGGTTTCGCTCATCGCGAGCATTATCAACTGACAAATGCTCGCGATGAGCGAAACCGGTCCTGATCAAAAAATATATTGTGGAAATAAGTACTAAAAAAATGTGTTTTTATTATTTAAAATATAATGCCTTTCCATCAAGAAGTGACAGTTAACACCTTAAAAGTGATTAAAAAAATATGTTGAACTTTACTAACCTGCGTACAAAATCGCTAACAACATTACGAAACATTGAGTAAAGTGTTTTGTTTAAGATAATTAACACACTTCATTACTTAAAAAGCATATTGGTGTGATTAGCACCTAGATATTTTATTTAACAATTAGAACATTCACTAATGATAGAAAATAATTGCATGCAAAATGAAGCGTAAACGAAAAATCACACTCAATTATTATAGAAAAAGCTTTGTTTGTGTAATGTATAATTGGTACAGTGTATATATATATATAAAACATAAATGTATGTATTTGTAGAAACTATTCAAAAAGGGTTTAAATAGAAGCTAAGCTAAAAATACTAACTGTTTTTGTGTGCAACAAATGCAACAATTATTTTTCTACTTTTTATGTGTTAACTGTCATTTCATAAAGGAAAGGCATTTTATTTTAACAGTAAAAACAATATTTAGTAATGTTTCCAAAATTTAATAGTTTTATGATCAGTAGTCGAAAAAATGTTAAATTGTGAAAATAGTACTAACAACTTACTTATTTACTAGACTTAAAATACCGATATTATATGAATATAATTTGCTTTTAGCTCATGACCTCCTATTCTACCATTTAACCAAGAATTTTTCAGCTGGATGGTGACTCCCGAAGCGAAATTCATAACACATTTTCAATCAATCGAAGATTTTATATTCAGTTCAATGTATTCGTTATTAACACCACTTAAACAGGTAAATGTTTCTGAAATGAGTATTTCGTTTATGCATTTTTCAAGGAAGCTCACGTAGAATGTGAATATAGTGTTGCAAATTTGTAACTATAATCAATGGCTCAAGATAGCTAATCGCACTTACTAAGCTTCGTTTTTAGGACCAAGCGAGCGATTTAAAGAATCAAAGACAGCAATTCGTTTGCAAGTAATTACACAAATAGAAAGAAAAATCAATCATTTTCTTAATTACGTTCAACGATATTTATGTCCGTGTATATTTCGACTTAAAAATAATAGTGTTAAAAATATGACGAGAATTGTCCAATAAAAAATGAGTTTACTTTGAAGTGTTTTTGTTCTAATATCGAATATAATAAGAAAATATCAGGACGTCTAGTAAAATATTCAATCTACAATCTATGTAGCTATTTTAACAAAGAAATATTTTTTTGTATATTCGAAGGAATATTATATTTTGACCTTCAGGGTTAACTTGGGGAGATAATCACTGTAATGAAGGCACGGATTTTTTTAAAAGCTATTTGTGATAGGGGAGAAATATGCCTACATTATTGATAATTTACGGATTTCCACCAACACCACAGATTTGATTTTTTTATTATGATTGACATACAGGGTATAGCTAACGTTACCATTTATTTTTTCATTCAAAACGGGAAATATGATGTAATAGTATTTGTATATAGAAAAAATCTTTGTTTTTATTACATTTTAATTTAGTTAAAAAAACAGTGCGTGATATTTCACATGTGCCTCCTATTAGAAATTACCGCGGGTTATTCAATTTACGAAAACGGAACATATTTTCGTCTTGAGGCGGTGTTTGAAGGCAACGGGACAGTTCATTCAAAATGAGACTTATGGTTACGTTTTGTATTTTTTAATATGATCAACAATGCCTAGAATCACTTTTGGCAACCAACATACATTGAATACAATTTAAAGCATTGTTTAATTTTAAAACATGGATTGTGATACTGTCCGCGTATTTCACTAGCCGAAGCTTCGAACTGGGGACAAAATTCTTATCGCTAAATAAACATTCATTTTCAAGTAATTCGTTGGTGTGTGTGGTGCAATTTGATATCGCCATATTTTTATAACGCCACGCCCTCAACAGAAAGAGAAGTAAATATATGTCTCACCTACGTATTATATTTTAAAATAACTCAGGTAAGCATATTTAATATAATCTATTTTTCGATGTGAAATATTATATATAGTTTGTAGTTTTCCAAATCGTTCCAAGATACATTTAAATATTTGAAAACTTTAAGATATTACATATTTAAAGTTCCCTATATAAAACAACTCTGCTTCTAATTTATGATATCGACTGAAGGTGTGTGATGGAATTTCAATATCAAATTTGAATTGTTGAAACTTTGTACGATTCCACATTTTTTTTCACTTAAGACCCGGATTTTGCCTTTCGTCATCTTCAAGTATTCTATCACACGGATGCAACAGAGTCAACGTTTAGATGCCGAAAGACAAAACCTGGATCGTAAGTGAGAAAACATGTGGAATCGTACAATTTCAACAATTCAAATTCTGCTTCTTAGATTTTTGATATTATACTTAGATATTGTAAAACCTGTGCATTTATATACATACTGAATCATATAAAATATTCAATATATATATAGCCTTACGTTCTTATCGAAGGAAAAATCCGTTCTGACCGGATATAATTCTTTTTATTATATAATCAATTGGTATAATATATGTTTGGATTTTTTTAATGCCGTATTTTCGTACATTCAAAATTCGTACACATTTCCAGGAAAAAAAGTATAGAAAATTATTTTCTACATGAATATGATATGAAATATATCAGAGGTAATAAAGCATCGATTGAGAGTTCTAAAAAGAACGTAGTACTTCCTATATTTTCTAATACAACACTTTTTGACGCGAAACTGCCACTCGAAATCGAAATCAAGACTTCATTTTTCATATTTAAAACAAATGTTTTTGTTATAAGACCAATATAGAACTCTACAGGTAGATACACTACTGTGCAGATACAAATATACTATAAATCATTTAAATTAGTATACCATGATTTAAACATGATATATGCAGTAGCCTCTTGCATTCGGACACGAAGTCTATTCATTTCTCATTCATCCAAGAGTTTACTTCGAAAAGTGTGCACATTCGGTGATTGATAAATAAATTGAAACCTTAGAGATAAAACTAACAGATTCAGATTTAAAAAATCAAAATGGATTTAACAAGATGACGTTTTAATGATTGTGTTTGATTTACTATATCGAAGAAGAACAAAATATTGTATATAACATGCGCGTGAAAACAAGAATCACCAACTAGAGGGAATTTTCTATTCTAATAGTGTAATTTCGTCTAAAAGTTTTTGGTTCGGTTAGTAACCGGATATATTATAACTGAGTCTACATATTTTAACGGAGACATCACATCAATCGATGGAATAATATATTATTTTATTGTCTGTGATAGTCGAACCGTGAGAATAATCATCAATATATACAACGCGAATACTTGTTTTGAATATTCCCATGATTAGCGGTTTTACAATGCGTATTTTGTATTAAATTATCCGCAGGAGGTCTCGATGAATTGATTCGAAGTCGACAGGTGCTGGGGACTTACCCTCTTCAAAAGATTACGTGACAAATAATGACACTACACTGAGCTACACGCACTTTCCATTGTTAACTTAAATATTGGTACACTGTTCAATACAAAGCACGCTGAAGGGTCTTGACAAAACAGATAATACACTATGAAGCGTATCACCAAAGTAAACCACAGGTAGAAATTAATTCAGAAGATTAAGTATTATAAATTTGAACGTGGTTAATGTAAATTATATTTATTTTTGTGGGTTAACTGCATTGTTTCAATTAGTTAACGTTATATGGAAGAGATATTAAGTGTCAAGATGATACAGAAATGAGCAATCATCATTTTTTAACATATATGTAATTTTATACAAAAGTAAACTTAGGCTCTCACCACAATATATAATACATACACATTTTAATATTATTATAGTATTTTAAATTCGTTAGGATTATCAGATATTTAAAAAAAAGAATCGAAAGCTTTTTCATACTTACAACGAATACTTTTTCGGAGATGATTCATTTCAAATGCAATGACTAAGTTTAAAAAAAAAAAAAATGTAGGAAATACTGGTTGATTGATAAACGCAACAGTTTTTCGCCAGTATCAGTGTTGAAACGTTTCCCATTTCCCGGATGTATCCTATTTTTTTACTCACTTCAAATATTTTTTTGAATATTTTTAGATAACATACCACTACATTCTCAATTTTCAGTATTTGGAAGAAAATAAAATGAAATATTTTTCAAAGAGTCACTTTATAATTTAGTATTCTACTGTCTCCCATCATGAACGAAATGTTATCGGTGACGAAGCAAGTGTAGTTTCACGAGTCATAATTGAAATTACAATGCAATTTTTGATGACGTATGTGCGTCCGATCCAGTTAATAAAGTATGCATAAAAATTAGCACGAGATAAATTCAACAACTTGCATTACGTCACTATTCATCAAAAAAAAAACGATATATTCATACAGTGATGAACAATTAATATAACGTCTAATCTTTCAGCACCTCATTTATTTAAAAAAGAAAATACGAAAAACAGACTATGTTAGAGATTTTTCCATAAACAAATGAGTTCTGAATCTGTGTATGTATTTATGCCTTGGATCAACTTATGCATAATCAAGTATTTCATTTCTATTATTACGTTCGATATCTTTACAGTTATCCAATTAGAAAAATTGCCTTACTGTTTTTTAAAAATGTACAATTGTATTTTTTACGTACATTTGATTCACTAACTGTTTTGGTGATAGACACTATTAAAGTTAATAAAATTGAAGTAAAAATTACACCGACATCCACAAAATAACATATAACAATAACACATAAGACGAAAGATATAGGCACAGTTTAAAATTAGTGGAAATTTTAGTTAAAAAAATACGCTGAAAGTCGTTCTTTCATTAATGGTCGTCAAGTTAAATGGATCAAACAAAGCTGTCCGGTGACTTCTCCTCCCAATCCACTATTGGATACCAACTCTAACGACCTGATGAAGTAGGTCATAGCCCTTGACGTCTTCAAGAAAAACACAGTAGGTAACTTATGTCCAAATCGCAAGTTGCTAAAAGAGTGTAGGCGAAATTAAAACTGGTATTATAGTATGCAAAGTTTTCGTATATAAAATAGTTGTATACTGGGCCAGACATTTGAAATCAGAGGTCTTAGGATAAAATGAAGTAGGGATAAACACGGTGAAAAAATAGCAATGTATTTTAGATCTACAATTTTTTTTATAAGATATTGTTGATAGTTGTTTTGGCTCACGCCATCGTCGGAACTGTGCTTAAACGTACATTTGCTTATCTATATATAACTGTGTAGAAAACGTACCCAATACATCTTCTCTTCTGTTCTAATGACCTAGCTTATGTGCTGCTAGCAATAAAACTAAAAATTTGAAAATGTAAATGAAACTAAACAGGCGGCTTATATCAATAAGCTTAAATATTGGACAAGATGGTTATTATGGTTTATTACGGGTAGGCAATAGCCCCTCGCAAAGGTCTGAGAATCGGCGACCGACTTATGTTCGGTTGTTGTACCTTTTCTACACAGCTATATATAGATAAGCATATGTACGCTTAAACATAGTTCCGACGATAGCGCGAGTCAAAATAGCTATAAACTATATCTTATAAAAATAATGTAGAACTAAAATACATTGCTATTTTTTCACCATGCTACCAAGTAAATGCCAATTCAATCAATCAACGAAGTGAGGATAATTGATAAATATTGATATTTGCACACGTAACCGATGAGGCGATGTTGGTCATTCAACTGTTTCAAATTGATAAAAGTAAACAATCAGTGTCTGTAGTTTAAGATATCAACAGAAGGTGCTCGATAAAATTTCAATATCAAATTCAAATTGTTGAAACTTATTTTAGCAGATTTATGTGATGGCATGCCTGACGATACTAAAACGTGAAACACGAGTTTAGGGAGACAAAAAAATCTAGAAATGTACACAGTTCCAATAATTTTAAAGTCATCAGTATAATACTGAAATCGAACAATAGCGTATTAAACAAAGCTCATAAACTCATCAAAGTCATTTCCATTTCAATTTAATTATTTTCTATATATGCTTACTGTAGACAGAGCAACAGTTAAGAAAATTGCTAGTGTGGCATTGTCCTTATTTCCCACTCCGAACCTAGTTTATCATAAGAACTTAAACGAAACAAAAACGAAAACTCTTAATTTATTACCTCATATTAAATTAAAAATGCGTTGCATGACAGAGGCTTGTATTTTTACATGATTCTGTTTCATTGATAACTTTCTGACGAGCATTGCGTCATTTTTATAAGAAAATGTTTTTCTTTATTTTACGAAATATTCAAATTCCCTTTTATTGTAACCATAATAATGTTCTCTCTTTCATAATAACAACAGTGGCTGATAACTTCTTTTCTTTCGAAACCGGTCTTGCTAAAATTATAAATACGTATAACCATATGACGCAAACCTCATTCAAATTTAAAAAAAGGTAAAGAAGATCGATACGAAAAGTTGTTTTTCCTTATACGAAATCCGCCCACTCTTCTCACACACCTAAAAGCTGTTCAAATCAGGTTAAAATATACAAGTATTTATTCGTCTTCCGATATGCGATAAAGGCAGAGTTTATTGCCCAACAAATAATGTAAGGAAATATTACTTTTTATGAGTCTGACAATAAAGATCAATCTTCATATATTCAATTTAATTTATTGATATGTTCAAAATGTGATCGGTTAACGAAAAATTCGGATTGCGAGCAAATCGGATAACGAACAATATCACGAAATATTTTTATGTTCGGATGACGAACACACATTCGAATTGCGAATAAAACGATCTTTCTTATTATCACTTATTTTATCTGTAAAACCTCGATAACTTCGGTTTACGAATAATTCGGATAGCGAACATAGTTTTGCTACGTGAGGTGACAATCCCCGTAGTAGTTTGTCGAGTTTGAGTGACTGATCGTTAATCGGCTCTCACCATCTTGTATAATTCACCATTTTAGACCCACGACCAACCACGACCAGTGTGTGCGAAGAATCTCATTGGATCATCTGCCTAAAATTTTACATTTAGTTTCATACTAAATATTTTGCTTAGCAGATATTGTAAGTATAGTAAATATTGTAAATTGTTATTCTTTAACAGTTTACAAGTAGTACATAATGCTTCCCATAAAGGCTAAAAAAGCATTATGAGTCTGACCAAAGCTGATTAAGTGGGACGTATCTTTTGAATGTGTTTTTCAATTGATTTTTTTCAAAATATTGTCTTATTTTACAAATTATATTCAATATAGACCCGGAAACATTTACAACAATACTACGAATATATATATATATATTTTTTATTTATATAAAAAAAGTTTGCAAACCATGTCTAGACATACTGATATGATTATTTTTAAGATACTAAAAACAAAACAAACCTTCAAATTCTGTCTGTAACAACTTATTGTAGTTTTAAAAATAAATTTATTATTTCGCGATACTGCCCAAATATTGTATTTGGAAAAATTTCCCCATTATTTCATGTCAGTTTTTTTGTACATACAAAAAACAAATTTTACGAACATGTTATGTAAGTTTTTTTTTTGAAAAAAAGTATCATTTGGCTTAAAATATTTTTTTTTCTTTTATATCATAAATATGTTATAACCGATATATGAAGGTGAGTTTTTACTTTCCATTCTTTAGAAAGGCCATCGCATAAAAACATGTTTCAAAAATCAATATTATCTGACGTAAAAAATAAATAAAAATTGTTATTTTGCTAAAAATGCTGTTTGGGACTTTTCGCGCTTACCGGGAAAAATAGGTTGGTATTAAAAGGGTTAATATATAATGTGCGTATCACAAAGAGAATTAATCAATCGTGTATTGAAATAACACTTCGACCGGCTCCATGTTTTGTGCCAGTTATAAATGACCTTTCTACTATATAACAAAAATCTTTCTAAATGTCGAATTCTCGCAAAAATTATCAAATTCATTACAGATTCATATTTATTTTTTTTTGTTACAGGAAGACAAAAAGCAAGAGAGCAACTGGATATCGATATGCAGAACCATCTTCCGCATGTTCTTTTATGTTGCTCCAAAAATATTCACTCCATCCATAACAGACGTCACTATGGATCCTCAAGAAAATCTTCACGCCATTTTACCCCAGCTAAGAGACCGTTCTGTAAGTACATCCGGTAACAGCAGAACCAATTCCATATGCAGCATCAGCGAAATATCTGATTGCGTTATTTCTGACGTTGAAAGAAATGCTTTTTCTGAAGGATACGAGACACCAAGAAAACGTAAAGAATTTATTGGAGATCCTAGAATGAAATACCACACCAAGAGGCGTCATTCTTTAGGTGCGCAAATGTATGGCAGCTACCCAGGAAATCTACCCACAAGCCGTCGGTTTTCAGGATCACAAAAAGATTTACTCAAATACGGCAGACCAATACAAGGTCCTATTCAGCGATCATTTTCACTGTCGCTTGACTCCGATGGTTCGTCTGGAGATGAAGAAATAAATCTCGATATCCACATGACTACTCCATACAGTGAACAATGGAATCCAAAACATTACAAGTTAGAAAAAATTCAACTCCCCACAATAATACAGAGTCACCCTGATGATGAAATGAATGTATCCCCTAATAGAGCATGTGACCCAACTACTCCAATAAATTTCGCCACTAGCAATAGGAGTGAAATGCAGAGACTCCACATTCCAGTGACTAATAACCCTGGTTCGTCTGATGATGATGAAGTGACTCCTGAAGTAAAATACACCGACACACTCACAAATGACATAATTTTCCAGAATGTTGACATAAATGATAACATTTTAATGAGACCAATGAAAACGTATTTGGTTGAACAACCACCTAAACGTAGAAAGGCTCTAACTGACTAATATTAATTTAGTCCAATATCTTTGCAATACGGGTTCTTAATAGAAAAAAATTTTGATCAATGATCGAATGTTGCATCGTGTATATTTCAAAATTTCTTTACGAAGCAAAATTTGTTTAAATGCAATAAATGATAATAAGTCCTCACCAATTCTATACAAAATAAATATAATATGGTCGCTTGATTGTTTTTTATCTGGCTTACTCAATTATATCTTAATGTATTTAAAATAATATAAATAAATCATCAAAGCCATAGTTTTAGGGGTTTCTAAAAAACGTTTTTTTTTAAATTATAAAATTTTTATGTTGCTTCCTAAAGCATTCCGCACCATTGTAGAAAACATTGTTTTTTAGTTCAATTATTCGCAATTTAATTTATATAATGTGTTTAATAATTGATATAAATCTAATTACTAAAAAATATATACTTAGGACCTAACCAATAATTTTTTTCTCAGTAAACTTTTTCATAATTAATTTTATGTTTAATATTATTTATTTTTTTTTATTTATATATTTAGCTGATATGAATTTTTATCAAAACTGTTTATTACAATATTTTTAATTTGTTTTAAATTATGCATAATTGGTATATATGTTAGGCACCCATATTTGTGACATTATATTTTTAAGCAAAAGATTGAGGGGAAGAAAAATAATGGAATATTCACATATATTCTTCGATATGTCACTGCTATTAGAGTTTCAATATTTCTCACATACTCAATTACGAAGTATTTGGAATAAAACAATCATATCGAAAATAAATCATCATTTTTTTATAATGATTATAACCGAAATAATATTTTACTTTATACCATATTAAGAATTGTGAAGAATATTCATGCAATACAAATATTGTCCTAAATTGTTATACGATATGAATTAATAAACTTAGCCAGCGCATCCTAATCGAGGTTAAAGCTCATATACGAATCGATGACCGTAGAAATTAAACATAGAGAGTACTTTAAGTATAGAGTACAGATGACTTTTCGTAGAATATATGTATTTGTAGCTTAGAACTTTTGTAATTATAAAAAACCATCTTTTAGTACTATTTTCACAAAATATTTTGTGATCAACTAATAATGCTTGCGACGAGCGAAACCAGTCCTGATCGTGAATATATTGTGGAAATTGTACCAAAAATGTATTAATATTATTTGTAATAACACTAACTTATTTTTAATTTAATAAACATGTTTTCTGTGTTTGCTTTTTTTCTATAATCGCATTATTGTTTCATTGCCGAATTATATTCGTAATTAAATATTTATAAAGATAGTAGCATTTGAAATACTGATTTCATCTGTTGCATTTCTATTCACACTTACGTTAAATAATATTTATTTAATGTTTTTTTAACGAAGTTTAAATATAATGCCGTTATATTTATTATATATAAATTATGATAGAATGTATACCAGAATGCTTCATATAATAAAAATGTGAAAATGATCGCAGATTTGTAATAATTGAAATTTAATAATATTTAAATCAATTGAATATTTGGATACAGACTCCAAACAACTTTAATCGTTTATTTTCTTATAAAAATATTTATAAATAATTAAAACCATGAGCTAATATAAAAATAAGAGTGAAAGAAAATATGAAGCAATATGTGCTGCGTAAAAAACAACTTTATCAACTTAACCTTAAAACTACATACTTCTGCATTTATTGCACAACAATTAACATTTTTGTTATATTTGAATAAAATACTCACCATTTTTCTATCAGAAAATTTTCACGGAATTATTATTTCCAACGAAAGCCAATTTTGCTATAAAATCGACGGTATGAGAAAAGTTATAACGATGCCTATACAAAGATTTCCGCAACACTGCATTTGCGCACAATGCGCATTTAGAGAGAGAAGAAATTTTCACCCGATATGTTTTTTTATCTAAGAAATTCATTGGATTCTTATAAAATCATTATTTTACTGTACATAAAGTACCTATCCCTCCGTAGATTTCTTTTAAATAATATATAACTTAAAAATTCATAGAACATAAGGGTTTCATTTCTTGAATATTTTTTCACATTTTTATTAATTATAATAATTAATATATAATCAATCTAAAATAGCTCAAACATGACGTAATGTATATAAATAATATAAATGTGTTATTGATTATATTTTTATGTTGTGGGTTATTTCTTTGGAATTGATTGTATTGGAATTGAAAATTTGTTAATTTTAATGAGAATATTGTTACTTTGTACTGTCATATGAAACAATTATTATAAAATAAATGTGGTATATTAAAAATTATATTTGTGTTTTTTTACTACTTTTTGGTTAATTTTCAATTGAAATGACTATTAAAAAAAGAAAGTTGATTTGAAAAATGTTTAATCGATTCAAGAGAAATTATAAATACATTTAAAGATTTAAGTTTCTTACACAAATGCTATAAATTTATTTTTTATTTTTGTTTGTATTTGTTATTTTTATTGATAAAAATATTACATACTATGATATATTTTGTTGAAATCGATAATAAAGTTTTGCTCTCTGAAAAGTTTACTGTAACCCATTTATATGAACTGTGGCATTATTATTGCCTGTAATTTTGTATGTAGCTAATATATTTTGTATAAGTAGAGTCAGTCTTCGGTATGGTCGGCGGATGTATAGAATCTATAACAGGCAAACAAAAAATTATATCATTTATTTCATTGGATCGTGTTAAAAAATGATTCTACAGTATTTCAGATTCCAGAGGTAAAGATCAATTATTAGGTTGTTGAGAATAAGGCATAAATGAATGTTAATAAAATTTTCTGTGTTACAGTCAGCATATATAGTCATGGATACAGATCAAGGTAATGTAAAGATTTTTTGAATGCTCCTTTATGAGTCATTATGGAAACGAGTAATTATCATATTGATTGAAAAAGTGAACCTGTCATAGGTCAAGTGTAAATAAGTCGCCTAGAATCGAAACTCACATGTTTGATAAAAATATACCAAGAAATAAAGCGGTTATCAAAAACTAACATAAATAAGTAAGAAATCATGGATAAGCTTCAAAGTTGTTGCTAATATGTTTCACAAAGAATAGTTTTGTATTTAATTAAAAATGAACTATAGGTAATCTATGATCTATTGCAATGTGTGTTTCTATTATAATTGAATTTCGATAAATAATAAACGATAATGTAAATTAACTAAGTCACACTTGTTCATAATAGTCCTAATTCACGATGTTTTTGTAAACATAAAAAGCAGTGCTCAAATGGTTTGTTTCTATTTTCTCAAAACTTGATTTTTTGAGAATGCCAGTTAGGATTGTAGGCTACTCAATGATTCAAATGAAATTATTCACGAGTCGAATATTTTTTTATGATAATTTCTCTAATAAAAATTAACAACCTACATTAAGTCATGTGTAATATGACAACATTCAATTAGGCACTGAAAACCCAAATTTATTTCTTAAAAAAAACACGGAAATAAACGTATAAGAATTATTGTTTTCCTGGCGACTAATTGATATGTCTTTGTTATTAGAAGAGAGCAAATTCTAATACAAAACTTTATGGTTCTCATCATCATTTGAAGGCTGAAATAATGGTAAAGTCTTCCCAATCTCCATATTACCAAAGTCACCAAAACAGCGTGGACGATCGGTCCAGTGGCCGGTTCGATCCAATTACTTTACCTGATACATAAAACTACACCCCTTTATGTTGAACGCATCACAATCACTTATCAACGGAAGTATCACAAAATATATATTGTAATATAATAATACGTTGAAGTTTTCTGATCAATAAATGATTAGTTCAAAAGATCATGAATCCATCGAATTCAAAGTCACAGAAAATTCAAGAAAAATATTCACACAAACTCTCAAGGCTAAATTAAATTATCAATATATTTAAAATAAAAAACCATTGAATATTTAATATTAAATTTTAATGGAAATTGAATATTTGGAAAAAAATAATTAAAAAGGCATTAATATTATTTGTAATGGTAATGAGGCTATTTTCCGAAAATTGAACGTTATTATCAGCAAATGAATTTTTTTATTGAAATCAATTAAAGCATCAATTTAGCTTATTTTATGTTGATATTTTTTTTTTCGTTCGTTCTAATTGAATTCGTTCTACATATAAATGCTAATAAAGGTTTACTCACTTTTAATTTTAGTGCATAAATTTACCAAAAATAAAATGCCGGGTCGTTAGTGACAAAACACAACACTGATACATCTGCTAAAATAATTATGTTACATATACAAATAAAATCTGATTCAGACAAAGGATTTTTTTGAAGAGCCTAAGTCAAAATTATCAGTTTATTTGTTTGACCAAATCTTCATTGTCTTGACCACAATACTTGTCTCTAATTTAAATGAGTTTATCATTTATTTGTTCACCTTCAATAACGAGTCAACCATGACGGTGAAATCATATTTTTTGAATTTTTTTTTCCAAACCAATCAAATATTTTAAAATAACAATCATTTTTTCCGTATAAATTCATCATTTTGTTCTTGTTTTACTGCGCAGGTATCATACATGCGTCGATCGTAATTTAACAAATCCCAACGATCTAATCATAGACATATCAAGCGAAATTTCCCTTGTTTCGTATAATATCAGAAAAAATGTTTCCATTATAAAATAATATAAATGGAAAGAATAAGTTGGTTAGATCGTACCATACTGGACAATCGACTTGAAATTTTTAAATCAAAATTAAGTGAATCATTCATTTTTTATGTAATATTTTATAGATATGAAATAATTAAAAAATGATAGATTGATCATTGAGTTATGAATCTAGAAAGAGTCTAGGTAATGTGGAAAATAGTTTCATATAATAATCTCAATTATGAATGCATTTAAATATGAATAGAGTAAAAAAGTCATCATACTATCATTGGTTTGGTCAGAGGAAATTTTGTTTGTACACAATATTATTATTGATTTACCCTAAATAAATTTAAGTATGTGCTGGTTCTTAAAGGTGGGCGAAAGGCTTCAAATTCTTCGAAGATGACAACTTTTAATGAGACGAATGTTTTCCGTTAAAATCTATATTTTTATACATATACAAATACATAACAGTATCGAAATACTAATATTAAATAAAGTAATATTTTAATATTGTACAATTGTATCGATAGTTAAGTTGAAAACGTTTTTTTGCAACATTGAAACAGCAAATTTAAGTTGAAAACATTTTTTTATTGTAAAGATAGGATGTGTCATGTTAAATTTAAATAGCAGGCAGAAATACTATTTTAAAGAACACCATAATCCACTGAGATGTTTTCAACTTTTTTAATTTGTAGCATAAATGTAAGTTTTTTTTCTATCATAAAAATTTGTTATTGTTAAAGAGCCTGCTCGAATGTTTTTAGATCACTATTTACTTTCAAAATAATTCTATTTGGCTCACAATTAAAATTATTTTATTGATTATAAATACTTTAAAATCTTTTGGTGACAATGACAATGGTGTACATTAGATTTTTTAATGAATCTTATATGCATTAAAATTATTTCATATTGCGTTCAGTTTCAACCAAAAAATATATAAATCCTTTGTTTCCGAAAGGATATTGATAATAAACTGGCACTAATAAAAATAATAATGGTGACCGCAAGCTGTATAATATGGTTATTTCTCAGAACTGATCTTTGACCACAATACTTAGTAATAAAGCGCATCTACAGAAATACAAAAATAAATCAGATAACAAAACCTTATCATTTTTTTCAGAACGGTCTATCAGTATATATTTAAAAAAATGGCAATAATCACGAAGTGAGATTCGGGTTAAGGTTATCAAATAGAAAATGTTTATTTGCACTACACATAATAACTGATTTTTTTTCTTCATGTCTGATTCTAATAATGACGAGGTGAAGCGAGAGATATTATCGAAATAATAATCCACTTCTACATGTAATATTTAATTCTGACTCTTTCCAAAAAAGAGTGACTGTGTAATATTCAGTTTTCGTCAAAGTCAAAGATTTTGTGATAATTTCAGAAGGGGATCAAAAAAATTGTTTTAATCATATGACGATCTTTATTTATTGACGGCCTCTATTTTATGATTAAAAGACAAAAAGTATGTTAGATAGTAATTGTATTTAAGAAACTGATAAATGATCGAAGTTTGACGAAATGGCCCAATTCAATATCAGCAAATAAAAACACATTTCATAGAAGAGGATATCGTTTTTTTGCAGCAATTCGTAGAGGTAGGCGATTTCATTATAATTGTTTCTCAACGAACTGTTTGCCTCGTGATGAAACGATATTATGTCCAACCCCCATCCTCATAAAATATTTCAGTGGCGTGCCTTTACAACACAATCCCTTAATAAATAAAACTCAAATGCAGCCATCCCAGTAATGAGAATTCCAAAAATTGATATTTCAATTGATTTATGAATTTCTGTTGTTAGCGATACCGCACATTTTCTCCCACTTTACCTATCTTAAAAACAGAGAGATTACATAACCACGTATCTTGCCATAGCTATGTCGTATCCTTCCTTCAATAATGTGAGGTTGAAAAAATTTGTAGCAAAAAGTTTTTGTAGAAAAACTTCAGTTAAGACAACTCCCCTCCATTGGTAGGAAATATGCTTTTCACATGTAGCATATATGATCTTTAACCATCATTTAATAACCATCCCTTTTTCATTTAGGCGCCAAATGTTTTCTAAAATTTAAAACATACCATGTAAACTTAAATGTAATTCAACTCGAGCAGAAAAACATCACATATATGAAATTCGATATCATCAAATACTAATTTAATTTTTACTTCATCGACACTCAAACTCAGACCCATTCAATTGCTAAATTAAGGTTCTTAAAATAATTTAAGTATTATATATTTTATTAAAGTATTGTCTATAGAAGTCCCATTAATGGTTATGATTATGGAATCCAGATGTTTTTTGATATTCTGAATTTCTAAAAAACGATGTAATTCTGATAATAAAAATCGTGTTGAAATACTAATGAGTTCTCAATGATTACGAAACATAAAATGTTTGAAAAATACTTGAATATGTTGATTCTTCTTACTACAAGATAAGATATGATTATAATATGTAAAATTACGTTACAGAATGTAAATCAATGAGCTAAATTATTTACTTACATCGTTATACAAGAAAAAAGTGTTTTTATTTAATTGATTAACTATAATTAATGAAGTTAACTGGGGGTACTTATTGGAATTTCAATATCAAATTTGAATTATTGAAACTGTATATTTTTCTAAATATTTTGTCACTTATTACGCAAGTTACGCCTTTCGGCATCTCCAGTTATTCTATCAAACAAATGCAATATAAGTGACATATCGCAAACAGTTTGCATCGCTTTATACAAGAGAAATTACTCAAAAAAATAGACCATAATGCTAGATGCGAAATGTATATAACTGATATAATTTTCATGACTATTAATAAGATTATAATTGCAATTAAATTAAGTAAGGAAAACGCTGCTATGCTTAAAGATTAAGGTCTGTAAATTATATTGAATATATGTGATACCGAAAAGTGAAACTTGGTGCGCCAGTGGATAAAACGTGTGGCATTGTTCACAGTTAGAGCTATTCAAATTTAATTAACCTGAATATTATTGTCAGTAATGAATATACATATATAATATATGTAATTTATTCTACGGCACTGTTCGAAAACCCGAAAAGACAAAAGAATATTCAGTTAGATCGGGCAGTAGTAGTAAATTACGCTTTTATAGTTCCTTTACCTCATAAATATCATCCAGGATGCACGTAAACTTATATTATTATTGTGGGAGATGGAGGAAAATTGTTTATGGAGAGATATGGGACAGGACAAGTGTACTTTTGGATTCGTCTCAGAAGAGCGATTGACAGGAAGATGTTACACATCGGAGTCCACCAATAAATAAAGTATTTCAAAACATTGCATAAGTCTTACTTTTGAACTCTATTTTTACATATTATTATACTTCCTCATAAGTCATCATTCTTCATTTTTAAAATGATCGTGGGCAATTTTTGATGACAAAGTCTAACATAATTTTTATCGTACCGATTCCACAGCCGATTCAAATTTTATTATACCGCCATCTTGTTTCTTGTATAAGTCACGATTAATTTCATAAATCAATTTTTTTCCATTAATTAATCATATTGAAATATTTTTTAAGCATAACAGCTACCTGGTAATGCGTAGAATATTTCATAAATTTGATACGAAAGTACACTTCAAACAGTAAAGCTCAAGATTACAAATGTGTAAGTGTAAATTGCTAAACCTTTAACGGTATACCATTGTATTACCAGCGTAAATCTTCCACTCTTCGACAACATAGAGAATGAACATAATTAATATTATTAAATTGAGGAATTTATTTTTGATTTTGTTTAACCTCAATATTTTATTTTTTTATATTGAATTCAATCAAGGTAAACTTAATTATTCAAAAGGTATCCCATCAATTTTCCGAATAATCTAAATAAATAAAGAAAATAACTTTTTTTGATAAATGGCCGTAAACTAACGGTTGTGTTCATGCAATATCGATATATGAAGCAGCCAATCACAAGCTTCGCTTTCACTATATTTAATTTTGCATTACAGTAGAACTTCGATTATCCGAACTAATTGGGGATGAAGATTGTCCGGATAAGGACAAATCCGGATAATCGAAAAAAATCATAATTGACAAGAAAAGACAAGTAGCTTCAATACTTTTATTCATTTAAATTAATAAACAAATCATTTTTTGTTGAAAAACATATTGTTCGATGTCTGCTTAAAGCTAAATTTTTTGTTCGATGCTATCGAATCGCGCTTTTAAGACAAATAAGGTGTCCTAAATTGGTCTCTTCTTGACTCTCAAACCACATCATGGCTACATCTAAGCACTGAAAAATTTCATAATATTTAGGACCAATATCTCATTCCTCGCAAATATCTTCTTGGTTGTGATCCTCTAAGGCAGATATTTATTTAATTATTTCATCATCATTAAAAATTTTGAATCCATTCATTCGGTGACCTCTTCTTTGTCGCATTCAGCACATATTTAAATTTGTATCATTGCTTCTACAATGTCTCCTAAATCATTTTATATTTCGTTACCGGTTATGATCAAATGTTAAAATTGCATTAAGCCACGTTTGTAAGCAGTTGATGCAATTTGACACGTGATATTAACAAATTCGTATTTTTTTATTTATTTTGACCAATCCGGATAATCTATATTCTACTGTACCCACATATATTTATTTGATAAAAAAAGATTTACCTATATTAAAATGTCTCACTAAACAAATATGATAGTTTTGAATATTAATAATTACATTTTGCTATCACATGATTGTGAAATCAAATCCTTAACATTTACGCGTTTGCCGGCAACTTATCTTTTGTCTAATATAGCAACATAATTCGACATGGTTTGTATGTAATGTAGCAAACACATATCTGCGGCCCGACTGTGAAAAAGTTTGAGTAAAGCTGCGCTTGAGTGTATGTACGTGATCGATAGTAAAATATTTTATACGCATTGGGGTGTTGCGAATCTTGTACTTTCATTCGAAGCAATATAGCAGTGCATTAGGCCACCGGTAGACATATTTATGTCGTGGGTTCGGTTCCGCTATTATCACACTACTCGTAAAAATATACGACTTTATTCCCCTCACCGAAAACGGCCAATGTCTGATGGACCTTTTGTGTTCAAGATGGTCTTTGGCATATAGTTCATAGTTATGGAACGATTTGATAAAACAAAGAGATAGGAAAGAGCTTACTTAGATTATAACAGCACAATATACGAGTAAAGTATTCAATTCCAGAGGCTTGGGGCCACTACATGATAAGGAAAAAAACTCTAGTATTTTTTGATTAATATTGGCAAAATAAAAAAGCTACAAATGCATTTTTTGGAAACACGTCATCATTGCAATTCTTCTGCCTTTATAAACAAAGTTATAGTTACTGTTTCTGATGAGGTGATTTCCTGTCATAACGCATACAATGAACAGGAAAAATTCGATGAAAAGGACAAAAGACATCTATTATTTTTCAAGTATGTGTAAATAAAAGGTAACAATTAATATTCAGCATTTATAATGTATGGTAAATATGACGCAGCTTAATTGTGTGTCGGTTGATGATTTGTTGAGAAGAATCATCAAGCATCAACTATTTTCACTGCAAGCCACGGCTATGATCTCAAACATTACATTGAAAACATATGGCTTTGTCGAGATTGAACTCAACGAGACTGTAAATATTAAATCGATGTTCAACGGCAATTATTTTCGGATTGTTGGAAACATGCGGAGTTGCGCTAGGTGACTTTTTGAGCCATTCAATCTTGATAAATATAATAAAATAAAGGTTAAATTATTTTAAAAAAAACATCCAGCTGCCGTTTACCGGCACATCATAATAATTATTACGATGACGCTGATGGCTGTTAATGTGTTAATGGTATATAATGATGTTTTATTGAATGATAGGTATCGAGTTAAATTACAGGTAAAATGTTCATAAAACGTGCAATACAAATAGCACTTATTAGATGCAGTAACCTTCACCTACTATGAAGTAAAAAAGTAGGTAACATCGTTACCCGAAGTCGTAAACAAATAATACTTTACCATCGTTGGTATTTTTAAGATGATTCTAGTAAGTAATTATATAAAATCGATACATTTATGTGCATTTAAATAAATTAATTTAACAATGAAAATGCATTGCACATCATAACAATAAATCAAACAACTTGATGAGATAAAAATACACGTTTCATACACTGTTGTATAGCCACGAATTTTGAATTTTATACGAGCAACGCTTGACGGTGTAACCCGATGATAATTTATTGTTTTGACCACAACCATAAAAAGTGAATTTTCATCAATTACCCGAAATACAACATTTAGTGAAGATAATGCGATTATCTGAAAGTCAGGAGCACTCCGTTAAGATATGGTTGGTAAATAATTGAACGACATTGAACTATTAGGAAACACAGATTTTTTAATGTAATGCCATAACTTTATACAATAATTTATTATAATATTAAAATAAATTAATTTCTCGATTATATAATCAAACTATGGGTAAAATAAACGATTTCAACAATTGGAGTCAATGTGTTTTTCGATATAGACAACGATAAGTTTTTTTTTGATAAGGTGTTGGTAGCTCTAAAAATTGATAACATGTGATTGATAAGATATAAATACACCTCTAGTTTGTTACTGAGATGCTATACTGGTTGGAAAATTAACTTTTTTCTAATTTATGGTATGACAGAGAACAAGTATAATATTATTGTAAAAAATAAATATCTGCTTTTGAATTTATTTGATAATTCAACAGTACAAAAAATATTGCTCTTGCAAAATAAAACTTTCAAAAATATAATGATCGTAGAAAATTGAAAATTCAAAGACTTCAACCAAATAAGGGAAATCAATTTTAAAACATTATAATATACAATAGTGTTCACTGGAATTCAGCAGAATATATCGAGATCAGAAAAAATATCTTTGAATATTAAATTATACAAGTATCAACAAAAACTCATCCGGAACATTTAGTTATCACATTATCAAGAATATCAGAATTTTCATTTTCGCCTCGTACAAGCCGAAAGACATGTGTGCCCAGGTTCGTTTTGTCTCTAATTTTCCCGTTATAATGTAATAAATCTATAAAACATCTTCCTTGATATTATTTGTATGCAGAATGGTTTTCAGATAGAATATTATACATAATATAATATTGTACATAATTAATAGAGTTGTATTGATTTCTAAATTCTTCAGAAAATTCCGCGCGAGCAATTCATACGTGTGGTATTAAAGTTCAACATGCCAATATTTATTTTTTTATTATAAATAAATTTGATGTCACTTCAATAAATCATTTATAGTGAAAGTTACAATAAATGTTCGTAAATTAAAAAAAAACAGGAAAATTTATGTAACCTTCTGATTGTCAATAAAATATGGACGTATACGCGATGTTCGAGTATTTTACCTAACTATTCCATTTTATAATCATTTTCAACTTTTTCCACACTTGCCTTTATTTTCCGATTCTCAATGACTTTATGTCCAACTCAATAATACCATCATACCATTCTTCTACAGAGCTGATTAATTATTATGCATTATTGTCTGTTTTATTTTGTTTTATATAAAGAAATTATTTAAAAATTATAGTTTTGCAAGAAATAAAAAGTAATCATTGTCAATAAAAAATCATTTTCGTAAAAAACCCATCGGCATATTCTATAGTCAAAAACGTTATAATTATCATATTGATGTTACATGATAAAAATCACTTACAGATTAAGTCACATTTTTATTTCAATTAAAGAACAAAATAATTTGTTGACTTTAAACCGCCTTTACCATTATGGAAATTCTTTTTCCATGTTACCATTTATAAGGTTGATAACCACGTGTGGGAAAATTGTTTGAACGACCCAATGGGTGTTTTTCATTGCATTCCACATTGTACAGTGAACCAAATCAAAAACTATTATTATATTTTAAAAATTTCTATGCGTAAAATATATTTTGATAAATATTGAGATTTGAATTGTGATGTAACATGTAAGTTCTGTTGCATCCGAGTTATAGAATGCCTGAAGATGCCGAAAGGCGAAACCCGGGTCGTTAGTAACAAAACATATGGAATCGTACAAAGTTGTAACAAGTCAAATTTGATATTGAAATTCCATCAAGCACCTTCAGTCGATATTATAAAATACCGATATGTTAGTTAAAAACATATTTAGAATAAGTATGTTAACACCGTGATTATGCACCGACACATCGTATTGTAGGCGGGACTTTTGTATTGTGTTTGGCAAATTTATAAATATGATAAAATATCATACGCGATCTACCGAAAAAGCCTCGGCGAGCTACTGGTAACTCGCGAGCGACCGTTTCACGCAATCACTAATCTAGAACAATGATCTATTCTCACTATGATAGTTTAATTAAAAGAAAAAATCTACCCACTAGGAAATATATAATTCTTGGCTATGTCAATAGCATTTTTTATAAATCATAATTCAAACTATTAGTTCATCAATACATAAGTATAAATATATGTAAGGTGTTCAGACTTAGAACCATTTATAAAATGATTTCCAATCAATGTGACACAATATTTTTTTTATTTGATACATTTTCCGATTGTTTTTCGATATAATTTTTTTTGAATTACTGTACCAAGTAAAAATGAACTAATGCTACAAAACTTCCACCGAACAACCTTCGTGACGAAGCCTGACTCACCTGTGTGGAATGTGGAAATTCTATAGAGTGTTACACGCGAGCTTAGCGGCCAAAAGAATTTTCTTTATTTCACTGGACGGTTTTCAACTAAGAATTTCATACCGTATATATAAAAGCTAACTTTACAATCAAATTGCTTGAGCAATATAAAAACATTAATCTCACATTTTTTAATATTTATTTTTACACAAAATAGGTTAAACGGAAGAAATCTTCGATGTAAAATAAAAATGTGCAAGTTTTCAATAATGATATGATGCAGAATTGTTTTTCAACAAAAAACAAAAAACATATAAATGTTATCTTATCGAAACGCAATGGCGTGATTATATACCGATATAACAGCTCATAACATAGCATAAATTTAGCTCGACCAACATTTCTTCGTAAGCACACGTCGATTTAAAATCACTCCGGAAGTTGAAATTACCTAAAAGAATTGAGGATAACTTTGGCGAATATTGAATCCAACTACTTCTCTATAATATATCTAGATATAGGCACTATAAATACACTCAGTATCAAGAAACGTGTTGCTTATAACAAAGATTAAGCAGCAGCATTCAAAAACAGCGCTTTATTTTTAGTAATACAACCAAAACTAAAAATAGACTTCCACAACGATAGTTAATAATCTGAATATTGTGTTGATGTACAATTTCACGCGTAAATAGTCGTGAATTTGACTCATTTACATTAGAAAAAATGGTTTAGATTGAAATCACATCAATATTTTATTAATCTCTTTTATTATGATTTGCCAAAAGCTACATTATTCAAAAGTTTCTCAAAGATGTGAAAAATCAAATAAGCATTGTGTATAATTGATGTCTATCGTGCAGTTAAACTTTCTATAACAAAGACATATATTGTATAGAAAACTATGAAATTCGAGTATAGTTTTCCAAACAAGTTATTTATGATACTGTACAGCACATATGTCATTTTAAACGTGCTAACTATTACTTCTTGCGTGAAAGACATTATAGATCATAAAAAAAAAAGAAAATTAGTTCTATGTTCACATATTTTATGTTATATTTTCTCTCTTAAAAAAAGGTACAAGTAATGATTCATAATTTGTGTTTGTTTTAATCATAATCAAATACTTTTCTTCAATTATTAATTCTACCAAATGATTTGCAGTAAAATTATAAAAATTGTATAAAAGAATGTAAAAAACAAAATTAAATATATATATATAGGATATTAGTATAATATTATATGACTTATTTTTGAAATCCCCAAGACTTGCAGATAGATGCCCACCGCTTGTCCTAACACCTAACTAGCAATATGGCACTTGACTTGACTTGAAGACAATAATTTTTTTTGTATCTGCTCGCTTTAAATGTTGTCATTTACTGCTTATATATTTTCATAATGTTTTTTAAGAAAGGTGCCGCGCGTGTTGTACAGGTTTTCACTGTAGCTGCAGACAGATAATAATTTATTCATATTCAATTGAAATAAAGACATGTGTTTTGCTGCTGAACAAAACGACATGTATTATTTTAGCGTATTACATAAATAAACTAACACTACAAATAAAAACGGATTCTATTGATAAGAAACAACACCAGATGATTAATTGTATCGTAAATTTTTATCATAGTAAACTTCACCTCTAAAATATGATATTCTAATAATAATAACGTAAATAACAACAAATTGACATAGCCCATTATGCATTGTGCTGACTCTTGAATACAAGTTAAGTCCCAAAGACTCGCCTAAAGCACACCTGGTTTTGTTCAGGTGCTACCAACAATTTTGCACAAATATCCAGAAAAATATGTTTCATTTATACTCAAATTTAGACAAAATATAAAAAGATATAACGAGCGTTATATATTTGAATAACCGAGAACATAATCATTGTAATAAAAGCATATCATTTTTCAAATTAATAAATTCGAACCAGACGTAAGCGATTGATATAAAAATAGTTTTTAAGAACATCAATTCTTTGTTCGATTTCTTTTGACGGTGGGAAATATTTTTATAAATGAATTATTTTCGAAATCGTCCAATTGGATATATTGATAAAAATGCCATAATTTCATTACGTAACTACACTTCATAAAGCATTGCGACGTATACTGACAAATCATAGAACAAAGAAATTAATTCGTCTATTTTGTTGTTTTGTTTCAAAATGACATTTAGTTTTTGGATGTATGATGAAATACTTTATCATTTCAAGGTTTCTATAATAACAAGGCAACGTGTTTTGTAATATAATCAAATATGTCACTTTAATTATTTCTAATACGTTTTTATAAAAATACGTAAATTCTGTGATTTCCATTCATTCATAATGTTTACCAACATTAGATAACTATGTAATCTGCAAAGCGTATGACAAATAAATTTTAAACAATAGAAATATCAGATTATTTAATTATTGAAGCAATACTATTGTTAGAGATATAATGCGTGATATTTACTATCAACAGCGTCAATGGCAAATTTAAGTATTCAATGTGTCAATGCTCAAATAGTCTTTTTATTTATTTATTTTCGAGAAAGTTTTGGAATCTGCAATACACAGCATGCACATACACAGATAATTCGATGACGAAGTTGGACGAAGATTTTTTTAAATTAAATTCGATATCTCCCGTATAGAAATCATAAGTTGATCGTTAAGTGAATATTAAAAAAAGCCTCCGGAATTCGGGGAACTTCCTGATTTTTTATAGTGCTAATGAAAAGTATTAAAAAAGAATTGTTACGTTTTCATAAACATCGTTGTCGTTTTTTTGTATATTGAATTTAGCAGTTATCCAAGCTCAATGTATACCGAAATAATGGAATTTATATAAGACACACTGTAATGTAAAATTACCAAATCGTTTAGGTAAATCGTGATAAATATGCGGCCCGCGCTTAAAAAAAGTTGAAACTGTCTGTAACTTGTAAGACCAGTAGCCGTCTAACAAACTTGCCTCGCGGAGATTGGTCTTTTTTATGCTTATTTTTTAACCATAAAATTAATCCCACAAAATAATTTATATCTCTGATAATATACAGTAGCACAGGTATAAAAGTGGAATAATATTACAACGTCTCTCAGCCGACGAAAATATAACCACGGTTTTTTACGCCCGAACATTCGCTCGCTGTATTATTATATTATAGATATTGGCAAGCCGTATCACTGAGTTATAACAAAATATTGGCGTATAGGACCTTAATAGAATCTTAAAAAACTGCCGAGGCTCTCATAAACAGTATTTATAATAACAATTTACGGTTTATTGCAGTTTTATGTTATTCTCTCATACATATAATAATAACGATATCAATCTATAAAAACCAGCGTAATTTGGTTAATGTTTATCTTTATTAAGGGTACTATGCACTATTTAGTTTAATGTGAAGAAAAATTATATTTTATGCGATGACAACGTTATTAATATATAAATTATGATTTTAGCTGTTACATTGCAATGAGTTGAAGTAAACGGAATGTTTTATGTCTTATCTGTAGCTTAAAATCAACGTCGTAAAAATCACGATTCCGATATTGACTGACAACACGAATCCGACTAAAAAAAGTTTTTTTTTTCAAATATTTTTCCTACCTTTCCTATTTTTGTGCATAAAATTATAAATCCAACAACTAATTCGAAAAATAACCAAATTTATCATATTATATAAATAAAAAAATAAGACGTTAAAGTTTAAATTTGAATTGTTAAGACTTTATACGATTTCACATGTTTTGTCACTACCGACTCGGGTTTCGCCTTTCGGCATCTTCAGGAATTCTATAGCACGGATGCAACAGAACTGACTCAGTTACGTTGTATTATTGAAATTCCATCAAGCACCTTCAGTCGATATCATCAATAAATCTTAAAATTTGCTTATTTAATTTATTTTTAAAAATAGCATTGTTTCTGTGAAATCTACATCTGTAGAAGTTCTCCAATCAGAATTAAGGATTTCAAGAACGGAAAATAACCGTTATACGGATATTTGGGTTGTCAGCAATGCTATAACGGTCAATGTTGAAACATTACTGATTTATGATTTATTATTGCTATTTTAACAATTAAATTAATTGTAGGCTCGGCAATTTTTTCCACTATTTTCAATGTTTCGCAAAATTCATTTTTGAAATATAGGTCTCATTCGTCTACAATATTGAGACTCAAACGAGGACGATTTATTTCCTCTTGTTCATCAAGATAATTTTCAAAATCGTCTAATCAAAATAGTATTCACAGTTACTCGTGTTCCACGAATCCCGTTCCGATTCCATATCCTTGCTTAAAGTATTGTATAAAACAAATGGGTAAATCTGCTTTTCATAAGAACTACTCTCAATTGGTGAATAATGGTAATATGAAATATATACATAGCATTCTGGTTGCAATTTCTCGCTCAAATGTACCATTTTAAAGTTTACAGTTATTATAAATTGATGAAGTTGTGTGTTATATTAACAACGGTCCAGGGTGATATTTTGAGATTAACAAACATAGCTATCAATCATCAATATTAGGTCAGCGTATTTTTATTTTTTTTTGAATTTTACGAAATAAATCAGAGAGCTTATACATTTTTGAGATAGCTTGAAAAACTGCATCCATCTGATTAAGAAGTGGTAAATCGATAGGAATTTGACTATTTTCATTTTACTATATTCTTATTGATCTAAATTATAAGTTTGGAAATATACATTTAACTACATAAAACTCAACAAATCTAAGTGATAATGGTAGTTAAAGACTGTATTGAATGTTGTTCAATGTTTTACATTCACTTTTATAAATTCGAAAAGATTAAAACCATTTCTTGCGTGAGTTTATATTTTATTTGTGATAATCGTAAGTCAAAATTTGTATGTACAGTTGGTATTCATTTTGTTCGTAATACATATGTATACAATGTCGAATATATGAAATAATTATCTGTCAATAACCTTTAGAAAACTGTAAATATTTAGGTACAAAAACTCATACAATAAATTTTTCTAAGAAAACCTTACATTGCTAAGTTAAGATTAATCTCATTTTTATCGAAAATATCACGTGTATTTTTATTACTAAAAATTGAACATTAAAAAACGGATTAAATTTTAGTCATAATATTTATGCATCTATCACTTTTTTAAGTGGGAGAATTATTACTCCTAACGTTTTTGAAACACTATTTTTAATATGTAATTTTGAAATTCAGTATAATTAAGTGTCAATTTATATGTAATGATATAAGACTGAAATAAAACCCTGGCAGATATTAATATTTACAGTAAATTCAGACAGTTTGATGAAGGAGTTTACTATCTAACCATGCAGAAACTATTGTAGGACCTCCGTCTTGTTTAGTGAACCCTTATGCGTATTACAAACAGACACATTGTAATAACAATAGATTCAGAATATTAAATCGTCTTCAAATGTTTTACAATAATAAAAAAATGTTTCTGAAGAAAAGACGTAGTATTACGCCTCCATTGTTCGAGTCAATTATAAACCTGTTTCAAAGAAAGGGAGACCTCTGATGTGGACCACTGCTGTAGATTTTTTTTTCTTTAATAAAAATGACAGAGTAGGTATCATACTTATTACGTTTTTGAACAATCAAATATACTGAGAATACATTATTTGCTATTGCGTTTCAATTTTTAGCAAGAAATAAATTCAGCATTATAATTGAATTCAATTTTAAAATACAGACAGAAATGAAACGCTTTTTTTTCACTTTGGGTTTCAAATAACTATGAAGATAATTACTATGTAAAGAAAGGTAAAGAAAATAAAACATTTAATATATAAGTTAGGTCACTGAATTTAGTGTAAAAAACATATTGGGAAATCCACAAAAATTATTCTGGGGTATAGGCTAAAGGCTTATTCCTCTTTATCAAGCAAATACGATAATCTTTAAAAAATAGTTTTTAACTCAGTATAAAATAACTAGCCTTTATTTAAACGATATACAATATATAGACAATTTCAAATATTTCAATACGTCCAATTGCTGAGCAATATTGTTCTTTCAAAACATCGACGAAATATTGAATCGTTTCAAGTGCATTTCTATATGGTTACTTCTATATTAAAATTAAAACAAGGGTCAGTATAGAAGTAGCCATGTTTTTATATTGTTTCTAAAGAAGTGAAAATGCCTAAGGGTATTAGATATTACCGATTCCGACGCTTCTCCGTCAAATCAAAATTGACAAAACACTGCCATAATCAACAACCGTACGGTTTTCAAGACCTTATTATATGAAACGTAATTAATCGTCTGAATTATACACGTATTCATTATTAATTCCTTCATAATTGACTTTAGCAACAAATCTTCTGTAGGTTCTCCTATTATAAACTATCACAGAAGATTCTCAACAACCTTAAATAAAATACGACCTCAGGGCATTTTATTGACTTTATAGTAACATAATAGTCTTTTAATTATCTTCATAAATTCGTTTATTGTGGTTTCAGTGATGCTTAAACTTCTTTGATTTATCATTCCTTTTTTTTATTGTAGCCACACGGTTAACGCGAAGTTTGTTCTATTCCGTTGTTTTGTTCAATAATTTAATCCTCTGATACTAATTTGTTAATTAAAACTATTAACAGCATGTTTGTATGAAATTTACATTTCACTATAACCTTGCAACGCTAAAAAATAAACATTGCGAGAGTCACTAGCTAACTAATTTTTCTTAATTCATCCTGATCTTGTTTCCTCGTATGACTAAATAACATACAATTCTTTCCATCTGAATTATATTGTTTCTTTTTGATTATACGTGTTCAACATTGGAAGCGAATAAGTCTATAATTGATTAATAATTCACAAAGAAACAAAAATGATCGAGAGATTTTAGTAAGAATACGTAATTAAACTTTTTTAGCATATAATCCTGGAATTAATCAATGAATGGTCATTGAATGATAGAAAATCGAATAATGTTTATTGGTGATAAAAAAGCAAATGCAATTCCATCATTATAAATATTTTAATAAAATGTATCAAATAATCACAAATACAAAAATCTCTCACGAATCGAAATAACATACCTTACTTCTGACATTTATTTAAATATTTTTTTCCCCTTTAAACCCACTATCTGTTTTCTTCGTTATGCAGTCTACATTAATCGTTCCATATACCTTGTAGCTTTATCTTGAAGATCCATGACTCTTTGACCTGATCCACTGGAATAGATAATTAGGGTTAGCCTTAAAAGATAGCCCTTAAATAACATCGCCCGAGGCGGAAGAAACTTTATACGGAAGATTGTGTACCGATATCATACAGATCGTTATAATCCTTAAAAAAGGGTTATAATAATTAAAATAACATTTTTTTACAGTTTACATTAATATTAACTATACACTTGAAATCATGACATCTTAAACACAAAATACAAACGCTGTGAACATTATTTTTTTCTATACTCAAATTATCTGCGATATTATTCGTAGTGCTTAAGATTGCAAGTGTAATAATATGTACTATGGAGTCGTTAAAAAAAACACACCAACTCCGATTCCAACTCCGACATTGACCAACAACACGAATCCAACAAAAAAAGTTTATATTTGTCAGGTTTTTTCCTACATTTTCTTTTAATGAGAATTAACCGTTTCTATGCCTGAAGTTTTAGTATGGCCAGATACGGAGGGCCGCGATTTTATTTGTAATAATACACCCAGTTCTTTTTTTACGCGATACATTGGTTCCAGAAAAAGGCGCGTAAAAAAATGATTTCACCCAATTGCATTATATTTCTTTACACACCCTAAAACATAAATTCGCATAATATCCGATACACTTGTCAACATTTGGCAATTGTATGTGTATTTAAAAAATTTAATGGTTTACGAAATCAAGTTTTAAAAATACACATTTTTTATTTAAAAAAATAATGAAACGTACATGCCTAGCATCGTATATAAATGTCTTATTTACAACAAATTTGTGGAAAAAATTGCGTAAAAACGAGTGAAGCGCGTAAAAAATGTAGCGCTGCCGTCCAAAAAAATCGCGTAAAAAAAGAATTGGGTGTAAAAACTAATAAATATATATTTTTTGGCAATATATTACATATAATTATGACAACTGTAAGTATAACACTATGATCCTAAGAGATGTCGCTGCATGGTTGAAATATTCAAATTATTTAAATTTTCGACCTTGTTGAGTTTTAGTATGTCTTAAGTGGACCGTATATATACGCGGATTATTGTATGGCCGGCACAGCGCTCACGTAAGTATAGGCCGCATTTACACGTCTCTGGCAGAGATCCGGTTAAATTAAAGATTAACCAACCAGTCCGTCAATGGAACATTGAGATATTCTTCAAAATCCTCTAATTGAAAGAGTCGTCGGAGTTACTCTTTTTTCACGACTCCGGCTCCACAACCATGTTAATAATTAAAAAATATATTTTTCCTGAAGATATGGATATTTCGTTGGAATCTTTTCGTCCCGTTTATTGTTTATGTGCATTGCTTATGTATTGGATATTGCCACTAAAGAAGTACTAAAGCGCCTGAAGGCGTCACGAAATGTTCGTTTTGTGATACTGAACACGACGCTGGTATTATGTAATCACTTATTGTTTTTAGTTGGTTTGAGTGAGCCTCCTTTATAATCCAGAATTATTTTAATTATTTTAACATCAGTTGTTTATTAAAGATCGCATACATTACAAATAGTAAATAATATTTTCAAATCACAATAGAAACTAAATTCTCAAAAGCCTTATATATATCGCATCGCCATTCGAGTTTGTTTTCTAACTTCATAATTACATGTTATGGAAGAGACCAGTTTTGTTCATGTTCAACATTTTCAAAAAAAAAGGAAAAACACATATGAGAGATTGGTGTGGAGGATTATAATATTGATGAAATCAAAGCTCACCTTGGACTGTATGCGAAGGTATACAAAGGTTTTGAGCATTGCAATAATATAAATTAGTAAAAAAAATATCTGAATTAACAGTGAACACATTAAAAGTAATAAAAAAGTGTATCGAAAAGATTTTTCAGCAATCGGAAATATTTAAGCCGGGTGTAATTCAAAATGTGTTAAAGACGTTGTTATTAATGTTTATCTAAAACAGGACCAAACAAATCAATTACATCAAATAAAAATTACAAAAACGTTGACGTTCACACAATTTTGAGATTTTAAAAAATACATACAAGTATTTACAAGAAATATGTCACAGAGATTAACTGTCTCATAAAGTGAATTGTTTAAATACAATAACTTCCCACCAATAGGTTATAGTTTAAACATCAAAAAATATTGTATTGATTTAGCAACGTTTTCAATAAAAAAAAAGCATAACCAATCCTGATCAAAAATTATATTGTGGAAATAAGTACTAACAAATGTGTTTTTATTATTTAAAATATCATGCCTTTCCATTAAGAGGTGACAGTTAACACCTTAACATCTGCCACCCGATGATGGACTTTTAGGGTCCAAGATGTACATTTTTTTTTTCTTTAAATTTATTGAGCCCTGGGTCTTCATATTCTATGTATTCCTCGACTAGGCCGTTATCGTTTAAATAAATATAATAATAGTATTAATCCATTTATCGATTCCCGCAAAAAATCAACTTTTGCAATGAAGGAAAAGGGAAGCGGGAAGCACCTTGTACGTGTGCATACTCCATCTTTGGTTTTTTAGGCAATATTTTCTTTTAAAATGTGGGCATAAATTTAAAAAAAAAAGTCTATTTTCTTCATTTTGTCTCGTCTAAATAAATTTAATGGCAAAAAAACAACTCTCCAATTGTTACATAGAAATCTGAACTCCTTTTAAACTAAATAAGTACCAATGTAAGAAATCAGCGCATACGTTAACTTTAGTATCATACCGAAATATTACAGTCAAATTAATAATAATTATTAATACTTAACCTATCCTGAGATAAGGCTATAAATATTTATTTTTGAATAACAGGGTAACAATTAAATGCTCTCGGCTTATTTCCCACCGGTCAGCAGCTAATGATAAAATCCTGACCTCAAGATGGACATAGCCCGAAGCTTATGAATCCTGAGACGTAAAAACAAAAACGATACCAGTGGCGGTACGCCTGAAGCATTCTTTCATAAAGCCGTGTTTGATTACAAAAGTTTCAACGATCGCTGTCTCGACACTTGGAATAGTGTTCCGTTCAATGTTTACTAACGGAGGTCTGAGTGTTGCAATGATAAAAAGAGTAATCAATCCTTAATCCTCTTTCAATCCTTAAAAAAAATGCGTTCGTTCGTTTCCATAGATTTTATAAAACATCAATCTACTAATAAATTAATTCTATAAATTAGCTAATATTTCAAGGTTTTTTTCCCGTCTTCTATAAATTCTAAATTATCAGCACGATAGTTCTCGTACGATATGTCTCGCAAAATAAACAAATATTGACACATTCAGGAACGTATATTTAATAACTATTTCACAAACAAAAATAACATGAATATTTATTATACATTCCATTGATAGCTTAATGCTTCATAAAATTTAATCCGTGTTTTTTTTTTTTTTTGTGAAATGTGTAAAGTGTGGCGTAAAATAAAATTACCATAGTAAGGCACGGCTTTACTGAGGTTTAAATTACTCACCGAAGGAAATAAAAAAGATAATCTATTTTGTATCTAAATTATTGCGGCTGAAATGAAATAATTATAAATTATTATGGTTTGATTTTTATTTACAATAAATTCTATACAGGCTTATGAGTTAGGATCGAAATATTTCTTTTTACGGATTAGTAAAATATAAAAAGTCAATGGTAGAATTGCAAAAATTATCACTTTTAAGGTGTTAACTATCACTTCTTGATTTAAAGGCACACATTTTTAGTTCTTATTTCCGCAAAAATTTTTGTGATCACGACCGGTTTCGCTCGTCGCGAGCATTATCAACTGAATTCGGTTGACAATTCTCAAGATGAGCGAAACCGGTCCTGACCAAAAAAATATCATAAAAAATATTAATAAAACCTGCAGCTAGTTCCACCTATACTGTTATTGTATTTCAAGTTTGATGATGAAAAAATTTCTGAATATAATCTCCTGAAAAAATAATACAACACAAATGTTCGACTAAATTACATCCAGTTCGCATAACAAAACTTTTATTGTGCTGTTCGTTTCGAAGTTATTATTTTTCACACGGGGCAGTGATGTGTTTATAAAACAATATGAAAAGATCAACGTGCTATTTTTAAAATGTAAAAAATATTCAGGTTCGCCTCTAGGCCTACGCTACTGAAAAGCTCCTTCAATAAAGTTTCCACAAAAAAAGCTTCTGAAGCGACGTGAGGCAAAATTAGGGTCCGAAAAAACTTTGCCAGAGACACGTTTGCCCATGGGCTATTCCCAGGGCCTGAGCCGTAAGGTCCGTGAGTGGGTTCATATTCATAGCCTACAGTGGAACAAAAACCAAATAATTTTGAATACAAATTTAAATGTTAATAACTGCCTATTTATCGGAGATTTTTTTATACAACTATTTAAGATTCAAGAAATTCGTGTGATCTAAATCTATGTAAATATGTATTAAATTATTAATTTCAACGGGGTCTGAATATTAAGAAATTTTTTGTGGTTATTTAGTCCATATTTATAAATTGGTATATAGTTTTTTTATGAAAGTCTTGTAATGAAATTATTGTATGAGAGAACAGAATATCTTTTAAATAATATTAAGTATATCAAATAAAATTCTATTTGCACACTACGTATATTCTATGAGGAGTGACACAATATGAGAGGGAAAATAACAGTTTTGGAGTATTGAACAAAAGTCGGAGCAGTAGAGAAAATGGTTTTTTATTTGCAGTAGAAGCGACAAAAATTGCAGCGAAATATTGGTATTCATCCATGTTCCAGACATTTATTACAGCTGCGTGTTGAAATTTCGTATTTAAATCAATGATTTATTTTTTCAAACACTAACGAAATATGTCATAAAACATTTTGCAATATCGGAATCATTTGACATTATTTCATCAAGTGTGCTGAAATAAATTTAATGCGAGTAGAGGCAGACTGTGAAAGATGAATTACTGTTAGATAATTTAATCCTTAGTATCAATTATATGTGAACAGTCGATAGTTCAACTTTTTAAAATTAATTTATTCAATGTTGTATTTATAATTAATGCTTAGTACTGAGGCAGAGAAAATACAATATAATACTTTGTCACCGGAGTAGACCAATTCATAAATGGCCCGTTCCATTCCGAGTTAAAAATATTCATTTCAAATAGAAATGAAAAATTTTCACACGCCAAATGAAATGACATTGATTACAAAAAATGACAGCAACATTTTTTAAATGTAAATATCCATTATTCACAAATAATCTGATTTTACATAAATATTTATATTATACGATTCATCAATTCAATCAATCAGCAAATTTATTCAGGATCTTCGTGGGAATTTATTCAAAAACTTCAATATGCAAAGCAGGTGACATTACTTATTTACATACAATCTTATTCGTTCTATAATACAATAGATGATATTGATAGAACTTTGATTCCATCTTCCAATATTGTATTTATTTAATATCATTTTTCAAAAAAAAAAAAATGTTAGATCAAGCTGCAAAATCCCCATTTTTTTATCAGACCATGTTAGTTTCCAGTTTGGGCAATGCTATATATATGTGCCAATAAATAAAAACTAAATAAGGGTAGGTGGAGAGAAAAAAAAACATGTCAGATATCCATTCTTTGCGAGGTCAAATTATTATTTGAATAAAAAAAAATGAATTGTTAAAATTTTGTTAGATTCCACATGTTTTGTCATTAACAACTCGGGTTTCGCCTTTCGGCATCTTCATGCATTCTATCACGCGGATGCAACAGAACTGACAAATTTGATATGGAAATTTCATCAAGCATCTTCAGTCGATATCATAACTTATTATTTGAATTTTTATTTTATTGAACATTTTTCATGAATGAGATAAAGTTTGAAATAATTAAAAAAAAATTTTTTGAGATTGTGTTTTCAAAAATTTTAAATCAAAATCTATCTTACATATTTGAATAAATAATTTTATTTTTCTCTGTCAGTCAAAATTTATTCACCGATAGAATTAAAATGAGGGGCGAATTTATTTTCGACAATGCGTTGCCAAAATACCAAAAGGGTAAACAATGTTTTTGGCAAATCATCGCTCTTTAGTATTTCACCCGTACCCTCTTAGTCAATTGAGTAAGCAGTTATATATTTTGATTTTGATATTTTTCACGGTAGGCTTCCGTCAAATATGATTGAATACCCTTTTATTTAATTTTAGTGTTACAAAAACAATATTGATAAGCATTTTTTATGTGTTTGAGATCATATGATATATCAAAATTATTACTTTATTAAAAATCCTATTCTAGATATTTGTTCTCTTAGCTTATGTTCAGTCTTATGGAACGACTAGGTTTCTTTATACCTGTGTCTTCAGATAATAGCCAGTTATGTATACATATTGCTTTTTGACTACTTTTAGAACTTAAACAATACTCTATCTTTACGCAAATAGATCGGAATGATTGATAAAATAATGTGATATTTTAAATTAAATTACGAGTAATGGAATCACGATAAATTGCTTCATTGGTGTTTAATTGTACGTATAGCACTCATTTCTAAGAAGTATATTAACCGCATATGTAGAATAGTACGCATTTCTAAGAAGTTTATTAACCGCATAAATTGAATACTAAATAATACATAATGACGGAACAATGTACACCGACAATTAATATTAGGGAAATGTTATTTAAATTCAAATATATGGTTAAATTTATAGTTGATATGCCAGATTTGACATGCTCCTAGTATACAATTTTAAAGGAATCAAACATTGTAAATTTACGGCTTTTTCTGTTAAAATTTGGAAAACCCTTCTAATTCATTTTAATTTAATTATGGTCAAAAATAGTAATAATTCAGTAAATACTCTTCTATTGATTGCATCATCTCAAAATTTACACCCGGATAATTAATGGGTGAAAGTAAAATTTCTCGAGAACATTGACACATGATTTATGGTATTAACGATAACAAGTCATTTTATATTCAAGATGTTTGCAGTTAGGACTTCCGATTTCGGAATCCCGATCCATCAACCAATCACGTTATCCTTAGATTGCCTGAAAATCAACTTTGAAACTTCACGATTCAATTTGAACCTACTTTCTGATAAGCTACAGCGTGAAACTAAGTATCCTAACGTCATTTTTTTGTGATAGCTACATAACTTATAGTCGTATACAAGAACGAAAAAAAATATATTTTGCAATATTTTAAGCAGAGTCCAAATCGACCAAAAATGATTCTCTTATTCCGACATTGGCCAACAGTAGGACTTCGACTTCACAGCCTCGATTTTATTTTGTGTACAGCACGCCAATTGACAATTGATTATGAGAATATTTTGATTATGTCATGTAGCATATATTCGTTTTTTTTTTTGCAAATGATTGTCAGTAAAAAAAAACTATTGGACTACGCAAAAAATACTTATACCAATAATCGACAACAAATGAATTTAAAAATATGAAATTAAGCTTAGTAATTATTAATAGTATAGTGAATTTCTGAATCATACAGAATACATTTGATTGAATGCTTTATTGGCAGTGGCATATAAAACATATTATGGAAGCTTAAATCTAAAAACTTTTTTCATCATTTTATTAAGCTTTCGTTAATTATTGCAGAAGAGACTTTCGAAGTAACCTAAAAAACACCTGACTCTGACTGGCAGATTCAGCATGTTGACGATAATGGGGAAAATAGCTTACACGGCGTATCTTGTTTCTTGTATAGACATATCTTCTCATCGTAACCGCTCAAAAGACATTTGAAATCGATGTGTATCTTTTAGTAAGGCATCAAAAAAATATTGTAAAAGAGTGTCGTTCTTTTTATAAAAATATTCACTAGACACTTACTGAATCGTAAAGAATTAGTTGAATACTATATCCAAAACGATAATTATAATATGTATAATGTAAATGAGTGATAACCAACTTTTTTGTACTCTAAAGCGTATTCCAAAATATCGGTAAGGTGGCGGGTACCACCTATTTTTTCTAAGGATATTTGTAATTGGCCATGAATAAATAAAAACTTGACTCATACATTTTATTGATTGAATTGGCAACTTCTTGGTAGAACTCCATTATAACACGATGAAAAAATAGCAATGAATTTTAGTTCTAAAATTTTTTTATAATGTAATATAGTTGATAGCTATTTCGGCTCAGCCATCGTCGGAACTATGTTTAAAACGTACTTTTGCTAATCTATATATATAGCTGTGGTGAAAAGGTGCACAATACATATTCTCTCCTATTTTAACGACCTAGCTTATTAGACTCATACACACAATATCGCAAATATACGAACGAATACAATAAACCTATGTACTTAAAAAGAATTAAAACACTCACAAATAAATAAAAAATAATAAAAAAAAATAATTAGTGTTTATAAAAAAAACACACACAAATCGTTCCGCTAGCGCCACGGTGTCCGCTGGCCGGGGTTGGGAATTCCTGATGTAAACAGACGTGTAGTTGGAATATGCTGAATTTATGGCGTGTTAAAAGTGTGCCCCTACTAAAAATATGATAAAGTTTTTTTAATAAATCAAATAATTGAATTAGCTTGCAAAACATAAATTATTTCAAAGTTGACAAATCTTTTGTAATTGGCAACACCAGGAATACACAGGCTGTATGATAATGTTTATCAAATTCCCTCAAGAGTATGTTATTGCGTGAATAGAGGCACTTATTGTTAATTTGGTTCTGTAAACCCTCCACAGTCCACACCCTCTAACTCAAAAACACGAGGCACTGTACACTACCCTTAAAATGCACTGATGAGTTTTGCTAGTCATTTGCATGTTGATTTAGCAATTGAAGTTTCTGTTTTAGATTGACAGCTGCAAGTGGATACATGTTTTGGACTATGGCAGACAAATATGTGGCTTACTTTGGTTTTTAGGCTATATTGGTGCTGATTTTTTTAACCTAAACAAAATAATCAATATTATATACACTAGATAACATAATCTACAAACGTGATTCTCATTAATTGACTGAGGTGTGCTCGATCTATATTCAATATCAAATTTGAATTCTTAGAACCGTGAAATTGATATGGAAATTTCATGAAGTACTCTCATTCAATATCGTTGATCATACACAAATTTTTAGTGTGGCAAAATTTCCTTGTATCATGAAATAAAAGTAAAAGATGAAGTTTCTTGAGTGAAAAAAACTTCTGGAATTGTGCAATTTTAACAATTCAAATTTAATATTGAAATTTCATCAAGCACCCTCAGTCGATATCTTGAATTAATTATTACTGGAAAGTATCTGGAAATATATATTTTCACCTGTAAGTATATTTCACCTGATGATAATTCGATTTCATATGTTAAGAATTCGCTGGGCTGTAATTTCACTTAAACGATACTAAAAATGTATTTTTAGTGGAAATATACTTACGCTGTAACAGACACATATTATACATGATCCACATATATATTGATCCAAGGTGTAAAATTTTACTCTTACGCGTACAGTATATTTTTGAAATATGAAAGGCTTCACACGTAAGGTATTTTTTCCATCTTATGATCAACAAGCTTAATAAAATTATTTTTTTTCCCAAATCTTTATATAATTCGTTCAGTATATTTCATTCACTTAGATTCGTAGTGTTAGAAGATGGAAACTTAATTAAAAGATTTTCATAATAATTGTTTGGCGGTGCTGATAAATTAGTGTTCTAAAAGTTAATTATTATATTTATTGTGTGAAACTGAGAATATATCGAAAATTAAAAATGGTGCCGTTATTCGGAAAAATCTGAAACTTTTATAGTATATCCTAAGTAAACTAGTAATTTATTCCAAAGCCATCGTTGTCTGGACATTGGTCCATTTGTATTTGTCTATAATTTGATAAAAGACCCCCGGTTAACTTTTAACTAGCCCCATCCAAAAAGCTTCTACATTGTAAGAGAAGAAACTTTTGAAGTGTCTTTGTTATTTTTCCCTTATAGGCAGTGTAATTAAAATCCAGGAATTGCAATTATTTTTATAGACAAAACAAAAATTATTTTTTAAAAAAAACTTTTTTGTATGATATCGACTGAACGTGCTTGGTAGAATTTCAATATCAAATTTGAATTGTTACAACTTTTTACGATTCCACATGTTTTGTCACTAACGACCCGGGTTTCGCCTTTCGGCAACTAAATATAATAATTTTCTTCATCAGATTGTCATTTCATTAAAAAAATATATTTTTATTTGTTGTAAAACCATTTCAACCACGACTCATTAACAAGATTAATCGTTAATGAAAATTGTCACAGCCAATTGTGTTAATTATTATTAAATTTGTTTTAGCTGTCATTTAGTTCTTGCCTGTTGGGCAGTTGGGGTATGTGTTATCCTGTATTTAATAACTTTAGTATATAGACGATGCCAACTGATTGTTGTGCGTCAGTTCTGTTGCGTACGTGTGATAGAATGCCTGAAGTTGCCGAAACACGAAACCCGGGTCGTTAGTGACAAAATATGTGGAATCGTACAAAGTTACAACAAATCAAATTTGAAAAAGAATCATTTAAATATTCCTCTTCGTTCAAGTTGTAATCATCTCCTGAAATATATACGTACCTTATCATAAGAATCGATGCTAGCAATCCGTTATCTTATTACATTTATACTTTACGATATATTATTCATATTTAGGTTTCTATTATTCAAAACAGCCCAAGTGACTAAGACTTACATATGAAGCAGTGACATTTCGATTGTAAACGATAACGGTAGGCATTTTGAGTTCTTTTTATTATGAGCAATCTGCTTATGACCTTTAATTATTTATATCAATTATACTTAATTTATATCAATTATAATTACATTATACATGTGTATCATTAAATAATAAATCAAATAAAGTTATACTTCCTTTGTATTAGATCATTGTATTTAAAAAAAAAAAATCACAAAGATAATATTCAATAATAATAGTTTTATTGTAACAAAGTTTTTTGAGTGTTATTGAAAATAAAATCGCATTTTTTCACTCGATACATATACTACAGCATTTAGTACTTATTTAATGAAAAATATTGGGTTAATTTGTTTAGTGGTTTTATAACGTAAATTTTTATTCTGACAATATGAAAAAAAACAAGGTTTGCATGATTTTCGCTACAGACCAAATGAATAGGAAACAGGAAAAACTCCCCAAAGCCCTTCAGAGCTTTACCGCCATTGTAAAAGACGGAACATCCATTAACCATAAGGGTACTCCCATAGACAATAGTGCACCATTAGATGAATGCAAAGAGTGGGTGGCGGGTTAGCCTTATAAACGACTAGCAAATTTGCATGCGTTGACTCTTTGTGTGATTATTTATATGAATCTAAATATAATATTAAAATATTTTTGAGACTATAATATCAAATATATGACATATTTAAAAAAACATGAATAAGTACATAAGCGATATAAGCGATGAAGAATTGCTTTAATCATTGACATCTAGTTCACATTCCTTCATTCGAGTCATATCATTGTGTAAACAACAACTAATGACTCACAGTTCAATTCTATTATATTCGATCATCTGTGAATCGTTGATACTTTCATCCTACATATTTCTAACAAAATCGTACGTCATAGCTAAAGCAAGTAATTCACAAGTCATCAACGAAGTGAAGACGAGAATCAATGATTCAATTCAATTAATAATCGTCATGTATAATAATGATTTATTTAATATAAGTCAAAATTATTCTTAATAGTTTTATAAGATTGGTTCGGAAAACGGTTCGGTTTTTAAAAAACGCTCAACCGCAGCCAGGAAATATTGGTGTTGAAATAAATTTGTCTAAGTGGTTTGTCGCTATATTGGAAAGTTAAATATCTAAATTACTTTTAATATAGAAATTTCATATCAGGGTAAATATAAATTAAATGTAACGTTTTTTTGAGCGATACAGTCGAAAGACAGAATAAATATTTCTCTTGATGAAAACAAACCTAATAGCTTTCAGCCACCTGTGTGTGAAACAGCGGTTGTTTGTAAACGTTGCTGACAGATTAGAGGTGATTCCTCGGAAACCGTGGTCAATTAGTTCGAGTCCAGATCGTCCACCGCGAAAAAAGTCCAAATTGCCATTGTGCGTGCTGGCTTGCTCGAGTTTGCCTATACGCCAGGGGTATTCAATCGTAAAAAGAGGTCAATACCAAAATCAAAAAGATTCAAATACTTCATGAATTCATTGTATCACTCGTAATGAAGTATTGCCGATATAACAGTTGAAGACATATACTGGTGAGTGAAATTTTCAACGAACACACAAATATAAGTCTTTCGCCGCTCCTCGGATCATTGCGAGGGGCTAATGCATTTCTGTAATAAATCATCTAATGCCAGTATTTAAGCTTATTGAAACTGCCGCCTGTATAGTTTAGTTCAATTTAAATTGAAATTTAGTTTTTTTTGCTATCGCGATATAAGCTAAATTGTTAAAACAGAAGAGAAGATGTATTGTGTACCTTTTCTACATAGCTATATATACATATGCAAATGTACGTTTAAACATAGTTCTGACGATGGTTGAGCCGAAATAGCTATCAACTATATCTTATAAAAAATGTAGAACTAAAATAAATTGTTAATTCTACCAAGAAAATGTCAATTTAATCAATCAATACATATGCTGATGTTTCAATTTATTTTGGCTCAGTCCGATTTTCCAACTGTCATTCAGGCATCTGCCTGGATTTTCTTAATCTTGTAATTCAAACCTTGCAGACTCTCTATTTATGTTTCAAATGCTTAGTCTATGTTGTCTTCGTTTTCCAATACGGAATTTTGAATCGGAATATCAGTATAATATCATATATTGTCATAATATATACTATTCATTAGTGAAATATATATATATGAAAAAGTTAAGTGCATAAACTGAGAATATACGTCCTGTTTCAGATAATGGATTTTGAATGTATATTGTTACCAAAATTTTTGACTTATATAACATGTATGAGGATATACGCATAATTTCAATTAATTAACACTTACTAGTGATGTGATTTGAAGTTACAGTGGGGAGCGTTCAAATTTTCTTCGCCCATCGTCTTGAATTTAAAAAAATACTTGTATCCTTTTTGCACTGACTTGCCTATACAGAAGAAGCAAAAATTTAGAAATTTTACCCCTTCCCGTTTGAAAAGAACAAAAAAAACCACTGCTACTTACATATTAATATAATTCTAACGATGAAATGTAGCAATCCCAGAAATATGAATTACTTATTATTCAAATATGTCAAATAAAAAAAAAAGGTTACTTCTTCATTTAAAAGCCCTGGAATAACTACCCTGACCGCCTACGATCAAAAAATTAAGCCAGTGAAAAAATAATAATAATAAACACGACAGGGTAAAAAAAACGTAAATGATAGGACAATTTTCGAATCTAAAACGGTTTCGGAAACGGGCGTTAGTGATCTTAAATTAAGCGAGGGAAACTAGGCTTTAACATGACTATCGTTTCATACATTTTTCGTCGAGCAGCGAAGCGAGTCAGATTAATGCGGCATAATTTATTTAATTCGTTCTAGTCACAAGTGTGCAGGTTTCTCGAATTAAGGGCACCCATATGAAAAAAGGTACACGACTATAATACGAATAAAAAAATAATCACACCTATTTCGGTCGACTAAGTAAGTAAAAGCATTGAACAGTACGTCACCAATTTCTTTTTTGGAGTCGAATCTGTTGCAACACATATTTTAATAAAATATTAGCCGCGGACTAGTCTAAATATTAGTAGCGATGTTTATAAAACAGTTATTTATCTTCCGTTAGTAAGTATGAAAAGTAACAGCTACAAATATTTATTTGCCCACATTTGTTTTTATATAAAATATTTGACAGTACAGAGAATAATAACGATTTCGAAGGACATATTGATTTTTTATATCACATAAAATCTGTACGACAAGATTTTTCAAATCAATTAAATCAATTTTAGGAGAAGAGACAATACAAATACCTGTGCCTAAGATATCGAATATTATCACAAAACCACAGAAGGCGACCTATGTAAGCTTTGAATCAAAAAAAATAGCAATGTATTATAGTTCTACCAATTTTTTTATAAGATATAGTTGATAGCTATTTCGGTTCACGCCATCGTCAGAACTATGTTTAAGCGAACATTTGCTTATAAATATAGCTGTGTAAAAAAGGTACCCAATACATCTTCTCTTCCGTTTTAAAGAACTATCTTATTTCCTGCTAGCAATAAAACTTTAAAAGAATGTAAATGAAACTAAACAGGCGGCAATTTCAATAAGCTTAATTAAATATTGGAAGTAGGTTTTTTATTACGAAAAGCAATAGCCCCTCGCAATGGTCTGAGGAGCGGCGACCGATTTATATTTGTTTGTTCATTTGAAATTTTATGTGACAATTGATATCTATTGATTTCCAGCTATTCTAAAGCCGTCTTCTTGCGATCTTTATCACAATGATTTAAACACATGATGTAAATAAATGCCAATTCAATCAACAAAAAATATTTATTATTGTTTTTGACGCGACAAAATATCAATTCATTTGTTAAGAACTAAACCCTTATGCACTTTTATATTTTCATTGAATCGGTGCCTGAATGCATGAATTTCGACGGAAATTCACTTTTAATATAATAAGTCATTAATTTTTCTAAGAAATAATTAACTGCTCCTAACGTTAGCCAAACTTATGAAATTATCATGAAAAATCTAGCTATATTTTAAAATAAGAAAAAGCTCATTCAAGAATCTTTTGATACTGTTTACTCAAACTGCCAATACTCCGCAATCATTTGTCTTGGAAGTTGAGACGCTGGCCGTTAGGGGTTAAGTGCCAACATAAAACTGGCAACCGATTTCATAGTACTTTCAATTTAAATTATCGATGATCAAAATAGTATAAGGGTGCAGTTAGAGGATATGATTATTTTTTTCGGAAATGATACATATTACAATGAGTATTTAGCAGGTATTTATTTAATGCATACATCCTGTTTACTGTATACGAATCGTTTGACAAATTTGGTGTCATCATCAATAACCACAAAAATTCAGTTATACCGAGGGGTTTTAATTCTTATAAATGAACACCGCGTGATTACGCGTGGGAATTTAATATAAAAAAAGGACCTTCATAATGAACTAATTAATTATTTAATAGACCTAACGGCTGTGGCAAGGTTTTCTATTTTCAGTTGATTTGAATGCTTCATTTTTTTAAATGTGCAGATTTTTCTGAGCTAAAATTACGTCAAACAAAATTTAAAGGTTTATAATATCATCACCATGTATTATTAAATAGAATCAATAAAACAACAGTTACATTCTCTATGAGATGTGACCACACTTATATAAATTTAAAAAAAATATTTTCGTGTTTCAAATATTTTAAATTCACTTCACTTATAACTGCTTATCACCGGTTGGCGATTCCTGATCAAGAAACGAAAAAACTTTTATCCTGATAATTCCTACCTAACACATGTATTACATACTTTTCAATATAGTATCAGATGACAAAATATAATTGACACCAATTTAAAGTAAAATAATTTATTTTTATTATGATTCTTTTTTAAATCTTCAATAATATTTTATGATATATATTGTAATAAATTTTATGTTAAATAAATGATGAATATTTGTTGAATGTGTAAAAAAATATGAAAAATGAGGTTTGACCGAAAATATAGCCTGACGAACTTAGCGATGCAGAAAGAAAGACAAATGATCCGAATCCATTAGATATTAGTGAGGAAATGTGAGATGACAGGATAGGTTGTCCAGTGTAATAATATCCGTATCTAAATATAAAGTATTTACCTATTTTATTAGGCAAGTTGTCTTTAATACATATCTCAAAAATATACGATTCAAAAAAATGAATAAAATAATTTATTCACAAAAATCATATATCTGACCGAATTTTTACAATTTTGCTACATTTCAAATAAAAAAAGCAACGCCAGTAATGATTATATATAAATACTGATGAGACTTGCCATACTTCCAGCTAGATATCTTTTTTTCATACCTTACCTTATCAATAAAATTTGTATCGAACATTATAAACTGGTTGAAAAACCGAAAGAAAAAATGGTCACTTTCATATTTCATATCATTTTGTGTCATTGTTTGACGACTTGGTCTTTGTTGGTTTCGTTCAACAAGTAATAATTAAATTTTCAGTTCCGATTAAATTATTAACCATAATAAAATATTAGGACATGTAATAAATAAACAGTGAAAGTCTTGATTCCGAATTTGTAAGCAAACAATATATTTTATATTTTACATAACAGTCGAATGACAAAACTATCCAAACTGCTACATTTTTTGTTACAAGTAGTATTATATTCGAGCCATTTAGAGAAAATCGTTAAAGTTTTTTTTTATACCTTCACTAAAAACAACACGTGCAATACTTTTTAACATATCTCGAACATAAATACCCAGGATTACTTTAAATCACAAAGGGTGACCTGTAAAGATAACACGGTGAAAAAATAGCAATGTATTTTAGTTCTACAAAATTATTTTTATAGTTGATAGCTATTTCGGCTCACGTCATCGTCAGAACTACCCAGATAGTTCTGACGATGGCGTGAGCCGAAATAGCTATCAACTATATTTGTTAAAAATAATTTTGTAGAACTAAAATACATTGCTATTTTTTCACCGTGTTATAATGGAGAATGTGTAAAGTGAGTGCCAATTCAATCAATAAACCTGTAGAGATTTTAAATTAAACATATAATGAAGTACAGTCATTTTCATGGTTGCGTTCATAAAGACATTATTTTTATTCAATAAATTACGTTTAATTAATAAATGCTGTGTTTTACACGATTTATGAAAAATTCGTGACAAAATTTGATTTTACCCACTAATGATACAAAAAACGTTTTGCAATGAAAAGGTTTAATATTTTATTTCTATACATAATATTTCCGCTTCCAATATGGAGCAAATGCATGTTATTCCCATGTTTAAAAGTAACTAGACACTAATAGAACTTAACAAGATAACTTAATAGAACTAGAAAAGACAGTAAATGATCGAACAAAGCCGATTTCTTCTTGTTAAATCTTATTAACAAAGCTTATTTCAACGGAAACTATTTGACGAAAAATACTTCAAATTCAGTTGCTACACACCTCTTATTTTAAGAAAATTAGGATAGGGAATACGGTTAGCATATAAATTTATATAACTATTCGATTAAGATACGCTCCGTTTTGATGAATATACGGGTAGGAAGGAGCTTGAACATAAATTAATTTAAATATAGACAATTTATCTTTGGTCATATTGCATTACAATTATTACTGAAAATATAACAACCTGAGCCACTTTTATGTGGCTTCAATATTTTTTATTGTTTAGATTTATAAAACTACTTTAACATCCCTATTTTATAAAAAGTCTATCGATACAGTTCTATCTATCATAATTACGAGGGGATGCTTTGTCCCCTAGCTTTGTTAAGTGGGTATTCCTTTTTTATATTGTTTCATAGAACGGTGATGAAAAAAAGACTGTTTTCGATAATGGGTATTTTTGATTGGACATATTTACGATGGTTATATCATATATCTTAAACCTAATTTAATTACACTAATTTCATTATAACCGCAATTTTATTCAGTATAGCATCTTATGAATAACATCATCCATTGTATTTCGAAATGTAATTTTACGTTCTCGTTACATAGAATACAATCTATAATACCCAAGAATCTAGATACTTTGAAAGGAACATTTAGTCTATCACATTTGGTCAACTAGATCCGAATAGACATAATTAACACTTTCACACAAGATTTTGGTCAAGTTAATATTTCACTTTTAAGGTGTTAACTGTCACTTCTTGATGGAAAGGCATTATATTTTAAATAATAAAAACACATTTTTTTAGTACTTATTTCCACAATATATTTTTTGATTAGGACCGGTTATGCTTTTTTTTTATTGAAAACGTTGCTAAATCAATACAATATTTTTTGATGTTTAAACTATAACCTATTGGTGGGAAGTTATTGTATTTAAACAATTCACTTTATGAGACAGTTAATCTCTGTGACATATTTCTTGTAAATACTTGTATGTATTTTTTAAAATCTCAAAATTGTGTGAACGTCGCGAGCATTATCAACTGATCAGTTGATAATGCTCGCGATGAGCGAAACCGGTCCTGATCAAAAAATATATTGTGGAAATAAGTACTAAAAAAATGTGTTTTTATTATTTAAAAAAAAAAAAAAAAGTTAATATTTAATTGTAAAACCGACATTTGATGGTAAACTTGCAAGGACTTTGGTTATAATAAAGACCCTTTTAATTTCTAGGGAACAGTTTTTGTTGATAGATTACAAAAGTCTATATCCAACTCACAAAATTATTTTAATCCTAAATTTAAAAATATTAACTGAGGCGCCAGTTTCAAGGGTTTATGTAGTGAGATTTTGAAACAAAGATTGAATGTTACATTTTTTTCTCATTTTAAACAGTTTTTTCTATTCTTTTTTCTGTATCATATTCTGCCTAAATTATACACACAAAACGCATGACTATAAAACACATACACTATAATCCCCATTTATACTAAAATCAGGACTTTGTAATTTGGAGTAGAGTAATTAGAGAAGTGAATTTTATACAAAATTAGGCATTTTTTTTCCGTAAAAAAATGCAAAACTAGGATATTCTTAGTTTTACAAAAGAGATATATATATCTATGAATTATTTAGTTACTAGGTGACGAATGCATAGCGCTTGCAAAATCCAGCACAGAAACCCTAGTCAACATTTGACTGTATGCACTGCACAGACGGCCGTCTGGCTGTGTGATTTCAGCCAAGCAATCTTGCAATTGGGAATTTACGGGGAATATTTCAAACCAGCGCATAATTCGGAGTAGTGTAATTGAGGTTTCCATTAATCTGATAAACGGTGAACCAAATATATTTCATCGTCATTTTATTTATCATTTGTTGATATATAAGGATGTAGAACTATTTCCAGATCCTTACGGCGTTTTCTTGACGAATTATATATTTGTAGATATATATACCATACGAGTAATAATTCCGATGCAAACTAGGCAAGTGAGCTAACAATATAATAAAATAAGCTACACGCAGTGGTGGTATCTAATATTTATATTATAGTATTTTATTACTGTGTTGGTAATACATAATGTTATTTTCTAGATAATAATCTCTAGGTTAACCTATTCTTGTAGACCTTATAAAAAATATGACCGCCGAGATTTAAAAAGGGTCTTGCTGCCCGTCAACATAATGGGTCATTTTGACAACAAACAGCAAATGGCATTGAAAGAATAATGACAAATAGAAGCCATAAAACTTTGCACAGGCCAAAGTGATCTTTTGTTTTAGGACAAAAGGACACGGTTAGTGTTATATTCCTTTGAACATAAAGATCAGAAGGAAACTTTCACAAGTCACAACTCGCGTTGACACAATCCCTTACTGTACAGTACTGGTCAACCAAAAGTACGCGAGTTAGAGTATATATGAAATAAATTCTGTCAAATGAGTAATTTACATATTCAATTTTTCGCAAGCAAGATCAGGTACAAAGAAATCAGTACAAACATATCGGATTTAAATATTCAAATATTTCAGGAGTTTTATAGCAAAGAAAAACCTGATTATGCTCGATTGCCTGAATTGCGATTGAAAACATTCACTACAAGAAATAATATATTTTTCTAATCACGTCGGAAAATAAACAAACATTGCTTTGATTAAATTGTTGTTTTCAATACTAGAATGGATAAATCACTTCATGATCGAGGAGTTATTTCAAGACCGTTTCAACGTTAACAAAAATTGTCAACCAAAGACGTTCAAATTTAATGTGTATTTTCAACATTGTTTTGACTATATGATACTGTACCCAAAAGTTTTTTCGAAACACATTATTGGACTATGTATGTATAAAGAATGAATTACAATGTCATATTGAAAATAATATATATTCGATACGGTCCAAGGTTAATAATTTTTTCATCCTAATAATAATCTTAATAATTAAAAAACATAAGTGAAATTTCTACTTAACAGACTATTTATCGCTTCGGTACATTATTTTTGCGTACTTTATAGTCAACACACGAATAAAGAAAGCACAAATCAATTTACAGTCAAACGAGATTTTTTTGCTGTTCTGGCGTCGACGTATTTATATACAAACTAAAATCAAGAAAAACAAACCCTTATTAAAATTAAACGAACATAGCAATGTATTTTTAGTTCTACAGAATAGATACTTTGTAGAATTAAAAATACTTTGCTATTTTTTTTTTCGTCGTGTTATAATGGAGTTCTACCAAGTGAATGCCAATTCAATCAATTAAACGAACATATTATTATTTGACAAATCGTAAATATATACATATGGTTGTCTTTGCGTAGACAACTTTCAATATCATTAAGTTTTTTTGAAGATCAATTACGTAATAAAATACAACTTAATAAAATTCATAAAAAAACCGAAGATCGCTCACCTTTTGCAAAAATTACAAATAATATTAATAATAATAATAATAATTGCAGTATCCCAATAGTTTGACCAGTTTCCGATGAGCAAGTGGATGTGGCAAAAAAAGGTAGACCATAAAAAAAAATGACCGTAAAAACAGATATGAGTCAGAGTGACTCACCGTCTGGCTCTGAGCTCTTGGAATCGACACACGACTTCCCGAAACAGTAATCTCGTAACGTTTTATTTATTTATTCCTACTTCATCCCAGTTTATACCTGGTCAGCATGCAGTGATTGCAGAACACACCTGTGGGTATAATAATATTATTATTATGCGAAGGAGATATATATACCTGGAAAGTTTCGACACTTTTGATTGTTTTCAGCAGTAGGATACGAAAAAATAAAAAAAGCGTTCAATACATCGCATAATAAAACTAATAATATTTGTATATACACCCCGTCCTTTTTTTACGCGACTTTCTTTTTTTGGACGGCTCGGTTACGTTTTTTTACGCGCTTCACTCGTTTTTACTCGATTTTTTCCCCAAATTTGAAGGAATTTATATATGATGCTAGGCATGTACGTTTCATTATTTTTTTTAAATAAAAACAATATGTGTATTTTTAAAACTTAATTTTGTTTTCAAAACTTAAACTTGATTTATGCAAAATTCAATACTTTCGTTCAAAAAATCGCAAACGATTACATTTCGCAACCGAGAGTGACAGCATCGAATAATTCATATAAGTGAAAAAAATATATTTTTATAGTCTCATTATATTTTTATTAGCAATAAAGATATGAAAATATTTTTTTTTGCACGAATTTTAAAGAGAAAAATTTAATTTTTCATACGTTTCTGGTACTTTTTTACGCGATATTTTAATTTTTGGAACCAATTTATCAAATTATATGAAAGTTGTGATTTTTTTACGCGCCTTTATTGGTTCCAGAAAAAGTATCGCGTAAAAAAAGGACTGGGTGTATAATATATATGAGTAGTAGTGTCTGCAATCCAGCTAGGTACAGATTATTTTTACATTGATTTCACAGCACACATTTAAGTGTTTGTAAAAAACGAAAGTTTAATAAAAAATATTTAAGATTTTTAAAATAATATGTGCTTTAATTAATTTACTTTTTGATATATAAATTACACAAATTTTTAGATACAATTCGTGATTGTGAGTTTAAAAAGCCTTTAAGTTGTTCTGTTTTCAATCGTTGCTTTGGCAACTGAATTTTAACATTTTCAATAGACAAATGTCGCAAATAATAAGAAACAATAAATGATTTGGATTACTTTTTTGTATGTTAACAACAATATAAAGTAACTAACCGCAAACTAAATGAATTGATAAAATTTTTAATTATATTATATGTTCCGCAATCAAACCATGTTCAATATATAATTTACTAAGTATTAATTATTCAATGCAGTTCTTCCTTATGATCGACATATTTATCAATTGGGCAGCTTTGCTAATAATTAATATAAAGATATATATCTTGATAATATTTTGACTTGAAAAAATATGTATTCATAAATATACAGATACAATCGGTTGATTTTATTAGTATAATATTGAAGAGGCTGTTGTAGATATTTTCACCCCTGTCTTTGAACCTTCCCTCCCTTACAGATTATAGAAGTGGTTGTTGGTGAAAAATTCGTTCAATTTTTCATAGTGTCAACAGCCAGTCACCATAGATGATATTTCACAGGGTGGAATGGAAAATAATTTTAAAATATTACTCACTTTGTTTAATTCAATTTATATAAATGATTTAACGATGTATGATCGACGCGCACTAAGTAAATTCTAACATTGTTAATAGCATATAGTCAGAGTCTAAAATAAAATATATTTATTAAAAAGAATTTGGATTAAGTTATATGCGATTGTAATAATTCCTGGTAATCTTATCTCTTATATAATATTAAATGAAATTGTGTATTACAAACGTATTTAGAGATTTAGCATAAAACAGTTTGTAAAGGTAATTAAAATATAATATTTTCGTTGTAATATAACTTCTTTTTTCAGTTCATTTATATATTGTATGTGTTGTATAAAACAAAGAAAATATATGTTTTTGTCTTTCTGTATTCTCGAGAATTCCTACCAAACGGACGACAGAACAGATGTGAAATTTGCATATGTAGTTCTGGTTGTTATTGTTCAATTTTTGATAGTAAAATATTCTCGGTATATTTAAAAAGAAAAATTTCTATTATATATATTGTTTTTGATAAATATAATACAACTTATGTTGATGAGTTGATTAGTTGATCAGTTGTTAATTCTCATGATGAGGGTAACCGGCCCTGATAGATCGTACTTAAATTTATTTATTTATTTGGTATATACACGTTACAAAAAATATAAATTCTAAGTTTATTGCATTTGTAAAGTCAAAATATTTAATCATCTAATGTTGGATATTAAAGAAATTAAAAACAAAACAAATAAAGATAGCAAGAAAGTCAACCAAGCAAGCTCATAAAAAATCTACTTTTACATATGTAAAAAATAGTATTCGCCTGAATTCACCTTCGTCCACATGGAATATGTCGACATCTGAAGTAATACTGTTGAACATTGTTAATACTCTTACCATTGACATCCCTATTGGCAGACTGGTTCTACACTTTGGAAGAACATACAATTCATATCCACGATTTCCTCAAAAAATATCCGGAACATGCAATTTGATATGTTAAATAAAATGTGTTTTTTTATTATTTAAAAAATTCTAATTCAACCCTGCATCAGAGTCTATCTTGATAGTCGAAAAAACGCTGTGAATAGAATAAATGCGTTGCCTTTAAGATAAAATTGCACAGATTATTATGCGTTATGAAAATTTCATTTCTGATCACATGCATTTCAAGGAATTGGATTAAATTCATTCATCATAATTTTTCAAAACAAATGTTCTTGCATACGGCCTAGTGACTGCGGTGTATCTTATTATTCTGTGAAAAAATGCAACCTTTAATGCAGGCAAAAAAAATCTATAGAACATGAAATATTGCAGTATGTCTTTCATAATACCTCCTCACAAACAGTGATCAGCAGTGGCGTGACTTTTGCACATGTCATTCTGGCTACTATTTCTAGATATGAGTATTTATTATAATATTATCAACAAAAATGTGATTTATACAAATAAAATATTCACACACAGCATTCAGATTATTAAGTATGCAAAATTCTTTATGGTTTTTATTATTTATATTTGACATAAGTACTATCACCATAAATTGTGGCTATTTAATTATCCATTGCCATGGTAAGTGACGAGTGATTAATGATGCATTATATTAATGTACAGTGTAAATTCTACTCCAAAAATTTTAACATTACCGGGATGTCATGAAAAAGATATACATAAAATAATCGTATTATACAATCGCATCCATAATCTAGAGAGGGAAGACACTTTTTTCACATTTAAAATACAGCCACACACAAACAAAATATATTTTAAGTGATTAAGATTGTCAATTTAGATTCCATAATGTTATTTATCAAATAATTTTGATCATCACTACAGTTGGAAATTAACCTTTTTCATGACACTAAAGGTGCGGCCAATTGCTTGGAGTAAAACTATCGAAATATGACTTTTTCATTTGATCTCAACAAAAAAGAGAAGAAACTTTTCAAAGTATGTATTTTCATAGTCTATAGAGCAAAGAATATTCACCACTATGAAAGCTACAAGCTTTCTAGTAATAAATATGACGAAAAAATCGCAGGGTATTTTAGCTCTAAAAAAATTATAATTAAGTTGATTAAGATATCTAGTTCTGGTAAGGGCGTAAGCCGAAATAGCTATCAACTATATATTTTATATTTTTTGTAGAACTAAAATACATTGCTATTATTCACCGTCTTATAAAGGAGATCTATCAGATAAATGTCAATTCTATCAATTAATTTCTAAAAAATACTAAACGTTACAATTTACGACATCGACTTAAGGTGCTCGACGGAATTTCAATATCAAATTTGAATTGTTGAAACTTTGTATATTTTCAAATTTTAAGTCACTAACGACTCGGGCTTCGTCTTTTGATAACATCAAGCATTTTATCAGATGGATTCAATAGAACTGATACATAGTAGATAAATTGTTTGCATCGAATATATGCACAATCAATGAATATTGTGGAAATAGTACTAAAAAAATTGTTTTTATTACTTAAAATATAATTCCTTTCCATCAAGAAATGACAGTTATCACCTTAAAAGTGATTAAAAAAGTTATTGAAATCTTACCACGAAAACCGCTGTAGTAGTAACTAACATATATAAATTATACACCAACCCTGAATTTTTTTTGAAATGTTCGTAATGCCGTGGAATATAATGAAAAAATATTGTTTCAAAATAATTCGGATTACAACGTTATTTTGTCAGTACACTGTTTTTATACAACATCAAATAATTTTAAACTAATTAATTCAAATTAACGTCGCATTTTTTCAACAAAGTAATCGAGATAAAATCATGATGGGAAGTTTTATAAGAATAAAAACGTTAGTCGTTAGTCGTTTGCTGTAGAAGCTCTCAGAGAGAAACAGATATATTCACTTCTTTAGAAAAAATAATTCTATTGTAAATGGTGATACTAAGTTCCGAAGAATAAAGAGATGAAAAAGAACACTGAGAAATTTTACATTTAAAAACAAAAATTTCTTCCGAGGTGACAGCTAGCAAATAAAAGAGCGGACTTGCTTGTTCATTTGAAGTGAAGATTAGCAAAGCCAGAGTTCTATAAGATATGAGTCGCCTGGATTTTTTTCAAACTATGTGGCGGGGCGTAGCAACATGTTTTTGGTTAACATCTGACTTTCTGTGTTGGCACATGGAATACATATTAACAATTATTACTGATCGACATTGTTAAGCGTTAGCTAAATGTCTTTGTGATTCTCCTATAAATATGTAATACTATTAACAAGATTAAAATTTCTGTGTTTTCTGAATAAACTTCACACAAACTGCGATTGGCTTACGATAAAAAAATATGATAATTATTATAACTGTGATAATTATTCTGTCATTATATTATCTTTAATTATTACGGCTGTATAGAAAAAATGTAATATGTTCAGATCTATTCCTATTTTTTCACCCTGTTATGTTGATTTTCTACCACGTAAATACCAATTTCATCGATTTAATGTGTACGTTTAACACGAGGGAGCATATTTGTATAAAATGTTACGTGAATAATTTTTTTTTTCATCTTTAATTATTTTGTTTGATTTAAAAATGTTCTGCTATACAAATCGTTACAATTAAATCTTCAAAGTGAGTGGAAAGAAATCTGTCTGAAAGATGTCTGATTGGATCAACTCACATTTGTTTTTAAAATTAGCCATTTTAAAAACGCCCCACTGATTTTAGTTTCCCTTTTATCTGCAATCTTGCTCAATTAACATATTTGCAAATCGTAACATATATGGACATGACATCTCCCAATCGTTTTTGACTCGGGGCCACCTTGCATAATAATCATATCATCAACGTATTAGTTATCCACCATATTTTTACGATTTAATATCTCAAGTTTTTTAACTCAAATTATCTTCGAAGAATTGATTGATAAGTGGTTAGTGGAATTATTGCATAACGGAAGAAGTTACGATAACTATGATTGAAGTTTGTAAATTCATTTTGTATCATTATATTTTCAGCATCCATATTCAACATGCCACTTAAAAAAAGACATTTCGTTGGTTAAGTATCAACGCGAATTGAACAATGCTTATCGATATAATCGAATGACTCATTTTTTTATCAAACAATCCTTATATGGACATAATAATAACGGAGACAAATTCAAAACTAACGGTATTACCTACAACGTAAAACGTTAAATTGTATCGAAGATGTGTAATATTCAAGAATATTACCTATAGATATTCTTTTTTAAATATATACGATTTTTTAAGCCAATTTTCCAGCGTTGATTTTGCACTTTAATTGCACGACAATTTTGAAAAATATCTCTATGAACAATTTGCTGGATTGGTTGGGTGATCTCTTATTCAATGCATCTATCAAACTGTTTTTAGTCGGAGTAGTGTTTTTTTTAACTATTCCACAACCCTGATTGAAACTATTCTCCACAAACTGTTTGAAACGTATTGTAAAATTGCGACGTTAGATTCGACAACTACGGTAATTTTTAGTAGATAAGCAAAAGTCGTATATATTGGACGATATTAACTAATATATATATATTTAGAGCTATATTATTGCAGTAACTATATATAAATAGGTCGTAATTAATATCGTGTGATATTTTCGCTACTCCACTTACTATTATTCTTGAGCGAATATTTATTTCTGGTTGATTGAATTGGCATTCACTTGGTAGAACTCCATTATAATATGGTGAAAAAATAGCAATGTATTTTAGTTCTAAAAATAGATAAAATTAATAAACTTGACAGAAGCAGTATTTATAAAATGTCCCGTGGCTCATGTTTATTCGTTTATATCGGACAGACAGGTAGAACTATATCCACCCGAGCCTATGGAACATGTAAGATCATTCAACAGTAAAAAAACAGATTCACAATTTGCTAATCACGTTATAAAGGAATCACATAGTATAAATTCATTCTCAGAGCCTGACTGTTTGCATATTTATAATAAAGGTCGCAAGATGACGGCTTTAGAACAGATGGAAATCAATACATATCAACTATCACAAAGGATTCTTAACAAACAAACTAATATATGGCGATCGCCATTGCTCAACCCTCTACAGGGGTCTGTTTTGTTTCCGTAATATACAATTTCCTTGCCATATGTAAACTTATTGATATAGCCGCCTTTTATGTTTCATTTATAGTTTTTGGTTTTATTGCGATCAAGAAACAAGCTAGGTCGTTAAAACAGGAGAAAAGACGTATTGTTTACCTTTTCTACACAGTTATATATAGATAAGTAAATGTTCGTTTAAGTATAGTTCTGACGATGGTGTGAGCCGAAATAGCTATCATATATATATATATATTAAAAAAATAGTTTTGTTGAACTAAAATACATTGCTATTTTTTTCACCGTGATATATATTTTTCTTTATGAAATGTTCATTGTACATAGTCTATCACAATATTTTAAAAAATAGCTCTGATTTAGTTACTATAGTTGAGGTAGATTGACATAGTAAGCCAATACACGCAATATGCTGTGGTCTCATATGGTCGCTGATATTTGCAATAATAAAAACAAACGAATGTGTTTCCCCCCATAGTTATTCTCGGGATACCGCACTCTTTTGTTTTTGTTTCAGGGCTACGCTAAAACGTGGTCAGGGTTTCCCTGGCGTATATAAAAATGAAAATATAGCAGAGACGTCAACAGAATATTTCTATTTTAAGTGAGAAAAATATTAACGTATATTATTTAACGGATAACGTTGTGGTTTAGATCTCACGGCGAAATACGATTAGCAGATACATTGCGCGTTTAATACCTGATTATACGTCAAAAATTATTTTTTTATTGAGAAGACACGTTATACTTTCCCCATTTTAAGTCGCTTTTTATATTTTCTTTGGACATTGATTTTTAAATTGATTTTATTTATGACATTTAACGTCGACTAATATAGCGTACAGATCTGGACAACCCTACAAAACTGAATTATACGGTAATTTGCATCCATACAAAATTTGACGTTGAGCTCTTTCAATTGTATTTTATAATTTGACCGAAATTATCTTATTTTTTTTAGAAAAAAGTAAAACCTTACATTTGTCTTTACAATTGAATATATCTAGCAAAGTCAAGGAACTGAAATTTTGTTATAAAATATGTATTAACAATAAAATGTATTTAATAAATTTTAACGTTCCATAAAACGCTATAAAATCACTTCCTCATACGCAATAGGAAACGTCACCGTAGGGGTCTTACTGTAGATCATAGGTTCCCAACCTTTTTCGTATAGAATCTCATAGAATCTAAAAGCATACAAAAACAAAAATTTTAGTTGACCATATAAATTGGCGACCCCCCAGGTTGGAAACCTATACTGTAGATGGTTAAGAGAAAATGGTCTCGAAAACAAAGTAATTTTGCCATTTTGTAAAAGTGATCAAGTCCTATTTCAATATGAATCGCTTTAAAGCAAGCACCGTTGTGTCCATTTTGTGATTATTGCAACAAAAAAATGTTTTAGCGATAGGATATATTTACGTTGTATTTTATTTGTGAATAAGAAAAATATTTAAGTATTTAGATGCCAGCTCTTAAAACACAATAATTACGGAATACCGGCTTTTATAAACTTAATAGTGAAAGCTGTCCAGCCTAATACATTGGCCAAGCTGATACGAACTTGGATCCATGGCATGAACATGAAAAAAATTTGTTTGAAAATAAAAAAGGTTTCTAGTAAATAATACGACTTAAATATGAGTTTTTTTAGAATACGAATGATATTAAATAATATTTTATATATAACGTCTGCCTCTATTATATATTCATTTTTAATATTTCTCCCCAATGAATTGATTAAAGTCATTTATTAATTCAAGTAATTATGCTTAATTATAATTGTGGGATTAGAATCCCACTTTAAGAAATACACGAGGAAACGGTTACTCATTGTGTATAAAAAAAATTATATATTTATTTTATCTGAAACAGCTTTCTTCAATAATGTTATTGCATAACATATATACGTATGATACCACAAGTTGCTTTACAATGTTATTAAATTAAATATTATGGTAAAAAAAGCGATACAAGAATTTTCCAATGTTTGACATTGACATACTGTTTTTGACCGCTACCGAAAGATAACAAATGAAAATCAACAGCGATGACAGTACGACTGTTCTATTTACGAAATTAAAATAGTCCATAACAAATGCGCAACAACCAAATAGTAATACCGTTGTGTTCGATTAGGATCTGTTTAAAAAATGAAGGTAAATATTTATTTGTACTTTGAACTGCGCACCCCTTTTTGCAAACAAAATATTTGTCATTTTATCACAACATATGTTTTGCACATGCGTAAATTCGTCGCTTCATTTGTAAAAATTTTAATTTGGTAAAATTCAAAATACTTGAGCTTTTTTAAATAATCAATCAATATCATTTTGAAATCAGAAGTGATATTCAACGATATTCTAAATTTAAATCTTTGCATAAAATATTATATATCATCAAACGAACGAACGTCGTAATGAAACGAATCAAAATTATTACTTTCCCGACTCAAAGAGCAAAGAAATTAAAATTATTTAGATAGAATGTGTACAGTTTTTACAGTTACATATTATAAATATACGATTATTCCAATTAAAAATGTTTCAAGTATTTACAAACATTACGACATATTGCAATATTTAGAAAACATTCTAAAAGAGTTGGAATAATAAAATATTATACATTTTACTTCACACAAGATAATCTCAAAAAAAAAATGTTTTCAATCATTCAAAACAGCGCACATCAAATTAATAGTCTTACACATAGTTGCAAGACAATTAATGAGGCAATAATAATGTATCTTACAAGGAAGACAATCAATCAAAAAACAAGCATACGACATTTTTATGTAGATAATTCGCATCAAATCTGCTTGCATGGGTTTTCGTCCAAATGCATTGATGTAGAATTATTTCACTCAAAATTAGATAAATGTGTTTATCGATATTGTAATTATTCTTGGTGGATGAAAATAGATTGAATTATTTTAGTGGTTTTCAAACTGTGTTACGCGGAACCCTGGGGTTCTGCGGCAACTGAGAGAGGGTTTCGGTAGTCACAATTAAAAAAGGAAACGATAACAAACTAAATAAAACGAAGAATATGTAATGCGACTGTAGTTGATGTTGCATTAAAAAATTCAAGCACTACTCAGTAACTAAATATGCAAGGGTAGGCGACAGCTGGGGAACGAATTGACACTAGTAATTATTAACTTCATTATTTTTGCTATTTTTTCCAATAAAAAACACAATAATTTCTTTTATTGTCTTTTCGTTAATTAACTATTACACATTGATTTAATTTGAATAACATTTTAATATATATTTGATTTTTAAATGAAGACGGGGTTCCTCAAAAAAACCTATAGTTATAAGGGGTTCGTGAGTCAACAAAGTTTGAAGACCGCTGAATTATTTGATAAATAATATTTTCTTGTTAATGTAAATTGATCTTAGGCGATGGTAGCATGTAAAGAATAAACGGAAAGTTGTTAGTAGTTTATAAATCGATGATGATTTTAACAGTGAACAAAAAAGGAAAGACTGGAAACATTATAGACACCCATTTGTTTGATTTCATTACAGAAAACTATAGGTTAACCAATATAATTTGTTATAGTTATCTTATTTTTTGATGTATCCATGTATATGTTGTTTACTGGTACAGTTTACTACTATGGATCGCCATTTTAGTAAACCTTTTTTTTGGCAGTTGTGATCTACATTCATTATATAGGAAATATACAATCAGTTGATAACACTCGTGATGAGCGAGAGTTGATCATAAAATATATTGCGGAAATAAGTAATAAAAATGTGTTTTTATTATTTAACATATCATGCCTTTTCATCAAGAATTATCGTGAAACATTTTCATTAATAAGTAATGAGAAATTTTGATTTGAAATTTTTATTGTACCACTAAAACCCACTATTCCCAAAAAACACCTTGTATACCATATACACAGGGAAGATTGAAATAAATAGCAGTTTTATTAAATTAATTTTCATTGTAAGTTATATAAGAGAATTTTTCATTTGTCCGTATAAAACATAAGACGACAAATGAATGCACGTTAACATGCTTAGTTATAAAATTATTGTTTGTAACAATGCGCATCTTTTCACCTGTTTTAGAATATAATGATAGCTTATGTATCACCAGCACAATAGTAAAAATTCACTGAAGAAAAGACTGTTCTGCACATTTTGAGTATCCTGTTGAAAACTGGGTAGACATTAACCTTAAAGTAAAAGAGCGCTTTGAAAGCTCGGATAGTTATGAAATAATGAAAGATACATGAAATCATAGTTGAGAGAAAGAAAGTATATTAAGTATATTTCTAAAGAAATCATTAATTCTTGATGGTGTAATGTATGTATTTTTATCTTAATAATGCATTTAAAAACTTTAAATCTATTCACGTATATTCAATTTGATTTCGCAATAAAACTTTCTAATTTTATGGGTAATTTTTCTTATTAAATTGACGATTTAAGGCTGGTACAAATTCATTTTGATCCTTATCTATTAAATCACTTGTGGATCAATTTCACGATTCCATTGACTGATAATATGTACTCGGATGACCAAAACAAAAAGATTAACTGATAAATTATGAAAATTCTCATATGCAACAATAATGGTTATACTATCTATAAAGTTATCATTTTTACTATTCTTATCATTTACAGTTTTCCATGACACATCATATTTCAGGTAAATGATTTGTCCATATATTAAGTATTCGCATACTGTCAGTCCCCCTGAAGCGTTTTTGTATCACAATTATATATCTGACCATCTTAGATAGATATAATCTCACACAATTTCACTAAAACCATAATAGTTGTCGATATGTTTTTTTTTGCGTATAACATATTATGTGCAAATAACTCCATAATTATTGTCATATACCACACTCAAAGCACAGCATAGCTGATAATGTATGTCTTTTAGCAATCAAAATGTTTACTTTACAACTATTAGAAAAATAATTCATAATTAATATTGCTCATGGTTTTTAATTTAAAAATCTATCAACTATTGCGTGATTATTACTAATTAGTGTCTTAACATCACTACATATCGAAATATGATTATATCTTTCATCAAGGTTATATGACGTGTTCCACTCTTCATACACAATCGATATTTACGATGACAATAGAAGAAAAACTAATGTTGATCATGTGAAAATACTATAATATTTTTTGAAACGTATTATATATTTATTTCGCATAATATAAAGACGCTTATCTTAAAAATTATTCACCACAGCAATATTATCATCTCGATGATGGAATATCTTTGGCGAAGAGAATATGGTCTTCAAACACCACAACACCATTATTATTCCTATGGGCAGTTTATTTTAAAACGAACTGTTGAATCATAACTTTTCCTTTTTCAGATCCGCTGTGTGATAAGTGATAAAGCAGGATGTAGATATTTTTGAGAACAGGGATATTTAAAGGATGCGTTGGGAAGTTAAATATTTACCTGGATGTAGTAACCAGACACACTGGCACCTGTGATGTTGTTGCAAGTATTAACCTGCAAACTTATTTTTTTCGATGAAGAGATTTATTATTATCGCTTGCAGGGGTGGACAATATAATATAATATGTATTTTCGAACGATGTATCATAAAATAAAATATTCTTTTTAAAAGAAGTCAAAAATCGACACTTTCAAGCATACGAAATTTGTATACGTAATATGGTACTTTTTTTTATCTAAAAATCGACCAGTGTTGGATGAATCCATAATATCTATGATCATATTGTATAATGTATTGTACAATCACATCTTGATTAAACTGTTTGAAATAATAAGAACGTAAACATTTTTGTCTGAAATTTCAAGACTAAACGAAATGAATCGATTGAAAAATTACTGTCTGTAGTTGAATTCAACCCGTGAGGTTCATCAATAGAAGCCAGAGACGTTGTCCACTGCACTGCGGACCCGATTTTCTGTTACAGTAAAAAAATAACGTCGAAAATGACTTCTCGATTTACATTTTTATGATTGTGATATGAAACATATATTGCCAAATAAAATAGTAGTATTATATTTTCCCTAGCTTGAAAATATAATATTCCTTCATCCGTTGCTCGAGTCATACGATTGTTAAAAAATAATATTTCGAAAGGCTGATTTACGACCCCTTAGCTCCTTGTGCATTTATGGTTTTTGATCTTTTGTTTGTGAAATCGACAAAAATCTTTTGCAACACACAAAAGCAATTTAAATAAGGGATAATGTCTGTAACCTGTAATGAAAGGACACTGCAGGTAAAGCTTTTCAATGCTTACTACACACAGGTGACACAATAGATATCCTTTTAAGTATCTTAAATAAGGTATTACTAATATTGCAAAACATTATATACTTTGCTTACTGGGACATATTGAATAATATTTCAAATTGAAGGTTAATTCTAACTAACATATAATAGTTAAAAGTCTTACTTTATAAACAGCATGAGTGAGATTGTTCCGGACAATAGTTTTGGAAATATTTAATTAAAATTGATCACTTATCGTCAGATCAACAGTTGACGAAAGAGACGTTAAGACATAATTTTACTATCTTCTCACATGATCAGAATTTCTTTTCATCGGGTCAGCCTGTGATTTAGTTGCTTAACTTTTTAACTAAGCACATAAGAAATGTAATATGGATTTAGGAAAGAACAAATATTCATCAACTGCTATAGTTTGATCTTTTAGAAAGGAAACTCTAAGTGTAGCGACGGGACGTTAAAATACCTCTTAACATCACGCGTTTTTCTTTTAGATACTCTTTGCCTTCACAGGATTGACAATCACACAACAGGAGGTCATTATTATGATTTGTAAACTGAGATACAACAAAAGGTAATAAATACATGTATTATTCGAGTCCTGCTCAATGACCTGCCGTCTGTCCTGGCTGGATGTCTGTTTTACTTGATCCATGTAAATGGTGATTGATGATTGTGCGACACCGCTATCTATCTGACCATACTATAATTTTCTCGATAAGAAAAACAGACAATCAACGCGTGCGTCGGAAATAAATTAAATTAGTGTTGCACATGGATCCAGTTGCCGCCATTGGGCAATATTATCAAAAACCACATCCTCTGGTTTACTATTATATTATTATTTTAATGCAGTGACGGTCATCCAAATTCAACAGTATTTTTTTTTTGACCAAGCAAATTAAAAGCGTTAAAAAAATTATGAAGTAATTATTTATCCCCAGGAGAAAGGCATGGTTGATATAAAATAAAAATGTTTTTTTTTCGACTATTCAGTCTTAGAAATCGACCTTGCTATTTCACTGAATATATTACTAGTTATGACATGAGTTTAACGTTAGTGAGAAGCTATTATTCATAGGAAAACAAATAATGAAATAACAAATCAACTATCGAATCCATCCATAATATGATACGAACTATACATCGAAAATTAAACGCATTGTTTTATATGTGAACATTAATTACAAATGCATTGTATTGAACACGATAATTCACAATAAAGCCTAGATTCCCTAAATTCCTTAACTTTTTGTGCATAGTAACTTTTATCATATATAAATCATTTGAGTCTTGTTCTCTTTGTGATTTATATAACTAGCTTTAGCTTTAAAAAATTACAAAACATCATAGTTTGTTTTTCCAATGAAGCGATTTTAATTGTACTTTAAATCAATGTTTTTCCAAAGTCCATTAACCTATCAATATCTTCTGGTTACTGACTATCTTGATTTAATACAGGCATTGAGGAACCTGTGGTCTAGCCATACTAAACGTTTATTTCCTCCGAGCCACTCCGAATTTTGCTTATCTACGTGGGTCGCAACATATTTAAACATTACATACTATACTGCATACGAAGAATTATGATTTCAAATTAAAACTATTTTATTTTTTGTAAATATATACATGTGTATACATTTTTTTTTTCAGAGTACAAAATAAAAAATACGTAAAAGTACGCAAAAAATACCAATGTATTCAAAACTTTTAGTTATTTTGGACCGCACGTAAGAACTGAGTGGGCCGCAGGTAAAGTATGGCTGGTCTAAACAAATAAATGAATCGTATGTAATTTGTTAATTATTTATTTTAAATCATGAGTTCGTATATAATTTTATATATCCGTGTATTATTTTTAAATTGTTTCGCGATACCAGATTTTCGAATTTTCATAAAAAAAAAACTTTGATAATATGAGGTATTTCTCGATCGTAATCTCTAACAACGACTATCCTTGTCCACTAAACGATCGCGTCTTTTTTATCGTCGTTTAATTTTTAAAAACAAATGACGAAAGCCATCCACAAAAATCACCGCGCCACTGGCATCGTAGTAAACTTATTTTTTTGTTTATACTATCAGTGAATTTGTTTTGATAACACTATACAGAAAATAAATAAATAACACGCGATTCTCTGAAACCAATAAAAATATTTAAGTATATTCAAGTCATTGTTTTAAATGTTTTGATTAAAAATTACGCCTCTCTTATTAATTGCGATACAATAATTATATTATAATACAGGTCACCTTAGAATAATGACGGTGATTCATAACAAAGAACGATTTAAAAACAAATTGATACGTCTTACACGTTAAAAGGTTGTTTTATCTGGATTCGCCCTGGATACATTTAATTTTTTTATTTATTTATTGAAAGACATGTTACACGCTCATTTAATAACCAAGTACCAGATCAGAAAAACGTATCTCTTTTAACGTTCGCTTATATTATAACACACTTCTATAACATGACGTTTTTGTTCTTTAAATATAAAGGATAAGCTTACTTCTGGGATTCGCCTTAGCTGTGTTAAACTACGAAACGCAGAAATCGTAAATAATAATATTTGTTATTGTGAAATTATTTTAAAACAAGCTAATGCTGAAAAGTAAATTCAAATTATCACCGTGTAATATCACTCACATTTAACCCGTCGAAATATAAGTAGTTATAATGTACGGCTACTTCTCGATTGAAAGACATTCCATTTCAATAATACAAACATTGAGCTTAATTTTAGGATATTTCCGCAATTTTATATATCAGCGCTTAGAACCGGTCACGTTCTTCCCTGTTATATTTATTTAAATTTGAATTGTTACAACTTTGTACGTTTCCACACGTTTTGTCATTAACGACCCGGGTTTCACCTGTTGGCATTGTCAGGCATTCTAACATATAGAAGTGACAAGGAGACTTGGGTCAGTTCTGTTGCATCCGTCTGATAGAATGCCTGAAGATGCCGAAAGGCGAAACCCGGGTCGTTAGTGACAAAACGTGTGGAATCGTACAATGTTATAACAATTCAAATTTTACATTGAAATTCCATCAAGCACCTTCAGTCGATATCATAAATTATATGTTTTTATTCAGTTTAAAAAAATCGTGATGGACGAAACTGGTCCTGATCTTTATATAAATAAATTATGTAAAAAGTAATTAACATTGTGTTCTTATTATTCGAATTAAAATATGTATGTTAATATAAGAGTTAAAACTTTAATATATGAAGCACAGTTCGCCTGAAATGTCAGAAAAGAATTGTTGTGCAAATGTCACGTCGCTACTGTTCACCGTTTGGAAGGCGTTCTTGTGAAAGTCGGACAGACATAATGACATTTATTTTCTGTCGTTGATTATTAGGATCCAATTTGCAAATCGTGTTTACTACTTGATAGAGATTATGTATATGATTGGGTCGCTAAGTTTACAGAAAGGGATTTTTTTACCTGGCTTACCTGTCTAACCCGACTGACGTCCTTTCTATGAGCTTCAATAGGTATCTAATCTAGTGGTAAACTTAAGTTATTACGTGTTTTAACAAGTTTTGAAAACATTTGTAATTCGAATTTTCGAACAATATCGAGCTTGAAAGTAATTATTATTTCTTTTTGTACAATGCAAGCAATAATACTTTTATAGATTAGAAATGCACTTAGTTATCTATTTTATCATATTTAAATTGAACTTAATTTTACAAAAATTAAGAGATTAAGCCTTTTGCTAGATAATATTTCGAATTATACTATCTCATTTTCAAAAAGCATCGAACATTTTTTTATTGTACATTGACCCAAAAACGTGTCTTGGTGCTTTCGTAGCGGACGAAAGCTGGAGTTTAAAGAAATTAACCTGATAAGTAATTATTTAATTAATTACATATTATTTTATTTCTTAATCATTAAAATTTGAAATTAATTGTTGTATTTTGAAGGGTACATGGTAACCTAATTTTTAAAAATCTGAAATTTGGCACAATGTATGATATTTTACCATGGTTCATCGAAATAATTTCCAATGAAACGAATTGTTTTATAAAATTGGTTACCTATGGAAAATAATATTGACAACGTTTTTAAGTATTTCCGCTGGAAAGAGCTATACATATACGCTTGTTAATCATATTAAAAAAATCAGATGTGAGTCAATTTTAAACGATCTATATACCCCTTCCACTTCTCCAATTTTCTTGGTACTTTTTGTGCGGTTTACACTTTAACGCGGTCAAGAAAAATGTTGTTTTAAGGCACTCAAAATGAATCATTATTACATTATCCTACTACAATTTTAAATGAATATTTAAATAATAACACAACGAAATGTGTATCTTTTTTACGTAAATTTTTCAGAACGCATAAACATTTTGATTTACGCGATGGAGCCTATATTTTGATTCTGTATGAATTTCTTGCCTTTTTACGCGATTTCTATACGTACGGGTCTGTGAAAAACGTATTTGCCATGTAAATCGGGAATGAGTGCGCTATGCATTTTAAAACGAGAGTTTTATCATCATATTTGCTAACGCTGCAATTTAAAAGTTATAAATTACATATGGGAATATAGGAAAAATTATTTCCCAATTCGAAATATGAGTAGGTAGACAGTCGTTCAATAAAACAAATTTTGACTCTTAAGGTCGTTTTTCCTAACCCACCAGTTCGACTTAAAGCCATTATTTTTTATGCATTGTATCCCATCGCAGTAGCCGGACGCCAGGTCAAGTCTTGCACGTTGTGACACGTATAGGGATTTACCTAGTTTTCGGTTTAGGGTTTTCTGCTATACTGATACATGATGGCCTCACCATCCTTACAAGACCAATCACACCCAACTTTTTTCTTACTCGGGTCGCACACATGTGTTTGTTAAGTTATTCGCTCAAAATAATGAACCATACTCGTGCTTCTCAAACTGCGAAATTTTCTACGGGAATCTTTTTTTTTTTAAATTCTCAACATGTTTTTTGTACAGAGATGCCATGGTATGAAAAATTTTGGGAAGCACCTTACTATACCGCAATAATGAAAATAATAAATTTCAACACTTGATAATATTTGCAGAAGTAGAAATTGAAATTTAAAAATAATGATCATATTCAATATTGAAATATACACATATATATTGAATCAGGTGTAAAATTGTTACTTACTTAGAAGTGAATTTACGTTTCTTCATTTATCAATGAACTTGTGGAACATACTAAAAATATCAATTTAATTATGGAAAATATTAATATGTTAATAAGCCAAAAGAGTTATCAACTATTTTTTATTATTCTCGTAGAACTAAATCGATACTTATACAGCTTTCAAAGTTCATCGTTTCAATGGTTTGTTTCGATTTGTCTATATTATTGATATACAATACATTATATGATAGGTGTTTACTAAACTTCTTGTGCTCAAACGAAAAATAGATTTTTTTTCTAATGTATATTTTGATTAAATCCAATTTTTCTATTTGGAGTTGTGGATTTTTAAGGTTCTAAAATGCTTTATTAGCCTACATAAATTTAAAAAAATCGTATGGCATTTATTTATTAAGGTATTCTGAAGATGTCTGAATACTTTTTTATAAACTCATTTTTAGGTAAAAATGTGACTCTTAACGTTTTCGAAATACACAATTCAGTTGTAAATAAGTATAGCACAACAAATTTGAATTATTGAAACGTTGTACGATTCAACATATTTTGTCACTAGCTATCAGAGTTTCACCTTTCGGCATCTTCAGGCATTATATTATGTCGGGTGCAACAGAACTAACAGACAAAGTATTCGAACAAAGTTTCAACGATTCAAATTTGGTATCGATATGCATTCATTTCTAATAAAAAATGACATTACTTTTAAACGAAAATAACTTTTCAATTTTAAAGTTTTAAAACATGCGTTGATTATTAAAATTTTTGTTAAATTAATAATAAATTACCACAAAACAGCTCTTTATTAAAATTGAGTGACGTTGACAAGATCAAACTTTAAACCATTTTTAAATAATTTGCATATAAGGGCACACTCCATCAAAAATTTAGTAAAGGGGTCAGCCGTACTTATTTTCAAACAAAAACCTACACTTCATCTCGGTGCAAACTGGCGGTTAGAGGGGAGATCATATAATAATTGAATAGTTGAGTCAGCCAATATAACTATTGTAGGTTGATCATAAGGTTTTATAAAATCATGTGTATTTAAGAAGAATGAAAGAATAGTCTATGGTTGATATTTTCAGTGGAGAGCGAAAAAATCATAAGTAAAACGATGCATTTACAATTCCACAAACATACTAAAAAAGCGATACGTGCGTGTATCTATTTAGGAATTTTTATATAGCATGGATTTAAATATTTGTATTTTTTTTAATAATAGTTTCATTTCAAATGATACTGTTAATATTAGGCTATTTATATGACATATAGTAGGTATGAAATTTAACTTTTGATTTATAAAATGATTAACATCCTATTGATTGAATTGGGATTCATTTGGTAGAACTAGAACTTATTATAACATGGGGAAAAAAATAGCAATGTATTTTAGTTCTAAAAAAATATTTTTAAGATATAGTTGATATCTATTTCGGCTCACGCCATCGTCAGAACTATGCTTAAGCTATGGTAAATATTTATTTTTATAAGGACTATGACTGACTTCGCTCATTACGAGAATTATTATCAGTTAAAAGTAGCACAATGCAAATTGTTAATGTAATTTAAAGTAATGCTTTTCTATCAATAAATGTAAAAATTGGCCGGTGAACCATTTAAAAGTGAATTTGAAACGAGCTAACAAATTGGACTAACTTCCAGTTTACAAATACAATTAATTACAGTGTCGTCCAAATATCACTACTTGTCATATTGAAAAGGGTGAGTTTATGCATAAATAATATTTCATAACAGCATATTTGGGTTACGCTAACATGGTATTTAATTGCCTTTTTATTACATAAAAAATATGTAAATTAATTAGTCGCCTCTATCGTTTTAATAAAGAGTGATAGGCCATTATGGCCTCTAGAACTCATACTTACAAACGAATTTATCTGCCGATGTCATCCGTCCCTTCAAGATTATCTCCAGGCATTCTCAAAATTTATCACTGCAAAAGCATGATTACTTAAATGATATATCATATATTCAGTCGATTCCACTTCGTTGGTACTGGGGTTAATTGGGACAACCAGATATTTGAGAATAATTCTGAGTAAGAATAACGCAATGACGAAACTTACAGTCGTTTACTTTTATTTTTCAATTTTTTTTTATATCAATTCGTTAAAATGTAGATACAAAAATCAAAATTAAATCATTGTTCGCATTATTTTGTGCAACAAGGTACAACATCCGAACCGAAATTCTATCCTGATTTTGGACAATTGCAATCCTACAAAAACAAAAAAGGATATCTCAGGTCATGAATGTCCGAAGAAATATTTTATACTATCTAAGATGTTAATAAAAAAAGTGTATTTCTTCTATTTTACGTAATAATAAAATTATGCAATAATTATATCATTATTAACAATTAAGTGCCAAAAGATGGCATAATTGGTTTATTACACCCTGTCGCTTATTTTGTCCTTTTTTTTTATTTCTGAGGCACTCCAATCTAGCGGAATCGACTGAACATAATATATCTAGTATATATATTAATACATGGATTCAATCATAATAATTTATTATTGATTGAATTGGTTTTTTCTTGATAGAACGAATTTGTAGATCTAAAATACTTTGCCATTTTTTCACCATGTAATGATGGTTTTTTTTAAAGAAAAAACAAAATTTTCTACTAAGTAATATTTTTTGTGCTTAACTAGTTAACAAACAAAGAAGAATCTTAGATTTTTGAATGAATATAAGAATATATTTATATGATATGGGAGGAAATATGATGAATGCATATGAATTTTTGTTAAGGTTTCTTATTCCCCGATATTTGGCTTCAAGTTGCTCAACACTGGTGCAGAAGAAGTATGTAAAAGTAGAAGTAAGTAATCTTCTCAGAAAGTATGTAAACCAGGGACATGTCATTTTCAGAAGTCGGTATCCCCCCCTGAATTTAAAAAAACACACACATTTATCCGTTTTTTCACCGGCTTGCTCATATAGTCTAAAAAATCAGCGTTTGCCCCTCTGCCTAAAAAAATACAAGCGTAAATTATGTTCCCAAAGAAAACCTTCCTAATGAACTGATTTTGAATCGGACATAATATGTTAATCAAGGTACAATTAATCGACTGAAAGAAATTTTTGGGAAATAATTTGATTATTAAATTTGCCACCAGCATCGTGGTTTGAGGAGCTCTGGCTTTTCTCATGTTCCATGTCGTGTAAAGATCGTAATACCCCTAAATAATAGTAGGAATACAAAATCAAAATAAACCCACCCGTATTATTAAAATTAACTAGACAGGAAGGTAAAAAAAATGTTTTAAAACGGGATCTCATTTTGGATTGTTATCAACAATAATTTTAAATGTAATCTACTTATAAAATAACCATTGTCTTAGAAGAACTTCGTGACACATCAGTCACATAAATGGGTAGAGTCGATTATAATAGGCCTCGCAAGCTTTCACATAAAACTTTTTAATATAGACTATACGTGCTTGATGGAATTTCAATATCAGATTCGAACTGTTGAAACTTTGTACGATTCAACATGCTGTGTCATTAATGAACCGGGTTTCGACTTTTGGCATCTTCAAGCATGCAACAGAACTGCTAATTTTCGACAATTCAAATTTCATATAGTATTTTTTCCCCATAATGATGTATTTCTGTCTATCCCGACTATATTCATTTTTTTACTTAGATCGCATTTATGTTTTTTTTACGTTAATCGAATGACAAAACCGTAAACCATACCCTAAGTATTATTGAAAAAATAACATTTATTCTCAAAATATGAATATGTACAATGGTATTTAATAAGTGTGAATTTTTATTTTCTGATCACAAATCCGATTAATAGTTTCTGTATGGAAAATAGCTAGATATAAATCCTTACTTTACCCACAGTCTCCTTGAAAAGGGCTGGCTGAGATAAACTTAATTATGAGTCCACACCAACCTGGGCGTAATTTTTTCTTTTACAGAAAAATATTTTTATACCATCATATCTACAAAAACTCGTTTTTAATAGACCAGCCTTAGAGTCAACAACGATTTAAAAAAAGAAAAATTGACATAGATGTCTTCCGATAGCTTACTGAAACCAAAGTTTCTCAACCGTAATTCGAGACAAAACGAGCTTTTCGGCACTGGCTGCAGAGTTAATCAAATAATCAAATATAGTGAAAGGTATACTGTCGAAAGTGAGATACGTGTGACGTTTTCCAGGATTTGATAAAATTTGTGGCTACAAACAACGACCCTTATCATCTTATCATCATGCTAATTCGATATATATAGTTAAATTAGTATATATTTAGTTAAAATTATTAAAAATAGTTTTCAAAATAGAATATATAAAAATTTACATAGGTTGTAAAAGTTAAGCACAACTTTGTTATCCATAAACATTCTCTTAATTGTTGCTTATTTTTTTTAAAATGTTGTAGATTTTACTATTTATAACGGGTCTAATTGATTTCAATAATAAACATTAATTCTATTAAAAAAAAAATATTTTTTTTTTTCATTATATAAAATAAATTGATTGTTTTCCGGGGAGACGTAGAAGTATGAAGGTTGAAAGCCACTGCTTTAATATAGACAGTAAAAAAAAAACGGGATTGGGCGTAGGTTGTCACATTCGCCAATTTCGTAGGAGGTGACAATCTTTTGCAGATAAGATAAAAATATCCGGCATACGTGATATGTAACGTAGATTTAGTTGTATTTCAAATTCTGACGAAGAAGGTACTTACTTACTTCAAACATTCTGCTTAACTAAACAATTTATAAAAGTAAATAATATTTATTGATTGAATTGGCATTCACCGTGTTAAATAATATTTCATACATGACCATTAGTGAATCAACATTGAATATTTCGCAGGTGTGCCCGGTCCCAGTGAACAAAAAAAAAATCGCTTTTTCTTGTGAGTATTACACAATGACTTAATTTCTCATTGTAGAAAAATCCAATAAAAAGTTTCAAATATGATTAATTCATTAAAAAAATCTAGCGTTTTTGTATTTCGTTTTCCAAACATGAAACATAATTTATTTGTGGTATTAATACTTTGTATATTATTCGTTTTCATTGTAATGCAAATAGCATTGAAAATAAAATATTTACTTATTTGACTGAATCTATTACGAATAATATATTACAATTCAATATATCGAATGGATTTTCAGGTATTGAAATTTCCGCGAACTATTCCAACTACGAGAACGCATTACATTTGGTGCCACGCACGACCTCTACGAGCGACGACCAAAACTCGTTTGAGTAATCAAATGAGCGAATCAAAAGCGAAAAGGACTCCTATTGGTTGCGCAAACGAGATAGCAGAAGAGATATCGTGAAAGAGTGAGCAAGAAAGAAAATTAGAGTGGTAGGGGCTACATTTCGGTCTAACAACTCAACCTGCCTTAAGTTCATTCGATAAACAGAACTCTAAATAGGAAGACGTGATAATTTTAGCATTGCCTTATTAAACTTTCGTATTAAATTTGTCGATAACTCTTTGAGAATGCTTTATTACACACGAAGTTTCTAAGTTTTATATCGTTATACCTCTTCGGAACAGTTATAAAAGTGAAGATTTCACACAAATTAATTTGTGATATTTTAGTATTGACAAAAAATAAGTCATACTTAACCAAGTGACACTTAGTGAAAGTTGAAAATTCATTCGTTTTTCGGGACTTGGAAGTTTTCAAAACAATCGCCAACTGATTGATTATAATTGACTTAACTGTGACAATAACCAAGAATTTTCTATGACGGTGCTCCATTGTTGTGAGGAATATGCCGAAGTGTTTTAGACTACCATCGACGAAACATTTGAATCCTTCGTTGGAAGTTTTTAGAAAATACTTAATAGACATATTAATTTTGAGTGCACTCACAAAATTACTTGTCCAGATCGCCAGGTTCCTTCCCACATAAGTGAAATATATCAATTTCATTTGTTGAACCCAAAAACAATTATCAAAGACAAAAGTGTTCATAATAAGGACTAAGAAGAACCAAAATGGCTATTGCTTTCATGCCGTCTGACGAGGATACAGAGGCGAGGTATGAACGCCTCAATCGCCTTCTCCTCGAACTTTATGAAGTTTTATACTGCGTAACCGGAAGCAATTCACAGCATCAGGTCGACACGCCACCTTCTCCTCAGGAAGTAGTCACTCGTGGTGAGTCCCTCATCTTGGAGATCTATAGTGAGCTTGTATCTATTAGCATGCATCCTAACACATCCGCTGTAAATTATATAATAACATTTATTGCACTACTTTTTCAATGGCATATAAAATTTATGACTATTTCATCATTTGTTTCCGTGTTTTCTAAAGTTATATTAAATATCATTTTTAATCTATTTATCTTATTTATATGCGCCATTTATGAAATTTTATATATGTGAACGTTCTCAATAGAAACTCAGTTTTATAAAATGATTGTAATAATTATAAAATAATCGCATACGAATATTCACTTGGCTTAGGTAATTTTTCAAAAGATATCTAAGAAAGAAAATTTATATCATGTTTTAATGGTCGGAAAGTGATTTAAGTTGACTTGGATTTAGGTTGAAAGTATTTTTAGTTATCGGAGCGTAATAAGTTCAATGTCATAGTTGTAGCCTAAAAATCCGTATGACTCGATTTCTCTCTTATCGGTCCGCTACGTATTTAAAAAAATTAAAATTCGTAATATCATCGATTATATTTTGTAATATCTGAATAAAAAATAACAATTTGGGCTCTTCATATCACTTTTTATTGCTTTTACAAGATTGAGTATTGACTATAAATATTAACTCTAGTGCAATCAAAAAGCGATTAATTTCGGAGTAGAAAATTTCCAATATTGTATTTTGTATTTATTGTTTAGTATCATACCCCTAGTAAAACACTGCTTTATATCATATTTTACACTTTTTTATAATTTAATTTAGAGAAGCATGACTCACATTTTTTTTCAGATTTTCGAATTGATTCCGTAAATATCTTTATTTTCCTAACCAATTTCTAAGTTGGAATATTTTATTTCTTTTACATTTTTACAATGGCTCTCTTTTGTGTATTTAAAATCTTTGAAGTGAAATATTTTTATTTTTTTTTATCTTTTTTTTTTGCATGATTTCTGTGTATAATTTAGGATTTTTTTCTAATCAAAATCTTCAATTTAATAATCCACTAATATAATTGTCAAAGATTTTTAAATTTGTTTTTTTTTTGCATTACCATTTCGATCTTTAGATCAACAATATATGGCAAATTTTACTAGGTGTACACACAATACTCATTTTTTATTTGTTTGTTATTTTTTTTCATTTTATATGTTTACTTGTTTAATTGTATATTTTGTAAAAACAAATCAATAACAAATTTAATATAACTAACTATTTGTTCTATTGTATATCTTTTAATAATTTTTGTGTTAATAAATCTTCTGTGACTTTTTCGCCCATTCAAACAAATGTACGAGAAAATGACTTATTATTTTCACACCGATCATTCACCAATTTTTTCACAAAATTATACAAAGATATTACTAAAGCACGCTTACAGTTTGTGACTAACACCAAAACCCAACCCTTCGCCCATACTTCCAATCTTATCCTAAATATTACTCTAAGATTTATATTTATTTTATTATAACATTCACTAACCAACTACTAATGGATAAAGGAAATTAATGCATGGTTGTGTATTTTTAGTAAGTATGAATTTTTGTTTTTTCAAATTTTTCTTAGTTTTTGTAGAAAATTTTACTGTGTTGTAATTGTAAACATATTATTTTACTTATTGCTCAAAGTGTACGTATATGTGTTTATACTTTATTATAGAGGAATAGATTTTTAAGTTTATTGTATCTATATCTATAATAAAGTGTAAAAAAATGTGCGAAATCTTATCAAAACCTTATCTAACGCATCGACAAATCATGTAATTTTTTTTTATAGTCGTTCCAGATTACTCCCCACAGTGACGATAATCTTGTGATGAATATAAAAGTGAATTAATTTTCCGTATATTTTAACCCATTAATCCGCTAGTACTCGCATCGTGGAGTAACAAATGTAAATTTTTTGACAACGTTGTCTTCGATTATTGAATTGTTTTCATGCATATAACGCAATTTAATTGAGGAAACGAAAAAATATTTTTACGTGCGTTGTTCGTTTATTTAGGAAAATATAAACTGAAGAAATATTGTAGCGTTGGGATATCCCCTCGGTCGACAATATGTACATCACATGATAAACAATATTATCACACGACTTTTAAAAATGCAAGCATCGTCACATGCGACTTGCTAGATACGATTTTTGGCAAACATGACTTACAAAGACCACAACGTAAACCCAAATTATAAATTTAATTTCATATATTGGCCTTTATTACTACTACTAATTATTACTAATATTTAAAAAAAAATACCAACGACTCTTCGCAAAATTGAACGGTATAATATCAAAAAACGTGTAAACAATTATTCATTTCACCATTTCACACAGAATGTATTATAACTACACTTAACATGCAAAAAAGAACATTTTTTGGTTAATTCTTGAATCAATAATACCAAGTTTCATAGTTTTACGATTACAATTTTTTATATATGAACCTGTTACCAAGATGTATCTTGGTATCTATCTACCTGTTCCTATATGCATAAGCTACCTCTATTATCGGATAAACATGATTTCTCGCATAAGATGGACGATGCAAGTCTGGACAGGTTTAAAATGCTTAGGCATTCATATCACGATACCAAACTTTGTGGTTAGACGCCAAATTATGTATATTAATATAACTGCTCTTAGGAAATAATACTTTGAATACTTTTTTTATTAATTTGCAAATTTGTTAGCAGATTGCAATGAAATGAATCCATGTTTATATATACTTCAAATTAATCGACAAAAAATCCGTTGATTATATACGCGTGTTTTGCGCGCAAAAAATAGTTCGTGTATCTGACACAAAAAACGCCGTTAAATTTTTGAAAACTAAAGGATTGACAAAAAACACATAACGTTGTCAGTACACTTGTAATGACACATTTTTTCATTATTAACGAACTAATTTCCGCCAAAATAAGTTACCTATATTCTTATATATACATCCAACGAAAGTTTTATGTATTCGTTTATCTGATGCAATGTTTAATAAAAATGTCAAATTATTGCATATACACCGAGTTGTTTTATGTAAGGCTTTAATTTTTTTGTATATATTTTATTTCTACACGGTATAATTTTAACTTTGTCGCTTGCAAACAAATTTGATATATTCCTCAACAATATTTATTTCTGTGATCATTAATCAGACGCTATGATAATCGATTAATTCTGACTAAATTAATAAATTATTTTACCAAAGTATCACGCACACATAACGATAAACGGGTGCTGATATTCAAACGGGCGTTATAATCTTCCCGATTGAATAAGACAGAAATTCACCGCAGGTAGAAATACGCGATGTTTTTTTCCTGCCTCCGCCGGTATCTAACGCCCTGATCTCTGGATCATCGAACTCATATCATGCAAAACGGCGTACGCGACGGAAGTTTCTCAGTCCTCTCTTTTATCGTTTGCTCTTGTATATCACGAAGACCCATATTTATGTTACCTTACCTATTTTTTTTGTGTTGAATTTAATTTTTAAAATCATACAATCAATTCACACAAGGCTTATACATATACATATTTTGTAAAAAAAAACCGAACTATCTATGTAAATGACTGAGCATTTTGTCTAAGAGTAAATTTATTTTCAACATTGGAATATTCTATTTCCCTTTTATTTTTTATGTTTGTTTGATTCTTACGGTAATCTATTTAAAATTTAAAAACAATTTGGTTTCGTATTACAAACGCAATATACGAATGCAATTGGACAATAGGAAAACTGGAATATTTTAAATTTAAGTGGACAGTTATACATTGAAATATATTTATGGCCGTTCGTCGTGTACACGCATGTTAATGTATCAAATAACCAACGAATTTATGGATGTCAATTAGTCATATAAAATCTATATATAGACATTTTTAATGTTGTACATATCATTATAAACGAATTGTACAGCTTTCATATGCTATTTCTTATAAACCAAAATGAGACTAATTTAATATTTAATCCAATCAAAATTACTTTCTTTGTGGAATATTGATTTTAAATTTTAACATATTTACAAAAAAAGTCTACCACAGAAGTAACTGTTTTTGCTAAGCTTCAATTTATTTACGCGGTTTATAACTAAGTATACACTGAGTTTTCTGATAATTATAAGAGTGCATTATATCAATTTGATGGTTACAAGTGCATTGAACCGTTCAATGTCAACGCGAAACATCAAAACTGCATATAAAAACAAATTATGGCGATGGTTTAAAGACTCCAATGTAGACACATATTGTAGTGTGATCGTTGCATATTATAATTAATTTATACTACCGATAAACCGATAAATTATTAGCCAAAGAGTTGTATCACATAATATATTTAATTATATTTGTAATTGACTGATATTCATATTTCAACTAATTGAAATTTGTTCATAACTGTAATTCGGCACTTGTAATTAACAAATTAATTAGGTATGTGCTGAATAAACTTACATATTACAGGAATATGTTGATATCTAACATATATTTGACGTGTATAAACTTGCAGGAACGAAATGTTTATATTCTGCGCAGAAATGTCAGTCAGCACAGTCGAATATTTGGTCTAATAATAGAAATGAAATTTTGTTCAGGACAACGCAGTTCCTGGAATTGCAAACTGCGTGTTCGGACCTGATAATTAATAATAGATATTTAATAACTGTATCATTACATATTATCTATCATTAATGTTGTATATTTCACATTTCTAGTCAATTGGTTTACTGTTGTATTCGCCGTTATGCTATTATTTACCACGGTCAACAATGCAAATTATCGATTAACTAAAGCAATTTTCAACTATTGATACCATGTTAATTGTTGCATACTCTCATAAACGAGTCTTTCTGTGAAATTAGAGAGTTATCATATGTTGGCCATTTTTTTCTAACCTATTTTTTTAAGTTGATATTTACGTAATTAAATATGACTCGATCTTTGGAAATGTTCCTTCAATTTATTCATTTTATGTAAGATATGTGATTTTCAAGTACTCCAAATAGCACTTCTTATTTATTTATTTACAATAAGCTAAACGAGGTCATGGCAACACCTGCAAGTAAACGCATAAAATCTTTAACAACATCTGTCATTTTTCTTCATTGCGTCCATCTTGATTATACATATATATTATTACATGTAGTTTCAGCGAGTAAATGGTATAAACGTTAATTAAACAAACAACTTTTGTCTCGTCATACATTAAATAATAAAATACCGCTAACATCCCCCGTTGAACCCGCTATATTAGTACATTTTCAAACTAGCTATAACAAATAACCGGTAGAATAAACAATCAACCACCCACAGTATATTGGCTTTTTTTGTCACTTCTTTCAGGTAAATTATCATCACTTGGTGCACATAGAAAAATGATACCGAAAAAACTGCGTCAAAACACGTTATTGTTCATACAAATAATTATTGCATTGTTTAGAATATGAATCCGTAATCTTTCATTATTTGTTATAATAAAGCATCGTCAAATCTCTTCACTAATTGGATATTTAGTAAACGACGCCATCTACATTTTTTGCGTTGTAATAAAAATAGTTGATAGCCAAAAATGTATACTGATTTCCGCTGCTCATAGCGAAAATATCTTAATAATCTAACACAAAATTCCACGAAGCTCGATTCGAGCCGCCCAGACAATATGATAACAAGGATCAGACGAAGGGCAGACAATAACGCAATATAGTTATTTTGTTTAACGCTATTCATTGTGCCAATGAACTTGGAATAGTGATCGAATCATATACCACGCATGTACAATTCATTTTACATTTACGTAACAATCAATTATCGCGAAAAAGTGCACACAATAGTGTATCATTAACCTTGCCAATGTCTATTGACTATTATGCATGGCTCGCACATGTTTTTCGTAGTTGGAGGATTGTCTATGACGATAATCATTTTTCACAATATATGTATCGTAATTGTCATTCCAATCGCACATTTTAGTGATTCATATTTTTTGAAAATTAATCGTACCTTTATTTTGAATATGGAAAACAATTTTTCTGAATTTAAAAAATATATTATAGTTCATCATAGAAAATACATGTTCTATTGCAGGAATAATATATTTGAATATTGTTCACCTTAGCAAATCGCTTATATTTATTTAGCGATTTGTATTGCAGATACATACATACTTTCATTTTATCTTTCCGTGACACACCTACCTACACTGCCACTTGCTTATTAGCTTCCTCCGCCATCTATCAGCAAACGCAAGAAAGAAATGATATGAACATTTTTTTCTCAACTTAAAATGATTAATAATAGTAAGCTAATTAATATGCACAGTTAAACGGCACGCGATTAATTTAATTATTTTTTTTATCTATCATGAATCATAGCAAGTGTGTAGCATGGGTAAATTTATTTTTTCCACATGTTCATTAATATAATAATTTCGGAATGCATAAGTTGCATTGGTATGTGTATTAGATAAAAATATTAGTGTTGTCAAAATTATGTATTGCAATATTCCTTTATTTACTTTACTTATTTATTTATGAAATTCGAAACGAGCATTAATAATTATAGAATAAATTATTTTTACTATACATAGAATGAAATAATTATACAGAAATCTTATTTATAACAAATAAGAATTCGAACCGTTAGTGATTTTAAGGCAAGTTAACGACATCTACCAAAAAAATACACAAATGGCATTCAATAGATATTGACAATGTATATAATAAATTATTACTTTTTTGTATATTTAAAAACGATATTTATCAAAAATCAATAATTAATGAATTATGCATATAATGTGTTTCTGTGGTATATGTTTTTGACTTATATCATAAAGCTCTAAGGTAATATTCAATTTCTAAAAGAAATATATTTTTATTTCTTCTTTGTTTTCACTCTTTCCTTATCTTCAACGCTTTGAACGCACTGGATTAGTAGCACTTTGACATTTTGCCAAATATGACTAATCAAGCGATCGTAAACATTTTAACACTCTAATCGTCCCGGTGTTGATTAATTCAGCAATACCATTGTAGTTAACCTCTTACAGCTTAACGACCGGGGACTCGTATTTGAGTCCTTGAAGAACTTCCGTTGCGGGTATCTAAAGTATCCAGAAGCCAACAAATCAAATTTGGTTAAGATATCTCTATCGGTTCACGAATTATAGTGAATCTAGTAAAAGGACAGTTGTCGGGCGAATTTTTTGCAAAATCGAATGTTTTCCATCGAAAACACGCGAAAAAACGCTAAGCTGTTAATAATAATTTCCGGCTTACAAAAAGGTTCGATAGCTTACTGTACCTTTTCATTTCTAAAACAGTCGTCAATTTTAGTTTGTATTTAGGTATTATTTTTGTGCATTGAAAGGAAAAAATGATATATCATAAAAGAATTAAATAATTGTTGGTCATTATTATTCAGTAAATATTTATTTTATTGTCGATTTATATCGCAAGTCATATGTTGCTGATATCTGCGTCGTATGATTGGTAGTTCATGGCATTGCAATACTTGCATGCGATACCTTCATATATTGCGTCATCTAGAAACTGGTTTGCAGCTGCACTTGTATGACGTGTTTAGAGTAAATAAAATAATATTATTATTTACACACGTACCATTTATCCGTAACCACATAAATAATATTTATCTCCAGAAAGATTAGTTACAAAATTTCACTTGTGCGCATGTACATGGATGAGCAATTGTCGCACTACTTAAAAAAAAGATAAACTCTACTTTTTACTTATATATAGAGATGGCGGGTAAAATTTTATAATGAAATTGCAACGTTTCTACGACAAAAAAACTCCAGCAAAAATAAATGTTTTTTTTTTTAAATATTTGTAATTGTGATCATATATTTATGCATCATATAATTTTCAATGTATGAAAAATATTCTGATTCACATAAATCTTCGGTTTACTGCGCAATAAAAATTATGGCGAGTTATTATTGAAAAACTCCATTTTATAAATAGTAGTCTCCGATTAGATGCGATAATGTTGATATTATTAACTTTTATATAATTTCAACAGATGGCCATGTAATATTAAATTGTATCTATATAATTCGTTTTCGAAATGATAATATTGTTGATTATTTTAATTATTTTTAACAATAAGATTTTTATAATTTCCCACTGTTTGAAAAATTAAAACAATACACTTTTATCGTAAATAAACGTCATGTCCTTGTTGAGAATTAGCACTTTTAAATGAATAATAAATGCAATAAATTCCTTTATATATGTATGAACCCTCATAAAGTAGCGCGATAAGTTAAACCACTATTTTAAATGCAAATTAATTTAGTCATTTATGGAAACCAAAGGTTAGTAATTTTTTGTTGGGAAATTTAGCATTAAAAGTTGTAATTCTTTCTATTTTTGCTTTTACCGGATGTACGGAGACCGAGTTTTATCGTCCCGCTTAAATTTATTGCAGAAGTGACACCCTGTGAATTGTGAACATTATCAGTGAAGCGTTCAAGGATGTGCTTTATCTGCCGCAAAGAATAAAATAAGACTTGACAGGTGCAATTATTGTGTATGTATTTTACAACAAATAATAGGCATTCATGGAAATGAAAAATTATTAAATAAATTATAAATTATAAAAAAAAGTATTAAAATTACACATGGGTACACGACTCTTCTCTTATGAATTGATTCGATGCGAATGAATATGGTAGATGAACATATTTCTTTATATTGTACCTTACTCATTATCTTATTCAATGTAATAAATCAAAGTTATCGGCGAACTTTTGGAATGTGAGTTTAAATATCGATTATATAAAAAAATTATCCACTACACAAGGTGCTGATTTTTTTTAAATCGAGTTCTATCCGAAAAATATTATTACTAATTCCTCGTTTTAGTTGACTTTTCAAAGGAAAATCGTCTACTTGGAGAGTAGACTATTTAAGCTGAACAAAATTAGGACCATTGTTCATACCAACACTGACATTACTGTCGTTGAAAGTATGTCAGTCAATAGAAAAACGATCCAGAGAAACTATTTTCCATTCAAAGTCACTATACACAGCTTAGTTGGTTGAACACGTTTCCAACTGCTGTCCATTTAATTGCCGACTGTAATGATTTGTGGATTAATAGCGTCTTATAAAAAACTGAAACAACGATATTTAATTGGTGTTACATATTCAATTACGTTTGTAAGTTAAAAGATTATTATACACTGTCCTGAAATTCTAATGATTATTCCTAAACGAAATCGGTTTGGGTAGAATAGCTTTTCGTTTCACTTGAGAATAGTAGCCGTTTTCAATTCGCATAATCCATTGTCATTGCGAGTTTCGAGCACCTGTGTTGCAATGCAGTACCCATTTAACAACACACTTAAAACCCAGGATATATTCATCATAATATAACCTGTTGCCGTTTAGGGAAAAACAGGTCCAAATCTCGGCTTTCATTGTGCGATTAAAGGCCCCGGTGCGTACCTTTTGTCTGCACCAACGATCAACAGGTGTCACTGTATGGTGAATAGAAAACCTGTTTGTAAAGAAAACCTATTTTACGAGACTGCGCCCACATGGACGTCAATAACATCTAGTACTGGTCGTTTATATACTTATATTTATCAGCCGACTTTAGGATGAACCGTGCAGAATTAAAAATACTGACTCTGAAACACAGTCAAATCAATCGCTGTACTATAAAAAAATCATTCAACATTTCACTTAAACAATTAAACGACCAAGTAAGGTAGGCTGCCAACTTGATAAAATAGATTGTGCGTATAGTGACATCTGTGACTGAAATAAATAAAAACAGTTTTTCCATGACATACGAATTAGTTAAGTGTCCTGAAAAAGTGTTCCATATTAGGAATATTTAAATTACACGTTATCAAAATTCTTGATTCTGAATCTAAAAGTAATATTCCTCGTTTAAAATTTTGAGCCTTTTTCATTTTAACATTTTTTTTTATCTGAAAACGAATTCCCTTATTACACGCGAAAACGGCTAATTTCGGAATGCTGTTTGGTTTTGTAATGTATTATAAGATGAAAAGGATATTTTTTAAAGTATTGATAACCAAAAAACTGCTGCTTCGTTTTATGAAATTCAATTGAATATGATAAATAGAGTATATAACAGAAACCGCGAGCTCGCGTAAACTCCTCGTAACGATTCGTAGAACCACTTCTCCTGTACAAAATCGACCACAAATAATAATAATAAACTTATACCCAGAAGCCGATTCACAAAACACAAAAATAAAAGACGACGAAGTCAAACTGCACGAACGAATAATACTGTGAAGTGTTTATTTTTGTACCATATTACACTCGCTCTACTCAATCAGTACTTTTTTCTAAAATTAAAAATATTTGAAAGAAGCCACTCTTGTAATTCAATAACGATTTCACTCACTACACATACACAAATAAACCTTTCTGTCGTTTTTCATGTTTTAAATATTTATTTCGCGTATCATAGTAAAATAGTTAATTTTATTATAAACTTATATTAACAAACCATTACATGGAGCGATGAAAAGCTAAAACCGATAAGTCGACACTTAACGCCCAAGTAGAACAAAATTCATACTTTTCTGAACTGGGAAAAATACGATAATCACAAAACCGCCATTTATTACTAATATCGCAATGTGGACGGGGTTTACTTTTAAAGGGAGTCATTATGTTTAGTATATATTGCATTGCAAGTATCAGTTGTGACAATCATACATAATTTTTACCTGATCATATAATATAATATGTTTAAGTGTCTTCAACAATTTGAATAAGACGTAATTTCATTTATTATATATACTCTTCTTTCAAAGTGCAACCTGAACCACCATATTGGGATAGCTATAGCTCGCCAGGTTTTACATGAAAACGTGATCGATATATTTTCTATACACTCAACGTGAACTCATCTGTTGTCGGCATATTTTTTCTCTGAAACCGAGTATGATTCCGAATCTCAAAAATCCTCTAGTATATACAAGACGCCGTCCCAGATCTTACAATTCAAAAATGAACGTCAAAAGGAAACAAAACAACCGAAAAAATAAAAACAAAACGTATGAGGAAAACGTCGCGTCTGACAGTACCTTAATCTTTATTTTGATTGCATCTCGTTCGCACCTATGTTTTATTACGTCTTACTTCTTTCTCGCTATCTCATGATTTTACTGGACACCTGTGTTCATTGGTTCCCTGAGTTTTATAAATTTAGACGCTTACAAAAGGTGAGTGTTATCTCAACAATCTTATTTTCAATGTTATTGTTTCTAAATGTTATGCTGATATATTAAATTCTTAAATTCGAGAGAATAGTAATGCCTAAGTGTAAATAGGTACTGAAAAAGCAATAAACATTGTATTTATTTACTAACATATTCAAGAGATAAAACAAAAATACATCAACTCTCCTTATTCTGGCTTTGTAATATTGAAATACTTTTTTTATTCTTTTCTACCATGTTATTATTATTTATTATCAACGTCATCTCATCATCATTGTGATTTTATCTCTGTCATTTTAGGGATTTCGCTGCGCGATGACAGTGCGTTAGAGCGAGATAGCAACTACACTAGTGACTCAAATTAAACTTGCGTTAATCTAAGTGTTATATTGAAAAAAATGGAAGCTTTAGAATCATGGTGTCTAACTACCAAATTACAGATGTAGGCTATTTCTTTAATCATTTTATAGTATTTGGGTTAGTTAGTCAAATAATGTCTGAAGATGTCAACAAATAGTTTCTCTTGACTACCGCATTTGCGCTTTTGTAATCTTAGTCGTATCTGATATATCTCCTTTTTATTTTTAAATATGATATCCTTTATACGGATCTTCAAATCATATTTAATATTTTTTGAAGTTAAAAAAAGGCTTAAAATAATTTGCTTGCATTCAATATTATAATTTCCTAAAATACGTTGATTTGTGGCATTGTTTGTGTTATCGAATAATCGATTACTTGATTAGAATTTTTCGAATCAAAGGAACAATTTATTGTTATTGTGTAAATCCGATTTATTTTTTTGAACCAAGTATATCATGCTGTATTGAAATTGAAAACATATAATTACGTGGCTCAGAATATTTAAGCCAACACTGTAACATCCACGCAACATAATAATAATAATCCATCCTGAGAGATTAATATGGGGCAGTCATTTTATTCCATACGTCTTGCTCGCGAGTTGAGCCAACTCAACTGGTTTTGCTTCTCAATCGAAATAAAAACAAAATCATATGCAGGTGCACTGACGACAGAGCTGTTCAAGTCATGCCAAAGAAATGTATTTGAATAGGTTTGAAAATTTCTGCATACATAATTAATTACCTTTCATATTTTATGTTCTGTCATTGGGAGAATGTTCACTTACAATAAAAATAGTACTTACGGCGTACGATATTTTTCGAATGTTTTTTTTTAAATGATTTAAAAATCTACACATTAATTTACCTATTGTGTTATAAATACAGATATTTATTATTATATTTTAAAAAATAATCAACGTTAATTTCATTGAATATATTTAAACAAAATTAATGGAGCCCGTAAATACTTTGGTATGAGTCGATTTAATATAACACACACGTTGTCTCCGGACTTGGAACTTGCTCACATATTGTGATTTGACATATAAAAAAATATTAGATATGGATACACCCATTTATCGGTTATTACGGCAATAAAAGTATCATGTTTCCTTCACATAACAATTAATATCTTGTCGCTCGGGTTCCGCAGGGTTGCCTTTTGATTTTCGCTCGTATCTTACTAATTATTGGTTTTTAATAGTGATAACTTCAATAAATATATGTATAAAAAAACAATCACTTTTTCTAATATTTATAGCTAAACAAAAAAGAATATAATCTGTTTTTCCATATTGAATCGAGAATTATTATTGGGAATATATAATGTATTATCGCAGTTAGAAATATCAACAAAACAAAGACGTTTTGCGATACGTCACAAACGTCAAACTGTCTTGTTACCAACCTCTGAAACTTAAAGATATCTTTTGTCTCCTTTCAAATTTCGCTCACGATGTTTTTAGTACTTTCTGTTGTATCACAAGAAGCCCACTTCTTTAAATCTATTGAGTCTCGGAGAGGGAGATGAATAGAGCTGGAGAAAGAGTGGGCGAGGTGTAACACAGGTGTCATCTCATATCGTGACAATTGCTCACGCGAGAAGATTACGGCCGCATTTGCCCCTGGTTATTTATTGTCCATGTCTAAAGGGCATTGCCTTCTTTCTTTCCTCCGCAATATAATGATATTATAGTATTCTACAACGCGTGTTATATCAAAATATAAAATAACCACTCGTGTATCGATTTGCTTCTTGTTTGTTTTATTCTTGTTATTTTACTGCTTTACGGACAATTCCTTTCGCTTCCAATAAAATTTAATTAACCTCTCCGTGAAACTTTTTAACGAATATAATCAAATTTAATCTAGTAACATAGCTATTTCCTACTGTATCAATCATTCACATACAAATTTACTTCGACGTTTTATCATTTAATTTTTGATAGATTTTACGGCATCATATTATCAGATGGTAAATTATTGTCTATCCGGTTAACATAATATAAAACATCTAATGTCTCTTCGTTTTTCACATCAATGTACAGACAACATGACTTCGAAACCGCAAGTTTATGTTTAGGTTTCTGTGTGTTTGTGTTTTTTTTTTTGTAGAAATTGTATGTTTTAGATATCTGTACTTATTTGCCTTTTTTGCTTTCCACAGCTCGACCAGCATCATATTCCACTGCTCCGAGTTTGCCGGATCTTCTTGTCGGCGCTACCCCTCTTCACCGAACAAATGAAATATCATCGAGCCCCTCGAGTCCGTCTTGCAGCGCTCACCACCTTTCGAGGACGTTCACTGAAGTGTTTTCGAATAACAGAAGTACGCTGAATCTCGGAGACCAGATGGACGACGAGGTTTTTTTGAGCGGCCCGGCAAACATCCGATCCGCTGCCGTGCATCCTCCGAAGCAGCGCAGACGCAGGAAGAGATCGAACAGCCTCAAAGACAGCAAAAAGAAAAACAAGGCCAAGGCTGACGAGGCTATCGAAGCCATCAACTGGAGGGCTGATGGACAGACCGCTATCGACGATGAGGATGGTTATGCCGCTGACAAGGTTGGTGAATCTTTATATTATCTCTTCCAAACCTTTTTTATTAATCTATCATTTGAACATGACCATCGATGGAAATCAAAACTAAAATAGTCAAGTTAATGTTTGTAATTGCTTAACATCCTCGCAGCACCCACCAGATGTGTAGAAATTATTGTTATGTTCACCGATAAGCGGCGGATTTGCAGCTTGAGTTCTTCGTCGATTGTCGTCGTTGAAGTCGCGACTTTCGAGACCCAATTTTTTGGAAAATAAAAAGATGTCAAAAAATGTATGCGTGATTTTTGTACGATACATATAATATTCTCTATCTGTAGTCTCTGGATCGTAAACATATAACAAATAAATGTCGATCCCATTACAATGAAAATATCAAATTCGTCCTAATAGACTATCTATAAGAGATAAATATAAACGCAATGTGGTTTGTAACATTTACTTTTCTAAAAAATATCTGCTTACGGTTGTAAGGCATAGGTTTAATTGTAAAATTTTATAAATAGGTTTAATTGTAAAATTTTATAAATACCTTTTGTTAAGCATTTTCGAATTGCACCCCTCTAATTACGGCTATAATCTCTTTCTGTCTACTTCACCTTGTAATTGAATCTTTTCACCTTTGTTAAATCTTGTAATTGAAAATTCGTGACATCGTGTCCCCAAAGAATTTCCCTATACAGCAAGCGTCGACTTTTTCTACTCATCAAAGGCAAGAAAAGCGAATAATAATATTTTATTTTTCCATTTCCGTAACGTTGGAATTAATTCTTTTTAATTTGGTTAGATTCTCGGCTAAAGAGATTTTCTCTTCAACAATTGGTTTCCACAGCGCAGTGCTATCTATGTATACCTACTCTAAAGATATATTTATTAATTTTTAATACGTAGATTTGTAATTGTAGATAATACGGTGTTTTTCAAAGGGCTTAATCAAAGGCTACGCAAATCTTCAAAATGACTGAGTGCGATAAATTTTCGATAAGAAAATCAGATCAGACATTTTATATGTATATGTACAAGTAAAATTTGAACTATGATTTCGACAAAACGACTTTTGGCACAGAGCTGTATTCCGTTGGGCATATTTGAATTTAAATTTAAAAATCATTTACACATATAAACTTTCGCTAGACATAACGCTAGAAACAATTTCGCCTGAGTTCAACGCCTCAAAATCCACATATGGGTAAATAAATCAATAAATTTCGCAATAAATGTCCCACAAATCCATTCACCAACAACTCGGACGTTTAGACCTCGTTAAATGTTTCGTGGTTTTAATATTATATTCACGAACATTTTACCACAAATATATAATAAATGTTTGATATCGCGTGTTCAGAGTATAGATTCGCGGTTAAACAACGCGTGTATAAAAAAACCGCAGTTGAACCGATGTCTTCACATCAACTTACTTTTGCAATAATTGTCTCGTTACGTAAAATAAAATCAGATTATTTTTAATTTACGCATAGAATGATTGTTATACAAAATTGAATTGTTGAAACTTTGTGAAATTACAAATGCTTGTTCACAAACGACCAGGGTTTGACCTTTCTTTCTACATCTTTAGGCATTCTATCACACCGATGATTGCTATACGTTTGTTATTATGTTAACATTTTTCTTTTTTATCTTTGTTCTAAGCAGACGCTAATTGATTCATTCGATTAGCATATGATTATTTCAATAATTGTAACAAGGAATTAAAAATAATGTTCATCTCAAAACTTTTTGAAAGAACATTAAAAAGTTTATGGATTGAACTTAAAAAATCTCGAAAGTAAAAATGCAGCTTTTACGGCCCTATATAATTTTTGACAGTCGCATTACATCGTATCAGATTGAAAAGCCGCGTAAAACGCGAATCCGCTTTTTGTCTTTATCTGATTGAAAATGTGTTCAACAATAAAAAAGAATATATTGCGGTGCCCCCCTGTCCATGATCTTCGGTTCCCGGAATGGGGAAACAGATATCCCCGTTCTTTTTATGAGCGCCTGCTTTTTTTTCTTAACAACTTCTTGCTTTAAAGTCACCCTCTTTTCCTTCATTACGCACTCTCTTTTTTACGATTGATTGTCTTTGCATTTCAATGGCTACAATATGAGTAAATTTCAATTTGCCGTATTAATTTCAACAGTATTCACCTCTTGACTACACATGTAATCATTAATTATAGATTTTTAAACAAAATTAAAAAGCATTCGATTGAAAGATCTATGTTTGATAAGAATAATACCACAAATAAATTTAAGTATACAAGTGAAACGTAATGATTTAAAATGTGTTTGTAGAGTATATATATATATGATAAATCATAATGGCAGAAGGATCCCGATAATATTTCGTAAATAAGTTATTGCTTTGTTTGAATAATTTTACTCTAATAATAACCTGTACCCCACGGGAGAATAAAAAACCGCGCGGCTCAACAAGTTTTCGTACGATTTTTTCGAACATGGCAAATTACTTCAAGATTGCCTTTTCTGTTTTTATAAACTTTTAATATATTTGTACCTAATAATAAAAGTTGATTTAAAATATCACATCAAAAAATTTAATTATTGTAATAAAATATTAAGAGGTTTTTACCGCTCCACTATTTATTTCGCTCTAAGTTAATGCCCCCGCGACAACGCCGCAGTGCCGGCCCTTGTCCTCGTGAAACAGCGTGACATTTAATTCTCTTTTTCTCATTTAACACATGCACACTTTTTTAGCCTTTGCACTTTTCTTGCGATCACTTGAAAACGTTCACAACACATTACTCATATAATGTATTATGTTTTATCTTAACACATTTTTGCAGATTATCAAAATTACTTATATTTCATACACAAGACCGATAAAATGTCGCAACAAACGGACTACTAAGAAAACTCCCACAGTGCTTCATATATATATATAGTAGATTTAGTAGAGTCCTTGTCTTCAATGTTTGGTTAGCGCGAATATTGAAAGAGTTTACATTACGTTATCTTTAGATTACGTTTTCAAATCAGCTATTGGTTTATAGCAGCGATATTCAAATTGCGGCCCAAATAGCGTTTGTGTTCGACCAAAAATAAATATAGTCACCAAATTTATTTTGGTGTTATCTTCAATATTGGGTTGCAATCGGTCGGTTAGCAAGCGAGTATGAGCGGTGCTGCACGTATCTCCATGGGCGAAGTTAATGCTGTGATGAAAGCCGTCACAAATATAGTAAATTATATCCGAGTACACGAACTGAATCACAGAAAATTTAAAAGCTTTTTGGAAGAAATAGACAGTGATCACAGCGACATTTTTTTTATATACTTCAGTGCGATGGCTAAGTAAGGGGTAAATGTCTGGAACCATTTTTTTCTTTGCGGCAAGAAATAAATTTTGTTTCTACAAAATAATTATAAGATTTACAAAGAAATCGAAAATGATGGTGATGGATTGACGAAGATTGTTCAAAAATTGACTCGATATCATAATTCACATTAATTTTTATTGTATTTTTCTCTTTTCATCTTAAATGTAAAGTTTTAAAGTTGTAACTAGAAGACTGCTTTTGGCAGTCAAATTTCCTTTTATTGTGAAAATAGTTTTATTTTGACATCATAATATATGCATATGTATGCAAGTGTGTGCTCAATTTACAGTTTACTATTAATACGTTGCGGCCCACGTAGAAAATCAAAAATAAGAATGCGGCCCTAAAAAAAGTTTCAGTATCGCTGGTTTATAGTGTATGCGATATACTGTAGATAGGGGAACATTGAGAACGCAATCCTGTATTAGTGTGCGCCTGGCCTGGCGAATCATTCGAATCGAACTATAAAACGGTATGCTTTTGTACATTGAACATTTGGCTATCGAGATCCGATATTTCGGCTTTTGCTGCTCTTATGAAATTTACCGGATACGCTCGTGGTTATTGAAAATTATAGTATTTAGGATTAAAATGATAGAATGCATTTTACTTTTTCATCACTGATGTTCGAATCGCGATACATCTTGCTGACTAATCCCAAAATCACTTAAAGCCAGAGGGTTAAATAAAATATTTCAGATGTCTTCTCCTTATTGACGATACCAGATTTGTGACATTCGTCTATGGCATTAGTTGAAACTTTTAGCTAACTAACAAACCTGACGCAGTCTTGTCCCAACTCTTGCAAAAATTTTGGTTAAACAACTGAAAACAAACAGTTTTTGTATAAAATAAACTGTTTCACTAATATTCGCTAGAAATAAATACGCCTTATATCAGGAGCGGATATGATTTATTAATTTATAACAATGTCTAATAAAATGTTTTTTTTTCACCAGGATACCACAGACTGCCTCCCGAGTGCAGAGGAAAAAGTGGCTCAGCCCGAGGGCCTGATATCGTCCTTGCTGCCAACAAGCCTCGGCCGCAGCCTCTGGACAGCGGTCGTTATCGTCGTCGGCTGGAAGCTCTTCACCAAGCGATGAACCTCCAAGCCATAGACAGAGAGAAATATTAAGTTCTTCACCGCAGCGGATTTCCACGGATCGAGACACTCGGCAGAAGTCGAGCGTCTATGATGACTATACGACGGGGAACACTGAGCGCCCTCGTCTTGTGACGAAAACAACTTGCAATAATAATTTGGTTTGTTGTTTGAGAGATTTATTTCTTATGGCTTTACGTTTTTATCACAATTGCAAGAGATGTGTCGTCGTGTCCATTCCTCGGTCTGTTGACTGCTCATCAACCCGCTGAATGAAGAAGAATATCCCGTGCACTTATGATGACGGTGTATGGAAACAGTGGAAGCCGCTTTTTTGTATGTTGAAGCTAGAATATTATTATTTTTATATCAGAACTAAATAATGTTTTCTAATATATTAGATACTATACATAAGATAATCCCAAAGTAATAAAGGATATTTTTTTTTTCAAATTTAAGCGATATTTTGAATAAGCGTATTTACACTTCTTGTGTCGGCTACGAAGAGACTTACTGCGGACGAATAGCAATCGAAGTATTGTTACTTGTCTAGGAAAGAGTCATCTTTCGGCGTTGTTTGCAAATTGTTGGTATTATTTCAAAATATATTATTCATAGCTCAGGAAGCTCATTGTGATTTTAGCCAAAAAGGCGGAGCCGTTTCCGTCGACTCGGCCGGGCGACTCGGATCCGAGCCGACCGCTGCCTATAAATAAATTTAACACTTTCTTGTTTAAAACTTTGCGAAAAGTTCCAAAGAGAGCGAACCTAAATCAAATTAATGATCTCATTTTAAGTAATGAAAGGGAAGTGATTTTTTTCACGGATGTGCCAATTTTGTATAAAATTAGTCGAGTAAGAGACGGGAGATTTGAGATTTTGTTACGCCGTTTCTTGGGTGATTATTCTGGCCATTTCCTTATTTTTTAATTTTAATCATTTTATCAATTGTTAGTCTAATGTGTATAGTGCTACTTACCCTTGTTTTACTTTTATCAAATACTCGAACTCACTTATGTTAGCTTTATTGAAATGTCAAATTATCACGCCACCTTCCGGTGTACTGTGTGATTTATCTCAAAAAGCTGATTTTTAGTTAAAATTTATATTGGATTAATGAGTGAAGAGGTTTTTGGTTGCGGGCATTTGTAGTCGCAGTGTACGGTTTATTGTCAATCAAATATCTTATGAATTTTTTCGTGAATATATAAAAATATTCCCACTCTGTATTCAGTCAGTCTAGCACACCTCTTTAAGTATGTTATCTTATCAATGTTAGTATGTCCATGATAATAAATGTCTGACATTTTTTATTCTACCAATAATACTCGGTTTTAACTTCAACCATAAATAATAACTATATATTTATAATATAATCAGTATTGTTATATTTCGTTTTCTGAATTAATTTAAATTCAATATTATGCAGTAACTATTAAAACATTTTTTCCCGATTATTATTATCACATTTTTTTTTATTCTTGGCCAAACTGTATCGAAAAAAAACGTACCAAAGCGATTAGTTTTCAACGATACGTATGTAACTATTTTAGAAGCTTGTGCTGTAACGCATGTAGTTATTTATAAATAAAATTGTTTTTAAGCGTTTTATTCCAAAAGAAAACCATTTTTTTTTTATTCTTGTAACACGAAAATTTTTTGTGCAACGAATTGACTACATTGACTGCGCTCGCAAATCTAACCTGTAAATAATTTTTTGTATTTTATAATATTGAGAAAAATGTAATTGTTGTAAAAAGTCTAGAGCGTTCAGCTGGCCACGAAAAGGCTTTGCGATAGTTTTCCTATGATCTCCGTTAGATGTAGGATGAGACGCGTTGGTATTGGATGCCAGGCACCTCGGCGCGTCCACTTTCTTCTATTGACTTGTACATACTTATAATAAAATTATGTTCTATGATAAAAAATAAATTCTTAACAATTTCTGCCGATGCACGCTGTTTTGGTATTATAAATACGAAAATACGTCAAATAATAAAGAGCATAAATCAATCCTTTATTTAAAATTAACATTAAAATCAATGTTGTGATTATGTATCTATGCCGTAAATATTTTTTAGAAATACCTAAACTAAGCAGTTTGAAACATCGATTTTTCACAGCATATTTTTTGTTACTTTAAATTTTCATTTGAATTAACATAAGTCAATCTCGCTCTATTTTTGAGGGAATAATATTTCACGTTTCGCTAATATTTTTTTCTCGTGATCTTTACGTCATTTGATATCAAAACTTAATAATATTTTGTGCCCTCTGCCGCAATAATGTTTACTAATATTTAAGCTTCAATCGCTATTCTTGACAATCACCTATATCTTTCACTTTACTCTAAATGAATTTCAAATCGCCTTTCAGATGGGAGATGTTAAATTAAAATTTACGTTTTATAAATAAAGCCTTGTAAGTATTTGTATAGTAATAAAAAAATGCACAGTACTGATTTTTTGTAGAATTCGTGGCTTTAGTTGAAAACTGTTTATGTCAATTACAATAACAGTCGTAATTTTATAGTAAATAAGTCTTAATGTAAAATAATAATAGTGCTTCTTGTAAATACATTTGCTTCATTATTAATTTTAAAGTAAAGTGTTATGCACATATATTATCATTAATATTTTATACTTGAAAGCAATTCCAATTTTTGTACATAAAATAATGTTTATACATAAGCATCGAGGGGTTACTGGAAATGATTGTGAATAGAACTGGTTCATTTAATATCCATTTTTAAAATTCAGAATTTAAAGTATTCGGTCTATTTCGTCTCAATAAGTAGTTATTTGATTTTATGAAATAACATTTAATATTCCATCAGAATATTTTTGGAAACAACAATTTACAATTTTTCATTGTGTAAATAAAATTCTTGGAAGTCTTTTTTTTTTTAAATAAAAAAGTGATTGAATAACATCATCAGAAATTCTTCTTAGAGAAATATGTAAATGTTTGTGTATTAGTTCCAGTGACCTCTAGATATAATTAGGCATCAAAAGCGTTTCTGTGTTGACAAAAGTAGGCGCCACGATAGCGGCTCCGAGCCAACCAAACCTTGAAAAACATAGCGTCGGGAAAGGACGTCGTTTCGGGGACGCCGTCGACAGGCGTCTTCGCGCATCAAAGCGGCACTGTGATTTTGCCCAGGGCAACCAATCCTGTTTCAACTGATCTCCAGATTAGAACATAAGGTTAAATAATTATTAATTAAACGTAAAAATAATAATCGTAAGGTATTATTCTATATCATATTGCCATTTCTAGTTCTCTCTTTTTTGTGTTTGTACCACGCAATGTGATTCATTTGTCAATGATATTTTCGCCACTGCTTATCTATCAAGTTATTTTGTATCATATCGGATTAAAAAAAATAACACTCGTTAATGTATCATTTTTTACCTAAAGATAATAAATTCTTTCAGGGCTTTTCATTAATTATCCTCAATAATAAATTATTTCTATTATGATTTTTTTCGACAAAAGAAATGGCATACGGTTTTATTATTTTAATTATCTGTAATGATCTCTTAATTATGATTATTCACATCACCCCAAGCATCGGTTCTCAATTTCATATTTAAGTTACTACATACCTAAAAACATAGTGAACTTAGATTTCTTATAAATTTAAAAATATTTAATTTTTCGTAGATTCCGAAACACAATGAAATCTAGTTTGTTGTAAATCCAGTCAAACGTGTGAAATTTCTTCTTATTTAGCTAGTCACAATTTTAAGTTTTGACTAGTTTTAGAATAAGAAAGAGATATCATTGTCAAAGATTTATTGTTTAATTATAATACCTTATTTCGTTTTCATTTTTATATTTTTATATATCGTATAGTATTTTATCCGCTTGACTTAAAGGATTTGACAATTTTACGAAAGTTTTATATATTGATTATTATATTTTTTTTTTATAAATTATAATATGATATTATATTATGTATATTTTAATCGTATCAGATGTTAATGTGAACCCAAAGTAATAAAATGAAAGCGAATTAAATTACTGCTGCAGTTTTTAAATCTAATAATTGTATACATAGCTTTTAACATTATATTAAACAGCACTAATGTGCTAAAATATTTTCGTAAATATTTTCCTTTGCTATTTCAAAAGGCCACGTGTATTCGGGAATGATAAATTGTCATATTTTTATAAAAACACAAATGAGATTTTGATAAAATAATAACATATGCGTTTATATCGAAATTACTTGGAGGAATGAAAATACGAGATTATTTTAACTTTTATCGGCATCATTATAAAATCAATAATTTTTAGAATGTCTTGATTTAACTCAGTTACTGAATACTACTCTGGAATTTTTTGAAAAAAAAAAGAAATTAAATATGCATTCATTTAATGTTGTACAATTCAGTCATATCTAATTCTAATTAACGTAATATCTGCATTTATTTGGTCAGCGTTTCATAGTTAAATCTGACCATTTTTATGGACGGTCAATATAAATCAATTTTAACTGAATGTCAAAACTATTGTCAGAAAGAATATTACAACAAAAACTGCTGTTTTAAATGACACTGACCAAATGAATCAAAGCAATGTCGAACAACCATTTTTTGTATTACCCATCTTTATTTTTGTTTTATTTTTATGTATTGTAATTATTACCAATTAATACTATTATTTACATTATAATGGACCAATAGCCTGATGCTGTTTTTCAGCAAGAGACTGAAACATACAACGCAAATTAGGTCATGTTTTGAATTGATATATATATATAATAAATATTTAACATCACTCTCGAAAAACAGCAATGGCATTAAGTGATATATAATGAAACATTTAAATTTTTTATATGAAATACCATTTGATTTCGTTTATGTAAGAACAGTATGTCTATAACCTTAGGTTTACGTATTCAATTTACCAGTACATCATACATGTATATTTACTGCTTGATTTCATCTTAATAGATTTATACTTTTGTCATTTTTGTAACAAAAAAGATAAAAGATCCTTTATATAATACATTACCGTTTGCAGAAAATTACATATATTATTTTAACAAACATATTTATTCTTAACTGTATTATGATACATTCATGGAAAATGGTATAATTTGGTATTCATAGAAGTGTGTTATTTAAAAAAAATGTATTTCCTAAATAATAAATTGACAAACGTTCCATAAATTTTCAGTATCATTTACTGTTGATAAATTTGATATAAAATGTTATGCAACGTTTGTGAATTGGGCCTCTTTTTTTGGACTTAAGTATTATTGTGTTTTTTTTTCATCGAGAGTGACTTGCAAACACTGAGTATTATTAAAATCTTTCTTATTTTATAAAAATGATAAATTGAAAAAAAATATGCAATTGATAAAAAAATTACGTTAAAAAAAAACCTCAATGTTTGCTTACCTCATTCCGATATATCTACTGTCCAATTGTCTTTCGTTAGTTTTATGCCGTGAAGCAGTTTTATATTATGTACAGAAATGTACATTGATTGTACAATAATTATAATGACATTATGAATATTACATAGTTATCGATTGAGTTTTTAATTTTATTTGATAAATAAATGTAAACATGCCGAAAGGAAATTGAAAAAACCAATGACTTTTATTTTATACTGTTTTAATTCCCATCTTTAATCTTATTGCAACCTCTTACAACCTTCCATAACTTGAAATTATATTATAACAGTTTCCCAACAACACAGTAAGGAGTAAGTATTTGTAGTCATTTGTTGACTGCGTGAAGTCTTAATATTAACTTTCATATCTTGCTTAGATCCTTGTCTGCTGAAAATTTTCTTTGATTAGGTAAAACGCAGTGTCATTTGTTCGTAAAGTAGTTCCTAGATTTTACAGAACTTTGTTAGACCCCCTCTCTAATTACTAACATTTTTTTGCCAAATCACTATTAGATCGTTGTTGTCGACCGAATTCGTTCATAACGAAATGAGAAGAGCTACCAACTGAAAACAATTGTATTGTTATAAACAATGTAAACGAAAAATAAAGTGCTAGATGAGATAAAAATAATGGTTAATGCGCAGGAGATAGCAATTAAACAGTGGCAGATTAAGCACCTTTGAAAGTCCGAGCGCAAAAATGCATTGCAAACATTTATTCTCGAATATAATTTTTGATATCGACTGAAGGTGCTTGATCATTGGGTACCAACCGGGGGGTTGCCAACTTATACGGCCAACTAAAATGTTTTTTTGTATGCTTTTGGATTTAGTGGGGGGTCGCGGGTCACTCGGATTTTATGAAAAGGGGTCGCCATCCAAAAAAGGTTGGGGACCTATGTGCTTGATAGAACTTCAATATCAAATCTGAACGGTTACAACCTTGCACAATTCCACTGCAATTGAACTGACTTGTCAGACCGTGTGATAGAATGCCTGAAGATGCCGAAAGACGAAACCCGGGTCATTAGTGACAAAATTATTATTAACACATAAACTTGTAATATCATAGGTTTTCAGCCGAAAACGCCAAAAAAGTTACTATAATTATAATTTTTAAAAAATGTTAGTACATCGTCTCCACAATTTTGGCGACAATATTGGTTTGTTTATTACTTCTGTCTATATCGCAATACGACGTATTATATTTTCCGCGATAATACCGCGATAGTGGCATTACACACCATTTTTTAATAATGTGATCAAAATAATCGTCTTGAGCTACACATTCGTTCAATTATCGGTGCGATGAGTTTTTGTCGCGATCTTTGCGATAAATAACGCGTGAGCAATCTGCCAAGCAAGATTTGTACGTGTACTGGATGCCCGGAATAATGGACAAATTGAATGAATAACCTTAGATCGATCAAGCGGATGTTAAGAATTGCATCAACACACTTCGATACCGTTTGCTTACTCAACAACGGAGTGTATTTTGAAATTTTATGAAATTTTGTATGCTTAAAAAAAATACCACAGTAGCTTAGGCTGGTTTGCAGATCAAAAACAATCACTATGTGTATTAAAAATAAACAATAAACACACACTACATATTTCACTTTTACTGTGATTCTGATTTATTCCAAGCGACGAAAAGTAAAGTATTGCTTTCTTTTAGAGTAATACAGTAATTTAAATTGTATGTTGTGTTTTCATTACGAAGCACGTCATGCAATATGAAACAACCCCTTTGGCTGAAAAAAGAATGGAAGTGAAACCAATAAAACACAATTTCGGAGTAGAAGGGTAGACGCCGTATGCAAAATTGACGTAAAATTGAAAAACAAATTCGTAATATTGTTTTTGATTTGACAAATTTACATACGACTCCTGCTCGAAGTATGAAGCATAAGGGTGAATTTCAAATCTATAGATATATATATATTGCATCAGACAATAACGTGAAACATAAATCCTCTTTTAAAAAATGTCTATCGTCTTCAATTAATTTGACTCGGGTAATATTATATGTTAAGTTGTTTTTTGAGTGGAGTATTTGTACGTTATGTAAAATATCTGCGTATAACGAAATCGCTAAAAAATATGACAAGAATTACGGAATAAAAAGTCAGTTTGTTTTTATTTTGTTTCTAGAATTAGTTCCTAGAACTAAGTCTACATGAATTTATGTACAGTAATCCAATATTGAAAATAGATCGTAGAGAAAATGAGTAGCTAACTACTAGTCTATGCTTAGGGTCCAACTATGTAAACGCTTACAAATTAAGCGAGATTTAGCTGCTGAATATTAATCGTTTCTCATTGAAAGGATTTTCAGGAGAGACTAACATTGATTTTTATTTTGTCTGTATGGGGAAGCCAATGCAAAAACGAATCAACGTGTTTGCAATCACATAAAAAAATTGATGGTTGAAACCACTAAATCACGTTTCTGGCTGGAAGCAACGTTAGAAGCAATGAAAATAATTCGTATGCATTTAGGAATTTTAGACACTATAGGATAAATCCATGATAATCAATGGTTCGATTTGTATTGAATCTGAAAGAGTAACTGTAGCTGGATTTCGCAAAACTGCATAATACAATAAAATCTATAACTAAGCAATTTCCAATACACTTTTGAAAAAAAAATCTTGGGCAGTGAAATATTTTCGTAATAAGTATAGTTTATTTAAAAAATTAGTAACATAGTTTCTAGACAGAGATTTAAATAGAAATGGTTTGTTACGCTCAATAGTGTACAGAACACAAGCATTCAAAGAATAATTCAAATAAGCTACTACAGACACCTCAGAAATTAGAAACAAAAACTGATTCGAATAATTCATAAATGAGCATTATACTAACATTGATAATATTTTTTAAAAAAGATTAGATAATAATTAAATATAGCTATAAATTTATAATCAGAAAAAAAATCTACGAAATTTCCAATGAAAGACGGATAAAATACATATGTACTATATGCTTTGAAATATTTTTGAACAGATTTATTGCCATCTATTATGTTGCCGACGAAGATCAAAGTGACGCAGTGGGTTTGTTCCACACTATCATAAAATTAGCATGCAAGTACAAATATTTATAAATGACCATGCTAAATGTTCCTTTTCATATTTTTTTCAGGATAATATAATCTGTTTGTAAACCGTTCCGAGAAAGGTTATGTAGTAAATTCCTTTTATTTGAGATTTTATATTAATTTTCGTTTTAATACCGCATAAATAAGAATAATAGTTTTCATTGGCCTTATACCTAGTAAAAGAATCGGTTTAACAAATATTTATCTATGTATTAAAAGTATCATTGTCCATAAACTTAGTATATGTTAAATAACCTAATTGTTTGACGGTTGAACGACTATACTAGCAATCAGTAGAAAAAAAATGTCACAGAAATGGTTTCAATATAATGTATTGCTAAGTTTCGATGCTTTTTTTCAAAATGTAGGCTGCCGAAACCAGGGATCGAACCAGGGACCTTTAGATCTTCAGTCTAACGCTCTCCCAACTGAGCTATTTCGGCGATGATCACATGCTAATTTTTATAAAATATAACATGTATTATTGTAAATCTTGAAATTTCTTCTAAATATAACCAATTTTTGATTTGACTTTTATTATTTCTTCTGTTCTTACTTGAAACTAAAAATGTCTAAGTCTATGATTGTGACACTTTTATAGAGTTCGCCTTGCAGCATCTTTAGACACGGAAGCCGAAAGGCGAAACCCGGGTCGTTAGTGACAAAACATGTGGAATCGTAGAAAATTTCAACATTTCAAATTTGACATTAAAAAAAAAAAAAAATCAAGCACCTTCAAACTATCATAAATAATATTTGTACCACGAAATAAAGAAAAAAATGAGAATTTATCTTTTTGGAACAAACTATTTCTATGTTAAATGAGAAAAGATGCTCGCTTGTAAATAGGTTAATTTCCCTTTATTATGAAAACAGTAAATAAACGTTGGTTCTCTACTGTCCATTTTTAAAAGTTTATATTATTTTTATACTGCAGAACCATTCTCTTCAAATTTTTGTTTGCTACTGTAGCTGGCAACCTCTGTCGTAGTGCGTGTACAGTGGCATCTAAAACTACAATGCGAATAAAAATTTATTGCCACGCAACTGCTTTTTAAAATCGTATACAAAAGAAATCTCTTCCGGAATCATTCTTAATACTATTTTCAGTATCGGGATAATAACAGGGTGACTATTGTGCCGAATAAAGGGCTGTAGTACAGAAGACAAAACTGAGGGCGTAATAACAATCTTGGGGGTAGACTAAAAAATGATTTTAGCTGAAATTGACGATTTCAATCCCAAAATATATTATCAATCATGGGATTAGAAATTTTGATTAACGGTATATATAATATAACTATTGAGTAAATTTTGGAATTTCTGAAGCATTGATCAGCAAACTTTTCATTCGGCTTTATGCGAGTTGAAGTATAAACAGTTATTCGATCTGGCGTGGAAGATGAACTGTATCCAAGCTTTTCTTAATCAGTTGTGGAATTTGTTATTATACGATGGAAATCAAATATAAAGTTTTAGTATTTTTTATTTGTCAATGGTCGCTAAATTTCCTCTTCAAAGACCTTCTGATTCAAAATTTTGTGTTTATTTTTTTTGCAAGAAGAAATAACAAAAAAACATTTCTTTCATTATAACATAATAATTTGACTGATTTTTGCTGCTACGCGTTTGATTTTCTGTTGTATTCTTGGTTTGAATTATCATATGTTGAAATCATTTTGCAGACCAAAAGCATTTTTAATGGGTTTCCACTGATTTATGAACCAATGGTTAGCGATATATGACAAATACACTTTAAATATATTTAATTATGTTCTCTTGGTCGAAACAATATATATAAATATATTGTTTGAACATTTCTTTTTTCACTATCTATCGCTTCTTAGTTAATTATGAAAATTCGAACGATGTCGTAATCCTGAAAACCTGTTGGTAGTCCAAATTGAACTGAATAATTAATAGATTTCCTATATATTTTTATCCAACGAAGGAAACTTGGTTATAACAAACATTGCAAAACGAAACCAACCCCAAAATCAGCTTGTCCATCTGAGCGAAATAATATGCCGTTATGTAACGTGTAATGAATTAGGGGATGAAAAAACTACCCATGTATTACCATCTTTCGAATGTGAAACGCCGCCATATTCGACCCCACTGTCCAATAAGTGAGATGAAGTGAGGGAACATTATAGTGGTTGTTTGAAAACAAGTCAATAGATTGACTATTGGCTGACATTAAAGAAACTTTAACTTTTAAAGAAACGTATTCATTTTTCATAAAGGATTATGTTATTTAAATATATGGATACGACAACCGTTATTTTTATAACTTATTTGGAAACAAATACAACCAGTTTTGATATTCTTAAAAGTATTTTCTTGCATTAACTAAATTGCGCTCACATATGTCTTCTTCCAACTAATAATTTATGTTAAACATAATTATATGGGAGAAAATTTGATGAACAGGTGATAGTCAATGTGATAGTCATTTGGGGAGTAAAGAGCGTTTGAGTCTCTGTAAATTAAAAAAAAACGCATTAACAAATAATCAAAAATCTCTTTTCTCCGTCTTCCTTTCCTTAAAAGCATTGAATCGAGGTCTATAGCGGCAGGGCATTTGGAGGCTCTAAGTTTATTTCCTTATCATTAAACTTTTTTTGAAAAAGTTCTTAAATAGTTTATTGAATATATTTTGATATATACTTTCAACTATTCGAAACATTTTATATTGAAAATTAGAATATTGCAAGGTTTTGATTTTTAATAATTACGTAGTTTTCGATCAATAACACAATATAGCTATAAATAATATCAACAAGTGATTGTAAGAACATGGGGTATAAAAAATAACAAAAATATAACAGTCCTTCTACTCGACTTGAAGGAATCGGACATTTTCTATTTGGGATATTTAGTGTCTAGCCACTAAGAAATCTCTGAAATCAGCACTTAAACAATCATAATAAAACGAATTCTTTTTCGCAAAGGAGTTAAATGAAAGCATTATAATCGCTCGAAATCAAATATATTGTTGTGGTTGTACAACAATACTGTCAGCCCCTTCAATATAACAACGGTCGAAATAATTGCATCAATGATATCTGTAAATTACTGGGATTATATTCAAACAAAAAACAATCCATGCTATTACATATTGTCAATGTAAACCGTCCATTCAACGGGTGAATTTGCGAACGGGCGCATTTTCAAACGGATGCATTTTCGAACGTGCGCCGGTCCATTTCCATGTGCCATGATCCTGATTGTCCACGTGGCTCTGCGAGGACACGTGCCGCTATTTTCTTTTCATTTGCAGCTCACCACCGAATCAATCCGCCTTTTAAGCCGCCCACAAGCAGTAGTGTTTTTTCGCATTAATTTTACGAAACGAAAGTAAGTCAAGCAAACAAACTATGACTTAGGCTATTTCACAACATTCGACAATTACAATTTTGAATATCGAATGCAGGTACCTCGTGAAATTTCAAAATATAAATTGTATCTTTTAAACTTTCTACACATCCACATATTTAGTAATGACGACACTCGTATAGTGGCTGTTACCTTTCGGCATCTTCTGTGATTGTGGTACAGGGATTACTCAAACTGATTCTTAACTTTCATAGTATTAATAAATATTTTTTTAAGCAATTCTGCTAATAAAATGTCATTCAGCACGGTATAATATCTCATAAAAATCAATTTTGTTTATTTTAATAATATAAAAATAAACCAAAATGATGCAATCCCACTAACAATATAAAGAATATATGTGTACACATTTACTATATATTTATATATCGGTTTATATGTTTTTATCGAATATTTAGAATATTTGATAGAGAATTTTATTGTAACTCTTTTCTTCATATTAATCATCATTTATTTACGAAAGCAGAAGTTCTTAAAAACATGAATTTCAATCATCAAATCTACAGAATAATAGTTTTATTTAAATTAATTTATTTGACACGATATATCGTGTATGAATGACCTCACGTCTGTAACATTTAGTTAATTTAGTTAAGAGTTTTAGTTTCCAGATAAAATAAAATATTAAATGGATCGGTAAAAATAATACACATATATCTAACATATATATTTCTGGGAAATTTCACCAATGCGGTTTGGTTATAAAAATGGAAAAAATGGCAATTTGGATTATTAATGTAAAATAGTATCTCAAATTCGTTTTCCCATTCTAATAAATTACTTTCAATAAAATGTAAGATGCGATGTTTGATCAAAGAAAATTTGGAGATAATAACCAGACTAACGTACGTGTACAGTTCAAAGAAAAACGAAAAGAAGGGCGGTTAATAAATTTTGAAAATACACACAGGGATGGGTACCTAATATAATATAATATAATGTATGGATCTTAACTTTGTAGTATGAACATATTTTTATGTGGAATAAAAGACAATATCTTTTTCAGAATAGTAAAAGATTTGATATTGTATAAAACTATCTTGTAATTACAAAATAAATATGTCCAGAATATAAATAAATCTATAAATTGTAGTATAAAACTGATGCAGTTACATATATATATGTAAAACACGATGAAAAATAGTAATCTATTTTAGTTCTGCAAAATTTGGATTTCAGATGAGGCCGTAAACCGAAATAGCTGTCAACCATATACTTTATAAATTTTGTAGAACTTAAATACATTGCTATTTTTTCACCGCGTTATTTATAACGACTCAATTATCAATTGGTTTGTATATTATATATAATTCATAACGTTGGTATATTTGATTGTTTGTATTGAAAAGTGTGTTGAGGACAATTTTAATAATGCCATCCGGAAGGACTTCAATAGGAATAATAAAAACGTTTCACCCTCTCAGGTAGAAAATTTTGGACCTGTTGTGTCTCAATTAAGCGAAATCAACTATATATATTAAGCATAAATTTGTTTTAACTTTTATAGTCAAATAATATAGACTCTTTTTACGTTCTTTTTAAAAACTTGGAATTTGAAATCATTTGAACATTTGGGTACCCTATTCATGTTTCAGTAGATTAATAAGAATATACTCGCAATGAGAAATGAAAAATTGATTTGGAAAGAATTTACTTTCCTTAAAATAGATAAATACATCAAAGTAAATTTTTCATTGTAAAAACATACATTTAATATACTTATTAGGTATTGCATATTTCAAAATATATTCTTTAGCCATGTACGTTTTCAATGTATAGCGTATAAATATGCAAATAGAGTTTATTTTATAAGACCGTTTCCCTGCAAGAACTGTTCAAATCAGTTGCTCAAACTCTATTTTTTGCAAAGAAATTATTCTAGAAATATAACTATAGGGTTTAGACAAACACTATCTACTGCTGCTACAAAGGTAGCTTACCGATATCGCTAAATCCCGTTTTAATGACCGGATGGGTGGGGTTTACATAATTTCAAACATAACTCATGAAAGTATTCGTATTGGTACTCGATCCCGTGAACACCGCAACCGAAGTCGATGACGTCTACCACTCAACCACGGAGTCGACTTTTGAGGGATTAAATTTGGTAAAATTACATTTATATACATTTTTAAGGTACTCAATTGATTATTACAATTGTACAGTTACATTAAATTTCAATTTCGCATTCTTTTTATAAAATTATCACTTATCAGTGTTCGTACTAATTAAATAGATTTTATACATTTTTTATAGATTACGTACTAGCAGGAATGTTTAAAATATAAAATATTATTTCTTCAATTAACAATGGTGCTATTTAGTTATAATTTGGCGGCCAAATGTATTTATATTTTATACATAAAAAAAAACATTCTTTCTGTCTCCATGATTATCTAGTTAACAATAAAATTGTTTCCCTTCAAATAAAGTGTAAAATTAGACCATACTTTTGTGTCATTTTATATTCATTGGGTCTTCGTTGAAATACACAATGTTCACAAATAATATAACTCAAAATATTTGACATGAACATTATTAATTTTCATATAACATACTTCCTCAAAATTCATCCATATGGAAATGTTTGAAATATAAAATTAAATCATGTTATAGTTAGTTACCTTTTGGTGAACGATACTTTTTTCATACGATCGGATTAGAACACGCTCACACAAATACGTCGATATTAATATTTAATACCACACACACGTCAGTAAGCTGAGGGTTATTAAACCGAAATAAATAAGTAATCGGGGTGTTCTTTTTGACGCGAATCATACATAGCATTCTTTTCAATAAGGGTATTAGTAGCAACTAAGTACCCACCTTTTTGTTGCTTTGAGGGGATGAATTTTCTGCTTATTAATTTTTACCATTTTTTTCAGTATACAATTACACATTACACTCAGTATTGAATGAAGAGTAACTTACACGAGATGTTCCGTTCCTAAATATATATAAACCCGCCCTAAAGATTAATTAAAAATATTTTCTCGATCAAACTTTAGCAAAAATTGGCTATCATTATTTTATTAGTACGGAAAAAATTGAATAATATGTATAAATATCACGGTGAAAAAATAACAATGTATTTTTGTTCTACAAAATTTATAAGATATACAGTTGATAGCTATTACGGCTCACGCCTTCATCAGAACTATCATAGCTCAAAATCTAATCTTTCAATTCTATCAGCTATATATCTTATAAATTTTGTGGAACTAAAATTCATTGCTATTTTTTCACCGTGTTATAATGGAGTTCTACCAAGTAAATGCCAATTCAATCAATAAATATATATATACATATTGGCCTTGATATATGTAAAATATATATTTATCGTTAATAAGGAACTTTTTAGACATTGAAAATCACTTCTTGGTGGAAAGATCCCGTTTTAATAATAAAAGCTTATTTATATTGCTTGAATTGGCATTCACTTGGTAGAACTCCATCACATAGAACTCGATCAAGAAACAAGCTAGGTCGTTAATACAGGAGCGAAGATGTATTGTGTACCTTTTCTACACAGCTATATATAGATAAACGAATGTTCGTTTAAGCAAAGTTCTGACGATGGCGTGAGCCGAAATAGCTATCAACTATATTATAAAGAATTAAAATTTTGTATAAATAAAATACATTGCTATTTTTTTCACCGCGTATAAAATATCCTTTGTCATGTCTATTAAAATCTTCTTTTATAAACTTATGTTAGATTAACACGCTGAAAAAAATAGCACTGTATTTTATTTATACAAAATTTTAATTCTTTATAATATAGTTGATAGCTATTTCGGGTCACGCCATCGTCAGAACTATCAATATGATAGTTCTGACGATGGCGTGTTATAATGGAGTTCTACCAAGTGAATGCCAATTCAATCAATATATTATGTTAGATTTTTTGTCAACAATATTTAACAATTCTTATAAAAAATGTTGATATCAATATAATATTTTATTGTTTCAGTGGTAGAACATAAAGAGATTTGGGATTATCTTTCATTTTAACAGAAGGCGAATGTTATCTATAAAATATTACATGGAAAGGAAAATGGTATCCTTCCAGTATTCCGACAAGGGTAAAGTATAATAAAAGAAAGCCTTTGGCGGCTTTTGGTTTGGTTTAGTCCATTTTTATTGTCATCTTATAACAAAACGACAATCTACTGGGTGAGATGAGATTATCGCTACAAAGTGTGACGGGAGTTATCGACCGTTTTTTTTTAAAATAATGTCTTTCATCGAGCTCTATACTTGTTAAGAGTGTAAAAAGCTGTTTCCATTATCACCCAAATGAGATTATGTAAATGTAACACTATACTTATATATATCTTTATAATAGATTAAAAAAACCAATGGTTAACCACGACTGCTGTTAATCAATGATTTTTTTATTTATTTAAGTTTGACTATACTTTAGTAATAGTTAACCACTCTCGCAACTTTTATCAAACTTTGAATTATGCGAATTAGATTGACTATTTAATTTTCGAAGTATTTTTTTTACTCTCAAAATACGTAAATTATTATTTTATGAAATTCGCCAGATTAAGAGAAAATGTGTACATTGCTTGTAAAATGTGGAAATATTTGATTTTAGAAAAATATATGACTTTCTACTGTAAAAAAGTAAGAAATGAAAATATTTTATAGCATTGTAAAAATATAAGCGTGAATATTACAAATAAATGATAATTTATCTTCATTCTATATCTACAAAAAACATAAAATATAACGATAAAAGCCAAGTTGTAATAATTTTCGTATGTAGCTATTTGACTTTAAGATTTACTTTTTCGCATATCATCTATCGGTTCCATGGTGTAATGGTTAGCACTCTGGACTTTGAATCCAGCGATCCGAGTTCAAATCTCGGTGGAACCTTTGTTTTTTGATATTTATTTCTTTTTCATTTTTGCTTAAAACCTCTGAACGCTCAGTTAAAAATTATTTGGTATAATAATATTAAATCCATAGGAATTTAAATAAAATATTCATTAATTGAAATATGTATTTATTAAATAATTTATTTTACAGTGGGACAGTAAACATCCAATTTTTATAATACAATAAACATAATTATGGCGGTTTCTAAACGTCTACGATAATTAAATATTTTATACCTAGCTATAAATACTAGCAAAATGAATTCAAAACACAATCATTTATCTTTCGTAAAATAATACGTAGCTCATAGCCTAAATATTTCCAGAAAAATATTAGGTATGTTTGAGGATAAAAATGATTTTTTTTTCTATTCACTGAAACAGTTACAATTAAATGCTAGCAGTTATATATTATTATACTTTATTGACGAAATATGAAATCAAGAATTACTCATAAAAACTGTTACAAACATTTTTTTGTAGAAAGCTATGCATAGTTTTCAAATTAACAGGATTGTATATTTCGTGTGAAAAATAAACATCTATTTATTTACATTATTACGAATAAATAATTTAAAAACAATACCACCATTTATATATTTAAATAATTGAAATAAATTATCATTGGGTTCGTTCAAATAATATATATAAAAAATATATTCTTTATAAATATTGTAATATATATCGTTCATTCATTCATATATGGAATTGCTTTTAAATGAATCTGTTTGTTCCATAAAAAGTTTTATTGTTGATACGGAGAGGGAAACTTCCAAGCTCTACCTGAGCGTTCATTAGTTTGGTATTCAGGAACATAAACTTCATCATTTTTATCACTTCTTCGCTGAAGGTATTTTTCTTCAATAATTTCCGGATGGTTCGGGTCCCCGTTTCCTCTTACTACATAAACATATTTTTTAGTGCTCGCACTTTGGTATTGATTATTTGAGTAATATTTATTATCTCTGATTCCACTTTGAGCGGAAGATGTGGGACGTTGGACCCTGTAAATATCCGGTCTGTAATTCGAATTCGACAACTGTGCCGAATCAAATTTCAAGTTACCGGTTCCGGTCCGGTCAGGGAAAATCATCTTGGAGTGATCATAAAATGGCAGCGGTTTCGGGTAATACAGATTTTGGTTTTCTGTAATATCCGATGCGCCCGGAAATAGAAGAACTTTCGGCCGCTTTCTATTCGCGTCATCATAATAAGAAACTCCTCCATCGGACGGAAATCTCAAATGGTTTTTGTCGAGCGATGAATCGGGTATATAATTGATATTATTTTTTATGCTGTATTCATTTGGGAATTTAAAAGCATCATTGGAAGTTAAACTATTCTGTGAACCTGCATAGTCAAAATGATGATAGCTTTGAGAAATAAATAAATCATTGTTAGACACTGGAGTGTTTATATTATTTGATCCATAATATATCGATGATACTTGTGGTTTATTTTGAATCCTGCCTTCGGTAGTTTCAACATTTGTTTGATTAGAATTAACCTTAGCTCTGGAATATTGGTAACTGGCGGGGTATTGACCAATATTTCCATCTTCTCCTCTGTTATAATACTGACTTGGTCTTTGATTGTAAACCCCTAACTGATTTTGACTCGTAGGACGATTAAGCTGACCAAATAGTTGGGCTAGTTGACTAACACCAAACTGAGAGTTATCTGGTTGGGCAAGGAATGAATTTTGTTCTTGATTATTTTGATCTTGAAGACCGTTGAAGAAACGGAAGAAGCCACCGTTATGGTTGTTGAGGTATTCCACCAAGCGGTCAGGATCACGAGGGCATTCTGGATACGCGTATCGGCATGATGATGGACTCCCTTGCGATGTCGCACCAAGTAAGGCTGCTCTGCCAAAAACTAAGTATGGAGAAACTTGATCACCGGTAAATGCTGAAAGCAAACTAAAATCAAACGATTGACATTAATCATAAGACTTTCATGAGAAAACAAAACCATTTTAGTTTTGCTCCAATAATGAACAAATGTATACTAAAAAAACAATTACGTTACGGATTATATACATTATGGGCTAATAAAAGAAATCAAAGCTAATTTTATAATAAACTTCTGGAGTCGTTAATTGTTTTCATAATAAGGTTGTTATAATATAATATAATAATATCATTAAATATCTATGATGATAACATTGACTGAACATACAAATCAAAGACGAAATACGTGCTACTCTTTTGGTTAATCAATTAAAACTATGTAACATTGTGTTACATCCAAATTTTATTTTTCATTCAACGGTAGTGTTGATTTGAAGACAAAAATGAACATGAATTGTTTGTTTGATACATTTATAGTATGTGCATGAATAATATTTTTATTTGCATGATTGCCTTTTTAAAAAGAGCGTTTAATATTTGGTATAAAAGCATGAACAACTTTAAAAATCTAGCTGTTCAACTCTCACATATTGATAAAAATACTCGTGAAAAGCCCACTCAAAATAATATCGGCAGTTAAATGAATTGCTAATATTTTCATTTGCCTACGCCAACTTTCTTATTCATCTTTTTGCTTGTCAATATTACATTATATTATTGTTTTGTCATTTTAGCATGGCGAAGAGAATAATTTGCACGTACGTAAGTTGATGATGTCATTTCAGTTGAAATAGTTGTGAAACCTGTAGTACTTAATTGAATTACTGTATCTGGTGGAGTAATAATTAATACAAATACTTTTTTCGGATAGAAAAAAAAACTTCACAATTTTTATTATATTATAGATAATATTTCGTACTCTCTGTGTAATTCTGTCGTACTTGCAATCAACGGAAATCAAAAATTTCTATTTATTGACGATGTTACAATGAGAGCATAACTTTAAAAAAAAAACAACGTGGAAATTATTTATCCTAGAAAAGCAATGGTTATGTTATGAAAATATTTTTTCGTAAAATACAAAAGTAAACATGCTTGGGTCATAAATAAGTTATTGTCGAGGACCCTAAGTTTCAGAGGTCTCATAATCTATTATAATATTTGATTCAATTATATTTGAATACTTTGTAAGAAGTGAGAACTATTCACTGTTCACATTGGAATAGTTGTCAAGTTGAAAACATGATTCAATTGGGAAATTAGAAAAGTTAAATAGCTTTTCTTTAACACGTTATTTTTTTTTAACAATTAATAAACAATGGTCGAAAAAATGTTCGTTGAATATCTTTACTGTCAGATTTATGTGGTAAAGTGAATAAACGTGTATCATATTTTTTTGAATAATTAAAATTTGATTGTTAGAACGATCTAATTACAACGATCTGTGATATTTTATTACTTTCTACTCAAATGGTTAATATTTATCTACACGACAATATATAATATGTTTTAGAAATAGTATTTCATTTTTACAGTGGTGCTTCATCCAACAATTTTCCCGGGCCTATAATATACTAATAATAAAGATAATAATAACAGAAAACAATAATCTACGCATTCTATAATGAAGAATAGTGTAATAAAAACTTACGTAAAAAGGGACTCCATATTAAGGAATGACGGAATGTAAGATGCTTGCTTGGCACTGGGATTTCCACCCGCTGCCACTTCACATAGAAGGCGTGGGACACACTGCTGATCATCATACTTGGCAATCGAGTACAATGCCCTCGTCAAACCGGAAAACGGACCTTCAGCGCCACTGGGAAACTGACCCTGGAGATAAGGATCCTGCTGTGGATAACCAGAAGGTATCCCACCTTGTAGATAAGGATCTTGTTGAGGATATCCATCGAACGATGGATACTGAGGATATGGATATTCATAAGGACGTTGAGGGTACGGTCTCTGTGGTGGATATTCTTGTGGATATTGTTGATAATATCCGCTGGGTCTTTTGGGTTTCTTGGGTCGTTTCCTTCGTGGTGGTCTGGGGAATGGTGGTTGATTTGGAGATTGATCAAATTGATCATATTGAGGTCCTACATTCTGGAATGCTTGACTTCCTGTCGGAGGAAAAGTGTCACGGATGTTTTGATTTTGACTATTTTGAAAATCTGGTCGGAATCGTTGTGGACTGGGATTTCCATCGTCGTATTCCTCATAATCATTCGATGGAAACCGAAGTCTTGGAATGTTATCTGCTATAGCAAGTTTTGTCAGCTGCCTGAAAATTAAAATAATCAATTTCTAAATAACCGACGGATCAATGATAACTGACTAATATGACTTTTGACGCCCACAGTAGCCATTTGGATTTTAATTGATTTTTGAATTTTGAACTTGTACTCAAATGCATACATTTTTTGAGATATACAAAATTATAAATTTCATCTATAAAAAAAATTGTCATTAGAACAAAAAGAGAACGATGAAATTAGTAAAATTATTAATATTAGCATACACTCTTGGCCATACGTCAATATACAAAAATAATACTATAAAAAAGAGCCCACCAAGAATTATATTTCATTTGACTTCTTTAAATATTGGTGTCGAGATGTAATTGATTTCATTGTTTTGGTTATAATAAAATACATAATTTATGTATATAGATATAAGCATCACATAAAAGATACTTCTAAAATAATATTTTTTATTGTTTTCGTATGCTTACATATAATATCGTGTGAATATATGAATGACCTCAATCGAATACGCAAGTACTGTGTTTTCTAAATGGTGTCTCGCAAATAGTTACAAATTTATTTTTAACCTGATCTGTACCAAAAAAAGTAATTTATTTTATTTATAGAATATGCAAAAGGAAAATAACGTGTATTCAAATAAGTTATGAAAAATGTTATGTTTGATTAAATGATATTCATTATAGAATATAAACATTTTTTTTTTAACTAGAACCAGTTTTCTCTAATACTTTTATAAAATAGCCGCTGCACTAGATGGTTACTATTTTTATTTAATTCAAATAAAAATATATTTAATCCGGGATTTTACGTTTTGAATCACAATTTGGGGTTGTAATACCGGTATACTATAACCGGGAAACGAATTGAAGTGGAATGTTTTTTTCAAAGTTGGAAGACTGATTTTGAAAACATAATACCAGTTTATTGTTAGACGTTTGAGTATATTATGGTGAAATTATTATTATTGAATGTTCTCTCAAGAGCATGCAAAATGAGAAGGCTTTTTTTGCACAAAGATCTATTCAGAATTAATAAATCCTAGGATTTAATTTTAGGGGCTTAGTTGTCACTTCTTGGTAGAAATGCATTATAATTTAAACAATAAAAGAAATTTCAAGTAATATTTCCACACGGTGAAAAAATAGCAATGTATTTTAGTTCTACAAAATTGTAATTGTACAAAATTTTGTAGAACTAAAATACATTGCTATTTTTTCACCGTGTTATAATGGAGTTCTACCAAGTGAATGCCAATTCAATCAATAATATTTCCACAATATATTTTGTCATAAGGATTATTTAAAATATATTCCAGAATTAATGAACATTTTTTAGGTCAAATATTCAAGCCATTTTTATGCTTATGTTACAGATATGTTGTTTATATAATTCTAATACTTAGCATATATATATATTAACAAAATACCGTTAGCATATGTTTCATCAAGTATTTCAAACAAGATGCTGAAAAAAAACTTTTTTTCCCAATTTTAATATACACCGGTTTATAATACCAAATACCCGAATGCATTCGTCCAGTATTGTAATCCCCAATTTTAATCTTCTTATAGTAGCAAAATTTTACTATTCTAAGAAAATTTATTTAAAATCATTGTGTCGATAAAGTTGATATTACATACAGATATTATACTTACTGAATCAAATCATTTGCTGTGTAGCTTTTTTTCGAACTTGCATTTTGTGAAGAATTATTTTCACTACCATTTTCGGCACCAGCCTTACAACATAGCACTAAAATAACAACACACAGGCGATTTGAATTCATCGCTTTCACTAAATTAATTCATAAATATAAAAAATTCTCACTGGCTATAAATACGTAACTTCAATTAAATCCATGAAAATAAATAAATACACTTCCTAACCTTAAAAATGAACTGATCTCTGTAAATGCTCGCAAGAAAGTAATACCAATGTATAGTATTCGTGATGATCGAGGTTTGTGTAGAATGATAATTTGACGACCGATGGCGCGTCCACAATATGCTAAGAGAGAAAGTCGCCTCAAAAAGTAGATATAAGTAATACAGTTCATTCATAAAAGAAACAACTTCTTATATACAGTGTGAATCTAATTTATTTCTTAGTCTATTTTTTTATGCGTCAGAAAAAATTGAATTAAACGATCAAATAGCTCATCACGGGTATATTGCACGATATGTACCAGGGTTTTCCAACAAGTCTATTGCGAAACGGTTAGTGTTCGATGGTAACTGAACTTATTCTATCTTTTGAATTTAAAATGATGTTTAATTTATTCTACGATTGAATTATTAATGTGAATACTTTGTGGGATATATGATAATACAAGCTTTAAATGTGTTAATCACTTAATTTTTTTTTATCTATCTTTAAGACGCTATTATTTGTATTAATCAAAATACAGACCAATATATTAAATATTTTTTTATCTATAGTATAATTATACACTGATTTACATTTAAACAACAAATCAGGGCCGGGTGCGCTTTACTATAAAATATTTGGAAATAAATCTCCCAAAGTCTCTCAAAAACAATCGTTTTTAATATATCGATTTTATCGTTGAATGATAATATTGCTAAATCACAATTGTAAATTTAAACGCTACTTTTCATCAATATGTGATTTTGTTTCTGATTGCATCGCTGTATTCATACATATGAATTCTTACATTATCCGATAACATGAACGAAACGGGGAGAACTAACTTTTTAAATCTTTACTATTTGTACACACACACACACATATATATATATATATAGTGGAGCAGCGGTTAACCAGCAATTTGTTCTCGTAAAATAATTAATTTCAGATAAACACGTTTCCATATGCTTTAATTAAGAAGTGGAAAAAATATTATTTCAACCATTTTGTGTGGACAGGTCTTAATATTTTGCTTTTTCCATTTTTCGAATATAGTGGGTGTATTTGCCGACTGAAATACTTAAAACTACAGATTAAAAAAATGGCATACTTTTTGAAATATCTATAATGACCAGACTGCGATTGCTGAAATAATTACATTTGAATGACATTTTCAAGATTTGGAAGTATTTTGCAATTTGTAATATGCACCTAAAGATAAGGTTAAGTATACAGCGGCTCTCATATTTAGAGTGCGCATTATGTTTTAAATGTAATTATTACATAGTAAATTGAAATTCTTTTCCAATGGAGTCAAATTTGTTTTTAAGAATATATTTATTAATTAGGTATTTGAATTTTTAAAACCGTGTTATACTGCCTTTCGGTATCGGGTCTATCACACGGACGTCACATAAAATTAGATCCCATTGTAACCCACTCCTTTAAAATAAGAAGGAATATATAAGAATAAAACTAGCGAATAAAATTTTAATGGTAATTGATAACTGTGAAAATTTCTCATCAGTCATTGGGCTGTATTGCTTATGGCATTAAATTTTCAAAATTTTAATGTCATACTCAAATTAGTAGTTATAAACAAATATTTTCAAGATGCCTTAGGATTTATATATTTTTGTGTAATTCTTCTTATATACAAGCGATACAAACTGTTTACTGTCTATCGGTACTAGTGCATCTATGTTATACGATGCATGAAGATGTCGAAGGGAAACCCGAGTCACCTTATTAGAGCTATTTCGAGCATTTTTTGATGATATTCTACACAATATGAATTCTTACTTTTTGTGTAATTTTTTCAGTTCCAAATTTTATTTTTGATCAAATTTATGGCAACGTTTATTTTTATTTAAAAATCGAATATCACGATCGAGTATCTCGATTTGAATATGGTAAGGTGCTTAATAAGGTGGTCGAGTGTGCAATTAAATCGTTTCGCAGATATTTTCGCTGTCGCAAGTTACTTTCGTTATCCATTTGTGGACAGGATCACATATGATGAAAGTTATTTACGAATAAAACGTGGGATTTGTCGGACTTTCCTTGAATTATTATGACGCCAATCAAACAATCTCGCTAATTCATAAGCAAATATTACAAGTTCAGCTGGAACGAAAACACCTACCATAGTTCTACTATGGGAAATATAGACTTGTCTAACCAATTTTCATCAGTATTTTTACAATAAGGCTCAAAAAATAATTATTATCAACAAATATATTTCTCGTTAGATTACCAGTGCTCCGCAACCGGTGTGCCGCCCGACGATGCTTGGTGTGCCGCAGCATATTGCACAGAAGAAAAATAATTCGTCTATACTCCAAAATATTTTGTGAAAATGTAATCACATGGAAGCAGAAATAATTATGTTTTCATCGGAATTAAATGTCATAAATAAATAAATATTTTATATAAATAAATACAAGAAACAAAAATGAGCGCACATAAAGTAAACAATGCAGAAAGATTGAGTTTTAGCAAATACTTTGATGTTGCGTATTCCGTTTTTTTTATAAATATTGACTAACGGTGTGTCGCGAAATTAGAAAAAACAAAAAGTTAGTGTGCCCTAAAAGACAAAATGTTGCGGAGCACTGTACTGCATATTTTTAAATGATTTTTTTTTCAACACGATTGTAGAACATAGTCTTCAACTTTGGAGACACAGATAAGTGTTTTAAAATTTTTCAAATATGAAAAAAAAACATCGACAGTGCTGTTCGAATTCATTCTATGCGATAAAAATGGTTGACATCCCTAAAATGTAATTTTTATACATATTTTTATTTGCACTCAAATCAACTGAAAAACAATGCATTATTAATGTTTTTTTTAGCTGGCAATGATAATCATAATGAATGATTCACTATATACCACACTAATTCTTGTAGAAGGAGTTAATCATATTTTATGTTTTTCAATTCAATGATATATCAACAGAATATCTTAACTTCTTAATATCAAGTGATGATAAGAAGTCTGATTGATAAGTATTAGAAAACATGGATCATGTTGGACTTGTGTGTCTACTTATATAAAATACTAGAACAGAGAGTAGATCGCAATTCTCATTTCGGGAACGATATCCCAAGAAATTAATACAACTCTGTGAATCTTTTATTTATAATAGTTGAGACTGAAACTGTTATAATAATACTGAATCAATTCAATGAATCCATCAGAATATATTATTCACAATGACAACGATTTCATAACAGGTATATCTATAATTAAATGGAGACATTTGCGCATTTATTTACATTTTTAATAAACGTAGTTTTAATGCGTCACCTTGTAGTGAAAGTGTATCTTTTAAATGTAAACACTCCCACATGCATTTTGTTAAGACATTTTCTTAGCATGATTAAATAGTTATAAAAACAAAGTATAGATGGCGTAAGTACCAAAAAGATGAAGTAGAGAACTGTAAATGATACATAGATATATCGTCGTTACCTGTTTTATCATTCGATCTCCAAAGATTTTTTTCCGATTGTAATATTTGTCGGTACGCACCGAAATTATCACTTGAAAAAGAGTGTTAAAAAAGTAAAGTACAATGGTGAGCGGATATGTGTAGGATTTACAAAAGTAATATTTGCTGATATTTTAGAAAGCAATTAAAGATTTTTTTATCTACTAATATTGTGTAATTTCTAAGATGTAGAATGTTAAAAACTTTAATTATTTTTTGATTCAAAAAAATAGGTTGTAACTTTTTCAAAATTTTAAATGGAAAAATTGCAGATTTCATATCATTCCGTGTTTCATAATTTTATAATATTCTTTATGACGTAAGTTCTGATGAGTCGTTTTTTTATATAATCTATACACAAATCAAGCGTCAGAGATAATTAAAGAACAAGGAGCGGATATGATATGTTAAATTGATTAAAATAAACTCTACAATATATAAAACACTAAGAACTCGGATTTTAAGCTGGAGTGAAATAAAATTACTACGATAAGGACCCAACATCAAAAATTCGCACATATCTTCAAAAAATTAAAAAGATCTGATAATTTCATAATAAAACTTTATGATTCCCAAGTCTAAAAATTGTAAAACTAATTTAACTGCTTGAATATCGTATTCTTGATAAATCATTTGAAACAATAATCCATCTGATAAAAATAATATTTTTCCTCCGAAAAAATATTTTCATAAATTCACTGTCATTGAAATGATTTTTTGAAGAAGGTAATTATTTGCAGCAAATGAGATTTTTCAATATTTGTTGAATCACTCATTTATCAATATAAGTCTCCACAATGTAGTAAGACTTTGGAATGGATACAAAATAGTTTTGTTGTTTTTTTTAAGTGTATCAACATACCTTTAATTTCATATCTAGCTGCCAGTGTATTTTAAGGCAGTGTAGATTTATATTGTTTTTTTTTTATCAAATTTCTGAACCAGGTGAATCGCTTGGCCAATCCAATATATTGTTTACATCTACCGACGGAAATCGTGAATTAATTTATATCGTTTTCTTTTTATATGTATGACTACATAAATCAGTTAAAAATCAGTAATAAACAGTTAAAAATCAAAACGCATTTCTTAAAAAATATTAAATATTTATTTACATGTAAGAATACCATCTTGGATTAATTTTGTTGATAAATGAGCTATTTAATTTCCAAATCACCCTTATATCAATCATTTGTTTCTATTAAAACAATCATTGGTGGAAAATTTATAAATAGAAAAATATCTGTAAACTATTTGTAATGAATATTTCATTTTTTTTTAATTTTAAATACAGCATTTATAAGCATAATTAATAATATACAATTCAAATCTTTCAAACAAACTGAGATTAAGTTTCATTTTGAAAAGTAATAACCTATAAAATTAATTATTTCGTAAATTTTACTATATTGAGAAATAACTGCGATATTCGATAACAAAATATCAGGTATTTTTTACTTGGGCTGATGTGAGTTTTAATTTGAATAGCTTATTTAAAAATGTTAATAGTTATCACCCTTTCACATAAAAATTATATTCCTTAATATTTTTGACATCCATAACCTAAGTTTATCATACATTTCACTCAATTTATAAAATTAATTATAAATAATTCATCCAGGATCATAAATCCCTATTGGATATAATGTTGTAGTATGCACAAAAAGAAAAAAATCATTATCACACACAAGCAAACAATATTTTTATTTGTATCATCCATTCATCAGAACGATAGTAGAAAAGGGAGTCGTTTATATTACATCTACCTAACAGCTGAGAAAAGATAAACGAAATCACACTCGAAACTGTTTACATTTGGTTTAACTTGATTTTGTTAATGATATAACTCAATAACAAAGTTTTATCAGCCGAAAAATAACGTGTTATCACGTGAATCACGGTCTGCTCTAATTGTGAACTATTGATTTAGCTCTTCTTGGAATAATTGAACCAATTTTTATAAAAATAAGATATCGTTAACTGATCATCCAAAACTGCGTGAGAAATAGTAATACATTTTAATTTGTATTTAATTACAAAAATTGATCTTTTTTACGTATCAATCAAAGAATTATATGCATAAATTATTGTTTCTATGGTGGAGCTTGAAAACAAAATGAATATTAAAATATTCAAGAATCGCTCTCAAATAACCAACAATAGTTCAACCAGCACACCATCAACGTACATCATTTTACGAATCAAATTCCAGTTAAGTCCAAAAAACTCTCTGTACCTTTGAACAGTAAGAAGAAATTAACTGACACAGCAAGCGCACATACAAAACTGGTATTTTTTGCATATTATTATACAATAATACATGATTTACATAATATTTCGTTAACATTTCATGTTAATCGTTACAATTATCCGTACTGTCTCTCTTAAGATACTGAAATATTATTAAGTAGCCACTTAAATAACACGAATAACACTGATGTAAAAATCTTTTATTTCTTCCATATTCCTCCTTGAAATCTGGTTTATCATTTAGTATTATCAATTTGGTCGTTTCTTTAAAATCTAATAAATAGTCTCAAATTAAAAACTTTTAATTGATCACTTTAAGCGGCTTATTTTGTAAAATATAGCCATTAAACTTTTTTGCATTAATTCGCATCATGCTCTATTAAAATATTGTTTATTTAAAAAAATATATATGATAATATACCCCATGTTTTTAGATCAATGAATTTACAATCTCTACAATAATTTTAAAACGTGTTTTTGGTAATCAAACATGACTAATTGCTGGTATTGAGATTTTCAATTACAAAAAATATATAATACATATGTAAAATGTACCACGAGATTTATACTATCATTCAATATATCAATTTATTTTTCAAAATTTTAAATATATTTTGTTTTTTTTTTGATAGAATATCTTAATGTCATCATTACTTCTTTGAAGGGAAATATCGGTTAAGTTGAAAAATGCTTTGAAAGATGATGTTTAAGTCACACAAATATTACGCAAAACAATTTTAGCGGAACTGCCAGAAATCAGAAATAATACTGTTTCACCGTAAAATAATTCCTATTATGAAATTGTAAGTTCAAATCCAAAGCCACTCAAGTGAGGTATAATAATATAAATTATATTAAGCATAACATCCAGTCATTGGAACTTGACCATCGATTATTGAAAATCTTATTCAGCCACCTAAATCTTGGTTATCGCTGTTCCCAGCTTCCTTGTGGAGGACATGCTCTTCCTCTTTTGGCGAGCTGGTGACATAGCTGTGGTGATCCAACAATGTTTCCCAAAAATACACTCAGTAAGTAAAACTCCTTGGTTCGATCCGGTGAACGCTTGTATTGACTGAAAAATTCAATAGAAAAAATATTATATTACGCACAATTTTGTTAGAATCTCTTTGTATTAATTTGTTTTAAGTAAGTATTTTTTTAATGAATTGTAAACTACTTTATAAATAACAATTAATTGTAACCTGGATATAGAATTGACAATGAAGTGATGTTTTTTAATTTTTTAGAAAACAAATAATTATCAACAGTCACTTTTCGGTAAGCAATATAATTAAGAAAATCTGAATGTTATTCTCTCATACACGTATAAAAAAATAATATATATGCGATAAATTTTTTGAATATTGATAATATTTCATTTAAAATGCTTAATTGAATTTTATTTAATCTCTAAACAATGTATAAAAAATTACAGTAATATTTTATGCCATCCTATACATATAAATTGTTATAAGCATTGTAAATGATATCGGTATTGAATTGTTAAAATGCATTATATATTTGCATAAATAAAATATTTTAGTTCATTAGAGAAATACAACGCCAAAAAGAATATGATTTTTCAATCTGTTATAATAAATGTAACATATATTAGATTTGAATTGTTGAAACTACACTCTACATGTTTTTAAACTCATAGAATTGATGTGTGAGTGACGAAACATCTGGAATTGTACACAGTTTCAAATTCAATTTTGATATTGAAGTTTCATCAAACATCCTCTGTCAATTTCGTTTAATATAAACTTATATACATTTAACGAAAAAACATGGTCATCTAAAGTTAAAATTCGTCGTCGTATCATAAAATTCAATTATATATTGTATTAATAATCATATTTCTATTAAATAAATATAAACACTCAATTTTTCAAAAATAATCAGAGGGTATTTTCTTTTATTTTACAGAACCAGAAAATCAGAACAAATTATCAATAAAGAAAAGTGTCACAGTTATGAGTAGAATTTCTTAAGCAGTTATCACGTATATCTGAACCATGTACGGTCATCATACCATCCATGTATTGCATGCGTAATTTTAAATTAATCAATTGCATTGAATTACGTAAGAGTTTTACTTCATACTTGATCAAAATTCATAACCACGTCTAATCATTATGTAATAGACACACTTTGCGAGCAAATAAAATTGCTGTGTAAACGCAATTAATTCATTGTTATAGGAAATCAGCAGTAATTGGTGTTTGAGTGAAAACTTAGGCAGACAAGGAGAAAACAAAATAGAAATGGAATTCATGTATATTTTAGTTAACGACAACTATACGAAACCATTACATATGAAAATATTTAAATAAAATTACTCAACGACATGATTTTTTTAAAAAGGTGAAATATTTTTTAAACAGTTTTAAATATTGAATAATCGGTGTATTTTTCCAGATCACACAATGTTTGCAACATAACTATGAAATGAAGAAATCATATCATTAAAAAGTGCAATTATTTAGCGATTGCGTAGTTCTAGAATAGTCGGAATTGAAAATTTAAACTGGCTCATTTTACATTAATAATTAAAAACTTCCCGATTGATTCAACATTTCATCAAAATAATATTATAGTCTTTACATGTATACATAATTTAATATTTTTTTTATTTGCATATCTACTACTTTTAGACACGGTGAAAAAGTACCAATGTATTATAGTTCTGCAAAATTTATAAGATATATAGTTGATAGCTATTTAGTAAATGCCAATTCAATCAATATACTTCTTTTACACTCTGATACTGTTGAATAAACGACTTTTAAATGTTGGTTGGTTATAACAAACGACAATAATTGAAATAAAATATAATACCCTTCTTAATATTACGTAAGTCATTTAATTTAAAAACCACTTTTTTATATTGATGTATTTCTTTTAACTACACCAAAACTGAGCAGTTGAAAACTTTTATTTATTATTTTAAGATCTCACGATGAATCATGAGATTATAATTAATTACGTAACAAGAGTACAATACATATATAACGTACAAGAAAATGTCACACTTATAATGATAAAAAAAATTAAGTTAATGTCACTTAAAATCACTTTTAAATTATTTTTTTAATTATTGAACAGCCACGGCAATCAGCATTCGCTTGTAACGGATTTGTCAATAAAAAAATATATTAGATTATTAGACAGACAAAAGAAGAACTAATGAAATTATTATTTTTTAAATTGCCTGGCCGACAATCTATTGCTGATTTTATTGTTTGGATTCATTGTTATGTTGTTCATTTTAGTCATTAAGATTAAGTTTCAATCTTATTGATCTGAAGATTAATAAAAGAAATTCTATACGGTCTGTAGACGCCTAGTATTGTTCCGGAAGTTTCTAAATCGCAGCATGCTTATACGATCATTGAAAGTGTATCATTAAGCTGACACAATTATGTCGTCTAATACAGATCCGAGTAGAAAACGTATGCAGATAGATATAAATGACTAAAATATAATATAACCGAAATGACACCAATGTTGTAAAACTAGAAATTACGATTGAGTAAAACTGTGATTTACTGATGATGTCAAGCTTAGATTAAAACGACTCCCATTCTACAGTTGTAAATTAAAGTAAAACAAAAACTCCGATGATTTATTTACAGAAGAGTTGCTTTACGATAAACAATTATTGCTATTATTTACTACACATTTTGCATTTTTATAAATATAAATCTAGCTTTGTTTCAAGAAGACACTGTTTTGATCGACGGTTATTATCTGATGTTTCAAAACCATTACAGATTCAATTTTTAAATGGCTTAATCAATCATTTTACGAGAATAAAATGAAAGAAATGGAGTAGGGATAGAAGAGCTCGATAAGGGACTATTTAAGGCAGGTTCAATAATCAAGCTGACTTCTTTTCCTGCGCTAATTTTTAGCATAGGATGGGAGGGGGGAAATTGCCTTCGAACAGAGTCAATAAGTTAATTGGAAAAAAATGCTAGTTGTTGTAGAACTTGAAGCCGTGTAATTTTGACATGCAGACCAACAGCCAGTGACTACGAAACTGCCATTATTTATACCCCTTCTTATCCTACAAAATATCATAAAAATAACTAAAATGATCGCCTGTGGCGGTTTACAATAAAATAATAAGTGTAAATCTAAGTACATAAGCTTATATTGATATACCGTTAGCAAACAATTAAATTCATAATATTTAATTTGATAAATTTTCTAGAATTAAAGGCAAAGTAACGTAATAGCCTCGAGGCTGTGTGCAAGTGCCCTACATTGCAGAAAAGACAATTTTGCTACATCTTGAACCAACGCAAGAAAATTAACATCGCTTTCAGTTCAGTTCAGTATGGTGAAACTATAAAGCGGCAGTTTCACTCCACAAAAACACTTTCTCTGCGTGACTCTCAGATAAGAGATAATGTCTACAATATGTTAAATAGAAAATACAGGTAAAGAATACAAGAGCGAAATTTATGAAGGATGCAACACATTATCTATTTATTACATTCGAAAGTGGAATCTTAGAATCAGACAAATCGTTTTTTTATGCCATTGAGAGAAAATTTTAAAAGGTTTTGATTACATATGAAACACTTTGAATGTGTTAACTGTCACTTCTTGGTAGAAAGACATTATATTTCAAATAATAAAAACACACTTCAGGACCGGTAGTACTAAAAAGGGGTTTTTATTATTTAAAATTACACATAAGTAATGGTCATTTTTTATCAAGATTTTATCATTTCAGTGACCAAATATTTTGTTTTAAAATTTTAAGATTAAAAATAATTAAAGTTATATCCTACCATAAATAGATAATTTCAATAAAACTAAATAATTGTAACTTGTTTCGATTGTAGTAAAAAATCGTAAAACATTTTTTTGTTCTTAAAAAAAGCGAGAAGCAAACAATTTGGCCTCTTCTGTTATATAAATTCATATTTATAAAAATTGTGGTTATTCTATACCAGTAAAACGACTCATTTTTACCATAAAAACGAAATAAAATTCAACAATGAAATAGAACTTGTAAACACTTTTTATGTTAGTTTATGAATAGCGTGTAAAAACAAATTAAGGTTAGCTTTACCAAGGTAAATTCTTCGATCATTTTGAAATAAGTTTTCAAGAAAAACTCGTTTATTCTGCCTGATTACTTCACAAAAACTGGTATAAGGCTTTAACCGAAATATCATTGAAATCAGCCAATCACTGATGACACTTAATTATAATTAATAACTTCTAATATAAAAACAAGTTTAGTATAATCGAGTGGTTTTTTGACAGCATATCTATTGTTATCTCATTACTATTTCAAAAGAAAAAAAATCGTTGGCAACGAATTTTACAAAAAAATGGGTTCAACAATCAATGGCTAATTAAATTATCAATTATTTTTCATTGTCTTCGGAAAAAAAATCTTTCAAAAAACCATTCATCATTGAATTTAGTATTTTTTATTATTACGTTAACCGCCAAATGAAATACTTCGTTTTGTACAGACGATATAAAAAGGAACAAACCGCGGTAATTTTTATCAGCAATCTTCTGTTCATAAAATTCGTGACAACTGCATATTTCTTTTGATGGAATAACTCATGCGTAAAAATTTGAAGTAATCTTGACATTTTATTGTTTTATATATATTTAATAGCATTAATAGGTAAAAACAGTCAATTTATGTGTAAAGCTGGTGGAAAATAGAAATAAGAAATCGATCACAGATACTAGTAAATATGGTGACTATTAGACGAATTTTATGATTATATCAATATGTTGAGGATTATATATGCATGCTCCTACTTTCTTTGTTGAAGTTGTATTTTTATACAACATTAAATTTTATTATAAATTCGTAAAAACAATACAAGGAGCCGTTGTATATATATTTCAATGACAGGTATATGAAAATTTTAAATAAATATGACGTAAGAATAGATATCATTTCAAAGTGGTCGTTATAAGTGATTTAAAAAAATAAAAATGATCTAAAGAAAATTAACGTAGCTACTCTTCATCGTCATTCAATAAAGCGTATTTAGTAATATGATGTTGAATAATGGTTATTTAATTAACAACATCTATTTCAAATAGTAAAAACACACTGTATAGTACTATTTCGACAATTTATTTATGATATACGTGTAAATTTTATTTTCAGTTTTTCAACCTTTGGTTTTGTACACCTGTATTAATTCAATTTTTAAAAATATATCCTTGTTTGAAGTTTGTATTTTATTAGCTGATTTCATCAGCTCGCGATGAACGAAACTGATCCTGATCATATTTATATGGTGGAAACACTATTAAAAAAGGATTTGTTATTTAAAAATTAATGCCTTTCAATCAAGAAAAAATGACATTTTTCTCTCTTTTACAACATTCATCATAGAAAAATTTTAACTGAGCATTTTGAATAAATTCTCAAGCAAATTGTCCTCGAATATAATCATCATTTGACCACAAAATACTCAACGAAATACAGATAATAAAATAGACTAGGATAAGTCAATAATAAATAAATGATATTTTGATAAATAACTAAAAGAAACCAATGATTTTTTTATATATAACGAATTTCTTTTTACCTGAGGACAGTTTCCCAGTCGATATGTCCTCCTGATCTCTTGTCACGGCGAACCTGCGCGTAATGTGCGCAAACTCTTTCGAATATACAGACTCCTTGTCCGAGCTCGGAGACCAGCCGTTTCTCCGCTTCAGACACGTCGAGCTGTTCCTCGTGGTAAGCCAAGGCACCTCGTTTAGTGCGACTCTTATATGTGCCTGAAAATGGTTAGTCCAAAATAATTAAATAAATAATACTCAGACCGAAAAAATGTTCATTTACATGAGAAATTTTCCTAAGAGGCATTTTCTTAAATGACATTGGCTAAGCAGTTAAATAAAATCTTAAACAAGTTTCACAAACTTATAATACGTAAAAATACACGTTATTTCATTATAATCATTAAGGCCATCGGGTTCTTACCACAATACAAAGTCCAGTAAAATGTAAGTATATAATGACTCTTTTCCAGTTATTATAATTGATAATTCAATAATATTACAAAATACTCACGAAAAAAATAATCACAAATTATGCTATGTAATGTATAACCCCATAATGTATAATATACTAAATCGATAAAGTAATGGTATTATATTATATAAAGGAATAGTAATGAGAATCAACTCAATCAACTTAGTTTTTGTACTCACGACAAATTTTGATTTCTTCAACGATGTAATTGAGGATTTTTGAAGCTTTGATAAAAGCTAACTAGATTTTCGCTTCTAGGAATCGTAAACGATTTTTTATATAAGATAATGATCGGCAGCAATTCCTTACATGACAGAATTCAAAGTTTTGTAAAAAACGATTCTATCTAAGTACAGCCTCTACGATTTTATCCAAATAAAATCAATGAAAGAGAAATCAGAAATATGATTCGACTTTGCCATCAGAAGATGCAGAAAAACAGAAAAAGTATTAATCACTGCATTATTGATATTTTGGAGAAAGTTTTTAATTATTTTTAAAGCATTTTATTTGAATATTAATTAAAATGCACTGTTAACGTTTTTATGTAAACAATCTTTAAAGCAGTGAAGGTATTTTTAGAAAGCATCATTTTATGTTAGATAATATAAGACAAACTGCAAAAAATTTAATATCACCTGTTTACTTTCAAAGAATCTACAATTTTTTTAATTTATTACACTTCACAAAAATTTAATTAATTTACTTATCACACAACATTGTAGTAAGGTTCAAAATGTCGTATTTATTTGATCAGTCTTAAAAGTGAGGATTTCTAGTATAGCTCTTAAATGATTATTATTTTAAATATTAAATATACTGCCGTTCTAATTATTTTTAAATCTATTATAGAGGTTTATAGAAATTATAAATTTACTTAGTTAGTCATAAAGTATATTTTGGTAAAGTTATCTATTACATAACATTCGCCTGCATCATTGTTTCACCTTCTCAATACATATTATTTCTTTATTTAACAATCAACGTTAGACGTCATACAATCTGTATAAAATACTACTTTATTTTTCAACGAAATGTATGCAGAGAAATAACTTTAGGTGAGTAATTTTTTCGATTTTTCCTTGAGAATTTTGTAGATTAGTGTAAATAAACTGAAAGGAAAATACCCAAATTTTGTTCCACAAATTTATTAGTGACTATTTAAAAAAAAGTTGCGCAAATGTACTGTCCAGTGCAAATAAATCTAAATATATAGCATATTTCAAAAAAATTAAATCAAAAATTTCATTATGAATCTATTGAGGTTAAACATATAATAAATATTAGTGATGCCAGAATTACTACTGTGCTTTTAAAAGGATCACTCATATTTTGAAATATTCCATAAACATATGAATTAGTTTGATTATAATAAGCTGTCAATTATTGAACCGTTGGTCTAATACTTGATTTTTTAAATATAAGGATTTAAATGAGGGAGTATGCGAAAAAAGTATTTTTAATACAATCTATAATTTGCTGTTATTTGAAATTTAAGATATTTAAACAATCTTTTATAGTGAATTTAAAATGTTTTTATAATTTTTAATGTAAGGCACTCAATATGCATTTTGTATCATATAAAAATTAAGAAATAAGATTTTTAAAATTGGTCATTAAATATATGCGAAAGCCATGTTCAACATTACAGATAATTGGGTTTTTATTTAACGTTCATAATCAGTCAATTAGTAAGTTTGCCTATAGAGTGACGAATAAATATTTGCCAACCAATATTGACCGGCTGATTTGAATGAGCAATTGCTTATGTCCACTTTGTGGTTAGTTTCTGTAGAAATTTGGATGATATTATTTCCAAAAGATTTTTTTGTGCAATGATAATTGCAAAAGTTATCCGGTTCATCGAGGATTAGTATTTGAATTTCGACAGCGGTATTTTATGATTATTTTTAGCAGACCGCAAGAAAATATAACAATTTTATACAACTTTGAAGATCACCAACAAATGGAAAATGACATGATGTCGTCATAACGATGTTCGGCTGATGAAAAGGTTAATTACAATAAGAAATGTAATGTTGCACAATCAACAAAAAAACACAACGTGTAGGTTTCAGAGAGATACAAGACAATAATTTTTTTTAGCAATGATGATGAACTAACTTTGAATGAACTTTTACTAAACGGATAGCGTGGTAATACCATTTTCATGGAGGTAGCATGCTGAATAATTTTTTAAAGATGACGGTATTCATAATGAAAACAGCTTTATTAAATGACTTTAGGAGTAATAAAGTTTGATTATGTAAAGTCTTATATAAAAATCTCTAAAAAGTGTACACATTCTTGATGCTTAAAATTGTGTATAAATTTTAAGCAGATTAGTTTATTAATTAATAGAATTTCATTTAACAAAAATCTATGAAAATGTTCATTCAGCTTTGTATCACAAATTGTTTTCATTACGTTTCAACTTAAAACCCTTGAAATTTGATTTACTCTCCAGTTTTCCGATAGCCCTTAGGCTATAATAATGGGTTACATGCACACACGTAAAATCTTATATAATATTTCAACTAAGCAATTATATAAACACAATTCAACGATTTTGTATTTTGACGATTTTTCAATGAAAACTAAAGGCATTGTAGTCCTATAAAAATATAATATATATAATCAACTGAACAATAAATGATCGATCGATGAGTCGAAATGGTTTTATTGTTTTGTTTCGCCAAAACCTTGTATTAATCACGTTTCATCACTTATGAAACATACAAACGAGACTATTATAAATCACTCTTGGATTTTTAAAATATAGTCTGTCATTCATACTTTTTTTGTTGTATAACTTGTCAATCAAGTTTTGTAACATGCTTTAAGAAATACCTCGTGCCTAAGAAAAGTGTTTTATCGAGGTGACTGTAGCAATTTTCAAGTTACTTAGCAATCTTCAAGGTTATATTATGATATACAAGTTTAGGCAATGGTTTTTTAATACCTTATGCTCCATATACAATTGCGTTTATAAAAGCCAAATTCCATAGCAAATTCAAACCAGAACTAATGATCGCAGGGCAATTGATACTGTATATAAAAGAGAGATTTGATATATTCATTACGCAAAAGTCTTCGATTTCTTAACTGACAACTCATAATAACTTAAGGATTCTTGGTGGTGACAACAGTTAAAAATACATCGAAATAATATCGACTGTAATGAAAAATATATTTTCGTTGGTTTCATTTTGAAAAATATGTTCAAATGAAGATAGAATTTAGGATTTGAAAATAAGATTTGATTGAAAAAATCCGTAAACTAAGAATGCGACCATGCCTATCCTGAAAAAGGGATGGTCATAACATATTCACAAAAAATGATAGTTATCAATGTTCTACATAAGTTTAATATTGTTTCGTAATAAAGCACTGAATAAATTAAACTTTTTTTACATTTTGAAAGTGAAAATGATATCACTTCGATTGAAGAAATAAAATATTATTAACTCGTATTATTTTACAGTTTATATTGTATATACCATTTATTAAGTTTGCATGCAAATTACGTTCTAAATCAAAGTCAATTATAATCATACCAATAAAAAAATCACTTTCAAATAACAGTGAGACTATTTTTTTAATAAACGGTTACTGGGTCACACTTATTGCATTATTTGCGTTATTTAATTATTAAAGTCTGCTTTGTTGTTGATAAATCATTAAATTTTTATAATTTAAATTGTATTTTATTTTGAGTTTTAAGAATCGACTGAAGTAAACATTATCTATAGTTAAAGAGTCTTTATCCATATATTTCTGATTAAATATTAAAAGATATAAAAGCAGAACAAATATTATAATTTGACAAATAAATTGTAGCAAATATTAAGTTAGGTAAGCTAGAATAAATGCTACGTGAATTCTGCATTAATAACGAAATCAAATTATGGATGCCAAAAAGTAATTTCATATTCTACATCCTACAATAAATAAAGAAATGACTCACTTGGACTTAAAGAATATGTCAATTTCCTGACGAAATTCGATAGTCTGACAGCTAAGACAATTACAGGAAATCCAATAAGTTCTACAGGTAATTCAAACGCAACATCTCTCTGCGCATCTGTCGTATCCAGAAACAAGAGAACTGTCACCAAGTGGACTCCAAACATCGTCAGCAGACTTAACTCAGAAACTTTCATCTTGCGAGTTACTTTCGCTTCAAGAGTACACTTTTAACACGACTTCTTCGATTCAATGTTTTGTTGTGGTTTTTTATGACTTCTTTCAGAATGACACTCACAATAATAAATCGTGAAAACACATTCACTTTTCAAATTCTTTAAAAAATAATTATTAATTTACAATAAAGTATATTAATTAAATTGTTTAGGGTACACATTGACGTATACTTTTATATAAATGACAATTAAAATTATTAATTTGTAAAAAAAGGTGTGATTTTCATTTACGAACGAACTGGAAGTATCAGGCTTTCAAAAGAATGCGTCGGTGTCAAAAACCTAACAGAGGAAATAAAACAGCCACTCTCTGTAGAATCATCAGAGTTTCTGTTGCCTGGTCGATTGCTGTACTTCGGCTAGACTGATATCGGTAAGGTGAAAGTAAAGTATGAGTATTATTATCGTTTACGTGTTTACGTATGCCATTGGTGGCTCGTAGTCGTTTAATGAGTTTATTCAGTATTGAGTAAAAACTGGTATTTATTTTAGGTAAGAATCTAAATTTTAAATATTTTAATCAACCATGCAAACATGTAACTTTAAATAAAGATATTTTTTTGAAATACAGTGCTATTATATTGCTGGGAATATATTTTAATTTGAAATTTAATTATGTGATTCTTTTACTGTTTCGTATATTAACTTTTATGAAAATAATTTTGTAATTTTATAATACGTAACACGATGAAAAAGTAGCAATGAATTTTATATCTACAAAATTATATAAGATATAGTTGATAGCTATTTCGGCTCACGCCTTCGTCTTTTGTAGAATTAAAATATATTGCAATTTTATTTTATTTTTAACTGAGTTCTACCAAGTAAACGTCAATTCAATCAACATTTATCAAGTTTTATTTGAAGATTTTATTACGCGCAAAAATATTCTTTCAGTTATAAAACGTAAGTAAACGAATTAATGATTAAGGCATTGGTTATCTGATTTGACCGTCTCAAGAAAGAGTAACGAAGTGATTATTTAATGCTGCCTTAGAAAAGACGACGAAAAAGGACTGAAGGATAAAAAAAGTACTAACAATATTAAAATCATAAAAAGATTGATGAAATTTTTGTAATGAAATCAACTTTAAATGTCAGTATATTATTACAAAGATTACGAGTAATAATATTATAAAATGATAAGATCAAAATGAGGAAAGGCTGTGCAATTAATTGATTAATAATCATTCGACAATGCAACCCAAAACTGCAAAGGCATTTGTTTATGGGACCCTGAATGATTTGTTAAGACTTAAAATATAATGAGTATTATAATTATTGATAATGTGATATTAATGAATTTGGTTGTTATTTATCACATAATAAAATATTATTCATATCAATATAAAGTTTTTAATTTTTATACATTATTGAAATTATTTACATTATATTTTAATATCATGTGACATATATTATATTTATGCTGTAGAATAGATATAATTTATGGTTGAATTAGAAAGTGAATCATTTGATTTTAATTGAAAACGTAATACTTATTTACTATTCATACTCTACTTCTGTAAAATATGTTAGTTGATATGTTAGTTTTCTACTATTTAATGAATGTTCGGAATTTAGGATATTAAAACATTGACATATCTATATCTACAATAAGAGTAAAGTTCTCTAAAAGAGATATTTTTTTACAATTCCCAAGGATCATCGACGTTGAACACCATTCACCTTCACATTCTTCTTACATTACTGCTTCTTTGTCTTGGTCAACAAAACATATATTTACAAATATATATATTTTAATTTTAAATGAACAGCATCCCTTCTTCTGTATTCTTTTGGTTGTTGCCAATGGTAATATTACGAAAGATTTATACAATACAACGGCTCAATAAATAAAGTTAGAATTTGATATTACTCAATTATATTTAAGAGGATTAGAATTCAAGGCTGCGAAATCGGATTCGGATTTAGAGTCGTGAAAAACAAGTGACTCTGACTACTCTTTCGATTACACGGTTTTGAAAAATACCTCAGTGAACAAAATAAAACAAATCGCTCTCATCTGTGTCCCAATACAGTAAAAATAGAGGACTCTTATTTAAAAATATAAAAACGAATTTTACGATGAATTGAAAATATTCGAAAAAATTGACCGAGTCTACAATTTTAATGTTACAATGGCAATAATAAACCAGAAATCATAAAATAATTCAATATTGCCGCCAAGCCGAGTATCCCTAAAGCGACTATTTTTCGCTCTTGAAATTTTTAATTTTTAATCGAGAGCTTCTACGAATGCAGATTTAACAGATGCAAAGCTATTTTTCTAGAATAAATTTAAATAAATATAGCTTGAAATTGTTATAATTTTATTTTCGCTTATAATATGAAAAAATTGGCAATTGGCCGAACTGGTTGTTTGACCTTTGATTTAATATATATTAATAGGAAAGATTTTTTAACGACTCCATAGTCTTGGTAGAATTATTTAATTTTATATTTCAACTCAAGTTTAGTGAAAAAATCAAACAAAAGTATAAGTCAATATAATAACTACACGTAGAAGTGTTACATCATTCTGAATTATTTATTTACTTTTATTATTTAATATCCGATAATTAAACACACGTACTGCACTGTATTTTTAGTAGTCTGGTATTACCAAATACACAACTCCTACAATTTGCCTCACATATTTCGAAGGCTAAGATTACGATGGTCGAAATACTTGTGCCACAAAAATAATTTAATCGTAATAAAGAATTTCAAGACCATGCCAGGTTAATTTATCGATCAATACAACTGACCCGAGTCAAAGCCCTGATAAATATTTTCGTTTACTTAATCTAATACTAGGCTTACTAATAAGCTTACATGTCAGCTTCCTAAGCGATAAATCATTACACCTCATCATATTTATCTTTTTACACTTCTTTTCGCACACACACATACACACTCTCTCTATATATGTGCGCACCTTGTATAAATAATAAATATTGAAAAGTGGTTGGAATAGTATTTTTTAGTCTTTTGAAGCTCATCTATTAATGATGACGTTTTGTTTGTCTTACACTTTTTCATCAAATCATAATATTGTTTTACGTAGTTAAAAAAATAAGATACAAAAAAACGTTAAATTTTATATTGCGTATTAAAAACATTATAATGTATTACAATAGAATCAGGCTTAGAGACTCCCACATCTCTATATTTAATAATATATTATTATTACACAATCAATTAGAATTAGAAGTCATTTTCGCAAGGTTTATGAGCCTGATTAAATATGCCCTTGCATCAATTTTGAAGGCTTGAGCAATATTTGTAAATGATGCAATTAAATCAGTCACTGAATTTTTTCATAAAATGCAATTTTATGTAAAAGAACATTGAAATTAGTTTAATTTATTCGTTTAAGAACATATCCGTTATAAGAAACGGTCAACGGAATGACAATTAATACTTTTCTATAGATCAGTGATTACAAATTGTACTGTAATATAGGTTAAATAACACAAAATTTTTATGTTTTGCATTACATAATGAAATATCATACATATTCGGTAAAAATGTTTTAATTTCTTAGAGGCATAAATGTTTTTTTTCACAGCTTGATTGCAATAATATGATAGTAATATTATCACATTATAGAATTAAACGGTGAGCTGTCTAAAGTTCTTATAAAATAATTATAATTTTTACCAGTTATAAACGAATTACAATACAAGTATTCGGACTGCGTTTTTTCAATGAGGCTAATTAATATATTGTATAAAATTATTAATTCTTATGTTCACTTATGGTTACCCGAATGAAGTTCATATATTGAATTCAATGTCAGTCGTTTATAAAAATATTAATATCGTTTTTTTATATCTAAAGTTAATCATTCAAATAATAGTACGCGAAATGTAAATGATTCATAAACTAACCCAATGTACAAACACAACAATTTGTATAGATTTTTTTTTGAGCATTTTCTGAGAATATCAACATTAATGTTAGCAGGGTCGCCGTTAGGACTTTTACCACCTTTGTACCGGCCGATAGAGGCCTTATAAAAAACACTTTGCAAAGTGAAACTAATAAGATTAATGAAATAAAATGTTGAAGTGGGAGCTATAGAAGAGTATTAAAATTTAATTAAGTTAATATTTATCAAAAGATTCAAAGTTCAGTTTATTTCTTCGATTTTAAGGTTACTACTATTTTTGAAAGAAACTTTTTCTCTTCATGGTGTCATATTACCTAAATAAATATATTTTTTGCACATTAGATAGAACCGGGCATTATTAATATTACACATAACCAGAAAACTCTAATAATAAAAAAACACAGCTCTCTCAAGCAGTTTATAATGATTAAATTGTCAATTTATGAATAAAAACGTAGAAAATAAGCGAAATTATAAAAAAAACAACTCTTGGTAGTATGTTGATCTCAGCGTTTCAAAAACCAGTTTATTTTAATAATATATGTTTACTTATTTTTGACAGAACTTATGATACAAAATAACAATCATAGAGGTTACGTGAAATAACGAAACAATGTTTTTTTACCGAATTAATATGTTTAGTTTACGATATCGACATCGAATTTCAATATCAAATTGAAATTGTTACAACAAAACAGTCAGTTCATTTCATATTGTTGCATACGTGTGGTAGAATGCCTGAAGATGCCGAAACGTGAAACCTTGGTCGTTAGTGAAAAAACATGTGGAATCATACAAAGTTGTAACAATACAAATTTAATATGTCTGGGTTAATTTCTTGCAGTATTTTCTTTTTCAGTTTGATACTCTTAAGTTCATTTCCTTCGCGAAATTTTGACTTCTTATATATGTTAATATAACTTTATTTTAAAATCCCGAAATCAATAACATTTAAATTTCCAATACAATATTTCGTATAAATCAAAAACGTAATCGACCCTGTTGTAAATAACGCAATTTGCATTAGTATGTGAGCATACCTCATGATTATATTTTTGTTCTCAATTCATACAGAACGATTTCAAGTAATACAGATCTTCCAATTGACCGACACGAATGTCTAAGATCCACTTCACGTCCAAAGTGAATAAAATTAATAATACGTTAAGTAATACTTCATAAACTCTTATTTAAGAATCAGCGTAGTGTGTCCGTTATGATTACATCGTTTCTGAATTTCTCTTTCGTTGAATGCAGACGAGTGGGAAACATTCGTACGTGCGGCAAGGCACAAGAATAAAACATAGTAATCTCAGAAATAATGCACACGCCAAAAGAATACTAATCGTGATAGTACTTTAAACAGATATTCCGTAATAATATATGACTGGAAAAATAATGTAAAACTTTTCCTGTGTCCTCGTCTGCTTTCGATGTAGATTATTTTTCGATGTAGTGTGATTTACCGTCAAATTTAAATTTCTTCTGAAGACTAAGTAATCCGTTCCACTGTTTTTTAGCACTTAATATTATAACAAAATGCACTGCACATACTAGATGCTTCCTAGGATGAAATGTAGATAATTAAACATTCGATTTATTTCAAATATGTTGTAAATTAGACATAGTTCCTCATCCGGTGGTCCGCGAAGATTTTTGTATGAGCCGTAACAATTGAATTTCATGGTGTATTTTTTTGTTTCTGTCTATTTTAATATATATAAATATTATTATATCAGGATACGGTGTTGCAAAATTAATTGTTTTAAATAAAAAAAATCAATTAATAACATATTTTTTTATTTTATTCCAATGTTGATGATCCGCAAAAATTTTTTGGATTTTTTGGTGGTCCGCGGATGTAAAAAGGTTGAGAAACTATGCACTAGAATATTCTTTAATGTTTTCAATTATATATAGAAATAAGAGCTTACATCTAGCTTGGCTTATTTCAATTATAAATAAATAATAATTGCATTTCCTATCTGCAAGGATTTATTTTAAGTAATTTTATTTTTTGGCATTTCAATGTGAAACAAATGGTCTCGTGAAAATCTAAGCTTCCAATCAGAAAACCTAAAAATCAATTTTTATAATCTATATCCTTGTTAATTTGCTGTATTTTCATACAATTAAATTAAAGTCTTTGGTCATTATAGCTGAAAATAGCGACAGTGAATACTCGGGTATAGACCCTTTTTATAATGATTATCTACTTACTTTAAATTGACACAGATAACGTTAAATTGACTCGCTGGTTTTCGTGAATTAGCTTACACGTAACATGTATTATATTAATTTCGTATTTAACAGGTTAATGTATTTGTAGTCCATTGTATTCTTGTGATAGAATGCCTGAAGATGTCGATAGGCGAAACCTGATTCGTGATTGACAATGCAAATTGAAATATACAACATTGAAAAATGAAATTAGATATTGAAACTCCATCAAACTAAGTCGATATTGTAGATTAATGTCTTATTTGATCAAAGATAATTAATTAGCTGTGTCAAAAGCATATTTTTGATATTGTGGAAAAAATATAACATTACCATCTTTTTGAAATGAAAATTCAAAAACTATCTAATATATAGACCTTCATTCCGCGCTACAAAAGAAAATGTCAAGAGCGCATAAATAAAAATATACTAGCAATCTCCAAATCGAGGGACAAGAAACGTAATTTTATATTTATGAGGAAAAACCGGTTCCTGGGTTTTTTCTACTTTTCTGTTTTTATAGAAATTGAATTTTCGCTTTTTATTATATCCGACCGAACTGTTATCTTTTATTATTGACTGCCAAAATTCCGTGCCATTTTTTAAGCTACCTTGAAAGCCTATCTAGTTGTATAATATAAGACAGAATAAAATACGTATCGCTGTTCTATATCTCGTATTATAATAGTTAAATTTTTCAGAAAATTATTTTATATGGAAACCGCTTAGTATCTTTTCTTCTTTAACTCGCTATGTGCTATATAAACCCATAGTTCAGAATTTCATGTTACTATCTAAAGGAATGGCTTACTGACATGAATTGTTAACATTTTTTATTTCCACTGATGGAATGAAGACACAACGAGAGGTGAGAAATCCTTATTACGGGGCCAAGTCAGCAGAAACGTCTTTCTAAGACTTCGGACATAGTGCAACACCTGATTCGTTACTTAATCGCCAATGATTTTATAATACACACAAAATATTGTTTAAATATGAAATCATATGAGCTATTAATTGTAAAACGCTGAGAACACTTTTCTAGAAAACGTTTATACGACAATCCTAATTTTTTCGGAAAACAAGCTATATTAAAGCTAAAAAGCTAAAGCTATGTTAAATATGTATCTAAGCTTGGTGAGTGATTCATTTTTTGTATCAATATTTGTCAAACTTTAGATCAATACTTTCTGTCAGTGGTTTCCAAGCTTTATCTAATTAAGTCTCGCTTTTGAAAAAATGTTATCTTGGCACCTTCTTTCGTCGCCTCATTTTATTAACGTAATGTATCTGTTTGTAAAATTCAATATATATATAAATTTATTTAATCTAGATGGGAATGAAACACGTGGTTCTTTAGCTTCACTTATTTACTTTTTTACTACTAAACGGACTCCAAATTTCGATTTCATTTCAGGAAATGCAGTAGATTTCTTTTTTTTTATAGTGTCGTCAGTATATCATTAATTAGATTGAATCAAAATCGAGCTAGGAACTCTGAAATGTTTGTTCAATTGAAATATTGCATTATAATTCAATTAATTTATACTCTTCAGAAATTGTTAATCATATCGAACATTGTAAAATCACAACCTCCTAATTAAAGGTATAATGACACCATCCATGTTTTACATAAACAGTTTTTTTGATTGATTCAATATTTTCACTGCTGCAGAAATTATTAACACTGAGAAAATTTCAAATTCATTTTGTTGAAAATATTGGTTATGTTTAGCAGTTTAAAAAGCGCTGCCTTACATTATTGGTACACATACTGAATAATGATCAATGTTAATTTTTTTCGTTTATATTTTTATTGCGTTATCCGTTATACGTTTAACCGTATAAATTGATTAAAATTACGATTTTTCGGTTACTATCATGAGCTATTGAAAACAGCCGACAGGTGGTAAGTAAAATGGATGCATTTATTCTTTAAATGCATATTACTAGTTACAAAAATGATAATGAAGAAAATCGTTATTCTTAGAGACCTCTGTGATACTTACGTCAATACTGAAATAAAATCACTCCCACAAGACGTCGTATCAAACTGTTGGAGATCTATTCGGTAGGTGTCTCTTAAAAAGCGTGGTTAATGAAGAATAATAAATTTTCACAGACTAAACCAAACGAATACTATTGTAAAATTAATATTGATAACTTGTTATTCTACCTAGTATATGACACGTGTTTCGTCTTGTTCAGTGGCACTTTCAGGCTAATTGTTTTACCAGGTTGTCTATATCTATGGCTAAATTATTCTTATTGGAACCTCAAAAATGAAGAGGGCGATGTTATTGTATCTATTTACTGGACACGGAGAGATGGTTAGAAACAAAAACAATGATTGTAATAATTGCATAACACTACTTGAAATTTATTACTTGTATTTAGATATGAAAACCTCAGAATAAATATATTTGATAGTTTTGAGCCACTGTTTCAAATAATATTTCTAATAATTGTTTACAAACTGTTTATATAATAGATTAATAATTTCAAAATTACTTTAATTCCTTCACCGTTAACTCGACTGAATGTTTATCCATTATTATTTTTGTTAGATATAATCTATAAAGTTAGTCTTACCCGTATTATAACTAAGCCATATTTTATAAAATATTTAAACTGAACAAACGTCAAAAAAAGCACTTCTGACATCGAATTATAATATATTTGAATGATGATCATCTAGATTAGATATATCGTATTTCCAATGTTTTCAATTCCAGTCTGTCTCCATATTACAACACAAGTGTTAGACTTTATTCTACAAACACCAGAGACTTTTGAGGTGTCAATATTATATCAATGAACCTTAGTACGAAGTAGGCTTGAGAGTCGGTATATTGTTTGGGCCCCAAGAAATTCGAAAAATGCCCTCATGGTGGAAAAGGTTCAGAAAAAATTATACGTATACTATTCATGGCTTTTTTTGACTGACTTTTAATAGTTAGAAAACTCGAAGAGATATGTATCTAGTCACATATTTCTTTCGATTTATTAGAGGCCAAAATGAGAATTTTGCCATTCCTAAAAATATCAAATTGTATGTTCTGGATAATTCTTTGAAAAATCGGGGACATGATTTGTTTGTTCTTCCTAAGCGTAGAACCAGTCTGCCAAAGGGGATACCAATGGTAAGAGCATTAAAAATGTTCAGCAGTATTGCTTCGGATGATGACATATTTTATGTGAACGAAAGTGATTTCAGGCAAATACTATTTATATTAAAGTAGATTTTACGTGAGCTTGCGTGGTTGACTTTCTTCCTATTCATGTTTTATTTATTGTTGTTAATTTCTTTAATTTTCAACATTAAATGGTAAAATATTTTTGAATAAAGTTTGTAACGTGAATATACCAAATAAATAAACTAATAAAAAAAAAACAAAGAATGTCATTAAATATTTTTTTTTTATTTAATGGAATTAACCCTATGATACTTCTTGTCTTATTTAGCAACAAGTCGTTAATAATTAACGGTGTTTTTCAGTTCCTAAAAACTTATTCATAATGACGTTGCAAGTTATTTGTTTTTTAACTGACGAATTTTTCTTAAGTATTTGTGCTCTTTAATTTCTTAGCTACCAACGGTTTATTTTACAGTATCGTATAATTGTTTTCCTGAAATGTTTAAATATATTATGTTGATGTTATCTTAAGAATATTATCGTAAATGAACAATGATTTATTAAATATAACTATGAAAAATATATAAAACTTTTGTTCAATAAGTCTATCGTTGAATCATAACGACACGCTTAATTGAATTAGAGTAAGGTTAATTATCTTGAAAATTTTTTTTTAATCATCACATAGATCGTCAATAATAATTTTGACCAAAATGATTTATATTCGTATAAAAATATGAATTTTGCTTTTTCATTTTTAATGTGTTAACTGTCACTTCTTGATGGAAAGCTATTTCTATATAATTATTTTAAAAAACGTTTACTACTATTACGACAGTTTTGATTATCTTGATAGTTGATCATCAATTGATAATAATCGCGATAAATGAAACCGGTTCTGATCTGAAAAATATAATATTAAGGAAATAGTTCTAACTGTTGTATTTTTATTATTTAAATATTTTATACTTATATGTGTACTCAAGTATGTTGTTTTTGATTCAGTAATATTAAAAATTAAAACAAAAGAATTTGGGTGATTTCAAATGCTATGGCATGGTATGACAACAATACTAACTAAACTAAGTATTACAAGAGATTTTTTAAAATTTTGTCCTCGTAATCTCAACTACATTATTTTATTAACACTTCGCTATTAATCATTCTTATAATGTTTATTCAGTTATTTGATATACTATTTTGATAATATATAAAATCACCTAGCCGTCACAAAGGTTTTTTCTATCATGGAAGACAAAAAAAAAAACAAATTTGCTCTGTTTTTCTAATATGTCTATAATAAAATCCAACCGTAAATCAAGGATAATTGAAATTCTTGACATCAACTAAAGCTTTTAAATTAAAAACTCGGCCTTTCTAATACGTTATTAATACATTGAACGACCGTGCTACATTCTTGTAAATTTATTTATATCGACTTAAATGCACGTGGCGTCCTTATTCATATTGTCAGTTGAAAACGTGGCTTGACTATAACATACTCGATTGCAGAAACTTTCCAAGGATAATGGTCATACTATTAACATTTATTGCAGATGTTAGAGATATGGCCGGAATACTTTTTTGTAGCGATGTATTGAAACTATTCATATCAGTTAAAATTCTTTTTTGCGACAGCACGCCATATCAATGGTTAAAACAAACGTTGTTAGAATTATTACATACCGATTACAGACAGAATTTAAATAATATTTTTTTCAATAATCGAATGATGTAAATATTTTCTTTAGACAACTCCACGGCATGAAAATGTATTTTTTTTGAAATCTTTTTACTCAATTGTAAAGCATGTACACGAAATTTTTAAATTATAAGAATACACAAATTACCATGATTATTTTTTTAACGTACAATATGCCATTGAAAAATAAACATATATAATGTGACTTACCATATGAACGACTCAGCCATAAACAATGCGTTCCGTAACATTGCAGACATAGATAAATACACCTGGGCCTCGTATAACACTGTTATATGGTTCAACAAAAACTTCGTGTAACACAAATCCGTGTTAATCAAGGTTTGAAGTTCATATTAAATAACGGTTTGCGTTTCAAAAAAATAAAAAATCAAAGATAGTTTATATGAATAAGTACTTAATTTTTTTAAATTAACAAATATACATTTACATATTAAGTAAAGGAAATTTATTAACATATTATGCCATTCATTCGTCATCGCTATCATTTAGGATTCTGTATTTTTTACTCTTTTTCAAGATCTGTTGTGAGTTTTCATCATCGGAGAACTCTTAATTTTTTGTTTAAATTTCGATACTAAGCAATTGTCTGATTTTAGCTAATAAATCGTTACGTATTTCCTTATAAGGTTCCAAAATACTTTGTAATTCTCTTTTGAATTTCAAACTCTTTTGCATTAGAGGATCATTATCAATAAAAAAAATAATCAGCCAAATCAAAGCCCTCAATTATTGTTTTTAATGTGAAACATGTAGCTACTTCACTGCTACTGCTTTCCGAGACATTAATTGTGGTAAGTTCATTCAACATTTCATTTTAATTTTTTTCCCTTAAACCGTGTTATATAAATCATGTTGTATAACAATATGACACAATTTATACATCCGTGTTGTATAAAACCGTGTTATATGAGGTGTAATATATAAAAAATAGATTATATAACGTAAAAAATTGAGTACAGCAATATTCAACATGTTAATAGAAGAGAATATGCGTCTGTTTTTACGTAAATAAAAGACTCATTATGTTTAAACAAAGCATTTTTATTTAAACAAAATTATTTGAAATACACTTTTTATACAAATTCACTATTCTCTTTTTCATAAATGTAACCAATAATTATTATAAATCATCATGTAGCTGGGATAACATTTATGATAATAAAATCGTAGAGCGTATTATATCATTGAATGTTATTGCACTAATCTTTAATGTCATGGTGATTTTTTAATAGAGAGTGAATTTACTTAATTAATATTATTAATTGTTTATACATTAAAAAACGAAATAAGCAACACATTTAGATAGAGAAGAGATTCATTTAATTATCGTTTTGTAATGTTAAGAAATAGAAAAAAAAACAGTAAAATATAAAAAATGTGGGAAAAAAGATTTAATTTGAAAAAATATATATTTAAGAAGCAGCTTTGTAATTCTTTAATTGAAAAATCTCACTTTTTTAAATTAAATAATGGAAATAACTTGCTTTACAATATTATTACAATTTTTCACCAAAATCCTTACAAATAATACATAGGACTTAATTATCTATTCATAGTGGTTTATTAAAAAATAACTATTTCGATTATTTACAACGCATTGCACATGATTCGGCCTGCAATGAAAACTATAAAGTTATTCATACCTACATATATATAAAATTAACGTTTTTTCCTATGTACTTTTAAAACTATCATTGCTTAATTGATTTTATTTATCTAGTTAAAAATCGCCAAGAAAGTAGAAAAGACCACTAATTATGATAAAAACATTTTTTGAATGATAAATATAGTATTACAAATACAAGATCAATAAAATATTTTTTTCATCATAAGTATAGCCAGTATAAAAATATATATATTATATATCTACATACTTCACAATTTGAGTTGCATCAATATTTTATTTACAGCAAGCTGTCTTCATTTTCAAAACGAATTAATTTAATTATTTATTATGGATTACATGTCATGTTATTGGTTATTTAAATACATCTTAGTATTTTATCCTCTGTATTTATAATGAAAGAAAAAATATATAAGCATTTAAAATAGTAATGATAGATTATTGACAATGATCGATGAATTGCGACCTGAAATTCTTTGTTTTTCAACGTCGTCTTGACCAAAACAGTTTCAGCGAAAGTCATGTCATTAATTCTAGAATATCTTTTTAAATTTTAAACTGTCCATCAGTTGCAATGAATCAAACTTCCGTTGGAATGTTAACAGAGACCATCTTATTGTTCCCAACAAACTTTTCCACGAAAATCGTAAGGTATTGTTGCAGCAGTTTATACGCTTGCTATTACTGTATTATAATGCGTATATTTAAAGATTTTTTGAAGTGGACATTTGAAGTTTTAATTTGAAAAGATTGGAAATACATGAAGCGTTTTTTTATCTACAACACCTTATTATATACAATATCACAGATTTTTTAATTAATACAACGAATAAATTTGCAAGAGATTCGCTCTTCAAAACACAGCGAACGAATTGTGGACGAATCTTTCATACGATTTTTTATCATTCTTCTTACAATTCAGCTTTCCCTAAACTAGTCTTTTAAGTCAGCAAAATTTTGCGAAGCTTTGATTTAAATAGTGACATCATTCATAGCTAACAGATGGCATAAACTTTCCACTGTTTTCATATTTTTTGTAATTTTCCAATAAAATATAAAAAAATATTCCATAGCTATTTACACAATATTAATTTTAACTCATTTTACTATTGTATGTACATTTTTAAAATTAATATTCAAATGTGCGATCACAAAAAATCAGTACATTTAATAAAAGCATATTATTTAAAAATTATCAAATTGATCAAATGCTTCTGAATTTAGAACAGGATAATATTATAGAAATAAAAACAAATCCCAGAAGTCACTATAATTGACTCAAAAATGGTTCAGAATTCTTGTATGTGCAATCACGGAATGTTTCAAAGAAAATAATGATGAATAAGACACGGAAAAAGATATACTGGTTGTTAAAAAAATGATTTGATTATATTACGATAAAATAACGAAAGGATAATAATTATAATAAATAAAAAAAACAAAAATAGTACATTCCTTTATAATTTTGACCAACAAGTGAAACAAGAATTATAACGAAAAATAATGTTATATTCGGTTCTTGATAAACGCCCTTCTTGCAATGAAGATCTTTGAATATGTTGGAAAATGATTATATTAATTTATATTACACCAAATTGTAGTGTACCGTGTCTTCCGGGTAGTAAAAAAAAGAATTAATTTATTGTTAAAACATCTGTCAAAAAATAATATATCTTCTCTACATTTATTTGGGCATAGTAAAGTCACCTTGATATATTAATTCGACAACGTTAACTTATTAAAACGTATCAGGAGTCCATGAATTTCTGATTGAAATATTCTAGAAAAGTCTTTTAGTGTTTTCAAAAACTAGTATTAGGATGACATAAGGCATTCAGAAAAACTTCCTTAGGTGCAAGGTTTCCTCACAAGTTTTTTTCTAAGCATTCGGTCACCTGTTACGTCATCGTGTAAATTTTTAGGTATCCGGAGCATATGAGAACGAATGGATACAACGCTTGTTTTCATTTCCCGCACTGCTTGAAAATCGCTCAGCGCATGCGCACTTCTTTCATCATCTGCAGTACCTGCATGCCGGGTAGAGGGCAAGACGAGTAGAACGAGTGACATCCCACTCCGTCGATTCCGGAAATGAGTTGTCCCATGTGCGCGGCAAAGTGGTACTTTGACGTCACTTCCGCCACAGTGCCAAGTGATGTATCGCTGAAACAAAAGATATTGAAATAAGTTTAAAGTTAAATTTCGTTAAAGTATTTGACTCTACTAAAAAGGTCATAAGAATATCGTTAAAGTTATACCTCAGCATGAATTCAAAGCTCAATTCTCACATATAAATCAAAATGAAATTTTATTATGACACCAAATAAATTTTAGTAAGAAAATTTTAAAGATATTTAAAAGACACATTTTTTCACTAAATCTGTATTACGATAAAGAAATCGAGGCTATAAATAATATTATTTTATTATATATTAGTGATATAGAAATTAAAATTATGACACTAAAAAAAAAAATTCCACGAAGCGTTACTCATTTGACATATACGCTGATGCTATAATTATTAAAAATTCCATACCATGTTTTTTGTCAGAAAATAAAGTTTAATAATTAAATATAGCTGATTGACTTCACATTGCCTTATTCGCACAAATACTTGTTTACTCTGTTATGTAAAAAATGTACGTATTTGAGCGTTATCTTTGATTACTAATATTATAGATTTCTTTTATTTAAATGCCCGTACAGACAAAGTCTTGAAATCGATTTTGAAGTTAACTGCCCTTTGACAGCGACAATTAAATTATATTGAAAAGATAATTAAATCATTTAAGTTATTACAAACTGAGTTGGGATGCTCGTAAATCAGTTTGCGTTATATAAAGCTTATTTCTTGTGGTTAACTTTCTCGTATCAACCATAAAGTATTAATTAATCTTAAATTCAGAGAAAAAAGTAATTAAATGATAATTTAGGTGTTAAACAAAGAGTTAAACAAAGTTTTTGCAAATAAAAATAAATTCGAATTTATAATAAATTATGTATATAAAATAAATTTACGCCTCCTTCAAAATAATTAAAACAAATACTTTCAACAATCTCTCTTTGTTCAGTTTTTCATGAGCTAATGGAAAAGAATTGTCTTTCAAAATATTTTTTATTATAAATGCATAATTTACCATATGGGTAAATGCATGCAATTTAAATTGTATTCGTCATGAAAACATTTTTCCGTTTTATGTATTTAAGCTACTGACTGCTAACGTTTTAAATCATAAAACGGCAAATTGATATATGGGTACACAATTCTCAATAGTGTTAAATTTTGTATAATAGGAAATTTTTGTATTAAAATATAGTCCAATTTACCTCAATAATCTTCAAAAGTTTGTTAAACACCAACAAACTTATTTGTGTTATTGAAACATTCATTGTTGAAATATCCTTTACACTGCTTAGCAGGAAATAGGCTAAACAAATGAAGTAATAATTTCATGGAAATCTTATCGTTTATTGTGATTTGAAAGTTTCAGTTTATGTATAATAAAAATTTTACGTTTTGAAATCCTTATTGGAAGAATTGAATTTTAGTGCGCGTGCTCGCAGTAAATTCTAATATTTTTTCTTCTATATATTTTAAAATAAAGATTTTTTATTCAATTATATAACTTTATTATATGATAAATCAAGACACACATATCCTGATTTAATAATTAAAAAATAACTGTACAATTATAAAAAAAAATATCACTTAGTTTTGTATAAGGCTTACTGAAATTTCGTCAGATACAATATATATGTACAATTTACCTTATAAGTTTGAGTAGAGATTTTTCACTTTCGGTGAACCTGCGATTATCTGCTCCTGCACTCAATTCGCATATTAACTTTGGTAGGCATGCGTTTTTAATCGTTTCCAACACCTCTGACCTGCTCTGACCACCTGCAATAAAACATTTAACCCAGTGAGATAAATAGATATACAAATTAAAAAATATGAGATATTATGGAAAAATAAATAATTATAGCCGCGATTAAATATAGTTGTATATATTTTATTTTACATTAATACTTCTAATATTTTTCTTACATATAAAAAATAAATAAATATGAAAGTCTATTTTAGCAGTGTTCATAAAAAATAGTTTATTCATATAAAGAAATAAACGTTTATAATGAAAGTGGCCAAAATTAATCAAATTTCAATATGCTCGAAAAATATATAATTTTTTGTTAGATTCCAAAACTATTTTAAAATTAAAGCTCCATTACTCTTGATAAAATAAATATCTATGTCTTAATATCCATAACATTTTTTTCTACTATCATCAATTAAACAAATATTGGGCAAATCTTTTTTAAAGATAGGACTTTTTCTCGAATAAAATTTAGAACTTAAATGATATGCTCCTTTTTAATCAAATACACATATTTGTAAATATCAATCGATATTGATACAGGCTATACTAAAAAAAAACACAGATCTCATCTAAATAATATTATTATATCAATGTAATACATACATATGCAGTATAGAATATCCTTAATTTATTCATTGAATTGGCATTTAATTGATTGACTAGTGGTTAAATTAACAAAACATTTAGGTCTATAATGTTTTGGACATTGTAGCAAAAAACTATTTAGATTTTCGCGATCGACCAAACTGGTGTCACTCAAATGTTGGTCCATGTACCGGTTACGGTCCACGGGTAAATAACAACCGGTCCGTTGGCAAGTAAGTTAATATCCACAATATGCGAAATTAGCTTTTTATAGGGATATTAGGATACATCAGTATTCTAATATCCCAGAAAAGCATAGAAAAATATGTTTCGAGTCAAATCAAAAGTGCAAATCAAAAATTTTGTGTGACAAACATAACGTTAAGTAAAATAATTTATTCAGAGTATTTTTGTTATTTGTGAGTTGATTGATTGTTTTATCGCTTGATTTGTCGATTAAGCATTTGAAAATAATTGCATAACATATAAAGCATTTTGAAAATATTCAAGTATAACTGCCATGTTATTTATTTCATAATAAGCCAGCATATACTTATATTACAGCATATACAAACTATAAACGCAAGATCGTATAACCATAAAGTTACGTATAGACATGATTTATTGAAATAATAAAAACACATGATTTGAGTTCAAGATTGATAATTTAATATTTTTATTTCACAATGAAGACCTACTGTGACCTAAAATAAACACCCATACAAACATACATCAAATACCACTATGTCATTAAAATAATCGCCAACTTTTAATATATTCAAATCAAAATGCAGGTTATCCATACCAGTATATTTACCATTTATACACTGATTATTGTTATTTCTTGATAAAAAGACATTGATATAAATAGTGAAATAAAACAATGTGTAACAATATGATTTATTATCCGCATTAAACAAAGTCGTACAAATAAATGCTATGCAGAGAATATATACAGTGCAATAAATATTATACCATCGTTAAATTCGCTTTTACATATTCCAAGGTAAACTTCTTTATACCAGATCAAGCGGTAGAAAATTAATCACATCCGTGTTTTTATTTCAATCGTATAAACAAAATCAATTACTTTAGTACACATCATTCAATTTATACCATTTACTAGCAAAATTTATATTATATATTGAATAATAATTTTTAAGAAATGAAAATATTACTTAAGTCTCGTTTATCAATAAAGATTGTCTGATGTCAATTGTCTGAAAAACTGTGTGTTGTTTTTAATACGCGAAACATTAATTTATTTATATACGGTAGGTAACACTGAATAAAATTATTATTTTATTAATTATTTGTCTTGCGATATTTCTCTAAATTATTTTTTAACTGAATAGCCCCCAAATTTTGACTGTCCGCTATAAATTGAAGTGTGCATCAAAATAGTCATTGCTTTATGATATGTTTCAATAGCAAAGTAAAAATAAGACATAAAATATCTTGCATCTATTCTAATGTCAAAAGCCAAAATATAAGAAGAATTAGTAATAAAGATAGTCCTATTTTCAAAACATTTATTTGAGAATACACTTTGACCAATTTATAGCAGAACGTCCAAATGAAAATGTTAGATATCACACGCCTTTGGCGGACACTTTATGTATCCTTGATAGAGAGAATAGTTTGGGACAATTTAATTGTGATCTAATGCTGTTTTATCATAATTAAGTACCGATTTTTTAAAAAATTTTAACGTTTTTTTTTCAATGGCATTTCAAAGCTTGGGAAGCACTGATCTAATTAATTACGATGTAAAATAAGGTGGACAGTCGAAAATTAAAACTTTTAAGGCGCCACGCACCCTATAAATAATAACGTTTATTTTTGTAGCGGATTAAGCTATAAAGCAGGTCAGCTTAGGAATGGGCTAGAATCAGTTAATCAATAATTATAAAAAGTGGAAGAAGAGGGTAACATGCTGTGTTTTTTTAATAAAATTAATTCATATTGCTTTTTAAAATTATATAATCAGTCAAGTGACATGCTAATCGCTCAAATTGCTCTTTGCGTAACTTTTATTGCTAATCCTAACGACCTTAATAATTATACATATTCAATTTACCTTAACCAATTAATCTCTGCTATCTTTTAGGAATGATGCATTTTATACGAAACCAGTGCAATATATAATAATTGACGCAACAATATTTTCACACCTTGAATTTTCAGTGAGTAAATATTTTAACATTTAGACAATATTTTTAATGTTCTATACAAATCTATACCAAGTTTATTTCAAAATAGATGTCATGTATAATATTTTTTATCAAACGAATTTCTTCACTATTTGTGCAATATCAGCAATCTTTTTCAATTATAAATTTAAACTGTTCGTTATATCGAACTCTTCGCTACATCTCATATTAATTACTATTAATGGCATGTTATAAAACATATTTAATCTCAATTTTTCCATTAATTTTAAATGTATAACATTGTTTATTTACTGTATCAATAAGCAACATCACGACCAGCCCTATATTTGATATAATATAGATTAAAAAAAAAACTTTGAAATGAATTTTCCTTTGAATTTTTTTATTTGTCGTGCTTTTGTAATGGATCTCTACCAATATAATCAATGCAATAAAGAGATTTCTAATCAATTTATATAAATAGATCAAAGTTTATATCTCCATTTCACTCCAAGGCGATTTTTTGTAGCATGATTAGAGTGCTAGACGTTTTTTTAAAAATGTGTTTTTTTAATCACAGACAACTAGTTCCAAAAATGAAAGACAATCTAACGGAATTGTTTTTAGATTAACATCAGCTAGCTTACACGAAGCCTACAATTACAATCGAGGTCAATTGTCAGTCAATATTTTTATATTTGAAGGGTTTTTTTTAAGCACGATATTCGATAATTTTTATTTCATGCTACCAGTGTTGCCGCTTAAAAAAATTAAGTTGTATTAAGAAATAGTTAGGAGTGAAAACTCATTTATATATTACTTGTTATCTCAATCTGGAATCATAATTGCAATATTTGAAAGAATGTTGCAATGTTTATTTGAAATTAAGCTGTCGCGTGTGTATCAAAAAGTGGATGAAATGTTGTCAGTAACTTTAATAATTTTTTTCGTCTTTATTTCTTAATCCTTACTAAAAAGTATCGTTAAGCCAGAGGGCATTTTACCTATTGATAATCTTTGTAACGTTCAATATCAGTTTAATCGATTTTGTTAGTTGAAAATAGTTCTAAGCTAAGTGAAATAGATCACATATGTATTAATTGTAAACATTATGACGAACTTTGAATTACTATACTTGGCTCAAAACGAAAAAATTCTGAACGAAGGCAAAAAAAATCTGATATTTTAAAATTCCGTTGTGGAAATTTGAATATAAAATATTAACATTACTTTTGTTTTTTCATTGGTTTTAGAAACTTAGGAACTAGACGGGACACCATTTCTTATCTTTAAAAGGCACCTCATCCTGGAGATAATTTTCAAAAAAGCGGAATATATTTCACACCTATTTACACCGCCAGCTAAATAAAAACGTCATCAGTGTTAAAAATATTTGTGAATGAAGACTATTTTGTTGTTTTTCCAAAATGTTTTTTCGTCAAAAAATTTGCCTTAACATGCATTCAATTTTCAAGATAGATTTCAGTAATAAGATTTTGACCGTAAAATCTTTCGCACAACCGGTTATTTATTTACCATTTCACTCAGTTAACAGTCAGCTCGCTTCCGTATCGAGACTCCCTGCTCTCCTTATAGAAAGAATACTAATCGAGTGAAAGTTACCGACCGTTTCTGAAAATCGGATACAATCTGTACACAGAATGATGTAACCGTAAGTCAGTTATGTAACGTTTTTAACGCATGGTTATTTTATAGAGGCCTACTTTTTGAATTAACATTATTTTTTTAATACTCGTTGATTATTTGTAAGTAATTATGTAATTTATTAGATGTATGAACCGTATGAAATATTATATATTCACGATGAAAAAAAGACATTTTGTTTTGAAATATTATAAGCCTTTTTTTGCACGAAATTTTATAGCTTGTTAAAAAAAATAAGTGACAGATCTTGGTTAACGCAATTTTTAATTTTGAAGTGCGTAGAACATTAAAGTAAAATCTTTTATTTATTAAAAGATAAAAATAAATATTAATACCAATGATATGATTTCACAGATGCTCTTTTCAAAGTTATTTAGCTTCCATATACAAATCATCTACATTTATATCAGTAATTGATGGTTTTTCTTAAAAGTGATTCATGGTATTATAAAAGATTTGAAAGTTAAAATTTTGTGCACTTTTCAACTAAAGTAATGACATTTACTCACTCTGTTAGAGTTGAGGATTTCGAAAAGCAAAACTCGTGACGTCAACCATAAGATATAGTGTTAAAAATGTGACAGTTAAAACTTGATATTTCAATTCTTTCCCACGTGATTTAAAAAAATAGTATTATGGATATTCAATGAACGCTTAAGAAATATAAAAGAGTTTGTAGTATCAATTACTATCTTTTAATATTTCATAGCGATTTTTTAAAAATACAATTGCCGTGTAATTTAAAAAAAAATATTGTTCAATTGTACTGACAACACACAAGCTTTATATATCATACAGTTAGTGTAATGGTTTTATTACAAACAAAATAATCTGTAAAATTATAGTTCACTTAAATTAAGATATATTTTTATAAAATATATACTTTATTGACATACTTTTTCGTTCGTTTATAGTTGACATCGTCGAAAAACCGTTAGATTTTTAATTGTCATAAAGTTCGCGATGATTCGTTACAGGGATTGTAAGAATTAAGATGACTTTTTTTTATCATACAACTAACACGAGTAAACGTTTAAAAATAATGGAATGTTCAAATCTAAGCAAAAAACAGTTAGTCCTCAATTTTTGTGATTGTAATTGCTTCCTCATTTCACATCAGTTCTACTGTAACAAATTGGAATTAATACACTAAGATAAAAATCTTATACAGTGACCTATCACTGATACAATACTTTTTTAGAGTTTAGTTATCGGATTGAATTAACTATATCTAAATGCCATATAAAGAACAATTACTTGTGTCGAATCAAATATGCGAATCGTTAAAAAAAAACACATTCAATGCGTTTACTGTCACTTCTTGGTCGAACGAAATTTTATTTATATAATCTAAAACAACGTTGATTACAAATTCCATAATTTTATACATTTATTATAAGGACCGGCTCCGCACATTTCAAGCATCAGTTGGTTATGTTTGACTATATAAGATCGTTAGTTTGATTTATTTTTCAATAGTATATTTTTAATACTATAAACAATTTTATTATACATCGCATTGAAACTATAATCAAGTTCAGTTCGAATGATATTTAAATCAATACAAATGTAAATCCTTACACGGAACGGCCTTCTCGGAAAACCGGCCCACTTTCCCTTTTGACAATAATATAAGTGTTTTGTTCATACATATTACATAAGTAGTCATGCATTACGTTACTATCGATATTTTAACCAGCGATATATTCAGCCGGAAACGATTTTTTGAGTTACACTGAGTTAAAAGGCTTATTCATTTAAAAGTTATGTTATATATACACAAAAACTCAATAACTCGATTTATGGAATTCAAATTGAATAACATTAAGTTAATGGAATATAAATTGGTTGAAGTTTTATTATGGCTGCTGATAAAACCGAAAAAAATCGTAAAATAACGCAGAATTATAGATTTTACACAGTTAGATTAACGTTGAATCAAAAAAGGTTCGGACAGAAATCTATTTAATTTGTTTAATTTTACCGTATATCAATAGATTAAGATGGTATAGGTTTTATATGATAATTTTTTCCACCAATGTGTTATATAGATCGAAAATCGTTATTTGATGGAATCGAAAATTACGTATATTTTTATCACTTTTAATATGTTAACTGTCACTTCTTGATGGAAAGGCATGATATTTTAAATAATAAAAAAAAATTTTGGTACTTATTTCCACAATATATTTTTTGATCAGGACCGGTTTCGGTCATCGCGAGCATCATCATCAGTTGATAATGCTCGCGATGAGCGAAACCGGTTCTGATCAAAAAAATATATTGTGGAAATAAGTACTAAAAATGTGTTTTTATTATTTAGTATATTTTTATGATTAAAATTTAGACCTCTGAAAGCGTAGACGATTATCGAGTTATATATAGCCTTCAAAGTTCTTGCAAAATTCACCCTGGAATACCATTTTCATGAGATTTTTCTTCGTCACATAAGCCGTATTGTGGTTTTACTAAAAAGCTTAAATTATAATTTTTACCGTTTCTGTAGATTAAATTTAACCGAATACGACTTCGTATATGCTACTTGATGGTTTCCGGTAATAGGAATCAAGAAATTTTTAGCGACTAGGCTTATTGGCATAATAATAATTTCCTGAAACGAAAAAATGCTTTTGCCATTCAAACTAAAAATATTAAAGTGAAACGGAGAAATCGAATCATAATTATATAAAGGTACTTAGTAGCTTGATATCATATAATATAAATGACGGCACAAAACAATGGTTGATATTATTGTTATGACGGCACAAAAAATGAATTAAAATAAACAATGAACGAACTCGTAGAAAGCCAAATAAATTACGCGATCGCCCGAGCGCGGTTAATATTATAGTTATGTATGTAATTTAGTTTAAAACAATTTTTCACCACTCTGCTTAAAATGCAATTCCTTCAAATACATAGCAACTTACCGAACAAACAACCAAAAAAATAAATCACGATAACAAGCAAGCTGTCAAAATTTTCAGTATGTGTTGTAAATTGACTACTTTAATTGACTCATGCTAAAAAACACTACGAGGTACTTTTGAATAAAATGATACGCTTACACACATAAGATTGTAGAAAATGTTTATTTTAATTATTATTTATCAGCCCAATTTTATAATTAAAACATAATCGAATTATTTTCTATTAAGAAAGAGTGATAGATGAAAATAATTTGAATTTGTTTTGTTTCTTTTTTAAATTGTGAATTTCATTTCGTTCATGAATTCAAAAAGATGTTCCATTATTTATTTGAATGGTGTTTACTATTAACAATTAATGTATGAAAGACAATTGTATGATAATTGTAAAAATAATAGACTGTAAAAAATAATAAATATTTCACTCAAATTACATGTAAAAAATAATAAATATTTCACTCAAATTACATAGAGATTCATTTTTTCGCGGTTTTTTCATTATATCTATAAATCCTTATATATATTTTTTATAAAAGACTTTGAATGAGAAAAATAATTGAAAAAATCGCTATAAATTATACTTGTAATAAAGGTGATCAGTTATTTTTATTAAATAATTTTGTAATTTTTACAATAGAAGTGAAATATTTTATCAAAATGAAAATAAACCATACTCAATCTGTCAAGCAAATAATTATAATTGATACAATCGTAAGATAAAAATCAATTAAAATAATTAGCTCTCATTAAATTTATTACGACCAATGATACACCTAATCCATTAAAATTGACATCACATATTTTAGTTGCCTCGATTTCATAATAAAAAATCTTGAGGAAGCACGCATGTCTGAGTATTTTCGTCAAACTTCCGAGTGAGAGTGACTTCGTAGTTTGTAGACATTAAAAAAATGTTGCCTTTCACCGATCTTACCAGAATGCGTGATGTAACATACAAATATAATAAACAAAATTAATTTGATATTTCAATCTAAATATTTAAGACATTTTTTGATTCTAAGAGACTTGGTTTTTTTAATATTTAAAAACAACGACTTCCAACCTTTGTGATACCGCGCCTCCCTTACTTTTATTTTTTATATGTACACATAACGCGTTTTAAATAATAATGACTTAATTACAAAACAAATACTGAAAACTACAATTAACCGAATAATCACCTTTAAGGTGAAAACTGTCACTTCTTGATAGAAAGGCATGATATTTTAAATATTAAAAACACATTTTATAGTACTTATTTCCACAATATATGTTTCAGATTCGGTTTCGCTCATCGAGAGCATTATCAGTTGATGCTCGCGATGTACTAAAGTACTTACAATGTCTTTTTATTTTTTTAAATAATAGAATAATAGCAAGGGTTTTCTACGATAGGATATAAAGATTTTTTTATTTGTAGCTATTGTGGTACACTTTGGTTGTCCCACCTCCACCCGTAAAGCTATTGTGGTATAAAAAATACCTTTTATTAAAAAAGTTTTTGTGCCTCCCTGGTTGGAAGCCACTGTCTTAAATATTTACTCTATTTAATATTTAAGCTATCACTTTATCCATCTTTTAATTGCAAATGATCGTATTATATCCGTTGATTCCTATTTGTCTAAAATTATTATATTATAAAATTATTTTCAAGAAGTTTTTCAAGCTGTATTCTATGGATACGGCGAATACATGGATTTTAATTAATTCTAAATTATGTGATAAAATATGAAGTTGTGGAGTTTTAAAAACGTCATTTAACGAAATAAAACACATGCTAATAGCGCCAAAATTATCACTAACATACAGAATATCATATTTTAAAGTAAATTGTTTTAATTGATTTATAAAACTATGAATTTTAATTGCGTTATCAAGACAAAATGTCCAGCTTTTTCTAGTAAAGTAAAACAACATACATTAAATAAACAGAGCATCTAGTAAAAGTTTCATCGAAACCATTTAGAATAAACATTTTATTGACGAAAGTTCTTTTGTAATTGATAGCAAGAAATATAATTTATAAAAGTAAATATACCTTGGTCGTATAATAATGATTGCTATTATAAAAAAATAATATCACATTTTAATCATCTGGTTTCAAAAGAAACATAGTATTTTTAAATTGTATAGCTAAACGAAAATGTGCAAGTCATTCTGTAAATATCATTAAGCTGTCATAGCCGTGAAAATGATGTTTGGTTGACATAATAATAAGCTAAGTGTTGAAGTAATTGACTCGATGTTAAATATCGACAAAAATGACAATCGTAAGTATGAAAGTTGTATTAAAGAACTCCATATTGTCAGTCATTCAAAAAATTATATTTAAAAAAATCAATGGATTTAATCAATTAACATTTATGTTATTATTAGACGAAATCATTTATAAGAATATACAGATATCATTTCATCAGTCTTTAATAAAGTCAATGAATAAATCTTTATGATAATAAATATATTAAAACTTAAATTTCATTAATTTTTATGTGAATTTAATACTTCCGCTGGGAAAAATGATATATATGTTGGATATTATTTGATTGACCTAAAATAGATCATAATTTGTATCAAAAAATACTTTTTTCTTTTATTTATTATATCATACGGTCATCGATTCAAATTTATCCCGAACGCAATCGACACTGGATAAAATCAGGATTTAATATTATTTTAATTTTAACGACAACAGTGTAGAAATTGAAAAAAAATGTACAGCAAAATAGAAATCATTGTAAGATAATTCAAGGAAGTCATTTAAAATTATACTAACATAAAATTTCTCACAAAGCTGTGGGTAAATTCTCATGCTCTCGGCATTTGAATAAAAGATCACAGAAATAATTTTCCTGTTTGTTTTAATCTCAAGTTTTATAAAGATATATTGTTTCAAAGAATTCCCAAGCATCATGCTCGAACTTGCGCAGTTGCAATTTTGTAGTTACGTCCCGAATTGTGGACAGATGATAGTAAAAAAAATATGCGAGAATTTCAATTATCAATTTAATTTATGAATTAATATTTTTTCAATAGATAGCACAGCTCAAAACGGAAATGAAAATTTGGAAACGATGATAGTTTTCACATTATATTTCTTTTGAAATGTTATGTTTTATTGAAAATTTACATTTGAATACAGATAGTTAATCAATCAACAATCTTCTTAATCGGAAAATGAAGATGAAACAGGTCAGCTCAGAAGCGTTTTTTGAATGTAATGGGATGGCAAACCTTTAACGTATCATCAAAAAAAAAACTTTTTTTTGACTTCTTAGCACAATGATGATAACTTATGAATTTACTTCTTTCGTTATATCGCTAGATTATATACATTATATTTGAAAATTTACTCAAAGTAAATTTGCCAATTTTAAGATGTTAATTCTTCTTGCTGGAAAAACATTATAACTAAATAACATTAAAAAAATAGTATTATACTATTTAATCTATTATTAGTAGAACAGGACTGGTTTTGCTCATCGCGAGTTTTATCGGAGAAACCAGTCCCGATTAAAAAAAAACAAAACCAAGGAAATCGTACTATGCGTACACATGTTTTTATTTAAATAAAACATTTTTAGTATTTGAATACAATAATACGCATTAGAAATTTTTTGTTGTATAAATCACCATTTGAATGGTATTCCACTCACAATTAAAGATTTAACTCTTGTTAATCATATTATGTGACACAATTAAAGGATTGGTTTAGCATATAAATGTACCTTTTAGGCGTTAGCTGTCACTTCTTGATGGAAAGGCATAATTTTTTAAATAATAAAAACACATTTTTAAGTGCTTATTTCCACAATATATTTTATTATCAGGACTGGTTTCGCCCATTGCGAGCATTATCAACTCAACATTGTCAGTTTATAATGCTCGTAATGATCGAAATTGGTCCTGATAATATAGTATGTTATGGAAATAATTGCTAAAAAATATGTTTTTATTATTAAAAATATAAATGTGCATTGAGAATTAGAAACTCATTCATAATATTTTTAAATTGTGTAATCTCAATGTACCTGTTTTCAATTTTTTATTATATAATCACCGAAATCTTTAGAATGTTGATTATATTATACTTTGTTGTGATTCTTGAGAAAAAAATAATTTTTCATCAAAGTGACCTAATCGGTTGGGTGAATACTCTGACGTAAGTTTAATTGGAAAATATAATATATACAGGAAAAACATACGGAGAGCATTAAATTCACGTAAGGTATTCCAAGATTTCAAAGCATCCCGATTTTAAATATTAAATCATTTCGCTGATGAAAAACAATTTAGAATCCATACAACCAAAATAAATAACATTTTCATTTAAGACGTAAACAAAAATTTAGGTATATAGAAAAACAACTTAAAAATACTTGTTTTTTTAGTTGCAGTTTGACCTTTCCAGTTTTAATATTAATGAATTTGCCTTAGCTGATATAAAAATCTAAATTGTAAAATTTTGGCCATGAAAATTATTTTTTAGAAAATATTTTGTAAACTTTATCTTATTATTTGTACATACAATTTATTCACTAATAATATCTATTATCCGGTAATGCTTTTAGTCTAAAAAATAAATATTAATATATGTGATTCATGCATTGTTATCAATTGGTTATTAATTCAAAACAAATGAGAGGCCCTGAAATTTTGAATCTACACCCGTTTGCATACTTATTGCTGTTTTCATGTATGCATTAAATAATATTTTCTATTTTAAATAATAACAAAAAAATTTAGTACTTTTTTTCCACAATATATTTTTTTATCATTATCGGTTTCACTCATCTCGAGCATTATCAACTGAATACAATTTATAAGCAAGTCTATTTATACATAAAAATTGAGTTAAAGGTAGCAGGTATACAAAGCCATGGGCTCAACAATTATGAAACAATGTGCAGGAAATCACACAATATTAATACAAATAATGCAAAATTATTTCAAATATTGTATGATTTCTTGTAAATTGTTTCTTAGTTCTTGAACCTATGGTTTTATATGCCTGAAAACTTTAATTAAAAAAACTAAAAAGTCTGTTTTTATTATTTAAAATATCATGCTTTTACATCAAGAAGTGACAGTTAACACCTTATAAGTGAATTATATTTTCATAAGTAAATCATAAAAAAAAATTCTTAGTTTTTAATTTTTAATAATTCAATCAATATTCAGGTTCCAATCTGTAAAAACTATTTTTATTATATCTTTAAATTCACATAATACCGTTAAAAAATTGGATGGCCAACTTTTTTTGAAAGTCGTATAGAAACTTTCCGTGCAAAAGCAGTATCAAATTTATAAGAAATCAGAGCACAAATCTTGGAAAAGGTAATTTTATTGTTACATGATTTTGAGTTTATGTATTTTATAACACACTATTTATTAACAGTCTCGGCCCCACAAAAAATGCGTTCGTTAAGACTGCGCAGTTCCCATTATTTGTCTGTCTGACGATCACTAGCGCGGAAGTATCTCGTGGGCCACAAAAAATTTAACCAACTTTCTCTCTTAGTGACGCAACGTCAAACTGTGTTCTGTAGTCTTCCGGTTGTGTAATTCTCGTAACGAATTTAATCGAAAAATCGATTGTTATTTTGATGATGTTATTCAATACATAACAGGTTCCGTTTTGAACCTCGCGATCGACACACTTAAAACATTACATAACGAAAAACAATCGTTATATCACTGCGATGAAATTATTGACACCATCGAGTGTGTTATGAATGATTTATTAGTTTTATTTTTGATTATATGGTCACGTTGATTCCAATAATTCTTTTAAAACAAAATTATTTCGAAAAGGTTATTAAGCCCATCCCACTTAAAAAACATATTGCAGCAGATTGACTTTTTATTGCATACTTGATTATTACCGTATAAGGAAAATATATTTGATTTAAAAATATCACTTGATAAAATCGTGTTTTATTTTGAGAGAGATAAAAAATACACCTTTTTAAATTTGCTGAAAAACACGTATTTTAAATGACTGAAATAAATATATTTTCTTTCATGATGAACAGTTGAACAGACGTCCAAGGATTTTATTGAATAATGTAATTAAATATTCAACAAATTTCAAACCTAATCACATACAAATTTATCTACAAACAGTTAAATAGTAAAAAAAACTATTTTTCTATCAGTTCACCAGTTTTATTTTCCATTATATAAAATATCATTACAGTATTGATTTAAATTTATTGTAAATGTCAAGTTAAGCAGCACGATTTTACGAAAATGATTATGTTTTCATCTCCAATAAAAATCTGAAACAACTGATATTTGGTAAAACAAATATTTTTCAAATAGTTCAATTTAGACATGTACAATTCAAAAAAGTGACGTTCTTCTTACTTGATGCCTTATATTTATCATATAAATAAAGCAAGTCAATTATACTATGATTACATATTGACGAACATTTTACCAATTTTATATGATGCATATACTTTTCAAAAACAAGAAAATAGGTCGGTATCCTTTACATCATTACAAAAAAAAATTGAATTGAAAAATGCAGATTTATTAGACTTAAAAATGAACAAAATAAACGCAAGCTATTGAGTTTATCATCAAAGTAAAATTGAAGAAAAACATTTCTCATTAACTTTGAGAGCATGTAGTTTCAATGCCGTGCGAAAATTCTCGTCGTTCTAAAAGAATTATGAGAACTAAAAAAAAAATAACGAACAATGATTTTTAGAAACTTTTTGCAGCACTCGAAAGGAAACATAACGTTTAACACAACAATGATTAATTAAAATGTGATTCGATCTTTGTCTGAAATTCAGAAAACACGAAAAAAAGTTCTAATATTTATAATGATTTAAACGCTATCCTACAGGACTACTAATAACGAACAACAAGAATTTAGTTCTGCCAATTGGAAAAATTAGTTTTGATTTTTTGTTAATATTAATGAAACTATTAAATTTACAGTTATTACTTGTGTAAATTTATCCATTGTATATAAGACTTATACACAAAAAGTTTTTACATTTTTCTCCCAAATTATTCGACACAAGTAATGGAGGTTTTAAAAAGCAAAATATAGTCATCGTTGAATTAAGTAAACAATACTTGTGTATTGTGAGAGTGTTCTCAGTAATTATAAAAATGTTTTGTTTTTTTGAAAAAAAAACCTACAAATAATAACCATTGTTGTATCATGTATCTCATTAGAAGAGAATCATAGTATAATTTTGGCGAATTTATGTATTTCAGAGTGAATATAAATATTTTTGGCAGAACAACTTTGACTGCTAAAAATAGACAATATTTGAATCTGTTACACTTTACGGCTTTATCTGTAAACCATTAACGATTATTGAAAGATTATACATTGCAAACTTCGAATAGGAAAACGTGGAGGAAACGATTGCAGGTATTTTGTATAAACATATTACAAATCAATAATTATTATACCGTTTAAGCTTTTTCCTACACAGAGGCCTTCAGTAAGTCATGAATGCTTATAATTAGATGTGTAGCATTGATGTATATACTATTTATAAAATTGAACATTGAACATATAATAGTTGTAATTGGCATTATGTGTACAAGGCGCACCATATATCATTCACCAATAGTATCATTGGCAACACGCGTTAGGTTTTTTTCATCAAATTTAATTATGTTTAAAGGAATTTCCTCCGTAACAAAAGTAGGTTTCCTATGTCCTTAATATGATCAATTGAATTACCATTACCAGTTTATTATCAATTTTATAAATATAATAGCTTGTTGCTGCAAAGCTGTAGTTATTGAAGCGTCAATTAATATCTTACTTTACACAAAACTCGATCATTAGAATAGATATCTTAATATTAGAATCACTTTTTAAATTTTACCAGTAAAACCACGACTGAGACTTGCGGCGTAGCATTGAATCAAACGACATAGAGTAATTGATATGGTAAAAATCATATGGGTAACATTGACCTGGTAATTTAATACTGAAGTGTCTTTTGGTTTGAGCACTTAGTTATATTTTTATGATGTGTTATTTAGTTATTAACATTAATAAAAATAACATCTATAATGATTTATTTAGAAACATGTCATCATATTCAATACAACAAATAAATAAAATTTGAATTGTTACAACTTTTTACGATTCCACATGTTTTGTTACTAACGACCCGGGTTTCTCCTTACGGCATCTTCAGGCATATTATTGAAATTCCATCAAGCACTATCGGTCGATATCATAAAGTATGTCAATAAATATTTATTGATTTAATTGGCATTCACTTGGTAGAACTCCATTATAACACGGTGAAAAAAATATTGTGGCACTGTATTTTAGCTCTACAAAATATTTTTTTAAAGATATAATAGATAGCTATTTCGGCTCACGCCATCGTCAGAACTATGCTTAAACGAACATTTGCTTATTCATGTGTAGCAGTGTAGAAAACGTACGCAATACATCTTCTATCCTGTTTTAACGACCTAGCTTGTTTCTTACTCGCAATAAAATTTTTAAATGAAAATAAAAAGGCGGCTATATCAATAAGTTTACATATGGCACGGAAATGGTGTATTACGGAAACAAAAAAAGACCCTTGAGCAATGGCGATCGACATATATTAGTTTGTTCGTTAAGAATCCTGTGTGATATCTATTGATTTTCAGCTGTTCTAAAGCCGTCATCTTGCGACATTGATTACAAAGATGCAAACACTTAGGCGCTGAGTTTGAAAATGGAATCGCATAATATAAATTGTCATGGTGTTGGCATAACATGACAGATTTTAATGACTGATGGCAAATTTTAATCGTACAAACCTCTTATTAGATAGTAAAAATCAAAAATATTTTTGTATACGTTATAAAAGCTAACACATAAATCTCAATGAATGGTATCCGACAGATAATTCCTAGTAAAACACCACGAGACTTCCAAAAAAATTAAAGAAAATTTGTTTTGAATGTTCAAAATTTATATATTTTGACTTTTATTTATTTTATTAATTGGTAGAAATTATTTATTGAAAATCAAACTAGCAACTTCTTTGAGGTATGGATGGTTTTATTTAAACACTTTATAATTTTTTTTTGTATATATTTGCTAAGAAAATAGTTAATTAAGAGAGAAAATTTACTTGAATCCAATATTTTTGCAAGACAAATCCATTTGAAATAATATTGTCTACGATAAAAAAGTAAAAAAAAACCATTTGTTGCATCTAATAAGAAACGCGTAAAATTTAAGTGAGCACATGGCTATTTTTATTTTTTGCGATGAAATCGTAAAAAAAAAATATAAATCTCAATAATCAAATAAACAATGAGCACAGCAAATATTTTGCTTTTGGATTTGGCAATTTGAACCTTACATTGGAGTCGTTGACACTGTGAGCTCTTTTCAAAACATTTAATTTTTGCATACTTAGAACATAATTAGAATTCTTGAATAAATTTAAATTCTACTTATTATTTTGACATAATTGAAATCGTAACACTCGTTTTCGATATTGAATTGGATTTTTGAAAGTTAAAACTACTATATAAAATTCGTGATGCATTCTTCCTAATTTTACCACATCAGTAGCATTCGGACGTTTGTATGCTGCTTTATAGTATTAAATAATACTTCAATTATCATTGTCACACAGTCTGACGTACTCTTCAACAATTTCCAGTTAATTAGTGTGAAAAAATCACGTAGACAGGTATAATGCCAACAATACAATAATTATCTATGCATTTTTGGAACAAGTCGCTAGCGACTTAATGTCCATAGGTCTAGTCTAATCACTAATGCATTATAAAAGTTGTCTGGAAAATGTACACGAAATTTAACTTGAGAAAAATTATTCGATAATATTTTTTACGAAAGTAAATTATGCTTAAATATAATCTATATTCATATCAAGTAAGTGTGGAATAATATGACGTAATTTCTTTACTAAAAACTTTAACTAAAGACAGTAAGATTTGTTTATCCGGATAGATTAAATAATAGTTTTTCTTTCAATGTTATTAAAAATAGTTAATTAACATACCAAAATATTTGATGCTCAAATTCTCTCATTCAAAACATTTCTTTTGACAAATATTATTGCAATAGATATTAGAATAATTACTCATTAATTTCAAAATACGCAGTAAGCTGTTTCGTATAGGTAATAATATTTAAAAAAAATCGGAATGCATATCTCAATAGTTGAATAAACCAGTGGCTCTTTATGTGAAATGCTAAGAAATTATCTTGTTTTATATGGGTATAATTTATGATATCGATTGAAGTTGCTTGGTGGAATTTCAATATCTTTAACTTCTATTGCATACTTACAGTAGAATGCCTGGCAAAACCCAGATCTTGATCGACAATATTTGTGGAATTATACAATAACTCAAATTAAAATGATGTATGTTAAATAAATTTGTAAAATTTTAGTGTCGCAGAAAATGTCATAAATTTGAGATAGGTAATTAATAATGAATACAGATACCGAAATATTATTATCGATGACGAACAAGATAAGCTGTGTTGTTTTATCTAAAAAAAAATTACGCTGGAAATCGATATTTTCAAAATTTTTCAGACTTACCGAACAGATTGAGATTCTTGAAGTCAACGTCAGCATCCAGATCAAGATTTTGTTTATCTTCCCTAAACGTTGAAGCACTCCGCATCACGCCGACTCCTGATCGACTACTCCTCGCATCGTCTTCTTCAAAAAACGACTGGGTTTCATTGCTTCTTCCATTCAAGGATTGATACATTTGTACAATGAGTGAGGAGTAGTCGCAGACCAGCACCAGAAACAATCCCATCAAAATAATGGTTCTAAATATTCCTCCAGATTCCATCTTGGTTGCGTTGTGTTCAAAAACTAATTCAGTATTTTACATTATATTTTTCAACGTCACTTGGTTTATTAACAGCAGCGTTGATTGTATAACTAATTAGTTTCCGTGTTATACCTGAGGAAATACATAATAACCATAAATTATTTCAATCAATATTTCAGATTTAATTTGATAATCACTTTCTAATAAACATTTATCACTTTAGAATGACTTGATTTAGTTTTTCTGGTTACTACTAAAATATGATATAGCATTTGCTAGAGCTACAACGTGCATTTATGTCTTATATAATTTATAATTGAATTTTAATAATTAATTCAAATGTAATTAAGTTGATAGTAAATTATCGTGAATATTTATCGTAGGTTGTCCGTGTGACAATTGACTCAATTATAAAAATTGCAAGAAACATTTAAAGAAAAAATCAATGACCGTAAAAGACAAAGTAACTTTTTTATAGTCAATTTGTATAAGAATTTATATTAGGTATGATTGGGTTAAGAAAATCCCATTCCTTAACCTTGCTTAACAACATATTTTACTCTAAAGCATACAGTATACAATTACGAAAATGAAATCATGAAAGGAAAAGACGCAATGATAGCTTTTAAAATAATTAAAATTTAATAATTATCGATCCCTAAGTGATCAAAATTTACCCGATTATTATATTGTCTAATTACAAAAAGTAACAAGATTCAATGCTTATAATTAATTTACATTTTTAGCTGTATTTATTATTAAATCATTATACATTTGCTGTGAAAAAATTATATATCTCTATGTAATCAAAATTGACCCTATTATTTTACTGTGTATAAAGGTAAACCAGGTTCAATATTTATAATTAAATTATAATTTTAGCATTTATCGATATATTATTAAATAATTATATACAGACATTAAAGTTTGAAATGAATCATCAATGTGCAAACATTTTTTGTTTAATAAAGATTGTGTCATATCCAAAACAAAAAATATTGATTGAAAAATTACAGTAACTCATCGTCTATTTTAAACTTCAATTGTACAAAAATAATTATTCGTTGTTTTTGTTTAAACGTAGACCATGGCCCTGAATTTATACGTTATACTCAATTGTAAATTATCTCGGTTAAAGTTAACCTAAATATTTGCTCTGTTTGGTTATTCCAAGGACAAAAATCTCGATAATTCATTGTAACTAACTTACATAATTAAAAAAACATTATTGTTTATCGGTTACTAAGTACTCAGTTAATATAACATAAATTAATAATTTTAAACACGTTTTATCAATGCCATTTATAAAAAACTCGATTGAATAATTTGTGAATACAATTGTATTGTTATTCTGCTACTTTTGATCGTTTTAATGTTTTTACACTGTTTGTTTTATTGAATTAATAAAGTGAATCATGATCATCTTATATAGAACTATACTATAATATAGTTGTAATGATTTGCATTATAATAATACCCATCAATGTATTTACATTGTCAATTCCAGTCTATACACAATCTCAGACTAATTAAGAAGAATATGCTATGACGGTGACAAAGCTGCTGATAAGTGTTATCAAAATTCATATATTATTACGGTGACGAATCTTATAATAAGCACTAATAAGCAATGACGTTATCACACATATAAAAAAAGGCAATTATTATTTGGTTCAAATTATCACTTCTTATTACGTTCACAGTTTAAAACTTTTTGATGCTGTTATTATTATTGAAAAAAATATTTAACATTCTTAAAATAACTAATAAAATTATTTTTGAAGACAGTTTTACATAGTTTACAAAGGACTTTTAATAACACGTATCATGTTATAGTATTGTAAAAAGATCGTCTACTAATAAGATTTATTTTTTGTATATTCGTATAAAATTATGTTTACTTTTAGAAACAAGATTATGATGAAAAAGGCACATATTATAACAGTAGTACAATTTAAAAGAGTAATAACTTTTATGTGCTTTAGTTTAAATTTCCTACAAAAAAAATGCTTACATGCTCAAAATATTTTTTAAAGAAAGTAAAGAAATTAATAGAATTGACAGCATTAAATACACAGTTCTGCTGCATCCGTGTGATATAATACCCGAAGATGCCGTAAGGCGAAACCTGGGTCGTTGCTGACAACATACGTGGAATCGTAAAAAATTTCAACAATTCAAATTTGATATTGTAATTCCATCAAGCACGTTCAGTCGATATTATAAATTACATATTTATTCATAACAATAATCCTAATATTTTCACAGCAACTTAAACTACACAAACACACGAATATGCTGCCGTAAAATCATAACAATTTTTCCTTAAGCAAAGGAAGTTCCTTATATTTTTTTATTCATAATGTGTAATATATATTTTTATACCGTATAAAAAATATCATCGACACTAGCCTTTTTGAAATCGTACGCGCGCCTGCGCCCGACGCGTTTCTCTCACTGTGTTTACAGCGTCACTAACTTAAATTTTCATTTCAATTCAACTCGCCGGAATACGATAGCAAACAAGAACTGCCACCTCCACAACTTGTTGTTCTCTGATTGTTTTTCAATCTGCATTCATTTTATCACAATATTGTTAAGAAAATCGCGAATTATTAAGTTATCTAATAAAACTACCAATGCACTCGAATAAACAATCACAATATGTTCATCAATCAATCGGTATAACAGAAGAAGAGTAAATATTTTTGTCATTTTTTATCAAATACTATTATGTTTCACTATCAAATATATATGATTTGTCTTTCGAATCTACGCTTTATGTATCACTTATGAAAAACATAATAATATTTATCAAAAACGAATATCTCAACTACCAATTAAGCATCGATTCATCACCATTACAATAATCTTGGGTGATTTCAAAATATCATTGAAATTAAAGCATTATGTTACTTATTTGCACTGTTATATTTTTTCCTATAGAACAACTCTAAATACAATTTATATCACATATTTTAATTTGAACTAGTATTTTTTAACAACTGAAGCAAAATATTGTATATTATATCTCAAACAGTAGATTTAGCTAAGCTGAATTAAGTTCTGACGATGGTATACGTCGAAATAGACATCAAAAGTGAAATTGTTTTTTTTTTCTTGTTATTCATATATTTTTACGTATTCATATTATACTTCTAGCAAAGCATTACCAATTCAAACAATCAAATAAAAAAAATTATGATGTCTACTGAAGGTGCTTCATGAAATTTCAATATCAAATTTGAATTGTTACAACTTTGTACGATTCCAAACTAAAAGATTTATATTTAAACTGCTATAAAAAAAACGCTGTCACTTTTCTTTTTGACACCACTGAGTTCAATCACTATAAGTCGCAAGCCATATCAAAATTATATTTCTGACGAAGGCCTGTACACTTGCTCGCCAATGACCGCTTAGCGACCACTACGGAATATACTATGTTATTACAAGAAAATACAAATTTTATGTTAATTATTGGTTTATTTATTTCTTAAATTATATACCTGTTATAAAACTGTGTCGATACTGTTTACCCTTTAAAACTTCAATACCATGGAGACTATAACTGAATATATCGTTCTAGCATTGAGCGCTATGTTTATATCCTTGGCTTTTAGATTTTTCGCATTAATAACTTTCCACTGTATTAACAGGTTCTATTCAGTCATACTGTGATTAAATAACATATTTTCATCAGAATTCATTTAATATATTCGATATTATTATGAATTTTAATATTAAAATATTATTAAATATATATTTAATTCATTAATTCAATGTAATGTATTCTCTATACAGTGGAACCTCGATTAACCGTTCTTGCATAATACGTTTTCCCGACTGGAACGCTAATTTTTTATAGTCTCGTCAAACTCCCATAAGAACAATGGTCAATAATCCCGCATTGACCGTTTCCTGATTCCCCGATTCCCCGACTTCCTCGATAAACCGTCTAAATATTTTGGTCCCGTCACAAATATTATCCCGATTGACCGTTTTTATTGCATATTTCTCCGTATCTCGGCAAGCAAGTTTGACACAGCCGAGTGCAGTTGTTATGTCTAGACACGTTGGAATTCGCTGTACATGTAAGATGTAACGCATTGGACGCATGTGCAATTTTTTGGGTTGAAATCCACCACACGCGTATTATTGTTTATGATGCAAATGTAGAGTTGTTTAAAATTCATGGTAATAATGATTCCTGTACATACAAACTTTAAGTCACAAGTTTAGTAACAAGTCTTTGTTCCGGTTAAAGTGCCAAATAACAAAGAAGCAAACTAACATAAAGGACTTTTGTAAAAAAATAATTTTATATACAGTATGTACAAGTAACTAATATCTTTTTTACGATTTTACTTGTTTATTATTAATTGAAGCTTTCCCGCATTCACCGTTTCCCGCAATTACCGTTATTTTTTCAAGGTCCCTTGGAAAACGTAAAATCGAGGTTTCACTGTATATTCAATCCTTTGTTCACCTCCACCAGCTTGTGATTTGGAATATATCATACGAGATGTATCACATAACAGCGGCAGCGTTTTCATACCTCAAGTGAAGCCTTATTTTCTATGTTCTAAAAAATAAATTTTAATGGATTTTATACAAAATTTATGACCTTTAGATCTATCTACTAACAACATCATATATTATGCAGCATCCTACAAGTTTATTCCCTTTCGATATAATTTTTAATTAAGCCATTTAATTAAGATCTCTTTATTCTTCATAGTGTATTTCACACATGCCTAAGCCACATATAAAGTTACAAGATTAGTGTGATTACAAATATAGTATATTGGTGGTGTAGTCGTTATTATTTTGTATTTATTCTCATATTTGACCACAGAACACATATGAACTCTGAGTGCATACATGTTATAGAATGCATGAAGATGGTGAATTGTAAAATCCGTGTCGCGAGTTTAAATTTTGTATGTATATTTTAATCTAACAGTATACACCCATCCCTCGTTTAAAACGATACTCGGTTAGCACGGTTTCAGTTTCGGTGAAAAAATATGTTTCGACGTTTCGTAGACGTGCACACAGCTGTGCGAAATTCTAAGAATAACGGTAAGGGTATTAAAAAAAGGAAATGTCAATATTAATATCCTCTAGTGACAGTGACACAATTTATTTTATCCATATCATTATATATCAATAAATTTTCATAGGTTCCACCTACCTGTTTTTTCTTAATATCTCTATAAAAAACCTATGCCCTCTATTTCATACATTTGTTAGTCTCGCTTCACGCGATTTCGCTTAGCACGGCGATCTATCAGAACCCATCTTCCATGCTAAGCGAAGGATGGGTGTACTGGGATAAATCAATTCAATTCTGTTTTATAAGTCTGTCTCTATGGTCATCTATGCTGACTCTCTGGTGTGTCTAAGTTCAAGCCACTTAATAACCAATAACACATCTAAAGTTTAAAGTATCGCTATGGGTCTTATATCATAGTTATCTTTTCTCCTCGAGTCTAACTTGAATGAATTAATAAAGAGTCAAACGCAATTCAAGAAAAATCTACTCATGCTATTTTATTTATTCTTATATATATTTTATACTGAAAATATGCAAGAAACGAGCCACTTTAAAGATGTTAATTGCCATTTCTTGGAGAAAATACAAAACCGAATTCACACATCAGCTGACACTAGAATATGATATCAGCAGAAAATATTCGCGATAACCGAAACTAGTTATGGCTGTTTTATAAAATTATTGAATTTGTACAATAAATATGTTAATTTTTGATAAAAGTTAAATGTTAACGAATTCGACGGTATATTTGTGAAAGTTCATTTTTAATATCAAATAAAAAAATTAATAACTTAGCAAGTATTTCGCTTCTTTGACAGTAATCTTCAAACTAACTGTATTCATTTCTAAGGTAAAAAGTGAATCTTATTTTAATTTGAAATTGAAAAGTAGGGTTGCATTTTTCCATTTTTACTATGTATCGCTTTAGAATTAATCAATAAAATTAATGATAAATAATGATAGTTAAATATTAATTACGAATGCTTCAAATGAAAATCTCAAAATAAATATCTTATACAGAAGTGAGCCAGTTCTTCCATTTGAAATATCATTCAATGATAATCGATTGCTGAAAACGTAATTCTAGTGATGATTCTCAAACAATTAATAAACGTCCTACATCTAGTAACACACCAAGTGAAACAGTTTGGCAATTAATTTAAATTTATAACACACGTAAAATCAATAAAGATTCACTGATATATTTTGTTGTATTTACTATGATTATTTACCGTATAATATGTAATTATTATATTACATACATATTTAAAGCGATACTACATCGCACATGCGCTTGACCGGTTAGTCGACTTTATAAGTAACCTTAACTAATAGTGAACGTTGATCAAGAATCTCGAAATAATCAATTGCCAATATCTAGCGAATAATAAGGGCAGTCTAGCTAATAATAATACAGCTTTACCTCGATTGGTTACTCAAACACGCAGTAAAATTTAACACCGTGTTGACCTAACAATGAACTGTTATTGAAGTAAAAGGTTGATTTAAATTCAATTTGACATTGTTTATTATTGTTCAAAAATGACACAATGTTCTAGTAAACCTAGCGAAGCGGTAGCATCTGTACTTTGATTACAGTAGAAAATAATAAATTGATTTTTTTTTTTTATCATATAGTCGCAAAACATTGACGTCATTTCAAAGCAGTTCGATCTTTTTAGAACTTTATTACACTTCTTTTGAATAGAAAAAGTTAACTTTTTCTCCACAAATTGTAGATAAATAAATAGTGATTGGAAATTTCCTTATATTTAAAGGATTTTTTATGTTATTATTAATATTTCGGGCTATTTTTAAATGTTTATGTGTAACCCTTTGCGGCGCCAAGACTTAATAATTCATATCTCTTAAAATTGAGTGTCGTTTCAGTTTCTATATTTTTTTAATTTTATTTTGATAGTAATAAGAAAGTCACTTCATCTCACGATTTTGGGTCCATTTAACCTTTTTTTATTTTTTTTCTTTCTTTCAATCATTTTATTATTTCTTGTGGCCTTCTTATTTTAAAATAAGGAAGCAGTTTTCGTAGCAATCTGAAATTTTAAGTCAGTCATGCCGAATTGTCGTATAATCAGTGCTTCAGGTTACGATATGATGGTCAATGTGTCAATTTGCCATGAAATTGTAAAACGTCTTTGACATGCTCGATATTAGAAGTTTTATACAAATTTAATGCTATATTTTATATACAATTTGAATTATTAAAGACTTGTATGATTTCACATATTTTGTTAATGAAGTGATAGTTCTATTGCATCCGTGTGATAAATACCTAAAGATATCGAAAAGTGGCAAAATTCGGGTCGTAGGTGACAAAACATATGGAGTCGTACAAAAATTTTCAATAATTCAAATTTGATATTGATTTCACCTAGCACATTCAGTCTATATCATATATGATTTACTGTCACATTTTAAAATGAACTATCATACCAAAATGAGCACAATCTAGAAATATTAAAATTTGCCCTACGTTAGGCACCAAAATAGCCAATTAAATGTAAAGTCGTTTTCCTTGGTAGATTGTCATTTTCATTTTCCATGCGTGATTGCAAACATAACATCATTGATCTTTCACATGTATGAATTTTATCAATACTTACAACATATTTTTTTTTTATTTGCATTGAATATGCAAAGATATTTATTATGGGTTAACTTTTCAAGATGACCATTTAAAATGTAAAATTATTACGCATTCTGAAAAAATCATATAACCACTTCCGATAATCAAAGTTCAGAAAGATCGCATCGGGCGGTCATGAGGTCGCAGAATTTGAATTTGAATAAAATGTAATATTGTTGTACGAGTATAACAATGTGCCAAATTGTGCCAACAAAAGTTTTTTTTCATTCCAGCATACAACACAAAATCAACTTAAATAATTATTCATAAAAAATATAATCTTATAATTGTTTTGAATATATTATCATGACGCATTTATACAATATGTTTTTATAATTATTACAATTAAAATACAAACGCCAAAAAAAGTAAACAGAAAAATTTATTTATATTTTGAACAATTTGCTATCGATATATTTTTAATGGATTAGAAGAAAAACACGCAATGGAAATATTATAGTACCTTTACTCAGTCTGATAAATATACTTTACTGTATAACAGAGAAAAGTTCAACAAATAGCTTCCTTATTATTTCGATAAATATACTAGTGAGTAGAAATAATTGAAGCATTTAAATCATATTTTACAAATAGAATAAATCAGTTGTATAGCAAATTTATTTTAGATAAACTGAGGTAGTTTTTTTGGTTAACTAAAACATTTATTTAGAATATGTTTTGAATTTTTAGCCTAAAATTTTGTCCGTTGTGTTTTTTCAACTATTTATATGAGATTTTAATATTATTAAATCATCTGTTATTTATTGAGCATAATAGATTTGAAGTCATTAATCAAACTAAATCCAAGTTGACATTTTACATATGATACATCAAAACACACACTTTTAAGTGAGAAAGAATAATATTGTATCTGGTGAAAAACAATTTTCATTTAATGAATATAATTAACTTAAAAAAAACATTTATATTTCGAAAACATTTCACAAAAAAAATGATTTTTTTTATCGGGTTGCGCGATGGCTTAAAAATGTTGCGTGGATTTTGCCTGATTATAATACATAAATAGAAGAAGCTTTATTTTCAATTGATTGATTGCACAAAGTAAGCAAAATTAATTAATTATTACCACTACTGCGTCGACTTCGATAATTATAAATTTTTTGTGCTTAATTACTCACAGTAGTTTTTTTTTAGTTTGTTTTCTAAATGAAAAAGCTACTCAGTGCTTTTTCACATTTAATGTTAGTTTATTCCTATCAAAGTTTTTCTGTATCAAGCAACGTACAACAAAAATTATTTTTCGTGGCATTGCATGCTTATGTTAATACCGATGTAAGTTATTGATTACAATTGCCACACCATTAATTACACAACAAAAATATATGCTAATTAATTTAAATTAACAGTTCCTCGGTGCAGTCGCCAGTATCTTTGGCTTTCATTACAGATCTAACGAGTTCGAATACCAGTTCGGACAACTTTGTTACGTTGGTGATTGTTTTTCTGTTAGAAAGGATGGATGTTTGCAATATCGAAAAATTACGATCCTTTAATACAATCTAACGGTCAACTAGCTGCTTACTTTGTACGTTCTTAAGAAATAGATGCTGAGCAACTGAATAATAAGAAATCATTGTTATTGGAAACTAAAACACCTCCATTTTCATGCCATATAAAATATTTTAGTCGCGGGTATAGATTAAAAAAAAGCATGTATTTATTATTTTGTAAAAATTATTTTGTGGTAAATGAACAAGAGGTTTGTGGAAACAGAAATTTGTTACATTATCAATTTTTTATTAAACATTATCCATGCTCACGATATTTCAATCATGTTTTAAAAATTATAAAAATGTGAAAAAAAGTAGGCAGGTAGGTAGATGTTTTAATTAAAATTACTTAAGATTGATTATTTAATATCTTCATTGAATAAACGTGGCAATAATCAGCAGTAGACAAAACAACTTGTAAAATACTTTTATCCAGAATTTGATTAAATACAGTTTATAGTGTTATATAAATATTCATAAGTCTAATGCTGTTTAACTCTCAATAAATCTATATTGTTCATATATTCTGTTGCCAATAAATGATACCGTTTTGGCGCAGTCCAAGGTTATTTGAAATATTTTTGTATTAGTCAAGATAGAAACTAAAAAACTATTTCAGGCTTTAATTCAAGGATTATGATTTCCGCCGGCCTACAAATAATAAAAAAAACGTTTTACAATATAATTGGCCGTTTTATCGTTTTAACTTTAAAATAAAAATAATTTTAATGGATCAGTAGGCTTGGTCTAACTTTATTTTACGTAATACATAGCGATAGCTATTTAATGCAAAAAGTTTGACATACTAAATTATAATTGCATGCTTACTCTCCAAAAAAGAATAACGATAATCTAAAATGATTGCTTGCTGGGTATTATATTTCAAAAAATGTAATAATAAGTTTTCGAAAATCTTAATATTATTAAATAAGTAAAAGTTATCAATGTTTTCATTGACCAACTCATTTTACCACCGAAATCAAAAAATGTAATTAAAAATATTCAAATTAGTCAAATGAAAGACCGTGACTAATTAAACAAATATTTATCAAAATCGCTGTAAAGAAAATGTAAAATTTCTTCATCAGAAACAAATGAAATAAACTTTATAAAAAATCTTCCTTCAAAAATTGATAATATATATTTTGTATTAAGAGTGTACGAATTTTAAGTAAAAAAATAATTTTTTCAATCATAACATTAAAAAGTATTTCCTTCAATTTTTTATGATATTTTTCTTTCTTTTAGTAATTAAAAAAAAACAATATTGGCAACTTATACATACAATATGGACAACCCAATCGATCATTCTTGCATTGACAGTTTTTCTTTGAAGAGCTCTTTAAGAAACGTCAAATCAAAGTAGCATTGTAGAATATAATATAATATTCAGTGTTCCACACTCAACGCAGAAGAAGAAAAATTTCAAAGTATATTTACAACTGCGTTAATTCATTTTAAGTAATATCTGTATTTACTAACAATATTTATTTTTTTATTCCAACCAGTACAAGCCCATAAAATTTGCTGTCTTAGGTTATATTGGTGGAATAAAAATAATTGTTGCGATAATTATAAAAAAGAAAAAAATCATTTATAGTATTGAGTCTTATAAAATTAAGTGTTATAGCCAACATAAAGACATAAAATCTGTATGACATAATGAAACCAAATGTTGCCTTTTTGTGTTATTTATTACGTCATAGAAAACGGAAGAGATCTTTTCTATTGCTATGACCGAGACGTTTTTACTTCCTGTCTAATTTAGACTACAGCGTTATAGGCCGCATTGACTTCCGCGTTATCTAATTTAATGCGAGTTGCCACAAGCGAGGTTTTAAAAGATTTGTTCTGACCAAAATCTCGTTATGGTAATAATATGAATATCAACTGAATTTTGTTTCGGAATAAAAACACATTAAACACAGGCACACCAAATATAAATTAGCATTTTTTTCTAAATGCATAAATGTGCGTAAAAATTTAAAAATTTGAAACAGTTACATATATAGAAAATTTCCAAATTTTGCATATTTTTTTTAAATGTTACTGGAGTGTTATGTTGATCGTTATATATATTTAGAATATGAGAATATATTTAAAGCAGAGAATTTTACCAGTTTATTGATTGAGTTGGCATTCACTCGGTAAAACTCCATTATAACACGGTGAAAAAATAGCAATGTATTTTAGTTCTACAAAATTATTTTTAATAAATATAGTTGATAGCTATTTCGGCTAAGCTAAGCTTTCAAAGTCAACAATAACTTAGGCAGACATCTTAAAAATAGTAAAGATAAAATTAATAAACTGGACAGAAGCGGTATTTAAAAAATGTCCTGTGGCTCATTTTTATCCGTTTATATCGGACAGACAGGTAGAAGTATATCTACTCGAGCTAAGGAACATGTAAGATCATTGAACAGTAAAAAAATAGATTCAAAATTCGCTAATCACGTTATTAATGAATTACATAATATAAATTCAAATTCAGCGCCTAAATATTTGCATCTTTGTAATAAGGGTCGGAGAATGACACCTTTGGAACAGCTGGAAATCAATAGACACCAATTATCACAAAGGATTCTTATCGAGCAAACTAACATAATAGTATCGCCACTTGTCCAGCCGTTATACAAAGGGGTGGTCTGATTTGCTTTCATAAGGACCACTTCCGTCCCACATATAATCTTATTGTCATAGACACCTATTGTTTCATTTAGAATTTTGAAAATTTAGTGTCATTGTGTTAAAGTAACAAGCTAGGCCGTTGGAACAGGAAGAGGATGTGTTGTGTGCCTTTTCTGCACAGCTATATATAGATAAGCGAATGTTAGTTTAAGCATAGTTCTGACGATGGCGTGAGCCGAAATAGCTATTTTTGTTAAAAATAATTTTGTAGAACTAAAATACATTGCTATTTTTTCACCATGTTAATTTTACCAGTTTTAATGTGTTAACGTCTTGGCGGAAAGATTTGATATTTTAATGAATGGAAAATATTTTTTTGTCATTCTTCCACACTTTTGAATGTAATAATGCAATCAGTCATTTCTCAATGCGACAGTTATTAACTGACCAGAGTTATATAATAAAATGCGGAATTACAACTTATGTTTTAGATTTATAAATGGGATTTTAATAATTTAACTCCATTTATATGTTTGCTATCAAAATAACTCACAGATTTCTAGCGAAGCATTTCAGAAATCGATATTTTGCAAGTCACGTAACCTCCTGATTTCGATTACGGTAACGTATACAATGATGCAATCAGGAAAGGACTTATATTTAGGATGTCACATTCGCTACACCTAGTTTTGAGTTTTGGGTTGAAGGAAGGGATTATAAAAATCGCAGATATGCACATTTTTAAAAAAAATCCACTAATCATTCGAGAGTTTTTACGGGGACTGGAATCTGTAACCGGAACCGAACAAAATCAATGCTCAATTGCGTTGATGACTTCTCCATAGGACCAATAAAACATGTAAAAAGTACTATTTCAATTACAGACTTATACACTATTATTTAAGTACGAATACTGAAAGTGTTTATTTACCCAGTCAGTTGTAACCAATATAAAACTTTAATTTATTAAATGCCGGAACACTTTTTATAAATAATTTATGGCTCTCACGAACTGTAAAAAAATATGTATGTCTTTCCTGATAATTTTCATGTCTTTATTATTACTTAGTAATTCTATCACAAAAGAGTATCTCTTCATTAGGAAATACTTTCCATTAATCTTTTATTCAATTACGTTACAAAGTAAAGTCCGATTGTATGTTACATAAATTTGAATTGAATTTAAAAGTATTTTTATTCAAACTCTTATCTACTCGTCGGTTTGTTGTGATATAATGGTTGTTGTAATCAACCATTCTGCAAAAACCTTATGCATCTTATCTAAGCGGGAGAATATGTGAGCGGTAATATTAATCTCAATGTCAATTCTTAACTAACTGGAAACCAGAGATTAAAATGTTATGAAGAAGGCTGAGTTGCAAGTTCATTAATCTTTTAAGAGTTCTGGCCTCGAATTTTTTTCGCTGTTTTTATCATCACAGTGTTTTTGTAGCTCCGAAATCAGTGACGCGATAAAGAATAAAAGTATTGACATTTAATGTCAACCTATCTGAAAAAGAAGCATTCCAAAATTACAGTATTCTTTGAGTCACCGATGGATTCATTTCAGAATACTTTTGAACAATATACAACAAAATTAAATGTTATACTATTTCAACATTTTTTTAATAATTATGATCATGGCCAACTTTAATGTAAGAAAAAGCATATCGACTAAATGATAAAAATTAGTTTCAACAGGACAGTTTTTATGAAATTTAAATATATATTCATATGTAAATGTAAAATAAATGATTAATTGAAGCTTGATCACCTTTTTTAAATGTTATTATTTGAATAGTAAAATCAAATATACATAACGTCAGACTAATTTAAATTTGAGCTGTGTAATTAATGATTTTTTAACTGACAGTTCTGTTGTATCCGTCTGATAGAATACCTGTAGATGTCGAAAGGCGAAACCCGGGTCGTTAATGACAAACCGTGTACAAAGCTTCAACAATTCAAATGTGATATTGAAATTCCATCAAACACCTTCAGTCGATATCGTAAATTATAGACTAATTTAAAATTTGAATTCATGGTTTTAATTGACGATTGTTTGTGAAAATACGCTGTATTAAGAAAAATGCATTTTTATCGTACTTTCAGATTTTATTTGTATATGAAACCATGTTTCCTGCTCCTGCTTAGATTTTTCATCAGATAATAATGCCGTGATGAGCGAAACCGTTAATTATCTTTATTAAAAAAAGTCCTAAAAAATATTTTCTTTCTTTGATTATTTCTTTGTTGCTTCACATTTTAGATCTGTGTATTGGTAATATGAAACAACTATAATTTATCTTTTCGTTTTAAAACCAACTACTTTTGATACCTAATTATAATAATATTCTACGTAGCAATCACGATGTATTAGCATATTGTTTGCGGGACACATGAAATAATGTTTTTGCAACTGAATTAGCAAATGCAGTATTACATGTTAATTTCCATAATGAAAGTGCCTGTAAACAATTTGGCGTATATAAATGATTATACATTATTATTAAAACTGATTTAATATGTAATTTTCTTACTAGTAATAAATTGCATAGTTCCAGTATCTTAGAAATAAGTTTCGTTGAGTCTTAATTGAAGGACATTTGGTATTGAATTTCCATTCACTCGTGTTAATAATATGGTATAGGAGATCGTGTAAAATGATGAAATGGGTTATTTGAAAGCATATTGGTAATTTAATTTTGCTTGAAAGGCAATAATTTTAACGAGATTAAAAATAATCATATGGATATTATTAGAATATATAATATCGTGCAAGCATGTGCGTATTTTAAATGACCCAAATTGTGTAACTAAGGCATGTGCAATTAATATTATTCAGCAGGTCAAATTTTAGTAAAATTGTGTTAATTACAATTTACAACCACTTCAATTGAGATATAATCATTGGCTTTTGGGGACTTGTCGTGAGAATTTGAAAAAATCATAGACACAAATATTACAGCGTTTTTCTACCAGATGGCGCATTTTAAGCGTCGCCGAGTGGTAGGATATTAATACAAACTACTGTATATATCTATATAGAAATTATGCGGGGTAAATAATTAATGTGACTTGTTCAATTGAGAACAGCTTTAAATATGCTGTATATCGTTTTTAAGTGACATTTTTAATTTCTTATCTTGTGCTACTTAATTCCTGAAGTATAATTAATTTATTTATATTATTAAAAAATCATTATTCAAAATATATTTCATATAATGCGCGAATATAATTTACTATAATAATTTTGTTTATTTTCAAAATATTATAACATGCTATATGTGATAAATCTTTCGACTAAGCAAAGGAGATAACCAATAATGACTGACCTATCACGAAAAATAAAAATAAAACACTGAGTAAAAGACATGTAACAAAATATTATCTACATGTATTTTACAAAATCACGTTTGGAATAAGGAACAATGGTTCAATTATGTTTGCTACACTTAGCATGACAAAATCTCACAGAGGAAACATATAGCAGACAACATATATAAACTGTGGCCCTGAAGAAAGTCGTACACCCGTGTGCTGCCTGGAAGACGTTAGTTAGGTGTCAGATATTTTATTTTACTAAGTTCATTGCGCATTTTAAATTAGAAAAGGTTACAAGAAAATGAATTAACAATACAACGAAAGAGACGCTATTTAAAAACAAACACAATTATTATCTATAATTAGCTAACAAACATTATTTAGTGGCCATAAAGCATGGCAAATTTTTTTTTAAATCAACTTCAACGAATAAAATAATGATTTAAAAATATTGCTTTTATAATATTTAATTATAATAAAATGTATTTTTAAGAGAGCACGTTTTGTATTTTAATGATGCATTGTTGGTTGTAAGGCAAGTAAGTACAATGTATTTAATTATCTGATCAATAAAAAAAGCAGGGTAAAAAATGCAACTCCGAAATTTACCAAAAACACGACCCCGTCTCTGACATTGACCAACAAAACAACTCGGACCAAAAAGAGTTTATTTTTGTCAAGTTTTTTTCCTTTTCATATCTATTCATTTGCAGTAAATTAAAGATTAACGAACCAATCCGGCAAATTGTATATTGAGATATTCTTAAGAACCGTCTTATTGAAAACGTAGTTAAAATTGCTCATTTTTCACTACTCCAATTCCTACCAAAACACCGCGACTCTACGATTTGGTGTCCGAATCTACAGCCCTGAAAAAATATTATAATTAAGAGACAGTTTATTTCAACGCGTTGAATTTACTCGAATTTTTTTGATAGTATTTACCCTTGGTATATTAATTAAATTATGTTTATCTCAAAAACGAATCGACACCTTTGTTGATTATTTGGCTTCTAAGTATACTCATGCGCACACTCTATCAGTGGTAAGAACATTTCTCTCTCATGGTTGATATCCCCTGGTATAAGTCAAGGATATTTGAATAAAGAAAAGAAGAACCGTGCAATGCTGCGGCAAAATGAAAATTGTTTTTTTTTTTTTTTACTTCGTTGGCGTATTGATAGATGCTGCTATTATATAAGGATTATACATTAACATAACAATGTATGAATTATAACACAATCACAGATAATCGCAATTTTTCACATTAATATCAAAATAGAAGCAAAGTGTAGTTGGCTTATTGAATTTATTATTCATACAGTATTATTTAAATAGATTCTGAATTAATATCTTTTTTAATTTAATAATGGAAATAATTGTATACTTCTTGTTGTATAATTCAGGTTTTTTTAAGACGAAATCGTTGTTAATATTATAAATTGTTACATTAATACTTCGTAAATAAAAATATATTTGACGGATGTAAGATTTATGTTATTGAGAAATTAAATCACCTTTAAGGTGTCAGTTTTTGATAAACTTGACGATCAATATCGGTTTTGCTCAACACGATCATCACTAACCAATCATGACATTTTAATCAGTTGATAATGCTTGGGATGAGCGAAAGCGGTCGTGATCTTAATAATAAAAAAAAACTATTTTAGAAATAGTTCTAAGTATTGTGTTTTATCATTATAAAAAAAAAAATTTATAAATTCAATTATTAACGTCATTCGTTTAAAAATTAATTATAAAAAAACTTATTATTGTTCTTATTTTTAAATAAATGTTGAACATGTATATTTTTTCTTAAATGAATACATTATTAAGTTATTTGTAGAAAAAATCTTAATCCTAAAAAGGCTATAATGATTTTAACCTAAATAAAAAATATTTTTTCCCAATTCCAACAAGCCAGAAACGAAACACGAAGTCTATTGACGGTATATTTTTTGCCTGTTTACCAAAGAATACTGTATAGCAGTCATACTTGCATTTTTTTACTAAAGCGAATAAAAAAGAGTGGCTTTGTACTGAGTGTTATTAAAATAGAATGTGACATCTTTATAGAACATCTATGTCTGCAAGTATATTGATGTCATATTTTTATCATAAAATATTAATCTAAACACCTTTTAGTAAATAAATAAAAAAAGACATATTATTATATTTTTTATCACATTATTATTTATTATTACTGGCAATACCAACTTTGCCCACATGTGGTGTATCAAAATCGTATTCTTTATGCTTTTTCATTTGTATCCCAAAGTTTAATTTCCTGGTAGCTTATTGTTATACTTTAATGATAATATATTGTTATATATTTCATATGAAAGATATATACAAGTTCCAACATTATTGTATGACTATTATATTATAGAGTGATTAGAATAAATACAAAAAATATTTGTCACAATTGTATGTGTTACATAATGTTGTACACATCAACATATATTTTGCATTAATAAGACGTCTTGCTACTAGCAACACGCATAGTGAAATCACGATAATGTGTAATTGAAAAGAGATTTTTTATTGGTATACAATAAAGAAATATACTATGTAATTTTGAGATATTTTACAAGTTGTAACATAATAAATTAATGATCCACGTGCATACAATGCTGCCATTTTTTTTTTATAAACATTGAGTAAGTATTGTTTTTTATAAACAATGAGAAAATTCAGCCATACAAATGGATTACAATATACACACTTTTAAATAGGTTATATCGTAAATTAAGTTCCTACATTCACCTTGATTACCTATTCACACATTAATTTATATGAATTCAGTACTAAAAATATTATATTTAACCCTCCCAGCTCGGAAAGCTCCGTGTTTCGAAAAACAAATTACTGCTCCCGTCCACCGGGCTGAGATCTTTCAAACTCATTTTGAAATAACCCATAGTTAACAATTTAAATAATAAAAATAAAATTTTAGAATTTATTCCTACAACGTATTTTATGATCAGGACTATAAAATATATTGTGGAAATAAGTACTAAAAATGTATTTTTATTATTTAAAATATCATTTAACACCTTAAAAAAAGTATATATATAACAAGTGAAATAGAAGTTATGGATAAAAAAAACAAATGTTTGGTCGTTGAGCAGGCAAAAGTTTTAGACAATTAAAATTAAAACAATGTGACATTCTAAAATGCAATAAAATATATTTGCAAAGGAAATTTATCACTTTGCAAGTATGTTTTATCATAGCAGTTAATCAGTTGGATACAAAGTCTTTAATTATATTGTTTTTTTATATATGTTAATTTATGCTACACACACGTTTTACACTGTAAATTTAATTACCAACAGTTGACTCAAAGCTTGCTATAATGAATTATTATTTTGATATTTATAAATTTCATTACGACAATTTTTATGCAACTGTTTTATTTGAATGTGAAAGTAATGATGCTTCCACAAAGAAATTTATTATATAATCATATTTTTAAAACTAGAAATGCGGATAACAATCAACTTTTTTGTATTTTTTTGATAGTTAATATAATGTTGATTATAGTAATATTATCAGGTAATGAGACATGATTCAGTAATTTTGCTATTAAAATATAATAATGTAATTCAAAAAAAAAAATGGCGTGGTAAAATAATCATATTAATTATGACATTAATTCCGCTACTTTTACAAAGCTTTCAACACTTTTGATCGTTTGCGTCATTCAATTGAATCCGTCATGAATTGAACGGTCACTGGTTCAAATCCACAAAAGTAAATTGATATTTCAATCTAATTGGAAATGAACATTGGATTGAATGAATATATGAATATATAATGATATAAATATATAATAAACATATCTTCATTTCTTAAAATAGACAATATTTGAAACCAAACTGTCGAATTTCAATGGTATTTTTTTATTATTCTTATATACAATCGGTTGCCTATTTCTGATCCATAGTTGAATGGCATAGTAATTGCATTATTTTTATCAGTATACAAAATAAAATATTATTCCAGGACCGAATATTTTAAAATTATTGTAATTCAGAAGTGTCATTTCATTTAATTATGGGGACAATGAGGAATAATAAGGCAAGTTTAATACAAAAATTGACTTATATACGAAAGCTTTATCATTAATATACTTATATTATTAAAAATGAACTATCAGCACTCTACAGTAAAGTGTTTTAATAGTTAAGTCGTTAGCAGTCAGTGAGTTAAGTGAATTACGCAGGAGGGAAATCGTAACATATTGACCATATTCGGAATCATTTGTGTATAAGATTTTCTTTTTTTTTAATCAATCCTGTATTCAAATCAGAATTTTAGAACAATACCTTTCAATGCGCACAATGCGCTTTATGAATAACAATTGTCCAACAGCTAATATCATATTGGTATACGCAAACAATCGATAGTTTGCCTAAACAATGCTAACTTTTTTAGCAGGAAACGTGACAAAACATTTGATTTATACACCGAAAATAAAAGTAAATCTATTATTACGGCACAATACCGAATGATAATCTGTATTAACGCTATAGGAAATGCTCTGCCGCTATGACATTCGCTTATGTAATTTTTATTTTTCGTTACACTGGCGTAGTTTGAATAATAACTGCTTCCCAGTTTGCTCAACTCTAGGTAAAATAAACATTATATCCTCTGTCACTCTCTTTCATATTTATACAGTATAGTGCCAGAAAAGATACTATACTTGACTTTTATAAAGGTGATGAAATGGAAGTGAAAGTAAAACAAACATTGCTGGGTAACCAGTGGGCAATAAAACAGCCTAATTTAAAATAATTATTTTTTCCCATAAATACCTCCAGTAACCGATGCTCATTTATTATGTGATGTTTATAATACGTGCTTGTTTTTACTTCGAGTTAGCTTATATGACTTGGAAATTTTGAGATAGGATACTAGTAACCAGGGCTGTGGAATCGCAGTCGGGGTCGTAGAATCGAGGTGTTATGGCTACTGTCTTACCCAATACATCTTTATTATCTATGGAAATTATTGTCTATGGATCGGGGACGATTTTGAAAACATCTCAATGAACAATTTGTCAGATTAGTTGGTCGATCTTTAATTAAATGCACATAAATAGGAAATATTAGAAAAAAATCTGACAAAATAAAACTTTTTTTAATCAGATTTGTGTAGATATGAACTAAAAAGTAAAAAGGGTTAGTATATCTGAATGTCAAAAAAGTGAAAAACAATCAAAAAATTATCAATATGAGATAGTATGGCGGGAAGTTTATGTTGCTAAACATTTTTGACTTTTCTAATATTTCACATTTGTGTCTATATATCTTACATAACCTTGAGTCACATGTCAAAATACGCGTACTCGAAAGAGCTTTAAATTGGAGGCAGCCACTTAACAATCAAGATTTATTTGAAGGTATTAGACTGAAAAGAACATTTCAAATGTGGTCAGTGTCACTTTCAATAAAATATTTTAAATGACGCAAATACTGACAAAGCGATAAAAAATCACATTACTTATGTGACTGATGTATTTATTAGATCGTAATAAAATGTATACTATTATAAAAAAAAAATCTTTTAACCATTGCCATGCTTGAAGATTATATTATATATGTATATTATTAATTACAAGTTATACGATGGGGAAATAGTTTGAGTTTTTAATTATTCTTAAAATTATAAATGAAAACACTTGTCATTGTCTTTAATGATTCCACATTTCTTTTTTGAAAAAATAAAAAAATAAAATTACTCTTTGACCAGCCTCAAATTAAGTTGTTCATTCAACACACCCTATCAATGCTCGTAAGATAAGTTTCAACATTGGCACAGTTTGAAGTGGGAAGGGCGATTTTTATCAATGGGTTGTTAAAAAGCTCTAAGTTGGCGAGTGAACTAGAGCTATTATAATGGACATTGTAAATAATACTGTTTCTTTTTATGTATTTGAAGTTCACATACGGCTTAAGATCCGAGCTCTAAGTCCGTAATTATATTATAGATAAGTACGATTTTTTTATCAAGAGCTTTTTCGGTAACCACAATCAATAGTGCTCACTCTTTTGAGTGAAAAATGACCGGTAGCCATTGAATATTCTTCATGGTTCATTCAAGTTTTGAATGGGTTATTATCATGATATTTCGCGTGTTTTATTAAGTTTATCCGCAATTACAGATTTACATTCAACAATAAGAAGTTGAGGATCGTACGTTTAAGTTTTTTTTTATTTCAATAGATAGAGATAGCAATGATACTACTTACTTACTTGATTTTACTTTCACCTTAAATACTTCATTTTCAGGGTCTTGTAGAAAATGGATTGTCACAATGAATTTTCATAGGTTCTCTGCTCACATATATTAATGCTATTTTCTGGCTAAAAATTATAACCACGCATAGAAAAATGATTGCTTATTTATTTTTTCACTGTACAAGACATTTTTGGTACTCAATTAGTTTAGACAATACCCTCTTTTCTTTAGTAGTGTATAAAGCTATGCTTAGTTTTGTTAATAGTCTTGACAATGACGGACGCCGAAACAGCTATAATAAATCATTTACAACTTTGGTATCGCCAAATGGTTTGAAATTTGTACCTTATATAATAAAATTTACAGATAAATCACGTAACACTAGATAATTTTATGTGAAGGTAGTAGAAACCGGTTATAAATAATGATGTATCATTCTGATTACAATACAAGTACACACCGGTGTTTTACTAGCCTTACACTCCCCGCGCGCTGTATGTTATAAATATAAGCCCTCAGTAAATGTATACGGAGGGCAAATTTATATTGTCTCGTTTAACTCTTGCAAAACAATATTTTTTGACCTAGTCCACCACTGTTCTACACTTCTACTAAAATGTTTGTAAAAATTATTTCACTGAATTGTTGGAATCGTTAAAAAATTTACTCGAAAGATTTCTGGCTTCCTTAACCGAAATCAAAATCATTGTTCTTATATATTATCCGATGAAAATATAAATAAAACTTTTGGACCTATAGTTTTCTCATCGAGTATATGATGTCTAATGACTAAGTGAATATCCTCCATAGCATTAACAAAGTAACTTTAACATTAGTACTTTAAATATATATCAGATAAAGGCAATGAAAAATGTTATAAAAAATTTCAAATATGATTGTCTAACAATAATAATTATTGTATTATCAAATATGTTTTATCAAGTCTTAATTCTATAAAAAATGAACAGATTTAAAAAGGCAAAATACGTATTATAATTATTAAGTCACACAGTAAAATGACTGTTTACTTTAATTGTCTTAGGATTATACGTTTTTTACATTATTATTTGTATGACTTCTATTCATGATTTGTACAATTTTCATGTGTAAAAAAAATAATTAATGATATAGCTAATATGGCAGATTTTCGTGTATAACAATCATTAATCAATACCACACAATAAACAAAACAACGTTCATTAGCACGTGTTTATTACACAGAACTTAAAGTTAATGCTATTCTGTCAATTATCGATTTGTTAGAAGGATTAATGGCTTCATAAATCATCTCAAAAAATTATTTTCGATGACAGTGTCAAGCCAAATTGCATTATTTGTTAGATAAACTCATATTATATTAAATTATCATGAGAGAAAGCTATCTTGCAAGCATAGCAGTAATTAAAAAAAGCATTATGTAAAAAAAGTGTTTTGTTATTTGATTATATATTAATATTTTTTGCTCTATTGAACTGTCATATTTCAAACCAGAAGTGTTAAAACACGTTATAAAGAAGCCATAACTCAGATTATTAAAAAAAAATAAGATTTTTTATCAATATTAATTTTTGTATAATACAGTAACCGTTATGTGTACAATCGTAATTATATGTAGTGATTTTATGAGAGAATAATTACATTTATAATACGGAATTATATCAGCTGTTAGTAGATATAACATAATATTTGACAACTTTCAAAGTTTTAATAAAACAAAATCAAGGCCAGGCCTTCTTAATCCTTGACCCGCGAGTCACATCTGGTTCAATTAAAGGTTTGTATGGTCCTTTCGCAGTTTTAAACATTGTATAGATTTTGATAAATTAAAAAAAATAATTGAATATCCTAATTGCAGGCAGTGTGATGTTTTCGTAGTTGATAAAGTATATGAGCAAATTATCGAAATCTTGGTCATCAAAAAGAAAAAAACAGCAGTATTAAAATATCTCTTAACATTTGAGAAAAGATAATAGTATACCCTATTTTTTTGATCATTTAAATTCGCAAATATTTTCAGAAATCATTTACTTTCGAAAGTCGAGGCCCACCTGTATTACAATATACACATATTTTCATATGAGGTATCTACCATTCATTCTATTTGAAGTTGCGAAATAATGAATTTTTTTTTTCTTTTAATTTATGTAGAAAAAGAATTCGCAAGATTTTTTGTTATATTTTTTATGTTGTATTTCACCGCTGCAACATATTACCGTTATTGAAACTAGTTATAAAATCTAGACTAAATTATAGAGTAATTATTGATTATAAAGAAACCAGAATTACTTATATGTTGTTATTATTTTAATTATTTCTAACTTTTAAGAGTTCTTACAACTTTTCTTCTTAAAATTTTAAAAATACTTTGTAATGAATAAGAATGATGTATTGTATTTACTTTAAGTAATTCATAGACTGGATTGAGATTATTTTTATAGTATTCCGATATAATGTGATTACAAAAACAAAATATATAGTTTTACTAGAATTTAATGGATATTTTGGAAGCTGTTTCAGCCGCACGCCATCGCCTGAAAAATAATTAATTTAGCATAGCCATACCCTTTAATAGCATTATGATGATCGAGTAAGTGAAAAATATATAATCTATCATTTCCAAATCAGAAGGCTTACTCTGGTATAGTTCTCACAATGACGTGAAATGACAGAAGCAAATTCATTGAAATCTTTTAAATATGAATATTTTATTATTTTAACTTAATGTTGAAGGTAGTTCAAATTGTTCCACATGAAAAACTCAAGCAATTTGGCTCTATTATTTCATTAAAACTTTTTTGATAGTTATGAAAAAGTATTGAGCATAAAATAAAACATAGTCTTTATTTCATTTCATGTTGAAAGAGTTTCTCGTCAAATTACCGTAGGACTTTTAACATAAATGATATTATCGACTTACGTAAAAGTTTAGTTATTTAAAGTCATGAGGTATAATCGTTTTTGATTATTGAAAAGTTTCTTATGCTTTTCAAACGATGATGGAACAGTTATGAGATTGTTATCGAACACTCTCTACTGTCTCCTGTCTGTTTGGTAAGTGCAAAATACTTATGAATGGTAGTTGATTTGAAGTGAAATCTCTTAATCACTCAAGCGAAAAAAGCGGCATATCAAAAAGCACTTTTGGTCAGTTAATTAGAGGCACACAAATTTACATTTATTCAACCCTTTAGTTGCGAAAATTTGATTTGACTGTTTTTGGTTAAGTACACTTACACGTGTACGTATTATAACATGCATGGTATTTCGATGATAGTGGATTAATAATACCAAAATTTACTGTCAATTGTATTATAAAAATTTTAATTTGTTTTTATTTAGGATTTTTTTCAAATTATGTATTGGAAATATATATATATATTTAAATCCGACGACTAAAGCAAGTTATTATCGGTTAAAAAACGTTTTTTTATATATAATTTTACTTTTAAAAAAGCTTGTGCATGGTATTTTGTAGTGTATATTTTAAACTGAAAATTAGGTAAGACTTGACTTATTTTGCAATCAATGATTGAAATGATTTTTTTTTGTACATATAATGATATTTTTTGGATTATCATGTCATCTTTAAATTGTTATATCTGTTAAAGTTATAAATTTCATACAACTTATGATGTCGACTGAAGGTGCTTGCTGGAATTTCAATATCAAATATGAATTGTTAAAACTTTGTACGATTCCACATGTTTTGTCACTAACGACCCGGGTTTCCCCTTTCGGCATCTTCAGTCATTCTATCAAACGGATGCAACAGAAATGACGCACAATAAACAGTGAGCATAGTCTATATACCAAAGGTATTAATTCCAGGGCAGCAAAATCAATAGCAGCAAAAAAAAATGTGATAAGTTTCATTAACGATTAATATTGTTAGTGCACAGTTTTTTTTCTTTTTTCAAACGTGATTTCATGGGCTTAATTTCGTCAATTTAATAGAATATTGATTTAGAGAGAAAATAAATAAAAAACCATTAATACCTTCAAAATCTCAAGTACTATTTGGTTTTGTGTGATGATAAATGCTAAGATTTAAAAATGTTTAGTTAATCAAAAAATGGCATTAAGAAAAAATTCAATTCAACTAAAATTAAACATTCCAATTATGTTATAAAATCTTCACATACAAATTGATTATTATGAAAGTCTAATTCATTAAAATATTTTTGTATCGCATAACCACTTCCGTATTTAAACACTTTATCATTATTATTAAGTATTTGCAAAGTGTGTAAGTATGAAAAGTCATATGATTTAATGAGGCTTTATAACAGATGAGGTGTCTTTTATTAGACTTGCAAATAAAATTTCTTTCAAATGATTTCGGTGATTAGAAATGACGTTACACCTTATATAAACGTCTCTTTTGATTGACTATACTAAAGATTACTAATAATACTGACTTTTCTATTACAAAAAGCGTGAGTATCAAATGTACGTATTATGATTCTTCACTAGAACGTGAATATTGTTTTGATTACAATACATTCTTTATCCAGTGAAAGTTTTTGTTATTGTTTTACCCTCGAGCTCAGAGAGGGCCAATATTCTACCAAAAAAATACATATACGAAAGCTCGGACAAGAAATATCTACAATAAAATTATTTTAACATATTTTTTATACATAAATTGAATTCATAGATTATATATCAAAATTGCATTCCTTAACACATCTTATGTGTAATGCAAAAATATTTTCCCTGTCAAAAATCGTTTGATAAACTTTTTTGTTGTTGAATATCCTAACATTTTTATTCATAAACAATGCTTGAATACAATGATAGATTAAGTAATTTACAGCACTTTTCGTATTTTTATTCGTAACAAGTGTTTCATTGTTTTGAGTGACAACGAAATAATCAAGATCAATTAAACGTCAAATTAATTCCATTTTGATTCGTTACAACTTTAATCAAATAACATATAAATCGGCGTAATAATAATAAAAAAAACTTACAGCGCATTCACCCTATATTTAAGGTTACGCATCAACCCTTATCAATCAAATTCGAAGCATGTAACCTCTTAGCTAATAACACCCATTGAGATCAGAGGGTAAAAATTTACCCCAATACTTATCACGCTGTAAATAAACTAGTTCGAATTTTTACCTGCTTGTTACGAAAAGAAAAAAATAATGTGTTCACTGCTTCAGATCATATTTAATAATAATATTTAATAATAAATAATCAAAGAATATGGCAAAAAATTAAAAACCAGTTATGTATAACATGTCAATTATACTTAGTCATCAAATGTGTATAATATTCATTGTACAATCGAACTGAGATTTTTTTACTATAAATTAATAAAAATTACTTTCAAACGCTTTTTTAGGAAGTTGTTGAACTGGTACAGAATCGGCTTGCTACTTCAACTGGAGGGGAAGGTATAAAGCATTGATTGATCTTAACTACATTCACTCTATTATAATAAAGTTCTACCAACACAAAAAAAAAATCGAATTTAAAAATCGTATCGAGATCATGATCATCATTTTCAATAACAAATAAATGATCGTGTCTGACATGTGTTTTGCTTCGGTCAAAAACTCTTAATTATCGAATATTATTTTGTAAAAACATATTCTATAAAAGTTGTATAGAGCTAATTAACACATACTGTTGAAGTTAATGACTTCTAAGAGGAGATAATTTGTATTACAAAGTTATCTTGAAAAGTGCTATTGGCAACTAAATTGCAAACTATAACAGTTTCTCAGAAATAAATTGCGATAAAATTTGACCCGTAAGTCATCTACTGAGAGCTTTAATACGCAAAAATTATCACACGATTATTAATAATTCTAGTTCTAAAGTTATAACTAGTTTTTGATAATAACCATGTGATAATATTCGATATTGATATATTACTGATAAATATACTATTATGATAACGGTATTTCGTTACGAAATAAATTCTCGTGTTATCATCACAGAGTGCCAACACTTGGTTCCTTTTTCAACATATTTTCTAAAGCATTGATTATTTTTTTTGTGTTTACCAAATCTAAAAACAATATCAGAAATATTAAAAATTATCTGATGATTTCATACAATTCGTATTCTTTCACTGTTTATTGACTATAACAGTCAACACGTAGACCAGAGTTATGCGCCGTGAATGTTTGTTCTAATGGGGCATCGTGTAAAGTTTTCTTTAGAAAATATTATTAACATCATTTCATTATATAATGTAAGGTCACATAAGGTTTTTCATGAGATAAACAATGTTTTGATTTGGGGCGTCGCGAAAAAATGTTTTAAGGGCGCCGGAAACCGAAAAATGTGGGAACCCCTGACTCTGACTATAATTAAAATCAACGTTAAGGTATGCCGGGCTTTACGCCGAGCTTGGTCGTCGTCTTAGTGCTCAACGTTATATTATTGGATTCGTACTCTAAACCATGAATATCTTACCGTATCTGAAGTTCTCTCACGCTCATATGTTCTTCAAATTAAGGCGGCTGTGATCAGTTAATCATAAGCCTAGCTCTGATCCCATACTTCAATCTTCACGCTCTTCTAAGCATGAGGTGTTCAAAGAAGTTATTTCGTGGCCCCAGATTGCCCTCATCGATCAATTTCTATCCTTGTGATACAACATATTGGTCGCATGTGTATACGAAACATTGGAAACAATAAAAGCGTTTTATCGATCATACTAGAAACTAGAAAGTAGTGATTTAATTTCACAGTCTTATAAAAAAATAATTCGAACAAAATCTAGAAGGTGATATCCTAATATCCATATAAAATGAGCCTGACTGTACTGTGTGCAATATCGAATTCCGGACATGACATTTGGCTCCCTTTTTACGCGCGTTCACCCTATGCACACGCGTTTCGCGCCAATAACCGCGTGACAGACAGTGCGGACAACTTGCTAAATGAAAATGTCACTCAGGTTGGTCTCAACGGGCACTAAATAACATTCCAAACAGTATTAATTCGTGAAATAGTTCAATTGTTGTTACATGATGTGCCTAGTGACGCTATTCTCGTATACAGATGTTACTTTTTTGTTAATAAATAAATACAAAAATCTTTGCCAAGCTAATTACTTTACCGTTATATTGAAAAGGGCTAGGTTTTCATATGTAAATAGTAAGATACATATTTCCTACATACTTTATTATTAACCTGTTTATTTACATATAATAAGATATATTCTACTAACCAAATTCTTACACTCTTCATAAATGTAAGTTTGTGAGCCATAAATACAATTATAATATAAAAAATGAGGTTTTCCTATTTGCAAATATACAATAATGATAGTACTTTGCTCAATCACTCACATTGAATGAAGTTCTACTATATATTCATTGATTCGTCGTATGTTTATCCTGATATAAATTAACTTGAATCTTAAAGTAAGACACTATTTTGATGTTGATGGGTAATCTATAAATACTTGATTATTTGCAAAAGTGTTTAATTTTTCACAATTTTTAAACAATTCTGGCAAATGCGTCCATAAATAATTTGATAAATAAAATAGTTAAGCGTTAAAATTAACTGAATTGTTCAAAAACAAGAATAGAGTTATTATTATTTCATACAGAGTTATTATTATAAATATCTTGAAATTATGCTATAAATATATTTGCCAAATGAAAATACAAATGTAATAAAAAGTTTAAATCTACTAACGACACTTAATTTTTACATCTAAAGCATTAATTATCGCAATAAAATCAACTACTCTATAATCCTAAAATATTACAGCTGCAATTCATTATCTTATTATTTCAACAAATTTTCTACTCACAATCCTCATCTATAAATTTAAATGAGAAAAAAATTCTAATTAAATTTGCACCCTTACTGTGGCCATCCCCTTTGAAATCTCACTTGTCAATGTGATACAATAATTGTATTGTGTTATTCCTCTCTGCCACATTTCCCGCAATTTGTCAATTACTTTAACCTTTTAAATTGTATTTATTAAAGCTTTCATAAAAATCAAATAACTTAGACGTAAATGGATGCACAAAGCTGAATTAAAACCAAACATATATGATATAAGAATATGTCTCTATAAATATAAGTGTACGTTTAATGTAATACTCTTCTCAATATAAGTAGACAGTTATTAAGCCTATTCGAAGTAGTTATTCCAAGAATGATAAAATTCAGAATTGCAATGTGTATTTTTCAAACATCACAAAAGCTTGATCGTAGCAATGAGCTTTACTCATCGTGATACATTTATTCGTAGAAGTCGGCTTTTTTCAAGCCTGGACTTTGATTATGATTTAACAAAAAAAATCTGTATCCCACATTTTATGAAAGGTCATTGATAAAACCATGGGCTGTTTATTTATTTGGCCAAGTCTCGAAGTATCGAATATCAATTTCTTGTCCGCAATGATTGAAATAATGTGACGAAAAGGATATATAGCAGCATACTAATGAAAAATGAAAAAAACCTTTTAAAAATATAGCCCTCAACACTCGTAGAAAGAGGAAAAATTGCTCACTCTTAAGTACATTGATAATGTTTAACGTAAGCTTTTTCACCCCGATTTATGGAAAGCTCTGATTTTGATTAATTTACCACTATAGGGGTGCTACAAAACAAAGGTCCCACCGAGATTTGAACTCGGATCGCTGGATTCAGAGTCCAGAGTGCTAACCATTACACCATGGGACCTTGACGAGGAAAATGCGAATGAAACGCATTATAGCTTCCGGGAAAAGCTTGAAGAGGCTTTCGCGCAGACGTCACGTGGTACTTTTTGGCGCTTGCGCACTCTGGGAGCAAGAGCTTTTCCGCCATAACCATATTTATTCTCATCAAAAACTTCAATGAATACTAAGGGATGAAAATTATACACGTTATATGAATTGATACAACTATAACAAACATATTGTGATTTACCGTAAAATGTATTCGTATTTTTATAGATAATAAATATTTTGAAACAATCATACCCTGTAAAAGAAATTATAAAGTATATATCAATTGATTCAATATTATTTTAGTCTATAACTAGCCATATTTGTTAACTGCAAACACTATGTACCTTTATCATTAATCAAAGTTCTTCAACAAATCAAACTTTCATATCGTTATTGTAACAGGCAAACAAAAGCTTTTCAATGGCAGAACTATTGTTTAAAATAATTTCCATCTAATTGAAAACATGATTTTAAAATTATCATAATGTGACAATTGTTTTGCATGAAAAATGGCAAAGTGTAAAAATTGGCAGTCAACACTTGCAAATTAAAATAACCTCATACCTTCCCTAAATTAGCCAATTATATTATTGTGTTGGATACATGGGTGCCGAAAAATATTTTCAGATATATTTACCAAAGATCTATCCAGAAAGCCAGTCTCTCTAAAATCTCAAAAGCTATTTGGGACAGTTTCGGCTTAGAGAGTTTCTGATCGCCAAAAACATTTTGATGCAGTATTATCATAGATATCTAAGTGAAAAGAATGATATATGGAAATTGGTTGATTACAAGCGAAATATTAGAATTTTTTTGTCCTTTCTCGTTGCGTGTGGATTTGAATATATCTTGCGATGTTAAAGGGATTGTAACATGGGTAAAAAAGTGGCAAATTGGCAAAGAAGTCAACTGATAAAGCTTGTAAAAAAACTTATTTTGCCGATTAAAAATAGTTTTTGTATAAATTCGCTTTCCTTCAATTGGAATTATTCAAAATTCAAATCAATAACGTCGAACCAAATTTAAGTTCTTCTCAGAGGCTTCCATATGAAGAGTTGAACCAACCTACCAACAAGTTGATTCTACACTTCATGTGTAAAATAACCAGGCACTGAAAGCTCGAGATTATAAATAACAACGAAGTTCTCATTTTGTTCACCTATTTACCGAAAGAAATATGTAGTGTGTGGTAAAGTACATTTCTCTTATGGTGATCAAATTGTGAAAAAAAGTAAGCACACATATAGAAAAAACAATCGGATACACTAAAAAAAGATGATTCTAAATTTACTTCTGAACCTTCTTCAACATAATGATATCCATATAACAAATTCCATAGAGAAAATTCTATCCATTTTTAAACCTACTTCATGATAAAGTATTTTACATAAATATTACAATTTCAACACCGTAAAAGCCCTATTCATGCGGAAAATTAAGCTCAATATTAGATATATGATTAAAACCTTTGAGTACTAGGTAGCTAATATTTCCGATAAAAATATCGTATTTGAATATAAGGCGAAACAAAATCACAATGGAAATAAAGACAACGGTTGTAGTCAACAACAAAGTTATGGCGTAAATTAACCGGTATTTATGTAAAATATAGTAACGGTTGTGCAGTACTATCATACCATATTTTTTTAATAAATATACTACTGAAACATGAAAGACGATTCGAAGATATTTGAATGAGTCGAGACAATTGAGTTTCATATTGTATTTTTAAATGGTATTTTTTTGTTTCTGTCAATTTTAATATACTTAAATATTGTTATATCAGCATACTATGTTGCAAATTTAATTACTTTGAATAAAAAAACAATTATATAAATATTTATTATTTTATTCCAATGATAATAGTCTGCAAAACATTTTTGGATTTTTTGTGGTCCAGGGATGTAAAAAGGTTAAGAAATTATGATCTAATGTACGCACACTATCATATCTTACACTCCCATTTTGGTTTAAGCGTAGAGCAAACTCTTCGTAGTACAGGTTAAAATGGATAAAAAGCGAACTCGTAAGATAACTATTGTATTAAAAATTAGATTAATTATTGGAAAACCCTAGCGTAAAAAATTGATATAATAGATACTAGCCGAAAAAATAATGGCGGTAAAAGATCTTATTTTTCGTATTCTAAAATTAAATTTCAGCTATAATATCAGTTTGATTTTCTATTCAAAATCCGGAACGAATAATAATCGTTGCCTCGGATGCAATAAAGTAATTCCTTTTTTTTACGATTCTAATGCCACTTTTACGATTGCAAGGTTATATAATTTAAAATCACAACGAACGCGCAATGTGATTAAATTTGGCATTGTTGGTGAGAGATTGGTATCTATGATTCAGACTATTTATTGCCACATGTAAAAAATATTTGGATGGGCTACGACTCATGGTTTTCAGTCAAGGACAATATAGCAACCCTTTGTGATATTTTTATCACGTTTAAGATATTTTATTGATTTATTTCACATGTTATGTATATATATGTATAGAAATATTAATATTCCATACCCCGATGATATGAATAGCAAATTTTATTGTAATGTAATAAAAATTACTACAACATTATTTTGAATTTTGCATTATGAAAAAATGACCCCTTTTAGGGTGGCATACTCAAGGATATAAAAATCGATATATTAACAAAGAGGAGTTGAAAATTATTAGAGGTCTTATCAGTACTGTTAGTCATACATTTTGTCCAGACGCAACTTCCTTCAGAAGCAAAGTAAGAAATAAATCTTTGGATACGTTTTGATTGAAATTTTGGTACAGTAATTGCTTTCAATCAAAAACATATTGACATTTTCTGTTGTCCTGTTTTGTCGTATTCTTCATCAAATTTGAATTGTTACAGCTTTGTACGATTCCACATGTTTTGTAACTAACGACCCGGGTTTCGCCTTTATTTTTTTTAAATAGCGGGTAATACCAAATTTTATTGAGAAAATAACGTTACGTTTAAAGATGAAACATATACACTGGCAATAAAGGTTGGCTGAAGACTTACCACTATAGTAACCCCACTGGAGGAATATAGATCATAATCAGTCATCGTAAAATAAACTGCGTTATATTTCCTCAGTTTCATAGGAATAAAAATAAACATCGTCAGCATTTATTCGAACATAACGAAACAAATAAGAAATCTCTTTGGAATATCCAATCACCATAAACGGAATAAAAAATAAAATGCCCAATAAAATATTGAAACTTAAAAAAGGCCTTTATTTGGAGAGAAATTTACCGTAAGGGGGTATAATGCACTCCGGAACGTTTATATGTTTTTCCGCTTTTAAACTTGGCCTAAAATAATATAATCCTATAAAAGAAAGATATTAAACTGCCATAATTTCCGGCACATTGAGATGCATGTTTTATGTGCGAATATATAAATAAAATGGGGTAGAATATACCCGCAATGTCGATACAGGGGTTAATAAAAATCTGAGGAAACGATTTCTTTTTGTATACGTACTAATCCTTCACCTTACGATTTAGTTGAATTTTTTTGTTTTATTTTTAAAAACAGAATTACATAAGGCGAATGACAGAGCGAGAACAACTGAATGTTCTAACGATATCCTACTTGCGTTTTCATATCAGTCAATTTCAATTAAATAATTGCATCTATTAATCTTGAACCGAATATCGATAAAAAATTAAATGATTTTAAGTATCTTTAAATCGTTTTAAAGAATTCTTTAAGCCATATCGAAAGTTTTATCATAGAATAATTCAATGAATTTCTTCATAGGATTTTTTTCGTGTTTATCCCGAGAAGTAACAATTGTTAATATATAGATACAATATTTAAATAAATAATGAATTATTACTATTTCCACAACTTTATAGTATAAATATCAGATTCGGCTTCACTTATTTAAAATTTATATAAATAGCGTTGTTTTAATCGGTATTGTATCAGATGGTAATGTCCACAATGAACGAAAGCTGACTAAGGATTGTGATGTGTTTATTTGGATAGAATACCTTTCCAACAAAAAGTGACGGTTAACAACTTAAAAGTGACGTAGGTACTTACTATTTGCCAGCAACTGTCTTAAGTGTATGTATAAGTGTTCAATAAAATAGATTTCAAATATTAATTTTCATCAATTGATAATGCTCACGATGAGCGAAACCGGTCCTTTTCATAAAATATATTGTGGAAATAAGTACAAAGAAATGTGTTTTTATTATTTAAAATATCATATCTTTCCATCAAGAAGTGACAGTTAACAACGTAAAAATGATTTAGTCTATTGTTTCGCCAAATAACTTGTTTTGTCTAGCCAGTAAATATTCATAAATATAACTGAAAAAGTATAGTTTTTTTAAACCAAATAGTGTGAGCTTTGACACGTGTTTCGTTTCTTTGCGAAGCATCTTCAAAAATAAAAATTCATATATATTTTGAGTGAATAATGTAATCAAATACTCGATTTATGTCACCATATGGCGTTTACCAGAATTTTAATCAAAATATGGCGTTGACGTTCATGTTTTGCCTATTTTTTATTGGTAATGACAATTATAACGATAATAATGATAAACTAAATACGTCCAATGAGGATGCATAATTGGAAAAATGTTGTACTAGAACTGAGTTACGCAACTTCTGCATGAAACGTAATTGAATACTAAGCAAATTTAACCCAATGACTGCTCAACAGTTGAGATGGCAGATTAAGTGTGTTGATAGTTGATACTCAAAAATATAATAGTGCTTAAACTCGTATGAGAACAAATTTGATTAATGAACACCAAAAATACTGATTTTTTAAGCATATCATATATAGTGTTGATAATATCCTTAACGTTGCTCAATAGGAAATGGGTTCATCACTTTTAAATTGTTAACTGGTGTGACTTATAGACATCAAATTATATTTAAATAATGACAAAAAAAGTATTTAGCAATATTTCTTCAATTATCGGAACCATTAATACACAATCCAATCTGATCTTTAAAACATAAAATTGTGAAAAGTAACATAATGTTATTCTTTGTTTTAAGGTAAATTAATTTTCTCAAGCGCGTACGTGATACGGAATAGTGCAGAATGGTACAGGCAAAGTTTGTGTATCACGTACGTTCATATGCATAGGACGGTTAAATTGATGTAAATCGTCAGACATACTATATTAAGAATAGGCAATACCTAAATATATTAACCCGCTAACTGCGTATATCTAAGCTGCTGAGATGACCGATTGCAATGTATAGATAGTTCACACTAAACATATAGAAAATAGAAGTAACACTATCAAAACATTCGAACAACTTTTAATATTTCTATTGAAAAATAGTCAAATTTTTCTGGAAATTCTCCATGTGTAAGGAAAACACCGACATGACTGAATATTTCTTGAAATATTCGGTGTTGAAATATTCTTCCCATCGAACAGTATGCAATGGGTTAATGAAATGAATGATTGATCTTGTTAAGTACTACTGACTAATTCAAATCTATCTTTATCTAGTAGATTTTCGAAAAAAACAAATGTAAATAAATTAGCATAACGATTGATTTACTCAGAAAAAATGTATTTTATATTAGTCAGCGAGAAATACAAACACATGTCCGCAATATTTACTAAAATAAAACTTTTCGCTTACACACAATGACATTTCAATGCCCTTGCACAAAATCGTTTCTAACGCTTTATATACATATTTTATCCTTGCCACATCACGAGACTCCGTGGCGCAACGGTAGCGCGTCTGACTCCAGATCAGAAGGTTGCGTGTTCAAATCACGTCGGGGTCACAGTAGATATCTCTTTTTTTGAATTTTTTTTCAAGACTGAATAATTCTGATATAAAACCTTTTATTACAATTAATTTATACAACAAGTAACTATTTTAAATAATAAAAACACATTTTTTTAGTACTTATTTCCACAATATATTTTTTGATCAGGACCGGTTTCGCTCATCGCGAGCATTATCAACTGAAGTCAGTTCAGTTCATCAGTTGATAATGCTCGCGATGAGCGAAACCGGTCCTGATCAAAAAATATATTGTGGAAATAAGTACTAAAAAATGTGTTTTTATTATTTAAAATATAATGCCTTTCCATCAAGAAGTGACAGTTAACACCTTAAAAGTAACCAAGTAACTATATTAGAAATTTGCTAAAAGCTTACGAAATATTGCTGTGATTTCGTTAGAATATTTTCGATTATTTTCTCACATTGATCCACTCAAGCAGGCTATCATCTGTCTACTAAAATATAATCATTATTATAATATATTTGTATGTCATTCTTCTAACAACCCAGGACTAGTATATATATTGTCTCAAAAACGATTTCATCGGTGTGCCCATCGTTGAGACGTAATTCAGTAATGAATAAAAAATATTATAAAATTCCCCTAGTTCTGTCTAGTAAGCCATTTTCTATATTGAGACGCGTCCGGGTAAACAAAATAAAGATAAACGTATTAAGTGTGAGTTTTTCCGATCGGTTAAGTAAGAAATTCAACCCTGATGGTGTATTATACGAGCGAATAAATCACCCTGTATTATATGGCCCTCTTAAAAATATGACAGTCACTACCGATTTTACGATGCAATGAGGAGACCTGTTACATAAGAAGATTTTTTAATAAATTGTAAATATCGATCAAAGCAATGACAAATAGGAATATATCTTTCGAATTTATCATTACAGCTTATATATTTAATCGAATACATAATATTCAAATAAGCATTTCCGCTAATTTATAGGACCAATTATTTCACGATAATTTTTCTTTTCTAAGGTTAAGCTCTTACAAATCAAAGCTATACAATTGAGTCATTGCAGAAAAAATGTCAACATACATTTACATATATAAAAATATTTATATTTACAATATTTTAAAACAATTCAGCGCCATTGTCTTAGATATAGTGATTTTTATAGAATCGTCTCTATCAATGTATCCATAATAAATTGACGGTCAATAAAAATTTCTTTTTTAATTACAAAAAATTGTATAAGCTCATTGATAAAGCAAAAATAGGCAACTGCACTTTTCATTCGTCATTTTTATTATTAATGTAGTTATTGGGTATTAAAATACATACAATATTATATACGAGTCACAAAAAAAACAGTTTTTTGCATGTACTTTGAAATTATTAGCGAGCTTATCTTATCTCGATGGCTATGAAGATATGTGTAAAGATTGTTTTATTTTGAAACCGTTTACCAAATGAAATATCTTACTAACGGTGTAATATTCACCCATTCTGGAGAGTGAAATGTGTTCGGCAGAACACGCCTTATGCATAAGACTCGAAGAACTAATTTAAGCATATTTTTATTGCATATAAATCTGCATCCAGAAAGTTTACGTCTTCGGATCCGTGAATGCATTGGACTCATCCAATTGCGAAAGATTAGTTTGATTTTAAAAGGGGGCTTTGAATTTTATGATATTATTTAAATTTCTTCGTTTAACGACCGGGGCTATGCCAGTATTTGTACAGGAAGCTTAATTTGACATGGAAAACTCGCTCGTAAAACGGCACATGAAAACAATGCACTTAAATTTATGCTTTCGTGTAATTTTCTAGGCGATTTTTAAAAATAATAACAAAATTTTTCTCTTTTATAACATCTCCAAAATGCCAATGATGATACATCTATATAACTGTCTTACATCTATTATAATGCTCTGTGAAATTTCATAAAATAATAATTGCTATTAAATCTCAAATGCTTCTTTAAATCCACAACGAAAGTATATTATGTATGACCAAATTCTCTCTTATGTCATTATAAATGACATTTTAACAACGGCCTTTAACATAATATTACAACATATCCCAAGAACATCTACAATCGATACTAATTTTATTAATCAAAACACAATTTTTAGTTTAAATGTTCAGAATATTTTGCTTTGAATTCTCTATCTTAATTACCATTCTGCAATATTCCGTATTACGTACGCGCTTGAGAGAAATAATTTACCTGAAAACTGTAAATCGTACAGAATACCCACCCGTCTCAACAACGTGTGACTAGAAGTTTTCACAAGTATTTTTTTAAGTGCAGGCGAGGTGTGCGATCAGTTTTTTGATTTTGTAATTTTCTTACTTACTCTTCAAAAGCCAGGGGCGCGTCATCGTGGTTTGTAAAAAAGTGATATTTTTTTTAAAATTTTTCTCGCAAAAGTTACCTGCAGGTAGAGCGGTAAGCGACAGAATAAAACTTTATCGACGATATTATAAAGTGAATAATTAATAACACGGTGAATAAATAGCAATGTATTTTAGTTCTACAAAATTAATATTTTTTAAGATATAATTGATAGCTATTTGGGCTCACGCCATCGTCAGAACTATGACGAAACAGCTATCAACTAAATCTTAAAAAATATGTGGAAAAAAAATACATTGCTATTTTTTCACCGTGTTATAATGAAGTTCTACCAAGTAAATGCCAATTCAATCAATGAACAATTAATATTAACAATGATTACACTTTACTATATAATTTGTGTATCGAAGTCTAAATTCACGGATAAGATTCATTTTGAATAATTTTCTAAAATAGCTTGTATCAATGCAAAAATTTCAAGACATACGTGAAGGAGAATTGCCAAAATGGCATATTTGGATATTTTTATTAACACCGTATGGAAATTTACTCAAACCTTGATTATAACGGTTCCTCCACTGAACGGATGGAGCTGAACAAAAAATCTCGGAAGATCAAATCCATCAGGAAAAACTCAATTATGGTATTCATTATGTAAAAATTATATTGAATAATCTGCAAAAATTCAAATATATACAATTTTTATAGATGTATCATTTACATATATATATAATGAATATTAAATACAATCGGAAGATTTCATTTACTGTAAATTTATATAACATGCATCTTAGTTCTGCCGTTGTAGGAATCCACAACTATATGAAAATAAATACCGTGCTAAAAATGTGGTATATTTACACCATTATAATATTTTTCTGCCAAGAAAATTATAATTTAAAAAAATAATTGGTTTTGGATGGAAAAATAAATTAGTACAACATGGTAACTACAACAACAGTAAAATATGCTGAAACCGTATATGCGGTGATTTATTATAATACATCGAATTAATAATAACATCAATAAATAATAACATTATTTTTTTGCCCCGTAAATATAATAGATCCCTTTCAATCCTAAAACTTTTACAAATATCCATTATTTGAAAATCGACATATGAAACATATTCATATTTAAAAAATACCAAATAATATTATAACAACAATTCAAGTTGTCCATATGTATAGACGGTAGGGTCTGAAATTTTATTTATAGTAAAAAACAAGAAAAAAACCTTTAAAAATTGCCATATTCTACAAAGTTGTAACAATTCAAATTTTATTAGTCATGAGTCCATACACGATATAATATACTTAAAGGGATGAGTTTTAAAATATAGAAATAAAACTTCCCATTATTTAGTTAGCGCATATAAGGTAACTAAATTGGAAGATTCACTATGTGAATAAACGTATATATATTATTATAAGATAAACATGGAGAGTCACGAAAAGAAGTCTATGACTTGCATCTTTCACCCTAAGCGGAAAGCATCCTCCAGCGAAAACAATTAATTTGTTGGCCTTCCTAATTCTTCAGAGAATTGCCAACTTCCCGCCATATTGCCCAAGTTCGCCTGACGTTTTAATTTAAATGAATTTCGCAATTACTTGATTGATCGCTGAACACGGAAAACCCATCGTGATGACTCTAGTTACGCAAAACCTCTCGCTTGGGAATAAAAAAGAAAAAGCTAATTATCCTCTGAACTGTATAGAAGAATCTAAAATCAAACATAAAATATTGAACAGTCATTACGCCCAATCACACGGTGCTGTTTCGTTCCTCGCTCTGTAATCGCACTGTATTTCTTTTTGCGTATAATTTATCCTTAAAATAAAATAAAACTGTTAACTTTCCAGTAACACTTATTGTATTATCAAGTGTGACACGCATTTTGTATCTGCAATATTATTTATAATAAGCATTTTCAATCTGTAAGATCAATGTTATGAATTTTAATTACATATCCAATATTGTATTCATCAACTGTTATTTTGAAAACTCAGCAAAAAACAAAACTATCTTTTCATTATTTCGACCCAATTATAGGTAAAAATTAATAATGTATAGTAAAAATCAAAAAGCATGCATTATTTAAAAGTTAATAAATATTACAAATTGTCAGTGACGAATTGCGTCCTTTTATTATTTTACTGTGGTGACCCACTGGACTAAGCAATTTATTTATAAACTTTACGTGTATGATTTTATTTACATCAAAAGAATTTTATAATGCTTCGCTATTATTTTTAAAAGCATCTCGGCTTTCATTAAATAAATTTTTAAAAAATTCACGTCTATTGCTAATATAATATATAAATTATATATTTTTATAATAATAAAAAATGCTTCTAAAGATTGTGACCTGGCAAGAAATTTTACTTCCAAAATTAAAATCTAAAATAACTTTAGAAAAAAGAAACAACTATTTTCACGGCTCTTGTTTAATTAGTTTGCGATAAAATAAACTATATTAAATTAAAAAAATGTCAGTAATTTTCAAGGACTGACAATTTGTAATTAATCTCTCATAAAGTGGTAAATAAATTATAAATGTTTTAGACGTAGCCCATCTATGGTGTTAACTGGCAGGAGTAGCAGAAACTCACTGCGTCTCTGTATGTAATATCGTCATCACGAAGCTAGTGAAAAGTATATTATACTAAGATAATACTGTCAAAGTTTGATGGTGTTATGTAAAGAAGAATTTTACGATAAATATTTCAGCGGTAAGAAGAAATTATGAATATCATTTAAACAAAGCAGATGACTGTGTGACTCATAATTTTTAGATACATAAAAAATAAAGGGGTCACTATTCTTTGACTATTAATTTTTTAATCATACCGCGGGATGGATTTTTCTGTCTAAGGTAATCGCTTAGTAATGAAATAGGGTCCGAAACCATTCAAAATATTTTCACAGCAATCCAGACACGTGACCCCTTCACGTGTGTTAGATCGAATTCACCACAGGTGTCCTTCAAAATGGCTATTTACAATTTTTTATGATTCCTCGTCAGGTTTTTTCAATTCAAAGATTTATATTGGGGGTAAACTTATTGTGTTATTACATAATTGGTCATTTTAATGTGCGGTCAAAAATATTCCCACGAGATTTTCTGAGCTATATCTTGCGATAAAAATATAATAGATGGCAAGTTAAAAAAAGTTTTAAGTCATATTTATAATCTGCACAAGTGATATGTTTTTGATTCGATAGGTTAGTTCTCTCAGTACGTGATATGACGATGTAAAGAATAAATATATTTATATATGGTATATCTGACAAGGACATGATGCTAATTTATTTATTTATTTTATTACAACTACACGGTACAAAACTTACAAATTATCAATTCAATGCTTTTGCACCGTAACATATTAACATATTTATATTTAAAAATATAAAAATTCAACAAATATACAGTAAAACAATCAACAAGGATTGCAAAAAAAAAGAAAGTCAACCAAGTAAGCTCATGAAATGTCTACTTGCTCTTACCATTGGCAGACTGGTTCTACACTTTGGAAGAACAAACAAATTATGTACACGATTTATTAAAAAAATATCCGGAACATACAAATTGATATTATTAAGGATGTTAGAATTCTCATTTTGGCCTCGAATTAATTACTAATATAACTATTGACAATAGGGTCACAGATATAGTCATCGCCCAGTCAGGACAATACTATATGTTTCTTGGAAGGCTTAAGACAAACTAATAACGTCGAAAGTTAATAGACAACGATCGAAAGATTTTCCTTTGTGTGAAAAGGTTCTCTGAAAATGAGTAAACTTGATGAAGGCATCCTTCGATATGTTTGCAAACCGAGACGTTAATTAATGCATCCATGCGCCGTCAATAACTTGATATGCATGCTTAAGCATGTCCATCTTAGTTAATAATAATATAATCAATTCACACAGTAATCACCTTGCCGGATTAACATGCGGTTTGGTGAATATCTGAAGGGCAAACATACGTCATAGATGACGTCACGATGACAGTTACGCCTCGACGTCTCAACGAAGCTTTCATCCGGGTGTCGGATAATGTTGTAGCTCACACCAAGGTCTACATCTTAATTCTATAATCTTATAATATTGTATTGCAATTATCATTCACGATATTGATAATTTAAAGTAGCATAAAATCAAAATATTTATTAGATAATTTGAATTCATATCGAATATTTCATCCTAATTGAATTCTTATATTCTAATAGTAAATGTAAAAAAATGCAATATTTACATAAAGATGGAGTTTTTTCTCATATTCATGGCGATAGGTATCATTAATAGCACACGTTGAGAGACACTTTTGGTATATAATTTAAATTAATTTTCATTATTCCACGTATTAGGTTACTATAATAATTGTGACATGTATTTCGCCTCTTTCAGAGGCATTCTCAGACAAGATAATATGTGTTTGAATAGACTGAATTTGAAATTTTAATGGGCCAAGATGCATTTTTAAAAATACAACTTAAAACGAAAAATAATTTTTCATGGCCCGTCCCGGAAAAAAGTCCCGAAATACACCAGTACCATGAGAAGAATCCTCGATCTGAGCCCTTCATTAATAAAATATTAAAATATTAGAAAACAAAAAGTATTCTTATATATGATTAAAACCTCTTGGGCGATTGAAGTAAACCATCTATAAACAATGGAGATTTCGAAGAGTTCATGGAAAATTTAAAATAATCACTAAAAAAACACTTATACTTACTATTATACAACAGTTCAACAAAATTGAAATTAAAAATGTTAGTATGAAAGTCATATGTTATACCACGTTGCTTTCAAGAAAATATTGTTTTTCAAAAAAAAAGTAAATATAAAAAAAAAAAAAAAACATACAAGCGTATATTATAATGAAAAAATTCACGATATCAATTTTTGACAAGTAAATAATTTTTAGTTTAAAGGGAATCTACGTAATTCACTCAACAAACGCATCAACATTAGGAAAAAATAACACACCTATTAATTATTATTGACAATACGAATAGTTTTTTAAAAAGCTTGGTTGCTGTTGAATTTCAAATGAAATTTGATTGATGGACCTTTTTTCTAAGTAATTCACAAAAATAAAACACGAACTATCATTTAAGTTAAAATAAAATCATTAATAAGGGGGTTTTATTGTGAAACCTGGTGATTTTACTCCGACAAATGTATTTTTAAGCTTATACTATTGGGTTCCGTGACTCTTTGTTCCCTATTTTAAGTTAATAGTGGAAACACTTGGAACATAATTATTATCTGGTATATTTTGATACAGTCGCTTTCAACATTGACATTTTTGTAAACCGCAGTATTTCAATAGAAAAGTTTTACAAAGTAGTTTTATTAATTATTGCTTACTTAGCCAAATATTTTCATTACTAACTTCTTTATTATTTTTAATTATTTCAAATTTTATTGTTCTTTGGACGAAATAAAAAATTTTCATTTTAGACATGGCTGTTTATATTTATTATTATATTTTCTGATATCGTCTGAAGGTGCTTGATGAAAATTCAATAGCAAATATAAATTTTTAAGATATTGTAAGATTCCGCATGTTTTTTCTCTAACGACCCGGGTTTTGTCTTTCAGCCATTATATCACACGGACGCAACAAAAATGACAACATTGGTGACAGCTTATATTACTGTACTACAATATTATACGACTATAAAGTTTCAACAATTGAAATTAAATAAATACGTTTTATAATTAACGACGTCGACTAAGCTTGATGGAATTGAATATTAAATTTGAATTATTGAAACGTCAGTTCAATTGCATTCGTATGATAGAACTGACACCTGAAGATCTCGAAAGACGAAACAGGGTCGTGAGTGACAAATATGTGAAAATGTACAAAAAAAAAAAAAAATCAAATATATATTAACACAAAAAGTCAGATAAATGAAATTAGTTCTGACGATGTCGTGAGCCGAAATAGCTATCAACTATATCTTATAAAAAAAATTGTAGAACTAAAAGCATTGCTATTTTTTCACCGTGTTAAATGAAACCATTTTTCGAATGAGAAATCTTGGTGCTTTTTCTCTATTTAGCTTAAGTCGTTTTGTAAAACATAATATACGAGATAGAGCTTAATTCAAAGTTGACCACCTCTGACAACCCTCTGACTCCATAATTTTGTAAAAGCAAGGTAATTATTAGGTGTTCAATGAATGATTGCGGTTTTTTCCGAATTTTTCAAAAAGCGATAAGTATAAGTAGTGCTCATCAGTAAATAAAAACATAATTGAACACTGTGAAGTTTGATTGATGTACATTTTTAACACCCATTTGCCGGTAAAAGATAATTTATTTTACTGCAAATGTAACGATTTTTTAATAAATGAGTTGCCAATACTTAGAGAGATAGTATAAAGGTATTCTTGGTATTGGAGAATTATGCTTAGTACATATTTATCAAGCTAAGCTAAAAGAAAGTAAATATTTATAAATATAATATGGTAAGATTTAATTGCAGTCAATATGAAACAAAATGAAACAAAAGGAAACAATGTCAATAAAATATTAGTAATTTAAGGTATTCAAATTAGCGGAAAACGGAGACTGATACATGATACAAACTTTTTCCACAAAATACAGTTTTTTTTCAAGAAAAAAGAAGAAGAATATATCGTTAAATTATTTTTCAGGGTCATAGACAAGACTTTGTTTAATTATATTGTTTTATTTTGATAAAGCTCATTTTTTGTGCCACTGAGAACCATAAAGAAAAAAATATTTTTTTATAACACGTTCATATAAAACACTTTATACTGTTTGCTTGGTAAAAAAACATAATTAATTATTCAGACATAACGATTTTAATTGAAAATACATTTTCCTCGTCTCTCATTTTGAACTTTAATTTGAAAAAATAGCTTACAGTTGTGTTATTTATATTTGAGTCGGAAAAACAAGAAAATTCCCTAAAATTCCGATGTAGGTTCCATGGTGTAATGGTTAGCACTCTGGACTCTGAATCCAGCGATCCGAGTTCAAATCTCGGTGGGACCTAGTTTTTTAAACAAGTTTCTCATTATTATATAATATAACACTTTTCCTTCTGCACATTTAATATTATTATCAACGGCATACGTAAAAGCACATTATTTATAGTTTAAGCCGGCTCACTGCAAAGAAATGCTTAATGTGTGATAATACATTTAATGCATATTGAAATTGGGTAAATTAGCTAGATCAGGAGATCTCAAACTTTTTCAATTAAGGGACAATTGTGAGATTAAAAACATTTTTATGCGGGCTACCATTTATTTTGTAAAAAGGTTCTATTTTTAAGTCACATAAGGCAAACAAAATCGTTGTCTAAACATATCAATTATTTATTTGACAACAGTTTTTTTTATCATGTGACATGCTTGTTTTTAATTAAATCTAGACAATCCTGCAATTTAGGCTTCAATTTTGTAGTGTGCATATGAAAACAGATGTTATATGGCTGTCCGTTAATGTCGATCTCAAGTTTCGTTTATCAAAACTCATTGTAGAAAATTTTATTTCACAAATATAGGTACTTCCGAATCAAGAAGCCATTTAATAAGAATGTTTAACTACTTTCAAAATAAACCTAACGTGAAAGATCTTTGTATAGCGTCTGGGTTACACGAAAAAAGAATTTCTTTCTATGGAACTTTGTTTTTAAATATTACAGATTTAACAAAATACTGCAAAAAGTAACGCGGGACACTTCTTGTGAACCTCTGAGGTAGACACTGTAATTAATAATCTCACTTTATTAGTGTGATTTATCGGCAATATATCTATTAATTTCATTTACCCGATTTTGATAAAAAAATATTAATAAAATATATTAAGTGCTTTGCGAGGTTCCTGAGTAAATATAAAGAAGCTAAATATTATAAAAAATCGCAATACGTTAGCAATATTAATTTTTCACAAACTTTCTGACGTTTGATTTTTATTCATTTATCAATTTAGTTCCGCCCAATATCAATCAATCATGATCGACCCTCTTTGCTTTGAAAGAATTTAAATTTAATAATTACCTTTTGCTTCCGTATCTCCCATGGGTAAAAGAGTCAATATATTTGTTGTGTATCATACAAACTCAGTACGTGCAGTCATTTACTTTGTGAAGATTTCAATATTGGATATTAATAAATATTATTTGTATTTAAATTTGCTTTCGTATCAATGCTTGTAATCTAAAAACACCAACGAATCGCGCACGGAAGCGTCCGTGTGCTAATTAATCTTTGACAGTTAAGCCGTCTCAACTTTAAAAAGTTGAGATGGCTGGTTAAAGTGTGTTAATATTTGACCATCAAAAATATAATGTTTAGAGCGTGGTCACTTTTGTTTACAAGCTAATTGGTGAGTTAAAATTCAGTCCTAATTGTCTTAATAATCTCCATAATGTTATATAATGCTTAAACTTTTCAATACTCAGTGTTGGATTATCCGTTACGTTGCAGTACAAGGAATAAGTTATGTAGTCATAAATGTTTTTTTTAGTACTTCATGATCAAATGATTATTAAAAATAATAAAATCTATGTAAAACATGTCCATTGATTTAGCAGTAGGAAATGAATGTATTCCGACATTAGTGATGGATAGAGCGATGGGTGATCTGAATAAAATCTATTCAATTTAAGCCGAAAAATATTGTCTCATTTATACATCGTTTCTTTAACAATTAGATAATATATTTTTTGTAGAAAAGGTATCGCACCTCTTCACTGGATTGATATTGTCGATGGCTTAAAAATTACTTAAATATTTTAGCATAGCATATTTTCCTATTTTATCTAAACAATTAAACAGCTAGAGCATTTTAAAATTCAAACTCTCAAAATTGAAAATACATCAAAAGAGAATTAAAAAATTATATTTATTTAAATACATCTTCTAATAAACTGGTTGTAAACGTGTAATAAATTAAATTAATTTTAAGAAGTTAAATTCTAGTATAAAAACCATTAGAGTATTCCCACCATCTAATTTTAATAGTATAAGAGCATTATCGTACATCTCATGTAACGTGATAGATAAAATATTTATAAGGACAGTAGCGGCGTGGCGCTACTCGTTGTCAAGATCTTTCATTGTTGTATATTAGCTGATAAATCAGGATTCGCACCGTATCTAAAAGCAATATCTAGATATGTAAAAAAATAATAGTATAATTTTTATTCAAATTTGTTAAGCTCACCTCGAATCGTCTTGATACTTGATACAAAAAGCGAGTAGATTTCGAGGAAAAAATGCTATTGGAACACTCCTGACAATCATTTAAAACTTCTCAACGCTGCTGTTTTACGATTAAAGTCTAATAATACGTACTGACAATCTGCTGCTAGTAAAATATTGGATATCCAGGAAAACACTAGAAATAAAATGTATGATATTATATAACTGTAATATTAAAATTGTTTGATATGGGCAAGTATAACATAATATAAATTCAAACTCAGTGCCTAAGTGTTTGCATCTTTGTAATAAAGGTCGCAAGATGACGGCTTTAGAACAGCTGTAAATAAATAGATTTCAACTATCACAAAGGATTCTTAACGAACAAACTTATATACGTCAATCACCATTGCTTAACCCTCTGTGGGGGGCTATTTTGTTTCCGTAATAGACCATTTCTGTGCCACATGTAAACTTATTGATATTGCCGCCTTTTTAGTTTCATTTGCAATTTTTAGTTTTATTGCGAGCAAGAAACAAGCTAGGCTGTTAAAACAGGAGAGAAGATGTATTGTGTACGTTTTCTACACAGCTATATATAGATAAGCATTGTTCTGACGATGACGTGAGCAGAAATAGCTATCAACTATATCTAAAAAAATAATTTTGTAGAACTTAAACACATTGCTATTTTTTTCACCGTGTTATAATGGAGTTCTACCAAGTTAATACCAATTCAATCAATAAAATAAGTATAACTAATATAGTGTTGATAAAACTAAATGTTAAATTGGATAATAATTGTGCATCCAATACGCTTTAGGGGTGTCAACTTTCACTTCTTCGTAGAAAGGCACTATATTTAAATAAATAAAAACCAGATTTTCGAATATGGCCATTATAAATTATTAAATGTGATAGGCGAACTGATCGAATTATGATTTATTTTTTATTTACGTTATAAAAAGTGCTTATCTTTATATAACATAGTTTCAACGAGTAATTTTTTAACAGCATATAAAACTACTTTTTCTTTCGTTACGCAGCCGATGAGATTTATACACAATTTATTTACGCATACAAACAATACGATACATAAAAAAATAGATCTACATCACTGATGCAGCTATATTTCAGCCCCCTCATAATATTATTAAAGGGGGTACCTAAATAGTTTTGTACTATAATGGTACAAACGCTAATGATTGTCTTGCATGCAAGTCATTCAATATCCACTTATTACAGGAAATCTTTTATAAATTAACAGTAAAAGTATGTTCATTTGAGCTCTTGTAATAATAATTGATTTTTATACACTAAAATTAATTTGAATAAGTGAGCGTTCATGAATGTAACGGGGGCTCAAAATTTAACGGAACCAATTTAGTGAATGTTTGGCATTGTATTGAAACTATAAATGTTAAGAACGAATATATTTAAACGATATACTATATATAATTTCAACAAATAAAAATCCTATACCACTAATATAAATAGAGCATGCTGCTATTTTTATATAACCTTTTTGCTGTCGTTACATATACCTTCGATAGCTCAGTTGGTAGAGCGGTGGACTGTAAAGTTATCAGATCAAGTATGGAAATCCATAGGTCGCTGGTTCAAATCCGGCTCGAAGGAACTATTTTTGGTAATTTATATTAAAAAATCATTTATACAATTACCAGTATATTTTAATATCGCTTTTTCATACATAATATAAATAATTTTATTCGTTGATATATGCTTACTTTTTAATGAAACCTTTACTAAGCTTTTTTAAAAATCAATCGTTGTGTGATTTAATTATTCTTTACAAAAATCGCACTACTTCAGATGTATTAAAAACCCGATAATCAAATGCGAATATATTGTAAACTACTCTTATTTGTATAGATTACAAATATTATATTATACCTAACCGTGAATTGCTTTTTTTCTATATAGATGTGTCTAGGCATTATTTTGATTCCTTCACCATGTTAAAGATTTATCCGTGTAAATAATCAAAAGCATGAATTTTAAAATACGTGTTAGTCTAAGTCATTTTTTTACTTTCTTGATTCCTTTAATCAGAATTACTGTTTTTGATCCCTCCGTTATTTAAGAATGATGAATGAACAGTATTTTATTCTTGTTTCCTGTTTTTTTTATTATATTTTTAAACAATAAATTTTTATATACTCAAACCATGCAACAAGCGACATCTTTTCATCACAATGATAAGCAGGTGTGACTGTTCAACATTTATTTTTCGGAATTTAAGCACATAACGTTTATTGTGAGAAATTATTGTTTTTAATTACTAATTCAGCATACTGGTGACCATAAATTATATTAAACACATTAGCTAAGATTCGTATCCTGGAATACATCTGTAGACATTAGGTAATATTTTCTTAAATTTGTAGTTTGCATAAGATATAATAAACACGTTTCCTAAAGTATTCAGAAAATAATAAATATATTTTAATACAGATATATATTTGGTGTATATATTCTAAAAGACTTGTGAAATCTGAAAAGAAGACTAAATAATATATTTTTTAGGTTGAACATATATTTGTACAATTCATCTATCTATATTCTCGAAAATATTTCGAAGTTAAAAGTTCTATGAGAGAGAATGTGACGTTTTAAATCCAAAATATTCAAATAGTTGTAAATTGTGAAGACAAATTGTGCTACATTTCAATATCAAAATAATGTCACTACAAGAATGTTTTCTCACTGTTAATTCACTTATATTTTTAAGTGTCAACTATCAAAATTCTATAAGCTAACACAGTTGAGACAGTAGCAGTCAGAGGGTTAAGAGCGCATAATATACTCTTTTATTTAATTATTTATCATGTTTCCGAAAATAAACTTCTTTTCGCCATTAAAATAATAAATATTGAATCAATCGTCATCAAAGATATTATTTTGCCCGATGTAAGATTTTCGATCATTAAAAAAAATAACGTTTTTTACAAAACAATGCAAGTGCTCAATTCATAAGTGCAACATAAAGCCCTAGATTAAAGAAATAAGTTCTGAACAAGATGATAATGGGAAAATTTCCGACTGTGAATGCTATATAAATATATATATATATCTTATGATATAATCATTCTGATCAAAAAAGCTTTACAAAGTTGTTGTTTACAGATATCGCAAGTTTATTGTACACTTATTTTTGATGCGATGATATTTTGGTAGAATATAACAGCTACGCAATATCGTTTCGAAAGCGATTACAGGTTCAAATCCCTGGGGGGTGATGCATTACAAACGCTGACAGTCTCATATCACGACAGACGTAGGGGATGGCAAAATTTAAATTTACCACCACGCGATCAAAGCATAAATGACATATTTTTACAATCGAAACGGACTAAATCCGAGAGAATTTTCTATTTAGGGATGAACAAATTTCCCTGCTGGTACATACAGCTTCATGTGGTAAAGATTTTAATAACGATATCGGATATTTTTGTGACCTTTTTTTTATATTAAATACACATTTAGTTACAAAAACAAATTGGTATAATATAGTATATATCGACTGAATCGATGGAATTTCAATATTAAACGTGAATTCCTCTGTAATTTTATCATCATATCTATTGCATCCCTGTGCTAGATAATGTTTATGTTTCCATATTTTTTATATTAAGTGTGGAAATTTACACACTGAAAATTGAAACATTATATTTTCATCGCTAATTTAATCGTAATGTCAGAAAAAAATGCTTTATCCGCTATTTAATCAGATAAATTCACACTAATCAAAGTGAAATGGTTGTTCGTTCAAAATATTTTCATCATTAATATATTTTTCACATTTTTTTTTAAATTGACAAAGATAATTTATATGAAAATATTATATAATAGACATTCATGTAGATATCGCTACCAGCCAACAATGGTAAAATATAAAAACATAAAAAAGTTCAGTTTTAGATACTTATACCAATTTATTGTTACAAGATAAGCCCACGTCATGAAACACTGTAATATTATATTTGAAAAAATGTTCAACTTAAAAGCAAAATCTAACTTTAAGATGTATTAATATTTTCCTGTTAATCATATGCAGCAAAAGAAAATAAAAATACTTGTATTCAAACATTTTAAAAGAATTTAACACAATTTGGTCTCCAATTATTTCGAAGCTGGTATTTTATATTTATATAACCGTTGTTTTTTTTAAATTATTCTCTTTGGTAAAACATTACTAAATAAAGCATACTTATTATATGACTTGTAACGTAAAACATATTTCACATGCGAGCCTTATTTGAATTAATATGAGTATAATTATATAGATTTAATTTAATTTATTTGAAAGAAATACCTGCAATATAATTAATACTTCAGGTCGATATTTATGGTTATAATATTTTATAGTAAATAAAAATTGTCCCATTAAATCCGTCTAGACAACGTTAAAATTATATTAAATACATTAAAAATATTGTTTTATTTATATTATGATTAAGAATCTTCATTACTAATTCATAGGTATATTTATAAAAATATATATTATTTGTTTTTGTGAACGATGCTATTGTGCGCAATGGTATATGGAAAATACGTCAATAGATGTCGTTATCATCGCAGGGGTTAATTTAATTGGATCGATTCAAATCTTCCATAATCGTAAAATATAGAACATAATATTTTTTTTCCTTCTCTCTTTTCTTCTCCTCTATAAATTGTGATGTTTATTATTCTCATTATTGCTTACATTCATACATTATATTCCATTTAATAGTCATTAGAAGCAATACAATATATGTATTTATAAAATAAAAGGCGACTATTTAATTTTTTTGTCAATAAATAATTAACCAACGACTATTACAACATCGGTAATATATAATTTTTACAAATTATTATCGAATTTCTTCATCAGGACACGAGGAGATTTTAATCACAATTTATCCGATGTCAACTCGAACAGAATAAATCGTAAAAAACAATCGAAAAATCCATCATTAAAATTTTGCCATCAGTTCTACATTTCCACATTCCACAAGTTCTAATATTTTTCACATTTAATGTCGACGGAAATATTTTTAACTTTCATTGACCAGTATTAAATTTCGCCGTATTTCAAAAACAGATTTTTAAATAGTGACTAAAAAATACATGCAGGTTCCGAGTTTCGATAATATTGTTTTCTGATGCTAATCACATTACACTATTTTATCCAATTTTTATTCCTTGTAACTAAATACAAAAATTAGGTTAATATGAGGATATGTATGTGGTGGAAATATTTAATAATTGTCATTAAAGAAGTTTACGATTAAAAAGGTTTAATATCCAATTTAAAATGTCTCAATTTTATTTGCATTTATTTAAATTATTACAAATATTCATTTATTGGAATATTAACCCAACGGAAAAAAATTAATAATGAACTGTCGAATTAGAACCGTTCAATAGAATATCACAAGATTACTATAGGCGAAAACCGAGTCCAACGTAGTGATAAAATTTATAGTGATTGTTTTGTAGTGTTGAATCACATATACAATAAATATGGTATCGTTAGCATTTCCTGACGATTGATTTATTCATAGGTTTTTTTATTCGGCAATATCATTTAAGAATAAATATATTCACACTTTGTAGCGTCGATTTGAATATGAAAAGTTTTTATTGGGGACTAATTTTACATCCCGCCAAATAAAAACCCGACTCGGATTGTAAGGTTATAAAAAATGATTGATATCAAGCGATCAAATCGCTTTTTTGATTGATATTGATTGTGTTTTTTTTATTCAAAATCGTAAGATGGTATGTAAAATATTATCAAAATGGCGATATTCGACTTGTATCATAAAAATAGGCAAAAGTCACTACTGATGCTGCGAATATGAACATTAAATTTATTTTATAGAAAACTAGTTGATAGTCAGTCGGTCTTAAATTTTTTCAATGTGGAATTTTACGGGCGTGTAGTTAATTAATAGCTCTCTGTCTAGGCGCCATCGGGATTATACATTTTAAAAAAATCTGATTAAAAGTGGCCAAGGCCTTATTAAAATAATATTTATATTTTATTTATAATTATAATTTATAAAATTATTTGATTTGAAATATATTTGTTAGTGATCACGTTATATGCATACCTTGCATTTCGGAGCAGCATAACCATAATGCCAAAATAAATAGAAATATACATATTTCTCATCAAATCAATGTATTATTTCGAATGCATTAACATTTTTGAGCTTGACCCAAGTATTGCCATTTTATAAAAAAAACTACCATCATGTTATTCCATCCATCAAAATTTCGAAATAGTTTAGTTTTATATGAGGACATGAAAAATTTTGTGGGACGCTTTTTTGAATTTCATATGTGGGTACTGACATTTTTTTTTTTTTTGGATTTGACAAAAGGGTAAGATTAACATAACTGTCGAAATTCATCTATCAAATCTATTTCGTCATAAACTTGCCTGCATATTTAGTGCATGAATGTCAAAAAATAATTATATACATAATTCATACGAATTGATTGAAAGCGTTTTTTTATTATTATATGTTTTTTTTTTGGTTTTAATGCGTGACCATAAAAATTACAAAGCACACAGACACTTTTTTCCGCGCTATAAAAAATGTAGTGATAGACAAAGTAAAATGCAAAACAAGGAGAGATTTTATGTAAATTTTTAATCCTTTTTTTAATTCTCGCCGTTAAAAAGACGAGACGCTAGGATCGTTTATTATTTTTTAACATTAACAACCCTTTGATGTCACTTTTACCTCTTAAATGAAACCATAAACTAATATTTATTCTTCGCTTTGGGGGGCATCCCCTATCAAAACAATTATTATTATCTCTGGCAACGCTAAAAGATCCAGCAATAAAACACTTTCGCAAAACTAAAATAATATGCGTACAGGTGATACTAATACCATTGCATATTTCCTAATTCGTACAGCTACTAATACGAATGAATAAAGAAGAAAAAAATCTAAATATTATATTTGAAAAAAAAACGGATAGAGTTTGACTAGCTAACGATTTTATATTTTCATGATTGGTAAAAATGTATATGGTAGAGATTTCATAATTATTAGCACATTAACTAAACCACCAACGAATAATCATAACGTAGGTTCATTCTTGATTTTTAAGTCTTGGACGAAGTAAAAGATAAATGCAACATAAATACATAATTGAGTGAATTGGCATTCACTTGGTAGAACTCCATTATAACACGGTGAAAAAAATAGCAATATATTTTAGTTCTACAAAAATATTTTTTAAAAGTATAGTTGATAGCTATTTCGGCTCACGCCATAGTTCTGACGATGGCGGAGCCGAAATAGCAATCAACTATAATTTAAAAAAATAATTTTGTGGAACTAAAATACATTGCTATTTTTTTCACCGTGTTAAATATATAATATATTCTACGCAACAATTATTCATTTCAATGTTGAATTTTTGAATCTTCGTTAGTTTTTTGAATTTTCACAATTTCTACTTTTATATTAGAAACCTCAATATTTGATTTAACAAATCGTCGCAATCGTACAACATATAATATTGAATTATAAACATTAATTAATGAAAGATATGTACTTTTTCTAACTGCGCGCAATTCACACAAAATTAACACTGTCAAAGATTTGCAAAATTATCCATTAAAACTGTGAATTATTAAAAAAATAAATGTTTTCTGTTGCGGTTACCACAGAAAATTCCTCAAAAATATAGATTTGTTAAACAGTTTTTTTTTAATATGATCTGTAAATATGAGCTATTTTAATAACAAGATTGCTGATTATATACAATATATACTTATGAAATAATATGACATTGATATTCGTCACCTGCACTTCTGATGATGGTAATGTAAGGACATTTATTTACTCATCAGTTTTAATGGCATGAGAAGTTTGATATTATAATATACACACAGACACGCAATTTCGAATTGTATTTTCACGCGACAGAACATTCTAATGCTACTTAAAGGGCTGTCAATAATGATAAACAAAGGCTTTGGGAAGAATTTCAAATCGTAATACACTTAAGTATAATTGTATTCATTGTGCCACAAACACATCCACGTTTACCTGATCTATTTATTCAAACCAATGTAGCTATTCTGACGGTCTGATTTCTTTAATAGACATAATTTCAGCTGCATTCTTGCAGTTTCAGATGTTGTATCAACTAAATGAGAAAAATCAATTTAAATGAAAATTATTACAAACCATTATAATGCCAAAATCTCAGTAATTTGTAAAATTACAATTAGTCAGTGTAAAATATATGGAGTCAGCAAAGCGAGCTCTCTGTTTCCTGCCCATTTTGAGTTATAGCAGGGGTATACACTAAATCGTCATATCCATATGCTGTATGTATTTTTTACAGTTGTGGATGTTCCGTTAACACAAGAGTATAATACTTATCATCAATTAATCGTAATGTGATATTAATCTACAATAATTAATTATATCTTTTTTGGTGAACCTCTCAATGACTTTTAAAAATACCCTTAACGCAGTAGCAAAAAACTTTCACTAGAAAGACGCATGCGAAAATTATAATTTGCTTTCTTTGAAAGCTTTGAGAGTATTTATACAATAATATCAAATCATTCACCAGAAAATCGTCTGTAAATTAAAATTTTCATTTATGAATATTTTAAGTAAACATTATTTGTTATTCGAAAAACATTCAACTGCCATCCCTTGAAACGGTGTCTCTTCAATTCGAAAGTATTAATATAATTCGTTTTCCCTTTTCCTTTTAGATATCTGATAATGACCCCCGAGGATATGTTTTCTATACTAATTTTGGATACGCGTCATTTATTATTGTAAGGGGCTGTTGGATCAACAGACGATTAAAATCAACTTCAAAGGTCGATGTTAAAAAGACCCACAGATAAATGACTATCAATAATTCAATTACAATAACACATGGATAGCTTTATAAAAATATAGAATAGGGTAATTTCGTCGGTAAATAAAAACATCCGAAAACATTCTACCTGAAACACTATATATTTACCAGTGCTAGAGAACTACATAAGCCATCATTTATCACTGTAAAATTCACCTGTTTCGAACCCGATTTTTAATATCCCACTTCCCACCCAACCTCAACATAAAGCCCAGATTTATTTGTTTTTCTTGAATTTATAATTATTATATTTTTTAAGATATACTCCCGGTTAAAACTGAAAATAAATAGCCTTATTTTGCTATTGTTTGCCGCAGGGTTAGGTTAGGTTAGGAATCTCAATTATCTTAACCAAATAAGCCCAGTCCACGGACTGGATCGAGAAACATCTAGCGGACCACGCTAAGACCAGTGTGTGACCATATTTACGTTGTATGTACCGCACTTACAATGGAATGATTATCTCGAATAAAGATAATGAAATACATTTGGTTGTCTATGGTAAGCGAGTAAAATTATAAAAATGTACACATTAAAATCTATACAATCATAATAAACTATTGTTTTAATTTTTTCAAATAAACACCGGTTCATTATTTTTTTGTATGATTACAAAATTGCCAGAACAGTTTTTTGTTTTTAATTTGACCTTTATTATCTGGTTGCAACACCCGCGTAACCATTAAAATCACAATCTAAGTGAAATAAATCAGCAAACAATAACATCACCGTGTGAACTTGCAACCCTTTTGATTTTATTCAATCATGTTGTACCAAAAAAAATATAATAATTACCTAAAAAAACAGAAAAAACAATGCAATGGAATGAATGCATTATTAAGAGGGTGCAATTAAAAAGTTTACTTTTTCACTGTTACTATCATAGTTCTAACAACAATGCGTGAATTATATAGAAAACCGAAAAATTATAATGTTCGCAGAAAAATCTTTAAAAGTTACAACATGTATCTCTCAATTTTATAGTTTGATTAATGCATGATGAGAGAGCGGCATTATGTCGGATCAGTTATTTAAATATTGATAAGCTAAACTCACTCACAATTTATTCAAGTTTCATTATATTATTCTTTATTTCCATGACAAGTCAATATATTGTATTTCCATTAATAATTGAACACTCTTCATCTAATAAATTTTAAGTAAATGTATCTTTTCATTACTATCGCATGTTCGTAACTGTTCAACATTATATGATTTCTAATACATGTATGAATATTTATTATAAGAGTTAGGGAATTAAGTAGAGATATCAAGGCCAATTAATGTATCGACAAAATATTTTTATTTTTTTGTGAAAAAGAATCCGAATAATATGAAAATATCATATAATTTCAAAATTAACATACGCCAACAATCCATCGTGAATTTTTATTATATGACATAAAGCACACTTCGTTGATTGAGCAATAATTATATTAAAATACTAGTGTAAGTTTGAACCCGTATCACGCCTGTTCCGCCCAAATAATCAAAAACACATTTGACTCTAATGTCATTCTTCACACATAATTCACTGAAATAGAAAAAATGTGTTAAATAATGATCCAAAAGAGAAGGAGAAAGCATCGGGTGATCATAAAATGAGTATACACATTTTGTGTGATCGGCGCACAAACTAAATTCTTATTAATTTATGATATCGATTGAAGATACTTGGTAGAATTTCAATATCAATTTTGAATTGCTACAACTTTGTACGATTCCACATGTTTTGTCACTAACGAACTGGGTTTCGCGTTTCGGCGTCTTCATGCATTCCATCACACGGATGCAACAGCACTGACGCCTGAAACCTGGGTCGTTAGTGACAAAACACGTGGAATCTAACAAAGTTGTAACAATTCAAATTTGATATCGAAATTTTATGAAGCACCTTCAGTCGATATCATAAAGAAAATTTTTATAACATTTTCAAATAAGGTTATAATTTCAGATATTCAAAAGTATAACCAAATGTTTGTTTTATTTCATACACATATATATGTAAATAGCTTTCATTGGTTTTTGCTTCGTAAAACTACCTTATAATAACCTAAAAAATAGAAGTACTAAAATTATTTAGATTTGATGATAGTATAGTCAGAAAAAATTTGATAACAAAATAACAATATACATTTTAGTATATTCACAATCTTTAATTTGGGTGATATTGAGATGAAAATAAACAAGATCTATATCGATTCTATACAACATTAAAAATGCAGTTTGTTTAGGTACACCGTGTTAAATTTGAAAATAGAATTGAATGGTGAGTCTGAATCGGAACTAGCACACGCATGCTTGTTCACGGACATGTAAACATTGAAAAACATCTTTTTGGATTGTTCAGTTTAAAAAAAAAACTTGCGCCCCAACAAAACATTTATTTATTTAAATGGGAGCACGCGCCCTAATGCTTTTGCCATTTTAAAATATATCATTTTAATAACGTGGGATATATGGATGACTTTTTGAAAAATATTTTTTCACTGTGTCTGTAAAATATTTGCTAAATGACTTAGAGTCAATCGCTATATTTCGTCAATCCAAAACTCTTTTTAATAATATAACATTCTTAAGGTAATTAGTTCTTCACAAGAATTTTAAGTACGTGTGAAAGAAGTATTTTCTAGTGTAATAGCGTTTTAAGATTTTCACTAATATGTAGAAAAATACATATTTATTAGTACTTGAAGGAAAAAAAACCTGGTTGTGAAATTAATTTAGAATTCTACTCAAGCTAAATGATGTCTACATATTTCAAAATTACAAATACAACCATTAAAAAAATGTCAATCAAATCAATATAATATTACACGAATTTTGTAGAACTAAAATACATTGCTATTTTTTCACCGAGTTATAATGGAGCTCTACTAAGTAAATGACAATTAAATCAATACAATATTATATTATTTAAGCTTAAACTGTCAAACGGTATCATCAAATTATAATTTGAAATAATTAATCACTTTTAAGCCATAATATTAATGTAAAAAAATGTGTTTTTTGTACTACAATAATTCCATAATTTAATATTTCTAAGATCAGGACTGTTTTCGCTCGTCGTGACCAATTAGCCATTTCAATAATCTGGTGGTCAGCGAAACCGGTTCTGATCATTAAAATATAAAAAAGAAAAAAGAAAATTATAGAAAAAGTACTAAAAATTGTATGTTTTTATTAATAGTTATTCAGAAAATGAAATAATTAAAACAAAAATTATTCAGAATATATTTAAATTATCATATTGTTTCTCGGGTATGTATGACTACAATTATTAGGAATAAATGATTGCCTATCAACATACATAAAATATTATTTATTTACGAGATTTACGATTAATTTGTTCATTACGAAGATAAAGGAGTACAACGGTGCTTAGACGAAAATAATATATTAATATTTCTTTATGCCACACGCTAGCAGAATATTCAACTCCCATTTTTCAAATTCAATGATAATTATTAAATATTGGGAAGCTTAAAAGTTCATTCTTCGAAATCACACGCGCGGCATAAATGGGCCGCCACCCTTCATAGTTTATAACTCAAAATGCAGAGCGTGTTTTGGTTCTTGGAGAGCATCCCATGGGCTGTTTATCGGTTTGTATTTGGCTATTTGATTTCTTTCAGCCCATTTCAAATGACAAATGCAATTTTAAAACGGGACTTTTTCACGCTTCGTTTGCTTGGGAACATATTCTAGAAGTGGCGATAATTGACTGTTGGATACTTGAAGATTTATCATAGATTTTGTAGTGTGGCATTGAAATATTGCAAGCGCTTGGAGTAATTGACTTTTCAACCCCTTTGACAACAATAGAAGCATTGAATTTGATATATATACATAAACGTTTACGGGCAAAAAAAAATCACCATAAAGTAAACAATTATGAAGAAACAGTGTGTTTTATAACACGGGGGAAAATGTGTGTAATTTAGTTCTACAAAATTGTAAATAATTTTGTAGAACTAAAACACATTGCTATTTTTTCGACGTGTTATAATGGAGTTCTACCAAGTAAATGCCAATTCAATTTATAGTTTGTTTCATATTTAAAATTGTATAAGCAAAGCCAGTCGCAATTCAAAAATAATTTCCGGAATATGTTTGATACAAAATTATTTATTGAAATCAGACAATAATCACATGAACTCATACAGCAGAGGTATTTTAGCGTGCTCTTGTGAATGGAATTCGATATATGAAAATTGATTTTACATAATATTTAAATATAAGTTTGAAAAGGAAACTGAGATTGGACAAAAGGCAGCACCTAAAATCTAGTACTAACATAGATGTCATCATATCCAGACGTATATTATAAGACATTTGTCCATAATATTATAAAATAATGAATAATAATGCCGATTTGAAATTCAAACTATTGAAAGCATAACTGATTAAGATGAAATGTCTAAAGCGTTTTTCGATTGGGAGAACAGCTATGTTAATTAATAAAAGTGTATTACATTAGCGTAACATCCCAATCAAAAAAACATGGCAAAGTTTATATGAATAAATACTACTGCAACATATAGTTTGATTCGTATATTTGCAATTATTGTTTAATCGAAAAATTTTCGTCACAATATAATCCAACGAATTTAATAGCAAAAACACTGGAAATAAAATACTTAAATATCTTCATTATTACGTATTCTAGTGTAAATTTTCTGGAGCATCCATCTCACATAAAAGACATGCACAAATATTTTAAAATATGCACCGCCATCTTGTGTCAACCTTTACTGCCTTTCAGAGAACACCACTTCTTCATCTTCTTGTGCACTGATGAAAAGCGAAAGGGGAGAAAATACTGTGTAACGAGGGCTCGCATCATGGCGACACACTACCCTACTGCAACTGCAGTAGGGTAGTGTAAGTAAGGCGAGATTTCTTTCGTTTTACATCTTGATATGCCTGGAGCCGTATCATGTTCGTATTAGTCTCTTTTCATACCTAGCCAATTATTAGAAATTGAACTATAATACCAGAATTTCAAGTGAACAAATATTTTTTTCTATTTATTATTCCTCAATCAATAAATTTTGATGCAGCCTTATAGGATTTTAGACAAGTCAAAGTACGGAAATCTAGCTATTTATCATTATTATTTATTATTTTTAATGATATACAATATTTAATTTCTTTCAATCGCAATTTTCGCAATGTATTTGAATCGTTTTGATATTAATGAAATAATGCCACGGTGAAAAAATAGGAATGTATTCACCATCGTCAGAACTATTTCTGACGATTGGGTGATATGTTATAAAAAAAATGTGGAATTAAAATACATTGCTATTTTTTCACCGTTTTATAGTGGAGTTCTACCAAGTAAATGCCAATTCAATCAATAAAATGAAAGAATACTTATAAAGAGTAAATTGAAACGCAGCAGTAAGAAAAAAAAAACACAAAACTTACAAGCCTTGTTTCGTGATTGCTCGGATGATATATTGGTTAAAAATTAAATAACATTATTTTTTCACATTTAACAGTTAAAAATATGTGACAGTTTAACTCTTAGATAAAGAATTCTTCCATAGCAACGACAGTGCACTTCTCTTGACCCCCTTTTGAATGATGAAGGGAGAGAATATCATCGTCGTGTCTCTGAAATTCTATAAAGGTGTGATATTCAGTAAAATTATTAAGGGTCAGAATATTTATCATAAATTTTCAGAATGTAAATATAGTATAAGTAAAATTATATAGTCGTAAGTGTCGACTATATTGGAAATATCAATATGATCAAGCAGCAAAGCATTCAAGCATTCAAAAATCTCACGTTGTCCGACAATCGAGTAAAACTCAAATTATAAAACCTTTTCCATTATCTTATTTTTCCGTCTGAAAAATATAGTGCATGCGATGAGGTCGTTATGACTTTTTTTAATAAGACAAAAAATTGTATCACGAATAATGCAGAACGAAAGCCTTAGATGATGGAGTTGGATAAAAAGTTAAATTCTTTAATCGGAAATATTGACTTGGTTTGGATATATGTGTAGTAATTAATATCGTGTTAAATATGAATGTTTTAGCGTTTGTCGTTTATTTCAACGTTTTTTATATATATATATATATATTTATATAAAGTTTATAGCTCATCACTGATATAACAATTGATAGAGGTTACATTGACATCTTTGAATAAGTGTGCATTATATAGTAAAACGAGTCTTCGCCATCTTTCTCATTACGAGTTTTTTCTATTTAAAAAATGTTCAAATCAATACGGCATTCTAATTGAAATACGCACAACTTACCTGCTTTCTCGTTGGTTTTTCTTTTATTCTGAAATGCGCTAATGATTAAAATTCTCGTCGAAGTACTAAATGCACATAGCAAAAAATAATTGCATGAGCATATTCAAAGACATTGACGGGACCGCTATTGGTACAAATGACACAGTCATTACTTCATTCATGCAATACGGCTTCTTCCTCAGAGCACTACATTTTTTTATACATTATACACAATTATCCCAGGAAAGTGTAACATATTTTATCGTGTAAATCTGGCAACGTGAAAACGTAAAAATTAGTGAATTTATACATAATATTTTAAATAATTAACTTACTGTCAAAAGTTGGTTAAATTACAAATTGTAAATTGTTTTTAATATATTTCTTACAGAATAAAAAAGCTTATACGACGATCTATTTAATTTGTTATTTATTGATAACATTATTTGTCTTTTGTAACATGGTTTGTCTTATATATGAAAGGTTTAACAATCAGTAATTTTTGTTTGTATTCCGTAAAACTACCATTCATTATACTTATTAAATATATGGCACATTGGTGTCAGTTACAATGCATTGTGTTTTAATTTCATCTAAAAATAAATAAGCGAAAAATACGAGCTAGTTTCACATGCATAGTTTTTATACTGATAATAAATTTGAATTTTCTTTAGGTACATGTTTAAAGCTTTTGAGTTTTCAGTTAATGAATGGCATTTAGTAATGAAATTGTCTTTTTAATGTTATGTCAATTGGTTAATACATTTTAATCTTACAGTATGGTTATAATTGTGTAATGCTTTGAATCCTTCTCACTTACATCATTTTTTTATTCAGAAAGGTTAACTTAAAAATAACGATGTAGTAAATATTTTTTTTTCTTAACTTAACACAGTTTCTATAAATATAGGATTATACTATTAACTTTTATACATAAATTGAAAATAGTTTAAAAGAATCATAAGGCTTACAATATTTTTCTCAGTCTTATCCAAGTACAAGTCTGCTTGGTGACAAGGCAGAAATATTAAAAAAGATCGATAACGGTGCGTATGCAATCAGTGAGTAGTGCACCAGATCTACCCCTGCGCTTCACTTGCAAGCAATCTGAAGATAATTACAGCGAGGGCGACAGGAGGAGAATCATTTAAAATGCAAGTAAAAGAAGAGCTGCATTTCACAAAGGAAAAATGTAATATTTTTCTCTCAAGTAAAGTTGAAGCGTACTCCACTTGAAATGAAAAATGCGTAGATACGAGCGAAATAAATATTTACTCTTTTTTAGATATGCAACTTTTGTTAGCTGTTGTTTTGAATTCATTCATAAAATTGACGTTGTTTAAAGTATAAACCATCTGTGAAAAATATATCATCACTTTAATACAACATCTAGGTAAATTAATTTTATTTTTGAGACGGCAATTCAAAATTTTCACCGTTACAAAATACATAAAAATCAGGTAAGTAATAAGATTATAGAAATTGTCTTAAATTTTGTTTGACTTACATATTTTTTAGACTTTTGTAAAAAACGGAATAAAGAATACTATTTTCAAGGCCTATCTAAGCAATTTTTAAAACCATGTTACCTAGGTGCAATATTGTTGTGATTATTGGAAAGCGTAAAAAACAATTTCAATGATTTTTTATTAAATAATAAAAACATGTTGTTTAGTACTTCTTTACACAATATATCAGGAGCTTTATCAACTGATAGAATACAATTTACAAACAAGTCTATTTAAACAAAATATTTGAGTTAAATGTAGCAGATATACAAAACCATGGGTTCAAGAACTAAGATAACATACAATGTACAGGAAATCATACGATATTAATACAAATAATATAAATTAGTTCAAAAGTGAAATTTTAACAATCTCTTATTAATAATTTTCTAACCAAATAAAGGTAAATCAGAAATCCATTAAGAGCTCTGAAAAATCATAACGAACTCGCACTTAAATGTTGTTATTAAAATCTCCCACTATTTACTTCTAATGAATCAATATCGATGAACAGTAAGACATTCATAAATTTCAAGAAGTCATCAGTGAACATACTAGGGTTTGAGGTTTCTGAAAGATGACACTTAAGTTGAAAGTAACTGTGTACGGAGACTTCGATTCAAATGAGATATTGAAGATTTCTTGAGAGAGTCTTGAAATCCTTGAAATGAAAATATATTCATTCCGTAGCATTATATAGTTTCTTAAGATAAGCATTTAAAATATGAACCAAAAATTCACCAATTAATTTTAGCTGTACTACACTTCACATTCCACCAGTATATAGGTTAGTGGTACATCTCTTCAAGTATGAAGTACGTTTACCTCGGAGGCACGGGTCCTCATTTCTATCGCAGCTCTTAATTCACCCTCGCGAAGGCTTTTGTGCCCGTCCTTATAGGGCACGCACTTTTGCGGAAGAACGCGCTCTGCACATAAGAGCATTTCCCCATTCTATGAAGGTAATGTCAACGGAATGAAATCTGGAATATGATATTGAGAAGTATGAAGTGGTTTACATTAATGAGGTTGAATGTTTAATTAATTGATTTCTATAATTACGGGAATAAGTTGACAAAAAATAATGCAATCAGTGACGCATATTCATAGTAAAGCTGTCTTAATTTTTCACAAATAAAATATGATTGTGTGATTTTTCCAAAAACGTTGTAGAATATTTTATTGAAATTGGATATAATGAACTCAAAAAAATATACTTTATTCACTACGTGACTTCCTTCATTTGACTGATATTTTTATCATTAACTTATAAATTGGTAAAGTATTGAATTCTTGTCACAATAATAAAATATTAAAAAATATTAAAAGCAATTTTCAAATAGTTTTTCTCACAAAAGTTTTATATAATACCCTTACAAACAAAAAACGTAATGTTGAGTGTTTAGTTATAATATATAAGGAAATCATATTTAACAAAAATTCAATCATTGCATGATAACATAGGGGACCATAAACTGTATTATCAGGAGTTTTTGGAAATTAATTGAGGCCAGTTATTAAATTCAAACTTCATTCTCGATGATCAACTCAATCTTCCCAACTCCCCCTTGTTGTACCCTTTACGTGAGATTGGTTCAATGAATCGACAATCTCATGACGTAAATTCTTATGTCTCATCACTAGATGTTTGATAGTAGGTATTCTCTAAATAAAAAATAAAAATAAAAAAAACCCATTTATAGTTTAATGTTACTTGATTGAAATTTATTGAAAACACCCTTTCAATAACAATGAATCATTAACAAAAGATCGTTTATGAAAGTTGTTATAGGTAATTGAGTTAATTATTATTGGATTGATATTGTTAAATTTGTTTCAGCTGCAATTTACTGCTTGCCTATTGGTAAGTGTTTTCCTGTAAATAATAACTTTAATATATTATATATACGGTACTATTTGTTTATTTTACGTCAGTTCTGTTGCATCCGTGTGATGGAATACATTAAGATGCCGAAAGACGAAACCCGGGTCGTTTGTGACAAAACATGTGGAATCGTACAAAATTACAATTTATATTTAACAAAAATTTAAAAAACCCGATTTAAAAACTGATCAAATATTGCCACGACGCCATTCAAAAATATTAAAGAAAAAATTAGTCTAAATTTATAATAACCATTATTCGATATCTCACGAATTTGATATTTCACGATTGTTTCAGAAGGCGTACTGTTTTTGTATTTTTTTCTTCATTCAAACATTTAGTTATATATATATTTTATATTTTAACAATGATATTGTTAATATAGTAATTCTTTTATTCCAACGTGTTACAAAATTAAATTATCCAAAACAATTAAAAATATAACTATCGGACAAGTTTCAAAAAGCGCTCTAATAGCATGAAAGATATCATATACGTATCTTTTAAAAATAGCCAAATTATACTTTCTTCACAATTTTAAATTTTATTATGTTTTATAAAATGGGTTACGATATTGTATACACAGAGCAGTAAAATCGTTATAAACCGTGTGCGGAATCAAAGATGTCACCGGGGATTTAGCAAAGCGAGGGGTGCGTAGCTTTGAATAGAGCTTGCAGTATTCAGTGTAATATCATAATATCACGGAAAAAATATTTTTTATTCATTAAAACATTTTTTCATAGTTAAAATTAAAAAAATATTTATATACACCTATGCAACACCTTTCTTTGTTGTCATTCTGAATTTTTATAGATGCGTTGACCTTCTTTTGGATATTTGAAGAAAAAAAGTACTAATCAATGTGTACAGGAATAAATTAATAAACATTGGAATTTAAATCCAAATATCATCAAAATTACTGTTAGGTTAAAATATGAAAAGTCTCATCTTGCAAAAAATATGTTTTCCATATTTAAGCTATCGTTGTTTCTAAAAACATTATTATTATTATTATAAAACAAAGTATGACTTTATTAAAAGATTCTATCATTCAATAATTAGCCAATTCAATAAACTAAGCACGTTTTCACTTTTCAAGAAAAAGTAAAATTGTCTATGAAACATGTTTACGTGTTCTTTTTTTTAAATTAAATTATTTTGTAAAATTGCACGAAAAAGTAAAAAATGCTTTCATTATTTTTTCTCAAACGTGAATACGTATTTTTTTAGGTACGCCAAATTTGCATTGGTAACAGTAATATTTTTTAATGAAGACTAAATTAAAACTACATTATGCAACCTCACGAATATCGATAATATTAGACAAATGATAAACAATAATACATACATACATTTTCAGTATGAATGTAGATTTTAATTGATCGATAGATTGAATTGTCATTTACTCGATAGAACGCCATTATAACTCGGTGAAAAAATTGCAACGTATTTTAGTTCTACAAAATTTTATAAGATGTAGTTGATAGCTATTATAGTTCTGATGGCGTATGCCAAAATAGCTATCAACTATATCATATAAAATTTTGTAGAACTGAAATACATTTCACCGTGTTAATTGATCGATTTAAAAACAATAAATTAATCATTTTTTGTATAAATATTTTTAGATTGATGAATTTCAATATTTGGTGTAATTATTATTTTTAATATATCCTGTTAGAAGACACGTAATTCTAAAATACAATACAATGTTCAAAACATGATTTTAATTAAATTTGTAGAGTATTATTGATTCAATGACTTACCGTCAACAATTATATATTCTCATGGCAAAAATTATATAATACTAGTTTTTTACTCGATTTATTCGAACTGATTGACAAAATGTTTCAATTGTCAACGGAAAACACCACAATAAAAACATTTCTAAATAACGTGCAACGGAATTGAGTTATCAACAAACAATACAAATTATTGATTCAGTCAGATAAACAAAAACAAGTTTATCGAGCAAAAGCTCTGGGAAAACACAATCCGTCATTTCTCACAGAGAGAAAATTAAAAAAAGATTGTTACTCAACCAGATTCTTGAATCATCATCATCATTTTCAATCGGAGAAACGTGCCAAGCCATCCAAATGAGCAATCATCATGACGATTGTATCAAAGGGGCAGTGAAAGATATCGATAGCCAGTGTGTTATTAATCGTTTTAAAATTTTGCACCTATTGTATCACGATTTAGAAACGTTACAATAGAAGGGAGAAACACTTGAGTAAAAGCAGTGGGAATTCTTAGAAAAAACCGGACTTCAAACTGGTTGTGCCCACAAACTATTATTTCGTTGTGATTCTGTTTATAGTAACTGACAAATTATCAAGTTTTTGTAATTTAATTTAATATATTCATTGAATGATATTTCAATCTACGAAAAATATTTAATTTGAACTATTCTTTTCGATAATTGTGAATAATTCAATGCAATTCACTATTAGATCACAAATAAACTTTATAATATATATTTGTATCTGTAAAAATTGTGATTTGGTTATTGATAGGTATTTAAGCTTACACCATTATAGTGCTGAATATGGTGTTCGATTTAATCGATATCAAAAACAGTGTTAAATAAAATACGCATTTGCTGTAAAATTCACTTTTGTACCTCTCTTGAAAACATATTTGATACTCTCATTAAATCAATAGGTATAGAGAGTTAAGTAAGAATGTCAGACAAAGGACGATAGGGGTGGACAACTATTTCATTGAGGTATTAGCGCTTATGATTACAGCTCTCCATTTTAATCCACATCAAGTCCTTGAAGGCAGCGGTTGCCAATTGTAAATTGTTCCAGTTACCCATCTGAGACCATGAGTAACTTATTAAAAATACTTAGAAGCAAACGTTACAATAATAAATTGGATTCATATAAACAAACTTTATCGTTTCGTAGAAAAAGTTTTTTGTTATAGCTATATCATGTTTGCTGGTACCGTACAAGATAAAAATTTCATGGTCTTCCAAATTTAAATTTATTAGAATTAATTAATTAAAATCGTCCAAAATTTTGGAGACTACTTCGTTGAAGCGAAATAAAAAAATTTTATGCACTTGTTATAATTACTATAAATTAGTTTAAAATCAAAAACATTTTTTTACTTGTTAGCTTACATGTGTCGTTATGTCATGATAATTAAGGATCAGATGGGTATAAGGAAATTTTTAAACATCAAAAAATAACATTTCTTTAAAAATAAATTCACAAGTTGTGAAAAAGTCGTTTATATGGAAATTCGTGTCCGTGAGAATAACAGCTTTCCTTAGTATGGTTTTGATGATGGAATGATGTAGAAATAAATATCAAGTTTATCTTAGAGGAAGTCAGCCATATAAATTAAATATTTGTGTCATGATTTTTTTAGTACACTATTTAAATAAAATATTATATTTTTTTAAATAATCACTTATAGTGTTATTGTCAACAGTCATATAAAATCGAAATTGAGAAATAAACTTCGTGAACGATTTTTCAGACGTAGAAAGAAACAATTCGGATCTTTAAAACTTATAAAATACAATTTTGTGCTAATTTCAAAATAATTCAATCTGTTATCACATGATTAATTTTTTTAGCGTTTTTAACCAATGTCTGATTTTCAAAATTTTTTAATATACTTTAATTTCGTATGGTAAAAGTGTAAAGAAATTAATTTTTTAGAATGTTAATTTGTAAATTGTAATTTTTAACTATAAATACAGAAAAAAACACTTTTTAATGACTGTAAAAATAATAAAAATGCGGTAATTATTCTAAAATAGAGTTCATCTCGATTTAAAAATAATGTAATTGAAGCTTTACAAAGTGAACTTAGCACTTATGAAACAATTGAATATCAATATAAAAGCAATCATTTCATATTTCCATGCAATAACAAAACATTCAAATTCACTTAAATTCTCTAAATCTTGCTTTGTTAAGTCTATTAAATGAATTGTTTTTTTGTCAGTACCTAGTCACGTGAAGAATTAAGCGATTTAAACATTTATATTCCAATAATTTTGAATAAAGCATTATATTCATCACAAAGCTTCAGTATTTCATAATTCATATTACTCTATCAGATTGTAATTTCAATGGTTATAATGACACGAAAATGCATTTATCATAAACGATAAACGTCATTGTATTTCGTTGCAGACTTAACCAAACCAACAGGGCAGAATCAAGATATTTAACTTTCACAAACCAAAATTATTTGCCATATAACATGCATTTTTAAATGTGTCTCAAGCGTATTTTCAGTTTTCTACAAATCTCAATATGACAACCAACAGAAAATTATGTTTTCTTACGAAATAACGAATCAATCAAATAAATCATACGTCATATGACGAGTCATTATCATTGGGAAAATTCAATCATATAATTTATCATATTAATATACCAAGGAAAAAAACCGTTGGAGAGCTTCATAGACTTGAGAATAAAACAGAAGATGTTCAATGACCAATGATCGAAAAAAATACTTCCAAAGCTTATTATATTATATATAATCTTATATTAATACTCTTACGCGTGTTTTATGAAATCGTTTTATGTTAGGATTGGATGGGTGTTTGGGATTTTTTAACAATACTGATTGACAAAAAAAAATACAAAACTGTACATAATAAGGCTCGACCACATGAGTACAATAACAAAATAAAATTAAGTTGAGCAGTTGGCTTAAGACTTGAAAGCATGAAATTTTACTTATTTAGATTATCATACTTCTTATATTTGCAGTCAAATAAATGTGTATAAAAATTACACAAAAATTTCAAAAACGGGTTGTTTAAGTCCTTAATTTACCTTTTTGACAAAGTAATAGCACCACTGTAAAATCGTGTTAAGTCCTATGACATTTTGACATTTAATAAATGAGCAGCATGAACACAATTATTTAAATTTTCATAGATATTAATAATTGGTTTCCAGCATTAAGCTTAGTTATGGCGATTATAAACAAGCATATCTGATTTAAAAAATTAATACAAATAATCGATGCAGACAATCAACGGAATGTTTCGTTAACAATAAACCACGAGCGATTTTTTCAACGAATGATTACCAGTTATTAAACGTATGCATAAATAGTTAACGATTCTAACATTATGTGAGTAAAGCAAGAAAATAAATATCATTATCATGGTGATTCAAAACAATGAAACTCGTTCTTTCCACACGTGATTCTATCAATGGACTCGTTTGACAGAATAAACGATGTTTTACATTCATTTCGATTCGCTTATATGACTCTGTACACTTGCGTATCATCAATCAACATCACGAATCTCTGCGCAATAACACACCTCACCAACTTTTCTGGAAAACAGGCTCGAGATGTCGCCTGTACTTGAGAAATATACTATACATTCTTTATTCAACAAAGAAAAAAATGATTATTTTACAATTAAATATTTTCAGCATATAGCAAAGTAACCATAATAAAAGATAACCAATAATATAACTTTTCAATAATATAGGAACAGTATTTAACATATATACATACATTATTTAGTCATAATCAAAAAACGATCGAAATAAATTCATGCACGTAGTGTTCAAAATTGACAGCTTTAATTTTCTTTTATTCCTTTTTTAGTTTATGGATTTTATAATCCAAATATGGACAGTTTAATATATTAAATTTGAATTGTTAAAACTTTGTACATTTCCACATGTTTTGTCACTAACGACTAGAGTTTCGCCTTTCGGCATTTTCAGGCATTCTATCACACGAATACAATAGAACTGACGCACAATAAACAGTTAGCATCGTCTATATACCAAAGTTATTAATTAAAGGAAAACACAGATCCGAAGGAAAAACTAAATGGCAGCTAAAATAAATTTAATAATATCGATCTAATAATAATTAACACAATTGCCTGTGATACTTTAATTGAAATTCCATCAAGTACCTTAATATATTTAATTCTTAATTGCTTTATGAATTTGTGTTTGAATGCGTAGAAATTTGGATTAACGAATTCAATGTTTTTAAAGATGAATATCGAGAATAATTAGCTTATAAATCATACCAAGTCGTAGGATTGTACTCTAAATCGCTTAGAAAAGTGTAGTTGAACGACTGAGAAGCACTCAGTTCTGCTAGAATAATTTCTGTTGAGATAATCTCAATTAAAGATTCATATGTTTTATAAGATATAATCCTACAAATACAAACAACAAAATAATCTTATAGCTACTTTATGTGTTAAGCACTAACTAATCTTTGACGACAGCATCCGTCATAAAGACATCTTGAATATTCACACCGGTATCAAGTTTCTCCCGGAACATCATTTTTCTTCCATTCTTTGCAATTGTCACACTTGTTCCCGTCGCAATTCAATTGGGCACGATGATTTTTCATCTCGGATTAACATACTGGTTACCGGTCAATCTCAACTCCCCCCGGTTGACTCAACGACATCCTGAAATAGTCATTAACAATATTCTTTGTTATTTATAAAAGCAGAACGAATTGATAAGTTGACCAACCAAAAAGAATATATTTTAAAATTTGAAATAAAACTTTGACTAATTTTACATACATTTATTTGATTAGTATTTTTATTTTTATTTTTTTAAGTTGATTTTCTTTCTTCCTTTTGATTGTATATGACTTATATTAATTTAAGTAAATGTATTTCACAAGGTGAAAAAATAGCAATGTATTTTAATCCTACAAAATAGCTATCAACTATATCTTAAAAAATAATCATTTTGTAGAACTAAAATACATTGTTATTTTTTCACCGTGTTATAATGGAGTTTTACCAAGTAAATGCCGATTCAATCAATAAATGTATTTAATTTAAGCAATATGAAATGTAATTCGATCATTACAATAACTTTTTTTTTGTTTTGTATTATTTCTATACCAACTTTTTTATAAATTCAAATGAAAAAATATTTCAATTACATCTTACAAAATATATATTTAATGATCTAACTATTAATAACGATAGGCACTTAATTTAAAAATCATAACCTGTCATAATCAAATTGTAACCTAATAAAATATTACAGAATTACAGAAAAAAAGTTATAGATTATTCAAAAATGTAATTTCAATGTAATCCCATGACGTGCTATGTCGGAAATATTAACTCTGAAATATATACACATGCTTGATTTGAGTATATTTTTTTCAAAAAACAGAATCAAACGTCATATCGAAAAAAACAATAAATATTCAGTCTATCTTTCAGCGCTTTGTACGAAAAAAAATACAAAATCCTGTACTATATGATATTTCATTTCAAGTTAACGTTTCGACAATATTTAAGAACAATTAAGTTTTCATATCTTTTCTACGTAAACCTTCATTTATTACTAACTCAAGCTTGAACAAAAATCAATCGCGTTGTAAAGTATCATAAAAAGTTGTTATAATGGTGAACCCTCTTTTAGGAAAATAGTATGATGGAAATATAAAGGCAACGGTACACGAGAGTCTTACAACAAATACTATATAATTCAACGTGTTTGCAAACAATACAAGCATAGTACTTAGATATTCTGTATGGGAATCGAAATGATCGACCGGCAAGACAAAAGGATTATAAATGATAGAGGCAGGGGGTCGTGTCAAATCTCTTTTTCAGCTTGAGTACGCGACTACCTACAGAAGAGAACCAAAGTATTGTATAATATTACTCTATGCCAAAAAAAGATGCTGTGACGATGTCTCAATTCAGGGGTGGACAATCTTAATTGTAAATCTATGACAGTTCGCATCACGTAATATTTTTTATTTATATGATGGGTCTATGTGCATAATGTGAAATTCTAGAGAAATTTTTCTTTTAATAGTCTTATTCTCTTCATAACATGTTCATTTTTAGTATTCTTTCCGCAAGCTTAAAGATATTTATTATGACAATACTTAAAAGTTCATTTGAAGCCGTATATGTATATACGATAACTACGGATAAGTTTGTCTTATAGGCACAAACGTTTATTTAGATTTTTGTATACTATTTGCAATGTTTACCGTACCGCATTTAATTAATAATATTTGAATTCAATACTTTTATATAAATATTTATGTAATTTATTTGTTTATTCATAGTATGCATATATGTTACAAAAATCATGAATTTATTGCTTTCTCGTCGTAGAAGCGAAAGGCAAACTTCAACGCGTGAATCTATTGTACATCAATACATAAAACAGTAGTATTCGTCTGAACTCATTCTCGTCCATGTGGATTATGTCGACATCCGAAATAAAAATATTAAGCATTTAAATGCTCTTTCCAATAGAATCCCCATTGGTAGGCTAGTCAAATCCACGATTTCTTAAAAAAATATTAGGAACATACAATTGACATTAGCAAGAACGGAAAAAAATCATTATCATTGTAAACCAGCAATTGTCATTTCATGATGAATCGAGTTTTCTTTATAATATGACTCGTTTATTTTTAATAAAAAAAATACTCACTTATATGCCACAATTATCGAATATTTAGAAAACATATGTCTTTTTCCATCACAGCATTATTAAATTAAAACTTATTAAAATACTATCATTTATACATTTTACCCATATATTTATAGCTACACGTGTAATATTAAAAAGATTCTCAACTCCTTGCTTTCTCTAGTGAATAAATGCCAAAGTTTGATAGCGTCATATAAATCATTCCAAGGAATATAATTCAAGTGCAAGAAAATAAAATTGCCGGTTTGAGTCGAGTCTATGAGGTGGTAATGAGACGAAATATGAAGCATCAAAACATGGACTATGCACGATTGCACATTACATTTTATTGCGTTATTATTTAACCGTAGCTTTAATTTGGGGTAGATTTTGGCGAGGGTAAAGTAATGCCTATAAAGGCCTGAAAGCAAAAGTGCTACTGTGAGGTCTCGAGATTGTGTACGGCATTTCGAATAATATGTGTACTTTTTTTAAATATCGTTAAGCACTTTTTCATATTTTCAAAACCTGATTACAAAAAATTGCTAATGTAATTTTTACAATACACACAAATCCGATGCGGTTAATTACTACAAAAATATTGTATGCTTCAAAATAATATACGTTAAATGAATACGGAATTATGTAAATTAAATGCAGTTTGTCTCGATCAATAATATTTTGTACGTCAAAACGTTTTGAATATATCAAGAAGCTTGAAAAAATCATAATAATTATAATATAATTAAGGCCGTTGAATTTTTCAATTTGAAATATAAAAAAAAAACGATTACATTGTCATAAACTTCGGTGGAATTAAAAAAGAACAATAAAATACTCATCAACTTGAATGTATTCTAAAAAATAACATTTACAAACTTACCGCCGAATCTTTGAGAAATATTCTGTATGGTGTAAACTTTTAATGCTCAATGGAAAAGCATTATGATTTTTAGTACCAATTCAAAATGCAATGAGTGAAACCAGTCCTAATTCCTTAATAAATTTGTGAAACAGACAAATTTACATATATACACATATATTTTACGTAGTATTTCAAGCAAAAATGATAAAACAACCATTTTTCACTAAATCAAATTTCTGGAAACATGACAAGCATATTTATTTGTATTTAAATTAAAATAACCAAAATCTATTCACTACTAATAACAAAGAGCGTGATTTTTTATAGTTGTTTTAGGTTTAGTTTCATTTATAATAATAACCGTTTTTGTGTATAAGTAATAAGTCCATCCATAATTTCTGAACAAAGAAACATTTAAGTTCACGAATGCCATCTCGAATTAATTTTGACTATCACTGATTTCAAATTAATAACTAAGAAAACTAATCAAGAAGAATAATTTCGTAATGATTGCACAATATATGACACTTCAAATTCCACCTAATACTTTCAATTGATGAATACTTAAATTTCTAATATTCCCATATTTATTATATATGTCAGATTCTATATAATTTAAAAGGAAAGTCATCTTCGATACCAAAATGAAATACACTGTAACATATAAACATTGTCAGTGTTATATAATATAATCGTTACTTATTCACATTTTGCATATGACAGTTTCAATCCCTCACCAAAATGACCAAAAATCACACAGGTGGACTATCCAGCATCCCCTATCGACAAAATGTTGCAAATAAAAGACCTGGCGATTATTAATGATGATGAGCGGATGCAGAGAGTGTTGCAGTCCATTCTTCGTGCTCTCTTTGTGTAAAATCTTTTACTTAAACACAATTTCTATGATGCTGTTACACAACTTTGACGGACAACTTTGTTTATCGCACTCACTGAAGGGTGGAATCTATAGAGTTAATTTTATTTATTAATATTGTTAAGTTGTTTCTTTGAAATTCATACGTTCAGTATATTATAATGTATCACCATCATTATCCTCAGGTGTGTTTAATACCCGTGACATACTTGTATATATTGTACATATGCTTGGATAATTTATCAGGCGATCAATTCCTCGCGCAGAAAATACATTCGCTGAGTTTGATTGTCTTCAATCGTTTTTTTTGGCACTGTGCTTATATATAATAGTTCGACAGATCAGTTACTAATAATATGAAGAACTTCATATTTCGGAATGTATTTAATAATATAATAATACGGAACGTGCACAATCTATCAAAGTTATAGATAAGTTAATTTTTTGATGGAAATAATTTATATCAAATAAATGAAAAAAATATTTTGTGTAATGCTATTTTTTTCCAAAACACTTTTAATAATATCATTGATAGTTAATAGGGCTTGCAATGATTGAAGTCAGGCCTAGAATTTTAAAGAAGTTTTATATTTTGGGGCGTTCTTTTGATGTATTAAGGCACCCAAAATTATTGGTATTTAGCTTAAATACCTAATCAAAAATAGAAGCTTGAAAATGTACGTTATCATTAGAGCTAGCTGTGGTGCATTACCTATAATTAATCGTGAAGACATTTGCACAAAGTATGTTTTGTCAAAAGTCAATATTTTTGTAAGGGTGAATTTCATTCTTGTGTCACGTCTAAAGCATTTGGCATGAGAATTCATTGAGGCGAATACAAAAGCAAATACCAATGATAATTTCATTAGCATTTCAAGTGTGCGACGTTGTGCAGATCAAAGTGGGATTGTGACATAATCCCGATCTCCGATCAGTAGCGTATTAATATTTTATATTAATACAAAAAGAAGAGCTCAATATAATTTATTTAAATTATATAAAAAACGAAAAGAAAAAATTTAAATAATACCAAAAATTTCTCATAAAAATACTTAAAAAATCGCTTTATAAAGATCTACCGGAATCAAAATCATTGCCTCTAAATTCAAAAATAAAATATAATAAGCAATCGCAGATATGTTATCATTTTTAATGAAGATAATAAGGTGATATATTATATAACACTTTTTAAAATTTATATATTCTAAATATCCATAGAATTAATGACTCTAGTGTTTTATAAATTATCGATTTCATTATGCTTTTTAAAGTAGTGAAATGTGTGTCCCACAATTTGGTGTCCTATTCCCTCGCAGTTAAAATCAACATTTACATTCATTTGACGTTGTTAATTATAGTTACAAATATACTTTCTCATATGAAATCACAATGATTTTTTCATTTCCCTCCCTGTGATATTTTTGGTTAATGCCACTGTTCTCACCCCAGAATTCGCTAGTTGATTAAATGACCTGCATTTGTCATTTTGATATGCAGCTTGACGCGGTGCATTTATATGCTTGATGGTAGCATTATTTTTGTTCATACCGAAGATAAATTATCGACTCGTTGCAACAGAAAAAATATCCAGTCGAGAGAATTTAACCGGTATTTGGTAACGTTTAACAAACTACAAGTGATGAATATAATATCAAAATGATTCAACACTTCCAAAGTAATTTCATTTACGCGGAGACATTTTTCTTTTAATATGTTAAACTAATGTTTTGATAAATCACTTTACTTTCATCTTGAAAATGTATGAAATAATATGATGTATAAGAATCATAGAAATAAATGGCGGGCTTTGTAAGTTTGTTCTACTTAAAGATTTAACATTTTTTATGTAGTTGATGTTATTAACTATTCAGGTGGTTCCAAAAAAAAACACTTAAATATCTCTCATCTATCTTTTTATGGCATAATACACACGTATAATAATAATTAATAATACATATTGTGGGAATCTTAAGTTATCGACCATTTTTTAATAATCACCACGATTTCAATTTATATGGAAGTGTAATTCACGTCGTGAAGATCATCTAACTTGACATTTCTACAAATTTATTTTCTTATTATTGTACTAAAATATTATAGTTGAAATAAATAATTAATACATTTTTTTAAAAATTGAAAGCGTACGTTTAAGCACAGTGTTTGATCTCGTTTTTCTGTATTTTTCTTCATAAAAGGCAAATGAATTATGTGTTAAAGAAAGAAAGGCATCACGAACAGCTTTGTATTAGAATCAAATTTATATTTACATTCGTTTAACATAAAACCGTCGAATTTTAATCACGATGATTTTACAGCGAGGCTATCTATTTAGGTCGACTATCAATTGTTTGCAATAATTGATTCATGTTTTTGCTAAGAATTACTATTCCAAATAATATAAACATCATTATACATCGATGTTTCCACTTTATTCCTTCCAATCATTGTTTTGTGTATACGATTGCACGATTGAAAGACAATCATCTTCTTGTTTTCCTTCATTTTACAAGTGAACTTATTTGCTTTTAGGTGTCCGTAAGTCAACCAACGGTTAGTTATTAAGTCTCATATTTTAATTTGAATAAAAAATGATTATTCACATTATATCATAGCATTAACATCGTTAAACGTTGACTCGTCCCATTAACACGTCACTGACAGACACAATGTCAGATCCTCATATGAATAAATACAATTTTTAAATTGAATAAAAACAAATTTAACGATTTTTTTATTACTTTGAGCGCTTAATTTTTTTTAAAGTAACGGTATGGTATAAAATTATAATGCTTAGAAAGATGGGCTATATAAAATAAAAATTGAATCATCGCCTTTTAAAGTGACATAATATTCGCAAATTGTCGTTAAACCCTTGCGATCGATTTGACGCGTCAAAAAAATATATCGCTGGGCACGAATGCCTTGATGCGACCCCCTATCGAATGTAATTGAACATTGATACGAAACGTATAATATACAATATATCAACATCCACTGACTGAAAAAGTTTATTATCGCAAGATTTATCTCTGAAAATTCGTCACAACTAGTATCATCTATTAATTGGTTTGAATACAAATAATTTATATTACAATACTACTAAAATTATTATTTGCTATAATGTGGTACAAAAAATATCATTTATATATCGCTTTTAAGTGTAAATTTCTTTGTTAAGGTGTTATTTCGGATGCTTTGTTTGAAATAAAAATACCATTATTTTTACAACTATTTTGAAACCGATAAAATTTTTAAACGATCGATAAATCATAATAATAGTGAAACTTCTTGGTTTTACACCTTGTTCACTATTTATTTTAGTGGTAAAAATAATAAAAATTATATATATATACATAAATAAGAAAGCATGACTTATAAGTTTGTATTCAAGACATTTAATTTGTATTAGAATTTATGTTAAAAAGGAAATTAATTCCTTTTAGTGAGGTGATGTTCCTCAAATATATCGACATAATTATTTAAATTAACCATTAATTATGCACTAATAAATCATTTTCATTCATTATATAAATTATAACAGTTTCTTACTATGCATTTCAACAAAGCTATTACCAATTAATATTTTAGTTGAACAATATGTATTTTTCGTAAACAGAGGTTATGGCTAATCGAACGTTTGTAATATGTTAACAAATATAGATTTAAAAATACGAATATGCCTTTTTCACAGTTTGAAAAATAAGTACCTAAATTTATATTATAAATTGCGGTTATGTAAACAAAATGTGGAGATATATTGATTGAATTGGCATTCACTTGGTAGAACTCCATTATAACACGGTGAAAAAAATTTGTTGAAAATAATTTTGTAGAACTAAAATACATTGCTTTTTTTTCACCGTGTTAAAATGTGGAGAGTTTAAGTTGTGATTGTCAACTCCTCATATACGTTATACACAACGCAACTTAAAATCATCGAGCGATCATAAAGAGTACAAATTGAAAATAAATCCTTTTAACCCTTTTCCGAACCACTGGGGATCGAAATTATTCAATACAATATGCGACGGAATCTTGAAAGGATCTTTCACAATGGGCCAGTCAGACGAAGCGCTAAACTAGAATTTGCTTTTATTAAATGATAGTTATCACATAAAAAATAGATATAGGATGACATTTAAATTCACAAGTCATGCCATGTGTACACCTGCGAAAATTATATGCACGCAATAAAAATATAGAGTCATCATTTTATCGATTAAATTTTTTGATATACCTATTTGATTGGAGATGTAAAAAAATATTTAAAACCGCCAACCACAAAAATCTAGAATCATTAAAATATGTTTTTCAGTATAATATTATAACACTTCATCATTTTTCAAAATATATAGGATGCATTTAAATAATAGCTCAACTTTAGTATGAGTATTACGTATTTCCTTGTACATCTCTATAGCTCAAAATATATTCACTTTTCATTGCATTCATTTTCTCAGTTCTTTCTAAAACTCAGTATATAGTAAATACTGCTCTCTGCAACGACTCTAATGGAACGCTGCAGTTTTTTTTCCAAAGCTCTAACATCTGTCAAATCAACGTTGTTTAAAATTATTTTGAATCAATTCCATATTTACTGTAACTTGCGATTGATTAAAAATCATAATTTGACCGTATCCTAATTTTATAGTTTTAATATTTGATGTACAAGCTATTTTGTGTATTTCTTACATGATTATTTTAAATTGAAAATGTGGTTTAATCTATAGATTCTGTTACACAGATAATTTTAACTGAATACTCAATAGTGACGTGTAATATTGACTACTGAAATAAATATTTAAAATATACTGTCATGAGTAGTTTATTTCCTGGCTCCGGTTGGATTTAAAAAATACGTAATTGTACTAAATTTATTCCATTATTACAATAATATTATATATTGCATTTGCTAAGAGTAGATTGCTACATATTGCAGACAAATATATCATATATGAGCTTCCATACGCTTGCGGTCAATTCTAACATATGTTAGATATCTCGGCGTGTATCTCAATTCCTTAATAATACCTATCGATATCTCCAACCTCATCATCTGATATTCTAAACCTCTCATTAGGGGATGATCTTAAGCCTGCAGGCACTTATGAAGCGAACAGGGTAAATTCAATTGATACTGCGATTCGGAGTAAGGTTAATGTTTAAGGTGAGGTAATGCTATTATCGATTTTCATCTCCTTGCGTTGTTAATAACAACAAAGGTGAAGACTTATTTTAGCTTTTATTGAATGTTTTTCTACCCAAAGAGAAGCGGTTTTATCATATGTGTATTAAAACATATTTGGTATAACAACAAATTATCAAATAAACACTTTGTTTGAACAAAGACACTTAAATCTGAATAAAAAATATTCGCTGTATATGTTGTGGCTTAAAATTGATTAACTGATCATTTTAATATAACACTACTTCCATAATCTTGATGAAGATGCTGAAACGATATGCTTGATGTTCAGTCTACCAATTGATATTATAAAATCAATATTTTTCAGCACTAACGAAAAAATTGACTTTGCTTTTTCAATATATTCGAGCCATTTGGTTCTTTGTGTTATAAAATTTTATTTATTTCTGTATGTTACAAAAAGCACTCAAAACGTTTGCTATATACTAAATAAGACTTACTTTGAACGTTGAGCTGGTAGTCACAGGTATAATTGTTATTGCCAAAATAGATAGACGAATATTTTAATCACCCAATAGAATAAATAATTTGCTCGCTTGTTGTGTATACTTGTCAAATTAAAGTTTATTTACATTCAAAAAAATCGATTATATTTTTATTACAAGTGAAAATGGTCAAATTAAATTTGTTTATTTTAAAGATTTAAATGTGATCCTTTCAAGCCAGGGATACTCAAACTTCGGCCCAAATAACTTTTACGTTCGGCCCAAAATATTTATAGTCACCAAATATTTTTTTGGTGTTGTTTTCAATATTGGGCTGCAATCGGTCGGTTAACAAGTGCTGTATTGCCGAAATATTTAATATTTTGTTCTTATGTTGGTAAATCTTCTTTAATAAATAAATATTCACAAAAAAAAAAATATTTCGACATCATAATACATACATACATATGTTTTACATTTACAGTTTACAATTTATATGTTGCGGCCCACGTAGAAAAGCAAAAATCAGAATGCGGCCCTAAGGAAAAAAAGTTTGAGTGTGGATGTGTCACGTCAATCTTAATATAAGTATTTCAGTGAATTTTTCTTGATTTTTCGAATTTATTTTTTGCTTACAATAGATTCTAATGGTACTTTAAATTTGTTTCTTTCTTTTTTTCTCTTCTTTTAAGCACAATTGTGCATGGTTTAACGATCAGTCCGTGCAGCTCTGTATCGGACCAAGAATATGAGGAGTAAAATCGGTTCTTTTTATTAGTATTGCGTTATGGAAGGCGGCCGTGTAACAACAGCTGCATACACATAACGGGTGAAGGTGGGACAACCAACTTATATTTACTTTAAATTTGACATAGAAAAAAAGCAATAATTATCGCCTTGATATTACAAGCCCTAATCCAAAATCAACGCGCATGGTTATGCATCGATATGCTATGTCGCATAATGAGCGTACCTTAGGGCGGTCTCACACCTCCGTCCCAGCTCGATTGTGGTTCAATCACACGCTAATAAGGACAGGTGGATGCTGTATTGTCCTCATTATAGATTAGTTGATCGCTCGTTGCGAGCCCGCGGCGATATTAGACCATTTCGATGACGGTGACATGAAGGTAATTTGGTTCACAGAATAGTTAATTTGACCGTGTTGCTATGATTGGCAATTACAGTTGGAGCAATGAAAAATTAACGATTGTATTTAAATATTTTTTTATTCTTCAAATATGTCGAACACAGATTGACATTTTTAACATTTGACGTCTGTATTATATGAAATAAAAATAGCTAAATAATATAGATTGATAATATTACATTTTGTACTAATGTTCCAAGAAAAAATAATTGACTTCATACGCTCCAATTCTTGATGGAAAGGTATGATATTTAAATAATAAAAACACATTCTTTAGTACTGATTTCCACAATAAATTTTTTGATCAGGACCGGTTTCGCTCATCGCGAGCATTATCAATTGAATATATGATTGTAAATTTTATTTATCAGTTCCTGATCAACAAAATATATTGTGGAAATAAATACTAAAAATTGTGTTTTTATTATTGAAACTGCAACACTAAAATTCTGTATATTATAGATCAAATAAGTTATGCAAGTTTATTTATGAACAGTCAATAAGACTTGGGTGTATTTTTTTCATTCCATATAGGTATTGATTTATTTCAAAATATATTAGCAATTATCTCATAATTTAGTAGTATTTCTTAATTGTAAATTAAGTCTTCGGATAACCACTCAATTAGGTCCATAGCTCAACTATACAGTTTTCTTTATTGAAAATTGCTCAATTATTATAATAAGGGCATTAGATTTCATCGCAAATGCAGTATATGAATGTTGAGAATTAAGTAATTATTTTCCTCTAAGACGCTCCAGAGGATACAAAGAATATCGTATTCATCCTGCGTAATTTTCTTGAGATTGAACGTAAGGTAACCTCACTCATATATCCATTATTCTTTGAATATAATGGTAAACTGAATAAAGATAATTATCTACCAAAATTTTCTTTCAAATACTCAGACAGTGCACTGCCATCTATAATATATTATTGGCAAGTGGGTATAGCAAGGACTCGGACCATTTTAAATAAAAAAATCCATACTTTCGGAGAAAGTCATTGATTCTATAAACAAAAACAAGTAATTTCAGCGCATTTATAATATTTACATATATAGATATTTCATATCTATAGATTAAGTATAGAATCTGACGTAGAATGAAGCTAAATATTTATTTTTATTATGTCAGGAAAAACTATAACAATTTTTACATGCAGTTGGATTCTATTAAGCTTCAATCTTTTGTGTAACATAAAATATTTGAAATGATTTTTATGCTGATTTCAAAAATATCGTATGCATAATTATGATAGTTAAGTTTCAACTAAAATTTTGATTAAATTCTTATCTAGCGTCTACAGAAACCGAAATTCAAGTTGAGCATGTTTCAGCTTTATTACTATTGTATACCTAGCCGACAAGTTAACACAATACAGTCGAGCTATAATTAGTTTTAAATGAATTTTTGGGAAAATTAGATTTTATTCTCTTTCAAATATTGCGAGATGTCACATCATCGATGCGTTATCATCCATCAGATGATGTTTGTTTCTACCATAAAATCGTAATTTCAAATCTGCAAAAATATGTAATATTTTAAAGCCGTCTCAGTATTCTCTTTATAAGAATTGAAATAATGCAAATTTCCTACCTTTAACCATCCTTGTGACCTATTTTTTTTGACAAAATAGAATTATTCTATTAAAAATAATGTTTGGTGGGTGAATTGACCAGATCATCATATTTCCATATTTTTTCCCCAGTTTATATAAAGTATAATAAGATAGGTTTTAGATATATCAGTTGAATGCAGAGTCTATATCACACTATCCCAGAAGTTTATTTTTTAATCGTTTGACGTCACAGAATTATAACAAACAAATAAATTTGTTAATGAAATTATAGGGAGATGAATAAACGAAAGGAAAAACTTATTCAAGATGATTTGACGCGCGATTGGACCGGTTGGCCAACCTAATTTATAGTACATATACGATTTTCATATGTCACCATAATGATAGCTTTTTCATCTCAAAAAGATGTCTCGTTTTTAGATGCTGTATTAGCTTTTAAGCTCACCAAGTGCTTAGTGTATAGCAAATAATTATTGAATTGCTCTTGTTACGACTTTTTGAAAGATCTCAAATAAACAACTTTGGGACAAACACAACGCAATGGACTCGTAATCATAACTGTCAGGTATTGAGTATAATGTAGTATATCATTTGAATACAGATATTGATGTTATCAAATCGAACTTATAAATGTTTTTCTAATTAACCCTTTTTTCATTGACTTATTACAAATACGTCCGATCCATAGACTTATCCACATTAGGATTTAGTCGAGTGAAGAATTTCATACTAACCAATACATTGATGCTTATTTAACTTAACCAATTTCTTATCAATATTAATGAAATTTAAAATCATAAAATTATAATTCCATAATAGATTCAATACGTTATGATTAATTTTGTACCTCGTTTCGGGCAAATTGTTTATTGGGATGTTCAATACTATGATAGATCACTTCTCCTATGGTTGTTTATATAAGGTGGCGTTTCATGGATCCACAGATTCCTAATTCAGTTAATCGAGAAGATATGTGCGTTCAGTGTGCATTGCAACGCCCTGCAGCAAGTTTATGGGATGCATTTAGGTGTGCATGTACTGTATCTGTGGATAATGGTATATGTAGAATCCGGTTGCATCAATCGGAGATGTATCTGAAAGCATTGGCCAATTGTGTGGTCATGTTCCAAGTTATATCTTATCTGATAATTCAACACGTTTTATGCAAAAATAATTGATAAAATTACGTTTGTGTCCTTTATACTGGTTTGATCTTAGGTCTCCATGATATACTCATGATTACAGTTTGCTTCATAGCGGTTTTAGTCGAATGAATATTGAGAAAAAATGATTCCAATCTCATGACCATCCAATATTATATATCACCGTTTTCTGACAAATTATAGCATGTCTTGTCAAACGTTTTTACTCATCTGACGAGAAATGACTATGGGAAATTAAGATTTGTATAATAACTGAAATAGAATTGATGTATCTAAGAGAACACCGCATTATTATAAATAACTTAAAAAATTTACATTCGAAACAATGCAATGATAAATAAATTTGAAATTGTATAAAAAGGATTAGAATAAAGAACGAAAAAAAAGGGAACTAAAACATTGAGTTTCACGAAGTGTTTATATTTATCAGAAGTTTATTAATCACTTTTAAGGTGGTTACTTCTAGTTAGAAAGTCGTGATATTTTAAGTAATAAAAACAGTACCGTAATAAGATTAATAAATAATATTATTAGCATTATCAACTTAATGCATCAGATGATAATGCTCGGAATGAGTGAAACCGGTCCTGATCATAAAATATACTATGGGAAAAAAGAACTACAAAATTTGGACGTTTATTATTCAAAGATATTGTAAGATCTAATATTTGTAAGCACTTATAATTTGGCACGCGGGATTACGATGTACCATTAAACCTTTTTCCACGATGATGTTTATACATATTATTTTATACACAAAATAAAATTTTTGTAATTTGAACAAATATAGCAGTATGTAGAATTCACTATTACACTATGAAACATCGCAATAAATTTCAAACATATCTCCAGCAACTAACATTGTTCGTAATTCGCTTTTGTAATTATCATTTGAGTAGTACACTTTATGAACACATTATGCATTTACCTGTGCATCGCAAAACGTTGACGTGTTGCTAATGCCCTTTAGTAGGACAAAACGACTGCCGTAATGAGCATTATTTAAAATGTAGTCATAGAGAAAACATTGTGGCGCATGAGAATTATAGGAAAATTATGCATTTGAAAAATAAATATTCACAAATGAGTCCCTAATGTAAAACAAATAACATAGGAGCTTTTACAAGTCCAGTTCCGCCTCTTTTGTGTCATTAGTAAATGAATTTTTATAAGATTTACTATACTACACATGCGAATGCTTTGTATCGTTAAATACAATGTTACATTTAAAAAATATTGTTTTAAATACGTTTAAAACGATATTTTAGAATCATATTAGATAATTTAGTGTGGAATAAGCGCATATCTAACTGTGTCGGTTTTGGGATTTTGTCATTCTAATAATATGGATATTGTGTTTAACTTCCTATTGCGTAAAATATAAAACAATCTTCAAAAAAACAGGTTAGATACACAGATATACATTTAAGGTGTTTCCTACCTTCTAACTGGATTTTGACAACGTGTTATATAATAGAAAAAACAGTTACATAGCTAAAAGACCTTTTCTTACGTCATTCTTAAATATGTATATGTTTACATTAAGAAAAATATTATACGTATAACAATTATAGCTCGCGAAACGAGGAATAATGAAAGAATAAATCAAACAATTTTAAGCTGGCATTTCAACCAAACTACTTGAAATATGATTTTGGAGCACGTATGTTTGTGATATTTTATTGATATCCAACGAAAGCATCTATTCTCGACGTTTAGTATACGATGATTCAAAAATAAAGAATTAGCTACTCGCTTAGGAATGGCTGTAATACTATTAGTGCTACTTTACGGTAGCGAATCATAAAATAATATACACAAATTAGTATCAAGCTAGGCCGTTAAAACAGAAGAGAAGGTGTATTGTGTACCTTTTCTACACAGCTATATATAGATAAGCAAATGTTAGTTTAAACATAGTTTTGACGAAGACGTGAGCCGAAATAGCTATCAACTATATTTTTTTTTATATAATTTTGTAGAACTAAAATACATTGCTATTTTTTTCACCGTGTGACAAATGAATTCACTTACGGCACTACACCAATGTCTCTCAATCATCTCAACGACTTACTCACTCACTTCTTTTAACTATATTAATATAATAAATGAAATTGTGATGCCATTTATTTTCAGTAAAATACACGTTTATTAAGTAAAACAAAAGAAACGCCAAATATGACGAACTCGAATATTTGAATTCTACATTGAACTTTATTATTATTTGATAAACGTTACGCCTCATATTTTGTAACGATTTCTAAGTAAAAGCATTGTATGTAACATGAATATCAAAGAAATAATTTTATATTAATTAAACCTCATTTCCGCTATTATATGTCATAAGAATATGCAATGAACACGATTTAAATGGCATGGGTTGTAAGTAACAACATGGAGTCATATCAATGACAAACTTTTGCACAGTGACGTACTATAATTATAATGAATGAACTTCTATTAAAGAACATAATATTTAAAACGAACAATTCAATCATCTCACCACTTTTTCGTGTATGCCACTTCATTTGGCTTCTTATAAAATTATTATATTTAAGACGTAATGATAGTTGTGAATAAATTAACTTGTTTGATTTTTTTATATTAATTGCATAACAAGCATTGTGGCCAGGCCTTAATAGAGCGAAGTCAATCATAATTATTACCTTAACGATTTACGTAGTATATTTTTTTATGTTTTGGCTATTAGTTCATATATTTTTAGATTTTAACTATTATGTCGAAAAGTTATATGATTATTGACCATAGTACTGTATTAAATATTTTCATTGATTAGTATCAACTTGATAAATAATTTAGAGTAGATACAAAAATAATTACATTATTTGGCATAAAGGTGATCATTACCGAGTTTTCAAGTACCCAGGCTCTTAAGAAAGTTCATAATAAAACTGCAGTGGTTATTATGATTGGGTAATTTAAATTCATTAAAACCACCGATATGTCTTAATTTAGAGCTCTACAGGTTGACGTATTAATTGTATAGATGAATAAATCTATCAATTGATTCTATAAAATTTTCGGTTTCCTTTTGTGAGCCACTGAAAAGTGCAATATTTTGTCCGGGCTTGCCCACATGTCGCAATTCATTATGCACTGGCTATCGCATTTCAAGTAGGCGTTACTGATACAATCTTAAACAGTGACAATTTATTAGAAGTTAATGTATTTATTAATAGCCCGTAGGCACCTAGGTACGTTTCACATTTTCCGTAGAAAAAAATGCCCCAACTGTAGGCCTTTTTCTAATACATATTCATACTATTCTCTTCTCCCTTGCAAATTTATATTAATTTTTGACTGAAATTCGTGTTATCCCCGTAAAAATTTGACGTTTTTTAAACATATGAATAGAGTCTAGTCATGTCATTTGGTTGTGATAACAATAAATATCAGTTAGCGAGATGTAAGCTTATACAAACTCAACTTGAATAAAACGAAGGATACAATATATTATCGCGAAAAGAATTAATCCCACCCTTAATGTATTCAACATCCACCATAAACGTTTTCTTCTTTAGCTGTACCCTCCCTATTCCACACCCAAAAGCATAAAATCAAATGGTTTTTTATTTATATCCTTACACGTACATACGTTTAGTAACTTAGCCTGATCAATGCAAATAAAAACATTTATCTCATAAGACCATAGATTAAATCAAAACTCAATTAATACTGTATAGTTTAGAATATATGCGGTTCATTATATACGTTAAATATATTACCTCCAATATGATGAGTAGAAAATAATATTTAAGGTATGCTTTTATAGTATTTCTCGATATTACCAATGAATAAATACAAAGTACGAATAATCTTGTAATAATCAATTAAACTACTATTTTAAAACAACCACTCAAAATTTTTAAATCAATGGAAAAAATATGATATTTTATCAATGAATCTTCGCGGTTTTGAAAGAACGACGAACATTTTTATTATTTTGATAAAAGATTTTAGATGGTGAAATTGTGAGCCTTATGAATTCGATTGAATGTAGAAATACTTAAAAATATATTTTTATATAAAAATATCGAGCATTTATTGTGATCTATTAAAAACATTTTTCTACTTTATAATGGTAGCTTTGAATACTTTAAGCACATAACCTCTAAAGCCTTCTATTTTATGTCTATGTTAACTCTATTAATATTTTTCATGCACAATATTTAGGAATACAGGACATTCTTTAGGTCAAAATATCGATAAATTATAATATTTTTTAAATTTCTGAGTCCTTTGCCATGCGATAAACATTGTTGGTTTCGTTTACCGTGTTCATGGGTTTAAGAATAATTCGTTCAATTAAAATAGTTGATTTTTTGATCAATTTATGAATTTGTGATTAAATATATCTGCTGTCTTCAGTTTCCCTTCACTTATCCGATCCTATTTTTCTATCATTAAAATCACAATCGTTCCGCGTTGAAAAACTTCTGTTGAATTAAAATAAGCTTCATTCTAAGTCCACATGATTAAATTTGATACAGATTATGGCAAAAAAATACTTTAGTTTACGTGAGTCAAGTTACGGAAAGCTTTCTCCCCTAAAAGAACAATAAATTACTCCATATATGATGCGTTCACGTTGAAGTTGTTGTAAGCATCCGTTTTATTGGAATAACGAATAAAAAAGCTGTAACCGGAGCGGCGTTTAACGACGGTATCGTTATTTAATTTCGTGCCATTTTAAAAGTTCACATTTACTCGGAAGTCGTGAGTTATAAATCCTGCTTAAGGAAGGGATGCAGTTCCTTCGACAACAAATTTAATTTTAAATAGTTATATAATTCTTGTCAAAATTGGGTCAATTAACGAAAGATTATTCTCATTTGTATTAGAGGTAACTACATAATATATCATTTTGTACAATTTATTATTTTATGCTGATCCAGAATAATTAATTTGATTTTGCAAATCTAATTTTTAAAAAAATCGAAACTACTCACTTTAACGTGATGGGGGAGAAAAATGCAACGTTAGACTCAGATAATATTAATTACTATTTGAGTTTGATAGTTTCTTCAGCATCACTATATCATCAAAGCTATTTTTGAATTTAGTAAATTAGTGGCTTCAATGATTACTAATTATTTAATTATTGTGGAGTTTTATATACAGATGATTTTTATTTGTAACAAGCAGATCAATGACAACCAATTCATTAAATATAACAGTTGACTACTCAGTTTTGTTGCAACCGTGTGATAGAATGCCTGACGATGCCGAAAGGCAAAACCCGGGTCGTCAGTGACAAAAACAATTTAAATTTGATATTGAAATTCTATGAAGCACATTCAGTCAATATCATAAATTAAATCATTAAGTTTGTTGAAGCCTCTTCAAGTTATGAGATAAAGTCAAAACTTCATTTACTTAGCAAACAATATTAAGACTGACCATAACTTAACTTAACCATCTTTTGAAATTGTTGAACACATAACTTATAAAAATTAATCCAACCAAGTAATTAAATTAAAATTCCGTGGCTTATTAATGCATGTTTTGTTTTATGTATAAATTGAATGTTTTTAATATGATATATACTTATTAATGTCACTGAGAATTATAACTTCATAACAACATAGACCCCTTAAAGATTTCACGCAATTCATATTGTGGAAATTTACCTTACCATTCGAAATGAAGAAATCTAATGGCATTTGGTCATAAAATTCTTCCACACCTCTGAAGCTCTGATCCCATCTTTCACACAGCTCTATAAATCTTTCTACAATTTTATTAGAATGAGGAATTTTCGCGATCGTAAATAAGGTTATTTTATTTCATGTTCACATGACGTATTATCTCTTTTTATACGCACGATAAATAAAACTGGAAAAAAAATAATTTTGCTCTAAGCGTCTATATTCTTTTTTAATTCAATAAAATTATTTTCAGTCCGTAATAAACGTTTTCAAATGTTTAAAAATACGATAAAAAGTTGCATTCCAGACAATAAAATATTTTGACGTACTGAATAATCAAAATTACTTATTCCTATATGAACTGCAAATAATATCAAGGTGAAGGCATTAAATATTATATATACATATTTTAAAATATGTGGTAAAGATGTATAGCAAGAATGTTAATATAACATATATTACCGTATTGCAATTATTTACTTTATTTCAAATCAATATGATATAAGTCTTCATGCCCAAAATTAATAATCAATTTCATGTATTAGTAATTAGTATCGTGATAATGAAATCATCGCTCACTCTCTCAAATTAATCTTAAATTAATTTACCAAAATCATATCTCATCATGATTTTTTTTAGAATTCGACTTTATTAAATAACTTATTAATGTCATATAATGAACATTTATTACATGTATTTGTATAATAATCACATATAAGCAAACAATACATTTTAGTAACGATTTATTGTGAATTATCTAAATCAAATTATTCCCTTATATGTAGTTTTTTCATAATCCAGTTTTTCTCCCTTTTTGTGAATATTATTGTATATCAACTCGTAAACTAATTGATGATAAATCGTCACACACAACCCAATCTAATTTGAATAGCCACAAGTCACAAAAAACCGAATATTGATAAAAAACATAATTCAGTTACAAAAAATGCACTCACAGTTAATCGAATTGCACTCGTGTCATTATCTTATAAATGCTGACCTGTAGTCATGTGGTACACCATTGGCGCACATAAAAAAAATATTTTATTATCTTTTGACAATATTTCAGTTAATAGTACCATATATGTTGTGGTGGAAAATTCAGTTATTATTAAACAAACTTCATTAAATAAATTACTTTTTAAGACTTAATTCTTCGATCAATCGTGTTTTTCTGACGTAATTGAAATTCAACTGATCATTCACACTTGTTTGTGGAAAATAAGGAAATAAGATATCATTGGAAAAAATTAATTTGATAAATAGTTGCGTTGACAATCATTTTTTACTGGGCTGGTGGGATTGTATGAACACATTACCAATTTGAGATAAAAAGCTCTTTACCATGCTTCTGAACTCAAATTGAATTAAAAATCAATAAATGTTTTTGTCCAGATTGAGATTCCTCCTGGAATGTCAATTTTATCCGTCACTTCACAACAGGCCCAGCAAATTGATACACCAGCATAAATTAATTAAAACGTACATAAATGCTCTCAATACTATTTAGACATTGAATGCAGTATTATATTATAATTATACAATGATTCCTTCGTTTGCGAGCTTAAAATACTATACCGCTCATGATAATTAGATCAATATTATCATAATGGTCTATAATTTTTTTTACACGTTTATTTTATATTTGTCTCATTACAATGAAATTTAATAAACATTTCATTCCTACAACTATCTTTCTAGTTTCAGTCATAGAAATATGTGTCGATCACACTCGTTTTTTTTACATTTAGTTTTTTATTAATCCATTACTTCTTTTTTCGTGCGCCACTTTATAAATATTGTCCGTCCAAGCTTTGGCAGAAAAAAACAGGATCCTAGGAATGCGATCGCACGCCCCATATGACCCGTGTTTTATGTTTTATGTCGCTTTCCGAGTTATATCTTTCCTTTTGTTCGGCCGTTTGTCACCGATCGGGGTCTAAATCACCCGTGACCACTTCGCGGAAATAATCTCTCGACCGGACAGATCAGGGGTAAATAATATTACACCCTGTCATCAGAGTAGTGTTGTAGGTATATTAGTATATTACACAACGAATAGCCCCAGAACTTTTCAAAAGTACTCATACACACGGTGTCCCAAAACGACATATCTATAATACAATACGTTCCTTTCTATTTGTTGAAATGAACGAATTTATACCTTAAAAACATTTAGCTGGTGACTATAGTAATTTTTGAAATTCTCAAGGTTATATTGAATACTACGAAAGTTATTAAACCATTTCATAGAAATACAATATCAATTTAAATAAACGATAAAATAAAATATTTTCAATAAAAATTTGCATTATGTTCAATGAACGAAACTAAAAGAGAGATTTTTAGTGATTGCTTGAATCATAATCTATGCTTCTTATTTTGATAATAAAACAAATGTTGGAAATACACGAATAATGACTTAATTTAATAACCCAGAAATACGCGAATATTATAATATAATATAGCAAAAACTTCAAATAAAACATATTTGTTACAAATATATATTATCAAATTTGAATTGTTATAACTTTGTACGATTCCACATGTTTTGTCACTAACGACCCGGGTTTCGCCTTTGATGTCAGATCTGTTGCATCCGTGTGATAGAATGCCTGAAGATGCTGAAAGGCGAAACCCGGGTCGTTAGTGACAAAGCATGTGGAATCTTACAAAGTTGTAACAATTCAAATTTCATATTGAAGATCCATCAAGCACCTTCAGTCGATATCATAAATTATATATTTATATTATCAATGTTTGCTACAAATTACTGAAACATTTCTAAGAAATCTTTTTAGACTAACGAGTTTTAGGTTAAAAAGGCATATAAATATGGATTTTTTTAAATATAATATTTTACATAGTGTCATGTAATTTATTAAAAATAATGAATGTCTATTGATTCCACGTCGATATGCAGGGTCAACACCCTTGGCAACCCAGAGCAGTTCCGGTCAAATGCCACCCCATTTAATGCGAGACAGTCTCTATATATTATTATTGAATAGAATATGATTATTTGATATATATCCCCTACCTAACGCCAGTTTCTTTCGGCTTTTATTATTTACGTACTTTTTATTTGGCAAATTTATTGTCTCCACTGAATATGTTGATAGAATTTTTGTTATGATGTACTTATTTTCTACGCGTTATAAAAATGAAATAAACATTTAACGTTTAATATGGAAAAACGCTTTTTTGTATCAAGAAATATTATTGGTATATTTTATATTTTACCAATTTCAAATAAAGATAATATAACGGAAAGAATTATTTATTGTAAGATGAAATATTTTTAATATTATATTTTAATAACCTTTCTTATGCAGAAGCATTTATAGTCAAAAGTAAACTGTTAGTGGTGTTTATTATTTCGTAAATGGTTACAGCTTGCACTTATATATATAGTCAGTGTTTTACTGTTGTAAATTGAAGCCATTGTGCATGTTAAAATATATTTTTTGTAGTATCACTGAATAAATAACAAGATCTGATGTTTTAACAAATTGTTGGAAGCTATTCTTAACAGAAAACAAATTTTCACACAGCACCCTAATTTATTTCAATACTACCATTTCTACAAATGCTTCTTCATATATTTTTAACTCACGTAATATTTCGCACTTCAAGTGACATTTTGTTTTTAATTTGATTTTGGCCTAAATTGGAGCACTAAATTAACCACTTGTTAGTAGGGTTGTTCTCTTATCGAACATCATTTTTAAATTAATCAAGGTTTTAGTTATACATTAAAAGAAATAAATACAGAATAAGCAATGAATTAAAAGTCGCTGTTGATTGTACATATTGTATTTTCTATATTCTTATAAATTATTTGATACAACGAGACAGATAGAAATAAATGTGAATTAATTATTTTCACTTCCTACCTGATTTTCTAAAATGTGTACGTTGAAACTACGTACGTAAGAACTTTGAAAACGCTACACTTTTTTTAATATTTCAGACAATTTTGTTTAACAGTATAAAAGAAATAAAAATTATATTATATTCGATGTTATCTTACCAACACAAGATAAAAAATGCATCGTACAGATTGAAAATCTGTATGCCCAAACAAAATTATAATTATTGTACATTTACAGTTATAACTTTATGACTTATATACAATAATGTGACAATATTTTGTCTGGTGCTGCTGACACTTCCCCACTCCCATTAACGGTATCCCACCCTTTGCTTCCAATAAAAACAAGATGTCCCTTAGGACAAGCAAAACAGAGATCTGCCACAATAAGCAAACTTCTCCAAAACACTTTGCGCCGAAATTAATCCCCGTAAAAGGGTTTCTTAATATATTAATATTGGTGGCTTCGAGATAATGAATCCCGAGACTCCTCTGCCAAAATATTCTCGCATAGGAATATCCAAAGACAATTATATCATTATATTACGCGTACATATTTATTTTTAACTATTTTTTTACTAATATCTTCTACATAGATATTTCAAAAAAGATTCTGTGTTTAAAGTACTCACATTTTTCTCGATTTTAATAGGCTGATTTAAGCGAAAGGCTGAAAAATATTTATATTACGTTTCAGGAATTAACTATCACTTTTTAACGAAAAGGCATTTTTTTTCAAATAATAAAAACACATTTTAGCATTATTTTTACAATATATTTCATGAGCCAAACCCATCCAGATCATAAAATATAAAGTGAAAATAATACTAAAAATATGTTTTTATTATAATTTATGACATCGACTGAAGGTGCTTGATGGAATTTCGGTTTCAAATTTGAATTGTCACAACTTTGTACGTTTCCACATTTTTTGCACACTGTTTTGCAACTGACGTAAGTCAGTTCTGTTGCATCCGTGTGATAGAATGCCTGAAGATGTCGAAAGGCGAAACCAGGGTCGTTAGTGACAAAACACGTGAAATCTTAAAAAGATGTAACAATGCAAATGTGTTTTTATTATTTAAAATAATCAAAAATACATTTTAATGATTAATTAAATCTATCTATTATAAATACACCTTCCAACACTTGACAGTTACTTTCATTAATATTGAAGAAATTGAATATGTCATTATTGTTTTCTAAATTTGGTAAATTACATTCTAACTAGCTTATATATAATATTACACAAAGTAGAAGGCAATCGCTGTTCTAAAATATCATACATTTCTTTCGCCACACACTCACCACTTACTTCTTTTACTTCACATTGTGATTAAAAATACTGTTTGAATACATAGTTGTTGAAGCAATCTGTACATATACACCTTCATTGAGAATATTACGGCATCTGACTCTACGAGAAGTGTTTCTATTGTGACGCTTCTAGACACTTTACAATCCTACCGCCTGTTTATGTTATCGTTCTTCAAAGAAAACATCGCTGAGTGTTATATATAAATCTAAGATTCGGATATTCTGTTTGAAAACTGCTATAGTAATGAAATACAGAGAGTTATTATATTTCAAAATTATCATAATGGGCACATAAAAGGAGCTTTAATTTTAGGCATTGCCAAATATCACTTTTCATGTGTTAACTTTCACTTCACAGTGGAAAGGCATTACATAATATTGAAATAATTAAGTCACAGTGCTATATATTATTTCTGCAATTTTATTTTTTAAGATCAGGATCATTTTCGCTCATCACGAGCATTATCAACTGATTGCAGCAAATTGTGGTAATAATACTAAACACGTATTTTTATTATTTAAATATTGCTAAATATAATATAACAATTTTATCAGTTTGTATACTGAACATTAACTTTTACTGCTGAATAAATATTGAATTTTGTGCTTAAGTATTACGTTTAAAATTATGAAGAATTTAATTGAAAAACCCGCATATACTTTTAAAATGACTTAATAAAAATCAAGTAAGAGTTGATAAAATCGATTTCACTTAAAGCGATGCTCTGTTAACTTTGTAATTATAATTCTAAATAAGTCATTTTAATGCAACAATTACCTTGACTCTAATTTTGTGATTTTTCGTCTACGCGTTGTGCTTAGAATATGAAATTATATCTTATACGTAATTGATGTCTTTTTTTTAGCATTTGAAAACTCTGTTATCAAACAACTAACAAATAACCAACTAAATACCCTGAACAAAATCTATAGAAATATATTTTACTCGTCGTTGAATTTCAGTGTTGCAACTTGCAAGTATCAATTTACAGAATATTAAGAAACTAACTATGTTCTGCTAAAATAACAATATGTTATAATATAATATTGATATCCAATTTGTATACTTTTTGTATTGTACAATGTTTAAGTTTGGAGAAAAACACACGGACATTAGGATGAAAACAAAAACATTTTTTTTTTGCATTTTATCGCTGAAAATAAATAGCGTAGTCATGTGAATTCACTTCGAATTTATTATTCACCTCATGCCTTGTCCTAACTGGATTTTTACGTAATTAAAACCATCAAACTTTACACTCATACGAGCACTAGTACAATATACAAGTCACATGTTCAAGTAAAAATACACAAAGATAGTATATTTTGACTAGATTTTCTTTGAATGCCAATGAAACATAAATATCAGTCGTTGATTTTATAAGATCCTGCTGTTGTTAATTCGATGAACTTATTTTTTTTAATTTGCAAGAAATTCGAATACAGCAGGATTGGGCTTCAACAGTAATAATGATAAACTAATCACTGAGGGGAATAAAGATTTCACAGGCATCTGATATATTTAATGTTTGTCCATATATATATCATTGTTATCATTATGTCATTTATATAATACAACACTTGTCTTTATAAATATTATAGTTCCAAATAAACAACAATGTTTATTGGATAATTTATGAAATGAATGAAAACTGTACGCCAAAGAAATTTAAAAAAAAGTCTATCCACCTTAACGCAACAATGGAATCGGTTATTTTTTCTAAATTCATCCATGTTCGCAATATCAATTTATACTTTCGGATATGATGGGTATTCCATTGAGAAAATTACTGCGCGCTCGGTCGTTCGGTTTGAAAGAGCATTTTTCAAATAGCCGAAGTAATGACTTAAATTTGCATATGTCCAGTCCAACGCGCAAACATGAATCTATATATGCGAATTATTTCACAACACAGGGTTGTCACATCTATATATATCAACACAATTAAAATTACTATAACTTTGACAAACAAATACTTAAAGCCAGTTTGTTAAAAACGCTGAAAAAAAAGATATGTATTTTAGTTTGACAAAATTCTTTAGGTCACTAAGATTTTTCCCATAGGTTGTGGGAAAAATAACATATGATGTTTTAGAAACTAGATCTTCAAGTGAAATCGTATAAAACAATAATATTTGATAAATACCAAAAGGATATTGTAGATTTTTTCACACAAATCATAAACTATCATTTAAATCTCAATAACAGTTGATTTTTTTAAATTGGGTTCTATTTTAATATTGGCTAACACGATTAAATTTTATTATATCCAAATAATACAGTTTTCAAGCTTTAAAACCGTGATTATTTTGAAGTCTATTGTGAGTTGCGAAAATTTAACGTTACGTTCAGTTACGTTACTGATCAGTAGATATTGCTCGCGATGAGCGAAACCGATCCTGATCAAAAAATGTATTGTGGAAATAAGTACTTAAAAAATGCGTTTTTATAATTTAAAATATAATGCCTTTGCATCAAGAAGTGACAGTTAACACCTTAAAAGTGATCTTTTAACTTTCTTTAAGATTTTACAATTTTAGCATTGATTAACAATCATGTAAACTTTCTATTTCTTGATAATGTGTATTATAAATATATTGTTTCCATTTCAGGTCCTCTGAAGAAAATCGTGTTGTAAGTAAATTATAAATCAAAATTTTAGTAGAAAAAATATACAGAATATATAACAAAAAACTTTAAATGAAAATCGTTACAACCCTATCATGACAATTTTTCAATATTCAACCCTTTGAAAGCGGAGGCGTCAGTAAATATGTCGAGGCTTTTATTCATATTGGACCGAGACTCGGTACAAATGCATGTGGTGCAAGTCCGGTCGACGGGTGTGGACTGCGGACAACTCGGTTTATAGATGTACAGATAAATCCGTCACCGCTCCATAGAAAATAAAACTTTTTATTCAAATGGATAGTAAAAGTTCAGTCTCAATTTTATTGATATAAATTATATGTAAATTTTATATTTGTTACACAAAATTCCTATAACGAAAACATTAATTTAAGGATTTGCTAATTTGTTATTTTGAAATATAAACATGAGAAAATTAATTAACAGTTATTTTTTGTTTAATTAAGCTTATAATTTTAAGTTTATTTAACTTATTTTTCTTATTAAATTTTGAATTTATTTTAAATTCATTATAAAGGTTGATTTTTCACAAACACATGTTGATTGTACACGGTTAAAAAATCAACTTTCATGATTATTAATAGTCAACTTCTCGTTGCTAAAAAGCACAAATGTAAAGCATTCCATATTGAACCAAAAAAAATTATATATTTTATGTTTTATATAAAAATATGCTTTTAAATATTATGTGTAAACTAAATTTTCTTCGCTCAAATTTCACTATTTACAGAAAAAATATCATATAATTTGTACTTCAAGATTGACAATAAAAAAAAAGTTTTCAATTGAATTTTTCACTTTTCTTTTCATATTTAGATATAAAATTATATAAAGATAAAAGAATCAATTTGATAAAAAAATATATATTTGATCTATCTTTATTGGACAAGTCTTTTTAAGATTAATTTATATTATTATATAATAAACCACTCTGCATGCATTTTGAAAATCTTTTGAAAATAACAAAGCACCAAACGAACCCACCCTCTCTCGATAAGCGCGGAAGCTGGAGCTATGAGACTGTGAGGGCGAAACCATTAATTGACCAGTTGAGTAATTAATCTTGGTATGCCAGTCCACAAAAACGCTCAAACCCGAAAAGGATTTTACATGTTCTGAATTTAAATTGAAAAGCATTTTCTATAGGAATTTTATTACATAATTTACGAAAGCTTTTACTCGGTAATCTATATCATTTGACATTTTTGCACACATATTTATGTTATTTGAATAAAAGCTCAACTACCATTATAATTTATATAATCTTACTCTATAGTATTGTTATTAATACACGATCTCTTGAAATTGAATTGTTACAATTTTTTTAAAAACAGAACTCGTCAGTTCTGTTGCATCCGTGTGATAGAATGCCTGAAGATGCCTAAAGGTGAAACCCGGGTCGTTAGTAATAAAACATGTGGAATCGCACAAAATTGTAACAATTCAAATTTGATATTGAAATTCCATCAAGCACCTTCAGTCGATATTATAAATTACACGATCTCTTGTCGGTTAACACACTAATTTAAAAATATCGAAAATGTATTATCTCTTAAACATTTTGTCGAGATGATACACACAAATTCATGCTAAATAAAATCTATAAAATAAATCGACTCAAGTTCATAATGATAATTGATAAATTTGCCGGTATTATAGAATTTATTTTCATTTTAGAATATATTATACTAAGACAATTCACACCTAGAGGTAGACATGTTTTTTGAATCGTTAAAAATCGTAAACCTTTCCAACGGGTGAACAGCTTTCAGTTTAGATGAGTAATTTCCCGTTTGGCTTCCATCAAACTGAACGTTTAACGGCCAACGGTTAACGGGGCGCGCCTGTAGCGGCCTGATAACGAATCGTTAATCCGTTATGCGAACGCGTTAAAATGCCTCCACGCGCAAAACTTCAATGCTACCAACTATTAGTATCGCACTTAAATCTCGTGCGTTTAAATACATCACGTGCATGGAATGATTTGTGGGTTCTTTAATCACTAAAGTATGGAACATTTGACTTTCCAATTTGGTTAGAATCATCTTTTCAATAAGAATATAGCTTAAATATTTTACAGATTTGATACATCTTGACTATTTCTTGTGGTTGACTATGCACTCAAATTTTGTTATATACGAACTATTACTAGTTTAAATACACAGTGCTTTTTTAACCTAGATTAAACACTTTCCAAGTTACTCAACTGAACACAAAAAGTGTGTCAACAATAATTTTATACAATCATAAAACCATATTCATATGTAAAAAAATCATTGAGATAAATGACAGCAATTATTTTTTCAAACCTATTACAAGTTGAATTACTAACAAAATACAATCATTATAGACATTTAGTTTTAAATATGATATCTTGAAAAGTGAATAATCTTTATATTATATTATATATTTTGTAATATCAACTGAAGGCGCCTGATAGAATTTCAATTACAAATTTTAATTATCTACAATTCCACATGTTTTGTCGCTAACGACACGAGTTTCGCCTTTCGGCGTCTTCAGGCAGTCTATCACACGGTTGCAACATCGGACGGAATCGTATAAAATTGTTACAATTCAAATTTTATCTGTATATATTGTAAAATATATTATGAGTATAAACAAATTGTTGACACTTTGTTCGATGTTTTTTCATTAACGACATAGGTTTCGTATTTCGGCATATTCATGCATATTTTAACAATTTTAATTTAATATTGAAGTTCTATCGAACACCGTCAATCAGTATCATAAATTATACAAACAATTTGTTCGATAACTCCGAAATCGAAAACATTTTTTTTTTTGTTGTCATTAAAAATAATTCAAATGTTTAGGTACGTGACAAAGCTATTAATTTTTTTAATTTTTCTTTTAAGATACGAACAAAGTTCGATGCGAATGACTGGAACGAATGATCGAAATGAATAGAATGCATAGTATTTGCTGGTATTTGTGTAATAAGTTTTAGGCATATCTATAAACCCCTTTATGATTCTTTGTGAATCAAGTCGTAATAATCAAAAGGGAATAGTCGCGTTGTCTTCATGACCGTGTTAATGATTGCTGCGTCGTATAACGGGCAATTAAACCTCCTGTTCACTTCACAGACCCTGATACTGATGTCTGATCAAATCTGAAAAAGAATCTCAAGTTCTTTAATTATAATAATAACAAAAGGCTATTGGCTAAGGCTATATTGCTATCCCGAAAAAGAGTAACGAATCTTAAAACTTCTCGTAGAAATATTGTCATAAGCGAAATTTTATTTAAGCAGTTTTCTATATGGTAGTTGCATCTCACTGTATATTATTATTTTGCTTCATTGAATGGTTAGCAAAACAGCGGACAAATTTTTGTAAATACAATTTTTACAGTATTTTTTTAATATTATATTGTAATATATTCAATTCGTACGATAAATTTTCAATCAAAATAGTACACCAATTACGTCATTCATTCCATAGATGTCTCTATGTCATCTATTAGTGCTGTCTTCTTTTACTTAATATCGTGAATACAACATTACAAAACTCACTTACGTGACTTTATAAAAGTGTAAAAACAACAATCATTTATGCGAAGATGATTATAATATTTAAATTTAATTAATTGTCTAATGTATTCACATTACATGTAACTTCAACATACTTCATCTAGATTTAAGAGCGCCTGTCATGAACATGGAATAAAGTGCAGATTTTATGCGATTTTCATGTTCCATGTTGCACGCTCTATTCAATAGAGAATATTCCTTTACATACTGCCATGATGTATTTATATTTAATGTTTTGTCCAGTAACATTAATGTACGGATGTTAAAAACATAGCTACCAACCATATACAATGTTCAAATATTTGTATTTTTATAATCGTATTTCTTTATTGACATAATAAAGCAATGCACGCTGTTATTGTGTAGGATCAAATTATTTTGTCGTGTAGCTTTTCCTTCATTATGAAGCGAATATTTTTTGTGATTTGGAATGTCAAAATATAAATCAAATAAAATGAGAACTCACTGATTCGCTGTTAGATTAGGTTTTTAATATGAAAGTGCAAAGTAGCAACCAAAAAAATGGTAATTGGCTTTGAAATTAATATATTACATTGCGAGATACAGAAAATATTTTTAATGACTTTGTACATACCATTTTATCACGACCCACCCATCTTAGATTTATTTAATAACTAAATGTTTACTAATATGCGTGTGTATATGATACCAACCGCGTTTCATGCATTCATAATACTTTTATAAGTCATAAAAAATAAATAATAATTTTGCAAAGTGCAGCTGCAGACACATAAACCTAAAAGCTCAGAAAGATTTCGTATTTCTTCTTTATTACCGGCAATAATTTCTTTGTTTATGTTTAAATTTATCATTACGTATTCGAGCTTTAGAAATAACAATAACCTTAGTTTAGGAAGGGTCCAACTGTTTTTTTAGATATTCCTAAATAATTTTTGTAACATGATAAAGTATTTTTATTATTTATAGTTACATCTATATTACAATTAAGACTAATTATACATTTTAAATAGAAGTAATAGTTTGGTTTTACTTGGCTTGGGGATACCATATTATTTTCAAAGAGCAAACAAAAATGCATAACAAATTTTGTCAGAGCATTAGTTAACAATCAGCGTTTCTAAACCATCAGTCTGCGCATGGCTACCATGCGAAAAAATTAAAAAGGTGTCATTCAACACAAGCGAACTACATGTTCGCATAATGTCTTTGGTGTAAAAATACATATTATATATTATTCATTGGTACGTATTATAATATATGCAGCGGTGATAAAAAAAAATCTTACGTAAAATCTATCGTAGTGTGTCAGCTATAATACATTGGATATCAACGGAAAAGGAATATCAATATCTAACTAACAAAGATATTAGATTATTGTATACGTTTTTGACTATCTATTCAAATGATAGGCAATGTTTAGCTCTGACAACAATCAAAACTAAGCAAAGGACCCGGAAAGATTTCAAAGTAGCACTTCGATTTCCTCAAACAATTCTAGCTATTTTATAAAAGAAATATTTACGGACTAGTTTCCAATCATTTTAATAAATATTTTTTCATGCAATATATCTTATGTATACAATTTTTCCATTATTTTCATGTTGTTTTACCTATTATAGTAAAATATTATGGTAGACGCAAATCTATATGAATTTATTTTCTGTACTCAGACAAAATAGGTTAGCAATCGCTGAGTAAGGAACGCAAATCATCAATGCTGAATATAATCAAATTGAGCAAAAGTTACACTATTTTAAGTTAATAATTTACTCCGTTTGTCTATCCAACTAACTCTATTTAATAAAAAAGATTTGAAAATACTTCTCAAAGGAGCGAAACACGTGTTAAATTTAGTGGCACGTGGAATAACAAAGTCTAATCTAATGTATTGATTGAATTGGCATTTACTTGGTAGAACTCCATTATAACACGGTAAAAAAATTGCAATGTATTTTAGTTCTACATTTTTTTTTATAAATTGATTGCTATTCCGGCTCAGGTCATCGATAGTTCTGACGATATATCTATCAACTATACCTTATAAAAAAATTGTAGAACTAAAATACATTGCTATTTTTTCACCGTGTTGTTAATCTAAGTTTAATATTATAAATCTACTTCTACAAAGTTTCCGCCGATGATTAAAAAAAAACGTGCGAAAATTAAATTACATTAATCCATTTCAAAAATTGTCACTCTTGTACATATTTCATATACCCCAATAAATAATATAGATGATAAAAGATGTTATTTTACTGTAGAATCTAAAGGTAATGTTTTATGTTTGACTCCTGTTTTTTTTAGATACCGAGTAAAATCATGTTATAAATTGTGACTATAAAAGTATTCATGCTATCCATATCGGTTGCATTTCACCCCTGGTGCCTTTCCTCCGCCGGATGCAGAGCTGATGCTTCATTCCCGGAAACCAAGCCAAATAGCCACGTAGACATACCTTCCCAACAATCGCTTCCATAATAAAATATTTTATTTATATGAATGAATAGGCGATAAACAAGGAATATGGCCGCGTCCATAAACGGGGAACCGGGTGGGCAATGTACCACAATTACGTTTGCTTGTAATTTTCGTAAAGTCTTAATGTTGAATTTCATAGCATTGTTTTAATGGTCTGCGTTTCGGGCTTCAGGATATGGGGGCCTGTGAAAAAAGGCAACAAGCCAAAATGCTCGTTCTAGCTTAACAACAGCTCAAGAGGTCAGGGTGACCATGATAAAAAAACGATATGAAATTTAACAATAAAATATTTTTTAACGACGAAACCCATAACCACTAAGTACCTTTATTTGAAGTGCGTGATATAAATTATCATGTATCGTATTATTTTAAATGTCAAGTATATTATATTTATATAAGTATTTTAGTCGAATTTTTTTTTTTAAATGATGATTAAAACCGATTCAAATTATCTTACATTTCATACACACATATTCATACTCCTTAGATATATATTAATTTAAAAAAAATGTTAAATGTATAATATTTTGTCAATATATTACATCTAAATTGCAAGCTTAAAAAATCAAAGTAACATAAAATGTTAAATAATTAGACATAAAAATGCTCTTTATATCAAATTAAAATGAAAATAAGGTGTACATTATTAATGAAAAAATACCACTGATAGTAATCAATGTCCTTTGAAAGAAAATACAAAAATCGATTGAAAAATCATTATACTATATAATTGCAAGACTATAAATATTGCGATTGCATTTTTCCACAAGCAGTTCCGCTAAAAATTGAAACAATACTCAACCTCTGAGAAATTTCTTATTGCCGAATCATCAAAGTTTATACTTTATTACTCGTACACAGGCATTGTTTATTAGGGGAGCAGAAATTTAGTGTTAATTTGCCATTAAAAAGCCATGTTTCATGGGTGCCTTAGTACAGTTTCCCTTCTACAAATTTCCGTGACGCGTAAAACATCGCCGTCTTGTCAGCGCGTCTGCTTTTATTTGCCGCCGAGAGATGGTACACTCATCAAACAATAAAAATCGCATTAAATTATTATATTTTAAGCTGTTGAATAAATCTTTGCAATTAAAACGATCGTAGAAAATCCATTTTCCGTTGACTGTAATGTACATTGCGATCAGCAAAATCTTGTTGATTTGGGTTGTTCAATGCAATCAAATAAAAAAAAACATTAACGACTCTTTAAAATTGATTTATACTAAAACATGTATTCTGAAAAGTATTCGGCGAAAATATTTAAGAAATGTCATTGAAGGTGTACTGACTATCTCAAGAAGACACAGTATTGTCGTTGTTAAAAAAATGTAAAGTTTATACATCACTCAAGACTTTGAGCATGAAACTTATAACAAATTCGAAACACTTGAAAACTTTCACCAACTATAACAGATACATATAACATCGATAAAATACCACTTTTAATGTGAAAGGTATAATGTTTTAGTTAATAAAAACACATATTTTAATGTAATTTCTAATATATATTCTATTACCAAGACCAGAAAATCCGCAAATTACAATATGAAAAAAAACAAAACAATATAATATAGTATTTAATAGCATTAAAAAGCTTAGGTAGGAAGTTATTAAATAAAATAATAAATCACGTATGTTTTTGTTATCAATGAAAAAAAAATTTTTTTTTTAATAATTGTGTAAAATATTGATTTAATTTTTTTTATCGCGCTTATTTACTACTCAACAAATTTCATCAATGTATTTTCGTTTGCAAATACTCTGTACATTTATCAACCCTTCGATGAATAGGCTGGAATACCTACCCCAATCGCTTTACAGACCAGGAGGTTTGATTAAAGTCTCGACTGCTTGAGTGGTATATCAACCAATGATTTGTGTGACAATAAATATCACTAGCTGTAAACCGTTGAATTGCATTAATAAAACTGATTAAATTTCGTATCGGACATTTTACATGCATACTAAATGTTATATTATTAACATTTGATAAAATATACTGATTAATGAACAATTGGAAAGTTTATCATAAAAAATATATCTACTTGCTGCTAGATACACACAGAGTTGCACGGTGTGTTTTTAGTACAAATAATACGATATATGTAATATAAAAATGAGAACATTAACAAACATTAATCTTCATCTAGTAATTTTTTTAAAACCCTTTTCTACTCAAAATTTCATTCAGAAAATATTCTGTGTGGCTTACTTCAAATAAAGAAATTTCAATTGCTCTTTAATAAAATAAATAATACTTTTAAAGATGTTTTGATAAATGGAGTTTCAATCCGATCGGGACAACGTTTTTAACCGTTCGACCTTTAACGTATCTAGTGTTGATATGGCTGATTGGAAATGAGTCGATAGCTGACACTTTTAATATGAGAAAGTTATCATATTCAAAACTTTCGTGAAAGAGCTTATTTTGTATTCAAATAAAGCTTGATATATTATATTTTAATAATCTTCTTGGGAATATCATTTATGTGACTCGGCAGGAGATAGTTTAAATATGAGAACACCAGATTGGAGACTATTAGTGTTTTTAAATGGCGTAATGGTTAAATACTCTAACGTATCAAGTCACTTCAACCATGTAATAAAAATGGAATTGAAATTTTCTTATGTGTTGCTTGTGATGCATTAATAATAGATGATCTTTTTGTCTGTCATCGTTCAATTGTATAAATATTTCTTAAATATTTTTCTAGTTCACTCAACAGTTTTTAAAAATTGTTTTGTTTTTTTTTTTACTTTTTACGTTATTTTTTTAAAGGGCAATCGATCAAAATTTTATGTTTCTTCTCTACCAATCGACAGCGGACCCCAACAAATTTGATGAGCTGTAAATATATTGAATCCAACCGTAGTAACATAAACCTAGTATTTTAAAGCGCAGCAATAACTTAGTTTCAATTTAGCTGAAATTAATCAAGCATAAATATAGCTTCATAGATAAGAGGTGAGTTTGATAATTATTGTTTTATTTGTGTTAGGAAATTTTGAAGTTCCGTTAGATTTTAGCGATCTAAGAAGCTCAAAAACTTGTCGACAACAAGTTAACGTATTAATCAGAGTTACAGGAGCAAATCATATATATATGGAATAGAATACTTCATAAATGTTGATAAGTAGCTGCAAATTCACCAATAAATACAGTTTTTCTTAAAAAAAGCCACACATACTGACAAAAGATAATGCGTATTCTTTCATATAACTATAATCCCAATAATAAATGCACGTGGTGGGAGAAAGTAAATTGCTGTCGTCACATGTCTGTCACAGAGTGCACTATTCATAATATGTTTCTAGCTCACTAACAAATGTTTCACCAACCGTGCACTTTTCTGCTTAAATATTACGCAAGCCTCCTCAATTGCTCCAAGAAAGCATTTTGGCGAAAATATGTTGCATTGGCGTAGGCTGCCATATGTATTTAATTATTTAAAGTTTTTTTTAACCCAATGAAACATAATGAATAAAACGTTAACTGATTAATTATAATGAGCTTTTAATTTGGCTAATTATATTATAGATTGGTACATATTTCATTTTTAGTGTTCCTTAATATTTCTATTTTTGTAAGCTATGACATATCATTTAGATATATTTCGCGTAAATTGATTTATTTTATATTCCTGGTTATTATTAACTCTTAATTTCTATAAATACTTATATCTTTATTTGTATTGTATCATTTGATAATAATTGCGATGAGCGAAATCTTTATGTTATAAAACTATGGAAATAGTACTTGAATGATGTTTTATTTATTCAATGTATTGTCTTTCCATCGAGGAGTGACGGTTAACATCTTGAAAATAATCAATTTGATATGTAGAAACAATTAATTTTACAACAATGGATAACCCGTTTTTTTTAGAAAGTTATGCTTTAAATGTTTAAAAAGTTTGATTTTTAATGTACAATAATCTCAATTATACGTTTATATTGGGATATATGTATTTAATAATTCTATAAATTATTCATTCAAACTTTACATCTTGACGCCTCTGTCAAACGAATGCATTTTCACTTGTAGCAGCGGGAAAGAAACGACGCCCGACTGGCCATCCACAACGCAGCGCCGCGACGCCCGTAAATTACTTATGAGGTGGAAACGAGTCGTGAGATATTTATTGTCTGCTTGACTGCGTTACGGCCTGCTTCCAAACAGCTTGTACCTACAAACCATTTACACTTACGTACATTCAAGTAATACACATTCTTGTGTAATACTTGCATTTTACAATGGCGTATCAATATCAAATATACAATATATGCACACTATTTTGAAAGGCATTAACCTTCATTTATCTCAAGTGAATTTTACAAAAGAATACAGAATCCGTTGTCATATTTTATGCAAATATATAACCAAAAATTTGAGACGCTATCAAAAAATCATTTAAATTAGAGCTGGGTGTGATATTTTGTGCTTGATTAATTTGTGTAGTTTTTACGCCCATCTCGTTTAGAACCCTAACATTGTAAAAAAAAAACATAATTATCACACGTTATACAAATCCATTTTTTATTTCAATTCAAAATATATCGTTTTTTTTTTAGCTGAAATTATTATTTTGAATAATTATTATCTTAAGATCATTTAAGCTATGATAATCAATAAGATAATATATATTTATTTTTTTATTCGTTACAATAGTTTTGACTTCTAACAAAGTAGCGACACAGGAGAAACTATTTGCTATTATATGCATATTTAGCGGACTCAAATTCGGAGATATTTTTCAATGTTCAAAGTTCTAAAATGTATTTGACTATTCAATTCACAAAAATATTTACTTGACGACCTTACTTACTAGCAATTATTTTTTTATTAAATTATAGCATGTTTTGTGTTCGTTTGATGTAAATTATATTTATAAAATATTAACAGTATTTGTAGTTTCCCGTTTTATTTAAAACAATAATTATAAAAAAATGATTTACTTTTATTTGTGTTCATGTATTAGTGTGCTCAAATAATAGGATGATATATTTTTCAATACGTTTTTATAGTTATATTTGTTGAATTCATAACTATTTTACGGCAATACTAAAAGTTCATAACATTCAGTTTATAAATGACTTAGAATTATTTATTCTAGTATGATAAGTAGTAGCTGTATGTTGCACTATTAAGTATATATAATGTTACTAATTAGATAGTTATAAAAACACACAATAAACATTTTCTACACGACTGACATCTGGGTGAAGAATGTCAAAACCATGAAGGATATTTTTATTATGTATATTTATTTGATGAGAAAATTTTATGCTCATTCATATAGGGAAAATACTCCTTCAAAGTAGTAAATAATAAGCGAATAAAATTATTTTGTATCGCTCTTTACAAATATAAGCCGTATAGTACGTATAATATGAAATTACATTTTTAAATGGTGTGACCGATTCTATTTAGTTAATCAATATGAGAAGTAAATCAACTCGGAAGTCTAACAATTAAATTACCACTGACTGATAATTAGTCACTAGCGTAAATCTCCAAGTCAGCCATTGTTTGAATATTCGTAAATGACTATTAATACATATTTTGAATAGATGAATGTTAATGAATCTAATTTCAAAAAAATATTCTCGAAAAATTTGATTCGAAACATCTTTAACAATAAATATAATAACTCATTCAGCTCCTGGACAACACATTTTCATCGGAACGTGTGCATTATGAAACACTTTAATTACCAGTGTCATTTGAAAACTTTCATTCAACACCCTGCGGACATGACTCGAGTAGGTAATTTACTTAGTCGATTTGATTAAAGTGGACAGACAGAGACATTAATGGACGGCCATTGAGAGTTAACACTGCCCGATAAACTCATTCGACAGTTCCGTATGCACAAAAGCTCTATTGCAATATTATTCGGAGCTTTCTGTTGATAATCCATGAATCAGGCATAGTTAAACCGTAAGTTGTTTTCAATTTCATTTTATTTAATCGGGAAATACGTAACTTTACTTTATTTAATTATTCAACAAAGAAAAGTATCCTTTCTTTCGACGAAGATTGTTGTGAAGTTTGATAAATGTAGATTTTCTTTTTAAACAAACGTGCCAGACAGATCTCCTCATATCCTGTTATTTTTTCATGACTAGTAAATACAAAAATTTCTACACATCCGTCACAAACTCCGAAAATAATATCACGAATGCCTTGACAAAAAAAATATATTTTAAGTTAAATAATATCGTTTAATAATTTGGCTAAAACAGTTGTGTATTTTTTTTCATAATTTTCATGGAAAATACTGAGATTTTTACTAACTCTTTGAGTTAGGTAAAATTCTTGATATTTCATATGAAAATATTTGATTATCAAATTACTTTAAAAAAGCATAAACGTTGAGAAAGCTTTCGTATGAAAGGTAAATTCTTTTTAAACTAATACTCATTTCGAATATAACAAACGCAAATACGCAAAGTGCTAGAACCTTCCAGATATTAGCATGAAAAACATACAAACACAAGCAATACCAAATGGGTACACTATAAAAGCAAAGGAGATTGGGGCAACGGTATTCACGAGGCAAAGACAAAGGGTAATTTGTGGTACAGAAATAGCCATCGGTCAAATCCTTCTAATCTGGTTGGGGCCAATAAGATCCGGTTGAATTATGGACTAGATTTGCATAACGTTTTGCTTTAATATTGTAAACGATTGGAGTGGACTGATGGAGTCAGTAGGGGCAAGTTGGCGGACAGTTGTTTGCGACGTATTACTTTTTGCAGTTAAGCCTATACAGGTTATTAAGATAAAAGTGATATCATATTGTTTTGATACTTTCGCAATGTTTTCAGATGAGGTTAAATTTTATAATGATTCATTAATTAAGGTCATGAACTATTCTTTCGAAACTTACAACAGAATTAAATAGATAAACAGGCAGTTTCTAATCACTTTCATGATATATTGATTGAATTGGCATTTACTTGGTAGAACTCCATTGTAACACGGTTTTTAAATAGCAATGTATTTTAGTTCTACATTTTTTTTTATAAGATATAGTTGATAGCTATTTCGGCTCACGTCATCGTCAGAACTATGCTTAAACGAACATTTGCTATCTATATATAGCTGTGTAGAAAAGGTACACAATACATCTTCTCTCCTGTTTTAACGACCTAGCTTATTTCTTGCAAGCAATAAAAAAAAGTGTAGAACTAAAATACATTGCTATTTTTTCACCGTGTTACTTACATGATATGCTATCAATACATTTCAAGCAAAAATAGCTGATATTGAAAGACGAAACAGGCTCTAAAATCGTATCTTCATAGGTATACACAACAAAACTATTAAGAATAATATCTTTAAGGTTCTATATTACTTATAATGAAAACTTTCTTACTTGATAATTACGAACAATCTGATTTTTACTTAAAATTCTGTGGCATGGATTTACCATTTCATTTTTAAATTAATGCTTCAAGCAACGTAATTCTGTATACAAACTCTATATAATATTTCCTTTGAGTTCAAAAATATATTCATTAAAAATTGCAATTCTGGCTTATATATTATGGTAATCATTAAAGGGTTAAGTCCGCCTAAAATGGCAATAAATAAATTTCCTGTCTGTACCACACAATATGGTGTATGTATAAACGTGAGTTTTTGCTTACCATTGTAATAAACAAATACATGCATTTTATATCAAATATCCACACGATTTTTGATAAGGATTACGTTATATTTACAGTCACCCATAAATACGAAAAAAACTGCAAACCTGATTTTTCAATATGAAAAAAATAACTTCAATAGATAAAACTGCGATAAACCGCTTAAACCTTAACGACTCCACGTGGCTGGAGTGACAAGCGATTTCATTTTCGGAATTATGACACGTGTAAAACGAGATTTTATGACAGCTGTAAATCGCTGGGCCGCAATCATAGCGTGGCTCTGATTTTATTATAAATAAATACATATATCCATAACAAACGTCGAATACTTATTAACCTGCAAACTGACTAACTCCACTAGCGCCAATTTTTCAACTATAAAATTTTGCCATAAAGCGGAATTTGATAAATTAAAAAATATTCATCGTTACTTTTTACATAAAAAAATTAAATAACATTTTTTCTGAAGCATCGTGTTTTATTTATAAGATATTTTAAATAATCACATTTTACTAAAAAAAAAAAAAAACAAATCCGGTTTTATGGATTACTTTGATAACATTATTTTTGAGGACATTTTTGAAAGGTTACCATTTATTTTGATAGGTCGTTCAAAGTAAATTTGGTTTAGTGGGATTTATCTGCAATGTTTTCTTGTAAAACAGACTATATTCTTACATAGTTTAAATCTATTTTTGACAATGTCCGCCTTATTATGATGTTATCCTTCAAAGAAAAGCCAATTGAATGAATTAATTCTTAAGATTTGTTGCCCAACTATGTATTTTTAAGATAAGGGCCATCACTGGTATTTTCGAAAAAAGTCAACCCCGTAATCTCGATTTTTTAAATTTCAATCTCACAATTTCATCATTCATTAAAATATTTACTATAGTGAATACCTTAATTTGTTTGTGTATTTTTTTACAAATTATACAATAGAATGAATGAGGATAATCGAACTGCATGACATGTCCTCATTTTGTACACCATCTGATAAAATTTTCAGTGTTAGATAATTTGACACCTTGAACTCGGAACGTTCTAGCACTGAAGCCTAAGAACATTGACCGATAGGCTACGGGATAGAATTCAATAAATTATGAACGTTTATTGAATATTAGATACATGATTTGATTTGAAAGGTGTTTAGTTTTGCTGTTAGACAATAAGCCGACAAGAAAAACAATTTATTACTCTGCTACGTCAAACATTGTTGGACTATAAAAATGAGAACTCATTTTCGTTTTTTTGGAAAATTTTATCACCTTAACAGACGCTTCCCACAACACGCGCATCGTAAAACTCATATTCGTCCTGTATTAATATCTCTGCCTATGTATAATATATAAATGGAATTGTTATATAGGTTTACAATGTCCACGTATTGTCCATATACACACAAATGCTACGAAATCCACATAATATTTTAATTATAACGAGAACATTCAAAACAAGTAATCACGTAAAATTTGCCGAAAAATTAATCGTACATTGGTAATTAATGAATATATAATATAATATATTCATTAATTACCGATTAACACTTTTAATAGTTTGAAAAATCGAAGAGAAATGTATCTAGCCACGTATTTTTTTCGACTAATTGGAAGCCAAAATGAAAATTCTGCCATCCTTTATAATATCAATTTGTATGATCCGGATAGTTTTTTAAGAAATCGTGTACATAATTTGTTTGTTCTTCCAAAGTGTAGAACCAGTCTTCCAATGGGGATGCCAGTGGCAAGGCATTAACAATGTTCAACAGTTTTGCTTCAGATGTTGACGTATTTCATGTGGACGAAAGTGAGTTCAGACAAATGCTATTTTTTCAGTTAAAGTAGACATTTTATGAGCTTACTTGGTTGCCTTTTTTTGCAATCCTGATTAATTGTTTTACTGTGTATTTGTTGAATTTCCAATACTTTATATTTAAATATGTTACGGTGCAAAAGCAACGAATTGATAATTTGTAAGTTTTGTACCGTGTAGTTATAAATAAATAAATGGTTTTAATTAAGTCTACGATTTAAAAATAATCGATACATCATATAAGTTACCATAAGTATTATCAATAGTTATTCATTTCAAAGCTTACTATGAATGGATTTTTGCACACTTATATTGTATTATTCACTTACCAAAAAATTACACAATTATTTCTCTTATTAAAAAAAAAGACTTATTAATTTTAATATAACTTATTTTAACTGTACTTTCATAGTGGTAACTTATTAAAGTTACCTCATATTGAATGGGAGGCTTTCATGATGGATAGCCTAACGTTAAAAGGCCGTTATATTTTCTCAAATTATTAAAATCAAACTACACATCGACTTTATCTTCCAAATATTTATTTTATGTAGTATTAATAGACGGGGATTGGGTATTCAAAGCTTTTGTAATATTGCATGACAGAATGCTTTTTTAAACTATCAACACAAACATTTTATGATAATAAAACTTTCGAACCTAGAACATTTATTTTCGACTTCGTTTTATTGTGTGGACTCTATTGAGACGACTTACTTTTCCAGAACAATATCGAATGCTTAGTTGAATGTCTTCGAGGAATGAATGTTGAGTGGAGTGTTTTTTTTTTCCAACGGTCGTCTAGCATGACAGAAATATTTTTTCTGGGAATTCGATTGAAGAAAAAATATATTCCTTATGCGTTGAGAAAATTGAAAATTGAAAAAGTGTTATTTTTTTATACAAAGTGTATTTCGTAGCACTATTGAAACACTGTAATATATATCTTCAGAACTATATATTGTGTAGATATGAAAATCTGTCATAAAACATTTAAGTGCTGCAGTTATTTCACACAAAACTGAATCACCGGGACAGTATGCAAATTTTATGCTCACTGAAAATTAGTAAAATAAATTAAAAAGCAGCCGGTGCATTTAAACTTCAAATACAATTCCAAAATACTTTGTCATGCTTTTATGAACATGTAATTTTTTTTAATTCAAGTGTATATGATATTTTAGTTGTAAGAGTAGAAAACTCAATAACTGAAATGTTTCTTAGGATTGACGTTAATACTGAAATAATTTGTCGTTTAAGAGCAATAAGACTTTCCGTTTTTTTTTTTTCAGATATAAACCCCTTTTTTACAAACTACTTTTACAAATGTTAACGACTTCGATTATGAAAATTTCAATTCAAACTTCATTGTTCATTTTCAAGCCACATAATCTAGCATCTTAATATTCTATTTTTATGAAATTTTGTTGTTATTGTAACTCTTAGATTCGCTTTTTGGCGAGATAACATATATAATAATGCGACTAGGATAGTACTTAAAAACTATAAAATCGGTCTAACTACGTATACACTCCAAATCAGCTCCTAAAGCAATCCTAGGCAATAATTTCAAACATTATAAACATGTATATAAAGTTAAAAAGGTCAGTGGATTAATTTGGTCCCTCTTTCAGAGAACATTCTTTAATACATATTATATGTACCTGGTATGTACTGTAGTATGTATCTGACAATGTTATATGAACTGTACGATCTCAGACTCATTTCTTAATTATTCGCAAATCTCTTTTTTATTGAGAGCAAGAAAATATTCGGTAAATAAATTGTGTCTATATCAACATTAGTTTATGTAATGGGGTTCTTTTATTTTTACTTGAACCAAAGTTGTGAACCGTAAAAAGATACATAGGAACACAAATTCATCATTATAATGTATACACATACATATATAGTCCATGAATAATTAACCTAAATCGTTTTCTCCGAAATTTTTGAAAACTTTATTAGTTTTTTTTATAATATACAAAAACCATAATTCTTTAATATGAAAGTTATCAATCATTCTAACAAGCATATGGAACTTAATATGATTGAACAAATAAATCAAAAACAAAGCGTGTTATCATTGAACAAGATAATGAACATTATATAAACCGTTTTATAAATGACAAAAAGGTGAGTAATACTCTAAAAGTCGTTTAATCAAGCCTCGCTATGACTTATTGCAATCAAAAAACACTTTCCACATGAATGTCAGCCACATGAGTGGTCATATATCTTGCATCCAGTTATGGTCTAATTCGCGAATCGCAACCATGATTGGCGGCAGCCATTAAAATGAACAAACGGCCCCCTCGGGGACCATTAATCACCAGTCATGATTATGGAATCCATACATGCACAATATTTGATGACGGCCTTACACTCAGGAGTATATTACTAGATAGCTTTCATGAAAAACATTTAGGAATGAAGGATTTAAATTATTGTAGGTTAGGTTTTGATGGCATAGGTGTCAAGAAGTAATACATAGAATAAATACTTCATAATTACAGTACGGTACTAGGATCATCCGTTCCACTTGAAAAGCAGAAAATATGCCTAACAAACGTCTTCCTTATGTACTTCGATAAAATAATTTTTCAACAGCATATTTTTCTTCTACCTTTTTTCACCTGTTGAGCTATGTGAAGCTTGACCCGGGCATTCTTTATCTTGATTATTTAATTTTTTAGAATAGGTACAAATTACAAATTACATCCTTTTTTGTGTATAATCGAGCTATTAATTCTTTAAAAAAGTATCTGAATTCTTTGACGTGAGAAAACAATTAATAAAAACATTTAATCGACCATAATGGCTTACAAAATTTTTATGTGAATACCTATAGCTTAATGTGAGGACATTTTTATTTTCACACTTATTTGCAGCTTCACTATAAACATGACAACTATATTTTTACCATTGATAATGAATTATCCCTTTCCAATCATATTAATAAATTCCAGTTCAGTATAAATTTCATTAAAAAATCGATTCATAAATTTTATAAGACCTCAACAAAATTGAGAAACTATGGCTTAAATCAGAGGCTTCCAAACGTTTTAACGGCCACAATGACTCCTCTTCTTAGTCCCAAGAGCCAAGATATAACAGCTATCTTATCATACCAACACATTGTTTTTTTAAATAACGCGTTTTTCTTTAAACTATGGCGAGCCGGATTGGTGGTGCTCACGAAACAATAGTTTGGAGAACCGTGGCTTAAACTATGTAACATGTTGATATAATTAAAATCGTGACGTTAAATCCAATTAAAATTTGATTTTATACATACAGATATAAAATCTGTCAATAAAAAGTGCATAACGTGTTAAAAAATAATGAGAATGAAAAATATTACTCTAAAAAAACTCGCAAATATTTCACAAAAACCCTCATAGTATGGCTGAAGCTATAGACTGATCTGTTCATGAACATACATCAAAATTATGACAAGCTGTTAACACGAAAAGCTTAACGGGTGGTTTTTCATTACATTTTATCATTATTTTGCAGTTATTATCATCCATTGGTGAAAACCAAATTAAAATTGAGCATAAATACTCAGTATTTTTATAGACACTTAATCATTGATTTATACTCTTAAGTCACCACCATATCTCAATACAAGTAAACCTAGTAATAAAAAGAAAATTTACAATTGCTTTAATTTGAGAATGAGCAGCAAATTATCATATAAATAATACGGTGAAAAAAAAGCAATGTATTTTAGTTCTACAAAATTTTAAAAAAATATAGTTGATAGCTATTTCGGCTCACGCCATCGTCAGAACTATGCTTAAACTAACATTCACTTATCTATATATAGCTGTGCAGAAAAGGCACACAACATATCCTCTCTCCTGTTCCAACGTCCAGTTTATTAATTTTATCTTTACTTAACTTTAAGTAATGATAAAATTAATAAACTGGACAGAAGCGGTATTTATAAAATGTCTTGTGACTCATGTTTATCCGTTTATATCGGACAGACAGGAAGAAGTATATCTACGCGAGCTAAGGAACATATAAGATCATTCAACAGTAAAAAAACAAATTCACAATTCGCTAATCACGTTTTTAAGGAATCAAATAATATAAATTCAAGCTCAGCGCCTAAATGTTTGCATCTTTGTAGTAAGGGTCGGAGAATGACGGCTTTGCAACAGCTGGAAATCAATAGACGTCAATTATCACAAAGGATTCTTAACGAACAAACTAATATAATAGTATCGCCACTAGTCCAACCTTATTACAAAGGGGTGGTCTGATTTGCTTCCGTAATGACCACTTCCGTCCCACATGTAAACTTATTGTCATAGACACCTATTGTTAAATTTAGAATTTTTGAAAATTTTGGGTTATTGTGTGAAAGTAGCAAGCTAGGCCGTTGGAACAGGAGAGAGGATGTGTTGTGTGCCTTTTCTGCACAGCTATATATAGATGAACGAATGTTAGTTTAAGCATAGTTCTGACGATGCGGTGAGCCGAAATAGCTATCAACTATATTTTTTTTTATTTGTAGAACTAAAATACATTGCTATTTTTTTCACCGTGTTATAATGGAGTTCTACCAAGTGAATGCCAATTCAATCAATATCATATAAATATTCAAAAACCGTTAAATACAAATTTATTATTTGAACAATGTTAATATCAAATAAATCACAATATATATTGAGCGATTACTGAAATTGAAAAACAAAACTAAAATTAGCTTGTCGAAATTTTTATTTCTACTTTGTAAAGAATGTTTGACCGCGTTGAATGACATTGGCATTACTTACAATATAAGGACGAAGTGATAAAATAAATTCGCTTTTCCTCAATAAAGACATAACTTTCACACCCCAAATAAAAATTCCGCAATATGAAGCAATATGCTGACCTGCTTATAAAAAGATTTCATTGAATATTGAAAGTTTTTTTTTATTAAGGAAACGTACTGAAAGCGCAAAAAGAATTTAATAGTTAAACTTTCGTTAAGTAAAGCACAGATAGAATTGTACAAAATCAATTTCGCTCATTGCAAACATTTTTAACTGGTGATATTTTTTGAAATATGTTTAGTACCATCTTTTAAATACACGTAAATGCTTAATTTTCTACTTCGCAAAAAAAAAACTTTCAATGAATAGACAGGTTATAAATACACGAAAATTTCAATTTAAAACACGACAAAAGGCTTTAGCAATATAAGATACGATACAAATAATATACATTTTTGTATGATGGGTCTATTTTTTTTTAATCCGATATTATGAAATTGCTAGCTTTATGATTTTTATTAAATGAAATATTTTTTATAAACATACAACAAATAACGTACAGTGCATTATTATCCTAATACAGGTAGTCCTCGACTTACGACGGTTCGATTTACGATCAAAAAATAGCATTTTTTAAATATTGCATTACGCTGCAATATACAGGGGAAAAAAACAAACAACTCAACTAAAATTGGATATGTTTTAAAAAAAGACTACTACTGCTTTTTCTTCCAGTACCGATGATGACCCGATGGATTGTATTTATATAAGTACAGATGACGAAAGATTTTAAATATTAATGAAGTAAATATTTTATTTTGTATTAATAAATAAGTATAATTTAACAATAAAAAAATATAAATAAATAGACATTTTAATATGTAAGTATATTATATACATATTTTGTATGAAATTCGACTTACGACCAATTCGGCTTACGACCAAAGTCCAGGAACGTATCTCAGTCGTAAGTCGAGGATAGCCCGTACATTTTTTTGCAAGATATATATATATATATGCACTCCAATCAAATTATTCAGACGCAAGGGTGCAAATCGCTCATAACACTAACAGCAATCTGCGGACGGGGTTGTTATGCTATCTGACCACCCTTCTTTGCCAATAAAACCACCATATTCTCTCTATCATAACAGTTATGAAGTATCCAATAGCCAAATGCAGTACCAACTCGTATTTTATAGGTGGTGTGTGGCATTGTACATCATTACATGGAATTACATATCAGCCAGCGAACACCATACTACAGAGCTGATGTTTTACAAAAAAATTACCACAGATATTATCCACTTCGATGTTGAAAAGCTTATAGATATTAAAAGGAGATGGGCATAGGGATTGCAATTTATCGTCGAATTTCAATAACCGGTAAACGGTAAATAATTTCACATCTTATAGGTATATCACATATAATAGGCTACTTTCACTAAAAATGGTATCCTGGATTGAAACATAAAATATTTAAAATACATTTCGGGTGAATATATGCATGTTTTAAATGAACTTTTTTAAAGTAAATCATATAATTTATTATTTGCCACACAACGATTAATTTAAATAACGACTATGTAATATTTGGTTTACCTGCCTGTAAGAAGTTCATACGCTAAACTATTTTTATGCGTTAACTTATTGGCGTAGTATATATGCCCAATATTTTTTGAATGAATGCATAATTTGTATATATTGATATAATTTTTTTTTTCATCGTGTTATAATGGAGTTCTACCAAGTGAATGCCAATTCAATCAATAAATTTATGTATTGGATTATAGAGTTTATTAATAAATGAGTTGAAAAAAATTCTCACTCCCTCATGCACATATCATAATAAAAATTCGTTATAATATGCCTGTATCTGGCATTAATTCGCGATAAAAACATTTACGGTAAAAACCGCTAATTTTTTTCAATTAACCGATAATTACCGCTGGTGAATTTTGGGCCATTTACCGGTTAATCGGTAAACCGGTAATGCAATCCCTAGACGGGCAAAACAATTTTAGTTCAATGTGAAAAATAACATGGCAGTATTCCAATTAGCTGGGCGAAAATTGTTATTTATTGGTTAAATACATTCATAATAGCGTAAAAAGGTAAATTTTAACGACATTTCTCTAAAATATCTAATCTATCAAATCGAATTTTAGTTTATTGAGTGCGCACTAAAATTTGTCTATAGATAATTTAAATTCAATACTGATGTTCGAGGAATCGATAAGTAGATGTAAAAGACAGTTGGTAACATCTAAAACTTACCATATATCTAAATTAGTTGTCGATGTAGTAAATTCATAATACGTGTAAACAAATACGAGGAAAAATCTATTGAGATTAATATTATATATAAGTTGAATATATGTTAATCTGCAAGTATCACATTAAATTAATAATAAGCTAACAAATCTTTCACACCTCATTTACCGTATATCTTAAGGGCTCCTACAACACCATATCGTCCTAAAATTTAATAAATATAAAAGAAAATACAGTCGGCATAAATCTATCGTTGCGGACAGCGGAAATAATTCCGACATCATTTATTTACGTTTATTGCTTTTTCGCAAGTCGCTTCCGGTGGGAAACGTGAGAGAAATTCTACTTTCCCTCCATATTATCTGATAATTTTAGACCTACTAGATACGAGTTCATTATTTTTATGACCTCCATCGAATTAATTATTTGCACTGTGACGAATCCAGGGATGTCGTTATGCTCCTTGAAATTATTTAGTGTCCATTCCATTACATTCTTTTCGTAAGAAAGTTTTATCTACCCGCAAAAATACCAGTTATATTGCTCTTAGGCAACGCTATCAACAGCATAATATACAAACCGGAAGTAAAATTAATTTAAAAAAATAAAAAAACAGAATACCATCTTAATATTTACACATCCGATTTCACACAATAATTTAACTTTAAAAATATATCGATAAACCTGCGGATGAATTTAATCTTTATGTACTGTGTGATAATAAATCTTGAATAAAGTTTACCTCATATGAATAAAAAAATGGGTTTTTCAGATAAGTAAATTTTGTTCATCGAAATTACATGTTACAAAATATGTTATCAACGATATTTTTTACATAGATATTAAATAATTGATAATAATCGAAACTATATATTATCATAATGCAAACTTTTTGCGTTATTAGAAAAAGTAGTAGTCACAGATTTAATATGACTCAAATTAAGCGAAATTTTGTATAACGAATAAAGTACATAACTTTAATCAAACATTACATATATTTATATCAAACGCTATGTTTTAGGCACAACTTTATTAATATTTTACACTATTTTTTTTGGGATACCTAAAAAACTAAAAACATTTTTTTTCTCTTTTGATCCATTCACCCCGATAAATATCAAGTAATGCAATCTCAGTCGTGAATATCAAGACAATTATCAATCAGATTTTAAATGGTAATATTCAACAATAAAAATCTAAGCAATTTAAATTCAATAGTTTATTTGCCTAAGCATTTTTTCTTACATACTATTTTCACAATTAGGATAAATATTTCCAGTTTGTAAATGAAATTGAAACAAAAAATATTCAAATTAGGAACATAACCCGGCTATAATGTTTAAATTCTTTTTTTGAACATGTAAATATTCAAATTATACTTCTTAACTAGGGATGTGAAAAAACCTCCTTGGTGGCGCTAATTGCTGAAAATTTTGGCGGAAAGTTCGAGCAATTTGGCTGGCTCTTCAAAATTTCTATGCGCCATTATTATTTACATATTTCTCGAATCAAAATCAACGGCGCATGCCTTCTTCATCGTTGTTTTCTCAACAATTAAGATTTATAACAAAAAATACTCAAGACTGGGCATTGTTGTATAATATACTATATACTGCCTGATGAGCGTATATCTATTATACCTTTGATTTTATCCTGAAATTACATAATTATTATACAATTTGTCAAATAATAAATAAAACATATTTATGTGATAAGATTGGTTAGACAATCATTCTTCCTGTGAAACAACAAAACACAATTTTTATTAGTGTTCCTAAAATTGTATATGCTTAATATTAGGACCGGTGTCGATGATTGCAAGCATTATCAATTTAAAATTTTCGTGTAACTCTTCAATTAATAATTCTCGTGTTGATCGAATCCGGTCCTGATTTTAATTGTTTAAAATTGTGGAAATAGTATTAATAAATGTGTTTTATTATTTAAATATAATGCCTTTCGATTGAGAAGTGACAATTAAAACCTTAAAGTTGATTAATTTTCTATGCTGTTATGCCTTATTTAACCCAGCAAGGCTATAATTTTCAGTTAAAAAAAATGATTTATCACGTTAAACACGAACCATAGACTAATACCAAAAGAAAGTGTAAAGCCTCCTTTATATTCCATAGATTTTCTAGCAATTAGTGGTCCAATGTGATCTTGTGAATGTGAATTTATCTGGTATGTAATGACCAAATGAAAACCCATTCAAATTTCAAATTCGGAAAACAATTCGTTAACGGTAAAAATTTCGAATTATGAACATATTTACGTATCTACACTATGAACCATATTTACGTCTATAGAACATATCGTAGCATTGTCATAAGTGTTAAAGAGATGCAAATATATTATGGTGCAATAGATATTTAGTATAAGTGCACTTCCCCGTTCGCCCCATAAATATGATTTCGACTGACAGTGAAGAGAAATAATTTTACAACGACTTGAGTGTCTAGGACAGCGGTAGTCAACCAGAAGGGTGTGCTCGTGTAGTAAAAACTCGTGTAGCTTGAAAAAAGAACAGTCAAAAAATATTAATTATTTAATATACAGATAGGTTGAAAATAAAATCAGATCATAATTGCTATTTAAGTAGGAGAAAGTTTAATTTGAAAGATAGTCGATTTTTACTTTTCGCGCCAAGCAATCAAACTAATTTTCAAAATTTTTGAAGTCCTCACGAATATATGAGCATCCAGATACATCGATTTGTTTTTTTTTTTCTCTTCTGCTTTCTTTATTGTATAAAACGTATTCGGTATTATTGTGAGAATATGCTTATACTTAAAGTATTTTTTATACAAACCATGAAGAAAGAATATCGGCAACGAAAAGTAATATATGAAAAATTTATACAAGGCGCAAGGCTTTCTATAAACTTGTTATACAAAGTAAGTAAATATACAGATCTGGATTTGCTCTTAAACACACTAATCACATGCTTATTAAGTAGATAAGCATTGGAGGAAGCATATTTTTTTTCATTCGTATACTTACAATAAACCATACCTGTACCATAAAGAATACATCCAAAGATATATTAAAAAATACTAAAATCTGCAAAGCAGAAAACACTATTTATTACTCACTTATTTTAAGTAGTAGTAGTGTTAGTTATTGTGGAATTATAGATTGATGCAAACTGACAATGTTGTTAGAAATCATATATTTTTTACAAATTGATTCACGTACGGCAATAATCGTTACATCATTTTATCAAATCGATCTCGTTAAACTTTTTCATTTTTAACAATGATAATAATATACAATAACATATGTCATCGTATAAGGTTGTCATTCTGTTTTCAAGATGTTGTCAAATTGGCGGGAGATGACGGAGTCGTCGAAAATCGCTGAAAATCGGTGTCATTTTATCTTGAAAACGGCTCTCAAGTGACATTTGAGATGTTTGCATCGTTACACAATAATTCCGCAAAATGCACGAATCGCCGAATGGATATTCCAGAAAATAATGATGGAAGTTAAATTTCAGGGAGTCGGTTTAGAAAATATCAACGGTACACTTGGGTGACTTTCAATTCATGAATTGTTCAGATTATTTCAGACCATAGATTTGTAAATATCTGGTAAAGCAACTGTCTTATAAAACAAGATGTATATCAATATATATTCTTAAAATTTCATGATAAGTGTAGATAGAGACCTAGATTAGATTTCCAAGGAAAAAATATCAATTCATTACAAATCTTCGAAGCATTAAAGACGATCATTTTATTTTGCAACATCACAATAAGTTTTCGCTTAGTATTGATTTAGAATAAATATGCATTAATTTCAATTGTATTCTCAGCAATTTTTCATATCTAATTTTGATTTAACGGTACTCCATGTATGTCTAAACATGCAAAATTTGAAATTAAAAAGAAAATGATCTAAACAAAGGTCAAAATAACGTTTAGCTTATTGTAGAAAGATCACCGATCTATACAAAGGTTATTAATATTTTGAACATAATTAAATAATATCAAAAATATTTCCAAACTACATACTGTAGATACTTATATTAATATTTGTTCCAAATCCGTGCTTAAATAACTGACAAATGTAAGATATTGACCGATAAAATAAAGGATTATATTTTCAATAGCAATAAATTGCAAAAAAAAGCAATTTGCCGGCGTGAGAAAATATTTATTTTTCGCATTGTCCAAACGATGTATTAACTGCGATATGACGCCAGAGTTGTCAGCACTCAATTTTTATTAGCCGATTATGACATCTTTATGTTTGGCATCATTTTTTCTCAATGTGGATTGTACGAAAAATAAATCGTCCGGAAAAACAGTCTGCGAATATGAAGATGTGAAAACATAAGTCTGGTTTATTGCTGCAGCAATATCGGATAAGGCACGAAAAATGACACACACACATTCAAACTAAGCTATTTTTCTGAAATTTTGAAGCATTTTTAACTATAACGTGTTATGAAATCACTGTGAACTCCAGGTTGGGCTTTTGCCGAGTGGTTTCGGTTACAAAGTTCACCAGTTTGAATATCAGTACCGAAAGATTGCTAAATTGTTAATTCAATCGATGCATAAATCATACGAAAATATGGAGATATTTGATGACTTAATTCTCTCCCACTTCCTAGCTATGCAAAAACAACGGGACGTAGGGAGATCAATTAGTCATCCATTTGTCCGTCCTATCCAGGCTCTGTTGCAGTTTTTTCACCCCGGGAAAAAATATATTCAACGCCTTCTCTTATAATATTAATTTATAAACAGTAAATAATAAATTTTGCAGAACTAATATAACATTGCTATTTTTCACCGTGTTGATTTTTTGTTTTGTCTGTATCAATTTTTGCCGTACCCGGTAAATGTCGTGGATATTTTTACAGAATTAGAGTAATCTTTTTAGAACAAATTTCATTTATTTATGCTTTACTAATGCTGCATTTGCTCCATATTGGAGGCGACCATGGTATCAAATAAGCTGAAGAAATCATATGACAAAAATATACATTGGCAGAATTGAATTTTAGCAATAAAAGAACTTCATATACATATAAAAGTATTACTACAATGTTAGCTTCTTCATAGCTTCTTTTCTGGACAATAGCATTCTGTATTCTAGTTCCATTGTCAATTGTGTTCATACAAGGGGAAGAAATTTGGAAGTAAATAAAAGGTTCGTTGGACATTGTGGTTATGGGAATTGCGTCTGATGGGGAGATTATAATTCACCTTTGATCACTATTTTTCCTCTATTTCCTCCAAATAACATTCAGTAATAAACAATGAAAGGAGAATGTTTTCGACGTCTTTTATTAGAACACAGTTCTACCTTTCCACACATAAAAGACGATATTTCTCTTCAGAAAGTTATTATTGGTTCGTAATAAACATACTACTAATTCTTAGATTTAATAAAACTGTATGTTAGCAAGTAAGTACTTATCGTTGATAACTAATATATAGCTTGTTAGACAAAAAACTAAAGCAATTATTTAATTATTTTATGTCAACTGATACCTTAAATTAAAACTGGGATACACTGTTATCTTAAAATATTTTCATTGTGCAATACCCTGAATTATCAATTCCAACAAGATACATGGCTCACATATCCGGCCATTCACATTGTAGATGAAATAGATTTTTTTTGTAAAATATAAGAAAAGTTTTGTAAACATAGTAACATATATCGTAATCAAATGAACACAATAACGTCAACAAATGCAAAAAGGCGACTGGTTATGTTTTTATTTAGATAATATATTTATGCTTTCACACCATGCTCTATTTATTCGGCATTGGTATATACGTAAATATGCATTATAAAATTACAACACATATCGAATTTGCTATGTGATCGAAACCGCTACTCGCCATAAAACAGAAACTTTTTGTACAATTTTTCAGACCAATTTAATGAGCTTATTTATCATGAAAGCGAATATTTTGTATTTCAGTAAAAAATAATAATGCACAGAACATGTCGACAGTGAGATAGACATTAAAATTTAAATTATTTTTACTGACTTAGAAAACTCACTAAAACAAGTACAAATATTTTTTTTTGAAAAGTCGTCATGATAAATAAATTCCACTCGGTATGATGGAAAGCCCTTCATCTTTAAAAAAATGAAAAAGATCCCCCTTCGCCATTGTTAGTTTAACATTAAAGCAAATAATACTGCCGCTTCCAGGTTATTAAGATTTCATTCTTTTCAGTGGAGAAAAAAGCTTTTTTCTTTCCTCAGTGGATTCTCTTTTAAAATTATTATCTCCACAAAATTATGATGGGATTGCGTATGATCCATTACTCTCGTGCGTGGTACTTATACACCCGGATAACTCTCATCTTGGCAAGTCTTTTGGAATGAATATTCCATTTTTAAATTCAAAGGAGGTGCATTATTCAAAATAAGAATATTTACGAAATATTAATTTCCCAACTCATTTTTACGTATAGATTTTCTACCTCAAATTCTTTTCACATCCTGCACATCCGGCACATCCGGCACATCATGTACATGTAATAAATTTATATTGTTGAAACTTTATACGGTTCCGTATGTTTATGTACACATGTTTTGACAATTTAAAAATGATATTGAAAATGAAATTCTATAAAACATTTTTAGTTGATATCATCAATTGTATTAGTAGTAATTAGGTTATACTTACAAAATTAGCTTTGGATGTCATATCAATTTACGTTCAATCAAAAACTATTTGCGACTTCCACATATATTTTCATATGAGAATACAATGTATAATATACACAATTTTTTTCAAATATTAGCATTTTTATATAAAAATGGATAATTCAAAATATTTCTTATAATTGAATGACGGGTAACGCGAAAAGCTTTTAAAAAGGTTAGCGAAAACAGTAAAAAATATTATGTGATGGGTAATACATTTTCCTTCGTTTATGTTGTCAGTCAACTAATGCTTTTCATATTTTCTATTCATAAGTAAATCATTTATTGTTACGTATGTTTTTTTTTAATAATTAATCAACAACCAAACGAATTATACGAAGTTAAGGTGTTTTTTTAGAAAAACAACAATTTTATGATTTCAATACCACTTTTATTTATTTTTTTATATTTGACCATACATATTTCAGTATAAAGTGAGACCGGACGTCACTGTTAGAATTATTCACGAAGACGCAACATTTTCGGCAAACATTTGAGACACTTCACGGCTTCTTCGAATATCTTCCACCCTATTCTGTTATACTTCTTCCTTTCTATTCGCGGCTTTTTACGGTAAGCGATACACTCAACAGCCTCTAATAATGATAACATTTCCGGTAGAATTTTTTTCTCGTCTTTTCAAATATCCCTAACAAAAGGAAAAAATATTCTTCTCTACAGAAAACTTGTTAGTGTTAGTGTCCATAAAATAAAAAGCTTTTATGAAAAATGCACATCAAATAAATTTACCAATTTTATGATGATTCGAATTTCAAAAAATCCAATTATCTTTTTTTGTTGTCGAACCAATATTATCTTGGTTACGTTGATATTTTTTTTGTTTCGATATTCAAAATATTCGTATAATAAAATAATGCCAACTTTCACAACGCGCAAAAATTATCGCAATATATTTATATATTTAGTTTGACATGTGAAATGTTTCGTCGATTTATTTATTCGTTTGTTCAATACAAGTCGAAAATGATTTTATTTTAATTTTGATTCCATCATCATACATTTTAATATGCTATCCAATGACATAAGTTGTATTTAGTCTGCCATTTTTTTTAATTATTGGCTATGAATTAATCAAACACATTTTTGTATTCAATTATTCCAATATGAATATTTGCTAAATGAAAATAAATTTGGTTATAAGAATAAATATTTCAATATAGATTTTATATTTCACTAACAATGTATCTATTTTTAAATATTTTATTTATTTTATTTCAAGTGCCCTTTGCATCATAACGTGTTTATTTCTATAAAAACGTCAAATTAAAAGTATTTTAAATATTTAATTTATTCAGTATCCGAACATTAGCCTGTGTCAGTAGACCGTGTTCAAATTACATTGTTTGTTAATAATATTAATATGAATTATCTCTCATACATACCTCGCCTTCTTATTAAAGTTTTTGTTGTAAATAAACAGCTGAAAGCATTCTTTGAACATGTGGAACCTATTTAAAAAAAACATCTTGGCGTCTCGCAAAGAGGGGATCTAGCGATATATAGTTTATTACCATAAATTAAAAATAAAGGCTATTTAGGCATTTAAAAAAATATTAGCATTCTTTTATTTTGGCATATGTTTTTAAAACAAAAGCTATGTCTGTGTAAATGTATCCAACGTTTGAATTATTTTAAATCAAACTAATATAAAGTTTGTGAATTCCTTTGAATATTGCATATGATGCCAAAAAAGGATAAGACGCCGTATGTAGATACCGAAAATATTTCTTGGCGAAAACCGTTAGAAGATACTTTAATATCAACAGATGAATGGAAATGTCAGGTTAGCATGTTGGTGGAGTCTACAGTAGACGATCAACACAATTTGAATACATTCCATGAAGCATCATTATCAAACATGAGGTTTGTAATACATTCAATCTCATACGACGATACAATCAAAATGACTAAACAATTAGGGAACAGAAATTTTTCAAATACAAAACTATTTTCAATCGCCAATGAAATTCTTAAAACTGGAAGAGAATTACCGCAAGATATTATTGCTCTTCTCATTAAACATCAAATTATAGAAATAAAAAATAAAAATTTACAAATTAAAAAGGCACAGGCGGAAATACATTCTGGCTTAGAGAATGAATCATTAATCATGATGAACGATGTGATATCTGATAAAACTTTCATCAAGAGTTCGAAAAGAGTGAAGTCAAACAAGAAAAATGGTGCCCAAAGAGAAGTTTCTTCAGCAACATTGCAAGATCGAAAGTATCATACGAAATTGAGAGCTGCAGGTGAAGAATGGAGAGATAAAATATACATTGAAGATTCTCCATGCTATGGCTCAGATATATATATAGCTTTGTGTGATTTTAGAAATTTTGATCTGATAAATGAACTTCTTAAGGTACAAGTTCCATTGATAGCAGTAGTTGAAATAAAAAGCACATCGAAATCATGCCGAGAAAAGAAATTTGATTCGACGATCACAGTAACAAAGGAATCATCAAAGTTAACTAAAATCGAAATGGATATTATAAGTTTCTGGGAAAATCTGCTTAAATTTGAGTCAGAAGATGTCTATGACAACATAGTTTTCATTTCATTTCTCTTAGAAGTCCCAAGCAAAAATATAAATGAATTTTCAAAAATTTATGACCAGGTATCGTATTTACTTTACAATATCCAAGAACTAGTAACTCAGCATTCATTGTTTATCAAGCATATGACTGTTATTGATGTTGAAGACAGTTCACATTCAGTTGAAAAAGATAATATGAGATCTTACAATAATATACTTGATGAAATCCCACTTGAATTTACAACAGTAGAAATTATATTGCATGCAATGGTTGAGCAAGTAACTATTTCCTTACATCAAAATGACAGTACAGCTAGCGCCAGCATTTCAGATTTCAACTTTCAAAATGATGACAAGACAGTAGACACTAATGAAAATAATGAAATGGCAGTCACTGCCACAACCGAGATCAATGCACGTTTTGAAAATTTTGAAAAAAATACAATAAACAATAATAATTTTGAAAATCAAGTCGAAGTGAAGTCAATAGAACCTGAATTTATACTGTACAAACACATTTGTCAAAACAATTTTGATAATATTAAGTCGTCAGTTAGGAATAACATCCACAATACATCAATAAAAATGTTGAAACATATGCCATTAGCAACATTGTGGGATTCCTTACAATGGAAAGCTTCAGAAAGTAAGGATGTTATAGATTTTAGAATCAAACTCTTGAACACCCTCATTGGTGTAGAAAATATTTCATTACAAAATACAAGAAGACTTGTTAATTTGATGAAATGTGGAACTATTGCAAAAAATAACGACCCAAATGTTGAACAACATTCTGCAAACAATGGACAGTTCCAGAATGAAACATTTATTACATCACTTCACACAAATTTGAAATCTACTAGTTTTGGAGGTCACTGTCAAATAATTAATTTGACACAGAATAAAAATAGGGGTCCAAATTTATTATCAGAAAAAGAACCTCAGAATAATTCCTTTACTGAAATTCTTGAATTTTGTGAGAAAAAACAGTTTTTAGAAAGCCTCTCTGGATATGACACATTTGAAGAACACGATTTACCAAGCATGTTGCTTTTATTAAATGAATCATACAACATTTTTGACAAAGTTTATGTGGACTATTGCGAATTTACCAATAATATTCTTCTTATTTTCTGCAGAAATAAAAATTCTAACATTTTTGACACTGTTCAGTGGCAAGAGGTTACACCAAATCCGGTAACTATTAAAGGTTACCTTGATTGTATGTTAAATGGTCAATATAATTGCATTATAAGTGACCACACAAATATCATTAAAAGCAATAAGTGTTTGAACGCTATCAATCCACACAATAAAAAATGTTTTGAAGAGTCGATTAAATCGAGAGCATCACCATATTTAGAGAATGATATGATAATGCAACATTCCTTGAAATATTTTGACTATCACAATAGATCTATTCAAAAAGAATCAGCTATATCCATAAATGTCAAAGCAAGTTCTGATATTGCCGAATCATTCCGCAAAAAATCGTTTATCGTTGAAGAATCACCAAAACTTTTTGAACTTGATGAAAATATCATTAAAACATCAGAACCAAATGATAAAATAAAATATAGCATTGGGTATAATTTAGGACAAAAATGTACACATACTTCAGGTGTCACAAAAACATTTTATTCAGGAATGGGGAGATCAAAAATTTCTCTTACAACGGAAAATAATTTTTCAATGCAACGTTTTTTGAGAATACATCAAAATATTTCAGCTCACAACCTATTTATTTACAGCTGCATCGATGAAGTTAGCGGAAATCTAAGAAAGATAGATAAGATAAGATTTCTACTAAAAAATGAAATGAACATAGTTTATCATGAAAACAATACTGAAGGTTATCTTAAAAGAGATATTTATGATAAATTAAATAATATTCAAAATGACCAACGACTAATTAACAGCTTTGCTATAAGTATCTCTTTGAAAAATGGATTGATTATTGAACCATTATCGGATTTCGCTTATGAAATTCCACGTTCTATCAAACAATTTTATATTCAAGATAATCATACAATGACGGAAAATCATGATGAATTTAGATATTACAGACACAGCGGTAAAATAATTGTGCTTAAAAAGAATGGTCTCGTAGAGATATTATTTCCAGATGCTTGTAGCGTTATATGTAATAAAATTCAATCATGTGATTTATATACAGAAGCACAATTGTTGAGCATTGACTCACATGCAATACGTAATGAACAGCTGGACAGTAAAATTTTATCAACAATTTTCAATACAATCCAATCAGAATGCGAAGAGATCTTTCATAAAAAAGTATCAGTTTGTCAAATAATAACTGCCAATGGCATGTGTATGAAATTCAAAGATGGAACTCTTTCATCTTGTCATAGAATACTCACTAGAACCATGACCGACTATTTGACAGGGAATATTTACACCACCAGATTAGATGGGATAACTATTTTACTTGATAAAGAAGGAACACAAACAGTCACATTCCCTGATGGAACTAAAATCGTTTCCAAAATTGACAAGGTGATTCAGCATGCTTGTGAACATGATTCCAATATTACTCCAAGCTCAAATGATGAATATTTGTCAACAGCTGATGACTTTGTAAAAATTAATCTAGAATATACATTTGAACATCCAAATTATGCTACTGTTCATTACTTCAACTCACCAAAATTAGTAAAACTTGAAATGCCTGATAACACATATGTTGAAATAAGACAAGACGGAAAGTATTATTTACAATTGGATAAGAATTCTTCAGCAGATTTCAATAGCTTTACAATGACTGTAAATGATTTTAGTAACAATGAATGCTGTCATAAGAATACAACTATAATAAATCTATTCCCCAATCAGAATTTAAATTTATTGGAATCAGATCAATGTAATGGTAAAAAGCTTGTTATAGATTACGTTGGTAATTGTTTGATAAAAAATCAGGATTGCAACAATGACTTAAACCATGGCATAATGTGTATTGAAAATATTCCTGATTCTATGATACGTTTTATTGCTCTGAAAAGGTATGAACATCACGCTTATACATGTACAGTTTATAACAGGGCAACATTTTATTCATAATTATACACCATGATTTAAATTGCAGAGATTTGAGTGGAGAGGAATATATTCATAGAGAATCTGTGGAATACTTCAAAAATGTAATGAAAATGGAGAACTTCACATTAATGACAAATGATATTGATTTTTATGACAAGCATATTAGAAATGAGGTAATATAATATCTATCAATTGAGCCAACAGATGGGTCTTTCAATTCTTTGATATAAGATTATTTAACATCTACAGCTGAACACAATAAAATAATTTAAGTCTTTAAACTATAACATTAATGTCAAAAATTTGACCTTCACTGAATTTGAAAAATCACACACTTGTTCATTTTTGCACTGGCTTTCCATAGTGGATGCCAGCCACGCTGAAAGAAACTGACAAAACTGACTGTTAGTGCTGTTGCATCTGTGTAATAGAATGCATGAAGAATCCAAAAGGCGAAACCCACGTCATTAGTGGCAAAACATGTAGAATTATACAAAGTTATAACAATTCAAATTTGATATTGGAATTCTATCAAGCATCTTTAGTTGATATTATAAATAATCTGCTTAGTTACACAATTTTAAATCATATTTTTTCTAGTTATGGCTTATGAATTCAAAAATTAAATATATTAAGAAAAATGAAATTTCCACTGTCGGGGAAAAAACCACATATTCCTGGTTGAGGCCATACAGTGTACAACCCATTATTTACAATACTTTTGATACAAGGGATATATCATCAGAAAAAAGCATTTACAGGTTTCATATTTGAAGATTCTCAAATTTTCAAAAAAAATTTGTCAACTTTTTTCAAAAAATTAAATATGAAAATACTAATATGCTACCATTAATTTCTCTTTTTTAAAGAATTTTTCATATGGTGAATTTTAATATTGATGATTTTGTGTTAAATATTCCTGTTGCATTAAAAGAATATGCAGTAAAAATAAAAACAAAATCATCGCAGTATACAAAAATTAATCTTTGTAATGAAAAGCAGACAACAACTAAAGAAATAATCAAGAATTTTAAAAGGTATTTTTTTAAAAATTTTAAGACTTGTGTATTTTACTCCAATACACTACATTACACCCTGTCCACTTTTTAGGTAATTTCCTTACTTATTACACTTTTTAGTAGGTTTAAAAAATTACAATTATATTTGCAAAACGACAGTGACAGTGAATAACTCGTATAAGTGAATACAATTATATATATATATATATGTCTATCTATATATATATATATATCTGTTTCTCATGGTGCTTTTATAATCAATAAAAAAAATATTCGTAAAGAGTGGCATTTTGTTCCTTTATATGTTTTCAATACTTTTTTTACACAATATTTTGATTTTTGAAGCCAATTTATGAAATTATATCCAAAAAAAAACTTTTTTTTCATGATTTTTTTTATAATTACCACTTCCTGGAAACAATATATTGAGTAAAAAAGGATTGGGTGTACAGTATTAAAAATTCATTTATACATCTTCATTAAAAGGTATGGACAACGAATATTTTAGTCAGTGAAGAGTGATTAACTAATTTCTAGTATTTTCTTGTAACCAATCTTTTATCCTTGCTTTCTCTGAAAAGAGAAATTGATTGAATGAACAACCAGTTCTCATAAAGCATTTTTTTTTGAAATACTCAATAAGAGTCCATATGGTCTACACCAGTGGTCGGCAAAGTGCGGCTCTTTGGCTCCTTAAGTGCAGCTCTGGCACAAATATCCACGGAAGGCGCATTAATATTTTCATTTCAAAAAAAACTTAGTAAAATAAAACTACATCTTATTTTGATAAATTAAAATTCTTCTATAAATCGAGAAGATGTATAATTTTTTCTTTAAGTTAAAGGATAGATAGGTAATTAAAATTTTATATTGTTGTAAAAATATGTAACGAACATCGTGCTTAATTTTATTAGTTTTCTTAAATTTAAACACAAACCATGTACAAGCTTCCGGCTGAAATTGTTCGTTTGTTTTCGGCGTACTCCGGTGTGATACAAAGGCACCACAAGCATACACACGCATACTTTTTCTAAAGTAGTGGGGGTACAAATTGGCATCACAGACCAGCAGTTGCAGTGTGAACAGTTTTGTCTTATCTACCGTGTCTGCCGTTGTCCTGTCTTATAAAGTTGTTGTATTTTTCAATCTAGCTGCACATCTTACAGGTATTTTCATACGATTTTATTACACTTGCTATGTATGTTTGTGGTTCCGGTACAAATTTTGTAATCGATGTAATATTTTTATAGGCACCCCAATTAACATGGCTACCAAAAAAAAGCAAAGAAAATCGGAAGATGAAAACCGCGAATTTAAAGATGAGTGGACCGAGAATTTTGCGTTTATTCAAAACTTTAATGGACTTCCTACATGTCTTAGTTGTAAGGAGAAATTCGCGCATAACAAGAAGTCAAATTTAGACAGACACTTTACAAGAAAGCACGCGTCCTTAAGCACTAAATATCCTACCGGTGATGCAAGGAAGAAAGAAGTTGAGGAACTTCAGAAGAGTCAAGAGTCGTCAAATTCTGTGTGTAATAACTGGATGCAATCTTCCAGCAATATTAATATGGCAAGTTTTGTTTTTAGCCAAGAGATTGCTAAGAGAGGGAAACCGTACACAGACGGCGAATATATAAAAAATTGTTTTATAAATGCATCCGAAGAGCTATTTCGGGAATTTTAGAACAAAGCAGATATTCTGAAAAGAATTAAAGAGTTACCATTGACTGCCAAAACCATCAAAGATAGAACAATTAAAATGTGTTCGAATATAACCACCCAGCATATCGAAGATCTGAAATTGGTTTCCGCTTTGTCAATAGCAGTTGACGAGTCTTGTGACATAAATGATACAGCGCAAGTGTCACTTTTTGTAAGATTTATGTCTCATTCAGGCCCCAAAGAAGAACTTTTAGGATTATTACCACTCAAAGGTCAGACGCGTGGAGAAGATATCGCAAATGCTGTAATTGAGTGTATGGATAATCATCATATTCCCCTCGATAAAATGATGTCGATTTTAACAGATGGGGCCAAAAGTATGACTGGCGTAAGAAAAGGGTTTGTTGCTATTTTGAAAGAAAAAATTAATCACGAGATACTTGTTTACCATTGTATCATTCCACAAGAAGCGCTTTGTGTACAAACATTTCCGGATGAAATTTGTAAGGTTATGGAATTAGTGATAACCATTATCAACTTCATTTTAGCTAAAGTTCTTATTCATCACCAATTCAAAGATTTTTTATTTGAAATGGAGAGTGAGTATGCTGATCTTCTGCTTCATAACAAGGTACGTTGGTTATCCGGAAATTAAAGCATTTCTCCCTAAGAAGGGCGTTCACTATCCAGAACTAACAGACGATCGGTGGATCCAAAACTTTTATTTCACGGTAGATGTTACGTCTCATCTAAATCAGCTTAATCGTAAACTACAAAGGAAAGGAAACTTAATTTTTTCGATGTTAGAAGAAGTAATAACATTCGAAAACAAACTATCCATTTTTGCTCAGGATTTTGAAAGGGAAACATTGTTTCACTTTCTGAGCCTGCTGAAACATCGCAAAGAAAATAATTCCCATATTGATAAACACCATTTTAAAACAATAGTTTTAAATATGAGGGAAGCATTTCTCAGCAGGTTTCAGGAATTTAAAAACAGCAGAGCAACTTTAGCATTTGTCAAAAATCCTCTTAATGCGGAGTTGAAATTTTCTCTCTTTGAAATTGACATTACTAATTTTGAAATGCAATTGCTGGATTTAAAAAACAAGGAGATGTGGCGCTCTAAATTCGAACGTCTTTGTGTTGAATTGGAAATATTGGAGAAGAAAAAATATGATCTTAGTTCACAACACAAGTGGTCTGCTTTGAATGACCTGGAGAAGGAAGACATGATCATTTTCAACGCTTGGAATAGTATTCCTGACTCTTACGATCAGCTGAAAAAGCTCGCGTTTGCTGTTCTTTCCCTTTTCGGTTCTACATATATATGCGAACAATCTTTTTCAAGCATGAACATCATCAAGAGTAAACTGAGAAGTCGTCTTATTGATGAGAACTTGGGAGTCATGCCTAAAATTAAAAACAACAACATACAAACCTGACTTACTCAAACTTTCCAAGGAGATGCAAACACATTGTTCGCATTAATAAATGTTTATTAAGTATTAAATTTAGTTTTATTTAGTGTACTACTCACAAAGTTTTTTAATATGAATAAAAGCAGTAAAAACAAACTGGTTAACTTTATCTCATATAATTAATTTGAAGAAATTTTTTTATACATTTTCCAATTATTAATTTGCCTTTGAAATGAATTGGAAAAAAAGTTTATTCATAATGAAAACTTATAAGTGAAAATTTATAAAAAAATATATCTGTATGTAATATCGCAATTCGATTATCAAAGAAAATGCGAAGAAAATCATTTGCATAGCCATATTAATAAGTCAAAATGTTTTTTTTTTTTGGTATTTATAAACAACGCAGTGTAATAAAAGTTTACTAAGCAAGCAGATTTGGCTCCCATTTTTTTTTAAATTGTTGTAATGTTCATATTTGGCTCTTTGGCTGATAAGTTTGCCGACCACTGGTCTACACCAACATGTATGTCTCAATAATAAAATGTGATATTCACATGCTTTCACTTTATCGTTCAATACTGCTACTATAATGATAATATGAATATTAGTAGTGTTGGGGCGTTTGATCCAGTGTTATGATTCAACACAAGACTGATCAATGAAGTAGAACTTTTACCACTAGATCAGTGATCACCAACCTAATGAACACCATAAACCACTACTCACAATTTTTGAAACTCCCAGAACATTAGACATGTTTTAGTAATAAAACAGGACACAAATATATTTGATAATGATCATAAAGTATAATTTTTAAAAAACAACTGTTTAATTATAAAGAATTGATCAGCATAAAAATTGATGCTGCATGTTTCAAATATGTTAGAACCACTAACTCCAATGGTATTTATTACTGCAACTACTCCACAAACTGGCTATTTTTATTGGTGTTGACATCCTTCTACCGATCTTTAATTCGACACGGATCATTTCTAGTAAAATAAAAACTAGTAAATAATACATACAATTCATTCCATGTTCAATCTTCATATTTTTTTATAACAAAATTTTGATCATCCTTGTCAATTATAAACCGACCTATGTGTTTATGATTTAATAATGATATCAAAATATTATATGAAATCATTTCGATAATTTTGCTGTCTAATTGTTTGTTTTCTTTTTTAGGTTATTTAAACATTCTTTGACCAGTGAAACTTCTAATATAATCCGATTCCAAAAGAAGAGCTGTCTTAAAAACAAACAAAAGTTTTTTCACTTTTATTTACAAAATATTTACGATAGAATAATCAGAGATTATCACAGGCATGTGGTTTTCTAATATAATATTTAAAAATAATATCATATTTATATATATATACCTTACAATAAGAACTAGAAATATTTTTTGTTGTCTAATTTATTTGATAAATTTACTTATTTTCAATGAAACAAAAATTTATATTAACCTAGCTGTACCCTGCGCGCGTTGCTACACTAGCAACTAAAATAAATTTGAAGGAAAGTCATTACACAAATATTCAATTCATTTTGAGTCAATTTATTGATTTTGATCATTTTGAAAAAATTGTGACATTGCAGCGTTTCGTTTCAATTCGATATTTATTGAAGTGCTGTGGGATACACAATATTTCTTGTTTTTCCATCTGGTGAGTAAACGAATAAATCAGAAGGTTTTCCGACTCGTGAGCAGGCCAGATAGAGCTGTCCATGTGAGAAGCATGGATTCTCCAAATTTAATCCACACACTTGCAACGATTGGCCTTGTGCTTTATTGATAGTCATTGCGAAAGCGAGTCGCACCGGGAACTGCAAACGTTTGAATTCGAATGGCATATCTGTTGGGATCATTGGGATACGTGGCAACAGTACGTGTTCACCTTTGAAGTTACCTCAATAACATTGTTCATCATTTTCTTACTGAGAGTCTGGTTCCGTTGCAAAGTCGTGGCAGATTTATGTTTCGAAGAAGAATGATGGGTATGCCAATTTTCAATGTAAGATCGTGCGGTGAAATTCCTGGCAAATCAAGCGAATTCAAGAATTCAGTTGGATAGTTGACAACTTCGTCTTGATTCACCACAGTATCGATGGACTTATATGATGTTGTTTCGCCGGGTATTCCATTCTGAATGGTGAAGTTGATGGTATTGACATCGATGTTTTTGGCCGCTAATATAGCACGCGTACTGAGCCACTGATGATTTTTGTAGTTCTGTGCAATGTTTGGGAAAACTTTTTGCACCAATTCGTCTATGCTTTCTGTGATCTTACAAAATTTTTCTGGCAAGGTGATACATTGCGTAGATTCATCAATTTGCATTTGCTCATTTCCAATATCCATTAATTGTTTTGCAAAATTTCCAACCGATGCATCCCGTTGTAGTTGTGCACGCATGTTGGTTTTCAAAGTCAATTTCTGTAAATGACGCCATGAAACTGATGATTTGAGACATTGCGTTTATGCATTGAGTTCATCAGCGGGTGTTGAACAGATAATAAAATGAGTGCGCCACCGAAGATCCGTGCGTTTCCTCTCAAATCTCGCAGTGTACGATCTTCCAATGAAGCGCTTCCAATGCTTTCTTGTGAGACATTGTACATTCGTCGACAACAACTGAACGATGTCATTTGGAAACATGAATTGTATTTGCGGATGTTTTCCAAGAAATGCTTCGACTCACGTGTAACACCTGATAGCAACGTTGATAGTGGTTCGGATAGTGGATGTAATTTTGGCAGTTTAACTTTTCCACTAGTGCAGCACATTCCTGGCGTTTCGTTCGTAAATTTGAGGGCGCTACAATACATGCAAATTTTATCCATTTTTCCAATGGCGACACTTAGATGAAGACTGTAATCATTATTACTGTCATAATGGAATGTACCAAGATTTAAATCAGCGTACAGTGTTCGTCTTGATCGAGCAGTGCTTATTCGAACATTTTGCAGCCTTCTTTCCCGTTGTTCAGTTTTCTCAGACGAACGGGACTGAGTAATACGTATTGATCAGTTTCTAACCTCACTTCTCGTTGTTCAGATGAATCAGACAAACGGGTCTCAGCGGCATGTACTCGAAGATTTTCCAGCCTTAATGCTCGTTTTTCGTCTGATTCTCAGGCTCGTAATGCTCTTTTCTTCCGTGCTTGAGGTGTAGATCGGCCAATTGCTTTCGCTTTCGCAAGTCACGTTGGAGGCATAATTGTACGGGAACGACGTGAAAAATGCATTTGAATTTATTAGATGTCAATCAGCAATCCGAATCTCACAATGTATCCAATCCAATTGAACCGGCTCTTCACACACGAGTGGAAATGTTAATATTGACGGTGATCACCAATTTGCTGAAAAAATTTGAATTAATTTAAATCACAATGAAATGCACAAAACCATTCGAAAAACATGAACTGTCACGGCAGTATATGAAATTCATTGGAATGACACGGGCGCTATCTGTCGAAAATTGGTTGTACCAACTTAGAAACCTTCGCCCATAGATTTCCTTCGCCCCCTAAAAAAATTTCCTTTGGTCCGATCGGCACCAAATTTCACAGGAACCATCTACAAACCAATCTCATTTCATCAAGTTTCCCTCAAAATTTCATCAAAATCGGTTGAGCGGTTTAGCCGTCCATAGCGCACATACAGACAAACATTCATTTTTATACATACAATATATATTTAGAATATAACATTATATTTCATTGGAAACAAATATTGAAGTTCAATGACAAAGCATTATATATTATGATATATTCTGTATTAGTTAAGCATCAACAAAAACGTCATAATAATCAATTTTAATACATTTTTATTTTACAGAAAACTTCTTCGAGGAAAAATTATCTCTAAGTATTTCTAGTAACATGTTAAAAATGCACAGGTAGGCAAAGTTTTATTATTATAACTGACACATCAAAAGATATTTCCATTACGAATAAAGATCGTTCAAAAGTGTTTTATCACTAATTATTTGTGGAAATCATTTATATTAGGCAGAGCAATTAATTTTTTTTAATTGAAGATACCCACTGAGGTTGGAATTTTAATATCATATTTGAATTGTGCAAATGGCAATACCTGGGTCATGAATGACAAAGCACATGAAAGTGTAGATTCTAAATAATTTAAATTTGGGATAGATGCCAACATATTTGACTAAAAGTACTCGAGAGCTTGATTAGATGAATAATTGATGCCAGCACCAGTTAGTTGTGACATAATTATGAATTTAGTCATTACATCAAATGATAATTATTTAATTATGAAGCACATCATAATTGGGATTACTGCTTTGTTTTTAATAGTCCATCTAAGCAAGCAAGGGATGAAAATATTTATATAATACCTTTTTTGGATAAATGTATACATAATTTGCGAATTATTAAGACTTAGGATGCTTACTTTATAAAGAAAAAGAAAAAATAATAGCAATTTTTTTAAAACCCCCACACTTTACATTTGTTTAAGGTGTACAGTTGCTTCATTGCCGAATCATGACATCATGAAGAGGAAACATTAAGGAGAAATTCCAGTTCAACATTTGACATTTACAGTGATAGAGATAGACATTACAGACATTCCACTGAAGCGCCTATTCTATAATAAATGAAGCATCCATTTCTTCGATATTTGACAATTCATGAATAGGATCAAAGAAACCCTCTGCCAAGAAGCACATGACGATGAGAAAATTTATCACCTAGATTATGAGCCACTTTAGAAAACATTTATTGTATTTTTATCGAAACAAACTAATGAATTCATTGTTTTTGTATAATGTGTGTGGGTAAATGTGTGATAAGATATTATTATAAATTAAAATGTTGTATGCAATACGATAAAGAACCTATTTATTTTACCTTCCCTCTCACATTTATATTTTGAAATACATGCAGAAAGATTTGATATGTTCAAAAATAACTGAAACTAAATATAAATATGATGAACAAATATCCATCAGGAACACCTCCGATATAAAACAATTAAATAATTCATTGTTTGTTTCTTTCATCACAACATCGATCAGATCTCCGATCTCATTGTCTATAGCTTTTCTGTTATTTGCCGGTCTATTCTCATTTCACGATATTATTTCAGTGGTCTTTTTAAGCTTTGACCCGATGCTGTCAGTCTGAATTGGCAATTATTACAGGCGATTTTAATAAAAGTGGAGATTAAGAAAAGAAGTGAAATTGATTCCATCACTCCACCCGGATACCGATGGCATTGGCAGCTTATCAAGTGGATATTTATTTGACCCTATCGATATTTTCAAAAAAGGTTACGATGCGCGACTATTTCATAGAGTTCCAAAACAAATATTTGCATGGAAAACGACGACCTATTTACAGGAAAGGCGGCGGCATTCGGTGCAAGTAAATTGAGCTGCCCTCGACGGGTAAACTTAATCGTAAAGTATTAACCTTAGACCCCGTCGCTCGCGAGCATGCAACGTCAAATAAATGACAGGTGCCAAATATAATAAACAATTGACAATCGGCGAGTGCGTCTATGCCAATTCCTCTTAATATTGTGTATACTCAATAAAAAATAGCGTTTACATATATTTCATCAAACTAATTACTGGTGAAATCAATACAACGAAATTGAACGCCGCTTATAATGATATTAGTACAAAATGCTATTGAATGCTTCGAAATGGACAATAAACTCGAAAAGCATGATTTTTTGAAAACTATCTAACCGAAGATAGAGTTTTGAAAATAGAAAGAAACACAAATCTGTTTGAAAAAAACAAAATACCAAAAAAGAAAATTTAAATGAAGACGAAAGGGAAAATCATCTGACGATATGGATATCGCGATCGCGTTTTCATAAAATATTTAACGGTTTCAGAATTAAAGCAGCAGTGAGTGTTCGAATAGAAATCTCTTGAATCTGGTGAATGTGCCACTCAGCAATGGAAGGAATATGCATACAAAAACCGATATTATGGTCAAAATTTCCCACGAAAACAAACAGCGCCTTATAAATTGGAATGTAAATAAATATCTACAATCCGTATATATATGTGTGTTTAGTTGTTTATACCTAATGAAGCTTTTAAATATACATGTTTACCTATGTTATAATGCGAGTGAAAGTTTGAATTAAGTGTGGGGTGAAATATTAGCCTTCAAGGGGGTGCTTCAGAAAAGAGTCGTTGTAAATCTTAGTTCAGTTGACCAATGAGATTTCCGACTACTGTTCTAAGGTAGGAATCGGCAGAAGCGGCTCTTTGGACAATATGGCTGCCGAACAAACTTCCACTCGGACGATATACTCTCTACCACTCTTCTGCCTGTCTGCACATGACTTTATTCGTGTTGGTCAATATGAGTGGCATGCGAATAATGGGTGAATATTTCAATTATGTACTGAGTTAAAAATCCGTAGCTATTTGCCAAATAAAGTAAAGCTATCAAAAGCGATGCATTTTAATTAATTAATGCAAAACATTTTAAACTTTTTTTCTTCTAAAAATTCATATAATCCATAAGGATATACATACGTAAATTATATATAAGGCTCTCTGGTACCTTTATTATCTTATTTCCATGAAAATTTGACTCATCTCATTTGACAAACTGCCGACCCCTGTTTTAAGGCATCGAGTTTCGTGTTATTTAAGATATATGTATATATATATATATTATTTTTGGATTTTGTTAAATGCGTCAAATTGAAAATAAAAGTAAATTGATTTAATAAGCTATGTGATCATGGCACTTTTCAAGCAAAAAATATGAAAAGTTTTGTATGAAAACTTTAGTTATTTGTTGCTAGATAAGTGCGTTAATGTGGAGCAGCCATTATTTTATTCGTCTTTTAAATAAGTTGGTTATATCACATTACTGAAGGTAATAAATCGAATATTTTTAGTTTGCCTTGTTAGTTTTCTAAGTAATTCCATATTTTACAAATAATAAAATTTTCAATACCTTTTTTACATGTCGTAACCGCTTTTTTAAATTATTATTTATAGTCAAAATTTACGAAATATATAAATCTACCATTGAAAATTTCGGTAATGGAATATCATTGTGGCCCTAAAAAGATTATTACAGAAGGCGCAGGTGCAAATTAGAAAAACCGTAATAAATAAAAGCTGTTATTATAATAATACATAAGCATTAGCCAATGTGCAGCATTGTGACTCAATGGTATGACCATAGACTATTAAATCTATAAAAGTTCTATGTATAGACTCTGGTATTTATTAATACTTCCTTTTCCGTTTCTGCAACTGAGCTGAAACCATGCCGGTCAGTGTTGACTTTTAACTTTTTATCCAAAAAATAGCTACTACGTTCACTCTTTGTGTATAATTTATTCTCAATATATTAATCCGTGCTGTTGTTCCATTTTTTTTTGCCATTTGAACGCTTTGCGAAGCTGTTAAATCAACTTTGTCCGATGTGTATTTCTCGTCTTTACACATGGCAGTTTTTGACATGCCTCATGTACGCGAGAATTTTACAACCACTATTACGTTTCGCACTAAGAATTTCCTCTCGGTTCATCTTAATTTGTGATACAGTTAATTGATTGAGGTCAATCTCTCATTTACACTGAGTGATAGTGAGTTGTTTATCATAACCTAGGACAGTTGTATATTGCATATTGTGATGAAATATCTCTTAAACTTCCAGCTCGCCGTAGATCTTTTGCACCCTTCACCCGTTGCGGAGAAGAGGCGCCATAAATTAAAAAGGCTTGTGCAGCACCCGAATTCGTATTTTATGGACGTTAAATGCCCAGGATGTTACAAAATCACAACAGTGTTTAGCCATGCACAAACAGCAGTAGAATGCCCTGGATGCTCATCAATCTTATGCCAACCGACTGGAGGAAGGGCGAGATTAACAGAAGGTGTGTATCAGTTGAATAAATTTGTTTATTTAGCATTGGTATTCCTTGATTGGTAGTTAATCAGTCAGACACTGTTGATATCCTTCCTTCCAGTGTATGATGTTTTTCAAGTCATACCATGTGTACATAAGCCATGAGAACCTCCAAGCTATCTTTATGTAGACCTGTTTCTTACTAGCTGCTTTGTAAACTACAATTACAGCCAAACACTGGTCACACAATTGCATTCTATTTATTGTATTGTGAATATATGTTTGGCTTAATTATCTTTAACCTAATTACCCGTAATTTCTCTAGTGAAATTAATTCGTTCAAGTTTGTGCTAATCTCCAATTTTGAGATGTAAATCTGCCGGGCACATTTTCTGCTACATGTAAATTTATTTCGCATGACGATTGCAAGTTCGTTTGATAGTTGTGCAACGTTTCCCTAATTTTGTGTAGTCTGTGTTAAATTATTTACTATCTTGGTTGACTTACCCTGATATTTTTTATAAATGCCCTTCATTATTTCCTATTGTTATTGCAAAATATTTTGAAATGGAGATTTTCTCCATTGTGAGTAACTTTTTCTTTTGCCATTTCTTACAAGAGATGCCATATAAATGAATAACTAGTTGCCTTTGCGTGGCCTCTAGAACATTCATATCAGTCCTACCTTGATAAGTATTGCAATTTATATATATATAATATCTCTTTGCTTGTCATCTTCCCAATTCAATCCGTGTATCCATCCTATCCAGTACTTACTTTTCAAATCTGCAAATCTTATTACTTGTTAAGCCGGTTCCAATGCATGTGCATTGTCCATAAAAGGCTGTTCTGTTCTTCTAGTTTTTGAATCGTAGGAGTAGAACTCGATTTGTCTAGGGTTCTAGTGTAAGTTTCATCCAGTTGTATATTTCCTATTGGAATACATTATTTGGATTTTGTTCTTCTGACTTAAACCACATACTTGGGATAATTTTATGCACCATGAATCAATACGAATTTACTTTATATGGTTTACCTTTATTGAAAAAATAAGATTTTTTGTGAATTTATCTAGTATTTTTTTTACACTAGTTGCATTTTCTTTTTGCAATTGGATGATTTTAGATTTGACTAAAAACTACCGTTGTGTATATACCCTGCTCTGAGCTTTTAAGTAGTCATCACTAAATAAATTTTGTTATTATAAATATGTTATAGTAGTATGACTTGTTTCAGGATGTTCTTTTAGGAGAAAGCAACACTAACCAGCTTAGCATAAAACCTGGAGAGGAGGCCGTCTGTGTGGAATGGTGATAATATACAATATTGTATGATCGATTTTCTTTACAAGTTTATTATTAATAAATAAAGGCTAATTCAAAGGGAATATTTTTTTTTAATTAATTGTTCCCTGTTACCTTATTAAAGAAATGAACAATATTTTAAAAATTGTACTTTTATCGCTTTGAAACCTTTTCATCTCTAAGTATGACTACATGCATGTACTAATTGAAATGTATGTCAATTGCGCAGTAAACTTGTTGAACTTTAAAAAAAATATGCAATAAAATTACTGTATTCCAAGTATTGTTTTTTTTGTTTATAAAGTGTATGCAATGATAAAATGGTGCTGATTATTCAAAAGGTTGAAGACGGGTTGTTAATACCGGCATAGTGTACCAGTGTAGATCTACAAAGGTTATCGACTCTCGTAAACTTGTACAGCCATGGTGTGCACATATTTTTGCATTTCAACTTCATCTATAAAAAATGCAGGTCAAACTCTCCCATATTTAATTTACTGTGTTGTTGGAAGATGTAAGAAGATAACAGTGAAGATGATGATGGAAGAGTGTTACAATCTTCTTCGAGACCGTGTGTGATGCATATATCATCATCATTTGAAGAATCTTCACAAATCCCAAATATAACATTGGATTGGGCACAATTTAATCCTCCTAGGTATTTGCCTGATTTTGATGTTGTACCGGGTCTGAAAGTTTTCCCTGGAAATCCATAGTGTGGGGGATGTGACATAACTCTTCATATGAGATAATTTGTTTGTGTGTTTAACAATAGTCAGACACATATCTCAGGAAAAAATCATGATGACCATCTGAGGTCAGCCCATGCACGTAAATGGACTGATGCAACCATTAGAGAATGGAAAAACAATGTCTGGCTTATTTCTCATAATGGCGTTAGTGCAAAAAAATGCTGTTGGCTATTGTTGGTCCACAAATACTGGGATAGAGATGCCATATTTCATAAAAAACAATGAACCATGATTCCAACAAATTTTATATCGACAATATTTCAACTCTACCCAAACCGAATAATAAAAATTCAAAATATAATTGATTACTTCGGAAAATTCCAGTCAAATTTACTTTATCATAATAATCTCATGTATGTTATGGCTTGAAACTTGATCTCAGAGTGGGACATCTGCTTTTTAGAGATTATTTTAAATGTTTAAAAATATTTTCAACGAATATTGATTTCATCAAAAAAAATAATCGTTATGGATCACCAAGCCAAAAATGTTTATGATAAAGAGTTTTACTGTATATTATGAAAGTCACATCATCTAAATACATATATATTATTATGTTTATATAAACAAAGATTGTTTTATATGCCTGATAGCTCCCCACAGCTTAAAGTATATTGATGTAATTCAGGTAAATTAATTAGTGCAGATCTCTTCATTTGCCTAGATTATTTATCACTTTTGGCAACTCAGGTTTTTTTTAAATATAGCTGTAAGCCATGTGTTAATACAGTAAACGAAAAGAAATGAGTTTGATAATAGTTACTGTCTGTCCGTAATTAACATATGATATTTTTTGATTTTGACTAAGTGGATCTCTCAAAAGTCATTGCCAATCCATTCTAACATCTGCAAGGTATGGAATATTTCACAAGGTGTCAAGGAAGATTTATCAACATCTCATTGCAAAATGCTATGTAACTGATATCCGTGAAATGCTTAGTAAAAGATTTGTTCTCAAAATTTTTCAAAATTTATATACTATAGTGACAGGAGAAATGGTTAATATTGAAAATATTCAAGTTTAATCATAATCCTTATCACTAGTTGAATATGATGTCATACTTAAAGTGCATGTCCGTATACTCTCATCCCCATTTATAAATTAGTACATTGAAACTGTAAGCGGTGTAAACAATATTTACAATAAGCTCTTGGTGACCTGAATGAAGCGACCACAATTAATTTTTAAAATAACCACTACAAAACTTGAACTGATTACTTTGTTTTTCAAAATGTACGTTACATTATTTGTTTGCAAATTGTTTGTGGTTTTAAACAAAATATATATAATAGGATTTCCACTATAATAACGCTTATTCCATGGAAAACCATTTCAAAAATTCTCTTTTCAGTAGGATCATAATTAATCAATAATCATTAAGCCATATCTGCTCCCTGTCCAGAGTATGATTCTCTGTCTACTACCAATCTTTGATTCAAGGGTTATCCCAGTACCCTTACTTTCGCTGAATACATAATATATTTGGCCATCCGCTACCTTTCAAAGTGATAGCGAGTCATACAGTTGATGGGACAAACAATCATTTAGGGCAGCATATCATTCTCTATGCCCACATCTACTTACCGTCAGGGAGATGTGAATGCAAGTGCATTCCAAGATTATCAAATTATCTGCCCATCTCATTCCTCCCTTACTCTTTCATATTGATATCTCATTGCTGGGAATGCAATCTTTCCAGGACTCGAGAGTAGGGACAGGCAGAATTCAGGCTATCGTTCTTATTCAGCATGCGTCTAATCCAGGCATATTAAGCAACTACATGGTCCATCTCTTTTTTATCACTTGTTAAAGTCATGATTTGGGTTGAAACAAGACAAGGATCTATGTAACACTTGGATCGATAAGTCCCGGGACTAACTAAGAAAAACACGTTTTTTTGGCAAAATTGACTATTCATCAACATAGTCTCCTTCAAGAGCAACACAATCAGTCCAGCGCTTCTCTAACATGTCAATACCTTTCTTGTAGAACAATTTATCTTTGGCCTCGAAATAAGCGTTCGTTTCGGCGATGACTTCCTCGTTGGAGTAGAATCTCTTTCCTTGGAGCATTTTTTTGAGGTCTGCAAACAGGTAGTAGTCGCTGGGGGCCAGATCCGGTGAATATGGTGGGTGTGGAAGCAATTCGAAGCCCAATTCATGCAATTTCGCCATTGTAGCGAGCGACTTGTGACACGGCGCATTGTCTTGGTGAAAGAGCACTTTCTTCTTTTTCATTTGGAGCCGTTTCTCACCGATTTCGTTCTTCAAACGCATCAATTGGACAATGCAATGTTCGCTATTGATGGTCTTACCTTTTTCAAGGTAGTCGATGAACAAAACTCCATGAGCATCCCAAAATACTGAGGCCATAACCTTACCGGTCCACATTTGCGTTTTTGGCCGCTTTGGACGCTTCTCACCGACTGCAGTCCACTCGGCTGACGACCGCTTTGACTCTGGAGTGTAGTGAAGGATCCAGGTTTCGTCCATTGTCACATACCGACGCAAAAAATCCGGTTTGTTTCGGCGAAACAGCTTCAAACAGCGCTCAGAATCAACGACACGTTGTTTTTGATCCACTGTGAGCAAACGCGGCACCCACTTTGACAACAGCTTCCTCATAGACAAATGTTCATGCAAAATAGTGTACACACTGCCGTATGATATCTTTAAGGTGTCAGCTATCTCACGCAATTTTAATTTACGGTTTTCGAAAACGATTTGGTGGACTTTTTTGATGATTTCCGGGGTAATTGCCTCATTTGGCCGGCCAGAGCGTTCAGCATCTTCAGTGTCTGTACGACCACGTTTAAACTCAGCATACCACCGACAAATGGTTGTTTTTGATGGAGCAGATTCCCTGTAGTACTTTTCAAGCCATTGCTGAGCTTGCACTGTGTTTTTTTTCATCAAAAAACAATGATAAATCAACACGAAATTGTTTTGAATCCATTATTCTGAGAATATCAAGACGAGCGTCACTTAAATCACTGTAACTCATGGACCAAACATCAGAATGTCATGAAATTTTGACAGGTATCTTTTGAAAAATCATACGGAACTTTTGTTGGCAACGCCATCTATGTGTCAGTCCCGGGACTTATTGATCCACGTGTTATATATGTAAATCTTTGTCAATATTCTATTTTTGAGATGGTATGAAACAAAGAAGCTCTCACATTTTTAATTTGATTAGTCTCAAAATTTGATAGTAAAAAAAATCAATAATTTACTTATTGAGGCTAAGGCTTTGTGGTTCAGATGGCCATCGTCTGCATCATCCAGATTCGCACAAGCCACTATTTTGTACACTGAATATGTAAACAAATTTAGTACTGCACAAACTACACATTTATAACCATGAGTAAGAATTCAGCATTGAATTAATGTGGACATGAAGTAATCAGGGACTCATGAAGCTCATACAATTGAGACAATAGTTGACTTTTTGAAAAGAAAGAATGTGCTTCAATCAACTAATTTATACAGTGTCAGCCGCACTGAGATATTTCACTCCTAATTTTCAACAATGCCTGGTCAAAAAATGAATATTGAGTAAATTAATTTGACATGTTTCCTGCTGAGCCTTGTAAAGGGTATGCCAATATCATAGTTGTATATAATTTGTGGCCGATATTGAATGTTTCAAAAATTAATTCACCGGTGTCAAGGCCAATAAGGCACCAACACAAATTTTTGATACTGTTGGCACTATTATATTCTTGAGCAGCATCTACCAACACACTGGAATCAGCTGTCTTAACAGTTGAAATGATGACATTTGAAATTGTGAATATAAAATAAATCAATATTTCATAAAGGACTCACTCAAAAAGTTTGTGGAATGACATAGGTGGTGCCACTATTGACAAATTCATACAATTTTTAGATAGTATCAACCTTCAAACAATATATATGTCAAAATTTCATTCTGACATTAGTTAACAAGTTTAAGTGGTTTTAGTGACACTAGTCCTGTAATTTTCAAACAATAGAAAAATTAGAATTTCATAAAGGATTGCTCTTTAATAAGAAAAAATACCATTCAAAAAACGCAGTGACTCGACAAGTGTTATTAGACTGCTCCATTTGAGACAAATGTTATAGAAATGGTTTGCTTATTTTAAATTCAGCCGTACTTAAATTGATGATGCTGAATGCTAGTTGCCCAAATTAGGAAGTTGTTCCCGTAAACAAAAAAAATCCAAGAACTTGTTTTGAATGACCATAAAGTGAAGTTGCTGGGTATGTTACGGCTGACACCTTAAAGGTATCGGAAGGCAATGCTTTGTTCACAAACAAATTCACTATTTTGAATGAACATTTATTTATCCATAAGAAAACTCTGTCCGGTGTGGGTATGGTATATGTTTTGTTGATTCATTCTGTTTATGCCAAATAAAAATAAATAAATCATGCGATACATGACTATGGATCCATAACACTCCAGGGTTAAATCAGCAAGCAGCAAAAGCCATCCAAATTTGAGATAAAGGATCAATAGTGAATATTATCGTAGATAGCAATATTAGCGCATTTGATAGACAAAATTGTGAAAAAACGGTCCTAAATGAAGAAAAAGTCATAAGTCGATTGCAACAATGGCAAAATTGCATTTTGAATTGCTTCCGCATCCATCGTGAAGCCTCCATATTTAGCCCTAAGTGACTATTATCTGTTTGAAAATGCTCACCAAAGAGAGATATGAATCCAATGAGGTGATCACTGAAACTTAAGTGCAGGGTTAGAAAAATCATTCTATAAGTAAAGCATAGAAATGAATGTACTACTCTTAAAGGAGACTATGTTGATGAATAAAGTTGAATTTTGCCTAAGAGTTATTGTTTTATTAGTCACCTGCAAATTTTCTTAGTGATGTATTATGCATGAATTATCTCAAAATAGTGTTGAAGATGAAAAGTGTATAAATCGAATTCATAAAATAAAGGTGTGTTTTAGGGTTTTAATAAACTTTATTATAAATTCCGTAACAAAATCTTAAATATGGTAACAGTTCCAATAAATACAATAACATTTCATATTTTTTCAAAATTATTAACACATGCCGTAGCATAAAATTTAATAAGTTAAGTACGATGTGGTTGTACCTTGGAAATATAATACACATCTGGAATGCCAAATGTTATTTCCATTGCCAGGATAAGAAGTTAACTATAGTACTTATCACATAATTTGTAAGTTCTCCTTATCTCAAATAAAAAATAAAATATTTTTACTCATAAATTTGCAATTTGTTGATAAATTTTATGGCTGTATCAGGCCGGCCGATATCTCAATGGGTAATATAGATGTAATCGATGCATATTATAGATAGAGCATGTAAGTACATCAGTTGTGCCCGTAAGATGGATTTTAGGTCATTTTAAAAAGATTCAATTCTGTTTCTATTCATTTGGAAATATTTGAAGAAGAATAACAAACGGCTAAAAGCAGTAAATTCTTTATCCAAATTCTTGCGTCATGTTATATGCACTGTTTTCTACAGTTTTTATTTGAACTATTTATTTGGTTTTATTGTATTTTGCAGTTAAAAATAGTGGGCACCTCAGGTATATATTTATATATATACATGTGCATAATAATATATATTTTCAACTAAGTTTGAAGAAATTATTTATCAAAATACTTATGGCATTTAAATTGCAATTTGTTATCAGCGTTGAGAGCATTATCAGCATTGTCAATGTCAGATTTAATAGCAACTATTAAGTCATCCAAACTAGAAAAGTTTTTTTCTGGCCGTAGATATCCAAGGACGCATACTTTAAGCTGTGATCCATAAAAATCATCATCAAATTTATGTAAAATGTGAGTTTCCTAAAAAAAAAGTTAAAAATTTCAGTTTTTTTTTTAATTATATTAGATAATAGATTTAGTGATAGAAAATTAGAAGTTAAAGACTATCAAGAACATGAAATGACTCTGACTACAAAACCTGTGCAAGTAAAGTAAAATCCTCATGTTACATAATAGATGAGTTTGACAAAAATTGTATGTCATATTTGCATAGGCCAGGATAAAATATTGCATATAATTACATAGAACTTTTCTTTGCCTAATTTTAAAATTTTAATTAATCAAATGTGATATTAAAATTCCTTCAAAAACAATGAAACAACACTTGACAGACCTGCCAATTTAATACTGATGAAGCGCAATGTATCAAATATATTTCAACTTTATAGATATTAAAAAGGTCTCTTAATACTTTTGGCGTTGCAGTTTTTTAATAAGCATTAGCAGATGTTTGTTAATCAAATATTTATGCTTAAAACGAATATTAATAACATTGATATTATAAACGTTAAATATTAATGATATATTGCATGTGATTTTTTTATTCATATTAGGGTAAGTACCCAAGAACACATATGTTTGTATAGCTTAATTTTTTCAATCGTATTCATCCATTTCTTTCTAAAAGTGAGCTTGAAAAGTAACCTTACAACAAAATATCAAATATTTACTAGTTAAAACTCAATTATGAGACAGTAAATAGTATAAATATGCTTCTTTCACAATATTAAACATTCCATGTTTCATTTCAATTTCAGAATATTTTTCTAATTCAAAATAAAATCGATGAGTGCTGGTTATTTTTACAACATATCTGGAATATAACACATAGTACCAAGTTTACTATACCCAGGAATCTGTACGGTGAATTTTGTATATTGAACATGCTACGACAAAGTACCCTATAATATGATTTTTTTAAATTACCATCGACTTCTGTTCATTTTTATAATACGGACACCATCCAATATTCATGACCATCTTATGAACCTCTCCATTGTCAACTGAAGCCCATCCGTAATACACTCCGGTTGGCAATTCTTTAGGCAGAGATTCCACTACACTTAGTGGATAATTTGCTATAAAAGATAATTATATTTATAGACATGTTATAGCAATGTATCTTAGCCTTTTAAGTGACCAGCATCCCTTTGAATCCGAAAAATGTTCTCACACCCCATTGAAAAATATATTTATTGGAAGTTTATTGAACAAATAAATATAATCTAATCAAACAGAAAAAGCAAGTATGCCAAAATTTTCTATGCACTATTTTCAATGTCCTTAATACATATTTATGTACACTAAAATGTATTAAAGCATAGATATTGAAAAAACAATTTTCGGTGTAAAGCGCTAATACCAGTAATAGTGAAAAATCATTGTAAATAAGGTAAAAATAATATTAATTTTGCACAGTGAAAAGTGAAAGAAGGTGGCAAAAAATATGTATAATTCCTTAATAAAGTTATCCATACAAAATAACCTGTCGGTAACTGCTAATTTAAAATATCAAGTCATATTATAAATTTACGTTAAAATGTATACACATGGATATGGGCTACTGTCTTCTTCAGATGAAAATTTATCAAGTACATATCTATTAATAAAATTTTTGTGTCTTTAATAATATTCATATTTATGTTAAAACCAAAATGCACGCTCATGATATAAAAAGATGACACATTCAACCTAATATTAAAACGGAAAAGAGTATAATTTCTTGATGTCAAACAAGGAAGCTACCCATATTACCTGGGTGTATTTTTTGATCAACTTTAAAATGATTTATAATTTAACAATATAAAAATCGTTTGTTGTTGAAGAATTATGTCACAGTAGAAGGTGTTAGTTACGAAAAATTTAAAGATATCTGAACCTCATCGTGTAAAAATAAACTGGGGGAATCCTGCTAACATATCAAAAAAAAATGTGGTTGTTTAAACTTATGAAAATAAATATTCTGTAGAATGCCATCCAGGAAGGTCATTTCAATATTTTTCAAGAAGAAATAGAAGAAAGAGATTTATGATATTGACTGAAGGTGTTAGATGGAATTTTAATATCAAATTTGAATTGTTACAACTTTGTATGATTCCACATGTTTTGTCACTGACGACCCGGGATTCGCCTTTCGACATCTTCAGGCATTCTATAACACGGATGCAACAGAACTGACAAGTCAGTCAGAAAAATCATGTCAGGTCAGTCAGTTAGGCATAGAATGCCTGAAGATGCCTAAAGGCGAAACCAGGGTTGTTAGTGACAGAACATGTGGAATCGTACAAAGTTGTAATAATTCACAGAAGAAAAAGAAATTAGAAATTTTGAAGTCACAAATTAGTGAGTATGCAAAATTTTTAAATGTAACATACTTCACAAATATAAAGATAGGAAACCTTGAAAGACACAAGAAATTTCTACATAATATGAAGTGAGGAATAAACAATTTTAGCAGCAAAATTAATTATGCACAGATAACTATCACTAACGAATGACAATTAAGACTGAAGATAAACTTCCTAAAGATGTTTTCTAAAATACAGGACAAAGTCCAATGCCAAGGTAAAGTTCTAGAAATATGAAGTAAGTAGCTGATTGATTGTGTAATTTTTTGACCAATTATAATAATAAGTAAGCAAAGCATTTTAAGCCAAGAATTTATTAAAATAAATTATTTTTTGTATATTAATTCCAGAAACCTTTTAAGTGGGGAAAATTGGTGACCCCGATATATTATATAAAAATGCATGATGGAAAAATTCGCTGCTTTTCAGCTGTTTATTATCACAGTTAAATGTAAATCTTCATAATAGAAATATTTTTATTTTAGAGATATATAAATATTACTTACTTATCTGCAGTACCAAAATAATAAACTACCTATTAAATATTTAAAATGTGTGTTTGAATTCAGAATATTAATGATATCGTAAAATAATGTGTGTTATAATGTAAGAATACTATAATTAAAAATTTCAATGATAAATAAACGAATAAAGATGCGTTTCGCTAGTTGGTAATACTTCAAATAAATATCCATCACCGCATGAAAAACATACAATACCTGTTGGACACCCAAGTTGCTTAGATCCCCTTCCAAACCCTCTTATTACTTCTCCTTTAGCGAAATGAGGTAAAAAATTACTTGGCATTTTTATGAAACTTAAGTGATCTTAGGAAAAACAATTGGGTAATTAATCCTTATTTTATTCAAATAAACATAACTCAGAATATGATAAGTAAATGGAGGTACATTATTAACAAAAAGTCGTGTTCTCTAAAACAATAAATTGATGAACACACACAGCAGAGAACTCACGACTTCAGAAATGAAAAAATATTTTCTGGTTTGACACTGACACTGACAGATTTAATTTCTACTATACCATAAGCTAAATGAGGATTGTAGTGATGTGGTAGTGATCTAGTATAATATGTTTTAAATAGGTACATTTATATTAAATGCTATGCCAGTTGGGCATATATAATATCACAAAGTGAAAATAAAAATATTTTCATGATTAAATTTTCATCAAGTTATGGTTACACAATGAATCTCATGTTTTGATACATTCTACGTGATACGTTTCTAAATAGTTAAATAGGTGCACGTTATTTCAATGGTTTATAGAAATAAAAAGAACCATATATAATTTAAACTTATTTAAAAAAATCTTCTTTATTCATAAAATAATTCTACACCAGTCATTGTTTTTTGTTTACATGTGCACAACTAAATGTATTTGCATATAATAATTTATTTTTTTGTTAAGACAAAACGGAGTTATCATATTTATTTTTGGGAAAAAGTTGATACGTTAAAAATGGTATTTTCGATAAAAATCTTTGATGGCATTTTATTATACATTTGACCATAATTTTATCACTAAGTAATTGAATGAAAGCTTAAAAAAATATATATATATGACGACATGGGGGCAACCTGAAGATGAGTGAATTAGTTGGATATCTGTAAATTTATTATTCCGGAAAGTTGTTCAACGCTAGCTTCTGGGCTATCGCGATCAGTTGACGAACTGACTGACGGGATTTTGCTTAGATGTGTCAGGTATACGTTTTGGAAATAATAGGTATTTCACTTTTATGTTTCTTTGGACGCGAACGAAATTCAGTATCAGGCTTTTGAACGCCATCGGCAATGTGTTTCGCGTCGTTTCGTGTGTAAAACCATCCTGACTGCCATTGCGATTGTGGTGCATAATTTCCATACCTAAGGTAACAAACAACAGACGATATTTTTCACAGTTGATAAGACTTTGATTGTTGCGCACTGTTAGTGACTTCGCGATTGCAATTTTAGATGGAGAATAAGAATGAACCTTGCGATAGTCATCAATGGGGTATGTCTACAAATGGATCGACTTTAGCAAGTTTAGCTGACATATTAGACACTGCATTTACATCCACAGTTGACCAGCTTCCACCAACTGGTAATATATGACTTATACAATTTGCTTTTATGTATACTGTGACAATTCTTTTTACAATTAAAATAATATTGCTAAAGCATAATACATCATAAACTTGATTGTTTTTTTGTGTTATATTGTTTTTTATTTTATTGAAATTGTATATAAACTGCAATAATTAATAATTCATTAAGTTTGAAATTTATGTTACTATTTATAATACACGATGATAGTAAGATTAGACTGTCAGTTATCTCTTTGATCATACCTGTTTTGGTTAGTATGAAAGTTTTGCACTATACTCTGAAATTTTCCAATTTATGTACGTAGTGAATCTTTTTCAATATAAAGATAGCAGTCTATAGTTTTCTTACATGATTTATGCGTTTAAGTATTCCCAGCTCTAAAGGAAAAAATCAATGTGTAAAATTATCTAAAGGATATGCCATATGCATATTTTAACAAATTCTTATCAAATATTGTCACAAATAATTGATTATTCATCTTAGAATTAAATTTAAAACAGAATTCTGTTGATTGGTAAGCTTTTTATAATTAGGTTTTTTGTTAATTTGAATATTTTTATCATTACGTACTGCTCGAGAGAATAAAAAAACAATTTTTTTTTTTTATTGGTCAATCTAGAAAGAATATTATTTTTGTCAATGTGAAAAATTAAAAATAATGTGACAGTGTATTTGACAACCCTGATACATTGTATTCCATTTAATTTCGCTTTTGAAAATATATTTATGTTTTTATTCCACGATTAATGTCTGATGTATGCAAAATGACAGATAGTAAAAAACAATATTTTGTGATAGTGAAAATATTTTCATTCCACAGTAGTGCTTGAGAATCATATTAGTTGCTGAATATGTACGATTAAATCTGATACTAACATGTTTGTGCAAAATACAAATCTTTAGAAATGCTATGTGATTCAACGTCAATTGCATTCTAGGGAAAGTAATTTGATATTTACCAAAAACTAGTGTGATATATAAACATGAAATAATCTTTTTGACGTAAGATTTCTAAATGATATGTGGATATATGTTAGTTGTAACTTTTATATATTGCTTTCATATTTTATATTGTAGTATAATACATAAACCAAGTGCCACCTGCCAACATTTGCTTACTCACATAAACTCTGGGAATCTAGCACACGTTCAGTGTTATGCTGTGCATAAGACAGACAGATGGATATATTAAAACAGATATCTATCAAATTGATTGCAAACTTATAGAATTGAAAATCGTAGAAAATAAATATGACTTAATTATAAAATTTCTTTCAGTGGATATGGAATGTGAGCCGCTGTTTGCTGAGAGCGATGATGATATCGAAGTGTTACCGTCAATAGATTCTGGGGCGCCAGTCACTGATCCAACATTGAAATCACCCATACAGAGAGTTCCGTGCAACATTACGGCCCCAGTAGATCCGGCACCCGCTTACCAATTCGGAATGACAATGCAACCTTCCACCCAACTGAATCACTTTCCCTTTGCTCCCGCCCAGCAGTCCAGATTCTTCTTTGAATCCGTGCCTGACAGTTCTGCACCGCTTGATTTCTTTGTAGTAAGAAGAGAAAATCGTCCTAATCCTACCATGTTTCCAATTCCCACTGTGCCTCGCCAACGTTTTGGCCCTGATGATTCAAATATGAGATACCAACCGAAGTCGGATGCTCATTACTACCCTCCCATGAACGACTTTTGCACACCAAACCCTTCCAGTTTTGATTGTGAAGCTGATACTGTCACCTTTGAGGGGGTAACTGCAAATGATCCTTGGCCCGATCGCGGGCAGAGTGTGCCTCATATTGGTGGAAACCGTCAGCCTTTTCAGATTAGAGAGAGACGTCGGTTTCCACCTTTGCCCTATCACAATGAAAACATTTTAAATCTTAGTAACAATTCGAGACTTAGAGAATCCTCAGGGGATTACTCAGGTGCCAGCAATTATACAAATTATTTGCACAGAACCGATGATAGAGATTCGTACGCTGACGGTGATCCTCGCTCCCTCAATTCTTCTGAAGCAGTCAGAGGTATTCAAAATCCGAGTACTATGAATCACGGACAGGCTGAAGTGAGTTTCATAGATCTGAGTTCCAGTGAAGAAGATGACAGTCTGACACCCAGGAAGAGATTACTGGGAGAAAACAAAAAAGTTTCAGTGAAAAGTCGTACCAAAAAAATTGATAGGGGCGCTCCAGTGAGCAGTATAGCCGAAGGGTCATCAGAAATCCGAATTAAGACTGAAAAAGTGCCAGTTGTACCATCAACGGAACGAGAACCTTGTCGAGCGTGCCGAGATGATGCTGGACCTTCAAATAATTATTGTCGACAGAAGTGGAAACACAACTGTTCACGTCATCACCCTCGGAATGGGCACTCGACAGTTTGTCAAGGTTCTCAAGAGCCCGTCGGCTGTCGAGAAACTCCTTGTAAATGTCAGAGATGTTTCCCTTTTTTGCCTTCATTTGGCCGCAATTCTAGGAATGGTGCTGCCGTCGCCGATCCTGGTGAAGTATGTTCACAGAGTGGACGGGGGATCTCCGCCCAGGCCAATATTAAGCGGGAACCGTGTCAAAATATAAAGAAACCATGCAAAGGAAATTACCCTACAGCTTATGGCGACATCTCTCAAAGCGGTAATTTAGGTATGGCTGAGGATGTTCACAGTCTCAGTCATGATGGAAGAACAGATAATACTGTAGTGGATGAAAGCATTCCATCTACGAGTGGATGGACAAGATACAACGTGCGACCTGTATACCCCCACTCAGTTAATAACACTTCCAAAGAAAACGTTCCAATTACGTCTGGTATTATCGAATCACACAATTTCTCTTCTCATTCTGGCAATGAAAATATTATAGAAGAGACTGGCAGTATTCAGAATAATATTAAAATTGAACCTCAACCTTCCTCGGATAGAATGAATATTAAAGAAGAACCTGTCGTGGGTGTGAAATCTGAAACTGTAGCTGAGACTACAGGGTCGGCTGATGCCTGCTGCTCGACTTGCCGTGAGCCCGATGAAGCCGTATCTCCCTCCATTAGTAATGTCAAAACAGAAGTGTCAGAAATTGTCGAAACCGTTTCTGAAAATATGGATATAGACATGAAACAGGAAACAAACACAACTGCTTTCTTGGAAAATTCTTCTGAAATAAATCCAACCAGTTCATCCTCTAGCGATATCAAAAGGGAGAGACCACAATCTCGAAAATCATATTCAGAAGAATCTCTTAATCCTATTGAAGCTATGCCAAGTACTAGTAGAAACGCTGAGACATCATTTTGCCATAGGAGCTGTTGCGATCAGGTGAGAAACCATCTTTGTCTTTTTACTATTGTGACATGTAAAGACATGTATTTAATAAACTTTATATTACTTATTTTATTAATTCCAAAATAAAAAGCAGTGTGTTATAACATTATCAGAAATATTGACTTATATTCGGAGTCAAAGAGGATTGCTGATAGATAAAGGAATAGGCATGAAATGGCATATACAGCTACTTTTGTTCATAAAATATAAAAATTTTGTTGCATTCTATTTATAATTCTCTATTCAATCTTATATTGATAGAATAGAAAGTTATGTTGCCATTTTTACATTGGTTTTCTCAGCTTGTAAAGAAATATTTTCATTTTGGTGAGTGTAAAGGGTTCATATGCTTATTCCACATAAAACAATGCTTTTAAAACCAATGGTAATATGACAGAAAATATTTATTTATACTTTTTATTTTACTTAGAATTTACTTTTTAAAATATCATATCTTTCCAACAAAAAGTGACTCCTTAAAAAAATATTTTAAAAATGAATTATTTATATAAATTTTAATTTTTATGCCTAGGAATTTGATATGGAATATACACATGAATGTGATTTTTTTAACTAGCTATAGATATTCACCTTAATCAACAATAATATTTTTGGAATACCGTGTCAATGATTTTTTAATTTTCACAGAAACCGGTGTCCGGTTGGGATTCAAATGGTCAAATAATATTTACACACATTCAAATAACAGTTTTTGTACAACATGAGTTTTTAGTTGCATAATTCATAGTTCTTATTGTGTTTTTGCTATCCCTACAGAAACCTGATCTACCTGCCAGAGTAGCAATCGGTGAAAGAATTGAAAACGTTCTCTCTGCACCAGATCTTCAATTAGATTGGCTCTCCGACACCACAGCATCTAGTGGAGATGATGATGATGATGTGCAAGTTTTGAATGTGGAGCCAAAGGTAAGTCCAATGTACAAAATGTGATGAATTTATACTTAGATAATAACATGATGGTGTACCATTTCAAGATAACTTGAGACACAAATCATGGATTTTAAATTTTAAGAAATACTCAAAATTGTAATTTGACTCTTGGTTGTAATATCATTTATTGTTTGTGCCTGATTTTGAAATTGAATCATAAAATGTTCACTGTAATTATTTTTTGTTGTAGTCAGAGATATTGCTTCTTTTTGATGATCTAAGACAATATTAAATCTATGTGTGATACTTATGAGTTAAAATTATTTTTATCAAAGAAAGTTTTATGGAGCCCGTACTTATATTACTTTGTTCACTTTTAAGGTGTTAACTGTCACTTCTTGATGGAAACGCACGATATTTTAAATAATAGCATCACATTCTTTAGTACTATTTCCATAACATATTTCATGATCAGGACTGATTTCACTCATTGCATGCTTATTAAAAATTCTCTTACATTATAACAATGAACGTTACCACTATTCATGTTTTGTAAAATTAGTTTTTTTTTTGTTGTGTAGCAATTATGAAATATATTCAGATAAAATATTGAAACAATCAAAGAAACCAATATTTATATCCTTTTTATTTTTTTGTATGTATTATTTATGATTTTATATATTTTGTTCCAGTCACCAGTGACGTTAGTAGACCTAACAAATGAACCGGACGATGAAAGGCCGTGTGAGTTCTCTTTTCCACCAACAATCGATTCGAGCTCAACATCATCTTTAAATTCAAATAGTAGTGTCGGGGGAATTAACGGCAGCGTCAGTAGTAGCACTAGCAGTCATAGCACCAGTAACGGCTTAGGAAGGGCTTGCGGTAGAATTGTGCCTCCTCCGAGGCCTCCCAGACATCCGCATCCTCACCCAATACCGCAGCCTCCACATTTAAATATTTTTAGAGCAGCAAGGTAAGAGCAAGATTTAATTCTTTTTTAGTTTAATACCAGTCTGAATTATGGCATGAATATAGGCAAAAAAAATATTCCCCATATGATTTTGCAAATGATGATATGACAAGACATAAAAACAATTCATTGGCAGGCTCATATGAGAAGTGTTGAGCTTACCTTTTATTTTAGCTCACACTGCATAAATGGATGTTTTTATGCAAGAACATGAGGACACCTATTAATATGCACCAACTAAACATATTTTTCGTGTTTCGTGGTGATTGCTGAATAGATTTTTATAAACGAGAGAGTCATAATGCAATTTCTCAATAAATTAATATGAACCATTTGCATATATCAAAAGCAAATTAAACTTACATTCAGGTAAATCAAAGAACAGGAGTCATATTACATTGTGACGGCACACAACAAAGGAAGTTTTTTAATTAACCCTCTGATTGGTAATGTCTGAGCTGTTAGATGGTTGATTTCGGTATATTGATCTTTATCACTTAACCTGTCTAAAGCTAACGACACACCGGTGTGTCGCTTTTCTACCGTTTTACTCATTTCTAGCTAAGGGCTAATAAAATATGAGAGTGAACAGTGTTGAACTTTTATGTAAGATTTAATTTTTGTTTCAAAATATAGCTTAATTTACCTTGATAATCTCCGTGAGTATGCTGAATACAAACAGTAATGAATTAATTTTTTAAATATTTGAGGTTGACATATTTTTAATGTGACTCAGTAGGGAATGAGTTAAAACATGAAGGCTCATATTAGGTGTAGTAAAAAGTCCTGACGTTTCAAACGCGTGTCTTAAAATCGGTCGGTTTCGGGCCTTTTTTTAAATAAGTTGTCATAATATTTTTTTTCGTGTTGTGTGACATCTCAAGTTACGTTCCGTAAAAAAAAAAATGTTCATTCGCCCCAAACAGAATGACCAACCTTTGCCCTTCATAAGAATATCTGCGCGGTTGCATGCTTTTCAATATAACGCCCAGAACAGTGCAGTCATCGCCACAAAAAACATTTGCGACGTTTATGGAGACGTGTTAAAGGTTCAAAAACGTCAGAGATGGTTTACAGAATTAAAATCTGGCAATTTAAGCATTGAAAATTACCCTCGAAGTGGACGACCTCATAGAGTGGATGAAGTTGCCCTGAAAGCTGAAATCGAAAAAAATCCTATGCTAACAAAAAAGGAATTGTTCAATATAGTCGGTACTAAATGGTCCATAACACAGAAGTACCTGAAAAGGCTGGGAAAAATTAGAAAAGTGGGAATTTAGGTGCCACATGCGTTGAGCGATCGGAACAAGGCGCACTGACTAAGCGCGTGCCAATTTCTGCAAAAAAAACACACTTTACGACCATTTTTTCTAAACCTGATTATCTGAGATTAAAAGTGGGTGTTATATACGAATATATCGAAGAAAAAACAATATCTAAATCGTGGACAACAACCAATTCCGACCCCTCGAACTGGTTTACACCCAAAAAAACTCTTTGTGTTTGGAGGGATTTCAAAAGAATGATTCATTATAAGTGTTAAAATATGGCGAAACTATGACGGCACAAGTATACTGTGAGCAATTAAACTAATTAAGTGCAGCTTTGACAAGAAAGAGGCCGGGCAGGACAAATAGACCTAACCATATCCCTGCAACACGAAAACGCGCGACCGACCGCATGCGGCGAATATGACCTGGAAAAAAATCCAGGAGTTGGTTTGGACAACTTAATTGCATCCACCTTATTTACCAGATCTAGCACAATCGGATTGCCATTTATTCCGCTTAATATAAAACATTTTTAGGGATAAAATATTTCAAACAAAAAATGTAGTGAATGTAGTGAAAAACGCTATTTCCGACTATTTTAATTCCAAATCAGTAGAGTTTTTTACTAAATGGATTTTAGACTTGTCTAAAAGGTAGCAGAAGGTTATAGATAGACAGGGAGATTACTTTTTATAAATAAAAATAAAAAAAAATACAAAAAAAACACTTTGAGTTTCATTAAAAAAAAACATCAGGACTTTTTACTACACCTAATACATTCTAGATTTAACGATAATTTTGTTTTCAATGAAACATTTCAATTATTATTACACATGTGACTGCATCTAAGATGTTTTTATAATATATAACTATGGATAAAAATGTCTGATAAAATGCATATTATTTTCTCAATAAAATAATACTGAAATGTATTTTTTATTTTTTGTTGTTTTAGGCTGCGAATGGCTCCGTGTCACCTACCTGGGCACGTTTGCCCGTCGGGCTCGGGATGCAGTGCTCCTCCATCTCCCCACCCGCATCCTCATCCGCACCCTCACGCCCACTCACATGCACATCCTCACCCGCATCCCCATCCAGCGCATTCAAACTATCCGCAAAGAACATGGACTCACGTTTTGACGCACCCACCGCATTACTCACATTATTTCTTAGGTCAGTAAATGTTTGTTTTCATTATCATTCAATAATATAATGATACATTTCTTATAACTTCATTTTGGCAATACAATTTACTTCCTGTAGTTTCTTATTCTCTATTGATCTGTGATGATATAGAACTTTGAAATGGAATAAAACAAAGATGAATATTTTAAATAGACGTGAAATTTACCTTATTCGAAACAATCTTCCGGCATTATAATTTAAATATGACTTCTGGCATATGACCGCCACGTCTAGCTTGGACATAGTCTAATCTGGAGGTCCAATTTTTCGATTACTTTTTCCAACATTTGTGGCCGTATATTGGCAATAATGTGGTGAATGTTGTCCTCCAAGTGATCAATCGTTTCGGGCTTATCGGCGTAGACTAGTGACTTCACATGAAAATGTTCCATAGCTAATCAAATTAATTGCTCTGATAGATGATTATGTTGACCGTAAAATTGACATAGTGCGCTATACGTATTTCGAACAGAACCGTGATTTTCAAAATAAATTTGCATAATTTGAAAGCGTTGTTCAGGCGTCAATCTATTCATGTTGCCAAACCAAATGCCAAACCAAACTAACCATAAATCACTTGACAGCTGACAAAATGGCCGCCAGTTAAAAAAGTGTTGCCAACTTAAAGTTGTATACCTCTAAAAAAACACCCTAGACAAAATAAACATCTTAATAGTTTTGATACAGTGTAAAATTATAATTATGGCTTTCAGATCGGAGGCGCGGCTTAGCGAGACCTCCGCTTGCTCACTCCCAAGTGGCCGGTGAACCGACAAGTCTTCTAGGGTTGATCGGTCATTCTGTCCTGGGCGGCAGTGGCAACCCCTCCGCTTCAAACAATTCCGCAGCGAGATCCGGTTTCAGTCCACCTCCTGCCATGCCGGTCCCTCCTTATGCTGTTCACGAGAGGTTGTGGCGTCGGCAGCAGCACATGCAGGTTGGTATAATGACACAACGTTTCTAAATCAGCAACCTTTTTTTACTTATTTCATATTGTTCTATTTATAGCTGACCCTGAGAAATTCACAAATGAAATGTGACTATAAATGAGAGAACATAATAGTAATCTTTAGCAATTCATATAATAGATGTCTATAGTGGGCATGAATTAAAACATTCTAATATTTTTGTAAAAGTTGGAGCTTGTCATTTCGTTTGACTAATTGCGGAGAGACTGATGGAATTGTTTTTGTTGCTTTTTAAATTTATCTTTTTTTATATTGAAGGAAATGCAGCGACGCAGTATGGTTGGATCAAACACATGCACAGTCGGTTCCCAAACAGGAAATCCTGGTCCGATGCTCAGTCATCAGCCAACAGTGGTGTTCAGCCGATCAGAATTACTTCCTCTTATGCCCGTAAGTAAAATGCTTCACCCATTTAAAGCAAAAAATTAACTCATAATAGTTACTCTAGGAAAGCTAATTATTTTTATTTTATTTTGTATAGTGTTAAAGAAATTTCTATTTAATTAATGTATAATTTTTGCATATGTTTTTTCTTAATTTTATTGATAATAATATAATCTTGTCACAGCTTCGTGAAAACATGGATCCTGCAGAAATGAATGCATCCGGTGATGGAGAATATTAGTAAGTGTATTTAAAAAATATAATTAAAGTAAAACTTCAGTAACTTTTTCCACATAAAAAAGCAATTATTCAATCTTATTTAGATTACAAAAATCTCCTCCAATAAAAACTGTAGTGCTTCAAGATTTGTCTAGTAAATTAAATTTTACACTAATTGACAAAAATATTTTTTGTGTTGATTTCAATAACTTGGTTGCTTGGCTTTTTTAAATATTATGTTGTGTCAAATACCATTATCTGTTAAGTTTTATATTTTCTTAAAATTTCAATGTTTTGTGTAATTTTTAGTGATGGGCGACATGTGCATCATCATCTGTATCATTATCTACCGCCACCACACCATCTGCATATATCAATACAACCCACTTTAATGGTAAATATATTTTTTTAATTTCCTCGTGTATTGAATTCTCGCCACGTCTTTGCTGGCTTTACAAAATACACCAATATATTTTATCTATCCTGAAAACGTCTGTGTGAAAATTTCTTCCGAATTGGATGGGGGAAAAATGGTGAACACCCGTAATAAGTGTTCGTTATGTACATCTGTTCTGCATTTCTTTTCTTGCTTGAAAACTAGTTTAACGAAGGTTCCGTTTTTCACAGCAATGCTAACCATTATATAACTCGGTGAAAAAATAGCAATGTATTTTAGTTCTACAAAATTATTTTTAACAAATATAGTTGATAGCTATTTCGGCTCACGCCATCGTCAGAACTATGATTAAACTAACATTTGCTTATCTATATATAGCTGTGCAGAAAAGGTACACAACATCTCCTCTCTCCTTTTCCAATGGTATAGCTTGTTATTTAAACAACAATGACACTAAACTTTCAAAATTCCAAATGAAACAATAGGTGTCTATGACAATAAGATTATGTGTGTGGGACGGAAGTGGTCCTTCAGGAAGCAAATTAGACCACCCCTTTGTGCAACGGCTTGACAAGTGGCGATATTATTATGTTAGTTTGATCGTTAAGAATCCTTTGTGACAATTGGTGTCTATTGATCTCCAGCTGTTCTAAAGCCGTCATTCTTCGACCCTTACTACAAAGATGCAAACATTTAGGAGCTGAGTTCGAATTTACATTATGTGACTCATTAATAACGTGATTAGCGAATTGTGAATCTGTTTTTTTATTATTGAGTTCTATGAGTGTTATAATGGAGTTCTACCAAGTGAATGCCAATTCAATCAATACATTATATAACTGATAGTACTTGGTTAAGTCTCGTACATTGGTATTGTGTAGAAACTTTTAAATTTAAAATTTGCATTATGTGTTTACTATATCAGGATCAGATAAGTTGATTATTACTGTTTAATACAGATGGCTGAATATATGTTCATAATAAACTTTTTCCATAGGGCGCAGCTCGAGGTAATCCGTCAATGCCGACTGATGAAAGTTTTCGCCTACATCAGTATCTGCGAGTGGTCGAAGCTCGCCGAGCCGGTGCTTATCGTGGCGCAACCCGAGATGTCATCGAAGGAAATACATTCTCTCATAAATACAGAAGACATCCACCAGCTGACGGAAATAATGAGGATGATGCTTTAGAGAAATGCACTATTTGCTTATCAGTGTTTGAAAATGATAATGACTGCAGGTATGTGTAAAGCAAATATATTATATTGACCGGAAACAGTTCGTTGGGAAAATTTTTAATGTAAAATAGTGTTCCACTCTCATGAAACTGTTATGTTCTTTCATCTCAAAAAAGATTTCTTATTTCTGAAAGAAAAAATATATATATATATTAAAAACGGTTTTGTCACCAAATTTAAAAAATTTTCTTATTTCATCATTTTATATCTTTAGAATCCAAAATTAATGTGATGTAAATGATTCATGCACGGATTATACAAATATTTACTTTTTTCATGGTGTTTGTTTTTTAAATAATAGAAACATATTTTTTACTACGTATATCCACAATATATTTTATGATGTGATGAACTGATAGAATACAAATTACAAGCAAGTCTATTTATACAAAATATTCAAGTTAAAGATAGAAGTAAACAAAATCATTGGTTCAAGAACTTAAACAATTTACAGGAAATCATTCAATATATTGTGGAAATAAGTACAAAAAAAATGTGTTTTTATTATTTAAAATATCATTTCTTTCCATCAAGAAGTGACAGTTAATACCTTAAAAGTGATATGGTGTTTCAATAATACAGCCATAAAATTGTAATGAGTATTAAATTATATATTTTATATCTAGGTCAGCATAATCGGTATTATTATATAACGACAGTTAGTTCGTTAGAATAATCATGGTGTTCGTCACAATAGTCTCCCCCCATGCAAGGCAATACAAAAATAAAACATGTAACGTTTTATGTTTTTTAGATGTATATTTCAATCTGTTTTTTTGTTTCAGACGACTCCCATGTATGCATCTCTTCCACATGGAATGTGTCGACCAATGGCTGGCAACAAACAAACACTGCCCAATATGCCGGGTCGATATTGAGACTCATCTCAACAAAGACAGCTAAACATTTACAAATTGAACACAATGGTAATTTTTTTTATTTGGTTTGAATTTCTTAGGCAACATATAGAACTTTGTATAATTATAAACCTCCTTCTCGATTTACATGGTTACAGATAGTCATATTTTGGACACAATTTTTCACAGTGATATTTGGATTTCATACATTTTTTAATTCATTATTTTTGGTGAGAAATAAAATATCGAATAATACAAATTGATTTAGTTATGAAGACTTAATATTTTTTTGGTTAAATTTAAAGTCTACGTAAAAAAGAAAATCTTGCCATAGAGTGAGTTACAAGATAATTTTAAGAAAAAATGCCAGTCATTGTTGTTCAGTGACGAATATTCAATCAACAAAAGAGACACGCCTTCATCTCATTGATAGGTTTATTCCTATGTTGCTGCCCAGTACACTATTTATGAGAGTGTACTCGGCAGGAACACTACCGGAGTAAACAAAGCAATTGGTGGGGAAATTTATAAGTGTCATGTGATGGTCATATGCTCTACACATGAAACATATGGGTCAAGGAAGGTTTTCAACCATGTTAATCGAGTGATGCATCATATATAATAGAAGGATCTAACAATTCTCGCAATCAAATGGTGAAATACAAGACTAATAACTTATATTAAAAATTGCAAAGATTATTGTTAATCTTTTGTAAATTAATTATTAAGAATTCCGAGGCTTTTTATGAATTGTATGTTTAAGTATTTAAAATTATCAATTTTCTTTTATTTGCAGATGTGTATTATTGACATTGATCAGTTCGCTGCTGTCTTCTCCTTTGAGAATCTGTTCCATCTGCTGCGACTTGTTGATGGCCACTTCCTGAAGGTCGAGACTTTCCAATAGTAGCGTGTGGACGGATTCGTCTTCGCTTCGGCAGACTCTCACAGCTTGCTCTATCCGCTCGCAGATGGCATCCGACGCGGCTGTGTTACCAGACAAGAATGAAATTTCCGCCGCGGTTGTCGCCAACTTCTCCGCGTACTCCATATAGCCTTGTAAAAAATAATATATTACATGCGATAGTTTTCTTTAATTTCATTTTATCTTTGAGAAGATTTATATTATATTTGTAAAATATTTTTACTTCATTAACGGGATGAATGGAATGTGTTAGTAAAATACTTTATTATAGAATAATGAATGGATTTTATATTCGAGTAAATTTACGCTGCTTTATTTTCACGTGCAATAAACTATATAATTAATACAACTACTTTTTCTAATGCCATTGATTTCAACAAAAAACTGTATTTCCCTTTTAAAGCTGGACATAATGTTATGTTTCATGTTTTTATAAAAATGTGATAAGAACAACCAATGGAAGAAAGTGTTAATGTCCAATTGAAACTTGTACTTTAGTAATTAAAAAGAAAGATGCATCAGTTCTAATCTCACAAACATATTCATGGTTTAGTGTAAAAAGTAACTCATAGTCATTATATGCGGAAAGTTAGAAGTCAGTCGAGCACTCCATAGTTTTTTCAATACTACTACTGAATAAGTAGTACTTACAAAATAATCAATTTTTGTTTTCTTGTTTAACCCTTTGCACTCGAATGCCGCCGTAGAGGCGGCATTGTAAGTTTATCGTATTACTCGGATGCCGCCGCAGTGGCGGCATGTTTATAAGGTCATTTTTTGTATACTTTTAACATTTTTTATTGGTTGATTTTAACTAGATCACAATAATAGATCATTGGGTAGTCATTTTCTAATAAAAAATCATAGCCAAAGATAGTCGGCTCTCGTAATATCAATAAGTGTTGTCATCGAAATGCATGGTGGATTCCAAGTGCATACTTCAACTGTTCCTACAGAAGACCGTCTTGCAGATAAATTACATATATTACGTTCAGGGCCTAAGATGAATTGTGCAGTATGTTCAAATAGAAAAATTTCTGGCGGGAGATCGGAAACACGGCTGTTTTGCGAGACCTGCGTAAATAAGCCAGGATTACATGTTGGCGATTGCTTTGTGAAATACCATAAATGAAGAATTACAAATAAAATAAAAATATGTACATTATATTCACTATATGTCTATTTTACAGATAAAATTTAAAAAAATATATTTTTCAAATTTAATACATATTTTTTTTATTAGTTTGATTCATGTAGCGAATGCGATTTTCGCAAAAAAAAACGCGTCGAGTTGCTGGTAGGCACATACGAAAAAGTGCTCGAGTGCAAAAGGTTAAAGCAGGATGTTATCAATATGTACTACTAGCCATAGTGATTTTTGAGTGTCTAAAAGCTGGACCGAAAAAATCAAAGATGTCCATTTTATAAAAAGCAGCTTTTTCATTATGTATATTACATTGTTCTCCATTGTTCACACATCGGTTAGTAATTGAAAGACTTGTTAGTTTACCTCATGCTGAGGTGGCTGACCTAATTATATCATTAGAGAATAATGGTCAGCATATTTCTATTTTTACTATTCATTAAATACTTTTTATTTATACTGCAATGGTTGACAATTTTTAAAACTTTCATGAACTTGAGGTATTCTTATAAACACCAATATAGCATTAGGCTTGTTCATTTAAGTAAAAAATCGTAATTTTATATTATTACTAAGTAAATATAAATGTATTATGGATTTTTGGCTGCATTGTTCAAACATTTATGATCTTAATTTCAAAACTCCTTTTTGTTAGTATGTTAATTCAACATTTTTATTAAGTAGTGGAATATTTTTTTATGAAACAAATATTTAGGTGGCAAATGATGCAGCAGCCTATAAATTTTCAAACATGCATTATTGTCAGTTAGGCGCAGAATTATTATAAGTAACATTTTTGTTCAGTTTTATCTGTCAAAAGATTTTCTCTATTATTATAATATTTGAACCAAAGTATAATATATGGGAGAAATTGACAAGTTAAATCTTTAAATTGCTCTACTGCACATGTAAGTTAAACAAGTTCTGCATTCAGCCAGCGATATGATTTGACTGTGGCAAATTTTAAAACATTCAGAGACTTTCAGTTTGATTGTCACAGATTGCCTACAAGGCAGGCAAAGATACACACAGTGTGTGAAGTTTCTACAAAACACAATATTTCCAGAAGTATAATGACTGCATTAAGGCAAAACTGTGTGACCTATTTTTTACAGATGAGCGAATTTTGAATTGTTTGCATACTGAAGATTTTTATATTCATGATATTAAATGTTTGCAGCTTTTTCCTAACTTCGAAATGTTACCCGAGTGACTTATTTATCTGGTCGCAAATTCCATTTCTTATAATTATAAGTCATGTTATATGTATTGAAAAATAGTAACATGGTGAAAAACACATAGTTATTCTTTCACTGTGTCATAATGGAATTCTACTAAGTAAATGCCGATTCAATAAACAAAGAATATTGTTTTTGTAGTAAATTTTTAGTGTGTCTTTTCAGTCAAAAAGTTTGCCCTCACCTGCGACAATTTTCTCAAGATATTTCACAAATGCTTTATATATATACATATATAACATTTTTCTTGGTATGCGAGAAAGTGATATGCATTTAAAAGTTTTGATTTGTGTGAACTGATGGCTGGCAAAGAAAGGTCATGGAAAATATTTTCATTTTATTAATTTTGACAGAAAATTTCGATTAAAATAATCAATGTGATATTATGATTTAGATTTTCACAACTATTTGGTAAATAGTTTTACAGTAGCTTGTGCTATTTTTTGATTTACAAACAAATCTGATACAAATAATTATTTGTTAAACTTGAAATTTAATGTAATATAATGGTAACGAACTAGCAAAAACTATAGTATATCCATCAAAACTTTTTTTCTCAGATATGAATATAAATTAAATGAAAAAGAAAATGGATATCTTATTGAAAAACATTCTTTTCATAAAATTGTTTAGATTATTTGTAGTAAATGTTCATAAATTGAAAATTGCCCATATATTATATTTTGTAAAAAAATTGTTGGTTAAAATTCTTACACAAGTGAAAATAATGTTTTTCACTAAGCAAAATGAATAGTAGACTCCATATACATTTAGCTAACAAACGAACACCAGACAGCTAAGCTTTTTTTTTCAGTTTGAGAATCATTTTATGAAAAAAAAAAACCATTTACCGTTTGTCTCAGGCAAAATTTACAGCAAAAGGTTAACAGTTTGCTGCCACCAACTCAGGCAATTTGTATTTAGGCACTGCCGGTCAATTATACGGTTGTCTTGTTACTATTATTATAAATGTAAATATATAAAAAATCTATGTACAGCAAATATCATTCAATGAATATTTAGAAATTATTTCACTGATTTTCTTCAATAAACAACTTTTTTGATCCCGGAATATATATCTATTATATAAGACTAAATATAAATAGAACCAGAGTCGATCATTTAGTGCATACTTATAAAAAACCAACTGAATCCTTAAAGTTTACATCTATAGATCAATTCTGTGAGGCTATTTATCACGGTTTTAGTGGATTGATAGATCTGGAGTCTGGGGCTAAAAGTGTTCAGCTTTATCTAAAAAAAATGTTTTCTATTCGTGCATTTATGTTGCTAATAATGATAATAAAAAAAAAACTGTAAATATGACTGTTGATGATCTTTTTGATATTTTAAAATCAAATGTTTTCAGTAACGTTAAATTATTTCATTACGAATGAAAAGTCTGGAATACATGTTAAAAAAATTATACATAATTCTTCCATTCATTAAGTCATACATATTTCGGTGATATTGTAAACAAAAAATATTTAGGCTCCAAAACTCTCTTTGTTATGTTTTATTGAATGCTCGATAGTCGTTTTTTGTAGGTTGTCTATTCTTACATAGAATAGTGCCTTGTGTGATGACCAAAACTAATTTTGTATTATGAATTAATCCTAAGAATACATAGTTATCTATCGTATAATGTGAGTATAGCGTAATATATAAACATTGTATTAAATTTAATAAATATTTTTGCTTACGTTATTCACACTCATCAGTTTTGGATACTGAGATATGTGTCATTAAGATCAGTGTCCATTGCTTCAATTAAAAAAAATTGTTGTTTTACTTTATCGATTCAGAAACTTAGAAAAATATATTGGAATTTAAAAAAGATATTCAATTTAATGGTCTCTATAATATTGAAACATTTCTAGTATGTTATATTTGAACGCATTATAAAAAAATATCTGTTTTCCAGTGAAACAGTACTAGATCTCACCATGTGCTGGTTTTGGGCTAGTTTATATTAAGGATATGATGGGGTATTATTCTTCTATGATAATAAATTCATTTGTATCGCCAGTATTTAATAAATCTCAAATATATATTGAAAAAAAAAAAACTTTTTTTTTGACACTGAATTTATGTAAATAACCATAGACTATAATTTGTATTAATTATTATTCATTTCTATTGCCATTCTTTTTCAAATCAATAATTTTCTAATTTTGTAGCTGGCAGTCTTATCGTGCATAACACTTGAAGTAATTTAATCATATGAAATATTTAATTATTCAAATAAGCAAGCTGTCAAATCCGATATCGGTATGAGATACATTTTTTTTCAAGGACTCACATTAAGGAAAGGTAAACTTTGAAATACAACGATAAATATTTCATAATCAACATGCTTATGGCTATATTATTGACCCGAGACACACTTACCAAAATATGTTATTTTTCATCTTAAAAATCCAATTATTTGATTCAATAACTAGAGTTAAAATTTTAAAGCGTTATCATTGAATATGTAGTTTTGATTTATTTATTTAACTTATTTAGTATCAATTTAACATTTAGCTTTTCAACCATCGAGTTACTACTTAGAGGGGATGACCATAGATAATAATATAATTTTTTTGTGTAAAATTTACTATCATTTAATTAACAGTGGGTTTTTCACGAAATTTAAAAAAACGGGCTGTGAATGAGGACTTTTGAGGATGATTTGAGTTGTAAACAAAATTTATATTTTACATTTCGAAATATACATAGTGATGGTATGCATTAGATCAAAGGTGGTCGATTGTGAAACAAAATTTAGTCAATCTTTATAATTTTCATATTACGAAAATTATAAAGATTGGCTGGCTAAACTTTGACGAAACACAACGAAACGATTGACGAAAATTATAAAGATTGACTTTTTCATATTATTAAAAAAAATTCTTATACGATTCTGGTTGGAAGTTGATTGTCATTTTTTTAAATCTTAATTTAATTTAAATTAAAAGTAGCTTCCAACCTCAAAAAGGTCACCCTTGACACCTTCACCTCTGCACATTTTCATTTGTGAATAAAAGTCACTAGTTTGCCTCACTAGAAATATAAGAATCTTTTTATTAGTATCATTAATCCCAAACTGAAAAAAATATCAGAAATTCAGCATAAGTAATTTATTACAGGTAATGATTTGTGTGAATCTAATTTGAATGAATTTTACTATTAAATTTGATTATTTTTAGTCAACATCAATGAAATGCGTTTTTTTTTACCAAATTGAAATAATAAATTGCAGAGGTTAATCGACTAAAGTGTTTGGAGTTGGCATCTGGCTGTGATAGTCGAAGTAGAATGCTAGAGAATAATCGCAACTAGATAATTTTAAACCATTACCTTATTTGCATATAAGATGGCATCTCCCCTAAGAAGTAATTGAATTTTTTCGGGACAAATCAATTAACTGTATTTTAACCGAATCGATAAAAGTAGAAGATGAGTTTAAATGTAATCTGTAATGTATAGAACGTAAGCCTGACAATTTCATATAAATAATGTAAAGGGCATTGGATTAAATATTGTTTTATAATTAATATTTTATATGTATGATAAAAGGTTATGAATGTTTAGACATTATATACATTTAATAAACTCTTTATGAAAAATTTTATTGTTAAATTTATATTTTGTAATTTGCCCAAGTTGTAAATGGAGATTTTCTTTGGAGCCATTTGGTAGATATTACTCAATGGGAGTATATTTATTCAATTGGTTTAAGAGATCAAACCCAAATCACAGGTGAAAAAATCGCCAAGTCACTTTTCAGTTATGCACAATACTATACACAATTTAGAATAAATTAAAAAAATCAGTAGAATTTTATTGTTTCCCTGCGTTAGGCGTTTGTTATATTTTGCTTAGCATACACCTGAGTTGCTATCGTTTTTGGCTTCAGATGTGATTTTTACAGGTTCAAATCTCAATATGGACATTTTCATAAATTGGTCTTGTGATCGGTTGACAGATTTGGGCTCTGACAACTGATTTCTTAATTTTTTCCCACCCATCTAATCCTTAGAATGAGGTATGAAGAGACCAATGAGCTAACCACAAGTACTGTCTTAGCTTTATCCTTCTTTCCCTACCTGTTAAAGAATGGTTAAGTGACTAAAAAAGCCTTAAAACTTATGAAAGTGTATTGTGCAATTCATAACTCAAGCTCGTTGGATGAATTATTCAATCTTACTTGTTAGCATTTGGAGATTATGTTTTAGGTCCAAAAGTTGACTACGTGCATCTATTAAACGCTCCCAATGATCTGGTGGAGTACCATTATCTCCCCATTCTATAGCCTGTTTTATGAGACATATTTCTTGGGTAAGGTATTCACGCATTCTGCAAAAATAATATTTGTTTTAACCTTTAAGAAAAATGAAATTGTAATCACTTCTTTAGTAAAATTTTGAATAAGGAGTGGATATTAAATATATTTGTGTTCTTACCTACGGCTTGTGTCTTGTATAGCAACTAAAGTAACTGTTAATAATTGACTAGCAGAGTTAATATTCACAGTGCAAGCCTGCTTTATGAGAAATTCATGTTCTAGGCTTTGAGCATCCCAACTGAAATTATATGGAGTTGTTTCACAGTATGCAACTGCAAATCCAAATGCTGGTAAAAAAGCACCTTTTGTTACAACTGGTTTTTTAACTGTGTTCATACTTCTTCTTATGAAATTGACAGCCATCTGTGAACATTTAAGAAGTCTAAAAGAATTCATTTTTGAAAATACTGAAGTCTCGATTTTTGCAGCCGCAATATGGACGGAATCAACACTTCTCGCCGAGTAAGGTCACTGTCAAATTTATTGGTTATGTTATTATTTTGATTGTTAATGCTGCCAGTATCACTCATAAAATTTTCTTGTAAAATAGTATAAATGCAAATATTAAAGAGGCGATTGAAAGCTAGAAAGTTTATTATATATTAAAATACGTTTACTTTTGATTTTTTTAATCCAAAATTGTTTGTGAAATCTTGCATAAGCAAATACAAAATTAATATTTTAAGCCAGAGATCGGTAACCTAGATGCATACTTGAACATGTACATTGATTTAACGTTTTTCTGGAGGAAGAATGGAGGAAAGAAAGTTACCAGTTTGTATATATATATGTGCAAGTTAGTGTTACAATATGTAAATGTTTATCTATTCAAATTCAGGGATTTAATACTTCCTGTTCCATCACATAACATCACTTCTTTGACGATATAATATTAAAATTTTGAAATAGCATTTTTATAGACTCATTTTTTATCAAAATCATTTTCGTCAATCCTTGCATCACTACAGACAAGACTTTTTTTTATTAAAATAATTATTCTCCTTCTATAAGCAGGTAATAAAACTTATCTCAGACATGAATAAGGTGTACTCACTAGGCGGATTTTATGAAAAAAAAATCAATGTGATAGGTAGGCTATAAAAAATCTTGGAGGCAAGCATGGTGACCACATGCTCTGTGCAGAGAGCGTATAGGATGAAAATAATACAATATAGCCTCAATATTAACAAATTTAGATCGTTTCCTCTTTGAATAAATCTGCTAGGACTATAATAAATAACTAACAGTTAGCAATAATGAATGTTACTATTTTTTGTTTTTATTATTTGTTAAGAAAACTTTTTTTAATTAAAACATATTTGAAACTTTTCAGATACTCCGGTATTCTATAGCGCGGAGAGTAATCAAACTTTCTATAATAATTTCTGTTTTTGAATCATTATATATAATAATTAAATCATAAAAGGGGTATTTTATGATACATCTAAAGTCAAGCATATTACTTACTCCTTATTTTCTCCGTGAGGGTCAATCATTATTTTTATAGTCAAATAGTTATATCGTAACTAGATTAATTTGGGTAAATATTACAACTTTATTATTTAATTCTTTACATTGACCAACAACACGGCTCTGAATAAACTCTCACATTTATTATTTATGTTCATTAACTTAAAGATCGTCCAACCAATTTGGAAAATTGTTTGATGAGATATTCTTCAAAATCATCTAATCGAAAAAATAGCCAGAGTCGTGAAAAATGAACGAATGAAGTCCACAGCCTTAACGAAAAATAAAAAAAACGTTAGGGTGGTTAGGAAAAGTAACAAGCATGCAGGAAATAAATATATATCTATATATATTTAAATGTGTATCAAAAAGTGCAAATTAACAGGAGGTGGAGATCAAAAGTGTAATTTAAATAGCAAAAATTTTTAACAAGTACATGAATATGTATGTTATTGGACCTCTTTCTGTCACGAGGGTGGTAAGATTATGCAATAATGATTGAGGAATATTATTTGTGGAGTGATAAATATAATTAATTTACAATTTTGTTTTTATAAAAATATATTTACTCAATTATTTAATTGTCGATAGCGCTTTTACCCATTTCATATAGTAAATAAAATTGGACAAAGATTTTTTTCAAAAACATGTCTTATATATGAAGGACGCCCGTCCTTTCATTATGTATCTGACATTGTTTAAATATATTTGTTATAATACTGCTATTTTAATGAAAACATTAGACATCAGAACACTATTTACCATTTTGACCTCAATCGATTTCAGCTTAAGACCGTAAATTAACTGAAACCATAATTTTGTTTGCTCTGTACAGTCGATTTTACACGGCTAAAAAGGCTTTTATGAATATTGATGATTTTTTAAATTGACTTTGAATGTGTATACAGCTGTATTGTCAATACATAAATATCTAGAACGTTTAGATATTGACAATGACCTTAATTATAAAAAACACAATTTTAATTGTGTCAAAATATTGGTGACAGTAGATTGCAGCAAATAATCATCCTTTAATTTTCAATGATGGCTTATACAAAAATTGGTAAATATGAGAGGGTTTTGTAAAAGTTATATTAATTAAATCTTATTTATTGAAATAATCGAAGAGTGTTTTAAACTTCTTCTTGTGAAATTCTTTATTAAAGAAAATCTCAAGACATTTGGGCGAACATTAATTTCTTTGGTTTATATTTAAGATTTAATGTGCTCAAACACACAAATTGTGTTGAAAAGAAAGATTTATCTACCAAAACCCATCAATCGGAATAATATTTGAGACGGGACCATTATGTTTAGACGATAGATCGAGGAAATCGCTAAATTGAGAAAGGTTAATGAGGGATTAAACAACACTGTTCTTATGGGTGTTTGACGGGACTGTAAAAAATGAACGAACCATACGGGAATACGTATTATGCGAGAACGGTTGATCGGGGTTCCACTGTACAAACTTTTTTTTGAGGCGATTCATTTCCATACTAATTTTAGACTCAGTAAACACGATTTTGTACGACGTCTCTAAGGAAACAATCTGCCGTGTAAACCGAGAACAATTATATTGACATTTTCTCGTGTAACTATTTATAATCTAAAAAGATTATAAAAAAAATTATTGCGTTTTATTTTGTACTGCAGTAGCTTTTCAATCAAAACGTGTATAATATAATTTTCAGTTTTCTATGGACGACAATCTACTAACAGTTTTTGAAACTATAATGATCATGTATATAATCTGGTATATATAAAGTGACCATACGTCCCGTTTTTAGTTAGCCTGTCCCGTTGTCCCCAAGTACAGCTTCGGGACGTCGAAATGTCCCATTTTCAAAAAGAGGGCAACTCAAGCCTAAATTTCCATTATTATATAAAAGCAAACCCAGCTATTCTTAAGAAAAATTGTTCATCAGAAAAATATAAAACAACATAATTTTTTTCATATTTTTACTATTTATTCCTCTTATTTTCTTTATCAACATTCCTTTTCTTTTTATTAATATTTACAAACGATGAAAAAATACGTTTTTTCTTGAATATACATACTATTACGTAAAATTTGGTAGATGTCCCGTTTTAAGGACAAAAATAAATGGTCACATTAGGTATATACCAGTTTCAGAGTACATTTTAAAAAAATGATGAATTGATTATTCTGAAAACATATTTAATTGTGATTATTAAACTGGTTTTATAAAAAAAAATAACAAAATTTGTGAACGGATGCATCAAATACAAAATAAAACGTACTGCCAAAAATTATAAACACTTTTTGACAAATATAGTAAAATGGCAGAAATTTCAAAAAATAATCAAATCGTATATCAGTACCTGTGAAAATAAAATATGTATTATTTTCCAACAGCCATTTACTTAATAGGTTGTTTAATGGTTAGTCTAACGTTGCAAAAAAATTGGCAGTGCTCATTAAAGACACCAGCATTATTGACAATGGGTTTTATAAGTAACAGCTGTTTAAGCACTTGATTTAGGACTATCTTAATTATAAATAGATATGAAAAATCTCTGGTATTATCAACAAAGCGTAGAGAATAATATTATTTGGCAAAGCACACAATGAGAAAAGCCGAAAACGTTCTCTTGTTGCTACATTGCCTACCAATAAGAGGAAAATAAATTTAATTGTACAAAATATCATTTCTTCTCTATGCTATACAAAATTGACCAAATTTATTATCTGAAAATCATTAAAGAAATTTTAACTTAATAAATATACAATTTATTTTAGAATGTCTTTTATAGCTATCAGATTCTGGTTTTTGATTATGATGCTAGTAAAAACATCTTCAAAAATTACGCACACTTTTAAATGTAACATAATATTATATGATGTGAATCTCTGAAAATAATATATAATTTTGTAATGTATATTTAAATGATAATATAGTCTTAAATCGTCGTAGATATTGTGAGGAATATGTATTTTGTTTTATAGACATTTCCCCGGTAGATAAATAATACAAAAGTAATTCAAAAAATAATTTCAAAAAATATTTTTGTAATAAACACAGTTTATCGATAGCATTTTAAAATTATTTTAGTGATTGAATCATATTATTTGTATATAATAGTTTATAGCTTCTGTCAATAAAACTGATTCTAGATGAGTCCATAGAAAAGATAGACAGGCAGACGGGAAAAACATTTATAATATTTTATAATTTATGTCGTCACGTTATAACACCTAATCGTAACACGTTAACAAATAGGGTACGCAATTTTTCAAATATAACAGTTCTATTAAATTGAAGATATCAACCAAGGATGCTTGATAATTTGAATACAATTTTTTTTTTAAATTTTACACAATTTGAGAGACTCAAATTTAGGAAAGCGTTCAATTGAATTGAATTCGAAAATGTTGTAGTGTGAGCTTATTTCAATAATACATACTAAAATATGTAATTTACTTATGAACGGTTCTTTTTATCATTTAGTGGTGGTTTTTTCCCGCCGAATTTTTATTTCATCCCGATCAGAGTATATCTCATTTTAAACTCTGGCGGGACCATCTTGATATAAAGTAGTATATTTATAAAATAAAACAGATTTCTTAACTCTGAGGTAATTTGTTAAGCGTACATAGTAAATTTTAATCTCAAATAAAAGCTTTGCCAAGGAAAACAAGGACATCGGTAAGTATAATTTTTCTCAACATGTACAAGTACTTGTGGCTGTAGTCTCAACGACGCAATAACGTACACCGTTCCAATATGATTGAATTATACAATTTATTACTAAATGGGGATGAAGTCAAACGATTCCCCCTTATTTTGGGGATAGTTTTCAGGCTAGAACGTGGCGCGTATCCCAGGGAAATGTGACCGCGTCTCAGATCCGGCGGCCTTATATGGCGCCGGTGTGATGTCGCACAGGCCAGAAATAAAGTCCCACACCGACTTGAAAGATAGCGTGGCGCTTCGGATCAAGCTTTGCCGTTCAATTATTATTTTCTCACTTGCCTTCTTATTATGAAGGGGATTACTTTAAAAGCTTTTTTATTGCTGTTAAACGCTTTGTATTTATAAATTTTAATGTTTACTGTGACAATTTCATTGTAGTTTCTGGCTGCATGTAAATGTACTTTATAATATTCTTTTTTCAAATTTAGTGTGCACACAAATCGAAAAATTACAATTTTAATTTGAAAATATTGTTAGGGTTAGATAATTATGGGTTAAAGAGATATAGTTTATACTATTTACCATTTAAGAAAATTTATTTTTGGAAATTTTCGAATTATTTATGCATGTTTCAAATTCCGATTCCCTTCAATACTAAAAATAAATATTTGATTATTAGCTCGTATGAATGGTGAAAAACAGCTGTTGATTGAAGATCTCCCCGGTAGTTCTTCACGCATAGAACGTAAAATGGCCTATATATTTTTGTTGTCTAATCCAGTGCTTCCCAAAGTTTTCATGCTACGACCTCCTAAATCTGAAAAGAGATAATCCACGACCCCCTGAACAAAACACATGTTGAAAATGAAAAAAAATCCGATACCCGTATAAAAATTGCGGTCTTCTTGTTTGGGAAGCAGTGGTCTAATCAACAAATTTGTTACTAAATTATTACAATAGTATAGATTTATGTAGTTTATAGCCATAAATCGGTGAGCTATAAGCAAAAGAAATAAAACGTTAGACGGGTAAACAATTTTATTTGATCTGCAAGTTTATTTCAGGGTGTTTTTATCTACTGAGAAGTTATTATTATTGAGCCAAGATATGGCAAGAAAAACAAGATTGCTTTCAAACCAATATTTCAATCTTCGATAAACAGAGACTTGTGTACTAAAAATAGCAAATGAACGCTTCTTCGATAACAGCTTTACGAGAAAATTCATTTACACATAACCGGTAAATAATCGCAACTGTTTATTTGAGATGCTATTTTCCTAACTAAAAAAAGAAAGTACATGCGGTGATTTGCAATAATAAGATACGATCTACGTAATACAAATATGAAATCAGTGAATCATGCAATTCTTTTAATCTGTATCTAAGTATCTCTTTTTATATAAAAAAAATACATTTTTCTCGTCGGTGGTATTTTTTGTCTCTCAACAAAATAAAAACAACGGTTTCTATTGATTGAATGGAATTCAACGTAAAAATTTGTATATTTTTCCGGAGAAGATAACTGTGAAATGGAAATAAAAATAATGTAATGCATTTTATGGTTTTCAGTTTAATAATTCCACAAATATGACATTAAAAATATCATTTTTATTTATGTGTTAGTGTTAAAAATTCATAAAACAAAAATGTGTTTGTATTGTTAAATTTTCTAACTTTTGATACCATCTTATTTCAATTACAAATGATTAAAAAAACCACTGGTTATATCATTTATATAAAATAAAATGTTGCTCAAAATGACAAGTTTGTATTTATTATGAATTCATTAGCATTACGCGAGTTATTTCAATTACGAGTAATGCGTTTTTTACATAAACCGTTTCTAATGGATCCCACATCCCAAAAAGTACTCAAAGCTATCTTTTAAAGAAGTCTGAATGATAGGTTGACCTATTCATGCCGAGAAAACTTGGGGCTGTAAATGATCGTCTACTAAACGGTCGCGGAAAACTGCTTTTCTGCCAGTAGGTCAGGCGACGATCATACCAACTGAATGTCCCATATTACACTTGGCCGAATTCCCACCAGTCGACCTAAACCAGTATCTGAGACACATTTTCTCAAAGTAACCATATTGCTCATATGTGGTAAATATCTGTACAGTTTTTAAATTTTTATTTCCTAACTGGTATCAAATTAAGACAATGCGCTTTGGTCTTCATGTGAAATACGTTTAGATTTTTGCTATTGAAATCGCATATTGCTATTATATTACAATTCAGGATTCACGGAATTAGTTGTTTGTGTACAATATGTGTATGTTATATTATAAACTATGATAATTGCATCGATTAATCACTTTAGAAATGAATTTTTGATAACCCTCATGTATTGTCCCTTAAATATATAATAGATACATAGCTGACACCAATAGCAAAATAAAAGGATTTGATCGATGGATGGCCGATTTTTTTCAGGAAAAACAAACATACAAGGTACAGTTTTCTACTGGAATAAGAAGGAAATTAAGTAATTAGCATTTTAAATTGATTGTATTTAATAAGACAGGGAAGAGTGCAGTCAAAATTTCTCCAACGGTACGGCTATGCATCAAACAAGGATGAAATGAATATTTATGCTGTACGAAAAATAATCTTATCTTTGTGATAAAGCATGGTATCTAAACACGACAATCGCACTGGGTACGAGATGTTGTTGAAATCAAGTTATCCAATATTATTGTGTAGTAGTGTGGAACTTTTATTTAATAACTAGCTGACCCGTCGTAGCAGAGTAAGAAAATTCAGGGAAATTTGTTATCATAGCTAACAATTTAATTGTTATTAGTTTTAATTCTATTTATTAATTTGTATACTTATAGAAATACGATATTTTTTGTTTTTCCGTCTGGTGAGTACACGAATAAATCAGAATTTCCAACGTGTGAGCAGGCCAAATAGAGTTTTCCATGAGAGATGCGCAGATTATCCAAATTTAGACCGATTGTCATTGTGATTTGTTTAGGGCATTGCAAAAGCGAGTCGGATCGGTAACTGTAAACATTTGAATTCAGATGGCATATGTGTTGGGCTCATTGGAATACGTAGCAAGAGTACATCTTCCCTTTTAAGTTTTCCATTCAAAATTATGATTTCGATGACATTGTTCATCGTCTTTTTCACCGAAAGTCTTTAGCCATTGCAAAGTTGTGGTAGATTGATATTTCGGAGAAGAATGAAGGCACGCTAATTTACAATGTTAAAATGTGTGGCGGTATTCCTGGCAATTCCAGTGAATTCAAGAATTCTGTTGAACGATGTGGTTATTCATAAAGGACACACAGACACAGATAAATTGATTAATATATACATAAAAAGATTAGATTATACATCGATTTTTTGAGTAGGTGATATGCCAGAAACCTTTTGGGAATTTGCTTAAGAAATTCGCAAAGTTTCATATCGATTGGATGAATGGTGTAGTAACGCATAGAGGAAAAACAGACACATATACACTGATTTACATATATACAGATATGCCGTGGATAAAGTTAGCCAAAGGCTTTGAAGTCCGGGTTGATCCTTAAGCTTTCAGCCCCCAATTCCCTCCAGTAATATGACAATAATATTTGACTAGGAGTATTTTTTAATTTATTGTCAACTATTTTTAAATCAAAAATTACCAAGACTACGTATATGTATCTGGAAATATTATATGTATTCTATCGCTTCCAAATGTTTTATTTTGAATATGAATATTGAATAGTTCCGAGTGTTGTTTATAAAATATGTCAAACATCAACGGTCAGTTGTTTGTTTTATTTAATTTGGTATTTTAGTTAAGAAATAAAAACACGAAACACTATAATATAATACACAGTGCACAAAAGAGAATTCTAATTTGTAAATTAGTCAACGTATTCAGCATAAGTTTTAGCGAAAATGTATTTTCAATAAATATATTTTCCTTGATGTCATTTTAGAAAAATCATCAGTAATATTAAAAAAGTTGGTGTTTTATTATTGAAAGAATTGCAAGAGCTTTAATTATTAATGACGCATTGTTGACATTAAATATATTTTTTTAATGAATTTCAAATTCGAAAAACTCAACACAATGTAAACGAGCAACACTGTTAGGAAAATTTTCAAAAATAAATTATTATTTGCAACTGAGGCTCAAGATCATACTTTTAAATTTGAACATTTTCAATTCATTAATGTTTGACATCTCTGTTTCATTGTGTTTAACATCAATATCAATATGATTTTGAATTTACATAACCTTGATTTAGTTGAAACTGACAATTTTCACTTAAAATTTTCGATAGAATAAGAAATGCATATTCCTTAGCAAGATTATGCAGCTATAGAAATTTTAAAGGAAATACATATACCACTATATCTAACGAAGGAAATATTTCTCTCTTCAATTCAGAGTTGTATCTTATGATTTTTCGTCCTACATAAATTTATTACACCTACGACGTTGAGACTTGATGATTATCTTCAGATCGTTCAGTACTAAAAGTAATATTTTGCAAACGATTCACAAGGCTCAAATTAGACTCAAAAATCAAAAATTAACTTTTTTTTTATTATTTACGAAATTTTCTTTTGATTTCAAAAATTTTACACCCAAAAATGTGCCACCTGATGCGGATCGCCCACACTATGTCAGCTCAAAGACGCTTATTAGAGATGCCAAGGTTTACCTAAGTGCTACAGTGAAAATACAGAAGTTCATTTAGGCTAACTGAACATGATTATTAGTGCAAATAATATTAAGTATTTCAGTTCTTCTATCGATTATAACTCGGTTACAAAATGATAAGCACATTTTGAAATAGTCCATCGTGAATTATTAAGTATTCGTAGACGTCTAATATTTAACAGCTTATGAACTTAATCAAATTATCAATTGTTAATTAATCTTTTTATTAAATGAACATCTAGATATCATTGCCGCAATATATTAGGACTGCAGCAAAATAATATAATGCTAGTTTGTACGTCTCCTGTAAAATATATGAGCTTATTTATTACTGATCTTACTTATTTAACTCTTACCGAAAGACAGGTAAGTAAACAATAAGTCTGTCATTCTCTCATATGTCAACATTTTCTGGCTCGCTGATAATTTATACCCATAGGTAAGCATTGATTGTTTCCCCAGATTCTAAATTAGTTCAGTCATAAAGTCAAGTGGTGGCGAATTTAGATCAAAAACTGGAAACACTTTCTAAATTTAGTTCAGCGTATACTTGAAAATTATTTAGATGTCGGCGTATTTTAGTGACGTAGACAGTGTTCTTTGGCCATCGCTCGGTATCATTGTAATATGTTGTCAATTTTACAAAATCAATTAATTTATTTTCGAATTATCAAAAAAATAACAATTTGAAATAAGAATTATAATATTTATGGTCTATTAACTCCAGGTCATTTAAGTCAACTAGATTTAAATAATGTATGGAATATTCATTAGTTTGAGAAAAAATATGTGCAAATGTTATAAGATTTGCATATGTTTTATGGATCTGTAAATGTTAAATATTTTTTGATTTCCATTATTATTAAGATTACGATCGCTTAATAATTTGCTAATAAATATTAATAACTTTAATACATATAACAATTATAAAATGATATGTATATTTTCATATGATGGATGGTATGATACCAATATGGCAAATAAATATTTTACATAAAGTATATTAATCTATTAAATTTCTACTAATAGATCAAGCGTTGATTACAATGATCAATTATGACTGCCTTCTTTTCAAAGTAGTGTCTAAATTTTTTAAGTTAGAATAAGAAAAAGAAGCGTTGTATCCATACTCATTTTTTTTATATTTCACATAAAAAATAATATTAAATCGATGAAATCTAATTGAGATTATCATTTTTTTGTAAAATCAATTATACAGCTTTATTTAATTATCTACTATGTATTTTTGTAAAAATTAGCAATTTAAATATGTTCTGAATAATGTAATATATATTGGATTGTAGTGAATAAAATCATAGTTATTAGATGCCTCTTGTAATACTAGTCAATACGATTGACTCAATCCTATTGTATGGGATTGTATCTGCCAGGTGCAATTATTTGAAAGTTTGAGACCTGAACTGTTCTACTGCTGACTAGAAAATAAGTGTGCTACGCACGTAGCCCAGAGCTTTAACCAGTGAAAAATCTCGCAATAGAGACTCATCTCTTTGGAAGGGGATACATCCAGGGGTCCTGACTTCGCACCAAAGCAGTAACCGTCCGACCAGCGATGCTGCGCTGTCTCCGAAAATAAGTGCGTTTCGTTTTTTCGCAGCCCCGGCTTATTAATGCTATGTGAATTATTATTGGCACCGAATGCCGAACCGACACACTTGCATCCAAATACCATTATCGATAATTGCGTAATCCTTACATAGATCAAAATCCAATATGGCCGAAAAGCGCATTCTATTTTCAAATAAGATTTTAAGCTTATAGTAGATTAAATTTGTGTCATTGACACATTTTAAAGTTCATTCATTTTGAATTCGGCAATTTTTTTAGTCAAAATTATTTCCAATTTCATTATGAAAAAATTTTAGCTTATTTTCAATGGTTGGGTAAATATTTTTACGAGCTTTTGCTGTGTAAATTTATTTAGATCATTGCAGAGGAGCTATTTCGGATAATATTTTGTTTCAGTAAATGTGGAAGACGGCAGATTGTGAAGCGGTCGAGTGAGTGTGTGTGTTTTGTGTGTGTGTGCTGGTTGGAAAACCCGCCCTAGGCGGGAAAAACTTTAAAATGGCGATGTGGACTGAAAAGTGTAATTTATGGCGGTTTTTATTATGGTCGCTCCTCGTAGTTGGGACCTTGTCAATATGTATTCAAGGTAAGCAAACATACACCAACAATTATTTTTTCAAAGCTTTTAATAAACAGTTTTTTTTCACTTCAATAAATTCGTTGGAAAATTCCCAAAAAGAAGAATAATTGTATATTCGCTCATAATTTTTTTCAATTCAGTATTGCATTCCCGCGTGATGGTTGAATAAAATACTCGGTCCGGTTTAGTTACACGAAAATTTTTGCGCTTTCTATTTTTATGCGATACCGTAATGAAATTATGTAAAGACATTTTATTTTTATTCGAGCCAGTTGCGTTGCGACCTGGGAGACTCGTGCGCGAATGTTGCCAGATTATTCTACGTATTCTATAATAGCCTGGTCACTCTGTATTATCTACTGGCGAAAAGAGATTTGCTGTAGGCGGCATTTTATAGATCAATTAAAATTTTTCAATCATCCTTTTGGCAAATAATAAAAAATACAATACTTTTCGATACCCAATCAATTTTAACACAAAACTCTTCTGCAAAGTACCAGATGAAACTTCATTTTAAACTCTTATACTTGGACCGAATGGAGTTTATTCCTAAACAGCTACACAATCCGGGGCTTCACTTCCCGAATGAACACTTCAAATCGATTCAAACATGTCTAATAATGCACTGATTTTTTGATTGAATTGGCAAATACTTGGTATTGACATTATTTACAATGTGCAATTTAAAATATCAAATTGGAATTTTCATAATACATTTCCGTATGTTTGTTCACGCGAATCCCGGTTTATGGAGTGACAAAACATGTGATAATGTACCCTGTTTCAACTTGCTATTGATTTGTGTTCTTTTCATCTCTTGTCATCCATACATTGATCGTTACACTCTCAAAAAAATCATTATATCACCATCTTGCTACCAATTCTTGTTGAAACGACACTTTTAAAAACTCTCAGCACTGCGATTGCTATTGCATATAATTTGAACCAAAGCGTTTAATAAAATAAATATGCAAGTGCTATCTGAAAATTCGTTAATCTTCAGAGGGTGCAATTAAAAGGTAGAAAATTCTTCTACAAATATTAGGATATGAAAATATTGTTTTCTTTTCAGCGGCATTAAATCCGTAAATAGATAAATATTATTTATAATGAGGAGAAAAAGTTTAGACCTCCCATATTGGCATCACTGCGGATTGTTTGATAATATATTTATTAACCCCATATCATTTGATAACAAAAAATTTGTCCACATTTGAATGTTAAAACTGCGTACAATTGTATAATACATCGATTATCTTTTAGCTCACTCTTTTAGCATCTTCAAGCATTCTATCACACCGATACAATATAACTTTTTGAACTTTAACTAAAAGACTTTAAAAAAAACTTTAGAATGATGATGTATCTCTGAAAGCATATTGTCGACATACAAAAATAATCTTATTCAAATAACGATGTAATTCTGTAAAGAAATATACAACTTTCAGAATATCTTCATATTACATATGTATATTTGCAAAAGAAAGAAATAATTAGCTGCAACATGTTGACCTTTATGAAGTCACATAAAACAGAAATACAATATGCAAATATCCGCGATTTTGAAATATGTAAATTCATAATCCAACAGGAAAAAAAATCTATATTTATTACCGAGTACGACTAGATTAGGTGCAATATTATTTCTGTTGCAATAAACTTGATTCAACTTTCTGCAATAGATAGAAAATCATATTTTATATACATTTGTAAAAGAAACACAACGCTTTTGAACTCGTGTAAAGCAGATGAATGATTTTTCTTTGGTATACATTGACATAACATTGAAAAAATCGACCGAATATTTTGAGACAAAATATGTCCTTCGTTGACACATGGAAGTAAAAATAAAGAATTAGATACAAATCCAAAAATTAGTGCATGAACATGAATGTATTGTTGATCTGTTGTACAAAATAATTCAAAAATGACACAAATCTTTGACGATGTATTTTTAATTAGCCCTCGGCATTTTATGAATTAAATCATATAATAAGCGTAAAGTCTGATTTCGATTTTCATGAAAGCATTCTTTTATATTATTATTGCAAGGTCAATTTATAAATGACATCGAATTTGTGAGCTTTATAATTCAGCTATTCATGTTTTTCGCGGGGATACGACCATGGCCCATTTCTCTAATATCGTTATGACGATAGTATGCTTGTAGGAATTTTACTAATACTGTCAAGTAAAAATATTTTTTTGTCCACTGCCAATTATAAAATTGCTTTTTTAATCCAAGCAAGAAATAATCAAAAATACGATATTGTGTATATCATCACATATAATATTATACTAATACGTTCGATTCTTCCATCTAGACATAATTAATTTTTGGAATTTAAAAGGACAAATACATGAATGTATTATTCAAAAGAACGATAATATAGATAAAGTATAATACATCAAAATAAAAATACTAATTTATTACAGTTTAAATGTTTTGAATGAGATGCAAAAACGCGATTAACATCTGATACAAGATTTGGCAAAGTTTTATATCGTTCACTATTTAAAACGTTCAAAAAAGTATTTTAAAAACTTTAAAAAAATGCTTAGAGATTGTATTGGTTAGTTTGAAATTAAGCAGTTATTTAACAATATCGAATATTTTTATTGTGAACTTATGTATGTTACATGTTTGAGAGAATTGTAAGTGTAAATTCGATTTTTCAAAATTGAATCCTCATTTTTCAATTCATTTTAAGTTTTTTAATGTTTTATAACCACGCGATTGACGTTATGTTTTTATAAATAATATTTGTATAATAACCGTCGCCAAAGAGTCTGAAAATGCGTAAGATTTTAAAGATTTTTTTAGTACTGATACGCTGTGCAATTTTTTATATTTTCTCTCCCTTCGCAAATTACTTTACTTATAGCTAGGCGTATAATCCATTCTGTCTTTATATAATAAATAAAAAAATATTTGTAGTAATAAATGTAACCTATCTGCTTTTGGACAGTTTTCTTTTTCATAAGAGATATCGACCGAGGATAATCAGTGGAATTTTAGTTACTTATTACCATCGTTAAATTTGTATTATATATATATCATATGTTATATTCCCTAAAAAATTGTTTTTTAATGTTGTATCACTACCAACCCGGATTTATTGTCTATGTAGTTTTTATATGATATAAGACGAATTAAGGAAAAAATGTAAAGCTTAATTTATATCTGTTTCATTTTTAAAACCTACTGATTTTATAATAGTGATGTCCAACTATAAACTTACAAACAATAAGACTTTCCAATTAGTAGAGGTTCACATACGAATCAATAACCATCAAAACATACCTAGGAAAAGTTATAATCTAGAAATACCTACTGATGTAAAGTTGTTGGGGTTAGTCAGGTAAGATGACGGATTATAAGAATTAATTTTATAATGTGACATAAATAATACAACCAGGGCTGATAATGGTTAACTTGTTCATTCAAAACTGATAAACCATTTTGTTGCACCCTGCATGTATTTTTTTTTTAACTAATTTATTAAATTTGATGCAAATTTTCATACTTTCATTAACGTTATTAGTGATTCTCCAGTGTTAAATAGTTTCCAAAAGACGATGTTTTTTCTCAAAACTTTATCTTTCTCTTAAATATAATATACACATGGTTTCCCCACTGAAGCACTGGTAGTCACTATATTTCAATTTATAAATATCAAATTTATTCTTAAAATAGATTGTATCTTTGCTATATAATCCATTTTAGATCGAGTAGACAACATACATAGGAATTGAAAAAGGTTTCAATGATAAAAAATGTATAAATCAATAATTTTATTGATAAAAAGTCTAATCGCTTACAATTTTTAATATAAAAATCCACAGCAAATAAATATAAATTTACCACGCAAGAAAGCAATCTAATCCTATTGTAAAATACAACTTAACGAAAATGAATGAAAATTTGGCAAAAAACACATTTTATAAAGAAAATTTCTTCCTCCGCAAATGTAGAATATTTAGTTTGTGTAAATGTTCACACTAAAACACTATTCATGTCTAAATGTGGTTGGTCATTAAATATAAATATAAAATTTCATTTGAAATCAAAATTTATTATCATTTAATATTTAATAAAGAGATTTTCCGATGTTATCATAGGAAACAGTTATTTCAAATGCTTTTATTTTTTATATGTGCAAAGATTTCAATAACATAATCGTATATTAAAACTTTGACAAAGCTTAAGTTTTTGTAATTGATAAATTTTGATTAGTTATAGTTTGAAAAAGTTTCATCTGATGAGGAAATATTATCAGATTTTTGTTTTACAAAACTCTTAGGAAGTAGGTAGCGTTGTTAAAAAGTGGTCCTTTAAGGAATCTATAAATCGAGCAGTAAAGAAAGGAAAAAGTTTTTGTCACCATTTTTTTTAATTCGATTTAAATTTTCAACATCTCAAAAGTTGAAGCATTAGCCTTAATCTGAATCAAACCTAAATATAATATATATGTTGTCATTCGTTAACCGTGTTCTATGCATTTTATGGTTTTGTTATATTATCTGTAGTGGTATTTAATTTAAAACTGCTAAAATTGATGTGTCATTGTGGATATACAATATAATCATCAATTCGACACATACACCCTTATCGAATCAGTTGGTCTATCTGCTAATTCCACGTCCTGTTTTATCACAAAATTTGAATCGATACACTCCTAAAAACAAACGATTCAAAAGTAGTATACACAGTCATAAGAAACATTTTATCTGGTATATTATGTCGCGATGACTGACTATTATTGTATGTCGGACAAGCTTAGTCTCGTGTTTGATAATTATGAAATTATTTGTCTGTTGTCAGAACACTTTATCACGATGTAAAATAGTATTAAGTCTTGCGAGTTGTATCGTTCATCGTACGCGATAGGGACAGGTGCGATTGAACCGCGGGTCATAAAAGATGACATACTTGGCGAATTAAGCACACCCGGTTTGCCAAATGTGAATCAGATACGGAGAAGAAGTCGAAGAGAACTACTGCCAACATTTGCGGTTGATAGTATCTGTACAAAGTTAAATAATAGTGTATACATTGAGAATAGAGACAATGACATGGCTGATATGAAGGATATTAATCGTTAGCTATACTCATTGTGATAAAATATGACAGTGAACAAAGTGATCCCCAACATTTGAAATTTGATTCACACTTAGTTTTGAAATTGCCATATTGTTCTGATTTATTTCAAGCATAAATAAATGCTTAACGATAAAATATGTAAATAATAAGATTGAATATTCGATTCTTTTCATCTGAAACGGAAAACTGTTTTAGTCTATTTTAAAAAGGCAAAATGACTTAATCTTCACAAAGCAAGTTTATCAGGAAACATTCGAAACCTTAAATTTAATGAAAAAGAATCAATTCATAGTACCTCGTCGTGGTGTATTTTTGAAGTTTTTAATACCTGATTTGTCGTTCAATATTTTTGAAGAGAATCAATTCACTTTCATTGAATGTATTTTCTTTACGTTTTGCTTTGCGTCAAAGCGTTTTTGGAGATTAAACATTCAATATGCACATAATATAAGTTTGAGTTGCTAAGAATTGGTCTGGATTCTGATTACACGAATGCAAGCTGGTATACATTTTTTACTTTTTACGTCTTGAGCTGAGTAACGAAAATCTATATTTTACTTTCATGTGTGCAATGCTTGTTCATGAAAAACAACTGAGCGATTCAGTGTTACGACGTATAGTCAATGAAAACTGGCAACAGAAAATCGATCAACTTTTCTTTTTTACTATAGGCTTATTTTGTAAATGGAAGCAGCTAGACTTTAAATATTACTGAAAAAATACAGTAGAACCTCGATTATCCGGACTTATTGTGGATGGAGATAGTCCGGATAATCGAAAAAATCATAATTGACAGGAAAAGACGAATAGAAAAGTATATTCAATACGAATATTTTTTTATTTCTTTATATCATTACATATTTTTGATGAAAATTATTTTTTATTGAAAAAATCAATTATCGATTTCTCCTTAAATCTAGCTTTTCTTTTCGATGCTACCAAATTGCAAATACTGCGATAGCACACACCATTGTGGTGACACGTTCTTTATTAGTTTTGTACCCTGGTGAAGTATTTCACGTCTTAATACTAAAGATTTGCTGTGTGGTCGGCTAGTAATTGGATAGTCAAAGAGTAGTAGAACAAACGTTCAATGCGTATCGAAGTTGAACGATTACTAACCCATAGTTTACATAGAACTTGTTTGAGTAAATGTATAAAACATAAATGCAACGATCATGATTTAATATTGTATTCCATCACGTACGTAAACAGTGAACGCAATTCGAGATGTTTTTATCAGCAAATTCGTAATATTTTTGTTTATTTTGACCAATCCGGATAATCGAAGATCCGAATAATCGATGTCCGGAAAATCGAGGTTCTTCTGTACCAATAATATGAATAGCTACAAATGGATAAAATTTGTATTTATGTATCGCATGATAATACAGGATTCTTAAGATATTAACAAAAATCAATCATAATAATTTTAAGGGTGACAAAAAATGAGCATTCTATATTTTTGATTTCTGAAAAAGTAAAAGTATTTTTAGTTAAAAAAAAATATACTTCACAGCTCATTTTAGCAATCAATTGTGATTTCTAATGCACTAGTATGGTTTTTACAAATATCTAAATTCTTATATCGGTCAAAGGCTGTAAAATTTCTTTACAAGAATACTACTTTATTATAGTTGAATCAACCTCGTTTTGTCTAGTGAATACTAACTTGTGAGGTGTTATCAAAAATTTTTGATCAATTTTATAAAAAAATTATTTATCTAAAAATATTTCAAAGTTAAGTGAATTAATTGAGGTTTTCGTAGTCCTGAATCTTTTTCTTTTTTCCACATCGTCAATCATATTACTGCTTCATCCTCTTAATGTTAGATCGGCGGTTATTTTAACAACATGACTAATAATAATATGACGTTTACTCAAATATATAATTATGTATGTACAACGATGGTAGACCTACGCGAATTCTTAGTTTACGCGTTTTTTAATGCACACAAAATATTCTACTTGTCTTCTGGATACCGAAGCAGCAAACATAAACTTTGGCACGAAATCAAAATAGCTCTTACAGACGTCATCCGATAATGACATTTCGATTCGACAATTCAAATTATTTACTGTCTGTTTCGAAAGAAATATTTCTTGACTTTCCTAATAGGACTGTCATCTTTGCATTTTTATCCGGCAAGATTGATTATCACTGCATTATTTAAAATCACATATTTTTCTTTAATTATTTTATTATAATTACCAAAAATTAACCAACAACGCCGGTCAGTTATAATTTTGAAATTTGATATTATTTTTGGTTTATTTTTTAGCATTATCGTATTTATTGCAGAACATCACATAAGAAGAAAGGCGGTATAATGAGGCAGTTGTATTTATGACGTTTTTTCGCAAGATAATATAAGGGTGGAGCGTACCTTATGCAATACCCACCCAATATTGACCATCAATCAATAATAATGTTGAATATTGGAAATAGTACAGTTGGCCTAGAATGACAGATTAAATATAAATTCTGCTATATAGTATAGTTTACTATATTTGTGCTTTCTTTTTACTCAGATTTGAGATTAAACGTTCAATACATTGATTTTTAACAATTTATTTATATATTTGTTAGCAATATATGAATGTTTGTTATGCTTTCATTCCTTCTGATTCAACCCCTATGCTGATATTCAACCTTTAAGCTAGAGTGAAGAAAGAGCGGCACTTTTTTTACCAAATTATTTTCTGATCCAATTAAAAATTATTTATTTATTATCTAAAAAATTTTAATGAAAATTAATGACTTGATTTCTGTTCAAAGGTATGGGTGTGTTCATTCAATAAAACGAAAGAGGGGAAATCAACTATCTACCATAATTTTTACGTTTTTCTTGATACGTGTAGAATAAATGGTGACACGCATTATTTTAACGTTGTTGAAAGTTTTTGTACACACTATTTTGGGATGTCACCGAACTTTGCTTTTCGGTAATCACACACACAATCACGAATATTATCATTTTTTTTATTCTAAAGTTAGTGAGATCTTATAATGATTGATAAAGCAAAACTAACGATAGATATATCATTTTCGATTAAGCTGATCGGAAATGCTGTGGTTTTAACATCAAAGAAAATTAAAGTGTTGATACTTAATACAAATAATGTCTAATTTTCCTTTATTGAAGAAAATACAATGTGGCGATAATTTATATCATTGTTAATAAATTGTGTATGGTCTTGGATGATTTTGTGGACTTGGAAAAGTATTAGTTGCTAGTAGTCAAAGAGGCCACCCAAAAATAAATCCGTCTTCATATAATTTAAGACAGGATCCATATTTTCTAACATATAGCGGAGTTAGTTCGACACTGGCTTCTCGTATCAATCTAGTGTTGAGCCCAACTCAATTTTTATGTGAATACTGATAAGGTTAATGCTAGTTATCGAACAATATGGATATTATTTTGCATTAACGAGTCAACATTGTATAAGGGGAGAGAATTATTCCATGTTCTACGATATTGGCAAATTTTCATCTAGTGAATCTAGTTGCTCTACGAAATTATGATTGCTCCACAATCTGACCGGGGATTTCGCGAAGTTCAGCCAGATTAAATGCATAACTTCCACCAGTCACACTCAATTATTGCAGTGTCTCCATGCAAAGCTGTGCAGTATGAGCTAAAGTGAACTTTCTGTATTTCTGTTATTTCCAATCTTTGATTCACAACTATTTTACCTTACCTAGATTCAAAGCAACTACGTTCAGTGGCAGATTAAGCACTTAAGCACACAATTAAGCACACACAGGAAGGCTTTGTTTATTGAACAACATAAACACGTTGCAAAATTATATGTAAAATAATAGTAATGTAATATAAATTATTTTCGAGGTCCTTAATATTCAAAAGGCCTTGAGCACGCGCCTTATTCCGTCACGGATTTTTTAAAATTTAATTAATGTGTCACGGTCTTCAAATGGGTGAAAATGTTACAATCGTCGTGGGAAATTGGTCCGGTTTTTTAACTATAGATCGCAGAATTAATCGTTTCGATTGTATTTAATTTGTCTTTGAATAATGTAATTTATGAATCGAAAATAACGAGGAAATCATAATTAAATATAGCATAAAAGCATAAAAGTTTTTTGTCGTATCTTTAAAAGTATTTTTCATCATTACCGCTTGTGTAAAAGTATTTAGTGAAATTTTTATTTCAGGTTTCGAGTTTTGAGTAATTAGTCTATGAAAATTAAAGAATATAAACATACCTCAATGTTGCGATATTTTTTATTTGAACTGTATCTGTTTGTATCAATATAATTATGCACTTAGATTACGCAGTTATTTAACCGACGTTACTTCATAAAGCATTTAAAGATTCTTGTATTTTTTTTCATAAATAAAAATTTACATTTTATATATAATATATATCTCAATCTTATTGTTTTTTATGCCAACAATGGAAAATAATTCTCCATATTAGGTCATCGGATTTGTTTCTCAACCAGTTAAAAATTTGTCACAAAGAAAGCTAAATTTAAAAACAAAGTTAATTAATCGATATTAACTATTTATCACTCACCGTCTTATATGTATACGTGTAATCTAATAGGTCTATTAAATATAGTTAACTTCTTCGTAGAGAATATATATTATTGGGAGATCTACTTAAAAACAGTGGCATAACTAATGTTTATTCATAATGCTCAGTAGCAGATTGCCGCCAAGCAGAAATTTCTAATTCATTTAAAGTTTTAAAAAATTCCGATGGCAAAATACTACACAAGTTTTAACATACGTAACGGCAGCTCATGGATAAAAGTAAAAACAAATATGCAAACCGCATTATCATAGTTAAGAACCAAAAAGCGTGATTTCAATGTGAGTATTTTTTTGCGAAAGTAACGGACAAGTAAATGTAAAATGTCAAAAACACTAGAGTTAAAAATCAAAACAATCGAATGTTTCATTGCTTAAAATAAAAGTATATTCAGCCGTTGGCTAAAGTTTTACAATAATATTGACGATAGAATATAACAGGGCTCACGAAGCTAGGTATGCGTGCCAGATGTGTAACATTGGTAAATTTATTTGGAGAAATAAGTATAAAATAATTTATGAAAATACCGAACATCAATTAAGAAACCTCTATTAGTTTAAAAAGCAAAAAACGGCGATATTGTCAGATTTTCCATTTTCAGATGCGTATGCTTTAATTTTTTACATGAATTTTGGAAATGATATAAAATGACTGTCACCAAGTTGGGTCCAATATATTCCTTAAAGTGACAATATATGAATGAGATACCACTTGATATCAAATGCACTGCAGTTAAAAACTGATCGATAAATGAAATTATATTTTGAAATGTGTGTGTGAGTAATTTTTAGAGTGTTTTAAAGGTTCTCTGCTACTAGTTTTAGACTGTGATTTGTACTGTGGCTATGGTTTTCGACAATATAGAGTCGTTCTTAATTGCATACGACTGAATATTTACTTTATCGATATTTATTGATTGCATCGACAATTCTTAAGCATTTTTTTATATGACTAAAATTTCTACACATAAAATTGCTATTCATTTATTTCAGTCGACGTCAATTTATCTTAAGCTCCTCCTCTCCCACATTCGTGAAAATAATTATCAAACATCTTTTAACCTGATCTCCCCTGTTGACATATTAATAAACGCCCACTGTATCCTACTGCCTACCTGTTCATCCAAAAATAGATGAGAATAACATATGCCTCTACGTCAAATCACGTATTACTGGGTTTATTCGAAGATTTAAATATTAATCGGCAATCAAGAATAATGTCCTGTTAAATGTTGGCACATTAGAATAAACACAGGTTTCAAATCACCGTGGTCTAATTTAGCTCGAACAATCACAAATTTTGCGTCACAAAAAATGTGTAAAAATAGAAAATGTTAAGAAAACTATATTGCAAGTCCAAAACACCAAACGCGAAACGAGCGCGTGACTCTTGCATCGATGTTGCCAATCTAAACATTTGGCTACCATCGTTGGACTTTTTGATTGATTAAAAAGAATTAAGAATGATGGAGAGGTGACTAATCTTGGTGACTAAAAAATCTTTGAAAATCTCTGAAGTAACATGCTATTATTATAATATAATAATAAATTAACGTCTCATGTTTCCATTTTTAGTGAAATGCTTATTAAACTACTTATATCATATTCCATAACGATGGTTGACAAAAGGATCGTAAAGAATGATAATAAAAAAATATAATATTTAACGCGGTGAAAAAATAGCAATGCATTTTAGTTCTACAATTTTTTTATAAGATACAGTTGATAGCTATTTCGGCTCTCGCCATCGCTGGAACTAGTACCGACGATGGCGTGAGCCGAAAAAGCTATCAACTATCTTATAAAAAAATTTGTAGAACTAAAATACATTGCTATTTTTTCATCATGTTATAATAAAGTTCTACCAAGTAAATGCCAATTCAATCAATATAATATTTAATTTTAACAAACACTGATTCGAAAACTGAAAGTAAATTTTTGATAGCCTTTGTTTGCTTTACATGATATAAATTAACAAACAGATTGATGATTAAATATGAATCGGTTATCGAAACTCTAATTTGGTTATAATAAACAATTTAATAGCTTAGTTATTTAGTTGTAAAAAATACTATAATTAGAGGTTTATCTTATGGTTAACCCTCTGACTGCTAACGTCTCAATTGTTAAGACGGCTGATTTTATTGTGTTGATAATTGATACCTGAAAATATATGAATTAACAATGTAAAAATCTTCTTGTAATCGCTAATTTCTGAGGTAATTCATTGCTTGATTTGTCCTGACTAACTCAATAATATTGTTTCAAACCAACATTATTCCATAAATTAAAAGTCCATGTGTTGGAATATCCTTTAAACAACTCAGCAGGGAACTATAGGAGCAAAAATATTTGTTTTTTAAAATTAATACAATTTTGAAAAAATTTACTAAATGTAATATTTGTTTATTTTTAGTCAACGATAAAATATAGCAAACTGTTGATTATTGTATTGATTGTGCGAAATTGTATATTTTCACCGTGTTATAATGGAGTTCTACCAAGTGAATGCCAATTCAATCAATGTATATTTTAAACAAATTGTAAACCTAACTTCTATAATACGACGTTGTTTCAATGTTTTGATTGTTAAGTAATATGTATTTTTACAATGTTTTTTTTATTATTTTAGGTGTCAGAGCAGATGACCAAGAAATTCCTTCAGAATCACAATGCAGACCATATATCGAGAAGGCATTAAAAGATTTAGAAACAGGAGACACACATTCAGGTATTACCAATATTTAACATTTATATAACCCGAAACGAGTGTAAAAATACACAATAAATTTTATTGTATACAAATATGTTACTTACTGTCAGCCGATATATAAATGCTTTTACATGCAATATTTTATTAATAGCTGAAATGTTTTTTCAAGCATCAGTATAAAAAATACATAATGTCGTTATCGAGGATAACATTTTTAAGCCACAGCAATCTTATTTTGCTAAAACACTTATTATTTCTCATGTAACTCGTGCCTTTACGACCTTAACGTATTTACCTACCATTTTTGAGAAACTATGGTATCTACTAGTGGCGTAGCCATCTCAATGGTCAAGTAATGCACGAAGGCCCGAATTTCTGTAAACTCAACATAACAATTTAATTTACGAATTTTTTATGTAAATTAGTAATTTTGTATACCTATTGTTAATATAACAGAAAATAGTTATACTCAATTCATGTAATATTTTTTTAAATCATATAAATAAGGGCATGACGTCTTACGTAACGTTTTCATGAAGGTCCAAAATTTTAGTAACCCCACTGCTGTATATTGTTCATAGGAAAAATCGCCAATTATGAAATGGTATTCGACCAAAGGCTCCCAAACTTTTTCGGGTGGTGACCCATTTTCATAAAATCCATGTGACCCGCAACCCCCCCATACAATCCAAAAGCATGCAAAAAAATATTTTTTTAGTTGACCATATAAGTTGACCCCCCAAAATACTCTTCGCGACTCCCCAGATTGGGAATCTATGTATTAGAATATAAATATAGTCAATGCGCATTGAAAAATAGCTTCGATCAGTTAATTTTAACAAAATGTATAATAAGACGCACGGAAGTAGTTAGAATCGCTTAGATTAATTAAAAAAAAACAATTGTAACCACTTTTTTTTTTTCATATTAGAATCCGCAGAAGATAAAGCCGGCAGTGAAGAATCAGGGGAACAAGCTGGAGGTTCTGCAGAAGATACAAAAGATGCGAGTGACGAAGATAGTAGTGTAGAAATACTAGGAGAGAATGAAACTGCAGAAAAAGACTCTGGCGAGGAAGATCAAGGAGCGCCCTCTTTGGAAGTGGCTGATGAACCTTACGTGGATGAACTCATCGTCGATGGAGACGAGGCGGAGCCACAGGCTGACGATTCTAAAGAAGACGATAACGAAGAGATGCAAGGAGACGCCCCAGCCCTATCCGATGATGACAGCCAGGAAGACAACAAGGAAAACGATAGCACCGAAGAGGAAGGAAAAGATGGAGACAGCAACGAAGCATCCGCTGAAGAAACTAAACCCGAAGATGGTGAGTGATATATTTCATTTACAATAATAACTAATTCTACTGAACACACTATAGTAAGAAAATTATTCTTAATATTTCTTTCATGTTATTGCTAATTTATTTAATATGTTATTAGTTAATCGATGAAATTATTTTTTTATTTAGTTACATAAATCAAGCCAAAACAATGATTATTTTTGAAAAACTCTACAGTTATTTTAACATGCGATAACAAAAACAAATTTGGTGGTTTTTATAGTTTTTACGAAATCACACTATATGGTTTTGGTAAATTAAAATTTTTAGGCGATGGAAGTAATGAAGGATCTGATGAGGTAAAAGAAGGTGAAACTGAAACTGACGATAGCGGAGAGAACAAGTCAAACGAAAGTCAAGAAAAGGCTGATGATCAAGAAAGCCAAGAAGTGGATGATGATTCTAAAGAAAATACAGAAGCTGGTGTTGAGGAAGACGATTCTAAGGAAGAAGCCTCGAAAGAAGAGGCTGATTCTAAAGAGGATGTTGATTCTAAGGAGGATGCAGATTCCAAGGAGGATGTAGATACCAAGGAGGACGTAGACTCAAAAGAAGACTCGAAGGAAGATTCCAAGGAAGATGACACTAAAGATGATGCTGACTCAAAAGAAGACGATGCTTCCAAAGAAGATGACTCTAAGCTGGATGTTGACTCAAAGGAAGATGACGATTCTAAAGCAGATGATTCCAAAGAAGATGATTCTAAAGAGAGCGATGCTAAAGACGAGGACTCTAAAGAAGATGATTCTAAAGAAGACGGCGCGGAAGTAGACTCCAAGGAAGACGATTCTAAGGAAGAACCTGAGACTAAGGATGATGATGATTCCAAGGAAGCTGATGCATCCAAGGATGATGACGATTCTAAAGAACTAGAACAACAAGATGAGCCTCAAAAAGACGATGAAGGTGATTCCGATGAGAAAGGCGAGGAAGCTGAAAGTGGTGAAGAAGGATCAGATGATAAGGAAGATGATTCAAGTGAAAACCCAGAAGAAGATCTATTAATGGTAAGTCTTTGTACACTGCGATAAAGTTATACGAGTATATACATATATATATTATATCATTCTTAAATATACATTTATTATTTCGTTTTAATCTATACGGTTCCTAAATCTGTTTTAGGAAGTTGATATTCCAGAAAACCTTCGACCACGAGACCATATTTCTCAATTATTGCGCTTGGATGACGAATCAAGTGAAAGTGAACTTCTTTTGGAAAAATCAGCCGATGTTGTCCTTCGCGAGTTGAAGAGACTTTACGACACCGCCATTAAGCCTCTCGAAATCCTCTACAAATATCGCGATTTGAGTAATCGTCATTTCAGTGACCCAGAAATATTCTCTAAGCCCCTCGTACTCTTCATGGGGCCGTGGAGTGGAGGAAAATCGTCACTGATCAATTACTTGACTGACAATGAATTCACTGAATGGTCTCTCAGAACCGGTAAGAATAATATTCCCATATTCATATCCAATATCATATTACATGACATAAAAGGCCAGTAGGGCACAATAGTTTGCACTTCTTCTTTAATCAAACGGCAACGCAAGTTCTGCATTACATACAGAGCTACTTTAGAAAGTGCTGTTTTATGATTTCACTTATACAGCCCAAGCAAATATCAGACTATTGTATTAATAAAGGGAAACAGATTTTATATGGAAGTATGAAAAATGTTGTATTGTCAATATTTCTGATAAACCTTGAACACAATTGCAGAAAAATCCTCAATGTCTAGCCATTGAAAGTGAGTTTAGACTCCTCACCTTTTAAGCCCAATTCTGAATTCATTTTGAATGCAATATTAAAAACTTCTGATATTGCCTGTGGCACATATTTTTTACTCCCACTTGACCATCGAAGGGATTATTATCCAGTGACTTGCTAGATTTTCTCAAGAAACAATACCTTAGAATTTACAGTATGAAACCAGTGATATTTCAGGGAGAACAGTTTCTAAAAAAACAAAATTCACCTATATGATGTTAATTTTCAGTTAACAGCCTAGGGTCAATAATATATACATGTAGCAAGATTCTTTATTTTTCAATACAATGAATAGGTGCCGAACCTTCTCCTGCCTACTTCAATATCCTCATGCATGGAGATGAACCGCAAGTTCTGGATGGCACTCAGCTGGCTGCTGACTGGACATTCTCAGGACTGCAGAAGTTTGGGCAGGGGCTGGAAGAGCGTTTAAGGGGAGTTAAACTACCCAATAAACTCCTAGAGAAGGTAAAATTGCATTTCATTACACTATATTGTGTTTTAAAATAGCTTTGAATTTCATTTACACTTTGTTGTTCAACTTTAATTGGTTAGAAACAGCCAATATTTTGTTATAACTGATTACCATGGACTTTTCTTCTAAAATATTGAGTCGTAAGCTTGTAAAAGTGGAGACTTTTTCTCATACTGATTGTATTTACTTTAATAGGTTAATATTGTGGAGATTCCTGGTATTTTGGAAGTCAGAAAGCAAGTTTCCCGAGTATTCCCCTTCAATGACGCCTGCCAGTGGTTCATTGATCGCGCCGATGTAATATTCTTAGTTTACGACCCATCAAAACTGGATGTGGGCCCAGAAACAGAGGCCATTCTTGACCAACTCAAAGGAAGAGAACATCAGGTGAGTGACATTGACCGTGAATGAATGTATATATAAATAGAATGTGTTTACTAGATAAGGTAATCATTATCGGATACTTCACTGATATTTCAGTCACTGTTGCTAAGTGAGCTTTCGCCATAGATTAGCTGAATGAACAATTTCATGTAATGGTTTAGATACACTGGAAACTAGTGATATCTATTTCTTCAAAAATATTAATCTTTCCATGGAACACATTGCAACATAAAGATGAGAATGAATCACATAAAAAGAAAATATTAATTTGTTTTTGAAAGATTTGCTCTTCAAATAAATTGGCAAGAGCCAAACATGAAATGAAAATATTAAAAGTCATAAGATGTTATTGTTTATTTATTCTATTAATTTCAGACGAGAATCATCTTAAACAAAGCTGATCAAGTAAAGCCTGAAGAGCTAATGAGAGTACAGAGTGCCCTTATCTGGAATATTTCACCTCTGATGAGTTCTGCTCAACCACCTGTCATGTACACCACCTCTCTGTGGTCCCTCCCTTATGAATCTGCAGCTCCAGTGCGTCTATTACAATCACAAGAGCGGTCATTCTTACGTGATCTCCGCGAGGCTATTGATAAACGCATTGACAACAAAATATCCAGTGCTAGGCGATTCGCGGTTTGTATTATTATGGTTTTTGGACATTATGAATTGATCTTTCAACCTGAATATTTATTTAATAACGAATGATTGTGTTAAATTAGATCATTATAAGATGTATTGAAATTTTTCAATTGCTAAAATATATCTAGAAAATTTTGCTATTTTTAAAATGCCAAACTGCAATTGTTAGGTGCTTTTCCATTGATTTACAGCTAAAAATATGAGATCCTGCCATTGTAATTTTATAATTATAGTTTTGTTTAGTATAATTAATAATCAATTAATTTTTCATGTTTATTAGGTGCGAGTGCGAAATCACGCCAAGATGGTTGACTGTTATCTGACAACCTATTACAATCACAAGACCATTTTCGGAAACAAGAAAGTAGTATCTGAAGCAATCATAGAACATCCACAGAATTACCACATCTACGAGGGACTGAGCACATTGACAAACATCTCTCGCTACGATTTACCAGATCCAGAAACCTACAGAGACTTCTTTAGGTTGAATCCTCTCTATGAATTCCAGCAACTCTCAGCCACTTGCACTTACTTCCGGGGCTGTCCCATCAACCGACTAGATGTAGCTATCGCTTATGATTTGCCCGAATTAGTGGGTAAATATAAGAAAATGGTGGAAACTGCCACCCCACAGGGTATGCCCAAGAGTTGATGAGATTCGAAAAGCAGTTGACTGTTTGTTTTGCTGTGGCAAAAATACAATAAAATAGAAATTATCACGAACGACATTTATTCAATGTTCACTCAATTGGCTTTACACACATTCATTAATCATTCGGAGAAAAGGTCCACTACACATCAATCATAATTGCAATTACTACGTTTATAAGTTTAAATACTCTCACGTGTACTATAGATAAATATAATAAATACAATCTCTAGTCAAACATGGTTGTTAAAATTTTGAGAAAATATTTAATATGAAGAACTGTTCAAACTAACTCAAAGATTTACCATAGTATACTCTTAGATTTAATTTTTATGTATTTATTTATTTATATTTGTAGTTTTTTTAGTGATGATTTCATATAAAATATTAATTCCCTTTTTATGTATGCTTTCTTCATAAAAAATTGTATATAAAAGAAACATTTTGAGCTCCTGAAAGTTTTATTTGTTTTCAATTGAATGAATGCCTGGAGTTCACGAAAAAATCTTCATATTATGCTTTAATATTATTTTTTTCATGTAAATCAGCAAGCTTTTATTTATTTTACTGCAAGTATACTGCTGTTTTTCTTGAATGGCATTTTTTATGTACCGCTCATTATTAAAACGTAGATAGTAAGATACTGTTCCTTGAGTAAATATGTCAGTGATTTTTCCAAGTTATAATTTATGTATATTTGTTATGTAAATACCTTTAAGTTTTACAGGTTCAAAATACCTTTAATAAAAAAATTGAAAAAGGATCTAATAGACTTTTATTTTAGTATAACTACTTATTGTATTCATTATTCAACGTTTAAGCTCCTGGTGCAGTTATAGGCAAATTACCATCTGCATATGATACAGAGAATTTCAATTTTGAAAGTATATTTGTAAATCCTAAATATTTACTTAAGTACTAAGACTCAAATCTTATCAAAATTGCATATTGCAGGTTTAAGGTGGATATTAATAAAGAATAATAATGCAAAACATTTGATAAAACTTTTATTAACAATTGGGCATACTGTCTATACAACAAGCGGTGATACACGACTGTTAAGTTTCTCTTGATATTGTTCAGGGGTCAAGAGTTCATCTTTTTTAGAATTACTGTCATTGATGTATGACAAAACAACTGCAATGTAGCCATCTGAGTCCGGATGAGTCTTCAAAAGACTTGGATTACTCAGAAGGGCTTCATTAACTTCTATTAACTTCCCTTTTATACAACTGGAGATATTAAACACTTTGCCGTTTTCACAAGAGATTTTACAGAGTGTTGAGTTTTCTTGAAGATATTGGCCGCCTTTTTTTCCTTTACCTTTCACGGCATTTTTAGTTCTGTCTGTATTGCCAACTTGATAATCAATTGTGAAATTATTTTCAAGAAACAGTGGATGGGATGGCGCTAAAGTGATGAGACAAATTTTGTTGGAGTGAAAAAGCAAAAGATGATCATTCTCCGGTTCATTTTTAAAATCAATACAATACCTACGAGAAAAATATCTATCTGTGACAGATTTATATATGGCGTCGGCACATATGGAGTCGATGATATCGGGAACATTTTCTGAAAGCTTAGGATCCAAACTGATAATACAACTGGACAGTTCTCCCATGTTACTTCCGTTTGCATTCATCTTGTAGATAAATAATTATTCTTAAAATAATAGTTACGAAGCGTTTTTTGTGAAATCCTCAATCCGTTTCTGTATAGCAGTGTGCTTTTCTTTTGAATTTTTGATATTTGCTGCTCTGCGTCTAAGTCTCTCTTGCTTTAAGCATTTCAGCATTTGATCATCGATGGAATTACAAATGCCAATGAATTTTCGAAATGTGTACTGCAACAATAAAACAGATTTGATGTATTCGGGGATGATTTAAAAATTCATAGGTCTGCCAATCTCTGATCGTACTTTCAAATTATATCCTTTTGATGTGTCAGAATTTTGGGTCAAAAATAAGAAATAAAACATTAAATGGTTAACAGTCAACACTTAGATGTTTACAGAATTAAATGTAAACATGTTATACTCTACACCAAAATATACTAAAAACCGGTGGCGGTACCTTTTTAAGAGAATTTAATTGCGGATAGGAAGATACAAAAAAAAAACAAATTAATCAAGTAAAGACGTACATTATCCGAATTTCAAAATAAATTAATTAATTCTTGGGTAGAAAAAGAATAGCAGTAATGTTGTGAAGCATATTTAGTAGATATTTTCATAAAAAATGTATATTCAGAAAGAAATTCTTGAATATGTTATATTTAAATAATTAAATAAGAAGTTAATAGCTGATGCAAATACAGTGACATAACAAGCGGGAATATATCATATACTGTAATTCAGTTTAATAAAGCGTTCCAATACAATGTATCGGTTTAAATTATTTTATGGTGATTGGTTAATACCAATTTACTTTGGTCCATATACTTTTGAGAATATAAAGTTAATAAATATCAGTGAAAATTTTGCGATAAATTTAACCTAGAATTTGACAGACTGACCTGTTCGTGGCATGCCTGTAATGCACTAATTAATAGGTTACATTCTTCTGTATGGAGCTGAGGAGACAAATCAGTATGCATTCCGCTTAGTGACTTATTTAAACAGCAAGCGGAATATGTTTATTTTTTTTATGAATAGTGACAGAAATCTCCATCCGTCATTGACGATAGATTACAGCATAGGCAAGCGTATGTCCACTAGTTATACACCATAGACAAGTATATTATATGTTATGCACTCTACGTACGCCGTAGATCACGAATTAATAAAATATTGATACTTAAATATACATTTTATTTAGGTATCAGCGTTTTAGCTCTTTTTTAATTTTCTCTACGCAAAAATGAAATCAAATTTAATGTTGGGTACTTCAAAACAAAAAATCGAACACAACGATTGCTTTAAGAAATACATTATATATACTTTTCAACTAAAAACTGGTATAATAAACTGGTGGCTAAAATAAGGGTTTCGCTGCACAAATTGCATTAAAATTTCTATTGATGTCTTTTTTATTACCCCACATCTTGTTTAATAATACTTACAAGTAACTATTTTTAGAAAATATCTTCGCAACATATTGCTAAATAATGAAAATACATTTTTCTCGATTTGTGTAAATATTATTGAATTATTTGCTAAAATTTCAAGCCGATAAAAAATGCATTATTTCGTATTGCTTGAACTAGAAAGTTCAAATAATATATTTATATTACACTGAATTGCAATTGGCTGCCCTGCCTCAAAACCTCTATATAGTATAATTGTCTGTGCTAAAAACCGTTTCAATGTTTGAAAAGTCTGATTGGGGACTCAACGGATTTTACCACAATTGTTTAGTCGTGTGACAGTGAAAACATTAGCTAATAATTTGAGAAGAAGATTATAGAAATGAGCATGGAAAAGCCAAGCCGTAAAGATAAAAACCAAAACATTCAGGTCTTCGTACGTTTAAGGTATGTATTAGTGATATATTTTAACACGTCAAACGTTTCCAGTTCACCATGATTATCAAAACTTGTGTTATTAATGATTAAAATAATAGATGGAAGAGGTATCTATTGTTACTGAGGTTAATATTAAAGTAAAGTGGTTTCATTTGATTAGAGACAACTTCCACTAGGCCTCCCGTGAATGTGTTATTCATTTGTCAGAACTGACATAACTTCGATAAGATATAACCAAGTACCTACAAAATAAATTACTGAGGTCTGACGCTTTCTTTCAAGCGTTATATCCACTTACTGGCTTTGAAAAAATTTCCAGTATCTCTGATTAATAATATTTCTCAATATTCTCGTATCCTATCAAAATGCCTATTTGAATTCGTGGAATGATGAAATTTTTAAAACGCGTTATAAATTGTCTGCAACTCCCTCATTTTGTTCATACGATCATACGAGTGAAATAATTGCAGGCCACCAATTACCACCAAAATTTACATTGCTTACATTTCAGTCTATGTATTATTTCCTCTCTCATTGCATCATTTAATCATTTATTTTTATTACAGGCCTTTGAATAATAGAGAACGCGATATAAAGTCTCTAGGTGTAGTTGAAGTTCTAAATGGCAGAGAAGTCACCGTTAAGCAATCACCACTGGAGAGTAAACTGACTAAAAAGTTTACGTTTGATAAAGCCTTTGGACCCAACTCAAAGCAGGTACGTTAGTATTTTTACTTAAGCCGTGTATGTAACCGCTGATGTACGCCACAATGTTTCATTTGGAAATATTAGTTCATTAGTCATCTTATTTTTTAATGTGCTAACAATTATTTTTGTTAGCTGAATGTAGATTAGAGATATTAATAATAAATACAAAATATTTTTTTACTATTAATAACTTCTCTCTTCAATAAAACATTTCCAAGCAAACGATTATGAATCTTGTTAGTTGATACAACTGTTTGATGACGGCTATTTAAAAATGAAACTGATAAGATCTTTTATTATTCGCCAGCTCTGATTTGCTTTTTTAGCATGACAATATTTTTGAGAACGGTTTGTCTAATTCATGACTCATTTACTTTACTAAAGAATAGGTAACTTGGATTCATTCGCAAACAAAATATATCTACTTTGTACTATCAGAGTTAAATATTGGTCACGCTGAGGGTATTAATAGTCATTGTCACCGCACGGATCAGAGGATTTACAAAGGCATCGTTCGACAGTTGAATAGTTTAGGACAAAATTAGCTGTTGTAGCCAATAAATAAAAAAAAATGATTTGCTACGATTAAAAATCCTCAAATTAAATTTAAGAAAAAAAAATTTTGAACAAGTATTTCAATTTTTACAACTATTGGGTGTTGACTTCATGACTCTCATGAGTGCTCTGCAGCCAATTGGTAATTATATCTAAAAAAAAAAAAAGAAGATATTTGTAACAACAGAATTGTCTTTTTATAGGTGGATGTATATCAAGAGGTGGTCAGTCCTCTCATCGAGGAAGTTCTATCAGGATATAATTGCACTGTGTTTGCATATGGGCAAACCGGCACTGGGAAAACTCACACTATGGTGGGAGAAAGTTCTGGAGACTCCGAAATTCCCTGGCAAAATGTAAATATAATTACCGATTAGTCTGAATTAAGATTTTTTTTTATCTTTTATTGTATCTTGCAGTTGAATAATTCTCATAGAATCAATAATAGAATTATTTTTTTTATATCTTATGATTCTATGTTGATCAATGACCACATTATTCAAAAATACTTTTATTAATATTCAATATGATAAAGAGGTTTTCAACAAGCCAATAATGTCTAAATTTATAGCATCTGTTTAATAGTGAAGCTTTCATAACTAAACACCATTTGCATGATATTATATTAGAAAATGATAAACTTACACTCAAAATTTGTTAGAAATTATTAGCTTACTCATTGAACTTTGTACTATCACAGTTCATAAAAAATATATTGTATAAATACTTGTCTTTATGTCTGCTTGCTTATTGTTTAGATCTTAGCCCTAACTATATCTCTTTTTTTTTACATTGAGCTAAAATATAATTGGCATAATTGAGTGCTGTAAAAATAATATGTGAATATGTTTTCATCAGGATCCTATGTCAGGAATAATCCCCCGGTCTCTAAGTCAGCTGTTTGATGAACTTCGAATCACCAATTCCGAGTACACAGTACGTGTTTCATATCTTGAGCTTTACAACGAAGAGCTATTTGATCTGCTCTCTTCTAGCGAAGACAACTCTAAGTTGAGAATTTATGAAGACGTCACCAGAAAGGGATCCAACATTGTCAATGGTCTTGAGGAGGTTACTGTGTACAATAAAAATGAAGTGTTTAAAATTATGGCCAAGGGGCAGGAAAAACGACGCATGGCTTCGACTCTTATGAATGCTCAGTCTAGGTTAGACCAAATATTTGTATAGTTTTGCATTTGTAAACTTGTAATTAGTTATTAGGAATTTATGTGTCTTTCATGTTGTTATCTTCTGCATGAATACAATCAGTCTTCATATAATATTCCTTTTATATGTAATGTAAATCTGTGTTTTGCAAAGTTTATACAGGACTATAATTTCCACTCCAAACAATGGAGAAGTATAAAATGATAAAGAATGTACACACGGAGTGTACAATTATTCCTCATCCTATTCCTCACTTCCAATTCTATTTTAGTAGGCTTTAATCGCTGAAAGACTGTTCAACACTTCAAGTCATTGATAGTTGTATAATATAAAAATTCCAACATTTAGGCATAAACAAATATTGCTATTCTGTCTTGAATTTCAATTATTCTGTTTTAACAATCCATTATAAAATGGTTTTTCATGTATTTTTTTTTGCTATGTAAAACATAACTGTTGGTAATCTTTTATGTTTTTGACTTAAGAAAATTTTATTTCTATATGGTTCTACTTAAACAACAGTTTATTGAGTCTCAAGTCAATGATTCACTATTTTTTAAAAAGATCTCTGACTTGCGTCATCTTCTATCTTAATCAAATATGTATGAATTCATTGATTTTTATTTAGCAGTTCTGTCAATATATCTTCCACCTCTTCTCCTAGTCCCAATTTGCGAGATGATTCAAAATATTGTACACACCATTGGCACTTGCATAGACAATTTCCAAAGTAATACATATGTGTTTATACTTCAATCATATAGCATTACTAAGATAAGTTATTACAAAACAATCTTTGGTATTTAACATTAAAAATCATATTGAAACATACAATAAATGTAACATACCATTTTCATTACAATAGTATTTCGTTGACATTGTTTTTATTATTTGTTTTAGTCGTTCTCACACTGTATTTACGATTGTGGTGCATATGAAAGAAAACAGCTCAGACGGTGAAGAATTAATGAAGATAGGTAAATTGAATTTAGTAGATTTGGCAGGAAGTGAAAATATTTCAAAAGCCGGCAGTGACAATCCAGCCAGAAAAGAGCGAGCTCGAGAATGTGTTAACATCAATCAATCACTTCTCACTTTAGGGAGAGTCATAACATCGCTCGTCGAAAGACATCCACATATCCCTTACAGGTTTGTTCATTCTTAACAACACACCAAATAATGATTTCCTTGACAGACTGCATATTAATCTAGGTTTTATACTTTAAATCAATTAACTGTATTAAAACTGATTAAATTCTTAACTGGACGTGTGTTTTTTCTTTCAGAGAATCAAAATTGACTCGTCTCCTTCAAGAGTCTCTTGGAGGCCGCACGAAAACATCCATCATTGCTACTATCTCGCCAGGACACAGAGACGTCGAGGAAACTCTCAGTACTCTGGAGTATGCCAACAGAGCGCGTAATATTCAGAACAAACCAGAGGTCAACCAGCGCATCACCAAGCATGCTGTGCTTAAAGAATTCTCCGAAGAGATTGACAGGCTTAAGAGAGATCTGCTTGCTAGCAGAGAGAAGAATGGCAAGTTGCTCTCCATCTTTACTACATATTAAGACACCAGTTAATACCTCTGCGTGCCAAATCATGTTTTATATCAAGTGTAGCATGATTTTTGTTATTGTGTTATCTGGCCTAGCCACAATTATGGAAGAATTGTATGCAGTTGCCTTTTTATATTCAGTTTATTATTTTATCTATGACATGATTTTTGTGTTAAAATTAATTAATAATTTTAGGAGTTCATTTGGCAAATGAGACATACTTGGAAATGACTCTGAAAATAGATGACCAGCACAAAGAGATTCAAGAGAAGATACTTCACATAAGAGCTATGAAGGATGAGAAGGATAGAATAGAAATTCTTTTCAATGAGTTGTCGGTTTCTCTCAAAGAAAGAGAAGAACAACTGCACAATACAACAGTCACTCTTGACCATACTAAAAACACACTCAATACCACTAAAAAGGTTTTTATCAACAAATTTTTATCCAATTTTTTTAAAGTTATTTATTTAATGTTTCTAACTCATGCATTTTTAAATTATAGGAACTCGTGGAAACCCGCCACGAAACAGAAGAGCAAAAACATATTGTAACAAAGCAACTGGAAACAGAAAAGAAATTGAGCCAGCAAGCAAAAGCTTTGCTAGGAGTTGCTGAAGTTACCACTAAGGATGTAAACTTTCTTCACCAAACAGTGGAAAAGAAAAAGTATGTTTATTAATGGTTTTATTAAATTTTGTTGTAATAAAAGTGATCATAATCATATTATATTATTTATTTTACTTTAATTTATTTTAGGGCTTTGGAAGAAAATAATTTATTAGTGGCTAAAGGATTTGGAAAGAAGTCTCAAAATCATCGTGCACAAATAAAAGAACATCTTAAAATGTTTACTGATTCACATATTCAGGATCTGCAAAACCTTCAGCAAGTTATAGGTAATTGTTATTTTTATAATATATAATATTTTTTCACAAATGTTCACAAGGTAACCCAAAAAATATTATGAAAAACTAGTCAAGACTAGGCTGTCACTGTGATAGATCAAGCAATGTTTTGTAACAAAAATTAGTCCTATATGCAAAACATTTCCTGAATTACTGACAACAATTTGTATAATTTCACAGTATAAGTGAAAAGCAAATACAAAAGTATATATTTTATTACAATAGTGAATTTTTCATTTAGTTAGAAGTTAGTTAAATGTGTTTCAGATAATATCTAACATGAAACAAAAAATTCTAATAAAAGATGTAATGCACTCAATAATAAATAATATTTTGTTGAGAAATTAAAAAAAAAATTATCATAGGTGAAATGTCTGTATCGTTAAACGAATTTTGGGTATGAAATACGATATTTCCTGTATTATTCCCTTGAAAATGTCATATTACATTATGCACTATACATATGTCAACATAATTTGCAATTTGTAGATACACACCACAAAACTCAATTAGAAAACGATGTATGCAGCAGACAAATACTGAATGAAATTCTTATGACCGTCAACGAAACAGTCAACCTCTCTGCGGTGGCTAAAGAGAATCATATTCAATGTCTTGGAGACTATTCAAATAATCAATTTTCTGATTTAAAATCAAATGGTGAACTTAAGTGTTCAAGTATCGATCTTAAATTGGGTGCAATCAGAGACTTACTAAAGAATTTGTGTGCAGCAAGGGAAAAAGACAAACAATCTATAGAACAGATGAGACTGTTTGTTCATCAATGGGTATGTTACTTTTTATGCATTACATGTATTAAATTTGATTTATACCAACTGGATTTAAGTGGGTGAAAACAATTAGTATTTATTCATACAATAATGAAACTAGATCAGTGGAGCAGTAGAGCAACCTGTTCATGTGCATCAAATAACTTTTAGCTAATTAGAATAGCTGGATTTAGATTTTTTTTGAATTACATAGTTATATAGTTCCATATTGACTCATTTATGATGGGTCCAAAGAAAAATATTACTAAATAATACAGTAAATTACTAAGCATTAATTGGCGATACTATCCAAATCAGTTAAGTCGTCATAAGAACATGTCCTAAGCAATATTACTAATTGATTTATTAAAACATCACTGTAATTAAGAGTGGCTAGGAATTTTTATGTTTTAAATTGTTAGGTTATATCAAAATCAATATTTTATTCTATTTTTTTTTTTTTTGTTTGATAAAATTCCAGAGAGACACTTCTACCGCAAAAGTCATTAGTCTGAAGCGTGCTCAATCTGAGTGGTGGGAGAAAATTTCTTCCCATCTAGAAGAAGTGAAGACGCAACACAAAGAGATGTCTGAGGCTGAAAAGATTCAAGCAAAACAACTTTCTGACCTTCACTCACAACAGCAGGAGGTATAGCTTCACGCGTCAAAAAATATAATTATTCCCAAAAAAATAACATGCAAACTATTTCCAACATATATTTCATAAGAATATCTCAAATTTTCCATCAAAATAACATAACATAAAAATTTACAATTGTGATTATTGAGATGTTACCAGATGGGACCGAAAGTAGTAGATGACAAAGGGTTGTCCAGATATGATTTAAGTTACATGTGGTAGACAGTATTTATTTTATTACTTTCAAAATTCAACTTTTAGTCATTTAGTCATTTAGTTTTCTCTTCAAATATCTATTTTAGTTTGATTTCTGTTTTAGGATCTGGGTAAAGATATAAGTACGCTGAAATCATTACTGATAGCAATGGAGAAAAAACACAATGATCATAAAACTGATTATTATAAAGTTGATCAGGAAATTTTCAGTCGTTTGACCAAAGATTCAGAAGCATTTAAGGAGCTGCTTCAAACTGGAAATGAATCATTGGTTGCTAAAATGGAAGATGTCAATAATGTTGTTGTTGACTTAGATGAAATAAATCAAACTTTTGTGAAGGACATGACTGGCATGGCCGAGGATTATACGAATAGAGTGTCCACGAGCAGCACAATTGATAGTAAAATCAAGGTAAGATATCTTATTGAGTGTATTGTTATCGTATAATGCAATTTCTTATAATTAATTATTGTTTTGTAGTGCCATCTTATTAAAACTGATAATATATTCCTTTTGTTCATTTAGGAGTCTGTTGATGATATGTCCAATTCGTGGGTGGATATCTGGAATAAACATCTTGTACACTCGGACCAAGTAAAAGAAAATGTACACACAAAGATTGAAGACACCATTACCAATCAATATGAAGACTTTATTGTAAGTTTCATTTGTTGCATTCTCATTTTCAAATTGTATGAGATTTAGTCTTAAAACTGTTATTGAGGGGTTCTTTTGCACACTGCAAATGATTTGCAAACAATTAACTGCTTTCCCAGTTACTTTAAATATCTGTTTTGATGCAACAGTTTGTAATATACATGGATGGATCGGTTTATAGTTTATTCTTCAAAGTGTTTGATGCATAATCAGAGAGTTGCTTTTTTGACTCCTTATAAGCGGACGTGGCTAACAACACACTCGTCGGAATTGGCTTAAAAAGTAGAAATACCTTTCACGCTTAAAGTGTGTTAATTGATGAATTATATATTCACAGCATGTACTAAATATAGTGAAATTATTAATTTATGTGTATTTTTATAAAATTTATGATAGCATCCAAATATAATAAAAATTCTCATACATATAATATTCTTATTAATATAATATTTTTTGGTCATAAATTATAGTTTTTCACTTTTTAGGTGTTAACCTTTTGCACTCGAGCACTTCTTTCATATATGTCTACCAGCAACTCGATGCAATTTTTTTCGAAAATCGTATTCGTTACATGGATCAAAGTAATAAAAAAATATATATATAGAATTAAAAAAATATATATTTTTTTATTTTTTTCTGTAAAATAGATATATAATGAATACAATGTACATATTGTTATTTTATTTGTAATTCTTCATTTTATGGTATTTCACAAAGCAATCGCCAACATGTAATCCTGGCTTATTTACACAGGTCTCGCAAAACAGCCGTGTTTCCGATCTCCCACCAGATATTTTCTAATTGAACATTCTGCACAGTCCTTCTTATTCCCTGAACGTAATATATGTAATTTACCTGCAAGGCGGTCTTCTGTAGGAACAGTTGAAGTACGCACTCGGGATCCACCATGCATTTCGATGACAACACTTATTGATATTGCGCAAGCCGACTCCTTAATGATTTGTTATTGTGATCTAGTTGAAATCGACATATAAAAAAATGCTAAAAGTTTATAAAAAATGACTTTATAAACATGCCGCCACTGTGGCGGCATCCGAGTAATACAATAATCTTACAATGCCACCTCTATGGCGGCATTCGAGTGCAAAGGGTTAATTGTCACATCTTGGCATGATATTTTAAATAATAAAAAAAAAATCTTTACTATTTCCACATTTTATAATCAGGACTGGTTTCGCTCATTATGGTTGTTATCAACTGATATTTCGCAAGAACTGATAAATGTTAAGAAATGCTACTAAAAAATTTGTTTTTATTGATTAAACCATAAATTATAGGGTCACGGGCGCATGTTTCTTTTCTAAATGTTATGAAATTTGATTTGTAATTTGCCTTTTTAAAAACTGTATTGTTGGAGCTAAAATTTCAATTCACATTGATCACCTTGTGATTATTAATTTTGCTTTTCTTGTTTAATTGTAGAAGTTCCTTAATAATTGTCAAAACAAAACTACCAAAGCAGCTAAGCTGCTCACAATTAACGCTGAGGATATTCAAGTACAAAGAGATGAGAACAAAATTAATTTTGGAAAAATGGAAAACGGTATGATTAGTTTCCAAGAGAAAATGTATGGAGATTTGACTGTTAATGATACTATTGAAACGAATTTCTTGAACAAAGAATACATGACATACTCTCCTACAGGTAAGCTCTTGTACTGTGTTATGTTAAATGAATATATAACATTTTGATGGCATGTGTTAAGATTTAGTAATTTTTCTCAGGTAAAACACCAAATAGAAAAGAATATTTTTATCCTCGTGACCTGGCCTCTACTTCGCCGCATGAAAGAATTATACGACGATTCAGGAACACGATGTATCCTGAGGTGAATTCACCAATGCAGGTATATATATATGCAGTTGAACATTTAATTGTTTGCACATTGGTGGAAAAGATTTTTTTTTCGATACCCATACAATTAAAATAATCTTTACATGAAATTTAATTCATTTGCAGGAAAGCCAAGTAATAGATCTAGATCAGACAATTGAAAGTACACCTATGAAGGTGGATTTTTCACAAGAATATAGAATGAATAGAAACTCCAGCGTCAATAGCAGCTGTTCTGTTTCTCCGTGTAGCCAGAGCCTATCCAGTCTAGCGAACCACAATTCAGAATCTATGTGCTTCTTGGAACCGAAAGCACCCGGCCGAGTGTCGCCGCACATCAATAAATCACCATCTGAAAGCAATATTTATGCACTAATCAATGACAAGGTATTCAAAATTTAACCTTAGATTCAAAAATACCGTGGCATTTTATTCATTCCACCCTCTATCAGTATGTTTAGCTATTTATCATATCAATGGTCATAAAGTTCTATCCTTTTTATCTCCACTCTTTTTGAAAAAGGAAGGTTGAACAAATGGGTAACAAACAGTTCTTGTAGAAAAGATTCCTATCTACCTAAAATACCTCCATTAGGAGGCCATGTGTTCACTATTCGGAATGGACAAGGATTGATAAAACAGCCAATTCAAATATTTTTTTACAGTTACTTTAAATATGCATGACAACTCTCTTCTAAGATATTAGTACTAGCAAAAGAATTACTACCACTTTTCTGTAGTTACTTTTATGTCTTCTTCAATCACAAAAAAACAATATTTCAATCTTTATTACATTAAAAAAAAAATATATATCTACATCTTGATGTTATTATGCCGACCCATAATGTTTTCATTGATAACTCATCTACCAACCTATTTAGCAGCATGTCGGTCAGTGTTCATATTTGTTTTGTATTTGGCATTGTGAATTGTCCTGACCTGAGGGAAGTCCCTCATGAAAAAAGTTTCGCCTCTAGTTAAGAGATTGATAAATAATTCAAGAACTTCCTCTGTATTACATCTATTTTATCAATTGTGTTTCAAGTGGTTCATTTTTTTTTTATTTTCCAGCAAAGCAAAGAAAATTTAAACCGTTCAGCCAATGGGAAGAAGGAGCACATATCTCGACTCAAACAACCTTCCTCCAACAAAAAGATTCTTACGCCTCAGAATAACTAATTAAAAATCTGTAAGCTATTTTATATTTTCAAACTGTGAATTTATCGATAGGAGAAACTCTTCTAACAAAACAAACGCCACTGTCAATAACTAATGGTCAATAGTCTGCTGAGCGGTGTTTCAATTGATACTTGTATATGGCTGTCAATTGTTTATGGGTAAATGATGAATAAGTAAACATTAAATGAAATTATATTTTTAATATTTATACCCAATATATGTACTAATTATTAATTCCATAGAGCATCGGAGTATGGTATCTTTTCAAAGTGGTATCTCTTGTAAATATATCAATATTTCAATGGAGTATCGATGTTCTAATATCAATCTCATAAAAGTTTTACAAATACAAGTGACTGATGCAATAGAAAATGACTAACAAATGGAAGCTGTTGAAAATATGAGATCTGTAGTTTTGTTTTTACTTTAAAGACATGAGTACACTCATCCCTCGATTTATGCGGCCAGTAAAAATTTAAATTTTTACAATTGGCCGATAACTTAGAACATAGGCTCCCAACCTTTTTCGGGTGGCGACCCCTTTTCATAAAATCCATGTGACCCTCGACCCCCCATACAGTCCAGAAGCATACAAAAAAAAATTTTTTTAGTTGACTGTATAAGTTGGCGACCGTCAGGTTGGGAATCTATGACTTAGAAAATAAGGTTTTTGCCACTGATACTGTTATTGGGCATGCTGTTAAATTTCAGCGAGACTTTAAAAGCCTGTGCGCTCAATATCGTGAAATTTACAAAGATTTAAAAAAACATAACACACAAATTAGTTACAGACTATTTAATACGACGAGAAGAAGAGCCTACTGCTGGATTTGAATCCGATGATAGTAGTGATTTCGAGCCAACCAAAAAGAAAAAAATGATTGAATTAAAATATAGCAGTGAAGAAGCGGAATAATAAAATTACAATTTTATAATTATGCTTTTAACTCTAAACAAGTTATCGACTTATATCGAGCTATTAACACGGTGAAAAAATGGCAATGTATTTTAGTTCTACAAAATTATTTTTACAAATATAGTTGATAGCTATTTCGGCTCACGCCATCGTCAGATCTATGCTTAAACTAACATTTGTTTATCTATATATAGCTGTGCAGAAAAGGCACACAACACATTCTCTCTCCTGTTCCAACAGCCTAGCTTGTTACTTTAACACAATGACACTAAATTTTCAAAATTCTAGATGAAACAATAGGTGTCTATGACAATAAGATTATATGTGGGACGGAAGTGGTCCTTCTGGAAGCAAATCAGACCACCCCTTTGTACAACGGCTGGACAAGTGGCGATCCTATTATGTTAGTTTGTTCATTAAGAATCCTTTGTGATAATTGGTGTCTATTGATTTCCAGCTGTTCCAAAGCTGTCCTTCTCCGACCCTTACTATAAAGATGCAAACATTTAGGGGCTGAGTTTGAATTTATATTACAAGGTCGGAGAATGACGGCTTTGGAACAGCTGGAAATAGACACCAATTATCACAAAGGATTCTTAACGAACAAACTAACATAATAGGATTGCCACTTGTCCAGACGTTGTACAAAGGGGTGGTCTGATTTGCTTCCAGAAGGACCACTTCCGTCCCACATATAATCTTATTGTCATAGACACCTATTGTTTCATCTATAATTTTGAAAATTTAGTGTCATTGTGTTAAAGTAACAAGCTAGGCTGTTGGTACAGGAGAGAGGATGTGTTGTGTGCCTTTTCTGCACAGCTATATATAGATAAGTGAATGTTAGTTTAAGCATAGTTCTGACGATGGCGTGAGCCGAAATAGCTATCAACTATATTTGTAAAAATAATTTTGTAGAACTAAAATACATTGCTATTTTTTTACCGTGTTATAATGGAGTTCTACCAAGTGAATGCCAATTCAATCAATAAATCGAGCTATTAAATTTATTTCTTAATAAAATTCTCTTTTTTTATGTAGATATATGTGTATATACAATGTAGTCTTTATGTGGTTTTCCGGAACCTATCCCCTTGTTTTATATGAACTTGAAGTCTCGATTTACACGTTCTCTCTTGGAACGTATATACTGGGTAAATCAACGGATGAGTGTAATATGTTTTGTTCTACATAGCTTTGTTACTTTTTATTTGTCAATTAGATTTTAGTTAGTAATATATAAATCAAACGTGTAATTTTTTACCATATGTTAACTATAATTATTTTTAGATATTTTGACAACTTAAAAGTATTTTTGCTTAGTAAAATTAATTCTTTCACTGTCGAGTTTTAGAGTGTGAGATTGTAGATGTTTCAAAAATGATGTTTTTAATCCTGAAAAAAGTCCACCTGTTCCGCAGAAATAAACAAGAAAGATTTTAGTATAGCTATGCCTTACTGAAAAACTAATATAAAGTATTTGGTAGTATTTAAATTATAGATTTGACCTAATTATTATATTATTGCATTTTTATTTTCAGTTTTCCAATGCTTTTTATGTTGAAACAAACTTTGTAAATAATCTATTACGTCACCCCGTCCTTTATGAAATCATTATTTGCAACAAAAGAAGTCTCAAGATAATTATAATTTGCATTCCTTATAATAAATTTTGTAGATTTTTCTTTTTAAATGGTAATATATTTTTAACCATCACATGTTTTAATTCTATATTTTAGAAGTAAATGTAATTAAAGTATATTAATAAAAAGCCTTTTCACTAAGCATAATTTTTTTATTAAATAATCCTACTTTATTTATTCATAGATAATTCATTTTTTCAAGTTATGATTGTAATGATAGAAAACATTTAAATATACTTATATACAATATATAATTTGGTTCACTGGTTACATAGTATATTAATATTATTGCATTTAAGATTTTATCTTTTCAAATTTATAGTTATAATAAAAAGCATTTGCTTAGCCACAACAGAAAGTTTTAAAAATACATAAATTATCTGCAGTTGTCGGGAAATTTGCAGCTTGCTATCAACCCGATTTCAATAAAGAGTACAACAGACTAATTTCATAGAAATAAACCTTAAAAATACCTATGAATCTATTATCAACTATAAACAGACTATTCTGTAATTTTAATCGTACATTAAATACTGATGGGTTATTAACTATCTTTTTCATATATGGAACATTCCGATGAAACAATTTTCAATCTTCAGAATTAAAAATATTTTTTTTTTAATCTTCATTTTTCACAACCCAACATTTCTAAATAAATAAAAATATTAGGGAGACCAGAAGTAAGTCCATTATTTTTTTGCTGTTTTTTTTTTTGCATCAGACACGGCTACCATGTCCATACAAATATTGCAGCTACACTTAGGTTAGGATGTCAAGAGCAATGCATTTTGAGAAATTGAAATGAAAAGTTCTAAGGTTATTAATTTGGTAATAAATTGGATTTTTACAAAAAATGGCTAAAACTCGCGAATTTTCAGTTACTCTGTATTACATGATATTTTTTGATGCAGCAACATGTTATTTTTTTGTATTTGTATTAAAGTTAAAACTTCAAAGTGTTAATCTGATAAGACACATAAAATACTGAATGCTATTCTGAACTTCCACCAAAGACATCAATGAAATATACAGAGAAATGTTAACTGTCAACTGATGTCAATTGTGGTGGTTCATAAAATTTACCCTCTAAAAGGGATGTGTAGAGTATAAATTTGTATACCTGTTACCTTTGATTCAAAATTTTTGTATATATCAGTTGATAATGCTCGCGATGAGCGAAATCGATTCTGATCAAAAATATATTGTGGAAATAAGTACTAAAAAATGTGTTTTTATTATTTAAAATATGCCTTTCCACCAAGAAGTGACAGTTAACACCTTAAAAGTGTTAAAATCTGATCCTAGGCAAACTGTATAACTGTCTTGGAACAACAGAGACTTGATGAAACAATTACTGTGGAGGTTAACAATAAGAAAGAATTGATTGAGCCCACAAACAATTAAATTAAAAGTTTCTTCACAAAATAATGGATTTCTTTCCGGTAACCCTACGAATTACTCTTAGCTCTATAATAGCACAAGGTCAAAAAATATTTGTTGGAACCTTGTTTTAAAAGCAAGTTAGTGCCAGATGATCAAATTAAATTAATTTTTTTAAAAGTAATGTATGATAAGACTAATTTATGAAAATTGAAAATATTTTGGATGAGTACTGGAAAAGAGGTAATCGATATGTCATCAATTCTATTCTGTGTTCCTTCTTTAGGAAACGCATTATTTGGATGAAGTACTTTCCCTTGGAGTCTGTTTAATTGCATAATATAAAATTGATGAGACTAATTACAAATTTTTCATTGGATATGTCACTTAAGTTCAGAGTTTTATTGCTCCTCTATTCTTATGTGAATCTGCGTTCATGACATTTCCACAGGCTTAATTTTAACATTGTGCATTTCCACTGAAAATGCAATAAATAAGTGAAACCTCGATGAACCTAATCATTGCCATCTTCGAATCGAAAACTCAACATGGAAAATATAGAGGTAAGTATGTAATTCTTGAATGAAGACATTACATCACCATCATATTAATCGTAGAAAGTTTAAGGTGTTTCACATAGTCTGCGATGAGAACTTGATTCTCAAAAAAATACTTCAGGTTGTAAGATATTTCAAAGATTGTTGACACTGATGATTTGGTTGATCCAGCCGATAAAAGAAGAGACTTTAACGTAAACTCCAGGAACATCGACACGACCGCATCCGAAGCCCCAGGAAACCAAACCAGCCAATTCATAGAAGCCGTCGTCTTGACAGACCAATGGTCCTCCTCCGTCGCCCTAAAAGTGAAGAAATACACCATTTTTATACACATCGTGTAATCAAACAGTTATCGTCGTAATATGAGTATAAAGTCAAGTTCTTTCTAGAATTTGTGGAGGTTTTTTTCAACATAGATATATTTGTGACCAAAATTCAATGGTGAACAATTATTCAGTTTTATGTTGACTCAATTGGTAAAAAGTCATCATTAGGATTAAGTTTATTGCTCATAAAAAAAGCAATGTAATGGGTGTCATAAATATATTTATATGGTGTCCAAATGGAGGAATTTAGAATACGTTTTCCTATGAGAAATGTTTCTTACTTGGGTGATTGATGTCTCATTTTCAAGTATAAGTATAAGATAGTACTATTGGTAATTTAATTGTTCTAGCTATAGAAGGAATTTTAGACTTACCATAGCTTTCTTATTTCATTCATGATTCTCATATCAAAGTTATCAATTTTAATCTGTATCAAATTCTACAAATTTTGATTACCTTTTCATAATTGGAATTTTCCTACCTTTAATATACACTCTTTGACTCTATTTAATATTGTATAAAATGGTTTCAAAGAATTTTGGCACATACTTGGCAAGCATCATTTCCTTCTTCGCCGCCTGCACAAAAACTGCTTGCAGGAAGAATGAATATCTTTTCTGTGACTGCATTCACTTTTCTTATACACTCTGCATCACTCACAATAGGAATTTCTGCTTCCCGTACTCTCAGAGGAATAGGTCCCGCTTCAAAATATGCAAAAGAAAACATTATCTCTTACATACATTTACATTTTTATGCTTATCAAAATATTATTTACTCGATTTCGATGGGTGAAAAATAGGCAACATTTTAAATAATATAAAATAAGTGTATCCGATTCTTGATGTGGGCAGTAATGGTCTCTGGAGACAAAATATGGGTGTTTTGTTTATTACTGATTTACATAAAAATTTTACTAGTAAAGCTCTTTACTTGACAGATGTTGGTCAAGTGAAATAAGTATTATTAATAATCTTTAATTTTCATCTTTATAAATGTGTGGATAATGACTAATATTCTGATGATAAAAACTCACCTTCTCCCATATAGCCATAACCGGTGACTGTACATCTTTTGGCAGCGGCATGACTGACTCCTCTTGCTGGTAAGCAAACCAGGCAGACTCCTCCTTTTAGTTCCGCTTGACCGTGCAGTCTTAAAAGAGCTATATCGTTGTCCAGCGTTTGACTGTTATGGTTATGATGGATATATGTTGTAGCCACGCGAAGAGTTTGTGCACCTGGTGATCCATATTTCCTGGTCAGATCGTGGTCGCCCACTCGTACATAGATTGCATCTCCGGAACGTACAATGCTAGGAAGTTGATTTGAATTTGTATATCACTTACCCAATGCCCATTGTGGATATTTCAGCAAATAGAATTTTTGCAATAGTTGATTGTTAGCTTATACATTTCTGCTGTATTTAAAAAAATTAAGGATATAGTGTAAGAAGGAAAAGTGAACCAATTTTATAGTATTACACATTTTAACTTTTTCAGTGCTTTACAGTTCTCAGTTTTCAGCAGTTTTAGATATTTTTTTATAGTTATGAACTCAAATTTAGAAAAATAAATGTTTTTACATTATTAAAATAAAATATGGAAACAATACTGAGATCCAAAAATCATTCTGTTAACTAGAAGATTAAAGAAACTGAAAGAAATAATAATAAAAGGGGATATTGAAAAATTAATATATTTCCCATCAATTAATATTTTGGTGATCATCTGTATGCTTTAGTCTATTAATTATTCACCCTCAAGAATCCATTTAAAATATATCTTGTCTTTCAAATAGGACATGACTATCCTGATATTAATTGTAGCAGTCTTTGATGCACATGTTAGGCAAATTATACAGAAATCTATTTTACCAGTTTATTTTATTTAATCCAGTAGAGCATAGATAGAGCTAAATGTTTGTGAAACAATATCAATCAAAAATATTACTTATCGTTATAATTTACACTTGAAAGTTACTCACATGCATGCATGACCTACACATTAAGTTCTCCATTCATACACTGGTGCGTGTGAGGCAAAGGACTGGTTAATAAAATTTTCATATGAATGTATGTACAGCCAGTTCTTGAGCTACCACTGTGTTTACTACAGCTATGAATGTTTTGAAAACAGAACAGAATCAAACCCAAAGTTAGTTGTTTGTCTGTAACACAATATTTTTTTAAAAAAGTGCTACTACTAGTAGTTGCTATCAATTTCCTGTCATATCGGCCACTTTAAGACTCTTTATTTCAATGTTATGTGATTTTTTCAACCAAAATAACTAACTTTGATAACTGTCACTTCTTGATAAGAAGGCATGATATTTAAAATAATAAAAAAATAACTAATACAATCAAACATTTTTAATTTGACCATTGCTACATTTGATCCCTTAATTTTAATGTACTAGTAAAATTTTTGAAACTCCTACATCTATTTTAAATAATAAAAACGCATTTTTTTTTAGTACTTATTTCCACAATATATATATTGTGGAAATAAGTACTAAAAAAAATGTGTTTTTATTATTTAAAATATCATGCCTTTCCATCAAGAAGTGACAGTTAACACCTTAAAAGTCCTACATCTATATTTCAAAATTAAGAATTTAGTATAGAAACATCTAAGTGATATATAAACAAAACATATTTTTTGTCTGCCTCTCATAATTTCTTTTGTTACAAAAAATGAGCCTTTTTTTGAATGGATATTAAAAAAAAGTCATCATTTTCTTCGCAATCTTTCAACTGGAATGTTTGCCATATTTGCCATTATTTGTAGAATTAGTTTTTTCAGATGTCACTGTAGTATCTACAGCTAAGATATAATAAATTTACATAGGTTGTATATTATTTTGAAATTATAGTTCTAGAATTTATTGAATATACTGAAATAGATTTTAATTGTTCTTACTTAGTAACACAATGCGCTGCCGTCAACACCCATTGAGTGCCAATAAGTGCCGCTCCACAGAGATACTGATTAAGCGAATTGATGAGTGCTACTTGCCAGCACCATTCGCCGTGTTCACCATCCTCACCTCCGACAACACGGCCGACACGCCGGCTTTCATTGGAGTGTATCTTTGAATTCTCCAATTTAGAGATTTGGAGATCAGTCTGCGAAAGATGACTCTGTCTGGAGGAACGAGAAGTGCCTTTAACGCCGCAAACATATTTGCTATAAACTGGGGCTCGTAGAGTGGTTGTAAGTGATCCCAATTGCTGCTCTGGGGAAACTGAAAAAATAAAAGTAATCAATCAGTTATATAATTTGAAAAATCTATAATCTATATACCAAAAAGTAAGTAAGGTTTTTATTGATCAGGGCAATTTAACAGGTAAACATTATGATACACATTGATTTGATAATTCTCCATTATTATAATAAAAAGAATAATTTAGTTGACAGTTATTTCAACATACCCCATCTAATCCAGCATGGATAAATTTTTGAATTTACATAATGCTTTTGAAATGGTAGACATATTATAACAGTATTCTTTGGTATAATGTGAAGAATGAAGTTAGTACATAAAAAAGAAAATGCTCCGTAGTTGATTGCATGTGATATTAAATCTTAAATAGTATATGAACTTGCCTGCGGTCACTGCCATTGTAGCCACTGTTTGTGGCGCAAGTGTGGTAGTTGGCATGACAGTATCGTTTCTTGCCATAGCTGTTGCTGCGGTGTTTTCTTGCTTCAGACCTATCACCTCTTGAATCCTCGTTTTGGGAGCGCAACACTGAGTGCCAACTTTGCGGCACTTAAACAAGTCTGTCATTTCCGCATTCCCTGAAAGCATACAATTACATATTTTATTTCAGGTACTAAAATAAAGTTGGAAATTTTTAAGAATTAAATTTCATTTTTGATGGTATTCGTTTGACTAAAAAATAGCTTATTTCAAATGTTCGATATATTGACATTTTTTGATATTTATTTTGTTTTTTATAAGATTGAAAATAAATATAAAAATACATCATTATATTTTTTCAGCTAGCTTTATCTTACCACTAATAGATGTCAATAGCATTCGTTATTTTCGAAAATATGAACAAGTTTTCAGAAATATTTTCATATTTTAGTATTTGTCATTCATATATATTGCCTTGGGTCACATTTATTTAAATACAGAAATATGCTGCTACACATGTTAAGCATAATTCCAATGAATAATAATAAATCTGACATAAGGATCAATTTATATACATTTTTCAAATATTACTGCTAAAGTTATTACATTTTGGTAAAAAAAAAAACAGTGTTATAAAGAACTTACTGAAGCATGTAAAAGACAGATATGACACGATGCATGATCCTGGACATTCCTCTCTTTGATCCTGAGGAGTTCTTTGAGTGGGAGCATGCGTAGTCGGTCTCTGGGTTGTTGGCCTGGGTCTAGGAGCCGGCGGTGGTCCTCGGGTATTATCACAACATACGCTGCCACGCTTGCAGTTTGAGGTGTAAGGAACAAGCACTGATGGTCTCTCACAAAAAGCAGCCATTATGCTCAGTAGACAGAAACCTGGACATCTGGGTGCTGGGGGCTGCAAAAAAAGAGAAAACATATTATTTCAAAATAAAAAATTTTGACACGGTAAAAAAATAGCAATGTACGTTAAAACATAGTTCTGACGATGGCGTGAGCCGAAATAGCTATCAACTACATCTTTAAAATTTTGTATAACTAAAATACATTGCTATTATTTCACCGTGTTATAATGGAGTTCTACCAAGTAAATGCCAGTCACTAAACTTTTTTGTGTTATTTGTTGACACAAATTTAAAACCTGTAACATCTTAATTGAATTGTTACAAACTTTGTACGATTCCAGATGTTTTGTTACTAACGACCCGGGTTTCGTCTTTCGGCATCTTCAGGCATTCTATCACATGGATGCAACAGAACTGACGAAATTCCATCAAGCACCTTCAGTCGATATCATAAATTATACCTATAATATCTATCCAATGGTTTTATAATTTTAAAGATTAAAATCTTAAGTAATATTCGTTCAAATAAAACCTTACTGGTGTAGTGGGTCTCGGTGTTGTGGTAATCCTGGGAGGAAGTGGGCCATCACTGACAGCATTCGTAACACAACAGCTTTCTTCTCCTGGGCAGTCGGCATCGGCATCGATGTTATCACAGAAAAGAGCGAAGAGTCCATTGACGCATTCTCCGGGGCAAGTTCGACCTGGACGAGGTGCTGCTTGAGGAGGATTGGGCTGTTTAGGTCTCGGGGCTGGTGTTGTGAGCTGCTATTTCAGAAATAAAATAGAATAATATGTTATCAAACCCAATAATATTTTTCACATTGGCAAATATTTTTTAAAACAAATACATATTGACCGACCGCTATAACAGTGCGACCAGAAATGCGGTGGATGATTTAGCTAAATTTGAAACCACTGTATATAGCGAATGAAAAGACCGCGAAAATAAAAAGTAAGACGATTTTTATGAACATTGAAACCTATTCTAGATTAATATTTTTATGTAAAAGTATTTATGGAATAGTAGGGAATTTAAAATTTTCGAACTGTAGCAACTTTTGTGTCAGACCGGAAATGCACACAGCGCTACGTTTCCACGCGCATAAGTAGCGTGGTCGACCTATATTTTTAATTCAATGTTAGCAACTATTTCCATTTTTGATAATTATAGTATAGATGCTGCAGAAAGCTTAGGTGACATTTTCTTTTTGCGGATGCCTAAAAAAAGGATTTTTCAGTTGGATACATCTTTAATGCTTGTCCTAATTACACTAAACCAATATGTAAAAACTGTTTCATTGATATCCACGAGTGATTAAGTTCCCCTGATATTTGATTCTTGGCAAAAAGCGGGATAGAAAATTATGTAATGATCTAGATTAGAAGTAATCAAGTTTATGAATTTCAATGCCATAAATTATCTCTACAAACAATGTTCAGGTTTAAATATATTCAAAGAGCAGCAGGAAATCTCATTTCCAAAATGTTTCTATAATGTTAAGATATTTATTTTACTTTCGATAAATTTAGATTTACCACGACAGCTGTCGAGGATTGAGGCCTGGCGGATGAAGTCTTGAGTGATGAATCCGTCGGTCGGGCATTTTTGCTGGGCACGACTAGACTGTCAGGTGGATTGTTTCCGTATTCATCTCTCGGCACACAGCACCGGAGACCACTCTTGCAGAGATCTGGTGTAGAAAGATATGCTTCGCAATATTCGGCAATTCTATCAGCTACGCAAACTCCAGGACACGTCTTTACTGAAAATCATACAAGTGATTTTTTTCAGATTATATATAATATTTTTTGGCAGCATTAGCGTATTTTTTTACTATAATCCTATGAATCAAAACGCTATTGAATGCCAACTTCCAATTTTAACTTATTAATTCCTCGGTAATGTTTTTTTTACTCTTTAATAAGCTTCGAGATACATATTCAAGTATTATTTTTAGGAACCGAATATAGTCGATTCAATTTTCTCATACTAAAGAACCCACATGCTCTATTGTGGAGAAACTGCAATCTATTCCAAAACAGACATTTCAATCTAATATTGGCGCTCATTTAATGATGTGACATTGAATTATTATTTTTTTGTTATTAGTAAACGAATGATTTTCCAATCTAAATTATACGTTATAAGTCGTAGACCAATGTGTAAAATAATATTTCATAAAATATGAATATATATATGGAACTTCCTTAAAAAATCTCACGACAGTCTGGATAAATATTTTCTTCTTTTAGATAATTTCAATAAAAAAACAAAATAACATTGTTGTTTATTTTTTTGCAATTGTTATAAATTATGAAAGCGCGAGAGTTTGTGTTTCATATTGCCATATTTGTGAAAACAGGTTTGCTAACGTTTGTACATACCTACACAATATTACTCTAAAATAAAAATAAATAGCACAAAAAGATCGTACCATAAAACTTATAATTTGAATCAATACTTAAAGCCTTAAAGAATGGAAACCATTTTCTATCAAACTGCGTTTAAAATCTACTATAAAATACAATAGAATAAGTGCGCAGTTGCATTCACAATTAGTCCGGTCATTTATTTGGTTCGTTAGATGGGAGGTCTATTTTTTTAGAATTAATCCTGTTTTGCGCGGCAATTATGATGCACACGTTGCTTAGATAATGGTGGTACCTAATAATTACCACTGTCTTTCTTGTTGTTTTGTTTCTCTGGTCTTGAGGTCGTTGTCGGTGCAGGAGTTGTTGTCGCGACGGAAGTATCGTGTACTTCACTCGATGATGTCTCGTCAGCTGACTGGTCAGATGGCCTCTTTGATACGGTTTCATTGACTAAAAAGGACGAAAAAAATAAGTGATTTTGTCGTATATTTATAAAAATAATTGCCCTAGGCTAGTGATCGGCAAACTGCGGATTGTTGCACCCTTGAGTTGAGTATGGCTCAAATAACAGAAAGTATGGAGCAAAAAAATAAAACTACAACATACAAACTTGACTTAATCAAACTTTTCAAGGAGATGAAAGGCCATTGTTTACATAAGTGTTCCTTTGTCATTTGAGTGATTTAATTTTATCAATAAATAATATCGTTTTTAATTATTATATGAAGTAACATAGCTTAGCAAATACTTGAAACTTAAAGTTGGGAAGGGCGACCTCAGTAAATGTACCTCAATCAGATTGAGGAACTTTTTAGCAAAAGCCAGTTTACAAGTACCTTAATCAAGTTAATAAGAATGTGCCTACCTATACACATCAAAAGAAATTTCAGTCGTTATATATAATAGTTAACTAATGAGTTTGCTGACCGCCGCCTAAGGCCTAGCAACCGCAATATATATATATATAAACAATTTTATATAAATTTCATAGTACTCAAGACAAGGTAAAGAAGGGACGTGCTACGATAATGGAAAATCTCTCATAACAGAAGGATGTACAAAATACAATACGTAGGTTTGAAAAAAAAATAGTTGTCTTTCTTTTGGATTCTTTGGGTCTGTTTCGCATTTTAACCGTAAGGAAAGTACTAAAAAACTTCCATTATAAATGAATTTTTAATTACTGAAAAAACACCAGTTCTTTTAATATCTATAGAAGAGGCTTTCGAATATTTTGTGTGTGTTACTTTTATTTTATAATCACCAAATTACTGTACTCTTTTATATAATACATACATTTATAATATACTTGTAACAGCACTAAAAAAAACTGATTTTGGATACAATTGTGCTTTTGCGTTGATTAATACATTGTAATAATCGCATGCAACAAGGCTTGGGATTCTTGCTAGCGAGAAATTCGAGAAATTAATATAATATTTCAATTTGTAACCAAACCTAACATTAACAGAATTAAATCTAGTAATCAACTGATCGCTTACCGGGAGCTGAGTCGATACAACACTTCATTGAAGGATTGGGACATTGCACGTCTTCGAGGACATCGTAGCAGATCAACGTAGCTAAGGCGTGCACGCACATACCAGGACAATCTTTTGCATCTAAGGTAGAGTCTAACGTATCTAGTAGACCTGTGGAGAAGAGAAAACACAGTTTATTGCTTAGTGTATTGACGCAGTATTCAATATTCGTTGAATTATCATTTGGGTTCACTATCAACTTTTTAAGTACGAATTAATACAATAAAGATTAAACATTCATGTATTTAAGGTCTATTCTTCCGAAATTGACTGATACCCCTTAAGTTAGCCCTCATGAGACGCGTTAGCTTCTGGAACCAATTTTACATCTGAAAAAAAGATTGATTATATCATCGATTATTTATTTAATTCATCCAATGCATAATAATTTTGCGAATTGTATTTTGTTTCTTATAGTTACAAGTATTGTTACAGTTTTATTTTTGTGAAAATAAATCCATCATGTTTGTTTTTCATATAATTTTTATCATATATTATAATTAAATTCTCTTTTTACTTTTATTCTTTTTTCGAGTTTTTTGTAATCATTTAAAATAGTAAACTACATTTGAATCAATGCTAACTTTAATCTTGTTCTATATTATGCACAAATAAATATAGAGGCTCGATGTCTAGGTTTTGAATCAGAACGCGATTTGTGTGAAAAGATGATTTTAGTATATCTTCCCAACGTGTTCTTTCCACTCGGAGACGGGTCTGTCACTCTTTCGTCTAGAGCGGATAATTGAAGACGTTATTTACCATAATCAGCGGTGGCATATCTGCCATGTTGCCTACAAGTGGGCCACGTATGCTGGGTATTTGTTGGAAAATATAAAATTCAGTAATATTATCTCCAGTGAGGCATTATGTATTGATAAGAAGTGTTCATAAATAATTTGAATTATGAGGCATATTCCTAGTAAAGACCCGAAATTTCATCAAAAATATAATATATGCTTCTGACTCCTGGTCTTATTTAATTTATAGTTGAAAGAAACATTAATATTGTAATGAGATATATAATTAACTCTACACTATATGATATAAATAGGATCTTATTGTTATATATATGACTGGCATTGAAAACACGTTTGGTTTAAAAGCGAATGAATTTAACTAATTAAAATTCAAAACATTCAACGATATATTTCAAAAATTTCACTCGATTGAATTGCAACCGGACTGGAGAAAGTCTATAATAACAAATCGTATGCGTTCGTCTGTACCATAATATTAATTTAGCATGCGAATGTTGTATTGTCTATATTACTTATGCATGATATACTGCAGACACTCGTAATTTATTAATCGACCATGAATTATGCCCCTTATATGTGTTTTAATAGACATAGGCATTTGGTATTTAACTCTTTTAGTAAATGCGCCATTTAAACTTTTATATGTATTCTAGTAAGTTCAAAAAATTTTCATCAATAATCCTTAATAACTATTTGTATATATTGTACATACTGTAAATGTATATTTTGTGTACAGACATGCATACATATGTAAATAAATACCTAATGAGTAAATTATACAATTTAAATTTTTAGTGTCCAATTTGATTTGGAAAACGTCCTATTTGAAATGTAAAATGTCCAATTTGAAGTGTAAAACGTGTATTTACGAATACAGTTGTATTATTTATAACATAAAATTGTTTATAAACAATTCAATTTATATATTATTAACCAATCCAATCTTAGTGACATAACAACCCATTAATAATCATTCTACAAAAAATCCACAGATGCACGGTATAACACCTTACTTTGTGAAAGAGTAATGTGCTTTTTAATACCTATCATTAAATTTCTGCTGTTCGAATATTCATAATATTAAATTGAATTAATATAACATTATTAGATAACGCTTGTTATAGCTATGTATTTGGAAATACTTCAATGCTTCCATAAATTTTATTTTAGTTAGTTAAAAGAAATCCAGTGGCGTATTACCTTGCGAGCGTAATATGTGCGAGCTTAGGGCTTCCGAATCGTAGAGGCCTCAAAAATATTTTGAAGTCTATGAATTTTAACAATATCGCGACATTTGCTTTTGTAAATACAAGGATGATGAATCTAATATTTTTTAATGTATGCCTTCGTTGGAACACTGTCGTAATTAATAATAATATATTTGTAATTGAAAGAGATTACAATCGGGAAATTTCATATAAAATTAATTTAATATCGAATATTAAAATGTCTTAGTTACTGAAGTAAAAAAAATGTTCGACTGTTATAATATACCTCGGGTATATTAAAGGAGTAATACAGTAACAGTAGTGTATATTCATAACTTTTTTTAATGCAAATATAAGCATTTTTCCCATCTTCCATTAGGCTTATAATTTTGAAAGCGTCACGATTGCAAACTCATACGCTCCCAGTTATTATTTACGTAGTAGAAATCGTTTTTTTTCTTTCAATTTTTTGCGGTTGTCGTCTGACAAGTTAATACCGAATACTGTTAGGCCGATCGATTTGTCGAGAGATTTGGGTATTTTTTTTCATATTTTTTTCTTATCCAAATGATCAATATTGCTATTTTTCATACTGTATGTTGTAGTTTTAAATTCTGTTAATATCATATAATTTGTCAAATATATGACGCATTTAAGTCATCTACAATGCCATATACTGTCTTTTTACTTTTACAGTAAGCAAATATGCTAAAATTATTGCACAGTACGGTATTTAATTTTATTGAAAAAAATACGCATGTCACGTAAAGATTTAAATAGAGGAACGTTTTTGACTCGTTCATACCTCTATATATCTAATGAAAAATAAGCGATCATGTTGTGTGAATTATACTCTTATTGAACTTTATGCCTCGTCAAAATTATTATTATGCAATGGTCATTGCGGGAACCCCAGATATAGCGAGTACAACTTTTAGGTCACAGGCCTCCTCTTTCGGAATTCAAGCGTAACTGTTTTTAAATTCTTCTGTGCCAACTAACATTCTAATACGCATAATTGTCGCTTACAAGTTTTTATTGTTCCTAGAAATAAATAATCACTTTTATTTTCCTCTTTTTTTTTGTTTTCAGGAAGAGTCTCTTGGACTTTGTATTATTTAAGCAAACGTATTAAACAATTTGTCACATAATTTTATTAAACAGTATTTAGCTATTAAGAATATTACCACAATTGTGTCGTGATATTGGAAAAGTGTTTTTTTTATATTCTCCGTACACCACTGATGTGAAACCATTAAAACTGTATGAAAAATATTTTACCATATAAATTCAGAGTAAATTTACGAAAAATATCAGAATTGGATAACAATAATTTGATTAAAATGTCAAAGATACATATCCTCAGGGCCAGGTAATCCTTTTGCAGGACCGAGTTCCAACGAATGCAAAAATAGAGTATTCTATTCTATCACGAACGTGTTAAACTGTTACCTACTATAATAAAGGTTCCCAACCATTTTTGGTTGAAAGGGACCGTTTTTGTTTGAATCGCATAAATTTCACATTTTAACGACAAACATAGTCGATGATATCCTTTGAAACTTTCAAATATTTTTTACCGCCAAACGTGGCTGGACACTAGCTTCCAAGCAAAGATTGGAGCATAGAGCCACCGCACTGTACTCTTGGAGGCAAAATTCAGTGTGTGAACGATTTCGTTGCAGTATTAAAATCTGTAGACCCGCAATCAAATGGACGAAACCATAAAAGCACCGTTTTAAAACCAAACCACCAAAAGTTTATTTAATTAACGAAAACGGTTAAAATATGTTATTTTTTTGTTCAGATTTTTTTTTTTTTTTACATATAATTGAAATATACTGCATTTCAAAAAAAAAGAAATAATCATATTTGAACATTCAAGAAAAATGTCTTATTATAATGTTTATTCAAAAAAAAAAAAAAAACTATTTTGCATGGAAAACTCAATAAGGTATTTAGATTTTGTGCGAATTTTTCCCCGAATTAACTAGTTGACATTAAGGGAATTATGTAGTTTTTATGTTAGAATTCCTCTTCATTACGCTAAAAATATTTTACTTAAAAATATTATTTCGTTGCGTTCCACCGTTCATTTTATAGCTAATGTGGCCCTTCACAAAAAAAACCATAGCTTGGTGTACTACTTTTTATATAATGATAATATGCTTTGGCATGATTGATTCGTCTTTCCAATTTTTTAATTACGTTATATAATTAAAAGCAAGACGGACGAAAACATTAAGCGATGCGAAGTAAAAACAAAACACAAAAAAGTATTCTCGCGTCAGACACTGATGATTTATGACTATAGCATTACAAGTCATATGAATGAAGTATATGTGAGCTGACATTAAACAAACTATATAAAAATTGCAGTTATTATGGACTTGCAATTTTATTTGGCCATCGAATGACCGACATCTAATACTTGGGTGACCTAAAACCACCGAAACAAAATCGTGTGAACTGGGTCTTGTCTACTTGGCGAGATTTATAAAAAGTGTTGGTTATTTAACGATGTGTTTCCACTTAAATTATATATTTGCTTGGTTTATTCAACGGATATATAGTAATCAAAACCTCTGTGATGCAATGTTTTGTATTTTTATAAATAAAAATATCAGATTTATTAAACTTTTATTTATTATAAAATTTCTGAAACCTTAATATTTTTCAATATCTTCCCTTTGGGAAAATTTCTTCGAATATAATTAAATATTTTTGATAATTAAGTAAAGAGAACGATTTTTTTATGTAACTAGCGGTACATTCCATGAATTTTTCGAATAGGCGCATTACTCCACACCAGTCGAATTCAAAACCTTGATCAAAATAATAAAAAAAAAAAAACACCTCTGAAACATAATTATGGCATTTGTGATAATTTTGTTTATTTTCAAGTTTATAATGATTCCCCTACGATTAGAAAAAATATTCTTCTCTTCATTGTATGAATTTTTCTTAAAAAACTTTAATGCAGTTTATTTTGTTGTTCGTAATCACATTGATTAAAGCGATAAAAAAACATTAAGCTACTATAGATTAATGAAATATTTACTGTTCAATAATTTAAGTTTACTGCGTTTTCATGATCTTAAAAATGGTTTCTCAAGAATTTGTGTACATATTTACGCTGCTTCTCTGATAAAATATATTATAATATATCGCAAGCAGTTTTTAGCACTATTTAGTAGGAATTTAAAGCATTCGAGAAACAATAAGAAAAAATACATGAAGAAAAATAATCAAATTTACAGACACGCTTGCAAAAGATAAAAGAGATTTTTAAAAGGCATTATTTTAAAACACGTAATTTAATATCATTACGCAATCGAAATTTTTCTAATTTCAAGATTTTAGTTGATGCTTTTATTCGGAGCTATTTCACACATTCCATTGTGTTACACCCTAAATAGGTGCTTACTTATTTCTTATGGTAAATAGAAACGACTTTTTAAAACAATATCTTGATGGCTACATTTTTTCATTTTTTTATTAAGTTACCTTCATGTTTTCTAAATATTTCCAACAAAATGTATTGTAAATATGAACGCCATTTGTTCCGCTGAAACTATCTAAAAAACGCTTTCAATAAAAAAAATTATAATTCTCGTGGATCTAAATGTTCTGTTATTTTCATTCATTCTCTGTTAAGCTATGTAGAGAATATTTCAAGACTGAATATTTCGAATATTGTTTTAGTAATGTAGGTAAACAAGCATATGCACAAATCAGGCTATATTTTAATAAATAAATTAGAGTGTATACGACAGTTTTACATTGCTACAACAGACTTATAAGTCATTTATCAACACGTCGCAAACAGCCGTCTCAAAAGCTGAGACGATATCAGTCAGTGGATTGTATACCATTATAAAAAAATTCTGTCAAGTAAAGGTAAAAAAAATCAATAATAAATTACGTAAAAAGATTTTTCCTGTTTGCACTTGGTAGTTTGAAGTTTACCATCAACAAAAATCAAATGAATGCATTGTGAATTGATATAAGACAAAAGTTATCTTCGAAATGTTTGTGACACATAATTCCATTTTCAGTTGACGTTATCTATGATAGAATCAGTGTTTCCGGAAAATTTTCCCTTTTATTTTTCTCATGGTGCTATGAATTGTCAACGTTATTATTTTAAGATGATTCAAACTGATATGCAACAGTCTAGAACGTTTCCCTCATTGTTTCGCAATTAACCAAATAGGAACATAATAAGTTTACTCTGAATATTTACAAAACAATTGTTTTCACTTGGTAAACCACGCGTTTTTAATTGCAGTGAATATTAAAATGATTGCCATCTTGTTATGATAACGCCTATTGTCTTATCCAGGAAGACAAAATCTCGAACGCTTGCGATTAAATGTACGTAGATTGCTTACATAAATATTACATATGTTCTTAATCACTTCTGATATTAAATACTACATAATAAAAAAATTTATGAGACATATAATGTTAAGAAGCAATACATTATATTATCTGTAGTTTTATCAAAATTTTGTAAGAAAAAAACGACTTTATACGGTTAAAAATAGTAACTAACTTGACAACGAAAGCGTCCAATACTTTCATATTATTTTTAATGACAACCCCTTTTTGACATTGAAAATGGATCATTGTATAAATATGAATTTAAACACATTATAATACCTACTAATAAACTATTTGAGAGTTTCGTAAGTAAAAAAAACTGACGACTAAATGATTTATTCTTCGATTAACTTGTTATGTTTGTGATGAAGGAAGTAAGAGATCTTAAATATCAACTATTTCTTCATCTTAAGTGTCAAATTATAGCCACTATTTGTATCGATGGGCATTGCTGGACATGTGTAAGTAAATTCGCTGAAAGTTTTTAAAATGTGTAGTCATATTAACACAATGTTTGCGGGCACTTTTAATTTTTTTAATAGTTAAGGCAATCAACATGTACTCTTAAAAAGTTTTTTTTTATTTTACGTTGGATGTAAAATGTGTTAATAACGTCTATATAAGTCCTTAAGAAGTGAAATGAGCCAAGTAAGAAAATTGTGAAATTGATTATTAAAAGTATTCATTTAATTAACTTCCAACAAGATTTTCCATCACTAAATTCATATTTTTATTACAAAATAAAATAATAATTAAATATCTATTTAAAAAGCACGATTTTCTGTTATGATTTAATATGACACGTAGAATACAATAACGTATCTAACTCTTTCGTTTCAAAAATATTTGTTGGCCCACTTTTCTTCTCATCGGCTCATATATTTAATTAAATTCGAATAATAATTTAAATAAAAATAAGAATATTTAAGTGAATCTGACATATTTCGTTTTTGATCAAACTATAATCTAGTATGTATAAGCTGTCAATTATTTTACATCGGTTAGTAAGTGAATAATGAAAAACAAACGAAAAAAAATACGTTTAACGGTGCGTATTTCAAGTGTACCTCTATATTTTAATTGATTTTCTAGCAGACGCATATTTTAACACAAATACAACTTGTTTTCACTTGTGTTTTTCCAGAGGCGTTTTATTAGTCAAACTATTTAATATTAGGAGAATGACTGCATAGTTTTACACCAAATTTAGGTACAAACAAAAAACAAATTTTGAGCAGTCTAAAATTAAGAAAACTTTACTAAAGCTTCGATCAATTTTAGCAATGTAAATCTGGTTTTTAAAAATATGAAAATATTGTTCATTACATACATGAAATGTGTTTTACCGTTATCATACAGTAGTGTTAATATTTATATTGACAAAAATACTATTTTTATTATGATATTTTACGAAAACAATAATTTTATTACACTCACCCAAGCAATATTGTAACACAAGCCATTAGATATCGGAAAATAATCAGGATAAATTTGATTATATTTTATGACAAATATTAGGAGCATTAAAGAACATTGAAATAGCACTGCTGAATATATACAACATCAACCATCAGAACGCTTATCACGTTTTAGGAGAATACTCCGAGGTGAATGTCGAACGAGCATAGCTGATATGGTTCGTTCTCACACAAACCCAATGGCCTCATGCTAAATCTGAACCATAGCAAATAATGTGGTATATCGTAAATTTTGATTCAATCACGAGAGGATTAAAACTTTTCGTCATAGCTGACTCTCAATGTACATTTGGATGTACAGGACAATTAATATCACGTTAAACTGACTGAGAAAGTCATATTTCTTGATCTATTTATCTAAAGCACAATAGAACATGGTTAAAAGATGTCGTCCAACTTGATCGAGGCTACGAAATCTATGATAAATATTGCTTATTTTTATTAGTATTGCGTTATGGAAGGCAGCTGTGAAACAATAATTGCGCACGTATAACTTGCACTCAAACTGTATCTAAATTTAAACCTGTTAATATTGTAATGATGTGTTTTTTTTCGTCTATTTATACGTCTCTATATATATTTTAAATAACAAAAACACATTTTTCAGTACTTATTTCCACAATATATTTTTGATCAGGACCGGTTTCGCTCATCGCGAGCATCATTTGATAATCCTCGCGATGAGCGAAACTGATCCTGATCAAAAAATATATTGAGGAAATAAGTACTAAAAATGTGTTTTTATTATTTGAAATATCATGCCTTTCCATCAAGAAATGACAGTTAGCACTTTAAAAGTGGTCACTACATATTTTTTTAACAATGACCTTTTCTTTAATATTTAATTCATATGAAATAAGATTCCAACATAGACCAGTATACAATAATTTAACATTGTTCTTTGTTTCTCTTTAATTTCGAAATTAATTTCACATGTTTTTTATGTTTGTTTGATACTAGCTATATTATATTTCTACAATTGGTAACAATTCACAATGCGGTTGTTGAAATTATCTTGAGCTCTTCCAAGTTCTCATAATCGAATCGTTGAAATCCATTTTTTTAGTTTTGTTTTAATGCATAACATTTTAAAGATTAACGATGGATCATAATAAAATTTTACATACTAAAAAAAGCATACATTTTTATTACTATTTGACTATTTATATGGGTTCATATTGCGCATTTTTTATATCTGTCCATGTAACACATTAATTCACTACATAGTGGGTTTCTAGTAAGAATCACTGAAGCAGTTTGTTATCGTTTCATATCCTAATTGAATTGAGCTGCATTTATATCGAAACGAGAATTTACTGCACATTTTACAGCTACGTTGATTCGCTTTAATTAAATTATTAAATTATTTATTAATTACGGTTATGTTAATTTCTTCACTGGTAGTCACACTCTAAATGATTCATTCAATTTTAAGAAAATTTATAACCCTCCGATCGAAGAAAGAAAGTCAATAATTATTATTCATAACTAACGGTCACCGCGTCATATTTTCAGAGTGAACAAAACCGTATGAATACAGTTAGGCATAATTTCCACACACATTTTGCGTGCTACAATGTCAATAGCAATATTTATTATCACTCAAACTAATCAAATAATAGGCTTATTTAATAATAAATAAAAATCGGTATTTTAAAATAAAAGTTTTTATCATATATATTGATTAATTTTGACTATTTTAAAAATTTCAATCAATCTTGCATTTCGTTCGAATCTTAAAAGGTCGTGTGAATAACATTGCAAGTAAACGCATTATTATATTTACTTGACCCAAAAGATACAGTTTTAAATAAACACTTGAATGACAAGTAAATTTAAAAGTAGGGTAATAAAAAATTGCAATAATAGATATATTGGTAACTGTAAACTAATGGTTTGTTGCTAATAAAATGTTTTTTTATTTGAAAAAGAAGAAAACAATGCCTTTTTTACTGTATTATAATGGAATGTTATCAAATAACTAAGATAACCAAAATTTACACACTTAAAACTTCGAAATATGACAGAAAAAATTAAAATCTTATTTATTAGATACTGTTTCATATTTTAATATAAACGGTAGACCCAGAGGCGAAATACATTACACTACTTTTTATTTGATAATAAATATATTTTTATAATATTCTTACACTATATTTACCACCAGTTAAAGATTTGTTTGATTGATAGTGTGGAAAAATTTATAGATATATATATTTTTTATAGTTTTTTATTTTAATACCTGACAAAAAACTGCCAGCAAAAGAGTCGTCTTGTGAATTCGCCATCTGCAGAACCGCTCCTCCGGTCACCAATAAAACCAGCCAAGGTATCATTTTATTTTTTGGAAATAGTTCACTGAGTCACTTTGATCCTTTCAAAAACAGTATTTCACAAATCTCACGGAAATTGACGATGCATATTCATGCCGTGTTTTTCACTCACCAAAAAAATATCAGACAATTCATTTTTTAAATAATAATACACCTTAATGAATATTTGAATTTATTTAATCGTTTCAACGTTGGTATAGTGTTAAAGCGTTGGTGTTATCCAGATAGTTGTGGCGCTTGGATACTGCGATCGTATGTAACTAACTGTACCGTAAGCATGGATGATCAAACTGGGAAGACTATTGCGCGATGAAGGCTCGTCGAGTACTGTATTAACGCGATGTATTCTTATCGAGACGCGGTGCCGGTTAGTTTTGTTCCGGTGAGCTCGACCTGAAGTCGGGGCAGTGGGACAGCACACGAGCGACGTCGATGAGGTGCGAGAGCCGTGTCGGCGAACACCCATAGAAACTTTTTAACAGAGTAAAAACTATCTGCATGAAAAATGTTTGATTAACTTTCTTTTTTACACTACCATTACAAATATAGAACGAGCCCTTATTGATAAATGGACTAAACAAAATTACGATAACTCAGTAATATGTACAGATGTAAACAGAAAGTATAACATATCAAGGAATTGAACATGGAAAGTTAATCGATCTCACAGATTCATTCGATTCATAAAACTGTATAAAGAAATTAAATTCTTCCTGATGACTTAATTCCCTGAGTCATCTGTTTTCTTGCTCTATAATATAATTGAATTACATGTATGCATTAATGGCACAGCAGTGTTACCGTGGAAAGTAAGTTAATCGCAATGATCATAATATTTTCATAGAGGTGAACGATTAACTATTGGTGAAACTAATTGATGGTTATTTTTATACACATTTTCATCTACATTGAAAAACAAAATCTGGGCCGTATGTGACAAAAAATGAACAGTTTAAATTAAATAGGGAAGTTTTGTCAATATTTAGCGTAATGATAGTAGATAACAAAATAATAAAATATTCCAGAACTAGTTAGTATCTTCTAATAAAACCATCAAACGACTAGATTTTAACTAATTCCTCTAATGATTTATTTGCATTGAAATAAATGTATTTTAGCCATAATTAAGTATAAAAACTACAATTTGAAGTTATATATAATATTTTTACAGCAAGTCATTCCTGCTATCACTTTAAAACATGACTAACAAATAGAACCATAAATCCTTCAAAGTATATTCCTGATTGTTGACTTTTATTCTTCCGTGAAATTTTTGAAGCTATCTCGAAGTATTGGCGCTGTATGTTCCGATTTCTGCCTCTAAACTTGAACTTTCATATCTTGGAGGATACCAAAATTATTGGTGAAATCAAGTCTTTTGAGAGAGAAGAAGATCTATCAGTAATCAGTAACTTTTATAATGTTCTCAATAGGCCAATCGTATCTTTGAAAATCAGGTATTGTCGAGCGATTGCTTTCTTTCTGACCACCTTTAGCGACCATTATTTTTATTTGGAATGAGTTCAGTGCTAGTGAAATATCACGGTTAGCCAGATGTTCAAGTTTAATTTACTTTTTGCAGACAGAAACGAGACTACTTGGAGTTAGCACTCATTCAATAATGCCAACTGCTATCAGCGCATTGCCGTACTTATGGTTCAACATTTTTGTTCAAACATTATTCAATCCAACTATAATTATATTTTTTAAAAAGGAAACCATTTATTCAAATTATTTTTTCGCATTAGAGTAACCTCATTGATCTGTCTGTTAAAATCGTACAAAGTATTTTGCATAATGTCGTTTATCACACATGCTTTTATATTTTTTATTTAATCCCTTGTCCTTATAATGAAGGAATCTAAACAGAAGTCTTACTTTGACTTACTTTTTTTAACTTACTTTTACTTTAACAGTTTGTTACACAGCTACTCACCTTTTTATCTTTGATACGAGAAGAAATAAAAGGTTATGGATTATAAGTAGACTAGTATTTACCTAATCGATCTGGCTATGCTCCATTTTTGAATTACAATGAGTGGGAATGAAATTTAAACAAATCCCATGACTTTGGATAAAAATCCATATTCCAATTTCTAATGAAGATTGAGATATTTTACCACGATTGAACCCGCTAGATAAAATTTTGTTGTATCTGTTGCTTGAGACTTACAATGCTATACTGTAAATAAAATAAACGAATTCACAAATATTAATACAGAATAAAAAAAATGTAAGTATATTTATTGTTTATACCTAATCCTATGTTTTTATGATTATAACGTAACTTTCACGAGATTGTTAAAAGTTCAGTTTTTGATATTTAAATTTACGCAGCGTCCACAGATGCTGAATATACAGATATAAAAAAAAGCATTTGTTGAGAAACACTGGTGGAAATTCATAATTTGGGTAGTATATTCATTACAAGGATACATGTTTCAGTAAATATTTGTTTGGAAGTTTAAGATGTTTTCCCCCCATCTTTTTTAAATGTGGGCAACGCACTGTCCACACAATGCACTCCATCTTACACAGAACATACTCATAGAAAAATGGCAACAAAGTTGCCAACGCATACAAACTGGATTAATCGTCATGATGACCTATTCTTTCAAAAAGTTGAATGCTTAATACACTTTTTTTCACAATATCTGATCCTAAAATGGAATAAGTGGATTTCAATTTGGCATTTTGACAGAATGCTTAAAGCGAAAAGTGGAAGTAAGTTAATCACTCAACAATGTTAAGAAAATTGATTTACATAGTATTTTTTCATTTAAAACTTTTATTCATTCTCATTATAACACTGTGAAACTGAGAAAAATATTACTTCCATACAAGTTCTATTATTTCTTATGTTGAAATTTTCGTACAGCAAAACACATTATTATTTTTCAGTGGTTTCAATTTTAATTATATTTTAAGAAACGCTCGCTTATTTTTTTTCAATATTGTGCGTATGTTTTAACGATGTCGTGGTCTCGAAAAATATGTTAACAGAATTTTGTATTTATTGAGTAACTGAATAAACTACTGTTTTTAAAAGATTAGGATCTTGCAATCTTGTCTTATGGACAACTGATTTTGAGATGTGGGACTTAAAATGTACTTTCGTAAAAGTTGGGTTGCTTATTTATTCTTTACACTACATCTTGTACATCTTGAGTATAATTTATGTATTATCGTGGCTATCAAACTCAAGATTATTTTAATAAAGCATACATCAAAGGATGTCTTAAGATTTTAATGAATATTGACTATCACTTTTAAGGTGTTAACTGTCACTTCTTGATGAAAAGGCACGAAATTCTAAATATTAAAAACACATTTTTTAGTACTTATTTCCACAATATATTTTTTGATCAGGACCGGTTTCGCTCATCGCGAGCATTATCAATTGATCAGTACTAAAAAATGTGTTTTTTTTATTTAGAATATTGACTAATTTGTATTTCTACGTATGCTGCCAAACTCATAAATATGAGCCTGAGTTAGGATATAACCGCGTAGTCACGAAATGTTAATAGCTTTCATGATCGAATAAGGTGCAAGGGAAGGTATGTATGTAATAATCACAGACTAACATGTGTTCGGTTACAAATTGATAAATTAATAGAAAAAACGATGAATGATTATCTTCAGGGGTTTCATAACTGACTGAACATGTTTCATCACAATCTTTTGAAAATTTGAATTAATTGTTTAAATTTAATAGATATATTATAATTTAAGGCAAAATAGGAGTTCGTTTTGACTTCTGAAAGTAGACTTCCGCATTTCATTGAGCACGTTAAGACTATGTTTCTCTTATAAGATAAAAGTTGTCGATATCCTGGACTTTTATTGCTAGAAATTTTCCTAGAATTCAATAAAACTAGTGACGAATATTTTACATGCAGAGTCATCTTTACGGTCTCTATGGCTAGCCATAAAAAAATGGCTCAAATATAATTCTTTAGATGCCGGGGTTTTTGAGATTGCTACGAAAGGAAAGCCACGATTTAATATGAATCATCATTGAAATATATATATTTAATAATTGTAAGTTAATATACCCCTAATAAAATAGCTTATGGATTAAAAAATATGTCTACTGTTAGTCAGATCCAGATAATTCGGCAATTCTTGTTAGCATAGCAAATGCCGATATATCTGGTAAATTAATGGTGTCAAATTTTACATTTTATGAAGCATTGGAAATTGAATTTTCACAATACTATCAATTGAAACTGTCGCATTGTGGGCAAAAAAATCTTGTATCCATTTTCAACCGTCTCGAAACGAAGGAAATATCTCAAACTGTTCTAACTTCAAGCATTTTCATAGTTATACTGATATTGACAATTTAAAAACGTTTGAAAAGCAGAGTTGTTGAATGGAATTGAAATCAGTCATTGAAACTACACAATCAAACGGTCATTTTTTTTTAGTTTATTGTATGTGTCATATTTCATCTGTAAACGTCGATTAATTATTATAATGTGTGACCAGATCTTATTGAAAACCTTTATTCAATATGAAATGGCCCTCTTCATTTACGCAGTTACTATGTTGAGAATATGGTTGAATTTAAATAATATATTTTTATATTACCGTTTGACATATTATTAAAAAAATAGTGCTTCTCATCTTAAAGGAAAAATATAGTGACTAAATTAATATACGAAGAAATGAAAGTATCTTTCTACGTAATTCATTCATTGTTCGTCGAATTGTGATTCAATGAGTATTTTCGAAAGTAGACAACATTAACGATGTATCCTGTTTTGCTTTAAACAACCACCGTTTATGTATAATATGAATCAGTAAAACGATCATTAACGGGTCTAATTTGTAATAACATACAATTAAAATAATCTACGTGTTTCGTTCAGTTCGTTTATATTTGGTTTTAGGATCGATATGTGATTATTACAATTCCAAAGATTGCTTATAATAATTGAAGATATCATTTTGTTTTCTTGAAGCAACCTTGAAAAAGAATTTCCGAAGATGTCAAAAGGTGAAGTCCGGGTGGTGACTGACAAAAATTGTTTATAGTTTAAACGATTTAAAGTTAATTACTAAGAATATGTATACACACTCAAATCTAAATGTTTTTCAACTAAAGTAACATACACTAAAAACTTCGATATATTAATTAATGAATTATAAATAATTGATATAGGAGAAATTTGAATTCTTCTGAAATTAAAGATAACATAGACATTTGGTCTTCAAGCTTAATTAAAATTTTATATTGTAAATGGAAGAATGAACATGTAGAGCCTTACCGCCCTAACCTATTCATATTATCTAAAACTATCAACGCGTGGTCAAATACGCAAACTTGACAAAAAAATATCATTGTTTAAATCGATACCGTATAAAACCTTATTTAATTGATTATTACTTTAATATTATGCTACTATTTATCTGTGTACATGGCGCCACGTTTTTCTACGTTCTCGTGACACACACAAAGCGATGAATGGAAACATCGTGATTATCTGGTATATATTCGACTTTTTTTACTAACACACCCTTTCTAGATAAAACTCGTACGGATACTTTTGATTGGATAATTATTACGTGGATAAAAATTCTAAGCTATTTGGTTCTAGGACAAAACCATTGAAGACAAAATGGTCACAAAAACCGAGCAAGAAAAACCGCACAGAATAAAACCATACATGAATAAAATAAGACAGAGAAAAAACTAGTCAAAATAATAATATGTACTACTAACATTTACTGAGTTTTTCAGCCTAAAAAAATGTATTTTTTTATCGTTAATTGTTTTACGTATTTCACCGAAAATCTATTTACAAAACTAAAAAAAATTACCAACATCGACTGATGTAACGGGCGATAATTTCACTATTGCCACAGCGAAATGTTTATTATATATAATTTTAAAATACTTTCCAATAAAGTGTTATAGAGAACAATTGAAAATTTTGAATTCATGTATTGTGGTTGGAATATCGAATAGTACAAAAAAACTCAATAAAGTTATTTTAGGTTAATAAACACCCAAATAGTGACTAATGTATACGTATTTATACATACTATTGGTTTCATTTGGGACAACTGATCAAGTTGATAATGCTGTCGATGAGCGAAACCGTTCCTGATCATACAATATATATTGTGAAAATAGTACTAAAACAGTGTTTCTATTAATTAAAATATCATGCTTTTCCACCATGAACCATTAACACTTTAAAAGTGATTCCGACACGTAAGATAGAAGAACTCTATTAAGAACTCCTTTTTTGTGTCAGTTTTTATTATATGATACCCGTGTGTGGTTTTATCACTGTCCGGTTTTGTCCGTGTATGGTTTGGTCATTGCGTTGTTTTACAACTGTGCGGTTTCATCCTGTCCGATTATATCTGTAAGCTTTACCCCGTACGCTTTTAACCTGTACGGTTTTGCCCAATCTACCCATTATACATACTGAATGAATAACTGTAGGAATTTATTCAAATTTCGCTCATCTTTGATATAATATGTTTATGTAAATGTTTACAGGTTTTACGGTACATAATAATTATGTGTAAAGATAAAAAATGTTTACGACCAAATAAAATTATCGAAAGGGACAAAGTTATGCAAAAAATAACATGTAAAAATGAGTTGCCTCTTTAATGATAATAATAATTCCCATGAATCAAAATTGGGTCAAAAGTCTTGTTCTTTTTTTTAAATCACATAATAGTACGGTGACCAAGCTTTTCCTGTCAAAGTTTTATGTAACATATTTTATACTTTTCACGAATTGTGATTGCAATTGATAGCAATTATTTTAAAAATTATATAGTGAAACTGAATATATAGAATGAAGTTTTAGAAACTTGTTTGAGAGCAATTATAGACATTATTTTAACTTGATGGTATGATTCGCTGAGCTAATAATGTATGAATTGTTACCGATTTTGGCAAAAATTTGTATATTATGTTAATTTAGATAAATATAGTGTATTCAATAAAAATGATGGATATTTAGGTAGGGAGATAATTTTATCATGAATAAATGTAAAGTAAAATGTTTATGCGGATATATTCTGTTTTAACGATTTAGTCCTACTTTCAATGTTATTTTTTTAATTTTATTTATTAACTCCTGCATTCCTTTAAAAATACACGTATTTCTATAAGGTTTTTTGAATTCGGGACAGATATAAAATATGACCAATGACTTTGCAATATAACTATTATTATGAAGGTATATTTTCTATTTTTATATTTAAATTCATATAAAAACAAATACTTTTCATGACCTACTTTCTATGAGCATTATTTATTTTGATAAATCGGTAAATATGACGTTGGACGTGGAGAAATTCATAAATGCAATATTATGACGTTGTATGTAATTCAGTTTGATATATCTGTTGTTTCTTCTCGATAAGAAAGTTGGTCACCTTATTTGTTATACAGCGCAAAGAAATGTCTGACTTTGAACCCTGAGTGTGAAACGAACAGCACAATAGCCATCTTCTCTTTCTAATGACCGATTGACAGCGTTTGTAACCGTTTGTAAATCGACATTAAATGGGTCCTACGTCTTAAAAAATATACTACCTGATAGCTTTTTATCAATAGCAAAATACTTTTCACAATTTGCGCAAAAATTATTTCAATATTTCACTTATTCCTGACATATAATATGAACATTTTTTTCTTAACGAGAACTTAGCGAGAAATTTTAAAAATTGATTATTTAGTTCACCTTGTGGCTGATTTCCAAAGAAGTACAAATCATCACATATTTTTGAATTTATCAAAAAAATCTATCTAGACTGGAAGAGCGCAGTCAGTATTGGATTCAAATGTGTTTAGTAGAATTAAAAGAATTTTCGGGAAAACGAAACGAAGCATAAGGTAAATTAAAAATAATAGTATTTTTTTCCTGGTATTTAGCCGAATGATCAGAGTCGTTGGACACGGTAATGTGAATTACAGTAAGGACAAGTTTATAAAACAATTTATGAATTCGAATATAAGAATACTTGTTTTTTTAAAAGTCTGTCTTGCTTTTCCGATATTAATTTTATATGGATTGTTTAGTTAACCACTAGATTTTCACTACCCTAAATCTTATACCTTTATCTCTACTTTCTCTTGAGAGAGGTTGAGCACCGTTGTAACGATCAGTTTTCTTAGAAAAGCCTGTATCCAATTACGCAGGGAGCGGACACTGTAAAAATATTTTACTGCTCTATATGTAATCGATGAATATGTTTTGTGCCTAAGACCCTACTTATAGAAAATATTGACATTGTGTTGATTATAATGCTTTAATTCACATGTGATCCGGTAAATCTACTAGTGACTTTCAGTGATGAACACCATGTATGAGAAAAATATAAAGGAAATGGTTAGTTTCGAAGATACGACTCCAAGTAGCGTAATTATTGATTCGGGTTCTAAAGAAATACACTTGATTGAACATTAAGTTTGAATTTTAATTTGTTTATATTACTAGCATTATCGTCAATCTATTTTGAAGTAGAACTGGTTCAATGGCAAAGCCTAATTTTTTCACTATCATTATAGAAAAAAAGAATCCATTATCATTCTAAATCGCTGGGATAAAATTTCCATCTGTTGTTTTGATTTTTCAATACCATTCAGAAAACCGGCCACAAAATGGGTGTTTAAGTAATTTGCACCACTCAATCGTTTTTTCATGCACGCAATTTCAGATGTATTGGTAGCTATTGAACCTTCTTGTTATTTGGGATTGCTTTTTTATTTCTAATTACTACAATTGTTAGAATGAAGCCTTTCTAGATGAATCTATTCACATCTCTTGTCTTTATAAAATATATTAACTTATATGTATTTCAAAAATAAAAAAATTCGCAAATACAAATTTTCGTACAACAGATTTTTTGTATAAACTTGAATATTCTCGCCCACACTAGTTCAATATATGGAGATTTCACAATAATTTAACTTTTGATTGTTTGTTGCATTTCTTAGAAATACTTTTTTCAGTGATAACAATAAAAGCTTTAGTTGGTAAATTCCTTATAACACCTCTGATTTTTTTACTTAATCAAGCTAATAAATAACATTGGAATCGAAAGCCTAAAATTAGCCCGGTCTGTGGCCAACGGCGTTAGCTTTCTTGACGGATCACATGGCTTTGAAACCTGGTACAAAGGGCTTCGTTTTTTACTAATTGTTTCTCAGCCTTATCCGTTATATCTCTACTATTTATATAAACCATCTATTGGCCGATGTACGTGTGTATTAGAACCAGCAGAAGAACGAAGAAGACAGACGACTAAAAGACTCCGAAGAGAGAACTTCAAGACCATCTGGGGCTTTGATCGTTTGACCTCCTCTCGAGGGTAAAAAATCAAAAAAGATTGGCCAACGTAATTAATAATTAACGACACAACATGGCAGCCACACTATTTACAACAACAAAAACTCACAGCTCGAGGTTAATGTATCAACGAGCAATGTCTATATATCAAGAGAGCTCTACGCATCAAGGAATCGACGAGAAACCATCCTCACATCAAAAACATTTAAACGTAGCCCAGAATAAGGCCAACATCTGGGTATCACATGAAAAAGGAAAAGACAACAAGCATCTTCATAATAGGAAGGTTGAGAAACTGAGCATCAAGAATCTCGTGGGAAAATCGAAAATTAAACATATATTCAGTAGGCATCCGCACTGAGAAGGAACAAATGTCGATTAAAAAAAGAAAAACAGTCTAATCACTTCCATAATTTAAAGTCAAATGTGGACCTCGGGTGGATATGTGCTTCAGGTTTCAATTTTATGGTCTGGAATACCTTCGATTGGCGATATAATCCCGATACACAAAATGACAACTTTACTAGCATCACGTGGTTATACGATATCCCGAAAAAAGCGTGGGCGAAGAAAACATTGATTGTCGATCCAAGTTTTTGATATGCTCAATTTTATTTGACTTTATGAACATAGAGGAACAAAAACCTGCAAAATCAATGTGTATATAAGATCACCGAAAAAGACAGCAATATTCACCGGTAGAATTAAATTGTTTTTTTTTTGTGTGTATTGTCATATAAATACTTATAAAATATTCATTTGCTTAAGTTATTTTATGTTCACAAAACATAATTCAGCCACACCTTTATAGGTATATCATAATAGTTGCAGGAATGCGTTGAATATAATGGTGTGCAGCGTGTATAATAAAAATGTAGCTTTAAAATTGACGATTTGGTATTTACATAACAGTTTTTATACAATCATACGGGTTGTTAAGTAATTTGATAAACATTTATAGTATTGTCCTCTTTTATCTGCTGTACCGTTAACTCACCAGCACACTGCAGTGGTTTGTAGAATTTATATATCGAAGTGATTTAGTCACGTAACAGCTCAAAAAAGTGTAGAAAAATTGTGAATTTGTACATACCCCCGTTGTTTGTCAATGAAATTTTTCACAGCAAAAAATATTTACTGAGCGATCGTAATATAAATCGAAATAAAACCATCGCCAATGTGTGTATACACAAGCTTTGCAAATAAGCTAATTTTTTTAATGTCGTGGCTATCAACGTTAGTGAAGTAGTTTCATTAGATAGTTCGATAAACTGCATGCAATTAGAGTGCGTGCAACTTGTTGTTGAGGAATTCCTCCTTTGATATTCTTGGAAAAAAATTATAGCGTTGTTACTGTGAGGAAAACACCATGTTAGGTGTGTGTAAATGTGAATTCGTAGTGAGTGGTGGTGGGTACAGCGTTGATACAAAGAAATTTAAAAAAAAAATATTTAGATACCAATTTGGATAAACAAATCGCAATTCGACATATTTTTTATTGGAAAATTATGGAACAAAGATACTTGTTATAAAAAAATTCTAATATAACGTAAAAATATATATATATACAATATATCGAGTCCCTTCAAAGGCTTGTATTCGATATTAAAAATGTAGGTGTTATAGTATTTAAATTCATAATTTTTCGTTTAATAGACTGTCTAATATCTTATAAATTTGTATTTAAAAAAATATACACTGTGACATTAGTAGTCAACCATTTATTAATTTTGATTGCCAAAATCTATTCTTAACATTAACTAAAACTATTAAATTATCACTGTTAAATGTAATAATATTTAGCCTTATTTTTCTTGTTTACAAAGAATAAATATTGGTATTATTGAACAGGATAGGCTAATAAAAATTTAAATAGCAATCTTTGTTTTATAAATGTCTTTGAAATCTGGGTGGCATTGTGCGATTGTATAAAGAATAAAAAAATGTAAGTTCAGTGCTCAAAATGGTGAATTTGACAAATCTGTAAGCGTTGTAATTTACAAATATGTTTTCGTGGTCGATTTTTTTTATATCGATATAGCATGATGAGAAAATTTAATCAAGATGAAAAATGACACTGCTTGTGTTTATTTCCCCACAATTTTTCATCGTGAATCACTACCGACCTAAGTTTCATGTTTTTGATCTTTGTACTTGGAAATGTGAATGGATTTATTGATTGAATTGGCATTCACTTGTAGAAATCATATTATTAGAACTCATATACTACTATAATAGATAGTTCTGACGACGGCGTGAGCCGAAATAGCTATCAACTATATTTGCTAAAAATAATTTTGTAGAACTAAAATACATTGCTATTTTTTTCACCATGTTAATGTGAATGGAATCAAAATTTGTATCTCGAAACTGTTCCAAAAAATTCTAAAAGGAAAATGATCATAATCTTTATGAAACTCTCTCAGTTAATTCTATCATTCTTCATTAATTTAAATGAATTTCTTAAATTAGTTATAACTGCTTATTATCTGAGAGAAATCAATCAAGTTTATAAATAAAAATATTGGAATGTAAGCGATGAACATTTTTTTAATTATAGCTTTTTAAAAAATATCTACCAAAAACTAATTCAAAACACATTAAGTAAGGAATTTGCTTTGATGATTAATATGTTACACCTAATATATGTTTATGCCTAATATATTCTCAGTTTCATAGGTGGAGGCAACTAACTGTATAGTATAGAATGTATTGAGTACCGAGTCGTACTGTACAACTACTGAACTAGAAGATTTACCGTTGCACAACGCGTCTCCGTATTTGTAGTTGTATTTATAAATAGTGATCGCTGGAAAATAGTGGCCGTCAATTATTTAAGTGTAGTCTTTAGATGTAAATTTTTTCTACTCGTTTGAATTAATATCTTGAGGTTTCAACTTAAATAACAAAGAAGATTTAAAATTGTTTTACAACACTAGATTTGATGCCGTACAATAGCAATAAATTACAAATTTCAAATGGTCGGATATTAATTGCAAAGCAACCGTGACGAGCTATATTTGTTATTTTTTCAAAATGTAATTCGGACCATACTCACGATAAAATCTATCATTACAGGTTTATAGAAATATTGTGTACCTGAGCAAAAATTATACGAAAAAGAGAAAAACAACTTTGTCATATTATTTCAAAGTCGAATTTCTGTACATCTGTATTTTTGCTTTGCCGAAAAAAGTGCGTTAATCTCAAAAATTTCACTCCGTTTGAGCAATTTATTACTGTTCAGAGTGGTATTATACAGGAAAATGTTCCAGATCTTATCGATACATGTTTGACTCAAAAGGTACATCAATAATATGCGATGGAAATACTCAAAAGAAATGCGTTTTGAATTTTCGTATATTTCTTTAGATTGTTAGTGTCAATAAACAACTTTAAATGAAGGTTTTTTTAAATATTTTCAGTATTTTCTAAATATCATTCGATTGGCGTGTCATGTGAAGTTATAATACTTATATACTGACGTAAAAACTTTAAACGAAATATATTTACAAAGAATAACACATATTTTATCTAGTTATATTAGAGCCAATAGTATACTTCTAAATACTTGATTGGCACCAGTTTAGTTTTGTTCATATTTTAGCATAGAGCGTAATATTAACTTGTGTATTCACAGTGTCAGAATCATTAACTATTGTAGAGAACTATGTTTATTTTTATTACTCACAACTCTTGTTTCGTGGTGCATTCTATACGTGAGAAGAATCGTTAGAAGGCGTCTATCAAATTAGCATTTTTATTTATCCACTACTTTGATTGTATCGCTATAACATTATTTATTACGACGTTAAACAAAAATATCAGTAATGAAACACAAAAAAAAAACAGATTGCACTCTTTGGGCAGTCACGTAAAGAATATGATCAGAGCTGAATTGGAGGCTTTACTGCGCCTCAGGGTGCTATTGCTTAGCTATTTCTCAATATGCATAATAGTTGAGGTTATAAAATTACACAAAAACTAAACATCACAGACTTGTTATTTAATAAAGTTTTAAATATTCATTCCGTTCAAAATATTATGCGAATAACTGAATATAAGCTCTAAACAAAATAAAATAAAATTTTAATCGATAAACAGTGTTGCCTGTAAGCATTGGCTTGACATGTGCAATGCGAACGATGGGTAGACAGTTTCAATTAAAAGCGAGTTAAGTGAAAAAGTAGACACATTGATAAAAAAAATACCAAATTATATTCATTTAATGTAGGGATAAAAGTAAATAGCCACTTCACAAGTATTATTGTGGATTATTCTTTGATAGTAGGTATTAATCCTTTTTATGTCTTATATCAACTTAAATTACTTAATTATAATAATTAGTCGTTCGATCATACGCGGAAGATAGTCGATTTGGATTTTTAAACTAATATTTAATAAAATAAAAAAAGAATTATATAAAACGCAACGGAATTGATTTAAAAGAATACGATCTATGACGGTGATGAGAATCATAATTGACAAATAACGCAAAAGTATATAAAATACAGGAAAGTAAAAAACCATACATTTCAATGATTATAAATTTACTCTAGAGCAGTCTGTAATGAATTTAATAACATAATGCCTTTCTTCTGAGATCATTAATCAGCTAACACTATAATAAAAAAATGTATTTGATAAGTTAAAATAGTTTCTGATTATCATTAATACTGTTTCGACTATCTCAGTTTAACTTTTCAAGTTTCGGGACATATTAGTCGTTTATAAAGTAATATGGCACCTAATTTTAGTATGTATATGAGGCACTTTTCGATTTTATATATTAATTTTTCATAACCGATTTTGAATTTTCCATCATTTAATCTTTTAATATCATTAAAGCGTCCCTAATCTTGGTCGCCGTCAAACCATAACTCTCGCCCTCAATAAGTTTTCTAGGTAATATTGTAATGGTAATATGTCTAATTTTAAATATTTAATCTTCTAGTTTCTTTTGAGAAAGAACTTTTGGGATTATGCTGTAAGAAATGCCACAAATCGATTATAAATAATTGTTCAGCCATATGTCTTCTGTGATCTTTGGCCTAATTTATCTCTGAAAAAATATTCTACGTGTGAAGGAAAGACTGATATATTGGATGTCGACAAACAGAGGGCTTCAAAGGAATTATATAAATATAGAATACTATGTCTGTTTCAAATTTCACTTCAGTATAAGTAATTTTGATAAGACATTCAGATGGGTGTAAAATAATGAATTTTTATTTGCTGTAGTACTTTGTAATAGTATTCAATGAGAGATTCCACTTCTTTCATCTTCAGAGTATGTCCGCATGTTATCTGAAAGTCGATTCGGAGATTCCCGAGAAATTTTCAGGGCCCTTGATTTAATGCCAGAAGATAGCATAAACATTTAAAATAATTTGAGAAGAATAATTGTACATATGAATGGCCGCGGAGTGGTTTTTGGAATCACAGCTTGATAGCACGAAATGTGAACATTTGTCACGCGGCGTGACTTCACGAAATCGTACAAAAGTTCCTATATGTCCTGTCCATAATATTGCCTCAGTAATATTTCGTTCATGAGTGTACTCTACCGTTATGAGAGAGTCATTTGCATGAATATGTTTACTTCGTCAGTGATTCTGAAACTACAATGCAATACAAATTGATTAGAGATACACCGTTCTACAAAACATTACCACAATACATGCAAGAATATGCTAATCAATTACGCTCCAACTCAGTGCGTATACGAAAACAATTTTAATTGAATTCTAGTAAAAATCTTCGAACTCTAAAACTAAGATTTCAGACAAGCGTGTCAGAAATAACTGTATTTTTGTATATATTAGATTTTTTAATTCACTTTCAACGCATTTTTCTTCTTTCTTTTTTTGTTTGTACGAAGCTAATGAGAAAAATTATAAAACCCATATTTCAGAAAAAAGTTTTATGCAACGCTGCCATAAAAACATGCGATCTATACTTAATTACTTTATACAGATGATTCTATTGTTCTCGAATGAATTATTTTTCGCATTTCCCGACCCAACACCGTTTATCCCAGCACCAAATATTTTCATTTTCTATGTATCCGCCATGTTTATGTGCCCCTTACAGCGATGAAATGATTTCTTATGTACACACATCTTTCTATTTTTTCGTGTACAAAAAAACACACCAGCCTTTGTCTTGGTAATAAATAATTGCCCTTGAGCTTCGTGAATTTTAGTAAATTTTTGACACCTAGTCATTTGAACGTTCAATCAGCGATACCATATTAGATATTCCACAGTGTTTTAATGCGGTGAAAAACATATGCATTTAATGTGAGAATAATTCTAACGGGGAACAAATCAAAATGAAATAAGCTACTGATGTATTGCCAACGAGCCATCTAACCGGTTGATCTAGAATTGATTTTCTGTCAATGTGAATCTTACACTTTAAGTGTTTAATTAGTAAATAAAAATTCTTGTTTTATAGTTTGTATTATTAATGAGTTTATCAAAATTCTTTTTTCTGATGAATATATATGCATATTGTTTATAACCATTACCTAATTGGTATAATACGTCGTTCCCAATATCAATAGAAGTGGAACCGCACTATGTTTTATAATTTTTGAATTTGAATTGTTGTACTATAATATTTAAGTGAAAAATATTCGTATGAGTATAAGTGTTTTTTATTTTTTTTTTCTAAAATGGCAGTAAAAATTATATTTATTGGGGAAAAATTAATATCAATGAAATTAATAGACGTCTCAGCGATTTTTTAATATACCACGACACCCCTGGACAGAATGTTCCTTAATAATAATAAAAAATACAGTCTTCCGCCAATAATGCAAATTTCGACGTAGATGATAACCATCTCGTTACAATATTTTGATAGTATGACATCTTTTACACAATAGATAGGAAAGAGGAGAAATTGTTGAGGTGGCAACAACTTTACAACGATATTATAAATGCCCCGGTTGACGATCTTCAATTTGCTTTTTTCCATATTGCGAAAGTAATATCGTATTATAGTTAAACGTAGTAAATTTTTCTGCTGACTAATGCTTTATATACTCAATTAAAATAATGAATTAGAAATACTTTTATTGAAAGATATCGATTTTGTTAGCGGTTAATTGAAGCCAAGCGTACAACGCGCCTAGAGCGTGACTATGTGAATGTTTATTTTTTACATAATTTAAAATTAACTATTCCATATATTACAAGTAACAAGCCTCATCAATTCGCAGTTTAAGTAAGAGCGTATCAGTGCGTGAAAACAAACTTGACAGACATTACATTAGCTAAAATTGCTATTTTGAATTTCTTAATTATTCTTGTGTTAAAAATTTATTCATAGCACTTGGGAATTGAACTAATGTCCCCAAATGAACTTAATTCCATTTCCACAGAGATAACTACTTCCCACCCGATCAACTTCACCATCCTATCCGATCCTGAAAACGGGACAGAGACAGATTGGTGTAGCTATTTATTCATTCTAAATTCACTTCATTATCATACTATTACAAATTCTCATAGCATACATTCTGTATACCTATGATATTTTTAGATTTTCTGTTTAAGATAAATCATGTAGTGTGAAGAATCAGTGACCTGTGTTTTTTTACAATCATTTTCATACATACAGATCTTAAGAAATTGTAAATTTTACCGTTAGGGTCAAAGGTCAAATTATTTTTTAACTGACGTGTATCTCAGTTGGACAAACGTATTACCCGACGAATGAATTAAAAAAATATATTCAAAAAGTTCAAATGTGAATATTTCCATCCCAAATGTTGACAATGACAAATTCAGAATCGAAATATCGAGTGGCCAAAGTATTATTGTGGGCAGGCTGTATTGTAAATGATTTGTGTTTTACTAAATACAGCCAACAGCGCCCCAGGGTGCGAGTTACGACTGGAATGAAGTTCAAGGCCTTCTACTGCGCAGGACGGGCGTGCCATCGAAACCGTTAGCCCACTACACAAGTGAAGGCGAACCTGACGCAATTCGTTTAAATTTCAAAGGTTTATTCGTATTTAATTTTACTTACAAATCCAAGTGACCAATGTTTGTGAGAAATTCTTTCATGAATTTAAAATTACAGCGCGAATTGTTTGTTTTCCGCCATTTTTGTCAAAAGCAGATAGATAACTTGAGAAATAAATGTCCAACATAGAATCCAAATAGATTTGAACTACGACCTATTTTGATGAATCAAAATCGGTCCAACATGTTTGCAACTTTCACATAAGCATATTTCATTTCTTTTTAGCACATTTTCTTTCATAATGTATTTTCTGTGTTATGGATTTCTGTATTTCTTGACCTCCACCTGTTCTTACGCCTAATACACATCACTAAATAGGATATCTGTTAGATTGCGGTATATGCATTTTTTATTGAAAACTTATTGTAATTCTGATAATGGATAATTGATATTTATTAATTTTTGACCGTCGCTTATTTTTAATTCTAAATAGTTTTTGAAATGAAAGTAATTTTCAAAATTTAATGTGGATTCACTTCACCTGCTATAGAACTTAGACTTTACCGACATAATATTTTTCTCTTTCTTGTATTAATTAAATATTCTTCAGTGAAATTGTCATGCACATGCACAAATTTTTTGTAATAATTTTTCATTTTTTTCTTCAGGAAGTCATAATTATGTTGACTTATACTTTTTAGCGAATCCAGTTTCTTCTGATTAACATAACACTAAAATACGAATTTTAAAAAAAAATAGAGAAATTTCATCACGGTTTCAAATTCAGCTGAAACTTTTTCAGGCATCATTTTTTTAGGATGGCATTTTGCGATTTGTATAATTACGGTCAATCCTTCTATGAAGCCTGAGTAATTACTCAGAAATCATTAGTAAAAAGAGAAAAAGGATGAAAAAAGCTAGCTCTGAAAATCGTCATAACATAAAATATGTGCACACGATACAAACTGAAAAACATAATTATCATGCCTGTCACACAATATCACTAAAAGCAGTTCGATGTCGATATACACTAAAATTATGATTGTGTTACAACTTAATCTGGTAGTGCTACTTTGCGAAACATTACAAGGAAACAGTCACGTATATCGATGTGGAATCATTTCTAGTCCTTGAAAATGGTTGACCATTACTGTTAATTCTTACATACGACCTTTCATACTTACCATTTCTTCATTCTTTATTTACCCAGCGGTATTAAATTCAATTATCATTTCATTGAAGACTTGACAATCGTTAATAAAATATTTATTTTCGAAAGTTTAAGATTGAAACTCTTAAAGTATTCGTTGTTATTATTTATAAATTTGAAAAAAGTTTTATTTTCTCAAATTTCCACTAATAAATAAGCAGTTGACAATATTAATTAATAATAAATTTCATATCTAAAACGAAAGCGTTATATTTTGATATATGATTTATATTATATTTTCAATAATAATTAACTACACAAAAATTAAAAATTTGCTCGATAATATTAATTAAAAACTATAAATACAACAGTGCTTTTAATATTGATACCGTATATAAATAAAATATGGAAACTTTGTGTAATTGAATGTCATTACAGTTTCAATCATTGTTTTGGAATCATAATATATTCAAGGAAATTTTATTTTTATGAAACGGAGATTATATTGATTGTTATTTAAAAAACTGACTGAATGTTTATAAAATAGCATAATTGATAAAAAAAGCCATGAAATACTGTGAACTTCTTGAAACTAAAAATGATTTATATTTTTGATTTTATTTAAAATTGACTAACTTCAGTCGCTTTTGAATGTTGTATGAGTCGATATATATAAATACAATGATGCTCTACAATAAGGAATACAAATTAAAAAACTTTTCTTTGAATAAAATTGTTTTCCATAAATTAATATTTGCATTTGTTATTTATCTACAAATTTATTGAATGAAATAAAAACTTAAGCATTGAAACATAAAAGGGACACAGATTATCTTGCGTTATTAGAATAAATCTAAATTTTTTTTATTTCGAAAATTTGTAAGCTGTTGAAGTATTCCAAACATATTTATGTACTCGTTGACACTCGAGTGCTGAATAGTATGCTACTAATGGTTTTTGATTGTGTTGGCAAAACTGAAGTATGTTACGATTCCAAATCCAAATAGCATTTTACGAGGCGCCGAAATTCATTTAGAACGATACTTCAAATATAGCTTAAGAATGTTATGCCAGTTTTTCACGGAAAACTCATTGATGTAATTTTTAAGACATTGATACAATATATTGACATGTAGGTAGTACTTTAAACTGTATTATATTATAAGCCGCACTTAACGTAGCCGTCTTCCATGTAGGTGTCATTTTACAAGATGCCAAATATTTACATTTTTTGTAGGAACAGTGTGTGAACAGTTGCTAATTATCGTGTAATACGTGTTAACTCAAGTATCTTCGTTGATATATGTTTGCTTTATGTTGTAGATTTCACACAAATTAAGTGTTAACTGTTGCTGTCAAAATGGTTATCGAAAAGATATTTGTCACAAATACGACAAATCTGTCCCTGAGCGATCGCTTCACAATACTCCAACATGTACGACCGACTTTGCCGGCGCAAAGGAATAGGTCAGGTCAAAATCCTCCCAATATGAACGCAGCAAATTTAAGAAACAGAAGACTTCTAGATAGGTTAGGAATGACACCAGTCGTACAAGCGGCTATGGCTTTACAGAAGGTAATACATTAATGATTCGAATTTTTGTAAAAATATAAGCAAAAGTGTATGCCTGTCACGTAATTTAAAGAAATTATCTTTTATGATACCACAATCATTAATCTCATTATATTTTCTTTAGTTACAAACCTTCAAACAGAACATTAGTTTATGATTTCATCATCCTTCAATATACATTTTACAAAATGCAACTGTTCTACTTATTTTTTAGCACAGGTATTTGATGTGCTGAGTATTTTCTATTGTACCATATCTTCCTTGAAGTCATATAGTATAATATAATAATTTATCATAGTGAAAACATGAAAATGCTCGTGAAAGAGGTATTTTATTGGCTCCTAGTTTAATATACATTAAACTACCCACTAATTTTGATTCGTTAATTCAAGAATGGCCTCTTATCATTTCAAACAAAGATATCTTTTATTATTGATAAAAAATAATTTGAAATATTCACAGAGACCTTTAAAACAACGAATCGGCAAAATTGGCCAGTATACTCCACCCAAAAGAGGAACCATGCGAAGCCCAAATCAGAATGGCATTGGTTCTCCTTCAAAACGAAATAGACAATTTTCACAACCGAATTTTGCATACACACAATTGAGGAAACCCTGGCCAGTTCGGAGACGAAGCAGATCAAGAACAAATTCAGAAAGCAATCTAAGGTAATTTTCATGTTTTCACAATTTATAAAAGACTTTTTTTTTTATCTACAAACATTTCCCTCGTGTATATAAATTGCGATTAATTAGAATATATGACTTTAACCATTTAGCAGATAGAAATAAATAAAAATTGTCAGAAACCAACCCACCAGTGGGTCGTTAGCATTAAATGGGTTAATACACGTGTCCGGCAACATAATTGATCGGACTCTTGGTTTAAAGAAACTTTTCTACTTTTGTTTACAGGAAAGCTCTAAAAAAACTTTCTAAGTATTATCATTACAACAAAACTTGTTTTTAGATGAAAAAGTATTATACTCTATTTATAACGTTGGTTCTTTAGGTAAATATTATGTCATTGTTACTAATAGTCATGTATTCATGTTATTTTATATAGTCTCAAAGTAAATTAAAATTGTCAAAAAAATTTTGACCCTATACAGTAAAAAGAAAAAAATAGTGTAAATATGCAATCTTCTGGATTCTTCTGGAGAACTTGCACTGCTACCGCCATCTCCATAAATTTATTTTGCACTGAGACTGCTGAATTAGTTATTGTAATACTGGTTATGGAAAATTCTGATAAGTCACAGGGGTCAAAATAATAAAAAGAATGTTTTATTAAATTAATAATACATCATTCCCTTTTTGTTTGATTCTCATGATTATATTTTGAACTATAATAGATAACTATTGAGGCACACATTTATAACCACCTCGGCTAATTCTTATTCTTACTTGAATTCTTTATGTTTCATAGTCAATCAAATTCCTTCGGTGAAGTGTCCCCTAAGAGTGGTCAGCGCAATGGAAACTATTACAGACGAGGCAGAGGATCGAGAGGAAGAGGATTGTTCAGGTATTATTCTATAAATGAATACTCCATTCATTAAAATTATATTGACACCTTAAATTATTGGAATTTCTCTAAGATAGATGATTTTTTATATGTTGCCGTTTCTCATGCAAGAACTCTTATCGAATGCATGTACTGTCATACTGTTTTCAAATTTAGAAGTCAAACTGGTGGGAACACTGGACGAGGAGCAGGTGAAACATTTTCTCCAAGAGGGCGGGGTAGAGGCAGAGGACGGGGCGTCAGAGGAGGTAACACATATTGAATATTATTGATAAATTACTTAATCGATACGATTCATAGTAAAATTGTGTATTATTTTATTTCGCACTTCAAATTAAAACCAGCCATTATTAATATATTACTATAAATTACCGAGCAAGAGATTATGAGATTGTGTGTGCTATGTTTTGCTGTTCGCTGCTTTATTGAATTTTTCTTGTAACGTTTCCAGGAATGTTCAGGAATTCAAATCAAAAACAACCAACAAAAGAAGAACTAGATGAACAATTAGATTTGTACATGTCTGGCAGTCGGTCACAACTGGACAAAGAACTCGACTCTTACATGAATGTCAACATGGATATGGAATAGAAGCTATGATGATGAGAACCCAGTCATTTGAGAAGACTCACATTTTGAATATATCACAACTAATGTAATAAGTGAAACAGAATTATATTTTATTGTCAATAATATTTTCTCAAGATGTTACCTTTTATAAGTAAGAAAAAAAAATAATTACATACATTATTGTTTTAAGCCACACAAATGAAAACTTGCGTTTTTGTGATATTTGCATTATGCCAATGATTTTCAATCTCAATAGAATTTGCATTATTCACCGATTCAATGTTTAAAAAGTACATGTTTATTCATGTACAAAAATTTTTGTTCTAAATCTGTAGCTAAAAAGAAAATATGAGAGCGATAACAAGATTTGCATTTATCAAATTATTGATATTTTTTGTTTTTTTAATATTAAAAACACATAAAATTTTTTTTTTTTTACTTTTTTATTATTTAAAATATAATGCTTTTCCGCCAAGAAGTGACAGTTATTCTCACTTACCCAACAGCTTCCAAATCAGACATACAATAGTTACTGTTGATGAAAAAAAAATATATTATGATTATATATGCAAAACTTTACTCATTGTAACAATCAGGTTTGAAGTATAAGCATGTAAATTTTATTTTTGTGGCATTTTTCTTTGAAGCAAATTTAATTGTGTTTGATTATTTTCTATTATAGTTGAATACTGAACTCCAGTAGGAATGGTAATGTTGGATGTTATCATTCGGAGTGATAGCCTTATTGTTGATCTAGCTCTGTCTGCATGTATTGAACAGAGCACATATATTCATGTACAGTCTCAAGACATAACCAGTTGTACAGCTGCGTGTCCCAAACACTTGGAATGGGTTAAGTCTAACTTCAGATAGCAGAAGCAAATAGTGAGATCCTTCTTTGTAGAAAGTACACGGAGGTATTTTAATCTATTGGCTTTCCTGATGATCCGTCCGTGTTGGTCATAATTATGGCAGATTTGCTTTGTTCCCGACAACGAAAAGCATTTATTGACTTCTCAGTCCAAATATATTCTTCATCTTCTCAGTAACATATACTGCCATCGTGATGAGAAAAAAGCTTAGAGTCTAGGTGCTAGTTAAATATAAGTCATACCAATATCCCTTTTATGCTATGCGGCAGCACAACAATTTTGAAACTCTCGCAGCCATTTCAGGTTGGCCAGCACTTCATGCAAACTACCTAAATTTTCTTGTGTGACGTATATTATGTTTTATTTTATAAAGTTACCTACCTATAAAAATATTCATTTCTGATGTTTCTGAATGCTTAAAATTTTAAATTGTTAAAACATAATTCCAAATGTTTTCTCACTGACGACTTGGGTTTTGTCTTTCACCATCTTCAGGCATTATTTCACATGGATGCAACAGAACTGACGGGTTAAAATTTTGCCATTCATTTGTTGTCTTGCCCTGTTGAGCCATTAGAGTTTTGGCGCAGATAATCTCTCATCTTAGAGAGTATACTTGTTATCACTTTCTCAAATGTGTCTTCTGAAATAAATTGTAAATGTCAGAGAATTAATTGCAAAGCATACAATTGAAATTATTTTGCTGATTTGCAAGAATATTTATGTACTTACAGACAAGTGATAACTTAATTTAGATGTTATGAAATTGAATATTGAGTATTGTTGATTGATGTAAAAAAAATTTCTTCCTAAAAACCTTTTAAATTATTCATGTTTATTTTCAAAGCCATAATAATATGCTTGTGCTTGCTATAAAATTGTTGATTATTATATAATAAGTTCCAAAATCCCTCAAACAATTGTATACCTGTATTTATAAAATAAAAACCAAAACTAGTAGTCTTTTTAACATTAGATAATTTTTGACTGTTCATGACATACTAGTTAGTTAATAGGACTATTTATTTTTAAGGAAATAAGTGTGAACATTTAATTTTACAATGTGCATTTAGTCTTTAAATATGGAAAATATTATCCAAATAAATTAATGTATTTTGTGATAGTTTTATTCTTTTAAGGTGACTGTGAAATTAATACAATAGCTGAATCATTCAAACTTAAATTACATTATTATTTGTTATGGAAAATATACAAAACTGTTGATTTCACCATCAATTGATATTTGAATAAAGAAATGTACATATCTCACAGAATGTATTTAAGCTGATAAAATATTTATGCTGTGTATAGCACTGCTACAATTTCAGTTTGATTACATATGTATGCCAAAGAATGAAAAGCAAATTACTATAATCCATACTGACTTGCACAAGAGTAAAGTAAAAAAGTAGTACTTAACAGTAAAATAGATTTGTATATTTTTAAACTGGTTTGAGACTATGCTATATTATATTTATTGCAAAAACTTACTCTTTATGCATCCTTCACAGGCATTGATTTGTAATAATATGACAACATTATTTTTTCATTAATTCAATCTGTTCATTGAATTTGGCTTGAATATAAAAAATAAACACATCAACGTATCAGCCCATACATTTTTGTCTTTATTGTGTATCTATCACCATGCAAGGAACACGAATTTGTATCATCATAACAGAGAAAGTGATTTGGTTAAATTTTCATAAAAGTTTGCAAAATCTAGCAGAATGCCAATACAGTTAATCCTTGATTCTTATTATTCAAGGACCTTCGATGTTTTTGTGGCAGGACCATAATATTTAGAGGACAGATATTGATAAATGTTCGTATGGATGTATGGCTGGGACTTAAATTGATTGGAATGATGGAAGCATAATAGATCAGGGCTTCACAATATATACAAATCTTAAATGTGAGAATTTTAGGTAGACATTAAAACTTCAAATAGATCTCAAAAACATTTCACGCTTTCTCCTGTATGATGATACTGTTTCTAAGCATTAGAATTCATTATTATGAGCATTAATTAGCCGACAATTTAAACATTGAATGTTTTAATGAAAAAAGGGCATATGTAAAATTTCTTGCAACAGTATTCTGTATGGACCTATGCTGGTATAATTAAAATCTAACAGTCAAGATATAATGTAAATATCAATTTTAGTTTTTCATATTTAATATTTCAATTGCAAATTTTTTTTATTAAATATCAGCTAATTTCATGTTTATTTAAATGTATCTATACTACATGATAGCTATTATTTCTGGCAGAAAATATCTATCTCCATAGGATAATTTATGCTTATTGTTTTATTCACAACCTATTTAGACTTACACCATTTATTATATTGCAAAATTTGCTTCATTGCATAACAATATTTTGCTTGTGCTTTCAAAATCTTTAATAATTTATACTTTTTCAAGTCTAGAAAGTTTTATGTGTTATTATTATTTAAGCATTTTTTTTGACAGTTTATTATATTAGTCTTGTACAACGACTAGTGGCGGATTACCCTTTAAGCGGATGAGGCGTGCGCTTGGGAACTTTGAGTTTAAGTTTCATTATTTAATCAGTTTTTACTATTTATTTTAATTTGACATATAATTCTATCATCGTAAAATTGTTGTTGAATAAATAATAAACGCTTTGTTTTAATAATTATTTTTTCATTGAAATGTATTCGACATTAATAATGAGATATTTGTGTTTATAAGAAATCTCTATGAAGAGATTTTTTTATTTATTTTACGTCATGAGAATTTCAAATAAAAAATAAGTTCTAATTTTTTTATCCTCAAGACAAAGGCATTCATATTATATTGCGCCTGGGGTATGTCAAGTGCTTAATTCACCACTTACAACAATACTGTTTCAATAACTGTACATTCTGAAATACAAATAAGTGTTTAACAGTGAGTAGGCGCTTTTTCAAATATTCATTTATATAAATGATGTTAGAAATCAAATTAACCATCTTCGGCTGACAGCGGAGTTCATGATTTCATAAATAAACTTACCAAAAAAATGGAAAATAAGCATGCAAAGAATATTAACATATGCAAATATATAGAGTGAACGTGATTTATGGAATTTTAATGTAATTTTTTTTACACTTCTGCATGATACCCCTAACAATACGGGTTTCGTCTTTCTGCATCTTCAGATACTGACAAAATTTTAATGATTCCAATTCAAAGAATAATGTTTTTTTTTTTAATATATTACATTCTCCAATCACCTTATGTTGAAAAGTTTCATTTGGGGTTTTATTAGTGTCGCAGTAGGGGTTATCCTTACTTAATTAGCGGAAATTGTGAACCCTCTTGTACCAAATTTTCGACTGACATATTCTATCGTGCAAATAATATAATAATAAACTCTTTACAAAGTTTTTGTCAGAAGTATCGTTCTAAACCTTACCAACTCAGTAAATACGTCAGAAGCAGTCAATGTAAAGATTTCTGCTGTAGATTTCAAGATAGTATTAGTGGAAGTATTTCTGGCCCACTTGTACAGTAGCAATTTTCAACATACTTACGGTGCTTCCATGTTAATATGAATAATTTTTAAGGATCTATAATAGTATTTGAAGTAAGAATGGTTCCCAAAGGTAGTTCATATTTTATTAACATAAAACGACATCATTATCATAAATCGAATACGAGAAATGGTAATTGTCATACCAAGAATAGCAATTGATGTAAATAAATATGTATTTTCTGTCATATATATGCCAAACAGAGAAGGGTAGGCTTGAGTCGTAAAATAATATACAACCTTTTATATACATAAACAGTTGGGCATACATATATTTTACACATTCAAGTTTCTTGAGCCATTCATAAGTTATCCGATAGACCATCTTTTCGGTTATATATATGGTATGTTATGTATTGATTTTGATTATCTTTCGGTTGAAATTTTTGCAGCCAACTAGGAGGTAGAAGGTTAAAAATAATGTGATGGATAATGTTTTCATAAAAAAAAAACGTTTAAATTGGCTTAAACTATTGTATAGAAATAAATACAATGATTATTAAATTAGGAATGCTCTGCAAATTTTATATTCTAATCATTGAGAAAGGAGATAGTAGAATCATAAACGATTAATAAATAGAGTGTACCTGAAAGCAAAGATCGAAGGATCAAGTAGGTTCTTTAACCCTTTTAGTCCCATCCCATTTTACCTGGTATCCGCAAAAGTCCCAAGTATTTTTTGCCAAAATAACAATAGTGATCTTTCTTTTGTATATACAAAAATAGATTCTCTTCATAAATAGGCTACAGCATAAATAAAAAACAATATAAATTCATAAAAAAAACATAAATTCATTTCAGATATAATAATAGCTAACATGAAGTGAAAGTAAAATATGTTTTTCATACATATAAAAAAATAACTGAAATGAAAAATTGATCTCCAAAAAATATGTAAGTAATCATTGATTTTGCGAATTTATAAAACTTAATTTTTTTTGAATAAGTTCTTAAAAACTAAGTGCATAGGTTCCTATCATTCATTCATTACCTTATTAATAATCGGTTCAGTATTTCTGATCATGTCTTGCAAACTTTTAAGAATGAAAAAATAATGCTAAAAGAAATTCTCGAAATATTTTCATAACATTCCAAAAAAAAATTTTCCTGCTCGGCACAAAATATAATTTATAAAATCAGAAAAATATTGAGAAAACTGCGACAAATGTTGACAAACGCATCCAAAGGATGCATCCCATGTGTACCTGTAATTATTCTAGTCGTATTTTAAAATTGAATTTTCATGGCAATCAACATTCAATCAGAATAGTAGGAGAAATTTGGCGATAGTTTTTTTTTTTGAAAAATAGTGACGAAGCATATAGAAAATCTACACAATTTCAATTCTATAAATTTGATATTGAAATTCCATCAAGCAGCCTCAGTCGATTACCTAAAATATATAATGTTGCCGTGTTGTATAGAAAAATAAGCTTATTTTAAATATTTCTTATTATTATTATTATTGTTATTATTACTTACTAAAATCTATAACTGACAAAACTTCCGTTAGTATGTATATCACTAGTATTCCAACGGTGGGTAATTTTTGGGAGCAACTCTTCTCATATGAATTTTCATGGCGATCGACTTCCAATCATAATCGCTAAGCAAGTTTGTTGATTCTTTTTTAATAAATAAAATGCTACTAACCAAGTAACATATATCACACTTAGAAATCATAATTTCGGTCTAGTAACGCCACCTATAGAGCGATTGTAAAAAAGTTTATTTATTTATAAGCGCCATTGAATGCCACCATTTTGTGATGCAAGTGGAGGAAATGAATTGAAAATGACGAGCTATTTAAGTCAGAAGTGAATGAAAACCTACAGTTCCCACTACACTTTAATGTTGTTGAAACTTTATTTTTAAATTTAAAATATCGTTTACTAGTTTCAACTAGAGCTGTAGTTTCACAAAAAAAATCAATCCAACATTGGCCACCAACTTGACCCCGACTCCGATATTAACCAACAAAACGAAATCGACAAAAAAAAGTTTAATTTCATTATTGTCACTGTTGATACTGAAACTGTTCGTTGTCAAAGAAATTAGTGGTGTTTTAGAAGCAATTATAACGTAGCCATTTATATAGTATCATTTTTCGGAATGCTAAACTTTTTGAGGTTATTATTTAAAAAATGCTGCGATTTTCATATGAATAATGAATAAATTAAATGTGTTATAAAATTTTAAGCTTTTCGTATCCTTGAAACAATTCCCCACAGACTGACGTCAGATATAGAAGTTTTCGCCAGTGTAGCTAAACTCAATATTTCGGAATCGGCGATCAATATGTTTTATATATCTAAATGGCTTTTTTATTTGTGTTGTGAATATATATTGATTACAGTAACAGCAAAACATCATTTTAAATTACTTTCAACGTAATTTCATTGGTGATATATTTATTAAAAAGAAATTGTTTAATCGCATTTAAGTCATAAGATTGAAAATATCGTATATGATTTCTGAGTGACAAGTAACTGTCCGTATATAAATGCGGCATTTGTTTTCTTCATTCAGCCATTCCACCGGATTAAATCAATTTTATATCGAGAACACCTACCTACCTAGTCTAAAAATAATTCGTTCGATCAAAACGTTTATTGCTATTTTTTAGCGGATGCGCGTCATTCGAACCACAGCGGTTTGAATTTCAGATCCAAAAACCCGAGGCGGTGTCGCTTCCGGAAACAGTTCGCCATTATCCTGCCAATATTGTACAATGAATGTTTATTCAACAGAAGGTTATCGGAAAGAGGCTCATTCATTACCAATGTTACACTAAATGATACATTTATTCTAAATTATTTCTATTATATTTACAATATTGTTTTCTATATACATGCTTTGCAGGCAGGGCTGGCAAACCTTTCGATTTTATCAATATTGTAATCCTGAATAGATAATATTATGAGTATATGTTATGAAAATCGATAATTGATATGACAGACATTTCTATCATAAATGCGGCTTTTTTTCATTCTGAGAGAGAATAAGAAAAGGGTCCAAAAAAATAATTGAGAGCGGATGCCTCAATAAGCATTTTGAGCACCTGGTTTGACTTGAATGAAAGCACGTGAATTTCTACAGCTGATATGATCTCTGAAGTATCTATTGAATGAAAAAGCACTGAGAATAGAATAATTAGTTCAAAATCTGGTGTTAATTTGATTAAATGTAGGACAAGAAAAAAAATCCGTATTCAAAAAAAAAAGTGAAAAAGTAACTTTATTCTAAAACTCATTCTGATGTCAGGGTTCGTAGCCGGTTGATCGCGAAGCAAAATTTAATCTCGATAGCAAATGAGAATTTCTATAGTTTTCATATCTGAAATTTAAAAACTATGGTAAAAAACATGACAATATTAATATATTATTATTTCAAAATATTAGATGATATTTTGATATCTAAAATAAATAATTTTTACTTTAAAAAAAAACATCTACAAAATTTCTTGTACGGAATTACGATTAGAAATATAATAGATATCCATGGACAAACGTGTTGGCAACGTTATGTGGACAAATTTATACTTACTATAAAAAAGTAAGGAATATTTATCGGAATAAGTACATGAAATGTTATTTGGAAAATGGGTATGATATTTTTATTGTTCATTAGTTTCAGAAAATAAAATTCCAATAATCCCTTTTTTAAATAAAGTTAAACCCTGCTGGAAGTTTTTGTAATATTCTAGGGTGATTTATCGCGAGTATTAAATTGGTTTTGTATAAAAAAAGGAATGATTATAATTCATTAATTTTATTTAAACATTAACAATGTTTGAACACAAAAATCGATTTTAAATGACTAACAAAAGAAGTAGGTTGCATTAGACTTTATTATTAGCATTCAAAACTAAGTAAACCGATTGGCAAAATTATGGGTTAATACAGTCACACTCAACCTACGGCCTATTTAACTTGTTACATTCACAAACATTTTTCAATAAACTGTATAGATTTATGCTTTGAGTGTTATTTTTTCTGACTCAGAAATGTTTTTATTTTTGAAAAATAAATTTTATACCCGAGGTCACCTCTCGGGCTCGAATTTCAATTGTCTAGCCCGAGCTATTATTATATTGTAATCACTTGCAAAGTTTTTAGAATGAATCTTTCAAGTTTTATCATTAACGATCCAGGTTTTGATTTTCGGCAATTATTGGTATTCGAACGCACGAAGGAACTTGAACTGTCAATTGGTCAATATTTTGTATCGTTCATAATATACCTTTGATCACAAATTCGTAAGTCGAAAATGAAATTAATTTGTATATATCAAAACATATGTATCCGTGGTTGGCCATATAATCAAACATTGAAATTAAAAATAATTATCAAGTTTTGTCCAATGTCAGCCACAGAAGAAAAAGACAAGTCGATAAGTTTTTTTGGCCGCTATAAACCTAATAATAACATATTTTTACACAAATGTGCAAAATTAAAATATTAAAGAAGTGTCTATAGTAATTATCAGCGGCAGTGATCCAAGACAGTGGAAAATTTTGGAAATTGCTGTAGAGCTTTAGTGACAAGAAATACTTTCTTATTTTGTAAAATTTTTATAACAAAATATATGCATCATTGTCGAAATAAATATTGGTCGATTAACAAAACGTAAACTTTAAATAAAAACTAGTAGTTGGATAGAAATTATTATACCCAAAATCGTTTCAATAAATGGCGCCGATAATGTTTGTGATTTAATATTATTGGACAAAGAGCAAGCTTTCATTGAAACATAATTCTAAAGATAAGCTAATGGTGTGAATACAAATATGTCGCATTTTGAATTGTGACGATGATTGATTACGTATTTATTGAACATGGATACATAAGTATAATTATTTGCTTCTACTGGTTACTTCGGCCACTTTGATTTTGTACCCAATTTATTGTGAAGGGAACAAAGAAAAATTCTGAACTTTTTTAGTTTAAAATTTAGCGAAGGAAATAAAAGTATTCACATAAAAAGTTGTAATTATATTTGTTTTCAAATGCTGATTAGATATAATAAATTTAAAATCAGTATTAAAGGAAATTCATATCATTATCAAATTTAATTCGTAGACCGATTTCTTAAATTTTCCTGTGATATTCAGCGCACTCATTCCATTTAAAAATTGGCCGGAGAGTAGCAGTTAACTAGAAGTATTTTCCAAGCCCAATTCTTTTATCATTAACATTTCCAAAAACACTAAGAGGCGATTTTTACGATGTTGTATACAGTAAAATAATTTATAACCAAAACAAATCCCTCGTAAGTGAGGAATATGCTCCAAATTATGAGTGTACGTGATCAAAAAATTTTTGCAATTTACTTTTTCATTGCCATCAAAATTGATTTAAAAGCATTGAACGTGTATAGTTGTAGCAATTCGATGTCAAAATTATATATTTTGCATTGTTTATTTTTAAAATCTATGCCAGTTTACATTATAGTTAAAATAAATGGATAACTTAAATGTAATAATAATCTTTATTGCGTACTAAAAATGTCTGTCGTGTTCAATATTCAACTGAAGTGTTTCTTCAAGTTGACAGCTGTAATTAATATTTCAAACAAATGCATTGAGTTGATTTTTCCAAACAATAAGCTTTCTGCCTTTATTAAAAACTAACTTTAAATAATAACAACCAACAATTGCCAGGTATATTTTTATACAAATCGTAGACTCCAACTTAAGTATAAACTTTGTGTGGAATAACAACCCCAGTGGCACAAGATCAGTTACAAACCTATTGCGGTTATATGTGTAAGGTTGTAGTGCCTACATAGTTTGATGGAATATATCGATTCAACTTTTAGTCAATTTTATCGAAGTGGTCGACACACACAGGCGTACGTGTTTGGTGCAGGATGCTCACACGTATCATAGGGAATTTGTTTGATCAATAAGACTGGCGTATCTGTGAGATGTGTCGGTGTTTGAGTGTTGATATTATGTGCTAAATAACCAAAATGTGCTATGATAACTTTGGAAAACTTTGTTCACTTCTGACGTAGTAAGGGAAAGGGTTTCATGTTGTAAGCTAACAGTGACGAACTCAGGAAGAGGCTTTTTATTGTGATCATCACGCTAATCAGTATCATTTGAAACCTTTTAAATCTGAGGCATCGTGTAACTTTACGATTTTTATATACTTACAGTTTAGAATCTATACCACAAATGCCAACTTTATAATTCATCGTAATTTTAATAGAAAATGTACTTTAACGTTCTTCATATTTAAGAATATTTTAATCAGAAACTAATATCACAAAAATCGACTAAAAATTAAAAATTTCACATTATTCCAAGTATTATGGAAGATTATATTTACTTAAGAATGGTTTTTCTTAACATCTTTTGACCTCGACTTGAAAACATCAATAAAATAACATTAACAAATTAAAAAGGCTTTTTTCGTCAGTTCTGTTGCATCCGTGTGATGGAATGCCTAAAGATGTCGAAAGGCGAAACCCAGGTCGTTAGTGACAAAAGATGTGGAATCGTACAAAGTTGTAATAATTAAATTTAAAAGGCATTTATTTCAATAGTGTGGAATTCACTATACGATATTTCACATTTCAGGAGAATAATTCTTGATCCACTAAAAGTATACAAATCGATATATTTTTTATTTGGGCGTCAACCAACGATTAATGACCACTGCTCTACAGCAGGGGTCTCTAAACTATGGCTCGCCATAGCACTAGTGCCAAAACTAAAATTTGCCAGACGTCTGCTCTCGAGGAGAACTATTTTGATTTGATTCGAAATATAATTATTGTTCTGTATTTCGTAATTTGTATTGTCAACGGTCTCATAACCCTTCCAACCGTGACATGTAAATAGCGTAGATACATAGATAGTTCACCAGTATTAAAACACGCATTAAAACCTTCTTGGCATAAGTTTGCAGTCACCAAAAGTAAAAATTGCAGTGTTAGATTTCATCATAGTTATCCAAGATTAGTCCAAAGCGTATTAAAAATATGTTTACATCCTGAGTTTGAATCGCACAAAATAATTCGTGAAAATTTCGCAAAAATTAACGTTTGAATTGTTGCAATTTTGTACGATTCCACATGTTTTGTCACAAACGACCCGGGTTTCGCCCTTCGACATCTTCAGGTATTCCATCACACGGATGCAACAGAACTGACTCAGTTCTGTTGCATCCGTGTGATGGAATACCTGAAATAATAACAAAATTGCAATTTAAATTTGATATTGAAATTTCATCAAGCACCTTCAGTCGATATCATAAATTAATAAAAATTAACGTCTTAATTTAGGGATAAATCTCTAGAAAGAATAACATTATTGGAATCAAATCATTCAAATTATCTCATTCAAAGTTTGTGTTTAACGGCTTGTGTTCCATCGTTTGACATCATTAGGCATTTCATTACATAGTATATGTCACAGCATACTTGCGGTATCAACAAAAAACTTAATTCAATTCATTCGCTCTTAGTCTTGGCCAAAATATATCCTTAATTCCCCTCTTTGCAAAGGTTCAAATATAAAAGTTGTTAGAGTCTTTCACAACTTATTTAAATTGGAACTAATTTTCATGGTGAACTATTTTGATGTTTGGTAAAGTTTAACATAGTTCAACAAAAAATTATATATTTTTTATAACGATGTTCTATTCTGCGTATGAATTAAAATTGGCTTGAAATACAACATCAAAGCGCCAAGAAAAAAGCGTGTTTGTATTTTATTTACATTGTCCTTTTATTCACTTTGATATTATTATTTCAAAAAATTTAAATAGCCTAGAAAAAATGATTATTCATCGTCATTTATAACCTATTTGAAGACTGTTCACAATGAAACCACTAATTGTTGTTTATTTACTAATGGAATTGCTAGAGGTGAATATTTAAAATTAAATCTGTCACAGAAAGTATAAAAGAGTTGAAATTGTAATATACATTTGTTTAAAATCTTAAAACAATAAATGATTGAAAAGGTTATTTAATATTTAAGTTACTTTATACATAAAATCGTTTTCATATAGCCCTTATAGATGTAGTGTTTTGTATCATAATCCAATCGCTTCAAGCTTGCAGCTATATGAACGCAATATAATCGTTACGCTACTATCAGAAACACACTGGTGTGTTGTGTTTAAATTTCACGGTACATATGGGAAGACTTTAATTAAGCCACTGATGACGTTTGACTAATTTAAGGGAAAATATTTGATTTAATACAACAACCAATTTAATTTATCTCCAGTAAAGTACATAAGTGTGCATTAATTATGAGGTAGTTAGTTTCAATATGAGTGATATTTGAAACATGATGACATTAGGAATTTTACAGTATTTTTTGTTTTATTTTTTACGACCCTCAAATTGAAAACTTAAGATATATTTATTGATTATTTGAATACACCGGCGGAAAAATTATATAAAGAATCAATATATTTACTGCTGGAAATGTATATAGTAAAAAGTCGCGGGGAAGGTAAGGGAAAATATTAATTACGTCATTTCTAATGTATAGATTTAATTTAATTTATTACTGGCCACATTATTTATTCGAAACGTGCAATGCTACTCATTTTTTTAAACAGTGCACGGTTTCACAAGTAACTTTGCGAGAATTAGTCATTATTATGTAATTTATGATATCGCCTGAAGGTGTTTGATGGGATTTCAATAACATGTGGAATCGTACAAAGTTGTAACAATTCAAATCCATTATTATGTGCTCACTTGCTCAGTCTTTTCGTTTGCTCTTGCTAAGCTCGATTGACGTGTTCAATAGTGTTTAATCAAATATGACATCAAATGCCGAAAGTGAGATTGAGATTATATATTGTAGATACAACAAAAAAAAATAATGAAAAATTCGGTTAATATATCTGAATAGTTTAACAGTGCAGTGCCTGCATTGTTCTAATGCAGGTAAAACTTAAAGCGTTATTTTGATGTTCAGATAATAGCTTCGTTATATTTCCTTCGCGTGATTATTATCAGCGATTCTATTAAGAATCGGCGGGTATCAAAGGTGGTAGTAAGGAACCGCAACTTTGACTAGTTGACACCTCTGACACGAACCCTATACGGCGAGCCAAATAAACTTGAAATTGCTTTAATATAAGCTCACCGCGATCGATTATACACTCCTATAGTAATAAACAAAGCGATGGTGGTTCTATTCTATAAATAATACGAATATGATACGCGTTTACTAAAACTATGCCCGTTCTTTATATACATGTTTAATGAATTCTGTACATGGTACCTACGGAATCTAAATATATTTTAAATCTACGAAGATTTATTTTTATAAATTCGCTTAAATATTATGGACTTGTTATTACCTTCAATTTATTTATTGAAAAACAAATGGAAACTGCTTATTATTAAATTGCCACAAAGAAATGAAGAAATACCGAACAAATCTTGGCTTAAGTTAATACATGAGGGTAATTATCTTCGAAGCTCACTCGCGTTCACTCTACATTACCACAATGACATACGGATCAAATTTAGCAATAGTACTTACCTATGTATAGGAATAAAATTTAAGAAAAATAATGGCTTCCAAGTTGTCACAAATAATTAGACGAAAATAGTTTACTTCTGCGGCAATATATCGCATAGACAATTTATAGCCCACAAATGATGGCTTTTATGTTTTATCGCAAAGCACAACATATTATTTATATAAATCAATTATTAATTTTAGATTGAAAATTGTTTGAATAAACCAAATTTAACGTCAAAGAATTTTTAAAATTTGATTATCATAACTGTAGCAGTTTTAATTAATGATTTGATAGAAATATATCTTATAAATATCTTAGTGATCAATTTTCCGCCATAAATTATTATTTATGTATTATTTGATATCGAAATCACGTCAAGCACTCTCATTCGATTTTTCGAAAAAATTCGAAATTTTTGTTTATATGATCAATAATGGCGGCAATGAACTTGATAGCGATTAATTGCTGGTGATAAATTGCGGGCGATGAATTTTCCTGATCACATCAGTATGGTCAACATTTAGCGACATAGTTACTATTAAATGGATAATAAATATTTTTCAGTTGTTAAGCTGTAAAATATATGTTGAAGAATCATTAAAAAATATTCTTCATCTTAAAATCTGTAGCGAGAATTTAGTTATTTCTTGTGACTACATCATTATATGCAATATAATAGTATCTTCCTTTCTAACTTTGACCCAGTAATCATTTAACTATATACTATTTCGAAAAATTGTTGGTTTGTTGAAAAATTAATTAACAAGCCATCACCGATGACAGAATAATAAAAATAACATGGCCATTAAAAATATACAACAAAGATCTTTTTTTAAGGTTTTCAAATAATTTTACCACATTTAGCTAAGTTTTGTAAATAATAGTCATGATAACACATTAATTTTCAAATTAAAATTAATATAATGGAAAGTTTTAGATAATGCCTAATCGTGATTGTTCTGGGATAATGTTTACATGTTTCAAACGATTGATAATCAGAATCCGGCACGTGATTTTAATTAATTTTAAACTTCCACTGTTTTATGAGGTCGCAACATGGAACCCTTGTCGACCAACACCAATATTTAGGTATTATTGAAGGCCATAAAGTAGTATTGCAAAATTAACGAAACACGTTTATACACAACGATAAAAACTTATAAATGTATACTTAGCCATTTATTTTTGGTTATGGAAAAAATAACAGTAAAGGAAAGTGGTGTATTTAAAGTAAATTGTATTCGTCTCTTTCGAATAATATTGATCGAGTGTCATATAAATATTATATTACAGAGAAATATTCTTTCGTAATTTAGTATTTAAATTTTAATATCTCGATTTTTTTATATTTGTAGAATTATATTATAATAGGGATTGTAAAACAGGGTGGATAAAGATATTCAAGTTATATTTAAGCACTGTCCAAAATGACTGATAAAGTTGACAGAACATTTTTACAAACAAACAAAATGATTTCAATCTATAGATATTTTTCTTCTTTTATGGGATATTCCTATTTACCAGCGAAACGAGGATGGTTCTATAAAAATAAATTATCTACAAAATAATATACATATCTAGATGAAAATACACGCATATCGGCAATAACAACGGTCTGAATCTTTTCTCTAAACTGAAACCTATTCTCTCTATCGTTTCTATTCATATTGTTTTACGGTATTGATAACCAAAACGTATAGTAAAGTTGATAAATACCAAACAAGATTAACTTATCTTTTGTTATCAGAACCAAATGATAAATTTAAATTTAGAACTTATTATTTTTCATAGCATATAAAAAAGATTAAAATTAACACAACTTCATGATATGAATCATGTAATCTTTATTGATTTTAAAATAAAACTACAATATTTTTTCATGTATATATTGAATATTTCTAGATAAAATATATTAAAAGAAATCTGTTGTCTACGTCAGCAATGATACAATTATATTATAAATCCATTTTTGAAATAATTTCCATACGACTTGGTATGTATGTCTTCGTATGAGTAAAGATGCCACATTTTACAATATCTCGAATGTTCCACTCCATAAAAATATGAAGGCTTAGTTGAAATATTATAGAATACGATATAATAAAACGAAGAGTCCCTTTGCGTTAATTATGCATTGAGTAGTATTAAGCCATTATGAAAAGAAATTTACTTCGAATTGTTGATTTGAAAATCAAACTCTAATCTAAATCTAACGATGATATATTGTATTATTCTCCATCCGAGTGTTATTATAGACAGAAAAATATGCCTCGTAACGTTTCACATAATTTCATTGTGAATCGGTATATATCTATGTACCTATAGAACAAAACACAAAACTGACATAAGTACTTGATCCCAATACTATGAGGAATTACCTGAGGCTAGAGTACCGTTTACACGAACAAAAATAAACAGCTTGATAATAATAAATTATGAAATAATAATATTCATATGAAAAAAAATATGTCATGTGTATTTAATTCTTTTAAGGAAATATAATAAACGATCGTAACCATGTAATGATTCTGCTGAAAATTTAAAAATATTTTTATAAAATAAGACTAAGAGGCAGTGAAAACGTTTATTTTTATATAAACTTTGCGGTGGTGTTGATTTTTTTATACTATATTATATTGCGTGAAGTGTAGGTAAAATTTTTGATCGAGGTTAGAAACCAAAAATGTGAGGTTTATTTTTATCGCGTATGTCAAAATCAACAATAATTTTTAAAGTCAGATAACTGCTTAAGGATGAAATGCAATTATATTTTAGTATGGATTAAATTCTTTTTTAATCAATATCATTATATATATATCCAGCAAAGAGTCAAAAACTTAGCAGAAATATAAGCACACATTGTAAAACTACATTTTCGATCCAATAATTGCTTCAAAATCTTCGCACTCTCTCAAAATCATTTGTCGAATTCTTCAACACATTGAATTAGTCAATGGTTTAATTTTACAAAAAAACGAGGTTCAAACAAAGAAAATCCAGCACATAGCAAGTTAGTATGTTTTTTGGTTCCACGTTATAGAAGTCCCCGCGCTCAGCTAAAATATATAGGGTAACAACTTTATTGGTGGACACATTTACTAAGAAAAAAAATAGTTGTATAAAATAAATAATTAATTCATACGATTAAAAACTAAGAAAAAAAAAATCATAATTCGAGTATTCCCACCGAAAAAAAAAGATTTTTGAAAACTCAAATATTTTAGTAATACCTAACATAACCTATACATAGTAAACTTTTAAATTGAAACCAACTAATTGTTGAAAAAAATCATTATATTTAATATGCATTCCTATCGTAGCTCAGAATTAAAAAAAAAATTGTGATGGGTTTCCAAATATATATATATATATAAAAAAAATTGGAAGATATTTTTCTATAATCTATTTTATAAATGATTGCCGAAATTGTTAAGTATGTGTATAAGAAAGTGGCAACCTTTTGAAGAGCAAAAAATATTGTGCGTAACCCCCGCTGCCAAATGTCAAAATGTAACTGTCAATGAGTAATCATAAATCAGTTGATTCGAAATACTGGTCGGCGCTGTTCGTCCCGAATAACGCACAATCAAAAGCTGAAATAATATTATTAACTACAATACTAAATACTTGTGTAAACTCTTCTTTAGAAACCAGCTTGCGCGATAAACAAACTTCGTTGCTGTGTTTCGCGGGGTAGAGGGAAAAGAATTAGTATATGAGTATTATAAGAGCGATTTCCGAACGATCCGGTGCCATTTGGTTCCAAGCATCTAAAGTGATGGAATATAGTGATAAAGTGGATAGCATTACTTCGTGGAGTGACATGGATGCATGCTTTTCGACGTTTGATAAGGACGGGTGCGTAATCTTGTTATCTTTTTTATCATTATCCGTCAATATTCAATGTGTTTAAGGTATATTTTAAGGTTAAATGTCAACTTGTTTGTATTGAGTAATATTCTTCACCCGAATTGAATTTTTTAGTGTAGTTGTTATATAAACTTTCAGGAAATTACATCTGTATGTCAACATACCTCATTATTTAATTTTTTTGATCAATTCTATGAAATTGAATTATCGAAATATTTTTTTAGCCCATTTATAGTTGAATTTTATATACCATCATTATTTTTGATGAATTTTGTTACAGTAGGATTGTACCTAAATGTATATTTTTCTCTAGACTCAAATTTTCTCTAAAAATAATATCGATCCATTATTTAAATTTGGCGGGTTGTTTTATTGTTTTAATGAAATGGTGCCAGTACTAAAAATATCTATATCTTATACAAGATATGTTGATACAACATATTTTTTTTATATTTGTAAAATTAATCGGAGGTGTCACATTTTTTATGTATGTGTAAATGTGTGTAATATTACAATTTATTATTGTGACGTATTTGTTGCTTTAAAAAATTCCGTCAATGTAATAATATCCATCTACTTTGGAAAAATTTACAAATTTATCCAACGACTTTCATATATTGTGATGATTATAACTACATGGTTACTTGAAATGCGCTTTAATATTTTTATATATATTACGATGTCCCATCTGTTTCATGTTCCAGCAATAAATACAATTTTCTAATTATCTTTAATTTTGTGTTTGTATAGGAATACTTGACCAACTAATTTGGGGTAATTGATATAATAATTTCATCATTATAGTTATAATTTATACTAAATAATATCATATAAAGGTCTCGTAATCCAAGTTATGTATAAATACACAACTTCAATTAAAATTGCTCTTAGAATAATAAATGTCAAAGATGCAAATTCCTATTTACTGAATTTTTTAACCTTAGCTCTTAAATGAGGATTTTAACCACTTGACAGTTTTGCCCGAGCGTGACTCGGGCACGGCTTTACTTAGGAAAGTTTAACACCGGTCACGAAAAGAAACAAGGTACTCTTCTTCGAATTGTGATGTAAAACATTGTAAAACTAGGTTTTAATTTATTCTGAAAAAAATAAAAAAAAAATATAAAAATAAATGTTTAAAAACATTTTAAAATATGTGACAATTTTTAAGCATTCTTTCTCAGAAAAATTCAACTGGTAAGTGGTTAAGGAATAATATTTCAGTTTATGAAAATTTGGTTATGATTTGCTTGGCCGCTATGTCGTCAATTTAGTGACTGACAATGGGATATTTACTGGTTCCTTGTAATTTCCTCTACTGGACTTCAGTGATCACTTTGATAATCTTTTTTTCCATCTGTTGATATTAACCCAAGCCTGGCTATTCTTCTATTGTCAAGGCTTTGCTTTTCAGAAATCTTCCTTTGAATACTATGTAATGTAAAAAGTTTAATATTCAAATATCAGCATATGTTGTATTTATTGTATTAAAAAGAGCAATGTACTTGCGTTGTGAATTTATGTATATATTGGGGCAAATTAACATGGATATGTACAATAAGATTAATCTAGATAACAGTCATTTGCTTCTATTACGCATCTCGTGGATTCGGGTACCCGTTAGAACAGCTTTTCTCAATGCTCAGCTAGTGATGTATATGTAATGGTAATCTTCCATCGATCTAATCCTCAAAACTTAATCATAGTGAGAGTGATGACTAGCTAGCTAGCTCTGAAATGAATGACCAACTGATTAATGAACAGTTCTCATAGAAGAAAGTCCTTGATAGAAATAAAAAGTCAAATAAGTATCTTTACTTTTGAAAACAGTAAGCAAATTTACATTATTTTTCATTACAGTGACGGTCGCCTTAGCCCTGATGAATTCCGGTTAATTTGTCGAGCCCTGTTTAGAAATGATAAAGGGCATATTTATCCATTGGATGACGAAAAAGCTAGACACATATTCTCCGTCTTTGACAAAAACAATGATGGTTATATCGATCGCGATGAATTTATCTTCTGTTGGAATCACTGGATCAAAGTTGTAAGAATTAGTTGTATTTCCTTTTTTCTGTGTAATAATCTATGATTGAATACAATCTGCATTTTAAAATCATTATTGTCATTGTCCTAAATTGATTTGACACCGAAAACCAAAGTTCAGGTCAATAACTATCTAGAGACATTCAATGTGGTAGACTTGTTGTTGCACCAGTAAAACTGTCGAGCCTAATAATATGGTACATGAGAATTATGGTATACTTAACAATAAATTGAAATACATCTGGAATATCTCTCTTAAAGAATTGTGAGCGATTACATCATTACAGAGAATGCTTATCATACTTGTCACTAAAACGTACCCGTATACGGACCATGCATTCTATAATCCATGCCCATTGCAACTTGTAAAACTGCTTTTTATTGGATATTCATATACATTGACAATGTATTTTGCATCAATAATGAGTTATTTGAAATGCCTATACTTGAAATTGACCTTTATAGGTATTTTCCGAAAGAAAAATATTCAAACAATTTTTTCCTTATATATTGGTCTGCTTGATTCTTGTTTATTAATCGACACTGAATATAAGTGATCCTTAATTATGAGACTTATTAACACTCTACTTTCATAGATTGTTCGGCCTGTGAACGTTTTTCTGATAGTGGATGTACAGAACGATTTCTTAACCGGAACATTGAACATCAGCAACTGTGCAGCTCAACAGAATGGACTCGAGGTAAATAATCTCTTCTTTTACTTCTTTTTTATGTCTTTTTCACCAATTTATAAAATTCTTCTCTACTGTAATCACTGATAACCTTAAAAAGTTTCTAGTTGCATAATTTTTGACAGAAACAAAAAGCGGTGAAACGTACATAAGAAAAATTAGTTATGATACGTTACCTATGATTAAGATTTTTTTTTATTTTTTATACTAGTCAATAATTTTTATAAGTAACAATCATAATTTATTTCTATATGCAATTCTTATATATTTTTTTGATGAGCCAGAAATTGAAGTTGAAAGTCCGCAAAGTTAATAAAATAATTGAATTAATATATCTTTGTTTTCCATATTTGTCTGATTTCTAAGTGACTTTCAAAACGTAAATCGAGCTGTGTCAATGTTTAAAAATGTTGATAGTAAAAACATTATTATCCCAATCCGTTAGCGCACCGAGATTGTGCTTAAAAACAATCTGAATTTCATTGATAATGCCCAGATGCCTCCATGAATCATTTTCGATAGCATGCTGGCCATTTTACAAATTGCTTATGCTATTCATGTCCCCGTTGACTGGGTAAGTTAATTGTCACTTTGTCGACCATTGTTTTCCATGAGTATTTATTTGTAAATTTGGTTAAAAATCTACTACATTCTCAAATGATGATCTACTAAATGGAATTGGTATTTTGACTATCATCCTGTAGCTGTATAATGAAACCAATAAACTACCACTCACCTCTGCCTGCCCTGGTATACCAACTATGATACATAGATGTTTGTTGCCTATAGATTGGCAAAGACAAATTCAGATTTTTAAATTGTTTGGTTATCTAGCATATTTTATGTTATCTAATAAAATTTAATGATTCACTTGAAACTGGGCTTGTTCTGTAAGTCAGCTATACATGTTCCGTTTTCAGTGTTGGCCTGTTATGAACTACTAAATGAATCAGCTTACGCTGCAATCTCGATGGCTTGTCAATGAGCAAATGTCTTAAATGCCAATCAAGCAATTGTTGCAATAAATCAATGTCCAATTTTATATTGCCCAATATTCTAAACTATTTTTTATAAACATATTTTTCCCCAATACTTGTGGCAATGTTTCAAATGAAAATCATAACCAAAACAAGTGATTGATCGATAGTGGACTATGAACACTGATTACTGAAATTAATGTGTCATTACCTAGTAGAATATGAGAAGCATGCAAATTGTACTGCAAGGATATTGATGCATGTGTCTATACGGTAATTTCTAATGCTAATTGATGCTGATCCATCTATAGAATAAAATAATGTTGATTCTGCTCAATTGGGACATATAAGCTAGCCCCTTATAAGTGAAATTTAGTGTAGGATAAAATACTATATAAATATTTCTATATTTAAAAAATAATTGTTAACTATATTGATAAAAAATTGCCAAAAACAATGTAACATCAACACCACTAATGAACTTTAACAAAGTGTAAGTCTGGCCATAAGGGTTAAACTATTTTTAAATTATTTTGTGAAAAAACATTATGTACTGTTATTTACTGCAGTTACATTTCCATTAACCGGTTTTGTTGTTATTTTGTAATTACTTGGATCTTACAATCATTTTGATTTCTATAGTAAACGTTTACATAACACATGATTAATGACGCTAGTACACAATTCTGTTGTGCTGTAAGATATTTCATTCTCAACAATTTGTAATTTAGACTTTGTATTTTTCAAACATATTGCATTCAAAAAGTTCAAGAAAGGTAATGCACTGTACCACCTTAAATGTCAAACAAACTTCAAATTTATCTATTTTTGAGCGCACATGCAATCTGGCCTATTAAAAGTTTTCGTCGATCACCGCTTGAGAATCTTTTCTGCTTAGTTAACCATAAATTAACTTGTGAATCACTCTTTTGTTAAAAACTTTGCTCGAATTTCAACTGATACATAATCGGTTGAATGTTTTTTTTGGAATTGTGTAAATTTTTAAGTATTAACTTCCGAACAAATTTAAATTTATTTCACCACTTAACTTTGAGTTTTGTTTAGTCCATGAATTTAGTTGCCATTTGATTATAACTTATATACCAATATATGACATCAAAGGGAGAGGGTTGTAGTAAATGTTATATCATAAAAAAAATAACACAAATTGGACTGAGAATAAAATCAATCATTTTGAATGAATAAAAAAATGATTTATTTGATCACCTTTGAGGTGTTAACTGTCACTTCTTGATGGAAAGGCATGATATTTTAAATAATAAAAACACATTTTTTAGTACTTATTTCCACAATATATTTTTTGATCAGGACCGGTTTCGCTCATCGCGAGCGATTTATTTGATGTTACACAGGTTTGATATCACTGCTGTTATGTAATGAATCGTATTATTGGTATCATATAAACTAGGCATAAAAAGTTTGATGTAAATGTTGCATTGCTCAAGTCATAACAAGCTGAACGGCATTTAAATTGAATCCATATCAGTCTAATTACCTTTCGCTGATTCTAATTAAGCAGAAAGTATTTATGTACCTGGGACGAAGTAATAATGCCGAGGCAGACATGCAACCCTCGGGTTAAGTTAAACCGTGGGTGGCTTATAACACATTAGGCAGATGTTTTAAACAATAGGGTTGTAACTATTTGATGAGATCAATTCTTAAAATTTATTACTATTCTTCATTTTGAAATTTTTATTTTAAAAAAATAAACTTTTATTCAATTTACAATTATTGAAAGTAGAAAATAATTTTCCAAGATAAAAATGTTTTCTAATTATCAGAAATCATTGCGAGAATAGATAATCTACATTTCTAATAATTTAATATTGAAAACAACACTTCTTAAAATACTAATTCAAGAATAAATTTGAAACAAATTTCTGTTTTTATTTAATTCATATCAAGTTTATTTACCCATTGAATTAAAAATGTATTAGGTGTATAATAAAACTGAACCTAAATTTATGGTCAATAACTTATAGACTAACCATCTCTTTTTTTACACTGAACAAGGAATCGAGTCCAAGAAAAGTTTCAGAGCACAAAAATATTTGCATTTTTCTTTTACAGTTCAAGCAGTGTTACTTTGCCTATTTTTAAAATGTGTGCTTTCTATGTATGTGTTCAATTATTTAAAAAAAAGTATATTATTAATTCCAGGTCATAGCACCAATCAATCGACTATTGGAGACTATTCCTTTTGATGCTGTTGTCTACTCACTCGACTGGCACCCTAGTGATCATGTTTCTTTCATCGATAATCTTCCACAAAGAGAGCTCCATCACACAAGTCCTGTAAGAGCTTTAAACATATAACAGAATATTTCTTCTTAAAAAAATAACTATAATAAAGTAAAATTTCATTTGTAGTAAAATCAATATCAGCTAACATGATTTTATTAATTTTAGGTATCTGCTGACAATGCACAGACGTACGACACAGTTATATTTGCGGGACCCCCACTGATGAAGCAGCGCTTGTGGCCGAGACATTGCGTACAAGACTCTTGGGGATCAGAACTACATAAAGACTTGAAGGTATTGTCATACAGTAGGACATTAGTTTATCATGATTGCTTTTCCTACATTCATCATTTTTCAACGGTGTCTTTTAAAACAGTCAATCTAGGGATTAAAATTTTATTTTATTTGCTTGTTTAATAAGAATGAACGCAGCGAAGACAAAATTTATGATTATTACCAAAAATAAAAAACTGGAAATGCCTCACATGTCACTAAAAATAAATGATAAAAACATTGAACTAGTGCATCAATATAAATATTTAGGATGCTGGCTGAACGACCAATGGGACCATTCACAAGAGATTAAAATCAGAATAGAGATGGCGCGAAACGCTTTCTTCAAGATGCGTGATCTCCTCTGCAATAGAGATTTCAATCATGACCTAAGGATGTGAATTCTACACTGCTACGTTATATCAGTACTTCTTTATGGGGTCGAATCCTGGACCATGACACAAGCCACAGAAAAAGCTAGCAGCATTCGAAATGTGGTGTTTCAGGAGAATATTAAGGATTCCCTGGGTGGACAGAGTCCGAAATGAAGTATTGAAACGAATGAAAAGAAAACAAGAGGTATTAAGCATTGTGAAGCGCAGAAAACTTGAATACGTCATGTGATGAGAAATCCGAAATATGAAATCATACAGCTCATAGTGCGGGGGAGAGTACAAGGGAAAAGAAGCGTTGGTAGACGACACATCTCGTGGATGGTACCAATGTGACTCCACAACACTTTTCAGGGCAACCATGGATAGAGAGAGGGTATATACCATGATATCCAACCTTCTACGAGGAGAGGAATAAAAAGAAGAAGAAACTTGTTTAAATAAATGGGTATTATATATTTTTGGTGACATGTTTATTTGCAATAATTCTTCAAGTAACTAATAGATCGATTTATTAAATGCAATTAACTTTTTTTTCAATCATGACTATTGCCAATAATTACGGCCTTGGATAGAATGTGTTCGATAAAAAATGAATATTTGAGAGATTTCATCTCTGGATCATATCATGATACCGCTCAATTGAGGACGAAAACCTAAGACTACATAAATTGACGATTAGTTCACAAATATATCAGTTACCGTTTTTCTGTATCTGATGTCATAGTTTTGGGTTTTTGGACTGACTAAATTTGCCTTTCGTGGTGAGGTTATGATTTACCTAACATGATAATATTTACATTTACTCATGGCAGAAATGACAAAATTATGTAAATATTAGCTCAGCTGCCTATATTCACATATTCTTAAATAAACAAACATTTTAATATGTCCATGTGATATTGCAACTATGATCGTAATGGATACTTAACTATCAATAATTTCGGGTTCCAATATTGAATATTATTTAATATTGGTCACACCAATTACTATCATTATAATGTAAATTATTATGTCACGAAATCCATAACACATCTACTATTTATAATAGAAAATGCAACGACTTGCAACAATCCACAGGACATGCTGTCAATCAATTCATCATTTTTATAAAACAGTTGATGTTACCTGCAAAAATATGGATTTCCAATCTGTTCATTATTATTTCTCAGATAATTGAAAGCGGAATTAAAGTCTATAAAGGAACAAATCCAGAAGTAGATTCATATTCCGTTTTCTGGGATAACAAGAAGCTCACAGAAACTACCTTATCATCACAACTGAGGCTCAAAAATGCGACTGATATCTACATCTGTGGTCTGGCATATGACATTTGTGTTGGTTAGTAATTTCAATCCGTATCTTTAATTAAGCTGAAATAAACACAGTATATCAAACAATATTTAGAAAAATCACTTTAATTAATTAAGTATTATCAAATTAGTTAGCTTTCCTCATTTGATATGACTTTTTTCCTTTCCCCATTAAATTTTAAATAAAAGGATTATTACATGCCTCTGATTTGACGGAATTTGTTTTTAACCGTTTAAAAAGTGTTGAATCGATCTAAATAGATTGTATAGATTGATTTCAACTCGATGCACTAATTTTTTTAAAGTGTTTTCCTTTTAGATGATTTCGAGAATTATTGTTTTTCATGTCTGAACTTTTTACACTTCTCTGATTATTTTTAATTGCTTTTTATACCTACATATGAAACCCAAAGCTTATATACTAACTAGTGAATTTTCAATTTGTATGTTTCCGATTTCCATATTCAAAAGTTTTAAATCAATATTTGTGGCCTGTAAACAAACAAATTGAATGTTTATCATCATGGAGGTCGAAATCCCATTACTTATTTTACCTTTATTTGTGCTAGTGAAGGATTTTTGTGTTTTGTTCCGATTTTTGTTGAATTCATACAACATGCATGGTCTTAAATATTCTTTTGATATAATGTGCTCATTTTTAAATGGAAGTGATAAAATCTAACGACTATTATGACACAATTAGTCCAGATAGGCATTCAAAAAAAATCGATATGCAATTACCCATGAGTTGGAAGACTAAGTGGGAATGCGATTAAAATTTTAGCATTCATTGATATTATATTAATTCATCCTAAAAATAATGTAGTTTTATGTTTAAGATTAAAAAATATCATAGGTACAATTCAAAGCTGCGAAAATTTACAGCAGTTACCTGTGGCCTTCTTAAGTGTTTTTTGTTTAAAGAATCTTATAAAGAGAAGTAATCTTGTGTCGTCCATTTATTATTGATTAAGTATAAACTTTTGTTAATCCTATGATGCTTTTGTAGGTGCTACAGCTGTGGATGCTTTGGCGATAGGATACCGTACAATCCTTATTGATGATTGCAGTAGAGGCGTCGATTTATCTGATATCGAGAAAACTAAAAATACAGTGGTCACAAATAATGGAGTCATTGTGAATGCTGAGAATGTATGTGGATTGTGTATTTAATTCAGAATTTAATTTAATTTAATCAGAATTACTTCATTAGTTTTATCAATGTCACTCAATCATATATTTGAAGAAAAATATTCTGTCTTATTTCCTATATTATGTAATGAAATATGAATTTGTGTCTTGTTAGGTTCTCGGAATGGTTGAAGGGCGAGATCGGAGACCAGAACTCGGATATAAACTTGCCATGGAACTGAAGCATGCAGTTGTGGATCAGTAACAGTTCTCTTGAAAATGTGCTTCTATTATTATTGATAGCGATATTTTTACAATTTATTTTTGCTGAATATATTTTTAATATCAATCAAGTGACTAGATGAAATAAAAAATAGTGCCTTGCCTTAATAATTTCTTGATTGATACTTAATTTGAACATTTTTCATTAGTGATTTTTATTATTATCAAGAATATTGATGGCTCTATAACGCTCCTTAAAAATAGTGTAGAATTTTCCAAATACATTGCAAGGATCCCAAATGGATATTCTGTTGCATTTATTAGCAAGCATACGATAAACAAAGTTATCATATTTTAAATAATAAAAACACATTTTTAGTACTTATTTCCACAATATATTGTGGAAATAAATACTAAAAAATGTGTTTTTATTATTTAAAATATCATGCCTTTCCATCAAGAAGTGACAGTTAACACCTTAAAAGTAAAAAAGTTATCATATGTCTCACAGATTGCATTTACTGCTTACGAACTAATTGAGTTACAATTTTGAATATAGTAAAAGTATTTATTTGTCTTGCTAAAAAGACTACTGCCAATAATGTAGTTGAATTGAACGACATTTTTCAAGTAAAATAATTTATTCTTAAAATATTATGACATTGGTAATTGTACATTGAATAAGTCACATCAAAATGCAATAGTATAAAGAAACATTTTTCACAATGCAGTTATAAATAATGACGTAATATTTATTCACTTTCAAACATTTTGACGTAGTTATCATTGTAGAACCAATAATTATATTGTCTTGTGTCTATAGGATACTAATATTTAATTATTTTACCGAAGCATATATATTTTGTATGTATTAATTATTGATAACTTACCAAGATGTGTTATAGACGTATAAAACTTATTTCTTTTGTATACTGACAAATTGCTGTCAGTAGTAAGCTTTTATGACATTAATTAAATAAATAATATTTAAATTTTTTGGCTGTGTTTTATATAAAATTATTTTTAGCTTTAATCATGAAAAAGACTATTATGTCGTGTTATAGGAGCCATCAATACAACAATTGTTTTTTATTTTTCATGTATACATTGTAAATTAAAATAAAATACCCGAAAAGTATTACTGTTGCTTTAGTTTTAAGTACAGAATTAGTGTGTATCGAGCTTTTGATTAAGATAAAATATATAATGACCATTATACGACATCGGTTTTTTTCTGGTTAAACTAATTTTTGTCATAATTTTTGAATACATTGTACCTCTTCAATATAAGACATACAGTAAATTCCTATTATACAGGCTAACTAATGGTAGGGATAGTGCCTGACTAGTCGAAAACCCAATTTATTTAATTTAAATTAATTTTTATATTGTTTTGAACACTTATATAATTTTAGAATTATTTATAACATTAACATTTATATTTTTTTAATTAATAATCGGCACAAATTTTCCCAATAGCTTTACAAATTTTCAATATTTTACATCTCTCAAACTTGCTAGAATTAGTGTTGCTGACTTTTTCATGCAGCAGAAGTGCTAATTTTCAAGATTTAATCAGATGATCTTCTATGCAAAAAGGTTTAAGAAGTTATAAACAACAATGCTATTCCATTAATAAAATATCCCCTCGATTCAATGGTACGATTCATGGTGGTTAATTAATGCTTCATGGTCACTATCTGCTTTCAATAACCAAGTTTTTATTTGGATGAGAAAGAAAATCATTTAATAAACATGACTGCTTTTGCAGCTACCTCTTCCATTTCCAAAAATCTGTCACTTGTGTCACTGGCCATTTTGTTTTGAATCAATCTTCAAAAATCAGTTAATGCTGGATTGCATACTCTTTTTGGTAATAATTATCAACAGGGACCCTTTTTTTATGTTCGTTTAATTGATCATTCTTTGCTTTTCCAATTATTGAACTTTTCATTTTGTGTCTTCTGTGTGTCAGATATTATATTTTTTTAATTCTTTCTATAGATTCATGTAAAAATAATTAGTCGTCTATTGAATTGTTGTGCATACCAATTGCCAAACAAGAGAAAAAACATAACTACGCCATAAATTTTAATAGCCTTGAAGAAACTTAAATGCTTGATTTATATTATATGCCAAATATTTTTTAAAACATAAAGTTACCTTCAAAATAATTTCATCAACACTCAGTCATATGGGAACTAGAATTTTTTATTGTTCAGGATTTATTTTACAATGCAAAATAATTCATCAAATTGACTTAATAATAAATGTTTTAAACTTGTACAATGACTGTGATTAGAAAGGTATTATGAAAAATCAACATTTTTGTGTTTATGATAAGGTTGAAAGCTGTTTTATCAATATATTGCATTTATTATTAATTTTCTTTTTATTGCTTTATTCTAGTATTGACTGCTTAAAATTTCTGCTTGAAATATAAATTTTGAATTAATAATTAAAATTTATATTTCAATTCAGCCAGAATTACACTAAGAAAGATTACAGTACATAACTTTATGTGTTATTAAATTCTTTTATTCAGTCCTAAATTATTAGCCTTTGGTCGCCAAAATTCCTATACAATGGCTTTTGTTTATATGCTAGACGCTAATTGAACTTAGACAATAAGTGCTCAATTCCTGCCTGACGTTGAACATAAACTATCATAATAATCATTTCAATATATATAGTGAGTGGACAAGATAAATCACACAAAAATCCTTAAAGATTTATCATATAGTTGGTAACACTGTTAAAGTTAGACGAATCATCTAACGACAGCTCTGACTCAATTCGAATACCTAATTAAAATAAAGATATACCAACATAAAATAGATGTATAGAGAAACACAAAAATCATACCTCTTACAGGGATTGTGTATTTATTGCCTAGATTTTATTTGTCCATAGCTAATTATGCCACAAGGGAATAGAAATGATGGCTTTAATTTCACTAATCACTCTGATAGAATATGCTATTTATAATTGATATTACAATATATTTAGTTGGATTAGAAAGATTATTAACATTAATTAATTTTAATATAAAAAGCCATGACACATTAGCCTTGTAAAGAACATTCAATTAAAATTTATTTTACTGTGTTCATATTCTTCAATCAAATATAAAATACATACCGCACTGAGATTGATTTCAATTGCTTTTTTATCTAAACTTTGTAAATCCATATTTTATTCATAGATGCTAAAAATTATTAATTACATTTTCACTTTAGTTTAGTTTGACACTTAAGCTTTCTATCAACTGTCAATTAGTTCAAATTAATTTATTTGATCATATGAAATAAAAACTTCTGTCCACAGTTCAAATGATGGGACCATCAAAATTCTTTTCACTCATAAATTGTGACATCTACATATATTTACTAGTAAACAATGTTTGTTTTATGTAATTAACTTATAATATAATATTTAAAATATTACCACTGTCAAATGTGAATATTTAAAAAATGGAGGTTGCTTTATTGTTACTTAATTATTCCGGTATAAGTCACTTAAAATGGTTTTTACAAATAAAACTGTTGTTAGTATTAAGTAGTTGAAAGAATAAATATTTGTTATGATTTTTCATGTTGTTAAAATAGCACAACACTGCTAAAAAAATAAAAGGTTTTTTGCACTACAGATTGACTTTTTATTAATTTCTATATTACCATTGAATTAGTGAATGACAGTCAAGCTTCTACCAAAACGTGTACACTGGAACCCTGTTACTTGGTTTTTCAGAAATGCATAAAAGTTATTTTCAGCTATGTACTATATATTTTATAACTTTCTTCATAGGGAACATTTTAGTTGCATGTCAAAATAATTCACAGTGTAAATTGCAAGGCAAAAATGATCACGAATAATGATTTTGACTAATGACAACTGAACAGTTTCTGCATAAGTGAGTCTTTAGTGGAAACGTGAGTTGGTATGATAACAAAAGTATCCCACTTGCCATTTTGCAGTCTCGGTCTATTTACAATACTGGTTAATTGGAATCGAACATTTTTGTGAACGAATAATTATTGATTATTGTAAGATTATTGAACAATGTTCTGATGGGTTTTTTTTAGCTACATTTGATTTGTCAACAATATTAGAAATAGTATTTCGATTTCATTTGTGGATTTATTCTTTCTCTTCTACTCTTTTATAAAATTATTGAATTGATAGAAGTACTTCACAATCTACAAACTATGGAATTCATCAAACGGTTTGGAACCTTGGAATAGTGGTTGGCAATCTAATTTTGGATTTAGGAATAAAATATAGGCCAAATAATATTTTCTAAAATTTGAATCATTTCTTATATTTTATAAATCAGCCAATTATTTATTTATGAAAAATAAAACAAATCATATTTTTTACATATTTGACTTTTTAATTATAACGAAAAAATGTAATTTATGATCTATGAAACAGTTGGAAATTTTGTATTTTTCAACTAATTAATAAAAATCCATATTAAACTGAGTAGTGTCTCAAGGTAAGAATTGAAAAATAGTGTTTATAAATGTAATTATAATGTCATTCTTTTTTATATTATTTTGTTTTTTGTATAATTTATCTAAAAATATTTTTCCACAAACATGCACCAGCTAAAAAAAGTTAGGATTTTAGCTGAAAATTGCATTAGACCATTAAGTATATAAGGATATTGACAGTCAATCTTAAAATACAAAAACCCAACCATAAGTTGATGAAAATGACAGCTTCCATTTCCAAGCTCTTACATTAATATTCTACCATTCTATAATTGAATTCTATTATATTTAATTTGTTAAAAATACTTCCGTTGAAATGAGGTATTACATACTGATGTTCTAAATTTAATATATTGTGGGGTATAGCAATACGCCGATGTTATATTTTTATCTAGTAAATTGATCCGGTAGGTAATCAATGCCTCCGTAACTACCCTACCGCAAGAGCCCGGCCGTGAACGAAGGAGGGGAGATCGAGATGAAAAAACACATTTTATTTTTAGAACCACTTATTCTAACCATCCAAGTTGAGCAATTTTATTATTATTCGCGTGACATCACGGATAATTTCATAAATATATTTTTAGATATTTACGTAATTAGGAATATCGAAATAAATTAAATTTCATGCCGTAATTCAAAATGACGTACGCATTGAAGATTGCATTAATGATTATGTCTTACTAAACAGCGTATCTGTAAAATAGATTTGAATTTAGAATAAACGAAACAAAAATGGAAGAGTTCTTATATAGCCTATCGATAAAGCCAAATTCCTCATTATCTTCGGGTAATTGATGATAAACACAGAATCCAATAATTAATGGTTCAATGTACATGAATTAGTGATGCCAATCACCACTTTGTATATGACAGTGTGGGCTTTTATAGACAAGCGTGTAAATAAACATTTTTTTTTAATTTTGACAGTTGGCAATATATATACTAGAACCAAGCCCTCTAATAACAGATTCAAAAAGGGTTTTACGTTATAATATGTGATGAAGGATTTGGCACGAAAAATTATTTATCTTTGAACGTATCTGCATAGAGATAAACGAATATTTAGCTTTGATTTAATAAGAGCTAGCAACTATTATATATAGTGTGCATTAAGGACTTTGTCAAACACATGGAGAAACATTCGTCACCCATTAACGAAGTTAATAAAAACAGCTCTATTAATAGTCAAAGCGTTTACTATTATCCAAAATTTAAGATGCGAAAATGAGGGGTGAAATATTGACTACCATTTTCGAGAAAAAATTCATTTATCTAATGAGAAAGAGATACGATGTGGTTTTAACGAACTATTTTCTATCTGAAATTGGATCGGTGTCCTAGCAAGCAAGTGTCATAGCATATAAAATATTTTTTTTATTTCAATAAGTCAGAATATTTAGTTGTAGGCTAAAATTTTATGACAAATATTTAAATAAACCAAAAAAAAACATTTTTTCTCCTTTTACACCATTTTCCAAATTTTTGATTAAGATCAAACATACTTCTCGCTACGCTGTTTTTTGGCAACTTGTAAATATTCAGAAACTTGACTCGAGTTGGCCTCTCTTCTATTGGTATAATTAAGAGTTTTTTTTATCTAAAAATTCTTGAAAATTCTTTTGTTTCTCGGTGTCAGACATAATACCCGAGAAATGCGTCCTTTTCCCAATAGGGGCGCAAATATCATTATATGTTAAAATTTTCTTGTCATATATTTATCATTTGTCGATATTTACAATGTTTGATATAATTAATCTGACGATCGTTGTTATAGTAGTTTTAGCACTAGCATAGCATAAGCTGACGGATCAAAAAAGTTAGTGTATACCTAAATTGATTAGAATATATTTTTTTTCCACATATATATCCTCCAAAATCTAATTTAAATTTGCATTAAAAATGGACTTCAGTTTTGTCACGTGAATTTTCAGGGCTGTAAAGTCGTATCGAAATTTGATTTTAAGAGACGCGGTATTTTTGGAAAATTTACTTAGAATAAAAACAAAAAAAATTTCTACCTATTGTAACATATAATATATTGATAAAATAGTGGAAAAAGTATTTATATCTTTGCTATTTCTCTGAGATCTGGTGATATCGCTTAAAGTATGCTTCTCACATATTTATTTACGCTTATCAATACTGATTTAATGATCTGTTGGTATAATGCATTTGAATGCCATATACGGCAAAACAAATAAATGTAGGAATCTGAATCATAAGAAATAAATTTGAAATTTAAAAATCGAATTCGTTTTGTAGGTCAAAAGATTGAGAATTGTGTCTTTAATAGCTAGTACGATTGTACTGTAAGGTTTATTTGTTTGAAATTCATATATCACTCTAAAACTCTTATATCACTCTCACGATATCACTTTAAAACAATGATGTTTATTAATTATTTTTATTGCATGAATTGCTATTAAATTAGTGATATTCCAACATTTTTCGACGATTGCCAACGTGAAGCCAAATAAGCTATCAAAAAACAACCTGATAAAATTCTTGTATACTTAAAATACTTTGTTATTTTTACTCTATGAAGTATAATAATTTTATATTATTTTAGGGCTTAATAACCAAAATTATGTAATTTGATACCGTCATCTCCCGAAATATTTAATTAAACCTAAAATACAGGCTACATTAAAATGGGAAATTATTCCGCCGGTGAAAGATGATTGTTAATAATTTTCTCACGTTGCTCCCGAAGGGTTGGCACTTGTTAAAAGCGCGATGAATCGAGGCGTGAATGCTATCGAATCGAACGTAATTGTTCGTTCAAGTGAAAAACTGTCAAAGAAGATATTTCAGCCCCTACTAAGCGGCACGTCAATAATTTTTACATAAATGTAAAAAAAATATATATATAGAACAGAGATTTAGAGTCTTTTAAAAAAACAGTACGTCCCAAAACATTAATATCAAAAGAATTTTGCTCATAACAAGTAAAGCAGAAATAAAAAGAAAGACGGAACTAGTTAATTTAATGAAAAAATGTACACACCACACGGCTCGGTGACAAATTAACACCATTAAGAAGTTAAGACAGTCTCAGCGATTCTTGACAACTGTGATAAATAAAAAATAAACATTTTTTTTGTAAATATAAAAGATTTATAAAAATAAAATATTTTTATCAGCAGGCAAAAAAAGCATAATATATTTAGCTTTCCACCCTTGTTATTTTATTTTAAGTCGAATGTCGCATGTTTTAAGAAACACATATTTTCATACAGATTTTTTTCCGCCGTATATTTGACGATAATCTGCACCGCTAAGCTTTACTTTCATCAAATAACCCTATGGTTAAGACTCTAAGAATGATAAATTTAATATAAATCAACGTAGAAGAAAATAATGATTCACTTAATTCAACTTTTTTTTAATTATAAATCTTTATTATACCGTAATATAACCGTCGATATGTTTTGGAAAATGCTTTTTTTTCATTATAATTGAATGTTGGTATAATTTATATTAAAATTTATTAAGAACTTATCGTAATGGTGTTTTCGATTATTATTTAGTATTTTCTTTGCAGTTGACATTGAATTATCACATGAGATGAATTGAACTAGAATAATGTGATGTAATTAAAAGCTTTAAGTTACGAAAGCAATATCCATAATAATGTGTCTGTGCATTATCGGCTGCACACTCATTGAAGTATTTATCAGATACCCCAATAAAAGCTGAGTTAATCAATAAAAAATCAAACGTACGATATTTTTTTAAATGTATTTATTGCAACCGGAAACACTGGTCACTAATCATAGTGGAAAGAGTTAATAAAATAAAGAGATGTCAAACCCTTCATATATTATATTTCCCTCAGTTATGCTGTCATGGTAAGTGCCAATCATTTATCCTAAAAATACTTATAATTGAAATGATCTACGTCCGCCATTAAAGAGTAAGAACGATTAATGTGGCTATTAGCGAATTTAAGCGGAATATAAATTAACATGACCCGCGTCGCTGGTTGAATACTCCACTTTTTCGGATAGTTTTGCACGCGTTTTTCTTTGCCCTTTCACGCCTAACGAACAGTGACAGATGGCAAATTTTAGAATTCACTATATTTTTTCTACTTAAACGACCTTTTCGCCAAAATACATGGGCGCATTTGGCGAATTCTTCCAAAGAATTTTAATAAAAGCTCGTGCGCAGTTTCAAAGCAGATACGGTCAACGGCACACACGCTAAGATTAAATAAAATAAATTTGCCGGAAACTTTTCAATGTATTTGATTTAGATAAAAAAAGAGTTCTAAGGCAGAGCTTTATAATCCTCCAAACGTAGAGCTATTTACATGCTCTCATTACACAGTATTATTTATTGCAAAACGCATTTGGGTTTTTATTTGAACATTCACTCACAGAACATTGTGTACATTGCTACCAATGTTACATAGCCGTCATATAAGTATAAGTGTGTTTCATAATACTCACAATTAAGAATTTATTATAATATCATAATGAACATAGCATATTATAATTAAATTTGATAATTTTTTCAATTCCATTTTTCAATTCCATTTTTCAATTTACCGCAATTTAGTTGAGATCTCCTGCTGAAGGGCAATATTCTTGAAATTGGACATCAGAGACGCATTCGATAATTTCGTTATTTTCGATAACTACGTTTTTATCCATCCCGTTAACGGAATAGGGCGTAGACTATTCGATTAATAGTTAAAACGTTAAAAGTCACAGCATATGAACTAGTTTAAATAGAATAGAATCGAATGGGTTACACGTATTGATATCGCCATTAAAGTCGCAAATATATATATATTTTTATTTGAACTTTTTAAAAAATATATAGCGATATTTTATCATTTTTAACAGTAATTTATATGAGACGACTTTTTTTACGAACCTAAATGGCTCAAAACATATAGCCACCTTCAACGCAAGGCAATAAATTAAGCCATTGACGATGTGTGGATTTTTAATGGATCCTATTTGAGGGCGTAAAAAGTTTCAAGTTTTCCAACAATGTCATCAAATAATGAAATATGCAATCTAATAAATTGATTAATTAAAGCTATGTCGATTTTTTTAACTGTTTTAGTTTAAAAGGGTGAATAGTTTGCCGTTTAATAATAAAATAATAATCACGATTTTTTGTATATCATTATTTTGAATTTCGAAAAACAAAAATAAGATTAAAAAAAGAAATACAATTAATTCAAAAAATTATACTAGAATATCGTTATGTCTGTGTTATATATATTACTAAATAATATATACTCTTATCAAATACTAGTATGTTTTTTCCACCTGTGAAATTTAATATCCTACGCATTATGTATTATAGGATAATGTAACATATGTTATATAATCCCAAATGAAAAATAATATCCGTATGGCGGAGCACTATTCATGTTTAATAAATAAAACATGAAACGAGAGTTCGCAGTGCAGAAAAATAAAACTTATGGAAATGTCAAACACAGAGGGACATGATGTATAATGCCATATAAATGTTTTGACATATTCACGATTGTATCAGTGGGGTAGATAAGTGTTGAAATATTCGCAATGTTATTACTATAAACATTATGCGATTCTTGGATATGAAATTTGCTTCGAAACATTTATCTTATTTAGATCTTGTATCATTCTCATTGCAATATATTTACCCACACGCAATAAAACGTATATTTCATGTGCAAATATCAATTCAGTTGGCTTCGCTAGACGTGTAAGCTCCGAAAAAAATATATTTTGTTTTTGTTTGAATTTAATATTTAGGACATTGGCTATGCATCTTTGTGACATATTGCAAGATATTTAAAAATCAAATTTTTTTAATTTGTGATCTTGAAAAGGAATACTGTTTTTGATTATTTAGAGTAAATTCTACTAGTAATAAAAATATCCAATACAATACTGAATGACAATGTACATTTTTTTAAATCTTACAACAAAATAACTGTTGTATTTTCGAGATAAACTGGAAAAAATAGTTTATATTTATTTCGATATCATGAAATTCGTATAACAACTTTCTTGTACATAATGATAGCGTGATAGTTTTTAACATTAATTTAAAATTCTTATGGAACAAAAATTACGCTAATTTTTAATCAAATTATAATCGATTTCAAATTGTTGGTGACAACTTTATCAAACAAAAATACATTAATCATCATGTGTCAAAAATGTGACTATAATACGATATTCGATTGAATATGGATTTTTCACAAAAACAAATATATCTAAATAACAAAAATATAATATTATATAATTATATTAAAGTATGTTTTTGGCTACGTATAAATATGGCTAAAAAATTGTACTCCCATAAAAAGTTATTTAGTCTTGAAATTGATTAAATCAATCATGTTAAGTATGCCTGCATTCATATTAATAAACCAAACATGTTTTTATTACCCTGTTATACGTTTCACATTGTAGTTCTATTCTTTATTAGTATGTATATTAATTGTATACCGGGGTATTTTTTTTACATTGAATATAAAGAAAATATTTGTTTAATATGTTCATTTTTACACGCGTATTATTGCCCCTTTTTAGCTGCAAATAAACTGTGCAAAAAGCTTCCAGTACCAATCTGATGACGTGTATAATAAATATTTCAATAAAATTGATTAAATACAATGCAACTGGGTAACACGCTGTAGCGAAATTCCTGAAATAATTGTCACCAAAAATAAATTTCAAAATACGTATACGTAACAATGAATCCATAGATTGGCTCGCGGTGGTCTAAAGATCGAAACATTGAATCAAACAGAATAAATCAAAAGCAAGTCAAAATTTAATTTAAAACTAATTAAAATGGAAAATTTATAGCCTGGATGAGAATAGAATGAGAACACATACTTTAACGCTAAACTTCATTTTTTGTACGACATCACTAGTGAAATTCAACCAATCAGTGCCTTCATACGGTTGGCTCTTTTTAAAACGAAGCGTGAAAAGAAAATCTTAATTATTAATCCAGTAGTTCATAAGAAAGGAAGTAAACCGAGAATTCGATCGCTACATGAATATTGTAATTAATCAAACAAAAAATAATAAATCAATTTATTTTATAATATAAAAAAAGTACTATTGGCTGATAATATGAACCTGTTTTCATCGCTACTGAATATTACGAACATGCAAAATCTTTTCGCAGTCCACTACGTGGCTATACATTTTTGAGAGCCAATACCAATCTAGTAATATAATAAAACATATATAAGACTATTATTTCTCGTTTTTCATATAAAAAATAATGTATGTTTTACACCATCTTGATTTTATCTGATGTTGGACATATGTCTAGCATTTTTCTTCTAGTTTTTTTATCACGACAGTGCCATCTGCACCCTTGTTTCCCTAGCTATATTTTTAACGCTAGCTGTCGGTCGCATAAGGGTATACCCACACTCCTTTATCCAGTTTGTGGCCAGTGCTTTTAGACCGTGATTACCTATCTAATCACTACTTTATTACCATTAGACTATAAGCTCTTAATATTAACATGGTTTTGATTTTAGGGATTTTAATACGTATGCGCATGTTACAGTCGAAGTTAGAAAATGGGTAAGAAATCGTCTTAACTAGTGAAAGTCAGGATTGTAAACGAGAAGTCAATGTTAAAGGTTCTGGTTACGATATTCGTGAAAATTAATCCTATTACAGACAGCTTTATAAATGGATTTATGGATTAAAATCTTAAGGTATGGATATCAGTATTGTGATTGTAAAATTATATTCATCCGATCCTTAATATGGGGCGAAACGAAAGCAGACGCCTTTCTATTATCCTTACTGTATTATGCAGTTTTAAGGTGTTAAAATTTCTGTGAAAAGGCATAGCAATTGATATTGTTCACAATGAGTGAAGCCGTTATTAAGCATATTAAAAATATAAATGTATTTTTTGTTTAATAAAAGTAAACGTTGTGATCAACTCTATTGGGAGTATATACGCACCACATTTGGAGCGTATAAGATTTTACACAACAAATGGTGGAGTAAATTATTTGCATTTTTATAATTTAGTTTTCAATGGTCAGATTAAATTCTGAAATAAGATATTTACTATATTTTACGGTATTTGTCTGTTTTATAACTAGATATTGAATAAAACAGAAAATTTCTCAATTTTACTTTAACACTACTATTGATCACGAATAACCTTCAGAATATTATGAAACTAACTAAGATTTCCTATCCTGTTATTATTAACAAAATTAACCATATTACAAAATAGGTGTTTTTAAAACCAGTATTCTTCTTAATGTCCTGTGTAATACAATTCATAATGACACAATAGGTTACATACAAATATGTTGCGTAGAAGGGAAATGTAACAGATGTGCTATATAGTTTTCTGTTTTAATTTGTTAGCTTTCCCTTGCAAAGTTAGTGAACATAAGTCTTGAAGCTGTAGGGATGCATACATATTCTATGAAAGCACTTAAAATAAATTTATATAGGTAGGCGCCTGTTACATTACTAAAACACAAATGTTGGGCTAGTTAGTAACATTCTACTTGACTTTCTATGAATTGCTAAAGATTTAAATTGTGACGTAATTGACGTATTGTTCAAGGGACACGTAAAATGATAATTATATAATACAAAATTGCTTGTTGATCGATTTAACTGGTTGTAAAAAATCTTTCAAAAAATGTTTAATATAAATAGCGTTCGGACATTTTTTTCCAATATTAAAAATCGTTGTTTTCGGCTGTGATGCTCACGGGTTCGAATTCCGATACGTACAGTTTCATGAATTGATTCTCCAATAGATTTATGGATTTGTGTTCGAATATATGAATGGATGTTCAAAATGCCTTATTACGAATCTGTTCCCAAGCGATTAGCTGACTGCTAACCTTGCTCTATTTGTGTATTATAAATGTAAAAAAACTTCCGTAGCAATAAGCTGAACTAGGAGTCCTTTTGCTTTAAATTAAGAGCGGACATGTTCGTCTGTCGCAATCTATCCTTTTTTTAAATATTTATCAGTAATTTAAAGAGTTTTGCTAACTACATCCTGTAACTAAATTGCTTATTATTATCCCACCCACTATGAAAAGTATAATATTTAATTTTTATTCATATTATAAATTCAAAGACAAACGTTTAAGTCAGAAGCCATCTACAAGTAAAACAAAATTGTTTTGTAGTCTTTCCGGGGGAAAAACGTGGATGTGTTTCCAAACTTAGGTAAAAAGTTCAACTGCTATTAAAATAGTGTACCGTGTGTTGAGGGTCCCTCAGAATAAACTTCTATAACTAGAATTTTTGGGATAAATGCTGTGGTTTTAACATGTAAAGTGCATGTATAATATGTTAATTATTGATAAAGCTTTATTATAATATGCATATATTATATATATTTATATTAATAATTGTAATCGATAATTAAGTATTTTTTTTAAATACTTGAGATAGGTTGTCGATGGGCCAGGAAGTAATCTTATGCATTGAAAAACTTCGACCCTTTTCATACCTTTGTGTATCTAGTGTACTCATAAATATCGACAAAATCTCATTGGTTATACAACGAACACATTGAAGCGTATACCTTCTAAATGATTGAACAATAAAATAATGATTATGATGATGTATAAGCGATGTTTCAAGCGAAAGCGAAAAATGAGAGTTTTAAGGTGATAGCCTACTCCATATTTGTTTGCGTCAATATCACGCCAAATGATTTTAGAATTGTTACAACTTTGTACGAACCTACATGTTTTGTCACTAACGACCCGGATGTCACCTTTGGGCATCTTCAGGTATTCCATCACACGGATGCAGAACTGACGTAAAATAAACAGTTACGATCGTCTATATATACCAAAGTTATTAATTAAGGGTTTCACAACATTTTATTTGTTGTAAAACCCTTTCAAGAATGACTTATTAACAAGATTGTTAATGAAAATTTTCACTGGCAATTATTATTAGATTAATATTACTAAATTTGTTTTAGTTGCAATTTACTGCTTGCCTTGGGGTAAGTGTTTTCCTGTAATTAATAACTTTGGTATATAGACGATGCTGTGACGAGACTGTTTATTTTACGTCAGTTCTATTGCATCCGTGTGATAGAATGCTGAAGATACCAAAAGACGAAACCCGTGTCGTTAGTGACAAAACATGTGGTTCAAAGTTGTAAAAATTCAAATTTGATTTGCCACCTTCAGTCGATATCATAAACCAAATGATTTTAATCAAGTCGATCTATTTTTTGCAACTCAAATATCATAAGAACTCATCTAGTTAAATTTTGTAGAGAATGTCATTATTTGATTTTTCCAACATTAAATATAATCGAATTTATTCTGAAAAAATATACACACTTCGTCGCACTTTAGCCATTTTTTCCCGTTAGAGAGTCATTTATGGACGGCCCCTTTAACCTTACGCGGTAAATAATTACTTTCTTTCATAGATTTACCAAAAACAAATATTGTCGTTTGTTTATCCCACACGGACGGCCATGAACGCCTTCTATTGTACTAAGTACACGATTAGATGGCGTAGATATGTACTACAGGTTAGGTTTTTCATTTGTAGCTCGTGATCATTGTGTTTTTGTGCATTGAAACTTCAGTCACGGAACTTGATAATTTGTCCAACAATGGCCTACCTGATCATAGATATTGATAACAGGATTGTGTTCGTTTTTACTGTTTTAAATAGCATCGTCAAACGTCAAATCCCTGGTGATATATTATATATCTCATATATATATAATATGTATGATAACCTTATACATTTAATAATATACTGAAATTTACATGTTGACGTTGCATATCTATATGCTTATATATGACACTTCTACATCGATTTTACGGATATTCGATACATAATTTAAATTATGAATATTTTTTTTGCAATAATTTTTTTAAAAAACTGAACCAAAAATTATACATCGACCGTTGGGATGAAATAAGTCAAGTTCGTTATTTTATTTAAACATTCTTATTTAAAAGTATTTACCCGTATGCTTTGTGTGCCCAAACAAATTGTCACATTGTTACTGGCTTTGTAGTCAGTTATATTATTTATAAATATCTCAAATAATCTTCAAATATTGATTGTAAAAGCTATGTGCCATCAAAATATATTAGTTTATAGAATTTTTCAGCGACTTATCTGACGTTTATATGGTTAATTATTTTGATATATTTATCATATATATATTGTAATACAAGTATTTGAAGTCAACCGTAACATATTCATGTTATTTTAATATATATATTATGGCTTTTTTTAAAATCTATTCAAATATTATTTTTTCAATCGTAGAGGCTAAGATCTAATATTATTAAGCAATAATTTCATTTGTTGTATTTCATATTCAATAGCACGAACAACCGAGTTTCTATGTAAATAAGTAATCTATAAGCAAACACAGCCCGTGGAAAATTTTTAGGTGTATTATGTAATGTGTTTTGATCCTAAAGGTGTTTGAAATGCTAACAGAAAACCAATATTTTCATATGAGTGCACTTTGAAATCGTGCGGGAAATAAATAAAAGTTAGGTTAATAGAAGAAACCACATCACGCAACTATATACAACGTGTAGGGTTGTCATCCATTCATTATCGACCGGTAATTTTCGTTGACATAGCTTAGTCGATTTGTCAATGAATTGTTACCTTATATAATATACTAGAAATCATTCAAATATCTAATTGAATGGTGACATTTTTAATATATATATCGTATGAAGATCAGCAAACTTGACGATAAAGTTTTTATGTTTTATAATTCGTTTTTATTATATTTTGAACGTTTAACTGTACACTTTTTTCTGATTGAGGTACTTGATACTTTTCACGTTTTTTAATTAACCTACTGACTACTGACGTTTCAACTTTTAAGGTTAACAGATGTCAGTGTGTGTTGATAGCTTCTCAAAAATATAAGAAAATAAACATTATTAAAACTTTGATGTAAGAGCTAATTTCTGTATTTAAATATATCCCAACCTGTCTTGAAAATATCCATAAGATTAATACCGACAGTACTAATTTCAAATTATAAATATTTTTATTAGAATATCTTTTTTGTGACTTAGCATGTAATCGGTTAAACACGTTATTCAAGTAAAAAAATGGAACAAAAACTACTATTTAAGTCGTAAATATAAAGTGGACTTTAGATGTCAAAACTTTAAAAATATTATATGTGTTGAATTGGCATGCCTAAGAATATAATGTTCTAAATATAAATTTTGAAAAAAAATCTCAAACTAACTTCAAAAAATATTTAAATACAAAATGAGTCCCTAGTTTTTTGAGTGTAATGACAGTCAACTAGTGGTAAACTAAATCGGTTTTTGTAGGCTTGACTTTTCTGCTCAATGTATTTTGTGTGACCAGAAATTGTGACAGTGACAGATTCTCACGTAAATTTTTGTAGTTTAACATAATCTAGTATCTCCAAAAAATATTTTATTTTAAAATGTTCTGAAACATTTACTTTTGTCTACGTAATATAGACCTTTGAGTATTTTTAAAAATTAAATACACAATAAATTGACTTTACAAAAAATATATATTTATTGAATTATTTGGGATATTTTATAGATGTGTAAATTACTCTTGACTAAAGATCTTTAATCTTACCTATATTTATAGTATTTTAGTCGTAAAATGTTAATAAAACTATTTTGTTATATGTCAAATAAGATTATGTGTGTATCGACATCACTCGAAAAACAGAGTGTATAACTATTTCACTTCCTTCGAACAACACCTAATAACCATTAAAAAGTGTGATAGTGTTTTTTCATTGGCAAAGAGAGAAAAATCATTGATTAATTAATCAAATTATCATACATACATTCAATAAGTTCCAAGAAAATTTTGATTACCTAGACATCTGTAGTATCATGTATATCTGAGTATTAAAATATTCACAATTGGTAATAGATACGAATAATTAGGAGCTGGTAAGATACCCAATGGCTCGAATATTTTTTTAATTTAGAATAAATATATGATGATGACTGAAAAAACCATGTCATTTATTTTAGGAATATGAAATAAACGCAAAATTTAATATTCGTAAAACGAATTCTGGAAATTGACTATGTAAAAAATAAAATAACAAAATCCACGTGTTAAAAAAAATATAATCACTAAAAATCGACATTAACATTTAAATCATTTTAATTTGAAGTTTTGGTTTGAGAAACTTCTTTAAAAGCTTTGAGCTTTTGCTGCCGCGTGTTACATTATATCACGAAGTATTTGCGTCGTGTAATAAAAAATCGTTTTAGAAATACATGAACTACCTATGTAAATATAAATTGATACTTCCCCTATTCCATCGTAAAATGACATTACATCAAATTTAAATAAATAATGGGAAAGCGAGAAAATAGCTTAGGTGTTGTTTTTATTTAAATATGCTGTCATGTAAACGATATATTGTATTCTTTTATGCAAAATGATGGCATATGATTTTAGCTACACATATGTGGAAGTTCCTTATAAATTTATAACTTTGGTATCAATTTCTTTCTGAAATCATTCACTAGGTGAATAACGAAAAAACGTTATCGATTTGAATACATATTAAAAATCAATAATCAACTTTATTTTATTTAGTATTAAAAGGTGATTTTAAAATATTCAACAAATATTGTCAAAAAATAATATTACAGGCTTAACGTTCTTTCCAGATCAACAGCAATAAATACATATATTATACTTCAGTTCATAAAATCCATTTAAATGGATAAAGTCCACAAAGCCTTCGGAGTTTCTCCGCCCTTCAGTTATAATTCATAAAAATCATACATGATTCCATCTATATTTATACATATAAATGTCTTTCTCTGAAGAAAATTATGAAATACAGTTACTTACTACAATGTGCTTGATTAAAATCTTATCGATGATATTTCATAGATAACTGTTATCAATATCGAATACAGTTGATATAATATGATAATAGATAGTATGAAATACATTTTTAGACGAATTGATATGTCAAGCTAAAAAAAGTATTGCTAGTTCATTAATCGTTTTGGTATCCTGAAAAATCGGTTAGGTTAGCGATGGGCATGCAGGTCAACGAAGGCCACATTCTATATATATATATATATTGTATATATTATATTATAATATGTAAAGAGCCGCACTATAGTCACATTCTCACATAATATTATATACACAAATTTTAATTTTCTATAATTTATTTAACAATTTATTGCAGACGTTTATTAGTTGTAAACTATGTTCTGATGTAAAAAAATACAACTATAACGATTCAAATCTATAAGTTATACTGAAAATATTCGGTTAGCAACATTCGTTGAATTAGCTCGGAATATTTGCACACGTCTGGCCTAGTCCTTGAACAAAAAAGTTGTAGGAAAAAAGCAAAACGGAATTAGATGGACTAATCTATTTAAGCTTGTTCCTTTCCCAAATTGTATAAAAAACGAGAGTAAAAATTAGCTACTTTTTTAAATGATGTTACATGAAGTTAACATCGGTAGCAAATGTACACTGCTGTGTATGTGTAGTATGTATAAATGTACATGGTTCGGAGGTCTATATTGATAATAAATGTATCTTCTTTATGCATACTTATCAAATATTATAAAATATTTAATTTTACTTATATCTTTTTATAAATAAAATATTCATAGTCTCCGATCATCATGCAGCAATAAAAGTATATTTTTTGTCTTGAGCAATATATTCTACAGAAGAAAAAATTTCAAAGTGACTTTTTGTCTTTCAAAATGATAAAATTATTTGATACATTTAAATGGATAATATTTTTTCACTATTTAAAGAAAGAAAGGAACAGTTACATGTGAATGATTGTAAATCTAAAGCACGAATATTATAGACATTCATCAAGGTAAAAATAATCTATAAATAGATGTATTCATTAAATTGGCATTTACTTAGAATTCCATCATAACACGGTCTTATAAATTTTGTAGATCTAAAATTTATTGCTATTTTTTCACCGTGTTATTGTATTTTTTATTATGTATTTTATTTGTGTTTCACCATGTATTTATATAGATTATTACTCCGTTACCAAATGGACAAAAGATCAACAAAGTTGACCATTTGACTGCATTCAATATAGCTAAAAGTATTCGAAGTGTAGCGGATAATAAATATTGTGATCTCTTAACCTCTACACAGTAATACTATAAGCAGAGGTAAAAAACGCCATTTTTATATGATAAAAAAATTATCCTTAATACCCATGAAAATATTCATAAAAAAAAATAGGAAAAAAATATTTGAGGAATTCAAAAACTCAATGGGTCAGCAAAAAAAGTTTACGTTGACTTTTGAATGGAAATCGTTTCATTAGAGCTTGCAAACAGTTTGAGCTTTAAAAGCAACCCGAAGATTTTTATCACTTGGCATTACCGTCGCTGAAAGTTACCGAGTCAATAGACAAATGTTAAAAAAACGCATCAATAGAACGATTTTTCCGTTGAAAAGACAACTGAAGACTATTTTTAAAAGAAAACCTTTTCCAGATGACCCATTCAATTGTTTGACATTTGTTTGAATTTATTAACCCATGAATATGATTATTAAAAACACAAAGATTTCGTAAAATCGTCTTGCGTAGATATTGTATAATTTTATATTCTACTGCCGATAAAAATCATTTTACCAAATTTTATGTTTTAGCACATTTATATATACTTATACATCTGTTAAAACAATGATTATTTGTTGAAATTAAATCTTATAAGCGGATTATTTTAGAGTAATATTTTATGAAGTATTTTAAGACCGTTTAGATTTATTGATTAAAAGTAGCTAACTTTTATTGCGAAGAAGCATTGAAAATAGAAAATGAAGTTTAACTAAACAAGTCAGCTTGCATTTTTTTTTTTTTTTTACTTTCTTCTGTTCAAGATGTCAGTATAAACGATTATCTTAAAATGACCATTATTTTCTCCAGCATCTTACAAAGCAATTACACTGTCCTTCGTTATTTATCGGTTACATAAAGCCTGACGCATTAGTACCTTTTATTCGATGATCACGTAACTAATTACATTTAAATGATAGTAGTCCTTGAGACAACTTGAATTTATAGATACTTATTATTACTAAGTAATATTTTACTTTAATGTTTATATCATTCATATTGTTCAATGAGGAAAATAAATTAATATTGAAATTGTTATATTTATAAAATTTTACATCAACATTGATAAAACAAAAATTTATCTCCGTTTGTTTATTTAAACGGCGAAATTCTCGTTTAAATTATTGAAAGCATAACAAAATTAGACCATTAACATATTATAGATATTTTATTGGAATAGTTAACAAACGCAGGTACGGCGAGTTTGCAAACAAAGTAGTTTTTGAGAAATTAAATAAAAGTTGTTCAGCAAAAGATATTTCATTATAATTCATGCAAACACGACAAGTTTCAGCGGATAGTCATTTATGTCCTTAATATCAAATGCAGGGGTTTCCGGTGTGTATCGTTATTGGGTTATAAATATTACTGATATTATACCAGAAGTAGTTTGGTGTATTTAATGATATAAAGTAGAATTACAGAAAAAAAAATAATGTAACAGAATAATGGTTGAATGATGAGATCACAAAAATTTATATAATAACAACAGCATTGATGAACCATAAATCAATTAAAAAAAAACACGATTTCAAATGATTTTTTGTTGTTGGAAGTCTTTGTCAAGTCATCGGTCGTTACGTGTTAAAACTATCTAATTTATTTGTGAATGCTTGGCATATTTAGATACAAACTACAAAAAAGTTAAATAAGTGAAAGTAATTGAATATCAATGAATGAAACAGTAAGTGAATAAATTATGAGATTGAATTGTTATTTAAGGCAATTGGTAACCGAAATTCTTTTTTTCATGACTCGCGTCGCGATACTCACGCCAAGATCATTGCTTAAAGAAAAATTATATGATTTACCTCAGAGGGTTCAGTGTTAAATATATATTATATAATGTTAGGTTATATACTGAAAAAAAATATCCGCGAGGGAAAAATATCAAATTTAAATTTAAAAAACAATTACGTAAGCATTGAGCGGGCGAAATTATTAAAAAAAAACTGAAAGCTTGTTAAAATTCGTTTGCATTCTTGGATATGGCTGAAAGTTTTTACAAAGTTTATAAAGACGCTTACACTCAACAAAGCTCCCGACAACTTTTACAAAGTTTGCTAATAAAGTAAGTTGGTTAAGTTACTTTTTTCACTTTCTAAGGCGCCAAAATTTTATTTTCAATATGCATGCCCCTGAGGATTTTCTTTCAATAACAACAGCTCTTTCTCTTTCAATGTAAACCCTTTTCGTTAATATTTTTACACATTTAGATAATTTGAAAAAAAACATTATTTTTAATAAACATTATGAAAAGAAAATTTGTTCTAATCTATTTTTTCATAACGACAATTTATTTTGAAATTGTGTATGTGTAGGTATAAACCAGTTATTTTTGAATCATTAATAAAAAAAAGTTGTTGCCCATCGACTCTTTAGAGACTCGACTTAGTTGAAAGTATGATTTGGCATTTTTATGAAGAATTTATTGTTGAAAATATCTTCATCGATGTATGGAGGAAGTATGAAATTTCCGAAAAATCCCTTCCGGCCTTTATGGAAGATAGAATTTCTTATGATGGGTAGTAGGGGGTATATTGTCAACTACCACAATGGTGGAAAGAATTAGCACATAACCTGCTATCGCGAAAGCACGAATATCGGATAACACACAAATAGCTGAGAAATCCACTCTGAAGGGATGACACTCCGCCTGACGTCACGGGTAGCCCGGTCACGTGACCAGGTGACGTCATAAACCGATCGCACTCACACCAGCAAATGCACAGGAGCCACGGAAATAGGTCAATGTTGGGAAAATTGTTTCGTGAAAAACTCGGGAAACAGATCAGGGAGAAATCCAACATGCATGTGTTTGAGAGATGAAGGTTCTATTTTTATAATTTACTGGAAATGTCAATAAGACGGTGCTATTTCCGGACGTTCATTCCATGACCTACATTTTAAATAAAATTCTGAAATCTCATTAAACAAAGCCAATCCAATTTCAGCTTGGCTATTTTAAAGACTTTTTCCTTTTTTAAATTTGCGCTTCTGCTCAGTCAATTTAGCTTTTTTTTAATACCACTTTTAATTTAATAAAATAACGGAGAAATCATTTTTTACAAGACGTTTTTTAGCCGCAATAAAAATTCAAGAGTTCTTCTAATTGATAAATCCAACAGTAGCTGATCTTTAGAATATAAGATATAATCATATTTTTACAATCGAGAAGGTGTATGGAAATGAATAAAAACATTATATAACTATTTATATAGATTTAAATACTAAGCTATTGAACAAATGATATTTCGTTACTCGATACACGATACAAACATAAATTATTTGTTTTGTATTATAATCACGTAAATATATAATAATATAACTGAAGCCGGGCGCTTCATTTTAAAGGCAATTTGAGAATTTAAAACATTTTTTTTTCAAACGATGGATTATTGTTTAAACGTTTATAAACATTTCGCAAAGATTCGAAATTATTTGATTTATTGTAAGCCCTCGTTGAAGCGTCAAAAAGTTTCGTTATCATTCAAAATTTTGTGTATACGCAGATGTTTTTACATCTATATTCCATTTGCAATTAAGCACTAAAATGAATGTTAGGTGGTTTTTTAAATGTGTTTTTGTGGTGTTACATAACTGAATCTTTCCCATTATGTAGTACCTATAGATTTACTCACTTCGCCTTTACACGCCCCTAAACTGCACTCGACCCGTCGCACAGCACCTTTGGATCCTTCGAAATGATTTTCACTAGTTATATTTGTATAATATCCGTTGCCGAGCTTTTATAATTTGTGACTGACTCGACTTTGCTTTTGAATGACATTACAACTTAAAGAGTTAAATAAAGAGATTTAATATTCTTTTTAAATGATATAGCGTGTATTGGATTTGGTTCGCTACTCCCGGAATTGCGTACCAGTAAAATAAGTTACACGGATTATTGTTCAAAAATAAAAATAGTCGTGGGTGTTCAAATATATGGATTAAATTGATTTTGATACACCGAAGAGTCCAGTCTAAGACCGAACTGATTTGTGCAGTGCTCGTGGAAAAAAATAATACAGTAATAATTGTAATTTTGAATTCTTAGTTAGCTTAATTAAATTTATCTATAGAGACTTTCAGGAAAATAAATGCAATGATTGACTTATTGATTGAACTTGTATTTACTTAGTTAAACTATGAATCAATGGTAATATTCTGCTGTAAAAAAATGTGTATAAATATATTTTTCAATTTTCAATAAAAAAAAAACAATTATGTTGTTTGAACGAGCTTGTTGTATGTCGTCTTTTAACAGTATACAATACTTTTAATGTGTCACTTGTCACTTCTTGATGAAAAGGCATGATATTTTAAATGATAAAAACACAACTTTTAGTAATTATTTCCACAATATATTGTATTATCAGGACCTGTTTCGCTCATCGCAAGCAGTATCGAGTATATAATAGTTAAAATTAATTTAATTTAATCGAAGTTTAAGCGAAAGACATAATAATGTTTAAGTAACGATAATCTAATGACGATTCTGTTAAGCTTAAATATTTTGATGTATTTACAAAAAAAACTATCTTTGACAATTTTACTAGCCCTGCAAAAAGTATGTAGGTTTTGGTAAATAAGAAAAAAATTAAAATTTGCACCTATACATGTATAATCAATTCATTTATGTTAATTTTATTTGATTTGATTTTTAGGTCGTATCAAAGAACTTTCTTTGATTGATGAGATTCATAGATTATATAAAAAAGTTTTTTTTGTATATTGCGAGTAAAACTACTGTTTTATTTCAATACCCTATTGAAATATCAATTACACCATATCCGTGTCAATGGCAACATATGCTCCTAATATTAATCTTTTGATAATTATAACTAATGTGAATATATGTAATGTGTAGTGAAGTTTAGTGTTTTTTATGAAAATTTCATCCAATTTATCCAATATGTGTATTTTTTTTCATTAAAAAATAATCAATTCCTGTATAAAAATATGTTACCTATAATTAGTAATTTTAATGTCGAATCTATTATTATATTTTGTTGAAAAACGTTTCCGTTGAAAAAAATATATTTTCATTCGTTGAACTGGAGGTAAAATAAACAGTTGGTAAATAACCAAGTCCGTAAAAATATCAAGAACTCCTCTAGAGTAAAACGTTTCTTGTGCGTATTATAAATTCAGAGAAATAAAGAAAATAAATCACGATTGATTTACTTGCTTTGCAGTATGAAATAAAAAAAAATCGTCGACAGAGCTTTTATTTGTTGAAAATTTATCTGAGAAGGGAGAAAAGCTCTTAATCAAAGTGTTTTGTTTACAATGTACGTAAGCTTTTTAAGGCCATACATCACTGTTCACTGTAATTGAACGCATACGTTAGGAGAGCTTTTCAAAATAATGCATGCCTTCGTGTGAATTTATGTATCACTGCGAAATATTTGGCAGTCAAATACTAGAATTTAATTATTTCGTTTAACCTTCTGCGACAAGCATTAGGATATTCTAATTAGAATTCAATTTTATAAACGATTTAATAAATACGACAAGTAAATTCGAATAATATTTTCAATTCATTCAAAATTACAAAAGCCGACAAAAATCGGGTCTTATAATTTTGTACGCTATCTATTATTTATAAATAAAAAGGAATGTTCTTTTTCTTTTAGTTATTTTCGGAAGTTCTGAGTGCAACTTAGGAATAACGTTGGTCTCCGAAATTTGGCGCTGCAATTTATGTTTTGAAAAAATCATTTTTAAATTGAAAGAATGGATTTTTGTTATATTTTTTAAGCCACTTATTTTTTATAATTTAACGACGTTCTGACAAAGAATCGTAAATTATGTTCTTTTGTTCAATGTGACGAGGCATCAGACCGGCTACTGTAATTAAAAAAAACCAATAGAGTTTTTTTGAGATTTTATCAGAGGTATTTGAAATTGACATAATTAAAAAAGAATTGAAAAATACACAAAATCATAAATAGAAAAAATTCTATGCCGAAGAAGATAACATACACATATTACACGTGTTTTTGTTTTTCAATCTAAACAAGCACATCTGAGCCAAACAAATAACAATGTTTTCGTATCAAATCTAACAGAACGCGTACATAATGCGTCATACATTTTGATTGGTATGTTTATAACTCTAAACTAAAAACTCTATATAAACTTTATATGCGCAAACCATAAAAATACACACATTTGTTATATATATAATAGAGTTTAGATAAAATGATTTAATTTGATCAAATTATTGAAATTATTAAAATTTTAATATAAGCCAAGAAGAAACAGTGAATATTTCCGAATACACTGAAATGAAAATGGTATAATTATATCCTTCCAAGCGCTGTAAGGTCATCTGCATATTGTCAGATAAAGTTGATCAAGCTTGTTTAGTATTATGATAGTAGGTATTAAAATTAAGTGTACAAAACAGTGAATATTCAAGTTCTAACTTTCACAAATTCACAGTGTTTTGATATTATTTTTTACTACTTTAATAAAGCTCGTAACTTCCAAAACTTAAAACATTAAGCTTGAATACTCAGTCAGAGTGTAATATCTGATATATTCTACGAATAAAAATATATGAAACAAATTTTACAAATCTAAATCTTTAATAATCAAATGATTCCCTTATAAATACTCGTGCACTATTATATAATAAATAAAGCTTGTAAAGATTTTATCTATTAAGTTTTGGTAAAATCAAACCTACCGGCCCCGAAAATTTTAGCAGTATAAATGACATATTTCTAACAGACGATATGGTACAGATTTTTAAATCTCATATCCCGCTAAAAAAAATCTGAAAACAAAGGAATTGATCTACAATCAAATAAAAATTTGATAATAGTTGATATGATACATTAAGTTAGTTTAAGAAAATAGTTTTAACTTTTCTCTGTGAACAACCTATATTAATTATTTTTATTGCACTAAATTGTTTTATCACACTGAATAAAAAAATTGTGATTGAAAATAAATTATTCATAGAATTGAATATGACCGATAATATTGTTAGTTATACTTATTTCTATAATTAAGTTAGCAGAATATGATCTGAAATTTTATTGTTATATCACTTCAAGAATGGGCCAAAATACCTTAACAAAATTACAAAAGGCGAAATATACAATAGAAGAATCCAACCTGAATTCGTCCATTAACCAACTTAAACAATATGGTCTGCTTAATCCAATAGTAATTATTATTAATGAGCCGAGGCTACCTTGCAAATAAAAATTAATTAATGAAAATTTAATTTTTAAAGCAGTTGTCGGAAACATTTTATTTATAATATAATACATTCTAAAAATCTACATTTTTTTAATTATCTCATTAATCATTGAATAGTAAAAACACGTTAATGCTAAAATTATTCATGTCTTCGAAATAATCAACGGGTTTTGTTCTTGATTTTTGGAAGAACAACGGACTTGCAAAGAGTGAAACGAATGATACGTACGTCTGAAGACTTAGTTGGCTATTTCAAGAAGATGTGAACGAGCTTAGATGTGCAATATGTTTTTGATGTTTTAACATCATCTTGCTTAATCGGTTGACATCCAAGCCAGTTTTACTTTTTTGTGTGCGTCACATATTTTACCGTATTTTTTTGTAATGTGTATAGAATCAAATTATAAATTAAATTTAGTTAAGTATTCAAATAAAGTACTTTAAAAATAAATGTGTAAAAAAATATTTTTGCTATATACTTTTCTATTTTATAATCAAAAATAAATAACATTTATAAATAGAAAACTCTGTGACATCTGATGAGCCAATTCATGACTCTACTTGAGTTACTAGAAAAAATATCAAAAATTATGAGAATTTCGTTTTTGTATGAAGCTTTAAAGGAGAAGCTTTACTTGACTACGTAGCTCACTGAAAACTTTTAATTGAAAATTGAGCTTTTCTAAAGTTTTGTCGGAGCTTTCAGCAGGAACACATCAAAAATGTTTCATTATAAAGCTTTCCTACTCAAAAAACTTTGGTTTCGTGATTTTTCATAATTTTTATATACATCTTGCTATTCCTTTACTTTAAAGAACGTCTAAAAGTTTACTGATTTATTTTGGGTTGGTTAGAAAACTAGATGCACATATCTTTTTAAAACTGATTAAATAAACATACAGAGTTTTCCTATGTGTTTGTTCTTGGTATGCGTTCAAACTACAAGAAAGTTATTTTAATTTTTCGTGAAAATATTCAAAGAATATTTCAACATGAAATCCCGAGTTGTACATTATGGTTGTTTTATATTTTACAATAATGAAACAAAATCTTTTCGTAAAAATGTTTTTGTATAGAAAGATTTCTTATTAATCCCGAAGACGGTTGGTGTAAACTTCGTCTATAACATAGTACTGTCTGGAAACCACTAGGTGAGTGGCCTCCATCGGGAAAACTGCGTCATTTATATTTCAAAGTGAATGTATTGGCTCTCGAAAACGTGTATAATAAATAAATATATATGTTATCCTCATAAAAAAAACAGAAGCTTATGCTGTATTGCTTTTAGCATTAGGAATTTAGTATTTTTCAAAATAACTTGATTATATCAAATAAAACAAAGAAATGATTTATTAATGTTAATGTTACATTCTCAAAAAAAAAATATTTTATATAATACAAATTAGCACCAAGGATATTTATAATATAATAAACAAAATTTCGAACTAGGGAAAAATCATAGCCAAACTATTGGTTTTGTATACTTGCGTATTATTAACTCAAAATTATGTTTAAATAACCATGTTTGTAATTTTTATTCTATAAATTATCAGTGCTCCATATAAGCGACACCCGACTTGACCATTAAATATATTGTGAAAATTGTACTAAATATATTTTTTAGTTGACGTTTATTTGTGGGATATAAGACAAATTAATTTTAAAATAGTCTAACCAACCCCAAGCGATATACTAAAGCTTAAGTTTTGTTGTTGCTGATACGGCTTAAAATGCGACTTAAAACAATAATTATAGAAATATAACCACAACAATTAAAGTTTACAAAATTAATAACATTAAATATATTTAAAAAAAATTATGGTTGATTTTGATTTTATGTTTTTATGAAAGATGTATTTTCAGAATTATTGCTTTTGCTATTGGTGTAAAATTAAATATAACTTTTAATTCAATTGACCTGAAATTCATATTAAATTATTACATCTTCTTCATTAAAAATCTTAAGAGTATACATTTAAATTGTAATATTATAAACAAATACTCATTTAAGTTCATAGGAAACTACATAAGATAATTGTTCTGCTATTTGTTGGTCGAATAAACCTAAGATTTAATATAAATCTCTTTAATGGTTTTCATATATTAATGACTGAGGCATATGCCTCATGTGGATCCACAAATGGACCGTAAAAGCTTTAATGATATGGGCCAGGCATACGTTGCGGGTTCTGATTTAAATTGAATTACCAATATAATAAAAATAAAATGTGATTTTTGTTAATATATTAACCAAGTCTAAAAAAATACGTAGGTGTGAATTTTTAGCTAAGGAAATTGATACAGATTGGGGTTATGTTCCACGAAAAAAATGTGCAACAACATTGGAAAAAGCAATTTCAGTCACGAGGAAAAGGAAGAAAATATGTTCTTTTTCCGTTTTTAGAGTTTTTTAATTTGTTTTATTTTAATTTTTATTTAAATAAGTAAAAAAGTCCTTGTATTAATATACGTTTCATTATAATATACAAAACGTTTTATCAAGGCGATTGCATCATTGTAGATTTTCCTTTAAAATAATAAGAAAGCAATAACCCAATGCGATAGAAACTCTAACACTAACGTTACATGAATTTTATGTGAAACTATCTACATTTTGTCGTTATATGATTTAAGTATATAACATACGTTAATAGCATTCTGCAACTAAATGAAGAAGTTACCAATTTTTGAGGAAATCTTTATTTAATCTTATCGTTTACGAAAAAAATAATATTTTTGGGTATTTTTTTTACGTAAAACATTGTTTTTTTTCTCCGTTAAATAAGTAAAAAATCGACTGGTAGGTTTCAAAACATTTCTAATATAAAGAAAAGCAATGATTGTGCACAAAAAATTCTAGCACAAGGTCAAAAGATAGATTTGTTTTGGAGGCATTCTCGAGAGCCAGTTTTAGACGGATAATACAAGGAATACTCTTCATGGCTAAAATCACATTTAAAATAATACTATTAGATAAATCGATTATAAATTGAAAAGCTTGGTTTTGGTTTTCTATTTGACTTAATCTAGAAGCTACTAGAAGTTGATATTGAAACTTTCAAATACTTCCTTAATAAAATATGCATAATTCGTGATAAAAGCGGTTATTCTAATTGAAAGTTCTAAAAATCATATAAGGAATCCCCAAATTGATAGCGGTACTTCACACGACAAAGGGGCAATAGTTATGTGGTAAACGCGAGTAATATATTTTTTGTTTCGACTGCCTTTTACATCAGACAACACAGATATGCGAAATTGTTTGTCTGTATGGGTTTGATTAAGGGAGGAGTGAGCTGGGAAATAATGACGGGGAGAGGGTGGAGTGAAGGGGACGCGCCGCAGTGGAGGGAGGCTCACCTGAGAGCTGGTTGCTATGGGGACGCTCCGCGACGCAGGCGCCGCCCGCTGGACCCGGCCGACGCCCTGAGAAACATTTGTATGCGGTATGCTTAAGGGTGAAAAGTATTAGTAATTTTTTATCATAATATACTCCGTTGATACTATATACTCTATTAATTAATATAGTAAAAAATGTACTGCATACCAAATTTATACGTTGTTATATTGCTCAAAATATATATTAACCAAATGCATTCGAAACCATTATATCGACACATTTAAATGAAATTGTAACAATTCCAATTTGATATTGAAATTCCATCAAGCACCTTCAGTCGATATCATGAATTACATTTAAATGAAATTTGCAAATCATTAATAATATTTTTTTTTATTTCATATTGATAAGGTTAGGAATTTTTCAATGCAGGAACTATATTACAAGCATTATATTGACCAAATATTAGTGTAGATTAATGTGTTTTTGATTAAACAATCTCGATAAAACGAAGCTGTAAAGTATGAATAATTATTTGCTTAAATTTTTCTATGAATTTGGTTCTTCAAACGAGGTTTATGGAGGCAGTTGAATGTAATCTGCCGTAAAGTCATTATTTTATTATTAACATACTATATTTCATATCATCTAATGAACCTGAAAGATAGAGAGTTATGTTCACAAATGTTTTTATTATTTAATCTACATTTATCATTTATACAACCAAAAGGGACAGAAAATTTGTTAGAAAAAAATATTAAGTACTATATCAAATATGCTTGAATTGAATGATCATTATTATAATTAAAGTATTTCGTGAGATTATAAAAAGTCACCAGATAAAATATGGGTGTCTTTGAGTATTATTTTTATGCACACACGTCTTTTAACATAATAAAAATGAATTTCTCATCTTATATGATTGTTCATTACAGTTCTCGATATTGCTTTCAAAATTTTGATGTGGAAAAGGGAAAACATTGAGATATATCTCTGTCTTCATTTTCTTTTCCCTAAGTCCTGTAATCCTGAAAGCTTTTCCTGTGAAGCATACCGACGCCTCGAGCGGCTCGGCAGTGTTGATCTGTGCGGGCGTCGCTTGCGATGATCGATAGCCGCGTCGGCAGTCGCGCGGGACCTTCCCTGCAGGTAAGTCGTTTGTAGAGCGTTTTTTCTCGTAATTTAAGGCTTTGCTCGGACGCAGTTGCAGGGCGGTAAGCGCATCAATCCCCATTAACGGATTTATCTCGCGAGACAAGGCGGCGGCAGATTTCACGCATGACGTAGATTGCACCTTACGCTTCGGCTACAACTGTTCACGGTATTTTTCTTGTTTTTTAAAAATAATTTTTCTTTAACTTATTTTTATTGTAATATATTAAGAAAATTCAATGCATTTTCTTTTAAACAATTCGATGCATATCTTTTATCGTATCGTCACATATGAAATATGTTATATAATTATTTTTACTCAGAATTTATTGAACTATTCTAGACAGTGCTATACATAATATATACTACCCGCATTGGGATAATCTATTTTTATATTTCATTTCAAAAGACTATACAGTAATGATTTGAAACCTTTCAGTATATCAATTATTAAAGATAGGTTTAATATTCGTTTGATATACTTTTCGATATCCGTTGTTTCAAAAATTAAACTGTGTTTTACGTCTGAATTTTTTTTTCCAAATATTTACAATTAGATGCAAATTCGAAAACATGATTACCAAATCTATTTCTAATAAATACAACGACATACAAAACTATTTGCAAAATATTCATCACTTCAAAAGATTTGTTTTGATAAGGACATTGTAATAAATATTATCTGAATAATGTAAGTGTAATAGATTGTAAAAACGTATAATTTTTAGCAGACTATGCACGATTTCAATTGTTATTTTTTTAATCTAATAAAATTACAATTATTTTTGTTAATATTTATTTTTATCTCATATGATATATTGTTATATAACGTACCGATGCCACTTATTTATGGAGAGTTTTATTTCAGGATACTTGTGCAACGGATAACTTTTGTTTAAATAAGTGAGTGTCTGTGAAAAAATAAGGTTGATGATAATAATAATGGCGTCGCTTTTCTAGACGTCCGTCAGACGTTTTATTTATGATAAATAATCATCAATAATTTTAATTCAATAACATTTGTAGTTTTTATAAAACTTATTTAATTGAACCATGATAGCACTTTTATCTCAAATATTTAGTAAAGAACTCAATTCACATTTTATGCGGTCATTAAGTTTTCATTTTAAGCTAAATTACTGGCCGCGCCCAAGAATGTATCGTTTTTAAGTGAGTATCATGGAAGTGTCAATTATTAAAATTCGAGATTAAGCAAGACACAATTTTTTTACATATGAATTAAATGATTTTTTTACTCAACGATCTATTTTCATATTCTTCGAACATGTAAATATATTGCTGAATACTTTAAATGTTTGGAAAAAGTTGTTGAATCAAAATAACTGAAATGTATACTTAAGAGTCACATTAAAGGAATTGAATGACTCTCGTGAATTAATCACATAATGACACAACTTTTGACCATGAACCATGACCAAAAGGTTAAAACTCATTACCAAAATATTTTTTAAATTCTATCGATATCACATTTATATGAATATATTTTTCATTAGATCAAATATGTAATAATAAAAATATTACCCGTTATATGATAGTTTTAAATCATTCAAAGTATAAAATTTATCTAATTCATATTTACGTATCATTTCAAATCAAGTGTATTTTTATAATTACGAAAAAAGCACCCATTTAAGTTATAAAAATAGTTTTATTGGATATATAATACATAGAAAATACTCATGTACTCCATTCCAAACTTTTCTGCTTTTGCTTGTGAAAAAATATTTTTGTTTTGCATTTATTTCTTCATTTAAATCATTTTTACTGCTATTTACTACCGTTTGTAGCTTCCTAGAAGTTTCAGAAAAAGTACCGTCAGCCTAAATAATTAAACGAATACTCAATCAAAGTGACTGGCATAAAAAAATTAAAAACACTTCTCAAATCCCTATCTCTTTTAGTGGCCAATTAGAATGGTGACCGTGGCTTTATATTATTATAAATAAAAATATTTGTAGTCTCAAAAACATCAAAATGTTATAAAAAAAGCTCATACGGTTCTTTGACCGATTTGACATTTAGTTCTATTTTTAAAATCTTTACAATTAATCACGTAATAATTCTGTAACATTTAATGTTTATTGACAAGTAAAACAGGTGCCTAAATATGTTGTTATCTGCCAGAAAGTTGCTTTAAAACATGGTTTTTTAAAAAGATGTATTTTTTGAAATAGATTAGTTCTCTCTAAATAAATAGTTCAATAAGAAGGTATTCTGTTAAATAAATTATATGCGTTGCCAATTTTTTTTCTAGTATTTTATTAAAAACGCTCTCTTGCACTGAAAAAAATATAACTGCTCTCAACGTGTAAAATACATATTACTAAAAAATAGTTTAAAAAATAAACAAGAACTGGTTATTTGTCAACACAATGAGCACAAAAACTGCTTAAAACAAACGTACAATGAATCTAAGATTTAAAATTCATAAAAACACGAATATAAAATTTCAATGCCCTTTGAAACTTCCGATGTTATTAAATGATTTTTTCCAACTGATAAATCATTTAACCGTTTCTTGCTAATAACAATATTACCATAAAAAGTAGAATAAAATAAATGTTTTCTCAGAATCATATTTCGGCTTTTGATAAAAGAATATTTAATCTACAAGTTTTTTAATTTTATAATCGCCAATTCAGTGAAAAGCGTACATTGTTAAATGCTATTGTAGTTTTAAAGAAATCTGAGATACTTATATTTTGCCTAATCATACTGAATTAAAAAAAAATCTTGAAAATTAAAATTTTGTTGCATTGCATTTTAAAACCATTTGTGTTTTGTTTCTTGAGATTGTATAAAGAGGTTATCATGAAAATCAAAACATAACATAACAATGTATGTTATTTCCGAAAATAAAATATCCAAATATATAACATTTCAATACATTTATTGTGGTAATATAATACATTTCAAATGAGAAATGAGGCACTAATGCGAGAATTGAGCACTCGAGTCGACTCAACTCTTTAATTTATTCACCCGAGTCGCATCATTTGGCACAGGAAAAAATATTTTCAGCTTAATCGCAACTGTATGTGCATTTTCCCTTTATACCTACCATTGAAAAATCAATTTTAGTGTGGAAAAAAATAATACATCATTTGATTTTTAAGATTTGTTTTTTTCCTCTTCTTGTTGGAGAGGGAATGAAAATGATTTACTATGAATGTTAATGACCCATAGAAGCGAATTGATATTCCCTTATTCAATAAACAGATAACTTCGTTTTGATTTGCCTACAGTATTTTCTTTCTATTATAATGACTGTCATTCTGCTTACTATTGTATATAAAACATATGAAACATTATTATATTCAAATTTGATTTATTTTTGATAATAAATAAACATTTTGAATTTTACCAAAGTTTGGTCTTGAGCAGTATAAATACGCAAAGGCTAATAATAGTCTCTAGAAAATTTAATGTTTCATCAAAATTGAAAATTGTAATAAAAATCAGCTCTTGATATAATATTTGAACAAAAATCTGATTTCTTCAAGCATTAATGGTAATGGCATTATCTGATGTATTATTTCAGAGAGCGAAACATTCTGAACGATGATATTTTTTAATTACAGTGTTTCGGAATGCAGCCAGTATCCTCTAGTTTTTTTTTTTTATATCCGACAGAGATTTTCTGAATACAATTTCATTTCGAAACATTTTTTTGCTTGAATAAAAATACGGATAGACAGACGCACATGTTGAACGTTTTTTCTACATTAAAAGCTTTAAACTCTTTGAAGAATTTAAAATTATATATTCAGATGAATGACGGCTACTTTGATATTGTGATATATTTTTTAAAAACTGTAGTGCAAGTTCTGAAAAATATGAGGTATTCTATTATGATAACAAATTTCATAATTTTTAACACAGATTCAAAAAATAAGGCTCAAAAATTTTAATTACAGAACACCGAAGTTAAATTTTGAAAAATCTTCAATCTAGATTCTTTTTAGTGTTTACAAAGCATCTTTGAATTACACAATCACACATAAACTTCTATAGGGTCCGCCATCTAAAGTTTTTTTTAATAACAATTTTTATAAATGGGTCCGCCAAATAACTTTTTTTTTGAAAATGCTATAAAAAAAAAACTACTAATATTTTCTCAAATTTCTTTTTTTATTTGAAAGTACAATCCTTCCGGTTAATAATGGAAAATAACTTCATTCGAATGGCTGCCTCGGCTGGCCATGCAGTAGCCTACACGATCGGTCCAATTTTTAAGCACATTATCGATTGTGTGCAGCTGTATTTCACCAATGGCTTCACGAATATTGTCCTTTAAAGCGTCAATTGTCTCTGGCTTGTCGGCGTAACACTTATCTTTGAGGGCACCCCACAAATAATAGTCCAATGGTGTCAAATCGCAGCTCCGAGGTGGCCAAACGACATCAGCTCTGCGGCTGATAATGCGATCTTCAAAAACAGGGCGCAAAACATCGAGTGTAGCTTCGGCTGTGTGGCACGTAGCGCCGTCCTGTTGAAACCAAATGTTGGCAATATCCTCCTCTTCAATCCTCTTTTTGTGCACAAAAATTCGTTCAGCATGGTCCGATAACGATCGCCATTGAGTGTAACGGCCACTCCTTGCTCATTTTCGAAGAAAAATGGCCCAATTATGCCTCTGGACCAAAATCCGCACCAAACAGTGACTCGTTTTGGGTCTACCGGCTTTTCAATGTATGCGTGCGGGTTTTCTGTGCCCCAGATGCGACAATTTTGCTTGTTTACATACCCGCCAAGATCAAAATGAGCTTCATCCGAAAAGATGATTTTTTGGCAAAATCGGCATCTTCTGTAAGTCGATCGCAGGCCCACTCAGCGAAGCGAAAACGCATTGGATGGTCAGTTGGCTTCAACTCCTGAACCAATTGGACTTTGTATGGCGTCATACCAAGGTCTTTATGCAAAAAATAAAATAAGCACTAGTTGAAAAAAAAAACTTTAGATGGCTGACCCTATAGTCCTTACTACCCGGCTTCGGCCTGGACTGATTCAAACTCCTTCTGTATTCATTACGAGTTTATATTACATTCAATTTCTTGCGAAACACAAAAATGTCACGTTGGAATACAAAAAAAGAATAAGTTTACTGCCTAGCTTCGCCTTGGTTGTCGTCATTTTTTTGCTAGATTTTGTTAGATAAGCTAATATTACCGTGTACTATAAAATCATGCAAAATATTGCCAAGTAATATGACATTTTCACATAATATTTTATTTGATACACAGACAACCGGATACACAGATATATTTTTAGTTTTACAGCAAAGACTTTTGAAAACAACTTCTATCAATCATAATAAAATGGCTGTAATGTAAACGTCTTACCGACAGATGTCAGTAGTAATTATTAATAACGATTTTTTTATAATTCATGCATGATGATAAAATTTTCTGCCTAATTTGTAACGTTTTGAAAAATCCTTTTACAAGTGTATTTTTCTCTGCTTTCGCCAAATAAATTCTAAAGTATGTCAGACGACACAAAAAGTATAATTATGATTTGGTTATTCATCGTCAAATTGCTGCTACACGAGCTACGCTAAACTTTCATCTCGTGAGTCCAGAATTGTTTTCCGAATGGTGTCATTACACCGCATACTATTCGTAAATAGATTAGATCACTATTTAAGGAACTTGTTTGCGTACTTCGCTTACTTAAAACGGACACTACTTTTTACGAGTTAGCAACGAACTTGGGAAATTGTTTGTTATCCTAGGTCATGGATTGATTCGTGGAATGCGGACAAAATGTGTTTATATCTGGCAACATATTAGTACTGCTTATTACCGGATAGATGCAGGAAAATAATCATTTATCAACCGTCAATCAAAACTCAAAATATTTTAAGTCACGTGCACATTCCTCTGTTACTGTCACTCAGTCACTTTCCAATCATTTTAAACATATTTTATAACACGCATATAATATTAAATCATTCATTTGTGAGTTAAGAGTCAATTTGAATGTTTTCAATAAAGTCGGATTAATTATTTCACTTTAATTTATTATGAGTTGGAAATATTTAATCATTTTAAAAATAAGTATCAATACAGTGAAGATTGGCACGTGCTTTTTTCCATCAATTTTGATATGCAATGTTTCATTTTTATTTCAACGATATTGTAAATATATACTATAATTACTTGGTATCTTTATGTTTTATGATTTTTTTGGAAAAATAAGTTTTGAAATTTTATTTCCTCGAATGAGCTATAGCTGTAATTTTCTCGATTTAATGATTCATTTCATGAATGATATTTACATTGAAGAAATTTTAAATGTTATAATCTTTGAAAAGCATTTCAGTATTTACATCAGTTGAAGATATTTTTTGATTACTCAACTATTTGATTGCTAACTTCTGAATCGTTGAGACATTGCATTGTGTTGATAGTTGACTTTCAATAAAATAAAAAAGTTAACGATACTTAAAGCTTTGTAAGAAGTAATTTGAATATATAATAATATAGAATAAATTAAATATAGTACGATTTATCCCAATAATCCCCATGAATTTTTTAAACATCAACTCTACAGAATTATATTTTTTGAAATATTCAACATTGAAATATCCTCTACGCTTAAAATGTTCATTCAAAGTTTAAAATCAATATTGTTGGAACAAAATTTTAATAATACATTGAATTGATGGATTAAGTGCAATAATTTTGTTAGATAAAAGAAGTGTTGCATTCCTAAGAAATGTGTAAATAAATTTGCGAGAGACCATAAAATTTAGATTTTTTTTTTAAACGTAAAAAATTTTCAAAAGAGAAACTTTTAGTCACATTATAATTTATGCCTTTTTTATTGCATTTTGTGTGAAATAAAAAGAAATCATTGTAAAAATAATGTCAAGCAAAGCATCTGCGAATTTCAATGACGATCGTTTGATGGTCGTCTTTTTTATGTATTTTTGATATCTTTACTATATCATAATGTAATTTAAAAATCTTTTATTTAAATGCAAATTATTATGAAACGAAGATGTTTTTCTTTATGTTTGAAGTCTCATGCATATATTTTATGCTATCGTTAATGCAATTTATAATAACCCGCGATAATGCAATTTATAATATAAATATTTTTACCCGAATACATGAAAAAAAGAAGATCAAAAACGATACGGTAAATGTTTTATCACATAAAAGAATATCTGCCAATTTTTTCATATTTTAAAACCGGCATTTGAATTCATTAATATGAAAGAGCCATTTATGTTATGTTAAATTTATCAATATTTTTTCTTTTATTTGCAGTTTTAGGAACAAAAAAGAAATATATTTTGAAAGATAAACATTTTTTTCATTGTAAAATTGTTTGTATTATTTTTATAAACTCTTCGATTTTATTTAAATTCTGCAATCTATGTTTATTTATTTATTTATTACAACTACACGGTACAAAACTTACAAATTATCAATTCATTGCTTTTGCACCGTAACATATTAACATGTTTAAATATAAAAATGTTTCAAGAAATAAAATTTATTTTAAAAAACATCTATGGAATAAAAGGATTTTTTGTTTAAAGTTTTCTGCTTTTTATGTTTGTTATGAACATAGTTAGTTCAAATCAAAATACATTCATTTAGACGGGTTTATGTGTCATGTAAATCAGTTGTCTTACAACGATAAACTGACAATTTATGTAAATAAAAGATTGTTTCTATTGAAAACTGTGCTATAAGAATATTAGATGAAATTGAATCAATAAATTTTAAAGGGACGTACAATTTTCTTGTCTTTGTGTGACTAAATACGTTTCACCAACGATTTGTTTAACAATTGATGGGTTCACTAAACTTCCAGTTTTATTCCTTCCCCTTTGTAACTTTAGAAAACACGTTTTGTGGGTATTCAGTTACCTGAATTAATGTTTGTACATTAACTTTAATGAAATTATTTGCTTTATACGATCTTTTTCAAAGGGACCTCTTTATCCAACGAATTGGTCTAATACAGTTTATAAAAGGGTTGTGCAACCCAAATAAGAATTTTAAATTAAGAACGTAAATAAAACACAAGGGTAAAAGGAGGCGACAGTAATCGTAAATAGTCATTTTAATGGCACCGTGTAATAGGAATAAAAAGTTTTTCTACATCAGGACAATGACGAAGTTTTTAACGACAGATCGACAAAACAAGTAATTTTAAAAGTTTTAATTTCAAAATTGTAATTTTTTTACATATAATATAAAAATACACACTTTTAACTTTTATCGCAGATATGTCTTTATTATAAATTATATGTGACAGAAGTTTTTGTATTATTTTGAACAATTACGATGAATAATAGTTTCCTATAATAAATTTAGATTTTTTTATTAATCACGAGCATTACGAACCTTTTATCTCCGAATCTGTTTTCTTTAATATAAAATTGCAAAATAAATAGTATCAAAATTTTTGCATAATTTCTTCAATATAATGTTATGTTAACCAAGAACACACTGACAGCTAATATTTAAGTAAATTACAAATTTAAAAGTGATATTTTAAATTTGCAGTAAAATGCAGTGTTTTCGACCAGAAAGGGAATGTTATTATAATATATCTATTGAAATTATGTTTTTTTTTTATGTTGGCTCAGTTTAACCTTATTGCATGTTAACCCACGTAACGTGTTTATAAATTTACTAAATTGTATAAGTGACTAAATTCGCAGTCTAACAATTGGTACGATTACTCTCTTGATTCCTTTATTAATAAATTGACTCAATGCAGTTGTGAATAATTTACATATCCTATACCGCTATTCAAGTTTGTCTGCTATTTCATTATTTTGACATGAAATTTAAAGGAAAGTATAAAGTTATTTTTTTATAACTATTAACTATGTGGAAAAGGTATATCTACTAATGATAATTTCTGTAATGCTTACAACTATTCCCTTCGTTTTTTTGCATGATACCATTGCATTAGAATGTCCATAAAACATAATCAGATATTTTTAATCAATTTCTGAAAACTAATATTATATTTTTTACAAACGAAGTCGGTTGAATGCACTATTACCGCAAATTCTTACATTACCTTCAGCAGCGATTAAAACAAAATTAGAATAAAAAATGCAAAATTGCTTACTGCTTATATTACCCAGTTTTAATTTTGATGCATTTCTTACCATTTAATGATAATTTTCTAAATAGAAAAATCCATAGTTTTCATAAAATTAATCTGATGTCACAATGATTTCTAATCATCCATTTTTATAATTATCTTATGAATGAAGGTTTCGTCGCACTAATTTTTCATTCATGGCTCATGTAGACCAACTATTTATATTACAATAAGTATTTCCGTAGTAGCCTCACCTTGTCTATGGTTTCATAAGGCTTGTTAATTAATTAAGTTTTACTAAAACTGTATATGTATTTTTTTGTTCAAAATGTAGAATTAGTACAGTATATTTATTGTTCCAAAAATTAACAAAATATTTTACAATTGACAAATAGTAGCATTCATTTATTTTATTTTGATTGATTGAGAGTATCACTCGTATCTGCTTATTTTCACTTTATTGAATGATTTCAATAATCGCCCAAAGCTTAATGTCTGTAGTATAAATACTCGATTATTAATGAAAAATTTTGAAGTATTGACACGTAATGGAATTTTAGTGGTATTGAGTGGGATTCGAGTTAAAATACAATATTATAATCGTGATGATGGGCAAATATGAAACCTGAATGATATACAGAAGAGTATTTGATGTTCATCATTCTATGTAAAGTTCAACCATGTGTTGTTAAATTAATCAATAACAATTTTTAAGTCTAAATTCTTATATATTCATTAAAATATGATTTATATTTCTATCAAAGTACTATACTTAATAAATATTCTTGTGATATAGAAATTTATGCGAATGTAATAAAATTTGTAATTGCTAAATACATAGACTTCCGTAATTCGTTGATAATTTGGATTTATGAAAGAATGAAATATTCATTTTAGATATGATTTTAATAATCATTTTTGTTGCATTTATGTTTTGACTACGCATCTGTAAGTATATTTTAAATGAAAGAGTTTTATTTTGTCGAGTTGTCATACCATACAACTGTCATCAGGTGAATTTTTATTTTAGAAAGCTTCAGAAATATATTCAATGCATTAAGAGATTTGTAAATATATTTTGATTCATCTTTTTTACATCGCAAACGGTTCAAAATTGCGTGTCAAAAATTTGTATCAAATATATACAATATACACAATCTTAGGAAGAGATTTTATTCAATATGCTTATAATATAACTATTATATGAAAATTAATATACATATTCTATTTTTCTATATGTGTCAAGTTATATTAAAATTACGCGATTTGAAATACTATCAATTGAACTATATATTTACATGGCATAACAGAATTATTATAAGTTTAAAATATATACATATAAACCTTTTTTTATATGATTTTTGACTTTTTGATGTAATTTACTAGTAGCATACTCTGTATTGATTTATAGTATGGATACCATAAAAGTAATACTGGCACCATTTGGCCTTTCATTGCTTTTATCTTATGATATCAATTTTAAATCCATCATCTTGCAATAATACAGTTGATGGAAATCACTTGATGTCAAAAATATACAATTTCTCTTTGTAGTCTACTTATTTGCGCTCGATAAAAGCTTTTAATATCGATGTCTTAGCTGTCAGTTTTTTTCAAAACTATACATCCTGTTTGAAAGGTTTTTACTGATATGTTTATAAAGGCACCGGAAGTTCTATCGCCATATTGGATTTTATACAAAAGCACTGAATAGAAAAGGAAAGCTCACGCGCGCACCCATTTAGATTTTAAGTTATTGATAATAATCGTGCCGATTTCAATGTTGTCACAAGAAATAATTAACTAAAAAGTTTTTTTATCGGTCGACCTCAAAATTAGTTATTACTTAGTTATAGCTTATTGTAAGTAGTTGTTTGATTAAAAATTTAACGGTAGCAGTTATCGTTACTAATGATTTGATTTTTGCTTAAAATATAACATAAAACATACTAAAACGGTTTCTATATCTCCATGTGCTTCCACATTTCGCATGGTGAAAATTGTATCTTTTTCCAATGGTAACTTTTATCAAATAATACGAATTATTGTCAAATTAATTTGAAAAGAAAAACATTTTTCAGTTTTGCTGACTTTCTTTCTGACGTAAAAAAATCAGATTCTTTTTAAAAACAGGAAGAAAATAATCATTTTTTTAATTTTTATCACATAATTCCATCAAAAAGATGCAAACTAACTTAACCCAACAGTTAAAGTTGTTTTACATCTTAAACATTTAAAATAAAATCGTTTACAATTGAGAATATCGATTTACTCAAGCATATTTTTTTACATTCATTTGTTTTTTTAATACGTATTAATAATATTAAAGAACCCCAAAAAAGTAAAAACTTTTGTAGCCAATTTATTATTTAAGCTGAAATACTTGCAGTATCACTAATTGCAATCATATTTCAGGACCCTTTCAATATGATACCATATCATTTGTTTTGTTTTCTATAAGACAAAAAAAGTTATAAATAAAGCAGACTTTCTTGACTTTGACGTTCCCTTTCTTTCAAGATGCCATTTAGACTATTAATTGCTGTGAATTAATTATCTAACGCTTTGTCTGAAACATCTTCTATCTTCTTATATAATTAACGCGCGTCAATCTTCTTTTTTCATTCATAACAAAATTTACTTCACTAAGTTAATCTTTCTTTTATGGATTATAATTTTAAACGCTTAAATTTAGCAATTTTCGTGCACAGATAAGAAAAATAATACGATGTTAACGATTTATGTGCTATCCAAATTCAATATCTTATCTTCTGTGACCTGGCCTTATAAAATATTTAAAGAAATGAGCTTCTGAGAAGACATGACTTCACAACGGAATACAAAATTTTGAAAAGGTCAAACTGTAGTACACTTCACAATTGAATACCGTAGTATACGTTTCGGTTACGGTATTCAATTGCACTATACGGCTAAAATATATATTTAATCATAAATTTGATAATCTTTGGATCAATTTGAAGATAAAAATCTTTCCCCTTATCTTGTTTTTCAAATTTATTTGGGCACCACTCAATCATCAACAAAACTATTTTTTTAATAATACTATATTAACTTTACTCCATTACAACAAATAAGTTTAATCTGTCGTTGATATTTATTTATTAAGCTTTTCATTCACTAACTTTTTCAAAGAAGAGTTGACGTATTAATGTTTTCTTTGGTCATTAAGATACGATTCTAAAAAATCTCAAATGTTTTTTTCGCTCGCATATATATTAAATTATGAACTTAACGTGAGATATGTGTCGTGTTGTTTTTTGGGATATCTATGTCGAATTGCTATCACTTATCTATGATAAATCGTGTCAAAGTAAAGCCTTTGCTATTATTGATATATCAAGAAAAAAATACAGATGAAGTCAATAGTGACAAGCTCATAATTTTAATTACGTTGAAATTGTGTCTCTCACCATAAACATTGATTGGTTTATTTTCAGATTATTAGATAGTCATATAAATATTTAATTTTGTGTTTATATGTATTTTAATAATTGTTTTATATAACTTAGCAGCTGAAAAAACAAAACAGCCGAAGTACACAATGCTAGCCTTTGTTTACGAAGTATATGTATGAAAATATTTTGGCATGAAAACGTGCTCGGCCCACTCACGAAGAAACGTTACTCTTTGCAATAGTTTCTCACATTTTTAGCTAATGAGAATTCGTCTCGGCGCTTTTCTCCCGAAGAAAGTTTTTCTTATTTATGCCAGTAGCAATTTAATCGTTCGACAGATTTTCATTTGTTCCGCTTGGCTTAGACTTGTAAATTAATAGGTCAAACTATTATTAGAGAACGATTTGTCGAAGATTAAGTTATCAACGCCATTCGTACAATAATAATAATTTATGAACTAATATTGCTCTACTATATCTTAAACTAATGTTTGATTTAATTTACTTTTTGATTTGGAGTTTGAGCTGCAGAGTTTCACTTTAATTTGATGCTAATTAAAGCTGTATAAATCTTTCCATATTCATCAAATAATGTTTTCTAAATATATAAATTTGTAAAAAATATATATTTAATCATTTTTAAAATTTTAAGATTTCGGAATGAAAAATATAACGCAGAAAATAAAATATTAATTTTCATTAAGATATTATACAAATACAAATTTAATTCAAGATATTCACTTATCTAATCGTTTTCTGCAAATTCAGTTACAATTTGTATAAAAAAATGAACTATTGAATTTTTTCATTGATTTTGTACCATTGTAATAGAATAAAAACGACACATTTTTTTTCTGCATTAATTTTCAATATTACAAAATTTATAGCATTTTTTGTATCATTGTTTTTATAAAGCCACCCACAAAATATTTTTTGTAATGGAAATGATTTATCTAACAGAATCAGCTTTTTACGCAAAAGTTAATCATGCGTACAGCTTGAAAAACGGAAAAATCATTTATTTACGAGATGTATTGTGCAGGAAGCTACGGTAATAATAAATTTTATATATAGCGATATATTATACAAAAAAGCTTTTATAAAATAAAAGAATACAATCCTTTTTAGATAGTCTTAACGTCAGCAAATTTCGATGTGAGTAATAGAATTTTTATGTGAAATTCTCACATAAATATCGATTTCTCCGAAAATTTTGCCCGCGCATATAACAATGTTATTTTCTACCAGCCTTTTTCCAAAGATTCATTATTCCAATGTATCAATTTTCCCATTCATAAATATCTTCTTTTCATTTTCAATCGCCAAAAACATTTTCTAGTTGAATAAATCTCCCAAATATAACGTGATATGCATTACATAATCATATTTTTTATACCCGATGGGACTTTACCCAAACTTTATTTAATTTGAAATATTTTCGCGAAGTTTCATCGTGGATTTTTCTTTTATATCATACATATATTCAAATTAAATGAATCAATTTTCCATTCAAGTATATTGCATTTAGTTGCATTATATAAACGAAAATTATAGAACCAAATGTCTGGTTTTGCTTTTTGCGTATTTAAATTTTATTTAAAATAAAATAGCGAGTTTGAATAATGTTTGTTTATTTTATACATAGAAGAATTAATAACTAATATTTCATCCCCAACTCATTTCTTATATTAACAATCACAATAAAACGAATAATATTTGACAAATATGTAGGATGACTTCAATCATCAATTTCAACCATCTCTAGGTAATTATTATTAATAATGAAAATGAAATTTAAAAAGGCTATCAATTCAATGTAACTAAGTAACTGTGTAATTCACGAACTTTTTTTAAGTACTATTGTAATATATAAAAAGTTTAAATGTTTAGGCCGTAAATTTTTGGTTAGAGGGCAGTATTTTTTTAAATGTAACATATATCAAGGATAGTAAAAGATAGCTAGAATACAGTACATGATTGATTAGATAGTATGATAAAATAAAAACACAGATAATATCATCATTATACATCTATATTTTCCGCTTTTGGTTGTATCATACCTTCAATCATATTCTTAACGAATGTTAGTATTTCTAAATCATGTATTATAACGGCAATACTAATTTTCTTTTAACCGTGTTCGCTCAAAACGTTGAGTAAATAGTCTTGATATGGAACATCGCATTGAAACTTATGCGACTAAAATTTACATTCATTCAGTGGATCTACTCAATTTTATCGAAAAGATTAAAAGTAAAAAGCCAGTGTTAAGAAAATCTAGGATTGGATGGAAAAAATGACTTTTGCTTTACAATTAATTATGTAAGGTTCAGATATAAAGGGTGGAATGAAAACTTCACAAAAATCCATGCATTTCAATGTGGGTTACTTTTTTTTTCAACATGGTTGAAAAAATATTTATCAGATGGTTTATAATGAAATGGACGAACTTTTAAGACAGTTGACCAATCAGTTACTGATATTGAGAATTTACTTATAATGTGAAGCTATGTAATGTTTGTTTGCATATAAAAATATTTCAGAAAATAATAGGGGAAAATTGTATTTTTTTATTTAATTTTTACTATTAATAACTTACACATACGCCTTAAAACACTTCAGACATTTTTTTTACATTATATACCACAATAGCTTTTCTACTGTGGAATCATGACATTCGTTTTACTCGGTTATAAAAAAAAACACTTTTGAATTATAAGGTTCTGCTGGAATTCCTGCATAACAACGATGACGTATACACGTTGTGTGTTATTATTAGGCCAGCAAAGTTGCCTTCACTTCCTTAAAGCTCCCTAGTTCTGTTCCGTTTGCACGAACAATTCCTTGATGACTTTGGCTGATTTTGGGGGCGAGCCAAATTTAATCTTTGTATTGATAAGGCGTGTTCTAATTTATCGATGTGTGTAGCCATTATCAATCATATATAAATCATAAAATGTTTATTAATACCCAGAGAATTTTTTATTTTCTGAAATATTGTTAAAATAAATATTTAACGCTTAATAAACAATTTTTGAATATGTATAATATTGTTGATAGGATAAATTTTCACACGCAGCTTAAAAACATATTTATTATGTATAAACAGACAAAATAGATCTGTTTTGAGATAACATAATAACGCTACTCTTATTTTAGTTCCCTGTAAATTTTTTATAGAATATATAATATTATATTTTCAAGTAACAGTAATTTCCATCGCTTCTGCATGTATTTGAAGCTTTTGGAAATAAACAGATTATTTGTTTTGAATATTATATAGAAATATATATCAATAAAATTATTAAATAGTTTTATGGAAACAACGTAAACTTGTTATGAATTGCCCTTGCTACACACATACCATGATGATTGCACCCAAAGAAAGCCATCACTTAATTTTCCTTAAAGCTACCTGTCGATTGCATCTGAAAAAATAATTGCATCAATTTCTTGCTTGGGGGGATTTTTTTTAACTTGGTTGTACGATTACTGAATTTATATCAATGTTTGTAAATTTGTAATTAATTTATTAATGTCAAGTATAAATCTTTACAGTAATGGTACATTATCGTAAAAAATATTTTATAAATAAATACAATTCGACAGTAACAGTTTACTTTTTTTACTGAAAGTTTCTAGTACATAGTTTATTTAACAAATGAGAATCAAATTCTACTAATTTGAATTGATTTCCCACTTATGATAAACAATCAATCAATTGGTTCTTGAAATTTGTGCAGTCAAATAGAAATAAAAATACTTAACATATTTTTGGATTCCAGAATTCAAACCAATCTCAAATAATTGATTTTTTGCCACTTCATAAAATCTTTCAATTCTTTTAATATTTTTTCAGTGTCCTCAAAACTCCACTTAAACATGGCGTGACTGCTTCAGTGTTATCACTGAGGGGCAGTTCATTTCAAGGAAGTCTTTATTCCAATTTACGAACACGCCGTATACATATAATGCCTTCCTGTTACTTACTGTTAAAGTTTCCACACCGAGCTTACGATTTGAGCGAGTTTTCTTTCCTTTTTTCACTCGTCAGAATAGAAGGCTGCCTTTAATCTTTTCTTACTCCGCGACGAAGTAATAAAAACAGTTTTTTTGCACACCAAATTATTCCCTTTTGTTTGTGCTAAAAAGTTTTATGGCCGATGGGATTTTTAGTTTTCCCCAAATCGTAAACTTTTAATTAGCAAGTAAGCTACTTTTAGTTACATGTTATAAATAAACTTTCAATGATAAATGTATGAAATAAATGTGATGGAGTTAACACTTATATAATAATCCTTTCGTAACTTCGTATTATTTTTAAATAAAAATTATATCACATTCAGTAAATTAATTTTTCAGAAATAAAAATGGTTTCTTTTGGAGTTTACTCGTGTAAAATATATAGTTTATAATACCACATATATGATACTAATGACTTATTTATTTTTTCATGCATACAAAGAACATTTAAGTACTTTAATCGAATATCACGAAAAATTATTGTGTAAAGCCTTTTTGTACATTCGTTGTTGTTAACAATACAATGATGTATTTTCGATTCAGTGATAACATTAAAGTTATTTTTGTTAATGTTTGTAGTATTATACTTTTTATAATAAAGGTTTTCTACGTACTGTAAAATAAATTCACTTTGGAATATTCAGTAAATTTTGAATTGTATGCTATAACTAATGCCTTTATAACTTCGATGCTAAATATTCAATTAGCTAGGTTTGCATTAAATTCTTTTCGTTTACGTTAACAAATTTTATACAACAGAGTGTTGATAATAATACATAATATATGTTAAGAAGACGTGGAAATTCAAAATATCATTTGGTGCTTTCGTCCATTGCATCGGATTGGCTTTCCGCCACGACCTGGCGTGGTATTTGAAATCGCAGACCCATTAAATATAATCCCTAACAAAATTTTCTTAGTCAGTCATACAGTTCAGTCTGTTTGCAAACTCCGAGTGTGGCTTACATACTCATTCATATGGGTCGCGCCGCTCTGAAAAGCTCGGTGAAATTGAAGATGTAATAGCATCTATCTACTCAGTTTTTAGTTAATTTTCGGGGTGGATTCAATTTTCGTCTGTGAAATAGTAATCAAGTAACTTTATTATAAGTCGTAATTTGTATGCCGAGAGTTCGAATAAAATAATAGTTATTAAAATAGTGTGTATATTAGAAATATTTTTGACACTGCACATATTCGGTAAGTATTTTATTCTTAACAATATTTACGTTTAAAAGTGACATACAATATGTAAATTAACTGCCAATAATTATTATTATTTTTTGCTTAAATAGAATAAAAACAGTTATGTCAATAATTCAATCACAATATTAAGATTATCACACAAATAATAGAGCAAATATTTTTATTTTTTAAAGAGAAAGAATTTTAATTTCAAACACGAAGAAAAATATCCTTTTTGATTTCAAAGTCATTTCAAGTCTTAAAGCGTAGATAATCAAGTAAAAACCACTGTTGGGAAAATTTTTGTAGTTTCAATTATTCAATAATTTACTTTTTTACAGCAAATATAATAATCCACTGCCAAAAAAACAAGAACGTATTTATTTAAATGTTTTCATTCAATAAACATTTTTTTTAAATTTAACAAGTTTCAGGTGGGACTGATAAATCAAACCATTTTATGGCGCTACGTTATATCAATCGATAATACTATTCATGAGAATATGCTGAAAAATTACCTTCGAATTTTTTTAATGATTGTTTTTGACTGGTTGAATCACATTGAAGATATTAATTAAAGTTTAAAAAATTTAAGCTTTACCGAAATAATCAAAGTAGTATGTTGGAATCGTGCGTGTTATGTCTTTAAAATTTAACCAACTGGTATATGTTGTGATACCACCATTTTTATGATCAATTTATGTATGCATCATTATAGTATATCCTTTGAAGGTAACCCCAATCTTTTACATCTAATATACGGAAATACAATATTACGTACTCCTAAGGTCCATAATTTGTTATCAACGCGTGAGACGTGCAATATTTCATTTTATAATAAAAGCATCCCTGAAAACATGGGCAATTTTCTTCATTGCTTCATAAGCATACGCATGGTTCAGACTTGTGTTGTTATTTTTTTATAAAAGGATATCATATTTTCTTGAGAAAATATTTTTAATATAAAATTTAGTTTTTGTTTTTCTTTAGTAGTTTCTTATGATCGATGATTTTATACGGTATGCAAAGTTAAACGTTGTTTGCTTTTATTGTGAAACAGGGTCTCTTATAAGAGTTGCTTTGCTGCATTTTTACTCAAATGATTATCCTTTATTTTCCGAAGAGATTAATTACAAAAAATATAATACTACAGGGCTAGTAGTTATCTTATCGCTATATACCCCCGCTTTTTTAGAATTGCTTATTTATCTATATAGAGTGGATTTTTAAAATTACAAAAAACCATCAGAAAATTCACCCATAAATTTATTACCCATTTTTTTTTTGATTTAAAGATGTTGACGGTTCCAAAGATATTCTTCTTTTATTTTGAATTGTATACTATGAAAATAAATCACTTGCAATTGAATAATTCTCAAAGTCAATACCTTAGGAGTGAAATAATTCTGTAAAAAATAATCCTTTTCATTATTTTATAGATTCATATGCTAGATAGATAAATAATATCAAATATTAAGTTCTATAAAATATATTATGAATAAGCTTTTTAAGAATGACTAAAAAGATATTTTTCATAACACCTCAAATAATTCATCGTCAACATAAATAACACATTTTTCCAAATTGGGCTCGTATTAATTACTGTTTCTAAACACTATAAAATTCGACATTTTTTCTTGATCTCTTTTATACTTCTTTAGAATTCCATTCAAATTATTAATGCAATGTACGTAACGTATGATTATTGCGAGAAACTTCTATGAACTCATACAGAAGACTAATAATTATAACCGATCGATATCACATATTTTAAATAGCCTTGTTTCAATAACTCACGTACAATGTATAGTCTAACAGAAACAGCTGTTAGGTGCTCAGACTATTTCATACAATATTTTTCAATTAACTATTCATATTTGTGAATTATTTTATCCTGATATTACAATTAAAACTTGCACCTCTAGTCCAAGATAATAACGTTTTATTATTTACTACATTGTTCACTTCTGAAGTGAAAAGTAGTTTGGCGACAAGTTATTTAAATTATAATAGAATCTGTGACATGCTTTGAAAATGGCGGACATAAAAGGTAATTACTGCTGGACGGAAGTTGTCAAATCACTTTTCCAACTTTCAATTTACTAAACGTCGATTTATATTTCCGGTCACCCATCATTTGCAGTCTGGGATGAAATTTTCTTTACATAGCCTATGGATAGTACCTATTTATATACGAAATTATTTTTTACAATATAAACTTGGGGCTGGAAAACTACGTTTTAATGATAACTGTGATATTTATTGACATCATTTGTGAATACGTTTAAACTCAGTATGTAATAAACACTACTATTAAAATGTTATGTGTTGAGAAATACATTGAAAAATCCGTTTTTTTAATAAATGATATTTCAAAAATTTTACGTATGAAACAAAATGTTTACAAATAGTGTAATATTATGTTCATAATCCCTTCAAAATATTTCTAATTTTCATAACTCTATAAAGTTCTAAAATAATATTCAAAAAATTTGCTTAATAGATAAAAGCTTTTAAAATAGTGCTTAGTTAATTCATTGATTATTTTATAAAAATGATATAGAAGTAAATTTATTAAGAATTTAGCAATAAGAAATTAATCTCAATGCTTATTTTTAAGTACTTTTAAAATTAAAAAATAACAATTTAATATGAATGAAAGTATTTGTGTGGTCGGTTTTAATATTAAAAATAGTCATATTTATCACACTTTTAGGGAAATTTCATTTTAGATGAATGGTATGAACAGTTCACTCTGAGTTTTTCATTTTTTGTTTTTTTCATGTTTACTTCATAAATAAAGGTAGATTTTTGGTTACTTTCTTTAAATAATACAGATTTTGCTATTATCGGGAAATATTCACTTTTAAAATGTTACGTCTGTCTTTTGATTCACCCGAAAAATAACATTTTTCGAACAAAGCTTGGCATGTGTGATGATATATATCGGCATAATAGAATGGTACACATAATTTATTTCAGCTTTAAAAAAATGGTAGAATAATAAATTTAGCCAAGAATTTTTACTATTTTTAATAAAATGCGACAGCACATCGCACTGAATTCAAAATTGCAACTTATTTACGACTGAAATTGATGCAACTTTTTTTTGATTTACTTTCAAACAATTTATTGCAACGTCATAAATTACATGTAAAAATTCATGTAAAATAATCAGTTTTTTATTAAAAAAAATACACATGAAACAAATATTTGCGAGTGTATAAATTTTAAATAAGAATTAAAAAAACATTTTCAATAACGTCGATAAAATCTCTTTTCCCTTTTTTTAAATTCCGTGGAGTTTTAAGTAAATTCCATAAAAATAAAAAACACAACCAAACGATGACAACACATGTTTCAGTCTCAATTATGAAAATGTTAAGTAATAAAATTCCTGAATTACAAATGAAGCTTTCCATTTCCTGTCATGCCACACTTCCGCTAAATTATAATATTTCAACATGTGCTTTTATTTTTTCGATTCATATAAAATCAAAAATAAACTTTACCGTATCATTAACTTGCCATTACCGTGTAGCTCGCTTTGGTGTTGCTGTATATCACATTAAAGACCAATTACTTCCAATTGCCTTAACTAAAGGCAAATGACTATTTTAAAATAAATTACATCTACTGTATTGTTATGATGTAATTTTGAAAGCTTTATGTTGTACTTATATCTTCTGCGCGCTCATTTAACTGAACATAGCGTATTACACTTATGTGGATCATTTAAATAGCCAAATAAAAGCACAAGTACCACGATTAAGGATATCGTAATCCAGATTGTATACGGTTAAGTTAAATCCAGTATGTTGCTATTAAGTTTAGAATCCAAAAGCTTTTGATGAATTTATTCCTTCGTTAATACGAATGAATATCTTTTGAATCTCTATTTTAATGCTTCTCGGCTTATATTATTATATTTATCATACAAAAACATTTATTGACTAGGAACGTATCGAAAAATTTTCTCATACTTTCGCATACTTATTTGGGATTTAATAAATTTTATATATATTTTCTTGACATATTTGGATAAGAAATGCTTTTAGAAAGCACGAATAGATTTTAATGTCACTTTTTTTTTATTAATCAATCAGTAAAATATCGGCTGCATTTGATAGTTTACTATTCATACTGATTTAATTATTATATCATTACAAATTTTCATTAAAGGTTCTTATATTATATATAATATACATTAAATATATTTTTATATTTTTAATTCTGTCATTGATGAACAAACAGTTGGAATGGAAAAAAATAGCCGGCAGTTTTAGCTCATTCTTAATTTCAAGCAAATTTTTTTTTTATAAAAATGGTGCCTGAGACAATTTCGACGTATTACTAGATTGGATATTTTAGTTATTATAAGTTATGTTGTAGTATGTAAGCACACATATTCAGAGTATATATAAATTTAAAAAAAAAAAACCATTTTTCGTAGTCTCATATCTGAAAAGATCGTAGCGTAATAATAAAGCAACAATATAAATACAAATTTATTATTCTCGTGCATATTATTTATAAATTGTCTTCCCACTCAGTCACAGGTACATGAAGTAAACATAAACATAATCTGTTGAAAAGATTTACCCAACTGCTCGATAGAATGATTCAATTGTATACATTAAAAAAACAGATTCAAGTTTATCATTATAGAATTCAAAGAATCATCAATGGTATTCAAAACAATTCATCATGTAAATAAATTTCATTTTGCTATTTGTAAAAAATATTAGATTTTGAATCACGTCGTTTGTTCTCCAATTTAATATGAATAGGTAAAAAAATGATTACGTTAAGATGCCAAATGTTTTGCCACTGCGTGTGAAATGACTTCCACCTTTTTATCATATCTTTATATCCACTGTATTCAAACTTGTCAATTATTGATTTAAAATCTACTTTTTTCTACGAATTTGACAAAGTTTTGTCGAGAAGTTGGGATGAGAAATAAAAATCATTTTAATTTTTTTGGAATCAATGCCATAGTAACCATATATAATAGCGTGCATTCGAATTCGTTAATTTAACATATAGTCTACTATCTTAAAGTAATTATACTGTCTGGACCCACAAGTAAAATTTAAGCCTATTAAACTAGCTCAAATTTTGGCATTAAAAACACCATGGCTATTAAGAATGCAGTGATTATTTTGGTTTAGCCTTTTACGTGACATATTTCTGGGGAAAAATTAGCTCACCAAAAAAGGTGTATGCAAAATGTAGCCGCGATACAAATCATTGAACTTTGAAAATTCTTTAGGTAAACATAATCAGTATTTTTTTATGTATGGACTACAATATTGCGTGTATTTTACTACTTAGGTGTTGATAATAATCAAATGCGTACCAAATATGACGAAGGGCGATTTATAAAGTGGGAATAAGCAAGAAATTGCTTTACAGAGTTGCCATATAGATTTGAATTGTGGATTTTGTAAATTAAAATGTATTTTCTCATACTTAGACCAAACACTACTTTTACACTCGCAATAAGCGGTAGTGGAAATATAACAAAATATTATAGTTTCATTTGAAGAATTTCACAATACTACAGTGTAAACATGTATTATTTGTTATTGATTTCCAAAGCATTTTTTTAAAATACGCAGTGCTATAAATATATAAAGAATAAAATAAAAAGTCTGGTAGGATTCCGACAAGTGAAACTTTATTCAATACAAATGAGAAACTTAACGAAACGAAATTCAGTAGACTATTTAAATAAATCATTCAAGAAACATGCAAAGAATTACTTAGTTTCAAAAAATAAAGATTTAAATTATAATGAAAAACGAGGCCATTTATTATGCTGTTTGACTTTTCAAGAACCCTTTTGCTTTGAATGAATGGTGCAGGGCGGTATTCGTTTAGTAAAAATATGATTAATTATGTACTATTTTTTCATTATTTTAGTAACAGATTTTTAGGCCATCCTATTAATTTTTGTAGATCAATGAAAAGTTAGCAACGATAATACATTTTTTTACCTGTTTCAATATTATTCATAAATTTTATTTTATTATATGGTTAGAAAAACTTATATTTATCTGAGTAAATTAACAGCTTTTCGTAAAAAAGTACATAAATTAGTTTAAAAATTTTTATTAAATATTTTATATATAATAAATATATAAGAAAAGATACAACGAATATTTTGAAAATATTTACGTCTTTAGAGGTGACACATATTTTTTTTAAATTCTTCATACTTTTATTTAACACCGCTTACAAAAATAAATATATGCATATTTTAATGTTGTTTTCTTTAGAACACTTTAGAATACACGATTACTTTCTTATAAATATAAACTTATTTATTTACAGTTGATTCTACTTAGTTTATTCAGATGTGCTTTTTGTAATTCAGTAACAACATTTAATGAAATGGATTAACTAAAACGATTATGTAGAACACGGTTTCTTAACACAACACACATCATTTAACAACACAGACAAGGTGAACGTTCTTTCGCTAAAATAATCAGTTTAAAAATAAATATAAAGGAAAGCATCAATGATAAAACATTTTCTTTAGCACACAGAGAATGTGTGTGAGTTTTAGACTGAAAATTTTAAATACAGCTTACTTTTGTGGTATTTTATGTGACCTTTTAAACCCATTTTCAAAATACTTAAATAGATTATTTGCGTAACAAACATTAAATTCAGTGCAGCAATGTTACTGTGTGTAATTTAAATTGGAGCAAAATAAATTCCTGGAGAGTTTGTAAAGTGAATTTAGTAGCTCGTTGAATTCAAACACCGGTAGAACACGTGTGTAGATTAGTTTAATTTCACAGTTTTAGATTACAAACAAATTACGTGAAAAACCAAACGAAAGTTTTATGTGATCTTTAGCGACACATGTACATTTAATTAAGGATAATTATATAAAAAAATCTTTGATCATTTGATTTGAGAATCGTTATACCCGCGAAAGATCTGTCTTTTTATGGGCTTTATAGGAACACAGAATATGTGCTAGAAGATGTTTGCTGGAATTAGGTGGGAATTTTTAAATTTTTTATAGAAATAAGCAATCGTGTTAAAAATTTCCGCCCATAAAATATTGTATATTGACAATTTCATTTGTTATTTTTTTTTAGTTATCTATAAATTTTAATGTTAGGGTAAAATTAATTATTTTTTCTCGACATTAATTTAAATGAACATCAGAATATAAATGGAATATTATGTTTTTAATAACATGCTTTATCAAATATATATCGCATTACCTTTTTCGATTTGAACATGAAAAAAATAATATCAAATTATATCATGGGTTGATTTTATATCTAAAAATACGTATTAATTATATATCCATAAAGAATGTTGAGATAGAGAATTAACTTCAATATAATTGATTCACTCAACTGCATTTTCAAATATATAGCGTATAGAATAAAATGTTTTCATCGTATTTTATTCTCATTTTCACACTGCTCAGTGGTTGAAATTTCATAGATGAGTTATGATATCGACAGATAGATTTTAATCCCAATGGCAGTCTTTGTAGACTTTATTTTTAATGCGTCGTCGAAATATTGAAAGTAATGTCTTCAATGGACTATTTTTCGATACATATGTCAGTATCAATACCTTCTTTTTCACATTTAAAGCGCGTTTCGAAAAAATGAAGGAAAACCCGTTTTTTTTGCAATTACTCCTCCAAATGACGTCCGATCGTCTTAAAACAAACAACATTGGCTTCTGCTCATCTTTTCGATCAGTTTTATGTGCAACACGACGTGTTTTGATGGAATCATGCCTGAAAAAAATGAATAAATTGAAAAAACAATTTTTTTGAAATCATACTAATCACATTTAAAGCGCGTTAAAGGAATGAAGGAAGAAAACTCATTTGGACACAGGAATCGAGTGATAACATTATTATTATGAATAGAAAACTATGTTAACAAAATACGTTCATACATAACGATTTCAAGCTCTTTGCTTGAAGTTGACATGGACGGCCACACATATCATTGTTTTATTTGGTCTAGGAAAAATAGCTTTGAATGAATAATGGAATTTATATTTGAAATTTGTTATCTCAAGCGAAAGAGGTTATATTAAAATAAGTTTTAATGAATACATTAGGTTGAAGAATACATAATCAACATCATCTGAATATATATACAATCAGTTATCTTCGCTTGTCAGTTGGTCTAAAAGAACACCAAGCGTCTATTTTTGTTCATACATTATTCTTTATGTCGTACATAATGACGTGTGAATGAGATTAACTATTTTTATCTTATTATTCATCGTGTGTTTATTGGTTTTTTCGATAATGTTTTTAGTTTGGAATTCATACACGTGACAATTCATATTGATGCTATTTATTAGAAAATTCACAAAAAACGTAAGAACAAAATATTTCTTAAAAATTTGAAATAGTAATTGCTATTTCAAATAGCGACTATTTTGTGATATGGTTTGGTTATTGAATACGTGACACAGTTCAAATATTATCAAACTAAAATAAATAACGAATGATTCTTTCCTCACTGATTCTTGCATTTTATTTTCTGGGAATCTTGAACAGTTGTTGGGCACTGTATTAATATTGGATAGCCACAGAACTATAATATAATCAATTTAGCGTCAGACTGTACACCAGTGGTTCTCATGTTCGGTCACCAGAGGATTTTGCTGCGGCCACCAACAGTTTTGTAATAAATATTGATATTTAAGAAAAAATGTGTTTTTACAAATGATTTTGTAAAATAATTATTATTTTAAAATTCATTGAATACACCTGACTTTTCCAAGATTTAGTCGGACTTAAGTAAATGAAAGTTTTAAAACTGTTAAAAAATTGTGGTCGAAGTTATACGTTGACCGTGAATCAATATAATGTCCATATAAAGAATTAACAGCAATTGCTTTATTAACTGTATACTGTTAACGATCATTTAGTGTAATTCACTATGTAAAAAATAAATATCGAAACTATTTTTATCACATTTGGTGCTGCCACGAGACATTTCCATATGACAGTTGATGTTTATAATGCGACCACAGTGAAATTTCACGTGAGAACCACTGCTGTACACTATAGTACAAGCTACCTAGTCTTGGGCGATTGCTCTCGAGACAATATCAGCAGTTAAATAATGTTAACACTTACTGTGTGTGTAACAGGAAACGACTGTTGATACTAGACGTGGGCGTGGCCTTGTTTTTCATCAAATCTTATTATATATTTTATCCCATAAAGATTTAAGTTAATAAAACAATATAGTAATATATTATTGTTTCTTTATTTTCAGAGGAGTGAGATGGCGGCGAGGGGCTTGGAGATGTTGCTCCAACGCACGTCGCCGCTTTTTATATCAATTCTACTCTTACTTGCTTCATTACAACTATCACAGTAAGTATTATAAATACATGTAAATATTCATCTTTTTTTCTACTATTATTTTGTTTACTAGATGAACCTTAGTTGTATTTTAAGTGATGCGATTAGTGATAGATCTATACATTGTACAGAAGAAATAATTACAGATAAAGAAATACATTTTTTAAATTTTTATACATAATATTTACACATAAGAATTGGGAGTGTATCGAAACAAATAAGCTTTTTATTTTAATGCTCTGATTTTCCACCAACTGATATTTCACATCTTAACTTGTTGACTGCTGATTTTTCTACTGTGAGGACGGTTCATTGTTGATTCTAAAAAATATGCATATTATTAGTAAAAAAAAAAATGCTAGTGAATTAATTTGGGTATCTAAATAAAATTTTATTTTTTCCTTTTGTCACTGGATGTTTGCGCAAACTCAACACTACTAAATTAATTATAAAAAAATTCAGTGTTGGAATATATTTAACGTAGCTCAGTAACGAGTAAATTAAAAGTGATTATGATTGATAATTGTTTATATAATCTGTGCATATATACCGACTTATCACAATATAATTGATTACGCTGTGATTTGATACTTTTATCACTACAGTCGAAAATAAAAAAGAGTTACAGTGATAGACGTTTTTGGGTTTGTTTTGTCACAAATAAGCATTATCAAAATTCTGAAAGTGATCGATCGACTTTGTGTTTAATATTTTTCAAAAATATTCATTTTTATTTATCGTATTTTTATTGAATGGCTCACACATAAACTAGCTGTCTTCATACATGGCCAAATATCTCAAAACCTTTGAACGCTAAATGTATGGACGTATCTTAAATAATATTAATTCATTGCATATTTAAAAAATTTTGATGACGAAAATGCACAATGGTTGTACAGAGAGCAAAAGTGAGGAAGTAAACATAATAAATAATATCTAAAAACGAACAGAATCGAAAAAAAATGACGGAAACTTAAAAAGCTTCTTGTATTTGTTTGGTGTTGATTCATCGTTGATTTTCATCGAGAAATACGGCGTGAATTTTATTATCATATTCTTTTCATGAACATATAAAACTTTCAAACGTATTCTAAATCTTTTGTATACGAGCAAGTCGTGAATCAATAAAATACGTTTCATTGTGTTGTCAAAATTTGTCACCGTTTTGGCAGGTTATCAACTTTATGTAAGAATGAGCTAGGCAAACTTTATTGTTCATTAAGTTTACAAAAGAAAAGCTTTTTCAGCACAATATAAAATTTTAAAATAAACATAAATAAAAGAACCCGTCGCGTGTTTTAGAATTTTTAAACATAACATAATTTGTCAAAATGATTGATAGTAAATATCGATTTGCTGCAATGAGAAAATCATATTAATATTAATGTAGAGTAATTGAACAAAGCTTACGTTTTCACAGTTAAAGAAAATAATTTCAATACTTTATTCGTATACTTATTGCTAAAAATAACTCTAATGTTCTATTAGCCGATTGTACACGAAGTCTCTAATTGTTTATCGAAACTTTTTGTATGGTATCTCAATGGTGTATGTTCTTAACAACGATCAGCATAGTCATGCTGTCAAAATTACATTGTGAAATATGTAGTATAAAAAAATCATTGTTACGTTTTATTAAAATATCTTTCCGTGTAAGCTTATTTTTTCACACGTACCTTCTCAATGTATAACATAGAGATTTCAAATGGAGCATATGTAATAAGTTTTTACTTGTGAATTTTACTCTAAGTAAATAACTATAAAATAAAGATTAAATAAGGAAAGTAAATGCCCTGATAAATGGTAAGTAAGTAGAATGTATGACAAATAGTTTACAATTTGATGTATTAATATATAGTTATTGCAAATATTATTTAAATGTATTCATGATTTCAATTTAAATAGGAATAGGGTAAATTTGAAAGAAGGAAGACGAGGCAAGTGGGACTTATGTGTTTCAGGGGTATATATTGAAGTTTAAATATGGACTAAACACTGAAAATAAGTATTTGAGTATTATTCATAAAGAGTTTTTATAAAAATTAAATATAGGTATAATGAATTGATAAATTATATATTTATCTCTTTCTAAAACGACAGCACTTTTGTATGGCTTGAAATATGTTCTACAGTACAAGTTTTCAAAAGTTGAACTACAGAAATATTTATGAATATTCTGGAATTTGGAATGACTTATAAATTCAAGCATTATATTTATTTTGATTAATCTGTATTCTTATAACTCAGCACATGCACCCTCTTTCTCTCTATTAGTGTGCACCAAGAAAAAGAAATTTCGTGAATATAAACTTCAATTTTCAATCGAGCAATATTTTAAAGAAAGCAGACGTACACAGCTAATGAAAATAAATATGAATTAAAATTACATTACAAAAACAAGCATGGTCGGTTTTTTTTTTGTATAAAATAAAATGACTTCTCATTTTTTCTTTATAATTATGTTTGAGTTATCTGTGTCTATTTAAAATTGTGCAAGTCGTTAAGAAGAAAAAGAAACAAAATATTATTTTTACGCCTGAGTGACAGCCAAAAATTACGTTACGACTTCACGCGGTCTAGCGTCATTTCTCAACGTATGTAAATATACTATTTTAAACAGTACAAAATAAATATGTAGTTCATATTCTTACGTATGTAAACGTATTCTTTACAAACTCATTCCAGCGACCGCATTCGCAACTCAATACATTTTGTAGTTTCCTAAGCAATGGCATGGAACGCCATTCAGTAGCGTGCTGAAAAATGGCGATAACTTATTATAATATTTTATTTTGTTTCTGAATATCACTGGCAGAATTATCACCACGCTGGTTCAGCGTGTTCGCATGAGTCCCAGCTTCGTGAACAAAAAAAGTCCAAGTTGTTTTCTTCTGTACCATAACCATCATTTCCTGGCATAAGACCTAGATTCCGAGTATATTTTTGTATACAAGATCAATTTTAATATTATTAAATCCTGATCTAATCTTAAATGATTACATCAAAAATCAAAATCAAATAATAGGCATGTTCTTCAACACATAAAATGTTGGGAATTATAGTAATAAGAAATACATGGGAATGTTTATTAAAAATTTAAATGAATTATTTTTGGAAAGCTTTGAAATATTTTAAAGCACGACTCGTAAAATTTTACGACAGCCCTGGTTACTGCTGTGATAACAAGTTTAAAAAATTTAAATTGTCGAGTGATGAAAGCTCTTGTGTATTTGCCCTTTATGGTTGCGGTGTTTTCCAATCCCCGTGTAAACAATTTTATCTATTGATAAGTTTTTTTCGTTTATGTATTCTATCTTATAATAAAAACGATCCGTACAGATATGATCATATAAAGATAGATAGAAAAAGAACAATAAACTAATCATTTTACTCCCCACCTATTGTCATTCTATCCTTACTCTGTAAATAAGAAAATTTGTGTTACAGAACTACAATCTGTTATAGTAATTTCTTCTTTAAAACAATTTTTTGCTAAATTTCACTAACCATCACTTTATACCCAATCTTAATTGTCTTGTGTTTTCTTACCAATAAACAAAAGGAAATTATTAGCCATATTTTCATTAAAAAAATGGGTTATTAATTTTAATATATTTTATTTTTGTTTATCATATTTTTTTAGATATGACAAATATATTTTAAGGTTCAAGATCCCTGTTTGTTGTAGAAAGTCAGGATGAAAAATTTTCAATAGTAATTCATAAATCAATTAAATGAATATTTTTGTACAAATATTTCAATGAAATTACCCGTGGATACCGCACTGAATAGAACGAATTTGATCACTCGGTTATAGAGTCGATCACGGCCGAGTAAATTTTACTTTTGTAAAACCACGACGTCCCTGAAAAGAAATATTTGACAATATGCCAAGAATTTTTTTCTGAATAGGTAGACATTTAAATTTTGTCAATCACTATATATTATATCAAGTTGTTAACTTAATGACAGATGCGACATTTACTTTACAGTAAATGGTGGTATTTGAACCAATCTTGTTTATTTACTGAAGTGAATGCATTAACATGTCATGTCAACTGTTGTATTACTCTGTCAAAATTTCAAAATAAACTAAACCGTATGCCGATCGATTCAAAATGTCGGTTGTAAATAACTTATAATTGCTCTTAGTAAAATTGTTTTTGCGAATTTAATTTTTTCTACGGAAATTCTCTATTAGAAACGCATCTGGCACGCTAACAAATAAGATTGTGGTCGTAAAATCGGTTTTATTCTTTTTCCTAATGAAATCGATGTACAGTTTTATAGACATATTTACGACAACAGATACTATTGATTCGCTTAGGAAATTGACAAACGATTATTTGATTTCTGCTCAGTTGATCCTCGTAGATTAAAACATTCTCGTCTGCATTGTATCACTCTAAAATAATTTCTATTGCCCAGATAAAAAGAAAAATATTATGATAGAAAGATAGTCTTGAAATATGCAAATTTTATTCTACTCACAATTCAGACAAAACAATCAAGATATTTTATTTACTTGAAATTCGAATTGCTTTATAAGTAAGCAAACAAACATTTTCTACCGTGAAAAATTTATTTTTGATCCAATATGATGAAAATTTTGTCAAAAAATTTTGAGAATCTCAGTAACAAAGCTTACAATACTAAAAAAAAATAAACCTACAGTTTCGTTCGTCTCATTATATAGTATTTACTGTTACCGGGAATACTCAATATTGTACCCACAACCAACCGCTACGGCTTTACACTCTTCTTATAAGGTGTATTCTACAGCGTAACAACGTTATGTGTATTTGAAATTTTTACCAGGAATCTCCGAGGGAATCAAACAAGCAATTTGTTGTTTGTTAAGTGAATTTCATTTACTTGAGAGCATAGTAGAATCACTTTATATGTTGAAATTTCTTTTTTTTTTATTATATACATTATGTATATTTAAATACAATGTTTTTCTTACGGCCGTACGCTCATTTTGATTTCCTGAATATGGCTATCCATCCAAAAATTTTGATCGTTAACAAGTTTTGCGACACTCAATACCCTAGGCTACAATAAAGTTTTCAAATGCATGGGGAACTGTTTCCAGCTGTAATGCCATTGTTTTACGAGAATGTTTGTGGATAATTCTCAGTCTTGATGTTGAAAAAGATAAGCTATTTGGAAATTGGAAAACTGGCGATTATCGTAAAAATAAACTGCAAAAAGATTTGCAATTTTTCGTGAGATATATATACTATACAACGCATAATTCATGCAAGATATTCATATTTCGTTTATAAAACATTTTTAACAATTTCTCATTTGTAATCCTTTCGTGAATATCTTGTTAGCAATGTCGAAACAAAACGAAATAATAACCTATTGATAAAGAATAATTTTGGCCATATTTAAATAATTTGAAATAATATTGAAGACTAAATTGAATAAATCTAGGTTTTGTAATTTATTTTTAGGCCCTTGAAATTCGTAAGCCTAAAATACGCGCCTTATTCCCTTATAGGGTAATTCACCACTGTAACGACTCTACGTCAGTATTGTAGGCACGTAAAAAGCTCACTGCTCATGAAGAGTTGTTAAATATTTAACGTTGTTATATAATATGATTATATAATTTGGGATTTCTTTCATTAGCTAATATACACTACTTCCACAATTAGGATAGTGAATATATCTCACGGTAAGTGTGTATGTATCCAACCATCAGGTCACTTATAAATAAATAATTATTTTGGTTTGCACATTCCAGGTGAAATCAGAATTCCTCAAAACATACTCGATATATTTTCTTGCATGTGCAATACTTTACAAAGCTGAGTAATGATAGTTGCTACATATTTATACATACAGAAGAAATCTGATTTATTTGAAAAAAAAATATTTAATACAAACACTAAAAGCTAAAAAACATAGAGCATTGTTTCTTGAATTTTGTATTATGATGTTTTAAGCATTACTTTTAAAATTTCTTTTTTTTTTAGATCAAGACTGATTTTTATCACAGCGACCATTATCAGCGAAGTAATTTGATAATGCTCACGATGATCGAAACTGATTTTAATCTAAAATTATATGATTGTAGAAATAGTTATAATTATTGTACTTTTATTATATAAATATAATGTCTTTCCACCAAAGGATGACATTTGAAAACTGAAAAAGTGAATGTGAAGACATATTTATTTTAAATACAATTCAACATAAAGATCTTCAATATTTCAGGAATGACGAAATTATAAACTCTTAGCGAATTTGAAGAAGATTCATAAAACCTTACAAATTAATTTTTCAGTGCCATCAAAGTTTATCTAAAACATGTTTTATTGATTGAATTGGCATTTTCTTGATAGAACTCCATTATAGCACGGTGAAAAAATAGCAATGTATTTTAGGTCTAAATTTTTTTTTGATGGCTATTTCGCAATATCTAGTTCTGACGATGGCATGAGCCGAAAAAGTTATCAAAAAAAATATTTCTAGAACTAAAATACATTGCTATTTTTTCACCATGTTAATATATGTTTTATTTTATTTTCAGATGTAACAATGCCAAAATAAATTTCCGTGAAAAGGAAAAGCAGGTTTTGGATCAAATCCTGGGTCCAGGAAGATATGACGCCAGGATCCGACCATCAGGCATCAACGGCACCGGTAGGTAGTTCTCTTTTTCATAGGATATACGCAGAATTGTAACTGTATCTGATTTGTTTTATGATGATGACAGGAGGAAGGACGAGTAGTGTTTTTCACCAGACTGAAACATTTTTTACGTTAAATGCCAAAAATATCTCTCAGTTCCGTTTTTATATGGAAATGCTGTTCCGGATTAGACCATTGTTCACTTTGGCATTTTATCTTCAATTACGTGGGTGATAAATAATCAGACAGCATAAACTGAATTTCAAGTACGTAGAATCAGAGATCTAAAATAACCGGTTATTTCGGTTTTTCCCCGTTATACTGAAGGTGTGCATTATTTATAAGGATTATTTTTAGATAGGTCATTCAGGTACATTATACATTAGTGTGCTTTGTTCAAAAAATTGCCTTTGTTATAAGAAATATATTGTGGAGAATATACATTTTTTTCTTATTTCGACATACTCAGTCATCATATAATATTAAAAAGTGTTTTTTATATTTTTAACACTTGAAGGGCGATTCTAGGATTCGAGTTAGTATATGTATGATTCCTTTAAACAAGTAAACAAACAAGCCCTTATTTCAAGAAATACATGGCATGAAATACATACAAAAAATATCTTTTTAATTGGGAGAGGCCAGGAAATAATGGCTTCAATAAGGTTATTAAATAGTAATATAACCTACATAAGCGTAATAGTTTATAATACTATGACAGATGTAACTACAAATATCTTTTCAAAACAACGTACTGCGTCAACCTCCGCTAATCCACTTCTAATTACAACCAATTGCGTTAGAACATTAAACGAAACATGGCTTAGATTATTTCTACGACACGATTTCAATATTAAAATCAAATTACTTAAAATTAACAGAACAAACACATTAAAAAATAGTGGGAAATTTGGCAAAAGGACATGAATACATTAACTTAATCAAATTGATTTTATTAGTATTAAAAGTTTCCTAATATCTACTAATATAGGAAAGTAAACTTTATTCTTTGCCACTAAACTATTTACATGTAATAAGTTATGTTCTATATGCGAATAAAGTCTCGAATATGACGTTAATAATTTTTCGCAAACACGATCACAATATACGACTTTCAAATTAATAGCAGGTATTTTCAATAGAAAGTGATTTTATAAATCCCGAAGAAATATTTGATTATGTAATTTACCTAAAATTTTCGCATATTAATCATCCATAAATTAATATTAAATGCGTGTAGCTTAAACGGAATTTGCTGTTGAAAGCAAGTTTCCGTTTTGTGGGATGCTTTCGACCGCAGAGTTTGTTCACCTAAACGTCATTATAATAGGCTCACCATATTTTCAAACTTTTCAAGAGGATAATAATTGACTTGATCTACTTTATGTAAAAATATTTTGTTATTTTTTTTCTTGATAAAAAGTAGTTAAATTAGAATAAGTTAATTTACCGCCACCTAAAAAATATTATTTATTGAACGAATACACTTAATGACATATTTTATTGGGAGTATGCCGAAGCAGAATATATTTTAAATAAATATATATGTTTATATATTAACAGCTTAAATATTTTCTATATATTCAGAATTAAAGTATATATAAAGGCTTTACTTTCATTTCGTGTTATAATTATTGAGATTACCCAATATACTCTTTATATAATTCACCCTTGAAAAAGGTTATTTATGTACAATAAAACGACCCTACTTCTTTTTGTAAGTGTTTTAAATATAATTATCCTAATGTTACAATTAAAATCTACGATATAAATCATCAAACAAATTTCAGGCTTATTTTTTTATTGAATGATAATACTATCACAAATTATAAAAATATCATAATATGAACACTTTTCGAACGAAGCTATGGTTACCTCTATGAATAAAATGTGCAGTCATTCCCGACATAGGCAAGTAGTTAATCCACCGATTAATTTCAATTATAAGAAAATCAGGTGAGCCGGTAAATTGCTTTCCTATTAAATTACTGAAAGCAATAAGGTATACATCAGATTCGTTGGTACCATTAGTGACTTCGAACCAAATGAAAATACAAAAAATAGTTTCCAATCCAAATTTTAATAATGCCATCGTAATGGAAAAAAATTCTCCCGCTTAAAAAGAATGCAACATGGCAATAAATTTACATATAAATCAGTAAAACATCGGGGAATTTATTTAAAATACACGTATTTTTTTAGATAGTTATAATTGTTTTTTTCGCAAAATGCGATTTTGTTATTAAAAATCTAGTGAAGAACACAAAGCTTTTTTAAGCCCTTTGTTGTTAATGATAACAATTCAAATTTATTAAATTATGTAAAATTTCCGTAAAAGGAATATGTTTATTCATATTGCATATTCATATGTAAACAAAATTTGATAGCGATTAAATTAAAAAGAAAAAATCTGACGTGGTATAATTGGGAAGTAACTAAGTAATTATGTTGTAAAATATTATGTACACATTTTTGTAGTTTTTCATATTTGAGCGATATAGATTATCATCTTGTACGAGGTACGAAAAAAAGCTTCATACATATTCGTGTCACGTAAGCATTTAAAAGGTTTAAACCAGCTTTAAATAAAAGAAAACCACGTTATTTTAACTCTAAATTTAAACGTTTCCATTGAATTACTGCTTCTGATGCTATAAATCAAAGCTAGCATAATGACACAGTTTTACTTTTAGTTAAAAAAAAATAGTCGTCGTGAAAATGTTTGCTGGTGTAGGACGCATAGAAGGAATTTCGACATTTAATTTCACACTACGAAAACACGTGGTTTAATGAAAAATCGATTTCTGCGATAAATTAAATTGCCAATGAATCATGTTGAAAACTCTGAAAAATAGTTTACCATTTTGACTAACTTTATCATGAATGCTAAGAATAAATCCGTGCATTGACTATCTTAATATGTGTAATAACAAATAAATAATAAGTTTTTATGCATAATCAATTGATTGATTTAAAAAGAACACACTTTTTTATTACAAAATGAACGTAACAATATTGAAATTAATATTGTTCATTTCAATTTAATTTTCTTTTTCAGTGTGATATGAAATATTTATTATGTTTCGATTAAATTTATTATATTGATAGTTAATATATTACATATTTAATTTATCGAGACATTAAAAGTATACAACAAATACGAAAAATTTGAATGTGTGTGTGAAATATGTGAGAAATTGAGCTTATGTGTTATATGGATATTATATATTTTTAAGCAGTTAATTTTACTAATACTTATTTTAATATAAATTTATATATATTATCTATATTATATGAATTTGTGATTAATATTATTGTCATTTTTGAGAGACTATTGTATCCACATTGATAAAATTGTAAAAAATAATCTAATTTGTTGTATGAAGTACACAGATAATAAAAATGTTTGACGGTTAAAATAAACAACACCAATTTGGAAGAATATATTTTAGACTTAGCTTAAAATTTATCGACAATTTGAAAAATATTTTTTAACATTATTTTTTCATGATAATTTAACGTTAATTAATTTTCTTAAGTAGTGCAACAAGTTATTGCAAACAATGGCCAAAAGAAGACGCATACATAACTATAATTCCTTGATCGTTAAATTCATTTATGATTCTCTGAGAATAAATAAAACTTCAATGTGGATACTGCGAGCTTATTTCATCATTGCGTTAATTTCAAATACAATCTTGCTTCTAATATTGTAAATGATATACATATATCGTTTCTTGTAAAAACTTTTTTTAAAAATAAAATATGCAGTCGTTTTTTTATCAGTGCAACGCAGTCTTAGTGCAGTTTACCAGACCTAATTCTGGTGTCTTGCTGATCGTTTTTCTTAATTCAAATATCAAAACATTCCGGCGACGGAAGGATTGCCAATTTAACGTCGCAATTTTGAAATAAGCCCGTTAGTCGTATGTGTATGTCCGTGTTTTGTGTGCCATACTGTTGTCTCGCCTCAATCTTCAGATGGCCCGGCAGTAGTCCGAATTAACCTGTTTGTGAGAAGCATTGTCACCATAAGTGACATCAAAATGGTAAGTCCTTGTAGATATAATTCAGGTCACCATTCCCCGCCAAATTCACTATACGTGACAGTCGCCATTTTGAATACAGTTGTCATCCAGTCTTACCATAAACAAAAAATTGTTCTCACCATCAATTATTATTATTATTATTACTCTTAAATTTTTTATTGTTATAAATTATTACAAACCACGATTTTATTTGGAGTGAAATTTATTTTTCGTTTTTTTCGTATTTGTGTGTGTGCTGTATATTTGTTTTGTATTTTATGCCGTGTGCTCTGATAAACATAGGATTATGATTTTAATATGGTTTTAATTAAATAATGTAGGACTTTCTCGCTGTGACGATTAGAAACCGCTGCTATTATTTTCTTCTTAGTTATGATCATAGAACTTTGGATCAAATCACCAATATTAGATTGTATCTGATTAATTAGAAAATTGGTGAATCATTTAAGTGTAAACTAATGCTCGCGGATTGGTTCTGTCTTAAATATTTTTGTTGTTGTTGTAACTAACCTCCACTATCAAACATGCTTTCAATACTCTGATTGGATACACATGCCCTTGAGAGATAAGATCGATTTTGTTTTAAAAATATAAACAAAGACACAAGTGGTCTTGCCTAAATTGTAGACCCTTAAAATACCCAAATAAAATGAGGAATTTGATTCTCACACCTTATTGTTTTATCAGAAAAGCTTTAGGATATCTAATCATTATACATTATTCATTGTTTTTGTGAAGATACCACACACAACCTTTAAAGGTCAATCATTAGAAAAGCATACAATTATATTATTTTCTTTGTAAAGCAATATCAGGCATAAATACTTAATCTTGTCATGTTTTATGTCTAAATGGAATTCTTTCGTAGAAAACTTGAAACAAATTAAAATTTTTGACAACCTCTTATTATACAATATTTACAGACGTCGATAATATTTTATTTCAACCGAAAAATTAAATTTGTCAAAAATAATTAACTATACAAGATACACAAACGAATGCATCAAAATTACAATTCAAACCATAACGTGCATTTGTAGCTAATTCCTGTTTTTTCTTTACTCATACTTTAATATCAGAATAATAAATTTCATTTATATAACATGAAATTGATTTATTTTTCATTAAACAATAAAGCGGCTTAAATTCGTTTAAAAATCATGAAAAATGAAACCCATATATATATATATACCATTAATTTAGAATATAAGCACAATAATTTTATGTGTATATAAATGTGATTTGGCCACCTATTTGTTAAAGATAGATGATTTCTAACCTGAAAAAAAATGAAAAGGAAAATATGTCCTTCCAGATTATTATTAGGTATTATTTTTAAAGACCTTAGCTGTTTTTCTTTGATTATAATTAATTGACTGCCTTATAGAAGGAGTTTTGCTGTTAACCTAGATGAAGGAATATTATTTAATCTTTCAGTGTTACTAACGATGTGCAATTGAGAACTCGGTGCTATTTTTTTTAACATTAATATTTTCGTACATTTTCGTTTGGGAAGTCTGCATTGTTTTTCTTTCAGTAGAACGTGGGAAAAGGTTTGGTTTTTACGACTAGAATATAAATTTTGCAGGCAGTGGATGATTTTGTCACCGTAGATTAGGTGAGTTGAATTAAATTATATTTTCCTCGGAACATTATCGAGAACTTCCACAACATCCAACCAAGATCAGGTAAGATACAGTGGGTGGTTATTCCATGAACAAGAAGGAACCCTTTTATCATTTAATAACAGTGTATCCTTCATATACACACAAAGATTCAAGAATAAAAATTCAGTATATTTTTATTAAGTCGCCATAATTCCAATAATACCATCAAAAAACATAAATGTCATTTATGCCCTAAAAATATAAAATATATACGTTTACGAAAAACGATATTTTTTTTCACAAAATTTATTGTACATCAGTCACTGCAAAATATTACATTTAATATTTTGGATTTGTTCCCAAAAGCGTTAAAAGCGTCACATACGCAGTGAATATGAATACATACGTGAATATAAAAAAAATGTGTTAACTTTATTTGTGATACATAAATGTTAATAAACGAATTGAAATTTGTTCTAATTGTTATTTTTATAAAAGGATACCGTTCCTGTTCATGTAATAGACAATAAATGTCGTTACACACCTAAATGAATGTTACAAGTGGAGTATTATTTTTATTTATTTATTATCTCACTGATTTTTAATCTCGTCTTTTCACGTTATGTCCAAAACTAACTATTATTTTCATAAGGTTCAGGTTTCCCCATTATTTAATCTATAAATTTTTTTTATGTACGCACACCGATTTCATATACATTTTTTTATTAATAATCGACACTTACACAAATTCATATCATTTATATCTTTAATATATATATTTCACTTTGTTTATCATCAGTATTCATCGAAACTCTTGAAATCGTTAATATTAATTCATTTGTAAACTGTTTTTAATGAAAATCATGCGGAGTGTTTATTTCACAGTGAATTTAGCAATAACTATGAAAATGAACCAATTATATATATCGAAATACATAATTGGCAACACTAAGAATCATTTTCTCGTGAACTCATTTTGATTATTGTGATTCAGCAAACATTAAAAAAAACTATCGTTGTTTTCTGTTTTTTTTTTTAATATCTATTCTTAGTTGCGTCTGGTTTAAAACAGGTTAACGGTATAAATATGTATAAAGATGTATTATATATTACAGTATAATATTAAGTCGTCTTGTAATAATTCGGTGTTATTTTTTATTATGTCTTCGATGTGATATATCGGAGAGAATGGTGTTTAGAAAGCTCACATAGCGTAGCCAACCCCATCTAGCGAACATCACGAGTATTTTCATTTTCATAAGTCCGTGGGCGCAAGTTTTTCTTGGAGATACAATGTAAATCTTTGTTTGTTTTCCGATACGCGCTCACTCAGATGGTCCCGCTATTGTCCGCGTCAACATTTTTGTACGAAGTATCTCAAAGATCGATGACGTCACAATGGTAAGTGTCTTCGGCCGCAGACAGTCAGCCCCCTACGGAACAAATGACAAATGACAAACAGAACAATGCCATAAAACCACCATGACACCGGGTATTGCCAGAAATACTAATAGATAGTTATTAGATACTTCGTATAGTCCAAATCATGTAAAGTGCTTCTGGTGTATTCTCTGCTCATTCGCCATATTTTAGTTATCCCCGCCACTACCTTTATGACGGTATTGAAACACAAAATAACAATTGAGTTTGACCATAAAACTTCCAAAGAGTAAGTAACTAAATGTATACAATATTCTTAAATACGGTTCAAACACGACTGTAAAGCAAAACAGCTCCCACACGAATTTCAATAATTTAAGTTACCAAGCTGTTTTCAATTAATCATCGAGTATTATTAATTTTACAACTAACATCATTAAAAAAAAATAATCTAATAACATATTATTTCTGCAATATTATCTTTTTGTGAACCGAATACAATTAAAAATTTAAATATGCTAAGCGGTGTATTTTTAACAGCCTGCATTGCAGAACATAAAAAAAAATTTGTAATATGACTTAGCAATTTATAAAAAAATGATTTTGTTTACCCAGTTCAAAACAAAGTTCACGGCTTTAGACTCTTGCCTAAACAAGCGCCCTGCAGAATCCTCACCTTCTTTCGTTTCGAATATTAAGTTATTTTTTAATATTTTTTTTTTAAGTGCAATTAGACTTATCTGTTAGAATTATTTATATTTCTTTTCTTATGATATTTTGTGTGAAATGTTATATCTGTTCATTGAACGATGTCTAGTTCGTAATAATTGTAGTATTTCTTTTTTTATAAGTACATTAAAATACTTTTTTTATTGCCACGAGGCTACGAGGTGTGCCTCGGCATAATGGTGATACGTTTTATCACTATTGAAATGTGTCCACAAATCATAATTCATCATCGATAACTGTAAAAATGAAAATGAAGATGACAAAAAAAAATATTAAATTGATATTTAACAAAACTATTATGTTCCTTTAATGTGACTGTCAGCATTTATTGACTGATTTCATATGTTACAATTTTAAATCTAATCATTCTATTAGAATTCCTATTTCGGTAATTAATTCGTTGTGATAATATGCAATCAAATTTTAATTTTTGATAAATTAAAAAAAGAGATTTTGTGAATTGTGGCACATTTAAGAAATTATTTATTTCGCTTTCGATTGAGTTTCTATTTAGTTGAGTTATAAATTTTATATTTAACGGCAAGACCAAGTAAGAGCTGTTTTTATTCCAATTGTTTCATTTTCTTCTTTTCGTTTTCACTATGATCATTTCGTAGTTCTACCTTTTCAAATCTGTTGATACAATTTTAATGTATTTAATATTTCTTTATTTTGAGTCGTTACCATGGTATGTATAAATAAAGTCTGCGGTGTTTACCAACGATAATTCAAAATACTTGCGATGGTCGGGCAATACACAATAAATTGTCTGTCGACGTCCCAAACAGTTGCTTTTCAATCGATTGGCTGTAATTTTTATATTATTAATTATTTATCCGTTGTTCTTCTCGTTTTGGGTGTTGTTGTACACGATAAGTATTTAGTCATTTTATCACTAAAAATCTGCAGTTACAGACGAAAAGTACTCAGTCAGTGCTTACTACAAAACAAAACATTGAAAGCCTACAAAAATGTTACAGAGATGGTGATAGTCAAATATCATGATATTCAATAAAAATTGGACCCCATATGGTAGATATATTGTATATCAACCAAAATTATCATTCAAAAACTCCAAAATTTATAAGTATTAATAAATATTATAAATTATTAAGATCTAATCGAAAAACGGATATTTGTGGTAATAAATATTAAATAATTTAGTTCCATAAGACTAGTTTTATTTATTATATGTATGATAAAAATAATAGTTTGTAAACGTCATAAACATTATATCTGAACTGTTTTTCAGTCATTCATTTAGAAAAGTAAGACACTATGTTAATATATAGTGTCTCTTAAATTTTAGTGTTGATCTTTTTTCAATAATACCTGATGGCGTAATACCTTAACCATTCTATTAACTATATTTCGTTATTTTTTTACAACTAAATGGTATATATGTTACTATACCAAACAATTGCCAAAAAAATCGTTTCACCAAATATCAACATGCTTTTTCTTATTGTTTAAAGAGCGGTATAATGTAGACAGTGAGAGAAATAATAGAAAGGTTTTATTTTAAACCCTGTAGTTTTTTAATCTGACTGAGGTATTTTGCCTGTAATTCCAGTAATATTATGTCATTAGAATTATTCCATATGGGTATTGAAACGTCGAGACTGGCGTGAGTGTTGAATCAGTTTTGAATGTGAACAATTTTTGCATGCATGCAGTTCAGTCGGTTTCTCCTACAATGGCATCATCATCATCATCGCCCATCAAAGCATACATGTATTTTTGGTTTAAGGTTTTATTTTCCATGTACACAAACCTCCGAACTTTGGAGCATATTGAATGAAAATCCGTGAAAACCCGGAGAAGGCAACTTATATTTCTGAGAATTACAAAACGCAATACTATGATTTCGAATTGTTTTAATCATATATATAATTTTTTACGATATAAATATACTTTAAATCAATATTTATGACAAAGTTTTGTCATGACTTTAATTGATTCAAATCTTTTTATATATCTATTCACTATTATTGAGAAAAATCCTTTAAAAAAGGTACATCATCAATTGACACAATTGAATTGATTGACTGTAGGTTGCTTCGTGGAAAAACGACATTTTTTTTTATTGTATTTTACAGTAGGTAGAATATTTATTATCTAGTGAATAATTTTGGTATTTTTTTGAAAGGCGACGATCCGACGGTCGTCCGTGTCAACTTCTTTCTTCGATCCATCAGCAAAATTGACGATTATAACATGGTGAGTGTGAAGTCAGTCAGTGTAAAAACGTCACTAATACGAATCCAATCAAACTTCAGTGATGAACCAACCTTACCGCAAGTGAAAAAAATACATTCTAGATTCGCACACACATTTTTTAAAAATTAAATCAAGAGTATTCGATTTTTTAAATCACAAACTCTTTCATGTAATTTTTCGTGATTCAGTCAAATTCGTTAAAAAATCCAGTGAAGGAACGTTACATTTAAAGCTACTAAAGCCATTTCGCATGAGTATAAAAACCAATTTAACGAAAATCATTATTAAGGAGGTTACCGCAAAGCTTGTAAGTTTATTGAATTTACAATCAAGCTTGTGCTAGCTCTAAATTTGATTAGTTGGTGCTACAATGCGTGCCACATCTATTATCAACGAGTAGAATAATAAACCTTTTAAGTTTCCGTAGTAAACGTGCTTTCATCTAGCTATAGTCGAAATCATGAATAGATTTAGAGTATTTTAAATGAAATATAGACAATTTTAATAAGAAAACTGCTTGACTTATAATAAAACAATTTATTGAAATATAACAGGTTTGTACTCAAATTCGTTTACTTTCAGCAATATTACGAGTAGATAATAACTATATATATTAAAATCAATTTGTACGCTTTTGAACAAGGAAAGGTTTGTTGAGAGATTCCATTTGTAATAAAAATGTAAAGGCGAAGATTTTTTTTATATTATAGTGTTGAATCTCACAACGTATCAGGCTTCCGCTCCGAAAAGCTCATCGACGCAAACATAACAGTGTGTGCAAATCTCTATCTACGCTACAAAAGCTCCCGACTCGTGCATGTTTCGAATCCCCGATGTCATTTGCAGTTTGATTGGATTGTCTCGATATTATTCCGGTCGAGATGTCGCGTGATTGGTTTCCGCATTCAGTACACCAGCTTTCTGTTGGCCGAATCCATAACGTTGTTTTTGAAACTAACTTGCATATTGCATACTACCAACAGGGAATGTTGTGATAATGAAGTTTATATTTTTGCATCCGACACGTCTCTACAGTCGATTCCTATTGTTTGTTAAATAAGCCTGGAACTGTCATCGTAGAAATGGAAATAGCTTGTTGATAACAACAGCCTATCTATTATAGTTAATACATAAATGAATCTTCTTTTTCATATGATACTTCAACTCTCGTACTCTTATACTAGAAATTAAAATAGTTATAACTCAAAATCTATATCAATATCAAACTCGGAACAAAATTATAAATACTTAAAAATATATCTATTTGTTTGAATAAAAGATATTTATTATATTGTCTTGATTATTTTTAAATTAAATTAATAGCGTTATTATCCTGCATAAAAGGTCATAAATTCACCAATATTAATTTGAAATGTAAAATTTATTATCATCCATAAAAAAGTGAATCAAAAATCGTTTACTATTTAATAAATCTTCGATAAAATTTTTGTTTTCATGTATGAAAAAATAATTTACTTATTTATTTAATTCAAACTTTACAAAAATGATCAAAGAATACATTCTGAAAACTTACAGATAACCGTTTTTACTATGTTTTATCGTTAAGGAATAAAAAGTATAATAGTAATCATGTAATGCATATTTACAACCGTTTCATCATCGAAGTTATTTCCATTTCTGGTTTTGACAACCCAAAATGTCCGCCGGTGTTAAGCCGGATGACGCAAGATCGACTGTTTCCGCTTTCCAACACTTAACCGCTAAAATTAAAGCACTCAGATATATATTCGCCAAGGAAAAACACAACATACTTCAATTCCTTGGAAATAGACGAAAGACATATATATCTGTTTATATAAGTGCACTGTATACATGATTTTATATCAAAATTATTTTCACAGAGCACAAAAAAAAATACACCCAGAAGTAGCTTTCGAAATGTTTATTTTAAAATAAGCTTTTCGTAAAAATATTGTTTTCGTTTTAATATAAACTGAAAAATAACGGTAGGTCTTCTAAAATTCATATGCATCATTTTTAATCATTGTATATGTTTGTACATATTGAATAAAAACAATCAACAAAATTTAATCGAATTTGATAATTCAATGAATATATTTTCATCTCTTAAGGAACATAATGAATATCGAAAGCTCTTTCTGCGTTACCGAAGTGGTATATAAGTGCATTATCAATAAAAAATTTTGCTTTAACTATGTATCGAATGAAAATTATATTTATAAAATTTATCATTCCAGCCAAACACTAACATAACACTAACATTGTATTTATATGTTATCCTCTGATTCTCATACTCATAAAAAAGGCTTCATCATCATATCATTCGAACATTAATAATCATCAAAAAATCGATTGAAAATAACGGATCATATATTAAATATAAAATGAAAAATATATTATATCAGACATTAAATTATTTATAATTTATATAAAGGTTGTATTGTTCCTTTTTGTAAATATTACATACAGGAAAGATTATTTATTTGTATTTTTAATCAGGGTAAAAAATTGAGTTGAATACAAAATTATTAACAATATAATATTCATAAAGAATATAATTTATTTCAAAGATTCGTATAAATCATAATTTGAGTGCCCTGCTCATAAATATTTATAAAAAAAATCCATAATATGACTGATGTTAAAAATAATAATATATTATACATATAAAGAGTTTATTCAGATTATTGGAGTACATTAAAAATATTTTAAGTATAAAACTTACTTGCATTTTTTTCTACCCGATATAAAATACTTATATAAATTAATGCTTACAGGCAATGTATTTTTTATTGTATCACAAAAAATGCGAAATGACACATATGTCGTGGGTATCATCTACATATTATAATAAAACGCTTCCATTCCATTAAGAAAAAAACAATTTCAGAAAATGTGGCAATTCAACGCAGAGAATATACTGATATCAAAGCACGCGTAGTAATTTGTTAATTTTTCTATATAACTAATTTGTTTACGACAGCAAACGTCGCGTACACGCGTTCTGCTTGTTTGTGGAACAAATGAAAAAAAATGTACGCAAAGCTTGCGTGACGTCTTGTATTACAGTATTTTACGCACTTTAAATACCCATGGCGTATCGTCATATCGAAATTATTTTTAGATGTAAAGAATCATATCACAGCCTGTAAGCGTCGTTTGAGCGATGAGACTGACAAGCGATAAAAACTGATCGTAATATAGTGTATGTTGTGATGTATATTATGTTACCTTGTATATTCAGTGTGATGAATATGAACAAGTGCCTGCGCTTTTAATGTCTTCCTTTAATTATAAACTGTATGAAGCTTGGTGCATTTGTTACAGACAAACCCACATATCAGTTATTGTAATAAATTTGGGAACGCCGCTGTATGTATGTATTATTTAAAAATACGTAAAAGTAACATTCAAAGTTGAAATTAGTGCATTTGTGAAAAATACTGTTTTTTATCTATACGAAATAGCAGCCCAAGAAGAACCTCAAAATTCGATAAAACATAGAGTATTTTTGACGTCAATCACATATTTCTATAGGATACAAGAAGTGTTGTTAACCCAGACAATGTTAATTGGCAGTAAATAGTGGATAACCAAACAACAACATAAAAATAATGATTTTATACCATAGTCTCATTTCAAATACAATGAAGACTCAGTCAAACCATGCCCAAATATAAATTGAAAAAATAAATTTACTAAACTGAGGTCTTCATTTTTCAAAAATAATATTTTTTTTTTAAATATGTATAATAATTTAGTGACGCACAATGTAAATAAATGGAAAGTTACTTTTGAGAATTACTTATTTAGTTAGAATTTATTGGCAGACTTGAAAGAAAAAAATACAATGGAATACGTCAACATTTTCTTTTTATTACTTAACATTAAGTTTCGTGCATCAAGATTATAGATTTATTGAAACCAAAATTATGTCATCCAAAATCAGTATCACAAACATTATTCGCAACATCAACGTAACATCCCCATTTCACAAATAATATTAAAAACCCTGGTCACTTCCCAGAATTATCCAGTGCATTGATATTACTGATGTCCGTGGTTTTTTTTTTGTCAGAATGAAAGATCATTTCACAAAGCGCTGTCATTACAACTCTCATATATTTTACGGCGCAAGATATTGCTTGAGCCGGTACATTATTTTCACTAGATATTGCTCCGAATAGTATCATATAACGCTCGTGTGTATCGTTAGCTGGTCGTTCCGCCCGCAGAAAAAAATACTGGGGGAGTTTTGAATCAGAGACGATTTACTTCACGAGGTAAAACTTCTTTTTTTATTGCAGTTTGTCCCACAACTCCGTACGCCTTTTGTAATAACGATACGATCACACAACAATCAATTAGTGTTAGCTAATTTACAAAGTATTACAAAAATATAAAAAAAGACATTACAGTTTTACTTATAAACAGATTGACACATTCACAAATAATTTCGAAAATCGAATTTGTTTTAGAATTCGCTCAGTACGTATTAGATTTTACTAGACATACATGTACCACTAACTTCAAAATTAAAATTTTTCACTTAATTTTTTTTATCATATGTTCAAATATGAGACGTGAAATAATAAATTCTTTCATATATATATAGTGCCAAATAGATTAATTGGAATGCTCGAAATAATAGCATGAAAATTGCTTTTATAATTATAAAAACGAATAGTGCGCACAATTATGAACATTCAGTAATGTTTGTTTGTAGTACACACTGATATTATATGATTTTTTTGTATAAACAGTCATCATTTTTTTTTAAACTAAAATCTAATATTCAAGTTTTGTGTACATAAAATCATTTGGAAAGACAAGAAGATAATAAGTATTGATACTCATAATTTCTTTTTTAATACCACAACACACGACCAAATTAAGGATGAAACTATTTTTTATAAAATTTTATATTTCGTAGTATACATTACATCAAAATTTTTTGATAGCCCTAATAAATATAAATAATTTCAAACACCACCTTAAAACACGTAATATCACTTCAATACAGACATTGCTTATTTGATTAACACTATATTTTTTTTGTACTACTCTTTAAATACTGTCAAATAATATTTTCAAAATCTTTCAATTTATAGTTTTGCATCTTATAAATAGTGTTAAATATAATGATGTAAAGTTATATTTCTTCAAAAAATTCAAGGGTTAAGGGATTTTTGGGACCTTCTGTAGCATTCACATTTCTATTGACGATGTGAACGAAAATCTCCCTCATCGAGATCGAACAAGCATGGCGGGTAAAATATCTCACTTAATAAATTATTATCTCCTATTACCTGTATTGGAAAACTGTCATTTCTGAAAAGAATCGACTGGCTACAACAATAAATAAAAAACTCAAAGTTTTATTTGATAAAGAAAATTCATACTATAATAATATTTGCTAATTAGACACATTTCAACAATCATTGCCATTTTGTATTTACATACTAATTTTGCTCAATTTAAATACATTTCTGTTTAACATATAGAGTAAGGAAGATAATTCTTGAACTGGGACACTGAAATTTCAAACGACAATTTTTCCATTTCCGTTTGACACCGTATTCTCAAAATAAGTTTCCTAAATAATTCTTGGCACCAATATAAAATTTAAATCTCGTTCAAAGAGTACCAGCTCAAATATCAATTAGAAAATTTGTGACAGAATTTATACGATGAATTCAAAGTTATCAGAAATATCAAAAAAAATCAGTGACAATCCAATGTACGATTTCAAGAGAAGGGCCACAGATTTGCCATAAATGTCATGGAAATGGAAATGGAAAGAAAAACTGTCAAAAACATTCAATATTAAAAAATAATATATGATTGGCATTTAATGAAAGTTTTGTGTGTCAGCGAAGCCATTGGTTCTTTTCAGAAAAGATATAAAAGTATCTTTTAGTTAACCATAAGGCGTACAGCAATATGGTATAATGACATTTTGGTTGCTCACTTTTCTTTAGACTTTTTTACTCTCTATCTTCTTCGTGCTAACGACTTCTTACCAAGTATGTATGTATATTTGCATATATATATCTTTTATTGCTTATAAATATGATTTACTTCTAAAATTCTTCCGAAAAAAATGAATCTATAAAACATTCAACACACATTTGCCCATCAATCATAACAAATCAAAAATCAATCTGTATTGTATTCGCATTTTAATACATTTTTAAATCGTAATTTTTTCCTTATTTACGCTATCTATTATATATATAAATTTATCAAGAGTCGGATCTGATTATGCGAGAATCAGATAAACCAGAGTAGAGCATTAAAATACAAGAACAATTCACGTTATTATATGAAACGGCCATACTTAACCTTTTTTACTAAGGCCACATACATGACGCGTTTACTGTGTTACGCGAGCCACGCCATAATACACTATACACTACTTAATAAATAAATTATTATATATAATACTTTAAAACAAAGCTCAACAAGTAAAGTATATAAAAGACTTGTTTTTTTTTTAAATAACTCTATTTTTTGTATGTAGTGATAAACTTTAAAGAATTATCTGTTCTATAACTGCTACAAGAAAATCTTATTAGACCACAGGTTGAGTACGTGTAATCTTGAATTTAGAACAGTGATTATGCACCTTTTGAAGAAATATATATATATATTTTCATTTTATTAAATACTATCTCATGGGTCACTTGTATAGATGGGAGGAGACATAAAATATGTTAACTTTTTTATGAAATCGATTGTTTGTGTTTGCCACTACCGATCTTGAATGGAGTTCATTTGAGGCAAACGACTAGGATAGTGTAAATTGAAAAGTTCTTATTATTGAAAGCAGAGAAATAAATTATATCATATAAAAAGTTTAACGCCATACTTAATATTTGTCATCGAAATTAAATACTCTTTTTAATTTTTGCATTTTATATTTAAATCAAATAGAATTTATCTCAGTGGTACAAAATTTATTAATAATATATACTGTCCATTCAACGATAATTTTCATCAATAAGAAATTGAAAGAAATAAAATATTTTATCGTTTCTTTAAAATATTTTTTCCTTAAAAATCTATACTGAATGTTATTTATTCGGGTGCATAAATATATTTTAGAGTTTTGAAAGTATACTGTGTTTGATGAGTGTTATTATTGATGGGTAATTGTGAATGATTTTCTTCTAATTTTAAGCATTCCAATGAATATATCTATTCAATTTCATATGCAAATGAAACAAAGACTGTTTTAAAGAAATACATTCTTTTTTTAAATAATGACAACAATATATTTTTCGACAAAATTATATTTATAATGCTTTAATCGTACTATTTGAAGCATTTATAATGTTATTAGACAATTGTAGTAAATATAATATTAGGTTTCAAAAAACATTCATATGTCGCAGAGAATGTTTTGAATGAGTTAGGCATTTTTAATTCAAATGTGTATCGATCCTAGAATTATGTGTGATTTGTTGTACAAAGGTTAATGTTTGTTTGTCGCGGTTGCTGCTCGTGCAAGTGGGGTAAATTATTATTTTTGCTCGATGCCCGTTTGATATTGTATATTATTACTGCAAATTGCATGCGCTATGACGCTTTGAATGATTTATGTTTGTTTTTAAACGCTTTGTTCTCTTCGATTTTATTTTGTACATTTATTTTCCGTATTTCTTTGTTATTTATTGTATATTTTTCGAAATTTTCTTTATTCCATTTCAATCAAAATTTTAAACGAAGATAAACTATTTTTTGACAAAGATAACATCTACCCAACGTCACAGGTATTGTTCCTATGTATCATTTTATTTTGTTTTCTAATTTAGACCTATATGATTGATAAAAATTCTAAATAAAGCTAAAATTATTTATTTAAAAAAATCTGACCAAAGGCAATCATATAGGTTTATATAATTTACCACATTGAACAGAGAATAATTTTTAGTTATTTTCAGACAAGCATAAAAAAATATCATTTCAATTTCATGTAATTTGAAATAACTCGAAATACAAAAAAATTAAAGCATCACAAAGGCTCTCTTTTGTTATTCATATGGATTCAAATGAATAATAAAAAAAATATTCATTCTAATTAACAATGAAAATTCATATCGTATATTCTATTCACTAATGGCCTAGTATCAATTTTTATAGATCGGGCAGTTTTTAATTGCAGTACTGAATTCAAAATTATACAAAAACTTTTTTGACACAAATTATTCTTGTAAAATTTATTGCAGTATAAATTATTCTTTGTTCAAAATGTCACGATTGCGAACGTTTGTCTATTTGTACATTATCATACAAAATCTTATCAAAATGGAGTAAAATTTGTGAAGTAAATATAAATTTAAATTTAAAATTAAAATTGTTTGCATTTGGAAAGCATTTAATCAATCCCTTGGAAATAAAATTTACTTAGCAATTTAGTTTTCTAAAACATGTGTGAAAAAAAAATTCTTATACTATTATTGGTCGTTAAAAAAAAAATATTGCCTTATCTGACGAGCTTGAACATTTTCAGGAGTACAGCGTACAGCTAACATTCAGAGAGCAATGGTTAGATGAGAGATTGAAATTTAATGACTTTGGAGGTGAGTATTCTTGAAATTATTCATAACACAGACTAAATATTTAATGTATAACTATTTAAGCTAACTTTATGTATAAAAATCCGTATAAAACTTTAAACTTTAAAGCAAATTAAAACATATGAGAAAAGAAAGAAAATATGAATTTATTTGCAATGCGCTAAAACTGCCCTGCGCAAATAACGACATGATCGTATTATTCTGCAACCTACGTGATTTCATTTATTAAAGAATCGTATATTTTTTTTTGTTATTTCCTTTTCAAAATAACTAGTCATGTCAGTCTTACAATGTAACTGGACTTGGGAGGTATCTTGAATTCTTGAATTTTTATCGTGGCTGTTCAACCAAAAAGGTTCATATAAAAAATGGAAAGCATTTCGGAAAGCTATTGCACCACCATGCCATTACCAGAAAGTCAGACCCTGACTAAAAACCAAAATAAATATATATTGTTACCGCTAAAAGCTGTTTTGATATTAAGCCGTTTCAGAACTGTGCTTTAACGGACTGATGCAATACTCACTAACTAAATGCCACTTTACAAAGTGTTCTCAGTAAATTTCAACACAATCTTTTTTCTGTTACATACGTAAATACATTGCTTTCAATACCGTATATTTTTCCTTTTCTACCGTGTCTATTAAAACAATCTTTTAACGACCGTTTGTCTTTATTGGACACATTTAATATTGAAATACTGTATTGCAATGAGCGACAAAAAGTAAATATTTTCAACATAATAATATATATACCCACAAACTCATATTAAAAAAAAATGTTTTTCTTTTCAGGTCGACTAAAATATTTAACACTAACTGAAGCCAGTCGTGTGTGGATGCCCGATCTCTTCTTTTCAAACGAAAAAGAAGGTCACTTCCATAACATCATCATGCCGAATGTGTATATTCGAATCTTTCCATACGGATCAGTACTGTACAGCATTCGTATCTCTTTAACGCTCTCCTGTCCTATGAACCTGAAGCTGTATCCATTAGACAGACAAGTCTGCTCTTTGAGAATGGCCAGTTGTAAGTACTAAGCCAATTATTCATTTAACCAGAAACTTTAAATTACGAGCGTACAACGTATTCGTCACAAGCATACAAGGTGCCTAAAACTTGTATACTTGTGAAAAATCCCTTTACGGCAGTGACGGTGACTCACTCTGAAATCAACTTTTATTAAATTAATATTCTCACAAAAAAAACACCTGTATCCGTTTGTAATATAGATTTTTATTGTGTACACACATAAGAATCGACATTTTTTTTTGGGATTAAATATTTTTTAAATTATTACATAAGATGATAATTTAAAATTAGTCCTATGTAAGGCCTTTATGTTTGGTCGTTTCTTTAGCACTTGTGAATTAACAAATGCTCAATAACCAAGCTTCATATTATCACTCACGAATATGTTTTATGATGTTTTTGATAAAACATGGACGATTATGTCGTCAAATAAAAAAATATTTCAATTGATAGATAATGAGAAAACATTGCTCTTGGACGAACTTACGCTCCCTTTACTTATGCCATGATCATTTACAATGTTTCTCAAAGAGTTTCACAATGAGTATTGTATAATTACTACTAATAAAACATTTTGATTTGATGCAATAAATACATATTATTATTGAAGTATTGCCGTTGTGTTGTAGTATGGCTAATACGCTTATTTTTTCATACAGATGGTTGGACAACAGATGATTTGGTATTCTTGTGGAAAGAAGGCGACCCGGTACAAGTTGTCAAAAATTTACACCTACCACGCTTCACATTAGAGAAGTTTCTTACTGATTATTGTAACAGTAAAACTAATACAGGTAAAAATAGTTTGGTATGCATGTTATGTGATAAATTTTAATATATGTTAACCCATACGTCGATCAAAAATTATCATTACCACGTACATATATTTTTTATGTTAGACGATCCTATGCTTATATATTTTGACTGCCATTATAGAATCGAGCTATGTAAGTTTTAAAATACATCAAAATAAAATATATTATGAAGTTTTGTTGCTTTGAATGAATTCTTATGCCCACATTGACTTGATTGATTATTATTAGAGGAATTGCAATTATGGCTTAGATGGTAAGAAATATTAAATTGAAAGGTTGTGCTTTGTTATCTCTATGATATTATTTTTTACCCTTAACGAATGGAAGGGAAAATACATTCTTCGTCACGAAAGCACACTTTTTATATATGAGATTTACGAATCAAATTGAGTTATATTAGAATTGCGGTAAACTGATACGTTGACAAGAATTTTATCGATGAAATAATGAACAGTTCGGTAAAACTTTGAATAGATACTTATTTTTGTCATTTCGATGAATTTGACAACTCATGTCTTTTTTGGTTTAAAATCTTTTTAAATTTTCAATGAGAGTTTATAATATGTTATATTGATCAATTAGTTAAAATATATGTGTATATGTAAAATGGTAACTTTTTTAATTCCTTTCCAGGTGAATACAGTTGTTTGAAGGTGGACCTGAAATTCAAACGAGAGTTCAGTTACTACCTTATTCAGATTTACATTCCTTGCTGCATGTTGGTCATCGTATCTTGGGTTTCCTTCTGGCTTGACCAGGGAGCCGTACCAGCTCGCGTTTCACTCGGTATGTTCTTCAAAAATTTATTTTATTAAATATAGTATTGAGTTCATAAATGATTTTTCGTATTCCTTTTCGTTCACATATTTTAAAAAAGAAACTTTACTGTAATCAATGTACCCCATACACATGTTGGCATAACCACTAACTTTAGTAGCTTATTATGAATTTATAAAAAATTACATATAAATTATTGATTGAATTGGCATTTACTTGGTACAACTCCATTATAACACGGTGTAAAAATAACAATTTACTTAAGTTTTACTAACTAGAACTAAAATATAATACATTGTAATTTTTTCACCGCGATACACATAATTCTTCTTTACAAAGAATAGCTAAAAGAACGATAGTTAACACGGTGAAAAAAAATAGCAATGTATTTTAGTTCTACAATTTTTTTTATAAGAGATAGTTCATAGCTATTTCGGCTCACGCATCGTCAGAACTACATATTATACTATCGTAGTTCTGACGATGGCGTGAGCCGAAATAGCGATCAACTATATCTTATAAAAAAATGTAGAACTAAAATGCATTGCTATTTTTTCACCGTATTATGACAGAGTTCTACCAAGTAAATTTCAATTCAATCAATAGAACGATAGTTATTACCAAAATAGTAAGGCCATTTTTTTGTGGAAATAAGCACTAAAAAATGTGTTTTTATTATTTAAAATATCATGCCTTTCCATCAAGAAGTGAGAGTTAACACCTTAAAAGTAAAATAGTAAGGCCATATTTACAGACATCCGTTATTTTTATAATGTCGTAAAAATATAATTTAACGATTATTATTTTTAGGTGTAACCACTCTTCTGACCATGGCCACACAAACATCCGGTATAAATGCGTCGCTTCCACCTGTGTCGTACACAAAAGCCATCGACGTTTGGACAGGCGTGTGTCTGACGTTTGTCTTCGGCGCTCTGCTCGAATTCGCTCTCGTAAATTACGCCTCGCGGTCGGACATGCACCGCGAGACGATGAAGAAGAAGCGACGGGAGCAAGAGAGTGCTCAGAGCATGGACGCCGCTTCAGACCTGATGGATACGGACAGCAATGCGACTTTTGCAATGGTGAGCCCCGACTCGGTATAGTAAAAGTGTTTTATTAACCATTTAAGCACCATCATCTTCATACGGCCTTGGCCTGCTTCACGATATGATTTGGTTGCTAAATCAGAATAAAACCGTTAAGGAGCAAAACGGAAACGATCAGTAAATTTATCCATACTGGAGTAACATCATCGGGTAACAATTGAAACAATTTTTCACACTTATATCAAAAAGAATCCATTAAATCAAAAATAAAACGTGACAGCAAATAAATAATTTATAAATGTAAAATTTTTATACTGAAATTTATGTGAAATTTCAAGAACCACCTAATTTATGGATTCGTACTCAAGCGAAATGATGTTTATGACTTGTGCTTGTTATCAGTAGTAAGGGCTCAATTCAGTAAAAAAAGGAAAGTGAGGCCAACTAGTAAATAGCAAGTTGATTCCTTGACGTATTAAAGGATAGAACAACTGGCTTATAAGCTATATAAAGCGTCAATCCAATTGAAAAAAAAACATAAAAATATGTTAAAATTTTAAATGTGAAACAAGTATAGGCCACAAAATAATTGTTCTGATAATTTACTCATTTAATCGTGAATTAATTGAATCGTCTTGATACTTGCATTTAGTCGTTGTCCTTTGAGTATTAACGGCATTCCATATATAAATTCAAATAATAAATAATTTGTTGTTGATATTTATAGAGTAAGTTTGACGCCTTAGAAATTACTTTTTATAAATATAAATGCATGTTTGAAATATTTAACGGTGGCATAACCTCTTTTTCGGTGTCTTTGTAAATGAATTTATTGTCTATAAGTACATATTTTACAGAGATTTTCTCAAATTAAATTAGGTTCAAGAATATTTATACGGTAAAGTTATCGATTCTTTATCGTCAGTTAATTTTTACTAAACTCTTACAATTATAAATATCCCGACAATTCAACTAAAACAATGATATTTTTTTTTTATATTTTGCTACATTCATGTAAATATAATAGTAATAAATAATTTAATTAATTCTTAGCTATTTTTTAATATTAAAAAAAATACTTAAATTAATTAAACTATAAATTGTAGCATTCGAAAACTTTATCCCGAGAATTGCGACTGTAAAATCTTATCAAAAATCATCATTTAGACATTTTGAAATTGAAAAAATACTATTTAAATTCAAGTGCTTACGGTGCGGTTGATTGATTACATAACCAATTTTTTGCGAGATAAGTATGAAATAAAAATTATAACCCGTTTTTTGTTTATTGACGAAACTATGAGTGTTTGATTTTGGTCCAGAAGCCGCTGATGCGGCATTCGTCTGATCCGTTAACAATGGAGAAGCCCCGCCCATGCGAAGTCCATCTTCAGCCCCCGAGGCCCAATTGCTGCAAGACTTGGCTGTCGAAGTTCCCCACCCGCTCCAAGCGCATCGATGTCATCTCGCGAATCCTTTTCCCGCTCGTTTTCGCGCTCTTCAACCTCGTTTACTGGTCAACGTATCTCTTCAGGGATGAAGAAGAAGAAAACTGATGGGGTCTGCCTATGGCGTTTGTCGTCTGCTTCGGCTTTATGGCCGGGTACGTCTTGATTTTTTTCGTCCGCCCCGAGGGACTTATGTGACACACTTCTATTGTATCCTTTGTTGTTTATGAGTTAATATAAAAGACATCTAACAGTAAAACGTATTTTGCCAATTTACACCGAAGAGACCAAATACCTTAAATCAATTAAAAAGTGTACGTGTTCACTACCAAACATTGTGCTTGTTGAAAATGGCGGTTATTTTCATAAACTAAAATAAAATAACGTATATTGAATGACAACTAATACAAGTCATCTCTGTAATAACTGGAATAAAAGCTGAAGATATATTGGTGTTCCCACTAATAAACGAATTCACCACCAAAGAAAATTGGATGTGACAGATGATAAAACAAATTCCAGGGCTTTAATATAAATAAACGAATGAACGTACTGTTGTCAAACAGCCTACCGATCACAATTAATTTATATCCGATGTCTCGCACTGTATTGCGGATATCAAAATTAATTATTTATGAATGAAAGTTGTAAAAAATGAACATTCTCGTACTAGAGCGATTCTTTCATTTCGGAATATACTTATAATACTTTTATTCTGGCAATATGATTCCAAATGATTGTATTGGTGCATATTCTTATATGAAATGACTGTTACCAATTATAAATGTATTCACTCACACATGAATACATATAAAATACGTAATGTTGAATGTACAAAAAATTCTTAAATGATAATATCTCCAAATGTATACCCTGGGGGATAATATTTTTTTTCCTTACATTATTTTTATCTGCTGTTTCAAAAATCAATAAGTTTCCGTCTTTGTTTGGTAATACAACAGGTTGTGCCTATTTTATTGATTTTTTTATAAATTAAGTATTCCAAAAAATATTTTAACGCTTGTTTATTTATTATATTGTTTTATAAAATATCTATGAACATAATATTATACGTTTGTGTTTGTTTCAAAAAGTGTTGTCACAAAATTGTAAATATGTATTGTAAATTAGTAAGAGTCGAGCTTTTATATTAAAGTTTATTTACTTAGAAAATACATATATGTATATATATATATATATGATAGCGTATTTGATTTTTTTTTAAAATCTTTGATAATAAAGCTAAGGTATTTCATTAGATGCAATATTTATTAATATGTTTTTAACATGAATTTTCTTCGCAATATTGTCTGAAGTTTTAGACGAGTCTGGTGATTAAAAAGATTTATTAAGCAGAATATAATTTTTTGCTCGACCATTATGATTATTACACTTGTATAAATAAATGATTCAATAAATATATTATTTTAGAATTACGACGCGTTGGATGAAAGAAATGATATAAAACATTACTGTGAAGTTTGCGAGTCGAATGGATTTAAATGAAGAATTATTTGTTATACCTTTAAAATAATTATTAGAGTATTTACCTATAAAGTAGTTAATTAGACTTAGATAATAACATTTATTAAAAAAATATTTTTGAGTATCATTTCTCAATTGTTAAAAAATTTCTTTGTATTCGACCCCAATTTTTTGAAGCGTTTATGAGTTTTCGATTGAGATTTTTCGGCGGAATAATGCTTCATTATAATTATTATAATGAAGGAAAATTGTGATTATATGAACGGTTCAATATAGAAATTAATACAATATTTTTCGCTGAATCCGAAAAGTATAAAAAAGACAAAAACCTTTTTTTGTTCGTAAAAGTATCGTATTCAAGAATTAATATCATTCTTAACATATAAGCAATATTTGTGCTCAATATTTTTTGATAATTGTCGATACAATACATTTAAACAACATAAGCTCAATATGAATAAAATCGGTTTTGTATTATCATTTTAGTTCCTTAGATTATTTTTTAATGTAGTGCTATTTACTGCCGATGTTCAATACATAATACTTTCACTTTCTAAATTTGAATATTTTTCCCTCCCTAATATGATTTGTACCATAAACTATTGTATACTATATCATGAACAAATAACTTATGGTCAATAAAATAATTAATCATCAAAATACTGAGTGTAAAATAAATGTTCGTCTGAAATAAATGTTTACATGTTCACTTAAATAATATTTTCAATGTTTACACGTGCCAAATTTGTAAATGGTTAGCAACACAATTATAATATGCATACAAAAGAATTTAATAATATATAAACTACCAACTATTCTATAAATAAAGAATGGTTTTTCAAATCCCGGCATTGTAAAAAGTGACAATATGTGTGAACCTAGTATTTTTTAATACCCTTTAATAATATTGAAATACATACGTTTAATATGTTGCATCTGTAGTTGTTTTTATACCACAAAAGATTATATGCGTTTATTACCAGAGCGCTTTGAAACGTATGAATGAATTGTTTAAATATTTATTAAGATGAATGATATAAATATGTAAATTTCAGATTTTCAGTTTATTTTTTTTAATCGAAATTGTCTATGCCCCTTCGTATCACAGCGGTAAACGTAGAAAAAGCGTCTATGGCACTTCAGAGCTTTTTTTAATCCGTAAAAAATACACTTAATGATGCAGTATTTTATATCAATGTTAAAATTGAGTTATTTTATTTTGTTTATATTTTGAGATATCACATTTATATTTCATGAAAGCATTGATGACAAATATTTATGGGAAAAATGTAATTTTTCGTGTATTCCATTTTTTATGTGTGAACGGAAATTTCTTAATACAAAAATTTAAATCGTTTTAACTTTGAATGATTGTCGATAGATGGACTTCATATTGAAATTACAGGGATAAAAATGTATTATAAATAAATTTTTATTGAAGTGTGTGTTTATTACGATAAAATATCATCTTTTATTAATAATTTGATTAAATAAAAATACTATTAATATTCATGACTGCACTTTTTTATTTAATGAAAAAAAAAAATATTGTTTAAGATTTATTACACTTACTTCAACTTATTTTGGGTGTTTCTTAAATATTTTTTTAATCTCGTATTGTATTTAAAATCAACACTTTTTCATTTATAACAGGCAAAATTTCATTTCAATATTCTATGTAGTTCTGAAATTATTGTTAATGAAATATCATTATTGCCTAACAAATGATAATTTTTGTTTCTAATTTAAGTAAATAAAATACAACGGCTCCATGGCCACTCTAAAGTGTGTTTTATTAATGTTATTAATGGAATTGTCTCCTTTCTTACATTTTGGACATTTGATTTCATTCGCCACAGGGAATACCGCAGATCAAGATATGGTCAAAAAAAAAATTGGCTTTTGATGTCAGGAATAATATAAAGTGATAAATGATCTTGTCACTTACCTATCCAGCTCTTCCAAAACAATAGAATTCTTCAAGGCAGCGATATGTTTCAAAATGCTGATCATTCTATCTGAAAATACTATATATTAAAATGTAGCTATGTATGGCTACATTATGGCACTATGCTGCCAATATGAAAAGTCGATCTGAACCTTTAGACCTGTCACATTGCGTTTGGTTGTAATTTTTGGAAATTAAAATGAAATTCATTCTTAATAAATACTTTATTCGATCATATATTAATATAAAATGACAATAGTAAATGTTACATATAAAACATTTTTGGTATAATAATAAAAATACATATTCATATTTACTTAGACTTATTTATGGTAGGTATTAAAAATGGTTTTTCTCTTCGATAATAGACTTAGTTTAGAAACAATAATGTTTATATCGTCAGCTTAAAATTAATTTTATTACATGTTGAATATCTTCATAGAAAATATTGTTATCAAACTTTGTCAACATTAAGTTATAATGGCCCGTCTATAATCATTTGACACGACTTTATATATATATATATATATATATATATCTATCTCAAAAAAAATATTTTTCTGTACAAAAATGAATTGATTTGCTTAAAGTAATATTTAATTCACCCAAAATCCATCAAGTCACCATTAATAAACGTTTTAAGTAACCATATTTTCTGATTTGTTACAAATTCGTTTCAAGCCAAACGTTACATATTTAAATTAACGATATAATATATCGTTTAGGCAGAAACGATATTTTCAATCATCGTCAATAATTCAATTAGAATAGAGAGCTCATCATAAATCAATGTCGATTTTTTTATTAATATTTCTATATTGGTAGTAATGGTGAGGTAACTATTAGATATATTGTAAGTTCATAATATTTCAGTAATAAGCCAATAAATATTCTTAAATCTTATTACTTAAATACAGATAATAAAAAATAGTTAATTGATGGCAATTTAAAACTGAACAATCAATAAGTAAAGCCAACTTATTTTTCGAAGTATAAAACGATTTCTAGAATATTATTAAAACTAACAATGTATGTTTTGTAGGTTTTGATTGTTTCATTTCTTTGCGGTTAATTTTACATATATTTACAATTTCAGTCAATTAATTCTGACGTCGTCTGCTAATCTTAAGAATTATTGTTTTGCATAATAATTTAACATTTCATTGATAAAAGACTTTTCTTATATCTATCTACCTAGTTGATAGATTGGCACTTAAGAAATATTCACACTATATTTGTTTGAATCCAATCAAGGTAGTGTGAAACGCGAGTGTAAACTCCTGGATAACCCGGTTCACCGCATTTATTTCCAAATGAGACGACACCGACTTGAATCCATCTTCCGCCAGTTGCCTGAAGCATCAATGGCCCACCAGAATCTCCCTAAAACATAAAAAATCAAATCCATTTGAACAATGATATTCAAAGATACCAAAATATTGTCATTTCGAGTGATTGAATCATTACTTAAAACTGCTTTGTTAATATAAAACAAAAAAAGAGTTTTTTCTTCTTATATTACCAACCCTTTTCTTGTTGAAACGCGCTTAAAATATGACAACACTCATTACTTCTAAAAGATATTTAACAGTGTAAATAATAGTGTGAAATAAGCTTTTAGCGATTTAAGGTGCAAATCAGACATACTCGTTTTTTTACGATCCAACTGTCAACATTTTGTAATTAACCATCTCAACTATTTTTGATTACCATGTTGGTATCACACCATTGCAATTTCAATCCTACTGTCAAAATCTCTTGAAATCATTGAAGAAATCCGTACTCAATATTTTTTATTTTTATCCTATTATTGTGGAATTAGGCTAAGGCTCGAGCTAAGGAATATTTTAGATCATTCAACAGTAAAAAAATAGATTCACAATTCGTTAATCACGTTATAAAAGAATCACACAATATTAATTCAAACTCAGCGCCTAAGTGTTTGCATCTTTGTAGTAAGGGTCGCAGGATAACGGCTTTGGAACAGCTGGAAATCAATAGCCATCAACTATCACAAAGCATTCTTAACGAACAAACTAATATATTGTCTTCTTCATTACTTAACCCTCTGCGTTTCTGATTTGCTTCCGTAATAGACCATATCCGTGCCACATATAAACTTATTGACATAGCCGCCTTTTAAGTTTCATTTACAATTTTTGTAAAAAAAATAATTTTATTGCGAGCAAGAAACAAGCAAGGTCGTTAAAACAGGAGAAAGATGTATTGTGTACTTTTTCTACACAGCTATATACAAATAAACAAATTTTCGTTTAAGCATAGTTCTGACGATGGCGTGAGCCGAAATAGCTATCGAATATATTTTAAATAATAATTTTGTAGAAATAAAATACATTGCTATTTTTTCACCGTGTTATAATGGAGTTCTACCCAGTGAATGCCAATTCAATCAATGAATATATTAACCTGGCAGGCGTCAACGCCACCCTCCGAGTATCCAGCGCATATGAAGCCTTCAGAAATGGGTTGGAAATAGGCTCTATTGCAATCTTCGTTTCTCCAGACAGGAAGCGCTGCCTGTCTCTGCGCGGTACTTTCTCTTCCCCCATATCTCGTCGTTCCCCATCCCACAACAGTTGCTCGCCGGCCAGCCCAAAGCTCAGCGCGAAGACTTGGCGGTGGAAGGCACAATGGAATCACATATTTTGTTTTCTGGACAGGGCCTAAAAATAAACGAAAAATATTTATTTGCTTAAAAATGTATTTTTCATTTTGTATGCTACCTTTTGCCGATATCATCAATTACATTAATTGCAGAAAAACTTATACTTCATTGACATATATTTACATAATATATACCTTGACAATCGATGACAATTGTGTGCTAATATTATATATATGAAAATAAAAAAAAATACTTTTAATTTTTATACAACGTTTTGCCTGCCGAAGTCTTATATACCGACATTCATTATTTTCTGAAGTTATCATTGATAAAGTATCCAATATATTTTTGACGATATGTAGAATATTTTCGAATGACTACAATAAACTTACAATTCTGTAATATATTTTACTAATTAAATATTATTTTACTTATCATTTGTCACCCCAAAAGATTCATAAAAAAGATGCATAAAATATAAGTATTTTTTGCAAACGCCATATATATTATTTCAAATTTAAAATCGATAGAAAATTCGATAAATTCATACTACATCAATATACAAAGTTAAGAGAAAAAACAATTGTCATTTCATATAATTTCATCCTTCCAGAAATCGCAGAATTTCGGATTACGAAACAAAAAAGCATTTTCGTAAATTTCAATGTGAAATTTCTTTCTTATTTTAGAAAATATTTCGTCTTCGAAAAGTTTCCGTGGTCGTTTTGTAATAAATTAATAATATGTAAAATCTATGTATATAATAATTTAAAATTCAGTAAGAATATAATTTCAAATCAAATTGACAAATTCTCCCGCAACACAAATTGATTCAATTTATTTTTATGGTAATTTTTACAATCCGTAATAGTCGGGCGTTTCATTTTCCAGTATCTCACTGGAATAGGTACAAATTATATGCAATTGAATGAAATTCGTTTTCTTTGTGGTCATCGATTCAGAACACTTTCCCTTATAGGTTTCGATTTCTTACAAACCTTTAGGTACTGTTGAGCTTGAAAGTTGACCACTAAATAATTAATGTAACTGATATAATTATCGAGACGTGGCTTAAATGATGAAGAAAACAGAACGCAATAAAAGTAAACAAATAAAAAAAAATATTAACAAAATTTTGTATCAAAAGTTCAACATTCTCAAATAATATGTATTTGCTGCTTTACTACGCTTTGCTGTAATATTTTTTCGGATTAGTTTATTATATATTTTGCGCGAATAATTTCCACATTCTTCTTTTGTAATGTTATTAATATATAATCAAGCTTAAGACATATTCAATAATCTTTGATTTGGTAAGTGTAAGAAAAAACAACGGAAAATTTTATATGTTAAAGAGAATTGGATCATTTTTTAATAATGCACACGACGGAGTTTAGAATTCAATTAACTATTTTATCTTCATTGGTTCCTGAATATAGGAATGTCGGGCACAACGAGTTGAAAATAGCCACAATCGTCCGGACATTTTCATAATTTTAGTGTCGAATCGTTAATGATAATTATCACAGGCAATTGTGTTATTAATAGATTAATAACATAAAATTTGTTTTAAATGCCATTTAGAGCTTGTTTAGAGGTCTGTGTTTTCCTGTAACTAATATCTTTGGTATATAGACGATGCTAACTGTTTATTGTATGTCAGTTCTGTTGCATCCGTGTGATATAATGCCTGACGATGTCGAAAGGCGAAACCCGGGTCGTTAGTGACAAAACATGTGGAATCGTAAAAAGTTGTAACAATTCAAATATATATATTATTTAACATAATATTTCTATTTTATAAAGAATTACCTTATAATAAATTTCATAAAAAACAGCAAATATTTTATCATCTTTCTTCTCTATCTTCGATCTCGTTATATTATATTATTAAATTATGTATGACACAATACCACTTTCTATGTAAAGGCCACGTTAAATAATGATATATACTCAATTAATGAATTTAAATTTCATATTACATCAATTAAAAATGTTGTGTTCTAAATTATTTACCATCCAAAACCAATATGGCAATGTCGTTGTAAAAGCCAACGCGGGAAAATTCAGGATGTGCGCGAACTTCGGAAACTCTGAAAGTGACAGGCCTGGATGGTTCGTCCTCCCTCTGAAGGTCAACATCCCCAAGTCTGACAGTAAACTGCCGAGAGGCAAATCTGAAAATTAAATTAAAAGTTATTGGAATCGCATATTTCCAATATCCAACTGATAAGCATTATATTCCAATTGAAGTTACAACATGAGAGAAGATGTATTGTGTACCTTTTCTACACATTTATATATAGATAAGCAAATGTTCGTTTAAGCATAGTTCTGACGATGGTGTGAGCCGAAATAGCTATCAACTATATCTTATAAAAAAAATGCAAAACTAAAAGACATTGCTATTTTTTCACCGTGTTTTAATGGAGTTTTACCAAGTGAATGCTAATTCAATCAATCAGCCAATTGAAGTTTTACTAAATTCGACACATGTTTCGTTTTATGAGAAGTAACCGCGGACCCCAATGATTATATATACTTAATAAATAGCCGATTTAATGATCAGCTTTCATCGAGTGGTATTAACATTTATCAAATTTTATATTATCTAAAAATAAACTTCCACAAAACTACCAGCGAATTGATCAATTAAGTATATTTTCCAAGATCATTCAATAATGATTCTTTAAAACATAACATAATTACCTATTCTTAAGCTATCTTTTTTATGGATTTGTAAGATTTCTTTCGCTTACAAAAACCCTTAATATTTTCCATTATACCGTTTCATTGATCCTGATTCTAAGTATATTAAAATTATAAAAAAACTTAATGCAAAATTCGAAAACTTGCCTTATTGAACCACGTTTTTACAACAATTACGTTTCTTAGTTGATAAACAGTAGCGAAGACTATGATATATATTTTTTTTATCATTAGTAATAAATCAATTTATTTTTAAAAATATCGTTAAAATTTGTTGTGTCTCCATTTGGCGTTAACAGCATCGATATCATGCGATACAGATTGCTTTCTTACATGAAGTCTGTATTAGAAGACCGAATGGTGAATGATTAGAGATTAAATTTGAATTGTTACAACTTTGTATGATTCCACATGTTTCGTCTTTTAGCATCTTCATTCAAGTCAGTTCTGTCGCATCCGTGTGGTAGAATGCCTGAAGATGCCGAAAGGCGAAACCCAAGTCGTTAGTGATTAAACTTGTGGAATCGTACAAAACTGTAACAATTCAAATTTGATATTTAAATTTCATCAAACACCTTCATTTGATATCATAGATTATACGAATTAAATTACGGCCGTTGTCGCGAGTCTCTGGTGCAATGGGCAGCTGTGATGACGTGCCTCTTCCCGATGAGAGCGCCTCCACACCAGAACTCGGTCCTTGCAGGACCACTCAGGAAGACAGCGGCCATCCAAGGCCAAGTTCCGCTTTCGGCTTCCGTTCCTCCAACAACTCTGCCGGCACTCCATTCCGGTTCGCCACATTCTGAAAAAACGTTCATCAGTAGCAAATAATTATTGCAACAAAATAACCCGCATTGCAAATTAGGTTATCTATTATACAAGAGGCGTGATCCAACAATTTTTTTAATTATATGTTTAAGATTTTGAATAAGGCCATCAATTTTACAATGCAATGATAAATATTTAAATATGAATACTAAAATCTATGATAAAAAAATTTGTAATATTTATGTGACTGATTGCAAATATCTATTATTTACATAATGATATAAAATATTTGCAACGTATTGTGTATTGTTTATTACAAATAACTCCGTTTCCAATCTAAATGAGATTGATTGATAATCGGTGTCTTGACAAATTTTCATTCGACTCTTCATTTTTTCAACAAAAAATAATAGTAAATAAATTAAATGAAAATAAATGTACTTTGCGTGTATAAAAAAAACTGTTTGTTTTTTTAATTAATTTGATTACAAAAAGTCACCATATTTGAACGAATATCATGAAAATTCTAATGATTTACAATTTAATTGCGGTTGAAAAATACTTTGAATTGACAATCACTAAAACGCACTCCGAGTTGTAAATGAATGATATTTTTCAAGCAGAATGTTTGATTAACGCGTTGTACATTTAAATTTATAGAACGACATATTTAATGTGAAAAATATTTTGATTGTACCCTTAAATCGGTTCAAGCTTAACAACAACTCGTGTAAATAGCGTAATAGCTAGCCCAAATGAAAATGCTCCTGAGCATCTGAGATATTCCTCAACGTAAAATATCTTAGTACGGAAAATATCGCTCATTATAAACAGAAAAAAGACGTACAAATTGACAGAACTGACAAGTCAATTCTATCGCATTCATGCAGCCGTACCATGAATCGATATGACTAATTTTAATTTTTCATTATAAATCAAACAATAAAAACACAATTTGGTACTTATATTGTGGAAATGAGTACTCAAAATGTGTTTTTATTAAAAAAAAAATATACCTTTCCAACAAGAAGTGACTGTTAACAAATTAAAAGTGAAAAATTGAATAAATGAATGAAACTTACCTTCAGGATTGATGTAATTCGTGTAATTAAATTGGGAGCTGAAGTTATTCAGAGTTGCGAACTGCGTACTGCTAGATGCTGGTCTTATCGTCGTGGTAGAGGCAAAGAAAGGCCTTGAAGTGGCAGTCGGTGGTGGCGGACGATACACCACTGGTCGTTTCGTCGTCAAAACCGTCACTGGATGAGCAAACGTTGGCTTGCTAGTAGTAATAGGCGTCAACGTTTGAACGGGCAACTCATTGAAGCCTGCACCTAATCTCGGACAGCATACTCCCGGAACAAACAAACTCTTGAAACAAAGACTCTGCCTTAAATTTCCAAGATTCAATAACAACTGAGGACAGTTGCTGAGGTCTTCGCATGTTCCTTGTTTTCCTTCAGGAGTTGTGCAAGATCTTGAACCAGCGTCTGCTTTTTCTGATATTTCTTGGGACGGTATAACTTGTCGGACAAATGGCGCAATAGTGTCTGTCACATTTCTTCCTAACACGTTCTTACTTATAGTATACAAAGCATTCGGTAAATCATCGTCTTCCTTAGAATTGTCCCCTTTTTCTTGTCTCTGGTCAACCATATCTACAAGATAATGTCCCACCGTATTTATTGCACCAAGTGTTTCAGATATTGCTGAAAATGCAGAGTCAGATAACAATCTTCCACTTTCTCCTGGGTTTATTTCTTCAGCTGCGGCTCCTAATGCTTTATTTGTTTCAGCATCTTCCTTTTCTCCACTTCTATAAACTCTTACTCCATTGGCAGCGATTTGTTGAGCAGGTGTCGGAAATGATCCTAGAAGTTTATCCGTGTTCAAAGTTAGCTGATCCTGCTGTTGTTGTTGCTCGTACGGTATTCCAGGACTGTGCCAATCGAAGTTTCTCTGTACGTTGTATTGGTGGAATGGCATTTGGGGCCTTTGGTAATATGTAATGGATGGCGAATATGTGGCCCTGCCCAATTGAGGGCCCCATTGTGGTGACTGAAACGAAGGAACTATAAAACGGTTAGTTATATAAGTAAATTAGTTATCGTCATCTCTCATTCAAGAGAACGCCATGTATTAATTCTATTAAAGTCAAGATTGATTAATTTTTGAAATCTGTGTCATGAACATAATTGCAAATTAAATACATTCAAAGACTTTAAAATTAAATATATCGTATGGCCAAATTGTCTTTTATATTTGGTTTTCCTAATTTTCAAACTGCTTATTAAAAACTCTTAAAAAATGTATATGTTTCAAAGAAATTGTTATCGGAAGGAATTATAATAATTTTCCCACCTACCCTGACGTTGTAATCTGTAGTAAGGATCAGTTTCCATCGTAGCTGTCGTTCTCAGGATTAAATAAAAACCTGTAAACAAACAAAATAAAAATAAACAAAAATTATATCATGGAAAATGAAAATTGAATTAATGACTGAAAAGTATCGAGGTTATCGAAGGCAAAATAGCATTGTATAATATCATATAATATTTAAAAAATACTAAGACATAAAATTTTCACTAGAATATGCAAACAATATTACAATACCTTCTATTCGTCAAACTAAAACAATAGTTTTCTTAGACATATTGTGAACAACATTTTAGGCATAACAAAGTATAGAATTGATAGAAAAAATCGAATAAAAAGAAAAACAATTTCTGCAGGTCATCGCTGGACTATACAATTCATATGAATGAAGCAGGTAAGTAAGTTTGCCGTAATGCTTTGTTTGAAAATACAATATATGCTTTTTATCGGTCTTGATTAAATGTTTTTTTTACATTGATATGGTTTTTCTATCAAATGCTATTTTCCTGATGCAAAATTTTAGATAGAAAGATTTTTCATTTCAATGTAATATTTTACTGCAAGGTAACATATTTCTTTCAATAAATATTTATAAATAACGTATTTAAAGCAATAATTAGTTAAATATTAGTAATAAATGTGGTGAATATAGTAACCATATACTTATTAGTATTGAAAAAAAAATATATATATAACAATATCGTTTAATATTAAGATACTTCTATTTTCAATTGACATGGTTTCATTGCAATTAGAAAAACAAAAAACTCTGACTATTTCATTGGATTCATATGATGTAGCATGTCTAAGTAGCAACATTATAATAAATTAAAGAAAGTAGATCTTTAATACAAGGACTTGGCCACATCCTAAACAAACTCCTACGCAGCAATAGAAAACTTGATGAGACTTCTCTCTTCCATATAAGTCAATGCAATAATGGCCAACATAAATAAAGTAACAAACAAGCAATGTGTGATCAGTCACAAATTAGAATAAAGGTTTTCTTGTGAAAGTCTGCCTTACTATTGTGTATTCTTTTTAGGACATCAAATAAAAAAATTCTACGGAAATTAAGAAACGAAATGATGGGAAATACTAAATTGTGTGTTTTAATCACACACTATTGAATATGTTTTAGTAACAAATAGTAATTATACTGATTTAATTGACATTTACTTGGAAGAACTCCAGTATAAACACGATGAAAAATTGCAATGTATTTTACTTCTACAAAAATTATAAGGCTTATAGTCGATAGATATTTCAGCTTACGCCTCATCAGAACTATCCGATAGTGTTGTAAATATTTATAATAGCTGTTGACCATTGTAAATTTTGTCATTAGCGGGTAAAATATTGAAGAAAATAATAGATCGGAAAACGACGAATGTTTGAAGAATGAACGAAATTTTTCTTATGACAGATGATAGACGGGAACAATAGTGTGGGTTTTCGATTAAGTTTGAAAAATAAATAAATTAATGTGAAAGGTGAAATGGATTAATTTCTGATAGTAAATGTAATATATTTGATTTGAATCTTATCTGTCTTGCATTATATAATAATTTGCAATTTTTTGAGTTTCATAACGGTTATGAACAGTTACTTACAATTTATTCACCATTGAAAGTGAGTGTACAGTAATTGGACATGTTATATAATTACATTCTTTAGTTATATTAATAAGACATTGAACTCCGACGGGGAAACATTTTAAGAAACGCTTTATATATTTCGTAGAAAGTGAAAAAAATATATACTGGAAAGATTAAACTGGTAAACTAAAAAAATACATAAAACGAATACAAACATGGATCCTTTACTTTCAAGGCTAACAAGCGCCACATAGTTTTAATATTTTGCACTTTGTACAAAACTAAGCAAATATTGAGCGATACTATTTATTAAGTATTAAATTGATGTTATTCCTTACGATACTGACCCTTGACTAAATATAACGTAACATAATATAAAAGATATTATTGAATATAAAAAAAACTCACAAATTCATCGATGTCGATACAGTATTCGGGTAGCTTAGTCACTTTTAATATACGTACATTCATATAAGCATGTCTTTGATCAATAAACTGTTTTAAGCTCGATATTAAATATCTTAGTAATAACATTAAAAAATGTATAGTTATGACTAATCTCTTTAGTGAACAAAAGAATGTTAAATGTAAAAATGTATATTTAATGGGAAAAATCGTTGTTTAGCAATGCTTAACATTTTAGGATACGCAGATTATTAATCATTTGCATTAGGACATACTATAATTCTTCTGGAGTTTACACTTAATGTTTTAAAAAGTGCTGGTATAAAAATTATAAAATGCGGCTAGTTTAAGTCGTTTGAGATTAATTTGAGGAAAATGGCATAATGCACATGTCTGAGACCCTTAATTAATTTTGATATTTAATATTGAGACTAAAATACATATCTATTTGACAGCCGTCTCTTAATATTATAATATAACACAGTGGCCAACAATTGAACCATGAAATGAGACCACCCCGGAGCTTATAAACAGTTAAAAAAAGTATTTATATTCTGCAGTAAACAGAGCTTCATGTCAAGCTTTTTACTAAATAAAATAATATTAATATATCATTCAAATTTAATTTATGCCACGAAGCGCACAAAAAAGTTTGTAAAAAAAAATATCGTAAATAAAGGTGCCGGAACGTCGTCCCGCCGCGTTACTTGGGAAAAAAATAAGTTTGTAAGCAATTATTACGCAACGATGAACACAGTTCATTTCATTTTGCAAAAAGTAGTTTTTGCAATATTTGCCACTAAGAACCTATTTGGTAAAATAATACGACAATATTTGCAGTGTAACGTAAAAGCAATTTTGTTCTTTTGTTAAAACGGAACTCATTCAATTTATATCTCCAATTTGTGAAGTAATTTGCGATAATTTACGATTCTTTAATGTTAGCGAACGATTGTCATCGTGAAGCAAAAAGCATTTTACCGCATTCCTCAGCATTAGAGAGGGACTTTTACGAAATGCTTTCATAATGGATACTCATTGAAAGGAAGACTCGTGAAAATAAATGGCCTTTTTGATTAGACAACAACTTCATTGCTCGAAGCCTAGATCGGAACAGTTTTTATGACTTTTGTTAAAGATAAATGTTTTTTCGGCAAACTATACCGATATCCGTGATGTGTGTATATCCGACTTCGACTGGAACTCATCGACTAAAAAAATTGAATGCTTTACAAACAATTAAATGCTAACTACACAACCTAGCAAATGCCAGGGGTTGCCGAAGTGTGATACTAAATTCTTATATTTTACTAACTATAATCAAACAAAATTAGCATACTTTCTATAAAGATCAATATCATGTAAAGATTATATTAAGAATCAAAATAACTAACGTATAATCGTGCTTAAAATTAAAAAACCACAACATACAGACATATATTTAAAAAATGCAAGTATGTCATACATTTTGTATTGATATACATTAATTTATTATATTATTAATATAAATGTATTTAATTTTAATAGTCTTGATTTATCTGCCTTTCAATAACGCAGCACTCACATTCTCGCTTATACACACACTATCATGCAGAGCGAGAGTGTGTTTGAACTAAAGTATTTAGATTTTTTTTTTCACATTCTGTATATCATTCTGTCTCTACATTGTTTGTATATTTTATTGTAGGTGCCACTGCTATCTGGTTATCAATTTTGAAGTTTATTTATTGAGCATTCAATACACCTATTCAATTTTAAATACTTATTGAATTCGTAACGTATTTGTAAGATTATGATTGACGATACTATGACAATAATATTGCACTCAACTACTAAAAGTTATAATATAACCTAAAATTCAATATATTTTTATATATTTTATCAAACAATAAAATATTAAATAAACTAAATTGAGTAGACGAGTAGAGAGTAGAGTAGAGTGAAAAACATGATAAGAAAACAAAATTACTAAATATTTTGACATACTCCATACGTGCGGCATCTGCAATAATCATTATTCCGAAAATATATTCCAACGTACAACTTTTTAACTACTTACATGAATTTACATATATTTCGAGGTCATTAAAATATTACTAGAGTTACGCATTATTCATCAGTTAACTTTACTCTGAATGTGTTCATATAACAAAACATAATTATTATGCGTGATTCGAGGGTAAATGTTGCAATAACGTGTATCATTTTTAATGGCAACACTAGAAAACTTATGAAGTAACTTTACCTGCTTATTAAAGCAGTGACGTCTCTATAATATGAATAAAGATGATTTGAACAACAATGCATAGATAGAATAAATAACGTTCAGATATCACGTGGTTGTGATAATTTTTTTGAATTGGAACTAACTTTATAGAGGTCCATTTAAAAGAGCAAAACATATAAAAATTTCGGCGTTACGCGGATAGTTCTAGAGACATTTATTACAAAATTTCTATGTAAATAAAAACTTAGATTTTTTACCATTGTATCTCCATTCTATGATATGACTTAAGTCTTAGATAAAATAAAAACATTGTTTTCCTTAATTATAGCGTACTTTTTTATATGAATTTATTTTCAGTTATGTGAAATGCGTATATTCATAGATAATATGTTTTTGAAGATGTATAAGAAAGTAAAACAATTAAAAAAAAAAAAATTAAAGCATTTATTTTGAAATGTTAATTTATCAATAAATTTTATAAAGTAAACGAAGCGTATTTGCTCTTTTGTGTTTTCTATAATAAACATTCCAAAAGATAGTTTTAATGTTGTATTAATAATTTTCATGTTATTTATTTTTAAGAAATGTACGAAATTACAAGCCTCGATTGTAATATCGTTATAAAAAATGCAATAAGATATTCACATTTGTAAAGAAAAGTGTCTATCTTACCTTTTTAATAGCTAATGTTCATGCAAAAACTAGGATTAGAGTGAAAGTCGATTGATAGCTAACAAAATGTTTGCAGGCACATTCAGTTTCTTTACTAATTAACGCGTAACTTTTCATTGACTAATGAATTAGCAAAAACACAGTTTCGCGCGCCCTTCTCCAATAACATACCAAGTAAAAGTGAAATAACCAAGTAATCGGTATTAATTTTATATTACAAATTAAATTCCGTAAAGACGTAGTGGTTCGATCAGGGACGCCTCTGTGTTGGTAAAAAGGCGCGTTCGGGAAATCCCAAATGATTTACTTACTTTGATTGTGCAACCATTCAAATTACAATCACTGTCACCTTCGACAAAGTGGAGAGAATCGAGGTGCCAGCAAAGCCGGTACGTTTAGTTTTGATGGTGGTAGTGGCGACCTCTCCAAATTTCTCCCGGAAGACGCCAACCCACATTAAAATGCAGACGATAATATTTTAATAACTTGCCTACGCGAGGTGCGATCAAGATGTCTGGTGAATGCTTTATGGGAATAGAATTGAATCATATAAATTATAATATTGGGGGAGAGATTTTTTATGTCAGACCACTGCAGATCAATTTACATTTTTCAACATACTTTAAAACACATTTTTTGTACTGTTGTCACAATTTATATAACGATGCTTAAGCAACCATAATTAATAGATAACATATCAATATTAACAGATTTTTATATGGATTCGAAAGTCAATATTGGGTTGATTATACAAATATTTCATTCACGACAAGTATTCATACAAATATCGGTAAATGAGGGTAAAAAGTTAACAGTATAATAATGTTAAAGAGATCTTACAAATAATTATCTACTAATTTGTTATCATTTAATAAATCCACATTAAAGTCAATACTGTAAACTATTTATTTTAACTTCATTTATGATTTCGAATGAAAGTGCTTTAAGGAATTTTAATATCAAATTTTATTATTTTAAATTTTGTACGATTCCACATGTATAGTCACTAACGACAACGATTTCGCCAGAACTGAAAATAATTTTGCATCTGTATGATAAAATGCCTGAAGATGCCGAAAGGTGAAACCAAGATCGTTAGTGAAAAAACTTAAGGAATTGCACAAAGTTCCTACTATTTAATTAATCTCACTTCATTTATGTATACTCGTCTTAGTTCTCGAGCCTTTGAATATTATTATTTGATAATGCTTCACGATGATCGATAGATACAAAGTAATCGTCGAAATTTGTTCTTGAAATCAAATTAAAATTAATAATTTCTTTAATCCACTTGCCATCAAAAGGTCGTGCTCACGAGAAGACGGCTATAATTCTTCTTTACTATTTTAAAAATTAATGAATAAATTATATTACTTAATTTATTACATTCCGAATGCATCGATAAATTATTTCACTACTATTTTTATAACACTATCTATATGTGGGTTAATTTGATATAATTTTGATTGGGTTTTATTTTTATTGCGTTTGTAAGATTGAAACCCATTTTATTGGGAAATAAGTACGTATAACATATTAAAAGAATTTCATTGAGAAAAAAGCTTCAAATAATCCAATATCACAAATGTAGTAAAGATGTCACAGCTATTTATGTATGCTAGTACAATAGTAGTAGTCCAAAAATTTGCATTATTGTGAGCTTAATAATAAGAGTGACGTCACCACTCGTGTGAGAGTTCTTCGTGAAATGCAATTTGCTCTCATTCTGTTTTCTGTACACAGCAACTCGTTTCAAAAATACAATATACCTCAAACCAAATCTTTCTTTGACCAAACATTTTAATAAATTATTCAATTTTAATTTTCCTTTCAACTACAATTCTTGGAAAATATTGGTAATATCAGCAGTCTTCATAAAACCTTCCACTACTAATATGCTCAAATTCGTATGCTATTACACATTTCAATGATTACTTTGATTAACTTTTGTGGAACTATAATGTGAATTCATCTAACATTCGATATTACTTCAAAAATAATCATTTACAATTTCCACACAATTTTATTGTGATGGAAATCAAGTCAGGGAAAAATAATATTTCGATAATGTAATGTTTTGTAATTTTTTCATTAAAATTTATGATTTCAATTTCATTGTTATTAAGTTTTTAAGTATACATAATTGTAGCATAAAGTATGATAATTAATCAATAAATTGAGAATACAATTTATTGGAATGAATTAATTTTCTATTTTAAAAGTAATTGTGTACCTATTGGTGATATATTTCCGTATAATTTTCATATTGTTCATGCCGTTAGCGAATTTTAATGCAAATATAAGTATGTTTATAAGAGAGAATTGCCATAATTTAAAATCATTAAGTGATTTCTCATTTCATTTTTTTAAATAATTTATAAAGTTAGTTGATTAGTGTCAACGCATAATAATGTTTACTTCTATTCATAGACTGTGGTTTACTTTTATGCGGTTGCCTTGTAAAATATAATATTATTAGGTGCAAAAAATGAAATATCACGAATTGAAATAACAACATATTACATAAATTGTGCGATAAGTTTTTCTGTTTAACTGACATTCTGCCCGCATTCTTAGACAGAGAGAAATAATAAACCATTGTTGGACAATATAACTTTTATTACAATGTTGATCAAAAATATTTTTCAATCATTGTTATAAAAGAAGTCGAACTATTTATTTCGCTTTACAAATATTTATTACATTATACTTGAACTAAAAGGATTTTTTTCAAGAAAACTTTACGGAGCCTGAAAGGAAACCTTGATGTAATGAGTGAAAATTTACTTGATTAATTACAAACTCTTTTCAATAAGACAGTCAACTTATCGAAAATGTGCTTTTTACATGATGAGTAAACGAATGATGTATTATAATTTAGTTATCGACAAAACCTGTGATGAAAATGAGCCTATTTCATATCGAATCATATAAACATTGAACTGCATTTTTGCAAAATTTCACTTGTATTTTTTTTGATAGCGGTATTTATTGAATATAATTAATTTGTTATAACATTTACACGATATTTTTAACAATGTTCGAATTGTATCAGATAAATCCGTCTCCATTATACAGCGTTTTACTGCAATTTTATAGTTGATGAATGATCATTCGTCATTATTGTTATACTATTGCACAATATTGTATTTAAGCTCTTATTCATTTATAAGTTTGCGCATTATATCAGATGAACATCTGAGATTTTCTATTCATTTTCATAAATGAATGCACCACGAAAAAAAATTTGCAGCAAGTCAATATGGTTAATAGATTAGGACTTTCATTGATTTTGTATTTTTTGTAACATTTTATATTCATTTCTGGAAATTCCGCCAGTAACAATATAAATATATATTATATTGTGCGCTTGTTCTATATCATTTTAACTAATTTAATTACTATTTTTATGTTATTTTTATTTTGTATTATTTAAAATTTAAGGAAAAAAAATATAAAAGAATTAAAATTAGCTGAATATTAAAAATACGACTATATGAAATCATATTCAGATTTTGCATATCTTAAACATGGCTGACTGTTGGTAATTATAATTTTTCTGTGACTATTTCTGTAATCTCCGAATAAATACAAAATATATGTATTTAATTAATAATCGCAATAATTCTACAGTTGGAGCTATAATTTAAATAAAAATACTAAGCTGTATTTTATCAATAATGATTTGCATGTAATTTATAATTTTACCTTGACTCTAAAGAATTGAAATGGAAATCCTACTTGAAAACATTTATATATTTTTGATAATGTTGACGTTTTGAAATCGTCAATTTCGTTTTTTACAGTGTAAGTCATGATGACGTTTTGCAATAAAAATCATTTCGCTAAAATTATTTTTTGCTAATTTAAACTATGTAGGTTCTGTATACGTTTTCTCAAAACAATTTGTGTCAAATATCTCTGAATTTGATAATATCGTGAGTTCTTAATATATTTCAAGAAACTTGAAACACTTGGGTACCCAAGCTTATTCCATGGCCTTATAATGAAGACCTGCATGCTGCTCGGATTAAGAAAAAGACACAAAGTAATTATAACAAGAAATTTGTGATAATCTTAAAAAAAAGCAAAAAGGCCGCTTTCATGAAAAAAGCTATCTACAATCAAATCAGAATTTTTTTGTGGTGAATTTATTTTACAAAATATTAATTAAGCTCGACATATTACAAAAAATAAAAATGTATTTCTGCAATAAATCAAATCAAAAAAATTAAGATCTTTGTCGACCTTTTTATCAATTTGACATAAAAGTATCTCGAAAAATACATGTATGTGTCAAACACATTGTATTGTACACAAATATCAAACGCTGCTCCTGCCTATCAATTGCTGATCCATTATTAAAATGGATTAACAATTATTGGTTTCTTTTGTAAAATTCGAAATATTTTGAAAATGGATAAAATTTTCACAATGTCTGTTAATCCAGTACTTAATGAAAAATTCAATATTTAGAGTCATACTTGGTGAAAAAGAAAGAGTCTACATTTTTCTAGAAATTTTGTAGAAACTTCCGTAGCAGATGAAACACTATAATATCATGAACTATATTATAATATCATATATAATGTGTTAAAAAAATGCCAATTTTTTATTGATTATTTTATTTACTGGATAGTTTCTTAATGATTACAACAGAAAGCTGTTTTCTACATTTACTATCAAAGCTTTATAATGCTACGTCGTAAATATAAACTGTTTGTTATTTACCAGAATAAACAATTTTTAATATATCTGAATAAAACAGTTACTACGCGTAGTATTGCTAGATTTCATTTTCTTTAAGACTTATTTACAATACGTTCATTTTTCATTTTTGAGTATTAAATGGTGATTTGTAACGATAGTTTTCTTATATTTCAAAGAAACTCACATTATTATAATAATTATATTTTATTGTGCTAACTTATTTGCGATGTATTTACGTGAAATTTTATTGTGTCACTAGCTTTTTATTGCGTGGATATTTAATAATGTTTTTATGATATATCCCAGACGTTTCAAAGTTTTGATTTGGGAGAATCTTATGACAAAATACTCTTTAAGATCTTAAATTTATATGCGATGAACTTTATTCATTTACAAGTATTGTTCAAATTGAAATTAAAACATGATATAAATAAATAACATTTTATTATGTACTGTTCTATCAAAATATGTGAAAGCATCATTCACAATGGCAGTCGCTAAACACCTGAAAAGTCTTTATTGAGGCTTGCATTGTGTGTAAATTAACTTAATAGATGTGAAAAATATATTTTATTTTCTATGAAAGAATATAAATAAATTTTTCAGCTTTAACTACTCATATTTCTTTATAAAATATGTTAAAAAAACCAAGCGTATTATTATCCAAATACTTTTAAATATAATATTTAAATATTGACTCCAAACATTTTTAGCCATGGATTTGAGTATAGTTCCAAAGACTAAAATTTGACATAGAAATTCCATCAAGCAATATCAGTCGATATGGTATAGAATAAAATTCTTTCTAACAATATAAATTTATAAACAGCTGATATACATCTTTATGCATTTTTTTTGTCATAAATCTTCCACTTCTCTTGTACTTAACCAATTGACTGCTTCTCAATTGTTGCAGATAGCAGATTGCAATTTAAATAATGGTAAAGCTTTCGTGTATTATACAAGCTAATTTTTGTATCAAAATGTATCTTAGATAGATTGTCATGATAATCTTCACAAATTCGTTCAACTTTAGCACTATTTTTATGTTCAGGATTGGAATACCTTTTATACAGCTAATTGGGGAACATAACCTGTCTAAACATAACGACCCACCGGTGTGTCGCTTTCCTACTATTTTACTAGCTGTTAATTAATTAAGTTTCGCTCAAAAAAATCCCTACTTGTAAGTTGGTAACGCCTGTTTTACACAATGTAACATTCAATTAAACAGGCGAGAAAGTCTTTTCTCGTTTGCAACACTTGAATTATTTCTTCGGTGGAATGACTCTGTGCAGCTGACTGGCAAGTGCAACTCACTGACTATACTTCTTTATTGTTATAATATATTACGATATATTTCTTCGTAGTAATTAACTTTTAGTTTCATTAAAGCCGTTCAAATGAGCCCTAATCTTTATTAACCATGCAATAGATTTATTTATTTATTAAAATGCCTTGTAGTAATTTATTATAATAATCTCCATAATCAAAAAACTTCATTTTTCTTATGAAATACTAATGATATTTTTATGTTTTATTAATGAATTGAGATTTTATAGCATCATATCTAATGAACGTAATAATACTATTTAAAGCATTTGATAGAAAAAAAAATACAAAATATGCTAGAGAAAAAATATTCCTGAACCGTTCTGTTAACGTTATAACTTTTACAATGGCTGATTACTTTGTATTGATAGCTGATTCTCAAACTATATTTCTATTAACAGTGCAAAAAAAATTCAAACCCATGATAAGTGTTTTCGTTAAATATACCTGAATTTGTTTTGATAGTCTTTAGAAGTTTTTTAACATCAACAATAATCTTTATATTTTAAATATTTGGTATTGAGACAACATTTGAATGTCTCAGAAAAAATTGGGTCAATGTACAAATTCACGATATAATAGATTTATTACTGAAAATGTCGACTTCTCTAAGTCAGACGATCTACCCTAGAAACTGATAACTCGTTTAAGCTATATGTTGAATATACGATTGCTAGGTTTAGTTTTCTTGGATGAACTAATGTATTGTGTTTTTGGCGAGGAAAATTATTTTTTATAAAACTTGTTAAAAAGGGCAATTCAATACATTTAAAGGTTAAAGATTCAACCTGCGGTATCTTAATGAGACTTAAATATAAGTCCATCAGCATGGTCAACAACAGTCATAATAAGATTATAAGTATAATCAATACTCAAATCCCCACAAATTTAAAGAAATATTGAAAACTATATCGATTTATTTTAAGAAAAATTACATGTAATAATCAAAAAAGCACTTCTTTTTTAAAACGTTTTTCTAGGAAAATAAGACTAGTCACGAAATTTTAGTGTATTCATATATTTATGATTTCGATTCAATGATAAAATTGAAGCATTTCATAAATATCTGTATACATGGGAATGAAAGTGTTTTTTAATAAAACGCAAAAACTATACGTTATTTTGATATTTTGCAATGAAATGATGTCACCTTACTTAAAAATATCGAAACCATTTCGCAAAGATGACAAATGTAAAGGCTGTATAATGATAAATTTAATCTTGTGTTTTTACTTCATTGAGAAACTAATTTATTGTAAAACAATGGTTACGCATATCTAAACAATGGATGTTTATTTTTTGTCGGTATAATTTAGTAAGTATAAAATCAGAATGTCAATTGTTTGAAGTTCTTTTACAATAAAAAATGAGTGACTGTCTGCCTGCTTCTAAATATTCGCTGCTCTTATTATTCGTAACTTGGTCAATGTCGCCAAGTTTTCTCAATGATTTAATGATGAGCAGCGGGAAAAGTTTCGACAAACATGTCGTAAGACGTTTTGCAAAAACTCTTTCATTTTCTCTCAGCTATACGCTATATTTGAATAATCACAAAGTTCAACAAAGTATATCAGTATTGCCAGCATTCTAAATTAGAAAACTTACTTCTACCTTACTTCCTATATATAACTTACTATGTGTATACTTGGGTATAAATTGCTATAAAATTCTTTAAGGAATGATCTTATTTTCCAATTTGATAATTGTTCTTTTTTTAAATTTTCACATCCGTAATCTCCATTGTAGTGACTTCGATTAAAACAAATTTATATTATTTCTCATAATATTATGTGTTAATTAGTGGAAGTGCGTAATAATCATTTAACAGCGATGTAAATATCAAAAAATTATCATCACATAACTAAAAATTACGCAATCGCTTGATAGAGAAATTATTAGACGTCATGTTTTTATAAAAACCGTTAAGAAATCTATCAAATTTTATGTTTGCTATTTAAAGTTAGAAAACAGCAAATTCCTAAAATGTTTTTTGTAAAAAAAAGAGAAATTTCACATTATTAGAATAAAAAATCTTCTGTCATTTTTATCTATTTGATATGCAAAATGGTTTCGGTTTGAAAATAAAGCGCCTTAAAAGTCATTTATTAAATATCCCAATGTTATTTGTAACGTTTTTTTTTGTATTTAGGGATTACGATCTCAATCAGCTGTTTAGCATGCAACAAAGACTTCGGTTGTTTTCGTATCACGGTTCAATTGCTGCGGTGTAAGCAGTGGCTTACCACCCAACCATCCAGCATAATTAGAGGTATGTATAGAGAATTCATTAGTGTTTATAGTCTTGAAATATAGAATTTTTCAATAAGAACGCTTGAGTTTTGTTAAATTACAGCAGCCATTTTGTTTAAATGACATCTCTCATTTTTTTTTCAACTGTTTGATAAAGTACTAGAAACAACTATGGTATGTGATAGTGTGCAAATTATCAAATTCAAAAATCATCTTTAGGTCAATTTCGCACGACGGTGACGTGAACTAGCATCCAAGATCGAGCGAATTTAACGCATTTGGACTTTTTCCTTCGAAGCTATCAAGGGTGACTGAATGTTTTCATGATTTTTAAATATTAAAAGTCTTTGTTCCCCGATTTCTCGGGTAACAAACCAAACCTTAAGCTCAAATAAGGTTTGATTTAACCCTTAGTTAATGGCATAACAGAAAAATGCTATTAATTGTCTATTATTAGACTTGAAGTCCAGAATGTTTTTTTTTTTATTCTGTGATATACACTTTTTAAATTTTGAAATCAACTATTAAAGTCTCCACGTACGACCACGAAACCATACTTTTATCACACTTTACTATAATTCTGAACGTACTTATGTCTCAAATAACGTTTATATTTCGAGGATCCTTTCGACAATCTATTGAAAAAATCGTTGTACCTAGTTATAATTCTTTCATTAATACAGAAACTATTATTGGCTTAGTGTTGCCACTGGTCTGACCGACAACAACCCTGATAATGAAAACTCATTAACGGTCAACCAGTTAAAAAAATCTACCGGGAAACAGCAGTTTTGTTTTTGTATGAAAGTATTTGAACGTAACAAATGATATTATTTATTAAGTTCAAATAAGACACCTACCTGATCACCTGTTATTTTTTGAGTAAATCTAGTAAATTAATTGAAATATTGATCAAACGTAATATGAAAGGGATATATCGGATGACTCACTTGATCCGCAACGCGATGGGATATGTTCTTTGCATCTTAGAGAAGATTAATCAGAGTTCGATCACCGCGAGATTAGACTGTAAAAATCTTGCGAAACATTTTGTGTTAAAATATATTCCTAATAACCCTTTGGTTGCCGATATATATGACGGCATTTGCTCGCTTAACTAGAAAATCCGGATGCGTCGGATCTGACTCAATTTACTTTCAATAGTCTGTATTTAATTAACTTATTGATATTTATGGTAACATCTCAACATGTCTTGCAGCGAAAACTCAAAAAGCCCGATATAATTTTAAGGAAGGATAAACATGTATTCTTAATTACTAAAAAACATAGTTGTCATTTTTAATAGTGCATTTAAATAACTGCTAACCCATGTTTTGATAAAACTGAGTTAGACTGCGTTGTTCATGTTGTTGTAAGAACATATCGAATCAGATAAATTTGTAACTCGAATTAAACAATAGTCAGCAATCCTTCATTTAGTCGTCTGCAATCGTAATAACTGATAACAATAAATCGATCGCTGATTACGTGACGAGGCTTTTTCTGAGTGGGGGTCAATTCGTGGGACACGTTTTTAAACGGAGTTGAGTAACAAACAACACGGTGACGGTCAAAGGCAGTGACGGACGCAAGAGTGCAAGAGGCGGGAAGCGGGGCGCGAGAGTCTTTCTTAGTACCGGCTGCTTTCACTTTTTACTCGCTTTGTTGTTGCCCAAGTGAGAGAAAACCAACGGCTGAATACTTTCGACGATAATAACTTTACTACGGCGGAGATTCGAAGCCGCAGTGTGAGTGATCCCCGAAACGGAAGAGTGGTGGAAGGTCGAATGTTGGATATCCGGTTCCACTGCGGCGCCTGCGCATTAATAATTGTATGTGTTATATATTATTACATTGCTATATGTGCTACAACTTCTCGCAATAGCGTCAAAAGCTATTTCATACCCGCAGGCGAACGCCTGTTATGTCCGTTTACACAGACACCACAATACACTCTTGCTATCAAAATAATAAAATAGCAAGTACGTCCGCTTAAAATTTCAGTACCAAATCATCCTATCATCATATAAATCCTTTATACGACACCAGAATATAATATAAACAATACAATTCAACATTTTTCCATTCGAGTCAAAATGGCTGACTTGTGCGATCGTAAGATGGACTGACTAAAGTAACTTTTTCTTTTCAATATATATACATCTCTAGAAATCAAAATAATAAATATGTTATATGCTTCTTAGGATACTTCATTTTAATGTAAAAATGATGAAAAAATATACTGTGTGATGAGAAAAAAATTATCAAGAAATTATCTGATATTTATTATTTATCAATATAAAATAAATATGACCAGATATGTCATAAAAATATACACGTATCAAACGATGAAATAGTAATAAAAAGTCCAAATGTCATCTGAAGAAAATAAATATAATAGAAAAAGTATATTTATGCAAATTCTAAATTCAAAAATGAGGTATCAGAAACCCCCATAGTGTATTTGCAATACTACCTTTCTCCGGCTATGTTGGTTATTTTTAACCCACGCGTATAAAACAGCAACGCGAATACAGTTTGCATAACATCGAAAGGTTTGGTCAACCTGTTTTAATTTACTTCGCGCTCGCATCGACACAAGACTTAAAACAAGTTCAGCGAAAATAGTCGACTTAATAAAACTGCTATTGAAGCATACGAAAATGTTTTTATACCATTTATTCCAATTTTGTATGAAATAAATGAAAGCAACCAATGATATAAATAAAGAAACTTTCAATATTATAATTTATTCTAATATAACACTTTAAGTTTATATAAATGTGAAATTATTCCGCACATTTTTTTGATTTCATCTCGGTGGCTCACAAATTAAATTTAAACATAATTATGTTCATCGTGCTATGAGGTTTTCATCTAACCTAACAGATAACATTGTATATATCTCATAGTATTTTGAATCAACCTGTACTTATTAATTTGTCAGTCAATCACACATTTTTTATTGGCATAGCAACCAAAACGACTTATCCATTAACTCTTTATATAATTTATGATATCGACTGAAGGTGCTTGATTAAATTTAAACTATTCAATTTAAAACTTTTTACATGAAAATTATTACATTTTCGATTATAAATACGCACGTCTATTTTAATGTAAAGAGAAAATGATGAGCGTTGTGGGAAGTGCAACTGATTTATTGTCTGAGAAAACGTTTTTATTTGGCTGGATAGATTTTTCCTTTAGCCAGCAAATTTCGCTAGTCATCATTAAAAATCAAATTAAGACAAGATATCAAGATAACTATTCTTAAATCATTCAGTTCCATCGCACAAAAATCATGCTTCAGATAATCTTAGCACGTGTTTACTTCAGTAAGATTTATGCTGTTATTAACTTTCTAACTAACATCGAAATGTACAAATCTACAAGTTTATGACTAGTGAAGGTAGGGTCGTAATTTTTTTTTTTTTAAATTAACAGCGTTAATGTAATCGATGCAATAATTCATTGTAATATTTTTAGCTTAATATTTAAAAAGTATATTGATGTATTATTATTGTATAATTGATTATCGACTATTTTCCAATATTTCAAATGACCAATAAAGGACTTGATGAAAATTTACTACAAATGGTGTTTTCTCCACAGTTGTATATAACTAGAAATGGAAAAACAATCCTTGAAATTTTTCGTCTGACAAGATGGTGAGACGTGAACGAAAACAGCATAATTTGATATATTATACATACATTTTTTAAACTTTTATCCAATCAAAAATATACAAGTGTCAACAATATTTAATCAGAAAATAAAAGAAATCGCAATTTTTTAACCATATTACGTTTATTGTGAAAATGGTTACACTTTACTGCAGTCGATCTGTTTTGCATATTTTATTTTCTCTCCAAAAATAAAGTTTACATTGAATACCCTACAAATAATAATACAATTGTATGTTCGCTGTAAAGTAAAGAATACGAAACGAGACTTTCTCGCCAACGAACACATTTTTACGTCGACTTTTATTGTAAAAGGTGACAGGATGTCCCCACAAAATATAACTCTTTCACTGCCGCACAACAAAAACCAAACTGATTTGAGTTTCTCAAAAAATCTCGACACGCTCAACGTGCCTCTTGGGTTACTCCATTATCAACAGCACTGCAGAGTCGCATTATCAACCGGATTTATGCCGTAGTATTTATATTATATTTAATCGATAAACTCAAGCAAACAGGTTAATTCATTCAATGATTTTTCAAAGCGGTTGGTAAAACTACAAATGTCTATATACGAAGAATCAGGGAGAAAAAATTTAAATCGAATTCCATAGATCATTTGAAATAGGAGCTTCGCAATTTATTCTGAATTTAATAGCAACTATTAACGGCCAGAGTAGAACAGGTTAAGTTCACTGTGATGCCGACATTTTCAGACAATGCCAATAATTTAAACAGTTCGGCCTCTTAGAAAGTTTGACGTCACCGGCCGACTCAGCGAATATCTCTTTCTCAAATGTACCAAGTGGCAACAAATTCGCCAAAATGACATAATGCATATTCACTAACACTCATATAACTGATTATGAACGTGTCAATGCGTATTGCAATAGTAATAATATTTTCCATATCTGTCCATCGCGATGTCTTCATCTTTATTTTATTTCTTCCAATTTTTAATTCTTAAGCTTGGCGACATAACTTTACATTATTTTTTCCACTCGGGAAGTAGTCTCAAACTGTCTTCATTTTTTTTTTAAATGGAATTTTATCGTTTTATGCCACAATTACATAAGTTTTTTAATAATATAACAGAAAAATTAGTTCAAATTGTGATGTTTGAATATGTAAGACTTTTTTTTTATAATCTGAACGTAATTCTGACGGTGGCAAAAAACAAGATCATTATCAACAATCACATTTTTTGAATTATTGAAACTTTGTACGATCGTATATGTTTTGTAAATAACGACCGGGTTTCATCATTCGGCATTTTCAGACATTCTATCACACAGATGCGACAGACAGCTCAACAAATTTGACATTGATATTCCATCAAGCATTTTCAATCGATGTCATAAACTAATACAAAATAAACTGATAAATGCGTTATTTCTACTCTATTATAATAGTGTTTTAGCAACTTAATTCTAATGCAATCGATGTAAGTATTTGTTTTACAGAATGTTGCCAAAGTTATAAATTAAATACCCAAATGAAAATTTTACACTCATTGATTTTTAAATATTGTAGATTTATGTATGTTCCTTAAAATGGCGCGAATTTATTTTTTGTTCTCTACTAACCTCCTATTTAATTCTGAAAAACGAAATATAGAGCTAAACTTCTCACTTCAATCTCTCCAAAGAGAGTGATTGAGAAACTGACATACTAATAGTTCTCATCAAATAACTGCTTTTGAGATACGTCACCAAATGTTCAAATACATACTACAATATAATTGTGAAGCATTTGAATGTAAAAAACGATATATATACGCGACATTTTTTTGTGTCACGCAAAAAATAATTTTAGGCACAGTTCAATTTTTCATAGCACTTTTTCTCCAATAAAGAAAAATAATTTATTACCTATCTTATTACAATAAATATAAGCAAAATAAAAATCAGATTCTACGAGAAATTAAAACATTTTTTGCCGTAACTCTGTTAGGTTTGCCAAGCTTTTTTTCTTTTCATTGCTTCATCTACATACTTATACATTAAACTTGTTCTATTTAACATTTACATAAAGCACGTACAATATATCATACACTTAAAAAAAACAAAGAAACAAATGTAAATTAAGAGCTAAATGTTCCGACCACTTATGAAGAGCTCTCACAATTATTTTCTTTCAATACTTACGATAGCAATGTAATGTTAGTGTGCAAAACAAAGTAAACACTGTCATCTTGCACAAAATAGGTAGTATGCTAATGAAGAAGTAAAAATAGACATACATTTTTTCTCCACATACAGTGATTCATTGACGAAAGTGGACCTGAATGTTAATTTTGTTTTCATTTTTATGATTTCTAACATATTTTATGTTTATGTATAAATATATATATTTTTATGTATTCAATAAAGCTAAAATTGACATATTGCTTTCTTTTCTATTCGTAACAAATGCTTTATGTCATTGTTGACGGCTATTTCAGCTTACGGCACGGTCAGAACCAGCGACGAAAAAACTGATGCTGTTAGCTGAGATAGGTAAGAACAATTACATTAAGTATTCATGGAGCAAAATTTCTTCTTTTTACTGTATTATTATTGTGCTCTACCAAGTAAATTCCAATTCAATCTCTTTGTGATAGTATAATATATAATATGATAGTATTTTTTTTTGTGCAGTATTTTTGTTCGTGGATTTCACGACATTGCATCCAATACAAATAATGTTTTAAGTTGGTATTTTAATCGACTTTTTGATTAGTTTCCAAAGGCATGAATGTCAATAATGATTCACGAAACTTGCACTGACTACTTCCGATCTTTGATCCAGGTCAATCCCAGAATTGCTTTAATATCAATCCTAAAATTTCGGAGTGTTAATAAAAATATATTTCAATTTCAATACTACTTAATTAGATATATCTTTCAGCTCGGTTTATTTATATATATATAAATATATATATACATATTTTATATAATGACTTCATAATTATTACAGCTGTTGTCATTGTTACACTTCTCATATAATATATCATAAGAACCAGAAATCGGTATCGTAAACAGAAAAAAGACAATGTGACGCCAATATATTTCATAGTTATTTTATATTAGTATATAAAAAATCGATTGTTACCATTTTTTAACAAATAATACTTTTCGATTTAGAAGGAAAATAATTTTAAAGGCAACACGCCAAAAGGCATAGTAATATATAAATTCATATATTCGTTCATATTAAAGGAATAATAGAAACATATTGAATTTTTATTATGATACTAAGATCATGTATTTATGATTTAAGATCGATTCCAAGATCTAAAAAGAGTAAATATCGAAATATCAAGGCCATATAAAGCAGTGCTCAGCAACCAGAGTGCCGTCAGACGATGCTTGGTTTACCGCAACGTATAATTCGACTGCACTATAAAATATTTAGTGAAAATATAATAACATGGAAGCAGAAATACTATTTTTCCTCGGAATTATATGTTATCAGTATATAAATATTATACACACAGTCTACAAAATAAAACGTCAATCTTTAAGAAACAAATTAGTACGTACATAACTTAAACAATGCAGAAAGAATGAGTTTTAACAAATGCGTCGAACTTGCATATTCCATTTTTTTATATATATAAATATTGATTTGTGATGGTGTGCCACGAAATTTTGGAAAAAATCGTTGGTGTACCGTGAAAGACAAAAGGTTACGGAGCACTGATATAAGGTCTGCGGTAAGATGATTTGTTTGCACTTAGCCGATAATACATTTATTACACGTTGTTAAAGTTATAAGCTAATTACATTTTCTGTCCTGTGCTTGGGCATGGAAAGACTAAGAGATTAAGTAACAAATAATTCATGATATCGACTGAAGGTGCTTGATGGAACTTCAATATTAAATTTGAATTGTTACAACTTTGTACGATTCCATATATCTTATCACAAACGACCCAGGTTTCGCCCTTCGGCATCTTCAGGTATTCCATCGCACGGATGCAACAGAACTGACGTAAAACAAACAGTTAGCATCGTATATATATTATATTAAAATCATTATTAACAGGAATCTACTTACCAATAGGCAAGCAAAAGATTGCAGCTGAAAAGAATGTAACAATATTAATCCAATAATAATTAGCTATGACAACTTTCATTAACGATCTTGCTAATGAGTTGTCGTTATTGAAATGGGGTTTAGATTCCGGGTTAAAGATGTAATAAATAATTGTAAAATAACCATCAGTTCATTAGATATGTCATATTTGACTACACGTAATCCGTTAACGCCTAAACGTTACGGATTACCTAAAATCCATAAACCCCTAAACCCAATTCGGTCTGTACTATCATATATAAGGTCCGCCAAATAACTTTTTTTTTTGAAAATGCTATAAAAAAAAAACTACTAATATTTTCTCAAATTTCTTTTTTTATTTGAAAGTACAATCCTTCCAGTTAATAATGGAAAATAACTTCATTCAAATGGCTGCCTCGGCTGGCCATGCAGTAGCCTACACGATCGGTCCAATCTTTAAGCACATTATCGATTGTGTGCAGCTGTATTTCACCAATGGCTTCACGAATATTGTCCTTTAAAGCGTCAATTGTCTCTGGCTTGTCGGCGTAACACTTATCTTTGAGGGCACCCCACAAGTAATAGTCCAACGGTGTCAAATCGCAGCTCCGAGGTGGCCAAATGACATCAGCTCTGCGGCTGATAATGCGATCTTCAAAAACAGGGCGCAAAACATCGAGTATAGCTTCGGCTGTGTGGCACGTAGCGCCGTCCTGTTGAAACCAAATGTTGCCAATATCCTCCTCTTCAATTTTCGTGAACAAAAATTCGTTCAGCATGGTTCGATAACGATCGCCATTGACTGTAACGGCCACTCCTTGCTCATTTTCGAAGAAAAATGGTCCAATTATGCCTCTGGACCAAAATCCGCACCAAACAGTGACTCGTTTTGGGTGTACCGGCTTTTCAACGTATGCGTGCGGGTTTTCTGTGCCCCAAATGTGACAATTTTGCTTGTTTACAAACCCGCCAAGATCAAAATGAGCTTCATGCGAAAAGATGATTTTTTTGGCAAAATCGGCATCTTCTGTAAGTCGATCGCAGGCCCACTCAGCGAAGCGAAAACGCATTGGATGGTCAGTTGGCTTCAACTCCTGAACCAATTGGACTTTGTATGGCGTCATACCAAGGTCTTTATGCAAAATTCGTCTCAATGATGTCTCCGAAATGTTCATTTGTTGAGAACGACGGTGAATTGATGTTGATGGCGCTTCACGCACACTTTCTGCCACAGCATCAATATTCTCAGGTGTACGCACTGTTTTTGGCTTTTCACACTTTGGTTTATCGATGAAGATGCCAGTTTCTTTCACTTTTTTCACAAGATAACGAACATACGGAGCTGACGGTGCTTCTCTTCTTCCAAAATCCGTACGCAATTTTCGCACACATTCTGCAACATTACCATGATTTTCAAAGTAATGTCGCAATATTTCCCAGCGTTTTTCAAGCGTATACACAACCATATTTGTTCAGCGGAAGGATAAAACTAATTATCTGTCAAATCAAACATGAGCTAAGTGTTACCATTCACGAAATAAGCACTAGTTGAAAAAAAAAACTTTAGATGGCGGACCCTATATTAATGCTCCTGCTTATAAACTTTCAAAAAAAGCCAACGCCCTCATTCGTAGTTATAGCGAGTTCAAACCGACTCATAGTTTAAAAAATTCATTAGATCTCGTTAAAAAATTTTAAATTAAAATTAAAATTAAAAATTTTAATATCCCTATCGCCGCGAAGCTAATTTCTTTTGATGTGGTTAGCTTATTCACTAATATACCCGTTAATAAATGTAAGACGATAATCAAAGACATATTAAATACACGTAGAGTCAATCCAGTAATTGTTAAATAATTATTAAATATTTTAGATATGTGCCTGGAGCCGAATTACTTTCAGTTTGATGGTAAAATATATCAACAAACTGAAGGCCTTTCAATGGGAAGTTGTTTTTCACCACTGTTGGTGGAATTTTACATGAACTACTTAGAGGATATTATTTTTAATAACACATTAGAAACAAAAAACCTTATTTTTTGGTTTCGATATGTTGACGATATCCTTTGTCTTTTTAATGGAACGGATAGACAATTGACTATCCTCCATAATTTTTTTAACTCCTTAGATGTCAACATTAAATGTACGTTAGAGATAGGAGGCAAGAATATACACTTTCTTGACCTGAATATTAAAATTGAAAGCTGTACGTACGAATTTAAAATTTTCCGCAAACCAACATTATCGGATGCCGTTATAAACCACAGTTCATTACATCCATTTTCTTATAAAATAGCGACATTCAATTCAGATATCCATAGATTAGTAAACATGCCTCTAAGTAAAGTAAATTTTACATGTGAATTAAACACAATTAAACAGATATCTATTAATAATGGCTATGATGTGTCTCTTATAGACCATCTTTTCTCAAAAAAACAAATTAAACAAGCGGAAAATTGTTATACCAAGGTATAATGCCTAGGAACTTGGATAGCACCAGATGTTGGTGTAAACTAAGTTTCTTAAGTAATACTAGTCTCAAAATTAAAAAATTAAAAACAACTCGCTAACAGTGTCAGACCGGCATTTTATTGCAAGAACTCACTGGCCAAAACTTTAGTAAACAACAAGGACAACATTAATTTTAGGGATAAGTCCGGTATTTATAAATTACAATGTCTGGATTGCCAACACTTTTATGTAGGTAAAACCACGCGCACCATAAAAATTAGAGTTTCAGAACACTTAGCTGCTTATAGATTAAAGAAGGATACTTCTACGTTTGCAAACCATTTGTTGTCGGAGGGACATTCGTTTGACGCTGATGAAGGAGTTCAATTGTTGCATCATAACACGGGGGACCATAAATTGTTTTATCAGGAGATTTTAGAAATTAATAGAGGCCAGTTATTAAATTCAAACTTCATTCTTAACGATCAACTCAATCTTCCCAACCCTCCCTTGTTGTACCATTTACGTGAGATCGGTTAAATGAATCGACAATCTCATGACGATAATTCTTATGTCTCATCACTAGATGTTTGATATTACGTAACCTTTAAATAAAAGAAGACACATTTATAATTTAATTACTTGATTTAAATTTGTTGAAAACCCCATTTCAATAACGACAACTCATTAGCAAGATCGTTAATGAAAGTTGTCATAGCTAATTATTATTGGATTAATATTGTTACATTCTTTTCAGCTGCAATCTTTTGCTTGCCTATTGGTAAGTAGATTCCTGTTAATAATGATTTTAATATAATATATATACGATGCTAACTGTTTGTTTTACGTCAGTTCTGTTGCATCAGTGCGATGGAATACCTGAAGATGCCGAAGCGCGAAACCTGGGTCGTTTGTGATAAGACATATGGAATCGTACAAAGTTGTAACAATTCAAATTTAACAAATAATTCGTTTCCGACGAAATCTCTTGATTCGCTCGATTGGATGTCCATATGAAAAATCCTATCTCAACTAATATTAATTATTTTTATCTTTAATTCATAGAATTGGTGTTTTTAATTCTTTCCCAACGACTATTCAAACCATCTCTATAGAAACTAGAAGAAAAATAAAATAATTCCAATCGTTTTATAAATTTTTAAGTACAAAATTGAAACATAAATGCATTTCAATTTTCGAGTAATAAGTTACCTGTTATGAATTTCTCATTATTGAATACTAAATAATAATTTACGTATAATGTTTTTGTTATTTGAAAACACTTTATGCGTTTATGTGTTATTCTTAAAACAAATCATATATATATATATATATATATATGCTAAAAAATTGAGCCGATTACCTGCAAACGATAAAAATCTGAATATCACCTCATACAAGACTCTCCTTGAAAGTTGAAATTTAAGAAATGAGTGACTACTTTCTTTTTTCATTAAACTTATATGATGAATAAAATATTATTGTATCGGCTGTTTTCAAAAAATATTAAACTGTCTCGAATGCCGTTATTATTCTTGTTTTATGCCAGATTAACGTGACGTGTGTATTTATAAAACATTCATTAGTAATATGTCTTAACCTAATATTTTATAATCAATACACAAATATTATATTAACCTTCTCGTAACCACTGTTACGTAAAATACGACACGCCATAACATACATGAATCCGGTAAGAATGAGGACATTCTCTCGACGATCGGAATTAATATTCGACGAGTACTTATGCTCACCTCATCACGGATTGCCAATTGCTTCCACACTGTCGATGACAGAAAGCGAAAGTGTTTCCTACGTTGTTCGTAAAAGCACGAATGCGGTTAGATAAAGAAATGCATAAGATCATCAATTAACCGTTAATATAGTTAATATGTATTCAAAATATAATGTTTAAATTATTATCATTCTATATTTCAATAACATTTTCCAGAATGTTCACATATAACCACTAAAATGTCCGACACTTTTTCTAGATTCGTTTTGAATAAATGGATGAGTCAAAAGTGTAAATTTATTTAAAAATCGAATATTTACACGGAATAGATACTTTCACATCGATGTCGATTAGTTTTCCATATTTAAAATTTGTTTAGATTGCTTTGGCTTACAAGATATAAAAGACCATTATTAATTCTCATTTTAAATTTCTCCCTTCCTATTGTAAAATGCATTGTTTAATATAACCGAGTCAATGAATCTATAAACGTATTTGCGATTGGTATGTAGAAAAAAGTGCAATACAATTGAAAGTACGTGAACAGTTATTTTGAATTAGCGTAGCTAAATGGGAAACTGCTATTAAAATTATTACGCGTATTTACCGTAAAATAACCTCACTTACTTCGTGCAACTTTACAAAAATGCATCATAAAATTGTGAGAAAACATGAACGATAAAAAATGTAAATATGCACGAGGCCGGTGGAGAAAATTTATACCGATTAAAATTCCCACACTTTTCGCTTGATTAAATCACCTACATTTTATGAACCAAGAATAATCGAAAGTTTTATTAAATCTATTGTATTATTGTTTCAATATTATAATAGTACCTATGTTTTATCTGCCACATATATTTTTTTTAATTTTCGATTGATATTATCAAGAAGTTTTTAAAAATTACTGCTTACATTGTGAAGCATGTTTACATACTTCTAAAAGATTGTCTGTTTGTCTCATAGTCGTGCAAACTTTATTTTTCAATTATAGTGTTATTTATAGAACTAGAACTAGGGACGTCATTTCAATTTTGTAATTTTTTCTCTTGTGGGGGGGGGGGTCAAACGGGGATTTTTGATTTCGTCTGTATGGACAAGCCAGTGCTAAAACGGATATACATGTTTTTTTTTTAATTTTGGTGGAACTCACATGCATCTGAATACCACAATGACGTCCTTGGTTAGGACTAGACTAGAAGTTAGTCAATTATTCTCCGACGCCACGTTTTTAAGGTCACGTCTTTATGGTTAATTGAATTCGTAGAATTAGAAAAAAAAACAAATTAATCTTCCATTATAACATTCATTATCAAAACATATTTTTCATTTTAAAACCAAATAATCTAAGCATCTATTAACAGTGGCGGACATTTGAATATACAAATTAGGCAATGCTTGAGGATAGCTCTTTATGGAGCGGGGGGCTAAGAAATATTGAAATATTTAACCGATTTATAACTTCAATTATTAAAATTAAGATACCGCTGTAGAAAAATTAAAAACTTGATAGATAATTTGCTGACTGCATATTGGGAAATTGGGAACGCATACCTCATTATATCAATCCAGTTCAGGTTTAATCGCTATTCATTATGTATTATGGATGCAATGTAAAGATTTGGTAGTTCGATATATTCCTAGAGGTGTTGCATATGAATTATTTTTAAGGAAAACTGCAAGATATTTTCGCTTTACTCAAGAACTTCATTTTGGTAGAGACCGGTTGCGTTTAGATCCATTTATTGCGAAAGCCAACAGCTCGGAAACACCGTATAATATTTTATAATATTTCCACCATTGTTAACGAGGCAAATTTATTCGAATGGTTTCAATATGTTTCGAGGACTATAGATTAAGATGTTCATTTAAAAAAACAATATCTCATTAAAAACAACAAAATATTTGTGTCAGTAGTTCAAGCGCATTTCTTTTGCATGAAATTCAAATAAATTGTTGCAAATCCTTTTCTGTTATAAAATAATATGTACAAACCTGTTAATATTAAAAATTCCATCTTCGTTTTAACTGTCATATTTGACTCCAATCGAAATTCAAATCGGCACGAATTCAAAATTAGAACACTCAAACCCACTTTTTTATTGATCAACTATTGATTAATTTTACTCATTCGTGCACTTATGTATTTACCGAAAACTTGTTGGTAAAAAATAAATATTTTTTTTATTTAGAATCAAACTGTTTTAAATCTTTTTCACTAACACATTGTTTTAATGTTTTTTTATTCTCTTTACGGTTGATTGTATTTTGACAGTTTGTTCATAATTAGTTTTCCCGCGAGAACGAAGTACTACAGTATTGGAGGAAAGTGAGAGCAGTGTTGCTAGTACGATGAACGCGCGCGATCTGCGATAAGTTTTGGCGCCACTTCCACTTACATCGACTGACTACAACTTTACTTTATTTAAGAGAAGTGTCATGCCACACAATATCGGGAAGCTAAACGATGAATAATTATCATTAATGGTAATATTTTTGGAGGGAATATTTTTCCTGAATTAGTCATTCTAATAAATATAATCACGCAATGCCTAAATCATAGTAACGGATTGAATAAATTTCTTTGGTCACCAATATATTATATATAATATATAAAAATATATGCAATCAAAATGTGTTTTTCCAAGTAGATTCATATTATTCTTAGAGTTTTATTATAACCAACACGGTTAATCGTATTTTGAATCGTATTAGAATGATAATACTAAAATGATGTTCAATTTATTATATGCATATACATTCATAGTAAAAAAAGAATGAAGCATGAATTTATTACTTAAATTTGAAAGGTATAATTTGTTAAATATTGTTTATTCAATTTTCTCAAACATTGCCATTGTTGCCAATAATGACCGTTCCCAATTATTTGACTGAAATTATTCTCTGATTTATGATACAATGATGAGAATAACACGCTATCGATAGATATAATAGATAAATAATTGCTTTCCCTGTGTCATGTTTTGAAAATGAAGCAGTCAGGAGGAAACTAAATATTACAGCTATTCATGCTATCGAACCTAAATCTATAGATCGAATGCGAAATCAATTCATAAAAGTATGCATACTGAAATTCAATGCAAATTATGTTACAACCACTGAGTATGATGTTGGTGACTTGGCTACTGACAATATTAAATTATTACAAAAAACAACCTATTTCTAAAAAACCATATTGCAATCTTGCTAAAACCAAATAATTGCTATTTTGTACCCTAATACAACAGAGCAACAAAAAATGGATAAGAATCACTGCAAAATATAAATTATTTGTCATTTATTTTACATTCGCAAATTTATAAAGATCTTCCCTAAAGACTTTCTTCTGAAGCAACCGTCGTAAAACTATGAATCGCAAATCGTAGGGGTGCTAAAAAGAAATATGTGACTTTTTAGTTGATGTGACAATGATCATACCAAATTTGAAAATTGCTAATAGTGATTATAAACTTCTTCAATTGTTTCCGTTATTATACCAAATATACAAAATTTGAAGGAAAATCAGACTCCTATTAACTAACGTTTGTGCAATTTATTCTAAAATTTCGTAAATTTTCACTATCTGTAATAGTCACATATTTTTTTTAAATAATAAAAACACATTTATAACAACACACAATATGTTTTATGATCAGGATCGGTTTCGCTCATAAAATATATTGTTGGACTAGCACCAAAAATTTGTTTTTATTAATTATACTGTCATGCCTTTTCATCAAGACATGAAAATTAAAATTTCAAAAGTGATAGTCAAATAATTTTATTTTTATCAATCGTCGTAGTATCTATATTCGACAATTTTGGGCTAATAGTTTGAATATCTCTGTACTAGAGTAATAATATTTATATTAAGTTCACCAAATATTCTTTTGAAATCGTAACTATTTTGTCTGAAGCTTAAACATTAAAAAGTTGCCAGGCTTAATACCAGAAACACGAGCTCATTATAAACAAAAATATGTGTTTAATCTTACAATAATAATAAATATGTTTCAAAATAATTTTACTAAATCTATTAACGATTCGAATAGAATTTGTTAACTAAAACGTTTATACATACAAGTTATTGAATAGAAATTCTATGAAAAATGTTAACTGCGTTCTTGGACATCTTATTGTAATGAAGGCATGTTTGAAGTACGAAAAGTTCAACAGAAAAACATAAATTTAATTTCGAAAAAAGGTTGCTTATATATAACGTAAATGTAAACTTATATGAGAGAAAACTATCGTTTTCGTTTTGTTTAGTATTCATATTACCAATAAATTATTTCAACATGTTATGGTATATAACGTAAACCACATTCTGCAATAATGCTTTTAGTGTATTGGACCAGAATTGATACTTTATATCGAGTTTCCCTATGAATAATACTATATTCCAGCAAGTGTTCGCAAACACAAACAATATATGCGGAAAAACGGCAAATACTACAACGATTGATTGGGGTTCTATTGTACTTATTTGCACTCGTCCTTTCTTTGGAATGTCATACCGCCTAGTCAACTCAATATGTTTTTAGGGTATAAATTATATTTATTGATAAATACAACAAGACTTAAAATGTACTGCGCATTTAAAAAAAACTCGCTTTAGTTTTGTGAAAAATCTAATAATACGGTTGACCACGCAAGTTATAGAATTATGTTATCATGTGTACATTATAGGATATACAAAGAGACTTCAACGAATATGCGTTCAATAAAGAATGAATTTAATTTTGTTACACTGTAAAAAAACATTAATTTAGTTAACAATTATTATGTGATTCTGTATGATTAAGCGCTATATTAAAAGGATATTAATTCGAGAGAAATAACAACATTTATCACAAGTATGAAAAAGTAAGTAAACAAAAAATTTGAATGGAGTTAAAAATTACTAAAAATCAGAAGCAAAGAAGATTTATGAAAGATGTATATATATTCTTCATTGTGCGAATGCACTGAAAATAAAATATCAGTCTAAACCAGTGGCTCTCGTGTGCAGCCACCAACAACATCAAAAGAGATATTAATATTTTTAAAAATATATACTTTTTAATAAATTTGTACCGGTGCAGAAACGAGACATTTCCACAGGACCACTTATGTTTATAATGCGGCCACAGTAAAAGAAGTATATAAGAAACATTGGTCTCTATATGATAGGTTGCTTTGTTAAATTATATGTCTTTAATCAAAATTGACGATACCTTTCATCACTGCAAAATGTATTGGAATTGAGTTTTGCTATTATATAATATTTTATTTAGTATTGTTTCAAATAAATAAATTTCAATGAAAGAAATAAACCCAACACGTGGATTTATTTTTAATATTTTTAAATATTTTGATTTTTTTTCTCCTCTTACGTGTATTCTACATACGAGTAAGAGTCAAACAAAAAGAAGTACCATTTGATACATTAAGGAAAAATTATTGCCACGAGACAAGCTCAAAATAGGACCGATTCATATAATAGACAGATTATCAAAGTCACGCCACTTACTCATTCATCGATCTTAAAAGAATATTCTGTATTTTTATGTTGATTAACTTTTTTACGAATTTCAATATTATTATAAACTAAATCTAGCGCAGTGTTCGTTCAAAACAAAATCTACCGCGTTCGCGTCAAGGAGATATCTACTGGAATTAAATTTAATTTACATAACCAAATTTCTCTTAAGCAACAAACTCTCTCCAAGATGTCGAACAACCTTCTGATTCATTGGGTTTTCATATCCTGCTATGACTGACTTATCTTACGGAAAGTAAATACTTTTTTACAAACATGCTTTTCATCCGAATCATTAAAGTTATGCAACTTAACCGCACGTAAAAACCTAAATGTCTTGCCAAATACTGCATCAAATTTTATGTAATAGTTACCTGGATATTTCTTCAAAATAATCTTATAGACGGTAAAAATGAATGACGTTTATCTAATTTTCGGTGATTAATATTATACTATTAAAAATAGTAAGCCTCGCAAGCCTCATATGGTCAAAAATATATGAGAAAGAATAAATATAATTAATAGCGCAAAGGCAAAAAAAAAACAAATTATTGCAATACTTTATACAACTGATAATAATAAAAGATTATCTGCGTTTATCAATTCAAAGATATTTATGAACGTATTGTTCAAATTAAAATTTTATTTTTGTAATGAACCGGAACTATTTCTTTAAAAAGCGTGTGCGATCATAAAAGACTGATCACGGTGATGGTACTTTTTTTTATAATTACTTTTTTACAAGATGAAAATCTCGGCAGAAACATACTGAGGGCCGTTTTTATTCAATTAATCTTTTATTGAGGTAAATTCGATCAGATGATATCTTAATTATTTCCAAAGAATTGAGATGTAAGTTTCAAACTAATTTCATTTGTACGAATTTCGCCAAAAGCTGTTACAGTTTAATTCAAAATTGTTAACCCCCGACAAACTTTCTGATGGGCCCAATCCATCTTTCAATATATTTATACTTTACTAATGATGATCAACATAATATTTCATTGTATAATATAATACAACGTTTTTACCATTTCCATTCCAATAATCATATGGACTTGTGATTAAAACTTTTTAGCGAGGCTTGTTGTAAGTCAGTCGGTCTTTTTGAAGGATATACGTAAATAGTATAAAGAAAGAATTGATAATAAACTAATGGTCAAAAATGTGACGTCAGTTAAGCAAGAGGTAAAAGATTTTGCCTGAATATTATATTGAAGGGTCAATACACCAAAATGTACATGTGTATGGTAACTATACAGTAGATAATTCTTGATTTGTTAAATATATTTGTGTCCGTTGAGTGAATTCCAATACTATTATTCCGTATTATGAAATTTATTTCAAATTTTTCTAGCGAATTGCTTTTTAAGTATAGCTTGTTATATTTTTGATCCAAAATTCACAAACACAAAAATTTAAGCTTTTTTTACATAACACCGAGCCGTATTGATCTAAAATAATACTAAACTATTATATTTGCCAATGACTGCGTTTGTTACTGGTCACATCTGTCTATGGTATCATTTTTATAGTGTGCTGGTTTTCATTATGCCATAGCTCTATATAATAATAAGCAGAATCTACTACCATTGTGCAAAATAGAGTTTATGATTGCATTTATTTGATCATTATAACACAATGATTGAAATTACTGAATTTATATATTTAAAACTAGTCTCATATAAAGTAGAACAACAAACTATATAAATTCCAAGCTATACGACCCGTCAACCTGAACATGTAATGCTTTATTCGTTCAAAAGCGAGAGAATGACCTCAATTGAAAATATAATAAATATTTAACCACCTATATAAAAATATATTTTATTTTACATTAAAAATGTTTGTCTTGGTGATGGCAACTGTTGACGTTTAATATGTCAAAATAGTCGAAACTAATGTCAGTTGAGTTAGTGATTGGATTTCTAAAACATAAAATTTTCTTTTACTTCCATGAATAATTTTAACTATTTTTGAAACTCTACGCAGTAAACTGCGCGTTTGCTGAAATTAAGTTTGGTGATAGATTCATCATGAAGTACCCAACATCGCCCACTCCAAATGAAGGCTCTGAAAACTTTCCTAGGAGCACTTCTCCGTTGCCAGCACCCGCAAATTATCAGTTAAACTGTCTCACCGCTTCTTCAAAACGTTATAAATACTTACGAAGAATAATAAAGTTTGAGCAAATGGACTTTGAATACGGCCTCTGGCAGATGGTTTACTTGTTCATTGCGCCTCAAAAAGTATATCGAAATTTTCAATATAGAAAACGTAGGTATTTTGCCTTAAAAATCATTTTTCTCCAACAGAATATGTTAAAAATTAAGTTAAACATATTATTACTGTGCTGTAGTTTTTCTCCAGTAAATATATTTCATTTCGTTAACTACGATGCATCTCTGTAAAAAGTTTAATTTTGTATGTAGCTATACTATGTATATGGAATTATATCATCGCCCCAAAAATAAAAGTTTCCTTGTTTAATCTTTCAATGTTGGATATTTAACAGATTTTAGGTTAGATTTCAAATTTTCATGCATGATTTTAAACTCTTCCTTTTACCTGCTAAGATATATTACTTAAAAATCAAATGAATAGGTTTCAATTCATGTTTAACTAGAAAAACATTATACCATTCATGAATTGATAATAAGTTGACAAGCCGCAAGTTTGTTTTATCTTTTATCAATTGTAATTTCATATGTTTGATACTTCCCAAATATTCTTTAGGCTACCTTGTTGAGAAAAATCCAAACCAAACTGTATTTATAACTCCAAACCGTCAAAGTATCCTTTTGCTTTTGATTTATGAAATGGAACTTCTCACCAATACAGTAAATTTTGAAATATGGTGACTAATTTCATATTTTATAGTAAATAGTTTACTTGATTTTTTTCTAATTTTCTATCTGCAACCAATTTCTTCAGGAATGACATTGTTTATAAGCACCAAAAAATATTTTAGTCATAATTTCAAATATAATGTTTTTTAATCTTTTTTTCAGAAACAAAATCCCAGTTTGCTAGGGATGATCCTGCATTTTTAGTTTTATTGAGCATATGGCTCTGTTGTAAGTATTTTATTAAAACTCACAGTCAATTCTTTAGTAGTAAAATTATGAAAGGTGAAAACACACAATAACATATTTTCTTCTACATTTTCAGTTATCAATTTCCAAAATTAGTTTTATTGAAGAAATAGAAATACTGATGAATTCAGTTGGACATCTATATTAACCATGAAAAGTAATAAAATATCAAAAAAACATAATACTTTTGGTATCACAAAATTTTATTGATAAATTATAGCATTTTGTTTTTATATTATAGAACTATTAAATATATATTTATTTTTCTATATATCTGTATTAAATAAAGAAAATGTTATTTTTACTCTGATGATATGTTCAGTGATTTGTTCAATAATGATAAGCATTTTTTGGCATGAGTAAGTACACACAAAACTATTCCAAAAAGCGACAGTATTTCAAAGCCAAATTTTTTTTTTTTCAGTGTCCTCAATTGGATTTGCATATGTGCTGGGACTAGGATTTATACAATACATATTTTTTCTACTCTATGTGATTTTTGTTGATTTTATTGGAGCTGCTATCATAGTAGCCACAATTTTCTGGTAAGTTTTATTAATTTTTGTATTGTAAAATGTCTTGGCCCTTCGTTTGACCAATAATTATTTGTGCGAATCTGCTTTAAATGGGGACAAAAATTACTTAGTTAATGGGTGAATGAAGAAGTGGATGCTAAGAGAAATTGAAACCTAAAGCAAGTAATTATAACATTTAAGTGACATTTAAGTTGAAGACTGCACAATTATTCATATTTTTATATTTGTTTGCTACATAATTGCTGGACTCGGAGAACCCCGAACCGAACCCCATCCATGATAAAATATATAATTGATAAAAATACTACTTAGAATGGAAGTAACAACAATGCTTTCTAACATAAAATATGAAATAGGCTGATTTCTACTCTATATTGTATTTATACCTACATCATTTTTTATATAAAACTGTCAACTCCAAAGAAACAAATTTACAAAAGAGGGGACAAGAGGAACAAACAATTGTTATGGAACTGGTTAAAAACATCATTTATGACACCAATTTCTCTAACAGTTGTTATAAAATATGCAGCCTTCAGAAATTAAAATATCATTCTTATGTATCTTCATTTTTGTCCAAAATGGGGATAGCAACTTTACACTTTCAATAGGCAATATTAATAATTTTTTTTACACGTCACATACTCATATAATTTATGATATTGACTGTAGGTGCTTGATGGAATTCCAATATCAAATTTGAATTGTTGAAACTTTGTACAGTTCCACATGTTTTGTCACTGACGACAGGAGTTTCGCCTTTCGGTATCTTCAGACATTCTATCACACGGATGCAACAGAACTGAATATATTCATAGTTTATATTAACATTTTATTTAATTTTTTAGGTATATTACAAATAAATATCTGAGACGAGATCCATTCGGAGCTGATGTTGAGTGGGGATATGCATTTGATGTGCATTTAAATGCCTTTTTTCCGCCATTAACGATTCTTCATTGTTTTCAATTATTTTTCTTTCATAGTAAGATATCTTAATTCATTTTCCTGCCAAAATAATCAATTTAATTAAATTACTTTATTGAAATGAATATCTATGCTGTTATGACATTACTTTTACAGATTTCTTAAGCAGTGGAGGCTATTTATCGTGCACTGTTGGAAATTTCTTTTGGTTAATGGGATTGTTCTACTATATTTACATCACTTTTTTGGGATACAGTTGTAAGTTGACTATATTCCTATCGATATCCATCCAATTAATTGTTTTTCAAGAAGCCTCTTAAAAATGAAAGTGTTAGAAAAAAATCAGGCACATAAGTTGCAAATCAGAATAATTTACTAGGTAACAATGAAGTGAAATGACTGAACAGACTGTTCAAAGGTCCCTAGAAGATGAGTAATCAGCAAAAACATTGCACTGACATCATTTCAATAAGATGATAATTACAGACTTATAGTTTCAAATTTTATTTACAATAGTATTTGATTTGGGTCGCATGAACCAGTATCCATTGATAAGGGTGTCAAATGTTCAAGAAAGACGTCAGGTTGGGAGATAAAATTTGTGGTGAGAAAGTAAAAGCTGCTGAATAGTAATGCATACTTCTAATTGAAATGACAATAGTTGAACAATAACGATCAATCGGTAACTGTGTAAGAACCATAATGCTTTAAAATAGATAAGGGCATAATGAATACAGAGTTATTGAGCATTGTTCTTATGGAAGCGTGATCATGAATAGCTACAATACCAACTGGAAAAAGACGAATGTGAGAATAATCGGTTGCATAATATTGATATACATATATAAAAATTGTTTAATACTAGAACAGTTGAAATAATTACTTCCTTTTTATAAGGCTTCCCAGTTTAACATATGATTTCTTCAGTAAGAAATTTTTGTTGATGATGATCACATTTTCAAGATAAATATAAAATTAGAAATATTCTTGCCATTTTGAACTGATTTTGCAAATTTACTGCAACGTTGCTGACCTATCTTAATTATTTCAGGTTTGCCAATTCTTCAAAACACTAGACTTCTATTGCTGCCACTTCCGTTGATGCTTATAACATATTTTGTTACACTTACGCTAGGTTGGAACATAAGCCTCGCACTTACTAACTTTTATAAATATCGAGTATTGTAGTCATCATTGCATGACCACTTTGAAATCGTCATCGCTATACTTACATTTAGACTAGATGAGATTTTTGTTTTGAATGAGTGACATTGTCTATTCCAAACAACAAATGCCAATTCAATTTTATTATGGTTGTTTTTATAACCATATCAGATTCTTGAAATAAAATAATAATGATCAATAAATTTTGCAAATGCAGAAACATGGTGTATTTTCGTAAAAACAAATAATTCACAAGGCTACAAACAAAGAACATTTTTTAATTTAAATACTAAAGCTAGTTTAAAAAATGTTGCAAATTAATCCTATACAAAAATATCTAATAAATTTTTATAAATAATTGCAGCTTTATCATTTCTTTCTTTTACCCAACAATAAAACTTACCCTCCTTGTGTAAAACAAAAAGAAAATATGGAGTAGGGTTTGTTTTCGGACAAAACATAATATTTGAATAGATTTTTTTATTAATAATTTCAAATATGTATAACCAACTTACCCGGAAAAATAAAAAATATTTCTTTTATCAAATTTATTTCTTTACTTAATTAATTGTGGATATCACTGACATAATGAGAATTTTTGATGAATATGTCACTATACGTAATAATAAATTATCATTAGATTATTATTTTAAATAGTACGTAACTGGTCGTGAAACTAAACTTAATGATGTCTGAAACGGATATGAGTGTTACACTTTTGATTAAGAGCTACTGGAAATTGACTATGAATATTTCCATATCAATGAACACAATTTATAACCAGTATTCGTAAATAGTACGCCATCATGAGAAATAATAATTTCATCGAAGTATAAACTTTGCCTGAAAATATCTAATCGTCATCAAGCACAATAACCTCTGATGTATCAATAATATTCTTAGGCCTGGCAAGTTGTTCAGGTGGGTTGAATTGCAAAGATTTTTTTATTTCTCTCGCTGGTTTTGAATATGTTTCATTTGTTGTCGGTGTGGGTTCTTCACTACTTTTTCCTTGTGCTGTAGACTTAGTTATTGTCAGAGAAGACGGTATCTTTCCAGAATAGGCGGGAGTATCACCAGAGGCATTGCTACTTTTAGCTATGCTCGGATTTTGTTTTTGTCTTTCTGCCAATATTTCTTGCAAAGTTTTCCCGGGGCTGACTCTATGATGGGGCAGAGGCGGTTGATCATGAAGGGTTGCGCTGGCTGTCGTCGTCGTGTTCATGTGTGCCGGCTTAGCGGCACCTGATAAAGTAGGAGTAAGTGACACGGGCGAATGTGCAGTTTTTGGCGGACCCGGATCACTATTGAATCTGTCAAACATTTTTGGAGGAGACGGTACTGTACTTATGGAATTTGACGTTAAATTTGCTTGATTCAATACACTCCTCATAACATCACCTTGAGTTTGCTTCTTTAATACGTATTTTGATTGATTATTGAAATTGGTAAACGGTTGTGGATTTTTCGGGGGGGTTTTATGTTTCGGAGGATATTTAATAAACGATGAAGACGTCTGTTGCCTGCTTCCGGGGATTGATTGATTGGGCGTCTTGGTATTTTTTGCTGCATTAACTGATTTAACTTTTGAAGTGTTCGTGCTTTGGTTATAAATAGGTTTCATCTGTTGTAAATACGCAGTGTCCAAACTGGTAGCGATATACTGACGAATTAGGTCTGTCTGATAAGAACTGCCACTCATGCCAGTGAGACCGGCTAAACTCTCCATGTTCGATACGTAAGATAACGTAGCAGCAGCTTTATCAAAATTGCTCAATGCAGAAAAAAGATTTTGGTCTATCACAGGCATGAAAGGTTGATAAGGATTTGACATATTTGTTTGATAGGGGTTTTTGGGATATGGCAAAGAGTCTGCATTTGGTAAAAAACTACTAGACGGAATAATAGCTGGTTTAGGGGGGGCTGTACGTTTTGCAGTTGCTGGAACTGGAGTCTGAGTGCTGGTTTGAGTGGCATTGGCGGCGATAGAGGCCTGAGCTTGTTGTTTCGTTGTTACGATAAGAGCCTGGCAATGCTTTATACTTAAATCTAACAAATTGCTGGGTTCTGAGACAACTGTGTTTCCTGTTGACAGTTTGTAACACTCAATTAGAAGCACTGAAAATTGTTGACTTTTGGAGGCCACATGCTTCTGCACTTTTTGATAAGCTCTGTAAATATCTAACATGAGACTGGAAAGAGTTTTCTTTTCTGGTTGATTGATTGTGAAATCGGGTCGGCTATTGAATTTTGTCAGCTGAGCTTTCAGAGACCTCACGCACAAAGAAAATGCTTGCTGAGAAAGTTCTCCCCTCTCAGAGTCTCTCAAATATTTTTTTTCAGCATCTGGAGTTCTTTGCAATTGTAAGCACAGGTCTAACAATATTTTATGGTCATCGATTTCCTTCAACACTTCCATAGTGATTAAAACGCAACGACTCATGTGAGATGCGAAACTTCCCGGACGATCTACTTCGCTTGCTGGTATTCTCCAAATTCCATTGAAAAAATTGCTATTCTTTCTTTCACAGAATAATCCTTGAAGTTTACTGCCTGCTCTGCCAGTTATAGATGATAACATTAAATCTCTACATCTTTCCACATTCTTATCTTTTTTGTAATAGAAATGATAGTGGGCGAGTCTGTAAATAGCTTTATAATGCTGGGGAAATCTACTGACACAGTCTTCCAAACTGTCTAGACACATTTTGATGACTTCTTCAATATCCTCTTGCGTCATTTCACTAGGTGTCTTTTCCTCACTGCTATCTGCGCTCGAATCTGAACTGCTTTCTGATGAAGAATCATCCGAGCTGGAATCTGAACTGCTAGAACTGCTAGAATTTTCTCTTGATGTCACAGTATTGGTTGTAGCACTTTCCTGTGATGTCCTCCTGACTTCAGTTTCTATTGGTTTAACGGACTCAGGATTTTCAGTTAGTTCTTGAAGAGCTGGCGTTATTTTAATATCACCGTGATTTGTAGCACCATTAGTATTATCAATATTGTTTTTTGTTTCGTCATTTGGTATTGTTTTAATAGTTTCAACATCCATTGGACTGTCAAAATTACCTTTTGCCAAATTTTCTATAGATTCTTTATCTTTTACAACATCAAAAACATTGGTAGCTTTCTCAACACTTACTTCATTATTACCAGTATCAATTTCTATAATTTTTGGTGTCACACTTGAAGCTTCATTCGACATAGGCTGCACAATGTTTTCTACCAGATAGTCGGTCGTTTTTTGAATATCAACTGGGTCATGCAGTTTTATTTTTTTAGCTTCTTGATTATTTGTTTCATCTTCAGCTATAACTCTTTTCCCTAGAGTAGGTAGATCTACGGCATCAATTTTTTCTAAACAAGCTCCGATGTCGCTGAGAGATTCTGTAACAGTTTCTTTTTCGCTTTGAATATCTTTGGTGATTTTTTTCTTCAATGAAAATGGACCTGCCGAACATTGAGCAAGACAATCTTTAAATGCTTTACCGTCAACCATTGAGATTGTTTTATTTTCATGCTGTTCCATGAATTTTAAAATAGATGCATGGATACGATAATGTATCTCAAGTGCTTCAACAGATAGATTTTGGGGATTATTATAATTAATTTTTGTAGGATAAGTAGCATTGTTTTGTTGCAGAAATTTACCAGCCTTTCCATAATGTTCTAAATATACGTTAGGGGGTTCATTTTTCTTTTCAGATATTTTACCTAACATGTAATAGTGCAGCCAACGTTCATCTTGGGGTCCTTTATCCTCGGTCTCATATTCCGTCATCCATTCTTTATGCGCCGATACAAAGCATCTGTGAGAAGTATCCAGCATGTTTTCTTTCCGATTTTCTAACACTTCGAAACTTTCCATGCTGAGGGATTCACTCGCTTGTTTCAACATACGAGAACAAAAAGAATGCACACCATACACGAAGGCTCCATATTCAATCCAGAGCATTGAGTGCGATGAATCGATTTGAAGAGCCTTTTTAAAACAACGCTCCACTGCAGCTGCCCGGGTTAAATATTCCATTTCAGTTTTAAAAGTTTCGCACGAGTTTAACTTTGTTTCTAATAAGCTGCCTCTTGCCAAAGCCATTCCTGCCCATGAGTCGAATCTATTTTTACTTATAACAATATCATAAGCATAATATTTGAGAGCTTTCACAGTCTCATTATTTTTTAGATAGAAATCAGCGAGAAGATAATATATATCACGCATCTTGTAAGGTAAGTTGATATTTACATCCGGAAGTTTATCCTTTTTACTTTCAATGTAGGATATAACTTCACCACTATAAGGTTGAGGATCACAGACTCCAGGTAGAAGAGTAAGCATTCTTAAAAATAATTGTTCAGTTTCTGATGTAATGGAACCGAGCCGATAGGAGTTAAATTCTGGCATTTCATCGGGTCTGTATAATTCGAATATTTGTTCAGATTGCTTCCAATCAATCTTAAATGGTATAACATTGTGATCTATGAGATAGCGCAGCTTTGTTTTTTTGGATGGATGTCCGAATAAACAAAAAATAATCTGCTCTAAATATTGACTCACCGCTTCGACAACAGAAGACAGTGCAGGTGATCGAAGACGAGGTATGATAGTGTTCAATGTGAAATATAAAAGATAGCCGTTATTATTACAACACCATCCTTTCTTTCCCAGGTAATCGTGTCCTAGGAATAAAATCATCAGAGAAGACGGTATTTCTTCTTTATCCGACGGCTCTTCTTCAGGCGGAGCTTTCTTTACTCTGCCGCAGTCTTCTTCTCTTTGAAAAATAAAATGGAGAATAATCCAAGGTACGACGGTGTCAATCGGCATGTCTTGTGAATTGTTGGCATCGTCCAATTGATGAACAATTATTTGAACAATATCTTGAACCAATCGAGCGATTATCTTTTCAGGTAAAATATCTAAAACCCATCTGCCCTCCTGCTTCAGTATGTGTTCAATACTCATGAGTATTTTCATAACAGTCAATGACCATTTGTTGTATTCAAAGTTCCCAGGCGAAGTCATTAAAAACTGCTTCAGGCTTTCATGAAGGCAACGAATTGCCCAAGTGAAACACTCTTCCGTATTATCGAGAGCCCATAAACTTTCCAGTAAGGTAACCAAGTGACCTGCCCAATCTAAAGCCATCGTCGACCACTCTTGTTTGCTAGCTTGCATTTGGCAATGCTTGAAAGAATCTTGTAATATTGGCAAAACTTCTTCATACTTTCCTGCATTGTAGAGATTCAACACCGTTGCCAGATGTTTATTTCGCTCTAAAGATTTCAACAACTCAACCGCTGTATTTTTGCTGATGATGGAATTTTTTAAAAAGTTTGGAACATGCAGAGAATACGTGTTCCCTTTCTCTTCCATGCAATTAAATTCATCGATGAGATAATAGAGACAATCCAATGCAAACTCCATTTCATCATCAATTAGCAGGGCATGGCACTTGACCCAGAGATATCTTAATGTTATTTTGAGAACATCGCTTCCGAGTGACTTTTTTCTAGAACACAAAATCTTCATGAGATCGATTAGTTCCGGATCTATGATTCCTTTGCAAGTTGGATCTTCAGTGACTTTACTGACGCCCAATTCCAAATGAACCAAATTAATATTGACAAAAATTTTTAAGAGGTCATCATTGTCATACCCGAGAGGTGGGTCGGAATGTTGCTTAGCGCAAAGATTAGCAGTCATGTAAACATCTCCCAGATTTGAGGGCCAGACTGTGTCCCAAAGTTTTGACATTATGATGAGGAACTCATCGATCATAGTTATTATATCACACTGGGATTCAACATATTTATCTATAAAAATTTGAACATCTTTCTCCTCTTTGTCAGTATTAAAATATGCTCCATTCACTTCTGGATTGCTGTCACTGAATACAGGTAACGAGTTGGATGCAGTTTTCTCTTTCTCTTCAAAGAGTTTATACAGATCCATAGTATCTAATGAATCTTCGCCTTTAAACTCTTTTACTTTCTCTTGCTTAAGCTCATCAGATAGCAAATTTTGAGGAAGTAGCCGTTTCAACGCATCATAAATAGTGTCATCGACCCGATCAGGACGATTAGAAGCTTTTTTACGGGAAGACCGTCTCTTGGAACACCATTCCCACTGCTCCAGAAAACTGAGAGAGCTGCCTCTCCGACGGCCAACATTTTTTCTTACATCTTTACCTTCATTGCAAGATTTATTCACTTCCTGATTCTGCTCAGTTTCCGCTTCAGGTTTCTCAGCATCGCAAGCAACTTTTTCAACATCTTCATTTTCAGGTTCAACTTTTTCTACGTCGGTCTCCATTTTTTCATCTACTGGTTGCTCAACATCTTCAACAGTATCATTCACTTCAGTCATATCCACCTCCGTAGTCTCAATTTCGATGGCAGGTTCAGCAGTCTTATCTTCCGTCTGACGAATAGTCACAACGCAAGCGTGACTCAACTTATTGTCTGATATATACTTATGCATGTCAATTAAAGACTCACCGACACTTAGCCAAGTCAATTGAAGAATCGGTTTATGTAGAGGCAACACAGGAAGCCGAGTCACTACTAGATTATCCAAAATCTGTTTAGTATATATTTCATTAATAGAAAGGGCTTGAGACAACAATAAATCACATTCCTTTCCACAGATGTTAGCGTCCATATCGGGTGTCCATTTGTAGATTGGATTTATAATTGAAAGATATTCTCGTATATATGGATACTCGGAAAATATGTGTTTTCTGTACACCCTGCCACGAAGATATTCTGGATCCATTTCGAAAGCAAAGTATATATTAGATATGCAGGCGTTATATTCACCTAAGCCCAGCAACACAATGATCAGGTTGTCGCGACATGGCCAATGTTTCGAGTTGCAGTCGACGCCTCGTTGAAAAGCAAACAATGCCAAATCATATTTCTCACTTTGCAAACATAATTTTCCAAGTCGAAACCAGAGCGTGACATCTGAATCGTCGAGGGAGGATGCTTCCAAATATGCTTCAACGGCTGCTTCTTTATCCCCTAATTGAGCTGAGAGGGAAGCCACATTTCGATAACATAAGTACTTTAGATTCAAAAGTGGTCTGGAGACGTGTTCTTTTATTTCTGGCTTTTTTATATTATCTAATAATTCAGTATCAAGCAAATCTTTTAAAAGTTGTAAAGCGTCTTTTAAGTTACCTTTCTTTTGTAACTCTAGAGTTTTGGCATATTGTTGTAAAGCTATTTCTTCTAAAGCTTCTTTTGTTACCTCTTCTTCAGATTCACTATCCTCATCCGTTTCTTCATTTAAAGCAGTTATACGAATCATACTGGAATAAATTTGAAAACATTAATTAAGTTTTTGCAACAAACCTACTTAATTGTGGTGCTGATAAATATATTGTTTTTTTTTTAATTAACTGATGGTTGTGATTCCAATAATTCTAGACTAAATTATGAAATTATCCGTGGATTAAAATCAACGTAAGTAATGATTATTCTCTTTTATATTCTTTTAATACAAAAAAAAAATTACCATATACATTTTTATGTATATAGAGCAATTCGACAAACACAATTATATATATTGAAAAATATTAATATAATAGGTATTAAAGTAATCTAGACTTACTTGAGTCAATTACGTTTTGCGGCGAAATATATCTCATCTAAGTTATTGTTGAATTTTGACATTTGATTGAACTTTTCTTAATAAAATAAGTAGTTGGCTATTAAATACAAGATTTTGTTGACCATATACCGGCTTACACCAACTAACGTTTGCTTTCAATACTAATCCATGATTTCACAGAGCATTTAAATATTGAAACATCCATTCAAATTATTTTGAATCTAATGACTTATTTATTTCATTTTTTTCAAAATACTAGAATGATAATAATTTTAGGACTTTAATTTTAAAATGGTACCACACATAGATAAATAAGTCGATAAACTGTTGCTTTTCTTGAAATTGCCAAGCTAGAAACATTCCTACATTTTAGGTAGAACATGAATTTTGGATTATTATAAATTATTGCTAAAAATAATTATTATTATTTAGTAAACTTTAAATTTTCAAATTATGCAAAGCCAGATTTCAAATGTTATGAGGCCAATTCATGAAATTTTATATCATGATTTGTCTTAGAGCATAGTCAATTTATTTGCACTTTTATGAAATAAAAAATAAATCTAAAGAAAATATACTTAAAAGCTTCAACACAAAACAGAAAACTATAACCAGTCAATAACATGGAAAAAATAACAGTTTTATTTTTGATAATCGTTATTTTATTTATTGCAGCCCAGTACTGCTTATTTGTTAACTTATTTACAATTTGTAATTATCTTTCATTCTATAATAAAAGCCTAATGTTTTATTAAATAATGATAAAAAGAGAAATCCAATATACATAATTTATTTGCAGCTAGATATTACAAATGTAGAATTAATATTATTGTTAACAAATCCTCAGCTTCTTTCCAAATGCACTGGAATGCTACAACATTTTCTGAACGTGGGAATGCAGTAACTGTGTATGGCAATGCCAACTTCCTTTTATGTCATTCTTGTTTAGTTTTTGTATTGTTAGAGTTTTATTTTAGCGTTTCAAACCTTTTTATAATGTCACGACAAGGAGAAAGACAAAATTACGCACAGACATATAAGTTAGTAGTTGTCGGTGGAGGAGGTGTAGGAAAATCTGCAATAACTATTCAATTTATCCAAGTAAGTCGAACATCTGTAGGTTATGCAAAAGTTACGCCCACGAAAATTTCTTCATCCATTTATTCTTTTTGTCACCAGACCACTTAAATAGTCGACAAATTCAAAATCAACCTCGGTAAGTTTGGCTTTTCGCCAATATAGAAGACTTCTTATCAATGTTGTGTTTTTCGTAGCTACACATTGCCCAAAATAGGGTCTGACATACTGATTTCAAGGTCTCACATAATTTCATTAAACGCCTAACATTTTGCCGCCCACCGTTTCAATTTTATTGAGAAATGACACTGGTATTTGCCCATCGCAGAATATCAGACATGTACAACATTTGGTCTAAAAATGATTCAGTGCACTTGTTGACCACTATGTATTGTTTGGTTTTTCTCTAATGTTATTTATAAACATGAGTGATTCATGGAAATGTTTTACTCAAACGTGAGATAATTTCTGCAGCCATCTCTATATCAGACATGCTTTCATTTTTAACAAGGATAAAATAAGATTCTTTGTAAACTTAAATAGTTTTCATAATTTTATATACATACCTGGAGAATATGTTATTGTAAGGAAGATATTTACAAAAATTCAGAGTTTATATTGAAAAAACGTCCAACTAGAAATAACAATTTCCATAAGCAATGTATTAACTGTACACAAAGGAAAACTTCAATTAACATGTCAAAAAATACATGATAGTCACAGTGAAGTTTTCAGTATTCAGGTGTGGAATAATACCATGGAGACAGTCCAATGTTGCAATTGCTCATGTCCTGCCTGCCTTAGTGTGCCTCTTTTTATTACCTTTATGGTTTATGCCTTTATGGAGCGGTCGCCTTCCAAGAAGAAATTCAGAGATGATGTGTTGCCCTGCCAACTTTGTTTGATTTACTTCAAAACATTCAAACAGCAATCTTTTGTTGTTATGAATTTTTTTTCTGAACAAAATATGTTTTATTAGCAGATATAACATAGGAAGAAAAAATCAGAACCTAAATTCCGGGCAAACCTGTTGTTGGTAAATGTTTTTATGCTAAAAAAATCATTAATTTTCAGAGCTATTTTGTGACTGACTATGATCCAACTATTGAAGACTCTTACACCAAACAATGTGTCATTGATGATGTTCCCGCGAAACTCGACAGTGAGTATTATTTTTAAAACCACAAAGAATAAAAAAGTGGAATTATGGTGACAATATTTTAAATCTGCTTTTCTGGGAAAACACCTCTGATAGTACACTGAGAATGTTTGCAGTAATCCTCAAATTAATGATTATGACATCATTATTTAATTATACATTTTCATACTGTTTGGTACATCATAATAGGACAACTGTAGATTAGTTGTGATTGAAAACTTCATGCACAATATCAAGGTTGGACCTTGACATTGCCTCCAACGTCATTCACAATATCTACAACTATGATTGTTCAAAATTTTAATTAATTAATTTGTCAGGATAATCGAGTTGACAAACAAAATCATGCAAGTGATGTGATTTCTTTTTTGTAATTGAGCAACTTGGCCATATTTTTTTGAGATTTCGGGAACCACTGCAGCGTAATTTATTATCTTTTTAGTTTTGGATACTGCGGGACAAGAGGAGTTCAGTGCGATGCGTGAACAATACATGAGGTCTGGTGAAGGTTTTCTCCTTGTTTTCTCGGTGGCAGACCATGCTAGCTTTGATGAAATGTACAAATTCCATCGGCAAATTCTCCGCGTCAAGGACAGAGATGAATTTCCCATGATGATTGTTGGAAACAAATCAGATCTTGAACACGAACGTTTGGTAAGTGTCTACTGTTATATTGTAATATACGTCATAAATTAAATATGGATTGAATGTCATTGTATCAAAAACTACAATAACCAAATGTTGATAAAGGAAAGAGGCTTAAAAACCATGCATGAAGTGCCATAGCTTAATACTTTTCAAATCTTGGTTGCTTTAGGTTCCTACAGAAGAAGCAAAACAATTAGCTGTCCAATTAAAGATCCCATATATTGAATGCAGTGCTAAGCGTCGAGTCAATGTGGATCAAGCATTCCACGAACTAGTACGAGTTGTCCGACGCTTCCAATTGTCAGAAAGACCGCTTCTTAAGCACAATGACAAAAGTAAAGGCAAATCCTCCAAATGCTGTCTTATATAATAATATTCAAATGAGACATTTCCCTAAAAACTTACACGAGGATGCATGTCCACTGCTCTATCAAATTTAAAAATGCTGCTTTTGAGCGAATAACAATTTCATATTGAGCAATACATATAATGTGCTTACAGTCAGTCAGCCGAGGTGTGTTTTATTTAAAGGGAGTTTTGCCATACCTATACTACCTATACTAATAAATTATTCTTTCTATTCTGTATATGACAAATATGAATACTCATCAGCTCTTGTAGCAATTACCTTTCTAGACAAGGTATTTCAGTATATATTTTTATGTTGAATGTAATCATGCATCTGATAGCTTTGTGCAAAATCATCAATATTGAATTATTTATAACCAGTGACAAAAATCATTCTGTATGGAAATCATGCACTTGATATTTCCATTGTTCAAGCCTACGCTGTAAAAATTGCTAATATCCATCCAGATATATCCAGACATATTGGTTGATTAGCTACAATTTAAGGAAATGTCTCTATTTAAATATCCACAAATGATATTATCATATAAAATATATTGATCACGAGTCATTATGGTTTGCAGGTATATTAGCTGAGCTTTAATTTTGTTATTTTTCATTTCGGATTTATTTGTAACAAAAGTTTATGCATTTTAAAAAATGAGAAATTACTTTTAGATCAGAAAGAGATACTATATAATGCTTTCGCAAATAATTGATATCTCAAATCTCGTTACAAATAAAATTGTATTATTGGATTGTTATTTTATTTTTTTGAAAAAAGCAATCTTTTATTTAATTTTATATCAATGTTATTAAAAATTTGAGGCATTATTTTATATTTATGTATTTTTTTTTTTTACACTAAAATTTGCATATTCATTATTCATATGTATTTTTCTTTACTTTTTTTCAATCAGTAATTTTACTGGCCATAATTATTATGTGATATTGTGATTCAAATATACCAACAGTTCAGAGAAAAAATAAGAGAGTTAATAATTACGACACTGTATTAAGAATTTATATACTACACAACTGTAATATATAAACTGAAAAACTTACCAGAAGGTAATTAAAAATGTTTTCTCTTTCCAGAAGTTTTTTGTTTTCAAAGAGAATACCTTTATTGAATAAGATGTGTGAATAAATTGGCATCATTATTTTTCATCTTTATTTTTATGTTGATTTCAACTTACAAATATAAGCTTTATATATTGAATAGTTTCAAAAAAATCTCTAAAAAGTTACGGTCAGCAGAATTTTATTTTCTTTAAGAAAAATTAAATGACATACTTATTTTTCACTCTACGGAGTGTATGTCACATCAGTTCTGTTTGGTTAAATCATTCCATGCGTATTTAGCCCGGTTTTTATTACTGTTTATAAATTGTATCTAGTTTCTTAGTTATTTTATTGTAATTTATAAAATGCACAACCAATCTTACATACATACCCCATTTATGATTATGCATTATATTTTTTTATATTATCCAACATACATTATGCTTGGAATAATGATGACTTTCATGTTTCTGTTATTTATAACACTGACTTCGTAGACTAAGTATCCGGGAGCCATGCAGGTCTCTAGGATCTATTTTAACCATGGAGCTTTCTCACGTTTTCTATTCTTCAAAGGTTGCTTTAGGTGTCATTACTTTAGGACTGCATAACACTTAGATGTTATGTTGATCTGTTATCGTGATAGAAATCAAATCAACTTTCAAAATAAGTTCTTATTTCATTTGTAACCTCTTACTAATACATATCGACTAAGATAGCATAAAATTGTATAATGTGTTCAAATTAACTGATAAATGGTATCTTTCTGTTTGTTGAATGTTAGCTACTATTCCCATACTCTTGTCGTCTGGCAATCTTAGACTATTGTTAATCACATGGAAAGGTGTAGTCTTCCTTGTGCTTCCTTATCAAAGTGGAAAATCATTTTCACTGACATTTAAGGCCTATCCGTGTAATAACATTTGTAAATTTTCTACTACACAAGGGCGGGGTGAAACCTCTCCAGAGTGAAAATACTTTATTTTATCAAAGTGTTTCTGATAAGTGTTCACAGGGAAATTAAATACATATTTCTTAAGATATAATAAATTATAGAGGATTTTGTCAATATTCTTTTCATATGCATTTTAAAAATAAATACAACTGAATGGTTTCATTCATATTTTACTATTACAATTAGTATTTCAGAATTTCAGTATAGAAATGTTAAGCTTGCTAACAAGAATTAGGTTATTCGAAAATGAAAAATACGTTAAAATGTTATCAACTGTAGATACTAGTTCAATTATTTTTGAACATGAAAAACTTATTTTGTGTAATAAAATCTTGAATTTTAATTATCTGCTTTGAAGTATTGTTAATATATATTGCTTTTATTATTGGTATAGCCTTTGTATCAGAAATGTTTTAGTGAAATCTGTCATTCATTCTGAAAATTCTGAAGTGGTATAGATTTACATTAATTTTTCAATAACATTCTGGCTATTTATTTGATACTATTATGTATTGTATATATATTTTTTACTATAACACCAAATTTGCATTATGTATTTACACATCACAATTATGTTTTCAAATGCTGCTAAAAGGTGCTACAGTAGATATATATTTTGCTATCTAAAAACAAGGCTTTAATGTTACGTAATAAAATTATTATTATAATAATGCAAAGGTGCCAAAATCTTGTTAGCTTTGGCAAAACTCGACATAAACTAAAACTCAATTATAAGAAGTATTTTTCCTGCGGTGTAAAGTGTTCTGGTCTATAAAAATACGCTTTCAATTCTAATTGGAGGAATAGTCACTTGTAATTTTATTTTTGAGTATAGTTACAAACTTCTCCAAAGAGAATAGAATTTTTTTCTCTATTGAGTCATACACCGCTTTTGTATATCTCTGTCAGGACTTGTAAAAGCTTCATAGATATTTTATTTGACAATAAAATTGAATCAAAAAACTAGTTCCAGTTAATATTAAATGAAAGTGCTTTAATAAACTTATAAATTAGAATTTAATCTTAGCACCGTTTTCAGCTTTCGATTTGTTTCAATATCAGTTGATACATATGGATCTTTTATAAGCACCTACTTATTTTCATTTCACGTATTTCATAAGTTTAAAGTATGTCTAGTTGTATGACTATTTATCGCTTATTGTTACTGACCAATTTGTACAGTGCAGAAGCAGAAAGTTGAATTGTAAATTTAAAACAAATTTTCAATGCTGATATAAATGAGACATCTTGTTCAATTTAAACCGCTTAGAGTATTTACTAGCAAGCTACAGTATGGGATTAAACTTTCTAAATATATAATAAAATGCATATCACTCAAGTGTAATAAACATCTGATAAATTTATAGCCTTAACCATTTTGTAACGTTTCTAAAAACCTGTATGTTTTGTTGAATTTCAATATAAATAGGCATAATTATAGAAAATAACAAAAGTTTTGATTGTTTGGTCAAAGATATAGATTAAAATCAAATAGCCAATATATTGAACCGAGTTATTTAACTAGATTAAATAAATCAAATTGTTTGAACTACACATACAAAAACAACTTCGAAGGAATAATTTTTTGAATTAAATTATTCTAACTAATTTCTTGTCACCGAAGAAGTTCACTGTTTTGATGCACATTATTGCAGTTTTATTTTATTTCCATTAAAAATTAAAAACAAAAAAAAAACTTAACCTGCATTTGTTATGGCTTTACTGCTACAACTTATAAAAATAAAGCTTTCGATATTTAATCCACTTATATTCAATGTTATTTTTATACATATTTTTTCTAAAGGTGGCCTTACTTATTATACTTTTTTATAATACGCCAATAATTGAGAAAACCAAAAGTTTAGGAATCAAACCAAATTTTTTATAAATATGATGTAGATTTATTTTTGTTGGTTGATCATAATGGTATAAATGTGAAATGATGTGTATAAATTATGTATACAATGAAACGATTAACAAAAAATAAAGTAATTAAAACTATTAAAAGGAGTTTTATTTATTATTTACTTTTGAATACAATGTTTCTTTACACCTATGATTCATGGTCATAGCTTTTGAACCAAATTGAATTCAATAAAATTAGCATAATTGCTTAGTATTCACCATACACAACTCCTGTTGAAAGAATACCTACTTGTCTCTAGTGCAGTATTTTAATGTTCAAAATTAAAACCTGACATTTGAATCTCCATATCTTTTATGAGTACGGTTTGGATCAAGAAGTGATAACTTTGACAATATTATTAAGTTTTTAATTGATCACATGAGATGTTGGCGGCTTTATTTCCAAGGTTGTGAATGAGAAAATTACACAAATGATCTAATAGAATGGTGGCCTTTATTCTTATTTAATTTAAACTAACCTATCTTTTTATAAGACCTTTTCCTCATCAATTTATGCATGCAGGCACAAAAAATATTAACAGTGAGAAAATATTTACTCAAGTAGTCCAAATTTTAGGCAGCAAGGCATGAACTTCAAACTAAAACAATGCAGACTGGCATATAATATATTGCAGCCAATAAATAAATAGTGATACAATATAGCAACACTGTGGTTCGAACTTGCGTGAGTAATTGAAGTTTCGATGGGGTCGAGTTGGAATGAAATTTCAAATAAAAATAAAACAAACATTTCAGATGTTCAATGAATTTACTAGATCCACCAATAATGTAATAAATGTAACATTTCAATATTTCGGAATATATTTACAGTTAAAAGGAACACCTGTTTTACATTTACACCGGTAGTGTTATAAATAGACATGATACATATTTTACACTGTGTCTACAAGAATGGATTGCATAGCTCTATTATTGGTAAATTAGTTCTTGACAGCCAACGCTCCGAGGTCAGCAATACATCTGTTGATGGTTTCCTTTTCTTGATCGGGAGTGATAGACTTGAGAACATTGTCAACGATCCATGAAACCATGTGCTTCTGGGTGATACGGCGATCAACGTTTTGTGTCTCAAGCTGGTAGTCAAGGCGGCGCTTCACCTATAAAAAAATAATAGATTATAAAACATAAGTAAATTTTGAGAATAAAATGCTAACACTTGTTGGTCATGCAAGTTTTATATTTTCTCCAATCTAAATAACTGTTTTTTTTATTTTTTTGTAGAAATGAAAGATACATATTTTTGTGTGTAAGAAACAATTGGGGCATATTGTTTACACCAATGATCATCATTAGATTAACATTTTAAGCATTAATATGTTTTTCAATTAATTAGATTGATTAACTTTGTGGGAGTTCATTTTTATATGAAACTGATAACTTTGTTATAACATTTAAAGTGTTATTAAATGCGATCAGTATTTCAGGTTGTGAATAAAATCTGCATCATACAAAAAGCACACAAGATTTCTCTTTCCTGCATACAATGTTTTAAGCATTCGCGTCCATTATATACTTGAATTAAGAATCAAACAAGTTAAAAAATGGTGTTAATGCTGTAAGAAAGCAAACATTTACTGATGCATTTTCCATCTGGTAGAAGAAAGATCAATAAATATTATGAAAATTCCGATTGAAGAGTGAAACCAAAACATTTTACTGTTACTTGTACAGGGTATATTTTATTTATGTTTAATTCTTAACCTCTTGGTATGTTGACATGAGACGTTCCCGATAGGCAGCCTCAAGTTGAAGAAGGATATTTTCCTTCTTGGCTTCGATGAGTAAATTCTGACCCTCAGCTCTCCATTGCTCTTTCTTTTCATTGGTGATGCCATCTTCGAATAATTTAATTTCTTGTGTGCGCCCTTCATTAAATTGTTCTTCCATAGTCTGTAAAAAATCAAAATGATTACTCAAATTTATTATTCAATAAGCAAATGGGGTATCTTATCAACAGAAGTTATTTTACAAAAGGTGGATGGTATTCAGTCACTCAATTTTTTGGAAAAGTATGCCGCTACATAGGTGGGAGAGAATGTAACCATCACTAAAATCAATTTATGAAAGTGTCTGTGTACTGAGGTTTGAGCTTGTGAACAGCAATTCAGGAGTATGACATTGTAAATTTGACTACAGATCTGGTAATAATGAATCAATAAAAAAATTGACTTAAATACTTATTATTGAGAAAAAATTTGCACACCAATAATTGAAGAAGTGAAATAAAGGCCTATGCATATAATTCCCAATCTTCGGGAAGAGTATACAATTACAGCTAATATTTTAGCCTTACTATTTTGGAGGCTAGATGCTATAAGCATAACAGTACTGATAATTTCCCACAGAAAGGGAGAAAAGAGTTTTCCAGAGTATTTAACATTTTTACTTTCATTATAAATAATATTTTTTTAATACAAATACGAGTCAGTATTGTCAGGACGGTGCTAAAAGACATACAGATTTAATATACCATATAAGAGATGACGATATGGGTTCACTACATTTACTAGGCATGTTTATGCAAAAATATATTATATAAACATTCATTTAGGGGCTGAGTGTTCACAGTTATCCACCAACTTTTTCCATGAAATATAGAATCATCAAAAAATGAAATTCAAAAATATATTTTTCAACTTATATTTTAAATTCAGCACCTATTTCAATGGGTTGTACTTTGAAGTATTTAAAGATCACCTTGAGGAAAAATCTTCGCGATACACAAAACATAATAATAGTCGTATGTCGACTGTGAAATTAGCAAAACAATTTCTTCAAATTCTAAAAAGTAAATATATTTTTTGCTTACATCAACTTCCTTGTCAATATATGCGGCTACGGAAGGTCCAAAAGTTCTGATACCATAAACAGCCATAACGGCGATGGCAACACCAGTGTAGAACTCATGCTCACAAACATAAATTTCCTTGCTGAGGAGGTATGTGGCCAAACCAGTGCCGAACATGTATGGTCCAGTCACACCAGTTTTCTTGTGGAACAATGTGAACCTGAGAAATTTAGAATATATTAAAATAATATAAATGCATTCATATAATATTCATGTATGATGATATTAATATGTAATTTTCAATTATTAAAAGGCAATTCCTTTTATAAGTAAATTTATAAAATTACTCAAGATTCAGTTGGCTTCAACCTTAAATTTGGAACTTTCGGTGATAGCTAGAACAATTTGTAAGCAATCAAATTTATGTATACATAATGGAGTACTTTAAAGCAAAGGAAGAACAATGGTTGAGATTATCCATGTTTTTCAATTATCCATATGACCCCTCCCAAAATAAGCCTAGACTATCAGGAATTTACTGTATGAAACAAAATGAAAAAGTAGTATTGCGAAACTGAAGAGCTATGAGAAATTCAAACAATGATTATTTATTGTTGAACCCATGTACTTATAACTAGGGAAAACTGTCTGACGAAAGTAAGAAATTCTATTAGTAATTATTTTTGAGTAGATTTGAACACATACATGAATATAAACGCTGACACTGTTGGGTCAATTCCCAAAATGGCCGGAGGGTCACCTGCCAAGATTCAGACTATCGACTGAAAGGACTGGGATCCCTAGGATCGCAATTTCAATCAAAACTGTTAATTTAGGTCAGGGGTAATCAACCTGTTTCCTAACGCCCACTAATAATGGGTGTTTCAGCATTCAGGGTGGGTGGTAGATGTTTTAAAATGAATTAAACTTATGTCCTACTTTCCAAATCATCATTACTATAGAACCGGTGGGCGGTTAGAAAATTTTACTACTCACAGAGATAAAAAGTGGGCAGTATTTATAAAGAGGTTGAATACCTCTGGTTTAGCTTATAAAATTAATCGGTATACATGGAATGCAAACAACTACATATAATATTAAACTGGATGATAAACCATCAACACCAATAGCCAAAAACTGCATTACAAATAAATATCTCAAATACTGCATATATTTTTCATGCGCACAATTTCATTTTAAATAATCGTTATAAATATCACAACGCTGTGTCCACATTTAAATAAATTGTACATTAGACTGTAATTAAATTGAAAATCTTGTTTTAGTACAGATCTCTTTATATTACCATTCTTCTGGAACAAAGCCCATGCGCACTTTTCCTGGTTCTCCACGCACAGGTCTTGGGAAGTTGATTAAATCACGTTCTCCGCTTGAACCAGATGATCCACGAACGGCAACTGCCATTGGGCAGAATTTCTGACCTGCAAGAGACAATTTTTCATTATACATAGGGTTTGTTGTCATTAATACGCTTCTTAAATGCCTAAGCCAAGTGCATCTCTTCCTTTAGTATAAACAGTCACAGAATGGAATACACAGCTATGCTCGAGAATCAAAATTAAAAATAAGTATTAAAATTTCTTGTAAACATTAACTTGACACGAACAATTGGAATAGTCTGTTGGCCAAAACGTTATTTGGTTCATTCAAAGCAAAAGTGTTGTAACTTTCAAGTTAAGAAGTGAGAAAAGTCACTTTTATAGGTTATTTGTGATATCTTGAAATATGGAAAATAAATTAAAGTAGATCTATGGTTACGGCTAAAATATGGAGCAAATGTGTATTTATCAAGCAATTTCGCCGGCTAACCATTGCCCGTTCTTTTGATACATGTCAAAATTATAATTTTACTACTGATTACATAAACTAGGGCAGTATATGTACTATGTTATTGCTGCCGCGTATCCTATATTAAATAGATGTATTTTTTTTTCTTTGAAATATGATTTAAAATTAGGAATAAATTTAAATATTTCACTTACAAGAGCGCTGAGCCACCCGAGACAACATTTTTAATTTTTATCTGAATCTGAAGTCGCAAGTGGACTTTTCGGAATGGTCGCCGAATCGTGTACAAATAAGACCAAAGTGAACACTTACGAATTAAAATTAAATGACTTTTGCTATACAGCAAACGAAATGTTGAAAAAAGTATACATATTTTTAATAAATCTATTGAGAGATTTTCTTTCCAATTTTTCATATCATAATAATATTTTTTAACATTTTATTTGAGTAACGTAGTCTACATATGATATTGCGCTTTGTAGCGTTATTTAAAACGTCAGTCTGTGTATATTTATGCAATTTTTTATGTGAATTCAAAAAGATGGGTCTATGTTCCTCATGCTTAAGAGGATCTTCATCGGATGCAATTATCCCAGATCTGGTATTGTATTTTAAATTAACAAAATATTCAAAATGCACTAAATAGAAAATAAATATCGTCATTCAGTTATGTTGGCTTTCATGGTTTTATGTTTTGCCGCTGTTTTCGTGACTCTTATTATCGATTTTGAGTTAGTTTTTTTGGTTGTCCCAGGAGAGGTCCAGACTAGCAGGCTCTGGGCTCACATTGAGTTCCAGCATATTGTTGTGATATTGTGAAAGAACAAATTTGAGCTCTCAAAAGCTCTCATTTTCACTTTGGAGGAGTAAAATCTGCGGCAATGATAACTATGATATATTTGAAGGTATATATTACGATCTATGCATTAATTAATAAATGGAAATAATCGTATAGAAAATTATTGAAAAATAACAGATGTAACAGACAATTCGAAGATTTTTTTAAAATTCATTTATTTCTCCAGTCTATAAGTTACTTAAATCAATTAAATATTTTTCATATTCACATTATCGCAATATTAATTTTAACATATTTCAGTTAATTGCTGTTGTATTAGGACACAATAATTATATGTACTGGCGGCTAGTGATTATAGAAACAGATGGGGCAAGAGACCAACATTTTTTTCCAAACTCAACTCAAATAATATAAACATCTATTTTAGAAATATTCCCACAATTGTGGGTGTGCTAAAAATGCACTTTTATTATTCAAAATATTTGCCTTTCCATCAAGAAGTGGCAGTTAAAACAATATGTCACGCTATGTTAGTCGTTGGGCTCTCAAGTCAAATTATTACCTTTACGTAAATTTTCAAATCTAGATATTTTGAATATTTCTTTTAAGTTATTGGTAGTGCCTGGCCTCTGTGACCCCTAAAGGCAAGCCAACACTGATTATAGGCAACTTTAAATGACTAAGCTGTGGGCTGGTTTAAATTTTGTCTACAGCTAGGTTTATTTTTTTTTCAAATAACATATGCTAATATTTCAATAGGGTTAAAATCAAGCCGTGTGACTTAAAAATTATTAATATTTCCACACAAAAAGAGAATGAAGAAAATGGGCATATTTCATTAAATATAAAAGAAATACTGTGGAATTACAATTTTGATTAAGTGCAAAAATAGTTTTATTTAAATATAATGATGCCTATTTCTGTACCATGATTTACTGTTATAGCTTTTAGCATTCAATAATTAATAATTTCAGGAGACGCGTCGTCGTCGACAGATGGAAGCAGCTGAGAAGCGAAAGCAGGAGAATGAAAGTCGCGGAGTGAAAGATATTGAACGCTTGCGTCGTCAACAGCAGCGTCAATTAGACATGGAGCGCCGGCAGGATGAAGCTGCTAGACAGGATACTAACCCACCCACTCTGAAGGTATAAATGTTCCTGCAATTTTTCCTTCTTTTCTCTTTTTAATTATATCTTTGTCTCAATTTCAATCTAAAATTATTTACTGAATATTCTTTTATCTTATATATCTCATTGCCAACGCTATTATAATTTTATTGTTTTGGTAACAAACTGATTAAAGAATTACATGCGTTGGTTGCAAATGTATTTCTTAATGACAGGCTGCTTGTTTTCAAAGCACCAAAAATGTCAAATCTTATTACAAACATACTGTTTCTACTATTAAACTTATGTTTTGTTAACCTTACATTTGGTATTAATATTATTACATTGCACAATAGTGTTTCTATTTTCAATGTCATCTTTATAAAACACACAATATATTTAGATCTAGATTTATTTGAAAAATTTATAACCATATTTTCAACAAAATAAAAAAAAAACCTAATATATTTCTTGACTAGATCTATATTTATTATTTTTGGTCGCATTTAGGCCAGTGGCTGCAATATAATGGCAGATGTGAACAGATTTTGTTAATTTTATTTGTTTTTCAAATTCATTTATTTACAGTGGCAGACCAGCGCCTAATTTTGAAGATACCACGATTAATGCTGATGACAGACTGAGTAATAACAACTGATCTATTATATGGATACTGAAAAATCTTTAACTCATCGTCAGTACCCTCATATTTTGGAATTCACCGAATTTCTGTGTCATCTACATGAAGGATTTAATTAGACATAATTGATGTCTAAATGCATGCATAAATTATTAATGTTTTATATTATATGTCTTGTTCATTAATCATATAACCATTTAGTGAACTATAGTTTCATTAATACTGATATTTCACTCAAAAGTCTTATGAATTATTATTTAAGAATATTTTGTACCATGGACATATTGCATTGCGCGATAAGTATCCATTTAAGGAAGTGTTATATTTTGTAATTTTTATCCTTTCATTATTTAGTGGCACTAGTTTCCAAAAACTTTTCTTTGAATTGCTTCAAATTAATCAATTCTGTAGATATTCAGTTGCTAAATGATAGGCTTAAAGCTACATTGATTTGGTGTGTATTTTGTGAACAAGTGATATGAATAGAATCTGCCCTCTCAGAATTTTTGATTACGCGTATTATATGTTCAGTATTTTGACAATACCTGATTTAAAGTAATTAGCCAAGTAAAATGTAAGTTTCATTGTACTCTTTTTCAATTAGTGAAGACAAATTGAAACTCTTGAAATGATAATAATAGACAAAGCTTTATTTCACCGATAATCAGCTGACACGATATAGTGGTTGTGGCTGTTGATTTAAAGCATACGAACAAATAACTGGATGATTTAGCAATTTTCAAATTTGGTTGTTCAATTCAAAATTCGCTGTATCCAGGTTTTATCATATATTCATAATTTACTGCAAGAATTTTTACTGAAACAGTTCAGTCTCTATCCTCTGTAATATTCTATAAATGTGAGCATTCAGAGTAGAGACTTATTACTTTTAATTATTACACACAATAATGCGAAAACAATGATCAATCTGGAAAGAATATTACTTATTATTTCATGTAATAATTAATTTTTGAATTTCAAAATGTATTGCTGAAAATTTCAATGAAATGTTTCATTATTACTTTTGAATAAACTCCTATAAGTTATTACTTCCAAATCGGGCCTAAATCTTTGTTGAACTTGTTACTTTTTTTTTTTTTTTTTTTTTTTTTTTTTTTTTTAAATAATAAAAACACATTTTTTTAGTACTTATTTCCACAATATATTTTTTGATCAGGACCGGTTTCGCTCATCGCGAGCATTATCAACTGATAGAATACAATTTTTAACAAGTCTATTTATACAAAACAAAAAATTAATTTGAGTTAATGGTAGCAGGTGTACAAAACCATGGGTACAAGAACTAGAACAATTTTGTCTTTCGTGTTAACTAACATTTTAAGTTTAAGTATTTTAATATATATATTTTAGTATAATACATTTTAAGTATTTAATTTTAATTAATATTTTAAGCCAAAGTGGTATTTATCTTCTAAAATGTGATTCCAGTGAGGCTAGGTATATTGGTCAAACAGGAAGATCCTTTCATACTAGATTTAAGGAACATTTAGCTTGTGCCAAAAAAGGCGATGAGATTTCTACTTTTGGAAACCATCTGTTTCAAAATAAACATTCATGTGATTTTACTATAAACTACAAAATCCTGTATTTCAATAACAAATCACTGAAATTAGATAAACAAGAAATCCTTGAAATTAATCGATATAAATTGTTGCCTAATTCTAACCTTATAAATGAACAAACTACTTTTGCGTCGTCACTATTGTTATATTCATTAAATTAGATTAATAAATATATATTTCATATAATTTTTTTTTTTTTGAAAAATGATATTGCCTCCTTTTACTTAATTTTTTTACAGAAAATATTGAAACGCCCTTGACTGACCATATCTTCCCATTTCATAGATTTATCCTTAATCGACTTCTCATGTATTAATTTATTTTGTTCCATTAAGTAGTGATTGTGGGTTATTTTCGTCATTAAAAATTTCCCACTCCTTACTTCCTTATTGATTTTTTAGAGCTCCTAATGGATTATTGATTTACCTTAATTGTAATTGTAATTCTTAATAAGTGATTGTGAACATTTAATTTTTATACTAATTTACTTTATTTGTATCAATATTGTATGATTTTATGTAAATCGTTTCCTAGTTCTTGTACCCATGGTTTTGTACACCTGCTACCATTAACTCAAATTAATTCTTTGTTTTGTATAAATAGACTTGTTTGTAAATTGTATTCTATCAGTTGATAATGCTCGCGATGAGCGAAACCGGTCCTGATCAAAATATATATTGTGGAAATAAGTACTAAAAAATGTGTTTTTATTATTTAAAATATAATGCCTTTCCATCAAGAAGTGACAGTTAACACCTTAAAAGTGAACTTGTTACCCTTTGTTTTTTTAGTGAAGTTGGTTCCAGATAGGTGGCAACCAAACAAAAGTGGAATTTCGCACTTCCATAGTGTGTTTAAAATATAGATTTTTTCAATAAAGTAAAAAAATATAACTGCTAAAAATCACACATGTATTGTATTCATAACTAAAGAAATAATATAATAATTCAATAAAAAATATGAGAATGGCAATTGATAATAAACAATCTAACTCTTGTGTGAGCATACTCCTCAAATTGTTTAGTACTGTAGGCTGTCATAATGTGTGACTTGCCATATATATTATTACTTTTATACATGTTGTGTGCAGATAAATTTGCTGTATGAATAAAGTTTTCCTTCGTAGCATAGAATCTAATCACACCTTATAATAAATCATTTAATTTATTCTTAGACACACTTTTTTGGGTAAACATTTTTGATTAGTCATGATTATTTCTTTTATTATGCTTCAAAATGTTAATGGAATTTCGAAAAAGTCATATAATTTACACAATTCCTGTAAAAGAATGTTGAAATAATTAAATGTTCAATGAATTTCTTACCGCATGCAACATGTCCATTTTTAATTTGAAATAATAAATTGGGCTATTAAACAGGCCTGTATATTGTATTAAAACATTTCATTAGACTACTTAATTTAATCCAACAGGGTTTCAGTGTGCTATATTTATATATAAAAAAAACTTTTTCTATAGTATATAAACTTCTAAAATCTGTATTTATGCCATTAATGTATAGATTTTGTAACAGACATCTGGATTTTTTTATTTCAGATATTTTAGAATACCGATACGCTCCAAAATTATTGAAAATATAACAAATGAAGTAGTTATTTCATTATTTCCGTTATGTATACTGGCATTATTGATCCGTGTGTGTAGATCAGTAGTAGCCAACTTGTTTAGTGTTACCATCATCTTTTTCGTTTAGGAAGTATCAGGGAATTATCTGTTCCAATTTCTTAGTTCTTAACAAAATTGATGATTCAATACAAGTTAATTTTAATGATGTGATGATATTTAATGAGGAAGAGTGATTGGTAGAAATGTTTGGATTTGTTTATAACTAAACAACAGTGTATTTAATTTCTTGACATATTATCCTTTTTAACAAACTTTTAATCAAATTATTGTTAACATTTGTTGACATGGTTAAAAAATCAACAAAACAGCTTACCAAATACACATTTTTAAATATTATATATTTTTAAATTTTTAATTACATATTTATGATTGAATTATTGATGAAATTTTCCACTTCATAATTTTTATTATCATTCTAATTCTTACTATCTAATTATTTATGGTAATAACATATTTTTATTGCAGATTATTGAATATGGATGTAATGTGTCATTTTACAATGTTTATCATAAAAGAGTAAATTAATCTAGCCTAGATATTGTGTCTAAAAATAGTCAGCTAATTAAATTAAGAGATTGTCACAGCATAGAGCATTCTAGAAACCATGTTTTTTCTCTTTGTTTTTGACTTTCTCCCTTTTGAAACCACTTTTTTATGTTTCCATTGCTTCTTCCGTATTGCACTGCTTTCCCATGCATGGTAATTATGCTTAGAATGTTTTTTTGAAAAGGGATGAAGAGCAAGATTGAATTAAAAATTATATGATACAATAAAATAATAAATAGGTAACTAGGGAGAATGCAACAGGGTCCTGTCTGACAGGGGCACTGAGATTAAGCAGTTGAATATTTAATATTTTAAGGCTTGCTGCAGTACTGGGTATACACATCAACAATTGTAGCATTTTAATTAAGATCTGTGACATATTATATTTTCACAGACCAATTTGAAAATTTTAATACAAATATACATAACATTGGAACACAGTGTAATTGTTTATTAAAAATATTCAAAAATGAAAGTAAAAAGTTCAATTTTTATTTTGATGCAGACAATATAAAATGTTTTTAATTAGGCTCACCATCAAATGATCATCCCTTTTCCAGCTACCATTAATATGAACAGTATTTATCATTTAAATTTATGTTAATCCTTCCACCTTGAATGTTCAAAATTAATGTGTACATCCGATTCTCTTTTTGGATTTAAGATGGGTTTCATGGACTACCATGTAAAAAATTCACTGTGTGTCAAAAAATGAAACATAGAACTCATTTTTGAATAATTTTAACAAGATTGTATTTTCATAAGTTAAAGATAGATAGAACAGAATTGTTAGTTACATTGGTATCAACCAGGACTGTGAAACAATTGAAAAAAAGATCAAAACTTTGTATTTTTATAATATTCTAATTTATTTTCTATAATTTCTAATACTTCTTTCTTCTTTGAATTGATTTATAATTTAAAGATCATATTCATTTCAAATTGTTAATAATATGGACCAATATGATGAATAGGTTAATTTTCAAATATCTCTGTAATAGTAATACGCACTTATGGACCGAAACTTACATACATTCTCTATTCACATTTTTTTTAATATGTTGCATTAAAATTTTTGAATATATTTTTTTCTTAATAGGAGACAGTTGTTGGATTTTTCTGACCAGCAAAACTATACAACCCTGGGATAAACTGAGATTCCAGCAAACAGGATATTTAGATATCGCTATCAAATAAGCTCCAGAATGCTCTCTCTTTTAAATTAAGTAAATAAATATTTGAAGATTATTTTAAGTGTCGCTGGCTGACAATAAATAGATGTGATACTTGTGTTTTTTTGTTACTTTTTGTAACTTTGTAACAAAACAATTATTTTAATACATTAATGGTCTATTTTTCAAAATGTGTGACTGTTAGTTGTACACAAGAAATCTGCACTAAAAGAGAATCGGGAGTATTTCATTACCTTTAGAGAACCTTAAATGTCAATGTGTACCTTCTGTAGGGTTTGCCTCTCTTTCAGGCAACCAACTATGTTATAAGTGTTGTATGTACTTCTAAGATATCAAATTTTTATATGTAATGTTTGTATTCCTTTTTGGAAACCTTTTAATTATTCTCTCCAGTAAATTATGATCAAATTTCATACAGATACTGTTGTAAGAGCATATATAATATATATTTAATTATATGATATATTTATTTACCACAACTGTTAGTATGAAGAATTTGTCTACACAAATTATTGTCATTACGTATATATATATATATATATATATATTTATAAATAAATGTCCTACTGTATTGGCTTCTCTTTTTTGACTTCTTATTCCCATTGAATATTTATTTCCAAATAAACATCTATTTGGAATTGTTTTAGCAAGGATAGAAAATCATTATTTGTACATTCAAAGAGTTACTTTGTTTATTAATATTGGTTTACTTTCAAAAAGACTAAATTTGCATTGGATGGCATCAGGAAGAAAATTTGGTCTTTTCTCTATGGTCAAAGAAAAATGTTGACAAAATTAATTGATGGAAAATTAGGTTTGTATGACAAACTACAACGTATGTTATGGTGAGTATTAAAAAAAACTCTAAGTTATTAGACATTTTCATATAAAATGTATATATCAAATATGTATGTTTATATGAATAATACACAGTGCAATACAATGTACACAAATGTACTACAAAAAAACTAGACTAGAACTGTTGTTTCCTACCATCAAAATATAGCCACATAGAAGCTACCTCATCCTGATTAGCGCTGAGTACTAATGTATTTCCTTCTTAGTGTGATGAAATAATGACTGAATATGTCTAGTAATAAAATTATCCAGAGTAAGAAATTCGGTCTAACTTTTATTGAATTGTCAATATATAAAAAGAGTTCAAGTATTGAAGCAGTGTAAGAGTTAAATGTGATAAGATTTAAAGGAATACCACATTACGTCTTGCCTTTTATAGCAAGTATTTAGAAAATTCATTGAAAATTTCATATATATATAATAGTACAATGCTAGAAGAATCAAATATTTTCATGCTAAATACAATAAAATAGATTTTAGTACTTAAATTTCAATAAGCCTATATTGACGAAAAATATCTTTCGACTTCCCAATGTATATGGCAAAGAATTCAGTCATGTGCTACTATACTTGAAGAGTGTTAGCCGTAAAAAAAATATTGCGTAATCGGTGACTGTTTCATATATCCAGGGCTGACTTCATTCAAAACCTATGGATACCATAAGCAGTAAAACGATTTTGATGCCCTTTTCCTTATTTAACTCGATATTAAAAAATCTTGTTGAATATTTCATCCGATCCTTAATGCTTCTGATAATAAATACAACCTGAAAAATAAATATTAAAATAATATATGGCGACTATTGCATACATCCAGTTCAATAAAAATAGCTGTTTGAATAATTAAATGTTACCTCTGTAAAGCCTCGTATAATACGTGACATACACTATTTAAAGTTTCCAGATCTATACGTTTCAGTAAAAGGCGTAGAAGTCTCAATTATTTCACGAAAGATGCAATCGACACTATTGTCTGAAGTTAAAATTACCGCCATGCCGATGAGCTTCTGAATGTTACCAGCTGACCGAAGTGATATTTTGACAGATCGACTTTCAACCGTATCGGCGAGATTCAAAACGGACTATTTAATCGCCTAACAATCAGTGTCGTCTTACCGGCCAAGTTTCGTTAATCTATATTAAAGGTGAAGGTCGCGATAAGCGTAAGAAATGCTTGAAGTGAACCAAGATGATAAGAAAGTAAGTTGTCATTCAATACTTATAAACGTATGTTCTAACCCAATCCATTCTAACCTTATCTCGCGCGGACTTTACCCCTCATGAAAATATTTGTTTTCAAACATGGAATATATGTATGACCTTGACGGTACTCAAAGGTCATGCAGAACTTCAACACGTAAAACTTCAACACGTAAAACTTTTTCTATGCAAATAACTTGCTAAATTTTCTAATAGCGTAATTTGGAGGTTACATAAATCGTGGAAAAATAATTGTTAAAAAATATTAAGCCAAACGGTTTTTTTATTCAATAGCGCTGTTTTTAAATAAATAATTCTCAATTATTGTGTGCTTTGCGTATTGTACAAATTTAACAATACCATCAATTATTCTCTTAATAGAATTTAAGAATTAGATTCGAAGTTGTCTGTATGAAAATAGGTTATGTACCATTTCTTTGATACATGTTTATCTTATAATAAATACATTTTTGTGTGTTCACGTGTTATTTTTTACAATACTTGAGCAAGTTTTATTTTCTAAGTTTTAATTGTTAAAATCTATTGTGTTCTTTAAAATCAATAATAATATTGCTAAGGGTGTTCATATGTACATTTGTTGGAACAGGATGAGTGGGCAAGCAAGCTTGTTCCCTTGTTATATATTCAAAACTAACTCAGTTCTCTTTGATGATATAAAATGTGTAATAGACAAATCTCTGGAATCTAAATATATATTTCCTGTACACACCTCCTTTCAAAGATTCAATAGTTATTGAAAAACTTAGTTCAGTAAATGATATAGGATATGGAGTATAAATACTGCTCAAGAAATGTACTCTATGACTGAAGTGTATTGTATATATATATATATAAAGGGTCTGCCAAATAACTTTTTTTTTTGAAAATGCTATAAAAAAAAAACTACTAATATTTTCTCAAATTTCTTTTTTTATTTGAAAGTACAATCCTTCCGGTTAATAATGGAAAATAACTTCATTCAAATGGCTGCCTCGGCTGGCCATGCAGTAGCCTACACGATCGGTCCAATTTTTAAGCACATTATCGATTGTGTGCAGCTGTATTTCACCAATGGCTTCACGAATATTGTCCTTTAAAGCGTCAATTGTCTCTGGCTTGTCGGCGTAACACTTATCTTTGAGGGCACCCCACAAATAATAGTCCAACGGTGTCAAATCGCAGCTCCGAGGTGGCCAAACGACATCAGCTCTGCGGCTGATAATGCGATCTTCAAAAACAGGGCGCAAAACATCGAGTGTAGCTTCGGCTGTGTGGCACGTAGCGCCGTCCTGTTGAAACCAAATGTTGCCAATATCCTCCTCTTCAATTTTTGTGAACAAAAATTCGTTCAGCATGGTCCGATAACGATCGCCATTGACTGTAACGGCCACTCCTTGCTCATTTTCGAAGAAAAATGGCCCAATTATGCCTCTGGACCAAAATCCGCACCAAACAGTGACTCGTTTTGGGTGTACCGGCTTTTCAATGTATGCGTGCGGGTTTTCTGTGCCCCAAATGCGACAATTTTGCTTGTTTACATACCCGCCAAGATCAAAATGAGCTTCATCCGAAAAGATGATTTTTTTGGCAAAATCGGCATCTTCTGTAAGTCAATCGCAGGCCCACTCAGCGAAGCGAAAACGCATTGGATGGTCAGTTGGCTTCAACTCCTGAACCAATTGGACTTTGTATGGCGTCATACCAAGATCTTTATGCAAAATTCGTCTCAATGATGTCTCCGAAATGTTCAATTGTTGAGAACGACGGTGAATTGATGTTGATGGCGCTTCACGCACACTTTCTGCCACAGCATCAATATTCTCAGGTGTACGCACTGTTTTTGGCTTTTCACGCTTTGGTTTATCGATGAGGATGCCAGTTTCTTTCACTTTTTTCACAAGATAACGAACATACGGAGCTGACGGTGCTTCTCTTCTTCCAAAATCCGTACGCAATTTTCGCACACATTCTGCAACATTACCATGATTTTCAAAGTAATGTCGCAATATTTCCCAGCGTTGTTCAAGCGTATACACAACCATATTCGTTCAGCGGAAGGATAAAACTAATTATCTGTCTAATCAGACATGAGCTAAGTGTTACCATTCACGAAATAAGCACTAGTTGAAAAAAAAAACTTTAGATGGCGGACCCTATATTTCCTTATAAGGGAATACATATCTAACAGCAAAAATCTCATAAGCCTTCAGAAATGCAATACAAACTCATATATTTCTCTTTTTTTTAATTAAGTTATGTCACTTGATCCATAATTACAGTATAGACCAATTAATTTTAAATTAACCAAAACACGTGAATGCTCTATACACATTTCTTCTCACAATCATGATCTTTGTAAGATTTCGGTGGTGTCTTTCCTTCCTGTGTTGATCGCTATTGGCATTCTCAAGATTTGTATTGGGCTTATCTAATCATTTACAGAATATTGCTAATTGGCTAAAAGATTCCTAAAAGATTACTAAAAAACAATTTTAAATATTATATTTTCTTCCAATGAAAGTACATATCTTGGATCCATATCCTGTTTATGGGCTTTTATACCAAATATTTATTACTTACGTAAGCTTTTCGTATACCAAAAATAATAAACATATTCCTAAAAAATTGAGGATTGCCTAAAAGTTTTCCATTGGCTATTTCTATCATTCTTTGTAGTACAGTGATAAAAACGAATATAAGTATTTAGCAGGTTCCAGTTGCTCATGATTATAATACTGGAAAAGGTTTTTATCAATTAAACTATTTATTAAATCATCATTTAGGATATTTATGGCATTGGCTAAAATATAAGTAGTTATTAAAGCATTCTCTTGTATAAGCATTTATAGTAAATATTGAGAAAAAAATTATTACTCTCCCCAATTTGTTGGTAATTGTGTTCGGTTCCATTGACTCAAAACTAAATAACACAAGTCAGTTGTATTCATATGTATGACCTTTATCAGCTTAAAGTAATCATAATTACTTTTACCTAGTATTTAATTTATTGGGAGTTTTTGAAAACTTATCAATGTTAATTTACAGTAGAATTAATATTTGAATATTCTTTATGTGGAGAAGCTGTAATAATAAATGGAGAGATAAAAGGTCATCATATCACCTGAGCATTGATATATAATTTTGGTGACATATTCACTAAATTTTGATGTATAATATTTATAATGTAAATTAAAAATTAAAACATCGTGAAACCTTATTATTTATTATTTTGTAAAAAAGCAATAATAAGTAGTATGTTAGGAATTACTATTTTCCAAAAAATAGGACATGAGTGCAAATAATTAATCACTAGTTCATCCTCCCATTCCTACTTTTCAAAAAGGATGAAGTTAAGCAATTGACTAATTAGTAGTCTTCATAGAAAACTTCTGTTTAGACACATCCGATATGAGTACATCTTCAACTTATTGTTCTGAATCATATATCGAGTTGTTGTAGCCTGTATCTTATAAAATCGTCCTCTGTGCGTTCAAGGACATATATAGATCAACATATTTCTTAACCCATTTCTTGCTGACCTTTATAACGAATATTCCATCATCGAATACTTCAAAAATGTATTCAATTTTGTAGGTGTTAAATTATCATCATTGATTAAGTGATATTTTAACACAAAAATCAATTTGCACATAAAGTTTCAACATAGTTAACATTGTTACACTTTTGAGTATCAACTCTTTATACACTGCAAATATATATTTCAACAGTTGAAATGTTAGTAGTCTTCAGATTAAAAAATTAATACACTATTTCAAACAAGATTTCCTTTCAAGAAACTAGCAGCCCTTCTGCCATTTTCCATTATGGTGATTGTCATATTTTTTTATAAATAACTGATACCATGAGACCATCAATTTTAAGTTACACCTGCATTGAAAGACTTCACAATAAAAAAAATATGTATCTTAGAATTGAGTAAATATTGTATTCTAAAAACAAAATTTTGTCTTACTGAAATTTTGGTCTATAGGTATGTCTACCAGAATTAAAATTTCAATTCCTTGATGCAGTAATACTTTAGTTACGCGGATCAAACAAAATTATTTCTATTTATGTTGAATTTTTTAAAATGAAGAATAAAACAAAATATCAACTTACTCTCAAATTATTCCAAAATATTATTTTTTTCTATTCCTCATACAATTGAAACCAAGGTTGTAATTATAATAATGAATGGTCGAATCAAACTTTAGATATTAAAATACAGATCTGAGATTAACATGAAACCCAAAAAGCTATCAACTATGTCTGTTAGTTTTTGTGAAATTGAATACTTTTTTCGTTTTTGTAATTGGATTCTAGCAAGTAAAAGCCGATTATGGAAAATCCTGAAAGAAAAAATATACAACTGAACTTATGGTTTTCATTTAACAGTTTCAATAGAGAAAGCCGGTTTAACCAAAGAGTGATAAAGATTTTTTTTATTTTGTTCAAATTATTGTTTCTACCCTAACTCATGTCAGTATTACAAAAATTTCATTACATTTTGCATATGTGCATATGTGGTTATTTATAGTTAGTGTACTTTGGTCCTTAGTGTATTATTTAAATAAATGTGAATTTTGCACTTACATAATAAATTTATTGTACTTATGGCAATTTTCCTGCGAGGCCATCTCTGTGTTGTTTGTTATTTAGCATTCCGGCACCTTTTGTCATGAAATTTTTATTCTTTAAAGAAATATTCTGAAAATTTTGCTTTAATAACTTTTTACTTTACTTGAAAGCCATCAGCTGTTTGTCCCTTTTTAAGATTTTTTTTGAATTTTATGTACCAGGTACAGTAATAATCTAAAAAAAATTTTTTTTAAAAAATAGTGATATATTTTAATAAATAGCTTTTCATATACCCCGTGTGAAAAACTGTTTTTGAATTTAATTTTCATTATATTTAAATGTAACATAATATAATTGTTAATCTAAACACCTTTTTGGATTTAGGTTATTTTTTTCAGGTTTCTCTGAGTACTAAGTTCTGTGATTAATTTATCATTATACCGAACCTAAATGTAACAATCTTGATAAAGGTGTATAATTTACTCAACTACATGGCTTGTCCTAATATCTAATATTTTGTAGCCTCTGATGCCGTTTTTTATATTTCAAGGTATATGCATGCACCCTTGCAAATTTTGTCGAAAATCAAAGGGTTATTATTTTTGCAAAACAAAGATCAATGAATCTTCCAACCAAAGAAGTAGGAACCTTATCTTTTTTTTAGCAACAGATTCAACTTTACTGTGTGGAATCTCATAATTTATAAAGTTATTCAAAAAATTTACTTATTTCAAGATTTAACTGAGAGTATTATATATGGATAATAACAGCAGAAAACTATGTTAACATATATCGGTAGACCTAGCTACTGGCATTCATTTACATAACATACGAATATCAAGTTCTCTTCTCGTTGACATAATATTGATCTTAAAAGGTTATCACTATTGCAACCCAAAACGTTTATTACATTCAATATAAACAGTTCTGTTATTAGATCAAGGGATTTGAGCCCTTGATCTCGAAACAGTTATTTGAAACAGTGAATTATGAATTTGTCTTTGAAGATTTTTCATGTCTACTTTTCTTACATATTCCTGAAATATAGATCTAAATAGAGTGATTGATAACCTTAGAACCAGTTGTTTCTTCATTTGTATATTCATACCTTATATGAAAAGGGAGACCAAGGATCAACCTTACCTTATCAACCATTTTCTCTTAAAATACTTCATCAGGTAATCAACCTCAATTTGAATTCAACAACACTCGGGACTCACTTAGAATCCAGTAGAATAATATATTTTCACAAATCCTAACAGAAATGTTTTTTTTTTTTAAAGTCATCATGATTTCAACTTATTAATTATTATTAATTTATCATTATGAATAAAAATATATTTCCAGCATGTAAAAGATTATTTTGTGGGATTAAAAACTGTTTTATCCTATATATAAGATATCATTGAGATATTAATTTGCAAGAAGAGATTTGTTTCAATATTTTATTGTTTAGTGAATGCATGAACATGCAATATTTTTATATTATCACCGATAGTGCAATCGGTCACAAGGCAAGAAAAATGTAAGGAAAACTTTAATTATTATTCATAAAACCTTCTTGGATTTGAATTGTTCAAACTATGCACAATTCCACAAATTTTGCCACCAACTCCTCTGGTTTCATCTGTCGGCATCTTCTTTTGACAGTTATATCTAAAGCTGTAGCTGTAGTAGAAAACCTGAAGATGCTGAAAGACCAAATATAGGTTTTTAGCAACAAACTTATGGAATTGTTTATAACTTCAACAATTCAAATTTGATGTTGAAATTCCATCAAGCACTCTCGGTCGATATCGTCAATTATTTATGGTTTAGCAAATGATGTTTTGCTTTGTTTATACTATTTGCTGATATATTATTATTTGTAAATATGTGTATTTTTACCACTTTAACTGCACAATGTTCTTTTTTCACACAACCTATTGTAGCATCAATTTCAATATACCTAATATTGATGAAAAAAAATGAGTTAAAGCTGGGGTTATATTATGTGGCCTGGCACTGTCACATAAAAATAAAATATAAAGATGCCACAAAATAATTTAACAATTTAGTTTCTTAATGTGATCAATCTATTTGACTAGTGAGAGGTTTAAGACAGTAAAAAATTCCAATGTGTTTAGAAAATTTATATGATATATAGTTGATAGCTATTTCGGCATACTCTTCATCAGAACCATGTTTAAACGTATATTTACTTATCTATATACAGCTGTGTAGAAAAGATACACAATACATCTTCTCTTCTATTCTAACTACCTAGTTTCATATTGTGCTAATAAATTCTAAAATGTTTGAAAATAGGATGTCACAAGATGTCTTCATTCACCTGAAATTACTCATGTGTATTGCGATTTGAAATTTAGTTTCCCAAAATTACTACAAGTTCCACATTCTTGAGATTTCAGTAGTGAATAGCTAGAAATTTGAATAAATATTCGTATATTGATTGAACAAACAATATTTCAACCCAGATCTTGGTTCAACTTCAAACTGCCACAACACCAGTGTATCGTAAATGATTGTTATGTCTATTTAAGCAAATATTGGTGATACAAAAAGGGACTACTATTATCATTGTAAATAGTTACAATTTTTTAATTCACACATAAATCACAAAAACACATTTTCGCTCTAATCTTCAATACTAGTCTAAAATTGATATGGTTTGATATCTACAATCTGAAATATAAAATTTTTTTGGATTACTCCGTCAATGTCTTGACCACATTTTTTTTTGTATCTTCTCAATACAGCTAGAATGTTAGAAATAGTAAAGTCATACGTATCACATTCTGAACTATGGTCAATTGTATCACTTCTGCATTATCATACTTAAAGCATCCCTCACTGAAAGAACAATTCAAAATGGCTATCATATAGCATTACCACCCTGCTACGATGATCAATCTTTACTATTAGTAATTTTACTCTTCCATTCAATAGTACACTATAAAATTTATTACAAACTATACAAATTGTTATATTGATTGGAATAAGCAAAATATCATAGTCTCAAATTACAATTTCATGCTAATTTTTTAATGTACAGTAGATGTATTAATGGGAATATTTTAATTTAGAAATGCTAGAAAACAAAACACCACTGTGTTGACTATGACTGATTTTAAAGTTATTATCAGATTTATGTTATCTTTTTTTCTCCTACTTATGCAAGGTTCTCTTAATCATTATTTCTCTATTATTCTGGCCAGTGTGTTTTTGGTTGACATCGAGACATATTGTGTCTAACATTATAATTCATAGTTTATTTGGTATTTTCGTACGCATTGAAATTATTTTAAACTTTTATTGAAAACTTAGTGATCTTTGTTTCTTTATTAATTGATTAAATTTTGTGAGTATTTTATTATCTTTACATTATTTAGTTTTTAAATAACTTTTGTAATAAAAGTTGCCATAGGTTAATGGTTTATTTATTTTTTGTTTACTTTTGCTATAACATTTAATAAAATTCGCCTGTCAAACTTTTCAAAAAAAATATTTCCGTTTATTATTAAAATGCAATTAATTATAGAAGATTTTGTTTGCTTAATAATTTGTATCAAATGGCATCTTTATTTGTTTTTTTTTCCATTTTGTTACTTGCATATTTTGTATTATGTGTTCAAAATTTTATTTATCAATTTGCGTTTCACACCCAATAAATAAATACACATACTGTTTTTTTTAATTATTTTTGTTCCACAGATTTATTTTTGGTTGAAATCAAAATTCACAGCTTTTTTATTCCAAGTATAAAATTGTGTTTCGCTTATTTGAAGAAGTTGTAAGGATAAACATCATACAAATTGATCCAAGTCATACATAGACAAGAAACTAAAATAATTAAATCTTTAGAGATTTAACCATTGCCCAGGCTAAGGAAGAATTATTTAGTATTAGAGAATAATAAATTGGTTATATAATTTTCTTGAGGGTTGGGGCAGGTTTATCCAATCTGACATAATTTAAAGATTAATATTTTTTATATATATTTAATACCTATGGCTTTGTACAAAACATTTATCAAAAAAAATATGTTTGTTTTAACTTTAGAATGATATTAAACATACACTGGTAGTTTCTTTGATATTTTCTCTTTTTATGTTGTCTTTGTATTTCAAATTGTCTCATTGCTGTAAAGATTCCGTATAATGTATGAGAAGTGTTGTTTCATTCATAATTACTGAACACTTTAATCTCTTCTTACATAATTTTACATACAATTATTTTTATTACGTAAACACTGTAATAGTTGAAAATAATTATGTCCATAGCAATAATTTATGTCTTTGGAGAAGATTTACTTTGAAATGTTTATTATCTAATTGTGCAAATGGTTATTAAATTTAAAAGTTTGAGTAAACAACTCGGTAAAAATCATTTTAATATTGGTTGATGATATTCACATTTGTTCAATTAGTTGTCTTTTTTAGATATTGTAAACTCATTGCTAAAAATCATATTTATTATTGAAAGAGCCCGAGACCATTCTGCCAACTCTCTTCCAGAATGTCATTTTTCATTTTGGCAGTCAAGGAATTAAATCTAATGTTTTGTAGACTGTTGCCATCTGATCTGTTATCCATGTTTTTACAATATAAATTTAAAAAATCAGTATTATATCTAAAAAATACCAAAGTACTAAATATTTTTAAATTTTAAAACGTCAATAAGAGCTAGCAATGCCACTGAAGACTAGTGTTCTCCATAAGCTATGCGTGCACACGGCTGTGCAGCAGTTTCAAAACCTTGCGGACATTTTAGGTTGACACGTACCTACATATAAACTACAAAATTCTATATTTTTGAAAAAAATATATGTATCCATACAAATCTATCACAGGAATAACAGAAATTCAGGTACAATTACTTGACAGAATGGCATGATCTTGTAAATAGTAACACATTTTCTAGTACTGTTTCAACAATATATTTGATGATCAGGTCCGGTTTCGCTCATAGCGAGCATTATCAACTGATAGAATACAAATTACAAACAAGCCTATTTATACAAAATTTTGAGTTAATAAATAGCAATACCAAAGGTTAAAGAATCAAGAAAACAATTTCTTAATAATGAAGAAATAAAGTACAGTAAAATTTTCAGGGTCACATTAGAATTTTCATATATAAATATATTTATCAATACACAATTTATATACATGTATCGAAAAAATATTTGTGAGTAACTTTTTCAAACAACTTGCAAAATACAAAAAACCTAACCTCAAATTTTATATGGGTGCAATTCCCATATAATATAATATTCCTATAGCGTAGTCCCAATTCCTACACTATAGGGGGAGTTGACTGTATAGGGGAGACAGTATGTTTTTGTTTCTAAAAATGTTTTGTGACTTATTAAACATTTTTAATGTTAATTTCTGTGTGACAACAAAAGAAAAATCTCCTGGAAACTTTGCACTACCGACTTATGTGATTGTTTCTCCCTTCATCTGTATGATATGTGATTTTGGTTTATCATGTCTCTATCACATGTCATTGTGGTATTTCACCCAATTTATAAGAATATGTAAACAAAATGTTGTAACAAACAGCAATCAAGTTGCCCATTATGGATTTAATAAGTCTTTCCCTTTATGTGGTATTTGTTTAACTAAATTTTGTCAGTGTGCGTTTAACTAATTGACATTGTCTTATTCACACTAGCATATGTCTTACACAAAAGATAAAGTAGATATACTTCAAACACAGAGTTAATTGATTCAAAATTATTGTCCAATGACCAGTGGAATATAGAGACAATTCACTTTTAAGGTGTTAACTGTCACTTCTTGATGGAAAGGCATGATATTTTAAATAATAAAAACACATTTTTTAGTACTTATTTCCACAATATATTTTTTGATCAGGACCGGTTTCGCTCATCGCGAGCATTATCAACTAATCGGTTGATAATGCTCGCGATGAGCGAAACCGGTCCTGATCAAAAAATATATTGTGGAAATAAGTACTAAAAAAGTGTTTTTATTATTTAAAATAGAGACAATTGTTAAGTTTAGATGTGGCGGTAATGAGAATTAATTAGGATATTCAGTAGTAGTTATTTGGTTCTTAAAAACTGGGTCTTATGATTTTTAGGTCTTCATCAAAATTTAAAAAAAAATGAAAATGCTTTCGAGCACTTACTGATAACTCTTTAACATCATAGATGTCAGTGAATAGTTTTTTTGTTGTTTATTAATATTAGCTGCATTATTATACAATGTGCTTTTTTTCACTTTATTTGATTAAAAAATATAATTGTGGGTCTCAAACTTTATAAATAAAAATAAAAGACAGTAGCAACAGTTGAATATCAACGACATTTCTCTAGCAATAAGAAGATTGCTCTGATATTTGTTAAATCATATTCAGTAATTTTTCAGCTTTGGATGAGTAATTATTATTATTATTATTAATTGTTCTGAAAACTTAATTCACTTTATATTACTTGCTCTAACAATTATTTAAAGAAAAAATAGTGGTCACTCGCTTAAAATTTATTTTAGTCCTTGAAAATAAATGAAAAGGAGCTAGAAACGACTAGTTGAAAATAAATGATCCTGTCGAATTTCAGCTCTGCTTATCGACCAAAAGATTCCAGTAAGCAGATCGCAATGCACTGTTACATATAATAGTTTATATCAACTAAATTTGAGCAGATGTAGGCCAAAAACGTTCTTTTGTATTGGAAAAAAATACAAACAGCCTATATTCAGTATCCACTATAAGGTATTATAGGAATCAACACAGTACTGGTATCAGTATATTTCTAACGTTCCTATGTAACCAGATTTTTATCTTCTTATTCCCTCTATATCTTCAAATATTAGTCAATTATTGTTTCTTAATATTTAGCCTAAAAACACCTAAATGAAAACTTTTATTAATATTTTCATTATTTTTTTTCAACTCACATATGTTGAGCTAGTGTGCATAAAGACATTATGTATACGTTTATGCGCGAGTTTCGTGTGACCATGTTTATCTATTGGTTACGCGACTGATAAGGCTCCATAATGATTGTAATATGAATTATATTTCTGTCAAAGAAACGGCGTCCATCTCGTTAAAGTGATTTATTTTGTTGGCAGTACGATACCATTCGTCGTCGCCGAATGTCACTCGCAAACCCTTAGTTCTTTTTTTTAAATTTTTGAATAGTTATAAAAAATATAAATTCAGACTCGTAGTTTATCATTGTGTATGTACATCGTGTATATTTTGTGATTGTGTTCAACGCAGCATCGAAAATAAAAAATTAAATCGACATAAAATATATTTCCAGTTAAGTTACATATAATATGTACATGTTTTTATATTTTTAAAAATATTTTATTAAAAAACTAAATTATTTCCGTTTAACACCTTTGTCAATTCTGCTAAGAGAGAATTCATTATGGAAGAGCTATTAAAAAGGGTAAGGAGCCACCTGTTAACTTCGAAATTTAAAATAATTTATTTTGAATTTAGAAATGATAAAACGATACTCAACGAGAGAGTACATTTTTTTGTATTATTATCTATGCTTACTTATTGACCTCCATGTTTTCGAAACCCGTTGATAAAGTGATATGAACTTGCAAAAACACACACACACATATATATATAAAACAGGGCTGTGGAATCGTTAAAAAAACACGACTTCACTAAAAAAAAGTTTATTTTTTCAGGTTTTTTTCTACCTCTCTTATTTATGTGTTTATTAAAGTAAAAATCAACCGATGAATTCGGAAAATTTCAAACCTTTGAGATATTTTTAAAAATCGTCAAGCCAAAAAATTTGTCAGAGGCGCTCGTTTTTCTCGACTCTGCCACCGGCCACTACACCTAGACTCCACAACCCTGATAGAAACGATACAACGCTAGTTTTCGTTTTAAAAAATTGTTATTATTTTTCGATCCTTGTTCGAGTGACACTACGATATAACAAAATATTTGTGAACCATTATAATTAAAAATAAACATTTTTTTATACCAGCTCAAAATGTTGACCGGCTGAGACTTTCGTTTGAGCAACTCTAGAGAAGTTTTTAATTCGACGTGTTATTATTCAGCCAAGCAAGACTAGTAATTAGCTAATCGCTCTCTTTGTAACCCGTTTGTGATCTTTAACTGATATGAAAATAATCACTAACAGACGAAACCAGTCCTGCTTTAGAAGAAAAAAATGACGGGTCTTGAGCGTTTTAAATTTGAAACATCCATTTTCTAGTATATTGTAACATTGGTAACATACTAGTATTTTTTCATAATATAAACAAAGCTTCATTATTGATTATAATTTACCAGTCTTTATCACTGATTATTGAAACAAATATTTCGTCACATTTATTTTAGTCGCTATTAATTATTATCTCAAGTAGTGTTCCTCAAACTTACAACGAGATCGATATTGATATTTTGAAAACTATATTATTGTATATCACTAATTAGCCTCAAACAGTGCTAATAGAAAAGGCTATAAAAAATATTAATCTCTTTAGTCCATTACCTTTCCCCTTTCTCTTATTATTATTCTCTCCGATGAGAGAGGTACGTCTTATATCCTCATCATTTTGGAATCAAACATGGCTAGAATACCTGAAGAAGGTGAAACCCTTGTCGTTAGTGACAAAACATGTGGAATCATTCAAAGTTTACATTTGATCTTTTTACATATAGAAATTTCAATTATTTTAGACATTATGAATTGAAAATAAACAGGTTTTCTATCGATATAATGTAATGTTGTAGAATTATGCATGTGCTATCTTTATAACTCCCTCATCATTTTGTATTTGGTTCGAAAAAAGACCCAAGTATATCCGAGGTTTTCTGGAAGTGTCCACAATTGTGATACTACTGATGCTCGAAAGGGACTTGGGTTAAAATTTAATTTTGAGTATAACGAGAATAATTGCACAGAAGAAGTCATGTTGATAGCATTTTTATGTTTGTATTATAATGCAGAAGAAATATAGAATTCATCAATAAAATATTTTACGAAAGGATGGGTTAACCGCGCAGTCAACAATATAGTTTTTTTTAGCTATTTTTTTCACCGTGTTATAATGGAGTTCTACCAAGTGAATGCCAATTCAATCAATAATATCGTTTGCGTACTAAAGTTGAAACTCGTACCACAGATTGGGGAAGACTGTGATGAAACCAAATCGAATAATCTATAAAATTGCATAAAACGTTGTATTTTTATTTATGTACAGTGTTCCTAAAATATATATGAAATGAAATGCTGTAACATATTCACACAAAAGCTATTGACGTGATTTCGCTCGTTAAATGCGACAGATATTCTTCTGAATATATTTTTGTCCGATTCAACCATTTGAGAGGTTTTCGTGAATATAGGGAAATGCGGAATGTCCTATTCAGCAATAATACTTTTTGCCCATTTTTTTTCATCGTGGTGTCATGCCAAAATTTCTATCCGTACCCAAACCCTTGTTTATAAGTTCTGCATTCTTTTATCAAATAGATTTTATTGTACCACAACCTTAAATAGATTCCTTAAAAAATCAAGATGTCGCCTATCACACATCAGAGAAATATCACACATCTCCTCCAGTCATGACGTCATCCACTATATAATTTTAAGCGCATTATAAGATAGTGTTTTTATTTTGTAAAGAACTTTGACAACTATTTTTCAGTGTAAACATTCTTAAGGACCCTGTATTCAGTTGCATAGTAATGAAACAATACGATATGCAGTATTTCACACATTATGAAAGGTATACCTTCTGGGTTTTAGTTATCTGTTTCGAATTCAGGTCGCCTCAACACCTAACTGTTAATTTTCTTTATATTTATAAAATGTTACCGAACATTCGATTATTTTGTAAAAGTTAATTTCACTGTAGATGGGAGTAATCATATGCACATTTCTGTTTTCTTTTCGTACTGCACATAATCACGAATGCACTATTAATTTCGTATCCTTGAATAACATTGGTAGGTATAACTTGAAACTCGTCTAGAATATAAATGTCAAATTATGAGACACACAGCTATTAAGTTTCATTTCTTGACCTTAGTGGACTCTTGGATGCGTTCGATACAAATTTAATGCTGAGTGATTTATTATATTATTACTATTAAAAGAGCACCAAAATAATCTATATATTTTACCATTAGATGTCAAATGAACGCTTTGCATTAGCAATTGAAAATACGCGCCGCATTTAAAAAAAATACCCAACCATCTATATATTATATAATATATGACATTTAGGAATCGATCTGTTGACAGTTGTCTCGTGTTAATTGAAATATTTGATTATTTTTCTGATTAAAGCTCTCAATTATTGGTAGAAAGTCGTTTTAGTATATTATTCGCTAACGAGCGGAAGGGGAGGGGAATCAGGAAATTAATAAACGAAATATTTCTATTCCAATTAATTTTGAAATTAGAACGAGTTTTTTTAATATTTTCATGATAGTTTTGTAAATGATGCAATTTTATTAGATCCTCGAGTACAGTATCAGTCACTTTTCAGGGACTTGCTTCTACTGGTCTCCACTCCAATGTCGCACGTATCCTGCCTTTTTTAGTTGGCGAATCGCCAAGGATTATTGGTCTTTTGAAGGTCGAGAGACAAACAGTGGAACTAAATAATTTCACACTACGTCGCTTGTTGTCTACAGAGAGTCTTATACACTTGTGATACTATCGAACAGTTAGTTCATTGAATATTTATATTATACTAGCGTGTACCCTGCATGCGTTGCAATGCCACTCAAAAAAAAAAGAAACCGCGACTTTATGGAATCGCCTCGTCGGGAGCCTCTCGCCTTCCGATTGTATAAGTCGGACTTGAGGCGAGGCCGTAGCCAATTAGAAACGATAAGCTAAGGTTATGTTTTTCTTACCGAAATTTGACAGTGGCGGCCGTATGTGTTTTTATTTATTGGAGTGCTTTTGGATACACAATGTTTTTTGTTTTTCTATCTGGTGAGTACACAAATAAATCAGAAGGTTTTCCAACACATGAGCAGGCCATATACAGTTGTCCATGTGAGAAGCATGGATTTTCTAAATTTAGTCCACACACTTGTAACGACTATTCTTGTGCCTTATTGATGGTCATTGCAAAGGCGACTCGCACTGGAAACTGCAGACGTTTAAATTCAAATGGCATATCTGTCGGAATCATTGGGATGCGTGGCAACAGTACATCTTCTCCTTTGAATTTTCCATTTAAAGTTGTAGCTTCAATAATTCATCATTTTTCTTACTGAAAGCCTGGTACCGTTGCATAGTCGTGAGGAATTTATGTTTCGGAGAAGAATGATAGGAACGCCAATTTTCAATGCTAAAACATGCGGCGGCATGCCTGACAAATCAAGTGAATTCAAGAATTCTGTTGGATAATTGACGGCTTCGTCTTGATCCGTTATAGAATCGATGGACTTATACGTTATCGCTTCTCCTTGTATTTCATTTAGTATTCTGAAATTGATTGCATTGATATCTTTGTTTTTGGCTATTAATATAGCATGTGCACTGAGCCATTGATGACTTTTATGATTGTGTGCAATATTTGGAATAACTTTGTGAATCAATTCGTCTATGGTTGCGGTTATTTTACAGAAACTTGCTGGCAATGTGATATATTGTGTGGATTCCTCTATTGCCATTTTCCCATTTCCTATATCCAACAATTGTTTTACGAAACGTTCAATGGATGCATCATGTTGTAGTTGTACACGCATATTGGTCTTCAAAGTGAATCTATGTACGTATCGCCATAAAACGGATGATTTGAGACATGCATTAAGTTCATCGGCCATTGTTGAACGTGATATAACAGGTAGAGTTTGTCGAAAATCACCAGACAATAAAATGAGTGCGCCACCGAAAAGTTGCTCATTTCCTCTCAAATCTTTTAGTGTGCAATGAAGTGCTTCCAATGATTTTTTGTGTACCATAGTACATTCATCGCATACAATGATTTTACATGATGTAAGTAGTTTGCCCGTTTTAGAATTTTTGTTAATATTGCATGTTGGTGTCTCAATTATTTGCATATTCAATGGCAGTTTCAGTGCTGAATGCGCTGTTCGACCACCATCCAAAAGAGTTGCTGCAATTCTCAAAATATAGATTTAAAACTTATACTTCTCAGTTTAATCTAGACTATGTAAACTTTCATCTACGAAAAACGATAATGCTCAACGTTTCTATATTTTCTTATCTTTATTGCCTGATATTTTTTTTACGTTTCCGTGAAAGGAATGTATAAAGTATACATAAATTATAGATACATGTTGAGCACCTTACGAAAGTCTTAACAAGTACAAGATTAGTTTGACATGCGGAGTTGTAAAATATTCATTTTTATCTTATCAATCTAATACAGTTCACACGTGCAAAGTACCTATATTTTTACAGGTGCGCGGGCGGCAAAAAAATGCGTAATATTCATATTATCATTGCAATTCTCTTGAATAGTTATATAAGAATAAATACGATTTTTAGATATCTCACCTACACTATAGATGCATTATTAAATTTTTAATCAGCGATTCTTAACTGATTTAAAAATATAGTTTTTATCTTAAAATATTATAGATCACAATCTCAACTGATTATTTTTTGTTTGGTCTACTTTTATTTTAAAAAACACGTGAGCTGTAAATACATATTGAGATAAATTGAAAAATATATCATAGTTTCTTGAACTCAGTGCGTTGCCTGGTGATAAGTAATATACATTTGTTTCTTTTTATATTTTGTCTTCATTTGGCACCGATATGAATGATTACACAAGGTTGATTAAGAAATAAAGATTTTTATTTGATAAAATCTACATATGTTAATTTATTGTACATCAGTTGTGTCGCATCAATAGTTAGTTTAAATTCAAATATAAATTGGAAAATATAAATAAAAAAGATTACTATTATATATGACAAGACTCGTATGCAGGAATTCGTTCATGCTTAGATTGTTTATGCATTAAATCACAAATCTATAAAATGGTTGAAAAAACCTCTCCGTACTGGGAATTGAACCCTTGAACACTGTAACCGAAGCGGACGATGATGATCACCTTCCGGCAAAGGCGTAGCAGTGCTGATAAATTAGCTTAAAATAAAGGGTATTGAACGTTTAACGAATTTCCGCTCTTGTATCAGTATATTTAGTTTTTATAACTTGCCGATGTTATAAATCACGATTAATAATAAAATTTCTCAACTAATTTTTGACTTTCGGCACAAAATATGTTTATAATTTTGCCCATTTTTGTCCATCACTGATTACAATTACATAATATTGTATTCCATTGTTGGGCAGCATATTTCTATAAGCGGAGCATACTCTATATATATAGCAGGCGTCGGCAACCTTTTTTGTCCGCGAGTCAAAAATAAACTGTTAAGAAAATGGTCCGCGCCAATGGGTATTTTCATTTTGAAGCGGTCCATTAATGAAAAATAGGATATATTTTATTGAGAAAACTATTACAATTTGCTTTTATACTCAAAACGTAAGCATTCACTTCCAATGGCTCCCCTAATGCTGAATTTGTGACGTCACTTTAGTCATATCTGGTTCATACTAATTAATGATTTACCTTAAAAATTGAAAATTAGACATCATAAGACTAATACAAGCGACGGAATTTTCGGTAATAATCTCCTCAATATTTTTATTTAGAACAAATTTTATGTGTGAAAAGATTTGATCATATTTATGATAAGAAGAACGAACGCAGACAAAAAAAAAATCAAATACGAAAACTTCGTAAGATGTAATGGTTTACGCGATGATATCATGAAACAATGATAAAATTTCTTGTGTTTTAAATCTTTGTAATCAAACCAAAACGCTAATAATTATTATTAATACTACTTTCTCAATGATTTTTTTTCATGCGTCGTCTTTATGTTTGATTTGTATTTTCCGGAACTAAAATGGATTACTTGGTGACCATCGGATCTACGGTTCCCAACGACTGCGCTATAGTAATATGTTTCATACATACTGTAATGTTTTTTTCGTAGTTCATGATCATTTCATATTTGTAATTTTTCATTAGTAGATAATTATGTTTGTGTGCTTTTAACGAAGGAATACATCATCGGAAAATAAGGGTTTTAATTGATATGCTGATATTGTTGTAATATCTCGTGGACATGGTTATTTATCTATTTTTATGAAATATCTATCATTTATATTCTCTATGGAAAATTTAAATGTTTTATCATATCTTCATAGATAGTTAATAGACAATTTAGTTTTATTGCTGTCGTACTACAATAATTAATTATATCGGCTTATAAAACAATTCTAGGTAGCGTGATTGCTATGTTTGATTATTTATTGCGTATTTCTGTTAAAAAAGTGATATTTACCTGACAATAAATAGAGTTAAATATTACACTAAAATGATAATAATACTATTAATAGTCACATAATAGCGGATGTTAATTTGAATTGAATTGAATTTCCGTTAATTAGATTGAAATCTATCTGGCGAATGACGACGGACCAAACCAGTACTCGAATTCAATTCAAAAATAATTTACAATTTTGATGAAAACTATGATATTTCTCATATTTTTTTAACAATCAAGGATTCTGGTATATGTTTTTTTACCGACACTTTTTAAGACGTTAATATTATTTCAATGTCACACTTATTTTAATATCTATTCTTGATAAACTCACATTTCATGATTGTTGACAGGTAAAATGATGAATTATCTACCGAAATCGAATATCGTATTTCAATATAGTATTTATAAAACATGTGTTGAAGTAGAAACACACATGACTATGAAAATGTTTGTAAATAAATAGCTATTTTTATTATTTTTTTATTCTATTTTTTCCTGATTAATTCTAGGTAATCAAAGAACCGGTTTGATTTGAACTATACAATATTCGTATTTATAGGAAAACTTTCAAAGAAAAAATTACTAATGTATTATAATATATACAATTTTTGAGTCAATTCATCCACACGATAGTCAAACTAGTAACCCTGGAAAATTTATATGCTTATCATATGTTTTTAATATATATTATAATACATATATTTATATAATAACTAGAGTTTAAAAATAAGCAATAATTTACCCATTTGGAATATTCGATCTATTATATTTAATATTATTTAATGTATATAGCAATATGAAAATATTTTGAAGTGATTAGTTAGTGTAATATTTATTTACGCAATAAACCAATTGAAGTTTATTTTATAACTTGCTTAGTTTTGCCATTTATCGAACATATTAAGTTTATTGTTTAATAATTGGAATCTGTTTTCAAACATTTTTTTAATATTTTTTCCCCAAATCTCTTTTTACAGGGTCCTTTCGCATTTCGTTGGTTTCAAATACTAGTACTACTATTTTTTTTAGAAAGAACCATTTTTTCTAGTGTTATTTATTTTAATATGGGTTGCATGTAAATGCCATTTGGATTAAATATTTACTAGATACACACAACTTTTTTTAAAAATAGTTTTCACTTTGAATATGATAGTTTTAACTTGGAATATCCAAACTTGAAAACAAATGGTTTTATGAAAATACCATATCAAATAGAAAAGCAAAATTCTCAATCGAAGCGACTGTAGGTTAAATCTTTTAAATTACACTTTGTGGAATTATCAGGAACGCACGACAATTCTCTCAAAGCATGGAAAAAACACAATATCATTTTGGATCTCAAAGTATTAACTTCGTTAGGTACCAAGAATACAAAATGCAAAAAAATTATATGTTGTGCAAACTTATTTACTTAAGTGTATATTTTTTTTTCAATATTAAAATATGTTCTTTAATGTGGGATAATTTTACTCTCAGTGATATTTTTTTGTTCTACAACTATTTGTTATTGGTTCTAACTATTTTTCTGCAAGTGAATATTATCTCAAAAAGAAGTGCGTTTGATTACAAGCATTTTCATATTGGTTATTAGTTTGATTTCGTTTCGTTGACCATAGCAAATATATATATAATTTACTCTTTGAACTCCAACCAATCAATTAAAAATATCAAAAAAAAATAGCCTCGTTGAGTTAGAGTCCCACTCAAACGCTCTTCGTTTGTTTATATTTCCTGTGTGACTACACCATCATTAATCCTACATCATTGTAAGTTGTGACTTGAGGTGGGAAGGACCGACAGCCGAAATTATAATATACGCTTATGCCGTAACCGGGCTTCTGATGTTTGTTTTGTTTTTATAATTATCAAAACAGTTGTTTTGCAAGCATAATAAAAATGTTTTTCAAAATTAGTACCCACTTATAGATTTTTTTATGCGAGTCAGCGAAATTTCAAATATTGATTTGACGAAAAGGAAATTTTTGTGTGTTTACTAAAATTCAAACTGTGTTGTTTTCGAAATGGTCGGAAAAGTGTTACTTGATAATATTCATAAAAAAAAGTTGCTTATGGATGATATAATAATCGTTAATGGTGATGTTTTACGGGTGTGTATTTAACATTATTACTTTTTAATTAACATGTTTTTCTCAATTAAAATTGATTAAAGTAACTTCTTTAATCAACAGTTTGATTATGTAGGCCCTTACTAAATATCAATTGGTCTGTTCGTAAATTTTAACTACGTAATTGAAAAATGCTTTATCACGCATACCGTACTCAAACAATTTGAATATGCGCTACCTATATTGTTAAAATAAACAATAATTAAGTCATCGAGCGAATTCAAGATAATGGCAATGGAATGAAGTTGTTGCACATTATCGTATTATATATTTATATGGGCGCCGTTCCTATAAGTGCATTGTGTGCGTACTTTTGCAAATGTTAAATTATGGAATCGTAGTATGTATTTGTAATGTCTTTTTAGAACTGACTATTTATAGTGCAGGGCACCCATATACCTCGCGGCGGCTCTGATCATATTTTGTTCATGAATGATTGATATCTTGTTTATTTGTTGAAATCGTTTTTCAGGAGCTCTTTAAAAAACTTGATTTTCGAGAACTGTTTCGGTAAAAATTGTTGTTTTTTCACAATTTTTTAACCGTTATTTATATAATTCCGATCATTATCCTCGACCGGTTTTCCAGAGGTATTATAATAATTATGCACATTTATTCAGCTCAGCTTGGTTAGTGTAGTGAGAAGATTATGTTTCCGCACAATTTTGAATTTTCGGCTTTTTTCCTTTCAATCAATTATCGAGTTGCATATCTAAATGAGCGCACTCTCAAGCAACTTTACATTGCATGTTGTCGCATAACTATCGGACATCAATTGGCGATGCTGGACCTAAAGGAGACTGAAATGTGATCAATATAACAATCGCTAGAATTAATGATTCTCAAATAAGTGGGAAAAATCGAAAATTTATCAATATAAAGTAGTTGAGTGATAAATTTATGTTTACCTACATTTTGGACATTCCTTATTTTCCCTATTGTTCCATAAACTCGAATTGGACATCAAAATGCCCGTATTCACAAGCGCTTTATACTGATTATCGATATTACGGATATCATTTCGCAACTTATCTAGATAGACTAGATCTAAACAAGTTTTTCCAATGTGATCAATGTAATTTTAAATGTAGCATTTAAAAAAAATTGAATATGTAATGAGTGCTTAATTCACTGAATTTCGAATAATTGAGAACAATTTTGTCTTTTGAATGCTAGTAATTATATTTACATCTTGATATGCACAATTTGTTTTTATGCCGTCCGATTAAACGTATCTCTAATTTTTTTTTAGTTTTTGCACTTAAAACACCTATAATAATACTACAAAAATAATTACCATATCTTGTTATTGCCGGAAAGTTGCACACTCAAAAAAAAATTATTTTGGAATTCAAAACCGGAAAAATACTTGCATACATTATTTTTTATTCTCGTGAAATGCAATTACCTTGTTTAAATCAGTTCAACGTATGTGTCGTTATATTTTTACTAAAGACTCTTATGCCTCCAGTATATCATGATTCTATACAATTATAGGATCGAAACAAATTGTAATAATATAATTTCTACTAATTTTTAGATTACGCAATAATCTTTACACACGTATGCGTCGGATGGTTATCAGACAAATGAGAAAGTGATAAATCAACACATCACAATGTCACAAATTTATTAAAATATCAACAACCATGACTGTCAAAAAAATGTAGAAAAAAATGTAACATATAATCTTTTTACGAAGTGCGTACATAACACAATCTCCAAGAAATATTTTATATGTATATCATTATTGAAATGCATTTAAAACGTCATAGTTTTACAAATATAATTTCGTGTACCTCTTATAATTTATACGAATTGCGTTGTTTTGTATCTGTGTTTATTTGACATTATACTTGTTTTTTTGTCACCTAACGTGAACGTAAAATGTACATTTGCCACCTAACCATTTTTCTGGCATACTGTGAATAATTTATTGAATATACCTATACTTTTTATAACTTTATTATAAAAGGGTAAAAAAAAATTAAGAATTTAGCTATACAAACTATACATTAAAGTTCTGATGTTTGTATCAGTGAGACGATATATATAAAATTTATTTCATAGATACATAGTTATGATGCAAACCGAAATAGTTATCAACAACCGTGTATAATTGTTTGTAGAGAGAACTTAATACTTTGTTATTTTAAACACTGCTGTAAAGAGTATCAAAATATCCAGCTGTGTGTTTACTCTGAGATAATTTTCAACGTTATTAATTTTTAATTGCGGGTCTGTATTGAAACTGTTATCAATATTCAACATTAGCAAAGGCTCGATTGCGTTAATAACTTAGTACTTCGAAATAATGATGTATTGTTAACATAATATTCATTTTAGATCATAATAGAGTTAATCCATGAATTGAAAGTATAAACCGTTTCGGATATGTTGTTGGAATCGAACCAAAGCGAATTTACCCGTAATTATTATTTATTAGCAACGAATGTTCACAATTTTAATACTCAAAATACACAAAGTGATTTTTTGTATGTAAATGTGATTAAACATACCAATTGAGTGGAGAGAAAGAGAGAGAAGACTTTCTCTGTCACTTATGGAATTAGTGTTATCTGTTGGCTCGCGGAATCTTTTCCTTTACTTTGTCTCTAGAAAGGCTTAATGAGGAATCTATCCAAAGCATTGGTTCTCATGTGCGGCCACCAGAGGATTTTGCAACAGTTTTATATTAAATATTGATTTAAAAAAATGTGTTTTACAAATGAATTTCCAAAATTATTATTATTTTAAAACTGATTAAATAAGCCTGACTTATCCAGCATTTAGTAGAGTTTAAGTAAAGGACCATTTTTATAATAAAACTGTTCAAAAATTTTGATCGAAGTTATACGTTGACCATGAATTAAGTCAATATAAAGAATTAACAACAATTGCTTTATTAATTTTGTCGATTTTACCTACAACCGTATACTGTGAAAGATCATTTAGTGTAATGCACTATATAAAAAATAAATATCGAAACTATTTTTATCACATTTGGTGCGGCCACGACACATTTCCATGGACCGCTGATGTTTATAACACTTGAGATCCACTGATTCAAAGCCATTAACATTTTCCTTTAGTTAAGATTTTGTGTGTTTCTATATAAAATCACATGAAAATTACTCGTATTGAAAACGTTTACTCCAATAAAGATACACTTTATTACAATGTGCAGATCAAGTCACTTATAATACTTTATAATACATATTTTTACCGGACAAATATATAATAACTACAATTTATTTTAACGTTTCAAAATAATCTAGTGTTGCTTTGAAACTGATGTTAAATCAGTTACTTATTTATTAATACTTAGTCATATGCCAATGTAGCATATCAATTTGAAATGCTTCATTATTAAATAAAGAATTTTATCAGACCGTCCAACGCGTTCGACGCCTTAGATCGGATAGAAAGTAGTTGGACGTCCATAATTATTTAAAATACTTTAATTAAACGAATATTAAAAAAATAAAAGATTCTGTTGCCCCATATAAAGCTGCCCACTAAGAAATTGTATGAATCTCTTGGCCAATATTTATGCCTGGAATTTGTATATTGCTAATTTATTTTTTAACATGCCAATATTTTTAAATACCAAAGCACACAAATTATCAACTCGTTGTTGATTTTAATCATTTAAGTAGTATAAAAACGTGACATGTAATATTTTTAAATCATACGATTTTTCTTCTTGGATAATCTAATACAAATTGCTATAAACAATGTAATGAATATAATTTATTATTCTTCTCTTGATATTTATTCGTGACATGCATACCAACAAATTATATGATCCATGCAACTTTAATGTATATTATGTATCATACTATACCGAATTACTTGTGATAATATATATTATCAGTGATTCAAGAAATTGCTTGGTTTTCTTTCGAGAGTTCACAGACACACGCTTTACTTTAGTTGGTAACACCACTGTGTCACATACACTCGTACATAACACTCATAATTTTGAAAAGGCTTCTGGAATGTAAAACAGAGTTCGCTGTTCATATTTTATATAAAATTTGATTGATATCTTTGTTACTCCAATTGATGTGTTATTAAATGTCACACATGTTTCGCTTCTTTGAAAAGCGTTTTTTTACTTAGCTAAACATTGATTCTAATTCTTAACTTAAAGTTTATAGCTTCATCGTTTACTTTCATATGATACAGTTAGTCTCGAGATGCTTCTCAAAGAAACGAAACATGTTTCACAGTTCCATAATACACAAGTGGAATAACAATGTTATAAATGTTAATTTTATATAAAAATGAACCTTTTCAAGGTTATCACCAAACTATTGAATTTTTTTATCTGAATACTGTCGTTTATGCGTGTTAAGTTTAATTCTCTCTGATAAACAAAAACTCTGTGAAGTATTCGAAATTCAAAATAACATAATGAATAATTAATGCACACAAAATTCCACGACTCTAAGGTGTTTACACTTTATAATAATATGTTAATTGTACTTCACTATTGAAAGTATTCTTGTAATATATATTCGATTTGCTGTTGACATATAAAAATAATTTGTTTACATTTGAATATTAGACAGAGAATTCTATATTTGAAATTTTTTTTTATTGATTTGAAATCAAATATAATTCTTTCATTTAATATTCGTTCAACTTATTCCATCTGGCAACCCTACCCATAACTAATCTTGTGACATTGTTAACTTTAAATTTCCAGAACCGAGTGCAATGTTTGTATTAAATTAATCTCGAATAAGAATAATGCAATTGCATATATGTTTGAATTCTAAGTGATTCAGTGCTACGTATTGAATATAAACTAACCTTGTATTATTCACACAATCAGCTTAAGGAATTTTACTTTAAAAAAGGAAAAAAAAATGTTTGTTTATACTCACAGTGAGTACATTTTATTACACTTACCCGTTATTCTTTTTCAGTGAAGGTTTTTATACAAGCAATGACACCGTCCAAGAAAAAAAAACAAAATTGTTTCATAGGCCGTTCTGTTCGGCTTAACTTATTTTTAAGAAATTATGTATTTTTTTACATATTTTGGTTGTTTTATTTTTTTTATTAAAGGTTCAATCCAATAAGAATGTTATTTTTTATTTCATTTCGTGAATATTTTTTTTTTTAGTAAACGCTTTCACTTCCAATCTGTCGCTAGAATTTTATTTCGTCAATCATTGGATATATGATTTTTAATTAACCTTGACTCCAGGAAAGGATCCGAACCGCATTTTTTTACCCGAATGAAACCATTCAATATTCTTTTTCTCATTTGAAGCATGCATATAGGAATAAATAATATGTTCGAAAGAAAATAGCTGATATGTATGTTTGTGTGGATTCCACATTCAAAGAAATAAAATATGAGAATTCCAGTTGATAATAGATTGCGCAATATTTGGCCGTACCACTCAAAACATTTTCAAAACTATAATAATTATCTTATCAATATTGTAAAATAGACACTAGCATTTTTTCATGTTTTGTTTTATCTTTTACTCGATCGCTCCTAATTAGGAGTAAGTCAGTCTCCCATCGCACGTATTGCTTTATACATGTATGACCCATTTTCATGATTGGTCGTGTGCGAAGGAAAAAAACATCAGACATTGGACAACAATATCTACGTATATTAATTGATCTATTCGTCAATGTATCAATGACACTGGTCCAGCAGCATTTTAACAAAATTATGTGTAAATGTTGTTCAATTACAGGCTTGTCTCATAATCGTATCTCACATGCATAGAGAGAATCGCGTATATACAATTTAACCTTTGGTATTCATTAGTTTTTTACAGCAAAAACATTGTACATCGTGAGAACTGCCGTAAAATAGTTGCGTAAATGTATTTTTGTATCGAATAATACGACCGTGAAATTAGCGTTTCCGTATCCGTATGTGTTTGAGTGGTGGAGGGTCAACAAATTTATTTTGATTGTAAAATCATCCAACCCGCAACGTTGAATTTTAATCTGTTTTTCGGAAGTAATTTGGCAAACACGAAAATAAACCCTTCACAAGACAATTGATATTTTAACACTTGATTTTAGGATTGGAGCCTTTGAAAATTAAACAATGTTTCACCTTTGATATTAATTAATTTCGTGTTTAAAAGTAAAATCATAAAATTGCTAAAGAAAATATCAGTGATGTTATTAATTTTCCCTTTGTAATTTACCGGAACAATCATAAAGCTGTTCCTCTTATATATTGATTGAAATGAAATTATTTTTTACAATGATTTAATGCTTTTGACAAGGCTTTTAAATATCGTTTAAAATAATTTTACCGATAAATATCTACGTTTACATGCTAAATTTATCTGCTTTCGCTGCATAGTTGCATGATTGACTACTAATCCATCGAACCTTTTTTGTGCAAAAGTTGGTAAGGTTTTCCTTAAAATTATTCCTTACTACACAGAATTCTTGGTGGCGGGAAAATTTTACTGGAGTTAATATATTATAATGCCATTAAATTCCTAATTGGCTCTAGGTAGCTCTATGTAAAAATAATATTGTAAAATATAAAAAATTATGCTTACAAAATTGAAAATATTTTTTTAAACGATCAAGCCAAGGAAGGCATCGCATAAGTACACCAAAATAACCTTGATAGTTAACACAATGATTTTTTAAATTACGCATGACATTGCATTTATTATGACATCTTGCTGATGTCATATTTTATAACGAGTGTGTTTATTATGAATAAAAAAATCGAATTACTATTCACTCATAACACGGCTCGAATCGCAAAATACGCGTTGTAAAAACATCTTATCTTGTTTTGCATCGATCAATTTTCATATTTTATTTTTATTAACACAGTAAACACATGTTGTATAAAAATAATTACAGTCGACAAATACGACATTTACATGTCTATGATTTGTTCAACGGCTGCATGTTTTTTTGATCGAATCGAATGTAGTTGTTTTCGCACGAAATTGTTGTTTCATTAAAGCAGACATTTTAAATATATTTTGACCAAACTGAAATCTACTGGCGAATGAGTACAGATTTAAATGTTGACCGGTATCTTTAAACATCCTGGGTCTTACATCCAGTTCAGTTTCGTTTTCAAGGGTTTCGAGTCATTTAATCTAATAGACTTGTGAAGTGCACTATTGCGTGGTCAAAGGAACGGTCCCGCGCAGCTCTGTTTCGGGCCAAGGTCATATAAAAATTTACAAGGTCACAAAAAAAAATAAGAAACTCGGCTGTTAATAAGTGATGGTGGTAAGACGGCCTGTAATAAAAAAAAAAAAAATTTTGTCCAAAAGCGGATATAGGTGATGTTTTCATTTGTAACCACCCACGTTTTATCTTATCATTACGACTTAGTGTAGAGTTAGTGTTACCGAATATACATATTTTAATTTCGTCTTAATACCTTAATTCTCTTGAGAGGAGTAAATAGTTGTCGTAAGAGAGAATTGTAGTTACGCTTTTGTTTAAAACCTGGTAATAATAGTAATAGGGTTTGATAAGTATTCAGCATTAAAAAAATGTTTCGTTTTGGGTTTTTATTCATAAACGGCTTAAAAGATTATTCTTTTTAGCTTCTTTCACCAGTGGCGGGCAACTCGAGCGTTTGGGACCTCAAAAATAGTTTGTTTCAAATACCCAGATATTTTATAATTCAATTTTGACTTTTTATTTTCATATGACTCATAATTCTAATAAAGCCACTCTATCATATTTTTAATCAAATAATTAATGCGATATTTATGATTATCGGAGGGTACAGAAAGGGAAGTGTCAAACCACACTACTTTCTTCGTCAGGTCGAACTTTTTGATCGACATTAACCAACCCAACCTTATGTGAAAATAGATAAATAATTATATTTGAGTCTTGTTTGCTACACTGTTTTTAGTTTATTCCTGTTTAAAATTTCGGATTATTATATATTTAATTGGTATTTGATGTTTTTAATGATATTTTTTATTATAGGTCCGCAGCCATCAGCGCGCACCTTCGGGTTCGCGCGAGTTCCGCGAGGTGACACAACGCGACGCCCTGATGACGCTCCAGGACGAATTGGACAGACTCTTGCAGACTGCATCTGAAGATCGGAAGACAGCAGCCACCAATGAACTTCGTGGATTTTCTCAACTTTTTGGAAGATTCGTAGCTGAGGGTATGTTATTGTGTATATACTATAACTCTATTTAAAGAAGTTTTTTTTTGTATAATTAAACACAAAAATGTTTGTTATGTAGTATCAAACAGAAAAAAAACTTTATGTTCTCAAAATTAAAGTATCAGGATTTTGTTAATTTTAATGTTATTCAATTAAATGTATTTATTTATCCGTCTTATTCCCATGTTTCATGGCTAGACATTATTAGAATCTAGGTAGTGAGTGCTCAATCTATTTAGGCTGAATGGTATGATTTATGTTATTCTATATTCATATTTTGCATCTTGGTAGCTGTTTATTTAAATTCGGATGATCTGTCAAACTTCAAAAAATGCAAATATTACCGTACTTATCTAAGCAAATATAATAAAATGAAATTGAATGCATATTGACAAGATAGTATACTTCTGGCAAATTCTGATAAAAGCTAAATAAAAAATTTAGGAAACATTATCCATCGGGAATCATTTAGACTGCGTGGAATATGTTAACATCTAAAAGATAGGTAGTAAATATATCAATTTGTGATTTCAGAGGGTCCATCTGTATCATGGGATCGCATTCAAAAACTTCCGGAAGGTGCTGTCGTGGACTATGGATTGCTTCCGAATCCCAAAGGCGAAGCCGTAATCCGCACTATGTTGGAGAAACTGGTTGTGGTGAAGTTGAACGGTGGTCTTGGCACTTCCATGGGTTGTCGAGGTCCCAAATCTATCATCCCTGTAAGAAATGACCTCACCTTCCTCGATCTCACCGTCCAACAGATTGAGGTGAAGATAATGAAATATTGTATAATTAATCATGTCATAATTACAAGTAAATTACATTTTTATAGATAAAATTTCCAGTGAAAAGGATAAATTGTTCTTAATATGTGTTTATGGTGTGGTGATCAACATTGTTTGGCTTTAGTTATAAATTTTTACTTGATCTATGTCCAGTACGGAGAGTTTTCTGTCTGTAGGTATGGATGTTCTTGATGTCTAAATTTCCCTCCCACCCACTTGATCCATGAACCACAGGCTTAGTGAGAGCGACCAGACAGCCACTGGTCTAATTCTAACCCTATCTTTCTATCCCTTCTCTGAAAAGGAGAGCTATTGCAGTTCTAAAAAGTTCTAAATAGCAAAAAAACTTTTGAGATACCTCCAAAACGAGGTCATATGTTCCACATAACACTTTAATATAAAATCTGATAGTGTTTCATTCAGTGTTCACACATACTTGGTTTCAAGATTATTTGTTCTAAAACATAGAAAAAGCAATGTAGTGTTGGATAAATGTTTAAGAATATTATGTTGATTTATTCCAGCATCTAAACAAAACCTACAAGTGCAATGTCCCCCTTGTGCTGATGAACTCTTTCAATACTGATGATGACACTGAAAAGATCATCCGCAAATACAAAGGGCTCCAAGTTGAAATTCAAACATTTAATCAATCTTGTTTCCCACGTATTGATAGGGAATCATTATTACCAATAGCTAAGAACTGTGATGTTCAAGATGATTTAGAAGCGTAAGTATTTTCATATTGTCTTAATGAATCCAGAGTGGTGATTATTAATTGAATGTTTTGATACCTCTATGCCTGCAACCTTACTGGTATATTTTACATTTCAATTCAATACAATCAAATAAACTAACTCATTTATTTAATAAAAAGTTATCATTAGCACACTTACTGGAGTGTAACATAAAATTTTATCAAGTTTTCTTCTTTCTTTCAAGTCATTTCATTTTTAAGTTATTTGTTTTTTTTATATTAGTAGAGAATAATACACACTCAATAATAAAATTTGACTGTTTCAGGTGGTACCCTCCAGGTCACGGTGACTTTTACCAATCATTCCAAAATTCTGGCTTGCTGGAAAATTTTTTGAAGCACGGTAGACAATACTGCTTCATTAGTAATATTGATAATTTGGGGGCAACTGTCGATTTAAATATCCTCGATTTTCTCCTAGAACCCAAGACCGATCACGCACCAATAGAATTTGTAATGGAAGTCACTGATAAAACCAGAGCTGACGTAAAAGGTGGTACCTTAATTCAATACGATGATAAACTAAGACTACTCGAAATCGCTCAAGTTCCCAAAGAACATGTGGAGGAATTTAAATCAGTGAAGACCTTTAAGTTTTTCAATACCAATAATCTTTGGGTTAAACTTGACGCAATAGAACGTGTGCTGAGTCAAGGACGACTCGATATGGAAATAATTGTCAACAATAAATCATTAGGTAACGGTCTGAATGTGATTCAATTAGAAACTGCTGTGGGAGCCGCCATGAAGGTATTCAATGATGGAATTGGAATCAACGTACCGAGAAGTCGGTTCCTTCCTGTGAAGAAGACTTCAGATTTAATGCTGGTCATGTCAAATCTGTATAGCCTCTCACAAGGATCCCTAGTTATGTCACCTCAGAGAATGTTTCCCACGACACCTCTTGTAAAATTAGGGGACAATCATTTTGCTAAAGTCAAAGAGTTTTTAGGAAGATTTGCCAATATTCCAGACTTGATAGAATTGGATCATTTAACCGTCTCTGGAGATGTAACCTTTGGAAGAGGTGTATCACTTAAGGTAAATAATATACTTTTTTCCAATATCTTAATTTTTAACACTCAGATCAGATTATGCAGAGAAAATAATAAAAAAATTTACTGACTGTCCAAATATTTTTAAAACAAAAATGCATATTTTGCGTATTGAATTTATTCTAAATATGTCACATTCATTTCAGTATTCCTTATTTGACAAAAAAAAAACTATAAATATTAGGTCTGTTTTTTCAGCTTTAATGCAAATTCACAAGATACAAAATATTTTTTGCAGTAAAATTGTAAAATTTTAGTTGTTTACACATATAGGCAGGTAAAACTTTGATAACTAAATGTAATTCTAAAAAACTATTTTTGAGGTATGCATGTGATTTTTTTAAAAGCCCTTCAAAATATACCATACTATCATATATATTATTAAATATTGACAACTAATCTAATCATTTTATCGTTTCCATATTGTGCCGACAAATCATTATTCAGAGAATATGAGTTATTTTGACATTAGTTTTCTTCAAACCGTCAAAAATATACTTTATAGTATTCTAATTAGATTTTTTTTCAGGGTACGGTTATTATCATAGCTAATCATGGAGACAGGATTGATATCCCATCCGGTGCCTTGCTAGAAAACAAAATTGTCTCCGGAAACATGAGAATTTTGGATCATTAATGAAAATAATTCTTTTCAAATATCTGATAAGCTGAATGTCAATTCATCATGGTTTATTGTTGTCTTGTGAAAACACATACTGTATTAAGGTTTTACAAAATACGCACAGGGTTCAGAATTGAAATGCTTCTTAGATGCAATACAAAATAAAAGTTGAAGGAATAATATATACTCACTTGTCAGATTTAAATGCATGAAATTTATAAATGATGATTAAGTTATTTCCCTCTCCGAAATATCAGTTATTTTGAACACTGTCAATTCAAGAGTTTTGAATCGAATGTTATTGTGTATTTATATATAATATTATACTTTATATTGAAATACAAAATTTCTATGCTTGCCAGCTAATTCCAAATTGTCATATTATTTAGTTTTGAGTTAATATTTATGAATCTTCTCATAGATAAATTTGATAACATGAAACTGTTTTTTCATTAATAAAATTGCATTAAATCTATGCCGATACATTTTAAATATGTTTGTTTAAATTTTAATCAACATAACAAAATTGCACGACATTATGTTTTGTTTGTATGAAAATGTTATTTTAAGTAACTTTTCATATTTTCTTCACTGTGGTTTTATATAATAATTATTTCTTAAAGATTTAAAAATTTTAGTTTGCTATGAGAGCCAATAGTTGTTGAATTTGAGTTACATGGTTCGAAATTTAAGAAAAATACATATCTAAGCAAAGAAAAATATTTTATCAATGTTTTTAAGTATTACATTTAATTAATTAATCATTTTTATTGGGACACTTTATTTTTTTTAATATATATCATATTAGTCATTATACCTAGTCATTATTTGGGTAATTAGTCCACTCCTTAACATATGACCGGAATATATTTCTTTATCCATTCAAAACTATTGTTTTCGTTGTGAATCGCTTATGAATTACTTTGGTATTTTGTTTCGATCATTCTAAATGGGAAATTATCAACAAGTAGTATATTATCTATATAAATTTGTTTTGATACAGTTCCAGTCATGATCTTCTGAAACTTGACATCGTATTTTTCTTAAGTTGTTGCTCGAAAAAGTTGGGAATGTGTTTATGATTGTAGTTTAATGAAAATTAAATAAAATGATATTTGTGTTATTTTTATTAGAAATACATGTTTTTATACAGTCTGTCTTTCTTTTAATGTTGCCTTATTTATATTTTATTTATGATATCAACTGAAGGTGCTTGATTGAATTTCAACATCAAATTTGAATTGTTACAGCTTTCTACGATTCCACATGTTTTGTCACTAATGACTTGAGTTTCGTCTTTTGACATCTTTAGGCATTCTATCACACGGATGCAACAAAACTGACGCACAATAAACAGTTATCATCACCTATATACCAAAGGTATTAATTACAGGAAAACACACCCAAGGCAAGAACTAAATGGCAGCTAAAACAAATTTTATAATATTGATCTAATAGTAATTAACGCAATTGCCTGTGATAATTTTCAGTAACAATTAATCTTGTTAATGAGTCATTATGAAAGGGTTTTGCAACTAATAATAAACTATCATTAAAATATAATTGGGGCTTTTTTTAAGAAATACCTACTTATTTCAATCTGACAAATAAGGGTTAAACACCTAGTGAAGAAATATAAGAATTTCTTCATGAAATTGTCGATTCATTGAATCGGTCTCACGTGAAGGATATAACAAAAAGCAGTTGGGAAGATTGAGCTGATCATTGAGAATGAAGTTTGAATTTAATAATTGGCGTCTATTAATTTCTAGAATCTCCTGAAAAAATAATTTTTGGTCCCCCATTTTATGATGTAGCAATTGAACCCCTTCATCTACATTAAATGAATGCATTTGCTTGTTTAATTCATTTTTTTTGCTAACAGATTTTCTATAACAAACACATCATAACCATTATTTTTAGCTATTTGTTTAATTTTATTAAGTTCAAATTTAAAATTTACTGCACTAACAGGTATATTGACTAATAAATCTATGGATATCTGAGTTGACGTTGCTAATTTATCAGCAAATGGATTTCATGAGTTATGATGTATAAGAGCATCCAAAAATATTGGTTTACGGAATATTTAAAAATCGTAAACATAGTTTTCAATGTTAATCTTTAGGTCAAGAAATTTTATATTCTTACCCCCTACTTCTAATGTAAATTTAATGTTGACGTCTTTAAGAGCTTAAAAAGTTGTAAAGGATAAGATGTAGTAGAAGGAGGATTAAATATGGCACATAAGCTAAAAATATTGAGAAACCTTGATCTGTATGGACAAGCCAGTGCAAAAATATAATAGATAAATATATTTCTACTTTAATTTAAGGGGAATAGTCTCCTTGGACCCTAAATTGACGTCCCTGCACTGTCTGTGCTTTCCATTGCAAGTGTCTAGCCATTCGTGCGCATGAATACGTAGTGCTTGTTGAAACAAACGAGTAGTAGTATCTTATGGCACTATTGTGGGGACTAAGGGCGCGGTTAACGCCCTTTTTGCCCTTTTGTCTCTGGTGTGTTGTGTTTGCTATGTGGATCTTTTTGCTCTTTTTTTGGGGCAGTGAGTGGATCTTATGCTCTTTTCTTTTTTAACAAAGCGCCACGCTAGGTATTTTGCGTGACGCTTTTTCCATCTCTTTTAGGACAAGTGACTCGCAGGTTGCGTGTCACTTGCAGCACCAGGTAACAAAAAACATGGATTCTATATAAACCAAATACATAAAATATACAGTGATTCTATACAATCCAAAAAATACACAAAAAAAAAAAAATAACATGATGATAATAATGACGGTCTCGGCAGCGAAGTATTCAGGTCCAGGGGGTTATGGTTTTCTCTTCCTGCTGCCCGGAACCGTAGACGGACACCAGACAGGCGAGTATAGGCGAGGGTGATGGTCTGTGTTGTGGGAGGGAGAGGATCTAGGGAGGTTTCAGTTTTAAGACATGACGAGGTCTTGTGTAATCGGAAGGGGCGTCAATGTCGAACGCTTCTATGCATGATTTGATCGTTGGATTTGTGTAATTCTCACAGTCGCTTACTTACTCACCGCCGTACTTTTGTCTGGGTGGATTTTTATCCTCCAATCGCGACACCAGGCGGCTATGTTGTTGCTCGCTTTTTCGACGAGCAGTGCGGATCTATTTCTATTAGCTGACCGGGTTAATATTGCTGTATCGTCGGCGTATTGCGCGACGATAGTCTGCGTTGTTGCGCATGGGATGGGTATGTCGTGTGTGTAGAGATTGTACAGTAATGGAGATAACGCACCCCCCTGCGGCACGCCGGCGTGCGGGGTTAAAGGGGTGGAGTATACGCCGTTCAATTTGACGTAGAATTGTCTGTCTGAGAGGTAGGAGTTTAGAAACAAACGATTCAAAACCACGCGTTATTTATAGTAACACAATTATAACGTAGTCTTAATCAAATGCTAACCATTTGTAGTTTTTTTCTTACAGTTACAATTAAAACTTTACAATGACAATTATATTTGCTTTTAATCAAATGCTCTATCTGTGTCAAAACTGAAGTATTAATTAAACGAAAGGAATATAAAACGACTTATTTTGCTTACTTGAAACTGAAATATAGAAAAAATAGTCGCTGACACAATCAAAAAATGATATTACGATTTTGTGGGTAGCTGGCAGTACTGGAAGTCACAACTATTGTCTATGGTAAAAATAACAGAAACGTCAAAACTAAGGTTTTTAAGTTACATTTTCCAAATAACAGTGATTTTTTTCAAAAAATATTTAATATTCTCAGTTACATATTGACAATGTCATCTACCCTACCCGAATTGATTGCAACAGAGCGAGCGTTGCTAAACAAGGAGGCATGGCTGGTGGCGGCATTGCAAAAAATTAAATCACAGCGAATATCTCTACAGGTTTCTTTTTTTTCATCCATGTGCTTTCCGAATGTGGAGCAAATAGCGTCCTAGCGGCTACCTCAACAGAAGTTTTTCATCGAGAACTGCTTGTTACTCAGTTGTGCAATCCTTCTTTCCAAAAAAAGTTAGGATGTAAGGGATAGGGCTAAAACAGACCCAGAGGTTAGCCAATCGTTGGCTTTACATCTCTTTTTTAGGATTGAACAGGTGGGAGTTAATTTTAGACATCATAAACAATCGATTGAAAAAAACGCTGTTGTACTGGGACATCTGTCACAGAAACCATGACGTTGACCACTGGACCACTGACTACCAAAAGCAATTATTAATCAGTATAAAAGTATCCAGTAACCTAACCATATGCTTCGGTATGAAGTTAGGCTTAACACAAAAGGTTAAATTGAAATTAGCATACAAGTTTATCTTTTCTTTGATACTGTGAATTGCTTATCTTGCTTTGCATTTGCATTCCTACTACAGACAATTTCTTCAATTGATTCTTCAATAAATTCTCGGATTTTTGCTATTACCAAATATCAATCGCACCCATCTTATTCTAAAAATGGGGTGTAACAATTAGCTCAACATTAATCCCTTCCTTCTATTTCCACTTATGTTGAAAAAGAACTATTTCAATTATTTTTAATATTTAAGATCGGAATCGGTTTCGCTTATTGAAGCATTATGAACTGATCAGCCGATAATACTTGTCGACATAATACTAAAGATTATGTTTTTAATATTTAAATACAAAGAACATTTTTATTAAAGCTTCTGTTGATATAAAAATCTACATACTAAATAGATTTTACACCTGTCAACATACATTCAAAACTGAGCTTTGTGTTGCAAGCTTTCAGATAAATGAAGATTGGTATAAATTTAATGTAGACCTTTTTCTCAGGATAAGTTACTTTCTCATATGTCAGTTAACAACATTCTTTCAGGTGGAACGTCTACAACTTCAAAGTATGTTAAAAGAAAAGAATGAAAACGTCCAATCCAAGCAAACAGACTTGAAACAAGAAAATTTCAATGAGAAATTGACAAAAGCCCAGGCTGAAAGCCATGACACCAAATCTTCAGCCCTGCCAATTATTCCACCGATAGAACTTTTAGACCAAGCAGAATCTTCTTATAATAATAAGAAGTTGGATCTTAGTATAATGAATGACATTGACAGTAAGTAGTTTTGTTAGAACTTCATTAGTAATTTAATTTGTGTGATATTACTCTTAACCTGGTCTCTTTTTATTTGCGACTGACATCTTACAATTTTCCCTTCAGCTTTTGATGGTCATTTGCAAATTACAGATTATTATAGAAGTCAATTGAGTTTATTTTTTCATGGGAAGCAAAGGATGTCTTTTTGTGAATTTTTATTTCATGTATATATGCAAGAAAGAATATTTTTTTTTTAACTGTGAATACTTCTGTCTTTCTTCCGAATGTGAAATAGGTGTAAATTATTGACAATATTTTAGTTGAAAAATTACTTGGTGTATTCTATAATTTTAATTGGAGGTTAAAAGCCACTGGCGTCTTCTAAAAAAGAGAAACTGAGCGAATAAAAAGCTGTACTATGAGGATAACTTCTCTTAAGATATTTGTATTACGAGTCATATTATGCTCTGGATTGGGAGCAGATATGATTTAAAAAATCATATTTCCGGCAATCAGATGATGAAGGGACCCTGCGTCAATTTCAAGAATTTTAAGGAAAGCAAAAATAAGATTCTAATTTAGTCTAGCAAAAAATGAATGATTACTTTATTTGTTGGGATTACTTTTTATATCTATAAGTAAGTGTGACAACTGAAGTAAATTTCTAATTTCCTGTTTGTTTAAATGCCATTAGTTATAGTGCATTGATTGCTGGATTCCTTTGTGTGAAAATTAATGTGTTGTTTGTTGGTGGAAGAAAACTTGAAAATGGAAACATGCGTATATACCCATTTACCATTTGACTACATTGTACATTGTATTTGTGTATAACATGAATTTGAAATAATTTTCAGGTATTATTTCTGGAACGTATTGTCCAGAGAGTGATTTGGAGGAAGTGGAAAGTTCCGATGAAGGCTGGTGATAAAAGACTGCTATAAAAAAAAATATTTATATTTATATATAAATTATGAACAATGTTTTAATATTATTCTGTACATAATTAATGTTTTACATAAATACACTTAATACTTGAAAAAAAAAGTTGAATATAAATTTTTTTGAACTATTTCATAAATGATATTAAATAAATACGTCCATTGGTATTATCTCACAACTTACAAAGGAAGGACATAAGTCTATGGATATATAGAAAATATATTTTAACTATCAGGACGATAAATTAACCAACGTGTTTAGACATTTAAGATGAAACAGTTGTTAATTGTATCGGTTATGTATTTTTACATCAAATCATAAAGGTATTTTTCAATATGACAAAGGCTATAGAGTTATTTAAAAATCCACCAACCCCTTAGAGTCTTTGAATCTGCATTACAAATTACAAAAGTAAGGAATACACTCGTTATTTCACTAATCACTGCGATAAATAGGCATTTTTTCAATGTTTCTATTGAATACTAAATAACAAAAGAGGGCATCTTCAAAATAAACGAAATTGATTTATATGCACCAAACAAAAGCATTTTATATTTGTTTAATAACTACCTGTATTTCTGTTATCTCTTCAAAATTTGAAAAAATACTATTTACATTTATATGTTTTTTTTTATCCATATTTTTATAACTCAGTTAAACTGTAATATCTCAATATTATAATTGTGAATAATTTAACATGCATTATATGTTGCTGAACCAAGTTATTTAGCTAAAATTCAGTCCAACAAACTTAGATGCAGAGACCACATTATTAATATATAAATTCAGTATCATGTTCAGATACTAGTTGTATTTGAATACATCAGCAGTTGGTAGTGATGCAATATAAAAAAAAGCTTTGGTTACAGTTTTGAGTGTTAATTGTCCCGTGGTGAACTGTGGTAAATTGTGAACCATCTATATATTATTGTAATTTTTGATTGGAAATTCGAATCACTTTTTTAGTTACAAATGCTTATTGAAACCCAAAACTCTAATTATATTGTTTGTGAACTGTAGTTGTTTTCAGGTATAGTAAAACATAAAAAAAGGAGTCAGAGTTGGCTGATTTCAGACAACTCTTATTCATTGAAAGCATGATGACGAACTGCGTAAAGGTATTTCTATAAATTTATTTTATAGCTGTATGAAATAATCTATTCAATACAATATAGAAAAACAAATTATTAAACTCTTTGTAATAAAGTAACAATAATACTATTATGATCAATGAATGTGTATTACTGAATTCTACAATATGTATTTTTCTAATAGTGACTATTGTATCAATAATCAATCAATTAGATAAGTTAATATCCTCTATAATAATAGCTCTCATAACATAAGTCTTTTGTTGAAACTTAAAATAAATATATACAGCATCAAGCTGTAACCAGCACAAAGTATGGATATAAATGTAACAATATTTACCATCACAAAACATGAACATAACACAGGACAGGTATGGTAAATTATAATATTTACAATTCAGATATGCTATGTTAAGCAAAAACGTTTATAATTTTCTCTGCATTTAATATGGAATGAATAAATAATTTAGGAACTAAATGCTTTATTCAATAATTGGTTGAATGAGGTGTGTTAAAAATATATTTTTTTAAATTGATGGGATAACATTAAGTGTACCAAACCCACTTAAACAAACACAAAATTCAATAAAAATTATCAAAATTTAATAATTGTTGTGTATAGAAGTCAGGTGATTTATTGGACACATTGAAATCATAACATTGATGATATATATATGCATTGAATTAAAAAAAAAATTAAAAAAAGGAATTATATGTGAAACAAAAAAATATTATTTTTGAACACCATCAACAATTAAAAAATAAATATGGTATTCAATTTTATATTCGTAATTTAAAAAATAATATTGAATTAATGCAATGAGAAACAATTTTTGGTGTCAATGGCTAATGATCTTGGAGTTCAAGCGTGATGTTGTGATTCAATGTGATTTTATTTTGTTGTGTTACAATTTTGATGAGTTGGTCTAAAGATAAAACATTAAAAGCGCAACTTTAAAATGGCAAACATCATTTATTTCATTCTTCACCTTAACGTCATGTCAGTTGTTTGACATCAATAACATGGAGTCGCACCAGTTCAGCATTTCACCCCTTCTCGCAAAAGCATTAATAAATTTCACTTGTTATTGTTGTTCAAACACGATCAACCACTCTATTTAAACTTACTAGGTCTGCAGATTGCATAAAAAATATCTTCACATTTTTCATCGCTGCAAGGCACTGTCCGGAATTGAGGTATAAAATAAAATATACGATGCACTAGATTTTACATCACTTGGGGAAATTTCTGTAACTAAGTGGTCGTCGAATTTACACCATCTTAAAAAAGAAAATACAATTAAATAAATGGACGAGAAAATATTTTGAATAAGAATGTTTATGTATAAACCACAGCTGATTTAGATATTTAATTATGACTTTCGTTTTCTCAAAAAAAAACAACACCTGTGTTATTATACAAGAATCTTTCAGTTTAAACAGATTTCAGTTACACTAAATTAGGCTAAGACTGATATGGAATTGAATACCTTCAGTGCAAAGATTTAAAAACAGGTTGTTCAAGACATATACAAATATTTCTTACTTGGAATGTAGACTACTTTTACAATATGCTGTATAATGTCCTCCTTCCATGGAACCATAATGGTTTGAAACTCCATATAAATTATACACTGTGTTTGTTCTTCCCCTGCAAGCTTGTAATGAAAATAATCCCATATCCAAATTTTGTAGAGGGAAGTCAATGTAAGTCTGCTTTTTTCTATATGTGTTTGAAAGGTAGTCTTTAGGGTCGACATAAAATCTTTTAAAATGAATTATCAATACAGGTGGTAACCGGGATATGTCTAACTTTTTGACTGCATTCCTTTTATCTTTGCAGGATGGACAGTTCCATCCCATTATTCGTTCATCACTGAGGTAGAGATCGAGGCAGTCCTGGAATCAAATTTGGTATGTCAAATATAAATATTCTCAGTTCCAAAACGACGATGAATGCAAAGTACTATTTTTTATTGAATATTTCAAGATAAAGCAAATTGTTAAACGAGCTTTTAACCCTTTGATTATAAATGATGTATTGCAACATATATAATCAATCCATTAACATTCTCATATTTTTTTTATGTCAGATATGTACACTGCAATTATCTATCAATAATTCTTGGCACTCACATTATTTTTGTAATTCGTTAAAGATAAACAAAAGAATATTGTAAAATGAAATTTTAGATGAAAAGTGTCTACCATGGAAAGCTATCTTATTTTGTTTTATTCCATATTACGAGTAATAATTTCATACTTACACCAAGAGAACATTTATTTGCTTTGGCTGGTAACTCTAGCGATAAACTTGAAAATGATTCATATGTAATACTTTCTTTGCCGCACACCATACATTTTACTGTTGATTTGATTTGACCGTAGAATAATCTCAATATGAGGCTCTCCTTAGATTTAGTATACTCCTGCCACGCTTTTTCCCAAGGCGGTAAACTGTTCTGCAATATGAAAAAAAAAAAAAATTTAGATGACTTACCTTAATTATTTTGAGCGTCTATGTTCTAAAATACTATCATAAATTGCAGGACTAAGCATTGCATCAGATTAAAAATAATCTACACATATACTGCCGAAAAATGAAAACTTTCGTTTAAAATACTATTGAATTTTAACATTTTTATACATATGTTTACAGTAAGAATTAATGCCAACACAAAATGGTATACATATAAATGTTAAATTTGAATTGGTAAAACTACGATTAAATAGGATTCAACATGTTTTGTCACTAACGACTTGGGTTCCGTCTTTCGGCATCTCCATGCATTCTATCACACGGATGCAACAGAACTGACACTCAGTTCTGTTGCTCAAAGATTTAACAATTCAAATTTGATATTGAAATTCTATCAAGCACCTTCAGCCGATATCATAAATTATATAAATTTTAATTGTATTACTTTTTATTTAGAGATACTATTTGTACACATAAATATTAAACTAGTGTTTTGTACAGAGACGTTAATATACATTATTAACACCATTTGAGGGCACTGCTGAAGTCCATATTACATTATTCTAAATAGCGATTACGCAAATAATCATACATGTATGTGGTCGCTGTGGGATGGTTGCTTTTATTTTTTTTGCATTAGATCACTTTAATATTAAATAGTTCTTATTTGAAGGAATTTGGTTTAAACAATACTTGAATCAATTCACCTCAAGGATAAAAAAGTTAGTAATAACAAACTATAGTTATTGAAATACATTATATAACTAACCAAATGACTCTCTTGTCTACTGGGTATTTGCAGATCACTGTGAAGCCAGTCCATAAGGATTGTGAGAAATTCGTGAGAGTCTTGTTGTTCTACTCCGCGGAACATCGGTTGGAACCTGCCTACTACTTCCTGCAATGTCAAAAATATCATGATTGACTAGTGGTAATTTTTTTTAACAATGAATAAGGGATCATTCTGATTTGAAAGAATAATAAAAATATAAAATTTTTCACCCTAAGGTCTTTAGTTGAGATGAATCTGAATTGTCCCGACCACAACGCTCGGACGACAGCGGCCACTTCTTCGGCCACTGCACCTTGGGTTCCACCGGTTCCACGGCCGGCACCACCAACATGATCTCTATGTAATAAAAAAAAAAACATTTTCATCAAGGTATCTAACTCGGTATATTATTCTCTATAGCGTTACTGTAAAGTTTTTAACCACATGTTTTATTTCAGTTTTCAAAAAAATATCCAGGTGAAGCATTTTATATTTTAAACTTATTTTTCAGACTTTCATTAGTGTTATTTTCTTACCAAAAGAATAAAAACTAAAAACAGTGATGAAGGTCGGAGTACAATTCAATTTATTTATTAACATTCCTAATAATATTCTTTACAATATGATTGAATCAAAATCAAGCTCTTATCTTTAGATAATTTAAAAACTTGGGAACACAGGAATGTTGTTTCAAGTATACGTATTGGAAAAAATATATATATATCTGTTATAATTTTAATAATTATTGTAATATAACAATGTGATAATTATTCAATTTAACTAATTAATAATCTGTTTATGATATCAGGCAGAAAGTTATGCAAATTCTTATATAATCATTTATTACATGCCCGGAAACAATTTAGCGAAATCAAAATTAAAAAATAATTTCACCGGCTACCTGTAAACTCCTTCACAGAAGTATTGCACCAGAACAGATGTATTGCTTAGGCATTGCATGACCGAGTTCATGTAGCATGTATTACCAAGATTTTTGAGACCAGTCAAACCTCTCCCCTGAAAAGTAATGTTATATATTTAATATTAAAAATGACAAATAATCAACATCCCGAAAATTGTCAGTGAAGGAAATTATATAATCATGAATATTGTCGATTTTATATTACTATTGTAGTATATCACAGCCTGTTTTTTGAAAAGTAATAACTTTTGTGGAATAATATTGACGAGCCGTATTAAAGTTAAAATAGTCAAAATATGGCCGATCATGTGCAAAATTACAAATCATTTTTAAGATGGAATATCATGGCATATTACTGAGATGCTAGAAAAATATAATTATTCTTTATTCATAGTCATACCAGAGGGGAAACTACATAATACAATCAGCTAATGAAAGTGTTATAATAATGAGTAAATGTTGCACTCGGATACTAGTGAGGTATCCACTTACTCTTCTGAATAAACAGACGATATGCTGAGGGGAGAGCTGCTTCAAGCGAAGTTTCACAAGAAGAACCATGGTAAATATTTCAGTATTACTTTTACAAAAAAATTAATGTTATTTATTCTTTAAAACACAAGTTCGTTGCGAGGTACAGTTGTATATCTTGAAAAGGGAAAAACAAAAAAGAGGATAAAAAGGAGAAGCAAATGACAAGTAAGGATTATTAAAAATATGGGTAGCATAGAATGGATCAGCACTTGATGAATGTTAATAATTGAAATAATTTAAAATCACATATTACATTAACACAGTTGATGTTGAAGTTGAAAATTTATGTATTATTAATGTTAAGCACAAATTGATGGTAAGTTGTTGTCAGTGTACGAGTGATGGAAATCTTAAATGCCATACTCGTTCAAAAAGTGTTTGTAACTTTTTAAATTACAATACTTTAAAGGGAGACATTTTAAAGCGCGATCAGATATGTATGATGTATCCAAAATCAAGTTCACTGTTAAACTGAATGAACGGCCTGTGAGTGCCATAATAGTGGAGAAACACGCACAGATCACACTGCCTGATGCCTCTTCACGTGGCTTCAACAGTTGACTAGAACACAAGACAGTATTGTTCGTGTTCGGTCACTCAAACGCTAACACATTTATGTTTCATAGATTCTCAACTATTCAAATATTAAACATATGTAAGAGTTTTTTTGTGAGAACTGGTTGTTATTCCATTGATGAGCTATATAATAATTTGTAGATAGGTAATCTTTCTAATTACAGACTATTTTTAAGAACCAAATGTATGGGAATGTCAACATCATTTATGAATTCGAGCTCTAGTCCATGAATTAATTGAAAAATCAACATGAGCATTTGCAGAAACCCTGTAGTCGAAGAGCTTTAACCACTTGACTGTTGCTCAGAAAATAAAAATGAATGATACTTAATCAAATAAAAATACTGTAAATATTTGTTTGTTCTAAGTCCACATTTTTTCAAAAGTTGATGTGTTTTATTTAAAAAGACTTAAGGGATTGGTTCAGAGTTGGGAACCGCTGTCAATACTGTAGAGTATACGATTTACAGTACAATACTTCAATACTTACATATGGCTTCCTGATTAGGAAACCTCAATAAGGTTTACGTTATAGAAAACAAACACAAGACCGAGATGTTTTAATTATTTTTGATATGAAAATACATTTGTTTCGATTTTACCCATATTCTGATATAACTTTAGAATTATTAATTTATTATATTTCTAAATAACCTTTGAGATTTTAATCAGATTTATAATATTATCAATGGTGAAAACTAGGTGTTTTTTATTAACTTTTTTTTTGAATACGATGGCCAGGCAATAGAGTATTTGAAAAATCATCACTTTCAAGATCATGTGCTGGGAAATTTCAACCATCAAACTCAAGGCAATAGGTGCGTGGCAATTTGTAACGGCTGTAAATGTGAATAGTGTCACATTTAACACTGTGCCAGTTTATATTGAGCTTTGTATGAGAGGTTTTCAAAGTATCCATTGTATCACTTTTAAGGTGTTAACTGTCACTTCTTGATGGAAAGGCATGATATTTTAAATAATAAAAACACATTTTTTTAGTACTTATTTACAATATATTTTTTGGTCAGGACCGATTTCGCTCATCGCGAGCAATTTTGTTTTGTATAAATAGACTTGTTTGTAAATTGTATTCTATCAGTTGATAATGCTCGCGATGAGCGAAACCGGTCCTGATCAAAAAATATATTGTGGAAATAAGTACTAAAAAAATGTGTTTTTATTATTTAAAATATCCATTGTATGTTGCATGTTTTACTATAATGTATTTTATATGATTTTTTTCCAGTTTTGGAGTCAAATTTTTAACACTGTTCATTCTATTCGACTGTGGTGTACAAAAGTTTGAATATAAAAACAGTTGCATCAAATGATTTTGACACATTCAATGACAAAAATTTATGTAGGGTACGGTGATTATTTTATTTTTGTCCTTTCATTGTTGAATTTATCTAAGCTAAAGTCCTTCGTAACTGAAAGATTTTAATAGTACACATCTCATATTTTTGACTATCATGTATTATATTTATTATTAAACCTTGATTCAAATTCTTATTAAGAGTAATACTTACTGTTGTATATTAATATAATTATAACATTATTTTAATCAAACTGACTAGAAAATTATTTTCAAAGTCTAGATCACACTAATTAAGTGTTGACTCATCTACATTGTGCAAAGAGAAAAGTAGTAATGTGAAAGGCTTAAAAAGGCTTCACCCTTCCAAGAAAATTCCACGCTCATTATGAACACGCAGTATTATACGTAGCTGGCATTAAATCACATTCCTTTTTACTAAGCGCAGATTTAAATACTTGATGTATTTATCATTATGGCTACATATCTCTTTGTATAGGATTAATTTGACACAACATAAAGAAGCAGACAGGATGGAAAATAAAAAATAGGAGACCATTACCAAAGTGGATTGAATAAATTAACAACTTACGTAACTTTTTTGATTTGATAATGATACGACGCAACGACTTGGGGATTAAATCACACAATTTTCTTTGTGGATCAATCCAAATGTAGTTGCTCAATTAGGATTGATGGTAAGTCCATCACTCAACCTCTCTCTTCAGTGAAGAAAGAATAGAATGATTGGGTTAAGGAAGAACTATTATTGAACTAATTACTTCCTTTAATGCCTGTTTTTCGTGCGGGTAAGAATGAAAATAGTCATCAGCAGTTATCCATATCTTTAGAAAAAAATATATACAGATCTACAAAAATGGGCACAAGAATGTTTCCAATTATATTTGAGAATTACAAAAGATTTTGAACTATTTGGCAACAGGATTGGCAATCAGTAGTAGGAATGGATTTGTTAGGAGTTCAAATAAGAGCTGATCACAGTCACGTAATCAGATAGCCATATGACCCATCCTCATCCTTATTCTTTTCAAAAAATGCATGGTTGATATGCATGTAGAATAATTTCTGTTGCAGTTAATTCTATAAGAATAGCTCCATATACAGCATATTAGGAATAATCATGGCTATAAAATATGTACTAAGTTTTTAAAATAAAGCAGCAAAGATTCTGGGGTTTTTTAAGGAAAAGAAATGATAAAACAAATTAGCAAATTAGATTTGAATAGAGGGGTAGAATTTATTTTTATTTTTAAGATGAGTTGTAAAATTCAGTAATCATAAAAAAAAAAAAACCAAGAGTGATTAAGAAGTTCTCATATTAATAGATAAACGAGCGACAAAAATAAAAAGTGCCGAGTTTATATAGTTCAATGTACAAAAAACGGGCGAGAGAATTAGAGCAACACGTTCTAGATATGTATACATGTGCAAGCAAGTATTGAATTACAGACAAAGGTATATCGCGTGGCTTACCAATTTGTTTTCAATACTATTATTAGTACATTCCGGCGATGGGGGGGACGATGTCTGACATTCTACCTCACAAATAGTGTGAATGGACACGTGAAATTTACTTCAAAAGACAGTGGTTCTAAACTAATGAATTTGATTAATCCATTCATCACCTTAAAAAATGAAGGCAATCTTTTTGATACATTTCAAATACAAGTAAATAAATAAAAAAATTTGCATTTGCAAATGAAAATATGACATTTTTGAGCGTTTGTCTTATTCAGTTGCAGTGCAAGTATCTGAATACTCATCGATTATGCCATGTCAATTCTCGACTTAATTCAGTGTTGGTAAAATAATTTGTTGGGATGGGTGGATGTCAACTATGATATGCTTCACATTGGGTGAAAAAAAAATTGGATTTAAAATTGGATGATGCAATATTGACCGACCTGTCGTCCCCAGACTCCTTGGAAGTCCCTCTGTCTCGCCTGATTTAAATCAGATGGAACAGTTCCTTTATGATGAGGTTTTGTGTTACGGTCTATATGAGGTGTCATCTCTTTCGATGATGCTTCATCTTCTTCTAGCATCTGAATAGGAATAAGAACTATTTACTGATGCTTTTGACACAATTAATAATGTACTATCAAGTTTAAATTTCATATTTTTTAATCAAAACAAATGAGTTGATATATTATTTTTATGTATGCAGTAGAAATATATACCATGATAAAATATAAACACCACAATAAAACACTTCAAGTTTTTAGTGTCTATTAATACAAAACAAAACATACTTTTTTGAAAGTCACCAAATTGTACAATGTTTGAGTACATTTGATAATAAACAATAATGTAGGAAGTGCTTATAAAAGAGATTCGTTACCAGAAGGTAAAACATTTCATTTACCGTTTATGATGAATATCATGTGGTAAACATATCAATAAGTATGTTTTACTTATTGATCAAAATGATATATGTTCTTCATATACATATTTTTTGTCAATAAATTTAATAAGCATGAAATGTGTATATTTTTCATGGTTTTTTTCAAGTTATATATGATTTTTTTTCCACATAAATTGATTTCCACTGAATTACTTAATTCTAGATTAAAATCGATAAATAATATAAATTATGTTAAATTAAGACTCCGATTCTGATCCTGTCATTAAGTTCATTCAATATTGCACTAAATGAACTTTAATTTAAAAATTTATTAAGAAATAGTACTACTTTCAATCTTCAGTGACAAGTTTCATGCCTCATTTCGATTTTCAGCTTAAAGTGCATATACATGAAGTAGGTTAGTTGCTAATCGTATTTAAAATGACAAAGATATATGAAACGAGATCCTAATCCATGAGTTGTTGTTAGTTCTCACCTGCGCTATGTTAGGTGATGAATGTGATCTATTTAATCCTGATGAACTACTATCGTGCTTTAGAGGCAAAATATATGTATCACTTTCTCGGTCACCCATTTGCTAAAATAAATAACACATAGTCTAAGTCACTTCTCAAGTGTTCTGTCATCTCTTGACTTCATATTTTTCAGTACAGATTCCACAACTTACGAAATGATCAAGACAGATTTGGCTTGTTAAAAATATTAACTAATGTTTGCAATAAGTGTAAAATTTATTCATAATTTCATAAAACTGTGGAAATCGTACAAAAAAAAAATGTGTTTAATTTTGATAATTATGATCTATGAATCATGTTAATTAAAACAATGGTTGTTGAAATCAACAGAAGATTCATTATTGAATGCAAGAAAAATACAAGAGGAAATTTTTCACATGATTGAATAACAATGTCTAAATTCAAATATCAGGTTGTCTCATATCCAGGTGTTATATTTTGTACCTGCTTGAAGATCGTTTATATGTTCAGCAATCTTTCTACTTTTAATGAGTGCAAGTTGTTTGGTTATTTTCAACTGTTGGCAATGTCATTGAAGATAAAAAGAAAAGTTTCTTAGTATAATGGTTAGTGGCACAAGAGTTATAATTTATAGCTTATAGCCATTTTAGCATCATGTCATAGATTCTAATGGTATGCCAAAATGACAATCGACTATATCTGACAATTCCTGTAGAACTGGATAATTTTATGTTTCTACTTTGTTACAATGGACTTCTACAGAGTGAATGTTAGTTCAATAAATAATTATTTCAATTTGGTATAGTAACCTTTTGGAAAAGAAGTTTTTTTTGTTCCCTTGCTTCTGCCAGTTTTTTCTCTCTTTCAAGTTGAAGTATTTCTCTCTCCCTATGCAGTCTTGCTGTCTCTTCTTCCACCTCTCTAATTCTTTTTTCTTTGGCCAAAGCTTCTTCTGCTAAAATGGCTGCTTCCAACTTCGCTTGCTCTTCTTTTGCTGCATCCAATATGGAAGCTAGTGACAATATGTTTTTATGAATATTGTATTCAAAATAACACAAAAATAAAACAAAATATAATATAAAGCAGGGCTTCTCACCTGCTGTTGGCACACCGGCAAATCCTTCCAGTTGATGGGGTGTGTGTTGATTATCAGTGTTTGCTGTTAAATCTCCGATTTTATTTTCATCAGATGTTTGAGATTCATAATTTTGTTCCGATTCTATTCTTTCTCGCCTTTTGTATTCTTCTAACTGATCTTTTAGCTGCTGGTTTTCCATCGCCTGTATATTATCATTTTGCTTAATTGTTTTCAATACCCTAACAATATCATAAATGATTTATGATATCAACTGAGGGTACTAGATCGAATTTCAATATTGAATTGAAAGATTAAAATTTATTATCACAAAGATTAAAATAAAAAAAAAGTTACCATGTCTCTCTGAGCATTTTCCAATTGCATCAATTCAGAAATAAGTTCTTGTTCTCTGAGTTGTAAAGTTGCTCGCATACCCTCTTCTGCTTCTTTTTCATGTGTTAAGCGAATCTTTTCCCAACTCTATAATGAAAGATACATTTTCAATAACAAAAATTTTTTGAAAAAATTGATGTATTTTATTGTAGTCATTATATTATATTGTATGACATGTATACGTGAAAAGCACTAGCCCTTACATGTTCAGCAGAAATACGTCGCCTCTCAATATTCAATGAAGAATCAACCAACTTTTCTTGTTCTTCTAAAATTTCTTTAACAGCCCTCGAGTTGCTTTCGTAGGTTTGCATAGCTGCAGCCTTTAATACAATAAACAATATATTGATATACTGTAATGTTTTAACAAAGATCTCTTAAGATATTTTCAATATATGAATTATACCTTACTGCTCCTGTCTATGTTCGGATTTATATTATTTACAAAATTAGTATATCCTCTCGAATTCATATTTGGTGAAATATTACTGTCAAATTGTTTATTTTCTGTAGGAGAGAAAGTATCACTAAAATTTGGATAATCGACGTCATCTAAAACAGAAATTTTTTAATGAGTGATATTTATTTTATTTATTCTGTCTGTTTTTTAGGTGTGAGGCACAGTGAATGTTCCGTGTTTTGTTTTCTGGATTGTCATTGGTTTGTAGGGTACACAAGGACTTGTAGAAGCCAATTGCAATTCAGAAATTGGAACACAGAACATTTAACTAATTCTAACAATAATGATAATGAAAGTAGGGGGAAACTAGAATTGTATTTTACATAAAAATTGTGAGACGAGTGTTTTAAAATTTCATCAGTATTTCTTATATCTACATAAATTTGACAGACCATAATTCTATTTTTATTTAGCTCAATGAAAAAATAAATAAAACAAAACAAATTACTTAAGAAATCATCCAGACAAGTGTTATAATTGGGTGCTGTAACATGTGGATTGGTCGTATAAGTCGGATAGCGAAGAAGCCATTCTTCATATCCACCTTCGAGGATAATCGGTGGACGGCTGTAAATCACATTACGATCCCACTAAACATTCAAAAAAGAAACTGTTAATAATTTTTAACACACAAGTCATTTTCAGTCAATAATAAATTATTAGTTGAAAATGGATCCTGAATCAAATCAAAATAAAATTGAAATAAACATTAATTAAGTTAACATATTTTATCTTACTTTTAGTAGAATTGCTTTGAGGGTGTGTAAAGTTTTTCCAGGCAAAATATCTGTACTTGACCAGTCCATCAGAATAATGAGCTCCATGTGTTCCCGTTGAGACCAGAGGTGGAGTGACTCAGAAGGTAAACTTTTTTCCAACTTGTTTGCACTGGAGCTAAAAGGAGTCATAAATGTTAAATATGTTATGCTAAAACTACTTAGATGTTTTCTTTCAAACTGAAAGGAAATTTCATGCAAAGAATTAATCCATTAGCAAACAGCACTTTCTTTTACTTTGAGTGGTACCGAAAAGATTGACGTTGATACATACCAACAATATTTCTTTTGTGTTTTTGATACTGCTTTGCTTTTTGTCAATTAAAATGATTACTAATCTAAGCTATTGATTTAGCTCAAAGCTATTGATCATAATTACTGCCTGTTACAGCATTTTAAAAGAACTGAAATAATTTGCAAAAAATGGATGAGTATTTAAGAATAACGCCACAAACATAAGATTATAGCTTTTAAAAGTATGAATTGCTGTATTCATTGTTCTTGGTACTACGGGTGATATGATGAAACCATTTTTCGTCAGGTATTATTTTACAGATTTGAGTATGAAACTTAAATGAAGAATCATGAAGAATAACTATAGGACTATTCAGTAAGCAGAATGTCTATATAAATTATTTCAGGCCACCTAGGACTGTAATCATAGATGTTTTATCGTAGTGTAGGGTTAGCATCAAAATAAAATGAAAAGTGGTAAAAATGATGACCAGTCATTGAAATTAGTTTTGATATGATGATGTTAATGCTAGGAAAAACTTACCCAGCCGTAACATGTTCTTCCGGTACACTTATACAATGTATAAATTTAATATGGGATTCAATATAATCATTACTAGGCCTAGCGTCCAGCACCAATATTTTCTTTTCACCATCTTTCAATAAATTGAACAAGTTGGAGCATTTTATGGAAACTTCATTTAAATCTGAAACAAGAAAAAAAGAACACGTTTTTTGTAATTCCAATTATTAGTTTAAATTAATAATCCTGAAAGGTTACAATTGGCGAATGAGTCAGTTAGACACTGTAACTATGTCGTGGGTTGAATTTTACCTGGAAGTCCATTGAGAATAAGTTGTTTTGCTTGTATTTCTTTAGCTCTGCGCCGATCATCTTCAATTTTCTTTTTCACAACTTCCAAGCCATCATAATCCTGCCCCTTAAGATGTTTTATCTCAGAATTATATCTAAAAGGAATAAATAATTTAAATTAAATGCCAATATGATTTAGAATTGGTGTCACATTGATCGGAACAAGAGTTTTAGGCCACTCATAGTATGTTTAATAAAAATGATGAAAATATTAAGGCTTTGTAGGTTTTCATGAAATTGAACAAGGGATATTTGATTCCGAATGTCTGTTTCCATAGAAGTGCTTTCGTGAATTATTGAAGTTTCCATGAGAAATTTTATTTTTAGAGCACTTTATTTTGGAAAATAATTTTTCATTAGCATATTGGGTAAAAGAATATTTTTCTCATGGAAGATATTAGCATTCTATTAAAGAGATATACTAAGTATAATAAAATATTCGTTAACCTTATTTTTAAGCTATCCTTTAATTTTTCCGCCCAGTTCATAGCTGCATCCGGATTTCTGATATTGATCATCGCCAAAACGTAGTTCTTATTAGTTTTATAATCGGGAGTATCTCGCAATTGGCTGACAACTTTTAGGTAACGCATGTAGTATATATAAGATAGCTCTTCATCACCATTTATGCGTTGCAACTCTGCTTTTTCAAACAACAGTTGAGCTGACTTACATAGCCTTTAATAAAAATATACAAAATATTATGGGTTTTTGATAACCACTACATAAAATAATTTATTGATTACATGACCTTCTGACAAGTTAAAAATTTTTAAATGTGAAAACATTATCAAAAAATGTAGACCCATCCCTCACATAACATAGACGATTGGTGCTGTTAAATCACGTTGATAAAACATTATAATAGGTCATTTTGAGTGGAACATCAAGTAAACAAAATTGTTAACTGGGTTAAAACTTTTGAGCTAACCAATATATTATATTGAAATTTTAATCATTATATACAGCACTATAAAATAAAGTAATACTACCAATGCTATTTTGATATCTGATATAAAGTTGCGTTGATTTGCACATGTTTTTTTACACTAAATAAAATTTTTACAAAAAATATTTTTATTTTACGAAATTATTAAAAGATTATATTATTAAACAGTATTATCTTATTTAAAAGAAATTAATGGTAAACCATAAGATTTTCATGTTAACAATGGGTAAATAAAATAACTATTATCATTGTAATGGCATAATTTTAAGGAACATTCACGAGCAAAGTTTCCTATGAAGATGTACCAATTCTACACCAAATCATTACATATTATATTATTTGGACACCAATTATATTTGTCAACGAAAATAATGGTTATATTTCGATTGTGTTGTTATTAATTATTGAATAAAAACAGTCTACATTATTTACTAGGCGTTGAAATTACTTCTGGTTAATGTTTGGTTTTGTAAAAGGCTTAAATAATTATGAGATATAAGAATTTTGAAAGTAAAAATATAATTAGTCTACATTATAAGTCATTCAAATTAGAGATCTTTTATCTATACATCATGTACTAACGAGAAATTCATAGGCTTTTCGATTAAATGTATGAAAAATGGACAAATAGTATCACACAACATTACAGTACAAGGTGATAAAAGTAACCAGTAAAAATAAATGAATGGTATTTACGATCGTGCTCTTTTCTCTTTCAAGTCGGGGGCATTGCATTTTTTATCCAAATCATCGAGGCATTTAGCCAGATATAAGTCCTTAAGTTTTGTTTCTGGCATCTTGCAAGTCGCACCTGAAAAGTAACCATTTTGTAAAACATGACCCTTCGTTTCTACACATATGTCTGCATTTGGTAATGAAAATACTCACGTTGCTGTCAGTTCGTTTCAGCATTAAAACGAGCAGAAAAATGCAGAACTTATTTTGGAAAGCAAATATAAATTTCTTATTCTTTGCATTTTATACGGTTTCTCAGTGTCAGTGTCAAATGACACGAAACACAGTGTTGCAAGTATATAAAATTTAATGTAAGGAAAACATTGCGTATTTTGTTTTAAATTAAGCTGATGCTTTATCGCCACGTGTTAAAAATATAAACGAATACTTCGTTAGTAGACACGCTAAAGCCTGGATTGCATCAATGACTAAACTTAATGGTGGAGAGTAGGTCTTTTCTCCTCTTTTTACTTTTAAAAATTCTACTTTTACATGAGTTAAGTCAATTGAAATGACTGTATAATTGCTAAGGTGTAACTGTATTTGTAACCTATAGTAATAAACCAATTTTTTGGCCCTGAATTCATCACTATCCAATATTTTTCTATCCTGTATACAGTCCAGAGCAAGGACATTCCACATTTACTGATTCTTTTACTCTTGCACTCATTGATTTTATAGATATCAAAGTACGGTCACTTTCGGTTTCTTTGAAATTTTATTATACTGATATGTAGCTTATATAAATTCATCGACCTGCTATAGCTATCCTACAAGTCTGCAAGTACTATATTGCATTAATTTGGTCTACATGTTTCCGCTACCAACTCACTTACTCAGTTACTAACTGGTGCCACCAATCGAATCGTAATATAATTGAATTAAAAAAAATGTCTATCATGAGGAGAACCGGAAATCAAGTTGAGAGGGTGGAAATAATTTGATAGCAATTTATGAGAAAAGTTCAAATCTCATAAGAATAAAGAGGTCTGTGAGATAATCTTAATAATAACAATAAGAAATGATAGTCCGACAGGGAGATTTATTTTAACGAGAGTTTAGTTGCGTTAAAAATATTATATAAGGAGTTAAGAGTATCAAAACTGTCGTGTCATAGCTAATTTATGTTTTAAAATATTGTCGGACTGGTCCTAATAATCATCATATGTTTAATCAACACAAGCACTTTGTACTGAATTTATTTTTGAAATATTCTATTTCGCTTAGCAGGGAATGGACTTAAAATTATATTAGGTGTTGAATATTGAAAAAACGTATGAAATAACATGAAATTCAATATTTTTGTATTCTTATGGCATATGGCATACATGGACAACTGTTTCAATATAACATGAATACCTAATCAAATTTTAATACAATATTTATGGTATGATTTTTTTGGAATAACTAACATATGATAATACTTAAGTATATTACGATTACTTGAAATATTGTAGTACAAATCAAGCTGTATTTCAATACAAAAAATAGCTCTAAAGCGAATTTTTTAACACTGTTATCACTGAGTTTCGATTATCAACAGACTGATATCAGGTGTCTTAACGGTTGTTGAGATTTTAGCAGGGACAATATCAATGAAACATATCCACCAAGCAGACTACGCAACCAATTGCTTGACAAAATTTATGACAAATAAATTTGGAAATAGTATTTGAGAATTCTTTTTTTGACGATTATCCAACCAAGTTTCCTATATGCATGTGCGTTGGGTATTTTGAATATCCGAAATGAAATGGATCTGGCCACAAATTTACTTTAGTGTATACGAGACTAAAATTGAATTATGTTGTTGCAAAACATATATTGTTTCTATCCTATATTAAGAAACAACCTGCCAATATTTATTGATGGTTAAAAGTTTAAATGCTATTCAATGAAATTTAATTAGGAATGGCTTCACGTGGATGTGAATTATGATGACCTTAACCTAATCTGAAGTTTGTTTTATAGTACTATTTATAAACAGAATAAAACCGTATGCAATACACCATATTTAATAAAATGTCCGTTTCATGGCATAAAATTTCGCAAGCACGCAATGTCCACATGGAAAAACTCTCGTCAATAAATTTTATGACAATAAATATTTGACGATTGAAAGTAATATTGTATTCAAGCTAAACCATAATCTCGTGAGATCTAAGCTTTATTGCCGATAAATATATTTTTTGTAACTATAGATTCTAAAGAAATCATAGCACAGTATAACACTGAAATGAAATAGATTAATCACTTTTAAGGTGTTAACTGTCATTTCTTGATGGAAAGGCATGATATTTTAAATAAAAAAAACACATTTTTTTTTTCCATCAGTTGATAATGCTCACGATGAGCGAAACCAGTCCTGATCAAAAAATATGTGTGGAAATAAGTACTAAAAAAATGTGTTTTTATTATTTAAAAAAAAGAAATAGATTAAATTTGAATTGTTACAATTTTGTACAATTCCACATGTTTTGACACTAAGGACCCGGGTTTCGCCTTTCGGCATCTTCAGGCATTCTATCACATTGACGTCAGTTCTGTTACATCCGTGTGATAGAGTGCCTGAAGATGTCGGAAGGTGAAACTCGGGTCGTTAGTGACAAATCATGTGGAATCGTACACAATTATAACAATTCAAATTTGATATTGAAATTCCATCAAGCACCTTCAGTCGATATCATAAATTATATGAAATAGATTAATATTATTACGTCTTCCATTCTCTCTCCGAGTGTGTAATGATCTTGATACTATCTTAGCCGAATAACAGATTCCGATCATCCATCAAGAGTTTTTAAAGTTTATCTTCTGTGACCATTTCCGTGCATAGCTTTATTATCGCAAAGCAAATTGACAGTTTTTATGTCACGATATGTATTCGCAAAAATTGAAGGTGGTTTTTTGAAGCAATAGATACACATTATAAATTTAATGAAAAAAATATATATTTGCTGATGGCTATGATCTTTGCGAATCGTTTTATATAGCGTCTACATTATATGTGATAGACAGTCGAGTATGCGCATTTTGGCGCGTGAATTTTCCCGCCGAATGACAGAATTTTCTTGACAGTTTACACGGGCATTTGGCCGGCGGCGGGTGTGTTTCTGTATGAAAGTTTTGATCAGAAAGTTGAATAATTGTTACGGATATATTTTCGCGAAATTATAAGCCTCCACAAAGGAGACAATTATTTTCTGGGTGATCTTTCGGAAACTTACGACATTTGATAGTTAATCACGAGGTAGAAAAATAGAATACAAAAAAATAAAGCCAATATTAATAATGGCATACTTAAAATGCTTTTTTGGACATATAATATTGACTAATATTAATATTTCATGTTACTAATATGATATTTTTATATTTTTCTCCAAAATGAAGATTCAATGAAAATATTTCACATATATTCCATCTTTATACTATTACAAATAATGCGTACTAAAATTATAAAACAATTGACAACAATATCTACTAGTTTCCAGAAGAAAAATTTTAAGCAAATGTTTTTTTTTTACATTGACAAATAATAATTATAACATAATTTTATTTTTAAAGAAGGTACATGCTGTTAAAATTATTGATTAAAAATATATATTATTCGTTCAATTTCATATTTCATTTATTAAAAGTATTACTCCCAGAAGGAAAGTACTCAAAATGCATACGATTGTGATTTGATATTATAATTATACTATCGTAAATGTTATTATTTTGAAAGTGTAATTCCATTTATTTATAAAGTTTCTTGTCAAACGCTTGTCAATTGATTTTATATATTTTCATTCTAAATTGATTGGGTATAAAAAATGTTCTGCAAAACTAGTCCAAGTATATATTAATTATTGAAAATGTGAGAATGTACAGTCGTAGGAAATTATACTACCACTAAAATCAATACCAAAATAAATTTGGAACCCTGTATTCATATTCAAACCTTCATAAATATTTTATAAATAGCTAAGTTTTTATTGATTGAATTGGCATTCACTTGGTAGAACTCCATTATAACACGGTGAAAAAAATAGCAATGTATTTTAGTTCTACAAAATTATTTTTAAAAAATATAGTTGATAGCTATGGCGTGACCCGAAATAGCTAACAACTATATTTTTTAAAAATAATTTTGTAGAACTAAAATACTTTGCTATTTTTTTCACCGTGAGCTAAGTTATTGTTATGACCAAATGAATACTTGTAACATTTTATATAATAATTTAATATCTTGCTTTGTTTATTGAAGTATTATTTTTACGGTGTGCAAAGATAGTTGGTATTATTACCCGAGACATTAAAATCGGTCTTCCTTGCAGACACCGTAGAAACTTGAACAATATATCTTTTTAAAGCTTACGGTAAAGTTTTCATGAAACTGCTTTTGTTCAAGTTTTGTCTAGAAAGCCACGTGCTCAATTTATTATTACAGCTGGCATAAAAAAAATAGTTTTATAGTATCCCTATTATAACCTAGATGTGTGAAATTGAGAATTTGATGTATTGAGAAAAAAAGACTTGTATTACATACGTGTCATTGTAATTAAGTAAAATTATGCACTGTGAAGTTTCTTGTCCGGAAAAAAAATCAATCAACAATTAAAATTTTAAATCATAACATAGGTACTCAAACTAAACTAGCGAAACTTTGAAAGATTTTCACAAACATCGAGATATCTGGAAGATTTTCCAACTATTCTCGGGAAATCATTTGTTACACTCTGGGTTATTTATTACCATTATCGAAAAGCTTTCTATAAGAAGTATTCTGCGATAAATAAAAGTTATGACTCTTGAAGATTTCATAAATGTTATAACTATTTTTTGAAGATGTGACCTGGAACAAATCATATTATTTCGAATCGAGTGACCGGGTTGTGAGACATTTCCCGCCGTGTTTGACAGTTGAAGATTTTATTTTAAAAAAGGAATAGTAACTAACACATATTCAACATGAAGTATGTACGAAGTCTTGTGCTTGGAACTTCTATGGTGATCGGTGTGTTCATATTAGCACTGTCTTTATTCTTCTTGAGCCGTGGTGAGTATTAAACATTATTAATACCATTGTTTTGATATACGATGTTTAGGAATGACGCAATGATTTTCAATGAAGTTTTTTTATGATCCCACATATTATATATTCGATTACTTAGATTGTTTCAATATTTATGAACGTTGATTTAATTAACAGAGTTTTATTCATGTTTATATAATAATTCACATCATGATGTACTATTATATTGAAGTTGTACAAAAATGGTTTTTCTTTATGTTTTTTGTGTTAATTTATCTGATATTTATCATTATTAATTTATGATATCAAATGAAGATAATTGATGGAATTTTAATACCAAATTGGATTTGTTTTTAAATATTCTACGCTTCTACATGTTTTGTTATTAACGACCCGGGTTTCGCCAGTTCTGTTGCATCTGTGTGATGGAATGTCTGAAGATGTTTATAGGCAAAACTTGGATCGTTAGTTACAAAACATGTGGAATCGTACAGAGTTTCAACAATTTAAATCATTACTTTTGAAATCACCTTTAAGATGATTGACTACCAAAAAATCAAGTTCTATATATTCTATGTATATTGACAGATTAAATTTGAAACTTGTCATAAGTTCTGTTTTAAAAAACAATTTGAAGGAAATTTTACATAAATATAATCATTGAATGACAATTGAAGAAAGTGGACGTGAAGATGCTGTTAGAGCCTGATATATTTTTTTTAATAATTGTTAAAAAAAAATAAGTTTGTTTGAGAGTGTTGTCGATGGTAGTACACGTGTATAGTACAATTGTATTGATGTATTTTTTGAGAATAAAGTGGTATCTTTCAAACGAATACTTTAGTTACACCATGATCGGGATGTAAACGAGCTTTGAGAGTAGTTTACAGTAATATAAATGAATATGGAATAGTTCCCTGGAATATAGGGCTTCAATAATAAATGCTAGGGTAACAGATAAACAGGGATTCTATTTAGATTACTTAATAGAAACAAAGTACCTCATTCATTGTCAAACTATCTTCGGAAAATAGTATTAGACAGTTTAATAAATTAAAAATAGAAACTATATTGAAATTTTCAATTGTGATACGAGCCAATTGAAGATAAACATCATTTTAATACAGGTAGTAAGAATTTTAAATGAATGAACACTAAATTACTCAACGACTAAATCAATATCGATGAGTAGGCTTTAAATAACATACAATAAATAGTTCTGACGAAGGCGTGAGCCGAAATAGTTATCAACTATATCTTATAAATTTTGTAGAACTAAAACACATTGTTATTTCTTCACTGTGTTCCAATAAATGTATTTATGAAGAAAAGAGAAAATTTTATTTCTATCTATATGTTATCCCAAATCATCAAAGTTATATTATATAATCATAGTTTTACTCCGATGTCCGATTTTTAAGACTTAAGGTTATATTAAATTCTTGTTAAGGGTTCTTTTTTTTCTACACATAAAGGATGCCAGCTTATTTCTTTAAAAAAAACGTAGTCTTATTTTGTAATAAATCTAAACGCGAGGAAGCCAGGAAAATGAGAACTTTATGTGTTATATAAGTTCAAATAAGAACCCAGACATTTTTTTTTCTTTTATATTATTTTTCGTAGTTGAAGGAGTTATATTTTTTTAGTAATAAAAACACATTTTTTTGTTCTTATTTCCTCAGTAAATTTTATGACCAGGACCGATTTCGCTCATCGCGAGCATTATCAACCGATAGGATACAAATTACAAGCAAGTCTATACAAATTTTTAGTTTAAGTTAGCAGGTATACAAAACTATGGGTTCAAGATTTAAGAAAATATTTTACAGGAAGTCGAAAAAATGAATTTAAAAATTAAAAATTTCTTATCAAGAATTTGCCAACAACATTAAGATAAATAAATAATCCATTATTAGCTCAGAACAACCGTGAAAGACTGACCTGACCTAACTCACTATTTCTTGTCATCCTTTCTGACTACCTTAAAAATTTCATTTATTAATATATTATGTTCTATAAAGTATTTGAGAACAGGTTATTTTGATTATAAAAAATTCTCACTCATTATTCTTCCTAATGAAGATTTCACGATTGTTCTGAGCTCTTAAAGGAAGTGTTGCCTAAAATATTCTACAATTTGAGGACGTGGCTTACGTTTACTCCATAGAGAATGTTGTTAGATCTACCAACCAAAGTCAGAAGTTCTTTCGTAGATTGAGACACTACTTACGAAAAGTCTGAAGTGATTCTTTTCATAATATTACGCATTATAGTTTGAGTGTAAATATATAATGAAAATCCTTTTGAAGCATTGGTCACATCTGGGTTATTTTTAATAACACGTGTCAGCAATAGTTCAATCGCTTGAACACGAATGCGGTACATTTTAATCTAAAATAAGATACCGATAAAATGTTTTAAACACGAAATGTTTCGGTTAATTTGCTATTGCGTTTTCGCATATTATTGTTTGTGTAAATATTGCCGAACGTGACTGCACCAAAAGATAAACAAATAGTTAATTTGCAAATAACAGGCTACGCGATATAACTGCAATTTATGTTGTTTTACCAAGTAAGTTAGAGCTCTTCACCGAAAAAAATATACTCATTAAATAAATCGATTATTTGGATAAAAATCAAACACAACCAGGGACGTCATTTTAGTTATTTTCAAATGTTTGAAAGTTGCCATTTTACAACCAAGTGCAAAAAGGGATTCATGTATTTTTTTTCAAATTAACAAACGGCCAAACCCCGCCTTGGGCTCTATATGACATCACTGAGTATCATGTTTGGTTAAGATTTATATCGCTTTATAATAAAAAAGAGACAACAGATCTTCCTCAAATATTCTTTTAAGTCCACTTTTGGTTGCACGCTGATTTTTACCGTTTTACGTTACCTGGTGTTCTTATGTTAGTTTTTCTGTGACAATCGGATAACGATTTTTAAATAACTTCAAAACAATTTACATCAAAGCAGTATTTCACTGTTTCATTAAAGTGTATGACGGGGTCACTTTAAATCTTCAAATATAACTTTGTGGATTTTAGTGACGTTTTCATTCGATGCTAAATAAAGTCAATCTGATCATTTAAATAGTAAGCGAGATATTATTAGCAGTATTGCCCATCCACTATATATCATACTTTTATTTCATTTATGAAGACGACTTAATTAACTTCTTTAAGCTCAAGCTATTTTTTTTTATATTCATGCTTGAAAAAAATATTATTTAAATATATACACACATAGTTTGAAGGCCGCCTGTATGCCATATTTTATTCTCACGTACATTGATATGTTCTTTTCGAAACATGTTTTCACGAAAATAAAAATACTTGTAAGGAAATATTTTTCAAAGAGAGTTAGCGCGCATGTATTTCATTATTATTGTTTGAACTCCACTAACCCCAAAAGTGACTATGAATAAAAAACTCTCTGAAGCTTTTTTACATTATGAGTAAAATGTTTGTTAGCATGTTCTTATGTTACAAATTTAGTAGCTTTTATGTAATATTTATGTATGGTTACGCAGTGTTTATTACTTGACACGAAAAATTGCCAGTCAGTAAGTCAGTGCCGCACCTAGCATCCTTGGCGCCTATGATAAACATCATAAATGTTCTTTGTACCTCTGACAATGAAAATAAACCATTTTGTCGATCGATTTAATGTCATGTGACATCTCCAGGAAAACAAATGAGATGTGTGTTTAGAATTGACGTGCCAATTTTTGTATTTTCAACATTTATTTATAGCTTTCAAGGAGTCAACTGTCGCTTCTTGGTGAATACGAATTAAACATAAATAATTAAAGGTGAGCTCGTTTAGAACTATTTGAAATGGTATTAAACAAATGATAAATTATTTACGGTCGACATCAATAAAAAAATTAATTAACGGTGTTACATTTTCATTCACTACTTTGTAAATATTTATTGATTTTGTATCCATAAGTGATACATTTTTGGAAGTATAAAGGACATCTCTAATCTGAATACGTTTCTTTTGTCTCTTTTATTGTATGTCTTATAAATCAATCGAATGATCAGTGTACAAAAGTTTCTATCCGAAATCTTTATTTTTATATCAGGTTACCTATAGAGTATAGAGTTTGATAACGAATAAAGTATCTAAAAACGGATTGTTGTTTTATCAAAAATATTACATGGCTTCTGTTTGGATATAGTCCAATTCTTTTACACTACATCCTGGATTGGAGTTTGATCGTCTCTTCTACTATTTCTACTGACTACAATCTCTTTCCTGCAATGCCTTATTTTCCCATTTAATCATATTCTTGTCTATGGTTCCATGGAAACTTTTATTTAACACTTTAATATTACCTCCTTTTCCATGCGAACCCTTCTTAATAGTGCTGGTGAATTTTTTTTCATACTAAGTCACTGTTTTCATTTTGAAAAGCCTATATGAGGAGTATTATTTTTTATACTACAGTAGAAATAAATCTATCTTGTTTTTTTACCGTGATCAGGCTTGAGTTTGTGGTTGTACTGTCGGATAACTTTTTATTATTAGTTAAACGATAAATCAAAACAATAAAATTTCTTTGCTTGAAATTATTTGCTTTTATTCCTTTTAATCATGATTTACTTCGATCATACCACTATGCATTATACCACCAATCAGTAAACAAGCTTGTCAAAAAAAAAAACAACAATTAATGATATTTAGCAAAATTGCGTACTCAATGAAATACTTCGATGTTATTGTTCCAGTGATTATATAAAATGGAAATAATAATGGTTTTATCGAATAACAATCTAGTACCAAAATTGATGCCAGTGAAGGATTTGTTATGAATAATGTATTATCACAATCACACGGTAAGAATATTTGTAGAAGCTTGGTGTTGTAAAGATCTAAAGATGTGTACATGAATAAAGGCGACATCATTTAATACGCGGCGAAAATTGCTTTTGGGCATTGACTTAATAACCTGTCAATTAACTAGTTCCGAAAAGGAAAATGGTTTTTTTGTTTGCAGCAAAAGTCTTGCACTTTAAATATTGACTATTAGTTGACATAGAGAAGAGTATCTGGTTTTCGGTCATTTCATAAAAAAGTGTATGTTTGGAATATAGCTTATCTGAATTACGTTGTAATTTGATTGCAATAAAAACTTCACTGTAAGTGAAGTTAAATTATAATCTCTAGCATTAAAGCATCGAGATGAGAAAATACACGCCATTGAAAAAAAGCTATAAGCTAAAATTCTAATTAAAAGAAAATATAATGTTAAAAGTTTTCAATTGTTTTGAATATTTCCACTATCAATTAAAAAAAAGTCTATAACTTAAAAAATAGATTAGCATTCTGATCTGAAAGTTTGAAAAGATTTATTAGTGTTAGACAAGTTTTTCATTTAACAATTTTAAATTATTTTATGCAATTTATAAGTATAAACATGGAAAATTTCAATTTATATTTTATCCTTTCGCTGACGTTGCTGGCTTTTGTTCTGGATTTATGACGAAAAGAATTTATGATCCAAATTAAATAATAAGAAAGTTTATTCCATAATAGTACAGTTTTCCGCACAGATAAATTTTACGGTGTGTTTTTGTTTGTCGATCAAAACTTTATCATTCGAGAAAGGAACATGTTGCAAAAAAATCTGATAGCTTAGATGCATATATGTACGAAGAATATTTTTGATAAAATTAAATATTTTGAAAATTGTGGACTTTTCACTGTAGAGATTTTTATTATTTTTCACTATCAAATGTTCAAATATTGAAAAGTGAAGCTAAAGTTTTAAGCTTGAAATTCAAATTGATTTTGCGCGTGACATTGTATATTAAAATAATACATTTAGTGGTGAATGAATTGATCTAAAAAATCGAGTTTTGTAATACAAAGCACAATTTTCACTAGTATATCTACAATTTTACAGTGATAATTAGGAACAGTAACAACCATCGCAAATAATATCAAATGTTTAATCAAAGCGTGTAAGGCTAAACTGTGTTATGTAAATAAATAAATAAATTTATTTATTTTAAATTCAATTATTAGAACTCGATTAATACTATTCAGAAGTATCAATTTCGGTGTGTATTTTGCTATTAAAGAATTACAATTTTTTTTTTTTTGAATTGTTGTAATTTTGTACGATTCCACAAGTTTTGTCACAAACTATCCGGGTTTCGCCCTTCGGCATCTTCAGGTATTCCATCACATGGATGCAACAGAATTGTCAGTTCTGTTGCATCCGTGTGATGGAATACCTGAAGATGCCGAAGGGCGAAACCCGGGTCGTTTGTGACAAAACATGTGGAATCGTACAAAATCACAACAATTCAAATTTGATATTGAAATTCCATCAAGCACCTTCAGTCGATATCATAAATTATAATATATAGTTTATTTTTATTAAGACTTTACGTTATCATTATATATATATTTTGTTGAAACGTCAAAAAAGTTCTGTATATACTGCAGAAACAAAATAATTTACCATGATATTTGTTTTTGTTATTTTACCATTAACAATAAGATTCTGTTTTGAGAAAGGCTGAGATTGTGGTAGGAAAAATCCAATTGTTCTGCAATTCATTTTCAAAAAAAAAAGAAAAAAAAATATCGACACCAATACATTTGATAGACAATATTATTGTAACCACTGCATTAAGTGTGTGTGCAATCTAACAACTGTATAAGTGGTATCATTATATGTGAAATATTTTCTTAGCATAGTTTATTTGTATCAGATTCGAGGTTTTTTCATTTAATGCTTCATTACTATCAAAATATGTTTGTGACATTAAGGCTTTTTTTTCTTTTATTCCGTAAAGACTTTTCTTAAGTATCGATACTCTCTCTGTGGATTCAGAACAACTAAACACTATTTCTAGAATCGTATTATTTAGTAACCTTTTTCATTAGTATCATTGGTAGCTCGTGGTAAAATGTGTGGAGCCTAAGTTAATCAATTTTAATGTTATAAGTAGAAGCGGATTGAAAATTTACCAAAAGACTACACTGCCGTTGGGTTTTTGATGTGACAAAAATGCAAAAGATTTTTTCAGAAGAATATTCATATCTTTGTATAAGTCGTCTGTGTTCAGGTGCAAAAAAAAACTAAATCTGTCGGCTTATTCCAATAGAAAAAGAAACCCTGTCTTTTATTCTTACATTCACAATTTTTCCTGCATAAATCATTGCTTTTGAGAATTCCAAAAGTATCTATCTTTTTCATAGGTGTTTGCAATGTCCAAAATATCCTTACCGCCCTTTAATTCTGAAAGGTTTCCTGTCCTGAAAAAGAACAAGCAGTTGTAGAAAAAAAAATATGTTGAAATATGGATATACATTAAAAACACCGTAAAATATCTTCACACTTTCATCATAAATATAATTATTATAAATATTGAAATTTTCATATTTTTTTAACGCTACATTTTATACAAGCCGCGATTTCCCTTAAATATTCATAATGTTGTTTATGAGCCCTACCCATAATTATTATGTACGCAATATTAGTAGTATGCGATATTTATTGTATGAATAAGTATTAGAATATAACATCGCTTATATAGCCGTACACTAACCGCACAGCTTAAAATATTATCGTATAGGTAAATGAATGTATTTTCGGCAGTACGAAAATCTTTCACGTTTTCAAGAGATATGGCATTTTCGTGACATCTTATTTGATGCGTAGGGACTGAGAGTATAGATTCTTTAAATTTATTAAGCATTTTATATTACATGGTAGAAAAATCAAAATGCCTATTCAGTTTTTTAATGACAGAATGTAACCATTACTCATTGAGAAGTGATCACTTAAAGTTACTGTTTCGTGGGATATTTTCAGGTGTGAATTGATTTCTTTTTGAATATATATCTTATAAGCAGCCCTCTGTATGCTAGAATAAAATTTTATTATTAAAAAGCTCATTATCATCGAATGAGTATATTATATAACCTAACCTGAAAGACCGTGGTTGTCTTATTAATATATATATATATAAGAGTTTCAGTTATCCACGAACACTTTGAAAAATTGATTCATTGATAAACACAAAAATAAAATGATATTTGTAGAGCTTAAATTCTACTCCCAACCGTCCTATCAAAATAATAACGGACATAATTAATCATTCCAATAAAACAAGCCTGAATAGTAATAACAGTTTTCGCAATAAGTTTCGACATTCTTCAAATAGTATATATGCTTTAAATTGAATACAGAGATGACTAGCTTATCACCCCCTAATGCGTTTCTTTTACGTTCAGTTAAATTGTTAAATTGTTCGAAAATCTTCTTCACACAAAATGAAAAAGACGTTTGAAGTAATTCAACACTCCAAATGGCTTATTCTGTCGAAATGTCAATTCAGCTCTAGTTTATCAGGAACAATTTTATCTTTAGTTCGACGAAAATAGTATCAATATCACTTCAAAGAGAGTGTCGAGAAGTAACATTTAGCGAGTTAAGAATTCGCGGAAAGTTGATATGAAAATTTTAGTGCAGTAATGCAACCAGGTATGAGATATTGTTTTGTTGTGTGGCATTTTGCGCTTTTGAAACTTTTTTGTACTAGTTGCTCCGCAATTGAAATAACTATACGTCAAAACAACACGCCAAAAACTAGAATAATGGTTCATTTTTCCTTCTCACCAACGCGTCCTACAGCGTGATTTCTCTTCTTCCTATATTAAATTGTATTGATTGCTGTTCATATCCGCCCTTTTCCGATACACACAACTATCCATATGTCATACCTTACCCATTCACTCAACATGATTCAAACATCGTGTTTTAAGTATTCAACATAAGACTCAATTGTATTATATTGTATAACGTTATACATATCTCTCATTGATTTAAGATGCTGTTAAAGCGACACCAGCGTTATGCCATTTATATATTTTTTTAAACAACAAGTAAACATGGTTTTTATGAATAATAGAAAATTTATAAACTTTTAAAAAGTTATCATAAAGTAAATAATATGTATTGTTTTTTTTTATGTTGAATACAGTTGATTAATTGATTAATTTGGTATTTAAGTATTTGGTAGAACTCCATTATAATATGGTGAAAAAATAACAATGTATTTTAGTTCTATAAAATTTATTAGTTGATAGCTATTTCGACTTAACCTTCATTAGAACTAGTTCTGATGAAAGAGAGATAGTTCTGATGAATGCGTAAGCCGAAATAGGTATCACATATTATATATTTCTTACAAATTTTGTTGAACTAAAATACATTGCTATTTTTTCACCGTGTTAAAACTGAGTAAATTTATCATTATTCTGTAATATAGTTTTTAATTTTCAATAAAATTAATAATTGAAATCTTGAAATCATTTGAGATAAAATATGAACTAGAATATCAAAAATTCTCGCTGGATAAATTCAAGGAAAAAACACGTATACTCTTCTTCTCAATCTTTTATTATTATTCTGAAACATATAATTCATTTTATTAAGCAATATTCATCTACGTAAGATATTGATGTTTCGTATCCCTGGCATGTTGTTGGATATTTTTTCCGATATTCAGCAACTTTTTTCCCAAGGACACTTCGATGGTTGTTAGTTGTGCATGATACATGTTGCTTGTTAGGATTTCCCGTCGATGTTTATGAAACAGACATTGTGTGTTCCGTTGTCAAAAGAACACTGGTTAGAGAAAGGGTATATTTAAGGCTATGGCAAAAAAATATTACCTTTTGCGTGCTATGTTTCATTTATTTAAGAACTATATTACATTAACAGGATGTAAACGCTTATCAGGGAATCCAATCACGTTTTAGGCATTGAAATTTATCGCAAAAATTTATCTTACAATTCTTTTTTTATTAAAATAAAAATTCCACAAAGTCATCGCCGAATGACTTGAAAAAATGTTTGACTAATAAGAGCAGTTTTTACTCATTAATTTTTCCGTTGAATCTGGCGAAGACTGGAGTAATAAATTATTTTCTGCGTATCTAAAGAGTGAATTCAACGTGGTCACTCATTGCCGCTATAATTCCACCGAAATGTCATACTATGTCGTAGAAAAAAAAATATTGATTTTTGTAGATTATTAAATAGTAATAAAATTCATTATCAATAATTATTTCCAAAAAATATGGGCGATATTTTTGGAAAATGCGTTGATATACATACAATAATATTATATATCGAAGGGTTCCCTTACCTCAATATTCTATTTGGAACTATAGTGCTTTGCTTTATTAAGAAACATTATTTCATCACTATAGTAGTTTAAAATCTTCCCCATTTTACAAAAAAACAAGGAACAATTTTTATAAAAACAAAGAATCAATTTTTTTTATAAATGAATGTCAAAATTTTTCTCCAATAGCCGAGAATGATGATTTTCCCGATATAAGCGATGATATTGATTAAGATTTTAATATTGCTATATAATAAGTCTATAAAACACTAAAGAGACATTATTTGCGATATGAAATGTTCAATTATCCAAAGCGGAAATATCGATAACTATCATAACGGCAGTCAGCACGTTTCGTATAAATTATCAATAGTCGTAATTTGCAACCGATTCAAACCCCATAAGTGTTTAGATCATTTAATAATTCCATTGTATTGTGGAACTTAAGTCCTTGAAAACTGTCATTTCGGTCAAAAAGTTCCTCGTTCATTCAACGTTCATCGTCTACCGCAAGGTTGACACAGTCGTTGCTGAATAAATAAATATCTAAGATGAAATGAACACGTGAATTGAAAAATGAACATAGTTGCACATAGAGACTTTTTTGAAAAGAAGCATTATTTTTTAACAAATGAACTTACATATCACTCCGCAAATATCAAAAAGTTTTGAAATTCCAAGTCATTTATTAAGCAAAATGTTGATTGGTAAGTACGTAAATTTTTTTTTTGTCTCTACAAATCATATTTATTAATGAGAATTTAGAAACGAAAACCCACCGCACTCAATCTTTATTCAAAAAACAAAAATATACACATTTCTTTTGTGGATTTGTAGGTTATAATTACTATTTATTTTTATTAATGAAAATACATTAGTACTTACTGCTTTTTCCATGTAGCTTCTTGTAAGATATCTTTTTCAAAGTGCTTCAAAACTTTTGTAATATTTTTTTAATATATATTATCTTTTCTGAGATGCTTTATATGTTTTTATTTTAATTTTGTTACTAGCGGTTTGAATAACCCACATACTAAGTCGGTAAACGTACTAAAAATTATAAGGGTAACTAACTCTTATGATTTGATTAAGTCAAACATTCGATGTTCTTTAGTGTTTCTTGATATTTGTTTTGCTCTGACGATTTTCTTTTTGAATTTTTCAACAAAACAGTAGATAAGTTATCGAGAACATGTGAATCACGCGTTGAATTTTGGATGAATAAATATTCATTTAATTAAAATATTTTTTGTCCATATTGGTCCGCAATATGAAATACTGTGGATTTTTTACGACGAATATTAATAGTTATTCAACTTCTCTCTCGGGTAAAATTAACGAATACAGGATATTAGGCATGGAATAAAAATTCATTAAAAGTTAAATTTTCAATGTGTACTTTTCAAATTTATCACCTTTCACAATATTGAGTCGAATAAACAATATTAATTTTCAAATCAAAACCCATATTACCAATATTAATAACGAAACAGAAAGCATACAATGTACAACGTGTTTACATATATGACCAATCAAAAAAGGTTTGTCATTACTCCACCAGAAGTAAAATCACAAAAAGTCTTCCACGTAAAACCTTTTCAGTGGTATGGTTCGCGCAATGTCTACTGGAATCTCTTGTTTGAAAAGTAAACAAGCAGCTGTACTATTTTGTATCTTGAATGAAAATGCAAAATTTGTGAGCATAAGGAAAATGCATCTGGACTACTTTCTACGTCATATTTTTGTAGTATCATGTTCTTTTGTTTTGTTTTTGAAAAAGTATGGAAACGGCTTGTAATATATTGAAAATTGCTTTTATAATACATTCAAATAAATTTTAAGCCGAATAGAATTTCCTGTATTATTAATTGTCAGAGTAAAAATGGAAAACTAATTTATAATATATAAATATACACATTTCTCTTCTGTAATCTAATACTTTGAACTGCGAAACGAAGACTTAAGACGAAGAAGAAAAATGATTTCGTTTACTGGCTGTAAGGAATTTTTCGTTTTATCATAGGTTTGACAGTTAACCTATCACTACATAACTTTAAACCATACGTGGAGGGTTAAAATAAAGTTCACAACTGATCAAATAAAATATTAAATACATACGTCAATTTTGACAGCATCAATTATGAATTGAAGTAAAATTGAAAACGAATATGAATTTCATGAATGAGAAAAAAACTCATTTTAAACATTGACTGCGGGAAAAATAATCATTTTGAATGAAATATATTTTTAAATCTCTAAAATTATACGTCTGGAAGTTTATCGTGAAACATTTTAGGTCACGTACCGACTAAATGTGCTTCAACCAATGTTATTCAAATAGTTCTCTATTGTAGTATTATTTTATTTCGATTTTTTAGCAATTGAAATAAGTCCGAAATATAATACGTAAATAATGAATAGTTCGCACGAGTCAAATAACTGTCACACAATTACAAAATACTTTACCATTTTTTTGGTTATAAATGAATATCCGACGAATGCAAAATATAATAAAACTAAAATAAATTGCAATTTTTTCACCATATTATTAATGAAAATTATCATAGGCAATTGTGTTAATTATTATTAGATTAATATTTTTAAATTTGTTTTAGCTGCCAATTACTGCTTGCCTTGAGGTTTCTGTAATTAATACCTCCGGTATGTAGACGATGCTAACTGTTTTCTGTAAGTCAGTTTTTTTGCATCCGTGTGATATAATGCCTGAAGATGCCTAAAGGCGAAACCCGGGTCGTAAGTAATAAAACATGTGGAATCGTATAAAGTAGTAACAATTCAAATTTAATAAAACTGCATTTGAGGTGATTTCTAAGGCATCCATTAAAAAAAGGAATAATTTGATTACAAATGGTTCTATCTCAATAACACACTTGTATTCCTGTTCTATTTACAAAGCTATTTTTTTATATTGAAAACACATTTTTGTACATTTTTGTACTACTTGGTATAGACATTGGGTTCAGATAGGTCTTAGAAGGATAAAAAGAAATGTTGATAATGCTCGCGATGAGAAAAACCGGTTCCAATATTAAAATTTCAAAATTTTGTTTATGGTTTAAGTTAAAATAGCAACTAAATATGATCAATTGAAATTGGAAGAAGGTGTGGCTTAAGAATGATTAATATTTATAGTTCGTTTTATCGTATTATTTACTTCTTTTCTGCTGTCAATATTTTATTTAAATGTATAACAAAAGCATAAATTTGAATAGCGGGTGAGAATTAGTAAAATATCATAAATTATATTTCTGTCACCGTAAAATCCTCGTGATCTGATCCTAGAGCGGAATGAGAAGGGTTTTCAATTTGTAACTTTTCTGTGTTCACCCAAGCGGTTCTGATAACGCTATACAAATTTTAAACACATTCAAAAGGGTTTTTTTTTTAAAAGATTTTTTTGAATTTGGAATGTTTGGGTTATACAAATGGTTTTCAGTAACTCAAATTTTTATTTGAAATATTGGAATGTTGATTCTGTCAATAGCAGATTCGATACTTGATAATTTATTATTGCCATAATAAATTATCAAGTATACCTACGATATTAAGATTAGCACATTTAAAAAAGTGTATTTTATACAATACACCAGCGAAAAATTAAATAAAAAACATTTAAGTATTCGGATAACTAAGCCTTCATTTCCATTGTCATTCTTAGTGTATTAAATGGTTACATCAAACCAAAATACGATTTTCATGCCTGGACTAGATAAAATAATTGATTGATATTATATTTTTTGAGATTTACAAATAATATAGGTGCACGCACTGCCTGGCTTTGTCATGGTTGTATTTAATTTACAAATGAAAATACACGTATTCATTTTTGCATTATTGCGATATGATAACGTTAACAAAAGATCATATACATTCGCGTTAATTTGGAGGAATAAGTTGATACTAATTTCGTATACCACATTTAACATCTGACATATTAATAAATCTTGAAATGTTGCTCAGATGATCTATTTAGAATATTATATATATATATATATATATATATACGATATTATCCACCATTTGGAAGGAACTATTTTAACGATCATTTATAGATTTTTTTACGATAAAAGTATATTTAATTTACTTTTTCTCTAAAACGTTTAAGTTATCGCATAAATCTATAACAGACCATAACATTTCAGAAATTCACTGTAAAAAATCACTGGCTCATGAATTATTTAATATTTAATGTCAGCTTTATCAAGCCTTACACACTCGAGGTTGTCAACCTCTGGTCATAACGACAAGATCACTCTAAAAATATATCCTTTATTGACATATTTCATTACGTACGTGCTGAGATCGTCAAAAACGACTTCCATGGGAGAGTTAAGTGATTTCAAAATGACATATTATTTTTCAGTAGAGCTTTTACTTGTGTTTATGACTTTCACCGAAAGTGAAAGCTTTAAGCTTAAAGTTTCATTTTACGATGTTGTACATGTATACGTGCAACATGTAACGGCGAAGAATGCAACGATTGTAGATAGATGTACGTATGTATGTGTGCTCGGATTCGTCGTCAGAAGCTTACGCTGTGATAAAAGCTACAATTAAATTAAGGCAGCGAAGGTTTAATGCGATTAAATATACTGGATATAGACATTGAGCGTTAGTGTGTTTGTAAAACATTTATTTAAGCAATAAAAGAAAAAAGCAAAGTGCGAATACATTTTTTTTTCAATCACGTTACATCGACTAAGGCGAATTTCATTATTAGATTCTGTTCTCGGAAATGGTTGTAAATCAACGGAAATATAGCGGGATGAAAAGACTGCATACTTTAAATTGATTGGTAAGCATTGATGATAAAGAACAACCAATATTGATTTATCACTGGATAATGCGTGTTAGGAGTGTTAATTTGAAAAATATTTTGGTAAGAAAATACACTGTCGCTTGAAAAAACTACCTCTCGCAGTTGTTTGCTAGAAGCATACGCATTTAGTATTTTCAATTTAATTTTGAATACTTTACTTTTACTAATAACTCTTTATATCTTACAACTAGAATAGCATTAATAAATTACACGTTGTTTTTACAGACTGTTTGCAATGAGCTTTTGTGTCAGACAGACAGACAGATTAATACATATATTTTGTTTTATGTAATGGGAATTCATTGCGCGAGTATTTATCAACTGGGACATATTATATTATTAAATTGTTTCTAGAGATAAATGTGCTACAAAGTGACAATCGATATCATTCATCAAATAAATAATCTGATGAAATAAATAATCATTGTTTAAAAACTATTTCGAAAATTTTATAATAGAAAAAATAATGAACTTCTAATTAAATATTCTTTTTCATATTCAATGTAAAAACTTCATTCTGTTCGAAGGCTTTATTTAGAATAATGGTCGGATGGGTATTTGTTAGCTAATTACATCTTTGTTGTCTTTATATATCCGCTTAGCGGAAGTTAAGCGAACCTTAGCAGGCGGAAATTTGAAAATTAAATATCTATCGAAACGATTACATATAATAAACTGCTTGATCCATCGCCGTTTGTTACAATCATTAAGCTTTCTCATCTCCCAAAATGGGAGATCGTTGTTTTGGTTTGTGTGAGTTCACAATGAATACAAAATAAAATACCGCAGTCATTCGGCTAGGATGAATTAATAAATCTTATTTTCTTCGGTGGATTCCACGGAACTTTGTGGTAGTTTATTTGTCATAATTTTTAAAATGATACTCAATTTTAAGACTTCTTATGTCACCAGTTATATATATAACAGCTTGTTTTAAAAGAGAATATTTTTTAAATAATAAAAACACATTTTTTTAGTACTTATTTCCACAATATATTTTTTGATCAGGAGTTGATGCTCGCGATGAGCGAAACCGGTCCTGATCAAAAATATATTGTGGAAATAAGTACTAAAAAAATGTGTTTTTATTATTTAAAATATCATGCCTTTCCATCAAGAAGTGACAGTTAACACCTTAAAAGTGAAAGAGAACATTGTTTATTTATTTATTTAGTTATAACTACACGGTAAAAAACTTACAAATTATCAATTTATTGCTTTTGCACTGTAACATATTTAAAAATAAAAAATCAACAAATACACAGTAAAACAATCAATAAAGATTGCAAAAAACCAACCATGTAAGCTCATGAAATGTCTACTTTAACTGAAAAAATAACATTCGTTTGAACTCACTTTCGTCCACATGAAATACGTCAACATCCCAAGCAATACTGTTGAACATTGTTAATGCTTTTACCATTGGCATCCCTATTGGCAGACTGGTTCTACACTTTGGAAGAACAAACAAATTATGTACACGATTTCTAAAAAACTATCCGGAACCTACAAATTGATATTATTAAGGATGACAGAATTCTCATTTTGGCCTCGAAATTGGTCGAAAGAAATACATGGCCAGATGCATTTCTCTTCGATTTTTCAAACTATTAAAAGTGAGCATGTGGTTATCTGTAACAATATTGTGGAATTGCCATTTTTCTATTATATGTAATTTTTGAAATATGTTTTTCATAATCGTCAATCGAGTTAATTGATTATTGTTGAGAAATGTGTTTCGTTTTCTTTCAATGCAAAATCAATATAATGATATATTGGTTGAATTGACGAAAACAAAGGCGAAAAATGTTTTTTTTAAATCGTTACAAACGCTTCCAGTAGAAAAATTTGGCATAACAGTTATTGAATGTTGAATACTCATAAAGCAGAATAATATAAATATATTGGTGCGTGCGGTTCCGTTCTGTGCCCGTTGAACATATTTTTTTGCTATTGGTCATTTTATTTTCATGATACTCAAAGTATAGTTTCACCATAGGATTACTGTTTTGTCATTATTTATTCAGAAAACAATATAAGTGATAAAAATGTGCGAAAAATATTGATATATGTTCTTACTAAATGTACTCTTATTTTCAACGAATTTATAAGGTCTGTTATGAACTATGGAGAATTTAATAAATATTCCTTTATTATATCGGACAGGCTCAACGCTGTAACGGAATTGAATCGGCCAATTGAAACAACATGATAGCAACGGTTTATACATTAAATAATTTACTGAGAAGAATTCTGTAAAAATCTGTGAATTATCAACAAAGAATATATAATAAAAAGATTATGTTTTATGATTTTTTCCCCACAATAAATGATTAGCGTACAGTGAAACACGACAAGTAATTTGATTCATGAACTAAATTAATTATTCAGGATGCAGTCCTCGATAACTTAAAATTTTCAATGCCGTCCTCGAATTATTTAGGGTTGGATAGCCTTGATATATGGATATAATAGAACAGTAGGAGATTTAAAATTACAAAATCGTATCAGTCTGTGGTTGAAATGCCGAATAATATCATAAAGTAAGGTCACAACAATCGAATGTAACATTAGTTATATATAATAGTAGAATTCAATGTTGCTGTAGGCTTTAAAATGTAATCTATATATCAATTGATCATCCTTCTTACTTCCTAAACTTCTTCCTAAGCACTTCCTAAAAATTTTAAATAGTTTCTTAGCAATAAGGTATTTCTACCATATCGTAATCGACATTTCGGACACAAATAATTACTACTAGAAGACTACTATTTGTAGTCTATATGCCATTGGTCGTGAAAGTAGCCGAGTATATTTCGACTTGTAATTCGGCATATAATTTTAATATTGCCTTGTTTAGATGTGCAAAAACGAGTAATAAACTATCAAAGAACAATGTTCCTAAGAGAGGAGTTCACAAAAATATCATAGAATACAGTTACACATATATCTTTAAGTGCCTTCAGTGACGTAGAGATATCGCAATTAGACCAAGAACTTTTGAAGAGACTTGTGACATTCAGTTTGAGGTCTGACTGTGAAAATGTATCCCCATCATTACGAATAAGTAATGTTGATGTTCTTAAGCTAATGCATGAGCACCAAGAAGTTTTGCGTATCTAGTCTCTCAGTCTTGTGTCATTCTTAAATGTGGTGTCATTTTGGTTATGCAAAATACATTATTTTCCAAGTTAATTGCTCGACGCATTAATAATGGCGTGTCTATATTGCAATGGAAGATTCTGCATTAGTTTCCTAAAATACCCCTCATAATATCAAATGTTTTTCAATGGAAACTTTCCAAGAATCAATTATTCAAGCAAAGTAAACTCTCTCATGCCTTAGTGGCAGTCTGAGCTGGTAAACTAGGGGTTAACTAGGCCACATAGTTGTTATATTATAAAAAGTTTACATTACGTTTGAAAATACTATAGTTTTAAATAAAATATTGTATAAGATACATGTTTAACATAAAATTGATATCAATGGAAATAGTTTTTGACTTCTTTATTGTTGGAAAAGTGTTTTTTAAGGTACATCTACAATATTATAAAGTGTATATTTAATTAAAACATAAACCGATCAAATGCACAATTTTCCGCTTTTGTTTATTCTATAATACCAATCCACAGCGACTGGTGAAAATTGTTGACACAACATTGTAAAATAAATTGGCAAATGTAAAGCCACACGCTAATTACAGTAATTACTTAATTAAAATTGTCTGCATACTTTGTTTAAACATTAGATTATTGATTTCAACTAAAATTAAATCTCTATAACTAAAAGTTTTTGATGTACTGCTTGAATTTTATAGTTGTTTGGTATATTTTTATTCTCATTTAAGGTGTCGATTGTCACGTCTTAGTGGAAAAATATTACAGTTAAATATAAAAAAAAATGCTTAGAATGATTTTCTCAATTTTATATTTAAAAAATCAGGACTTCATTCCAAGTTCCATTCATTACGTGTATTTTTAATCAAATCAGTTTCTGGAAATAGTACGAAACATTGTGTTTTTATTATTTAATTTGAGATAATGAAAACAGTTTAAGGTCAAAACTCTTCACCCTCGCAAAGGACGAAAAGCAAGAAAATATTCAATTGTTGACGGAATTCATGTAAATTTTTGATGGTTCGTCTTGTCACTAAAAAATAACATTTATTCTGATAAAGCATTTTTTTCTAACGTCAAACATTTCATGGGCATTGTTGTAAACCACATAAATTTTAGTAACATCAAAAGGATCGTGACGTGGTTTCATATAATACCAAAAATAATTATCAGCTGTTATCGGAGTAGTATAATGGAAGCGGATAGAAAGCTTCTCATAAATCATTCTTTTCAAATAAGAGTTTTTATTGGAATAATCATATCTCTCTTCTCTGACGAAAAATATTTTAGGCCCTTAAAAATACATTCACATTTCTTCATCGGCTGTCATTATCGCTAAGAATCTATAGCGTCGTCCCGCTTACGTAAAAAATATTATGCCGGAAATATTTTAGTAAATAGTTTTTGGTAAATAGGTGTTTTAGCATTTATCAATAATGTAGTAGATTTAAATAAATAAACGTATCATTCATTTTATTCTCTCAATATTGTTAACTATTCAATCTCAATAAAATACATTTGTTTGATTACTTGTGTCTTCTAATTTATTGAATCAATTGTGCTGTGAATCCTTATAATTACTAGCACTAAATCTCATATGTATAGCCTTTTTAAGAATAATATTTTACCGTTGATAATAAATAAGATAAACATATACGGATCATTATCACATAAAGTATGATAATAGTACTAAACTAATTTTATTTTATTCATTTATGTTGTGAAATTATTATGGTAAAAACAGCGAAAATAGTTGGTAACTTTCTCTACAGAATACCATTGTCAGAACAATGACGACAACCGTCAGCTTAAAAAAAGCTTGACATCTTAATAATTTCACATTTTTTTTTTTTGGTTTTTATATTTGATTGGAATTGTATATTTTTTAAATTCACTAAATTTTCTCCCATTATGGAGAATATTAAAAAATATTAATCTTAAAATTGGCTGTAAACAAATCGACCAATCTTTATATTAAGTATGGATAAAAAACAATGGAGTAAGGAAAACATTATATCCTTTCAATAGATCGGATAAGTAATAGGTTGGATTTTAGATTCTTTTGGATATAAATTGGTTGAAAAGTCAACGCATGAGAGTTTCCATTTTGACTTTCAAAAAGCATGAAAAAAAAAACTAGCTAGAGTTGACCACACGGTTATAATAACGAAAAAAGTTGGCCTATATCGTTAAATAATATGAGATTCGCACTAGTGATAGGGCAGGATAAACTCCCGACAAGGAGAACATCCAATTTAGTTTTATTTTCAATTTGAATTTGAGATCGTGGTTATGCATATTATTTGACTTTTTATATCAATATAAACTTTTGATTTGATTTCGCGTGACAGAGTTTTTTTGGCGTTTTAAATGTTTGCTGTAATGACAATTTTTAAGTGATATTAGATTTTTTCATATTACATATAAAATTACCGCTGAATTATTAACTCTATAGCTACGTTGGATTTTTAGTAAAACGAAAACTAAATATATAGAACAAGTGACTCATTTTCTTTATTCTCTATATTTTCATTTTTTAAGTTAATAATGTAAAATTAAATTAATTTGACCATTTAATTGAATTATTTAAAATAATTTATGCTAAAGGTGCCATAATTTTCAAATCGATAAATAATACATAATACAGTGATAGAAAATGTAAAGAAAGTGTTCGAGGAATGAACTGATGCGAAACACTTTATCAGTTCTCGGATTTCCCACAGGTGCGAAAGTTTCAACAAAAGTTATGTCCCCAGACATTTTTTGTGATAATCTCTCCGTAGAATCTATAAACTCTTCGATGTATTTTTATTTAAGAAATATATAAATCACCCACCAGACTTTGCGACAAGTCTATTTCAATGAAAACAATTTTTTGTCACGATTTAAGTATTTTATCACTCCGTAGAAATATATCAACAATTGTAAAATGTAAGGAATATAAAATTTCTGGAAATAAATAATTATATTATAATATTGGCTTATTCTTTTTTTTTAAAGATAGCTTTAGAATGAATTCTATCGAGAGCGATAAAAGAACGAATAAATTGATTTTTTACCACGGAAAAAATAAAGATAATCTTTCGATTTAATGAACGATGTGTTTTCGTATTATATTGAAGATTTCATGCCATCTTTTTTCTTTGCATTGTCTTTTGAATATAAATGCAGTTAGTTCATTTATAGAGAAACACTTTTTTTTAAATCGTGTATTTATAATTTAACGTTGAGATTTTATGGAATTTATTAATCAGTTACAAAACAAGAATTTTACTAAAATATAATATATCAGATGTTGATATTGACTCTTACAAAAATATATTATATGTGTATAGTCGGTTGCTTTTTCGGCTTAAGCCCTCAATAAAATAGTTTGCTATTTTTTTATCGTGTTATAACGGAGTTCTACAAAGTAAATGGCCATTCAGTGATTAAAGGGACAATTTCGTTTGAAATTTCCGCTGAATTTAATCTTGTGGCCATCATAGAAATATAAATGTTTTATGACAGTTTATTAGATTTATTTTATAAAATTGTACTCGAAAAATTTGTCACAATACATCATATATGTTGTATTGAAATCAATGCCTCGTATTTATTAAATATCAAAAAATGACAAGATTAAATCATTCACGAATAATGGTTGCAATCATAATAAATACAATACAAGCAAGTCCGCGTTTTTCATTCAAATTTATGTGAGATAATAAAGAAGTTTTCAAAAATGTTTTTTTTTTTTGGATTTATACGACTTTGGTACGTTTTTGCAAAACGTTGGCGGAAGTTCGCTGAAAACCACTGTAAACAATGACAGAGGCTCACCGGAAGCTACCCGTCCATCACGCAATAACCCGTTCAACCCCTGCGATCTTTGAAGTTTCACTTTTAGCACGCAATAAGGCTTTCACGGAGTTAACTGATGAGTTAAGTCAATACAGACATTTATCCTTTCAAACTTACGAAATACTGTATCGATGTGATTAATATTATTTGTTCATATGTAATAGAAACAAGAAAAATGGTTTGTCAGATATCGAAGATCTCTGGAATCTAACAACATCTATAAAATGACTCTTATTTATCTGATTTTGGTACCAGTTATTTATAAGCATTAACGTTATTCACTCTATTAATAATTTACTTAGTAAATTTTCACCACTTGAAAAAAAAGAATGACTTCATAAAATCAGTGATAAAAATGTATTTTGTGTTCTTTGACAGTCAAAAAAAATGTTTTGAAATTTCAACACATTTCCGATCAGTTTATCATTATGATATCTATATTTAAGTGCATTTTGTCTTAAAACAACATTACAAAAAATACAATTTTTGCCAATTGTCACCAATTGGCAGTCTATGAGCCATTCAAATTCATTTGAGTTGCTTCATTGACGTCATTGAAGCTTATAATTAATAAATATATTTCATGTATATATTTTTTAATAATTAAAACCGTTAACTGTTTCATATGAAAAAAACTTTCATGGCCATTTTAATGAATGTTGTTTATAAATTTTGAATATTTTTAAATAAATTTTTCGAGGTTAAATATATGTATATCGCTGTTTTATAGCAAAATAAGCGATAATGTAAAATTGATTTTAAAATATTGGCTATATTCTTGTTAATTCAATAAAAAATTGATGTTGTGACAAATGAAAAAACTGGCGTAAGCACATCTTCATACCACGTTGTGCTAATCTGGTGATTTGAATGCGTGAATGAAATTTTTAAAATTTACCGCTCGTTTGATAAAAAAAAGTTCCGTTCATGCGTGCGAATTTCCTGTGTTACATATGAATGTGAAATATGTATACTCAATTCAAAATGACTAAAATAACAATGTAAGTTTGTGTGCATAAGCAGCAATACGTATTGATTATTCAATTGAAAACATTTTAATTAACACTCGGATATTTTGCGTTCAAAAGTTTTTAATGCTCATCAATTTAATATTTTTTATGCGTTTTATAATCGTTAAGTCAATATTGTCTTAACTGATTTTATAACGATCGTTTATTGTGGTTTTTCTATATTTGTTGGTAAAATTTAAATTATAGATAAACTTTTGTCTTAATATTATAAAAACATCTATATTTTCATTCTAATAAACTACATTTTATTAGTCTAAGATATTTTTTATCATCAAATAATATGTAACTGAATCTTTTTGTTGGTCGAATGATGTGTTTTGACGTTTACATTTTTAGTGACAAAATCAAGGGGAATCTTTTTCATTTTTTAGAACACGTAGGTGTTGTATGTAAAGTGGATTTTTCCCTATGCAGTTCCTGTATCTCTTTTAGGACTATTCCCCTTTCTGAGGTTGGGTGATTGAATAACAAAATGATAGTGTAAAAAAGTATGAAAATACTATTATATTATACACAAGGAATCCCTTTGCTCTAATTCATAATTCTTCTATGCTATTTAACGGCAAATTTTTCTGTGTTGATAGTTGATTCCCAAAAGTATATGAACTAACAGTGGTTAAAACCTTCTTGAATTCGCAAACTTTTGAGTTAATGCTTTGCTTGATTTGTTCTGACTAACTCAATAAAATCGTTTCAAACCAATATTATTAAATAATTTTTTGAAGTCTAGGTGTTGGAATATCCTTTAAACGGGTCAGCAGGGAATGAGTTAAGGAAAAAACATTATTCAAGTATATAAGATTTGTAACGCAAACATTTATATCGGTAAAAAGTAATTAAAATTGAATAAAATAGTTAATGACAATTTGGTTTATCTGTATTCTATTGGCTAAGCATCGAAAGTTAATTGCTGCCAAAGCTGATGCAAATAACCCTCATTTGATGGCACTAGGGTAGATTCAATCGAAACCTTATTACCCTAGTCGGTAAAGTCCGCCATAATAATAATAATGACCTTTTAAGGGTCAGCAGTCTTTCCGGTGGGTCGCCGTTTTGCTCATTCCTGTAGGGCACTCAAGATGGGTCATTTATTTAAATGGAAGTCCGACCGGGGAGAGGAAATAAAAAACACAAAGACTTAGTGTTGAGTCGAATCAACTTGATATAACATAGATAAAATGTCCACTTCCGGCCGTGTATTCTTATTTCAAATATAAATAACATCAGTCAATCGATTTGTCATGAAAATATTTTTGACATTGATTTAAAGATTTAATCAGTTTTCTATTAGATTTTAATACTCGCTGAACGAAACGAATTTCGTTGATAAAAATAAATTGTCTCAACTGATAAAAGTTGATTAACTTTTATTATAATACATAAACATAAACTAATGGATTATAAGATGTTATTTCGGAAAGCTTGTTGAATTACTTTAGGTAGCGGGCAAAAATAATATTATGAACATTGCTTAGGAAAATAGTGTAGGTTTTTCTATCGGGGATCATCAATTCCGTATCTATCGGCAATGATCCTTATCCACGAAGTCTAAGAAAATATACACGGATCGGTGATTTCAGGACAGTGTGCACTATTCTCACATCGCTAAGATTTTATCGTTTCTGTGATGCCGATCGAAAAGCATGTCGTAAAGATGTTATCTCATTCCGGAGAGTAAAAAACTAATAAAATTATTGTTATCTATCTTTTTTATGACAGTGTATTTTCATTTCTCACGCATGCAAGTTTTTTTATCATTAAATTCATCAATATTTGAGGCTTTGTTTTATAAAACCGAATTCCATATAATTATTTTATCTTTTGTCTAGTGCGGTAACTGATACGAATAATTTAAAATGATTAGATTACATTATTTATTGGTTTGCATATATCAAGTCATCAAGTGCAATGTGCAACATGCTATATCTGAGTTCACGATAAAAATCCCGTGTAAACACTACGCTCGCTCGTATGAAACACGATGTCGTTCAAATATGTAACCTCGTTTTCAAGAAAAACGATATCGTACTTTTGTGGCTTGTTTAAATTAAGAGAGAAAAAATGTTTTAATAGTAGAAATTAAAAGATAAGCCCATACAAAAATCTATTTCATCTCACATTTGTTGCTAAAATCGTTTTAAAACAAATTCGCGAAATATACAAATCCATATGAGTGTTATAAACATATATTTCTTTTATATGCGTGTGTTTTTCAACAATAATTTTTACATAACCAATGCTCTTTGAATTTGCTTAGGAAGAAACAAAAATGTCATGTTGATCGATAATAAATATTGTTATTTGAGATATATTGTAAAAATCATATAGTTAGCATTTGGTTAATGACTTTAGTTAGATATATATAATATTTATCATTACTCCCATCATCCCGTCATCTTAATAATGTTGATAAGCGATCAATACGAATAAAATAAAATTTGAATTTTAAAGAATTTTTTACGATTCCACATGTTTTGTCACTAATGGCCCGGGTTTCGCCTTTTGGCATCTTCAGGCATTCTATCACACGGATGCAACAGAACTGACGTGAAGACGTGCGATAGAATGCATGAAGATGCCGAAAGGCGAAACCCGGGTCGTCAGTGACAAAACACGTGGAATCGTACAAAGTTTAAACAATTAAAATTTGATATAGAAATTCCATCAAGCATCTTCAGTCGATTTCATAAATTATACGAATAAAACAATTATTTCAATTCAAATTAAATATTTCATTTCTAAAACAAAAAAATGTTCGAAAATACATCAGTTAGTACAAATAACTTGCTATAAAAATTCACAAAGAACAAATAAGATTGCATTATCATTCCATGTTTAACATTTTGAATTGGCTGATGTGATTTGATCATACCGCACACTAACATCACGGAATGGGGTGAGTGGCGGTAAACGTACCTCTAAGCCAAAATTACTTTTATCCACTTTTTTGCGGATGTTTCTATCGTCGCCAAATTTCAAGAGTCTTGTTACTCGAGACGAATGTTACCGTGTCTCAATTTTGACAAGTCACCCGGCGGTGACGTCACATCGTCGGTTTCCATGGCAATAAAGAGAGCAACCATAGACAACTAACGTTGAACGTGAACTTATTATATTATCATAAATTATGGAAATTCGACGGCAGACAAGTCGTCGTTTGGGGTCCCAGTTCCCTCCCTTTCCACATTAAATGATTGTGCACCAAAACATATACAACCAGAAATTGGCCATCCAGTGACTAATAAGTTTCCTGCAAGAAAAAATAAAACTTCACTGCTCAAAAAAAAAACACTGATTTATAAAGCATAGAATTAGTCCTGTATTTTACAAAGTAGATTTTTATGTCCAATTATAAATAATTAATCTATTTCAGAACTTTAATTTAAAAGAATAATTAACGACAGTTATATGGTTAAAATACATAAATGCGCACAGCAAAAAATGGCATTTTATAGCGCCCTTTTGATTTATTTGTGAATTGAAAACAATTGTATTATTATGTTCTGACATATTGAACAATGAGGGCTAGCTAGAATTTATATTAATCGTTTGTAGAAATTTTCTTGATTTTTTTTCGTTATATTTACCTACTCTTTACTTGTATTATATCATATTTATGACTGAGATTTCAGTGTAGTAATGACGCAAATACATTGTATTAACAGTTGGGTTGTTATTGGGGACTGGGGATTTTTTCATACATATATATTACACTACAGTTACAAAATGAACATGTATTGTCAATTCATTGTCAGATTATATGCTGTTTTTACTGGACCTATTTTTTATGATCAAACATTGCAAGTCTCATTTTATGTATAATATTTTTCTTTTTTCTGTTAGTATTTATTTTTTAAAGACAACGAAAATTAACATAAATCGTTCTGGTAGTTATTGAGATACATGTATATTTATTGATTTTTTTGCGCTGTTTCACTTTTTCACTGTTAAGTAAAATACACTTAAAAATTGTGAAATAACAATTTTGAATAAATATTTTTAATATAATGGTTTTTTCATATGGATTTTGTTGGAAAGCATCTTCAAATGTAATATGCAATTAATATGTCCAATTACGGTATTTTCCACGAAACGTATACTCCGCGTAAATCGGAGAATGCGTATATTGTATTTAGTCAAGAGCGTTCCAGAAAAAAAGTTTATTTTTTACTCAAAAATAATGCTGAGGGCATCATGCCATTATGATTCATGGCTTTGTATTTATAATTTGTACAAATCCAACATATTGGTAATTTTATAAGAAGCTTATACCGAACGAATATTTATAAAGCACCAGATCAGACACTGTTCATTGATTTTGATAATTTATACATCCGATATTAATGATATTCAATGTATGGACCAAAATGACCTCAAACTTCAGATATTCCTATTTTGAGAATTATTATGAAAGCTTTTTTTTCTACTGTAACGGCTTTTTCTTAATGGTCATTTATCAAAAACCATCTACATATTGTTTCTTTGAAATGGAAAACTTCTTTGTATTGAAATCATCAAATAATAATACAGAATATTACTTTCTTATGAAATCTTAGATGTAATTGCAAAAGAGTTGCTTTGCGAATGATGTATTTTTTTGGAATTGAAATTTCAATGTCACGATTTTTTTCTTCTCATTTATTTCCGGGCTTAAATCATAAAATACGGGGTTTTTGATATTAAAATATCTATGATGTCCAATATATGCTGTAGCGAAAAATTCTTCACCGCATTCTACTTATGACAGGGTCTCACTTTTGAATTTAATAACGTATGCAAAAATTGATACTTCCTAAGGTGTATAGATTCTTTTTTTTTACTGTTGGGTACACGATATAATTTGTTTGCAAATATTTTTCTCTACCTATTTTGTTGAAATATTTCGTTAAGTGGTCGATTGCTTTATTTTGGAAGATTCTATGGAAATTGCAAAAGCTTTGAAAAAAAGGGGCTTAATTTTCCAAGTTTTTTTTTTAAATTTTCATAAATAATAATGAATTATAAAAACTCTTCAGCATTTAAAAAAACACATTGAATTAGGTTTCACTTTTGATAAACTTAATTTATGAGGATATTTATTAAGGAAATATTTATCTCATAAATGTATTAAGTCGTTATAGTTTACAATATACAAACTAAATTTTCAGAACAAATTGTTATAAATACGAAAAAACAAACGCACACTATTTATAAAAATATGTATATGAGTTTGGTATGTGTATTATTAAGAACATATCAAAGAGAAATGTACCTTTTCATAAACAACGAGACACATACTACATGAGGACTTCAATTTATTTATTTGTGAGTTCAGAGTACTTCAAATCCATAGACTTTATGTCGAGAAACTAAGCGTAAGACGTGCTCGTCTTGAGAGTTTTATATCATATATATGAAGCGGATTACAGATTATTATTTTCATAAAAAACACTTAGGTTTTTTCATATGAAAACCCTAGCAAAATACAAGATTTTTCTCGGACAAGATCGTAAATATTTTTCTATAAATATGTTCTAAAAATATTCTTTTCGTATATTCATGCGTTGAACAATAAAGAAAATTTAACAATATGTGGATCCATTTTTTTATAATGATTCTAACCGCTTGTTATATTCTTTTTTCAAAAAGTGTGGCGAAAGTAGTGCGCATCAATCACTGTTCTTTTGTTTTACGTACAAGCGTAGTGTCAAATTCAAATACTCGTCACCCAACTGTCACTTTTTATTAAATGCCTTAAACAAAATTTTGAAAATATTTCTTTACAAAGTTTTTGAAAATGGAGGAAAATATTATCACTTTCATATATTAAACACTGTCGCCTGCTTCTTTATAGGCTCATAACAAGTACACCCACCAACGCAGTAAACATTTTGTGAACATGAATTCAGCAATTGATCAACGATTTGGTTTGAAAGAAATCATAACAGTTTATTTTGAGAAACGGTTTTTTGTTATAAGCCAATCGTTATACGTCTCAGTATGAAAGAATTTCGATAATAGTTTTTAAATATAATCAAAACGGAAAGCATTATATTTTCATGCTTACTAACGTTGTTTTCATATTATATGTTGACAATCTACATGTTTTAGCATACTTGCCAGCAAAAATTCAAGGTGATATTAAATGTTTCAGAAAACAAAATTATTATTCTCATTTTATTTTCTAATTAATTGTTGTTGATTGTTTTCGTTACTTTAAGTTTAATTAAGTTGGCGTCTCGTCTCCGGACAGTGTTGTCAGAGAGGAAAAAAATAAAACGTTTGTACAGTTCCCCATAGTAACTGATAATTAAACAAAGTGTCGATTCCGTTTTAGCGAGTCTGAAACTTATTTACCACAATGAAGTTTGAAAAAATATATTTACATGAAAAATATATAAGTGATTAACATTATTTCTATGTATTACTGTTATTTTAATTGATGCTTACAATAAATATAAACAATACAAATTGGAAAGAAATGTATATTTGTTTAATTGAAAATTTATTAAAAATAATATTATTGGATACTTAGATTATAACTTAGTTGAGATACAAAGAAAATTCATACGAAACACTTCATCTAGGTTCCTTAAAGAATAAAGCAGAAATCAATAAATTGGAAATTATTTTTAATACAATTAAACAAATAAGATTAGTCTATCGTTACATGTTAATGATTTAACAATATTTCTTGAAATAAAATATATCCGTGTAACTTTAACGGTTCTAGATTATTAATCATGTAAATTTTGTAGTATCGATTGATGTGCGATTTTCTATTTAAGGAATACTTTTTCTTCTTTACTCACTTAAGAAGAGCCATGAGAGATAGGATAAATTTAGGGCGAGTAGAATAAACTAAAGATATAAATATATGTGTATAAAGTAACAAATGATTAAAGGTTCTGTAAATAAATATTCATTAGATTAAATCCCCACTCAAAAAACACTTACTCATCTGCCACCACTTCCCATAGAAAACTGATATTAAAATCAGCGATAAAAAAGTTTTTTTGTTCAATTGTAATTTAACCCAGCGACTGCTAACATCTCAACTGTTGAGACGGTTGATTTCAGTGAGTTGATATTTGAAACTCAACAATAGTTAATAGTGTTAAAACCCTTGTGTACGAGCAAATTTTTTAAATGTATTTTGACTATGTTAATTAAAATGCAACAAACTGAATCGACAGTTCTGTTGCATCCGTGTGATAAAATACTTACAGATGCCGCAAAGCAAAACCTGAGTTGTTCGTGACGAAGCATGTGAAATCCTACAAGATTTTAACAATTTAAATTTGATATTGAAAATTCATCAAGCATTTTCAGTCGATATCATAAAATATATGTGTATATGTTTACTTGAATAATCTTGATTTGTCTTCAAATCTCTAGAAATTTGATTTAGAAAATAACATCCGTGTGAACTTTTGAAACATTTAATTTTTGAAATATCTTTTACGTGGCTTGGTAGAGAAGGAAATGGTAAAATTGCTTAGTATTTATTTGTGAGCCTAAAGAAAAATATTCGACATTCAATGTTTCACGGAAAAATTTTAGCAACACGAATGATCGAACCGGATTACAAGGCCAAATGTATTTGGTGGTAGACCTTGATATCGTAATTGAATCAAACGAGTGTAAACTTTAGAAATCTTTTTCCTTTAGCATTGAACTTTTTGAAACTGATAATAATTTGAGTCACGTAAAAAGCACCTGTAGATATTGTCAATGCCTATTTCATTAAAAGTTACGAATTCGTCTTCATCATTCGTAGCTTATTGCAAAACAAAACGAAAAAAAGAATCAGATTTTATTTTGTTCCCACCTACGTTCATTTATAAAAATCTATCTTTATTTCTAAGAAATAATTTTAAGTAACATAAGTTGGATTGTAAATTTTGTATTGTCAATAAGCTATGAAGTTTTGTCAAATTGTAAAACTGTCTTTCGTTTGGATTACTAGTTTAGTACAAAAGATCATATATATATATATACAATATATCTTCATTAATGGGCTTCGGGGATATATTTTAAACAATACATTTATAGAATTATACAAAACCAAGAAGTCATTATGTTGAATCTGTATCTGAATGGTTAATTAATTGAATTAGCATTTAATTGGAATAATTTCAATATTACAAGGTGAAAAAATAGCAATGTATTTTAGTTCTAAAAATATATAATAAATATATATAGTTGATAATAATTTCGGCTTACGCCCTCATCATAACTATTTATGAATGATTAACTTATTCGGTAGTTCGCCCAATTTGATATCGTGCCGTATGTTTGAATTTCAACAGAAACAATTTTTTTGGTAAGAAAAAAATAAAATAGCAGGTTGGCAACTAAGTAATTGCGGATTTTTTTTGGAAAATCAATTTTTTCATGGAACTAAATAACTTTATTCTGTAATGTATTGCCCATTTTGTTCAATGACCTTTTGCCATCTTTCAGGAAGCATCATAATCCCATGTTCATGAAATTTCTGGTTTTTATTAGCAAAAAACTGAATCAAGTACGATTTGACATCATCATCATTATTGAACTTTTTACCATTCAAGGAGTTTTGTAAAGATCGAAACAAAAAGTAATCAGATGGTGCAAAGTCAGGACTATATGGTGGATGTCGCAAAACATCCCAACCAAGCTCCAATAATTTTTGCCGAGTGGCCAAAGATGTGTGTGGCCTTGCATTGTCATGATGGAATACAACACCTTTTCGATTTGTCAATTCGGGCCGCTTTTCTTCAACTGCATTGTTTAATTTCGTGAGTTGTTCAATGTAGACATCAGAATTGATCGTTCGGTTGGGTGGTAAGAGTTCAAAGTAGAAAATTCCTTCATAATCCCACCAAACTGATAACAAAACCTTCTTTTGATGAATATCAGCTTTTGATGTTGTTTGAGCTGGTTCACCTGGCCTGCTCCACGATCTTTTCCGCATGATATTGTTGTAAACAACCCATTTTTCATCGCCAGTTATCAGTCGTTTTAAAAAAGGATCATTTTCATTACGTTTCTTTAGCAAATCGCAGCTGTTAATGCGTTGCGTTAAATGCCTTTTCTTTCAGTTCATGAGGAACCTATGTATCGAGTTTTTGAACATAGCCAAGTTGTTTTAAGTGATTTTCTATGCATGTATGTGATACATGAAGCTTCTCTGAGATCTCACGTGTTGTACTGTGACGATCCGAATCGATGATTGTTTTGATTAGGTCGTCATAAACTTCAACTGGACGACCAGAACGTTGTTCATCTTTGAGTGAAAAATCACCAGAACGAAATTTGGCAAACCAATTTCGACACTGCCGTTCTTTTAAGGCTTCGTCACCATAAACAGCACATAACTTTTTGTGAGCTTGCGATGCGTTTTTTCCTTTGCGGAAATAAAAAAGCAAAATATGACCAAAATGTTCCTTTTGCTTTTCCATTTTTCAACGAACGCCAAACGAAAACTACGAAACCGATCAAAAAACCTTATATTACTGATTGACAGCTGAATTGTCAACTATCCAATAAAAAAATGTGTTTATATTTGGACTACATGGCAAACCTAAAACTTCAACTGGTGCCATCTATGAGTGAAATCCGCAATTACTTAGTTGCCAGCTCAATACATTTTTTTGCATAGACTTTGCTGTTTTGATTTCACGCCTTTGTCAGAACTATAGTTACAATTTTAGAATATTAATAACGAAGATTTTATATTTCGGCGATCTTGATAGCTTCTTCTATATGATAGCATCATGATTGTAATTGTTCAAATTACGGGATAGTTAAAACGATGACGTGAGGCCAAAATAGCTTCCATTAATCTTATTAAATACTTGTTGAATTTAATTTTTATTCTTATAACATACATATATTATAACAGAATTGGCAACGTCGTTGCCAATCTTGTCGATCATTTAATAAATTTGTTTTAAAACTCTATTGATTATGTATGTTTACATTTCCACTTACCCATCGAATCCTAAAAACAGTATGTAAGGAGAAAGATATGTCATCTTCTGGCTAATTTTAGCCGTTTTTGAAAAACAAATTTCAAATTAATCCATCGATGTATGTGTTTGAAAAATAATGTGAATATATTGCTACAATAGTATAATATCAGATATTGAATGGTGAGATATAAAGAACACATAAAAAAACATTTTGAACTTTTTGATTGACGAATCATAATCTGGATGCCAATTGCGGAATATTATTAAAACGTTTTACATATTTTGTTTTCAACATTAAATTTATAAAATGATTGAACATGATTATTTTTTAAAATGTATTAATTTATCAACTTTACGACAAATAATTACATCAGACAGACAAGATAAAAGTTATTATACAATAAACTTTGGAAATTTTGTATATTTCTACATGGGAAATGGTGGATATAAAACGACATTGGAAAATAACAGAAAATATCATGAAATAAATAGTGACAGCTGTTTCCGACTAATATCTCATCACGAAAACTTTCCTCCGTACTGTAAGTATCGAAACAAAAATTTCCAGAGGGAATTAATATCGTTTTGTTTGAAACCGTTTATTTTAGATATTTTAAACTTTGCGTATGTCTTAACTGCTATTTGTATTGGCATATATGGTCAAAGGTAGCGAAACAGTATCCTTTTATATGTCCGCCATGTTCGTATATATTTCATGTTTTTTTAACGAGGGCAACGACAATGATTAAGAATTTTATTATTTAAAAAATGAAAACTCTGATTCCATAATAACACACTTGTTACTTACCGCCTTTTTTTATCTTAGATAAAAATCAAGGACTTGCAATTTTGAATGATTGATTCTATTTTGACGTCTGACTTAAAATTATTATTTCAATACTATCATTTCATACATAGAAAGAATTGCTGTCTTGCCAGTAAGAATATATATTATTTAATTCACAATATTAGTTATCACAAGGAATATTTTAAATAATAAAAACACATTTTTTCGTACTTATTTCCACAATATATTTTTTGATCAGGACCGGTTTCGCTCATCGCGAGCATTATCAACTGATATGTGTTTTTTTATTTAAAATATCATACCTTTCCATCAAGAAGTGACAGCTAACACCTTAAAAGTGAACAAGGAATATTATTGTCATAGAAAGTAACACTCAATTTCTCTGATGCATGCATGATAGGATTGATGAATTTATGCAACTTTAATCTATGCCAAGCCGCGCTTAAACCTCTTATTAATTTGGGAGAAACCGAGAAGTGCACTGACATTGTCTTATTTCCATAAATGCTCTTTTATACTATTGTATATTCGCTCGCTTCGTAAATAAATGTATGTGTGTTTTTGTTTTACGTGACGTTGAATAGAAATTTTAAGCAGATAACTTTAACTTAATTGCTGTAAATAAAATTTTTCTTGATATACTGAAGTAAAAAAAAACAGACTCGTTCATTTCATAGAGCGGAAATTAAAAAAAAGAAATACGGAATTTTGTTATTAATTTTACAAGAAGCAATAACCTCTCTCCAATTTCATGTATGAATTGTTTAATTTTGCATTACTAGTTATCTCGAGATAGATATTGTTTATATTATATACAATAAATCAAGAGTAATGATTATTTTTCGTAGTACTCCAGAATTCGTATTATCAAACTTACAGGTCATTTAAATGACATTGAGCTGATAAGGTTATAAATATTGATTTTTATCTCATCATTTGACTCATATTACATGATGCATTTCAGGTGTCGTAAATTTCAGAAGAAAAATAAAAGCATGGACTTTTTGAATATAATAATAAAAACGCAAATGTTAGTATCTATTTCTAATATATTTTATGATCTCCACCGGTTCCGCTTATCGCGAGCATTATCAAATTTTTAATATTTAAATTAAAATATCATGCGTTTCCACAAAGTGAATGTTAATTCATTAAAAGCATGGATATTAATTGAGTCAATAGACTAATAAAAAATAAATATCTATTTATTGATGAAATATAAAAAATAGAAACATATCAACATGCTCATTATAACAAAATTATTCAGCTGTCTTAATTCAACGAGAGAAAAAGCGAGAGTCATACATTATTTTTGTTTATATTAAATATTTCCATCGTCTGGCTTAACCTTTATAATACTACATATTTAATTGTGATTAAGGAACGCAGATGGCCAATCAAGTAATTGATTAAAATGATAGAAGTCATTGAATGTTAACCTAAAAGATCTATAAAATTTGCTTATTTACTTTTAATAACAACTGTAAAATGAAAAGCAAATTTTCGAACGTCCGAATAGTACAATAAATAATTAACATTAAAGGCAATTCATTTCTTATGACAGTAGTAAATGTAAGTTTCTAATGATTTATAATTTTTAAGTGTTGAAATATCCATTAAATTTGGTCATTTTTCAACATTACCAGATTTGTTAAGGGTGTTTTTTTAAAAAGATTTACTGCCAATCTGATTACGAAATTTGATTATTTTTTAAAAAAAATTTTAGTTTCCTGTAAAAATGGAGATAAGATTTTATGCACTTGGAAACTATTATACATGATTTTTTGTGTTTATAAAGTATTTAACAAAAAACGCTTTTACGCCAATATTTTTTCATTAAGCAACAAAAGTAAAACAAGAGCTGGACTCGTCACTTCATTATACATTATGATATTTGTTATAAATATCATTTGAATTTTCCAAATCAGTATTCTGTTTGTTTTCCACGAATTTTTTCCCAAACGTTGTACGATAACGATGTGAAAATTGAAAATTATATCAAGTATATCATCGGTATACCATGGAAGTTAATCTTAAAATGTATCATTATTTTAAATTATTCAGTTGTTAAATTTAATACCTATTCATGGATTATAAAATCTGTGTATGAAACATGAAGATCTCGTTCAACATTCGCATGCACTGAAATGGTGCTTTAAAACGCCAACGACTAAATACCAGCAACCTGTTTCGTTGATGTAGCTGTATTATAAATAATAATAAATATTCAATTTTCAAAATATATGAAATGAAATATCAATGTTTGGTTACCTCTGCATGACTGGTATAATATTCAATAATTCATAACAGTGTTAATGGACCGCGACCTGCATTTGACGCATAATATATTGTTCAAACGATAACCTCTGCCCTCCAGAGATTTTCCGTAATAATATTTTTTTACTACAACATCGGAATACATAAGCACTAATGAATATGTTTTCTTTGTAACAAATTCATTTTTTTATTGTACAGATGAGTTTTAGTACTTTGACGTATTTTTAATTTAAATCATATAATTATGCTCATGTTGATAAGATTATCAACGTCAGAAAACATATATCATACAATACGTTATAGAAAAAAATAAAGCTCTAATTTTTGGTGGTAGAAAAACTTAACGACTGTGTTTTTTCGCTTTTTTGTGTACTATTTTTCACTTACCAGTTAAACAAAATTCACTAGAAATTCGAATAATTAAAACACATTTTTAAAAATATTACCTCAACTTTATGCTAAAATGATCATGGTCGGCTTCGTCCATAGCATTATAATATTTCATTAATCAGTTGATAATGCTCGCAGTGAGAGGCACAGGTCCTGACCGTTTTATTGTAAAATTGTTGAAACAGTACTAAAATTGTCATGTTTCTATTTAGAAAAGAAATCGTTTGGGATAAAAAGACATATAAATCCTCAGTTATCAAATATCGAAAACTCAAAAATAAATTCTCAATTATCATTAGTTTTCTGATATTTATTGTCATATATTTTTGTTACATAAAAATTTCGTTTCTCTGTAATGCATATTTTAATAACAGCTTCACAATTCGCTTCTAGCTTGCGAAAATTTCGGCGGACAGGGTCCTCACGTTTTCCTAACAAATTTCATATTAACTTCCATCATAAAATTAAACGAACTCTGTCGAAAAAATGGATGAAATATTTTTTACAGTTTCTGGAACTGAAAACTAAGTGCTCAAAAGTGCGGAAGATCATATTTCATAAATTTATAATTCATTTATTACAATACAAGCGCTGTATACATTGCTTATATATATAAAACATCGAATCTCCTGAAATAATCAATCATGTATTGCTTTGAAAAATAATAAAAGGCAAAACATATTAGTCATTGTAATAAAAAGTTACCACGACGATAGATATTTTTGTTTCCGAATCCTTAGTTCCATTAACCAAAAAAAATCGATTTTTGACACTAAACTTAATCTTAGACTCACTTTACTACCAAGGTAGCTCTTAACACAAGACTATCAAAACAATATGTTTAACGTTTGTTATTAGTTTTACAAAGATTTTATGTATTTATGATTTATTATTATAGGTCGATATGTATTTCAGTTTATTATTATCGTTTGCTCTGTAGTTTTGAAAAACTGTTTTGACAAAGGCGAAAATAGCTATCAACCAAAACATACTATAATTTTTGTGAAACTGTACACTTTGGTATTTTCAGTTTAATTAAAACGCTTTCAAATTTCGTCTGACAACAATATCGTCGCTTTCAAAATTCAATGAATAAAACAAACAAAATAGAATATCGAAATTTTTGTGTATGGCATAAAGATGAATTAACTTTAATTGCTGTCGGACACGTTCACGAAGGTTTCCAATACTACGATCTTAGGAATTTTCTATTTGGCGACAGTGACTGAAAGGAAATAGCGTGACTTGGCAACATTTCAATGGCGACCGAAATCGTTACATGTTTACGGAAGTATTGCCAGTATGCGAAACCTGAGTTGTAATATTATTTTTTCTAGATGGCATTATGTAAACTTTTATTAAAATACATACACATTATACTTGATACGATTTTGATTAACAGCTGATTGAACTAAATGTTCTATTTTAAGCCCAATAGAGTATTATGTAAAATATAAGTCTAGTGAGGCTCTGTATTAAATTAAGAACATAAAGTGTAAGTAAGTTTTTTTTCTTCATTATTATTGGGTTATTGATAAAAAGCATACACTAACTATAGGTGCTGTATTTACCGAGTCACTAAATAAAAAATACATAGAAAAGATTTATTTTATTTTATTCTCAATACAATAATAATCTAACCTGAATTCTTTGGATAGAATATAAATCAACAACTTCTTTAAGCTCTCTGAAGCTTTTGCGGAAATGACATGAGGAAGTTTATATTTAAAGTTTAGTGAAAAGCCATATAAGATATATTTTATCGCATTGAATAAACATTTTTTGGAATCCTGAACACAGTGGATTCAACTTTCAATTATCTGTACGAGTTATTTTCAACGCTTTTTATTTTTGATTTATGCAATTATATTTCCGAAAACTGTCGATAGTTTGGTGAACTAAAGCTATTTATACTTTTCATTATTCACCAATCTCAAGACAACAAACTGAATATTAAAAATGTGTATTAATAGCTACTTGAAATTAGAAAATATTATTATATAACCGATTCCGTTGGTCTCATTCTATATTAGAGCCTATATTGGAAACTTTACGAAAATAATCTCATTATGACCGCATCACTAGTTTCACATCTTAGAATTTTTATCGATACATACTGAAATATGTTACACACCTTTCTTGAAAAGAACTGGAATTAAGTAAGTGGTCAACGCCCCCGGCCCTCATCTATTGCAAACCCTCATCTATTTTATACTCTTGCCCACCTTTGCCGCTATTCCACCGCTTTCGTTTAGTTCTTGGCACACCTGTTGCAAAACCACTTTAACTTTAACCACGGAAACTGTCTCAATAAATACTGTTACATCTTTTTTCAATTTGCGACATATATTCGGTAGAATATTTTCGACCGAAGTGAATAAGAAATTATAATCTTTATGGAAAATCTCTTACCTTTTCAATATTCGATGGTAATGGAAACGTTAACAGCACTATACGCGATTGTTTATGAGTAAAAACGTAATGTCTTTTTTTCGTCACACTTATATTCTATTTAAGGGATGAATAAACCACTCCCTGTACCCTTCCGGTATTCAAGCTTTGATTATTTTCTAAATATATAAATGTATAAATCTTGTTAGCTGATTTAGAAAGTCATCTCTCGTAGCACGTGACATTTTAAATGAGTTCTTTCTAAAATTAAATATTCTATAGAGACAATTTCAGAAATAAATATTACTTTGGATAAGTAGTGCGTACTGTCAACAAATATGATAGATAAGAAAAACGAGCCAATAAGTGACGAATAACGAATCTTGAGTCGATCCTCTTGAAAAGAATCGTCCATTCGAATTGCTTTATAGAGCGAAAAATACGTTGTTAAACACAATATAAGTGAAATGATTCGTCATCATTCATTAGATAAATCTTTTCGCGAAAAATACATGTTTAACAGTATATACGAAAATATCCACTTCATGTATTTCAACCCGTTACCAGCTGATCTGCGTAGAGGATATGCCAACACCAGGACTTTGGAGTCGTGGTGATTTGAATGGAACCGGAGTCGTGTTTTTTTAACAAATCAACAGCCCTGGCCTACACCAAATGTTTGAAGAACAAGAATATTGATTAATCAAATTTTTAAATGTTATTTTAAATTGGGCTATCTCTTAATGCAAGTGTTTGCTTATGTACGAATGTTTGAACTTTATATTTTTCAGTATCACCTACCAACATATATATTGCAAACAATATTAATGATTCTTGACTACTAATGAAATAATTTGTTTATCCAACTTATCAATATATTTTATGATATCGACCGAAGGTGCTTGATGGAATTTCAATATCAAATTTGAATTGTTACAATTTTGTACGATTCCACATGTTTTGTCACTAACGACCCGGGTTTCGCCTTTCGGCATCTTCAGGAATTCTATCACACGGACGCAACAGAACTGACTTTATTAATATATGTTTTAAATTTTAATCTTATGCTCGATACATAAATGACGGTTGGTTTATACTCTTTGTTTTCGTTGGTGAAAATAACATTTATATGCAATGAGTATATCAGTAAAAAGTGGCAAAAAATAATTTTAAAATATGTTTTCGTTTTGCAATAATGGCGTTCATTATTGTTTATTTTTACAATTTCATAAAGCCCATCTAGTCGTCAAATAACCCATAAATAATGTCCGGTGTGCTTTTTGGGTCCCGCAGTAAAATAAATGTTAGCCGTCCTCACGCGATACTTTTAAAACTAAACAAGACACGGGGATGAAAATTCAAGGTGAGGTACAAAGCGAGGGTCGAATCTTGACCCTTCCGACCTTTCTGTTAAGTAGATGCTTATTCTGCGGACGGTCAATAGGTCTGGACACGTACCCAAGCACGTGTCTGCGATTCGAGCACTTGATTGAATGAAGCATACCTAGTTGTGTGAATTGCGCATCAAACGCTATAACCTTTAGACTTCATTATGTTATTAAATTTCAATAAGGAACTGAAGGTTTGATTTGATATTTCATGTCCTATATAAAATCATGAACGTTATATCTGGCATATATGTGTTAAGTATTATAATAGGAAGAATATTTATGACACTTATTAAACAATCTGTAGAAATCATCCAATCTCTCAATTGAACCGTTAAAGGATATATTCACGGAAATTGATATGCTACGGAAAAAATAAGAAATATTTTTAAACTTAAAAATATCATTAAAAATAGTAGTTTAATTTTCTTCTGATTATAGGTTAATCATAATTAAAAAAAACAAAAGAAATCGAAATGATTGTACATCGATTTTCATACATATAAGATCCAATAGATGGCGTTAAAAATAAATATATTCAACCTAAAGTTATGTCCGATTTTAACATTTATATGGAACACCTGCAGCCATTTTTTTGTAAGATATTTGAATAAACACTCCATCGTATGTCAAGAACTGACTGCATTTTAATACTTATATCTGGCTGATGTCACTCTGGTATATGATTGATATTTAATTTAATAAATGAAAATCTCAAATTTGTCTCATATACGTTTAGAATTTTTAATTAAAATAATGTATACGATATAAAAAATTTGGTATGGCTTACATTTTTTCTCGTAGAAGCTAATTACTAACGTAAAGGTAAGTGACTTGTTGAATCAATTTTTTTCTTAAAATAAATACAAGTTTCATTTTCAACAAAAAAACAAAATGCCAGTCGATACACTGTCGAAGTGACAAATTGAAAATTTCAATAAATCGAAGTCTCGTTAGCCTAGGATACTGGGTTCGGAGTTCCTACTTAGACGTAAATTAAGTATGTAACGTGATATAAAAAAGAAAATTTTATTCCGAGTCAGAGAATTTCGTTTCTGATAATGTATTTTCCTTCCTTGAAAACCTTTTAATGTTCTTCAAAATACAGCTTACACACATTTTATCCCCAGTTATCTCTGTGAAATGAGCATAGAATAACTTAAAGGATTTGGGTACTTAGGTATGTATATTTGGAAGGTAAAGTGTAATAAGTATGGGAACGTGTTGTTCCACTCCAAGGCACATTGACGTCAGTGGCTGTCTTTCATATTAAAAGAGCATAATTTTTTGGTTCACCAATGCTTCTTATTACACAACTATATTTTTGTTATTATTATAAGACACTCTCGATTCACTAATTTTTTAAGAAAATTACATATTCTTTCAGTTTTTTAAATATTTCTTCATACACGAAAAGTTTATAGTTTCCAAATACGTTTTTATATTAAAAATAAATGAAATTAAATATCTACTTGCTATAGGCAAAGAAATTCAGCAGTATCATAGAAATAAATGCGATATCATTTTTTTTAATTCAATAAATAAATTGTAAAATATTTAGCTAGTCAAGGTATTTATGTAGATTGGCATTATCGTAGTAGAAGTATATATTAAATATATGGAACAAGTAATAAAATAATTAGACTTAGAAGAATTATGTAATATAGATTATATGTTTTTCAACAGTTTTTTAATCATACCCTTATATAACATAAGAAGAATACGAACTAATTTGTTTGTGAATTTATATGGAACCTGTAAAGCGGGCTCTTAATTTCCTGACAAATTAAATATATCACTAAATTATAGCTACAAATGTTCAGTCGCATACAAATTTTTGTCTGAAAAGAATATATTTTAAATGTAGTTACTAATGCAACTTAAAATAACATTGAAAAAAATTTACACTTTAATAAGGTAACTGAAGCACGTTTTTAAGATTACTATAAGTAAAATTATACAAAATAGCATATAATCTAATTTAAAAAATTGATATAGACTTTATATAAAAAAGAAACTCTAGAAAACCTTAAGTGAATCTAAATTTGTCAAAACATTTTGTATCTAGTTATCCACAGTCCTTAATATAATCTGTCAAAAGAAATTGCACGGCAACCGGCTATTGAAAAGAATTTACGTGTAATATTTAAATTCTCCTCCTGGATATTTCTTGATTTATTTTTAGTTCACGTAAAAACACAAACATCTCAAACAGATGTATATTTAAATTTCTTGAATAATTTATTCTGAGCATTTGGATTTACGCCTAACAAATAAAAGTAATATTTTTCCAGACGGAAATTGTTTTTTTTTTTCACGGTAAAATTTCTTAAAAGAACGACCTGTCTACCTGAATGATCCTGCCTTTAAATTATTTTTTATCGCATCCCACGCCACCCTCCTTACAAAAAAACATACGCACGTCACTTTTAAAAAGTTAAGTTAAACATATTCCTTAATTTAAGGAAAGCATATCAAAATCTTATTAAAGTAATTTCTCAGAAGACTTCACTTTCATTAAAAGATGACAAAATGATAAACATTATATTGTAAATAATCATGTTATAATATGGCGTTTTGAGGTTATTTGAAGGTGGTACAAATTGTTATAAAATAACAGTTACCTCGCTAGGTTGGAATAATGTGGGCGAAGGAGTGTTTGTTAAATAAAAAATGCTCGTTACAAAGTTAAATATGATTTTCACTTATATTTCTGTATATGAATTATAGTATTTATATTTTCTTGTAAGGCCTTTCACATTCTTTCATAATTTAAGTGTAAAGCGTATTATGCAAGGTGTGATTTCAAACAATTTATCTTACAGGTCAAAACTGCTATACCGGTAAAATGATGTGACAAACATTTCTAAATGATGTCTAAAACGTATTTTATATTAAGAAATAATTTTTAATATTACGCGAACTTGGTAGAAATTTTGTCCTTTATTGCGAGGTTAGACTTCTAAATATCTACAGTTTAATTTTATGCATCATTATAATCATCGTCCACCATTTACGAATTATCAATCCGTTATTCGGGGCTGTTATAAGCCTTGTCTAATAAAATGGTTTAAATTGTCTTAAGAGTGAATAATTGAAAAATACTTTCATTGTAACCTTTTAGTCTACAAATTCACTATCTTTCCATTGTTGAAATTCAGTTCATTATCCTATTGTCAGTTATCATGAAATAATTGTTATCACAAGACAAAAAAATGCAAAGATGATTAATTATTAGAAAAGTAACTGCGTTCATACAAAATGAAGAGAATTTATTTCATATGGGTACTTACATTATCTACCACAAAAACTTGGTGTGCATGAGAATTTATCAAGAAATAAAATTTACGTTTCACAGTAATTATTGTACGAATTGCCAGTAAAATGAAACTCGTAAAAGAAGCTTGTACGATTCAACATGTTTTGTCACTTACGACCCGAGTTTAGTCTTTTGGCATCTTCAGGCATTCTATCACACGGATGCCCGGATCGTTAGTAACAAAATTTGTGGAATCGTACGAAATCGTAACTTTTCATATTTGATACTGAAATTCAATCACGAACCTTCAGTCGGTTTCATAAATTTATTTTCCATCTCTGTCCGTTTCTAAAATTCCGTCTCTAAAAAAATGTACAAGTGGACTGTTTTTAAGATTTTTTTGTTACACTTTATTATTTGCAAAATCAGAAATAATTATTTTGTTTATAAATTTTCTGTCTGGTCATAAACACAAAATATTTCTAGTACAATAGAACAAAGTTGACCACATAAATTAATGTTTAGAAGCTTTTCGAGGCTCTGGTGAAATCTGTTTTATTTCAAATTATTATGCTTTGCTATCTATATTAATAAAGGTAAAATTTGAGTTACTGTTATGTTTTCTAAGACATCTTGTTTGCAACTACAATTCTCCTTAGATGTAGTTTTATTTTTATGCCATACGTTAGGACATACTTTAAAAGGTAGTATATTAATAAAATAAACAATAGTGTAATTCCGCACCAATGGACGAAAGAAATATCAATTCATTATTAAGTATATAACAAATTTTCTCAGCTTGAAGCATCCGTTACATAGATAATTTCAAAGATAGTAAATGACGTATTGAAAAATGAAATTTTATGAAATAATATGTATTTTTTCCATTCAAAATAAAAAGGATATATTTATACATCAGTAAAATTAAATAGTGGTTTCGATCTAAGAATAGTAACAGTATGATAGGCTTAATTATACTAATAGATTGGTTAATACTAGAGAAAATTTTAACAATATATTTTAAAATAATCAAACGGCTTGTGTTTTTATGATGTTATAAAAAACATTACGGCGTGTGAATACTAAATTAATTAGGTGTTTCGGTATGATGAAAAAATTAAATATACATCCACTGTTTGTATGGAATACACTGTTTTCTTAATAACTGGTTATAAAAGGGCGAGTGTTACAAAAGAACATTGACTGACTCATCATTCGATATATTTTTTTAAATTTAATGAATTTTTAATAATTTCCCAATTAAATTGACATAATTCATATTTTCACCAAAAAACGATGTAGTAGTCTTTTAAAAACCGCACTCGATTACGACAAAAGTGTTTAATATTATTTTATTAATAAAAATCTAACTTTGTCAGATAATTTTTAGTATTCAAATTATCACACACTATGATTATTTTGTTCGATTACGCATTCCGTAAATACCAATACTGTGGCGAGCACGGCGTAGGCTAGCGTAGATATCTACGCCTTTTACGAGAAAATTTTATATTTTTACAAAGTGTGTATATACAGTGTAATGCTTAAAAACCCGTGAGCTGGTTACTACTAAGTTTATTATGCTAATATTGCTATTAAACACAATTTCAAAAATATTCGTTTTACGATGAAGACGATAGTTAAAAGATAACAACATTGTGAACATTTTAATGTTAGTTTATCTTTATCACCCAAACAGATGTTCTATACTTTTTACTCAAAAGCTTTACATTGTGTGACACAACATCGAGCTCTTAATATGAATAGAAATTGAAATAAATATGATGAAGTATGCGTTGTCATTGTACAATATTATTTCGTAAGGTATGAGATTTTGGGTATTCTAAATTGTTGAAACGCAATTTAGTCTATTGTGAGCTTCCGTTAAATCTTAATTGTACATTGATAAATAAATAAATAACAATTTGACTATCATTTAAAAATATGGCACAGTTAAAAAATCTGTGGCTTTTTATCCATCTTTAATTTATCCAGGCAAATAATTTTTAAGCTTAATCGAAAACAAAACACAATCACTATAATTTTGAATTAATAATTGATTGAATTGGCATTAACCTGGTAGTAATCCATCATGACACGGTGAAAAAATAGCAATGTATTTTAGTTCTAAATTTTTTTTATGACATATAGTTGATAGCTATTTCAGCTCACACCATCTTCAGAATCACAGTTATATAAAAAATATATCCTATAAAAAAATGTAGAACTAAAACACATTGCTATTTTTTCACCGTGTTAGAATTCTAAAGCCCAATACAGCTTTATAGCTATATATATATGTTATAGTCTACGAGTATTCGATTGTTTTCCAAAATCACAATGCAATTATGCTATTTTAGAACCATTCGATAAAAACTTCAAAATGATAACTTTCATTTGAATATTTCTTAATACCCAAGTGTCCTCGAATAAAATAACGTATCATTGGTATTTTTAATATTTTTAAATATGTACATTGTTTTTTCCCAACGATAAATAGCGTTATTTATATGGGACTATTCCAGAAAGAACTCTTTTTTAATAAGCGAAATAAATTTAGTTGATTGTTCTATTGCACGAAAAGTGTTTGAGATGCTACTACAATTAATACGTCCTCCAATGGCACTTATATAAGAAATATTGCCATAAAACGTGCGGCAGATTGCGTGATATCCGACCAAGGCGGAAAAGATTTTTTCGCTTATTATGAACGGATGGTATTGAACGCAATAATTTTTGGGGTGGGGAAATTATTGATAATAGAATTTCTTACATTGCAACATTTACATTTTTTCTCGCATATCAAATGAATGGCATAATTATTATCAGTTCACAAAAAAAGAATATAATACATGTACATGATTGGGAATTATTTGAGTATATTTAGTTATGTAAAAAAGATATACAAAAAAAAAATGACAATATATATTTCACAATTAATTTATACATTATAGAAAACATGTATGTATAAATATTACTTATTTTATATTTGGTATGGAAATAAAGTGAGTTTTTTATAATTAAAGTTTTCGAAACGAAATAAATTCTCTGTTTTGAATTCAATTTTGTTCAAGTGTAAAATTATTCAATTTGATTGGATTATATGATATATGATTATTCGAACTCATTCTTCTGTGTCACCAGCATATTCTCTAATTCAATTATCTTACTTATTAATGCATCAATCAAAAGAGTAGTCATCTCAACTGTATTAAATTATTTTACTTTATCTACTACTAATAAAATAGTTTTTTTTTCATTTTTATAATATTTTTCTCTTAATCATCTGGTTTGCGATTGTCTGTATTTAAAAAATAATTTTACTGAAATTATTTAATTTTCCGTTAGTGTATTTTTTATTGAATTTTTCTGCTTGACTTACGATTTCCTTAATGTTTTGTAGTATTGCAGTCATAGTCGTTTCTTATAAATAATGCCTTCATTTGTAATTTTTATTTTTATGCGCAGGTTTACGTAATTCAATGAATAACAAAATTTACAAAAACCATAAATAAAATAGTTTTCATATTGTTTGTTTATATTTTGTGTCATTTTTAGCAGTAACGTCTAATTTTAAATACCGCTAATTAATTACAAGTGTTATATTTTTAGGGTATGGTAAGTATATGTTTAAAATTAATATAAGGCTAAAGAATGTGCAAATCGTGATAATGCTAACAAAAATTAAAAACACGAATAATGAATAGTATTTTTTGTGACACAGGTGTATGTCGTTTTACACGTGCGATAGAAATGAAACTGAAAGCTACTGACCCAAAATATTTCAAATAAAGTAACCTATATATATAATTTCTGAAAATTCTACTATTAAGGCGTTGTTAACGGATCTCAGGAAATACTTTTATCATTTCACGTTCATTTGTGTTTTTTATATAGTAAAAAAAAAACTATTATTTAAAATTGCGTTCAAATTAATAACAAACATTATTCGATTTTGGCGCATGAAAATATACAATCGATTCTAATATATAATATAAGTCTTGACTTCATAAATCCTAACATAATAGCCTCATTTAAATGCTACGTAACAAAGTTACGTTTTTAAATACGAAAAAACAAAATATCAAAAGACTACCGGCATATTATGCCAAATATTGAAATTAAAAAAATAAAATGACCATTTCGATAGTAAACCAACATATTGATAGTAAAAAGCAAAATGACAAAGCCTCCAATTGTTTCAAAACGAAACAAAAAACTAATATCATAATATGTTCACCTAAATCTATCTATCTATCAAAAAGGTGTAAGCAATAGATGACGAAATAGAACCTCTTTATGTTTTTAAGTGTGGAAAAACTCAATCTATGAAATTTGCGACCTGGAAAAAAAGCCACATTGCTTTTTTTCTGAAATAACTTTTTTAGTGAATACTAGACAAATTTCGGTTAATATATCACCAGTTTATAAGTCTTTCAATACTTCAAAGTTGTCTGTTTAACATTTTTATTTTGGCTCAAAATTATCTAAAAAAAACGTTTATTGTGTTTCCTGTAAAGTTTCTCGTTTGAAAGTCTTTTTGCCATTCTAAAGTCGATGTGTATTTTAAAAATGATTTCACACTTAAAATATCCGATGAAATGGAATGATATAAGCTGTAGTGTGTATATTATTATAAATTGTATATATATACCTACCGAGTTTCTTACGTTAAATAATATTTATTATTTAGATTTTTATATGTTACATATCATACAATAATTTATAGTTCAAAGCTTAAATCATACAAAAAGCAAGGCACGGACATAGAATTATTTTAAATGTAATGGGCCAAATTCATAACATGATAAAATAAAATAAAAATATGCGTGCTAACGTGTTTTGTTTTTGATTCATTTGAAGACGACTAAAGCTAATGTTATATATTTAAAATATAACGCAAGCCATTTTTATACAAACAAATGCGATGTATATAAAAACATTTCATTGTGGCAACATAGTTATATTCTATATTAACACATCTTGAAGGGACTTCCCTGAGGATCGTCTCAGATCGACAAGCCGATATGCAAAACAGTTCCGACATTTTCAACGCCTCACGGTTAGTTAACGCGGCAAAGTTTGCACAAGTAGTTATTCAGATAAGATATGTCAATTAATTTAGTGTATTATACTAAGATACAATTTCATATAAACAGCGAATTTAGAGAGATTGTTTTCATTCAACAAAATACTTAACAAATCGCAGCTTTAGTTAAATACGTAAATTCAGTTTAAACGTTATTTTACATGTACGCTATTTGATATGATGATTATATTGTCGTAGTATTATATTTGTCAAATCCCTGATTTTGTACAAAACTTCTAAGATATAAAATAAAATGAATTGTCCACGTATTCAATCTCCAAAAAACACTCGAAATATATTTTTAATTAATTAATAAGGCACAGGATTATATAACATGACTTCAACATTTCTTTTCTTTATCCGAATCTTACATAGCGATTAAAGACATATCTTTAATTCACCAAAAAGTTTTTTCCTTCATATCCTTTTCAAACATTAGAGCTTGATTAATTGAACAATAAATAATTCGCATACAACGACTGATGATGTGAAAGTTTATTTGAAGCTCGCTGGTTCGAAAATAATTGTATTAATAAAACGATTAATTCGATCACAAATTGAATGAATGTCACTGAAGATATTATTTTCTGAAAAAATGCGATAACTTTTTTGGAAGATGAAACAAAGTTAGGATGCCCTATTGTAATGTATATTGTGAACGTATCTTTCAGTTGAATATATATTTGACAATTTTCTATGCTACTGGCTATCTCTTTAGGTGTTACACGTGTTCTGCCTTTTTGAGAAGCGTCACCATACTAAATCTATCGTTAGATAATTAAAAATTGTATAATTGATTTTTCTACCAGTGCAAGGTTACACGCAAACAAAAAAAGTATGACTGAACTTACTTATTCAGTATTATAAAGCTTTCATACTTGTGACGTATTCAAAAGGACTTAAAGAGACAGCGAACCAAATTTTAAGTTCAATGTTTGTAATTGTAATCTTCAAAGTAGAATATTGATAAATTGTTTTAATAATCGCCTTAAAGCTTCAAAAGCACTTCATCGGATAAAACCAGTTTATCCCACCTTTTCCTAAAATAGATTTTATATGCATTTTATGAAAATATTGTTATTTTTTAACGATACCAAAACTGTGAGAACTTCACCCTTCGAGAATACAATATGCATTGTTTCTAAATAATTGTCTAATTCCAATGTAAATTTTAAAGCTGAGTATATTTTTAAGATAACAAAAGCTTACTTCTCCCCGATCTACTCAACTTTGAGTAGAATATTGTGTTAGTTTTAATACGCAAGACTTTTGAAACGCTGATATACTTTAGTAATAGAACCTTATGCCTTGTAAATTATTTATAATTCACAGTAGAGAACAACAAACGTCAAATTAAAAAAAAAATCATGCTACATGCAAAGACCATTTATTTATTTTACTATACTTAATAATTTAACAAGAAATTTTTTTGTAAGGTTTTAGCAGTTAATTCATCAGTATTCGTTGTAGATACAAAAAATGTGTAATAATTAGAATCTTAAATGTCATTGACCTCACTATTTGGATAAATTTAGATATAAATTAATTATATAAACTAATAAAGTCAATTTTTATATATTTCCTGATATTATTACATGTTTTAATGTATACATATCTAATAATATTTTGATGCTAAGGGTGTTTATGTTATCGAAATATAATTAATTAATCTGATGTATTTTATTAGATTCACCAAATTTGATATTAATGAGACTTTAATGCAAACAAACTAATCAATCATGGTTTGGTAAGGAAACTTGCTGTTATATTAATAATTTTGTTTGTTTAAGTTCATATTGTATTACAATTAACCGGAATATAATTTAAATCTGTACAAATATCTTAAGTGGAAGAACTTTATAACTCAAATATCTTCCTAAAAATATAACCTTTTTTTTTGTGAGTAAGTTATTTATTGAGTGTGTATGTTGGTCAAACATAGCATTTTTAAAATTTTTAAATCTTTTTAAAGGCGAATAAATATCACTAGTATTATTAATCGTATTGAAGCTATAGTCCATGTACGACATTAATTCGTTTCATTCCAATCAAATGTTAGCTAAATCTTTGGTAAATCATTTGAATGCAGAAGGAATCGAATAAACCAACACAAAGAAATGAATGAACGCATCTGCTCAAAAAAATCGATAACTTTGAAATGTATTTTTTAGTTTTTGTGTTTTAAATTTAGTAAATGGATCAAATTCATATTTTATAAATATTCTTCGAAAATGTTTTCATAACTAATTAGCAATCAGTCCCCATCACTTTGCAGCACCTTTACTCATTTTTATATTCCCACGTGATTTATAATTTATAAACAGAAGACACTACGAATATTTAAATCGCAAACACGCGACTTTGATAACTGAAAAAAATCTATTACTACTCATGGAACAATCTTACAGATTATCATAATGTGTGTAAAATTTTGGTGAGAATCTCTTTTTTTAATGTAGGACCTGATAATCAATTATAATTAACTTAACTTGGAGTATAGAAACCCAAAAACATCATCTAGATATCGTAGAATTGTTTTTGTTCTTGTTAATAAAAAAGGTTTTCTTTATTTCAGGGCCGTGTCCCAGTGGCTCATTTTCATGTGATAACAGTACCAAGTGCGTATTGCAAAGGTACATGTGTGACCGTCATGCTGACTGCCGTGATAGAATGGACGAGAGCCGCGAAGAATGTGGTAAGTATTGCAACAAATCATATAACCGGTAAATGACTTAAGGATTTTTTATGGAAAAGGTGAAAAAGTGTTTTTAATGCGTATACAAACTAAAAATGGGTGATTTGGAAGATAGTATCAAATTTATAATGTATACTTATTTCAATTGCTTATGACTTGATTTGTGCTCTATTATAATAGTTGTAGATGATCGCAATTTCAATTCATTACATCTTACCCCCAAAATCTATAGAATTTTAAAAAGAGAGATATTAAAGTAGTCAGAAAATTGGGAAGTCTACTCAAATAACGACTAAAGTTCAATCGCTTAACAATAAACCTCAAATTAAGTTTTTTATTTTTTTTACTTTACAAAACACGATATTTCTTTCCTAAATACCTGATCGATAAAAAATGCTCTGAATCGTTATTTACAAAAAAAAAATGCATTTATTCTTACGTTTAATACAATAATAAAAAAACATTAAATATTATAGGATGGTAGAATGCAAAGGTCGTAAGAAAAAATATCATGAAAATGGATTATAATGTCATTGCGAGGCACAATTTTTATTACATATGGTAAGAAAAGCTAAATTTTATTAATTATGTTGATTTTTAATGCGCTTAAAAAAACGGCGCTATTATTATGGTTCATAAAAACAAAAGGACAATTACTCTGATAACCCAATTACAACACAAGGCCTTGAATGCCATTTTTTTCTTAAAAATCGCATTATTGTACGACGACAAACCTTTGCAGTTTCTTAGTGAATGTTTGATAAATTATTGTAATATAGCTACGAAAAATATTTATTAGATTTTATTTATATTTTTACTCCTTGCTAGTCTAATTTTGAAAAGGATTTTTTTTTGTGTATTATTTAAAAATATCTTATACTTAATAACATTCTGTTAAAATCGATCGTCACACTGTAGGAACCATCGCATTTCGTACTGTAGCGAATTGTCGAATGGACGACAGGGATATTCTCATCTCGACATGCTTTGTTGAGTTCGAAAGAGAAAATACTATCGTCTGCGCCTTTATTCTACCCTGTGTTACCCATCGCTAAATTAATATAATTAATATTTTCAGTCATTATTGTAGAGAGAATGGTAGAAATTCTGGATAATAGGCACCCCTGAAATCAGTAGAAAATTTTAGTTTTTGGTATTTGTACCCTTTTCTAAATGTCTTTATTTTTTATTGATCTCAATATATTATATGCTACTACAAAAAGAGTAATTCATAATTAAAGCTACGTTGTGCTTACTGCAGTTTATTGTATGACTACTTAATAATATTTGATGGATAAAATTAATAGGAGCAATATTTTTCAAAATGACTTATGGGTTTTATTTTGTTGCAGCTTTGATCACGTTTGGCAGTAAGGTCATGATACACCATTGGCTACATCAGTTCATTGATTTGGAAGGTGATCCCAATTCGACGGTAATCAGTATAAAAGAAAGAAGAGCGTGCAGTGAGTACAATTTATCTAAAATAAATTTTATCTTTACATTTATAGAAAAAATTGAAAGATTTCGTTTTCAATTAATAAAAAAATCTATATCACATACAGAGCGCTCATTACAAAATAAATAAAGCAATGATAAATAAAGAACTTCTTTATACAGAACATAAATTTATCTGATATTTAGAGCATTACTGTTTTATACAAATATTTATTTTATCCATTACGTTAACAAAATAACAATACAATTTGGCACGAAGCTTATAATAACATGAAGTTGTTTCTTCGTATGGGTATACTAAAAGCTTTTCTTTATAAATATAGTTTCGAATAAAGTTTTTGTCAGTCTAAAATTTTCCACATCACTTATTTGTTTGCCTGATCTCAAATGACGTCAGCTCGGAGCCGACGAATAAAATAACAATCTAATCAAATTACGATTATTATAAAGTGTCTACTGGCTTTCCAAATTATACAATAATAATTTTCATCCGGTCTGGAAAGAGTCCCGTCTGGGCAATAAATTTTCGTTCTGCAGTGGTTATTCTAATGAATCTGCTTATTGCTCGCTGGGCTGACTATTTAAAAATGTAATGTCAGTATACGTTAAATAAAAGGTTAAAATACGGCGCAGACCTCTTTATACAAAAAAACTTATAAATAAGATTTATACACTCTTTGGGAGAGAATTTCTCTTAATTAATATAGTCTATTTGCGTTTTTCCAGCAATTTTACGATTTTAAATGAAAATGAAAATAAAACTTATAGTTGGGAGGTAATACAATTTGGAGATGTTATAACTTTCGGTTTTTTAATAACTGCCTATATTTACATGGGTGATAAGCAGTAAATGTGTTTTAATTGAAATCAGCTTTCCTATAAAACTTCAAATTAAAATACAATACTACTTAAAATTTAAATGTATAAACTATTTGCAGACACTCATCGTATTTAGCTACCTTTTTTATTCAAGCATCACAAATAGTGTCATATTTTATTTTATAGTTGTGGAAATTCGGAAATACTGAATTGTTTAGACGCGTGTATAAGAAAATATTACGCACAGAAAATCGAAATGGAGTGGTACACATCAAATATCTTTTACCATGACTCAAAATTAATAATTTAAGAACTTATTGATCTAATCGGCATTATGTCGAACTAAAATACATTGCTATTTTTAACCGTCTCAATTTAAGACCTGTTTTAGTTTATTTTCTGAAATTCACACGGCTTAATTTGACTTATATAATGTATTGTTTTTAAGTAAAATGTTTGATTAACTATATTTGATTCGAATTGTTTTTTTTTATTTCTGTATATTTACGTAAGTCGTTGCATACGGGTGTCTACTTTTGCATGTGAGTTTCAATATTTCTATACCCATTGTGGACTTTAATGGCAAATTTAAACAAAAGGTTTTCAACCGTTACCCAGTCACACAACCTCCCTTTTGCGATTATATTTGCTAAGATTGATACGCAACCAGTTGTTAGTTAATATCACCACGCCCAATTTTAAGCTTTAAATACGGCTCTTAGGGTTGTTAATTATAAAGCATTCATATAATAGCACACAAAATTAGGCTCACTAGGTTTTTTGTTCCGGAAATCGAAGCCACCGTCGTGAAGACTGTAAAGAGAATGGGACGGAAACTGTAAAATTATACCAACCTTTTAAAGATTTGGAATTTACGTGTTTCGAATTCATTTATTTAGGTCTAAATTTTTTTTTATTTTCTTTCAAAAATGTGATGAAATATATCTATTTTGGAATCATGCCATCGTCAATATCACTGTATAGATAGATCTGATATCATTATAATGATAGAATTGATAGCCATTTTCCAATCAAAAAGGTCTACAAATAATCGATTTATTTTAAGTATTTTCTGCGAAATAATTAAGAATAAATTCGGATATATTAAATCCCGCTTACTTAAGTTGTTCGTTTCGTGATTAAAATAATTTTAAAGGTATATCGTTCCCCATATTTTTGAATTACATTATTACATTGTATTAAGTAGTAAAAACGTAACTCTTGCTAAGCATGCCAAGCAAAAGTGCTGTTTTAGGTAAGTTGCGCTCAAAATTAGGGAAGGAAAACGGAATCGTCGTGTTTCTATCTCAGTTCACCCTGAGGTCAACGATCGAAGGGAGGGATGCTTAAATGAACGTTACTCCTTGCTTCCATGGATTATATAAACCAATGGTAAAAAAGATAGACAGAAAATTCAATAAAAATCTATTGATTTTCAGAATATAAATTCGAAGGTATTATATTTTTAATTCATGAAAGTAATCGAACTAATAAAGACGACAGTATTATGGTAGGTTATGTGTACTAAAAAATACTAGCTTTATATAATTTTTCTTAAGTTTTAAGACAATCTAAAAATTATTAGAACCGTATTATTAGAAATTAAAAATCAATATATATATGACAGCTTACGTCATAGTGCCACTAATAGATAAATTGTGATAAAAAAATATGGAATCGATTATATATTTGACAGCATAATAAAAACTCACAAACCATGAGGTAAACATATATATATATGTAAATAAATTTAATTTGAATTGTTGTAATTTTGTACAACTCCACATGTTTTGTCACAAATGACCCGAGTTTCGCCCTTCGGCATCTTCAGGTATTCCATATGGAATTGTACAAAATTACAACAATTCAAATTTGATATTGAAATTCCATCAAGCAACTTCAGTCGATATCATAAATTATATATAAATTTGTTAAAATAGTTTTAAGATTTCATTATTGATGGGTAAAAAATAATATTTTTATAAAAAAATAAATAAAGCTTACTTAAATAGCTATGACTGTTGTGTCGTCTTAGTTTCATTAATATATGCTAATAATGTAAATTTGTTGAATAATAATAATTTTAAGATAAAAGTCTTTGGAATAAAATTCTATTTGTGTAGTTTGATGAGCATTATTATTTTAACCTCATATACTAAAGATTCGTATGAAAGTATCGGGAGATAATTTAAATTATATAGAATTTTGATTTTATTTAAGTTTTAATGAATTTTATTGTACAATAAATATTATAAAGAACACAATTATAATAATTAAAGTATTTCGAATGTTAATCTGTTTAGAATGAACATAATTTTCCTATAATATACAATTAAAACATGTTAAAGTATTGGTCAAAACGTTTAGTATTATATAAGATCCGATAAACAAATAAATCAAGGAGCTTTATTCAATAATCTTAACCCAGAAAAATTTCGCCAAAAATATAAAAACCAAATTCTTTTGGGTAAGCTTTTTATCCCTATGATATAAATTTAACAATCCGTAGCTGGATTAGAAATTCCTCCTACATAACGAAACGGGTAAGTTCTTGGCTTAAGGAGCGATACTATTAACTTTTTTGGTAAATAATAAATTGAGCAGTCCTCATTTCGTGTGAAACAATTTACAATTAGAGGACATATTAAGTCCGAGCGATAAAAATAGATTATTGTGTAGCCGAAACAAAGTTAAAAAAGGTAAAAGGCAAAGCGTTTTGTGAGGAGGGAATTTTCTTTCTAGAAGAGTTCGGCGAATACGCTCCTTGACCCTGACATTGTGAAGGTTTGTGAACGGAAGTGCTAATATTAAATTTATCAACCTAGTTTTTGGGATTTTGTGAGGTGATACAATTTTATGAGTATACGATTTGGTTTCTTCGTGTGGGTGTGACATTTTAGCAGGTAATAAAATGAGGGCGAGTAATATAAATTGAAATACGGTCACACTAAATTATTTTTTTTATAATATTAAAATAGTTAAATTATAGGGATCCATCAGAATAGAGAATAGTTTTACTGTAATGTTTGTTTCAGATGTTAAATCGAATAAAATATATGATTTAGATCATGCAATTATTTAAGTTAATAAAAGAAATGAGATTTGAAAAAAAAATATTTTTTTAACTTAATTCATCAAAAAAAAAAAGAAAATTTATGATAGCAGTTGAAACATTTCATTAATTAAAAATATATTGTCTAATTTTGCATTTTTATCTTTTTAAAGGTGGACTTTTTTGCTGAATGTTTTTTTTTCATATTCTTAAATGTATCATATTATATTGAATCGTTGAAACTTTGAATGATTCCAAATGTTTTGTCTCTAACGATCGGGGTTTCGCCTTTCGAAATCTACAGACATTTGATGTTGTTAGTAAAAAAAACATGTGGGATCGGACAAAGTTTCAATAATTCAAATATTACATTGAAATTCCATTAGGCACCTTCAGTCGATATCATAATTTGTTAATTATTATTTTTACGAAAAAAAAATGGATTACCATGGAGGCATCTAGAATTTTTTAACCAAAGTATTAGCCTTGTATTTATCATTATAAAATTAGATAACAAAATCACAAATTAATAAAATTTAAAAATTTTGCTGAAACGAAACACGTGACGTAGAAAATAAAAGACAACGTAACTATTAGAGTTGATGAAATATCAGTTAGCCAATCAAGCATGTCAATTATCAATTCATAATATTTATGGTGACATTTGCCAAAGGAAATTGCTGAGAGAAAAGTCGCATGTATAATTCATATCGAAGACATTTATGGCAATCTGTTTTTTATCACATTCTGTTGTGTGTTGATCCGACCTTTGGAAACTAAAATCGGTTGCTCAAAGCATGAAAATATTACACGTACAAACGTTTTCAGAGTAATCAGTACAATAAATGGTTATATTAACTATGTCACACACTCACACACGGATGTACTTAAATATATATTTTTAATAATCCTGATAGTATAAATTAGTTGACTTCATCTTTTAAGCTACGGTATATACTAATTTGATGCATTTATGGCCCTAAAAAAGTGTTTTAAATTGGAAAAAATACTATCAATAATACGTTCATTTTGTAAATTTAAATATTGTTAACCTTTCCAGGAGTATGGACGTACTAGATCGGCGGGCGTATGGACGTACTTGTCGTATATGTCAACAATTATTATGATAATGTATTCAAGTGCTATGTGTCAATGGTTTGTGATCCCTGGATTATGCATATGGTTTTATCACGATAAAACCCTAAAAACGTGAGTTGTAATTTTTAAAAATGATTTGATTAAAAAAAATATGTAAAATAAACTCACTCTTCAGAGCACGGTTAAAATTACTTAGCTACTCCTGGAAAGGTTAAAAATGCATTGAGAATCGACAGCAAAGTCATATGTTTTAATATCAAATAGTATTTCATCCTAAGCTATACATATCCGCTATTAAAGTTAGTTATACCGTGTAGATAATAAACGTGGTTTTTCTGTATGATTTAAAGTATAGATTTAAATAACTAAATTGAAGTAAAACAAATAAAACGTCGTGCATCTTTCAACGATTTTAAGCCAAAGAATATTTAAACAAAACGTGTGTGTTTTTGAAGCAATTTCACAAATCGGTTGATTATTGGTTCAAGATACCCACGAACCCACACACATTTACTTTAAGGTTTTTTTGAACGTTTTCCATAAGATCTCTATTGTTTAAAGTTCATCGGAGGTGAGAGCTTTTCAATGTTCTGAAGAACCCAGCCAAAGCGCTTCCATAAATATACAACCTGAAATAATCTTTAGCTTCGCTTTCATAGTAAGGTAAGTTGCGCTTTGAATTTTTGTTTTCTCGTTGTTTTAATGGGAGATGAAGCATGGTTTATATTGTATAAACGTGTCTTGCGTCCGAAAAGTTTTTGACGTGGCCCACAAAGCAAAATTTATTACATTATGAATTTTAAAAAGCAAAAGCAGAAATGCGACATTTTTTGAAATAAAAAAATTAGCATACAATTTAAATTACAATTTCTTCAAGCCTTACTGTTTTATAAATAGGAAAGCTCTTATTTGATTTTCGTTTTACGAAGAAATTTCTCACTATTAATCTATCTAGATATTTTTTTAAAAGGAAGTTAATTCTATTTATACTGCTTCTAACAATACACAAACTTTAAATCTTGTAGAAGTTTTCAGTTCCTTTTTGGTTTGAATTTCCGAATGGAAATCGAAATGAAATTTGCAAATAAAACAACTGAATCTCTCTCAGTCATAGGATGCGCAAGGCTGTATCCTCTATCAGTATATGCAACACCAAAACGATAAAATGTATATTATCAATCATCCAGCCAATACTTTTAGTTTACTTTTACTAGCCATTATTTTACACCAGATACTGTCCAAATTTAATGAATGTCTTAATATGCTATGAGGAAACGTCAATTGATGGAGATCGAGTCAATTTTATATAGCGATTACTGGAATAAAATTCAACAAAATTCACCTTCCTAGCTATCAAATCAGTGTGACTGATCGGTCCGACAGCGGTCAGACAGGCTTAATTATTTATTTAGTTTTTAGCTATGCAATCATTTTTATTAATACTGAGAGTTTATTTAAGAATAGAAAGTTATTTAAAAAGTACTTTCAAAGTGTAAGAATATAACCATATAGTATAATTATTTTTTTACAGTAAAAGTGTCAAACCAATAACATTTTTTTGACTCTAACAATAAAAAAATATTTTTTACTTTTTCCAGATATAACATTTAAAAACATGAATAGTGGGTGTTAGTAATTTTTTTATTATACGCAATATCGAAACAATAGAAATGCAGATTTTTTCACTCTCGAATAACTTTTGTTACCGTTATTCGTTGGGAGGGTGTTAATAATACAACTCGACAAATTTATTCCTTGCCATTTTCCCACTGCAAAATGAATTTACATTGGACGGACGTAAAAATAAATGCGTAATAAAGAAAATGGCCGGCATTTTGTGACGGACTGCCTTCACACTCTCGTACTGCCCGGCCAAATTTAGGGTTTATGATACTAATTTGTATCCACACGTTGAACAAATTTGACAAAGTGAGCGATTTATTTTTATTCGAGTATTCGGTGATTAAGCATTCACAATTTTTGATCATGGTCAATTAGGGGATAGGCTAACATGCAACTGATTCGCCACCGAGCTGCTCAAATCAATATATGTATATATACATAATACATATATTTATTATATTAATAATGACAAGTGATTGTTATTATATGTATATGAAAAGTCGATCCAAGTATTTATTAGATTATTATGCAACGCAAGAAGATTCATTATCAAGAAAATTATCGAGATCTCTTTGATTGAATTCGTAAATAAACTTAAATTCCAGCCATAATAATTAGAGATTGACCGAGACTAATATTTTTTCATATTTGATTTAAAAAAAATATGAAAATATGATGAATAAATAAATGAAGCAAGTTTCAGAAATTCGAATATTTAAAATTCTGGCATTTCGCATGTTAAATACACGTTACGTTTTACAGCTACAGTAAGATGATAGTTCTCCTGTTCGGTATTCTAAAATTTGTAATTAAACTATTTTCAAGATCAAATATAAAGTTTGAATTTATTTATAAAAATAAGCCTTTTTATCATAATTCATTTTTATAAACACAGAAATGTGTCACACATAATTCTGAATATTATAAATGCCGTCTCTTTTATCTTAAAGCTGCAAACTTTGCGGTTTTTTTGCAGTAGAAAAAATATTATGTACAAATTAATGTAATTAATTGTGATTAAATTTATTAAACGTGATTCGTAAAGCATTACCATAAATTATATTATTGTTTTATGGAAGACGCGTATTTAACAGATACCTCTTTATTTAAATAAATACTGAGTAGTCTAAGGTGATAGATATAAATTTTAATTAAAACTTCTCCTCTCAAATTTGTTGTAGCTCATCCGATGTGAGATGGTTTATAATGTGAAGAAGATAGGTCGACAATTTGCGCGCCAAAGAACATTTCACATTAGCGAACTTTTCTTTCGAACGACCCTATACTTCCGCTTTCCCGCTCAATATTTTGAATCATTTTGGCAATAACATCGAAGTGTTATTATCAAATTGAATGTATAATGGTGAATTTGTTAGCTCACTTTCAAGCCATATTGCGTTACGGCGAAATATTGCAATTTTAATATCGTTATTTCTTTTTATAAAGTAAAAACTTTTTACCATGTGCCTTTTGCCGTCATTTGATATTTTACAATATATCCACTTAGCACCACTCTTAAAAACAACATTACGTATAAATATAAAGGTAAAATTACTAATTGCTTGAAACGTAATTATTATCATTATACTGTCGTTGTTTTTGGTATAATATAAATATACTTTAGTTCAATTCAATGACGTAATATGATACCTGTTTTCATATAGTGAAATATGATATTTTAAAACTGGTACTTTCCATTGTCCTAGAAGCTTTAAGCGTTTGCCTCTTATAGCGACATGTGGGTATGAAATTTTATACAATCAAAAGTATAGATAAACATATATAGGGTTTATTAAGAATCAACGGTCTCACAGATAATTACTAATAGTTCTTAATAGTTTTGAGGATGGCGTGAGCCGAAATGGCTAAAATCGGTTGGCGAAAATCAACTATATTTGTTAAAATAATTTTGTAGAACTAAAATACATTGCTATTTTTTCACCGTGTGATAATTACTAATGCTACGTAATTGAGATGGAAATGGGAGAGTAGTGGACATTTTGACTTTATAACTTTGTAGTATGTACTTACATAAGCGCTTGTTTGTTTTTGGATTAAATTTGAAGTTGAGAATCTTACATGCAGAAGTGAATCAACCACGACTAAATGAATAAGGAAAATAAGGTTTGTTTTTACAGAAATCAGTTTTGTTGAAAATAGTGTTTATAGTAAAATAAAAATAAAAAATATGTCACGGGTATATTTGAATTTCCAATTTTTTAAAGTAGTATTTATTTTGCTTAGATATCATACTAACCGTAATAAATCGATAATGCTCTTCGAATATCGAAAGCAATCGTGGTTTTGAATATTTTTGGTTCTTGTTAGACGTGTTTTTAATTAAGTACTTCTTTGAACGATGTATATTCATTTTTACAAAACGCTAACTTTAACATATCTTTCTAATTATCAAATAAAATATTTTTTTAGTATTTTGACGTCGGTTCCGGGGCGCAGTGAAGAACCTTTAAGGCTTAAGTCATAGTACGAACAAGATTTGTTCAATGTTTACGATGTCTTTAGAAATTGATCTTAGTCAAGCGATGCCAAAACGATAGAGATTGAAAAAAAATATATTACTTAGCAGTGTTTTTACCACATATTTTATCTCTTTTGTATCGCATTGCGAGTTTGTAACTATAGGAAATAAAAATTGCTTGATTTCGAGTTTTTAATTCGAAACAATTATTGATAATGTAAAAGTGAAGTAACCGGAAACTTGAAACTATTCATAAAAAGTAAAATTTGGTTTTTGCAATGGAAATATTTACATGCATTTTATCTGCCCATAATTAAGTTTTGTAATAAAATTTAAATATTATTTATTCATTGTGAAACTCGAGCAAAACCTACATTAAACTTACTGCTTAAGAACTCTTTTTTCTTGACAAAACGAAAACTTTTAGGCCCAATATCTCTAAACTAGGTTATTTGGAAATGCGTTGGTTTTATATTCACGGTGATATTGTTCGAAATCTATTTTCATACAACATATTCATATTTGATAATATATGATTGTGTACAAACATTATATATAATAAATATAATGCTGTCTTCTTTAAGACAAAACTATCATAATATGACCGAAATGGTAGTACTTGCTATTTATGAAATACAGAAATTAAGTAAAGATAGTTCTATTTTAAAAAGATTTTCACTTTAATTAACGATATTTTAATTGATTTTGCTAAGTGAACGATAGGTCAATCAATCACGTACAGAAAAAAAATAAGACGTTTCAACTATTCGAATACAAACTAGCCTTAGAGTTCTATGACTCACTGTGAAAGTGAATGAACCAAAGACGGCTGCCTGTTATAAAACGACTTGAAAGGAAAAGTCTACTGTAATTTGATACAACTGAAAAGGCGAAAGCTGCGTTTGTTTTCGAATGGCAAGTCTTTCATACTAAAGTGCCAAAACAAGTGACTGTCCAATTAATGCTAAGTTTTCTACAAATAATAAAGATTGGTTTTGTTTACCTTTTTTGAAGTTAGAAGTTCGACAACTTAATGAAGTTTTGAAATAGTCTCGATCGAGCTCACTTCAGTGGTAAGAAGGTCCCTTACTTACCATCTGAGATTAATTAATTCATCTCAGGGTGTTACTTTTAGATAATATTTGTCTTTCTCTTTTCAAACACCGACGCAATCATTCTGTTTACAATACCACAGTTTACAATACATTACTTTACCTTTGATGAACGAATATTGAATTATAATAACCATCGTGATTACTTAGTCTATATAATATATTATAGAGTTATAATAAACTTTAACAGGTCGTGAAAAGTGATATTTTAATAAAAGAATATTTATTTTCAATTTTCTATATAAATCTAAAATAATTGTCAAATATTTATTAAATTTAGCTTTTACATACTTGTTAACATATTTTACGATTGCTTTATAATATTCATTAGACGAGATTTATTTTTTGCCACTTGTCTTAAATCAGTTTATAATGCTTGTGATGAGCGAAAGCGGTCTTAATCACAAATATGTTAAAATACGGAAATATTAATGGGAAATAATTATTTTAAAAATAATGTTTTTCCACATAAAAATGACAGTCGACTAACACTTCAAAAATGATAAATGAAATTCGTTTTTTTTGATTTAATTTTAAATTTGATATTACTTTCAATTATGATATGAATATAACTATGAATTTTTGGCAAAATTTTGTTTATATAACATATAAACAATGTGATCTTCATAAAAAAACTACTAGGGCTTAGCCCGTTTCATTATGGAAAGTCTATTTGTAGGGAAAATTCTTGCAATCAACTTGACAGAGTGAATAAAAATATGGTTTATATCTCAATATGTTTTACATCTTGATACAAATAACCTCTCCATTTTTCTTTATTAGAAAGTCTATCTTAAAAAAATACGGTTTCTTATCTAATATTTGTAAAACTTTGAGTTAAATTATTAGAATTCTTTTTTCTAACTCATCGAATATATCAAATTAAACCTTGATTAAGATAAAATTAAATATATAGTATTTATTTTAACTCACTAATTATGGAATTTCAATATCAAAATTGAATTGTTGCAATTTTGTACGATTCCACATGTTTTGTCACAAACGACCCGGGTTTCGCCCTTCGCAATCTTCAGGCGTTCCATCACACGGATGCGACAGAACCGATCAATAATTATGATAAAAATAAATTTTCATTACTGTTAATAATCGAATGACAAAATTATAATATTGTTAATGTTGAACTAAAATTGTATAATTCAAAAAGGCTTGAAAGTTTGTTTATAATATTAGTCAAATATTATCAGTTAATAACGCTCGTGATTAGCGAAACCGGTCCTGATAAAAAAATATATTGTGGAAATAAGTCATTAAAACGTGTTTCTATTATTTAAAATATCATGATTTTCCATCAAGATGTGACAGTTAACACCTTAAAAAATGTTTAGATATTAATACAAAAATGTGAAGACTGTTCAATAATGGAAATAAAACCTTTTGATGGATGAACATTGTATTGAAAAGTGGTAAATAATACCAAATTATACTTTTCATAAAAAATAGTGCGTAAATTTTTTTTTCTGCTTCATAAAAGTTAATTCAAAATTCCTAATTATGAAATATTGTATATGCATCTTACGGTGTCAAATGTCTATTAATAATGAAAATGCGTTTGATATATTTTAAAAAAATGATAATTTTAATCTTAAATATAGCAATTTTACTCAAATTGCTGTGAAAATATTTCCTGTCAATAGAAAATATTGAGTGTAGTAAAGTAATCTGGGCTATTGAGATATTCTCAGTGCTCCCTTAACGAAAAAACTTAAAGAGCCATTCAATACGTTTCAAAAATAGCAATATAAGAAAAGCGTAATATTAAGAATGAAACAGCCTAATAGTTTGAGTGTCTACTAATAACAAACAACAGCGAAGAGCATATCAAATTTCTTTACGCATTTCCTTTCATAAAAAGAAAGTGAGTGCATTTGCTACCCTAATGCAATCTCGACTTGAAGGGCGGATGTTGTTTTGGTGAAATATATTATTAAAGCATTACGAACTACTTTCAAAAATAAGCGGGCACATTGTTGTTGACTAATTTTGATACTTTCGTTTGAAACATTTTCTGCGGTATCTACTTATTTTCAGAAGAGAAAAACATTTTGAAATATTACCGCAATAACGATATATCATACTATATCTTATTTGTTTTCCTCTGCCGATGTAAAATATCATGAAATATGTATTCATCTTTTTGAATTTGAAATGGGTATATGTATTTTTAAATTCTCTGATCTTGTAATAACTGCCTTATTTGAGATTCAACAAAACTAACAATTAATATATACAATTACAATACTCTTCTTTATGAATTTAAATACTAAAGACATTGCCTGTGGCAAAAATCCAATTATAAAAATTGATAAAAATTTGTCACATAAAAGCTACATGCACAAGGTTGCTCAACTTTCCCATCATCTATCTGACATTTATTCATTGTATATTCATTTCGTAAATCGAGAATGATTGATCATTTTCCGTTGTCATCTTGTAACGGCTACTGTGTACAGTATAGCATCTTTGGATTCAGAAATGACGCTTTAAATATTCCACGTAGTTAATTTACGGATAAAAGACAAAGATAATTACTTAACGGAAGAAACTTGCCAGAAAATATTTTCGTCCTCATTTAAATCGGTAGTTGTACAACAGGCGTCTGAACAAGCTCAGAATATTGATAAGCTATTTTTCTCGAGGATATTTTCAGATATGTATTAATAACAAAGAATTTTTTTTCATTTTGTTAGAAGTGTCAACTGAACTCAGAATGTGGTTCCAATGTACAAAAAAATATACATATAATACAAATAAATTTTGAGTATGTTAACTATAATAAATTAAATAAACATATTAGAACGCTCGGGTATTATATTATACATTTTCAGCGTAACTTCTTTAAATATTATTTGGTTATTTTCACTTACTGTTTAGATTTTTTGGTGGCACCCAACACATGTGTTTCTGTATATGTTATCCATACAAATGATAACAACACATTAAAAATGGTCACTAGCGCTCTTCTAAAACGGTGGAATATCCGAGACAAAAAAATATATGTTGTTTATGTTTAAATTTCTTCTTGGCTTCCTATTAAACGATAGAATATTGGCTAGATTTTTAATATTTTTCAGACTTCATATTGCATCCCATACATCTTTTAAAACAACGTTTAATAGACTGATTTACATATAATTGACAGTTTGAGTAAAAATTCTGCTGTTTATTGGGATTGGAAAGTTTAAATATCATATCGTTTCATTTCGAAAATCGGACAATAACTTGTGATACAAATATGTATATTTGATAACCTATAGGTCTACTATTAGTTGGTCAATATGGCCAAGCCAAATAAAAAATCATTACATTTATTATAAGAACGATTCGTCAAAGAAATAAAAATTAAATTTGAATTGTAGCAACTTTGTACGATTCCACATGTCTTGTCACAAACGACCCGGGTTTCGCCTTTCGGCATCTTCAGGTATTCCATCTCACGGATGCAACTGAACTGACGTAAAATAAACAGTTAGCATCGTATATATAATATGTTAAAATCATTATTTACAGGAATCTACTTACCAATAGGCAAGCAAAAAAAATTGCAGCTGAAACAAATGTAACAATATTAATCGAATAATAATTAACTAAAACAACTTTCATCAACGATCTTGCTAATGAGTGGTCGTTATTGAAAGGGGGTTTTCAACAAATTTCAACAATTGTATATTTGTATGTGTGGTAGTATATTTAACCAAAATTTAAATACAATATTACTACTTACTAATAATATTACTTACGATTAATTTGATGACAAAACTCTCATAAATTTAAAACATTGTAATTCCTTAGAAAACTTGACATGGAAAGATCTATCGTACTAATTATGATGTCTTTTTATTACAGCAAAGTCATAGGGTCAAAAAAGAAAGCGAATCTATTTTTACAATAGATTCATTTACTGGCAACGCCAATTAATAAAATATTTGAAGAAAAACTTGCTAACAGCTTGTTTGATAAACGGACTTTTAGCGCCGTTTTTGGCTTTCATTTTATCGTGTTAATATATATTTTCAGCAATACAACAAAGAGAGAGAAAACAACGACGAAGTCGATGACATTAGAAGGTTCATTTGTTATTTTTCTCCAGTAGAGTAGTTGAGATTTAAAGCGACAGTATAAATAAAATTAAGACCTTCTAATCCGAATTTCACTTCGTGAGTGAGCTTCAACTTAAAATTAGACAATGACTTAAACCATGATAATAAAAAGTTGAGACACGCTTAATTTGGCAAGCTACGTGAAAGTAAAACCTTCTAATAAATTTTAAAAGCTCGCGAAGTAGCCAGTTGGTGGGAAAGAAATACTACCACTGTTAATAAAAATACGACATTTTACGAAGAGTATTTAATTCAGTCATCATTATTTGTCTTAATGAGGAAATGAAATAAGTCAAAAGGAATTTGTAACAATTAGCAATTCGCTCATCAATGCTTCATAAGATGTAGAAATATTTATGACTTTAAATTATTATACCTGACAATCTGTGTTCTATTGTCTATAGTCCTTAAGAGTTGAATTTATTTTTGGATTTAGCTATATTTAATAAATATCTTGTGTATTTCAAAAGACGTAAACATCAATATGATTTTTGTGTTTGAGTTTTAGTAATTAATTTTGCAATATTTCGATCTAAAATATCAATACTGAAGTATTTTTTTCAGATATATACGTCCTTAAAATATTTAATTTAATGATTTCGCTACTTTAAGAAAATTGGCAGAGTAGTTATATTTTTTTCATTTGAAACGAATATTTTAATTAAAATTAATAATTTTAATATTTATTCTAGGATTGGAGTCAACTCCAGCGCAATGTGATTGCACCAAGACTTATTTGGAGTGCGCGGATATGTTTCTGACAGCAATTCCTCGGGTGAAGGGCGTCACCAGGCTGCAACTTCCAAACAATACCATAAAACTCTTCAAGGACTCGTTTAAAGGATATGAGATGGATTTAATGTGAGAATAGTTTTTATTACATCGACGAGTGTGTTTAAGTGTCTATTATTTTGTTTACTACAACGTGTTTCTTTTATTTTTAGTTTACAATAAATCTTTTATTTTAAGATGTATTTCGGCACCGTGTCAGTATAATACATCGAATAATGTTCCAAATAAATATCTTTGTAGTTTTGCAAATGTACTGTATTTTTTAATAAATATATTTTATAACCAGGAGCAGCCTTCAAATAAATTGTGGAAATAGTACTAAAAATGAGTTGTTATATTATTATTTAAAATAGCATGTCTTTCCACCAAGAAGTGACAGTTTACACTTTAAAAATAATTATGTAGTCATTGACTTGATTATTTTATGACATATTCAACATGTTTATTGTTGAGTGTTTTTCATTGAATTGCATTAGTATTAAAAATAAGTCAATGTTTTAGCAGTGTTTCTCACCTTCAACCAACATATATACATGTATAATTTATGATAACAACAATATCAAATTTAAATTGTTGAAACTTTGTGCGATTCTACATTTTTGTCACTAATGACAAGGGTTTCGCTTTTCGACATGTTCAGACATTCTATCACACGGATTCAACATATTGATCTAAGTTGCTTTCGACAAAGATTTCATTAAATAGTAAGACAGAGGAAAACTATTCTTTGAAGTTATTATTTTAATTGGTTGTATGATCTTTGTTTATTTGCTAAATTTTACAATTATTTACATTTAATTTCTTTGCCGTTGCATCGATCTCTGTTTTCCACATTTCAAAGTGTTTTGGACTTGAAAGATGAGATAAGACGTCCCGTGGATATATTTAGATTGTTATGTCGAATTTTATCTGTTTTCTTGAGGCCAAATATTTTAGATTAAAAACAAAATACTCTATAAGAAATAAGTTTTTAGGCTTACAATTGAGAATATTTTCCATGACTTCAGTTTTGACTTATACATTTTTGAAATTCATTCTTCTTCTTATACGGTACGATTTCATTGATATATTTTTATACTGATCAAAATTAAAGGATAAAAAAATTAGAACACAGTGAAAAAATAGCAATGTATTTTAGTTCTACAAAAAGATATTAAAATACATTGCAATTTTTTCTATCGTTTTATAATGGAGTTCTACCAAGTTAATGCCAATTTAATCAATCAATCAATAAAAAATTAGAGCGATTATCTAGGCCCTAAACGTATATAGTAAAACAGCTTAGATGTAACAACCAACGAAATAAAAATATTCGAGTGATTTTACACAAACCAAAGTCTCAGAAAACTATTTAATATACAACTGGCCTAACTGTTTGTCTTTAAGTAGCTTGTAACATATATAGTCCGATTTTAAAGACTCAATTTTGTATCTTAACATTTTTCAATTCGCCAATTCGACACGTCATAAAATAAACGTTCACTTGACTGCCAACAAAATCACACAATAAAATTTTATCTCTCTACAGCACGGTGCATACCTAAGAAAACTTCCAAAAATGATTTAAGGGGCAGAGATTAACTGAACTCACATTAACTTTTCTGAGTTTTTGGAGTTGATCGTAGCGCCATCACTTGGATGTTGAAAATGAACGTTAGAGAAACATTTATTCGAGCTTTCAATGGGTTTGATAAATATTAATTTGTATCGTGATAATTAAGTAATGATACCAAGATATAAAAGATTGTTAACCATAAAAAATTAAGTATTTTTTTATTTAAAAAAAGTCTCAAATACATAACTCGAAGTCAATTTTCTTTGAAGATATTCTTGAATAGGTCCGGCGAAAATGTGGTGTCATTAGTTTAAAAACAAAATTGAATGATTTAAAAATAATCCCAAAATCATTTTTTTCTTAATGGTATTTTAATTAAATTGAAATTGAAGGTACCTTTAAAATATAAACTACTTCATTTCAAGTTGTATTTATACTAAACGATTCTTTCAAGCAAATACACTGTTTTTTGAACGATTGCTTATAACATATAATACGTTGAATTTTCTGAACTTTCCCATATTTTTCTAATCTAATTTAGTATATTTTTGAAGTATTTTTATGAAAATTTAATGACATTGAAAAATTGATTTCTATATAACATTTACAAGGTTGTTTTAGAATATTGTGAAGTAACTGATTCAAAAATAGAGTTTCAAAATATTCTCGTGATGCTACCCAATACGTAGCTCTAAAAACCAATTTTAATTTAAAATAGTTTTTGTACCAATTTGCATATTTTTTCGCTTTGAAAACTAATATCGAAACTTTAAGTTGTTTTAGTTTTTCATTTTCTACGTATTTTTCATTGGTTTCGTAAAATATTTTTTTTCAGTTTTCGTTTTATTAAATTGAAAATCACTTATAGCCTGAGAGAGCATGATTGGGATTGTTATATTTTATAAAAGATGAATTTAAAATATTAACAATGAAAACATAAAATTTTACGTGAGGATTCATCACGTTTAATCACTCGTATACAATTATGCAAATGTTACTTAAAATTTGACGAATTCAATTATTTTTATCGGTAGCTACTTAATATTTTAGCTCGTTATTAATGCAGTTAAAGATAACTAAATTGTAATTGAAACCTCTTTCAATATAAATAGAGTTAAAAATAATATTTACTTTGATTTGGTACATATATTCAGGAATGCTTTGAAATTCAATTCGCAAAAAATGTTAAGTTCATTTATTTTACTTTAAGCTGGCGAGAATACTCAAAGATTTTGAAAATTCTAATACAAAATAAACTTTAATGGTTTTTCTTAACAATTCTTCTTAAGCTCTTTTATTTTATCTAATATTAAATATCACAGTCAGTGTCATTTTAGCTTTTACTTAGATAATAATAATATTCTTTTTTCATGAAGCAAAATTATGCAAAAAATATTCAAATGGACTTCAATGGTAATCAGAAATTATCATTTTATTTGATAAACTAATGGACATGCTTGAAATGCAAGACTTGCAATTTATTGCACTGAACATGTCTGGGATAACAACTTTAAAGGTGGTATAAATTTTCGCTAGCCACTTGGGATCAACAACAGCTCTTCAATTGAAAACTCTTACTTATTCCATAAAACAACGGTATAATTTTGATTTACATAACAAAGCTTTCACTTGGTAACATAAACACCACTCTCTAATTTTCATTTTTTGTTTGGGATATAAATTAGTAGTCGCAGATATTTCAGTGTCTTTGTTTGTATTTTAACATATATTGGCTTTACGTCTTTTTTAAGCCGTTTTGTAGATACTATCAATTTCTGGTAAATACAAGTTGAAATAAGTGTATACAATAGCTTCTGGATAAAAATTAAATCTAACAGGATAATTTGTGTTTTTTAACCATAACTGCTTCCAAAACAGGGTGTATTAACTTTTAATATAACGACTTGATAAAAGATAATATTTTGTGAAAAATGGTTAATATTTGGCCAGCCTCTTTTGTACTTTTTCTTTTCGCAATGTGAAGCATATGAACTCGTAATGAAGATTATCCCATCATAAGTCTTTTTCTGCTAGAACTAGATTTCATATAGTTTTTCATCCTCACTTTATAAAAGAAAATACGCTTTGCTGATCTCATTCACTACATGTTTAAGATCGAATGGGTCGGAAGTAATATTAAAAGTCTCAGAAATATATAGCATTGAATAAAAATTTGTAAATCGAATGAAAAATAAATTATTAACTAACCTCTCTACAAAAAGTTGTAATAAAATTATTGATGTAAATTTTCCTATGATTTTTTTTATATTATATAATATTTGTTACCACCATTCATAATTTATTCACGTGAACGTACTTTCTAAAGATATTGACAAAGTATGTTAGCATAGAAAACGTGAGTAAATATTTCCCTGCTCATTTTAATTTGTCATACGTTAGACGAAAAGCTCGTAGTTGAAATTTGTACGTCGGATTTCCCAATTGAATAGCTGCCATAAAATATGTGACTACCGCGACTTTACGAAGCCAGACGTTGGATTTTTTCAACCTGTGAGGTTAAGTACCTGCTTTGTTATAATCCACGAGTTATTAAGAAAGAGTGATATTATTATTCCTTCGATTAAAAATGTATTCAGTATAACTATATTGGAAAAATTATTTATCTGACGGAAATAAATTTAGCTGCCAAAAAAACTTTTTCTTTCATTAATTTTGGTATTTCAATTCATCTAGTTACTTCGTATTTTGGTTAAAAAATGTAACAATTACCTTGGTGTTGCCAATACAATGTGTTTTACACTACTACATATATTATTATATTACGAGAGCCTGGAATCAAACAATATTATCTATTAAAAAGTATTTTTTGTTTTGACATTTCCATTTTATATTCTTGGCAAGATGATAATGAAATAACCATATATAAGCGGTCCTTTTTTTCAATTTGACTCTCATGTAAAGTCACAATTTTATAGAAAGTATTTTACTTCAAACTTTCTATTAGTAGTAAGCGCCGTGTTTGTGTTTCACGTCCAGCTTTAATTTAAGAACTTTCATTGATACTTTATTTTTGCTTTTTTTATTTTACTTTTACTAAGAACAACATACATATAAAATTAAGTTTATTTTAATTAATATAATTTAATCAAAATAAAATCAGAGAGATGTGTATGAAATACCGAAGAGATATAATATTTCGTATGCGTGTTAGCACGATTTTGGCAAGTTTTATTTCGTTTCATACGTTTTCTTTGAAACAACTTCTAACAAATGTACACATTTATAGTATTTTTAGTATAAAATTTTTGACATATTTGTGTTAATTTTTAGAAGCCTCATAGGACCAATAAAACTCTGTAGACTATGTTAAATTTAAAAACAGATATTTATTACTAGTACAAAAACCTTTAAGAATAATATTTTTTTCATTGAAAAATAATTTTATCAATATCGGAATTTGTTTATTTCTCCCGTGTTTTAGACTCCGGAAAATACCCACTCATGTTCAACAGTCATTAAATATTTATTTGCACCCTGTGAATCATAATACAATGTTATAGTTATTTGAAAATTTAAAATCCTGTTGGGATTTTTGTATGAAAAAAAAACGATTATAATATTGGAAACTTGGTAGCAAACAATGTTTAATTTTCGTTTAAGTTTATTGCATATCTTTACACATCGAGTTCGTGTTATCTCAGATAATCTATTATTATTTTAATTATCATAAACATCTTAATAGATTTTATTGTTTCGCTTTCACATTTCATATCGTAGTGACAAGGACTCTCATAAGACATTAGCACGTAGCGTTGATGACATTTTGTAACATTCAAATTGGTGTTAGTTTACGTTTAACAGTCACTGGAAAATATTCGTAACGACAGATCTTCTAAAACGACTATGCAATAAAGTTCTAATATTTTAAGTGGAATTATATTCATTGTGTAAAATTATTAAATGAGTACAAATATTCTTGAACCAATAAAGCTACTTCTTCAAAGCTTTTACAATAAGAGGGCTAAATAGAATAATTGAAAATTGTTCAACCGAAATTTTTGTACGAAAGCTCACTACAATAAATCGAATTCATAAGAGTTTGGACCACAATATTACAGAACGATATACAATGACAGTTGTAAATTATTTCTTCGTTAAATAGCCCACAGGTAGAGCTACTGAATAAGAAGTTCTTCAAGTTAAAATTACTTCTGTTGATTTTTTTTAAAGTTCACATTTATTTTGTTTTTCTTTAGTTAAATCATTTTTGGATCATTCTAGGTAAATATTCTTTCCATGCTGTTGTATAATTCTTCATACACAGATACAACAATCATATTATAATTTATAAACATGACATTCATTTTGTAATCTTAATTCTAATAATCACAACTGAATTTTTACTGAATAGCTAAAATTTAGATCCCTATATAAACGTGATTCACACGTTGTAGTTAAAAATTTCTGCAAAATAACTCTCCAACTTGGATGACTGTTGGATGTCTAATATTAAGTATATGGAAACATGAAAGAATTGCAGCTTGTGTATATTCTTTATCTTCTAATAAATCTTAAGAATAAATAATATAAATATTTAAAACATTAAAAAATTTTTTTAAATTACTGTGGTTAGCAGCCAAAATATTATTCAACAAGCAAAATATTTTTGAATCCTCAGCAAAACGCTCCAACGAATAATTTATATTTTGAATGAGCTTATTTCAATGCCATCAAATATTTTGTTAAAATAATTTAAATTATAACGAAACGAATGTATGTGTATTTGTGTGTTTTTGTCATAATATCAAATGAAAATAAAGTAGACATTGATTATTCAGTACTCAATTAATTAATTTTTAATTGCATGGCTTATAAATAAACATATATGTATAAACATATATTTTAAATTGCAATGAAAATAATACGAAGGTTATAAAGATTCTCTTTGAAGTCCTTGGCATATTTTCTTGACATCTTATTGTCAGAGTTTACGAAAAACCAAAAAACAAACAAACGAAATATAGCACCATCTGCAACAAAAACAATGTATCTCAAATTTGTCTTATAAAAAGACCAGTTTATAGTCCACTTTGATATTCGCGCGTACGTTGTGAACTCCTGTTAAGCAAACAACGAAAAGGAAGAAAATGTTGTTAGTATATTTGTACTTTGGCCGGTTTGTCTCACCAGCTGTGAATTCCCAAGCCCAAAGTGGTGTCTAGTGTGCGCACACAATGAGTGAGGTATTATCATATTTAATGTTTAAATAAGGGATGAACTTGCTAAGCATTCCATTTTAGTGTGAAGTATTAAAAAAATATGAGTCCACTTGTTTTAAAGGGTGAATACTTGCGAAATTTCCATGTTATAAAAGCAGGTTCCCAAGTAAACAAAACTTACATTATATCAGCAATACCAACATTATTATACGGCTAATTACTTCATTAAAAATTGATGTGATGATTGCAAATAGCACTGAATTGGATTTTGTACCTGAAGCACAATTTAAAAAAATGCACTTAAAAATGTTATGACCTATTTGATTTTTATATTTGTGAACCAAATTTCTCTTCGCTTCTGTTCGTTGTCACATGAGTGAGTTTGATAACCCATATTACTTGGTATATTCATATATCTTGGACATATGTATTGAAATGATACTAAAAACGTCACATAGTATAAACTTTCACAAACTGTACCTTTTTGACGGGTAATTTTCAGGTCAGCTACAGACGGTTTTATTATTATCCAAGTGTCAGTTTATTATTATCAAAGTGACAATTTTCAATGATACTTTAAAAAATGAAGATTCATATATTTATGGGAAACTTTTTAAATCGGCGGAACAAGTTTAATTAATAAATAAGAGTCTTTATAATTATTTTTTTCCTGAGAGATAAAAACTATTGTAAACCATTAAACTGTTTCTGTAGCTGGCTCTACAGAGATTATTTAGTTTCAGTAAATAATAAACTCGTTCGCTGCTGAGTATTTCAATGGATATTCCTACGCCCAGACTTCAAAAATTTATCAAATAATATTGGTTTTAAATAATCTTATCGAGTTTGTCAGGACAAATCAGGTAATGCATTAACTAAAAATTTAGCTAGTACAAGAAGTTTTTAGCCGCCGTTAATTCATATATTTTCGGGTATCAACTATCAACCCATTAAATCAGCCGTTTCAACAGTTGATACGTTAGCAGTCAGTGGGTTAATAAATCTCAATGAAGGATATTTTTTGGTGTACAAAAAATTATAATGAAATAAAATTATTTTCTCTACAAAGAATACACATAATGTATGAAAGCAGTCATAAAACATATTGATTTAAAATCTATTGTAGTCAATAGATTTAAAAAAATAGTTTCAACGAAAAAAAACAGTTTTCATAACAGTTAATTGTAGGAGATCTAATTCGTATTCAAAAACAAAAAAAAACAAAAAAACGATTAGACATGATTAAGAAGAAGGCAAAGCTTCTTATTATGTACAGTTGAAGGTATCTAATTGTATTTTAAATAATAAAAACACATTTTTTCCGAACCGGAACATTTCAAAACCGGTTTCGTTCATCGCGAGCATTATCAACTTCAGTTGATAATGCTCGCGATGATCGAAACCGGTCCTGATCAAAAAATATATTGTGGAAATAAGTACTAAAAAAATGTGTTTTTATTATTTAAAATATAATGCCTTTCCATCAAGAAGTGACAGTTAACACCTTAAAAGTATCTAATTGTTAAAAAAAATACTGCTGTCATTTTTCTGTAGCTCCAACCCTTATTTTAACAAAGCCTTAAGTCCACCTCAAACGAGATATCGGTGACCCCGAAGGGTAGTTACTCACATTTACCAAAACGTACTAGTTAAACATAGTAATTTAAGTTAGTTATCGTAATCATTCTTTGTCCAAATTAGACGGTTTGCGGTTTACGGGTTGACATTATGTTTCCGGTCAGCATAATACAGTGTGTAACATTAAGCAATGTTACAGTATCTAAGTGTGTCCAAGAAAAAAAATATTTATCTGCAAGAATGAAGATGTATAACAGGATTCGGATATATCAGTTTCAGGAATCAATTTAATGTTGTTTACTATAAGTTATTGGCGTAAAACATAATGAATAATGCAAAAACTTTCTTCTCTACATATTCTAAAGTAAAAAAAAATTGAATCGTAATATGTGTTTTGTGTCTTTGAAAAGCATTTTCAGACGAAAAGTATCTTTTGTAAAATAAACAACTTAAGGTTCTGATAATCATTATTTTTAATTCATCACTTAATACAAACAATAATATTCGGTACATGTCATTCTAAATAGTTGAAAAATAATATAAATCAAGTGTCTTCACTAATAGTTCAATGTGATCTTCGTTAAATTTTTTTTTGGTATCTGAAAATGTTTTTGATTTATAAATTTGAAAATCAAGATGCATAGACAAGCTTTCGACAGTTCTGTGTTGTTTGACGTTGAATATTAATAAGTACAAAATATCTTTGAGTTTCGAGATAAAACATCATCAACTATTCAAATCAAGTGAAACAATTATTTATTTACGAAAAACAAACCTTTTATAATTTTGTTTATCCTTCTTGATTAATTGCAGCGATCCCAGTCTAAATATAAAACGAAAGTAAAAATACGTACACAATAATATTATTTTCTTTTTTGGTTTATGAGTATAAACTTTAGGCCCGAGCTGAATTTTTCATCTCGTGACGTAGGGTGGAGATAATTCAATCTGCTGTGATGCTATGAGGGCGAAGTTAAGGAAATATGAAAAGAACTTCTTTTTGCACATAGCTGGTAAATTTAAGTGCTTTATTACTTGATATTTTTGAAAATCTTATTTAACGAAAATGGTGATATGAAAAGTATAATAAGGTATTTGTCGCATTTTATTTTTCAAACATCACTATGTCAAATTAAGAACAATACAATATTCAATCGAATCAAACATAGAGAATAAATTTGTGAAATAAATTTATTTCGTTTAATATTTTAATTTTTACAACTTTGTACGATTCCACATGTTTTGTCACTAACGACCCTCGTATCACCCTTTGTCATCTTCAGGCATTCTATCACACGGATGCAACAGAACTAACGTACAATAAACAGTTAGCATAGTCTATATACCAAAGGTATTAATTACAGGAAAATACAAACCTCAATGCCATCGCTAAATGATAGTTAAAACAAATTTAATAATATAAATCTAATAATAGTTAACACAATTACATATGCTAGTTTTCATTGACGATCTTATTAATGAGTCATTTTTAAATTATCAATTGCAATTGTGTTAATTATTATTAGAATAATATTATTAACCTTGCCTTGGGATTTGTATTTTCCTGTAATTAATGCCTTTGTTATATAGTCGATGCTAACTGCTTATTGTACGTTAGTTCTGTTGCATCCGTGTGATAGAATGCCTGAAGATACCAAAGGGTGAAACCAGGGTCGTTAGTGACAAAACATGTGGAATCGTACAAAGTTGTAACAGTTCAAATTTGATGTTGAAATTTCATCAAGCACCTTCAGTCAATATCATAAATTATTTCGTTTCATTAAAAATATCTATAGAATTTTTCCCAACAATTTCAGCTTAGATTTGTATAAGTAAATATTGTTAAATATATTCATTTAAAAGATAGAGAAATAAGGCTATTAAATAGTAATCGCTTTTGGTATGTCTTTTTGAAGATCAAATTATTAAGCCAGAACTTAAATATTAATTCAACTTACCAAATAGTTCTGAAGATCGAGCATAGGTGCGGCGGACTTTCCAAGTCGCATAATTATCGTGAGCTTAAATTCACTGGATGTAGTCACACTTGATGTGCATCTATAATACTTTATTTCCTTCGTTTTTCAATTTGTCTATTGTTGTCTAGGATATATTACATATACAGATATTAAAATTAATTTCTTCCATTAAATGCCATTCTTGCGTTGGTTTAACCACTGTAATTATAAGTAATAAACGTATATTTTTTCTAATTATAATTGGTCTTGTTTCAAAACCTGTTCAGTGTATATAAAATAATCTCGCTTAATATGACTGTAAGAATTCATTGTCATCAATTTTTAAAATAAAAAATACTGTAAATTTTCATCATAAATACGAAGTAAAAATTTTTCATGATAAATAGAAAAAAATGTTTCAAAACTTTTTGAAGTGTTAAGAATCTACGTTTTTTTGCAGTGTCAATTAAAAGATTTCAGATTATTAATTTCAAAGTTTCTGTTTGCTTTTTACTCAAATATTTGATAATGAAATTTTATCTCAATTTCATGATTAAACTTAGAGAAAGTAGTCACCAAAGTTCATTCTTCTGAACTTAGAATCACTCGATTATCTATTTTGTTCAATTAGTTCAAGCAAAAAAAATATATATAGCTCGCCTTGAAACTTAAACAGTTTGCTGAAATCAGGACCTGAAACTACATAACAATCTCCAGGTCAATGACGTTATCATAAGAAACTTAGCCGATAGTTTAATTTGACGAACTTTTTCATGTTTTAGTCAGTGTCTATATTTAGGCTCATATTTTTTCTTCATAAAAAAATAGTTTTTAGTTATTGTGAACTGTCTGTTTTTAGGGAAATACTTCTTTATTATATTGGTTTGGTAAAAACTTCATCTTCCTGTTATTTAATAAGTTTATATCTGAATGAAATATTATAGATCGAATCTAAATACTTTGAAACATCAGTAGACATTTGTATGCGACTATTTATGAAAATAAGTGGTTTTTTTAAGTTTATAATGTCACAAAATGACACATTTTTAGTTTCACACAACTTAGAAAATAATTGTTTTAAATTTTGTTTCTGTATTAACGTATCACTGTTACATAAAAAAACATTTCTTTACAAAATATCTACATTCAATTTGATATTTGTTTACTTAAGCAATCTAATATAAGTATTTGTTTTAGTTGAAATAATTATATGAGTCACTTGAAGATATAACAAAATGATTATTCATTGATCTCCCTCTGTATACGAACTATTCAGAAGTATATAAAAGCTAATTGCAATGAAATGATAAACATCACAGATATTGTTTGAATATAGATGTATTATTTTTTTCTATTGTAAGATAAAAACCAACCAAGAACCGAAAGAAGTATAAAAAGTATTTGTTTAATAATATGCTAATTGTAGGGCTGTTTGCGATTATTTTTACACCCGATGATATTAAAATATATGTATATTTAAATTTTATCATTATAGCATAAAAAATAAATAAGAAAATACGACCAATTATAATATATGAACTAACACTATCCCTTCACCAATTATTTTGATTATAACGTAATACTAAGGAAAAAAGTATACCAATTTCTTAATAAGCCATTAGATTAGTTCGAAAACTCTTTTAGATGTAATCTTTCGACTATAAAACCTTGAAATCAGATAAATCGTATTTTAATGTTTTTCCGATACGCAGTTGTCAGAAGCGCTGTGAGAAATTGGTGACAAAAGGGAATCGTATTCAGTGATGAAAATCGTAGACTGGCTATATTTTTTACTTGCGGCCAATCACTATAACTTTAATCTACTGCATGATTTATTAAGTAATCCGTTTTTCATTGCAAGCTGAACATGATAATACTGTGTTATGCAAAAATATTTATTTCACCAATAAACTATTTCTAATGCTCAACATCGCTGACTTCAATTGCAGTATCCATCGGCTAAACTCCCTGGACAAAGTTTCATAAATAGAGATTTTAATCGATCGATATATTTTGTTCATAATAATGTGTATATTTTTTAAAACAGTTTACTGATAGCATAAGTAACTTGTAACTTAACTACTTTTTGAATTTTAAAAATTTTTCGTAGCATTCAAATATTATACTTTAATTGAGTAAATAATATTTGAATACTCGTTTATGACTTGATTTTTGAATCGATTAACTGGTCTATGCAAAAGCACGAGTGTTAGTTGGTTAATTAACTAGCCCCGAGTTCTTATATATCTCTACCTGTCTATGATTACTCTCTTCGATAAAGTTGAAATTTAATGACTGAGTAAAAAGCATTTCCCGTAGAACAACTTTAATTGAGATGAACTTCACGAAAATTTCATAAGCTTTTAATTAGGGTTAGGTTAGGTTACAAAAATAATTTACATAATAAAACACAATGACTAATAAGAACCGATTGGTAATTCTTGAAAGTGGTCTTGAGCTTAATGTTATAATGTTTTTGAAAAATTACTATGAATAAATATAACATTATTTCTCCAAGAAGTGACAGTTGACAGATTACAAGTGAAAAAATAGACAATAAAAAAAAATATTTTCAATGAAATTAACAATAAGATAAATTTTATTTATTAAGTCGGCTTAGACTAAATTAAATTGCTTTTATGATAATAATTATCTATTTTATGTTTTACTCTATCGAAATACTTACTTCTTAGAAGTGTTTCACTGCAGCTTTAAACTTTATAAACGGAAAAATATATTATATAAGAAAATAAATAAATATTATTGAGAATACACTTTGAAAATTCAATATTTTGTAATTTGATTTCAAATTCAAATTTAAGAAGATTAAGGAGTAAGTAGAACAGTTTATACCACGCGGTTGTTTCAAATAGTTTATTTACCGAGCTTTATATTTTCGGATCGTTGTAGGTTTCTGATGCAAACATTCGCTCGTTTTCAGAATATATCATATATTTTGAAAAGATATAAAAGCTTGTAAAAAGACGCCAACGTTCACTATTAACGGAATGATTACTTTAAACGATCGTTAAAAACTATTACATTACGATATGACAAGCAAATCTAATTAGGTCAACTTCAAACTTTTTATTTAATAATGATAAAGGAAACTTTTCTTATACCCGAAAATAGTATTTAAGCATTTTTTAAAAATTAATTAAAAACTGATAAGCACAATAATACGCTGAAGAGTGTTGTTACCTTGATATGTCTACCAATATTATCTAGTGCTATGATATAATGCCAAGTAGTGCCAAATGTCATACAAATTTTAATGGTGATTACGTCGAGTCGAAATAACTGACAACCGATTCCTATATCTAAATACTTAAATGAAATGTTTTCATGAAAAACAATTAAATGTATTTGTATATATATAAGTCTACTATTGAGATAGTTGATAATTTAATATATTCGTGAACGCAATAATAATCTCAACGTTTACAAAAGAAATATTTTATAACTTAATTACTTAGAGTTTTGAATTTTAAATCATTACCTACATTTAACTGGCTAGATATGGACTTTACGAGATCTCAGATCTATAAATATTACCTTTAAATAATGTAGCAATTTGGCCAGTATTAAAATACTCTTTACGTGATTAAGGTAATACAGTTCCCGGCTCTTTAAAGCTGACATAAAGATCAGCCTGGTAACTGTGTTTCTTGTTAGGAAACTACTAATTAAGGTATATGTACAAACATTTTTGGGGTCGACGAAACCAAGACCCGGTGTGAACAACCTTATTCATTGGCTCTGTCGTATTCGTGGTAAGGTCAGAACAGACAAAAGCCCACATAAAATGTAACCGTGGACTGTTAAAGCTGAAACTCGAGCTGTCTGCGTTTTTAAAGACGTACACGTAGCTCAATTTCTGCTTAAGCTTTATTGTACTATTACTTAAGTAGAAATTATTATATAAATCTACAATTTACAAAAGCTTACAGAAGCTAAGTTTTGACTTAAGTAACATAACGAAATAGCTTTTATCTTACTTTGTGTCCTTGTTAAGATTTTTAGTTTCCGTTTATTTATATCTTCATGTTTTAGTGATTACTAAAACATTAAGATATAAATTTTTCAATTGATTACTGAGTCTTAACCAAGACACGTACTAACACTCTCTTGATATTTTTTCGCTTAGTATATCAATTGTTAAAATAAAATACACAGTTTAGATGGGATAACTATCTGTCAAGGGAAGTTGTCGAAGGAAAACTATTTTTTGTTTATATTTTCCAATTTATTTATCGAACATTATTAAATTTATTTCGTATCAGATATGTTATATTACAATAAACTTGACTTGTGTATATTTATTGCATTTTAAAATTATCGAAAAAAGTTTATCTTTTTTCGAAATATAATCCATCAGGAAAATTTGAGGTTTCCGTTAGGTTTTCAATATCTTAGTGGCCCTAGGGCCTTTTCACCTGTAAATTTATAGTGAAGATACTCAAATTGCAAAGTGCCTGAATAGAACTCGACCTTTTTTCATTTCGTTTTTTTCCCAAGTAAAATATGTTGTATTTGAATATTAATGAAATATCAATGTTGTTTGAAAATGTACTCTCTTATGTAGTAAGGAATTGAAATTGTGTTTTATTTTTGAAATTTCTCGTACTTTATTATTGATACATCACACTGACGAATATTTGATTAATCGTGTTTTCTACTTTCAGAGATCTCAGGGAAAACAGTATATCGGAAATACCGGATGGTGTATTTGAAAGTCAACAAAATCTCACAAGATTGTAAGTTTTTTATTTTTATTTTTATGGGTTTATTTAAATTGAATTGCTTTTTAATAATATCACCGAAAAATGATATTAAATAAACTTATGCAATAAGTAAAACTAGAATTCAAAAAAAAACGTTTCAAATTATTTTGGCTATGTCTTTTTCCATTGAGACAATTAATAAAAAAAAAAAAAACAATGTTTGACTTCATTTTGATACTAAAACATCGCTCGCTTTTATTTTACATTCGGCGATTACTTCTTACTATTTTATTATATTGTATATAGAAAACATTTTATAAAGTATCCTTAAATAAGACCTATATTTTTGATAAGATTAGGTATCTGAGTGCAATAATTATTCATATTTATGGATATTCGATTATATTAAGAATACGCACTAATATGTTATGGATAACATCAAAATTCGATTCGTAACAAGAGTCATAAATTGTTATCTCTTATCGGATGGTTATGGCCACTTTTAGAAATTAATTATTATTTTATCATGGGGTCACAATAATAAATGATCATTTAATACTAGGAAAGAAGTTTTTACGATAAAAGCTGCAGCTATATAATAAAAGACAGAAGATTCCTAAAAGCTTCTTTTAGTACATATAAAATTCAATAAAAACTTTCACACACGCCATACAAAAATTCCAGCAATAAACATACTAAATAAAGTATGTAATTAATAAATGAAAGTGAAATATTGAATTCCCAGTAAAAGAGCGTTTTAAGCGCTCTGCAAACAATTGAATATAATTCTTTGTAATCGTTTGATGAAGCGGGATCTCGTATGCAATTTAAAAAAGAACGTGAATGAAGTTTATAAGTATTTAAATATTTGATATGCACTAAGCTAATTTTCATGACTTTAATTAAATATTTAGTTATAGTAATTTTTCAAATAACGTTTTTTTCTATCTGTTGTAGGATTATTAATATCTTTTAAAAATATTCTGCAAATATACTTTGCTACTTTTCTATATATAGTAATCCTCATGGCAGCGCTATGTTGTTCTGTCGTTTAAATATGGAATCACTAAATATTTTATTTATATATAAATATTTGTAATATGTATTTAAATGTGTGGAAACGAGTAGTTAAAAAAATTAGTTCATAAATAGAAATGGTACATGATTAAGACAAAATAGTTATTTAATCAATGTATTTATAACAAATTGTCGTCAATGTTGAATGTTAGAAATGTGGCGCAATAATTTTGAAATATTTGTTGAAAAAATTAATACCGTAATAAAAAAATCTATGTTTTATTAATCGAAATAATGATGACTTTTGAATATGGTTTTTATCACTATGAACTCATCTGAGAATTTCTGATTTGCTTAAGGTTCTATAGAACCTTTTTGTTGCGTTTGCTAAATTCTTGAATAGGTTTGGCAACAGTAGCTTTCCTAGGACTAGATACCGAATTTTAGGAAAAGTTTTCTCAATTCTTTTCAATGGAAGATAATTTAAGTCATTTTTATTTTTCAGATACCTTAGAAAAAACCTTCTGACAACGATTTCTGAGAAGACTTTTGACGGGCTGGTATCCTTAAAATGGCTATTTTTGGAAAACAATTCATTAAATGACGTTCGCCTTTGTCCTCTGCCATCGTTGCAATGGTTAGAACTTGGAAGAAACAAAATCAAAAAACTTCACGATTTTCCCTTAATGGCTGGCATGTACGAGTTGTGAGTAACAAATTTTTTTTTTTTTATAAAAATCCTGCAATAACTTTGTTCATTCATTTTGCTGTCATTTTGGTTGGGTTTTAAAAATAGTGTTTTCATTTTATATTTGAAATTAAAAAAAAATATTTCTTCACAAATATAGAAGTGAGTAATTATTTTAAAATAGTAATACACCGTCACCTGATTGGGGTAAATCTTGCAATGTAGCCAAACGATTTCATTACTCATGTTAAATAATATGTATTGAATAATATACAAACCACCAATTGTAAATAATAAAAGCGGTTTATAAAAAATGTTCATTTTCTTGGTGAAGACAGATCTATGTTTGTATAAAAGTGATATGTGATTTTAAAGAATTTTTAAGGATTTTTTATCATTGTTTTTCCCAAAGTTCCTCAACGTGTTGCGCTTACTGAATTTTTATCAAGAAAGTTTTCAACTACCATATATAAAATTAAAAGTATATATACATTTAATCTGTACAAATTTTATTTATTGTGGGACATCAGCTTCTTCTTGTATATTGTAGTTTAGTTCAAGAAAGAAGAAACGGTAAATAAATAAAAATAAATATTTGATAACTTGTGAAGTTTATTTTTGGAAAATAATTTATTTAATGCAACAAGCCTCCTACAGGGAAACAACCCACATTTCAGTAGGATAATAAGCTATCCAATCAGTGCAACTGTATTTCCCATAGGAATATGTGACATCACATAACATATTGTATTGCTCAGGTATAAATGAGATGCATACAAATCCACTGAGGTATTTTCCGAGAGTAAACTTAGCCTTAACGCCGTAAGACACCGCAGCGCGTGTATTCAAATACTGAGTTCGAATTATTCTGAGTGGACAGTAAAGTTTTTCTCTCTGACAACATTTGTGTTGCTTCACAAAATGCAAATGTCTGCAAGCGTTTTAAATATACTGTCGACTAAAAAACGTCGTATATAATTTACATTTTACAAAACGGGTGTATCTTAGTCTGAGACTATCGTGTACATTGATTTATTTGTATTAGACTATAAACGTGTAGGCGTTGATAAGTTAAAATTTTAGGCATATTTTTTGTTTCGCATTTAAAATGAATTACTCTGTAGATAGCCTCACTTAATTGGAATAAACTAAACTTGTATGCAAGCTCAAATATAATGCTGATTTTAAATACAAAACGTGGCTAAACTGAGATGCAATTGCTTAACATTAATAATATTTTTTTCTATATAATAAATCAGTTATAAACACTTAAACAATACATTTTATGTTAATTAACCTTCTCATTGTTTCAATTTATCGTACTTTACTTGAATAGACTTTTTATAGATAGAAGTTTTATTTTGAAAGCTTCTATTTTTAAATAGCTTCCACTAACTTTAACAAGATAAAGTAAGTGTTATTTTTTATTACTCGTGAAGAAACTTTAAAAAAAAGTCCCGATGCAGCCTTAATTTCTACGGGAAACGCCTGTTGTGGTTGAACCTATTTTAGAGTGGAACAAATCATGATGTTTTTTTTTCCATTTTATGCATTTCACTAACTTAAAAAAAAGTTCATCTAAAATTGTCATCCAAAAATTGCTAGTTATATTAAGTGATTATAATTAAACATATTGCTTATTAAGTATTTTTTTATAGGTTCCTGGAGCATAATTTAATAGAAGATATATCAGCTACGACTTTTGCACAACTTCCAATACTTCAGTTTTTGTAAGTATATCATCAAATATTACCTTTTTCCAATCGTTATAAAATGAAACATGCCCTAACGTTAATAGTTTCTATACGTTAAACTTTCAGACAACTTGCATATAACAGGATAAGAAGTATAGATGAAAAGGCTTTCATAAATCTGGTTGACTTAAGAGATTTGTAAGTATTTCTAAAATATCGACACTTCTGATACTTCCACATTTTTTATCACTAACGACGGGGTTTTGTCTTTCGATATTTTCAGACACCCTATCAATAATTAAAATTAAATATTAAAATTACATCAAGCACCTTCAGTCGGTATCATAAATTACTGAAGTCATTGCTCTAGGTCATTCAATTAAATAGTTGATATTTTACAATCCAAAACTTTATGTAATCAATATATATTCTTGAATAATAATTATCATTTTCACTTAACATATGCTTTGTATAAATTATCGATTCCCAACTATGTATATTTTTCGGATGTGTTAATCTCACAAATTATAAAGAAGTAATATTTATTTATTGTTTAAGAAGATTTATAACAGCTTCACAATTAATCCACTGTTTTATTAAATTCATTGCTTGCTCATTTAACTACAAGTCCTTCTATTTAATTATACTGTCTCTCTATCTTTATTTTAATTAAAATTTCAGACGACATATTATTATAGATTCAGACAGCAAAATGTTTCTCATTGTACACATTGTCATCCCCTTTCTTTGAATTGATCTGGATGTGCAGTATTATTTCTATTTTCAGGGACTTATCAAACAATCTGCTACATTTTCTGCCGCCCACGATTTTTCATCCAATGTCACAGCTCAATCAATTGTAAGTAAATAACATTTTAAAATAAAAGACATTCTATTATTCTGGAAGCTAGCCACTTTATTGTTACCCAAATGCTATAAATAATTTTCTTAATTAAGTTCTGCCGTGGCGGAATGTCGCCGGCTTACAATTTATTACGTCTAATAAATTGCAATGGTAATAAACTATCTATTCATCGATATACGAATTTTCAAAATATGCTCTTTCATGACTTTTAGTTTGCTAAGCTCATTTAAATTATGTTTATTTTAGGACATTATTGTACCAAGAAGTTCTGTGCGAATAAAATATAATATATAAATAAATTTACCTTAGGGAAAACACGCCGTGTTAACATTAAGGAAAGGTGATAAAAAATTATTAGAAAATAACACTTTTGTGGATAAGTTTTCTCTCATTTTTGTCGAAAAGATTGAGAGATATCAATGGATATAGTATTTGAAGGCATATTATATATATATATATATATATATATCAAATACTTAAAAAGTGACTTAAGCACTATAAACCCAATATCTATAATACACATAGTGAATTTTTGTGATCTTTCATTCTCATTATATCACGGATTTTTTGATGCTTAACCCGTCGAATATAATATTTGTCAAGTTTATAAGGCTTTCTATTCCACAAACCTAGTTTTATATCGTTAAATGCTGGAAATTTAGCACTAGAATGCTCAACCAAGAGAAATGAAAATTTTTCACATTATTTGAAGCCTTAATTCAAATATAACTTGGTGTATGGGTAAGATTTGAATTTCTGCACTTAACGCAGTTATTGAAGGAATTGGTACAATGTAAGTTTGGGTTCATGAATATTTAAAATTATTTACAACAAAAAATCAGAAAATTTTAGTTATTTTATAACGGATCGAAAATTGATGCAGAGTCAATCTTAATACGGCAGTTCGAAGTACGCAAATGCGAGTGCTGTACTTTACCAGATTATGTGGGTACAAATCTCACATCAGTTCATTGAGCACACGGTCAAATTCCAGCTGACTTCCCTATAACTTTCCATGAAATGGTCTAAAAATAAAAAGAATAAAGCACAGACAGTTTTACGAATGGACATTTCGGTCGGTTAATGGATTTGTGTTAGATAAACGCCATCAGCAAAACTTGCTTCGATTATTATTTTATATAAATTGTTGATAGAGATTATTTGCTTATTTTTTATAAATACATATATATTGTTATGCTTTTTCACCGAGAAATGACAGTCAAAACACTTAAAAAGAATTTAATTTTTAGATAAGCGTCACTGAGAAGTCCGTTACTATAACACGGTGAAAAAATAGCAATGTATTTTAGTTCTACAAAATTATTTTTAACAAATATAGTTGATAGCTATTTCGGCTCACGCCATCGTCAGAACTATATCCGTTACTATACGCTATAAAACAAAAATGAATCTAATTTAAAATTAAAGACACATTTGCTGCTTTCACAATGAATTTTATGATAAGGAACGGTTTCGCTAATTATTAAATACATTGCGGAAATAGTATTAAAATTGTTGTGTTATTAAATATATAATGCTTTCCACCAAGAAGTGGTATTTAACGCATTCAAAGGGAAATGGATCTGTTTTAAAAAAAAGAAAATATTATCAAAATGAAACAAATATTTCTTGATTGAATTGGCATTCACTTGGTAGAACTCCATTATAACAACGTGAAAAAAAATAGCAATGTATTTTAGTTCTACAAAATTATTTTTTTAAATATAGTTGATAGCTATTTCGGCTCACGCCATCGTCAGAACTTTATAAAAATATTTCACTAGAAAGATAATCCTTTATAAAGTTCAATAATCTTATGATACGGAAGCATAAACTATTTATAAATCAGTTTAAGAATATCTATTTATTGACTGTCTGTACGTGAATCTAACTGATATCAATGGCATTTGCATACTTAAACGATTCGATTATTCTACAATCACGCTCTCGCGCGACGGTGTCTATCCACAATTCAGAATTATATTCTATTGTTGTCCTATAATACCACACAATTCTCAATCCTATCAATCGACACCTACCGTAGAAGATTAGCATATTCCAACGAAAGGATCAACAATATACTACATGATGTATCTCACCACGAACAGAATTATGAATTTAAGTCTTGAGATTAAAGTTCACTCTTGATCGGTATACAATGCAGGATTTTATATTAAATAATACTTTTCCATTTTGGATAAATACTAGCATAATGCAAAAATATTATTTTTAGCCAATTAATCAACGTTCTCGTGCAAACTTACATTTCGGTTATGGCATTTTCAGGCAGTCTTCAATAATTCCTCGGGAAATCTTGTATTGCTTTCTTTATTTGTATTAAAAAACCGATCGTAAACATAGTAATGAGCAAGAACGATTGAATTTATACCATTTCTTTACATTCCTTCTCTTAAAAGAGAAGATACCTTTTCAAAATTGTAAATGAATTAAGGGTCACATTTGGTAGCGTTTTATAAAAAAGCTTATATGAAAAACAATGTCACCGAAAAGGAAATAAACTACAATTAAATATACGAACATGCATCGAAGAATTTACATCATTGATTTCATATGTTTCAGTAAAATTTATTGCTTTTTTTATTTTAATATATTCAAAAATAAAGTTTTGAATCATAAATATGAACTTGTTTTTAATATCGGAACTTTGTTGTTCATTATACGCTAGATAAAATATTTTATGACAATTTACTACATTGAGCTACCCTAAATATGCTCTTATTTAAAAAATAATTTCTACAATAGTATAAAATATTTAGAAAAAATTATTTAACATGATTTATTTAGAACATTAAAAAAAATATTAGTTTGTTAAAAACTGGGCTGTCTTACATTATTTTGACAATAGTCAACATACTCTGTTGTATGACAGACTGCAAAATTGTTAGATTTTAGGTGCTTATTATTTATTTGGCGGATAAGGGCTGTCTCGGACAGGGTGTTATTTATCGCAGGATGTTTCCTCCGTAAGATAGGAATTCAAGCACCCTTATGGTGGTTGCTAATATCTGATCTGTAGGATTTGTGTGAGATCTGAATAAATGTGGCGTAAACTAAGGGATACGTCGATATTTCAAACTGAGCGTTTTGTAACCCAAGAATATAAACGTAATATCGTATAGTAGAAAAAATATTTCACGATTATTGAGAGTATAGAAAATCCATCTGACACTTTAGTACCTGACATTAAATTCCATTGAAGTTTGTCAATGAATTATCTGTCAAGATAAATTACATTCACAATGTTACTCTGCAATTCCTACAAATCGTTAATTTTACAATCAACCTGAGCATTTATTAACGTTTACAAATGTTATTTGATAATCATTTAAAAGACAAGAAAAATATTTCTGAACTCCATAACAAAATTACTTTTGAGATGTTTTATTGATTTAAAAAGGTTTTAAAGTACTTTCTCTTCTATTCCAGAGTCATTTAAATATTTTTCTATCAATTCAGAACATTAGATCACTACAAGACTCTCATTAACACAAAGTGAAAGCTAAAAATGAATTTCGACCGATTTTTAGTCTTATTTATTATATAAAGCTCCATACGATAACATATTGAAGTCGACAAGTTGATTTTCCCAATTTTATCGGTTATGTGTATGCAACCGCTGTTTTTCAACTGCCTTTAATAGCACAGTACTAACAAAAAGAAAAATTTTACTCACCATTTTCTTAGTGCGATACTGAGCGGCGCGGGCCGATCATTATATTTCTTTCTATTGCGGGCAAAAGAGAATAAAAATATGAATTAATCATCATTTTATGTTTTAATAAGTTATAATTATTATTCTGTATCTCTGTGATATGAAAATCAACCATTGCGGAAGAGTTTAATCTGCTACACGTTGAATCCAAAGTGAAATCTAGAATATCTCGTTTTCTATATGATGTTCCAAAAATATCAAATGTTACGAATTTCCACACTGAGGTATATGCTTTTTAACAAAGTTAGACAATTGCGTTGGTTGACTCACGTGTACCGTATGACTTAAAGTTATAATGTTACAAATGAGGCAGGCCAAAACTGTTCTTGTTGTGAAAGCCGTATACCCACAGCACTTAACTATCAAACTGCTACATTGTGTAAGCATATATAAAGAGATCTTTTGACAGCGACCACAGCCTACCGCAAATTACAATAATTGTAATCTTTATGAAAAAAACAGTGTAGAATAGCTTTATCTGTTTCTCAACTAAAAAAGTAGCACATTTTAAACTTAAAATAATAATGTGATTCATACGTAAGATGTCAATGAAAATCGTAATTAAAAAATAATCAGGACAAATATTGCACTATTACCAAAAACATTTTTTTATAAAAAAAATCTGTACGACATTCAAAGCAGTTACACTCCGTTAACACAATAATAACATAATTTTATTAAGAGCGACCAGTACATTATGATATGTATTATATGAATTGTATTTAGTTATTAAGCTTTATCATTTATTGTTAAGCTGTAAGGGTAAAGTTAAGGGTGGGTTCTATTTTATTTCTTTAAATATGAAACCCACTTTTGTCACTATGTGATTTCGTGTTGAAATTGTTCCACTTTACTTGCATTATAAATTTGATACGATAATATAATTTTTGTGAAGGAACTATTTCAAATTTACGAAAAATCTCAAGTTGGAATGAAAAAAAAATATTTTTGTACGAGTGATAATGGACCAAGAAAAATAGTATGTAAGAGCGTAGGAAGTAAACCCGAAATTCACCGGATTCGGAATATTTAGATGGTTGCCGTTTTTCGCAATAGTACTTAATTGGAGTGAGGCCAATCTGGAAATGGACGACTAGTGAGTTTGCACTCACGATAAAAAATGTTTACTTTACTGAAAAAAACTTCTCGCATTTCGTAATGCATGCTTGATGATCTAACAATTCGCAGTTCTTAAGTTTGTTTTTGGCTTTTTATGTATTAACTTTTCGCTCTAAATGATAAACGGTAAGGTTGGTACGGGTAGAATTCAGTCGAACATTTAAACAGGATTGATTGTGACCCGATAGGGAAGATAAGAAAACGAGATGAGGTTGAATAACGATAAATAAAAAAAATGCTTATATTATCATAATAATTAATATAAAGAATAACTTTTAAAAGTTCATCTTGACACCGTCATTATAAATCTACTGTGAAAATAAATTAAAACGTTTCCATGTTATATCACAAAGAAAATGATTTTTTTATCACCGTAAATTTCCAATTGCCATTACAGTTTTATTTATTTTTTTAATTTTTAATGATTTACAATATTTTGATAATTATTGTAACATGAATCAATCCTGCTATATCTTGATTCTGGAACCTTCTGAGCGACTGGCGGAAATTATGGATTTGAAATAAAATTGGAAGTGAAAGTATTATAGAAAAACAAATACGCATCTCGATTCAAATCATTTTTAAATACATAAGATAATAATGCATGCCGATGTCTATTTATAAATTGAAGCCATTGAACGTCGGAGTGAAAGCCTCAAGCGATAAATAATATTCTAATGTACCTACCGCAACATTACTTGCATATTTCATTCGTATATTTATTGTTATAAAATGAATAATTCTGATGGATTCAATACTATACGAATTCAAATCTACCACAATAATATTTTCTTGCAATCAAAAGACGTGCTACTGGATAAGATATATTTTTGGGCAAACATTTCTTTATGTTAGTGCACGAAAATGAGGTTCATAGGCGCTGAGCACGCCTAGTATAATAAAAAAAGTAATGAAAGAAAACCCGCACATGTCTGGAAAAGCATAAAAAGCAGTAATTTAAGAATGTGTATGAATCTTGAAAATTATAACGACGGTATGAATAAAAACTTTTGAAACAGCCGATAAAAAAGTTTAATAATAACGTGAAATATGGTAAACTATTTTGAAGTTTATGATTGAATCATTTTTAAATTAATTAAAAATCGAAATATTTAAATATTGATTTAATCTCGGCTGTGACGTTATAGTAGTAAAAAACATGAGCGCCTCCAATTTTATGGTATGCAGTCAAAAAAAACTCATATATTAGTTTCTTTAAGTGCTATGGATTTTTTTTATTAATATGTATATCAAAATTAATAAATTAATTATTGAATGTATTTCAATTTTTAATATAGATACAGTCAATCCTCTTCTAATGCAAGGATTATGTCCCGAGCAAAATAGTGCTGAACAAATGTAAAAAATGATATTATGAAAGATGGAAATCCATTTCAACGAACAGTTTAAAATCGATCCGTCCAAAAAGACGACTGGGTGTATAATCTCCGTCCAAAAAGACGATTATAACCTATCATTAAACGTCAATTACATTTCAAACAGCAGAGGATTGTTGTTAACGGCAAAAATAATTAAATGAAGGCATATGGATGCCGTATTGTTATTTCTATAAGCATGTTTGCTTTTGATGGTCTTTCGGCCTTGGAAAATTTTCTAAAGAAGTCAAATACCAATTTTATGGCATCTTAGGTCTGCGAGTTTAATTCAATCATACAAAGCTTCTATGTAAGTCTTGTGAACAATGTTCCTTTATTCTCAATTTTTTTATGTAGTTGTCAATTTTCAACGTAGATATTTCTTAACGTAAGATAAATTCATTGTCCTTCAACGGTTCCATTTGTTTTGGTATTAGTTTTTGTAATATTAGATGGAAATATTTATACTTCAAAAAGAGAAAATTGTCCGTCGTTCACCATTGCTTAAATCTTATGTGATGTTTTAATCATTGCAATTTGGTGTCTGCCTCGGTATCAGAATGGATAGTTTTAAATTATAATATATTAAAATAGACGCCATTATATACTGTAAATGTTATTTTTTTTCCTTTTGAAAATTATACAAAAAGTGTAAAATTTACTCTGCGTTAGCAATTATTCAAAAAAAAAGATTGATTTAAGTGACGATTTTTTGTGATCTGGAAAACATCTACCTTTACCTCTTAAGAGTAGTTTATTAATTTTCTCGTGTAAATTTAAATTGTAATAATTTCTACAAAACAATCCTTGAACAATATAGTAAAATAACATAGCTCAACAACTTGTTATCAGCTCAATTTACACCCTTTTGAGAAGGCAAGACAATTTATCTACAATCTTCCTGCAAGTGATAAGAGGTCAATACAACAGAAGACGCGTAGAAGGTTTTTTGATATTTTATAAAACTTGATATAAGATTACAAAATAAAAGTTACATTTATGAAATCCGAGGAACGCCGCATATACTTTTTTCTTTGTGATATCTTGGTCATGTGTGAAATAAATCAGAAAACTGAATCTATCCTTAACATAATATATCTTCTCTCAATATTTTATTGTTTTCAGATGATTACTTTTACTTGATCGATCATTTTACTACATTGGCGCACTATTATAATTGTTTTATTTTCTTAAAATAAAATTATTAAATATTCCATCTATAATTATTTTCGATATTGATTTAAGGCATTAAAAAAATAAGAAAAATGAAATGATAGAATCTGATTGATTATTTCCCCTGGGAGAAAAGCTATCATCAATTGTTATTTATATATATAATATTTGTATGATTAATTTTACGAGCATTAAGCTTTAAATAGATATAGATGTTAAAAATGTGCTTTGTTTTTAAAAGCGAAATTAAATAAAGTTTTTTTTTATTATATTTAAACATGAATTTCGATTTCGTACGGTCGTCACCTGTGATATTAAATATTCTTTTATTCCACTGAAAATAAAAAATAAAATTAAGTAATAACCACAGGTAACATTGACGGATGAAGAAAATATGTATCCAGAAAAAAACAAAAAATGCCTATAAATTCCATCTACTGTTGAAAAAAATTTATCTTCACAATGATTTTAAATTATTTTCAGTAAATTTGTTTGAGTTATAGTTGTCCGATACAATTACTTTCTAAGCAATTATATTTTTATATAAAGAAGCTAATCGAGATCAGTAAACTATTACTACTACTATATATTATTACTATTATAAAAAATTAGCTGTTCACTCATTTCTTTAAATATCTAAATTTATATTTTAATGTTGTGTAGAAATAATAAATGAATTTTCGGAATATTAAAATAAAAAAAAAATATTTTGAAAATATTGGATACTATAGTTACGTCAATGTGACAAAGATACACGATGATGATGACACATTTTATATAAAATTATGTGACATAACATTATATCCCCATGATCACGTATTGTTTTATTTCTCAATCACGTATATCCGGGATTAATTGCATGGGCAGTAAATGTGGGTGAAATTGAAAGCTCCACAGATAAAAGCTTTGTTTTCACGCTGATCCACTAGAGATGAACGACATTCACAGGCAAAGCTTTTAATGCTGAACATATTTCGTTTCGCTGACACTTTTCTTAAATGATAATGCTCAGTAATGCAGTAGTCACCTAAATGAAAAACAGTCATAATTAAATTAAAAATTAAAATAATAGTCAAAATGTGTGAAACGAAGGGATACTCTTGTAATATTTACAAACATGATATGGTTTCAAAAACTGCTTTGCACAATCTGAATGTTTTTTAATAATAATAATAATTAGTATTTTTTTAATAAGTGTTTGGCTCTACAAAATTTTAGATATGGTAGTTGATGACCATTTCAATTTAAGAATGTGATTTTGTTTAAAACTAAACATTTTTTATAATTTATTTATTCAATAATAAAATACTTGTATTGTGAAAATGGTATGAGTTTTTCAAAAAGCATTTTTAGATCTTACCTGTTTTTTTCGGATTAAGTTTACTTCATAGTTATTTTTTGTAACATTTTTCACTCTTTATAGTTCTTAATAGTAAATAAATTAATTAACCTAATAGTTCTTGTCTATTTTTTGCCTTAATATTTCTTTGCATAATACAAATAGTCAGTCGCAAACTTTAAGGTTGTCAACACAAAAAAGATATTTAAAACCCCTAAATTAGTAATTTGGCGTTATAAATGATATTAAAATCAGATTTTAAGTATCATCATAGTTCTCAAACTGTTCACTGACTAGGCCGTTATTTGTTTCATCTATGCTCTGTGATAAAAAAACTTTAATATTACTATCCCTCAGTATTTTAAAAATGCCGCGCTAAGCAATTTTGCTGTTTTAATTACTTTTTTTTGGTTTTGATGTATAGCATGCGTTCGAAATAAATTATCAAGTATTTCATTTCTTAGGCAGATTTAAAAATAAAAATTATACCATATTCAAAAAAATTAATAGTTTCGTACCTAAATATGTATAGTTATTTTTCATAAAACAATCTGGGAAAGAATTCATAGGGGTTAAACAATCAACAACCTTAAGGACGTTTTATCAATTTAAATGCCATCAATAGCAGTTTTTGAAATGAAATTGAAAATATCGTGCTTTCCTTTTGTTTTATTCTTTGTATACTTTGTGATCGCTCAGCGTTTAACTTCGATTAATTGTAGCGACATTGAAAGCGTGGTCACGGTCGAAAGCTCTACATACAAAATCTTCGCTACAGCTTTAGGCGTTTGGGGCGAGTGATGACTTCTATAGTATTATTTAATACTTTTTTGCTTTATTCAGTTAATCTAAAAAGCTGAATAAATAATTTCTTCGCAAGATTTTTTCCATATAGTTTTTATATCACATTATATTACGAAAATATGTATCAAATAAAATTACAAGTCGAAAACCAAAGAAAACAAATCGTAACTCAATTTACTTTTAGAACGCTTTTATTAGGTATTCTTTTTTCAAATAATGATGCACTCATTTCATTTTGTTCAACATTATCTTATTATCGACTAAACCTCCATAAAAGGTGACGATAAAACGGATAAATAACATATTATTTTGATTATATAAACAGAATGCAATTTTTACTTCTTCCATTTTTTATATAACCGGTAACGGTTACGCTCATTGCAAGTATTATCAATTGATGCAGATTCATACACTTGAAAAATACACAAATTTATTTTATCATCGCTCTGTTGTCAAGGCCATACATTTAATTTTTCTGTAAAAAAAATTCAGTATTTCAAATATGACGAAACATTATTAAATAAAAAATCACTAAGCTTGAAAATATACAAATACCTGTTTTTATAACTCAGTGCATATCAAATAAAAATATTTGTTTACCACTCACCTATCGCTGAATATCATAAATAAAATTCGATTCGTCCTGGGTTTTGAACACGCGCTATACCAAAGCCTTTTCTCGTGCACCTACCCAACTAGTTATACTTATTTAATTTTCTGTGAGGCTGCGATTCGAGTATTGTGTATTTTAAGTAAACGTCAAATAAGCACGATCGAATGGATTTAGTTCTTTGGCGTAAAAATAAAATGAAATTTTTAAATAATGGTGGCATGTTATGTTAAATGAACAATCTAGATTTTTTTTGAGTTGTTGTAGTTTTGTACAATTCCACATGTTTTGTCACAGATGACCGGGGTTTCGCCCTTCGACATCTTCAGGTATCCCATCACACGGATGCGACAGAACTGACGTTAAATAAACGTTAGCATCATATATATAATATATTAAAATCATTATTTACAGGAACACACTTACCAAAAGGCAAGCAGTAAATTGCAGCTGAAGAATAATGTAACACTATCAATCCAATAATAATTAACTCAATTACCTATAACAACTTTCATCAACGATCTTGCTAATGAGTAGTCGTTATTGAAAGGGGGTTTTCAACATAACACGGAGGACCATAAACTGTTTTATCAGGAGATTTTGGAAATTAATAGGGGATAAATTAATATCGAGCTTATGTTATGGTGAAGAAGTATTCTTTCCACCTAATTATTTTATCTGTGTACACATTATATAAAATACATCTTTAACTAATTCACCATTGACAATCAGGCCGCTTTTTTGCGGTGTTTTATTTCATAAATTTACGTCTTTTTTTTTAAAGTGAAATCTTGGATACTCAATATAAATGCGCAATTAAACTATTCTCTCCAACAGTGAATTTTGTGGCTGAGTTACTATATAAAAATATCATTTAATCCTGTTTATTTTGGGCAAATACATACATCATTTTATAAATTCATATTATCAACGCCAAGTTCAAATAAAAAAAATGTGTATACAATTTTTTACAAATATTTAGCAGTAAATACAGCAGTGAAATATATCTGAGAAATACAAAGAAGTGTTTGAAACGAGATAATAGTGCTCAATAGATGGGTTAAAAAATAAAAATTAAAGGTCGACCAGTCACATATTTTTTCCGTCTTTCCCATTATATATAATATTATATAATGCAGTATGTTCAAATTAATATTGACAATTATTGATTCATTTTGGGGTAGTATTTATTGATTTGTACGACAGGAAATTTGAAAATAACGCTATTACTCTATGATTTTCAGATAAAATAATTTATGATTGCATTAACAAAAGCTAGTATCTCGTGGTTCTAGAAGGGCTTGTAATCAAAACTACCGTGGTCAGTCATAAATTTACAATTTTGGAAAACACATCACTATAAATATATATATAAAAGTTTAAATTTACCCAAAATCCAGTTTATGAACCTTATATTAACAGTTTAACATAAGTTATATACAAGATGGGAAGGAAAACCCAGACAGAAAACCGAACACCAACCCGCCTGGGCAGCGTGGTTTTGCTATGTCCAAACAACCCCTCTGAAAAAAAAGCACAATCCAGCAGTGGATTGACCTCGGCTGATGATGAATGGATGAATGAATATACAGGACAGAGACATTGATATCAAGTAAAAGGTAATCTTTAAATCAATATCAGGGTTTTTATATCAACGATAAATTCCTGAATTTATTTCGTAAAATCAAGCGGAAAATGTTAAATGTATTTATTACGACGTAAATATTGGAAACCATACTATTATAAGAAGTCGTAAATGTAACTGAATTTCAGAAAAACAATCTTATATTGCTTTCTTTTGTTGCTTTTATTTTGAATTAGGTACACATTTAGTAACTGTTCAATTTTTACGGTCTAAAAAACGTCCACTTTTAAACGTTATGCAAAGCTTTCATATTTCGATTATAAATGGGATATATTGTTAAAACGATATTTATTTGTGTTTAGACACTAATACACCCCAAATTCAAACAATTTTCTTACCTACACCCTGAATTTCGATAAAATAAAGATTTGCATCGATTGAAAAGTATGCTGATAAGAGAAACGTATGATTTTTTCTAAAAATATACTTTGGCACAGTTGTATTGACTCAAAGACAGTGAATGGAGAAATTCAATAAAATGAAAATGGAAAAAAAGAAGTCATGTCTTGTTCTTAAGCCAAGATTTTGTATTCTTACACATACGATAAAGAAACAGTGTTGCAAATAAGAAGCGGGAAATATCATCCATCATTTAAAAGAACGAATTTTATATTAAATGTTTTTTATTCATTTTGATAAAATATATCTTCAGATCCGATGCATTAGACACAGGCATATTGAAACAAAATGGGTTTGCTTATCTAATCTTTGATGTCTGTCAGGGGCATCTAAGGCTTTATAAGATTATCTATATTTCAATATCAAAACAGCAGCAGTCCCTCATAATAGTTGTAAGAAATAAATAAATAAAATAAAATAGCAATATTTTAAAACCTCGTATATGTATCGTTTTTTAGCTCTAATGACAAGCAATAAATCTAATATATTCAACATATCAACCATCTGGCTCATAACATAGAGATGGTAATCACTGTTCAAAAAATGGTGCGGAAAATTTCAAACGTATATTATAATGCTGTATATTCTAAACGCAAACATGACACTTAATGCCACCAGGGTAAATTTGCCCAAATAGCGAGACTTTGTATAAATGATACATGATAGTTTGATTTAATAAGTGCGTTAAAAATATAAAATTGATTGCATACTTAATATCTCAATCATGACTAATATACTACACGCTTTTCCGGCTATTTCAATTAAACGGTCGCGAGAAAATTCATTTTCCCCGGCTGAATAAATTATTTATGATGTGTGTCTGGGAAGTACGCCTACATGGGGAATCGTGACCAGATGGAAAATTCCGAATTAATAAGACAAATTTGAACCCAGTCACATCGCACATTTAATAAACTATTTATTTTACGATCTGCTAAGTATAACCGTTTTATTTATTGCATTAAACATAATATTTTCATAAAATAATACTTTCCCCGTTATAATATAAACAAATATTGGATTACTGCAAAGGGTTCGATTTTAATATTATATTATTTTTTATACATGAGTTAATATATCTAAGAAAAAAAAGCTCAAATGAAGTTTGGAGGAAATCAGTTTTTTATGTTACTAGGCCAGCACATAATCTCTACACTAAGGAAAAAAGTTCTAATTCAATTTAAATCCAAATATATGTTCATTACAACAAGAAGACATGAATATGAGCAGTGCGATAATCTAATGAGTGTCATGTGTGAATGTAACTGATTTTCACCTCCAACAAATAACAGTTAATCATAGTTTCGTCCAGACAGAAAATCTTTATACACTGATGTTTTTGTGTCTTGAATTTTATTTAATTTCGTAAAATGTTTTATTTACTTCGTAAGTGAAACATTAACGAAGTATAACCGAGAATTCTCCAAATCGCTTTTCTATAGTTCATTGTAATTAACCACTGACCTGAAAATAACTTCGGAATCATTCGGTGGAGTAATATTATTGAATTATTGACTCAAATACTAATTAAGCTTCTTTGATTATCTTATGATTGTTTATGAAATATTTTGTTCAAAGATTAATATTTTTGACGGATGATAATTCTTGATAAAAAATTTGGCAGTTATAAATAAATAAACAAAATTGTGACTTCCATGCTTTTTACATTCAATATAAAAGGATTTGAATATTTAGCTACTTTAAGTAAAATAAAAAGAAACGCCAATATTTGCCAACCGTTTGCTTATGAAAAATTACTTGTTTAAAGGCTCTAAAATGTTGTATTAAAACATGGGAGTCGTTTGTTATTTAAGTAATAAATTTTGTAAATAAACAGGGCACAGTTAAGTTCTTGACCTAAATTTTGCACGACCAAGTTAGCTCCCTTATTATCATGTATTGTATATTTTACATAAAATGATTTCAATCATCCAATAAGAAAATTTCATTCGATATTATATGACACCAAAACCGACAACTCAAAAATCAATAGGAATATCGATGTTAAAATTGTTCTTGATCGCATTTAATGGTGATTGATTTTAATGGAGAATTTTAATTGCAGATTCATATATTTTATAATTGTTTATCATATTAGTATTTCAATTACGATTTAACATCTTTATTAAAGAAATTAATTCAAATTGATTCAGATATCAATACTTCTTCTTGACTTAGATTACTTATATTTTTTAATAATTCTTTTTCTATATAAATATAAGAATCTATTAATCCACTGACATTTTGAGTGCATCCGTGAACTTACATAAAAGTATCAGTGTTGGATTCGTTTATCGCAAACTGTTTCAGCTGACGACTTAAAACGTAATTCTTTTTAAACAAACGACAACAGTTTGAATAAAATATAGACATCGCAACGAGTGTTTTTAAATCACTGCTATGCCCATAATATAATATAATATTCTTTACGCATGACTTTATACAATCTGTTGGCATATGATATGCTCGTCAGGCTATTTAACCACGTGTGTGATATTATATTTAAACGTCTCGAGAAATTTACCTGTATTATCGTATTCCATACAACCTATCAGAGTCCCAACATTTCGACTACAAATGATTATTAAATATATATTCATTTAAATAAGATTTGTTAAAATTATTTGAAATCCAGTTCATTAAAATTAATCTGATATGGCGTTGGATATAATATCTTTTCTTCTTCGTATATTTTATGTAAGAAATCTAAACCAATGGTCTTCATTCCACTTCATCGTCTGCCAACTGTTAATCTTATTTTGAAACATTCTCGCCTTCAGCAGTTTTTAAGTGTTAATAAATAAACAATATATGATTTACGTATGTTCAAGAGTGTATAGTATCAGAAAACTGTATCAGGTAACAGTTGAAAAGCATTGAGTAAAAAAAAATATATTAGTTGAGAGGAATATTATTACTGGCATATTATATTTGTTTACTTTCTAAATATCTAATATTTAAAGTTATGTTATTAATACTATTCTTACTGAATTGAAACGTGTATGCTAAATTTACGCGAAATGTGGTGAGCAAGCCTCTAATATTATAATATTTGATCGCAAAATAATGAAGGCCAATTAACCGGAATCGGGCACGAGTTGTCAATAAATGTCACGATGTGCTTGAAAATTTAATTATCGACCTCCTTCATCAAAGCTTGGCGTGTCTTAAACGGTTAGACATTCCGATAAAATTTATCGTAAGCGTGATAACCTATAATGAGCGGTAAGATAATTGATATACAGATTCCAGCGAATTTCACACATACGAGTTTCTCAATTTGTATTTCCGGGAATACAAGAAGGGCTTATTTGAAATTCATTTACTATAACTTTAATCAAGTAATCTTAAGAAGCCTAGTTTTGCTTTAGTTGAAGTATCTTACTAAGAAAAACAATACAATATATTTGTGAAAATAAAAATTATAAAATTGAGCTTTTTAATAAATTTTCATATAGCAACCACACTTTCAATTAATATATTAGTGTGGTTATAAAATTCAATTAGCGAGCTTATATAAATATTTAATAAACTTCTCGGAAAAAAAATCTAATTAAATACCATAAAAAACAGTACTCGTCTATGCTCACTCTCGTGCTAGTAAAATATGTGGACATCCAAAGGAATACCGTTGAACAATTGTTGAAGCTCTTCCTAGAAGTATCTCCTGGCTCGCTGATTCAATATTTTCGAAGAATCAAAAATCCATACAGTTTGACATCGAATCTGGCAGAACACAGATTTTGGACTCGAAAGAAAAATGTTGCCAGATGTATTACTTACAGATGGCTTACGAATTATTACAAATGTGCATACCTCAAGCAAAAACAGATTAATAAAGCCATGAATAGTATACAGACGCTAGATATAGAGCATACAAATTTCTTCTGAACCTGCTGTGCAATAAGGGTTTATTTCAAATTCGTTGGACCTCAAATAATCAACTTCATAAAACTCTCTTCGTACTAACGCGTTGTAGATTAATATCGAAATCAATAAACATACATGTTGGAAAGTTTGATGATCTATACCCGCTCAAATGTTGGCAGGGTTAATTTACACATTTTTTAAATAATAAAAACACATTTTTTTAGTACTTATTTCCACAATATATTTTTTGATCAGAACCGGTTTTGCTCATCGCGAGCATTATCGGCTGAATGCTCGCGATGAGCGAAACCGGTCCTGATCAAAAAATATATTGTGGAAATAAATCCTAAAAAAATGTGTTTTTATTATTTAAAATATCATGCCTTTCCATCAAGAAGTGACAGTTAACACCTTAAAAGTAATTTACACATATGCGTACGTCGACTTACTACAATATAACTATCGACAAAAATTCATATTTCACCTAATTTTAGTTATGTATATTATTTTACTTAATGTGTCTACAACGCCGCTAGAGAGCTTCCAATAAATCTCCTACGCTAATTTCAAAACAATACAATCTTCACGTGGAATGTAATAATACTGTCGATATCCCAAGCAACATATTTGAAAACAATGTTAAGGTTCTTCGCATTGGCATCATTATTTGCTGTTTGCTTCTTAACTTACTCGGAGAAACTATTCAGCAAAGTATTTTCTAAAATAATCATCAAGAACACCCCACTTGTTATTCTCGATTCGCATAATTCTTGCTTTGGTCACTCCCTACATATTTTATTTTAACGGCATCTCGTGAATTTTCTAATAGTATTATAAAGTGAATAAAATATTTTTTCTATATTTTTATTATCACGAATAGACTATTACTTTACCAATATATTTGATAATACTTTTATTGATTACTTTAGCGCAATTGTATACAATGAAATATTTTACACAATTACTTGTTAATGTTTAAAATTAAATGTTTAGCATTATAACAGGTCACTCCCAAGTGGTTAAAGTATTACATTGTTTGTAATACTTGGAAAAAAACCTTTCAGATAAAGAGCATTACAAATTCTCTACAATACGACGTACTACACCCTTGACAAAAAAAATATTATTTTTAAAAAAGTGTAATTTATTGAATCTAGATATGGATACAATAGAGACAAAATAGTATTCTAGGTCATCATTAACAAAAGCATTAAATAAAAATCCACAATTGAATAAAAAAAAGCTGTACGTACTATACCTTGAACCCGTGAGAAAAACCAACGACGTTGTTGACTGGACCACGAACGAAGCTTAAATTTTTATATGAAAATGAATAAGTTGTATAAAATAAAAATTGATGATTTTTTATTATTTTTGCGTGGTACTAAATGTTTCAGATCAAAGACACAAAACACGTGTCACATTTAGTAACGCACCACCAAATCAAATAACAAAGTTATCAATATATTTTTTCATATTGAAAATAATCTTCCACAATCTTGCGGCCAAATCAATCGAAAAAAGGTAGAGGTAAATTTGAAGGTTATTTCACAAATGAAAGAATGAAAACCAGTTTCAGTCATCCTATTAAATTGTGATATTTTTAAATTATATTACACTTGGCTATTTACTTTTAATTTACATAACATTTATTTTATAATGTTGCTGATTCTACAATAGTTTGCTTATTCAATGTATTTTATTTTTACATTGTAGTCTAGACTCTCATTGTCTTTTAAATAGAAAACGCATTAATGAATATTAAAACGGTGTTATATTCTTGATGTTTTATAACGTCTCTACAACAGCTGAGGATAATCTTTTTATCTTGTTTTATTTTCAGATCGCTGGGAAACAATGATGTCATGGTAACGCGAACTCTTTTGTGGAACTCCACTAATTTATCATCATTGTAAGCTTTTTACGTTACTTTTATTTGTATCTTCAAATAATAATAAATATTTTGATATTACATATAACAAGTACATAATTGTTCATCCCAAACTTTTGCATATGTGTGTATTTGATACTTACCTTTTGAGAAGTATATATTTAATTAAATATTATCAAAGTACAACAATGACCAAATAACAAATAGTTTATTATTAAATATTAAAAACACATTAAATATTATATTTTACTTTCGACCAATACAAACCTCTAATTGTTCAATTCATAAAAGAAAAAACACATATAAATATATCGTTTATTATCAGTAGTAGCGATATTAAGATCTCAGCATTTCTTTTTTTTCAATTTCACAAAACAGATTGTAATATTTTACAGAACAATTAATTTTATCATTTTAAAATATGCTGCGTATATTTCAGATAAAAAAATGCTCGTTTTTTTCTAACATTACATATATTGTTACTTCCAATTCCGTCTGTAAAAATATACGAAATAATTCATCCAAAATGATTTACAAAGGAACAAGTCGTCAAAACTTTTCTCTACTCAATATTGATTATTTTATGTCGGTAAAAAATAAATATACATAGAGAATATCGTGAATATCTTGTAGTTTTTATTATAATTTATGGTCGTAACTGTACATTTTTTCCATCCATATAGTTTTATAGTTAAAATTACCACATTAAAGTTATATTGCTAGTAAATAGTTTGGTAAATGAGTTGACTAAATACCTGGCAGTAATTAAAACAGTCATAAATCAATTTAACTCATGTTTGTTCAGTTTTATATACCTCTTAAACCATACTGAACAAGTTTCAGAACTAATATTAACATTACGTTTGTTTATAGCGTTTCTGATATTTCTTACTGTCGAACTTTTTATCTTTATAGATAGTCCCATATTTTTAAACAGACAGTGCTGGAGATATATCCTCACACCTGTTTTTTGATCCAATTATTAACAATAGTTATTTAAGGTTAATTATCATTTAATAAATTTTATTTGTTCATTAAAAAAAATTTAATAATGCTTTAAATAAGTATGTAGCAATAAATTAATATACTAATTTTTCCATTCGTTTTGAAACTATCTTTTTGCAGTTCATTTTCGTATAGACTGAATAAGTGTTGAATTAGTAAAATTTTATTATTAAGATAAAATAACAATATTAGGGTTCTATAAAGATAGTAACATAACTTGTAACACAACCCACTTAGTATTAAACGATTTTTTTTTTATCATACCAATACCTAAAACCTCTTAGGATTAAATCAATGATTTTGAGAATAAAAGTTTAATATGTTATATTATATTTCCGTTCATTTATTAGCAAACCAAAAATTGTTTACGACTGTTTTATCGTTGTCTGCAGAGAGAAGTCAGCAAAATTTGGATTTCTTCCATTTTGTAAGATGCAGTTTTAAAAACAGAATTTTAATCAGCCGAGCTTTTTCGCTGTAAACTGATCATAAACGGTCGAATGTAGAGAAACTTTTACGTTTTGTTTTTTTAGTAGATAATTTTGTGTAGTCTTTTTCATATTGGCCTGAAGGAGAGTGATTGTGGTATCGAACAAGAATAAGCCACAGGATTACAATTTCTACGATGGCTGAATTAATAACAAAAAAATTGAACACGCAAATGTTTTTTTTACTTTTCTAGCAATGAGCTTTTCACGACATTATACACCTCATGTTCGATTTTCAAACAAAAAACTCATTAATTTATATAGAAACATTCCATATCGTAATCAGGCGCAATGCCTAACGAATATAATAAACTTTCAAAAGCCTATAAGCTTAATTCCAATAACTTTATTTCTGGTATCTTCTCGGTTATTGTTATCGAAGTTTATTTGTTAATTATTGTTTTGTTTGAACTTTCTACAGGAAATTGAATGAAATTGAAATGGCGAACATCGACTTCAAGGTTTTCGAACGTTTGAGTTCATTAAAGTATGCCTTCTTCAAGAAGTTCCATTACTGCTCCTTTGTGCCACAGGTTTCGCACTGCAAACCAAACTCAGATGGTAATGTATATTCACTTTGATATAATACTTTTTGTTTTATGTAAATATATGAATCTAGGAATCACAATACCAATTCTGACATTGAAAAAAATGCTTCGTTTTATAAAAATGACTTTGCTGTAACCATAAATGACTGGCTGAATTACATTATGATCTTAGGTCATTAATTTTCCATACAATACTGCTTTTAAAAATTCTAAATAATAGATTTTTAATATACATAGTATTTCTATGGAGTCTAGTATAATGATTCACTGTCTGTCTGAGGTTTTATTAGATCACAGGTCGATATTTGAAGAAAAACACAAATTAATTATCAAATACAAATTGCTTTTTTTTCATTGTGCTATAATGTAGAGCTCTACCTAGTAAATGTCAATTCAATTAAAATTCAATTTAATATTTTACGTCTGGCATTTTAGCTCGTAAAAATATTACATACTATCGAATTCACCACCATTGCAGACACAATTGTTTATTTTTAAACTATTTCAATAATTTATGAAATCGACTGAAGGTGCTTGATGGAATTTCAATATCAAATTTGATTTTTTACAATTTTGTACGATTCCACATGTTTTGTCTGTTTCGTCAGTTCTGTTGCGTCCGTGTGATAGAATGCCTGAAGATGCCGAAAGGCGAAACCCGGGTCGTTAGTGACAAAACAAGTGGAATCGTACCAAATTGTAACAATTCAAATTTCATATTTCAATAATATCGATATTTTAATACTTGTTCACCATTCATTGATAAATTCTAACACTATTAACTGTTCAACCAAAACACCATTCAATACAAATCCATATTGTTTGAAAAATCTATGTATGAGAACATGGAATCGGGATCCGAACCTGTGATCATGTTATCGAGTAAACGGGGGCCGTAGAATGGTGCGATTCGCCAATAATGAAATGAGTTTCGTTCAACTGCGAAACAATCAAGGGTCGGTAAAGTTACGGATATTTATTATCTAAAAATCTCGTAATAAAAAGTGTCCTAAAATTTACCGTTAAAAAGATCTGTGTCATAAAACAACTGTACTGGCGCACTTTTGTCCTAATAAAATAGCCCCTTTGGCTTACCAATCTCGTTATATCGGAATCGTTTAAATATAAAATAGAACTAAAATCCCTAATAAAGAAATCGGTTTCATTTAGGCGTATTCAACATTTTACGACTTTTCAAATGTGTCAAGAACACAGACAGATTTTTTCACATGGCAGTTTTACAACTCGGGGCGGTAGATTGACGACTAATTTGTATTACATTATCAATCTCGTAATTCTGGTCTTGCTTAACCATTTCGTCACAGATTCAATTTGGATATACAATTATTAAACAAACTTTTTCAATGAAGGACTAGGTAGACTTACGTACAACAAAATATAAATCTAGTCGAATAAAAAACGTATTTTAACCAATAAACATAAAAATTACACCGTTACTATTATATACAACATAATAAGTTATGCCATACATACGTATATGGTTTTGATTATTAAAAATGAATATTTTCACGTCAGCCTTTCGTGAAAAACACGTTTGGGTAAACTCATGACGATATAATTGATTAAACGTATGTAAAACAATTCTTTGGAAGTATTCTCAACTATAAGAATTCAATATGAATCCTCCATTTTTTATATAAATCTAATAAAAGCTATTATATAATTATACAAGTTTTCTTCGTATTAACGTATTTTGTAAAATGTATTCGTGCCAAAAGCCACGATGAATTGTAAAATAAAATATTTGACAGTCAATCGTATTATTTCATTATTTGCATTTTTCTTTAACCTTAAAAATTGTGTATTTCATCTTCTTTTTACACATAGAAAACAAAATAAAAAACTCCTTGTACAATAAGTGGTAGATTGCATTGATAAATAAATGACAGGTTATGTAACTTTGACCTAAAATGATTTTTCAGAGTAATGATAACCATAAATTTTATGTTATCATATCAGCACAGAAAAAGCTTTAGTTTAAAATATGAGCCGAAAAGGCTCTTTACAAACATTTAACTTTTACTTAATAAAAATAAAGACAATTTTATTTAAATAAGCCATCCACCGGAAATAACACTATTAAGGGTATCACTCGCGTGTCGTAAAACAACCGCAACTTTTTATGAGCTTTTCCAGTCCCTTTAAGATAGCAAATCAAAATGTCCGGCTGAGCGGAAAAATTCTCCGCATTTTTCCTGCTCAATTTTGAGACTAAACCGAAACAGGGTCAGCATTTTTCGGTAATCTTTTTGTAATTAAAAATAAAGTTTTTCGAAAACAAAAACAGTGTCATCTTAGTGGGTCATCTAAAGTATCCATTATTTGCATTACAAATAGAATGCTTCCGTAATTAATCACCATTATGTATACTTAATGAATTTAGAAAAAAGCCGACGACGTTGTAACTGTTGTGCTACAAATTAGTCAAAAATAACCGTACCGATATTAAAGTCTACAAATAAAATACTATTTACTATTTAGAGACATTTTATGCCTTTTTATTAGGGTTAAAAACAATCATTTTCGATCAATGTACACAAGTCTCTGTGTTCCTTCAATCGGATTCTGAAATAAATATAATATAATTATGGTAGGCTTGACCTCATCAGTTTATGTGGTGTTTTTCATAGTATTTTTCATTTTCTTATCTATTGCTACTTGCTCTTTCTCTGAGTGGTAAAATCGCTACAAGTTTTGAAAGAAAAACACTGAATTCTGAAGTACTATCTTATTCATCTAATAAACATTGAAAGTAGGATGCGATTCCAAATTGAGATAAACTTTTTTACCAGAATTGATTTCAAAATTTGTATTATTTGAATTTCATTTTACAAAAAATAACAGCTTGACTATACGCTATGTTATATTGGTTCATTTAAAGAGTTTTTGATATGTTTTCACAAAAAAAAAAAAAATAATCAAAATACGACTGGGTGATTTCAAACTTTTATTTTAAATTGTTGAGTTACGGTGGAATTAAATATCCTGAAAATAAAAAATAATAATAAATGTCATTAGAATCAAATCAATAGATATTAAAACTATTGCAGACATATATTTCAATCCTAGTCTTAGAGTCTACGTTTTTCCTGTGTAAACTCTTGTCTATAACTGATGCAAACAATCTATCGTGTCAGTTTTATTGCATCTGTTTGATAGAATGCCTGAAGATATCAAAAAGCAAAACCCACACTGCGAGTGATAAAGCATGTGGAATTTTACAAAATTTAGACAATTCTAATTTGTCACTTTTAAAGTGTTAACTGACACTTCTTGGTTAAAAGGCATGATATTTTAAATAATAAAAACACATTTTTTAATACTTATTTCTACAGTATATTTTAATCATCAGTCGATAATGCTCATGATGAGAGAAACCGGTCCTGATAAAAAATATATTGTGGAAATAAGTACTATAATATTATTTAAAAAAAAACAATTTTGATTTTGAAATTCCGTCAAACTCAGTGCATGATGTTAATTATTATATTATTTGATATATCAAATAAATATCTCGCTGACGTTAAATGTATCAAACGCAATACAATTCATTTCATAAAAAGAAACAGTGTCTATCAAACGCAATACAATTCATTTCATAAAAAGAAACAGTGTCTACGGGTTTTCTCTATTAAATCTGTCACAAAGCTACAATATCTTTTTTGTATGCAAAACTTGAATACAGACTTAGAAGAGATTTGATTTTGGCGACAATTTCATCTGTGTTTGAGACTTTATTTATGTACATGTCTGTTTTATTCATGCCGAATACCGATATCGGAAATCGCAAATTATTGGCATAGCCGTACGTGATTGTAATACTTGGAAAAGGAGACGAAAACACACAATTGACACATGGTGGCGAATGTCTGTCTTACTATGATATATGTAAGTCTTTCGGCGTTTGTGTGTCAAGGATAAGCAAATATTATCGGTGTTATATTACATTTAGAAAAGTTCTTATAAAAAAAAGCTATCCTTATTTCCTTGATTGTGAATCGATATTTGTAATAAATCGATTTAAATATCGTGTATTAATCGATAATTTTTCATTTTGAATAATATCGATTATATTCAATATTTTTCCATAAAACTCAATGTCTTAGATTAAAGTTTCTCAATCAGTGGTCCGCGAAGATTTTTGGGTGGTCCGCGATGTGCTATTATTTCGATAAAAAATCAAATTTAATGTCGTATTTTATGGATTTTTAAGTTATATTTTTTTGTTACTGTCTATTTTAATACTCTGAAATATTGTTTTATCATCATACGGTGTTGCAAAATTTACTGTTTTTAATAAAAAATCAATTATATTATATTAATATTTATTATTTTTCTCCAATGTTGATGGTCCACAAAACATTTTTGGAATTTTTTGGTAGTCCGCGGATGTAAAAAGGTTGAGAAACTATGGTCTGGAAGACACTTAAAAGCAGAGATATTTTTACAACTGTTTAACAGGAAACTAGTTTGAATATAAATTTTTTGGGAGTCCACGGATGTAAAAAGGCACAGAAACTATGTCTTAGATTAAGATTTTGAAAATGATTAAATACTGTATTCAATGAAGCAATTTATCTTATCTTGGAATAGTTATAAATTGTAAAATCTAAAATACATTACGTAAACATACTATCTTTGTGTAAAATATTTATAAAAAAAATTCCACAACATAATGTATACTTAAGCGAAATAACGAACTTGGTAAAGTTTTTCTTTCGCTTCAAATTATATTGAAGCTATCGGGAAGTTGTAAAACAGATATAAAATAGATTACAGCCACACACTCTCACGCCAACTTATGTTAACGGTAATGTAATATTGTTCAAACACAATTTAAATTGGAACTGTGCGTACTAAAAGCGAACTAGAGCACTTTGATATTGGCGTAGCAATCGAGTAGTGGAATAAGTACTTCTACGCATTTATTTCATAACAGGGCTGCTGGCAAGATTAATAGGCAATATTTTTTTAATAACATCATTATATTTTGCGATGTGAACCGACCGCAGAAATAGAACGAAAATTTTCGATTGAAAATATTATATGAAAACATATTTTTTGTGGTATGGTTTTAATTTAAAATGAATGGATATTTTACCAATTATTTTTCCTCACTTTGAATTTGTTTACTGTTTTTTTTTTTTTTTATATCCAATATTCAAAGATAAAACCACCTAAATTAATAATTTCACATTTCCTGCAAAAGTCAGAAACGTTTTCGATTATTTAGTTATAGTAATGCTTATCACTTCAATCAATCGATGTTAGATATGAGCCGAAGCGATCTTGGTAAATAAAAACATACAATAAAAAAAAAAAATTAATTTACGATTGCTTGCTGGAACTTAAATATCAAATATGAGTTCTTACTTCTTTGTACGATGTTAAAACATGTGGGATCGTAAAAAGTTGTAACAATTCAAATTTAAAAAATAAAATTATATAAAAAATACCAAAGAATACAGAAAATCGTTTTCATTTTCTATAGTACCTAACTGCTTAGGAAATTCAATAAATTTGTATTTATTATGTAAGTTAATATTTATTCAATTTTAGTCGTCGAAGTTTTTTAAATTAATTAACGTGAATTTATATTGCGAACATTCTCTTTGTTTTATATTCTTTTGAACAACGGTATTTATCTGTCATCTTTTAGATTGATACTTCATGCCGCCATTTGAAATTTCTTTTATCTTCCTCTCTAAATATACATTTCATACAAATTGAAGTCTCTGCATCCAATCCAATGATTGAGGCAATTGCTAAACTTTACATAGACGCTTTGATTGAATTAAATTATTATGAATATTCTTAAATGAATTCAGAACATCTAAAATAATGTATTTAAAATGAAATAATTACTTAGAGGACGATGCATAGGATGTTTTTAATTAACAAAATTAGGAGAACATTTCGTGTCAACAGGTTCACTAATCCGAGTCCTCTGAATTAAGACTACTGTGAAGAATTTTCTTTATCAGAATTTATTCGCTTGATTGCTATAGATCAGTGGTCACCAACCTTTTTGACAACACGGGCTACTAAGCACTCAATTTTTATATTCAATATTACAAAAGTTACAAAAAAAATGCAAAGTTGTGATAAACTCTTTGAATTTTTTTTTTAATAAAGTCATATTTGTCGCTAGGCGGTTAACGACCGATGCTATAATCGTATAATAAATATTGACTATGTATACGACTATTATAATCTTTCGTTTAAAGATATTTAAATAAAATTGTTTTATACAATTTATTGTAGAAACAAATAGGAATACATATCCCGGTGAATATATTGCTGCCAAGCTTTCGATAGTTTGCGGCCTCATTTTAGTATTTCATGAAAATACTCATGGGTGAAATATTCATTACGGGACCATAAAGACAGTATAATTTATTTATTTTGTTTGTCGAGTCACCTGAAGTTTAATTTCGTATACTGTAAGAGAAGATTCTTGGGTTTAAAAATCTTAAAAATGGTATACACGATATATGGTATACTGATACATATTTTTTTTGAATTCTTCTATATGTCGAGCACAAAAATAAATATCTATAGCATTGATACATATATCTTTATCTTTCACTGAATTGTTCAATTCTTTGATACGATCTTGTTTTAATCTTATTTTTTTTATCAAAGTCAATCATTAATTAGTGTGACAATTAGAAAATGACATGAAATTTTGGATACAAATAATGTGCCATCAAAAGCACTTATTATCACTCAGTGAATGGTATTGAATTTAGAGGTGATGATTGCTCTGTAGCAGACAGATATAAGACAAGGCTACAAAGTATGAGACAATCAACAGAAAACATTGCTGCTATCCAAGAAATGCTCATAACTTTCCACCAATTTCAATTCAACACTATGCTCAAGAGTAACATGATTTGTGGAAAATTATGCAAAAAGATTTGCATTTTTTATCATTAAAAATTCAATTGACACAAGAGCTTATACCATATGAGTATTTTTATGTAAAGTTTCATACATTTGCCAACGAAACATGGAAAAATCAATATGACTGATGATGTATATTTCTATCTAAATGTAGACGTTATTACACAAGAAATAACCCAAATATTTTGCCTATCACCTGCCGTTTAGTAACAGTTATGTGCACTATATAGTCTGTAGAAATCTGTAACGTTACTGTATTTGTTTATGAAGAGCGTTATTGTATCTTGTTTGTTAACTTTTTGAAAACAAAATTGAAAGCACTGAGCATTTACAACAAAAAGGTGCAACTTCACAAACAGCCAATGCTGCAATAGAATTAATGTTACAAATTTGAAGTGGTAAGCGTTCCCATTGAACATTTGTATTTACTCAATCTCTCAATTTTTTTTTTTTTTTTTTGATTTTAGAATTAGATTAAAAGATAGAGCTGGACAAAAGTTATTGTAAGCTTATTTCTCTTATAATGACCCCTTTTTAGGATAAATTGGAGAGTGAGAAAAAATTTAGGAATCATATTATTATAAATCCATGAATTCGAATACAAATCCATTGAAAAATCAATTTATGAAACTGCCTGAGATTTGAATCATATACAAACCGCAACTAAAAACGACAGTCTTAATCCTTTGACTAGAGGTCCGGTAATAATTTATTTGTGGAAGTAAAAACATTAAAAAATATCTATAATACTTAATTTTAAAGTCTGTGTGCGATGTGCTTTAGGCAAATTGTATGACTGAAAACACGTGTATCCTATTAAAATATTTTATTGCTTGAAATATAATAATGACTTAGTAATCCAACTGATGTACTCGGCATTAGTTTTCCTACTGTAATAGATGCTAGGGATTGAACAGAAGAACATATTGGGCAATAAATCTGCGGGGACCTTTTCGAATTAACATAGCGAACAATCTCTTGTGCACCATGTAAAGGCGTTTCTTCGTCGTTGAACATAATTTGTGTGTTCATATAATTAATTGCAAAATGTAACACACATGTTTCAATTAGTTGACTAGCATAATATTTTAAACAAAATGAATTTAAGATACGTAAGGGAAGCTTCACACTAAATTTACAAAATCTCAATGAAAAAACTACGACAAATAATCAATACAACGTTCATAAAGTTATAATATATAACATTTAACATCCCCGCAATAAATATTCATACCAAAAATCGTTATTTCTATAGTTTGTCAAGGCACTGCTACAAATTTAAAATTACACTGCGATTGCGTGACGTGAATAGTTTAGAATTTTGCATTGGGACAGTTTTTTAACAGTATTGAACATAATTTAAAACTGATCCGCAATGTAATATGCCGTTCTTTCGTATATTAATATCTCAAGACTGTCAGATTTGATTTTTAAAAGTAACACTTTTCTTTCAGATGTGCGAAGCAGTTTATTTTAATTACGACATCAACTTATTGACTAATAAATAAGCTATTAAAGTGTTGACGGTCACTTCTTGGTGGAAATGCATTATATTTAAATTATAAATAAGCCATTTCATAATACGCTGATTACCGTGATGTAAATAATAATTTTATTGAGTGTATAAAATATTTTAAAATATATTTTACAATGTGAAATATGATATACATTTGTGTGCTAATTCCTGTTAAATATTTTTTTTATGGGATTTTTAAAAAATCGATTTCAAAATTGTTGATTTTAATTAATCAAATAAAATGACTTTTATTTATCAACCTTAGTGTATAAGAATTTCGAATTGAATATTGTAATCTTTGAATTTCCGTAGCTTATGGCAACCCTTTCCACCTAAGTAATTTTCGTGCTTTACTTATCACGTGGAAATAATCGGAAAACGTTTCCTCAATAATTCTCTATTGTGTAAGGGTCCTAATATGCAAATAAGGTATTACACAAAAACCTAAGTCATTGTTTCACAGTTCTAATAACATAATCACAGTTATTAATACGATTGTCTTGATAATTTATTCCATTTTGTCGTATTTATCACCTTTATTGAATATCTTTTCCCGAAAAATAAAAATTTATGATTATTACAAATACTATCTACTACAATTTTGAATCAATATTTTTATTGTAACGAGCCGTGATCTTTTTTACGTGGACTTTTCGGAACGCGTCTTCAAATTTGAAATGTGAAAGCAATGTGTATAGTGAATTTTTTATGTAATGGAAAAAATATTTACTATATTTGTATGAATTTTAGCCTTTTAACGAGGCTTATATATACTCTGGTCTATGAAAAACGTATCAGCCGTGTATATCAAAAGATGAATGAATGTACATGCCTATTTCAAGATATCGGTTGAAAATGTGCGCCGCCGGAAAATAATTATGTCTAACACTGTTATCATTGATTGGTAAAATTTTATACGAGTTTGTTTAAGGTGGTAATAAAATGAGTGTTGCTTTTTATGTTAGCCACAGTTTTAATGTTAGTTGCGTTCGCAGTAATTCGATGCAATGTATTTATAAAAATATTGAATGATGTCGTCGAGTGTATCTGAGTGAATTTATAATCTTGGAACATGGCTTATATATACGAAAATGAATAAAATATTAAAGAAGATATTCAATCAATGTAAATGGATGTAAGTATGATCCCATTTCAAAATTTTTTTAAAGTATTAACTATTGTCTATAAACTGAAAATCAATTATAAACTCATTGCTTTCGACCGCGCCAACAGTTGACTGTCTATGACAGTGGTATTTCATTAATCTATCATACTGACCATAATTCATTAAACAAACGTATTTTTAACATTAAAATTTACATTTAAAGTATAAATTATTATATGTATATATTATTTTTACGGTAAAGTAATGCATATTTCAGGGATGGGCTAACATGAGGTTAACGAGAGCCACGTACTATATTTTCATGAATATAAAGAACCACACCATAGTCACGTTCTCACGTAGTATTAAATACACAAATTCAGATTCAATTGAATTTCTACACAAATTTTAATTGTTTTATAAAGTATTAAAAATGCATATAGATCTGAGAAAATTGATAGTGAGAAAGAAAACACAAAATAATTAATAAAAAACATATATTGAATATAAATGAAATTCATCGATTTTATTTATCATTTTAACACCCTAGATATATTTATTTTTATTAAGCGATGAAGAACTACATTTGCCCACGTCCGGTATATATTTATTTTCCACGATTTATCCAAAAACAATAATATATGACACAAGTGTGAATTTTTTATTCGACATTAATAATATTTTTTCATATTAAATCTGAATTGTATTCACAACGAATGTAAGTGGTAGTTCCTAATAACGCTGTTTTGGTTATTTAAAAGCGTCTGTTTTATTTTTTATTAGTTACATTTTTTTTTAAAAAATTATTAGTATTAAAAACTCAATTGACAATGCTAGCAATTAGCGAAACCAGTCCTGATCATAAAATATATTGTGGAAATAAATACTAAAAAAAAAATGTTTTTGGTATTTGAAATAATAACTTGTGCCAAGCCAATAAACTAACGCAACACATATTCTTAATTTATGTTATTAGGAGTATCTTCATCCCAAGACTTGGTAAGCAGGCCATCTCTTCGTCTGGCTGCGTGGCTGATAGCATTTCTGACACTCAGTGGAAACGCTCTCGTCCTGTGGGGCAGATTTACGTCTCGTGATGAAAATAGAGCCCTTTCTTTGTTAATCAGAAACTTGGCAGGTAAATATACCATCATCAGAAAATGTTAAAAGAAAATTTTACCTTTAAAAAATGTACGTCGCATACTTATTTGATAATAAAAACTATGTATAGAAAAAAACGTCATATAAGTAAAATAAACATCAAAAAGGTTTCTAGCAGAACGTGGTTTCGATCCACGGACCTCTGGGTTATGGGCCCAGCACGCTTCCGCTGCGCCACTCTGCTATATGTTAACTTGACTCAAATGTTATTTATAAACCCTAAAACCAAATTAAAATATTCATTGTTCATTATAATTATTTTAAATCAACATCTACTACATTGCAATTATTTTCACAAAGAAAAAATATTATCATTGAGAAAAAGCTAATATTCTAAAGATATAAAACTTAACAATGTAGCCACCTAGTGTATATTATCACTTTGCTTCATGACGATCATCAACTATGTCGATACTTTTACATATTTATAATAAAATATACTAGAAATATTTTCCAAAAAAAAAATAATTCATATTTTTTGGCATATTTTCAATAAAATATTATTATTTAGTAGCTAAATTATACTGCCATCTGTCAACAGATAAATGTAGCGTAATTTTCTTTAAAAAAATAGTTTCATTTTTAAAAAACAAATGATAATAACTGAGTAGGATATATTTTTATGTAAAATGTTTTGAGGTTTTCAATAATAACAAATATAATTATGGCATTACTACATTTGTTATAATAAGATGCAAACATTAATATTTATTTAATTGCAGTTGCTGATATGCTGATGGGAGTATACTTACTGGTTATTGGGATCCAGGATTCTAGATTTCGAAATGAATATCACAAGCATTCTCATCAGTGGACTGATTCCTGGGGGTGTACAACTATTGGAGCAATAGCCATGACATCATCTGAGGTATAATTTTATTCTTTGTAGAATAAATATCAAAACTAACATATTATTTCTATTCTTACAACATTTCTTGTTATTGCAGGTATCCATGCTTATTTTGGCATTCATGTCTGTGGAAAGATTTCTTCTTATCGTGGATCCAATGGGAGGACATCCACGAATGACTCCAAGAGTTGCTAGACCAGTACTTTTACTTCTTTGGGGAATTGGCGTAACCTTAGCTGTTCTTCCGAGTATGAGAGATTGATATTATTCCCATCTTCTAATCTTCTTGCAAGCTTCTGAAGAGGCCGCATTTTTTATATTTAAGCCTTTAGGACATGATCCTGGCGTCAATATTTTATTTTCCATTTTATGTGATTATGATATCGAAACAAATATGAATTTGAGCCGGTCTGAAAAAAATAAAGTAAAAGATTAATAGACAGTGATAATTGCCTGATTAAATATGAACCAACTTAATGCAATTGTGGCTGTCATCCTGTTATTTATCTCATTGGAGTCTAATATTGGATATTTTTATGTATGGTAAATGCTTTTCTAACAAAATATATTACCAACAATAAATGTATTTTTTAAAAATCATTCTAGTTATACATTGGCACAACACTACTCGGTTCTATGGATCATACAGTGGAATGTGTTTTCCACTCCATCTTATGGAGAAATATCCTTTAGGATGGCAATACTCAGCATTCATATTTCTTGGAATCAATATGATTGGGTAACATTTTTTAAAAAAAAAAATTTTTGTCAATTTTAATGATTTTTGATGATTTTGTTTTCTATCTTGAGATGAATAAATACATGGATTTTTGTTAATTGGAAAATTAAACTAGTAGTTTCTTGATGTTCAACTTACATTTTTCAATATTATGTGATATCAATTATGAATGCATGCTTTAGTCGAATTAAAATAAAAATTTTGTAATATTAAAATGGTGGTCAACAAAACAAAGTTGGTGTTATCAAAATATTATTATTTTGTACACGGCTCTGGTGTTTCATGACTTAAATTATTGAGAAAGGAAAATTTTAATACTTAAATTATTGAAAAAAGAAGCATTTAATAAATTTTAAAATGCCTCTTCAAATCCATTTAATTATTTAGGTATTTACTTAGAGCTTAGCAGTAACATTACATTTGTAGTAGGACTTTAAAATATAATAATAATTTTAATCATTATAATAATAAATTATTATATTATAAAGATTACTTCTTTTACAGTTGATAATTAAGTATTTTTATTATTTTTAGGCTTTTGGTGATAGCCGTTGTCTATTGTGCTATGTTTATATCAGTATGGAGAACAAGACGCGCAGCGCCATCTTCAGCGGACTGTGAATTTGCTATTCGTTTCTTTTTTATTGTCCTTACAAATGCTGCATGCTGGGCACCGATTGTATGTTTAAAAATTGCAAATTTTCTTGACATTGAAATATCATGTAAGTTTACAAAAAATATTTTAACCTTCTATGCCATCTAGTGTAATACAATCAAAGCTTATTGATGTATATTAGCAAAAAGATTTATCTTCTTTGTGGGCACATTGTTTTTATATCACATATTAGATTTGATTCCCTTTCGTGTGCTATATATTATATTCCAATCAAAATGATAATTTATTTTCGTTGTATCTCAAGATAGTGTTAACTCTTAATACTATTAGTCATAAATTATATAGTAAGCAACATTGAATGATTCTTTTTACAGCTTCTATTATACATGTTGTGCCACAATAAATATTGTTTTGTTTCAGTGATCAAACACAAAGCCTATAAACATTAATAGTCACTGAGTTGCGTCAAATCATATATTACCAATAATAACATTCAAGGTGACATAGCATGGAACAAAACCATGCTGAATTAAAAAAATTAACGTTAATTTCTATTTAATTTTTTACTTATTCTTTTTTTTTTTGGATACAATTGAATTTGCACTTATCAAGCTGTGAGAAAATACTTTAAACTGTTTAATATGGGCATATATATATAAATTTTTAAAAAACTATAGAGAAATGTATACATATGACAACAATGTCTATAGAGACTATAGATATTTTGTCCATCAAATCTTAAAATAGTTTATATATTAATCAAAGAAATGACTTGGATTATAAAAGTATACTCACCCAAATCATCATAAAAATTGTGAAAGTAGTAGAAAATAAATTGTGCATTATTTTTTGAATATTTATGTAAACCTAATGTTTTAATGTTTGGTGAATTTCAGCTGATGTATACGCATGGTTGGTTGTGTTTGTTGTGCCACTTAATTCTGCTGTCAATCCTCTGCTCTACACTTTCACAACACCTAAATACCGAGATCATCTACTTGCATTTAAATGGAGGAAGTCAGCTGAAAGATCGTCGACTGGAGGTAAGACAACTTGTTGATTTTAAAACATCTATTATTCAAAACGTATTCATATGATTTATATTGTTAGTTACATCACTTGTGACACCAATTTTGATATCTGATAATTCAATCATTGAAATAAATATTCGAGACTAATAAGCAAAACATGTATTAAAGAAAGATATTTACAAGATAGTTGTTAGCGGGTATGAGGGTTATGTGATGTAAAGAACACAGTAATAAATTCTCTGCCACCAAATAAATTTCATTGAAATTTAAAAATTTTGCAATCTTATAAGAAATATGTATCGCAATAGAATAAATGAGATATCCAAAAATACTATGCCTTCAACATCTTCTTTCTCCCATGCACACTAAAACATATGTTTCATTCACATGAAATGCACTGTAGTATCCCCATTTGCAAATGAAAAAAATAGACTCTTTAGGGGGTAAGATTTCCTATGCACAGAGTTTCTGATTGTGCAGGCAGATGGAACTTTTAAAAATTAAGTATCACTGAATTGACTTACTTCTTAAGTTAAAGATATAATCCAATTTTCAATTTGAATAAATCGTGTGAAAAAATAGCGATAGCCATGCTTACTCAATGTGACAATTTGATTCTCATATACTAAATAACTTCATTTAGCAATAGTTCTGTGCCTTGAAAACATTTTGTTTAATTACATGAATTACATTGATTACATGAATTACACATATCAAAAAGAAAAAAAATTGCTATTGTATTCTTAATAAAGTGATAAAAAAAACTCTCAAATTTTGTGTGTATTGTTTTCAGATACAGAAAGTTCTCGAACATCTTCAAATAAAAATATAACCTGTGCCATTATCGGAGGCCCTAAAGCAGTTCCCCAGGAACCACTAATCTCAACAATTGACAGCTCATATGCTTTGGATTGTAAACTGTAATAATTTATGAAATGGAATTAAAGATATATTAAATTGATTAAATGTAAAGAAGTCGCATGTGAGAAGTGGATGAACATCTTTTATTCTACTGCTAAATGAAAGGATAAAATGCTTAAACAAATATACAATCATGATTGGAGATACTAATACTTGTCAATTTTCCAAAAGTTTTAGTACTGATTTGTTTTCACTGCGGCTTTGGTAATGGGGTTTGAGGTGAAAAATATTACATGTGTAACTTTTATATCAATTAGTATAAAATCATAAATATACTAATAAGTCATTTACACGATTCAAATATGATATATACTTATTCATTTTAATGAAATGAAGATGCGAAAGTAACTTTATTATTTTTCTAAGAGATTAGGTTCTAGGAAATTAATGAACCCCAAATAAAAAAAATATGCATTTCTATAAAACATAAGCTTTAAAACCATTTAAATACTACCAATATAACCTCAAATTTGACAGATTATGATGAAATTAGATTCTCATGTTAAATGTTTACATGTGTTTCAGGCAGTTAAAAAAAAAATTATCATTATGATAATTATTTTATCATCAATTATTACTTTAGACAGTGGTAACCAAACTGTAAAGAAGTGTTGATGGCAGCTTTGTTAATTAGTATCCATTTTTGTCAATATAGGTTGTAAATGGTATACATTACAGAAAATATAATTTTGAAATGGATTGAATATATAGATACACACATTAAATTGAAAATTTCATTCACTACTGACTAATTATTCTTTATGGAAGAACTGTGCATATCTTTTTGTATTAGCTTTAAGGTTTATACTTAGGTTTCTTTAATATATAATAATTAATTAAGTAATATATTCCTATTTTCCACATTTTATCATTGATTCTGCAATTAAGCTCTACTCTACCAATATTTTACCTGCTTAATTTCCCAATAGCTCCTGTTTATTCAATTTTTTTATAAATATTATGAAGATTTATATATAATTAACAATAAAACATTAAAAACATAGAGCTCCATTATAGTAATGATAGTATTTAGCTCTACAAACTTTTAGATGTGGTTGTTGATAGCTGTTTTGAATTTCGCCATCTTATGACTATAATGAATCAATATTTTTGGTTAGCCTTGTATACTATGTTTAAGAAAAGATAGACAATATATTGTATTATCTATTCTAGCATCGAAAATTTTATGTATATTTTAAATATTAAATATTTTATTGTGCAAAGAGTTGTTTGAGTTTAAAATCTTTTAAATAATCCAACTGATATCAACTCATTGCCTCATGTTTAAGTCATCATAAAGAATTCATGTAATTACTCATAATTACAAATTTTAATACACTTGTTATGGTGACACAGTAGACATTTGATTACAGGGCGATGTTTTTGTTTTCTGGGACAAAGGCAGATGGCGTTGTTTTTTTCATCCTATGTTATTACTTTAATTCTATGTTCACATTTCTTGTTAATGACGCATCCATTTTAATATGCATATTATTAATATATAATTTAATATACATATAGGATTTCATTCACAGAAACTATGCAGATCCCATAATCAAGGGGATAATGTAATTAGCTGGTTTATTTAATTTTTCAGAACAGCTCTTATTTGATATCAAGTTAAACATAAAATCTTCAATGCTTGAATTGAAGAGACAATTGTTTATCATTTCTTATGCAGTTTATAAAGCTTAAGGCAAATTTAATTTAATCATAGTTTACACTGTGGCAACAGGTAGAATAGCTATTAACTAAAATATTTGAAATATTGTTGAGCTTAATAATTTTACATTAAACGGTAATTAATGGAAATTATGTAAGTAATATTTTTGATAATTACAAAATTTGATAATATTTCCAAACTATTTCAAGCAATTTTTTAAATAATAAAAACACATTTTTTTAGTACTTATTTCCGCAATATATTTTTTGATCAGGACCGGTTTCGCTCATCGCGAGCATTATCAACTGATAGAATACAATTTATAAACAAGTCTATTTATACAAAAAAAAAAAAATTAAGTTGAGTTAAAGGTAGCAGGTGTACAAAACCATGGGTACAAGAACTAGGAAACAACTTACATAAAATCATACAATATTGATACAAATAAAGTAAATTAGTATAAAAATTAAATGTTCACAATCACTTATTAAGAATTACAATTACAATTATGGTAAATCAATAATCCATTAGGAGCTCTAAACAATCAATAAGGAAGTAAGGAGTGGGAAATTTTTAATGACGAAAATAACCCACAATCACTACTTAATGGAACAAAATAAATTAATACATGAGAAGTCGATTAAAGATGAATCAATGAGATGGGAAGATATGGTCAGTCAGGGGCGTTCCAATATTTTCTGTAAAAAAAAATAAAGTAAAGGGAGGCAATATCATTTTTCAAAAAAAAAATATATTTATAGGTCCTAATCAAAAAATATATTGTGGAAATAAGTACTAAAAAAATGTGTTTTTATTATTTAAAATATCATGCCTTTCCATCAAGAAGTGACAGTTAACACCTTAAAAGTATTTCAAGCAACATAATTATATTCTTAAAATCCAATATGTCAAATGGATCCACTTTTACACAAATCTTTTAGTGGCACTGATTCACGATTTATCAAAAGTTACATAACCTAATGTCCCAGTGAACTAAAAAGGCCAATGCGATCAATCAGAATAAGATTAAAACCATGAAGTCATGAGGAAAGACATATTGCTATATTAATGGAGATTGTGGTATTGTTGCAAAGTCCATTAAGTCAACCCACCACTACACCTATCTCTCCTAAATCTTTAAATCTTTCATCTCGCCAATATTTAAAGGTCATTGGGTTGTATGGGACTTTTAGTTCTCAGCTTAATTCAATGTTTCATATTATTTGAAAGAACAATATTATATTTTAACATGGAGTTAATATAATAAAAAACATTATAAATTTTTCATCGAAAATTAATACTTTTTTATGTAATGAAGATTTGTACAATTACAATACCAATGACAGTTCCATTACTAATATTAAATATATATTATTAAACATGTTATTTAAAATGAATACTATTTGGATCTGATATTTAAGTTTATAAATTTGCTATTCCACTTGGTGTTGGAGTATGAATTTAACTTCTAAAAAGTTATCGCTCAGTCCGTTGACGAAACTATTTGGTTTTATAATCAAAAATGATTTTATATAAGCAGACGTAACCTATTCTGGAAATGTTTCATTACATGTAAATATAGAAAAAAAAGTAACAATAGTTAGACAGTATGGACAATTGTGCCCTGCCATGTTCTATTTTTATGCTTATATCTATAATATGTCATGATTGATAATTATAACATATAAAAACATATTTTAGAGTTGTATTTTTACATAATAATAGTAATAGAAAATTCTTTTTATGGAACATTAGGACATAGATAATAGTTATCATTCAATGATCAATTTCAATATAAGTTATATATTTAAGGTATGGCTATTTTATGTTTCCACCACAAAAAGTATGATGACGATGAAAAAAACGATGATTTCAATGTGCCATACAATAAAATATTTAAACAAGCATTTAAACATTTATGATAAGAAATCTGATCAAATAAACAAGAGCCTTATTTTTTTATTTTTACTTTGAATAGCAAAATTGTGTACAAAGTTTATTTGTTCTCTCTCAACTCAACTATTTTAACAAGAAAACTACTCAGTTGATTTTTGAAAATTCAGTGTTGAAATATTTCTTACATAGCTCAGCAAGGAATGACAAATATTCTTAATGCCACATTTTGCTCTGTAACAGTTTTACGGAGGCTTTATATGTTAAAATAATACAGAATGTCAGTAAAAAATAATTTCTTTCATAAGTGTTACAATGAAACTAATTTCACTTAATCAATAATTTTTCAAAACTGTCAATCTGAAGTTGTCTTACTTTTCTTGTAGGCTGCGATAAATTACTTTATATTGTGATTCTTATATAACTATGAATATTTTAAAATTGCAAGTCATTCCAAATAGTTGGTATTTTTAATATAATCAAGAAAATTAATAATGACCTATAATTATGTGGTAATGGTCTAATTGGGATTTATTTATGAAGAAAAGCTAACTGATGTTTTCACTGTATTGAAATTAAAGCTCAAATATTTTCAAATTATTTTGGCTCAGTCATAATAATGAAAATAAATTAGTTTCTCAATTACATGGCATGGTATAACAATGACCAAATTTACATAATTCTATTTTATTTGTTTTATTTTTTTTACCAACTGACTACTAGCATATCAACAGTTGATACTCAAAAATATAAAAGTTTTCACAATTTTTGAATTTTTGTAAGCTAGCTAATTTTCGTGTTAAAATGTAGTCAGATTTGTCTTGAAAACTACTATAAGTTTATTTAACACCAGCACTACTAATTTCAGTTTTGAAGTATTCGGTTTTGGAATATTCTTTATTCAGCTTAGCAGAGAAAATGCTAAATATCTAGGTGTTCAAAAATATCAAATCTATACTACCTTTTGACTGATTGTGGCTGCATGGAGAATTTTTATTTTAAATAAAAGAATACTTGAGTGATTACCTCTTTTTTTTAAAAAAAAATAACATATAAGTCCAAAAAAAACAAACAAATTAAGCAACACTCATCAACTAGAAAATATTATACTTCCGATATGGTCAATTTTACAAAAATGACATTGTTTAGAGATACAACTATCCTACCAATTTGAAATACCTCCTTAATGTATTAATTGTATAAAAAATATTTATTTGCATCTCTTTAGTTTCCAAAGATGAAAACCCCATGCTTTTTTTTGAATTTTAACGTTTTTATCACATGACCATAGATATCTAAAACTACATTATTTTATAAAATAATCCATAACTCTCAAAAAATAGTTTTTTGTATTACTCAAGAAAATTTATGATTTGAACACTGATGATGATTTGTTCTGTAACAAAATACCACCCGATCCCAAATATAATATATGATAATTTATTTTGAAATATAATTTTATTTTTGTACTCAAATATGATGATATAAGTAAGTTTGATTTAATTCTTTACGAAATATTTCTTTAGTTAGAACTTAAACAATATATTTATATATGTATATTAGATTACATACATAATAATATTGCTTCCATAGGAAATAATTAAGATATTGATATAATGTTTGATATTAGTATTGTATATTACATGAATCGTCTTACAAATACAAAAATTATAAAAAAGATAAATCTTTTTGCTTGGGACTCAACAAACAAAATTTGATTACAACATTTTCCAAAATATTGATGCTTTAATACTGTACTGCCAAATGAACATTGATAGTTTTTTGATGTGAATCTTACAGAAAGTTTTTCAAACCAGAGGAGATTGACAAATATCCAATACCTATTAATTTTTCAACAATATAAAATATTGACCGTCAATTTTCCTTATACATTTTTCACACAACTGTTAAAATAAAATGTAAAAAAGTGTTGCTTAACAATATCACAGGCTTAATAACATTTGGATTCATTTTATTGGCATAAATAGTTGTCAATTCACTTTATTTTCAATATGGAGCAAAGTTTAATACCGTTAAATATTAAGTAAGAAAAAATATTTACACTAGGGACTATATTCTTATTAAATTCATTTATATACTGATTTTGTAATAACGATATGCAACTTTAATTAAAATATAATCTCATAATCAATTTCACACTTTAGGACTTTACAATTAGAGGTGGCCATAAAAAATAATCAGTGCAAAACTGTAATGAGGAAATATTATTACATATTAAGTGTACCGCTGAAACCCAAAGGTGTGTCTCATACTTACTATTTATTTATTTACAGATGTTAATGGTGGTGAGAATAAAATAAATTTGATAATTGATAAAACTTATTTCACCTTCAGAGAAAAATTATCACGTATTAAGAATGTTAACATGTTTTTTTTTTTTTTTTAATTTTGGTTGATCATTATTGTTATACAAATCAGTAACAATATTTATTCTGATCTCAATATAGCTATTACACTTGTATATACCAGAGACAATATTTTTTCCTGATTTGTTTATATATGAAAAAATATATTATATAACATATTTTTGTCAATTTGAATACTTCCACACATGAAGATGTCAATAGGCGAAACTCAGATCTGCACAGACATTAGATTCAGAAATGTATTGATTGGATCAAATCTTGTGAAAATCAAAAATTATAAGAGTTTGCTTAGAATTAAGAGTATATTTTGATAATGTGCCATAGTAAAAATGTTTTTTTCACCGTCAAGAATAGTTTTACATTTTTATATAATTAAATAGTTTAAAAGTTGATTGTAGATTTAATTAAATGGATGTAACATGACTGTGATAATTGTTTTTTATCAATATTATTATATTCTCTTGTATGTACATTTTAAATAAACAATTCCTTCAGATAAATAAAAAGTGGTTGTCTCTTACAAACTCTCTATCATATAATATTTAATTTGTATAACTTTTTTAACGGAGCAATCACATCTCATACACGAAACTAATATATTTAAAGAGAACTTGCATACAATAAATTCACAAGGATTTGTTATTTGCAGATACAATAAGTTTGAGGTTATGTTTCATTTTTTCGTACATTGAATATTTTAATTGTGATTAAATTTATGTTTCTTTTCAAGCAATTTATTAGCTGTCATATTGTGTTCTATAATTTGACATAACTTCTCATTCATATTGTTCTATCTGTCATAACAATAACATATTTTTCTTCTTTTCGTTACTTAGGTATACTTAAATATTTGAAAAATGCTGGAGTGTTGCATACACTGTATCCAAAGAAAACATGTATTACACATAATATAATCGAAAAAAACAGTAACAAAAAACCTTGAATAAATCATTTAATTAAATTTTTTAATATGATAACTGTCACTTCTTTATGGTGGTGTATTTTTAAATAATAAAATACAATACAATATTTAGCACTATCTCTACAGTTCTCTATTATTATGATTAGGATCGATTTCATCGAGTATTATCATATGATCTTCATTAGATATAATTGTGGAAATATTACTTAAAATTGCCTTTTTGTAATTTAAATAAATTATATGGTCTTTATAAAATTTACGGAGTCAATCAATTAAATAGTGCAAAAACATTGGAAAACAAATTGTTTACACCCGAAAAGTATGGATATGAAGGCGATATATATATATATAAATACAACGTCCAAAATTTTTTATGTATTTCGTCAAAGTGATAACGATGTTTTGATACTTAAAATTACTCTGCTAATGACATCTAGCAACGTCAAAATAAAGCCACATTAAAAAACATTTTAGCATACGCCGCAAGAGGTCTGAAAATAAAAGTTGTCAGCAAGGGTATGCTTATGCAATTGTAATGCACATCGCCAATGGTTTCCATTTTGGAAATATCTTACATATAATAATAAATGTTGTTTGTTTGCTCGTTCCGTATGCGTTTATAACCGTTAATCCGATTGCAATAAAATTTTGGTAAGTTATTGTACAACCGCTCGAAAAGGTTACTAAATTAGAACAACCATGAAATCAGTATCGGTTTCGCTTATCGCAAATATTATCAACTGATGCCCTGGACTTTATGGATATGCTTCTCAAATGAACAGCTTTATGTCACTTGCTCGAGTGTCGTAAAATCTTCTGATTTATTCCTTTACGCAACAGATGGACAAATGAAAAATATCCTTTATTTAGCTCAATAATTGAAAAAATATTTTATTTACCAAAAATAAGTCCATCTTTAGTATTATTATTTCAATTTAAAATTCTGCCTCATTTATTTCATACAAAAAACACTAAATCAAAAATATTAAGAAATTTTTGTTTGAAACGATAAAAACTATTTATGAAATGTGAATATGATGAATCAGTCAAATAAACATTAATAAAATTACTTGATAATGGTTTGCGTGAAATTTTAACTTCCGTCAAAACATAAAAGGGCAAAAATAACTTTCACCGTTAGATATATTATTATAAATAAATTATAATGATAGATTTGTAATGAAAGGGACTTGAATTAATTGCGTCGGATATGCTAAGAAATCCGTCAAACTTGTTTCATGGAAAATAATGGCGCTTAAAAGAAATACGTCATGTTCACGAGACGAGAATAATTATTATTTTATTAAATATAAATGTATATATATATGAGACTTTCTCCCAATTAATTTTTCCATTTTATGCACTATAACAATATTATCATTGCGTGTCAAATGCTCCGACATTTTTGTGTTTTATCTAAACTTCTAAAACTGTCAAATACGATACAATGGAACCTCGCTTCATATTTATAACAATGGGGTTCTTACAAACGATGGACATTTGTCCTAATGTATTTATAAAGATAGATTACATAACGTACTCCTCTGAATTTTCTGTTTTTTTTTATGACAAGCCTAAAATCCAAATAATTTAAACCAAACGTCAACTTCAAACTTTCATTTGAAATCTATAATAAAGATTGACTATTTATGCTCTTCGACATCCAAGGCCTTCAAGTCTAGCCTTTGGCAGAAGCGTTTTCTTAAATTTCATTTTATTTGACAAATTAAAATAAAAATGTACATACATTTCAAATATATATAATTAAATGTCCTTGAACGCAGCATAATATGAGGTATAAATAAATACGGCCTCTCAAGAAACAGTTATCGATTCTTGGATCAGTTTTCGATATTTTCAATGTAACCTGAATGCCAGTTCGAATGTTTCCGTATATATGTCTGAAGATGCTGAAAGGCGAAAGGTGAGTGATAAAAATATCGAAATGTACGGAGTTGAGCTACTCAAATATTTTTTGAACAATTTCGTTCGTTGGAGCATTTAGTTATCAATGAAATTGTCGTTTTGTAACTAATATATTTAATGAAAATTATTATTATCACTTTGACAGAAACACACTGATTCGGTTGAAACAGTTAAAAGCTTGGAGGCCTTCATCGAAAAAAGAAAATTAATCTATAAATCGTTGTAATTTTTTCATGTCGTCCTAATTTAAACTTTGAATAGGGAAGGTGCTACATAGCCTCACCAAAAGATCGATTTATAATGTAATCCATGATAGAGAAAAGAGTTCGTCAGAATTATACTCACATTTAGGTGACGATGCATGTAAAATAAATATTTGGTGGCATTGACATTTGTTTCCAAAAGCGACTCAACTAAGCTTTATTTTATGCTCTATTTGAGTATTTTAGTAGAATTATCTTTATATGTATATGAAACTATACATTCTTTGCTAATTTTTTAGCACCTAGCGTCCCATAGTTTGAGAGAATTTGTTATTGGAAAAACTGCGATCTCTATAAGCCCTATAATCACAGCGAGAAGATTCGCGATGCTTATCAGCTAACTCTTTCTATATGTACGAAACGAACAGAGATAGAAACAAGGTCATCGCGTGTTCGGACAGATTGCTCGATAAATATATGAAATATGCAACAAAGCAACATTACTCTAAGATTATTTTTTGTTTTCAAATTTTAGAGAAAGTTTATCAACAATTGTGATGACAGTTAGCGAGTGAGACACGTTACCTTCATTATTTAACAGAGGCGGTCAATCGTAATGAAATTATCAAAAAATACTTATTTTTGACAAAGTTCACTGCGTGAATATAGCTTATCGCTCTTTGTTCAAAAAAGAAAAAAATATGGGAGTACTTAACTAAATGTAATAAATATTTATTTATGTTCGTCTTTCCTTTAACGGAGTGACATTGGTAAACTGATTATAAACATTGTTCATTCGGGAAATGAATTGATTATTCGTTCATTTGAGTCGCCATCAACACATAGATTAACGCTTTTGTTTGTCGCCACTCATGTTGTTAAACTATAAACATTAAGTATAATATAAAGTTTGAACATGACAGCGTATTTATCAATCGCGTACTATACGGAACTTTGTCAATGTGATTCGTAATATATCTTCGATTATTAAAACTTGCGGCCATTATCGTGTGGGTAGCGTATCGATATGATTATACAACACTGTTCGCGGGCGACAACTCCAGTTCATAAGTCGTGATCCCACGTGGATTTACACTGAAAACGTTTATTTCAACGGTTTTCCGATTCGCGATTCACTTCAAATATAAGTTTGTTTGATTCGTTCATTTAAAAATTTACATGATATAATAAATAATAAATGGAAGTAGCATTACTTAGACTAATAATATAACAATAAAAAATAATCATAGATAACGTACTAGCTTATAGCATTTTTTGATATAGTTTTTTTTATCAAAGTATTTTACTAAAGTTATCTCTACTAAGATAGATATGAGTGTTACAGAATAAACAAAACGGAATAAACATTAAAAAGGTATATTTTTTTTTTTTTTGTTTATCGACTGATAAAAATAGAAGTTAAATTGTTAAGCATTTACACGTCTTATTTAGAACTTACAATACACATTTTAATGAATAATTGATAAGTTAATTTCGTTAATTATTGACTCACAGACCGTGATGATATCTCCCCTGCTTTATTAAAATCGTATGATTTTATTTTAATAATATGTTGGCTTTTTTTCCGTCTGCAAGTGACACTATGAACATTAGAAAACAATATTCATCTACGTTATTATATATACGTATGTACCATTCGTAGTAGAATTGATTTTCACATAGCGCTATCTGCTTGCATAGTTAGATATTACTAAAAACCAAATGCGGTACTTGCAACTATGTTACAATGGAGTTAGACACTTATTGGTAAATGCCTAATTTCACTTTCGGTTGAATTGAAAATTTGTAATGGTCGTCTAATCTAAAATTGCTCTATAATGTAATGATCTAAACCGAAGCTGGATATACTTTGGTTCATTTTGTTTTTTTAGGCTCGGCATTCTAATTTAATATTGTTTACTGTAAGTAATTTGTGATAAAAAAAATACTACGTAATATTATATATACTAATAATTGATAAAACATTATTAAATCAAACTCATTATAATTCCAATGAGAAATTAAACTAGCGAATAATATGTTCAAATGAAGATTGTAGAAAATTGTAGAAGAGATAGTAGAAGATTGTAGAAAATCAAGGAAACTCATTATGATAATAAACAATTTAATTGTTAATAATGTCGTTTTAATTATATTGATTTACTATTTGGAGAGAGTGGTATGCTAGAAACATTCGCGGGAGTGTACTCAATAATGTTTTAAGGTTTCATATCCATCGGATGAATGGTGTAGTTATGCATAAAGGACAAACACACAAATATAATGATTTTTATATATTAAAAATATAGCGTGATTTATTGTATAATGACACTTTATATTATTCTGCTCAGTAAACATATTACTGATTCATTTTAATATATAAAATATTTAGTGATGGAAAATAATTTTCATGAAAAAATCAGTAGAAAATGAGTTAAAAAGTGCATTTATTTGAAATTTGATTATTTAATGTCTGGATATTCAGCTTTCTTTAAGCGTTGACTCGAAGAAGGGGTATAAGCGAAATGAATTTAACGTTCAAAACGTTATGTCTATTTTTTCCAAATCTTAACCTTTTTACATAATCATTTAATCACATGAAACAAATAATACAAAACTCCGTCTAATAAAAATCACTCATTAGTAGGTTCCTGATTCATATCTGAAAAATTTAATAGAAAATATAAGTATGACATTAAATAATAGATGACACAATATGCCTTACGAATTAAAGTGAATCCAAATATAATTTAAATGAAATAGGATCAAGTCATTGTTTTATAAAATATTTGTAAACTAAAAGTTACGGGTCAAATTTCCGACATTATTTTATGCCAATTAACCCGGCGTCGACGGGAGATTATTGTCGCTCGAGCAACGCGTCGCTATTTCCCTTCCTTCATCGCATTAGCTGTAATCGCGCTGATCGCATCTCATCGCGTCGCGTCTAATCGCGCGACTTCAGTAACGAGCATTATTTATGAAGTCAGCGGAAATATAAAACTATATATCAAACAACGTCCAACTTGCGTCTAGTGCACAGTGGTAGAACATAGAACGTAGAAGACAATTTTATTGAAATATTTATGTGATTTTTTTTTTTGTTATTCTTGTTTGTGGAAAGTGTGAAGAAAATTACAACTTTTGACGCTAGCTTCATTATTTGACCAGAGCCGGTTTCAATGGATCTGTAGAAAACCTTAACATAGTAGTTGATTGGATAAAATATTTAAATTAGTAAAAAATCGTGTTGTATTTTCATAATGAAAAAAAAAATCATTCAATTCAATTCAATTAAGTCTATAAAACTTATTTTCATAAATTTTTCTCCTCACAGTGCATTGAAAGTAAATAAATACTAAACCAATTGTGACTAAAACTTATTTTATTTATAAGATACATATATTTCACACATAAATTATTAGTTAATCACTTTTACAACATATAAAAGATTTATGAAAGGTAACAGCTTAGGTTTAGTCTACTTGTATATATTTGAAAAAAATATGTTGGTCTTGGATTATTGTTATCTACGAGGAATATGTAATTATACCAATGTACGATATATTTAAAAGGCGTCGAAATTGCGACGTACTATTACGGTCCCTCAACATGAAATATATTGCTAAATCGTGAATCGTGAATTCCTTTTTGGGATTTAAGTATAGATAAATTTTTCATGTGCACAATGCATCAACGACACCTTTTGAAAAATTAAGTACGCATGAATATATATCATCAGTGACAATTTTGATTGATATTTCGTTTCCTAATTCTGCTTTAATTATTGAAACAAATAAATCCTAATTTAAATGACCAAATAAATTGATCATAATAAATAATAAAAAAATCAATTTACAAAACTTGATGTTAATTCATTGCTATAAAGTGAATACATTGTAAATGCAACCTTTCACATAAGGGTAAACTGTATCTTTATGTTTACTTATATCATTAACTCAATGAATACCCTAAGTTAAATGCATTAGAACAATTATAAATTAATAGATATCAGCACTCTAATGACATTCTTAATAAGCAAATTAAGATAAATCCATCACCGCTTCTCAAACCATTACGGAAAGTTAATGCATTTTTTTAAATAAATCAACTTAGTACCATGTTAATTTACTTTTATTCCTACTCGATTAAAAATCCCAGTTTAATTCTCATTTCAAGAAATACAAAAAATCAATTTGCGTCATTTAATATTTTATTATCACAATATAAAACTAGGATTTTAAAAAAGAAGGGAAGTATTGTGTACGTTTTCTGAACTACTCTATATATATTAAAAATAAGTAAATGCATGTTTAAAAATTGTTCTGACGAAGGCGTAAGCCGAAATAGCTATCAACTATATACCTTATAAATGTTGTAGAACTAAGAAACATTTCTATTTTTTCACCGTGTTCAATGCGGAAAGCTTTAATTGTGCGTTTTAATTAAAAAAATATTAGCGCTACTAAAAAGTTCTGGTTAAAATTTTTTGAAGAAATCGTCTTCCAATATACTTTTATTGTTACTACGCCATTGAAAGATCAAATGCACGTATATTTTATTTGAGGAAAATCGCATTCTTATTCCTGAAATAGAATAGAGATAAATTCGGAATATAACGGTGGTATTGGTGGAAAGTGAAAACGAAAATCTACATAACACACAAACTTACATAAAGTATTCAAATAGCTTGACCAAAGTCTTGACCAGTGTTACATTACAATTGTACCGAAAAGACAATTTCAAAAATTTTAATAATGAAGATTATCTTAAGAAAAATATTTTGTTATACGTGATTAATTATTTGCAGTACAAATACGAGTGAGTTCACGAAAACGATGTATACATATTCTTTTCGATATATTTTAAATAAAGGGAAGTAATATGGATATCACTTACTCTATGAAAGAATTGGAGTCGTCAATTAATGTAATTGGTTCATTTATGATGGTTTTAATTTGATACCGGAAATGAGTTAACATAAAGTATAACAGTATTTAGACTTGCCATAATGTCATTAGCCAAAAAAGTTTTCTTGTAAGACTTATTGAAATAACAGTAGTAACTTTAATGAATTTTAATAGTACACACTGTAAATTATTCAAAGTTATTATACTTAAACTAAAACGAAACTGCATTTAATCAACACGAATGTCCCACAAACATAATATTGTAATTTAATCCGCTTAAACAGGAATTCAATGAGAATTATGAGTAGATATAGCATTTAACATACCGTGCTAAAGACAACTGATAGATGCGATCTAAATGCCCTCGGCGCCACTGGTCTAGTCTACAAGTCTAGAATATTGATAAAAATAATAGCATAATATGTTATATGTCAGATAGGTTGTCACCACACGCACCACTGATCCATTGACGCGTGCCACTAAGTATTTTTCTATTGGACTTCCCTTACGCTAAATATAAGTATGCATTATCTTCTCCGTACAGTGGAGGATCAAAGCTTAAGAATAGATTTAAAAAAGTGTATATATATATATATATATGTATATAAACGACATGGTGCTTCAAGATGTCAATGCTAATGATTCTGACGGAAAGATGTGCGGAAAGAAGAAATAACTACGATTAACGAAACTGGTGATTTATACTTTTTCCTAGAATAAAAAGTAAAAGAATACACTTTTTCCATAAATTTTAACATCAATTTTATGGTATCATTTATGACTTTTTTAAAAATTCGATGTCAAATTGTTCTGTATTTAAGCAGCTGCAACAAACTATTTGCTTACTTTAATACGCGTCTCTAAATACAGAAAAAATCCACATTGAAAAACATATTTAAAATCAAAACCAATTACGCATAGTTTTTACACTTTTATAACAATTTGATTTTAAGAATTAGTGGACTCAGGAAGGTTTTGATAGTGCTTAATTTGTGTGGAAGAGCTGAAATAAATGAAGAGAATGATTGCACAATGTCTTATCTAAAATATTGCAATCCGGTATAAAATATTAAATGTGTGAATGCTCCTCAACTCTTATTAAGATTATTTTTAGATTTTATTCGCGACTGTACGATCCTTTCAATCTTTATAAATATGAGATGGCAGTGTATAGAAGAGTTAACATACGCATTCTAATTGCATTTGATCAAAGTCCACGACATGGAAAACTCAGAATGCGGACTCGAATCGAATACCTGCGGTTTGCTATTATTATAATGCACCGTCAGACAGGTCGGCTTGTGTGCATCTCGCTTAACCAATTGATTGACAGATAACGTCGACTGGTTTATTGCTAGTGGGTCGAGTTCGAGTGCATATTGTGATAGTTGTGAGGATTTTTAATACTAGTATGAGCTGCTACTGTATGAAGGTGAATAAAGTTCAGTGATTTTAAATTCCAAGGCTCAGTAAGTTTGAACTGTTACCACTTTGTACGATTCCACATGTTTTGTCACTAACGAGCCGGGTTTCACCTTTCGGCATCGTCAGGCATTGTATCACACGGATGCAACAGAACTGACGTAAAATAAGCAGTTAGCATCATATATATCAACGTTATCAATTACAGGAAAACACTTACCCCTAAGCAAGCAGTAAATTACAGCTAAAAAAAATTTAACGATATCAATCTAATAATAATTAACACAATTGCCTGTGATAATTTTCATTAACGATCTTGCTAATGAGTCATTCTTGAAAGGGGGTTTTCAAAAATATAAATGGTTTTTTTTCTTTCATACAGAGAATATCTACTATCAAATATCTAGTGATGAAACATAAGAATTTACGTCATGAGATTGTCGATTCATTAAGCCGATCTCATGTAAAGGGTACAACAAGCGGGAGTTGGGAAGATTGAGTTGATCATTGAGAATGAAGTTTGAATTTAATAACTGGCCTCTATTAATTTCTAGAATCTCTTGATAAAACCATTTATGGTCCCCCGTGTTATGATGCAACATTTTTAAAGAATTTTAATTGCTTGCCCTTCTTTATTCACCTCTGCTTTTCCGACCCTTTAATTGTATACGCAACCACATGTTACAGTGATGTAAAAAATCCATAAGCATATTACATATATGCGGAACTCTAGTACCTTTATTATCCTGTTTCCGTGACAATTTGGCTCTTTTAACTTGACAAACTGCCAACCCTTGTCTTAAGCTAATAAGCTCTTTCTCTCCCTCATGCATTGATTAACACTCCATTTTTAGTTCAAAGAAATACTTTAAATTCAGCACAATTATTTTTTTCTCTGGCGCTTCACTCCGGGTTAAGCTGCGGCCACCAAAGTACAAAGACTATGATCAACAATTATTATAAACTAATTAAAAAATATTCAAAAAGTATAGTAGTACACATGAGAACTTTACCTAAGTTTACTACGTATTACAAACACTGGATAATTACATAACTGATAATAGATAGCTACTTAGAGATAAGAAATGGAAGAATGTAAAAGTCGTGACGCTGAAGTGAAGAAAGGTGGACAATGAATGAATGCCGTGTTTTCGTTACTTAATTTAACTGTTTGCCATTTGCGATATTTATATTATTAATTATTGGCTCTACACACACAGATTCAAACCTTTCACGTAAATCCTTTTAGGACCATAACTGCCATAAGCTTATGTATCTTACTCTATGAACGGTCCAACGCCTTCGATTTCATTCGATTTTTTTAAATTATTTTTCCATGGTATGCTTCTAGAAACTTTTTTGACATAGTTAGGGAAAATAGTTCACGATATAGCATCCCAAAATAGTGTTATAATACATTAATATATACACTTGTGAATAGCTATTCTGTTACCATTTTTGTCCTTCGTTTAAAATAATTAGTGAGTTCCAAAAACAGTTCTGCAATCAGTTTGTATCCAAAAATTCTACCTGACGTAGTACTCATATCGTTTACCGTGGTCAAGTAGTAATTATAATGAGAATAATAACCAAGAATTCATGCCTGAGCAGACATTTGCATAAATTGATTGTTCTTCTTGTTTTCCAACTATATTCACTGTCTATGTGGAGCATATAATCTCTAAGCAGTGTCTCCGTGATTTTGTGGTACCCTGATACCATGATATGACAGAATCCCTCATTTCCTTCGAGTACATCGTATGAACAGCATCGGATGATCGGCTTGGAATCCCACTAATCGTAATAAATAGCAGGCAGAATTGAAGATTCATTCATCAACGTTTCCCCACGACTATTGAAGTAAAATGTGTATGCTTTGTACGTTCTCCAAATTCCTAACGAAGAATCCATCCAACCACAAATATTCGACGCAAGCATCCATTCTTGAATCTTAGTAAACACTTTTTCTGAATCTTCGTCAGCTTTCATGATTTGCTACGATGTATTCATCAGTATCTATCGAGTAAATGTATTTTTTCAAATATAGATATAAGAAGTTATTATAGCTTGAACAAGATCACATGTGATTATGAGCGGGATGACAAATCTATTGAGGAAATATTAGTGACGAAAGAGGAATAGTGGTTGAATTGAGTGTGTACAATTCTGAATGGAGTATTAAATGTTCAACGAAAACGAAGCAATAGTTGTAATGGGACCATATTACATCATTTAGCAAATATATTCAGGACAACGATAGATTGGACGACGATAAACAGGGATTATGTATCATTGTTCGTATAGGTCCTTAGTCGGGACTCCACTGGAAACGGTTGTTGAACCCAATGGAAAAATGTCACTCAGTATGGCTTTGTGTACTATTTATTGCGCAACAGGGGTTTGCGCCGGCAATCACTCTTACGGGCACGTGCGCCGATTAATCGTTTCTACATTGTGAAGTGTGGACACGCCTTTACGTTGGTTCGAATTGCTATGGTCACCTTTATAACAAGTAAATAAACAATCTTGCTGTAATTGCAACGAATTATGTAATTTCGGATCCTAAGCAAAACCTTAACAAAGTGATTTATCTGTGTTCAATAGATTTTAGTATATCGACTTTTAATATACACTAATAAACGGTTATATTGAATTGGAATGGTACCTAAAATATCGCCCAGCAAAAAATAAACTAGAGATATTTCAATTGTCAGTTATGCAATAAGTTTTTTCTTTTTTGCTCAAAAATAACTAACCAAATAAATTTAATAGATTTTCAAATAGAATGTTTCAGTTCTTTATTATTGTTCATTTTATGTATTTAGTGTATGCACTCCTATTGGAATGTTTACACAGTTTTTGTTTGTAAATGACATGAAGTAAAATGAGTCAGTTATTCTTTGTTTTTAAAAGGATAAAGAATTAATGATAAGATTAAATTATAGTGATTAGATACTGGATAACATCTATGTTTACGCCCAGGGCGTATGATTAATGGACGGGAAGAAAAAGTCAAGAACATTAAATGTTAAACAAAAATTAAATGGTCGTATATATAAAAAAATTTTCAACAATGATTCGATTTTCGTATGAAATGCATAAGAAAAGGAAAACAGTTTTGATTCAAATATAGAATATCTAAGAAACATTTAATGTGTATTGTTTTTACCAAATATACGAATCATCAAAACTCAAAATAGTATTTGAAAATTTTAGAGGGATATTTTATGAGAAGCACAAAAAATAATTCATACACTATGCGACTATGTAATATGATGTTTTCTTTTAAATGAACTATGGCATATGAACATTTCAAAAGATTCAAATGTAAATAAGTTTACATAGGTTATGTTATGTTCATTGTTTTCTGTATGTAACTTTTGACGTAATGTTATTTGTAAAATAAATATGTCAAATTGTGTATATGTACAATAGGTTACGGTGTTTCGTTTGTGTTAGGGTTAGGTCATGTGTACGGTATTGAGGTGTCACGATCGTAGAAAAAATTCACATCAAGAAAGCTAGTCGGCAGAAATAAAGTGTCAATAGACCGCGTACAGGATATATAGATAATAAATAACTGTTGAATGATTTAAAATTATAAAGTAATGGACAGAAAATATTTGAATTTGAAATCGCTTGAGGTGGGTTACAAAAGAATATGGATCATTACAAACTTTTCCATTTGATAGCATAGTTTTAAAAAAACTAATGAATAATATATTCAGAGATACAAACTGTTACATTGTGATATCTTATTCGCATTTTTGTCTCGAGACTTTTCATTAGAAATAGTTTTAAGTCATTTTTGTTAAATTTACACGTTATATGCATTCTTGGAAGAAAATCCTACAGGAGGTGGGTACTTCATGATTGCATGCTGCCACCAATACTTGGGAATTTCATATCAAGATGGATGTATTTTCTATCTATATATTCTAGTGTAGACATAGGACAATACGGCTCAAATAACTACATGTGGCCCTTCATTGGGCAAAGTGCGGCTCCCAATAATAACTAATAAAAATATACGTCACTTTTAAAGTATTAGCTGTCACTTCTTGATGGAAAGGCACGATATGTTAAATAATAAAAACATAGTTTTTTTGTACTATTTCCACAATATATTTTATGAACATAATGCTTGCGATGAGCGAAATCGGTCCTGATCATAATATATCAAATATGATGACATTAATATATCAATATCTCACGGTGAAAAAAATAGCAATGTATTTTAGTTCTACAATTATTTTTTTCACCGTGTTATAATGGAGTTCTACCAAGAAAATGTCAATTCAATCAATATATCAATATTTGGTGCCTTACCTAATGAGAATTATTTTTTAATTTATAAAAAATCACTAAATTTGCTGTATCACCTTTATTCGAAATTAAGACAGTCAAGTTTTTGCATTAACCATACATTTGGGTATCTAATATATAGAATATTATCAGCCATCGCAAAATTACACTATTCTGAGTGATTATGGTATTGAAAATTAACAATGTAATAAAAAAATCTCCTTAAGGATTGTAAAATATTAAAAAAAAGATACAATTTGAAACTTATATCAGTTTTGCTCAGACTTTTGACCATTGTGAATAAGTGCGTAAGCGATTAACATCTTTGCTTATATCGGTCAAGAGTTCGTTGAACTTCGCAAACGACCTTCGCCGTACAAAAATTACAACATAATAAAACAACACTCCCATCGACGATTCCGTACGTACATTCGATGAGAATGCGATTCGTAAAATTGGCGTAATTAATAATATTACCGAAACGTCATCAGATATACCGTTAATTTGGTAAAGGAAATATAAAATGGCGATCGAAAAAAATTGTAATAATTTGTTAACTGACAGATATATACACTATTAAGATAGGCATGTAATATATGCAAATATTTAGTATCCTGGTTAATTAATTGAATATTTCCAATTTTATGGTTTTATAATTAGAATTTGAAACATTCATTTTTACTTTTTATACAAAAACGTTTCAAACAACTTCCATCCAAATATATATTTTGAAATTATATTTTTGATTCTTGACGTGAACTAATAACCTAAAAGTTAAACTATATAAAAATAAACAATCAAAAGTTAGTTCAGTTGTCAGTATGAGTTGGCGACCTCCAAAAGACTCGTCGCGACCCTCTTGGGGGACGCGACCCATAGGTTGGGAGCCGTTGGTCTATAGAATAACATAACATAATAATTAACAGAACAAAAATCAATATTAAACAAAAAAATTAAATATCAGAAGTTTCCATACTACAGATATCTGATTTATTCAAATTACTGAAAATTTTACGAAGAGTTTATTGTAAGAACAAACATTTAATATCTTATATTATGACGACTTCTCAATAGTTACATTGTTTTTCAGTTTTTCTGATTCTCATTTATGATATATTGACTCTTGAATTATTATTATTGGAGTTTATTCAAATTTTTAAGCCGGGGGGGGGGTTAGACCAGCACGCATATTTATCAAAATTACTAAAAAAAGATTCTTAAAAATAAATCAAAGCACAATTTTATGAACTATTAGTTGCAATCCTACGCTGACTAGGTGATATTTATTCCCATGTTTCAACGACATCTCTTGAAATCGTAATTATTTGGTAAAGAATCACAAGTAGCGAACTATTATTTTCTATATCGTTTAGCTTTAATTGATTGAAAAAAGGATAACAATACGAAATAAATGCATTTTTTATATAACGTACGCAATTTTGTTTACCATTTATAGAGCTATGTTTGGTTATCAAAAGGTTTTAATTAATAATTATTTTCTGAAAGGTTAAAAACTCTTCTTTCACTTCACCAACGCTCAATCATCACAGGGTATTAAATTTTCGTAGCACACACTCGATCTAGAGCAGTGGTTCTCATGTGCGGCCTCCAGAGAATTTTGATGCGGCCACCAACAGTTTTATAGTTAATATTGATATTTAAAAAAATGTGTTTTAACAAATGAATTTTAAAATTATTATTATTTTAAAATTGATTGAATAAACCTGACTTATCCAGAAAATGACCATTTTAATAATAAAACTGTTCAAAAATATTGTTCGGTGTTATACGCTGACCATGAATCAAGTCAAAATAAAAAAATGGCAATTTATTAATTTTGTCGATTTTAAAGATCATTCAGTGTAATGCACTATATAAAAAATAAATAACGAAACTATTTTTATCACATTTGGTACGGTCACGAGACATTTCCATAGGACAGCTGGTGTTTATAATGCGGCCACAGTGAAATTTCACGTGAGAGCAACTGATCTAGAGTCCTTGCTAGGCACGCATACCACAGAAGAGTAGTGCTAAATGCGATCAAAAATTTAAATTTGTATTTTAGGATAAGCTACCCAAAACTTGACTGTTATGAAAGTAAATTTGAATTACTACATTACTGACTAAAATGTGAATCTACTAGCTCTCCGTAAAATGTGACATAGAAAATTGCCTTTGTAGCCTGAATGGAAAATCTTGGAGATTGTAAAAGAGCTTCGCTTTATATTGCTGAAGTTACCTTTTGCGAAATGACCCAATAAAATGAATATCACTGTGAATGTAAGGCAATGCTCCAAAACAGAACTGAATAATGTATTTGGATATGGTTACATACATGTAAACAGTGAACAGTGTGTAAGGAAGGTGAGGTTAATGAACTCGAAGGCCGAGTGACAGCCTCCAATGCCTCTCCCCTTCAAACCACAAGCCAATCCGTTGTGCATACACTAGGATCAGTGGTAAAAAACCTTCGTATGAATATACGTTGTTTCATAACTAATGAAATTTCAGTGTCAAGACGTATAAAAATACAAGAGGTAAAATTACATATAGAAAATCATTCAACAGTTAAAAAAAAACAGATTCACAATTTGCTAATCACGTTATCAAGGAATCGCATAATAGAAATTCAAACTCAGCGCCTAAGTGTTTGCATCTTTGTAATAAAGGTCACAAGATGACGGCTTTATAACAGCTAGAAATCAATAGATATCAACTATCACAAAGGGTTCTTAACAAACAAACTAATATATGCCAATCGCCATTGCTCAACCCTCTGCAGGGGGCTGTTTTATTTTGATAATATATCATATCCGTGATATATGTAAACTTATTGATATAGCCGCCTTTTTAATTTCATTTACAATTTTTAGTTTTATTGCGAGCAATAAACAAGCTAGGTCGTTAAAACAGGAGAGAAGGTGTATTGTGTACCTTTTCTACACATATAAGTATATATATATAGATAAGCAAATGTTCGTTTAAGCAAATAATAAGATATAGCTATCAACTGTATCTTAAAAAAATAATTTTGTAGAACTAAAATACATTGCTATTTTTTTCACCGTGACATATGGAAGAATTATTTTCAATAAATGGTACATTTTAAAGCATGGATTCGATCCCAAGAACACCGCAAAGAAAATTATAAATTTTTAGAGTAATGATTGTTGGTCTGCCGGAGAGATATTCTATCACTACTCTTCTTAACCACATGAGTGTTGTTATCAGTACTGTGAGCCAGAGTCGTGAAAAACGAGCGACTTACTTTTTCGATTGCACGATTTTGAAAAATATCTCAATGAAAAATTTCACCGGATTGGTTGGTTGATCCTTAATTTAATACACATACATAGGAAAGGTAGGAAAAAAATTACAAAATTAAACATTTTTTAGTCGTAGCCATGTTGTTGGTCAATGTCGGAATCGGAGTGTATCGTAGTGTTCAAGCGATAAAGCAACAAGAATATTATTTCTAACTGTTAATCTTTTATTGTTTTATGATAACAATATTTAAACCTCGTATAGCTTAAATACTATTTCCTTTAGTTGAGAAAAAGGTAGATCGGGGCCTGTAAGTTAATATAATATTTAATTTGAATAAAAATTTCACAGATGTGGAAAATTGGTTTCTGTGAAACAATAAAAGAATTGCTATTGTTTTTCTAAACAGAACCGCTGAATTTATCGGAAAAGATCAATAATGTGCTTCAAATCAAGTTAGTATAAAATTTATTACAGTGCGTTCATAAAATTCCAGGGTTGACTCGTTCACTAATTAGTATGACATTCATTAAAACCAATATTCGTCGTCATGACTGCAATAATTTATGCATTTAATATAATATTGTTGCCGATAACTGTTTTAATGCATCCCGTATAATCGCCACACGACGCAGTATATATGTACGTAAGACGATGATGAAACAACAGTTGTTGCATTTTTGTCCATTACGGTGATTCTTGATTCTTTAGGTCACATTTGGGAACCAGTTGTACACATGGTTCTAAAAAAATAACCGCGTGGCTATCATATATTATAATAAAATAATATGAATGAAATTTTTGACCTAGCTATCGCGCCATCAATAAATATAAAAAAATATGTTTCGTCCCACAATATATTTGGAGGCACCATAACAAGACTATTATTTAAAAAATATAGAAATTCTTTGAAGCTTAGATCTGCAATGTAAATTATTTTGATTAAAATCGTAATTAAACTTATGAATTAAAAGAAATCAATCTATATTTAATAATACATATACACTATACCGGAAACTTAATTAAAATTCTTAGATACTGCCATCTTGTTTAAAGAATGCGTTCTCACAAGTTCATAATTTTACTTCAACCTTTAACCGTTTAAATAAACTAACAAAAAAAAACATTTTTTTTCTTATACAAAAACTATTCATATTTCACAGTTTTATATTAAAAATGTGTTTACATCGTTAGTTTGAATAATATATACATATAAAAATATTTTAAAACAAATATGAATAAATAGTAACATTAATATTCAATCAGTTGCTATCTGAAAACATCCTTTTAAGAGGTAAATTTATTTGATGTTTCTATGTTTGCTGTAATAATAAAAGGATTATAGCATTCGTCCAAAATTAGTCAATTCGAATAAATGTCGCTGATTGTTCTTCTGGTGAAAATATCTATAATAAACCAATCAATTTATGATTTTTGTGTATTCATTTTTAATTATTAAATCGCGCAGGCATTAATAAAAACTATTTGAAACTTTTTGACTTTGATGGAAATAGAAGGTAAAATATGTACGTATATTGGCATGGGTTCAGTAGCTTGATTTTTTGCTGAAAATATTTTTTCCAAAGTTTGTGTCAATTAGTTTATGAATAAATCATATTTGAGACAAATTTACAGGTGCACATTTCGATTTTTTTCCATCTGTAGATACTTTTTTATAATGCCATGAAAAGTTTTGGGTATAATATACTAAAATTAAATAGGTAATGTAATTTAAATAAGAATCAGTTAAATATTTTTCGCATAATTGTTACTTGAAGAAAAAAGGTCCCACAGTAATTGCATTGATGCCATGGCCAACTGAATTGGCAACAGTAAAAATTGTTTTAAATATATATTATGTAAAGGCAGTGGTGGGTTTTTTTTTTCAAGAATTTTACTATCGTACGACGTGCAACGCATTTTTTGAGACCTTTTCGTTATAGACAAGAAGTTTATACAAAAATAATTGTAAAATATATTTATAAACATACAAGGACAGATTTGTGATCAGTTTAAAATTGTGAAATTAGGTACAAATTTAAGAATTTCTTTCCATATTGAAAGCCTTTGCCTAGTTTGAAACCCTTACGGTTTTCTTGGTCCATTCTCTACCGTAAAAAATAATTAAGATTGCTTTCAACATTTTTATATATTGCGATATAAAAACGAGTTTCAAACAATATCGATGTTTAACCGTTTACCTTCACGCATTAATGCTATAATAATGTATTTGATGATTAAGTCCTCAGTAAATTTTCTAAATTACCTTCATAGACAGCTTTTAATAATTGTCTACTGAACGAAACAACTCAGCTTTATTATTCACTATTGTTATTGTCAAGTTACTTATTGAGCTTTTGCTAAATATCTTTCACATGTTCTAGGAAGTAAAAACGGTTATTTTGCTTGATTGAACTTTGCGAAAATATAATTTGAAATGTGTTTTGTTTCAAATACTTACCAAAAATCTTTTATAATTGCTTGGCTTCCTGTAAAATATTGATAAAAAGTAGCTATTTCTTTTAATTATAGTACTTAATTAAGAATGTAATTTAAATAAAATATTTACTTTGATGGCGACATTTCTCACATATTAATTTGTGTGTTTGCAGTTTACATTGATTATGAATTTTTAATTACTAGTATCAAATCTTGTTAAATTTAAATTCAACGATAGTAAAGCAAAGCTGTGAGAACTTAATCTTGTCATAAGTTTTAGAAGTCATAATGCGTGAATAATTTTAATGATGAAAAGAATGTTTAAAAAACAAATTAATTAGGCTTATTCTTCTTCTCATAATAGCCGTTTCATTAATGACATTTTAATCTGGCAAAAGCAGCATGTTCTTATATCTTAATTGCAACGATTTAAATAATTTTATGAAACAAAATTGTTTTGATAAAATATACCAAAAACATATCCGTTATCTAGATTCTAAAAAAATCGTTACAATCATGTTAATAAAATAAAAATAAAAATTGATTGTTTTATCTGACATTAATTAAAGAACGATTCTTAACAAAAATATCTGCTATAATAATTGATATCAAGCCTAAATTTTAGATATCGTTTTTACATTTTTTTAAATGTCAAAAAGTTACATTATACCATGACAATGGAAAGGCGGTGATTTTTATCAATATATTTAAGCTCCGTATTTAGTTAGAAGTCTAAAATGGCTTGAAAACCTCATTAAAAAATTTAATGGTTTACTAATTTGGTGTAACGTATGTAATATTATATTTATACATCACAATATTCTTGTCTGATTGTTCGACACATTAACCTTTCCATACATATACAATATATATATATATTTAAATATATTATATTAATCAAAGAATGTGTTTCTGTTTTGTTCTTTATGCATTATTACACCATACATCTGATCGATATGAAACTTTTCAAATTTATTGAGTACACTTCCGCGAAGGTTTCTGGCATTGCAACCCCCTAAAAAATCGATATATAATCTTATCTATGTTATTACAATTTACATTTATTAACACAATTGAAAATTGATTATTATTATTATAACGAGTTTCCTTGAATGTTCGTACTCTGAGATAACAGCAACCCGCGAAGGGCATTTTGTGCAACTGGCACTAAACTAAATACAGAAGAAACTGATAAATATAACTAAGGCTTTCGCTTAAAGCGTCACGTGTTTAAAATTCTAGTTAATTTCGTCAAATATTCCTGGGATCTTTTGGATGATTTGATCACATTAAAACGCAGGATTAATTGTCAAATTTATACCACTTCTTATAACCAAACAGTACGCCACTGCCATAGTGACAAATCAACAATGGCGACCCATTTACGACAGGTAAACATAACTTCGCAATTGGTAATTTAATTGTTGTATGCAAATTTGCCAAAGAAAAATACTTCATTGTTAAAAATTTCAACCTTTGGTTTTTGTAACCGCTAACTAACTGCGCATTCTTTCGTTTACCTTGATAAATCAATTTGGAAATATAAAGTCATAACAATTATTGTGAATGAATTTTTCAAATTTAATTGATTACATAACTCGTAATTTACATAATAACAAAGTCAGCAATTTAATATAGCATTAACAATAGGTCCATATTATTATTAATAATAGTTTTGTAACAACGAAATGACTATATATTTATTTTTTTATATGAAAGAAAATATTCTATCACGGCTGTAAAATTGGAGTCGTGATATATGAAAATATAAGTGAGAGATATCTCTGAAAGGGTGTAAATTATTTATTTAAAAATTGAAAATTAAATAAGACAATCATTTAATAAGTAAGCCACGTCCGATTCTAATATGGGAAATATAGCCTTCTTATCAAGTTTGTTTACGCAAGATAATATAAGCCTTCTAGGAAAACTACTTTTAATTCAATTTCTGAATATTGATTTATTTGGAAGAGAGTAAGAAATGAACGAATGGGATAGGACATGACTACCGACTAACTTATCGCTTTCAATTCTGCCCTCTTTCCACGAATCGGATGGATTTGTGGGAAATGTAGGTGTCTGAGATTTGAAAAAAATCAACTCACATTAATAAATATAATATAATGTATACACACTTACATAAATTAGTATATAATATATAATAGTGTTTGGTTATAGATGATTTAAAATTTTTTCTAAGACCTAAATCATTAACCTGATTCGATAATATATGTGGTGACAGTATCACCCATCATTTTTGCTCTATACTATCACTCTCACTTTTAATGTGTTAACTGTCACTTGTTGATGGAAAAGCAAGATATTTTAAATAATAAAACATGTTTTATTATTATTTCGACAATATATAATATGTTATATGATCAGGACCGGTTTTGCTCATTGCGATAAAAAATTTGCCCTTAAAATGTTGGGCGTCTGCAATTTTATAAAAAAAGGGTTTTTTGTGAAGGCCTTCGCAATCATTTTTTAAATACTGTTGCGTAGGTTCGAAATATTCAGTGTAAGCTCGTACTAAAAAGGCCTTGTGATATCAGACATATTCAGTTACGATCACTTCAAACTTTCCACAAACCGAATAGTGACACTGATATGCTCTATGGTTACATAATTTGTTTCTGTTCGTTTAAATAGTGTTAATTTATTTTATGTACATCGTACGTGTTATAATGTTGTGACAAATCTCTACTGTGACTAAAGCTATTTTTCAACATTTCGTCGCCGTGCATTAAAAAATAAAGCCTTCGCAACAAATTGTCCATAAGTAATTGAAGCGATGTGAAGACTGCAAATGTGTCATTAAAGATGTGGATTTGCCACGCATCAGGGAGTGCAGAGGCTCGCAATACAATACTGTTGGCCAACATCGACCGCAGACTGTTAACATGCGCAACGTCGTTATCTGTGGTCATTTCACGCAAGGTTGTTTACCCATCGTTGTGCCATTCTTGGCCAAATAATTGGATCATAGATATACATTTTTAGTATAGTCAAAAGTTTACTTGCAATTCATAACTATTGTATCACCGCATTTTTTAAATAAGTGTATAGTTTACCTTTCAAAACTCGTTACATACAAAATTGAGTAACTTCATACCAAAATCAGAAAGCTGAAAAAAATCTTTAAAGATATTAAACAAATAACGTATTTACTGACACATGGAAAGTAAAAAAAGGCATTAAATCTTTCTTTGAAAAACAAATAACAAAATTTTTGGTAAGCCTTACTTATTGTTCATGGGGAGGAAGCGTTTCATACGGAATAAGGCATTCATTTTCCTGATTTCAAATAAGACCACACTCTAGAAACTACCGAAAGATTTACTTTTTTATATCAATGATAAATTTTTTCTCCATCACGTTGGACCTGTCATGCCTTGAAGAAGGTTCTATAATTTCTATTGAAATGATCGTGAAAAAGCTTTGTTGATATTATTATATATTTTTAAATGCAATAAAGTTCAATATAAGATGATACTTTCGAAATATATATGTACTCATTCGTTTATATGTCATATAGATGCTCTCAAATTTAGCGCAGTAAAGATACTGTGTCATTCAAATAGTATCTACAAATATAATATTATATGAAGAAGTGATATTTCGAATATTTATTCATACGCACAAATGGCCCAACACTAAATTAAATTTAGTCTTGTTTAGTAACAATCACATACTCTACTTTCATTCGCACAAGTAATGTGGAAAAAATAAAATTTATTTTACATGGTTCTTGGAGACCTATAATACTTCTTTAAACTATTTCTCCGTGGAAAAATACATATTCTTTATACTATTTTTATAGTTAAAGAGAAAGGTTTTGTATTACAAAATAAATACTATATTTACATTACTATTGAGTTTTAAAAACATCTTTTATAATAAATAAATTAATATCATTTTTCACATAAACTTTTTTATATTTTAGTTTGGCCAGTTGGATTTACACATCCCCGCTCAATATAATCTAATTGAGTATGACGCGTTATATAGTATAGTATTGCTAAGCATTTTAGTTACAACTATCTTTGCATTGAAAAGTGTTTTGGGAACTACAAAGTGAAAACAATGGTGGTGATATAAAGTAAAGTACTACATAATTCATGACAAGAAGTACTTCATATAATTCTCAGCGATTTGCGCGGCGTCTTCAAAGATTATTTTGAACTTTGCGATACAATAAAAACTATGCACAGTTAGTTTTTATTTGAAGTTGCGCAATGGTTCATTAGATAAGTCGATTATTCATTTTCCTCTTTACTTTTTTTTTACAACTAGTAAACAAAAAGAAAAGTAAAAATTAAGCTTTAAAATACAATAAATTCAATTCGCACATTACAAATATTCACATATACATATTATATATACAATATTATTCCAGATATTTTTAACTTAACTATTTCATCAAAAATCACAAAAATTATTTGTATATATAATATTATAAATTATACTATCACAAAATCAGTTTTTTACACGAGCACCTAATGGGAACATCTCAAAAGACGTTTCTTTATAATAAATTTTTGTAACCAAGTCACTCATCTTCTCTCTTAGAAAAGGGTAAAAGAGATGAATTGATCAAGAAAAGATCTAGAAGTTATCTAGCTGCTCTTTCAGGTTTCAGTTGATGTATATATATAATATATGAAAATTTAAATTTACTATTTTGTTAAACTTGACACTGATAACCTATCGAATCCTTAAAGGTTATATTGACAGAATATTTTTTTAAATATTGATTTATCATTTAAGGCTATTTTTATTCTTGCTTATCACACAATTAGCCACTCCTTTGTATATGGAAAACTCAACAAAGCGTCTTTTATCTCTGAATACAAAATGTTTTGTTGCTTCAGAAAAGGGCATAAACCTTCAAATTATTTACCGTAAAGATATAAAAAAAGATACGGTATATTGATAGGAGGCTTTTGACCTCTGCTGAATAAAGTTCACATCTTGACCTTTCCATTGATATAAACAAATAACCAAAATTACCTTTCCACGAAGAATTTATTTATTCATGCACCTTGCAAGGTTTCAGACAATTTTATTTTACATTGAATTAACATGCCGGACTTATCATTTTTATTCATCTCCACTTGTTTCATTGCAATATGCAACTTTGAATGAAATTAAATATACTAATTTTCGTAATATTGTATTTTGACCTTTGAAGAGTTATAGTGACCTTTATAGCCAAAGAAATATGATAGTAAATTCATTTTTTTATGGATATTATGTGGTATATTATTTAATATTTATATTGCTTTTTTTAATAAAATAATTTACATCTTATAAAAGAAAAATAAAACGATTTTATCTTTTTATATAAGATATAGCGTAACCATATCACACGGTGAAAAAAATAGCAATGTATTTTAGTTCTACAAAATTATTTTTTTAAATATAGTTGATAGCTATTTCGACTCACGCCATCGTCAGAACTATGCTTAATCGAACATTATACATAGAAAAGGTACACAATACATCTTCTCTCCTGTTCTAACGACTTAACTTGTTTCTTGTTCGCAATAAAACTAAAAATTGTAAATGAAACTAAAAAAGCGGATATATCAATAAGTTTACATATGGCACAGAAATGGTCTATTAGAGAAACTAAGAAACACCCCGCAGCGGGTTAAGTAATGGTGATAGACATATCTTAGTTTGTTCGAAAGGATCGTTTGTGATAGTTGATGTCTATTGATTTCCAGCTGTTCCAAAGCCGTCATCCTTCGACCCTTACTACAAAGTTGCAAACACTTAGGCGCTGAGTTTGAATGAATATTATGTAATAACGTAATATAATTTATAACGTAATTAGCGAATTGTGAATCTCATATCCGCTATTTTTATATTGAAAAAAGTAGTCACATATTTTTATCGTATATCAAGAAATACAATGCAATTTTATTTTATTCAACATCGAATAGAAAAAATTATTCCCAATGAGTATTTTGTCAAGGTAGGTACATAAAAATTATTTTTTTATTATTATGATAATAATAATAAAAAAATAATTTTTGCTCCAAATATGGTGCCATAAACCTCTAATACCTAAAAATTCGATAATTATTAAACTATCATGTTATACTAGTGTGTGCAAAATCTTATTTTTATATTGATAAATTGTGTGTGATTTGTGAAAAATATATAAAATTATGACGACATTATTAAATAAAATAAAAAAAAAAAAAAATTGTTCGAAGTACTAACTCAAAGAGCACTAATCGTATGTGGATATATAAAAAAAATCTTGGCACATTGACGTTATAACAGTTAAAAAAAAACTACGAATTAAATAAAGTGAAATTAAATCTTAAGCATACTTTACATCAATAATGTTCTTGAAAGGATTGCATCCGGGGCGTGGACAATGGCATTTCCTTCTTGTCAAACATGAGCGATGATTAAGAAAGTTTTCTCGGAAAATTACTATAAACTTTTAATATGACAGCAATTTAATTAATTACGTGTTTATTGTTCGACTCTTTACAGAAAACAAACATCAATCCTACGCGTTTATGGATGTATACAAAATAAATCGACATCAAAATGATTTATTATATGAATTATCTTTTGAGCGATTCAAGGAAGATAATTTTATTTTATTGTAACAGATATTTTTATAAGAAATTGGAAACATTTTGCTTTGCGTAAAGGCACTTTAAAAGTTTAATGCAGAACTTTAATTTAAAAAATGAAGCACATTGGATTGAATTAAAACTCGATATAACTTTTATTAATCGGATTTATTACCGTATATAATGAATTAAAAAATTTAATAACAGTGCTTAAATTATATCAAATAAATTATTGCTGCATATTTTAAATAAGTTTAAGATTTTTAGTTCTGAGAGTACAGCAAAACTTCTGCATACAAAATTAGTCTACGGATCACTGGTTGTAGGTAGGTTGTAGGTTAGTAGCTCACAATTACCTGACAATTGGTCAACGGGATAATCGAATACTGGAAATAATTTGATGTTAAAATGTTTAATTAAATAAAAAATACACAATCGAATATATCCCATTTGACTCGATTTCGATTGAAAATCTCGTTGTATCGAGGCTTTTCTATTGACCGACCGCTATAACAGTGCTCCCGGAAATGCGGCGGATAATGAAACTAAATTTGAAGACCCTGGTTTTAGCGAATAAACGGACTGACGGAATTAACGGACCGCAAAAATGTCTTAAAAAAATTGTAGATAAATATTTTTATGTAAAATGTATTTATCGAATAGTCGAGAATTTAAAATTTTTGAACTCAGCAACTTTTGTGTCAGACCGGACATACACATAGCGCGCTACGTTTCCACGTACATAAGTAACGTGGTCGATCTATATGTTGGAATATTTTAGTTTTAAGAGATTTGCTTCGTTTTATGCGCAATTATTCAGATATTTGACATTGAAATTGCGTAATTTACATCACTCAGTAATGATCCTTGCCCAATTGGCTTAAATTTGTGAGTACAAGGAAGGGCCGATGGTGTGCGGGTGATTTAAAGCAAATAGCAATCTCATGTGTCAGTTCAGAGTCGAGATCCTCGTCTGATGCTCCTCACGCCAATCGCCGATCACGCCATGTTTCGTGCTTCTGGCAATTATCTCCGAATGCCTGAGGCCGGCTCTGGCATCTTCGTACGTCTCTTCTCGGTTTGTATTTACTACATTTTTTTCTATATATCTCTCGCAATTCGTTTTGCGTTTACCTGAGAAATTTCCAGCAAGGTTGTAATGTGTACTTAAAAAGTAGAAATATGGAAAGAAATTAAATTTGAAAAACTATACAGAATGGTCAATTATGTCGAGCTAATGTGTCAAAATATCTTAATAGACTGAAAGCTACCATGGAACATATTATAGTTACTCATATATTTTAACGTTCGACTGATGAGTTGAAACTGTAGAATTTGAAGTTTTAGAGCTCTAGACTTCATTTGCGATAAACATCTTTAAGTTTCATTCATCTCTGATTAAGTTAAAAATCAAATAAGTTACTCATGGTGAAGTGAGTTAAAAGTAAATTATTATCGCCCGAGGCATACTAATTGTCACAACATTAGGCATATAAAGTGTTTGAGTAGTGTTTAAAATTGTCACAAAGACATAAGAACTTTTGAAAACGATCTTTTCTAAGTTAGCCGGTCCCGTGTAAAAATGGTCAACCCTCTTGGGTATCATATTCAGATGTATATTATCGAACAGAGTTCTTTGGTATTACTCAATTATGACACGATAAAAAATAGCATTTTTTTCAGTTCTTCAAAATTTATAAGGTATACAGTTGATAGCTATTTCGGCTTATCCCTTATCAGAACTTTTTTAGATATAGATAGCAAGAGAAATTAAATGTTCACAATCACTTATTAAGAATTACAATTACAATTAATAATCTTAATAAGTGATTGTGAACATTTAATTTTTATACTAATTTACTTTATTTGTATCAATATTGTATGATTTTATGTAAATTTTTTCCTAGTTCTTGTACCCATGGTTTTGTACACCTGCTACCTTTAACTCAATTTAATTTTTTGTTTTGTATAAATAGACTTGTTTGTAAATTGTATACTATCAGTTGATAATGCTCGCGATGAGCGAAACCGGTCCTGATCAAAAAAAATATTGTGGAAATAAGTATTAAAAAAATGTGTTTTTATTATTTAAAATATCATGCCTCTCCATCAAGAAGTGACAGTTAACACCTTAAAAGTGACATTACTATTTTTTCGCCGTGTTATAAAGGAGTTCTACCAAGTAAATGACAATTCAATCAAATATTCAATTGTGTGTATTGAAATAGTTATAATATTTTTTTTCACATAGAAATACGCGCGATGGTCCAGATATTCACGTGTAGAAAACGTATTCAGAAAACTTTTACTTATTCAAAAAGATTAAGAAAAAAATATCTTTCCTGCTCCCGTAATTCAATCTTACTAAGCTAAATATTCTCAATAATTGAGTTCATATAATAACAAAATAATATTATCAATAAACAATAATAATTAAAAAATTACAACTTATTTAGTTCTGCAGAATGGTGATAATTATTTACAAAGGAAAATTTATGACTTCAATGACAGAGACAGGTAAGGTAAAATCTCCGGCGACCTACGTACTGGTAAATCGGAAAAAAAGTTCAATGTTTTCATGAACTTAATGCTAATGAAATTATTTACCTACCGATTTGTGAACTTTGTGGTCGAAATAAGATGTGTTCGTGTTGCGAATTTTCCTTACTACTTATCTGATTCGAAAAGCGGCACAGCAAGATCGATCAGCGAACGATAATTACCTTCCAAGACCATGTGAGCTTTAGTTTTTCCAAAGACGATTGACTGAGTGATTTAACGACAGAGTAACAACATGTTTCCCTAAAAATATGTATATTTCTTTTTATTTGTACATACGTTTAACAATGAGACAACGTGGCTAAAAAATATACGATATCAGTATTATAACTAAATGCAATACCAATATTTTTTAGTACGAATGTTTTATATATTAAAAAATATTATTTCAAAATGAAAATACAGATGATGAAATTTCGCTAGCACTTCTGAGAATTTTAATTCCTATCTGCGATTCGTTCTATATATATCAGATTCTTGGATAATAGTGGTATCACGATTTATTGAATTTAAAATTTTGAAAGTGATAATACCGAATGCTGTGGAATTGATCATATAATGGCAAAATCCTTGAAAATATCGTTATTTTGCATCTAGTTTATTACTGAAACGTATCTACAATAAACTATGAAATGATTAGCAGATTTCGTGAGGGATTGTGTGGTTGTTTGTATTAATTATGTTGCTACATAATTTATATCTATTTTGGGGTTTCGTGGACTTTTCAATAAAAATATATAACTATTTTTCGGTTATTATAAGGAAAATAAATGAACATTTTTAAACTATAATAGAAAACTATAAATAGTACAACCTATGTAAATGATAGGATGGTTTTTGTTCAGTTAATATGTATTTCCGTTTGATAAATAGAGGAAATGTATTTTATCATTTTCATTTTCAATATCAGTGTTTTAGGTATACATCTTCATTTCTAAATTTAATTAAATTCAAACTTCAGACATTCATTAATTTAAAAAATCTGATAAAGATTTATTGTGAGAAAATTTGCTCTAAATTTCTTTTAAAAATTAAATTAAATGAAAAAATAAAATAAGTGAATTAATTAATTAATAAAAAATGTGTTAAAATTTACGGAGAATCTTTGCTCTGATTTATTGTTCGGATAATTAGGACAGTCCATAACAATTAAATTATATTCACTAAACAATCTTTCAACATCATCACTATATACCGGAAATCATTCAAATTTGATAGCATCACAGACAAACACTTCATATTATTTTATTTTGGTCATTAATAATTGCAAACCATCGTGTTTATGTAATCTTTTAATAATAATATAAAAATTTAAAAATGCCTAATTCTTAAGGTTCCAAACAACAGAGACAAGCGACTTAGAAAGACGAATACGAAGCAAGAAAAATGAAAACGAGCTGATCGTGTATTTTAAGCTATATTTTCATGATGTGATAGAATTTGTGAAAATGGTGGCAATATAAAGACATTGCACAAGTCTATAAATCGAATGAAAATTCAAGGTTTGACATTGGTGAAAAGCTTTGAACGTTACCACTCGTCACACAGAATCCCATCGATTTAAGCAACCAATATAAGCAGTAGTCATACTTGATATTTCTAATTTGTAAGTGGTATATAATTTTCATTTCTCGAGTTTAAAAATAGCGCAAGAAGAAAGAAAAGATTTACATTTTTTATCGACGTGAAGCGTATTATTAAGAGTTTAATTTTATCATATTTTAACTCGTTGCCAGCTGTTAGCCGTAACTTTTATAAGCAAACTTGTTTTCTGTAACACTTACAAAATTATACGGAATGGATGCAATATTAATTTTTATTAAGCGAAACGCTGGATAGCTGTTATTGAATATTTGGATAAACACTACGAAAGGTAGTAAGAGTATAAAACTATTAAATCGTTTAAAAAATCGTGAGAGCAATTAAATAGTGGGCGTCAGAATTCACGACTCGGCGAAAATATTTCAAGCAAAAAACACATCATATAGCACGCTAGTTTAATTCAGAGCAAAGATACACGTGATTTTTTTCTATTTGTTTTCTGTTTAAAAAAACAGTGTTTTCAGTGTTGGGTTACCAAATTTTTGGACTTACTCAAAAGCCATCGATAAATGACGAGCAATGTATAATATTACAACTCTGCATAAATCTTCATCTATTCGGTCGGTTTTTGGTATCACGGATAGGCTTCATGAACCATATCCAAAGGATTTATTCGGTGGAAGCGAAAAATAATCTTGGAGGGTCCGTAGTGTGACCATTTGCTCATCATAGAAAGAGTATGTAGTTAAGATTTCCATAAAAAATATTTTCTGAATAAATTACGAATACAACAAAATATCTTTATTTGGTGTTTTATAAAACTAATTTTATTTTTATATTAAATTTTGGATATTTCCTGAAATGAAAGGTACTCTTAGAAAAACATATTTTTTACATACATTTTTAATACATTGCTGTCAAACTTTGGACGTTTGGACGTACAATATATTAGGTTTTTTTTCGATAAATAGATAAGCGAAAAAAACACGAGTTCTCTAATTGTATCATTTTTACGTAATAAACTACTTGTTTTTTCATAAATATTAATGAAATCTGAAAGCTTTATTTGAAATTATGAATATCGCACTTTACATCCCCGTCAATTTAATACAGCAATTTTGGTAACCCTGTACTGGTGTCTACTGTCTACGCAGAATAGATTTACTTGTGATTAAAAATCGATTAATCGTCATTACTATAATACTACAGAAACAGGTCAAGTTTTTTGATGCTAACTTTTCAATTTTAAAAAAATAAGCATGCGTGTATTACATTATGATTTCATTCATTTTATTAATCTATTCAGTTAAGTTGTATTATGTTATTAGAATGCCGGACATAGATTGTATGGGAGTAAGAATCATATCAAATCTTATAGTATTTTGACTTGTAAAATTCTTTAATGTGATCTAAAATAATTATTGTACATGGATAATAGTCAAATAAATGACAGTGCATGCAATAGTTACGGTGTATTTATGTGATTTACTGTGAAAAGTGGAAAGCGAGTAGGTTTTAATTCATAGAAGTTTCCCATTGGTGATGTTTCTTGGTATAACCTTGTCTTGAACAATTGCCTACTGAGCATTTTCAATTAACCGTTTGAAAATGTTTGATAATAGCATCTATAGAGCAATAATAATTATAAGCGTGTAGTAACGGGTACAATATTGTTAGATTTTTTGAAAATTAAAACTTATCGAGTCCATGACATTAATTTCATTAATTTTACCAAATCGTAAAAATTGTCCTACGATCTTCATTTTAAATAATTATCTCAAAATTCTATTGACTATAAAAACCTGAAATGAGTACAATATCACTATTTTTTCTGATGATGGATAGAGTGGGAAGACCATATAAAATTAACCGTGGATAAAAATTATTGCCCCTAAACAGTGTTAAAATAACATGCTTGTCGAATAGGCGAATTATTATAAAATTATTCAATTTTATTTCAGAATTAATTTACACTTAAAAAAGTGCCATTCGAGTGATTATTTTGAATGAAATAATATTGTTTATAATATAATAGAATGCAGTTGAAAAGATTAAATTGGATTCGTCAATAAAAATTCAGAGCAGCCTAGGATAATAAAAGCCAAAATTTTATACAAAATCATTGAAGAAGACACCTTTACCTAGTATTAGGATAATTCTGAGATGCTATGAGTACATGTGTTTTGTATTTCATCTGTATAACAATACAATATCATATAAAAACAATTTAGGATCTCTTGAAATATTTGATGCTACATAAAGGTAAAAAGAAATTTTATTTGAAAATGGAACTTGAAAATGAACTCAAAAACCACTAAGCTCTGATTGTTAAATCTCGTGAACCAGGTGTTTCATTTTTAAGCAATACAAAAATTAATAAAATAGCCGTCATTTCAACTATTTCTAAAATGATGAATTAGTTATTACCACCTGTAATATGTCAATTAAAACAAATTTGTAATAACGATGTTTCATGCACGAATTTTCAAATTTTTTTTTTAATTATTTACTTCAATTATTTTAAAGCAAAAACTCGAGGACCTCTATTTTTACAGACCAGTTGTTTATGATCGCTGAACTAGGAAAAAAAGATGTCAATGTCAATATGATGAGTATAAAAAATAAATAATTAGAATGCCCGGATTTATGTCTAAAGCCACTTGCTGACTAGACACACAGAAGCCAACATATTTTGAATTCTTTTGTTTAATAAACGATCTTTGTATGAATAATCAAAGCATCTCACGAAAATAATGGTCCATAACACTTTTATGAGAAATTAGTATCTCCAGCAGCTGAAATTTCCAACGGTCTTAATAGCGGTTAAAAGAAAGGAAAATTAATTTTTATTTAGCTATGGGAAGCAGTGAAAACAATACATTTCATTCGAATAATACGTTTACGAACGATGATTTAAAATTTCATTGTAATAAAAATACTATTTTCAAAAGAACTCATTTCGTTGATATATTTTTGTTCTTTTTTTACACAATTTGTATTCAAAACGATATATCACCTCTGTGAAAGTGGATTTATGATTATCATGAAATCAGACTCTGCTTTATGACTTATCTGAAGACATTTTTACTAATTTGTTTCTTTGTACAAAATCTTCCAAGTTACTCATATGTTTATATTAAAATCTAAATAATCAGGATCCAAAATTAAATATAAAATAATGCTTGATTAAAGTTTGATGAATATTTTTCATACATTTTTCGAAATCAACTCGAGGAAAAAAGACACCAAATATTTTCATTGCCAAGATCTCACATATTAATTTAAAAAACAATCTTAAAATTTAAATTTCGATTGTGGTGTGACGTCAAACTAAACCTATGCGATCGCTTTTGTGTTGTATTATAATAGTGTCATTGAAGTAAATTTGAATCATCGAAAATTAATTCGGTTGACTAACTTAATACCTATCCTATACTATTGATAGTATATGTCCATTGAAAAATATTAAACGTTTTACTTTACTATCAGCTTTTATTCATAAATACAATTTAAATTTTGAACATCATTTCCTTAAATATAATGCGGAATATATTATACATAATTCAAGAATGCTTATTTATTCCTTAAAAAATAAATATTACGGTTCGCAAAGAACGAAATTGCTTTATTTGAAGTTGTTTCTTTGTAAACACAAAATTAAGATGTTTTCTATGTAAACACACTCATGTGTTATTTCAACAATTACGCATAACTGGCTTTAAGTAAATGCCCTGGCGGTAAGTTGACTGACAAACCTGACCTCTGAAAATCCTACAATATCCACCTTCCGACCCTGCTGTGACCTTTCTCGTGCTGCATCATTAAAATTAATCTCACCTCTTGATGGTGCAAACAAACTGGCACAGTATTGCCACCTTGCGGCTTCACTTAAATTTTGCGCCGACTTTCATTTCGACAATATTTTTTATTTGGAAAGCTTGGCTTTTTCCAAAATTGTTTTGTACCACTTACCCATCACCGAGATCAACAATCTAAGAAAGATAATTATAATGATATCTTGATATAAAAATATTTCATCGTCACTCTGATTTTCACATGAAAAAAGGTTTCACGTGTTTATATTAATTTAAATAAGGTGTACATTAATCGCACGTCGGTCACACATTTTTATCAATAAACAGTATATTTAAAAACGAATTTATAATCTGCATAATACGTATAAAAATCTGTGTTCATTCACCTTGATAATCATTTTTATAATTTTATAATATATTTGATATTACAGCCAATTTTTTCAATTGAAAAATCATACGAGAAAAAATTGGTTAGAAAAACATATGTTAACCGGGATGAACACAGAGTATACTAGTATACACAATTTAGTCAATTTCAAAATTCCAAATTTTAATTCAATGTATTTAAGTTGAGACCTAATCATCCGATGAAAATTTTTTCGAATAAGTCACAGAGGTTGCCTTCATAGTTATGACAATGTCGATTATTTACATTATATAACGACAGGAGAGGCTGAACAAACTTTTATTTTTAAATGATAATTTAAATGATAAATGATTTCTTTTTATAAGATTGATTGTGATGTTCTCATATTCTTTACAATAATTTTAGTGGGAAAATTTTCCATAACGCTTCCATATAAATTTGATTAAATTAACAATTTCCCAAAAAATATTCGGTTACTCTAAAATACAATTCATATTGATTCAATTGAATTATTGTACATTAGAATAAGTAATGCAGCCCAATCAATTATCGCATGAGCGACACGTACATATTTTTACTTTCTTCCCAATAACTAAAAATATGGAATTGGAATTATCTTTAAGAAGTCCCTTGTTATTATGCTATGTCTTATTAAAGAAATTCCACAGAGTATTGATTTTTGCATATAAAAATATTTTTAAGGAATATAGTAAACTGTTGGTTACATACTGCAACCGATAAAGCAAAAATCTTGGACCGAGGACTATCTAAAATAAGACAGATCAGGTGTCTGTAAGAATTGCCTTCCGAACACATATTTTGTTTAAAAGGTATAAATAACAAAGTATTTAGTGCTTAATTTTTTTATATATCTTTTGATAGCTATTTTGGTTTCCGATATCGTTAAATCTATCATTGAAATAAAATTAAGCTTAATTTTTTTATTTACTGTTTGACCACGTGACTGCTGATGTTTTGAATAGTTGACACTCAAAAAAATCAAGAGATCGTTTATTTTTAAACATTGAGTGATGCAATTTCCTTTACATGGCTCAACAGGGAAACGGATTAAGAATATATAGAGGATGCATCGCCTCACTTACTGTATAGACCCTCAAATGAAAAAAAAATACGAATACCTAATATGAATATAAGAATACCTATATATAATACTTTGTTATTTTTTCAGTTGAGACGATGCTAATATTTGGTATCACCTTATTTTAATGAGACTTCTCCCTTACAATAAACTTGATAGACTCGTAAGTACGATAAGTATCCTTATATTATAGATAGGATAAGTATCCTTTCATACTCGATTCCATATTTATTTTCTATGTTAGAACTTTAAGGACAAAATAAAAACCAGTTCGTATGCTTTAAGCTTGCAGTGATAAGCTGACAATATTCGCTTTGAAATAAAAATTATGATTAGTTGACGTATTCCTTAACATCTAAAATTCACTTGATAGAAGCTGAATCTAATTTAAGCCAATATTGATTACAAAAAATCACTCGAGAATGCTTATGATTGCCAAAATAAGTCTGCAGATACTCTTGAGATATTTTCTTGGAATCTAATTTGCATGCTGAAATAAAAACATCCATTCGTTACAGTTGGCTGTTACGGATTAATGAAGTCAATGTGTTATGCAAGACACCTCAGAAGCATAATATTGTGATTACCATATAATTCGATCCGCGTTTTACCGCCAGGAAATGAATCGAGAACTTCAGTGAAGTTCTAAAAGATTTTCCATCACGCAAAGTAGAAATTGGAACAAATGTGTTATGGAAACCTCATAAGTTCCCAGACACCTACCTTCTCATGTTCATGATCTGCAGAGTTTCTAAAATTATTTTCTTAAATTAATGATTTTCACGAAAAACATTGTAATCGAATATTTTTTATACAGATTAATTCATAAGCAGCAGAAAAGTTACGCAGTCAAATATAACGTCAAAATTTATCATAAAGTAGCTCGAAAATAAATGATTGTAAAATGAATAACTATTTTTTTAGATCAATTATTCACTTACACTTAATGAGTATAAAACTCCGATAAGAGTGTGTGTATAATTTCAACTAAAAGATCTCTCAATCGCTCTTCTTCAAGTAGAATAAGAATTGTCAAATCGGGCTAGGATAAAAATATTAATTCTCTAATTGCTTTCTCTATACCATGTTGTACAGATGGATAAATTGGAGTAAAGACAATACAAAAAGATCCATGCTTCCATAGACATAAATATGTAAGAATTATTTTTTGAATTGGCATTTATTTGGTAGAACTCATCACATTATAGCACGATGAAAAAATTGCAATTAGTTAATGATACTGCTGTCTCTTGCTAAGACATCAACCACTTGGCTCTCAATAAATCATTATTTTAAACGCTTAATCCAAAACCAGCATTTCAAACCATAAGTAAAACATTTTTTTTACTTTCGCATCAATTAATTTTACAATGTTCATCAACAGAAAACTAGTTATAGCTTGTGTGCGTAATTCACTGAAAAAATACACTATCCGGGTGGTCTGATAATTTACTCAAGAGACCAATTATGTAAAATAATTTATAACTGGTCATTTAAATTTATTGAAAATATGCGATCAGTATTCGTAAGGGAATTTAATTTTTTTTGCACAAAAAGTCTAAAGTTTCTTTAATTACAGCTATTTGAGATAAGCTTTATGCGGAAAACCTAGATGTTCGAATCATTGTATATCCACTATAATACTAAATTTAGAAGAAAAAAAAACTTTAGTATATAGATGTCTATTGCCAGTGATTGTTTGAGAGCCAGTGTTGTGAATTGTTGAAAGTAGGCAGAAGAAAGTAAATCAATCGGTTGCAACATATGAGCTTCGCAAACTTTTTATTATTCCATTGTTTAAGCGTTACAGCAATTACTTTCAACGCGGATGGCCTACAAGAATATCAAGTAATCGTTTTCATTACACATAAATCGCTGTGAAAGAATGGATTACATGCTTAGTTTATTTGAAAAATGATCTTTCTCTATGCTACGTAAGTGTTATATATTGCAGTGTATCGTATAATTTCTTTTAAGCCCCTGTGACGATATTGTGTATTTTTAATGTTCGGTTATGCAATTTATAAATACATCATGGTATGTCCATATTAATCGCGGGGAGAGTCTGGAAATAAATTATGATAATCATAGATACAAAACTTTTGCTTAGAAGATAATTTTTAATCGGATTTTTTTAAAAAAAAATTTAATTGAAAGTTTTGTTATTCTTATTAGTTTATGACTATATGTAATAAAAAAATTCTTTCGCTTCTTCTAAAAAACATTACATTCTACAGGCTTTTATTTATAATATAAGATCATTTAACAGTAAAAAAACAGATTCACAATTCGCTAGTCACGTTATAAATGTATCACATAATATAAATTCAAACTCAGCGCCTAAGCGTTTGCATCTTTGTAGTAAGGGTCGCAGGATGACGGCTTTGGAACTGCTGGAAATAAATAGACATCACAAAGGATTCTTAACGAACAAGCTAATATATTGTCTTCTCCATTACTTAACCCTCTGCTGGTTTGATTTGCTTCCGTAATAGAACATTTCCGTGCCACATTTAAACTTATTGACATAGCCGCCTTTTTAGTTTCATTTACAATTTTTGAAAAAAATATAGTTTTATTGCGAGCAAGAAACAAGCTAGGTCGTCAAAACAGGAGAGAAGATGTATTATGTACCATTTCTACAAAGCTATATAAAGATAAGCAAATGTTCGTTTAGGCATAGTTCTGACGATGGCGTGAGCCGAAATAGCTATCAACGATATTTTAAAAAAAAAATCGTAGAACTAAAATACATTGCTATTTTTTCACCGTGTTATTTGTGTTGCTTTGTTTTTGAACAGAGTCGCTCTATCAATCTATGGGTTTACGTAAAAATACATTTGAATGAGTTTTCGAAGACAAATATATTATAAATATTGTTGCATAATAAATGAATGTTAACGCCACAAATTAATATTGAATTATCGGTTAGACACTCCTGATATATAAAAATACTTTCATGCACAAATTCGATTCTTCCTAGATATGAGTTAAGCCATGTATATGCGTAATAATTACCAAATTTCTAATGTATCATATTTTTATTACTCATTGAGCCATAATGTATTGTCACAGCTATTATAATGTAACACTTATGTATATTTTTTTCTGTGTCCAAACATTATTATTTCCTGGCAATAAATTTTATAGAAATACAATAAAGGTGTTAATCCAGTCAAAGAAGAACAAAGAGGGGTCATTGTATTTGGTGGGAAATTTTTTCATGTTCATTTCATAAAATATCACGCTTTTTATAAAATTTTGCTATCGTAAAGTATTTTTATGTTGGATATTTATTTTCACAACGAATAGATAGAATATGATAAGATTGTATATTCGATTTGTCTATTGTTTACTAAAAACACAAAGTGTTTGTTATATGCATACGAGAAATATTTTTATTGTTAACATTTTTTTGATATAAATCAATCTCGAAATGCGTATTGTATTTGTTATTTTTTTCACTTGTTGTGTAACCAGATATAATACATGTTTTGCGTCTTTAACATTTTAAAACTAACAGTATTATTTATCCACACGACTATTTAATTATTCTTTTAAATTCACAGAATATCAGCGAATATTCAAATGTATTTATCATCCAAAAATGTTTTAGAATGACATAAACGTCACGATGATTTTAAATATAGCATTTCAATTAATTTATATTCCATGGTAGGCGGTAACATTTTATTTCAAATGAGGAAAATATTGCACACTATTGAAAATTCTTGGCAATGATCCTGATAATCAACACGAAAGCAATCCAAAATCTTAAAATTTTTAATATAACTGTTTAAAATTGCCGGTTTGCGGCCTTAAAATAAAATTCTAAAAATTCATGCTTATTTTTTTATGTGTCATATCATAAAGATGTTTTTATTGCCTGCGCAGTGAAAAATGCTTATTGGAAACTATATACCAAATCACATTACACGTATTTGTACTTGAATCGATAATATCGGTTTTTAAGTTGAAATAATGCATTAAAACGGCAATGGTTTGTTTTTGGCTTCGTACAATTCTAATTCTATTGTTTTTTAGAGTGTTGTGGGATTGTGTTACTGCATCGAGATGAATGCAGAACGAGCGGGACTGTTTGATGCGGTGCGTATATTCTAATACACCACGCTGGCTTGATCACAAACATATCCAATTATTAAATTATAAGGCCAGCATCAAAAATGAGATATTTTCGATTAATCGTTATATTCAACGTGGTGAAACTACCACCACGATGATTTCTTGGTATATACAGGACATTAAACAGCTGTTAAACTAAGTCACTGAATTAGTTACATTTTCTTTTTCTTAAACACAGTACTGTATGGTTATGATCTGTACCATGCAGTTATTTACCTCATACAAAAATAGTTAATTCATTTATATTTAACAGTTAGGCGTCTATGAAACTGTGACTGCATTTACATAATGGTCTGAATTGGAACTACCAATCATGTTTCTTACCTTTATAATACAGTTTCAAATCTATTGATTTACATGTATCAAAATCAAATATAGAGATTTCTTATAATTTTTCACTGCTTTAAAACTCTTTTCCCGAAAGTGTATTAAAAAGATTTACATTACAATATTTGATGAAATTTATACCTTTAATTTTACTGTCTTTAATTAAATAACTACCAACCTAAAAAAAATCTAAGGAAAATACGAAAATCGCGCCGTTGAGACTAAGTGAAGTGAGCATTTACTGCTTAGGTTATATTAGCATCTACATCACTATCAATCACGTAAGTAGGCCGAATAGCATAACACTTTACGGTCCGCATATTTTCGCTAAATAACTACACCGAAATAGTTTTTCCCTATTTTAATTTTAGACCTCGTGTACATTCTTAATCCATCTATCGATAAATTTTCAAAGTAAGAATTAAAATTCAGTTTGTTGTCAAACTGTCAAATTCAAATGAGATAGAATGCCTGAAGATGCCGAAAGGCGTAACCCGGGTCATTAGTGACAACACATTTGGAATCGTACAAAGTTGTAACAATTAAAAAAAAAAACAAATTAATTTTTGGTAGTACAGCCGTGCGTATCCGAAAACGCTACACTGTGCGTTCCCGGATAGTAACGTTTGTCTCAAAAATGACGCCAATGTGACGTCCGCGAACCGTAAAATGTTAAATGAATACTATTTTGATCTTTTTGTAAATAGCATTTTTTCAAATCCATTACAATATTTCAGTAATTTTACTATACACTTAAAAATTATCATTCAACTTACCATATTTGAGATCTCAACAGATACATTTTATATGTAGGCAATTAAATCTTCTCTCAGTAACTTACAAAGAAATGTTTTCTTTGCATACTAACGATCGTAATCTCTTAAGACAACTTAATTCTTTGAGCTCTCGTTTTGGTATTGCCCGTTGTGTTCTTTAGTTCATCGTTGCTTTGTATGGCTTCACTTCATTGGCTTATTTGCTATTTCTGTCTACGTAAAATTATGAATACATGAGAATCAAATTAACAAAATGAAACATAATTTTATTCAAAATGTCTTGTTATTATCTTTGATCTCTTTCGTATAATTAACACTGTAAAGCTTGACTTTTTGCATAAAATAATGATTTAATTTAAGAAAATGGCCGCAATTAATTATATTTTTAAAAATTATAAACAAACCAAAAGTAAGGTCATTGTTCTTATGCTGAAATAGCTTCGAACAATCGTCGTAAAACATAATGGATATGCATTTATAGGTTATTGAAAAAAAGTCAACAAGCGATACTAATCCTTGGATTGGCAGGAATATTTTTAACCTATTATCAGCGACGATAAACATTCAGTTTGGATAAAACGATGCCATTTTTCGATGGGCAGTAATAACATCCTAGATGAGAGCCTGACAAATGGATATAAATAAAAAGATCTCTTTAATCAATTTAGAGCATAGGCTCCCAACCTTTTTCGGGTGGCGACCCCTTTTCATAAAATCCATGTGGCCCGCGACCCCACATACAATCCAAAAGCATACAAAAAATATATTTTTCTTGACCGTATAAGTTGGCGATCCCCCAAAAAACCCTTCGCGACCCCTAAGTTGGGAACCTACGATTTAGAGGAATGGATCACGTGATAGAATAGGCTTAAAAATTTTATGTATTGAGTTTAGTATAAATATATATAATATTATTAACACTGTTCCACTACTGCACTGCGTTTTGTATAGAAAAATATCGAATCTATTGACAAAATAATTTCATGTTCATTAACACCTCGAATCTTATCAGATATTAATATTTATAACGGTTACAAGTCATGAGGCCATTTAGGGCAATAGAGAATGTCGCCATGGCCCACACGCTATCAATTCAACTGTACTAAGCTAAAGTAAATCTGGGCAACGAAGTTATTAGCATTTATTTTATCTTACGTAGGATACACCTGCGAACGGCTAATATTGGATCGAAATATTCCCTCGATTGACCTTTGCAGCAAGTGCATTTATTTATTAGAGATCATAGTCTTACCGTTATGTGTATCAATATTATTGTTTTCATCCGAATCGTCAAATAAATTTATGATCAACAACGTTCAATTAACACAATAAAGTCATTCAATAAATTCATGTTGATGAATGACAAAAAGAGTGTCGAAATAATAAAATTGTAGAAAATTTCCTGACGAACACTATTCAACGCATTCTTTTCTTCATTCATTCGTGTGGGATATAAAAAATTCGGCTTATCGTTCTGAATATTCTAACAATCGTCCATTTGTTTGAATATTCCATTTAGTTAACTTCTAAATATTGTATTTCAATGTGCCAAAATTAATATGATATACTAGTTGTCAAAACGTTGCTTAATTCGTGATCATTAAGATTTTTATAAACTTATTATGAAATAATAATCAAAATCAATATCGCACACTTGTCAACACAATCTTCGAATAAAAAGCTACATTGTATTAATATTAAAGCACTAATTTTCTGTGTATTTTTTTTAATTTAGGGTGCATTATTTTAAGTCCATATGCTTCATATTGGCAGCGCTATGTCCCAATACATGAAATAAGATCAAAAGATTGAAAATATAATATGACTTAATTGCATATTTTATAAAAGCTCATATTTTTTAAGAGCATTAAAATACCCTCAAAATTCAATTTAAAAATAAAAAACGATAAATTCCTTTGTAAATTTTTTTTCTTGTTATGGTTCTAAGATTTCAATAATTTAAAATCATTATTTGGTCTAATTTAATTATAATTTAAGTACAAAGTGATTATTTCGTTTTTAATTATAGCGAACTAGTTAAGGCTTTGTGTACCGTCAGTAAAACGAAGCATACCGTAGAAATGGAAAGTAAAAAAGATAATTTGACCAAATGTGACCTGAATCCTGTCGATGTGCAACGTACGTACATCATTGAACTATCGATTAAATTTATTGCGTTATAAATTTTCGTTGATCTTTTCTAAGTCAATTCATCTTCATTTTCTTCGCAACTGTTGGATCAATTACAGTGATTATGTCAAATTTTGCTATTATTTAATAGTGATTGCAATTTACAGTAACACTGTGACTTACTAATATTTCTCATCAATAAATTATTTGCTCAGACGTAATTCGAGACGCGGAACGGAAATACGCTCTATTTGCATTGAATTTGTAAGTGAAGGGTTTAGTATCGATAAAATGCAAACGGCAATAAACTATCGACTGCATATTTCATAGACACTACTAGTAAGTTGCAAGGCCACGTACGATTCCTACTAGTTTTCACTAGTTTAGTGTTAAAACTATCATATACTGAGTCTATGGAACATATATTGTTCAAAATGTAATACACATGCGTAAATAAACTACGGCACGCGTGCGGACATTTTGCACATATATTATTCTACTAACGGTTTTATTACAAAGAGCGAGTCCCCCGTTATCATTGATAAAAGCAATTTGTTAACTTAGGCACCATACAAAAATAAGGGTGAAAATAATAAAGCATTTAGCTATAAGAGAATTATATAATTGTTGCTGTATATGCCATATATATATTAGAAAAAATGTACAATATACCATTTCATTTAATCCAATACCAAAACCTCTATTTAAAATTTAAATATTTATTGATTGAATCAGGATTTACTTACTAGAACTCATACTTCATACTGTGAAAAAATAGCAATGTATTTTAGTTTAACAAAATTTATACGATATATAATTGATAGCTATTTCGGCTTAGCCTTCGTCAGAACTAAAGTTTTAGAGCTAGAGCTAAAATAAATTGCTATTTTTTCACCATGTTGAAATATTTAATACAGTAAGCCCCCCAATAATGAGCTCCCCGTTAATGAATCCCCCAATAACATTTGCGGCAGGTTTTCCAATAATGAATTAAATCCCCTGAATAATGAAAAAAATAAAACTTCAAATTAGGCTTTCATAAAAATAGTTCATACAAATCTGAATTTAAAATACTGTCGCGCATTGTCTCGTGTCTCTAAATTCACATTCACATTGATAATGTGCACGACTTAAATAATTTTGAATACGTATATGCTTAAGTAATATACATATTTATGATCAATTAATTAATTAAAAATCATATGTAATTCCGCATTTCAAATAAAAAAAATTCAATTGAAAATCTTAACCCCCCAATAATGAGCCCCCCCCCCAGTAATGATCCCCCTATCTCTTCATTATTGGGGGGTTTACTGTACATATCAAATGTTACATACATCAGTTATTACTGTGTTCTAGAGTTATTTTCCTATCACTACAGATTTCCGCGAAACACCTGTTCACATTAGGTGGAATATGTTTTGTGAAACTACTAGTCCATATTGTTACGATAGTTTATCATAATTGCTTGGAAAAAAAGGAATTTGAGAGAAAATACATTTCTGTTTATAGAGGCTTCACAGCAGAAGTATAAAAAAAGCTGTGAGAACTTTGGGAAATGTTATTGAAACGAGTATATTTTAAACTCGACTTTATATTATAATATACCGTACTATATGTATATAATTTGCGTAAATCTCATATTGAATGTGCGTAATGGATTTGTACAGATGTGGCGGTTTTGAAAAAATAAAAATACAAATTGTTTTAACCACAGCACGCAAAATATAAAACAGAAAATACTTCCGCCACCTTTGCGATAACTATCTACTCACCTATTAAAGAAAATGATATTTTTCTACGTGTTCGTCTAGGTATTAAAGACATATTATTTACGGTTATTTTATGCGTACGAGGAGTGATTTGAATATTTAATACCGCATTACAGTAAAACGAAAGGTATTAGATATCAATTTGTAGGCGCAAATGGTATGTAGCGTTTTTTTCTCGTCTTAATTTCTTCTGAGTACTCGTTAACAACTTTGTCATTTCAAGTAGAAAGCGATACGTACTATTATTACTCACTAAGTGTTTGATTAACTGTTAATAATACATTTTTGACGAGGGCTTTACTATTTGATACAGTTCGTTCATACACCGGCTTAATTGTCCAAAAAATGCTTAAATGCATTATTCGAAGAAAAATAATATTCGTTTTGGTGTCTGTGTACATTTATTATAGGCTTTATTTTGCTATTTCCACTTATTCTGTACATACAGATTATAGTGCATTTTTTTCTGTTATTATACAAAGCCGATTAACGTTTCGGTCTAATCGAGAAAATAAGAAAGCCTTCTTGTTTAAATAGAAGAAGAAAATGTTATAGGATTCAAAAGAAAATTATAGCCATAGAAAATTCGTGCTTCAACCGATTGTAATATTCTCGATTCATTCAGTGATCATTTTATAAAGGCTATTTTTTAATTATTGAAATATACAAAAAAATATTCCATTTGATGTGTCACAATTAGTAACACACCAAGTGGAATACAAAACTCATCAATTTTATGATTCGGCAATAACTTTTCACGAGGCAGGGAATGAGTTTGATACAAAGCATTTATGCATCATAAACAAATGAAGCCAGTCACAAAGTGTGATAACGAGTGTGTAAAATATATACTGGTTCGGGACCACAGAAGTTTGAGCAGCACTATACCTACGGATTAAAAAATACAATTTTGTATAAAAGTGTTCTCATATAAAAAAAACTGCAAAATTTGCGTATTAGTTTTATTATACCTACAAATAACCAAAAATTCAGTTTGAAATAATCTTGAATACCTTTTACTGTTTAAATGCAATTCAGGATAACTTTCATGTTGCATTTTCTTCACAACTAACTACAAATATAAATGTGTGTAATATGTCACAAAATAAAAATGAATCTATGAGAGTATTGATTGACATTTTTTGATACATGTCAATTTTATACTAGTTTAGTTAAAGGATTAGTTTCAATTGTGCACTATTTTTGTTAAACATGTTCCAAAAAGTAGTCATAACAATTGCAAAATAAAACTTTTTCAGATTTTTTTTTCTTTCGATCATAAACATCCAATATTTTCTTTTCATATTCCTACCGAAGTATTTTTGAGCCAGTTTTGTTTAAATAATAAACAAGCCATATTTATAAACCGATATGTGGTAAAAACGGGATTTCTTGCGTTATTGTGAAAAAAAATAACATTCACTTCAATTTGAAAGTAAACCTTCGTTTTACAGCTATTTTGCTATAAATAATTAAACTTTATTTTTATTTAAATGTTGGTGAAGATTTTTTGCAACATTTAATTTATTAAAAGTAATTTGTATATATGCCATCCACAACACGCTTATAATTACAATAAATTGCATATCAGATTACATATCAATACTACTCACATACCAGAAATAATCTTTATCTTATATAAATGGAAATAATTATTAGAAAACGTAGTCATATTCAGAAAAAACAGTGATATGATGTCAGAAACATTTCCTGAAACATTCCGGAAACCGCAAAGCTTTTCATATAAGCAACTTTGTTAGGAGAATGGATAAACAGTAAATGGATATCAATTAGAGTTTATTACGTGTGCATTATACGTATCAAATAAATTGCATCTTTCATTATTCATTAAAACATAACTTAAAAGTACAGTACAGGAAAATAGATAAATTTCAAGTTATAAGAAAATATATCAATCTGAATTTTTCTTATAATTTACAATATAGACATGAAATTTCAATATCAAATTTGAATTCTTGAAACTTTGTACGATTCCACATTTTTTATCACTAATGAACAGGGTTTCTTCTTTAGACATTATTACAATGATGCAACAGAACTGACAGTCAGTTTTCGTTACAAAACTTGTGGAATCGTGCAAAGTTTCAACAATTCATATTTTAATTTTTCTTGTTGAAATAATCGTATGAAAAAATTTCATGGGAAATTTAAACTTTTTATTACGTTATAAGAAATTAGGAAGAGCTAGTTTTTAAGTTGAAAATTAGGTAGGATTGAGGGGAAATAATAGAAGAAAATACATCGTAGTCATATTATTATTTTGAAATTATTTGAGAAAATAAACGATTTTAGTGTTTATAATATATATTAAAATGGTTGGAAAAGCAGGCTACGCGTTCAACATGATACGCACGAAAAAATCTTATAGAATTAGTAGAAAAATTTCTTAACAAAAGATAATTTGGGTCCAATAGTTTAATTTATATTAATCAGCTGTTTGACAAACATGGTTGAAAAAACAACGACGTATTATTTGGCTAATCTAACGCAGTGTCGCACGAAACAAATTATAACAGAGATTAAATTAAGATAGGTTATATTATTGACATTTATGGTCACAATTTTAATATCAAAAAATGATTGATAATTCAATAATTAAAATCTCGAAACCAATATTTGACAAAATGGCTTGGAAGTAGATAAAGCAGCTATATATGCTAAAACCCAACCAAATCCAGCAATCTTTCTAAATTGCTTAAATTAAATATGTTTAAAATGAGCATTTACAGCGGACGCATTTTTTAACTTTACTTAATATTTTTTTGTGAAACATTGAAACAATTTTTACTACATATTTGAAAGCGTTTTATTCTTTAACACGGTGAAAAAATATCATTGTATTTTAGTTCTACAAAATTTATGATGTATAGTTGATAGCTATTCGACTTATACTTCATTAGAACTATTTTTATTTTTTAGTGATAATGATAACATACAAAAGAAAGAATATAAAAGCATTCTAAAAATATTAAAAAGTGGAACATTTGACTAAGTTAAATATATTTAATGTAATAAAAATACGAGATATTATTCCATTGACAGCTTGCACCAAAGTTATGTCATTCGATTCAAATGTATAGTTAGTTTTTGCAATAATCTATCGAGAATGTGATTTATTAAGCTCATCAGAGATTTCGCAATCTAGCCAATGAAAGTTAATAGAATCATCAGAAAGATAGATATATCATTATTATGAAATTGATATACCAAGGTAACTAGGTTCACGCATTGTGCTGACTACTGTATGATGATATTGCAATCTCTATTGCACGAGTAACAAATTCAATTGAGACGAACAAGATTATTTTTGAAATTATGTTTTTATCGCATCTCAATTTCAAAAAGAAGTTTCTAGTTATGCAGTCGATATATCGAGATACCAGATGCAGAGTTGTGAATTACACGACCCGTGAACCACCAAGTTCATGCAATAAGTAGAGTTAATTGTTACGTTGATCGCAGTTGCGTTCATATTAATAAAAGGTACATTAATAATTCTCGTTTATGAATATTCGTTCTTTATTATTTTGTTTGAAAATATTTTCTTTATCGATATATTCTTACCTTAGCTTAATACCAAGTATAAATTTTAATGGATGTGATAGACGAAGATTTTACTTAAGAATGAGACCGGTCAAGCCTCAGTTTCCGCGTGCACCAGATGACGTGATAACAGGACTGAAAGGGAAGGTCATATCTTTAAAAACGGTTTATTTATAAGTTTCAGAAAAAGCATTGAATACAAATATTCTATATTAATGAATTACAAAATGGGCAAGATGAAGTAAAACAAATTGGTCGTAAGCAAAAAAAAAACAAACAATGTGCATTTGAAAATTGTGAATCCAGATATCCCAGTATCTTAAAAATATGTCCGAGAATGTGTGCCTAGTAATAATTGATTTATGTTATTTAAAATTATGAATTCGTAAAGTGTTATGACATATATACTCAGCAAGAATATACATTTTTTTCATTATCATTTCTTGCTACCCACTGAAATGCTAATAACTGTTTAATACGGCCTACAAAGATATTAAGTTGGATGCTCCTGTTTTGAAGGTTATTATAAATGTAAAAATTTCCATGAGCATCGAAATTATATCAATTTGATTTCGAAAAATGCCCTGCTTACCCATTATATAAAATATTTAAGAAAAATAATCATATCACCTTAATGTATATTTGCTAAGAATCTGGAATTGCGTTTTGTTTAACAAAAATTAAAAAACAAATGATTCCAACGAGTTCGTGTTATTATGTCAGCCCACAGTTTTATTTTCGTTCCCTTGACAACCGCTCAATAAGCTCAATTCTGAAACCCGTATTTTTTCACAGTTAGCATTATTTTGGATCTGTATCACGGAATTTCGTAACGGGTCATAATTGTTATCAGTCAAAATTCATTCATTTATCAGAGAAATCTCATTTAGATCCACTCTCTTATAGAAATAAGACTCATAATTTATTTCTTTAATAATTTAAATGTGTTTCATAATAATAGGTTGTAAGCAATCTATCATAAATGCGTACAAAACCGCTCCAAAAATTCTTGGAAAAGGGATCGAATTTGCCGTTTTGCGAGAGCACTGCTACATGATTAAGATATATATATTGTTATTTCTCACAAAAGTTCTCTACTGATAAGTCTTTTTAATAATTATGGTAGTTTAATAAAAATCATTTGAAAACATAAGATTTGCGATAACATGGCCATTTATAAGAGTTATAGTTTTTGGAAAAAATGAATTATATATAGCACGTGTTTATTTAAACTGATATCTACAAAATGTCAAAATAAGTATGCTGAGGTCAAGTGAAATATTATGGCTTGTTTGATTTTTAGATTTGCATTCTATATACAAATTGGAGAACTTTCATAAAAAAAAACAAACTAAGATTTCAAAAAGAGTTTAAAAAAACGGTATTTTTTTATCTAACTACCGAGATAATATCAATCAAATACGGCCTTACGAAAAGAAATATTTTTGCATATGCAGAGATATAATAAATTTTGACACATGTAGAGACAATAAACATGTGACATTTCCCCAAAATTATGATTAAAATTTTAATTTTAAATCGATAAAAATAGTCAATACTATTTTTTTTAATGCAGGATATACATTTATATACACACCAAAAATATATAAAAGCAAAATAAAAATATGTTAATTCTAAAAATACTTACAAAGTTTATGTTTAAGTAAAATTGCTGCTACAAAATTGTATCTCGTTATAATCTGTTATTACAGTTCTAGAAGGCCATTTCTCATTTTCAATTAACGATTCTGTTTACGTATTGAATTGAAGTATATACGCAAATAGATACTATTTATATTCCAGTAACGTTTCAAATTTTGTGTTTATAAATTCAACATTAACAGCTTAGCGACCGCACATTTTTTTTTGAATTTTGCGTGGCAGCCGGCGATTTTGCGAAAAATTCGCCCAAAAACTGTCCTTTTACTAGATTCAATATAATTTGTGAACCAATAAAGATATCTTAACCAAATTTGATTTGCTGACTTCTAGATACTTTCCCGCATAAATCAATGCCATTTGAGCAGTGGTTGTATATCTGTGGGTTGCGTACTCATGTGGTGTAGTGAAAAAAACTTAAATTTACTACAAGTTTTGTTTTTAAATATGTAAAATTTACTTTTATAACATTGTTTTCTTTGCTTTTATGTTCATATATATTAGAACTTATTAGATAAACTATTTAAATATAAAGTACCTATATTTAAAAAAAAAAACTATAATGGATAATAATAAATTTTGTATAAATACCTTTCATTGTGAGTTGATGGGAAATATGCAATTTCAATTTGTGCTTACGCCATTGATAGATTTATATTGAATCTGAAGATGGCGAAAGATGAAAGCCGGATAATTAAAACGATGTGAACCATGGAAAAGTAAGTACAATATTCTCAAGAATTTAGCTGTACACAAATTAATTTACTTGAAACCATATTTGTTTTGCTGAAGAAGTTTAAAAAAACAAGGTTTTCTTGCCCATACTGTACCTTTTGTACGTATAAAAATTAATATATACAAATAATTCATATCAATCCTCATTGTTATATTGCCTGCCTTTATATACCCACAATAATATCTAAGTAAAATATAAGAACGAAGATAAAATCATGCTACATATAAGATAATATTATAAATACCCACAGTTTAAAGAGTCCTGGTTCTCATGTCATCCCCGTTGCAGATGTTGTCACTCCCATAAGTTTGTTTCGTAATTGTTTTACAGCCATTCTGAGAAATTAGCGTAGTGTCTTGCAAGTTTTTCTCAATATATAAGTAAATTGTATTCTGTCTTCTCTGAACTATCGGTGAAAACGTCGCGAAACTTGCTTTTCTCTTGCTAATCATTTATATTTTTATTTTTAATCACCTCAAAATTGAGGGAAGAGATGAAACATATTTAGAAAATTTTGAGGATGCATTATCGGAGGTTCCCAGTGATTGTGAACAAGATGACGCGGACGATAGTGATTCTGATTCGAGTGTACATACATACTGCAATGAGCGAGTTGAATCCATATATGAATAAGTGGAACAGGATTTATGCAGATAATTTTTATAACAGTGTATCGTTCGCTAAAGATTTATTTTTACGTAAAACGGGACTTAGCGGAACAATTCGGAAAAATAGAGTTTTACTGGAATCTTTAAAAAATATGAAATTAAAGAAACCAAGCATTCCAGATAAGGTGAAACACTCGTCCAAGTGTGGAAAATAAATAAGAAAAGGGACATCAGAATGATATCCACTATTCACAGTAATAATTTAACATAAAAGAATATATTGTATTTCAGAAAAATATGTATTTATTTAATTTGTCAACATAAATTGAGAACCCCTGCCACTGAGTTTGAATAGGTCATAATTAAATCAAATTAGCATTTAAAATGTCAAAAATGTTTTCGGTTAAATATTTCATACCCACCATAAAAATTCCATGTGGCTCAGTCGATAAATCAAAGGTAATGTATAACACTAAACTAAGATCTGTAAAAGGCCCCCGAAATGCATCTTGGCATGTATATCAGTGTATACTGGACTAATGAATATCCTCGCTAAGTAGAGAAACAAACCAGACTCGATTTAAAATTAAAATCTTCAACCAGAATGTAAAATTGTGTTATGAAAGATCACATCAGAAAAAAATATATATGAATTTTTTGGGGTATTTTTACGAAATCGTTGAGGAAAATAATAATTTAATCTTTGTTAAATAATGCGTTGATGTGTATACTACTACACCCCAATAACATTTGAAATCAAACCCGATTCCAATCAAATGATTTTTCAATGGAATGGAATGGAATGGAATGGATGACGTAGGACGCATATATGAGTCCGCGGCCCGCAACGGAAGTTCTTCAAGGACTCAAATACGAGTCCCAGGTCGTTAAGCTGTTAATACTGCATTAGCTTTCTTATTTTAATTTTTGACAGCAGCAATACATTTTGTTTTTAAGACGTGTGTTTATTTGCAGTTTCTTTGTTTGTCATTAGAAAAGTCACACCACGCTTAAAAAATTTGGTACTAGGGATCCACTTATTAAATCCGTGTACATATAAATTGAGCGTTTAAAGCTTTATTTAATTAAAAAATTATTTTCATTGTAGATTCGAAACAGTGCCACATTATACTTTCAATCTTAACGCATCTACCACTGGACCGTAATGGAGTCATAGAAAATCTGGAAAATACACGTTCTTAAAAGAAATTTCAATTGTTTACTATTTATATCAAAGATTCTTATGCCACTTTTAAAAAAAGAACAAACCTAAAAGGCTACTCACATTATTATTATTTAGCTGGCCAAATTCAATCATACATGGTCAAGCAAATATTATTGTTTTATTTTGTTTATAAAGAGACATCTGCTCTTAAATGTATCAATGTAAGGTGACTCGATATAATCAAAATACTTATTTTTTATATTATTGGTACAGTATTTTATGTACTGTCTTCTGCTCGAGGTTTAATCTTTTGCTTAAATCACTAAGGCCATCTTTGTCTGATAGATAAATGAATTATATCATTATCATTTTCACAAGATTTTAAAACTGTGTCACATACCTATGTTGCGTGATATCTTTATATTTGATACCGGATGGAGCAATGTGTGATTTAAAATAAAAGAACATTAAATGAGGACAGCGAAGTCAACACAATGCTACAATATTTCCGTACTTAAAAAAAATATAATAGGTAAACTTGAATTGTTTTGTCCAGTTGTGATTTATGGTCTTATACCGGATTTGGCTTAACGGTTACTTAAGTAATGTTTAAATATTAATAAATATATACATAAAAACAGCATCTTATCAAAATAAGATACTTTCCAAGAATTTTAATTCCGGCAGAAAAAAAATCGACAGCAAAAATACAAGCATTAGAAATCAGGGATTTGAATAAAAAAAAAAAATCAGGAGAAAAACTGCACAATGCATTCATGAACCAAATTTACACGATTATATATATAATTAAACTGGAAAACATAAACAACGAAATCACAATTCTATTAAAGCTCAGTGAAAAAAGAGTATTATTTTTTAGTTCTAGTTGATAGCTATTTCGATTTAGACCCTCGTTAGAACTATTGTATAATTTTTGCGTAGTACCTTATAAATTTTGCAAAACTAAAATACAGTCCTATTTTTTTCACCGGATTATAGTGGAGTTCTACCAAGTAAATGCCAATTCAATCAATCTATTTTGACTACCCAAAATAAGTATGGAGAATAAGGTATGTGGTTAATTTGAACATCTTTTTTAGTTTAAATTAGGGTTTTTTAATAGGTTCTTTTCTCAATTATACTAGTGGCTAAATAATTAAAGATCCAAAACAGTATGAGGTATTTATAGAATTTATTACGATTTTTTTAGTAAACATTAAGCTCAGTTGATTCCTTTCCTTATATTTGGTTAATATGTACCAACTGATATTAAAATTTATTTAAAAAAATTAAAAATGAGATTTCTAAAAAAACTCAGGCCGCGCGTATATTCCATATACTTTTCACCCAGTACCAGACAGGTTAACAAATAATCAATACCGCAATTCAAATAGGAGACCAGGGCATAAAACGTAAAATAAAATAAATCACTCTAAAACGCCTAGTGAGAAGACAGGATTAATAAGTCATAAATAACAATGATATTGTAATCAATGTACAAAGTTCAACATAATATTGTAATAATTGAAAGGGAAAGTATTTCAATAAATATTATTCCTGGAAAACAATATAAAACTGGAGGCGCCTGGAAGTGACGCATGAATTGAAACATCGTCTTTGGGATTTCACTTCTCGCTTTTGCGCTTTATTACTCTCGCCTCAGACATGCGAATAAAACAATGGATAATTTGGCATGGTAGCTTTCACAAAATAGACGTACACGTTCACAAAACGCTCCAACAACACGTTTACTGTGATTTATGATTTGGATATTCATTTCACTACCACGTTTTAGATATATAATAATAAAAGTGTATTACTGTATCAAAATTGTCGATCATTTTAGCAAAACTCGATCTCACTCTATATGCGAAATGTGCACATAGGCGGACGGCTTAACCCTCCGTCTGCTAACGTCTCAACTGTTGAGACGGCTGATTTTTCTCTGTTGATAATTGATATCCAAAAATATATGAAAAGTAATTAAAACCTTCTTGTACTCGCAAAATTTTTAGTTGATACATTGTTTGATTTATCCTGACAAACTCAATAAGATTGTTTCGATCCAATATTACTCAATAAATTTTTGAAGTCTTGAGATATCCTTTAAACGGCTCAGCAGAGAAGGGGCACCCAAAACCAGCTGGAAAAATTTGATCTAATTGAATGATCATAGCTTATTTTTTCTAGTTAACGAGACATTGTGTTACAATGACATTATTCATGCATTAATTGCGTAATTTCGTAAATATTTAAAGGTTTTTTAACGATAAATCCAAGTCCCATATTCTTTTTAATGAAAAATACTCGAATTTGAATCCTAATATTCGCTACAATTCAATTAATTGCTCATACACTCTTTCAGCGCATATATTACAAAAAATCCGCAAGATTGCTTATCTCAAAAAAATTGAATTCGTTAAGTGCAAGACCGTTACTTTATTCATGAATTAAGAAAAATATCTGCCGAGTGCGCGAATTTGCCAAAACAATTTTTGATTATTTCATGCATTGAGCAGAGGGATAAGCAGCGTTCTAGTGGTGTTTTTTTGCAACTTAAGCAACTGTCATTCGAGAAATTTCATCGTTTAAACATATTAACTATTAACAAAAATGATGTTCATTTCCAATAACTAATTATTCTAAAACAGTCTAGAATTATTTCAAAGAGAAAACTGACACCGAATTGTTCGTCTTCCAGTAAAACAATATTGGTAATTGCAGGCTGAGAAGTAAAACAAAATAGCAGACCGTTTCAAAAATAATATAAGATATTAATTTTGGAGATGGAATCAATTCTTTTTAATTTGTAAACGCCAATTAATACATCATAGTCATATTCTGATAATTTATCTGAAAAAGAACTTTGAAAATCATACATTTTCATTCGAAATTTGTCGTAGAAGATATATTTCTCTTACCCAATATTGAACACCATCCTCATATTTAGGATGAAATGGAGTGGATGTTCCTTTATAAGGATTTACTTATTTTAATGACATTTCAAAAATATAAGATTAGAATCAATGACGCTATGCCAAAACATTAAATAAGCAAATACAAAACATCAATTATTAATGTCATCGAAAGTATGGAATTAATTGTATTGTTATTAAAATGAAATAGCCACTTAATGATGCTATAAAATAAGAAATTTAGCCTTGACTTCGATTAAATTGAAGTCATTATTCAGCTTAATAGACTTGTAAATATTTATTTCTATGCGGAGAGTCTATGACCGATCAATTGAGATGTTAAATGAACAAATTTGTACAGCAATGAATTTAAAAAATATATGCGGCCGCAATATAAACAAATGTTTCGGTATTTTAATGAACTCTGATTAAAGAAACTTCTAGGAAGTCGTAATTTCTCGTTGATATTTGCAACTATTTAATCGACTCGTGAATTGGCGGTCTTATATATATTGTGACCAACTGAATTCTCGAAACATATTTCGGAAATTGTCTATCATCAATTTAGACTGTTCAATAAAATTATTAATATACGCATGTTACATCGGATTAAAATAAGATACTTGATAACCGTATGTATATAAAGTGTTTAGAATTTTAAAAAAGCAATAAAAAAAATATATTTTTCTTATGTCCTTCTTGTTAATTTAGATTTGAATAGAAATATTAGTGTTTTACTTTTGGAAAAAATGGTATGTATTGTGCGTCGTTGATCTGATATATTGTATTATTATATATCGTCACACCAAAAGCAAAAAAGCGTTTGTAAAATTTTTGTGCATTTGGGTTATAAATGCAGTTTTGTTCATTTTTTTCTGTACACGATAAGACAAAAGAAAATTTTCAAAACAAAACCAATTAAATAATGAAGGATTTCTCACTCAGCATTGCAATATTATAAATTCTATAGCACAATCCAATGTTATAAAAATGCGTGGAATCACTGATACTTATCTATTTTATAGTAAACATATTCACGTTCGGTTAATAAATTACTGTTACAACTGATAAATCAGCCTTCAAATTTAAATTGAGACACGCCTTGCGGTAAATATTTAATAATATAATATAACATATAGTATGCACTGAAAATGCTACTCTACATATTTGGCCGCCTGCGTATGCGCAAGTGTAATATTTTCCTTAGAAATATATATTATTGAAAGAGAAGAAGATTATTTGACACGCGATATAGCGGCGCTCGAGTGAAGTGATAAATTGAGATGTATGAAACCGACTAATTTATGGGCCATTAAGTTTGCGATTTCGCATAGATCATTGATGTTATGCGCCGCGGGCTGAAAATTGATATAATATTTTGTCATGTAGTGACAGTTAATCAAAAATGCAAATCAAATTGAAAATCGTAGCATTTTATATTTATATATTAATACAGTTAAATTAGTAAGTACAAAAATGTTGCTGCTGTTAATGGGATAGCAGATACGGCTTTATGTAGTTAATAGTATACATAGTTGACGGGTCTGTAGCGAACTGATGAAAGTAATTAGCTTCGGCTTAGTCGTAGCACGCTCGGACCCTAGTGCTGTGAGTCCTATAAATTTATTTATTCTTTTTGAGATGTTAACTGTCACTTCTTGATGGAAATGCATGATATTTTAAATAATAAAAACATTTTTTAGTACTTATTTCCACAATATATTTTTTTATCAGGACCGGTTTCAGTTGTTAATGCTCGCGATGAGCGAAACCGGTCTTGATCCCTGCCTCTACAGTCCTGAAAAAAAAACACGTAATGTATGAATTGTTTAAATATTATTCATAAATAGAGCAATTAGATACCTTATACGTTACTCCTTCACTCATATAGCTACAATAAAGATGATGCATTTAAAATAGCGAAATGCATGACGGAATGTATGAATGTACTAACTATTTATTAACAATGAAACAAAAAGGATTGCAAAAAATATTTACGATTTTGATTGGCGAAAATACCAACTGAAAAGTTTTTTTTTACAGAAAGCGTGGCTTAACTTATTGCATTATTTTTTATAGACCGATTGAAAAGTTCTGCTAATAGATATTATATCATAGAATTAATGTGTGAGTATATGTATGGCGTTAGCGTATTGATAGATTGAAATCGAGAGTAACGTGCAATACAGATGACTCTTTAATCTATTTCCAAAGGTATGCCGCAAAGTTTGGCGGGAGGCCACTTCATTATGTGTTGTTCAACACATCTCAAACATTTCGTATCACAGGTGTTATTAATTTTTACTCATAAAGCTCACCTTCAAAAAAAATAAAAAAATAATCATAATTCGTATAACAATGTATCAAGCCAACCAGCCATAGACTAGGACAGCTCTCCGCAACCATTTGTCTTTCACGGCACACTATCGTTGTTTCCGAAATTTTGAGACACATCACTACTTGATATTTATAAAAATGAAAATGACTCACCAACAGTGTATTTGTCAATAATGACTTATTCTTTCTGTATTGTTTACTGCACTTATATTTTTTTTCTCAGACATAGAAATTTTATATCATAAATTCTGTGGATGGATGTTTGACATATTATTTCAACGAAAAAATAATAATTTCTACTTCCCTACGTTTGTGTCTTCACAAAATATTTTAAATGGTAGCCGAGTAATTTGAATTATTTTCTTATTTTGAAAGATGCATCGCGGCACACCTTGTATCGTCTCGTAACACACTGATTGCGAGTCACCGGATAGGAAAAGGCTTCCAGTAAGATCAAAATGATGGTGAGGAGTTGGAACCAAAATAGGTACATGCTGCATATGGTTATGGAAATTTCGGAACTGCTTGCCTCTTCCTCAGTTCTTTGACATTCCCATAGCTTAAGCTCGTCGAATTTAACCCTTTGCACTCGAATGCCGCCATAGGGGCGGCATTGTAAGTTTATCGTATTACTCGGATGCCGCCGCAATGGCGGCGTGTTTATAAAGTCATTTTTTGTATACTTTTTACATTTTTTATTGGTCGATTTCAACTACATCACAATGATAGATCATTGGGGAGTCATTTTCTAATAAAAAAATCATAGCCAAAGATAGTCGGCTCTCGTAATATCAATAAGTGTTGTCATCGAAATGCATGGTGGATTACGAGTGCGTACTTAAACTGTTCCTACAGAAGACCAGATTGCACACTTGCAGATAAATTACATATAAAACTTTCAGGGCCTAAGAAGGATTGTGCAGTATGTTCAAATAGAAAAATTTCTGGCGGGAGATCGGAAACACGGCTGTTTTGCGAGACCTGCGTAAATAAGCCAGGATTACATGTTGGCGATTGCTTTGTGAAACACCATAAAAGAAAAATTACAAATAAAATAAAAAAATGTACATTATATTCACTATATGTCTATTTTACAGAATAAATTAAAAAAATATTTTTTTTAAATGTTATACATATTTTTTTTTTTATTAGTTTGATTCATGTAGCGAATGCGATTTTCGCAAAAAAACGCGTTGCTGGTAGGCATATACGAAAAAGTGCTCGAGTGCAAAAGGTTAAGGGTGTCTGCGTTAAATAAGACTTGATTTTTGGTAACGGGTAATCATGGATTTACCCCATGGTAGAAATATGTACGAAGTGAGAACAGACATGTGCAATTGAAAATTAATTATGCAGAAAATACAATGATTTTATAACACATGATGTAATAAGAGAAAATTATCTTAATTCAGTATGCATGCGGATAAATAAACATAATAAATTAACACCCTTTTGTCGAGCTGTCAACGCTTCTTGGCTTGGAAATGCAGAACTCAATGATTTATTTATTAAAAAAAATATTTTCACTGAAAAAAACATGCATTACTAGTTAACTACTAAATCACTTAGTTTAAACACAATACCAGGGTGAAAAGAGTAGAAAGCGGTAAAAAGCAAGTTGGTTATCCAAGGGCTAAATAAATTTCAGTTTAAGCTCCGCGGAAACATTGGTGTGCGAATTCTTCAGCCTATAAATAAGATCGAACTCGTGGAAGCTTTTGCCAACAGATCCACTAAGACTAGTAGCTTTTGTAATACACGTGTGAACATGCGGTTAAATTGTTGTTCCACAAAGTTCTGACCCACAACATTTATGATTTTACACACAAAAACGATACCTTATTGAAAAACCGCCGTAATTATTAAATATTTATTCATAGCATATTGCTAAGCATCATAAGATATTTTAGAAATATAAATACATGATATATTTTTTATATAAATGAAGATATAATTAAAGCATTATATTCGATATATTTTTTTATTAATTGGTATTATTCTTACGTTATAACTACTTGGTTAATTTTATACGATATTAATAATTGTCAATGCAAGCATATCACATTTTTCTCAATTATTTAGAATATATTCATTTTCCGATGTAAGCTTAATTTTTATTTTTTTCCAGATCAATGTTTATGTGTTACTCTTCGAGATAATAATAAGAAATTTCAATTTATTTTTATTGAATAAACAATATATTTTAAATCAAGACCGTGGAGTCAGTGTGCATGTGTTTTTCGAATCCTTATTTAATTCGTTCCCTGCCGAGCTCTTTAAAGGATATTCCAACACCTAAACTTCAAATATTTATTGAATAATATTGGCTTGAAACAATTTTATTGAGTTTGTCAGGACAAATCGAGCAATGAATTGACTGAAAAATTAGCAAGTACAAGAAGGTTTTCACCACTGTTAATTCATATATTTTCGGTTATCAATTATCAACACAGTAAAATCAGCAGTCTCAACAATTGAGACGTTAACAGTCAGGGGGTTAAATGCATATTATAGCTCAAACATTAAATAGTATGTTTCTCTTGTTACATAACATATATATCGTACGTAAAAATGTATTCTATATAACTATTCATAATAAAAAACGTTAGCTTTCTTTGTCATTTATTTGAACTAAGTTCTTATAATTCAATATAAAAATAACAGTGAAAATTTACACAGTCATTATACACGCAATAAATTTATTGAATGGATTAATATATAATAGTAGAACATCATCGTGTTATATAAAGTATTTAATTATACAAGAATTGTGGCGCTTAGTTTACAGTTATTTTTGTAGCTCTGACGATGCTTGCAAATTAATTCTATCAACTCATTAAAAATCGAATAATCAAACTATTTTTACTAACAATTGTATATAAAATATATATATATGGTATCAACACAGTCGTCAAAATTTAATTTTCAAGTTTACTTCGTTGTAAAATATTTCAATAAAATTGATTTGTAAATATTTATTTTATGTTTTCGCGGACGATGTATATATATACGCCTGTGCGATCATTCATTTCATGTGAAACGTTTCAAAGAAAATGGTCGTCGTTGTTTGACGGGCGCAAGATCAAAATCATACTTTGTTGGCCGTTTTAACGAGCGTCGGAAAAACAGATGTCTGTTTTAAATATGCCCGACGGGAAATGATAATCGCAATTATTACTGACTCCACTGTTGGAAGTGTGCTTTCAAATTGAATCGAGTATCGTTCAGGGTCATACAAAAATATAACAGTTATACAATAAAGTTCGTTCGCATGATTAGTTTATTAAATACAAATAGCTTATATGTTAAATAGTTGAAAATCTGTTTATATATACACGTTTTGTTATAGAACTCGACATTCGCGTTTCAGTATCTTAATGCATTCTATCACATGGATGCAATGTATCTAAGCGTGTGATATGTCACCTGAAGATGCCGGAAGATGAAAGATGAAGATGCCAGTGACAAAATATGTGGAAATTTTCCCAGAATTTATACGCCTAATTTTAAGGGTCGTATACGAGTTGATTAGAATGGATAACCCACATTTGTATAAATATGTTTCAGACATTTGGATTATGATGATATTTACATTATAATTTGAATTACTTGAACTTGTCGTTGTCAAGGTATTAATCAAAATTACCCACGACTTCATTTCCGTCTGTTTAAATCTTAAATAAAAAAACAATACTCTTATGAAATACATTAAGTATTAAAAAATGTTTTTTACATAATTTTTAAGTCTCCCCAACCAGAATTTCTTCTGTTATGATTCTAAATTAATTCCGAACTAATAAATTTTTTAAAAATAAACAGTAGAAGAACAGCAAAAATGTGGAGGATGTCTTTTATACTCTGCGTTGTTAAGAAAAATATTATTTATGATAATTTTGTATTCAAGTTTTTATATTTGTATTTTAAATATTAATGTATAAATATTTATGATATCGACTGAAGGTGCTTGATGGAACTTCAATATAAAACAAAGTTGTAACAATTCAAAAAAAAATTGTATAAATATTATTTTGTATTAAATATAACCTCGCTTAAAATACTAAAAAAATTCTTAGCACTAAACGAAAATTTATAATTCAGGCAAGAGAAGGAAAAAATTCTTCACCTTTCTTAATTAGGAAGATATTTTTTTTAATCCTTGTTTATTGATTATTATTTGTTATTTTTAGGGCAGCCCTTTAGAGTTGAATATACCTTTTTGTTAGTCGATGGCCGCAACCAAGCCATGAAGTTCATAGTTAATTTGTCAGCTACGGCAATATGAAGGTTAACTTTATGCCCGATTCATGAAAGGCTTATTTTGGACTGATATATGACCAGCGATTAGCATAGTCATAGTAATATAATGGCACGTACAAAGCTGACATCTTCAAAGTACTTAACAAACCATCCGTAAAATATTATGTTTTACTGAAATTATACTCAGAAACTCTGCCCACGAATAGACAGATGCTCACATAAATGTTGTATGGACATTATTTTATATTTAGATATTCACCGGTAATATGGAGAGAACAATCATAAAATCTTAATTAAATATTGATAGATATCACATTACTGTCACTTGTTTTCAGAGGATTTTGTTTCCATGCCTGAAGACTTGAGAACTTGAATTAATCTCTTCCACATCTTAAATAATACATAATTTGACACGTTTTTCTGAAAACAATTCTCAATCATGGATTCAATTTTTGGTATCTTTATTTATTCTATTACACGAATGATATACAAACTCCATTGATCATCATTAGCCGATACAGAATATCTATAATTTGTTAATTATACATAATCAAATTTTATTTTTTTGTATATTTTGACAACATTGGATGTATAGATAAAATTATTATGTTTCATTCAATATTTGATTTCCCTTGGATAATTTGTTACAATTTGAACAAATATTTGTAAATCAAAACTTTTTTTTTTTAAGGACAGCGGAAAACTCTTGCGAATCTTAAAATACTTATTTCACATTCTTCATATTTTACAAAACGTTAACATCATCAATGTGTCACATATAAAATAGTAAACCACGTTTTTCATTTTAATCTGTGATATTTTTTGAAAACAAACAAGAGTTTTTTAACCCCTATATCTGACTCCGTGCAGTCAAAGTAGTGAGTCAATGAATGCGTTGACATTCTCTGTCTAAAAAGAATATGGAATGTATATTGGTCACGACCGAGTCTTTATTTTCTAATTCAAGGTTCGAATTCCCGCCGATGCTATCATCGTTTAAAACTGGTAAAATACACAAAAAAAATATCACACAATGGGTATTTAAAATACTTCTGCCGTAACTCCATAAATTACCGATTTGGCATTTTAAATCAATATGTGTATGTGCATACCTACGATAATTACCATTGCCTCACCTACAAAATTGAAGAAATAGTAATACCTGTTAATTATTGTGTAGAAATTGTGTCATGTCCTTAAAATTAAAAAAGAAAAAAAAACACTTATAACAACACATAATAAATACCATGTGAGAGAAATACTTCGAATTGTATTAATATTTTTCAATAATTTTTGTAGGGTTTTTGTCAGTCATATTTTTTGTCAGTCACGTCACAACTATTAGTTTATAAATGTAACTAAAATAAAATTTAGTTAGAGCGGAAAATAGTTCTATTAAGCGATTCATTGTGTTCATGCATTATTGACATTTAGGTAAAATACACTTTAATCGCATATATCTGGCTATAAAGAGAATGTTTCTGGTGTGAACAAATATTGAGCATCAATTAAGCAAACATTGGGAAGGAGACAAAAATCTATGTTATTAAAAATTCAGATTTAAGCCTGTGTACAAGTAAGACGCATAATTTTTAAAAGCCATAAGGAAATTGAAATATATGAAATGAGTTAAAGGAAACATACTTGCTACAGTGTAAAAATTGCGAGAAATGATAATATATGTATTTTTATTAAAAAAAATATTTTATCATAGTGTGTCCCGGCATTTAACTTAATAAAACTATATTTTGCGAATACTTAAATATTATATAATGCCTTTTTTATAAAAACAATAAATACAACGCCCTTTCTCAAACAAATAGAGCTTATTACGTTCTTTCATAATCCAAGCCTCATTTACTTCTGTTTACTTTTAAACTAGTTTATTTGCACTCATTCCAACAATGTCTAAATATGGATATAAAATTATACGTAGAAATAGAATAATTGCGTAAATTACTTAATATATGAAAGTCGCAAGGCAGTGACGTTCATCAAATGTAATATTATAAATGATTTTGACATATTTTTATTTACAACTAGAAGAAATAATTATGTCAATGTTGTTTCCTAATTCTGCATACAATAATATCTTGGCAAATATGTTCTCTTATAAATCTTACAAAAAATATGCAAATAAGAATTAATAAGTCCGATAAGAATATTAATAAATTGTTTTCAATAGATAATATTGAACCCTTATTGTCATTTTTGTAACTTACTCTATTCAGATTCCATTGGCTTCACACTAGGAGTCGACAAATAAAAAAAAATTGAAATGAAAACTATCCTAAAATATATATGTTTATTTTCCTTAAAAATCTACTCCCCTGCATTATTTAAATAAGTAACTCGACCTGCATGATAATTTCAAAATGAGCGTAGCCATATCAGTAGCCGCATACTTCAAGCAGAATGCTTCAACTATAATCGGTGGGAGAACCATTTTGCATATGACATTAATCAATTCACTTAATAGGGTACGGTAATTTAGTTGCAATTTTGCACGGCTGCAACACTAATGGAGATAATGATATCAAATCTCATGTTTTACAAGGACATGCTGATAAAAATAAAAGTGTTCGGATCATTTATACGATACAGGCAATAACACATTCTTATTCGTAGCTTATATTAGTCTAGAAGTTGTCAGATTAATACTTTTGAAAAGTGCTCCGCAACCGGTGTGCCTCGGAATACTGGTGTGCCGCGTGTCGACGCTAGACGCGACGTGATGAAAAGCATTTAAATGGTGCATTTATTTGTATCATTAAAATATTTAGAAATTCTTTGAGGACCTCTTCCATACACTAACTTCGTTTTTCTATTATCTATTCATATTCGCTACGTTTTTATAATTTTAGTATTTTGTGATAATTTAATATATGTATATATTACGATTAGAATATTTTAGCACGGTGAAAAAATAGCAATGTATTTTAGTTCTACAAAATTATTTTTAACAAATATAGTTGATAGCCATTTCGGCTCATGCCATCGTCAGAACTATACATTAACTTCTGACGATGGCATGAGCCGAAATGGCTATCAACTATATTTGTTAAAAATAATTTTGTAGAACTAAAATACATTGCTATTTTTTCATCGTGTTATAATGGAGTTCTACCAAGTGAATGCCAATTCAATCAAAGAATATTTTACGTTGTAAAATTGTTGAATTGGTGACGTTAAAAAAGGTTACGGTTTATAATAAACATATCAAATCAAAATTAAACGGTTAGGTAATAAGCGACAGAAAATATTTCTAATTTAGAAGTATTTTAGTAATTCACACATTTTTGCATGTGGTGTGCCGCGAAAATCTAACGACTTCTTCGAAGTGTGCCGTGGATGATAAAAGATTGTGGATCACTGCTATAGAACATTCAAATACCAGAAAAACTATTTATAAATCCATTCATATTATAACAAGACTTTCAACTTACCTTGACTTTCGTAGATTGACGAAATCAATTATTTAAAGTGGAGATGTTTAATTATTATTCAATTTGTCAGAGCTTTTCGTGTATATATAATTTCTGAGTAGGAGAGGTTAATTTCAGTAACATACAAATGTATTTTTATATTATTTTATTCATTACGGAGAGATAAAATTTATATTTTTTCAATATAATTCTTTGTTAGTTTAAATAAACAGTCAATAACACGTAATATAATTAAATCTCATTGGCGATATTTTTCTCAGTATTCTTTCTTAGTATTTATCTTTTACAAACAAGTAAAATATACAAGATTAATTAAATGGAATGGTTAATTCACTACCAAACTTTTCAGGACGGCCAAGTTGGTTTTGAATCTTGATTGTAATGATGAACATAGTGAACAGAATTATGGACTGATGAATTCCAAGCTGCCAGATAATGTGATTCTTTCAAATGCTGTTCCGATAGGTGACACTGACTTAACTGCAAATAAGTCTAACCTCATAGCATTTAAAAATATCTTATTTTATTTGAGAATCATCATTTTATCGATTTATTAATAGGGTTGATAAAATGTTCTGAAACGCAAACTCTCCCTATCTGATTTATAAATTTGAATTAAATTTTAGTGGCTGAGTAAGTCAAATTAAAAAAAACATGCATTCATTTCAAGCACATAGTTGTATGGTAAAAATTGTTGTATGATGTTGCCGTAGGCGACCACAAAACATTGACTTCAAATGCATACACAACGAATAGGAATGGAAAACCGAGTATTATTTTGATATGTTAAACTTATACCCCAGGTAAGTCAAAGTCTTGCCAATCCCTGATTGAGTCTAAAAGTTTCTGCGATTGAGTTATTGTCATAATGAATTAATCAACTCTTTAGTTTTAAAGAATTTAAATGACAATAATGCGACGTAGGTATTCAATATGCGACATTTTCTATGTATAATGAAAACTGAACATATAGATAATTTATGATATGGACTAAGGGTTCTTGATGAAGTTTCAATGTCATATTTTAATTATTTAAACTTTGTTCACATCACTCACAAATCGGGTTATACCTTTTGGAATATTCAGGCATTCTATCACACTGCTGCATTAGAAGTGCATTTAAAGTCATAAAACTATTGATTGAATTGGCATTCACTTGGTAGAACTCCATTATAACACGGTGAAAAAAATTCGGTCAACAATGAAAGTCGGTGGAAAAAAAGGTCAACAATAACTTAGGCAGACGTCTTAAAAATGGTTAAGATAAAATTAATAAACTGGACAGAAGCGGTATTTATAAAATGTCCTGTGGCTCATGTTTATCCGTTTATATCGGACAGACAGGTAGAAGTATATCTACTCGAGCTAAGGAACATGTATGATCATTCAACAGTAAAAAAACAGATTCACAATTCGCTAATCACGTTATTAATGAATCACGTAATATAAATTCAAGCTCAGCGCCTAAATTTTTGCATCTTTGTAGTAAGAGTCGGAGAATGACGGCTTTGGAACAGCTGGAAATCAATAGACACCAATTATCACAAAGGATTCTTAACGAACAAACTAACATAATAGTATCGCCACTTGTCCAGCCGTTGTACAAAGGGGTGGTCTGATTTGCTTCCAGAAGGACCACTTCCGTCGCACATATAATCTTATTGTCATAGACACCTATTGTTTCATTTAGAATTTTGAAAATTTAGTGTCATTGTGTTAAAGTAACAAGCTAGGCCGTTGGAACAGGAGAGAGGATGTGTTGTGTGCCTTTTCTGCACAGCTATATATAGATAAGCGAATGTTAGTTTAAGCATAGTTCTGACGATGGCGTGAACCGAAATAACTATCAACTATATTTGTTGAAAATAATTTTTTAGAACTAAAATACATTGCTATTTTTTTCACCGTGTCATAAAACTATATTGTTTATAGGATAATCATTTCCTAATTGAATGTCATTTTAGTCGAATCAGTTAGTATAAAAATATTTCAGATAAATAAATTTATCTCCTAGCCTTGAGCTTATATTTTGTTCTATATACATCCTCTTGTATATGTCAGTTCTATTGCATCTGTGTGATAGAATAACTGAAGAAACTGAAAGCCTAAAATCGATTCGTGAGTGTCGAAACATTTGAAAATGCACACTGTTTCAACAATTATTTCTTACAAATATCTTTAAACTAATATCAAAACAAATTAAAACATTCGTTAGTATTATTCAAGGATTACGAAATTGGTATAGATATTTCCCATGGTTCAGGAAATTAAAAACTGCTATCTCGCACTTAAACCACCCGCCGCCGTATTCTGGTATACACGCTCGGTTTTTTCGTCTAATCTTGATTGATAAAAAAAGTGTGATTATTTCTTTCAATTAAATTTCCCGTTTGACCACTTCTTTTAATTAGTTTAAAGGTGTGACACAATTAACTGAATATGTGATAAAGTTATAAGTCGATTAATCATTTATCGATTTACTGCAGCAATCATGCAACATAAAACATTCATTAATAATAATCAATGACATTTGAGTTAGGACTTCCAATTATTGAGAAATAATTATTAGTATATCGCTTGCTAAACACTAATATAAGATTATAACAGTGTTGCCAATTCATAATAATGTATTATATGTGGGAAGGAAAACCCAGACAGAAAACCGAACACCAACCCGCCTGGGCAGCGTGGTGTTGCTATGTCCAAACAACCCCCCTGGAAAAAAAAGCAGGGGGAGGCGTTCATCCAGCAGTGGATCGACCCCGGCTGATGATGATATATAAAACTAATAAAAGTTCACGTCAATTAGCAGAAAGATGACTGACAGCGATGATGAAATAGCGATGTTAATTTCGAATGTTTCACGTTCGTTATATTGACAAAACTTAAGTTTTAAGCAAACGTTGTAAAGGAAAAATAATAACACTTCATTCAATATAACTTCATTGCCATTTTATTGGGTTTCGGCTTAAATATAAATTCTATTCAAATTATGTAAACTCAAATGAAATGGATTAGATAGTTTCAATTTCGATAATACACTGGTATTTAAAATACGGCTTACCAATTCCGATGATGTAATATCTGTCTACGATATTGTCTATGGTTTCAATGAAAGTTCTGAAACGAATGTGTTTTCACTGGAAAGTATCACATAAAATATATTTTTACGCGTTGAAATATATTCGTCAACTCATGGTATTGTGATTAGATATGACGAGAATGTGTTGTGATGTTATTTCACTGAAACGCCAGTAGAAATATATTTTATTTGAAAAATACTACCGCTACATCATAATATAAATAGAATGTACAAAATTCATTTATTAAAATATCTTTTCTCAAACCTTTTTTCAAAACAATGCCTACAACATGATTTCATATTAATTATAAATTACAAAATAATAATGCATGATATCGACTGAGCGTGCTTGATGGGATTTCGAGATCGAATTTGAATTGTTGAAACTTTGTACGATTCCACATATCTTGTAACTAACGACCCGGGTTTTGCCATTCGGCATCTTCAGGCATTTTATAACACGGATGCAACAGAACTAAACTGTCAGTTCTGTTGCATTCGTATGATAGAATCCTTAATGGTAAACGTGTAAGTATCTTTTATAAAAAAATTGGCGTATCGGAAGAATTGTGAATATTGTCAGCCCGACATTATGTTCCGAATCAAAATATTTTTTAAATTTAGATATAAGTCTATACGGAACAATAAATCTAGTTACATTTGTACACTAGATGTAAATTTATTCCTCGATATTTCAGGCGTTTTTGCAAATTACGCAATATATTCGTTAATTAAATATTGACCAATTTTATTCACCAATATTACTACATACAATCTTTATAGCACCCTTTATTAATTGATGGTTCATGGAAATAAAAAAAAACCGACTCTTCTTCTATTCAATGCTCTCATGTTTTTATTCCAATTATAATTGAGATGTTTTTTTAATGTTTTTCAAAGGTAATAAATAAATCATTTGATTTGCCACAACCAACAAACTGTATGATTTATTTATATAATACATGCTGTGACCATATTTTTGGCAGAAAATAAAAAAGAACAATTGAGAAAATATTTTTGGATTTACCGATTTGCAGATACAATATGTTTAGAAAAATTTGCTTACATCGTTGATCATTTTTGAGCTTAAATCTATCAGAGGGGCAAATAATTAAGAAAACTGTCTCCTTAAGTATATTTTAAGCATAAACCACAACTTAGGGCTCACAAACCATCATGAAAGCAATTGATAAATACACTAATAGTCACATCAATGACACCGGTACCGTACCGCTACCGATAGACGGCAAATAATAGTTTGATATTCTTCTGCACCACAGACTCTCAAATTGTTTTGTCCTATCACCCCCTTTTCTAAAAAAAAGACATTTCTTGAAATCATTTATATCACCCATAGTTTAGCACTTTTATAGGGTCATAGCCCATATCGTAATATCATACGACAAAACAGATTAATCTTGATCTGTTTACTTAATTAAATATTCATTAAAGAAATAGAACAAAGAACCTCTTTTTTCATTATAATCTAGTGATTATATTTATCTACTTTTGTTAATCATAGTTCTATCATGACACACAAGTACTATAAATATATTAATGAAAAAAGACTATTATCTAAAATAGAGGACGTGTGGTCACTGTTTTAATTCACGAAATGTCAGTAGAACAAGACCATTCCAGTGAAACATTGTCCAATTATATCAAAAAGCCATTTTTATCTTTCGTTATAGATGATTTATTGGGCGATTTAGTGAATTGTAGAAAGCGAGTCATTAAAAGTGAAACAAACGGTTTTTTTATTGGCAGTTATTATAGTTGGTATTAGATATGAAACAATACACTATGATAGTTGTTATAAATTTTGAAATGGCGTTAATTTTATAACATTAGTAAAGTGTTTATTTTATTATTTTTTAAAAATTAAATGCTATACAGTATAGTTTCACATCCGTATTCTACTACACTCGGAATTCAATAACATATTAATTTACATGGCAATAATAAATAAGAAATCGTAGTTTTTTTTGCGTCTTGAAGAAGAATTAAACGTTTGCAAAAATTGCATGCCAAAATCCCAATACGAACATTTAAAAACATCTTAAAACGAATTGCGTTCGAAAGCAGAGATCGAGCTAACTACATATTGTCCGTATTATAACCTTATATCTTTATTCTGACAGAACACGCGTAATTGGAACAAGAAGTAATATTTTTATAATTGCTGTAAAAATAAATTCCGTTAGCAATCAGTGTAATCCACATTGTGATCGGAGATGATGACTAATATTCGTATTATTTAAAAAAAAAATCACAAAACACTAAGTAATGCTTTTTTAGCATGATGAAAATGTCATATAATTTCACTGCCACCTTTTAGCTTTCTACATTCTATAATATTTCTAAAATAAATGTCACTTAACTTATTGACAAACGTGCTCGATAGTTTTTTTAAATATAAGGGGCGAAACAAAAATAAACTTGTTGGAATGCATAAGACGATGTTTCGACCGCTAAATATTTACGATTGTGATTTAGTCATATGTCTTTTTGTTTTGCCTGCATTACTCTTTAAGAATTTCCATAAATGAGAATAGTTACTTCAAACAATATACATTATTAAATGCTATACTTCGGGCTCATTATATGCCCGCGGGATTTAATAATAATTACTATAGGTAAAAATATTAAAAAACATATAATAAATGGATTACGTTTTGTGAAAATATGGCAAAAATCATTAAATTATAATATTTTTAAATTTTATTTCTCCGCTCTTTCTTCAACGAAATGCTTAATTGCATACCATCTTATTTATTTCCAGTGGCAAATTGACTTGGAAATCTTAAAATGTGGCCATGCCTGATACATGCTATGAAGCGACTAGTTTTACATAAACACGCCTCAGACAAGTGATTCAAAACATAAGTTGAATGTAAACTTTGTATGCACATCGTCAAAATAGATGTGTTTCAAAAGATGAAGTCATTTCAGCATCGTAATATATTCGTTGATGTCTGTTACCTTTCCTTGTGTCACGAGTGACGATTGTTAAGTCACGAATTATTTATGAGACATCTGTAGAAAATTAAATCGGATGTTCAAGTGGCAATGATGAATAAACAGTTCTCAGAAATATTCTATATTCATTCACCGGAAAAACTTAATTCAAGAATGTCAGTTTTGCTCTACATGTGGCAAAACTGATATAACACGGTGAAAAAATAATAATGTATTTTAGTTACACAAAATTTATTAGATATACAGTTCTAACCAAGTAAGTGCCAATCCAATCAATAAAAGTGATATCGTTCAATTTCAACATATATTTGCTTCGACATTATAAATTTAAAAAAAATGTTTAGAATGATAAAACATATATATACTAACCCTATAATTCGAATAATAAACGATATCAGCGGTTCTAATCTAATGTGTATCCACTGATAGTAGTGAGTGACACATGTAAGCCGAGCCCTTTAATTTTAACATTTTTTATATACATAATTATGTGTTGGTAGTTCTTGTAGTGTAAAAACAGTATTAATAGCGGTTATGTTCATTAAATATATATAAAACTTCAAAAATGCTTAGTAATCATTTACCTCGAATATGTGGTTAATGTTATATATTTTATGTCTGATTAATTCTGTACACTGTATATAAAAAATAAGTCTCAATTATGTTTAGTACCAACATTATAAATTACAGAAGAAATTCAAAAATCAATACGCTTTAATTTGGTGAGTTACATGTTATTTTAGTCTATAAGCATTAAAAATTTGAAAATCATAAAAGTTTGCTTGTATAAGAGTTGATTTATAACATGACAAAAAATACATGAACAGTTTTAATGAACTTTTTTCCAAGCATGCAATTTCGACCGTTGACATTTATACAATTTGCTTTTTTCAACAAAGCATGTTTAAAGTAAATATTGACATAAAAATCAATATTGTAATTTCGGTTATTTCATTAGTTGTATTAGTAAAAATGTGAGACGGTTTTCTACTCCTTGACAATAAACGTCATAGTGATTCGTAATACTGATACATTTGTTGACATTCATTTTATAATAAAAAGGAATTTCCACAAAGTCAAAACCGAAAATTATTTCGCCCATAACTTATTTAAAAAGGATTTTTATTATTTTTCAGATAACTCAATCTCCTTTCTATTCTCTTTGCAATATAAATACTACAGTCTGTAACAGAGTATCACTAATGCTTAGTGTTGAATACAAATCCAGTTTGAATATTTAAGTGCATCTGCATCCGTTGCAGTTCAAGAATGCACTTCTGAATCCATTTTTTATTTTAACTGCATCCAGGGATGAATTGCTTGAAACCGGCTACACCGCCATCGGTCATAATCAAATATATTTTGCTGAGTAGTTACATTCTCAAAGCTAATTTTAGAACAACTTCTTTTTTCGATTGATTGTTCGTAGATGTTAATTAACGTTGAAGTTTCAATTAATCACTTTCTGTCATGACATTTGGCTTAACAACTATCTACACGAATCAAAAAAAAAAAAAATATTACAAAAATAGAACAACAATACCAAAGACAACGTTTTCTTTAAAGGTGGGCAACCGGTCGATCGCTATGAAAATTTTAGTCGATCCCAATTACTATTGGGAATTGTGAAAAAAATATGATTTTTACAACAGAAATTAAAATTTTTATTATTTTGAAATATTTTCATTTAAAAAAAAGGATTACAGTTAAAAAAAAATAACTAAAAAAGGGCCAGACAATATTTTTTACGATTCTAGCTGGAAGTAGATCGTCATGAAAATTTAAATAAAAAAGCTCCATACCTCAAAAAGATTGTTGGTTACATATATCAATTTTAATTGATGAAGCATTGAACTGTTTTTCCACAAGCCTCATCACTCAAAACTCAGATTACGACTTCAGAAAGAAGTTCTAGAAAGTATCCTTTATACTTTTTGTAGAAATAAATATTTTAAAAATTGAATGGATACTAATTATTTGGAATGCATTGTTTCACGGAACACTTAGTATTGTTTAACAAAACACCAATGTGCCGTGGCACACCGGGTACGGAACACTAAGCCAGTGAATGATAAAACCTCCAGGGAATTCCGAAACAAAATTATCTCTGCATAACGTTTATAAACCGTAAATAAAATTGTTGTTTTGATCCATGTTTGTTTGCATCGCCAAGTAAAATTATTAGTAATGTCATTACTACTACAATAAAATAGACAAAATATAAACCGCAAAACGGTAAATAAAGAAAAACTCGTCGATATATTATAATGAACTGTATTTATATGGTAAAAGAAACTATGCATAAATGAATAAACAACATTATAAAATATTACCAGGTAAGCAATAAAAACATATTGAAAAACAACTATAAGTAGTTGATTTAATTGGTTAATTTTAATGAACAAACTTTTGCTTCATATAAAAATGAAATTAAATCATGAAGTTAGCTATATTTTCCATCGAAACAACTTACGTGCTTATATAGAGACTTTTTATACTGCTTTGAAATAATGAATCACGTATGTTATATTATATTATCATGTTTGCCAAAAAAACTTGCAATTTTTCTATTGAAATCAATTAAAACTTTGTATTTAAATATCGCTAGTTAAAATATAATATAGTTTACGCTCACGAAAAAACTACTATATGTCTTGCATTAGATCTATAATAGAAAGTAATATAAAAATAATCACATACGTATAAAAGATAATTTCACTTTTATAGGAATGTGTATCTAATTCCAAATAATTAATGACTATTTAAAGTATTTAAATCTCGTTCATGAACGGTATTTTTTTTACGAAATTTTATTTTTGCTAGTTTGATAATGGCACCTTTACACTGATAATTTTATAGCGATTGAAATTTTTATCAACAAATACGGAAAATTATTAAAAAGTTTGGTAATTTAAATCACGGTTTCCTAAACTACAATATGTAACGTGGAACGACAGTATTCCCCTGAGCCTGAAAAGCTATTTTTCAGAAAATTACTACTTACAATTGTGTATTAACCAACCTATTAAACTTAAGGTTCCGTTAAAATTTTCGGATTCGCGTGTTCCGTTGCTGTAAAAGTTTAGGAAACCCTTTGTTAAATGAAATCAATGTAATGAAATTTTTCTTAAAATATAGCTTTGAATTAAAATTGTGAAAAATTAATAAAAAACGATTTTCTACACACTATGACTGGGCAACGTGTCAAAAAAATATTGTAGTGTATTCTACCTTAAAGCTGTCACATATTTGTTTGTGTTTGTATATTTGAATAGTTTGTGGAAATAGTATTTTTAATGAAATCGAATGTAAAAAAATTATGGACTTTAGAAACGTTAGAAACACTCTTGTTTTAAATAATACTGCCAATTTTCTTTATTGAAAAATCCTACAGTGATTGACGTCTAATATATTCCACTGACAAATGCATAAATTACATGTCACCAACATTTTGAACTCAATGAAAAACACTTAAATATTTTTTTTTAATTCCAGTTCACATTTGTTTTATTATAAAATGGTATGGATATTCATATTTTAAATATTTTTGTTGTACATTCAAAATAGACAAAGTGATGGAATCTTTACATTAAATTACTAATTGCAATAACTTTACAAGCCACCAAAGTGTTCTCAATGACCATCGGTAGGCGGCCGCTAAAATTGATAGCTGTATAGTGTATAAGAGAGTGATTATTTGATACACTTTTCATGAGAACTGATTAAGAAACATTGCCTAAAAAGTCTATTCATTATCAAACGTTTTATTATTTATGCAATAGAGCAGGTGAGAATGCAATATATTCTTGTTGAGAAACCACCTTATCATATTCCCACGGTATTCAATTATCAAAAAATAATGAGACTGGACAATCGTGAATTAAAGCGAGATTAATTCATCAAGTCTAGACGCAATACTACTTCACTTTCGATAGCGAGATAATGACAGGTATATAACCGTAAATCAAGGTATAAAAAAACGGACATTTTATGATATTTGATTCTTTGTACATACGATCCTCTATAACTGATCAAAATTTCATAAAAAGAAACTACATAGAATTTATGTAATCAAAAATATTTATTCATTTCTTTATATTGCGGCTTCTTAATTATATTATAGCGAATACTTTTAACAATATTAATCATATTAAAAGAGATATTTGTTGAATTGAAACTTTTTATTATATTAGTAGATATTATAAGTAAATATTCATATTTCTAACTAATTCTTAAAATTGTTATACAGTGGTCCAAACTCTTTTTCGGAGAGATTAATGATAAAATCATTAGGGTAATATTATTAGTTGCTAGCTTATTGCTATTGATTCATTTGTTTTTAATATAATTATGGTGATGGGAACTTAAAGTATCGCTCACATCCATTCCTTGAAACTGAAATCGTTAAATTGATTGATAAATCAATTTTTGAAACTGTCCAAGCAGCCCAGCGCCACCGACTTGAGAGCCAAATAATATTTGAAGTACCTGTTAATTTTCACGATAATAATTAATAATAATCTTAAAAAAATTATCTAATTTTAAATAAGAAAATAGGATTATGCCATCTACTGATTTGTATAATTATAATTTGATTTAAAACAAAATTAAAAGCTATTTTAACGTAAAAATCTATTCAGAAAATAATCGAACACTACTTAAGTCAATATCACATTGAATTCGGAAATATCGTTGATTGAATTGGCATTTACTTGGTAGAACTCCATTATAACACGGTGAAAACATAGCAATGTATTTTAATTCTACAATTTTTTTTATAAGATATAGTTGATAGTTATTTCGGCTCACTCATCGTCAGAACTATGATGTTAATAAAGATAGCACTAAAGATGGGTAGTGCTGAAATAGCTATAAAATAAATATACAACACTTAAAAATTCCACGTGAAAGTACCACTTGTGAATATATCCCAGATACTCTGATTTTTTTATCAGAAATTTTGATAATTTTTAAGGCTATTTACATATCTGTTACACTTTTTCATTACCAGCTATCGCATCAATACTCTTCACTGTTGATACACATACACACCGGCTCACAACTAGCAAAGCGGTTGCATAAATCATTAAAACTTTAAGCACCTCGCAAATGGCCAATTATAATTATTGCTTCTACCTTTTGCCATGCCGCTAAGTTTACACATGAAAATATATTTCCATCGCATGCTTTCATTTTTTTTTTTCTATATATGCCTAGAAAATATTCCAATGAGTGCAAAAAAGATAGAATACTATCGCACCTGTCAAAGGACAGTCTAACAGAAATGAGATATGAACAGTATTTAAAACTAACTACCGTGAAGATGCAAAACAATGATTTATATTCTCATGATGTAATAAAAATGGACATGTTGTAAGAAGTAAAGGTAACATCTCTTTCACGAACCATTTTTGTATTTTTATTCTGAAATAGTAGTGAAATGTGTTTAATGCAATATGCGTTGAAATCATTATATAATATATACAAAATGGTGACCTTCACAAAAAAACTGGTCAGTTTCTAATATCTCGCGTGGAATTGGAAACTGAATATTTAATTCTTGTGGTCCAGGGAATTCTTGAGTTCAATAATCGAGTTTTCTGGAACAAAAAAAACGCTATTATAGATGCAAAATTTTAGCTTGTATCATTATTTCATATATTATATGTATGTACGCAATCTACACATTGTATTGTTCGCTCGTTACACAAAGCTGTCCCTAGCATAAAAATGTGCTATTTTCATTTTTATTGTATTCGTTTCACTTGGTAAAAAGACATGCGATTACAACATAAAAAAAATCAGTTTTTTGAAAAAAAGTTTTGAATAACCATTTTTTTAATGCTCTAAATTAATTGATCGTTTTCCGTGCTTATTGGTTTCCGTAAACGTCGCCTGATATTTGCAATAGTAAACAAACCTAACATGCAGGCGACTTATTCAACTAGGTACATCTAATTAATAAAAATGAGTGTGCCACAGCTTTGCTTATGAAATAGAAATAATATTAAAATGATGATAATAAGAGAATCTTCGTGGGATTTCATTCGATATTAGAAGATAATTTCTAATATCGGTATTTCTGGTTACAGATATAATAATAAATATATGGATTAATGGAATATTTAAATAGAATGTGCTTAGAGAAAACTTTAGAGCTTACAAGTCATTCACTGAAACTCTGCTTTGAGTAAGAAAACTGTAATAAGTACTTAAGAGAATATTGTTAGTTATTTAATTAAAATTTCTGTTTTCTATGTATGTGAAAATTTTTATGAATCGTAATTATATACCATGCAGAGTCATTTCAGAGAATGCATTTGAACCAATGGCGTTATAGGTTAAACAAAAGTTAGTATAACACGGTGAAAAAAATAGCAATGTATTTTAGTTTTACAAAATTTTTATTTTTTAAGATATAGTTGATAGTTATTTCGGCTCACTCCATCGTCAGAACTATGCTTAAACGAACATTTGCTTATCTATCTATATATAGCTGTGTATAAAAGGTACACAATACATCTTCTCTCCTATTTTAACGACCAAGCTTGTTTCTTGCTCGCAATGAAACTAAAAATTGTAAATGATACTTAAGAGACGGCTTTATCAATGAGTTTACATATGGCACGGAAATAGTCTATTACGGAGACAAAACGGCCCCCCGTAGCGGGTTAAGCAATGGTTATCGCCATATATTAGTTTGTTCGCTAAGAATCCTTTGTGATAGTTGATCAAAAAGGATTCTTAACGAATAAACTAATATATGTCAACTATCACTATCAACTATCAGAAAGGATTCTTAACGAACAAACTGATATATATCGATCACCATTGCTAGTCAATAAGAATGAAAAACTATTACATGATTTATCTCATTGTCTAATATCAATAAAACTTTAAGTTGAACGATTTTTTTAATTTCCTACTCAAATCTTCAAAAAAAGTAATCTTAATGACAAAATCAATGTGTTAATGTCACAGAGTTCTTCTCGAAGTCATGACTAAAAACCAAACGTTATAAGCTATGCAAAAACCCAGTTTTGAATAAAGCTCTAATCGAATTCACACATTCAGCTATATTCAATCTTTCGCAACGCAGTATTTAACTATTGAATGTTAAAAAAAATCAAGACGGGTAAGCTTTTGAACTTTGAAAAGCTCTTTGAATCGCAAGGCCAGTAAGCAAGCTGAAGAGATGACAGGTTTGTCATATAGAGTGTAACCGATGCGGCGCTATTAATAAGTCAGAAACCGCATTCTTAAACCTATTTTAAGTCTCGTACTTGAAGTTTATTACCAGAGATTATATATCTTTTAATTTTTGTACTTATAATTGTTTTGACTAGCTGAGAAATCTTTGCGATTTCTTAACCGTTGTAGGCTTGTTAAATATATGTTCTCTCCTACATTTCCATAGTTACTTAACGTTGTGACATTTATATGGTTTCCTAAATAAAATCCAAAGATTGTTTGCAGAACTTGAAATAGATTCCGATAATGGAAGGGTCTGATCTCAAAATCCCTTCTCATTTTCGTATGATTTCAATATTTTGCCATTCTCATTTTAAAAAAATAGTGACAACTTTTCCCTTACGTGACGTTACCTTAAATATATATTTAAATATTGTCGATACGGTGTTTATATTCACAGTTTCGTTTGCTATTGTTAGCGCAAAAAAATAACAAGTTATCAGTTATGTCGCAAATAAATATAAAAAGTCAGAAACGAATTATTATAAATCAATGCATAATGTAAGTTTTTATATGATGCAATTAAAGAAACACATAAAAAGCCTTCATTATAATTATATTAATCAATCGTTATTTTATTGTAGAATAAATAAATTTTTCTTGGGGTCTAATAAATCCCCATCGTCTAACAGGTTATTTTATTTTTTTAGATGCAGTCATCTCAGGGTTGACCTCCCTGAATTGATTTGAAAATAAATGAGTTACAGGGGGCTCGAGTTATATGCATGGCTACATTTAGCGGATGGAGCAACCTCACTTTACGAGCATAATGAACCAAAGGCTTGCATTAGTTAAAAAACAAGCCTACAACGAAGCGTGTACTTCCAGATTTTAATTAATTATAAATTACCGGCCATAAAAAGTTCGCGCGCTCCTGGCGTGAGTAGGCGGCACATTCAGTGTCCGGGCACATTACCGCACACTACTTTAACCTACCTGGTGACATTTCCACCTTTACGCTGTCATTAATAGATTTTACAGTTGTCATGACGGAATTGCAACGAATTATTGTTATTTCACGACTATACAGATTTACCAATGACAAGAATTCAAATACAAATATATGGCATGTAATTTTAACTCACTTATTATAAATTTATGGTATTGACTGAAGGTGCTTGATGGAATTTCAATATCAAATTTGAATTTTTACAACATTGTACGGCTCCACATGTTTATACACTAACGACGATTCTGTTTCGATTGGCGATTCTGTCAGTTCTGTTGCATCAGTCTGATAGAATACCTGAAGGTGCCGAAAGGCGAAACCCGGGTCGTTAAAGACAAAATATGTGGAATCATACAAAGTTGTAATAATTAAAATTCACTTATTATTCTTTTCATATTTGAATCCTAATAAATTAAAAGCTAGGTGAAAATTAATATATAATAATAAAAAAAACGATGCACCATGCAATTTTGGTTATTTCTTTACTGTATGAGTTTATCATCATACTTGGTGTGAGTTTTTAACGTATAAAATTGAACGTGACTCATTAAATGTGACATTGCCTTATGGCGTTATAATAAGCGACCGGCATCTCTTGTGAAATAATAAAACAAATATTTTTTATAAAATTCTAAATTCGAATCAATGAGTCCTTCCGACAATGTGAACGCGCGAATAATGTTTTATTGGAATTTCAAAAATAGAACACTAAAATTCTTTGAAAACAATATTCTACTGATACGAAGTCCCGTTGTTTTGATATAATAAATTCACTTACTAAAGCCACCTCTGCGAATATTAACTGCCAACTCCCACAATATGACATTTTACGTAATGCATATTATTACACTGCAAAATAACAATAATATTTAATTCCTGAACATAAAACGCAAATCCAACTACCGGAGACATAAACATTGTGAGCATGGCGAATATAAATGGTTTCCGCGGGTGTTTGTATGATTTTGTATACTTGGGTTTACCACGACTTGATCAGCTAACACGTGGAATGTTATCTTTCAGATGCATTATATGTTCATCGATCACAGAAGATCAAAAGAATGTTTTGGACATTTTTGCGAATATATAATTTACTTGATTTACAAGTGTTTAATGGTCATAATCGTATGATGATTACTTAAAACAGCGGTCACCAAATTGGAGTTCGCCGAATGTATACATTTGGTCCACAAAAAATTCCCGATTTTCGTATATTAATTATTCATATAAGAAATTATTAGCAATAAATACAATTTTTGTATATTTTGATTTATTAATTACGGCAATATAAAATAAGTTAGTGGGCTCAAAGTGCAATAATTTAGATGTAAAATGTATAAATAAATACAAATAAAAAAAATCAATGTTGCCCGTTTCTCAAAAAGTTTGCAGGCCACTTACTGAAACAATTATAAGAATCCCACAGATAATCAAGGAATAATGATTTGAATGCATTTGATTTTGAATTTTATTAATTCTAGTGAGGTTTTTTCTGAGACTACTCAAATCGATTTTATTGCACTAAATGATTTTTTAAAATAAAATTTAATACTAGATATGTTGTAGTAACGATCTCATCAATGCTGTTTTTTTTATTCTTGAGTATAGTTAGCTATTTTATTTATAAATATTTTTCAGTAATAATGATAATTATGATAATTTTTTAATAAATAAATCATGTATAAACAATAAATTATTGATAATCCGCTTCAGTGTAATCTTGAAGATTTTTGAGCGCTAATGGGTTAGATGTTTAGCATAAATTAGAGTGATTCATGAATGTCATTTTCTCTACAACCCTTCACCGATAAATAAATTGAATGATGTTATATAACCCCTTTAATGACAAATGCATCATATAGTTAGTAGTAACTGACGATCTAACAAAAGATTTACCGTTCTCAGCAAAACTGATTATAAATTTTATATTCTATTTTTACTGAGAGGTAAAAATAATATAAACACCTTATATTACCTTACCTCCCAGTCCGCTTATCCGCACTCGACCGTCAACGTTTTTTTTTTTTACAATTCATTGTTTTTTAATATGTTTATTTTATTATTGGTAGTTAAAAGTTTTCATAATTTTCTTGATTGACACAACTGTTGACAAAATTTCAAATCGTGAGGGCTTTCATTAGTTTCGGTCCTTACCTGATGATTATAAATACTTTGAGATATTCGTGATATAAAAATCAGGTGCAACATTATTGTTGTTATTTTTTAAATACTGCATTGATTGCATCTAATTTAAACAATCTGAAAATGGCATTGAGTTTTTTCAGTGATTGACATATTTGCAATTGATTTTTAATTAACCATTTATAATTAATTCACGAATCTATTAACAAAAATTGCAACATCAAGACGTCGCCTTGTATATATGTTATATAACGCATAGCAACGGTACAAAATGCTTCAACGATATTGCAAATGTCTTATTTAAATATTATGTGCATGGAATCAGTTAATTCTAATCGGATTATATGCTTAGTGATTGATAAACATCAAGTTTGCACAACGGAGCTAGTTAAAACCTATGTAGGTGTAAAATGTAGGCGATATATCCTTTATTCAGGATCGCATTATGAATATATATAATTCATAAAAACTTTAAAACTGTTGTCATGCCATCTGATAATTTTGTTTAAATATAATAATTAAACGTATATTCACTATTAATCCGAATATTTTTTTTAAATAAAAATATAAAACATGTCACTCACATTTGAATCTCAATTTAGAGACATGTGAAAATTGGAATTTGATTTGGAATTTTGGTAGTTAATCGTTTTTCTTCAGTCATTTTATCAGCTTGTATATTACTTTCACATGTGCTATAATAATAATATATAATAAATCTATTTTCACTCTTAGGATGTATTACACTTAAAATTATATAAATTGATTAGATATATTGTATCGGATTTTACCAAAATACATGCGTACATTATAACACTACAAAAAGTATTTAAGAGATATTTATGATTCTGACGATGGCGTGAGCCGAAATAGCTATCAACTATATCTTTAAAAAAATTTAGAACTTAAATACATTGCTATTTTTTCACTGTATTATAATGGAGTTCTACCTAGTAAATGCCAATTCAATCAATATATTTAAGAGAGGTTAAGCATCTGACTAAAAAGCAGTTTTCTTTGGAAAAATGTGTGATTAAACACTTCTTTTAGAAGGCGATATGTTCCAAATCTAAAGCGGATGCAGCAAAAAAATCTTATTGTTAAATTGCTATTTTTTAATGAAGTAATTAAAGAATACTTTTACCGGAAAAATATTAATGTGAATATTTAAAAAAAAGGCGTGCGTGGCAAGGCCGATAAGGCATAATCCTGGAAAAAATTCTATTCATAAAAAGAATACTGAGTAGTACTGAGAAATTTAATAAAGCGAGATTTTTTTGAATTACTATGAATGTGAATATCACAAATATTCATTTGTTTTTTTTATTTCATTCATATCATTTAGAGGCATTATGAGGGCGGGAAGTTTTTGAGATGTGCCGGAGATTCTTTTGTTCTTATTTGAATGACGTTAGACTGAAGAGTGCTTTTCAATATGCCTAAAGAATTCATAAAGCTAGTGAGTGGATCAAGACTGCATTTCACTCAGAATACCACTTAATAGTCGGCAAATAATTAAAGCTCAAAGCTCACAACCAACGCGATAGCATACATAATACATTTTTGTATTTCGTTATTCATCATTTTCCGATCCGTAACTGATATATTAAATAATTGATATGATTAAGGATTTAATGTTAATGCAATGAATGATATTCATTGTTGAGTGATGCAATGTAGAATTTTGTTGCAGTAATGGACTTATGCAAATCGTTGATGTTGGCGCCAAATACAATATAATCAAACTAACCATATTTTAGTAATGCTCGAAGTAATTCTATATTAATTAAAGAAGATCGTTGTAAACTAGTTAAGATATTTCGAAAGCGTTTTTTTGTTTTTAAGAAGATCCTTGACATTTATTTAATTAGAATTTACTCGGTACAACGCATTTTAATAAGATAAAAATATAAAAAAATATGGTTGTTGGCAATTATTTTGGTTTTTCCATCGTCAAAACCAAGCCAAAAAAGCTGTTAATAACCATATTTTAAATGTTGTTTGGGTAAATACTTTGACATTTTCACCTTATTAAATTTCATTATCTATGTTAATCGGACGAAACACGTAAAAAGACTTGCATTTTAATCGTAATATGTGACTCAGTTATCAAGCCAGGCGTGTGTTTAACAATAACCGTTCGTATTTATACTATTTACTGTATTTAATCTTTAGTTGTATTATATATTCACTACATACGAAGTAAAACTGTATTCAATTCTTATTTGTCTAAAAGCAGCGATTCACGAATGGTATCAGCTCCCGGTTAATGCTTCACAATGGGTAAATATTTTGCTGCAAGTTAGGAGTGAACGCAGATAAAAAATGATCAACAAAACAAACATGTTAATCGAGTTAATTTAATATGGTCTGCAAACTCGAGTTGAATGTGGATGTCAAATGCCTAGCTTGACAGTTATTATTGTTGGGAGACATTTGACAGGTGACAGGTGAACTGTCGTGAACCAACCATTAAACAAATACATAATAGCAAACGCCTTGAACATGGAAATGTATTAAATTTGTTCGTGAGTCTTGTTTTATCAATTTCAATTCCTTATTATTCACTTTGCTTCAGTTTAGAATACCAATAGACAGTGGCGTGCAGTCCGTACGGACAAATAAGATTTGTCCGATAAGTCGAAATCTGCATACATTTATATGGTAAAAAATCATGGAATGTATTACGAATAATGGAAATTACTTACTTTAAAATGTGAAACATGATTTACATATAATTTATGTTAATATTAATAATATTTCAGAGTTTGTCAGTCATTTAGTTCAAAACCGTGACATTTTTAATTAAATTTATAATATAGAAACATTCTTTCGAGTAAATAATAAAAGCATAAAAAGGTAATAATTTATAAATCTTGGAAATAAATACAAGTCAAAGAATAATTTATTTTAAGTAAATGTAATTTTAAATAAAAGGAGTGACTTCCCCTCCAAAATCAAATTACAAATAAAATATATCACAGTCTTATTGTTTGAATTGGCATTAATCTGGTAGAACTCGATTATAACACAGTGAAAACATAGTTCTGACGAGGGCGTAAGCTGAAATACCTTATATTAAATATGTATCTTACAATTTTTGTAGAATTGAAATACATTGCTACTTTTTTCAACGTTTTATCACAGTCTTTAGTTGTTTTTATTCACTTTACCCGTGTCAAGTAGAAACAAAACCTCTTACACAAACTTCAATTATTTGCAGGTTAAGAATGAAGAATTCATATCTTCGTTATAAATGAAAAATCAAGATGCTTATCTAAAATTTCGTTAGTGATATAACAAAGTTATAGCTTATTTTTAATTCCTGTGCTGCCTTGTTTATATCAATTCGGTGCACGCTACTGTCAATATGTTAAAAGGTATTGAATAAAGTTCAAAGGTAAAATAATATCATGTTTGCGGCTCAATTGAATAAATGGAATTCGATAAGACGGTAATTGGTACAATTCGATGCGTATATAATATAATTTAAAAATTAAATGCCAAAGTTGCATTATTAATAAAATCGTGTTGTTTATTAGTCTTAAGGCCATATAAAATATAATAACTTTTCATATAGTATTATATAACTCAGAACTAATAATTAAAAATTTGTTGTGCATTATGCTTTTGATTGATAAGATAATAAATATGTTACAGTGGTGAATTTCGATATTAATTTAAAATACTAGTAAGTCAAGAATTGAGAAAAACAAGTTTTATTATTTATAATGCTATATTTCTATTTTAATAAAGGCATTTAGTAAGTTTGCATACATATTTCAAAAACATATGAGTTTTTTAAATAATGAAACATTTTGCTTAATACTGTTTGCACAATTTTATATTATTGATACCAGGGCTAGTTTTGCTAATTGCGAGTATTGTCAAGTCACGTGGAACAAATTCAAACATGGATAATAATAACACATATTTAATTTATATTATTTTGTATGAACTGATAATATTCGCGAAGATATGATATATTATTGTGGGAATAGTATTAAGTATTGTGTTTCATTATTTAAACATAATTACTTTTCCACCAAGAAGATACAGTAAATAAAAGATAATAAAATTAATATATGAGTGCTTATTCGTGTTTCTTCTAAACGCATTTATTTGAAAATTAAATTTGTATCCCATGTTTTTAAGCTGTCCTACCGTATCTTGTTACTAAAAATGGTCATAATCAACAACAAAAAAATGGCTTAGATTGACGTATCAAAAATTTATTTTTGGTTAGTTTCATATCTGTGGAGGAAAACCATTCCTATCCATAACCATTAACCAGTTGTTTCCGGTCAAGTATAATATATATCATAGTTGCTTCGGTATACGCAACAATCATTGGTTCTTTTAACAATTTGATACGTTTCGCTCTTCATCATTAAACATGTTGTGTATTTTACACCGTGTACATACAACTAGAGAATAGATATTTTGCAAAAATATATTAAAAAATTCTATCCGGCTATTTTTAATTCCATAACACTTCTGCTAACAAGAATCAACCCGGAGTTGAAGTTGTAATCCTTGTTTCGCTACACGGCCCGTCGATTCTTTGACTTTCTATGCACGGTGACAAGTAGCTTTTTGACAATTGACAAGATAGCGAGGTCAGTCTTTTTTTCGTGTATATTTTTTGTCTTCACTTCATGATCAAGTATGATTTGCGATACAGTATTCGTTTTATTTATTCATTTGTTTGTGTATTTTGTTTTCGCCTAAGGGGAATTCCTGGCATAGGAACTAAATGTACTACAATTTTTATTTGTCAGGTTTTCTCAACCAGTGGGAGCTTAAGAATTCCAGGGGGAATCTATCAAACAAAATTAACTCATAAAATCATGAGATTGATAAGATTCTATTTTTTTTATAGTGAATTTCAAATTGAAAACAGCTTGATTACTCTTGCTCTAGATTTATGAAAACCTCATCATTTTTAATATCCTCTAAGAATGGTCCTAAGTATGATAATAATATATATTGAAAAAAGTTTAGTGATTTGACAAGAAAAGTTGACAATACAGTTATCGCTTTTAGTGTATAGGGTCAAGAGACTATTTTTTGTAAAATAATTTCAACTTAAATTCATCCATTGCAATAATCAAGTCTGAAAAAAACTAACATTCAGTTCATATGAAGGTAGCTGTAGCAAAAAAAAACCGTTCACTTTTGACTTTTTTTAAGTATTCAAAGATTACTAGCACAGATTAAAACCCTCTATGTGATTATGACTTAAAATTATTGCCTTCGTTGATTTGATGTCTCTCTCGCTTGTTTTCTGTAACATGAAGATGGAAAACTTCAAATTAAAATTAGAAATATCGTAAGTTATGGAAATATGGTATATTCTTTTTCAGTCTCTTTTTAAAATGAGCAAGCGAGAGACTTTTTTATATATCTGCTGTTGAAGTACTCACTATGAGATTTTTAATTATTCGTAATGTTTATGCTAGTCAGAAATCAATATTTTTGTCAATTAAAAAACAGTCATAAACGACTTTAAATATAATTTTTCAAGTATTCATTATTTTCAGCCAAAAAAGCACAGTTAAGAATTTAAAAATGTTATTTAATCTAAAATTATACATTGAAATTGATTGGTGTACCAATTTATTTTTAAATGTAAATGAAATTAGAATTTTGTAATCTGAAACGATATATCTCTTCCTGGCAACAGTTTATATTTTTAAATATATGGTATTTTTTTGTATATATATTCCAGATTAAATAATTTATCTAAAGATTGACAGGACACCTTAATACGGGTTTGCAACTAGCATAGCACATTTGTAATAAATGTTATCCAATAAATGACAAACTATTCCTCATACTACACGCCGTTTCCATTTTATCGTTTATAAGCATTCGTAAATAATTCTATATTGGATAGCAATAATTGCATTTGAGTACTTCGTACTAGACATGGAGCAAGAGTAGGTTTGTTTTGTGCTTAGCATAAAATGCAAGGTGAGTTTATTGGACTGTTATGGCAGAATGATTTAGCTCGCGGCTAAAAGGGCACTTTGTCTGCAAAATATAATGAGCTGAAGTGTCATTCGAAAATGCTTTGCGAGTTCCTTAATAATACATTCAAGAGCATGTCTAAATGTATCCACAGTATTACATCAGTGGTCATATATTCATTTGCCATATTTCATTTTTTTTGAAAGATCAAAAAAAAATATTTTATAAAATTTATGATACCAACTGAAGGCGCTTGATGGAATTTCAATATCAAATTTGAATTGTTACAACTTTGTACGATTCCACATGTTTTGAGTTATTGTTATTAGAGTGATTTGTTGTAAAAACCTTTGAAGAATGCCTCATTTACAAGATCGTTAATGAATATTTTCACTTGCAATTGTTTTAATTATAGTTAGATTAATATTTGTTTTACCTGCCATTTACTGCTTGCCTTGGAGTTTGTTTTTTCCTGTAATTAATAACTTTCGTATATAGACGATGCTAACTGTTTATTGTTTTATTAGTTCTGTTGCATCCTGCCTGAAGATGCCGAAAGGCGAAACCCGGGTCGTTAGTGACAAAACATGTGGAATCGTGCTACAAGTTGTAACAATTCAAACAAGAAAAGTATTGATTTTCAATTTGATAGTAAAGATGCTTAAATATTTGATGATTTTATTCTGAGAAGTGATTTAAATTTAATATAAATCCAATGAATTGCTAATCTACTTTAACATTTATTATTAAACTCCTGGTTAGCCTGGGTAATGGAAGAGATGTACAACACGGATAGACTAAATTATTATTAAAATTAATATTTGTTTTGTTTAAAAAAAACTATTTTATAAAGGCGCTAAGCAACGTGAACGATATTCCGAAACAGAATATTTCGAAAAATAAATCTGTAGTGTTGATTTTAAGTAAACTTATGGAGATACACACAAAAAATCAAACCATATTTGACTACAAAAATTCGCTTGTACACGAAATTTTTGACACTGTTAACACTCTTCAATTTTTGAGTATCATAAATCAATATACAGTGGAATCTCGATCAACCGTTCTTGCGTAATACGTTTTCCCGGCTGGAACGCTTATTTTTTATAGTCCCGTCAAACTCCCATTAGAAATGGTAAATAATCCCGCACTGACCGTTTCCCGATTCCCCGATTCCCTGATTTCCTCGATAAACCGTCTAAATATTTTGGTCCCGTCACAAATATTATCCCGATTGACCGTTTGTATTGCATATTTCTCCGTATCTCGGCAAGCAAGTTTGACACAGCCGAGTGCAGGTGTTATGTCTAGACACGTTGGAATTCACTGTACATGTTAGACGTAACGCATTGGACGCATGTGCTATTTTTTGGGTTGAAATCCACCACACACGTATTATTATTTATGATGCAAATACATTTGCAGTTGTTTAAAATTCATGGTAATAATGATTCCTGTACATACAAACTTTTAGTCACAAGTTTAGTGACAAGTCTTTGTTCCGATTAAAGTGCCAAATAACAAGGTAGCAAACTAACATTAAGGACTTTTTTAAAAAATAAATTTTATATACAGTGTGTACAAGTAACTAATAAATAAATGTTTATACGATTTTACTTGTTTGTTATTATTTGAAGCTTTCCCGCATTCACTGTTTCCCGTATTTACCGTTATTTTTTCAGGGTCACTTGGAAAACGTAAAATCGAGGTTTCACTGTACTGCAATCTGTCGTCTTAAGACTTAAAAGCTGTCGATTAATCCTGTGAATATTCTTAATTAATTATTAAAAAAGAATCTTTTATTTTTTTGATTGCGAAAATCTTCAAATAATTAAATATCAAATACAATTTCCATTATAATTAATACATAGTTATATTCAAGTAACCATTGGTTTGCACTGCCGTGACTAATGATATGGGTAATTAAAAAAAATATCAATTTTCTAATCGCTCACATACTGTACGACACAATTTTTTCAGGATTTTTACATTCGAATACAAGTATCAGTGAAATCACTGTAAAACTAAATATAAAATATTGCAATATTACCTTACGCGAGAAGAAATCTAATCTCATTTAATTAATGAAAATTGCAAACTAAAAATTTCATTACTATAAGCTATAGTAAAGGGGATTGCTTAGAACGTAGTTATCGCTAAAATCACTTGTAATACAAGTATTAAAAACGTGCTCACTTTAAATTGAAGCATGTATGTAAAACAAAAAAATAATGATTCTAAAGGAAAGACTGCGTGCTTTTAAGCTTAAAGAAATAAGTGGATGGGACGTGTACAAGAAGCTTTATGCTTAGTTGGATTTTTCAAGTACCTACAGCATGAGTCGACTACCACAACTATAATATTTTACACGGTAATATGGGTTTTAATTAAAAGCAATCGCTTATTTCGAGATGTAGTAATAACTTATACTTAGACATAGACATATAGAATTCAAATTTAACAGATTTATTAATTACATTGTTTTTTTACATTAAATTTATACCGGGATTACCAGCGCTACCAAATTGATAGCACTAAAAAATTATCGTTCGGTTTTTCAACGATGAAATAATGCAGTGGCTTAAATATTAACCTAGCCAGAAAAGAGCAGTATCATGTGTTACCATTTTTATCTATATTTTTATGTTAAGCTAATTCTGTGATGGAGTGGTTAATATTGTTGGCGTTAATTACGAATCTCAAGGGTTCGAGTCTCAGAACGAACATCGTTTGTTTATGGATGTATGGTTTGTGATATCTTACAATTATCACCCACTCATGTAAAACATAAACAAAGCTTTCAAAAACATCTGAATTATTATCAGTAGTAATGGTATAACTATTTTTGTCAAATATCTTTTCCACTTTTATTATAAAAAATAAGTTTAATTTGTGATTTATTGAATCAGATTAACAATGTGTAATTGTGTAAATTAAAATATTTATATATACTAGTGAAATAGTTATTGTGGAAATGCTCCTCAATGTGGCGAATCTAGTGGGATAGTAAAGAATAGAACTAGAGGAATAACAAACATATTAATTTTGATTTCAAAATAAAAATGAAAAATCGTAAAGATACCGCTAAATCCATTGAATATGTTTAGCAATAGAAGGATCAAGATATATTCTAGATATCTATATTAACTTTTATATTTGATACAACATAATCCACGGAAATTATTTCATTTGAAAAAATCACTTGCGAATAATACGTGCATCATATGCCTGCATTCCTGGCTCGTAAACAAATATATTTTCTATCCAGTTACTAGACAAATTTAAATCTTGTGATGATTGTGTTTCAAATATGTAACTGGGACAAAATTATTTATACGTGAATGCCTAAACTTTGGAATGTTTCTTAATTAATTATTTTGTATACCTTCGCAATACTGATCACGCTTTTGAAATTAACCCTTCAATTGTCAATTAATAATAACAAATATTCACAATAAACAAACGAGTCTAAATTATTTAATGTTTTTGGATCAGTCGCAAATAGGCTTTTCATTTTACAGTTAAATCATCAATATCTGTTATTCACTCTTTGCTGATGTGCAAAATTAAAAAATAGACGTGAATTAGATGGTTAATGTGTAACATTGTAAAAAATAGCAGATGAATACATTATACTTGCATGAGTATTTAAAAAAGACAGTTTTACGATTACATTTCGCAACCGAGAGTAACAGCAGCGAATAATTCAAATAAGTGTATATAAAATCATAAAATATATAGTTTTTTTTTTTGCACGAATTTTAATGAGCAAATTTTGGTTTTTCATACGTTTCTGGTACTTTTTTACGCGATAATTTAATATTTGGAACCAATTTATCAAACTATATGAAAGTTGTGATTTTTTTACGCGATTTTTTTTTACGCGCCTTTTTCTGGAACCAATGTATCGCGTAAAAAAAGTACTGGGTGTATATGGGTGCATTTTGTTTTTAATATGATAGCAATTGAAGAACAACCATTGTAATTATTATTTGAAATAAATTTGAGAATTAGAATTTGTTAGCTTTGTTTAAATAAATGTAGGTGAAAAATTTTCTATGATGGTCGAATCTGTCGCGTTATGGGTTGAACCTCGATACGGTCTGATAAAATTGGCATTTGGCACACGAAATAAATCGCACGTTCAACATGTGTTCACTTCTCTCGACATGTTCTCACTCCTCGCAGGGAATTCCTCCAAGCGATTCAATTTCACGACTGATGATGGCTTAATCCGCCAATCCCCGCTGTATGAATAATTCTCGCAATCACGGTACTTCCAGTGAACATGTTGTATTTCAGCTTTCAAACAGGGTTCACCTATTATATAGCTATTGATTACTTCTAACTGCTTAAATACCGCACATGTAAATAGCTAGTACTTTTTTTGTACCGTATATTCTTCAGAACACAATTTTTTTTTTCAATACTACAGTTTTTCCAGTTTTCGGTTTTTAATTATAAGATTTCTCAAAAAATTCAAAACATATATTTTTTTCACAAAACTGCTTTTTTGTATTACTTTTTAATATTTTATACCTTACACAAGTAAATTAATGAATCACAAATAAATTATTAATATCTGATTTACGATACTATTTACATTTGTTGTATTTTATGAAGTTTTAAATTATATTTATTTGTTAATGTCTGTTTTAATATTCCTTATTATTGTTATATCGACATACGGTGCTGCAAAATTAATTGTTTTGAATAAAAAATCAATTTTATAAATAAATATTATTTTATTCCAATGTTGATGGTCAGCAAAACATTTTCGAATTTTTTGGTGGTCCGCAGATGTAAAAAGGTTGAGAAACAATGTTGTAGAGCGACGAATATGACGCATTCGTTATAAACTACAATGTTAATGATGCAAACTCTTTAATATAAATACAATACATTTTTTTTCAATTTATACTCACTCTATATAGATGTCAGTATGTTAGTGATTTTTGAAATTCACGGAGACCAGTATGTACGCTTGGAATTCAAGTGGTTAAATCTACTTGTGTAGGAACGTGTGAAGAAATTTCAATGGTTAATAGTAATTTTTATCTGTAATGAAATAACATAATTCGGTTCCGTGTGTCCAGAGCTATGACAAATGTTCGACTTTGTGAGTCAAAAGCATTTTTCTATATTGTAATACCACCTAAACTGGAATTTTTAGTGAAATTCTTGTTATCCTGTCGCTGAACCTATCTTTCCCAAATTAGATAAGAAAATCAGAATCAATGTTATACCGTTTTGACAGCTTACACTATTGGTGGAGCAAGTTAACAGGAGACAATCTTTTATTTTCAAACTTCTAGATAATGCTAACGATTCTAATCGTGAGTCGTATCAAATAGTATTGCTTTGTTATATAAATATAAGAGACATTTAACTTTTTTCGTTATAAGTAGTAATATCCATTAAAACAAGGGTGGCATGTAAAAAAACTAATTTGATTTAATTTTATAATTAATTTTAATGCCTTTTCAAGTGGAATTGGTAGAACTATTTTAAACAAATATATAACAAATACCTATTTAAATTTGGCAATAAATATAGCACAAAGCATTCCTCTCCATCTGTGAGATTTTAGAGAAAGATTTCAATAGCGAATCTTTCTTTGAATTAACATATAAAACCATTTTTTGCAAACGATAAAGATACCGTAAACGAACTCTTTAATTTCGTTCCTGAGCGTCATTCGAGAAAGTTTCGATCCATCAAATGATATGAAGTATAATAAAATAATGCAACGCTTCCAAATAATTTAATGAATTTTCCTGCATGCTCCAATGCATATTTATAGCAGGTATGTTAAGAAAATGATTGTTAAAAATATTTGATTAAATGAAAGTTGTTTGCAACAGCCAAATCTCTAGCATCGATCTGGCGGCCGCTATATCTAAGGTTGTGTGGCTTAACTGAGAGTCAAAAAGTGCACATCCATTATCATTTTTAATAGCGTAGTAGTTATACCATAATTGTAGAATGATTGTTAGAGAAAGGTTATCGAGAATTGTAGGAAAAGAATAATAAGGATATAACTTACAAGGGTTTCGTGTTGGTTTGGTATGACAGTTAAATTTGATGTATTTAATTAGCAAACACTGTTGACTAGTGCAAAATAAAATTTGAAATTTTTGGTCAGTTACATGAAAACAGCGGCTAAATATTGAAACTCATATTGATTGGGCAGTATAAATTATAAGCTCGAATCAACTATAGTGATTAAATGTGACATTCATATATGCCACAAAAACGAATTTAAATTGAATGTGTATTTTTCTACATAAAATAATTTTTGAATATTTATATTTTACTCTAAGCTTGATCTTGATTATTGTTGATATGAACAATATTTACCAATAAGAAATGCCTTAATATTATAGTAATGAATGTTTATTTCGCTGTAGTTATATAATTTAAATACACTTACTATCCACTACACATTCTGGGTTTTGCCATTCGGCATCTTTTGATATTCTAATACTCTAATGCAAATGACCTAAAGCAACTGATATTCCTCGAATGCAATTGAAATTCCATGGAGTACTTGTTGATAACTTTTGTAAAGTAATCACAATACAATTTGTTCAACTAAATTAAAATAGATTTTATGAAACAAACTCTAAAATTGTTCCCGTTTATAATATGCAGTTATATTGACCATATCTCTCTCTTCGGGTATAATAAAGAAAGATGGATGGAGATAGGAAATTACAAGCATTACTTCTGCAGAATGAAACAGAAAGATAGAGACAAAAGAAATATATATGATTTTGGATATAGGTGGAGTAATATTGTGGTCATGGATACAGGTCATTATATCAGATACAGATCAACAGGGATAAGTACTAGGCTTCTATAGTAACTTACATTTACAGTCGACTATCATTATTTGGAATTCATCGTGTCCCAAAAATTTATGTCTCAAATATATGAACAAAAAAAAAACAGAAAGGTTTTTATATAAATATATAGAGTAATCATATGATAATAAATTTTAGGTTATACAAATAGACAATATAAAATACACGAAAAATTATTACAGAAATAACACAAAAAACCCTAATGAAATTAATATATTATACATTATAGATTTCTGGATCATTAAAAAATCTGCTGGAATGCATCAATTGAAGGCTGTCACGTGTTGATGTTGAGCTCAAGCTATAATTGTCTATTTACATAAAATAACGCAGCAATTCGGTAATACATTTTTCTGCAACGCTAGTCATACGAATACGAGGATATATACACCACTGTCGTCATCTCCGCTGACTTCAAAAATAGCATCAACAAAGTTTTCATTTTCGTCACAATATGCCAATATATAATACTATTATTGTAATATATTATGATAGCTGATATTGTTTGTCGAATTCAATCGATGTGTCTCATATTACCAAAGCAAATAACTATTTGTCACGTCATTTGGTTTATCTTAGGATATGTTCCAATTAAGCAAAATCGACTGAAAGGCATAGACATTAAAGTTATGCATTTATTTTTATAATTTAAATTAAACAGTGGTGGCTGTAAAAAGAGAAATATATCATCAGTAGTCTCACACAAATTCCCGATTTAAAAAAAATGCAGACTATTTAGTATCCTTTATATTTACTCATTGCTGAATCATTAAATAAATATTATTCCAACCTTTAACGACTGTGATGAAATAAGTACGAAAGATGAGTTTCATCAGATACATCGGCGATATGCATTGTCTCTGCAAAGGTATTATATGTACCGTTGGTAGGTGTAAATTGTGAAATTATAAAGGTTACTTCGATTAAGTATTTAATGGATTTTAAATTTGATCTTCATAGTTCAGTAGAATCATGAACATATTGAAGAGTTATGAAATCATTATATGCGTAAAATCATCGCTTGAATGAAACCGGGAGTTATATATATTATTATTTTTATAAATGTTAACATAATTTATTCAATTAATTATAACACTTTTTCGATTTTCAAATTAAGATATTTTTTTGTATTTAAATCATTATTTGAAGAAAATTTTATTTTAAGGGGGTATTTTCTTGAAATCAATTTGAATATAAATAGAGCAGTCATTCAAACTTCATTTACTGAAGACTAAGTATGAAAAGCAAGGTTGTGTAATCGTTAAAAAAAATACGGCTCCGGCTCTGACGTTAACCAACAATACTACTCCGACTAAAAAAGTTCATTTTTGTCAAGTATTTTCTACCTTTCCTTTTTATGTGCATTAAATTAAAGATCACAAACCAATCCGGCAAAATTTTTATTGAGATATTATTGAAATCGTATGTTCAAAAAAGAAATTGAAGTCGCTCGACTTCGAGTCCGTCCAAAATTAATAATAAGATTACTTGAGGTTTGCTTCTTTTTAGTTTGACGCAAACTCTTTGTGCATAACATTTTAAGATAACGTGGACGAGAGTGAGCCTAGATGAACACTAGTTTTAAATATATTAAAGTAGAATTAGCCTGAGCTAAATCGGTTGATTACCTTGCCAATTTCCAGTGAAAAATTTATTAATCGTTTCTACCTTGCAAAAGCAATAAACTAATAATCATGATTTTTTCAACTTATATGTGTGAAATAAATAAAAATTTTAAGCCCGGCTGTATTAGCCTACGAAAAAGTATTTTTTTCAATTAATAAACTTTAAAAAAATCGGTAAGAAAAAAATTAAGAACATTTTTGTATCAAAAGAAAGTGCTGGATTTCTTGGTCAATAATACACACATTTATGACGAATAAATTTATTTACCTTTCTCTATTGAGAGTTATTAATATCGTGGTGATTTAATTTTAGAGTTAAATTGATAATCTTGGCGATTTTAAGCAATTTTGAAATAATCATACACCCCACGCTTTAAAATAAATCACAATTAGTGTTGGAAAATGTCTTATATTAATAACTTTAATAAGTTATATGAAAGAACGAGTACTGATGGCTGGTTGACTTCCAGTAGATATATTATTTCAATGCAGAACATCGAGATAGGTTTGATCAACCTTTTAATATGTATTATAGTGAACCTAACTAGAAATTATTTTATTATAAATTATTAATAATTATATATTTTCGCATATTATAAATGGTAACGTCTATTGTTTGGTGGAATTTCAATCTCAAATTTGACTTTTTAAAACCTTGTATTACACGATTCCACATGTTTACTATTCCACAGGTTCTGTTGCATCCGTGAGATAGAATGCCTGAAAATTCCGATAGACGAAACTAGGGTTGTTAGTGTCAAAACATGTGGAATCATACAATGTTTCAATAATTTAAAGTAATCAATAATTTGATTATTAAAAAGTCAAATAGACATGGGTTATAACGCTAAATAATTACTCTTACCACTTGTAAAATTATTTAAATAACGTCCATTAAATTGATCAATAGTTAATTTTATTTACTAAAATAAATTTTAATAAAAGCATAGGTTAATGAAATAGCAAAAAATATAAAAAGTGCTTCCAAGATTCCCTGAAATCCGCAAACGGCATTTTTTACTCACAATACATATCATAATAGCACGGTGAAAAAAATGGCAATGTATTTTAGTTCTACAAAACTATTTTTTTTTAAATATAATTGGTAGCTCTTTCGGCTCACGCCATCGTCAGAGCTAGTTCTAAATAGTTCTAACGATACCGTGAGCCGAAAAAGCTCTCAACTATATTAAAAAAAAATGTTTTGTAGGACTAAAATACATTGCTATTTTTTCACCGTGTTATAATGGAGTTCTACCAAGTGAATTCCAATTCAATCAATACATATCAGAATACTTTGTTTACAACGAGTCCATCCAGTGGAGAGACCCAATTCAAGAATAATACAAATTTAAACTTAAATTAAAAAAAAATAGCTATCAATGAAATTAAATGCTTGCAATCATCGGTGTATCACGTTTTATTTTAAATATTTATTGGAGTATCCAAAGGTTGCGTATTCAGGCAAAATATTATAGAGTAGAGGTGCAAATGGTCAAACCTATCTGATCCAAAGCCAATTATTAGGTGCGCGAAAATTAATTCGAAATACAAGAAAACCCGTCATAAATAACACGTTCAGAGGGATTTCACTTGGAACTTAATAACAGATTAAGTGAACCATATTTCACTTCCTTCTCATCTGGATCGATTCACCAGCCCAAGAATACCGTGTCTAAGATCTTATCTCATATTAGCGATGAAAATAAACGTTAAATTGCCATATTATTAAAAATAGCTTTTCCATACTAATCGTTAACAGTTGTTAGTAGTTTATTTACACTAGATTCTTTTGCAATAAAGTCCAGGTATCCACGAAACAAATGTTATTTTATTTTTTTCAAATATACAGCTAAATCAATTTCTGATGTAAGTCTGTTTCTTATTCTACTTGTTGATAACTAAGAATGACTGATGAAATGTTTGGCTGTAAATGCTTCTCGATGCGAAGCAAAACATGTCACGTTAAACTACACCCAATTTTTTATTAATATTAAAGATGAATTTAAACTTCTATAAACGAAAAGCAAGATTCAACCAAAAACTCCTTGTTCAATATATAATGTGCCAATTCATTGACTGTTGTTTAAAAAACCTTTCAACCTATTTCTATAAAAATAAATAAATAAATGAAACAGAACATAATATCTTGTTCCTAACAGCAAAAAGACTCTTAATGCAACTGCAAATAATGCATTTTGATGAAATGAATTCAAAGTTTTTTGAGGTAATGAATTTGTGTGAAAATTATTTCTTGCCAAGAAAAACGCAAAATGGGTCGTATGTGAGATACTGCTAAAATATTGAAATTCAATTGTTTTTCTATTTATTCAACTTTGATATAATCCACTTTTAATGTTCTAACTGTGACATTTTTGGTGGAAAGGCGTGATATATTTAATTTAACACATTTTTGTGTTATTTTCACAATAAATATAACGATCATAATCGGTTTCATTCATCGCGAGCATTATCAGTTTATAGAATACAAATTACAGCCAATTTATATAAAATGTCGAGTGAATAATTAGCAGGTATAAAACATTGTTATTTTAGATGTTTTATTTCGCGAATGCCCCGAATGAGGGAAAAAGAAGAACACATCTGCTTTATATAGTTAACTAAACATTTTTAGTTTGTGAATAGCAGTAATGTATTGCAGAATCCGAGATCGCTGACTCTAATTTGGTTAGAAACTCTTATGTTCAGGCTATTTTAAAATGTTAATTCTTATTGTATTCTAAATAGTCTATTTCGTTTAAATGTGCGACTTTCTCGTTTAATTTGATATACATAAAACTACTGCACCATTGCCAAAACGGTATGATAATTTGAATGAATTCATTAAGAAATGCATTATCTCTCGATTCCTGATATATTTCCACATCTGATTTGGTAAATAATTGATTTCTATATTCACCTTTTACAGGGCAATCTTAATTAACGCTATAATTCTTCAAATAAAATATTTAATAAACATTGTTATCAAATCTACACAACGACGTCATTTTACTCGCTAAATGAAAAAATACTTAATAAATATTATCTGAAAGTGATCATAAAAAATAATTATTGATGTTATATGGTTTTTTTCAATAAAATATGATTTTCTTGTTTATTTTGCCGTAGGCAGTGAAAATATATTCAATGTCCACTATTTGTATAATGCCCCGCGAACAAATGCATACCGATGATATGCATGACAATTTCACTTAACACACCTTACTTGCAATTTTCATCCATCAGTCATGAGGCACCTGGTGGCGATTTATTATTGAAACAAATTGAAAGCTTTACTGGCAAAAAGGGTGCTATTAATTTCCATCCATTAAAGTAGACGCCATCTCTAGCTGAAGTCATAATAATTGAGCTATATACACGGAAATTCAACACGTTACTATTTAACTACAGAAAAAGCTTCACGAATCTAAAATGTCTGTCCTGCCATGGTTAATATGAAGGGTTATTGATATCTGTTAAATATTTTACATGTGATATATCAGTTTTATTACATCGAAAACAGGAGAGGCGTTATTATTGTATTCTTAAATTAAAACATGTCAGACGAAAATCACACAATTTAACTTGAATCACTCAAACACACAAAAAAACCGGTCCTGATCAAAAAATATATTGTGGAAATAAGTACTAAAAAACAATTTAACTTGAATCACTCAAACACACAAAAAAACCGGTCCTGATCAAAAAATATATTGTGGAAATAAGTACTAAAAAATGTGTTTTTATTATTTAAAATATCATGCCTTTCCATCAAGAAGTGACAGTTAACACCTTAAAAGTGAATCACTCACATAAAAACGATGGAGGAAGATAAAACAGAATTCAGAATACATGAAAACTGGTAAATAATGTACGATTTTAACAATATCTGTACACGTAAACATGAAAGAATTTAAGAAAAGAAACAGTTTAAAGCATTGAAAATCTTAAATTGAAAGAACAGTGGCAAAAACCATTACGCCGAGCCAAACGTTGATCAGAGTTAGCATCATTGTAGACAAAAACCAAACAATTTTTCCATATATATATCGTTGAAGAAAGCTAAACAAAAGGTGTCATTACAGTGTTTTCATGATGGGTAAAAGTTTCCAACACGCTTCAAACTAGTGAAGACGTGAATTCATTCATTTCGGAAATATTGTACGGTACCCTCTTTCCCACCCAAATGCTATCCCTGTACCTAACCTTCAGGATGCTAACATCTCAACCGTTGAGACGGCAGATGGAAGCATGTTGATATCTGATTCTCAAAAATATACGAGTGTTATCAAGGTTCAAACTTTTAAATAACCAATTTTTGTATCAAAATAAACAATGATTTATCATTCATTCGTTAAATTTATCTCTGAAATAGTAAGTGATTAACAATTCTTTTTTACAGTTCAGCAGGGAACGGGCCAAGACTTGTACAAAACAAAAAAAAAAATTTTGGTTTATTGCTTCCCAGCTACATCGTTATAGCTCAACTATTACAAGAAGAATTTTATTAATGCTCTTGATACAATTGCTTCCTAGTCGTAATTTATTACACCTAGGCATATGATTTTAACGTATTAGCAACAATGGCCAATAGCTAGCCTTTTACAGATTATATGCAGATGATGGTGATTTACAGACAAAACAACATGTGTTTAAAATTTAGTAGAATAAGTTAAAACACATCGAGTTATATATTGATACTGTAGCTTAAAAATCAGATGATAACTTACAAATTTATTCAGCTTGGAAGAAAAAATAACTTACCTTCTAAAACCTGTCATTTTTTAATTAGTACAAAAATTGATGAAGATAATTTATACCGATGATCTCAACAAAGTTTCTTGAATACATTGGCTCATATAACTTGAATATGACAGCATATTTATTTATTTTATTAATGCATTAATAAATATATATGTCATCACACGTATTGCATCTTTGTGCTATCATAAAAAAAAAATATTGTCTGACATCACGTTTTATTCCATCTCCGTCGTTTTGTAGTTTCCTTCTCTGGAAAATCACGTTATACGGCTGATTTAAAACTAGGTCTTAACAAATATATTCTGTCGAAATTGTCTACTGAGAATCGAAATCCATGTCTTTTGTCCATTCCTTGATTAACGCGATAATTTGAATACAATCAACCCTCATATACTGTTTTATTAAAGAGCGTTATTTTTAATAAAAAAAAAAACATCTACTCTAATTTCTGTACGAGTGGCTAGTTTCTAATAGGGCAAGACTCTAAATCGCGGTCTCCCAACACTAACTAATATTAGGTAGTTCGGAAAGTCTCCCAACACTAACTAATATTAGGTAGTTCCATTTTTTTAATTTGCCTTTGGTTGTTGACCAAAACCGATCGTTTTTTGAGCAATTGCTCTTTTAAACGTTCTTATTGGGCACAATAAACCTCTGCAGTAACGGTTTCACTAGGTTTTAATATTTCATAGTGAATTATTCCTTTGATATCCCACCAAACACAAAGGAGAACCTTTTCCAGGATTCTCGCAATATTCATCGTATAATTTTAAATACCGTCCAACCAGCAATTATTACTATTAAATCAGTGAAGCCAATAGGAGCCGTGAGAGGACGAACCGTAGCGTACAATTTCACCCGTTCGCATTCCAACGTATGTTAATTGATCAACTATGCTATAAAGAATTAAATAAATTCCACAAGTAAGATAAGTAGCACATAAGTTACATCATATTATGGCTCATATAATGCCAGACGCGTGCTATGGCCATATCTGAACAATTATTATTAAAATTTATAATGTTACCCCGTGGCACTGTGATTAAAGTGATCTCAACATTGCACTTTGCAGTTCGAAGTGACGTTGATCTCTATTTGCATTGTGCAATAACCATCATAGAACAGCGATGTAATAATACATACAAAAACGCCGTCAATGCAAACTGCATTTTTTAATCTCAGAACAAACAATAAGTGTTATATATTATATTTAATTTAGCCAGCAACCGTACCACTGGCATATGGCAGCAACGATATATTACAATAAATTTATTGATTGAATTGGCATTTACTTGGTAGAACTCCATTATAAAACGGTGAAAAAATAGCATATATTTTAGTTCTACAATTTTTTTATAAGATACAGTTGATAGCTATTTCGGCTCACCCCATCGTCAGAACTATGTTGTAGGTAGAACTCCATTATAAAACGGTGAAAAAATAGCATGTATTTCAGTTCTACAATTTTTTATAAGATACAGTTGATAGCTATTTCGGCTCACTCCATCGTCATTACTATGTTTAAACGTACATTTGCTTATCTATATATAGCTTTGTAGAAAAGATACATCTTGTCTTCTGTCCTAACAACCTAGCTTATATCGTGCTAGCAATAAGAGTAAAATTTAAATTTTAAATAAACTAAACAGGCGGCACATGCAGTAAGCTTAAATACTGCCGGAGATGATTTATTTTCAGATATGCATTAGCCTTTCACAATGGTCTGAGCAGCGGCGAAAGATTTGTATTGGAAAAATATTTTATTTTAAAGTTCTGACGATGGCGTCAGCCGAAATAGCTATCAACTATATCTTCTAAAATTTTGTAGAACTATGTTATTACTATAAAGTATCATGTAATGGAAAAATCATCATAAATTATTTTTATAAAATGATTAATTAGTTATTATTATATTATAATCCTTTTACAGCGCCCCTTAAGAGCAAATAAAGATCAAATAAAAAGCTCACTATGCTTAATTAATTATTTTAGACAATACATACCCAGTTAAATTTCGTTAAATATATTATTATAATGTGTTTAATTTCAATCATAGATTGAGGACTTTAAACAATCGATTTTTTTGTTTTTAAACCAACAGCATAGGTTTTTTGTTTTCGAATTATACGAGACGTAGCGATAATGATGTGCTAACTAACTACCATTACTACTAGTTAAAAGTTAAAATATGTAATAAGGCAAATCGTTCAAAACTTTCCTCGAATATTTAAAAAAATCTCAGGAAGATTTTCAATACTATGCTTAATTATTCATAATAGGCCTATTAACAATCAATTCACAAAAGGGTTTAGCTGACAAATCCAAGCTTGATACACTATATAGTGGAAATTTATAATTAAGATAGGAATACTAACTATATGAAACAATAGGATAAAGATTATCTCACAACTAGACAAACTATTTTCTTGGATTGCGGATTATGTCATATTTGATATTGCATGGAAATTATATCTGTCTCGTTTCCATTATGCATTTCTCCAATTGCAGTGCTATTTCGTAATAACTATCATACATATATTTCCTCGTTTATTGGGGTAAACGTTTCCTAAGAATTTTCGAAAGTTCCCTTCGGCGATGTTATTGTTTTGTTTCTTGTTTGTTCTGCTTGGAAATCTTTGTGATTTAAATGTATCATTGAGATAAAACATTATATCACTTTGATAAAACTGGCGAAACTGAAAAAGACTGAAAGGCGAAACCTGGGTCGTTACCGACAAAACATGTGGAATCGTACAAAGTTTGCATAAATTTCATCAACCATCTTCAGCCGATATCATAAATGATATTGTATTGTAGAGACATAGCTTTTCTAATTAAAGAAATTCAATTGTAAAATGCAATCAAAAATATAACTGTTAGGTACATTATTTGACAGCTATATTTTTTCTTAATAAAACAACAATAAATTTCGATTGGCATAATAATGAAAACAGAATTTAAGATTTATATGTAATAATAAACTGAAAATTTACTTCGTATTTTTTAACTAAGTTAAATAACAAAATATTTTTTTGTGGTTAGTAATTTATTTTTAATAACATTTAATTTTATTTCATTATTATTTGTGATCATACCATCATCATGTTAATTAGTAAGCTATAATATAAAAATCATGGTTTACTAAAAAAAGATTTTTCACTCATTTACTAAAAAAAGATCACTTTAAAATTGGCATTCGTTACGTTCGATCACAAGTCAATATATACAGTGTTTTTTAAAATCTATTTAAAATAATGTATACATTTACATTGTTATAATTTTATAAAATAAACTTTGACAGAACACCGAAATGTACATAAATCAAGTCCCACTTTAATATTATAAATATAAACTATAGGATTACTCAACTCAATAAATATTTATTCCTTTATAATGGGGAATAAACATATGCTGGACTAGAAAAATGCGACCAGATCACAATGAAGAAATTTTACATTTCCTGGGATAAAATTACTACTGTCGTAGCATTAACCTCAGATCACCATATCGTGAGCTACATCACAAGTAAAACAACTGAAGATAGTATAACAAAGACAGGACATGTCACAAAAACCGCTTTTATTGATTAATGTTCAATAATTATTTCTTGGAAAATATTTTACATATTGAAAAAAAAATACAATTTGTTCATTCCACAGCCTTCTCGTTGTCAATATCGGATAATTGAAAAGAATTGAATGAATTATTTCTACACTGACGAGAGTTGCCAAATCCTATAGATCTGTCGAATTTCTTGGAAAATATCCAATACATCTGCAACATTATGTGTGATATTAATTAAAGAGTATAATGCAATTCAAAATAAAGAAAAATATTCATTTATTAATTTTTAAATTAAGAATTGTTTCTTGAATAGTATTCTGTCAAACAGCCTGACATCAAATGTAGCAGTTTTTTTCCGTTAAAAATGTCTTTCAACAAGATTATCAATTTAAATAAAACGATAAATGATAGCGATTACTGAGGCATAAAAATATAACACGTGATATAATTTGTTTTTTTTCTAAAAACGTTTTTAGAAATATTATATAATATTGAATATATTTTTTAATATCATTTCCTTAAAGTGGTTTTAGCGATAAAAGCCAATATGTCTGGATGTACTCATCAATTAGTATTTTTTCTTGGTACACAAATACTTGTGTGTGTACTTTTAAAAAAAACAAACATTTATAAATAAGGTCAGTTTTCCGACCAATTGTCATATTTTCAAAAATATTCTGTGTCACGCCATGAACAGAGCTTAAAATATTTATCTTATATTAAAATATTTCTGACGATGGAACTGTACGAAACAACTTGCCAGTCATATTTGATAATTTATGTATCAAAGAATACGGTGGATGATTTTTAAAATTTTAAAAAATTAGGAATGTTGACTAACAACAGACTTTACTCATTACACGATATTCATATTCATATTGAAATCTATACCTTTCATACAAAGATACAAATTTGAGCATCAGTGTGTTTGATTTGCTGTTCAGGGATTCAATTACTTGACCACGAAACGGCAACAAAATATACATTCTAACGTCAATATATTGACTTGATATACGAAAGTGTTTCCAGCTCAAAAATTTACAGTTTGCTAATTACAGATAAAACTTAAGTAAAATAAAATCGCACACCGTAGCGATAACAACAATTGTATTCACTACCATTTGATAATGAGTGTAGACTTGATAATTCATAAAAGATAATGAAATTTAATATTATATATTAGTTCAAATCAATCGATGCGCAATATAAATTTAAAAATGTCGAATTATTTTAAACGACACCGGGCAGATACATATTAAAATTAAACGATTGGATTTTACCTGTTTTTACAATATCGATTTCAATTGTTTTGAGACCTAAATTATCTAGCAATGATTACACGTGAATAAGAGACTCAGCATAACAGATAATGACAAAATTCATAAACTCTAAGAATACTTATTTGCGACTAGGAAAGCCCGGAGGCATTCCAACTGCGCTTTGCTCAATAGAAATCTACGTACAAAGCCTAATCCGATTGGATATAGTATGCATAAGTGTTGCTGTGATCTAAATCTCTAGTTAAATAATCACGATTTGATGCTTAGTTTTAAAGATCAGTATGTGAAGGAATTTGAGCGAAAGTGGAGTTAAGCACAATTGCATATTTATTTAAATCTTGCATTAGGTATTCAGCCGAGCGGAATAATTTAGTGTTGCGCAACACTTCTGTGTACCCGTGCTGACCTGCCAATTATTTAGATTCCAATTGATGTATTAGAATAATGTAATTTATTGTATAACATACATATCCTTGCCACACGACTGACAGTAAAGTGAATATACAGGGTGTTCACCGGTATGATTAACTACTTTATCTTCGTATCAGTAATTCTATTGTAACATTACAAATTTTGTTGTGAAGTTAATAAAGCCCATACCATCAAACTGTACTGTCAAATTTTTTCAATCATGTTGCGATTTCGTTATCTATTAACCGTCGCCGTAATACCTCGTTTGTTTTCAAAAGGTTAAAGGCTATAATTCCTCCAGACCACATAATGGACTATACTGATGAATAATTTGAGCTCTTTTTATACATTTAAATGGATATTGTTCTCATCGCTCATTAAGATTTTGCTATGAAAAAAAAATGAATATCATGTAAATTTTTATAAATATGTACAACATCATAAATGATATATTGAAAGAAACTCTTGTCACAATTTTCATGTAAATGGAAACATACTTAGATCTGTATTTTTTCACAAAGCGTTTGTCTCGAGTCCGATTTCTTGAGCACGGTGTCGAATTAAAGTGGATGGATTTTTTGAACACTGTCTTCAGCTGATCTTATCGCATGTTGTGGCCTAGAATTTATTTCAGGCCGCCGAAAAAATCACTAAACGATAAATAATGGGCTTAGATTGCATATAATTTGTACCCATAATTTCACGGTATTTTACACTTAAAAAATTGATTTTAATAAAATAATTTTATGATTAAATTTCGTTAGTTTATCGAGTATTTTTTCAAAATAAATTAACCACGTCTTTACTTCACGACTGCCAAATATTAACTGTCAATAATTATATATATTTATAAATGGCGACTAATCAAAGAAATAAACCTTCCTAGTGGGCACCCTGTTAAAAATAACAAAAGTAAAGTAAAATAACAAAACAAACTTGTTGGTTATCCACCTTTGTACATCAAATATGTTTATTTATACAACCTCCAGTGAAAATGATTTTTTAGCATTATATAATTGTCTCAAACTATGCGAAATTTTTGACAACATTTAGAAATAAAGTGTCATAGTATAATTATGTAAAAACAACAAAGAACTTTTTCAGAATCGTTATAACTACGATTAAATAAAATCAAATTTAGTTAAATATTACTTGAGAAGACGTATACAATGAATTGTTTTACTTGCTCTAACATCATTACTAAAATATAAAATTTGTGATTATATTGAAATTGAATAAACCCAAATAATGGCATTAATAAATCGTTTTAATTTAATGTTTACTTTTAATTATATGAATTTCTTGTATTGAGGGCGGTTAGTTACTGCTAGTTTGGATTTGAAATTCGTTGTAAAGTAGATTATTTTTCTACATAAAAACGTGTTCAACACTTGGCGATGTATACTATCCTTATTAAAGCCATAATTCTTAAATTGACTTACGCTGAATTAACAATCCAATTCATGAGAATCTTCTTGTGATTGAGTCTTTGATTTTTTATTTATTCACGATTCAATAGCAGTAATCAAAATAGTATAATAAACTACAACTCTGACTGATCTTCCTGATTTTAACAATCCATTTGCTTCGGTGGACCACTTCACAGTCCATTAAAAGAAAAATCTCACACATCGTTTAAGCCATCAATCGAAAGTTTTATGTTACATAAAAAAGTCGTTTGTCAGCCATTTGGAAAATTCTCACCCATTTAAATGCACTTGCTATATGCAATTCACTCATGAAACCGTTATCTAAGTAGTAGGCGTGAAGTAACATAATTCACGCCAAATGAGCGGTTCGATATTATATAGATCTGAGCATAGGTATATTTCGGTCTTAAGTAAAATTAATATCGGAAGTCGACGAAAATATCCCAAGCAAAGTAAAGTTATATTCTTCTTTCTTTACCTATACCATATAGCAAACAAATAAATATTTAGTCGAATCAACTACTTTGTCGATACACATGTAATGTTTAAAATAAACTGTAAAATGGCCGCCTCATAAAAGATAGATTAAAATTAAAAAGGAAATATCGTTAAAGCATAATCATTTGTTAAATACAACCATATTGCGTTGGAATTTTTTTTAACTCCATAATAATTTTCTTCACTAGTCACTTCTTGGAGGAAAGGCATTATATAAAAAAAATTTAAACACATTGTTAGTTTCAACGAAACATTTTTCATCAAGACTGGTTTTGCTCATCGCGAGTATTATTAAATGATGAAATACAAAATTTAAGCAAGGTTATGTCTACAAAATTTTTAGTTAAAAATTCATAGGCATACAAAACCAAAGGTTTAATAAATGAGAAAATTAACTACAGAATTATATAATAAGTATATGAATGAAATAAAATTGTTTACTCTTACAAATTCAAGGACCTTTTAGCAATAATTTGTAGTCATTCCTGGTCATTTCATATTGTGGATTTTTTTTAGTAAAAATGTGTTTTATTATATAAAATATTTTTTCCTGATTACTTTAATATCATGTCAGACTGTTTGCGAGATAGACTATAAATGCAGTTTTCACACAAAATAATCATCTGTAATAGTAAAAACATGATAGGATATGCTTCCGCATTGACTCGTATATCGTGTGATGAACTGTTTTCTAATCTGAGTCATAGGATTTGCGTACTAAACGAAGAGTGCGATTACTTTGTTTTAATATGAATACCTCTTTCTCTTTTGTGCTTCAACATTTATTTCAATATGTTATTGTTTGAATTTCATTTAAAAATTAAATCTCTAATGTGCAATTGTTTCGCAAAAGTAAATTGCATTCATCCAGTAACTAGATAAACAAATGATAACAATAAACATCCATTCATTTAGTCAACGATAATATCAAATGACTTAAGGTTTTTGTGAAAAATTTCATTAAAAACGTTCACTAGGCTTCAAAGGAACATTTATTTTAAATGATAGTGCCACATAATTATGTATTAATCAACTTACCATAGACAATTTATGTAACCAATTTAGACAATCAATGTAAATCACGCATGAAATTTAATCATTATTGGTCTCGATTTTTGGTACATTCAATATCATATTCTTTCAAAAAAGAAAAATCCTTCATTAAATGCTCATACACTCAACATTGAAAACGATATGGTCAAAAAAGTAATGCTCCTTTAATTTTTTTACTCAATAAAATGTCTAGTACAAACAGAAACAGTGAAACCATTTACAGAGTATTGGATTTATTCATTAACAATGCATGTTAATTTAACGGCTATACATGGTAAAACACCACGGAAGTGCTAGATTAAGATAGCTGCTCAAATCCAATAGCATAATGTTCAATGGCCATGTAAAGTAGCTGTTCTTCCACGTGATGTGGTTATGGAAATTACATTATAATATATAACAAACAGCAGCCAATCAATCTATACATTGCGGCATATGTAAGAATAAAATGAGAAAGTTCAATAATTATCTAAAATATTATAATTTGTGATATCGACTGAAGATGGTTGATGGAATTTCAATATCAAATTATAATTGTAACAACTTTGTACGATTCCACATGTTTTGTTAGTAATGACAGTGTCAGTTCTGTTGCATCCATGTGATAGTACGCCTGAAGATACCGAAAGGCGAATCCCGGGTCGTTAAAGACAAAATATGTGGAATCGTACAAAATTGTAACAAATCAAATGTGCTATTTTTATATTTGGATGTATTAAATATTTAACATATAATACATTTGAATTCTTACAATTTTGTACGATTCCACATGTTTTGTCACTAACGACCCGGGTTTCGCCCTTCGGCATCTTCAAGCATTCCATCACACGGATGCAACAGAACTGACGCACAACAAACAGCTAGCATCGTCCATATACCAAAGTATTAATTACAGGAAAAAACAGACCCCAAAGCAAGAACTAAAAAGCAGCTAAAACATATTGAAACAACACAATTCAAATTTAAATACGGAATACGAAATACATATGTAAATATACTGCGTTAAATAGAATTGCAGATCTATTAATGGTTAATTAATTTAAGTTGTTATAAATGATGAATTAAATCAACAGTTTGTTTTATTTAGAGTGATATAGAACACTCCGGTTTATAATGTCAATCTACGTTGTCAAAAATGACATTTATAAATTGACTACGCGACAAAATTCACTAACTAAACATCAGTATCACGCAATCAAATACTTAATTACTTTCCCAATTATATCGTATGCTTTATTTAAACCATTTCCAGCACTATTTTCACACAGAAGTCGTTTTAAACAGTCTTTTAGATTCGATATCTGATAAAGTTTCCGCCATAATAAATGGACTAAAAATTCAAATTAATACATACAGTGACATAACACGTATAACGCGATTCTCTTAACGGCAAGAACATCTTTAACATGTGATACAATTACTGAAGCAATTAAATATACAAATAATTATTCATTATGTTAGATGGCACGATTGTATAGCGGGAATACGATTTGATACAAGTGTCGTGATATGAGAGCTTATGTAAGAAATCGTCTTCCGGTAGCAAATAGTAACGATTAACACTCTAAATTTGAAGATTTTTATCGATCAAAAATAATAATATGCTGTCACACAAATTCGAGATTTATTTACCAGGGTTGTCAACCTACGTTGAATTTAAATGAATTTATATTCACATATAATATGTGTAATTAAAATGATAATATTAATATGCAGATTGAATCTTTTAAAAACTGGACGAGCCGAAAATTCTTTCTACCGTGTTACTCCGAAAAAAAACCTTTTTTTGGATGATATCGACTTTTTCAATTACGAGCTGTCTAACATGATTGCAAAATGCAGTATTTCTAGGCCAAGGATCACAAACAAAGATTGAACACTTTGGTAGCTCGTCAATCAACGATTCTTCCACTGACTTCGAATGTGCACCTGTATATTGGATTGTTCCACCTTTTATCACATTGAAGGCAAAGAAGGACAAAATTGAAGATATTTCAGTAATTTATTTCATTGAATATTCCTACGAATGCGGATGAACATATCACCATATGTATATAAAAAAAATTCTTTTCTATTTTTATATTTGGAAAATATTTAATATTTAGCATGTAACACATTTGAATTGTTACAACTTTGTACGATTCCACATGTTTTGTCCCTGACGACTCGGGTTTCGTCATTCGGGATCTTCAGGCATTTTATCACACGGATGCAACAGAACTGACACTGTCATTACTTACAAAAAATGTGGAATCGTAAAAAGTTGTAACTCTTCAAATTTGATATCAAAATTCCATCAAGCAACTTCATTCGATATCATAAATTATTAATATAACACATTGTAGGGTGCATGGCTGCTACGCTCTATCTCTCTTTTTTAATAATCCTATTAATAAATATATACGTATGCCGGTGTGATAAAATTGAAATGATAATGAAGAAGGCGAAAATTTGTTTTCAAATAGATTATTAAATTATATAAACACAATATAAACATAGTTGATAATCTACCGAAGCCCAAGCGCTTGAAATCCATCCACAATTGGGACCAAACATATGACTTCACGACTACCAAGAGAAAACTTTAAGATCATATGAGGCACAGATCGTTAGATCTCTTCTCGAAGGTAAACAATAAAAAAATAACGGCAGCAAAACCATATATTCACAAAAAATATATTGATATACAGTTCGATGATATTGAAACATCGATCAGCACCACCGCCATCAAGAGATGCACAAAGGACCAAACAAAACTCAACACCACAATCAGGACACTGCGGTAATAGGGACAGAAAAATACAATTTAAACCAAAATCGCCTTATAAACAACGAAAATAATATTCGATGCGACCGATTTTTTGCTTGGTTAATTTTTTCATCAGAAATGGCACCCCTGCTGTGCAAATAGCCAAGAATAATAATTGCCGTGCGAGATGACATGTTTGGCAAGAAAAAAACCTAATGCGGTGTCCTCTCTTCTCTCAGGCTGTTGGCATTTTAAATACGTGGGAAATCGATCAAATTCCAACGAAGATAAAACCTCTGTTAAGTAGTACATTATGCAAGCCACTGGCCGTTATTAATTATTGTTCATTAGCGGGGGCAAAACGAATCCGGTAATGAAAAACCTGCTCTGGAGTCGCAACACCTTTAGAACCTGTGTTAAATTATTTAGGAGTATTAGAATCATATTTGGACGTTTTGTCCACCTTTGGATGCATTTATCACTTTGTATATATATTTTTTTTGCTTAGAATACTAATCGATGGTATATAAAATCATATATTTTTTTAATGTTATATTTACCGGTTTTTGAAGCTGAGGCTATATTTTAATCTTCGTGTGGCATTAGATGGCATTTTTTCTTTTGACAACATTCAATATCTGTAATGAAATGATTGAATTTACATTTACATGGTAGAACTCCATCACGATACGGTGAAAAAATAGCAATGTGTTTGAGTTCTACAAAATTGATCAGATGTGTAGTTGATAGCTATTTCGGTGTACACATATTATTGGTTAGGGCGTAATATAAAACTTTTATTGCTATCAATTATATACCTTATAAATTTTGTAGAACTGCTGTTTTTTCCCTTAGTTATCTTTAACAATCCATTGGAAAAATAAGGAAGAAAATTTTTCTATAATATTAAAATATAAGACGCGAAACTACCCCCTTAAATTGAATACAAAATTACAGATATTTTTCAGGCTAAATTCGTATAGTAAATGTGCCACAGTAGAACACGTTGTGTGTAGCTAAATAAAAATTTAATATCAATTTAGTGGAATATAATACTTTTTACTTCCGCCAATTGAAACTTTTGTATATACGTAGTAGTTTTTAGGATAGAATCGTAGTTCGTAATGAGTTAAACGCTTTTAAGCGTTGAGAGGTTTATTTCTTATGTTTAATAGTTAATTTGTCATATTTTACTATTTTTTATGACTGACATGCCAAAGTGTACTTGACTCAATACTTCTTTATTATTTTGTAAACCATAAAAAATCATTTTTATTTTTGACTCCATACTTGAATTATTTACCACGCATTTTTGCTCAAAATTTTTGAAAAATACTGTCGGTAAATAATAAATGAATGTTTTTCATGTCAATATAAATAAAATTTAAATTAACATATTACGTTACATCAATGAGATAATTGATCTTTAATTTTTCTATGTTACGAAATAAGGATAATTTCTTCAACCGTTGTTATATCAGTAATAGTCAAAAATATATTTTTTTTTCATTATATATTCGAAGCATTAAGGTGCGATGCAAATCTCGGAAGATTTAATACTTGAAAAAAGTCAATGGATCATTAATTATGTATGTTTTATGCATTTGTTACATTTATAATGTACGTTCTTATTTATCTAATCAGTTGAAATTAGTTGTATGTTCATTCGAAAATATCCTTGGTAAAGTTATCTATGACGATTCAAATACAGAACTTGTTGATTTTTAAAAATCGTTTGCAGAAACCATTTACTTATACGTACTCAATAAAGAAAATTCTTTTACCTTAACATATGATACTCAATTCCCTGAGTTCTGTTGATACATTGTTATAGAAATTGTTTACCGATTAACTGAAATATCTTCAATAAAAATTAAATGATGCTATTCAAGCATGTCGACGAGTCTAATCCAAATTAAAAATCCTCAAATTCAACGGTGCAGAGATCATGCAATACTGTTGAGAGACTTGCAATAGAAAAAATGCAATTCGTCATTTCTGAAGTCTAAACCAGTCGCGTTTTAAACGAATTCACATCTCTGCTGAAAAGACATAATAATAATATTATTATGAAGCATAACACTGACAATAAAATCCGGTAAGCAAGTGTCCATTAAATTCCACGGCTCGGCATTTTTCTGTAATGATAATTCGCCATGTCGCAAGAAGAATGGATGAGCAACTATTATTATTACGTCATTTACCGCCAGTGACATACAAGGGGAGAGGGTAGAAAATATTTTCCAATTAATGTTAGAATAATTGAATATTAATGGCATTGCCTATTTATATATACATGGATATACAATATAATCAAAAACAGCTGCCTAGTTCGATTTACCTAAATATAAGAAGACAAACACAAATTCAATAAAAAACGGCCGCAATGTAATATATTTAAAAAAAAAATGTGTTTTTGAATCCAGCCAGGATTCAACACATCATGTTTTCATATGTTTGCTTTCGACTAATTATTTTTTTTAACTTCCTTTTTTTTATTATCAGCCTCAGTTGAAGTGCATGTACAATAGTTTGGAGCCTTTGACCTTTGAAAAATAACCACTGCCTTTTAAATTAATTCATAACTGATTAATTTGCTTATACATTTTAAATCAATATTTAATATTTTGATATTGAAATAAGTAATTTGTATTTTAAATAAATAATGTAAGACATTTTCAAGTGCAATCAGATGATTTTTTTATCAAATAATTCAATAAAATCTCCTAGCATGAAAAGTTTCCTCATCCTTTACAATGTTTATTTTATTATTAAGCACATTTTCATACGTGGTATTGTGGTACAACTGACGCCAATATAAACAATATAATGTTTTACACAAAATTAAGTTTAACATACAAATTTTATCTAGAGAAAAACATATAATAGCGCAATAATAGTAGACTGCAAATTGTGATATATATTCATTAGATTTTCCCTTTTATATTAAAAATCTAAAGATATCATCAATTTTCTCACTAGCAAAGCATTTACTTCGCCTTTCAAAATATTCAATTATTTATTATGGTGACCTGCATTCATATTCATACTGATTTGAGATATGCTACGTAAAACCTTTATAAAAAAATTATCGCATCAACTATTGGTAGCTCTATGCACATGTATATGTATGTCGTGAAAAGAATAAAGTTTCTTAAAAAAATATTCTCCTAATTCACTAAGTTACTAAGAATTATGATCGAATTTTCAGGACAATATGTATATTGTGAGCGATCTAAAATGTTTTTCGTACATATTGGAAATAAATAACGTCGTTTTTAACGACACTCCAAATTTTAGTGATTCAAACTAAAGTTTTATCAAGCACCCTTAGTCACCATATGAAATTTAATCTAAAATATCAAAAATTGAACGCACGCCACTTCTTGCCACTAACTAACGGCAAACCTAATTATGATTTAGTTCACACTTTTTGTCCACTATAATATAATCATCACAAAGCTATAATAACTGTAAGACGAATTTTATTTTATGTGCAAATTTCTTGTCCATGCGAGCAAGCAGCAGTAAGTCGACCTTCTGTTACGGATATGGTGTTATCATAAAACATACTTCAAAACTGGGGCGCAACAATTAGCTAATATTATATGTGTGAAATTGCTCATAATGATCATTAAATAATAGTTTAATCACAAACTAGTTTAGCTTACTTGTCACGTTTTTAGGCTATCACGGTAACTGCAAATTACTTTTGTATAATACATCCACTCAGGGGAACGATTCATAAGGTTGGACAGCGAAGTGAGAAACAAAGGTTATAATTTGTTTTATTTCTTTTTTTTAATACTTCCACCATCGAAATGAATCCATTATATTGTAGAACAGGTTCAGAGGTCAATAGAAAATGTGAATAATATAAAAAAATGGTTAGTTTTACAAAAAATGTAGCATATTTTTTAGCCATATCCGCTATGGACACCTCTAGAACTTTCAACGAAAACTATTCGTTTCTCAGTGGCTTGTCATTTTCTTTCAAGAGAGTAGAAGGTATATATATGTACAAGGATAGCAAGGACAATACAAGTGGTTAATTAATCGCTCTTTCTACGACCTTCTTGAAGGATCGGATGTGTAAGTGGACATCTTAACAGAAATATACACTTTCGAAGAGTAATCAAAAAGATAAAAAATAATCGGTCTGTATTGCGCTAAAACCCGTGAACATCACTTTCGAAGACAATGAGATTTCGATCATGGATCCAAAGAGTTTTAACATTTTTGCGATGTAGTTTCGCTAATTAATTGTTGATTTCATTATAAAAAGTTAAGGTTTAAGGAAAAGAAATGTGATTGAGTTGGATATTGATTTTATCCAGTACAATTTAAAAAAAATCATATTTCATAGTTTTGCTGGATTTTGCAGCAATTTTTTGGAAGTTTATTTCACTGGTTCTGTAGAGCACGTGCCATACTTTTCAAGAAACATCACCATGCTTATCAAAGAGGCAAAACATGTCTCACACTAGAATAACATAGAATCAATTAAAAAAAAGAAATATGCAGTTTCAACTAATGATTTATTTATCACAAAACTTATTGAACAAAAAACAATAATATTACTACGTCATAAGAAATTTCATAAGACCAAAAGCGACCTTGATATGTGAAAAATAAAATATGGTTTGTTTCGTTATGATCAGTGAAAAATTTCAAAGCACACTGTATAATACGCGTAAAAAAATGCCGCTGGAATGAACAAATAGATGAAACAAGTTGAGCAGGATCTATATCGTATGTGAAATATGAGACCGTGCCCCCTCATATACGTTGCAAAGTTTAGAAGATTGTTATCATAGAGGTCAGAAATTTTCAAGTCTATGAATTAGAACAACATTATTTTTAACATTATTTAGAGAATTGAAAAGTATTACAGAAATAAAATAATGTCACGCTTTTCGTGATAGAAATGAAAATACTTAACCTAATTGCGTTTTTGATTTGTCATTTTATTAACCATGTAAAATTCTTAATATTTCAATAAAAACCGATCATTAAGATAACCATTATCGTTATTAACAATAGAACGAGAATATGCGTACATGCACGATTATTATATATTATTTTAATTATAAATTAACGTGACTGAAACTATACTGCAATAAATAAAAAATAGATTACTAAACGGAACAATAAAATATTATAATTTCCCTGATAATATTATTTTTAAATATTTCAAATTTACTACTAAAAAATTGTTTAAATTAAAACTAGCAATAAATAGCGACATTTTCCGTCTTTTTTCCCAATTACTCGTGTCTATCAAAAACTAACAGCATGTCTACCAGACAATATAAGTCAAATACCTATAACTTACTTATAATGAGTTGACTGATAAAATGTCATAGATTACAGAGAAGCATTGAGAGTATTGTATCTATCGAGTTTTTTTTTGCAACTTGAATACAGTAATAGAAGCATTTAAAAAATCTTATACATATTAATAATTCAAGAAAATACTTCATTGAATACTGCTGAAGTCAACACATTAGATTGGTTCGAAATAAATAAATTATTTAGTATTTACATTTCATATTACAACTGCATACATAGTTATTGGGTGATTTTTGGTATCACTTACTGAGTTCAATTAACACATCTCACGATTGAGAAATCACCACTGGAATTGCGCGAGTTATTATTATTCACTGGAAACACTGAAGTCTTTTAAAAACCTAATTGTTCGATTGGTGATTGCGTCTCTTGTTCAGAGTCGGTCGTGGGAATTATTTTGTCATTAAGTGCTGATTTATTTGCATTCATCAAATAAGAAAATAATTTCTCATTATAAATTATATTGTTTATTATGATAGCTGAATACAACATTGGAAAGATTATCGTCCCAGTAAGGTGAATACTGCTGAAATGAAATTCAATAATAATGTATTATAGATGTTTCTTTTGATATTATTTTTTTTACAAATACGTAATGTGAAAAACACATTTTTTTTTGTATAAATATCCAAATATTAAAAAAAACACAACTTCTTTACTGTTATATAACAATCTCTTGTGTGAAAAGTAATCCAGTTCTACTATCTCCTAATATATCGAAAATATTGAATGAATTAAAACATTATTTTTTTTTTTGATTTTTTTTTCATGCCAGAAATATTACTTCACTACTTTTCATACTTATCAAAGACCTATATAAGAGCCACTTTACGTAGAGAAACGTATTACTAGCATTCATAATCTAATTTAAGAGATCCAATATTGCAAGTAGCCATTAACGAATTGCTTAAATGTGTTTTACTAAATGTTGTATAAACGATATATAAAGATTCAAGAACAGGATTACTTTTCAGACATAAGTGTCACGAAACTGCTATAATATTTTGTCAAATAAATTAAAATTTAACAATCAATTAGGAATTACGGATTATTCGCATGTAATCTTACCCCGAGTGCTCAATGTGAATTAATTCGTTCAAAATTACAGTAATTGAAATTGAAAAACAGTTGATTTATTTTACTCAGTTAGAACATTCTATGATAAGTCGCAAATAAGAAAAAAAAAATTTAATACAAAATGCAAACTGTTTAAGCACATTACATATTTATCTTTTCACGAAGAATTAACAGTAATATATGTTCTATTTAAAACCTTAATATTTCAATATAAAAATAAGAGATAATCTTTTTTTTTATTTTTCACCATAGCATTAAAAATATGTATACCTATCACAAAATAACACTATTTCGGGAAATAACTGTTTTATAGATACCATACTTTTTTGGTCTAGAAGAATATGATAACATGGCCGCGAAATAAGTGATTGAAGATCATTGTCAGTATTTGCTCATTGAGTAATATTTACATGGTATTAGATTATTGTATTCAAAGTGGCATATTCGTTTTCAATTACAATCATTGATGTTGCGTGTCTGCTTGTTTTCTGATAGTTCCTTCTAATCCATCACTGGTCAGGACACTAAAGAAGAAATGCGCACGCGCGGACTGCTCTAAAAAGGAGAAAGTGAAGCAAAATCACGGCTGCAGTTTTCGTTATTCGTACATTACGACAGCCATCACGTCTTTTTGCTCACTCACGGACAGAACAAGTCGTGAGCCACCATTGTTTAGCCATAAAAGCGGGACGACTCAAGACACTTAACTCAACGGAAGTGTTTAATTTTATAATTAATATATTTATTTAAAAAAACCCATAATTCAAAGTGTCGAACCTCTACGATCTTAAGCCCTGGCTAGAGAAAACGTCTAAAATTAACTGATGATTTTCAACGAAAATAATATGTACAAAACATGATTCAACTAAATCAACACAATATATTATCGCTTTTTGGAAATAGTTGAATAGAGCGATCAATTTACAGATTTAAAAATTAAAGTAGTAATTAATGGTGAAGATTCGCCATTAAATGTGAAACTGGGAAAGAGAGTCAAAATACTAAAATTCATTAATGCACAATCAGCTAAGGAAACCTACTTAATACTTCCCATACATATTATTTTCGAAGAGGAAGGTTGATCAACCAATAAACTACCTTGACATTTAAAGGGTTAAGTGATTAAAGTCAATCAGTGTATAAATAGTAAGATTACTTTTATTGCTTTGAACCGAAAACTGCAATCAATACCGTGGAACTAGATGCATTTAGAAACTCGGGAGTTAAGGTTCGCTTTAATTGGAGCAATGATACCTTATTAAAGATTGTTGGGAAGGTATTTAAGTATCATCAAGCTGTTCCTTTTTATGATTGTAGAGCTCTTTGAGACAACTATCACGACTAGTGTTGAATGTTAAAGCAAACCGAGCGAAAACTTATGTATGTTTGTTGATAAATAATCAGGTAACCTTAAATGTCAAATATTAAATAATGATCAAAACTTCTTTCGCACATTTTCAACATTTTCAATTGATGGGCATTTTGTGGAAATCAATATAAATTTATATTAAAAAAAATTCTTGTGAAAATGTTGACAATACACAATTGACATTAGGATTATGGCAATAATCAGGGTTATTTAGGTATATATCGTATTATTATAAGTATTTCAATCTTAATTCTTAAGCCTTTGCACACTGTACAGCAGAATATATGCTAGGTTGTTAAAACAGAAAAGAAGATGTATTTTGTATCTTTCCTACAAGATAAGCAAATGAACGATTAAATATAGTTCTGGCGAAGGCGTTAACCGAAATAGCTCTCAACTATATCTTATAAAATTTGATAAAACTAAAATATAATGCTATCTTTTCACCGTGCCATAATTGAGTTCTACCAAGTAAATGTCAATTCAATCAATAAACTTAAACCTTTGGTGTCGTACCCCTGATAATTTTTAACTTAACATTTCGTATATATAACGTGTTTTGGTCTATATTATATCAGTTGATAATGTTCGCGCTGAGAAAAACCGGTTCAAATCAAAAAAATATAAAATTGTGGAAACAGTACTAAAAATTGCGTAATTATTGTTTAATTATTAAGTCTTTTCACAAAGAAGAGACAGACATCTTGCAAATGAAAAATATTATTGATTGAATTGGCATTTACTTGGTAGAACTGCATTATAACACGGTAAAAAAATAGCAATGTATTTTAGTTCTTCAAAATTTTTTATAAGATATAGTTGATAGCTATTTCTAGTCACGCTATCGTGGGTACTAGTTCTGAGCGATAAATATTATCTGCTTCCTGGAGTTACCCATATGGCTGGACCCAAACTGTCGGAAATTTCTGTTAAAAATCATACCTCATAAGTCCTAATAATATAATGTCGATAATTCTTGAAAATATGCCACGTCTTAATATTTCACAGTGATTTCAAAAGATGTCAGTGTGCGATTTATTATTAGATTATTTATAACAGTCCTCAACAGTATAAAACCTCGTAATATATAATATTTAATGTACAGTCCATATACGCGTTCATTTTCTATGGCAGGCAAGGAATGCACGGATTATAGAACGTTTTAACACCCTTGTAGCATAATATTATGTTAATTTTATTTAAAAATTGAGCATGGACCGAAATGGTTGTTGCGCGAACTAATCAATTGTTTCTTAAATGTTTAACAAAGAATTAAATATAATAATTTATACATTTATTGCTATAATGGTTTCGTTTCGTCAAACGTGAATAATATTTAATAAATTGCAAGAATTCATATAATTACAAAAGTAAAATAATTTGTATGCTCAGCACCGAACATAATTGGCTTAAATGTAGCAGGTAAATTAGCTGGTTATTTCCTAGTACAATACAGTTGACATGTAAATAGCATAATATCTCCGTAATTATTTCAGTGAGAGTATTTCCTGAAATTCTAATAGATCTTTGTGTTTAGAAGATGTTTTGAACAAACCTCTATTGTGCCGTAAACATACAATTTACTTTTTTTAAACTTCACTGTCTGTAGCTATATTCCGTGAAAATGAGCTATTATTATATTATATAATTGGATTACTATAAAATTATTATGAATATTAATTATTTATATCTGATGAAAACGATTTCATACTTTTTTCGAATAAAAATATTGAAAAAAATAAAACCAATAAAATCAAAACGGCACAGTAGTGTTTTGGCTGTTTCGAGCTACGATTTCGTTTATTTTTTTTTTCTTTGTGTTATAACAGATAAACCGCAAAACAAAACTTATAAAATCATCATGGGTGTTCATTAAATCTTAATAACTCTTTCTATTTCGGGTCGACAATATTTAATCTATATGGCTTGATCCCTGAATAGAAGTGAATACGTCAGAATTTCAATTCATTATTTTACCTAGACTTAAAAAAGCGTTGAAATACATAACTCAACCATCTTTGATAAGTCTCTACATGCAGCAAATTTTCTGCCAGCTTTATTCTAATTACATGAAGAAAGTGCAAGTTTTCGGAAACGTATTGTACACCGTGTGAATATATGGGCAGTGATAGTTACGCCACGGCATATGGACATCTATGGTAGAACATCGATGCTTAAAAAGTAAATCACGTAATTAATCATGACTCACTGATAATCGCAATAACTAGAATCAAACATCATCAAATGAAAATGAATATTTTTCCTGAATACCAAATGCCTAAATCAAGACTTGCAGTACGAGTTTTGCACTCTAAGCTGATGGAATGACGGAATACAATATCCCTATCGTGCAGATAATGATTGTTTTCTTTTAATAATTATTATATATATTTACATGATCTAACGTGGCAGGAATGGATAGATCCACGAAGACGATACCACTTCTCAATTCTACGTAATCCTAGATATGACTGAAAAGAATGAATAATCTCCAAGATGATGAACTTTTGATGCGATAGCTCAATTTATTTTCTTTTGAATTCCAGTTTCTGGACGAGTGAATCAATTATTTTATATTCCACTTTCAAAATCAACAGTATTTCTTGCAAACATTAAATAAATAAACACAATTTTTGGCTCGTTTTATGACACGAAACGAAGTCAAAAAGTATGTTTGATCGTTTTTCTCGAATATTAGTTATGATAACTTATGTGAGGGATTGATTCGGACGTAAGTTTACCATAACTGCGTTTGCCATCGTATTCTAAATGCAAATTAAAGCGGCAGGTTTATTTGCCAGGTTCGAGACGCATGCTGGGTAAATAATCAAAATACAATATGCAAGCCAAATTAGAGAAACAAAAGTGAAATCTCGCGGGAAACCGGCCAAAGTTACGTATGCGCGTTATTGATTACCTGCTTTCGATAACAATCTCATCCATTGAGAAAATATTCGACTATAAAATGGTCTCGATAAAGTCGACGTCATTGCTTAGTCGCTTCAAGAAAAAACTTTCAGTTGCATTTGGAAAATCAGGCTTAAAGAATGCACAAATTTGTAATACACCATTATATAGCTCATAAAAAAACATATATATAGATCAATTAATATAAAAGATAATTTTTGATAAAATGTACTGAAATAACATAAATCAATTTTATTCTTAAAGTGCAACCAGACACGAAATAGTCAATATAATATGCTAACTTAACGGCGACCGTTGACAAACTGACGTTTAAGTGACGCAAAAAAAGTCATTTCTTTCTGAACTACCTAATATATGCATGTATGCATCAAAAATAACAAAATAAACACAATAAAAACTTTTCAATTTAACTATTTCCTAAATTCACTTTTATGTCAATAACCATAATTTTTTTAATTTATTACAAATTGAAAAGAAAAAAGAAAACACGACTTCAACTACGACTCCAGCTGTATCACCGCGACTTCATGACTGTGAATCTTTAGTCATACTTCATACTCGACAGTACTGCAGTTGATCAATTACAATTGAATTTCTTCATACTAAAAATTATTGTCGAAGAGATAATATAATGGTTAAAAATGTATTGAAAAATTTCAGCGTGAACCGAAATCATTTTTGTAACCCAGTTATAACCATTAAATTTCAATATTACATTTACGTCCTGTTTTTTAAAAATTATTTTCCATCATTCGATATCGTTTTTTTAAGTGCTCATATATCAGTCAATATAAGTGTCAATACGTTAAACTCGATTGCTAAAGCGTTTTTAATGGTGACCACCTGAGGACCTATTAACAAATACTTAACGGCCCGAATTTCTTTTCTCAATACATACTTATACGTCTAATATAAAATATGTCTTTTTGTTTCATATTAAAAGTAATGTAAATGAAGTATGTCTATCATTTCCGAAATGAGGAATGTTTATCACGCATGCGGCATGGCAATGTGTGCTTATTACATGTGTATAAAATAAATCAAAAGTATGACGAAATTAATTCAAACAAAAATAAAAACCAATATTTATTCAAAATATTAATTACAGTGAAACTTCAGTATATATTTAATCGTCGAGTCCGCGGTACAGTGGTCAATGTCGTTAGCTTCTGTAGCGTATCTGGAGGGTTCAAATCTCTAGAGGAGTTTTTTATTTTGATGTTTTTGTGTATTTCTCTAATCAATTCAACCCTAAAAACATGTCTTAGTCAGAGCAATTAATTCACTACTATATAACCTTGTTTTTACAAAGAGAGTATAGAACAGTATTTCTGTCGTAAAAATTTACTGTAGCCGCATTATATACATCAGTGGTTACGTGGAAATGTCTCGTGATCGCGTTAGCACAAATGTTTTTGAAAAAAAAAATATAAAAAGTTATATGTAAAGGTACTATATATATAAAAAAGAAATTGAACTACTGAGCGAAAATTAATTCTGTAAGGAAAAAATCATATTCCTCGTATAGTGGGTCATATGCTATTGTTCTTACTTTGTAGACTTTTTTTTGTCGAAAATTAACGAATGAGTTGAATGTTGAAATAACAAAAATGATACTTAACAACAAAATTCTTCCTTCCATCTTATATAAGATATGACATAACTCTTGGTAATTTATATTATGATACACTTACGACTTTTTTCTTCTGAAGGTCCGTTGCATCCATCTCATTAAGTATTGGGAACGTATATTCAATAAATTGTTGTTTGAAGTATCTTTTTAGTTTGAGTATGAAACGAACTCCACCCCATAATGGCGAGTAATAGATCATTTTATAAAATTAGTGCCAATTAGTAAGCCATACACGAATGAAAATTTTATAGTAAGGGATGCGGAATGATTCATAGATACTGACAAATTGCAACAATCCTTTAATAAACGTTAAATTGCCTTTTTGCTGTATTGCATAACATTATATATATATTAGTTGGATGAACGAACAAATACAAAATCGTGGTGTAAAAAACTGAAATACATAAATAATAACACGGTGAAAAAAATAACAATGTACTTTAGTTCTACAAAAATTATAAGGTACACATATTGTTGATAGCTATTATTATTATCATTTTTTTTTACTTTATAATTTTTGTTAAACTAAATTACATTACTATGTTTTTCACCGTGTTATGATGGAGTTCTACCAAGTAAATACCAACTCAATCAATAATACACATTACGTTTCCTCTTTTTTTATTTTTAAATAAATTAATTCATAGTTGTAATTTTCACTTTTAAGGTGTTAACTTCTTGCGTGATATTTAAAATTATAAAAATATATTTTTTAGTGATTATTTCCAAAATATTTTTATTTTGATCAGGACCGTTTCACTTATAATGCTCGCGATGGCCGAAGCCGGTCCTGATCAAAAAATATATTGCGGAAATAAGTACTAAAAAATGTGTTTTTATTATTTAAAAAAAATGTATTTTTCTTTTCAGGAGAGTATTGCTTCACTTGAATAACCTTACTAAAAAAGATGTAAGTAACAATTGAATTGATTTTAATATTTTACCGAGCCATACGAAAATATTTGGGAACGCTGTCATGAGCATTTTGTTATATTTGTTAGATGAGCAGTTAAGCTTATATTTGAAATGCGTACTGTAAAAATGTAATTCACTGATAATTGAATCAAAAAAAAAAATTCAGTGTAAAACATATTGATTGTCTATTCGGCAACTCTTACATACATGTTCAATTAAGCAATCATTTCTTCAATTACATATTATTGTATATTTATTTAGTTACACTTGTATTATAATCAGGATTGACATTGTGTCAACATTCAACATAACGAAAATAAAAGACATAACATAACCGTGTAACTTCATAAAAACGCAGATCGCTTCCATTGAGAAATCTTATAATTTATGGCTTATCGATTTAATGGACCCCATTCCAGGTTAGAAAAGGTTTGAGTGGAGTTGCGTGTCTCTTCACACAGCCGCCTTACTACTAATTCAACTGCCACTGGAGATACGCAGTATTCCTTGGTGTAGAAATGGCATCAGTCAATTATATAGAGTTAAAACTCAACATATCCATTTGTGTATGGAATCAACTTTTCTCCGACAGATCTTCTGATCATTTTCCGTTGTCACACCGTTCCCATTGGATAATCGATGAACTCACCTTTGATTGTTGAAAATTTGAAAGATTTATAATTTATGATATCGACTGAGTGTGCTTGATGGAATTTCAATATCAAATTTGAATTGTTACAACTTTGTACGATACATCATGTTTTGTCACTAACAACCCAGGTTTTGTCTTTCGGCATCTTCAGGCATTCTATTATTATGTTAGGCGAAACCCGGGTCGTTAGTGACAAAACATGTGGAATCGTACAAAGTTGTAACGACTCAAATTTGAACAATTTATTGTATATGTACTCGGTATTTTTTCTTAGCAAAAGCAAAAGGTAAAAATCTGACCTTAATGAAATGAAAATAATGATTTTAAATAAAATTTTATGATTGTATCATTTTCGAAATCATTGATTACATATTGCAAAAATAAAACAGTTTTTATAGAAAATTCGACTGTTCACATATTGGCTCAAATATTGAAATATCAAGTAGTTAGCATATAGGTTTTAGAATACTTTGTAATAATTTTTGATTATTTAGAAATAAATATCTATTAAATTTGAATTGTTACAACTTTGTACGATGTTTTGTCACTAACTGACAACTGTCAGTTCTGTTGCATCCGCGTGATAGAATGCCTGAAGATGCCGAAAGGCGACACCCGGGTCGTTAGTGACAAACATGTGGAATCGTACAAAGTGGTAACAACTCAAATTTGATATTGAAATTCCATCAAGCACGATCAAGTCGATATCATAAAATATCTATTAAATTTGATCAAAACTATAAAGCCTCCTTTAACGAAACTTGATTGATAAATTTATATGTTTAAGACCTCTTGCCGTTTCTGCGTTTGATTTTAAATTTACCAGCTTGCAGGTAAAGAAATCTTAGCGAGAGTTATCAGACGTCAAACCTTCGCATTTGAATACGGGAGCTTCGACAACTATAATTAGAGGGAGGTGGTGCTGCAGCAGATGCCTGAAGCTATTACCAACTTTAGTTCTGGCGATGATATCCAAAATGTGTTGCCATAATGTTTGCTGTTAACCGTGTTTTATTTTCAATACATTAAAAATTCAAACAACATCTAGCGGAACTCCGCTATTTTAAAAAGATGCTTAAAAATCGAAGAACGCGAAAAAGTGTTGAATAACTCCCAAAAACTCTGCTTTAGTTCTTTTCAGAATGAAATTTAAAATATTCACGTCAAAAAGATAACATTCGTATTTCAAAACAGAACGACAATGTCAAAATAAAATCGTTATTTTTTTTTGGCCCCGCTTAGTTCTTCGCTTTTCAGTATTTTTACGAATATATATTCAGGAATAAACTCCAACTGGCTTTATACGCAATGTCTTACAAAATCAAACAAAATTTCTTTTCTAAACTATAAACAGCGACAATATTCTCATTTGATGTAAAGGTATTTTATTTAAAATGTTATTCAATGAATGATTTATTGAAAACAAAATGTATCAATCTGAGTGCTAAATATGTCGCTTCGTGTAGTATTAAGTCAGTAATAATAACGATAAAAATATTAAATTATCAATATGTAAGCTAATTGAATGAATAAACATACAATTTATGATATCGACTAAGGATGATTGATGGATTTGCTATATCAAAATTGAATTTTTACAACTTTGTACGATTCCACATGTTTTGTCAGTAATAACAGTGTCAGGTCTATTGCATCCGTGTGATAGAATGCCTGAAGATGCCGCAAGGCGTAACCTGGGTCGTTATAACATACACATATGTAAATACATCAACATTACAATACTTCATCTTTTCTGAAATCTGAAGTGAAAAATGAGTTATCCAAGTCATTGTTTGTGCGTTTAGATAATAATTACTTTCTAAATGTTTTTAAAATCATTCCTTAAAATATTTTATGTGTCACTAAAAAAGTTTGACATTCTCGACGGTGATGTCCGGCACCTCCCTGAAATGCTTTCATTATGAACTGCATTAAATTAAAATAAAATTATCGTTAAACTAAACATTTAAGTTCTGTGCAGTATAGTAGAGCACTGGATTGAAACGATAACACTGACATGTCACGTGAATATTTTTATTTCTTCATTATCATAAATGAACCGTAAATAATTTAATTTATGTAATTTTAACTGTTAATTTATTTTATTAAGGAGTCGTATCAGAATATTTAACCGTATTAATATTTAAAGAATAATAAAGTTTCTCAACATGGTTATATAAATATGATCAAATAAGTCGATATGTGATGATGATATATGATATATTAAAAAATAATCGTTAATATTATTCTTCGATCAACGTTTTCCGCCACTTGCAACGACAGCAAAGTTTTCAGATGTAACGATTATCTGAAGCTTTATTCTACTTTACTTTGCTTTATATAATACTTATTCTATTAATTCTTATATTTTACTATTAATTATATCAATACTAATTATAATAACTCACATAACATAACAAGGAGTCGAATCGTATCGTTCAGGATTTTGATTATAAAATTTTATGAAATTTCGGTCCAGGAGTGTGTTACATTTTTCAATACTAGACAATTATTCAACATTGTTCGGTATATATAATAAAATAACATCCTTAACTTCTGTAGGTTTCTTGACTTTCACGGTTATTGATTATCAAAGTATTATTTCAGGATAGCAATGAATATCCCAGCGAGTGCTCTCGTGCAATAATTACCATGTAAAATTTCATTCTGATCGCATTATAAATATCAGCACATATATCTAAATATCTTGAAGCCGCACCAAATTTCTCTTTAAGAGGTGATAAATATAGCATTTGTATTTGCTAAAAAAATAGCCGGACAAGTCATATTGATTCAATTACTTTGAAAATATTAATCATATGTAAAAACACATTTTGTTGGTAGCCGCACTAAACCTTTATCAAATGTATATATTCCCAAATTCAAGTTTTTTTTATCAAATTTATAATTGAGATAAAATAACTCAAAAGTGTTTGTATCTGTGTGATATTGATTGAGATTTGTAGTAATATAACGTAACAATGACATGCAATAATTTAATCTATCCATTCGTCTTCGCGTATGTGGGTCATTATTGTTTTTGAAATTATAATAAATAGATATTTGTAATATCGGAATTTCTATTTCGAATGTGTAGTTTATTTTCACTTGAGGCTCTATTAAAAATAGTGCTTTTCAAATTGAGAGATGCAATAAATATTATCAACGCCGGGGGCTGATTGGTGGATATAGCTTACTGGCCACCAAATATATCTGATGATAGTGTCTGTTTTCAAAACTAATCATCCAGTTTAAGCGAAGAGAAAATTTGTCAGACGATAATTGGAAAAAACTTGAAGAATTATTAATGAATGTATGCTTCGAACTGAATGTATTACATATATTTTTTTATTAAACGATTAACAAGATGAGTTTTGGGGCATTTCATAATACTGAAAAAAACACTTGCTTTTAATCATAATATATGTGAAAGATTTTGTTTATTCATTCTCTAACCATATGTATTTTTATAGAGCATTTCTACAAATGTTATTTTACTGAGAAAGTCATTAGAATATTTCTGGACGCCAACCAATATTATAATTTAGAAATCGCACATAAAGCATTGAGTATAAAAAAACATTTTAAAAATCAGTTTTGAAAATGAAAACTCTTTCAAAAATCGGTAGGATATATTTTTTATTGTTGATATATGGTTCGAATACTTCTCAATAATTTCATTCCAAGTGTCATAAATTTTATATGTCAAACAAAAGTTATACGTAAAGATCTTTGTTAAGTAGTGTTAAATTATAGTATAAAATTAAGTAGGCAATAAAACTACGCAACGAAAAACATATTGACTACTCAGCTGTAAAGCTTGTATGTGATAGCGAAGAGGAGATTTTTATACTTTCACGATTAGTTAGTTGACTTATTAATAATAAGAGACCATATTTCGATTCATTATATGGCATTAGATTTCAGAATAAGCTTACAAAGCTTTGTAATACAACAATATATTTTAACATTAGTGACATTGGTTCAATTTTGGAAGCTAACTTACACTAAATATTTGGGTCATATTCTGAAGCTTTTATTTTGAAGGCGTCCCACTAAAAATATTTTCGCATGTCAAGTAGTAGCACGCTTGGCATTGGTTGCCGAGCGCTGGTATAGAATGAAAAATATTAATTGACTTGATATTCATAATTATACAATTGATTTGAGAGTTTTTGATTAATACTCCAAGTTTTTCCCGATTGTACGTTTAACGAAAGTGATGGTAAAAAATAAACTCCCTTAGAAATAAGGAGGTTTGTTTTATTTACAAAAACATTTGTTTTTATTTTCTAGTGAATACAATTTATTAGCACATGGAAAACATAAAAAATATTATATTTATTATTGGAACGTTACAAGGGCCACAACGCAATTAAAATAAAGCACAGAATCAAAAAATAAAAGGATGATAAAAAAATAATTCTAATTATTGGTGATTTGTCGAAGAATTATTTCGAAAAATGAATTTTACAAATGCTACAGACAGAAAAGATTCTTTGGTCGCAAATCAATTATGACTGACACGATTGTATTATATAATACAAAAGTTTGTATTGTAGCTACATTTATCAATATCATAGTGTTTTTGTGAAATATACTGTTTGGATACTACGATATTTATGAACATGCATAGGTCATACATATGTAGTATGCACGTTGACTCAGAAAAATTCTTCCACCTTCGTCTGAGTTCCGATCGTCCTTGAGACAAACAAGGTCATTTGCAAGGTCGCAGGACAGCTGCGCCGAACAAAAAAGCCCAAATAAACGGTAGCACCCAATCTTTTGTATCCTGTATGCATGTTGTTACATATGAAATATTTTTAAGGCCTTTGTTATGTTGAATGGCATTTGTTCATAGAGAAAATAATATTTTATGCGCATTATTAACCAAGATCATAAATGCAGTGACATATTTATGAGGCATAAAAAAACATTTATTATATGTTAATGTTTTTTTGCTACCAGATATTCTCAATAATTAAATATACATAAATAAATTTATGTCGAGAAAAAAATTCACATCAGATTGAAACGTCACAATAAGTATTGAGAGAAATGCTGAAGCATCCACGACAACTTTGTGATAAAATGCATACTATTTTTATGAATAATTATTGCTTTGATTTAAGTTATCGACTGACGGTGCGCAATGGAATATCAACATAAAATTTTGGTATATGCTTATACACTTACGTACAGGATGTCGACTTTCAGAATTATCAGACATTTTAGAAAATGAATACAACCGAATTGTCAGTAAGTAAATTTTTAATATATTTTATAAAATCATTTCACTATAATAGCTTAATTGATATTCTATACGTATATTTAATTGTATATAAGAAAAAAATTAGCACGGCGACGTAAGGTTAAATTTATATTTAAATTACTTATCGTAGCACTTATGTGAAAAAATAATTTGAATGTATAGAAAAAATCCCAGAAATTATATAAATTGTACGAAGGACTTGGAAATAAAAATCCATTTCTATTAATATTTACTTAGGCGAATTATGGCGTAGGTATAGACAGTTTTTTAAATCGTAGTTTTTGGTGGGAAATAATATCAGTAAACATGGATTTTTATAGTTATTTGATAAATTAAACATTATCTTTATTTAAATATATAATATATAAATAATAAGTGGGAATTAGGTAGGAGGTTATTTGGACATTTGGACTGTCCTTATTTGTAACTTGTCTAAGCCTGCCAAAATCACATTTGTTTATTATTTAATCAACACATTCATAATATTTTACGCATTACATTAAAATAAATCGTTATAGATCCTTACGAATTAAAACACCTTAAATGTATTATATATTGACAGTTTAAAAATAAATCAATTGTAATTGATATAGAAGAGATTTTTTATATTATAAAGGTATTAATAATTAATGCCAATTCATACGATCTATATTTAAAAATAATTTAAAAATAAGTACTTGTATTCCAACATTTTTATTTTGTATTTTTGCAGTTCTTGCGAATTCGAATAATAATTTGATTAGTAGCTTCACGAAGAGCAGTAATGAAATCAATGTATTATAGAATCGATAGCAGGATATGTTCGAAGGCAATGGACTTTGTTATGCTTTATTTCTATTGTAGGTACAAGTGAGGCTTTTATTTTTTGTAGTTACCTCCTTGCCAGCGATGGAACACCTGTCGACAGCTCCACTGGTTCTCAAAGGTTTTTAATTAAAAAAATATTTTGAAAGTGTTGAGATGATTGCATCGCCTTCGAGATGGCTTTCAGCAGTAAATGGTTTCTTAAAGCCATCTGAAATTTAAAGCGAAGCTTTACAGTATAATTAGGAAAATCAAAAACTAGTCGTAAGTAGTTATAATCGAAAAGACAATTCGTAACATAATAATATTTTTAATCATATAACTTAATCATATTTGACTGTCAATTATGTTGCATCCGTGTGAACAGATAGATAGATGCCTGAACGTGTCAAAAAACGTATCCCGGGTGGTTAGTGACGGAATTTGAAATTTAATTATTGAAACTTCGTACGATTCCACATGTTTCATATAAAGTTTCAATAATTCATTTTTTTTTATTAAAATTCCATCAAAAACCCTCCTACGTTATCATTTATTATATCTAACAAAATTTTGGAAAGGATATTAATGCTCCCGAAAATAAACATTTATTTTTTGATCGAGTCCTAGTTATACTGAATTATGCCCAACGGAAACTAAATATGATTGTATAAAATGTGGTTCTACTCTTACGTCACATGGATGTTTCTAGTGTTTCATTTTTTTTAAAACTAAATTTATTTAAAACGACATGCTAGTTATACAGGATTTGTCCAATGAGATTTAGATTGATGGAATTTTCAAAAACAATTTTGACACGTCTACATTTCTGTCACTAACGATTTGTGTTTTGTCTCTCGGTATTTAAAATAATGCTAGTACACCAATGCGCTCAAGCTGAGTGAATACATACACAAAAAATGGAATAAAATTTATTATTCGTTAAGGTTTCGATCTCTAAAATATTTAAGAAGCACTGGGGTTTCATAAGTGAGGTCCATTGCACGATTCTACGACAACGGACCCTTCACGTGTTGTTTGTTAGCTGTTATAAGGGTCTTGTACTAGCTACAGCTACAAACTTGAATCTTCGACAAGACCATCTACTACTTCCTTTTTTATTCGAGAGCCCGATTAAATCTAACGCATTTTATATTGCTGGTAACACTCGAAGCTTGCTCACTCGTGTTAGTACAAGGAACTGGCTGTAAATTTACTTCAATTATTGCAGCCTATAAATGGAGATGTTAGAGAAATATTATTTTGCCATGCAACTTACAACATTTCCACCTTTGGTGTATAAGAACAACTTAGAAAAGCAAAAACCAAATTTGGTGTACAAAAAAAAATATTCGAAAGTAAGGCCGGTATGAAGAATAATATATGTTATCAATAATGAGAGTGTTCCATCTACAATTATAAAGTGGTATATTTCATTGTAAATATATCTTTTATTGTACTTCTAATGTTTTTAAGGAAAGTGTTATGTTATTTCAAAAGTCTAATTTACAAGCAAAGTTTTTATGTAGAAAAAAAACGAAGATAGGCCGAATAAATTTGAAATGCTTTATAATTTATACAAGATAAAAATTTCTGCTCGGAAATTTTTGATAAAAAATTGAAACACACTTGACTTTTTTTTACTACGAAATACACACTGTAAAAAGAGTATGAAGAATTAGAGGGTGGCTTTGGGAACGCCGTTTTGTACTATCAAGAATATTTTTTTAGCAGTAAACAGTATTATATTTGCTTCGGTATCGTTTGTCGTGAGTCGTGTCGTAGAAAAATTTCATACAGTACGAAAAAAAACGCACAACTCAAAGCTGTAAAAAGTTTTACGTAATTACATGATATCACTGCCTTGATACTCATTTTAAAAAAATGTTGCGTAGTGACATTACATTTATTTCTTTGAATCGACTTTGAATCGCACAAAAAATCAATGCAAAAGTTCACAATGGTTAGACATGCCCCACAAAAAGCAATGAGCACTATTGTACTCAGTTTTGGTCCATTTGCGAATAAATTAAATGAATGAATCGAATTAATCGATTATCCAAACTAAAAGCGGATCAACGCGCCGTTGTGCTTGTATCGGCAATGCAGGAAGAACTTATGTAATATATCCAAAGCATCGATTTAATAATTACGACAACAGTAATGAATGAAACAATGAGGTGAAATCAATAATATATACAATTTCATATCAGTTAAGAAGATTGCATATCTGGTCGAAATAGGAAGCGATAAAGTAAGTAAGATTTAAAATATATCGCTTAGTGTGAGACTGGATGAAGGTTTACGATGAACATCGTTAAGCTACATTATGCTACATTTGAACGGACTTAATAAAGTGAAGGTCCGATGCATCAGGACCTTGTATTTAATAAATCTACACATGATTATATAAATATAAATATGAGGATATAAAAAAAAAGGTTAGCCCATATTTTCTAAAAATTTAATAAAAAAATATTTCATTGATACAAGATGTTTAATATAATATGTAGTGATTTAAATTTGACCAGCCTAATAGAATCAGAAGCCAAAAAACGTTAAATTCTTTTATATGTCACTGATATATACAGAAATCGAAAAATTCTACCGAAATATTGTATTGAATTTTATTTTGTTCATATTGAATTTAATAATGTAATTAATAGTTTAGAAAAAAATAGGATATAGGTAATGAATTTATAATTCGATTGATAACACAGTTTTTGAAAACTACGTAATACATTTAAGAAAAAAAAATTATGTCATCAATTTTTATTTTTCAATTCGGGGTAAGCATTCCTTTCTCAATTCACCGATCAAATTAAATTCGAAACATTAAATTCGACAAAAGCATGTGATTTCCATTTACTCCAAGACAATTCCGCATCAATGTCGATCGAAAGTGTTAATTACGTATCCAATAAATAAATTGCAGTGTAAGAAACATTTCCTTCATTCACTGCTTCTGAGTATTAAAATGTTTTTCCATTATATAATCCATATTTTATTTTGTTCACCAGTGGCGCTCTAATAATTTCTGCTACATCTTCGCTGGTAGGGTTCGGGAATATATTGTACGTCTCCATCTATACCTGGACTTAACTGGGCAATAATGGACATAACCAATGTATTAGAACTTGTTGTAATATTTTTTACGTTCATAATTAACAGAATTGTATACCACACGTATCAGTTAAATGAGAATGAACACAACCTATCTCATCAAAATTGTTTGATTGTATTTTCAATTGTTTAAATATTTGTAAAAAAATCACGGAAAGTACAGAAAAATTTTGTAATAGTATTTGAGTGGAAGGGAATTATTCAAATATTTTGCATCTTTTTATAGTCTTATGAAACCGTAAGTTTTTAATAACTGATTTATATGTACAATACTTGATAAAAAACACTTTCTACTCATAAGACAAATTAATCTCAACCTTCTTTGTATAATTTCCATGCAAAACAAACGTGTAAAAATAATTGTTAAAAAATTTTAATAATATATATGAAATAATTTCAAAACAGTGTAAAAAATAGACCGTGCACAATGAAGATCACGTGCATTCTAAAACATTAAATACTGTGACAAAAATCTAAATTTCTGAAAGATTTCCATAGCGTAGTAATATTGTTTCTACGTGACACCTCTTAAGTTGTAATTACAGAACCGCTACTGCCCAAGTTATAAATAATAATAAATACTTTCTTGTCTAAAGGTACGTCGATTTATTGAAGATTGTGCTCGCACAAGCGTGACTGGATAACTGCATTAATAAAAGAAACAGGTCTCGCTAGAAAAAAAAGTATACACTACTTTAACACAAACGATCGATTTATGACAGCTACGCAAATAAACTTAGTCATTATTCTATTGTTTAAGAACACATGATATAATATGACAAACTATAGATAGTAGTACAAATGTTAGAGTTTACTAAAACACTAGGTGCCGTACGAAAATCACCGTTCGAAACAAGTGAAATACGAACTCAAATGGTCGACAATATTGACAATATCTATCAGCTTAATCTAACCAGACCTTAACTACATAATAACACGCATAAATGTTTTTTTTTTATTTAAGATAGGCACAAAATTATCTATTAAAATCGTGTCTTATAGTTCCATCCATTTTTAATGAGATAGAATTTTGTAAGATCTTTAAAAATTATTTTTAATTCACACCATCTTCAGAACCATGTCATCAGAACTAAATAGATCCAAAGAAAGAAAAGTTTTCTCAGTAATTTTAATTCTCGTCTAAGTCAGTGGTTCTTAGTCACGGGTGCGGGAGAAGCGTATAACATTTTTAATTGTTTTTGTGATATTTAAAAGATATTCAATAATCGACGTCATCGGCCAATTATTTCTTTGTTTGAGCCTCGCTTCACAAATATTATTATGAACAAGCAACAACAACCAAGCCATTGATATAAATAATATTTTTTTTACTATTGATGTGAATTGTACAATTTTTTTTATATGATCAATAAATTTCAAGAAAAGTATTTTTCTAAATTAAAAAAAAAAAGAAACACATTTGTTAATGAGGTGTTCAGATTCGAAGGGGTGCAACTCAGTTAAAAAGTTAAGAAACATTGCTCTACGTAATACGGCTGGTAAGCATTTTTAATATAATTAGTGGCACATTTGTTATTTAGAAATATAATTTAAGATAATTTTAATAAATACGTGGCTATGGTGTTTCTGAAGTTTTGATACTTTGAAATCATATAGAATTAGGAATAGCAATTGTCAAATGTGATTAATTTTAATAATTTTTTTTAAGTCCCTTACATAGCGTATATTAATTATTTAACCATAGAGCACTTGAGGTTTTTTTGAACAAAGAGTATCGTAATTTATATCTATATAGTATCTAAAGCTACCGGTGGTTTGAGACGTACTACAAAATATAGCATATCAATTTTTCTTATCAATATTATTGCCTCATTAATGAAAAACTCTTTGAAAGCAATGAATGAACATCTCAAGTTGTTAAATAACAGTCATAAAATCTTCACTTAAAATTATATTTTAAAAATACATAAAAAAATATTTGTATATCTATCTATATATATAAAAATGAATGTCTGTCTGTCTGTCCTTTATAAACTCCTACACCATTAATCCAATTGCGATAAAACTTTGTCGAATTATTGTTTCGACTACCGGGCAAAAGATAGGATACTCAGAATTTGATTTGATTACAAAAATTAATTGAATATTTACGAAAAATATGTTTTCATTCAAGACTATTGTATTATAATACAGAACGACCATTCATGAAACATTGTATCCATACCAACGCTGTCACATGCATTCGCCTGTAGGTATTTTAAGTAGGTACTGAAAATTTTGAAACAAAATTCGATTTTCGAATAAATTATTTCAATGTTTGAATTTTTACCGACTTCTTTTGTTTTAATTTTACGTCGCATGACACGTTCTATCAATTGAAATAAATATTACGTATAAATCGTGTGTGATATAGAAAGAGTTAATTTTAGAATTCCTATAATAGTATTATATCAATCAGTTTTTTTTTATTTTTCACAAGCGAATTTTAAAACGTAACATTCACTGTGAAATCAATTATGCCATCCAAACGAAAAGCAATAGGTCAGAGAACAAATCAAGCACGAAAGAAAAGGGCATCACGAGCTTCAGAAACAGTCGAGCAACGGAGAGCAATATTGGAAACAGATCGAATACACACTGCTCAAACCCGTTCATCTCAAACAGATAAGCAAAGGGAAGCAAGATTGGAAACAGATCGAATACACACTGATCAAACCCGTTCATCTGAAACAGATAAGCAAATGGAAGCAAGATTGGAAACAGATCGAGTACGCGTAGATCGTACCAGACGCACTCTGCATGCTGATTTAAACCATAGTGCTTTCCATTACGATCCTAATTATGACTACAGTCTGCACCCAAGTGTTGTTATTGGCAAAATGGACAAATTATGCGTGTATTGTAGTGCCTTTAAATTTAAAAATGAAACACTAGGAATGTGCTGCGCGAGTGGAAAAGTGAAATTGCCAGAATTACATTCACCGTCCGAACCTTTATTAACGTTGGTATCGGGTGATACAAGTGAATCAAAACATTTCTTGACAAACATACGAAAGTACAATTCAAGTTTCCAAATGACATCTTTTGGTGCAACCAATATCGTGCGCGAATATTACATGCCAACATTTAAAGTGCAAGGACAAATTTATCATCGTGCAGGATCATTACTACCACTGCCGAACGCAAATCATAAATTTCTTCAAATTTAATTTATGGGAAACACTGACAAACAAATTAACCAACGTTGTCAATTCAATACGGGTACTAAACGAGAAATAATCGCTCAATTACAAACTTTATTTGATCAGAACAACAAATTAACAAAATTATTCAGAACTGCTCTCGAACAAATGCAACCTGATGATTACAAAGTAATTAGAGCTGACATAGTACCTGTCAGTCAACACGAAAGACAGTACAATGCACCAACAATTGATGAAGTAGCGATCGTTATAGTTGGTGAAGAATTTAACTCGCATGATATCAGTCTTCATCGTAGAAATGGTCATGTTCAGCGAGTTTCAGAAACGCATTGATCGTACGATAGATTGCAATATCCGATTTTATTTTAGCAAAGAGAAGATGGATACCATTTCAACATCCCGTTGAGAAATCCACAAACAGATGAGGAAACAAATAAGAAATTCAGTGCCATGAATAACTATTCATATCGATTGATGATTCGTGAAAACACTGAAAATCATATTTTAAATAATAAAAACACATTTTTTAGTACTTATTTCCACAATATATTTTTTGACCAGGACCGGTTTCGCTCATCGCGAGCATTATAAACGCTAATGCTCGCGATGAGCGATACCGGTCCTGATCAAAAAATATGTTGTGGAAATAAGTACTACAAAATGTGTTTTTATTATTTAAAATATCATGCCTTTCCATCAAGAAGTGACAGTTAACACCTTAAAATTGAAAATCATATCTTAAAATTTCGACATTTGTTCCATCAATACATTGTCGATATGTACGCGAAAATAGAAACTGAACGACTCCTCTACATTTGATTAAATCAAACCAAGTAGACGGATTCACATTGCCATCATTAACAACTGCATCGCGTAAATGAATATATTCTTCGGAACGCAACTTGGTTTGATTTAATCGAATGTAGAGGAGTCGTTCAGTTTCTATTTTCGCTTACATATCGACAATGTATTGATGGAACAAATATCGACATTTTAAGATATGATTTTCACTTTTATTGAAATTGGTTCCAGATCAACGTATAGTGTATGACACAATTATGGATGCAATTAGAACTCAAAGTGGTGGATTTTATTTCCTAGGTGCACCCGGAGTTACAGGTAAAACTTTCCTCATTTCACTCATTTTGGCAGCCACACTATCACGAAAGAACATTGCACTAGCAATCGCATCATCTGGAATTTCAGCAACTCTTTTGGATGGTGGCCGAACAGCGCATTCAGCACTGAAATTGCCATTGAATATGCAAATAATTGAGACACCAACATGCAATATCAACAAAAATTCTATAACGGGCAAACTACTCACATCATGTAAAATCATTGTATGGGACGAATGTACTATGGCACACAAAAAATCATTGGAAATACTTCATCGCACACTAAAAGATTTGAGAGGAAATGAACAACTTTTCGGTGGCGCGTTCCTTTTATTGTCTGGTGATTTTCGACAAACTCTACCTGTTATATCACGTTCAACAGTAGCCGATGAACTTAATGCATGTCTCAAATCATCCGTTTTATGGCGATACGTACATACATTCACTTTGAAGACCAATATGCGTGTACAACTACAACATGATACATCCGATGAACGTTTCGCAAAGCAATTGTTGGATTTGGGAAATGAGAAAATGGCAATAGAGGAATCCACACAATGTATCACATTGCCAGCAAATTTCTGTAAAATAACCACAACCATAGACGAATTTATTCACAAAGTTTTTCCAAATATTGCACACAATCATAAAAATCATCAATGGCTCAGTGCACGTGTTATATTAGCAGCCAGAAACAATAATGTCAATGCAATCAATTTCAGCATACTAAATGAAATACCAGGAGAAGCGACAACGTATAAGTCAATCGATACTATAATGAATCAAGACGAAGTCGTCAATTACCCAACAGAATTTTTGAATACACTTGATTTGCCAGGCATGCCGCCGCATGTTTTAACATTGAAAATTGGCGTGCCTATCATTCTTCTCCGAAACATAAATCAACCACAACTTTGTAACTGTTCCAGGCTTTCAGTAAGAAAAATGATGAACAATATTATTGAAGCTACAATTTTAAACGGGAAATTCAAAGGAGAAGATGTACGCAATCCCAATGATTCCGACAGATATGCCATTTGAATTTAAACGTATGCAGTTTCCAGTGCGAGTCGCCTTTGCAATGACCATCAATAAGGCACAAGGACAGTCGTTACAAGTGTGTGGACTAAATTTAGAAAATCCATGCTTCTCACATGGACAACTGTATGTGGGCTGCTCACGCGTTGGAAAACCTTCTGATTTATTTGTGTACGCACCAGATAGAAAAACAAAAAACATTGTGTATCTAAAAGCACTCCAATAAATAAAAACACATACGGCCACCACTGTCAAATTTAGGTAAGAAAAACATAACTTAAGCTTATTGCTTCTAATTGGCTCCGACCTTGCCTCAAGTCCGACTTATCCAATCGGAAGGCGAGAGGATCCCGACGTGGCGCTTCCATAAAGTCGCGGTATCTTTTTTTTGAGTGGCATTGCAATGCATGCCGGGTACACGCTAGTATTTTACATAAATATTAATTTTATGTTATACGTGGAACATCTGCCCTCGTTCTAATAAGGCGCCAAGGTTAAATTGGAAATTGGATGAGAAAATTATTTAATACATTAATACAAATAATTGATTTATATTTTCTAGCAGGTGATAACGTTGGCATCTCTAGAGAACGACGCAGGATATGGTAACATAAGCTATAAAATAAATAAACTGGCGTTCACTCCCCGCTGCGAAGAGTTTTAGCGAATGAAAGCTTGCTCTTGCTTTACTTAGCGCGCAATTCGCAGCACTAAAAGCTTCCAGTGCCGAATGAGAAGCTTTTTTTAACCATTTTACGAATATAACATGATGAAAGTTTCGACATATTATACATTCACACCAAACTTATAAACAAACAATCGTTTAATTGACGGGGTCAATTAAAAATGCTTATTTTTGTTCGAACGACATCGAGCTATTATTCGATTAGAACTATTTCTACAATTTTATATAATTAAGATCGGGACAAATTTCATTCAAAGCTCAGTTTATAAGACTTGCGAGCGAATTGGTAAAAAAAAAAAATAATAATGAATATAAAAAAATGATTTTTTATATTCAAATATAATTAACGTATTATATTGATTGAATTAGCATTTACCTGGAAAACTCCATTATAACACGGTGAAAAATAGCAATATATTTTAGTTCTACAAAATTCTAAGATAACGGTTGATAGCTATTTCGGCTTACACCTTCATCAGAGCCATTAGATCTGTTCTGTATTATATTAAAATATCATTAGATATTTTCCAAACCATTTGAAATATATAATATGATAGAATCGGTGATAAAAGCTAGCAATAGAAAATTCATGATTACAAATCATCGAACAGTGTAACTAGGAAAGTATTGATACATTTTCTTATGGGCGAAATCGAAGAAGATGGTAAAATCTTGAATTCGGCGCTGTTAAATTTTTACGTTAATTCAGACGCAAATGCATTAATTCTTCTTTATAAGAGAGCACTATTTCAACAGATCGTGATGCATTTAACATTTGACGTTGCATCCCTGCATGGATGACTCGCAGATTTATTTTATCTGACAGTAATTATTTTTGATAGCATTAAAATGTGAGAAAGGAATAGTCACGTAGAACGAGTGCAAAAGTGACTAATGGCTGCTTCAATGAATGTTTTAGTAAGGCACGAGATAAAGAATTGTCTTAAAATAATGGGACATAGTGCATACTTATTCTTATTGCAAACTCAACAACATTATAAACACTTAAGTCTTTAGGCCCTTAACCAAACTGTTGGAACTAAAAATAAGTATTTATACTTATAAGATAGAACAAATTAACAAAAATATCTGATCAATTTTCTTTAATTTAGTGAATATTTTTATACCTCTTAAATGATAAAATTTATGGAAGTATAATATGCTCGATGAGTATAAGAGTTTGAAAATATTATATTTCAAATAAAAAAAAGATGATGACAAAGATGAATTATTGATGAACTACTTTTGATTTCTATAATATAATACATTCTATTTTTTTGTGTTGATATTATGACTTCCATCAAAAATTAATATTTAAAACCATGAGAATGATTTAAGCCATAGTAAAGAATACATCGATTAATTAGTATAGCGACATCGCAATGAATTTTAAAATGTATTGTAAAATGCTTTAAGTATACTATAAAAGAGGTAAGATATTTTTGTATAATCTTTATTGAATGGCTCGAATATTATTGATATTATGAATAGTACTAAAAATGTATTTTTATTATTTAAAATATAATACTTTCCATCAACTAGTGGTAGTTGAAAGTAATTATTGATATTGACGATTTAAGTGTATTTTTTCAAAATTAAAATGACACCAAATTATTTGATATGTAATATGAGAATAAACTTTTTATGGCATGTAATTTCACAAAGCTAGACGAATATCGACGTTGATTCGGAAATATCCACCGTCAATCCTTAAAATATTGTGATCGTTTATTCAAGTGGTAATTAACTACTTTATTTTTAGATTCAACGTAAATTTTATCGCTCCATTTGTGCGAAATTGAATGTATGGTACGATATCATTATGTATGATAAAATTACTGTAAACAAAATTGAAATTTAATATTTTCATTCAAATATGTACTGCGTAGTATAACGACTGACAATGAATATAATAAAAATTTTACGATACTTTGAAAGTACGTCTTATTTTGATTTGTTATTTCATGGATCCTGCCAATTATTTCATTCATGATGTTCCTCTGAATTTAGAAAAGTCTGTTTTCTTAATATTTATAGATTGGATGTGATCCAAGCGCAAACATTTTGCCTATTTTTATACATGACCAGCACAACTTAAAAAGAAACTACATACATCTTTCAAACACATGGCTCATGATGGACTGGTCTTGAAATTATAAACAGTTTGTGAGAGTAAATTTACACCTATTTTTTAAATCTGATCGCTTGGTTTGCAATACCGGTATTTCATATTTGAAACCGGGATTTCAAACAAAACTACGGCCCACTTCAGACAAATATTATAATTTTTATTTACAAAACTTTACATTATAAAGATCAGGACCGATTTCGTTCATAATGAGCATAATTAAATGATTGATTCGCGATTAGAAAAACCGGTTATAACCGGTAAACTGTCGAAATAGAACTAAACATTTTGCTTTATTATTTAAATATAATTCCCTGAAAAGATGATAGCTAAAACCATAAAAAAATATTACAGTATTTATTATTTTTTATTATACAGATTGGAAACATTATCATTTGTAAGCATTTTAAAATATCATTGTATTTCTTATCAATATTGAACTATTATATTTGTTAAAAAGAGTCGTAGATTCGTCGACATTTCTTCATAAAAAAATATTTTTCGATATAAAAAAAGCATTCAAAATCCCGGACTCTCGGCTTCAATAATAGCGATATTGTTATCCCTATCGTCGTATAAATACAATCCAGTGTTGTTTATTATTTGTAAATCGTTGCAGAAATCTCGACATTGAATGTTTCAATACATGATAAGTTGAACTTATGAAGTCAATAAAAAAATGTAGAAACAGAAAAAATTAAAAATAACTAAGTTTCGAAACACTTATGTATTTAATGAACTTGATCTACTTCGCCTCTACTATATGCATTCCGATAATTATATGTCATCAGGAAAATTATGATGCTATGTTTATAATGGAGGAATGTTTATACCCGCATTGGACGTAAGGGATGAATTTACGCAGCGTTGAATCTCAAGAAAAATCGAGAATAACTCGTTCACCATAATGAGATTGCAAAATTTTTGAATGCATAAATAAATTATTGATGTGATAAAGAAAGATATATATCTATATAAAAAAAAATGTTAACTGTTTATGTAAAATATATAATTATTTATTACTAAATATTATTACGTGAGTTACTTCCGGTCATCATTGAAGCATTTGATCGTAGATGAATAATTGGTGAAAATTTCACAGCTGAACTTAAAAGAAATTTTCTTCTAAAAAAAACGATGGTATTCATACCATACAAAGTTTGTCCAGTACAAAAATTTCACAAAATTGATACATGAACAACAATTCAGAAAGATAATAAATACTTTGATAAAAATAGATGACTGGGTAAAGAGGATTGTTGACTCGACCGATGAAAGGAGTTCAATTGCAAAGAAAGACATTTGGTGTAGTATGACTGAAGATGTAATTTAAATGGAGTGAGTGTTAATGGTGAAAAAAGACGCTAAGCTCGAAATCTAGCGCCTGAAATAGGAATGGTTGGTCAACACAACTATGTTTTGCATGATCAAAATTTATCTTTCGGATCATAGTGGCTCTTTAACGTATTGCAAATATTGTTAATGGTGTATTTAGAGCACGAAAGATTTCGTTAAAAATACTTCTTGTCTAAAATATTTTCTGCCGCTGGTCGAAATTACTTATACCATACTTTTAAGAATAATTTGAATAATTTTATAACTCAATTGAAATAAGCAGCCAGAAATGATTGCGGCTACAATTACAAACAAATGGTTTGGTAATTGAGAAAACTATGTAAATTATAATATATAAAATGCAAATCATTCTATGAAGATAGTAGTAGCAGTAAACGAAATGTGAGTACCTTTGGTGGATATTCAACAGAAAGACACGGTACGCATTCAACTTACAACTTTTTAACATACGCGTAGATATTCTAGACTAGGAGAGAGATACGTCTCTCAGTTGTCGACAACAAAATGAGCGTGAGCAGTAAATAGAAAAATGTGATAGCTCATACAACTATGCGTAAAATCTGTATTATTTTTTTAATATTTGAAACCTCAATCAATTGAATACATGATGCAGGCATTGTAAATTTTTTGTGAAAGTAAAAAAAAAAAAATAACTCATTATTGCCAATAATTAAATATTTTCTGTTGACATAAAATCTCAAAATAATCACTTCAATCGGTAGAATGTTCATTTAAAATTATACCAATCAAAAATCACAATATCTACACATTAAAATACTGTTTGGTTCGTCGATATATCAATCCGATAGCAATGTTGATATCAAAAAACCATTTTTTAATTATATGTGTATATATACATTATTCAAATTAAAGAGAACTATAATATCTACGCAAAAGAGTACGTCTTAGATGGATATGGGATCATCGATTATATAAAATATATATTATTTTTATTTTGATTACCTATGAGTAACCAAAAGTGTAATCAAGAATTATTTATTGATTGATTTTGCATTAACTTGGTAGAACTCCATTATAACACGGTGAAAAAATAGCAATGTATTTTGGTTAGTTAAATTTTGTAGAAATAAAACACATTGCTATTTTTTCACCGTGAAATAATTATATGTAAATAAAACTGGCGTTATCGATTTTCATCTGTAGAATAGTAATCTTAATTCAAGCCTCGCCAAAGAACTATTTCATGGAGATAAAAGTGGATAAAATTATTTGTATAAATGTATAATAATATCAAATGGTCATAGCCATTATCCGTACCATGCATGCTAACGTAGTCAATCCCTGATGAACATAGTGAGAATGAGAAAGAACAAATACGAAGGACAGCCAGAGCAAGACAGCAATGTTGCGCACTCTACCTTTAGAATGGTCGCCATGACAGTCTTCATCTAGCCGGCTCAGAGGTGGGACGTTGGTGTCTGTATTTTTGCTGCCTTTCACATCGTGCAGTGACAAAACCCCACATTGCACTAAAAAAATCCTGACAAAATAAAATTGAAACCCACGTCGCGAAAGCGTTAACTATTTACCATTTGAGAGTGTTTTGTTAGAAATCGACATTAATACTATGTACTAAAGAAACTTTTTGGTTTATTTTTTAAATCCGATGTTTTGATTCGTGACTTGTGTTCGATGTGATTTGTGAAATTGTTTTGAAAACGTATAAGGACTAGAGGATTTACAAACGACAACCGTAAGTTATTTTCGTTTTATAATGCTGCATTGAATATCATCTCAAATTTACCTTGCTACGCTCTTAAATCTTATTCAAAACTCACGCCAAAGTTACCCAATCGCGAAGTTCTAAACTAAAATTGGATATTTTTATTACTTCCTGGTTAGGAATTTTATTGTAAATCACAGAGCAAATTAGTTAGGTTTTACGTCTGATTGAAGATAATTTCTTGGGAATAAATCGTGCGTATTTTTACAATCATCCTACGATAAAAATTTATACCTGGCCAGCCAGGGTTTTACAAAAAGGTATAGGATCTGTCGTAGTATTATTATTTAAACTTTTTTCAGCCTGGTGTTCATACTTTTGCTATATTATTTCTATTCATTCAACTAATCACCCAATCGTTCAGTATATTTTAATAAGATTATCAAAAAACAACGTCGCAATATACGATTCGCTTGGAAAACACAATATTATTTTATTTCTTTACCGTAAGTCACCGGAAAATTATAAAAAATATTTTTAATGTAAACATATCACCGTATGAAATAATTACATTTAGTTTTTTGTGTGCTTCATCACTTATCAGTAAAAGTGTCGTTTTAAAACAATGTTTAAAAATCACCGAAAACTTGTACGTGGATTTTTCCACAGTATATAATTATTTCATTTGAATTACGTCGTCGTGAATTTACACATTTTCGACCTCTCCAAGTGATATTTTGAAGAATTTTTAACCATTTGTCAACACCGTGTTATCCTTATGATTTATATTTTAGATTAGTCAATAAAACTTTCGTATCAGTTTTTACAAATAATTACGTTATATTTTTTTAATATCCACCTTCTGATTTCTCCATTTCGTCAGTAACACTTTAACACAAAAAAAAATCAATTAGTAGTTTCTTATAATAAACAAATGTATCGAGAAATAATTAAGCAGATATAATTTTAAATTTTCTAGAGATTAGCAACCTTAACTTTTAGCAGTATTATGTCAAGTAAATTTTCAGATATTCTCAAGTTGTAAGCATATTTACCGATAAATATTTTTAGATTAGTTTCCTGATGATTTTTTAAATTAAAGATTTCATTTTTCTATTATTTTAATTCACCTTTCCCTCCCCATTACTTTTTTCTACAACGAACGAACGCATCAATAGTCATAATCATATTAGGATCATCTCCATTAAGGGATGTACTGTACGCTCATTCCGGATATAGTTATTTGAGTTTATTTTTCAAACGGTAGATTATTGATTCCTTTCGTTTTCTTTATTCGTTTCATATTATGAAAAAAATTGATAGTGTATTTGCCTACTCTGCCGATGGATTTTATATGTCCACACTTTGATAGAAATTATGCTAAAAAACAAAAACGTGAACTAAAATAAGAGTGTTACTTGAATACCTTTCTTGGAAGTGATTATGATATATATTGTTATGTAGATGTGTCTATTTGCTGAAAGGATAATGACCCCGACAAAAATCTCTGAACTCACTTTCAGTATGCAATAGTAATTATTGTCAGTGCAGTAGTTGGCATTTGTCTTTATAAATTGTCGCTTCCGATTCTCGAATTGCGCAACCTTTGGCAGATGGGATGGGAAATAAGCGATACGGCACCCCCCACACTCGCGCGCCCAACAACTTGTTACTGCCGTGTTACACTTATTGGATTATTAGCGGCCCGACAAACGAAAACGATGCTCTGCCCTCACTTGCAGGGCTGTAATCAGTGATTAACGCATACATATGTCTATACACCGTGTCGACCCAAATTCTCATTTTCGGCGAAAGAAAACGATGTCTGTCTATTCTGCCAATCTGTACAACACCCAGGTGCCTATAAAACAAATGTTTGGGTCATTTGTATGTGATTCCTATTGAAGTTTCATTTGGTTCGATTTTTATGTGTTTAATCGTAATGTTATCTTGTTTTAATGCATACATCAAAAAAAAAAACTTGCGCATAAAAATATATAGATAATATACAATTTTAAGTACTATATACACAATTTTCTAAATGTGTTCATTTTTAATTCTTTTTTTTTTGTGAAATTACTATGACGATATCTGAGATTTTCTTAGTCTTTTTTGGAAGAAAACATAAAAAATATGTTGTACAATTGTCACAGCAAAAATAGCACAGTTATCCATATTTTCTAGTATGTATATGGTCTTGTTAGAAAAACTGTACTCTAGTGATCAGATTCTGGTCACGAATATATCAATGCCAAATTTAGATTTATTTAATCTTATATTTCGGACCATGCACATATGGTGTTGGTGACGTTTTATCATCGAGTTCATCTCGAGTGGATTTAAACATTCCCATCGAGTGTGATAACAATTCACCAAAAGATCTTACACCTTAAATATAACTACTAATCCAACCCTAATTTTGTACTGTAAATTGCAACACAGTGACATCGGTCGCTGTCTGTTCTCGCGAAACAAAAATAGTCTGATGAATTGTTCTGCTATCGTTATCTGAGAAAGTTTAATTCATCGTCTCATCGACTCTAACCAATTTATTAGAACATTTTTTCTCTCAACAAATATCGTCTCCCAATTGATTTGTGTTAAAACTACTGTATAAATTTATCTTTCATGAAATGTCGTAAATTCTTACGGTCAGCTTGAATATTTATTTTTTTAATCGAAATATCACATTGTTTCTGCTTTACATAATTTAATAACAGAATTAATTTGTTTTCAGAATACAAATGTAATAGCCTATGCAAATATATTAGGGTTATATTTATGATCACTAATGGCAATGTAATGAGAGTGTTACGCAGTATTGATTGATTTAATTGTTTTCAAATAATGTTCGACTCGTTCATTATGACAATTCCTGTGATTTTATAATGATGACGTTTATTAACAGTGATTTTGCTAACGAGCTTATTTCGATTAATTACATTCAAATACCAATAAACTTAAGCCTTTTCAACAATAAATAATTGACAAATAGAATTGTTTAAATTGTGAAATAAATTAAGTAAAGGTTAATTATTAATTTATGTACAAGTATTGAATATTCAAGAAATAAGTGACCTATGATTTTTATTTTTTTTAATTTTAAAAAATAATTTACGCTTTTTTCCATTATACAAGATTAATAGAAAAATTATTATTCTAATATGATGAAAAATTCCGCATTTTTTCCCGTAATAAGTAAATATTTTGTCTGCTTTTGTGGGTGGAGTTAATTAATACACTTTAACAATATTAATAACATATGTAATTTAGTTCCCCTGAATAATTTCTCCATGATAACGTTGTTAAATATTTCTGACATAAATGTATCTTAAAAATCCTTTTGTGAATAAAAGTTTTGCAACGTCTGTAATTATGTTGCTTGAGGTTATCATGTTATCAACCAGAAGCTATTGTGAAGGGCAATGCACGATGCAGTGACACTACATAGGTAACAGCATCAAAGTATAAATGCAAAAGAAATATTTCATGTGAATTGAAATAAATACTTCTAAATTTATGGTCAACATACAGTAACAGTCCACTGACATCTTATTTAAATTTAAAAAAATTCGTCGTGCCATTATTTTTTCCAATTCAGATTTTTAAAAAATCTATATTAAAAGTCTCGCCAATGACGCAGTATATAAACATCACAAGGCTCGCTTCATAAAACAATTTCCACATAATTATGTCAAATTTAGTATTCAATAAAGATTCTCGGGTGCGGCCAGTCAATAAAAGAATAATAAAATATATAATACAAGAATCAAAATGCAAATTAATTCGTGTTTTTGCGTTTTTTTTCGACTACTGGTTACTGTATACCATAATGGCTTGCTTGAGATTCACTGTCAAAGTCTGTGTTCGGAATCGCTCACTCAGACAGTTGGAACTCGCTTTGTGATGTCTGTGGTGTTCAGATAGGTGCTTTGTGAGAAAGCTCTATATCCTCAGCGACGCGGACACGTGTTATTTGCATATTTTATTTATAAATAGAAAGACCTACAAACACAACAGAGGAATGACATTATTTAAGATGGAATGTGTTGTTATGTCAGTTTATTTTATATTTTGCCCATTTTTAAAACCACAATACTCCTAAACGAATAGCATATCAATGCGAGATAAATAATTAAAAATCATAACTGAACAGTCAAAATAAAAACACGAGCTCAGTTTTGGATTGAACGTGTGTGATACCATTTTTCATCGAGCAGTAGATGTAAAAAAAAAATCTAAAAAATATGTGAGCTGTACTTCCATAACAAACAGAACAGCCCTTAACAGTCCGAAGCATGTTTTAATTATGCTTGGTGTAACGAATTCGTTGAAATAAGTTTTATCTACATTATTTCCTTATTGTGCACAAATACCCCATTACCTTACACGATTTCATACATTTATCACCGTTATGTGTTATTCTTAGAGTATATTGTGTTTTTTTTTTAATGAAATACATATATGCGATATATCATCCTATTAACATGACCCCGCCAAGACTTTGCAAAAAATTCAATACACGTTGTATTTGCAATGCTGATTGTAATTATTTCATCAATGGAGATATTGTTTCCAGTATATTAAGCCCCCGGGTAATCATGTTTATAAAATACTTTCATTATGTCGTTCGGTTGACAAAATAATTGCAATATTACGAAATTGTGCACCGCAAAATATTCCGCACATGTGACTCAGAGTGTGTGGGCGTAAAAGCCGATGGCTCAAATTCCAAATTCGTGACCAATATCATATTACTAAAAGAATATGTGTAGTTTATTTTATAATATGAAATGCACTCAAAATTCTCTATAAAAAACGGAATTTCATTGTAATTATATCATATTATATCACATTCCATAATAATAATCCGATTGGTATTTCTTAAATACTGTAATTATATACATAATAGGTGGAAAACTTTTCTATCAATTATCATACAATAAATATGGATCTATAAAATTATATTGTTTAAGTTGGTTTATAATGATTGCATAATGCATTCATTAATCATCAATGCAGCTTAAACAATATTAAATGTCAAATTTGAATAATTACAATTTTGTACATTGGAACTGAGTCAGTTCTGTTGCATCCGTGTGATAGAATGCCTGAAGATGCCGAAAGGCGAAACCCGGATCGTTAGTGACAAACAAGTGAAATCGTACAAAATTGTTACAATTCAAATTTGATATTGAAATCCATCAAGCCACCTTCAGTCGATATCGTAAATTAATATCAAATGTATTCAAATCATCACAAAAAACCCACGACTGATTAAATGTACTTCTAGGTTATTCAGGATTTAAATATATTGATAATTGTCATCTATTATTTATGTCTAAACTATATAATTATACCAATTGATATAGTTCTCGTTAACATGTTATAAATAACAAAAGTGTCTAGATATATATAAGTCAGTATGTTTTCGCGAATTCACGAAGATTTCAATAATATGTATTAGCTTTGAAAATCCTAACGAAGGCATAACAATTCAGCGCTTTTTAAACTTGTTAATGCTGTATTAAAAGTCAATTACTTTTCGAACAATCCATGTATTTTGTTTTGTTTTCATTACCGGCATTTTGTATTTTCAAAATAAATATCGGTATTGTTTTCCCACTGTACTACCTTGAGACAACAGATGTGTGAAAAGATAAATGAGCATTTTTACATACTGCAAAGATAAATATATTCATTTACGAGAGGTTTTTGATCGAGTCTATTTTACATATAACGTTATTCCTATATTGAAATGGACTTTTGCAAATGTTACACGCTCCGCTTACGATGCGTTAGTGCTAGGATTTACGGTACGTGATTTCGATTTGACCCTGGACATTTTTTTTGTTCTGAATCAGACTAATGTATGGAATCATTTTACTATACGGTTTTTTTTTTATTTATTTTGGAATTATCTGGTTCCGCTTCGATGGTTACAAAATAAACCATTGTATCATTTAAAAACTAATAGAAATATATACAAATGAATTTTGCTATAATTATATATTTGTTTGATAAATTGACGACCTTGACATTTTTGGATTAATTTGTTCTATTGTTTGAAATAATATTGATCGAAACAATGTCTGAAGAATCTTTTGTCCAACACTCCACTTTCTTGGAGAAGGCCATTACGTTCTTCAATATCATTTATTGCAATGATTAATAATTAAATGATTTGTGACTAGTTTTATTTTAATTAGTTCCTTAAAATAATTCAGTATGTATTGTAGCGAAACGTATTAAAATTATTCAACCGATTAATAACAGGTGTCAGCACTGCCTGTTATCATGAAACAACTTGAAGTAGGTAACAAATAAATATATGAATAAAATATTCAATTGTTCGAAATTCAAATATTTAGAGAACTTATCGAATGGTATGAGTAAAATTTTCAATGAAATTATTTTAATCCAAAAATGTTTTTTGAGTGGCGAATTAGAGATCAGACATTATAAAAATAGACAGATTCCCCAAGGAAGTATAATTTTTGGATCCACCCAATTTTAGAATCGCTCAAATTTTGTAAACTTCTTCCACGTCTTTTGTCACTCATGACTATGGTTTTGCATTTCGACATCTACAGGAATTCAATTAAACGATTGCAATAAAACTGACTGTGTCTTTACAACTATTCGAAAAGTCTTTTAAACTATACGAATAGCTTGAATTTCTAGTATCTGAACATCATATTTGTATTGGCAGAGATGTCACAACTTTGTGACGGTTGCAAAGCGAAAAATTATGCTCATATCAAAGCCGATGATACTTTTAAGAATTATCTTATGAATTAAAAATGGATAGTTGTAAGTATGTCTATTTTATCATATTAATCCATGACGTTTTGTTCAGAACTTATTTTATTGTTATTACCCTACTGTCTATCAAATTTACAGTAATTATTTCAATATTTCGCTGAATAATAATTGAACTCGATATGTGTTGTCCACCCGCTTGTTAAATGGAAATATTAAAGCTACAAGACTGGTTCATTATCTTCGCAAGCGACCGGCATTCCGATATTGAATTTAAAAAAAACTACACGTGCCTTAATTTGATTCCGATTAATACTGCATCTCTATCAATTAGATATATTTCGTATATTGTATTATTAAAAAAAGAGATACAACAGTTAGGCAGACCCATTGTGTCACTGCAAATTGCTGGTCTGCTCGCCCCACATCGGAATCGTGTATGTAATATACTAGTAAATAATTATGCAAATTGATTGACTATTATGTGATATTATAGTAATTGTATCCCGCCTAAAAGCAGTGATTTATTACGGACCCACGCATTGGCTGATCGCCCGCATTGTCTTATTTTTGATTGGACGCGGTCTCATTTGGTGAAAAAAAATAAACGTTCTTTTTTTGAAATTTTAACGCACCTATTTTTTTATTGTTTTCGAAAGTTGTATTCTTTACCCTGATTAGATATTTACTTTGAATTTTAATAGCAGTGATCACCGTAATGATGTCGAAAATACAAACATTTACAGGCGAATAATAGTTCGATTTGACAGTGTAACGTGTGCGGTACTCGCGGGATCCGAGGCAACTATCTCTTATGGTGAGCGTTACGTATAGTATACGACACAAGGAATACCTGGGGACTAAACATGTACAGAATATTGCAGATTAATAGTCGTATTAAGACGGTCACGTGCTACGTCTTAGCAAATTTATTATGTGTATTTTATATCTCAGACTATCCATTGTGACACCCCATTGATACTATTCGTGTATTTTTTTAGTTTCTCAATATCATATATATTTTGTTGAAAAAAATACAAATACAATACTTGTATATGCCACATGAAAACCACGAGCAAATAATACAATGGAATATTATTTTTTCATAAATTCATTTAAAAAGTCTCGAACCCTGAATAATCGTTAAAACTAATCTTACACTATATCATGTTTATTCAGCTTCCACTTACAAAATACATATATTTCAAGAAATAAAATTGTCTTTAATTATGATGTGATGTCGATTTGAGAAATTCATAATTTACAGACCGTAATATGTATATAATCATCGCTAAAAGATGTCATTAACAATTAATTCAATACAAAAAAGGTCTTCTAATATACATATTCTTGGGGATTTCAATAGTTTGAGGTTGCAGCACGAACTGTTCCATGGGGCATATAAAATGATTTTTTTTCCACAAAATTTTGTAAAGTTTATTTAATCAAATCATATTATGTTATTGTCGCAAGGTTACACTAAGGTGTAACGTAGCAATGTTTCAGTGTGATTTGTAAATATAATATATATGACTATTGAAAATGCGAATTGCATCTAGGATACGGGGGTAAATTTAATTTCAAAAGCAAATTTTGCTGACGATTTAAAAAAAAAATCAAAATAATGAATAAAGTAATGAAAATGAATATATATATTAATTATGACGATTGCAAACAAAATTGATATTTTTCCAGTAGCGTATACCTTGTGCCAGCCCTGATGAAATGAGCATGTATTTTGTGCCATTTATAAAGAATGTAACGTGAGCATAATAAATCATAAAGCTTTTTATGTAGTTACAATAGTAATTGAGTCACGGTATTTCGATATATCAATATATCAGCTGAACTTTTACCGTAAAACTTCAGTCGTGCACAATTTGCTCTCATAAACAATTATTGGATTCTCTTTGACCTTACTATCATTTGATATTTTAGCGGTTTATTTCAACTTTCATAGAAAACATAAGGTCTTTCTCCAGTACTTCACAAGGATTAGCAGATTTTCAGTGTGTTGGAAGTGCGATTGTCCGTGAATTTCATCGTGGTAGTTTATGCCTCTGTTAATTTATATCCTAGTCCAGTCATCCGGTCATAATGGAATGTATATTTATCGACTTAAAGGTGTTATCTTGGCTTATTTTTAAAAATTATTCATCGGGTGCATTTTATCAAAGAAACAGAACAATCATAATGCTAGAGATAACGCGTACCAATATTACAGTCTATAAACGGATCGTAAGGCGAGTCATCATTGGAAACATACGCTGGCATATTGACAAATTGCTTCTAACCTTGGTCTTCATACCATATGAGCGTGATAAAAAGCGTTAAATCGGTATTATATTTGTCACGGATATATAATATTTAAAGCAACAGATAAAAAAGGAAAACAATGAATACGAAAGGGATAAATTATTCACAGTTTCACTGTATTTGCTCATACAGTTTGAACGTGTTTTTCTAGAGTGATTTTACAAATTCATGGAAACATTGATGCGAAATTTCCAATGGAGCGAAACTCTTGTTATATCTTCTCGGACACGGAAATTCATCTTGGTTTATATGCAGTCTGAAAGCACTTAATCAGCTGCGCTCGAACGATTTTCCTTGTCACAATGGATCAGAGCATACAAGCCGCCTACGCGACTAACCGCCCAGTCAACTCAAGTCGCCGCCGCCCTATATTAAACTGAAGAGTGAGTGACTCAGTGGAATCGAACTGGACGCCCACGCCTCCGGAGATTAATGTCGACTGCATTCTGCGGAGAAGCTCTTGTTGTTGCGAATTAGCTTTCTATTGTCAATATGTGTTAGAAGATTCAATTTATCAATGAAGTAACGGTATTTATGTTTCCGGTCATGGAACAATATTCTTTCAGCGTGTATGGAATACATATTTTTACAATCATAATAGCTAAAAATTACCATTTGATTTAGGTATTGTTTCGTGAATAGCGTGAATATTAGAGCATTTGACTAAGGAACCTCTCGTGCGTCTTTTTACCACCAAATACTTTATTGTATTTGGACATCCTTTCTAGGGCATTTCATTACAATTGATAATATTATTGGACCAAGTGTAACACTTGTTTCGTCTTGCTTAAAAAGTGTTTTAAGACTTAATTAAGATTTTCACCGATATTGCATACATTGATGACTTACTTGCATTATTTATAGCAAATTTGAGAGATGGAAGATATAAACATATCTTCGCTGTTGCTTTTCAATTGTTATGACGCCAAGCGAAATTACATACCTTGGTGTTTTTATAAGCAAAAAAAAAAACAACCGAATTCTCTCAATAACTGTAGCAACTAAAATTTTTTTTCTTTATTATCGTAAAAATTTCCATCAGTCATCTTTTATATAACACCAAGTTCCATTCGCATTCAATTGCTTTTCTTGCGTCAACGGACATGTGATGCACTTACTTCAAATGAAATTATTTCATCTTCTGTCCTTGTCATATAACACGAATCTGCAAAAAAAACTGTCACACGAAAAATCGTGGTATACCATCAAATTTTATACGTGTTTATAAAAATATTTTGTATTTCATTGAAATGAATATTTACTGATTTTAGCACTTGGGCAGTCACTCTTGCGACAAAACAAATTATCCCTTAATCTACTGATATTTGAATGTAAATGTCGAAATCGGACTTCTTGTGTGTTTTAGTGTTTTTGAGGTTATTTTACATGCCGAAAATATATAATATGATGCACTATTAAGAGAATATAAATATACCAAATCATCAGTCGTCACGCGTTAAAATTACTTATTTTTTATAACTTCGTTTGATTTTAATGAGAATGTTATCCAATATTAAAAATAGTACTACACTAACAAGGAGTTATAAATATTTTTTTATGTTTGAAAAACATTGTGTCTTATAAATTTCAGATTGGCAATTCCCAATTATTCTAAAGCGCCATTCACAGTTGTGTTTAAATCGCATTTGATTATACTTCAGAAATAAATCATCTACTAAAGACGCTTAAATACATAAGTTAGATGTAATTGATTACTAAATGGATTTTAAATGAAAATTAACTGTGGATGAATAACAGAATGTGTCATCTGTGGTGCATTTGAAATTAAACATCACTTAAAATTTGTTTGGTTTTCATACAACATTTAAGTACCAGTACAAATTAGATTTGTAATGATGTCAAGGTATCTAAATGTATACGTCGAATTTAAATCACTTCTTTTTCATTCAAAAATATTTTGTCAGCTATGCTCTTCTAGTCAATATTTGGTTCGTTCTAAATATTTCAAATATAAATTATTCCATTGGTCTTTCATTTTTTTGTATCAGTCAATCGATATTGTTTGCAATAATTATACATCACCTCATCTTTGTTGCTTACCTCTTCTTTTAAAGATTTCAATTTGTTACGATGGTTACTACAATAATATAAATATTTTTGTCGGAAAGAAGTAATATTGTTTTGGAAGCGAACAGATTGTGTCAGTTTTGGGTGGCATTTCTGTGTCCCCAAACCACTTGAGAGATTTTAGTAACTGTCGATACATTATTCATTGATTTATGTATTCTCTGATTTACGTATTATGTAACACGCAACTTGCTTTCAAACGTTGTGTACAAATCGCTGTATGAAAATAAAGTGATATGCTCGCACAATTTGTTATTCAATGGGGATATTATTGACTCATGGTTATAAATTGTACATTCCAAGTAGCATTAAATGTCGTTTAAATTCATCCAGTGGATGCCGAACCCGTTTGCAAAAATTCCCGCCGTATTCAAATATTTGACCTACATTCGGGTCAATTGCTTTTTTGTTATAATTTTTTATTATAATATTGCAGCAATTGTATGTTATTTACATATTATGGAATGAACCACTGTCACGTTTCGTAAAAACGCAATTTATATATTTTCTCTTTTTCTTACTAATTTATTGAATTCAGCAATAATCGTATTGAAGCAGTTTCGTAAAGTAACAATTTTTTGATGAAATAATACGTTCTAATAATAATCCCGGCAAATAATTGGCTTTTTCTAAGTTCGACAGAAATGTCAACCATTTTTGTAAAGCATTCGCTACATATTATTGTGAATATTATAAAAAAAATATTTTTTATTCCATGTCCGCTCCCTAAATTAAGCATAGGTCATTCTTATGCTTCTTCTGCTTGCTCCTCAATTGCTCAAACCCTCGTTGGCACTAAGCGTAGGGTTAGAAGGGATAGATAACCGCTGTTTTTTAGCATACAGGGGTGGGAGTTAATTTTTAGACATCACAAACACCCGTGCCTCTGAACGGTATCAGTAAGATAATTGAAAAAACCGCCGTTCGTTCTGGGCTCAAATCTGTGAGAGAACGACGTTGACAACTACACCACGAACCCGGCAAGAAAAAATAATTTAATTATTTTTACGCGAAGAAGTTGCAGTTTAATCGATCGGCCTCTTATTTAAACGAAGATAAGACGACTGTAGTTGAGCTAATCACTCTCGCAAACGCTTTGTTTTAAGAGTAGAGAACTATAGATATGTTTGCATAATATAAATTCACAGGTCTATCTAAAAAAAATCTTACACAAATTTGAACCCGTGGACACTGTAACAGATGGAAATGAAGGCTCGATAACTTTGACCACTATGCCATATGTAAAAAATATGGATATTGAAAAATATTTAAATTTTAATTGCGTAAGTGATGTAAGAAATTTTGTCTTAAGAAAATACTGTATATTATAATAGTTAATTTTGTTAAAGAAATATAGATGTAAACTTGAATCGGATTATTGTTATTAAATGTATCGTTTGTTGGTATTATAATTGATAGCTTTATGATGACCTATTAAAGAATGTTAACCCAATAGAAGTAGTCATGCCAGGCAAACCACACCTGGTTGATCATTCCTATCCGACACGAAAGTGTTCTCGAGATACCTCCTCAAATAAAAATAAACAGCTACTGTTCCGAACGTTGAACTCAGACTAACTGAACCAAGTGATGGCGAACAAAAGTGACAATCGCCTGCCAATAAATATACGGTCAAACATAATAAAAACGAATTTAGAATTACATACAATAGAACACGCATAAAAGTCGTTTTTTTGTGATGAGTAATTTTTAATACAATATGAAAGAAAATAAGTGTGAAAATTCAAAAATGGAACACGAAGATGACCTTGAATTAATACGCTCATACTAATAAATTCCATATTATTCACAGTTGCAACTATTCCAAATTCAAAAAATAGCCTCATATTTATTTAATGATTTTTTTACGTGATATTTGAAATTCGAAAACGTGTCTGTTATAACATTGCTAAATTTGTTTTTGCCAAAACACTTGATTGTTACTTTGTAAATATTTTAAATAATAAAAACATCATAACAGTTGATAATGCTCGCGATGAGCGAAACTGGTCCTGATCAAAAAATATATTGTGGAAATAAGTTCTAAAAAAATGTGTTTTTATTATTTAAAATATCATGCCTTTCCATCAAGAAGTGACAGTTAACACCTTAAAAGTGACTTTGTAAATAACTTCATAGAGATGATTCATTTGCCAAAAAATGTTTATGTTTCATTTGACCATTTATCTGTCGTTGGTATGCGTTTAAGACTTTTTATAAACACATGAGGAAAAATTATCTTGATAAATCTTAAGCAAAAAAATGCTCACGTCCGATCATAGCGAATATTATCGATTGGCCAGTTGATGATTAGATGAGCAAAATAAAAAAATGTTGTATAAATTGCACTAAAACGTGTTTTTTATTATTTCCACAACATATCTTACGATCATGACCGGTTTCGTACATAAAATATATTGTGGAAATAATATGAAAAAGGTGTTTTTATTATTCAAAACAGAATGCCTTTCCACCAAAAAGTGACAGTCAATACATTAAATGTAATAATTAACATGTTTATATCTAGGGTTTTTCTACATCTTTATTATAATATATTGAATAAAAAATAGAAAACAAGAAATTAATGTTCAATAAAATTTTATTTTTGCTGAATTTAAATGAATCTATTATATTTCCTCATTCATAAATTGATATATCGTCATATTGTTTCTTACGGAAAGTTAGTAGCATTAATATTGTTAATGCGGATTAATGTTGATTGAATTGAAAAATAAAATAGTTCACTATCACCGTTAATCCAATGAAATAAAATAAATATACATACAACGGAAACGTATACTCAATTTATAATAAGAAAATAATATTTACTTATCATGATATCCAAACATTATGACGCCGCTAGAAACTTTTTTCCTCAAATCATTTTACAGTTTTACGGTTTTCAGAAGCTGAGAAAATCAAAACTTATCCACTCAAACCAACGTTACGTGTTGTGACTTAGATAGTTTTTTAGTCATTCTTCAAATACCACAACATCATTTCGTGTATCACTTGAAATGGGATAGGTATAACAATAATTGTTTACCGAGGATCGACTTAGAATTTGAACTATTTAGACCAGCGTTTCCAATTTCAAATTATATCGCATAACACTTTTATACAGTGGAGGAAATATATTCAACATTTTTTTATATATGATATATGAAACTTTTTCACCGATATTAACGAACCCCTTTGACTCTGTTAATCACAATTGCAAGTTAATTTGGTAACGTCGATCATAATATATGTTTTAAATATATATATTAACAGGTTGACTGCAAAAAAATGTCTACCGCGTACGTACATATTTTGGAAACACATTTACACGTGTAACATATTTTATATATTATAATATAACATAGCTTGTGGCAATCCCTGCAATATTTGACACAATACAAACATATATTATAGTATTAGAGTATATCTTGATAGTCGCTTGTTCTACGTTTCTTCAATATGGTTAAGATGTTAACTTTTATGAAAAGGCATGATATTTTAAATAATCAAAAATTTTTTTTTACTTATTTCCACAATATGTTTTATGATCAGGACCGGTTTCGTTCATCGCGAGCACCATCCTCTCAGTTGATAATGCTTTCGTTGAGCCAAACCGGTCTTGATCATAAAATATTATATATTGTGGAAATAAGTTCTAAAAAAATGTGTTTTTATTATTTAAAATATCATGCCTTTCCATCAAGAAGTGACAGTTAACACCTTAAAAGTGACTTTGTAAATAACTTCATAGAGATGATTCATTTGCCAAAAAATGTTTATGTTTCATTTGACCATTTATCTGTCGTTGGTATGCGTTTAAGACTTTTTATAAACACATGAGGAAAAATTATCTTGATAAATCTTAAGCAAAAAAATGCTCACGTCCGATCATAGCGAATATTATCGATTGGCCAGTTGATGATTAGATGAGCAAAATAAAAAAATGTTGTATAAATTGCACTAAAACGTGTTTTTTATTATTTCCACAACATATCTTACGATCATGACCGGTTTCGTACATAAAATATATTGTGGAAATAATATGAAAAAGGTGTTTTTATTATTCAAAACAGAATGCCTTTCCACCAAAAAGTGACAGTCAATACATTAAATGTAATAATTAACATGTTTATATCTAGGGTTTTTCTACATCTTTATTATAATATATTGAATAAAAAATAGAAAACAAGAAATTAATGTTCAATAAAATTTTATTTTTGCTGAATTTAAATGAATCTATTATATTTCCTCATTCATAAATTGATATATCGTCATATTGTTTCTTACGGAAAGTTAGTAGCATTAATATTGTTAATGCGGATTAATGTTGATTGAATTGAAAAATAAAATAGTTCACTATCACCGTTAATCCAATGAAATAAAATAAATATACATACAACGGAAACGTATACTCAATTTATAATAAGAAAATAATATTTACTTATCATGATATCCAAACATTATGACGCCGCTAGAAACTTTTTTCCTCAAATCATTTTACAGTTTTACGGTTTTCAGAAGCTGAGAAAATCAAAACTTATCCACTCAAACCAACGTTACGTGTTGTGACTTAGATAGTTTTTTAGTCATTCTTCAAATACCACAACATCATTTCGTGTATCACTTGAAATGGGATAGGTATAACAATAATTGTTTACCGAGGATCGACTTAGAATTTGAACTATTTAGACCAGCGTTTCCAATTTCAAATTATATCGCATAACACTTTTATACAGTGGAGGAAATATATTCAACATTTTTTTATATATGATATATGAAACTTTTTCACCGATATTAACGAACCCCTTTGACTCTGTTAATCACAATTGCAAGTTAATTTGGTAACGTCGATCATAATATATGTTTTAAATATATATATTAACAGGTTGACTGCAAAAAAATGTCTACCGCGTACGTACATATTTTGGAAACACATTTACACGTGTAACATATTTTATATATTATAATATAACATAGCTTGTGGCAATCCCTGCAATATTTGACACAATACAAACATATATTATAGTATTAGAGTATATCTTGATAGTCGCTTGTTCTACGTTTCTTCAATATGGTTAAGATGTTAACTTTTATGAAAAGGCATGATATTTTAAATAATCAAAAATTTTTTTTTACTTATTTCCACAATATGTTTTATGATCAGGACCGGTTTCGTTCATCGCGAGCACCATCCTCTCAGTTGATAATGCTTTCGTTGAGCCAAACCGGTCTTGATCATAAAATATTATATATTGTGGAAATAAGTACTAAAAAATGCATATTATAACCGACAATTTCACTCTCATCTTGAATTATTCAACTATACTTCACAAATATACGTACAATAAAACGTTACTTATAGATTAAAGCAAATTATCAATTTGATTTCTACCTTTATTAAGTAACATTTTGATAATAAATTCTAAACATCACTTAGAGATCTGCGAGTATGCAATCTCGCCTGTCATTTCATTAGAGACGTATACTTATTTACGATTCCGTACGGTAGGTACCCGAGAGGTACGCGCGTAGTGGTACGTGTACAGCTGGGTACCACCGTTATTCGTACCAAATAATACGTAATCGTTTGGTTTTTCGCCAGCTCCGAGATACATCAATGGCAGTGCCAATGAACGGAATACACCTTGTTCGGCTTTTTTGTAATTCGAATTATTCGTTACTGAAATTATTATAGCATATTAATTCGTATACTGAAAACGTCATACCAAATACAATGTTGACGTATTGTCAATTTGGCCATTTATTATACGGTGGAGGCTCTTCATTCGTCAACCCCTATATTCGTCGCATTATAATGGTTTTTGCGTATACGTTCGTATTTTTCATATTCGTCGACACTGCTACCACTGACGCTGGTGTTACAATCACTATCTTATTTTGAATGTTCTCTGCTATGAACGTATATAAATAATTTATGGTATCGACTGAAGGTGTTTGATGAAATTTCAGTATCAAATTTGAATTGTTACAAATCTGTTCTGTTTCATCCGTGTGATAGAATACATGAAGATGCCGAAAGGCGAAACCCGGGTCGTTAGTGACAAAATATGTGGAATCGTACAAAGTTTTAAAAATTCAAATTTATATATAAATAAATTCATTGAGTCAAAACATTCGACTTATAAGAAATTGTTAATTAACATCCTAAAAATCTTTGATGATACAGAGGATAAAACCCAACGTTTGGAAGGCTTGGTTATTTAAATGTTAAAATGTCTTCAATTGTAAGTAAAACTTATCTGGTTTATTTAGAGTTTGGTGTTCTTTCGCATGATTTTTAGCGTGAACGAGCCTCTAGCAACATTTAACTATTACCATTTTAAGCATAATTTTTATCTATATTTGAATGGGTCATTTTATATTTAGAAACGAAAAGAAAATATCTGTATATTTTAACAAACCCCCTTTTTCTACCACTTGACTTTAACCATAGAAAATTATAAACCACTTGAGAGGAATTCGTACCGACCTATTAAAAATATCTTGTCTAAAATCGTTCACAAACAAACGCAGATGCCAAAGAAATTCTTTAATTTTTTATTACATCCGCAGTAAATGAAATTATTCATATTATTATACCACTCGATAATATTCTCTTTTCGGACCTCTAAAAAACGTGTCTACATTCATTCGTGAACAAATATAATTTCTTTGAAAGTATGAAGATTAGATTTAAAGAAAAACATTATGATTTTTTCGACAAACTAAATTACACCGCTTATCCGCCGCGACCTACTTGTCCCAGCTGAAACCTAGTTCATTAGTGTACCCAAAAAACATTATTAATCGTAGAAATTTATTTGATAATCAAGCGTACTCTTATTAAACATCCCGTAACCATAATGCTGACATTGTCATAAAAAAACTAACATATCATTCCGTTTGAAATTATATTTATTGTATTGCGTACGGAACCATTACTAATTCAATAAACTACTGTTCAACATATCAAATTGAATTCGTACAGCTTCTAGTGACTCGAAGTGTATTTTGAATGATTTAATTATACTGTCCATTCTTTCTTTTTCTGTGGGTGACGGCCAGATTTTTTTTTTATTTAACTCGGCATTTTTTAGTTACAACAATTCGTATACATTGTGTTTCTATGATTATAGATAGCGTTAAATGAATTTCATATTATCAAAAGACTTAGGCAAGAGTTTTTGTATGACAATCGCTTCATAGCAATGAGACAAATTTCGTTTTAAAAAAAAAACTATTTTAGTCGAGGGACTGCTGTGTTATGCATTTTTACAATGTATAAGTATAATAATACAAGAAATCAATAAAATTAAACAGTTAAACCATTTGCCTTTTATATTGTATAATATAAACTATTTTCGCTCAAGCCAATAAGTTTCTTTGCGTTTTTTTTAAATTTGAATTGTTACAACTTTGTATGATCCCACATGTTTTGTCACTAATGACCCGGGTTTCGCCTTCGGTATCTTCAGGCAACAGAACTGACAGCCAGTTCTGTCGCATCCGTGTGATAGAATGCCTGAAGATGCCGAAAGGCGAATCTCGGGTCATAAGTGAAAAAACATGTGGAATTGTACAAAATTGTAAAAATTCAAATTTCATATTGAAATTCGGTCGATAACATAAATTTATTTTCAATACATAAAAACTGATAAATAATCCAAAAGTAATTTCAGTTTGATATCTATTGCTACATTACGTTTTGTTTCCGATTACAAAACGTCGATTCCTAAAATGTTATTTTTATCCAAAAGTGAACGATAAAAATGGATTTTGTATTCCTATGTAATAATAATATTATTATGTATGCTACGCCTGTTACCATTGAAATGTAATGAAAATTTCTACAGTGCAATTTTACTTTATTAAGTTGTATGCCACAACTAAAGCACTTACCGACGGACAATATAGTTAGGCTTCATAATAACATCAATAAAATTGATGTAACATCAGTGATGCTGAATACTCGCTGTGTACTGTACCAATAAAGCAACACTGTAACAATCCAATGTTGCACTAAACGTCCCTAAATACTTTGCGTTCTACAATATATGGCCTTCGCTTTGTGATGTTATTTTATTTGCCTAAGTACATTTCCATGTTCAATATATCATACCATTTTTGGATTGCATGTATTGCCTAACATTAACCTGTTGAATGTCACCAATGACCATACACAATGTAAAACGTCGTTGCGTTTTGGTTTAATTTATCCCGTGTACATATCCCATTTAAATTCGTTTTTTGGATAAACAAATATAAATAATTATTATCTTGCAATTAATTTTAAAATAAATGTGATGAGCTTTTTCATTGTACTGTGCAGTACCATTGGAATAATAGAATCGTCATCTTCAATTTTTTGTCAAACATTTATTTTTACCGTACCATCGCCGAATTCGTTGAAAATATTATCGATATTGCTTAGTTATTTATCTTCTAGTGATCAGCAATCGATCGTAAAATATAAACCTTAGCAACATGTTTGTTAACAGCAATAAATATTGTATATTATTTTAATTTAAACAGCGATTCCTTGTCGGGTTTTTCAGAGCCCATTTGTAAATACAATAATACAATTATTTTTAAAATTCCTTGTTTACTTTGCCCTGGGTAATTTTTCATAAAAACCCAAAAAGCCATATCTTATTACACTTGACAGCTGGTATTTATTTTACTAAGCCGATACCTTATGTTGTGAATTTTTAATTGTCACGCATTCCTATGTTGAGAGTTACTTGAAATATTAACAGACATTTTCAGGCAATATATTTTACGCTGCTTTGATTTTTTTATAGCAAGGGCATTAAATTTTATATAAATTACTTTTTCTTTTCAATAACTCATAAATTTTCGTTATTTCGACAGGCTTTTATTAAAATTTCATTATCGGTGTTCTTATTACGAAATTCAGCTGCAACATAAATCGGTGGTCGTGGCAATTGATCGGTTAAATATTAATGAGTACCAACTCATCTACTACGAGTATGTTTATCTTCACGTCTGGTGAGTGGCCATCCATATAAAGACAATAGTATAGAAATTACTGTTAGGTACTTCATTTACCACGATTATTATTCTTGTCAAAGAAATTGCTGGCACGCGCTTCGATGCGTAGAAATTCGATTGTCTCCAGTAGATGTTCGTGCTTTCATGTTCATAAATTTTATGTTACATCGTATCTATACGCCTTATAAGGTGTCCTTTCATTAGCATGATTTATTTGAAGTTATGTTTATTGGTTGACTTGCACTGTAAACTACAATTTAAGATCATTTCATACATAAAGTGATCATCATTTAGAAACAATAGGAGGCATCATTGTAAAATGTTAACCGTCACTTCTTGGTTGAAAAGCATTATATTAATAATAACAAAGGATTTTTTATTACTATCTATTCTACATATTAACGACCACATTATAAACAAGGCTATTAATGCAAAATTTTGAGTCAATAATCATTAGGTATACAAAAAAATAAAATATCGCATCGTGCATAACAGTGTGACTATATACGCTGTATTTTATTTCTTTTTTCCTCTACACAAGTTAACATAAATTGATAATGCTTGCGATGAGCGAAACCGTTCATGACCGTAAAATTGATTGTGGAAATAGTACTAAAAGTTTGTTTTTATTATTTAAAAAAAGATGTTGGTAGCGCCCAGCTATGGCTCAAGCATGTCATTAGAATGCCACACACTATTTTCTACCGTTCAAATCGTGAAGTCTTAACTAGTATCGGTCATAATATATCATTAATTTTAACCAATGTAGCTTAAAAATATATTTTGCAGTGGAGATTTTAATGATTAACTGTGAATTTATTATTTTATTTTATTTAGTGAATGTTATAAAAACTTTTAAGAAATTATGTATCCAAATATATAAATTTATAATGAAAACACGTGTAAAAGTTATATATTCCACATTGATGATTATTATCATTGTAATGATTTTTTTAATAGATAATAAAACATCACAATATCGCGTCGTGCATACCAGTGTGAATATATATTATATATACCTGGTGTTTTATTTCTTATTTCCTCTTCATACGTTTACTAACAGAATATTGTAACGGTGCCCTCCAGTTATGGTAGCAAAAAAGTATTCTTTAATAGTGACCGGTTTCATGATAATTACAATCTTATCTATATAGTTGATTGGCAATTCATCTGTTCGGCGTTTCAGTGTGTGTATATGCAAAAATATTCGCCGATGATAATGTGCCATAATAAAGGGGTATGATTCTCAAACTATTTATTTTGGGAACCACCTTTATCGAATACACTAAGCGCTAAAATAAAAAATGCATATCTTGTGACTGTTGCAAATAATGAAAAATCAATAATTAATAACGAAAACTAAATTTATCTTTAGGTTAAATATATGTTATATAAATCCGTTTCCGTTCATAATATGGAGCTTATGGCTTTTTAATGGACGTATTTCTACGATAAAATAGCACTCAGCTGTTCAACTTGATTTTTTCGAAGAGAATTGGGATAGAAAAGAGGAAGTTCTACAGGAAGACTTATGATTACCTTATGATGTTTTAGGATTGTATTAGTTGAAAAGAGTTTTTAGATCTCACTAACACTTTTTAGATTTATCAAAGCTTTATAAGATTCATATGAAAGTTGATATCCTTCAGCTAATCGGAAATATTTATTCATAATTATAATAACTAAAACAATATATTGTTAAACATTATAAAATATTTTTCAAATTTAAGTCTATCATTACAATATCTGTACCTAAGGGAGGGTTTAGTTTGAGGAAAAAAATATGAATGATCCGCAGTGATTTTAAACTGAGTTTAAAAAAAAACACAAAGCATCTCCGTTATATTCAATAAATTAACCGTCGTAAATTAATTTATATTTCTTCGTAGTTTGAAGACTTGTGTCTTCAAACTACGAAAGAAAAAAAGTGATCAACTAGAAGTAACAATATTAAAATATTATAGTATATCCTGTTATATTTCGAAGTTTTTTCATACAGAATGTCATGTTATGAGATGTATTTTTTAAAATATATAATAGTAGCTTAAATAAAAAATACCTCTGATCCAAAACGGTTTTAGTATCTGTGGCTATGGTTGCAACGTAAATTCAGAATAAAACCCTCAGGGGGAAATTTTATGGTGTGATCATTTTTCTACTGTTTTTTTTTAATAGTTTAAAAAAAGTTTTTTCTGCAAGATATCGGAAATCCCATCTTCATTGCATATTAAATTGACAATTCCATGTTTCGTGGAACACTATCAATTTTCTCGCAGAATTTTATTGGCGTTTTATCAGGAAGTTATTAAGGTAATTAATTTAGTTTATTTGCTTAACCGACCAAATTCAATGTTCGTAGCATTCATTAGCTCTGGATCGGAATTTGCTTTATGTTATTGTTTTGATCAGATATTTACTAAATGCCTTGTTTATTTCATTATGTATCATGATGGAATTTATCTATTTTTTAATGATGAAAATGTTGTTTTATCATGATTCTTACGAAACTTATGTAATGTCTAAAAAATGTTATATGACTAATAATAAATCAAATGTGGGCGTTGGTAATGGGCTATTCACCTATGTATGTATTTTTTTAGCGAACGTAGGCTTACGATTATTGCGATTCAGTTTCCGCCGTCCCTGAAATATGATTGTTCTAGTTTCATGATTCAGTTCACATTTGTGCACTAAAATTTCTTACAAGAAGATCATGGCTAATTTGGCGTTATTCGATGACTAAATATATTGTATAAATCACCTTTAAATTGTTAACTGTCACTTCTCGGTGGAAAAGTTTAGTAATTTTTCCCATGGTATATATAAGATTACGACCAGTTTCGCTCATCGCGAGCATGATACACTGATAGAAATTCTAATGGTCCTGATAATAATATATATTATGGGAATAGTACCAAAAATATTAATAATTAATAGATTTTCTGGATAGGATTTCGAGTTAAAAAGACCGCTAAAAACCTTTTTTTACGGTATTCAATATGCACGGCTTCAAAAATAATACACCGGTTTCTACATTTTCATTTTGTTTCAGTCATGCAAAATGAATAATTGAGATTAACAAAAGCTTTCATGATCCTTTTATTCCTAAGCTTTGCAATAAAGTTGTGAATTGATGTATATCAAAGCTCCTGTTTTCGCTGCTTTTTTTTCGTTCGCTCTTGCTGTTGCAGGTGATTTGGAATTACATTTTGATGGAAATCATTCTATTCAATGATTAATAAAAAAATATTGCTTCACAGAATATATAACAATCATTTTCATTAAAAGTTATGAAATAAATATATTATATATCAAAAACCTAGTTTAATAAATAGTCCACTAGTTCAATGGGTTTCACTTTGTAATTTTTTTGCTTATTGGCTATTAATATATCAACTATTAATTATATATAAGTATATACTAATAATTAGTATATACTTATTAAATCAGTATTCCAAATAAACGATAGTGTGATCAAATATTCGAAGGGGGCCAACGAGTTTATGAAATAACTTTAGTAGTGATATTAAATTTTACATTAACAATAAATAGCTTTAATTGCATCACAAGCTTTGTAATAACTAACTTATGATACGTTCAATTTATTAACAGAACATTCTTGAAGTGCCATAAAACAGTAAATTTCAATCGTTAAGTTAATAAATTCAACGTTATTACCTTTTTGTCGTCATTCTATCCGCTTCGGTTATTTTGACCAAGGAAACGGGGCGCAGAAAATCGACCGGCTGTTCTTATCAAAATAAGGTGGCTTATACACGAGCCGCTTAGACGTTGACAACCATAAATATATTCTCTAGTGAAAGGCCTTATTAAAGAATTATTTACGATGTCAGATCTGCTGCCCTGGTACTTACTCTTAATACTTAGGTGTCTGTTGCACACGGCTACGGACGAGTATACTGTACCTGAATTACGGGGGATTATCATCAAGTCAGTATTCTACTACCCTGATACCTGATACCTGATGTGGGATTATAATCCATGACTAGAAGCTTCCTGTGTAGTTTCCAGTCTTAAATTAAATACTTGCATTATTTATTAGGAAGAAAATAAGCTCCAACTATATTTCGTAATGAATTTTAGCGTGTATAAGCAAACTTTGAAATGTCCGCGTTTAAGCTCAATTTTAATGAGTCGAATTTTCTTTTAAGTAATGCTAAATATCAACGATCACTAAGTTGATGCAGGCTTCACGCGTGCCGACCGATGATTTGACGAAGGGGCATGGCCCAATTGGTATTTCAGTGGTATTATTTTCTTGAAATGAAAAAAGCAAATTTCAATTGAAACTGTTGAAACCTAGTACGATTCTCCACGCATTTTTACTAACGTACCGGGATTCGCCTTTGGACATCTTCATGCATTCTACCACACGGATGCAATAGAACTGACAAACTAAGCCAGGTCTTTAGTAACAAAACATATAGAATCGTACAAAGTTCAAATAATTCAAAGTTCAAATTGGAATTCTATCAAACACCTTTAGTCGATGTAATTTTTTTTTTTTTTTGAAAAAGCTACATTATTATATGTATTCGCCCACAAAATCAGTTATATCTGTTAATCTCATACAAAATGTATTTTCGTATATATTCCAATTTCAATTTATATATTGTTAGTTTAATTCGAGTATCTGAAAGAGATTTGTCATCATATTGTGATTTGAATAACTGACAATTTTTTGTTTACAAATCTGTATTATGCCTCCACACAGTTTTGCGTTCCATTCAAGATGTCACCCTTTTCAATTTCCATCATCCTATCCGTACAGATTTCAAATAACACGTGGCCATTGCTCTCTCGTTTAATCTTATCCGTTAAGCTTATTATGATAAGCCCTGTCACAGAAGGTGTGTGCTGTTACTTCTCATTTAAAACATGCACTGTAATATAATATTATGAAATCGTCGCTTGCAGCAAAATGCGTGAAGAAAGTAATATTCCTCTTATGTTTGATCATTTCTCTTCACACGAAGAAGAATTAATTTAACAATTTAGACATTGAATGCATTAAACCAGTAAGTTTAAGTGAATTATGTTCTACGCGAACATTTATTCCATCACTCATACATCGTTTTTATTGTTGATAACTTAGTAGGTGTTATTTTTAATTTATTGTATCGGCTGAAATTGCTTGGATGGAATTCCAATATCGAATTTGATTTGTTGAAACTTTGTACGATTCCACATGTTTTGTCCCTGGATGAACCGGGTTTTGCCTTGCGGTATCTTCAGGCATTTATCACACGGATGTAACAGAACTGACAAAACATGTTGAATCGCTCAAAGTTTCAAAAATTCAAAAAAAAAACAATTATTATTGATTTAAAAAATGCAAGAATATAAAGAATATATTTCTACACACATAATCGGTTGTAAATAAACTAAATGCTTTTGAAAACCATATTTGATATTTATACCAATTTAGGAACGTGCACTCATTTTCTTACGTTTTTTTTATTAACACCATCTTACTTTAAAAAAAATCGCATATGAAAATTTATGTTTATTTTTTTGCTTCAAAATCAAATATACGTTCCAGACCATGGTGTCCCTAGCACCAAGCAAATAATCATCAATGCTATAGATATAGAGGATATACCTGATGTAAACTCAAAATAGTAGTGACAAAATATGTGTTGTTTTTTTATGAATTAATGCTTTAATATACCAAATGTAAACTGAAAACATATGGAGGTGTACAGAGTATGAACAATTCAATTTCCATTAATTACCTATTCTCGATTTATTGAATTATATTATGTTTCGATTTAAATTAATGCAAATCAAAATGAATGGCCAAATCTAAATTAGATGAGTGCTTGCAAGAGATATTCACTAATGATTGATGTGCCACTTTGAGTCTTTCAGATCAGTACTGCTCATCACAGAAGGATTCAAATTAGTGGTTAAATCGATGTTTAATTTATGTTATGTTTGTTCAGGAATTTACGGAAACGTACCGCCGTCTTTGAACTCAGTTACTGACATTGATCAGCCGCGACTGGCTTTGTCTTATCAAGAATGGTTTCCCGATTTGCATCGACCATTTGTAAATAAATTCACACTTCTGTAAGACCGATGCAGTTACCACACTTTCGCTTCGGCGTCACGACTTACCTAGTTGAAATCGAGTATCTTTTTGTGCCATTTTTTATCGCAAAAACCGGTGCAACTATTTTGGAATCAATTTCTTTTTATTGATCGTGTATGTGCACTGTACATTTGCGATTTTATTATAAACAAAAAAAAATCGCAGACAGATTCTAAAATGTTTTAAATAAACTAAGGTAAAAAATAAATAAGTCCAGTAAGTAACTCTCACTTTTTTTTAATCAATACAAACAAGTATTTATTTTTTTGTATTAATATAAAATATAAGAAGAGAACATATTTATTCGTTTATTTCGAATTGACTTGTGATATACCCCAAAGCAAAAGTAGTCATTTTTGATGGGCGCGTATAATATTCATAACATATTCCAAAATATCATTTAATACAGGGGGAGGGGCAAACTTTTGGGACGAAGGGCCAAATTCAAAAATTAAAAATGAGCGGCGGGCCACATATAAAATACCATTTTTAATATGTACTTAAAATATTTATTATTATAATGGTTTGAACGGGACTTTTTTTTTAAAATTTTAAGTTATTATATTTGTTTTCAAACTTTTATTTAACAGCGTTAAAAGTTAAATATGTGAATCATTTTTACGCTCGCGTGCCACAGAAAAATACGCGGCGGGCCACATGTGGCCCGCGGGACGGTTTGCCCGTGACTGATCTAATACATAGGTTTATATAATTTTTGGGTTCATAAGAACCTAGAAGGCTTCCAATTCCACACCCTTGAATTAGAACCTAGATAAAATTTATTAGTGTAGTTCTTGTATGATATTTTTTCTACGTTGTATAAAATAAAAACGCCAAAGCTCTTAAACTTTCTTTACCAAACTTATTCTTTCGGACCGCATTGTTTTGCGTAAGTATATTTGGATATCCAAACTCTGACATATTTATACTTGTATTTAAGAGTATATACATGTCCTGAGGTATTTTAATTGTCGCTAAGCATCAGCGACAACATGTTATTCAAATAAACCCGAAGCCATTCTGCAGGCAATCTCCCTGTTCCCAAAAATAAATATCTCGACTTGATGACCATGAAAGCTATTCGCGTCGGGTCCATCGTCCCGCTCCAGCCGCGGAATCTCTCATCTAACCTTACAGCATGAGGCACGCCGAGAATCCGGATCTCTTTTTGCTTCTCAAAAGAGTGGCGAAGGTAATTGCTGACGTCTGCATTTTTACTTTTTGTTCTCGGGTGCTGACGTGACATGCCTTGTAAATGATTGCTTAACATGTGTTACGTAACGAGTATTGTTAAAAATTAACACTTTACAACTTTCTGTATCACAGCAGCTTAATATACATAAAACTATATTCAATATTACGTTAAAAAACAATATTCTTCTTTTTATCTATTACTAGTCTACTGGTTTCCTTGATGTTGTTAAGCCGATAGCATATGGTTAGATTAAAGTCTTTACCTTTTAAATGTTAATAGGTATTCGTATGCCGGAACAATTTATTCGAAAAAAATCATTATATAATTAATACTTTTTTTCTCAGGAATTCTTGACAATATGTCGTGTCTTAATATTTCACAATGATTCCAAGAAATGTCATCATGCGCTTTCAATATTTTTTTTTTAAAACTGCCAAACTTGACTAGATATTGAGCGTTAAAGTACAGCGCGTATACACGCTCATTTTTTATGCCGGCCTGCAATGCACAGATTTATAGAGCGTGTTCATGTGCTTATCGCAGAGCATTGGTTAATTTAGACAAAGTATAATAAAAATACAATTCACATGATTGAAAAATATTGATCCCATCTCAATTCAATAAATTTTTCATAGTCGGCGCCCTGTATGATATATATTATACTTCTTTTAAATATGGATGTATTTTTGTTTGTATTGATAATCTCAAACATCGAGTAAAATTTTAGGTTACTGTGACATACCAATGAGACATTAAATGTGTCCGTAGCATACCATTAAAATTAAATTACTGCGATATAGATGAAATGAACTATTTAATTGAAAACAGATTCAAATTAACTATATCCGTACATTGGAGTATTATCTCGTAGATGGTTTAGTATATTTTTTGCAGTCCTAATAAAGTAGTGCAAAAATCTTAGTGTTCTATATCATAAAATTTTACTTATGTTATGACAGCCAACTCTAACCGTAAGATATTTTTATCTCGCCTGTCACTTTTGCAATTTCACTTATACGCATTAATTGTGTCTTCACGCACGGCCATTAGGTTTCACCGAGCAATCGAGAGTGCAATAATTTTGATATATTGTGCTCTTTGCCAGGGGCAGACTGACATAACTAATGAGTTTATTTATAAACCAACGTCAGATATAATGTAGGTGATCGTGAGATATCAAGATGCCACTGTCGCCGGCCGCTGCAGTCACAAGAATGTCGCACCATGTTTTAATTAACGATATTTTAGTATTCATTTAGGAGGTTAAGGTTTGAAAATAATATAGGTATGTGATCATTTCTGTTTTAATTTCATTTAATTCAATATTTTATCCTTATTGACAGTGAAGAGTTCATAGACAACTGTATAATCTTATCGACACAGTTATTGTGAAGTTATACAGGATATTTAATTAAATCTAAGTCTTAATTTATCTGTGTATCAGTCCTTACTATTTGACATGTTTATTGATTGAATTGGCATTTGCTTGGTAGAACTCCATTATAACACGGTGAAAAAATAGCAATGTAGTTTAGTTCTACAAATTTTTGTAACATATAGCTGATAGCTAGTTCTGAAAAAAATTTGTAAAACTAAAATATTATATAATACACTGCTATTTTTTCATCGTATTATTAGACATGACATTTTTTGTTCATTCAAACGAAACTAGCTATATAAAAAGTTTGGTACTGGTATTTACTAAATTTTAAGAAATGAAGTTAAAATAAATGTATATATAATATGATATTTTTTGATTTTCAAATTTTATTGATTGATCAGTTAGCAACACAAAACAGCAATATATTGATTGAATTGACTAGGAACTAGAACTCTATTTTTTAAAACCATGCTTGCTGTCGGAGTGGAACATTTAGCTACTTAATGGAGATATCTCAACAAAATGTATCTTATAAAGCTAGTTGTCACTCAGTTGCTTAACATTTTTTCGAATATATAAGGAATAAAACGATCAAGGACAGTAAAACGCTCTTGCGATTGGATGCTGTCGAAAAAATCCTTCTTTTTTTGACTACATAATCATCAAAGTGTTGCAATTCTTATATATCTCTAAATACTGTATTTTATCGTAACAAAATTTTTAAATTTCTTTAATTTTCTAATTTTCATTTAATATCATCTTAAATAATAACATTTAATATATTTTTACCTTTTATTATTATTTGTTAACGGTGTTTGAGTGCGTCCCTGACGCTTTCCCATTACAATATATGAGTATTTCCGTCCGAGAGTGCTCTATCAGTATTCGCATGTCGGAATTTTCACATACCGCTTTTCCTTCCCACTCCGTAGCCTGGCGAGACGAACACAGATGATGATTAGCACCCGTCTCACTTTTGCTCTACGCTCGCGGCACATGCTGGCGAATTCGTGTTGCACTTAGCGTCGAAATAAATACACCGCCGGCTATTTCTGGACGCCCGGCATTTGTGATGTACAGCTGTGGACGGACTGTCGATCTCCTTCATCACAAATTGCCTTCCCCTTGTTCTTTATCGATCTCTTGATGAAATACGGCTGTTTTGTATATAAATTATTACCATATCTGCTTCTAAGAAATACAGTCAGTGTATAAATCATTTTTTACGTATACCATCTGATTAAATAATTTAATCTTGGACAGACTTCAGTAATAATTTTAAAATACTATTCGAAATAATAAAAAAACGCGCTTCATTACAACTTTCTTAAACTTCTGTTTGTCTACCTAGGCGCCAAGTTTTCGACGGTTCTTTTTGAAAAATGTACAAAACATATGAATTCGTTTTAAACTCACACATGTATAATATATATATGAAGTGGTATTCTTGCTTATAATTTCACCAACATTGCTGAACTTAAATCAATAAAAAAAAATATAATTGGAATTGCGTGATCAAATTTATGCATATTTTAATTTTGTAACACAACTGGAATTCCAAAGAATTATCAAAATTTAATTAATTTAAAAATATGATATCTTTATCCGCATTTGAACAGTGAGGTGAATAAATATAAATTTTATCTCATAATCAATATTTTAAGTATCATATTAGAAAGATGAATTAAGCTAAAATCTTTGAAAGATGAAGTATTTATTGATAGTTTTTAAAACAGATGCTTACGAGAATCTATGCGCTCCACACTTAAAGAACACGTATCGTTTCTTAGACAGGCGTTAGATACGTTTTGTAAATCTTTCTATTTCCATCCATCCGGCATTTGTGTTTCAGCTATGAACTGCAGAGTTTATTTTCCATCTGACATGACGTACAGAAACGATTTTAAAGAGGACATATCTTTGATAAAAGGTGAATTTATATGTGATCGTAAATGTCAAATATTCCTGCAAAGTAATGCTAAGATGGTTCAGTCGTGTTAGCTCCACATTTCAGTTATTATTGTAAATCTGAATATATTTTGCAAAGAGATGTACATCAATTGAAAACAAATGCTTAAAACTTTTACTCTGTTCTCCAGTTGATAAATTATAATATTACGGAATTCAGTATGATTGTTATGATGCAAATACGCAATAGTAAAAATTATAATGTGTTTTTTTTTATTTAGAAACAAAAAAGTAGGTCTGATTACGCTTGACTTATTTAAATTAAATATACAACCTAATTGGAAAACATTTGTGTAAGATTATTATTCAAAATTATAATGATTGTTATATAATATGGTAAATTGAAGCAATGTTAAAAATATTAAATGATAAGATGATGTTGACCGAAGTTTCTTGATTAAATTTCAATCTCAAACTAAAATTTTGGAATGGAACGATTCGTGGAATTCCACTTATGGAAATATACTAATTGAAAAAATCATTTAATGCTAATCAATCACCGATACGGAAAACTGTACTGAATACATTTTCTTGAACATACATACCTTTTTTTATGTTATTGTTACTTCTACTGTAACATGATATTTTAAATAATTACAATAAAGAAGCTTTATTTCGTTTTATCACAATTTTCAGCAATGCTTCATACAGTGTGCAGATAATTTTGAAACGACATAATTAAATCATGGCACCAGTATGGATTTTTATGTATGAAAAGAAACCTTTCAATAATGATTTTTAATTTTCCGTTTTCTTGAGTGAAAATATTTACATATTATTTAAAATGTATCTTGCCTAAAATAAGAACGCATGTGTTTATATTTATGTAGTAAACAAAAAATTAAATAATATTCGTATTCTGTTAGTGGATTCGATACACGGTTGTATAAATCTCCGACTGCTATACGATCTTGACGTTGTAAACGTAGGATGTTGTATTGACTGAAAGATTTAGCATATTTGATAGATGACGCTTGTAAATAAATAACTGTTTATGATACATTTTGATATCTCTGCTATTCAAGAAGTTAATTTCGATTGGCTAATGCCTTACAACGGACATGATTTTTTTATTGAATGAACGTCGAAACTGGTTTTATTTTCTCTCTTTTTGAGGAAATACTACTTAATTCTGACACAGAGAAGTGTGCCACGATTTGTTTTATTTTATTAATAAACATTTGTGTAAAAAATAACGGTCATGTCAAAAATTGTTTACTAATAGTTTGCCTTACTTTTCAAAGTCATAATAACGTACGTGTTACATTAGTACATCGATTAACGATGTGTTAATGACAATGCCGTCAGTAATAAAATATATTTTAGTACCCTCGATCAATACGATACCACTTTAAGCACATTAGTACGAAGGGTTTTTTGTGTGTTATGGTTTCTTGTTATTATTTTTCGACGGAACACAAGACACAGTGAGTATGAGTTTTATGAAGCTTTTTATTATAAGTCACAAACACGTATACTCAAGATCTCAACTGTATTATTGATGTATGATAATTTTGGCTGGGTGAAAAATCAGAATATGACAACAATAGATACAATTAAGAACAGTTGTAACTGAAAAAGTGGCAATTCGATCCAGGGGAAAAATAAAACACGTAGTATTTTTTATCGTTATATGTGTTAATGAAGTAAACACGTATACAAAAAAAATCAACGATACAGTTTATGATTAATGATATATTGCATAATGGAAATAAGTTATAGTTTCAGTTTTCTGAAATGAATTTTATACAGTGTCTATTAATTACTCTCCAATTGGTTCAAATATATTACCTTTACAATTTATATTATAAAATTGCACGAAAAAAAGAAGAATATTGTAGGTGAAATGAAACATCGTTATGTTTTCCTATGTGGTTAAAATAACTATATGTTTCATCGCAATATGTAATTAAAACATACATATATAAGGTAATGGTTACATTTTAAATAACATTCAAGTATGTCCCAGTTTTACCTTTGGTGACATTCCGCCCACCTTGTCCTGTATTTCGACGCACCTTTTTAGTTTTCTTCAAATGCCAAACAACGCCGATCCTCCGTTTTATAAATTATTGCGTGAGTTATTAACGCAATTTTTTTTCTAATATACATCTGCTTCCGGACTTCGTCACACCCCACTAACTTTATAAAAGCTAATTTTGTCATTTTACAATATTAAAAACAATGAAAACCGTAAAATCAGTGGAGTCTTTATTTGCTAAGAGGAAATAGTTGTGACCATTATTCAACTCCAATCAATTATTATTACGCTATTTTTCCATTATTAGGTTTATTTATATATATGCAAAACAAATGACGTCATTCGTGTGATGGAATGCCTGAAGATGCCGAAAGATGAAGCCTGGATCGTTAGTGACAAAATGTGTGGAATCGTGTAAAGTTTCAAAAATTCAAATTTGTAAATGAAATAATTTATAAGAAGCTTCTTCTTTTTATCTGACCTTAGATTTTTGTTTCGTTTACCTGTAGGTATGCGTTTCATACATTATTATATATTGACGGCGATTCTAGAGATGGCGTATAAACCGAAATGATATTTAACTCTTAATATGGCTAAAAATTTATTTCCTAAAATCAAAATTTTTTTTATCAATTGAATTAGTGACAAAACATGTGGAATCGTACAAAGTTGTAACAATTCAAATTTGATATTGAAATTCCATCAAGCACCTTTTGTCGATATCATAAATTATATCAATAATGCTAGTATTGCAAGATTGACTTAACTTTACAAATGTATTAGATATAAATTATACAAATAAGGTGATTTTCAAAACTCGGTTATTGATGTGATGAACAGTGTCATATATGAAGAAATAATAATCTGAGAATATCAATAGATAAATGAAATAGACGGCCGTACTATTCAAAGGGTTAAGAGAAACGTACGTTGCATCAATAATATTATGGCAATACAATATATAGCAGAGAAAAACCGTAAGGCCATTTTTACAATATTATTTTTTGTCTTGTCATTCATTGCTTGCTGTCTAGTAATATAATAAATCTTCTTTGACGCTTAAAATGTTGCAAGAACGCGAACTGGTCGGTCAAGGTTGAACCGCAATAAATTCATCCAACGCCAGAAGCTCTAGCTGACTGAACTATTACAGATAAGCTCTATACCGGATGTAAAGCTTGCACATTCTGTTTCGTCAAGTAAAGAAATGGTACGGCAAAAATATTTACTAACTAATGACAACTGAGCTTAAAATTTTTTACGCTAAACGAACTTCCAATTTATTGGCAATTTTTTTGACATAGTATGTAGACAGTTTATAAGATAACTGACCATGAAAGTTCCACTGAAGAATGTTCAATTAGTATGAAATCTATAGTTGAAAGTACGTCTCGTTATTGTCTGTTAAAACGTATGTAGTATGTAGGGTTGTGTTGTCGGGAGTAGGTTTTGTTAGGTAGGAATTGTTGCAATTTTGTACGATTCCACATGTTTTGTCACTAACGACCCGGATTTCGCCCTTCGGCATCCTCAAGTCATCATTAGTCAGTTCTGTTGCATCCGTGTGATGGAATGCCTGAGGATGCCGAAGGGCGAAACCCGGGTCGTCAGTGACAAGACATGTGGAATCGTACAAAATTGTAACAATTCAAATTTTATACATTCCATATTGCTTGGTATTCAATAAATAGCTAAGTGACTTCTTTTTGTCTTCATTGACGAAAAACAATGGCAAATATTTCATACAACATTGTAATAACGAGCTGAAACCGCACGACGTAAAAACCTGCCCACCACGCCTTGACCTTTTGTTCCTCGCGGCTTTAGTTAGATCACACCGTTACTCAAAATCAATTTTGTTCTCATGACAGCTTTTATGCCGGGAAACATAGTGAAGCAGAGATTTACCTCGCACGTGACCTCCAGCCTGCCCCAGAGGTCCACGTATCACAGATTGTACCCCCTACCTCATTGTTCTAACTCTCATTCAATCATCCATAGTGACACATCGCGGTATAGTTTATCTTTTTACTAACAGTGTCGGATGAAAACTACAGAAAATAATGCCCTTTTACTGATATTATCTGTTTGATGCCAATTTAACAAATGTACAATTATTGTACGGTACGTTATTCAAAATGTCTGTCTGCAAATCGATACAATTTAATCTCTAATAATTTAAAGTTTACGTAAATAAATTTTTAATCTCGGTGAAATCTATTTAAAGTTCTATAGTTCTGACGATGGCGTGAGCCGAAATAGCTATCAACTATATCTTAAAATTTTGTAGAACTAAAATGCATTGCTATTTTTTCACCGTGTTATAATGGAGTTCTACCAAGTAAATGCCAATTCAATCAATAACTCTTTAATCAACAGATCTATTCGAACTTAGATATATGAAGTGTAAATTAATCTATGCTAAATTATTTTTTTCACTACACATAAATCGAATGACGATTTTATTATTGAGAAATCATTTATTTACTTTTAATGCTATATTTTAAATAACAAAAACACATTTTTTAGTACTTATTTTCACAATATATTTTTTGATCAGGACCGGTTTCGCTCGTCGCAGGCATTATCAACTGATAATATATAATTTGCAAGTAAGTCTATGTATACGAAATATTTGAATTAAAGGTAGAAGGTTTACAAAACCATGGGTCCAAGAACTGTTGAGTGACACGCTGTCATGATCAAAAAATATTTTTTTGTAAATAACTACTAAAGATGTGTTTTTATTATTTGAAATATCATGGCTTTCTACCAAGAAATGACAGTTAACACCTTAAAAGTGTTTTATGTCGGAATAAACTGTAGATAACAGAATTTTGTAAGCACATACACTTAGTGTGTTTGAAGAAGTATTGTTAATGAAATATGAAATCCGACTCTGGTGTTGGCGATACCTCGATTCAATCAAATGCCCACGTCTTTAAAGATCAGTTATACGTCCGCGTAATATTTCTTTCTAGAATACCTCGTATGATTAATCGATTTTCAATAATTTACTTTTCACACAGACACCGAGAAATGTCGTCGCTCTCTGAAGTTTACGACTAATGTACGTGTTTCAAAATAACCAAAAAAAAATAATTTAGTTGTGCGTTCTCATTTAAAAACCTGTTTATAATTTTGCAGCGAATAATTTTATTTTAATGATGTTTCCTGTTTGGTCAATCTCAGGATTTTCAGCACAGTTATTAAAACCTCTTATGTGTGGTAACTTAATGATTTCGTGATTTGTTGCTTCCGTTTTCCGGTTGCATAAATTATGTAGGCTTTTGTGGTATTACGTAAATTGTTTATAAATGCTACATCCTAAAGTCAAGGATTCAATGAGTCTGTTTGTATATAATTTGATATAATTGTATGGGGAAACGCTCAGATTAATAGAGGGATTTTTGATCTTTATAGTTAATCTTTTTTAACTTTTAGTCTCTATCACGATGCGTATTTCTTCGAAAATTCTTGTCATCTAACAATAGAGAATTCTTATATTATACATCTCAGTTTAAAGAGCTATCTTAGTGGAAACTGTAGTGTGTTCACCTTGTATATTAATTCGGTTCAGTTTTAAATAAGTTAATTCAACTATCGAACTCTACTATGCTAAGTGACCACTAATCATACGTAGGTGATCAATATTTACTGACAAAACAATAACCAATGCTATTAAATGATTTTTTTCCACAAAATCCGATAAAACACTAAATGTCCTTGGTGGCTATACTTTTAAATACATTTTTTTGAATTGATACACAGCATTAGAGTAGGTCGTAAAATCTAATGAATGCTATTTGAAGATTTGGCATTTTATCCATTTTTATGATCACTGTCCGCCCACCATTGTTAATCGTTTTCGCATAATGTTAATATACTAAAATAATAATTTTATCAGATTGTCAATCTTTGTTTTTTTTTCTTAATGCAAATTCTTAGATAAAGATGATTTTATGTTCCGATTAATTATGTGAATTATTACCTTCGTTTAATTTAACGGATATCTCACACTTAGAAAAACATTTGGATACTTGTTTACTTAAACAATTTTCCTCGTTAAATTGTTTGTTCATCTCTTTAATATGTATTATATGTTCTATCACATTTTGGTAAATTAAGTCCAATTTTTACTTCCATAAAATCGCACATAACAACGTATTTATACGCAAACTAATGTTGTATTTATAGTGATTTTAGGGCTTTCTTGTAAACATAAATTATCAGTATAAGTTCATGATTTATAACAAAGATTCTAAAAAGCGCGAATGTGATATTGAAACATTACAGTATGAAAAATAAACAAGTACATTTATAAAATCATGTTTATCTGTTTATATCGGACAGACAGGTAGAAGTATATCCAATCGAACTAAGGAACAAGTAAGATCATTCAACAGTAAAAAAACAGATTCACAATTCGCTAATCACGTTATAAAGGAATCACATAATATAAATTCAAACTCAGCGCCTAAGTGTTAGCATCTCTCTAATAAAGGTCGCAAGATGACGGCTTTAGAACAGCTGGAAATCAATAGATATCAACTATCACAAAGGATTCTTAACGAACAAACTAATATATGTCGATCGCCATTGCTTAACCCACCACGGGGGGCCTTTTTGTTTCTATAATAGACCATTTCCGCGCCATATGTAAACTTATTGATATAGCGGCATTTTTAGTTTCATTTACAATATTTAGTTTTATTGCGAGCAAGAAACAACGTCGTTAGAACAGGAGAGAAGATGTATTGTGAACATTTAATTTTTATACTAATTTACTTTATTTGTATCAATATTGTATGATTTTATGTAAATTGTTTCCTAGTTCTTGAACCCATGGTTTTGTACACCTGCTACCTTTAACTCAAATTAATTTTTGTTTTGTATAAATAGACTTGTTTGTAAATTGTATTCTATCAGTTGATAATGCTCGCGATGAGCGAAACCGGTCCTGATCAAAAAATATATTGTGGAAATAAGTACTAAAAAAATGTGTTTTATTATTTAAAACAGCTATATATAGATAAGCAAATGTTCGTTTAAGCATAGTTCTGACGATGGTGTGAGCCGAAATAGCTATCTACTATATCTTTACAAATAATAATTTTGTAGAACTAAAATACATTAATATTTTGTTCACCGTGTTAAACAAGTTCAGTTTGTCAGTTTCACTCAAATTGTCACTCCAGCTGAAAAATTATGGTGGTGAAGGAAACCTCTCCTGACAATTTGATAAAATAACTTTGTGAACCACAATAGAACAGTTCTTTTTTTTACGACACTAATTCGTAGAAAATATAACTTTGAAAATGCTATGTTATTTATTTTCTGGCAGTAATTAAATTTGCTACGTATGCTCAATCTGCCTATAATTCCACGTCAATGCTGCATCATCATCAGTAGCAACGTTCCTGGTCTATTTTCAGTACCGCAATGCTTCTTATAGCACTTGTCCGGTCATGATGATGAATCAGCTAACTTCACGACCTAGCATCCTAATCTTAAACTTCTGAATCACAACACGTAATAATAACTTCACTGATCGTTGACCATTTCACTACTGCTGACACGGAGTTTGTTTTGTAACAGATTTAAATATATATATACATATAAAAAGAGACATTGATGTCCTGATCATGATTAAATTTGCTGTAACAGACTGTTACATATTGCAATGTAACTCTCCAGTATCTGTAACTGATCTAACTAATTTTCACATACCTAGATACCGTAGATATTTATATTCTAATATATATACAAAATATACCCAAAAGCCAGTGTTTTGAATGTTGTCTTATATAGGGCGATAAGCTATCACATTACTGAAGAGTTTCGCTTAGTTTTTTGTTTTTTTTTCAATTAACACGGTGAAAAATAGCAATGTATTTTAGTTCTACAGAATTTTTTATGAATACATTGCTATTTTTTGACCATGTTGTAAAGGAGTTCTACCAAGTAAATGTGTATTCATTAAATGAAATTAAATTAACAATCGTGAATCTTCTCAACCTATGTGTATTTTTCTGTAAGCTATTATAAATATTTTTAGTACATTGTTTTGATATTTTGCACATTTTTTTATTATTATTATCAATATGTATATTAATTCTGTTTATTTCTTTGTTATAGATTTTTGAGGATTTATAGACAACTTTCACTGCTACAACTTTTCTTCGATAAATATAAGGTAAGAAAACGATAATAGCATTATATCTTCAATAAAATCTCTCCACAAAATATTGTTTCGTATTATAAAAATATATGTTAGTACTTTGTTCCATTTTTTTTTTAACTGTTTTCACGTATAATTTGGGTGATTAATCATATTTTAAAAATGGTGTCTAATGATTTACTACATATTTTTGCACTCGAATAGAAGTTATCGTATAGTCTTTGAAAACAGTAAATCGTTCGGCAATTCTTACTCTACCGAATAACTAAAGAGATCATGCTTGCAAATTGTATTTAAAAATAAAACCAGTTGTTTCATGTCTTAATGCTTTGTGCTGAAGCATTCCGAATCATGTTGGCATCGTATAAATATCGTGACAGTTTTAATTACTGCTAACGTTGTTTTCAAAAAGCTACCGTGTCCTAAACAATAAAATATTATAGACTTTTTATTGTAGACTGGAACACAGATCTAATATAAAATTTTATTTTTCCTTGAAGTCTTCTGACTAATGTTAAAACTACAGACGAAGTATTTCGTATTTAATAAGTTAGTAGTTTAATTAGTTATTTACTAAATGCTACATTTCTTCGCAATCACAGATCTTTTGATAAGAAAAAAAGTCCACCTACCATTTTTTTTATTCCCTACAGAAACCTTGAGTTTTTTCGAAAATTTACGATTTACTTTCAATTAAAATGAAATGATTCAAAAACACACTTGACAATACAAATGATTATAACTATCATCTTAACGGTCTTCGTCCAAATTCGTCTCTCAGATATTCACGACGTGTTCGTGTGAATAATCATTTTATAAATAACATTTTGTAATGGAATTTTTCCTGTTTTTTTAATGTATTAAATATTTTGTGACTCATTCATTAACTTCATTTAGGTACACATTATTTTCAAACGTTTGTGTTGGATATTAGCATTCATAGTTTTCTTCTCACATTTTCTAAAGCATTCTTCGCTGTGTCATTCGTCCTCCACGTAAGAAAATTAGCATGAATGTCGTTTGACATACACGAAGCGATAATACGAGTTTATTAGTGTAAACTTATGTATGTAAATTCGGTATTGATAAATATTTTACACAGTAAAAATCACCCGGCCATACAAAGTATTCGTTTATTCCAAGAACACCATAAAATATTTAATTTGTTTTCAAAAATTGACCAAATTCATTATATAACTATTTGATTATGGGGTCTCTTCACGATGTTACAACCGAGCATTTATTTATGCATGGAATATATCACAATGCGGCTCTAATTTACCTCTAATTTAACCAAGCCTCTATAATTAAACATAATATGATACAGATCGAAAAATCGACGCACGTAACCATCGAGTTAATTCATATTGAAAACGCTTTAGTTTGTATTACTACTTTTTTTAAAATTTGTTTTCTATTTGAATAATATAACACTTTTCTAGTATGCAAATAAGCAATTTTAAGAATTTTTATATTAGAACATACTTGTCACTGTGAAAAAAATGAAGGAGTAACAAGTTGCATTACTTCATTTCTACAAATTTATCACCTAATTAAAGAGGAATTTGGATCCAAATGATCTAATAAAATTATATTTGATTTTAAATCTAAATACTTACTTCTTGTGTCAACACGTTTTTTGTGATATTGGTGAAGTCTGCGTCCATATGTTATAATCTTTGTTTGGTTCTGTCTCAGTGATTCTTTTTATAAATAAAATTCTCTTTTGTATAGTTAGGACGCAAACCAGTTTCATCCTGCAATTTGTGTTTCGTGTTTCGTTTGTACTGTCAGAGTTATTTTGTTATTATTCAACTCATTGTGACAAATTGTGAGTATTTCAAATGTCTTCCACATCATCTTTTGTGATTTTGTATTGACCACGTATTTTAATATTCGACACACATACGATCGAGCAAAATAGTCCTGTCTCATAATACAACATCGTGCTTAGATTTTTATTATTTGATGTTTGAGGGTTAATATTTTTGAGATCAATAATAGGCCAGTCATTCCCAGTCGATGGTCCGCGGACTGATGCAGTTGCAGAAAAATGTTTAACCTTTTTAACGCCAACATTTTCAATCGTCGATTTTTCCATGAAAATGCCACGTAACCTACCCGGAAAATCATTTTATACTCATGTAATTATTGATTTTCAATAAAGAAAATATTGCGATAACAATTTATTGCAATATTTTCTTTTTTTCCTAATCAAATACGGCAGTTTGTTTTTATAAGACTCCCACATAACATATATTTAAAATAAATCGGCATGACTACTCATTTTTTTCAAGGAACGTCGAAAATCTGCTTCCCGTATGTAATTATGAGTAAGTGAATATTTTTAAAAACGCCCAAGTATGGTTTAATATACACATTTAATTTAATCAACCTATCCCTACCGCCCAATAGTGGGCGCTTCAGCTTTCGCGGCGGGCGGTAGAGGTTTTAAAAACATTAAAGAAATCTGCTTTCCTACTATATAAATCAAAATTGCTGTAGAACCAATGGGCGGTAAGAAAATTTCACTAATAACAAGAACACAAAAGTGGGCGATTGTAATAGAAAGGTATTTTTAAAATGTCCTGTGGCTCATGTTTATCCGTTTATATCGGACAGACAGGTAGAAGTATATCTACTCGAACTAAGGAACATGTAAGATCATTCAAACAGTAAAAAAAAAAACAGATTCGAAATTCGCTAATCACGTTATTAATGAATCACATAATATAAATTCAAACTCAGCGCCTTAATGTTTGCATCTTTGTAGTAAGGGTCGGAGAATGGCGGCTTTGGAACAGCTGGAAATCAATAGACACCAATTATCACAAAGGATTCTTAACGAACAAACTAACATAATAGTATCGCCACTTGTCCAGCCGATGTACAAAGGGGTGGTCTGATTTGCTTCCAGAAGGACCACTTCCGTCCCACATATAAACTTATTGTCATAGACACCTATTGTTTCATTTAGAATTTTGAAAATTTAGCGTCATTGTGTTAAAGTGACAAGCTAGGCCGTTGGAACAGGAGAGAGGATGTGTTGTGTGCCTTTTCTGCACAGCTATATATAGATAAGCGAATGTTAGTTTAAGCCTACATTACACCGCGATCTTAAGATAGAGTCAATTCATGACCACGTCCAGCGACTGTATACAAAGTTCTACAGCGACTGTGAAAATCACACAAATCCAACGATCAAATCATGCATAGAAGCGTTCGACATTGACGCCCCTTCCGATTACACAAGACCTCGTCATGTCTTAAAACTGAAACCTCCCTAGATCCTCTCCCTCCCACAACACAGACCATCACCCTCGCCCATACTCGCCTGTCTGGTGTCCGTCTACGGTTCCGGGCAGCAGGAAGAGAAAGCAGTACCCCCCTGGACCACAATACTTCGCCGCCGAGACCGTCATTTTTTATTATTTTTTTTTTTTGGATTGTATAGAATCACTGTATATTTTATGTATTTTGGTTTATATAGAATCCATATTTTGTTTTTTGTTTTGTACCTGGTGCTGCAAGTGACACGCAACCTGCGAGTCACTTGCCCTAAATGAGATCGAACAAGCGTCACGCTTTTTAAAAAAAAAATAAGAGGATCCACACAAAAAAAAATATTAAACACAAAACACCAGCGACGAAAGGGAAAGAAGGGCGTTAAACGCGCCCTTAATCCCCATTATAGTGTAATACGATAGTAGTAGTTTAAGCATAGTTCTGACGATGGCGTGAGCCAAAATAGCTATCAACTATATTCGTTAAAAATAATTCTGTAGAACTAAAATACATTGCTATATTTTTTTCACCGTGTTATAATGGAGTTCTACCAAGTGAATGCCAATTCAATCAATAAGTAATAGAAAGAATTACTAACACTGCTCTACAGTTTTAATATAATGAGCGTTTCGGGGATATTCTATAAATTTTAATCATTTAAAAGGACTGGTATCTTTTACAAATTCTCACTGACTGACTAACCAAAATCGGTCCCGTAGTTGTGTCATTAGTACAAGATACATGCAGTTTTATTTCTTTCATTTAATCTTTTGAGCTTCAATGCCAACACAAAACGATATAGAATATCGGAATTGAAATTAAAATACGTTGATTTCAATCACCCTCCTTGTACAATTTTTAAATCTTTTCGAATTTGCAGCTGGCCTTAAATCAGTTCATGGAAGTACCAAATATGGAGACTATTTTAAGAATCTTGAGTTATACTTTGCTAGATGGTGGCCAACTGCTACGGCACGTGCGCTATGCTCGTGTTTAGTGCTCATTCTCGCCGTCTAATGTTATTTTTAATTTTTTTCGTTAAATACACATAAGCAGCTGTTACAGCAAATGCCGCAATTAGAATAGTTAATAAATATCTTGCATTCGTAATTTGAAACAAATTATGACAGCTCGCCCTTCTTGTCAGTATTTTACCTTACTGTACAAGTACAACTCGATCGCTTGAGACGGCTGATTGCAATGCGTTTATAGTTGAGGCTCAAAAATATTAGTTAACTAATTTATGATATCGACTGAAGGTGCTTAATGGAATTTAGAATCAGATTAGAATTGTTGCAATTTTTTACGATTCCACATCTTTTGTCATTAACCACCCGGGTTTCGCCTTTCGGCATCTTCAGGCATTCTTTCACACGGATGCAACGGAACTGATTTGAATATAAATTTTCGAAACTTGACGAACTGTTCAAATATTATATAAGTTTGACATTGTTAAAACTTGTGTGTTAACTTAAATTTTTGTAATAATATATTTATAGGTTAGGTTTTTCTTAAAAATCTCCCTAAGTTTAGTTGAAACCAACAGCTTCCAAATTAAATTTTGATGTATTCAATGGTGAATATAGTTTTTGTGATTCAGAAGAAAATAGAACAGGTCCATGACAAACAATATGTTTTGTATGTCACTCGAGGTCAAAATTTTTTTTTGTAATTTTACTGGAAAAATATAAATAACGTTATGCAAAAAAAAAAATGCTCGTAGACAACATTCTTTGATTGTTAACCCTTGATTTTCAATCATTGAAGTATTATTTATAAATTATTTTCACTATATACTGTGTATTTTTGTAATTACTTAGATGTTTCATAAAAAAGGATAGTGCCGTTGACTGTTGTTACAGTTTAGTTAGTTAGTATTAGTACACGAAATTTATAATAGAAAATCGAAACGCAGAAGTTTGAAAAATTAATTGCGATACCAATTATCATATGAAATGTTGTAATTTGACTTTCCTTGTTATGTTCTTAGTCTTTCTTTAAATCAAGGTTGAAGTAATTATGTTCTTAATAGTTAAGTTTTGTTGGAATTTCGTGGAGATCATTTGCAGCTTTGGTAGAGGAGCCGCTAATTAAGTGCTCTGAACAATCGGAACACATGTAAAATGTTCGCATTTGCCGGAATGATAGCCGAAAATAGTAACGGTGCAACATATCGCAGATGTTATCCTCAAATCACAAAAACAACACTAAGCGGCTAACAGCAGATTTTAACATGAACACATTGGGGTATTATATTGTTCTCGTAAGAAGTGATTTTCGACACGACTGGTTATAATAAAAATTCCGTTTCCTTTTATGATCTTGAGATTTTTTAAAGTATATTCGACCATTCTTACCGTTTAATTGAATTAAATCAAATACATCAATAGAATTTCGTTTAATAGATATATTTTAAAACAAAGCCGTTTTTTGCTGAATGTTTTTAAAAACAATTTTGAATCAAGGGCATTATATATTTTCCATGAAATAAAATTGTTTCCACTTCCGCATGTTTTGTCACTCATGACCTTTTTTTTCGATAACGTCAGAAATTCTTGTACACAGTCGAACTAAGTCAGATGTGAATCAAAATATGTTGAAATTTGCTAGGTTTAAACGATTCAAATTTCACCACACTGACTTGATACATTAAATTCCGATTTTTAGTTTATTTAGTTTTATTCATAATAAAAAAAAACTTCTCATCTAAAAGTGAACAATAATTAATATTTTATCGCATTGAAAAATCTAGTGATCATTTTTAAGCAATTAAACCCGAAATGATTATGTGCAGTTTTCACAATACTTTTTATGTTATTGAATTTAATGTGAATGATATATATTTATTCATTAATTGAATTGGCATTTACTTGGTAAAACTCCATTATAACACGGTGAAAAAATAGCACACCACAATTTTTTTATATAGTTCTGACGATGGCGTGAGCCGAAATAGCTATCAACTATATCTTATTTAAAAAAATGTAGAACTAAAATACATTGCTATTTTTTCACCGTGCTATATTTATTCACCTGGATTTGTGATAACCATATATTAAAAAAAATAATACAATTATCCTAGTTTACTTGTAGACGTATGTATCAATGCTTTATTTATGCGTGCAGAATAGTTTTATTCAGCGTATGTGTGTGTGCATGATCGTCTCAATCTATTTTTTAAACCTGCTTATGATATATTTTTTTGATTTTCTCCAATTGTCGATTGTTCAGTGATCTTCGAATTGAATCTCGTTTATGAAAGTTTTGTAGTCTCATAAACAGTCATTCGTCTTGTTGTTGTTAATTAGAAGCAACATTCATAACAGAAACAAAAACATGCCCACGTGCTCAGTTTTATTTTATATCTTGACAGCTTAATTCGGCGGCCCAATTTTAGACTTGAGAGATAGAAGATATCATTGAAAACCCTGCAGGGCATGACAATACGTGTATCTTTGAAATAAATCATGAAACTTGGTACACATTCTACGTTTCGCTATTAAATTCAATCATTTTTTATGATTCTTTTTATTCATGAGTGTTCGGAATTGTCGCAGTAATCCGACATTTATTATTAAATAAAATTATCAATATTAAATTAAATAAAAAACAAAAAACAGAATTGATTGACAAACATTTATATTGCACTATCACTATCACAAATAAATGTCGCAGAGAAAGTATTTAATCATATTCTTTGTTTATTAAACAAAAATATTTTATATCTTTATATTAGCTCGATTATACCGATAAACAAAGTAAGTATCTCATAATATGATCCTCAACAATGTAGAGTCTAAATCAGTGGTCGGCAACTTACTACCCGCGGGTAATTGAATTACACACCAAGAAAATATGATGATATATTTTTTTTATTTTTTTTACAAAATTATTTATTCATTGATAATACCAATAATTAGAAAAAATAATATGAATAAGTAATATTTTTTTTTATCACTGTATATATATATGTTGCTTTTATAAGATAAATTTATATTTACACATACATACATGTATATATTTCATTTTATGATAGTAAAATTGTTTTTTTTTAACATTTACCCACTTATCAAATGAAATTTTCAAAATTGATATTTTTACCCAATCTCTCAAAAGGTTGCCGATCACTGCTTTACATGTAAATAGTTTCAGTTAGTCTGACCACACTTCTAAAAGAATTGAAGTGCTCGGTTACTCAAGTGGTATTCACATGGTTATCAATTTTGATTGGCTTATTAAAAAACATTTGTATAAAGCAAACGCTGCACTACTCAGAACACTTCAAGTTTATGTCATTCGTAAATATACAGTCCTAGGATTTCAAAATCCTTTATATTTCAATTGTTTTGTATTATTGTAACGTGTCAGTCGCTGATTTACTATGGAACATGTTGATAGAGACATTTCGATTAATATATTTCGTTTTCATTCAGTTTCTGCTTACCTCAGAAACAATAAATTCATTTAAAGTTTCTCCTTTGTAGTATACATGTGCCGACTAGTTACTTACTAAGTAAGCGATAAGTTTTGCTCATACACCACTCTCGTTCCTTGCTAGACCAGAGAGTTGACATTCCTCAGCGAAATAAGCGAACAGTTGCTTCTAATAGTTTGCCATACAACTTATGGTCGTTTATGGAATGTGGTCATCACTACGCGACCTGAGGTGCATCGTCACATATGCGATGATATTTCCACCATTTGCAAGATTCATCTTCGTACACGATTATACGGATCTTTCCAGTTTAGCTACTTATTATACTTTCGCCTTAATAGAAATATTAGTCTACGAGGCTTATACTAAAGACGTATTAGATTGGCATTTCAGTGCATTGTACATGTAACATTATTACAGATATCTTAAAAGCCAAGTTACTTTGATATATCGAATAATGGATATTTGCCATCAGTACTGAAGCGAAAGGTACTACAATATGACAGGATTTTTTTTAATTGAACAATTTCTATTTTTCGCCATTGTGCCCTAGGAGACCACCGTATGTCTTTAAAACCTTTCTCAGTTTATAGCTGCGTTATTTTGTGATGCTAAATTGTATATCATGGTGAAAAAATAGCTATGTATTTTATTTCTACAAAATTTGTAACATATATAGTTGATAGGTATTTCGGCTCACGCCTTCATCAGAATTAAAATACATTGCTATTTTTTCATCGTGTTATAATGGAGTTCTACTAAGTAAATGCAAATTCAAACAATAAATTGTATATATTTACATTATCTTATCAATCCTGTATTATTGCCATACTCATTGTTTTTGATTCAATGTATCGCTCTATTACTGTGTCTTCTTTTTAAAATTGTTATGTCGAGCTGTATTTTAGTTCCACAAAATTTATAAAACCTATTGTCGATAGCTATTTCGGCTAACGCCCTCATCACAGCTTTCTATGAGGCCGTAAGCCGAAATAGCTATCAACTACATGTCTTATAAATTTTATATTTTATAAAACTAAAGTACATTGTTATTTTTTCACCGTGTTATAATGGATTTCTACAAAGTAAATGCCACTTCAATCAACATAATATATTATAGACGTATTCTTTTGACGACATTTCTGAAACTTCGTGATTTGATATTACTTTTAAAATTAGAATTATTGCGATAAAAAAACAAATCAGCCCTAATCGAAAAAAATATGCATGAAATGTACTAATGGTTGTGCCATTGGTTCTTAACGGGAATTACCCTTTTCTAAGCATAATGAGATTTTCTTAATATGGCCAACACATCGATCTCTAAAAAATAGTATTCAACTTGTTCAGAATATGTCTGCGACTGTTCTTTCAGTGTTGTATTTTTCCCGGAAAAAAACCAATCATTAAATTTATATACTAATTAAAAATACTCCCTATAAATTAGTTAAGGCGAGCTTACTCATTTTATCCTCACTTTTATACTGGCAACTGATGACTTCTTAGGATTGTGTGCAAAGATAAGTGCTACGCGAGCACTAGCTATTGCGTTTTGTAATTAACTATTCTAGTAGCTTTGTAGCCATGTTTGCAACTTAATACAGCTGTGATCAACATTTTTATTCCTCCTGTGTTCGCTTAAATGTTACACTTGCAACATTATGTAACTATTAGCTTTGAAATGCATAAGTTATTTTATCATTCATCTTTTATATTGTCGCATTATTATCTTTTCCATTCTTTACATACAAAAATCGTTCGTAATTCACTCTTGAACCCGTTCATGCAATAGTCTTTTTAATTCATTGAATAAATTCCTTTCTTTTTGATCTATTTGTTGTATAAAAGTCCTGGCATTGTCAATATCAAATGTTGAGATATTTAACAAGCGTGTTGACGAAGAATTGCATTCCTGTTTTTTTTAATTATTTCCACAGAGGATGCTTGTTATAAATTTTTCTCACTAACATGTTGATTGTGAAATAATACGCCTAGCTATCAATACATTTCCCAGACAATGAAATTACCTCCTTTTAACACGTTCCCCGCTGAGCCATATGGAGATTATCAAGACAAAATAATCAATAGTAGTTCCTGCATTTCAACTCTGTTAACTCTCTTATATAAGTGTCAATTATCGACACATTGCAATCAGTCGCCTCAAAAGTTGAGAAGTTAGCATTCAGAGGATTAATTCATTAATCTTCTTCCGTCGATTCATGTTAATACATACCCTTAAAATACCTGAAGATGCTGAAAGATTAATCTCAAGCCTTTAGTGATATTTATTTTAGAGTACAAAATTTTAGCGATTAAAATTTGATTTTTATGGCATTAAGCACTGTCAGCCAGTACGATGTTTTAACGTTACTAATTATTCGAATAAAAAAACAATCTACGAATATTTATTATTCCCGAAATTGTCACGCGTGGCGTGTACAGCACGAACGCCAATCGTTGAGCATAACGTGCAAGCTTACTACGATCTTGTTGTTTACAAGTAACTAATGACCGACTAGAGCAGGATTCGCACTGTCATTCTACTTACGCAGAGCTTTAACGCAGTGGACCACAACGCCTAAACACCTGTAAATACTTCTTTGTGCCAAGAACATGATGCTTATGACATAATGGTTTACCTTTAATAGTTAGTTAATATATATACTTATGTTGATGTTTGTTTATTTCCTTGTTTTAGTTTCCGTGGTGTAGAAGCATGCCGAACTATTTTCCCTAGTTCACTTCGTACATTTCAAAATGTAATATATAAATTCAGTCAAACTATTATTGACATACCATTATTGCCGATATGGTGGTGATGTATGCCATAATTATTTGAGTATAAATATGACAGGTCGTTTTTTGTATAATCCATTAACAACACGAATATTTTTTACGAATGTTTTGATACTATTTCGAAATCGAATTACGATTATGATTATTTGAAGCGGTAAAAAAACTTCAAGGGCATTGTCAGGTATCCACACAGGCGGAGGCCTTGTCTGAACTTAAAGTGAAAGGCAATCATGCAAAAAAAGACAATAAGTAAGTCAAAGCTACTCATCAGAAAAATTAATCTGGATCAAGATGCGATTGATAAGACTGAAAGGAAAAAATGAAACATCATCGTGTACAGTCTCGTTCAAGCATTTGAACTTGTCAAAATACTTTCATCCTTACCTAGCTAGGCTATGGAACAGATAATTAAGTTTGCTATACGAATATAAATTGAAATCGTTTTTTTTTTTAATTTTTAAACCATTTTCTACATTTGGTGTGTCAATAGCATTTCGTTTTTATTTGAATTTTCCATAGTTGTAATAGCTATCTATAATATGTCATTTTTGGAAATGACGTCTTCACCAGTTTAACTCTCCATTTATGCACTTGGACTGGGGTGTATTCCTTTGAAGGATTTGTATTATTTTAAATGTGAACTCATTATTCTTACAAAAACTTGTAATAATAATTAAAAATATTTAGATGCTAGTTCGTCTATTCCTTTGTGATTTTTACTAGTACATTGTCGATGATAAAAACTTCTTATCTACGATCTCTTGTGGACTTAACTTATTAAATTTTGCATGTTTTTTTTTATTTACAGTATAACATTGTAAGTTATTGTCAAAGTCAAAATATTGAAGCTGTTTCAGTATATACAACAACTTTGCGTAAATTCCATCATCGATGATTATTAGTCCACGGTAACTTCTAAGCCTCTTACACGAAGAGACCTTTAGAGAATATTTGGAATTAAAAACACAGTTTTACCTATAGAAAATAGTTATATAGAAAATATTGTTGTATGGCGCAATGGACTGTCAAGAAGATGTGTTGGCACGGTGAAAAAATAGCAATGTATTTTAGTTCTACAGAATTATTTTTAACGAATATAGTTGATAGCTATTTCGGCTCACGCCATCGTCAGAACTATGCTTAACCTAACATTCGCTTATCTATATATAGCTGTGCAGAAAAGGCACACAACACATCCTCTCTCCTTTTCCAACAGCCTAGCTTGTTACTTTAACACAATGACACTAAATTTTTCAAAATTCTAAATGAAACAATAGGTGTCTATGACAATAAGATTATATGTGGGACGGAAGTGGTCCTTCTGGAAGCAAATCAGACCACCCCTTTGTACATCGGCTGGACAAGTGGCGATACTATTATGTTAGTTTGTTCGTTAAGAATCCTTTGTGATAATTGGTGTCTATTGATTTCCAGCTGTTCCAAAGCCGCCATTCTCCGACCCTTTCTACAAAGATGCAAACATTTAGGCGCTGAGTTTGAATTTATATTATGTGATTCATTAATAACGTGATTAGCGAATTGAGAATCTGTTTTTTTTACTGTTGAATGATCTTACATGTTCCTTAGCTCGAGTAGATATACTTCTACCTGTCTGTCCGATATAAACGGATAAACATGAGCCACAGGAAATTTTATAAATACCGCTTCTATTTAGTGTCATAAAATTTAGTGTCATTGTGTTAAAGTAACAAGCTAGGCCGTTGGAACAGGAGAGAGGATGTGTTGTGTGCCTTTTCTGCACAGCTATATATAAGCGAATGTTAGTTTAAGCATAGTTCTGACGATGGCGTGAGCCGAAATAGCTATTAACTATATTTGTTAAAAATAATTTTTTAGAACTAAAATAAATTGCCATTTTTTCACCGTGTTACAATGGAGTTCTATTAAGTGAATGTCAATTCAATCAATAAGATGTGTTGGTTTTAATAAATCTCTTTTCTTCAATTTCAGATAAAATTTATAAAAAACACGCCTTAAGTGTAAACAATTATTTCTTGATTGATCGAATTGACACTTAGTAGACCTACAATTAAATATTTGGATACTATTAAGTTGCACAAAAAATATAGCATATAGATGTTATATCTTTAACACTTTGTAAGAGGCTCATTTTTATCTTGACGTGTTAAAATATTTTTTAATATTCAGACAATAGTGTTTGATAATAAAAAAAAATAAGTGTCAAAGGATTGTGTGGTTATAAATTAAGAATGGCAGTTTTTTCATGTAATTCCATGATAGATGAAGAGTCGTGTCTTAACCCAAACGACGCTTGCTAACAATGTTTAAAATTATGATAAAAGTTGTCAAAGCTTTATCATCGATATTTTTTCTGGCGATGGCGTGGAGCTGAAATAGCTATTAAATTAATGTAATAAAATTGATTAGTCGGCAATCGTTGCTTCACTGTTTGAAGCTTTTCATGTAACTTTAAGACACAGTTGTTATAACTGTGCGTGTAAAGAAAGATACAATTCGTGTTGGACGTATCAATATGGCCCTGAGCTACTGAACGCAACTATTACTGCCATTCCCAGTTATATCAAATCAAACCCAGTTCTCAATCCGTCATTCCGTGTGCCTTGCTATTACTGTCGCCGTCCACGTGACGTATTGTCGTGTACGCCGACACTCGATAGCTTTTCTGCTGCAGATGCAGGAGTGTTAAATGTCAACACGGCATGAGCCCGGCGAGAGGCAGGCCATAACAGTCACGGTGGCGCGAATCTAAAAATTGTGACCGAATAGGGTGCACCGGTTGGCCTCGTTCCGACAACAACTAAACCGCATTCGTGTTTCTCAATATTTCCGCAACAAAATTATTGCTTATCAAAGTACAACTTTTGAACTTGACCACTTCAAAATTGTCACCTATCTCACCATTTAAACGTAGTGTCAAATAGATACTTAGAAGAAGCTTCGACCGATTCTTTAGTTTGATAGCACAATCAAAGAAACTACAGTACAGTCATCCATAAAGAAGTTTGTCAATTTCATTGTTTTAACCATTAATTCTTAATTAATCCAAAGTTAGAAAATAAAAACCTATAGACAAACATGTATAGAAATACAAACTAATTAACGAACGACTATAACAGGTGATAGTTCCACTTATTCAACATTCGCTCACCCCGTTTGATGCAATCGATATGAAGAAAAAAACACGTTGTGTGTGAAAAAATCGTTCATAACTCATGCTGACAGAAAGATAAATCATTGTTACACCACTGTAAAATAATCAGTGATCTTCTCGCATGAAAGCTTTCTTGAAATTTAGTAATTCCATGCAATAATTTGACCAACGCAACTTTTTAGTTTTCATTAACGTAAAAAAAAATGTTTCCTTTCGTCATTTTATCATGTTTTAATTTATGAATAAAATGATTGATAAACAAAATTTGTGGGATCTTCAAAGTAAATTGCTAAATTGCTGAAACCTTAAATCGTTATTTATGATTTAACTGATTTTCTGTTATCCATTTCAGCACAGTCACAGTCGTTTTCTGTCGTTGATTGAATTAATTATCCCTTCGATTAAAGTAGGCGCACACGCGTAGCTATGCGAGCCACACTTAGAGTGCATTACCGTAACGGATCAAGTTTGCGATAGCAGAGGACAAAGTAGCAAGCCACGACTGTTGTCAATTGCTATTACGGCCACATCTCGCGTGTCACAATTAAGCGAAATAAAAAAAGCTGTAACATGTAAGGGGCTAATGTGAAAGCTATTCCGTTCGATCATTTTGTATTCTGTATTCAATTTTGTTATTTACTACCATACATATAATATAAATAATAGATGAATACTTTCTAAATTCAATTAATATCTGCATTCGTTTTTTTTGTACAGTACTATCTCCGTTTCGTATATAGAGCATATTAAATACCTAATTTGTACATCGACTTAATCGACTTGGGTTTCCATTTTCCGTAAAAGATACGTAATAAAAGACATGAATTTCACAATTCCAAAAACTTTGCTTAGATTTAATTTACCCTTTTATTGTGTTAGATATTATTTCTTAGTGGATAAACATTATATTTAAAAAGTAAAAACACAGATACAAACTATCATCATATTAACAGCGTCCCTATTGAAAGACCCTTTATTAAAATATTTCTATAAACGTCTCTGATATTACGAATATAAACTAATAATAAAAATTGTGAAAAAACAACTGTTAAAAATTTATTGTTTGAATTTTATTTGCGAATCAAATTATGTTCGTCTTTAAAAAAGTAAACAGATCAAAATAGTATTACGTTATTCGTTAATGGATTCCACGTTTTAATAATTATTTCATTAACGAAACATTAGCATGTTTTCATTAACGAGAGAACATTTTCAACTCTTTACATAATCAGCGAACCCATCGTGACATCTGTATTAAATTGTTGAAAACTAATAAAAATATAAAAGTAATGTAATAAGCCTATACGAAAAATATTTAACTAATCAATTACCTTTTATATTCAATGGTTATACATTGAAAAAGTATTTTTTGTAATTAGTGTTAAATCGAGATAACGATAAGGAGCATCAATATTTTTATTGAGGTAAAAGTTTTTTTCCCTTCATAATTGGAATAATATAGCCCCAAGAATAAGAATTAATATACATCCAGGTATAACTCGTTGTGTTTTACCCCACCCATTATTGTTAACCCTTTTTACCTTAATTATATTGGTGTTAATAATTTATCCAAGGTGTATTATTTTTTTTTCATTGCACATGAACGAGCTTTCACAAACGTGTATTACCATAAATCAAGACGTATATTGGTGTGAATTTTATTCATAAGAGTTTTTTTGTTGTTTTTGTTTTTATATAATGAGTCTGTTTTTATCAACAATCCGGCAGAAGATTTAATTGACAAATGATTAAAATTGTGTGTATATGACATTTCTTAAACTTTTTGCTTAATTGATTCTACATTTGACTTTGGTTTTTTCGGTATCCTTTTACATCCATAAAATTTTGGAATATAAAATTTTTATCCATATTTCTATGAGTTTTCAAAAGCACATACTATTTTTTAACCTATGTTGTTTACTTGTTTCCTTCTTACCTAAGATGGTATTTTGATACCGATTATATAGATTTTTTTATTTAAAAGCGGTAGTGTTGCAAACTTGTGGAGATTATGAGTATATAAAGTTTAAACTCTATCAAGGTTCTTATAATTTGAAGTATTGATCATTAACACACTATAATATGCATTTTTAAAAAGTTCCCAATGGGTAGACAAAATATTCAATGTAAAAAATAAGATAAAATTATTGTGAACTCATAGCATTTCTAGCAGATTTTTTAAAACTTCAAACAAGTAACAAATAATGTAAATTAAATCTTACTTACGGAATATAACCCTCTATTTTTTTGATTACTAGTCGAGTGTATGATTACGCCATTGAACACCAAACAACTATTATTGCAGGTGTCTGTATCAACAATGTTTCATCCCCGATCGTTAAATTAATAATAATTCGGTGTTGAAAGGGAAGGTTGTAAACAAACTCTCCCGCGCATCGTATGTGCTTTGTCGAAGGGTTCGTGGGAAACGAATTGCTTTTGTTTTTGAAGTTGGAAAATAATGATATGCCTTTTTTTAGTAAGAAACGTGCGTTGAAAATCGCATTATGACACGATTTTCAGTTCTTCTTGAACAACTCAGGTAGCTAAATTACCTATGTCTATTAAATATCACATGAAGTATCTATTCTTACGTAGTTTATAATTAATGATATAATCTATTGTAATTGGATCTGTGCACGTTTTTAGACGGTCCTTGACCTTTGTACTAAATTGATTCCAGAAAATCGATATCTAAAAATGTGGAAACTTATATAATTGATTATATCGACTCAAGGTGATTGATAGAATTTTAATATCAAATTTGAATTGTTGAAACTTTAAACGACTCCGCATCTTTTGTCACTAACGAAACAAGTTTCGGGATTCGACATCTTCAGGAGCCATTCTATCACACCGACTTAACAAAACTGACAGTCTGTTATGTTATTATGATTATCAGTTCTGACAGAATAAAACATATTGAATCGTATTAAGTACGAAGAGCTTACGTTTTAACTCCTTTTTTATTTACATGTCCGTACTATTAGAGGTTTTCTAACCATTCTTCAATATACACTCTTATTATTGTTTCCGTGATAGACATTGTTTTATTATAAGTAAATCTATGTTATTGAAATAATATACTCTTCTTCTAAAAAACTTCAGTATATCACACACATTGATTATTGTTTAACACTACGATTATAGTTTTCCAATGTGTTTTTTTTTAAACATGGCTTAAAAATCAAAAAGTACTGATAATCTGATAAGGGATATTGCATTTAAAACCAGTGAAACAAAAGAGGCAAGCTGCTAATATTATTCAACATAAAACGCCATTAAATATTTCCAGTGAAGAGAATGATTTCTTGCCAGCAAAAAGCAACATTAAAACGGGCACGTTTACGACTTATAATAATTTTTATATGATAAAAGAGGTTCTCTCAGTTGTTATTACTCTTTACTTAATATTATGTTGGCATTGTTTTTTTTTTAATTATAAGTTTTAATATGTCTTCATAAATGTATTCCAAGGACTAATAATATGTCAATTCTCGAAGGACGGCTGATTGTCTTTTGACAAAGAATACATTTGAATACCAAATAAGCGTATTGTTGCTTTTGTTGTGACTGGCAAACGGAACAACGTCGGAATACTAATGGTTCGGCGAGATATGCATACGGATAACCTAACAAATACGAGGTGTTTATATGCGTTAAGAATTCAGTGATTTCAAAATGATTCTTTTGTATTGAAAAAAATTGTCAAATATGTATATAATACCATGTTTGCATACTAGTTTCTCAGCTTGGTTTCGCTTGTTGCTACAGGTCGACCGTCTTATATTCGAGTCAGAAATCGTGGATGTACATCTAAAATTTATTTTTAATATTATAATTATTATTTTCGTTGATTTTATACAACGACTGGTAATTTAATGAATAAGCCAATTTCTGTAATTTTTTTTCTTCTTTCCACACTTTTGCGACACTTCGTTTTTACTATTTTTAATGACAAACAACGACTCGCAGAGTGGTCCTACTTGCAGTTTAGCAATTGCAGTAAATGCAATTTTTCGAATTGATTTGTTTATATATCCATGAATTATTTATTTCAAAATGTAAAGATGAACACAAACTCCAATATAGTTGTAAAAAGTCTTTCATGTGGCCGCATTTTTGTCGAAATAACACATACAATTAATACTTTTTATGAGTTTATAATGTCTGGTATTATTCATTCATACATATTGCGATGATTTTTTCAATTTTGTTTCATTCATTTGACAATGTTGATAATTCTTATAGAAAAAAATACGTTTTTGTATCAATGGAGCTGAAAAAGGTAAATGTTTATTTAATCAATTCACTGCATTAATTTAATAAAATTTAATTAAAATCGTTTCATGACCCTTGAATCTTTCGTTGGTTACCGCATTCCCGTCCAGTTTCAAACAGTCGCGTGGCGAGAATCTATTATAATTTATAGATCAAAGGCGGTTAACCTTTTCATTGTATTAATTGTAATCTAATGAGACTGTATGTAAGAAACCTTAATCAGTTTAATTTTTAAAAAAATACGTTGATTAAAGTCTTGGAAGTTTTTAAGAGATTAGCGTTAAATTATTAATAAAATCTACGATACGTCAGTTTCATCTAACAAAACTACCTAAATTTAAAAAAAATATTTAACCAAGTGATGGCTCTATTTGATTACTATATACACATATTACAAACAATTCTCAAAAGTTAATTGGCCGCAATGTTAGTTATGTACTTCCACGCGAAATAATATAAAAAAATAATTGCCCTGGGCGTTAATTATATAATTTCGAATGGCTGTTGTTAATTGCAATAGAAATAAATCAGAATGATCTTCTTGCCGAGATAAAATCGCTGACGGCTTTGTAAAATGATATTATTTTTTATTATCCAATCTGATTCGACTTTGAGAGTCCACTTTTTACTACTTGTCTCATTATGGTCAATGAGGTCAGGTCTATTTTGCATAATATGACTTATACTCGAATTAAAATTATCTTCAGATAAATGGAATAATGAGATCGATGAAATGTTGCTCCGAATTAGGCATAAACAAAAAAAAAAAAAGAAGAGAGCATCTTGTATAATGTATAAGAACGTATGAATTAAATATTGTGAAAGACGTAAGTTATCGGTATTTTGTGGTTTGAATTTTTATTATGCATACTGTTTTTTTATACGGTTACAAAAGTGTTGCAACGTTTGACCCAATGAAATCACCGAAAAAATTGGTTTTGCTGCGGTCGAATTCCGTTAGATTATTGTACGAAATCATTGATAGATTTTTTTGAATCTGGCACTTGATCTAAAAAGAGAATTCCTAGGACACGCACTGAATCTAACAGTTCATTTGAAATTAATCATAAAAAGTAGTACGAAATATTTAATTTAGGTAATATAATGATTGGACTCATAAAATCAATTTTATTTCTGATGTTTTAAATTGGGCCTAAAATGTGAGCTCGAATTTATAATCATGTTTTGTAAGCATAGTTTACTAAAGTAAAGAATTCGACAGTAGACGCGCGAATATCTGAAATTGCTACGAATTTTTTCATTATTCGATTTTTCAGTCTATTGATATGAATAACATGCTATACATCAATATATATCGTGTTTATAGAAAGTGCTATCGCCGTGTAAAATGGCTGTAAAAAAATTTGTAACATATTCTTTTTGAATTGAACAAATTGAAAAAAAAGCACATGTATATATATATAAAGCACATGTTAAATGAAATTAAATAATCGATTTTATTTTTCTACAGTTAGGAAATTTTGCTTTTGCATGTAAAAATTCCAATGCATTTAAGGGCGAGTTAGCTATGGTATTTCTAATTTTGTAATTAATATTCCCCTTATATAACTCGTTTTACCAACCCTTTAACTATCTGCTTGCTACATGCTTTGTACGCAAACCGGACATGCGTTGAAATTCCCGGGAAACGAGACGGCAAAATTTTGGAATTTCCGAGAATAAATGCTCAGGTTCTCGACGTAGAATCCCTAGTAGCATCTCACGAAACGTTTGTCTTTTGTCTTCGCAAATCCTATTATTTCGTGATAAATATGGCACTTAGCGTTTACTTTACTAACATAAATCTAAAAATATATATCTTCTCTACCTAATGGACGTTGGAAAGTCATTGAATATGGTATACTCTTAGCTGTCTAAAATAAATATACACTACCAAATCCATGAAATCTTCTTCTCGTCAAGCAAGTGACACGATCAGAATATTCTTGACGAAAACGAATCTGTCAGCTTGTTATTAAAAACAGCATTCTTGAAATAAATAGCAGTCCGCCTGCATCAAATTCAAATACCTGAACTCTCCGATGTCCATAAGAAGGCCGTACTACCGCAGGCTATCTAAATAACTAACATGTTTTATTCTTCCATCTTCAATTATGTAAATCAGACCTTCTTAATCCAACTCATTAGACAAAACAATAAAAAAAAACTTGACATCCTTGTGAAGATGTTTAATTCAATGAATGTTTTTTCTTAACAATAGTTTAAGAGGACTTCCGTTTCATGTTAACTTAACACGTTATCTTGTCATTGAAAATTTAATCTCCGCGACTTTAATTCTATATTTAATAGTATCTATCCACGCATGTACAATATATCCAATTAAGTTAATTTTACGATTTCATTGCTTATCGCTCTTCGTTGAGGATTCATGTGTGTATAGTGTGTAGTGTTAACGTAATTTTTAACCCTTAAAACTCCACGACTTAATAACCCGTTCTCTGCTGAACTCCGTAAAAGATATTCCAACACCAAATATTTAAAAATAATAATTTAGATGTTACTATTAGCATCAAGCAAACTAATAAATATTATCGATGTTAATTGTGAGATTATCGTGATCGTGATGCATACTGTAAAACTACGTCACAGTACTTTTCACAAAATGAAGAATAATATATATAGTTAACCAAGGACGATATCCCATATCAGACGACTTGGAGCTCATTTACACAATAACTAGGGTCAGGAATAGGTAGATTCTTGTATCCTGGCTCTAAATATATAATATGTATACATAAATTTACTGTAAATAAAAATACGCTGTTCCCATAACACAATTCATGGTGATCATTTTATATATAATAAAGAAATATTTAAAATTAAAAATTTTGTAGAACTAAAATACATTGCTATTTTTTCACCGTGTTATAATGGAGTTCTACCAAGTGAATGCCAATTCAATCAATAAAAAGAAATATTTACTTATCGAATTGGTAATTTCTTGATCTACTCCATTATGACAAGATAAACATAACAATATGTATACCGATTTTTTTTTAAATATTTGTCTTTCTTATTGTACTTCCGCCATCGTCACAAATATAATTGAACTGAAATTATGTTTAAATCTCTATACTGTTTATGAAAAGATTAACAATCCGTCGTCTCACTTATTCTAGTATCACAACTTTAATTTATAACCGAAAGAATATGATATACGAATCTATTCAATACCCCTACTTAAACTTTTGCAATGAACTCACGTTATTACATTTAATCATCAAATTTAATGACATTTATTTTAATAAATTATTAATGTTACTTTTTGAGAACTTTTGAACTATTAAATATTTAAATTGTACATTAAAGTTATGTTGCTAGATTAAATGAGACGATATATTGTCTGTCATTTTAAACGTACATAAAGATAAATTTAATTTAAGTTTTGTCATATTTCTGACGATTGTGGAAGCCGAAATAGTTAGCGAAAACCATATTTTATGTTTTGGTTATTGTATGTGTTGATAAAAATATGTGAGAATTTTATTCCGTAAATTGAAATATTCAGTCTTAACTATCTCTTGAACACTAACTACGCTAGAGCAGCCATGTCCAACACGCGGCCCCCAATTTGATTAATTAATTATTAAATAAATAAAAATGTTTCGATTAGTTTTTTGGTTGTTTTTAAATAAAAAAGTGTCATTGTAATTATTAGTTAATAAATTGTTTTTATTAGGTTTGTTTTCTTTTTTTATGCGGCTCACCATTGTCCCCGTAATATTTTATTTGGGCCACCAAACGATTTCTGTTGGACAACGCTGCACTAGGGTAAACTGACCAACGCTGTGTTAGAATTAAGGTATTAAATCATTGGTTGTCATGTGCGGCCACCAGAGAATTTTGCTGTGGCAACCAACTGTTTTATAGTAAATATTTATATGTAAAAGAAAATGTGTTTCTACAAGTTAATTTGGAAAAATATCTGGACTTTTCCAGCATTTAGTCGAGTTACAGTTAAGGACCGTTTTAATAATAGTCCTGTTCAAAATTTTGGTCGGAGTTATCCATTGACCTTGAATCAAGTCAATATAAAGAATTAACAACAATTGCTTTATTAATTTTGTCGATTTAACCTACAACTGTATATTGAGAAAGATCATTCAGTGTAATGCACTTAATAAAAAATAAATATCGCAAAAAAAAATCGCTGATGTTTATAATGCGGCCACAGTGAAATTTCACGCGAGAACCAATGTATTAGATAGAATAAAAATAAAATTTATTGATTGAATTGGCATTCACTTGGTAGAACTCCATTGTAACATGGTGAAAAAAATAGCAATGTATTATATTTTAGTTCTACAAAATTATTTTTTGAAATAAAGGTCAACAACAATTTAGGCAGACATTTATATACACAGACTATAGTAAAGATAAAATCAATAAACTTTACAGAAGCGGTATTTATAAAATGTCCTGTGGCTCATGTTTATCCGTTTATATCAGACAGACAGGCAGAAGTATATCCACTCGAGCTAAGGAACATGTAAGATCATTTATCAGTAAAAAAACAGATTCACAATTCGCTAATCATGTTCTAAAGGAATCACATAATATAAATTCAAATTCAGCGCCTAAGTGTTTGCATCTTTGTAGTAAGGGTCGCAGGATGATGGCTTTGGAACAGCTGAAATCAATAGACATCAACTATCACAAAGGGTTCTTAACAAACAAACTAATATATGTCGGTCACCATTTCTTAGCCGCCTGTGGGGTGCTTCTTTGTTTCTGTAATATACCATTTCCGTGCCATATGAAAACTTATTGCTATAGCCGCTTTTTTAGTTTCATTTACAATTTTTAGTTTTATTGCGAGCCAGAAACAAGCTAGGTCGTTAAAACAGGAGAGAGGATGTATTGTGTACCTTTTCTACACAGCTTTATATTGATAAGTAAATGTTCGTTTAAGCATAGTTCTGAGGATGCGGAGCCGAAATAGCTATCAACTATATTTTAAAAAATAATTTTGTAGAACTAAAATACATTGCTATTTTTTTCACCGTGTTAAAAATAAAATTATTGAGTCAAAAACATACTTTTATTTATACCTTATTATAAAGAATTATTATTTTGATATTGTAGACAAGCCATATTTTTACGATTTTTGATCTCATACTAAAGTGTTATTTTTTTTGTTTTTTGTATACTTTTTGCGTACAGCGATGATCAGTAGCTCGTTGAAGCGATACCGATCTCACCTTCCGTCAGGTGTCCTACATCGACTTGTTGGATTCTGTTTTTTGTTCTATTTCTGACTAGGCAAGCAGCTACCGCGAGCCACATGCAGACATGCAGCTACCGCGAGCCACATGCAGACATGCTTGGCGAAGTGCTTTTTTGATTTATTCAACCCTCATACAACCGAGACAAATATTAATTTGTTTTCGAACAAGCATTACATTAAGACATTTTTTTGTATACTCTCTCGTGTATCACTAACTACCTGACCGTTAACGATTCAACAGTTGAAACATTTATTTGCAGTATGATGATATTTATAGTCAAAAATATTTTAATTCTCAATGATCAACTCAATCTTCCCAACTCCGCCTTGTTGTACCCTTTACGTGAGATGGGCTCAATGAAGCGACAATCTCATGATGTAAATTCTTATGTTTCATCACTAGTTATTTGATAGTAAGGGATATACCCTTATATATTTTAATGTTAGTTGATTGATATTTGTTGAAAAACCATTTAAAAAATGACCAATTCACAAAATAATTAATGAAAATTATCACAGGCAATTGTGTTAATTATTATTAGATAAATTTTGTTAAATTTGTTTTAGCTTTAATTTACTGCTTGCCTTGGGGTAAGTGTTTTCCTGTAATTAATATTTTAAGTATATAATATAAACGATGCTAACTGTTTATTTTACGTCAGTTCTGTTGCATCCGTGTAATAGAATGCCTAAAGATGCCGAAAGGAAAACCCGGGTCGTTAATGACAAGACATGTGGAATCATACAAAGTTGCAATAATTCAAATTCAAAAATATTAGATCGCTGTAAACAGTATCGATTTTTTCCTTTTGTATATAAATTTATCGCGATCTTCTCCGATAGTCATCGTAAATTAGTTCAACACAACACTTCTGAATTATTCAGTGTTGCAATATCCTTTACAAGACTTACCAGGAAAGGGGTCGAAGAATATTAATTATTACGCGTTTTTCAAGTTATAAATACAGTTATTTTTTTCAACTCGTAGGTCTGAAACAATGACACTGAAAAGGAAACAAAGATTTCCTTTATCTATAAAAAAGATCAAGTACAATTTAACCGCAGCTGCTGTATTTTTCGTCAATCTAGTACGTTCTATATTTATAGTTGAAAAGTAAGATATTTTCTGAAAATCCAAATATGTTAATTGTAATGTGTTAATTTGTCTTAATGTACAAAATTAAGGTCCTTTGAATAATGAAATTCTCCACGATACCAATGGGAATATTTTGTAAGAAAAAATATTCTACACATATGAAATAGTATCTATCAAATCTTTGTCGGAATGCTTTTCGGTCGAACGTCGGATCTGATTGAACTGTCAAATATTGATTCAAAATAAATGATCGAATGAATGCATGTGTTCGTAAATCCAATTATTGGCTGAATTGGCATTTTCTTGGTAGAACTCCATTATAACACGGTGAAAAAATAGCAATATATTTTAGTTCTACAAACTTTTTTATAAGATATAGTTGATAGCTATTTTGGCTTACGCCATCGATTGAGTTCTGACGATGGCGTGAGCCGAAATAGCTATCAACTATATCTTGTAAAAAAAATGTAAAACTAAAATACATTGCTATTTTTTCACCATGCTCGTAAATCAATATCGAATAATTAATTCAGAATTATTAAAACTACATTTCCACAAGCTTTGTCAGTCATGAATGACAGTGAGTTGTTTCGAATTTAACATATTTAGGTATTCACATGTACTGTGTTTCGGTTCTATTGCATCCGTGTGATATATGATAATACATATACATAATTGCCGAAAGGTAAACTTTGTGTTTATAAATTAATTAAAACGATTGTTGTGTAATGTTATAATGTATTTCCAGCATTTATTGTAATCAACTGTTTTTTTCACCGAATTCTGTGATTTTTAAGTTGTAATCAATTCGACGATTAATTATTCTTTTTCTTTTACGCTTAAGAAAATATCCATGACATGGGTTTAGTAATGTTAATTTATTCGTTATCAAAATTGAAACTCACCGCAGAAAATAATTTTGTTTTAGAATGCAGTTTGTAATTGCATTAACTTTATTGCATTCAATAAAACTTCATAATTGTATATTATGTCATGAATAAAATATCTATACGGTATAACATTCCTCTTATATTATAAAAAGAATGTGGTCAAACTTTTGCGGCCGAATCAGGCGATTTTACAATCTGTTTACTGCTTTATTTAATTCAAATACAAACACCGATCACAAATCACGTAACATAAATTATCTAGCTATTAAACTATAAAATAATCCAGCTTTGCAATGGTAAACTTGAGTTACAGTTTATTTCAAGAAGTTGTTGAAGCTTACTCCGATCTACAACTGGCTAACGCGTTCACCAACAAAGGCGTGCGTTTTTATTCTGTTAATTGGACAATATGGCGGTGTATTCATAAACATTAACACCTATTAGTGTTGCATATAAAAAATAATTATTTCTTGCGGTAATTTTAATAATCCTTGTGTAGAAATATGCAAATTACATCAAGAATTCTGGCATTCTAGATGTATTTTTTTTTGAAATTTCGTCTTCATAATCGTTTTTTTTTCTTAAAAATCCAGATCGATCAATTAAAGTGCCACAATGGTTGACGATATTGCTTCGGATGTCGACATATTATGTGTTTAGTTTGACTATTTACTATATTTGAATAGCTTTTAAGTTGCAGATAAAAACTAACCATTTTTGATTTTAGTGCTGCATATTTATTGATAAATATATAAAATAATACAAAAAGAAAACAAATTCATATTATCAGCAACGATCTTAAACTTTTTTTAAATGTATGTATCTTTGGCGATATACGATATCTATTGATAGAAAATTAACACTAAACCAACTTCCTCAACGATAATTATTCTTTCTTCTAGCATTAAATGTAATTAATTATCTTGCACCTATTTCATCGTAATTAATGTTTTGTTAAGGAAAAGTACTGAACTGAAAAGGCACTGTGTAAAATGAGTATTAGATGTTACGATGTCTATTAAATCTGTCAGGTAAAATAGGTATGTGATGAAATTTATGATTACACGTTTCAACTATTTTTTTTATTCTGTAGCCAACCGTACCTATGTCTGTCTGGGTGCGGCGAGATAATACCAACATGGTAGACCGGAAGCGTCTTTCTGTTCTGGGTATCCGAACTAACCTAAACAGGAAATGCGCTCAAGATGTCAGCTTGCAATCAAGCGTATAACTGTTGTAGTACTCACGCATATGTACCTACAACCTATAGTTGCATTAGCAGATTATGTACCACTTAGTTACTTATGTTTACTTGTTTTGTATACGAGTCGCTACCTGGTAAACGCATAGAATATGTATCGAATATTAGAAACTATTCACCATTTATCGACGACGATTTTTTTCAAAAATACGTGTATAATATAAACAATGATATAAAATATATCAAAATTTGGTATGTGCAATCACATTATTCAATTTATATGATCTTTTTTCGCATTTTAAGCATTTATATCTCTTCATATTTGTGCCCGCTGTCGATTTTTTAGTTTATGTCATTATTCGTAAACAAAATAACGATGAAAAAAATAACTTTTTAAAAAATATAGTTGATAGCTTTTTCGGCTCACGCCATCGTCAGTACTATTACTAGCTATTACTAACTATATTTAAAAAAAAAAATTGTAGAACTTAAATACATTGCAATTTCTTTCAACGTGTTATAATGGAGTTATACCAAGTGAATGCCAATTCAATCAACAAAATAACAAAACTGTGAACAGAAGGAACAACCAATTAATTATATTGCAGCGTTATAATTATTATACACTGTAATATAAATGTTCATCCAAATCAATCAATACAAAGCCTTAAAGTAACCGTGAAATAAATATATAATTTCAGCATTTTTAGCTAAAATAGACCGCATTTTTATATTTACTAATTTCACATTTTTGCAATTATCTGAGAAAAAATTTGGAACTAGTAGAATGAACTGTATTTGTAAAAATGACGCCCTCCTACTAAAAAATGGCAGTTAATTCCTTATAAGTAATATTTATAGCTACCGCAAAATTTCTTGTAGGAAGTAGTTTTACTTATTTGGCTCTTTGAGATTTAGAATTTAACGATTCCTGGCTGACACTACACCGTTAATATACCATAATCACATTACCGGCTTATCTTTTGATGTTAACTTCTTCTGTCGGATATATCATCATGTTTTTAGGACAAAGCATCCGTTTTATTTCGATCAAAGTATCGTAATAAAAACAAACACATTAAACCTCCATCTTGGGCGCGATTGTCCAGCGACATGGTTCAACATCCTGCTTGTCGCAATTGTACAAATGCAGGCTTTTGCGCAAGGTCCTTTGCGTCGGCATTAATGACTGATGCTTCTCCGAATTGCGAATCGAGACGTCACGGATACTTTTTTCGAAGAAGCTCGGATATGTAATCTTGTAAATATGGGGAATTTTTATTCTCACTTCAGGCGAGCACGCTTTTGCAATAATGTTTGTGCACATCGCACAACAATTCGTGTATTTTTCACAACTTCTCAATTTTTATTTTATCTTTGAAATCTTCACTTAATTAAACATAATTTCCTTTTCGCAATTATGTTTGTTTATAATTGCTATTTATAATGTCAGTCCTTCTGTAATTAACTCCTTGTCTATTTTTTTTTGCATCGATTCTTCGATATATTTTGTTTTTATGCATGTTTTTTCGGGCATCCAATCAAAATCCGTATTATATCATTGAAAATAAACGTTCATTGGTTGAAGTACAGGAAAATGATCTTACTATCACTAGCTCAATTCCGTTAATAATGTATTATATTTATCATGTTTTTGTATTGGACCATTAATAATATAGTGTATTGATATAATATTATATTTCAAAAATAAAATGCCTTATTGATTGAATTGATTGGCATTTACTTGGTAGAACTCCATTATAACACGGTGAAAAAATAGCAATGTATTTTAACTCTACAAAATTTTATGACATATTGATAGCTATTTCGGTTCACGACTTCGTCAGATAGTTCTGAAAGTAAATACATTGCTATTTTTTTACCGTGTTAAAATGCCTTCTATTTATCCCTGCTTATTATTCTACAGCCAGTTGTGTTTGTGTTCTTAAAACATTTTCCTTTCGGATATCGTCTCTTTGATGAAATGATTTTATGAAATTGATGACAGTTTAATTTATTCAATGACCTTAATAATTGTTAAAATACCAAATACTCATATATTTAGATGCTTTTGAAAATTTCTGCCGGTCGATTTCGGTTTATTAACGTTATTCCCAACATCGGATGAGCACGCACGCGTGAAAACAGTACTGTCTCTATTTCGATGCTCTCGCACGGGCATTTTTTTAAGCTGCCAGTTTATAATGAAATCCTCCGAACATACTACACTGTAAATTCCATCAATTGAGAGATAAAATAATGAAATATAAATATTAAATCTACTTCACCGTTATCCGATCATAATTAAGAGAAATTCACTGGCCGGATAGTTTTCGTGTAATTACTGCGGGATATGGTAAAACTACAAAATAAACAAAGTCTCAAAACGTGTATTAGTACATTCTTGCGCCAGAAAAAAAATTATCATTAAAAACAGTTTCAAAATTAAATGAAATATATTTTGCTTTTGAGAAAAAAAATATACTCTTTTAATTAATTAATCTTTTAAGGTGTTAAATGTCACCTCTTGGTGAAAAAGTGTTATATTTAAATAAAAAAAACGCAATATTTATTACTACTTGCACAAAATTTAATATTATAGCGAAGCCGTAGAAATAATACCAAAGTGTTTTAAAAAATTTATATACTTATTATAGTGCTGCGAAGTTGAAAAGAATTCATTCATCTTTTGAAAGTTCAACTACTATCCTGCCCTTCAGTGAAAGCGCTTGTACGTGACTTTTGGTCCTTGAAAACATTTCCAATACTTAACGAAGTGATTTATTTTATTGACGGCGCATTACTCCTTATTTGACAGTTTCTAAACTGTATAATACGTTTTTTTCAGAGTTTCTAACATTATACTAAAGATGTCTACTGTATAAAATTCATTTCATTTATTAAGAATACTTTCATTCATCCAATACCTCGATAGATGAAGAGCATCTCTCATGATAATACATGCATCTTTATAATATTGATTGAAATATGATACCATTGACGTAATTAAAAATCTCATTGTATTTTTCTTTGTTACAGGTAAGAATAAATAAGTATTTTCTTTTCAATTATACCAACACCTTTGTAGACATTTTACGTACGATAATAAGTAAGTAGTTATTCAATATGAGGTACTTTTTTATGATATAAAATTGAAATTGATAACGTCGTTATTCCATTTGGTGTATTATTAGATGTGACAACGTATTTCGGCTCTTGAGAAATTATCAATTGTACTTCTTTAAAATGAATCGTTCCATTATTAGTTAACCTAAATAGGTTGTAATTAATTTAATTTGGAAACTGAAGTAACCGCGAATCTGTTTGATATCCAGATATAAACGAAACAGTAATGCCATATTGCATACGCGGCTTGTTATATTTATGTAATTTACATGCACCGCGCATTATTTTTCTCCCTTCTTTTCACGGCTGCTGGTTACATCTGTTGCATTTAAACAGGTCTGTTTTCCATCAGGAAGCATCAAATTAGTCTTAAATGCTATTTATAAGAATATATTACCAAATGTAGGGGATTGGTGTACTGAACATTTTCCATACGCTACGCCCAAGCAGCGGTGCGAAACTTAAGGCTTGTGATTTTTATAAACTAAAATCTACTGAACTATGTGTGAACTAAAAAATTAAAATCATTCAAATTCTTTACATTTCAAAATTGCATCAGTCATGCACACGAACTGACTCTGGAAAGTTTTATAAAAAATCTTAAAGGCGAATTAAAAATCCCAAATATACAGCGAGTTTAGAAGCTCGATTTGTAAATATCTGAAACATTTTGTTTGTTATTAAGCGTATTCATAAAGATCAATTACCATTAAAATAATGAAACTTTGAAAATTCCAATCTATAATATTGTTGGTGATTGCGTTATAATGCACAAATTTCACTGTTTTTATTGTAATATGACTGAAATTATCTCATGCAAAGGTTATAAAAAAGAGAGTAAGGGAGATTTATTTGTTCATTAATATTTGGACTATTGGACTGCCCCATCTCTATTTATAAAATTATTTATGATAGCCATGTTTTCATAGAACATTGTATAAAAGTGAACACCTGTTCGTTATTTAGTGCATTGTATTATTTTTTTTAGGACGCGTTATTTTTTTTTCATTAAAAGGTTCTCTATCACGGCTTCTTGTTCACCAACAGACGTTTCTAAAGCGCAGCTGGTTTGATGTAGTCGATTGATAATATTTTTTTTTATTACGAACCCTATTTTTCTGTTTGTTGTGTTAATAAATATATATTTAATTTCATTTCCGTTGTCTTCGATACTTATGATTGCCACAGAAATTATACATATTCGATAATTTAGATAGATTAATTAAAATCGAAATCAAGTATACAATATTTTCTTTTGTCCAGTAAATGTACAATCATAGTTTTAATTAAATATTGACTGATACAGATTATTTTTAACACGTTTATTTACCATCCATTTGATGAGCATTCATTTCCCATAAACTAAACGAAATTCATCAGTTCATAATAGTATATATTGGATATTTGGTTAATGCACATAAAAAATTTGAATTGTTATAATTTTGTACGACTTCTCATGTTTTGTCACTAACGATCCGTGTTTCGCTTTTCGGCATCTTCAGGCATTCCATCACACGGATGCAACAGAACCGATAGTCAGGAATAGAATTCCTGAAGATACAAGAAATGCGAAACCAGAGTCGTTAGTAACACAACATATATAATCGTACGGATTTGATATTTAAACTCCATCAAACACCTTCAGTCGCATAAATTATTACACATAAAAAATTGGAAATCAGAGAATTGTGATAAAATTCACAAACTACGTTCGTACAAAGTAACTGATACATATTTTTAAACTTTAATTGAATCGCACGCCTCATTAATACGTCGTGAAAGTGTTACCAACGTACTTTAATTATTACATATGATATTTTAATATATCTATTACTCAATGAACGTTACGGCTAAACCTTGGTTTTAACTGCAGTTAGATAATAAATCTAATCAATTTTATATTGAATTTTCTTGATGAAGTTTCAATAAGAACGTAATTATCCTTATAATGTTAATTTAAAAATTAAATTGTAGCGCTTATTCGACTTTATATGGTATGCACTAAACTGTTAAATACATTTTCAAAATCTCGGTCACATTTCAAGCAATAAATAACTTAATCGTTTAGTTACTTGTTTTGCTAGAGGCAAATCATGATATTATCATAATTATAAACCGCATAGTCGTATTCGGTAAAATAAGTGGCGTTTAATTTGATTTTTAACTCAGGGTTTCTTTTTAGCTTTTGCATTAACAATTTGTTACAACATTTCAAACAATTCTCTATGATGAATGAAATTCTGAATTTTGAATGTCATATACCGTAATTAAATTGTACAACAGGACACTTTAAAATATATCGATAGACGATCTCCTGATATTTTATATGAACGAAGCAACGCGCCTACGCGTTGGCATTTTTGTAATAAAGCTCGCAAGATGGCGGCTTTAGAACAGCTGGAAATCAATAGATATCAACTATCACAAAAAATCTTAACGAACGAAGTAATATATGTCGGTCGCCATTACTCAATCCACTGTAGGGTGCTGTTTCGTTTCCGTGGCATATGTAAACTTGTTGATATATTGTAGAACTAAAATACATTGCTATTTTTCACCGTGTTGACGAAGCAATATCTTACCTATGCAGTTTCATCAATTTTTTCCTCATTTTTAGCATCATCAGTCTAAATTGTAAATAAATTATTGTATATACGTATATTATAATTTTATAATTATAAAATATTTGATGAAGATGAAAACTCAATGATAAAAAAGTAGAAAAATATTATAGAAAGAGTTTATCTTAATGATAATTAAACTAAATTTCAATTGAAAAGAATATCCATTAATCACTATCACAATACTACAGTCATGTAATGTAATCTGACGTTACTACCAGGTAATCTTTTACGTGTAAACATGGCTTGAAAATAAGCTAATTTTCATTTGACGACAAAAAAACTATAAATAAATAAAATATAACGCCATCAATTTATTTATATGATATAAAACATGGGACAAGCTGAAAAAATAGAAATGTATTTTAGTTCTGCAATATTTGTAAGGTATATAGTTGACAGCTATTTCGGCTTACACCTTCATCATAACTACCTTTTTGTGATTTTTCGTTGTAGGAAAAACGCCAAAAAAATAGTTTCAATTATTTAAATTTTTTTATCTTAGACTAGAACTAATACTAAAGAAAAAAATTGTAGAGTTAGCGTATGAACCGTGGAGCTATAATTTTTAGTAACAATGCGTATTGATTATATTATTAACAGTAATAATTCTTGTTGGTTTCTTAGAATACAAACACATTAATGTTTTATTTAAACGCATTTAAACATTGTGTATTGTTTTCTCGATATAACTCTATTCATTGTATTACATCACTGTATAATAATTGATTTGTAATTAACTCAATGGTTCAAATTGTGCAATAAACGTCCGCGATAAACATAATAGTATTATGAGGTTTCGCGAATATGTAATATAATATTTCCTGGCGTATGCATGCCGAAGGACTTGTACATTTTTATACATTCAAAATCGATTAGTATTCACCTTTTGACATTCTAATCTTAATGACCGTTTAAATAGTTATAAAATCAAATCCGTGTCTTAGCTATCGGTTTTCGATTCCGCCATAAATCATTCGTAAATTATTCCTAAATCATATTTCGAAATGCAACTAAATTGTGTGTGTTTTTTATGATCTTTGGCATTGCTTAATGTGTAGATTCAAATTTGCGATTCGTCATCCTTCGAATGTATGCTTTTTCTTAATGTATTAGACAGAGAACAATGTTTTGATTTACTGTCTAAATATGTTTTAATATGCGAAGACAGAAATATACAGGGATTGCAGTACCGAATCTAGCCTACTCTTATTGCTTAAATATTGAAGTATTTTTTTTTTGTTTTGCATTGATCCGATATAATTTTATCGGATAAATTTTCTTCCAATATGAATAAAAACAGTTTTTTTTTTTTGTTAAGCATTGGTTTTAATTTTAAATACATATATACATAATATTCAGTACTGTTTATCAATTGATAATGCTCGCTATGAGTAAAACCGGTATTAAGATTATTAATAAAAAACTGGAAATAATACTTGAAATTGTATTTTTATTATTCAAATATAATACCTTTCCAGGAAGAAGTGACAGTTAAAAACTTGAAAGTGAGCTTTATTTCCCAACCGAAATATCTAATTGATCACATCACATCAACTGATTTTTTTAAAAAATCTTGAATTCCTGAATAAACTATTGTAGATTGAGAAACAAAATTTCCAAATATTTATCTATGGATTCAAATACTAGGTCACTTGTCGATATATCAGTACCATATCGCATTAATAATATTTATTTCTGGAAATAAAGTAAAACCAAGTTTTCGGTCTAACTTTCTGAAAATAAACGCAATATATTTTATTTCAACATAACAGTGTTTTATGGAAAACAAATTGAGGATTTTACCAATTTAAACCAGATTTGGGCGACGTTTCCAAGACCCCTATTTACAGACCATTGATCAAACATACGACCTGCTTTGTTCCGTTTTAACACTGTCATAATAAATAGTTTAATACGTTTGTCTTTCGGTGTCTTCAAAACAATACGCCTAAACAACTCTTTATTATTCATAATATTTACTCTCGAACGGTTGATTATTGGAAAAATCGTTCCTTAAATACCATGTTACTTTTTTACTCGTGTTTAGTTTTTGAAGCGTTAAAAAGTTCAAATAAATCTTTGGACACATTGGAAATCGTAAATATTAACGGTCCCTTTTGTCTTCTTTCAACAATCGGTTAATATACTCATTAGTGTTTCATATAAGCATACCATCTTAATATCTTGTAAAATATATTAAAGTCCATTCTACGTTCGCAAGTATTAATTGTTGAACAATTATTTTTCGCATACACATTCATACATTTACAAGAAAAATGTTTACAATTAAACGTCTTAATATAATAATAATGTATATATATTTTTTTTAACTGTTTTCACAATTTTATATAATTCATATCGGCACCGGTTTCGTTCATCGTGGAGATTATCAGATAATGGTAACGCTCACGATGCTAATACGTGTGTAATAAATTGTGCAAATAGTACTAAACATTGTGTTTTACAGTGACAGTAAAGACTTTAAAACTTGACGATTTTCGTCGATATAGCAGATTTTTTTTCACCATGGCTGTATCAACTGTTAATATAATTATTGTTAGTATATTATTTTTTGGTTCGATTGAATCGCTTTTTCATCACTATCTCTTCAGCATAAAGAGAGTGGTCCGATCCACTTATTATTTCATTACCAAGCGGACTTGTACATACAAATAAATCAATAAACGTTTACATGATCTTTCAATTGAAGTGGTAATGGGTCAAACCAATTTGTCAGTGTTAAGATTGTAGACTTTTTTTGAGTTAACATGCACAGATATACAAATCAATATAGTCGAATCTAATCAGCATTTTTAACTCATCAAACACCAGCATGTTTTCAAAATAACTTAGTTTAGTTCTGATGATGGTGTAAGCCGAAATAGCTATCAACTTTAAATCTTAAAAATTTTATACAACTAAAATACATTTGCTATTTTTTCACCGTGTGACAACAATTTTTATTAAGCTATCACCAAAAAGTCTACTACTGGGAAGTTTATAAGATAATTAAAATGACACGTTTTTTGATTTTGGAAACACTTTAACAATCCAATTTTGCATGGAAATCAATTAACAAAATTCGCAAGGATACATAGCTGTTATTTTTTTGGCTGATATTGAAAATTTGTTTGGGCACGTCCTATAACAATCACCCTGTTCCATAATCTAGTCGATAATATCAGTAATTTATTTTTATTCAATTGGACATATGCTTTAAAATGATTTGAGTATTTGTTGTAATAGCTACCATAATTTTTAGTTCGGTATTGCCAAATGCTGCTATTATAGCAATAAATGAAGAATTGCGATTTCACATGAAAACCTACGTTCGGAATTCCACATAGGTACAACTATTTATCACGTGACAACACAGATTTATTATAAGTCATTTTTTCCGCTCAGCCTCTTGAATACCTAGGTGGCTTACAAAATAATTGATTACAAATTGAGTCGTTTTTTGCTTGCATTTTCTAATAGCAAGGCTCTTCAAAAGATTCGCGATAAGTGTACCAGGTCAATCGAGTAGTATATTATACTTTCGATGATAATAAATGCTCAATATCTTATTATCCACTAGCGAACTTATGCTTTAATAAGATACGTTTTAATATAATATAAATTTTAATGATATGTCAATACATTGTATATATTGCTAATCTGAAACGTGTCGTAGAATAATTTTTGCACGTAAAATCTTGCTCTTTGGCATATCATCTTCATTAATGCTTTCACCATTGATCACGTTATTGGATATTGATGAGCTTGTTAATACAAAAAATACCAATCACTTTATAAAATCTCTTTATACAGTAGATTAAAGTAGGTAAGCTTTTTGTATTTGATAATGTTCGTGGATAAGGAAGTAGTATTTTCTTCCGACCCAAAAGCTAATAATGTCATGTTGTTTTCTTTTGTCAATGTTTATATATAAACTTTCAAATTTTGTTCTTGTTGTTCCAGTTGGTAATTTAAAATGATGGTACACTTAACCCGAAAATATTGTATGAGAAATAGTTTATTTCTCATTGTTTTTCAAACCGTAATAAACCTAATATACAAATGGACTAGTCCTTTATCATTCATGCTTTATATTCGTTTAAGATATATAGAGAATAATAAAAATGTGTAGCCTAAAAATTTATAATTACATTTAAAACAGTTTGATGTGATAAATGGTGGTAGTTATCGTAGAAAGTTACTCACTCACTTTCATGGACAATTAAATTTATCTAAATTGTTGATTCGATTCGACTAAATGATAAAAGTAATTGGCTTTATCAAAGACTTTCACTGCCTCTAATCTAAACCTTATCCACTACACAGTTTTTTGGGTGTAACGTTTTTATTAATTATATTTGGTGCATCAGCGATAGAAAACCCTATCAGAACTACGGTGATTGAAAATTGAAATCAGCCATACTCAAACTTCAGACCGCGGACCAAACATACGCCATCAGGCTTCTCTGCGTCTAACCATTATAATATAAAAATCGAAAACCGATATAAAAATCTATATTTCAAAGAATATATATTTATATGATTTTTTTTTTTTTTTTTACATTATTACTATGCTAAAGTCAACTACAATATGTTGTGATCTACATAACTTTGCGAACACGTGTATGTGGCCTGAGTAAAAAAAAGAGATGAATATTTTTGGGTCTTAGATGAATTATATGGAAGTAGATGACGTCTGACTTAGTTATACTCAGTCTATTGGCCTATTCAATATTATCGACCTAACGCCATCGTCAGAACCAAGATTGCATTATAAGATGACATATGTTCATAACTCTTATTCGGAGCCGATTATCTTTTTAGATTCTTTGTTTTCCATTATTTCATGTATCTGCAAAAGTTAACCAGCTCAGTTAATAATTGCTTCATGAAATTTTCAATACTAATTTTTTTACATCTTGTTCAATTGTTTGTCTAATCATTTTAATTGGTAGTGAATTAAAACTGTTCTTTCTAAATGTTTACACAACACGGACCAATTGTTGTTAATCTCTGATGTTCTATCCCTCGTTAATTTTCCAGTAACTTAGATTTAGATAGATAAGACATCAATAAATAAATAAATAAATCATAAATGTTATCTATATGCATCTGTAGTATACAAAAGACCTTGACTAAATTCTTGGAACAGTTTTTATTGCTCCGTCACTGATTTCTTAGATGAAAAAGTTAGCTTTTTTATCAACTCACTCAATTATTACACAATTATTATAGGAAAATAACAATTTTACATTTAAAAATCTTACCGCCATTTAATCATAATTTTTAATAAATCTTATTGCTTGGTGCAACAATTTATTCAATTGCAATGTATATCTTACATAATTATGTTAGAAAAGATTTTTATTTAAAATGATTTGAAAGAAATTGCGTCTTTCAATAACTTCTACTTTTTTCCATTTAATATAAGATCAATTCATTATTATTACAGTAAGATGAACATTTTTGTCGACTGCAAAAGTATTATACACCCAGTCCTTTTTGTACGCGATACATTGGTTCCAGAAAAAGGCGCGTAAAAAATCGCGTAAAAAAATCATAACTTTCATATAATTTGATAAATTGGTTCCAAAAATTAAAGTATCGCGTAAAAAAGTAACAGAAACGTATGAAAAACCAAAATTTGCTCTTTGAAATTCGTGCAAAAAAAAAATATATGTTTTATGATCTTATATACACTTATATGAATTATTAGAGGCCGAGAAAGGTGCTATTCAACGAATTTAATAAATGAATTGTGTTTAAACAAGTTTACATACATCCCATGATTTTACGCAATTCCATTATATTTCTTTACACACCCTAAAACAAAAATTCGCATAATATCCGATACACTTGTCAACATTTGGAAAAAATGGAATACTTTACAAAATTAAGTTGTAAAAATACATATTTTTTTTTTTATTTAAAAAAATAATGAAATGTACATGCCTAGCATCATATTAAATTTCTTCTGTAAAACAAATTTGGGGAAAAAATCGCGTAAAAACTAGTGAAGCGCGTAAAAAAATGTAACGGTGCCGTCCAAATAATCGCGTATAATCGAATTCGCGTAAAAAAATCGCGTAAAAAGAGGACTGGGTGTACTACTCTCTCATTATATACTGTTGAAAATACAAGAAAAATGATATTAAATATAAAAAAATTATCATTTGAAATAAAATACAGATTGATTATTTATTTCATAAACATGGAACCCTTAGAAAAAATAATATTATTTATTACTATTATATGTGTTTGATATAACGCCAGGCAAAACTTTGAAGAAAGGAAAACTTCATTCCGCTCTTGACTGGTTTTGACACATCAAAAATATCACTTTTAAGATGTTGACTGTCACTTCTTGGTGGATGGACTTCAATGATATAGACTGTTTCATATAGAGATATATAATATTATCATACGGTGTGTAGCCGTTCGGATCCCAGTAAGGAAACCAAATTGATGATTATTGAGTAAAAGATTTGTCACTTTTAAGGTGGTATCGGTCACTTCTTGGTGGAAAAACATTAATGTCACATTTTACAGTACTATTTCCACAAATTAGTACAATCAGGGCCAATTTCGCTCAACAGTTATTGGTATTTATTTATGAATACTTCCTATGAAATAACCATCGAATCAATTATCTTTTATTCTAATTCGCGGAAAATTAAAATCTTTTATTGAGTGTTAAAACAAGCGACTTTGAGAATTACACATGCGTGGATATAGGGTAATGCAACTAAAGGGTAGGTAATTTATAAAAAAAAATGTTAGATGCCAAAGTTAGAGTATATCTGTTTTTTATTTTCACCGCATTACATTTTCACTATGTCACCACGTAATAAAAATTCGGCTCAGACCTTATTTCATTCAGATAGTATTAAAGAAATGTCGCACGAGTAACTGAAAACATGACTGAAGTACAGTTGCATTATTATGGCATTCTCACATTGCAAACAAAACCAGTTATCTGCCAAATGGACCCGCTGACCACTCACTCAGTAGCTCCTACCGAATTTGATTTACAGTACTAAAGACAATCAAATGCAGTAGCATTTTATGTCGCTTTTTGTATTTTGCTGATATCTGCCTGGTAAAATCGAAGTATTTTGTTTATAAGCCAACATTGCAGAAAAAATGTGAATTTTTAAATTGTTTTATAATTACACAGTGAAAAAAAAATAGCAATGTATTTTAGTTCTACAAAATTATTTAAAAAAAATATAGTTGATAGCTATTTCGGCTCACGCCATCGTCAGAACTATCCATAGTTCTACATATAATTCGGACGATGGCGTGAGCCGAAATAGCTATCAACTATATTTTTTTTGAATAATTTAAGAACTAAAATACATTGCTATTTTTTTTTCACCGTGTTATAATGGAGTTCTACCAAGTGAATGCCAATTCAATCAATAAAATGTTTTATTATTTTTATATAAATGAATGTTTTATATTATATTTTATATATACGAGTCAAGTGGGTGTACAAATTGCAAAGCTCTTCCGTTACAGTTTAGCTTTATATATTCCTTGTTCAAGCCACATTCATTGACATGACAATATGTTGGTACTCTCACTTATAATATTAATAATAGTTGCATAGTTTCAAATTTCATCTTTTTGCAATTTTAAATATAAAAATCAAAATAATTACTTTTATCTATTGTTGACGGTGTGAAATACTTTTGTACAACAAAAGTATTTCTTAACATATTTTCTTGCATCGGCAAGATTTTTTTATTAATATGACTATTCGTACTTTTGATTTATTCGATCAGATTTTTCCAAACTTTTTCATCGACAGAACATTTTTCAAAGTGAAACCTTGTATTGAACGGATAGACTCACTTCATTTTTTACGAAAAACTATTATTTGGGAAATCCGATATTTGTTAATTGATTTTTTCTTAATCGATTAGCTGATTTTTTGTGTAAGTTGGAACATTATTAGGCGTGTAATCATTATTACTAGCGTACTAAAAACTTTTATAATAACAGTAAAATGTAAATTACCTATTTATCATTAATCCAATAATCAAAGTCGCACAATCCTCAAAGGATGAATATTGATAATTTATAGCAAAAAATGGTTTAGTAGTGATACCATGCAAAACCTATCGATCCATTAAACAAAATCAACAAAAAATAATTTGATTTCAACACATTGCATCTTTAGTTAATATTGTATTGTTTTTTCTTTATTTAATTGCCTCTCCATTAAGAATTCTAACACGTTCGAAGTGATATATACCATTTATTCACAATTCGTCAAGACTGCAAGATAATAAACCCACAAAGCTTGAGTTGTTTGCACGTAAATTTTATATTCGTTTTTATTGCGAAGGACGAATCACAAAACTCGGACCAAGGACATAACCTTGTGACCGCTTAACTAACCACGTACATCGCCAGTCTGCCATGGTCGTAAATTTCAAAAAATACTGCTAGAGGGTTGGTCGTCCGACCGGTCCGGTAGCTAGGAGGCTTCGACGGCTGACAGGGAGGGGAAGAAGGCTGTGCATAACTGTTCAAAGGCCTCGCCGTACTGCCCGCGGCTTGTGATCTCGGGATAATACACACGCGCATTCCACTGCGAAACAACTGATAGTGTTCTTTTTGCACAAAACATCGGATTCTCTCACAGAACTATCATATCAATCCCGAGCCATGTTTTCCGCGAATTTTATATATTATTACGGCAGAATATTGCGGCACAAAATAATTATTTGTTTGGTAGTTAGTTTAAACAGTTTCAAAAGGGAACTGTACGTAATGGTAATATCTGATATAAAAATCGAGTTTTAATCTTATGTAGTTATAGTTAGCCAAAAATTTATTTGAACAAAACTATAGCTTTAAATTAATTAATTTTGTATTCTAATTGGATTGGTACTAAATGTAACACGTGTTTCGTTTCTTTGAGAAACATATTCAGACTAACTATATCGTCTACGAATATTTTTCGTTACGAAGCTAAGCTGTGAATCTCATTCTTAACGCGAAAATAAAGATTACTATGGGTCTTTTACCATGTTTTAAATAAAGTTATTATGATCAAACAACACTAGTACTAATTACATACTTATTGCCAGTGCTTAGAGCCGGAAATCCCAAAACAAAATTATGCAATTGTAGTGAGCCACCTATTCTCTTTGAAATGTTATTGACTTAACATTCGTTTTAATGCTTCTAATAAAAAAGATGTAAAAGTTATGTAATAATAGTTCATATAAGATGACTAAATGCGTAAAATTTGTTTATATTATTTAACAAAGCATTAGCATTGCAATTAAAATTTACTGTACTTACCAAATAAAATCTTCTTAAATCTTCTCGCCATGAACTTCAACGTTGGGTGTTGATTTCATCATTATGCATTCTTATGTTGTCATGCGCCAGTCTTGAACATCGATTCGTCGAGTATCAGTTCTGAAACCATCAGCATTTTGAAGATTCATGGAATTATCATTAATAAAATAACAAAAATATTTCGGTGTGTTATAATAGCGGTATAAATTTTCATATTATTAAAACACGATTACATTTAAAACATATTTATTTTGCGGAACTATTTTCGTCAATATTTATAAACAACTCCATGCGTCGCGTTTTAAGGTTGACGTTCCAGTTGCCTACAAGCATTACCTGGAGACGCCAAAATGTCCCGATTTCAAAAATAGTGCAATCTATGGTAAGAATTCCAAAAAATGGTTTTCTAACAAGAGGAATGTGTTTTGAGGAAACAGCCCTAACACTGGATTTTATATGGAATTTATATACATATATTTAATAAAAATACTATTATATAAAAAAAGATTTCATGTTTTGGTAAATAAAATAAAATACTCACATTATCTGTAGTTCATCGAAATCGAAATATGTTTACTAATTACATATTTAATTTTTGTTAGAATTTTTCCGTACATGGTATAATTATGTTATTTTTTGAATTAAAAAAAAATACTGTTGAATGGAATAATTACACTATTATTTTTAATTGCGTAGTACAAATGGAATTTTGTATTTGTTGCGCCTACCATGTATAACTTTATTGTCTCAATATAAAGCCTGAACCACCATTAAAGTTTTGATGAATCGACACAGACATGCGAAGTTATATACTGTTTCTAGAGATTTTCATCTGCTAGAAGTCATTGCGTTAATTGTCGACAGGTTACTTTGACTGTGGCCGACATTGGGCAACATCTAGATGGACTAACAAGTTCAAAAAGTCAATTTCTCACGTCAGAACTACAGGTCTTATCTCGCACGGACAACCTATGACCGATCTAACACAAATAGTACAGATTTTCTATTCGATAATTCATCTCTAGCCGAAGGGCACGGCGAAAGCGATTCGCTGCGTAATAAAATAATAATGAAGAAAGAAAAAAAGCAAACAACGTGAATGTCGACCCATAAAAACATGCAATGTTTTGATTACCGTAAATTGATATGTTATATTATAGTATGGCAACAGGTATGCCTCGTTATTGACAGGATGTGTCGAAAAAAGATGCTCATATATTACCTTTTGATCTATGGTTAATATGTAGTTCGGTGGTTTTTTTTAATGATAAGAACTAACAATAGAACTCGCGATTTAATAATTTATTTTCAACTTCTTAACTATTGCTGTCTTGTGTCAACACCGCTACTGTCAGAATACAATATCTTTGATTAACTTATAAGTAAAAGAATTTCGAAATCATTCGTTTTTATCTTATAAATTTTAAACGCTTATAACCAGGGGTGTGGAGTTAGAGTCGTAGTCGTAGTAAAAACGAGAGACACTGACTTCTTTTTCAATCACACGATTTTGAAGATTATCTCAATGAAAAGTTTGCCGGATTGGTCGGTTTATCTTTAATGTAATGCACATAGACAGAAAAGGTAGAACAGTAGGTATAATACCACTTTGTAATTTGCATTGATTCGTTTTCCATGCTGCTTTTAAATATAATTAATATCTAATTTCGATTACTGGCATTCCACGATCGTGCCACGTGACAAAACTCGGTGGAAAGTTGGGCGTTACCTTCATTCGGTTTTGGATATCGAAGATTTTAATTAATTCAGTTGGGACTTAACATAAAATTAGAATTTATTCCAGATTTCCGAACGCGTTTAGCTATCATAACCCATTTAATATGAGCTTTTCATCATTTTAGTCAAAGGATTTATAACTTTTAAAATGTTAACTGTCACTTCTAGATGGAAAGCAATGCTCTTTTAAATAACAAAAACATATTTTTGTATGCCTATTTCTACAATATATATCACGAGCGAAACCGACCCTAATCATATATATTGTGGAAGTAAATACATAAAAATGTAAGACAGTGAAAAAATAGTAATATATTTTAGTTCTATAATTTTTTTTTATAGGATATAGTCAGTAAGTATTTCGGCTCACACATCGTCAGAATTGCCAAATTATAGTTCTGACGATGGCGTGAGACGAAATAGCTATCAACTTTATATATACATTGCTATTTTTTCACCGCGTTGTAATCGAGTTCTACCAAGTAAATGCCAACTCAATCAATAAACATAAAAGTGTGTTTTTATTAATTAACACACAAGATTTATATTTATCGTGAACTCTTCCAGTTATATATTTATTGAATTTTAAATGCTTATCGCTATCGGAAAGGCAGCATATGTTTTGTATTTATTGTTTTATATATATCGCTAAATATTTTCTGCCTTTACCAAGAATTCTCATATTAGAAGAATGCAGCTGTGAAATACAAAACTAATAACACGCAATATTTCATTCTTTCGTTCTAATTGTATATGAAATTTCCGCTTTGAAATTTCGTCACAGAAACTCGAATTTATCTCGCGTTTTGAACGAACGAACTCTCTTTCCGCCTCTAAGTCTTTTTCTCTGGCTCATGTCCAAAAGCGGTAAACCGTTTTCTGGCCAACGTGTAGTTATTTTCGCTCCGCGTGTAGGTCTCGCCCCACCCAATTATTATATCCCTTCGTTCACGATTCGGAATTTTCGTGAGAACGCAATTGGAAAATAAACGGCCATCTTGAACCAGTGCGCGCCAAATCGACTGGGACCAAATCTACGCAACCTTGGTCTACCGATTTTCAAAAAATCACTTGCGAAGCCTGTTTTACGCATTCCTTTTCAATTTCAACAGAGATAATTGCGATAAGCTAATTATGAAGTATCTAAACAATACTCTAATAGCTGACAACCAACTCATGTGAATTTTTACTGTGCTTGCCTTATAAATTATATTACTTCATACCTGAAATACTCAATTAAATTCCTAATAGGTCTAAAACTACTACTATGATTTTTCAAATGTATCGTAATTAAATTTGAATTGTTACAATTTTGTACGATTCCACATGTTTTGTCACTAACGACCCGGGTTTCGCCTTTCGGCATCTTCAGGCATTCAGAGTCAGTTCTGTTGCATCCGTGCGATATAATGCCTGAAGATGCCGAAAGGCGAAACCCGGGTCGTTAGTGACAAAACATGTGGAATCGTGCAAAATTGTAACAATTCAAATTTAATATTGAAATTCCATCAAGCACCTTCAGTCGATATCAATTTGTATCGTAATTATTTTAACAAAATTTATTTAATTATTGTAAAAACCACTTTCAAGAATGACTCATTAACAAGATTAATCGTTAATGAAAATTATCACAAGCAATTGTGTTAATTATTATTAGATTAACAGTATTAAATTTGTTTTAGCTGCCATTTAGTGCTTGCCTTGGGGTCTGTGTTTTTGTGTAATTAATACCTTTGGTATATAGATGATGCTAACTGTTTGTTGTACTTTAGTTTTGATGCATCCGCGTGATGGAATGCCTGAAGATCTCTAAAGGCGAAACCCGTGTCGTTAGTGAGAAAACATGTGGAATCGTACAAAGATGTAACAATTCAATTTTGATGTTAAAATTCCATCAAGCACCTTTAGTCGATATCATAAAATAGATTTAATTTATAAGAATTAATTCGTAAGAACAGCTCTCTTTTTTAATGTTCACATATTGTGAAACATTTATAAAAAATAAAACATTCCGATTCAATCAATCTAAGACTTCTTCCAGGGCGTCTAAAAATGTACATGCATATTTTTTGTATTGATTTGGAAGCCGCAGAGTGAATATTTTAGACGATTCAAATATTATTCAGTCATATTAAATTATAGAATCTCTGCTTGTTTATTGAACAGCGTTTTCTTTCCTCAATTCGGTCATAACTTAAAGAAACTACTTGCCATTTTACTTTCGAGTTTTACATATTTGCAAACCTTTCATTCACTACAGAAACTTAAATGGTAAATTGCAGAAAATACGTAAAATTTAAAAAATACCCATGGTTTCGACCTTAATTTTGTGTCGAATATTAAATCAGCCAATAAAAATGTATCGACATTCTGACACAGTTGAAAGTTAGCCTTGCATGACTACTGCGAACTAATCCGTTATCATAACAATTATAAAAGCGATAGAATTTGCGAGTAAACGTAAGCAATAATAAGCCTTCACGCTATAATACATCATGTAAATCTAATTTTTTGACAGCCGATTTCATGGACTTTGATTTTTCAAATGTTTATTTCATTGCAATATTCAACGAGAAAATATTTTTTCGCAATATTTTAAGTCGTGAAAGTAACCCATAACAAAATGATACATCTCTGCGAGTACTTAAATGTAGAAATTCCATTCGCATTCCATCACGTCAATGATTGGGCGATAGATAAAAAAATCATATACAATATCTTAATAAGTAGAGAAAGTGAATGAAAATATTGTGAACATTGCACGATCTACCTATAATAACCAAACCAGAATGCAGTTGCGAAAAAATACATACATACGTGGTGTATCAAAAACTAAATTTTTTACTAGCTGTACCCGCAAGATAGTATGCAAACAATTATTTTATTCTTTGCTCTGTGCATATTTTTTCCTTGTATTTATTTATTGAAACTCTTTATCTACATACCAACTGCTTTGCGGGTTTTTAGTATTCTCCCTAATTATTTATATAATTTAAAGGGTGCTTACAAAAAAATGTATCCTTTTTTCGCATTTCTTCGAGTGTAAGTGCTTTAACTGAAAATTTTGTCAGCTAAAGACTTTGAAAAGAAAAAGCAATTAAAAATGTACCTTACGAATTCTGATTATATTTTATAATTTTTGATCGAATCTGCAATCGTTTCGCCTGTAGTAAAATGTCTTCACTACCCCATATTTGTAAAGTGCTCGTTCCACTCCAAACATCTTCGATCTATTTATCATCTTTTCTACTTATATATTCTAAATATTTAACTTTAGACCCAACACATCTCGATCTTTAAGGAAATAAGCTTCACACCGTCATAAAAATCAATGCATTCTCCTTCATCGTATATTCCATATAGAAGTCATATGGTCAAAACTAACTGGTTTATTATTTACTTATAACTGAAAGTTCCCTTGGTTCTTCGGACAATATTAAAATATGCCTATAGCACGTATTAATATTGCTTAAAATCTGAATATCAATATCTATATATATATATATATATTAATTGTGTTACTAAGATATCATTCCGATAAGCAGCCAAAATATTTCTAAAATCTAAACTATACTACAATTGTCTACAATAGACTTATCATTATTAGAATATTATCGTTTATGTATGTACCTAGAATTTGAAAGGTTTCAACTTTTGCTCTCAATGATACAAGATGCAGAAATTTCAATCGCCGTATACAAGAGCTTTCTCTTGCAATGTTTTGACATTTTCGAATTCATTTCAGCAAAACTTTTACTATATTCCGTGAAGGTTTGAAATCTCACGCGTTTGAATCTCTGTTCGTGCACTACGAATTACCTTTGAACCTGCTGCAGTCCAACAAATGAATATCGATCGGCCATTCAATTCATATTTCTAGCTACCGGTATTTTTTTGAAGTCATTAGGTTCATTTCTTTAACCCCATTGCTGACTTGGATCAATTCATAGTTCGATAATACTTTTACGACTTTCCTCACGCTTTTTTATTCTTTACTATCACCTCGAAATTAGTTCCTGATTCCGCCTTAAATTTTATATAATATTTGTCGGTCTGTTATACAAAATTTTATTCAAGTTTATTTTACAGATAAAGAGATAAGGAAAAGACAATCTGGAGTTTTATTGCGGTGCGATTGAAACAATGTATTTATAGACCATTCAGATCGAATTTATTTATATTATATAAACAGTATTCATATTCTTATACAGAAGTCTAACCAAATTTGTAGCTATTCAATCAAATTCTCGTGTATAAGTTTGTTTAGTCATTTCTCACAATATCAAAGAGAAACCATTCTATGAATAAATCTGCCCGACTGTTATATCTGTAATAATAGTGATGCATCGTGTGTTTGATGTAAGCATATCTTATTTTTTTTCTTTCTTTATTGCAGGTAAGTCACCATGAAATGGATTTTACGTGTGTTAACTAACACTGAGGCGTTACAGCTAAGATACCGAGACAGCCTAGAAACTTGTATAGTAAGTGCACTATCATTATTGTGTTATGTTAGTAAATTTCGTATTGTATTTGCGAAAACTCTTCAGAAATTCATTTAGCATCATCAGATTCTAACTATCTATGTCTTAGATTCTCAACAGTTGACGTAACATTGATCAATAAACAAAAATAATTTGAAAAAGTTATATTTTATTTTACAATTTATTACTGAAATTCAGTCCAGAACATACAACAAAATCGAATGAAAATGTGCTACAATTTTTAATTTTGTTTTAATAAACAGTATTATTTTTTCTTACTGTTATGTTGAGCTTTGCTTCGTGGTGTCACTGGATCTATTTCAGTCCGTAAGCTTCTGATACTAAATTGAATCAAGTCGTGCATTTCCAGATTAGGTTTTAGTTTGAGGTTATGGCGGTAAAAGCTTTCACGCCACCAATCATTAGTGGTCACATAAACTCTTCTCGGTAGCAAACTTTATGGAAAACTTCAAGAATTAGTGTCATTGGTATTTAAGTTAAACTGGGTTACTTTTAATCTTGAGGTCTTAATTTAACCCATTTTAACTTATTATATATATAAATATCCAATGGTAGACCGAAGCGTACCCTTACTTAAAGAAAATAATATTCTTACCATAGTGCAATTTCTGTATCTTGTTTAAATATAGTATGTTCATATCGACTTTTTTCAATACCTTTTATACTATCCTGTCTGAATGTAGGTAAATACATATAATGAAAGCTCACCGCAACCATTAACAAGACGTCTTTACATTGAACATAATAAATAACGCATGAATAAACTTATTATTTGATATATTATATTATATTACATAGTAAGTTCATTCACGCGTCAATTAATTTCCTATTTCTTTTGTTTACTTGAAATTTAACGAACACTTTTGAATGTTTTCATTTATTCAATTGCCAAACATTGTTATTTAATAATTTTGATTATAATGTATGAAAAATTTGGCCCAAAAATGGTAAAACGCAACTTGAGGGCATTTATCGTTCATTATCACATTATGGTCTGTAAAGTTTTACGTATTAAAAGGCATTTTATTATCCATTATACAGATGAGATGATTCGTGAGAACTATTCACGTTCGTTTATACTTAAATTTATTTAAAAACTTTGCCACTTAACCGTTAATGACCCTTCAAGGGTATGGATGAGAAATTCGTTTAATTACACCTGATATTCCAGAGGTCTTCTACTGGTAATTCTATGAAATGTTTTTCGTCTACGCATTCTCAATTCTTATTTGAGATACGAGTAATTGGATAGTTTGAATGCTTTCGTAAGAAGAATCATTCTAACCCATAAAAAGTATGTTAACTAATACTCTAAAACAAACTGTATAAAAAAATAAAAATGTAGTGTTTCATAACTGCGTATTATAAAAGTATTAGAAACATATAACCGTCAATGTATGGATGTATGTAAAGATTCATTACTGTATAAAAAACCTTTAACAGTTGGCCTAGTGTAAAAAAATATTACAACACAAAATTAAACGTATGTGCGAATCTATGAATAGTTGTGTACGAGAAACACAGAATACATTAGGTTAGGAGAACATGAATTTTGTAGTATGTATTATTCATGGTCCGTTGACCTTATCGGTCCGGGTCCCCCAGTTCGCTGTCCCACTGACTCGACAGTCGTGGCTCTAGAGAAAATATACGCTCCTTGATTATATCGTTTCTGCCTACACAATGTACAAATAAGGAAATACCCCTTGAAAGCTACACGACAATTGTAAATAGAGTAAGACAATGAAGATATGTACCATTAATGTATACAACGTCCTTGTTTGAACCTTTCCAAAACACTGAAAAGATAACAGATTATATTACTTCTAAAATTCAAACCAAAATAATTTACGTGGCTCAAATAAATTGGAACTGGAAATAAATGATCTGAAAACTATAATTAATACATTTGTAGGATCTATGTTAAGTTATAATTAGATTTACTATTCACTTTTAAGGTGCTGTTAATTGTCACTTCATGATGGAAAGGCTTGATATAATTTTTTACACATTTTCAATACTTACTTCCACAGTAAATTTTATGATCAGGACAGATTTCGCTCGCTTGCTCGATGCTTATGATAATAATCACGATGTTTTTATTATTCACTTTTAAGGTGTTAACTGTCACTTCTTGATGGAAAGGCATTATATTTTAAATAATAAAACACATTTTTTTAGTACTTATTTCCACAATATATTTTTTTTGATCAGGACCGGTTTCGCTCATCGCGAGCATTATCAACTGATAGGAATTTTTATTATTAAAAATAAAAATAAAATAGCAATGTATTTTAGTTCTACATTTTTTTTTCACTGTGTTATAATGGATTGTACCAAGTGGATGCCAATTCAATCAATAAATAGATATGCTATTATAGAATTATCAAATGCGAGAAAGTCGATATGTAAATTTAAATATTAACCGTTTCAAGATATGTCCAAAAATATATTTGTAAACCATAACTGATCATGTTAGTGGAATAATTTGAGACCAGTTGTTATAACGTGTATTTAAAGCATTATGCAAAATCGACGTGAGTCAATATTTTACTGTAACGTTGTTTTAACAATCACTCTTGCTGTAATTTGTAATATTTTGCATTATCTCATGGTGATTAGGTGCCTATATAAATTATTATTGTGCGACGGTGTACTGTAGCAGGTGCAAAGCAGCCGAGGTTTACTTTACTGTTAGCTTCTGTAATAATTGGTAATTCGTGATCTTCAAATGAAATTCAGTATTTTTCGCAAATTATTCATACGTCCACGCTTCGCTTTTTTTAATTAATAAAATAAGCATTTAACGACGAATCTAGAAGCATACCACAATTGTTTTTATTCAATATTTTGTATGTTAAAAGCATGGCCGTTTTCAATTTTGACAAAAGTTTTTTTTTGATGTCCATGAAAGTGCCTATATTGACAGAAATTCAGACAGATCAGGTAATGGTGTGAAGTCAGTTTATAATTCGTGATTATCAAAATTATTGCATTACGTTTTTCCTTGCAGAAAACTACAATTTCCTTTTGGTCAACAACGAACTGATATGGGATAAAATAGTGCATCCATATAATCTCTTAACTAAAAGCTAACATAAATCTACTAATCAATAAAATATCTTGACTATTGATTGAATTGGCATTCACTTGGTAGAACTCCATTATAACACGGTGAAAAAATAGCAATGTATTTTATAAATTTTGTAGAACTAAAATACATTGCTATTTTTTCACCGTGAAATATCTGGACCCCTTTTTTCTTCTATATTAAACTATGGCAAAGCTAAATTGTGTATCAATTTAAATTGATTAATTCTAACTTAAATACGATCAGATATTTTACACTGCAAATTTAAAATCAGTAGTTGTCGCTTGTATAATATCATAATTTCTCTAATTCAATCGTATTCCATATTAGAGCTTAACATTATCTCATCGTTATCCATTCATATTTGAAGAATTTTAATCCACAATGAAACCCAGTAGATTTTTTTAGTGTTTCTAAATGCTAGAATCTTATTTAAACTGAACGTATTTTTTAGTTGTCTTGTCAAAGAATAAAGCACATGTCTTTGACATCTCGATTGGTGCCGTAAATCTCTTGAACTATAGCAATTAGCTCGTCCAGGATGAGCGGTGATTTGTCTTGTTAATGTATCGGCACAGCGAACAGATCGTCTGTTTTGTTTCATACATCGAGACCTATACAGATGCCAGTTACTCATCAACTTCAACATTTAATTGTTGTTTATAATGAACGATATCCGTTAGTAAACATTAGCTGTTTCAGAAGCTACAACCAAATAGAAAAAATATATTTGTATTGGTATAATATAAAAATTGTAATGAGACAACTGCATCGTGTAAGTGAAGCTTGCACCGTTATTTTAAGATACACAGTTGATTTGGACTGCAATTTGTTTTGTTTTTACTTAATTCCGTGATAACGTGAGTAAACTAAAAACTTTTTTCTTTCTATAGTATTTGTCAGTTGCGTGACAAAATTATTCATATTTCTCATGGCTTGTAATCTGTATAAGGAATTTTATGTATTTTTGTCGTACGCATTTTCCATCTGCCGATGATGGTGGATATTATTTCGTAGCAGGCGGATAATCACGCGAGAAAAGAAGACCACCTTGTTGAAGTGGTCTGAAGTGAAGCACTCGTGTTAGTTTGAGTATTTTACCTACACGTGTACACGTGCATTGTGCAAATTGCGCCGATTAACTTACAGCGAGGCATACGAAATGTGTCGAGACATTGATTGAAACATTTTAACCTATACGAAATAACCTTTAATCTTCACTATGGCCAAATTGGTTTCTATGAATCGTAACTTTCTAACTCTATAGAAAAATCGATTGAATTATTTTTCTCAGTTTTCAATCGAAAACTGAATATGATGGCTGCTATTTGACCTACACTAAAAGCTTTATAATTTTGTCTAATATTGACGAGACTTGACATAGGCTTGAGTCTTTTTTTAACGATAGTTTTATAGACATAGGTGGATGTCTAGAATTCCCTCTCACCCAAAAGATCCCTGTAAACGGAGGTTAGCTTAAATTGGTTAGTTAGAGGTTAGCATTAAGGCAATCAATATTCTTTTCTTTGCCATATTTCGCATATTACTAACCTCATAGTAAAAACAAAGATAGAGCTAGTGAGTTGCAAGCATTTCTCATAGAAAAAAGTTTTTTTTTAAGTTCGTCTTTTTGGACGCCATATGATCCACATTAGGCTTGGACATGGATTATAGGAAATGCTTTTTAATCAAAAATCTAATAAAAAAAAACTTAAAATGTAGAATGATATTTTTTTCCTAGATAAGCTTTCGTGAATTATGTTATAATTACATATAAATTAAAGAGCCTGTTTAGTTTAATTACGTAGATATTTAGCTGTAGTATTCCTTTTAGTTTAACACGGTGAAAAAATAGCAATCTACAAATTTTCTTATATTATATAGTTGATTGCTATTTCGGCTCATGCCATCGTCATTGTTCTGACGATGGCGTGAACCGAAATTTGCTATCAACTATATCTTACAAAAAAAGTTTAGATTGCTATTTTTTCACCGTGTTATAATGGAGTTCTACCAATTCATTTAATATACCTTTTTACCTTATAGCTTCATTTTATTCCGTGGCGATAAATGACAACTCAAGTAAAAGGATCGTTTGTAGCAATAAAAATAACATTGTGATAAAAAACCATCACGTTTCTGATGTTTATTGGAAAATCTCCGCTAATCCAGTTGGCATCTCTTAATCGTCAGAAGGTAACGTAAATAATGTGGAGCATCGTTTGTAGGTTTTTTCAGGTATGTTACAAACGCTAGCAAACGCCATATTGTCGGCGTAAATGTTACCCGAGACGACTTCTTGGCGCTATACGTTTTAATTATATTTACCGCTTGCCTCGCTTCACTCCAAATGGCTTTTTCAATCCACGTTTCGGTTTCAAATACCCACTCATTCTTCACGATCTTGAACACTGATTCCTTACCTAATTGTTCGTATGATTGTTACTAAACAAGCGTACCTTTGGCATTGTCACAGTTTATAAAAATTCAGAATGCTGCACCTTTCTCTAAATATTTCCTATCTATTGTTATTACCTGAATTTTTCAGAATATAACAGGTTCTGTGGGAAAAACCTGTAGAATCTATATACGTTACCAAATAAATATAAACAATACATCATATAAATACTTCTAAAGATATCAGCTACTAAACCTATCCTAACCTGAAAAAGTTCTGGGGATGTTTTGTTTTTCTTCTGTTTTCGTAATAAAAGGTTTTCTGTATTTCGCCTATATGCTTTCACACTTACAACTACGAGTACTGCATATATTTTTATTTTCTTATAGCATGCTTGAAACCCAAATGATATTTGTTCGTTGACAAACCGCTCATAAAATATTTGCTCTCCCTTCTCTAAATGTTTGTTTATTTTATCTCATTTTCATCTTACACGATAAGCATGGAAAATATTATGTATATAACTTTAACAGATAACAGTGGAATAGACATGATAATCATGATAATAATTTCTTTTCGTAAATATTAAACATCAAAAAAATAAGTTTGGTTTACACATCACATACGTGATGATTTTGAATAAATTTCACTTTTCACTACGTCAAATCGTCTATCTATTTTTGAAAATTAGCCGATATTAAACTGACTGTAATTGATCCACAATATAAAGCACGTATCTTTTGTGTATATTTTATAGAAAAAAGTAACAGACTCAACCCTTTATTATGTTTATTTTATTTTTCAACGTTTCATAGATTCTTTTTCGTTTGTTGTATTCTACAGACAAGCTCGAATTATTTTTTTTCATTTTAATGCAAGATAAATTCACATAGTTGTGTGTGACTCAGCTCACGTGAAATCATTAGCCAGTACGCGTTAAAATCAATGCAGATATAAGTTTTATAAAATATTTTCTTCTAGCGTAGACGGCTTAAGATTAGATAGGCTTTTTATTAGGACCAGTTTCGCTCATCGTGAATATTATCAGAACCTGCGAAACATAATGATTCGTTCGCAAGTCAACTATTTTTTTTTCATATGAAAATTTGATTGTGTAAAATATGATTTTCACCAATATACCAGTGAAACTTCTGTAGTCGTCTTTATTCGATTTTATTTTATTCCATTCTTCATCCGAGTCATTAAGTTTCCAAGCAAGTGAAAAATATTATTTCATCGTGTAATAATGATTCACGGTTATAAATGACCATTTGTGTATTTTTATGAGGTATTACGATAGCGGTTGTTTGTTTTGGATGTTTTAATTAGCAGAATTTAATTACTCTTAGTTTTAATGAAATATTTTCATAATAAAGCCATTTTCACCTCAATAAACTATTTAAGTCGAGATGGTATATTTCAATAAAACGCTACATACAATAAATTGAAATTTCCATTTTTTTTTAAATACTATACTGTATGTTAAATTTTAAATACAATATTTTCAATAACAATCTGGTTTTAATTGAAAACATTTAATTTTAACGAACACAAAAGATATACGAAATGTATTATATAATTCGGAGCATGTACTTGTTAAATAAGATCCAATTTTTAAAATCCGACTTTAAAGTCCCAAGGGAAAGTCGCAATTCATTTCTTTTAATTCTATAATTACACTGTTTTTTTCAACTCCTACCCGCTAATATACGAATTTGAATGATGTATTAGAACCGAAGCTACAAATGAAAAAATAATTTATAAAATTGTACATTTAAGATTTGTATAATTTCATAGAAAAAGAACGTTTAATCAGTGACACTAGCAAATGTATTCTATGCCAGTATCAAGAAGTGTTATGTTAACTTGCCGTTACTTTTTTATACTAAATAACATATGAATCAAAATATTTCAATAATTATCCCATAATATTAAACACTAGTTCTAGGATTTTATATTATTAAGATCGGGACCCGTTTCGCAGCATTATCGATAGATATAATCCGCAAATAACCTAAAATAGTCTTCAAAATTGTGTTTCATTACTGCCTTTCCACCGATTAGTGACGCATGTTAGTGATGAATTAATATACTTATTAGATTTCGTAAACCTGTTTTTTTTGAATAGTCAGGCAACTATCGGTACAAAAAGTCCTCATATAAGCAAATATATATATTTTTAGCAGTGATTATATAATGAGCATTTATTCAATTTTAAGTCAATAATTTATTACCGCATAAATTAAACTGTAGTATAATTTAATTTGCTACATAGATAACAACAACAACTTAAGCACGAAACACAACCTTTCGAATAAGTGAACATTATCCGATGTGTGTCACTGTAGCCCATAGACAAGCATACTACACTGTAGCCGAGATATGTAAAACAATAGAGAACGCATGAGATGTTTCTTTCGATAACTGAATAGACTAATTGGACTGGTTTCAAACATGCATTCAGTTAATTAACATTGCAATGGTAACTTGGTTTAGTACCAGGTAAATTGATCTCGCTGCAGACGGTAAGTAACTGATATCGAGAGTACAAATTACAGTACTTGAATACTTGCTGTGGACTCGGTGTCCTTGTTTTATTTTACGAGATATATTTTCAGTTGTAGCTGAACGCATTATCAATTTACTTCAATAAAATCGATCTCTCTTATTCCCTCAAGGCATTGCAATAATAGTTTTAAATATTACTGTACTTTTTTGAAATACTACCAACTTTAGTTTTAACGATAAAAATTCCGATGCCTTTTTCTATTGCAAATTCATTATTACAAAGCTATTTCGGCTTCCATCATCGTCATAACTGTGATTAAATTTATACTAAAATTTATATGCTGCGTCAGAAGAAGTAAGCCCCCAATTTTAGCAACGATAATAGCATGTGCTTAATTTAAATATATATTTTTTTGTCTTAAGGGTTGTATTAAGAAATAAAAAAAATCCTACTGGCAACAAGAATACTAACAACAAGAATTAGTTTTTACAATAAATGCATTGAAATTTAGTATGTATGTATAATTACGTGCATTACTTTGAATGGTTTAAGCAGGGGTGATGGATTAATATTATATGAATGTTCAATAAATACATTTTGTCAAGTCTTCCACTCGTGATTTGACCAAACACTGCTACATTAGAATTGTGCATAGATAAAAAGTCTAAACAAAAATATGTACATATAGAGTCTATTTAACACCGAAGATGTAAACAATATATTTATTAAGTTTTTGGATCCAATGGCGGTACTGTAATAACTCCGCTGGTTACCAAACTTTAGCACTGACTACAGCTGTTTGAATGTACGAAATATTACCGTCTCCGTTTATGTTTAAGTTTGAACGAAGACTGGTTTAAAGGTTATATAAAAGATTTGTTGAGGTCCTCCATTAAGAAAGAATCCATAAGGTTGACTCAACTACATATAAAAAGCAGCTTGTTTCGAATACATTTAAAATTTATCCTATTTTGGGTGACGAATTCGATAATGAAGGTGGTCAAAAATGACACCACGATTTACCGTCCCTGGCTGAGAGCTTTAATGCGTTATTTATTTATAAAGTGCATTGCATGTGTCATTATTTGTATATTTATTTTGATTCAGAATAATGGATAGTAATATTGTAATTGCGAAATGAATTGTAGCTTTGTTTACTCGAGGAGAAGGAACAGATTGTTTTGTCGTCGTGACCGCCTTCCCTCGTCATCACCAACTAGATTTCTTGCCTTCAAGGTGACGAACATTTCGCATTTTTCCCACGGCGCTGCTATTTCAACGCTTACGATATTTCAATAATAATCACAATAAATGCACGGAATGTGCGAAAAAAACTAAACAAAGCATTCTTGCCGACATTTTCATTTCGTCAAGATTCTTAATTTGAATTTAGTATCTCGTTATAATTTCCCCTCGAAAATAGTTTATTAGAATAAAGTTTTTTGAAGACATTTTTTTGTTGAATCATAGAACATCATAGAAGCCAAAGGAAAGAATTAAAGGCTTAGCAAGATTCGCAGAAAGAAATATGGAATTTAATTATTTTATTATATAATAATAATCTCATAATCAAAAAAAAAATGAATTTAAAATCAATTAGAGTAATTTCCTACATTGCGTCGTTAGATTTGATACTAATAACACATTAAACATATTTTCTTGTTGGCCTGTAGTAAAAATGGCTTAATTTTTTTTCCATAATATTTATTGTAGAAATTCAAACATTGTTTAACTCTGGTTACTACTCTGGTGTGAGAGTAATCCGATACATTAAATATGACATCTTTATGGAAAATGTTTCAGATAAATTTACAATTGTCTGTTATGTATAGTTTTAGGAATACAACAAGCTTATTTTAGAATGACAGCATTTTTTACATAGTAACCACAAAATACCGTCTACCAGTGGATTAAAATTTGATAATTATTTGCTTTTCACTTTTGTTTTGGTAACCATCTCAAGAGAGAGTAAGAGTGAGTCATGGACGTATCTTATTTAATTTCTAAATTGTGGTGCAGTATATTGATTACATATTTGCGAATTTACCATCCGTATACCTTATAATTATTAATTTTGTTTTTCTCATACACGAATGCCAGCTATGTGCGCCAGACCACTCGTTAAAGAAACACGTATAAACTGCAGAAACTTTTTATAAAAAAAGATAAAAATGAAAGTTAACTCGGTTACTAATTCATGAACGCCTATTCTTCACAATTATTATTTCATTCATTTGTAAACAAAAAATAATTTTCTTATACCATTGTTGCCGCATAATAAAAGAACATATTTTATTAAAGATTTGGCCGTGATTTACCAGGATTAAGCCCGTTGATTAAGGGGAACTGGTACTGATTTGAGATTTTAATGTCTAAGTGACATAAGTTTAGGCAAGTTATGGCTTCCTTACACGTTGACTGCGGAATAAATTCTTACCGCGTGCACACGTACTTTGGAAACACATTTTATTATGATATGCTACATTCATATAAGATGGCTTGTAGCAATCACTTAATACGCAATATTTGGCATCATTCAAACATAACCGAGTAACCGTTGATGCGATAGACGCTTGATCAGCGTTTTTTAATATATTTTCAGCATATAACTTGTTAACTAATGTCAGTTAGATTTTAGAAAAACAAATGCATGTAGCCCGTAATTGTTTCAAAATAGCTTAAATATTTTTTTACTGTTACAATGTTTACAATTTTATACTCGTTCTATCAAAAGGATTTATGTAAAATTAGTATACAAATTTAATTTTGGGCCATTAAGGGCCAGACGAATTTGCGACCTTGAAAAAAATGTTTTACACCACATTCGTTTTTCTTAAATACATACTAAATTCGGTAAATAAATCACTAGTTTTTTTTTGTCTTCATTATTTCAAGTATTTTCTATTTAATATTTTGATTCCGTCTTAAAACATCGAAAAAAAATTGTTACCTCCTGTAAAATTGTTTATGTTTGGTTAAATGCTTTGGCAATATGAAAATAATATGTCAACTTTTGAAAAATGATGTTGAATTAAAATATTAATTAGGCTAAAGAAAATGATTTTAAATCTTTTTATTCATTTCATTGCTTTGTAAAATAATATAACTGTATCCCGAAAACGTTAACTTCTGTTTCATATCAGTATTATGTACGCTCATATCTCGGGGCTGTTTATTACCCGCCCGAACAAGTTATCAATGCGGAAAATACTTGCATAACTGTTCTCTTTACCTCACACAATATTTCGTGCGGCACTGGGTCACATTTGTAATATGCTGTGACCATGCACTATATATTGATATTATTTGCAGATATCGGTATAAATAGCACAAAAAATGAACACAGCGAATTCATATTAACTTTGAGGATACTTTCAAAAAATCCAGGTAAAATGATCCATAGTTCATTAAATTAAAAATATAGTTAGAAAGGTTAGTTGATAGCTATTTCATCTATATTTTCATTTATATTGCATATAAATTGTTGTCCGTGTTGAGGGTGTTATAAAATATAAATAAAAGAAATTCATTGTAACAATGTTCGACAACGATCGTAATTATTTTCATTTGAAGTTCGTTGGCAATATTTTATATATTGTAAATAGTTTTATTTTTTAATTTTAAATACTTAGAACACTTCTAAAACCTCATTTTACCTTCTTATATCAAATAATCATTTTTTTTATTTGCTATCGAATTCGAAAGCAATCGAAATATATATGTAAATATCATCAATAAAGAAAAAAACAATGTTGCCTCTTAATTAAAATAGACAGCGGTCACACTATGTGATTGTGAATATAATAATTTTGACGTGAGTGTAGTGCAAAATGCAATCATGTACTAAAGAACTTTTTAAAACTCGTGCGCATCAAATATATTTTTTTTGTACTGAGGATGTGGTAGTTATTGCCCATAACCAATCGGTGGAATGTTGAATTCGAATCGATGAACGTATATGAAATTTATTTTGGGGGTAGAAATGGCTGTCAAATCTGTGATTTTTTTTTTATTGTGTTCTTGTACAAAATAAAATATTAAACATTTTTTTGAATACACGTTCGTTCACATTTAATATTTATTTATCGACACACATTATGTATTATAACTTTGTTATAAATTATAATTGTAACATCAATTGTTAAAAAATACCAAACAATAGAATAATTTGTTTTTCTCCCATCAATATAAAACACCAAATTGATTTGACATTGGTATGCCATTGGTCGGACATTCCTAAAACATTAAATAAAAAAATACCCTGCTTAAAGTTAATGGTATAGCCACACTATATACGAAACATTCCATTTTCAAACTTCTGCCACATTCGATTTGACCATTTCACCTTGCCTTAGTAGGAAGTAATTTTACGATCAGCTTTTTTTTAGCAAACGTATCGGCCGAATATTAATTGCGCTTAACATCTTTATCTGTTTAATTATATTTGTACAATAAATTCACGTTATATTTTTAACTATTGAAGATTTTTAACGCGTCTCAATTAACGTATCAATGTTGATATCCAAAGCAAATATCAGTGATTGATACTTGACCAGCAAGACTTAAAACATTGCAAAAAATACTGGTGCGTGACCTGACTTAAAAAGGTGAATTATATATGAGCGGTATCAAAATCGTTTTTTTATATAAATAAGATAACTGCCGTTAGTTATAACGTATTTGTTACTGCCTCTTTTTATTTTAAGTTTATGATAAAGTGTGTATTATGTTACCTACTTTTTTATAAGATTTAGCGAAACATTTGTGGGTTACAATGATCTCACGGTGTTTCTTATAATAATATGTATTATTTATATATAAATATTATATACTTCTATAACTGCCCGATCAAGATTCCTGAGCTTTCGTGTTACACAATTACGGGATATCGGGTATTTATACCGTATTATAAATACAAACGTAAGAATTAATCAGTAGACATCAAAACAAAGGATTCTTAAAGAACAAACTAATATATTGTTTAGCTCATTAATTAAACCGCTCCACGGGGGGGAAAGTGCTTATTTGCTTCCGTAATTGATCATTTCCGTGCCACATGTAAACTTTGTTTATGTTACAAATACATGTTTGTTAAACATGTTTAGTTTCTTGTTTATTGATTGAATTGGCATTCACTTGGTAGAACTCCATTATAACACGGTGAAAAAATAGCATTGTATTTTAGTTCTACAGGATTTTATAGAACTAAAATACATTGCTATGTTTAGTTCCATTTACAATTTTTTAAAAATTCAGTTTTATTGCGAGAAAGAAACAAGCTAGGCCGTTAAAACAGGAGAGAAGATGTATTGTGTACCTTTCCTACACAGCTATATATAGATAAAAAAATGTTAGTTTAAGCATAGTTCTGACGATGGCGTGAGCCGAAATAGCTATTGACAAAAAAAAAATTAAATAAATTTTGTAGAACTTAAATACATTTCTATTTTTTTCACCGTGTTATAATGGAGCTCTATCAAGTGAATACCAATTCAATCAATACAGTAAGCATTAATTTTTAATCAGATAACGACCAATCTTTTCAATCTATGTCAATTTTGAAAACACGACATTAGCCGTGGATAATTGCCTTTTTTTCTAACCAGTCTACCAATGCTTAACAGTATTGCTTTGGATGTCGACATATTCCACGTGGTCGAGAGTAATTTCAGACGAATAATATTATTTAATGTAAAAATTAATTTCACCTGAGATGCTTGGTTAACTTCTTCGTTATCCTTATTATTATTTCTTATGCTACTTTTTTAATGCTTTTCTACATTGCAACTAAAACGTATAATATATATTTTTGTAACGTAATCGATACGAACACGGCGAAAAAAAATAGCAATGTATTTTAGTTAGCTATCAACTATATTTGAAAAAAAAAATTTTTTGGAGTTCTACCAAGTGAATATCAATTCAATCAATAAAGTAATAGATACGTACCTCGTGAATAAATTAATGCGTATGCGTCATTAGTATTTATTTTTTTAGCCAATGTGTATTTCCATTTCATTTTCAAATTGATGTTAAACGACTGGGTTACAATAAATTCGTATGAAATAATTTTCATTAAGATCGATTATACGAGAGTACATCAATTGCACATATGACCGGATATAGTTGCAAAAAAGTCGCTCTACAATATTACAAACGTGTTGCAATAATAGTGTAATATATATACTGATTTTTATTTGTTATGTAATATCATCTATTACTTCAGTTGGTTCATCATTTTAATATTCAATTTATAATCTCTGCGTGGGTTCATTCCTTGAATTGGCTGTCACGCAAAACAACGCCAGTCCACTATTGTCTTTAGCCCATTCATTCGATCATCGCAAAAAGTGGTCAGGCAGCCTATTGCGAGGACATACGCGTGCGAAGCTGTCCGCACCCTTCGTGCCCCTCCCGGGTGCCTGGCTTGCGAACTGGAGTGAACCGTTACGTCGGTGGTTGTTGAATAATATATTACGTACCTCCAGAATTGGCATTCCATTTCCATCCATGGCCACTGTTATCAACGATATCTATACAGTACTTGTCTTTTTCCCCCAAATATATTTATAAATTGCAACATTGTTTGATTTTACTTTTACAATAATTTTTACTACTGCCGTACAGAAATGAGTGGCTTCAGATATCAAATATTAAATTAATTTTTTTATGCCACTAACGACCTGGGTTTCGCATTTAGGCATCTTCAAGCATTCTATCACACGGATGCAACAGAACTAAAAAAAAATGATATTGAAATTTCATCAACCACCTTCAGTCGATATCATAAATTGTATCAAATACTATTTTTTCCTTGAAGCTAATACCTTTGGTATAAAGACGATGCTGATAGTTTATTGTACGTCAGTTCTGTTGCATCCGTGTGATAGAATGCCTGAAGATGCCGAAAGGCGAAACCTGGGTCGTTAGTGACAAAACATGTGGAATCGTACAAAGTTGTAGCAATTCAAATTTGATATTGAAATTCCATCAACTTCAGTCGATATCATATATTACATAAAATATGTATTGAATCCGTTGCATAAAGAGAGTGACTTCACAGGAGAGCCGTTTTTGTTTTTTATATTATATTGTAATTTAGAAGTAAAACGTATAGTACGTACAATGTATGAAGACTCTAGTAAAAGGGTCATGTAGAATAACGATATCAACAAAGACAAACTTTTGTATAGATAACTTTCTTTGATTTTAAGGTCTTGAGACGGCATTACGGTCAACTGAAATTCATCAACTCGCACTCTTACTTGCCTTTTTACTTAAACTCTGGTATATAAAAACTGAACGCGCTCGCAGTCGTAAATAATTGAGTCGATGTTAAAAACTGGTATTCGTTACAATTGGGTCAACCGGCGTTACTCGCCGCATTGGCCATCAGTTGCGAATTCAGGGATATCCCGCTATCTCTTCGGCGCTTCTGTTAGCAGAGGGATTGATTAAACTATAGTAGATGGGATCGCTTGCTATGTATCATGTATGTAATATGTACACCCTTCTCATTTTTATTCTAGACCAGTGGTTCCCACGTGAAATTTCACTGTGGCCGCATTATAAACATCAGCTGTCCTATGGAAATGTCTCGTGGCCGCACCAAATGTGATAAAAATAATTTCAATATTTATTTTTTATACACTGCATTACACTGAATGATCTTTCACAATATACAGTTGTAGGCAAAATCGACAAAATTAATAAAGCAATTGTTGTTAATTCTTTTTATTGATTTGATTCATGGTCAACGTATTACTCCGACCAAAAGTTTTTGAAGTTTTATTTTTAAAACGGTCCTTTACTTAAACTTTACTAAATGCTGGATAAGTCAGGTTTATTCAATCAATTTTAAAATAATAATAACTATATAGTTTTTTCACAAATTCATTTGTAAAAACACATTTTTTTTAAATATCAATATTTACTATAAAATGGCACAAAAAACCACTAATAATAATTCCTTTTTAACTCTAGTACTTTTACACGCGATCGGCAGGTGAGTATGCTTCAAATCGAAAAGGGATTTGTTGTGTAGATCATTGTCTGTACAAAAACAATGATTTAGAAATCTTTTTTAAAAGCAAATCGGAAATAGATAATATGTGATTAACAGGTTCTTCTGTAGTCGATATTATTCAATAATCTTGGTATATCGAAACGGTTTTGTATATGGCCGTCTTAAACAAGAGTTATAACTATCGTATCGTTTGGTTAGATTTTAGTTCAAGATTAATATGCCCCAGTCAACTTTGCCTACCAATTGATGATTCAAGTAAATTACTCTTCATGTTTTATCACATTTCAAACATCAGAATCGCACTGCGCTAATAACATATGATTACTAAATTATGATGATTTTTTGCTCAAATAGTTACATTTTATGTAAACATTTCTGCATAGTAGATAAACTTTCAAAGATAAGTGAAACCAGATCGTACGTTTCGAAATGTGTTATTCTCAAGATTATTTGATAAGTTGCGATGGACGTAACTTGTGCAAGAGTACATACTTTGTCAGGACGTTAAAATTTTTACGAAACTGCCTTAAATATTTTCACGTATGTATTCAGTACGAAGTTGTTACACATTTCCCGTTTCGGCCAATTATCTCAATATGGTGACTACTTTCGAAGACTAGAAAACGAATAAAGAAATAAAGCAAGCTGATTTATTGTTTCTTTCATGAAATATATGTTGATTAACGCTGTTATGAATTGAATTTATTATCACCTCAAGGCTGGCGTCTCCGAAATATTGCAACTAGTAAAAACACAGGTGCTTTTTATACTCCAGACTGATAACTGAAATAAATAATAAATATAAAATATTGTTTTCTAAAATCAATAAAACGCTTTTTTTCTTTTATTTGTTTCTCACGCGCCGCTAGTTAATGAATTTGTGATTTATCTTTTTCTGTGAGCAATTTCACTTGATATTATCCGAAAAAGAATTTATAGTGTAATAAATTAATCTCTGAATGCAATTTAATGTGTTTTTTAACGTAAATTGTTAAATAATTTGTTATTTATTATATACAATCACTTTTAGCTAACCGCTGACGCGATGTTGTCATCAATTTTATATTAAGAAAGCCTCTTTAAAATATAGCTTGAAAAAAAATTATATGATAAATCAGATGAGTGCTGGAATACACTTAAAAAACAGAGAAACTATGTAAATAATAATTTATTATTTTTTGGAAATCCCGTCGATGGACTTAATATTGATAAATAAATCTATTATGAATTCTTTATTGTTTTCTAAGTTTATAATTAATTTTCTTACTCACTTATTTATGACGTAACTGATCATGCTAATAATTTAATTCATAATGTAACCTACGCAAACTCCGGTACGTGTAAATTATACATAATACTAATTGATTATATAAATCAATCTTCTTACGATCCGATAGTTTGTTGATACTAACTGTGGCGTGAATATATAAAATGTTAAACAACTGTAACATTTTTCTGTAAATTAATTACCACTACATACACTACAATTACACTACTACATTTTAAATGGTTGACCTTTTTTCTCTGTTTTAAAAGCATGTTAATATCTCAAAAACTCGTGTTAATATATAATTTCGAAATTACACAGATTATATCTTCGTGGAAATTTATTTTTTATTAGAAAAAGAGAATATTCTATAAGTTTTATTTCTAATCTTACGAATTCAGAATCATGTTTATATTATATTTCATTGTTAAGTTATAATGGTTTTGTATTTAATTCTTTAAGACATGACGCGTTTAAAATTAATATGAATATTTTATAAAAATGTATTTTACACACCCTTGGGCGCTTCATGGCGCGTATCTATCTTTCATCTCATCAGTCAAGTGTCAATTATTTTCTTAATGGTCGGTGGAGATATCTAAAGCTGAAAATGGGACGGTTTTTTCGCTCGCAAGTGAAATTGCAAATAGGCTTGAAAAAAGCAATTATTTTAAAACCGAAAAGTTAACTACGACTGCCTTAGTAGGTAGGTGTCGCCAATATTAAAGCACCACATTATTGCCGATGAAAAAAACACGTTGTAACTTTTTAGGCCATCAAAAATTATTCGCGCTTTGAAAATAATGCGTATTAGATATATGTATATTTTATCATTATTTAAGTTTTTTATGTCATTATTTCTAGAGTATTTAGTTGTACTGTACAGAAATTTCTATGGGTAATAACATATAATATGTATTTAATATACTGTTATTAGCTATTTTTTCATAGTTAAAATTGACTTTAATTTAATAAAAATATTTGGCCCTACACTCAGGCGGTATGCTTTAAAACAAAAAATGAATTGAACGTAAAATTTTTACATATATGTCATTTTAAAGCACGAAGCCTTCCAACCGCGCATGAATGAGTCTACTTATAAAAGAAATTGACAGGATGTTTTTAGGAATACATTTATATATTCGCAAATTAAATATATTCAATCATTTATGAAATTTCAGTGAAATAATTTGAATTGACGTCTTATTTGACGCCTCAGCCATCTTTAGGAACGAAATATGTAGTTTCAGATTCTTTCGAAAGATTGATGTTATCATGATAAATTGATTTACTTCGTATTCCTTATACTGTGAAGCATTTGCAAAGATTATTTATCGTTGAATATAACTTGGTTTTAAATATAAGAAACTAGCTTATTGTCACAGTCAAATGCGTAAACGGACGAATAACATTGTTATCAATTAAGTTTAATAATTAATTGGTTAAGTTGGCACCAAGTACCCCGCGGTTAATTGTTTCCATACTGCATGAAATAATATTGAAATATTTATATATAATATTATATATCTCCTGTTAAGAAAGTGCTGTCTAAACATAATCGACACTTCTCAAATTCTTAAGTGCGTTATAATAACAATAATCTAAAATCTCGACTGTGTAGACTTATTATTTTTGCAATATATTTCGATGAAATTGAAATGGCATTTTTTGCGAGACGTTGTGGCACACGATCAGGTACCCAGGGGCAGTATGTCAATCAAACTACATTATTGGTTATCTGATGGATGCTTTCGATTTTTTTTCGTCTTACAACTTGTACTCCGCGAGCCAATCTCTAACAATTTATATTCACAATTCGACGAGTTGTGATTGACCACTTTGCGGTTCTGTTTTGACGCATTGCAAATCAGTACACAGTGGCAGATAACTGCAATATCCGTATAATAGCAGTTTGAATATAACTATCATACAAGACTTGAATCGATTATTTTATTAGGGTAAGTAACAATTTTCCTGGTACATATTGGCCAATACGTTTTTTTTGAGCTTTCAATTTCATGGCGCATCTTTCTTTCAATGTTTTTTTATTCATAGTATCAATAGTCTAGAATTGATGTTATCAATAAGCCAGTTGGTTAATAATTGTCTCTTTTACCTATATTTCATAACTCAACTACTCAAATTTATTTTGAATACCTAAAAATTTTAAAATAAAAAAAATGGTATTGAGTTAAAGAAAACTATCTGAGAGAGAAATGATTTGAATGAAAAACTCATTTTCTGTTACAAATTTCCTTGAATGTTTATAATAAGAAATATGTGACTTTTTGCAATCACAATTAATTCCCAAAATACTCAATATAGGATTTTTTGAATTTTAACATTCATGATTATTTAAAATTATTTTTCATTTCATTAGTTACATTACCATTTTCTATGGTAATGTAACTAATTATCAATTGACATGTGTTAAAATTTGAAGATCACATATAAAAATACAGGCTTAATTAATTTATCATTTTAATCACACAATATACGCGAATATCTAGTAAAGTTTTATTTTAATTCCTTTTACTTGTTACTAGAGATTATTGTATAATTAATAACCGATAATTTATAATTCTTTACACGAAAGCTTGTGGTACATATATATTAATAACTAATTTGAATTGTTAAAACTTTGAGCAATTTAACATGTTTTGTCACACACAACCTACGTTTCGCTCATTGACATCTTAGGTTAGTTTTATTGCAGCTATTTGCTAGAATATGTAAAGACACCGAAAGTTTCAACAATTCAATTTTAATATTGAAATTCCATCACACGTTCTCAATCGATATTGTAAAATATTGATGACACCTGAATTACAGTTTTAAATTTGAATTCTAAACTATCTTAACCTAAAAATCGTGTTTTTCGGGCGTGTTTACATGTATGTATGTAGAAACAAAAAAATTAAAAATATTTTTGAGCACTTTTGATTTGTAATATGAGTAGACTCGAAATGTTTTTCCAACTTTTATGATCGGTGATCTTTCTACTACTTCTTTGAATATTCTCTCTCTACATTTATTGTAAAAATATATGTTTTATATAAGAGAGAATTAGTCATTGAGATTTTACCAAAAGTACAACAGTTTTTCTTTTATCGCATATTTTATTGAATAATTTGTTCATTATAAAAACAACTTAAGCTATTCTTAATCAAATTAACTTTATATAAATCATGCAGGTTAATTACCATCAATTAATATTATGTGGAAATATCGTAGAAAATTTAATTACAAATCCGTTAATATCGTTTTTCGTAAATTGGTTTATATTCATAACAACAATTATGGCCAAGTAAATTACATCACTTCCGTTCGTGCTCTTTCCAAAATCACCTGTCATCTTAAATTTGGAGTTTTGCTTGCAATCATTTTTCCTGTACACTATTTTATTTTGTTTTGTTTGAAAAATTGTTTACTGTCTATTATGATTGCTGTCTATTACATTAGTAACCGTTTTTAGTAATCTAGCAAAACAGACACGATAAAGACGCCTTTCACCAAGTATATGAAACCACTTTTTTGGACATAATTTTTCATATTGATATATTGTACTAACGTGCAATAAATATGTTTAATGGAAATTTTTATTAGCTAGTAACTAAATAAATTTGTTTTAATGTACGAAATACGTTATTTTTCTCGAATTATACTCATTCATTAGAATCACAGCACGGGTCGAATATCGTAGTGTTTTTTGTTAATGGTTTTACTTAATACTGCCAAAAAGTATTTAAAAATTCAACGCCAAATAAATTTTATATGATAAAGACACATTATTACATATTTCCTCAGTATATTTTTTGATCAGGACTGGTTTCGCTCATCGCGAGCATTATCGACTGATAGAATACAATGTCCAAACAAGTCTATTTATACAACAGGCATCAGATATACAAAATAATGGGTTCAAGAACTAAGAAACAATTTACAGGAAATCATACAATATTGATAGATATTGATACAATAGAGTAAAACAGTATAAAAGTAAATTTTTACAATCACTTATTAAGAATTTCAAATAAAATTAAGGTAAATCAATAATCCATTAGGGGCTCTGAACAATCATTAGGCAAGTAAGGAGTGTGTATTATTTAAAATATCATGCCTTTCCATCAAAAAGTGACAGTTAACATCTTAAAAGTGCCAAATAAATTGGTCGATCACCTTGGTCATTCGGACCCAATTTAAAATCTCAGGTGCATATAGCAAACATGTCCAAAAATAAAGGAATACACTATTATAAACAAACGTTTTCAAATACTTTTTTTTTCTCAGAATTCAATTCTTACTAATTTGTGTCAAACCACGTCAAAAATATCCTTAAGATGTGGCCGGGTTTTCAAATGCAATTTTGTATTCAGAGTGGCCATTCCTCTAGGTTGGCCTTGTTATCATGTCAACGTTATAATACTTTATGAGTCTGAGGATAGATGACAGAAAGCAGTTCTACTCGCACTTAGTTCATAGCACTCGGGACAATCCTATTTACGTGATGGGCATACTGAGTCGACCAATAAGCAATAAATCATTATCAATGATATTTTTTCGCCAGTAATTGTATGTTTACGATTTCTGATATTAAAAACTTTATCAAGCTATGCGACTCGGTACATGCTCAAAAATCGCATTAATACCGGTTGCTCATAGAAATGTTTGTCATTCGTCATTGAATGTGTTTTTACGTTCAAGTCGTTAATTTAACTTATATTTTAAATAATAAAAACACATTTTTTTAGTACTTATTTCCACAATATATTTTTTGATCAGGACCGGTTTCGCTCATCGCGAGCATCAGTTGATAATGCTCGCGATGAGCGAAACGGGTCCTGATCAATGCCTTTCCATCAAGAAGTGACAGTTAACACCTTAAAAGTGATTAACTTATATCGTTCTATAATAATATATATTTCAATCACATTATTTTCAAACTGATACTGATGTATTTTCGCTTTGCTGTAAACTAGAGTAAAGTTCCTTAAATTTTTAGTAAAATCATAATTTACTTCATAGTATCATAAAATTACAGCCACAATTTTAATAACAATCATTTAGTCAGATAAAAATTGTAAGTCTTACTTTCATCTACCGTAAATTTTTTATTTTTTTACTTTCCTAATGTATTGATTGAAATGTGCAATCAAAAGCAACGAATATCACATAATATGCAACGATCAAATTTTGATTGATGACAAGGGATAATAGTTTAAAATAAAATGAAACTCAACTTATTTATAGTTATTTTTTTTACTATTTTGTATTATATTCTCTCATCCTAATTTATATCATTGATTTTTCGGCAATCTTTATCAGTGCTCCGCAACCTTTTATATTCCATGGCACACCAACGATTTTTCACCAAAATTTTTATTACCAATATTACAACGCATTGTTTCTGTATGTTTACTTCGTTTATATTTGTTTCCTTATAAGATCACATTACACACTATATTGATTATGTGTGTATATTATTTATCTATATATGGTTATTTATTCCAACGGGGAAATAATTATTTCTGTTTACATCTCAGTTTAAATTCACCATCCAGCTTTTTTTTCAAGTCACAATTGACTTTAAGTATTTGTTATTACTAGAAAAAAGTATTTGAGCATTTAGCAATAGATGCTTCGTACTCAAATATGCGAATATATGCTTAATCAAATAAATATAAATGGGCTAATTTTATATATATGTAATCAATGATGTTCACTGGAAGCGAAAATTTTAGAAAAAAAAACAAATTGGTATCATGATACAACAAATAATTGATTTATTTGTAGTGAATTCACAATTTTACATTTATAATAAAAAAACTGCGTCCGTACTTAGAAAGGAATAAGCATTTTTATAATCAACTTTTAAATTAAACAAGTTGACTCAGCATGACTTCAATGCATTTGTTAATCGTTACAATAAATCAATACAAAGAGTTTGCTTGTGTTGTTATCAAATCTAGTGCAACCACATATATAATTTAATTACATTGACAACTCTCACTAATCTCCAAACGTGGATCGTTGATTTATTTATTTTTTATATTATATTGAACATATGTCAAACATTTAAGCAGAGGTCAGCAACTTTTTGAGAGATCGATTAAATAAAATCAATTTTGTAAATTTTATTTGCATACTTGGTAAAAGTTTAAACATTTGTTTTTTAATATCTTGACTAAATTATATTTATATTAATATAATACATATGCAAATAAAAAGCGACCTTCAGTTGCTTACATAAAATTGATTAAAATCATTTTTAATTTTCACATATTTTCAATAACTAAATTCAAAAAAAAAAAAAAATGTTAAAAATTGTTATAATTCTATGACGTGTAACTCAAAATGCTGTAGTATGTATTATAAAAATTCCCACGGGTAGTAGGTTAACGAAAACTGATTTAAAAATCAATATACAATAATTTTTACATATATGATGTTCAAAATACGTGTAATTAGGTTTAGCTGAATTAAAAAAAAATGCTTTGGTGATAAAATATTTGTCATAAAAAAAATTGAATTATTGTTGTTTATTATGTCTTCGTAGTGTAAATGCATAATTCGATGAATATTTTTATTTGACTTATTTTTATAGTTGAGAAAATTATCATAATATATTATGTATTCCGCCTGTTAATATTAACTTGCAATATTTGACATATCACATTATTTATTTAAATCGAAAACACGAAAAAAATATAATAACATAATAATAGTCAGGCGATGTAGTCATCTTGTTCCATTACAAACAAAAAATCTCTATGTGAAAAAGTGTCTTTGAAATTAATAACGTGCCACCCACCTCTCACTCGCTACGCGAAAAACAAAATAAAACAAAGAAGGGAAATGAATTTATTAAAACATTGCATAACTTTAATAACCTGGACTACAGATTCATCTTCATCTTCATCTTTCACTTGTTTTATTTCATATTTCACACCTTCTTGTAATTGTTTTTTTCTTCGAATTTTTACTCTTTCGTTTATGATCAGTTGTGGCATAATACACTTAATGAATGAATTTTGGTGAACTGATCATACAATATAACTTAAGCAAAGTTGTCTCCAGTGACGTCCATGAAAATAGACATATCTGATTAAAATAACCATCAGAATTGGAAATCTATTATATATTAATATGGGCATGTTAATAAATCTTATTCTTATTATATAATTTATGATATCGACTGAAGGTGCTTGATGGAATTTCAATATCAAATTTTAACTGTTACAACTTTGTACTATCCCGCATGCGTTGTTACTAACAACCTGGGTTTCGCCTTTCGGCATCATCAGGCATTCTATCACACGGATGCAACAGAACTGATGTACAGTAAACATTTAGCATCGTCTATAAACCAAAGGTATTAATTTCAGGAAAACACAGACTAACAGTCAGTTCTGATGCATCCGTGTGATAGAATGGCTGAAGATGCCAAAACGGCGAAACCCGGGTCGTTGTTGACAAAAAATGTGGAATCGTACAAAGCTGTAACTATTCAAACTTACTCTTTTCACTTATTTCTATTACTATTCATAATTTATGTTTAAGTTTGTATGATTCCGCTTTACCTTTACAACCTTGAAAACAACTAATCTGGCTGTTTTCATAAATCATTTGATCTCGTCGGAGAACTCCTGGTATAATATATGTTATAAACATCAGCTTATAAATCAATTTTAATCCAATTATTGTATTCAATCAACATTGCTGTGTCTACATTTTAGGGAATACTTGTAAATGTTTAAAGAAGCACACTCTGATTTAAACTCGATCACTGTACGACATTGTTGTATTGAGTATGTTATTCGGCTACGGTGATAGTAAAACATGCTGAATAGAGTTCAATCTCTTGTATATTTTAATTAAATGATCTGCTATCTCAGCACACGCCAGTTGTTTCTGTTTACACACTGTTCTTCATTTGAATTGTAAACATACGTATTTTGATCCATTGAAGCGAATTTACCGGCCCGTATTTTATTTCATACAATCTGGCTTAACTTGCCGGATGCAACCTGCAGTATAGCCACGCTCTGGTGATTTGGCCGGCAGACCGCGGACATAATAGTTAATCTCTTTTTATTATCACAGCTTCTTTTTTTAACTTTCTTTTTCTACTTAACAAGTTTTTATCAAAATCTTTACGGACAGTTCGTTTTTCCAGTCGATTTCTATCAAGTTCCTTCTTTTCGTGCACCCAACGTAGTGCAACACTTTTCAATAGTTGGTTTTGGACAATACCAGCCGACTTCCTTATTGCTAATCTAATGACAGATAAAATGCAATATTAACAATCGAATATCACGGATTCCATAGTCGCTTCGAAAAATTTGATTGAACACTTATTGTCACAGTATGAAAGCAAGTTACGTAAGATAACGAATTAAATCCCATGGTCGAAATACAATAATGAGCCGAATATTTAGTTGTGTAATATATTCCGCATGACTGGATGGTATTCCGTCTGAGGAAAATTAGTAAATTATGAGAGGTGCATATTGCTTATCTTATAGATGTACTCGAATTTTCAGTTATATAATTTCCCCGCTTTAATAAACGTTTTTACTTTTAAGATGTTAACAATAGGAAAAGCATGATATTTTAAATAATAAAAACACATTTTTTAGTACTTATTTCCACAATATATTTTTGATCCGGTCCTGATCAAAAAATATATTGTGGAAATAAGTACTAAAAAATGTGTTTTTATTATTTAAAAAAAAGTTTTTAGCTTTTTTGTATTCTAATTCTTTCATTAATTACTCAGTTATCTGTTTCCGATTATGTAAAAAATATTTGAATGCAGAACGATTTTCGTTTTTACTCAATAAAATACTATGATCACGTTTTTCACAGAAATGCACCAAATTCGCCTTTATTTGTAATATTCAATTGTAAACAGAAACAAATTGGGTCTGGATTCCGTAACGTCGAAAAATGCATTGCTTTTTTTATAAATAATATATATCATTTATTCCGTGAAATATTACCGAAAAAATATTAAAAATAACTCGTATACGATCACTGTTTATTTATATATATATATCAAATTGGAATTGTTACAACTTTGTACGATTCTACATATTTTTTCATCAAGCATCTTCAGTCGGTACCATAAAGTATATCTATATTTATATGTGAATCTATATTGTTGTAAACTTCTGAACCACCTTAGTACGTATCATATTACCTTAAGATTTATTTGCAGCGTTCATCAGTAAGATTTTTACTAATTCAAGTAATTAAACTCTACTTTATAATGGTTTATTTTATAAATGAAAATCTCATAATCTTGAACAATATGTATATAATATGTAAGTAGGATGGAACAATTAAGTTTGGTATGTATAAAAAAAAAACGATTCTCTTTCTATAATTGTTGGGTAATTTTATATTGTGCGTGTTTCGTTTTTTTATACATGATAAATAATAAAACTATCAACGTATTATAATTTTATATTAAATATGATTTCATTTAAAGTTATAGAAAACCAACACAAAACAATCCGGGTAAAATTTTAATTGCACACTTTACAATATGAAGACCGCATTCGCTTTCCGATAGCTTTATAAAGTCATTCATTGTGAAGTAAAATGCGAGTTTAACCGGAGTCATAATATTATAAAAGCTGGAAGAATTACTTAAAAAAATATGTTTTATACAAAACTTTAAGAGTGATTGAAACACTTGAAAGTGATTATAACAATGATAAGTCTGATATGTATAATGAAAATTCGGACCCTTATGTTTCAGTTAGTACAAAATAGGTTTTTCATTTCGAATGCTCTTTTAGAATTCCTACCATTGCTTCTAACAAACCCACCGTTAATCCTTTTGGGCGTATAGCAATTGGGTAAAATTTATCCTCAACTTCTAATTTTTTTTTTTAATTCCATCACGAAGAAAAAGATGATTTCCTCATAATCTTGTCTGTAAAAATTATGATCAAATGAACAAATTATGGAAGGTAAAATGCTCGGTGTATTAAAACATACTGATTCCTTAAAAATGTTTTTTTTCTAACTAATATGAGTTGAAAATAAAGAACTAGTATTATCACAATTTGTCGACATCAACTAATCGGCTTTAGGTCTGACATACACCATTAGACGATTAAAGATATTTCAGCTGTTAAAATGATAACATTATTTATAATAAAAGTTTGCAACTCCCTCTTATCGAAACTTCCGAACATTACAGTGAGAGCTGAGCGTTTTATTTCGTATCATTAAATCAACGGGTTGCAATGTGCTTGGCACAATGCATTGTGCATTTTATCAATGATATTATTGTACTATCCGTTCATTCATGAAAATTCAAATTATAGAAACCTGTATATGTAATATATGTTTTGATTCATAGGAAAAAAACAATAAAAAAATCACATCGCTAAGATGATAATAAATTCTGAAAATTTAAAAATGTTGTATTTGATAATGTTGTTGGCTAGAGGTTTTCAAATGGTGGTCCGCAGATTTAAAATGTAATTTTCTATAATTGTAATCAATACTACAGCAACACATAAAAGGTTTTTTTTATATCGTAATAGAAGTGATATATCTATTTCACAATAAACTATATTTTTATTGATGAATTAGCATTAACTTGGTAGAATTCCATTATAACGCGGTGAAAAAAAACCAATGTATTTTACTTTTAAGGTGTTAACTGTCACTTCTTGATGGAAAGGCATTATATTTTAAATAATAAAAACACATTTTTTAGTACTTATTTCCACAATATATTTTTTGATCAGGACCGGTTTCGCTCATCGCGAGCATTATCAACTGATAGAATACAATTTACAAACAAGTCTATTTATACAAAACAAAAAATTAATTTGAGTTAATGGTAGCAGGTGTACAAAGCCATGGGTACAAGAACTAGGAAACGATTTACATAAAATCATACAATATTGATACAAATAAAGTAAATTAGTATAAAAATTAAATGTTCACAATCACTTATTAAGAATTACAATTACAATTATGGTAAATCAATAATCCATTAGGAGCTCTAAACAATCAATAAGGAAGTAAGGAGTGGGAAATTTTTAATGACGAAAATAACCCACAATCACTACTTAATGAACAAAATAAATTAATACATGAGAAGTCGATTAAAGATGAATCGATGAGATGGGAAGATATGGTCAGTCAGGGGCGTTCCAATATTTTCTGTAAAAAAATTAAAAAAGTAAAAGGAGGCAATATCATTTTCAAAAAAAAAAAAAATATTTATTTGAAATATATATTTAATATATATTTATTAATCTAATTTAATGAGTATAACAATGGTGACGACGCAAAAGTAGTTTGTTCATTTATAAAGTTAGAATTAGGCAAAAATTTGTATCGATTAATTTCAAGGATTTCTTGTTTATCTAATTTCAGTGATTTGTTATTGAAATGTAGGATTTTGTAGTTTTTAGTAATATCACATGAATGTTTATTTTGAAACAATGGTTTCCAAAAGTAGAAATCTCATCGCCTTTTTTGGCACAAGCTAAATGTTCCTTAAATCTGGTATGAAAGGATCTTCCTGTTTGACCAATATACCTAGCCTCACAGGAATCACATTTTAGAAGATAAATACCACTTTGGCTTAAAATATTAATTTTGTCTTTCGTGTTAACTAACATTCGACTAAGATTATGATTGTTATAAAAAGTTACATTAAAAATTTTTTTGTCTAACTTCTTGGATATGTTTTCAGAAACTCGGCCTAAATAACTTAGTTTTACCCAACGTTTTTCAACGGAGGGAACATCAATCATCAAGCTCGAGGTTACATTTAATAAAGCTAATTTTTTAGTTTTTTAAAGACAAGTCGATCAATCAACTTTGCATCGTATCCATTGTTAAGTGCGATCTGTTTAATGGTGTTTAATTCTAAATTGAAATTTGATTCTGTCATAGGAATTGTCAACAAGCGATGAATAAAGGAATGAAAAGTTGACAACTTATGTGAAATGTGGTGTCTAGACGAGCTGCTTATGATATTGTCACTAAAAGTCTCTTTTCTGTAAATACTGAAACTATGACGATTATTAATTAGTTCAACGGTTAAATCTAAAAAGTTTATTTTATGCATACCCAATTCCATTATGAATTGAATTGAACTATGAATCTTATTCATATTATTCAAGAAAGTATGCAGTTGCCTTTCGGTACCTCCCAAAAGTACTAAAATATCATCTACATATCTATACCAATAGATGATATTTTTAAAAAGATCTAATTTTGAAATTTTTGATTCAATCAAATTCATGAAAAAATCAGCTAAAATTGGTGACAATGGACTACCCATTGCCAAACCATCCAACTGTTTATAAAATTTATCTTTAAATTTAAAATAATTTTGATCTATGCAACAGTTAATGATTGATTTTACATCTGTAGCCAACCGGGGATTAAGATTTTTCAGATCTATGAAATCAACAATCGCTGACTTTAGGTCAGATATAGGCACACTAGTAAATAGGCTCACTACATCAAATGAAACTAGCTTCGCGTTCAAAGGTACTGATAAATCTTTAATTTTTTCTACTAATTGAATTGAGTTTTTAATCCCGAATTTGGGGGTGAATCCCAACTTATGTTTGAACAAGGAATTAGCAATCCCTGCTAATTTATACGACGGTACAGCATTAAAGGAAACTACTGGCCTTAAGAGCATACTTTGTTTATGAATTTTTGGTAACCCATACAGTCTAGGGCACTGTGGGTTCATTTGTTTGTGCCTTTTTTTAAAAGGCTCTGTAGGAAAACACGTATTTGCTTCATCGATAACTGTTTTTACGGATTCAGAACTAGATGCAGTTGGATCACGTTTTAATTGAATAAACGCTGGACCCGACAAGACATCCTCCATTTTTTCATCGTAAACACCTCTATCCATGATAACAGTAGTGTTACCTTTATCAGCTTTTGAAATTATTAAGTTATTAGAATTTAATTTTGTTTTGATAGACTTTACGATACGCGTTTCAAATTTACTTGGTTTGGCAATGGGTAGTCCATTGTCACCAATTTTAGCTGATTTTTTCATGAATTTGATTGAATCAAAAATTTCAAAATTAGATCTTTTTAAAAATATCATCTATTGGTATAGATATTTAGATGATATTTTAGTACTTTGGGGAGGTACCGAAAGGCAACTGCATACTTTCTTGAATAATATGAATAAGATTCATAGTTCAATTCAATTCACAATGGAATTGGGTATGCATAAAATAAACTTTTTAGATTTAACCGTTGAACTAATTAATAATCGTCATAGTTTCAGTATTTACAGAAAAGAGACTTTTAGTGACAATATCATAAGTAGCTCGTCTAGACACCACATTTCACATAAGTTGTCAACTTTTCATTCCTTTATTCATCGCTTGTTGACAATTCCTATGACAGAATCAAATTTCAATTTAGAATTAAACACCATTAAACAGATCGCACTTAACAATGGATACGATGCAAAGTTGATTGATCGACTTGTCTTTAAAAAAACTAAAAAATTAGCTTTATTAAATGTAACCTCGAGCTTGATGATTGATGTTCCCTCCGTTAAAAAACGTTGGGTAAAACTAAGTTATTTAGGCCGAGTTTCTGAAAACATATCCAAGAAGTTAGACAAAAAACTTTTTAATGTAACTTTTTATAACAATCATAATCTTAGTCGAATGTTAGTTAACACGAAAGACAAAATTAATATTTTAAGCCAAAGTGGTATTTATCTTCTAAAATGTGATTCCTGTGAGGCTAGGTATATTGGTCAAACAGGAAGATCCTTTCATGCTAGATTTAAGGAACATTTAGCTTGTGCCAAAAAAGGCGATGAGATTTCTACTTTTGGAAACCATTTGTTTCAAAATAAACATTCATGTGATTTTACTATAAACTACAAAATCCTGCTTTTCAATAACAAATCACTGAAATTAGATAAACAAGAAATCCTTGAAATTAATCGATATAAATTTTTGCCTAATTCTAACCTTATAAATGAACAAACTACTTTTGCGTCGTCACCATTGTTATACTCATTAAATTAGATTAATAAATATATATTTCATATAAATATAATTTTTTTTTTTTTGAAAAATGATATTGCCTCCTTTTATATTATTTTTTTACAGAAAATATTGGAACGTCCCTGACTGACTATATCTTCCCATCTCATCGATTCATCTTTAATTGACTATCATTAAAATTCTCATATATTAATTTATTTTGTACCATCAAGTAGTAAGTGTGGGTTATTTTCGTCATTAAAATTTCCCACTCCTTACTTCCTTATTGATTGTTCAGAGCTCCTAATAGATTATTGATTTACCATAATTGTAATTGTAATTCTTAATAAGTGATTGTGAACATTTAATTTTATACTAATTTACTTTATTTGTATCAATATTGTATGATTTTATGTAAATTGTTTCCTAGTTCTTGAACCCATGGTTTCGTACACCTGCTACCTTTAACTCAAATTATTTTTTTGTTTGTATAAATAGACTTGCTTGTAAATTGTATTCTATCAGTTGATAATGCTCGCGATGAGCGAAACCGGTCCTGATCAAAAAATATATTGTGGAAATAAGTACTAAAAAATGTGTTTTTATTATTTAAAATACAATGTATTTTAGTTCTACAATTTATTTTATAAGATATAGTTGATAGCTATTTCGGCTCACGCCATCGTCGGAACTAGCTATCAACTATATCTTATAAAAGAAATTGTAGAACTAAAATACATTGCTATTTTTTCATCGTGTTGAACTATATTTTATATAAATACGTTTGTAGGGTGAGAACTTTTTTTAAAATACAGCAGTGGTCTTCTGTATATAAATTTGTGTTCAATAGACTGGCGACTAGTAGCTATGTGGTTAATTTAATATGTATAGCCATCAATTTTTATATTATAGAGTAAAAGCATTTTTTTCTCTGAACACTTATTAATGTTATACTATTAGACCAGCATTAAATTTGTCTATAATTAATTTAATTGGTCTTGAAAAATTGAAATTCGTTCTGACTTGATTGTAATTGAATCTGTTTATGAAACACACTAGAAAAATGATCAAATAGAATTATTTAACAGTTTTAAAGTTATGGAGCACACTTTGGTGGAAATACATTTTAACTGCACGCACAATGGTAAGCGTAAGAAGATGCGTTTTCAATGTCACATTTACGATTAAAAGCTCCTGAATTTCAGAGGCATTAGATAATCCAACTAGTCATGCTTCTGCTGGAAATAGATTAAGCGTATTTTGAAAGCGATAAAAATATCGTGGGCAGCAATATTTGGGACAATCGTTGAAAGAAGAAAGTTGACATTTACAAAATAAGAAAGCGCTGCGCATTTAAAGGTGGAAAGGTGAAAAAACAATTTTTGTATTCTTTGTTTATATCCGCTTCCGGCTTGGAACACATGGTCATCAGTGTCTTAATAATCGTATTACGCCTCACAGTAATCTTCTTTTATTAAGCATTTGTAGTGTAAAATGACATCAAACTTTTCAAAGCTAGTCTGCTAGAAGATCAGATAAGCTATGTCCAAGCTTTTTAGAGCGTCAAAGCAAGTGTTTATTAAACGAATTTAAAAAAAAATCGAAGTAGCCATTACAGAAGTTTGATCGAGTTATGTATTTAACTTTATAATTATCAATATTAAATTAACTTCAGATTCATATTGATATAGTGTCATAATTTAGTTAAAATAGCTTTCTTTTTTTTCGTATTCTATATACCATTTTTAATGTGTCAATTGTCTGTCTTGTTGGAAAGGTTTTATTATCAACTGATACAAAATTAAACGATTACATTTTCATTATATGCCGCGGATTGAATGTATTTAGTTGAATAAGTTTATTGCATTCCCTGCATGATTGGGTGGTTGAAACAAACATGATTGTGTAAATTACAATGACTACAATTGAAAATGCAATTAGTAGTCTTATCTAGAAATAGTCACCCTGCAACGGGTCATTTCATGACGTCTTTAAAAGCAATGGGCTCTTAGCAATAAAATCTAAGAGATTCTAGTGAACTCTCTTAGTCTCAGATTTAAGAGGGTAGATATCAACCCATATACATTTTCGAAAGCTTTTGTATATTTTCTTAAGCTTTGATGACGAGATATCAGGAATATATATAGAAGTATTTCTAACGACAACTTCAAGGTAGAACAAAGTTTTATACAAAATCAATCAAATTATTTGAAATAAAATTAAAATTAATATATTATACATGAATGAATACAAAATTCATTCTTCATGAAATGGTCTATTAATATTTTTGACCCGCTATTTCTTAACCTGGGATGTGAGTGAGGTTTCTTACTTTTGAAGTAAAATATATAAAGACAAATGTTTTTTCATCTAAGAACCTGTAATTGTCAATAACTTGTAGTACTCATAAACAATAATTTTCCTAATTCAATTTAAATATATTAGATGTAAACTTTTGAAAATGTATGGTGATTGTGATAACGATAAATTGAACGATTCAAATGTTATAACTAAATTCCACCAAAGCTAGCCGATATATTTTGTTATAATTAAAACCTTTACATAAATTAATTTTATTTTTAATTACATGCAAACTATTTTTCACGTATTTAAAATGTAGTAAAATATGTTGTGCCGATTGAAAATTTTTATTTTGTCACATAAAATGTATTTTTCTTCATTAAAAAACGGAGTACATTCTTCAATCGGTTGAAAGAACAAAATTTTAGATTGAAAAATGTCTTCATCACTAAGATATAAAGAGATACAAATTTAGCATATTGTAAACAATATATTCTCTCGCATTCAGTACTGTAGTAACTTAGCATTAAGATTTTGGGAACGTGTCTTAGATTTTTCGCCAGTGAAATTTAAATATCGCATTCCGAAACAAAATGATATTTCTACAATATTTTACAGTGTTTATTGGTGAATTAAAGAAATTTAATTCGATTAGCAAAACTTACTTTCGAGGCAGAAAACATATCATATATGACTACACATGTATTGTTTGATGGTCAAAAATAAGCTTTTTTGATGTTCTTAAAAGTTATAAGTTAGTGTAACTTTAAGCGCAAGAATTTATAAGTTTTTATAAGTACGCTTTTTTTTCTTCTAGGATGGAATACGCAGCTTCTCCTTTGCGCCTTACCAACTTCAGCAGCCCTCCCAGGACTGGAACTAATGACATCAGAAGTCCGGTAAGCCATCAAGAATGGTAATATTTTCGAATCGGGGGCCTGAAATATAAAAAAGAACATTAACAAATTTGAATTGTTACAACTTTGTACGATTCCACATGTTTTGTCACTAACCACCCGGGTTTCACCTTTCGGCATATTCAGGCATTCTAAGATGATAAGGATGAAACAGAACTGACATTAAATAAACAGCATCGTCTATATACCAAGTATGTTAGTAGGTTTATCAATAGAATAATAAAGAAGCGCATTTACATTTTAATATTAGTTGATTAATATTTGTTGTAAAACACTTTCAAGTATGACTCATTAACAGGATCGTTAACAAAAATTATCTCATGCAATAGTGTTAATTATTATTAGATTAAATTTTATAAAATTTGTTTTACCTGCCATTTACTGCTTGCCTTGGAGTGTGTGTTTTTCTGTAATTAATAACTTTGGTATATAGATGATGCTAACTGTTTAATTTACATCAGTTCTGTTGCATCCGTGTGATAAGGAGACACCCGGTTCGTTAGTGATGAAACATGTGAAATCGTACAAAGTTGTGACAGTCGATATCATAAATAAAAAAAAACATTACATTTCATAAAAAATAAATACTCTCATTAATGCATTTTTAGACAGTTAATCTTCAATGAATTAATGCTGTCGACCACAACAATGCAAATAAGTAATAATGCTGTAAATACTCAATAGGGAATGTTTACAGAATGAATAACTGTATAAATCAAAATCATTGATATGGTAAATAGTCAAAGTGCATTCAAATTTGGTTTCATCTGAATCGCATACATATTAAACTCTATTGATTTCATATCGTGTTGATTCATGAATTTTGAATATGTGTGATATTATATCACAATATTTCGCATCCTCTAAAAGCTCCACAAATCAACAAAAAAAGCAATTATTTTATATTCGAAATATATCATGAATATTATGAAACGTTTTATTACTTATGTTAAGGTATTAGCGATCACTTCTTAATAAAAAGTCATGATCACTTTTAATGTGTTAACTGTCACTTCTTGATGGAAAGGCATGATATTTCATGTGTTTTTATTATAAAAAAAAAGTCACGATATGTTAAATAATAAAAAAAGATTTTTTAGTACTTACTTCCACAGTGTATTTTATGATCGGAACTGGTTTTGATTTATCTGTTGATAATGCTCGCGTTGAGCGAAACCGATCGTGATCATAAAATATACTGAGGAAATAAGTACTCAAAATGTGTTTTTATTATTTTAAAAAAGTACACAATTGTAAGTTTTTTTATTTTGTAGTGATGAACTGATAAACTTTCAAAATATGTACGATTACATGTTTTGTCAATGACAGTCGAGCTGATGTCAGTTATGTTGTATCCGTGTGATAGAATGCCTAAAGATGCCGAAAGGCGAATCCCGCATCGTTTATGAAAAAACTTGTGTAATCTTACAAAGTTTCAAAAATTCAAATTTGATATTGAAATAGCATCAAGAACCTTCAACCGATATCATTGATTATTTTATAATGGTGTTTTAAGAAGATTGTTCAAAAACCAAAACTATCCAAAACACCGCGACTCAACGACTGCGATTTCATAACCCTGAAATAAAGAGTTAAAAAAACTGAAATTCATGCGGTAATTTTTGATTCTGTTGTCGAAAATTCATGAAAAAATGGGATTGATAAATCGTGACATTGAAATAAATTTTTGATGTAACGTATTCGGCCTACTCCATCAAATAAAACCTCGCTTTTTAGTGGCAGAAGATGCCGCGATGAAGCTATTAAGAAAAAAACATGAAAATTATTAACCGGCTGAAAATATATTGGTCAGAGAATCTTATGTGTGGAAAAAAGTATTTCTAGATACATTTAACGAGTCGTAAATGTTGATATCAAGGCCTCGCAATCTTAATGTCCTAGGCGGGTTGTACGGAAATGTTGCTGGTAAAATATTTCTTAAGCAAATTTTATTTTTAAATAGACATTTGGAATCACTTTTATTCATAATTTATTGGACGATGGAAATTATTATGAAGTGCGAATTCCAGTTTTTATTTTATTTAATTCATTGACACCACCTGTTTTGTTCAATCACAAGTTTTCATTTTATATTGTCTATACAGTTGATTTTCAAATATCGAATGATAATATTTTTTCGTTACCGATTTGTTATGTAATTATTTATTTATTTAGAATCATTTGGTTTTCAACTATCAGCAATTTTTGTCAATAAATAGATAAAGCTTTTATTATTCGTCAAAAAACTTTTGAATGTAAATTGCTAAATCGAAAAAAAATTGCTAAACAATTTTCGTGAAATAAACAAAAAAAAAAAACATTGTAAGAAATATTTTTTCGCTTGGTTTAATTTTTTTTTTTTGCTTATTTGCAATTGAAACAGTTAAAATACATTTCGAATATCTGAGAAATAATCTAATTAAGACTACTGAATACAATTATCATTCCTTAATTACTCGTCTGCAAAGTGTAATGTTTTTTTCATTTTTATTTTTTCAGACACCAATGTCCTCACGGGAAGCGCCGTCGTGTGTACAAAATGCAATGATGAACAAGGAAAAGAAGCCGTTTACATATACCCCAGGCGGGTTAGATCTTTCAGAAATTAGATCTGAAAAAATGGCTAAAAGATTAATGAGAAATGCAATGAGTCCTGGGGTCCAAGAACGTCCAAAAGCACCGCAATTTCCTACAGGGGAGACTTCAACACCAAAAACATCTGCACATTATTTTAACTTGCCCGTAGCAGTTTTTCCTTGTATCCAAATTCCAGCCAACCCAAAAGAATTACTAAGAAAGACAAGCGTTACATACACCAGAGAAGATTCAGTGGAACAATCAGCGAGCGATAAGAATTCTATTTTCAAAGCTGCACTATCTAGTGGTACTTCACCAGATAAAACCCCTAGACTTAAAACACCCGAAAAATCCCCCGATGCAGAAGCAAGCACGTTGACAATGCAAGAAAAAAAAAGTAAATTCTCACCCGCAAAAGGTATAGAAAAAACGGATGAAAAAATTAGATGTTCTGTGGAGAAAGAAACTCGACTCACATCGTTTGACCAGTTTGTCAACAATAGCGATCCGAAAATATCTGCAACGAAAACAAATGGCTTCGTTCCAAAAATCGAAAAATTATCGGAATCAAACGAAGAGCGCAGCAGTGATCTTAGTGCGTCTGGCCAGAGTAGTACTATCAAAATAAGTGATAAAACCGAACAAGTGGATAAAAATCTGAAAGAAAATGAAACAGTCACAACTGTAAAAAGTATTACAGCGGACAAACAATCTAAAGCATTATCGTCTTTCCCAGAAGCTGGAGAACCAATTGTTGCTACATTAAAAATATCACCACAAAACAAAATTCAAGAAACTATTATACAAGAATCAGCGAAAAAAATGGATAACAGTAAAGGAGCACAGCCGAAAAAAGAATCGAAAAAAGATGTTATTCCAGACTCATCGAGAGAATCTTCGTATGAATATATGGAAGTAACGGATGATAGTGATGGTGCATCAGAACACGAGACGGTACCAGTGAAAACGAGTTCATCAAATGGGCCTCAAGTAAAAACGGATAATTCTAAAGTTACTCAACCAAAGCCAGAGCCTAAAGTTGTTAAAGTTGCAAATCCTTCAAGAGAATCTTCTAGCGAATATACTGAAGTATCGGATGATAGTGATACCACCCAGTCAGAAGATGAACAAAAACCAAGCAACGTTACGAAATCACCTAAAGAGACTCCGAAAAAAGTAGAAACTAAAGTCGCGCAACCTAAAAGTGAACTGAAAGTAGTTAAAACTATAAATTCATCAAGAGAGTCATCTAGTGAATACGTAGAAGAATCAGATGACAGTGATACAGTACAGCCAGATTCAGCAGAGGCAACCAGTATTTTGAAAGAATCTCCAAAAACAACGGAAAGTAGTAATGTGGTTCCAGCACAAAAAGAGCTTAAAACAGAGACAACCAGTACTTCGAAAGAGTTTCGAAAAATAACGGAAAGTGTTAATGTAGTTCCACAACAAAATGAGCTGAAAGTAGAGGCAACCAGTATTTCGAAAGAATCTCCAAAAACAACGGAAAGTAGTATTGTAGATGAAGCAGAAAATGAGCTCAAAAAAGTGAAAAATGACTCTTCTAGAGAATCTTCTTGCGAGCAATCTAAAAAATCAGACCAAAGTGATATAGCTGAACCAGAAAAAGTTGTGGAAACAGTTAAAACTACAAGCCCTTCAGAAACTCTTCCGAACACATCTAGTGAAAAAGAAGTACAAAAATCTGAAAATGATATCAAAGAAGATGAAAATAAAGATTCATCGATCAAATTGGATAGTGATGAAATCGTTAAGTCAGAAGATAACCAGAAATCAATCAAAACTACATCCACAACAGATAAAAAAGATGAAAGTGAAATTTTAAAGCCAGAAAATGAGACACAAACAGTTCAAACAATGGCCTCTTTAGAAGAGTCTTCAAAGGCAGTGGATGATGCTCAAGTCGTTCAATCAGATGATTCTAATAAAGTCGAATCTATCGGAACTCCAAAAGAATCTGCTAAAGATTTGAATAAAAATGAAATTTTAAGCCCAGAAAACATAACAGCAACAAATATTGGCGACGTTCCAAGCACAATTGAAATTGATACAAAACAATTTGATTCTGTTTTATCAGATCTTCAAACTGTAAAAACTAATACTAGCAGTTCATTTTTACGGTCAATTTCAAGAGAAAGAAGTATCGGTAGACCTTCTCCAATCATACAATCACTTAGTCCTGACCCAATAATGCGCCAAAACAACTCTACCAGATCACCATCAAAAGATCGCGGATCCAGTGAAGGCATGAGAATATTGAATAGTGACCTTGACAATATTCCGAGTTTGAATATATGCCCAAAAAGATTTTCATTTTTGAGAGAAAGTTCCCCGAAACCAGCTGAAGATCCTTTCAGTATATTGACAGGAATATCACCAAAGATCTCATACGAAAATACCGATCTCCAATTCAAGAGAAATGAACAAAATAATGTAGTAATAGCTCCTCCATGGGAGAATGTAAGTGATACACCTTTCAGTATTAATGAGAATAGATACATGCCCGAAGAACAAAAAGTTTCTGCTAGCACATGGAAAAACCCTTATTGTTCTAATGTAATTAGCCCAAATAGTTTTCAACAGAAATTGAAGCAAAATGAAAGAATTGAGCAGTCGTGGAAAAACGATTTATGGAATAAAACAAGAGCAAATGAAAACGCAACGCATGATAATTTCATTGCCAAAGAAGACAGTGAACCATCTTGGAGACGAGAATTGAGAGAAATAGCGAGTCAAAAAAGAGATTCAGTGATTGATAGTGATGATTACAAAGTGGTAGAAGAGCCTCCATGGAGAAGGGAATTGAGAGAACTATCTCAAGTTAGAAATCAGAGGCAGCCTTGCGTTGAACCAAGTGCAACTGTTGATCCACCATGGAATTCATACGATAATAGTAACACTTACAATACCTTTACTACTGAAGTAAAGACTTCATTTTCTCCACTACAAAGCAATTTTACAGCCGAAGTTAAGCCCAAATTTGACGCACGAACTAGCTCTTTTGTTGCCGATACAAGGCATACATATTGTCCACCCTCAAACACTTTCACGGCAGAGGTTCAACCTTCATATGCCCCACCACCCCCACCTGCGTGGAGTCAAACAATGCGTCCTAAGTCATGGCGGGAAAGAAATGCGGAATTGACTCAAGAAAGAGAGGCAGAAACTCCTGAATGGAAAAATACTGGTATGATACGAAAGAGCTTTGTCAATTCATTCTTAAAAAATACTCAAGAGACTTATATTTCAACTGATCATCAAAAGATGCCAGAAATTACAGTCGAAATCGCTGGACAGCCAAACAGTAATAGAGTCGCACAACCTTCAAACAATGGTTATACATATCCATGGGAGACATCGTCAGAATCAAGTGTAGCATTTTCTCCAGAACCATTCCATTATGAAAGAACGCCTACACCACAGTCAAGAAATAGCCCGTATAGACCCAATTCTCAATACTCAGCGCACAGTTACAACTCATCTCCCGTTGTTCCGAGGTAAATCGACATATTTTATTCATATTCATAGAGTTACTTCAATAAGAAAGTGGTATTGTAATAGTTTATGACGGAAGAAAAATCCACCCGGCTTTGTCATTTTGAAAATGATTTTCATTAGTGTACTACTTTATGTATTTTATGTTCACATGTGTATTTGTGTATGAGGAGGTTCATATAAATATAATGAATTTAGTGAATACGCGAGCCACATCTGTGGAATACTCAGCTCTACAGCGACGGGAAACGACAGAAAAATAATGCAACAGATAAATAAATACATTTTTAATAAACAAGTCGTGAATATCTCTGATACAAGTACATCATAGATTTTAGCTCTATAAATTCGATATGAAAAAAACGTTTAGCATGATATGACGTTTCAATCGAACATTTTTATTTCATATCTGGCCTGTGTAATTAAATTATGATTAAAATTGATTTCAGGGAGTACGGCACGCTGAGTTTCCAGCCGACAAGACGTCAGCAAGTGAGAAGTTGTCCTATACAGTCAAGATCCTTCAAGTATCTTCAACTCTTGACCGGAACTGACGACAGCTATGAAGATGACGAGCCTTTCATACCGCAGCCGGCTCACCATGCCCATCTTCGGCCTGAAAGTTTTAATTAATCATTATTCACGATATTAATTATGGGACTTTTTTAATGGGATGCCACCTAACTATGGATATTATATAGGGTAAAGGAGATGTAATTTGCATTATTTTTCAGAAACGACTTCTTAATATAAAAATCAATGACATACAGTGAATTTTCTGAACACGAATAACGTCTTTCATATTACTTACTTTGAATTATTTGGAAACTTTTACTTTGGAGATATTAATTTGTAAATAAATCAATTATTGTGCTTATGTTAGAATAAGAAGATACTTTAAACTATTTAATGGTACCATTTAAAATTTGGGCATGGTTTATGTATTTTTTAAGAATATTTTTTATGTAATCTGCATTTTAAAGCATTTTATAAAAAAAAATCAATTGTTGATCATATTATATTGGCTCTGATTCGTAACTGTAATTATTTATGAAAAATTATGACTGCCTTATATTTGGATCAACTTAACATTAAATAAATTAGGTTAAATATTGTTGATAATAATGTTTAATTCTTATGAAATAAACTATATATTTGTTTCTGTAAATTAAAACGCATTTTATTTATTATATAAAAGTTGTTTTCGTTAACAGTTGTTCTGATTTTTCTTATAACATTAAATCAATATAATTAATTGATAGTTAATACCCAAAATTTTAATTAATGTATTAATATTGGACTACTTTTAAATTGAATGTATGAAAATATTTATTTGAAAACTGTCATTACTATGTATTTTTTTATCGTCTTACTTAATTTAATCTTTCTGTATGTTAAGTTTTCTTTTGATATGTGGTTTTATTATAATGAGTGGAATAATAAACAATTTATGTTCATTTAATACAGTCGTTTTTTTATACACTTTTAACCCTTATATCACAAAAAAATCTACAGTAAAAATATTTATTTCATTTTATCTTAATATTGTCACTTTTAGAGTTAGCTCACATTATACAAAAGCACACTTCTATCACGACATTCACAGACATTATCTATTTTTTTATTTGCTGCATACACGTTACAAAAATGACATATTATAATTTTATTGCCTTTGTAACATCAAAAATATTTTAAAATTCATATTTGAAATTAAAAGAAGAAATTAAAAGAGAGAAACAAAACAAACATAAGAAGGAAGTCAATCGTCCAAAGTTTACTTTAATAAATCAAAATATAGTATTTGTCTGAAATCTCTCTCGTTGACCTGGAATATATCGATATCCAAAGCAAAAGTGTTAAACATTGTTAATATTCTTACCATTGGCATCTCCATTGGCAGATTCGTTTTACACTTTGAAAGAACAAACAATTGATCTCCACGATTTTTCAAAGAAATATTTGGTGCATTTATTTGATATTATTAAGGATGGTAGAATTCGCATAAGTAGATAGAAATATGTAGCGGTGTAGATTTTTCTTCTAGTTTTAAAACTATTAAAAGTAAAATGAAAGATGTCAGTTGGTTAAAGCCATTTATATTTTCGGTATTTTTTAATCATAGAGAATTTCTTGAAGGTAAGGCAAACACCAATGACCCGTGCATTTATTACGAAATGAATATTTAAAAAAAGACATCCAGAATAATAGCATCCCAAAACACAGCTGGGAATAGTATATACTACAATCCACAAGACCATGTAGGGTAAAAGTGCTTTAAAATATTAGTAAATGATAAAAATAATTTTCGTAAAAAATTGTGACGCAGAAAAATCAAATGATATTCCTATGACGATTAGGGCTAATTGACAGAGTTCATATTATTTGGAAGAACTTTATTATGAAAGGAAAAAAACAAAGAATACTTTATGTATGTAAAGAAACTAAGTCTGTTGATAGTTACATCGGATTCACGTCAGTCTTTTAAACACGTTGAACCAAGTTCATCATCCATCTCTGATGATGGCATAAAGCATCCGTACTTTTTAAAAATCGTATGTTTTATTTCTGATAATAATACGGACACGTGTAAATATAATATATAAATGAGTATTTTTTCTATACCTACATGTGTAGAGAAAGTCGACAATATCACAAAAAAGTAGTTTTTTTTGCAGTTTCCTCGCAGTGATATGGAGCGGGATCAACAATATAATTTTTAAAACATTATGAATAGTTTTTTAGGACGCTAAAAATTATGTATAATCTTTGTTAAGTAAAAAATTTATATCTTTTAAATAGCTGACATTGTTTTCTTCAAAATTTTAATTGAGCATTTTGATTTTATCATGAGTAGTATTCGATCAAGTTTTATTAATATACTATTTTTTAAATCTCATAGCGATTACGTCTTCCTTTAAACAACCCTATTATCAATGTGGAGCGATTTGTATACATATAGGAGCAATTCAAAACAGTTTATGGAATCATGAATGAATTGAAGTTATTTCCTTAATCGATCTTTTTATACAGAGTAGGGCAAGACGTATGGGTGTACTATAATTACAATTATTGATTGGTTAGTCACACCATCTAAATTGTGTTTTTAGAATCGTGTAAGAGATGGGTAAGTAAAATTCAAAAATGTCAGAGAAATATATGGTGTAAGATAATCATAATCAGAAAATTGATTTGATGATTTGAATCCTTGAATGTATTGAAATATGACAAAACGTCAGTATCTATTAAAACTAGACTATACTATCCTAGCCTTGGGGTTAGCCTTCTTCATTTGTAATTTTTTTTTTGTTTATATCCGATGCTTGCTAATTATTGTGTGGCAATTCTATTGCATCCATGTGATAGATTGCCTGAAGATGCCAAACGGCAAAACCAGGGTTGTTGGTGATAAAACATGTGGAATCGTTCAAAGTTTCATAAATGATATCTTGTTATAGCTCATTGATTACAATCGTCTCAATTTTTGAAAAGAGAGTGCCGTGAATCGACAGATGACTGATTACTGCTGTCAAAATTGTCGTTTACGAGCACAGCTTTGTGTCAAATACAGCCTGATTATCGCTATAAGTTTTATTGACTATTGATTTCTACATGCATCTTAGCTGAAACGGGTTAATGGTAAATTGTTGGTATACTGTATATGTTATTATTACCATGGTGGTCAAAAAAAAAACATTCCGAGGCTCTAGCGATTTTTTGATAAAGCTATCACATTGCTCAAAAGATTAAAAAACAGCTTGAAATGAAGTACTGTGCCTTAACGTCACTTTGAATCAGCCGGCTACGAAGCTTTTACCAAGCCGTGAAAATATGACGACGTCAAACTCAAACGACATCTATCGGGTAAACACGGAAATGCTCTTCGGTGTAGCGAAGCATTCCCTATCTAACGCGACGGTGACGCCTTACGAAGATTATAACAAGATCCCTAGACGTTTCGGATGTCTTCGCTGCTCTTCCGCCATCTTCACGAAGAGGTGGCCATTTTATGAACAGTGCGAAATGGCGGTAATTCAAGCATCTTTAAACATTGTACTACCATTTTTTCATAATCATATTTTCGAAAATTTTCAATTAATTTAATTATCATTTATATCAAAAATTATAACACATAAAGGTCACTACCAGACTGTGGACAACGAAGCAAACATTATTAATAAACAATAAACTTTCCTGAATTATTCCGAAATTTGTCATTATTTACTTTTAAGCGTGAGTCGAAAAAAAAATATACTATGCCAATAATATATAAAATATTAACCGGTTCCCCGCGGAGTTTCTTAAGGAATATTCTAATAAAAAGTTTATTTGAATGTTTTAGCACTGTTCAAATTATTAAATCGTTGAGTATCCACGTTTAATTCATTGTAATCAGTCGTCTCAACAGTTGAGACAATTAGAAAAATAAAAACACATCTTAAGTAATTCCAAAATATATTTTATGATCACGACTAGTCTCGCTTATTGTGAGCATTATCAACTGAACAAAACCCGTCCTGATAATAAAATATATTGTGGGAATAAGTAATATATTTATAATTTAATGCCTTTCTATCAAATAAAAAGAAGTGACAGTTAACATTTTAAAAGTTGAGACGTTAGCAGTCAGTGAGAAAAGCGATCAAAATAGACTCGCAAAATGTGTTTTCATTTAAAAGAAAAATGTTTTTCAAGTATCGTATCATTTGTGCAGACCTGATGCACTCTATATGAATAAATAATAATTGTACTTAAATGGAATGGATACGGTATAATAAAGTACGCTTTTGCATTCAGGGTTGATATTGCAGTGACAGAAAAATAGCTTGAAATACATAAAATATGGCATCTGTCAATTGCATACCGTCTGACGGATTTCGTTCATTTCACATTGTGTGCGTCTAAGCGTGCACAAAAGGAAAAATGCAAGGATGCAACTTGTCTCCTACGTAGCAGTTTATTAGTTTACAGCAATGCAAATTCAAATGCATTGCTTTCAGATCCATTTGAAAAATAATTTTGCTTCAGTAGTCCGGTAACAGGTATTTGGAAGAAATGTAAAAGAATATTTCATGAAATTATTATTCAGAAATATATGAAAGGAATAGTGTAATTTCATTTTCTCAACTCTTCTCTATTAGTCTAGTAAGTGATTTTGTTTTGTAAAAACATCGCTTTGATATTTTCTTCACACTTAATATACGATAATTCGCACGTGTCAAAAGTTAAAATAAATTAATGTAGTGATATTATATGCATGAAAGGATTTGTTTTAATAAGTAAACTTCTTTTGATAGTAAACGTTTGCTTAATTGTTGTATATTAATATGATTTAGGCAATCAATGAAAACAATGGCGACATATGCAATATACACTTTTAAGGTGTTAACTGTCATTTCTTGATGGAAAGGCATGATATGTAAATAATAAATATTTTTGTTTAGTGTTTAGTTCCACAATGTATTTTTTGATCAGAACCGGTTTCGATCATACTAAAAATTTACTAGTATATAATTTAACTTTTTATTATTTAAAATATGCAATATCGTAAGAAAGTTTTTGTTTTTTTAAACGTCACTCTTTTTGAATTTTCATTATTTTTACATAATACATTTTAAGAGATTTTCTAATTATTTCGATTGATTATATAACTGAATTAATATTGCGAAAAATTTCAATAAAAGATAATAAATGATTGTCAGACCATCAGTGAACACGTGAAATTCCTGTATTTACTAAAACGTAGTGCTGGGGACGTTACAGTCCATAACGTGTATCTGATTGTATTATAACATATAGGGTTATTATAAATAATCACAATATTGTTTATAAAATGTTAGTGTTTTAATGAAATTAACAACTATTCAATGAAATCATTACCATTTGTCGACCTTCGAAATCCTTTGATAGACTATTATTCATTACCTGTATCATGTTAACTTGAGCGCCGCACAAAGGATGTTTCGACACTGATTTTTGTAACAAATAATTTAGCTAAATTTGTGTTAAATAAATTTTTAGAAATTTTCAGGATATATCAGGCCACATTAAAATTTATAGATTTTTTAACACTGTTAAAATTAGCAAGAAGAGACTTGATATTTCATACAAGTACTTCTAGTATTTTTAAGAAAATATAAATTAATTTTTGATAAATTTTGAAAAAAACTGTTGTCGACAAGTTGTAATATCTACAACTGAGGAAGAAGACACATTTGGAATAATGTTTTTCTCGCATCAAATTGACAAACAGATTGACGCGACGAAGGAAATCCATTTCCATCAGTGTCTATGCGAGTGACATACTCTCAGGATGGGAACAAATATGCGACAACTATGTCACTGCCCTTAGCTGTTTCTAAGCAACTTGTAAATAAAACAAATGCTGTATGCAATTGTCTTATTTTAAAATATTTTATTCATATATGAATTAATATATGTAAACGCTTTGTCTTTCACGAACCAGGTTCTGTTTTCACAATCTTTAGTAACTTTAGCACAGGTTTACCCTTAAAGTGATAGTAAATCAACAGTTTATACATATATAAGATGAAATACAACGAAACTAGAACTTAAAATGTTAAACTGTTTTTTTGATACGATTTATGATATCGACTGAAGGTGCTTGATGGAATTTCAATATCAATTTTTATTTGTTACATATTTGTACGATTCCACATGTTTTGTCACTGGTGAAACCCGGGTCGTTGGTGACAAAACATGCGGAATCGTACAAAGTTGTAACAATTCAAATTTGTTTTTTTAATGTTTTATTTTCATATAGATACATCGCAATTCGCCAACGATTTATTATTGGAGAATCAATGGTTTATCGCGGTATTGAAATACAACATAAAAACACGAGGAATCATATGTATATTATTTTATCAGGAAATTTAAAAAACAAGCAGGGTACAACTTAGCTCTCAGCTTATATTAAATGAACAATTAAGCATCTCAACTTTTTTCTTGTTGGCATCTTAAGCATCTCAACTGGTGTGGTATAAGTACTATCAGTCTACTTGATTTTATCTCATCGATTTAAATTCAGAAATAAATATTTTAAATTGAATATATGAAGTAACTCAAATATATTTTCTCTATTCATTAACAATTATTAAGCATTGTTGGCTGAGGGCGCGTTCCGGAAAATCGATTTGATGGCTTTCTGTTTACTATAAAAATACACCCATTATTAAGTAAACATCGTGGAAAATATCAATTATTGATTGATTGAAATATTTTATAAGGGGCCCAACCATATATAACGTCATGAAGTAATGGAAGGGGATAAAGTTTTGTCGGATGATTTATGGCGAAGGGGATATGGACATAGTATTAAATAATGAGGTATCACAAAAACAACTAAACAATAACTCATTTCATGAAGGAAAAAAATAGTGCTGTCTCAAAATCGAATTAAATTACTCAAAAATATCGACAAGTAATGAATGGACAAGAATCAATACAAAATTTGTATTATGTATTGAATATGATTGAATACAAATAATATAAAATTGTGTGAATTGTACAAAACGTTGAAAATTTGTAATAAGCGTGCATTTTCCAAAGTCCAAATTTCCTGATTGCACTTGAATGATAGTTATTATTATTTGTATTACAGTATTACGCGTTCATAAAACTCATCTCAAGCAATTGATTGTTATTATAATTAAACGATTAGACTATTAAAAAATATATTTGTGATGTTTATTTAGATCCTAGCCTTAGGGTATGTGTTATTACAATGTAAATAACACCTTTGGTATATAACCGATATCGACTGTTTATTGTGTGTCAGTTATGTTGCATCCGTGTGATTTTAAAGTAAAAAACAATTAAAATTTTATATTCAAAACGTAACGGCCTTTTTATGAACATTGTGTGTAATGGTGTAGACTGAATTAGCATTTACTTGTTAGAACTCCATATAACACAGTGAAAAAAATATTTTTCAATTATTTTAGATCTACAAAATGTGTATTGTAAATATAGCTGATAACGTAATACATCTTCTTTTCTGTCTGATGAATGAAATGAATTCTTGAATGTGCCAGATTGATTTTATGTATTTCTAGAAGTGAAAGTTATCTCTATACCGCTATATATAGATAAGTAAACGTAAGTTTAAGCATATTTCTGATGAGAGCGTAAGCCGAAATAGCTATCAACTACATACATTATAATTTTTGTAGAACTACAAAACATTGTTATTTTTTTCAGCGTGTTAATGTTATGTTGCTTTATTTATTATGAGTTTATTTTTGTTACGATGGGATCTTTCTGAAAAAATACAATTAGATGTGTTAATAATGCGACTTATGTGAGTGTATTATACTCATCAATGATTTTATCAGTTAACAAAAGGCTAAACTAGTTCATTGTATAAGTAATTTCATACGAAATGCTCGTTCGGATAAAGCAGTAGTTACTCGATTATTCGGAAGATATTGGTTGTAAATTTGAACCGTCTTCATATTGCAATCGTGGCAACTTAATGCACCGATAAAATGCATCTGCAAGTGGATCAAATTGTTCCGTATACTGGCTATTGGTCGAGTGATCGTTAGGTCGATATTGCGTGCGTTTATCGCCGAGTTAACATCTTTCATCGCAAGGGGTCGGTTGGGATATTGCATCATATATATTAAATAATAGCAGGGGTGGGTTATATCAGGTTTTTGGTGGTTACCAAAATTTTAGGCTAAGTAGAAATATGGCGCGAGTAGCCGTTCAGAAAATATACATGACAGTAAAAATAGCAAAATTCGTAGCTCTATATTTTTTCACACATGGTTGTTACTAACTATTCTAGCTTCTGCCATCGTCAGAACAACGATCGATCTTTGTTTTATATACTGCGCAGGTAAAGATAGACTATATATTGTTTCACTTATTCAAGCATCATTAATTGCATGTATATTTTTAAGTTTATTTAAAATTTAATGTTGATTTAAGACATCAAATAGACGCATTAAAATTTTAACGATTATGTTGAATTTAATGATCATGCGAGTTCTTTGATATCTTTTAAGTAAGACTCTTGAGTTAATGCTCGTTCGGCATATAGATATATTTATAGAATATTTAACAGCATACAAACAATATTATTTTATTGAAATACACAATTACTATAACATATGTGTTACAGATATATGCTAGATTGCGTACATAACCTTCTGTTATAATGTCCATATATTTTTATTAGAGATCTTTCGAAACACATTTGTTTATTGAAAGTCCTCTACCAATATTTGTTGAGGCTTGTTAAATTGTTACCCGCATTCAAAAATATCAGCTGACACATTAATTAGAATATACGCGAATAAAGGATATTTTTTTTGTTTTGAATATATATCTGATACAGATGTGTAGCACATTTTATCCCGATGAAAGAATTTCATCGAAAGTTTTTCTGCTTGTTACTTAATTAATTTTGTACAAATTTTAATATAATATATCACTCATCGCTTAAAGTGTTTAGATCTTTGTAATAAAGATCGCAAGGTGACGGCCTTAGAACAGCTGGAAATTAATAGATATCAACTATCACAAGGAATCCTTAACGAACAAATTAATATTTGTCGATCACCATTGCCTAACCCTCTACGGGGGCCCGCGTTGTCTCCGTAATATACCGTTTCCGTGCCATATGTAAACTTATTGATATAGCCCCCTTTTTAGTTTTATTTACAATTTTTAGTTTTATTGCGAACAATAAACAAGTCAGGTCGTGAAAACAGGAGAGAAGATGTATTGTGTACTTTTTCTACACATGTATATATGGATAAGCAAATGTTAGTTTAAGCACAGTTCTGACGATGGCGTGAGCCAAAATAGCTATCAATTATTTCTTAAAAAAAAATTGTAGAACTTAAATATATTGCTATTTTTTCACAGTGTTAAAATGTGATGATGTTAAATGAGTTATACCAAGTGAATGCCAATTCAATCAATAATTTTTAAATATCAGAAAATGATCAGTTCATATTGTTGGTTCCACATATTATATATTCAGTTGATTAATATATGTTATATGTTTTATGTATAAAATACACATCGTTTGTAACAAAACAATATTCTGTTTCAAAAGATGTTCACCGTAAAAAATAATAATATAAATTTGAGTTAAGTGATAAAATTACGGTGTGATTTAAAAAAAAACAGATTTTCTTGTGTGGAAATGTTTACAGTAAATTTTAGCGTTCCGCAATCGCACGCCGAGCTTCTCATGTGGAGAAGAGAGAGGTCGTTTTGGTAAAATGTAGCGTTTTATATGGTAACTTTTTATAGCAAGCGTATAGTGCCTATAAATATTGAGTATATGTGTGTAACTCTGTAGGCACCAGTATTTTACTAAAAAATATGACATTTTGTTTACGAAATAACGTTACGATTATTAATACAAATGTAATTTATTGTTATAATTTATGATATCGACTGAATATGCTTAATTATCATTATCAAATTTGAATTGTTAAAACTTTGTAAGATTCTAAATGTTTTGTTACTAACGATCCAGGTTTCGCCTTTCGGCATCTTCGGGAACTCCATCACACGGACGCAACAAAACTAAAGCACAATAAAAAGTCATCATCGTTTATATACCAAAGGCATTAAATTAAAGGAAAACACAGACCCCAAGGCAAAAAATAAATGGCAGCTAAAAAAAAATTTATATTATCCATCCATCCGTTGCATCCGTGCCTGTAGATGCCAAAAGGGGAAACCCGGAAGATTATTTTAAGAACTGTATATAATTCGAATAAGACATTTAAATTTCATCAAGAATTTTCAATCGATAATGTAATTGGTTACAATATATGTTTTTTATAGAAAACAAATAATGATGTATACATATTTTTTTAATTTGTAAAAAAACTTTGACAATATCCCACATTTGTTTTAAGTTATTGACAAGTGTACTATGCTCGGGTTATGTAGTGTTAAAAACATATTAGCAAGAATTCATTTCATTTTTATAGATTCATTAAAAAATAACACGGAAAAACTAATCGTGCTTTTATTTTATCAAATATGTTTTATGTTTGCATGTATCATGCTAAAGTTCTAGTGCTTGCCAATGTGATTTTAAATAAATTCTGTTTCGGATAAAACGTTTGTGAAATATTCAGCGAATTCTATTTGATTTAGAAATGCATAGTATATACTTTTCATTTGAAGTTTGAGGAGTTTTATTTTTGTTGGCCGGATATTATACAAAACTTCATGTGCTGAAAATTCTGTGTTGCCAGACGAAATAATTATCGATGGAAACTTTTTAAAAGCTTTCAAGCTTTTAATATTCAACAAATATGTTAACTTGAAGAATAGCGTTTTCATTTTGTAGGTAGGAGGCTACGGGGCTAATACTTGTCCAATCGAAATGGGTATATATTCAAATGAAAGTATTTAATACTTGATTAATTAATTTTCTTCTACATACGCAAATATGAAAGGCGAGAATATAGATAGTGAGTAAGTAAACATACACAAGTTTTGTCCTGTTACTAACTTCTTTTCACTACTATCTTTGATAATATGAGGTTGAGTGACTAAATGAACGAAAACATGCAGAATATCATTTCTTACAATGTTTTACTTTTTCGATAACATTTATACCGTATTAGAGCTTTGGCGTCCTCCAGTCATCTTGATTCAATATATTTATACATTTTTGGGGAATATCTTTGAATTTCCTCTTTTGGTTCTTTAAACCATATCCATAATTATCCTGATGTATTGCTTGATTGGTATCCACACCTACAGCTTACGCTAGAATTTTAAACTACATCCTCAATAAAACCAACATTTCCTTATAATTGGAGAGGCAAATTTTTAAAATTTCTTTTTTCTTTAGTCATGAAACCAGATGAAACACTTTATGTAAAATATTTTTTAGGAATTAATCATCGACATAATGTCGTTACGTAGGTTATTAGTTTTATTAAAAGTCCAAATACTATATTATCAATAGAATGATTGATGGATATTCAATATCAAATTTGAGTTGTTGATTTGATACATTGTACAATTTCATACGTTTTGTAACACGCGTTTTGGGTTTTTGTCTTTCGACATATTCATAAATTCTGCCACACATCTGTGTGCAATAGCACTGATAGTACAATTATTGATATATAAATAGTTACATAAGTCTTATTGAAACTTCAATGTGGTGCTAGAATTTCAATTGAATCTGGAAAAATCTTTCCAAAACATTTTCGCATGGTATGTATGATTCAATATATTATAAATAAACAGACTAAGAAATATCAATCTAATGATTCGAAGGCCAATCAATGTCTAAGCAAAGCTCCGTTATACAGTAATAAAAGCTTTCTGAAAATATTCTCTTCGAAAATTATCGACGCTTCGCAATTCTAAATTAAATAATGTTTTTGAATTTAAAACTTTACGACAAATGTATGTTAAAATAAATAGTAAATCTCTAAGCATTGACATCTCTGCTGCAATATTATTGCGATGAAGAGCGTTGTTTACATTTAAAAAAAAAATTACCGTTATTTCAAAACGATGATTATATCCAAAATCTGTTTTGTCAATATGATTAATAATTATAATACTGTAGTGTTGAAGTAAAAGAAAAGAAAAATACTCAAATCAAGTGTTAAATGATATGCTTCGTAAAAGTACCCAAAAACATAAAGTCATTAATGATATTCTGTAACGACACATTTTTTAGAGTTTTGTCACGAATTCTATCTAAAAGTTTCAGTACGTAGCTTATTTTTATCAGAATCTTACTTTGAGAACTCGTTTATGAATATTATATAAAATACCTGCTCTGAATATTTTTTTTGCCTTTCTGAACCCTTGTACATTATCTAGGTTTTAAGTTCACTGTCATCTGTATAAATTTAATTTGGCTTTTATCTTAATAGAAATAATATTTTTAGTAGGGCAAGAGAAAAACTTAGAACTTATTTAAAATAAGACATCTATTGCAACTTTTTAGAATGTTACATACATTTAAAGATATTTAAATCGGTAGAGCTGTTGCGGAAATAATTATTAATAATTCTTTGAGCGAGCATATCAATCAATTGATTATTTAATTGAAATATAAATATATGTCAAAAATATTAACATGATTATTTCATTTTAGTACACCCACGCATTTCCCCAAGCCCTTGCCTTCGTTGGAAATAACTGACGACTAGTTGTCATTATAAAACCTACTATTGAAATTACATATATGATGAATAAAATAAATATATGCTTCAAATCAGGGAGAATATTTTTATCAAGCAATTTTTTTATTATTTACAAGGCAAAATTTGCATGAAGACTTAATTGCAAATAGTATATTTATATAGAAAATAAAAACGTAGTCTGTGTTAAGTTTTTTTGTATTACCAAGAGTTCTTTTATATTTTATTTGTAAACCGTTTCACTTCAAAAAATAAATATAGCTTTTAATGCTTTGGATTTGTATATCTTTCAATTTGTTTGTAGTTTGTATTGCATAAGTTGATAATATTCGCAGTGAACGAAGCCGGTAATAAATATGTTTTTCAAAGAGTAATAAAAATATGTTTTTATTATTTGGAATATAATGCTTATTAAATTTGAATTGTTACAACTCGTACGATTTCACATTTTTGGCACTAACAACCCAAGTTTCGCTCTTCAGTATTTTCAGACACTCTATCACGTACGCAACAGAACTGACGCGCAATATACACTTAGGATTGTCTATATATCAAAGGTGTTAATAAAAGGAAAGCACAGACTCCAAGGAAAAACTATATGACAGTTAAAACAAATTTAATACTTTTGTGATCATAGATAGATTATAGATAATAATAAACAAAATTGCATGTGACAAGTTTCATTAACGATTAAAATTGTTAAAGAGTCATTCTTAAAAGGGTATGTGTTTTCCTTCAATTAATAACTTTGCTATATAGAGGATGCTAACTGTTTATTGTGCGTCAGTTCTGTTGCATCCGTGTGATAGAATGTCTGAAGATGCCGAAAGGCGAAACCCAGGTCGTTAGTGACAAAACATGTGGAATCTTTAAGAATAATTAAATCAATTCAAAACAAATAAGATTATTTCAGCTAATATTATAAATTTAGATAAATATATAATATAAATGAAAACATATTTTAAGTCCATATTTCCGTGAAAATTTTTTAATACATTAAAATTTTTGATATATTCACGTACAGTGTCACTAAATCACGAGTTTTATAAATGTCGCACAGCTGGAAACCAGTTTGTGATAACGCCTGATTGGTATATTAATTAATGTCCATGTTTCTGTCAAAATGATTGCCCCATTACCACATACCATCGATGTAATATTACACGCGCGGCAATAAAAATGCGATATTTCACCCACACCCCATATTGTAGAGCGTGGCTTAATTGCGAAGGGTAGTAGATTTCGACCTAGCCTAACGTGTGTGCTTCGAAATGCCTATTGTTGCACTGCATCCCTAAGTCCTTTAACACAGCCCGTTCACCCCGTGAGCTTTATATTCTTAATTCCTCGCACAGGAGCTTACACGTAGAGCTTAAATTTGTTAAGATATAAATTCGTACGAGCTAGATAAGAATTTGAATTTCGCTACCGTTGTAAAGCTCAACGGATTTTTTTATCAACAGAAAACATCATAGTCATTAAGTGAACGTAAAAATAACCAATCCGATTTATTCTTTCTTTTGTATTAAATAACGCTTCTATATTATTGTCCAATGTACTCGGATGTCGATAAAATAAATTTTATGATAAAATTTTAGAACCTATTATAAAAAATTATAAAAAAATTATTTCATTTTATAAGAAATTTTATTCGTTTGTAGCATAGCTGGTTGGTTATTATTATGTCTGTCAAACAATCCTTTTTGAATTTAAATAATATTAATATGACTTAAAAGAATTACAATTTTTATAAAAAATGACAGGTAACGATACATACAGAGATTATATTGAATAGTCCTTAACCGTAATTATACAGAAAAATATTTTTTATAAACTTTTTAAGCGCGTTGGAATCACACCTGAGCATAATAAATGTAACAAAAAAAAGATATTTAATATGACATATAATATTAAATAATACACATTGTTTTATATATTCACTGTAATTAATATAAATCATCGAAACTATTATATTACATTTACAGTACAGTTTGATCGGGCGTATAATTAGTCGAGATGTTTAATAACCTAATTACCGGTTCATTACAGACAAATTTACCAAATTCAATTTACATGAGATTAATTCGGCTTTTATGCAAAGCTGTAAAATTGATACAAAATAAAACAAAAGACATGTGTTCACCTACAGTGTAGAATTATAGTGTAGGTCCTACACTATAAATCTTTCAGTGCATCGTTGTCTAACATGCACTTTCTATATGCGTGTCCAACTGCTTAATGTGGGGTGTTACCCTTACCTTTAAAATAATTATCTGTAATGCTCGTAGTCTTTTCAAAGTGACTATTAATAAATGATGAAGTTGTGGAATCGCGTGTATATATATAGTTTAATCACTTGTCTTAGAAAATACGTTCATAGTAGTAGATTAAGCATATGACTCATTAGAATTGATCTACCCTCTTCAAATATATGTGAACAGATGTTAGGCAGGTGAGCTATTCATGTTCATTATATCAAGATATTAATATTTTACTTGAGCAAGCGAATTATTTACCGAAAAGCTAATAATAATAAAAAATAATAGAATCGTTATTTAGGCATAATAATAATGCACTATAGGATTTACCTCAGAAATGTTATAATTATAACATAATTGAATGCTATTTCTGAATCAGAACTTTCTCTGTGAATTCGTGTTGGTTCATTTATTTACGTCAGTCTATCCGACTGTATTTTTATATTTTAGAAATAAATTTCATTGAAGTTTATTTTTGAAATAGCTTTTATATCTGAAAAATAATGCCGTTGCTTTATTATGGATTGAAACTTATTAATGTTAAGGACTACATCCGAAGTGATATTTGAATTTTTAATATTTTTTTTGTTTTTATAGAAATATTGACTAAGAGTGTTTGGTGGAGCTTTATCCAGGGCTTTCAAGAATATCTCAATGAAAAATTTGCTGGATTGGTTGGTTGATCTTTGATGTAATGCAAATAAATAAGAAAGGTAGGAAAAAGTCAGTCAAAAATAAACTTTTTTAGTCGGAGTTGTTTTTTTAACGTCTCCACAGCTTTGGTTTTATCATTTAAATTGAATCCTTCATACTCAATACCCTTTCACATTTATTATCATATCCTTAACTGCGTTCGAACTGCAAAAATCTTTTACACGGTTATTTAATTTCAAAAATTATGTCGCCTGTTATAAAAAATGAACAATTATTGAAATAGTTCCAAAACGAATTGGTTTTAATAGTAACCGATGAATGTATGAAATGATTTACCTATTGGTAATTGAATGATATTAGTTGTATTACTTAAATAGATAAGAAATGTATTTGAAAATTGTTAGATTTGTTAGATTATTTAGAATGAAATCAGCAGACATAATAGATGAGTCGATGTGTTTGCATGATCAATGCCAAATTTAATTGATATTTTTTCTGGAAAAATAAAATAAAAATACGCTAAATATTTATTTGAGCATCAAAGAATAGAAATGCCCTGTAAAGCTTTTAGCTTGTGTAACTGCCATTGCAATAGAACAGAAAAAATAAATGGGGTAAATAAAATAGATTCTAAAAGTCAGTGTTGGAGTGCGATATTCTCATGAGTTTTTCAAATAATTTTTATAACTCTATTGATACATGATATTTACATCATATTTTAAAATACTATAACATATTTTGAATTGTAAAAAAAGAGATTATTTTTGAACGAATTGAAGAGATTATTTTGTGAGATTGCAGGATTGTAGAGTCGTTAACAAAAACACTCCGATCCGACTCCGATTTAAAAACATTTAATTTTGTCAGGTTTTTTCTTACTTCTCCTTATGTGGATTAAATTAAAGATTTGCAAAATAATCCAGCAATTTGTTCACTGAGACATTTTTCAAAATCGTCTAATCGAAAAGGTAGTCAAAGTCACTCGTTTCTCAAGACTCCGAATTCCACTCCACAGCCCTGATTATTATAAATATATAAGTAAGGTGTTCTTAAAATTATATTTCAAACTCAAGATCGGTGTTTTATTATACAGCTTTCATTAATAGAAACATCGAACATGATACAATAAGTAATTAGTGTTGCATAATATAGGAAAATACTTTTTTTATTAAGAGTAAAAAGTTTTAAGTTAATTTTTTGCAAAAATATTGAAAAGAAATGTGAATATTTAGATACTAGAATCAAATTTAAGTATTCAAGTGGCTTTTAAAAATCTCTCATTTAATCGTAAGGAAAAAATCCTTTCTTGTTAAAACACCTTGATACGGATACTCATAAATAGTCGGATGGAAGAAAGCGTTGAAAGAAGAAAAGGTTTCAAACGTAGCACCACTGAAGAAAAAATTGCTTAAACAAAACAATTATATAATATAAGCAGTATAAATATAATATAATGAACGATATATAGAAAATTTTAGTGTTTATCCCTTATTAAATATTATTAATTTATAGTATATTTTTTAACTAGCATATTTGGTCAATTTTTACTTAAAATAATGAAAATGGGAATGGTGTTCTCAATTTGAAAAATAAAAAAAAAAATAACTTTAAATTATTACTGTTTTTGTCACTCATGAAAAAATTTTGCACCTTCAAGCATTCTAGTACACCCAGTCCTTTTTTTACGCGATACATTGGTTCCAGAAAAAGGCGCGTAAAAAAAATCGCGTAAAAAAATCATAACTTTCATAAAATTTAATAAATTGGTTCCAAAAATTAAAATATCGCGTAAAAAAGTACCAGAAACGTATGAAAAACCAAAATTTGCTCTTTGAAATTCGTGCAAAAAAAAAAATATATTTTATGATTTTATATACACTTATATGAATTATTAATGGCCGAGAAAAGTGCTATTCAACGAATTTAATAAATGCATTGTGTTTAAACAAGCTTACTAGCGGACATACATCCCATGATTTTACGCAATTGCATTATATTTCTTTACACACCCTAAAACATAAATTCGCATAATATCCGATACACTTGTCAACATTTGGCAATTGTATGTGTATTTAAAAAAATGGAATGCTTTACAAAATTAAGTGTTAAAAATACACATATTGTTTTTATTAAAAAAAAAATAATGAAATGTACATGCCTAGCATCATATATAAATTTCTTCTTTAAAACAAATTTGAGGAAAAAATCGCGTATAAAGAGGAATGGGTGTATACGTTATTTTGAGAGTATCTGATTAAGCATATATCTTTTATTATAAACAAAATGCAATAATTAAGTAAAAGCTCAATCAAACCTCACCTAACAATATAAATAATTTTTATGTAAATCTATAAGTATTCTCATAAAAAGAATTTTGCTTTATCTTTTGGTAGTAAAAATTACAAAAAGGGAGCAAGATTATTATATAGATTTTATAGATATTTCCTCTGATTTGTTACGCTACTGGCCGTTAGAGATGTCTGATCAAATCGAAACACAGCCTGCCCCAGGCCACGAGAACGCATTTGTACGAATATTAGATGGTATTTTTGCCCTTAATGCAATTTAATGCATTTTTTATTGCCCCTCGCGCGTAATTCGTTGGGGAACAATCTCTCCATTCTTGGCATAGACGCTCGCAAATAATATGTACGAGTGTTTGGGGGACAACTAATTTGATCGACAGCGAGATTAGTTTATGACATTTCAGAACGGTTTGTTATTATTTATTCATTTTATTTTAATGCGCAAAAGCTTTGTGCAGCCGTTTGCTTTGACACATTTTATCCTTTGCATAATTTAAAGATTAACTGCAGAGAATTGTTTGCATTAAGTGGTGCTCCTATTAAAGCTTATGGATATTTGCAGTAATCTTTATGCTACATTTAATGAAGTTTAGGACATCGCAAAGCAAAATTATGGTCAAACAAAAACAAACACCTCACTTTTCATGAAATCTTAAATACAAACTTGAACTTTACTTTTATCTTATAATGATTTACTTCTACGAAAATAGAAAAAAATCTAATTAGATGTTGACTGAAAAATGCAACATTTGGTTTTTTCATAAATGCTTTCATGATAGTCAATTTATAAATGATTATACACATTTCCTCAAAATAATTTTGACATTTTTAGATTGAACAAAGAGGGGTTAATAAATATGTGATTTGAAAAAAGAACGTACACCACAATAATTGAATTGGCATTTATTTGGTAGGACTCCATTATAACACAGTGAAAAATATATTTTAGTTTCAAGAAAATTATAATGTATTTATAATAGTTGATAACTATTATTTCTGATAAGGGATTAAGCTGAAACAGCTATCAACTATATACCTTATAATTTTTTTAGAACTAAAAAAAATCATGATATTGACTTAAGGAGCTTGATGGAATTTCATTATCAAATTTGAATTGTTAAGACTTTGTACGATTCCACATGTTTTGTCACTATCGAATCGGGTTTTGCCTTTCTATTTTGTTTTTGGTTCTAATCTGTAAAAAAAAATCTGTGTAAGTAATGCCTGTATATTAAATATGTATTTACGTTTGGTATTACGCAACAAGATAGTAACAACATATTATATTTAAAAAAAAAAATATTTTGTTTCTATAATATATCATATATGGTCCCTTAAGGGATTTCTTCAAATTATAGCAATAGATTGAGTTCTTGAAGTTAAACTGAACAGAACCGTAGCTTCATCAATTAAAATAATAATTAAAACCAAAAAAACATATATGCTTATTACAAGGAATAACAAATATAAAATAATGTTCCGGAAGTCGAAAAAGTACAATGATTTCAAGAGCTTTGCTTAATATGACATTTTTATGACACGTATGGTTATCAAACTCGATCCGTTGGCATATAAAATGTAATATAATCTTATTCCACGCCAGCAGTGAAGCACTTGAAATTCTTGCTAGAAATTTTGATCGGTGAATAAATTCAAGATCTCCGTTTTAAAATTGCATTACGTGTTATTACATTTTCAAATTTCAAATACAGGTATGTATGTGATTTATTTCTGTTCTTTTCTATTGTATTTGGAGCCTCTCCCCATTTGTTCATTGAGACATATTGCCCGGGGCAAAATAAATTAATGTGTGCTGTAAAAAAAGGGAGGCAGGGTGGGATAGAACAAGGGAGGATTGGATTGGATTTAGGGTAACCGAATAATGGTAGCAGGAGCGAGGAAAGAATTCATGACGCGCAGCATGTGAGTGTGAATGAAGGTTTTACGTTTGACGTTTGAAAGTCGAATGACATTTTTTCCTTACCGTTCACAAATTAAAATTTACTTTTATTCACAATATCTATGTTTAAAAATCGCATACATAAATGAAAAGAAAAAGAATAGTCGTCTACGCATCGGTCGCGACATAAAATTTAGTCAATACCGAAACGATTTATAAATTTTTAGTTCTACTATGAAAAATTTGCAAATATAGTAACAAAACAAAAATATTTTAATTACATTGTTTTATGCTATAAAAAGAAGATTTTGAAATGCAAAAAATATATAAAATGCTTCAAAAAACTTCCATGTACCGTTTTAGTTGGACATCGTTATGAAAATTTAAATTAAAAGAAAATCTCAAAAGTATGGCTGTCGAACCTTTTGATCACTGGGAGCTTCTTTTCTTTTTCGTTTTAAAATTTGTTTGGGATCGACTTCTTATAAGATTTGTTAGAAGCACAATACGTGGAATAATCGAAGTTATTTTAAATTTTATATTCTTATAAGATTGTTATAAACAATTTAATTGGAGAACAGTACTTATACAATAAAGAGACGGTGTGATGGACTCTTTTGTTTTTACCAATCGTTAATTCCCTACAATTCTAAAATAATTACGAATCATGTCGAGCCAACTGGTTTGACTTCCGGAGTCCATTTTATTGCCTATTTTAAGAAATCTAAACTTTCTTTTGATTCTTAATGTGTTTCGGGGTCAATCAAATTTTGACTCGCAATTAACCGGTTTGACACCCATGCTATAGAGCGAGCTGCTAAAAATGTTTTTTAGTAACGATTTCACTATTAAATAATATATGTTCGCCCAACGATTCTGTATTTTTTACAATAAACATTAAATATTTCTACGGAAAATCCGGCACAAAATCGTAAAACTAAAAGTAATCGATTTCTTGAAATATGATAAAATTAATTTCCTTTTTTTATTGCCACTTTTATTTGAAAGTTGTACTTCTACGTATTTAATTAAAAAAACAATATATATATTTAAGTATCACTTTTAAGGTGTTGACTGTCAATTATTATATCCACAATATAATATAATATATGTTTGTAATGTAAAATATGTGTGTGTTAAAGTTTTATGAGTACTCTTCGAATTTCAGTGATCCGACGTTAGGGGGTTAAGCCCAAAATCTGTAAATGAATAGTCTAAATCGAAGGGGTGTCACGCATACTTCACGTACATTTCCAATGTGCAAGGTACAATACAATACAACATAGGTGCTATGAATTGTTGAACTTGATGTGAGAAGAATTTAATTTTCCGGCATTCATAATAGCGAGGAACTTTAAGCTATTAGCTTTAAGTATTCAATGAAATTTGTTCAATCGAAAATGCTTTGTTGGTGTAAATTTCCTTTCGGGTATTAACCTCATTTTATTTTTAGTATTAATACTAAGTGTGTTAAATGAAGGTCTGGAAATTTGTGGAAGTTAATTTTCAATATAAATTCAATCTCAAAATATTACTTATATACTGCGTGTTTTGCTTTTTTTGTAAAGCATCTTCAGACGGACTGTATCACAGGAAAATTTATTGCTTAGGTAAACAGTGAATCTAATTCCTTACTGTAAAGTGAAAAATGGGGTGGAGCTGTTCCGTAAATAAATGAATAACTAAGAATTTATATTAAGCATCCGCTCTGTCAAATTTGAATTTATTTCACAACTAATCTTTAATTCTTAATTCTAAATACCGGATGTTAATAAATATAATTAATCAAATATAGTTAAAAAAAAAAAAAATAAGTACTATTTTTGAATTTTATTTGTTGAAAATTCTTATCACAAGCGATCCAAGTTTCACAGTTCGGCATCTTCAGGCATTAGGCATTAGGTTCCAAATCTAAAAATTAAAATTTTTTATGCAATATTGATTTTATAACAATGAAAATCTATTGTCTGTGATACGTTTATTAATACTTAAAATTGATTGTTATTAAGTCTTTTATGTAAGAATTTAACAAAAAATAATAATCAATCATCATTAAAATGCAATTGGGAAATTTTAGACTTAGAGATATTCTACTTATTTCAAATTGGTGGGAAACCATGGGAATTAAGTAGTACCAATTAGTATTCACCACTATGAAGATCATTACAGCATTGTATACAGTTCACACACTTCTTTTTGTCAAAGTTACCCGAGTCGGTCAATTTTACAGTGTATTAGATTGAAGAGAATTGGTACAATTACCGGTATTATGAGTGTTTTATTTTTAATTTTATTATCTATAAATTCGGTCAACCATGAATATAATCGTACCGCCCATGGGAATATTAGTTTCAATTCAATAACAAATAAATGGTTCCACTGATTCACAAAAGCTAATCATACAAATTTGAATTAATTGAAAACTAGAGCAATTAAGCCGAGTATTCCGGCGCATTTGAGCCAAAATAGTTACTTTAACAACCAGATTTTGGCGTCAAGTTTTCATTAATCTCATACTAAGAATTATTTTCAATTATCAACGCGGTTACTCTGTCTAGATTCCTTGGTTAGAATAAACAAATAGCAGCCTTACTCCTCGAGACTATCTGTTTTTAATTAAATTATCTCAACAAGGGAGAAAACTGCAAATAATATTGTTTCGTTGGTCTATAGAATTTTATGTTCTTTTGAAGTGATGTCGTGTCTTATTTTCGTTATATGTTTGTTTTATGTGGATTAAATAATGATTTGAATAATCTATCGATATATATGCAGCTGGAACCGTAAATAATATACGTCAAATGAGTTTTGCGAGATAATCATAAATTCTTAAATTAAGTACGTACTATTACTAGCAATATTTAATATATGTTACGTCCTCATAAAAATCCGCTAAAGCAATCTTATTCTAAGATATGTGGTTACTTCATCGTTATTTGCTGACTAATATTTAAGTGAAAATCGGACGAATAGTGGAAAAAAAATTTATACAACTACTTACATCTAATTTAAAATATATAGTGACAGTTAATAGAGATTCTCAACAGAATTTGATTTACAAGAACTGGTTTTTGTTCAGGCGTTTAACGTCACCTTTTTTCTAAGAAGAAAATATTTAAGATTGTTTTAAATAATAAAAACACATTTTTTAGTACTTATTTCCACAATATATTTTTTGATCAGGACCGGTTTCGATCATCGCGAGCATTATCAACTGATAGAATACAATTTACAAACAAGTCTATTTATACAAAACAAAAAAAATATTTGAGTTAAAGGTACCAGGTGTACAAAACCATGGGTTCAAGAACTAGGAAACAATTTACATAAAATCTTACAATATTGATAAAAATAAAGTTAATTAGTATAAAAATTAAATGTTCACAATCACTTATTAAGAAATACAATTACAATTATGGTAAATCAATAATCCATTAGGAGCTCTGAACAATCAATAAGGAAGTAAGGAGTGGGAAATTTTAATGACAAAAACAACCCACACTCACTACTTAATGGAACAAAATAAATTAATACATGAGAATTTTAATGATAGTCAATTAAAGATGAATCGTTTGAGATGGGAAGATATGGTCAGTCGATGAGCAAAACCGGTCCTGATCAAAAAATATATTGTGGAAATAAGTACTAAAAAAATGTGTTTTTATTATTTAAAATATCATGCCTTTCCATCAAGAAGTGACAGTTAACACCTTAAAAGTGATTTAAGATTGTTTTACTACTGAGTTGAAAGAAGCTTATTGAGCTCAAATAAATCAAAATATACGATCGCGTTGCCATGTAATTAATCATTAAGTTTTTAAGTCAAATGTATAATATATAAAAACCATTCAAAAATGTTTATCGTAGAATACATAAATACAGTTTTGGAAATCTTTTTTAATACTAGAAAGGAGCAATACTGCGCTTAAGTGATAAAGGTCGTCATTAAAAAACAATATTCTGCGATGTTTTGTGTTGCCATTATTTGTGCTTTAAGCACATCTAATTAGCATGAGAGTGCAATGAAGCTACCCCTGGATGCAATATGCGCTGCACTGATTTATGTACGGCATGAGGATGGATATTGTGGCCACCATTTTGAAATGTTAAATGAGCAGGTGGCAGCAAAGAGATTAACTTGCTAATTTCTTCACGTGATCCGCCAAGCCATGAGATCAAATGCTGCATACCACTTAAATAAATTATGCTTCATCAACTTGAAGTATTCCTAACTAAATGATGCTAAATAGAGCAGAGATTTTTTCATAATCCGGGGTGTCATTTGATTATTTAGTTTTTAATAATTTTGATCGAAGAGAATTTTTTTGGCTTATTAAAATTTTTATTGTACAACATATTTTTAATGCCCTTCCATAAAAGCGTTACGATTTGGTAAAATATTATAGTATTTTTTATTGCTTCATCTATATTTTTCGGAATGTAACCAATAAAGATGAGTTTATTGCAACTTATTTTAAATATACTTTGAACCACGTACTGTATTTATATTTTGCTTCGCCAATAAGAATGCGTCAACGTATTATGTATTTTTCGATGTAATTGATTTAAATTAACGCATTATAACCATTTGCCATAGTATTTTTATCAGTTTTCTTTTTGAAAAAAAATGTGCATTCTCATAGTAAAAATGTATGATTATAAACAGCTTAAATTCTATGTTTTATTTTCGTAAAAAAGAAATAATTATCTATTTTAAATAGCTAACTTCTGAATGAGACTCAATTTTCAAGAATTTTGTGTCGCTTTATTAATCATACGCACTACAGGTTCAATATATCGATTATCATTTGTAGAGTCGTCAATTAAGAATGTTGTCCAATTTTAATGAAAAGTTTTAGGTTACATAAGTGGAAAAAAATTCAAAATTAAATTTATATATTAATGTAATAGAAAATTGGTAGATTTTTAAATATTAAATAATTGGTGATTAAAATAAGTATACTGTCAAATCATAGTTTAAATTGAAAGTATAAATTAATCACTCTGGTAAGAAATTAATCGTCTATGATACAATTCAGCAAGCGTGCAATCTTCTAACCAGCTCTCTCGAAAGTTTTATGGGAATCATCTCTCGCAGCATCAACAGTTGAATGATCCGAAATTGCACCTTATAAGCACGCCGGTTCTCAAACTATAGCTTTACGGCAACCTTAAAACAAAAGTATTTAGAAAAGCTTCATAAATAAACTTTAGTTATTATGCTAAAATGTAAAAGTCATTATACAGTATATGTATACATTTTGTTACATATAAACTGCAAAAGCTTTCCACCTAAGACAAACTTTTATTGAATTAAGGAAAGTGGTTTTTAGTATTTTTTTCATAAGTTTGTAAGTTTTTGTGTCATAATAAAATATTTTACAATATATTTACATATTTATCAGCATATTTATGATAACGGCTAATATTAATTGAATAAATAATTATAACATCGATAATACAGGTAGTCCTCGACTTACGACGGTTTGACTTAAGACCAAAAAAATAGCACTTTTTTTAAAATTGCAAATACGCTGCAATATACAGAGAAAAAAAAAACAAAAACTCAACTAAAATGGGATATGCTTTTTAAAAATACTACTACTGCTTTTTATTCCACTACTGATGATGAACCAATGGATTGTACTATATAAATACAGATGATGAAAGATTTTGAATATTAATGAAACAATTTTTTTTTTTGTATTAATAAATAAGTATAAATATAACAATAAAAAATGTTAATAAATACACATGTTTCATTTAAATATGTACATGCATATTTTGTATGAAATTCGACTTACGACCAATCCGATTTATGACCAAAGTCTAAGAACTTATCTCGGTGGTAAGTCGAGAATAACCTGTACATAATAAATAGAGATATCTAAAGCCTCTCTTGTGAAAACTATTAAATATGAAAAACAATAAAAGCTTTTACTAGTAGAGAAACATTGTAAAAAATGTATCAAAATCAATAGTTTTTAACAAAAATAATTTCGCAGGAACATTCTATCATGTAAATAATAAATGAATTTTTTAATGTTCTTAGGAATTAATAAAAACGTTACTAGATTTCGAAAATAATTTTAATGGAACAGATGGCGTACCACTATTAAATTTATTTCCCCCGAGATTTTAACGTCTATATTTTGCTCCTTTTAGATTATTTAGTCGTTTGTAGTATGATGATATACTACAGAACTGTTATTGTTTTTAACACAGTAAAAAGGAACCGTCCTACCCTACTCTTCGTTTAAGCTTAGAATAAGACTTGTTGCTTACTTGAAAAATATAAAACCTTGCGATACAATTAATCTGAAGATGATTTTCAAATAAAATTAAAATATTTCATTTCTAGTAAAAAATCAAGGAAAAAAAGTATCAATTTTAATTATTCATGTATATTTTGTCATATTTTCTGCAGGTTTCTTTGTATATAAACCTGTTCACTGCTTAGCCAGGCGAAGGCTATCTCAACCCAAAATAACTTAAAGTCAAATTTTAATCGTTAAAGCTTTGTACAATTCCAAACTTTTTTCACAAATGAACCGGGCTTCGCCTTTCGGCATCTTCAGGCTCTCTATCACACAGATGCAACAGAGCTGTTTACAGTTTAAAAAAGAGTTTGTAAGTTTTAAAAATTCAAATTTGTTATTGAAATTCCATCAAGGACCTTCATTTTATATCATAAATTAATTTAAAAGTGTTGGTGTTAACCAAACTCAAAGAAATTATCAGGCAAATCAGACTATAATATGTATCCATACAAATCTAGTTTTTATACGAAAGTTTTAAGAGAATTGATTATCTCATATTTTAGAGTGTCAACTGTTATCATTATGCAATCAGTCATCTCAATAATTAATAGGTTAGTAATTAGAGAGGTAAAACAGTTTTGATATTTGATTCTAAGTAATTCGCGTCAACAAGTTTCAATGCTGCTTGATTGATCATAATTACTGCACCGCCCTGCTAGAAAAAAATTGAGAGCCACTGCCATATCAGCAGGCTGTAGCCAAATCTGCTTCGTTCTGCATTACCAGACTGCTTTGAATGCGAACCCGACTGACATTATGAATCAAGTAATAATATATTCATGCTTGCAATTCCAACTTTTCTCGTTTTCCATTCCAGACGAAATTCAGTCCGCCTGTTCGAGGCTTATTTGCATGCTCAAGTGTTGAGGTGATAGCTAGTGCGATTAGCGACTCATAAAGATGCAGATTCGGGTAATCTCCCGTAACGAAACACTTGCATTGCATTTTTCAGACGATCACGCTAAAAAACTTCACCTACAGAAGTAGTCTAGATGCAATAAAATAACGTCTGCTAGATAATCTTTTGTACTAGGTAACTGAGCAAATAAAAAGTGAACGATGAAAGAGAATCAGTTCATTTTCCCGCCACGTTTTTTTTAAAAATAAGGAACAAATCGTTTTTAATATTTCACATTGTACTAATAACAAGTATTTAATTCTCCAATTTTTGTGGATTTTGTTGTTGATAGCTATTTTCGCTTTAGTCATCGTCAGAACTATGAGCATATTAAATTTAAGTTTTACATTTTATTTAAGAAGAGATAATATAATTGTTTACATACTCAAAAATAATCAGGGCTGTGGATTCGCAGTGAGAGTCGTGAAAAATGAGTGACTCTGAATACTTTTTTTGATTAGACGATTTTGAAAACGACTTAAATGAAAAATAACAAAGCTTTGTTTTATTTTGATCAAGTCTAGTTTCAGCTCATAACCAGCCTTATCAACCTATAGAGTACATATTAAAACACCGCTATTTATCTACAATTTTGAGTTAATAATTACTAAGTAAAAATTAAGAACACAACTTACATGTAGTTCTTGAAAATACATCTTATTAAATTAAGGAGTGAGTTTATTATTAACTCTGAACTTTGTATAAAAGCATTGTTTTTATCTTTATTGAATTATTTGATAATGCCCGCGATAAGCAAAACCGGTCCTGATCGGAACAATATTTAAAAGTAGAAATAGTATTTAACATTTTGTTCCGTTGATAAAATAAAGTGTCTTTACGCCTGTGACATTTATAACTACAATAAAAGTATTATTGTTTTGAGAGTTTTTTTTCAAGTTAAATTGGCAAAAATAACTATTAAAAGGTTTTTTTTAATATATAATAAACAATTGAGCGCTGCAAATAAATAAAAAAACAATACAATGCTGAGAGATAAATTATTTGAAAGAATATGAAATATCTTGTATTATAATATAATATTTCAAATCAGTTATATTTAATATATTGTCAATTTTCCAGCGTCCAAACGTATAAGAAATAAATTCTACTGTGAGTATTCAGCTTGTCTACTGTTTTTTTATATATATATATATAAACCAATAAAACAGAAGCTTTGAATTGAACAAGCAAAAACTTGATGTGATTTAATGTTTGGTATAACAAACATTTTCAAATTATATTTTGCTTCGGTTTGTAATATTTTTTTTTTTGATAAAAAAAGATTATTCTTCAAATAACCCAGCTAAATATTGTCTCTGTGAGCAACGTCCGTTTCAATAAGGCAAATTAAGATGTTTCATTCCATTATATGTGTATTTAACGAAATTAGCAGTTTGTTCCATCGGCGTCGCCCGAGTCGCTTATCATATTACCTGCTACCTAACGTCAAATACATTATGATCAAATTAGTATCAAATGTAGGCGAGCGTCTTTGTTCGCCAAGAATATAGGGAACGTCCTACAGAATCTTTCTCATTGTACATGTAAGTATATCGATATGCTTTCAAAATTTTAATACAATACAACATGAAAAAGATAAACGAATTTGAAAAAACATTGTTTGTAACTTTAGAAGTGTTTATTTAAATTTATTGACATATCTGAATGTATTTTTTTTGCTTTTGTCTAGTCATACAAAAAAATATCATAAGATTACAAAAAGCTTAAATATCGTTTGCATTGACAATACATATGATTTAAGTTAAAAAATATTCTTAGCAAAGTAAACTACATTATATTTTAGTTAACAATTAAACAATCCTTAGTGTATCGTTTTATCAATTGATTTGCTTGCTGAAATTTTTTCACAGGGACGTAAAAGAAAAATCACAATACACAGTTTGCACCGGTTATATACTAGAAGAATAAATTACACAGGAAAAATGAATACCTAAATGCTAGGATCAAAATATTAACCTGAAAATTTTCCGTATATATAAACTGTTTATTGTGTGTCAGTCAGTTATGTTGTATCCTTGTAATAGAATGTCCTAAGATGTCGAAAGGCGAAACTCGGTCTATTGGAATCGTAGAAACTTCAAATTAAATTAACGAAAATTAAAAAATTAACGAAAAAAAGTATTCAAATTTGATCGTAACTATTTTTTAGTATATGTCAATAAGTTTCACCAGTTTAGCCAGAAGTTCGCCAAAAGCTAACATCTAAAATCAATGTCAATATTGCAAGGTTTCCAGATTTTTTTTCTGTATTGTGCTAATTTTCCTTTTTAAGCCAAAAAAACATCAAATAAGTCAAATTATATTTTTTAAACTGTTTAGACGTTGATAATCTTAATCAGATTGATATCAATATTGAATCAGATCGTAGATAATCTAGATCAAATAAGAATTACGATGAAAAATATTCTCCCATGTATTTGAAGAAAATTATTTTAAGCACATTTTGGGAATCTTACGGTGTAAACTGCCACTTCTTGTTGGAAAAGCATGATGTTCTAAATAATCGAAACACATCTTTAAGTACTTATTTCCACAATATATTTTATTATCAGGGCCAGTTTCGCTCATTACGAGCACTATCAAATCAGTTCAATTATCTGTTCAGGTTAACAATCATAACAATCAGTTGATAATCTGCGCAATGAACGTAGCCGGTCCTGATCATCAAATATATTATGGAAGTTGGTACTGAAATTTTTTTTTGATTATTTAAAATATTTTGAGGGAAATGTTTATTGCTCTTACGTTATTGGGCACATATTTGATAATTGGTTAATTTTTCATGAGTTTATAAAAATAGCGGAAAATTTAGCTTATGTGATTTTTCATCTCAACCATCAAGATTATCTTAACAAAACGAAAAAGAAAATATACGACAAAATATGAAATCGAGCAATATGTTCATTTATGTTAGTTTGACTGAGATTTAAAAAAAAAACAGGCAGCACGCAAAATATCGGTAATCCATCCATTTAGATTCAAAAGCGTTAGTCATACGAAAACAAACATGTTAAGTCCCATGAGATGTGAACAGGCGCAAACCGTTCATTTCTACGCATCAGTAATATGTTTTCATAAATAATAATGAACCCGGGCAAATATTTACCCTCGCAAAACGCAATGTATTAGTTATTGATTGCATACACTGGCCCTTCACAATAAATATTTCGGCACGCACTTAAAATTAGGGTTACAGCCAGTTTTGAAAATTAAAGCGGGATTCAATACCAAAATAATAGGCACATTTTTTATTGTTTAAAGTCAGAATTGGTTACAATTAAGTATAATTTAGCGATACGTTTTTTGAAAAATCTTTTAATGACTTACGATTGAGTGAAATGATGTTGAAATATTATATGTAGACCAATCGTTTTGTAGTAAAAGATACAAAATGCTTATAATACCCATTAATTTTGGCGTCATGTACTTCTTACGTTATAACGTTTTCCTGAAACACTTCTTCATACTATATTAGCAATTTTTTCATCAGAAAAACTTGAAATATAAACGAAAATCTTAAATCACTTTTAAGATGTCAGTTGTCACTTTTCAGTAAAAAGACATTGCTTGAAAAAATAGCAACATTCTAGTTTCATTTCAACAGTAGAGAAAATTTATTATATATCTTTTCTAAACCACTACATATAGATAAGTAAATGTGCGTTTGGATATAGTTTTGATTAGGACGTAAGCCTAAATAGGTATCAAATCTATTCCGTATAAATTGTTATTATTTCACCGTGAATAGTGGTGTCTATCAGGTAAATTTAAATTTAATCAATGGAGTTAATAACACAATACTCAAAAATGATCCTCGTCTTAAAAAAATATATAATTAATATTGTAAACATTTTGCTTTATTATTTCAATAAAAACACGGAAAATTATATCATTAATGACAGAAAAGCATTTAAGCTAAGATTCATGCAAATTGATTTTTAATGATAGATTATGTTTGGGCTGTAAATGTCTCGTTTACTTGTTTGGCCTATAAGTATAGTTAGTAGTTACAAAAAAATCTATTAGGTTACTAATGAGGTGTCGTTTCAAAATTTAGTTTGAGGACTTTTAAAACGTTAATATACTTTAAATATCTAAAAATAAATTAGTCATTTATAATTTCTTTGTTTTTCAAATATAAACAAAAAAAAAGATCATCTAAATTGAAATAGAATAACGTCAAATAATTTTGTTTTGTATTGCTAAAACTTTATACATTTCAACATGTTTGTCACTCAAGAGTGTTTCGAGTTTCGTCTTTCGGAATTTCAGGCATTCCATCATACGGATGCAATAGAACTGACAAAAGCTAACGTTTTTCATCGGTTATACACAAGCCAAATTATACAGGAATAAATAAAGACCATAAAGCTAGCAATTAAATGTAGCTACAAAGAAGGCCGTTTAATATGTGTCTGTTTTATTGTATCTGTGTCATATAATACCTGAAGATGCTCAAAAATGAAACATGACTCGTGAGTGATAAAACATGTGAAAATCCATCAAACACACACTCTCATTCGATATCGTAAATTAAAATAAAAATGTTTATATTCTCATTTTTTATTGTGTAAATATGTTAAGGGAACTTTTACTGTTTGGTATATTTAACTATATTTCCGTCTTGATGATATTATACCTTCGAATTTTGTCGTAGATAAATTATGTTCTGCTATTTGAACTCTGAGAGATATCCGGAATCTTGGACACCCAAACAATCCGAATCTACCTCCAAGTTGCATCGGACCGGAAGACTCGTTCAAATGTTCACATTTGTCTTGGGTCATATTTCCGTGCGTAATGGCGATTGCATTTGCGGTGCAGGAAATTGCATCGGAAATTAATGGCATTAGCAACAAAACATAACCCCCGTTTAGCGTGTCGTTTTGCAGGGGAAAGCAGGAAATAAATGATGTCTTTGACAGCTGAAGGAATAGACTAGACGTGACTTTTCGTTTTAAAGCTCACCATGAAGGATATATCATAATTATCCTAGACCATGAATGCAGTCTTGCAAACCATCGCGGATATTAGAATGTATTTATGTAAAGAGCTTTTATAACACAATAAGTAACTCGGAAGATAGAATTCATTTCATTCGGAAGATCTTGTCATATCATTTAAAAAATAAAGTCTGTTTTGTCTTTATAATCTTAAAAAGATTTTTATCAGCAACACTGATGAATTGAGTTTTGAAATATTCGCAGTGAGAAAATAAGATAAGTAAAAATTTCAATCGAATAAAAGCAAGCCTAACTATCATATTTTATGATTTATATAATATAACCAAAGTAAAACGTACTTATTGTTATACATTAAATTGACGCCTAAGCATATTAATTTGCAAGAATAAAAATACATATTTATTATTTAAAATAAACGGAGGTCAATTATTAAATTCAAGTTATATTCATAACAATCATCATAATCTTCCCGATTCCCCTTATTATATCCATCACGTTTCACAATTCACAACAGTAGTTCAATAAGATGACAATCTCATAAATTAAACTTCTATATTGCGTTACCTGATGTTTAATTCCCATCGTTACCATACAATTTGAAATAAGAAGGCATCTTATAGGCATAGTTACCCAATTGTATTTTAATGATATTTAATGTATTTTAAATAAGAATCCTTCCATCAAAGGCTGATTAACAATATTTAGAGTTGATAAAAATTATCATAGGCCATTGACTGTCATTACTATTAAACTAACTATATTAAAAGTTATTTAATTTTTATATTTGGATCCCAGCATTAGAGTCTGTGTTTTTCCTTTTTAATTAACTCCTTTGATATATTATCGATGCTTACTGTTTATTCTGTATCAGTTCTGTTACATCCGTGTGATAGAATGCCTGAAGATTCTGAAAGGCGAAACCCGATTCGTACAATGTTTGAACAATTCAAATCTAAAAGTATTTGTTAAACATAGTTGAATGACAATGCGAACCTATGAATTAGACACTTTTCATACAATATTATAATATTACAGCGTCTCACGCTGTTCCATATTTTCTTAAAAAAGTCTTCATTTTCGAGATCAGCTAGAAATGACATTTGATTCTAAGCTGAGATTTTTTTGAATTAGAATCGTGATATTATGGTTGTTGTGGTTTTTAAGAATCGTTAACGTTTACCCTGCCAGATATTAAAAAGTATTGATAATATTATTAATTGAAATGTTTATAACTTTATACATTTCGTATCTCGCAGTCCACTTATGTTTTGAGATACGTTTTTCGAAGAATATTTATTCCTTAGACAAAATCAACATTCTTTCGTGTGTATTCCAGAATAAATAATAAAGTGAATATTATTATGTCCATATTTGATGCGAGATTTACCTCGCGGTAGTGGCTGCTTGCCAACTGCATATCCCCGATAAAGGAGCGAACGCAATAAGGGAAGACGTGTGCAAATATTTGGCCCGACTTAACGATGAAAAAGTGCACTCTAAGCCAGTGTTTATTGATAGTAGGGAAGTACTGGAATAAATTCTTACTTTCCTTTATAGTGTCTTGACAAATAGTGCGCGTGACTGAGAGAGAATTCATAGCCCATAATAATCGAGTGACTACCAAGGATCACGCAGTTCACCTTAAAGCTTCGATATTATTCTAAAAAATAATTCAGTAGTGTTTAAACAGTTTTCTGTTGTAAATTTAAAATCTACATATACATCAATTATTTCAAAAAAATATTTACAAGTACTCGTTTAAAGCAATTTTTGGCATGGCGAGTTAATTAAGCTATATTTTAATCACCTTTAATTAAGGCGTTAACTGTCACTTCTTGGTGGAAAGGCATCATGCCAAATTTTTGATCAGGATTGGTTTCGATCATCGCGAGCATATCAACTGAACATGAGCGAAAACGGTCCTGATCAAAATATATTGTTGAAATAAGTACTAAAAACTATGTTTTTATCATTAAAAAAAGCTATATTTTAATAGAAGATTTAGTTTAATTACTGTATTTGTATAGTAAAAAAAGAGAAATGTCTTCTTGTTCTATGAACTTTATACGTTATAATTTTGATATCTATTTCGGCTTATGATCTCATCAGAACATCAGATAGCTCTGAACATACACTGCTAATTTTCATTGGAATTCTACCAAGTAAATTCCAATTCAATCAACGTTATGCCTTTTTTTTATTTGTTTTTTTTTTACTATTTTTACTGATTGAAATCATAATCAGTTTCTTGATTGAATTGGCATTCACTTGGTAGAACTCCATTATAACACGGTGAAAAAATAGCAATGTATTTTAGTTCTACAAAATTATTTTTAACAAATATAGTTGATAGCTATTTCGGCTCACGCCATCTGACGATGGCGTGAGCCGAAATAGCTATCAACTATATTTGTTAAAAATAATTTTGTAGAACTATAATACATTGCTATTTTTTCACCGTGTTATAATCAGTTTCACTCATCGCGGGAATTATCAATTGTTACATATTGTACTCATATTGTACAATATTGGACTCATTTCAATTACAAATTAGTAGACATTTAATTTTAGAATTAGTAAATGTTTTATTTTTTATTCATTATGATATAAATAATAATATTTTCGACCGCTATTTCACCGCGATGTGACAGTTAAAAAGTTCTTGCTTGCTCAAATATCTAAATTATTTAATTAGTAATGAAAAACATGTGTAAAAAAATTGTATCTATTTATATGTACAAATGCGTAAATTACAGCCATTTATGCTTGTGGAATATATGTACAAACTATATAATATAATAAATATTTGCGAATGTTTTGAAACCACTGATATGATTTTAGTTTTGGCAAATCTTAAATAATATAAAACTGTAGAATGGTAGGGGAAGCTGAGGTGGACGCGTGTGAATCAAAGTAAACAAGGGTATGAAAAAAGCGGCATATTGCCTCAATGTCGACCCCGATGAATATTTCGATATCACCCTGTGTCCCCTATATCCGATCAAACACAAATATTATTGAAATATGGGAAAAAATATTAGCTATGCATTGAATTTTTCCGTTTTTTTTGTCACGTTCGATGGGCAAGAGATTGCACAGTGGATGATTTAATATTCCATTGAATTAACGGGCGTTTGTATTGGACAGGGTATGCCGAGAGACTTTAAAATATTCTAGCTTGCAAAAAAAAAATATCATAAAAATAACTTGCTTCCACTTAAAACCTGCCTCAATCTTCAAAAAGGGTATACTTCACCGAATGATAAAAGAATAAGAGAATTAGAAATTTAATTAAAAAAAAAACAATTGTAATATTTTGCATGCATTTGACTATTGAATAATTTATAAGTATTTTTATTGTCATACCAAATGAAAAAAAGAAAACATACTTTTGGTGTATTGCCAATCATTTCATAATCCAACTTCACATTCTGATTGCGTTCAGCAGCTTAAAATATAGCTTATAAATAGCACACGAAAAGAATTTTGATATTGTACATTTTACATTCACGTTCAAAATATATAGTCTATGACTGCTTTTGAGACGCTCCTAGATCAAACAAAAATAAAGGTTCTTTTACATATTCTATTATAAAACCTTAGAATTCATCACTACAGAAAACATAGAATCTTCAAATTTTATTATCACTCAATTTTAATTTCATCGAAAGTGACAGTATGGTGCGCTATGCTACCTGAAGGGATCATTGGCCATAAGATTTTTGAAAATTAACGTACACGTTGGTTGTCCCACTTTTACCCGCTAGGTGTATGCATCCTATGTTACAACGCTGCTTTCCATGACGCATTACTGATAAAAAAACAAGAGATTCTACCCCTCATTTTTGGCCCGATACAGAGCTGCATGGAACGATATTTAAGTGATACACTTTTGTGCTTTAAAGAGAAGAAAAAAAAGAAGCTCACACATTTAGTTTACGTAATATTAAGTATTCTGTGTATCCATATACTGAAAATCTGTCGTGGCAGAAGAGTTTAATCTGCTCTATGTTAAATCTAAAGACGGATCGTGAATATCTCGTTCCTCTTGTGATCTTGTAAATTGAACGTAATTTTATAGTAAGTCTCAATGAAGAAAGTATCCTTATACGACTTACATTTTTTTTAACTTCACATTAAATTAATCATATAATAATGAATCTTCGTGACAAACACCCTGTATAATATTCAAACCAAAACATATTATCACTATCAAATATCATATTCGTAGAATATTTTCTACTGAAGATATATTATCATTAGGCATGTAAATTTTTTAAATTAATTTGTTATAATAGATATTGAAGCTGCATGTTTTTTTTAATGAAGTTTTGATTCGTTAAAAAATATTATATTTTTAAGCATACGTATCGAATCGGTGTTAAATTGACGTACGCATTAAACTTCGTCATCTAACCACAACTCTATCAGTAAATATCGTGTCATAATATATTTCGTAGATATTTCATTGCGGCAGACGCTTTGTGCCCTCGCCAGAAATAATGTAAACACAAAAATGCCCAATTTCACATTCGATAGCACCTAATAAAACCCCACATTACTCATACAGTGCGTCGACTTTTCCCCTGTGGCAAGCACTGTATACCACCAGATTTATCGAAAATTTCTTACTTCTCCCTGAACATATAATATATTAATGGGTTGCTATGTGATTGATGTGGACTTTCAAGTAATGTAATTCGGTTTTTCAGGCATGCTCCTACTTTATGTGTCAGTTGTGTAGTGCACACGGGTGGCCAATTTTTGGGGGGTGGCCCAAACAAGTTATAAAAAAATATAATAAGAAGGTAAATAATATTATACAATTTTTTCATTGATATTTATGAAGAGTTTAATTTAAAAACCCACTCTATTCCACTAATCATTTGTTTTTTTATAGAGTTCCTTGAATATATCTTCTTTTAATCTTTTATTAAAATTCTTATATGTATTCAATGGGAAGAATATAGCTTTAAGTAGAGAAATATCTGTTACTCAATTGATCAAAAAATGTGTTTATAGGAATAAAACAGCCATGATAAAGAAACCTAGAACAGGACTAATGACTTTATACAGAATTTTTTCAATTATTTAAATGTACATATTTGTAATGGAACGTGAGTCTATGAAATTCATAACAAAAGTCAGCGACGTTGAGTACAACTAATGATTCAAACAATATGAAGTTTTATTGTTTTAAAATGAATTTCTAAAATATTTCCGACAAGTCTAACTAAGACAATAAAATTATTTATTGATTTGGTGACGCAAAGTTTTATAAATAATGTTGAAATTTGTCTATGTATTCTTGTTTTATTTAATAATAGTCATAATATGGCAGCATTTGAATAAAGACACTATTTATAAGTATATAAGACTTAAAATATGTATTAAATATTTCGCCAATTGAATTTGAGTAGAAATCATCTAACGGAGTATTTAATTAAAAATTCATTTATTAACGATAACTTTCAACTTTGATTAGGAGACTGTTTACGTAATTCAATAAAAATCGAAGATAGCTTATCACTTACGCTGCAATCCGTTTTTTTTGTTGTTAGGTATATGAAAAAAATCTAAACATCATATACTTGAATGGTGTTGAACACAGTCCCAATAATCGATCAATGAATAAATTTGTAAAACTTTCTTGAAGCTAAACCCGTAAACAAGGAAGGCACTCAATCCAAAACAGATAGTCTTAAATTTATCTATTGATTCTAAGTTTTTTTGTTGCATTCGTTTTTGATTCCAAGCAACAGTGTTATTAAGGTAACAACAGTCAAATGAATGTTAATCGACAAAAAGAAAGGATTCTAATATTGACTTCTTGTTCATGTTTTTAAAAGTGTTGAATTGATAACATAATATTTTTAATTTTATCATTTCACTCTTCTAATTGAAAAATAACAGCGTGCAAAATTTTAAATAAGCATCGACCAAGTTACGAAAGATTTCATTTAAAATGTCATCTCGGTGTTCAAGATTATCGGCCTCTGATGCGATATTGATATCGATTTATATCAAACTATCCAAACAATAGTTTTTGGCAGATATTCAAAGGTTCTTTACTACGAACATCAATATTACCGTCACTTTTTATCTCGAAACTTTTTTTATTACTTTTACAATGGCCAACAAGTTTTACTCTTTTCAGAATTTATTGGAGTGGAGTTGAAGCCTTCTTTTGACATAGGGTCTAGAAGTTACACTCGAAAAAGATTTCAAGTGATTTTATTCAAGAAACTATTCGCTTTTTTTGTTTCCTTATAATTGAATTTACAGAATTTTTTATGCTTTAGGTAACGATATTGAGTAAATGAAAACCGGTTTTGGATGATGTCACTTATGTACTTTTTTGTTGGATGACAAATAACTTTCCTGCTCCTCAAACTTCCGTTCATTAATTTTTATGTCTACTAATGTGTTTATACACAAATACGTAAGTATAAAGCAACTTGATTACTAAAAGCTCTATACAAATCACATTCCTCCACACTTACACTGTTCAGTATTTATAAAAAAACTTATTTTGAATTTAAACGTTAAGTAAGAAGTCTTGATTGTTATGAATCGCGTGAGAATATACAAAAAAAATGTTAATACGTTTTATATTATGTCACCTAATAATCACAATATTGATAAATCTTTGAAACTCTCTCACGTACATGATGTCTAACGAATAAAACTTATTTCCAAATTAATAAGCGACTAGATACTAATTGACTCTAATATTTATACATTTACATCTTTTTTTATATCACTTTTAAGGTGTAAACTGTCACTTCTTGATTTCTATCATCTAGGCATGATATTTTTAATAAAAAAACACATTTTTTAGTACTAATTTCCACAATATATTTTTTGATCAGGATCCGTTTCGCTCATCGCGAGCATTGTCAACTAATGAGGCAGTAATTTTAGCCGTACCTACTTCATTAATCACTTTTAAGGTGTTACTTCACTGTGTCACTTCTTGATGAAAAGGCATGATATTTTGAATAATAGAAACACATTTTTAGTACTAATTTCCGCTATATATTTTTTGATCACGACCAATTTCGCTCATCGAGAGCAAAATCATATTTATATCTTTAATATATATATTTATTTCAATACACAGAAAAACCTCTAAATCAATTATATTTTATCCAAACGAACATTTCCGGGTTAATTATCTTCAGTTATTTGTTCTTAAAATCATGTTTTTAACTATAAATACAAAGTGGATATAAGAAGGTGAAAATTTTAACAACATTGTTGCAATAAAAAAATCAACAGAGTAAGGGCCTCAATTAATTTTTTCATACTATCAATGATACAAAACAGTGAGGAATCTTTACGATTTCCTACCAAGATTAAGATAACAAAGAAAAAATGGTTTGTTTCTTTAGGCAGCAGATACGAGGTGTTTATTATTGATGAACAGATCGATTACGGGACTAATAACCATTTCTTCTTACAACGAAGGGTGGTATTTACTATCAATGAAAGATCTTATTATAAATTATTCAACAAGATCTGCAATTGTATTCTGAGATTTATTAGTGACTAGGAATAAATACACACTTTAACGGTAAAATTAATAAAAAAATTTTTTTTACATACATCTTAATTTGATTGTAATTTGGTAACGTGTATTTAAGTTACACGTCCTATAAAGTAATTAAATTGAATATGTGATATAGTCTTAACAGCCCATACAATAACGATAATGAAAACTACTAGCAACCAAACGTTGTATATTATAAATTTAACATATAAGTAGGATATTATAATATTCAATGTTACTCGAAAATGAAACGAAAAACATTAAATTCTTACATATATTGTGTCACTTGGTGTTTAATCTTTACTTAGCAAATTGAAATAAGTAGGTGTTTCTTAACGAAAAACATCCCAATTATATTTTAATGATAGTTGACAATTATTTTTTGTAAAATCCTTTCAAGAATGACGCATTAACAGTATTTATCGTGAATGAAACTTATTACAGATGTCAATAATTATTAAATCAAAATTATATTTTGGCTGTCATTTACATCTTAGTTGCATCCGTGTGATAGAATGCCTGAAGATGCCGAAAGGCGAAACCCAGGTCGTTAGTGACAAAACACGTGGAATCGTACCAAATTGTAACAATTCAAATTTGATATTGAAATTCCATCAAGCACCTTCAGTCGAAAACATAAATAATTTTGTGTAATTAATAACAGCCCAAAGTAGTATCAAAACGATAACAACCAAAAATTTTAAACATATATTTAATATTTAGATAGAATATTACAATAAATTATAGAATTTAATTGAAAGGCGAAGAAATTATTCGATAATTTTAATGAAATAAAAGTGGAAAACATTTCACAAGGAAGACAAAAAAAAACACATGGCGTTTAATATTGTGTTTATTTATATACTTATCGAAATATTCGTTATGATTTTAATTTACATGATAAAAATATGTATATTAAGTGTACTTGAATTGACTGAAAATTGATTGAAAAAAAGTTGTGATTCGTAAATATACACTTCAGGGTTGTTTACATAAAGCGGCAGTATTTCCATTGTGAACTATCTAATGGAGCGTATTTGGTTGACTAAGCTTGTCTAAATTGGCAAATGGCTTCGATTTACAGAAACCTTTCGCTTAAAAAAATAGCCTAGCAGATGTCTGTAGGCTGATATATTCACGACTGAATGCGCCTGATGGAGCCTCGTCGAATTCACGAATTACTATGTGAGTGGTCTTGCCACATATTTCAGCCCAGCCCGTTTCTATTTTAATCGGATTTCAATCTGCTAAACTGTTCACTAAATTTTATTTTTGCATCACTGCTTAAGCTATTTTTAAATTATGTAGGATTCAATCAGTAGTGAAATAATGATGTAGATTTCTTTTGCGATGTTTTATTCACTCGGCGTATTTTATAAAGACCGATTCCTTGATTATAATTCACTCTATTGTTTCTGAATTCACAGTGAATTAAAAAAAATGTTTCGAAACTTTATACAACAAACGATGATTATTTTTGTGAAGCAATTATGCGTTGATATTATTAAAGTGGGAAACGAAAATTATTGCAAAAATAGAAGTAATTCTTTATATTATTAATTGAATTTGCATTTACTTGGTAGAACTCCATTATAACACGGTGAAAAAAACAATTAACTTCGGTTTACGCTCTCATCATGATTATTTATAAAAAGTACTTACCATCGTGTTTAAACTATTTAAATATAACTTCTATCTGCCAAGAAGTGACAGGTATTATCTTAAAAGTGATTTTTGTGTCCACAAATTATTCACTAGATTTGACAAAAATTCGAATGTAATCGACTGATTTTTTAAAGTAAATTTGTGAGGGGTTTTTTGAAAGTGCTTTATCATTCCACTAATGATTAAATTATTCGTGTTTGTAATAATATTTGATATTCATATTAGTTAAATTTTATTGTTTTTTTTTCATTATACTCACTTATGTTTCGGCAAGCGAACGACTTAATACTTGGTTTATATTTCATAGTATTTTTATAATAAGAGATAACCAAATTAAAACCTTCATTTGTTGAAAAAATGTTAATTAACTTTGATAAAAAATTGTACAAAACCAATAAGCTATTTTCATAACGTACATATATTCATTTTTAACTTTGACGCCATTCCGTTAATCTCCGCAAATCGCGACAATCGCAGGCTCGTTTTTTTCTATACATTCACTATTTCAGCCATTCAGGATTTTGTTTTTGTCGATGACGTTTGTTTTTTTCAGGCTCGAACTGTTGTTTCGCAAGCGCTTCATATAAGCGGATTAGTTCGCACAATGCCGAACCGTAATTGCGGTCCATTCAATTGAATTTTATTATAGACTTTCCTTTTATTCGACCTATCTGTCCTGGAAACTGTATACAAAAAAAACATCTCTCAGTAAAGCGTTGTGCATTATTGCTCCATGCATTATTCTATCCAAGTTAAGTAAATACACATGGACAGATTTCTTCAGGAAAACAAATGGAGATGATACTGTTCATCTATAAAGGCTTAAATAAAATTGAATCGTTTGAGAACTGCGACCAAAGCCAACGACGTTGAATGCATGACCATGGAGCCAAATAAACACATCGAAATTATTTAATTCAAATTTAATTTAAAAACAGATTAACTTCATAATGCAATAATGATAAATCATATTTGTTCAAAGTTTACCGTCGTGGCGCTCTATATAATGCGTTGAACGTACACCATAATGCTTTTATGTGATTATACAGTTAGGCACTTTACTTTTGTGATTTTTTTTCGAATGTTTCAACATATACTTGAGAAAATTATCTTTATGTAGATGTGTATAGGTATGCAAATAGATGTAATTCAACATGCCTTGCAAAATAATTTCAAATGTATCTAGCAATTTTCTATAATAGGCACTTGGTGATTAAAAAAAGCTGTAGATTTCACAATAAAAGCTCATTCGAGTTAAAAGAAATAATGTTGCTTCCATTTTTTTAACTGACGGAAAATAAATATACCATCAAGCAACTTCGTAAATTGAATCTGTTTTTTGCGAAGACAACAGAGTACCAATATAAATAATAAGTATCAATAATATATTTATTGTATTAAAAACATAAAATGTATAAGCCATAAGTAACAAACAAAAGATAATTTATAAATAAAAAAATCAATGTATGTATGTGTGTTTGTCCTTTATGAATTAGTACACCATTTATTCGATTGATATGAAACTTAAAAAAAAAATTGTATACACCCACAAAAATGTTTCTAGCATACTACTTCCTTCTCAAGTAGTAAATAAATAGAATTAAAACGACAATTTTAGTTATTAAATTGTATATTATCATACCGATTTTCTTGTATTTTCTTTACTTTAAGTAATGCGCAACGGGTCAGCTAGTCATTTAATAAAATAGTATTCTCGGCTACTTATTAATAATTATTTTATTAATTCACCATCGTTTTTCCTTTAATAGAGTTAAATTTTTTCTTATAAAATCATGCTATTCTGACAAGCTGTTTTTAATAGTAGCGTTCTAATTCACACATCACTTATATGCAATTATCATTAACCCGCTCTCTTCTTGCAAGTCAAATCACGCTGGCAATACCAGAACTGTACTGTTAACAAATTGGGCTTCCTTATAAATATTTAATTTCATATTTTGCTCCAGTTTTCTCTAGCTTTGTTTCATAATATGTATTATCTTGCAGCAAATTTGCACAGAAATTTAACTCGTTTTGTAGGTGTTTACCCTATCGTAGTATTTTGCAATGCTAATTCCGGAGTAGTGGTTGCCAGTCAAATGAAAGCTTGTTGAAGTACAATTTGCCACAGTTGTCTAAACTTTAACATTTTCCTACGCTATTTGAACTATTTTTTTTAGCGAAATATAGCCGACTGTATGTAAATCTAGTGAAAATTGTTACTTTAATCAGTGTTCCGCAACCGGTGTGCCACCAGACGATATTAGGAGTGCTCCTGCCGTTTTTATAACATAAGAATCACGTGGGAACAGAAATAATTATTCTTTTGTTTGACATAATCTAACTATGATGATAACTGCGTAATGTTCTACTCACAATCTACCTTACCACGTATATAATGTGAATTTATAAGAAAAAAAGTTAGTCAAGTAAACAATGCAGAAAAAATGAGTAATTATTGAAATATGCGTCGACGGTGAATCATTCACACACCTTCAAGTGTGCCGCAAAATTTTAGAAAAAAAACATTGGTGTGCAGTGGAACATAAAAGGTTTCGTAGCACTGATTTAGATTGTGGTGTACTGAAAGTTTTCGGTTTTATAAATATTGTTTATACACCAATAAAAAATATTGAACTACCGCATTAACCGGCTTATCGAACCCGTGTGAGGACGAGCCACAGCAAACAGTTCTGCTCGTTCAGAATGTTCACGTTTCTATAAAACGACCCTAAAACCGACTTGCTGAGCGCAGAATCTTATGAATTCAACTTGCCATGACTATAAATTTCAATATAATTTGGTTTTTAATTATCTTTATTTAATCATCGTTGTGTTCACTGCCACCGATTATGGCTTTACAATCTCCTAAAAGGGTTTTAAGGATGAAGGGTGATAGGATGATATTTATATATGGGAATGGTCTATATATGGGAAATATCTATGGGCTTATCAAAAGTCACGGAGAAGATGACTCAAAGCGTTGCAGACATGGGTGATTATTAAATTTCTTCAAGGTATCTCAGGCGAAAAATAAAAAGTTCGAGAGTCACCTATAGAGAGCACTGCTCCGAAAGTTTCATTCAGTATTGCAAGAGTTCGAAATAGATATTTTCAATTTGAATTATGTTTCCATTCCGAATGCATATGGGAATTATGTAAATAACTTCCGGTTTGCAATTACTCCTACACCGATTAATGTCACCGGCATATCGCCATTACACCACAATACGGTATATATTATATAATTTAATAAATTTTACTGAATAATATTTAAACTATTTCAAAAAAGTTTAAATTAATAGTCACCAAGTGGATGACAAAAATACAGAATTTGGAAAGAGTTAAAAATGTGAACAGCTTGACAAAAAAAATGGTATGTTTTTCGGAAAGCGTCAAAATATGCTTCATTTCTGCTTAAACTACTTAAGACTATTGAATGAACTGAAATCTTCTTGGTAGAACTCCAATATAAAACGGTGAAAAAATAGCAATGAATTTTAGTTCTACAAAATTATAAAGGTAGTTAGTTCGGCCGTTAGTACGCCTTAATCAGAACATTCTTCTTCTACATTTTTTCTACTTACTCAATTAAAAGAATTTTAATATTCTTAAATGGGCGAATATTCTTAATTAATCGGATAGAATTGCACTTTTCTGCTGTATATAAAATTGACTGTCAAATAATGTAAAACCTCTTTTGAAATTATCTTGTGGTGTTTTTTTTTATCTTTTAGTGTGCATTAAATTTGAAATAATTTGACATGTAATAAAATTGAAATAAACACATTCGAAAAATGAAAAAAAAAACAATAAAATCAAGTTCATAAAAAAGCGTAAATAAATGATAGTTTTGCGGAAAGTTTTTTGTTAGTCTATTCCAAATAAACAGCCAACTCACTGACTGTTAAAGTCTCACCTGCTGAGACAGTTAAAAAACATTTGTTGATAGTTGAGTATCAACAGTTTCTAACCGTTTGAGTACAAGCTAACTTTCGTGTTGAAATATTGCCTGATTTGTAGAGACAATCTCTTCTAGTTTGTTCAACACCAACCCTAATAATTTTTGAAGTATTTGGTTTGAAAATATTTCGCACGCGGTACAGAAACGAAAAAGATCACGTTTGGTTGATTTGACGCAGTTTAATTGTGTATTGAAAATATCAATAAATTCCGGAATTGAATTGAATCGTTGAAAACTTTTCGTGATGGTCGTCTTGTGCATTTTTGTGCACATAGTTTCTCAACCTTTTTACATCCGCAGACCACCAAAAAATCCAAAAACATTTTGCGGTTAAAAATTCGATTGTTTATCGAAATAATATCACATCGCAGAACACCCAAAAATCTCTGCGGACAACCTGTTGAGCAACTATGCTCAATACGACAATATTTAAAAAAGTATCATAAAATTTATTTTTACATTAATTAACTAATTTGCAGTATGATTTAAATACACATTAAGACGGACATATTATATTATTTTATAACCTTTTCAAAGTAGGTGGTGTCGCTTAAAACATTTATTTCATGCTCTTACGTTAAATAGCTAGAGCTACAATTTGTTTTCGTTAAATATATCTACGACGTAGCAATAGCAGAGTTCTACGGTTAAATAAACAACTTTAGAACAGTTATTGGATTCCATTGAGGAAGGTGATAAATTTTGGTGGTGGAACTACTGAAGTTGTTCCTATAGTTCAATGCTAGTAATCAAACTTAAGCTTTCGTTGGTTGAAACTGATGCAGCCTCTGTGCTTATGGTATAGAGCTTCGCGCACACATAATATACTACCACGTTATGCAATATTTTGCCCATTTTTCAGGTATAATAAACATTTTGTGAACAGAAAAAGTACTTGAATTTGATTCCCAAAGTATTGTTTTATAACATCAAAAGTCTGTCTTAATAAAATCAAAGTGATAAGACATCATAGGCATCAAATATAAAATATTAAAGTAAGTTACTTAGATAGGTTTATATACTAACACATAAATATATTAACTAAACATACCTATCAATTATACTGTAGAGTGATAATATCAATATATTTTAATTAAATATTTGCACGGTGAAAAAATAGCAATATATTTTAGTTCTACAAAATTATTTTTAACAAATATAGTTGATAGCTATTTCGGCTCACGCTCCCATCAGATAGTTCTGACGATGGCGTGAGCCGAAATAGCTATCAACTATATTTGTTAAAAATAATTTTGCAGAACTAAAATACATTGCTATTTTTTCATCGTGTTATAATGGAGGTCTACCGAGTGAATGCCAATTCAATCAATAAATATTTGCACTACAAAAATACAAATTGAAAGATCACTACTTTCGCACAAAATTAAAACTAAGTTAAAAATAAAACAGTAAACATTTAAAACTGGCAAAAAAGCCAACTGAGTATGTTAATGATTCATTTGTATATTTTTTTCCTAGACTTAGGACCTTTGTTGTTCATTTGTAACCAATTCGTCTTGTACATAACCGATGCTGACTGTTTATTGTGTGCCAATTTTTGCATTCGTGTGATAGAATACCTAAAGATCCCAAAAAGCGAAATCCGGGTTGTTAGTGGCAAAACATGTGGAATTGTACACAGTTTCAACAATTAAATGTGATGTTGAATCCCACTAAGCACCTTTAGTCGATGTCATAAAAAATGATAATATTGTTAACGCGCTTAAATTACCATGATAAATATTTTTGGTTCTGTATGTACCTCACATCAAAGCAAAAAAAAGTATCTTTCTAGTGATGAGAAAAACGGTTGAAATCAATTGATTGTTGAATTGAGAATTTTAAATATATATAGATACAATATATAGATACAATAGTATTGCATACATATTTTTTGCGTTGAAAAATCCTTATTGGAAATTCATTTCATTTCGTATATTTGTTGAGAATTACTGCCCAATTTCACCTGCATCTCGCAAAATAGTTCCCCACGATGTATTAATAACGTGGAGCTCTAACGCAATATCCTTAACGGCTCTCTAAGTGTTTCGTTTGATTAAAGAGGCAATAGCTCTACGAGTTGATTCTGTACACAAATTCACGAGGATCGGCCAAAACTCTTCGCTTCGTACAATTTTTCAAGGAAAAGAAGGTTAATGAGAATATTTCAAAATGTTAAATTAATTCGGGTTTATAATACACACTCAATGCCAACATGTTTATTTCTAGTAATGTTGGAAATTGATAAAATATTAATTGTGTAAAAAAACAATATATACAAAAACTATTAAGGTGGAGCTTGCCATTTACGTGTATAAATGAATTATATCCATATAAATAACGTATAAATTATAAATTTTTTCAACCAGATTTGATAATGTTTTTTTAAATTCCTATAAAAAGTGGACAATTGGACAAGTGTTGTTTTATTTTAACCCGTCCTTTATTGAGCAGCTATAAAAAAAATATTCCAATCATGAATATTACAAAAATTAATTTTATAGTGTTTGTTGGTCTTGACCACACTTATGGAGACAATTAAGATTCAACGCGAAAGATTTGACACTGCCAACGGTTTTACTTAAATTTTTATTATCAATAAATTGTTATCAGTCGATTAAAAAGTTGAAACGTAATAAGTCAAAAAATTAAAAAGTAAATTTAATGACGGGCGTATAGTTAGTGTTAAGTGCTCACAATTTTTCAGCATTTTAACGCGTGCCGACTGATGCTTTGACGGTCACTATTAAAAACTCCATCTGTACATTACATCAAACCAAAAAACAGTTTTAATCTTTTTGTGATAATTTTACTACCACAATATATAAATAATGATAACGCCTGGTTTTGCTAGCTTTGTCAATTGATACAATTAGTTCTACAAAATTATTTTTTTTTATTAAAAATATCATGCCTTTTCATCAAAAAGTGACAAGTTGGTTATCTCACCTCAATCCGTTATATGTATGAAACCGCTGTTATACGGTCGCCTTCCATAACGAAATACTGATAAAAAAGAATCGATTCAACTCTTCATTTTCTTGGCCCGACATAGAGCTACACAGATGAATCTTTAAACCATGCACTGTTGTGCTTAAAAGAGAATAAAAAAACGGAAAAAGAAAATGTGACTTGCTCAGCCGCTTATCTTACGTGATATTGAATATTCTGTGTATCTGTGTAGTTCAATCTGCTCCGTTTTGAATCTAAAGACGAATCGAAAATACCTCGTTCCCCGTAAGAAATGACAGTTAACAATACATTATGAGTGAAAATAGTTTTACCTAATTGAATCATAATCAGAGACTTTAATTTTGACATTGAGTTGGTATCAAGTTTGATTTTGATTTTAAAAATAATAATTTGGGGACGACTTGTTACATGACATGAAAAAACGTTGCCCATCACGCATCCAAAACGCGAACGGCCGGTGGTTTGTAATCAATTCATAACACCAAGATATGCGAGCGCATAATGCAGCAAGGTGCGGTACAAGCTTTAATGAAATTCTGCACAACGTTTATCTTTCCTATAGTGCAATAGAGTGCACGCGATATGGGAAGAGAAATGCACTGAGCTACCGTACTGCATAACTACTCATATTCGAATACACTTAGTGTTGATCAATGGAATCTCATTGAGGTAAATATTGTGGTTTTGAATCGTGAAGAAATGTTAATGACATCTGTTAAGTTTAATATTAAATATAAAAAAACAAAGCATTCATTTTATTTGTTCTTTCGGTTATGCAGAACTCATTTTTAATAATTTAGGAAATCGATTGAAGGTGCTTGATGAAATTCAATATCAAATATGAATTTTCAAAACTTTGAAAGTGAACAGGGTTTTGCCTTTAGGCATCTTCAGACAGTCAACAGAGTTGACACAATTCATTTTTCATAGTATATTTTCCCCCTGCTTAATCAACCTAAATATATTCTCATACTGAATATTTAATAAAATAATTAAGTTAAACAATTTTAATAGAGATTATAAGCATAAATCAGGTTATATTTATGAACAAATAATAGTAAAATGGTGAAATAATAGCAATGTATTTTACTTATACAAAATATTTCACAGTTAAAAAAAGTCTATCACTAATTTATCCACTTAAACCATTCCAAATGCCCCTTAAATTAAATGTTAATAGTCATTCAACAATATAATAATAATAACCTTCAACAAAATAACAATAATAACCAATACATTGAATTTTTAATCTGTATGTTTGATTAAAAAAAGAAGAGAAATCAGCTTTAATAATACGTATATTTCAATCAGCGTTTAAATTAGTATATATAAATTCAAAATGAAAAAGCGTGTTCATACAATATTTCACATTTCTGTAAACCTTTAAGATATCAAATAAATGTAAATTTTGTTTATTTTACCTTTTTGCGTAATATAAACCTTTCCGTGACCGGTGGTATAATAATATTATTTACGGCTATAAAGATATCTTCGCCGTCTTGCGGGCGACGAATTATGACCTCAAATTAAAAACAGTCGGATTGATGACGCTCGCCTCAGAACTTACTTAAATGGTGGTGTCACACGTTTTATGACGCTAAATATGTTAACCAAAATGAAGACGATATCTCATCACAGGATTTGCGTCGGGCTTAAGGTGTACAAAGCGTTTAAATTTAATAACACATTTAGTTTATTTTTTATATAACAAAAAAGAAACTTACAAAATATTTTAAAGAATATTATAGATAGAGCACAGTCAATTAATGTGGTCGAATCGATAATTATTTGAAGCTAAATAATTCGGTCTGGGGTGATAATATTGTTGGAAATTTATTTAAAGTTTATGATATTGACTGAAGGTCCTTGATGGAATTTCAATTGTTACAACATTGTACGATTCTTTGGTAGCATCGTCGAAATCCAAAGAATTCTTTGGTATATAGACGATGCTAACTGTTTATTGTACATCAGTTCTGTTGCATACGTGTGATGGAATGCATGAAGATGCCGAAAGGCGAAACCTGGTTCGTTAGTGACAAAACATGTGGAGTCGTACAAAGTCGTAACAATTCAAATTTAGAAATTTTAAAGTTTAAATAGGATACAAGTATTCGACGTTGTACCTACGATCATTCAAAGTAACTTTACAAGTCATTTAGGTATAAATTTTAAGGGGTTAACTGTCACTTATTTTTGAAGAAAACATACACGACTTGCTTTATTGATTGAATTGGAATATGCTTGGTAGAACTCTATTATAACACAGTGAAAAAAATAACAATGTATTTTAGATCTTCAAGGTTTATAAGGTATATAATTGATAGATATTTTAGCTTACCTCTTCATTAGAACTTGTAGAATAGTACTGATGAGGAGATGTAAGCCGAAATAGCATTTAACTATGTCGCTATTTTTGCACTGTGCTAAGACACATACTTTCAACGTTACTGTGAGCGTCTTAAACCGGACCGGAGACAGTATCATAAAATGATTAAATAATGATAAAAAATGAAGCCCCGTTAAAACGTTTCTGGAATTTAAGGATTACCCACTATTTGTGTTTCATTTTTTTAATCACGTTTTATTTTAAATTATGAAGTACACGTTTTTGCGTTTCTATAATATTTCTCACACCTGAGAAGCATATTGAGACTACTTTACTAGCATTGAAAATATACAAGACGGAACTTTCTTACCAACATAAATTTATAAATAGAAGATTTATTTAACAGCTAATTTATATTTTCTGACATATCACATTTTTCAAAAACGCAAAACCTAGGTTTCCAGCTCAATAGAAAACAAATTTGAGGAAAGTATAAAATTTTAACAAAAAAATTTGATTTCCCTCAATTGCAAAATAATGGTTTTTTTTGTTTCACGACATTGATACTTTGTAATTCCGTATCCTAAATTTAGAAACTTATTACGTTCGTTTATTTCGTTTAAAACCCCCTACCATTTTAGTTTTAAATCCGTTAATCTGAACGTATTGAACCGGAATTACGATTCCTAAAGGAATACACTTAATGGATTTTTATGGTTTACGTGGTCCATTTTCGTTACACCTCAGCTGAAAGTTTAAAAGGTTAAAACAGGGAATCTAAAACTTGGTAAAAACACATATTATACTTTAAAAAAGATTATGAAAAATGATGGTAAAAAAATAACTAAATTAATAAACAACGATAAAGAGAGCGAGCTACAAACTTTTCTTTCCTTTCGTTTTACATATTTTTTTACGACTTCATACAAATAAAACAAAACTATTACGTGTGTATAATTTTCATAAATCATATAATACTTTTTGCATCTTTATTTTTTTATGACATACTACGATATAACATTTGCAAGTAAATAAAATTTAGAGCAATAATCTTTTGAATACTAAGCTCATTGTTTTCAATCGGTCCAGTGAAATAGTTTCCAGTTACAAAGTAATCATAGATCATTCTTTTGCTTACAGCCTTTTCTAGATGACCCAATACATGCGCACTCTTTTTATTGTACAATAATTTTCGATAGATCATATTAAAGACAGCAAAATTCGATGTTGCGTATTTGAAAAAAATAAATTCTTTCTTTGCTTCAATTATGATACCAGGTTAACTTTACTGACCACAGAAATTTCTGTGGAAGACACAAGCTATCTATAAACAGGCAATTAAGCACATTGAGGACATTTAGACGTTATTTCATAGATTTAGTTTTGTATAGATTATTGAAAAATGTTTTTTTATTGGAATACACGTCGTTTTTTAATGAATTTATGAAAGTTTAATAAAACGTAATTTTAACACGGTGAAAAAAATAGCAATGTATTTTAGTTCTACGAAATTATTTTTAACAAATATAGTTGATAGCTATTTCGGCTCACGCCATCGTCAAAACTATAGTTCTGATGATATATTTGTTAAAAATAATTTTGTAGAACTAAAATACATTGCTATTTTTTTCACCGTGTTATAATGGAGTTCTATCAAGTGAATGCCAATTCAATCAATAAAAACGTAATTTTAGATTTTATGCTAAGCGTGACTTGTATAATGTAAAAAATGTGTAATATTTTCATAGCATATTTGACAATCTTTGTAGAGCTGAAATTATAGAATTAGTGAGCATACCCATGGATTAAAAAAAGGACAAAATTGCTTATAAAAAATTAAGCAAAAAATATCTGCTTATATCAACATTAGAATAAGAATTTTTAATAATGGGAATCACTGTGTTACGCCATACGTAGTCATTATAAATGAACGTAGTTAGCAAATAAACTGCTCTGTATTAATTTAGCTTTCCGAATATAGGTGAGAAGTACATACACTCTGATACAAACGATGCTAAGTGAAAGTTTCAAATTATATTCGCTTTCTTTAGGTGAAAGTTTCACGAGATTATAAGTTTAAATCGAGCTTTTGAGTGTTATCTTTTGAGATAAAGCAGATTAGATATTTAAATTAAATATTCATTCAGAAGCGAATATGGGATATTCTTTTAACGCTTTATTTACATGTTATTTAATATGTATTATTGTAGCAAACAAAGCAAGTAAAATAATTTTGATAATTATCAAGTGAGAAATAACTAATAATATTTATTAAAATGAAATTTTAATTCTTCTTTTTGGTGTTAATCCATAATTTTATAAAATGATTTTCAAAAAGGGCTTAAAGGAAAAAATATGACTGACTCCGACTCCGAAACCAACATTGGGCAACAACACGACTCCGGCTTATTAGTTTGATTTTGACACTTGTCACGTCTTTTTTCTATCTTTCCTATGTTTTTGCATTCAATTAAAGATCAACCAACCAATCCGACAAACTGTTCATTGAGATATTTTTCAAAATCATGTAATCGAAAAGCAGTCAAAGTTGATTGTTTTTAACAACTCCAACTTCACAGCTCTGTTTTCAACATTTAAAAATGATTGTTTTGAGTGAAACCGTTTTTGATTATTATGAAAAATATAACAATTGATAAAGCTTACCAACAAGAAGTGTTTTTTATATTCAAAAACAGTCCGCACTAGTAAACACATATAAAGTGTTTCGTATGGCATAAATTATTATAAAATGTTTTAAAATTATGATTGAAAGTATGTAGGCGGTCACGAAACGTCAAAACTTATTTAATATAATTTATGATACCAACTGAATATGGTTGATTAAATTTCAATGCGAAATTTGAATTGTTGGAACTTTGTACGATTTCATATACTTTTTCACTATGAAACCGTTTGTCGCCTATTCACGTTCGAAAAGCGAAACCCAATTCGTTAGTGACAAAATATTTGGAGTCGTGCAAAATTTCAACAATTGAAGCTTGTATTTCAATTAGAATTAATTTACACTTTGGACTAAAGGTTAAAAAACTTAAATTTTAAATGACATTCATTTTCACTACCATATCTATTTTTTGCAAATTTATCATTAACTTTTTTAATTTAAATTGGTTTTCTTATTACCATTTTTGACGACGCAAAACCATATCTAGGTATCATCGAATGTCGTATAAAGGGATGAAAAGTTAAAAGAAGCCTATGCATAATCTTTAATACAAAATGTGTGTATGTATAGACATAGGAGGACATCATTTTGATATAGTATATAAAATAAAGTAAAATTAAATTAACAAATCCGAATAAAAATTCCGGTTACCAAAATATCAGGTTTAAATACGAAAATGCATGATTTGTAATTTGTGCTGTAGCCCTTGAAAAAATTACATATACGTTTTAAAATATCCATATGGTATTTTCATCGAAATTTTTTTGTTTAAATTTTTAATATATGACACATTTTAGTGTCGAGACATTCCTTCTGTAAAAATTCAAAAACGCCCGGAAACGAATCGATAAAAAAATTGATAATAATTATTAAAAATAAAATATAATATTCCTCATTTGTGTCAATTGAAAGATGAAATTTTAAAATTACGATAATTCATGTGTATAAACGTATAATTCAAGCCATCATAATATTTACTGAAGAAATGTCCGTCGTACATTAATTTAATGAAATCTCTTTATTTCCCTAGTCATAATAATGGATATATTCATTAAAAGTATGAATACCTCGTTTAAGCAATCATAAATCTGGGCTTTGCCAATTCATTCATAGATATTCATGACTAATAGAGCAGATTATTCCTCCTTTATCCCAAATTGATTACCCAGCTAATGAAATTTATGATTCGTTGGAATGTTTTCTGATTCTATCTAGCTGGACTTCTTCTGGTAAAAGAAATATAGCATTATTATACTTTAAAATTAATCCCGTTTTATTTTTGAAGGTTTTTTTCAAAAAGGTTTGAATAAAAGTGTTAGAAAATATTTTCACGAATCTTTTTTAATTTAATCTAAAGTAGCAATTATTCGTCTAATAAAAACATGATTTCATTATAATAGCCTAAATTTGAAATCGGTTCCTTTTTGGTTCATATAAAATAAACTTTGAAAGCTTATTTTGCTTAAAGATCAAATGATTTATGATTGTTTTGTGTATAATAGTAATATACATTTTCCTACATTTGTGTTAGAGCTATCACTAGCTTTATAACTTTAAATTATTCTTACATAATTGTACCAGTAGATACATTCAAAACCACACAAAAATTACTAAACGAATAAATATTGCGATACGATTGTATAATGTTCATATTGTGCTAAAACAATTTTGAATTCAATGTAATTGGGCATAGCAACCACCAAAACGGCGTCAGTTTGCTCTTAACGTTCTACGTCAAATCAGCAGTGAATAGATCAACAGTTCATGAAAATTGCTACAGATTGTTGTTTTTTTCAATACATCCCCCGTAAGGCCATCTGAAAATAAAAATAGTTATTTAATAGCGAGTTCACCCAATTGCTTGTCGATTATCATTGATCACCGATAACAACGGTTCGATTAGATGCAAAACTGAAATATTAGGAATGATTACACTATTTTTTGATAAACCAATACATATGAACACTTTCTGAAAATTTTACAAACAATCATGAAAGTTTGATTTTCGCTATTATATTGGTTTCAATGTTATAATAGATGTTTCATGCCAAAATTGTCGAGTACCCAATTGGCTAATTGCTATCGATTCTCATGTTAGCAACCCGAGTAAATAGAAGTCAATTAACTGTCATTATTCGCTAAAGTCAATTGAACAGAGGCAGATATTGGTAGTCAAATTCAAAATATCGATATTTCGGTAAAATAATATATATACATTACAAAACAATTATGACAAAAAGGTTCTATCAGAGCTTTATATGAAACGGACATTTTTGTAACCGGATTTATTTCCTCGAATATCTGATCAAAATTGACAGATTTAAGCGTAGTTGAATAAGAATTTTAGAAGCCGTATTTATTTTTAAAAAAAAGTATACATATATGGTACTTATCGTTTTTTAATATTTTAGACATACTTAAGAGCCTCGATTACCTGAAAAAATTGGAGATGACAGCAGCAGGACAATCGAAAATATTATAAAATGGATTAGAAAAGGTAAGACAGCTTAGAGAGAAAATATTTTACTTTTAAGGTATTTATTGCCACTTTTTGGCGGAAAAGAAATTTATTTAAATATTGAAACCAAATTTTGATGCTATTTCGCTCATCACAATCATTATAAACCGATCCAATACAAATTCAAGTAGGGCATTTTGTACCATATTTCGAGTTAATAATTGGATTTATTGTGGTTCTTAAAATTATTTAAGAATTCATAATGAGTATTTTATACATTTTTCTTATCTTATAATCGGATTTAATTTAATTTCCCTTATCATGAGCGTTATCAACTGATTCAACATTTCAATTTATTATTGTAACAATCCTTTTAGAAGCTTTGGCAGCTTTCAAAAGCTACCAAATCAGAAATATTTGCAAGACATAAATGTTATTGATACGATCAAACCATTTCATAGAAATATGTAAGCATTGAAAAGCTTAAGAATGTTAAGGAGCAACATTCGCCCCTTCGAAAATATCCCTTTTGGCTTCTCAACATTACCTAATTGAGTCAAATATTTCCTTAATTATTTTATCATAATTAGCAATTTAGAACTTCAAATTGTTTACATACCTGTTTATTAAAAGCAAAGTTTCTTATATTTCAGATCCAATTAAAATAAAACTAAATATATTAGAATTCTCTGCAAAAAATGCAAAATAAAAACAGTTCTTAGAATAATAGATTGGATTGGAAAGATTATCAACTGAAAAATTATGTGCCTTACTGGTTAAACACACTGTATCTTGACCCTGAAATATATCAAATGAAAAAACGCAGTTGAAGTGCAAATTTTTTTAATTGTTCAAGATGTTTTTCATAATAAAATTATTGCAATCAAGATTAACAACCTCTGTCAGATAATCACAAAATTAAAAATTTACCATAACAAAAATCAATATCAAATTTGAATTTTTACAACTTTGTACGATTCCACATGTTTTGTCACCTACGACTGCCAGGTCTGTTGCATCCGTGTGATAGAATGCCTGAAGATGCCGAAAGGCGAAACACAGGTCGTTAGTGAAAAAACATGTAAAATCGTACAATGTTGTAAAAATTCAAAAAAATAATATACCTAAATATTTGGAAATAGTCGGCAAGTCGGCAATACATTTATTGATTTGTAGTGTTGGGTATATTTAAATTGAATTTGGCTACGTAATTTATAATTGTTTTGAAAGCAATTGGCGGTCATAATATGTTTAATCTTTGTTAATATTGCAAGTAATATTCGTGCCTAAATAATTGTTCACATAAAAAAAAATTGTACTGTAACACAAAAAACTGACCAATTTCGGAGTCAATGAAAAAATTTAACCAGAAATATTTCAGATAATCATATTTTGAGGCGAAAGCTCGTTTCATATTGAGATACAAGATATAAGCATTTCAAAGTCAGTGAAGCCATCTATCAAAGTTGTTTACAGCTCAACACCCAAGTCGACAGCGGTGGATATACTCAGAGCTCCAATATTTCAGCGTCTTTCATTTTCCGGTGACGTATTGAGCCAAAGGCACTCGTAGGGGCCGATAATACCACTTAAATAATGGAGTCACTTAGCCTTCCAGGATCTATCCCTTCATCTCGACGAATGCGATTAATTAAGACCTTCGCAGTTTCCTGAGGCAACGAGTAACGAAGCTTTTGACGTCTTTACAAATCTCGTTGTATAAGTGCTTACACCACTGGTTTGCATTCAGTGTCGATATTATAACGTATTGGATAGGAAAATGTTTTATTTATACACGAACACGTTTGAATAGTAAAGTAGAATTTAAGTACAATTGAGAACATCAGATATACCCATTTATTTCATCTTTTAAACCGAAAGCAAAAAAAAAATAGTGCTCCTAATAATGAAAACAAATTGAAATAGAAAAAATAAATTTGCGATTGTATTTAGCGGATATGTTATTTCAAATATTTTTTTTATCTTCATACAACAATCAACACACTATTATTGAGATGTATATATTGAAGTAAGTAAAATTTGTATCTTGGTGAAATAACAAATATTTTTAAAGAAGTATTCCAAAATAACTACATTAACTAGATTATTTAACTACAATGCACTTGATATTGGCTTAAATTATCGGTGGATTAAAATATTCGTGTAAATGATATATTCATAGAATTATTTAGAAAATAAAAGAGTATTAAACGAATTGGCAATCAACAAATAAAGCTGTGTACCGAAAAAACTCGTGAAAGGCGTGAAATATCACATCTTATAAATTCGAAAATAAAAACTCTTCATCTGATTAGCTAAGTGACTAAATTCGACATTTGAGTGTTGTACGAGTTGAGCTGACAAAATAGACCACATACAGCTTTCGCCACTGGAAAAATGTAATGACCTCATTTGAGAAGTTATTCTTTATTTCATTCATTCCTCTACCCATATTTTTTTTTTTACATTCAAGTTAAGTCACAACCTAAAGAAATTTACAAAAATAATCTGACATTATAATAAAAGAATTTCCGCCTTTCCTCATTGCGCTTATTCTCGATAACGTGATTAATAAACCAATCTTTTACATAATGCCTTTTTACTAAGTATTGACAGTAAAAATATTCAAAGTAATGTGTAAGAAAAACGAGCTTATCAAACATTCGATACGACTATCAAATTTGAATTGTTACTGCTATGTACGATTTCACATGTTTTGTCACACGGGTTTCGCCTTTCGGCATCTTCAGGCATTATATAACAAGGATGCAACATAACTGATATGACAGTCAGTTAAACATGTGGAATCGTATAAACTTGTAACAATTCAAATTTGATATTGAAATACCACCAAGCATCTTCAGTCGATATCATAAACGATACGAATATCTTTTTGTTATAATATTTTGACTTTCTGTAAGAAAATATTTTACAATTTTGACCCCAGCAGTTTTGTATACTTAAAGTTCTAACATAATATAAAAAAAATATTACGAATTCAACTCGTTTAATAAGCATTGTATTATATAACATGATGATATATTAAAGCTCGTAACGAATAATTATTTTTACTAGTCATAACTCAAATTTTGAACTGTTCATTTCCACTCACGTGAAAGCAGTAGCTATTATACATAATATAAAGTATATAATAACTGAGCAGCACGAGGTTTAAAAAGCTTAAGCAAGTAAATATCATTTTGATAAAGCTCTAACGCAAAATTTGACGAGTTTGTCATAAACGTGCCCCGTTTATCTGTATGTACGATGCGAAATTAAATCACTTTATGCGCGAAATCGTTCTCAAACAGGGCCGTGTATTTTTGATACGCTTTGGAGAGGTATAGTGAATATTTAATTTCAAAGCGAATACTCCCAAAAGATCAAAAACTGTGATCCGTCATACGATTACAATTCGGATCCAAATGCATTGTTTATATATTTCAACCATACAATTTTGAAGCAACACAATAACAAAGTAATCCAGATAATAGACGGCGTATAAAACTATTCGTCAAGAAAAAATGATTCTGCACCAATAAAAATTATTAATTGTTTTTTTACAAAGAATTGATCGAGAATATAAATATCTCACAGTAAAAAAATAGCAATATATTTTATAATTCTATAATTTGTTTTAGGTATATAGTTGATAATTATCTCGGTTTACGCCCCCGTCAGAACTATGTTTATTGTGTTTACTTATATAAATATAGCGATGTAGAAAATGTATACAATACACCTTGTTTTCTGTTTAAAATTCTTGTTTTATATTTTGACAATAAATTCTTAAACTTGGCAAAGTAATTTTATGTAGTTCTCGAATTTATAGTTAATCTGATTTTTTGGATTTATTTACCTTATTGAGAAAAAAAACATGTTTTTAAAAACGAAACCATATTACGTGAAGTATCGGTTTTTTTCTATATCTTCTATCAATAATAATAGCAAGTGAATTTCTTAAGGAGCAGATTTATTTTGACGTTATTTAAAACTACCCGATCTATATAATTATTGTTTTCTGGGGTAACTTTCACTCGGTAAATAGTATCGGTTCTGTTTTTTGTGGTCTTTATTTTTTTGCGATTGAAGAATATTTTATTCATGCTACTCGACCAAATCGTGAATGACAAATTCAATATAAAAAAATATTTACTTTTTAGGAGATATTAACTATCACTTCTTGGTGGAAAAGTACGATATTTAAATCATTAAAATACATTTATTCAGTACTCTTTTAACAATATATCATCTATAATAATATAACTGATCAGTTGATAATGCTTGCGACGAGCGAAAAAGTCTTGACCGTAAAATACATTGTGAAAATAGTATTTTAAATGTGTTATTATTATTTAAAATAAAATATTTGGTAAAATTATGAATTGTCAAAAAACTGAAAATAGTGGTAGAGTTATAACTTTTTTTTGATGATGATGATTTTTTCAAAAGCTTTTCGGATAAAAACAATAAATATAACTTGTAATCCGGAAAATAAATAACTGCTTATTTTCAGTCAACTTTTGTTTTATTTGTTGACCAGCTAAACATTAAACTACTGCATGTTATTTGACCGTTTTATAAACTAATTGTTCAGCCTTTCAAATCATAATTTTTAATTCTATTCAAATTAAATTTACCATATTCCACAGTTTAAATTGTTGAAGTGTGTATACTCACAACAAAAGTCATTTATGTTAATATATTTATAGGCTCATCATTAAATATTAAAATTGCTTTAAATAGACGCAAAAGCTGAATGGAAAATATATCTAAATAATAATATATAGGCAGAAAATTATAATAGAAAACTGAAAATATTTGCTTATTTTATATTTAAACCCAGAGAGAGAACGACCAATTCATAATTATGAGTCCATTTTATTATCAATAGAATATTCTAAATTTGCGTTAATTCAAATTATTTCACAATCGAATGGATTCTTTTCGAACGATTTCGTTTCATTATTCAAAACAATAAGTTGATGATTGTGGTGAAAATTTTCAAAAATATTTCGACATTTATTTATCATTAGTATACCTCTCTAGTGTCAGATGATATCCAACGTTTATTTGAAAATATGATAACAAATCATTTAGAATAAAATCAAAATCTGGAAATGAATAGAAGATCATATTTAGGATTCATATTTTAATAATAATTTTTGAAAGTTAATAGCCACCAGACAATTATAACCTGAATGCGATTTTAAATTTACTAAAATGATTGATTAAATTGTCATTTACTTAGTAGAACTCCATTATAACACGGTGAAAAAATATGAATTCTTTCACCGTGTCACTTAAATAATACCATAAGTACCGACGAATTGAAATAAAAATTTAATGCAATATGAAAATATGAGTTAAAATGAACTCCCATCGTTGGTGTAGAATGAGTAAAAAAAATATTTAATTTGTCAGTATGGCTATTTTTAAAATACTCTTTAATATTCTAAAGTTTATTTATAGTGTCATATGGTTTTTGATAATTTTCCGTTAAACCAATAACGGTTTCAGTTTTGAATGGTAATACAGACATGTTAATAAATTTATATTATTTTTCAATTGATTAGTTGAAGTGAATTAATGTGTGATTCAATTCCCTCCTATCTACCATAATTTTAAAACTTTAAGTATTGAGAGCGATTAGCTTATCAATAAAATTTTAATATTTCCTCGTAAAAATGCCGTTGAGTGTTTAAAAAAACAGTTTTTATTGAGATTATCTTTAGGTAACAAAAACCTATAATATAATTCCATCACGCTATATGCATTGAAAAAACAGTAAGTTCTTATGTATAAATTTAAAACAAAAACTGATTGTGTTTTATTTTGATGTACATATTTAATCAGAAGTATTCAAACTCAATAAAACAAAGTATATCAGATTAAGCTTACTGAATTACTTATCCTCAATACAAACAACAAAACAAATGAATCTTTCAACTTGAGAAAAGTTTCTGTGTCATAAGTCAATGACAGAGTCTGCAGAATATTCTGGCGTTGAAATAATCATTGCGCAGTTAGTTTATCGTGTCCAACGCGCGACCTTTCCGGGTCGTGAAGATTGGGGGGCGAGCACAATTTGGGTCCCACTCTATTCAGAAAGTCGACGACAACAATGAATCATGCCAACACTTTGCACTTACAACATAGCACGCTTTTGGGTGAAGTGGCACTGCAGATATGCTGCAATAATACTACAGAAACTCAATTATTAGGGTGACGGGAAAACACTAATACTGGTAAGATTTCTTAATAAAATATTTTTTACTTCAAAGACTTTATTTTGGTTATTTAAGCTGTACATGAGATAGTGATTGAGACTGCTTTCAACTTTATGAGTGCATACAGTTAAGATCATATTTTAGAAAAACTGTTTAGTTTTTTTTTTTAGTCTTTCCAATATATTAGTACTACTCACTTATATTGTGAAATTGAGAATTTTTATTAAAAAAAAACCTAAAAAGTCAAGTTTTCATTCTGGACATAAATTAAATTGCCATTAATCGATAAAAAAGCATTGTATTAAATAATATAAACACATATTATCCGTACTTATTTCCACAATATATTTTATGATCAAAACTGGTTTTGCTCATCGCAAGCATTACCAGGGCCAAAATATGTATTGTAAAATGGGTACTAAGATAAAGTAGTAAAAACTGTATGTTTATAATGTAAAATACCACGCCTTTCCATCACGAAGTGAAATTAACACATTATAGTATTGAAATATGTATGATATTGATTGTTATTTGTCGTGGATCTTGTGCATGGTAGATATGATATTTTTCAACTTTATTGGTGAATTAATATCAAACAATTTGTTAATTCACTTAAATTGTCGGTGTACGTTATTTTAGTGTAATTATTTTGACATTTGCCTGCCTGCAATAAAATTTCATACAAAATTACATTGCTTCCAAAAGTATGAAGTATTGTTTCAGACGAAAAAAGCACAGCATGTTGTAAAGCATAATTACTCCCTCAAATATCACATAAAATATAAACACGTATATTCGATCTCTTTAGTTAATATAGTTTCCCTAGTTCTAAGCAATAAGTGATTGAAACCAATGAAGCATTGATATTGAATGCGTATTACCGTAAACAATTTGAGTCCAAGAAAATACTGCATCTGCACTTTAACACGGTGCATTTGATACGCATAGACTTACATAAAATGTTTTTATGCACGGTCTTAAAAGGGCATGATATCTGTAACGTTCGGTGTAAGATAGAAATTGTGAAAAAAACAAAAAATGACTCTTTTTAACTCGGAGTAGTTGTGCATTGAAAGCTTACTGCTTGAAGAGCTACGAATAAATATTAACCTGGTTCGTTTTTTTATCATTAGCTACATTTTTTAAGCCACAATTGATGGTTTTTAAATGGCAATATAAAAACATATGAGCTGAGATACATAAATGTAGACTTAAAGAAAACGTGTTCTTCCTACTGTGATATTTCGAGTTTATTTTTTGATGCTTTGATATTTAATGTAATTACATTTTTCTGTAGTGTGTGCGCTAGAATAATCGCTTAAGATAAAGTCTGTGAGAATTTTTACGTTGCTCGAGATAAAAGCTAGAAGAAAATATATTCTACATAAAAAATAGTGGCCAAATATAAATAGTCACTTTATACAATAGTTAGAGCCAAATTATATTAAACTAAAAAATAATACTTTTTAGTTGTAAAATGTCACTCCTTAATCCTTGTCCAGAATAATATAACACAATCAACTGGACTTATTTTTTTAGTACACATACGTAGTTAATATGTTTTGAATTTTATTAAATATTTTATATCACTTTAAAGGTGTTAATTGTCACTTCTTGATGGAAAGGCGTGATACTCTAAATAATAAAAACACATTTTTAATACTTATTTTATCATTTTATCAGGTAATAGTGCTCGCGATGAGCGAAGCCGGTCCTGATCAAAAAATATATTGTGAAAATAAGTAATAATAAATGTGTGAGTAATATATTATTTGTAAACTATTTTATTTCATTTCGATATATTTTGTATGATTAAATATAAATTATTTTCCTATATTTTGAACTACTTGTGTTGCAGGTATACATATAATAATATATATATAATTATTAACTATTTTTTTTTATGAAAAAAAAATGTATTATAGAAATTTGTACTGTATCAGATGATAATGTTCGCGATGAGCAATACCAGTTCTAATATAATGACATCTTGAAAATAGAATAAAGTATTTTGAATAATTATTTAAGTAAAAAAATGTGTCATTATATTGGTATTCTATGAAGTTTAATCAATGCCAATTCAATAAATAATGCACAACAGTTGTTGAAAAACCTGTTTTTTTTCTTACCAAGTGTGAACTGTTACAGAACATATTGTACATACCCAAAATAATTGTTTTTCTCTTCGTCCCCAAAATGGTATTCCAATAATGGAGATACGCCCCATTGCGATACCTTTTAATGCACTTAACGTAAGGTGTACTTACAGTAGCATGTCAATCGTCACCCAGTGCTTAGTAACTACTCAATTAAATATATTATCTACAATCTCAAGCCAACAATCACTTTTTTTTCTGAACAATCACCGAAGTAACATTTTGAATATTTGAATTCCCTACTCATTTTCGCTTATTATTGATATAATTGAATAATATTAGATGTTCTTACTGTAATTATTTTCTACGGTATTATGTTTTTAATATTTATATAAAGAAAAAGTTAAAGAATAAAATTAAGCATAAATTGAGCCTTTTGATCTAATTCAAAACAATGAAGGGTATACGTATAGACCATTTTTAAGCTGACAAAATGATAACATTTGCTTAAAATAAAAATGCTATAAAATAATTGAAAAATTTCATTCATATCAGTTTTCATACGATGAATTAATGCCTTGTCCAACGGTTAAAAAGCCCCAGAATTTTTTATCAGCGTTTCATACAGATTTAAAAGCTTTGTCTTTTCGACATTTAGATTAAAATATTTAGTCCACGGTGTAGTGGTTAACGCCGTTGACTATGGAATCGAATATCAGTATCGATGATTTCATTAATTGGCTTTTTAGCCGATTTGTGGATTTTGATTGAAAGGCAAGGTTGTTTGCGATATTTTAGATTCCATCTCATCAATAGAATCCTAAAAACATGACCCAGTAAGAATGATTGACTCATCATGAATTTCGTCCCAAAAATAATCTCACATGTAAAACTACTGAGTACCAAGCAATGCTATTAGAAAATTTCTGTTGATGTTGATATGCTTCACATTAAGAATGAAAGTAGTTAAAAATTTATAATATAGCTTTTGTAATCGCAGTAGATGTGATTCTTCCAAGTATTTACAATATTGTACGCAGTACCGTTGACAGATTGTACAAGAATTTCAATTCTTTCTTTACAACGCCTTTATAATTTCATTACTTTTTCAAAAATAGTCGAAATAAGTAGGGGCATCATTGGGATGCTTAAATGGGGAAATTTGTTTCCCCTTGAACTTGAAATCACACTAATTCATCTGTTTTTTTATACTGGCCTCTCCGTATAGACCAAATCAAAAAATCAACGTTTGCCTACCTCTACGAAAAAAAGAAGCAAAACTGAAATAATGCCCGAGCAAATGAGAGCTAGTTAATTTAATGAATTATGAGTTACATATTTCTATTTCTTCTTACAACCTAAAATGATATCTTTTGAGATTCCAAAACCACTCCAACATATTCATTAATCTCAAGGGTGAATGTAATGATAAAAAACGCTTTTATATTTAACAAGGGTAAATGAAAACAGTAGACAATTTTATATACGTGCTTTGGATTAAAAAAAAGCTGACCGTATTTTTTCACACAGTAGCAAAACGTGTAAGGTCACCTAAGAGGGGAGCAAAGATATCGGTTCTTGCATTCCGCCCCCTTGCGTACTTATTTTATGTCGTTTGTTAAACTCATTCTTAATTCAGACTGCACCGGCGGAACAATTTCGACGTGTCTCGTGAACAAAATATACGACACCGAATAACGGGTGTACCTTAAGTACGGTAAATGCATCTAATAGTTTGTGGCAATAAAAATTGTTATCCACTTGTACTATAAGATGCATAAATTGGAGCGTCTTTAATAGTTATTACTTTACTAAGAATTCAAGTGAGTAAAACTGACGGTCCCGCAATTTAAATGGATAAAGATAATTGGAGAAGTCTTTTATCATTCACCACTTACAAATTAATTTCGACAATTCACTTCTATTATTATCTTTTTCAACAGATTATCATTGTGATAAACAAAGAATTATTAACAAACAGTTGGATTACCTCAGAGGTCAGTCACTGATAAATTAATTATCAATGATTATCGTTGCGAAACACATTGCTTTTCCATTCGTTTATCTAAATTCAATGGGGTATTTTCAGTTTTACAATAATTTATGTCTTTTTGGACCAACTGCCCAAGACTTGATAGCGTGCATTTAAGAATGAGGAAAATTTTCTAGCTGTTTACTTCAACTCTCCATAATAAACCGAGTTTTCAAAATGTTCGGCAATTTCCGTTATTTTCTATCAAGTCAGCGTGGCCGATCGGTCCAATGAATGTTGGACTGACTTGCGCAGATCTTCTCTTTCTGCATGTATTATATTACACTCTCATACCACGTGATCAGTATTCTGCGTGATGTGTTTATTTTTTAAGCTATACCTTTTCGTGCTTTTCGTATGCAGCCTCATTAAGTGTTTACATGGATTTCTGTCACATGCTAGTCTCTTTTTTTCATTTAGAGCATTTTTCCCAGCATCCCTAAGCTCTACTATGCATATCATATGGATGTAATCAGCAGTCTTCTAGTACGACGATATATATTCAGTTGGTAAACAAGACGTAAAGAAATTCACCTTCCCTAAGGTATCCACAGTTACTGTCCAAGGCAAGTACATCGTTTATTAAATAGTATAAAAAATGCAAACACTGACTGTCATAGTCAATATAATTTATGATTTTAATATTGAGTAGAGTCTACAATTAATACATAAATTATATCGTCATTAAAATTAGTTATTGAAGCTTAATCAAGCAATTCAATAAATTTAATTGTATTATATGTATCAGTAGCTGGCTATAACTCAGATCAATATCACAAACGCTTTTTGCATGGAAAGGCTTGGTTTAAAGTTAAAAAAAAAAATCCGAAACGTGTTCACAGATAAGCTGCCACGAGAGATATTATTTGGGGGTTAAATGAGAGAAAAGGGATAATTTGATCCGATTAATTTGAAAAAACATGCAAGTTTCCCCTTTTGCACTGGTTTGCCCTTGTGGACGTAATAAAAAATCACGTGGTGAGATCTTTTGTTCTTTGCTTTAAAAAAGCTGTAATGACCATTTGTGAAAACGAATCGGTATTTTGTATTTAGCAGAACAGCAAACAGCTCTACAAGCGAGAAAGATATGTTAACTCGATGAAAATATGTGTCATTATTCCGTATTATTCATAACTATAGCTTCAATAGACTTAATATGTCTTGCGAATGGGAAAATATTTGTCTTCGAATGCATTTTAATAACGATTAGTATTTGCATATCCAAACACCGAGTTTGCCAATTACTTCAATGCTTGATTGCACTCGATTCGATACAGCAAGACATTTTTCTTCTATTCACAAAAACACTTACTGCACCTATTTATTCTTCTAATGGACAATTGGGCAGAACTAAGTGCAAAAGCACTCGACAGTGTGCGTATCAACTATGGTTCAATGGAGAATAACATATTAGAGTTTTCAATTAAATTAAGTGACCTAGGGGGTGATTTGCAAAGTGCCCGAGGTCAGAACGAAATTACACCCTTTTTGATAAAGAGCGTCCCTTAAATGAGACACTGCAATAGAGTGTATATCTGTAGACACTATGGATAAGAGTGAATGAGGTTCTACAAGTAGTTATAAATCGACAAGTATTTGCCAGACTAAATTATTTGATCAGTAAAAGTAAATTCAAATAAAATATCTTGATTGATTCATCGTGGTTTAAAAAGATAATATGTGTTAGTTTGACAAGCTTAATCTAGAACGACATAAAAAAGAGTGTTTTCAATTTTTTCAAGTCTTTCAAATCTTTAAAGTATTGGCTACTGTGATATAGAAGAATTACTTACCAAAAGTCATTTAACGCCTCTTGGTTTTATAACTAAATCACATACAGTATATTTATGATCATAATAATCATAATATTGCGATTGAAGTTCTATAGACTTCTTAAGCATGTCAGCGCAAATAATACATTTTTTTAGTATGGGGAAATTTTCTTGAAATATAAATTTTTTACATTCATTGAATATATCATCCACTATTTATAACCATAGCATTTAGATCAATTATATTTTTGCGATAAATAATAAGATCCTATAGAGCAGGGTTTCCCAAGCTTTTTTGGTTCCCGGCGCGCTAAGAATATCAGATTTTTTGCGGCACCCCAAGTGAAAACATTGAAATCTAAAGGCGAATCTTATGTAACCTTACATTTTATAAATTAATAATATTAAAAGCATTTTGTAAAGGAAAATTTCCACGGCGCCCCAATAGAACACAGTTTGGATAACTCTGATTTAGAGTGTAACAAGTTATAAACGGGATTTTTGGTGTATTGAATAAAAATTATTCAAGCTATATAAACCTCATTGATTTGACGCTTCATTCACGCTTTAACAATATTGCATCAAAACATTATATCAGACTATCATGATTCATTTAAAAAAACGGGTATATTAAGATAGTTTTGTCTATCGATATCTTCACGCATTCTTAACAACAGATTCACACAAACTGACTGTAATGCATTAAGATAACAATAGGCGAAATCCAGTTTTATCGATTAGGTTTTAATATGGAAATTTTTTCAGGTTCAGTTTATATGAATTTTCATTATTGGAGTTTCATGACATCAAATTTTAGGATGAAATAAATTTTTGCTTAATATTAAATATGTTATACTCTCTTTGATAGATTAGTTCTCTGTTCTCTAAGCTGAAAATATTGTTATGGTCATACAAAACTACTTTTTTTTTAACTAACTGTTTGAATTTTTTAAGATTCTAGGTAGTATTAACGTAAGTAAGATTTTCGAATGGATTGTTTTAATATATCCGTCAAAAAAATTTAATTCCTTTGAGCGCTTGTAAAAATAAAACCGTTTCATAAAATTTATTTCATCGCTTTCAACGTGGAGCTATTAAATATAGAGATAGCTTTGAGTAAAAAGACGCTGGTCAGCTTGAAATCACATATTTTTTATGTTTTTTTTGGATCAGATTGTATGATGCGCTGTAGACAGTTGTTGTCAGCAAACTTTAGAGAATGAATTCTCAAAATGATTCGAATCGTTATTTTACGTTTCTTGCAATGACATCTAAAATGCTTGTTTATTGTTTCTTAGGTGAGTAAACTTTTCTTCAATATTACATATTTTTCTGTGGAAGAATGAAGTTTTTTGCGGGTCGCGAGTAGAGTTTTTTTTATCGTTATGCAATAGCATAAACAAATTGATAATTGGGTGTCAAATTTAATTTCATAATAACTATGATAGTTACAAGAAAACTTGTGAAGATCAATAAGTATTGTTTTGATTCGATTTATAACACTTTTTGAAATAGTGTGAATAATTTGATGTTTACCAAATATTTACTTGAGTTTCAAAGTTGATTTTAATAAAATATATTAACAAATTTAAAATACGTGTAATTTTTGATATCGACTAAAGTTTCTTTATGCTAATTTGAATATTAAATTTGAATTGTTGAAACTTTGTACGATTCCACATGTTCTTATATTACGTCACCTGGTGTAAAATTTTTACTGTTACTTTCCAACTCTAAATAAGTAGGTATTTCAAAATTACCCAATTGCATTAAGGTGATTATTATTTTGCGTAGAATTATTTCATGAAGGCTCATTAACTGTAACTAGCGTTAATAAAATTTATCACAGACAATTTAGTGTCATAATTTTTAAATAAACATAATTGTAAGTTATTTCAGTTGTTTATTTGGATCCTAATCTTATTGTTTGTGTTTTCCATTTTAATTAACTCCTTTGGTATATAAACGATGCTAACTGTTTATCGTCAGTATGATTGAATCCATGTGATAGAATACCTGAAAATGCCGAAATGCGAAACCCAATTCGTTAGTGACAAAACATGTGGAATTGTACAGTTTCAAAAATTCAAATTTAAAGAGTAAATAATTATACCGGTCAGTTAATAGTAAACAACAGTATTATGAACAAGTTTTCGCTCAGAAAAGCATGTTAACAACTGGATAAAATAATTAATTTCAAATCGTCGTTGTTGGTTGGTAGAGCAAGAGGGAAAAGTAAGTCTTCAAGCAAATTGAATTATGGAGTGCTAGTCTTAAGTGAAATCAAAAACACTTCACTGTTATTCCGATTGAAAAGACTTCGAAATGACAAAATACAACAATCTTCGGCTTTGATTCGACCCTACAATAAACTTACTTACTTTAAGAGTTTTAACAATCTATTCAAGAGCAATGGACGGAAATAAATTGCATTTTTGTGTATACCACAAAAAAAACTGCTGTTATTAATAAATACTTGGAATGGACGCAACAAAGCTTATTTGTATGGTTTACAAAACAATGTAATTTGTATTCCAGTTAAACGATAACTAACTAATATTTTTTTGATTGTACAATGAATTAAAGATCATTTACTCCATTTATGAAATTGTATGCTTTCAAAATTACCGTGTGATTTAACACAAAGCTCTAGTTTAACGAAATCTGTTGAAATTTAAAAAAAACTATCTTCTCATTAGCCGAAGAAAATTTCTTTTTTATTACCTAATATTTACATTTATGGTTGTCGATCTTGATCGGAATAGCAATATGTATTTGAAAATTAGGCAAGTTATTATGTGGTAGCTTAATAATTGTAACAAATAATATATTTATTTAGAATGCTTGCAACCTACTGTTATCATGTGGTTATGTGCTTTTTTATGGTTAATCAAGTAAAAGAAGGATAAACTAAACAACATGGTCAAGCACGTGAGATGATAATTGTTGTTTTTTTTTCAACGTGTCATCTAAAACAGCATATTAAACATGGCACATTATTAATATTGTTTAATTATGACAGCAATGATCCTAACATCGTAGAATATAACTTGTCTCAAACTAGTTTCTTTGTTTATCTCAACATTGTGCTATTAGACGATTCAATTCAGTATTTTACAAGAAAATAAACATTAGTTTTATAATTTATGGAGAAAAGGACGGTAAAGCTACTGATTAATATAGTTTCTTGACAATTTTTATATTTAGTGATTATAATATATTTAATATTAACAAAAAACTGCAATTAAGATGCTTGTTAAATGTTAAAAAAATAATAAAAAAACATTATTGATTGAATTTGCATTCACTTGGCAGAACTCCATTATAACACGGTAAAAAAATAGGTATTTATAAAATGTCCTGTGGCTCATGTTTATCCGATTATATCGGACAGACAGGTAGAAGTATATCCACTCGAGCCAAGGAACATGTAAGATCATTCAACAGTAAAAAAACAGATTCACAATTCGCTAATCACGTTATAAAGGAAACACATCGCCACCTTTTTAGTTTCATTTACAATTTTTGAAAAAAAAATAGTTTTATAGCGAGCAAGAAACAAGCTAGGTCGTTAAAACAGGAGAGAATATGTATTGTGTACCTTTTCTACACAGCTATATATAGATAAGCAAATGTTCATTTAAGCATAGTTTTGACGATGGGTGAGCCGAAATAACTAAAATACATTGCTATTTTTTTCACCGTGTTAAAAAATATTAAATTCTTTTCTGATTTGGCAAAACAACATACTAATTATGTCTTGACATTGATGGAGAAAAATAAAAAATATTATGCTAATATTCATGTTAAATATCTTTTGACGAGTAGTAATTTTATATCGTAATATTATATGTAAGGCGTTCTCGCACAAACAAATAATGAGGTCATTGTCTACTTTAAGCTCAGCAACAACAGTGAAAAGGGTCCTGAACTCAAATGAGCAGGTTATGTGGTCAGAAGCCGGAAATCCATACCTTTTCATTGAGTCTAAGACGGCATTGTGGCCTGCACCAAAACTCGTTTAATATGTCTTGCTGAAAATAAGATACCAATTTATATATATTATAATTAAATTTGACTTTAAATCATTCAATACTAATGATTTTTAAGCTAAATTTGGTTCAGTCAAAGATCAGTTTTCTGAAAATTATATAAAAGAAATATTGGTATTTTGTATTTCTAAATGTGATATTCTGATATAAAAATAAATGTCAAGGCTTCATGATTTTGGTTTCAATAATACGGGTATAGTTATCCTAATTAAACTGGAGATAATTGTAGTATTTAACCAAGTGCTTGATAAGTTGACATCGGTACGATTTACACGTTAAAAACCAATGTAACCGCGAAATACAATAATTATTAGATTGATGGAACTACGGTTTAGTAGACGATTAAGCGCATGTGGTATTGATACATTAATAAGCGAATTGATTAAATAGTTAGAGTTAATGGTTTTATATTAATTTTAAAAAATAAGAGTTTCAAACAATAGTAAATTTGAAATTTGAAAATGTTAAAACTTTGCAAAACTCACAACTTTACTCTGTTCGCACAAAGTGAAATAATGCTCTAACTATGTATTATATAATTCTATCGACAAAGCCAAACAGAGTAAACCTCGCCAATAAAATATTAACATGAACCTAGAATACGAAAATTTCCTTTTCGATGCAAGTTTTACAATATGGTTATAATGTATGGGAATATTTATGGTATTCTAGCCAAGTAGACCGTAAATAGACGGTAGGAAAATGCATCTGCTACAAAACCAAATGTGCAGTCAAACGTATTTTATTGCTCTCAATGAACTAGTATGGATCATATGCACCCACCGAAGATATTAAAAATAATTAAAAATAACGAACGAAAATTTCTTTAAAAATATACGAAACAAGTATCTAATACTATTCTTGGTCTAATGTAGATAATGCTCATTCTTTATTCATTACAAAAACTTTCTTCAGTCACTTTCACTTATCATATCTTAATAAATTGTATACGACAAACAGCTTATGAACCACGTTTCTATTAATCGAAATTTTATGCTCTATTAATAAAAAAGGTACGTACACTATCCGGTGTCACCCTGGTTGTATTGATTTTCAAACACAGATACAAATATTTGCGGCTGCATTATTCCAGAGTACTTTTATGCTAATATTATAAACTCGTGCTCTCTAAACTTTTTTATGCCACGGTCTCCCAAACCTAAAAAAATATATGTTAAAGAAAAAAAAATTAAGCCCCGTAGGGTGCTGTAGTTACCAGTTTGGGAAATCATAATTTAATCGTTGGTCTTATTATTGACGAATATTGAAAATTACCTCAGTGAACAGTGATTCATGTAACATTCACCAAATACATAATATTGCATCTATTAATTATAATGCCAATGGATGAATATTATATATATTTGATTATGAAAGCAGACTAAATTATAAGTGGAAAGCTACGTTGCTCCCAAATGGTGAACAAAACCGTTTGGGAGGAATTCTTGTGACATACATGGATAATAAATCAATACATGATATAAAATATTCGAAATCATAACAAAAAAAAATTCAAAATCGAATCATTATCACGCCTTATCAAACATCGAAAGAAATTTCGATCAATTTACGGATTTGCATCGAAATACTACGCAATACATCGTAAAAGTCTTACTCTAGCTATCAAGTGGGTTTGAGTATGAGTCCCGGAAAGGTCGAAATCAAATATAGGTTTACTCAATCTAAAATTGAAATATTGGAAAGAGTTGCTTATGTTCTTAGTTCTTCAATAGTCATTAAAAAACAATATACATTTAAAGGTAACCTCATAAGATTAAAAAAATGAACCCTTTCCCGTAAACTAGATTTCTGGTTGTTAATTTAACGTAAACGTGTATTTTTTTTCTATTTCTGTGTAATATTAAGATTTTGTATTTGAATATTTTATAACAGTGTTTTAGTAAAGAATTACAGTACTAAAATACTTTCAATGAAAAGTTTGGAATTTGAAAAAATTAAGGATACACATTATGAATAACGCTGACGAGTAGGTATAAAAACTTTGAGTATATCTGAATAATTTTCACCCACTCCTATTTGTTTCTCTCACTAACTAATTTAAGCCTACTTTGGTAATTCCTGTAGAATTAATTACCATACTGAACTACTATTTTCAATTCTCAGCAGTTGTATAATTTTATTTCTTAACAGTAAGAAAACAAGTGAGAAGAATGGTTTTAGAAGCTCTGTGCATCAACTAAAGAAGCAAACAAAAGCAAAAAATAAAGTCTCAAAAAACTAAAAATAAAATCATTTTCAATGGCGTATAAAATGAAAAATATTTGTATTGATACAAAAACATTTCGCTTACAGTCTGTACCTCAAATGAGTGTTTGATTTTAGTTACGATATCTCTCGATATTTTTTGTGCTAGAAGTTTTCTAATAGCAAAAGATTATTTCAAATACACGATGCAATTTTGGCAATAAAATTTGACAATAAATATGAAGTATAGATTTTTGGTAGCGAGTAACTTAAATAAAGCTCTAGCTCCAATCTACAGAGCTTATTTTATCGTTATAGATAAGCTTAACGTTCTTTTATTGTTTTTTGTCCATTTAAAGGTAAAGTTTTTTCACAAAAAAACTACAAGTTTATTTTGTTAAAACTTATATTTTTAACAAATGTGGTATAGCATACAAGCAATTCATACATATAATTTAAAACAAGAACATTAGATAAATTTTCAACAATAATAAAATTTGTAATATTTGAATATTCAAAAAAAATATGTGATATGGCTTGTATTGACAATATATGCTCAGAAACTAATGAAGCCAATGTGATAAATGCTTGATTCTTTCGTGCTGAGCCGTAAGATTTCTCTGTTACCTCTGATTTTTTTTTGTGTTGGTAGTTCTTTATTTAATTTGCGGTATTTATATTGGCCATGTTCAATGCTGTTATTTATTTATTTATATATATATATTTACATATATATACACGTTACAAAAATTACAAATTACATGTTAATTGCTTTTGCAAAATCAATTAATGTTAGAAATTTAAGAAATAAACAACAAAACAAAAAATAGTGGTAGCAGGAAAGTCAACCAAGAAACCTCATAAAAAGTCTATTTAAAACATTAAATAATAGTATTCTCCTGAACTCACTTCAGTCCACATGGAATATGTCGACATTCGAAGCAATACTTTTGAGCATTAGTAATGCTTTTACCATTTGCATCCCTATTGGCAGACCGGTTGTACACTTATGCATATCTGAAATAACGCAATACGAATTTTACATGAGCAGTTATGAGAAAATAGCTATTGATAGATTGATTTCCCTATCTATTTGTGAATATATTTTTTTAATTAAATGTTGTACAAAGTTGTTACACGTTATGTTTTTGCAGAATGGTATTTAGAATAACTTTTAAGGTGTAAACTGTCACTTTTTGATGGGAAGGCATGATATTTGAAATAATAAAAACACATTTTTTTGTAATTATTTCCACAATATATTTTCAATATTTACAAACTTCTTAAACCCATGGTTTTGTATACCTGCTACCTTTAACTCAAATATTTTGTATAAATAGACTTGGTTGTAAATTGTATTCTATCAGTTGATAATTCTTACGATGAGCGAAACCGGTCCTGATAAAAAAATATATTGTGGATATAAGTACTAAAAAAATTGTTTTTTTATTAAAAAGATATTTAGAATGCATTAACATCATTCGTCGATTCGATGTAAGCTTATAAGAGCGATTACGAAAATATAAAATATTTTAAAATGACTTGAAATAATGCGTTAGTGTCGAAGTGAGTTTTAACACTTTTTTTACAATCGCAGTTTTATTACAATCGCAAAGCGAAAGAAAGTGGAGATCGCTCGAGTGCACCCTGCGGCGGTGCATTGCAGAGAACGACTTGCACACGTGGCGTGCACTTTATGGTGATAAGAGATGCATTCAATATTATGCATGCTGAGCGGAGATAAGGAGGACAGCAGGAAACAATCAAAGTGGCTTTGAGTCGCCCACTTTACAACGGTAACTTTGTAATGTACAAATATGTTTTATGGAATACGTGTGTCTATATCATACATCAGTCAAATTTGATTTATTTTGTGATTCTTATCAAGCTTGAGAATTTCTTTGCATTATATGTGTACAAATATATTAATATTTCCGCTTAAACGATATTTTTTAACCTTTAGAATCTGGAATAGTAAAAGCCTTGTGAATTTAAAGGTTGAAACTTTACGATTTCACATGTTCAGTAACTTCAATCAATTCTGTTGCATCCGTGTGATAGAACGCCTGAAGATGCCTAAAGGCGAAACCCGGGTCGTTATAAACAAAACATGTGGAATCGAACAAAGTTGTAACAATTGAAAAAAACTATCAATTAATTCATTTATTTAATCATTGCAGAAATAAAATCGTCAATTTCTACTGTATTAAGGAATATTTTTTTTTTATTTTAAAATTTCACTTTTTTAAGGCGAAATAAAATATTAATAATTATTTAAATATATTTTATATATGTGTCAGTAGGTTTATCGAACAAAATATTCAATAAAATTGTAATTTATCAATTAATTTTAAAGTTTAATTTAAAAAAAAAATACTTTAAAAAAGTGAAATTTGAAATTAAAAAAAATATACTTTAATACGGTAGAAATTAACGAATTTATTTATGCAATGATTATATAAATGAATTAACAGTTTCAACAATTCAATTTTGATATTGAAATGCCTACAACCGCGTCGATAACATAAATGTGATATTGAATTTGCTTTCAAATATATTTAAGTTATTTTCGAGGTTTACGGCATGACATTGTTTTGAATGTACTTTAAGCAGGATTAAATTACTTCCCTACTTAAAATATTTCCTTGATTCATAAATAACAAGAGTTTGTCAGTATATCAGTATCTGATGTAAGTTTTATGAAATGCTTCTATATTGCTCAAGTGATTGCACAAAATAGAGATAATCCCATTTATTTTTGGATTAACGACTACTTCAGTAAAAAAAACTCTCCGTGCCAATTCGCCAACAAACTAGTATAATGAAATTTTAAGTTTTTGCAGTGTCCTCACAATAAATGTTACGATGGCATGGATGTTTTGTAAAAGCTCCCCTTTTTACTTTGTTTGGTGAAAAATGGAATTTTCGTGTTAGAAAATACACATCTCATAATATTGTATAATGCTTAAGTATAGACGAAAAGTATAATATTTGTGTATCGGATTACGACTAAAAGCTTATTTAGACTTAGTAATTCACAATGCTTAGTAATATATTTACAATTTAATATTTATGATATCAGGACCGGTTTCACTCATCGCGAGTATTATCAACTGAACGGTAGAAATGAGCGAAGCCGAAATAGTACTTAAAACTGTGAATTGTTACAAATTTGTACGATTTGAAATGTTTTGTCACTAACGACCCGGGTTTCATCTTTCAGCATCTTCAGGCATTTATATTTGGAGAGAGTATTTTTTCTTTCTAATCAACTCACTTGATATAGTACCGATGCTCACTGTTTATTGTGTATTAGTTCTGTTGCATCCATGTGATAGAGTGGCTGAAGATGTTGAAAGGCGAAACCCAGGTAGTTTGTGACAAAACACGTGGAATCGTATAAAGTTGTACCAATTTACAATTTGATATTGAAATGCCATCAAGCATATTCAGTCGATATCATAACTTACTTAAAATTGGGCTTAATTGTTTGAATATAATGCTCACTCAAGCCGCGACAGTTAACACTTAAAATGTGACAAAAAGACTCTTTCCTATTTTATAAAAGAAATAAAATAAAATTGAAAATTAATGACATCAATAAACTTATCCGGAGACATTTATTTTCGCTTTCTTTCTAAAAGGTTTATTTCAAAAGTCTATAAAGCAAAGTTTAGCAAATAAATGTAAGTAACAAAAAAAAATACAAAATAGAAAAGCCAAACAGACGTGTTCCATTTATCTTATATCCTTGCCAATAGGTTTTTACTGAGAATGTCCGGCCGGAGTATTAGTTTCGTCCCTGAGATATTGTCGACTATGTAACTGTAGTAGGTATCGTGACTCGATTCCCGGCGCGTACTATGTACTCGAGTGGACTTCGTCTCTCGCTCCGCTGGGCGCCCATTGGCCGCAATCAATCAGCCCCATACGTGACGGACATACACACAATCCTGAAAGGATGTCAATGTAGGGTTGGCACAAAAATTTTGCCACTTTGGCAATTAAATTATTGATTCTATGTAGCTAGATATAACTACATTACAAAATGGGTTAAAAATCAATAAAATAACATCTGGCTGTTGTGTTCTGTAAATATTTTGAATGAATAATTGGTCAATGATTACTACTTAGTTACCAGACACGGTGGAATAAATATTCAAAAAATCACTAAAAAAAGATTATTTGATCAATAAATATTTGAGGTTTGTTTAAAAAGCTCTGGCCCTTAGTCTATTTCTTTTAACTGCTTGCTATATCAAAGACAAGAATCATCAAAACAAGACAGTCATAATATATAATATATGAATCTGTAATCGATTTTTAACCATATTCATGAAAGTTTGTCATTTTCTTTTCCCTTTCCATACACGCTATTGGATCCAAAAAATGAGAATGGATCTTCAAGATGGTTTTGGTCATTATTAATCAAAAACAATTGATAGCTAGTGAAATAAAAAATATTATTATAGAAAGTATATTATGAAATAAGTAGGTATTTCTATAAAAAAATCCATTTATATTTTAATATTGTTAATTAATATTTGTTGTAAAACCCTTTCAAGAATGACTCATTAACAAGATCACAGGCAAATGTGTTAATTATTATTAAATGAATATTATTAAATTTGTTTTAGCTGCCATTTACTGCTTCCCTTTGTGGTGTGTGTTTTCCTATAATTAATAACTTTGGTATATAGACGATGCTAACTGATTATTGTTGGTCAGTTCCGTTGCATCCGTGTGATAGACTGCCTGAAGATGCCGAAAGGCGACACTCGGGTCGTTAGTGACAAAACACGTGGACTCGTACATAATTGTAACAATTAAAGAAATATTGTTTTTAATTTTATATAAAAGCATAGATCTTTTCAAGTGAATTTTCACATATTGCTACATTAATTTAAAAAAACGTTGACAACCTACAAAGTTGAAAAAAAAATAGAATGTCAATAGATAAAATAAGAAAGTTAATTATTTGATTCCAAATTGCGCTGTTGTTTAAAAAAAAGCTGACATAAAATACACTCCATTTATTGAATAATGTTAATTAGTTAATGAGATAGATAATGAATCGAATTAGCAAAGAAAACTAGAAGACGTTTGTTTTCTGTTTATTTATAAGGATAATGAAATTAAGCAACGATTGATTATTACACAAATAAGTAAAAAGACAGCTAAGGACGGCGACGGTTCGTTAGCCAAAAGAAACTTCTTTATCTTTTTTCCCGAATTAATTCGATTAACAAATTGTTTCTTCCAGACCGTAGAAAATCAGTCCGAAAGACTTTAGTTTAAAAATAGCGCCAAGAGTTGATTGCGTGACGTTTCGTTTGGTTTGATTACACATGAGTGTTCAATACAAAATTAAGTGATGGTGACGCTAACAAATACTTCTTATCAAATGATTTCGACTTGAGAATACACAATTAAATATATTTTTGTATTGCACTTTACATTTTTAATAATTATTGACAAATTGACAAGAACGTACTATATATTTAACAATTTTATTTTATTGGTTATAATATATATTTTTCTATATGTAGCAGAGCTTTTTCTCTCTCTTTTTGTCAACGTAAGCGCAAGAGTGTTTGTTAGTGTTGAGTAATATTTAAATGCGAAACACACACAATCTCACACTGGGTATACTAAAAGAATACTGATAGGTACGAATGTCATCTTGCTTTAATTTTTCGTGTAATATTATAAACTGTGGTGGATATCCTTGATTGTACCATTATTGGAACTAATTTTTAAAAATAAAATCACATAATAGAAAACTTTTTTCCATTTATAAAAAAACATTCTTAGAGCTACACACCTTTTATAATATTGGAGTAAAGTTAATTATTAAGTTAACACAGCAAGAAATTTAGACTTCATGCTGCAATCAGAATGAATACAATGTATCATATAATTATTGCAAGAATTTTAACCTTCTTTGTTATACTAGGAGTTAATCTGAGTTTTTTATATTTATTGCTAGTATTTATGTTTAATCCACCGTTTAATTATCTATTATTGAATTAACTATCGCTTTGAGAAATACATTAAAACAATTTACCACATTTAAGAATTTAAATATAAAGCAAGGATGTTTGATCAGAAGAGAAGATGTTTTGTGTATGATTTTGACTCCACTATATTAAATAAATTAATGTACGTTTAGATATAACTCTAATGTGGGCATAAGCCGAAATAACTGTCAACGAATGTCTTATAAGTTTTGCCGATAATGATATAATGAAACTCTATGAGGTAAATGCCAATTTAATAAATAAATTTCGCTATCATGTTTCTGGTTTGACACTGGTCATGATCAATAAAATATAAAATTTGAAACTAGTACAAATCATATCGAGAGTTATTTATTTAAATATAAGATTTTTCATTTTTAAGTTCTTAAGTTCTTATTCCAATAACTACTTACGTGGTCCATGTACATTTAGAATTATACAAGAGTGTCAACAGAATAAAAACTGTCTTTAACGAGTTCATTTATGTGTAAAAAAATTCATATATATCAAAGATTGGTTCTGAAAATCCCCGAATTTTTATTGATCACTTTAACCACTGAAAAAGTTTATTCTGTAGTAAAATTTGATGTTGAAATATACGTCATGTGGCTCACCAAACAATTTAACTATACATTTTTAGTGTAAAAGATTAATTTATTTTCGAAATAAAGTGAAAAAAAAATAATTTTTCACAATTTAAAATTTATTATTTCTTTAAGAGATTTTTGATTTTGAGACATATCTTTTTCATTGAGTGATCATCAAGATTGTAAAACTTATATATAACGTTTGAATTGATTTGTGATAAACTGATTCAAAATATTGTGTATCATAAACATTATTCCAGTTATTTTTTCTTGGACATTTCCCCAGAATTTTCTTTTCAAGTAACGAAAAAAAATATGTTATATTTTTTACTTTGATGTTTAATAAATATAATTGATTAATGCAACAGCAAAACAAATACAATTTGATTACTCTGAAAATTTGTGAATTGATTTTCAATATACAAAAATAATTTAGCTTTCCGAGTGTGAGCACACCGCATTTTAACCAAGGCAGCACTGCTGGTATTGATTAACTTGAATTAATTATTTGCCATTGGTATTTTCCAATGGAATTTAATTAATCCCCTCGCAATAGGTGTCTAAAATCGGACTTTTTTTAACTACTCGTCGAATAAAAATGTTTATTGTATAATCGTTTTTATTTCACACATAGATTTAACACTTTACTGTAACAATTATTACATTTACGCTAGAAGAATGTTGTGAAAATATAACGTTAAGGTAATAATATGTCATAATAAACTAAATATGTTGGGTGTTTTTTAGAGCTAAAGAACTTTACGTTGGCAATACTTTTTTAACTGGCGGCCATTTTGTCAGCTGTCAAGTGATTTATGGTTAGTTTGATTTTGCATTTTAACATGAATAGACTGACGCTTGAACAACGCTTTCAAATTGTGCAAATTTATTTTGAAAATCATGGTTCTGTTCGAAATACGTATCGCGCAATTCGTCCATTAGCGATGAAGCTCACTTTTGGTTGAATGCGTCAATAAACAAAGCTGCCGTATTTGGAGTGATGATAATCCTCAAGTGTATGTTGTGACACCGTTACATCCAGAAAAACAGATTGTTTGGTGTGCTTTATAGGCTAGTGGAATCATTGGTCAGTACTTCTTTAAAAACGATGCTGGCCAGAACGATACAGTCAATGGTGACCACTATAGAGCCATGATTACTGACTTTTTCGTTCATCAATTGAACAAACATAACGTGCAGGAGTTGCGGTTTCAACAAGACGGCGCAACATGTCACACAGCTTGTGACAAAACGTTTTTCATGTCTATTTAAAAAAATCACCTTCGTTGAATTTCATGTCGAAGTTCTATACCTCTAAAAAAACATCCTTGTACGTTATATACATTTTATTCTTGTTAAAATTTTAAACACCTTCTTAACTTGCTCATAAAGAACAACTTCCTTATGAAATGGTTTACAAAGAATCTTTATAAACAATCGTCATTACAGAAGCGCTTTTCCAGTTTAAGTGAAATTTATATTCACGTGAGCTTTCGAAAGTCTAAACTAACCTCGCATTGTAAAATTAATGATTAGATTTTCTTTACGTGCTAAGCTACAAACTTCCGTCAAGGACATCTTGCTGTAGCAGGCAACCAAGTGCTGTAATATATCCTCTACTTTCCCTCAGTTTAGAATTGGGCTACCCATTCCTGTCTGCCGGACCCTCTACCCTTTTTAATTAAGATGAATGAGTTTACCAACCCTTAGATTAATACAAGAATGCGTGGAGTGACTTTACCTAGCCTGCTTGCCTCCATACTTCTTCTAGATTTTGAGCCTTATGAGTTACTATGCTAGTACATGAAAACGTAATAAGGTTGAACGAATTATTTGTTTAAATCAGATGTTCTATATATATATATATATGTTTTTACAAGATTGAATTCTTCGACGGTTCTAGAACCATAAAGTAAAGTGAAAAAATATTACTTAAATATAAAAAAATCTCAAAATGATTGTTTTGTAATCATTTTTACAGAGCTTGAGAAATACTAAAAAATAGCCGAAACCATATTTTTTTATAATTCAAATGATATATATTTTGTATAATAATAAATAAAGAATCTACAATTCTATAAAACTGTTTTATTGAGTTTAAAAAAGTTTTTATAATATTTAATAAATTTATTAATATTAATAAATGACTTTTACAAAAATGGAGTATAAAAAAGCCTATCGCAAAATAAATAAAGTTGGATTTATGATTACATTTTAACAAAAACGGTTGTTTTGATAATTTTGAACGTTGTAAAAGTGTTTTTATATATTGCATTTAATGTATCGACTGTCACTTCTTGGTGGGAAGTAATCAAACTTAAATAATTAAAACGAAATATTAGTACTATTTCCACAATATATCTTATGATCAGCATCAGTATCAGTTCATCGCGAGTATTATCAACTAGTCAATTTTTGTTTGTCCTTGGTAAAATAACCGCAAATTATAAATAAACAATTCTCAATGATATTCATTCTCAGATTCAAAGGGTCTAAAAAGAATGTTAATAAACGTGACGACTCGCTGCTGGTATTGCACTTTTAACGGCAAATTTATTTCCACGCGTCAACTCTTCAGACCATCGATTTACACACAATATATCGCAAACTGTCTAAGAACTTTTTCGCTGAAACTAATTTCTCGCAGATGTGAAAAAGATGTGCAAACGTTTTTTGTTCCCTTGTTTAACTTGCTCACAATACTTCACTCTTGTCTAGACTATACTGGACACACAAAACAGTCACATCAAGCATTGTATAATGACGCAAATTTTCCGTTTATTTTCTTTTAAGTTTATATTGAGAAACAGGAGGAAAGTTTTTTTTTAATGAAAAGAAAACTCGAGAAATTCTTTTTATTTTATAATAGTTTTGCTTTACATGAAGAGTTTATAAAAGACAATGCTATAAATCTTTGCTTCCTTCTAATTTTCCTTTACTTCAACTTTGCTGAATTCAGAGTAAATATTATTGAATATGAACTACTACTACTTTTTTTATGACGTTGAAATATCAGTTTTCAATTTAAGAGGAAAACAGAATTGAAGACTTTGTCACTTTATAGCTAGCAAATATTCTTATAACTTTAAATACATAAATCCAAGCCTCTTTTCTAAGAGGAATCTTTTTCTACATTTAAGATTCTTCTTAAATGTAGAAAAAGATTCCTAGCAGATCATTTGCCCCACGTATGTATCTCGTAATATCTGATAAATACTCATCAGAAAGCTTCTTGGAAATAAAATATGCTAGAAGAATAAACACGTGAGACTAATTATGAGACAGTACATTACAAGCAAATTCCAGTGTACATGTACATCCATCCAGCAAATCCATCATTGCCTTAAAAATGTTTTATTTTACAATGACCAAACTCATAGCTTTTGGACAAACCATAATCAGTGTCCTCCCGGCAGGTGTGAGTTTTAATCTAGCAATATGTAAAGCATATTTTCCAAGTATAAATTTACTACATATCAGCCCCTAATAAGAGGCTTTAAATATAACGTAAATATGTTCATTAACTGGTCCAAGAGTAATACCTTTAAGTTGTCAAACTTGTAATATCCATAGTGGAAGTTCTGGATCGTTTAATTTCCGCTTATTATAAGCAACTGCACGCAAACGAGCGGGCGATGTTCATGTCGGACCCAACTTTGCCTATTGCGCCAATAATAATCTGGTAATCAAGTTACCGGTGTCCTGGGACATGTCCCACCTTTGCCGCTAGTTCATGTGAGGAACAAACATGAAAACTTTCCAGACAAGCGGCAAGAGAATGGAATTAAAATTGATGGTAACTGACTTATTCAAAATTTCATATAATTCCATATTTAATTCTGGCTTATTCGTTTACAACAGTTTATTTGAAATTAAATTGAATGCCTGTCTTTAACAGCGTAAAATAACATGGCCATGTAATTACGTAAAATTTTAATTAAGAATAATTTGGGTTCAGCGAATGATAAACTTGTATGGGATGGACATGAAGAAAAGCTTATTGCTGGTCAGTGTAGAGTCAAACAAATGTTGTGATAAAGTGTTCACATGAACGAATTGAGCTAAGGTAAATGAAAAGTTAGTCACATAATCTAGGTTTTCGAAATAAAGATGTTATTTAAAGTCAGAGAAAATATGTTACTTTCATTACAATTGATAATAAAATTATGAAATTTCTAATTATGCGATCAGCTTTATGCTTAGTAAATTAGTTGCACGGCTTGAATTACTTATGACAATGTATTATACATTACATTTTAATTATAAAACACGAGTAGGGTTCGTGGCGCAGGAGCTACGTCGTTGACCTACGGACTCAAATTCTAGAACGAAAAGCAGTTTTTCAATCGATTTATTCAATCTGTTTGAAAGCAAGGGTGTGCGATCTAAAAAGCATGGTTAGACGTGTGCTTAAAATATATCCGTCTATAATAATTAATTGAACAACTCTGTAATTGTAACTATCAATTGTCATAATAGCTGTTGAGAAGGCTTAATTAAAAGAATGTACAATATGACACATGTTGCGAATAGCTATTGATTTAAATCATCTTGTGTAATTATTGTTTTCTTAAGCAAACGTAAAAGCTGGTTTTTCATATAAATATTCTAAACCCAGCTTAGGAAATCATAATCATATATTAACCCGTCAAAACTGATATAATTCTCACAAAGTACTGTGTATTTAAATCATATCTTACAACAGGTTTCTATTTCTACGTTTATTATTAAATATGCTCAATTTTATAAGCATATTATAGAAATACAATTTTGTAAACACTCATACTATCAATTCAAGCATAATACGTATGAAAAGTCTTACATTTTAACGGCAATAAATCCTGATAAGTCGATGAAGATATGTACTCCGATTGTAACCAAAAGACTGCTAAAATATGTTCTTTAAAATTTATGTACAGCCCATACTCCGATGATTTAGGTCATAAAGTGAACAGATATCTCTACATTTGAATAATAAATCGTGAACATTTTACTACTGATAGAATATTTCGCATTAAGAAGAAATATTTCAGAGACTTTTCCCAACGAAAACAATGCTTTTTATTAGTTGAAAGAATTATTGACCAAATCTGTCGATAAACGTTTTTTAAAACCGTATTTTCTACTATTATTTGAAGCATATTGAAAAGAGAGTTTTTTAGAAAACTATAACTAAATATTTTGACTTATGAAATTTCGATGTGTTATATTTCTTCCCGAAAGATTAGGCATAAAATATAGGTTAAAAAAACAACTGTTACTTTACTTTTTGGTTTCTCTCTGGTGGATAGAATGTAAATCAAAAATAAATTAATGCATTATTCAATTAAAGAATAAATCACTAAAACAAGCATTGGTAAATAATTCTATTCAATAAATAGTCCTGAAGAAATTCTCATAATTGGATTCCATTGAACTACTGTTACTGTCTCGTAACAAATATTGTACAGATATCATTTTTCATATTTCACCAAACTTTTTCCTCATCTATTGCGTTTTACATATGTAAAGTTTTATCAGTTTTTTCTCTGGATCCGTTAGTTTGAATTTTCGCCGCGTATTTTGCATTAGTGTAATTAAATTTTGAATCTAAGCACATTAAATGAGTTATAAAAATCCTTTTTAATTTACCATTCTTTATAGGTCCCTGGAAAAAAATAGTGGCTCCAATGCTTAAATAAACATAATTTTTAAATTTTTTCACAACAATCCGATCTCAAAATATCTTATAACTGGCATCAGAAGCCGGTTAGTTGAAAGTTTTCCGATTAAATAAAATCTAATAGAAATATGTGTGATTTGATACCTACACGCTTTTTAAGAGAGACTTATCGTAAAAAAATCATTGAATAAATTATTTAATACGTTTTCGTGTGCCTGTAGAGTTGGCATTATTAAAATATTATTGTATTTGGATACGGAATAGAGAAATTTTTATAAAATGTTAAATAATATATTTTTACCATTGCACATATAATGTACAAAATCCAGCAGTGAATATGTACTTTCTCTGAAAACGATAATAATCTTGTTTATTGTTTCAATGAAAGTTATGAAACTTTACAAACTATAATATATAATAGTAAAACACAGAAGAATATTTTGAATAATGATAACCCTGATAATGTATTGTTATACTGAAACGCCAGTTAAACACATCGGTATAACGGATACATATTCATTTATTTATATAAAAATATCTACAATCAACACTAATATAAGCTATCTCTACTGAAAAAAAATAATGGTTTTGTTGTAATGAAATGTTTTATACTTTAAAGCCAAGACAATTTAGATTAAATGAATACATTCGTAGAGACAATCGTCAACTCAGCAAAGCAATAGACAATTTAATAACATTGTACAAAGTTGCGAAGCTCGTAATAAGAGCTTTTATTCGTAAAAAGTTAGAGTGATATCACTTAAAAAAAGATATGATTTTTTATAGTAGTTGGTGTTCTCTGAGCTGAAATGGCTAACCTTTCTACAGCAGAGTTGAATCAGGTCGTTCCAGTTACTCATATTGGAACTTTCACTCAATATTGAATGGTAAACTATTATATCTACAAACCACTTCGATTTATAGCGTGTTTCAATCGAATATAAATATTTTTGCAAAAATTCGTTGAAACTTTTTGTCATAGAGAGTTGACATTGTATTTTATAAAAAATATTTGTCATCAATATATAAATAGTATATATCGGGACTCTCGAAAACTTAATATATAAATAAAAATCCCATGTGAGATATCCATTATTTTTTTTTCGTTTCAGAGTATATTTTATGGTATTAAATTAGAAATATAACGTCGTTAAAATATCCACGGTTGCTTTGCTTAGTGGCATATATTTGGTAGGTATATCATATGGAAGAGTGATAAATTAAATGTATATATATATATGACAAGAAAATGATGATTTTTACGAGATAGCATTGTCGGAGCAATAAAAAACAGCCTACATGAAAACTTATAGGCCAATTATTTTGTAATGCTCCAAAAAAACATCCTGTTGACACACAATACAAGTTTGATCACAGCACACGACCGATACAGGACATCCAATATACATTACATGGAAAAAATATGCAGTCTATATTCAAATTAGATATCTGATGGAAAACATGCGAGAAGCGAAAAGGTGTAGTGGTAATAACTTAATTGATTATTAACAAACTTGAACTGTTCGAGAAGTTTTATGCGATGCCAAAACGTGATGATTATATAAAACTACTATATATATGGAAGATTTTAGCTTTTCATTGACTTTTTAAATTAAGTATAAAAAATGATAATTATGTTAGTTACTATATTTTAAATGGTAATCAATTTCAATACGTATATTTTAGGAACAATAATTAATATTTCTATCAATACCTCTATATATGTTAACCCTTTGAGGAGTATGGCCGTACATGTACGTCCAAATATTGTGATGTCTTTTATCATTTACAAGTTCCGCATTTTTTGTTGAATAATTTTGTCTTCATATATTCATGCTGCACGTATCTGTCAATAATTTTAAGCAGTCGGGCTTACATTTTTTATTTGTTTCAAATTAATAAAAAAAAATTCAAAGAAATTACACTTTTAATCATGTTTCATAAAATTTACTGTCTGTTCAACCGCTTTCTTTCTAGGAATCAGTGTCAATATCGAACTATGTTTACTCAGACTGCAATTATTTTTTAAGGCTCAAACTAAAGTCATTGTTTCTAGAAAATGCATAGTGAATAAATTTATTTACATTTATTACTATGAATTTCTCAATTGTACAACTTTATTTACTACGTGATATAATAATAAATATTCTTTCTAGATTGAACCACAAGAAACCAAAAAACTTATTTTGTAAAAAAACAACTCACTATTCAAGGGGTTAAGCATGGTAGACTAGATCATAGAACTGTTCTTACAGGTTTAAATGCTCAATTCCAGCTAATACTAAAATAGGTTTTGTCTAATATCAAATAGCTATATAGCAAGAATTTTACAATGAAAATATAAGTGGGGAAAATGTTTCAGTATTTAATTTTGAAAATTGAAATTAATCATAGTAATTAGAAAGTAAACGTGTTTTTTTACGTACACAATTTAAATATTCACTTATGATTTTTTTTTCTACCAAGTGACAGATACAAGTAAGCAATTAAAGGTCTCTATAATGAAAGTAGTACATCTAAGTAGAGTTTTTAGGAGCATATTATATATTTTGTCCATATTCGCTTCCAATGTGGAGCATATGGCTGCCTAATAAACAATTTGCTTTTTTACAAAAACTCCCTGTAAATTCTTTAATTTTTCTTTCATACATTTTTTAGACATCACATATTGTCATGCATCAGAAAGAACATAATCGAAAACACCGGTCATTGTGTGAGTCTTTCGTTGCAAATAGCCAGTAATATTTTTCACGGAAGCGATTATCGTTCACCACATCTACACACAGACAAGTCAAAAATTAAAACAATTCTTCCCCATTTACATTTTAATTTTGAATTTATTTCATTCGTAAAACATTAATTTTAGTATAAAATATTACCGGTGCCACAATATTCAATTAAGGCCAACAAACATTTTCATTAAATTAAATAAATTTTTGATTAATACGTTTAGTAACAATAACAACTTTACCAAGTATTTTTTTGTAATGAAAGTGTGTAATAAATCGCTAACAAAGATCGTACATCACATTTTGATGAAAGCTTCATACACAAAACGGTAATCTATTGCTAATTATATTCATACACTGTATTCTTCCATATACTTATACCGCTTCTTTTGAATGGAATATGCATTGAATGAGAAAATTATCGTGTTTTTCTGTGCTTACAAATAACATGTATTTACACGATGAATAAAAATGGAAAGGTTTTCATAATTAACCACGGCATCACGAAAGTTTAGTACAATATGTCTTATTGATTAACTTTTTTATTTAAAAGTATATTTTGTGATTTTTATTATACTGTGTCATTTTGGAAATATTATTATATGTCATATCCAGAATATTGGGCTTGGCATATTTTGAATGCAGCAATATTATGATTTAGGGCGCTGACCTAAAACCTCGTGAATATTCAAATATGAACGACAAAATGGATGAATCGCTCAATATGATAGATTAAAAGATTCCCACTAAGTTAGATTGTTTCAAGATAATGTATGACTATTTTTTAGTCGTTTAAGGTTAGTAAACTGCAGTGCATATTGTAAAATCATTAAGTATGGCTTTCATTAATCCTATTTTTTTTTCATTGAACATTTTTTCTGTGAGTTATAATAACGATGTATATTACGATATCGACTGCGGGTGCTTGGTAGAATTCCAATACACAATTTAACTGTTCATCTTTACATGTTTTATAACTCACAATCTGGGTTTCACATTCCGTCATTCTATCAGACGGATACACCAGAACTGACTCATAGTAAACGATTTTTATCAGTTATATACGTAAGTGGTGATACACAGAAAAATGTTGACCCTGAGACTAGTAGCCAAATATATATAAGAAACAACTCGAATATCTATTGATTTAATAATAATCACATTAAAATTCGGGCATGATATTTAAATACACAATACTTGCAGCTAATCAATTTTTAGGCAGATTAGAAACAAAATGTATAATACAAAGATTTAACAATTCAAATAAGAGTAACAGTTGTTTATATAAATGCAAAATTTGATAAGTATCTGGATACCTTACGATATTCTACTATGTTATATAAACATGTTTTCGTTATCAATACTTTCGCAACAAATGATTTTTTTATATGTGTTCAGCGCTGTATTATTTATTTTATATTGTATACTCTTGAATCTCATTAATTCAAACTTTAATCTGCAAATTTGAATACAAAGACATTTTTCTGTTTTTAATTATCCTAACATACACCTGCCGGGCAGAAAGTTTTATAATCACACGAAAGCTCTTCAACGAGTGTCCGATTCTGTTAATCAAAGCCTCGAATGTAGGTTGCAGTGTGCGCAGTTGACATCAAAACGTGCTCGCTGCATAACGCTCCTGGAAACTAACCACCAAAGGCGTGCTTTTTATTTCCAATAAGCTTTATGGTTCGATACCTTCTACCACGAAGAAAGCTACAATATATTTGTATGAGTGAAAATATTCGATACCATGTGATATTGATGCATTGTCAAAAAAGAAAATGAAATTTACAATCATTCATTGAAATTTCATCAAGAAAGTAGCTAATACATATAATTAGATAAACTCGTTACTCAGTGAGCGCACTTCATATTTTATGGTCAAATAAATGTTTTTGTTTCATTGATAAACTTTCGGTGTATACCAGTTTTGAAATATAAAATTTACTCATTATTGATAAAAAATAAAATATTGATCTCAACTGCATTGATTGATACAAATCACATTATTTTCTAAAGATTTTTGTACATTTTGTTGGGTCTGTCGTGCAGTGTTATCGTCGATTACTTTAGATACACATCTCACGGGTTTGAATCCCCGTTAAGATCATTTAAAATGATGATGATGAGTTTATCCACTAGACTTCTCGTAGCCCTATACTTCTATACAAAATAATTAAAAAATCTCATAAAAAATATTCTTTTATTCATATAAATGATTGCGAGGCCATGTTTGCTGAGTTGGGAAGACACGATTAGACATGGTTAAAAAAATGAGACCATTTGATTTTTAATATTGGTTTTATGGGAGAGTAAAAATTAAGCGACTTTTTGTAGCTAATATGCTATTTATATTTGGGTAGAACTTAAGACCTAATATTGATGTATAAATTGATATGCATGAAGATGCTAAAAGACGTAACCCGGATTTTTAGTAACAATAGATGTGGAATCGTACCGATTTTCAAGAATTTTAAAAACCTGAAATTGAGCTATAAAACAAGCATATCAATGAATTTTTTTTTTTTAAACAATAAAAACACATTTTTTTAGTACTTATTTCGACAATATATTTTTTGATCAGGACCGGTTTCGCTCATTGCGAGCATTATCAACTGATGCTCGCGATGAGCGAAACCGGTCCTGATCAAAAAATATGTTGTGGAAATAAGTACTAAAAAAATGTGTTTTTATTATATAAAATATAATGCCTTTCCATCAAGAAGTGATAGTTAACACCTTAAAAGATATCAATGAACAGCGAAGTCGGGTAATATAGACACTATGCTAATGTACATATACAAGATCGTTTATTCTCATATATAATACTTTACCCTCATCAACATATTCACATACAATATACAAGAAATCGAATCGACGTAGGTCACTTACAAGATGCCGGGGTAGTTTGTTTTTCACAGATTATTTAAATGAGTATCATGAAATCTATGGGAGGTCGTCGAGCAGAACCGCCCTTAGCCTAAAACGATTACTTAGTGTTGTCTCATCGTAATTATGTAGGTAAGAGATTCTTAGGTTAAAATCTTTGCCTATATCGATGTTCATGAATAATGTCATTAACGGGGCATTTTGGTTACTGTCGTATACATGCGAAGAAAGGTCTATGCTTTGAAATAATATTAAAAATTCAAGTCACCGAATCTATCAAATGATATTTTTGTTTGGTTAGGCATTAATATCATAAAAAAATATAAGTGGGTGTGGAGATCTTACCGTTTGATAAAAACCAACCAATTATGATATTACTTGGTATACCATACGTCAAGCATTTGAAGCACTCAAATTTAATTAGACTTAGTAATAAGGGGAATATAAAAGTTTGGAAATGATAAATATATGAAAGCTTAAAGCTATCAACGAAAATTTTAATTGAAAGAAGTTATAATATAAAGAAAGTCATTAAATAAGAAGTTATCATTACCACTATAGATGTAGTGAATAAAATAAACTATTGTAATTAATTTTACATTTTATATGACGATCAAAACGACACCAAGGCTGTAGAGGTGAGAGGTATATAACTCTTGGTCCTATCAGTAATTCAGTACGGACTTATGCTCACTACAAACATTTTAAGACTTTTGAGATTGTTCAAAATAAATTAATGTAACAAATATGTAATGACATGTGGTACATGCGCAATTCGCTGCTACATATATGCTTGAAAATACATACAATTCGAGTGTTCGTACGTAAGATTTTTCAAAAAGTTCTGTCATTTCATACTTCTCAAGATACGTACGCCACTTTTGACCGCAAGAGGTCGTGGAGACACTATCGATCACACTTCTACGGGAATATTTACTTTGCCTAAGAACGTCGAGGTAGAACAATGGGATATCCATAATTAATGAAACAACTACCTTTTGAGTGACTGGCCGCTACTGATAAGGGTCGGTGTATTGTTTAAGTCTATAAACATTAAGCAAAGTTAATAGAGAGCACGATTGACTATCCCTGATATCGATTTTCATTTATCCTCTTTGAATAATTTCATGAATTTTTAATGAGTGTTGAGTGAAGCTAGAAAATAAAATATCAACAATATTTTCCAAGAGTTTCATGAACGTGGCAATTATAATTTTACTAAATAATTCATCTTATTCATTGTGATCAATTTTAACATCGTGATTTTACAAAATAACAAAAAATAATATTACCAATCAAGAATTAAGAAAAAAAAAAAACACTTTTAAAATAAATACTATTGAAACTTCAGTCAAAATGTTTTAATGAAAGATTCATTTTTATTTACCAAAAATTTACACGTATAATATTTTAAGATTATTGATTGATTTATTGACACGATGTATTAAACTTTATACCTTATTGTGTGAATGTTTTGACTTTTAATGAGCTTAATAAAGCACTGTATAAGGCTGTTTTATAAGATAAAATTGAAATTGAAGGAAACAAAATAGATATTGCAGATCAAAGTTGCCGATGAATTTGAAAATGTAAATATTTTTATATTATGAACATCGCAAGACCATAAAAATTTATGATTTACATAGTATATATGATATAACCGAGCAGGTGTTTACACAGAAAGACTGCAGGTTTTTTTACGCACACTTTTAACTGCAAGAAAAAGTAATGAACGATAATTTATATTTTGATTTCAATGACATAAAAGTATGACACATTTTATCGAAATTCACAACATTTTTTTACTTGCATCATTCATACCATACTAAAAATCAAATTTAAATCGTGTAAGCTCTCTGCGTTTCTTTTTGTTTTGTTTTTAATAACAATTGTGTCATCTTTTGGTATTTTCAGGCAGTTTAGTACACAGACGACTGATAAAACATGTAGAAATATACAAATGTTTGACTCAAATTTTGTACTGAAAAGCTATTAAGAATCTTAATAATTTTTGTTGCTACGCGATGTACTCATAGTTTGAGTGACTATATCATAGATATATCGTTTAAAAACTTAAGATTATGTGTACTACAAAACGTCTATTCAACGGTTATACAAATCATGCTTCAGGTGGTTTGCTTTGAACGAATCGACTTACAGTGATATTCAACCTATCTCATGGGTTTTCTAATTTTAACTTTAATTAGCGAATATATATCAATAGCTATTCAAAGTGATTTTAATCAATTTCGTTTGAGCAATATTTGTTCAAATTTGTTTTTTTGTTCTCAATTCACATTATTATTGCATTTACGTGATATTATCAAACTCGTGCGATAAACGAATCAGTGTTGTAAATATTTCGTTTTATTTTATTTGTGTTAGTGCTGTCCAATATTTTATTTTCTTTTGTGTTAAAAATGCAAAAATGCGCATAATATAAAAGTGTGCGAGAGCGAAATACATTTCTCGAAAAAAACGAATACCATTTTAAAACACTCCGAGCTTTTTAGCGTTAAGCTGTATCATTGTTTTATGATCGCCAAAAAAACAAAAGTTCTTTAGCAATTTTGAAATGCATCGTCAAAATTTTATTCAAAAAGTTTTTATTTTATGACAGAAAGCAAGCAAGTACATTTTGCATTGTTAATGTGAGTGCCTTAATATTTTTATGTAAATATTAATGTTTACAAAACCTTTTATTATACAGTCCAATCAGTTTTTTTTGTGTTTCAGCAGTAAAGAAATCATAATACAATTAAGAAAAGTTCTAGTATTTTTTTATTGAATTTATTTAGTGTTCTGAAACGACTAATTATAATTTCGATCAATTATTTAGTATTATCTAATTCAATCATTTCATACACTTGTTTTGCTGTTTGTTATTACTTCTTTTGTTCGTCTTTTTTTTAGCTAAAAATGTTTATACAATAAAACACATATTTCTGAATTGAAAGGTTTACGTCGTATCATAATCATATATAAGTACTTTGCTAGTATTTTACTGATGAAATCAAATGTTTTCTTAATCATTCTGTTAAATTTAAAGGACTACTTATAAGTAAATCACTCGCGTTACACCTTTTATATGTTTATACTACCAAAAAGAGTGGTACAGTCAGTAAATAATTACTAGTTGAAAATGAAAACATCTCGTTAAATTATTGATATACTTCATATCAAAAAATAGTTGTTTTAATTTATTGATTGAATTGGCATTTACTCGGTAGAATTTCATTATAATACGGTGAAAAAATAACAATATATTTTAGTTCCTACAAAATTTATTAGGTATCTATTTGATAGCTATTTCGGCTTACGCCTTCATCAGAACTATAATATTTTTAAACGTACATTTATCTGTCTATATATAGCTGCCTAGAAAAGATACACAAAACATGGATTTTTTAGGTTTTTTAAATGTGCATTAAAGGCCCTAAGCTGAATACTTGGGAACAGACGGAAATCAACAGGTATAAACTATTCAATGATATTCTTAATGAACAAACAAAAATAGACTCTTCGCTGCTTCTCAAACCATTACGAAAGGCTAATGCATTTTTGTGATAAGCCATCCCAGTACAGTATTTAAATTTATTCGCATAATTTGATGCTAGGGTATTAAAACAGAAAACAAGATGTATTGTGTACCTTTTCTACACATTTATGTATAGGTAGGTAAATGTACGATTAAAAATAGTTATTATGAAGGCTTAAGCTGAAATAGCTATCAACTATATATCTTATAAGTTTTGTAGAACTAAAATACATTGCTATTTTTTCACGGTGTTAATTGTTTCATTATATCATTGGTATTCCAAGTTATTTAAATAATTACCAAATACATAACCTTTTTTAAATTTAATTAAATGTTATAATTTTTGTATTCGTATTAAAGAAACTTCATTTACTATTGAAAATAAAAGTCTATTGGAAACTTATTCCATTTATCAAACATGGAAAAAAAAGCTATTATGATTTGTGGATATTAATTACTGTACTGCACACAACCACTTCTACTAATGAGACCCGATCACTTGCAAGATATTAATTGATGATTAAATATTAACCGGTTCATTAGATTAATAGCAAGCAATGGTCCCACATGAATATCTAGTTTGCCAACTGGAACTTTGAATGCAGATAGTATTATGAGCTGTTTCACTTCGATCGAAACCAGAAAATCCCACTGGGAATCAACTTAAGATTGAAGTTTTTGAATCCAGATAATTTGTATGCACTGCAATAATTGAGTGTATGTTTTGTTTAATGACATCATTGTACACATTTATAATTTGAATTACTCAAGTGTATTCACAAACTTAGAAACATCTGTGCTAGGAAATAGCAGCGGCAGTAAGTATTTTATCAATTTTTCTACTGTAAACCGAAGATTATCAACACAATATATAACAAATAACGGTGGAACATTGCAAGTGTATTAACATACATTCAAGTAAATTAATTCTGGATTAATTTAAATTTTTTAAATAAAAAAAACATATTTTGATTATTATTTCCATCGTGATCGGTTAACGAGCAACGAACACTATCGTGATAGATTTTCGTGTTCAGATATCGAACACATATTCGGATAACGAGCGAAATGATCATTCTAATCCACTATTTTTTATTATATCTGTAAAACCAATCGACGCGATCGATGATCGGTCAACGAGTAGTTCGGAAAGCGAGTATAGTCTTGGAATAAATTATGTTCGTTCACCTATTACTCATTCTATATTTAAAAGTCATTATCAATTGATAATTTGGAAACAAAATATAAAAAACGCAAGGTATGTATTTATTATTTAGAATGTTAAGATAAGGCTGATATCTTTATGTCTTTTGAGATATAAATTTATTATATAATAGATGTGATATTATTTTTTTAATGATATCAACTGAAGGTACTTGATGGATTTTCAATACTAAATTTGAACTGTTGAAATTGTCAGTTATATTGCTGCCGTTTGATAAATGTTGAAATCTGAAACCAGACTCGTAAGTGCAAAGTAGAACAAAGTAATTATAGATTTCGGAGACAATGTTGAAGTAACGTTTGAAAGGTGTTTTAATGAAGCAATTAAACATTTGGATAGTGAGATTTGTGAAGAAAAGCTGAGAGCTTTTTTTTTAATACATTGTATTTGAAACTACTATAAAATCTTTAAAAATAAAAACATATTTTTTGTCTTTTAGAATGTGTTGTAATTAAAGCACATATTTTATGTTAATATGTTGAGTAAGTTGTAGCAACACGCTGACGTCAATCAAAATATCAGCTTGCATCTTGCTTCTTAACATATAACTCTAGCCGTATCCTTATATCGTTACTATCTACAAACAAAAACAGGTGAATAAATAGAACTCAATTTTATTCTTCTTGCGAGTTAATTTTGATCGCTTTTTGATGTGTTAACTATCACTTTTTAGTGGAATGGCGATATATTATTAATAATAAAAAACACATTTTTACTTTTACTTTTACTTCATTACTTCCACAATATATGTTATTTTATGATCAGAACACTGCAAATTTCAAAATAGACAAAAATATTTGTGTAACTGTGTACAAAACCAAAGTTGTGAAAAAAGAGAAAATGATTTACAGGCAATCGTGCAATGTACAACATATCTAAATGAAATGAAACAGTTTACATATAAAATGTTAAGTACTTGGTAATGTATTTAAAATATCGTGGAAATAGTACTAAAAAGTTTGTTTTTATGATTTAAAATAAGATATAAATGATGAAAAAAACTATTTCTGTAAATGTCTTCAACAACAATAATGTACTATGTTGATAACTATGCCCATATATATCAGCTTGAAGGTAATAGACTAGTGTTGTATAATTAGTTAAATGGACAAATCATGATTAGATTTGAGTCTTATGTGGTGGTACTGACTTCAATCCTAATAAAATCGTTCAGATGAAGCAGTGTATGGTTGTTACAACATAGCACAATCTGTTAGAGGTTGAAACGCCCCTTCTGTCAATATTTCATATTTTTTGTATATAGACGTGTAGCAGTTAAAGGGTAAAACCTTATAAAAAAACAAACATAATTTAATTCAATAATAAGTGTCGGTATTTGATGGTAAAACTTAATGAAAAAAAATATATTATATAATTTTATAAAGTACTAATGTGTACCCTGCATGCGTGGCAATGCCACTCAAAAAAATGAAACCGTGACTTTATGGAATCACCTCGTCGGGAGCCTCTCGCCTTCGATTGGATAAGTCAGACTTGAGGTGAGGCCGGAGCCAATTAGAAACGATAAGTTTAGGTTATGTTTTTCTAACCGAAATTTGACAATGGCGGCCGTAAGGGTTTTTATTTATTGGAGTGCTTTTGGATACACAATGATTTTTAGTTTTTCTATGTGGCGCGTACACAAATAAATCAGAAGGTTTTCCAACACATGTCCGTTGAGGGTCCAGGTTGTCCGTGTGAGAAGCATGGATTTTCTAAATTTAGTCCATACACTTGTAACGACTGTTTTTGTACCTTATCTATGGTCATTGTAAAGGCGACTCGCACTGGAAACTACAGACGTTTAAATTCAAATGGCATATCTGTCGGAATCATTGGGATGCGTGGCAACATTACATCTTCTCCTTTGAATTTTCCATTTAAAATTGTAGCTTCAATAATATTGTTCATCATTTTTCTTACTGAAAGCCTGGTACCGTTGCAAAGTCGTGAGAAGTTTATGTTTCGAAGAAGAATGATAGGGACGCCAATTTTCAATGCTAAAACATGCGGCATTCCTGACAAATCAAGTGAATTCAAGAATTCTGTTGGATAATTGACGGCTTCGTCTTGATCCGTTATAGTATCGATGGACTTATACATTATCGCTTCTCCTGGTAATTCATTTAGTATGCTGAAATTGATTGCATTGATATCTTTGTTTTTGGCTGCTAATATAGCATGGGCACTGAGCCATTGATGACTTTTATGATTGTGTGCAATATTTGGAAAAACAATTCGTCTATGGTTGCGGTTATTTTACAGAAATTCTCTGGCAATGTGATACATTGTGTGGATTCCTCTATTGCCATTTTCCCATTTCCTATATCCAACAATTGTTTTGCGAAACATTCAACGGATGCATAATGTTGTATTGTATCGTAGTTGTACACGCATATTGAACTTCAAAGTGAATCTATGTACGTATCACCATAAAACGCAAGATTTGAGACATGCATTAAGTTCATCGGCCATTGTCGAACGTGATATATCAGGTAGAGTTTGTCGAAAATCACCAGACAATAAAATGAGTGCGCCACCGAAGGGTTGCTCATTTCCTCTCAAATCTTTTAGTGTGCAATGAAGTGCTTCCGATGATTTTTTGTGTGCCATAGTACATTCATCGCTTACAATGATTTTACATGATGTGAGTAGTTTGCCCGTTTAAGAATTATTGTTGATATTGCATGTTGGTGTCTCAATTTTTTGCATATTCAATGGCAGTTTCAGTGCTGAATGCGCTATTCGGCCACCATCCAAAAGAGTTGCTGCAATTCCAGATGATGCGATTGCTAGTGCAATGTTTTTTCGTGATCGTGTGGCTGCCAAAATGAGTGAAATGAGCAAGGTTTTACCTGTGCCTCCGGGTGCATTTATGAAATAAAATCTACCCCTTTGACTTGTAATTGCATCCATAATTACATACGTAATACACTGTACGTTGATCTGAAACCAATTTCGGAAGATTCGTTTGAACAAAATTTACCCAATTCATCCACATCAAAGCGTGTTTCTCGATGGAAATCACGATCACGTCAGTCATTCCCAATTGTACCAATGATTTGTTAGCGATTACTAAACATATGTCCTCAACCAATAGCAATGCCTCATTATACACTTTTGGTGTGAATTGAACGTGTGGATTTTGAATTGTTTCACGCAAACTATGTAAAATATCTTCACTCGTGTAGCCTTTGCATTTTTTCCAAAGATCTTTTGGATTGGATGGAAAGCAAATTGTTAATATAACTGCAAATAATGCATGTATTTGTTGTGGGTCAGCAGTATTCGATGAATCAGCGAGTGAAGTGTCCCAATGTGCATTGTTTTCTAGAAGATTTAATTTGAGGCAAGCTTCACGATAAATGAAACATATTCGACTGTTTACTGTTCTCAATTCTTGGAAGGATGTCGGTCCACGTATGTTGATTAACAGTACTCGCAAGTAAACGCATTCTGCATTATTTGGTTGAACAGTGTACAGACGGCCTAATGCGTCGGTTGAATATACATTGTAATGTCCTTCAACTGCTTTACCTTGTTTGCGACGTTGAATTTTTTTCTGATGCATTCCATCTGCAGAATGTTGGCACTTCAGAGTAAGGTAGCGTCTTTGCAAACATATCATCCCTACACAATAAGAAAAATGCAGTTAACGTTGTTGGCTGTGGTGACAATATATTGATTGAATTGGCATTCACTTGGTAGAACTCCATTATAACACGGTGAAAAAATAACAATACCATACAATACAAATACCAAATAATTTTGTAGAACTAAAATACATTGCTATTTTTTCACCGTGTTGTGGTGACAATACTCTTACACGTACATTTTCTGTTGTGAAGTACACTCGCTGTTCATTTTCAAGGTGAACTGCCAAATAAGTAACTGGTGGATACCGTTCATGAATTGGAAATGATAAAATGCGCCATATTGCTTCATTGCTACTAATGTAGCGTCCCAGTTGATATTGGTTGATTTCATCGATAGATGCAGTTGAATTTCCCACTCCAAAAACCGCCATATCGCTTCCTTTGTTGACATATTTACAAATGTATTTGATGAATTTCACTGAATTACAATACTTGACATTGGTGTGTGCTTTGTAAGCTTTCGAGAGAAGCGGTGAATACAGTACAATCCAACGATTATCAACTTCAACCTCATTGTTTCACCCTTTTCTTTCGTGCTTGAGTTGTACTCTGACCAATTCCTTTTCGTTTGGGTGCCATAATTGATTTCACAGTGAATGTTACGTTTTGAAATTCACTTTTGAAAAAAAAAAATGATATATTGAATAAATTCTTTCTATATCACACACGATTTATACGTAATATTTATTTCAATTCATTCTGTCATGCGACATAAAACCAAAACAAAAAAATCGGTAAAAAAATAGAACATTGAAATACTTTTTTTGAAAATCGAACTTTGTTTCGAAATATTCAGTACCTTACGTAAGTACCTACAGGTGAGTGAATGTGACAGATTTGCTTCGTTCTTGTTTTCGGCGTTGCTATGGATACAATGTGTCATAAATGGCCATTCTGTATTACAATAGTCTTGTATGAAAACATGTTTTTCGTAAATATTCAATTAATTTTTGTAATCAAATCAAATTCTGAGTATCCTATCTTTTGCCCGGTAGTCTAAGCAATAATTCGACAAAGTTTTATCGCAATTGGATTAATTCTGTAGGAGTTTATAAAGGACAGACAGACATTCATTTTTATATATATAGATAGATGTAGTTATTATAGAATTGGTGTGAAATCGATTAAAGATGAAATAGAACAGCGTAAAAATTCTTAAAGTTAAGAGAATAGGAAAATAAAATAAAAATACGTCTTAATTTGAATTATTGAAACTTTGTACGATTCGACATGTTTTGTCACTAACGACCCGGGTTTTGCCTTTAGGCAGCTTGAGGCGTTCTATTATACGTATGCAACCGAACTGACTGAAGTGATTGAAAATTTTCAACAATTTAAATCAAATTGTTTATTCAACTCCAGACTCTAAATGTGTAAAAAATATCGTTTGTTGCGGAGATATTAATATATTGGTACATACGAATGTACATCTAACTCGGCATTTTCAAGCATGAAGGATGCAGCATAACTGAAATAGGTATCAATTGTGACGTTGAAGCCTGAAGATGACGAAAGGCGAAACCCGGATAGTTGGTAACAAAAGATGTAGAATCGAACAAAGTTTCAACAATTACAATTCGATATTGAATTTCCATCGACCATCTCCTGTCGATTTTACAAATAAAATGAAATGTATTTTCATTACTTGTCATTTCCAAGAAAATAAAAAAAGCATTTAGTCGATTTGTTTCATATACGCGATTGAAGTTCTTTGCCTTTTCCTTACATCTGGCACATCACTAGGTGTGTTGCCGCCACACAAAGCCTCTAATGATAAAGGAAGGTTGCCTGCAGTCCTCAAATTAGGCCTTGACTAATTGTACCCGTTGTTCACTCACATGCAAATTAAACAGCTGACCATGCTCAACTCGTCTCCCCGTGCACAGATATATAATATTTACCGGCAAAATTGTCAAACAGCGTTACTAACTGATAATTGTCAAATCACATTATGAGAGTCTATACAGCTCACATCATGTACAATACAATATATTATATTATTACTAGTCGTTGTTATTATGGAAAATGTTATTACAATTATCCGTAACAGTACCGTCAATACTACTTAAATAATAAAATTGTAGCTTCTTTTCGAAAATTGATTCGATGTTATGTTAAAACTCTTTTTGGAAAAAACTATACTTGATCCATTATTAAAGTGGTGTACTGAAAACGAGAGTTATTTTATTTTTTTATTATTTATTTGCAATGCTTGAATAACTAAACATTATATTGAGTAGTGTTTCCAAAGTAAATTTTAAGTATCCAAATCTGGACCAATTATACTTATTGCGAGCATTTATCAAGTGACGCAATAGAAATTTATAAAGAACTATTTTTATTGTATATTTACCAAAGAAATGGTTCCATAGTTCCTTACTGTCCATATGTTTTATTACTTCATTAAAACAGGTAATGTTGATGATCTATATTAGTTAAAAATCTTCTTATTTATCATCAAAAATAAAGCTATGTCTATTATACTTATTATATTACTAAGAAAGTTTTATGAAAAAAAATATGAAAAGATTAGTTTTACTTGTTCATGACAATAATGATCGCGATGAGCGAAACCGGTCCTGTTATTATCAACAAATGAAATTATAAAAATCGAACTTGCGACAGTATTAATTCTAAAAATGTTCTTTCATGCTTGCATAGTATAATATCATACATTAAACAACTAAAAAAATAGTCAAATTTGCACTCTTTCATTTACGGATTTCCAATAATTATATTGAAATGTTTTATTTAATTATTTAATTCAATAATTATTTCATTATTGAGTGATTTTGATTGTACAATCATTACAATTTACAAATAAGCTAAAACGATAAGCTTTAAATAATATTGTATGGCAATGTGTTTTTTAATAAAGCTATACGAATTAAAAACTTACTTATTAAGAGCAATTATTATTCTGAAAATCAAAATGCATATCTTTTACTATTATACTCTTATATACCATCTATACATTACATATAAAATTAATACCACGGTGAAAAAATAACAATGTATTTTAGTTCTACAAAATTATTTTTAACAAATATAGTTGATAGAACTAGTTCTGACGATGGCGAGAGCCGAAATAGCTATCAACTATATTTGTTAAAAATAATTTTGTAGAACTAAAATACATTGCTATTTTTTCACCGTGTTATAATGGAGTTCTACCAAGTGAATCAATATATAAGTATATAGTTCAATCAATATATAATTTTTTTTTTTTTTTGTATGTCCTGTATGGGTTCCTATACAATCGTAGATCAGGAACGGTGTCGCTCATCGCGAACGTTTACTTTTTCATCTGTTTGCGATAGAAAAATGAGTCATTTTGCACATGCTTTCGAAGGTTTCTGAATTAGTACTACGTTAAGGTACGGTAAGAATCGGTTTCGCTTATCGCGAATACTATCAACTGATAAACTGAATTATGTGGATATGTTTTTCACTTAGACAGCTAAATGTGGCCCGCTCACGCGTCGTAAAAACGTCTGATTTATTCGTGTACGAAACAGACAGATAAAAGAATATATTTTGTACCCAAAATCAATAAAGTTAACAGAATTATAACACACTTTATGTCTCTAAGTGACATTGCACTGCATGCCAGGTACTCGCTCGTAGTTTATTAAAGCAAACTTTGAACAAAAGACTGCTTTAAAAAATATTATAATATTTATCTTAATAAATATCGAAATAATATTATTGATTTTTACTTGGTGTAATCCCATTATGGCACGATAAGATTAGAAACAAAGCAAATCAAAGCTGTAAAGATCAATTGCTAATGTCTTTTATTTTTTTTCTCTATAAAATTTTAGATGTCGTTATTACGTTATCTTCTTTATAACAAAAAAATATTATCCTAGACTTAGTCAGATACACAATACTCTTTATCTTTTTTAAGCAATGAGATAAACATATATTAGCTAAATTTTATCATAAATGTAATTCCAGTGATACTGTGAAGCTACGGTAACTAGCTGTCAAAATTTTTTATGAAATTATTGTAAAACTTTATACTATATTATGTCAATATTATTGCCGGAAACAAAATATATTTTTTATTAGCTTGATAAAAATAAAAATAGAACAGAAATGTATTTGGGACCAACAATGCCGAATTAGGGATCGGACTGTTTTATTTTTGTGGAATACCCTCTGCTAAATGTAAGCCATCGTTCTGTTAAATCATATGAAACTTAAATCCTAAAGCCTTTGGGTCAAATAAGTTTCTACGGCTTATTCTAGTAGCTGAACCATCGCGCTTACCAAAGATCTCGTGGTGAATGGTTTAATACTTCTCTGAGCTACGTATCTTGAAGACAGTGTGATAATTTTACATCACTCAGAACAAAAGCCCAAGTTTGTTTAACTTATATGCATCAATTAAACAATGACGTAATTGTGTTGGTTTATATTTTTTCTAGAATTTTAATAATGGAACGGTATTTTTATCACATATATTTTATGCTAAGCGTTCTTCACTTATTCAATTGAATTAGTGATTTATTTAATTATTTATTAGTTAATTATAATATATAAACTGAATAATAATATTCCATCAGTCGATATCATAAATTAAATAATATCTTCTTCTTTAGAAGTGTCCGTTAAAACCTTCAAAGGTAAGTGTAATTTGAACGAAACAACGAAAGGTTATGCAATCCGTTTATTAACGCTTATGAAAAAACTGTGACAATTTATTTCTCAAAAATTATAATTAATTACTAATAGAAAACTTATCATATTTATTTGAATGTTCATACATTCAAAGGCTTTTTTATTTGTTACTTTAATGGTTTATAAAGTAATTATGTTATCAATGTTATAACTTTTTGTTGGACATTTGAGATAGACCGTTTGGTCGCTTGTACATACTTGCAACGTCCCTAATTACATAGAAAATTTCACGTGTTGAGAAACTCTAATCGTATAACAAAGTTCGGACAGTCTTTCTCAGTGGAGTTGGTCTTTTTGTACGAACAGAGAGAAAATTATTATGTAAACACAATAAAACACAGTGACCACCCTAACAAAGACACAGAGCGTAACAAAAAGATTTGGAAATAAATATTTGCGTAAAGGTAGACGGCTTGATTAAATATGCAAATTTTGTATACATTCTGTTCCTGTATTACTGTATTCTGTTTTGGACAGTAAAATACAATGCAAAAACACACGATTCTACGCAATAAGCGACTTTCTTATGTCAACTTAAGATTGAAAATTACATAGGTATTTTTGACGAAAAATATTTATTTTGAGAAAAGCAGAAACAAACATTTTTCATAGCCGAGGGTAAAGACATCTCTATTCAACTATTATATGTGTATACACACGATAATCTGACAAGACAGTTTTTGACATTGTTACGCAAGGGCAAATATTTTAAGCGATCAGTTATATTGCAAAAAATGTTTTTCTTAATAGGAACACAACAAAACTTTTATTTAAAAAATATCTGGCAACATTAAGCGACGTAAGTATGCGCACTATCGCTCATCCACGCATGGCTTCAAACACACCGCAACGTGCCATATCTCTCCGTGCGCTCTATCTCTCATACACATATATAAAATTATCAGTAAGAAATATGTAAGATTCGAATTGAGAACAATAAGCCAATAAAAATATTAAAAAAGGATTCATTCATGGAACTTACTTCAAAAGAATAAGTTCACGCAAATATGCAATGCGCCACGTATAATCGTCCAATACGCCTGAGTATGGTACCCCTAATCTAGGGAAACAAAAAAATATATTCAGTTTCATCGTCTCCTATAAATCAAACGATCGCAGTCACCATATATCTTGCAGACAGGGATTGTATTCATAAATTCATCATTTAAATCAGTCGAATGAAATCTATTTTATTATTGAATTTAAAGTATATTTCCTGTAATATATATTGACTGTTACTACAATTAAAAAAATAAATGAATAGTTAAATATCGCATCACATATAGAATACATAAAAAAAACAAGTCAAACATTTCAACGAACCATTCTTTCTTTCAAAACGTTAGAGCTTTCTTCTTTTTATTCTTTTAAGCGGAACTGTAGAATACATCCTGTGAAAAATTATTTGATGAGTATGAGTCTTTTCCTAAAACATATATACCTTACAACATACGTACACTATTTTTCATTATAATATGGAATTTAAAAATTCTTATGTAATAGTCTGAATTAAAATAATTGGTAATTGTCCGCGATGTAAGTATTTCTTGGCCTACCTGTAAAGTTCTGGTGGCATAGCGTAATTACAGTGCACATACCAGCAACATATTGCTGGCCAGAGCTTACATACATTAAAGGCAGTGCAGGCTTTCATATTATGAAACAACTTTGCATGAAAAATTATCGCATACGCCCTACAGCTCATAAACAATTCACAATATTGATGCACACGGCTTTTTTTCTAGCCCGTGTATTAACTCAATTGTGATGCTAATTGATTCGGTGCGCACTTTTTTAGACTCACGCCTACATTTCAGCTATTTTGCTTAAAATATAAAACAAGAGCTTTTCCTTAGTAATACATAACTATTACTGCTGCCCTGGAAGCTCTCAAATAAGCATTTAAATGATTAAAATAGAGATCGTAAAAATCGCAGTCGAGAAACAATGGTTAAAATGATTTAAATTTTCCTGGACATTTTTTCTTTTCTTTTTTATAATCCGTGCTTAAAAGATATGTCCCGTGCAGTTTTGTAACAGAGAGCGAAACTTATGAACTAATTCGTTTCTGTTTATCAATTTTGCGTTATAGAAGGAGGCAGTAAAATAATGGCTGTATAGTATAAAAGACAGAAATGAGACAATCAGCTTGTAATTGGCTTATATTAAAACTATTTTTTATTGACCAGCTTCGATGGAGAACGCTTTATCACTCTTGACATCAACATTATTAAGGTGTTGTGTTAGTCCAAGTAAATTTTGAAAGTTAAATAAATCGCCATGGACCTTTAAATTTAGGTTCATATAACTTATCATAATATTTAAAGATGAATGTTAAAATATTGTAAAAGTACAGCTGACTTAAAAAAAATCATTCGGAATATAATTCAATAGATTGTTCAAAAGAGCGATAGGCAAAAATATTTATACATGTATACTGGTGAACAATTCAGAGGGAATTTCGTTTGTTCATTTTACGGCTCATATTAAATGATATTTACTCACTTAAATTTATCTTAAAGTAAAATAATATAGAATTTAATACACGTGAAGTGGCGTGGAGCGTTCGTGGACTTCATTATTCTTGTAATGTATACTTAGATATAAAAACACCTAAAGAATACTGAAGAAGATTAGAAAAGTCACGAAGAGCTAAACAAGTTGTATTTCCGTATTTTAATCTAATTCTTTCGATCGTACCGTGGCTCTGTCTCTTGAATTAACTACAATTTTACTTCGTAACTTGATATACGTCCTGAAAAATAATTGTTTCCTGAAAGTAACGTCTCATTATTTTTTGTACTTTTTTGGGTATCTAATTGTATTTCAATTTATTTAAATAAACTAATAAATATTATTTGCTTAGCATCAATTGTATCTCATCTGTAAAGAAATGCTTAAATAGTCTACTAAAATCAATAGAGTATTGATTTTCTGTAACGTGTATAAGTTTGTTTGAGTATAAAGATCAGTTGAGTTTAAATTTGAAATATATACCATTATAGAGAGGTATAGTAAATTTTTTAGAAGCACAACATATTGAGATCAAGGCATATTTTTCAAATCATATGCAGACATAATTTAATAAATTTGATTGTGTCAATTTGAACATTATCATATATTATACAATATAAACTCTATAGTTTTATTTATACTAAACATATTAATTTTTGGTTAAGAGGTATAAGTTACATTTTTAACCCAATTCCCATTGAGCTGTATTAAAGATATTCCAACATCGATTATTTTAAAAATGCATCCAGTAGTTTATGATGTCAACTGAAGGTGCTTGATGAAATTTCAATATCAAATTTGAATAGTTACATCTTTGTACGATTACACATGTTTGGTCATTCTGTTGCATCCGTGCGATAGAATGCTTTAAGATTCCGAAAGGTGAAACCCGGATTGTTGGTGGCAAAACATGTGGCATCGTACAAAGCTAGAACAATTCAAATATCCAGTAGTGTTGGAGTTCAACAACCTTAAAAAAAATCTTAGCTGTTAACTGTCACTTGCTGATGGAAAGGTATAATATTTTTGCTCGCTCGAGCATTATTAATCACTGTCAATATCAGTTGATAATGCTCGCGATGAGCGAAAGCGGTCCTGATCAAATAATATATTGTGGAAATAATAAACTAAAAATGAGTTTTTATTATCTTAAAATTAAAAATTGCTAGTTCTGATAAGAACGTAAGCCGGAATATCAACTATAACAATGTATATTTATCCAATTCAATCAATGTACTAAACAATTTTTTCCAGTATAATTTTTCAAGGAAATAATTTTTATTCAAGCAATTATCAAATAACAATATAAATCGAAATCAAACAATGTGTTAAAATAAATACAATTGTTAATTAAGTAATATAAAATAGTCTTTGAAATCTATCTTAATGGAAGGGGTATTTTTGTATTGATTAGTTACAGTGAATAATATGCAAGTACGTTTCGATATTCGAATAATTTTCGATGATATATCTTTTTAGGAAACCAACCTCACAAAGTTGCCCTCTCAGCGCTTATAAATGTCATTCGCTCAGTCCGATGATCGGGTCAGATCATACCATCTTCTGAAGTTAGTTGCCCTAATCTATCACGAACCCCCTGCGGTTTGTTCTCGGGAAACTTGGCTCCCCCGCGCGGGACCAGTGATTGACATTGTTAATAACACTGCCATGTCATTTGGCCTTGAGTAGGATTTACGGAAAATGTCACGAATTCATGAATATAAAAAGTGACCTTTGATATTGTTGAGATAACTGCTACATCATCATTGCCAAAAGCCATTGATTTATCGCAGGATTTCCTTAAATATGCTTTGAAAGACATTGGGAATAAACCTTGGGCTCGCAAATCAAAACTTTATTTATTCGTATTTTTATGATTATGTAAGACTTTATGATGAAAAGTTGGTGATCGGTTAACGAGCAGTTCAAATTGCGAACTAATCGGACAGCGAACACATGTTCGGATAACGAATTAACACGATATTTCTAATCCGCTTATTCTATCTTTAAAACTAATCGAAGTGATCGATTAATGAACAATTCAGATACGGACAATAACAATAAGTCTTGAAACAGATTATTTTCGTCAACCAATTACCCATTGTATTTTTCAATGAATTTTTTTAAAGAAATATACATATTCCAGACGTAAAGTTTGTTATCGATGCTTCGTTATGTTTTAATGCAGTTATTTGAAAAAGCTTTGCTGAATCATTGAATTAATGAGTCTAATAAATATATTAAGCACTTGTGGAATCCGATAATATTTTATGCAAATGAATATTCATATGTTGCAGAGCTTATTCAACATATTTGGCATTAACAGTTTATTATTTATTGCAGTTTAATTTATATGTAGCATAATAATGGAATTGTAGATATAGATGTCAGCGTCAATTTAAGTTTACGAAATAGAAACGAAGAAAGTTTGTCTTTCTTACAACCAGGGCTTTTTTTTACTACGTTTCTTATTTATGTACATTAAATTAAAGATTAACCAACCAATCTGGTATATTAATCATTGAGACGTTTTTAATAATCGTCTAATCGAAAAAGTAGTCGGAATCGTAAGTTTTTCACGATTTCGATATTGACCAAAAACACGACTCCACAGTCCTGCTTATAGCATATCTACCAACCTAACATAATTTTTAATAACTATTGATATATTTTATATGGAGTTTATATTGTTTTTAAAAGGCATAATTATAGCACGTTTAAGGATGTAAAAGGATTCTGTAGAAGGAGTTATGATATTTGTTTAATATAACAATATTCAACATGCGTCCGTAAGCGCCTTTGTGCAATGGCAGCTCTATCGGATAATAAAACTTATATTGAATTGAAATTCAAAACCGTCAAATAAAACTCAATTCAACTCAAACAGCAAAGAACAGAACCAACACGGAAGAAAGTGGGTCGAATATAAATTTACTTTGTCATGTCGTAAAGTGTAAATTGAGAAAAATGGCTCTACGAGTCTCTGGGAAGAACGACACCCGTCGCGTAGATGTGGTCCCATGCTACGGTTTCAATAGTTCTGCTACGCTCACGAGGTACCTACTTAAAACAAAAACTTTGGAAAACCTCTACGGTGACAAAACTCCGATTAAAGTAAACGTGTCTGTGTTTCGTGACCTTTCGACAACGCATTGAATTTAAAAGCATATTGTCTATTTTATAAATATTGGGATAAACATTTTGCTTCTCATGAAATCGTACCAACAAATAAATTTTAGTACCACAGTCTTTTATCTCCAAAAATGATCAAAAAACCATCATAATCAGAAAAATTATTCTGAGGAATCATAGAAACATGCGTATGACACAAATGTATATTATATTAAATATTTTTTTTTATAGTAAACCATAATGTTTAGTAATATTAGACTGGTTATAACACAGTATAAATTTGTATACATATCTTTTTTACTTGTATCAGTTGATAATGCGCGCAATAAGCGAAACCAGTTCTGATTTAGAGAAAAGAAATTCGTGGGTATAGTGCAAACGATTGTTTTTCTTGTTAAAATAAACAAGCTTTTACAATTGAAACATTTTTGTAAGAAAGAATATTTATTGACGATGAATAATTTATTCTATTGTTTAGTCATTTACGTATATTTCAATAAAAGCGATATTTTTTTAATATTTATTAAAATGCTGCTTATAAAAATAGCTCAGGTAAGTAAAATTAGTATGAAATATCTTCAAAATAAAATACAACAAATTTACGTCGAGCGTCGCCGATGTAAAGCTGTCAATTAGCTTCAAAATGAATGGGGTTTGGATGCCTGTGATATTGAGCTTTTTAACGGAGTTTGTCTTCAAATTGAGCTTTGTTGATTGTATCGTGATTTTCTCCGGACCGAAAAATCACAGACGTTTGCTGGAATTACGATTGTGATAGAATTGATTGTTTTGAAATATATTATATATATTTAAATTGCGACGATTATTTTACAGTATATTAATTTATTGTACAGTATAAAAATTGTATCAAAAAAACTGTTATTATGATCGAAATCAATAAAAGGATATAATTGATAAGAGTTACAGTTTTAGTTTCATATGAACTATAGATAACAATTGGAGTACAGTTTTTTTTTAACAAAAGATGTCACCTTATCACTATTTTGATATCCTATTTAATTTTAATCTGATAACTATCACTTCTATGGGAAAAGGTATTACATTTAAATATAAAACGCAATACGCATTGCAATTAAATATCACTTTTAAGGTGTTAACTGTCACATTTTAATGGAAAATCATAACCTGTAACCTGAAACCGGTTATGAAAAACAATATATTGTGGAAGTACAAAATATGTGTTTTTACTATTTGGAAAAAACTATTGAGTATATGTTATATATACATACTACAGAAACCAGAACCTTTTTAGCTTATCGCGAGTATCATCTATTGAAAGCTATCAATCGATAATGCTCGTGATGTGCTTAGCCAATCTTCATATTAATAGTATAAAAAATGTATTCTGTTAAAATACGTAAAAGCCTTCATTCATTAATTATTAAGTTTTAACTGTGCGCGCTTATAGACTAAAAAAATGAAAATGTTAGTCAAAAATAACGATGAAATTATTAAGAAACATTTTTTTTATACAATAAAATGATGTATTAGTAATTTTTCCTCTTTTGGTTTGGGCTTAGATTGATTTCCACACATAACTTTCCCGTCGTTATCGAGTTAAGGCTTCTTCGAGTTTTCGAATTCGGTATGTCTCTTCAGCCAATTTCCATTTATCAGTTCAGCCAACGTGACAACTTTTCTGCAGCTAGCTGAAGACAAACATGCACATTCCACATTGCACGTACCCCTGGCACATTTCTGCCACGGATACGTTGATTCCCATTATCAGCAAAGCTCAAACTTGACGCCATAAAAGTTTAGAAGATTGATTTAATGAAATGATTGAAATTGAATAACTCAGAAAAATATTGGTTTCAATTTAAAATTATATGATTTACAAATATTCCCAGAATGAAAAAAATATTTTGGTAATTTTTTTATTTATTTAAGGTTTTTAATAACTATTTCCGCTTCCAACTACCTAAACTCCATTTCAATAGATTTAAATTGGGTCCGCAATGCAGACACCAACTTCATTTACTTTTGTAATGGGTCTCACAGTTTTGACTTTCAGGACGAACATGTTTTTATCAAGCGATGTATAAATTTATGTTTGAAAGAATGCGTATCTGTGACGTCTTAATGTGCTTTTCTTCTGATCCAAAAAGATTGGACGTCCATTAGTTTTGTTTTAACACTAATTTTTCATTGCTTTCTCTTCTTGAAAAAAAACATTAAGCAACTAAATAATATACACTTTGCATTAGTAAGTAAATATCGGCATGCGTACTAATGCTTTAAAAAAAGTTTTAAATTTCAAATTCGCATAAAAAATTACGGTCATGTTGATGAATAATGATTGTAAAGGGTATTTCTATAAGGAACCTCGATTATTTTTATATTAATTATAAATAAAACGTAGAGTAGTGTGTTAGATATCGATTATTTTTTTTTCATTTGTTTTACTTATGGCATTAAGTGTGAAATATAATATTGTTCAAAGGTCCACCGCGGCTTTGCTTGGTGGCACATATTGGAGAGGTCCAATTTTAATAATCTGGTTGGATTTGGATGGCGTTTATGATTTTGACTTTGATGGTGTCAATTGTTAACGGTTTATTTGAAAAGACTTGAGGCGAATGATAGTCCCAAATGAAAAAGTCTGAGGGGGACCAGTTTTCTTCATTGCGAACAGAGCAGTGACTTTGATTAGAAAATGTGATAATTTGCGCCTGTTGTTCAAAATTATAACATTCTATTGTAATTTTCCGTACTTTACCTAGCATTTGAAAACAATTTTTAGGCATCATTTTAACAAATTATTATAAATGAAAATCTGTCATAAAAATAATACATATGATTAAATATAAACTCATCATTTAGTTATAGTAGTACAAATATATTTGAGCATTTGTAAAATACGTAAATGCTGTGGTATGTGTAAACATGTTCGAAACCACTCTTTTTTGTTCAAATGATATTCAATTTATTTCGCAGACAGCTTGTTTTGTGATGCATTTAGATATTATAGAATATACGTTCACAATACAGAAACGTATGCATTGAATCATTCTTGTGGAACATGGAGAGAATACAAAAAAGTTATCACTGTCAGATAAAGTAAAAAAAAATAATATTCTTTAAAAGTAAATAACGTCTTGTCGTTATAGGTAATGCATTTACTTTTAACGTTGCTTATTTAAAAAAAAATCTATGACATCTGCTTGTTAGTTATTTGTCCGACTTTACTTTTTCCAAAAAAGGAAGAGCAGGGCTAAACAACCCCATTTCATGATCACGTATCACGTATTGTTTGGAGAAGTTAATTATACTGTAAAATATTTTTTTTACTTTTATTCAGTTACTGACCGATAAGCAATAAATGTTTGAAATAAAAGAGTTAATGAAATTGAGGAATGAGCTTAAAAAAAATGTTACGAAAATTCTTTAAATAGTTGAAAATAAATAGCAATAAAAAATTATTTATTAATCTAAACACGGCGAAAAAATAACAACATATTTAGTTGAAAGCTATTTCAACTGACTTTCTCATCAGAACTATGTTTAATCGTACATTCACTTACGTATATAAAAAAAAACACAATATATCTTCTTTTTTGTTCTAACGTCCTAGTTTCATATCGTGCCAATAAATTCTTAATTGCGGCAAATTGATTCTATCCATTTCTCGAAGTGAGAGATAATCTCATATATTTTTGTTAATACACGAAACCTTATTTTGAAACATCTAGAGTTCTTATCCAATCATTCTTATAAAATATTACTTTCACATCAGTAGCCGTGTGAAAATGAAAATCTTTAGATATCCGTGAGTGATGCGAGAAATAAATTATCTCTCGTATATTATAGTAATATGAAAGAAATTTTTTCAAATATGTAAGTAAAAACATTCAGGAAGCCGTGGCGCAACAATAATTTCCAATTTTGTTGGAAAGAAATCATTCTTCATTCGATATCCGATGTGTCGGTTTCCATTTGCGTGACATGCGCTCTGAATAAAATTTAAGATTTCATTCGATATCACTACAAATAAGATATTCTTACTTCTTCAACAATGTTTCTTATTTAATAATCAAAACTTTAAAAAACAAAAAATATCATTATCATATTAATACCACGTTAATCCTCAAATATTATAAAATACATTTTCAAGTTAAAGAAGCATTATTTGTTATCGGTTCCAAAATAAGTTCATAAGCTTTTAATTGAATTAGAAAACTAAAGCTGGGAAAGATTTAACATTGACTGGGGAAGTAAAGCGATCTCTTCCAAATAATTAATAATTAATAATCAGGAAGTGATCCCGATAGAACAAACTTCAGATGATGGGATACATTGATTTGTAATAATGGCAGAAATATATAACTCATTTCAATTCAAATTTATCTTCTAGAACGTATTGAATTTTTAAATAAACGTATTTTTTTTTAAATAATATCGCAAGTATTATCGATTTGCGATAAGCGAAACTGGTTCTGATCATAAAATGTATTGTGGAAATAAGTACTAAAAAATGTGTGTTTTGTTATCAATATTATACTTTTAGGTCCATCAAAAGTGACAGTTTTCTAGTTGATATTAGTTGACAGTTTAACAAAACTCAACATTAAATGATAAAAAAGTGTTTAACTATCTTTACAGTTTATATTTTCATACTAGAATAGGTTTCGCTCATAACAACTATAATCAACTGAAAATGTAAAGAAATGTAAAGAAATTTTGACGCAATATTTACCAGGTATACAAAATAATATGTGTTTTATTTCTGATATTGACTGATTATGCTTGATAGATTTTTAATATAAAATTTTAATCGCTGAAACCTTAAACATTTTTGTGTCTTAAATTATTAAAAAAAATACAGTGTAACTGTTTATCGTAATTAATCAATAATTTCTTCGCCATCAAAATAAATACATTTCAAATAAATCACATATATGACCGTATTTATAATCAGCATACATCGGATTATCAAAGGAAAATACAACGGTATATTTTGATTTTTCATTAATTATTTATTCCCGTATTTCACGTGAAGAGTTAATATAAGGTTAGCGTGCCGAGCTTATATTGTATATCAATTCGCTTCCATAGGGGCATTAGACATTCATATTTTTACACGGTAAATGTATGTCGGCGTATCATTCTTCCATTAAGTAACAACGCCGTCCGATATACAGTTTTGTCATATTTTGTTCATTACTATTATTATATGAAAGGGGACACTACTGAAGGGTAAAAAGTAATATTTTAAATGTAATCATCGAAAAATGATTTGTGAATATGTAGATTAAATTGGGAGAATATATGATTAGATTCTTATTTGTCAGTGTCTAATATACGATTGACATTTGCCGTGTTGTGAACGATAAAAAAATACATATTCGTTATTTTAAGTCGTATGTAGATGTCTAGTTCAATATTATTAAAATCATATTATCGTATCTTGTTTTTTATTCGCAATTGAAATTGAATTACTAAGTAAAAAAAAAAACATATTTTAATATGAAATATAGCGGTTTTATTGAACTTTTAAAAGTCAATCGAATTGTAATTTACGTAGTTGATATTTAGAACAATGTATGAAAATAATAGGTTTGTGTTCGATAAAAATTTGATTTGAGTTCAAATGCTATTTCTCCATGGACATATCGAAGCGATATAATACTAATCCGTTTTATTTACCTGATCTAATCTTTGAACATATTTGTAGAGCACCATGTGGTGTCTTTTATGCAAAAATCTCTTATTTCCATCAAGCATATCTGATGGTAGGGATAAATGATGTTATGAAGATGCCGGAAATCTAGAAGGTAAGTAAGAGAAGTAGAAAATATGATCGTTCTCGTTTCGTTGGATATTAAAAAAATTCTTCTAAGTAAGCCATCAAAAAATTTGATATTTGAAACGTATTTATGAAATCTATTACAACAATTCCCAATTTTGGAATGATTTCCATCTTTAATAATATGGTATAATATTATTTTTATATACAATCACATTCAATTTGATTAGTTTATATTCACAAAATTTACAAGCAGTTGATTAAAATCACATTATTTAAAATCTTGAAAAGAAAATAGCTCCAAAATAGTTACACATCTGGCCGTCATCTACCTGATATATAAATTTTATTCTAAAAAAATGTATTTGATAATATCCATCAGTTGGTATTGTTTGCGATGAGCGGATCCGGTCCTGGTCATAAGATATATTGTATAATAATCTTTATACTTTTGCCAAAATCTTTATGTATGCTCAGACCAGAAACGTATGTTAGTTGTTTTTTTGTGTTCTATTTATTTTAAAACTTTTAAATTATATACTGCGATCAAAACATTGAATTAGATATATTAAAAGTAAATCATAATCTCATGATAAATATACGTATTCATATATTGCGAGAAACTTTCGGCGTGATCAATCCTGGTGATAAATTGTGAGCGCGATTACTTTTTATATATAATATTTTTCCATACATGCATCTGACCATATTATATGAACGATTCCTCTAGTAGAGAATCAACGATGTGGAGAAATACTGTGTGTATACACACGATGATGAATTCAAGTAACTATTCTATTCAAACAAATCAAAATATATGCAATATGCATTGTTTGTTTATAGTATATATTTCATTAAAATATCAAACGCGAAGATTAATTATTATACATTGTTTACTTGTTGAATGTTGTTTTGAATATGAAATGAAACTAGCGGCTTGTTGTCTTTTGTTAGTAAAACTTTGTAAGATAGTAATTAATGCAACAACGAACAGTTATATGAAATAAACAGGACGTAATATTATTATGGTGCTTTATAAAAGCCAGCTTAGGTAACATTGCATTATTTGTTTCATACAAAGATTCCCTTTGTGGCTTATCTATTTATTTCACATTTTCATGCTTTATTCACTAACGCAATAAATAAAAAAAACAACATACATAATAAAAGCAATATAAAAAGAGTTTCTGAGATTTTTGTTGATTGATTTCGTCAACAAAAATCATGTTTTCAATGTTATAAAAAACATACTTTATGATGCAAAATAATTTATTGCCGATGCTTCTTTTCTGACGATAACAGAGGCCGAAAATATTATCAACAATCACTGTCGGAATAATTTTAAAAGATATTTTTTTTACTTTATCTTAAGACTGATCTAAAAATTAATATTCTTAATTCAATATACAGAGTGTTTACTGGAAAAATTAACAACTCTGCTTGGTAATATTTTTGATAAGCCAAACATTCGTGATGTAATTATAATGACACCCAGTTTGAAATGTATAAAAAATGAGAAAAAACTATTTACTAATCCTGTATTTATAATATAAACAGAGGTGGACATTTAGCAAGCATTATTTTCTACTTAAATTTTAAGTATATAAAAAAATATTTATCAGTATTAAACCATTTTGTTTTCATTTTACGTAAAGTAAATCAAAAATAAAGCAGTTAGCATTCCCGGTGAATACCCTGTTTTTATTACTTATTTTGAATTTAAATTGCAACTTTTAAAATATCTTCATCAAATAGTAGAATATAACGTTGCGACAGCTATTGTTTTTGTAATAAGCTTGGAAATATATCCATCAAAACAGGCATTAAGATTATTTATATACCACTATAAGGGGAGATATTTATTGAGATAAAAAAATATTGCATGGCAATCTAATATTAGTACTGAATTTTGTTTCTTTCCACTATAATTATATTATACTGCGGAATCGGAGCATAAAATATATTATGTTAGAAAATTACTAAGGGTAACAAAATTGATTTACTCCACATTGTAGTATGCATATGTTTTGAAAAAGAATGTTTCATATAATGATATCTTAATATGAATGTTTTTTATGTTAATCTTCACCATTATTGACAAATGTTATAATTTAAAATATGTTAATACGTTCTTTATAAATTTTGAATTGTTACAATTTTGTACGATTCCACGTGTTTTGTCACTAACGACCCGAGTGTCGCCTTTCGGCATCTTCAGGCAGTCTATCACACGGATGAAACGGAACTGACGAACAATAATCAGTTAGCATCGTCTATATACCAAAGTTATTAATTATAGGAAAACACACACCACAAGGGAAGCAGTAAATGACAGCTAAAACAAATTTAATAATATTCATTTAATAATAATTAACACAATAGCCTGTGATAATTTTCATTAACGATCTTGTTAATGAGTCATTCTTGAAAGGGTTTTACAACAAATATTAATGAACAACATTAAAATATAAATGGATTTTTTTATAGAAATACCTACGTATTTCATATTATACTTTCAATAATAATATTTCATATTTCACTAGCTATCAATTGCTTTTGATTAATAATGACCAAAACCATCTTGAAGATCCATTTTCATTTTTTGGATCCAATAGCGTGTATGGAAAGGGAAAAGAAAATGACAAACTTTCATGAATATGGTTAAAAATCGATTACAGATTCATATATTACATATTGTGACCGTCTTGTTTTGATATTTCTTGTCTTTGATATAGCAAGTAATTAAAAGAAATAGACTAAGGGCCAGAGCTTTTTTAAGGAAGAAACCCGGGTCGTTAGTGACAAAACATGTGGAATCATACAAAATTGTAACAATTCAAATTTGATATTGAAATTCCACCAAGGACCTTCAGTTGATATCATAAATTATTCTTTAAAATTAATTATGTCTGAATTTATTTTGGTTAAACGATGTTCACGATGTAAAAAGCCGGTCCTGATCATAAAATATATTGTGAAAATAAGTACTAGAAAATGTGTTTTTATTATTTAAATAAAATGAACTTATTTCATCAGCTGCGCCTTGACCATTGAAATGGCAGCTAGTGCAACGATTTGCAGGAAAAGAAGTGTCTAGAAAAGAATTATTTCTTCATTGCGGTCTACATTACCCGGGTGAAACCAACGGCTTTTAAAAAATAAATTATTCGTTGAATTCCGCCTTCGCTCCGAATTCATTGGCCATAAGATTTTTTTTCCTATTACACTGAAGTCATTTTATATCTTGATTTATAAAACAACCCTTTAATACGGTGTAATTTAATTGACGTTGACGTCCCACTTTAATCAGGTTAACTATTTTTTTATTCAAATAAGTCAATCATTATGGCATGAAGTAAGTCGCCGTTTTGTAGTACGTCCATTAAGGAGCGTGCTATACAACTGATACAATCGGGAATAATAATATATTCTTTATGTAAACAGCACTTGTAAAGAAATTTAATCCCGATTGAAAATTAAAATTGGTGTTTGAAGTTTTTTTTGTTGAGTTTCGAGAGGTTTTAATCAAGACACGTAAAAAGTGCATTATTTTCCTCGCAGAGAGTGAATAAATTTCCATAATAAATTGAATCCATTAAAAATTATTTTCCACGGTTATTACAAAAATATGTTTATTTATATAAATTAATTCATATTGAGGCAATTAATTCAGTTATAAGTTTTTACCAACTTCAATTCTTAATGGTAAAGAATTGTAAATATTTATGAAAATTGTTTTTCTTAATTTTCAATATTCTTTGATTGAAAACATTTCAAATACAAAAAAAAACATTGTTTAGCATTTTAACAATAAAGTATTATCTTTTTCTATATTAAGCTTTCGGTTTTTTAGTTTGTTATAAGTATGGAGGATACGTTGAGTGGAGAAAGCGGTTCATAGAATATGTGATGTCACAAAGAAGATAAAATTTTATATCTTAATAAAGCTATCAAATATTGTTTAAGATGTTTTTTTAATGCAAGAATTGAAAATTTCTAAATATTAAGAACAAAAAAGATCTTTGTGACGAAATTTGATAATGGAGTACTTTAGAAAATTGTTAAGTAGTCACAGACCTTTTAAATAGCAGAAATGTAGTTTTTGGCCGAGTGTGCTTTGTAAAATGTAAAATACAATATTTAATACCTCCATATGCGAGGTATGGTGATTGTAGATTTGAGTCACAGTTCAGATAGTTTCATAAATTGGCTTTTTAAAAGCTTTTCACAACGATGAATTATTTCTACCGATTCGTTTAACTCAAAAGACAAATGGCAAGGGCGATTAACTTACCACTAGGCTTGAGATATTCTTAGCATAGTCAAGCATTGATGAAAATAAATTCGGTTAAATTCGATTGATATAAAATTCATTTTAAAAAGTGGTGACGAAGGTGAAAAGCTTCAGAAGAAGGGCAACTGTCAGATAATATTTTGAAAACCTAGAGACGAAACGCATTTTATTTAAGGCAAAACATTTGATTACGCAATTTTTTCAGAAGTATGGAAAAAAGATATTTTTCGTAGATATTTAAGTTGCAACTCATAATCACTCCAGATATATTTGTATTTTTCGGAAAAATATCAGCGAATGCTGCATGTTCCATAAATTTATTTTTTTAATTATCTTTGCATATTAAAATTAACATTAGTTATTTGGATAAATATTTTACAACATTTTGAATTCAGTGTTTATTTTACAAAGCCAACGGGAAGTTGTTTACTAACTGTTGATTAAATATAACAACAGAATCGTTAACGCGAAGGCATGTTTTTAGTAGTCATAAAATTAAAATAAAATACTTTTGTAAAATTTTACAGTTAAGTTTTGCCAAGTCAATAAATAGAGTTAAGAAACAATAAATATTATTCTATCACGATCGTAACATATCATATTCTGCTAATACGGCAATAAATCATAGTCAAACATAAATCGTGATTGTCCTTGTTTAAAGTACTAGTTGGTTATTCCATCTTGTTTTTGACTTTCTCAAATATTCTATGATATTTTTTTGTTTTGTTTTAAGATTAATAGTATAAGATTTATAATTTACGCAGACATTAAATGTATGGCATATGATATGGCTTGCTGTTTTCAATCATTGATTAAATCGCAATGTTCCTATTTTCATCGGTATTTCTTATTTATAGCGTAAAGGAATAATAGCATAATGCACTTCGTGTAGCAAAGTGCAGCTGTCACGCAAACCTCATTTCCCATACATTCCGCCTGCTTTGATATATCAAATGACCCGTAATTACGGAAGTAATTTAGTGTCTCGTCTGAATATTTTTCCACACATAAGATCAGTTCGCCAGGTGTTCAGCTGGATTCAATTATTCAGCTGTTTGCTACATCATTTTATAGGTAAAATAAAAAACCACTAGTTTGCACAGTATGTGTGTCATTTAGAGGAGTTAACATTTATAATGGAATATGTCTTATATTATATTTTATTATTATACTTATATTCATCGGATACACTGTTCAAAGCGCTTATTTCATTTTGAGCTTTTCGTACAATCAATGCTGGTAGTTGTAGTATATATGAAAGTTGACACCTTGAGATTAATATTAATATATTATATAAAAAATTAATATAAAAAAAAATTGTTAGCAATATTACCACAAATAAATATTTTTATAATAACCAGTTTTGCTTATTTATTGTGACCATTGTGAGTTTGACTTGTTGATAATATGATAATACTAGCAAAGTGCAAAACCAATCCTGGTAATTAATAACTATTAAAAAAATGCTGATCACATTTAAAAATGATTTTAATAAAAAAAAAAAAAAAAAAAAAGACGCTAGTTTACCGAGGCTGGAATCAATTGATTATAATACTATATTTAAATCATCATAAACTATAACTAACTAAATCCACCAGAAATAAAATATTTAACAAACTAACACACATTAAATATAATTTATGACATTGAATGAAGGTGCTTGATGGAATTTTTATATTAAATTTGATTGTTTAAGCTTTGTACGATTCCACATGTTTTATCAGTGTGTAACTTCTGTTGCATCCGTGTGATAGAATGTCCTAAGATGCCGTAAGGCGAAACACATTGTTAGTGACAAAACATTGATACATTATATAGTGATGCTATTGTATATATATTATTGGAATCGCTTGATAATAATCTGTACTTTCTTTTTAAAAAATCTAATATTTGGTATAGAAAAAACTATCAGAATACAGGAATCTTCATTTTAGTATAACTGCTATTTGAATTGTGATCTGAGGATAAGTTTTGTTATTTATTTGTTTATTTATATTATGCCACACCCATTATGTATCATATCTTCTTCAATAACGAAAAACCAGGCGGCTATTTTTATTGTGTTGTACAAAAAACTCATCCAATCCACATTATAACAGTAAGCTAAACAAACTCGTATGTTTTCCATCAACGATACTATAGGAAAGCGTGTAATATAGCAACACGGGAACTGAATGTATCTTTGCAGTTTTTGTCTGTCGCTTGAAAGACTCGGTTGAATTAACATGGGAATGCTTTTTGCTTACAAGGGTAGCAAAATTGATAATTTAATTTATTGTGGGCAGCGAAGGACATTCTTTAATTAGTCAACGACATCACAAAAGCATGTTTTATGATATATATTCTACAAATGTTATACAAAGCAAGTAAATACTCCAAAGAAATATTCAAAATTAATTATATATTTTTTTAAGCCCGATTTTGAATGATTATCGTTTTCTTGCTATGTAATTAATTTCATTGTTACTACTGTAGAACCCCGATCAACCGATTTCGTGTAAAACGTTTTCCCGGATGTATCGTTAATTCTTTATAGTCCCGCCAAAAATCCATAAGAACAATGTTAAATAATTCCGCATTAACCATTCGCCGATTTATCGATTTCCTTGATCTATCGTCTAAATATTGTGGTTCCGTCTTAAATATTTGATATAATTTGTGAGTTTGAGCACATTAAATCTCATATATTAACTAAAGAAATTAATGATGAAATACATAGTTCGATCAAATGTCTTGAAATCTTCATAAAAAAAGAATTCTAAGAATAACACCATACGATTATTTCAATAAATAAGTTTTGCTTACTATAATGTTTACAAAACAAAACAAAATAAAATTTTGTCCCATTCTTGGAAATTAAAGACTTTTAAGAACTATATCTTTTCATTATTATTTCTTTTTAAGCTATTATCGTTTAAACATTTAATTATATTGTGGTGTAGAAAAGGTACACAATACATCTTATCTTCTATTCTAACATCCTAGTTTCATGATGTGCTGATAAATTCTATAATCTGGCAAATTTGTTTTATGTATGTGTTGAAGTGAAAGTTAATCTGGAGCTTTTTTTATTGCGCGGAACTAAACGTAAATAGTGTATTTAGTAAGTATTCTCCTAAGTTAATTTTCAACAGTTTAATTTAATTTTTTTTGGCCCGGTTCAATATGTTTTGCTTTTCTTTTAGTAAAATGGATATTAAATTGATTGAATCTTCCACCAGCGACTGTTATTTTAGAAGGCACGTTTATTGACTAGAGTAATTTTAACCCTTGTCATTTTTGAACTTCTTCACAATCTTTTTATTACTATTTAATTACAAGAAATTATACATTATCTCTATCAGAAAATAAGTGCTTTTTCGAAACAGTCCTTCCTAAAATATTTGGCTATTGTTATTTTGGTGTCAAATTTATTCAAATTTTTTATGAAGCTTCAATAATTGCCATGTGACGCATATATTTCAAATGTTCTGGTGGCATTTAATTCTCATCCTAGACTACTACATTTCTTTTATCTGATTTTTGGGGAACTCTCTAAGTGTTCCTGTGGGAGACGTTCCGTAAAGCCGTTTGTTCAATGGCTATCCATACAACTACACATTTTTAAAACGGTTAAATTTTATGGGAATAAAAAAGGCCATGGAAAAGTGTTTTGTTTCGTTTATTTTAATAGATGTATGGCAATAATTATTATTAGTGTAACATATAAAAAAAGAAAGGTTATTTATTGAATAAGTCCATCAACCAGCTAAAAATAAATATTTTATACTCACTTAGATTTTTGGAGTATTTTTTTTTTAATTATTGTAATAAAAAATATAATGAATGATAAATTGGAAATGTTGTTTCTCAATATATAAATTATGTGTGTGCGTGAGTTTGCTTTTCCAAGTGTTTCGTTAAAGCATTATTTGAAAACAAAAGTGATTTAAAATGGGTTGTTTACACAGCTAATTCACATTCATTTTTATATATGCATCAAAAAATTATAACTAAAGTCTTAATTGCTGCTTTTTTTCATTGAGCAGTAATTTTAATTTAATTTTAATTTAAATAATCATAACCACCAACGTTTGATTGTCTTTTCCACGAACATTAACATCTTTATTTTACTTTGTAAAGATTGATTTGTTTCGAAGATTATCATAGTTTTTATTACTTTTTTGATTACTGTAATAATTTAGATAGTTGATTTGTGGGTGATTTTTTTGAAATATACAAAAAATTATCATTTGAGAACAGATCGCACTGTTAACGTAGAATGCTTTTGGCATCTTTTCTAACTTTATTTTGAACTTTCAGTATGATATTTTGTGGATCTATCATAAATAGGAATCTAAAAGTAAAACCATTATGTATATACGAGATTTAACCATGTATTTATGAGTGTCATTTACAGATCATCCCCTATGAAAAATATTCAAATGTGTGGCAAAGTTAGGGGTAGAGGGTGCGATGCTGCACTTTTGATATTATCGCAACTGCTTTATGAGTCAGAGACTTACATTTTCTATTTGTAAGATTGTGGAAATGCTATAGATTGCAATTGCTGCATTCGTAGTTATCATAAATAGAATAGAAAACAAAATGACAAAATTATTCAAGTCTTTTATCATAAGAAATTTTATGATTTTCTGACAAACTGACACAAAAATAATGATTGTCATAAATAAATTAAATAAACGTAATAAGTGTGATTCAAGCATTGATATTATGAGGATAGTTACAACAACAATTTATTTTGAAAAAAAAAGTGATGAAAGGATGCATCACTTTTTTTTCATCACGCCTAGCAAATATGAATTAACAACAGTTAACAATTTGCATTATTTGTGTTGTAAAAGATTGAATTCTCAAAAAAATGTTCATAAACTTTTTCACTTGCAATATTAGAAGTGATTATAGTGTTTTGAATTTTTAAATCTTTGAACGATTACATTTATTTTATTAATAGCCCAGGCTTCCCCTTAACTTAGAACTTTTTCAGTTGTGTTGTACCCGTGTGATAAGATTAAAAGAGATGCCGAAAGGCAAAACGTTAGTGACAAAATATCTTGAATCATACAAAGTTTTAACAATTTAAATTTGATGTTAAATTCCACCGACCACCTTCAGTCTATATTAACATAACAAATTAGATTATAACGATGCTTAAGTTTTTAGTAAAAAATGAACAAAATAATCATTTACAAAATTTATTAAATATAATCATTTTTTTTAATTTAGATATTTTTATCAAAGTTATTTGGCGAAATATTTCTCAGTTTGTTTCGGTAGCTTAATATTTTGGATATCTATAAGAGTTATTAAATGACAACGTATTATAATAGATATTTCGATATAAAAGGACACTTGCTTCATGTCTAGATATCAAAATTATTGTATTATTTTTTTGTATTGACCTTTATTCTATTTATCTTTACAAATTTATTAGAAATAACATTCTATAATGAAACTCTTTTATTCTTTTATAAATAAAACTGGAATATATGATTAATATGACTATAAAAAAATAATGGATTGATGTTAAGAGAATATTTGAAATAATGGATTTCCATTATAGTTGTATGCAATATAAAAACCCCATAAAATTTAGGTTAAAATAAATCCATTAAATGAATTACTAGAAATAACAAATTTATTCTTTTACATCATTTTTGTATTTTGATGAGCGCAAAGCTTATTTTTCTTTTGTAGAAGAAATCTTACATCAAACTAAAAAAAATAAAAATAATGCGACCTACTAAATATTTTAAAAAGTCGTTATAAAATATTGCTAATCGAAAATCTGTGCGAAAATATTTCAAAAAATTTATTGTACAAATTGTTTTAGAAATATTTTTAATATAATATTATTTTACAATAAAATGTCTGTCTGTGATAAAAAAATATTGCTGGCATTTTTGGATGTCCTACTTTCGCTTACAAAAATGGCACTTTCCTACCATTTTCATACAAAAATAAATTCTGCTTTCTTACTTTTACCTCGATTATTTTTGTGCTTCAAATGTATTACAATTTAGACAAATTTACTAAAAATTCAAAACTCTACGTTTCTCGATGCTTTTTTGTTACACACATATATTATATAATTTGGTTTTTGTCTATTAATTTTTGCGTATTTTTCAAAACTCCAAGCTTATTGAAGATATTAACAAATGTTGATCAGATTCAAAAAATAAATAATTTAAATTTTATTGCCTTCGGACGGACCGTGACTATTGAATAAATTATTTTATTTTGGTACATTATTTTTCAGTTCGTTTTAAGTATGCTTATTCAGGATGAATTATCACCGGTATTTTTTTTGTTTTGGATCAATAAATGTAGTGATTACGGTATAACTTATTTTTATTTAACTTCAATCAATTTATTCGGAGTTTGTTTGACATGTTTCAATTGTCATTTTGAAAAAGTCACCACTACACTCCATTCTCGTAAAATATCGATATTCTAACCGATGAATTCGAAAAATCGTGATGAACCTCGATTCGATCGTAAGATATCTGCAAATGGGTATGGATGGAGTATTCTTAATCAAGTTATACTTTATTTTGAAATTATTGTGGATTCAATTCATCTTTTCAATAATATATTTGGTCATGTGGTAAGTGAATTAATTCAAGGGAAATAAGTAACACAATTATAAAAACAATAATCTTATATTTACTTTGTAAGACTGCTAATTAATTTTTTTTTTATAAAAATAAGCACCTTTTCATCAGAAATTGTATAAAAAATATTACGAATACAATTCCAATTGATTAGATTACAATTATATAACAAATTTATATTTTTTTTAAATAACGCTGCGTTTAATGAACATTTTTGTTAATTATAATATCCGCTAATACCTTTTTACGGAAAAAATTATATAGTTGTAATATAAATAAAGAGTTGATAATGCTAGCGATAATGGCTATTGGTATCAATCGCTGATTGAATTGACGGTGAAAAAATAGCATTCTCATTCTAAAACTAAAAAAACAATAAGGTGTATAATTGATAGCTATTTCGGCTTACGCCCTTATCAGATGTAAATCTATTATTATAACGATAGATAATATTAAAAAAATTACATTTTTACAGATACGTTTAAGGAGTGCAGAAACAATTTTGGTGTTTTTCTTAACTTCTTATTTATTCCGAAATTTTGAACCATGGAAGAATATGGAATATTTTTCTGTAAGTTAATTGATAGTTTGTGTTGTATTAATACAATTTTAAATATGTTTTTTCAACCAATAAAAAGTCAATATCGAATTCCGGATTAAAAAATCTTACCTTACTTAAAACGAAAATAATATGTCTTAACTTTTGATATTCACAAAAGTGGTATTCGATTTTTGTTATTAATATGTAGTATTAATGATAGAAATTCTAATCGCATGCAAATATTTTGTAAATTATGAATGGGTAAAACCGTACAGCATACAATTCACTCGTAAAACCACATGGGATTCATTATATACTTAATATATTGAAAAATTCTATAATTAGACTCGTTTGTTATTTGTATTTTATCACTTGATAATGCTCGCGATGAGCGAAACCGGTCCTGATCAAAAAATATATTGTGGAAATAAGCACTAAAAAACGTGTTTTTATTATTAAAAATATCATGCCTTTCCATCAAGAAGGGACAGTTAACACCTTAAAAGTGATATCTAGAGGTGTTGCGGTTAGTCAGAAATTAAAAAAAGTGACTTTTTATTTTAATATTGACATCAATATTATTTTAATTAAATATTGCATGTGTTTTTATTTCATTATAATTGATAAAATATTTCTGCTAACATAATTATATTATAAGAAAGAAAGCGTAAGATACTATCGTAGTGGAATTACTAGACCAAGCTTCTAGCAGCAAGCCTCCCTTCTTTGACCAATCTAGCATATTCCATTATAAACGGTACTGCAAACAATCATCATATAGATGTGTCACTTTTTTGACATTAGAATACCACGGTCTATGATAATTTTTGGATTTATTGGTTAGCTTTATACACGCTTAAATTGTATTTATTATTTCATATAATATACATAAATTTAACAACATAGATTTTTCACAGATTTTCCTAAGAAACATAGATTCGTATGTGATTTGCTTTCAATGGATTTATGAGACAAAAAAATTTACTCTATATCCCAAGAAAGAATTACTTGTAAGTAAATATTTGATTTTGTTATAGAATTAATTTTCGGTTAAAAGTAACTACACTCTCTACGGTGGTTCGCATTATTGAATGAGCAGTATTGCAAGAGTCAGTCACACTTGCAATTTTGTATCGTGTTTATTAATTCAATATATAAATTAAATAAAACCTAATCAGACTTTTGAGAGTTTTTCTACAGAATAAAAATATTTATCTCAGTAAGTAGAGGTAATTTTATCATTAAATTTTGTCATTTGAAAATCATTTATTTACCGAAACGTATGTATCAAATCATATAATTCGAATACTGTAAAAATTTGCAATGCATAAAAATATTTAAATGATAAAACAATTTTTTTACTATTTCCACAACGAATTTCTGTGAACATGACCGGTTTCGCTTTTAGCGAGCATTCAGTTTATAATTCAGCGAAATCGGAACTGATCATAAAATTTACTATGTAGGCAGTAATAAAAAATGTGTTTTTATTATTTTAAATATATTGCATTCTCTCAAGGAGTGACAGTTAACACATTAAAAAATAAAATAATTTAACTTAAAAAAAAAATTAATCTGCCTTGTGTGATAAAGTATGGAGCATGTTTTTTCAAATTCCAAATAGACCAAATTTTACTATTGATAAATTTGATGTTTAAAATAAAAGACAAAACGTCATCAAAGAGAAAATGCCTCTCAAATACCATGCAATGTTGACTTGTACTATTGAATCCATCTATTCTAATATCTTTCTTACTATGTAAGCTTTACGTACTGTATTAAAGTTTCATTTATACTTTTCAATTTCAACGAAATCTGTCTATGACTTGTGCTTTTGACCAAAAAAAAGGCTAAAGTTTTATTTGTAATTGTTGCTTAACTTAATATGGCTTCAACTGTAAGCTGCAAGTTTTAGTAATTAAAGTTCTTACTGCGATATCTTTCAAAAATATAGAAGAAGTTGAGTAGTATAACATTTATATGGATTTATTTACATGCACATATACAGTACAATTATTTTGGTCATATGATACACATTAATTAAAAAAACCTATTTTTATTGTTTTTATAGAGTATTGCACTTTAGGTTTTTTCATATTCATATTATGTGGGTTTTGCTACACTGGAATCAATTTTTGGACAAAAACTACAAGAACATATGAAAAACTGTGAAGTCAAAGTTAATAAAGCAATTGTATTTTGTAAAGGTGAGTGACTAGATTATATTTAAGCTTGGATAGAATTCAAACAATATTTTTTCATTGATTTATTGATTGAATTGAAAATTACTTGGTAGAACATCATTATAACACGGTGAAAGAATAGCAATGTATTTTAGTTCTACAAAATAAGATCATTCAACAGTATAAAAACAGATTCACATTTTGCTAATCACGCTATTAAAGAAACGTACAATACGCTTAATTTAAACTCAGCGCCTACGTGTTTATACCTTTGTAATAAAGGTCACAAGATGACGGCTTTGGAACAGCTGGAAATCAATAGATATCAATCGTCATACGACATCTTAAATGAGCAAAAAAATGTATGTCGGTCGCCATTTCTCAAACTATCGGGGGGGCTGTTGACTACCCGTGATAAACCCGTAATAAGCCATAACAGCCATTTCACCAATACTTAAGCTCACTGATATAGCCGCCTGTTTAGTTTCATTTAAATAATATAAGCAAATGTACGTTTAAAGATAGTTCCGAAGATTGCATGAGCCGAAATAGCTATCAACTATATCTTTAAAAAATTTGTACATCTAAAATACATTGAGATTTTTTCACCGTGCAAAATTTTTTCAATTTAGTAAATATTTGAGAACATTTAAGTTTTATTCGTTAATTTCAAAAGCTTAGCGAAAGGACTTTTTTTTATATAAGATTAAATTCGTTTATTTATGAATTACAATGATATTTCTCGTGTAAAACTAGGAAAATCATCAACTTGTGGAGCTTTTTAATAGAAGTTAAAGTACATCAAGGAGTATAATAATTGAAACTCAAATTATTTATATAATATGAAGCATGAAGAATTGGAAAAAGGTTTTTTTTATACACAATTTGTTCTGCTATTTTTTACATTTTTTTGTTTTGTATAAGTATTTACGCCATCTATTTATGTTTTGTAGAAGTAAAAGCAAATTTTTAGTACTTTTTTCCACAATATATTTTTTGATCAGGACCGGTTTTTCTCATCGCGAGCATTATCAACTAAAATTATAATGCTTCAATTGACAATGCTCGTGATGAGTGAAACCGGTCGTGGTCAAAAAATATATTGTGGAAATAAGAACTAAAAATTGTGTTTTTATTATTTAAAATATCATGCCTTTCCATCAAGAAGTTACAGTTAACACCTTAAAAGTTTTGAATAAGGTTCGGAAAAAAAACAGGGCTCAGTTGAATATTCTTCTAGTTTATAGTGAACTGGTAAACCTCCCTCATTTTCACTACGTGAGATAAATTTTAGAAATTGATTAACTAAATAATATTAATTGTCACTAGATTTGAAAAAATGATGGTTATTTAATATTTTTCTTGCAGATAAATCTCTTCTGGACGATTTGCAGAATTTTTCTCATATTTTGAGCAACCGCCAGATCGACATTACCACATTCAATTTTGTAACTCTTGATTATAATAACCTACAAATTTTTTTTGCCATTTTGATTTTATATTTTTTATTTGCTTTAGAAACGAAAAAATATTTTTTGTATCATATAAGCACAAGTATGTAAGCACACTCACCATTCAACTAACATAGTTGTAATTTATGATATCGGCTGAAGGTGCTTGATGGAATTTCAATAACAAATTTGAGTCGTTACAACTTTGTACAATTCAAATTTAACGTATTTATTACTTTCCACTTGATGTAACGTAACCAAAATTGCACATAAAAATGAAATACATGTTCCAGGGAAAAGAGTCGATCGAGACTTAGCGTCGTTAGAAAATTGGGCTAAAGCTTCTAAAAAATCGTGTATAAAGATTAAAGACCCATACAACCAGGTTGTATTAGAATTTTGAAAATGTTTAAAGCTTATTTAATCACGAGGCTACCAGTAGGATAAGCTTTTTGTGATCTTCAACGTAAAATATTTCATCACGCAACTTACACAAACTTATATAATTCCCCCCCATCCATCACTGTTTCACTATTAATTTATTTTTTGATACAGTATCCAAAAGGGTAGCAAATGTTAAACATGTTAGCAGCTTTTTTGTTTATGCTTAAGGCTTACTTAGAGACGTACACGTATGTGTACAATCAATATCTCGACGTACAGAAATATTTTATTTATTATGATCTTATCTACGGTGAAGATGAATATTTTAAATATTAAGCAAAGATTTAGGAGACTGTTGTTACCATGAGAGAAGAGTTTCTTCTTCCTTTAATTTATACCTCGTGGAACTTACAATTGAAACTAAATTCGTTTAATTTGAAACTAAATGTTATCTCGTACCAGAATACCATGATAATTAATTGGATAATATAATTAAATTTTTCTAAAAAAAAATACTCGATAAAACTACATTTTACATTTACATTTTTTTATCCATTGAGAGTTACGTTAGTATGAAGCTCCTGTATATGCATAAAAACATGTTACTAAGCTTTTTTAGAGATACGATTCGAACAGAACTAGTATTTAAGCTATCCAACAGTTTTTTTGATCTGATCAAAATGACTCTCATATAAAATCAACTGAAAAATGCATCCTTCGCGCTTGGATCAGAGTTTTCTAGATGCTTCACGGATGCTCATAACATTAACCATTGCACCACGTACTCGTTACAAACAGTAAATTAAATATAATACTAGGCACAGTTAGGAGGTAGGTGTTTATATGGACACAACATAAAGAGTTCCAATATAACTATATAGATAAATAACATTTCAGTGGTGTAGTTGAAAATGCTCGCACAGTCTGTATTGATACCCTGATTTATATTTTTAATTTCTCGTAAAGATTTTTTTTAAATGTCAAATTAATGGATCGTTTTAAGGTTTTCAAGTCTCCTTTATCTTTTATGTATAGATTAATTTTATTGTCACTGATAGACGTAAGTCGCTGTAGAGCTGAGCAATCCACAGTGAATCTGTTTCACGTGGACACCACATGGATTATAATTATACCATCACATATCACACTCACATATGGATACATAAGTAAACAAACGCACACACATACACGTATGCATATAAATTTAAATAGTTGTGTTAAATGCAAAACGTTTTTAATATAATAATTGAAAGACAAACAATAAATAATTTGCTCAATAAAAACGATGTTGTTTGATTAAATAATTGTACACTATTAAGATTCATTATTGATCAGTTTAGATAATTGCACTTAGAGTAATTATGTCAAATAACACATGGAACATATGAATTATTTAAAAGCAAAACTTGGTAATTCCACATTTTTTTTAAATCGCTAATTGAAATCAAAAAATTGTTGAGTGTAAATAGACCTATACGAGGAAAAATAAAGTAAAAAAAAATACATTTCCAGTAATTTTATCTTTCGCCATTCAATTTATAATAAATCTATTTAAATTTATTAACTGAATATCGTAAAACTAAATTAATTACTGTATTTGTTGATGATTGTGATTCTTTACACATTGTTTTTTTTTGTTGCTATTATGAAGATAATTCTTCAGTGAGACACACACAAAAAAATAAAATTAAAAACTTTAAAAAATTTACTTGAAACACAAGAATGTCAGTTACTGCTGACAAGACTGAAATGTGGACATATCGATGTTTGCTTTTATACGTCTCAGTTATTATTAACCCATTATTATTTCACAAAATATCATTGTTTCAGTTGTTATATGTAAACTTTATTGTGATAGTGCGAATTAATAGACTATGTATATGATCTCTGGTACAAAATTGTCAAAATTTATTTATAAATTAAAAACATGTCTAATAGAAATTCAAAAGTTGAAAATCATGAAGTTACTAAGTATAATATATTTTGGGCCTTAAAGCAAATATTGCAAGCCGCAAAATATTTTTTTCTCCCAACTGTTGATTATGAAAACGGCGTCATAAAAATGACAGATCTTTATTCGAGAGTAATCTGGACGATTTTGAACACTCTTATATATGTTTATCAAAATCTAAGAAACGTAGAATATTTAACATTAACGAGAAAGAAATTTTTCATTTCTGGATTCTTTTTTTATTCGACTGGCTATATAATATCATTGACGTATATATTTTCTCAGTCAAAACTGATAAAACAATTTATGATATTGATCAACAAAATTGATCGCTTACTATTTATAAACGAAAAACGAATCTATTCTAAATTGAACAAGAGAATATGTTTTTATACTAAATTATTACTAACGATAGATTGTGTGCATATGGTGTTTGATTTGTCATCGGTAAGTTCTGCATATAGAAGTCAATTCGACGGATGGATTGTGTTATTTGCATTAAGGATCGCAGTGATTCTTTTGTCTATAAAGCTGTGTATTGTCTTACGACGTTTTCAAATAATAAATTCTCAATGACTTTTTATATTTTTCCATAACAAATATCAGCCGAAATCTATCTTAAGAAAAATAGTTTTCTCTAACAGATATTGTGAATTGATTTTGAGTCGAAGTGAATATGATAAATATGCTTTTGAGAATTTTAATAAGTGGATGAATGGAAAAAATAATATTGAGAGACTCATGCGCACTTTTTGTGCACTTGTTGAATCGATTGATATTATTAACCAAAGTAATGGCCTATCAGTAAGTATTATATAATATATATTTTTTTATAATTCATTTGTGGCATAATTAAATAATAATAAATGTAATTTCGTTATCATTTTTATAATTATTAATGGTGATAGAATACCTGAAGATGCCCTGAGAGAAGATGATCCTGAGTAGGTAAAACTGTTTATATAGTACTGGCTCATAATTTGTTTCAACTGATTGTCTACAAGGTTTCAATAGTTAAAATTTTATATCCATCCATGAAGATCCATCAAACACCTTCAGTTGATATCATAAATTACAATTAAGTAAAATTAAATAGTGTTTGCTCGTTTTTCAGATACTTCTTCGTGGGACAAATGCTTTTTTAATGATTCTACTTTTTGTCGATGGATTTGTTGTGACATCTTTAGTAGATTTACCAATAGTACGTTATTCAAAATATACTATTTTTTATTACATTATGATCATATTGTTTTTAAAATTCTAAATTCTATTGATCCCCCTTTCGCAGGTATCGGCAGTGTGTCAAGTGAGAAGAGCCAAATTATGATGGAAATATGATAATAAAGTAGTGTAAATTGATTGCATTTGAAACAAAAATATAATGATATTCTTGTAATTTTCAATTTTTTCAGAAAGCCATCATCAATATGGTGCTTTTTAGTGTTCGTTTTACAATGGAAACGTCTATGGAATCACTTATGTGTGAATTGATCAAATCGGAAATCTCGAGAACAAAAAAAATTGTCAACAAAGCCATTTTGAAAATTTTTCGAAGTAAGTCATGTGATTTTGTTTTATTTTCGTCTATAGAATAAGATTCTTTCGAACTGAAAAGCTTCTACATCCAGCTAGATTTTATATAAGAATAATTTGCTATTTATACGAGTAATCTTTGTTTATTATAACAGTAGGGAGTGCAAATACGTACATATATCGCGATCAAAAATGCTTGCAATGAAATGAAATTATTGGTTATAATATAAGTGGAAATGCCTTAACTCTTCGCAATCATAAAAGATAAAACATGAGAATTTGAGAGAAAACATCTGTTAATATATAAGACTGTTTTAGTATTTACGCTCATCATTTTGTATAAATAGTTTATGTGCTAAAATTACGTTCTTCAACTCTTGAGACATATCTACAATTAACACTTTAACATTTATTTATTGAATTGGCACTTGTTAGAACACCATTATGAGATGGTGAAAAAATAACAGAAACTGTTGTAGAATTCAAATACATTGAATTTTTCACCGTGTTATATTGGAGTTTTACCAAGTAAATGTCAACTAAATCAATCGACTCAGGGTGGATAATGAAATTTCAATATCAAACTTTAAATATAGGAACTTTGTACATTTCCAAGTTTTTTGTTACTAAAGTATATGCAATCTATCATATGTATACGATAGACCTGGCAGAATAAATAGCTTGTATCGGTTATATACAAGACGAATTAAACAGGAAAAAAAATCCTAAAAAAAAGTTAAATATGCATCTGAAATAATTTAAGTACAATATTTTCCATATTTTCCTCTCTAATTCCTTTTTTACTTAGGTAAATAATTAATTGCATTTTTTTCTCCGTGTTACCTTCAGTCGATATAGTGAATCATATAGAAAAGATGTAACAAAAACAATTTGTTATTTTTGTTTTTTAAAATTATCACATTTTTAACCATAGATTGCATGTCTCATAGTTTTTTGTATATTTATAAAGATTTTTAATTTTCAATGAAAATGATATTTAATATTGTGTTTTCGTTTCAGACTCAAAGCAGTTGTCGGATATTATTATTTTTTCAAATATTATTATGCATCCAAAAGTTGAAATAACGGCATGTAATTTTTACAATATTAATTATAGACTAATTTTCTCAATGATAAGCGGAATCGTCTCTTATACGGTTATAATAATTCAACTCAACTATTTCCCTGTTTCTTAAAAAAACCAAATGAATAATACTACCGTTACTCAACTTTAATATTTTTTTAATGATCAAAATACTTTTCCGCTCTCAACGTGCTGTACGAAATATTACACTCATATTCTTATTAGTAAGATTTTTATATCAGTCAACAAATTGAAAAAAAGATTTTTCATCTGATATCTCACCGAAATCAGTAAGACAAATGTTGTAATAATATTCTTATATCAAATTAGTACTAGTGAAGACTTTTCAATAAAACCTATTTGACTTTGGAACGGAAATAAGATATTTTGAATGATTTGACTCAAGATTTATATTTTTCGTGTTTTATTTTATGTACTAACGATGTAAACGGTTAATTCATTCAATGTCAGTGCATGCGTGTAATGTGTGAAAGACTTTTCAATCATATTAGATTTTGAAAACTAAGTCAAGGCGTGTAAATTTTGGAATATATTCAATGATTAAATCACTTTTGAGGTGTTAACTGTCATTTTTTATGAAAAGGCATGATATTATAAATAATAAAAACACATTTTTAGTATTTATTTCTTTATTCAGATAGATAAACAGATAATTAATATTAAAATATATACTATTTTAAGTTTGAATTTATGTATCACTGTGTTGTTTGTATCGTCATTTTATGATTATTATTTAAATTTGACAACCGTTTTTCATCTCACGCTATCTCTCAACGGAGCAACTAAGTTTTTATTGTAATCACTAATAAAGATATAATATTAATTTATATAAAACTTCTACTGTAATATAACCATAATATAAAACCGCTGTTTTTATAGAAAATATAATATGTTTGTGTTGTTCTTTTTGAATTGATTTTTTACCTCAATAAATATTCACATAAGTGGCACTTATGTTGTAATCAAGATTAATTGATTGAAATATTATGGAAAATAAAACTAAACCATTTATTATTACTGTTAAGTATAACCCATAAAATGAATATTCAATTGAACAACAAAAATCATTGGCGTACAATTGAAAAGGGACAAAAAAGATGAATTCATTTTTCTTAGGTTAAGGTTGCATATATTTGAAACATTTGTTTTCTTTAATGCTTACGGTGAAGAATTTAAGTCATTGTGTAATGAAAATATTTTTTTATAAGCATTAATCACATCACGTTACGACCACGGAAAGTACACGAATTCCTCGTCATTCGATATATGTATATCGGTCATATTATTTTGAATAGTTATTGTGCATAAAACATGCAATTATCATATTCTCAATATTAAACATACTGTCAAAATCATCTACAATGATGCAATAAAGCCATCAAAGAAATGTTATTTTATGGTTTGCACCTAACATTGAATGATTACAAATCACGTTACAATGGTATGGAAGACAATCAATGCAAATATTCATATATGTTTTTCTAAGAATAAAATAATAGTAAAAAAATATTATTTTATTGACAGAAGTATAGAATTAATGAGTGCTTCCCAAGTTTCACGATGTCACGGTTTTCTTAGTTTGAAAAAATAACCCACAGAACCTGAAAAAAAATCACCCAGTTTGGTAAGCACTGCTTTGAAAAAAATCATAATTTTTTTACGAATATTTTTAATCATGTATGTCGATATTAATAAAACCTTACAAATTTATCGGTGTTGCTTGAATCTGTACAGTGTCTGCGAGTAACATATTATACTTCGGACGCATTTATCCAACTTGAATGTGTTAATTAATTTCATTCTACATAATCATTGTATGTTTTCAATGTTGTTAATATCGGCTGTAATATTAAACCTTAAAAGAAATCATTTCTTTAAATCATCTCGTTTTGTCAACGCCCAAAATAATATTCATTTTGATTGTATTGACAGAACATGTTTGATCGTTACTCAATCGCCTCCGTATCATTACTATGCATAAGATGTATAAAACGGGATATGAATGATACGAGAAAAAACAGTACAAAAATTTTAACAATCAAAATTCGACACATGACACTTTTCAATGTTGAACAAAATATTAATGGCTAAGGGCCAAACCAACTAATACAACAAAATTGTATGATGCCTCTTTCTTAGCCAAAATATTTTTTATATATTTTATGTAAATATTACTATTGCTTCTACTTATCATTTTTCCGGCAAAACAATTTCCGTAACTTTTTTTGGCGCACTAGTCAATTTTACAGGAAAATTGAGTCGAGTGAATCATATTTTATTGTCTAGATATGTAAAAGATATTTTTTATTCAGTTTGAATAAGAATATATTTGGTTGATGAATTACAAAATAACAAAAAATCCATATGATTATTTTAACATATTTGCTGTAAAGACTGGATTGGATTTTAACTATGCATATATATTCCAAATGGAAGAATTTAATGTGAAGAATTTTGCTAAGATATTTTTTTGGTATATATCAGTGGTTCTCACGTGAAATTTCACTGTGGCCGCATTATAAACACCAGTTGTCCTATGGAAATTTTGAAATAGTGCATTACACTGAATGATCTTTCACATTAAACGGTTGTAGGTAAAATCGACAAAATTTAAAGAGCAATTGTTGTTAATTCCTTATATTGACTTGATTCATGTTCAATGTATAACTTCGATCAAAATTTTTGAACAGTTTTATTATTAATTATTAAAACATATTTTTTAAATATCAATATTTACTATAAAACTGTTAGTGGCCGTAGCAAAATCCTCTGGTGGCCGCACATGAGAACCACTGGTTTATATCCATGTGACATATGGCCAAATAGCCTTCTTATGACGGCATTAATAGATTTTTTTAACCACATCTGAAACAGAATTGATTTACAATAATTTTACATAAAAATATCTAAGCTTTAAGTATTTTTTTATATTATAAAATAAAAACACTATACCAAAAAAATATTAAATAATTTTATATTAGACCCTTTGCTATTCTGTGGCACTGAAAATTAACACAACATTTTAGTGTTCCGTTTACTATAAAACGAAATCTTCAGTAAAACGGGTGCGCTGTTTTGTGATTTAATTCAAAAGAGATAATTGAACAGAAATATATTATCTTACCGCTTAAAAAATGGTAAGTGATAGCGAAGTTGAATTGGAATCATTCAACGATGAGAGCTTTTCAAAATCACCCGAAAGTAAAACCATACACAAAAAATACAACATTTTTTGGGCTATGAGACCAGTTTTTATGTTATCAATATATTTTGTTTTAACATCAGTATATAATGAAAGTTCGAAAATTAAAATATCATCATTTAGGAACAAAATATCCTGCTGTGTAGCTCATTTGTTAGTTTTAGTCTTACAGTCAGTGAAAATGTTTATAGACGGTATTTTTTTTCATATACCAAATATGATTCGTTGTGTGGTTTACATAAACTATTTTATTATTTGTATTACTTATGTTCTTATGAACTCCAAACTCCAAAAACATTTTTTGCTGTATATAAACGAAGTAGATGACTTACTGCTAATCAACAAAAAAGAATTGAATATCTATACGAGAAAAAATATTCGAAACGCTTTATTGGTTTTTTTCACGATGGATATTGTATACATCGGGCTTAATTTACCTGTATCGTTTTTTGAATTTAACATTGCTTTATTTTTCATTGTATATTTGTACCGATTATTACAAACTCTATTTTTGGCAAAGCTTTTCGTAGTACTTATCAGAATCAAGCTTATGGAGTTTCAATTGCTCCGTGTGTTTTCTATTAAACATTATCATAAAGATGAAAATAAAAACGTTGATTGGGTTTACAATGATTTACAAAATATATTCATAAATAAAGAATATTATATGAAGATTGCACTGGAAAAAGAGGAAATGTGGAAAAACGTGAAAATAAATAACATACATCGGTTTACAATTATTATGGATAAACTATTCGACTGCATTGAATTCGTCAACGTTATCGATGGAATATCGGCAAGTATTTTCATATATTTTTAGTTAATATTTCATACAAAAAGGTCTCTCACAGGACATCTCCACACAACTGAAACTTTATTTAAAATATCTTTTTTAATATCGGTGATAAAAATAAAAGCTGATTACACGTATTGCTGACGTAAAAAATATTAGATGGCGATTTTTCTAGCAAATAAACACCTTTTTTCTCTAAATAGAAACACATTTTTACTGGAATACAGCAAATCTCACCATTGTCTCACCGGCTGTTTTTCCGGTCATAATCTTTCAGCCCATTCACTGCCCTCATTTTTTCGCAAAAAATGGACAGAATTAAATAACCCTTGAAAGGATGTTTTCAATTTTAACATTCGGCGTAAAATCGTAAAAGAATTAATAATTTGTCTCATTTATTCTAATATGACTTTTGTTTTGCGAATACTTTAATGAGATGTTGATTGATAGTAATTATGTTATATAATATATTATAAACAAAATTACACAAACTGAAATCGGAAATCCAAAATATAACAAAAATCAGTTGATAAAGCTTCAAACTGGTTCTGATCCTATAAATATAAAATTGTACGATAAATTGCGTTTTATTGTTTATATAAATTGTAAAAAATATTGCATTTCTTTGTGGTATTGACTGAAGGTTCTTGAGGGGACTTTAATATCAAAGCGTCAATAATTTTAATTTGATAATGCGTTTTGATCAAAAGTGACTGTTGACACATTAAAAGTGAAATGAAAAGCCTAACTTTATCATATTTAAGCATAATCATTATGTTCATTCTATCTTAGTTAAAGAGAGCTAAAAAATAACTCAAATAAATGTTTATGTTTTGATTATCGACACCGTTACATACACATAAGAAAAAAAATAATATGCAAGCAGTAATTAATTAAATATTTCCTTAAATCGCTATTATTAATTTTTATCTCGAAGTAAACGAATAACCAATATAGCTCATACTTTTGTAGTAATTTGTAAAAGTTTTTATATTTTTTATAAATTTTATTGAATTTCAATTTTCAGATTCTTTTGAGAAATTTATCAGCACATTTAGTAGCATTGTATTGCTTGAGCCAAATCATGACCAGGAAATGGAATTCGGTATAAATATTTACATTTATTATAAAAAAAATATTTAAATAAGAATTTTATTTTTGATATTTTTAATATTTTTATTTTTAACGCATTGGCTGATTACATTGTGCTGATACTAAATAATATATGATTGCTAACAATGTAAAAGCATTCATAGATATGCTATTTTTGTGTTAAAATATACTCGAATTTTTTCGAAAAAGTTTTAGTTTCTTAAATATTTGGTATTAGAGCATCTTGGGTTAACAAGAAAAGGGCAAACGCTTTAATAGATTGATCTTAATAAAAATCGAATGTTGAAAATCAAAATGAAAGTATTGTATTTTTTACTCAAACATGTCCAGCACAAAAAGTTCTCAATTCTAGTATCATGCTTTCAGTAAAACTGGTATATCAAAATCTGATTCATGTTTTATATTAAAGATTCATTGTGATATTATTTTATTAATGAGCAAAACCTGCCCTCATCGTAATAGTATAAAATCTGGAAAACAAAACTACACATAGTATGTGTATTATTATTTAAATTCAAAGCCTTACCACCATAAAATGACAGTCAAAGCACAATCAAGTCATAATTTTTATGGAATGAAACCAATACGAAAGTATTTATATATATATATTATTTAAGATTTTAGCTTTCTCTAAGGGAATTTTCATTTTTCGTTTTTTATTTGGATTTTTTGTGGAATGCTTTGTATGTGAATTGGTACAAAATGAATTGATGGATATTCAAATTATTATAAGCAAAGCCATTGTCTCCATCGAACAAGGTAAGAATGTAGAAATTTTATTTTTTTTGTCAAAATAACATAACTTTTGACTTGTATAATAATCGGAATATTTTTTTCAGATAACAAGATAAAATTAGACATCTACGTGCTTTTAAATATGATAGCAAATTACAGAGTAGAAATAGCAGCTTTTAATTTTTTTCCCGTAAATTATTCTACTTTAAAAACGTTCTTGATGCTTGATGTTTTTTTTGCTATTATCTGCAGTCATTTTAAATAATACACTGAAATTTTAATCCAATATAAAGTATACATATGAATGAAATTTAAGACTTCTGATCTATATTTTATAATACACAATCATGTTCCATACATTTTTCTTCCCTTAAATACTTAATTTAAACCATATATTATATATTAAAAAAAGCATTAAATTGCTTAAAGCATTTATATAGATAAGCAAACTATTTTTATGCTATTGCATTATGTATGTCAATGCCTTGAACCTTTTCCATCATTCTTGCATTACTTTAATCATTTTATACAGTGTTTTTTATAATAATAATATTTATCGTTGACATGTTGTTAAAATGAAAGTGTTGTTAAAATTTGTATTTAAAATGTCAATTATCGAGCAAAAAGCATAAGTGAAGAAAAAAACATATTTTGGGCTCTTTAACAGCTGCTTATGGTCACAAAATTCCTTGGATTTCATTTGGTTTGTTTTGAAAGTAATAGATACACTATGAAGGCTTTGACACCGAAATACAAATTCAAAGCTTGTTTAGTATCAATAATCGTTTTAGTTATTCGATTATTTTGCCTTTTAAAATTCGACGAAACGAAACATACTTTGTCTTTTAGCCACGAATTTTTTATTCTATTTGCGTTTACATTTTTTTGGGAAAATTTTACAATTTTTCAAAAATTTGAAACAAAACTTAGCCTTTTTAAAAGTATTCACAAAAAAGATAAAATTTTTGGTGTAAAACAAAGCGATGAATATATATATCTTAGAAGGAAAATAGTTCAGCAACGTGCATTAATCATTTGTTATTTAACAATTCATTTTTCTGTGGATAACGTGGCTCATTGGGAAACGGATAAACATTTTTTGTCGTTTTGGTTGTGTGTTCTACCAATTTATGCTGTATCATATTTTCTTTCGCTTTCGATATCAATCGCTACCAAAAGATATTCGACATTGAATGATCAATTGGAAAATATTTGTTCTTCTTCTAATTCTTTTGATCCGGACGATTTTATTTGGTTTCATTATGCTCCTAGAAACAAATTGAAATTAAAAAACGATGACTGTTCTTCAAATTGCACTCAAACCGACAAAATAAACAAGTTGAATAATTTGAGTAAGTTAATGAAACCGTACGAAAAAATTTACTGCGCTATACACGGTATGAACGATACTTTTGGATTGACTGTAAGTTTTAGTTAATATTTTAATTTTATACCATTATTTTATGTCAGTGATCGCCAAACAGTCGCTCGCGAGCTACCGGTAGCTCGCCGATGCTTTTTCGGTAGCTCGCGTAGAATATTTTTATAGTATTTATAAATTTGCCTATAAAATTTTATTATTGAACTCCGAAAATAAAAAAAATGAATCGAACTTAATTTCAACGACATGTTTAAAAAGTTGCCGTTGTAATATTACTTTTTTTTTGGCAATACAATTTGTGCGTACAATGAAGTAAAATAGAAAAGCAGTCAGAGATGTATTACGATTGATGCGAACTGCACCATATAATTTGTCTCTCTCTCGCTCATTTATATCACCGCTTAGGTGAGAGTGTCAGTATTGTTTTGTTTATAAATAAATCTGACGTTCTGATTTATAGTAATAGAATAATATTGTGTGTGGTACGATAAAGAACGATGACAAAAAATTATAAAGAAAGAAGATGTACAGGTAGCTCACCAGAAAATTTCAATTCCTGATAGTAGCTCATAACCTTATTAAGTTTGGAGATCATTGTGTTATGTTATATCTTTCAAATATATCTGGCATATATACAATATATTTGCTTAAAATATATTTGACAAAAGCTCATTTTAATAATCCCTTCACAAATTTTTAATGTCTTATTTGTACTGTAATATTTTTTTAATATCATGACAGATTCTTTTACAAAATGGCATGTCTGTAGTCGATGTTTTTTTTACTGCTAATGGTTGGATTCACTTGTGGAAAATTAATGAAATCTTAATGATTTAATGATGATTGATTTTGAACATAATCTGCAGTTTGTAAGAAATCAAAATTTCAAAAAATATATAATTGTTAAATAACTTGACGCCATACACGACGAAATCACGAGTTTTTTTATACTAAATTTGACTGATCCATCAAAAACTCCATAACTTGCATCATGGCATATTTGTTTATATAATACAATATAAAATAAAAACAATCTTTCCTACTGAGTGCATAAATAGTTCTAGTAAATGCCTTGCTTTTTTAATAATCATCTTTACTTGAAGTTTATCTTCAGATTTTTATGAACATTAATTATACTTTGAAAAATGCGGGAAAGTTATAATCGAATCATAAGATAGTTTTACTTTACCCTATCTTTCTTAACTCATGACCAATATCCAAATCGGTTGTGTGTGAAATATTGCTTAAAAATTTAAGATCATAAATAATTTCTTTAGACATTTAAAAAATCAATGCACAGCTGAATCGAATAAACGATTTTCAATAAAAAAAATTTTGTCAAATCAATCGCTTCATCGTATAATATATCCTTGACGTGAGATAAGTTCGTTAAATTATCAAACTAAATAATTTTACGTACACTAATAAATTAATTGAAATATAAATTAACTAAAACTCACCAATTTAAGAATCTGTGTATTTTTGTAAATCGTTTGAAATATAAATTCACTAAAACCCATCTAACTTATGATTTATCCTAATATTTTTAAATAACAATTGATTACTGTAAATATCTCTTATTACAAAATATTATATTATTTAATAGTTTTAACATTATATTTTCAAAATTAATCGTTGTATTTATTGAATCGGATTTTTCATTAATCTATCGAGTGGCAGAAATTTTTTAACTAATTTGTATATGGAGGGAGAAGTTTTTTTTAGCCTAAATAATGTTCTAAGACGGTTAAAAGTGTTCTAAAATATTCCCTGGATGACAGTAACATACACGTTTTTGAAATATGAAAATTTTAAAAAATCACGATCAAACGTTCATATACGTGCATGCCTCTTTTCACAAAATTTTCACCCACGTAGTGATACGTGTATGCCACTCCACATGTTAAAATTAATTCAGATATCGACTTAAGTCATGGATTTAGTGCTTATATTTTTTTGTAATTCTTCCATAGACCATGGATTTACATATCTTAAAATACCTAAAAGTGATACCTGGGTCGATTTCCAAAAAAATTTGGCATACAAATAAATAAATAATAAATGTTTGCAGTCGATACCATAAAAAAATTACTGTGGATTCATACAATCACCTGTATACTATGACTAGAGAAATTTATTTCTAAATTTATATTTTCTAAATAAAGCCTTTTAATCAGATCTAAACTAATTATATTAATTGATTATTTTAGATTAAAAAAAATTGATTCGGCGTTGTGGCAATTCAACCATTTTTTCTTCTGGATATTTGAAGCAATTTTGTGCCAAAAGTTCCAAAATGAATGCAAACGCACTCAGATAATTGTCAACAAAGCTGTCACGTACTGTAATGGTAATTGTATGATATCGTACAACGCAGAGTAATGCGCAAATAATTTTAATATTTAAAAAATCGTTTAAGATGAAAATGGAATTAAATAAAAAAAAAACATATTTTTATAATATTTATCGAGGTGAAAATAGCACGGTGAAAAAATAGCTATGTATTTCAGCCCTACAAGTTTTTAAGGTATATATGTAGATGATAACAATTTCGGCATATACTATCATCAGAACTTTGTCAGAGTTATGATGCTTAGACTCTCATCAGAGTTAAAACACAATTGCAATTTTTCACCGTCTTTTAATGAAGTTCTACCAAGTAAATTTTAAAAATATTAATTGGATTGGCATTCACTCGGTAGAGCTCCATTATTACACATTAAAAAATAGCAATATATTTTAGTTCCACAAAATCCAAAAAAAAAAGATATATAATTGATAGTTATTTGGGCTTCCATCTTCATCAGAACAATGTTGAAACCTATTTTTACCTATCTATACAAAGCTGTGTAGAAAAGGTACACAATATATAAGTGCGAGTTGATCGGAGTTTTTCTTTTACATCAATTTAAATTAATTTATTTTCTTCAGATTCCAGGTTACGAAAGCACTTCGTGATTTTTCAAAATATTCTGCGCTGTCAAAAACTTGTCATTACAAGCTATAATTTTTTTGTAGTGGACCACACGCACATAACAAATATATTCGCATTTCTTTTGTCAGCCATTTTGATTGTACTTCAAATTGAAATGCCGTAGGAAACTAACTTTCAATGAATACACAAAGCAATCGCAGTACAAGTAATTATTTGAACAAAGCAGTATACATGATGTAAAAGTGTTGTTTTAATAACATAATAAATTTTCCCATCACACTTTGTATAAGCTTCATTTGAAATATATATGTAGATATGTTAATGATGTTTTGGTAGTTATCGTACAAAAAAATATTAAATTAGACAACGTATTTGTATTGTCATAAGAAATTATAACTTTTCTTTAAGACAATACTTCCAATCTTTTCTACGTCTTATTTATATATACTTAATACTTTGATTGTTTTTTTGTTATTTAATATTGTAATTTTTCTGCTTTTTTGTTGAAATATCAAAATACTTGATTTGCTGTAGTAACAGTAATTACAGTAAATACATTCTATTCAATTTATGTATGTTTTATGTAAATTACTGGGTGCCTAAAAAAATTTGGCTATTATTCGTTTTTACGAGACTATTTTTCCGATGCACTATCATTAAAATACACTCTTTTGCAGTGAATATTACAAGTTACAATTTTTTTATACGAATTAATAAGTCACATAATATTTTTTAGAGAGCAAATTTATTATACCATTAAATGAAATTGCTGCATTAAATTAAATGAACAAACGCAAATAGCGTTTAATTATACTACTTTATATATATAAAAAAAACAATTGAATCACTCTGATGGACTAAAGAGCTTCTTTGTATCGATTGATAATATTAAAATTAATTTCTTTTTCAGTTTTTTTTTCAATTTCAATTCAGGTGATAATGCTCGCGATGAGCGAAATCGGTCATGATCATAAAATATATTGTTGACATAAGTACTAAAATGTGTTTTTTTATTTAAAACATTAAATTAATGATATAATATAAATGGAAATTAAAACTAGGTTAGTGTACCGTTAAAACTAAATTATATTTATTCATTCCTTAGAAATAGCAAAGACAATTCCAATAAAGTATGCATACACACATGAAATTTTTATTATTTGTCTGTTGTATAAGCGATACAAACTGTTTACTGAATCTATTGCACCCGTATATTATAATTCATGAATATGTCGAAAAGGAATCCCAAGTCGTCTGGACTAAGAATGTGAAAGTGTACGTAGATTGTATAATTCAAGCTGAAAGTTATATATTTAATGAATTTCCATCAAATTATGACGGTTAAAACATTCAAATTACTTTTGTAACTAAAATTGATCGCAAAGTGGTTCAAAAAATCATTCAATTTAAACGTAGTACATCATTATTATACGACTAGTTCTTTTGCTCATTTAATATGGCACAACCCATTAGCCGTGTAATTCATGTCAACTATTAAAAAATTGCATTCGATCAATCAATTGATTAAATATAATTCATAATAATGAATGAAAAATTATTGATTGAATCGGAATTTACAGGCGTAAAGTATAAGTTGGAAGTCCTACCTACACGCGTTATGCAGAATAGTTTATCAGATATGTTACTTATTATAAATAGATGTATTTTGGTGGCAGCAACCCCAAATTCAAAAAAGTAAATGTCACTAGGTTAATGCAATATGTTCGTAGTTATCTTACTAAGTACTAATAAAACAACAACATTTAGTCAAAATTCTATTTTATTCTTCAACATAGTTTCTTCAAAAATGATTGACAATGATGAAAATGATGACATTTATTTTAACGCTTCTCTAATATGAATATACCATCTGATTTATTATCCTTAAGTTGTCAGCTTTATCACACAATATTACTTTACGTTCTTCTAAAACAGTTTTGCACACTTTTCTATGCTTTGAAATAACTCTGAATTTAGGTGACCAGAGCGTTTAGCAACATAGGTGTTCGACAGAGCTTCAAATCAGCAAATCACTTCTTCATCATTTATCTCTAGCCCAAATACAACTTGTCAAGCAACTTCTTCGCTTGAACAGTATTTGTTCACATTATAAAGCAATACTTTGTTAACACATTAAGTTCAGACTCGCTCGCTCGGGAGCACCGCGTGCCGTGTTCTCTTGGTTGGCTATGGGAAGTAAAACCCAGACAGGAAACCGAACACCAACTCGCGTGGGCAGCGTGGTGTTGCTATGTCCAAACAACCCCCCTGGAAAAAAAAGCAGGAGGAGGCCTTCATCCAGCAGTGGATCGACCCCGGCTGATGATGATGATGATATAAACAAATGGTTGAAACATCATGAATTTCGGGCATGTATAGTTTGAAAGTTGATATATTGTAATAATCATATAGTTTTTCAATAGTAACAACATCTTTATATCATCCTACGAACCTATTGGCTGATGTTTTGTTTTGACAACAGTGCTTATTTGAATCATTAATTGTGTAATTCATTACAATGTTGGATAATTACTTTGTGCCATTAGATAAGTAAATCGAGTCAGAACTAATGAATGATATTTTCTATTCTGCACAACAATTGAAATCACTCTATCAAGCAAAAGGCGTTCGAAATTTTTTCTGCATCTAACACTGAAGCGATGGTGAGTCAACAAATTTTAAGAAAACCGCGAATTATTTCATCGAAGCAATATCGAGAAACCTACAACGTATTTTGGGCGTTAAAACACGTTGTGAATATTTGTAACTTTTTTATTTATCCTTCCGTTGAATATGATGGAAATGTAATCACAAGCACGAGTATGAGAAAAAAAATAATTTAAATGATTTTAACTTTGGTTGGATATTTTTATGAAATTCATAGAATATTGTACAATAATAATGATGGCTTAAAGTTTATCATCGCTACTATGTTCATTTTCAACAATGCTGTCATTGTTCTTTTAACAAATATAATATTCAATTCTAACACGATAAAAATATTCTTGGAGACCATCAACAATATCGATTCTTTGCTTTTTTTAAACAAAAAAAGTTTATACGTATCGTTTAAAAAGTGGATTAGTTTTTTTGGTTTAATGTTAATTTTGTTTGAAATGATACACGTGGCAATTCATAACTTTGTGTTTTTTGGACAATATCAAAATAATTTTACGATTTGGCCTATGTTCCATCTCTTGCACATGACCTTGTATACATTATCAATAAAGTTAACATTGGTGATTCGCAGACTGCAAATATTTAATTACCAAGTCTCTCAGATTTATCAAGAAACGAAGATGAATTTGTGAATAGTAATTTCGAGATATTTATGAGTTGCGGTGTGTTTAAAAAATACGCGTTAGAAAGAAAACACTTGTGGGAAAGTAAACACGATAATTTTCAACGACTGATGAAAATTTACAATAGCATCTCTGAATCCCTTGACATGATAAATGGAATAGACGGAATATCGGTGAGTAAATATTAGTAAACTATAATATTTTTTTATGTCAGCAATAAAAAACGATTAGTAAACTGTTCTGTCTAAGATTATGTGAAACATCAATGTTCAACAATATTATTTAATGCAAAACATTCTTTAATCTAACGTATATTGTTCCTAACAGATTTTAGTGCGAGGATCAATTTCTTTCGTAATAATTTTGCTTGTTATTCACGGATTTATCTTGATAGGTTTACAAAATTCATTAACAGTAACTAGATATATTTATATAATGAATATTGATATTTATAGGTGTATTCCTTTAAAATATACGATTTAACAATTGCTAACTATTTAATTTTTAATTTATAATATCGACTGAAGGTGCTTGATGGAAGTTCAACATTAAATTTTTTGAAACTTTGTACGATTCAATGATTAAAAAGGGTTTGATGTCAATTTTTCTGACCATACATATGTTTTACAGGAAATATTGCTGGATATGTCATTGTTTCCTGTACACTTCGCCCTCGACATAATAACCGAATCAACTTTGTGTGAACTAATATCAAATGAAATGAAAAACACACAAAAAATTATAAGCAAAGCGATTGTCAACAATCATAATGGTAACATTTTTTTAAATTTTTAGTAACTACTAAATTTCAATCGATCACTCGATATAAACATATGCTTGATTTACCATGTGCATAGTTTTATCTTGTATCTATTGTATATGTATATAAATGAATGTCTGTCTGTCTGTCCTTTATAAACTCTTACACCATTAATCCAATTGCGATAAAGCTTTGTGGAATTACTGCTTAGACTACCGGGCAAAAGATTGGATACTCAGAATTTGATTTGATTACAAAAATTAATTGAATATTTACGAAAAACATGTTTTTATACAAGACTATTGTAAAACAGAATGGCCATTTATGACACACTGTATCCATAGCAACGCTGTCACATGCACTCGCCTGTAGGTACTGAATATTTTGAAACAAAATTCGATTTTCGAATAAATTATTTCAATGTTTGAATTTTTACCGACTTCTTTTTTTTCTTGGAATTTTAATTTTATGTCGCATGACACGTTCTGTCAATGGAAATAAAATATTACGTATAAATCGTGTGTGATATAGAAAGAGTTAATTTTAGAATTCCTATAATAGTATTATATCAATCATTTTTTTTTATTTTTCACAAGAGAATTTCAAAACGTAACATTCACTGTAAAATCAATTATCCCATCCAAACGAAAAGCAATAGGTCTGAGTACAACTCAAGCACGAAAGAAAAGGGCATCTTGAAACAGTCGAGCAACGGAGAGCAAGATTGGAAACAGATCGAGTACACACTGCTTAAACCCGTTCATCTGAAACAGATAAGCAAAGGGAAGCAAGATTGAAAACAGATCGAATACACACTGCCCAAACCCGTTCATCTGAAACAGATAAGCAAAAGGAAGCAAGATTGGAAACAGATCGAGTACGCGTAGATCGTACCAGAGGCACTCTGCATGCTGATTTAAACCAAAGTGCTTTCCATTACGATCCTAATTATGACTACAGTCTGCACCCAAGTGTTGTTATTGGCAAAATGGACAAATTATGCGTGTATTGTAGTGCCTTTGAATTTAATAATGAAGCACTAGGAATGTGCTGCGCGAGTGGAAAAGTGAAAATGTCAGAATTACATTCACCGCCCGAACCATTTTTAACGTTGGTATCGGGTGATACAAGTGAATCAAAACATTTCTTGACAAACATACGAAAGTACAATTCAAGTTTCCAAACGACATCTTTTGGTGCAACCAATATCGTGCGCGAAAATTACATGCCAACATTTAAAGTGCAAGGACAAATTTATCATCGCGCAGGATCATTACTACCACTGCCGAACGCAAATCATAATTTTCTTCAAATTTATTTCATGGGAAACACTGACAAACAAATTAGCCAACGTTGTCAATTCAATACGGGTACTAAACGAGAAATAATCGCTCAATTACAAACTTTATTTGATCAGAACAACAAATTAATAAAATTATTCAGAACTGCTCTCGAACAAATGCCATCTGATGATTACAAAGTTGTAATTAGAGCTGACAAACTACCTGTCAGTCAACACGAAAGACAGCACAATGCACCAACAATTGATGAAGTTGCGATCGTTATAGTTGGTGAAGAATTTAACTCACATGATATCATTCTTCATCGTAGAAATGGTCATGTTCAGCGAGTTTCAGAAACGCATCGATCGTACGATGGATATTGCAATATCCAATTTTATTTTGGCAAGGAGAAGACGGATACCATTTCAACATCCCGTTGAGAAATTCACAAACAGATGAGGAAACGAATAAGAAAGTCAGTGCCATGAATTACTATTCATATCGATTGATGATTCGTGAAAACGCTGAAAATCATATTTTAAAATGTCGACATTTGTTCCATCAATACATTGTCGATATGTACGCGAAAATAGAAACTGAACGACTCCTCTACATTCGCTTAAATCAAACCAAGTTGCGTTCCGAAGAATATATTCATTTACGCGATGCAGTTGTTAATGTGAATCCCAATGATTTGGGGAAAACGGTCATACTCCCGGCCACATTTACAGGAAGTCCACGTCACATGCATGAATACGCACAACATGCAATGACGTATGTTCGGGCATATGGCCATCCAGATTTTTTTATTACATTTACCTGTAATCCAATGTGGGAAGATATAACACAACTTTTGTTACCCGGACAATCATCATCAGATCGTCATGATATTTGCGCACGGGTGTTTAAACAAAAACTAAAATCTTTAATGGATTTCATTGTCAAGCGTCATGTTTTTGGAGAGACACGCTGTTGGATGTATTCAATTGAATGGCAAAAAAGAAGATTACCACACGCTCATATTTTGATTTGGTTGATCGAAAAAGTCACTCCTGATAAAATTGATCAAGTCATCTCAGCAGAAATACCAGGCACAGGTAAAACCTTCCTCATTTCACTCATTTTGGCAGCCACACGATCACGAAAGAACATTGCACTAGCAATCGCATCATCTGGAATTGCAGCAACTCTTTTGGATGGTGGCCGAACAGCGCATTCAGCACTGAAACTGCCATTGAATATGCAAATAATTGAGACACCAACATGCAATATCAACAATAATTATTAAATGGGCAAACTACTCACATCATGTAAAATCATTGTATGGGACGAATGTACTATGACACACAAAAATCATTGGAAGCACTTCATCGCACACTAAAAGATTTGAGAGGAAATGAACAACTTTTTGGTGGCGCACTCCTTTTATTGTCTGGTGATTTTCGACAAACTCTACCTGTTATATCACGTTCAACAGTAGCCGATGAACTTAATGCATGTCTCAAATCATCCGTTTTATGGCGATACGTACATAAATTCACTTTGAAGACCAATATGCGTGTACAACTACAACATGATACATCCGCTGAACGTTTCGCAAAGCAATTGATGGATATGGTATATGGGAAAATGGAAATAGAGGAATCCACAAAATGTATCACATTACTAGCAAATTTCTGTAAAATAACCGCAACCATAGACGAATTTATTCACAAAGTTTTTCCAAATATTGCACACAATCATAAAAGTCATCAATGGCTCAGTGCACATGCTATATTAGCAGTCAAAAACAAGGATGTCAATGCAATCAACATCAGCATACTAAATGAAATACCAGGAGAAGCGACAACGTATAAGTCAATCGATATTATAATTAATCAAGACGAAGTCGTCAATTATCCAACAGAATTTTTGAATTCACTTGATTTGCCAGGCATACCGCCGCATGTTTTAACATTGAAAATTGGCTTGCCTTCTTCTCCAAAAAATAAATCCACCACAACTTTGTAACGGTACCAGGCTTTCAGTAAGAAAAATGATGAACAATATTATTGAAGCTACAATTTTAAACGGGAATTTCAAAGGAGAAGATGTCCTGTTGCCACGCATCCCAATGATTCCGACAGATATGCCATTTGAATTTAAACGTCTGCAATTTCCAGTGCGAGTCGCCTTTGCAATGACCATCAATAAGGCACAAGGACAGTCGTTACAAGTGTGTGGACTAAATTTAGAAAATCCATGCTTCTCACATGGACAACTGTACGTGGCCTCCTCACGCGTTGGAAAACCTTCTGATTTATTTGTGTACGCACCAAATAGAAAAACAAAAAACATTGTGCATCCAAAAGCACTCCAATAAATAAAAACACATACGGCCACCACTGTCAAATTTAGGTAAGAAAAACATAACTTAAGCTTATCGCTTCTAATTGGCTCCGACCTTGCCTCAAGTCCGACTTATCCAATCGAAAGGCGAGAGGCTCCCGACGTGGCGCTTCCATAAAGTCGCGGTTTCTTTTTTGAGTGGCATTGCAATGCATGCCAGGTACACGCTAGTTTATTATATCATATATTGTATACTCTTAAATCTCATTAATTCAAACTTTAATCTGCAAATTTGAATACAAAGCCATTTTTCTGTTTTTAATTATCCTTACATACACCTGCCGGGCAGAAAGTTTTATAATCACACGAAACCCCGATACAAGAAAAGAATTGTCATTTCTTAGCAAAGCTTAAAACCACATTAAAGGTGTCACTTCTTTGCTGATGGAAAGGCATGATAGTTTAAAGAATAAAAACACATTTTAGCAGATATTTCCACAATGCATTTTAAGATCATGGCCGGTTTCTCATCTTAGAAAACAGTTCTGTTCGTAAAATATATTTTGAAAATAAGTACTTAAAGTCAGCAGACCTAAATTTTCGTTATATATTTCTTGGAAAAAGTACATTTTTTTGTTTTATTATTTCAAAAGTAACAAAGTTGTTTCAATTTATGAATATTCAGTTGTTTGATGTCGAAATCACAAAATCAAAAGTTTGATAGTAATAGTTTATTTTATTTGCTTCCAGATTCAAAAAAAATATCCGAGCTTCTGCTTTTGAATAATCTTCTTTCTAGTCACCGTGTAAATATTACGGCTTGTAATTTTTATAATATTAATTTTAGTTACATGTTCTCGATGTTTGCAAGTATTGCATCTTACACAATAATTCTTATGCAATTGAACTCGACACCAAAATAATTTATTTCTTTAGCATGTATTATCCTAGAAAGATTCATTGCTTAGTCATGATTTATATTTAATAATTTATGATATCAACTGAAGATACTTAATGGAATTTTAACATCAAACTTGAATTGTTGAAACTTTTTACGAATCCACGTATTTCATATATCACGTCATCTAATGCATAATTCTAATCGTTATTTTTTAACTTTTAAAAAGGAGGTATTTCAAAATTATCTCATTGCATTAAAGTGATAGTTGATTTTTATTTGTTGAAAAATAATGTCTTTATAAAATTAATAAACAAATTCTAATTCAGAAAACTATGATATTTTTATTTTATTTAATACTGTAGATGATATAATAAAACATTAGTTTTCTATAATTGTTTAGTTTAAAAAAATATTATGTATTGAATAGTGTTCAAATAGTGTTGTTTAGTTTATGAAAGTGGTATACTAAAAAAAATATAATTTTTGACATATAGTTTGAATTTTTCGATTTTACATTACATGATCGTATAAGGGTGTTTTTTTATTATTCTATTCCGTTAAGAAGCATAATTTAAGTACATAAATTGAAAATATGAACGATTTACCATAATCGATATAGAAATTGATATAATTGAATTTGTACAACATTTTTCAACATAAAATAAAACTGAGTACGCTGTAAATTCATTAAAATAATTAACAATATATTAAAATATATCAGATGGAAATGCAATCATTAATAACTAAATTGCCAGACAAACGTTATTGATTAAAATAAGGTATGGTTAACTTTTAAGTACTCAATGGCAAAAACAACCTTCCTCAACTGTCACTAGATTTTAAATTTAACATACACTCATTTTGTTAATGATATCGACTGAAGGTGCTTGATGGGAACTATTGAAATTCTATACGATTCTACATGTTATGTCACTAACAACCCGGGATTCGCCTTTCGGCATCTTCAAACATTCTATCACACGGATGCAACAGAACTGATACACAATAAACTGTTAGCCACGGTTATATACAAGAAAAACAAATACCCTAGGGCTAGGATCCAAATATACAAATGAGATAACTTTCAATGCTGTGCACTGTATTTACGTGTTATGATTGCCAGCATTTTTACGTGGAAAAACCACGCATACTTTAGAGCATAGACACCCAACCTTTTTCGAGTGGCGACCCCTTTTCATAAAATCCATGTGACCCGCGATACAATCCAAAAACATTAAAAAAAAAAATTTTTTAGTTGACCGTATAAGTCGGTGATCCCAGATTGGGAACCTATGCATTAGAACATCAGAAGAGTTTGTTGTTTTTAGATTGAATAAAAATATTACGAAATTCGAAAAACATTTGTTATCGGATTTAGAATTAGGTTTACTGCTTACTTCAGGAATGAGTGGCTTTTCAATACAACTGTTCTAATTAAGTGAAATAACAAAGCTGTCAAATTTAAATCAACGTGATCTTAATAATACTGTAAAATTTATACATTTATTATAAAAAAATTCAAATCAAATTTTCGGTAAAGTTCTATGATATCTTAGCGACCATGTGCATTTTACGATACTAGTTTGTGAGTCATTTTAGTTCAATAAAATAAATTGATGAAATTTTAACAATCATTATTATTGTTTAATATAGCAATAAATCGATAGCTTATTATAAGGAGTTTTTTTTTATTATATTAAACCCACAGAAGTAAACGTATTTCTCATATTGCTTTCGAAATTTCAAGCGCACGTTCATCTGTGAATATTTTTCCGTTCGCATTGTGAATGTAAATCAAAATGCATTTTACAAAACCTAGCCATGATCTGATACAATATAATATATTTTGGGCGATGAAACCGTTCTTAGCAATAGTCAGATTTTTTTATATACCGACAGTTGCCTACGACGGAAATGAAGTGAAAGAAATAAGTTTCGCTACAAAAATTGTGCTTAGCATTATTTTCAAAATATATTTTGTCCTACGATTTTCCGGAAGAGATATTATTACCTACGGAACAAAATCTGGAGAAATAATTTTAGAATTGATCTCTTGTATTTGTACATTCATAATTGTTATAACTAACATACATTTTGCTTCTCGTCCGATGAAATATTTTATGGAGACAATAGACAAAATTGATAACCTATTATTCCTGAACAAAAAATATGTTTATGTCTCCATAAAAAGAAATTTACTGTATCATTCAATATTTGTGATATTGTTTGGATTACTTCATATTGGAATACTTTACGATACAAACATTTCGATAAGTCTAATCTGGATTTTGACTTCATCATTAACAATGATCTTCTTATTCGTTTTAATGTCTTTTAAATTATATTTGTTGCTACGCAGAAGCCAGGTGTTAAATATGCAACTATTTTTATCACTATTCGGCGAAGTAAATTATGAAAAAAGCTTTCGTGAAGTAGCTTTCGATGAGCGATTTGTACTATTTTTAAATGAGGCAAAAATTTCTGAATTAGCTTTGGAAAATAAGATGCAATGGTTTTCGAGGCATGGCTCAATTGAGAGACTAGTGTTAGTTTATTATAACATTGCGGAATCAATTCAGATGGCTAACGCAATAGACGGAGTTCCTGTAAGTATAACAAACACATATTTTATATTAAAAACATAAAAATATACAAAAAATATTTCTTCGCGTTCATAATCCAATGCGAGTTTAAGGATATTCCATTGAATCATTTAAGCATTTATCTCAGTCAATATTATTCTAATTCCAAAGCCTGGGAAAGATCACACTCTTCCGATAAACCATCGACCAATAAGCTTGCTACCCGCAATGAGCAAAATTCTAGAGCGTGTGATTAAAGCCAGACTGCAAGAAGTGGTGGAAGAGAAAAAGATAATCCCAGATACACAGCAAGGTTTCCGCGCGAATCACTCGACAAACCACCAACTTCTTCGGGTAGTAGAGTTGATCGCAAGTGGATTCATTCATAAAGAGGTCACGGCGGGCCTCTTTTTAGATATTGCTAAAGCCTTCGACAGGGTATGGACCGAAGGGCTCGTATTCAAAATGTCGAAGGCTGGCATAGGATTACCACTTGTAAAGATTCTCAACTCGTTCGTGACGGATAGACATTTCAAAGTCAAAATGGGTGTAATTCGATCCTCCTTCAGACCGATCCAGGCTGGTGTCCCGCAAGGCTCCGTCCTGGGAACCATAGTGTATAATATATTCACGCATGACATTCCTTGCGGTAGGGAAAGCGAAGCAGTTATAGCTCAGTACGCCGATGATACTGCTATTTTATCAAAATCTCGTAATCGGCAAAGTGCTGTCACACAAGTCCAGCTATTGGCTGATACCATAGCGGACTGGTGTGAAAACTGGCGAATTAAAATCAATACCGAAAAAAGCGCTGCAGTTATGTTTTCAAAGGGTTTCATTAGAAAACCCAATTTCGATTGCATTCGTATGCAAAATACAGAAATCAAGTGGTCCAATACTGTCAAGTATCTAGGACTCACTCTAGACAATAGGCTAAAATTCTATGAGCACACCGCGATTAAAAAACGTCAAGCTTATGGTGTAAAAGCTAAACTAAACTTTATGCTCAATGTGAAGAGCAAGCTTACTCTCAAAAGCAAGCTGCTCCTCTATACAGCTATAACTCGACCAATTATGGTGTACGCTACTCCAGTGTGGGCTTATGCACACCAGAAGCATCTGAAGACACTTCAAATTGTTCAAAATAAATCATTGCGACAAATTTGTAATGCCCCGTGGTACGTTCGCAATTCGCTGTTACATAGAGACTTGAAAATGCCTACAATTCGAGAGTTCGTTCGTGAAATGTCTCGAAACTTTCACAGCGATATAGGCAAACATTATAACCCTACAATTTCGTATCTACATAATTATGATGAGACAGTACCGAGTAATCGTATAAGGCCGAGAGCGGTTCTGCTCGATGACCCGCTATAGGTTTGTTGTTACAGATCTTAATCCCAACATGGACAACCTGGGCATCTGAAAATGACTTTCTAATTTTGTTTCCTTACGTATTGTATATGCATGCGTGTGGCTGTGTGTGTGCCTGTGTGCACGCGTATGCATGAGTGAATGTAATGCGTATGGTGTCCGCATGAACTGCACTCATTGTGGGTTCCAAGGCTCAGCTGCGACCTAATGTTGTCAACAATGACACAACAATTACAACAAGTTAAATCTATATATGAGAGATGGAGGAGACCTGAAGATCTCTGATGCTGACGCGTCATAGATCTTAACGCTCCATGAATTTGATATCCCAAAAAAATAAAAAAAAAAGAAAAAACAAAAAAAAAATCTCAGTCAACTTTTTTTTTAATGTAAACATTTTCAGTAACATTAGATATACCTTTTAAAAAGTATTCATATCTTTAAAAAAAATTTTATCTAAAATTGTCACCCTTAAAAAACATAAAAATGAAAAAAATATTGGGAACATAATTTAACAAATACTTATGATTAGAATAATTTTTTGAATCTTTTATCAACTTTAAAGAAACAGATATATTTAACTTAAATAAGTTTCAAATAAAATAAAATTTAAATTATTACAACTTTGATTTGACTAATATTGAAATCCCATCAAGCACCTTCAGTCGATATCATAAAATTTCAAATAGATTGTATTTCTTATTTCAGATTCTGTTTCTCGACATTCAAACATATTTTTCCACCATATATATCGGAAAAAATATTTTTTCTATGAATTTGAATCCTGTCAACATAGTAAGTAGAAAATTTAAATTTTTATATGAAATTAACTTAATATATATATATGACCAAATAACATGCTCTCATCAAAAAACAACATATTGCTGAATTCTGAAATTTGAGAGTACATATTCCATTTTGGGAGTTTTTCCTGTCGATTTTTTAGCAGATTGGAGTCATATTATTTAGTAATTATGTTAGTTGGTCTATTAATTTGTCTGTTTAAAATAAATCATTTCATCCAAATAAAAACACGGGCGCTGATATTTCTCATAAATATACAAATACAAATTAACTCTCGTTATGTATTAAAATACCTTTTCCATTTTTTAAAGAAAATGGTCATATTCATAACGATTCTTGTCGCTCATTATGTATTCCGAATAACAATCAACGCTGGACTATGCGAACTCATTCGTCACGAGAAAAAGAAAACACTGACAATTATAAGGAAAGCTTTGATAATAAACAAGAGAGGTAATTTTTAAATCAAAATTTACATCAAATATATGGATGTTATTTATCAGTCAACTCTTTATTTCCTATAAATATGAAATGAATTTTTATTTCAGATAAAAAGCTCCGTTTGTTCAGACATTTGACTACAAGCCAAAACAATGTTTATAATTGCTGTAATGTAATGAATATTGATTTTTCACATTTGTTTGCACTGTTTGGATCAATTTTCACGTCAATGGCTTTTCAATATGATATAAAATAATAAATTTATTGAAATGGCATTTACTTGATAGAACTCCATTATATCATGGTGAAAAAATAACAATGTATTTTAGTTGTAGAAATTTTTTATACGATATAGTCGACAGCTATTTCATATATTATAAAATTTAAAATAACTTTGATTATTCCACGTATTGTGTAACTAACTGTGACACGTGTTTCTTTCAGAGGCATCTTCAGACTTACTATCGCAAACTTTGCTTAAGTAATAAAGCAAGATTGATTCTAAAATATTAAATTATGAAATAACAAATTGGATTACGGGTTTTTTTCCTTCTAAAGGAACCAAGGAAGGGGCTATTTCGGCTCACCATCGTCGGAACTATGTTTAAACGTAAAACAATAGAGAAGATGTATCGTGTACTTTTTCTACACAGCTATATATAGATAAGCAAACGTACGTTTAAACATTGTTTTGACGATGGCGTGAGCCGAAATATTATAGCTATCAACTATTTCTTATAAAAATTTTGTAGAACTAAAATACATTGCTAATTTTTCACCGTGTTAAAATAATAAAGTTAATGACTCAAAGTCGACCGTTTCAAAGCAAACGGGAATAAGTGTATTGTACAATTTAACCTAATAATTTACTCAATGGAATTTAAAATAGAGCTGTGAAGTTGGAATTGTAGTCAGAGTCGTTAAAAACAAGCAACTTTGACTACTTTTCTGATCAGATGATTTTGAAGAATATCTCAATGAATAATTTGCCAGATTGGTTGGTTAATTCTTAATTTAATGCTGATAAATAGGAAAGTTAGGAAAAACCTAACAAAATCAAACTTTTTTTAGTCTAAGTTGTGTTTTTTTAACGACTCTACAGCCCTCGTTTAAAATCATACACAATTTACTTTACAATTATCAGATATAAATATACGTTTCCACAGTCAATGTCTAAATGATTTATTTTGATATTTTATATTAGTAATACACAACCGATAACCCTAAGGCTACAAATGAACTACCTAGGTGTTTCTCAACATGTAAAATACATATTATTCAATGTGACATAATTTATGAATTGGCTGATTTTTTTATTATAAATTTTATGACAAATAGATTTGTGTGATGTTAAAATCCTATTTGAACTCCTAAATGAATATGTTTGTAACGGCTTATATCCTTTAGATTATATACCGACGATTTTCATTGGGAATCGTTTCAACTTTGCATTGTAAACAAATACAAGCTGATAATGTATCAGTTTTCATATGCAAACACTATCATGTCATGATTTGGCGCTTCTCCCAGTCCCACGTCCGTGAAGACAAACACACGTGGTCAGTACCTACAATTCGTGAAGAGATGCGTGACTTGAATTTCGTCATCACATTATCGAATCGTGCGTAGAATCCACGTGAAGCACCAATCTCACAATTATGGTAAAATGGTCGATGATGATATAATACCTCAAGTATTAATGATGACAACTGAAATACAACACTCCAACGGCAATTTGTGGTGACGGCTTTAGATACCTCGGTCAACACATGCCGCTTTTTGACTAAGAATAACTGAAGCCTCATTCAAATAAAAAACGACTGTAAAAGGCATATTATAATTTGTTTAAAGTTGTCGCTAAAAAACTGATGATCGAATGCGTCTAGGTAAAAGTTTCTAATTGTTAATTAACTATTTTGATTAAACTATTTGATAGTTAGGAACACATTTATTATTCTCCATACTATAAAGTAACGAGTTAACATAGATATAGTGCGATAAAAATCAGATTAAAGAATTTGTATCCACTCGATCAAACTGCAGTCACAAACATACGATTGAAACGATGTAATGCAAATGAAGTTCACTCAGATTAATAAGTCATTTTGCAGCCAAACTATGCTTTAAACTAACGTGTTTATGGAATCAGATATTGTTAAATAGAAATTAAATAAACAATGAAAATATAAAAAAAAGTATTATTTGAAACTTAGATAATATTTTACTACAATAGTTAAAAAAATCAATTTGTTTTATACTATTTAATATACATTTTGTATAATCATCAAGACTGGTTTGACTTATATCTATGACTATTGACCAAGGCTGTGTAGTTGAAGTTGTGAATATATATGAAGATAAATAGGAAAAAACCTTACAAAACTAAACTTTTTTAGTTGTAGTTGTAATTTTTTTAACGATTCCACAGCTCTGTAATAAAATAATGAAATATAAACCTTTATTAGGCTATTTAAGAAAAATTTAGTTAATAATCGTTGGTTTAAATACTATGACAATTTACATGTTACACAATCAAACAATAAAACTAAATAGTATATATTTAAGGAACTCTTACAAACAAATGCATATTGACAGGTGGTCAAGCTATCCAAGGCATTATAATATTTTGTGATGTCGACTGAAATTGTTTATTGTAATATGTAATTGCAAATTTGTACGATTTCACATGTTTTTCCTGAAGATGCCGAAATGTGAAATCCGGATCGTTAGTGACAAAACACGTGGAATCGCACAAAGTTGTAACAATTCAAAATTATTGAAATATTATAAAATTGAATTCATAAATATTCATTGAAATTTTATCAATGGAAAAATTTTATATTCAAATCTGAGAACAATGTAAAAAAATATCTAAGCAAAATTTTATTTCTACATGTGGAAAGGCATGATATTTTAAATAACAACACTTTTTAGCAGTATTTCCACAATATATATATTGCAATTTGTAGTATTAAAGACCTGTTATCGTTACAACAATGTAATTTTATAACACTGAAACTAAACAGCAAATAAAGTAATTGTGGCGTGAAAAACTTTTCTAATGGGAAATGCCAGCTGATAAAAAGAACTCTTACAAGCAAAAGATAAATATACTGTTTAAAAGTAAGTCAAGTAAATACAATTGGTTCGTCTAGTAAAATGAAATAAAGCAATAATTTGTGTATATACAAAGTTGGCTGGAGTGTAGGTTGATTAACACGTTGAAAAAACAACAATGTATTTGAGTTCTACAATTTTTTTGTAAGATATAATTGATAGCTATTTCGGCTCACGCCGTCGTCAGAGTTATGATTTTTTTAAGTCGGTCGCCACTCCTCAGACCATTGCGAGGGGCTAATGCTTTTCCGTAACAAACCATTTCCGTCCAATATTTAAGTTTATTGAAATTGCCGCTTGTTTAATTTCATTCACATTTTTTTTTGTTTTATTGCTAGCAGGAAATAAGCTAGTTCGTTAAACAGAAGAGAAGATGTATTGTGTACCTTTTCTACACGGCTATATATAAATAAGCAAATACACGTTTAAACATAGCTCTGACGACGGTGTGAGCCGAAATAGCTATCAAATATATCTTATAAAAAATGTAGAACTAAAATACTTTTTTTTTAAATTTCTCTACTAAAGAACCGATGATTACTACCTATAGATTTATCTAATCGAATTTCATTTTGACATGCTCACAAACCACTTAAACTGACAATTAGTAAATAGATTTTATAGCAACAAGTTTGTTCGAGTGTACCAGTTTATTAGAATATCTTAAAATGCCGATAGTTAAATCCTAAGGCACGAGTGACAAAATATATGAATTTGTACAAATTTAACTGTCACAATAATTAAATATTAAAATTATTTTGCGGAAATTGCTGTGCTTGGAATTATCTGTCATAACATTTTCAATATTAGAGGGCCGCATCGGTTGAGTGGGCTATTCCTGAATACAGATGTCATTCGCGGCTAATTACACTGCACACCCGGGGACTTTCACGAGTATTACATATGCACTGAGTCCGCTACTTGCGTGGGATAGTCTCATTGATGTCATACAGAGGTTGGGAAATTATTATCAATGTTGTACTTGCCTTTTCGGCTTTGCGTCAATCGTTGCCATAAGTTAAGCGAGACGTGGCAACATATATAAACTAACACTTTTTACAAAGTTTTGAAATAGCACAGTCCATGAAAAAGAACTTATACATATTTTGAGTATATTATTAAAACAATTATTCTTTTTAATACGCTTGTAAGCTTCACGCGTTGCCTAACACATAAATAATTACTGTAATGTATTATTTTGCCTTAATGATATATATAATAATAGTTTAACAATTTGTTTTATATTTGGGTCTTGTTATTACTTTTGTAAATGATTTTCCATACTTTTATGTTGTTATTCTTAGGGGAACCCATCTTCAATCTTTATCTGTTCTTTCACTTTTTTACGCGGTTTTTCGTGGTACATATCCACCGTGTAAAAATGGTCAAGTGTATCAATAAGATTTAAATTTAAAAAACCCAGACGGCTAAACTTACTGCCTTATTCGAAAAATAGAAATTTAAGTTGTGTGCTATCACAGCATATTTGATTCTGCACAGATTATCTTGGTCACAATATTGTGACAAAATACTATAGTTGATAATACTGGAACCGGCCCTGGTTGTGTTACTATGAAGTCGTAGAAAGTTAATGAAAAAAAATGTTTTTTTTTTATTTACATTAAAAATATTTTTCTTTATATGTATAATGGACATGGTTGCATAATAGCTTCAATAACCTGAAGAAACTGACAGTATATTCAATCGAATTTTAATCACTCAAACCGTCATGTGTTTAAATACTACGGATTTATTCTTTTAGTTTGTTATGGCCTGCGTTGAAATTATAAGCAAATTAATTCACAAGAGAAATTTACACAGTCTTTCGCGCTAAAGGATTGCTTTTCCTGCTTAAGCAGTGACGTACGTATTCAATCAAAATACTTTCTTAATTGTGCTTTTATTTTTAAAATCTCCCAAATTACCATCTAAAAGAAACTAAATTTGAATTGTTGCAAATTTTTACGATTCCATAAGTCTTGTCACAAAAGACCCGGGTTTCGCCCCTCGGCACCTTCAGGTATTCCATCGCACGAATGCAACAGAACTGACTAACTTGTCGGTTATGTTGCATCCGTGCGATGGAATACCTGAAGATGCCGAGGGGCGAAACCCGGGTCGTTTGTGACAAGACATATGGAATCGTACAAAGTTGCAACAATTCAAATTTAATATTGAAGTTCCATCAAGCACCTTCAGTCGATATCATAAATTATATAAAAGAAACTAGCTCATAAGCCATACATAAATTGATTACTTAATTTTTATTTTAAATAATAAAAACACATTTTTTTAGTACTTATTTCCACAATATATTTTTTGATCAGGACCGGTTTCGCTCATCGCGAGCATCGCGAGCATTCACCAGTTGATAATGCTCGCGATGAGCAAAACCGGTCCTGATCAAAAAATATATTGTGGAAATAAGTACTAAAAAAATGTGTTTTTATTATTTAAAATATAATGCCTTTCCATCAAGAAGTGACAGTTAACACCTTAAAAGTACTTAATTTTTATTTTACCGCCTTAAGTCTGTTAAAATTAATTCTATTAAATTATTTCCTACTAAGCCTGTTATGAGTATTTCAACACCAACTATTTCACAAAATAGTGGAGTAGTGTTGGTGCTTAAAACACATTAAAACTATCTGTACGAAATTTGAAAGGTCATTTACAATTAATATTAAAATTCACAGGTTTGCTATTTTGCTTAATGAGTTACACTGTATTTGACACAAGCTTTGTTTCATTAAGGATCTTTAAGTGGAAGCGAAACACGTATCACACCAAGTATAATAGATAAGACTCTCAGTAGATGTTTAGTTTTCCTTTATTTTGATTACAAATTATTGTTAAGAGTTCGGAATATCTTACTTGTGAATTGATTTACAAATAAACTTTCTAAAAAAACTTTCTTTAAAAAGTCTTAATAATTTGATATTGGAAAGCTACTAATAAATAACTCTAAATTGGTAATCTCAATTAGTCGTACGACGTTAAAATGTAGTGAAGACTTATTTAAATTTCCCCGTAGAATTATTTATATACACACATTTAACTATTTTCTCAATTCTTAATCGTTTTGTTTTGTGTACTCGCTAATTATTAACTCAAAAAATTGTGAAAATTCGCGTGTTTGTAACTTGTTTTTTATTAGTTCATAATGCTCGAGCAAAACCGATCCTGATCATTGAATATATTATGGAAATAGTTCTAATTTTAGAACTATAATAACATAATAATAACAGCACATTTGTGCTGTTATTATTTAAAAAGTAAAGTGGAAAAATAATGCTATAAATTGTAATTTATTTTAAAAACTAGCTTGTTCACTATTTGAATACTGTATACTCTATAATATTTATGAATATCAAATATCAAAACACTGTTATCAGCCTTCCTAAGAGTTAAGACGTTAGTTATTTATCACAGAGCTAAGATTCCTTATAGAATATAATTAATATAAATTCAATATTAGAATATATAATCAATAACGTATACACATTGAAAATCTGTGTTAATTGACAGCTAAAGTGCTTAGTTTTTATGTCTTGAGTATCAATTCCTAATGGTTTTTGGTACTCCAATGTCTGTTATTGAACAGTTCCCCATTCAGCTGTGTACTTTGCATTGTTGTGTAGTATGAATCCGTAAACAGCGCTAGGTCCTATTGGGATTAAGTCTGTCTTATGAACTCGCCACCGTGAACTAATTAATTAGTATTGTCCGTACGTTATGCATTTACAGTATTAACAAAGATTTTCGTCCTTCAGAAGAGTACAACTGATTCTCAAAACTCATATTTACATAATGGATAATCTTTTCACACTATCAAATTGTTAATTGCTTTCTCTCATGTGTGAATTTATATGAGTGTCAACGATATATAGACATGAGTTTTTTGGCTCTTTTTGATAGTAATACTTCTGTGATAAGGAAAAATCAGTTTGATTAAATTTATTACAGTTAGAGAGCTAGAATAAATAATGATAATCTGTGCGATTAATATCAGTATTGAGCAATTTAAATTCATCTGATGCTCGATAAAGAGCCTAGAGTAGTTGAATAACAATGTTACTATATATAGTTCGATTCTTTCCCGCTTTGCAATGATGTAACTAAAATCGAATAAAAGAGGAAAACTAATTACAGATATTGATCATGAAACACTGAATACTTTTTTATTAGAAACTCGATAATAGTAGCTGCAAACGAGCTTTTTAAAAAAAGCTCTCAAAGAGGCTTTGACTGGTTTGCGAGCCTTGTACTAATTGAACTAAGAGCATGCGACATTTTTCGCTTGCTGTGTTGAATTATTGATAGGCTTAATTGCTAGCCGGATGGGACTTCACTATCATGATAACGAGAATTTTCGTGATAATTTTCGCAATTTTATTTACTCTCTAAAGAGCAAAGCAACAACTTAAAATTTGAAAAAGAATATAACGACAAGAATGGAAATATATTTTCTTCGTTTTGCGAATTTCCAATAAACAACTTTAAACTTTTTCCATGAAGATGTATTTGTCAATCGTAAATCAAGGAGAAATTTTTTGTTAGCTGGCTTTTTGTTCGCACAAATGCTCATGGGTCCGAATTCCAACAGTTTTTCTTTAATCAAGTTTTTTCTATATGAAGTCAAAAATATTTTTATTATCTCAAATTCGACTATTTCACCATTATTCCTGCTCTAGATGTATTCTTATAACCACACTGTTTTCGAAAAATGATCATTTAGACACAAATTAATGAAAAGTTGTACTAGAAAAAAAAATACATATATTTTATCTGATGACGTAAGCATGGAGCATTGGAAGTAAGAATATTAAAAAAACATGGAAACATCTGCAAAGACTACAGAATGTTTAAAACATTAACCCATTGATAACTCGTTCTTTACAATTCTCACTCGTTCGTGACTTATAACAGTCATTAAAAAGCTTCAAAACATTAGTAATTATAGTTTACAGGATTCATGAAAAAAACTGATTTGATATTCTTCTATTACTACCAATTTATAGAATAATTTAAGCTCTGGAAAATTGATTGTATTAAAAATGGTATGCTTGTGTGATATTAATTTTATTTCGATATAACGAAATGATGATACAAAACAAATTTGTTGCTATGTTATTAACCCACGTGCCATAAGTAAATTACAGTTATTGGTAGAATATTATCATGTGTACGTTATTACGTAATAATATGAGTAAAAGCTATTCTGTTTGTGATATTAATCATACTTATTGTGCTATATAACCTTCATATCATTTTTGTTTCCATCAAATTATTGAATATAATGATAACATTTGCATATTTGATAGTATATATCAGTAGCAGTCTCGCTTATGAAACAAAGACAATATTTTAAAGGGAAAATGAATCAGATGTTAGTCCTAAGATAAATTGGTTTTGACTAACTGAGCAATTCTCGAAGCAGAATGAAATCAATCATTTTTTGATTTTTACGCAAATCAGATTTTATCAGAACGTTTAGTATATATTTCTTAGCCACTTTTATGTGTAATGTGTTCACATTACACATAAAATACTTGCTAGTATTGCAAAGTTATAAAATGTACAGTACTTTCTAAATAAAACATGATATTTTTGTGTGATTCTGAAATCGATTGGGCGACGTTTGGTGTTTTGAGAGAAAAACAAAATACGTAGCATTTGGTACATAAAAACCAAGACTTTTTTGTATTATAAATGATCGATTTTTTGCTGAATTATTGAAAACAATCAATGCGAAAGCAAAAGATTGAGGTTTTGCTATACTGTGTTTCTCTTTTCCATATATTGTATTTTATTTATCGCAGTACCTGTGTTATTCGTTGGTTAAAAGTGAATACATACATTTTTATTATAGAAAACATTTTAATTTATGTTAACATATAATATATCTATATTTCTCGTAAAAATATCTTTTTTTAATAATTTCCGAAGACTTTAAATTTACATTTTTTCTCTCGATTTAGACCTGAACATTTCGTTCGTACTTATTTGTGACAGTCTATTATTCGAGCCTACACAATACTCCTTTAAAATCCATTTTTTTTATAATTTCAGTGGTATTTTTAAGGATATAGTATATGGACAGTTAATACGGAATCTGTTTGGCCGTTTCATTTTGTTTTAAATTAACAAAAAGTTCATATTGATATCTGTTGATTCAACTCTTGCTGAGCCACGTTAAAGACATTTCTATACAGAATATTTTGAAAAATAATCAAGTGATATCGGACCTTAACAAGCTTATGAAGATTATCAAATCAAATCAAGCAATATTTAAGTCCAAAATTAGCTTTTATACAGAACTATTGAATCTTATATTTTTTTATCAGCGGTCAACGGTCAATATACTGCAATTATGCGTTTCAAAAGTTGAGTATAACTTTGATACGCGCTTTTAATCTTAAAATTTTGATTTTTAATGTACGTAAGCTCTTTGTTAGTTTTAGTTTTCTTTGATTGAAAAACAATCAAACCATTTCTTATTTAGAAATAGGAACGGTTTTACAGACCCACCGCATCCAAAAAAATGTTGTTAATTCGGAGGTTTTAATGCTTTCCTGAAATGAAATAATGTTGGTATAAAACTCATACAAATAAATTTACTGGTTGTGTATTACTTACAAAATATGTGTTCACCGTTGTCTCTAGTTAAATATTTTTGAATTACATTGGTCGAATAAGTCAATTATATTTGTTGAAGCCGAATTATCGGCACAAAACTTAACTTTCAACGTGCATACCAACCATAAATCGTTTTAAGTGATATTAAAAGACAATAAATCATTGCTGTCGTTTTGATAATGTCTAATTTACGAGTTGTGTCGGGGAAATAAACGATTTCGGGGATGCCCCCATAAAATCCGACTATCATTTATTTTACGTGTCGCGACGGCTCACTACCAATTACAGGTTGTGGATTCTAGACTTTTTTCGATTCATGAGATTTGAATATTTTATTTCCCCAAAATGATTATATCGTGATTTTTTTTTTTGTTATCTAGGTCTTTAATTGGATGTCACTATTACATTTGATTACTAAACAATTTGTGTTATGTGATTTTTTTTCTAATAAATAATAATTCCTAAGATTTTCAATCAAAACTTTCGATACTGTAATGGTTTTCAATTCATTTTCCAAAAGCAAAATCCAGGTTCTCCGATTTAAATGCCCTTTCTCAGAGGTTCAGAAACTTTTTCGTCAGTTTTTTTTTTGCCGTTAATGTTTTTAAAAGCATATGCTATAAAAATAAAAAATATTTTCCTATGTCAACATTTTTTTATCTAATTTACATTATAAATAATCTTATAAATTATTTATACTAAGAAAGAAAATCACCAAGTAATTTATGCAATTGTCTGTTTACTTCGATCTAGACCTAAATGTTGTAATGTGAGTACACAAAAAAGATGCGATATGACCGTTTGTTAATTACAATCTCAGGTTTTATTTATTATTTCTCATTGTAGAAAATGTTTTTTTATATAAATATAGGAAATTTCAAATAATGAACATTAAGTTAAAGTCGTTCGTATACTATACAATAAAATTCTTATCATGATTAGATGCTTTTGTTCCCGGGTACCCTTGCAAATCTATTAATTCGCAATTTAAAATTTATGGAAACAGCGATCGGTTTGCAGGCTACGAAAAACTTCCTAAACTTTGTAATATAACATATGAATAAAAAAAGGATTACGGGCTTAACACTCGCATAACACATAAAAAGTCACACGAGACACACTTTGTGAACCCCTGCCTTAGTTAATTAAAACGTCTGTCATTCTCAAACGTTTACAAATGTGTGAAATAAAAACGATTTTCATCCAGATCGTTCTGTGTTTCATGGTGATACTGTATTATGACGAAAATTTATTATTCGATGGTCCGTTGTCAAATAAACTCAAATACACACGATCAAAAATTTATCGCAATCTACGTGTTTCGTTTCAGCACTATGTATATAAAAGTAAATATCATTTTATAATATAGGTCCGATTTAAATGCTAACGTTCTCAAATATCACGTAGTAATGCTATCTTGATATTTGATTTATATCTTGTTTTAATTATGGTAAGGTTTTGCACGCGCGTAAGTATTAAAGCTGCAAAAATATTGCTAGAATATGTACAGCATTAAAATTCTGCAGAGAGCATACAATTATTCTTCCCATTTGCAGAGAAACTCGCATAAAATTCACCGCTCAGAGAAGGTGTTTATTCGCATTTTTTTTTTATTTCACTGACCTCTTTCTGTTATCACTTTTTGTGCTAAAATTTGCAGGGCTATATAGCAATATAAGAAGACTCGACAAAGTCGACTGTGATAATCTAGATAATGAGAAAAGAAAATTAAAGAAATATCAAAGCTCAAAAAGGTTTTTTGTACATTTAGATCAACGATAATCATCACTTTAATATTTATAAAGATCTCAGTCTTGCCTTTATACATCTAGGCTTATAAAGCATTATTTTTTGTAAATTATACTTGTCGGCTATTTTGTAACAAAGATTAAATATAAATTACAATTATTTATATTATCATTACACACAAAAATATAAAAAACATACTTTATACCGTTTTGGTCAATCTCGGAAAAAAATATATTATTTCAAGCTGTGAATATTTTTACAGAATTATAAAACGCATTTCAAAACATATACATTGAATAATTCAGTAATAATTTCAAATAATTATCAAAAAGAAAATCGTCCAATTTAGCTCAAGATCTTTATGTTATTCGCTTGTGAACATTTGTATCTTTATTAACATTGATTTCAAGTAGAGGTTGAATTTTAAAAAATGCTGATTGAATTGGAATTTACTTGGTAGAACTCCATTATTACACGGTGAAAAAAATTGCATTATATTTTAGTTCTACATAATTTATAAGGAATACAGTTAATAGTTATAATATTTTGGCTTTGGCTTACCCTTCATCAGAATTAGTTATCAAATAGTTATCTTATAAATTTAGTAGAACTAAAATATAATGCTTTTTTTCACCGTGTTAAAAAATTTACTACTAGTAAAACAATATTTTTTTTAATTGTAAGCATAGGACGTTTTTTCAAATCACGCTTTTAAATATTTCAATATCTTATTTCATATCTAGAGAAATAGTTAAAATTCAAAAAAAAAAAACTGATAATTGATAAATCCTATCCTTTTAATATAATTGATTGTAAAATGCTTTTTTTCCTTATTTTATTATTAAGAGGGTGTCGTAGAATCGATCGCTTATTACAATTGTTTGAAAATTAAAAAGAAAATATTTACTACAAAAATATTGCACGAAACGGGCCGGCAATAAATCAGATGGACATGCAGGTTAATCTTTGAAAGTACGTGTATGACAAATCCAATTTTAATGCTCTATGTTGCCATTGAGCAAGCAAATTTTTTTTTGATTATTGTTATTTTAAAATAGCTGTGTTTGATAATCGATATTATATAATAACACAGAAAATACAATAAATGTTTAATTAAGCATGCAAATAAAATTAGCAAAACAAAATTTTATCATATGATAGTTATAACAACGTGCTTATATTTTTTAAATGTATGTTGGTTGAAAGCTAAGTCGGTTTACGCTAAGGTTAAAATTATGTTCATTATTAAATTCAGCTAAACTGTATATACAGTTAAATAAAATCAATTTATATTTCTACATTAAAATATTTCTTCTATAATACTTGAGAGGTAATAAAGAACTCAGGTATTTAGACATTATCATTGAATTTTAATGATTTATTTAAACATTTGAGTCCACTTTGTTAAAACTGCTTTTAAAACAATTAAATATTGAACATATCAATGATATATATTATGTTTTCCATATTTAAAAATAAATAGAGGTTAGTATTGCCTGACATCGAAAATCTGGAGAATAGAACGGATATTTTCAGTTGATTTTTAAATTCAATAAACACACCGCTATTAAAAAATGTCAAGCTTTTAGTGTAAACGCTAGATTTAACATTATACTCAATGCGAGGAGCGAGGTTACTCTCAAAAGCAAGCTGCTTCTCTATATAGCAATAGCTCGGCTTATGCTCACCGAATACACCTGAAGACATTTGTTCAAAATAAATCATTGCGACAAATATATAATGCCTCTTGGTACGTGCGCAGTTAACTAGTACAGAGATTTTACACATATATTTCGAGAGTTCGCTCATTTGATTTCTTTAAAAGTTCACGACGATATAGACAAACATTATAACCCTACGATCTCTTACAAACATAATTACGATGAGACAGTATCGAGTAATCGTATAAGGCCGATAGCGCTTCACATTATAAACCTTAATATCCTAACAGTCCAAAATACACATCCTTAGCATCTGAAAATGATTTTATTTCACTTTCTTACGTATAGTAGATGAATACGTTCATTTGTGTATGTGTTTGTATGCATATGTATGCGTTTATGAGTGTAGTATGTGGGTATGTAAGTAACATTATAATGCGTGTGGTGTTCATCTGACCCGGAGTTACTGTTGATTGCTCAGCTCTGCAGCGACTAACGTTCGTCAGGAACGAAAGAAAAATATACAGCAAATAAATAACGACTGAAGGAGACTTGGAGAGCTCTGATGCTGACGCATAATAGATCTTAACGCTCCTTCAATTTAATATACATAAAAAAAATATTTATGAATTACTGTACGAAACGATGGCATTGATGTTTATAATGATTGAATTATATCTAAAAAAAACCCATTTTTAAAAGCTTGACGTAACGAGAAAGATTGACTAACCATTAATCCTGTCTTAGAATTTTCTTTCTATACTATCCGATAAATTAAGTTTGGGCAAATTTTACAAATATTTCTCATAGAAACTAACTCTAAATAACTGCTAATAGAATCCTATGTTATGTCGTAAGTAGCGGATTTTGTTAAAAAAGTATTTCACTCATGTCTGTTACGTTAAAATTTTATTTCAAAAATTACAAGAATAAAAACTTGCATTGGGATATAAATCAACATTTTATTTATTGCATCCAAAAGCTTTTTCATATATGTCAAAATGTATAACTGTTCAATACAACAGTGAAATGCAATTGTTTCACACTTTTGCAACATTGTTTTTTATCGAAGTGCTTGCAGTGGAAATAAGTTTACCGAACAAATCAAAAACTGAGTGCTTTTGCCACTAAAAAGTGTAGAGCAAAACAAAAGCTCATCGCAACATATTGTGAATTTGAAAACTTTCACCACAGACAGCGCTTCTAACCTGTCGATGCAATTAATTTTACGACAAACCATCTACTGTTTTACCTCGATTCTAAGCGCTAAAGCCAGTCGCTATGTACAAGTGCTGCTACCTTTATCGATTAACATATTATATATTCATGAATAAAGCTTTAATTATTTTTAAATAAAAGCTCATTATCATTTCTGAATTTTTAAATTGGGGCGAATGTAAAGTCTATGTATAGTGTTTTTCTACAGAAATAAATTTGTTTTACGAGCATATTTTTATTCAATATACATTATATACTACATTTGAAAAACTTTCCGTTGTAAAAGTTCTTTAGTAGTCAATGTCTTCCCAATTTGGAGTGGAAATTAATTAAAGAAACGCGAAAACCGTGAATAATTTACTAAGTTATTAATTAAGGAAATTGGGTAGCAACCATTTTTTTTCAATAAAACTGTATACATTAAAACTCACCCCATGAAAATTTAGCAGGGCATAAATTATATCAATATAAATTCAATCAATACACAATACATTTTTTTTTATTCTTGTTTAACGTGATAACATAAATTCGCTGGTAATGTTTTCCACAATATCAACAAGATTTAACAGTGTATACATTTGCTAAAAAATGATTGATAAATCAAAAATGTTAATGTGAATTATAGAAAAATAATTTTGGTGTCTCATGACTAAAAATTTTTCTAATACATAATTGAAACCTTTGAAAATCAATAAACTGTTTTTCATAAAAACAAAACTCGTACACGAAACAATGCATAGTAAATTATTGATCGCCCAAAGATACATTTTTCGAAATGAAAATTTTATTTGAATGTTTAATATTTATTTCTAGAATTGGGACAGTTATTCAGCATAAAAAGCTAAGCAAACGAGTAATATAAAGTATTTACTATGCATATTTTTAATACATTTGTATTGACCCAAGCTTTGAGCTTTTTTGGTGCACATATTTAATTTCATTTAGTATAATAATGGTAAATCTGTTTCAAGTTAATAAATACTTCCTACTTACTTACTTAACCTTACATGTTTATATCTCTCTTCTCTCATGAACAAGTAAAACTTTTTCTTGGCGATGCGATGACAAAAAGCGTATACAAACAAATAAAAATGATTCAAGAAAAATAAATCGAACACACCTGGCTGTGACTGATCTCACATACATTGTAGGTTTGTTACGTGTGTTATATTGTATATAATATTAAGTAAAGATTTTTACGCAAAATCCAGTTTAATATTTCATTACTAACCTTGTATAGTTGTATATAATACTATTGTTTTTAAATATTTATATAACTTCATCCTTTCCTCGTAAAGGAATAATAAATAGTTAGATTGAGTATAACAAGTGTTGGTTGTTGCACCAGATAAAAGACAAGTTCTTCGCGACAATAATAGATGGCGGTGCGTGACAAATAATTTACTCCGGAAGTTTTTAATAGCGCCGGAAGTCAACCCCGACTCGCGCGATACTTTTAAAACTCATTTTAATTTAATGTTATGAATTAATTTGCTGTTTAATAAAGTACTCTGTTTATAGACTGTGTCGTAACTAATTCCAGTCAATCTTAATTAAATGTGCTCATGAAAATGGAAAAGAAATAATAAAATGTGCTGGGAAACATAACGCTCGTCAGAAAGTGATTAAATTAGGGAAGCTTAAATTATTTATAATGAAAGTTATTTCTACAATGTAAAAAATAACTACATGTTATATTATGATAGAATAACTCGGCCATTACAGCAATATAGGGTGTTGTGGAACTGAAAAGTAGGAAGTCATTATCTGAAGTTGAGATAAAATCTAACAGCTATCAAAAACCCAAATGATAAATATTGCGTCCATTGTGATCATGGAGTTTTAGTTTACGAATAGCTGAAAATTGCTGATGGAAATTTCAGTAAACAGAATCCTTCCCTAAACGCATTTTTTAACACCTTTTATTCGAAACCAGTACAGAAACAATTTTGTTATATTAATTTCCTTGAGAACGAAAGTTGTCTTTGTGAACTTTCATAAATCTTTAAATACCTTTAATTAATACTAATCAATTTATATTTTATTATTATTTATTAATATCTATGCAAACCATAAAATACTATAGCCTTTTTTATAAATATATATGTTATTCTTAAAATATTGATATGACTAAAAATTTTAATAAAGTAAAAACATATCATACCAAAGACAATAGAGACAGTCGTCAGCCAGCATTAAAGCAAAATAAAAGGTATTTAAAATCGTAAAGTTGTGACTATATTTTCCTACATTTCACCACAATAGTGTTTTTCAATTCCAGTACATTATTTGCAGTATATGTGACAGTACTGATATGAATTACTGACCTATCAATATAATATTTTTAAACTATACAATATTGTATATAAATAATTTACATGCTTTTTCAATATGAAAAAAATACCATACAATAAAACCTTACAAATAATCTAATTTAGGTTACCCTTACCCATAGGGTTGTGCCAATATTTTTTTTTATTTTTGTGTTGCATCCTTAAAAAATTATCTTGACTAACGTTAATTTAAATGACAACTATGAAAATAATCTACTTAGTGATTTTCTGTGTTATATATTATAATTGAAATTTCATCAAAATCAGAGTTTAAATCATGACGTCAAAGAGATTGATTCAATTTTTAAGTATTCGGTAAAGGAATATCTTTTACAGGGCTCAGCATGGAATGGGTTAACAACATTAAAGTCTTCGTTTTCTTTGTTATGCAATCATAGCTAAAATGAAAGTTGCGTTTGTTAATTTGAATCTTGGAAATATTTTGCACTTCAAGATGTTGTTTACTTTTCGTATTTGCTTGAAGACTAGAAGAAGTTTTTCATTTTATTTATGAATATTTTTCTGTTTGACTATAAAATAATATTTTTACGTAAGTAATGAGGTTCATCAATTTTATTGAATGTTTTTATAATGTTTCTTAAATTATCTTTTATTTCTAAATTACAATTTTACCGTTCAATCAGAATCAGGGTTGTAGAGTCGGAGTCGTGGATAATAATAATTATAATAGATTTTTGAAAATACAAGTTAATAATGTTAGACCAGCAATATGCATGTAAACTTTTGAAGTATAAACTTTAAATTCTTCATTCTTCGTGATTAAAAAAAACTATGTAATTTTCACAACGAGAAAATTGTGCCCCAGTGTATATATGAAGGTGTGTTAGAAATGGAACAAGAATATTTTGAGGGATTTATTATTTTGTAACTAATTGAACTGTGTACTCTTTCCGTGTTTCAATTCAAGTATAAACATTTCAAATTCTATTTTGAAATTCCATCAAGCATCCTCAGTTGGCACTGTATAATATTCATTATTACATAGCATTCAGTAACAAATTGTATGAAAAGAATATTGAAATAATCGGATTGATTGAATTGGCATTTTCTTGGTAGAACTCCATTATAACACGGTGAAAAAAAAAGCAATGTAGCTTAGTTCTACAAATTTTCTTATAAAACGGCTTTAGAACAGATGGATATCAATAGATATCAATTATCACACAAAAATCTTCACGAACAAACTAATTTATGTCTGTTGCCACTCCTCAGACCATTGCGAGGGGCTAATTCTTATCCGTAATAAACCATCCCCATCCAATTAACCATATCTGTGCAATATTAATGCTTATTGATAAAGCCGCCTTTTAGTTTCATTTACAGTTTATTTTTTTTTGTTGGTTTTGTTGCTAGCAGGAAATAAGCTAGGTAGTTAAAACAAAAGAGAAGGTGTAATGTGTACCTTTTCTACATAGCTTTATAAAGATAAGCAAATGTTCGGTTAAGCATATTTTTAACGATGGTGTGAGCCGAAATATCTATCAACTATGTATAATAGAAATAAATGTAGAACTAAAATACATTGCTATTTTTCCACCGTGGAATAATTGGAGCTAATTAATAGATTAACACAAAAAGATTCTGATTTCTCAGTACTGGTTGCTATAAAGAAATTGATTTCAACTCGACGTGGTTAATCTTACAAAAGTGAAAGATTTTTCGAGTAGAGGGTTTCATAATAATAGTCGTTGTGGTGTTCAATTGGCTATGCGCCCTTAACTGTGAATATAAAAAATCATTTGTCAGTGGCGTCGATAAACACAGCCACAGGTTTTAAATTCAAAACACAAAGCAAAATAAACCATTTCACTGTATTCATTGGAAGCTTTCTCGTCGATAACAAAGTGCTTGAATCGTGATCCGCATTTACGAGTGGTGGCGCTACTGTACTGTACGCATCAGGAAAAAATGTATTCTACAATAGATCGGGCAATAGGTAATATTATACATCGCACTACACTTAAATAAAACAAAAAAACGTGTTTTAAATCAACCCAAAAATAAATCGTTTTTAAAGTGTTGTTAAACCGAGTAGAACTATTAACCTGAATTGGAATTCTTATAACTTTATAAAATGCGGGATTCTATAACAAAGTTTCACTTTAGTTGCAAAATGATCCAAGAGATGAAATAAATTAATCAAAGTATGCCATATTTTTCACGATCGTGATAACTAAGCATCATTATTTACGTAAGCTCACCGGATGCTCAATGAAGAGGGTATCACCCACTGCTGTTATATTTTTTACCAAAAGAGAATTTGATTGCACGATGAAAAAATAGAAATGTATTTTAGTTCTACATTTTTTTATAAGATATAGTTGATAGCTAATTCGGCTCACGCCATCGTCGAAAGTATGTTTAAACATACATTTGATTATCTATATATAGCTGTGTAGAAAGGTACACAATACATCTTCTCTTCTGGTTTAACGACCTAGCTTACTTCCTGCTAGCAAAAAAACTAAAAATGTTGAAAATTCAAATGAAACAAAACATGCGGCAATTTCAATGAGCTCAAATATTGGACGAGATGATTGTTATGGTTTATTACGGGTAGGCAATAGCCCCTCGCAATTGTCTGAGGAGCGGTGACCGACTTATATCTATTTATTCATTTAAGATTTCGTGTGACGATTGATACCTTTTAATACATTGCTATCTTTCACCGTGTTATAATGAATTTCTACCAAGTAAATGCCAATTCAATCAATAAATAGTATTTGATTGGTTTATCTGAAATTTACATTAATAAATAAACATTTTTTTTTATGTACTAAGAGGAAAAAATTGGTTATGGAAGATAAGACGGTCCGTAAAAGATGTCAGCTCTAGATTCCGGTAAATAAAATGATCGTTACGCTTAGGGGCATCTCTTTTCGTCAATACATTCGAACACCGTGATGACGAGGCGGGAAAATAATGTAGCGCGAAATCTTTGGCGCGAGAATATTCTTTTTTTAAATGATTGGTAAACGTTTATTTCAGCGAGAAAACGGGTAGATTTTTGCTCATTGCGGTTTTTGATCGACTCGTTGAAACGTGTTAGGCAATTCTAAAGGCTGGATAAAGGGTACTTACTTCGTAAATTGTTGCTTCGTGTCAAATAACAGCAACCATTTTGTTATTTGACAATAGCTTTACTTTTTATTAATGCGTGTACATATTCGAAAAAAAGATTTGAACATTTACAAAACCAGCAATATCATTTTATTATACTTTAAGAACTGATATTTTAATGTAAAGACAATGCAATATAAAAAATGTTCGATTTTTTTTATATTCGTACCGGAAAGACAAATCAAAACAATGTAAATTTTATATTGCAACTTATTTTTTCTACGGAAAGTTTATCAGAAAATTAAAGATAAAAAATTTTGTTGTTTATTTTATCTTTAAATCAATTTTATAAGTCTTGCCTGAAGAAGCATCTGCTCTGAAGAGGTTGAAATTATTTAATATTTTTTTTTATACAATTTTTATTTACTGAAAATCAAGCATCATGATTAGGATTTACCAATTTATTAAAATAAAATAATACTTTATTCTTTGTTAAACACGACATAAGTTATGTTCGTAATAGACGAAAGTTTTTGCAGTTTGAAAATTAGTTCTTTTAATCCCAGCTACAAGCAATAACCAAGGAATGAGTGAAAATTTGCAAGATTTTTTTTGCTAGAATGACAAAAGTTTTTATTCATTGTTTATCTCGGTAAATATTGATTTTTGAAATACTATCTTTTTTAATGATCTCGCTATAGTGTGGGCAATAATACACTATTCATATAATGTTCAAAACGTTTATAAATAATGGAAAAAAATAGTTATAAAGAGCATGTATTTATAAAAACTTTAAATTTTGAGTTGGAGCTCATAAAGAAACTAAAAAGATTTTCAACTAAATCAAACTAACACAACATGTATGTAAAATATATTTTTCGTATGTATAATAAGCTGTTTTGAAAAAATTTAAAAAATCAATAAAGAATATGTAAACATTGTTTTTGCGAAATCATAAATCTTTAATAAGTAATAAATAACATGGCATAAACATTATCATTATACTAGGCATAGATTTTAACCTTTATATATGCACAAAATTAAAAACTAAATTGTAAGAACTTTCATTACTTTAAAATAACTTGAAATATATTTTTTCTGGTCAGGACTGTATATAACTTATAAATTAAGACAATTTGAAAAAAATGACAAATATTGAAAAAAAACGTACAAAAGATTCATTCCATGTCTATCTGCTATTATTTGGGTATTGGCTTTGTTCCGTCTCATAGAATTTTTACTGCCCTTTTTGGGAAGCACAATGGACTACTTGTATATTGTAAAAAAATATACCCCAGATGTTCAATATGCAGTAAATGCATTCTTTGTTCAACTTGACGTATCGCAAGTTTAAAAAAAAATGTTTTGTCGGAAAATTTTATTAGAAAATTTCCAGCCTATCATTGCATCATGGGAATTTAGTGTTAATTAAGAGAAATAAAATTTTACAAATAACACTTCTCTGTGCAATCACCAGAAATGTATACAGTTAACCAATACACATACCCCACAGTCGTTCAGTTGACACAAATTTTTTGACACAAGTTTGGTTTTTTTTACGGCAAAGTTACGCCAATAACACATTTTTACGGGTAATCATTTAATCATATTACTTGTTTTTTTATGCATAAATCGTAAATACAAAAATTTCATATTTTTTTTTGGCGCGTTCAGAATGCACAGTATATTCATATTAAAAACTAAAAGCTTAGTTAATTTTAAATTAATTGCATGTTATAAAACACGAAAACATTCTCCATTTAAATATCTACATACGATAATTGTTTCCGTTATATTTATTTATAACTGAAAATTTGCAATTTATTTGGAAAACGGGCCAACTCAAAGCAGATAAAAGCTTTTAGTACATTGCAGTGTGAAATAGTTTATTTGGCTGTATAACAAAATAATTTTATACCCATAACGAATATAACATTTTATAAAATTCTTAATTTTTTATTGTAATAATTAGATTTGAAAATAAATTTTATGCAGAGATATAATAATAAATATATGAACATTATATGGACATTTCATAAAAATAAATATTCACGCAATTGGCATATGATTTCTTATATTACTTCCTCGTTTCGGTTCTAAAACCTTCACGTATTGAGAGCGATTGAATTACCATTAGGTTTCTCTGCTATGTCATTATATATATTTCTATAGAGCGAGGTTATAAAATCAAGAAATAGCCGTAAAACCCACAAACATTTATTTTTGATTAATTATAAAGAAATATGACACATATTTCAATTTCAGAAAAAAATGCTATCAGGTATATTTTATCGTTTAAAAAGATACATCTGGATTTTTATAGGTAACTGATTTTATGATACAAAATGATTAAGTAGCATTTACACAAGATAAAAATGTCTTTATTTGAATTTTGAATATTTTAGTCCTTATAGCAATTACATTTATATAATTTTATGTATACAGTTACTAAGAGAACTTAATATTATACCCACCACCATCCGCTACGGCTTCACACTCTTCTTACCAGATTTACTCCGCAGCGTAACAATGTTATGCGTGTTTCATATGGAAAATTTGTCAAGTAATAGTTTCATGTACAAATGACATTTCAAAGCGCTGCCTAGTTGTACCGTAATTAACACACCACAACCTTGATTACCAGCGTGGAATCTATTTGTATAGCTTAGAATAAGCTTTTTGATTTGGTCCGTCCTCACACGTGCCCAGTTGGCCACGCTGACTTGATCTCAACAATGGCTAATTTTAAGGCATTCGATATATTTTTGTTTAGTTTCATATTATTTTTAAGCGCAATATTACATGGTTAAAAGACCGTTCCGAGTCGATCAAAAATGACGAGCAAAATCGTTTATTTATATCAGTCTTTCATTATGTAAGACGGCTGTGAAACATCAGCTACATAAATAAACGGTTGAAGGTGGGACAACGAACTTGTGTACAGCTACGTAGACTTCGATAGGTGCCATGCTTTCCTATTGTAAAAAGCGTTGATGGAATACGGGTGTTGAAAAAAGGGCATGCGATGTTGAAAAAGATTAAATTTGTCTAGCGCGGGAAATATAAAAATTGCTAATGATGATGGAAGAATTAACTCCGTGGTTTTTTTTTTAATTTGGACATCTGGCATTGTGGCAAAGCTAATAATTTTCCCGCCAAACATCTCCTTCTGAAAGCAACAATGTCCGATAAAAATGTAACAGCTTTTTAGTACATGGTGTTCGGTAGTAAATCTAATGCGGTTGCCCGCCACAGCAAATATAATAACAGATAAATCACGTTTTTACAACCGGCTTGAGGCCATCCTGTACTTGTTTTTTCGGATATCAAGCAAACAGTGGCGCATTAAAAATATACCCCCGTACGTTTCTTTGGCGCGAAAAACGTAACAAAACATCGAAACGAAATAAACAAAAGAAGTAAAAAACCTACGAAATAAATCATACGTTAATGTTACATTTCAAGCTGTACGGCTTAAAATAACAGACCAACTGATATAAAATTAATCAAATGTGACAGATATTCGAAATAAGGCTCTGGCCAAAGAACTTTTAGATTTGAATTATGATTGTTATTTTAAAGCGGCGTATTGTGTGACATACTTTAACTTTCATCGCTCTTCTCTTTAAATAACAGTTCATTCATTGGCCTTTTTTTATCATAACTGTAACTGATGGCCAAAATTCTATATCTCTATTGAGAATTTTTGTAGAAGTTTTTTTCTAACTTAATGATTAAAAATACATCCCATATATTTTCAACAATCAACAGTGTTATATAATATATTACATAACATGTTTAAATTATAGATTTTGCACTCATTGATTATTTATGTTAAAATAACAGTAAAATCAATAATTTAACATATTATCGATATTAAGCTTGACAAAAAAAAAACTGCGTTGATTTATCTGTCTCTCCGAAATGAATTAATATTTTTAGCAAACTCCCATGAATTATATTTTTTTATTCAATTATTGTTGTGACACGCGTTCGCATAATTTCTCTGGGCATGCGCCAAAAGAGTGTGTGTATTTGTGTATGTAGCCTGCGTCACTGAAATAAAGGAAAATCAAGACAGATATATCCATTCTTATTATCTGTACATCAACCCTACGTTCTGGTATAATTGCATTATGTTGATCTGCTGATCACACCGCCTGGATAGGTATTTTTTTTAAATAAATAAAGTTTTGTGTCAATTGTTTTTATAAACTTTAAAATCATAAATATGTATCTGCATAAGCAAAATGCAGACGTAATAACCGTCTCCACTACAATATGGAGCTTACGGTCTTATAGTGGAGTTAATTTCAACATAAGCTTTTTTACGCAAACGGATTTATCCCATTGCTTGATCTTAAGTCACTTTTAAAATGTTAACTATCACTTCTTGGTGGAAAGGCATGCCTTTTTAAACAACATTTTGGTATTATATAAAATGCAATCTTTATTTTAGCAAGGGATTCGAAATATAAATAATTTAATTAACAAAAACACATTTTTAGTACTATTTCTACAACATATATTATGATCAGGGCCAGTTTCCCTCATTGTTTGCATTATCAACTGATCAGTCTTGAACAGAGCTTTGCTATTATTTGACTTACTAAAACGTGAAACATTGACACAGTAACGTGTTAAGTTTTTGAAAAACAGTGTTTATCCATCCTGTTTATAAATCAATCGGGAATCTAAAAATACGAGTTCATTCTAGTAAATAAAAATGATTTTTTTAATGAATAATGCTCACAACTGTTAATAATGCTGACAATGAGCGAAACCGATCCTGATCACAAAATATATTTTGGAAATAAGTACGATAAAATATGTTTTTATTAATAAAAATATCATGTCTCTCCAACAAAAAGTAACCATTAACACATTAAAAGTTTTATAAGTATTCGGTTATAATGGGACTACCGAATAGTTATATACCATTTATAAGATTGGGGTTGGTGGCAGTTCTATAAATCGCAAAACTTTGATTAAAAAAAACTATAATAAAAATGTTCGTAGCCATAACTGAGTTGACAACTTTGACCACTTGACCATTGACCCACTCTGCAATATTTATATTTTCAGAATAATAACAGTACGTAACGGCACGGCATTGCTGCCATTATGAATTTACCAATACCGAAACCGTTTAATAATTTCAACAACAATGCTTTCTTATCACTTTCCGACAGGTATCCTTTGCTGCTGTTCAACGATAAGTCCACAATTGTGAAATATATACCAACTTAGCAGAAAGCTTTGATATGCTTGGAAGCCTTTGAAACAGTGGCTGTATTAAAATAAGTAAATACATTGACGTAAATAATATCGGTCTTGTCGATACAGCATACAATGTAGCAACAATGGCATAGACCACGCAACAATATGAAGCGGAAACAAATTCCATTATAACTCGGTTCGCATCAAATATACGACAAAGTATTTTCCTTGTAGCAAATACAAAGTGGCTCAACGGCCAGGCGAATGGTGATATAGCTATTTCCCCCGTTACTCTGAAAGGTATTGACACATTATTGAACGTCGATGACTTTCTACGATGGCAATAATAGGCAAACTGCTAAATAGTGAACTTTAACAGTTGTTTGTATCGTATCACGTATCACAATACAAAATTATATAAATTTATTAAAAAAGAATAGATAATTTTTTGTTATAAAAAAGTGATTAAAATGATGAAAAAATAGCAATGTATTTTAGATAATAAAAACACATTTTTTAGTACTTATTTCCACAATATATTTTTTGATCAGGACCGGTTTCGCTCATCGCGAGCATTATCAACTGATATAATACAATTTACAAACAAGTCTATTTATACAAAACAAAAAATAATTTGAGTTAAAGGTAGCAGGTGTACAAAGCCATGGGTTCAAGAACTAGGAAACAATTTACATAAAATCATACAATATTGATACAAATAAAGTAAATTAGTATAAAAATTAAATATTCACAATCACTTATTAAGAATTACAATTACAATTATGGTAAATCAATAATCAATATTGTATGATTTTATGTAAATTGTTTCCTAGTTCTTGTACCCATGGTTTTGTACACCTGCTACCTTTAACTCAACTTAATTTTTTGTTTTGTATAAATAGACTTGTTTGTAAATTGTATTCTATCAGTTGATAATGCTCGCGATGAGCGAAACCGGTCCTGATCAAAAAATATATTGTGGAAATAAGTACTAAAAAATGTGTTTTTATTATTTAAAATATCATGCCTTTCCATCAAGAAGTGACAGTTAACACCTTAAAAGTAAAAAAAAATGTATTTTAGTTCTACAAACATTATAACAAATGTAGTTGATAGCTATTTAGGCGTACCCTTCATCAGAACTATGTTTAAGCATTCATTTACCTATTTATACATAGCTGTGTTGGAAAGGTACACAATACATTTTCTTTTCTATTTTAAAACCCTAGCTTCATATTGTGCTAATAAATGATAAAAAACGGTACAATTATTTTATGCATTTTCAGACTTTAGGAATAATATAATACACTAATGGTTTTCATATTACATAAATTATAAAACAAAACATTTAGTTCATATCCACTTTTTCAATATGTTTAAGATCAGAATTGGTTTTGCTAATATCTTGCGTTATAAAACTGCCACAATACAAATTAAAACAAGGCTACTTATATAAAAAAAAAGCAGGTAAACAAAACCAAGGTTCAGGAACTAGGAAAATAATTAACATGTAAATATTATATATATTATATTTGGCAATTGAATTGTATATTATTTTTCCTTTGTACTAAAAACACAGCAATTACTTTTCGCTTAACCCAATATACATACGTATGTCTGAATGAAGTAAAATAGTTTACAAGTAAAAGAGAAATATTAAATTATGGAAAAAAGTTTGTTTGTGTTTTATTATTTAAAAATAATACCTTTCTACAAATATGTGACAGTCAACCTCTAAGAAGTTTTATTGATTTATTTTGACTAATCAGCCGTTGTTGAATATAACGTTTTGATTACTGTGCTTTTTTAACGTATATTTTAACTGATTAAAATTAAATTTATATATGTCGTAGACGACTTGGTTTGTTACTAAATGTGACACGTGTAAAAAATCTTCTGAATACAAGTTTTAGGTTTACTGTATCGTAAGGTTATGGATGTATTTATGAAATATAAAAAAAATATTAAAGTTATTTATACTAGGACTTGCGCCGGTGAGATCCACCACTAAAGTCAACATTTAACACTTTAAAACAGACCCGATATACTTGCATCGTAAGTCCAATATTTTTAAATAAATTATCACAAATGCAATAGATATAATATATCAGATAACATCCCTACGCATAAAAATAATAAACATCATTCTATGCGACACGAATTCATATTTACCATATACTTACTAAAATAAATCTATATTTTATGACAATACGTTTAACCTCATGTAGGTAGTTCATCCTTGTGGATAAAGAAATTAATTATAAGTATATAATAAGTACTTATAGAAAGACATAATTAGCAAAAAATTACTATTATTTAATTACCTCACAAAAAAACTATGTTGTATTTGAGATTTTTACAAAATAATATCTGTTTTGGATGTGATAATATTTCAATTTATACACAATATGGTGATCTTTAGGATTGCTTTTCAAAGTTTACTTGATTAGACCTACAGAAGTTAATAATAAGCTAAGTTAAATTCATTAATAAGATGAAGTGTTAGTGCAATAACTTTGCAAAAGTTATCGTCGATAACAAAATTTTAGTGGAAATTCAAGTGACTTTCGAGAACAATATTAAATAAATTATATCATGAATTTGCGTACAAGAAAATGTAGAGTTGTGCAATGTCACTTCTGAATATTAGAAGTAGTTAAAAAATAAATATGACATGGATTGCATGATAAACGTATAGCAGGACATATATTCTTTTTGCAGTGTTTTTATACGCCAGAGCATTTTATTTTACTGAAGATTGTTGTTATAAACCTTTAACCACTCGTCCGCCGTGCGCAATATAAGCCCACTGCCCAAACATTTTTCGGGAAGTATTAGCGCGACTTATTGCTGTTAAAAAAATCTCTAATACTGGTCATCCTATTGAGGTAAAATAAAAATCTTTATCAAAATAAAAGTTTATTTATAATTTACAAAAGCTTTATTAGTAATTTTTCATTTTATTTAATTACACATTATATTTCAATAATAAAAACACAAAAAAAAAATTTCGTATCCGTAAATATGTATCCCAATTGAAATATATTACTTAGTATAGATTAAGCTAATTTATTGCAATCCGTCTAATATAACACAACGCATATCCCAAGAGTTGACCTTGTAATGCAGATTTTTATATTACTCATCATGACAAAAATATTTATCAATAAAAACATGTATTAATATATCAAAGACATTGTTTATGTAAGCTAACATTCATATTTTGAATACTATTATCATAAATAAGTATAACCCGATAGACACGTACGGGACCGCTGGGCGATAATAGGTTAATAAGGGGTTTATTTTTGAATATTTTTTCTGTCGTCAAAGCTGACACAATGTTAATCTATATAGACAAATGCCTAGAATATTCGTAAATAATTGATAAGAACTCACTATTTTGTCAAAATAGTCTCTATAGTTTTAATATGATGATATTTTCGATTCTATCGAAGAAATCTAGTTGAAAATGTATATTGGTCTGAAAGTGGCTTGCGAGAGTCTCTTATAAAATTTTATAGCTCGCGTGCAAGTAAATAAATTCTATGCAGTTTCATTGCATCAGTGTAATAGAATGCCTGAAGATGCCAAAAGGCATACCCGGGTCGTGAGTGACAAAAATTGTAGACTTTTACGTACATATTGTAATATTAAAATTTCATAAAACACCCTTAGTCTACATAGTAAATTAATAAAAACAATATTGCCTAATAAACTGTGTATCCAACTGCAATTTATGTCGATGGTTAAAATTTGAATGTTTTTGGTCTTTCAAAATTTTTCATGATACACATTTTGTTCGTGGATTATAAAAGTCCCCTAGCATTTTTTGGTCGTAAAATAAACAGCAATTAAAACGCCGATATGTTTATTGATATATTTATATAAGTTATATGTGTATAATATATATTTAAGGGCATTCGATTATTTTAATACTATTTGTTACGTATTGTGCGAGTGATAAAATTTTTCACTCTATTCCATGGAACACCGAAGAATTTAAGCAATACAATATAAGGTCCGATTCATGGGATTGTGTGTACTATGTATGCGTTTGGCAAATTATAGAGTTTCAGCAATGGTAAACGGTGGCAAATAACGATACTAGGAAACTGCATCTTTGTATGGAACGTAATAATATAATGGTCATAAAAAGAAAGCTAAATGGGAAACGTGTTTATTGTATTTTATAAATAAAAAGTACTTTATTGCTTCTGGTGTTGCGATTCTTCAATCACATTTATGCATTCTATCGCACAATCGAAATATGGTTGGAATATAAGACGTTAGAAAAGCTTTGTGATAATCATTGTAATTGTGGCAGTTAGTATTTTTAAATGAACAGTTTTTCTCTATCAAATTTTGTAGATCATATTACAAGCCAAAACAGGAAAAGTGAAGTCGTAACAAGATTGAATGCTGGTTAGAACAATAAATTAAGAAAGTTTATGATATCGACTGAAGGTTCTAGATGAAATTCAATATCAAATTTGAAGTGTACGATTCCACATGTTTTATCACTAACGACCCGGGTTTTGCCTTCCGGACTCTCCAAACATTATATTACACGGATGCATGGATTCTCGTCAGTTCTGTTGCATTCGTGTGATAGAATGCCTGAAGATATCGAAAGGCGAAACCCGGATCGTTAGTGACCAAACATGTGAAACTGTACAAAGTTGTAACACTTAAAATTAAGAAAGGTTTTGTAGGAGGCATTGTGCCGATTTGTTAGAATGATTAAAGAAACAATTATCATAATTATGATAACGTTAAATAGCCATTTACAGCAAATTATTTTAATACGTATAATATTTCTTTATTGATTGATTTACATATCCTATGAAGTGTTATACGATATGTACGTGTGCAAACAAATATCTATTCACAACTGCTTTTTTAGTGCAATTTTGATTATTTTATCGGAAGCTATTGTTTCCACGTGTTTTACCTTAACTGGTAAGGCTCAAATCGGAGCTACACAATGCTTAGGTTGACAGACGAAAGGCTGATAAGTTGAGGTCAATCGTTTTCAATATTATTCAAAATTTAAAAAAAAAGTGCCTAGTATATTGTTTTAAAAGCCACAATTTTTTTCGTTCGATCAATCTTCGAATGGAAAATAATTCATAATATTCTTGGGAATCTTTTCTTGAAAAAGAATTTTAAACTACGATCAAACACATTTTTTCATTAAAGGTAATTTGAAAATACTCACTCAGCGATTGCAGCTGGTTCTGATCATCTTTTATAGTAAGAAAAAAATCTAAAATTATGTCAATTCTAATAAATTAGAAGCTTCTTCAAAAAACACATAAGGGTTTCGAAATTTCATAAGCGTACAAAACGTGTGTGACAAATGATATAAATTATTCCTTGGCACATGTATTTCGCCATTTCCGCAAAATTTCATAATGAGAAATCATATTTTTGATAAGCATTCAAAAATAACGTGCTTATTTTTGTTCTGAGAATTTCAAATAAAAGCTGTAATAGAAATCCATCATTCATCGGGAATTTTCGAAAAAAATTCCGTGTAATACAGTATTCTTGAACAATACGAATACTCTAAGAATAAACTTTTAATACACATTTGCTGATTAATGTAGAGTAGTTTATTTAAAAAAAAACTAAATCACGTTTTATGTAAGCATTAATTTATTTTGTCGATTTTTCAAGTCTTTGTTAGAATTTCTTTTTAACATGCATAAATCGATAAAAATAATTTATCTGGAGTATACGGCAGAATACCAAGGATGAGCGATGTTAAAAATCGTAGATTTTAAAAGTGGTGAAATTGTGTTCTTCTTAAAATTAAGTTATATCGTACGTCATGTGTACGACTAAGAAACTTCACAGATATGATGTTAATAAGCATAAGCTGCCTTTTGACTCAATGCCTGTAATAAGCAAGTAGGTAGTTTGCATGTACTAAAACGACAACTCACTCTAAAGACGTTAAGCACATCCTTACTTACTTTAAAGCACAAATATCTACCGATCACGGGTGATTTTTTTTGTTTGTATATAACTTGATGTATAGTAGTGTTCCATACAATAAAAAAATATTAAAAGGTATGCTAATGCCCGTATTCAAGTGTCAAATAAGGTAATTTTCTAGATAATGTATATAAAAATTTCAACTTTAGTTGAAGCATACATCATTACAATTTACATTCTTTGACAGGTCAATGTATACAACGAATATATTATGATTGTATATATATATTTTAACTGTAAGATAATTATAAATACAATAACAAATAAAGGATTTTATGAAATTGTAAAATTCAATACTAAGAATTTGTTCTTGTTACATATAATAATATCAATAATTAAAAAAATGTATGCACGCCTAAAGTATTTCTTTTTTAGTTATATATGTAATACGGTGAAAAAATAGCAATTTATTTTAGTTTTACAAAATTATTTTGAACAAATATAGTTGATAGCTATTTCGGCTCACGCCATCGTCAGAACTATGCTTAAACTAAAATTCACTTATCTATATATAGCTGTGCAGAAAAGGCACATAACACATCCTCTCTCCTGTTCCAACGGCCTAGCTTGTTACTTTAACACAATGACACTCAATAAACGTAGCTTTCAAGGTCAACAATAACTTAGGCAGACATCTTAAAAATAGTAAAGATAAAATCAATATACTGGACAGAAGCGGTATTTATAAAATGTCCTGTGGCTCATGTTTATCCGTTTATATCGGACAGACATGTAGAAGTATATCTACTCGAGCCAAGGAACATGTAAGATCATTCAACAATAAAAAAACAGATTCACAATTCGCTTATCACGTTATTAATGAATCACATAATATAAATTCAAACTCAGCCCCTAAATGTTTGCATCTTTGTAGTAAGGGTCGAAGAATGACGGCTTTGGAACAGCTGGAAATCAATAGACACCAATTATCACAAAGGATTCTAAACGAACAAACTAACATAATAGTATCGCCACTTGTCCAGCCGTTGCACAAAGGGGTGGTCTGATTTGCTTCCATAAGGACCACTTCCGTCGCATATATAATCTTATTGTCATAGACGCCTATTGTTTCATTTAGAATTTTGAAAGTTTGGTGTTATTGTGTTAAGTAACAAGCTAGGCCGTTGGAACAGGAGAGAGAATGTGTTGTGTGACTTTTCTGCACAGCTATATATAGATAAGCGAATGTCAGTTTAAGCATAGTTCTGACGATCGCGTGAGCCGAAATAGCTATCAACTATATTTGTTAAAAATAATTTTGTAGAACTAAAATACATTGCTATTTTTTCACCGTGTTATAATGGAGTTCTACCAAGTGAATGCCAATTCAATCAATATATATGTAATCTTCTACCTTTCCTAGTGACATCTAGTTTTCACCGTCAGATAAAAAATAAATTTTTATATAGGCATTTTTCGATTGATGGCTTTGTATGAAGTCAATTAAGTATGTTTTTGCATTGAATTCATGTTAGCGTAGAATATTCAACATCAAAAATATCTGTATTCAAATTTATTTATGCCAAATAAAAATATGCCAGGTAACTACAATGTATAATTTATGTATAAAAATCTTAGTATGATGATAATATGAATATTTGCTTATGTTATCACTGACTGAAGTTAACCGCAGCATTTTCAAAGAAAAATCAAAATACCTTTATTGTTATACATCTGGAGTTACACTTTTCACAAAGCTATCAATAAGCCTTCATTTGCAATGCAAAGTTGGAATTTATTTCCAATTGAATATCTGTGATAGCTGTAAGTAATATAATTATTTTTTTAGTTGAAGTTATAAGGATAGTTTGAAAATAATATACAATTTACTGTGTTCCTAGATTTTCATGTAATATTCTTTTTTTCACTTTTATGGTGTTAACTGTCACTTTTTGATGGAAAGGCATGATATAATATTTTAAATAATAAAAACACATTTTTTATCATGACCGATTTCGCTCATCGCGGGCATTGTCAACCGATTATAAAGAATTACTATATGAAGTTTTAATGGTTGTCAATTGAAGTTTTTTAAATAATAAAAACACATTTTTTAGTACTTATTTCCACAATATATTTTTTGATCAGGACCGGTTTCGCTCATCGCGAGCATTATCAACTGATAGAATACAATTTACAAACAAGTCTATTTATACAAAACAAAAAAATAATTTGAGTAAAGGTAGCAGGTGTACAAAGCCATGGGTTCAAGAACTAGGAAACAATTTACATAAAATCATACAATATTAATACTAATAAAGTAAATTAGTAAAGAAATTGAACATGTATTATTCAAAATATCATGCCTTTCCATCAAGAAGTGACAGTTAACACCTTAAAAGTGGTGAATTGAAGTATTTAAGAGCGGGTTATTTTTTTCATTTAAATTATTCCACTCCTTAGTTTCTTAATAATTTCATTATGATTGTTCAGAGCTCTTAATGGATTATTGAATTGCCTTAACTTTGTTTGAAAATTTTTGATAAGTTATTATAAACATTTAATTTTTAAACTTATTCATATTATTTGTGTTAATATTTTATGATTTCCTGTAAATTGTTTCTAAGTTCTTGAACCCATGGTTTTGTATACCTGCTACCTTTAACTCAAATATTTTGTATAATTAAACTTTTTGCAAATTGTTTTTTATCAGTTGATAATGCTCGTAATTAGCAAAACCGGTCCTGATCAAAAAATATGTTGTTAAAATAAGTACTAAAAATTGTGTTTTTATTATTCAAAATATTCTTTTTCATTAAAATATTCAGACTTTTAAAAATTAACTATTTAATTATGAAATATTCACCATAAAATTATTCGAAAAATAAATAAATTAAAAGTTTAAAAAGTAACCAAAAATGTCGAACTTTTAAGCTTCAGAAAAAGCATGATTTTGGTTTGTTTATTTATATATGAGGTAAATAGTTTATTCATAATACTGGCCTGAATGCTGAAAAACATAATGTTTTAAGCTTTAATTAAAAAGTATGTGTATTAAATATTCTCATTACGAACTTTTAGCCTCGTTTCACCACGACAATAATTATTTGGTATGGTAGATTCTAATAACACAATGCAGATTTCTAAGCATTTAAATAATTATCTAAACAAATAATTACACACAAGATTGTAAAATATCACGTAACACTCTAGCTTAACCCTCAATAGGGCGGCGTTAGTTAAAAATAATTTCTGATTAACATACCACCAAGTATTACTAATTAATGATCTATAGTGTTATAAATTGAAAATTAGATAGAAAAAACTTCCATAAATTGTAATTATTCGTAGTTTTTTTTCAAATAAAATTTAATAGCAATTTTCAAACCCTTTGAAACTAAAAAAAATCAAACAAAATATACTTTCAGCTTGGTAATTATATGTAACGGATTTTTTTAAATCTTTAAATGTCTCGATAAATTATCTATTTATTAGAATATCTTTTATTAATTGAATAATTAGAAGTGCTTGAATAAATGTTTTAATACAAAGATGTTCGATTGGATTTCAATTAAATAATGCCATAAGAAATAGCCGAAGATTGTATCAAATGGGAACTAAGTCTTGAGTATTAATAATTTTTAATTCTTCTAATTAGAGCATATTATGAATATATTTTAATAAAAAATACTACGATTTTTATTCGAGTGGTATTCAATCAGCTCATAATGCTCGCGATGAGCCAAACCAGTCCTGATCAAAAAATATATTGTGGAAGTTCTTGAAATGTGTTTTCATTATTTGAAATGATTGGATTTGGTTTTAACACTCTGTGGCTCGAATCATTGTATAATTTGTTCCTTTCAGGACGAAATGAAAATAAATAGGTAACTACAAATCATGCCCTGTCCCAACTTTATTCTTATACGCATAATAACTTATATTAAAAAAATGTTTTTAAGCAATTAACACGGTGATAAAATAGCAATGTATTTTAAGTCTACAAAATCTATAAGAAACCTATTTCGGTATATGCCTCCATCACAACTATCTGGTTTTTTTTTTTTTTTTAGAATAAACGTAAATTGTGAATAGGTATATCACTAAGATGATTTATTAAAAAAAATGCGTTAGCTTTCCGTAATGGTTTGAGAAACGGAGATATATATAAATTGGTTTGATCATTCAAGAAATTTATTGGATTGCTGATATCTATTAATTCCTAATCTTTCCGATGCATTTAGTTATCAATTATATATCTTATCAATTTTGTAGAACTAAAATTAATTGCTCTTCTTTCACCGAGTTATAATAGAGTTTTATCAAGTCAATTCTAATTTAATCAATAGTTTGAGAACATTTTTTGAAAAATGGGGTAAGACAGAAATGAAAATAGAATAATTCAGCTCATGAGTTCACCACTCTACAATTTGTATTAATATTATGACAATTTCTGTCTAAATTATATGCTATTAAACTAATAGGCTATTAGTATTACCTCATTGAAAATGTACAGAAACGATTTAAGATTACACTAAGTAAAATCAGTCTGCATCTATTCAGCCGAGACCCGGTGCAACCACTTGCAAAGGCGAAGTTTCATTGAGATGATAACATTATCGACTATTGTCGATTGAATTCGATAAACTGCGAGCTTAACGCTTGAAGGATTACAATAATATATCACAGCTGTTCGGTTTGACTCCATATTGGATAGGAAACGGGTTTTAATGCGGCGCTATTCGATATGTTAAAAAATCGCTTTTCATTCAATTAAAACAATATTCACGCGTACGATTCATGTTAAATTGTTATTATTATTTTTTGATTATACAGTATTATTTAATAACCGAAAATTTAATTATTATCATAAAAATTTAATAAGCATCACACAATTTAAATATATATATTATACAATACTTTGTTTGCAATGAGACGAATTTAATAAATTTTTGAAGATTTTTTTGACATAAAATATGGCAAATTACAGTGGGTAATCGGTTAAAAAACAGTTCGGACTGCCAAAAAATCGGACAACGAACACTTTCACGAATGATTCTTGTGTTCGGATAACGAGCACAAATTTGGATAACGAGCTAAAACGATAATTCTAATCCATTTATTTTATCTGTAAAACTAATCGACTTTTTACATTCGACAGAGTTTTGAAAATGGCACGCTTTCGACTCGGTCAGTTATGTCATTTCCTGGTAAAAATTTATATCAAATCGATGATCAATTAACGAACAATCAGGATAGCGAACATATTCTTGAAACAGATTATATTCATCAACTGATCACCCGCTATATCAATGTGTAGTATCCCAAAACCCTTTGGTATAACAAACATGCAAATTATTTTGAAAATCTTTACAAATTTTTGCTTTCTCATCTATTATATTTAATTGCTTTTTTATTATTTTTATATTCAAATTAATTGAAAGAGTTACGTTGTCATTACACCGGCATATAAACTAAGAATAGATGCAACAGAGGAACTTGGTTGTGACACAAAACACCTCCTTACCACCCGTTGGTTATCCTCCACTTTGTTTGTTTGTTTGTCTGTCAGGCAGTTTGCCAGCTCTCGGCTTTCCTTGCATTCGATCACAAGGCTCACGAAGGAGACACGTTTTAAGTTTCGGTCTGCTACTTTTAAATCAAGTTTTCTCAGCTACCGCTAAATAAACTATAGTGCTTATAAATTAGAGCATTTTCTAACTACACTCACTTTTTTAAACACACTCAAATAATCAACCAAAATCTTTTAAATAATCGTGTCAGAAATCCTTTTAAAATTAGCTAAAATATCTGGAGAGGAAAAAGCTTCAAGCTTTTATTATAGTAACATTCTATTAACAACTATATTTAAAATTTTGATATCCTGGTAGTTATAGTACGGCTTAAAGTAAAAAAAATGTGTGTTAGCGAGTTGACTAAATCCAAAAACGGATCAAATAAATATGTTCATTGGCATTTTCAAGTCTGGCTATTAGCGATTGCGAAAAAATGCTTCATATATTTATGTTTCCGTACAATTTCATAACCAATTATTTCGGATTTTTTTCACGCTTAAGATACAAAAATATGGGTTTGTTGTTCTGTCAAACTATTTATCGTTTTTCTTTATTGATTAAGATGAGAATTACCTGGTGGACTTTCAGTATCGTTATGTAAATACGAAGTATTTAGTTGCTCAAAAACTTTAATAAACTGTTAAATTCCATCTCAGGACCGGTATATTTTTAACCATCTAAATGATTGAGTACGGTTATTTCTGTTGGCTTTGGGTTCCCATATGAAGGGTATCTCTCAACATTGCTCCCGATGGTTAATTCGTCCACTTGTCTTGTATAATTACTCTTTTAACTGATTTTCGTTTCATCTTTTGGATACGATTTGATGACTTTCAGTGGAAATTCTCGCAGTGTAGTGCTCTCTTGATTGTTGTAATATCGCGCTATCAACTATTATATATATATAAGAGTTTAATGGTATGGCTGCCATGTGTTGAATTTATTTATAAAACTATATTTTTTATTATTCTTTCTTTTAATATTTACCTTCGAGAAGAGGTCAAACAATCAACACTCCGGGTGAATTTGAAGTTTTTTCTTCGTAGTTGTGTAGTCATGTTTTTTTTATCTATACTGCTGATTTCGAGTCACTCGTACACCAATTATATAGTCTTGAAAATAGCAGGGTTTGTCTTTGGGTAGAAACTTGAATCGAGTTTTACCTTCATTGCTACAACCATCTTGGATTGCTATAAGGGCAATTATATTACGTACTATTGTGAACTGCAACTCGAGATCTTAAAGTTTGATTGTATTAATCATATTTACATAGAATCCACTCAAAATAATTTTGTATTCAAATCGGTATGCTTTAAAGTGATTTCATTTAATTATTGTAAAATTTCTCTCTCTATTATTGGTGACAAAATAGTTAACGTAGAATCGTTATGTTTTTACTCTATGCTAGATTTTTTTGCATTAAAAGCACTCTTTTAAAAAAAGCAATAAATAATAATAAACTTGACAGAAGCGGTATTTATAAAATGTTCTGTGGCTCGAGTTTATCCGTATGTATTGAACAGACAGACAAGAGCATATCCACTCGAGCTAAGGAACATGTAAGGTCATTCAATAGTAAAAAACAGATTCACAATTTATAAATCACTTTATAAAAGAATCGCATAATATAAATTCAAACTCAGCGCCTACGTGCTTACATCTTTATAATAAAGGTCGCAAGATGACGGCTTTGGAACAGCTGAAAATTAATAGATATCAATTGTCACACGACATTTTAAATGAACAAATAAATATAAGTCGGTCACCGCTCCTCAGATCATTGCGAGGGGCATATGCCTTCCCGCAATAAACCATTTCCGTCCAACATTTAAGCTTATTGAAATTGCCTTCTGTTTAGTTGCATTTACGTTTAAAACAATGTTTTATTGCTAGCAGGAAATAAGCTAGGTCGTTAAAACAGGAGAGAATATGTATTGTGTACCTTTTCTACACAGCTATATATACGTTTAAACATAGTTCTGACGATGGATGAGCCGAAATAGCTATCAAATATGTCTTATAATACTTTTGTAGAATTAAAATACATTGCTATTATTTCACTGATAATAAATTTGGCTATAAAATATTTACCTGACTTTAGCAGCCCTTATCCGAATTTGTTCCAATACTTTACTTCGAATGAGTTGAAATAATTCTGTTATAGAATGAATACGAATACAATGTCCGAATTGAATACAATATTGACATTCTAAGAACAATCATAAAGTTCAACAGAGAACTGTTAGAGTTGAGTGGGGTGGCGTGGAGAAGTCTGAATTAACACGGATGTTGGTGGAGAGTTGTTTAATGCAGACAAGCTTCGCAGTTCAGAGTGTGTAATCGAAATATCCAATTGCAACAGTGTAATCCGACATCCACTCTCCTACACACGGACCGCCACTTTTGTTGTCAGCGAATAACGCCGAGCTGGATCAACTATCAATTTTTTATATTTACGAATCATCGAAGCCAAATTCATCTGATTATCCCTTTTAATGTAATATTTAAACTGGAATTGTTTTCGATAGACAAACCTGAGTAAAATTTTAGTGATACCGCGCTTTCTAATATTAATTATTTCCACAACGTTAAAGCATTATTTGCTGAGCAAATTAATTCAGAAGTGTTAGTGCTTAATAAACGTATAACAAATATTAATAAAATTCTGGTCATATTTTAACGATTAGCTTGAATACTTATTACCACTGTTTCCAATTCAGTTTTTAATATCACCATCAATCAGACATCTCAACAGTTGAAACATAATTCCAAATAATCTTTGTCACAAAGTTTCATTCAGAATAAAGTTAATATATTTACACACATAAAACGCAATTGGTTTAGTGGTACTACCATATTTTACGATACATTGATCAAAGCCAGTTGTGAAAAAAAAATGGTAAATGGCTCTCAGCATTTCATCAAAAAGTGTTTTCCTTCATATTAAAATAATTTATTATGAAAATACCAACATTAAGATCTACATGTTATCTGTCAAAAGCTCTCGCGATGAGCGAAACCGATCCATAATAATAGAAAAGTAATATACAGGCTGTATTTTTTAAATATTATATTTGAATTCAATATTTACATAATGACTTGATTCATTTAAGTATTTTCAGTGAAATAAAGCAACAAAATATGATGTTTGAATGCATCTGATTGGCTTCAAATAACTGTTTATTATATGTGTCGTTTAAACAATGTGATAAACGGAATATAATGTAAACAAATCGTTAAAATAAAACTGCTCAACGATTTTTTAATTTTATGATATTGACCGTAGGAGCTTGATGGATTTTCAATGTCAAATTTGAATTGTTGAAATTTTGTAAACATGTAAGTGGTGATGATATATTATTTATTTCTTCTTCTACAATATATAAAGCTGAACTTAACTTTAGTTGATTCATTGTTCTGATGATGACGAAGTTGCAATCAGAAACCATATGTAATTTTTTTAAGTTAAATATTTCATTGTTTTCGTCTCATTACAATTATATTCCAAAAAAAATACATTTTATTTTTAAAAAGGCGCTTCCAATCTGTCTTTATTTTGTAAGCGAAAATAACAACAGAAAGCCGCACGGAATATGAGTCGCTCGTGGATTCTAAATAAAATTTAATTAATTCAACGCTTAATTAGGAATGTTATTAATTTATTTGTTTATCTGATTTAAAATTCAGATGTAGTTTTTAGTGGCGTAGTTGTTAATTAAATGTTGAACATGTAATTTAATGAACCTCTAGCAATAAGAAAATAATTATCTTTGGCTATATTTATACGAATGTAATTGTCTTTGAATATTTTTTGGGTGATATGATTTACCCGCGTACTTTGTAGTAAGTCTAATAAAATTCAAATTGTTTTTTGACGCCTTCAGGAGTAACATTCAATAAATATCAATGAAAATGCGTATTCTTCAAAAATATTTCATGAAAACCTTGTTTTTCAAGTCAATTGTATAAGCGATACCAGTTTTAAAGACCTTTTATTTTTAATACATTTCCTGAAGGCAAGCTTATATAATATATTATATTCTGAAATATATTCTGAAAATAGTTAGAGAATAGAACAGGAGAGAGGATGTGTTGTGTGACTTTTCTGCACAGCTATGTATAGATAAGCGAATGTTAGTTTAAGCATAGTTCTGACGATGGGGTGAGCCGAAATAGCTATCAACTATATTTGTTAAAAATAATTTTGTAGAACTAAAATACATTGCTATTTTTTCACCGTGTTAAATAGTAATGTATTTAAGTAAAACATTTTTTTTATAAGATATAGTTGATAGCTATTTCGGCTCACGTCATCGTCGTTCTGACGACGGCGTGAGCTGAAATAGCTATAACTATATCTTATAATAAATTGTAGAACTAAAATACATTGCTATTTTCTCACCGTTTTATAATGGAGTTCTACCAAGTAAATGCCAATTCAATCAATTAGAATTTAACATTTAATTATTACACAGTAATTTCACAGCAGTTGCTTTTGTAAAAAAAAAAAACAAGGATTTTGGTTTAATTCTTCCTAAGAAGCGTTCGTGACATTTACTTTGACACATTCGTTATGATAAAAGGTAAAAAATATGCTTTTTACACAAAAACTCGAATAAATTTTGCAGCACATTTCCGGTATCAGAAAAACAGGGTCTCCAAATTATATTGCCCCTGAGACCACCCAAGTGCTTAATCCGCCTCTGACCTAAATGAACTGTAGCTACAGTCAAATAAGCAAATATATATTCTATTTTTATATCAAAGCTTTTCAATACATAATATATGGCGTCAGCTTTAATGACGGATGTGTCAAATTTAACATTATTAAATAAAATTGAGTTTTGTAATGTTTTTATTCATTTAATATTGCTTGCATTAATTTATTATAAATCGGACTGATTTTGGTAAAATTTTAAATATTGTCTTTATCTATGAATGAAATATATATTCAGAAAACTGGTTTCATTAAGCATGTTTTCTAAACATCAAAAACCGTGATGAGAATGCATGTCTACACCGACCACTTAAAAGTGACTTACAAGTCTTAATTAAACATTTTTTTTTCGAAAAATGATACTTACTAAATAGTTTGTGTCATAACTTAATTAATAAGTTATATCAAAGAGTTTTATTATAATTTAGGAAGGTCGTTTTAGTTCGTTGTCCGAACACAAAAATATATCGGAATAATTATTGTTCGTTTTCCGATTTGTTCGCAGTACTAACTCTTCGTTTACCGATCACCCACTGTATATTTCTTTATCGTTGAATAACTCAATACAAAGATAACCACATTTTTCATTTGAAATTATACTAAAAAAAACGGTTTGCTTCAATTTTTCATGACAATTATTCTGAATTATGTTTATATAATTTTATTTCTTCGTTACACTATTACATTTGAAATACTTTTGTATCTAGTTTTCTCTTTCATAGGCAGACACAAAACAGCAAGCTAGTATTTAATTGTATTATCTCATTTCTGATTTTACATGTAACTTATGTTACGTAAATTGCATATAACTTATTCGCTTTTAAGTAACTTTGTTAACTCCCAAGTTTATATCGAATACGTTATAAGACGTTGTTTCGCTTGTTGTTTATGCCAATTCTAACAATGATTGCAGTGCATGTTATCAAACAGTGTATATTTATATAATGTTTGTGCTAAGAATATAACATAGTATCCACTTTGTATAACCATTACGTGAAATTTAATAATGACGAAAACCTTATATAATTAAATATCTTATTATAGATTCTAGTAATTCCTTATACATTTACTTATCGAAAAGATTTAAACAATTGATAATAATAACCAAAGGCGAAGGGGGTATATTTCCAATTATGATTTATAACAATATTAGATAAAAATTTTAATCGATTAATTTATTCTATGAACAGTTAATGACAATATTTATAACACTCCAGACGTATGATCTGTAACCAAAAAATGTTAATTTTATTTATTTATTGAATTTTCATTTACTTGATAATACAACGCAGAGAAAAAAAAGCAATATATTTTAGGTCTATAAAATTTACAAGATATATAGTTGATGGCTATTTCGGCTTCCGCCTTCATCAGAACTAAGTTCTCACTAAAATCTAATATCTTTTAAATTATTAAAAAAAAAAAAAAGAACTAAAATTCATTACTGTTTTTTCACCGTGTTAGTTTTATTAATGCGTTTAAATTTGAATTAAAATATCTGAGGTTTTTTTATAATCATAAAGTAAATATAGTCGACATTGGAAACCTATATGTTTGAGTAATATTCTATATCTTGGCAACACAGAGCATTTTTAATACGAATTTATTACTAAATATTTTTTACAATGTATTGAAGAAATTTGATTAAAAAAATGAATATAAATTTAGCATTCAATGAGTTTGAGAATAAGGTATTTATTTATGTAAGGTGTTAATTTTTGCTTCTTGGTAGAATGATACTATATCCATAATTTTATATTATTAAGATCAAGACCTGTTTCGTTCATCGAGGGTTTTATAAACTGACAAATTTTAACAATTTTAATTTAGTTGATAATGCAGAACGAAACATATAGTAGTCATAATCATTTATTTCTTAAAATCGAACGAATTATAATATTATATGATTATTCAAAAATACATTAAATTATTATATGATATGCTTGAAAATGCTTCTTGTTTACAAAAACATGGCAAAACTTTGAATGCAAAAAGCTCTATGAAATTTTACAAAAAAACTTTTGTCTTCTTTATTTGACTACGCAATCACATGTACGTATATTAAATTTATAGTCGATTATGAGATCAAGACTTATGTATATTTATTATCCTGTTGCTTTCTAAAAATATATTCAGTACAAAAAACGATTACAAAAATGCTCTAAGAACATTTGGTAAACATTTCAATCAAAAGATATTAGAATATATTCATTTTAAGCGAATATATTATACTCAAAAAGATTTGTATGGCAGCAAACAAATATGGGCCTTATTTAAATACACGGAATGAAGGAGATATTGATGAAAATATGGCGTATTATGGCAGAAACGACAGACAAATTTCCCCCGTGAATTGACCAAAGCCCCAACTAATCACAGATTTTGTTCCTGTAGCCTTATTTACCGGTGGAAATCTTTCACATCTTTTATAAAAAAAAAAAAAAACTGCCTGTTCAATAAAATATCAACCGTAAAGTACGGATTTAAAAGCATTTACGTTGTTTGAGCTCGTTTCACGCTGGTCAAAAAAGGACGTAGGAAAAATTCTTTCATGGTGCTATTTTTTTGTTGATAATTTTACTTTTGAGTATTTGAAAAAGTTTCTTACAGCTTATATACGACATTAAATATAATACAATTATATTTTTTTGTATAGTGAAGAAACTCGAGCAAAGTCAAAAGAATCAATATTTTTTAAAACAAAAATCTCTTCTTCATTGATTGAATTGACATTTACTTTGTATAACTTCATTGTAATACGGTGAAAAATATCAATATATTTGAGTACTACAAAATTTATAAGGTATGTTTGATAACTTTTTCGGCTAACGCACTCATCCGAACTATGTTTAAACGTACGTTTACTTATCTAACATATATATAGCGGTGTATAAAATGTACACAATACATCTTCATTTCTATTTTAACAATCTAGTTTTATATGTGAAGTCTTAAATGTGGCAAATTGAGATTAAACCTGGCTTCTTTTTAATTACCTTTTATATTATTTTTTAAAAATTCTTGGCTCAACTAATGTAATCGAAACTTTAGTAATGTATCCACAATTTTATGTTTTTAAGATTAAGTTTCACTCATCGTCATCATTGTTAACTGATGCAATATAAATCAAAATCAAGACTATTTTTACTAAATTTTGAGTTACAGTCTATTTGTTTTTCACTTTTTCAAGTATCTACTTTAAGCAATAACATTATTTTGGTTTGTAAGAAGATTATTTAATGTTTCCACTATGCGGAATGTTTTTTAAATTAAAATTTTGAATTGTTGAAACTGTTTACAATATATCAAGTTTTGCCATACTTGATCTGAGTTTTCGTCCGTTGGCATCTCAAGACATTTTATCACATGGATACAATATAACTGACAGTCTATATAATTGAGAAAAATTAAGTCAGCAATTAATGATTGTAACAATATCAAAAGTCATAAAAGGTAAGCATCTAACAAATACAGCCAGCATTTCAACGAAAGATTTTCATGATAATTAATTTTCATTAAAAATTGGTTAGATAATTGGATACGAAAAGAGATTTTTATATTGACATGTAAGTTTTTGAAATAAACAACTGTTTTAAATAACATCTCATCCCGACCAACTAAATAAACCTTCAACCGTTTCAACAATGAACTTATAAATTATCTCACAAACAGAGGTTTTAATCCTGAAAATTAAAATTATTAATGCACCAAAAATTTTCTGTAGTTAGGCTCTTTCCAAGTGATTTTTCGTGAAAAAACAAGATTGTTTTTTTATGGATCTTATGAAGAATTTATTGTATTTCAAATAATTCCACAAAAGTAAAAATATTTTCGAACGAAACGTCACCAAAAACTTTTTTAATTTCCGCTTAACAAAAATATTTTTCACACGTGGGAGGTTTTTGGCGACGACTTCGATAAAACTTTTGACATCAAGTAAATAAAATATTGTGATTGTTACGAGAGAGTAGGCGATTGGGATGTTTTCATTTATTTTTGAAATAACTGGTGGATATCAATTATTGGATATTTTTTATTGATAATATTAATCTAATTATAAAATAAATCAATTATTGTTTTTTTGTTCGTATTTTATGCGTTGCCATACCATTAATCTGATTTCGATAAAACTCTCTCAATTTATTGCTTGCACTTGCTTAAAGGTTATAGAAATTGTACAATTAACTTACAGTAGGTCTTATGTATTAAAATCAATTGCTCAATTTTTATGTCCTACCATACCGTTCATTTTATTAACTTATGCTTGCACTTGCACGAAAGTTATAAGCATAATACAATAAACCAATATTAGGTGGCGCGTGAGGTGTACTATGGACGTTCAGCAAACATCAAACGGCACATTTATGTTTATAAATTATTCAGGCAAGTTTATCGTATATTTTTACTATCGATCCTGATCATTTCTTATTAAACAAGAAAACTTTTTCATGTTTCCAATTTTATTTCTATAATTATTATCTCTCCGACAGCAACGCGCTGAGTTCCACTTAATATCAAATATTACCGAGTCTTTAGCTTAATAAATTAATTATAACGTACAAAATATAATTTCATAGTCATTTAGATAAAACAAATATTGAGTATAGAAAATTAAAACGAAATCTTTGACGAGCGTATTTGAATAATAAGCCGAAAAAAAATCATAACAAACCGAATGATAAGATCTGATGATTTTATATTGACATACGATACTTTTTTTCGAATATATGAATTCTAACGAAAAACGCTTCGAGTTTTCGCACGCCGTGAAAAAATGACCCTTTACCATTTTCCAATGATACTTTCTCGATTTGATAAAAACCCAATTCAGTTTTCCATATATACGTATATAGGCATGGAAATGGATCGGTTCATTATATGTGATTACTCAAAATTTCTGGAAATTCGTTTTTCAACCGAAATAAAATTGACACTTGTGACTGACGTTTCTTGAATTATTTTTTTCAAATTAAGGCACAGGTAAAAGTGATTTTCGTGGAAGGTAGTCGCTTTTTTACATCCGGTTTCAGCGTATTTTTTTTTTATTTTTAGATCCAATAATAAAATAAATTCATTTCACGTTTTTAATCTCGTGCATTAAAAATCTAAATCACTTTGACTTTATATGATTTATAATATTGACTTAATATTCGCTTGATGGAATTTCAATATCAAATTTGAATTTTTGAATCTTTGAACGACTCTACTAACAAGCCGGGTTTCGCAATTCGGTATTTTCAGGTATTCTATCAAACTTTTGCAAAATAACTGATGACAAAAATTTTATTATGTTGCAAATGACAGCAAAAACCCGGGTCGTTAGTGATAAAACATGTGGAAGCGCAGAAAGCTTAAAAAAATGACTTAATATGTTACAGTGAATACAAAAATAAAGACGTTTAAAACTTGCGAACACGATGCACCGCTGTTAAATTAATGTACAAGCTCAATATACTATAGTTGCACATTATAGTTGCAGTTCAAAAATGGTGGAATATTTGTTGTTTATCTACAAGGTTGTGTTATATTTGAGCTTAAAAAGAAACTTTGGTATTTGGTATTTTTATACATTTAGTATTTTATTCAATGGAAAAAATTCTAAGTCAATCACTAACCTGAATGCCGCTCATTACACAATTATCATTTAAAAATCATTCTTTCCTTAATCAAGTGTTGTGAATCAAATTTCCCCGAATACTACAATATTTTTTCGTCATATTAATAAAATTCTGCGAATCTACTTTAATATCAAGTGAATTTATAAAATGATAAAAATGATACTTACAAAATATTTTTTAATGATCTTGTTAACGGTGCATTTAAATATATTTTCCTTTTTTGTGGATCTTACATAGCTAGTTTTATATATCTAATCAAATATTTTTTTCAAGTCTAAGAATTAAATAAAAAGAACTTCCTCAAATGTAAAACAAAGTCGGCGTTTCTAGCGTGGCAGAAACTCCTCCCTTCCGTTTGTCATATTTTAACACTTCCAAATGAGGTTACCAACATATTGATTTTGATGAACTTTTACCACATTAAATTTACATTTTTTTTTCGCTTATTTTAGTATTAGAAGGACTGTATGAAAATCATACATTGACTAGTTAAGACGTCAGCATTCATAACTGAAGAATATCTCACAGTCAATATTTTAGACTTAAATGACAAAACAATCAGAAAACGTTTTCAGATGATGTATTAATTATAAATAATAACTAACAGACTGAGACATAACAAATTATATATGCATACATTGTAAAATTTTTACTTATCATTATTAATTTTCGAAAAACCAAACGTTCAGCTTTTCAAAACCGTCACAAAAATGTGTACATTGAGGATCTCGTTCATATCACGTCATTTCCTTCACGCGTTGGTCCATCCGGGAAAAAAAACTGATTTATATTTTTCACGGTTGGGCTCATTAAACGTCCATAAATTTAAAGGAAATCTAGTTTTGAATATTGAAAATATTTTTTAAAAAATGGATTTCATATATCAAAATAATGTATGTGAATAGTTTTCATTCAAATTTGATTAAACAAAAAAAATATATTATTTATAGTTTCTTATAACTAACATAAGACACGTGGTTTTCGTAGTGTAGTGATCAGCATTGTTCAATAAAGAATCTAATTGGATCGAATCCCTTTACCGGATAATTTTTCAATCGATCAATTGATTGTGTCTTTGGCCTGTATGACGTTTCAAATTTCGCTTTCAAACATCCAATCTCTAAAACCGTGGCGATACGAGATCTTTACTAGTCTTGCTTTTAACATATCCTATATAAACAAACTCTCTTTGTAATAAGCAGCTGAGTGACACACAGTTAAAGAAAACATCTGCTTAATATCCCCAATAGGAGCACATACGCCCCAAACTATCTTAAATTAAAAAAAAAACAGTAATACTTTTTAGATTTTCAAAAAGCTAAGGATATAAATAAAGATTTCAGCTGAGGGTGTGCTTGATGAAATTTCAATATCAAATTTTAAATCACTTTTAATATGTTAACTGACACTTGTTGATGAAAAGGCATGATATTTTAAATTATCTTTTAGCACTTATTTCAACAATACATTTTTTTTATCACGGCCGGTTTTGCCCGCCATTATCAATTGATTATGCTCGTGATAAGTGAAACCGGTTCTGTTAAAAAAAATTATTGTGAAAATAACTAATAAAAGAATGTGTTTTGTTATTAAAAATTTTTTTTAATGTAGAAACTTTTTACATTTCCATATATTTAAAAAAAAATCGCTTTTATTTGCCTGACGACGCTTAAAGTCGAAACCCATAGTGTGAATGACAGTCTTGGAAAAGTTCATTAAAAAAATAATTCATACATACATATCTGTATTAGAAGAATATTTGTCGGTAACTTTTTGTTTCTTTATTTCAAAATATCAAAAAAAATCATACAATTTAATTACATACCTATAAACCCTACCCCAAATTATTTTCAGAGGCTAGTTTCCAACAGTGTGGGTTTTTGTATGCCACGTTCCGTGTCGCAACACTTTTGGGGGTCGGTTGTATTACGAAACGTGATTTTGTAGTAGGTTTGTTGTATAAACTATACAAAAGGTTGTTAGGCACTGCAAGAATATGCAAACTGCATCCTAAATCCAAAATGCATACGCTTGCACCCATCAGTATAATGCGACCTGTGCAATCACAGGAGAGTGAGCCGGCGCCGAACTGTCAAGCGCAAACTGTTGCATCATTTATTAGTCATTTAGCAGGTGGGTGGCGAACTGACGCAAACTCGCTTGTCAATCAGTGTCGCAGGCAGGATGCTGGTAGCCCTTTGCCGAACGAATAGTACTAATGTGCAGTGAAAAGTGGCGGGAAATTGTGCGAGCGAACAAAGCGTCACCATCGCTAAAAGCCATTGCTCATCCGTCTCTGGTCCTAACCTTTATGACTCTAATAACAGATACAAGTGTACATGGTACTAATTGACAAATTTTTATCAAATTTGAATTGTTGCAACTTTGTACGATTCCACATGTTTTGTCACTGACGACCCGGGTTTCGGCTTTCGGCATCTTCAGGGATTTTATCACACAGATGCAACAGATCATAAATTATTTAAAATTTTACAATTATCATAAATTTTTATCTTTATCCAACTGCCACAAGAGTTCAGGGAAAATTTTTTTGGGGTTTTTTTATTGAAATTTAGATAATAAACACCATAGAATTGTCATTTTTTTTTTCAAATAATTTCTTAATTTGAAATGAAAATTGAAAACTAAATCAACCTAGGTCTAACAAAAGGCATATTAAAAACTGCATGTCTCAAGTTACTATGAGCTTAAAATATGACCATAATATAAAAGTTTGTTCCATATTGGCATCATCATTGGCATGCTAGTTTTATACTCAAATATGCCATATAGTATCGTTTGACATTCTAAAAAGTGTCAAAATTCAAAAGCAATGTATATCAATTCTGTCAATATCAATAATTTTTTTAAGGCTACCAACTCTTGGTGGAAAAGGTTATATTTATATAGAAAAACACATTGTTCAGTACACTTTCCACAATTTTTTAATGCCTATTTCGATCAACGCGACTATCTGAACGACTTCTATAACGCTGAACCTTGAAAAAATAGTCAGTTTTCAAAGCTGTAATCTTGACATGATTCATAATATTATTTCCACGTTTTCATTTTGGAATGTTCATATCCTCAATGCTTTAACAAATACTAAAATTTTTATACGAAAAAAACAGTTTTAGTAAATTTTTTTTTTATTCCGTTTGACTTATTTAATTCTTGTGTTTATATTCTGTAGAAAAGTTTAAATTGGGTCGTAAGCGATCATTACAATAAAAATGTGTGATGAATAATATTGATAACACGTATATATAAAAAAAATGAATTTTACAATTTGCCGCACAGGCAAAAATTTTACTATTATTATATTTAAAGCTTTCAGCTTTGTTTACCCCTAATAGTATTTATTATTAAGACGAGTCTTTGTTACTCTATTGCGATCAAGTCGATTGAAATATCAAAGTACTAATCACTGATTACTCTAATCAATATTGCACAGCAAATGATTTGTATCTAGAGCTTTGTAATGGACGAAGAATATAAGGGGTCAATAATGCATTTTATTTACTGATCGTTATTGCGTTTCAGAACAAGACAGTGAATATATATCACAAATCAAAAAATCGGTTTATTTGACAATTCACAATATTATTCAATATTCTAAGAGATAAAACTCTGAATTTTTTGCGCTAAGACTTTTTTCTTAAGTCATTTGTGTATTTTTGTATTTCGCAATATTTTTTGAGTATATATTATATAAATTGACATTGATTTCATGAACAAATGTTTTGATATTTTTTTCTCAATATCAATCTTCATTATAGATGGTATTATATTGCGAAAGTCGATAAGCTTTTGAAAGCATTTCTTTTGTGAAATTTCAATTACTTATACCAAACTTTTTTCAAGGAGAAAGTAAATAACTATTACCATGTTTTCTGTTTAAGTTACTCTACGGGAAGAGACCTATTACGTAATATTTTGCCTTTGAAAATTACCTATGATATACAATTTTCTTTTTGGTTTCAAACGAAACGAATATTGAAAAAGTTTACTGTAATAAGTGTAGCTTATTTAAGTGAACTTAATTTATGATATGGTCTGAAGATGTATATTGTTATTACAATTACAAATTTGAATTGTTGAAACTTTATACAGTTCTAAATGTTTTGTCACTAACGAGCCGAGTTTCTCCTTTAAGGATCGTTGGGTTTTTGTCACACGGATACAACATAACTGACAAGTTGCAATAACTTTAATTTAAGTGAACCATTTTATAATAGCGACTGACGATTCTTGGTGGATTTTAAATATCAAATTTAAATTGCTACAACTTTGTACGATTCTACATGTTTTGTCACTAACGACCCGGGGTTCGCCTTTCGGCATCTTCATGCATTCTATCACACGAATGCAAAAGAACTGACCTAGTTCTTGTCATTTCTGTTGCATCCGTGTGATAGAATGCATGAAGATGCCGAAAGGCGAAACCCGGGTCGTTAGTGACAAGACATGCAGGATCGTACAAAGTTGTAACAATTCAAATTTAAGTGAACTACATTGATATTTTTGTGCTAATAATATTTTTTGATTGTAGTTTTTAAGTCACCATCGAACAATCGCTTACTTAAAAAATATTTATAAAATACAAGATCGCTTTTTTTAACATTTTAAAATGGAAATAGATATCTAAGTCTATTAGTAAACGATTATTGTGTCATTAATCCTTTCAAATTATATTATATGAAAATTTACTAATTGACTGAATTACACCTGTGAAAGAAATTTTAATTTAGATGCTCATCAATTCTATTGATCGCATATTCCAACCAATATTTTTAATCATAAACAAAGACTGCTTCCTCTGTCGTGCGATTTTTATTCTATTGTATCACATTGCAGTCGATTGGCTTCGGATTTGCTTTGATTCACTTTGCAACCGAGTGAGTAAACTTTCGTTTACTTTGGAGAGATCGCATTATTGTTTTCGTAGAGTTAATAGACAAGTTTCAAGCCTTTGAAGTATTTGCTTGCACTCCATTCGACATGTACAAGAAAACTTTGGGCGCGACACGACGACAACGTGTCGCGTCACGTTGCCTAAAATAATTAGTAACGAATTTAATATCATAATATATTCACGAGCCTTTTTAAGTGTTCGATAAAAATATAGAAACAGGCCGACCCATTATACTATACTGGTCTATTTCGTCTATATACGTGTGACAGTTTTTTATCCACTGTAATCACGTTAGTAAATAAAAATCACATATACAACGATGCAATTGAATGCAATGAATTAGAAAACAGAAAATTTCACAAAACTATCTATTATGTTTTATATAAAGATATAACATAACATTTAGCTTGTATAATTCTTTAACTGTTTTCTTTGAACGTTTGCCGGAGACATGGGTACGTCATTGAGAAATTTAATAAAATATAAATGGGAATTTATTGAATAACATTTAATAAGATAGAACTCCATTATAACACGGTGAAAGAGCAGCAATGTATTGTATATCTACAAAATTTGTAAGATATGTATTTGAAAGCTATTTCGGCTAATGCTCTCATCAGAACTATATGTATATCTTTAGTTCTGGTGAGGGTGTAAACCGAAATAGCAATTAACTATATATCTTATAATATTTGTAAAACTAAACAGTTTATAGCTATTTTGCTAACAATAGTTCAAACGATGCGTGAGCCGAAATTCATTTCTATTTTTTCACCGTTATATAAATGGGAAATTGTAGGTTTTTGTTATTTTTATGTATTTTTTTAAATTGCAGAAGAGTTAAAAATATTTCATAAAATAATTCAACATCAAAACCTGGAACACCTCAAAGATGTTTGTCATTCATATATTCATCCACTGACTTGATTACTTATCGGATGATTTAAAATCAATTGAATGTATACTATTATAATTTTCAAATACTTAAAGATAACGAAAATGACTATCTTGAGGAAGGAATCTTGGTAGCAAAATAAAGTTAAGATAATCAAGATTTTTCCAATCGACTTGCATACTTATCATAAAATAAGTTTTCTTTACTGCATTTTGCTTCAGTTGAAGATTTTACGAGCGTGTACAAAAGTAAATATATACTTTAAAAATGATGTCACAAAGGACCTGAACGACATTCAAACCAATTTATGTGACTCCAGTATCTATAATCTGAGCTTATTTCGAATGACCCGAGGAAAACATCGCAGTCAAATTTTATAGTTCTGTACGAAAATCAATACAAGAACATAATACTTTTCACAAAAACAATAAAAACAAAATAATTGTTCCAATGATAATCCAGCTAAGAATATAAATATTCTTGAGAATGGTCTTAATACTTCCTCAGAATTATTTTGATTCCAACAACTCAATAACAACGTTTTTAATTGTATTTGGAGTTTTTTTTTTTCATACTCAAGATATAAACAATTACTAGGAAAAATAAACAAAACAATAGTTCGCGTGAAACAACTCAAAAACGTGTAAATTTACTGCACATCTAACCTCTTTTCCAATATATCATGCTCCTCTGTGGGTGTTGTATACATTTTAATATTCACTATTAAAGTTTTTTTTAAATGTCTATGAATGTAAAAATGAATTTTTGTGTTAGTTTGTCTCGTATGCGTTCCTACACCGTTTCTCCGATTGCGATAAAACATGGATGGGTTGTTGTGTAGACCCACGCAAAGGTTTCTAAATTAGTACAGAAATAGTTAGACTAACTAGCTCTGCCTTCAATATTTACCAACATCATTTAAAAAAAAAAACAGATTTTTTTTACCTTTCCTATGTATAATATGTGCATTAAATTAAAGATCAACTTTTGAAATTTGAGATATTTTTGAAAAGCATCTCAATTTCTATGACTCCGACTCCGACTCTACAGCCCTGGTTCTGATAGATTGACTAAAAACGGTTTAATTATAATTTTGAAAACAAACGTTCTTAAGAAATATTACAAAACTTTTAATAAAATTGAGAAACCATATTTACATAAAAATATTTTTTTATAGTCAAAGAGAAATTTAGCTCAATTTTAATAATTAAAATGAAAAGCTTCCTACTAGTCTCAAGCAAATACACAAAGTAAACAACATTTTGAAGTGCAAAAAAATCCAATGATGAAATAAACAAACGCAGACTTCACTTTAACTATGATTGCATAACAAAAAAAAAACAAGACTCTAATCTTGTTAACCCCTGTAAAAGATTTTCCAATACTCAATACTTTTTCTTTTTTTGAAAGGCAATGCCTTTCAAAGAAAGAAAGAAAGTGTATATGAGTGTGTACAACGCATGCTGGGTATTAACTAGTCTATAAACATATAAAAATAAATGTATATGTGTCTGTTTGTCTATTATGGATTACTACACCATCCATCCGATTCATATGAAATTTTACGAATTTCATACACACTTCTGCAAAGATTTATGGCATACCACGTCTCCAAAATAATCAATGTATAATTTAACATATACGTGAATAAAAATCAGTACACGTGTGTATGTTTGTCCTTTATACATTACTACAGCATCCATCCGATCGATATGAAACTTTACAAATATCTTGAGTACACTCCCGTAAATGTTTCAAGCATACCAATCTTTCCCCCAAATTGTAAATAAATAGAATTTCGCAGCAACGCGCGAGGGGTCAGCTAGTAATATAACATATAAATACCGCCAGATTTATAAATCGCATTGCAATGCAAAGTTCCTTGAAGCGTGTTAACACAGGCTTTAACAACTTGTTATAAATTCACGTGATGTGCTTCGAGAAATGAAACTGATATGCATTCACTTTGCAAAACTTTTAAGTGTACATGAGTTCACTTTAAATTTTAAACTTGGCTTTTCCGTCAATAGGCAAACTTTCGTTGCGCTTTTAATCTCGCAGGCTATTATTGTACCTGGTAGTAGAATATGATACTTTCCAAACTACTAGACATCATTTTTATGGCTTATAAACTTTTTATTGAGTCGATAAAATATGCAGATAAGTTTTGGGTATCAATAAAGCTGCTAGTCTTTTGTTGAGAGATAACTGTTTATGTCAACAGTGTTAACGTATTTTCGAATCAGATCAAAATATGCATGTGATTATTTAGGTCACAATACATTTTATTGAAGAACTATTAGATAATATCAGATTTTAATAAGTAATATGAGAGACTAGAGCTATTTTCCTTGTGCTTTGGCGAATCTTCCATCGTCTCAAATGCTATTTTATAAGTCAATATTTTTTTAAGGGTTAACAACTAAATCAACGAAACTTTTAAATAATATTTTAGTAAGCTGCATTACGTATCTATTTTTTTTTTTTATTAAAATACAATTATTTGTACGATATTTTAAATTTTATTATCAAAAACATGTTGTTATATCACTTCAACAAAGGAAATCTATATAGAGATAGAGCTCCAATGGTTTCATATTAAAAAAAACGAACCATAATTTCACTATGGCTTTACATCATTGAACCATTTTCAACACAACATTATGCACAAATACTGACCCTTATAACAGAGTTTTTCAAGATGTAAGCGTCTCTTAGAAAATCAAAAAAACTTAAAAAAAAGTATTTTCAAACATATTCAATCTTTTACTGGAATATTATATCTGTATACAAAAGTGGTTAATAAACAAACTCTCATTGGCAATGTGCGTGATAATTTTGTAAATTTCATATTGTAGTATTAAAACATACGCCGTATTAAGAAGCATATCGAAAATAATTTATTTCCAGAATATTCGTATTAAGCTTCAAAGAAACTGTATTAATAAGAGTTCAACATATTATGTTTAATGTCAAAATTATTTCCAGGGAAAATATTGTATTTTCGGAATAAATATATACAATGTATATATATTACACATATGTATATCTTTACATATTTCGAAATTTATTTATAAATTTGTTGAAGGGTAATTAATCTATTTATTTATTTTCAAAGATTGACTTATAAAAATATGAAATCAATATGTTCTTACAAACTCCCCGAAGAGGGTTTGTAAGAACATATATTTTTTACAAATTTATAATTAAAAATCTGATTTATCATTGAAACCAATACCAGAAAATCAACTCTTTTCGATATCTGGTCACTAAGTGGATAACAAATAATTAATAGATGAATTTCATTCCAGGACTCTCAACGGGCCAATTGAGTAACTAAAAATCCTTAGACATTGATCGTGTCAGTCCACTACGATAATTACAATTATAAATTTTCAAATATGTCTACTATTAATAAGATAAGCTTAGATCACAGAAGTCGGGGAACTTTTTTACTAAAAGCTCCTATTATATTTATATCCGCAGATGCTAAAATTCAAAAAGAGGAAAATCATAGATTACTTCAATTTTAAATCTGAATAGAATGCATTTTTTTGAACTTGTGCTTTTTTGTTTGATGTCAGAGGCATTTGTACATTCTTTTCGAAGTCGAATCGATAGCTTCGTTTTTATATTGATAGAACTGAAATATACATTAGTAGCAACTTATAGACTACATCCCTCCTCGCGTGTAATTTGGAAAGCTATTATAGCTTTTGTGATATCCTTTATTGGACGTCCAAGGTAATATTTTTTCAACTAAATAAGTTTTGTTATTTGTTCTGTCTTTAAATAAAAGCCTTAACTTTGACGCTTTTTCTATGAAATCAAATGATCATTACGTTTATTCATGTACTCAAACATGTGCAGAAAGTGCACTATCGAGGTGTTAGCATAATTTTCTGTCAGGAAATGTTTTTGTAAAACCCCCATTTACACTAATGTCAGTAATTTTGAGTAGTGTAATTGGAGAAGTGGATCTCATACAAAATTAGAGACTGTGCTTTTTCCGCGAAAATGCAAAACTAAGATCATTCCTAGTTTCGCAAAAAAACTATATGGAAAAAATATTTAGTTACTAGATGATAAAATGCATAGTGAAAACTCAGCACACCGACAATCGCCCAGCTCTACGTATATAGCGTTACACGTGTTGAATACACAGACGCTATCCTACATTTGACTGTATGCACCGCAAATACGGCCGTCTGGTTGTTGTATGTGTGCCAAGCCAAGCCGAGCAATTGTGCAATTGGGGGATTTGCAGCGAATATTTCAAGCTAGCTCGTACGAAGTAGCGTCATAAGGGTTTCCACTGTATATGTATTGAAGAATTTGTTCGGTTTGATTATTCCTGATCCAGATAAGTGAGAAACTCTTTCAAGATAATCTAAGTTAATAAGACTGATAGATAATGAGGTATATACAAAAAATTAAAGAAATAAAAACCTCTTAATGCCGAAACTCCTAACTTAAACTTTATCTTCTGATATAATGATTATTTTATAAAATTTATTCATTAAAATTATTCAATATCGAATATTTGCAAGGTTTTTCATTATAGCTGCATATTTTATTTAATGTGAAAAATAAGTTCTCTTTTAGCATAAACAAAAAAAAGCAAGCGTTTTGCGCTGTCATACGCTAGTAGGAACATTTTTCATCACACTCTTTTTGCAAGCATTTTCACCTGTCGCCCAAATAATATTTTCCCATATCTCGAGCTCTTAGGGTAGTGAGGTCCGTTTTAAAAAATAACTTACACGAGACAGCCCTTTCAAAACATATTTGACGTCAACTTAGCCGAAGGTTCCCTTTGTATCGCTAAGTGTGAAACCCATCCAATGATCGGAGTATATCTTGAACTTGAAGGGAATGAACAGAAATTTTATGAATAGATGATTATTGATATGTTTTCAAATAAACTTTCAATGGAGAAAAGAAAATAAATATATTGGCAAAAATTTGATTTGTATACGTTTTAGTTACTTAAATTATTTTTTGCAGTGTATCATTGTTGAGCGTTGGCGTGGAAATTTATTATTTAAAGTAATAATATACTATACGTAAAACGTAAATTTCGATGCCAACATTAATTTTTTATCTATTTTTTCTTTAGTTTATGATGGTCAAAAACTTAAAGCCTCGTTTGTAGTGCGTATCTTTTGTGACTTAACCACCAAATATCGATATATTTTGCAGCAATTTCTCATATTTTGAATCAGGGAAATCAGTTATTTCTAAAAATAATATTAAAATACAATATGGCTTTGTTTAGAATTGCTTCAATTTGTTATTTTAACAATAATGCAAGAGGCGAATTATTGGCTATTAATCATAAAGATAAATGATTCAAGTTCAGTTAAATGTTGTCAAGCTGTTTGCTCTAATACCGCAAGTAAGTTTAATGAGAAAATACACAATACCGTTAGAACTGCCTGACTTAAAGATTTATTGCGCGTACTTGGTCACTTAAAAGAAATAAAATGTCACACAAATGAAGCAAGTTCATAAAAAAGCTTAGGTTGATATAAAATAAGCTTAAAAGTTTCGAGACAGGCCTTTCTCTTCATTATGAGAATGTGTGTTTTTTCTCGCTATAAATTCGGAAAGTTCGCCGGCGCGAGCATGCCCTAAAACTACCCCAAGATAAAAATACATAAATCACCCGAGTTAAATAGATCCCATGGTACAAAGAGGGCAGTAAAATGTAAGAAAGGCATGCTGAGGACATTCATTTAAGAGCATCCCTTATCAATCATTAGTGTCATTAGGCTGTAAAAAAACATTATACGTCATCATTTTTGGCTATGAAAATATTGTTGTATTGCCGACTATATGTCGTAAAAATCCATTATTGTTTGACAATATTCCAACATCTTGTATGTTTATGATGAATTGTATCCACTCAAACGACTTGAATTTTTTCACATATCTTCAATATTATTAAAAAAAACTAACGCTCTTTTTCAACTTAAAGGTTTAAATAAGAAAACTTTAATCGAAAAGTGATAAGTCCACGACTTACAAACTCTTTCTCACTATTTGTTTATGTAATATATTTTAAATAATAAAAAAACATTTTTTAAGTACTTATTTCCACAATATATTTTTTGATCAGGACCGGTTTCGCTCATCGCGAGCATTATCAACTGATAGAATACAATTTACAAACAAGTCTATGTATACAAAACAAAAAAATAATTTGAGTTAAAGGTAACAGGTGTACAAAACCATGGGTTCAACTTTTACATAAAATCACACAATATTGATACAAATAAAGTAAATTAGTATAAAAATTAAATGTTCACAATCACTTATTCAGAATTACAATTACAATTATGGTAAATCAATAATCCATTAGGAGCTCTGAACAATCAATAAGGAAGTAAGGAGTGGGAAATTTTAATGTCAGTTTAATCAGTTGATAATGCTCGCGATGAGCGAAACCGGTCCTGATCAAAAAATATAGTGTGGAAATAAGTACTAAAAATGTGTTTTTATTATTTAAAATATCATGCCTTTCCATGAAGAAGTGACCGTTAACACCTTAAAAGTGATATGTAATATATATAATATTTAATTGGTTTCGTAACGTAAAAGCAATAAAAACATTTGAAATTTGATTAAGAACTCAAAAAAAATATCTCTGACAAAATCTACTTTAATACATTATAAGATTTCTAGTTCACCAGGAATATGAACATTGTTAAAACTTTTCCTTACGATACCCCATTAATACAGTGGTTGCACACTTTCGAAGAACAAACAATTCACGTACATGATTCAAAATCTGAAAACGCTCTTTCCGATACTGAAGTGTTTCGGAATTGTGAAATAGTATTTGCAATGTGAATCAAACTAAATAACATCAAGTTTGCCCATGTCCGACATATCACACATAAATTGGCATAATCACACTAGATCACAAAAAGCTGACAAAAATCACCTATTGTGATCATTCTTACGACATCAATATTTTTTAGTATTTGGCATTTTTTTATGAAATTTTAAAATTGAAGTCATTCAATATTGTATTTAATCCTGCGTCAGATTATTTCTTACCACACTTTTGATCGCAAAACGTCTTCTTACATTGACCAGGGTTTTACTATCAATGCACACGTCTTTCGAGTTTTACGTAAAAAGCACGTAGCATACTAAACTATTCTAGTTTTTACATCACGCATTTGGTAACATGTTTATGTACTTCATGTCATTACTACGAGTATTTATATAGTGACAGAATAAATTAATTACAGTTGTATGAATTCCTATGAGACAAAACGTACTCTGAATAAGCTAAAAATCCAACCTAAATAAGAAAGTAACTCCATTAACAAGCACGTATCTGTATGCTGGAGGTTTTTACAAAGTCTTTTTTAATTTCTATCTTTACATTAAAACAACTAGATAAAACCGAAATACAATATATTCATTATGTCTCTATCCATATTTATTTTACATATATAAATGAGGTCCTGTCTGTTGAGTTAAGGTAAAGTTATTTCATATGTTTCCTTATATTTGAAATATTCCGTTCAATGTATCGCCAATTGTAAAGGATTCATTTTTTTCGAACAATACTTCATCTAAAATGCAGAAGATAGTCATACATAATATGTACCACTGAACTTCGTTGTATGAAATTTAATGTTCAAAATAAAATGAACCTGGCTGAGTTATTTACCTTTACTAAATGAGCAGTTAAGCCTCGCTAATTCTCCCCTATGAGAAATTTATTCAATTTATTAACACTGTGAATTTATTTAATTCTTACGATGATGAATTATCTGATATTTAATCCACAATAGCCCACCAATTTAAAATAATTAGTTGTCTCTCGGTGTTCGATTTCACAATAATATTGTAATGTTAGATTGTTTTTATGTAAAACTCTCATTAAAATTAATTACTTTATCGATAATAAAATTTTTCTTATAAGTTTAATTTAATTATAGTTAAATCAATAGTTATTAATATTAAGTCAAATGCATATTAAGCTCCTGTCTTAGAGTATATGTTTTTTGTGTAATTCATTGCGATGCAAACTGTTTACTGGCTGTCAATTCTATATAATCTGTGGAATAAAGTTCCCCATTTTCATACGATTCCTTACATTGATTATATTTTTTATCCATTTTCTGGCGCTGCAGACCAGGAAAACCTTGGCTGCCTCAATTTGTATCCTGCACTCTCTTCCGACCCTCGCCTCTTTGCACCATTCGCTGACCTTTAGCTCTCGCCCTGTGACACTCAGTCTATCCAACAAAGTCAAGGTTTTGCAACGAAAAATTTACTGAAATATCTACAGTGAATAAAATGAGATGTTTTATCGTAATATTAAGTATAAATTATATTTGAAAAATTTGTCAAAAAATAACTTGTATATTTACGTTTCGTTTTTAAGTGTAATTCAAAGCAAACTTTTTAGTGATTTTTCTTATTTATAGTCATAGTAAATTAATATGCAAAAACGTAACTGTTACCCTTCACTATATTAAGTTTTAACTTAATAACATTGATGTCGACGATAGCATTCTCGTGAAAGTCTCGATTGAAAAGAAAAAACTGAAAGACGATGGAAGACTTGAGTGCATAATTAATGAAAGCTCTTCGGGAAACGCTTTCGCAAATACCGTTTGCATATAGTACTTTTGTAAATAATCATCAAAGTTGTTTGAGTTGCTGCTACTGAAGCAAGTTTCTTAAGCCATTAGAAGAATATAAATATAAAATCGACAATATTATGAAAGCAAAATAATTCTGAAATAGAATTATGTAAATCACTCGAAAAATCACAATCTGACGTTGGAAACAAATGATTTGTAATAGCAAATAAAAACAAATTTTCGATCAATAATTTCATCAACTGAACGCATTGCTTAATTAACTGTTATTTCTAAAATTTTACAGTTCATTATATAACAATTTTATTTTCTAATATCTCCCTATAAATAGCAGTAAAATTAAAATGAAATATTACAATTACAATGCAAACCTTTTCGCAGTTTATAAACTGCAACTTAATTTTTAAAAACAAGACAAATAAACCACGTTTAGACTAAATCTTTTCTGTATTAAACTGATCATTTTATACAAACAAAATGTTGTATACCATTTTCTGTTTCAATTAAATTAAACGATATATAAATAATAATACACTATGGTATGTACCATTTCCACAGTTTTATATTATTTAAATTTGATTAGGACTACTTCTGCTCATCGTGCGAATTTTCAAATGATTCAGTCCAGATTAAAATAAGACTATTTTTGCAAAATTGCGAGCTAGTAATTGTCAGGTATATAAAACAGATGGTTCAAGAACTGAGAAAATAATTTACACGTAACAATTTTTTTATACGTAAAACGTCATAGCTAGTTTATACATAAAATGTTCAATATTTTTACCTGGTAGATATTAACTTTTAAAGTAAAAGTCTTGTTTTAATTTGTTTTGTATCATTTGGTCATGTTGATAATGTTCGCAATAAGTAAAAGCGGTCCTGATTATAAAATATACTGTGAAAATAAGTAATAAAAAAATTGTGTTTTTAATTTTAAAGATATTTTATATTTTTGAAATATATTTTTTTCCTGCCAAAATGAAGAGGAAAAAGACGCCTTTACAGTAAATAATCAGAAACAATTTCTGTTTTTTAAATATTATTTTACATTAAAAAAATAATTTAAATTATTACGTCCGCGATCGATTACATATTACACTATGATTCCATATGTCACTGGTCGATCGTTTTCGAATTTTAAATTGACCTTTCTCCAAGGTGTTAAGTATAAAGCTAATCATAATTTACAATGTGTATCACAACGATAATTACCGCACGAAGCACTCATGTACTATTGGTTTTTTAATCAACCTGTACGTTACTGACGCTGGGCATTGCGTGATTCTTAGTTAATATCCAACGTAATCTGCGCCATGAGAAGGGAAAACATCCTGCCTTGAAAAGAAAGGGGATTAATTAATTAAGTCAAGGTAGTTTTGTCCGCTTATCACCCATCTAATGTGAGTAAGGGTTCATTTGTTTTACTGTCACTCTCGAACACATCGGCGTTATTTTTCCTTCTATTAGATTCATCAGTGCATGTATATATTGCAATAATATTATTTTCTTCATCATCGTAAAATACAGGATACTTACCCATCAATAAATTCTTCTCAATAATGTTTTTATTTTTATATTATTTGTTTGTAAGTTATATTTGTTCACCGAAGTTACAATAAATAATGTATATTTTTCTGAAATACTAGCGAATATCCAGCATGCGTTGTAATGTCATTTAAAGAACGAAAGTGTTTTAATTCGTTTCACTAAAGTGCTTTTGGATACACGATAAATTTGTTTTTTCCGTCTGTTGCGTGCGCGAATAAATTAGACGTTTTTTCGGCGAGTGAGCAGGTCACATAAAGCTTTCCATATGACAAGCATATCCATATTGTCCAGTGTATCAGTTGATAGTGCTCTCGATAAGCGAAATCGGTTTTGATATAATTACTTTAAAGGTATTAACTATCACTTCTTGATGGAAAGGCACGATATAATATTTTAAATAATAAAAAACACATTTTTTAGTACTTATTTCCGCAATATATTTTTTGATCAGGACCGGTTTCGTTCATAGCGAGCGATCAGCGAATCAGTTGTTAATTGTTAGTTATCAGTTGATAATGCTTGCAGTGAGCGAAACCGGTCCTTGATCAAAAAATGTATTGTGGAAATAAGTACTAAAAATGTGTTTTTATTATTTGAAATTTGATATAATGGTTGTAAAAACAACTCTGATGAAAAATAAAATGTTGCTTTAATAAAAAAAAAATCAGGCGTTTTCACAACAACCTACTACTTAGAATAGAAATAATGATTTCTAAGTAAATTCATTCCATCTCTCATTGCAGAATTGAAAAAAATAAACAAAAATATCACTCTATTTTAACTTTTTAACGAATTTGGCATTCTATTTCTTCCGGGTTTAGATATATTTATTAATACATATCGTTGCATTAACTAGCAATCTTCGTATCTTCATGCTTAATTTTTGCAAGGAAAAAAATCAATGTAATCAAAACAAACCATTATTCTAAGAATTTATGGGAAATTTATAATGCAACGTTGATTACGACTGAATTAATAAGATGTTATGCTCTCCTGAACATTTGCTTAGATGTAGATAAGCAGTTTGCCAGTTAAGCCGACGATATGTTCAAAGTATGTATTTTCATACGCACATTATTATTTATATTCATGTTTGTTTTATGTTCATATATATTCTAGTGCAAATGCTCGTATCATATTCAAATGAACATTCATGTGCTTATTCAAACAAATTTAATACATGACATTTATTGCTTAAAAAGAAACGTATTTTAATCGCTAAAGAACCATATAAGGTACATCTTTGTTTAGTGATATTTTAACTATGTACTTCATATTTATAAAAATAAACATATAAATACAGTAAATTCAAAATGAGGATAAACAGATGAGGCATTTTAGCATTCTTAAGAGTCGACAACCGAAACAGCTCGTCATTTTAAATTTAACAAAAATTCAACTGTTTATTTTATCCCCTGGTGAAAAAATAGCAATGTATTGTATAATAGTTCTACAATGCTTATAAAGCATGTTTATATAGTTGATAGCTATTTCGTCTTAGTCTCATCAGAACTATATTTAATCATAAATTTACACCGCTATCGGCTTAAAAAATGTACACAATACATTTTCTTTTCGGTTTTAAAATCTTGGTTTTATATCGAGATAATAAATTCTTAAGTGTAGCAAATTGATCTTATGTATTTCTCGAAGTGAGAATTAATATATGTTGTTTTTATTGCGTGGGACTAAACGTAAATAGTGAATAAGTATTGTAGTCGATTTATTTAAAAAAAAACATTTCTTTTAATTTAACAAGTTTTCAATTTTTAGTTGAATATAAATGACATAAATATTAAATAAAATACACAACGATTAGTGAAGGGCATATTAAAATATTTTTTGTAATTATTTTTTATATTTACAATAGTTTTTATTTCACATCGTTAGTACGTTCTACCATATCACATAGTTCTGTGGTTAAGGTTTAGAAACAAAAGTTTATTTACATTACATTACTAGTTCGAAGCGTGTAATGGGAACCTTACTTATTATTTACTTTAATAATTAATCATCAAGACAGTCATGTAAAGCTATAAATTTTAATGTTCTAGAGTTATAATTAATTTTAAATGTATATTAATAATAGTTTCGGCAATGACTATTTACGAAATGGTTAAAGTTATTTCATTACTATTTAAAAATGAATAACTGAACACAAGCTAATAGTCCCATATATTTTAAAAGCAAATTGGTCAAAATATTACAAGGATGATGAAAGAAAATAAATTGACGCGTTATTTGAATAAATCAATATTTTCATTAAAACTGAAGAGATTTTTTTATTTATATCTCCAAGTTGATTCTGAAACAGATAGTCATTTGTTTTATTTTAAATGAGAAGAGGAGTCGGTCCAAACTGAAACGATATAATTTTATTTATAGAATTGGCGTTTAATTGATAAAAATCGAATTATTAGAATAAATATAGTATTTAGCACTATTTTCCTCTACTTTTGGTTGTTAATTGCTATTTCGTCGTCCACCATCGTCGGAATGATAATTCATATAAATTTAAACATTAGCAAAAAAAATAACTCACTCAAACTCACTCTTAACACAGTAACGTATTATATATTATTTTAACCATATTTTAATTTAAAAATTAATGCTAGACTGGATGAATCGATTAATTTTCTATCTCTTTTTAATAAGGAAAATATAAAGATTATCTTGACAACCATACATATAAAAATTAAAAGTTAAATTTGTTGAAATTTTTAAATTATACGTTACAAAAGCAATTAATTGTTTTTGCAATAAGATACTTTTCGTTATAAGATTACATTTATTATTGCTATTGTCGCCAAGCTTTTTAATTACAAACTGGAAACATACACAAATGCTTATTTCTGGATTTTAGTATGCATATAAATATTATTATTATATAGAATTATTCATCTAGAAATAGATATAACAAATGCGTATAATATCTTTCTTAAAAAATATTAGCATTTGTAAAAAGAAAATGCTAATTATTTATAGGTTAATATTTTAGGAACACTTTAAAAAAACTGAACTACTTTCTAATAAAAGAATTGTATTGTAAAAACTTCGTACGATTCCACATGATTTGTCTTTATCGACCCGAGTTTCGCCTTTCGGTATCTTCAGGCATTCTATCTCACGGATGCAACAGAACTGAAAACTTGAAACCTGGGTCGACAGTAATACAATAAAACATAAAAAGTTTAAAGAATTTAAATTTGATATTAAAAGTCAGTCAATGTCATAAATTATTTTCTAATATATTTTACGGTGTTAACTGTCATTTCTTGATGGTAAGGCATGATATCTTAAATAATGCTCGCAATGAGCGAAATCGTTGATGATTATAAAATATATTGTGAAAATAAGTATTAAAAATTTGTTCTTATGCTTTCCAATAAGTAAATGTGGATGCATCAAAATCTATTTGTATTAACGGTGAAATAATATTGGATAAATAGGTAGTGATTGATAACGGTACTAATAATTCCACTTAAATTGCCAGCAATTATAACACGGCTCTAAAATCGCAGATCTGTTTTCCAGGCACGACCTGAAAATTTTCCACAGTGTACAAAACGTAGATAATTCCTGTATTAGTTGCAAACAAACAACTATAGAGACAATGTTACTTGTCTTGTTTTGCCTCCACAGCTCCGAGGAATAAGATAATAAGGTCATTTGTACGATTTCCTCTCCCGGCTATTTATCATTGTTACCTACGGAGCCAACTTTTAATTTGAATTTATTGGTTTTCTACGGTCGCAATAATTAACTTGGACGCTGAAAATTTAAGTTATTATTATCTGCTCCTGTGCCCAGCTAAGAATTTGTCATAATTCTGCTTTGTTAGGATAGGATGGTTAACGCGAGTTAATTTTAATCACCAAAATTTTCAAAAACAACGAAAATTATATCAAATATGTTTTGCCGAAATTTTAATAGCACGGGCACTGTGATTGTTTTACGACTTATATATTTATTCTATTGAGGTATTTTATAATGCTAAGTTATTTTGGTGATAAGTGGCCAGGCTATCGTCTTAAACAAGTGAAGTTAAATTTCATGCAAAAACAATGTCGGACTTTCAAATATGTACATATTTCTATTCATTAAACTTTTAATACAGGTCTCAAAATGATTTGATGATCCTTAAGTTATTTTTATTCTAATATTTCACCAAATATGGTTTCGTATAAATTGCTCAAAACATTAATTTCAAAAGCGCTTTCATTGTCTTAGATTTGATGCATTTAAATGATATATAACCCAAATTTACATCTGAAACAAAAACTATATTTCAAAGTTCTTTTTGATATAACTATCACTTACATTGCATTTTTTGAAAAGCTTTATTTCAACCAGAGCGCAAGCACATGGGATCGGTCTGGGACTTAAGATGCAAAAATAGAGCTTAAAAAAGCTCCCGGTTCATTTGCATCTCGTATATTTAACTTTCTGTTGTCAGAATAAAGTTCCAACTATGAATGATAAATCATACTAAAGCTGCAAAGCTCTATAACTTTTCAGAGTGCTATAAGATCAATGTAGACTGGAAGCTAATAAAAAGCCTTGTATATCTAAGTTATCAAATGATTTTTCGAGCCTTGCTTCAGTCTTGTGATTCACGTCTTTAAAATTTGTTTATGTTAGAATATTAATTAATTCAAATAGTTTCGGATCCTGAGATAATCATTGTTTGAGTTTTGAGACGAATCATGATACGTTTATAAATGAGCGTAACTTGGAAAATAATAAATATTCATCGTTTTTGACTTTAATATAATTGTTTTTCAAAAGCTTGCGACGAAAATATGAGTTATTGATAACAAAAATACATGATACTACATAAATATTAAAATATCAAGATTGCGATATAATTCTATACTATACGTATGTCACAACGAAAATTGTTTATTACAGTTTTAAATTACGTAAAAGATGATTTTTCGTATAGGAAAAATAACAATTATTGTTATACAAATATCATATTTTCTTAAATGTTGTACTTGCTTATATATGATTGAATTCTGTTAAAAATATATGAAACCTTACGACAGCATCAAAAAAACAATTTTAACGATTTTTTACTAATAAAACATTTTGACTTTGAAACGGTGAGTAATATTTTATTATAATTCCAAATAAATATACTTGCAAATGCTTCCTTTACTCTAACAGAATATGAAAATATAATTTCAGCGCTTCAAGATATTCACAAGCTTACTACAGAACTTCAAATACCATAAAAGGTAATGACAGATATATATAACTGAAAATACCCTTTGGAAAACGGTGCCATAAATATTTGATAACTGTATTTAATGATCTAGCCAGCCCAGGTTACAAAGAAACGCAATATGATTTATTGTAAAGGGTGAGAGACAATAGACTCATCGAAGCGGATTCTTTTGACTTGTCAGACCTGAAAGAAATCTTCCACCTTTTCTTTTACACCATTATTCACCGTTTTCACTATTGGCAATATTTTATTACTAGTGTATTTAGAGTGAATATTATACATCCTAAAATTGATATAAGCCCGGTTGATAAAAATTACACATTTTCTTTTTTGAATTTTCAACGTTTGAACTGTATATTTTTTTCGTTTAAATTCGATTTTTTTATGTCAAATCGATGGAGCGTTAACGTTTCTGACGCGTTAGCATCAGATCTGATGAACAGGACTGTGAAGTCGATAAAAAAAAAACACGACCACGACTTCGACTCCAATATTGACCAAAAATTATACTCCGACTAATAAAAGCTTAACTTTGTCAGCTTTTTGCCTACTTTTTCTATTTGTGTGCATTGAATAAAAGATAACCAATCAATACGGCAAATTGTTCATTGAAGTATTTCTTAAAATCGAAAAAAAAAAATAATCGAAAAAAAGGTCGAGTCGCTCGATTTTCACACCTCCTATTTCCCGCTATTCAAACTTCTTTCAACTTTGTGTATTGATTTATTTTTTGTACAATTGTACTGTCGATACTGATACACATAAGTCGCTGCAGAGCTGAGCAGTTCACACTGAATCCAGCTCACATGGACACCACACTCAATATAATTATATTTATATCCCTACATACTATGCATGTGCATGGAAACGCACACAGAGATACAATTATGCATATACGACACGTAAAGATACTCATTTGACAATATTCCATACTTATAGTTCATTTCTATATTACATTTATTTAAAAATACTAACTTCAAAGCTTTTCTGGCCTGATAATAATTTTCAAATACTGTTTTTATAGAATCAGCGGAATCAACTAACTTTGTCATTTAACTTGATGTATTACTAGATGTGATTGTTTTTAGTAAGCAGGGCTATGATAATAAGACCTTTATTGTTTGATTTTACTCCCATACTTCACAAAAAAACATTCTTACACCACCCATTTTCAATGATAAAAATGATTCCATTGGTAATTTTATCAATGTTAGTGATAAAAATAGTCTTAAAATACTTTCAAGCACAATAACTGTAGTTTTTTGGATAAGACAAGGATATACTGTTTCATAGCATGCCAGCAATAATGACAATAATGTCCAATAAACTCGTATGTTTATTTATTAAATTAGAATTAACTTGTTTGGAATCCGTTATAATTGAGTAAAAATATCAAAGTATTTAGTTCTTCAAAATTTAAATCGGGTTGTTAAAAACTATTTTGACTTTCGCCATAGTTAAAACTATAGCTGAACAATTTAAATTGATATCTATTCTATAATGTACAATTTTATTAATTTTTCAATAATTACATATAATATGTTATAAGCCCAACTCATAAGATTTATAAAACATTTAAATATGCAAATTGAAATTTGGTCAGTACGCTTAACAACGTCAGTTTTTTGCAATTCTTTAATCAGCGTGAATTAATATCAATTTGGTTTTTTAAAATATTTAAAAATTGTAGTTCTTAATATATCAGTATTTTTTTACGTTATTATGTCATTTATCTGTACTGCTTGTATATCAGAGAGCCGCCAACGAAAATATTTTTAAATTAGTATCCATCAACAAAGCAAGATACCTGTCAGGCAATAAACGAAATATTCGATTATGAAAACAATCAAAAAAACAAGGACTCTCGAAAAATAGCATTGTGCTTGATGACAATGCGTGGTATAGCGTATTTGTTTGCAAACTGATATGATTGCTATTTCATATATGAAAAATTTTGCTGCAAACAATTTGTATTATTATAAATTATTATAAATTATTATTATTATAAATTAAAGTAATATTGTAGTATATTCGAAAATGTTCAATGAATAATTTATATAAAAAATTTTTCGATAAAAAAATCAGTCGATTAACTGATATTTCGTGTTTCTATTGTTATTGAAGTAGAGAATTAAAAGGGAATATTAAATACCCTGAATACATTGAAACTTTAAAGATTTAATTCGTAACTACGACTGTTTGTAAAAAAGTTAAAGGACCGATTTAATATACTTGATAGAATTATATATTATTTTAAATAATAAAAACACATTTTTTAGTACTTATTTCCACAATATATTTTTTGATCAGGACCGGTTTTGCTTAGAGCAGGCGTAAAGAGTTTTTTTTGCACGGCTGCTGATGCAAACTATAAATTTTACAACGGATTCGAATCATTTGACCACCGATTTTTCATCACCTGTCGCGTAAAATAAATTGAATTTCAACTCGTTCACATTCTTTGATGGAATTGGACCAAAATGGATGTTCAATGACGAATACGGTGACCATTTGTGTATCGAATTTTGTTAATATTTTCCATCAATTCAGGAATAAACTTTTTAAAAGCTTTTTTTAATATTTGAACAATATCCCGTTTTTGAAAACTTTTTTATCTTAACACCCCACACTAACCACTTTCAATGTGTTAACTGTTACTTCTTCGTGACAAAGAATGAAATGTTAAATAATAAAAACACATTTTTTTAGTACCTTCTCCACAATATATTTTATGGTCAGGACAAGTTTTGTTCATCGCGAGCCTAATCGATTGACAGGATACATATGTTTGTAATTTGTAATTTAAAATCTGACAGTATTTAAAAACTCGTAAAAATATTTTTTTACTGTTTCATCATAGATACCTTTATTCACTATTTTTTTTATTATGAGAAACTACGGCTAAGAAATATTAAATGTACATTACGAGTAATTTTCAATATGACTAATGTACTACTTATGGGTCATAAAATGATTGGAGTTAAAATCAACTCTAGGATAAAAAAATATCATGAACACCCATTAAAAAAATCACAAATTTTAATTGAGAAAAATAACTTAATCTGATATCCAAAACTTTTACACGAACCAAGGACAAAGCTTTTACCACTAAACTATAGAAGCTAATAATGTATATGATAATTACTATGTATAAGGTGTTTTTTTAGAGGTATAGATCTTTGAAATGGAATAAAACAAAGATCATTTTTTTTAAATATACATGAAATTTACTTTATTCGAAAGATAATTGTCTAGCATTATAATTTAAATATTATTTCTGACATACAACTAGCACGGATAGCTCGGACGTAGTCTAATCTGGAGGTCCAATTCTCGATGACTTTTTCCATTTGTGACCGTTTATCGGCAATAACGGGGCGAATGTTGCCTTCCAAGTGGTCAATCGTTTTGGATTTATCGGCGTAGACTAGTGACTTCACATATCCCCACAAAAAATAGTCTAGCGGCGTTAAATCACACGATCTTGGAGGCCAATTCACGGTCCGAAACGTGAAACTATGGGGTTACCAAACGTTTTCTTAAATAAATAAATTGTGGCACGAGCTGCGTGACATGTTGCGCTGTCTTGTTGAAACCATAGCTCCTGCATGTCATGGTTGTTCAATTGATGAACGAAAAAGTCAGTAATCATGGCTCTATAGCGGTCACCATTGACTGTAAAGTTCTGCATACACTTGAGCATTATCATCACTCCAAATACGGAAGTTTTGTTTATTGACGTATCTATTCAACCAAAAGTGAGATTCATCGCAATCTTGTTTTGGGCAATTTGGAAGCGTTGTTCAGGCGTCATTCTATTTATGTTAAAATTTCAAACCAAATTCACCATAAATCACTTACATATATCACAAAATGGCCGCCAGTTAAAAAAGTGTTGCCAACTTAAAGTTCTATACCTCTAAAAAAACATCCTTTATAATAATGCCAATATTTGGACACAGTATTCTCCGAAAAAAATCACATACTTTGTTTTGAATATAAAAATAAAATTTACATTTTTCTAATTAAATTTCGTGCCAAAATAATATGTTTGCCTGCTTGCTGCTTCATAGCCTTGAAAGAATAAATTAATATCAACGTTATCAAATATCTACAAAATATTTTTGCCAAAATGTGTATAATGATTTGTTAAAACTTATTTCCCAGGAGTAAAATAAGCTAAAAAAGTGATCCATAAATCTGAATTATAAACAAACATATTATCTGGTCTATCTGTACAAAACGGTGAATTCATCTACCAGATCGATTTATATTATTTTCAAAAGAGTTGAAATAAGACAAAGGAAAGCTTTTTATTAATGTTTTTTGTTTCTTAATAAACCTAGAGGACCTAAGCTTGCCAAAAACCTTGTAACTGATTATTTCTAATAAATTCATTTTAAACAAATGTTCTTTGAATTTAGTTTTCTGTAAAATAGATTTTCAAAATGTCATCTATAATAAAAAGACCAATTTACTGCCTATAAACTTTTGTGTGTCATTGTTAACGTTGAGCTTTTCTTGATATTGATTGAATTGGCATTCACTAGGTAGAACTCCATTATAACATGGTGAAAAAAAATAGCAATGTATTTTAGTTCTACAAAATTTTGCTTTGAATTGAGCTTTTCTCGTTTTTCATAGAAACATCGTTGTAAATTGTGATTATATGTTTAATGCTCAATCGAAGAAATGAATGTTAATACGTTAAATTATATACGATTTATTCTTATTAAGCTTGAAAGATTAATGGATTATTATATTAAATATCCGCTGAAAATATTCATATTTCAAATTGCAAAATAGTGAAAACTTTTAAATAAGTCAATCGCAGCCCAGTGAGCTTAAAAATATCCCGTTCTAAAAATTCAAGGTATCCGGTTTTTAGGGACGGTATAACGGTACCTATAAATAATGGTGTGTTGATTCAGGGGAAGTTCTCAGGTAGCACTTCCGGTGAGCTAAAATACTTGGACTTGTTTTAATTATGTAAAGTGCTTTTAGCTCTGTCGCTAGGGCGTTAAGGAAATCGTTCTGGATATATAAACACTCCATTGCTTCTGTCGCCCGATGATATGCACAGGGAAACTTTTTCTTAGGTTTGTATTTTTTGGTCACGATCCAATTTAACTTTTCGGGATGAAATTTAATAATTGTTTGTATGTAATAGTGTAAGCTACGGACGTTAAGTGACTTAATTTTTTACAATTATTCAAAAGAATTGGCAGTTTTAATTAAAAAGTTCATTGTCTTTTTAGTATTGCTAGAAGCTGAATTTTAATATTCTTAATCAACACTTTTTATGAAGAGTTATTTACATTCCGTATAACAATTTGTTCAATATTAAAGAAATTTGTTAATAGCCACGGCTCAAATTTGAAAACTTCAATTGATTGAAAGTACCCGACAAATCCCAAACTTGGATGGCTTAAGCTATTGAAGAGAGTACAAAAATTCACGAATCAATTCAATCTATGAATCGAAACTCCATAAAGGACCTTCAGTGAATTAATTTGCAGAAATATAATATATTATATATATGATATTAAATAATATTAATATTTAATATACTATAATAAAAACACATTTTAATTATTATTTCCATAATATTTTATATGATCAGGATCGGTTTTGCTCACCACATACATTATTACCAATCATTTATGTGACATAATGGATTAATGAATGAAATTTTAATGCAAGTCAAAAGGATGTGAAGAAATGTTATCATACAATATTTAAGTGCAAGTTTAGAAACTCTTGATTGATTATTGTCTTCATATTTTTTTTGCAAAGTATGACTTAGAGATAATAAACATTTGATTTTTAAATTATTTTACTTCATTTCAAGTATATTGTTGAGACCCTGTAAATATTTTTCTTAGTTATTGACTTTTGGTTTTGTTTTCCTGCTAACTATTCTACTAACTCAAAATTTTGTGTAAATAGGCTTGTTTATAATCTGTGTCCTATCAGTTGATAATTTTTGCGATGAGCAAAACAGGTCGTCATCAAAAAATGTACTGTGGAAACAGAACAATAAAAAATTGTTTATTATTCATAATATCACGTCTTTCCGTCAAGAAATAACAATTAACACATTAAAAGTAAAATAAATTTTTATATACAATTGACTAAATGAAGCAAATATTTCAGGTTTACATAATCAAATTACCGATGTTATTAAAACTTAAATAAAAATATTGTTGTTTGATGTGACTAAAAAAAATAATGCTTTCTAAACTGACACTTTATCCACACTTTTATACTTATATGTTGGTAACGTTTTTTTTATTATGAAAACGTTATGTCCATCAGTGAGAAGATTATTGCCATAAAATATGTTTTCTAAAACATCGTTTTACTGAATAAAAATGACTTTAACTGAGCATTCAAGAATCAAATGAAAAAAGCTCGGAATGGTAAATATCACGTAAAAGTCTTGCATCATAAATACACATTAAATTTGTGTTTTTTGTTGCGTATAAAAAAATAAGAAATATTTCCTGTTTTATCTAACGAAGAAGAAAAACATTCAATGATTGCTTATTCGCATGGATAGAATGATACCCTCGATTTTTACATACGAGATAGGTTCTGTGTTAAAATAAGCAAGAAATATACACACAAAGTGGCTTCTATAAGATATTTTATATTATTGTATATTGACTTCGAAGAGAGTTTGTTTTTCTTGAAAACAAAAGACTTTTAAAATACTCTGGTAGTTTTTTTACGGTATTTATTTTTGTAATAGGCTTTTTGTATGCTGTTGTTTATCTGATTTTAATTTTTTTTAAAACGCTCAATAGTTTAAATTAAGAAGTTCCATGATATTTTATACAACGATATAATATTTGATAAATATTTTCGAGGTGATTTGTAAAACAACGGACAGGCTGCAGATAAATTTGTACCCCATTAGTATTAAAATGATTTCAGGTAGAAACAATGTGTTCTGCGACACGGATGGTCCATACTTTGATGATATCGTTGTAGGAAGTCGACAAATTCAAGGGTTTATAACACTAGATAACACATCATGGGCTATGGCAATAAGTGTAAAAAGCTCGCGATTCGATTAGAACTACACCCTGCAGCTGTAGTGACCTTTAATTCAATGCAAAATTTTAAGTTTTATTCAAAACCCGAGAGCACTTTTACGACAAATGAATCGTGACCTGTTATTTTTATTTTGATTATTCTCATAAATTCTAAAATAAAAAAAGATCATGGACCCGACGTGGGCATGTGCTGCGAAAGACCTATAAAAGCATTGACGCTTCCTGTCCATTTTACTATCCATATGATTTTCGTCATTTCAGAAGACATAATAAACGAATCTTTTCAAATTAATATCAAAGTTTCTACCAGATTCGAAAACATCATTATTTAATTAACTTCTATTTAAGGCACATGACTTAGCGTATCTTTATAAAACGAGAATCTCTCTTTGAAACGCCAATAAATGGTCTTCTGTCTGTTGATCAGAGCTTTTTTCGAAGCACGATTAAAAGTAATAGGGTGAAAAAATAGCAGTGTATTTTTTACAATTTATAGTACAAGATAAAGTTGATAGCTATTTCGGCTCACGCCATGTTCATAACTATGTTTAAACGTACATTTGCTTATCTATATATAGATGTGTAGAAAATGTAAACAATACATTTTCTCTTCTGTTTTAACAACCTAGCTTATATCGTGCAAGCAAAAAAAGCTAAATTTAAATTAAACTAAATTATGCAGGCAACAGTTTCAATGAGCTTAAATACTGTCCGGAGATGATTTATTACAGAAATGCATTAGCCCCTCGCAATGGTCTTAGGAGCGGCGAAACGGCGTAGATGGCGAGATGGCGTGAGCCAGCCGAAATAACTATCAACTATAATGCCTTATAAAAAAAATGCGGAACTAAAATAAATTGCTATTTTTTCACCGTGTAATAATGGAGTTCTACCAAGTAAATGCCAATTCAATCAATAAATACATTTAAAAGTATTGCAATTTGATTACACAGATTTTTTCGATTAAACAATTGTAAACCAGTATAACTATAGTGGAATCATACTAATAAGTAATAAGCTTCATTATCACAATACGAAACAAAATACCCAAGTCATTAAAAAAGTGTTTATGATTTTCACAAAAATGAAATTGTAATTTAATCTGCATTGTTATAAAAATACAATAACATTAAAATTATATATCTTCTTGGCATTTATTTATATTAAATTCATTATTATTGTGGTATTTTTTTTGAAAATAATATCAAATAATGGTGGGTGTGTATTAATAATTAACAATAACGCTTATTTTGAGTTCATATTAATTATAATACTGAGTTTTTGACGTGTTTATTTTTAAATGTCTTTATAACAGCGAATGCTTCTTAGCTTTATAATTAATATTAACATTCATGGGGGAGGCTCTCAGATTTTTACTCTTGCACTATCCAAACAGTGAAAATTCCCATAGAATATGTAGGTATATTTTACTATTGTTAATTAAAATCATGCCGCAAGCGCTTTTCATCCAAACGAACGTCTTTTGCAGTTCGTGTGCTCGAATGAACTTTACGTCCATACCAGAGATGACGTGCTGGGAGTATCAATCCGACTTACCAGTCTCCTTTTAACTGCTTTTTCGTCTTCAGCGGGTTAAAATACTATTATTAATATCTTCCGCTTTTCAAACAGCAAATATATTTGACGTAAAAATGAGACGTCCAGTTTATATAATATTATATTATTTTTATTTTGAAGAAACCCACTAAAAACCTGTTTGTTTCATCGAGTCTGTCTTCTTCTGAGCGTCTGAATTTGTGAATTCAAAAGTTTGTATAAAATTTTATTTATGTTAGTTAAATCAAAATGGTTTTATTATTGTTGCGTAACGGAGGAGATTTCAAAATTTATTTTCAAAAAATGATGGTAGTTCTAAAGCCATTTGAATTCTTTTGTCAGTCACGCTCAGTAGAAAATGTGTTGCATAGTCAAATATTTGGTTTCCCAATTTGACCGGAAGTAAGCGAAGAGAAATCGAATGAATATTGCATGTATAGAAAATGGCCTAGCTCGTATCCATTCAGATTTGAAACGCAATGGAATATGGCACAACGTGATTAATTTAAAATATTATCATTTTTATATTAAAACTAAAATTAATTCTGTGAACATGCTTATAAACATACTATGATGTTGACTAAAGTTTTTGGACGGAGTTTGTATATTAAATTTAAATCGTTCAAGCCATTGACTGCAAGCACTACTACGTGGGGAAAACCACGCATACTCTAGACATAAAAACATTAAGGTGCTTTAAGTTTAGGTAATAATACATCGATCAACATTTGCCAACCATTTGCTATCAAAGAAACACACGTTCAACACTCAATGGTGTCAAATTATCGCATCAAAGCATAGAACATCACAAACTGTTATATCAAATAAAAATTATGAATAAATATAACTTAGATGAGATTTTTACCATCATTAAATGAGAAAGTGTTAAATTTATATTTTTCATATATACATTCAGAGCTTACCACTTGCCCCCAATCTTTGAATTTTCATTGAATATAGCATCCAATTTTTAACAATGTATTTTTCGTATGGAAAAAAACGCACGTTTTCATTCAAATGTGAGTAAATTTGCTCGTTCATTACGCGCCAAAAATCATGAAATTCTGTTTTTTAAATTGACTTTACAAATTGTAAAACAACCGCAGTTTGCGGGTTAATAAAATTTTATGAATAGATCACTCATGTCCGACACTATTTTACGCTATTTGAAATCATTGAATATTTTTTACATAAAATAGATATTTTAATTCAGTATTTCGATACGGTATTCGATGATTTGTTGGATGCGTGGCGCAGTGGTAAACGTCGCTGGCTACCATTGCAGATCTCGCGGGTATGATTCCAAATACTTTTTTATAGTTTTTGATGTGTGGAAATTCACTCTCAAAATTAATCTTAGTAAACAAGATATAGAAAGAATGTGTTGCAATCATTATTCTTGTCTCTTGAAAGAAGTTTTCGCAGTTCCATTCTAAGAGATCATATTCTCAATATTAGGATTGGTCATATAATAAAATATTAAAATACTGATTTATATATATATGCGTATTTTTTTTCAATGACAGTACAACGGGATTGATTTATTCGACGATTCATCAAAAAAATTACAAGAATATACAATTTGACATTATCGAGAATAGTAAAATTTTGAATTGTTTTCAATTTTCTGCAAATTTGTGACGTCGGACAGGAAGCAACATAATAAGAACGTACATTTTTTTAAATATATAATTAAGTACTTTCATTATGCTTACTCGGTACTATGTCATAACCGCATTAACGCGCTCTATAATGATCGTAAACACCTGTACAACATACAATATCTAGGCAATTTTGACCATTTTCAATAATCTAATATTTTTAACGCACAATAGCATATTGTCAAGAAGTATCGAAAAAAATATGGATTCATCAGGTATTGATTTTTCTCCACGCTGACCCTCTGAGTCTCGTCATATGAAAATCTTTCGGCATTTAAAAGGTTAATTGCAATCTGTGTCTTAACCCATAAACAATACCCAAAATAAACGTTTTATATTGTAACGTTACCGAATCAAACAAATCAGTGAAAAATATGACAATTACGGATAGATTTTGAATAAATTTATCATTGCTGTTTTGCCACTGTTTTGTCAACAAGCCCTTTATAACAAATGTATGGCCGTGATGAAAATCGCACGCCTACCATCTACTATGGTTCTCATATGGCATGCAGACGCTTTTGGCCACCAACAATTTCAACGATGCTTAATTTTAGCTTCATGTTTATTTATACCACGCGTAAATTTTGAAAGCTATATGTAAATTTTGCATCAAATTGAAATACGAACTCTTACTTGTTTGATTAAAACATAATTAATTTTATAATCTGCTTAAGTCGAAGTTTTTTCATTACCTAGCATTTGTCAGCTCTGCGAAAATCACTTGACGAAATACGAAACTGAAATGTTGACAATTCGTCTCCGGCGTCTGAATTTTATGTTTGCCGAAAGCAAACTAAAAGTTAATTGAAAACCGTACAGTTTCAAAGCACGTACATACCATTCATACATACTTTAACTTACCCTCAACTGAATAAAGTCATAAAATATAGCGCTACGACATTGGATCTATTTATCTATATAAGATACTGGCTTTCGTAGTCCTTTGAAATATTTTACGAGGGCAATGTTTCTAACTCGATCACATGAATTTCTAATGATAAATTTTACTTTCTCCTACTGTACAATGATTTTATACTTAGCTTTATAATATTTATATTTATTAGTAAACATTTTGAACACAGTTTTAATTTGTCATAGTAATTTGAGAAGGAAAAACATCAGACCCTATTTAAGCATAGGGGATACGTTCCAATTAATACCCTGCAAAAAACCGTGTAATTAATATAGGCTACCCAATAAATTGTTATTAGGGACCGTTACTTAAAATGAACTATAATACGAAATTCTTAAGCTTAAAAATTAATCATATTTTGTTTATATTTAAAAATAACAAATCTAAATAGTTTTCATTTTAAATTAAATTATCATAGAGAAATAAATCCATTCAGTATTTCAACAAGCAGAAAGCGTACAATATTTAACCGTAAATGTGTTTTAAATATTTCACAAACTTTTTAAGCGAGAGGGCCACTGTTTTTTCATAAATATATACATGTATACGTATTTTTTCATACTTCTAAGCCGCATTAAAATAAAATAATAGTGCAAAGAAATAATTTTTTTAACCGTGTAATTTGGAAACCGTGCAAAAATAGGTGTAAATAATAATTAACACATTTTTAGTAATTATTTCCACAATATATTTTATGTTCAGGACCGGTTTCGCTCATCGTGAGCATTACCGACTGATATTGAGAAGTCTGTTTGTATTATTTAAAATGTAATTCCTTTTATCAAAAAACGACAATAAACACCTTAAAAATAGAACATATAGAAATAGATATATGTTTCTTAATATTTTTCTTTTCTATCCACTTCTAATATGGAGCGTATGACCTCTTCACGGACATATCTCAACAGAGTTTCTTTTTACAAAAACTACTTGTCACGGGGTTGCTCAACCCCCTCATTAATAAAAAGTGTAGCTCTTTGGCCAGACAATTTTTTGGGCAAATAACATGTTTCTTAAGTGTTAACTAGAAGTGTTACACTTATGGAAATATTGAATAAAATCACATGAAACTTTCTGAGATGGTTCAAAATATTTTAATAATTAATCATCGTGTAATAAAATTGTCAACATTTCCCCTAGTGAAGAGCCACACGAAAATGTTTATACATGTACTGAGTCTCACTTACACTTTGTGCTTTGCACACAGTTTGCAAGTCCTACAGGGGTTGTTTTTCTTCTGGTGCTGTTATAGGGATCAAAACATGTTTTGCCATATCCCCGGAAAACCTTTCCTGTAGATCTTGCAAAATTACTCGGAGTAGACTCGGTGCCACCGTAATGTCGTCACCAAAAGAAGAGATGTGGGTATCACATATTGTGATTGAGTGTTTAGATCGTTCAAATCAATATCTACATTGGCGATAACACTAATTAGATGAATGATTTTTAAATTTTTAATTATTGATTTAAGGAAAACATAAAATTCTTCTGTTAAATGCTTCGATAAATGTCACTAATTTTACTGTTTTTGAAGGGCTAGTCTATCACGTGAAAACACAGCTCCAGAATTCGATGTATTAATGTATCCATATAGGTTTTTTTTTTACGATGCCTGATAAAGTAGATGTTGTATAATTTAAAAAATTGTGTAATTTTTAAACTGAATTTTATTTAGATTATTTTCTACGCAATTTTAAAAACACATTTTTAAATCTATTATGAATAATTATAATATATAAGGTACACTAAACCGGTATTTCAATGTTAATTGAAATAATCCATTGAGATATAGTACGTCCGAAAACATAATCGGTAATTTGACAATTTGTCAAAAACTCGCAAAAAAACGTAGATATTCCGTAAGTCAGCAATCAGTAATGAAGCTAAAATACAAGTTGCGTGACAAATGGCAGTAATATATGGAACGCCTGCTACGCAAGCCAAAAATTATCGTAGAGTAAACGGTTTTTGGAACCAATACACCCGATTGGTATAATTTGAATCATTAAGAATTAATTGCCACAAGGTCATAGTACACTAAATGTAAAATAATTTATTGGTTAATCTACCAAAACACCGTCCCTAAATCACAATCGAAGTTCTAACCGAAAGCTTTTGACAGTCGACCTTAAATCAAAGGCCTCGGTTACCTTGATATACATAACTAACACTTAGTACTACAGTTTATGATGTCATGAATAATAATGCGCTTACAGAATAGCTGATCAATTTAAATTAGTCTCAGGTACGGATTAACTTGCTCCCCGTCAGACAATATTGTTTTGAGTTTCGCAAACCTTTACATTGTTATCGACACAGACTGTTAAGTTTTACCTCAGGAATGATACTGTTAATTTACATTAAATTTATTACTTTTCAAAGTTTATTACAAAATAATGTTGTCTTGATATAAATGTATTGAAAGCTGTACGTCTTATCAATTCAAAATAATGCTGCACAATTAGGATATAATTATTGTATTTATACGTTTAAAATTTCGTCATAAGTTAAAATATAGTATCCAAAACTATTTCCCGCGAACCCATTCAAACTGAATTCGACGTAAATTTTGAATTGAACAGTTTTCAATTAAATAAATATATATATTATAAAAGAAAAAAATCATTGTAACTTTTTAGTGGAAGACATTATTTATAAACAAATAACACAGAATTTTAAAATATTCAGATCAAAACGTGTTTCTCAACTGATTCCATTAATAATGATCGTAATGAATGGGTGACACCTGTCAAAAATGTTATACAATAAAATTATGGACACAGCTACAAATTGTGTTATATTTTATTTTAATATTGAAAATCTTGTTGACTTATGAAATTATGAATACTTTAAACCAGTGCTCCGCAACCGGCCTGTCGCCAGACGATACTTGGTGTGCCGCAGAACATTTTTCCAACAAAATATAATGTAATAGACATGATCTACAATATAAAACGTTTTTTTTATAATATAAACATAATTTTACGTGCATATAGGTAATAGTAATATATAACAATGAAGAAAGAATGAGTTTTAAAAAAGGCGTCGATGTTGCATATTCCGTTTATTTTTATAAATATTGTGTCGTCATGTGCCGAGAAATTTTGGAAAAAAACGTTGGTGTGCCGTGGAAGAAAAAAGATTTTGGAGCACTGCTGTAAATATATACCAATCAAATGTTTCTACGTATATCTAAAAAAATCACTGTTTTTTTAGATGTACCAAGAATGTTTAAGTCTTAAAGTCCATACTTTTTTTAAATGTTATATCCTGTTGTTTGTCCTTGTTGTATAACTGTTTTTTTATCGGAAATATCATAACAGTTGCGTATGCTTTGTGAGTTTTAAATTAACAAACAAAGAAAATACAATGTGCTGTTTTGTAATACAAATGATTTTTTTTTGTTTCTAAAGCATGTAAATTGTAAAATCGTTTAATTAAATTAAATATACATGTTTATATTTACACATTTTTTAAGCTTTTGAGGAGTCTGATAAATAAATATTAACGACTTTGTAAATAAGCTTTGAAAAAAAAATATTTTGAGCTATGCTTACTTATAATTATACCGACACACGCTAAATATGCTAATTATACAGCAAATATCAGTGGGTAATAATAACTTATCAATATTTCTGTCACCTATCAAATGTATTTCAAAGTTTATTATTTATTAATGTGTTATAATTTTAAAGTATTAATTTTATCATCAACACATTTTTAAAATGATCTAATGTAATAATAATTATTCTGTGACGAAACAAATGTCTTATTATTTAGATATTTTTGTCAAAAAAATGTATAAAATTAATCGTATATTGACTTAGTTAATGTATTAAGTTAATCATACGCATTTTGAAGATACAAGATTATAATATTTTTTACAAAAAAATTATGATAGCGGTGGGATTCGAACCCACGCCTCCGAAGAGACTGGTGCCTTAAACCAGCGCCTTAGACCGCTCGGCCACGCTACCGATGATAAATATGGCGTAAAATAACCATTATAAGCATATACAAGGACAAATATACATACATGATTAAAACACATCATTCAATGATGCACACGAAATGAGTTTAGAAAAATGTGCCACGTGTTTATTTTTAACGCTACATTAATAGTTAATTTTCGAGGCCGATGACAAGATTCGGGTACAATGAACAATTCATTATAAAGCGGAATGTGTGACGTACAGAAACAGTTTGTTGTTGGTATTATAACTGTTTAGTCAACTTGAAATCAGGAGCTACCCATACTATGTACCTTGTTGTTCCCAAAGGCTATTTTTTATATATTTCAGTCAATAATTTAAAAAATATTATTTTCTTACTCATGGACCCGTCTTATTAAATTAATATTTCATTTTAGAAATTAAAACTACCAATTACTACAAGCAAAATAAATTGCGAAATGGCCGAGGTGATCTATTTTTATTTAAATATAAAGATATTTACTGTGTATATTTTTAATAACAGTTTGAATTAATTCTTCTACACCATAGGCTCCCAACCTTTTTCGGCGACCCCCTTTCATAAAATCCATGTGACCCGCGGCCTCCCATAAAATCCAAAATCATACAAAAAAAAATATTTTTTTAGTTGACTGTGTAAGTTGGCGACCCCCCAAAAAACCCTTCGCGACCCACAGATTGGAAGCCTATTTTCTACACAGTTCAGAACATGGGTACAATGACACTCGGTTCATTTTTTCTTTCGATTTTGTTTGATTATTATTGGGGCGCATATTTGGATTGATCGATTGTTTATGAAAACTTTTTCGATTTCCAGAAAATTCAATAAGTGCTTGTTTTTATTTTATTCAATAAAATTGTTATCAATAGGTTTCTTATGTTATTTGAAAAGTTGAGCAGAGTGGTTTAAGTCGCTTTGCGTTCTACAAATTGTTTTTTTTTTTTTTGCTTTATTTGATGTTGAATATTTTGTATGTGTTTTATATTATCATTTTTTGAAGTTTAGTAATTAAAATCTTATAAATTTATCTTATATGAAGACAAAATACCTCATTAACCTGTTCCCTGCCGTGTCACTAATAATTATATTTCAACACATTTTTTTTTTAAATATGTCAATTGCGTTTTTGTTATTCAACCTTATCACATTCGAATTGTTGAAACTGCAAATGAAAACAAGATTATCGTAATAAAATAAAATCCAGTATTCACTTACTTATTAACGTTATTTACATCATTTATTATCTCACTTAACTTACTCGTAAAAACATGATGTAAAAAAAGCGTGTCAAGAATAATAATTTTTTGACATCAGTGAAATCCGTTTTGTTCTTTGAGTATTTCCATTCACAATTCTGACTGATGCGCTTTAGAGGAGAAATTTTCATGGGTAATATTATATGGCAAATATTGCACCATTTTCGATTAATAAAACAGATGTTCGTTCCAAAAATGACATGGCGTCACTGAACATTAATAACATAAATGTGTCAATCTTTCATCTAAAAAGTTTGTTTAATTTTTTTAGTCATGTTGAATTTGTACAGTATACCAAATTTGAATATATTTTTTAGAAAATCAACTACCGTTTCGCAACATTTCGTTAAATCTATTTTGTGTTATAAAATTTTCTTGAAACTTGGTTTTCTTACTTGTTATTTTGAAAATCTTTTATAGTGTACATAAAAAATACTGTTTATTAAATATTGTTCGATAAAACCAATATAACTCTTTTCTGACTTTCGCTTTAAATATTTTAAAGTTTCACATGGATTATAATGAGATTAGAAACTATAAATCAAACATGTTTTTCATAAAATATTGGAAAGGTTTAACGCTCTTTTCTGTGAAAATCGTTTGTCGACAGTTCGAATCTGAAAAATAAATATATTTTCTTAATAATATCACTTGAAGAGTTTTTGATAGCACTATTTTTTTTCTATTCTAAGAAAAAATATTAAACCCACGCAGAAAATGTCTACAAAGTGTTTGTAGACATTTTCAACAAGAAAGAAAAGTATATTTTTTCATTATCGTTACCAGGAAAAAATCAGGTTACCTTTGTATAATGTCAAAAATAGTTTATCAGTGAGATATAACTCACACACTGTGATCAAAAAACAATGAGTTAGGCAGTTAGCAAAATATATATATATTACAAGCAGGGCTGTGTTAACACGGTGAAAAAATAACAATGTATTTTAGTTCTACAAAATTATTTTTAACAAATATACTTGATAGCTATTTCGGCTCACGCCATCGTCAATTTTTTTAAAGTTTTTTCATCCCTTTCTTATATATGTGAATTAGATTAAATACTAATCAACCAATCCGTCAAAATGTTCATTGAGATATTCTTAAAAATCGTTTTATCGAAAAAGTGGTTGGAGCTGCTTGTTCTTCACAACTTCGTCTCCGATTCCACAACCCTGATTATTAATTTAAACATAACGGATCTTGCCTTATCTGTAATCAGTCTATTAAAATCATACCATAATAATGCGGCCTATCGTTATACGAATTACGGTAAGTTACCTCATGATTTATGTTTCCCGGTCTATTCAAATCATGTCAAAACCTTAACGGTACATATGAACACAAATATATTTCACCTATTCACGTGAAAGAATGTCTTTGTATGTGTAAGGAGAAGAAGCGTTTTCAGAATACTTTAGCTGATTACCCAAAGGAATTAAACGTGTTACAAGTGGTCTGCACCTGGGATTCCCCGTCTTCCAAATCGTAAGAAAATATTTTATAAAGCGAAGAGGTAATCTTTTCCCATCAAAATGTTGTTTATTAAGGGTGAAAGATCAACATAATGATGTTCAGAAAAATATTGAACGTTGCAAACAGAGTTTTCCATATTGTATAATATAATAATGTCAATTATGACTGGTTTTGAAAATAATTATTCCATTGACGATTAATTTAACATACATGCACTAGACAAATCCAATTGTTGGTGAATAATTGCTGAACCGTTTAATTGAGGCCATCATATATTTCAACCTTATATCAATACTTTACTCTGAAAATAACAACAATTTTATCAATCGATTGAGTCATTAAATTTAATATAAAAATACTTACTTCGTTACTCATAATCTCAAGAAAAATACATTTTTATGTATTGTAACCTGATTTACTACAATATAACACTCCCGTTATATCGTGTGATGTATCAAATAACTCATTAAACATTTGTTACTATCATTTTGAAAATGTTATAATGGAAGAAAATATATCTGTGCATATTTTGAAGAAATGCCATCCTGCAAAAACAAAAGACAGATTACACATGATTATGTTTGATTAAATTACGTATTCGTTCTTTTTATAACGTTTTTAAGAATATATAGCTACATATTATTAATATTATTAATTAAACGTGTAATTGATCTGAAATTTCGTAGAGATACGTTGCAATAAGTTGGAGTATTTTTGTGTGACGGCAAGTTATGGGAAGGCTTCAATACACAATAAATGCTGTTTTGGAACACAAAGTTTTGATAAAATAATATAAAGAATTAAAAGAAATTTTGATACGGTTAGGAGAGGAGTCTATTTTACTTATAAAAAATATTAAAGCCTGTCTTCGATTTTGTACACCTCAATACAAAGCATTACTGAATACAAAATGATTGTAGACAAGCGATGTGTTTATTTTGCTTTTGGATTATATGATAATCTTTTTTATCCTACAAAGACTGTAAACTCGTGTTAGGGGTAAATCACATATTTTTTAGAATGATATGAATAGCTCAAAGTTATAATCTACAAATTCTTTATGGGCAATATTCTTTTGAAATATACTCCATTGTTATGGCAGCGTTTAGAAGTCTATTTATTTAAACGGAGTTTTTGCATAAAATACTCCGAATAGAAAAAGCTTAAAGGAATTTTCAATAACACCTACACGCGGATATTTTTCTTGGTCCTTTGTCAAAAGTTTCTCCAATATAAGTCTTTTCAACTGAAATTGGTGACATTTCTTCGAAGCGAAAAACCCGACTGATTTTCTATGGCCTTATAAAACAAATTCAGCGACGAACAAGATCCTTGCTTTGATTTTTCATAGAGAAAAAACAGGCGTATTTGTCTTCTTTGAGAGAAAATCTACTGCTATAAGTTCGCCCAATAAAAAAAATTAAATAATCTTGCCGTCCAATATTCAATTTATTTTAAAAAGGTCAACCTTTAAGTAATAATATGTGAGATAAGGAGTGCGATCGGTTAACGAACATAATCTGTTCCACAACTATGTTCGCTATACGTAATGTTCGATAAACGATCATCAATTTACCACAGGTGGAATAAGTGGATTAGAAATATCGTTTTAGTTTGTTATCTGAACGCAAAATTCTTTCATGACAGTATTCTATATCCGATTTGTTCGTTAACCGATCACCAATTGTAGTAAAATAAAAATATCTAAAGCTGTCCAAAGCTTATAAGTATTATTTGTTTGGAGATTCACAGTTTTGAGTCTCATTACGTATAACTCGAAATCGATCCAAAGTATGAATTTATATGAGGTTTCAATTAGAGTTTCGTTTACATACTTCATCCGTATGTATTTAGACTCTCCAAAAACATACTTTGAAAACTCTAATTATCATTGTCAACACAAACCCATAAATATAAAAATATTAAGAATCAAATTATGCAAGAGACCTCACTAGAATTCGAACCTATGGACACCTATGGAAACATATTAAATAATAAAATAGAGCTATCACTTTTAAGGTGTTAACTGTCACTTCTTGATGGAAAGGCATGATATTTTAAATAATAAAAACACATTTTTTTAGTACTTATTTCCACAATATATTTTTTGATCAGGACCGGTTTCGCTCATCGCGAGCATTATCAACTGATAGAATACAATTTACAAACAAGTCTATGTATACAAAACAAAAAATTAATTTGAGTTAAAGGTAGCAGGTATACAAAACCATGGGTTCAAGAACTAGGAAACAATTTACATAAAATCATACAATATTGATACAAATAAAGTAAATTAGTATAAAAATTAAATGTTCACAATCACTTATTAAGAATTGCAATTACAATTATGGTAAATCAATAATCCATTAGGAGCTCTGAACAATCAATAAGGAAGTAAGGAGTGGGAAATTTTTATGTCAGTTTAATCAGTTGATAATGCTCGCGATGAGCGAAACCGGTCCTGATCAAAAAATATATTGTGGAAATAAGTACTAAAAAATGTGTTTTTATTATTTAAAAAAAATAGAGCTAGGTGGCAAAGATTAACGGTTACATTTTGTTTTGTTTACAGGACTGTAAAATAAACATTTTGTAAAAAAAACACTGATAATTTATGACTTACTAAGTATCCATGGCTTATTGTTTTATTAGTCATATTATATTTTTCTCTAAAAATGTTATCACACATATTTTCCACCCAATGTTAACTACCATAATTAGCTGTAAAAATTCTTTTTGTAATTGTATAAGACTAGTTTTTTTAAGAAAAGTGAAAACTTCATATTGATTTTATTCATTGAATCAGATATCTTTTGAACGTTGAACAAGCTTTGCTTATATATTATATAAGACTGTAATGAGATCAATCTTGTATATTGTTTATATTCAAAATATCAAAAACGATAGACGCTCGTGTAAAAATCTGAAAAAAAAAAATTTGCCAAAATTGATTCAAAAACTTTATATGCAAATTATATGATCGCTGTTGTCAACCTGAAATGAAAGATCAACCAATAAACGCTGCTTCATTTGCGATCTTTATGCAGTAAGTCATGTGTGTCCAACCAGTCGATCGCGAACCAAAATTTGTTCGATTCCGAAACACACAAAGAAAAGATTTTTTTTTAATTTCTTAAAACCTAATAATAAAAATAGACCCCGAAAGTCGAACTAGTTGGCTCAACATGATTAGGGATAATTTGCAAATGTAGTGAATAAGCGAATGGTGAAAATAAAGAAGATAATATAGACATAATTTAAAATGCCAATTAAATTCTCCATAAGAATCTTAATAGAAGTCGATCACAAGCAAATTTAAATTAGCTGTCAGTGATCAAAAAGTTGGACAACTTGCTATAAGTCAGTGGTCTGCAACCTACTACCCGCGGGTAATTGAATTACCCACTAAGATATTTTGAATTACCCACCAAGAAAATATGACGATTTTTTTTTTATAAAATTATTTATTCATTGAACGTACCAATAATTAAAAAAATGTGAATAAGTAATAATACTTTTTATCACTTTGTATGTTTTTGTTTTATAAGATAAATTTGTATTTACACCTACATATATGTTCATATATCATATTATGTTAATAAAATTGTTTTTTATTTTTTTTCATATTTTTTTTTACTTTTACCCACTTGAATTTTTTTTTACCCAGTCTCTCAAAAGGTTGCCGACAAATGCTATACGTATTGAACGATGTACGAAGGTATGCTTTCATAAAAAAGCAAGTAGACGAAAATGATATGAGAAAAATGAAGCATAATTATATACTCTTAATAAATTTCCACGATCAAATTGGATCTTCAGTAATTATTACTGATTCTAACCTGGCCGTAATTAGAGACTTGCCATTGCAGCCACTATCTAATTACCCAATCTCTTCGCCTGTAAAATAATTTGTGCAGTCTGAATAAGGAAGGCATCGTATTCTTTCCATTCACGACACGTAACGACCAAATCTGGCAAGAAACAAACGGCACTCGTTATGCGAGCTGACACCTTTCTTGCGGAACCAAACCAAAACCATCGTGAGTCAGTTCTGTACATCTTGCACAGGTGTATTATTAATATAATATATATATACGGGCTCTTGTACAAGGTGTTCGTAAATTTCATTACAATTGTACGACATCAAAAAAATATGTGAAAGACTTTAAATCTCCAAAGATTTATTATTTTTTTATAACTGAGAACTATTTTGACATCTCGTCGCATTTTTTAAACAATCGCTATTGGTTATAATTACACTAAACATGGCTTTCTATGGATTCGACGAATAATTTATAACCTCTATGAAGTCAGAGTCGCCAAAAACGAACGACTTCAGTTACTTTTTCGATTAGACGATTTTGAAGAATATTTAAAAGAAAATTTTGCCAGATTGGTTGGTTGATCTTTAATTTAATGCAAATAAATAGGAAATGTATGAAAAAAACTTTTTTTGATCAGAGTCGTTTTGTTGGTCAATGCCCAGCTCCAAACAATAGCTTATATTATCATGTCAGATCTGTTGCATCCGTGTGATGGAATGCCTGAAGATGCCAAAAGGCGAAACCCGGGTCGTTAGTGACAAAACATGTAGAATCGTACAAAGTTGTAACGATTCTTATTTGATATTGAAATTCCATCAAGCACATTCAGTCGATATCATAAATTATATATTCAATTAATAAATTTTACGTCTGAGTTTAACCCTTCTCCAAAAGGAATCATTTAACCTCACTTTTTGTCGTTACGTTAAGATTTAATAACAGTTTGAAACCTTACAAATAAATACACTTGTACCTTATAAATTGTTTTCGCAAGCAATAGCTCAAAATTTATCACGATTTTTTCGATTAATCACACCAATTTAACACAATAAAAGAATAGAAACTTTTAAAACAACGTTATTTTTAATGTACTTATTAATTAATGTCGTATATAGAGAACTGCAAACTTTTTAAGGATATTTTAATATAAAACTTTAGGGATAAAAAGTAAAACTCATTAATTATAAATATGTTATTTACGACTTATGACTGAGGTTTCTTGTTATCATTTAATAATCAAATTTGAATTGTTGAATCATTATACATTCCCACGAATTTTGTCACTCACGACTCTGGTTTCACTCTTTTAGCATCATCAGGGATTCTATTACACGGCTCTCATATATAATTACTGACACATGGCAAACTTTTGAATCATTATAGACACATTATGAACACCGTGTATGCATGGTGTATGCGCTCTAAGATGTGCCATTATTGGGTTATTTCATTTTCACTTACCACTTCTCGTACGATGCTCAGCGCATGTTCAGTGTTGCCCAACATACTGCCATGAATTCAGAATATTAAAATATATATTATTTCGTTCAGATAATAAAGCCATCAAAAAAAAACTTTATCCGGAGTATTGCTGCTTTCTTAGTAGAAAAGCAATACATAGAAATATAAAAATAAAAAATATAAAAATACTACGCATTCAAGCAGACAAGTTCCAAAATATCCACATATATTAATTTTTAAAACCGTAATACGACAGTATATCTTTCTTGCTATGATTGCATTGTATTGACATGCAAATTGGCATAACGTATGGCGAATTCGTCTGCATCGTCGAGATAAATAATGGAAATGCACTTTTTCCAGCTGCTGTAATTCTCCCCGATGCTAAAATTTCAAGACATTCCAATTTGGTAGTTGTTTTATTTCAACCCTTAACTTAAGAAAACATTGTTTGTTGTTATACAGATGTCATAATATTTACAACAAACAAATAACTATCACAATACAATGCATGCGGTGTCTACGTGAACCTGGTGCACCATGGATGCAGTGATTTATGTCTGTTCACAACTTCACAACAATTATACAGAAAATAAAGCTATACATATGAGATGAAGACGACGCTTAACGTTCCATCTATTTGATATCAATAAACAATATCATTCATGTAAAAATTGATAGCTTATTAAGCCATCCGGAAAAAAATCACTAGTAGAAGATTAACAGCGACTCTAATACATAACGTGTAACGCAATTAAGAATTTTTGGCCACTTCAATTAGTTGAATGAACTATTTTTATGTTTGGCATATGTTCGTCTTATATATTTTACAAAATATCAAATCGCGGTTTTACTGACAAAAAATACAATATTTTTGTAAATCGTAATACATACTGCGATTGAGAAGCTTGTTCATTTTACAATACATTGTATATTAGATCCAATTATTTATACATGCAACATAAGATTTAACGACGCCCAAGTAAAATACATCCAAAGGATAGTAAATAAAGAATGCTTCTTGAAAAATTTTAGGCTAAGGATATAATTATATTTTTTTATTTGCATGTATCTTAAACTTAAAATCTTGCACTATTTTTCGGTCATATTTTCAGCGAAATTTAACTTCCAATCAACCTATACCTTATCATCACTTTTATAATATTCATATCCATCTTAATCAAAGACAAATTGAGCTTGTTAGAAAACATATTTTCTAGCAATTGTCCGTTAAGGACAATAAAAAAATTACTCGAACTTTTGTGGCGTATGTTCAAAAAATTGATTTATGTGACCGACTAGTAACGGCCAGTACTAAATACCACTGTGTGCTTTTGTGGTTTCATAAATTTGTCTATTAAAATGTAATCATACAAATAGGAAGGGAAGAAAATGTCTATTTTCTTTTTCTTTCGAACACATCATAAAGTAATTTATAAATAATTAAAAAACATCTTTCGAACTTATTTCTACAATATTCTTTATAATCAGGACCAATTTCGCTCACGAAGTTGTGGAAATAGGTACTAAAAAATGTGTATTTTTATTATTTAAAATGTCATGTGTCTTTCCATCAGGAAGTGACAGTTATCACCTTAAAAATGACAACAAAAATAAAAATGTATTTTGTAAAACAATCCATGTGTTGCATACGGAAATTTACGGCATTCAAAGCCGCACCATTGGAGTGTAAAGAATGGAAGTTCACGTAATTTCAATGGAAGTAGATGAAGGAAAATATCTTCAGTATTTTTTTTGTTTCCAACAATTATTTTGACCAACAACAAATTTTGACACGTAAAAGTATTTGATAAAAAAAACATCTGCCATCGTTCAGTTATACCTAGTTTGTAAAAAAATACCAAATATCGAAAATTCATCAAATATTTATCATTTTACGCTATGCTTCTCGTATGACAGCGGATGAGCAGAGACAAAACAAATTCGCATTGTTCCACGTTCTAAAGAGACGCGTTTGTGTATGAAAACAACATGATAAATATTTTCACACAGCCAGTATATATGATATTTTTCCTTCACACATCATATACTTCTTATTATTATATAATCAATGTTTTTTTCATGAATCAGACAATCTTTTTCTTACAAAATACTCATTTTTTGCCACTCATTCCTCAACCTTGATTTAACAAAAGAACTTCATTGTTCTAGAATATACCTACTATTCAACAGTACTTTACAAATGATTTTACTGCGTGAATTATTTAACAGAATCTATATGTGTTTATTATAGAAATCTAGTGAAATTATATGTTTAAATTAATGATTTGATATTAATCGTTTTGTTGGGCACGATACATGATTTACTGGAGATATTTTCATTCTGCTAGGCGAATCGGGTCTAGGTTTGCAAGTTTGCTTCCCGGGATAGCTTAGATTGAAATTCGGTTCGTGGATTCGTAGCCGAGACATTAATTGAAATATTTTTCACGCAACTTCATAGAGATACCGAAAACTGAGAGTGAAAGAAGATTTATTATAGTCCATGGCAACTAATAAAGACCACCCCATTTTACTCAGAGAACCAATTCTCATTTCCACAATAGCTTCTATAATTATTTTTTTTTAAATAATAAAAACACATTTTTTAGAACTTATTTCCACAATATATTTTTTGATCTGATCTGATTGATGAATTCATCAGTTGATAATGCTCGCGATGAGCGAAACCGGTCCTGATCAAAAAATATATTGTGGAAATAAGTTCTAAAAGATGTGTTTTTATTATTTAAAATATCATGCCAGTCCATCAAGAAGTGACAGTTAACACCTTAAAAGCTTCTATAACACTGTAGTTATGCATTGTTCCTTTCAGGAGTTCATATGTTCAAGAATAGAAGTGTACATGTCATACAAAAAAATACTGCAATTACAAATGAATACATTTCATTACGCATTTTATCCATTCGGATCTAACTGCATATTGCAATTGAGTTGTCAAAAATTAAATACCAAAATACACACGTTTTGTAAAAAAATGTATATCAATATATACATAATTTTATTGCAATCCATATACTAACTTAAGCTTTTTCGCACCCCGTTGGAATCGCACGCAGAAAACGATAAATCCGACGCAATTTTGTTAAAATTTATACAACTTTTATTTATTGCGATTAACGGTTAAATAGAAAATTAACAAGCCATTTTTTAATAATAAAAATAATTTTTAGTGCAATATCTGTAATACATATTTGATCTGGACCGGTTTCGCTCTTCGTGAGCATTATCAATTGATATGATACAAATTTTGGACAAAAACATAAACTGGCTTTTCAAATACCTTAATGAAGTAAAATGGAATATTTATTTGATCATCTGTAGAAATTGTAGATTTTGGTTTTGTATACATGGTAATTATTAACTCAAAATAGTATATTAAGAACCTTGTTTGTAATCAGTTGATGATGCTTACCATGAGCGAAACTGATCCCGAGCATAAAATATATTGTGAAAATAGAGCTTAAAAGTGTTTTTTCATTATTTAAAATTCCATGCCTTTCCATCAACAAGTAACACTTTACACCGTGATAAATATACCTATTTTACTCAACTGCAAAAATATTATATTATAGTACAATGGAAAAACAAAGTAATGGAGGAGAAAATCTTTTAACATGAAACAAAAAACTTTCCTCCGAGATTTAACTTCGATTCTTTTTAAGATCACGAGTAAAGTTTATATAACCTTCTCACTTAAAATGCCCGTAAATTTTCGCAATCAAGAATAAATCCGATTTTTATAAATTCGCTTTTGTCTGGATTGCTCATATAAAATTGGCATACTTTTTATTACACCCTATCAATTTTTAAGATAATAAATAAAATTATGAATTTTTGATAGAGATATCTGTGTTCCAGTTAATATTTAGACCTCATAGCTCGGAATAATATTGCATTGATTTTATATCTTATTTTAAATGTCTCCATATGATAGATGTCGTTATATGGAATAGGTTTATTGGTTGCGTTGCATTGCATAATAGGATGGCATGTGGCCAACTTCAAAGTTGTAAGATATTTGCCAGGAATAGTAATTTTACCCGCATATCGTAACATCTGAATTTCAGAACAATATGGATTCTTCATTGTGCGATAAAGTACGATTTAGCAGCTGTGTTAGATGAAGTTAAATTTCCCCTTGCAGTGAAGTCTCAATATACTAGACTATAGCAGATGAGGGAATGTCCGCAAGACTGGGTTAGCTGTTAATTATTCTAAGCACCTGCCTTGGGCAGCAAGGAAAGGGAAAGAACTATTTATGTACCTCTTCTATGAGCTATATGAGTATAGCCGATACACCATCACTTATGTAGAGTCGCAATAAATCTCACAAATAATAACAAAATAGGTGTATGCTCTGCATTACGCAATAGAACATGATATTTTGATTTCTTAATTTTGTATATCATTTAATATACGTGTATTATATGTTTAAAATCATTTTTAAGCCATATGTATTCAAGGCAATCAAAAGTTTTAATCCAGCTCAACGATTTTGTTAAGGCCAAAAGTCTGCATTATTAAAGAATCCTGTATTCATCATGAGGATCCTGGATTCATACTGCTAGTTGCCTAGTGAAAAGTTCGGTCTGTGCTTAATATAGACTTTTCAAATTAAATTTGAAATGACAATATTCTTTCTGGTGTCAATTGAGTTGATCAGCAGTGATAAAACATTCTTTCAAATTTAAAAATATTTCACAAATTTTTAGCTGTGATTCCAAATATGTATTAATAATGAAATTTAATAAAGTATATTTAGTAACTGTCAATTCCTGAATTGAATAAATATTGAAAATGTCTTCAGAAAAATAAGCCTTATTTTCACAAACAATATGATAATTAGTCATAAATCAAATTAAATATTGAAAACCCTCATTTTAATAAGTGATCAAAAAATATTAGATTTTTAAAAACTATTAACAACTGATAAAAAAAGAATTTCACACAAACCTTTAGATTGACAATCAAAAGTCTTAAAATAACTCAGTATCAGATTTATCTGTTGTAATAAATGTTTTATTACATACATATTAATGATATAATGTATGATTCAATAATACATCCATAACTCGTCTAAGACATTATTCTTGTAAGTTACCAGCTTAATTATTTTTCATATTATAATACAGAAAAATTTCTTTTACCATCAGTGATACCAGAATGCAATTGCTTAAGGTACATCACAGTAATCCCGTGTGATACTCTTGTTTCGTTATTAATTATATCAAGAGACTTTTCTCCAGCTGTTTTAAGGCCACAGAGAATTATGACGTGCCCGTTTACAAAATTTATACTGCACGCTCTTGTAAACTCGGCCAAAGTATATCAAGACATATTGCATATCGTATCTGCAGAAGTTGCAAGTTTGCTTCGAAACACACTGTACATTTAAGTACAGTATGTAAAGTGATATAACTTCAACAATTGACAGTTTTCATGTTTAAAAATAGGAAATTAAAATTATCAAAAATTATCTCTATGATTTTTTTTGATGAGATTTTTGATAGCTATTTTAGCTTTCCCCTTTGTTAGAACTATGATTAAACTAAAGTTAACCTTACCTTTTACATTACATTTTGCGAGAAAAAATGTTCTAATGTAATTAAAAATGCTTACTCAAACTCACTAAATACAATGCAAGGGTAAGAAACTGCTGGGAAATGATTTGTCGGAACGTCTGAGAAAATTAAATTAATTTCAAACTATTTTTTTTTAAGTAGTCAAAAAATTTTTTTTTTCAAATAAGAAAACCAATAGTTTTCTTTAAATATCTATTTTATTTATTATTTTTATAAGGATTGGGTTGAAAACAGTTTTTCTCTGAAAAAAACTTAAAGGGTTCTCTGAAACTCTCTTGAAATTTTGAAAACCACTGGTATAGCATAGGGTTAACAATTAACGATTGTAATGATGGGATGGGGTTCCCGATAAAACCTTATGATTCTAAGGGTTTCTTGAAAGTTTGAAAGCCACTGGTTTAGTTAATTGCCGCTGGGGTGCAGTACAATGAGCTGTCTCAACAGTTGGGACGCTGCCACTCATAAGGTTAAAAAACATTTTTTTGAATTCTTTTCCGTTGATAATGCTCGCGATGGGCGTAACCAGTTCTAATAATACAATATATTGTGGAAACTTTACTATAAAATATGTTTTTATTATCAAAAATATTAAGCATATTCATGAAGAAGTGAGATTTGACTCATTAAAAGTGAAACATTATTTTTAGTAAAATTCGATATAAAACTTATTTTACGATCATTAATTATAATTGTAAGTGGCTTTGTATTTCATCATATTTTAAAAATGGTTACGGAAATCGTCGTAGTATAAACCATTTAAAACAGAGGTCTCTCCACATGGAACAATATTCTACATATTCTTGTATAGTAAAATCGCTATGGGTGGTCTTATGCGACCTCTTTAGATGAAAATTAAACAGTTAATTTAATGTTTTGTCCCCAGTTCTTTAATGTGCTTTATGCAATTTTTGTAACTTAATACGGTAAAAATATTTTATGTACAAATAATAAAAATGAAAGCTTCGCAATTTTTTACGTAAGACTTCCTACAAAACTTACTTTGAATTGATTGGAATAAACTTATATTCACCCATCCAGTCTTATTGATTAAAACCGTTAAAAGGTGTACTAACTAACTGAAATACGTATGAATCTGCTGCTGAAATACGTATGAATCTGCTGCAAATATGATTGAAACCGATCTAATTGATGAATTACTCATAATTGAATCTAATTCTTAAAAAAACATAAATTAAATCAACAACGTATTAAAAATTATATTACTTTTAAGAAGTTTACCGTTTTCTTGAAAGAAAGCCATTCAATAATAAAAACACATTTTTTAGAAATATTTTCACAAAATTTTTATGATCAGGACCGGTTTCACTCAACGTGAACAAAGTTCTTTATTAAAACTTTTGAGCTAATGATTAGTTGTTTTACAAAATAAAAAGTTTACAAACTGAGAAAAAAAAATTAGGTTATCATTCGTAATGGTAAAGACCTCTTAGTAATAATTTTCAATCAAAATAAATTCATAATTAAAAATTTTAACGGTAGCTAAAACGACGTTAAGAAATTTTCAGTCCGTTGCATCGTAATTTTTGAACACACAAAAATAAGGCAACATCGATGTAAAAAGAATATAATATTAGCCTTGTTTGTAGCTTGTGTTAGTCGATAATGCTCACGAAAAGTGAAACCGGTGCTGTTAATAAAATATATTATGGTGTCAGTATTAAAAATTGTGTAAATTATTTTTTTTGTTAGCAAATTTGCTGTTTAATTCAGTTGGCATATGAACCTTTTTTATTATTTATAAAAATTCATAAACGTTTTGAAAAAATGCGATACACTGCAATAAATAAAATACAAGCCGCAGTAATGCACTTAAAAGGAAATACCCAGAGTGAAATTTCTTTCCATTAAGTTGTGAATCAAGCATTTGTAGACGGTGTAAGTAAAAGGTAACTAGGTATTTGTATGTACAAAAAAGCTATTTGAAAATTTCTTGGGGCTTATCCCAACGCTAATGTACAGCGGGCAATGTGAAACTCGCTGCTTGTCAGGTCGACCATCATAAATCAATGTTTTGTATAGTGCACAATTGCAAAGAAAAATATACTCCTTTTTTTCATATAAAAACTTTTCATTTTACAAAAATATTACATAAATAACTCACATATTGACACTTCAACAAACAAAAAATAATTAGTTAAAATCCGCAGTAGTTTCATGTAAAAAAATAATTTAGAGAGACATCTTTTGTAAACAATATGCAAAGGTGCTATTTGAAAAAGTATTATTAATTATTAACATTATTTTAAAATACATTTAGTGTGAGGAAAAGATACTTACATAAAAAAATATACTTAAAAATTATAGTATTATATTATGAGTATTATATAAATGTAAATTTTGTGATTTGATTTTTTTAAAATAAATGTAATATTGCTTTCATCAAAAGTCCTTAAGCTTTTAGCGATACAATTTTATTAGGTTTCAAAATCACCCTTTAAAACTTTTTGAACTTTTTCATTTCAATCTATCCTTAGAAAAAACTCCTTATATCTTCGAATTATCTAGTAATTGCGATAATAATCTTATTTATACTGCCAAAAAGGGCATAAATAAAAACTTTTCTTTTTAAATTTATGTAAAACACCAAATCGTTTGATACGGTAAAAATATTTTAAATTATCTTTTTAAAAGTTTGTCTATTTACGTACGAGCTAGTTGCTTTAAAAATTACATCTTAAGGTATGCAAATTTTACTTTACACTCCTTGAAAAGTTCGAAGGCTTTTTTCTGATTCCTCTTTTCTGGAAGTTTGTTTCACTTGAAATAATTTGAAATTGAGGTCCGTTAAGAGTTGGTTGGATATTTTACATACATCACGATTTTCAATTTAAGTATTTTTGTGCACATTGTTTTTATTTATTGGCTGAATTAACCTACAATTATGAAGACAAAATTATTCATACCCATATAGATTTTTTCACTTCACTCGTATAAAAAAATACTTCTATTTCCATTATAGTATAAATTGTTGAAATTGTAATAACTAACCATTGCATTTATATATAATTGCTTTCCATCTAGAAGTAACAGTTACAACATAAAAGTTTGAATGAAAAACTTTATTGATGCAATGTGTTCATTTGAAAGAATCTATTTTAAATATAATTTATAAATATTTATGTCAATAAAATGTGAGACTCCAATCTTTATAATTTTTTATATTTCATAACTTTTATCACTTATGCCTTTCAGCATTCACTTGTGCTTACTGTACGACGTAAAGAAATATCCAAAACCCTTTCAATCAAACAATAGTACAAAAATTACCATTTTTTATGGCAAACACAATTTATTCACAAAAAATTACGAATATTATTCAAACATTTATAAGATAAAATATTTGTACTGACAGATGAGAGTAAGAGTTTTAAAAAAACTTGTAAATATATATTCACCAAACTACCTAAAAATGTTAGAAACTAACTATATTTCATCTAGTAATGTTTTATATATATGTCTTTGCATATTCACAGTGTTGAATTATAAGGTAGCGTAAAACAACTAAATTTTAATTTTATTTTGCTGAAGAAATTTGTGCGTCAAAGATCATATTCATCCAAAGTAAAAATGATTAAAATATGAATGAAAATTCTATATACTTCGATCAAAAAATATTCCAATCTAACAATTGATACCTTAAGGGAAATTTCGTTAACGCTTGGTATGGTGTAACTGTAAAATAACGTATGAAAAAAATGATTATTTTTAACTAAAATGTACGTTGAAGAAGGCTTATATTTCCTTATAACCAATGGAATGAGGTAAAGCAGCTTTTCTAAAAACATATAATTATAAAAATGAAGAGTAGATGCTCGTTTGTCTTTAACCGTACACAATAGTAGTATTGTTATACACAATATGCAAAAATCTTAACTGTAAGTCTTCTGCATGACAACAGAGATCTATTGTATGTAGAAAGAGTAAATATAAATGAAATAAATAATAATATATGGGTAATGAATACTTATTGAAAACATATGAATTTTGTGTAATTATAGTAAATGGTTAGTCTACGAAGTCTATTGAATAAAAAAACATACGCATGCACCTAGTTATTAAACACAATATGCTATATTACAGTACCTACAAACTTTATACGATCAAATAGATAGCGATATTTTCAAAGTAATTTCGCTTACAATTACTACCGAAAATATGCATTCGTCTCTGAATTGCATACACTATTTGATGGAAAATATATACTACTGTTAACATAAATAAAAATTGTGAATTACACTAACCTCGTTAACCTCGTTAAAGTGGAGATAACAGGTTTTACTTTTAGCAAAGCATTTGTTCTACAGACGATAGAACGTATATCATTATAAAAAATGGCAATTTAAAGACCGATCACAAAGATCATTACGAAGCTTTAATATAACATAATATTTTACATGAAAAATACTTTTCTTTTAAAAACGATCCGCTTCTGCTGAATTCTGTACTACAATATATATATATATATATTATACTTCGAAACAGCCATGAAGAAGTAAAGCAGAACAGAACATCTGTCAAAATGAAGGCATGAAGCAGGGAATGTAAAAGCGACGACTTCGCAACACTTTAAGAAATGTTAACCAACTAAGAACATTTATAATTATGCTGTGGTTTTATAAAATAAATATTCCGAGAAACTTTAGACTGGTCGGGAAAAAATTAAGTAGCTTTTTCTCAAGCGCGCATAAATACAGTGTGCTTTTGTTTTCTCAGAGCTTTCAGGGGAATTTTCAGACAGTGACGGGGAGTAATTAACTTATTTAGTCAAATGGTTTTAATATTTTAAGTGCTGCATACTTAAATAAAATTTATACTTTATTGTATTTAAGAAATTCATTATAAGGAATTTTCTCAAATAAAAACTATTTATAGATGGATTTTATGTTTTTCGCAAGGTTTTCAGCATTCAAATAGAAGATCGAAGTAAATATACTTATAAAAACAATAGAAATTGCAATTGCAAATCTATAAATTTTTTTAAATATTTTTTTTAATATTAATGAAATATGTTATCTATTATATATTAGTATGAATAATTTTGACTTAATTAATTAATTGATTGAATTGGCATTCACTTGGTAGAACTCCATTATAACGGTGAAAAAATAGCAATGTATTTTAGTTCTACAAAATTATTTTTAACAAATATAGTTAATAGCTATTTCGGCTCACGCCATCGTCTAATTATCGTATAATTAATTAATTGATTCATCCAATAAATAAAGACAGTGTGCACAACAAAATACGTTGCGATTTATCCACCACATATATATTGTAATGGAGCTCTACCGATTAAATGCTAATTAAATCAATAATAAGCATAAATTTGAATAGCTTATGAAGGCTTCCTATGTTAAGCTCTTATAAGCTGTCTTATAAGTTGTTTCTTATAAAATAAAAGCATAAGATAACTGACAATTTAATTCAACCATAGTTTAGATGATGACTATAGCTGAAACAGTTTTTAAAATACTGATTTCAGTCACATTCTATTATTGTTTAACACTCGTGGACTCATGGCATGTATATTGTGTAATATGAAAAGGTAAAAATGCGTTTAAAAACAAAAAAAGATTTAATGTTTAACGCTTTACCAGAGTTTATCGTCGTCCGATTCGATTTATTCAACGATACAACAGAAACGACATCAGTTTATACATATGAAATCATATGAAGTTTCAACTTAAATTTTAATACTTTTATGTTCTTTACTATTACTTTATATTGTAAAAACATTATATATAAGGTCCGCCAAATAACTTTTTTTTTTGAAAATCGTTTTGCAAAACATCGAGTGTAGCTTCGGCTGTGTGGCACGTAGCGCCGTTCTGTTGAAACCAAATGTTGCCAATATCCTCCTCTTCAATTTTTGTGAACAAAAATTGTTCAGCATGGTCCGATAACGATCGCCATTGACTGTAACGGCCACTCCTTGCTCATTTTCGAAGAAAAATGGCCCAACTATGCATTATGCCTCTGGACCAAAATCCGCACCAAACAGTGACTCGTTTTGGGTGTACCGGCTTTTCAATGTATGCGTGCGGGTTTTCTGTGCCCCAAATGCGACAATTTTGCTTGTTTACATATCCGCCAAGATCAAAATGAGCTCCATCCGAAAAGATGATTTTTTTGGCAAAATCGGCATCTTCTGTAAGTCGATCGCAGGCCCACTCAGCGAAGCGAAAACGCATTGGATGGTCAGTTGGCTTCAACTCCTGAATCAATTGGACTTTGTATGGCGTCATACCAAGGTCTTTATGCAAAATTCGTCTCAATGATGTCTCCGAAATGTTCAATTGTTGAGAACGACGGTGAATTGATGTTGATGGCGCTTCACGCACACTTTCTGCCACAGCATCAATATTCTCGGGTGTACGCACAGTTTTTGGCTTTTCACGCTTTGGTTTATCGATGAGGATGCCAGTTTCTTTCACTTTTTTCACAAGATAATGAACATACGGAGCTGACGGTGCTTCTCTTCTTCCAAAATCCGTACGTAATTTTCGCACACATTCTGCAACATTACCATGATTTTCAAAGTAATGTCGCAATATTTTCCAGCGTTGTTCAAGCGTATACACAACCATATTCGTTTAGCGGAAAGATAAAACTAATTATTTGTCAAATCAGACATGAGCTAAGTGTTACCATTCACGAAATAAGCACTAGTTGAAAAAAAAACTTTAGATGGCGGACCCTATATATTACAAAAATTAAAACATTGTTTGGTTTTTTTTTCAGTTTTTACTGCTTCCACATTCCTTAAAGTGATTATTCAGTGCTGTGTGAAAAAAATACAAATAAAACTGTTTATATTTTCATCTATTCTATTGAGCTTTTAATATTTTTATGTAATATTATTTAAGCTTCTTTGTGCTTTTGTTCAGTACTGCAATGCGTTGGCTTTATTTCTGCATTAAGTTATGGTATCTCCTGCCGTTCATCAACGTTCATTACATAATGGCGCTCCGGTCGGGCAGAAAATACATTATTCCAGCATCAAATCCCGTTACGATAATGTAAAGCGCAAATTAAAATATGCTGCTAATGCTCAACGTTAATGTACATGATTTTATTCTACGTTTACATATTTAAAAATAGAGTCTAAAGGTATTGGTTCAACCAAAATACGATTTTTTTTTCGTTCTTGTTTTACTCTTTATATTGTATAGCGATTTAAGTGATTTAAAAATCTTAATTAAAAATATTGTATATATCTCTATGAAGTTATTGTCGTTTTAATTTTCATAATATCAACAATTTTCGGCTCTATCTAAGAGTCAATGTGATTTTTAGTATATGATGATTTTATAAATTTCCTTTTATTTTGTGTGATTTGGCGCGCACGACAATCTAATTTGTGTCGTTTTGTAACAGGGTCATAATGAAAAAAAATGATACATACACGTAAAAAAAATTACAAATTTTAAGTTTATTGCTTTTGCAACGGCAAAATATTTTAAAAAAATATGTTGAAGTAATAAATAACACAAAGAAAACAAGGATTGCAAAGAAGTCAAACAAGCAAGCTCGTGTTAAATCTACTTTAATATAATACAATAAAAATAGTATTCACATGAACTCACTTTAATTCACATGGAATATGTCGACATCCGAAGCAATACTGTTGAGCATTGTAAATGTTTTTACCATTGGCATTTCTATTGGCAGACTAATTTTACACTTTGGAAGAACAAACAATTCATATCTACGACTTTAAAACAAAATATCCGGAGCATACAATCTGATATTGTCAAGGATGGCAAAATTCCCATTTTGGCCTCGTATATGACGAAATAAACATGTGGCGAGGTACGTTTCTCTTTGAAATTTTCAAACTTTTAAATGTGAGCATACCTAAAGTCAGTTGGATAAAGACATCGATAGTATACATATTCCCTCAAGTAAAGAAGTCTCAAAAATTTCTTCTGAACCTTTTTCACCCTGAGGGAATAAGTTATTATTATATAATGTGTTATTATACCAGCTAAATGTTTAAACTCTTTAGTTGCTGTTTATCTAATTCTTTGTTAAAAAACAGCCTTATGGTTTTATTATTCAATCAAATAAGTTACAATAAAAGTCTGGTTATATTGTAAAGAGTTGATGACAAAAACATGTTCGAAAGTGTACTATAAAAAATGAACGAAAATATCATTAATTAAGTATTCAAACCATGAACATTATATTTGCATTATTTTGGGATATTATGGCGATGTTTTGGTAATATTGCTGTAAATAATATTTATTTTATATGTAATCACAACATACCAAGACTCTATTTTTTAAATAAAAATCATTTATCATTGTGTGCAAATTTGCGTAACTGCATGAATTACAAAAAAATAACAGTTGAAACTATTTTCCATATACATTAAAAAATTATACATATTTTAGTATAATCAATAGATTTTAAGAAGTGAAAATAAATTATTTCTCTATGGTCAATTTCAAATAAAAAATGTTGTGCTTACATCCAAATAAAGGATTATTTATTTTTGCAAAAAAGAGGTAAAAATCATTTTTTTTATTCTGATTTGACGTATTTTTTTAAAAATATATGGTATGGCATAAAGCGATTGAAATTTAAGTCTTTTTATACTCAGTCGATATAATAATGTCGTTATATCTTGCTGTCTGCTAATTATATTTCTTTGTACAATCAATACGCGTAATGTCTAGCCGAGCATTTCCAGGGTAAATTTTCACGCTCATTATTGTCAAAGAAACACAGATCAAAAGGAAAAAAAATAAGCCTTTTTCTAAATTTTACTAAACACAGTTAATTATTTAAATCTTCTCATTTTGAAAACAAAACAGTAGCAGCAGAATTTTTTGATACTTTCATTATACTTGCATAAAAAATTAACCTACCGTATTTGAATTATCTTTTCAAGAGAGTTTGCGATTAACTTTTCAATCGTGTTTTCAACTTTTTATCGATTCACTAGTATTAAAAGTATGATTTCTTGTCTTAACTAAATGAAAGTATAAATCTCTTTGTCAGGGGTTTCCAAGCGCAAAAACCGCTAAATTCATAACAAGATAAAGAAAAAATTAAACAGAAAATATAATATTTTAATTCAATGTATTCGAATTTATGTAATCAATTGAAAAATTAAATGTTGAGACTGTCTATAACTATAATCGCAAACTGATCTTTCGATGACCTTATGTGACTTAAAATTTTCAATCATATTAATTCTTCACTGCAAACTGTAAAACCGGTTATATTTATGTTTTTAAAATCATGATATTATTTAATTTTTGATATCGACCGAAGTTACTTGATTGAATTTCAATGTAAAATTTTGATTTGAAACATTATACAAATCCTCATGTTTTGTTACTAAACACCCGAGTTTTACCTTTCGATATCTTTAGTTGTGTAATCAAATGCCTGAATGTAAAGTCGGACAAAGTTTCAACAATTCAAAGATGAGGCCATTCATATAAATCGAAAATACAACATTGAATTTTATTAAAATACATTCACGAAAGCATAGCAATAAACAGGTGACAGAATTATATTTATTTAGAGGATATATCAAACAAATTGGCAGTTGCAAACAAAAATAGTTTAATTATCACTTTTTCGAAGAAAAGTCGTCGGCATGTTTTAAAGATTTGGTAGTATTTATAATTTGTTAAAAGGGTTCATTGTTATTTAAAAATTTCAATTTATTTTCACTGCTTAGCGAAAGTTTTTTTTTATTGCAGGATAAAGATAATTAAATTTTCAAAGGGCTTTCCTCCATAGTCAGTTAAGCTAGTTTTTTTATTCCGCTGACGAAATAAAAACTATCAACAGAGTTGACCACTCGGCTGTTGAACAACAACTGTTCTTTCTTTGCATTTTGAATAAATATAGTATATTGTCAACGGTGTTATAAATAATACTGAATACCGTATTATTTAAGTAGTTTCAAAAGCTGTACCCTCAATTTTCTCAGTACGTTAAGGCTCCAGGTAATGCTAGTTAAAATAAGTCCGAAGAATATGTTAAGCACAGAGACCCACGTCGAAATCCTAAGGGGAATCCCGTTTACCGACTGCAGCTTAAATTTATTCCGTAATACATCCGGCGCCAGAGGTATTTCCGGATATTGAAAGCAGCTTTTGAAATCAGAACTTCCGTTGAAACAATACTACAATATATATCAAACTGAATTCTATTTCATTGAACGTTGGAGAAAAATATTGCCTAGGTAATTTAAAAAAAATTCTGTAAATTGATACACATTAGCAAAATTGTATTTAAGCAGTTTTAATCTGTTCTTTTTATCAATGGTACTACAGGAATTTCCTTCTTTTTGACAACATGTTTTTTTCAAATAAAATTGCTTTAAAATTCATTAATTTCTTCACGAATCTTTTCATGAGATTTTTTTTTTAGATATGCATTATATGATGGAATACATATAATAGCAATTATTATGTTTGCTTATAAATACTAAATATAAATTAATGATCTCTATTTTCTTGTTAGAAATGTGGAAGTATTGTCATTCAAATTGTTTTATTGCTGTCAATAATTGATATTTATCAAAATAAATTATTATCGAAATAAGCGCTTAATTCATTCCTTACTCTGTTAGGGTCAAGATTACTTCAAAATATATTACAATATTAATCTAATCAATCAATAACCGTTAAAAAAACGAAATAAAATATACATATACATTACTTGAGTCGTTAATTTAAAAGGGATTTTGGGGGCGTAGTCTTTAAATGATAACGGGTAATCTTCTACACATTTTCGTATTATTTTTTGCTAGTTAAAAAGAAATATTAAAAATAAATGGTTGTAGGAAAAAGATTTGTTCAAGCCAATCGAATAATTTATTTTGTCTGACGGAATACAATACATTAATTGATTGTATATATTGACTCTTTCTATGAACATAACAGAAGATATAAAGCTCTTTTTTGTGACTATAATTAAAAGCTCTAATCAGCAAAAAGCTGTTTCAACAATTAACACACGACAAGGTATGACAAATTTGATGAAATATGAAATATAATTTTTCACATTTTACTCTGTTGCATTGATGTTTGAATTTCGTTTTTTTTATTATTTTAGTTTTTCTTCAGCGATATTTAAAAACTCTCCTTATATGAATATCAGTGATATAACGTAAAATTATGAATTTTAGTGATATAACGAATACATATTTCCACAGCATATTTTCGATCAGGACCGGTTTCGCTCATCGCGAGAATTGTCAACTGAATATTCATCATTATCAAGTGATCAAAATGCTCGCGATGAGCTAAGCCGGTCCTGATCAAAAAAAATATTATTTAAAATCTTAATATCGTTTCAAAGATTATACTACAGTTTTATTGCGTGCATTATTTGTTATAATATATATACCATGAAATTTTAATGTTATATTTAATAAGAATTGCTATACTCGAAAACTTTAAAGTTATTTATTATACTCAACTACGCTAGTGACTACTAAACTATCAAAAAGTTCCAAGCAGGAAGCTCTTTCATTACATTTCAAAGCTCTCAGTAAAAGCTTCATAAATTTTCAAAAGTGTTTCCGTCAGATGAAAAAAAGTCGTGACCTTTTCGATAGAGCCTACGTTTGATGAAATAGAACCCATTCATTCAGGAGAAATAATATCAAACCTTTTAATGACTATCTAGTTCTCAAAAGTATTTATGTTTTATGTAACATATGTTATATCATTTATTAAATATATTGTTTATGATTCTCTTGTTAATTAAAATAAAATAGAACAGTATTTAGCGTTAGTAAAACATACCACAGGCAATCGAAAGTTATTATTATTAAATCAATATTATTGAAATTTGTTCTTCTTGTTAAAAAAGAAGAGAAGTGTATTGTGTACTTTTTCTACACAGCTATATATAGATAAGCAAATGTACGTTTAAACATAGTTCTGACAATGGCGTGAACAGAAATAACTATGAAATTTATTTTCTAAAAATTTGTAGAACTTTTCCTATTTTATCTCCGTAGTATAAAAATTCACTTTCACCTGCACTTTAATTATAAAATGGTTGAAACTAACACGACTAATTTCATTTGAAATGCAACATCCTTACTTGCTCAAAGTATGATGCATACGTTTCAAATAATTGAAATTTACTGTTGCGGATTTTGTTGGAGGAAAGTTCGTTAAAAGGGTCCTATACATAATGAAATAGCCTCGAAAACGTGTTGGAAACTATCTTATATAGAATGCAATATATAAACAAATTAAATAGAAATAATATATTATAACATAATCGCATAGTGACGGTATTTTGACTACGGCCATTCCAAGAGATCCGACGCCTAACGGCCGTCTCTTTTATTAAGACAAAGAGCGTCGTGTATCACCGTTGGTCGTCGCGACGCTAACCCTGCACGAAGCTTCGGCGGAGAAATCACTTACGAGGGGTTAAATTACACCCCTGAACTGAGCTTTGTGTATTAAAGCCAGCTTTGGATAAAGGGTGTCGTAAAAATTTAAATCAACGTGCAAGCTTTATTCAAATATTTAACAGATTTGTAATAAATCATTCATTTTACCGTCACCATAAAATTTGTATTCAATTGTTGACTAAATCAAATATAATAGAAAGCATGATATAAAATTAAATCATTTTGGAAGCTTATTTTGATAGTATTTCCATAATAAGTCAATTTTTAAATATGGATAATTATATATTTAATTAATAACATTTAAAATTAAGTAAAAATCCTGATAGAAAGGTATTTTATTTTTAAAAATAAAAACACATTTTTTATACGCATTTTTACACACTGATAATCAGTTGATAATGCTCGGGATGAACGGAACCGGTCCTGATCAAAAAATATATCGTGGAAATAAGAGATAAAAAATTTGAGTTTTTTGTTATAAAAAGATGGCTGACATATTGTGTTGTTAGTAAAAAAACAGCAGCTTTTTAATTAGCAATAAAGTAGTTTTTTTAGGAGAGTAGGTCAAACGATCAATGCCTAATATGGTTTTGAAGTTCTGTCGTGTGTAGTCAACTTCTTTTTTCTTCTAGTGGTTCGGATACACTCGTACACCAGTCAGGTATACTGTAAATGAAGTAAATGTTCTTTGGGAAGCAAGGGTTAGGGTTTCTCTTAAGTTTTAGTAGTAAAACTCTCTTGGATCTCTAGAAAATTTTTTCGTCACATCCATTTAGTAGAGAATGGATCAATCACTCTAATAGTATGAATCACAACCCGCCAATATTGCCACAACTGCGTAGGTTCTTTGCTTTTTTTTTCAGTGATATAAATTCACTTTTGAATGTCCTGTATATAAGTTTCCCACGAGTTTTGAATAGAAAAGGCCTCACTGCAAAGTAGAGTTGGTCGGCAGCCAGAAATATGTCAACTCAGGAAGTGTGTATTTCTTCCGAAGCAGGCTTAAATAGGCCCTGTTTGCACGGCTTGCATTTTCTTTGGCTTTGTGACGTTATCAAGAGGGATTCAGTTCTATAATCTGATTTAGGTCATTTCATTTGTTGCATTTTTACCACGCGATCATTTTGAAAATCGAAAGAGTTAGCATGTAAATGAGGCGTATTATCGCTTGCTCTTATTGAAATATATAAATTAACAATTTAAACTGACAATATAAAATATTATTTGTAAAAACTGTGCACATTGAATTGTGTTTATTTTCACTATAACTCATTAATTAAAAACTTTTATGTAGCTTTTTATTATATATCAATAATTTTTTTATATTAAAAATGTCAAATGATTTTTTAGATGACCTCATTAATTTTTTAGACTATACAATAGGGAACGTGACTTACCAGCAATAATTGATTTTTTTTAAAGCTTATGATCATAAAAAAATGTAAAAAACGGCTTGTATTCATAATTCTATGATAATATATAAAAATATTAACGCAAAATTTTCATATCGAACATTGGTCACGTAATTAAAGCCACTAAAAAAAATGTCATATCCTATTTTAAATATCAAATAAAGATCACTTAATAATTTCCCGATGAGCGAAACCAGTCTTGATTTTTAAAATATAAAATTGTCTAAATAGTACTCAACATGATTAAAAGTAGCAATATTGTGATTTAATGAACAAAAGAATAATTGACACCTTGAATAAAATTAACAAACTTCAAGACAAAACAAAGTAGTTGTTATTTAATGAAATACAAAAAAAAGTTGTATTTACAAAAAAAAAAATATTTTATCAATCGAATTAGCGTTTATTTGGATGCGTTCCAATTTAGAAATGAAAGTTTTCTTAATCTTATTAAATCACAATCTGAAAAAGTTGCATATTTTCAAAAAATACAAATCTTTTCCTTATTACTGTAATACAGCATTATATGTATATTATTTGCATTTCGGTTTTTAATCAAATCGGTTCAGGCACTGTGATACGGGCAAAAGATTAAGCGAACAAGAGCGCATTACGCCAAAGAAAATATTACAATCTCATAAGCCGTTCTTTTTGCTGTTGCTTAAAAGTTTTCTTAATTTAAAACACGACGAGGAAAATTCAAAATACATGTTGTTAGCACTCATAAGACAAAACCGCCCTTACATAAATATTAATCAGAAAAAGAACGAGGCGAAAAAAGTTTTATTACGTTCATCTTTTTTAACCACATAAAACCAAACAAAAACAACTTTTCCGACAGAGGACTCTAAGAAACAAATTTTCATAATAAATAAAATTAATACTGTCCTTTTTAAGTCACATCAACTTTCACGAAACTTGTGGAAAGATGTTACGCTTTTATTTCTCTTGCTTTTTTCTTGTTTTGAATACATATTCATAATACTAATTTGATATATACGTCTAGAGACTTTTTAAGTCACACGATAATGCTTACACAAATTCAAATTCCCTCTGGGGTAAGATTACCTTAGTCAGTACCTACGGCAATCGCAAAAACTATGCCAAAAAGAAACGGTAAAATTTTATTTTATTTTTGTTTGAGCATGGTAACTCATTTAAATCGCCAGCCTTTATCGAATCACTGCTATATAAAAGCTCATCATTCTCTCTCAATCTCTCTATTACCTCTCCTCTAGTGGTTCTGTCAGTGTTGTCTGGTAATTTTACATACATATATGTTCGGTTTATTTTACAAACAAAGATTTAAAGTTCTAGATAGTTCAATTTCTTTGAAGTTATAAGAAAAATCTCTATATTTTATGATATGATGAGCAATACAACACAAAAATATTCTGTGTATAATAAGACTTACAATGTATATAGTTTTTTGTACATGAGCAGTCAAACTTATTGGCATCTATAATAAGCATTGCAAGTGGCATTATTTTATGAAAAAATATAATGAAACATCATTTTTCAATTCAATTATGAAGGATCTATAAAATTTACATTATTTTATCGATCACCAAATTATATTACCATACGTCATACACTGTAGACGTAATTCTTTAGATGTGCATTGCACATTTTCTCAAATAAGTAAGAAAAAAGACATTTTCATCAAACTTAAAAAAAATAATTTAATGCAATGAGAAATTATAAAATTCCAGCAGGATAGAATCATAGAATAAATTTAAATTCTGACCGCAAATAACTATCACTTTTTAACTGTCAATTCTTGATGGAAAGGCATGATAATTTAAACAATAAAAACACATTTTTAAACAGATCCTAATCGTAAATATACTGTGGAAAAAAGTTGTAAGATATGTGTTTTTTTCAATTAAAAAAAAAATACCAATTTAGATTACTTTACACAGAATATATTAAATGATTAATCTTTAATATTCTAGCCAACTAGCGTTTATGTGTGGTTCGATAAATTGAAATGACTATTCAAATACAAGAAAATTGTATCTACACCCTCAACTGTATATAGTTAATGAAACTATCAAAATGAAATAAAGCATTTGTAATATTGTAGAGCAGTGTCTGCCAAAGTTTTCATTTACAGCACACTGGTGAATGGGATTTGTTGCACGGCACACCTAATAGAAATGCGTGTTTTCTAGCGTCACTGTATCCCTGTGGCCTTTGAACCATTACGTGCGAAGGAGCCAAATATTAATTTAAATGCTTAAATTCTGAATTTATTTCAAATTGAAGAAAATATAAATAAATACATATAATTTATATTGAACAATTGTGAGACATATTTTTCAGCGGCACACTCTGAGACTTCTTACGGCACACAGCTTGATAGACACTGTCCTAGAGGTGAGATTGTTTTTATTAATAAGCTGCCATAATAAATTGCTTAAAATTGTTTTGACTTTTATTGGGTTTTATTCTTAAAGAATCCATGACAAATTTTTACTTTTAATGTATGTTACATGGATATAAACTTTACCACTGTCGCTCACCTCAATCATTTTCTATAACAATCTGTTGGTAATTTTTTTTTTAATATTTGTTTTTTTGATTTTTTTTTGGTTTGCCATATATTTCACTTGGTGTCATTTTTAATTACAGTAAAATCAGTGTTTTGTCCAGGAATATTGCTTATTTTATAAATCTAAAACTACGTATAATCTTGTCAGATACAACACTAAGAAACACTGAAAAAAAAAGAATAAAAGAAACAGGTGTGCCAATTTGTTTTAGTCCCCACATTGATATTTTGGTAGAAATATTGAAATCGGATTTACATAAATTGCATTTATATTTTTCTCAATTCGCTTGATCAGTGTTCAACAACCTTTTTACACACACGAACCGGTAAAAAATTAAATAAAATCACGGATAACTAATACTGAAATAAAAATGGTTTTAATACAATCATAGTAATGACAAAACGTCATCACACGAAAATAATGAATCAAAATTATGATTTAATGTATTGTGTTATAATCAATAATACATAGAGTTTATCTATAACACTAATATCATTTTGGAATATATATCAAATATTAATGAAATTAATATATTTCCTGTAGCGTGTTTGAATTATCAAAAAAACTTTCAACGTGGGCCGGTTTTCTCGGATCGTATTTTTGCCAATTAAATTTTTGGCAAACCTTCGTCAGGTCTTTATAATTGAAAATAATGGTACCCACGGTAGTAATGAAATTTACAAAACAAAAACAATAATAATTTGACCTTACGCTCTTTGGGCCACGTACACGAAACCTTAGTGATTAATTTTAAAGACATGGCAATTTACTCAATTTTTCACAAAACCTTGCCACCCTTAATTTGAAGAAGACCTTATAGAATCCAATTAATTAAAATTAATTCTTTTAAAAAACGGAGCCTTCCTAACGCGTTCTTGAAATTTAATATTTTCCGATTCTCTTTCGTTCTTATGAAATTTCTGCGTTCGGAATTACTCACTCGTTTTTTTCAATAGCCGACGAGACAGGCTGACGAGACAAATTAATTAACGTGAAAACTTTTTTGTTCAAGTGAACGAAAAATCAATTTAAATTAATTTTTTAATAAAATAAACATCCTATTTTTGTGGATAAAAAAATTTGGAAGGATCTTATATTTCGCAATCAATATCAATTTACATCAGTCATATTTCTTTTTTAAATAATAAAAACAGATTTTTTAGTAATTATTTCCACAATATATTTTTTGATCAGGAACGGTTTCGCTCATCATGAGCGAAATTTAAAATGTCAAAAATGTCAAATGAAATAAAAATTAAAATATCATGCCTTTCCATCATAACACCTTAAAAGTGATCAGTCATATTATTAATTTACAATAACATATCAATAATAACCGTCTTTAGATGGCATTAGAGCTTAAAACAAATATCTTCAAGCTATCAAATCGCTGTTCGATGAATGAGTACAAAATTTATATTTGAACAGTCGTTTTAAAGGCAAACGTTGTGGTTTATTGAAATACTTCACTTTTCCTCTTGCACTAGAATGTGGACGATTTTAAGCAATGTGCAGCTTGTATGACCTAATACCTAGTACAATTATTTAATATTCATCGCATAGGCATTTTATAATTAAATATGTCAACTCCACTAAAGTGTAGTGTCGAAAAAAATCAGAAAAAATTATCAGTTTTTTCATTGTGATAATACAGTTATTAGTGGTTTGTACTAATTTCTTTTTATATATGATATCAACTGAAATTGCTTGATGGAATTATTACAACTTTGTACGATTCCACGTGATCTTTCAAGAATGACTCATCAACAAGATCGTTGAAAATTATCACAGGCTTTTCAGTGTTGATTTTTACTATTAAATTTGTTTTAGCTGCCATTTACTGCTTACCTTGGGGTTTGTGTTTTCCTGTAATTAATACCTTTGGTATCTAGAAGATGCAAACTGTTTATTGTACCTCAGTTTTGTTGTATACAAAATGTTGGAATACAAATTAGTAACAATTCAAATTTTATTCTTTTTAAATCAACCATTTCAACCGATGCTCTTACGATGAATCCATTATTAATATAATTTTCGATTACAAACTTTGAAAATGAAATCTGCAGTGTCTTTGAAATGAATGGTATCTAGTATTTAACACAATACATTTCGTTTCAAAAACAACATTATCATAATGAATTGTCGATAAATGCCAACTTATTAAAATCAACGACACGGTTGTAATTTTTTTGTTTATCTGAAAATACTCTTGTGGAAATTAAACTATGAGGAGATTTTCTTTCAGTAGCACTTTTAAGAAAACTGTTGGTGTATTTATTTAAACAAAAATGTAAACATAAGCTGCGACAACTCATTTGTTAAGTAAACTAAGAAAAAGAAAACAATTACATAGTAAACTATCATGTACATTCTACAATATATAACAACTGAGTATAACTAATTGTGTTGTATAACAAAATATATTATGTAACAATATCTACCTCGCGCTTTTCTAATAATATATCATATAAAAATAATTCCTTTTCATCACGATTTTGTTATAAAAACTATTAAAAAATTAAATAAGATTTTTTCTACTCCGTTCTAGGAAACGTCTCAGAACCAAAGATTATTTGATTATCACTCAGGGCATTTCATACGAAAAAAACCCTAGATTTACGTATTTACATTTCCTTTACGTTCTGCAGAAGCTTTATCTTTGTGTATTCTGCAATCAAAGCGGAATTGGCGCTAAGTTATTATAAACTTTAATGATAACATTTGTCAACTATTCACTTCCTACATAGTTATTTTTAGTACTTATTTCCACACTATATTTTTTATAAGCGCTGGTTTCGCTTATTGCAAGCATTATCAACTGATGATAATACTTGCGATGAGCAAAACCGGTCCTGATCAAAAAGTATATTGTGGAAATAAGTACTTAAAAATGTATTTATATTGTTTCAAACATCATGCCTTTCCGTCAAGAAGTGACAGTTAACATCTTAAAAGGTACTATTAGATCAATATTATTAAATTTGTTTTAGCTGCCATTTAGTGCTTGCCTTAGGGTTTGCGTTTTCCTGTAATTAATAGCTTTCTTTCTTCTTCTTCTCGGTTCTTTAACACGCGCTTCAGAAAACTTTCGATTTTGGCACCGATTCATTAAATATATCCACCCTTAGCAGTTAGTCAAGGTTCTTATGTCACTGTACGCCCTAAATTAATGATGCTTTAACACGCGATCTGTTCGTAACGTCATTATTATACCTTAAATATTTTGATTTTATTCTAGATTATGTGGTTCAATAATGATTTTTTATCACCTAGAGTGATTTAGAATGAGTTAGTGAATTAAAAAATAATCAAATGTTATAAAAAAAAATCTTCTCCTACTTAGGATTTGAAATATATTATAGAAAAAGGTCAGTTACTCAGTTACACACCCAACATACAATTTAAATTTTAAATAATCATTCCAGATCACACAGATGATTTATAAAAAATCTATGATTTACAAAAGTTTCAAATCGCTATTATACACCGTTAAGGAAGGGTTCTAGTGTCACACTGATAGATTTTTACACGTATTTTTTGATACATTGTACTTTAAACGTATTGAATAAATCAAACTAAAAATTTAAAAATTATGACTAGAGTAGAACGTTGCGCTTTCCAATAGCACTTCGGCAAAATGCCTTATGTATTGATTGGTCCCTCGAACAGCAAACTATTTTCCAGTTTCGAAATTTGTCAATATTATCATATCAATTCAATTCAAAATGACCCCTGGACAGAAATGTTATAATAGTAAACTATATATAAATCTTTTCGGACATTTACTATGCTTAGCTTTTATTTTTAATCTCAATTTTTCACACAGGCCATCAGCAAAACTTTATGATGCTAAAAAACGTAAAAACACCACGTTTTTCATGTGAGATATATTGCTTTAAGACGCTCCTTGCAGTTACAAAGAAATTTAAGTCATAATGTATATTTTCAAAGTAAATGACCTTTAAAACATTTTTAGTATCGTCTCGTATAAAATTTAAATTTGAAAACTATTGTGATGAAGTATATGTTTCAGAAATATTTCACATCAAGTTAAATGCTTTTAGTAATTCCACAAATTATTTTAAGTGCAGTTTGAAATATGCATTTTTTTTCATTTGACAATATAAAGAAAAATACAGTCTTTAATATTGTCAATACTTTTTTTTGAAAACGCTCCATTTTTATTTGTCACGTGTTTTAAAATATAAGTGTTTGAAGATTGAATTGATGATTTTTTTTTTAATTTAAATAAATAATCTAGTTATGATGCTGAAAAAGTGAATATATATATATAGTAATTATAATCGGTATTGCAAAACAATAATATAACAAATGTTATTAGTTTTTGATATAATATGTATATATAACTGGAAACGAACAATAAAATGATTTTAACCACTCGGTTACGAATATAGCTCTTTAAAATTTCATTATGTTAAATTAAGTGAATAATGTAAGTCTCAGGTCATTTCCCACAATCCCTTCAAAATGTCTCAAACAAGCTTTTGACATAAAAATGTGGCAATAAAGTTGCGGCCGTGGAATGAAAGTTTTATCATAATTTTCTTTGTAATTTTACAGCAGATGCTACCCGCTTTGAGTAATTTATTGAAACGCGACTCGGCGTAAAAATAGCGGACAGTTATTATTGCTCCACGCATTTCAAAAGACGCGGAAGTCATTTGGGGAAGTTCTATGATTCATGTGCTTTATGATTAGAATCTGAATATGATTTACTCACTTAGAGCTTTCACTTAGAAGATTCGGACATAAAAGTCTTTTAGACTTTATAACACTTCAGAGAAACAAGAAATTATTTGTATTTACTTATTATAGAAGTAGGTTTTGTTCCAATTAAAGAAATGCAACGTTATTTCTGTATCGATATATTTTGATAGATTTGTTGCAAAATAAAAAAAAAACACACCTTTTAGCACGATTTCCAAAATATATTTTATAAATAGGACCGATATCGTTCACCACGAGCATTATCAAGTGAAATAAATGTTTTGTGGAGATTTAACTATAAAATGTGAAAAACTTAAAAATATCAAGAAGTGATTTATTTTCCACCAAAAAAATAATTTTTTATCTATTTTTATCAACGAATTAATTTTAATTGCCACTTTAAAAAACTTTTAAAAAAGTTCTCATTCAAGATACAGACGTTATTTAAAACCACCAACTAAAATTATTCGAGTTGGTATTAATAATGAAACTTAATATCTTCACATACATATGTGTTACATTATATTAAATATAAATTACTTCTGTATTTCGAATGTTCAAATATTCTTCATATTCCTATTTATTTACAGTTTCTATACTGTAAATAAATAAGATCGGTTATAGGATTGGCAGAATAATGAAAATTCTCATATCCATCCATACATGGATTATAATGTAAGTGTTTTTTTTTTTTTTGAAAAACCATACGATTGCCATTTATGTTCTGACTAAAATGCTTTTTTATCAATAAACAAAATCTTATTGAAATTTTTTTTAGAAAACACGTGTTTTGACATTATTTATTCGCTGATTCCTTCATTTTTAAAAAATATAATTTTGACAGTTACCTTATATCAGGTTAACTTACCAGTTATCAGGAATGATTTTGCTTATCGGTTAATAATGCTCACGATGAGATAAACTGGTCCTGATCAAAAAATATGTTTTGGAAATAAGTACTAAAAAATATGCTTTGATTAATTAAAATATCATGCTTTTCAACAAGAAGTGACAGTAAACACCTTAAAAGTTACCTTTTTGTCTAAAATCAAAAACCCCAAAAGAGTCACAACAGAATTAGAGACATCAGATATTTAGACAGAGAACAGTCAGATTTTTTTTTTTTTTTAAATCCATAAAAACAATACCCTCTCCAATAGCTATGAACTATTCGGATTAAAGTTTTGTAAAACTATTTTTTTTCGCTTACATCTATCTAAACATATGAATGTGCCGAGATGTCCGCAGAAAATTACCTTCGGGTATTTCTTGGTTGTTGATAGTCTGCAGTAATTTCTTAATATCATCAAAGGGGTGCTTTGCTTTCTTAAGCTGAGTGTTAACACATAGATTAAGGGTATTTTTTATTACTTTTTACAATTTTAAGCCAAGTTCTATATCAGTGAACAATCAATTATATTTTTTTATTTTAGTGACACCATCTCTCTGCTACAGGGCAAAAGAAATATAAAAGAAGAATTATGAAGCTTAACACGTCTTTTTTTATTTATTATATTTAACGTACAGAATCTGAAACACACAAATTTGTGCAAACCGTAAATTACGTGGTAATATTATTCAATCCACAAACTATACAATATTTTATTTCAAGTATTTTTTTTTCTTTACACCAATTTGCCGCCCTTAAAACATAATATCCCAGAATATCCACTTTTGCCATTTCTCACTAGATTTGGGCCTGCCAACCAGTAAAAATACTTTTCAAACAGACATATAATACTTTTCCCAAACGTCATTAAATTCAATCATCATCATTTTTATAAAGTATTCGGCGGTATTCAGATCAAAATATCTTTGAAAGTTAGAACGGGTGAGATGACAAAATATATTTTGTCTGATTAATCCTGACTTATTGCGATTCTTCAACTTTTTGATTACTCAATGCAACTGAGCATCACATCATTCAATCCCTATTCAAAAAAAACTTGGTATATTTTGACTTATATTATTTGAATCTGGAAAACGAATGATAGCATTATTCCATTTAAAAGTTTACTGAGTCGGGTAAGGGATCCAAAGACGTCAAAACAAATTTCAAAGACCCCAGAAGTTGAATAAAATCAATCTTTTAAAGTAACTCTATATGACGTGACCAACAGAAATATGCTCAAATGTGGAACAAATTTTATTATAATCTATAACAGTTTTATAAATTATTTCACATAAAATTATCTTAAGTATTTCGTGGAATAAGGAATGCGTATGATATGGATTACATATCTTAAAAAATAGTAGAACGGGTTATCGCTTCAAGATTAATCTGTTATAAAGTCAAAGCGACTTACATAAGTGATGGCCCATTTTTCTTATGGGTTAATGTACATAGCAAAAACTGTTTAAATAAACTTACGAAAAAAAGCAACGCACTTTTTTGTGTTGTTCATAACATTAAGTCAATAACACTACATGTGTATACAGCCGCGTTATAAATTTTGTGCGCATTTGTTAAAAACACTTGTATGAAATTAAAAAAAAAATTGTAAAAATACTCATGTCTTAAATGATAATTAATAATATTTTTTTCGAATATTTAATCAACACTATACATCCATACTTAAGAAATATGTTTCGTATTTCTTTACTGACTGTAAGAAACCCGTAATAACTGTGTTTATATGCAGCGGTTGCATGTACTTTGGTGTTAAACTAATGTTGATAGTAACATTTGCCAACTCATGTATATAATCATAAGTGTTGACTTATTTAAACTCTACGTAAAAAATTGAAAGGCTGAGCAGGTCAAGGCAACGAATGCACTGCACAATTGTTTCTATATCATTAAAAAGTTTTTTTTAATTGCTTGTTTATTTATACTTTAATTGACACCTCACAAAAAATCGCGACTATTTCAATTTTCGAATTTTTCTTTTTAGCAAGGCTTTTATATTACTGCGTGGCCGCGCACGCATTGAACTTAGATTGAGCACTAGTTAGAATACATGCTTATTTTTATTTATTTGTTTATATAACAATGCATAGCACTCAAAAGCTATTACTGTGAGCGTTTTAAATCAATGTTGACATATGGCCTTGATACCTGAAAACGAATATTTGAATAACCGTCGAAAATCATCATGCAGTTACTTATCGATATGGGTGAGTTCAAAAAACTTTGTTTTACAATCAACACACAGAATGTTATAATAGTCAACCTTATTCTCGTTCATCGTATATACAGCCAGACATGTGGTTCGACAAATGTTTAAAAAGCACATTTATTTCCATCAGTAAATTTTTTTTGAGTAAACTACCCAATCGCATTGTTGTGCCTCATTTCAACTTAACTACAACACACTGGCTGTATTTATTCCATACATAGTTATAACATATACAATAAGAGTTATTTTAAAGAATGACCAATAATACTCTTTTTACTGTGTCTTAACAAATTATTAATTGTACCATGACTGCATGTACGTTTGGTCGTTCTAATACAAGTCTGGCATAACTTAGGCCTTCGACATCGGCCATTGTATGCATGCCGGAGCTTTTTATAAGTCTGCCGTCAGATAACTTTCTTCCGCTAAACTTTTACAACTTATATGTATGTCTATACGTAGACCGGGTGGTTAGGTTGCATGAGGGTAGTTTTTCAGATGTGCACGCGGCCGGAAAAGCGAAACTACGGTTCATTATTCACGCTGGATATATTTTGACAGTTCGAATTTTGTATGATCAATATTATCGCCCTTCCAAAGTACCTGTCTGCCAGATTTTTTCGAAGTTTATCACTCCGAGATATATCACTTCCTGGCAGATTGCGAAAAGATACCGAAAGTTTTACTTGATTTTTGTACTTTAATGTTTCTTACTTTTCGATAAATATTAGTTACGTCATCATGAGACAGTTTTCCTTCGAACAGTGTCATAATGTATGATTAACAGGCATAAAATAGTTAACTTGTTAAAATAAATATATAAACTTAAATTGATGACATTTAAAATTTTAATTGTTACAACTTTGTACGATTTCACATTTTTTGTCAATAACGATCCGGGTTTCCCCTTTCGGCATCTTCAGGCATTCTATCACACGGATGCAACAGAACTGACGTACAATAAACAGTTAGCATCGTCTAATTCATTTGAAATGTTGAAACTTTGTAATGATGTACATGTTTTGTCACTAACTACTCAGGTTTCGCCTTTCGGCATCTTCAAGCATTCTATCGAACGGATTCAATAGAACTGACAAAAGTTTCAAAAATTAAAATTTTATATTGAAATTCCTTCAAGCACTTTCAGTTTATACCATAAATTAAATTGATGACTTTGTTATTCCACTTTGTGTGTTATCAGGCATTAAATATGTTATGTTTCATTCTTATATATTGTATATTCAGACTGGTAACACATCAAGAATAAAAACAAAGCTACAGATGTAAATATAAATCAATGATGAAATTCTGAAAAATTACCACCGAATCCATCCAACATTAATAAATATCTAACTGACTACTTAATCGGCCATGATAACTAGACTTGTAAAATGTATGGAGAACAATATTCATGAATTTTGTTATTATAGCAAATAAAATTATGTTTATGTTATATCAGTGTTTATATTGGGCGTTAGTTTAATCTTTGGTTAGTATACATATGTATGTATAAAAAACATGCAAATGTTGACGGCTATTTAACTAAATATCTTACCCATATTTTTATAAGTAAATATACCATTGCATAGTTAGTAATAAGCTTATTTTTAAATTAAAATGAATACAAAATTATTAATGATAATAATGTTACTAAATGTACACATAACAAATGTGACAATTTATTCAAATAATACACATTCGGATTTCGTTATGTGCAAAATTTATTATATTACCAGATCAATAATGCATTTTCGCAAATTTATTACTAAATCTATTGAAAATATCATTTTAAAAAAATGTTTTGTGATAACGTTATAAGGCTTTGATTTTACTTGCGTACGCACTTGGAAATTCAGTTACAAGAAAACATATGATATATAATGTGTTTTTAAATATTTTATAATTTAAATTTAAATTTAAGGAGTGAGAACGACAACGTACATTTGATAAAGTTAAGCCCACTCAGTTTTTATATATAAATATAATTTATACATATAAAATATTTGTATGTTTTTCATTCATAGCGGATTTAATAAACACAGGCAACTATAATAATCCAGTTGTATATTTAACTTGTGTGTTAGCCTGTCAGTAATATTAAAGAAATTTTACAAAATAAAATTAAAGGAAAATGATTCCGTGAAAGTACAGAACATATTTCAAAAAACGCTTGCAAAAAGACAATACAATTCATTCACCTACATGTTTATCACAAAAGAGTCTTACGGCTTTGAATAAAGATAGCGTCTGTCCTTAAAAAACAAATTTTCGAATAAAAAAATCACGGAACGTAAGAAACAAAGCCCTTGGCATGTTTTCCAGAAAATATGTTAGTGACAATGCTAACCTTATGTTATGTATGCAAAAAGGTTTTTTCTTTTTTTTCGGCAATTTTTTGCAGAGATCAAACTGTTGGATATTTTCCGTTAGGGAAATATTTACCAAGAAAGCTTTTGAGATATTATTTTGTTTTATATTTTTGTATCAAAGTAACATGTTTATAATAAAGTATTGTATTAATTTTAAAAGGAGCTGCCGTGAATCTTAATATTATTTATATCGTTTACGTGGAAAAATAAACGTATCGTTTCCAACAAACCTAAAAAAATATATAAATTAAATATTCATATGTAGAAATTATTGTTTATTCTAAAATAAGTTACTTTATATTTTTAAAAAGTTTTCATGGAATCACAAGAGGTCTTGTTTTTAACCAAATATTTCACTGTCCTAGTATAAATCATAAATAATTTTATGGATATATTCACAGTGCAGTAGAACAGGCTTACTGTAAGCCAATTTGAAATATTTATATCACCAAGTTAGAAAATATTATATTATAAAATGGATATCAAATTGCCTTGTCTCTGGGTGAAAAAAACAACCATAGAATATCTATTGTCTTAAAAAGTCAATGTTGAGAATTTAAATTAGAATGTTACCTAGCTATTAATTTATTTTTCATAAAATTACGATATTCCAATAAAATAAGCCATAGTGTGAGTTTGAAAAATGTTTAATATAATTTACATCTCAAAAATAAGCACAAGTTATTACAATACTAAAAAAAACATCCTAGAATAAATTCAAAAAATCCTTAAAATATTACTATTTTCAGACATATGGAGAAGAAAATTTAAAGCATCACAACTCTGATGTAATGGCTTCATTCAGCGATATTAAGTGTCTCTTGGAAAATTTACAATACGTTTAAAGCTAGAAGATAGTTAAGTTATATTAAATTTCTATTGTTTTATCTCAGTAGACTTAAATTTAATGTGTACCCCGATATCAAAAACGTCATGGTTATAATGTAAAAGCTAGACTAAACTTTATGCTCAATGCGAGAAGCAATCTTCTTTTCTACACAGCAATAACTCGCTCAATCATGGTGTACGCTTTTTCAGTGTGAGTTTATACTTAACAGAAACATCTGAAGACTCTTCAGATTGCTTAAAATACATCATTGCGATAACTTGTAATGCTTCGTGGTACGTGCACAATTCGCAGCTACATAGAGACTTGAAAGTGCCTATAGTTCGAGAGATCGATCGTGAAATTTATCAAGCAATTCACCGCAATTTAGGCAAACATCACAACCGTATGATCTCTTATCTACATAATTATGGTGAAAAAGTACCGAATAATTGTTTAAGACAAAGAGCAGTTTTGTTCGAAAACCCTTAAGAGATTTGTATAAAATATACTATCATGGCATCTGAAAATGACTTTTATAATTTATTTCTTTGCGTATTGAATATGCATACGTGTATCTGTGTGTACGTTTGTATGCATGTGTATGCATATGTATGTATATGGATATTAATATTATTCATGTAATGACTACGTCACCCGAAACCACTGTGAATTGCTCAGCTCTACAGCGACTTACGACTGTCAACAACGACACAATAATTATACAACCATTAAATCTGTACAAAAACTAAAGAAGACTTGATGAGCTCTGATGCTATCGCGTCATAAATCTTAACGCTCCATCAATTCGATATAAAATGTTCAGCCTTATTTGACTGCATTAAGTTTTGAACATACCAATCGTCCAATATTATCGCTTATGGTGAAAGTGCACTTATTATTCCACAGGTGACGAAACTTCTTATGTAACCTTTATTTTGACGATTTGTCTTGCATGAAAGCCTCACGTTTAATTATTACCAAAGAAAAGAAAAATAAGATTTAATATGTTCCAAGAATTTATGTGCTTAAAACCGATAAAGCCTCGTGCACACTAGCAGTTATAAGGAAGTGGCTAGATTTAATGCTTCCAATTCTTTTACGAGATCGCCAAAGAGGTTTGCTGAGTTTAGATTTAGTTTAATCCAGCAAGTACTTAGTGCACCAAAGAAATGAAAGATTTCTGCACAAAGAGAAGAATTTACGAAGTAATGAAAAAGGATTGTTTGAATAAGCCTTAATGTATATATATTTATTTAAATTTGTTAATGAAGACATACCCTAGGAAATATAGAAGGGAGAAAATCATTTACTTTTACATAAGTATATTCCCTACACAAAGTTTTGTTAGCTGTTAACTTTGTTAACTGGTTTAGCCGTTGATTGTTTTGTAGTTAAAAACACAGCTCAACTTGACTATTTCTATTATACTAAATATTTATTTATGTCTTATTATTATCTTAAAATTCAATGAAAATATTTGATTTATTATTTTTTAAATCACTGTTTATTCAATATAAGATCGATACCATTGTAGCATTTTATTCTCGATCAGAATGTTATTAATAAAACGTAACAGCAGATCACTGTACGAACATTATTCGTTTATGTAAAAATTGTGAATATTATCTTTGTAGGTAGGATGTTTTGCATAAAAAATCATAATAAGCATGGATAATCCTTCAAAGGAGATGAGCAAAAGGTGAATGGGCAGGTACAAGAAGCACGGTAGACTGTCATTCTCTCGCTCTTGTGAAGTAATTTCATTGCAAAAAGCGAGTTGGATTCAAGGCAGACTTTGCTTTGATATATTAAATTTTCGGTATTATAATAATGACAAGCCAAGATTCACAACCACGCACTCCCACTTTTCATGAAATTAAATTTAATAATATTATTTTTAACCGCAATTATATTAATCTCTGGAAAAAGTCAAATTTATAATTACACTCAATATTTTCTGAAATTACCTATACAAAGGAAAACAGTACATTTTTATCTAAATAAATCCTAAAATGCGATGTATCTGTACAACTTTTACCTTACAGGTCAATATAAATCGTTTCCGACTGCATATTATGAATTTTATATTGAGTATATTTATGTAATTGGAATATAAGTTAGAAAATACAATGGAAAATTGCTAAAATAGAAGACGATAAAAAAATCTCTGCCATGAACAAAGTCTAATCTACCATTCAATTTTATTATAAAATTTAACTAGAAAAGGATTCATAAAATATAGGGAGGGAACGTTACATAAATTTATTTTCTTAGACGCAAAGGCATTATATTGAGATAAATAAAAGATAATGCTTAGTACTTTTTCAATAATATTGCATTTTAAACGTCAGGACCGGTTTCGAATATCGCAAGTGACTGATACAACACAAAGTAAAACAAAACTGTATTTACAAATTAAGAGTAAAGAATTCTAAGTATAAAAAAAATGTTTTTTTTTAAATAATAAAACCACATTTTTTTAGTAATTATTTCCACAATATATTTTTTGATCAGGACCGGTTTCGCTCATCGCGAGCATTATCAACTGATCAGTTGTTTCCTAGTTCTTATACCCATGGTTTTGTACACCTGCTACCATTAACTCAAATTAATTTTTTGTTTTGTATAAATAGACTTGTTTATAAATTGTATTCTATCAGTTGATAATGCTCGCGATGAGCGAAACCGGTCCTGATCAAAAAATATATTGTGGAAATAAGTACTAAAAAAATGTGTTTTTAATATTTAAAATATCATGCCTTTACATCAAGAAGTAACAGTTAACACCTTAAAAGCATAAAAAATGGTTCAGAAACGACGGAAACAATTTAGAGTTCACAAATAAAATGTTAAGGACCTCGTAAAATTAAATATCTACTTATTAGTGTTAAAAAAAAATGAAAATTTTTCAGTTTGAGCAGTACAAACAAATTGTGTTTTAAATATTTTATATTGCTGTGCATAGTCTTTAAATGCATGCTTTCATTGTCGTTTTTAATATGCAAACATGTAGTAAGGTGTATTTCAATTAAACAACATTATGCTGATAATTGTCTCCATATCAAACGGTTTTCAACCTCATCATTAATTCGATTTAACTCTTGTTACCAACTGAATAGTTTTTTTGAAACATTAGGAGGAAAATGTACATGCAAGGAGTACTTCTGTAATTTACTCTAAACTAAAATTTTAAATAACTTTCATTAACTTCAGACCAAACTCTGAAGATGCCTCTGAAAGAGGCGAAACACGTGTCACAGTTAGTAGCACAATACGTGGAATAATCAAAGTTATTTAAAATTTTATATTAAAATGAACTTATTTTTTTTTTTTACATATTTAATGATTAATCGTACCAATAGACAGTGCGAAGGTAAAACGCAATGAAGATTTATTCAAGGCAATTGTCAACCAGCTGAAATTTTCATATTATAAAATAGTGAAAACAGTACTAATTAATAGTAACTTTATTCAAATTTATAGCTCTCGATAACAACCTCAAATTGCATAAGAACCCCCAGATATGTAAAAAATATTAGTTGTAGAAAAGCTCAAAAGAATATAAAAGCTTAGAATATAATAATTTCTTAGAGCCTCATAAAATTCCTACTGAATATTATATATCACGTAGATAGCGGTGAATTAAATCAAACGAACACTCAATTCTCCACGTCCATTTCAGGGGAAGAGAATTCTTTTATTTTTTGTGTCTTTTTCGTGTACTCTACACGTACAGTCAGACACTTAAGTATTCATATATTATGTATGTAAAGATATACATTCCCACATGAATGTGCCATAATTTAGAATAATGTAATATTTTATACATTCCCTCATTAACCGTTGCACTTTGAGACTAACGCGTCTACGTTTAAGCTGTTAAGAACGTTTGAAAGTCGATGTTTCTAGATACATAAATTATTTCTCAGTGATTCACTTCAGAGAGAAATATTATTAACATAAGTTTTCTCTTAGAGAGTCGGGTTCCAGATGATTTGTTTCTAGACAACTTGAAGCACGGAAAAAATATTTTTCATTAATAGGTAATCTATATGTAAATTAGACGAGTTTCAATTAAACCGATATATATAAAATAGATAGTTCTGTATAATTACGATTATATAGTTTACAGCTAAAAACAATACCAAGGATGAATTTATATCAGCAATTATCTTGATTCTTTCATTTTTATTCAAGAGTTTAATAAAATTGTCACATTTTTCACGATTTCTAATAACGATATTCAATATTTGAACGATAACGATATTTGAAATGTATTTCATAAATTTAAGTCTAAAATTTTTGAATTGTTACAACTTTGATTTTTATTTATGATATCGATTGAAGGTGCTTAGTGGAATTTCAATATCAAATTTGAATTATTAAAACTTTCTACGATTTCATATCGTAACCAAAAGTCACTGACAGTTATGTTGCATCCGTGTAATAGAATCCGGGTATAAAGTATGAAAATTTTTAAGCATATGGAAAATAAAATTTATGCAAATTTATTATATTTTAATACAGCTTTATATAATTTTAAACCAATTACCGCCTGGAAAAAAATCCTATCATATGATCTTTTTTTTTTTAATTTAAAACATTTGACGTGGTTTTGATTTTCAAAAGATCTTATTTATAATGTAGTGGTGCTTATTTTAGATATTTTTACGATAACGAATAAAAAAATCGTTATGTATAATTGCATAAGCTTGGCGCTTAAGCGCTTACAACAGCTCAAAAAATGTGCATTTAAAAAACATGAAACTTTTACTGCATCTTTAATTATCGTGTCTATAACATAAGGCAGTAAACAAGTATTTAATCAAGTTTCATCAAGTCTTCTGTCGATCTTCTTAATTATCCACTGGCACGTTTAAATAACAAAACTCGATAAGATAAACGACTTTCTTGACGTTGAGAATCTTTTTAATTTATCCTTTCGTCGCCTTGAAGAATGTGACTCGTTTGAGATGAAATAATAATTATTTAAAATAGTGTCTTTATTTAAGCGTTAAATATCTCACTTCCGTGACTGTAAACAAAACTCAAGAGAGGAAAAGGCGTCAATGATCAATCATTAATGCAAATGACTCCCAAAGGAAATTATCACAGAATACTCGAAAAATTTCAACAGTGTTTCTTATATATTATTTCATTCCAGCATCATTTTACGACTCACGAATATTCTGAGAACTTAAAAAATAAACAGTATAATTAAACAAATTTTGATCAGGACGCCGGAAGAATTTTTAAGGATTTCTTAGAAGTACTTACGATAACATTTTTTTCAATTTGGCTACCACTTTTAAGTTCACCGCATCAAATTTCATTATTATTCCGCAGCGAATGCGTAGGTAGAAACAAGGTTAAATTGGCCACGCAGCCTCTATGGATTTTTTTCTAAAGATTAGCGACATTATAGGATAGTCCATTCTTTTAGACTTGTTCAAATTTGGGTCAATATTTTTTTGAAGACTGCAGTAAATGAAGTAGAATGCGTCGTAATTCTAGATGTCGACTGAGAAATTCATGAAACATTAATATCAAATTCGTTACAACTCATTCTTTGATAATGTCATCTATTATTTCATCCCACAAAAAATCATCAACTTAAAAATAAGAATGTTTAGGCAATAAATATATACGGTGATAAAATAGAAATATATTTAATTCTACAAAAATTATTAGGTTTATAGTTGATAGCTATTTTGGCTTACGCCGTCGTCAAAACGTAGACTTACTTACTTTTATAAAGTGGTGTAGAAAAGGTACAAAATACATTTTCTCTTATGTTTTAATAGCCTACAATAGTTTTATATTGTGCTAATAAATTCTAAATTCTCAACTAATTTGAAGTATTTCTCAAAGTGACAGTAAATCTTGGATTTCTTTTATATAGTAGTAATAAATTCAAAAAACTATTTAACTTGTTTTTTTTGTTATGTAATGCTATTTTTTCACCATGTTATAATAGAGTCCTACCAAATAAATGCCAAGTCAATCAATAACAAACATCCAATTACATTATTTACCTTTGTTTTTCATTGCAATTTTTTTTGTATGTATTGTTAATAAGATTATTAAAATCATTGTCATATTATACATTAGCATCAAATTAGTCGATTTTAAAATTAATTCAATTAAGCTGCGACCCTTGTATTGTATTTTCATTGAAATTTATCATATATTACTCATAAACTGTTTTAAACAGTTACTTAGTGTAAGTTCGAGTGCACGCGTATATTAGAATCCATAAAGATGTTGAAATGTGAATCTCGTGTCGTGAGTAGGGTTGCCAACCGTTTCAAAATAGCCAAGATTTTCTCGGAAGTCGATGATGAGAAACTCATTCAAATTAATCTAGAATTTCTGAGAAAACTAACAAAATATGTCACCTAGATTACAAAATACATAAGACCTCCATCAGGCTTGTATAGTAATTGAAAAATAAATGAATATTTTATGATTATTTCACGCAATTATTTGTGGTACAAATTACAAATTTCTCTCGAAATATGATCTCATATAAACAGATTTTTATTTATGAAGAATATTGTAAACTTACGCACATTTATATATCCCTTTTAATAAACATATTTATTTTCCGGAGTATACTTAAAAAAGTTAGTAACCCTAGTCACGAATGCAATGTCACTGAAGTAGGTGATAATACACAAAAAATTTTAAAAAAATCGCTGCATAAGTGAGAAGAATTTTGAAAAATAATGTGTTATTCTTTATTGCGAGCGTTATCATATATATTCATATGCGAGTGCATACTTACATCGTTAAATGTTGCCATATATTAAATAAAATTCAATCTTAATTAAAAAATATATTCAATCTTGATTAAAAGTATTTGTATACGATAAAACTGGCTACCAAATATTCTTCCGTCAGAAATATGACTAAAAATACTATTATTTCAATTAACCGTCATAATAAAAATAATCAATAACAAAATTCATATTTGGGATAAAGTTTATATCGACGAAGGATGGTTAAACTTTTCGGTATATAAAAGTTATATAAATGGTTAAATAAAAGAAGGTTCTGTAATCCAGTTGTGTGTATTATGTACGATGCAGCACAGGGGTAAGTTTTTAATTAAAATAAACAATGTGATGGAAAAAATAAAGATATCGTGATTGCTTTGCTTGCACTGTAATTAACAGCGCTTAAAGTTTTAATATAATTCAGACAAGCTAAAAGCAAACTGTTGCTAAATGGTCTCACATTTTATTTACTATTCTTCCTTTGCCGTTTATATCGTTTCATTAGTATTTATCACGCGATCAAAAGGGTTTTTGAAGGCAAAATTGTTAAGGCGAATCGTATTCTTAGAAATATTTCATAAACAAAACGATTCCCAAACTACGGATGTTTGTAAAATAATTATGAATATTGGTCAACAACATCATTTTATAATAGTAAAGGAATCGGCATTTTCTTGCTATAAATAGAGTAAAAATACCAAATTCTTAAGTTCCATAAAAAATATTCTTAATTGTTGATACATAACGTACTTCAACTTCCGTTATCGTCAAAACCATGTTTTTGTTGGTGTCGAATTTTTCAAGAATCATGCAGCTAATAATGTTATATTTAACAAATAAAGGCGAACACAGTCAATGACACGCGCGCTTTTCTACTTCAATATAACTAAAATGTAATATAAAAAAAAATGAAAAAAAGTTTGATTAACTAATTTTGATCAATTTATAAAACCTAACCTCAAATTTTTTATGGGTGCCTAACATCTTATAAGGAACTCTCCTAAAGCGTGGTCTTTATCTCAACGCTATAGGAGGGTTGGCTGTATATGTCTAATATTTTTTTCGATGATCCTTTTCTACAAAACGCCAGTAAGCAGTTGTATTTATACCAGTTTTAATGTCAGTTTTATAAAATAAACTTTCCAACAGACATTTTTATAATCTTCAAAGTCAAATGTGAAATCTATGAATAAATAAGTAATCACTTGACTGAGAGAGCCTTCAAACTTTTGAAGATAAACAAATTTTCTGATTGAATCGACATAAAATCTCTTGGCTTATTAATCTCACGAACCGTAGTTTAGCTGAAAATATTTAATAACATTGGAACAGCAGTTAGTTCTAAGATGCATGACGGCATTGTGATAACACTGGATATATTTCCCATGATTTTCGAGACTGACCTCACACTATGTCCGGAACGTAAAGAATTCAATTACTGTTTACATAATATTCTCACGCATGTGTGCAAGGAACAGTTACTTTATACAAGAGTATATAATGTTCTTACAATCATAGCAGACCAACGTGATACAGAAATTGCGTGTTAGGAAATGTGGTTCAGGACTAGAAGAACAAGAATGTAACATGAAATGGTCAATGTTTTCGATGTAGTAGATTTCATCAAATATCATTAATTTTAATAATATGGCTGGACAATTAAGAAGACAAAAAATAATTCAGGAATACATGTTGTCACCTATTTTACAACCCAATATATAAAAAAAATGTCGCTTGAGGGATGAATAAATAAAAAAATGAAATATAATTTATTCATGTATGAAATGTCAGCGTCTATATATAAGCCAGGATCAAGATCCAGCTTTAACATTTCTCTAGACAAAAACATTTTTTTTGCAGCAAATTTTTATAAGAATTTTTAAAAGTGAAACGGATTAAACAAAATTGGCTTACCGCCTCCGCTATACATTATTTTACAAAAAATCTAAAACTATTTTTTTTAATGAATACATTTAAAAAAAACATGCAGGGCTAAGTAAATATATAAACTTTTCTAACAAAAGCTGTATAAAAACAGTATTTTGCGGGTAAAATTACGAATACATCTGTATTTTTTTTTTGTGTTCTGAAATGATCAACTTTGTTATTTGACTTTATATCATCTGCATTTATTAATTGATCATTATCATTGAAGCATATTTCAACTAACTAACTTAACTACTGAGAATTGACAATTAATAAATTCATGGCATTGATTTTTTTATTATTTTTTATATTAATTTGACATTAAAATTTCTCGTCGAGTTGATTTTGTGAGATAAAAAAATCTTAACGTCAATCATACATGACTTCTTGTAACGATGATATTTCAGACATTAGGGGAGAAAAGCTTAAAACCGCTGTGTACAACCCTCACATGGGTCTCTAAATAGATCCCATCCTGAACAATGTAGTGAAGCTATCAAAAAACAACAATTCACTTTCTAGTAAAAGATTATGACGAAAACACGCCGACAGGCATCCACAGACCCAGGAGAGTTTTACCACTAAAACTTACTTAGACAAACCCCATAACTCCACGAAAACCAAAGCCTTCATTTGTGGGATACCTGAATGGTATATGAGTTTATCGGAAATAGCAGAAGAAAAAAGGTGATTACACGACTCCAAAGAAAGAACTTCTAGTACATTTGGGACATTGATCATTTGAGCTTATCTAGAGGATAAAAATAAAAGATTGACCAAAAAATAGTCATTAAACAACACAACATAGCAGGCACACCATTAAATAACAAAAATCTCACAGTTCGAGGTTAATGTATCAGCGATCAATGTCACCACAATCAAGAGAGCTCTACTTACCACTATTTATCTTATAGTGGAAAGAAATCTGGTAACGCTACGGTAAAAAAAAAACAAATACAATAGCAAACTTTCTGCAAGGAATAAAAGTTACTTTTAATGTGAATCTTTTTTGGCGAAAGTGAAACTAAAGAAGTTTAGAAGCGTAACTTCTTCGAAAGCGTTTTACTGAGTGTTGCCCCAAGCAACAAATAGCACTTTTGACTTTTGATAGTAACACGTCAAATATTTATTGTCTTTTTAGTGCTTGATGCTTTTTCGACTTGTAATGAATTATTCCTTAAGAACTTCTCGAACAATACACAACATAGTTTGTCTGACGTCGCTCTTTTTAAACAATATGAATAAGAAAATTGTTTTATCGTCTGTTCGTTTCGTGATATTACTTCAATATCCATTATTAATTTTGAAGCATAACATGTCAAAGGCAAAAACAAATATGGATGAATTTTAAACTGCTTTCATAGCGATGTAAATTTTTATTTTAAATTACCTTTATTTATGCTCGGTAGAAATAAATTTTTGGATACTTTTAAAATCACTTTTAAATTCTTCAAAAAATGTATGGCGTTTTTTCACAACGCGACTATTTTCTCTCGATGTTGACAAAATTTTCAGGAATAAAATTCTGCTTGCAGAAATTTCTGATTCTATGGTTGTTGAACTATCAAAAATTGAACCGTCGTATAGTTATTTATATTTAGGCGAACAGAATAAAGCAATAAATATTAAAAATTGTTGAATATTCCAAAATAGCTATTACTACTTTTAAAGTGTTAAATAAAAAAAAAAAATATTTTAGTACTTATTTCTACATTATATTTTTTCATCAGGACCGGTTTCGCTAATCGAACATTATCAACTGATAGAATACAATTTACAAGCGTGTATACCGAAATCTGTCCGGATCAAAAATATATTGTTGAAAATAGTACTAAAAATGCGTCTTTAGTATTTCAAGTATAGCTACAATGCACCACATTAATTAAGAATAGTTTTAGTCGTAAGAATGCTGCAGAATAAGTATTTTTCCGATTGAAACATTACATTTTCATCGAAGTTACGTTGCAATCCATACAATTGTAAATCTGGTTTTTGTTTCCGCGAAAAATAAAGGTTTTAACTAAACACCATTTTTATTTCGTACAGAGGAATATAGTCATACTTGAAATTTATTTATTGTGTACACATACGTAGAAAAAATACAAATAATAAATTTATTGCTTTTGAAACATACAAAGAATATAATAGGTAACACTGGAAATTGCAAATGCATTCTAAATCTACTTTGATACATTACAAAAATATCATTCATCTGACAAACTCTCGTCCACGTGGAATATGTTGACATGCGAAGAAATAATGTTGAACATTGTTAATGTTCTTAATGTTCAAGGTCATGCTCAAATCACAAATATTATGAAATTAATCAAACTTATTTCCTTTAAATATAATATAATTTAATGAGAGCAACAAACTAAATCTCTCCGTCATGTATTGAAAAAATTATCAAAAATTCATATCGTTTTGTATTTACTTTTCCACTTTATTCAAATTACTGTCACACGGAAAAAAAATTAGTTCATTTTCAAAAAAATTATACATTTTATTTTTGAAAAATAATATATTCGAGGAAGCCGAAAAGAACGCGAATTTTTTTTAACGAATTTTCTAACAATAATATCATCATGTTAATATGACAAGCAATCTTCTCTCCCTGTAAATAACAGGTGAAAACTTGACAGAGTTAATACCAGTAATTCTTTTTTTTTCTCATAAGGACTCCTTCAGGGAATTTTTCATTTCGTGGAAAGAAACAGAAAAATTATGTATGCGGTCTCAAAGAAGCCTCACGAAATTAAATAAGCAAAACGACATCGCTATTGTGATGGAATGCAAATGTTCTTGTCTCAACACTCCAATGGCCAACATGCCAATAACGGCCGCGTTTCTTAAACACACATAAAAAATCAAAAACATGCTAAATCATCAATACGAAAGGTAAGGCCAAGTCTGTCAAATAACTTACATGAAAGCAATTTTCCATCGCCGAATTATATTCGTTTTTTCATATAATTATGAAACATTTTATCCTTCTCAGAATATGTCATTAATTTTAGTGACTTCATTTTCAATACATAAAGCAACCGAAATTAATTCACTATTTGTATTGTAAAAGAAATCAAATTGGTATCTAGCAATTTTCTAATAACAAAAACGTTATTTACCAAATTTTACTTGTTATCAATAGCTAGAAAACTCGTTAGAAAATATTTTGTTAAGGCCTTAGTAAATTTTACCTAACCTTTACCCAAACAATCTGGTGGGTCAAGCTCCAGTAGGACCAATATCAAGTTCAAGGTGTTTTCATGAGTAAATAAAAAAAATATGTATTTGTGAAGTCTTTGAGTTGATCTCGAATGACTTCTAAAAGTTCTCACCTGTTAATATAGCACATTTTAAGTATAATTTCCACAACTTATTTCGCGAATGAAACAGGTCTTGATCATTAAATGTAATGTGTAAATAGTACTAAAATTTGTTTTTATTATTTAAAATATCGTGCTTTTCCATCAAGAAGGGATAGCTAATACGTCAAAAGATAATTTTTATCGCGTTATTTGACGAATTTTCAGTAAAAAGTTTTTTTTTATATAATTCAAAAATCGAAGCATTAAAATATGAATTCTCATGAAAGCTGTAAAACTTATATTTGTATTATAAACGAAAGTGTTATACATACATCAACCGGTAAAAATAAATACAAATAACAAGTTCAAACTCGTTCAATAATGTTGACATTGAAGATCAACCAAGATCTCAAGGACTTTACGTGATTTGTAGTACAGAGCCTGTCATTTTATCAATTGTGATACAGGAGCTTTCACCAAAGCTCAACGTGTATTGAAAGACATTTCAAACATTTCGAGCAAGTAAGAAAAATACGGATTCATATTTGTAATAAGTTTCGCACGAATTGAATAAAAAATGTATTTTTAATGATACGTGAATCGTGCAGGTCACTTTTGTGAAAACTTGTCATTAATTATGAAAAGAATGATACTTAAATCAACATTCGATAAAATTATGGATCCCACATCAAATGATTAAATAAATTTATTGAAACACATTTGTCTGACAACATCTTTTTATATCCAAAACTAATGTTAAAAAAAAATATTGATATATAGAAAAAGGTTGCTTATAAAATTGTGTTTTAGTTCATATAATTCCTTAAAAAAATGACCCACTTAGTCAGTACATTAAAAATGCTTAGATCTGTGACACAAATTAATATATTTACATTTATACATTTATGTAATTGATACTATAGTACATTTATGAATTTATGATATCGACTGAATGACTTAATGAATTTTCAATATCCAATTTGAATTGTACTTTGTACGATTTCACATGTTTTGTCACCACCAACGATCCGGCTTTCGCCTGTCGGCACCTTTGGACATTTTATCAAACAGATGAAATAGACTTGACACAAAATAAACAGATTGGTTATATACCAAAGGGGTTAATTACAAAAGAAAAACACAGACCCTAAGGCTAGCATCCAAATAAACAATTGAACAAAATTTCAATAATATTTATTTAGTAATAATAACACTCAATTGCCTATGTTAACTTTTATTAACGCTAAGTACTGTGAATGAGTCATCAGCTCCTGTCGCATCCGTGTGATATAATGCCCGAAGATGCCGAAAGGTGAAATGTGGATCGTAAGTGATAACACTTGTGAAATCGTACAAAGTTTCAACAATTCATATTTATATTTATGAATACATATAATTATAAGTTGTATATTATTCGATTCATTAATATTTTAAATAATAGAAACACATTTTTTAGTCACACTGTGAAAAAATAGCAATGTATTTTAGTTCTACAAAATTATTTTTAACAAATATAGTTGATAGCTATTTCGGCTGATGCCATTATCAGAAGGAGAACTACATCGTCAGAATTTGTTAAAAATAATTTTGTAGAACTAAAATACATTGCTATTTTTTCACCGTGTTATAATGGAGTTCTACCAAGTGAATGCCAATTCAATAAATACATTTTTTAGTACTAATTTCCACAATATATTTTTTGATCAGGACTGCTTTCGCTCATCGCGAGCATTATCAACTGATAGAATACAATTTAAAAACAAGTCTATTTATACAAAACAAAAAAATAATTTGAGTTGAAGGTAGCAGGTGTACAAAACCATGGGTTCAAGAACTAGGAAAAAATTTACATAAAATCATACAATATTGATACAAATAAAGTCAATTAGTACAAAAATTAAATGTTCAAAATGACTTATTAAGAATTACAAATACAATAATGGTAAATCAATAATCCATTAGGAGCTCTGAACTCATGAAACTCACTGAAAATATATTGTGGAAATAAGTACTAAAAAATGTGTTTTTATTATTTAAAATATCATGCCTTTCCATCAAGAAGTGACAGTTAACACCTTAAACGTCATTAATATTCTTTTTTTTACATATTTTTAACTTGAAAAAATAATGCAATAAACAATCTGTAATTTCATATTATTTAACAATGAAACTAGAAGTGAAGAAATATTTGTGTTAAATTCGGCATCCTGATATTAATTGGTTTCCCATCTCTGCCTTAGAATGAAAGTAACACTATATTTATACTGATAATTTACATTTTCAATTCTCATTTCTAAATGATGTGTTTTAACTGTTGAAGCAGCTGTTTGCAGTTTGGTTGAAACTCAAAATCGAAAGAGAGCTTAAATTTTCTTGTACAAGCTTTTTGTGTTTTGAAATTAAGCTTGATTTGTCTTAATAATCACAATTAATGTATTTGTCTCCGACAGAGACATCTCAGTTAATTTTTGAAGTTAATATATGTTGATACTCTTTCTTTAATACGATAAATTCAGCTAGCGTTCATTGAAAAACCGAATAAGCATTTCCAAAATCTTATTTCTTCAGTGAAAAATCTGATCGTTGATATTTACGTTTTACGTGTCTTTTATTATTATATTTGCATTCGCAAAAATCCAAAATTCACGGAAAAATAAATTTTCTCCGTTATAATGCGATGCTTTTTCCTTTTGTAGATCAAAACTACTTAACACGTGCCAGTATTGCTCATGCCTCAAAAATGTTTGTTCGGCCGAGTGAGCAACTTGTGTTGGATTCGTGTATCAGTTACTAGCACGTAAATAAGTTGCCGGAACAGCGTACCTACAAAACCTCGCCCGGGGCGAATCTCTGACATTTTGCAAAATTCCTTCTCACACTACCCAGCTTGCGTTCTTTAATGTTGTTTCCTTTTTATTATGACATGAATATGTTTTAACACTAACATTGGTATAAATATATGTATGTATTTATTTTACACGTAGCATTATATAGCGCGTGCGAAGAACACGACTAAACCGCGTTATATGCTGGTATGCTGATAATTATATTTAATACTAAGCTTATCGTTTCAGTAATATCATACTGTTTTGCTAAGTTTAAACAAATATTCCACACTTATAAGGTGTCATTTCTTGATGGAAAAGCATTATATTTTAAACCATAAAAACAAATTTTTCTAAACAAATATATTTTTTAACAAGACTGGTTTCGCTATATTATTCGACATTTAAAAATAAATCATTTTATTTATTTACGTTCGTATATGTCACAGATTTAGTGTGAAATTTCAGAAAACTAAAAAGTGAATGAATTTTCTCTTAATATTATATATCAATACATTTCGAAAGATTTAATTTGTATACCAAGAATTGCTGTCAATTCTTTGATTTACTTTATCGACTGAGGTTTCTTGGTAGAATTTCTCTATCATGTTCAAAGATCGTATAAACTCTTCTTTCCTTTTTATCGTCTCATACGAATAAAGATTATATAATATTTTAAATGGTAATAACGGTTTTATCTTCCGAAAATATGAGTTTCATAATCACAAACGGTCATTTTTTAATTAAACTGCAACTTAATATTTTAATGATATTATACTTAAAAAGTCACACAAGAAAGTATAAAATAGCATCATCAAACAACGATGAAATCATAAATAATATTAGGTTTGTCTTTAAGACAATTTTTTTGGATCTTAGCTCAGTGAATGACCTAGAGTCATTCTATTACATTATAATAGTATCGCGATCAAACCGTTTAATGTATCATTTATTTTTTATTGATAAAAAAACCTATTTTTTACTGATTTGAATATGAAGCAATTCTATCTTACTATCTATACTAAAGAAAACTTAACATTTATTGTAATCTGGGATTATATGAAACGACGTTCATTGCTATTTTTCCACTTACGAAGGAGCAGTTTTCGCGCCTAATACCCAGGTGGCAGATTTTATAAATTCTATCAAAATTATTATCCGAGGAAATTTCTCGCCTACATTTTTCGCCAATTTCCCGTAATTTTTCCAACCTAATTTTTCCGCCGCCTTCTGCATTTTCCTTCGTGCCAGAAGGTTGCTTATCGGTTTTTAATGCGGACCATATTCCCATACATTGTAACAAGAGTTTTATGCCTGATTAAAGATACGTGTACATTTTTCAAATGTTCCGCCGGGCTGTAAAATAAATTCTACATTTTTTAAACCCGTATCCGAATATTGACCAGATAACAGAATTTCAAATTCAAAAAGTATACACGCCAAGCTAGACAAATCCATGAATAACCCATACTTCTTTTTTTTTAATTTTTGGTAATATTGTTATTTTAAGCGTCGCTATAAATATATATATTAATATGTATATCTACATTTATTGTTTTTGGGCAACCTTCCTAGGAGCAGAAAACAATCAACAACCAACCATCTCTCTTTCATGACACACATCTTACTGGACGAAAATAATTAACTATATTTTATTGTTCACTGTTAAATGTCACTTCTGGCTGTAAAATCATGATGTTTTAAATAATAAAAACAATTTTTTTCAGGGCCGTGCAGATGGAGCCGGAGTGGGAGTAGTGAAAAACAAGCACTCCGACTACTTTTTCGATTAGACGATTTTGAAGAATATCTCAATGAAAAATTTGCTGCATTAGTTGGTTAATCCTTAATTTAATGTTCATATATAGTAAAGGTAGAAAAAAACGTAACAAAAATAAACTTATTGAGTTGGACGTTGTTGTCGTGTTTTTTTAACGACTCTACAGCCCTGCATTCTTAATAGTTATTTTCAAAGTATATTTTATGCTTAGAACCGGTTTTGCTCATTACGAGTATTAACATTATCATTGATCAGTTGATAATACTAGCGATAAGCTCAACAGGTTCGGACAGTAAAATATACTCTAGAAACTACTAAAAATTAAAATCAATGTAACATCAAGTATAATGAAACCTCACAAAGAAGCGAAACGCGAGTGACAAATCGTCACAAAATATCTAACAAAGCAACTTTATCAATTTTTATTTTAAATATATGATAAATTCCATGGAAAGTAAAAAAGGGAAACTAATTTTTTTATTACATATTGTTATTTCCTTATTTACTTAGGAATTTCAATACTGAGAATACTGAGATTCCAAAGTAGTGTCAAAGTTTAGTCTGGCCATGCAGCGTTGAATCAATGATATAGTAAATTCAACAATTGTCCCAAAGTTTGTATAAGCTATCAGCTATAACTGGAATATTAGATCAAATCTGTGTATACAATTAGATCTCACAAAAACTTTATCTTATATTAATTTTTATATTCATCAATATTTATAAATTAGATTATTCAATTTTCGATTGTTTCACGAATTATTGTTTTTTTTTCAATACATATCCTTTTATTGTAATATCATTAGATATTTATAATTATTCAACACAAAGCTCATTTTTTTTATTCATTAATATAAAAATAAATCAACATGATACGCTTCATGTATAAACTACAAAAACCTTATTCTTTACTAAAACACAGAAGCATAAATATCACTAATCAAAACGGTTATTTTTATTATGTATATCAGCCGATTTTACATGTACATAGACGTATTCACAAGCGATTGAAAGGCTTGTGTACTTCAAAACGAGTAAGAGTCTGTGTAACGATGTCGTTTACAGTAAGAGTAGTCGTTTTAAAGCATACATTCCATCTTATTGCGCGTGATTGCGAGGTCATTTAATACGTATGTCTTCAGCCCAACAAAACAAAAAAAATATTGCACTACATCGAATAAAAGAAATGAATAAAAATACATCTTTAATAAGTAATCGAATTCCTTTGTGGCGAGAACTTGAAAGAATTACGATTGTAAACAATTATGTGGTATTTAAGTTTTTTTTTTTTTTTATATAAAACGTTTTTTTATCGATGATTTAATTTACATAATTCCGGTTTTAACTTTTTTTATTTCTTAGAAAATATCAAAAAATTCCTTCGAACCGGATTTGAACCAGTGACCTATGGATAACAGCATCGTCTATTTTACATCTACAGTCCACCGCTCTACCAACTGAGCTATCGAAGGCATACAAAGAATTAAAGAGTAGTATAATCAAATCAGATTAAATAGAAAGTCAGCGAAGCATGATATGAATCTGTCATGAAAGCAATAATGCAATGTAACAAATCAAAAATAATTAAAAATAATTGCACCGCGGTTTATGCCTTCGATAGCTCAGTTGGTAGAGCGGTGGACTGTAGATTGATAGTAGATGCTGTTATCCATAGGTCACTGGTTCAAATCCGGTTCGAAGGAATAATTTTTTTTATCCATTAGTAAATATTTTGTCACTATTCGATCTCTCCATTAAACATTGTCCTTTAAACCTAAGAATTTTCTATGACACCGTATTATCTGTAATTTCAGAAAACCACATTCTTATACTAATTAATACGTGCGATTCAGAATATTCAAGAGGCGGTCTTGTGTTTCAAATTAAACTAAGTAATTTTAATAAATAATTATTTCTTAAAACTTACATGAATTTAATTAAATACAGAATTAGCCGTCCTTTAAAATCTGGCAACCATGTGCACTGTACAACTTTCACAAAAGGTGATAGTTGTACAGTGCTCGAGATTTTTTTTAAATAACTTAATATCATTTATTACAAAATAGTCATTGAACTATCGTGGAAAATAGTGAGTCAATTCTTACTAATTTCGTAATAATGATTGATTTAATTACGACCAGTCCTGAAAAGAAGAACTTCTAAAGGTATTTTTTCTAACTGAAAAATGCTTTAGTAGACCAATAAAATATACCTTAACAAATATGTTTAAATAATCTATTATAATGACAATTTTATGAATATGTTATATAAATATAAATATAGTAGTATAAATAAGAAATATAAATTTAAAAATATTTAATAAAAATAAATGAATAACACTAGCAGGACAGATAATTTACAGGAATTTATATAATAAGTGACGCAATCAATGAATTAATTATAAATAGTAAGTTTAGCCGTACACGCTTCAATAATCACTTTTAAGGTGTTAACTTCAGTTGATAATGCTCGCGATGAGCGAAACCGGTCCTGATCAAAAAATATATTGTGGAAATAAGTACTAAAAAAATGTGTTTTTATTATTTAAAATATCATGCCTTTCCATCAAGAAGTGACAGTTAACACCTTAAAAGTGATTAATTATAAATGTTATTTTATTAAAATTGTTAGTTATAAGTGGTTTTCCAACAATGTATTGCCAAGATTATCCGTTTCATTGACATAAAAGTTTATTTGTATGAATTATTTTCAATTTAATGTTTGTTTTAATTTAAATAGGAGTTTAAAAAGCTTCGCATTAATTTTAATACCCATTATCAAAAATACGTAGCTTAAAATCACTACATAAATGTATTTTTTTAATGATAATAAATTTAACAGTTAGGAGCATATTTTCATTTACTCAAATGATATTTTTATTCAAGTATGGCTAAGCATATTTCTACTTACTGGTAACTATAAAAAGGAGTTGCTACTCAAAAAATATTTAGACTTAAAAATTCTCTCTTCTTTCAAAATATTAACTGTCAACTATTATAAAACGTATTTTTTCTTCAAATACCACAATTACTTCAGTAGTCAAACGCTTTCAGAATCCAGGTTTTTATTATATGATATACTTACGCTGAACAGTGTGTTTTTCTTTTTTTTCTATAATCCTTTTTATGTTGATATAACTTTATTTAATTGCAGATATACCATGACCTGCTGATAATATAAGATCTGTCAAACTTCAGCATGAAGTAATATAACAATCACTCTTATACAAACAAGTGAGTGACAAAATAAGTCACTCAAAAAATCCAATAATTAATACAATCATGGGAATTACTAACTAAACACCTTTCATAATTAGCTTAGAAGAAGTTTGATAGATCATCTATTATCAACAATGAATATATCTTCATTTAAAATCGTATTTAAACAAAGCACTGCTAAAGCAAAATAAAAACTAATTGAGAAGTACAAAATGCCTGATGATATCGTGCATTAAAATAATAAATTTATTACTGTATTCCCACTAATAATCTTAAAAATTAACAGCAAACCGGTTTCATAGGACTTTAGAAATATAGAATAATTTTATGATATATTTTTATACACAAAAATACTTTTTTTGCACTGCTGTGTTGATGAACCTACATATTTTTTGAATAAATCCGTTTGCTCATGATTGCCATATAAAATAACCGCATAACAGTATTATTTGTATGGTAGTGTATTCAAATGTCTCCGGCCTTTATAAAATGTTCACATCACGTACATCAAAGTAAATCCAACGAGGTTCCATTGATTACGGCACTCAGAGAACGAAACAGAGTATGGAATTTTCCTTTGCTGCACTTTGTTGCATTATTCCCGTAATGACATTTTATGCAACGGCCGTAACGAGCAGGGATGAATTCATAACATAAAATATTCACTAAATTATTACAAGAAGAAGCATTTTGACGCAATTATTAGAGCAACAAAGTATTTTACTGTGCAATTTTTTATACATGCTAATATTTTATTAGCGATTAATTTTTTGCATCATGAATCAACTTCGAACCTCGTATTTATACGATATATTTTTGGATCCCAACAACAATGCGTAACTAAGTATGGGTGTTATATAATATATATATTTGAAATTTCATCGAATAGTTATGAGTATATTTTTAGGTTATTCAGTAGACTAATACTCCTCTGGTTATGAATATATGGGGAACGAATAAAAAGTGGTGGGTAGCGATGCATTGATTTGGACTCGGCATTAGGTCTGCAAAAGCTTCCTGTATGATACTATTTCTAGCACCCTTAGCAGTCTACGCCTAGCTTAATAATCACTAAAAAAATGAAAAACCACGTGCTGGTGTTAGTGTTGACTTTTTTAATGGGAAATCCAATTTCATACAAACAAACACATCGTGGATTATGTAATATGCTGGTATGCCTTTTGATTGATTTTCGAACGGATTTTTCCGCACACGTATATTCCGCATGTATAAAACTACAGACACAATATATTTATCCATCGTAGTTGAATAAAATTATTCTCCAATCATTTCTCTAGCAAACTATTCTTTGATTTTAATGTGTTAGATTATTTTTTGGACTTTCAATCCCTCAACAGAATCAAACAAAAATATCGTACACACTTAAGTTATTAACAATTAAATACCTAAAAGTACTATGATTTATGGTATCGACTGAAGGTGCCTGATAGATTTTCAATATCAAATGTGAATAATTGAAACTTCGCACGATTCTACATATCCGTGTGATGCCTGATGATGCCGAAAAGTTGAACTTTGGTCGTTAAAGATAAAATATGTGGAATCGTACAAAGTTTCTAAAAGTAATTGGCTCCAATATATGAAAGATTGATAGTAAATAGGAAAAAAACACATTTTATTTTTCCCAATATTATTTCAACGGAAATTATAAAAAACAACTTATGTTAAGCTAAAAATAGCTTTAATTCCTTTTAAATGTGTAAGCTGTGACTTCTTGATGGAAAGGCATTATATTTTGAATAACAAAAACGCATTTTTTACGTATTCCCTTTATATATTTTAGGATCAGTACCGGTTTCGTTCATCGCATCAATTGACAGTGCTCGCGTTGAGTAAAATCCGTCCTGATTATAAAATATTATATATTGTGGAATTGATCATGATTTGTAAAGGAAATATAGCCCACACATTATGTATGATTTTCTTATAAAATAAGCGTCACGACGGTTACGTCCAGTGTGGCATGTTACTAGGAAATGTTTATAAGTATAATTATTAAAGTAGTTTAATGAGAAACTCAAATTATACTGAACTATTTACATTTTTTAAATAATTTTCATTATAACATTACAGTAGTATAAAATTTTCTATAAATAATTAAAATTTCAACAAGTCCATTTATGTTTACTCTACAAAAAAGTATGCTTACCTACTTCAACGTAAAACGGATTAACAAATGAACATTATTTCAAGTATTTTTTTACAAAGAAGAAACGTATTTGAACTAAACATAATAAAGGAAATCAATTTTTAATGTAAATAAAAAAAAATATATACGAATAAAAAGTATCGCATTCGATGGTATGCTATTGAAGCAATGAGCACGGGGTAAATCTATTTGTTAAATTGAACGACAAGTGCCCTTAGAAAATATGAAAGTATGTCGTGATGTCTAGCTGTTCCGTCTTAACGCTTTCGAGGTAGTGGCATAAGGTATAATACGAAGGATTCCGCTTTCTCATAACGGATATACAGCTGGTAAGTTTTAATTAAGTCTTGGGTTCAGACCGAAAGCTAAGCGCTTGGATAACATCTAGAGACTGTGTAACGTTTATGGGTTATTATATACAACAGTCGATTGCAACGGTATATTTTGTGTATATATAACAAATCATAAAGTTTTTCAAATTAGGCAATAATTTGAAAAGTTCTGTTATATTGATTGAATTAGAGTTTACTTGGTAGAACTCCATTACAACACGGTGAAAATATGTAATATATATTTAAGAAATTTTCTAGAGTATCTATTCTCGGTAACACAATCTAAATTATACATAATCTATCATTTTTTTTAAATAAGCAAAATAGAGTCTAATATATGATATTAACTGAAGGTACTTGATGAAATTTCAATATTCAAATTTGAATTTTTAAGACTTTGTAGTATATCACATGTTTTGTCACTAACGACCTGAGTTTCGCCTTTCGGCATATTCAGGCATTCTCTCACAAGGATGCAATAGAACTGACAGTGACTTTTCGTCGTTAGTGACATAACATTTGGAGTTTCACAAAGTTTGAACAATTCAAATTTGATATTAAAATTCCATCAAGGGTCTTCAGTCGATAAAATAAATAGAATTTAAGTATGATAATAAATTATTATTTCTCTACTTGATTAATAATACAAAGCTATTTTGCTTAGATTTTTCTTCTGGATTGCAAAAATAAAAGGTTAATGTAATATTAATTAGTTTCATAGTTTTTCAAATTAAAATGTCAATATTTTTATACAAAAAAAATCATTTCTATGTTCACTAATATTTTATTTGCATCAGTACCAGAATCGCTTAACGCCAAAACATTCTTAAAATTGAATAAAAATTGCTGATATTATTCGTTAAATATTGAAATGTTTCCCTCTTCTAAGATAACAGAAAATAAACAAAGTAGAACCGTAAACAATTTCCATAATATGAAAAGAGCAAGTACTTTGTATCAAAATAGTTGCATCACTTACCAGATAACGGTTCGGGGCAAATGCATTTCATTTTAAACGCATATCTACCAACCTAACGCAAATACATTTCCCTACATGCATGGCTATTGTTGTAACAAGATGAGAAAAATTGAGTTACGAGGAAATGAGGAATGTACAAAGTGGGAAAGAATTTTCCAGGGATGTGGTTTGCATATTTTTTTACCTGTCGATACATTTCAATATAGCAAGAGAGTTTGAATAAAGGAATTTAATATCAGACTATAGAAAGTTTCTGTAAACAAAGTAAAACCGTATTTTAATTTAAATTTGTATCACAAATATTCCATTTAATAAAATAATATTTGAAACGTAAACATTGTTTAATGTTGTGTAAATTATCGGAGAAATGATTTAAATTAAATATTCATAAAGCATATATATATATATATGAAATTGGTGGAGCGTTAAAATCTATGACGTGTTAACATCAAAGCTCTTCAAGTCTCTATCATCTGTTACATATATACATATTTGTTGGTGTCGATGTCGTTAAATTTTATTTAGAACCATAGAACCGGTTTCAGTGAGCTCTGACGGAACTCACAACTGCTAAAAATAAATATCGAATAGTCGAAATCGTCCGTGTGGCATTGTTTTGTATGCTGTATGTGTTTAATTTAAAATAAGTAATTGATTGAATTGGCATTTACTTGGTACAACTCCATTATAACAAAGTGAAAAAATAGCAACGTATTTAAGTTCTAGAATTTTTTTACAAGATATTGTTTGATAGCAGTTTCGGCTCACGCCATCGTCAGAAAGTGTTTAGTTTCAGTTACATTTTTTTTTAGTTTTATTGCTAGCAGGAAATAAGCTAGGTCGCTAAAACAAGAGAGAAGATGTATTGTGTACCGTTTCTACACAGCTATATATAAATGAGCAAATGTTCGTTTAAACAGTGTTCTGACGATGGCGTGCGCCGAAATGACTATCAACTATATTTTATAAAAACATTGTAGAACTAAAATACATTGCTATTTTTTCACCCTGTTAAAATAAGTTCTCAAGATGCATGTTATAAAAAACAACAAAACTGTATGACATTTTATAAATTTTATAAAATTATCTTTATGGTTTGTTTGGTAAATATGTTTTTTCTCAGCCCTAGATCAGCACCGAAAATAAAAATAGTACCCCTTGAGAATCATGGGTAGTAAGAGAGTGGTGTTCCGGGGGTGGAAGGCTGCGGGCGGGGGTCCGGTGATACCCCGCAGGTTATTTCGTTATTTCGCTTTGGACGGAGACTACCCATCACGAAACACTTTACCCCGTAATTTCGTTTATTAAGCCACGACGGGTGCGAAATGGGAAACGCTGTCTGGCGCATTCGCGAACCGTGGCCTAAGCTTTCGTCATACAAACGATCGACTATTTTTATACTCCTTCCGCAAGCTTTAATCGCACAATAAACGGTTTTCTTAAACTTCCAATACAGGCGACGTATAGAAAATCTTATCCTTTTCGTCTTACATTTTATTGAAAATCTACAATGACAGATATTTTGGCTGAAGAGTCGAAAAATATAAAAATGTTCTAGGCCAGGCGTGGGGAACCTGCGGCCTTTGACTGATAAAATACAAATACATTCAAAATTACGAACTCAAATAACTGATCTACATTTAGAAGACCAACTGATACTGCGAACGTCTATGTCTATGCTTAAACTAAATATTTAAATGCTTTCTAACCAAAATCAAAGGCAAATTAGCCGTTAAAGGTTGGAAAACTGTAACATCAACAAATATTTTTAATTGTCTTCGTACTTTATTATTTATTATGATTCTTATACTGTTCAGCCTAATGATTGATAATTATCAAAAAAATGAGACGACAATATTAATAGATCTCAACAAAAAATAATATATAATAAAATAAGATTACTTTAAATACATAAATATCTATAACATTACAATAAATTGGATTTTTGATTGTGTATTTTTTCTCAAATAATTTTTTAGATACTGTTTTCACTTATTTATATTGTAAATTACAATATTTAAAATTTGCCGTATATCTTCACACATCTGACTGACATGTAGGTACTATCGCTGTAGAAAGCAACTTAGTTTAATATCAAATTTGAATTTTTGAATCTTTGTATATTTCCACATGTTTAATCACTGAGGGCTCTGATCACGTGGATGCAATAGATTTGACAAACAAAAAATAGTTTGCATCGGTTATAAACAAAAGCATTTAGACAGGAAAAACACAGAAAACCTAAGAGTAGGAGCCTAATATATATTACATCTGAAACAAATCCAATAACTAACAATTTGATTATAATGATCAATTTAATTTTGAAAACGATAATTTTACACACTAAAAAAACTACTGACATTATGATGAATGGTTTTTGTAATAATCTGTTATACAAAATGTATATTGTTTGAATTGACATTTTCTTCGAAGAACTCCATTATTATACGGTGAAATAAAAGGCATTTTTGTAATAAATCATCTCAGTACAGTATATACGTTCTAATCCAAAAAACACAGATTAACTCACACTTATAATTTATTAGCACAGCAAGAGATATGGTGTTAAAACAGAAGAGAAAATGTATTGTTAACCCGTTAACTGCCGGCAGGTACATGTATGGCGGTACCCAGCACGCCGCGAATTTTACGACAAAAATAAAACCTTCTAAACATATCGTTATTGAAAGTGTAATAAAGTTTATTTATATAACTTACCAAATAAATGAAGAGCGCGCCAGTCTTGCAGTCATTTATCCATAATTATACATACATTTGTACATTTTAAATAATTGATTTTCTTTCGTAAAATCCCATTTAAAACGGCGTGTCTTAAGACGTAATTTTTGTATGAGTGGCGCTCCGTTCACAGAAAATTATGCGTCTTAAGACTCTTTTGGCAGTTAACCGGTTAATGTACGTTTAAGCATAGTTGTGATAAAGGCTAAGCCGAAAAAACTATCAACTATATATTTTATAAATTTTGTAGAACTAAAATACGCTGCTATTTTTTCATCGTGACAAAATGCAAATGAACTTGAAAATAATTTGTTCCAACGGTTGTATTATCATACTAGTTATTACAGTTTCCAGCGATTGAGTAGCACCGAAAGACTTACTTTTAATTATTATATTCATGTGTCAATATAACTTGTATTTTTTCTAGAAATAAGAATTTATGAAAAGAAATTTTTCTCTTTCATAAACCTAGTCAAAATATTTTTTTAAGTTTTTACGTGTTAAAATTTATTGCGTGATAAATCTAAGCCAATAATTGGAGAAATTGCCTATCAGGGTATAATTTTCAATAATTTTACGTTAGAAATTTCGTCGTTTAGTATGATTACTTATTATAAAACTAAAAATAAGCTAGACAAAAGCATTAGAATCGCATTTATGAACTTTTTACTAAGGTATGACCAAACCATGCGTATCACTATAATTTTTTTCGTGTTTTATTTTGTAGTATATCATGAAAATCGCTCTTATAATATAATATAAACATCGCTGTATATAAAATACGGCTCGTTGCAACGTCTTCATCGCTGTTATATATTATGTTATATATACCACTTCATTTCGTAAGCTTTTGTTGAAATGCAAGCTTCATTTGACGGTGGAATAAAGTGTTCGGTAGAGAATTCTGTTGTACGGAGGATCGGCGATACATTTCAAAATAAAGCGCCGCCGGGGAAATCAATTGCTGCTAAAGGAATTTATTTTATTGAGCCAAGAAGCTGCGGTGAGATTATGGAATTAAATTGTTACCTAATGAATAAACTGGAACTTTATTGAAGTCTAAATTGCTGTACTAATATGTCGAATGAATGTTACAAAAGATTAAATTTATCGCTACTAAAACGGTATTTTTATTGAAATCAACTAATTATTTGATTACAGATAACAGGTAACCTTTGACCTTAATAAGTAAATGATCAGTTTATAATATTTTTTTATTTTCGTGGTAAGTAATACAAGGATTTTTTTTATTACTGATTATAAACACGACATTTTATTTATCGATCAGTGGATATTAATGCCAATCATAGTAATAATTATGACGAAAAACTTTGAATAAATATATATATCTCCAAAAGCCATCATCAAATTATGCTAGTGGTTCACAACCTTTTCGGATAACGACCCCTATACAATCAAAAGATAGTTTAGTTTACACAATAATTTTAGTTGACTGCATAATTTGGCGACCCCCTAAAAGCCCGTCACGACCCATAGGTTGGGAACCATTGGATTAGACGATAATATATATATATATATATATATGTATACATTTCTTCTAAAATATGCAGCACATGGTTCAATAACAGATTATCTTAATAAAGGATACACTTATGGATTCAGTTGTCCATGTAACGTAAGTTAAGTTATCGATTGTCGTTCTCGCTTTAAAAAAAACTCCGTTTTTCTATGTTTCTATTTTTTGTACAAAACAATATCAAATTTACGACGTTTAAAGGTAAAGAAATCCTCATTACATCTAACATCTACAAGTAATATATGTAAATATAATATATACGAAAGTTGAAAATTAAATGGCTACATATATTATGATGTCATACATTTGATAAATAAATTGTAAACAGCTCGTGCATACATAGCAAAAATTTATAAAAATACATTTTTCTTAATTGTCATTAAAATGCAAAAAAAACTGTAACTCATTACAAAACACTGAATTCATTCATGAAAATTTCAGGCTTTTTATACAATGTATTGACCGACCAAAGCGCTATAATAACATTAAAGTAAATTTTAATTATAATAAAACAGATGAAAAGAAGAATCTCTTAAGATCAAAAAAATTATCGTAAAATATTTTTGATTTGATTATATAAAAGTATACTATTGTATTTTCCATACATGGTAAATATAAACGCAAACAATTCGTTCGCGCAGTAGCTGTGGCAAAATATAAATAAACTCAATCTCACTATTATTATAAAGTGATTAAAATTTTTGAGACAATACGTTATTTGTACGAGATTTTTGGTCTGCGTAATGATTCCTTCAAAATGCTTCGTATACACCCTAATGAAAGATATTAAGAGCCGATAAACAGGCATAGGATATTAAGCTGTAAGCTGAACTTTAATATACCATGCATAAATTTAATGCAATGGCCACGCTACTTGTCCTCGCTCCAACTGTATCTCTAGTAATTGCTTGTGGCTCATATCCATATAAATCGTATATATGTCCAAGTTAGACCCGATTCTACATTATGCGTAATCTGTGCGACGCACACGGGCTGCTGATTTTAGAAAACAGCCAAATCAATGTAGATTCAGGTTTTCAGATGGGATTTGTATTCGTTTAATGGATTAGTGTAAATGTTTGAACAAATCAACAGTCGTTAAAAAAACACTAATACTCACTAAAAAAAGTTTAATTTTTGCAGGTGTTTTTCTTATTTTCTCTATTTCTTTACATTACATTAAAGAACAACAAACCAATCCAGCAAACTGTTCATTGAGATATGCTACAAAATCATCTAATCAAAAAAGTAGTAATAGAGTCGCTCGTTTTTCACGACCCCGACTTCGCCACCTAGGTTCTGACTTCTTAGTCATGCGATAAATATTTATTTATGGCATTCTTTTGGCACAAACACAAGTAATTTTTTTTTACATGAAACACTCTATCACTGATCTGAGTTGATTATTGTTTGCTTACTTTTTCAATGAGACGAACGATAAAGCCATAGTAAAAAATGGCAAACTTTTGGGTAAAGCAATAAAATCAAATGAGGAAAATAGTGTTTTCATACTCCCATAGTATACATAAACGGTTTCGTAAATTCAGTCACTGGTGAACCTTCAGTTGGAAAAAACTGAGCTAAATTACTAGTAAGGTAACCTAACCAACAAAAACAAAAATAAATAAATTTAACACAATGAAAAAATAGCAATGTATTTTAGTTCTACAAAATTTTTATAAGACATAGTTGATAGCTATTTCGGCTCACACCATCGTCAGAACTATTTTTAAACTAACTTTTGCTTATCTATATATAGATGTGTAGAAAAGGTACTCAATACATCTTCTCTCCTGTTTTAACGACCTAGCTTATTTCCTGCTAGCAATAAAACTAAAAGCTTTAAAATTTTAAATGAAACTAAACAGGCGGCAATAACAATGAGCTTATATATTAAACGCAGATGGTTTATTGGATGGCGATGGTTTATTACGGAAAAGAATTAGCCCCTCGCAATGGTCTGAGGAGCGGCGACAGACTTATACTAGTTTGTTCGTTAATAATTTCGTGTGATAATTGATATTTATTGATTTCAAGCTGTTCCAAAGCCGTCATCTTGCGACCTTTATCAAAAAACTTTATAATAAAATTTACATTTAACATTAAAAAATCTCGTCGAAATTTTTTTATTCGTGGTGGTATTTAATACAAATGGTAAACAGGAATCTGTTTCAAAAATCTCACTATGCAAACCAACAAACTTCATGTCATAACTCTCGTCGCCAAGCCAACAGGCTGACACGGTATGGCTTTAAGTCATCTAGGATATGAGGTCCAGCGTTTGTTTATATTGCGACCGCTTCCGACGCGACCCGAATGCACTGAGCGTCGCTTTAATCATATTTTATTCGCATGACGTGGCCAGGTGCTTAGCAGGTGCACTATACTCAGTGCATACGCGACGAACAACAAAGCTTCCGAAGCTTTCAGGACAATGTTATTCGGAACAATTAGCAGACACTCATGGGAAAGCTTAATGGCTAATGTACTTTCACAGCAATAAGAAGCGGTTATTGAATACTTTGAAAGAAAACACAATAAGCTAGCATTATTGTTCAACGCAACAGACGGGCTAACAAGAAACAACATTCTTTGATTGAGTGGCATTGCAACGAATGCCAGGTACTCGTTAATATGAGGTATTTATTGATTGAATTAGCATTTATTTTGTAGTATAAGCCGAAATAGATATGAACAATATATCTTAAAAATTTAAACGAACTAAATTACATTGTTATTTTTTCACCGTGTTGTAATGAATTCCTACAAAATAAATTTCATTCAATCAATATTAAATTATTAAAGATATTTAATGCGTGCCATACATTTGATCTTTATAAATAAAAATATTATCATTTTTATCTATGATAAAGTATAATTTTTTTTCAGAATGTATATTTATTATAGGACTAGTTTCTGAGCTGGCATGCCTATAATCAAATGTTTAATCAAGAAGTTTTAACAATAATTACAACAAAGCTTCATTTCACGGTAAATTATTCTTAGGACGGTATATAGTCTGTGAAATGTAAAACAATTACTGTAACCAACTTCTAAGATTCATTAGCAAACCATCAATCTTAATTGTTGTGCTAAATTGTGTTAATTTTGCTAAATATATTTACTATTCTAAATAGCCATAAATTTATTCTCAATGAATTATATTAATGCGTGTTTATTGACCATTAATATTATACTGTGAAACTCCCCAACTGTCAATTATGTAATAATGAAAATTAGAAATCTTAGCTAAGTTCCTTTGTACTGTTGTAATGAATATTATATATACTTCATAAATGTTTACGATGTCGACTGAAAGCGCTTGATAGAATTTCAATTTCAGATAAGAATTTTAAATTTGATTGAAAAAACATGTACAATGTTTCAACAAATTCAAGTTTGATTGTGAATTTACATTTCTACACGTTTCGTCACTCACGACCTGGTTTTCACTTTTCGGTGTATTTAGGCATTCTATCTCACGGATGCTATAGAAATGACATACATTAAACAGTTTTCACCAGTTACATCCAAGAGATATTACGCTAGCTATGCGCTAAATACATGTATATTTATGAAATAATTTTAATAACTACTAATTTGATTATAATGACAATCAATTTTGAAAATGATAATCTTATAAACAATACAACTAAAGAGTTTTCAATGAAAGGTTTTCGCAATAAAAAAATTATCAAATACCATTAAAATGTAATTAGGTAATTTGATACTTACTTATAGAAATACATTCTTTTTTAATTTATGGGTAGCAGTGAGTTTAATTCATTATATTACCTAGTATAAGAATTCAAATTTGAGATTGTCGATACATTGAACTAATCTCATGCAAGAGATATAGAAACGGAAATTACGAAGGCTGAGTTGGTCGTTTAATATAAACATTGAATTGATTTTGGCCATGTAGTTTTTCGATCAATAGTTTATCACCTGTGTCTTGATGCAATTATTTATATCGAACGATCAGCTGTCTTAAGATTTTTTGTTTTAGTTTCTTCATATTCACATATATTTCGAGGTTAAATTTAGTAAATTTATTTTAAATTTAAAATGATAAATAAATGTATATGACTTGTATAGTAATTCTGCTCCCATTTAATTATCAATAACTAACACTCAGCTGGATTACATCCGTGTTTATTAAATTTCCTTAGACCTCGAAAGTTGAAATCTGAGTCGTTATTGAAGGCAAATATTATATATATGGATAAATATATTTATATATATACAGTGAAACCTCGATTTTACGTTTTCCAACTGATTGTATGATTTCCTGTAAATTGTTTCTTAGCTATTGAACCCATGGTTTTGTGTATATAGACTTGTTTGTAAATTGTATTCTATCAGTTGATAATGCTCACAATGAGCGAAACTGTTCCTTATCAAAAAATATATTTGAGGCTACTGTCAAACAACAAAAATAAATACTAATTTGATGTATGATATCGACTAAGGTGCTCGATGGAATTTCAATATCAATTTTGAATTCATGCAATAGAACTGACGTCAGTTCTGTTTCATTCGTGTGATAGAATGACTGAAGATGCCGAAAGACGAATCCCGGGTCGTTAGTGACAAAACATGTGGAATCGTAAAAAGTTGTAACAATTCAAATTTACTCACAATTGAATTGGAATATTTAAACGTTGAAACTAAATCTTTGACTAATGTTTCAGCTTATGTTCTTCATATTGATAATACATACATCAATAATGACAGAATTTTTCATATTAAAAATAAGCAACTTTGGTCGAAAAAATTTCTATAAGCATTCAAAATATGTAAAGTATGCTGTATGAAAGAAACACATTTGGTTGAAGTAATGTGTTGCATTAAATTATATAGTAAAGATAATATTTTTTAACGTTTACTTAACCCAAAACTAGCATTGAATATATTAAAATAAATGCAATTATATAAGCGATGTGTCAGCAAGAAAAAATATAAAATTACACCGTGATATTCCGAAGCATATTTATAGACTAGACCAACATGAACTCCGTTTAAAAAGACACATAAGAAAACGACTTTGATCATTCTTTGCTGACACTTTTTACTTGCTTGCACTGTAGCAAAGCTTGTCCTAAGGTTTTCATATTGTATGATTAATGATTGTCGCATGACAAGTTTGCTTTTTTATTCCTTTTGTTCCTTGCAAGAACCGCTGACATGAGATCATTTCTGAGCCATGACCGGCGTGAGGTGCTTTAACGTAGTGCTTTTTTTAAGCTCAATCCTGTATTAAAAACGTCGTTTTAATAGACAAACTTTTTTCCGGGATTCACAAGCTTTCAATTTTGCATAATGAAATAGTCGCCGGTATTTTGTTCCATTTTTTAAATTTTAGTATTAATCGTAGTTTGGACATTCAACCTCTATCAGGATTAAAATAGTGACGTCTACCAGCCTTGCTTAAAATCGATACATTCCACACACATTTATGATATAAAAAGTTAGAGTTACGATACATATGTCATTAATAATAGAATACAAGATTATATATCGTTGGCATACAGTTATGACATGATATATTATTAAGTACAATAGTAGGAAAGTAATGAAAAATAAAACAATTTTATATAACCAGTAATTGACGAGCACATTAGGTTTATTATGTAAATATTTACAATCTTCCTTATGAATATTTTCAGCAATACATAAAAACCAGACATCCATGAATTCCTGTAAGCTGTAGCTTTTTTTGTATTCGTTAATCATCTAATGGAATATATTAATAATGTGTATATAAACAACGATTGAAAACTAAAAGCATATTGTCTCGAAGGAGCTTTTTAATATCAATAATAACCTTAGAAGCATACTTTCAAGTGAGGTATATTTTAAATATCGTGGGTGAACTGCGGATAAGTATAGAGCTAAAAATGTTAGTTTTAAGATTATTTTCTTGGTTATAAACTTTTTTACGTCTATGAAATGTCATGAAATTTTAAATTTCAAATCATAAAATGCTTTTTTGGTTACAAAATTTCGATATGTGTCACCGCAAAATTCCGTAATTTTTCTTTTTAAAACAGTGTATGACGGATACAATCATGCATATTTTTGCCTATTTATGATCTCTTTAATGAATTAACAATAAGTATATCCAGTCAAAAACATAGCACACTTTTATTGGAAATAAAAAAATGGCTCCGTATCTACTATCAAAGATTTTACGTCATCATCATTTTCGATTTTTTATTTATTTTCTCTATGAATTTATTATTGGATTTGAAAGTAATTAGAATCAACTCAAGCCACACATACAATATATCATTTTGAAAAGTAATGAAATACAAGAACCTCTTACCACGCCTAGTATCACATCAAATGGAATGAAATCTTATCTGTTATATCCATAAAAAATATATTTTATGAGATTTTTTCTCCTAAAAAATGATTCACATTAAAAATAATATTAACAAGGGCTGGTTTCGTTTATTAGTATCATCGCTAGCCTATTCCATACATATCATTATATATTTTAACAGCAAATAATTAGAAAGTATACAAAACAAAATTTTAAGTTATTATACAAGTTTAAATAAAAGCTAATTAAATAAAATTTACAATATCGACTTAGACTAGATGGAACTGCATTGATAATTTGATTTTTTGAAACTATGCATATTTTCGTATGTTTTGTCATAGCGGTCGGCAGGAACGGCTCTTTGTATATACGTTTGCGGCTCTTCGGACATATACTCCAATTTCAATTAATCTCAAGTAGCCTTATAACTTATGAATTTATGACATTAAACTACCGAACAAACTTCGAATTGTACAACATACTCTCTACCACTCTTTAGCCCGTCCGCACTAGACTACACATATATTAACACCGAAAAATTCCTAAGTTTACTGGGTAAAAATATTTTTCAACAGTTTATTATATATGTGTACCCGGTATCAGTTAATGGTGCTCGTGAAGAGAGAAACCGATCATGACCATTATATCAAAAAATGTGGAAAGCGTTTCATTAATTTAACAAAATAAAATGCTATACTACCAAGAAGTGGCTGTTAGTACCTATAAAGTAATTATGTTTTCAATTAAATAACTATTTCCACGCACGCCCATATTTGGTATTCATAATTTGATTGCAAAATCAATTCATTTTACTCATTTTAATTTACACGTTCTATAGGTTCGTAGTTATGAGATTTAATTATTCTTGGATAGATTCATTTGCAGTTTATTGTTTCATTAAACGAGCATTTATTTAATCGAGAACAGAAGCCATTGCTTAAAATGCAACAAATAAATTTTCAGCTTGAAATATTTGCTTTTATTTAGCTTGGAAAACTGTTTTTAATTTGCGGAGAAGCTTTTTGGAATCCAGTTCATTCCTTGATTACGGTGCATTTCTAGTTATTTATTTATGGCACGCTTAACTTTAAATTGTAATACGTACTTGAAATTATTTCCGCTGTAAAGCACACAATAAAAAAACTATTTGCTAACAGTGGAATAGTCAAGTGGACTAAGATGTAAAGTATAATGATTACAAAGATTTTAAGCTATCTAACATATAATACTTTGGTATACATGCAGAGAACGGATTGGGTATAGTTAACCTAAGCAAAAGCACAAAAACCTAGTTAACTGAAAAATCACTAAAAGGGTCGTACTTAACATGCATCCAATGTATCACGACCTTCCTTAGCAACACTATTAAAAGAATACATTATACGTACAAGTAAACCATAAAATATGCTAACAAATTTGAATTGTTAAACTTTGTACGATTCCACATGTTTTTTCAAAACGATCAGGGTTTTGGGCGGAAACCGAAATAATTATAAACAAAAATGAGACTTCTACCAAGTAAAATTTTAGGTTATTCCTTGTGTAAACATTCATACTTTGATTAACGCGATGAATAGTTTCCTCGAAAGACATAAATACATTTCTATTTTTTTTTCACCGTTTTAAATATTAAAATCAATGCAAAATCAATCCGACGAGAAATAACACCACTAACACCAATTTACAATGTCTTAAATGGCGACATGTCAAATCAATATATATGTATATCACTTTTAAGATTTTAACTGTCATTTCTCGATGGAAAGACATGATATTTCAAATAATAAAAACATATTTTTTAGTAATTATTTCCACAATATATTTTTTGATAAGGACCGGTTTCGCAGATCGCGAGCATTAGGTCTATTTATACGGTTTTTATGTTCACGTATTTCGGTATAATACTGAGACGAAGACATTCTCTATCATACCAAATATTTTGAGATGTAAAAGACTGTTTTAATTTGTGATTTTTAAATAAGACAGTAAGTTTAGCCGTACCCACTTCATTAATCACTTTTAATGATTGATGAGCGAAACCGGTCCTGATCAAAAATATATTGTGGAAATACGTACTAAAATGTGTTTATATTATTTAATTTATATATATATAAATTCTCATCACTGGCGATTAAGAAATGATCCAGGCACTCTGATAATATAAAAATAAAAAATAAATTGAATTCAATTATTTTTTATCTGATTTTCAATAAGACACAACTCTTCCGTAAAATTGTTAATAAATTTAAAAAGCTTAATTTTTAATATAAAATAAGCGCTGCATTACAAAAGCGACGAGCTTTTATTTTTTGTACCGACAATATTATGTTGCCTTTGTTATAAGCCATAAATAAGCAACTTTGCTTATATTACAAAATAGCCACCGTGAATTTGCAACAAGTGTTGTTTTAATACAGAAAACTAATTCAACATTTTACTCGTTTCATTCGCGTTCAATAAAATGAGAAAATCTATTACTAATAATGAAATTTATAAGCTTTCAATACAAACATATTATATAAGTCAGGCAAGATAACTTATAAAAGCTCACGGAATCGAGTGCAAATACCGACTTCAAAAATAAATTTGAAGATTTCTGATCGAAAGCATCGATTAACATGGTGTTTTAAATACATTCCAACCATGTAATCGTACAAAAAGAGCATAGCAGGAGTGATTAGTTCACCACTGTTCCCGTCTTATCAGTATATTTCTAGCCCTACTCTCACAAAAAAGGGTTTAAAGATCTAACATAATGATTGAATTGGTAGTTACTTGATAGTACTCGATTATAATGTCTGCCATGTTATTAATGTCATTAATATTTTTTTATGTTTGTCAATCTTTTTTTTAATTTTACCCTCGAGAAATGTTAAACGATCAAATCCCCAGATGTCTTGAAGCTTTTTCTACGGAGTCGTGTAGTAGTTTTATTCTATCTTCTGCTGGCTACGATATGCTTCTATTTACATCAGTTAGATATTCTGTAAATGAAGGGAGTGGTTTTGTGGGAGTTTGGGGAGTTGATAGCTATTTCAGCTTACGTTTTTATCAGACGAAAGCCGAAATATACTTCTGAAAATCTAATAGTTTACAACGTGCTTAATATTTTTTTTGCTTCAATCGCGTTATAAAAATAAGTAGCTAATACGTACAGTTACTAGAATTATACAATGATAAAATGAAATAAAAATTATGCTCTTACTTTGAAGTAACATATTCCCGGAATAAAACATATGAATCCTTCACAATGCAAAGGATTAAGGGACCTATGTATTTGTTTATTTATGTTGTCCCGAAAGTTTACTGAATAATCTTTCTCATTTAAATACAACATAAAATATGTTGAACGCGCAACAGTATCTTTTGTGGGTTTCTTTTTATCGATACTTGTAACAGCAAAATATTCTCTGGAATGTAATATACAAATAAAATCGTTTAGTGTCGAACGGTTCTATATAGTGCTTTCGTTATTTACAATATTATGCTTTGTGTTTTATAACGATATTCAAAATACTTAATTTAACTTTAACATCGAGTATTTTTTACTGTTTTTTCAGTACATTTAGTTTTTACAGTTTATTGAAAACTCAAATTATAAAATAAACCTTTTTGCCGTTATAGTAAAAATATGTTTTACGATATTGATGCCAGTGTATAGTTCTGTACCGATTTTATAAAATGAGGAATAAAATCATTCATTATTATCATAAATGCGTTATGGAAAGTGCCCGTGAAACAGCAGCACGTAGTGTGTGAAGGTGAGTCAGCCAAAGTATACTTATAATTTATGAAAATGACTGAAGGTGCTTGATGGAGTTTCAATTTGAATTGCATCTTCAGGCACTCCATCATACAGATGCAACAGAACTGAACTTATTGGTATATAGACGATGCTAACTGTTTATGGTACGTCAGTTCTGTTGCATCCGTGTGTTGGAATGCCTGAAGATGCTGAAAGGCGAAACCCGGGTCGTTAGTGACAAAACATGTGGAATCATACAAAGTTTTAACAAATCAAATTTTAAAAGTATACTTATTTTTAATGCTAAATATAAATCACGCGAATAACCCATGTAATTAAGTAATTTAAATTATTTTACAGTGGCAGTTGTTTGTATTCATTTTTGTTCATGATAAGTTATTTCCCGTTATACTAGGAAAAATTCAAATGGACAGAGTTTTCAGTAATAACGCTAATGTATTTGACAGAAAATCTTTGATTAATCAAAGACAGGAGGGTAAGACATTTCAAAGGCTGCTCTGTTCTATGGATTTGAAAAATGCATGCAAAAATTCCAGTAAAAATTACGACAAAAACTCAGAGACTTCTACTGGATACGAAAGCTCAAAGCAACGATAAATGCTTTAGCTTTGAAATAAGAAAGATATGGGACAATGCAGTATAACATTCAAGATTATCAAACGCTTCAATCGACTGAGTACTGTCACAGTTGATACAGCTACTAAATCACCACAGAATGAGACTGCTGTTTATATTTTTCACAAAATGAAGCTTTATTTGGCAATTGAAGCCTGTAGATTCATTTACATCTAATTTTGAAGATATATATTGCAAAATTTCGATGTTACAAAACAGATGATGTGAAATCTTTAAACGAAAAAATATGATATATACTATTCGTATTATGATATTCATTGTTATTTCATACGATTTTTTATTATTACGCAATATAAATCATTGGCAAATTTTGTATACTTAATAACATTTTTTTTTGTGAGATTATTTAATAATACTATTTTTTTCGAAGTGTTAATAACGTAATAAATGCGATGTTTTCGACTATTACTTACAGACTGCAAATGTACCTACAAGCATAAATTAAACTTAGTATTATTACGACATTTAAATGATCGATCAGCTTTTACTGCATGCGTTAGTCAAAATGAAAACTTACATATATAGGTTATCATGTTTCATATTGAATAACGTCCATTGTATAATAAAATTAATTCATGTATATTTAAAGTACATTTCATAAAATAATGTTAAAATACTGTTTCAAAACATTAAAAAATAAAAAAAACATTGCACAACCAAGCATCAATTTGAATGAACAAGTCAACCCCTTCAATTCTTACTTATTTTATTGTATCAAAAAGATTTTTTCATCCGACTAACAATAACATTAATTTTTTTCTCATGGCAATATCTCATAATAATCCAACTATAACTCGCCAATTTTTAAATCTATAGATATCGCAACGTCATAATTCAATTTTAATTGTCATTAATTTTTTATAACCACATTTTACTTAAAGTTAATAATATGGTGGTGACATTAATTTTTTTCAGATTGCAACAATATTTTTGTCAAACCGGTACAATGAATTAAAATTAATTTGGGTCGATTTAATTCAAAAATGTTCGAATTGTAAAGAGTTTGAATGATTAAAAAAAACGTGTTATTAAAATAATTAAATAGAAGTCGTAGTCAAAATACCAAAGAATCAATCGTCATATAATCTTTAAAGATTTCATAGAAAAAATTTATAAATTAACTAAAGTGATTTATTTTTGGGGGATAATAGAATCTTAAAATTATTAAGTATAGTCGAACGATATACTCATAAAAGGATCGAGAAAAAAATGTCTCACCACACAAATGTCAAATAACAAAAAATTTCTATTACCAATTTTTTTAGCTCTGTGCACCCTGTTAGTATGCCAGGGTGGTAGCATTCGCGAACGAACTATCAAACGTCAAACGTCAGCGACGTCTTTTCGGAAAAGTTTTCAAGACGTTGCTTGCGCAATGATCTTAAAATCCAGTGATAAACTTAAAGTTCTGTACCAGTTGCAGTGCCCGAATTTTCATCCGCAGTGAAAACCGTACTACATTTTTCAAACACGTAATTAATTGAATTTAAATATACAAAACCAAAAAAAGTACACTTAAAAATTCTCAATGTTAGTTTAAACTGTCATGGCGTTCGAGACGCATATTTTCATATATATTATGTAGCATTTTGTTTTTTATTTCCATTTTAAACCATAAAACATCTTCTATTGAAATAAAATGTTTACTGCTGTGCTTGCATAGCGAGGCGTCGATAAATTAGTTTTCGTGTAGAAAAACTTCAAAGTTCGAATAACTCGACAGGCTTATTACTTTCAGCGAGTAAACAAATATCTGTGAAACGAATGCGCATATTTGCTTGGGCATATGGCTATTTCAGAACTTTATATATACTTTCAGAGTCGCTTTCTCAACAGATGGATGAAACCAAAACAATCTGTGAGAGAAAAAATCGTGGAACTAAAAGATCCGCTACCTCCACTTAAACAATATATGTTTTATTTTTTATTGTTCCAAATTCATTTGCACATTTAGTTTTTGACGCTGAGAGAGGATAGAAAATTCTTATGATCTTGAAAGGATTTAACAATGCATCATAATAAATAATTAAAAACGTACCATATTTTATCGTGATTATAATCAAGATGTTACTAGTAATTCTCGGAGGAAAGAGATTATATTTATTTTTAAATATACATTTTTTCGCGACTATTATCATCTGAAAATGTATTCAATGAAATAGCATAATTCGACATTTATAATCATCAATTCTTATAACAAAAAATATTTTGCAATACATTAGTTTTCTTGACAGCTATGTCGCTGAAAGTATTCTTGATTTTTTGCTTTTTGAAATAACGTATTATAATGCATTATTTATTTTTGGAAGTCTTTTTAAACTAATTTATGTTATATTATAATTTATCGACTGAAGGTGCTTATACTTAAAATATTTTTCTGTTTAAATATATGAACAACTGGTTAAAAGAAATTTAGCAAAATATTTTTCTTGCAATATCCGTGATAAAATTTCTGAAGATGTCGAAAAGTGAAATCCGGGTCGTGAGTGACGAAATATGTGGAACAGTACAAAGATTCAAAAAAAGTTTAATATTTTTCTATAATTTATGATATCGACTAAAAGTGTTCGATGAAATTTCAATATCTAACTTGATTTGTAAAATCGTACAAAGTTTCAACAGTTAAAATAAATACTTTTCTTTTGAAATGCTTTTAAATAACATTCGATCAATGTTCAAATAATAGCCAAAATACTTTGTGAAATCGTAAAAGAGTAATTTATATATTGTATTGGATTGTGGATATTTTTCAAAAGCTCTTTATACCATTTCCAGTTAGTGAGACAAGTGTCGCATTTCCTGTTTATTCTATCCTGCAAACAAATAGATTCGACGGAAGGGATGAAAGGATTTCTTTACACACTGTCAGGGTAAACATTTTCATCATTTCAGTGGTGTGAATTCTATTCCATATGAATACAAACGCTTTAGGGATTTTTCTCTTTACTCAGCAAATTATATTGATATGCCTGCTCATTTTAAAACATTTGTATTTAGACTTTAAAATTGTTTTCTACCACCTTTCAAACTACCCAACTTTAAAATAAAATACCTAATCACTTTCAAACTAATTTACAAAGGGAAATTAAAAATTTCAAAGCCTGAGTTATACAAAAAACCACAAACTTTCCAAGAATTGTTTGACAGACAGGCCTCATTTTAAAATGTATCTAATGTATGAAATTTCAGTCAATTAATCAAAGCACTATTTCTTTTATTATATAACAATCAAATTTAAAGTTTACATATTTATTACCACGTTAAAACTGATGTGAATCTTATCAAGGAAGACCGTAGCATAACTTCTCATCTAATGATTGCAATATCGAAACTGACAATAACCTTATCTCGATATTTCATCTTTATACCAACATCAGGTACAGAGTACAGGCAAATTCAAAAGACAAAAAAGTGATATATTTGTTCTTATATATGTTTGTATATGTCCTGACTAACTATACTTATTATCAGGTATATTGAAGTATAATATAGTAAAGTCAAGATTTCTTAAATACAATAAATCAAACCCTACATCCTCCGAGTAACATTTTAGTTCTATTTTTTATATTGTTTCTGACTCAAAAAAATACAAGAAATCCTTTAAAAATTTCTTCATTATATGATGTCTTCTATTGTTTTGTATTGATACTTTTTCATCAGTAATTTACAAGGTTAACTTTGGTCAACCGCACGACTGAAAACCCACTAGAAAAAGTACAATTTTGTTGGGTTTTTTTCCTTTTTTCATATCTACATTAAAATAAAAATCAACCAACCAATCCAGCTAATAGCTAAATTTTACTGTATTTTCATTATGTCTTCTTGTTCAAAGAGATATTTTTCAAAATTTTCTGATCGAAAAAGAAATCTGTATCTTTCATTTTTCATGACTTCGCTTCCAACTCCACAGCTCTTAAAGTCTCTTTTCCATACCTCTACAACAGAAAAATAATTAGTCCAATTATGGCCAGCCAAAATAGCTAAGTACATTCATATAAATCTTTTGCCTGGTTCAATACTTTGTAATTTTATCCAAAAAGTAGGCAAATAATTCAACTAGATATTGACCAAAATAAAAACACAAATTGTGATTATTATACACCTTTTCGTATTACAAATATATATTTCATTTCATTATACATATTTTTAAGAACAGTTTGGAATCGAAACGTTTAAAAAGATAAAAAGATCGCTTGTGTTATTGTTGCATAATGTCTTTCTACAACTAAATAGGCCATTCTCAGTTAAATAATTTGGCAGTGTGCATTTTTTTAATGTTATTTAGTTTGTCATTAAATTAAAACACAGTCGTAAGTGCTTGGCACACCACCAAATTGTGTTTTAAATTAATTGAACAACGATATGAAGTACACACCAGTTTCGTAAATTTATTATTCATGATAAATCCTGCATTAATTAAACAACAGGCATATTTTGCTATATTTTTGTAGTAAAATATATATTTCTATGACACGGTGAAAAAATAGCAATGTACTTTAGTTCTACATTTTTTTTTTATAAGTTATAGTTGATAGCTAATTCGGCTCACCCATCGTCAGAACTATAGATGGCGTGAGCCGAAAAAGCTATCAACCATATTTTATAAAAAAAAATTAGAACTAAAATACATTCCTATTTTTTCATCGTGTTATAATGGAGTTCTACAAAATGAATGTCTGTGATGTGAAATGTATTTTCATCAAAAGGTTACAGTAAAAATGGAATTTTGAGTTCTATAAAAAGAGCTTAGTGCCGTTAGAAGTTAATTTAGCACAAAAATCGTAAAAACTCCGTGTTTTCTGAAAACAAAAAAAGAGTTTTGAATTTCATAACAGTAAAAAATATTTTTTTTTTATAATCTTGCGCCTGTCGTTATTTTCAAAACACGCTAGTACATAGCTACCAATTCTCGCATATTTGCTCCTCAGACACTCCCATCAATCATTTTAAAATTACTAACGATATTGCGTATCATAATACAGTAGAAAACAGACAAATAAATTAGTTAACATTTTATAAATTATCAATGTCAATTATTAGTATATAAATATACGTGTCACTTTCCGTTGGCATAATATATGATGTTTGCTTTGTATATTATGTTTGTGTGTACAATATGATATGAATATTTCCCTAAGCAGTTAATCATTAGAGATTACTTCTTTTTATCTGTATACCGATCAGTCATTTGTTATGATCACGCTATAATCTCATTTCTAAAGTGAAAATGTATTGATTTTCTCCATTTTGTTGTTCATTAATATTCTCAGCTTAAATATGTAAATCCCACCACGCCTCTCTAAAAATACACAACGTGCAGCCTACATCTCAATCACTATTTTACTGTTTTAAGGTAGGTATACGTTATAACATAGCAAAGGGTCGATCGATATACGTATAAATCGAGTCTCGTAGTACAATAAAAGTCTTTATGAAATGCTTGTGAAAATAACACGAGTCATAAATATGTAAATGTAAAATTTGAATTGTTACACTATCGTACGATTCCACATGTTTTGTCACTAACGGTCCGGGTTTCGCCTTTCGGCGTCTTCAGGCATTCTATCACACAGACGCAATGCTCTTTCAAGAATGACTCATTGGCAAGATCGTTAATGAAAATAATCACAGGCAATTGAGTTAATTATTATTGGGTTGATATTGTTAAATTTGTTTGAGCTGTAATTTACTGCTTGCCTATGGGTAAGTGTTGTCCTGTAATTAATAACATTAATATATCATATATACGATACCAACTGTTTATTTTACGTCAGTTCTTTTGCATCCGTGGAATAGAATGCCTGAAGATGACGAAAGGCGAAACCCGGGTCGTTATTGACAAAATATGTGGAATCGTACAAAATTGTAACAATTCAAATTTGATATTGAAATTCCATCAAGCATCTTCAGTCGATATCATAAATTATGTAAATGCAAAAATTTCTAATCGGTTTATTTTACACATTATATGAATTATTGACACTAACACATCTGCTTAATTTTTATTTTGTTTATTAATTAGCTGTAGAAATGCTTTTGTCGAGTAGTTGTTAATTGTTCATAAAATTGTGAAATATATTACGTTTTCAAATGTGTATTTATAACTGATACATTTCATTAAATTCGTAGCGGAAAAATATTTAAAAAAAAACCTAGCATTTTTATTTTTATTTTTTTTATCCTGGTGATTTTTTTCTGCGAAATTGCAAACGATTTAAAATAATTTAAATAACAATTTTATATACCAACCTTTTTGAGCCTATAAAAACATGTCGCGTGCCACATGCCATGGAAATAAAAAATGCATTGAATGTTTATATAATTTCAGATTTTTAATGTAAACAAACATTAATACATCGAAAAAAATTATTGAGTTCTTAATAATGACAAAATAAAAAACGAGACTAAGTCAAACAAAATTAAAACCTTAAAAACTTCATTATTAGTGAGATTTTTGTTGTTGGATGCTATTGTAGTTGTCAAATGTTTTATATCGGAATCATAGTTGGTAGCTTTTAAAATGATACAATTAAGTACTATTTTTGTCTGTTAGCCTAATTCTTATGTCTGACTTAACAAAGTTCCTTGAAGAAAATAATTATTCACAGGAATAAGTTAGTAAAAAGTTTTTGTTATAATGCTCATTGCAATTTTTTAAGACACGAAAAAAATCGATACATACAAAATCGTCTTGGGTGCCATAGGTTTGCTCTCTGACCAAGGATATTGTGAAAAATCGTTTATTATCAGTCGGCAAAAACGCGGAGTTTAAAATGCTATAAATGTTACAATTTTGTACGATTCCACATATTTTGCCACTAACGACCCGGATTTCGCCTTTCGACATCTTCAGGCATTCTATCACACGGATGCAACAGAACTGACGGGTCGTTAGTGACAAAACATGTGGAATCGTACAAAATTGTAACAATTCAAATTTGGTATTGAAATTCCATCAAGCACGTTCATTCGATACTATAAATTAAGTTTCTATATTTTTATTAAGAACCTCATGAATATGAATCATAAATTTAACGATGAAAACATTTTATACGTATTCTGTGGAAAAATCTTAATAGCTAACAAAGTTACTATTATTCCAATTCTTGTATATATAACAATTGTTTCTGACGACTTTTGATGAAATCTGACTTCATACCTTATATTTCTTTTAGTATTTTATTCTACGATGTAAAATGAGAAATGATAAAGCTTTCAAAAGTGCGGAAAATTCTCACAAGATAAATAATTTGCATGCGCATGACATTTCTAAGATATCTTGAGTATGAAAAGCTGTGTTTGTTTTTTAATTCGAAACATTGACATGTCTCAAATTTCTTGAACAAAGTTTGTTTACTTTATATTATCACTATCAAGGAACATCAATATATTTTGCTGAAACCTTAATCGCGCACTAGGAAGTAAAAGTTTCATATTATTCTTTGTATTGTAACTGTGAAGAAGCTATCAAAGCTGTTTTCAAAGTTATAAGCAAAGTTTTTAGTTATTTTTGGTAGCTTATATTTGAGTTGTATCACCTATTGTATAAGATTTTTTTTACGTTCTGATTGGAAACTTAACGGTATTTTTGGAACTGTTAGAGTTATTAAACCTTTAAATAAAATTCATCGTGAAAATATGAACGCCAGTCAGATCTCAAATGTGATATTTTTATAACGAAAATTACTTTTACATTAGTGGGAACCAAGAATAATAAACTTTATTCGTGATAAATTTGATATTACGTTAATCTAATGATTGTTTTTGTTTGTTTTTGATAAAAAAATAGATATTTCCTCAAAACAATCTTTTTTTATTTTTTTTTATAATAAATAATTTATAATAAATATACACAATTTGTCTTTAATTACATTCAAATAAGATGGCTATGTTAATCTTTGTCAAAATTGCGAAACCTTCGTTTTGGAAGGTTGCATTAAATTTTATTTATCTTACTTATCTTAAATGACACGTATTTCGCTAGGTTGAAAATCAATTATAGTTTAATATTGTGTTTTCAGTTATATTGTTAACACAATAAGTTTAATGTTGATTCATATACACTATTAAATAAATCAAATTTTTATTTATTGACTGTCACTTCTTGTTGAAAGGACTTAAAACATATAGTACAAAATTCGTTTAAAAGGACGCACATTTGATGAAAAAGGTTTCGGGTTCCTTACACCGAATCTATTTCTATGCTCTTGGTATTCTGCTTCTCCTAGTCTTAAACAGTTCTCTAATATCACTTCAAAAATAAATACTAACGAAAAGGTAAAATATAAAAAAAAGCCTTTGAGAAATGCAAAGTAATCTGGCTATGAAATCTCCACGTAACAAAAGAAACTCGCAATAGAAGCGTGCATAACATAATATTTAAAATGGAAATTTCTCAGATCTAGCATGTATGTGTATAAAATTAACATCCCTTGTATGAAAATAGGTTTAAAAAAGAAAAGACGAGAGGAATTGCATAACTTCTCTTTGATATTGAATAAAATTTTAAACATTATTTAAAAATACCTTCCAACAAAATATGTCTATTTCAAGTGCAGGTGATCATAACTTTTATTGAATGCAGAAAATAGCACTTTTAAAAATACGTCTTATAAACAATGCTAAGATGTCCATTAATAAAAAGATTATTCTCTTCAGAATTTATAAAAATGTAATTTGTGATTATAATAAATTTAAAATCATCGTATTAAAATAGTAAATGACACAAAACTGATTATTTTAGATGTTAAACCAAAATATGATGTAAAAGACATTTGTTAACAAGGTGAAAAAAAATAGCATCAACTATCACAAAGGATTCTTCACGAACAAACTAAGATATGTCGATCACCATTGCTGAACCCTCTGCGGGGTGCTTCTTTGTTTCTGATATAGACCATTTCCATGCCACATGTAAACTTATTGATATAGCCGCCTTTTTAGTTTCATTTACAATTCTGAGTTTTATTGCGAGCAAGAAACAAGCTAGATCGTTAAAACAGGAGAGAAGATGTATTGTGTACCTTTTCTACGCAGCTATATATAAGTAAGCAAATGTTCGTTTAAGCATAGTTCTGACGATGGCGTCAGCCGAAATGGCTATCAACTATATTTAAAAAATATATTTTGTATAGCTAAAATTCATTGCAATTTTCCACCGTGTTATAATGGAGTTCTACCAAGTGAATGCCAATTTAATCAATAAAAGACTTTTGTTGTTCAGCTATAAATCGTCAAGTCTATTGCGGTTGTTGGAAAAAGGGCACATTTAAAAAAAACTAATTTGATGAATTCATATATTTTTAATAGATTATGTTTTACGTAATTTTATGAAATTATTGATATGTAATAAAAATAAAATGAGTAAGGTGAAAATGTGCTGCTTCTATTCTAAGCTTTTTTATATTAATGTTGACTAAAATATTGATAGTAAGATAATGCCTTTAATAATCCTTTAATTAACAATTATTTTTTTGCATTATATTAGTAGATAATAGATAAGTTTCGAAATAACAATAAATGACTAAATTTATACATGGTCGCTCTTATTGTAGTACAAAAATTTTAAGTTCGTTTTTGGTTATACCTCAGTAATTGTGAAAAGGATAGCTCCAAATCTGAGAAATGATAAAACTATTTTAATATTATATATATAATGTTGGCGAACAAAAACACAATTTGTTCTAACATGTCATTCACGATCATAAAGAATTTAATTCCAGAAATTCACGGAGCTAGAAAAATACTTATTTTAAGAATAAAGCTTCAGCTATTTTTCCAAATCAAAACAACTGACAGCTTTTCACTGCTCTGAAAATTATGCACATCCAAAGCAATTTTCCACTTTTATTGTTCTGAGTAAATATATACTTTAATTCAAAAAAGGGTTAAACGTGAGCAGAGATAAAAGGAAAACGCTGACGAGAGGGAGGGACTAGGGAAAAGGCGTCGAGAGTTTTTGGTTTTGTTTTAATTACTATGGGCTTAAAGAGCTTCAAATATTCGTCCTTGGAGCATCCATTCGAAGCCATTAAAATAAGCTTACTTAAGATTAAAGTGGCTTATTTAAAGACGACTTTGATTAGTTTTTTGTTTAAGTTTAATTTCGGACCATCGGTCTTTGCTATCATCTTACGTATTTTTGACTTTCACAAAAAGAATATTTAATTTACGAGAAAAAACAAAGCGTTTCATTTTATTGTCAACTAATTTTACAATTTTTAAAGGCCTGGCATTCTTTTTCGCGAAATAACAACTAAGGAAAAAGCTCCAGAATTATAAAAATACTAATTGTTATAAGCGCTTTTGTAGTTTTTTCAAGGAATTCATTTTGTGTTTCATCAGCGAATTTTCAATGAGAAAATGTATTTCAAGTATATCTAAATAATAAGATTTCTTATCTTTTTTTAGAAACCATTGTTTTATTTTTTCAAAGTAATAATAAAAAACACTTTTATTTCTTACTATTTTGATAAAATATTTGTCATGAGGACCGATTTCGCTCATTGCAAGCTCCAATGCTCGCAATCAATGATGCTGGTCTTGAATATGAATATATTTCGAAATAATACAAGAAAAAGTTTTTGTTATTTAGAATATAATGTCTTTCTACGAATAAATGACAGGTTAACAATATAAGTTTTCAAAAAATCAAATATTAAGGCTTAACATTAACGATTCGTATATGACTACAATAGTAGCGATATTCTTTAAAACCATTTAATTTTGAAATCTCTAGGAACTTATATCTTAACGATATTAATGATGCATACATTAAAAATGCCTCTATATCTTAAAGAGCACTTTTTTAGTTATAAAAGTCAAAATGAAACTCGCTAAACAACTCAAAACGGTAGCATAAATCTTTGAACTATTTCCTTAGATATTTTGCAAAATTCTGTAAGTAAAATTACATCTTACGGAGGATAATAAAGTATTTGTAAGAATGTCGCAGAACGCTTTGGAATTTGCTCTGGGCAAAACTATGCTATGCCAAAGGAGGTTGCCAAAAGATATTGTTGTTTATATTTGAGCAGTTGTGGTAGTAAGTTAAAAAGATTTATGTTCTACTAAGTATTACGTTACCACAGTGATGAAATGTTATCGTTCTTTCAGAATATGAACAATAGGCAAATTTAATAAGCCTTAAGTTTATTATTGGAAATCTTATAATCAGTTTTTACAGCCGTTTAGGTTTTCATTCCACTCGTTTGCGTTATGCATGGTTTGAATCTCCAAATGTACACATTTTACTGAAAAGTATTAATAGATTTAATAACTCTCAAGCGAATAAAACACAATATTAAAAAATAGCGTAGACAACACAAATTTGAGTTGTTCATATTTTCAACGATTCCACATGTTTTGCAATTAACGGCCCTGGTTTCGCCTTTCGGCATTCTTGTTAGTAATAGTTTACATCGATTCCATACTAGAGACATCAATTAAAATTTTAAAAAAAAAACAAACTCTAATTCCACGATCCAAATATAATTCTTAAATTATTTATGATGTCGCCTGAAGATGTTTGATGGATTTTGATATTACATTTGAATTGTTCAAACTTTGTACTTTGTTCCAGTACAAAGTTCCCGTATAAATTCCACGACCCCGAATTTAGTTAATGATGTCAAATTTTTTATATAATTTTTTTTTTTTTTAATTGAAATATAGCCTGATTTTTTCTGATAACCTCCATAAGTTTAACTAACACCAGCTCTATTGATTTAATTTATAATATATTCGATTTTGGAATATCTTTTACATAATTAATCAGTAAACGATATACGACACATCCGCATCCATATTTGTAGCATTTATCAAAATAAAAATTACTTTCCCATAAGTAAAGATTTTTTCGCATGTGCTTTCATTTGATATATTCTATGTAACCACTGTGCAATAAATGTACCGTTAAATCATTATATTATAATATAAATACGTATGATCATTATATTATGAAATAATAAATCAGAAAACGAGTTTCTTGGAGTCGTGGTTCTTTGACTTTGTTCGTTTCTTCTTTCCTGTTGCCGACCGTGCAATATCACTTTCTCCAAGTTTCGCAGCATTCTTTACCGAAATGCTGTTACGCTCCACTGAGGTATTAAAGTCCTTTGGTAACGGGGCGAATAACGATTTCAATGTCATTTCATTTTGAAATGTATACTTGTAACATAAAATTATTGTTAAGAATACTTTCATTTCTTCTGGAAAAACTACCGAACCAAAAAAACATTTCTAAAGCAAAAATATATAACACGGTGAAAAAATAGCAATGTATTTTAGTTCTACAAAATTATTTTTAACAAATATAGTTGATAGCTATTTCGGCTCACGCCATCGTTCTGACGAATAAAACTTAAAAATAATTTTGTAGAACTAAAATACATTGCTATTTTTTCACCGTGTTATAATGGAGTTCTACCAAGTGAATGCCAATTCAATCAACAAAAAAATATATTTATATAGAATTTGAATTGTTACTATTTTGCACGATTCCACATGTTTTGTCACTAACGACCCGGGTTTCGCCTTCCGGAATCTTCAGGTAAAACAAGGGATAGGTGTATTTAAGTTCTATACAATTTATAAGGTATATAGTTGGTGGCTATTTGTGCTAATATACCAAATACCTAATAAATTTTGTAATGATAAAATTCACTGCTATTTTTTCATCGTGTTACAATACGTAATATTTATCATATTGGCGCTACTCCAGTTAAGGAACCGTTTCATCCATTCTTTGCAATATTCAAGGAAGTGAATAATTATCGCGCAAGAATAACACAAGATACTTCTGCTATTTCACAGTTGCTTTCCTTCCAAATTCTACCTCGATATACATTTTTGTTTTATTTGACATAAAATTGAAATTAATAACCCAAAGATCTAGGTCGTTTTAAAATTTGAAAATACATTTATATATTCAATCAAAATTCACAGCCATAAAGACAACCATATTTTTTGAAAACTATATATTGCTTAACATCATTGAGTGATTAATTTGCTATACAAATTTACAATACAGACAGTTATCATAGATTAACGTGTACATGTATTATATAAAAGTCTCATTTCTTACCATTTATTATTAAAAATACCTTGTTTCTATAAAAATATATATTTACCAACATATTAATATATACAACATAATGTATTGAATACATGATGTTATGAAACAGAATATTTCTCTCGCATTAATTGTGTTATATATGAGTAAATAAAGCATCAGTGAAATAAACATATTCTTTCTCTTACATATTTTCTGATTCTTAGAAAAGTTATTCATAGTTTTTCTTACTTTAACAAAACGTGTTTTTCTTTTTTTGTTTTCATGTCTAAGGGTCGAGACATCTTTACAATATTCAAACATTTTACCGCGCTATGTGTTCACAATCGTTCAATTAACTCAAATTATGAGTACTTATATACCCATAGTATTGACAATTTTTTTTAAAATTTTTATCCATTTATTAGATTTCTACGGATACCGTTAAACTTGTAGCCATCGGCGTTTATATCATCCGAGCTTTTTGCGTGACGTTAAAACAGTCATCAACAAAAATTAATTCATAATTCTTTCGGACTAGACATAATCCTTACTCACTTTCTACGCTATTTTTCTATAGAATAAAAACAAATTCAAACAAAAAATCGTCTTACATTTTTACAATATTGAGATAAATAGTGATAAGTCTACAAAATATCATCTAAGTAATACTTTTCATTATATATTTTGATTTTTTGTTGAAATAATGTGTTTCCTATCATTTTTCAATATTATTCAGAGATTCACTGGTTTTTTAAATAAAACAATTTATTATCATTATTATAAATAAATAAATAACTGAAAAATGTATTGAAATAGAATATTTTTCATAAAAATTATCTTTTTTTTTGTTTTGTGGAAAACTCGATGTAAACACAATGCCACATTACGCAAACAACGACATGTGCCTGAATATGTTTGAATTAAATTGGAAGAGAATAAATAACACAGCAATAATAAACAATGACTATATTTAATTTTGACTCTAATATATTATATAAAATATCATCGGTTAACACAAATATTTGAAAGACGTTGAAAATTAAACTAAAAAATATCAAAAAGCACAGTGGTTGTCTACCATCACAAAGTTATCAGCCACTTTTTTAACAGTAGTAAGCTATTAATATTTTTGTTGGATAAATTACACGACAAAGAGTGTTGTATAAAATAACCAACTTGTTAAATTTTACAGAATAATTTAAAGAACACTCTTCTTAACTTTACCGTCAAGATAACTTCAGAAACTAAAGTGACAGTATGTGGAATGACAGAATCAATGCCGTCACAAATACAGCACGTTGGTATACTCAAATAACCACAACTTACGATTTTAATTTCCTATATATTCTATTTTACTATTGAATAACAAGTTATTGGCTACATCAATAATTTAAAATTAGTAATACATTGTGAATAAACTTCACCGTAGATAATTTCTTCTCTGATGTGAGCTATTCATACTTGATACATTTTCGAAAAGAAAATGTTAATATACTCAAAATATTATATGTGTACAAGTAATTTACATTTCAAACAAAAACAAAACTCGGACTGGTACTTGCAAGCTTGCCTTTTATACAAAACTTTCTTGGCTGCTTCGAACGCGAAGGAAACTTCTTATTGCGATCGAGTAAACTGGGACGCCATTTACTAATTCGTCTTTTTCGATGCTTGCAAGACAAATCAATGCCAACAATGATGCATTACTGAAACTTCTTTTACGTTATATAAAAAAAGTTATTAAATATGACACTATATTATTTAAGAATATTTTAGAAACACGTGCAACATTTGTTATGTAATTCTTACATAATATCTTTACAACTAAGTTTGTCACAAAACATCTGGAGAAATTGAAAAATCATATCACCGGGAACTTGAAATTAACGAAACGTGTGTGATTTTTAAGCCCCATGAAAAACTTTTAGACTAACGTTTTAATTATGTATTTTAGAAACCTTGTTATTTTACTGAAATATTTCACACAACGGTGTTGAATAAAAAAAAATTTCATATCAATTTCGAAAATAGTAAAAGTGTAATAATTAGGGAAAATATTAGGTGGATATGGGAAAAGAATACACTACCCTCTACGAAACAAACTGAAATGATACCACTGACTAAATGTCGAGTAAAGAAAAATTACCTTTCATTATAATCCTTTTCTGATTGTACAGCTAGCTAACTTCTATAATAATTTATTTTTTTAATAGACATCCTTTAATATCAAAAGTATTTCCGTTTTATTTCCTATATTTAATAAATGCATCTATAGAGCTTGATAGTGCATTAATTTATTAGTTGGTTCATATAAATTCAGATCTAGCACCATAACCGACGAATGTTGTTCTTTTTGTATGATAACTAAATTTATTGCATAGATTTTTCGTTCATAAATTTGCTTTCGACGTGTAGACTTGGTTATTTCGTTACTTATAGTATTTAATTAAATCAAATACATCAAAATCGTAACATTGTTGTTTTGTTGAGTTACCACTATATCTTTAAACCAGCAATCGAATTGGAGATGTCGTCGTGATCAAAATGATAAGATCCGTCTCCAAAAAATTACTTATTTTATTATTATCTATTTCTTTCCATATATTCAGTAATGAGAAATTTTAATAAATTACACAAACAATGTACCGATATCTTGACAATTTTGATTAGTTACTTCAAGGCATACTGTAAATTCACATCTTGTACATACAATATTTCGTATTTTTCTCGACACAAAAACTTTCAGCAAAACATTGTGCATAAATTGATGAATATAAGTATCCGGAAGCCTTTCGATAAGCTGTAAGTGTTGGTGACGTTTCCAACCCATTTTTCATTTTTTCTACCATTATTTCTTAATAAACATCTGCGGTGTTATTGGCAGATGTTTCTTTCAGCTTTGTTAGAATGGATGCTTTTAATGTTTAATATTTTATTGATCAACAGATGTTCTAATGTTATCCAATAAATCAATGGGATAAAATTAGAATATTGGTTTTTACAATCATATACAACATAACAACCTTGACAAATTGTTTTTTAATGTGTTAGCTATCACTTATTTCTATCTGAGCATTAACATCTGATCAGTTGATAATGATTGCGATGAGTGAATCCGGTCCTGATCATAACATTTATTGTGTATGTAACATATAAAAAAATGTTTTGACGAAAATAATGCAGGCATCAATGTCTCCCAAAAGAAGACATTGATTTTTTATAAAATGAACAGTTAATTTAACACAATTTTAGTAATATTTCCAAAAAAAATATCAAGTCATTTTTTTTAGTTCTCGTTCAGAATATTAACTTATATAATACAGATTAAAAACAAGCCCTCCAAATAAAAATTGAAAAACTGATCCAGATCTCTGAAATGCACATAAATGTAGAAATAGTACTAATCATTATGTTTATTACTTTCACAAAACAAAAAATTTTATTTAACACAAGTCAGACATTCAATATTCAATACATAAAATATGTCTTTTTTGGCTAAAGATAAGCTGACCCTCATTTGAACACGCTGATCTAATTGAATTAATAAACGCAAATCAATAAGAAAAAATGAAACACACATATTTGAATGTAAAATATATTGTATGGTATGTTTTATTATTATATTATTTAAATGATTTTTATGAAAACAAGTTTCACTTCAAATAAAATTTAAAAACGTTGAAAAGGAAAATCTGAGCCAAAAGTATTATAAAACCGTACGTATGAAACGATTTCAATTTAAACTTTGCTATATTAATATTGTTACACACATTAAATATGTAGTCCGTGTACGCCGTAGATCTGTAGCGTCGTAGACTGTAATGTCTACGAAATACAATGTGCGAAGAGGAAGCTAAGGTAGTACAGCATTCCTTCGTGACTCAACACGAGACATTACATTACTGGACACAACCGTGAAGTGAGAACTATTTGCAGTTAGTTGATTGCTATGAAATGAGATCGTGCGTGATGGGTGATGCCTTCACAATAGCATTACCAATTACTACCCGATGTCCCATGCAAATACCCCTTGCGTGTTTGCAATTATTTGTTTCGTAGAAGGTAATCGCTTTTAAGCGACGTGCGAAGTAATCAGTAATAAAAGTAACTACTGTTGATGGTCAAATAAATATTAAAGAAAGGTTATACCTCCCAACTGGAGAACGTATTTTATAGACTTTTTCGGTTCACAACCATTCCAAGTTATTGAAATGTATTAGAGTGTTTTAAATAATGTAATAATCAGTTTAAACTCATTCAAAATAAAATTAAAGTACCCAAAATTAAATTTATTTATTGTTTATTACACATTTAAGTATATATATTTACTTGCTTAAAATTCGTATGTACATAATATATAATATCGACTGAAAGTTCTTGATAGAATTTCAGTCAGTTCTGTTGTATCTGTGCGATCTGTGACTGAAAATACCGAAAGGCGAAACCCGGGTCGTTAGCGACAAAGCACGTGGAATCGTACAAAGTTTCAAGGATTCAAATTTAATTTAGAATAAAAATATTTTATTCATCACTTTAAACACGGCAAATCCAGTCCTTATCATTAAATACATTTCGGGAATAGTACAAAAAAATGTTTTATATTATCTCAAATTGAATGTATATAAAAATATATCAAAAACAGCCACAAAATAATTTCATTATACATAGTAGAGCAGAAAATCTAATGAACGCATGGAAATTGATATGCTTCAAATATTTCAATTTGAAAAAAGTTAAAAATTTGGACAATTGCTTTTTTGTATGTAATGAATTTTTTTTAATGTTAAAATATTATAGAAAGTTTCAAAAGCTTTCTGAAGGTATTCTAATATCAAATTGATAAATTATTCAATAAAACATGTTAAATGAAGTTTTAAATAAGAAATTTTACTACAAGCTGAAAATGATGCGTTATTTAAGCTATGCCAATCCAAACTGAATATGTTTCTTGTTAATTTGTAGGCTTTTGGGGGTAGTATGTATGTATGTATGGCGCTGACAAGTGAATATCTACCCTGCGGCAGAGGAAGGTTTTCATGACGCGAGATTGAGGTATCACCCCCTTTCGTCAACACTAGTTTATCAAAGGATTCCTTATCTTGTATCACAAGGGTTGTCAGAATGTTCAAGAAGCTTTGAAATCACTTATTGACTTATACAAAAGCCATCAAGTTTAACATCATCAAATCTTACAACTTTGGTATTTTATACGCTTCGTGAATCGAATCAATTCCTTTTCAGGTGGTGTCAATATTAAATAGAACCTTAGGCAACATTTACACAAACAATAAAATGTTACATTAAAAAAAAGCACTATTCACATTTTCAAATTGTTCAAATGGCACAGCCGAATATATAAATAATAGCCTAACAAAATAACATTAAAAGTACAGTTAAATATAAAAAAAAACAAATATAAAATACATCCCATAAAAGATTCAATCAATCAAAAGAAAAAATGAAGCGTAATTACGATTGTTTTATCAAAATATCCGAAAACTGCAATAAATTTAAATATTGTTTTGTTTGATATATGTAAGTAATGCTTAGAATTTTTTTAACTTTTAAATATTTCAATTTAGATAGAAAGTATCCATAAAATATTAAATTTGAATCGTTTAAGCGATGTCAACCGTTAATTAACAGTCATTTTTAGTGAATTTGTATATTAGAATGCAAGAAGAAACTGAAAGGCGAAACCGGAGATGAGAATGATAAAATATGTAGAATTGTACAGAAGTCGAACGATTCAAACTTAAATTTGAATTTTTGAAACTTTCGAAACTCCGTGTGATATAATGCATGAGAATGCAGAAAGGCGAAATCTGGGTGGTTAGTATCAAAACATGTGGAATCGTGAAGAATGTCAACAATTCGAATGTGATATTGAAATTCCATCAATCACGTTCAGTCGATATGATTAGTTAGATTCTATTTTGACTTCAGAAATTTTTGAAGCATTATTTTAAATATATAAACGATATATCGATGCATTTTTTCAAACAAAATGTGTTTAAAAAAATCTAAATAATTGTGAACTGCAAGATACTAGTGCTCATTAACAAATGTCATTTAAACTTTTACTTGGACAATGTAGCTTAACTTTCTCTTCAAATAAGCTTATTTTAACGAGAATGAACTTTTATTTAGTTGTATTTGGTCTTTCACAGAAGTGGTATTAAAATATGTATACATGTTAATTTTTGCTAAGCCATGTGATCATATCATCTATTACAGTTTGAATTGAAGCCTCCTTGTCGAGATATTCTGATTTTTTTACGAAAAATGCTTATATATGCTTGTAATATGCTTGTAATATGCTTGTAAAAATGCCACAACCTATATTTATTTAAAAGAGTACAATAACTAGGATATGATCAGAACAATACTAATGGTTGGTTAATCGATCTCGGTACACCTGGTTTGAAAGATCGGATGGGTGACAGAGAATTCAGACATCATGACCGACATAAAACCTACGTGCTTAAATCCATTAATCGATTGAAAAAAATCATTAATCTGAATGTCTGTAGTAGGGTTGTAGCTCATGAAATCCACAGTCCCGAAATGTTTCCGAATTACGACACTCGAAGATATCTCAGTACAGATTTGAAAATGTAAATTAATTTCTTATCATTTGGCCGTCAGATTTATTCCACTTGTACTCCAAATTATAAATTATCATTAATAGAACATAGCTTTTAATTATTCCAAAACAGATATTTTGAATTACTGAATTTTATCCAGCTAAAGTTTAACAGTTTCTGTTGCTATCGTTCTAAGAATGAGATTTACTCAAGTAAAGCAGTGTTGAAAAGATTTTTTATTAAATATATTGCATATATTAGTGCAGTCGTTGACAAGCCAAATGCATTGGCTAGCCACAAAGCAGGTAATTCAAAGTATTGAACATTCGAAATTAATAAACCTATTGTATTTAATATAAAAAAAAAATTAGCTATATACACCCCATACATAAAATTACATCATTTATACATGAAAACATCCCGTAAGGTTCAATTTAGGAATCTTACATCTCAATATTTGGCTTGTAGTTTAAAGTTTTTTTATTGCCATTTTCTAAGCGACCCACAAAAAAGTTTTATAAGCTGTATTGGTATAGACGAGGCTACTGGCTTTATATTTAATTTTAATGATAATTCTTAAATTCTATTGATTGAATTGGCATTCACTTGGCAGAACTCCATTATAACACGGTGGAGAAATCAATAGACATCAACTATCACAAAGGATTCTTAACGAAGAAACTAATATATTGTCTTCTCCATCAATTGACCCTCTCTGCGGCGGGGGGGGGGGCTCTGATTTGCTTCCGTAATAGACAATTTCAGTGCCACATGTAAACTTATTGTCACAGCCACCTTTTTAGTTTCATTTACATTTTTTGAAAAAAATAGTTTTATTGAGAGCAAGAAACAGGCGAAGTCGTTAAAACAGGAGAGAAGATGTATTGTGTACCTTTTCTACACAGCTATATATAGATAAGCAAATGTTCGTTTAAGCATAGTTCTGACGATGGCATGAGCTGAAATAGCTATCAACTATATTTAAAAAAATAATTTTGTAAGACTAAAATACACATAAGCTATTTTTTTCACCGTGTTATAATTCTTTAAGTGCCATAACAGAAATTGTTAATAACTAAAATAACCGTTGGTTGTAATTTTAAAAAATTTACTAAAGACCAATCGCTAAGACTGAGATAAATTCGATACGCGTAGATAATTTCATATATTGACATGACGTGCAATTGACTTATATTAGATGAACAAAATACCGTCATTAAGAAGGCAAAAAACCACACCCACTGAGTTATATAAAATCGTAAAAAGATACAAAAAACTAGATATGATGATATAGATGTCAATAAATTAGTTGCGGAAGCAATTTATCTTGTCCCGGAAATCACCACCGATATGATAAATAATTGGCAACCCTGCAATTATGTTATTTATAATATCAAACAAAATTTAGGAGTGATGCTTAAGAAATTATTTTGTGGTTATTTGAGAGTTTCTCAATGCCTTGATTGAAATGTGGGCATATTTATTATTCAAAACATTTTGGCGGCGTGGTTTGTTTTCATGTATCAGTCTGAATAACGTATAATTAAATATTTGAAACGGTGGATTAAACTATATCTTTTTATGACTCTAAATTGAAATTGTTAAAGTTTTTTACATTTGTTATAAGTAATTTTAGGCAATGAAAATATTCATAAGCCGTAACCGTCATGCTAATTTCATAGACAATATTGAAGTAGTGGCATTGTCATTTTACAAGAACTATTTTACTACCACAATACTTCGATGTGAGCGTGAAAAATCATGGAAAATCAGTAAAATTGCAGAATTTTTCTGTACACAACATTTCTTAACTTGTATTGAATATTGAAATCGTTTGACAGTTTCCTTTTTCAAAATGCAAATTTAACAACTGATGTTTTTTGTTTTTTACGCATGCGCAGTGTCACAGTATAAATAAAAATTTTAGTATAAATCCCCCCTCGCCATCTGATGTCGATCTCCACCCAGACAAAAGTACGGCGGTAAATTTCAACCGGAGAAATAACCGCCATTGTCTTAAAATTCAGAAGATAAAACTGCTTGGTACCGAGATCGAGTGGGACAAGTCGGTCAAATACTTGGGACTCACGCTCGACCATAAGCTGAACTTCAAAAAGCATACCGATGCAAAAATACGCCAGGTCTCCCAAATCACGGGTCGGTTATACCCGATGATAAGCAAAAGGAGCACACTTGCCTTAAAAAGCAAACTGCTCCTTTACACCGCGATATCCAGACCGAGCATGACCTACGCGTGCCCAATATGGGGATACGTAGGAAAAGTTCGCACGGATAAATTGCAAATTGCGCAAAACAAGATATTGCGTACAATCGTGGACGCCCCGTGGTACGTCCGCGGTTCTACATTACACCGCGATCTTAAGATAGAGTCAATTCATGACCACGTCCAGCGACTGTCGACAAAGTTCTACAGCGACTGTGAAAATCACACGAATCCAACGATCAAATCATGCATAGAAGCGTTCGACATTGACGCCCCTTCCGATTACACAAGACCTCGTCATGTCTTAAAACTGAAACCTCCCTAGATCCTCTCCCTCCCACAACACAGACCATCACCCTCTCCCATACTCACCTGTCTGGTGTCCGTCTACGGTTCCGGGCAGCAGGAAGAGAAAGCAGTACCCCCTGGACAACAATTCGCCACCGAGACCGTCATTTTTCATTGTTTTTTTTTTTTTTGGATTGTATAGAATCACTGTATATTTTATGTATTTTGGTTTATATAGAATCAATGTTTTGTACCTGGTGCTGCAAGTGACACGCAACCTGCGAGTCACTTGCCCTAAAAGAGATCGAAAAAGCGTCACGCAAAAAACCTAGCGTGACGCTTTTAAGAAAATAAGAGGATCCACCAAAAAAATTACTAAACACAAAACACCAGCGACGAAAGGGAAAGAAGGGCGTTATACTCGCCCTTATTCCCCATTGTAGTGTAATACGATACTAGACTAGATGTCGATCATTCTCAATCTAATCTCTGATCAGGAAGGTAAAGTTTCTCTAAGGCTAATTTTTTTTTCTACTTCATTTTTCTTTTTTATGACTAAAATATTTATGATTTATACAGATATATATAATATTAAGGTAATCCACTGGTTATAATGGACTTATAACTACAACTGCACCTTCTTAACCACTAGAAAAAACTTTCACCTTTTCCAGTCACTTTAAATTTAAATTTGTTTAATTATTTGAGTGAGCATTAATTACTCATTGATGGAACTAGCAATTACGTGGCAGAACCCATTATAACACTGTGAAAAAATATTTTTTTTTGAATTGTTACAATTTTGTACGATTCCACATGTTTTGTCACTAACGACCTGGGTTTCGCCCTTCGGCATCTTCAGGTATTGCATCACACGGATGCAACAGAACTGACGTAAAATAAACAGTAAGCATCGTATATATATTATATTACAGTTATTAATTACAGGAAAACACTTACCAATTGAAATTCCATCAAGCACCTTCAGTCGATATCATAAATTATATCAATGTATTTTAGTTATACAAATTAATAGACTTAACAAATTAAAACCTAAAAAGACAGTTGATAGATATTTCGGCTCACACCATCATCATAACTATGTTTTTTTCCTAGCATGATATAACCAAGATTGTTAAAACAGAAGAGATTATGTATTGCGTACCTTGTCTACACAGCTATATATAGATAAGCAAACGTACGATTGAACATAGTTCTGAGGATGAAGTAAGCCGAAATAGCTATCAACTATATCTTATTTTAAAAAAATGTAAAACTAAAATACATTGCTATTTTTTCACCGTGTTCACTCAATCTTTTTTTCTTCAATCGCCTTAAAAATATCTGGCGTATTGGCTATTTTAAGTAGCGTTTCGAAATATGCAATTCGTAAATTTTCTCTATAGTTCTTTGGCTAATTTTAATATCAATATAATCCTGATATTAATTAAAATTGAAGAAGTCCCAATCGACGAAATTTCATAAGAACGTCAATTATTACTAATATTTTAAGCGGTCTCCACTGCAATACTATCATAACCCTAATTGAATCGACGTCAGTTAATATCATTAATCTATATTGTACAGTTGACTACAGTGTGTTAAGAAATCTTTGTCGATTCCTCAGCTGCTTGATTGGACAAACAAATAGTCAGTGGTACAGCATAATGCACTTACCTGCTAGTTGGTCGGTGCTCCATCAATATAATTGCTTCCAGAAGCACTTTGTTTCAGTGTCGCACTATATCTTAAAAGATATCAAATATTATTACATAAGACTGATGCATTATAATACAGTAAATATATCGACAAATTATTTCAACTGGTTGAAGTCTTTTTACGTAAAATAAATGCTAATTTATGATATCGATTGAAGCTTCTTGGTAAAAATTCATTATCAAATTTTTACAATTCCAGGTGTTTTAATACAAAATCTTAAATTTTATTTAAAAGGAAGTTTTTCTATATGGAAACTTCTGTGTAAATTTTGATTGAAAATAAAACGTAGTTCTGTGTTAATATCAATCATTTTTTAAATACAATAAAGTTGGATATGGGTTAATGAACATAATCTGTTAACTATAAAACTATTGTTATATATTGTTATACATCGATCAGTTTTACAGACAGAATATGCGGACCAGAAAGATTGTTTTAGTTCGTTTTTCGAATATGTGTTCATTGTCCGAACACAACAATCTTTCGAGATAGTGTTTGTTTTCCGATTTATTCACAGTCCAAACTGTGATGACCCAATGTATGTTGATTGTTCATTCATGGTTATTATATGGTTTTCTTATAATAGTTTTAGTTATCACCGAGTTCTTATGTTTATCTTTATTAATTAATGCAATTAAAACTCTGATAACGTCTATAACCTGTTTCTTTGGTTGTTGAATATTTTCAACAAATTCATGTATTTGTGGTCTAGGGAATTGATGCAGGTGAAAAGAAGAAGATTTCATTGAAAAAAATATTGAACTATATTTGAAATTTAATATCACAACATTGTTACCAATATAATTTGTATTCAAATACTAAAAATCTACACGAAATCGTTTGATATTAATATACATTTCATTGATCTTAATCTTTGAAATCTCTTCTTACACATTCTATGCACAGAATGAGACGTAGAGAGAGTTATTAACTAGTTCTTTTCTAGTTACATCGTTATATGCTGACCCTTTTCAAGTCTGGTTGAGCGACTTCAATATTATTCCTTGAATATTTTGGTCTGACTAAGCAGTAGAGCTTTCGGTTGATTTATTGATTTTTAGGCGCCAGCATGGATGTATCTGATGTCTAAAATTATCTACAACCTAAATCTATAACATATAAAGAGCGGTTAGCTACCAGCTACCTTTATCCCTCTATTGTCTAAATTTTAGGTGGACATGATAAAACAACATATGTATACAATTTGATTACTGAGTTAATACACATATTCTACATGATTATAACAACTCTATTTATTGCGGAAAGTATAAAACAATAATAATTTAAGATAGAGTGTGATAATAATTATTGCGAAATGAGAAAAGGCGTTCATAGAATGATAGTTATCAATAATTTTGAAGCAGCTATATGTAAAGACAAAATAAATACACAAAAAACAAAAATAAATTTACAAAATTGATTAGTTAGTACGATTTAACTTAAAGGACACATTATAAAAGGTCATTTAATAATACAAAAAAATATCCTCAATTTTTAAACTAAATTTTCAATGAATTACACTATTATAAGAAATACCTTAATCTTAATTCTCGTGAGCATTAAGAGCTTAATAAATATAATACATTAAAAAACTTCGCAATAGTTTAAATCAATATTAATTCATCACCCTTACTAAGCACTTTACATTTACAAGTTTCGTTCAACAAAATCATTCGTTTTCAAAAAAAAACCATTAATTTGTATACTCCTAAATTTTAGAAACTGAATGCGTAATTCATGAATAGTAAACAAAAGTTCTAATTTTTGATTCATAGAATAAACATTAAAAATACCATGTTTATAAATACACATATACCTTAGTTAAATTATGCTTAAAGCTTGTTTTACAACGACGTGAAACAAAAATAGCTATCAATAACGACATTTATTTCTTGTGGAAGAAAATACTCGTTTTTTATCATATTTTATTTAGTTTAATTAATGAAAGACATTAACTTGCTTTACAAACTCACATAATATAATATAGTCGATTTCATCGCCAACTTTCAATAGAGTGCGACTCAGACAGGAGAATTAAATATAAATTTTAATGTAAAAATATTATATTTCTGTACTCTAATGGTTATGATTTGCGGTAATTCGTACGCCACTGCCTTCGATGCCATTAGCGACCACTGCAACGCTACACACCGCGCGCCACTGGATCTAGTGTGACGGTGCTGGGTCTCATTTAAATTGGGTCACCGACATATCAAGAATACACGGAATAATGCACTTTATATGTAAAATATTTAAAATATATATTATAGCCGAGAAAGGATATCAATGGAATGAAATTTAAAAAGTATTAGAAAATACGTGTAATGTTTCGACCAATTGGCAATTTGAATTGACAAGGCCAAACACTTTTTATTGAGCGTTCAACTAGTCGAATTCAATTGTTGATTATCATATTGCATATAACGTCACTACTTAATTTTTATAATAAACTTTATATTGGAGAATTATCCAGGATAATTCAACTTTATCAAATGTATCTATTTTCATATGTTTTTCACGCTCATATTATTTTTCAAAATGACATTTCCCAGTACACAATATTTTTCAAAATCAAAATTCATAACAATTATAAAAAAATATGACATTTTTTATTTGGCGATATTTAGAATATTATATATTGACAACATAATTATAAAATTCAATGTTTGTTACTGTTTCGAAAAAAAGAATATACTATAGTTAAAGGCCCATTAGCAGTATTAAGCGTTAATAAAATTTATCACAGGTGTTATTTTATAAAATAAATAGTATCGAAAGTTATTTCAGCAATTTTTACGATCTTAGATTGAGGATCTGTGTTTTTTCTTTGTAAATATCTCCTCTTGTATAAAACCGATGCAAACTGTTTATTGTGTGTCATTTTTGTTGCACCGATATAATAGAATAACTGAAACCCGCGGCGTAAGTGACATATGGAATCGCAATAAATTTGACTTATTGATTTCACTGGAATATAAATTTATTAATATATCAATGCTGGGTTTTGAATCTAAGGATGTTGTATTTAAGGAAAATGAAAACTCAAGAGTTTTGACTACTTGGTTACGGTGCACCTATTTCCACAACTTGTTGTTGAATACAATCTAAATAAAAAACCTTTCGAGATATAATATACAATACTGTTTTTTTTTTCATATTGTCTACAACATTTTCCAGCTACATTCATTTACCAGAACGATAATTATAATTTATTATTTTTCTTTATTTTTGTTACCGATATTAAAAAAATGTTTTTAATGATGTGTATTCGTATGGTATTATTCTTAATTATAACCCACTGTGTATGTGAACGTAGCAATTTTTCTTAATTACGCCACAAAAGTGTCAAAGTCAACTCAGTGTATAATAAAATACATTTTCTTTTCCACCTTTTTTCGGAAAAATGTATAAATGCAATGCCAAACGACAAGAGCTTCAAAAAGATTTTTCATTTCTTAAATACCTTTTCGAAAAGCACAACCATTATCATTCTCGTCTATTATGTATTCAGAAATTCTTTTCGGGTTTCTTTGCTCGGCCAGTCCAAAACAATAAAACTGAATCGACAATAAAACACAGAAAAAAGGAAAACAAAAGGAACAATGAATCCATTCAACTCAACAAAAACAATAGTTTTTTAAGTATCAAAATGGGTCTGATATTATTTTTATTGTGGAAATAATGGGTTCTGCGAAATGGATGCCGACAACGTATTTTCTAAAGTAATTTCTTTTAAATAGCGTCTTGGAAAAATTTCATCCACTCGGTCAATGTATATTTTATACCAGATAATTTACAAAGGCGTTTAACTCTATATCAATAACAAACCTTGATCCAAAATAGGCTTTTCAATTTTATTTTATTTTTCATTTACCGATTCACGATGAAGCTCAAAAAATATAACTTTAAATTTGAACTGCTGAAACTTTGATGCCGAATAGCAAAACCCGAGTTAGTGACAAAAGATGTTGTCATAACAAACAAATAAAAGTCTTTCGCCGCTCCTCAGACCACTGCGAGGGGCTAAAGCGTTTCGGTAATAAAACATCTCCGGGGTTAATCTTATTTTAAGTGCCGACCGTTTGTCTATTTTAAATTTCAATTTAGTTCATTTACTGCTGGCATGATATAAGCTAGGTTGTTAAAATATAAGAGAAGATATATTACGTACCTTATATACACAGCTATTATAGATAAGCAAATGTACAATTAAACATAGTTCTGACGATGGTGAGCCGAAATAGCTATCAACTATATCTCATATATATAAAAAATTTGTAGAACTAAAATACATTGCTATTTTTTTACCGTGTCATAATGAAGTTCTTCCAAGTAAATGCCAATTCAATTAATAAGATGTGAAATCGTATAAAGACTTAACGATTAAAATTTGATAATGAAATTCAATATTTAAAATATACATTCGATATTATTTTATTTTTATAATTCACAAACTTTAACTGAAGCTTTCATCAATTTTATTACTTTCGAAATATGTGCGATTTATATTATTATATTTGATCACATATCCTTCTGCCTCAACTTTTTTATTATTTGGCCATATTCACTCCCAATACAGAGCATATGGCGCCCCCATTTTCCCTGTCGACCGCAAATTGCTTTGTTCCTTCTCATGACATATCAAAATCGTAGTCATTCCACCGAGGATTTTCTCTCCTTATCGGAAAAAGAGTTTTTAGGCACTGGGCACTCGGCTTTCGGCTTTTGGGTGTTTGAGAACACTCACTGGCATTAATTATCGTTTACGAAGACTATAACACGGTGAAAAAATAGAAATTTTTTTGAGTTATGCAAAAAATAGAAGATATATAGTTGATAGTTTTTTTGGCTTACGCCCTCGTCAGAAATATCTGAAATATAGGTAGTAACTTTGAAGTGTTAACTGTCACTTCTTGATGGAAAGGCAAAAGAACGTTCTATTGCATCCGTGTGATAGAATGCCTGAAGATGCCGAAAGGCGAAACCCGGATCGTTAGTGACAAACATGTGAAATTGTACAAAGTTGTAGCAATTCAAATTTGATATTGAATTTCCATCAAGCATCTTCAGTCGATATCATAAATTATAATATGTGTTATATATATTTTTTGTAGGACTAAAATACTTTGCTATTTTGTAAAGTCAATTCAATCAATAAGAATCCTAAAGCATTTTAAAAAAATAAGATAAATGGCTTATTTTATATAGACTTTATTAAAACAATCTTTAAATATTTCTATACACACTTCTTTAGCCTATATTTCTTAAACACAAAAATAATGCAAATTTTTACTGAGTTATTTTTGTGCAATAAACTAAGAGCTAGACAATTGTTAGTTAACATAAAAATTTACTGCAATTCAATGATAAAAAAAAGTTCCATTAACATTGAAAACAACTTCAAAGTATTAATACCTATAATCAAATTATTTGAAAAAAGGTGAGCGCTTTGCCAGCGGCAACCGTTGAGCCCCTGCAAATAATAAATTCATTTTATAAACGTTTTTATTAACAACCAGACCTCACTCTATTCACTTTGCAAAGCAGACTGAAAACTGAATTGTAGGTGCGAAATTGAGTTAAGCTTTAAACTGGCGCTGGAAAATTACGAAACGGGACTTGCACCGCAGTTGAGAATAGTCGGTGACAGAGATGAACCAGTAATTGTGCGCCCTATTTGAGGACGGATTAACATCATCATTATTAATTTGTATAAATACCCAATAATTATTACCAAGACTCATATCATCAGACAATAGTGTAAACCGTTCACGATTGAATACAGGTTATTGAAAACATTTTTACGCGATCATTACATATAATTTATTGATTGAATTGGCATTTACAACTATATCTTATAAAAATAAAATAAATGTAGAACTGTCATAAAATTCATTGCTATTTTTTCACAGTGTCTTAAAAACACGTTCTAATTTCCGTTTTATCTCACCAATACCAATTAGATAACGTCATACATCTAAAAGATATTTATAATAATCAAAAAATAATGCAAATCTCAAAGAGCTTACAATCTTATCAGTTGATTGTAGAACTTCGCCACTGTTAGTCCTTTCATCACTGAGGCGAATAGCACCTAGGTGCCAAACTGTGTTCGGTTTGTAGAGCTCTCTAGAATCACGTAGTCTAACTTCTGTCTTGTAATATCGTGTAGAGGCGTGTAGTGTATACTTGTCTCAATGTACTACACGCGTAGAAGGCTTTGACGGCATTTCAAAAGCACGAACGTATGTGATACGATATACTGTAACGAGTGAAAGTGAATAAATATTACATCGTTATAAAGCTTAATTATTAAGCTAAAATAGTAATCCGTATTCGAGATATTAATATACATACACTTATAACAAAAATATTCATATTGATGAATATCTTAGTAATCTTATGGGTTTCCGATTGCGATGCGATTCCGAATACTTTTCGATTAGACGCTTTTGAAGAATATTTCAATGAATAATTTGTCGGACTCATTGGTTGATTTTTTAGTCAATTTCGGAGTCGTGTTTTTTTTACCCCACAGCCCTAGTTATATATAATGTCAAAATAGATTTTTTTACACATTTGTATGAAAAACTTACGGAATTAATAATATCATAATTATAATGAAATGATTGAAAAATAAGTCAGTTGAGATTAAGTATTGGAAAAGAGAGAAAACGACAAATTACAAACATTTGAAATTGATATACAACAATTTATTTTATCGATGGAGGGTGGTGCTTGGTGGAATTTTAAAAACAAATTTGAATTCTCGAAAGCTTGTACGATTCCTCATATTTTGTCACTTATGACCCTGACAATGACATTCTGAAAGAACCTCTTATGGAAGGTAATTGCATATTTTATTACATAAACGAACTCATTCATTGATTACATTTATTCCCACGAAACTAAAAAAAAACAGAAAATACTTTTATCAAATTAAAGAATTTATTATAACAATATAAAATTGGAATGTTAGAACAGAAGACAAGCTGTGGTGTGTACATTTTCTACGCCACTATATTTAGATAAGTAAACGTACGCTTAACCTGTTAACCGGGTATGACGAGATATTTCGTCATATTCGGATTTTATTTTTCCCTTCTTTTGTTGACAAAAGTTCTGCACATGTCGAATTTTGAAACGTTTCATCAAGTGTTAACCATGGAACTGACGACGTATTTCGTCAGTGCTATGTTTACAATGTGCATGACGAAATAATCCGTAATCCTATAGATTTAATTACCAGTTGCGCATACGCACTTTTAAGATACGCAAAACTAAATTACCCGGTTAAGAGGTTAAACATAGTCCTGATAGGGCATAAGCCGAAATAGCTATCAACATAATATCTAAAATAAATTTTGTAGATCTAAAATACATCGTTATTTTTTCTCCGTATTAAATATCAGGCGAAATGTAAGAGTGGAAACAAACACATTACATGATAAACATCCTGATTTTTGGGTCTATAAGTTTAGTCCGACCTTCGACTAAGCCAAGCCTAAATGTTGTAGCTTACCGCAATAAGATAAAAAAAAATATATATGATAAGAAAACATTTGAAATCAATTAATTATCACGAAATAAAGTCGTTTCTTTAAATATATAAAATAAGTAATGCAATTCATAAAAGTATTTTTAATTTACACCTCAGAATCATTGGCAACTTTTCTTTAATGAAAGAAATATACAAAGCTTAAAAATTCGTTGCAAATTCTAGTAGCAATCAGGAAAGCAAAGCACTTGACTATCCGAACGAAAACATTTAATGGCTTTCATTCAATGTGTAACATCATAGCGAACTTTAACTGCCTGTACTATCAAATAAAATATTGCATTCTACACAAACTAAAATAGTTAAAAATAATTATTTTGTACGGTCAATGCGCTTGTTAAAATTGTACGCACCGATCGTCGATAGAAACATTTTTTTCTCCTATAAATTTCTTTACATTCATAGTAATATAACAAGCACGCCAATTATGTAACCAAATGATTAATTGTGTAGTTATATAATATAATATATCATGCATTATCTCTTCAAAAATTTTTAAAAATAGGTTATAGATTTGTTATGTCTTTTCAGGTTATCTTCTTCAAAACATAAAACGTTTTTAATTAATACATACAACCTATGAAAGTATATAAAACAGTAAGTTTCATTCATGTATTTTTAAAATTTTATTCTGACCGCGCTCAAACATAAATAAAAAGAACGCAATATTCAGTTTTTTTTATTAAATAATCATACATATTTTAATTTGAAGTATTGTATAATGCCTTTCCACCAAGAAGCGACAGTTGGCCCATTAAAAGTGAGCAATGCCTAGTACTGTTTCAACAATTTTATATCATCAAAAAAAAAACGGATATCGCCAATCAAGAGTATTATGAAACAATATAATTTAAAAAAGGCTAATATTCCAAAACCTCAGGATCAATTATCAAATAAACAGTACAAGAAAAAAGGAAATACTTAAATAAAGTAAAATAACACGGTGAAAAAATAACAATGTATTTTTGTTCTACAAAGTTTTTAAGGTATTTGATACGTGATATGCTATTTCGGCTTACACTCTCATCAGAGCTTTTAGTTGAGATAGCTATTAACTATACTCCTTAAAAATTGTGTATAATTAAAATACATTGCTATTTTTCTATCGTGCTATAAAGGAATTCTACCAATCCAATCGATATATGAAATAAAATAGGTATCAATTAAAATCTTAAGATCTTCTTCAAATTAAATTATATCAGTATATAATAAGTTGAGAAATAGAAAGAGATACTTATAAAAATTAATAATGAAATGTAAGACAGATAATAAACAGCCAGTTGTCAAAAAATAGGAGAGGGAAAAGATATTGAAATAACACGGTGAAAAAATAGCAATGTATTTTAGTTCTACATTTTTTTTATATAATATATAGTTGATAGCTATTTCGCTCACGCCATCGGCAGAACTATATATATTGAAATAAATTTACTCAACCCATTGGCAGCTAAGCCGCATAGAGTATTTTTCAAAATCGGATATTGCGAAAATTAATTCAGCTATTCTGTAAATATGCTTAATAAACAAATATAAAAATATTTTTACGTAAAAGTTATCTTGTACTCTAAATGTGTACAAGATAATAAAGTTTATGAATTCGCCGTCTCAACTGCCGACAAGTTAGCATTCAGTGAATCAAAAACAACACGAAACGGTTTTGAATACGTGGAAAACATTTCTAAATAACATTCCACGAAAAAATATATCTACATTCTAAAAATTATCAAAACGAACTTTGTTATCCGTACGAATGTAAAAGTATAACTAGATTGCTCAGAGAAGCTGACTATGCGGAAGTACCCTCACGTTAGTCCGGGTTCCCGGAAGGGCTGATTTGTGAAAACCCTAGATTTTGAAATGCCAAAATAAAACATTTTTTTTACGTTTCGATTTGTAAAATATTTAGTTTTTTTTTTCCCAAAATTCTAAATACCGATCGAGTAGGTTTATTAATTGTTACCACTAGACGTGACAATATAATTTTTACATCGTAGTCTAATTCATTTTGAATGTATAGCTCTATATGTACCTTAGAGGATAAACCTCGGAAGTCACATTTTGACTTTTGTTCAGGAAAGCCATTTTAGTGCGGCATGGATGTTTATGAACTTTTTTAAATTACAATAGTAATTAGAGTATGTAAGCGGTATCTTTCATAAATTAATTCATTCTTTACTACAGTAAAGGTAAAAATACCGATTTATTTTTACTGAATTAATAAATGAACTTTCACGTATCATACTCACACACTTACTGTATGATTGCAATACGAAATTCTGACTATATATTTATAATATACTGAAGAAAGGTATTATCTTTCGTATTGATCGTTCTGCAACATTTACGTTGAAGTCGAAACAGCTATCAATTACAAATCTTTTATTTTATCTTATCTTTTGTAGTATTAAAATATATCGAACTAAAATAATTGTATTTTTTTAAACCCATTTTTGGTGTTCATTTAACATATTCAACTGACGCAATGATTATCGGTCTTTATCATTAATAAAAAAAACTCCCATGCAGTATGTACAGAATAATTATCTTTTATTTTTATGCTTATTTTATAAATTAACTCGATGAAACAATAGATTATGTATTGTAGTGAAACATACAATGGAAACGTTCAGGAACAGATCTGAATCATGCTGTATAACACAGCATGTACTCGCAAAAATAGCCAGTGCCTACCTAGTTTTATTTAGTAAATAACATTTCATGACAAGGCCCATCTATCTAACCTTTATATTGTCTAAATTAGTCTTCAAACAGTGGCGTAGCGTTTGTTATTAATAGTGAGACGGGGAGATAGATAATTTGTAGTAATTAAGGCTTTGATTTACTGCTCAGCAATTTAACAGCTAAAGAATACCACGGAATGTTAACTTCTTGTTTTTGTTAAGCGCTTAAGTAATGAAGCAGATGGTTCAAGCTTTTATTGCACGCAATGGGATATTTAGAAAACCTGTTTTATTTTATACATCTACGAACGGTTTAATACTCATTATATATAATATAATAACATTTTTGAAAAAACCAAGTTTTTTGAATTATAGATTACATAGCCATATACCCCGCACAGGAGTCAGCAGCCTTTAAGCATGACCGTAGTGATTTTAAAGGCAACAATCATTTTTTTCATTATATTAACGTGGCATTTATTTGGTAGAGCTTCTTTAAAAAAATAATGTAAATATTTTCATATGTATGGCTGATGATGCTGCTTTTTTGCCACCGTCACAACCATAAATAACCTAAAATTAAACTTAATTTAATTGTCCACTTGACAATAGAAAGACTATATATTAAGCATCATAATTTGTTATGTTCAGTTTATATTTTATTGTCTTACGAGTTGCTCTAAGAAAATAAATTAACCGGAATAATGATTTTAATATTATTCTTAAATAGCATTGAAATCAAGTTATTTGCTGAATTGTAACGTGAGTTTTTCATAATTATTTAAGCAGGGGTGGTGAGTTGATATTCATCTTGTAATATATAAGATCATTGCCTAATTTATTTAATAAATTTAAAAATTTTCGTAAACTAACTCTTAACTCGTAACTCTTTTCATTAAATAATAAAAAAAAATGTTGTATTTCCATGATATATTATATTTTCAATACCGGTTTCGCTCATCGCGGACATTTTCAACAAATATTAATATTGCGAAAATAGTACTAAAAATATGTTTTTATTACACCGCCAAGAAGTGACTTTTAACACATTAAAATTTTCTAGTAATTTAATGGTCAAAAGTATAAAGAGCTTTATCGATGGTATTATAAGAGAAAATTGTCTTATCCATACTTGCTCCAACGCCGCTCATTTAGTATTCAGTGGAAAAATAAAAAAATAAGAACCTTCAACTGGAGTTAAAGCAATTCATTTGCACAGTTCTAAGAGAAATAAACGCCCACGATGAATACTTTGTCGAACAAAAACAGAACGGTTCTCTTCTTTTAAGAACAAGAAGTAAGAAATTAGAAGACTAAAGTGGAATAAGTGTTAGCCGGGAAGCAACAGGAATCTAAATCTTAAGTCAAATGAAGTGGAAACGCAACGCTACTGAAGAAACGTATCCGATTATTAACCCTTCAGTAACTCACGTCGCCCAGTCAATTTGAAACATGACAACTTTTTATTTTTTGTTGAGATATTTTTCATTGGCGTACACACTGAAGTGTACGTCTCCTTGAAACACGGTTGATCTCGGTCAGTACCAAGTATCGGTTACGAGGATACAATTTTTCCAAGAAATTTTGAATTTGGCACTTCACAACCAATGCTTGCGGCGAATATTTTGAATATTATTTATAATGAACACTCCTTTCTGCGTTTTTTATTATTCTTTAACAAAAAGCTTGTCATTTTAGGGCCTGTTGCTTTTAGGGTTGAAAAATTTCAGATAACACAAGTGGTTACACTAAGCCATCCAACTTGAAAAGCATAACTCAATTCATTCTAAATATAATTTTATAAGCATGTCAAACGATAGTTTTTTTTAAGTACCAAATTGGTCTGATATTATTTTTATTGTGACAAAAATGGATTCTGGGAAATGGACACTGTCAACATATGCAAACCAGAATCATTAATGACAAAATATTTAAAATCGTAAAAACTTTCAATAATTCAAATTTGGTATTGAAATTCCATCAAGCCTCCACTTTCAGTCGATATCATAAATTATATCAGCACGTGTTTTAGTGTGACAAAAAAAAATTGGTTTCTTGATCGACAAACCTCTTCTTTGATACTTAATTAAATGACAATAAATAATATTAAATTTATATCATTTTAATTTTCAGGTGTCGAAGAACATGGCTGCACGCCAACTAACTGTAAGTGATTTCATACCGAGTACATTCAACCTAACCTAGTTCTAACTAACCTATTTCATACTAACCTCATAAATTATTTAAATTATCAAATTTTGTTTTTGGAGTTGGTCAAAAGAATCGTGTCATTAAAGTGTTATTTCAATATATATATATATATATTTATATATATGTGATACCTGTATTATGATTTTAGAGTGGTTTGTTATAGTAGGATAAAATATACGATGAAACGATATTTTAAGAATTAAACATAATGTTACTTAGTTATAAAGCTTCTTTTAAAGATATTTTATCACTAATCAAAAGATATATGTGAAAACTGAATCTGATCGTACATTGAAATAACAACTGGCTTGGTAAAAAACACACTTTACAAACGAAAAGGTTACGGTAATCTTTATACGAAATTAAATACGACGACGAAGTCTTAAACGCGCGTTCAATCGTGAAAATCATAAAGGGCATAAGTATATTGCACGGGATATGGTACGTGACACCGATGTTTATTCAAATACTAAAGACCTATGATTAAAGTCAAAATCTTAAATAAAGTGTAGTGTTACACTGTACGAAATACATTTTTTTTAATTTTAAATATAGTATTTTATTGTATTTTTATATAATTTTTATCATTTGAATAAAACAGTGCAAAATTTATTTAAAATGTATATAGGAAATTCTTTAAATTTAATATTATTATCACAAATTCAGTCTTAAGACAGAATTCAATGCTACTGAGAAAAATAGTCTATACACCCAGTCCTTTTTTTGCGCGATACATTGGTTCCAGAAAACGGCGCGTAAAAAAAATCGCGTAAAAAATCATAACTTTCATATAATTTGATAAATTGGTTCCAAATATTAAAATACCGCGTGAAAAAGTACCAGAAACGTATGAAAAACCAAAATTTGCTCTTTAAAATTCGTGCAAAAAAAATATTTTCATGTCTTTATTGCTTATAAAAATATAATGAGAATATAAATTTTCTTCTTTTTTCACTTATATGAATTATTAGCTGCTGTCACTCTCGGTTGCGAAATTTAATCGTTTGCGATTTTTTGATTTGTATTTAAAAGAATGGAATGCTTTACAAAATTAAGTTTAAAAAATACACATATTGTTTTTGTTTAAAAAAAGAATGAAACGTACATGCCTAGCATCATATATAATTATCTTCTTTAAAACACATTTGGGGAAAAATCGCGTAAAAACGAATAAAACGTCCAAAAAAATCGCGTATAATCGAATTCGCGTAAAAAAAAAACGCGTAAAAAAAGGACTGGGTGTATTATATTTTATAACATCGACCAAAGGTACTTGATGGATTTTCAACATCGAACTTGAATTGTTGAAACTATTAAATATTAAACAAATCTGATTAAATTTTTGAATATAATTAAAAGGATATTTGTGAGGTAAAGAATTTTCACTAATATTTTTTTAAATCAAATTGATTTTCAATTTTATATAGTATAATTGAAATTTTCTCCAAATTAATTTTACATTGAAAAAGAACGACGTAAGCAATTAAATTATATTTCAGATGCAGACTCATTAAGTCGATGTTTTCATCTTAAGAACAGAAAGAAAAGTTAGTTAAGTATTCGTGTTTTTGGAATACAGAGGCAGTTTGTTACGTTTTCCTTAAAAACTAATTCAATTTTGCCCGCTTCATAAAATGAAGTGCAATTCTTTAGCCAAAAATTTAAGCAGCTCGACTGGCCAGGAGGAAAAGAAATTTATCATAAAAAGTTTGACATGTTTATGTGTTTTATTAGAGACCTGAAACTTTCGAAATTTCCATTAAGCAAATATGCACTTTATTAACTACGGAAAAATGTAGTATCTCTTTTTATTGCTTTGAAAAGAAAATCGATTAACAAAGAATAAAAGAGAAATGTACAACTCGAGAATCACAAATAGTAACATATAATATTTTAAACGTTTTTTTTTCTCACTTTTAAGGTGTTCACTGTCACTTCTTGATGGAAAGGCATGATATTTTAAATAATAAAAACACATCTTTTTAGTACTTTTTACACAATATATTTTTTGATCAGGACTGGTTTCGCTCATCGTGAGCATTATCAACTGATGAATTATCATCAGTTGATAATGCTCGCGTTGAGCGAAACCGGTCCTGATCAAAAATATATTGTGGAAATAAGTACTAAAAAAATGTGTTTTTTTTTCTATCAATTTTATGGATATAATCTCTCAAAATTTTAGATAAGCTGAAGACTTATCTTAAATTTTGTTATTGATGAATGAATTATGGTTAATGATACTATAATATTTTAGATTTCAATTTACTACTGTGACCCAAATCAAAATATTGATAAAGAAAATAGAATAAACGTTAATCGCCCAGCCATTGAATCAAAATCAATATAAAATACATGCGAAAATCACCATTTATAATAATATTAAAAATTAGATAACGAATGAGCTTAAAATTGCCTGGTGAAAAAAATAGCAAACCCATTTTTTTCACCGTGTTATAATGGAGCTCTACCAAGTAAATGCCAATTAAATTAATAAAAAGCTTAAAATTTCGTAAAAAAATATGTTATGCCTATTTACTGTTTCCCTTTATTTATCTGAAACAGCAAAAAATCCACCTGAAGTCTATTATTTTCCCATTTTTTAAGGATATGGCCGTAGCTTTGTGAAAGTTCATTTATTTTTCGCAGACAAGCAAAACAAATGTCATATATTATATATCTACACACCGAGTGAAATAACAAATTAAGTATTTTTTGTATAATATTTAAATGAGTCAATTATTTAGGTGACATGAAACTACGATTAAAATTTTACAAAAATATGAATGAGAAAAAGTATGTAAATTTTATTTATTCTACGAATTAGTTTAAGTATGTGATCCTCGTTTCTTGTCGGAATAATTTCTTATGCAAAAGCTTTGTTCTTTTTTTAAAGCGTTTTGCAAGATAAAATTTTGTGTAAAAGCATTTAATAACATAACATTTTTGTGAACAGCAGGGCTATTAAATTCAAAAAGAAGACCTAAAATTTAAACCATATTTTATATAAAAATTTAAAACCATAAAAAAAAAACAACAACAACAACAGTTAATGCACTTAGATTTTTATAATTTATACATCAAAGCGCATGGATTAGTGACTTTCAGAAAATGTATGTTTGATCTCAATTGTTTTTTGAACCCAGTCTGTGACAATAACATCACACGGCATCAACAAGCGACCTAACAAATTGTATACGTATATGTCACAAATTGATCAATGCAACTTTATAAAACATCTCCAATTTTTTACTCACGAAGAACTACTGAGTTTATTGATTAAATTGGCATTTACTTAGTAGAACTCTGTTATAACACGGTAAAAATTGCAATTGCAACATAAATTTGATAGCTATTTCAGGTCATAGTTCTGACGATGGCGTTAGCCGAAATAGCTATCAATTATATCTTATAAAAAAAATGTAGAACTAAAATACATTGCCATTTTTTCACCGTGTTAACTACTGAGTTTTCAAACTATACATCTCTACTAAATGGATGGAATTCCACAAGCCATACGACGGATGAAGGCGATCGGTTTATGTAGCCAAGTTTCCGAGAAAAATGTTTTGAAATTTATCATACTACATAAACTAACCAGTTTGATGCCACTTAATTTTGTAATGTTAGCGATCGGTAAAAGCGGTGTTCAATATGTTAAGCGAACGGTTATAATTTATCTAATCCAATGCCCGCCTATATGATTCAAAAGAATGTGAGAAAAGAGTTATTTTTCAGACCGTGTGTGAGAAACTATTTTTCACTTTTCTTTCGGGCACGTATCATGTAAATAATTTTTCAAATCCCCTTTCCGTGCTATAGGAATCGGAATTCTGAAAATATTCAATGAACTACATATTGTAGATCTAGATTACAGTGCGATGCGGAAGTTACGCAACTCTTGCGTTTCGTATTTATTATGCATTTGAAGTAATTATGCAGACCGAGAAAAGTATGGAAAAATGTTTCCCTTTACTTTGTTTCATTACTTCCGGCTTATTCTCTCCCAAACAAACATTAAATAATGAATTCCATAATTTTCCATAATCTATTGTACGTCCGTGCGCAGGAGGAAAAAGGTTTTTTTTTGTTTCATAGAGAAACTAACTAATATATTTCGATTGCGAGACTATTATAATTAGAGTAAATATATTAAGATTTTCGTAGTAATTCCTTGACTTTCACTCTTATTACAATATGTTGTATCGTATTATAATAGGTAGTAAACCACAGAAACGTAACATCGATTTAAAAATGATTTCGGCTTATGTAATTATCCTTCAAAGTTTTCAACCGATTACAATAATTATTGTGTAATTTATTACGATTTTTTATCAAATTTATTAAAATTGAGTTGTGCCAATCAAAAAGTGTTTTTAAAAAATTAGAAAAAAAAAGTTTATCATGTCCTAAAATCCTCTGCATTTCTTCGGATCCTAACGTGAGATGTAGCGAAAGTAATAAGCTAACCACTATTCTTATTGTATCCTTATCTTTTAAACATAACTCGCACTGAAATCGTAGAAAAACTTTTATCGAGATAACTCTATTGGAATTCAGTATGTTCGGGTAGCGACTAGTATTTGAATAAATCTACCACTACGATATTTTCGATGCGTCGTTAAAGAATGTTTCTAAGTCCCTACTTATGTTTGTTTATATTATTTAGAAATTAGGTTTCACACGTCACACTTTAGAACTGAATTATTCCAATTCAGAAAGTCGCTGTAGGTACATGTCTCCAAAATCATTTTGATTATGATGAATAAAGTTTCAGTTTATTACAGTCATTTTTGCCGCCGGATTTCAGCCCTCAGCGATAAAACATACCAGCCGCAACGGGTTAAGTTTAACCTCAAATAAAATAATGAATCTAAGCAGACAAGTCGACCCCGGAGGCGATTTGCTGGCTTAAAATCACATCAATAACAATAACATTTATCTAATCAATTTTATAATCTGATTCCTCTTCTAAGGTATATTTATTGTCAAATGTTGTTTAATATATGCATATTTTTTCAATGCATCACTGACAGTCAGTTACATACGAGTGATAGTATGCCTGAAGATGCCGAAAGGCGAAACCCGAGTTGTTAGTGACAATACACATGACATCGTACAAATTTGATATTGGAATTCCATCAAGCATTCAGTCGATTTCATAAATTGCATCGCTTTTGAAGTCACAATATTGAAAACAAGCTCGAAAAATTATTAAGCCGTATAAGAAATAAAAATGATGAACCGATATAACAAGCACAACGCTATTAGAAACCTTAGTCGCTAACACCTGTTTTTATTGTATATTTCAAAGTGTATGTTTACATTGCAATATATTTCACAAGCTTACGTTCTTAAAAAAGCGAATTCAAAATAAAAACAAGACAAACTTTATGTTATTTATATAGATAAATTTGACAGTGTATCAAACTTCTTTGCATAAATAGACACTTTAGATTTTTTCTTGTTTTGGTTTCGGCTAAAATAAGATTTTTTTAGCTTCTAGTTTTTTTTTTCTGTGTATGTTCTATTCTTTTGTTAGTCTACAGTTAATAAATAAATATAAATAAAGTCAAAGAGCGTAAGCTAACAAGAAAATATTTATAAAAAATGGCAAAATAAAACAAAAAACCAAAACACGTTTTTTTACGAACTGTGTGGGAAAGAATAATTTTCTGTGAAGCATAAAACACGGCGACGGAAATCATAGCCCGGCCGTTTACATGTGAAATACTTTCGCAGCTATATCATTAATATTCATTCAACATTATATTGTATGTGGTATAAACTGGATGGCGTGGTATGGTAATGTCATGGATGTATGAAGAGGTAGACGAAATCCCACTACAACCATTCCGTTTTGTAGCATTTATTTAGGAAATGTCTTTGAAATATTCATGAAAGAGAGTAAAAGTACACACAGAACGCTGCAAGAATGAAACTTAAAGGGTTTGTTACGATCATTCCGTGAAGTATTTACTTTCACAGTAAGGAATTAAGATTTTTTAATTACTGTTCATTTACAGAGCAATCGTTTTTTATTTTGAAATTCACGTTTTAAGCCTAAATATTTTTTAAAAATCAGTTAATGCTCTTTTAAGCCAATTGAAGTCTGTAAAGCGTGCTCTTAGATTCCTGTGTAATTATTTTCATAGTGGAGTCAAAATTTCGACTTCTTCTTCTTCATATAATAAATGTTTTTTTAGCAATAGTCTATAAATTTGAATGGAGTAATTAATGATATCAATTAATGTTTTTTGATGGAATTCCAATATCAAAATTAAGTCATGCATTTTTTCTTATGAGCTCAGTTTAATAGTCTACCAATTATAAACGAATAAGTTAATTTATTATATCGACTGAAGGTGTTTGATAGGATTTCAATATAAAATATGAATTATTGAAATTTCGTATGATTTCACGTGTTTTGTCAACAACCTCACGGGCTTCGTCTTTCAATATTTTCAGGCGTTCACTCGAATACAACAGAACTGAAACACAATAAACAAATGCCATCGGTAGATTACAAAGAAAAAAATGTATCCCGAGACTAGGATCCAAATAAACAACTGAAATAATTTTTAATAATATTAAATTAATAATAATTACACACAATTGTCTTTGATAAATTTTTATTAACATCAAATACTGTTAATGAGCCTTTCATGAAAGGTTCTACAGCAAGTCATAATTCAAATTGAAATAACTTAATCCCTCAAATTACCACTAATATTCTTAGGGTAAGATAATTTTAATCAATAAAAAACCAATAATAAACAATTATTGTCACTCTCTATAATGCTATTTTATCCGATTAAAAGCCACTAACTTAAGTTACCTTAGTTAAAAATAATGTAATATATGTGTTCAAGGTGTTCCTGTTATGACAATTCCATATCGTTATCGATTGTGAGATTATTTAATCATATTTAGATTAAACGCTATAACAATCTTAAGTAGCCGACTTCGCAAATTTTGATTCATGATGAAACTTGTTTTTTATCTGTATAAAAAACTGTTTTGCCTTTAAGCATTCGATAAAAAGATTAGATAATGCTTCGAGTGTAAACTTATAAATGGATTTTAATTTAATGGCCACGGTGGTTTTGTTGCCAAGCTCGAAGAGCTCGACCGGTTGGCGGATAGGCCAACACACAAGTAAAGAGCCAAAAAAAACAGGATTTATTCTTGACACATTTATACTCAAATAAATATGCTGGTATCATTTGTTTGCATATTTTTATAAAACATAATCATAAACACGTTGCAGACCATTCTTTCCCCAACACTAAGCAAATTATCACTATTACTATAGATGTAGGGAATAAAACGCATTTTGCCCTCTGTATTACAATCTGGACAGACAAATGATAACAGTCACTTTTAAGATGTTAACTTTCACTTCTTGATATAGACGCATTGTATTTCAATAATAAAACACGACGCTTAATGCCATTTACATAAATTTATCATATTAAGATCTGGACCCGTAATGTCGATCGGGGTAAATATTAATTGATACAATTAAAATTATATTAAGGTTATTTATAAAACAATAATGAATTAAATTTTTACGGTGTTAGCTTTCACTTCTTGATGGAAAGGCATGATATTTTAAATAATAAAATTACTGATCAAATAACCAATTAGCCTAGTTTTTAATATGTATCAGTTGTTATGTACTATAATGCTCGCAATAATATGTATATGTATTATAATGCTCGTAATGAGCGAGAACGGTCCTCATAAAATATATTGAGAAAATAGTACTAAAAATGTGAATTTATTATTTAAAAAATAAGTTAATAATAGCCATGTGTATGGAAATATTATAGTATTGAAAATAATGTTTCATTATTTGAAGACAGAAACCATTTCAATAATCTTTAGTGAAATGCTCATTATTGATTATTCAATATGACGTTCGTATTTATAATCATCGATATCTTTTATGTTTATTGTTGAATTAAAAAAACCTTTATGTTAAATAAATACTATTATTCAGTATGAAGTTGTTACGTTGAGAATCGCTGTCATAAATAATAGACAATTTCAATTATTTCATACGACAACTATTCGTATTAGCAGAATGGATTCGTTTCGTTCTGAGCCTAACTCCGCTATGATTAACAATCACCCACCGCAATATGCAATCATTGTTCGTAGCCATATTTATTCAAACAATCAAAATAGTTAATGATAACTCCGCCGAAACCGCTATTTGCCGAAACGCAATGAAAAATTGTATCGTAAACTCAAATTGAGAAACACCAAGTCTTTCAAGCGGTTTATATAGGGATACTTTTAATCAATGAATAATTTCACAATTTATGATACGACAGAATTAAAAAAGAATCATCGTAAATTTTCAATTAATTTATTAATTTTTTGCAATTAGTTAAAAGCTATTTCGGTATCACACAGTTGGTTTGAGTAAAATGTTTCTATTTATAACTAAATAGCGAGTGCCCGACATGCATTGCAATGCCACTCAAAAAGGGTGTATTTTTTCCATAAATATAATCCTACAATAGTTATGTCAACCTTTTATAACTATGGGTATTTTGTATAAATAAATAATTACATCTAATGCTATAATATACAATAAAATTACCAAAACCATTGACTTAGGCGGTTCCGTAGTGTAGTGTTGGTAACCGATCTTACGGGTGTAAGACCCAGTATTAACGGCGTTTTGTTCATCTGCTAGAAGGCTTGGGTGATAGTGATGTTCGAAAAAAAATTCTACACATCCGATTCTATAAGCGATGCGAGGTGCTCGTATAAAAAAAACCTCTAAATGGATACAATTGTGGCCATATGCTTCAAATTAGGAACGGAAATATTAAAAACAAAAATAGTGAATTTAGCCTTGATTCGTAGAAACGATAAACATAGTTCAGATAATAATGGAAAATAAACTCCGGTCCATAGTTTCTTTATCTCCATATATATACCAAATAATCCCCAAAAGTATTATTTTTGATTGGTTAGGCTACGATTTCGTAATGCACGAAGACTTGCAACCGTAGATCAATATTGTCAGAGTGCATGGGCAAGCTTATAAGACTTAAGTCTAGGTGGTACTTAGTTCTAACCTAGTACATCGAAATTCTGCAGACTTTACGATTAATTGAAGGTTAATATAGCTACCGTTAATCGAAGCTATTAACGCAGATTGTCATCGCTCGTGATTTGCAAAAGCATCATTCATACTGTACGAAAAATCCAACAAAAACAATAATATATACCATAAGATTTTTAATCATCTTAAAATAATAAATGTCGTAGACAATAAAATTTAAAATTTATTTTTCTGCGATAGTTAATCAAATTTCAAATACCATATTTCTTCACTTTACTGCCGAGAGGAATGTATTTTCCGACCCAGAAAAGAATGGAAACGCTACGAAAACAATAACCGGAAATTCTTTTTGAAGGAATAGCGCATGCCAAACAGAAGAAGACTAGCCCTATCAGAAAGAATTATTAAGGAAACAATTGAACGAGAAACGGTATTAAGACATGAGAATAACTTCCACGAAGATAACGTATAGAGCTTTAAATAAATTTGACACACAAAAGGTGAGCGATATCGAATCAAAATCATTTTTTTATAATATTACTCAAGTTGTGGGTTAGAGGTAATGAAAACTGTAAAGGAAAAAGTATTTCAATCAATTAAAAATCCATTGATTAAAGTCTATTTATTGCGATTTAGATCTGCGTACACGACAATCGAAGATATCAATGTTGACCACTCAGCGACATAACTATTTTTTTTAAAAGTGGGTTATTCAAATACATGTCTCAATGATATCGGTTGCAATATCAATACACCTAGTGGTTTGTAAAAGTTGTCAACATTCTATTTAAATTATGAATAATTCTGATTTTCCTTTAACCATATATTTTTCTTCGGGGACTCACTACGGCATGCATCTAACAATGACTTTCAGTGATTAGTGTATATTAATTGATTAATTGATCTATATTTTATGACTGACATCAATTACAAGCTGAAAAGCTCAAATCTCAAATTTCATATACGGGTAAATTATGTTTTGATTTTTTAAAATATTTGTGTCTAAATCAGTTGTCTTGATGAAATCGTACACAAAATTTAAATGCATCTCGTTTTATTATATCTGTCTGTGTAAAGTATGCAGAACCAGGGTTGAAAGTTTTAAATCTCTTCTTAACATGATAAAATGTCAATCCAATGTTTCCTTTTATGTATTGCAAGCGTTACTGTATACTGACATTGAATTGATTCATCAGTGTACAAGCTAGTTAAAAAAAATAACCTTATTGAATAAATCCTTAATGTTGCAATAATCAATAAGAATCCTTGTAACAATGTATAGTCGTTATTAAATTCGTTACTTTTTTATTCTTGTTGTATGTTAGTGATCGGGTAGTCTCTTCGAAGAACATCAAGTTCTCCGCTTTCTTCAGATAAGTATATGAACAAACATCTTTTGTCTTTCACAATGATTTGAAAAACGCAGCTTTAATACTGAAAATAGGTGTTTCATGATCCGAGAACCGGCGATATATTTATATTTGTTTATTCATTGCGAATATCATTGGATTGCTGATGCCTATTAATTTCTAAATGACCCAATCCATTTAGCGTAATGGCTTTATTACAAAATTCCAATTAAATTTTAAAAAAATATACATTAAAAAATCATGAATGTCAATGATGATTGACTTCCAAAAATAGATAAAAATCTATAATTTTCCACATGCTCGAATTTTATAAATGCATTTGTTTTTTTTAGTCCCGAAAATCTAGATAAGTCTAGAATTCATAATTTATTTCTCAGTAGTGTGTTATTTAGTTAAAATGATTGTTGATTTCTCGGAATGATATTAGTAATAAATAAAATTATTCTGTATTTATTTATGATAAAAATATTTAAATAATGATTAAATTTAGCACTCACTTATCGGGACTTATCTATATTGCGAATATAAAAATTGAATTGAAGATATACTGGTATAGAAATACAGACGCACAAAGGTAACGAAAGAGAACAGTAACTTTTTCAGTGGCGCAGCAAAAATTACTAACGTACGGCTAATGACATTCGAAAGTATATAAACCATTACTAGACGGTGTTATTTTACAAAAATGTTTGCTTAGTTCTTGACGAAAATCATGCGATTCCAAAATTCTAAGAAATGTGAACATGACTTATTTCAATAAGCTAATGTAAGAAAATACTTTTAAAATGGTTAGGTTATGATGGGAATAAATAACAGGATACGTAGAATTACATGAATTATATGATTTAGTTTGTTTGTTCTCTTATTAAACTAATTTCGCTTAAGGGATAAATCAAAGGAAAATTAGAGAGTTTTAAATGCTCATTTAATAATGGTGATGAACTCAACTGGGTTCTGTTTACTTTGCTGAAAATAAGCAAACATTAGTATGATTCTGAAAATAGCTGAAGTTGAGAATTCTTTATTTAATAAATGTGACGAGTAAAAATTCATTATATTGATTGAATTGCCATTTACTTGATAGAACTCTAATATCCAGATTCACAATTTACTAAGGCTTTAATATAGCTGGAAATCAATCGACATCAATTATCAAAAAAAATCTTAACGAACAAACTAATATATGTCGATCATCATTGCTTAATCCTCTGCGGGTTGCTTCTTTGTTTCCGTAATAGACCATTTCCGTGCCATGTTTACATATTGATATAACCGCCATTTTAGTTTCATTTAAAATTTTTTAATTTTTCTAGTTTTATTGCTAGAAGGAAATAAGCTAGGTCGTTAAAACATGAGAGAAGATGTATTGTGTACCTTTTCTACCCAGCAATATATAGATAAGCAAACGTTCGTTTAAGCATAGTTCTTAAAATGGCGTGAGCCGAAATAGCTATCAACTAAATCTTATTTATAAAAAAAATTGTAGAACTAAAATACATCGCTAATTTTTCACCGTGTTAAAAATTCATTACTTCAAATATATATTAAAATAAATTCACCTCAAGTAACTTGTGCAACGAACGCCAGTGTGAGGAGCAAATAAATACTCGAGCAGGGAGTGGATTAAAGATCGGATGAGACGGAATAATAAAATGCTTTTCGAGACAAGCGAGGCAAAATGGTTTCATTCGACAAAGGTCCCTTTTTTTAAAGCCACCAACACTCCAGTGACAAACAAACAATACACACTCTCGCAAAATCTTTCATTGACACCTGCACCAATACAGCCAGGCGCACACATACGAACGTGTCTATTGATTTCACATCACAGTACTTTCCAAATTTTAATACTTTTTTATTGTTTTCGCTATCCTGTTGGTTTTAACTATGGCCATTTTTGTGTGGCTTGGTTTTTAATAACGTCGTTTTGCGTCTGTCTGATGATTTCTAAGTAAACTATCTAAATAAAAATCTTACTCGAAATTAACCCATCCAAATAATTGTAATAATCATTCACGTCGAATTCCCGCAAAATGTAATGAAATCTTCGAATATTTATGAAGATATGAGGTTAATATAATCAAGCATTTTTTTTTTTCAAATAAATAAAAAATGGGGCTGTCAAAAAATATTAACCCATAAAAGACTCACTCATAACACTTAATCACTCAACAAGTTGATAACATGACATACGGAGGGCATCACTATTAAAAAAAAATCATATGATTAATGTGGCCGCACGTAAAATCAGCAAACCACTTCTCCATTTCTTTTACCATTTGTCCCGATAGAGCAGAGTCCAAATAACACTTATCAAACCATTGTTTTGCTTGAACGGTTTTAATTCAACACTCGAAATTCAATTTTTTCCATTGTTTTTAGAATTACAAAAATAACGCCACTAAGATCACTGAAACTAATGATCATAATTTCAATATATTTTGACATATATTGTTTAACGGTTGGTACTATTTAAATATCAAACGAATTTGTAAATAGTAGTGCCATGTATATACCATTCAATGAGCTTATTGATTGAATTATATATATGTAAGTATACATATATAATAAAATAATACAAAATTATAGAATTCTTACATTTCTCTAATTCCAAATATTTGGAACACAATATATTTTTTTCTTTGTTTTATTAAAGCCTACATTTTAATGAGTTTTGATTCAACATTTTAAGCTTTTTTCAATTGTAAATAATCTCTAGGTCATATTGATTTCCTGATAATTTACAGTGCTTGCCATTATAAATAGGAACAAAGGCGGGTTCAAAGTGTTAGGAATAGAATCCTGGTATATTAAGGTAAAATCTTTACCAACTGCTAACAAGGGCTGTCAAGAACCATCTCGTGATCCTAATACGAATATCCTTTCGATATACGTATTATAGAAGGGTTTTAAACATTTACGATACGAGAAAATACATGGAGATGTTCATTGCAGTGGAATTGCAGGTTTTTTCTACATTAACCTGCACAGACAGTCGTAAACAATTAATAAGTCTGAACAAAATGAAGATCTTGAATCTTATTTACACAGCCACTCTCATGTTCGTCGCAAATTAACAATAAGCAGCATTTTATTTTATGTAGCATGCTTGCTTTTCGTTTGTACGATAAATATATAGAAAAACCTTCTACAACACGGAAGATGGATCCATAGTATAAATAAGTATACTTTAGCGCGTGAACTCAATTTATTATATAAAACATAGATATGTATGTGGATTTATATTACCATTATAAATAGACTTTAAAATACAATGGATACTTGGTTAATAACAGTTTGGATTGCGAACAAATCGGACAACGAACTCTATCACGATTTTTTTGGCTTCGGATAACGAACACTTATTCTGATAATGAACTAAAATGTTCTTTCTAATGCACTTAGTCTATCTGTAATGATCGATAAAAAAATAATTCGGATAACGAACCTAGTAGTAGAATAGTTTATTTTTGTTAACCGATCACATTTACTGAAAATGTTGATTATATAATACAATAAAGGAAATACGACAAAATTAAGGACATCTCAAAATATTTATAAAAAATCTGGAGGAGCTGGGATTTGAACCCAGGACTTTCAGCATGCGAAGCAGACACTCTACCACTGAGTTACACCCCCAACGGTTCCACGTCATATTATAAGCATATTATTATTTTGATGAGAATTACCGAATAAATAACTACTAAATATTATTCATATATACTGAACAAAGTTTGTATTTAAAATAATGAATTGTATACCGAAGAAGAAAAACAAAAAAATATACATTATTAGTATGATGGAATAATTTTGCAAGTTCTGAACTGTTGGTCGAACATTAAAATCTATATTCCGGGGAAGAAACGCTTCCTTAAATTTTTCATTTCCTTATTCTATAATATTTTTTTACTATATCAAGTTTATTGTCTACCTGCTTTCCCATTTAAGCATGAAACAAGTAGATAAGGTAGATGAGGTGAAAAGTGCGTCTCAAACAATGAACAAAAAAAAAAAACATTTTACTTGGACAAAATCAAAATAAAGAAGAAAGGATATATCGTTTATTTTATAATAATTAAAAAGTGATTCAATTTGAATTATAAAATATTTTCATACAAATAAAAAATGACAGCGACAAATTTTGAAATCATGACAAATATCTTACTATTTTTTAATGTTTATTACCTGTGTTTAATAAATGAAATAGTTAGAAAACGTTAAATCCACAAAACATCAAAGCTCAAGAGCACGATGAGATAAATATTCTAGGAAACAAATAAGACAAGACAACTTTACACTGAAAGCTTTCTCGTGAGATTGACGTGAGATAATCTTCGTTTTTTTTTTAGTTTTCGCCATACAGAATGGACTATAAAGTCTAGTAAATAATACAATACATACTTAACTACTCTTTAGTGCACTTTTTGTAATTTGGATGCGGAATACGATACCATTAAGTTAAGTATAGTGTGAACCGTCAGTGTATCCATTCAATCAAGAAGGCGGTCTCAACAACACTACCGAGACATTTCCACTCCTCAGTCCGCAAAGACCTTTTACACCCATCCCTCGCTTAACACGATACTCGCTAAACACGGTTTCGGTTTAACACAAGTACAAAATTTAGAGTTAAAAATTTGACTAAAACGGTGCATCGAAAAATGATATAAGGAGAAAGTGAATTTATAATTCCAAAAGACAATAATTTTCAGATTATATTTGAATATCAGTCATTTAATTATTTCACACATTTCTGAGGAGTAACGAGACACAACGGTTCATTTTTATAGTTATTATCCATTGAAGTGAACGAAAAATAAAAATGTCCAAAACTTTTTGCGTGTCCGTGGATTGAAATTTTTGAACCACTGCAAAATTTATTGAAAGGAAAACGCTATGCGGCCATGGTGCAAACAAAGGAATTCATTCATTTGAAAAATATACGAGAGCAAAGTTATTTTTTAATCCGATTTTATTTTGAAATCGACGGACAATTTTGTTTTCAATTCTGTTCTAACTAATATTGTATGTAAATTTGTGAAATTTTTCTTTGAATATTGGATAACTACTAACTAAGTTAATGATATAATGATGAAAAAATGACAATGTAATTTAGTTGATCAAAATTCATAAGAATAATGGTTAATAGCTATTTCGGCTTAAGCCTTCATCAGGACTAATGAAATAGTTCTGATGAGGGCGTTAGCCGAAATAGATATCAACCATGTATCCTATAAATTTAGTAGTGCTCAAACACATTGCAATATATTCACTGTTCTATAAATGAAGTTCTGCTAAATAAAAAGCTAATTAAGTTAATAAAGTTGATCACGTTAACAAAAAAATAATTCATCTTAATTTTCATTGTACACGAAAATTATTAATATTAATATTAAATATAATTAATGATTATAAAATCTCTGAGCCCCCTGATCTTTTACTCTGATGAAATCGTTTTAAAGAAGATAAGATTTACTGAATATATATTATAATATTTGGATTTACCTTAAAACGACCGATGTAAAATTTTGACCGAAATTTTATTGCACATAGAGAATACTATATTGCACATGTGAAATGATCTGGATGAAATGGAATTAAAATAAAACATTAATTTTCCGATTGACAAGACTGAAAATGGGTTGCGCTGAAATCGTTTATGTAATATATTTATATGTTTAACAAATTGGAATCTACGAGAAATCTGAAATATATCTTAATTACAAGTTGAAACGTAATACTAAAAGGTCTTCAATTCACAATGCATTATTTATACATTAATCCAAAATAGTCGTGGAAAAAATTGATCGAATATTAAAACAAGCGTTTGTTTATCATATTACTGATGAAAGATATCAATTATTATAACAGTAAGTATTATGGTCATAAATTAAACTAAAGGAATTAGATCAAAACATAATGAGATCCAGAATGTCATTGTAGGGTTAAATAATCATTTATAGGTGTAGACTGAAAGAACTCATGGAAGTTTCAAGCAATAATTTGATCAATACAGCTGAGCACAAGATCTTACCAAATTAAAAAGACAAAACAATATTCTCTGATCAAATATGTGCTTTGCTTCAATTTCAGTAGATTGTTTGAATTTATTGCGAAATATAAAACTTCAGTTATTTAAAATTTTTCTTAACATAAAATATTATTTTTTTTGAGTGCATGAAACAAGTCTAGTTTGAAGGTGTTTCGCTGATGAATTGCATCTTAAATACTCTCTAAGATATTCAACGAAACTGTTTTTTGAAGTATGCATTTTGTTTCATATAATTATGTCAATTAACATTAGATGACTTATTTAATTGTTGGGTAAAATTGTACAAAAGTGATAAATAAAATATTTATAATACGGAAAATATAAGGAATATTCATAAAATATTAGGATACAATAATATCAAAGTCAAACCGAGTAGAATTTAATATTCAATATTTCAGTTGGATATGTGCTCAAATCGTAATACTTTTAACTATCAAATTCGAGTGCATTTGATTGAGTTTAGTCAAATGAATTGTCTTTTAGAAGACTCTATTGAGTATATAGTGTTCATGCAAGACGGCATAAAAGTTTATTGAGTTAAATATAAAAGAGGTTATTTTGTAACGATGTTGTTATAAAGATAAAAAAAAGAAACACTTATTCTTTTAAGAAGTGAAAATGTAGAAACATTTAGGTTCAAAAAATGAGTCTAAAAATACCTACCAGCAAACTTGCATCAAATTTGCATATTAACCCTTGCACTCCCGGACACATTAAATATTTATTAATATATCATTTGATTTAACGGTGGTCATTCAATATAATATATGCATGTTAAGAGTTGTAATTATCTTACACACGTTACTTTAAACTACATTTGATGAAAAATAATACTTTCTCAATAAAACAATGTCTAATATTATTATATATTATTTTCTTATAAAAAAATGTGAGGATTTGTATATCCATTTTTTGTGTGGTTCAGAAGTCACTGGGACGTCCTTAGCTGACAATTTCTATACCTATTTCTATCATAACCTATTGAAATTTCTTATTATACAATGCATTACATTCGCCTTAATATTTAGGTGAAGGTTATTTTGATTGCAAAAAAAATCCACTCGTTTCTCATGCTAATGACTTTTCCATACTATTTTCATAACTCTTGATAGATTTTTGACAATATTTTGTTTACAAACGCTAACTACTTAAAAGGCTTCATTTTTTTGTAAATTATATTACTTCGTTTAGATATTGTATGTTACATGTAAATTATTTTCTCAGTTCATAAACGTATAGTTTAAATTGTTAATTATAAACACTTTTTTTAAATAGCCTTGTTTGTAATATGTATTATATCAGTTCATAGTGCTTATGTTGAGAGAAACCAGTCTTAATCATAAATATATTGTATTTTCACCACAAATTTAAATCAGCACCTTAATGATGTTCACAAATCATGAAATATAAAAAAAATAAAGTAATATAATATGTAAATATATTTCAGCGTGTTACATAGACAACACGTTCGACAATTATTTCAGTCGATCGAAGATTATCACTATAACATTCATATGGCTATTTTTTTGATATTGAGTATGATGATATAATAAACATGCACGGAGTTACTTTATTTTTACCACCAAAATTCACCTCTTGCACAAAAACTTGTTTTATACTATTAAAACCATTTTAAACCTAGTTTTACTCAAGCATAAAATTTATAACCTCTGCAGACAATGTAATAATACCAAAATAATTATTAGTTTTAATCACATCCAAATTAACTTCGAATACTGAATAAGGGTGACGAAGGAACATGTTAATGTATGAGTGGGGTTGAAGGTGTCGAAAAGCTCTGCATATTTAAACCGGAGCTTTTCGAAAAGCTCAGAGCAGACATGGAAATTCCCAGAAGACACTAGCGCAACAATTCACACTATTCTATTAAGCAATATATTTTTAACAAGACTGTATAATTCTTTTAAACGTTTTCGAGTAATTATTTTTTATATAGACTAAGAACTATTTATATTTGAGTGTATTTATGCGAGAGATTTCTCCTAAGCCAAATTGTAGTCAGTCGCCAAACCTTTTTTATTTTCTTAATACCTTAATGTCTCTTTTAAGGTGTTAACTGTCACTTCTTGATGGAAAGGCATTATATTTTAAATAATAAAAACACATTTTTTAGTACTTATTTCCACAATATATATTTTGATCAGGACCGGTTTCGCTTTCACTGATCATCAGTTGATAATGCTCGCGATGAGCGAAACCGGTCCTGATCAAAAAATATATTGTGGAAATAAGTACTAAAAAATGTGTTTTTATTATTTAAAAAAAAAAAAACCTTAATGTCTCTAAGCAGTCTGTAAGATTAAATTAAATTGAAATACACTATTAAAGCTCATTTTATAACCAGCTTGCTCCCGATATGGAAAATATGGACGTATAAAGAAGCCATCTAAATAACATAATCTAATTTCCGTCGGATAAAGCTCTAGGCATGAGGACTGTAAATGAAAAGTAGAGTAGTATTTTATTTGCTTATTTTATTTAATGCTTGACTACATGGCCGGAACATCCATACTAGATTTGCCGAAAAAAAATTATTATTTTATTACAATTGGAATAACAAAGATATCAATTTAAACTTTACGTAAAAAAAAACATTTTATATGTTTATGTACAATCAAATTGCTGTATCCCGTTCTGCTTACCTGATACTATTCATTCCTTTCAATTGTTTATTCGACGTATTTATATACGATATTTATAAGGCGAGGAATGGGGTGTTAAGTGTCTTATTGTGGTGACCTGATTTGTGTTAATACTTTTTTTGACATGGTTCCTAAGCCAAGGGACTGATTTTTTCATATTTGGGATAAGATTTGATGCGTTTACTTAGAAAATCCTCAATACGTAATGCTCTCTCGATGGTGGTGACGCTGATTTCAATTGTATGTCTACCGTGTGTATTTGTTTATACATAGATATTTTGCCAGTCTTTATTTAATATATTAACCATCGTGACGAGGTCAAACGATCAATTCCCCAGATGGTTTTGAAGTTCTTTCTTCGTAGTGTGAATTCATGTTTCTTTCTTCTGTTGGTTCCGGGTCACTCGTGAACCAGTTAGATAGTCCCGGAAATGAGGAGATAGGTTTTTGGGGGTTGTACGTTGTATGGAGATTTCTAAAGTAAAACTCTCTTGGGTCTGTGGAGGTATGTTCGTCGCAATTGAAGCCTGCAGGACGGAGTGTGTTTGTGCACAGATTTTTGTTTTAGATCGTTTACAGGCTCTTAATGCGATGCCACAACGTTGTCAGGATAAGATGTTTTTTAGATAAATAAAAAAGCAATTTGTCTACTACTACTACTTCAATTTTATAATTTTATTTTATTTAATTTTTTCATACTGGTTTCAATTGTCGTAAAATAAATGGTTCTGCAACTACGACACTGGAGATATTGTTTTGATTACAATATTTTAAAGTGGATTTCCGTTTCAGTTCTTAAGCTGTGTGTTTTATACACCTGGACATACAATCAATTTAGTGCAGTTTTGTTAAGATTTACATTTTATCAAGTGACAATATTCACGATCAACGGAACTAAACCTTAAATACAATAGAATATGGAAGTCGTCTCGGAAAATTGTATTTTTTTTTTGTTCAAATGACACATTTTTATACGGGTAAAATAAGTTGGTGCCGTCCCATTTCATTAGTACATTATATTGCATTCCGTTACACACGATAGTTTTGGCTTATATTAAAACGTCCGAATTTTATGTCGTTTATTTCTTATTACTTTTGCGTTTAAAATTTGACATTACTGTATAAATCTATAGCAACAATTGATACTCAGTCGCTCAGAGTGTTAAACAGACAGTAACATAAAATTATCCATAAAATTCGATTGTTTCGGTTCACCCGAAAATCTACGCGGACCACTAGTTGAGAAATTATGCTTGTCATCGCATTTTTATAAACCATATTAATTTTTATTATATGTATTATAGATTTATACTTACCATCATAGTCATATAGATTGCAAGTAATTTCAGCAATTGAGATCATGTTCATATTTGACAATATAATGGATATAGAATTTTAACGAACTCAAATAAAACATTAAAAAGAGTAAAACAGTATCTGTTTTTAATTTTTTTTATTGTATCTGTTAAATGCTTCATCATCGGTACATTAAACAAGATGTTTTAATAAACTTAATCCAAGACATGGTACAAATTTTATTCCATACATTTATCATTATATTATTTAATACAACATAATTAATTACTGCCTTAAAACACTAGTTTTAAATCACTTTCGCCAATTTATACAATGGTTGGAAATATCTTAAAACCATTGAATACTAACATAAAATCAAACAATATTGCGCCACAAAATTAGAAATTTTGCAAACACCAATAAGTTTTTGGAACACCATTTTAGCATTTTCGATGGACTAATATGCTCAAACAATTTATATATTTTTTTAAATTATAAAATAAACATCCACTCTCTGAATTAAGGCAAATCTGATACTTATAAAGCATATTGATGATATTGTAATATTAAAGGTTCTTGACTGAACGTTTTTTAGAAATAATGTGCGGTTACGTTAAAAGAAAAATCAATTTTGTGTCATATTCTTTTGTCTTATTCACAGATAAATATTATTGATGATCTCAAAATTAAATCTTATATCACTGATTTCAAATATCTCAATTAGATCAACGACTTCCAAGTTATTGAACAACATTGAAATCGTAAAATAAGATTTTAAAATATACCTTTTTTTAAGTAATAAAAACACACTTATTAGTAATATTCCCAATATACGTATTTATGCTCAGGACCGGTTTCGCTAACCGCGAGCACTATATCAAGGACCACATTGATAATAATTTTTAATCAAAACACTCAACATTTTATTTATAAACTATTTCACACCACTTAGATTTACCTCGTTTTTAATTTGTATTGTATCAGTGGATAATGCTCGCGATGAACGAAGCCGGTCCTGATCATAAATTCTATGCGCTAAAATTACTAAAAATGTTTTTTTTATTTAAAATATAATGCCTCTCTACCCGTGAAGGGACAGTTAACAGTTAACACACTGTGTGTGAAATGTAATTTCAAAGATCCAATGATCGATATACAGGGGCGTCCGACACGAAAGTGTTTTTGAAATGAAAGATGGAATATTTATCATCAGCGACTCTTTAATCTTTAAGTTTCATTGATCGCGGACGATATTTGTCGTTAAACAAGACTAAAGAAAGAAATTGTTACAAAAAATCACCCAGAACATTTAGTTGACGACATAATTCATCGATTTATGATATCGGTTGTAGGTGATTGATAGAATTTCAATATCAATTTTGAATTGTTGAATCTTTGCACGATTCCACATTTTTTGTTGCGATTGGATTCGAGCGGACCGTTCTACTATAGAATGCCCGAAGATGCCGAAAGGCGAAACTTGTATCGTCAGTAAAAAAAAAAAAAAGAAATATGTGGAATGTTACAAAATTTCAACAATTCAAAATTGACGATTCACAGCATTCAGAGGATCGGATGAGTCTTAAAACCTTTTTTTCAGCTACTGTTTTTTGTATGACAATTAATTTTAAATAAACGTTCGTCTTTTTTATTTAAAGTTATACATCCACAGTCAAATTTGGGAATATAATATAATTAATTACTTACCCTACAAATGTGTATTACAACATTATTTAGAAAAGGTGAAAATATTTTTTTTTAATATGACGTTCACACGTAATAATAATCAAATGAAATATAATTTTATAAATCTTACGTACCTAACTATGTATGAAATATTCTTAACTTTAAAATTATTAAAAATAATTTTTATATAACATAATAATTACAATGACCTCCAAAGGACAGAAATAATGAAATAGTTTCACGTCGCAAAAAATAATCCTTCTTTCAGAATTGAAGTCTTACCACTATTTATGATTATTTAAATAAAATTGTTGCTCGGTAAGTGGCTTATGTGTCACAGATATTAATATAACTGCCAATTTGTGAGATGAATATCTGACATACATTAGATATTTATTTAAATAATCGATAGTTTTTTTTCTTTTAAAACATCGAATTATAAACGAAACTATTAAGGGTGGACTGGCTTTGATTCGCTGTAAAAATGACGTTATTGTGCTTTTGTTGATGGCTTTAAAGCATACACATCATCGAAAAATTATAATAATTCAACTATATTTTTGAACTAAGTAAGAACAATAATTGAAGGTGTGAATAAAGTATTACAACCATAAATATATATATATTACTTATCGTTTTACGACAAAAAATCAATTGATACTGTTTATTTTACTGTTAAATTATGTCATTTACTATTCAGTTATTTGCTATTAAACTGTTATATATAGTACAAATATATGTGAACAAATAATGATGAGAAATAACGTAAAAACTAAAAAGTCACAAACATAATAAAAAAAGGGGCGGTATTATGATGATATGTATATATTCAAATGAATTTCTATCGCAAAGTTTGATAAAACGAAAGTAATTTATATTCAAACTAAAAAATAGTCAGAATACTATTTATCTTCTATCCCGAAAATTCAAAAAAACTTCGATTCAATCAAAATCGATATCACTCAATCCTCTCATTTGTTGAAAATGTCCAGACTTTCATCTTTACATTATCCTCCCTCCCACGAAAGGATTTTTTTAAACTTCGAATATTATCATTAAATTTTATGTTGATTAATAATATATTTTTTTCGTCAAATTAGATACAAATATTTTTTTTCTATTTTTCTTTACATACATAATCCTCTTTTCAGTAATTGTGATATCCAATAAAGGCGTGAAGATTTTCATTAAGCACGCAGGGACGTAATTGATGAATTGTGTCGATTTTCTTTTCAAATTTGAATCATTGAAACTCTATGATGTCGAAGGATGCCGATAGGCGAAACTCGGTTCATGAGTGACAGAACATATGTAGTGTAAAAAGTTGAAACTCAAATAAACAATATTCGATTTTCATCAAGCGACCAGCAATTTTAACATTACGTCAATTTTTTAAATCGTTTACGAAAAAAAGTATTGCGTAACAAAATAAATCAATACAAAATAAAACAACCAAAAATTTGTAATATAATTTAATTAATATGCAAACTAATTCGTTTAAAAACGCTATTCTACAACTAATCATTAAACAAATATTTTAGGTGACTTAAAAAAATATACAAAACTATGGCAAATTTTAATTCCTAAAAAATGACTGAAACACTACTTATCTAACATTAACCTTTCCAGGAGCAGGGACGTATTGCTACGTCGATGCGACTTTTTTGTAAAGGAGTATGGATGTACTTGTTGTATATGTCAACAAATATTTTGATAATATATTCAAGTGCTATGTGTCAATGGTTTGTGATGCCTGGATTATGCAACTGGTTTTATTACGATATAACCCTAAAAACGTGAGTTGTATTTCTTTCGCAATGATTTGATAAAAAAAAAAAAATGTAAAAAAACTCACTCCTCACAGCACGGTTAAATTTAATTATATACTCCTGGAAAGATTAAATGTTTTCATTCCTAGCTTGCCATATTGTTCCAAACATGTTGGGTAAGCTACATTCGTATTGTTTTCGTCTTTGTATAGCCTATTAGATAGAAAATAAAGAGATCGGGTTTAACAATCTTCGCCAGGCATTCCCAACATGTATGGATTAATTATTCATCGATTGCATTGTCATTTTAGAACTCCATTTAAGCACGGTGATAAAATAGCAAGGTATTTTATTCTACAAATTTTTTTATAAGATGTAGTTGATAGCTATATCTTATAAAAAAAAATGTAGAACTAAAATACATTGCTATTTTTTCAGCGTGTGATAAATTATTCGCTTAAAGATGACAATGATCACGCAAAATCGTTTTTTAATTAAATTTATAAAAATAGCTTAGTTGGGAATCCTGAGCATGATGGAAATGATGTGTACTTCGATTGCATCATAACCAATTATGTACCTTAATTAAAAATACATTAAAAATTATTGTGCACCGAAAGAGTTTTGATGTTTTACAAACATTAATATACGATAAAATAAAACTTTAAAAAATATTGTATAATGTTATGTTACAGGTTGGTCATAAACGATGTTGAATATTGAATTAAATAACAAAACTGCACAAAAATACGATTACTAATACAACCTTCGGTTCCAATCCACACATATTTAATATTTGATGGATGTAATGAGAAAGATATTTATTAAATTATTAAAGTGTTGGTTTTAAGGTGTGTTTTTTCTTAATAGTATAGTGTTCAACATCTTTTCAAACTTTGTTGTGTGAACGATAGACGTTTGAAATGAAAAGTTATTCTTTCTTGAAGATTTGACGATAATCCTAATAAACATATATTATAGAACCATTGAAAAATCGGATCTCTGTCATGATTAATAGTTGTTATCACCCAAAATTTCGAAATTTTTGCAGATTTTTTTTTAGAAAAATAAAAATAGCCTGCAATCATTTCGAAATGACTTTGGAAAAAAAAAAGAATTTATAGCAGAAATCGTGAAGGCCTAACTAACAATTTACGAAGTTATCACATGAAAATCGTATTCATTCGAAACTAATAACAAAATAATGTTTCCATGAAGTAAAATTTAAGCTTACAGTAAAATAAAAATATAATATATTTCATACAACCCTTAAATGCATGTTAAAAACATCTTGTAGTTTTAACTTGGTATCATTTTAACTTAACCCTTTGATTAGTGAGTTAATCCTATGGCATATACTGTCTGGGAGTGAGTTAATTTTTGACATCTTCTTTTTTGGGGTTTCTTTTTAATGTTTTTGTGTTATGGTATATATGTTCTTTTATTGTTTAATTAAAAATCAATGATTCTCAACATTTTATTCATTGAAAATTGAATTTAAAAAAATGGTGTTGAAACTTGGGAAATCTTTTTCTATTTACTCGGAAAGTTCCACAAGCATGTGTTTGATTCTTGAATAAATGATCGAATAATGCTACACTTGTGTACCAGTTATCAATATTTTTTTTAAAAAGTACAATGGAACTGCGTAACAATAAAGACATATATATTGAAGTCAAAACAAAAATATAATGGTAAACATTTTTTTTTATTCAAAAATACTTGATAAAGTTCAAATAATTTTCAATTATCAATGATTAATCTATCGAGAATTTATAAAAAAATACGTTCAGTTTGAAAGCGTGGGATTTAAAATAATGGGTTAGGGAGCGTTAAAGTACCGATACGTTCATACCGCTCAAAGGGTTAAACTATCTAACAGTCGGAGACATATTTTTTGAATGTTTCATTTGAAATCATGCATTTAAGTATTTGAAAAATATGTATTTTTTAAGTTGACATTTAAATAAAAAATGATGTTAAATTTACTGATTCGTAAACAAAATATAATATCAGAAGTGAAACAAAAAAAAAAATAGATTAATAAAAAGTTAAATAGATGTAGAACCAATGTTTTTTTTTTGAAAGTCAACAATACATAAAATTCAATTCTTTTAAATATAACAATGGAATGATATAAGTTAAGTAGAAATGTTCAGAAAAATATTGTAGATACATTAATAATAGCATTATCATTTACCTAAATTTAGAATAATAGTAACTACATACAGTAACATACTAACCAGAATGTTAAAAGGTGCGTCACTATAGTTAATAAAATACACAATATTTAATGTAGGATATATTGAAAAAAGATGTTATTCGTCGACGATGGATGATCACTGCTCCCGTTCAAAGTTTGTAAAAAAAATCTACGTACAATAACAACAAATACATTTAATCAGTCTATTATTTTTTTTTTATTATTAATTTCCTAAACTTTTGCATACACGTATAATTTTAACATTTATAGACACCTTAGGGTAAAAATCAAATTGATACATTTCAAAGTTATTGTGTGTACAAAAATACACGTCGTGATAATTTTGCGTAGTGTTACGTTTTTTATTCGGAGAGTGCAGCCAAGTTTACTTCAAATTTTGTTATTATAAAATTCATGATTTCATTTATTTTAAATTGACAGTTTCAGTGACATTATACAACTACTGTACATAGTACTTGGCCGTTTATAGGTTAATAAAACAGTTACTCACCAGATTATTTTTAATTTCAGTCGCATTAATTTGTTGTCTATCAGTCAAACATCCCATATACGAATATTTCTCGTTCAATAATAATCAAACGTTTTTATTATTTATAATACTCCAGCGAAATTGTTGTTTTCTTAATTCAAATATGAAATTTTTGCACCGGTTAAAATCAGTTATAAAACTAAAACCTTTTTTTTTAATTGGGTGTGTATTGAATTATATTTACACGACTATCTACCGTTTTTGGCGATTATGAACCAAATGTCGGTATATTTTGCGTGTGTTACTCAAATGTCGATGAAGTTGGTGGCTTTTTTACGCACTAAAATTTGATAGCTAACGGCTTTAATGACAATCAAAAACTCATCGACAAAACAATTCAATTTGTCGACATCAATTTTTTGGGGGTTTGCAATTTCAAAATATATCAATACATCAACAAAAAATATATTGATTTACTTTTAAGTGATGACAACGCACTTCAACTTCAGGACTGGTACAAAAAAAGCTCGCACACTATTAAATACTTTTTATCATAATAGCATTGTTCAAAATAAAATTTAGTCGCAAGACAAAATTCAAGCTATCCACTTTGGACACACCAATCAGCGCGAATCATTTCCACGTCTGTTCACCCATTCAATTCTTCTCTTATTTACACATTAAAAAAAAAATCCACAAGTACACTTCAGTGATTTATTTCTCTCGGATGTAAGTATGATCACGATGTTTTATTCAAAAAAATATAATACTATATGACGTCGAAAAGAAAATTTTAAAAAACACCTTCAGGATTGACAACTAAGCAATCACATCTGTTGCTGGTTTGCAGGACGGCAATTCCCGGATTTTTATTTATAATAGAATAAAAAAATAAATATGTATGTGAAATAATGTAGTAATACCTAAAGACGCTATTCGCACTGCTGATTTCAATAGGATATAAAAAAAATATTTTTTTTAGATGGTTTTAAATCGTCATATAATATCATATTCGTTTGATTTATTTTAACTTCAGCTCGAATATTAGATTGGTGAGTTTATCATTAATCCACTGTTTTATGGCCCGTTATTGTATGTCAATAAAGTTTTTCGAACAGTGTTTTTTTTTTTTTTTGCGCGGAGATGGAGGGTTATCGTTTAAAGGCGAGATTATTTTGGCCAGTATATTTGGCCACATTAGCACCAGCTCTCTTCGCCGGGGGCCTGACTTTCGTCTTCGTCTGATGGCGCCTCGCCATACATGTCAGCCAGCTTCCGGAATCTGGGACCGAAAGAGGAAAGATAGTCGAACTTCAAGTCACCTTCGTCCGTACCTGTTGAAGAAGACAATAATAATAAATTATAACACGAACACGAAATATATTGCTCTAAAAACTTTCAGCTTGTCGGGCCAGCGTTAGTGGTAGTAATTACTATTGCAAACTTGCAGGTGTAATAGAAAAAGTAGAGAAAATGACTTACAGCTAGCGAGCGTAGAGAGCGATCCTGTAGTGTTTCCGTCTCCTTCGTAAGCGTAATGCCGTACATCATCGAATGGATTCGTGTCGGGATCTCGATCTATCACATCTTTTTTATCATCTAAGAAACCAGATATATCCGGAACTGGAGAATCCATCATACTGCCACCTAAAATTAAAAATAAAAAAAAGTATTTCATTAGTTACATGTTGTTTACCTGTTGCTACCATGCACGAATAAACATTATTTAGCTGTTCCTTGTTTCAGTTCATTGGAAAACTGAAAAAGAAACAATATATATATATATGTAACTGATTGCCAATCTTCTGGGGCATTGAGTAAAAATTTTAATGCATACTACTTGCGCGTATTAATTTTTTTTAATGTGTTTCTGCGCTTTGAATTGATGCGCATTTTAATGTGATCCTTAATTTTTTTAAATTCATTTTGGATAGTGATATTTCAAATTTATATTTTTAATTCTGTAAAGTCTTGCCAACTTGACTAACGCACTTGCTAATCTAAAAAACATAAGATGCGGGTAAATATTCACACTGCCGATATTATGAATGTATTTTTTTAAATTCTAACATTTTAATACAACACAATAAAGTGTTCAATTCAAAATGTAAAATGTACAATTGGAAGTGTAAAACCTTTAGCTTTCAATTAGCGAAACATTAATCCACACTCACGTAAGTTAACGTCAAGTACAACTCGTCCTACTCGTTTTAAGCAATATATTCATATTGTAAACGTTTAATATTTCTTTTTTCGTTCTAAGGCTATACTGAATTAAGAGAGGCAAAGAGACTTAACCTTATTTTTTTCATAATCGTTTTTTTTAAATCACCATGCACAAGTATTTTCGACACGTTCTGTCAAAAAAATATAAACTACAGATGTCGAATTAGTATATAACATGGAATTTTAGTTTAAAAAAGAGAAGCCTTTCAAATTTACGATTTTATTCTGCTTTATACACTTCGGCGTTGAGTCTATTGAATATTATGATTTCAGCTCAAATTCGGTTTTTTGTGCCTACTTTAAAATTTATTCTTTGTAAATAATGCCCTTTCTTTTCTATAGAACAAAAACAATTGAGAAACATATTTTTATTCATACCCGTTGGTTTTGAGATCTTTTATCAGCAGCATTTATGTGCGCTGCGACAATGATTTTATATTTAATTCCCCCTTTAGAAATTAATCCAAGTAGTGTAGCAAGTTATAAAAAAAAATCGGGTATAAAATAAATCATGAATACAAAAGACTTTCCGGAGTAAATAAGCCATAAACACAACTAGCGCGGACAAAACAATATTCTCAGATTACAGACTCCCCGCGTAGTATTAGTATTATTATAACGATTATTAATATTTATAACGACGCCATTTTCAGTTGTTTCCGGCGAAGTGTCCGGAAGTTATTAGCGCCGTGGGACACGAGCGTCGCCGTGCGGCCGAACACCAAAACAAGCAGCGACGCCTTTCCTTACATACTCTCGGCGTTATTTTGAATTCGTAATGTTACCGGGTACTCTTAGAAGATTGAGAGTTTATAACACATTGATTCAATATTCATCGTACACATAAAACATCGGAACAGTAATAGTCGAATTTCGAGCTTTACAGTAAAATTTTAACCATTTATGTTGTAATATATATATAAATCGTAATATAGAAAATAAAGACGCAATGGATCGTTTCTTTTTTATAGGTCAGGTGACATATGAAAAAAATGCGTTTCAATTAAACCCAACTAATAACAGTCTACCTGTTATCTAACGTATATAGAATAATATCGATAATTGATATTTTTTGTGATTTATCAATTAGCATGGGCTTTAGTGGACGCTATTTTATTCTTTCACACTAAATTGAAAACGATTTTTATACAATAACTCCCACATTGTTTCTCTGGAACTAGTAAATTTTATATTTAAATGAACTTCCACAAAGTTACCGCCGAAACCATCGAAAGTAGTAAATATTTATTCATTTCGTACGTCTTACTTTTTTACAGGTTTCATTTTACAAGAAAAATCACCGATATATTATGTTGTTCACTTCAATCTCAATTATCTAAGTAATCTCAATAATAAAAAAATTAGAAACAGATAATTGAGCGAATCAGATAAAATAAACAGCAACCAAAATGAGGTTGAAAAAGAGATTGTGTCGTTACCGTTACTAAAAGTCACGAAAATGACAACTCATAAGCAAATACAGAACTCGTGATCACTATAGTGGAAAAAATATACACACATTTTTACGAAATATGATAATCGAATGAAAGTAATAAAAATCAATGTGCAATACGGTGTACTACAATTTGATAGAAACTTCCAAGGAAATGACGAATGATTATAAGTACTATTTGTCACTATGCTCGATTTAAGGTAAAATGTAATAGACAGCCTCCCCACAATTTATATGCCGAAGAATTGACTTGTCAAGGGTAGGATATAATTACAGGCTATCTGAAAATACTCGACGAGCAATAATGTAAAAACTAAATTCGTTACTTTACTAAAAACTTCGGTTCGCTATTAAACGAGTCTTTCAACCCGCAGGTAACTTCACATAACAATCGATATTACCAAAATAAATTTCGAAATTAATATTAGACTGAGAACTGTATTCGCAACTCATAACGACGTTACTCAATACGGTGTTCGCGATCATTTTAAATTGATTAAGGCGATACACGTGTAAAAATTTCCAGCCAAGAAATGCGTACATTAAAAAAATATTTTAACCTTCGATCAATAACAATATATAACTTTTGACAGCTATTTTTATTAATTTATGATATCGACCGAAGGTGCTTGATGGAATTTCAATATCAAATTTGAATTGTTCCACATGGTTTGTCACTAACAACCCGGGTTTCACCTTTCGGCATCTTCAGGCATTCTATCACACGTCTGTTGCATCCGTGAGATAGAATGCATGAAGATGCCGAAACGCGAAACCCCGGTCGTTAATGACAAAACACGTGGAATCGTACAAAGTTGTAACAATACAAATTAGCTATTTTTATTATTAACATGACCGAGTATTTCTTCATTGTGTTTTGTTAAATATTAGGTCGTTTTCGTTTGAATGATTTACAAACTAACATATACATACAATAACGCACTTTTCATATTTAAGATTAAAATAAGGTTCGCTGTTAAAATAAAAAAAAACGGTAGTTAGTCCGCATATGTTTCTCAAGAAAGCTAAACACATGTCACATATAGTCATAACAGATCAAGTGGAAAATCAATTTCGTTTTATTTCAAAACAATGTTGGTTCAACAGCGAGTTGAAAATCGTCTGGGAATATGAGGGTTAAGTGAGAGGGAGGGAAAGGTTGTAAATTTACCAAAGTTATTTGTGAATAATTAACCAAAGATTTTCTTTCAAGCCGCGGCAGTGAGGTCAGGGGTTAAAGCGTCGGTGCAGAACTGGAATATAAGATCGAAAACTTAACGACGAGAGAGAAATTTGACTAAATTATTATTATACGAAAGATATATTGTATATATATATATATATATATATATATATATATATATAGCAGGAGAAGTGTCGACCACACTTATGGAAAACGTATTATTCAAAAGCCTACACTAAATAATACAAAATTGAGTGTAAAATAATGAAAAAAAAAGTAAGCGCGGCTATAACTTCTTTAAGAGTGTTTGACTAGCTGAAAACAGTGATTATAAATTGAGGTTTCACGTAGACTTAAAATTGATACATGAGATATGGAGAAATTCTTTGGTGTTTGAGTATAAATAAAAGCGGTTTATATTGGTTTAACAAAATAGGCATTAGATTTTCTTTCAAACTAGAATTTAACATATATGGTAAATCGTTGACCGGTATACGTTACATTTAGCGCAAAAAAAATATCTGATGAAAAAAATATGCGATCACCCAGTTTCTGTAACGAAATTCCGAATCGTACGTCCCAACTAATTTGGAATTGGGAGTGAATTGAAAATGACAACTTACCTTTAATGTCCCTTTCTTTTTCCGGATGATCATACATCTGCCGAAGGACATGAAGGTCATAACCTGCATCTCCCTCGCCGCCTCCTTCATCTTCGTAATTAATAATATTCTCTCTTATATCATCGAGTTCCTTTTCGGCCCAACCTTCAGACCTTTTCCTGTGTACAACGACTGCCAAAAGAAGAACTGCAACAAAAAACCACATTAGAAATTAAGTACGCTTAAAGATCACTTAATTAATAGATAGCATAAAATAAATTTTAGAATCAAAACTATTAATATGCTATGGCATATCTATCAGTCGTCTAACATCCATCATATTCTATTATTACCAAGCGTAATGAAATTATATAGGAAAATTATGTTTCACATTTTTACTTAATTGAATATTGATATCAATATAGAAAAATTGTTTCTTTTTAACCTTTAACCCTTTGCACTCGAATACCGCCATAGCGGCGACATTGTAAGTTTATCGTATTACTCGGATGCCGTCGCAGTGGCGTCATGTTTATAAAGTAATTTTTTTGTATACTTTTAACATTTTTTATTTGTTGATTTCAACTAGATCACAATAATAGATCATTGGAGTCATTTTCTAATAAAAAATCATAGCCAAAGATAGTAGATGGTGAGTAAATATTATATAAACAACATCTATGTTATAATATCGACTCTTGGTATATGCGTTTTTATATTAGGCGGACCAAATTAATTCAGCTTTTTCAAGTTTTCAAGTTTCAATATATTTTGATGGAGATATAGATTTTTTCATAAAATACATAGAAATCTTATTTTTGAGGCAGTGGCACCCAATCTGGGTGCGTGAACTCCTCAGAGATGTTTTTATCCTTTAACTTAAACATGTAATTATATTAAATGTGAAAAAATACGTATATAGCTTTTGTAAATTATAAACAATCTTTTATTTTGATAATGCTTCTTATTTTACCCAAATATAATGAATAGTTTTAGAGATATAATTATTTTAAAAACAGCGAAGGATCGCGTGAATATTTCACAAAAACTGCTTGAGCGGTTAAAGGTTAATAACAGTGTACTGCTGGTATTCTGAAAAAGGTGACTGTAACAGAAGATTAGCACAAATATGAAGAGTAGAACACAAAAACGTATTTAGGCAACGTATTTGTACAAAACAGTGCGATTTTAATTAAATATGTAGAAAATATGTATCATCGTCGGCTCGATCCATATCACAAAGAATGTTTTCACATGAATTATATGCCTTAGGAAATAATCTGAAATTCATCTCATTGTAAACATAAATAATAAAAACAATAAAGCGATGGGTCGACTGTCAAATTTGTGTAATTAATTCGTTTAATCAGGAAATTAATGAATACAATACATTATAGTTCTGATATCATTTAAAATTGTTAACGAAAAAAAGGGTTTGGTGGCTGAACAAAGTAATGTATTGAAGTCCGTTTAATAAATCAGTTAAAGATAGCAACAATTTGATCGCTACGTTATCCGGAAAAAATGTTGTAATTTTTTTATAAGAATCTTACAGAAATCTTAAATCATTAAACTTAAAGCAAAGAAAGAGTCAGATGTCAGTTGCACACAATAGATATTTACTTGATACAAGTACATTTCTTGCATTTAGAGCTAAAGAAAGGTAAAAAATCTAACCACTTATTAACATAAAATAATGCGCACTTATCGTCAATGGCAATTACTCCATACGGTGAGAAAATACTCGAGTTTTTAAAGGGCGAGTTGTGTTACAAACAGTAATAACGCAAACATTCCCAAAAATGGAACAAGTATAGAAAAATAATCGTGCACTCAAATCGCGGGAAAGCCGTTACAATAACGGGCATAAAAGTTTCGTCATTAAAACTCCCGCGGGACGCGAGAAAATTTCTTCTAAATCGGTCGCTTAGGGAAAACTTATTTGCCGAGACATCGGGGAGAAAAAATAGTTTCACAACTCTTCTGCCATTTGTATCCGACGAAAAAACGAACAATTAAATTGTAAAAATTGTAAAAAAAAAACACTAAAGTAGAATTTTACCGCTGTCTTCGTTGCAATATTGTGTATAACAGAACAGTCATTCATTTTTTCTTGGATATTTTAAAACGAATATAAAACGTAATTGGTTCCGAACAGAAAAGAATGGAACATATTTATTTATTTAATAACCGACGCAAAATTTAAACAATTTCTACAATAATTGTAAGACTCATTTTGAAGATAATATACGATAGGACCATAAACGACATTATCTACTAATAAAAAATAAATATCAAGCCATTTTTTATCAGCATCAAATTTAAATTGTATAATATATCAGTAAATAATTCGATCAACGAATTACTAGTAATGATATTAAGTTGTGAAAAAATTACTAAAAATTTCGGTTTATTTTTTTTTATTAATTATTGCAAGGGTAAAAATGTTCAGTAAAACAAAGTACATATTAAAAAAAAAAGTAAAAAATCACAAGTGCATAGTGTTTATTATCTCATTATATTTTTAAATAAAATGCTCATTTAACATAAGGATACGGGACTCGCCTAAAAGAGGATAAGGTAATTTTTAAAAAAATGCGATAATTGTTGAAATCTCAAAATATAACTTTTCAAAACTCAAGATATTTTCTAGTACGTTTATTCCTTGTTATCATGAAAATATAAGAAAATTCAATTAAGAAGCAAAAACGTTTTCAGGATATTATAAAAAGAAATTTCCGGGAGGTAGTCACTTTAATTAATTGACTTTATTTATATCTTGAAAATTATTAAACAACTTTTTAATAAGCTTTCTTCAATATTGGAAATTTATATAATATTTTTTATCGTTTGTGAACGAAACATTGGCGGAAATATTTCACGTAATTGAGGGGTTTCGTTGAATCGCTATGGTATTGTGTAATTTGCGTTTAGAAAAGCACATAAATCCATTATTCAACGCACCTGTTTGCTACCATTAGCTATAGATTTAATTGTTCGAAAATAACACGATATTACTATTTATTAAATATGAATTTTTGATTATGAATGTCCAATCATGATCGTTTTCAAATTTGATAATTATAATTTTTTTACAAATTCGAGTATTGAATTCAGACTTTGCTGTTTTGCTGTTGAACAAAGAAATTCGCTGTTGAAATTACAACAAGCACAATCGCTCGATGTTTTTAATTTTAAAAAGTTCCACTAAAATTCCCTTTTCGTATTTAACCGAGTATTGTTATCATATTCTTTGTGAAAAAATAATAATAATTCGAAAATAATACTCATATCAAATAAACTTTTAGAACCCGTTATTATGATAAAAGTTAATTTAAATTGAGCGAAACTGTAAATAAAATAAAACTCTCGTATACGGATATTGAGGATTCTCATTTGAAAGAAAAAATGTCTCACTTTTTTAAAATATAAATTTATTGATTTTTCTTATATTATTATCGAAATTTAAGTTCTGTACGTGCGTACGTAGACAATGTGCAATTAAGATACTTTTAGATATTCATAATGAATACAATAGATATTGAGTTGATACAATTCAACTCAATACAATCGTTTGTGCAAACAGCAAAACAATCTCGCAGTAAAATGAATCGCTTTTGCATTTTTTTCAATGGGTTTTCCGTATTCTCGCATTCGTTTTGTTGCTTTTATTCTAAACGCAAAATGCAATTGACAGCAAAACGTAGGTTATTTCAACGCGCTTTCATAGGTTTGCTGGGGCAGCGTGTGTGTTGCCAGCGATGTATTTTCCGTGAAAAAAGCTCTATAATAACAATTGTATTGTTGAAGCATTTTTTGCACCTGTGTTTAATTTTGTATTGTCTCCATACTATAACTTGCCACAATGGGTGAACGGAGTGAATTATATCCGCCAAAAGAATATATAATTGAGTCGAAAATGACTCTTTGCTTTAATAAACATTTAAATATAAATTTAATGTAACATATCGACAGAAGCTTATTGAAAGTTCAATTTAAAAAAAAACTACATATTTTATGATATCGACTACCGTCAGTCAGCTTGATGGAATCACAACAACAAATTTGAATTGCTGAAACTTTTAACGGCCGATTCCACATGTTTTGTCGCTAACGACCCGGGTTTCGCCTTTCGACATCATCTTTAGGCGTTCTATTACACTGATGCAATAAAACTATCCTAACTGACACCAGTAGACTGAAAAACTTGGGCAATTCTGGTACGCGAATTCATCTAAAATAACAGAAATGATTCTTATATTTTCAAACCTAAATGGAAGAATAATGACATAAAACAAAAACATATTTAAAATGAAAATTTTATTGATAGCTTTATAGATCCGATTTGATACGTTACTGAATGTTACACACGTCGGTTCTTTTAGAGGCATCATCAGACTAACGGTTATATTTAAAACGTATTTTATCATCATCTGATGTTATCTGAACAATTAAATTTGGACGACATGAAAAATTCATCGATCACTTTTCTTTCAATGGTTCGTTTCGGTTTTTCTTGTAAGTATATTTGAAGAACCATATGAACACAATTACACAAGCAATTATGCCCCAGATCCAAGCAATCAACCGTCAATAGTAAAATGAGAAGGATACAAAGCCTTCTGGCATCTGCACCTCAATAACACGCAATATACCTGACCTGGCAAGAAAAATAAAGCCTTACAAACGACGGTATATGAATCGAGAAGTATTATTACAAAAGTGAAGTTCCGAAATACCTATCGTAAAATAAATAAGCGAAATCGAGTATCGATGGGACGGTAATCGGTTATCGGGCGGCGCAAGGAGATGATAAAACTTTAAAGAAAGTTTTCCCGAAAAGCTATTAGCCCAGCGGGATGCACGAAATTTGAACAACATAAAATATATGCCTTTGAACTGAAGAATATGTCCTCAGGCACTGAGATTTTAAGCGTCATGAAACCGAAAAATAGTCGTAGACCATCTTTTGGTGGCTATACAGCATTTTTAAATGCCATGTGAAATTTACTGTGATTTTTCATTCATATCACAAAACAAGCTGAAGGTTTTTTTCAATTTTAAGCCACATTTGAAATATTTATAATACAAAAGCATAATAATTTTAATAATAAAAACAACTTTTTAGTACTTATTAACACCATACATATTTTTATGAGAACCGGTTTCGCTTCGCGAGCACCGAAACCGATCCCGATCAAACAATATTTTGTGGGAATAAGTACTGAAAATGTGTTTTTAGTAATTAAATATCATGTCTTTCCATCAAGAAGTGACGGCTCACACCTTAAAATGGACAAAAGCATAATATATATTGAAATGGTATTTTCACCGTGTAATAAAAAGCATTCCTAAATAAATTCAATAAAACTGTATAAAACTAAGATAACAAAACTTATAAGAATTATCTCATATTGTTTTCACAACAGTGAATTAACATTAACAGTATCTCTTGAAATAGCGAAACTCATGAAACTTTTATGTTATTTCTCAAGCATGAACGATTGAGATATAACAATCGGAAAATTAGTTTTATCAACACGCATCTAAATTGAAGAAAGTTGTAGACCTTTTACTATGTAACATCATTTCAACAAAGGCAACCGCAATAATTTCACTGAAGAATCGTAAAACTAAAATGCAAATATTTGATGATTTTTTTGGTGTAACAGATTAAAAAAAAATGTTTCCTACAGCTGTATTCAGGAAATGGGGTGAGAAGAGAAAAATTAATGACCTGGGGAACATTCAAGTTTGGAAGTTCACGAAAAAATCAGAGATGAAAAGTTCCGAGCTTTATTGGGTGAGACATAAAATTCCGATGAAACTGACGAGGGCTAATCGTCTAACATTTTAAAAAATCAGTAAATTACAATTAGTTATTTACATTTTGATAATTCAACATTGCTTTCAACATACATCCAATCTGTATTTGTGATTATAAACGTCAATGCTGTACAACAAGGTGTGGTTTTCATGTATTGTTAAAATAATGATACAGCTAAAATGATTTATTAAAATTTGTAAATAATTAATTGCAAATCATCAATTATCCTTACAATTGCATATAATGCAATAGTTGAAATTTACTTTTATTTATCTAGCCTTGTGAACAATTCTTGAAATTATTTATTACAATACAAACCCAGTTGGCATAACATTCATTTCCAGTTACACCAAATATTTTTTTTTATTTGACATTATTATCATTTGATATATGGATTTAATTTTGCTATTTTTTAAAAAAAAAATTTGCTACCCAAATACCAACTATGCGAATATTCAATACAAATTATAATTTTTTTAATACAAAAACTGCTACAAAAAATATCTTCAGGTCCGCAAACAAAGCATGTTTGAATAACACTGTTGCATGCCTTTGGCCCTCCTATAAATGATTTCGAAATATAAATATACTATCGACTTATCGATGATAAGGTAAAAGCGGGCGTGAGATATTAATATTTAAATAACAATATTTTTCATCACTTATGATTATATTAAAATTTCAAATAATTCAAAATAGTTGTAGATACTGAAGATTGAGAGATAAGCACATGATAAGAATAAATATTTAGCAGTTTTTTTTTTTAATTCGTGCTTATAATATCTCTGATAAGACAACTTTCAGAAAATTGAAACGGTCAAACTCCTTCATGAATATTTATTTATTTTGATAATTCGTTTATTCATTAAATTAACACTGACTAAAATACATACAAATTACAATAAAACATTTATTGATTGAATTGGCATTTACTTGGTAGAGTAGAACTCCATTATAACACCGTAAAAAAATAGCAATGTGTTTCGAGGTTTACAAAATTTATAAGATGTCCAGTTGATAGCTATTTCATCAGATCTATTCAGATAGTTCTAATAAAGGGGTGAGCTGAAATAGCTATCAATTTTGTAGAACTAAAATACATTGCTATTTTTCACGTACTGTGGGGACTGCCCCGAGATGAATGCCGAACGAACAGAGCTGTTTGCTGTGGTCCGTCCTCATACGGGCCCAATAGGCCACGCTGACTAAGTATCAACCAAGGCCAACTTTGAGGCATTCGATAAATTTGCGAGATCATACGGGGAACGAGACATTCTCGATTAGTCTTTAGATTCAACGCGTAGCCACTTAAACTCTTCAGCCACGGCAGATTTTCAGTACACATATATATTACACAGGATACATAATATCACGTAGACTAGCAAGTGTAGAGGTGGCTGTGACTGAGCAAGTCACATTTTCTTTATCTTTTTCTTTTTTCTCTTCTTTTAAGCACAATAGTGCATGGTTTAACGATCCGTGCAACTCTGTATCGGGCCAAGAATATGAGGAGAAAAATCGATTCTTTTTATTAGTATTGCGTTATGGAAGGCGGCCGTGTAACAACGTGCATACATATAACGGGTGGAGGTGGGACAACCAACTTTTGCTATTTTTTCACCGTGTAATAAATACATTTGTTTCCTTTTTTATTCAAAACTCATTTTCTTTTACATTCTTTATATTTGGATTTCACCATAGTATATTGTTTTAAAATGTCACAATAAATTATCCGTATCTTCAAGAGTGACGATTGAGTGGATGGCAGTGTCCGAGACTGCTTGATAAATTTAGTGCATTAGATTCATTTGACATATTAAACCATAAATGACACAAGATTAAACGAATATAAAAATAAGTAAACTTACCTAAGAATGTGGCCAAGCAGACGAGAATCACGACAAGGAAATTGGTATCTATTCCGAACGACACAGCCTTGGCCATGCCCATTTGACATCCGATATCGGCACCCTTTGAAGCACTGGGTAGTCCTAGGTTATAAGTCTGGTGACAAAAATCAATCGATTGAAATAAATAAAATGTTCCTAAAAAATAACAACGTACGTATTTATGTCCACAAGATTTTTTCAGTTTGTTCATTGGTATTTCAGTTTCAAGCCATTATCAAAACTAGTAAGGTCGACATCCGGACTTAGTATATCATCTAAATCATAGATTGGCAACCTTTTTCGGGTAGCGACCCCTTTTCATAAAATCCATGTGACCCGCGACCCCCAATACAATACAAAAGCATACAAAAAAAATATTTTTTTAGTTGACCGTATAAGTTGGCGAACCCAGGTTGGGAACCTATGATCTACAAAATAAAATGATGAACTAATCATGGTAAAATTTTTATTATATACGGCTTATAAAGTATTTTTTATGTGTTCACAAGTGATCATATAATTTCGGATTAAATAAGACTATAAAAAATCAAAAAAAGAATTAAATTTTTTGACAATGCTCGCGATTACTGAAACCAGTCCTGATAGCAAAATATATTGTGTAAATAGTACTATTTTTTTTTATAATTTTGAATATCAAGTCTTTTCACAAAGACAGTTAACATTCAAAAAATGATAAAATATATGTTAAATTTAATGTTTTTTTTATGTGTGATAAGCGTTTGAAGATTTCAAAAAAAAAAAAAAATGATACGCGATACATTTTATTCTTTGTTTCATAAAAAATATATCTTACCTGTTCATTATAAGTAAAATTACTGATGCAGCCATCAAATCCTGTATCGGTTGGGATATATTTCCAACCGTACAAAGATCCAATCCTCTCCAACAAGATATTAGCACCGCCAAGTTGCAATGGTCCGTTTACTAATTAAGAAAAAGAATATACTATTACCACATAAATTAATAATTTGATATAGCAAACATAATCATAAACCAAAGCCTAATTGTAAAATAAAATATTACATTAGAAACCATTCGCGGTTCGCATTACATTCAACGTGGCCATACACACCGTATTGAACGGGGCCGCTCCGTTGTCCCCACGACGCCGAAATTTCCCGTTTTCAGAAAAATAGCAACCCAGATTTGACATTTCAAAAAGAATTATTTTCACATATGAGGTATGTGTCATAAGAAATATCTAACACTAAATGTTTTTCAAAATTTGAATGTCTGTACGTTTTTCTATTTTTTTAAGTGTCAAATTTGAATTACTGTCGACCCAGATATCGCCTTTCGACATCTTCAGGCATTCTATCACACAGATGCAACAGAAAGTATCACTTTTCTTGCATACGTGTGATAAAATACCTGAAATTGTCGAAAGACGAAACCCAGGATGGTTAGTGACAAAACATCTGGAATCGTACAAAGTTTCAAAAACTAAAAATTGACATTAAAATTCCACCAAGCAGCTTCAGTCAATATCATAATTTTTGCAAGTGTACTTATAAAAAAATAGGTATTTATTGAATACAAATGCTATTGCATACAATAAATCAATGTATAATGTATGTTTTAAAACATCGAGTAAACTCATAATTGATCCATTTCGTGATAATTTTAGTGAAAACGAATTTAATTTCAGCGATAAATCCGAAGAAATTTACCCAATAAAAAATATATTGTAGTAAGTGGGTGACTTCAGAACATAGACGCCGCAAGAATATAATCATGACGCCGACATTTGTTCGCATTACATAGAAACAAAAAACTTTTACAATGACACACTGTAAAATAAATAAATTATTATTTAAATTAAGTCCTCGTTTTCCACCAACGTACAATTTTTATATGATTATTATTTTTATACTCTTCCTTCAATGCGGCTATAAAAAAATACCCACAAACAGTTTCTCATGCGTATTCTAAGTTGCAATAAATTTTTAAGAATATATACGAACGATAGAAATCGTTTTGAATTGTTCAAGCTCTGTATACCTCCATATGTTTCGTCACTCACGGTTTCGCTTTTCGGCATCTTCAGGCATTTTAGTAAACGTGTGCATTTTAACTTAACTAACAGTAAGTAAACACTTCACGTAATTGAAATATAAAAAGAATAACGAAAAAAAATGATTTTTTACAACTTTTTACGATTCCACATGTTTTGTCGCTAACGACCCGGGTTTCGCCTTTCGACATCTTCAGGCATTCGTACAATGTTGTAACTTTTGAAATTTTATATTGAAATTCCATCAAGCACCTTCAGTCGATATCATAAATTGTAGAATAACGAACAATTTAATCCGTGAGTGTATAAGCTTACTTGATTTTATTTGAATAATTAATTCATAACTGATCGATTGGCGAAACCCGGGTCAAAAACCAAAACAAGTCAAAGTGTGCTGAGCATGAAGGTTTCAAATTTTATATCGAAATTCTATCAAGTCGACATCTTAAGATATTTAATTGTAAGAAATATAAAGCCAATTTCTACGGTTTTCAAGTTTATAAAACCTATAGTGAAAATATAATAGCCGGTTGTAAATTAACATCCCGCGATAAGGCACGGTATAATTACAATAGTTTCCGAAAGAAGAACAATTTATCAATAAGATTCGAATGCCCGTGCTGGGAAAATCACCAGTACTATAATAAAAGAGAAACGAAATCTGAAAATAGCCAAACGCCAAGTGAAACTTAAAATAGAATCTGTTATCCGGGTCTTAGACTTTTGTGGCTTGTTTCAAACAAGTCCAAACTCCTCTGACACTTGAAGGAATTAAACCACGTTCGATAAATCAATGTTTCTTATTCGACTGCAAGATTTCATTCTAGCTTACTTTGTGAGATATGATCGCAGTAAAATTAGAAAAAACTAATTTCTAAGGTTACGTTATTCATTTTCAGCTAAAACAATCACTTAAATAATATTTAAAAAAATGAGTTATAATTGTCTCAAAGATTCTCAAATGAAATATTAATACATAATATTTGTCGAATATCGTAAGTCACAAAAAGGAAACATTTGGTTAGTGAATTATCGGCAGTTTTATACATATTTGCGCAAGGAATGAAGAATAAACTGTAACGAAAATGCTGTTCCTTTGAACATAGATCACGTGGCATATTTAGAGCTACGTTAAAATTCTCGCCACTTGAAAACTACAGGAATGAATCTTGCACTTAGACCAGAAAATCCGACCAACTTTCCACAGAGTGTACCGATCATTGCATTTGTAAGTTTGCTTTGCAAGTGTTTTGGGTTTCCTTTTATAATCGTTTAAAATACAAACTAGAAAAATATTTACTAAAGAACGTACCCAAGCTTAGAACAGAAAACAATCACGGCGAATGAAGGTATGTAAATTAGAAAAGGTTTAAATTGTATCACTAATATTTCAAGCAGAAATTTTCATAGGCAGAAATTTTAAGCAATCAACCTTGGGCATCAATTCGTACAATCATAATAAGGAAATAAATACGATATGTACGTTTCAATTCTCACGTAGACCAACCAATAAAAACCATGGTAAATATGCTTTATTGCTATTGTATCACTTAAAATATCCTAATTCGTATCAAATATTGACCGATTATGACACAAATCAAACAACATTCGCTGATAGGTTAATAACAATGAAAGATTGAAAATTGATTTTGACTTAGGAATTATACAAGATATTGTAAATTCATAAAAAAAACTTCAAACAGGCTTTGAGATAGTTAGTACATAAAATACATTATAAATGCATTTAGTTTTGTAAATTAACGTATCGACTGAAGGTGCTTCAATTTCAATATTAATTTTGAACCGTCAAAATTTTCTACATAACCATAAACGTATTATTGTTAACAACTCTAGCTATCAATTCAATTATATTTGTACAGTAGAATTCTTTAAGATGCCAAAAAGTAGAAATCAGGAAATCGTTGACAACTAGTATGCATACGTACAAAATTTAGACGATGTCAATAGAAGATATTTTGGTGTAGTAAGTGTAACACATAATGTGTGAATTGACGGTCATCTTGAATTCTTACCAGATCGATTTGAAGACAAACAAAGTAAATTTAGATTTCCGATTGTAAGTTTAAGCAATCGGATATAGCATATAACATCGTAAATTTACATAGCAGAGTGCTTACCGTTCAAAATTTCTCCCGCTCCAGTGGGCGCCGCTAAGTTCATACACGACGACATTTTACAATGGTCAACAAACATCTCGATACTGGATTTCATAATGACTATGTCTATGATGTGGGTCTGTCCATCATTCAATTTGTTTTGCTTATGCTCTATTCTTGTCGTTCCAGTTCCATAATTAACCAAAAGTATGGGGTAACCGTTGGCCAGCTCTAGAGACATGAAATCTAGACGGAAAATATAAAACGTTGATTATGAAAAAAATATAAATTTCTTTTATATATAAATTGCTATAAAGCTATATATAGATAAGCGAATGTTAGTTTAAGCATAGTTCTGACGATGGCGTGAGCCGAAATAGCTATCAAGTATATTTGTTAAAAATAATTTTGTAGAACTAAAATACATTGCTATTTTTTCACCGTGTTAATTAGCATTTATCGTAAACTGTCAAAACTACAGATCTATACTCATCATAAAATTGCATTCATTAATAATGATTATGTTACAAAAAGTAGTATCTTTACCTTGAACGAGCAGTGGACTATACAGAATGGGACCGACATAGAAAATCAGCCCCTTGTCGGAGGTGGTAGCGATCGTAACAGATATTCGACCCTCATATATTGCAGGCAGCGTAGGGTAAATTGCCCACCCGTCTCCGCGGAAGCCTATGGATGTTTGTTCGCATCGTGGTCCGGTGAATTCAGGAGGGCATTCGCACCGATCAGAGAACGGAGTGCCTGTTGGAGACCGATCGCAAATTGAAAACAATTTCATAGCATACGGTAACTTATTAAGCAAATATGTTATTTAATAATGGATCTTAAGAAAATGGTGAACATACCTCCGTTAAAACATATTAGGGGAACTCTTATTTCGGCATCACATTCTGGCTCGACGACCGCCGATACACCAACAAAACTAGTACGATTCGTGTAAACTGACAAAGGGAAATTAGATGTTATCAATTTATTCTGACAAGAGTCCTCACAATGCACTTTCTCAAAAAGGCACTCGTCTATGTTCACCATGAATATTTTCAGCCCAAGAAGTGATTCCAACTAAAAGAGAAAAAGCTATTAGTAAATAGTGACATTTTTTGAGACAGCTGCGTATATGAAAAGCTCTCAAAAGTCTCGTGACACTGCTGTATTTTCGATAAAGCTATTATAATTAGTTTGTAGTTATGATAGAATCATTAAAATGTACCATACTTCGAAGTAAAATGAGTCTATTTAGAAAAATATATTTTATAAAACATTATTTAGGAAGTGAAACAGAACGGATGCTATTATCGCCAGATTCCAAATACAAACCGTCTACACAGTAACACAATAATTGTACGTAAATAAAGTATGGCCAATGTAAAACGAGCCACATTCGGCCTATCACGCTTTTCTGGGTGCAGCTATAATAGCTCTGATTTTCCTATAATATAACATTACAGTTTGTCTCAACATTAGAGCAGTATTTATGCTTTGACCTTCACAACACATTTTATTAACTATGTTGTAGTCAACACAGGTGCAAACACATTCAGGCTCAAGTAAAAAAAAAAGGTTGCGCATGCCAGAAACGCACGAAGATTCCGCGTATTGCCTCCAAAATTATTGATCTATATGACCCACTGTTCTCATAATATCCCAATAAAAGGATTTGTAGAAATAATAATCAATATAATTTTTAAATGAAAGTTTTCCTAGGTCTTTGATTAGTGATTTATTTATTAATTGTATTTGATTTTTTTTTGAGCATTTTCATTATTTTCACTATTCATTAAAACATATTATCCCTAAATTATAAAACACTTATTCAAATATGTAAAATAAACAATTTAGTATAAAAAAAAAAAAAATCAAGAATGGAGTCGAAACAAAATGAATTCTTACGCTGGATATTATATGGCTGCAAATGTATCTATGTGTTAATCGTTTTACAAAATCTTTTGAAATGAATAATAAAAATAAGGTCACCATCAAAACTTACTGACAAATATGTGTAATAATCATATCTGAAAAAATTATATGTATTCAATAAAAATATGAGATAAATAAAAATATGACTAAAATAGATGAACAAATGTCAAACAATTATTATATACTAATCGTTGGGTATTTTTTTATCTTACCTGTTCATTATGAGCAGATGTGAGATAATTAATCTTCTCAGGTGGATAATACGGTGATCCGTGAGCAGAAAATCTCACATCCAGGAATGAATCATTGATAGTGGGTTTCGAGTAAACTGTGAACACGTCTACGTTCTCAAAACTAGCATTTAAGATGAGAGATAACTGCTGATGAAGGATGTCCTTTTTGCTGAGACCCTAAGATCAAAAGGAAACATTTTTACTATAAAATATGTACATTAATTAGGAGGGAAAAAACCTGTATCAATACTTTCATTCACAATTATTAAGCAGTTCAGTATTCAGTTGAAAATGTTCACGACGAGCGAAACCGATCCTAATCATAAAATAAATTGTATTTTTTATTATTTAAAACATCATGCATTTCCATCAAGGGACAGTTAACACCTTAAACGAAATTAAGCATCAAAAGAAAAGGACCTACTGCTTTGGACAAGACTTGAAAAAAGCTTGACCAATAAAAAAAATATAACATTTTGTCATATTTTCTTCAATTGGTATTTAGCTCGATTTATTTACGAGAACGCTTGATTACACAAACGGACACGGCGCTCACTATAATTTTTAATATAAAGCTACTCTTTACGGTGTGTTACTATTATATATGTGTATCACGTGTTTTGTTCCTTTAAAAGGCATCTTCAAACTGACTGCATCATTATCCGTCATTAAGGTAAATCAAATCCTTAACATTAAAATGACGACTGCGGTGGAACTTTTTATTTTTTACAGGGCGTGGGACAGCGGTTAGAATCAAACAATTGCAAAACTTATCATATTACAAACAATGCCGACTGCACAATAAATTTAAAAAAAATTCAATGCATTTGAGATATTTTTGCTTTTGGGCGCTATTATTCAATTAGAAAAGAGTAGAACGGAAACACATTGACTAATTTATATCAATACCACGAATGTGCAAACACTTTGTCTTATATTATTATCTTATATGAAATAACATGATGGTGTTTGTATGACAAAAAGATATCTTCGAATAAATTTTAAAAGTCGGGCAGCAACAAAAACAGAAGCCAGTCAAAAATGAAGGTGGCTTTCATAAATATTATTTTTGACAAAGGAAAGCGTTTCTCTTCATATTTTATGCAAGCCGTCTGGCATTAAAAATGTAGCCTACACTTCACAACAATAAATACCACACGCCGAAACGACGCGATATCCATCATTCGCATTACTTAGGTGATGTGTAAACATCTACAGAGTGATTTTACAATGTACCTTTTTCATATTATAAAATTTGTATATACTAAAGCAACAGAGTAATTTATTTTATTGATTGAATTGGTATTAACTTGATAGAACTCCATTACAACACGGTGAAAAAATAACAATTTATCTTAGTTCTACAATTTTTTAAAAATATATAGTTGATAGCTATTTCGGCTCACGCCATCGCCAGAACTATGATTAAGCGTACAAAGGAACGGCAAAAGACTTATATTTGTCTGTTCGTTTAAAATTTCGTGTTGATCATGGTAATATGACCCGACATGTATATTTCTCCAAAAGATCTAACAAAAGACTCGATCAATAATGACTGTCATAAACCCTCTTCTTCAACAAACGACGTAAATTATTTAATAGATTTCAAGTAAGAATAGATATCAATTGTCACACAAAATTTTAAACAAACAGACAAATAAAAGTCTTTCGACGCTCCTCAGACCATTGCGAGGGGCTAATGCATTTCTGTAATAAATCATCTCCTGTCAGTATTTAAGTATATGGAAACTGCCGCCTGTATAGTTCAGTTTAATTTAAATTTGTTTTTTTTTTGTAACACGTTATAAGCTAGGTTAGTAAAACAGAAGACAAGATGTATTGTGTAGCTTTTCTACACAGCTATATATAGATAAGAAAATGTACATTTAAACATAGGTCTGACGGTGGTAATACGTGAACAATCAAAGTTATTTAAAATTTTATATTATTCAGTGTTTTTAAATTTTCGAATAGCATTTTCATGCAAATGTGCAAATGTACAACACATTAACTCGAAATCATTTATAATGTGTTAACTGTCACTTTTTGATGGAAAGACATGACGGCATGATGCCGCTAAGGGTTGCCGAAGAAAATTACTGGTTTCAATTTCAATGGGCCATGTGACCTGTCATCGATTCTCAAAATAAAGTAAAATGCATGTACATTACATCAAAGAAATACAAGACGATTGATCAGTATTCTTTCACTCCTAGACACACACATTACAAGTACACAATTCGGTGATGAATCGAAATGATAAACAATAAAACAGAACACGCTGTATTTTACGCACTGAAAAGTGAGTATACATTTATTTCCAAAAAGGATATAAAATGCGTCAATAATACAAATAAATACACCGACGTACGTCAGCGCGATACCTTTTCGATGTGATGCTTTCCTTCGCGGAAACGCGATGACGTGTTCGTACGTCATTCCTCTCGCCAAACCTTCATATTATTTACATGACTTAAAACGACTGAGAAATGTGACAGACTTATTGGTTGAGAGCTATTTTATACGGGGTAGGGTTACTGCGAAACTAATACATCTATAAATGAAATATTTGAATAAGATCTGGCGAGAAACACTGTATGTTTTTACTGATCAGTAAATACCATTGTGTAATAGGAAAATTCCAAAAAAATGTGAATAGATATTTTTTATAACACGGTATCGTAAAAGTTCATCATCCTCTAATGCGCGTAAGGGGCTACAGCAATGTGTTTACTTTACAATCAACTAAGAGTTCTCAATGTTATTCATTAGGACCATTTTCATTTCACCGTTGTTTAAAGTACAATTGAAGGGTTTGGCATACGAACAATAATTATCAGGAAAATAATTTCTTTGCGAACAGGACAAAAAACAGAATATCTTGGTTGTAAAATACCTTTCATTTTTTCATACAAAATGGTACGGACTAATAAGCTTTCACAAGCATTAGTGCGAGTTGAAATATTGATACATTTCTACAATAAAACATTCTAAGTATGTTTTATAGGCAAAAACACAGTATTTCATTGTTACTTGATCAAAATAAAATAACTAGTATTAAATGACTTTTCTTTGTGATAAAACGGCATTAATGTTATTATTTACAAAAGCAGCAAACTTTCGAGAATCTTATGAACATTTATTTCATTGATTTTTTCGTTTGATTTCACAAATGAATATTTTGATTAACTCTCAATTCGTGTTGTGGTTTATGGATAATTTATTTAGCGTAGCGACTGTTTTAATAATTTGATAAAAAAAAGAAAAGCCTTTTAGAAAAAAAGCTATTCTATTTCATACAACGGTCGAAAGTCATGTAACATTGTAAAAATTCATTAGTTTACTTAAATAATCGATCGCCGAGCAGAAGTTGCCTATCCAAAAAAGATTGAATCGCCACACCTCTATAATTAAATAACTGCTGGAACGAACTAGCATTTTATACGAAAGCACAAGTATTGAGTAATTTACAAAAAAATTAAGTTAAGTAATTAAGTAAAATACAGAAAAACCTAAATCACGTCATCGTCTTTGGTTTTAATAATTTTGAAAATTCAATGTAAAAACGTGGTATTTAAAATAGCATAATGATAAATTGTAAAATTTCAAAATATAAAAAAAAAGCTTACATCGTGTTGAATGGTCACAAACTCTTCAGCTGTGCAATTGATGAAACGAATTGAGCCAGATTTTTGGACGGCTTCTTCTGGAATTTCTTTGATAGTTACGTTGACTGTAGCTTCCACCCAATGGAAGGGTATGTACGGTTCGTTTACTTCAGTAACCTTCAATTGTGATATAATAAAAAATAAATATTATATTCAATGAATTATTGATTGAATTGGCAATTACTTGGTAGAACTCCACTTTGACACGGTGAAAAAATAGCTATGTATTTTAGCTCTACAATTTTTTTATAAGATATATTATAGTTGATAGCTATTTTGGCTCACGCCATCGTCAGAATCATGTTTAATCGTACATTTGCTCATCTATATACAGCTGTGTAGACAAAGTACGCAATAATCTCCTCTTCTGTTTTAACAACCTGGCTTATATTGTGCTATTTTATTTTCGTTTTATTGCTAGCACGAAAAAAGCTACGTTGTTAAAACAGAAGAGAAGGTGTATTGTGAACCTTTTCTACACAGCTATATATAGATAAGTAAATGTACGTTTAAACATAGTTATGATGATGGCGTCAGCCGAAATAGCTATCAACTATATCTTATAAATTTTTGTAGAACTAAAATACATTGCTATTTTTTCACCGTGTTCAATCAATTACACATAACATCAAAATAATATAACGAATATTCTATTGCGGAGTCACTCACGTTAAATCTGAGAACATATGTGTCATTTGGGGTGCCTTGTCTCATAGTGATCATGCCGGTTTCTCTGTGGACATCGAAATGAGGATTTCTTTCTTCAAAGGAAGGTAACCAAAGAAATTCTTTATCAGGTAAATCCCAATCGTCAGGGTCGGTGACGTAGACACGTCCTATTTCGGTGTCGGGAGCTTCGCCCTGCAAATAGATTACGTTGAAAAATGTTCTTACAATTATATAAAACGTTTGTTCAATACACACGTCCATAAAGTAATCAAGCTTAAAAATGAAAAATAAAGACTGGAAATTAATACACTTAACAATTAAGACACAATCGAGAGCTGAATGTATTACATTTTTTCAAGTTTGCATTTGGTTGATTCGATTATATATTACATAATAACAGAAGTGGTTTTACAAAAAAATTAATGATTTAATAAGCGAACTTGAATATAATTAAAAATGAATAACATTAAAAATTCTTTTTTATGATTTCTTCGTGTACAATAATTTCATATTTTATCACTTTTTATTACTATAGAATCGAATAGTTACAAGTACAAAAAGTTCTTTAGAAAAACATCATCATCTGAGCTAAAGCGTGTAGTTAAAGGTGGAAATTTTTTCCAAAAGAGGAAGAGCTGATAGTTGATCGCATCATATATTTTTATAAAATTGATATTTTCCTTAATAGGTAAAGCGATAAATCAAGGCTCTGTAAAAGAAAACACTGGATAAGCTCATCCACCCATTGGAACGAGTTGAGAAAAGCCTAATGTGTTTATCATAATAAGGAAATGTCTTATCGGTGAAGGGCAAATGCCTAACAATTTCCGCCCCACTTAAACTTTTGTTTTGGTATCAAGCCATATGAAAGCTTTCGCTGAGCTTAACTCTCAGGCACCGATCTTGATATTCGTTTATGTATACAATGTATACATTCGATGAGTAAAAAAAATAATGAAATATCTTAACGAGTTTCAAAATTAAAATATTTCAATAGAGACAACGGAAAAATAGGCAAATAAACACTTTAAGAATTGCATTGTTGCTGAAAAACAACAAAATAAAATATTTAGTATAAATGTCAATATACAAATTTAAAAATTTCTTTTTGACACCCATAACTGACGCATATTATTATGCATATAAAAATAATTTTATATAACATCTGATAATAATAAAAAAATGTTATACGTATTAATTGGCATATTCAATACCTAATTAAAAAGTAAAGCATTAAAAATATTTTAAGCATGCTTTGAAATTTTCCGCGAATATACAATATATTTCATGATAACCACCGTTATTAAAGGATTACATTTATCATTAATTCATAATTCATTAGTAAAATTTCGCAAACTCCAAATAATATGAATTCGATTACTTTATCAATGAAAATACATTTCCCCATGAATCACATGACACATTTAAAAATATATTTTCTGAGAAAACTAGGGGAAATTTTACTATCCGTTCCTTGGTGAAACGCCCAAAAGATATTCCAATATCAAAAGTTCAAAAAATAATTCAGTAGTATTGGTGTTGAAATTTAATAAGAATAATGAAATATTGGAACACGATGGGAGAATCGAAAGAAAATATGCTATTTATACATGCAAAAAAAATAGTTAATAGACGAGAGTCTCAACATTTAGTAAATTTTTATATATTTGAGTTTCCAGTATAACTCATTGTAATGTGAAACGGAAACAGTCCAATGATAATATTATTTTTCTTGTAATAAACACTGTGTTTCGTAAAATAATGTAGCTTTATGGTAACCAAACCAAGAACTATATTAATAGAAAACAATCCAAATGACATGACTTAGATATACTTTATACTTACGTAACCGTACAACCAACTGTTGTGTGTGTTTATATCATCAAATAGTCCATTCTGGGTAAGCGTTAAATAAAAATTTATATAAAACGATTAGTTCAAAATAAAATAAGTTGATTGCGTTCATATTGTGCCGAGTATCGGAATCAAAATATATAGGGTAACTTTTAAAAAAAAATATTTGAAATAGACGCCGGTAAAAAATCACATTGCATGTCATTACTGCATTGATTAACAGAATACAATTCACGTATGTGAGACGATGAAACTTAACCCTTTGATGAGTATGCGTGCACGTATGGATCTAAATGTTGTGTTGCCTTTTATCAATTACAATTTCTGTATTTTTTGTTAAATTATATAATATTTTCAAATATTGATCACATAACTTATATTACATTTGATAGCAAAGTCAGATTTTAAAAGAAATCTATTTACATATAGCATGAAGAATAAAATTTCATTTCAATTCGACTGTTTCCCTTCATGGAATCAGCGCCAGTATGTCATAATGCAACTATGTTTTAGGCTCAATCGGTAGTAATATACAATATTATAGTTTGTAAATTCAATCAAATTAACAAATATGCGTATATCAATTGTAATTTTTTTATGTCTTCAACAATATCCACCCTAGATTGACCAAACTAAAAAAGTTTTCAGTCAAAATAAACATTTAATAAAAAACAACTCACTGCTCAAAGGGTTAAGTATAGATCAGGGGCAGTATATAAAAAAATTCGCAAACGTAAAATTATTGTTTTAACAATTACATCTAAGTATTCAAATTATGGCACTCATTCGGTCGTTGTTGATTAATGATGCCGTTTGTTGAGATCAACGGTGTAAGTCGATATTTTTGAAGAACAAATTTTTGATTTCTCCTTACCTTATAATTGTAAACAAATATATTGCTATGGCCTTCAGACATTGCATTGTCATTTCTATCACCAATGATAACGCGCAGAATCGAAACACCCGTCTGGGTGGGAAATCCCGAATCAGAAATGGCGATGGGCAGAAAGTATTCCTTTATTTCCTCCCTGTCGAATGTGACTGCGGCCATTAATTGGGTATCTGTAGGGAAAGAAAATCGTAACATCATAAGTTCTGTATAATAAAAAAAAGCATGAGCAACGAAAACTTTTTATCAGACAAATTGGCAAAAGAATAAGACAATAATAATGTATATAAGAGAGAGCAACCAGTGTTCTAGGTAACAAATAAAAAATTTTAAAATCTTTATTTGACATAAAATATAAATTTGGACCCAATGATCATAAATTATGAAATATATTTAAAAAAAACCAATTATAAATATCTAAATTTTAAACATGGATTCTGATAGCTTTATCGGCTTCAGCATCGTAAGATTTATTTCTTAAAAAAACAACAGAAGAGTATTTAAAAAGATTTTAAATAATAAAAACACATTTATTTTTAGTACTTATTTCCACAATATATTTTTTGATGAGGACCGGTTTCGCTCATCGCTCATCTTGTTATACTCATTAAATTAGATAAATATATATTTCAAATAAATATTTTTTTTTTTTTGAAAAATGATATTGCCTCCTTTTACTTAATTTTTTTACAGACAATATTGGAACGCCCCTGACTGACCATATCTTCCCATCTCATCGATTCATCTTTAATCGACTTCTCATGTATTAATTTATTTTGTTCCATTAAGTAGTGATTGTGGGTTATTTTCGTCATTAAAAATTTCCCACTCCTTACTTCCTTATTGATTGTTTAGAGCTCCTAATGGATTATTGATTTACCATAATTGTAATTGTAATTCTTAATAAGTGATTGTGAACATTTAATTTTTATACTAATTTACTTTATTTGTATCAATATTGTATGATTTTATGTAAATTGTTTCCTAGTTCTTGTACCCATGGCTTTGTACACCTGCTACCATTAACTCAAACTAATTTTTTGTTTTGTATAAATAGACTTGTTTGTAAATTGTATTCTATCAGTTGATAATGCTCGCGATGAGCGAAACCGGTCCTGATCAAAAAATATATTGTGGAAATAAGTACTAAAAAAAAAAAATGTGTTTTTATTATTTAAAATATAATGCCTTTCCATCAAGAAGTGACAGTTAACACCTTAAAAGTGATTTAAAAAGATGTTTTAGAGATAGGTTTTTTTTGTTTTTATCATAATACAAAGGAGCTCTACCTAAAAATCCAATTCGGTAAATGAAAATGATTAATAAATCTCTGAAGTTTCAAACATTTCGGTATTTTTAAATTCACTGAAATGGAGGTCTCGGGTAAAATGTGATCATAACAACTGTGCAATACCAACAACTTCTTCAGTCATTATTTTGAATCAATTATGTGGTCTAACTGATAAAAACTGCCACATAGAGATGTATTTCTCCGGCGATTCCTTAAATATCCGCTTGAAGCGTATAAACAATAGATTCCAAATACATTTTTTAATAAGATAAATAAACACTAAAGGTAATTAAGAAGTAATCCAAATAAAAAGCCTTTGTTTAAGTTTAAGCCTACTGGTAATTTATTCTAGAATCTTAATGTCTACTTCGGAAAACAAAGAGTTGAAAAGAATTATCGCTTTGTGGAGGTCATCGGCAACCTTTTTGCTTTAATACACAAAAAACTATCTCTAATTTAATACGCATTGATTGAAAATACTGATAACATCCATATGTGGAACTGTTTTTTAAAAAGAATATCGTATATATCCATACCACAGATTTAGCCACCTTTAGCTACGGAAAAATGGCAATAAAAGAGAACAAGTAAAGTAATTGATTATAATGCAGTTGTTTGGTTTAATAATATTTTTTTTTCAAACCGCACGCTCCTCGCTTGAAAGAATAATGTCTACGTGCCTGTTTTTGCTAATACATTCAAGAAAGAGACAAATATTTCATTAGTGTATAAATCAATTATTGATATTGAAACGACAAAATAAATAAATACGTCCATTTTATAACTAGGGCGGCTCACTATGAAAGTAAGCAGAATATTATAACTATCTAACCTGCCAGCCACTAATTAGCCGAAGCTAGGTCTTGGAGATAGCCAAAAGCAATTTTCTCCCCGCTACCCAAAATATATGACATATTGCGTGGATCGAAAATCGCGTAAACAAGTTTCAATCGCTTTACTAACACCACTAGGAGTATAAAGAATTTCTCACCTTGAATAACAACATTTATCAGACGTCGTAAGCAGTCGCCAAGCTAACTAACCGTAATCGAAAATTCTGACTGGAGCGTCCGTATACTAACGAAGTGTCAACAGCGAGAAAGCAATATTGTGATTAAGAAAATCACAGTACAAAACATCATAATAAGCACATATGAGAAGATCAATCGTGTTAGTATACTCATAGTTTGATTAGTATGAGTATAAATGTATCTCCTAGAACTGAGTCGTATACTGTGTATATCAATTAGAGGTCTGCACAGACTGAAGTTTATTCATATTTACCCGGTCAATTTGGGCCCAATCTAGCCCAGACCCGTATGTCAATAGGAAACTAAAATAAAAACTAGATTTTAAGCTAGAATATATCGTAAAATTCTATTGTATAAACGCGCTGCACGTAAAGTTTTCCCAAGAGCTAAAACAAAAATCTTTATACCGTTGCAACTCAAGTTTTGTTAATATATATAGTTTTTGAGTAATAAAATAATAATGCATGTTTAAACTATAATTAATTTTTTGTTATGAATAACATTATTGCACGACTCATAACTCAAACATGGTCCGAAATATAATAATGAAAAATACATTTTCTAACCGGGCCCGATTCTCAATTATGCTTTGTCGAACAAATACGATCCGTGCAGATTTCTTATTAACATTCTACGTTTATTTTTAACTATTTTTTAATGAGATACAAAAAGTCACAATATTTGTTTCAATTTATAAAACAAAAGTTAATAAACGAGACTACATAAGAAGTAAAAATTCGTTCACAATCGATCCATTCCTGGAATTAACGTCATAGAGTACTACATGTCAAAACCAAACTTTAAATAGATCTACGGTCAAGTTAGAAGAAGAAACCTCTACAGAATATAATAATTTCTTACGAGCGTGAATGAATTCATTTTATCCCTTTTTCGCGATACTACGTCGTATATTATACTATAATGTAGAGCATGAGAATTTTGAGAGCATTTAGCAATACTCACCAGGTAAGTTATTGCATTATCTCTATTTTTTCATGTAGCTAAGGATACTAAACTATTATAAAAATGAATAAAAATGCAATAAAGCTTTCTAATGAAGGTGAACGGGAAATGAAAAATGGGGGGAGAAGAAAAATAATTACGTTGATAAAGTTTAGCGCTGCATCTACGGTCACATTGCCGAAATGAAAAAGTCAACAGTGATGACAAGATAAAATTACAATAAAAACTGGTTTGATACTTTAATAATATTTTTAATAGCCATGACACGATATTAGAATTCTTTTAAATATAACCATTAAACTCGTATTATAACAGCAGCAATTGGATCAGTACGCCAATGTTGGGAAATGTGAATCGTTTGGCCGTCAAACAACCAAACAAATAAACACTTCCTTATTGGAAAAAATGCTTTAAGTAATTAACTATATTGTCCAACAACGAATAAATTCCGTACCCTTTTTAAATCGAATAATAAAATAGCCCTGATGACTTCATGAAAAGAGTCAAAAACACACAATGCATTATAAATTTAACTCATATTGATTATCTGAATATGAAGTAAAATTTACGATACAAAAATGTATCGTTTCTTCTTTGTTTAATTTGTTTGTTTTCCTAGAAGCTATACACTTAAAATGTAAATCCAAGCCTACTGCAGTTTTTATGTACGGTTTAGAAAAGCAATGCTAAGATTAGGATTTTTTATATCATCTGAGGGTATATGATTTATTTTCAACATGAAATTTTAACTGTTGAAACCGTGTACATTTTCATGCGAAACATGTAGAAATTAACGCAGTTTCAATCAACACTTTTGAGAGTGACATACCGGATTGAGATTATTTCCATACAATAACAAATACAAAGACGCATGGATCACATTTTAGGATCGACTATAGCAGAAAAAAAAAGCTTTACGCGATCAGTGAAACAATACGCAGATAAAATTTAATTTAATATCGAAAATAAAGTTACGCCACATCAATCGAAGTATTCGAATGTTGACAAACATCGCCTTGAAATGCGTTTGAAAGTTTTATAATGATTTATGTATTTCATAATAAATTAAATAATTTTACTAAAGATTCTGCAATATCATGTCTTGGAAACTTCCTAGAATAAGTTCAAAATTATTGCACGAATGTGATCAAAGACCTTCCCAGTTTCGCGTGTCAACCACCATTTGACGTTAGGGGCAGTAATTTTAACGTGTCGATCGCACTCCTTTTTATTTATGCGCTATGGCCTTCCTTGTTCATGGATATCATTATTAGGGAGCAGTGAGGGCTAATTTTCTCTGACATATATTATATTTCACGAAAAAACGTTAGAGGAGAAGGCTTAATTAGAAAGGAAATTAAAAAAATTAAGGCTCACATAAAAAGCGTAGCAGGTACAAACACTGCAATAAGAACGTGTTTGCTAAAAAATTACCATGAGCACTTTTTGTGAAAAATATGGCAGGTTTCAAGATTACTTGTCTTTTGTAACAACCGGCCAAGAGTAGAAAAAAATTTAGAATCCTGATTCTGAATGAAAAAATAATAAATGTACACTTTTTTTTTAATTTTCAAAGTTTTGATTTTTCTTAAAATTGAAAATGGAAAACAAACAATCGAGCTTGAAGATAACTGACAAGTAATAATGTAAAAGCTTTGTAACGGTTATGCCACAGCGTACATTTAATTATAACATTATCAAAATTGTCTTCAATAATGTAATTAATTACACTTAATTCACAGAAAAACCTGAATATTTGTCTGCAAAATTATGAGATAAAAGACAGCAATTGAAAATAACATAAAAAATAATCCGATGAAATATGTAAATCCCAAAAATGATGAAGAATTTTCTTCAATTCGGAATCAATTTTGAGTGATAGCATTCATTACACTGCTGGTCGTTTTTCTCTACAATGGTCGAAAAAATCAATCGCGATTTCTCAATTATTTTTGCCATTGTTGCCATATACAAAAAAACGAAAAAAAATAATAAGGAAAGAGAGAAAACAAATCGTTTCCGCGCTTTGCACAAGGGTTCCCCGCACACAAATGAAAAATACCCTTCGGTTCTCATCAATTTCAAAACAGGAATATGAAAAAATAATTATTAAGAAAATATTCGGTATCATTTTTGTTTTCTATGAAGAGGGGAGAAAGTTTGGCTAGCTTTTTGTTCAAATCCTAAGGGGATACAGTTTTACATAATTAGTTTTATAAAATAGTACACCATTCTAAATTCTACATAATTGCCTTTAGATTAGATGTTTTCGTATTAATTTGATGATATAAAGAAAAAATAAGATGTAAATTTCAAACGGTTAAGAGAATAATTGTTGAGGGCATATTATAAATATCCATAAAGAATGATATTCAAATGAAAGAACTTTACATAGTGACAAATAGTACGTGCATAGAAATGTATACATTTTTTAATAAGGGAAGTGAACCATTTTCAGTATTTTTAAAATGTTCTGTTTTTAAGATTCTTTCTTCATTCAAATCGATTATTCTTTCTTTTCATGAAATAATATAATAAAAAATCATTTAACGCAATCCATTTAAAAACTTATATTTAAAAACAACTAATTCATACATAAATTAAAAATATACATCGCCTGGTCAAATGTAATTCTACGCTCATTAGCAATCCAAAATTATATTCATAATACTTAATCCGAACAAATGTTTTATGTTGTCATAGTGAAATATAAAATTAATATCCAATTTTAATTGCTGAAGCTTTGTACGATTCCACATGATTTGTCACTAACAACCCGTGTTTCGCCTATTGGCTGAACGTACCGAACGTCATTTCCGTTGCATCCGTGAAATAGAACCGATACACGGAATGGAATTCGAGTAAAAAAGTCCTGACAAATAAAAAAACGTTTTGAAAAAAAAGTGCTGAAGAATATTTTAAATCAATTAACGCAACATGTCGCATAGGGCCCATCGGCAAGAATCGTTCAAATTTGTCGTTTGCTTACTGGAAATGTTCCAATACCAAAAATCACATTGCAATGAGAAAATATCTCTATATGTATTACGAAACTGTGAATTTATTGAATCCGGTAAAATTCGTCAACATAACGACTCAAAGTAAATAATTAATTCTGTGAGATTAAATCTCTTAGCCGTTCAACACTGTCTGGACCGAATCAAATGTTTACTTACAACGCCAGTGAAAGTTGCATTCACCCAGCGTAGTTAGATTTCATCAGAGTCAAATAGCCGATAACTTCGGTACCGTGAAAGCCTCTGGGTAGCTATATTTAGTCGGTAAACACTGGGCATATCGCAGCCCTCTTGTTAGGCGGCAATCAAAGAAAATTGTTTTATGTTTGTTTGCAACGGTTCCACGACGACACGCACAAATATGTTCAATCATCGGGCAGTAAAGCGATAATATTTTCAATTCAAATAAGCAACGACTGTGAAGGAATTATATTTGCACAGACAGTGGGTAGCGGGCCAAGAGGGTTATTTATAACCCTTTTAAAGCATGTCTACTACAACATATTTGAATATACAAAATGGAGAATATTTTGCAAAGCCATCAACCGCATATAATTATTTGAATGCTGTTTAGAAAAACTTAATACGATCTGCCGAGCCTAAAGCTGAATAGTCAAAAACCTATTTTATTGATGCCTCCCGCATTGATATCTACATTCCCACAGACTTATCGATTCCAAAAAATCAGCGTTTATATAACTACTAATTTTATAGAAAAACTTATATTTTAAAATTATAAAAATATAATTTTTTTAGTACTTATTTCCACAATATATTTTTTGATCAGGACTGTTTTTGCGCATAATCAACTACTAAACAAAAGCGAAAAAGATCCTGATCAAAAATATTGTATATATTGTGGAAATAAATGTTATACTAAAAATGTGTTTTTATTGTTTAGAATAAATAGCATGCCTTCCTCCATCAAAAAGCGAAAAACTTCTGCCAAAATGCTACACTAGAAAGAAGTCACTATATTTAACATCAGAAGTGGACATATATTTGAAAATTGATAGTTCTGTTGTGGGAGTAAGCCAAAATAGCTATAAACTATAAAATATATATCATATATTTTTTAGGACTAAAATACAGCTAATAGCTGTTTTTTCAACGTGATATATTTGAAATTTAATAAATCAATTCAATTTTGTATTACATTAATGTCTATGAATACGTGTAGGTTTAAAAAATTATAGTTTTTAAAAATAAAATTTTTGGAGAATTAATTCTGCGTAAAGTAATCAGTACGTAAACAAATGGAAAAAAAATGAATCAAATATACCGTCATATTTTTTTACATTAGAATAGCCGTCAATTGTTAATCTTACTAAAGAACTTTAGCTTGCAAAAGGTGAACGTATTGAATGAGTGTTTTTCGTCTCCCACATAAATAAATCCGTCTGAATAACCGTAATAGGGATTACTAAATTAGAGGAATTAGCCCTCTAGGAAGGGTTACATTTCGCTCCAGCTTGCTTATCTTCGCCACATCTCACGCGACGCGCCGGCAATAATAAGTCAAATATTTTGTAAATAAAATATAAAAAAAGCTACGCCCGACACGACAAATTAGTGACGGTGTGGCGGCAGTTAAGAATGGGGTGTTTTAATACTTTCGGAAGTGATTTAAATTAGTTTTGCGTCATATAAAAAAAAGATACAAATAGGAATTTAAGTTTCACATATACTTATTTAATAGTTTTTTTTTATTTTCTAATGCATGTATTTTATGAAACAATTTAATTTTAACTGATATTTGAGCTTTTAAGGTGTTAACTGTCACTTCTTGATGGAAAGGCATGATATTTTAAATAATAAAAACACATTTTTTTTTCAGTACTTATTTCCACAATATATTTTTTGATCAGGACCGGTTTCGCTCATCGCGAGCATTATCAACTGAGTATCAGTTGATAATGCTCGAGATGAGCGAAACCGGTCCTGATCAAAAAATATATTGTGGAAATAAGTACTAAAAAAATGTGTTTTTTTGATATTTGAGCATTGGAATTACACACTCAAAATTAATAAAATTTTATATGTAGTAGGTGAACAGCTATTTTTTTAATCTTCCTTCATTTTGTCGTTTAAATAAGATGTATTTCATAATTTTTGATTTAAAGACTACTTGATATTCTTGTGTTGCGTCCAAAAAAAAACTCTCTCCCCTTCATTAGGCGAAAATGTTTGAATTTTTCTTCAAACAATATTTGCGGAGTTTTTATATAACACGGAGGCTATGACAAATATGTGTGATATTTACGGTACCGTATTAGATATTATAAATAGGAAATGCTATCGATTACTCAATAATAATATAACATAAAATCTACAAAAAAAAAAAATCTAAGCATATGCGACAACAAACCATCAAACAACTATCATTAATTATTAAATGTAGATTATTAAAAACCGCTCATTTTTTGATAAGCAGCGAATTTAGTAACAAATATTATATTGTGTACCAATGGGAGAACTATAAGAACAGCGTATAATCTTAAAATAGTAATCTAATTTTCAATTCAACTTTTACTTCCGCGATATGTTTATGACACATAATAATTAACAAAATACATATCATAACAATATGGTTAAGTAAAACGTCGTCGCTGGATTGTTAAGTTTTTGACATAATATTTATCAGATAGCAACAATGTGAAAGGTTCTTATTTAACTTTCAACCATATACAGTATGTCCTACGCACCTAATAAAATAACGCACATTAGAGGTAATATATGTTTTATTGGCGAAACGATTAACCAATGTAAAACCGTCGAATTTAATCACTGTCAATGGAGCAATTTCGAGATCATTTAGCCAACGGTTTTTATTATAGGCATAATGTGTGCAAACTGACTATATTTTGTGATTCAGTTAAACATGGTTTTTGAGTCATTTTACTAAGCTTAATGTCAGTTTATTTATAACACTGACGATGAGGGAATCCTAATTTACTTTACTTGCCTGTTATTGGATGATAAGTCTGAGCCCATAAAAATTTTCGTCACATCAATTGTTTGTTGTAAAATGCGTTACGTTTATTCGGTCTCATACAGAACTCTTCCTTTAAAGTACTTTTTTCTTTAAATATGAGACAATTAAAATACCAATAAAGAAAATAGATTGTAAAATATGCTTGAGTCCATTCCTGCACATTGACGTACAAAATATATGAGATTTTTTAAATACAAATTTCATAAATTGAGTTTAAATAACAGCAATTCGAATAAAACGTCAATTGCTTAATTTTCGTCACAATACTTTTTAACGAAAACTCAACAATTTACTAATTCCTCAAAAAACTAATCTATGAAAATGTGTAGGAAAGCCATTCGAGGCAAATGAGTCTATTAGTAGCCGGAAGAAATTTTCGCAGGTGGATTTCGAAACTGCAGAGTGTGTAATAATCATATTTTCTTTCTCCAGATGTCATAAGCAATGGCCTAACTTCGCAAGTTTCTTTCGCATTAAGTGAATGTGTTTTTCCATGAGCCATTTCGCTGGATTTATGTTGCTTGATAATTATAATTACAAGTCGTAGCTGTTATACAATATATGGCAAAGTAAAACATAAGATTTAATAGAGCGTGGGCTAAAACAATTTATTTGTATTATATAAGTATAGATATAGTATAAAAAACTCATATAATTACGTCTTAGAAAGTATTGTATAATATCAATAATTAAAATATTGCTATAGACATAATATAACTAAAATATTATCAAATTTGAATTGTTAGAACTTTGATATTGAAATTTCATCAAGCACCTTTAGTCGATATCATAAATTATAATATTATCAACCCATTGAAAGAAATTTCAATAAAACATCGATTCGAAATATAGAAGTTTTCAAATATAGAAATATCGATATAGCTATCGGGTAATAGAAGGCAAATAACAAATAATGTAACATATAATAAATGGCTAGACAAAGAAAAAAAATCAATTTTAGTTTCCTAATAAAGATAAGTGTAATGTAAGTTTATAACAAAGTTTGCAGGAGTAAAACCAATCTCAATGTTAAATTAACTTGTTAAAAAAAGCAGAAATACCTTTATTTCTGTAAGTTTGAAAGTTAAAAGTGATTTGCGAGTAATTCAGATCTATCAAACATTTTTGACTAGATACCCCGCATTCGTGTCGAGTCACAGTTAATTACGCCGTTAACAGCCCGTGCGTAAAATAGGGCATAAATCAATCGTATTGACGAACGCCTAAAGTGTTCAATTTGTTAATGAGATACCAGGCGGCGATAAGTTACCAAGGGGGTATATGGTAAATAACCGTTTATAAATGGAGCAAGGCTTATTTTATCATATCGTTTTATCAACACATCATTTTCCTAAGAGTTTATCAATTAAAGTCGCGCGTGAAGCGTCGTTAAACTTTCGATTCAGCCGTAAAAGTTTGTTGTATAACCCGAGTTCAGTATCAGGGACGCAGGTTGTAATAAGGGAAAATTACTAATAGCACATTAAGTTATATCACCCCGAAGTAGGTTAAAAGTTTTACGGCGTTTGGCGCCATAGCTTTCTCCTTACCTGCTTGCGCGGGTTCCCAAAAGTCACGCCATATTAAGATTAAATGACGAAAATAAGGGATGTCAAACGCACATACCGACTACTAAAGAAACTAAGGCCGAAGGTGTTATAAATGTAAATCTCCATAAAAACCAAATCTTTATCACAGTAGAAGGCTACATATCTTAATCTTACTTGTAATTGTTACTCAAGCGGTTAATTCACTTTAATTCCAAGACATCGTTTTCAATTGATATACAACCCTGAGACTATAGCATTGAGTTCATATAAGCGCATAACTGACCGTGGGAAATTAAGCGCGGAAAATTGTATGCCCATGTTGAGGAAAACAAACGCTAAGTTTTCAACGTTCAACTTTCTTAGAAAAAATTATATTTGTTTCAAATCAACATTATCTAATAGACAATGCTAATTTAACACAGTGAAAAAATAGCAATGTATTTTAGTTCTACAAAATTTTATAAGATATAGTTGATAGCTATAGTATTTCGGCTCACACCTTCGTCAGAACTATAATTGCTTATTTAAGTTTTAATACGTTACGTATAAACATTATCATATTTTCCACAAATAAAAACCAAATTTCAAAACAATCGCTCTTTTATTACCAAAGAAGACTTGCAGAAAACTAGTTTGGTATTATTACTATATATCACTCAAGGATAGTTTTTTAAAACTAAAATTATACAAAATCTATCATAGCACCCAAAACAAAAGGACATTAAGAAATATCAAACGCCCTCTGATTAACACAAATGTTGAGATGTATAAAAACAGATTAATGAAGGATGATAACTTGCTCGAGTGGAATACAAACACATAGGTTGTCTCTTCCGCGCGAAAATAACTGTGTAATCAATCCCGTAATGACGATGACTATTAAAACAAGCTCCGAGTTGTTTTTAGTTCAAAAATACTTTAAAATATCTTCCAGCTATTACAGGATAAATATAAATCATGCATCGCTGTCAAAATTAAGTATCACTAAACATAGCGTTGTGTCAAAGGAATGGAGGGATATAATGTCACAAATTTCTCGTAATTTATCGCTCAGGGGCGGCGTACACACCCCGTCCACCCTAAACACACCCTTTTATAAATATGCGTCGACTTAGTTTATAAAATTGAGTCTTTAGAATTATCATTCAAAACCTTTGTTGCCGAAAATCATAAACGACAATAACCGAACACAAAAAACTGATAACAGGTGATTCACACGATGAAAGTTTGCCGATATGGCTACTCCAGACATTAAAACTATTATTGTCTGATTTATCAAAAATCAATATCAGCCATGAAACATTAGACAAATCTAAATAATTCTTTGCACTCCATGTTCGGTGTACGTAAAAATTTGGTATATATATATAGCATAAGATATTAATATCAAATAATACTACAATCTAGCGATATTTACGATATGTGATAAAAATACAGATAAACATAAGCTGGCAACCCGGATATGTTATTGTTTTTGTTTTTTGTCAACGACTAAATTACAAAAAGATTGATTCCTTTAACCAATCAAGTGTATATCACATCGATTATATCAGAGTTGAAAAAAAACGTTCGTCTTAGACCTGAGAATATTTTATTTACTTAGTTTAAATTTTCACATTTCCCGTAGCAAATACAAAAAAATCGCATTTTTTAAAAACATCAAAGTTTGTTACTTAAAAAGATATTTGATAAAAGTCGATTCGAAGGCACTAGGCATTCTTCATCAGGAACGCGTAAATTCTTTTTTCATCGAGGACAATAAAAGTGATAATTCAATCACTGCCATTCTTTATAATCAATTTGGTACTTGGGGGAATTGCATTTGGCGATTGATTTAGTGACGGGGTGGGTTAAAGAGCGAAACGGTCTTCAAAGAAAAAAAATCATCAATTCATTCAAGTTTCTTTCTTTTCGAATCTATCGGAATTGACATGAACATAGACATGTTATGTTAAAGAGAATATCAAAATTCAACTATTTAGATGTATTTTTTGTTGATTTTGAATATATTAGATACTTGAGATTGTGACATTTATGACGTAAAAAGGATCACAAAATTCATTGATTATATATTTTACAAAAATATATACCAATATATATAGATATTAATTACTACAATGTACCTGGACAAATAATAACTAAACGCTTTTGATGACGATAACAATAATTCATGCAAACGAAAAAGCTCCAAGCGGATGTTGACGCAAAGCTTTGTCAAAACGATTCCTAACGAAAAGAAGGAGCGAAAACACACCTACCTACCTCCCTTTGGAAATAAACGGCTCTAATAAAGACAAAAGCGGTCAGCGCTTATAGCCGACAAAAGAGAAAACAAGAATTGTATTTCGACAAAAGAGGATATCGTAGTCTGCTATCTGGACAAGTCATGGACAATACGAAAGAATTACTTAAGAATAACAAGTACTAAATATTGGAATAAATATTTAAAAAAACAATAATAATGACGTTTATAAAAAAAAATATATTTAAAACTTTTAAGATCGATTAACTGAAATAAATACAAAACCAAAGTACATCACGCGGTCTACAATCCTATTTTATACAACCCAGTATGCTTCAGAAGTAAACAAAATCAACAAAAGGAAATAAATATAAATGATATGAAGCATGAAAACATATAATATTTATTATAGATAAAATGATACGTAGAAGCCAACGACGTCGACCACTGCACCACATATCCGACATTGTTAGTCAAGAAATTATATTAACATTCAAAATTGTTTTAAATATAAATATAAAAAAGATTTAAAAATGGAAGTTATCAGTGCAAACTGCGTATACGAAGTCCGATATACTTTAATTAACAATCATTGAATTTGACATTTGGCTAACGGGATTAACATATTTAAGGAAAAAAAACATAGTTCTTCAGCCAAAAGGCAAGCTGAATAAAATTTATTCGGTATTTAAATGGGATTAAATAGATTCGCCTTGGCAAGATGCTGATATGAACACAGTTTCAAAAGGTGAGTGATTTTTATATGAGATGGAAGTACTTACAAACACAAATATCACATTGATACATAGGAGTCAAAATATGATAAGTTTATTACGGTTATTATAACTATTAACGAATTCTAAAAAACTAATAAAACTGATGAAAGTGTAAAAGATCTCTTTGATAGATTACTCTGACTATATAAAGTATATTTTTAACTTATTCCATTTTTCTTATTAAATATTATATATGAAAAGAAAAATCCCTACGATAAATCATATACGCGACTTATTAATGAAATTGAAATTATCTATTCATTAGATGTTACAAACAGTAATAGATATACAATTAAATTTTTCGTAATTTTTTTTCATCATGATCTTTGCTGAAATGACAGAAAAAATATATAAAAAAGCTACTTTTACCATACCGCTATTCGTTAAAACAAGGGTGAAATGGTGATGGTGTGATATCGAAATACCTATCAAACAAGAAAAACATAATTCTTGTGGAAGTAAATTGGTATATAACATTGCTTAATCAAAAAAACCTCGATTTATCAAGAGAAAATTGTAAAAGAATGTAAGACAAGACTCACACTATTCGATAAACTAACTCACCTTTCAAAAAACGTAAGATAACAATCTCTCTCTAGTCGAGAGAAACAGCGTCAGATTATTCAAATCGGATTTTGAACTTGAGTTCTAGACGAATCAGGACATTTTTCAATTTAATTCAAAGACTTAGCTTTGTACTTAACAGGTTTTGTCGTTTTCGTTTACTTGAAAAGCAATTGGTTTTTTTAAGTTATACGTGTCCACTAAGCTTATATAGAAAATAATACCCACCTAAGAGTTCCCTAATAATCATTTTCACCCGTCGAGTTTGATGTTAAAAATGACGATTCTGTCGGTTGACCCTTAAGGCGTGCTCATTTAAACAATAGCGAAGCTTTCAGAAGCTTTATTGCGGTTAGCAACAGAAACAAAAATACGCGAAAATATTTTCGATAATTACTTTACTTCTCACAAAAAGAAGTTTACCACGATAGAAGAAGGCGACACAATTAAAGTGGTTGTAAATAAATGTACGCAACCATACTAACTGGTGTGTGTTTGACGTGCCGCGTTAATAGTTCGAGAGGCAATTGTAGGAAAAGTTTAAATTGAAAAAGCTTAAGTTTTCTCCCGCCTGGTAGGTAACAATTAAATTAAAATTTAATATAACTGAGTACAAATCGATTCGCTGAAGTCGTATCATACAGTCGAAACGGAATAACTTAGGAATCTAACGATCAAATAAACAATATGATTTGTAAAAATTTCACAATAAAACAAAATTATTTTCGAAGTGTCCTAAGACATGGTGTGTAGATTATGCATTTGTAATGTGGTTTATGATCATTGCATGGCATTTCAAAATCGTCAAAGGTACAGAATATGATGAGATTGAAAGTTGAGATCTACTATCCAACATTCAACGTTAATAAGACGATTTTAAAAGATAGTAGAAAAGTATTTTAAACGAAAACAATTAATAAATTGACTTACAAGATGACAAGTGGTGTTTTGGAATTTGAACGAATAACATGATTTATTATACTCGTTTCATTGTAAAGGCAAAAAAGTTTCATGTAAAACAATACTTATGAATACTGAGTATATTTACTGAAGAGGATTTTTATTTAAAGCTAATGTAACACGTGTAGGTGATATATTTGAATGTAATTCACACAGGTAATTGCCTAATTAAAAAGCTCCCTTATACTTAAAAGCTAAAAGAACCCTCTTAAAGTACCTACTGTGAAAAGACAAACAAATGTAGAGGAGAGGATTCAGTATCGTGTCACTGTTATAATAGTACTTGGAAGGGTGTTTTGGGTCATAATAAATTTTGGAAGTGCTTTCGTCACGCGACTCGGATTCGACGCCGACGACAGAACGTCGTCAGAGTTGTAGCCAGGAGTTTTATGAACACGATTACAGGGAGTTATATACCGAGCTTTCTGACGCGTATTAAGCTATACTTTTGGACGAAAATCTTGTTTTGGACCAAAGTTTTTAACACAAACAATTAAAAAACGTGTTTATCTACAATTATTTTTATTGAAGATTTGAAATTGAAATATTATAAATATGTGTAGATATCGAAGCTTAGGGCAATAGGGCCTATTTTGAGATATTTATCGCAAAATCTAGAAAGAGAAATAACTCTTACGATATCATAAATATGATTAAATGTATGATGGAAAACGACAATGTCTTATTTTAATTAAATTTTCAATATTTTTCAAAAAACAAAAAAAATTCAAAATATACAACTATATAAACATTAATCGATGTTTATTTTCACTAAAAATTATTGTTTTTTTACACATAAACATAAAAACTGTTTTTTCAGGTCGATGTTTTTTTAGTCCACAAGCTTACAAAATGATTGTCTGAATAACAGATTTAAAAGAGGCTCGACATTGTAACGTATGTATATAAAATGATAAAGCTAAAAAATAATTATGAACGACAGATCGTATAAGCCGCAAAAGGCATATTTTTCTGAGTTTTCGTTAATAAACTTATGATATTCACTATGTCTTAAATATTTATTTATATTTATAATCAGTATTCTCTCATATTTTATTTTGTATCGATATCAAAGTTGACTGCCCCTTCGTAATACCAGTAGTATATTGATTGAATTGGCATTCACTTGGTAGAACTCCATTATAACACGGTGAAAAAATAGCAATGTATTTTAATTCTACAAAATTATTTTTAACAAATATAGTTGATAGCTATTTCGGCTCACGCCATCGTCAGAACTATGCTAAAACTAACATTCGCTTATCTATATATAGCTGTGCAGAAAAGGCACACAGCACATCCTCTCTCCTGTTCCATTGTGTTAAAGTAACAAGCTAGGCCGTTGGAACAGGAGAGAGGATGTGCTGTGTGCCTTTTCTGCACAGCTTTATATAGATAAGCGAATGTTAGTTTAAGCATAGTTCTGACGATGGCGTGAGCCGAAATAGCTATCAACTATATTTGTTAAAAATAATTTTGTAGAATTAAAATACATTGCTATTTTTTCACCGAGTTATACCAGTAGTATATTTTGTAAGGTAAACGGATTTGATTAGTACAGTTTATTTAATTTATTTATTAATAATGCTGCAAAAATGCCAAATATTTTATATATAGCTTGATACGGCTAATTACAACGTTCATACAAGAAAATAAGCTTCAATCAATAACACTGATAATTCCATCATGAGTTCAAAATCTCACATCAAAACAACATTAACGAGCAATTAAAATCGCGTAAGAACGTTGACCCGCCCGTTAAATAAGAACAAATAAATTCGTAACGATAACTATGAAAACCAAACCACAATTTAACGGTATTTTTTTACTGTTTAACATTTATGTATATATTTGATGACCTGCTAAATTACTGTATGAAAGCGGTTTCCAATCCGGAACTGTCTTCCTAGTGCCTCGTAATTTTTATAACAATAGGGCCACGTTTTGTATAAGCATGGAAATGGGGTGAAAGGGGGGAATAGGTAAGCGAAGAAAGTGAGTGGAATACTATAATAGGCCTGCGTATTTTTCTTTGATGGAAGTCCTAATTACGCGCCTGAATAAATTAAATCTAATTTAGATCGAACACTCTGATATTATTCAGATTTTTCAATTCCGCCGGTCGATTCTATTCAAACTTCTTTTTATACTATGTTTCGCGGCGAAAGCGAACTCACTGCGAAATAAAAATAAATGAATATTTAAGACGTTGCTTTTTTCGTTTGAAAAACTTGCTTTCACGAAAATAAAGCGAAATTGTAGTTTTTATTACTCTTTTTACGCAAAATAATATGAGGATATTATAATTATATTTTGAAATAAAAGCAAATATTTATTTACGAATAGTATTATGCTCCTAATAATATAATTCGTTTATACAGAAAAAACCATTGAACTTTCCCTATCCAAACATATCATTGACTAAACATATGGTTAATCAATTTATTAGTTAATTTAATTAACTAGTCAATTAACTAGTTAATTTGCATTCTAAGTGATATATAAATATATTTTTTAGACTGAGGAAGGCATGTGAAAGTATGTCTTAAATGGGCAACGGTGGCTGAATGTCCTTGTATATTATGTTTGCATCCATTATTTTCATAAAAATATCGCAAATTTTTATACGGATTTAAAAAACTGAAAGTTGAAAAAAAAAAATTTTTAATTGATTGAGAAGATGCCAAATTTATTATCTTATCTTGCTATAGGCAACGATAAAAAATATTAATACATGAATAACTGTGGTGAAATCTTATTTGAATAATTGATGAAAAAAAAAGATTATATATATATATTTTTTTATAAATACATAACTTTTAAAGGTATGTATGTACATATATTATTGTTCCAAAAATTTAATACTGTGAATTAAGTGATTCAATAGATCCGAACGACTGGCGAATAGAACGAATCTCTCGCGTAAAAGAAGATCCGATCGTATTAATCATACATTTTTATACAGAAATATGTGACGTCTAGTTAAAAAAGAAATAACAATATCGGAAAGACAAAAAGAAGAAACCCGCACATAAATTTTTTTAAAAGAGACGGCCATGAACAGTGCGGAGACAAAATATTTGATGATTTATCAACTTAACAGGCAGTAAGAAATTTGACAGGCTCTTTTTTTCAAGTTTGAAAAAAATTTAGATTCAAATTCGGCATTTGCAGCTAATACACTTTTAAAAAATAAGTTGAATACATTTTGATAGTAAAAAAAGCTATTTTGAGATATCTGAGGGTACATCCGTTTGCCTTTCTATTATCGATACGCAAACAACATAAACGAGAAACTTTCGTTCACGTTTTGCGATAGCGCTCAGAAGAAAATTCATCTCACTGTATTTCACATTGCACACATTTGGGGTGACAGACGCTAAGTATATCAGTGTCGTGACTGTCATGATACAGCACCCCCGGGAAGGGACAGCCCTTAGCACGAGGAAGGGAAGACATAGGGTGCTCCCCGGAAGATTAAGCATTATCCGGACCGTGACGTGTACACTTTCTTCGACATGCCTCCATTAACTAATTTAACTTCCCAACACCCCGCTCGAAACGTGGTCACCGTACATCATTAAAAGCCGAATTACACTTTCGTCGATCATTAAAAATGGCTACGGCTAAAAGTTAACGATAACTCTATTAACACTTAGGGTCGTAAAAAAGTTTGATGATCCCTTTTATCGGGACATAACTAAGTGTTAATTGAGGCTATTATTCTAAAATCGATTTTATTGATACCAGCATAATAATGTAATGTCTAAAGAAAAGAAATAATAATCTAAAAAAAGAAATTTTGATCATATCAGCCGAACAGGTGATTTACCATTTTGTAACATTCAACTATTATTATTTTGTTGAACATATCTTTTACATACATAGTACACCCAGTCCTTTTTTAACGCGATTTTTTTGGACGGCACTGCTACATTTTTATACGCGCTTCACTCGTTTTTACGTAATTTTTTCTCCAAATTTTTTTTAAAGAAGACATTTATATATGATGCTAGGCATGTACGTTTCATTACTTTTTTATGTGTATTTTTAAAACTTAATTTTGTAACGCATTCCATTTTTTTAAATAAACATACAATTGCCAAATGTTAACAAGTGTATCGGATATTATGCGAATTTATATTTTAAGGTGTGTAAAGAAATATAATGCAATTGCGTGAAATCATTTTTTACATTTATTTTTTTTATCAATTGTAAACATTTATAAAATGACAGTGAAGAATCGCCAAAAGAAAAAGTTAAAAATCTAGATATGTGAAAATTTCTTACCTTGAATGAAAAACTTCGTCTTGACGTCCTGGCTAGCACTGTCGTCGAGTTTGAAGGAAAAGGGTGGTCCGTTGATATCAGAGTCGTAATCTTTTGCAGTAAGAGTTACTATCCGCGCAGGTGGTTGATTTTCGTACCAAATTACTGGTTGAATCTACGAATTAATTTTGCACTCAATAAAAAAATCCAAAGTGATTACAATCGACATTGCAAATATATCAAAAAATTATTAACAAATCACATACATTTTCATCAATCGAAGAAGATCAAAGATCAATTATAAGTCATAGTCCTTTGATTATTGTACAGTGGAACCCCCAATTACACTACTCCAAATTACGCGCTGACTTGAAATATCCGCTCGCAAATTCCCCAACTGCACGATCGCTTGGCTGCATACACAAGCCAGACGGATGTCAGTGCGGTGCATAACAGTCTAATGTTGGTTAGCGTATGTGTATTCAACATTTGCCAGGCTAAACACGCACAGCTGGGCGACTGGCTGTGTGCTGAATTTTGCGAGCGCTATACATTTTAATACATAGAAACAAATATTTCGTACACATATTTCGCGGAAAAAAATCCCTAATTTTTAATGAGATTCACACTTCTTATTACACAATATTCCAAATTACACAGTCCCGACTTAAGTGTAAATGGGGTTTTACTATATTTTTTTTGTTTGGTCAATCTCTATTCAATACCGAAGATATATGAAATCCCGGCACGAAAAGAAAATTTTATCAACGAACATAAAAAAAAATGTTATGTAACTAAAGAATCTTTAAAATACCATGCTTGTAACAAATTTGATACATTATTTTGAATTTTTGTAACATTTTACCGGCTATGCGGAATTTCCCGTAAAAACTTGTTAAGACGATGCAATAACGTAACGTAGCGAGACATACGGAAGGGTGAACTATTTTTTTATGTCCGTCTCTTTAACGAATAGGCTCTCAAAAGTTTACTGTTCTTTTACGACGCCGCCTTGGACTGGGCCAATTGGGCGGCTCACTACTTCAAATATTGGACTACACAATTAAACAACAGCGGCGGACGAAAGGCGAAACACAATATGAAATAACATTTACATCACACATGTCTTATATCATAGGTTCCCAACCTGAGTATCGCCAACTTATACGGTCAAAAATTTTTTTTTTTGTATTCTTCTGGATTGTATGAAAAGGGGACAACACACGAAAAAGGTTGGGAACCTATGTCTTATATAATTTGAACCGAGTGCAAGAATGGAAGTTTGTTTACAATATTCAATATAAAAATAACTTACGTTTGTCAGGAATGGAGCGTTATCATTGATATCAGTCAACTCGATGATGACCTCGGTTGTTGACCTCAGTCCGGTGGGGCTTCCTTGTTCGTCCATGGCAGCGATGAGAACCTGCCAGGTGGAGAATCCGGACGGTGGATCCCTGTCCAAGGGCTTAATGAGCTTAAGACAGCCGTCGTTATCAATGGACATCAATTTTTGCTGGTCTATTTTAACTATGAAGTAAACGATTTTTTGTGAGGTGCTTCTGTCTGCGATGTCGGGATCATAAGCTTCAACCTAAAGGTTTAAGAAAAGTAGTATTAAATCATTATTATAAGCAGCTTTCACTTCAATATCTGCATTCATTTATCGTACATACTTAACCATTAAAAAAAACTCACGTAATCAAGCATATAACTTAAATTTCAGTACATTTAAGTAAACGATTTATTGACATCACCATTTGAGTGCACAGGTAGTCCTCGACTTACGACAGTTCGACTTACGACCATTCGCACTTACGACCAAAAAAATAACATTTTTGAAAGATTGCATTACGCTGCAATATATAGGGGAAAAAAACAAACAACTCAACTAAAATTGGATATGTTTTTTAAAAAGACTACTACTGCTTCTTCTTTCACTACTGATGATGAGCCGATTGATTGTACTTAAATAAATACAGATGACGAAAGATTTTAAATATTAATGAAATAAATATTTTATTTTGTATTAATAAATATAAATAAATGCACATATTTTATTTTAAAATGTAAGTACATACATTTTTTGTATGAAATTTGACTTACGAACAAAGTCCAGGAACGTATCTCGGTCGTAAGTCGAGGATAATCTGTATATCTAAGAGAAAGTCTTAGCACAATAGCACATTTAAAAAATCAATTATTAATAAGAGATATGATGCTTGAATAAGTGGGACGGTATATTGTCCACCTCTTCTTAAACACTACATAACCTAAATTCACTTGAGTTTCATAATTCTGAGGACGGCCGAAGCCGAAATACCTATTGAAACATAAAAAACTTACATTGGCGATGCACCCATCTACCAGCGTCTCTTCCACGATTATCTTGGTGATATTGGCAGTGAAGACAGGCGGATTGTCGTTCACATTATCAATATCGATGACAACTTTCGTATGGTCATCATAGATGCCGTCGAAAGCCTTGACATTTAAGGTGTACTTGGTCTGATTCTCATAATCCAATTTGTTCTTTACGCGGATCTTACCGGTTAAAGTTTCTATTAGAAACGCATCGTAAGTGTTACCGCTGACTATGCTATAAGAAACCTCGGAAGCTAAAAATTAAAATAGTAATGATAAAAAACAAAGCGACAATTTGTATTTATAATATATGTAAAAAAAATAATTGTTTTTATGAAGTAATGCAAGTTAAATTGTAATCAACTAAAAACAAAATAATAATTAACTTAGCATTGAAATAGTGGTTGAAATATCATTGAAAAATTCTATAAGCCACGTAATCGATGGCCATGTGACTCACCATCTCGAGTTGTTTATCATCGATATACTATTTTTATTAACGATAATTTCAATACAATCCGGATCTTTGGATTCCGAGTGACACATATGATAACTCGTGATTATAATTTAAAATTACTTGATTTTTTTTATTATTTCATACAGAAACCAAATGTGGTATATAAAGAATGGAACTCTAACAACCGAAACAATTTGGAAGATTTTCCTATGAGTTTTGACGTCTTTTTGTCTAGGGGTTGATATTTTTCGGAATTATTAAAAAAAAAAATATTTTTCATGAATACATTTCCATTTAATATTAGATATGGGCAATAAAATTGACAACTGTTAAATATAATGAGACAACATTCTTCGAAAGTGCATTTTTAATTGATCCAAAGAATCACATGTTGTGCTTCTTTAACGAAAAACTTTGGAGCAAAAAGAAAATGCCATCTACCACAAATCGACAGTTTATTATCGAAAAAAAAATATACGGTGAAACCCAGGAGTAAAAAAGTATTATTTCGCAAACGCATTCTTACCAGTGTCGTCATCCAAAGCAATAACTTGCGTGATAAGTTCATTTATATTAGCATCTTCGGGAATAGCTTCCGCTACGTATAAATCTAGTGAGAAATGCGGATGATTGTCGTTTTTGTCGGCAATACTGATCCTGAATACTTGTTCACCGGTATTGTGTTTTCCTTTGAAAAGTGCGGACATCGAGTTATCCCTGGCGATCACTTTCACGTTATAGGAATCCTTATCTTCCCTGTCAAATTTGACTAATGTGGTTATGTTCCCGGTTATGGGATCGATTTTAAAAAGGTCGGTGTGATCGGCGAGTTCGTAAGACACTTGGTTGTGGGCGGAGGTGCCGTCGGCATCAATGGCCTTTACTTGAAATACCGGAGTGCCAGGATCTTCGTTTTCCGGTACCGTACCGGTTCGCACATCCGAAAATACGGGGATATTATCGTTAACATCTTCTACTAATATGTGGACTATTGTTTCTGCGGCAAGATTGTATTTGTTCTATGAGGAAAAATAATAGGCAACATGTGATTTTCAATTTTTCGAAAGATAAATGATTATATTATTATTATTTATGGTTTATGAGATTCTATTACCAATAAATAAAAAAAAATAGATAAAAAAATAATCCTTTTTTAAACATTACTTTACAATATAATCGAGACTGATTTCGCTCGAAGCGAGCGCATAATCAACTGATGGAATACAAATTACAAGCAAAATTTTATATAAGTAGGCATAAATTTGTATCATTTTAGCTGATAATCCTCGCGGTGAGCGAAACCGATCAAGATCATATTTATACATATTGCGAAAATAGTACCAAAAATGTGTTGTAATTATTTAAAAAAAGATTAAAAAATATGGCATTTCACATTTACTATGGAAAATTACAATGCTTAAAAAGCATTTTTAAAATACTAAGATATCACTGGATAATACGATAAGTAATAATAGTTTTATTGATTTCATCGAAATCTTTCCTTTTATTATTACACAATGTTAAATTAAAAAAAAAACATAAAAAGTACACAAGAGATCCATTAGATAATCTACAGAAAGGCGAATAAATGACTCACCTGAACTCTAACGGTAAGAGTATATTCAGTAATTTTTTCGTAGTCCATATGAACTCCAAGTTTAATGTACGCTGTATCTCCATCCGACTCCAAAATGAATGTATTCTTTTTATTGGTCTGTTCAGTTTGCCCAGAAACGAGTTCGAACAGTAACTCTTTGTCGTCAGGAATATTAGGGCTATAAATATTAAAACACATTAACGCCAACTGCTTTATCGAATTGACTATTTGATCATGCTAGAATTCATCAGTTTCACGAAGTGGGCTGTTTACCGCTGGCTTATACACGTAATTGGGTGGGTTTAACGAGACAAAATAATCTTGTAACGTCATTATGGGAACGAAAAAAACTGTCGCGAATGTTAGACAGGTAATAGGTTAGTAACGATCATATATACGGGTAACGTTAATACTTACACAGCTTTGAGGGTGGCGATGTGCATATCGAAGTCTGTGAGATTTTCTTGAAGTCTAATTGGATTATTAGGCACTTGGGTGAATGTTGGACTCTTTTTGTTCGATTCAACCACTTGGATATCCAGTTCGATTGCGTTCGACAACTGCGGTGTTCCCATATCATTCACAGACGCTCGTAGCTTGAACTTGTAACCGGGTTTTTTCTGGGGGGAAAAATAACGTGAAACAAACAGCTTCGACAAAAGCAATACATGAATGAAAAGGCCTAGCATATCGCATCATGAGGTCAAATGCAACGTGTATCTGATACCTTCATAAAGACTTATGTAAAGCATAATGGAAAAGCTTAAATTAATTTTATCTATAACGATCGTTTCGTATTAAAGGATGTGCGAAAATTGTTCTTTTATTTCAATAAATATCACATTTCTACGTGCCTGTTTAGCACAAATATGACGATTGTCTGTGTTCACAAAAGGTAGGCGATAAATTCTTGAATATGACGGTGATTTTACTTGGTCTACATTGTTCAATACGATATAACTGACCATATTAACTCTTTCTATGCGTATGTCAGCTATGCGCGCCATAGCTGAACATGCCATCAGCGCGTAACGCGCGCATAGCAGTCTTGGGTATTTCGCGGAGTTTAAGCCTCATAATAAGCAACGGTTCAAAATAGGTTGAATAAATTACTTCATATATATATATCTACCATCTATTGGATTTGGAAAAATTTTACTCATTTTCAATATATAGTCGATACGGAGGATATTGGTATACAGGGTATTTATTATAATCTATAGAAATGATAAGATGGCGTATGGCTATGATTAATAAACATGATAATTTAAACCAAAAATACAAGAAATATATTTTGTTCACCATTGCAAAAACTACTATAAGTAGCTATTAGCATATTAGACTTTCTGAAAAAAATTAACAATTTCATTTAAATTCGAAAACGCGATTAACGAATTCGTAATAAAACTGCCGCGTACATGGATCGATCTATATTTTTCGATACGGACAAAAATTTAAAGTAATTAAGAACGGCCGTAAGTTATCCATCAACAACTTTAGCAGATTGAATATTCAATTTAATAAATATTTTACGCCAGTTATAAGCGATTTTTTTATATGTATGTAGTTAGTTATCTTGAATTACAATACTTTACTGCGACAAAGACGAAGAAAATTCTACCACAAAGAACATTATTTTAGATGTTTATCAATAATGAATCAATACAGATCGATCAAATAATTTCAAACACTTACGTCAATAGGATTGTTGAGGAAGATGACTCCAGTGTCTGCAGCAATTGAGAAGTAAGTATGGTCAGTTGAAGATGCATCTAAGCTATAATGAACTATCGAATTATTTCCGTCGTCTATATCCGTAGCTGATATTCTCATCACTTCTCTCCCCTTGACCAGATCCTGCGGCACTGACTCAGAATAGGACTGTAAAAAATACGAGGATTAGGAATTTAAATCAATAAAAATATAAAAATATCACAATTTATCAATTACACAAATTTTCGACAAAACAGTCCACCAAACACTTAAAATGGTCATATATAAATTAAAATAAATAAAATAAATATATTATGGCAATTTCTAGCCTAAAGACATTGTACAGTGATGGCAATAATTGTATCGTTTGTAAGAGACAAATTACACAGAAAAAATACAGTTAAATAGTGCGATTAATTAATTACCTGTAAATTAATGGTTTTTCAAAATAACTATTTTTAATTGGAATCATTAAAATAGATTTAAGTCAAAATATTCGATTCGTCCTATTTTATTCACATTAATATAGATTGTGGAACACGAGTTTTTTTAGTTTTTTTTTATTGATTTTCAAATGCAAAATAACACGTAAGCTACATTAATTATTTAAAAATGTCCGCAAACAAAGTGTTAATATTGAACACAAAATGAAGCGTAGAAATAAATTAAAATTTCTGGCTATACAACCAACTATTTAAATGACAACAAAAATGCAGTCATTTAAAAAAAGTTCCGGTATTAATAATAGAAATAAAATATAATATATCTGATTTGACATCAGCCATTCCTCAGAAACATTTTGATTCATTAAACACTAAGTGCATTGTGCTTATGAAATACATAAAAAAAACTATTTTAAAGACTACATTGTGCTCGTGGATTACAAAAATAAAACATGCAATTATTTACAAAATAAAAAAAAAAAATATTGAAAAAATTTAATCAACTTTACAGAAACTTGATTGAAAACAAACCTTCCAAACATTCCCACGAAAGACCTAATTTATAAAATAGTATTTATTGCTTTATAAATATTCAAATCTAAGCTTATTCAAATGGTTTCAAAACTGATAAACTTATAAATCCAAAACAAGGGGGTAAAAAATAAGTAAACCAGCAAGGGAGGAATATTTCTTTTCTTTTGCACAACCTCATCGACAGTTTTAATTGAAATTATTCAATATACTATCTAATACTTTAATGTGTAGATGTTACTATTCAAGTGTTAAACCGATGTCATAGATTTATGATCTCGTAGAGTATTTTATTTTATTGATAATACATTTTTGCGGATTTAAAAAGTAATTGTTTATAATAGCAGATCTCTTTTCATTTTTCAGAAATTTGTAATACAGATATAATTCTATCTCAATCATTGATTTAATTCCAATTAAGTACGAAATCCTTATTTCATTGTATTGTCGATAACAAATTTTAAAAATATTTATTATTAACAAAGTATTGACTACTGATATCATTCACAATACCATAATCAATAATGTCATAAAGAGTTCATGGTAACATACTGTTTTTAACGACTTGCAATTCGGCATGTCTCAAAATTTGCAATTACGTTGATAATTCATATGACGCTCATCTTTGTAAGCAGACTCGGAATGAATGAAGTTTTTTCGACAAGCTTTTAAAAAATGTTCGAGAAAACCTGTGAATTTTTTTTTGATTCTACTTGACTAGCCCTTTCTCTCATCTAGCGCTAATGTGAGATTTGTATAAGAAAAACATTTGCTGAACTGAAAACCGATACATTTTCATATGGAAAAAAGCCACAGCGAAAGACTACCAAAAAATATTAGATATTAATGATGACATATTAAAAAACGAAATATATATCATTTGAAAAAAAATCGTCAAACATTTCAACTCTATAAAGTGTGAACTGGTAAATGTTTCTGGAAACAAACAAAACCACTAAGCGATTGAAGCAACTCTGAAAGCTGAAATCGAACAAAATCCAATGAGATCAGCACAGTTCAGTCTAATAATAAGAGATACCTTAAAAAAATATCAGAATCCAAAAAGGCGTTTAGATGCTGCACGTATTTTCAACCTGCAATCCGTCAGCACATTCCTGAATTGGCGAGTCAAAAAGTAAATGAATTTGTTGTTGTAAATTTATTGAAAGTATACCGGACGTTGCAATTAAGCATTTTTAATTCAAATCGCCCTTTGTTATTTTTTTATTTCTATACCAAAAAAATTCTACAAGAAAGATATAACATACGGTAAGCCATTGTATGAACTTTCTACCACGGACAACACATTTGAATCCAAGGCGACGTAACGAAAACATGTACGAGAGTAAAGGCTACACAATCTAAATATTTTCTTCTAGGAACAAATCTAGGTGCGTATCACAGCAAATTTTCCTACATCTAAAACTATTTCCTGGTAATAAAATACACGTAAAGAAAATTTACAATGCCTTTTTTAACAGTTTCAGGAAAAACGGGAAAACATATTTTGAACAAACTGTGGCGGGAAGAAAATATATTGAGTGTGCTTTAATATGATTGTCGATTAAACTATAATAAACAAGGATCAATTCACGGAAAAAATAAATTCTGATAATATTTTAATATTAACACTTCCAAAGAGTTATATATAATTCAATATATTCAAATATATTAATGATGAAATTTAAATAATTAAAACACAATCTTTAGTACTATTTCCAAAATTTTATATATTGTACATCAAGACCAGTTTCTCTAAGCACAAACATATTATACTCATCATTAATATCAGCATTATCGGTCGATCAGGTTCGGCGATAAGCGAAACCAGTCCTGATAAATAAATATATTGTGGAAACAGTATTAAAAATTTTCCTGTGGTTATTTAAAATACCATTCCTCTCCACCAAGAAGTGACAGTTAACACCTTAAAAGTGTCAATTACGTAAACAAAAATGTATATTTTTGTTGAAACAATTAAAGATCTTATCGTGTTTCCAACACTAGTTCTTCATTTCCAATTTGAAATTAACAAATAATTGTATTTTTGAAAATGGAAACTACGTTCTTATCTCCCGAATACATATTTAGAAGATTCGAAAATTTTCAAAAAAAGAACAGATAAAAACTTACCACTTTATCAAAGACTGGCTGGTTATCATTGATGTCTTCTATAATGACTTTGAGATTGCAGGTGTCATCAAGCGTCGGTACGCCATTGTCAGTCGCTCGCACTGTGATGTACGATTCTTTTTCTCTCGCTGGTTCGTCCCGATCAAACGTCTGTGAAATATAAAACAATATATATAACAATGCCGTTTCAGGGCGAATATAATGAAATACGGCACGCATCGATGATTACACACATCCCTCTACTAACGTGGTAAATATTTTTTAGTAAAAAAACCGTTAATATTAAAAAAAGAAACGAAGGGTACACACAATAACACGGTGAAAAAAATAGCAATGTATTTTAGTTCTAAGAAATTATTTTTAAAAAATATATAATAGTTGATAGCTATTTCGGCTCACACCATCGTCAGAACAATGCTTAAGCTAACATTTGCTTATCTATATATAGCTGTGTAGAAAGGCACACAATACACCCTCTCTCCTGTTTTAACGGCCTAGCTTGTTACTTTCACACAATAAAACAAATTTTTCAAAAATTCTAAATAAAACAAAAGGCAGATATGAAAATAAGTTTACATGTGGGACGGAAGTGGTCATAATGGAAGCAAATCAGAACACCCCCGAGTAATAGGGTCTGACAAATGGGGATACTACACACAATAATATTGTAGAAGAGGAACAAAGATAAGAAAAAACATGAAATAAAAGATGTAGAGCTCACACAATAAGATGATACATTCTAAAAAAACGTAATAAGATCAGTTTTTAAACATAGCTATTGTTTTAAAAGAACACAAATATCAATATCTAAAAGTGATAAATAAAGATATATGTTTTTAAAAATCCAGTTTGCGAAGCGCGTTACACGTTATACAGAAGCCCTAGAAAACCGCGTAAATCGAAGACCGGAATCATAAAAAACCATGAAAAAAAATAGTTGTATATAAATTCACATGTCACTACTGCTCGCGATTACATAGAACATAAAATTCGTGTAAATTGTCCACAAAACAGAACTCTACACGCTGTCCTATGACGTAACATTCACATTCTAAATGCCACAAACGGTCGGACGTAACTTTTGGGGTTTTCAGTCCAATTAAAAGTTCCGCCGGGTCGGCCTTTGCTTGATTATGCAACAGAAAAGCTCAAACTTAGCTTAGATTAGCGAATCGTTTATGTTCTTATGTACTGCCAAGGGTCTACTCCTGCGAAACCCTAGCAGACAACAATAAAATACTCCAATTTGGTAAGTGATTTCATTCCTATTATTAACAATTATTTGCGACGAGACAGTAACTGATAATCTACATGACAAAGTTTATCGACCAATATAAAATGATTTTCAAAAATACATCAATTATTTATTCTTTATTAATTGCCGCGAATAAAAAAAAATATCATTTTTCACGTGTTATATATAAATATTAATGGAGAAAAGAAAACAACAATGTAAAAAATATATTATAAAAACTAAAAAACAAAACATACGGGCATAAACAAAAGTAAAACAATCAATCCTAAGCAGAAAATTATCGCAACTTGTGTAAACAATATACCAAGACCGTCAGTAAACATAACAAATCGACAAAATTTGATTTACTGCTCAATATATGGGAATAAACTTTTTAACGATAGAAAAGGGTCCAGATGGAAAAAAGCAGCCTTCGTTTACAAAATGGATGCTAAAAACGATTTTAAAAGAATTGTTATAGAAATTACTTACATATGCTGTCGTGATGACTCCAGTATGACTATCAATTGAAAACTTTTGTTTTTCTCCAGATGTTGAAACGAACTGATACCTGACGGTCCCGCCATTTTCTGGAGGATCCATATCGTAGGCTTTGACCTGCAAAATAATCAAAAATGATTGAACAACGCACATAATTAATTCAGAAGAAAATATCTCATGATAAAAAAGAAAGGTTTAAAAATATATAATATGTTAAAATCATAGAAGAGTAACAAAAAAGCATGTAAAAACTCCTCGCGATTGCGGACGAGCTTAATTCAGAAACAACTTTTGCTGCAGTTAGGTCTTGCGAAATATATTCCAACATTCTATACAATGCAGTAAAATGTTTTTATTCTGTTACTGAACGTAGCCTAATGTTTTACACGATGATAGACTAATAGAAATAAAACAATTTTTAGGAGGCGGAGCTGAGTGGCGTATTTCTAATAAATTAACAATGACTACTTTTCATGGGGTAACAATTTCTCTATTATCACGACCGGTGCTCGCGATGAGCGAAACCGGTCCTGATCAAAAAAATATATTGTGGAAATAAGTACTAAAAAATGTGTTTTTATTATTTAAAATATCATGCCTTTCCATCAAGAAGTGACAGTTAACACCTTAAAAGATATATTTACATTCCCTCCCACATAATTGCTCCTACAAAGAGTATTGAAAACACTAAAATAAAAACAGTTATTTTGCTGACAATCGTTTAATGTTTGTTTTCTTCAAAAAAGGAGTGGCTGTGTTGTAGCGATTTTCCGTAAAGAATCTCCTAATGGGGTTTTTCATAGGTTGGCTTGACATTCGTTCGAAATGTGTCATTTTAATTTTAAATTTGTCACACAGCATTATCGGTAAAAACAGTTTCGAAATAAGTAAATAATCTAAGTAAAGCAATTACTTTGAATCAGCTATTGACCTTATATCAACGTCAATTAGTAAACAAACCGATGTCACCTTCAAGAGGTACAATCACTCAACTCCTGTATTTTGTAGAAATTGCTTATTAAATGTTGTTGCCTTCATAAATCGAAAATTATCGTAAATGACAAGACGTAGCCTCTACCTGTGCGATATGAGAAAATAACTTAAAGGCAATTTCCAATAAAAAGGGCGCTTGAATGCGAAATCAATATTTCTCCGTTCATATGATGCCTCGAATACAATGTTTAAAATGACGCCATTCGTCTCAAACTAACGGCATGTAAACCAATTTTACGGAAGAAAAGTATTGAGCAAAAAACGTTCAGCATATTATTGATTAATGATTTGGAAACGAAGTTTTTTTGGCTTTTCGCCTGCCACGTCATCATTATTTATATTTATGGAGCAATCCTCGCAAAAACTTGCTGTTTGTTTTACAATCAAATTTTCAGAAGAAGAAAAAAACTTGCACTTTCCTAAACACTATGGTCTCTAAAAATAAGAAAATCATTGATGAAATAAGTTTCATACACTCCTACTCTAGCAAGATCGCCAATTTCACCTGATTACCGTAAGCTTTAAACTGTCAATCCAAATGTCAATTGTTGTTGGCGAGGGAGAATTGTTACCTTGTATTAGATTATTATAGAAAAATACGGATAATTCGAGTTATAATTTACGAAATCGACTGAAGTTGCTTAAGGAATTTTAATATCAAATTAGAAAAGGCGAAACCCGGGTCGTGAAAGTGAAAAGTGTAAAAAAGTACAGTTTCAAAAATTCAAATCCAATGTATGTTTTTTTTATTTATAAAATAGCATTATATTGTACTATAAATAATAATATAATAAAATCGTCACTAGAAGGGCAATTAATAAAGCCATCGCAACAATTTTGGTTCTCAGTCTACATTGATGAGTAGCCCAAAACAATCATAGTCAACAAACATTTTTTAAATTGTTTTCAAAGCGTAAGATAGTAATCATTCGGTCAGCAAAACTTGGCATCCTTGGATGGATCACATGGGTTTAAGTTCCAGAGAAACAGCTTTTTTACAATCGATGTATCTATTTCTGATCGAAGGCATTGGTGTTTGTGGTGTCTAACAATTAGCTCCCCCCTTACAGTCCTAATTTAACGTGGCGAGGCGGGAGCGATTAGCTAACCACTATCCTTATTCTACGAAAGGCAGTATATATATATATATATATATATAAAATGTTATGTTTAGTGCAATTTCCCATATCGCGAGCGTTATCTACTGACAACAGTGAATGTATTGATTAATAGATACAGATAGAACATTGCCTACTAAATATAGCTTAACCATCTATACCAAAAAGTGACAGAGCAGGAAATATTACTAACTCAAGAACACAGTGGGACGTAGATAAATTTGCAGAGAGGTGAAAATATTGCATTCTGACTATGCAAAAATCAGTTAAAATCATTGACTAAGGAATTGGAACAGGTATATAGAGTAAAATACATAAGGTAAGGAGGTTGAGGAATTCACCTAATTAAATCACCACTCGATCACATCAAATCACCAAATTTGTCGTCTAAGGGGATGTTTGAAGATTCCGGGATATAAGTTTGAACATGATGAGTCTAGAGAAATTTTCGTCTATGATAATAATTAAAAAAATTGTTCAAATAGTTGGACTTATTATCAATTTCAAATGGGTTTACCTATTTCTGCAATAATATATTAAAAAAAACAAGCGTGGTTAGGGATTCACGATACTAATCTCTTCCTGTCCACTTTATTACTTATTTTAATCAACTTAATTCTATAAACAGCACCTGTAGAAAAGGCTTATTTTTTAATTATAAACAACGAATAAGCTTGTATATTATACAATATATAACTACCGATAAAGCATATCAATGGTTATTTGTAAACTACGAATTGTTACTCCCATTATTTGTCGCGGCAATAAATTAAATTGCAAGCGAATGTTTTCAACAGCCTTTGAAAATTTTTATCCAAATTTCTCAATAATGCTTTACGAATTACAGCTGTAATTGCAATCAACGATGATAAAAATAGGACGAAAAGAGAATCAAAAGTATTTCTTACCGTATATACATAGGTTCCTACGGGAGACTCTTCTTTCACAGAAGGTTGATAGCTGGTGCAATTTGTAAAAAAGGGTTTGTGGTTGTCCTTCACAGACAACTTTGGAGCCTCTTTTAACTTCGGTGACTGAAAAAGATATTTAAAAAAAAACTAATTAGTTTTTCAAATATATTTGTTAATCCTGAAAATTGCATCAATAAATTCCCACATTTCAATAAATATTAAGACTTAAATTGTTTTCCAGTAAACGGATTACAAATAAAAAATAGATACGTAAATAAACAATCGATGGTCACAGATAGATTCGGCGATAGCTTTATGAAAGCTTATTTTTAAATAAAACTATGACATACGTTATTCCACTCAGTTTGTTTCTGGGTGTGTGGAAATTATATTTTTTTTTAATTTCCGGTAATAAAAATTGGTGATTTTCCGGACCCATAGGCGAGCGGTAAAAAAGGGTAGCGAATAGATTACTATGGTACTTTTAATTTACGAAACCCATAATTACATCTTTACTCATCATATGTTTCAAATTGGGAGTAGTTAGGTAATTAAAATGACATCAAATTAGATGTGACACTTTGGACGATGGCGTTCATTTCTGCGAGAACTATTTTCAGACGAACTATATTGTATTTTCACTTTAGTTATGAATAAGCTTACGATATCACAGTAAATTATGATTGTAACAACATTTTCCATTTGAAATTTTTAATGATCAATGGACGTACAAACAAAAATTTAAAAAAAGGCGTAGATGGTTTGTCGTGATAATGTAGAAGCAAGTCAAGCTGAAACGTTCGAAAAAGTGTCAATTCCCATCAGAAGTAACACTTTTTAAATGTCAAGATTTGGCATATTATTCCGCGTGCAATATTAACAAATATAGCGTCAACCGTCTTGAAACCTACTGACGACGTTGCTGAATCAACGTCGCGTAACCGTCTATCTTAACAAACGTTTTCCGGGGGTGAAGTTTCAACGTAATAGAATTTATACAATTGAAATTATTGCCAAGACATTAATGATTCTTGGTTTGTATCGGTCGAAGAGCTCAGCGTTCGTACGAATGCGCCACCGGTGGTTCTCATTAACGGGTCCAAGTATCCTCCGGAAGATTCTGTTTTCAAATACTTGGAGGGCCTTTTCTTGTTTTTCTGTTAAAACCAAGGTTTCACATCCATACATGACTATCGGTTTAATGATCACGTTGTACACCCGGCACTTGATTTTGATGGACAGCATTTTGGACCAAAACAGACTATTTAGCGCGAAGTACGCTGCATTTCCACTTCTCAGTCGGTCAGCAAGCTCCAAAGTCATCTCATTCTTAGAGGAAATATTAGAGCCCAAGTATTTGAAAAGAGAGGATCTCTAGAACGAGGGGTTTCTTATTACAATGTCTCCAGAGGGTTCGTTGCCTATTGTCATTTTCAAATACTTAGTCTTTCCCACATTTACTCGTAGATTTAACCTTTTTGCTGTGTCCTCCAAAGAAGTGAAAATATCTTTTATTTCGTCTTCAGATTCTCCGAGCACCACTAGATCATCCGCGTAGCCCAATATTTTGTGGGACCCATTCAGTATAACTCCACCTTCTGCTTTCATTGCCTCTCTTACGGCTTTCTCTAAAGCTAGGTTGAATAGCATAGGTGATGAGGAGTTTTTGTTTTAGTCCTGCTGTCACCTTGAAAGATTCTGATAGACTAACCTGTATATGAATTCTGCTCTTGAATCCATCCATACATACTTTTATTATATTTATAAGTTTTGATGGTATTTGGAATTCCTTCAATATATTCCAGAGAGCTTCTCTATCTATAGAGTCATATGCAGTTTTAAAATCCACAGAGACAGTGAACATCTTGGGCGTATTCCCATTTCTTTTCAAATATTTGGCGCAGTGTAAAGATCTGATCAGTGGTGCTGTGGTTTCTTCTAAAGCCGCACTGGTAGTCACCAAGAATGTTTTTGGCATACGGCAGACCTTTCGAGAATAATATTTGACAGAACTTTGTATGCAATAGGAGAAAGAGAGATGCCACGGTAGTTTGCACAGTTGAGTTTGTCTCCTTTCTTGAAGATAGGAAAAACCAGTGACTCTTTCCACTCTTCGGGGATCTTTTCTTCTTCCCATATTTCTTGCAGTAATTCAAGCATGGCGTTAAGAAGGGTTTCTCCTCCATACTTGAGTAGCTCTGATGGAATATTATCATTGCCAGCCGCTTTGTTATTCTTTAAATAACTAAGTGCTCCCATTAACTCTGCCTTATTTAGTGGTGGTATTAGAGGTTCTGCTGTAGCGATATCTGGCGATTCCAAAGGTTCATCTGGTGCAGAGCGTTGAAGTAAACTTTCAAAGTGGGTCTTCCATATGTTAAGCACTTTGTTTGCCACTATCTGACCTTGTAGGTCTTTGATTTGTAGCGTGCAAGGCTGAAAGCCTCTCTTTTAGATGTTCACTTTCGAGAAGAGTGACCGGGTTTTATTCCGTGCTTCATCTTCCATCTGCTCAAAATTGCTTTTGATGAAACTTCGTTTGCACTTTCTCAGATGTTTTCGGACCTTTTTGCATGTCTCGCTATATCTTTTCTGTGCTTCTTCGCTTTCGCTACAACACGTTATAAAATTCAAAAAATATACATATAACAGACACGATATAAAAAAGAAAATTAATGAATATCAAAAACATAATTAACCCTCTAGCTGCAGGTTTTTCAACTATTGGAACAGTTAATTGCAGTGTGTTGACAGTTTACAATTCAAAATATAACGAAACAAAACGTTTATTGAAACATAGTCCTATTTGTCGGGATAATCTCCATAAGTTCGGTTAACGCCAACACTATTCGATTAATTGTTGAAATATTCGTTGATCTAATACCTTTTAAGAGATAACAGTTTTCTAACAAAGAGTTTTTAAAAAACAAACTCGTGGATTCCTTTTCGTAACTTTTCGCGTTTTTTCGCTGTCAAACTGACATTAAAACAAAATGCAATATATTCAAAACGATTACACATAAAGCTTCTACATCTATAAGAAACACACGAACAAGTAATAAATATGCACAATGTTGAAATGTCAATAACGTATTGGTACGTCTCTACGTATGATGAATTTAACAAATTTATGGTTTCACAATATATGACTGCACTTGTCTATTTTATTTGGCAATTTTAACGTTTCACACATTATCATCAATCTACATAACAACATAGCACTATCAAATGGTAATATACTTCGGGCACATTCGTTAAGTCTTAATGTGCAAAATCAAAAATTCCATATTAAACATAAAAAATATATATTTCTATAATATTATAAATATAAAATCTATAAACACATTATATTAAATCTTCTTTTTATGTCATTCCAAAAAATGTATAAATTTCTTTATATTATTTTCTTTAGAAGTAAACTAATCATAAGGATTAATACTATTTGGGAATCTCTGATATAGTTAGTACAAAGCAGTCACGGAAGATGTATTAGGACCGTGAACTTTTAAAACGTTTCTAACTCACTACCTGCCCTTCTACTGACATTATATCACCAAAACTAATAAATTATTATCACGCTATTCCAATATGGCAATAAATAATAAAACAAATTGAGCATTCAAAAGGAAATATAAAGTATGAAAATTTTGCTAATTTTTAGAAAGGAAAGAAAAATACTTATGTTATGGTTTTATTTATATTTTTTTCTACTTATGGAGAAAATATTTTCTTACGAAAATATCATTGTATTGATTGAATTGGCATTTACTTGGTAGAACTCCCTTATAACACGGTGAAAAATAGCAATGTATTTTAGTTCTACTAAATTGTTTAAGATATTGTTGATAGCTATTTCGGCTCACTCATCATCGGAACTATGTTTAAACGCACATTTACTTATCTACAATATATATAGCTGTGTATAAAAGATACAATATACATCTTCTTTTCTATTTTAACAACCTAAAAATTTGAAAATGTAAATGAAACTAAACTGGCGACTATATCAGTGAGCGTAAGTATTGGGAGAAATGGTTGTTATGGTTTATTACGGGTTTACTACAGGTAGGCAATAACCCCCCCCAATGGTCTGAGAAGTGGTGACTGACATACATTTGCTTGCTCATTTAAGATGTCGTGTGACGATTGATATCTATTGATTTCCAGCTGTTCCAAATCAGTCATCTTGCGACCTTTATTACAAATATGTAAACACATAGCCGCTGAGTTTAAACTTATATTATGCGATTCTTATATGACGTGATTTGCGAATTGTGAATCTGTTTTTTTACTGTTGAATGATCTTACATGTTCCTTAGCTCGAGTGGATATGCTTCTACCTGTTTGTCCGATATAAACAGATAAACATGAGCCACATGACATTTTATAAATACCGTTTCTGTCAAGTTTATTAATTTCATATTTACTATTTTCCTTCCACCACGTTCTTCAATTATTATATTTATATTACTGGTTTTGATACATGCAATAATTGCCAGTATTGAAATCGCTCGAAGATATAATATATATGAAAATATTAGGTTAATACCTTCAGGTGAGCGTCCAGATGCCGCGAGTGTCGCAGCTTGCTTGCGTAGTGATCCCATGATACTTGTCCTGTAAAAAGAATAAAAAATTGTTAAGATAGATAAATAAAGCTATACAGTCATAATATACAATAGAAATTGCCATAAATTGTCTTTTTGATTCAATATGGTAAATTCGTTAAAATAAAAACCATACATGTTAAAACAGCTAAAACACAACAGACTTTTTTTGCATAGTTGTGAATCGATAAATCATCTTACGCCAATGTTATAACTATGATGTAACTAAAATAAAGCCAACAATTTTTGAGTTTATCTGGACAAATCAGGCAATGTATTAACTCAAAAATCAGCGGATACAAGAAGGTTTTAGCACTTATAATTAATATATTTTCGACTATTAACACAGTAAAATCAGCCGTCTCAACGGTTGAGAGTTAGCGGTCAGAGAAGGTTAATGCTAAGAAAACTCGAAATTGTTAATATCAACCGATTTCTTGATATGGGTAGTCGGATGAAACGCATTACTCGCCGATTTACTATTGGGTCATAAATGCGACCATATGGTAATGATTTGTAATATACGGTGACCGGATTAAATTTATGAAGAATTCAGGTAGCCGAAATTCGTCGGAAGGTGTCACGCCGAGGGCGCAGAACATCATAATCGAAAAACAATGCGGGCATTAAAATCACCTTTTGAGAACGAGCTTTACCAACCCTATATAATTCATTAGTTTTCCTTTTTAATGAATCAAAAAGGTCACTCCAGATGAGAGTACAGATTGATTCAAAAATAACGCGTAACCCGGCAGAATCTTATTTAAGACTATTAATTTATTTAATCATTACTAAGCTGAAAAATATAAGGATTGAATTTAATGATTACGAACTTTTTAGCATTTTCAAATAACTATTGATGACTTTCTTATCCATCTTTACTCACACTAGAAAAAATGAGGCTAAGCAAATGAGTGACAGGTAGTTAAAAAATACATGCTGGCATAAAATTTATTAGTATGTAATCCATACGCTCCACATTGGATGCAGATCTGGATGAAAAAAATGTTCTATGGAAAGTTGGCGCGACGTTTATTTCGTGATATTCATACATAAAAATAAAATGGATCTCGATAAAACAAATATAATAGTTTTAAGATAAATGCAGCGAAATCATTTAAAAAAAACTTGAGTTCCAATAATTTTGATACAAAAACTCTTACTATCTTAATCTCTAGATGTAAGGGATTTTGTATATATCAGAGAAAAAAAATATAACCGCAATGATTGGTGAAAATTTTTCACATCTCAGCCAATTAAACATCCCGAAAGCCGGAATCAGGAATGAAAACTTTACCGTTGAAAGTTTGCTTTGTACTATTCAAAAATAGTTTCCTCTGAAATGGTCAGCTTTTGCGACCGTCGCGGTTTAGTTTATAGTTCACCCGTACTGGCGGAACTAGCACTGCAAGCATATATTGCCAAATAGTGGCATGCTGATAATAGTGAATATTTCAACATTTTTATTTTAATCAGACATTGCCAAAAGTACATTTATCAGTGTGGTATTTCTTCATTTAATTAAGACCTTGAAATTATATGTAGCCAAGTGCTTTCAATTCAAATTACCACCTTATTTCAAATTATTTACTATTTACCACAACATTTAACAAGTCCCTACACGATAAATTTAATGCAATTCATGATATCGACTGAAGGTGCTTGATGGAACTTCAATATTAAATTTGAATTGTTGCAACTTTGTACGATTCTATATGTCTAATCACAAACGACCCGGGTTTCGCCCTTCGGCATCTTCAGGTATTCCATCACACAGATGCAAACGAACTGACGCAAAATAAACAGTTAACATCGTATATATAATATATTTAAATCTTTATTAAAAGGAATCTACTAACCAATAGGCAAGCAAAAGAATGCAGCTGAAAAGAATGTAATAATCTTATTCCAATAATAATTAGCTATAACAACTTTCATTAACGCTCTTGCTAATGAGTGGTCGTTATTGAAATGGGGTTTTCAACAAATTTAAATCAAGTAACATTAAACTATAAATGTGTCTTCTTTTATTTAAAGAATACCTAACATCAAACATCTAGTGATGAGACATAAGAATTATTGTCTATGTAACATATATAATAGAATGTAAAGCAGTAACAAACTCGTTCAAAACATTTTTTAACGTTTGGAAGAGTATCATCCCTGGTGTCATCCTTTGGCTATTCATAGTGGCAGAATCCATTTGCACGTCCTTAGATTAATGTTAAATTTCAAAGGTTATGGAATGGGAATAACATAATTATCTATGTAGATACTAAAATAGGTATTGAAAAAAATAAATGCTCACCTCTATGGTTCTCATAACATTCTGATGTCATTACTATCAATAAAAATAGAAGCACTGTTGGACCCCACGAAGTTTCCTATGACAATCACGTTTTATTAATTGATACGTTTTGTCATTAACCGCTTTAGTACCTCGATATTTTAAGCTAGGTGACATTCATATACCGCGAGTTTGCTTTTAAAAAAAAAAAAATATCGAATTTACGAATAATACTATTGTTTTATTTGTAAATTTACATATATTGTTTGAATTTTTAATATCAAAGAGTCGAATTTTCAAGTTTTTTTTGAAGGGTTGTCACAAGCATTAATAATACAGTGGAACCTCGATCAACCGTTCTCGCATAATACGTTTTCCCGGATGGAACGCTTATTTTTTATAGTCCCGTCAAACTCCTATATGAACAATGTTTAATTATCCCGCATTGACCGTTTCCCGATTCCCCGACTCCCCGATTTCCTCGATAAACCGTCTAAATATTTTGGTCCCCTCACAGATATTATCCCGATTGACCGTTTTTATTGCATATTTCTCCATATCTCGGCAAGCAAAATTGACACAGCCGAGTGCAGGTGTTATGTCTGGACAAGTTGGAATCCGCTGTACATGTTAGACGTAACGCATTGGACGCATGTGCTATTTTTTGGGTTGAAATCCACCATACGCGTATTATTGTTTATTATGCAAATGTAGAGTTGTTTAAAATTTATGGTCATAATGATTCCTGTACATACAAACTTTTAGTCACAAGTTTACTAACAAGTCTTTGTTCCGATTAAAGTGCCAAATAACAAAGAAGCAAACTAACACAAAGGACTTTTTCAAAAAATAAATTTTATATACAGTATTTACAAGTAACTAATAAATAAATATTTTTTACGATTTTACTTGTGTGTTATTATTTGAAGCTTTCCCGCATTTACAGTTATTTTTTCAGGGTCCCTTGGAAAACGTAAAATCTAGGTTTCAATGTATTTTATAAAATATCGATTAAAAGTAAATATTAGTTTGAATGATTAAAATTGAATAATAGGGACAGAATATTGACAACTGAAATAATTGTGTGCGTGAACGTGCACATTCGAGCAAAATCACAAAAAATCTGACCGAAGGAAATAGCAAAACGTGGAATATGAACATAATTCTAGAGTTCAGGTATAAACAAAAGACCCAAATGTTGAAGGTATATAAGTATAACACGGTGAAAAAATAGCAATGTATTTTAGTTCTACAAAATTATTTTTAACAAATATAGTTGATAGCTATTTCGGCTCACGCCATCGTCAGAACTATGCTTAAACTAACATTTGCTTATCTATATATAGCTGTGCAGAAAAGGTACACAACATCTCCTCTCTCCTTTTCCAACCGCCTAGCTTTTTATTTAAACACAATGACACTAAATTTTCAAAGTTCTAAATGAAACAATAGATGTCTATGACAATAAGATTATGTGTGGGACGGAAGTGGTCCTTCAGGGAGCAAATTAGACCACCCCTTTGTGCAACGGCTTGACAAGTGGCGATATTATTATGTTAGTTTGATCGTTAAGAATCCTTTGTGATAATTGGTGTCTATTGATCTCCAGCTGTTCCAAAGCCGTCATTCTTCGACCCTTACTACAAAGATGCAAACATTTAGGAGCTGAGTTTGAATTTACATTATGTGATTCATTAATAACGTGATTAGCAAATTGTGAATCTGTTTTTTTATAATTGAATGATCTTACATGTTCCTTAGCTCGAGTAGATATACTTCTACCTGTCTGTCCGATATAAACGGATAAACATGAGCCACAGGACATTTTATAAATACCGCTTCTGTCCAGTTTATTGATTATGATTCCATGAGTGGTGGGACTTTGCGTGAATTGTGGTATCACAAAAGGTAGGTTTTCTAAAAATTTTAAAAGTGTGTCTGTTTTTTACTCTGCTAATAGTTAAGTAATATATATAGTAATATATTACTACCGCTATGTAGACGATATCTTGATTTGTTGGCAAGGCACAGATAGTCAACTAAATAAATTTCTACAAAAAGCTAACTCTATACATAGTAATATTGAATTCACACTAGAGATAGAGGTAGACAGCTCCATCAATTTCCTGGACTTTAGCAGATACTATTAGCAGAGTAAAAAACACACACTTTTAAAATTTTTAGAAAACCTACCTTTTGTGATACCACAATTCACGCAAAGTCCCTCCACTCATGGAATTATAAGCTTGCGGCTTATAACTCCATGGTCCATAGGCTAGTAACTGTACCTATGTGCCAGGCAGATTACGACAAAGAACTGCAAACTATTAAATGCATAGCCCGTAATAATGGTTATGAGATAACAACGATAAATAATTTATTATATAAAAAACAATTAAATCTAGCTAGAAAACTCATTTACCCGAACCCAATACAAGATAACCGCTTCTATAAATCTATTAACTACCTAGGTAGCATTAGCGAAAAAATTCATCGGGAGATTAAAAACTCAATAAACGTAGCTTTCAAGGTCAACAATAACTTAGGCAGACATCTTAAAAATAGCAAAGATAAAATCAATAAACTGGACAGAAGCGGTATTTATAAAATGTCCTGTGGCTCATGTTTATCCGTTTATATCGGACAGACAGGTAGAAGTATATCTACTCGAGCTAAGGAACATGTAAGATCATTCAATTATAAAAAAACAGATTCACAATTCGCTAATCACGTTATTAATGAATCACATAATGTAAATTCAAACTCAGCTCTTAAATGTTTGCATCTTTGTAGTAAGGGTCGAAGAATGACGGCTTTGGAACAGCTGGAGATCAATAGACACCAATTATCACAAAGGATTCCTAACGATCAAACTTACATAATAATATCGCCACTTGTCAAGCCGTTGCACAAAGGGGTGGTCTAATTTGCTGCCTGAAGGACCACTTCCGTCCCACACACATAATCTTATTGTCATAGACACCTATTGTTTCATTTGGAATTTTGAAAATTTAGTGTCATAGTGTTTAAATAAAAAGCTAGGCGGTTGGAAAAGGAGAGAGGAGATGTTGTGTACCTTTTCTGCACAGCTATATATAGATAAGCAAATGTTAGTTTAAGCATAGCTCTGACGATGGCGTGAGCCGAAATAGCTATCAACTATATTTGTTAAAAATAATTTTGTAGAACTAAAATACATTGCTATTTTTTCACCGTGTTATAATGGAGTTCTACCAAGTGAATGCCAATTCAATCAATATATAAGTATACATTTAGACTTGCATTATTTCTCTTCACAATTATTTAAGCTTCATAATTATACTTGCTTCAATTGTATGGATTACACCGAAAGTGGCACCCCTACCGACCTCTCTACGTCGACTTCTATTGAATTTGATTTTTTAGTAATATTTATTAACAGGAATGACACAATTTTTTTCTCCATGATAATACAATAGATAGATGTCGCTATCAATATGTGAAAAACTAGCACGATATTTCCAATTGGAATATTTTATACATATTTTTAAATGTCTGTGGACAGATATGTCCCAACGGTATTCGCGTCGTCCCCATCTAGAGGACTCGTATGTGCTCGCGGTACTGAAGCGGTTAACAAATCGGTACACTGTTTGAGTTTCTATTAAGCTTTGCAGGATTTGCCTTGTTCTATATTAGAATGCCTCTTTCTCTATTCCTTTCCCGAGCTTAATGATGAGCAATGATTGAGTGATGTCAAGCGGAGCGACCGTTTTATAAGGACTTTACACGTCGTCCAGTTCATCGTGGCTAATAATAGCGGTAGTCCGAAAAAGCACCGCTAACGCATCATCTGGCCGATGTGAGGGACATAAAGTATAGGAAAGGAGTACACTACCCTACGATAGGACTTCTACTTCATCCATTTACAACCCTTACCATTTTATATATACTTGACACGACACCAAAGAAAATCGTTTGTCTATTTTTACTATCAATCGGAGGACGACACCGGTATTCGTGAAAATCCAAAAAAAACTTTATATAGGCATTCCAATGTTATTTTTGTTATAATATGATGATCTATGTAGAACTAGCACGAATTTCACAAATATCACACTTATATTTTAAATAATAACTTATATTTTAAACAATAAAGACACAGTTTTAGCACTTAGCACTTTATAATATTTATTATTATATATTATTTCATATTTATCATAAGCCTTAGCTATAATATTATATTTATTTATTTTGGCTTGATTATTTAAAATATCATGCCTTTCCATCAACAAGTGAAAGTTAAAACCGTATTTGTACAAAGACAAAATTCTTTTTCCTTTTTAAGCTTTTATAATTTTATAAATTTTTCGAATGGTATCCAGCCTTTTTTTCGCCATTTTTTTTCTCATAATAGCTCACATACGTTCGATGGGGTTGAAGTAGGTTATGATTTCGGGCCATTGCCAAGACACTACACCCTGATATGGCTTGATTTCTCTTATTTACTAAACACATGTTGATATTTTATACGCATTATGATGGAGAAAGTTAGACACGAAAATTAAAATCTGCTACATAACAATATCGATAGTTTTTTTCATGTTTTCCGTTTTTTTGACAGGATGTTATCGCAACAGTATCATATGTGAAACGATTCTATAAATACACTGAAGAGTTGAATTGGGGCTTAGGCAATATGTTAATATCGACACGAGTACGAATATTACTTCTCTTATCTAATCTTAATTTAACCCAAAAATGATTGCACATAACAATTTACCGAAAATATGCACGATTCGATATTTAAAAAAAAACTCTTTTGACTCGGTGTAGATGGCGCTACATATTCATCAAAATATTGTGTGTATTCCGTTGAAGTACAGAGTATTTTTTTTTTAATTTATTGTGGCACCGATGTCCGTTTGGGATTGGTATCTCTCCGCTTGGGATACAAGTGGTTAATAAATGTTATTAAATTACTGACGGTCAATTTGATACATCGCCAACCCTGCACACCCCACTTCCTTGGAGAGTTACGATGGGTTGTTTATTCGTGTTTCAGCCACTCTTGGGGGTGCCCGGGGTGGTTACGCCATCTATAAACCTCGGCTAACGCCTAATTCTGCCACGTGAGCTTTCACGTAAGTTGCAATCGACCGGTGTTTCCCGATTAATACGCCGAAGCTATAATTGGATATACATGTCAATTCACATTTTCGAATCATTCGCTCAATTAAATTTATGTACAGGAAATCATTGGAAGTTTTTATGATAGTGTGAAACAGAGTGAGTTTGAAGAAGGTCTCAGACAAGCATTATTTTTTTTTGAAAATAACATCGAAGTTTTGGACCACTTGTTAACCTATTAATTACTTTAATAACAGCTTTGTTTCATTTGATAATGCTCGCGATTTGCGAATCGGTCCTGAGTGGAAGAAGAATATAAAATTGTGGAGTGTGTACTAACGGCATTTTGTTTTATTATTTAACCGCTTGAATCCCAAACGGACACGGGTGTCCAAAATACTTATATAAAAACGAATATAAAAATTATAGAACTAAAATGCATTGCTATTTTTTCACCGTATTATAATGGAGTTCTACCAAGGAAGTGCCAATTCAATCAATATACAATATATAAATATTTTATTTCTATTCTATTTGATGCTTTTTACTCAGTTTCTCTAAAGGCTGTTGACCAATGATATATGATAGATAGATTATATATCTTATTCGTTTTTGATAACAATATTTTTATACCATTTTACAGTCGACCGAACGATAGCGTGCATGTTATCATTAACCCTTTTCCTACTTCAACCGCTTGAGTTCTTAGCGGACACGGGTGTCCGGATCATATGCACCCCACCAATATCAATCGGACACAGGTGTCCAAAATTATACTTTGTATTGTAATGGAATATACGCAATATGTGTAGTCCCATCTTTCTAGAATCGATATAGTTTTAAAATATATTGAAGTTAATTGTATTTAGGGTGAAAAAAAAAATCCCCCGAAAGATGTCATACGCGCGGGCCAAGGGCTACCACATGCGCAGTACATAGACAACCACATGGCACAAATCACAATGACTTATGACGACCTCACAGTCTCAAATTCATCGTTTTGTTCACTGAGTATTCGAATTCAATGTCATTAAAAAAATCAGTGTTTCTAAAAGTTCAGTGTATTATTTATTTTATGATTTCAATATATAAATAAATATCATTTCTGCCAGCAAATGACTACTAAAGAAATTCATTATTTTTTATGTATTGGTTTTGAAAATAAAACAGGAAGTCATTTGTGTTTTTTTCCAATTTTTAATACATTCATACATTCATAGTCAAATGGGAGCAGGTCGTTCTCGGGCCTTTTTGAATGATCAATCGTGTAACTTCTAAAATAACAATACACAAAGAGTATTATAAGTAGGTCAAACACATTTAAAAGGTTCATTTATTTTAAGTGTTTGATATAATTGGATAATTAAATGGAAAAGAAAACAATATTTTTATGCCCTGACATTTTTAACGAAATGTAAGAATTTTCAATTGAAAAATGCAATAATTATATTACAATCCATTTACTTATGTGTAGAAATTATTTATAAATATATAATTAATTTTACTAATTTTTTTATTGGCCCTCAAAAACACGCGGTCTTGGTGGGACAATAATCATTTTCTTGCGCGGTACTACTCTTCAATAAAACATTTGATAAAAAATGGATTAAAAAGAACGTGATTAAATCTGCCCTTTACTAAAATAGTAAGCTGAATGTGTCAAATTAATTCATACCCACAGAAATGTTTCGTTCCAAAATGTCAATATTATGCGACGACATAGGTCTGGAGTGAATATTATTATCGGAGGCTTCGTGGAGCATAATCGGCTCTCCGCTAGAGACAAACTAAAAACAAAGGATTACGGATTTATGAACGACAATATTATCATGATGGACGCAGCGGGTTAAAATAGGAGTATATACAGAATGGGCTAAAGATTTGATGACTAAAACCGGTAGTTTCTATTTCTAACGCGTAAAGGTTGAGCTTGTCAAATCACTGATATCATAGTAACAAGCCGCAAAAGATCTCAGAATGATCTGTAAGTAATTTGACTGCATTAATCGGATGAAGCACGAATCCCAAATGGATGCCGGAAACCAAGAAATTTCAAAATTCAAATACTCGCCAAACTAATTCAATATTCACAGTAGTTTGATGAATATGTCCATCTATACTGAATCAATGTAGTTTTATTTAGTTAAGATGTCCAATTTCAGCTTATAAAAATTATTTCTCTCAAAACATGCAAAACATGCAGTTACCACTTTGATTTAGGACCACCCTCTCAAATGTTACAAATTTTACCTAAATAGGCAATATACATTAAAAGACATAATGAATTAGTAAAATAATTTATTTTAATTATGTGTCGAAATTACATAATAAACAAAAAAAATTTTTTTTGGATATTATGGCAACTCTAATTATTGTTGACGAAACGTTATAACTTTCAATTAGAAATTGGAAAAAATATAATGCAATTCATTTAATATATATGTTAAAATTGCTAATAATCAAAAATTAAACTCCCACGATTAACATGGGATCTCAAAAACACGCGGCACCTGGAACATATCAATCATTTCTTTGTTATCAAGCGGTTAAATCTTTAAGGTTTTGACACCCAGTAGAAACCCTGATCGTTCGAGTGATCATCGGTTGTTTTATTTAGTATTATTAATAAGTTTATTTATAATTTGAATTATTAATCAAATATTCAACAAGCAATATTAGATGACCCCGGATATATCGTCCTCTAGTTATCGATCTTATCGATCCACCTGGATAAATATCATTATTGATTAATTCGATGAATATTTCTTATTTCAATCACGCTTTTTTACAATATGAAAGAGTTCAAGTATTCTGTGAAATTTGAATCTTGCTTGAAGCTTCTATTATTTTTTTTACAATCAAACGCGATTTAATCATGTGATAGAAATAACATGTTTAACAATAGAATGTAATAATAAGAAAAATATTTTTGAATTCGAAAGGTATAGTTTTATTTTACTTTTATGTTTGCGAGCCTCGGATACATAAAATCGTATATGCACTACACACGTTAATTAAACCTTAAAACCATTAAAGTTCTATGGCCAGAAAAACCCTGTCGATAAGATGGGGTAATTTTATAGACGCCAAAAAATGCCATATTTATTATTACAAAGAAAAAACATGATTTTATATGTGACATATATATGCAGCTGTAATAATCAAATTTTAGTGGTCCGTAACAAGACTGTATCTCAGCTCAAATGTCAATTCGCAATCCCATATTGTATCAAATGATGATGAATGAAACATTCATTTAAAATAATGCGTTTCTGACATTTTTCTTTTTTATTCATTTGCGACGGCGCTCGCCACATTACATTTTTTTCTCCAGTAATATGTGACAAAAACTTTTCATTATCACCAATATCAAAATATATATTTTAGACAAAGTGACACTGATGGATCTACTCATATGGATGCGAAAGTTGAGCGTCTTATTTATAAAATTATGCAATCAAACCTCGGTCACAGAAATGATGAAATGTTTATTTGAAGGAAAGCAACTCCAACAAACAGGAAAGTCCATATATACCTGAAACAAAAAAAATAAAGAATTAATAAATACATGTTGTACCTTTACCATTGTAACTGTACCATAAAAGGTCATTTATAAGGAACTACATAAGTGGAACAAAATTATTATTTCGTATATAGTATAGAAATTTGTGTGTATAGTATATATTTACAATCATGAATCAAAATATATTTGAAAATAAATATTGTATAAATGTGGCCCACGCATTACAGTACGAACTTTCCGCCGATTTATCAGTGTAATATGAGACACAAAAATACCGATGTCGAGTTATTTGTATCTATCGACAGCATTTATTGTCTTTGAAATAATGCATATTAAAACTTATTTGCAACACATTTTTACAATACATTATACAAAAAAATATTTGCAACACATTTAAAATATTCAGCATAACACTTTTACGTGGGGTTTTAGATTAGCAATGAAAGCGTTAAATTATAGCATAAAAACACGGCAGATCATTAACTATTTTAGAAAAATAAATAAAATAATAGGAAGACGATGGATTCATTAAATTCAATATTTATACTCAACGACCAACTAAACCCTCATAATTCTCCCTTACGTGAGACAGATTCAGGTATAATATTTAAAAAAATAAGATCACAGTTCTAGTAATATTTCCACGACATACTTAATTATCAAGAACGGTTTCGCGTATCGCGAGCATTATCAACTGATCAAGAGTGAAAACGTGACCAAATTGCATCTATAATTCCAAACCATAATTCAATCTAGTAACACCACTTCTAATAATCGATAATGAAAAATGATTGGCAAACGACGTTTGACAAAAGAAGAACAATAAAACAAACGACGTTTGATAAAAGAAAAACAACAAAACAAAGAAACGTCAATTTTCAAATATCGAATGTCTGTTCGAACAAACATGAGCAAATTTCTAAATCATCGGTGCATAAAAATGATGATTGACCATATTTTAAATTTCACTTTATTCTAGAAAGATTCCCGTGTTCATAAACAGAAATTAACATGGAAGGTCGTAGTAAAGGCGTCATAATATTGTTTATTGTCAGGGTATTGGTATGGTGTTATGGTATTTATGTGGAATGTTCGATTGGAATCGAAACTGATAGCGAAAGCAATAAAATTAAGTTTGGGAATTAATATTATTCGAAATACAGAAGGACAAATTTCGTGATAAATATTGTTGTAAACTTTGTCGATAAATAATTTATTTTGTATACGGTCTCAATCGGATTCATTGTTTCCAGTTTTATTCATATGAAAAATCTGTTTATTTCGTATTTAATTCATGCATTGAATCGCAGAGTAATTGAGAACATTTTCACCGTATTTTTTGAGTGAAGTATAGGTTACATTTCGTTTATTTTATATCCCAAGCGAGTGAAATTAATCGAATACATACCCTTTATTATAACACGGGATAAGTACGTGATATTTTATAATTATGCGAAGATATAAACCTCAAATGCTTCAGGGCAAAGGACCTTCTAAGTATACAATGGGTTTATCTACTAACAAGAGGTCGTCGGCGTGAGAAAAAATATGTCCAAAAAACGGTTTCATGATTATCAGACAGGAATAAAATAATATACTATAATGATATACATCATCCAATGATACGCCACGTAGCCTGCAATTATTTTTTCGATATAAACAAAAATAAGAATTATAAAGAGTTATATAATAATTCATTTGGGTCAGTGGTCTTAGAGCAGGGGGGGTCAAACTTTTGGGATGAAGGGCCAAATTCAAGAATTCAAAATGAGCGACGGGCCGCAATTAAATACCATTTTTAATATGTACGTAAACTATTTATTATTATAATGGTTTGGACAGGACCCGAGATGATGAAATTACAAGACAATATTTTTTTTATTTTAAGTTATTTTCTGTTTTAACAACCTATCTTATATCATGCTTGGAAAAAATTAACTAAATTAAAATATTTTCCGCATTATCATCAGTTGAATATTGAAAAATATTTAACAGATTTTTCCTGTGTATGAAACCATAGACAAAATTATGCTATTGTAGTTGCCAGTTTTGGTACTTTGCTGCTGCCTGAATTGATAAACCATACTTTCACTTGAAATGAACATTGTATACATAACATATGCATACATACTTTCATTCAAATAATACGAAAACATGAAACATTAGACACTAATGTGAAAAATGTCAATTATGTATTAAACACAAATCCAAATAGACAAAATAGAACATCAATTAACACAGTGGCATCAAACTAAAATACATTGTAACTGATGTTTCAAGAAATTACTTCAACCCTCAAGAGAAGAGTCAACCCCATATCGAGTCAAGGGTTGTTAATGATGGGAAACATACATGTCATACACGTGCGCCTATCAGGGGTTGCTACAAATTAAAGGCAAGCGTACACACGACTGTTAACATGATCAAGCGAAGAGAAAAATCAAAAGATATGAAACTAGCTTCAAAGATCAGAAGTAAGAGTAATTACATTCTACAATTATATACGATATATGAATACAATTAATAACGAAAATCGAATTATTGTTAAAGGCATTGGCAGTTAGGCAATAATTTTACGTCGTTCTATTGAGCTTTTTACGAACAATAAAAACGAAAGGTTTTTTTTAATCGTTACACAGAAAAAGAATTTATCATATAGAATGAATTAAACAAATTTGATTAGCATAAAAATATTTACATCATACGTGTCTCTTTCTAGAATAATTTATTGATTGAATCGGCATTTACTTGGTAGAAATCCATTACATTTGTCGCATTCAATAACTCAGACACACTAGAAAAATAGAGCTATTAATTTTACATATTTTTTATTTATATGATGGACCGTATCGATGATATTATAAATTTATGTTTTAATTAACTTCATTTTGTGATATCGATATTTTCGAACGATTCAATAAGCGACAAAGCATAATTGTATTAAGAAAAACCATAACGTGTAATTATTTGTGATAATCACTACTTATGTTTTATGTTTGTGGATTTCGTCATCAGTTTCGAACGAGAATGGACGTAAATATAAATTGGAAGTGGGTACAATTTAGTTAAGAAAAATTGATTCTTTGCTATAAGTCTTATATACTGAATTAAAATAACTCGGTAATGTTTTGCAGGACACGATGTGATGTTTATATTAGTTCGCTGCCTCTCACATTATACATTTACTTTCACAATATTTCGCGCTACAGCATCATTTACACCGAATGTTCAAATAAGAATATTTTACGAGAGTTATTCTATTTCGTGTACTTTTGTAACAACTATTGCAAATATGTACAGTGAATGGTTAAACTGTCACATTGACGTGAAGTATTTTGAATACTATGATCGTTTTTAATTGGTGAATTTTTATTTTTTATTTTTTGCCATAAATGAATAAACTTATTGATTAAATTGGAATTTACTTGGTAGAACACCATTATAACACGGTGAAAAAATAGCAATGTACAATATTTTGGTTATTGAAAATTTTATAATGTATACAATTGATAGCTATTTCGGCTTTCACCCTCATCAGAATTATACAAGAACAGCAGAACTAGTTTTGATGACGGCGTGAGCCGAAATAGCTATCAACTATACATTTTATAAATTTTTTAGAGCTAAAATACATTGTTATATTTTAATCAATTGTTTGATGCAATTGCGAGATTTTTCAGTGGAGATTCAAGCAATACTACCGCATACATTAAGCCGTCAAGCAACAAATTATGTTTACCTGCGTGCGGATGGAGTAAAGTAAACTTGATCCATGTAGTTTTACGCGGTGTAAAAGGGCATGACATTATAAATTAAGGGCTCTTGAGTTACATGCCGAATGTTGAGTGAAGCAGAATTTATATTGGCAGCCCTTTCCTTGCATTAGTTACGCAAATGTAACAAATCAGTGTGACCTATATATTACGTTTATCAGTAGACGAAGTCGTATAGCATTGATTCATATAAAATAGCATGTAAACAACACCAAAGGTAATTTAATTCGAGAATTAAATATAATTTTGACATATAATTCACATCGATGTGAATTAAATGTGCAAATGAGGATTGCGATCCTACAAATAATGTTTATAATCGAAACTTTAACGAATCATAATTGCTCATACGGCGAAAAAATAGCAATGTATTTGAGTTCTACATTTTTTTTAAAGTATATAGTAATAACTATATCGGCTTTCGCTCTCGTCTAAACTATGTTTAAACGTACATTTACGAATATCTGTTAATACACTTGGGCCTCGTATAACACGGTATTACACAACACGGATTTATACAACACGGTGGCAAAAATCGTGGTATATTTTTATACAACACGCTTTATATAACACGGTTCCAATTTTTAAATATAATTTACATGTTTAATTTGTACGCCAATGTAATGTGCACATGACAAATCTTCCTGAGCGTGTCGCGACTTGTCAATTTTGTTTGTTTCGATACATTTCAGTTGCACTCTGGCAGTCAATGGTGTAGTGCATATTTCTTTGTAATCCGTGGATTATTCTGGCTTATTTTTTGTATGTATACACTTAACATATTTCATTTTATCATTACGTATGTACATACATGTACATAATAACCCTTGGCAGTTCAGAAGCATGACGTGCATTCCCGACTAGATTCCACTTGCCTTGCTCAAAAACTCAAAATCAAATTATAAATAAAATATGTAGTGTATATGGGGAAGTAATATACACTCAGACCTCTTTTTGTGCGATTTAGAAGATATGCGGTTTTTTTAGAGACAATTTTTTTTTTAATATTTCTGGAACTATGTAACATACATATGTAATAACTTAATTAACAAAGTGTTGTCCACAATGCATTGACCTTGACCCGTGCGTCCTTGTGCTTACATACTAGTATATTCCCTTATTGTATTGTTAACTTTGAGAAAAAAATATAAACGAAATGTGATATCTTTGAAAAGGAAAATTTAAATTTTTGATTGATTGAAAAAATTAGAATTTAATATTTGAGATTTGATATGATGAAAATGCCTGATCAAACTTAAATCGCGAATTCTTAAAAAAGTGGGCAAATAAATTCAAATCAAGTTAAGATTGTGTAACATTCACTTTGTAGTAATGCATTGGAAAATTTGATGTTAAAACCCCTCCTAGTAAGTAAATTTTATAGACCACGTGATTTAAAAAGGCAAAGATCTAAAGAAGCAGCCGGTACTATTAATTACTTTTTAATTGAAAATGATCCTATAATGGAAAGAAGTTGGAAATTTAAGAGGGAATTGCAACAGATTTTGGAACCTTATAAGGAAATACGTAAGGATTTATACGTTAAAAGCAGACAATCGCTTAATACCGAATTTTTGAATGCTCAAACCACAAGAAATCCAGAGTCCTCCGATGATGAAAACGTACAGCCGATTTCGAAAAAGAGTGAAACATATGGAATTATAAGTGATAGTGATGATGAATAATTACCATTTTATGTTATTAAAGTTTGTTTCACGAATATGTAAATATATATTTATTTATTTAAAAAAATAAAGTTTATATTCATATAAATTATCTTCGTTATTTTTTTTTTTGGAACGCATCCCCTAATTTTGTATGAACTTCAAACCTTGCATAACACGGATTTGTATTACACGAGGTTTTTGTGGAACCATATACCCGTGTTATACGAGGCCCAAGTGTAATGTAGAAAAAGTGTACAATATAAACCTAATAAACGCTTAGGGAAAACAATTACATAGTTTTCCTTGTATTAAATAGGATTGTCTTTACTGCATAAAGCATAACATAAAAATTGAAAAAATAACCGAAATCGTATAAATTTACATAACAAGTATACAGAAATAAATTAAAATTCCCTTATAAGAACATTTATGCCAACAATTTTCAAAGTATATGTATGCATCGTGCTACAATTTATGTTACAATCACATATTATAGCTATTTCGAAAACCTATGAAACATATCTCACAATAATTCTTTTAGGATCAATTTATATTTTAATATGGATATGTAATTACAATATTTAATCAAGCAATATTCCGTAAGACTCATGTGCACGAAGGCGAAATCGTTAAGAACTATTTCCACTACGCAAAAAAAATTGTCTAATTTTCAAACAATAGAGATTGTCCAGACGAAAATGTCGTTTTTCAATAAAAGATCGGAATAGACACAGATTATTAACCTTCTTGTTGCATCGAATATTAAATGGAAAATAATTTACAGGAAAATAAATATATATACATTCCAAAATATTAATAAATTTAGATATATATTGTATGTTCGATTGAAAATTGTTAACTCGTTTTGTATAAATAATTTGGTTGTATAGCTCTTAATGGGCAAAACCGGTCGTGATCATAAATATGTTGTAAAAATAGTAGGTAATACAAATGTTTTATTGATTTTATACATATTATAATCCCGGATCACGTTTTTAAACAATATAATGTTTTTTCTGTATAATAAATGAATATAAAAAAATACAAGATTATAAAATGCTCAGACGGACAATTAAAGTCGACTTATAAAACTATTGTTGCTATAGTTTTTTGATTACGGACTCTAAACAATGGAAGAATACAAATAACGAATATAATGAATGTTTTAGTGTAATAGATATTATGATAATGAGAGACGTTAAAATGGCCGCCCCCTGAGAACAATGCTAAACAAAATGGCATCCATAACAATAATTTATGACATAATAAATAAAAGCTTTGGCGAAGAAGAGCACCCATCATACTATCATTTCCCATCGTTAATGTGACCATTAACCCTGCACTAAATTAATGAGAGCCCTTTGTTTTACGTTGTATTTATATCTTGATTTTAGGAAGGTGACATGCAAAAAGGGTTAGATTGGGTGGAATATTGAATTTCCCATTATTATTTATTCAATAATCTGTAAATTAATTTCATTAAATAATGTTTCAAAGAAAATTATGTCAGCTTATAATGAAGAAAAATATTGTTTCTTTTCAATTTCAACATACCATGCAAAGCTACGGATTGACGATTCAAAAATATTTAAATAAATGCCAATGAATTTAGACACGTTGAGAGTTATAGTATTATTGGTTGAATTGGTAGAATTCCATTATAACACGGTGAAAAAATAGCAATGTATTTTAGTTCCACAAAATTTATAAGGTAAGTTGATCTATATTTCGGCTTACGCCCTCATCATAGAATCTGATAGACGTTTGTTTCTTTGACTTGAATTCAATTACATCTTGATGTGTGATGTAAATATTTACGATTATAAAAATACCGAACTTTCACGATATGTTCCATGTAGAGAAAAATCAGCAAAAAACAATGAAAAAAACAATTGTTTAAGAAACGGTATTTTAATAAATTTTAATATGTGCATGAAAGATCGCGGTGTAATTGAAATTAAGTCACATAAACGAACACTATCCAGATTCTACACGGGTTTAACGAATGGCGTGAAGAAAAATATAAATCATTCATAGTATATCAATTTCTTTAGAAATATTGTTACTAGAACTAAAAAACATAACTTTGTTTCAAAAGTTATCCTCATTGAAATACGACATATAAAAATACATCAGATATACACTTTTACATGTGAAATTTAATTATGCAGTAGCAATTTATTTAAAGTCCACTATGATAATAATATTTTTGTTATGGACATAAATAATTTTACCCGAACTATATCAACAAGATGAAGAAGAATGTTGTATCCAAAAGGGGACAGAAAATAATTTTATAATTTAAATAATATATAAATGAAAACATTTTAATAAAAATGTCCAATTGAAAAACTCGGAACAATGGTCGACGTTGTCTCGTTGAAAAAAGCTATACAGATGCTACAACGCAATAACCGCGCCTAGCAAAGGTAACAAAGCCGGCCTCTATAAATTCAAATTACTTAGAAGGTAAAGATGAAATTACACTTCCGAGTGGACTGTTGAGTGGCGGACGAACAAAAAACCTACAAACAACAAATAAATAATTAAATCCTACCGTAGCTACAGCAGCCACGCGGTGATTAAGAAGTCGTTCGCGGTAAATTTACTATCACGAGATAATATTTAGTTCAATTTTATCAATATTAAATACGCATAGAAACATCACACCCATTACCGACTAAACATAGTTTTTACAGATTTCAAAAACAGTGGTAAAATAATGTAGGTTAAATTTTACGATTGCAGCGACCGAGCAACAGTTTAATTAATTTATCAACACCCCTCAAGTTTTACGGACTCTTGTAAATAATATGAAATCTTATCACTTATAAACGACTTGACATTTTATTTTAGTGGACAATGGATACACCGATTTTTAGAATAAATATTACATCTTTAACACTATTTCTACAATATATTTACGACTAGAAACCGGTCCTGGTAATAATTATGCTGTAGAAACGGAAAAATGTGTGACTATTTAACATATGACTTCTCTCCGAGAAGTGACAGTTAACATTTTTTGTGTAAATTATCATAATAATACAAATGCGCATGAGTATAGAATAGAAAGAATATTAAAGTAATTCAATATGAACACGACAAAAAAATATTTTTTGTTTTTGTAGATCTAAACTACATTGCTATTTTTCATCGCGTTAAAATGGAACTCTATCAAGTAAACATGCCAATTCAATCAATAATTAAATATTAAAAACAAAAAGTGCTTTTCACGGATGGGATATACTAACATAAGTTAACCATTTGAGCGGTATGAACGTACCGGTACGTTTACACTACCTAACTCATTATTTTAAATCCCACGCTTTCAAATTCAAATATTTTTTTTTACAAATTCTACATAGATTTATCAATGATAATTGAAAATTATGTGAACTTTATCATGAATTTTGGAATAAAAAAAAATAAGTAAACATTGCAAACAAATATTTTTTTTGTTTTTAATCAAAATATAGGTTTTTATTGTTACGCAATTCCATTGTACTTCTTTACAATTTCAATTGATAACTGGTACACAAGTCCAGCATTGTTCGACCGCAAGCATGTGTACTTTCCCAAGTTAAAACAACATTTTTTTTTAAATTAAATTATCAATAAATAAAATGTTGAGAACCACTGATTTTAATTAAATATATATATATATACCATAATATAAAAACATCAACAAAAAAAACACCAAAAAAATAAGAACTCACTCCCAGACAGTATATAGTAGAAATAACTCAGTAATCAAAGAGGTAATAACGTTGAAAAATGTGATTATCGAGAAAACGTCCTCTAAGATATATATTATATTTTCTGCTACTTATAAAATAACAACTCCCATGGATACGTAATGTACGGAAATTATTAAAACAAGCAAAAGGTAGGAGCGGTGGTAGGGTCGGGATCGCTTTGGGTGGAAAAAAGAAAGCCGCGGCTAAAGGGTTTATGCAAATTGTCACCGTGTAATTATCGCAGAGGCCAGAAAGTTATTTCAACAATGAAATTGTGAAAGGGGAGTGGTAAGGGGCGGAGGAAGAGCAGGAGCCGGAATAAGACTCCCGCCAGCTCAAAGAGGACCTAAGTGGCATAATTGCTGCGAGAAAAGCAAGTCACCATCTTCGCCGCTTGCCGCATTTTGCGGCGAGGTAACCATTCATGAGTATTAAATGCCGACCCTTCGGAAAATTAAATTTAAATAGTTCGGCGGTATGAACCATGCTTAACAAACAGAATCCCCTCGATATAATCACCGGTTGCTTTCAATTTTTCGCATACATTTCTTCGTGATAGTGCCCAGAAATACTTTGCTCACTAACAACATCTTTAATAAAAATTATCAGAGGCAATTGTGTTAATTATTGTTAGATTAATCTTGTTAAATTTGTTTTAGCTGAACTTACTGCTTGCCTAGAGGTAAGTGTTTACCTGTAATTAATGACTTTAATATATATATATATATACGATGCTGGCTGTATTTTACGTCAGTTCTGTTGCATCCGTGTTATAGAATGCCTGAAGATGCCGAAAGGCGAAACCCGGGTCGTTAGTACATATATATAATATATTAAACATTTAAATTTAGTACATTAAAAACAAACGGTCACCCTATAGAAGTAGGTAAGAGCCAGTGAAGAACAGTTTCCGTTTAGCCACCGGAAGAGTAAAAAAATCGGTTTTTTTTATAATAATATTCGACTAAAGAATAATAAAAAAACACGTAAAGGGTCGCCGATAACCTTGGAATGATAATAGTGGTAAGAGGGATGATTGTTTGAAAATAACGTTTTTGTCGTGGCTACAAGGTTATTGAATATTTATAATCAACAAATTTGGAAATAAAATAAATAAGAAAGACAATATATGAAAAACGTAAGGATATAATAAATATTTTTTAAAAAATTACAGAAGCCAAGGACAGAATATTATTTGTTTCAAACGAAAATTATTGCTACTGGTATATGTAAATAATTTATTCCGTTGCTATTTCGGTATTTTGTTACTGCTTACAAATGATATGTAAATCTGAGTTCGTTTATTATGTCCACCATTCGATTTGCTGTCCATGTCTTCATTTTAACAATATTATTTATGATATCGACTGAAGGTGCTTGATGAGGTGATGAATTTCAATATCAAATTTGGATTGTTACAACTGTGTACGATTTGATCACACGGATGTTACAGAACTGACCACAATAAACAATTAGCATTGTCTATATACAAAAGGTATTGATTACAGGAAAACACTTACCCCAAGGTAAGCAGTAAATTGCAGCTAAAACTAATTTAATAATATTAACGTAAAAATAATTAACACAATTGCATGTGATAATTTTTATTGACGATCTTATTATTGAATCATTCTTGAAAGGGTTTGACAACAAATATTTGTGTTAATTATTATTATTGATTAAATTCAGTTCTATTGCATCCGTGTGATGGAATGCCTGAATATGCCGAAAGGCGAAACCAGGGTCGTTAGTGACAAAACATGTGGAATCGTACAAAGTTGTAACAATATTAGTCCAAATTTGAGTTACAAAAATTTTGTACGATTCCACATGTTCACTAACGACCCAGGCTTCGCCTTTCAGCATCTTCATTCTTTGACACAGATGCAACATCATGACTGGATGTGACAAAAAATGTGGAATCGTACAAAGAGTCAACGATTCAAATTTGATATTGAAATTCGATCAAACACCATCAGTCGATATCATAAAAAAATATTTCTCCTTCATTTTCAGTTTCTGTTTTTTAGTTCATATTTTACGAGTGGAAGCATAATTTCCGGATTGAATTCAGTACAATTGTGGCATCGGTAATATTTCGTGTATATTTAGAACATCTGCTATTTTTCTATGAAAAAATCCTCAACCGACAGATAGATACAAAAGTAAAGAAACAGCTGGGATTTTGAAAATTATGTAAAAAAATTTGTTCACCAAGGAGACAAAAGTGACAGAATAGGTCAAAAGTACACTCCATTGAAATGCGAGAGCGAAGTGTTAACAAGGCATTCGAAGGGCTGTTGTTATTTTTTATATATGAAAAGCTGTTTATAGGCAAAAGTATGCGAAAGGGTAAAAATACACCGTTACGAAATGAGGGGTGAAGTGTTAAAGCTGTGTTCGAAAATGACATTATTGTAATGGGTTGAAGGGTTATTTTAAGGGTGTTCAAAAGCGACCCTCAAATAAACGATTATCTTTATTACTCCTGCGGTTAATTTTAAAAGCGCGATGGCTTTTGGTGATAACGTTATAAATCTATTCTATGGCTGCACATTGTTTTCACGATATCGTTGGACGTGTTTTATGCGGAAATCCCGCAGTAACAGAATAAAAGTTAGATTTGAATTGTAGAAACGAAGTAAATTTCTACATGTTTTGTCACTCACGGCCCGGATATAATTTAATGAATATTAATCACGGTAGCAATAAAATTAATAGTTTCCATAGGCCACTGGTCGGCAAACTTACTAGCCAAAGAGCCAAATATAAACATAATAACAATTTTAAAAAAATGGGAGCCAAATCTGCCTGTTTGTGGTAAAGATATGGGAGCCAAATCTGCTTGTAGCTTGTACATGGTTTGTGTTTACGTTTACGAAAACTAATAAAATTAAACTCGATGTTCGTTATGTATTTTTACAACAATATAAAATTTTAATTACCTATCTATCTTTTAACTTTAACAAAAAATTATACATGTTCTCGATTTATAGATGAATTTTAATTTATCAAAATAAGATGTAATTTTTTCCTACCAAGTTTTTTTTATGAATATATTATAGCGTCTTCCGTGGATATTTGTGCCAGAGCCACACTTAAGGAGCCAAAGAGCCACATGCGGCTCTGGAGCCGCACTTTGCCTACCACTGCCATAGGTTATAAACAAGAGGAATATCAGGAAAAATATAGAAACTAATGCTGGGAACTAAATATATATCTGAAATCATTATAATAAATACGGACACTATTACAATGAAATTCTGCTTTTTTAATGATTTTTTTAAAAACAATACAAGTAATGACTATATGATAAAATGTTTTTACAATAATCAAATAACGTTAAATTTTAATACGGTAATTTGATACTAGTATGTACAAATCTACAATGTATTCTAGAAGGTTTCCAAGAAGAATGTATTCTAGAAGTTTCCGTCAAATTCCTTCAATTGATATCATAAGAATACAAGTTAGTTTAAGCTTCAAAAAAAAAAAATATTTAAACTCTATGAAAAAAATACAGCGCTTTTTTAAATATGGTATAATAACATAGCCAGTTAATTATATAAAAAAGTTTATTAAGTATATTTGTTAAGTCTGAAACTATTTCTGATATGAACTATTTATTATGTATTAACTCGTACTAATATTTTTAAAACTCGTTTTTCATTTATCAATAATTTTTGTTGTATATAATGAAAAATAATATCACAATTATAGGTTTTGACTTGAAATTGGAGTATGTAAGTAGGAAATTGTTTCAATAAAAAAAACAATCCTTTTTTAAATCACCGATAAAAGAAATACACGTCTAGCAAATCTTGCTAATATTATTTGTGATCTACTCTTATTTAAAAAAAGAATATACTATTGGCCCTTAGTTTGTTTTACAAAACAATATGCAGACGTGCAAAATCCTTCAGATGGAACACGAATCCAAACACGCTTACAAAAAAAACCCAACAAAAAAATCTAACGCGATAAAAGTGAGTAAATCAAATAATGTTAGGGATTTTCAGTCGCACTCTACAATCGGTCGATTTCTAACGAATTTGCAAAATAGTACAAAAGTGTTTTTCTGAACACATTCGAAACGAACAAATACACTCGGTAAGCAACTGGAAACAGGTCAAGTTACAACTGATGAACAAAATATAGATATCTTTGTATATTTATACAATTGACGCGCGAGAATGACTCTTCGGAAGAGTATATATGGTTTGTATGATTTAACCCATTTATATCAAAGTGGAATTCGCTTTAACATTACTATAAGATTAGTAAAAAAATTAACGCCTAAGTGTTTGCATCTTTGTAGTAAGGGTTGCAGGATGACGGCGTTGGAACAGCTGGAAATCAATATATATCAACTATCACAAAGGAACACTAGAACAAACTAATATACGTCGGTCACCATTACTTAACCCTCTGGGGGATGCTTCTTTGTTTCTGTAATAGACCAGTTCCGTACCATATATAAACTAATTGATATAGCCGCCTTTTTAGTTTCATTTACAATTTTTAGTTTTAATGCGAGCAAGAAACAAGCTAGGTCGTTAAAACAGAGAAGATGTATTGTGTACCTTTTCTACACAGCTATATATAGATAGGAAAATGTTAGTTTAATCATAATTCTGACGATGGCGCGAGCCGAAATAGCTAACAACTATATTTAAAAAAATAATTTTGTACAACTAAAATACATTGCTATTTTCTTCACCGTGTTCTAAAATTAGAGCTTAAAGCGATTAGCTGATCAAACTTAAAGTTTACAACATTTATATATTTACGACATTCCAATGGTAACACAGTGAAAAAATAGAAAAGTATTTAAGTTAAGGTATATATTATTATTATAGACAGCTTATTATATAGCATTTCGGCTTACTCATCATCAGAACTATATGCCTAAATAATAATCTGTTATTTTATGGAAGAAAATTAATGAGAGTTTGGAGTTTAGTCGAATGTTAATCTTCGTTGGCTTGGCACTGTTCTTTCACTGTATTCCAAACAACAATAAACTATCGTAGCTGTGATTCTTCATTTGAGATTTATAATACATTCATTTAATAAATGTCAGTGAACATATTATGTGAATTTAAGTCAGATTAGATATTTATTAAAACTTAATGTTTTTCTCATATGCGATGTTTCAGGAGATTTTTGAACAATACATAAACGCGTAGCGTATTGCATGCGGGCGTGTTCGACAATGTTGGAATGATTGACGAACGTCACGTAACATACATTTCGATGATGCACGTCAAAAATGTAACGTCGGACGGAAAAACATTAGAATATTTTTGCAGTAAACTTTTGTGTCATTTTTGACGATGTCATATTACTTTTTTTCTCTCTCTTTTCAGCTAAGTCCGATCGAAACAGCCAATAACACTTCTGACGGTTAGAAGCACGAAAAGAATACATATCCACATTTCCTTGGGAGTTTCCGATAGTCTATGATAGTCTATGATACCCCGTTTTTAATGCAATAATTTGACACCTCGCGTGAAAAGAGTGGTTTTCTGATCCCAAATGTGTGAAAAATAATGAAGTATTTTTCTTAATAGAATTGTAAACAATTTAAATTTACGACTTTAATACGTCAAATTTTAGAGGGCTAGTTTTTTTGTTATTTTAACCTTATAATAATAGAAAAAATAATCAAGTATAATGTTAAATGTTCTTAAACTAAAAATAGCCACTATAGCGCATAATTTGTTGTTTCATTTTTCTACGACATTGTTTGGAATATTCGTAGAATCCAACGATTTTTCTTTCGTTAAATATAAATGAAAAATATTTTTTACGTTTATAAGAATTATTTTTTCCCCAATAGATCAATAATATTTTATAGAACTAAAACAAAAAAAAAACGAAATGATTTTATAATTTATGAGCTGCGTTTGCAGAGTTGAGACTCGAGACTCGAGACCACTGTGTGCTTCACATATATGAATATGCGCAACTGTAAGAACTCATGATTATATAAACATCCAGCGAAGAAAAATTACACATAGTTCACAAATTCTATAAAAAATTAATATTATTTCTTCATTACAAGGTAAAAATATCAAAATATTAATCTCTACAAGTTTACATATGGTTTTTGATAGCTATTTCGACTTTATGCGTCGTCGGAATGATCATTTAACCAATTTTATTTTTCAAATAGTAAAAACATATTTTCAATTTATTTTCAAAATATATTTAACGATCACGACCGGTTTCATCCATCGCGAGCATTATCAACTGATATTTTGACTGACAAAATTTTGAGTTAATAATTAGCAGGTATACAAAACCAAGGGTTTAAGAAATATTTTACGTATATTAGCGTATAAATTGTTTTGTCAGTTATTATATTACAATGAGATAAATATACCTCTTCATATAAAAAAAATATTAATACATTATCACCACAATACATTCGTTTCATAACTTTCATTGAAAGCATAGACAGATTTATGTTTTAAGGATAATAGGTATTTCGGCTTTTATAACTATATACCTCAAAAATGTTGTAAAACTAAAGTAAAAAGCTATTTTTTCACCATGTTTCTACTAGGTAAATGCCAATTCCATCAATTAATTGGATAGATTCCATATGGACGAAAGTGAGTGCGAATACTATTTCGTAATACATAATAAAAAAAATCCATGAACTTGCTAGGTTTACTTTCTTGCTATCCTTATTTTGTGTTTTGTTGTTTATTTCTTTAATTTCCAACTTTTAATATTAAAATATTTTGACGTTGCAAAAGCAATGAACTTTTAATTTGAAAAGTGTTTATATAAATAATTAGATATTTGTTTCGAATATTTTTTTTTTTGTCATATGTTTAAGTTAATATAATATATAAAAATTCATACATATATAATTTATAGCTGATAAGTATGAAAAATATGACACTATTCAGAAGAAATCCATACGTCATCGTATTTCATCGATAGAAGCAAAAATTATTTAAGTATTTTTTTGATTGACACATTTTTATATTATCTTTGTAATCACCCTGTGTCTAGGATGGTTTGTAACAGAGGATCTCAAATTTCATCAATTCGAAGGGTAGGTATCAAAAAATACCCGAACGCTGGGTTACATCAACTCTACACGTCAACTCTTTATGGGATCTGACGTAACCGAGGAAACTTTCCATTTATTGGCGGAAAATGTGGGTGCACATTTTCCTTATTTTCCCGACGTTTGCGTTTAGAATTCTAGAATTTATTCAGTGGAAGAATTTCTCCTTCGTCAAAATACCCGATTCATGGCCGTATATAATGTTCTGTTTTATTTCGTAATAAATTATAAAAAATATTATATATAAACGACGATTTATCCATTTAATAATCGAACATTCAATTAAACGTATTGCCAATTTGCACGCAGTTAATTCTTGAGTAATAAATAGCAGAGGGAGACTATGAAATCGTGTGAAATCAAAATTTCGTGTGATGATTTATACCTATTGATTTCTAGCTCGCCAGATATGGAGAGTAGGAGGGAAATAAAATACCTCTCGCGGACCAACAGACCGGGAAGGTGAGTCTCGTAAGCCTAGAAAGGCAACTCATCTAAGAGAAGGCAACTCTGATTTCAAATCCCTGGTAGTGAGCAACAGCACTTACCGGTACTGGGCTAAGGTTGAAGGTTATTGAAATCGAAAAAGCTTAGAACCAGACATACACAGGCGGAGTTGTGACAATGGTACGGCTGTGTAACTGCGATGTGGAAGGCAACGGAAAACCACCACATTTAATGTTCCAAGTAAATATCATGTTTGATATACCATGATATCCAACCTTCTACGAGGAGAGGAATAAAAAGAAGAAGATTTCTAGCTGTTCCAAAGCCGTCATCTTGCGACCTTTATTACAAAGATGTAAACACGTAGGCGCTAAGTTTAAATTTATATTATGCGAAGTCGATCGCCGCCCCTCAGACCATTGCGAGGGGCTAATGCCTTCCCGTAATAAGCCATCTCCGTCCAATATTTAAGCTTATTGAAATTGCCGCCTATTTAGTTTCATATACATTTTCAAATTTTTTAGTTTTATTGCTAGCAGGAAATAAGCTAGGTCGTTAAAACAGGATAAAAAGTGTATTGTGTACCTTTTCTACACAGATATATATATATATAGATTAGCATATTGTACGTTTAAACATAGTTCCGACGATGGCGTGAGCCGAAATAGCTATCAACTATATATTATAAAAAAAATTGTAGAACTAAAATACATTGCTATATTTTCACCATGTTAATTATAAATTTGGCATAATGCCAGAAAACGGGAAATACGAAAAAAACAAGCTGTTTATAAAAACTGTATATAAACCGACATTGGGTCTAGGTTGCACCGAATCGGTAAAATTGCATTTTACATGCAATCAACAGGAAATCCCGTTATCGTATTCATGTCTAAGTTTTAAATGATCGTTTTCGAACCGATACAACTTACTGATGTTCCAAGCAATAACTAAAGTCACTTAAATGTACATTTCTTGATTAATTTAGCTGGAAAGTAATGAGTGTTGTGTTGAATAATTTATTAAGAAGTTAATTTACATCAAAATCAAAATTAGTTCGAATTTCGAAATGTGCAGTGTCTTTGTTATACGGTTGACTTCGTCGAACCCCACAGGATGTACTCTTCCTTACATGGGAACTATCCATTGTAGTAACAATCGCCCATGTAAAAGTGAGATGACCTATACAAGTTATATCAAGCGCGAGAAAGATGCATAATATATCCCGTCTTACAACTACGGGTGAAATACTTCGCGCAGTGTTTCTCAAACACAATTTAAACAGAGTAACACGACAAAAAAAAAATATTAAGCTCAAATTAAAATAAAAGTTGAATTTTTTATTCATTTTGGATTATAAAATATATAACTGTATAGTTCGATATGACAATTGTAATCAAAACGATGTTCATTATTGTTTGGTCACGAAATAAATCACGAAACATTTGTTCAGTATGTAATTTAAACTAGAAATGTTTACGCTTACATCATCAGAACTGGCTCCCATAGAATATTTCCAATAGAAACTCAATTACATAAACCTTCACGTCCTTAACCAAAACCAATATCGTAAATATATTGTGAATTCTGTTATTATAAATATCTGATTAAATTTGAAGGTGCGTCATATTAAGTATTAATAGATTACTTGAAATTTGCGATTATATACTAACATGACACATAAAATTTTTGGGAAACTTAAGCTCTACCTCATTCATTGTGTTCAATATACTGAGGGGCCGTCGACTTGGCCAACCTACTACAAAATTTAGTCCATGCGTTTCTTGAATAATCCTATGATTATTCATAACTTAAAATCCTGGCAAACATTCAAAAACCAATGCGTTCAATGGACAAATTTATAACTAAACAAACATAATATGAAAATTGAGACCATTGGAATCAAATTTGGAAAAAAAAAAAAATACAGTGGGTGATCAGCTAATGGGATCGGACTGCAAGAAAACCAACAACGAACTAAAACGATCTTTTAATACACGTTTTCTATCAACAATATAATAATGATCTGTTAACGAACAATTCGGGTAGCGAACATAATCTTGGAGCGGTATATATTTGTTAACCAATCACCCACTGAATCATTTTTTTATAAACAATAGCAAGTTATTCCTACACGAAAATCTTCAGTGCGATATTTTCAATTGAAGACAAATAAAATCTAAGCACTCATAAAAGGAATATTAAAAATTTTGATAGAATCAAAGAGTCAAATATTTGAACCCAGAATACCAGAAAATTTACACGTGACCGAAGCATAAATAAGGTTATTCGATTAGTAAAATAAACGGTGGTAACAATAAATAATTTAATATAGTTTATGATATCGACTAAAGGTGCTTGATGGAATTTCAATATCAAATCTAAATTGTTACAATTTTATACAATTCCACATGTTTTGTCATAAGCAACCCGGGTTTCGCCTTTCGGCATCTGCTGGCATTCTATCACACGGATGCAACAGAACTGACGCAAAATAAACAGTTCTATCGTCTATGTATTAATGTTATTAATTACAGGAAAACACTTACCCCAAGGCAAGCAGTAAATTGCAGCTAAAACAAAATATTACCACAATGGCCTGTGATAATTTTCATTAACGATCTTGTTAATGAGTCATTCTTGAAAGGGTTTTACAACAAATATTAATCAACCAACATTAGAATATAAATGGGTTTTTTTTATATCTATATATAAAAAAAAACATTTTTTATGATAACGACTAAGGATGCTTGATGGAAGCACAATAACAAATTTGCATCTTCATGCATTCTCTCACAAGGATACAATAGAACTGACCCACAATAGATAACTTGCACTGATAACAAGAAATAACAAAGCAAAAACACTGACCCTTAGACCAGGATCAAAATATACATTTGATTTTTTTTTATTGAATATTGATTTGCACAATGATGGCATTCAATTTTTGTATGATAATCTTATAAACAATACCGTTTAAATCTTACGGGATAATCTAAAGCATTGAGATACATAGAGAATGACATTTTTGAGATAGTCGATTGTCGATTGTCGAAATGAACTTGAATACATTCATCTTTGTCATAATTCTAAAAAAAGTGATTAAAAGTTTATAATCTACTATAAGTCGATGCAATAATGTGTTTTTTTCGATAGTAAATTGTTTCTTGAAAATGATAAACTGTCGATTAATATGATATCGGTGAATGTATTAGAGATTTCTTCATTATTTTTCACATTTAATTAATAAATTGAATGATTGTCGTTATTGATAAGTTAAAATTTCAGCGATAAGTTTTCTATACATACTTATGTAAGGACATATAACTAGAAACGTACATTTTTTCATTCAATATTATATTCATGTTATATTTTATATTTACATAACTTAAAAAAATGGCGCATACAAAAATACATTAAAATGACTTACGAAAAGGCATGATATTGTATATACTCTGATACTCTGATTTAAATAACGGTCTCGATAATAAATATGAATACAAATGCTCAATTTTAACATTTTATCAATTTTGGCAAGATATTTTAAGTCGGATGGGAATAATACCTCTGGTAAATAAGAATTTTTTTATTTAGCAAATTTTGTTGAGAAGCGCCATCGAATGGATTTTCATTTAAAAAATGGAACAAGCAAAATAGCCGGCAACTTTAATTAAAAAATAACTAACGCCAGAATAAGTAGTTTTAAATTATAAAATCTTATTTAACATGAATTAGTTGAAGAATATGGGCACTTGTTTTTTGTTGGCAAGTTGAAAAAATAACTACCTATAATGTTGTGTTCTTTTCTTCATGATTATATTTAATTATTGAAAATTATACTTTTTAAAACGAACTTAAAATAAACCCTTTTTATTTTTTTTCCTTTGCGATATTGATTTGATTTAAAACGACAGTGATAATATGTGAAACAAGTTTTTATTTTAACGTTGGTTTTCGTCAATTTACATAATTGGTTTAACTTAAAATTGTGAATAAATTATTAACTTGGGACCCATTAAGGACAATAATTTTACTCTGATCGAAATGAATTTCGGTTTAAATAATAAATTTACTTCGTTTCGTTTGATAGCTTTCTTGCCATTGAATTATTTATTCACGCCGATAAAGGTAAATTTATTTTAACCGAATAATAATTTATCGAATAGCCGCTGTGAAACGTAATAATTTTTATACAGTAATCGTATAAAAAAAAAATATTTTCACGTGAGTAAATAACACAAGAAGTTTTATACATGTAATGCCTAGCAAAAAACGATTGAGAATATCAAAAAATCAAACCGATCTTTAAAAACATTTGACGAATGAATGCCAGGCGTTGAGGTAAAGGTCAAACTTGCAAGTAAACAAAACAAACAGCATGTCACCATCATATTATTTAAAATAATATATACTTATAAATAAACTTGCATTGGAAAGATGTATTGCCATAAAAAGGGTTGCCAACCGTCCCGGAATTGGGATCACTGTCCCGTATCCCGGATGAATGCTAAATTGTCCCTATATATATAGGGAAATATAGGGAAAACTATTATTTACACAGAAAGAGTCAAAAGCCACACAAACAGTGTATGGACGAAGACCAGAAATAACATGAATGTCAACTTAATAATGGCGAAATTGAAAATATGGTATAATTGTCGCAGAATTTGTCAACTTTTTAAACATAGACTCGCTTGCGAAAGAATTGATGATTGTAGGAAAATGTGAGAAAAAATATTAGTGCAAAACCTATAAAAATATAACGTTAAATTAGTTATAAGATTCTAAATTCAAAATTATTATAATTATATAACACACACACACATATATATGTGTGAGTGTGTGTGTGTGTGCGTAATTAAGTTTCTATAATAGTCAAAATAAACAAAATAATAAAATATTAATAAAAAAAAAATGAGTTTTGAAATATTTTTCCCGGAAAATTACCAACCCTACCATAACATAAAAATGCCTGCATATAATATACGGTAATAAAGGTATTCAAGACGGATGAACTTACCACAAATCTTTTGATACTTGCGGGTAATAACCACATAAAGACTTTTTTTATAAATGTAATGTTGAATGTTTGTAGTTTATTTACTAGTCACTTTTGAATACCAAGGACAAAAGATTCATTTTGAAAAAGATTGAAATACTTATATTTTGTCAAAACAAAATAAGATGATAACCAAACAAATCAATAAACAGATAAATGACACAATAATATATGGATACACGCCTAATCACAAAAACAAAAATATCTTTACGGCTGCAAGAACATCGCTAAAATCGTTATTGACATTGTTTTTGTAAAACTGGTAACACCTTTGTCATTAATTGAAAAATTCCAAGGTATTTTATCGGCTATTTATCAGATTATTATAATTTCTTTTTTCGTCACAAAGAATATCGATAAAGAATGCTGACAGAGACATTTTTAATTAATTCAAGATTCGCTTCGATATCTTTCATAGTATTTGGTGTGTTAGGAACCTATGAAAATGTATATATAAATTAGGCCACAAGTAGTCAATCAATAGTGTATAGAAAAGCTACACGATGTTTTCTTATATTAACAACCTGTTCATATAAGCCCCATAATACAATGAAAACAAAAAACATTGGAAACGACAGCGAAAGGGAAAAGAAGTTTTTTTTTCAAACAATAGAACTGTATTTTTCTTCGATTTAGTTGTAAGACTTTCAAGACCACTCGAACAGTGATTGGCAACTTAAAAATTATTTTCTATTAAATTTTTTTACTAAACCTTATACCCCATATTACTTCATTTATTGATCACTTATAATGTTTTAACTGTCATATCTTTGTGGAAAAGTATTTTTTTTATCAAAATATGTATTTTTTTAGTATTATTTCCACGATACATTTAATGATTAGCACCGACTTATGGCCGGATTCGTAGTAGTAAACATTGAAAGACTCGGACTACTTTTTCGATTAGACGATTTAAAAAAATATCTCAATCAACAATTTGCCGGATTGAATGGTTAATCTTTAATTTAATGCACATTTAAGGAAAGAAGGTAGAAAAATATCAGACAAAATTAAACTTGTGATTTGTTTAAAAATGTTAAAATAAAAATAAATAAAATTTCAGATAAGTGCTATAAGTAACAGTTTTTTTTTAATTTTTTTTATAAATACAACCATCCCTCGCTTAACACGGTTTCAGTTTCGGTGAAATAAAATTTGTTTCGACGATTCGTAGATGTGCACACAGCTGTATGAAATTCTAAGAATAACGGTAAGGGTATAATGGGAATAGAACTGCGCATTTCAAACAACAAATAGTTCCTGAAACAAATAAAATAATCTGTTAAAACAATAAAAGTTGGGTTACAAATGGCAAGAAATCGAGGATATCGAAATGTTAAACGAGGGATGGGTACATAAGACATTCCATTACTATGAAAGCAACGATGAACAGTTAACCGAATTTGCGTAGAATAGCTGGTACGTACACGAATGTTACGCTTTTAAACATGCTGTTTTTATTGCAACAAAAACATATGCCAGTAGTTGCCAACACCGGCATCTGACCCTGCCGCACACAAGATGCTGGCGGTCCTACAAATAAAGCAGAACAAAATAAACCTCGTCTTGGAATAATGGCGGCTGAGATTTCAATTCATTCCACCCCTTTCGTGCAGCCAGCGTCCGAAACAAAAGGCAACCAATCACAAAAGAGAAGGTCAACCGTTTTGAGTCATCAAGTGCTATTTTATCTTCATATATTTTTATATTATTTTACCCAGCTTATCAAATTTCTTTTACGTTACCAAATGTATCGATTTCTCAAATGTCACGTGGACTCTTGGGTGGTATTTGCGAGGGTTGATTGAATGATAGCTTACAATTCACAGATAAAATGACAATAAATTAATACTTTATAAAAATTGTACTATAAATTTATTGATTGAATTGGAATTTACTTGGTAGAACTCCATTAAAACACAGTGAAAAAATAGCAATGTATTTAAGTTCTACAAAAAATTTATACAATATAGTTATCGCCATCGTCAGAACAGCTGTGTATAAAAGGCACACAATACATCTTGTCTTCTGCTTTAACGACCTAGACTATTCCCTACTAGCAATAAAACTTTTAAAAAAATGTAGATGAAACTAAACAGGCAGCAATTTCAATGAGCTTAAATATTAGAAGGAGATGGTTTATTACAGGAATGCAATAGCCCCTCGCAATGGTCTGAGGAGCGGCGACAGATTTATTAATCGATATATATGGCTTTCAATCTAAAAAGTTTTCAGTCAACTTCAGTTTTGTGATATGCCTGAGTTGTGAGAACATGTATTAAAATAATTAAAAAAAACACATGATGCTTTGAATTAATCGACTCTGATTCGGATTTTTGACAACTACGGTGTAATGAAAAACTTGGAAATCGTTACTGAAACTCAAGTGGTTGTAAAATCTATACTATTTCACGAAATACAATTTTCAATCATCCTACGTGATAATGGACGGGAGAACTAAAAAAATTAAAGATAGATTCACCTATATCTATATAATAATCTGTGTAATGAATCGTACACTAAACTTTCTATTTTTTGATTTTTAAAAAGTATTGTTCATAAAAGAGTATACAGGACCAAGAAACTTAAACGAAACACTATGAAGGAGATATTTTGGATGTTAATACGAATTAATATGTATCCACTAAGTTTCGGTTATGAAAAGCAAATTAAGTCCAATGATTTAAATTGAATTTAAACGTGAGTACTTGCTGGTTAGCATTCCTAATGTTATTTTGATTATATGTATATATGATATGCTAACTGGGCAACACTGGGTGCAATTCAAGCTTTCGAAGTTCGCGTTCGCGGTTTTGGAACTGTACAGGGGTGAAAATTTGCGGGGGCGCACACGTCACGCCTCTCGCCCGACGAAATGACGGATGATCAAACTTTCGCATCATTTGACGAGACAAAAACCAGGCGACGGGCATTTGTTTACCGAGAGATTTCAATCAATCAGTGCTCTAAGTGGAAAGAAAAACGTTCAACTCCACAAAATATCTTCACCACCGACCACAGAAATTGCTTGTTTATAGATACAAGGAGACAAAAACTAAGTTACCAACACAATCGATGAAAATTGTGTCTACTTCAGTTATATTTACTAGTTCCTAATTTTTACGTAAAACTTACCCTTCTTTTACTATAAGCGTCTATACAGCTTATTAACTGAACAATAATCGGAAACACTTTATGCTAAATATATTTTGAGAGATTTGAAACCTTTTAAATGAAATAGCAAAATATATAAAATTTAACGATGAGAAATAATGTGATTCTAAAATGTTTAGTATACAATCTAACATTCTCAATAGCTTCAGCTTTACTTAACTTCCCTATATCCTATACGTCAGATTAATTCAAGGAGTCGGCTATCTGAAAAAGTTTTGCTCCTATATAATGGCACCAGATATTTAACCCCACCGGTACGCACAAATTTAAAATAAGAAGGTATCTCATAAAAAATAATTGAATTTCAAAAACCGCAATAGCATTCTAATGGTAGTTGATTATTGTTCAATGTAAAATCCAGTATGTATTATCCATAAAATTATCATATATAAATCGAACGTCGTCATTATACAATAAATAGTTATTAAAGATATTTGAGCTACTAGTTTGGATCCTAGTCAGTCTGTGTGTGTCCTGTGTAATTTCATTTGTATTTATTCGATACCAACTATCTATTGCATCTACATGATAGAATGTTTGAAATTGTTACACGTATGCAACAGAATTGACTCATATGTTGAATGCCTGAAGATGCCGAAAGTAGAAGCCCGAGCGGTTACTGACAATACATATGGAATCGTACAAAATATCAACAATTCAAATTTGATATTCAAATTCGATAAAACACCGTCAGTCGATATCATACATTACGTATGTATATTGTTTTGTATGGGATGACGATGAACTAGTCGAGTAATGTATTCAATTGAGTAATAAAAAATAATAACTGAATTTACATAGTATTAGAACCTATGTAATATTTGTTAGAGTTAAAAGTTTCAGGTACATAAAAATAAATATTATAAATAACTCTTAAATGTTAACCCATAAAAATATAGCAAATTTTTGCACACTTTAACGAACAAAAAAGAAAGAGTTAAAAAAACGTCCTCCCCATGGGAGTAATTTTCTATTGAAAGTGATAAAACGTGAGCGCTCTTATGGATTCGAAGGTGATTAATCTAAAAACTTTTAGTTGTATTTGCGAGCAAAACTTCTGCGATCCGGATACTTTGACGATCTTTAGTTTCCAAAATTCACTTCTTTCCGATATCATTTTTGCGAATAATTTATTTAAATGGAGAGTTTTCGTGAATAATAAAAACTTTTTGAATACCATAACCTGTTTAATGCTTATCTCAAAAGCGATTGAAACAATGAATAAAAATATTAATCGACTAAATCGGTAACATTAACGAAATTCCGCTTAAAATATGGGATAAATTATTTCAGTTCAGCCGTAAAAACACTCATTAACAATAATATTTGGTGAAAATATTGTAAACTGACATTTAAATAATATTTCGTAATAAAATTGCCTTTTTTATCAAGCCATTTTTTCCATTCATTCGCAAAAGGATTACAAATACCCAAGTGACTAAATATACGTGAAAAATTATAATTACTATGAATATTTTTTCCCAAATAAACAAGAAAGCTGATGAACAATCTTTTCGATGGATTCGGCGGTAACTTTCTGGAAGTTCATTTAAAACAACGTTGATTATTGACTGTAAGTCACAATTAGTAACACAATACGTGGAATAATGAAAGCTATTTTAAATTTGTTATTAAAAAACGTGACAACGCAAGACATACAGAATAAAATTGAAGCAATAAGCATCAAATCAATAATTGGGGAAAGAAAAAAGCTACTTCGAGTTCGCGATGAGTTCTGCCATAGTAATGTTGACAGAACGGTGACATATGACGATAGTTTAGCATAGTTAGCGCATTGCTAAAGCGAGGACCTTTATTAGGTCACAATCTTGTGTCGAACATAAACGATAAATCCGCAGGATTCCAAAAGGGTCGCTCCGAACTTGGGCGGACATACAACTCAAAGAGATTTCAAAGGTGATTATTTGTAAAGGAATTATCAGAAGGACGTTCATGCAGTTTATACGAACATCCAGATATTTGAAACGAACAGTATCCGTGTTAAAATATATTACTTGACTCGTAATAATATAAATAATTTTACATTTAAATTATTACAACGTAACAATAAATCAAGACGTAAAATATAATATTTTTTTATGATTCAACGTATAAAAAATGTCACGAGCACTTTTAAACAACAAATGAACATTGACTAAGTTAAGAATCGGACAAAAACCATGAATTTTTTTTATTTTTTATTATTAAAGTGATAGAGAAATCAAACATCTAGGCTTGTGTGAAATGATGAGTTTGTTGATTGATTTGGCATTTACATGGTAGTACTCCATTATAACACGGTGAATAAATAGCAACGTATCAAAGTTCTGCAAAATTTACAAGACACTTAGTTCTGACGAGGACTTAAGCTGAAATATTTATCAACTATATAATCACTTTTAAGGTGTTAACTGTCACTTCTTGATGGAAAGGCATTATATTTTAAATAATAAAAACATCAGTTGATAATGCTCGCGATGAGCGAAACCGGTCCTGATCAAAAAATATATTGTGGAAATAAGTACTAAAAAAATGTGTTTTTATTATTTAAAAAAAACTATATAATCTTATAAATTTTTTAGAACAAAAATACATTGCTATTTTTACAACGAGTCATATAATAAGTATTGTAAAACCACTTTTACTAAATGATGATATATTTACAAAAGTATTATATATTTTAATGAAAAAATATCATTAAAAGCGTCAACAATGAATGAATTTAAATCGTTGAAACTGTTTACATTTCCACATACATTTTCATTCAAAATAGGTTTCGCTTTTTGGTACTTTCAGGAGAAAAATCAATGAAACTATATAAATCAAGTAATTACATAAAAATTCACAAACAATTTACACATCTAAATAAATCCGCAGTACACAGTAGTTTTTCTTTTAAGTTAACGTGAAATCCAAAGTTTTTTTAAGATGTGAAATAAAATCTACTAATCTGCTTCATTGTAAATTCACACTGTCACCTTACACCAGCTTCACGAAATGAGCGAAAAGCCGTGAAATTAAAATTACTCTATACGAATTTACTATCATCATCAGCCGGGGTCGATCCACTGCTGGATGAAGGCCTCCCCCTGCTTTTTTTTCCAGGGGGGTTGTTTGGACATAGCAACACCACGCTGCCCAGGCGGGTTGGTGTTCGGTTTTCGGTCTGGGTTTTCCTTCCCATACCTAAGAGAACACGGCACGCGGTGTTCCCGAGCGGTCACCCATCCAAGCACTGTCCGTGTCCAATGCTGCTTAACTTGGGTGATCCGCACGAGAGCCGGTGCTTTCAACGTGGTATGGTCGTGGCATGCGAATTTATTATAAGCCGATTTTACTAATTTTATATCTTTAGTGTGGCAACTTATATTCAAAAGTATATTTCAGAATAGTTTTAATGATAAATAATTATTTATATTTGTTTTGTAACCATATGGATATTATATACGAACTTAAGTTATGATTTAAAAAATCCAAGTATTACAGCTATGTGAAATCTTTATTGGAAGAAACAGTCTGTAAAATTTTTATATGATTGCTACATGAAGTAAAACGGTTCATAAATCTGGTAGTTATTATTTATCGAATTATATCGCTGCTTTGGTACAACCCTCATAAAATTCTTTATTCAGTAAATGTTCGTCCGCCGCCGCTTTGATACGTGCATGTTATATAGGAATTCAATATAGAGTAATTCTTTTCAGACAATGCGAATTTTCGATATCATTCGAAAATATACCGATTATAACAATTAGTTTACAAAATTGTGTAGCTTTTAATAAAACTTTTTGCCAAAACCGTGAATAGCGTTTTTTTAAAGAGACGTTTTGGCTTCTAAAAAAGCTTTGTGGTAAATTCATAATAAATACTGTGTAATATGTAAAACATTTATTGTTGCGTCAATAAAAATATATTTGAATAGATTCGCGTTACCATGATTGGCTTTTATCTATTAATTGAAATGGGTCAATCAAAACTTACAAAAAAAAAATGATTGATATGAAATGATATTCGACACTCGCTTACTCGAGTCCTTATCGTTCCGGTTATGTCATTTTTATATGATATTTTCGTTTATTATAACGCAATTGTAGTAAAACCTCGAAACGACAAATAGCTCGATTTGAAATTTAAACCGTTGAAAGTTAATTGTAAATTTCCATATACTTTGTCATGTCTACTCATTGTCATTACTATTGAATGATCTAACATGTTCCTTAGTTCGAGTGGATATGCTTCTGCCTGTCTGTCCGAAATATACGGATAAACATGAGCCACATGACATTTTATAAAGTAAATGCCGATTCAATCAATAAAATAAAGTATTCTCTTAATCAAAAAGCCTTATTTACGTGTTCCGTTCACTGTACTCAGCATCATTATAAACAGACCGTGGGGTAGAGGGGATATGTAGACACGCAGGCTTACCTGGGAACAATAAAAAGAATATAAATTACATACACATTTCATGGAATCTTTATTTGCTGAAAACATCTCTATTATAAAACTCCCCCTGGCCAAAGTTGCAACGCAAGCTTGCAGCAAAAATGAGGCGCCTAGTTTCAAAAGTCACCGCAGTCGTCCATTTACATAATAGGGTTTTTTCTGTGTCTGGTTCTCAAATTAGCACAGCTGTGACCGCTAGATTTCAAGTTAAGATATAGTCGAGGGATGGCGTGAGTAATCATATTTCGAAAACTAGTTTTGTTAAGTACCTTTTGTAATTAAATTTATATTGACTTTTGATGTATATTCTTTTAATGTAAAGACATCGAATAAATTAGGTTTTAATTGAGATTAAATGATATATGACGCAAATTACGAATAATGTACAATTGAACAGAGCTAAATAATTACTAAGTAGAATTACTTGAAAAATGTAAACATTATATAAATATGTACATAGACAATCAGTGTAAAGAGAATAAAGTTGCTCTTAAAACGTCAACTTTGGGGAACGCGAATTTCACGTCATTCGATATAGTTGATAGTTATCGCAAATAACTCTTCGAATGCTTTTTTTAAAATTTTATTTTGATATAGATATCACTAATTTGGCTGTTTTTGAAGGGCACATCTAGCAAAGTATTTGACAAAGGAATCCTGAGATTTCGATATGTGAAAAATCTAACCTTTTCTAAACAATAATCTTATTAGTGTTATCGCCTTTGTAGGTATTGATTTTATCGATCTTAAAACGCGTTCCCGTGCGCGCGCAACTTCCGCGTCTTTCGCCATTGCGGTTTTGTGTCAGCGTGTTCCGGATTATCTCCGGCTCTCTCATTCCGGATCTAAAATAAGGGCTCTATTTGCTATAACAGCTCCCAATTTTCATGACAAGAGGTAAGGAAAACTATATTATAGTTTTATTAACATGTAATTAGTCTTTCCGATAAATATATATTCATTTATATACAGTGTAAGTGCTCACATGAAATTTTGACAGCTAGTTTTTTCGTATTTGTTATTTGTCTTGCCGACCACTTAAATAACATTTTTTTCTATTCCAGAAACATAAATACTGCTGAAACGCGTTTTGTTTTTTTATATATAAAACAAACATTAACAACTACGCAATTTGATATATCACGTTGAAAAGGACTTAAGGAAAGAAAAGGAAATAAACAATATGTCATATTATAGCCGCTGCACTGCAAATGGTTTTGAAAACACACGACATAGCTGTCTACCTACTTAGTCGTGTTGGAGAACCAAGAGCTGCGACAAAGACTATTTGAATAGGACGATAGGTCACCTGAGATGATATCGTCGACTGCACTGCCAGGAAGATGTGCTTCGGCTGCACAATTCTAACTGCATTTGTGCATACTGTATTCACGTCGGGCGCAATGCTTCTGAGACTTGACCTGACTTGGTCAGTAGTATTATATTAAAAGTAAAAGATATTCGTAACACGTGTACACATTGGAAACAAGAAAAAACTCAATAAACATTATTTTTGATGGATTCAGCATTTACTTATTGAAATTAAACGATTGTATAGTTCGTGATAGAAAAAAGTAAGCATTGTTTTAATTTCAGTTTTTCTTCAAATAATAAACAGTTTTGTCTCAAAGATTGGTAACTGCCGTAGAAAATTTTTTCATTGTGTTTAAAGCATCTTCCAGTTTCGTCAACCGGAAAATATTTACAAGCTTAAAATGCTTAATTCAATGGAACTATTAAACAACCCATTGCCCGAACCCGCGAATGTTTCTCGACAATAACGCGCAATTTAAATTTAGCAAAACAAACTTAATGAGTTAAAAATTTTAATCGACCGAACAAAACAAGAACACGAGATAACAACAAGTAGACTCCAGCGCTTTGGAGTTCCGAGGAAGTCTAAACTGTAAATGTAATTATCATAGAACAAGAGTAATTTTAATGAAAATACATGGGCGTATATTGGCTGTTTTATTTTAATTGTTTGTGTGGGAAGTTGAAAGTGCTCTTGTAGGAAAGCATGACTTTTTCAAACTCGGAAACAATAGTGTGAAGAAAGTTCCTAACAATAACATTGTTATAATAACTACACTTAGACTACTGCACGCGACCTCCAACTGCGAGCATGCACTGTAACTAAAGTCAAATTGTCAATTCGAAAATATTTCGCATCTAATCTACTTCCTTATATCCACTCAAATGCGAAGCAATAAACCAGGTGTCGAACTGAATTATAAATATTTTTATTAGTTCTTGAACCTTTAGTTTTGATATAGCCAAACTTTCGGGTATTTTTTGATACGCACCCATTGAATTGACGAAATTTATAGATCCCTTGTTACAAGCAATCATATATAATCGCATTGTAGATTACAAAGATGTGTCTATTAAAATATTATGTCAATTATAATAATTTTCAATATTATTTTGTACCTATTGAAAATATTTATACTTAATATTATACTTTTATTTAATATTTAAAAACTTATTGCAAACAAAAATATCAGAATATATACACAAATAATTTTTGATATCGACTGAAGGTGCTTGCTTGATGTAATTCACTCTTCTCAGTTGCAGCTCCCGAGATATATGATATATTGGAAGTACAAATGAAACGAATATTTTCACTCGTGAAAATATTAGATCTTAAACATTTAGTTTTGTGTAACTTTTTTTTTTAAATAATAAAAACACATTTTTTTAGTACTTATTTCCACAATATATTTTTTGATCAGGACCGGTTTCGCTCATCGCGAGCATTATCAACTGCTTTAATTGACTATCGTTAAAATTCTCATGTATTAATTTATTTTGTTCCATTAAGTAGTAAGTGTGGGTTATTTTCGTCATTAAAATTTCCCACTCCTTTCTTCCTTATTGATTGTTCAGAGCTCCTAATGGATTATTGATTTACCATAATTGTAATTGTAATTCTTAATAAGTGATTGTGAACATTTAATTTTTATACTAATTTACTTTATTTGTATGAATATTGTATGATTTTATGTAAATTGTTTCCTAGTTCTTGAACCCATGAATTTGTACACCTGCTACCTTTAACTCAAATTATTTTTTTGTTTTGTATAAGAAGACTTGTTTGTAAATTGTATTCTATCAGTTGATAATGCTCGCGATGAGCGAAACCGGTCCTGATCAAAAAATATATTGTGGAAATAAGTACTAAAAAAATGTGTTTTTATTATTTAAAATATCATGCCTTTCCATCAAGAAGTGACAGTTAACACCTTAAAAGTGATTAATAAATAGACTTGTTTGTAAATTGTATTCTATCAGTTGATAATGCTCGCGATGAGCGAAACCGGTCCCGATCAAAAAATATATTTTAAAAATAAGTACTAAAAAAATGTGTTTTTATTATTTAAAACATCATGCCTTTCCATCAAGAAGTGACAGTTAACACCTTAAAAGTGATTAATAAATAGACTTGTTTGTAAATTGTATTCTATCAGTTGATAATGCTCGCGATGAGCGAAACCGGTCCCGATCAAAAAATATATTTTAAAAATAAGTACTAAAAAAATGTTTTTATTATTTAAAATATCATGCCTTTCCATCAAGAAGTGACAGTTAACACCTTAAAAGTGATTTTGTATAACTGTTAATTATGACATAAAATTTTTGTATAAAAAAAACCTTCCTCGAAGTCCACCAAAAAGTGACAGATAACACCTTGAAAGTGACCAATGTATCAGTCTTAAACATGGATTGCAATACCGGACTAACATTTCAATTTCTTGTTTCAGTAGTATCACAAAATAAATTGTAAGTAAAAAAAAGCATACATAAACACCGGAAATTGTATTTTAATAACACGGTGAAAAAATAGCAATGTATTTTAGTTCTACAAAATTATTTTTAACAAATATAGTTGATAGCCACTTCGGCTCACGCCATCGTCAGAACTATCTTATTTTAATAAATTAAGTACAAGGCAAATGTAAATTGTAATTAAAAATATAATCTAGGAAAATTGATAAGTCTATCTTATCATTCTTTTTTTCAATTAAAATATTTCCTGGAAACACTACAATCTACTGGTAGGTCACTATTAACGACTGAAAATCCAAGTGCAGACAAATCGTTTTCAAATCAAATATTTACCAAACAAGCATGTATAATTATTTCTTGACTCTTAAGGATTTTTAAATATTATTATAATTATTTGTGACCCTTGTAATGTATGTAGTTATTTTGTATCATTGCCTGTAAATTATTTTCTTCGTTCTTGAATTCATTTTTTTTGTACAGCTGGTAATTATTTACTCAAAATTTAATATAAATAGCCTCGTTTTAATTTTTATTGTATCACAATTCAGATGTTAACTGTCACTTCTTGATGGAAAGGCATGATATTTTAAATAATAAAAACACATTTTTAGTACTTATTTTCACGATATATTTTTTGATCATGACCGGTTTCACTTATCGCGAGCATTATGAACTGAATTTTTAGTATATTTGTCAATAATGCTCGCGGTGCGCGAAACCGGTCCTGATCTTATTAATATAAAATTGTGGAAACAGTAAAAAATATTGTGTTTATTATTTAAATATAATAATGACTTTTCAGTAAGAAACAAATACACGTACAACGTGACAAATGTATGTTACATAAATAATATCACTATATTTTGTAATGGCAAAATGCCAATAGTTTAATTTATTGAACGATTACTCTAATCAGTGTATGATTAAAAAAGTTACAAAAAACATGAATTTAATTGGACGAGTTTCGTATTATCGAAAAGGGCACTACATATGACAGCGATTGCATATTAGCCAAATCTTGCATTTCAATCACGAGCGTAGCATTAAGTAGACACGTTCTAAAGATGTTTGAGGACGGCCTAAAACTATCACAGTTTCTTAAATCAAAACGAAAGTTTGAACCGCTATGGTGATGCTATATACTTCAGGGCGAAAGATTATATATTATACATACAAAATATTTTACAGTTTGTAGTTCCATTCCATTCGAAATTAGCGCAACTGAAGAAAAATGATACCAAAAATATTGTGGCCAACTCAAGGTAGAATATAAAATACGAAAATATCTTATGGTATAGGATAGTAATAAAAAAATAAAATAAAAATGAAATGTGAGCCGGCCGGAAATCGAGCTCAAAAAATCTGATTGCCGAGCGTGGGCTTTTATGGCGGCGAGCTTCGACGGCTGACATGATGATGAAGTTGCTGAATAAAATATCATCTTACTTCGTTCGACCCTCGCGAGTTCAAGGAATCCTTGTTCGCCAAGTTCATGCAATCTGCTCCGACCCACTACCTACACAAGATGCCAATGTACAGAAACCGGTTTTAACCCTTCAACCAACGGATCGGCAAAAGATCGAACTAGATGTTAAAATGGCAGCGATAGTTTTTTGATTCAATATTTTCAAAACGTACTTTTAAACACGACAATAATAACATTGCCGGGATATTTATGGAATACTTTAAGAGTCAAGACTAAGATACTACTTAAATTTGATATTTTCAATAAAAATTATAGTCAATGATATCTAAAATAAAAAGTGTCAATAAATGAAATAAACTTTATGATTTTACACTTCTTTTCGATATCTAGTTAATATATAATGTTTTTGTTGGATTCGATACCAAAGATATCCGTTTTTGTTAAATATTTCCAATTTAACAGCAAAATATTTCACGGTTATTTACAATCAAGTCGACTTGTAATGTTGATAACAAAATGGTCACACACACGTAGCAAGTTTTATTATTGTAAAAATATTCAAACGCATTTTCTCGAGAATACGAATTTGCAATTATAGTTTTTTTTTCATTGGGTAGCGATTTAACAACCTATATAATGGTACACTTCTGATCAAAATAAAAAAAAACACCAAAGAATTTAAATACAAAAAGACAAACAAGTATTGGTTTGATGGATTCATGATGTTTTAAGCTGTCATTAAAATTCACATATCATAATGTTATTAAAAAGAAGGTTAGGTTACATAAAGTAAAGATACAAGTTGTGTTACAATCCGGAATTTAAATTGCGTAATCGTATATGTTTATTTGTTTCAAATAAATGCCACAACCGCGTTTGAATTACACGAATAAGAAACATTCACCACAGATCTACAATATAAAGTGAAATAGTTTTATATTGAATATGAAAAAAAAAACTGTTACAAATATTTAATTATAAAATTCGCACGAAGAAACGGGTTAACGGGTCTACCACAACATCTGCCATTTTGAATCACGCATCATTAGTCATTGCAATATTAAATTTACTTTATAAATCTAAAGGTGCTTTTAATATTAAAGCGCATGTCCACAAATAGATCTATTGTGATGTTCGAATTGCGATATATAATCATATGTGCAAATAAATAGTTCGTAAAACTTTGTCAGGAAAATAAAGAATTGTCAACGAGACAAAAAGATACAATTTAAGTTTTTATTATTTAGTTGAGCTTTGTTAAAAATTTGTAGACTTTCGTTTCTAATTGCAATTAAGTGAAGGAAATTTGTTGCACGATGAATCCGATTATTTGTTTTTACAATCGATATCGGTATATCAAATACCTACGAACTTTGTACAAAATATAATAAGAATAAAACGATTATATGTGAAATATTTAGCTGCAGATAAATTAAGAAAATTAAACGATTTATATTATTTAATTATTGATATACGAAAATCAAAGTTCATCGGCAATTCGTTGCAAATCAGAAAATGTGTAAAACAATAGAGAAGAATAATATAATTTATTTTTTTTCATATTATTCCGCTTGACAGTGAAAAAGATGCTCGGTTAATTGATAATGAATAAAATACATAAAAACTATTAATTAAGTATAAATATGATAGAATCTACCTTTAAAATTGAAGTTGTTTAGTATTTTTTCGCACAGAATAGCGTTGCTGAAATATTGCATTTAGCGGTAAAATTTTTAGTGTATACTAGCTGACCTGTCGTATATGACTCAGACTAAAGGAATTCAAGGTATCTTATAAAAACAATTAAATTGATTAAAGTGTGATAATATATGATAGATTAGATTATGCATTGATTTATTTGGAGGAGAAGGAGTGGTGGTATGTTCTATTTTTAAGATGTCTGCCTAAATTGTTGTTGTTGATTTAAAAATAATAAAGATACAATTAATAAACTTGACAGAAGTGGTATTTATAAAATGTCCTGTGGCTCATGTTTATATCGGACAGACAGGTAGAAGTATATCCACTAGAGCTAAGGAACATGTAAGATCAACAGTAAAAAACAGATTCACAATTCGCTAATCACGATATAAAGGAATCACATAACATAAATTCAAACTTAGCGCATAAGTGTTTGTATCTTTGTAATAAAGGTCGCAAGATGACGGCTTCAGAACAGCTGGAAATCAATAGATAACAACTGTCACAAAGAATTCTTAACGAACAAACTAATATATGTCAATCACCATTGCTTAACCCAATACGGAGAGCCGTTTTGTCTCCGTAATGGACTATTGCCATATGTAAACTTGTTGATATAGTCGCCTTTTAAGTTTCATTTGCAATTTTTAGTTTTATTGCGAGCAAGAAACAAGCTAGGTCATTAAAACAGGAGAGAAGATGTATTGCGTACCTTTTCTACACAGCTATACATAGATAAGCAAATGTTCGTTTAAGCATAGTTCTAACGATGGCGTGAGCTGAAATAGTTATAAGCTATATCTTAAAAAAATAATCATTTTATATAAGTTATTTTTTTCACCGTGTTATAATGGAGTTCTAAAATTCAATCAACAATATCATTCTGTTAAATAATTTCCCTTGTTGTCTATTATCTTCCTCCATAAAAGGGGCAACTTTTTGATACACTTTTCGTAAAACTCTGGTGACTTACTGGCAAAATACGAATCTATATGATTTTTCACCCGGTCAGCGTTTGTAAATTTTTTGTTACGAAGTGAATTGCTTTCACTACGAATTGAAAAAATAGCCGTAGTAATACGGCTTGAATAACTGATTGCGAAGTGAATTTACACATGGTGTACGTGTTCGGGAAATTACTTAAAAACTTGTTTAAATGCACACGCATTAACTGCAGAATTTTTTGCAGGGCTGTGGAGTCATAAAAAAAACACGAGTTTAACTAAATAATCTTTATTTTTCTCAGGTTTTTCCTAGCTTTCCTATAAACTTGCATTAAATTAAACATCAACTAACGAATCCGGCAAAAAGTAATCGAAGTCGCTCGTTTTTGACGACTCGGTCTTTTTTTTTTTTGAGTTTTCCAGAAATTAAATTATATCTCCGAATTAGTTTATCCCATAAGAATTCAATAGGCGAATAATATAATATATAGGTTAAACGAAGAATTATTTCGAATAAAACACTTTTATACCCCGAAAGATATTTTCGTGTTAACTTATTGTATGAATAGGTGTTCAATACTACTAACATACACTCAGTTAAGATTCGATTTATAATATCGAGATCAAATTTCGTATATATTGTAGAAGGCACTAAATGGGTTGGTATAAATAATGTGCAACTTCGTTACGACTACTTTTCATAGACTTTTCAAATAAAGAACGAAAATATATCATTTCATTATTACCGATCGACGTTATTTGTTTAAGGACCCGTTCGCTTTCGCTCGACAAATGGCCATGAAAGCAAATCGCAGGCATACCAAAGTTGGATCGAATCAATAAAAGAAGTTGGACAATCCGTATGAACATCAAGCGGCAAAATCGTCGAAGAAAGCTGTTCCGGGAAATCCCACTTACAGTTAACGGGAAAACTTCGACATGACTACCGTCGGGTCGTTGGTATCGATTCTCACTTCCGACGATGGGATCAAACACACCGATTTTCTGCGACGCAAATTATTTGTACTAATGTCTATAGAAGCTGCGTTTATGCAATCTTTCATTAAAAAATCCCGTAATCTTTACAGAATAATTGATGAATATTGATGGAGATACAATTTACACAGTCGCAAATAAAATAAACTATTGATATAAGATTAAAGATAACAAGCGACGAAAGCCTTATCAATAAAATTATATGAGATAATACTCGCGATTGGCGTAGCCAACATTGATTTAACCTTAGTCACACAGCTTTTCAACTCTTGTCCCTTCCTATCCAACCGATACTAACGCGGATTAAGGATAAGCTATCCACTTTAGATTTCTTAATACTACCCGTATATTATCTTTATATATAAAAATAGTTCTTGTAAAATTTGTGTTTTTGGCATGTTAAATTTGGTAATGAAAAATTATTTATTGAATTTGCATTTACTTGGTAGAAATCGATTATAACACAATGAAAAATAGCAATCCAAGATATATGGTTGATAACTTTTTCAGTTTACGCCTCAAGTTCTGATGAGGACGTAAGCCCAAATAGCTGTCAACTGTATATTTCAAATATATTTATATTTCAACTGTAAATTTTGTAGGATTAAAGTTTGTTGCTATTTTTCCAACGCGTGATTATAGAAAATAAAGGTTTTTTGATTTATCATTTCAATGATTTTGTATATCAACTATTTAAATTCATCAATCGTTGCACAAACAATTGACCCTCATAGTAACGAAGGTCGACAAGATTTGTTCCCTGCTATGAACCGCATCCTGCGTTTGAGGTAATGCGGCGAGTCAGGTTTGAATGGGTTATGTAAGTTAGCTTCTTGTGGCTAAACGCCAGAAGTTAAAACATTCCACGCTAACCTAAACGAGTGGATCAATGTTTAGGGCACTGGAAAGTTTGATCTGTCGGTATGGTTGTTGTGGATTGTTTCAAATACGAAGATACGACAACAAATGATCGAAACTGAATTTAGTTGAAGAAACAGACATATTTTATAATATTTATAGATCATATCGGGATTTATTTGGTAAAATTCCAATCTAATAAGTTAACAATATGTATAATATTTTATAGATCTTGCAACAAAACTTATACGATTAATCAACTGTTGAGACGGTGCAAGGTGTTGGTAGTTTGCACTTGAAAATATAAGAGATAATGATATAAAAAAAAATGAGTTTGAGATATAATTGTGATACTGAAATATACCAAGATTAATTATGATAATCCACAAAAGTATGCGTAGCACGGCACCAATATTTTAAATTATGTTTTTTTTTTTTTATATTCGGTGTTGAAATAAATCGATTGACCAATAATTGATAAACGTATTTAATAACAATCGGAGAAATGCTGCGATAGATTATTTGAAATGATTCATATCGACATAATGAGGTAATTGAAATGAATACATATTGTATTGTATCAGTCACTATTGAAACAAATATTGCAAAGAACTTAATCCTTTTAATCCCATGCATTTTTTGCTCAAATAACAATATCTTTAATTTATCTTTTATCTAAGCAATTAATAATTTAATTTCAACCATAATTTTTTATGGTGATATTTCTGTGGGGTAGAAAATAATAAGTTATCTTCATATATCGATTACAAGATTAAAAAAAACTGACACAATGTGAAAGTAAAATATGATTATTGTAGGTACAAAAAAAGCTGTAATGTAAAAATTTTAATACCTCTAAAAAGTAGGTAAATATTTTAATCGTAAATTTTCGAGAATTTATTAAAAAAATATATAGGGTTCTTAAGAGTATGGGATTTTCTTATCATAATTCATTATCTCGTAAATATAAATTTACATAAAAAATTATATTTTTTAATATCATGAAAATTTTTGAAATATACTTTTCCTGTTCGACACTGAATATAAATTCTATAATACAAGATATTGAAAAAAATGTGGCAAATGTTGATAAACTGATCCAAAAGAAACATCCTACCTCTCTCTACCTGCTATTATTTTAGGCCGATCGACTTCGATCTGTTTCATAGAGCTTTAATCGGCAGAATGGACCACTTGTAACAAGTCAACGAATCACCCCGAATGATGAATATGCAGTAAATGCATTCTTTTTCAACATGACAAATCGCAAAGTTTTCTTTTGCCTAAAAACTTAACCATTTTTTTAATCTTTTGAACCAACATTAGAATTGTTTAGTAAATTTTGGGGTCGATAATCGGCCCTGTGGGATTCTTGGCATCCACTAGTTGTGACCATGATTATCAACCCCATTTCATGGGATTAAGAGGGTTAATTTATAAAAAAAAACGCGCTATGGGACATAAAAAGACAAAAACGCGTTGCTTAAAATATCTTGTAATTATTTGGAATGATTGTAACATTTTTATCATAGAAAATTAAAATTTTGTTAACGTCAAACTCTTTTTAGCACGCGTTTGATATGCATTGAAAAATCACGGTGAATTGTGGAATTATATAACGAATGATTATAATTACGTGTTACGTAGAAAATATAAGTATATTCGAAGATAATACTATACGTACGATGAAAAAATATCAAAGACAAAAACTCGAAAACAAATTTGCTGAAAATATTGATCAATACGTTTTTTAGCGAAGGAAAAGGTTAATGATAACATGCATGCTATCGTTCTGTCGATTGCATAAATATGGTTATCAAAAACTGATAAGATAAACTATCTATATTGGTCGACAACTTTAAAAAAAACTGGGTAAAAAAACATCAAATAGAATAGAAATATAATATTTGGTTAGAGTGGCAGTGATACCGCGTTGAAATAAACTTACAATTTCCTACTTAAAATTAATAAGTAATTGATGACAAATATTATTACCTCATTACCAAGTTGCTTTAAGAATTGGCGAATTAAATATATAAATAATTTGTTAAAAATATTATTATCCTATTTCTTCGGCGGGTAACTCAAACTGTTCTAGTAGGTATTTCAATTACCCGCGGGTAGAAAGTTTCCGACCGCTGATCACACCTTTGTTTGAACGATGTTTTAGTGAGGTTTTTTCGCACTTTATCACAATTTCAGCGAAAGTTAGTTTAAGTTATTGAACATAGATGGTGTGAGAAATTTCTCATAATTATACAAGAATATGCATGTTAATACCATCTGTGAAATACATATGAAGCAACAAAATTAGCAAACACCCATACCTCGCTTTACGGCCGCTTTTTATACGGCATTTCGCTATAACGGCCCTCTTCAATTATGGCACGATTTCGATTTACTGCCTAAAATGTTTCCCTATAACGTCAAACAAAACTTTTTTTCGATGTCGATATATCTACATGTTGCCAAAAATTATGTATATATATTTTATGTAACATGAAGTTTTTTCTTTATAGATTATTGTTTGGTTTTTGGAGTATGTTATTATTTTATGAACAAATGTGTGTATTTTTGATTTAAATGAAATAAAAAGATAAAATGCATTTTGAATGATAAACCATGTTACATATATAAAAAATTTGGAATCGATCTCATTGAATTTGTAGGAACGTGTCAAGGCCGTATAGCGATGTATGGGTGTACCAATATAATTTGTAAATTCATTACCATATCATTATGATAATTTTATTTAACATTGTTTTAAATAATCATATCACGAATTATAATAAAACTAAGCCGAATTAATGAAATTTTTTACAAAATAGTTTCACCTGCATGAATAATACCTTTTTTTACCTGCCTTGGTGTAAAATTAATATTTTTATATAAAATGAAAACTTAGATTCTTCGGTGTCTGCAAAAACCTCGTAATATACATATTATGTAAATTAAATCCGCATTTAATGCGTATGAACCATTTTGTCGAAAGAGCTTTACTGGGTTTAAAGAAACGTGTCGGGTTGAGAAAACTTGTAAAATAGTTATCGTTACAAAAAATGTAGTGTACCTAAAAATATTCACATGCATGATATTAGAGGTAGCACACTGCGGCAGCAATTCGATAATTTTTACAAGTGTAAAATTACCTGAATTGTGATATCACGTCATAGTGAACATATTGTAAATTTTGTAGAACTAAAATACATTGCTATTTTTTCACCGTGTTATCTTCTACTCTGTCAATTTGATTAAGCCATAAAAAAAAATTATTATCGAGTATTATTACCTTATTGCAAAGGATTGTTTTAATTTTTATTGTCCGTTGATAATGCTCGCGACGAGCGAAACTGGCCCTTATCTGAATAATATGAAATTGTGAATATAGTACTTAATATATTTTTGTAGTGCTTTATAAATGTGTTTTTGTTATTTCAATATAATATTTGGTGAAAGTAATCAACAGTTAACAGTCAACACGTGAAGTTTTTATATAACTATATTCTTAACGAACAAAATAAGATATGTCTATCACCATTGCTTAACCCTCTGCAGGGTGCTTCTTTGTTTCTGTAACAGACCATTCTCGTGCCATATGTAAACTTATTGATATAGTCGCCTTTTTAGTTTCATTTACAATTTTTAGTTTTATTGTGAGCAAGAAACAAGCTATGTCGTTAAAACAGGAGAGAAGATGTCTTGTGTACCTTATCTACACAGCTATATATATATATATATATAGATAAGCAAATATTAGTTTAAGCATAATTCTGACGATGGCATGAGCCGAAATAGCTATCAACTATATTTTTAAAAAATAATTTTGTAGAACATTGCAATTTTTTTCACCGTGTTGTTAATGTACTTTTGATCTACAAAATTTATAAGTAATACTATTATACTATTATAACTATGTACTAGTTAAGAGGCCATTGGACTGGGCTTAAGCCGAAATAGCTGTCTACCAAAGAGTTTCGATCCAAATATTTCAATAAATGTCTAAAGATTAAAATCTTAATAATTAGTAAATTTCTCACCCTCGTTTACTTTATCTATTCTTGCGACGAAATAAAATTCTTATTTTTTTATGTTCCAAAATAAAACCGACAAGTTAGAGATAAGTTTATTCTGATTAGCTTATCAAACTCTGAAAATTAATATCTAATTTTAGAATTAATACCTTAATTGTTATTGATCTTTTTGATAATCATTGTGGCAGCCCCAAGTTGTTTTAACATCATATAAATTTTTTATGTTTTGTATGGGAATTAAAACGAAGAATATCACCTGTTATGTTTTGTTGGGCAGTAAATTTTATGCAGGTCTTGGCAACAGATGGTAAGGCCATTACAACATCCCTTTTTTATACTCATGCTATGGATTTATCTTTTTTTCCCGAAGGTGAGCTATCATAAATAATCACTAATTATACACATAATAAAAAAGACATCTCAGGTATCTTCTCATCTTAGGGTATTTAACTGTTTTCCTTTCTTTTTTGTTTATTAATATATTTATAGCTACACGGTACAAAACTTACAAATTATAAGAATTACAGATAGATCTATAATTGAAATAAAATTAAGCAAAACTTTATATTAGATTTTGAAACATATATCATCACTTAGAATCACTTATACTGGTATACTGACTTCAGTATAAAATTTGAAAAATTAATATGTAATTACGTAGTAATCAATAGTTATATCAGTAAAAATAAATAAGCCCAAATAGTAACATCAATATGCCACTAAATGAAATCGTTGAAATTCATCTATTGTGCGCAATTACGTGACTTCCTTATTTTAGTAGGAGTGATGAATCAATAGTCGTTTGGTCACCTTTAAAGATCTTTAAAGCGATTTCGAAAAGTTAAGGTTTTAAAATAAGTGAGAATATATATATATATGTGATATCCTTTAAATTTAGCTTTATTGTAGTTTAATCATGCTGATAAAAGTGGCGGAAGAAAAAAAGTCTAACGACAAATATATGAAAAAAGTTTTAATTGTAGAATTCTAATCAGTACTTGCAAATTCAATAAATAATAAGCTACTGGTATGCAAATTCGGAACATATTAACAGTTTCTCATTTAATTATCGATTTGATTATTGTTCTAAAAGATATGTCGCGACATCACTCAGTTCCTTTGGCTTTGCCTACAATAACCTTCTTTGCCTTTCCTGTTATCCTATGTTGGGGTTTTAATGGTTTGTTGAAAGTTATATTGATCGTTTTGCCAAGTCTTTAGTTTTAATTAATGGGATCGTACCTGTTAATGTCCCTTGTTAATAACCTTCGAAATAACGACTATTCTAAAATACTTGTTTATAATAGTGCAATACCTGTAACAAAAAAAAACTATATTACGTACACACTAGTAAGAGCAATCGAAGCAATTGATTGCATATTTTGAGAATTTGTATTAGTAGTCAGTTTTAATGATTCGATAATGTATTTAAAAAACTCTCCACAACTAATAAACGATCAATTAAACAAAAATGGATTGAAAAGTATGAAGGACAATGCTATAAAAAAATCCACGTATATATTATATTTGTGTGTATCATACCAAAGATTTTTTTTCAGACAAATAAAATTATTACACAAATTGAATGTTTCTGAAAGGAGGCATAAGTGCAATCAGCAATTGCTTTCAATTTTACATGTCCATTTGAAAGGTCAATGTGTTCGAGAACTTCTGCATAAAACGGCCATTATTTAACCACTTCTATCCTAAACGGAGAGACACCAATTCCAAGCGGACATCGGTGCCCCAAGAAATTAAAAAAAATACTCGGTACTTTAAGGTATGTGTGTGTGTTTTTTTTTTATCAAACGCACCACAAGCGCCGGGCACAGGGCTGTCACATGTTACACGTTATTATTTAAATTCATTGAGTATTTAAATGATAATATGGAAGATTGGATAAGCTTAGATTACAAGCAAGTTTCACCTAGGAGATTTAAGAAATTTCTGAAGAGATTTGTTTTAATTGTGTATAGAATCGGATAATTAAAATGAAAAATATTTTTAAGAAATATTAAAATTTTAAATTAAAAATATGAAAAAAAATACTGCCGTTAATTTGATATAGATATAAAAATTTATTGAACTCGATAATTAATCCCTGATAATTTTTGGGGCTTTCAAAGACACGCGGTAACTGGAAGATATTAATCACATATTTGCTTGGAAGTCAAATGAAACTAAAAAACACATTTCAAATAACCCGTACACTATGGTAGTGTAAAATTTTAAAATTGACTTGAAAATAAGGAATGAAATGCAAATCACTTTATAAAAGAATCGCATAATATAAATTTAAGCTCAGAGCCTACGTGTTTACATCTTTGTAATAAAGGTCGTAAGACGACGGCTTTGGATCAGCTGGAAATCAATAGATATCAATTTTCAGACGAAATTTTAAATGTACAAACAAATATAAATCAGTCGCTGCTCCTCAGACCATTGCGAGGGGCTATTGCCTTCCCGTAATAAATCATAATAAACCATCTCCGTCCAATATTAAGGCTAATTGAAATTGCCACCTGTTTAGTTTCATAAAAATTTTCAAAAAAAAAATAATATTGTTTTATTCCTAGCAGGAAAAAGGTAGGTCGTTAAAACAGAAGAGACGATATATTGTGTACCTTGTCTCAAACATAGTTCTGACGATGGTATGAGCCGAAATAGCTGTCAACTATATCTTATAAAATTTTTGTAGAACTAAAATAAATTATCGAGGCAATTTTTATTCGAAGAGAACAGATTAGATAGTATATCTATATTATATAGCCAGAAGCTTCCGAAGGTTTCAACGAAATCCAACAAGTTGACGCGTTGGGTGTGGGTAACCCCTTCACTCAAGGGAATAAACAATAAATGGCAACGGGACCAAACTTTCACGAATTAAGTGACGCAATACGCAACTATTTACAGAAACGGATATCAACTCCCATTGGTTGCCTGGGGGCTTTTCAGATACCATCGGGTTTTTGCAACAAAATAATAAATAAAGTATACATAAAATATATATAATGATAAGAATTCTTGGTAGAATTATTTAGGTACGTTATATTTTTGCATTTATATTACAGACTTCCAGATTTAAAAAAAACAAATATAAAAAAAATCAAGTGTTTCAAATGAACAGTTATAATTGTGTGGGAAAAAAAATTTGCTGTTTGTCGATTGAAATAAGTCACAATATTGGTACAACGTTATTTAGCGCCAGGTAGGAAAACGCGAAACGCTATCCATCCATAATACGATACGGCACAGAACTCATGTGAATCATAGGTGTAGAGCAGTGTCTCTCGCGTGGAATTTCACTGTGGCCGCATCAGAAACATCAGTGATCCTATGGAAATGTCTCGTGGCAGCACCAAATGTGATTAAAAAAAGATTCGATATTTATTTTTTATACAGTACATTACACTGAATGATCTGTCACAATATACAGTTGTAGGTAAAATCGAAAAAAAAATAAAGCATTCTTGTTATTTCTTTATATTGACTTGATTCATGATCAACGTATAACTCGACCATAGTTTTTGAACAGTTTTATAATAAAACGATCCTTTACTTTAACTCGACCATATCTATATGCTGGTTAAGTCAGGTTTATTCAATTTTAAAATAATAATAATTTTAAAAAATCATTTGCAAAAACACATTTTTTTTAAATCAATATTTGCTATAAAACTGTTAGTGGCCGCAGAAAAATCTCTGGTGGCCGCACATGAGAACCACTAGTGTAGCGAGCAAGCGCAGATATATTTGTGGATGGAATATATATACAATAATTTCTAAGGGGATTTTTAGATCTTAGAACGAAATGTTTTTTTTAACATAAGTCAAATTTTCGAGTAGCTTTTGCACCCGAAGTTTACATTAAAAGAAAGATTAATTAAGTATCGATTATTAAAACTTGCGTCTTGTAGAATTTTCCTACACTTTTTACAACGTTTTCTTTTTTATCTTGAAACTATTCTAGTAAGTTCACAAATGTTTGACGAGGTCCAACAATAGCTGTTTAATGTTTAACTGTCTGGCGCTAAACAACGAAGTACTCTAATGTTGGCCTTTTTCTTAACGATAAGTAGAAATGTAGATGAAAACGAGATATAGCAGAGAGCATTAGACTCCTTTTTGTCTATCAATAACATTGTGAAAAGCAATTTAAAAATCGATTGCATGGACACAAAGGCTGGTGGTACGAAAATGGTAGGTATGTATTCAAATTAATCAAGAATATTTGTATGTAAGAAAAAAACTTAATCGTCATTTATCGAATTGCGTGGGCGTAGATTTTAGACAAGAGTCACGCTGTATTCTTTGCCCTTTTTTGTTCGACCCAATGATGCGAGGCTATAACACAGCACCTGCTCCTGCTACGTTTTGTTTTTAAGACCATTTGCTCACACCTGACAACACCGCCGAACGAATATCCATACAGCGCACCGGCGCGACGTTGCCGCAAAATTAAAAGCTCAGAAGTGATTTTTAATTATCGAACGAAATTGTTTTTCTTTGTTGCCCTGGACTGCCGCTAGCGGCGCTAGCTAGCTTTGGCGGGAAAACGCCAGCCATCTTGCACATTTTGTTCTCTCATCTTTTGTTTTGTGCTTTTTTAAAACCGGGAACGCTTTGTTATTATTATTACGCTTCGACGTTTTTTAAGGCACGGAGCGCTTTCATTATTATATTTTTCAGGTTTTGAACGGGATTTTAAAGCGATGGCCGATAGCAACACGGATACATAATTTAAGCATATATTTCATAACGTCGCCTTTTAAGGTACCTACTAGACTTCATCAACTTAGGATAGCGTATCTAACGTAACAGATTTTTTTTTCAATTAAGAAAAAATGTAGAATTTATGTAAATACAATTTATTATATCGACTGAAAGTGCTTGATGGAATTTCAATATCAAATTTAAATTGTTACAACTTGGTACGATTCCACATGTTTTGTCACTAAATAATGATAGAATGCCTGAAGATGCCAAAAGGCGAACCCCGGGTCGCTAGTGACAAAACATGTGGAATCGTACAAAGTTGTAACAATTCAATTTTTTTGTTATTTAAATACGTTAAAAATAGTAACAGTATGTATAATAGTATGTAGAAGTATTTATTATATGAACGCAAAAAATATAATTTTTCAAACCATTAGTTTTTATCCAAGATAAATTAATATGACTAAATTATATGTAAACATTTTATTATTTACAACGACGATTTGTGAACTTTCCAATTTTAGCCTGTGAATTTATGAGTAATTTTTTTTTATGTTGGATAGGTTAACAGTCAAAAATTATGCACAACGCCGAACGTCGTTACCGTATTCGGACACATGCATAAAAGACGAGAATGTAAGCTAATGGTTTAGAGAATTTCAGAATTCTAAGCTTTCACAAGAAAAAGAAGAGTAAAATGCTATGAGTACATCTGTGAGCTTTAAAAGAGTGAAATAATGACATTTTGTTGAAATGTTTGGTGGGGTAGTTTTCTGATATATATTGAAGGAATAAACAGGTATATCAAATTTGAAAAAAACCATGAGCCGAGTTTCCGACTTCTTCTAATTAAAATATTTATATAATAAGTCACAATTAAGAAAAATATGAAAAAAAAATACTTGAAAACTGATTCGAAGGTGCATCGAAGTTTAGATTCTATACAATCAGCGGTCTTACCTAAAACAAAAAAAAACAAAAAAAATGTTGAAAAGTAATCATAAATTATGTTTATCTAACACGACGTTATCAATAATAGTATAAAATAAAACATGTTACATATATCGTTGATTCACTAAATAAGATAAGTAAAAATTAAAAATATGCAGCGAATTTTTTTCCTTTAGGTGATAAGTCATTCTTGCTTATCAATGAGTAGTAATTTATTCTAATATATGAAACTAGCATATATACACTTAATACAGAAATTTAATCAGATATTCAATTATATATAAACATGCTTCTTAAAGAATCGCAAGAAAACATTAAACTAAAAAAACACTGAACGTCGAATCTTTCTGGTTACATAAAAACTGTAAACTTTACACTTCATTTCCCAACAAAAGAGTTTTTATTTCTGAAAATTTTGTCACCAAAATTAGGTCATCACTAAAAGATGTATCGTTGAAGGTTGTGTATTTTCTAAAAACATACTTCTATAGAGAAACACTGAATTAATTGTTGTTATTATAATAAATAGACGTACACCAATAATGTATATATTATTCCACGGTGAAAAAATAGCAATGTATTTTAGTTCTACAAAATTTTGTAGAACTAAAATACATTGCTATTTTTTCATCGTGTTATAATGGAGTTCTACCAAGTGAATGCCAATTCAATCAATATATATATTATTCGCCTATTGAGTTCTTGTGGGATAAACTAATTCGGGAATATAATTTTATTTCTGGAAAATTCAAAAAAAAAGACCGAGTCGTCAAAAACGAACAACTTCGATTACTTTTTTGATTAGACGATTTTGAAGAATTTTCAATGAACAATTTGCCGGATTCCTTGGTTGATGTTTAATTTAATGCATATTTATAGGAAACGTAGGAAAAACCTGAAAAAAAATATTACTAAACAAAGTCGTGTTTTTTTAATGACTTCACAGCCCTGCAAAAAATTTGCAGTTAATACGTGTGCATTTAAAAAAGTTTCGAAGTAATTTCCCGAACACGTACACTATGGGTAAATTCACTTCGTAATCAATTATTCAAGCCATATTATTACGACTGTTCGTTGTGAAAGCAATATTTTGTAGCAAAAATCCTTTATATTCTAAAAATAAATACGAGGATAAAATAATATTCGCGAAATTCATCAACAAAAAATTGTGTCACTGGTGGAGAAACGTAAAAAGAATGAAAATCATGTGAAAAACTACCATCCCCTTTTACGCCCAATAAAAATTGGACCGTCAACTTTGTCTAATGGAGCTTGAAATAAAAATTGAATCGGATTATTCAAGGCGGCCACATACTGAAGTAGATACAGCGCGTGTGCATGAAAATATTATTGTTTTTACTGCCTTACAGAAGAAACCACTTTGCGAGAGGAAAAAGTAATTTTAACGGCATTATCACGTAGCCGGCTTCAAGCCAAAAGAACGTATATGCGAAAGTGATCCAAGTTAAGTGCTAACATAGCATTTATTATGCAAATTTTTCAAACATTCTTTATTCGTTTTCCTCATTGTTACTATTGTGACTGATAACCAGGGCTATGGAATCGGTAAAAAAAACACGATTCCGACATTAAATTAAAATCCTATTAAGAAAGTTAGGTTTTCTCCTACCTTTCCTATTTATGTACATTTAATAACTTTGTTTTGTCACTAACGACCCGGGTTTCGCCTTTTGGCATCTTCATGCATTCTATCGCACCGCTTGCCTTGGGGGTAAGTGTTTTCCTGTAATTTTTTAAAATTTGGTTTGTAGACGATGCTAACTGTTTATTGTACGTCAATTCAGTTGCATCCGTGTGATAGAATGCTTGAAGATGTCGAAAGGCTAAACCCGGGTCGTTAGTGACATAACATATGGAATCGTACAAAGTTGGAAAAATTCAAATTTGATATTGAAATTCCATCAAGCACCTTCAGTCGATATCATAAGTTTAAACAACTAATCCGGAATTATACCATTATACCACTTATACCATTTTTCTCAAAAATTACACACAAATTTTATTTATATTTACACAATTACAGTGTTACAAAGTGTTACAATGATCATAACAATAATCATTGTGTTTTTTTTGTAAATTAAATTAAAACTAAAAACTTTTATTTTATTAATACTTCCATTTATGTTGAGTCGCTCGTTTTTTAAGACTCCGACATCACCAAAAACACTACTCCAACTCCACAACCCTGCTGATAACAGACGTTTTGTAGAAACACCAAATCAGTCTTTTTTTTTTGTTCTACAATCGGCTAGCAAAGCATTGCAAATCCGCGAGAGAAGCCACAACATTCAACTTCTATGTCAGATTATTTTGCATTTGGTATTCTCTTACAGCTGGGAAACCCGCGACTTGAATCAAAATATAAATAAAACAACTACATTCTTATTGCCAGAAAATTCATTGGGTTTTATACTCATATCGACATCCTATCAAATAAATACACAATATAACAACAAAACATAGATGAGTATTTCGATGCGCAATTTGCAATGACTATCCAATATACAAGTTGACTATTCCACCTCCACCGAATACGAATGTGTACGAATCCGCTGTTATACAGCCACCTTCCAATACACAATACTGACAAAAGAAACGATTTTACTCGATTATTTTCTTGACCCGATGCAGAGCTGCACGTACGGATCATTAAACCATGCACTATTGTGCTTAGGAGAAGAATATAAAAAAAATAGAAAATTCGACTTTGTCAGCCACTGTACTGTTAATATATATCCTGTATAACCGTGAATTGACAAATACGAATAGTTAATAATCTATTGACAACACTCGCGATGAGCAAAACCGGTACTGTATAATTTTGTTCGATGTTTCGTGTATATAAATATAACACGGTGAAAAAATAGCAATGTATTTTAGTTCTACAAAATTATTTTTAACAAATATAGTTGATAGCTATTTCGGCTCACGCCATCGTCAGAACTATGCTTAAACTAACATTTGCTTATCTATATATAGCTGTGCAGAAAAGGTACACAACATCTCCTCTCTCCTTTTCCAATGGCCTAGCTTGTTATTTAAACACAATAACACTAAATTTTCAAAATTCCAAATGAAACAATAGGTGTCTATGACAATAAGATTATGTGTGTGGGACGGAAGTGGTCCTTCAGGAAGTGAATGCCAATTCAATCAATATATAAATATAATCGAATTGATAATAAAAGTATCATATTTAAATCACATCAACATTTTATCATAACAACAAAAAATTACTCTTCAAAATTAAGAAGCAAATGGATGAAAACAATCTCGTCTTTCTACTTTCAATAATCAAATAAAAGTTACACACGAAACTGCAGATATAATGAATAATATATTATAAGGAATGAACAATATTAACACTTCGCGTCATTTTTGAGACAAACGTTACGATCCGGGAACGCACAATATGGCGTCTTCGGATACGCGCAGCTATACTACCAAAAATTAATATGAATTTTAATTCTTACTTTTAAAATTTATCGATAGATGGATGAAGAGTATACACGAGGTCTAAAATCAAAATAGGAAAAAATTATTACAGTTTAATTATTTAGCGAAAATGTACGGACCGTAAGTGTAAATATAAAAAAATATATTTATTATGTTATACTCACTCTTCAAAAAGATTAATCAATTAAATAATTATACAAACCGTTGATACCCATTTACTCTAATTCAAAAACACCAAACAATCCTTATACCCAAACAAAGATTTGCAAATCCTCGAGTCAAGTTTTACACCTTTCGTTTATTCGTGTATTCGTTTTAGATTATTCGTAATTTTACCTTGTGCATCTTCGCTTAACGTACTTGGCTGAGCGAATATGAGGAAAGCGAGACTTGCTCACCTTGTTTTACTATTTATGTAAATATGCTCGAGAAAAACAAAGACGTTTTACGGTAATTTGACTTGTTTGATTCCCTTGCGGAAACAAAATCTCTAGCTTCAGAAATAACGAGAAATTCTTTTAGATACGCAAAATGATATCGAAGAAGATTACCTTCAGCTGCTTGTATTAATATTTACATCGAATTATTCGACGGAATATGGGATTTATAAGGGAGATGGTGGTAGTAGAAATCATACGACCGAAAATGTCGTAATGATTTTGAGATCGACAAAGAATGAACGATCTTATAAAATAAATAGCCAAAAGTGATGTTCCATCGGTAGCATGCTTTCTTTCTACAATATAGTATTGATTCAATAACATTACTGGACATTTTCATATAAATATAATATATGTCATTATAAGATGCTAAAAATTACACAATTTTTTTTTGACAATTGCGATTCGCTCAAACATTTTAGTATAAGCAAAAATATATTATTACCGTCGTAGTTTATTTTCATTTGAAAAAATTATGCATATTTTTACCAACCGCTTAGTCAATTACTGTTATAAAAACGAAATTAAATTGGATACGTAAGTTCTGTTGCATCCGTGTGATAGAATGCATGAAGGTGCCGAAAGGCGAAACTCGGGTCGTCAGTGAGAAAACATGTGGAATCGTACAAAGTTTAAACAATTCAAATTTCAATACGTTTGATTGAAATCATCAAAATTATAAGGTTATACATGTCAACGAAAATTTAGTTTACAAGATTTTCATTATTTCACCTCGTGTAAAATGTCACAGTTATCGTACGTATCAAATGTAAATTCAGGCAAACTGTCGACGTTTGTATATTAGTTTTTGCTTTAAGTCGCTTCAAATTTATTTAATTCTCAAAATATATTACTTATGTTTGTTTTCATTAATTAACTGTTACTGCTTGGTGATTTTTCTTCCGAAACAATAACACCGGATCTGGTCCTGATCTTAATAACAATGTGTTTATTATATAAATACACATTTTTTAGTACTTATTTCCACAATATATTTTTTGATCAGGACCGGTTTCGCTCATCGCGAGCATTATCAACTGATAGAATACAATTTACAAACAAGTCTATTTATACAAAACAAAACAAAAAATAATTTGAGTTAAAGGTAGCAGGTGTACAAAACCATGGGTTCAAGAACTAGGAAACAATTTACATAAAATCATACAATATTGATACAAATAAAGTAAATTAGTATAAAAATTAAATGTTCACAATCACTTATTAAAAATTACAATTACAATTATGGTAAATCAATAATCCATTAGGAGCTCTGAACAATCAATAAGGAAGTAAGGGGTGGGAAATTTTATTGACGAAAATAGCCCACACTTACTACTTAATGGAACAAAATAAATTAATATATCAGAAATTTAATGATAGTCAATTAAAGATGAATCGATGAGATGGGAAGATATGGTCAGTCAGGGGCGTTCCAATATTTTCTGTAAAAAAATAAAGTAAAGGAGGCAATATCATTTTTCAAAAAAAAAAAAAATATTTATATGAAATATATATTTATTAATCTAATTTAATGAGTATAACAATGGTGACGACGCAAAAGTACATTTATAAGGTTAGAATTAGGCAAAAATTTATACCGATTAATTTCAAGGATTTCTTGTTTATCTAATTTCAGTGATTTGTTATTGAAATGCAGGATTTTGTAGTTTATAGTAAAATCACATGAATGTTTATTTTGAAACAAATGGTTTCCAAAAGTAGAAATCTCATCGCCTTTTTGGCACAAGCTAAATGTTCCTTAAATCTAGTATGAAAGGATCTTCCTGTTTGACCAATATACCTAGCCTCACAGGAATCACATTTTAGAAGATAAATACCACTTTGGCTTAAAATATTAATTTTGTCTTTCGTGTTAACTAACATTCGACTAAGATTATGATTGTTATAAAAAGTTACATTAAAAAGTTTTTTGTCTAACTTCTTGGATATGTTTTCAGAAACTCGGCCTAAATAACTTAGTTTTACCCAACGTTTTTCAACGGAGGGAACATCAATCATCAAGCTCGAGGTTACATTTAATAAAGCTAATTTTTTAGTTTTTTTAAAGACAAGTCGATCAATCAACTTTGCATCGTATCCATTGTTAAGTGCGATCTGTTTAATGGTGTTTAATTCTAAATTGAAATTTGATTCTGTCATAGGAATTGTCAACAAGCGATGAATAAAAGAATGAAAAGTTGACAACTTATGTGAAATGTGGTGTCTAGACGAGCTACTTATGATATTGTCACTAAAAGTCTCTTTTCTGTAAATACTGAAACTATGACGATTATTAATTAGTTCAACGGTTAAATCTAAAAAGTTTATTTTATGCATACCCAATTCCATTGTGAATTGAATTGAACTATGAATCTTATTCATATTATTCAAGAAAGTATGCAGTTGCCTTTCGGTACCTCCCCAAAGTACTAAAATATCATCTACATATCTATACCAATAGATGATATTTTTAAAAAGATCTAATTTTGAAATTTTTGATTCAATCAAATTCATGAAAAAATCAGCTAAAATTGGTGACAATGGACTACCCATTGCCAAACCATCCAACTGTTTATAAAATTTATCTTTAAATTTAAAATAATTTTGATCTATGCAACAGTTAATGATTGATTTTACATCTGTAGCCAACCGGGGATTAAGATTTTTCATATCTATGAAATCAACAATCGCTGACTTTAGGTCAGATATAGGCACACTAGTAAATAGGCTCACTACATCAAATGAAACTAGCTTCGCGTTCAAAGGTACTGATAAATCTTTAATTTTTTCTACTAATTGAATTGAGTTTTTAACCCGAATTTGGGGGTGAATCCCAACTTATGTTTGAACAAGGAATTAGCAATCCCTGCTAATTTATACGACGGTGCAGCATTAAAGGAAACTACTGGCCTTAAGGGCATACTTTGTTTATGAATTTTTGGTAACCCATACAGTCTAGGGCACTGTGGGTTCATTTGTTTGTGCCTTTTTTTTAAAAGGCTCTGTAGGAAAACACGTATTTGCTTCATCGATAACTGTTTTTACGGATTCAGAACTAGATGCAGTTGGATCACGTTTTAATTGAATAAACGCTGGACCCGACAAGACATCCTCCATTTTTTCATCGTAAACACCTCTATCCATGATAACAGTAGTGTTACCTTTATCAGCTTTTGAAATTATTAAGTTATTAGAATTTAATTTTGTTTTGATAGACTTTACGATACGCGTTTCAAATTTACTAGTATTTACAATATTTCGAGATTCCTTTTTTAGAATAGTTGAGCATTCATATTTAATGGCCATATTCGATCGTATAGCCAGATCAGCATCGATCGCAAGATTTTCTAAATCTTTTGAAGTTATTTTAACATTAGGGCAATATTTCAAACCTTTATTTAAAAGGCTCATTTCATTAGGATCAAAATTGACTGAAGTTGTATTAACAACCCGTTCCGCAAAAGATATTTTCTTCTCTACTATGGTATTTACAGAATATTCTGACTTTTTAGTTTCAGACAAATGATTTAACTTTTTCTTTTGGTTCAGAAAGGTTTTATGGATAAAATTTTGGACCTCAAATCTAATTTTTTCATCTAAGATGTCAAACTCGACTGAGTGAAGTTTGCTAGTCAACAAAGAATGGATATAAAATAAATATACACTCACCGCATCCCTGACACAGTACCATCTCTTCATTTCAGCTTTTATCCATGTAAGCTGCGCCAATTTTAGAGCTTTTAGAGCAATCGGTGAATTGGACTTCGTTTTGATGTTCACGTAGTTCGGTATAATGTTGAGACGAAGACATTCTCTATTATACCAAATATGTTGAGATGCTAAAGACTGTTTTAATTTGTATTTCTTAAATAAGACAGTAAGTTTAGCCGTACACGCTTCATTAATCACTTTTAAGGTGTTAACTGTCACTTCTTGATGGAAAGGCATTATATTTTAAATAATAAAAACACATTTTTTAGTACTTATTTCCACAATATATTTTTTGATCAGGACCGGTTTCGCTCATCGCGAGCATTATCAACTGATAGAATACAATTTACAAACAAGTCTATTTATACAAAACAAAAATTAATTTGAGTTAAAGGTAGCAGGTGTACAAAACCATGGGTTCAAGAACTAGGAAACAATTTACATAAAATCATACAATATTGATACAAATAAAGTAAATTAGTATAAAAATTAAATGTTCACAATCACTTATTAAGAATTACAATTACAATTATGGTAAATCAATAATCCATTAGGAGCTCTAAACAATCAATAAGGAAGTAAGGAGTGGGAAATTTTTAATGACGAAAATAACCCACAATCACTACTTAATGGAACAAAATAAATTAATACATGAGAAGTCGATTAAAGATGAATCGATGAGATGGGAAGATATGGTCAGTCAGGGGCGTTCCAATATTTTCTGTAAAAAATAAAGTAAAGGGAGGCAATATCATTTTTCAAAAAAAAAAAAAATTATATTTATATGAAATATATATTTATTAATCTAATTTAATGAGTATAACAATGGTGACGACGCAAAAGTAGTTTGTTCATTTATAAGGTTAGAATTAGGCAAAAATTTGTATCGATTAATTTCAAGGATTTCTTGTTTATCTAATTTCAGTGATTTGTTATTGAAATGCAGGATTTTGTAGTTTATAGTAAAATCACATGAATGTTTATTTTGAAACAAATGGTTTCCAAAAGTAGAAATCTCATCGCCTTTTTTGGCACAAGCTAAATGTTCCTTAAATCTAGTATGAAAGGATCTTCCTGTTTGACCAATATACCAGAAAATATTGGAACGCCCCTGACTGACCATATCTTCCCATCTCATCGATTCATCTTTAATCGACTTCTCATGTATTAATTTATTTTGTTCCATTAAGTAGTGATTGTGGGTTATTTTCGTCATTAAAAATTTCCCACTCCTTACTTCCTTATTGATTGTTTAGAGCTCCTAATGGATTATTGATTTACCATAATTGTAATTGTAATTCTTAATAAGTGATTGTGAACATTTAATTTTTATACTAATTTACTTTATTTGTATCAATATTGTATGATTTTATGTAAATTGTTTCCTAGTTCTTGTACCCATGGTTTTGTACACCTGCTACCATTAACTCAAATTAATTTTTTGTTTTGTATAAATAGACTTGTTTGTAAATTGTATTCTATCAGTTGATAATGCTCGCGATGAGCGAAACCGGTCCTGATCAAAAAATATATTGTGGAAATAAGTACTAAAAAATGTGTTTTTATTATTTAAAATATAATGCCTTTCCATCAAGAAGTGACAGTTAACACCTTAAAAGTGATTAATGAAGCGTGTACGGCTAAACTTACTGTCTTATTTAAGAAATACAAATTAAAACAGTCTTTAGCATCTCAACATATTTGGTATAATAGAGAATGTCTTCGTCTCAACATTATACCGAACTACGTGAACATCAAAACGAAGTCCAATTCACCGATTGCTCTAAAAGCTCTAAAATTGGCGCAGCTTACATGGATAAAAGCTGAAATGAAGAGATGGTACTGTGTCAGGGATGCGGTGAGTGTATATTTATTTTATATCCATTCTTTGTTGACTAGCAAACTTCACTCAGTCGAGTTTGACATCTTAGATGAAAAAATTAGATTTGAGGTCCAAAATTTTATCCATAAAACCTTTCTGAACCAAAAGAAAAAGTTAAATCATTTGTCTGAAACTAAAAAGTCAGAATATTCTGTAAATACCATAGTAGAGAAGAAAATATCTTTTGCGGAACGGGTTGTTAATACAACTTCAGTCAATTTTGATCCTAATGAAATGAGCCTTTTAAATAAAGGTTTGAAATATTGCCCTAATGTTAAAATAACTTCAAAAGATTTAGAAAATCTTGCGATCGATGCTGATCTGGCTATACGATCGAATATGGCCATTAAATATGAATGCTCAACTATTCTAAAAAAGGAATCTCGAAATATTGTAAATACTAGTAAATTTGAAACGCGTATCGTAAAGTCTATCAAAACAAAATTAAATTCTAATAACTTAATAATTTCAAAAGCTGATAAAGGTAACACTACTGTTATCATGGATAGAGGTGTTTACGATGAAAAAATGGAGGATGTCTTGTCGGGTCCAGCGTTTATTCAATTAAAACGTGATCCAACTGCATCTAGTTCTGAATCCGTAAAAACAGTTATCGATGAAGCAAATACGTGTTTTCCTACAGAGCCTTATAAAAAAAGGCACAAACAAATGAACCCACAGTGCCCTAGACTGTATGGGTTACCAAAAATTCATAAACAAAGTATGCCCTTAAGGCCAGTAGTTTCCTTTAATGCTGCACCGTCGTATAAATTAGCAGGGATTGCTAATTCCTTGTTCAAACATAAGTTGGGATTCACCCCCAAATTCGGGATTAAAAACTCAATTCAATTAGTAGAAAAAATTAAAGATTTATCAGTACCTTTGAACGCGAAGCTAGTTTCATTTGATGTAGTGAGCCTATTTACTAGTGTGCCTATATCTGACCTAAAGTCAGCGATTGTTGATTTCATAGATATGAAAAATCTTAATCCCCGGTTGGCTACAGATGTAAAATCAATCATTAACTGTTGCATAGATCAAAATTATTTTAAATTTAAAGATAAATTTTATAAACAGTTGGATGGTTTGGCAATGGGTAGTCCATTGTCACCAATTTTAGCTGATTTTTTCATGAATTTGATTGAATCAAAAATTTCAAAATTAGATCTTTTTAAAAATATCATCTATTGGTATAGATATGTAGATGATATTTTAGTACTTTGGGGAGGTACCGAAAGGCAACTGCATACTTTCTTGAATAATATGAATAAGATTCATAGTTCAATTCAATTCACAATGGAATTGGGTATGCATAAAATAAACTTTTTAGATTTAACCGTTGAAATAATTAATAATCGTCATAGTTTCAGTATTTACAGAAAAGAGACTTTTAGTGACAATATCATAAGTAGCTCGTCTAGACACCACATTTCACATAAGTTGTCAACTTTTCATTCCTTTATTCATCGCTTGTTGACAATCCCTATGACAGAATCAAATTTCAATTTAGAATTAAACACCATTAAACAGATCGCACTTAACAATGGATACGATGCAAAGTTGATTGATCGACTTGTCTTTAAAAAAACTAAAAAATTAGCTTTATTAAATGTAACCTCGAGCTTGATGATTGATGTTCCCTCCGTTGAAAAACGTTGGGTAAAACTAAGTTATTTAGGCCGAGTTTCTGAAAACATATCCAAGAAGTTAGACAAAAAACTTTTTAATGTAACTTTTTATAACAATCATAATCTTAGTCGAATGTTAGTTAACACGAAAGACAAAATTAATATTTTTAAGCCAAAGTGGTATTTATCTTCTAAAATGTGATTCCTGTGAGGCTAGGTATATTGGTCAAACAGGAAGATCCTTTCATACTAGATTTAAGGAACATTTAGCTTGTGCCAAAAAGGCGATGAGATTTCTACTTTTGGAAACCATTTGTTTCAAAATAAACATTCATGTGATTTTACTATAAACTACAAAATCCTGCATTTCAATAACAAATCACTGAAATTAGATAAACAAGAAATCCTTGAAATTAATCGATATAAATTTTTGCCTAATTCTAACCTTATAAATGAACAAACTACTTTTGCGTCGTCACCATTGTTATACTCATTAAATTAGATTAATAAATATATATTAAATATATATTTCAAATAAATATTTTTTTTTTTTTTGAAAATGATATTGCCTCCTTTTACTTTTTTAATTTTTTTACAGAAAATATTGGAACGCCCCTGACTGACCATATCTTCCCATCTCATCGATTCATCTTTAATCGACTTCTCATGTATTAATTTATTTTGTTCCATTAAGTAGTGATTGTGGGTTATTTTCGTCATTAAAAATTTCCCACTCCTTACTTCCTTATTGATTGTTTAGAGCTCCTAATGGATTATTGATTTACCATAATTGTAATTTTAATTCTTAATAAGTGATTGTGAACATTTAATTTTTATACTAATTTACTTTATTTGTATCAATATTGTATGATTTTATGTAAATTGTTTCCTAGTTCTTGAACCCATGGTTTTGTACACCTGCTACCTTTAACTCAAATTAATTTTTGTTTTGTATAAATAGACTTGTTTGTAAATTGTATTCTATCAGTTGATAATGCTCGCGATGAGCGAAACCGGTCCTGATCAAAAAATATATTGTGGAAATAAGTACTAAAAAATGTGTTTTTATTATTTAAAATATAATGCCTTTCCATCAAGAAGTGACAGTTAACACCTTAAAAGTGTTTAAAATATTTATTACTATTTTTGTTTGATTCTAAACCCCAAATAATGTCAATTAGTTTAAAAATGAAATGGTCACAATCCCTTCGTTTGAAAATTTTCAATAAGTATATCACGATGACCGAAACTGGTCCTGATCAAAAAATATATTGTGGAAATAAGTACTAAAAATGTGTTTTTATTATTTAAAATATCATGCCTTTCCATCAAGAAGTGACAGTTTACACCTTAAAAGTGATCATTGATATGTATGTGTATGTTTTTAATCTCAGGGTTGCCACGTTTTTCGACAGTTGATGTATAGTTAATATACAAATATATTTTTTTTATGTGTTATCATCTATAATAACCCTTGTTCATTTATTATATCACACTATCGTTCGAATTTTATTATCTGACATTTCCAATAAAAAATCATATCTTATCTAACAACAGTTGATATTTGTTATCTTAACAAATCAATTGCATGGCACAACAATAATACACGAAACGATTTAGTTTTTATATTTGCGCATGCGCAATTCGGTTACAGTAACGTCATTCGTAGATTAAATACGTCAACAAATTTCAAAGAATAGGCTTAAGGTTATCTTCATTATATTTATCCATTAAGTGTCCTACTGTTTTGTATAAAAATTGTTCTATTTTATTTCATATTCAAATATATCCTTTCGATCAGCAAAATTTAATAAAGAAGAAGTATTGCAGAAGCAGCGTGTCAAATCATTTGAAATAAGCGCGAAACCTACAGAGCGTATGCGTACGAAGTCGATCCGTATTGTAAAACAGCGGTAGAACTCTGCGACCGCCTAATTGACAAGTACCCAAGAAATATTTCTATTAATAAAACAGGAACTGGTTTATCATTTGTGATGAGGTAAGTTGTAAATAATTCTCAGATAAATCGTATGATCTCACTGCAAAATTATTTTTAATGTGTATATCGACGTGTATATGAACAATGTATATTATTTAAAAGTAAAATTTATAAATTTATTCTGTCATAATGATTTATTCGTAATCAATTAATACACTTGAACACTTGGACGGAAGAGTTTTACACTGTTAATTAAAATTGTGAGGTAAGGCAGTCGGATACAAAATTAAATTCAGTTCGATCTATATTAGGCTATAACAGTTACAGTGATTGGCCAGTTGTTTTGATATTTTAGCAAAAAGGGTTATAACTAGGGCTTCTGATATCGACTGAAGGCATTTCATGGAATTTATATTAGAGGTCAACAAAATACATTTTTTTCAAAGAACGTCACTTTGTTTTGCATAAATGTTAAATAGTATTAAACATGTGATGAGATTTTTAAATAAATTATCTTAGTAAAATACTTATACACTATTTACGTTTATTCCACAAAAAAAAACAGATTAATTGTCACTTCGAGAAAGGCAGAAAATCAATTTGCCACATTTTAAAATTTATGAGAACAATATGAAAACAGGGTGTCGGAACAGACGAGATTTTTTGTGTACCGTTTATACACAGCTATATAGAGATAGATACGTACGTTTAAACATCGATCTGATGAAGGCATAAGCCGAAATAGTTATTAACTATATATCAAATTTGAATTGTTACAACTTTCTACGGTTTCGTTTTTCGGCATCTTCGGGCATTTCATCACACGGATGCAAAACTGATAATGAACTGACAAACTGTCAGTTCTGTTGAGAACGATAATATTTAAAATATATCGAGAGATCGGCCACTTTCCAGACAGCGGTCAGCCAGTCTTTTTTTGTATAAATTATACAACACATGCTTAATTTTTATGAAGTATTGCATCAAAATGTCTATTCATACAATTTTATCAATGAACATGCTCCTTGACCTCACCGTTGAGATAAATTAAGTGACTGGAGTGATAAAAGGTGGATTCTAAGGTGATACGATGAGTTCTGCTACAAAATACAGGCGCATAATGGGCTAGAGATGGAAGTATTTATTATATAATATATGCTGTGAGGGGTGATTTTTTTCATTTTGTTTAGCACATACACGTTACGAAAATTACAAATTATAAGTTAATTGCTTTTGCAATGACAAACATATTTAAAAATCGATGGGATAAATGACAAGAGAGAAACAACAAGGATACCAAGGACGACAACCAAGCAAGCTTGTGTAGAATCTAGTTACTCCACATGGAATATATCAACATCCGAAGACATACTGTTGAACATTGTTAATGCTCTTACCATTGGCATCTACATTGGCGGACATTTTAGAAGAACAAACACGTTGAATAGCAATGTATAATATTTTAGTTCTACAATTTTTTAAAGATATAGTTGATAGCTATTTCGGCTCACGCCATCGCCAGAACTATGTTTAAACGTACATATGCTTATCTATATATAGCTGTGTAGAAAATGTACACAATACATCTTCTCTTCTGTTTTAGCAACCTAACAATAACCTAATCTAGTTTTTTTCCTGCTAACAATAAAACTATTTTTTTTATTTTTAATGATACTTAACAGGCGGCAATATCAATAAGCTTAAATATTGGACGTAGATAATTTATTACGGAAATGCATTATCCCCTCGCAAAGGTCCGAGGAGCGGTGAAAGACTTATATTTGTCTGTTCGTTTAAAATTTCGTGTGACAATTGATACACTAAAAAAATAACCGGAACATACAATTTGATATTATTACGAATGGCAAAATTCTTATTTTGGCCTCGTATAAATTGAAAGAAATACGTGACAAGGTATATTTCTTTTCGAGTTTTTAAACTATTAAAAGTGGGGGCACATAACGTGGGATAAAGCCGTAGATTGTATGCATGTGCCCTTAAGTAAAGAAGTCTCGAAAATTTATTTTGATTTTTTCTACCATAAGGGTATATTTCAAATTTCTTGGGGCTCAAACAATAGACCTACTCTCAAGCATACTTCATACTAAGACATTGTACTATGAAGAAATGGCAACGATTTACGATTTTAAATATACATTTATTGTGTTTTACTGCTGAATAGCACATCACAGAAGAGTGGCCGACTACTGTATTTGTCACCCTATCTTTTCTGTAATAAATTAATTGAACATCTTAATTATGTGAACCTCACCAATTAACGAGCAGACTTAAAAGATACATATAACAAGGTTTAAGAGTGTTTTGATGTTATGAAATGGGTAATTAATTAATACATCAGATACAATTTTCTTCGTGCATGAAACTATTGTTTCATATTTTCTTAGCGTAATTGTTTCGCTTCGTGGGTTGGTTAATATGTGCGCCCCAATTTGTCTTATATTGTGTTCTAATTAATGGTGAAATCATAAATGTTAAAGATACACACAAATAATATTGTTCTATAAAAATATCAACATGACGTATAAAGTTAGCAAATTTATGGTAAAATACATATATTTCTCGTAGTTTAACTTGTAGTCACAACTTACAACAAATTATTAACAAATATTGTATTAATTGTTGTTATATTCACTGTTGTTATCAGGTGATCTGTCAACTTCAAAGAAAAAGGTATGCCAATTTCTTGATATCTGGACTGTGGAATCGTTAAAAAAACACGACTCTGACCGAAAGTTTATTTTTGTCACATTATACTTTTACATTTCCTTTTTATGTGCATTAAATTTAAGATTTACCAACAATCCGTCAAGTTTTTTATCGAGATATTCTTCAAAATCGTGTAATCGAAAAAGTAGTCGGAGTAACTCGTTTTTCACGATTCCGACTCCGATTTATCTTGTCATTGACATAACAATATTTAATTTTATCGAAGAAATACAGAAATCATTACGCTAGGAATAAACATTTTAAGCATTGATGCCTTGGCTCTATCAGTGTCTAGCCACTGATAATGCTAATAGGATCGCAGGTTTGAATTGAATAATTGCATAAACGTTATTAAAATAATGAATTAGATCGTTTAGATTTATTAAATAATCATATTCTCCGGAAAGAGGAACGCATTAATTCAATGATACTAGAAAGAGGGAAGGAATAGAATTCATTCAACGTCATTCATGCTTTGCTAAACTAGCGAATCATAGAGCTAATTATTTTTGCAAGCGGCTTTATGGTAGGTATATCAAGGCTAATTAATTTTTAATTTAAAATTAATTATAAAAGAACACATCCTGTTAATTCCGTTTGTATATAACGAATGATGATTCGCAAATAGAGTGATGGAAAAAATCATACAGTTGTATTTAATTAATTATTTATAATTAATTAAACTCTTACTGACAAATTGGGTCCATTAACAAAATGAGAATATCATATGAACTCGGAACGTGCATTATAAATATAATATACCAAGTGTAATTCGTTTTCAATTAATTTAAATCACGCTCATACTATTCTAGTGATATATTTATTGCGTTTCTTTTAATTCATGTCCACTCCTAATGTTATATAAACGACATCTAAATGGAGTTATTTTAACACTCAAAAGTCTCAAATGTTGAGACGGTTCATTCTATTGTGTTGATAATTGATACTCAAAAAAAAATGTGATAGCGAGTATACAACATTTTTTTTGTACCGTCCTGTAGATTGCCCATAACATTGTTTTACACCAATTATTTAATAATTTTTAAGAGAATTCGGTATAGGAATATTTTATACACAGCTCAGCAAGAAACGGGTTAACGTAAGTTTTTTACGAGACATTATTATATTAACATAAGGATAAGGGATAGGAAAGGAAGACGTAGAATTTTTGTACATCCCAATTTGCCAATGTGATTTCTTCTAACCGAATCGATAAATTGATTGTAAAAAAACGTACTGATATTCAAGCCCGTGAGAAAGGCAATAACGTTGACCATTGCACTACGGAGATGATAAGGTCGTGACTTTTCTTATCTTAAAAATACATTTTGTCAAAAAGCTCTTCAATGTTTCAATCCCTTCGATTCATTTTCATTGCACATCCGTTTGTTTATCGTAGCACTTCCAATACGTGCTCAGAATACCAAAACACCTTTACCTTGTTCCTTATTGCTGTATGACTGTTAAGGGGCAAACAATAAAAGAATTGTATTGGCGTTTTGAAAATCATTTGCATGCGTATCGCGACAATCAGGGGAAAAAATAACGATTCATGAGTCCTCTTATTGATTATGTTCAACGACTCATAGCTCAAATGAAAAATGATTCCAATCATTGATTCTTCTACTCGAAATAATTGTTAATTGCTCACGAATCTTGACTTGTCGTATGCGAAGATTAATTGTTTAGTGGATGTAAGAAATGTTACCGTTCTAGTACAGAAGTAACACCATTCAAAGAAATTCGCTGTACCGTTAACAAACTTATAGCAAAATAGAAAAGTTCAATTGATTCATAAATATATAACAAAAAAAAAACATAGGGTTTTTAGGTGTATGCTCGAGATCGTCGTGTATGAAAACATAAATTAACGCGGTGAAAAAATAGCAATGTATTTTAGTTCTACATTTTTTTTATAGGATATAGTTGATAGCTGTTTCGGCTCACGCCACCTTCAGAACTATTTATTATCGAACATTTGCTTATCTATATATACATACAATGTTTTAACAATTCAAATTTAATACATTAAAAGTGAAACCAAAACAAGTGTATGCCTCTGAAATATTCATGTATTATTATTTGTTCGTTTATCATAACAATTATTAATGACTTTTCATGAAGGATAAATAACCAATCATTTTATTTGAATTGCGTGTTTTTAGATTATTCTTTTTTTGAAACTGGTTTTAATAATGTATTTCAATTAGACACATTGATCAATATAATAATATGATCTCAACACAAAACAATGTTGCATGTACACGATTTCATAACTTAACTAAATTGATTGACAATTACCTTTTTCGTTTTTGTTCTGGCAACACCTTTCGGATTCAAAACGTGGTCCACCTAATCAATTATTCACGAGGCCGCTCGCCAAGCAGTTAATCTTTTCACGTTTAACAGAACATTATGAAATTATTAAATTTAAGTGGGGTAAAAAATATATGTATCTTGGTCTATCATCAGTGTTGCTAGAAAATAAAAATGTTAATTTCGTTATGGCCCGTTGTCTTCGTCTTCACAATACGTTAGGTGTAAAATTTATTGACTGTCCATTACGAAGGTTTCGTTCATCTTTTACATTTGTGATTATCAATAATAACAAAAACAAAATAAAGTTTTTCTTCTGAGATTTTTGACTCTCGAACAAAAAACTCTAAATAACTTTTGGTAATTTTGTTGAAGTGGGAAACTCAAATATTACAATATTTTTATTGAATAATTTAATTTTCACTCTTGAATTGTTATTTTGTTTCAGTATTTAATTCTTCATTTTTTGATTATAATAATTTCACATATCGACTTAAAGCGCTTGATGAAATTTCAATATCAAAATTGAATTGTTGAAACTTTGGATACGCTTGATATAATGCCTGACGATGCCGAAAAGAGAAACCCCCGTCGTAAGCGACTAAACACGTGAAAATGCACGAAGTTTTTACAATACTAATTTAATGATTGTTTTTAGTTATTGTGGTGTACATACGTCACAGTCAAAATTTCATTTGATTTTTGATTGCATATGATAAGAAAGGGTTTCCTAAACTTTTCTTCCTGTCCAAAACTTCACAAATCATAAAGTTTTAGGGGAACATCTTTTTTATTATGTAGGGTAAATGAAAAAAAATGTTTTGTTTAAATATTTGTAAAACAACAGTTGTAAAACCGTAATAGCTTTGGACATACTAGCACTTAGGTACCCTTCTATAAATTCTCCGATTGATCTTTGTATTTTTGTTTTAAATTATTGTTTAATTGTGTATTTTATTGTGTAATTTATTAACGTTTTTTTACGTTCTACGAAACATGTTTTGGGAAACCCCGCATCATAAGTTTTTTTTCTTAAAATTCGGTTCCAAGATCTTTAATGTATTTGTTAGTCGGCATGAAATTCTCTATTGACGCTAATTCCAAGAAGGACTCGATCCGAAACAATTTTTTACTGTATCATGTGACCTCAGATTTGTTTTAAAATAACAAAATTCTATTGATTATACTAAACAAGCAATAAAATTAATGTGACTCATATATCACTGATAAGTATATGTAATGCAATTCTGAAGAAATGACAATAGATTAAAAAATGTGAGAATGACATTCGATTACTCAAAACATCAACGTATATATATGGCCATACTTCGCAATGGGTTAATAAGCTGTAATCCAATGGATAAATCGATAAGTCGATTGAAAAATCGGCGCTGTTATATACTGTGATTCGACCCCCTGAAATCAGTCATGGAAACCAGCGACATTGACCACTGCACCACAGACTGAATTGGCATTCACTTGGTAGAACTCCATCATATCACGGTGAATAAATTGCAATGCATTTTAGTCCTAATTTTTTTTTATAAGATATAATTGATTGCTATTTCAGCTCAGAACTATGCTTAAACGAGCATTTGATTATCTATATATAGCTGTGTAGAAAAGGCACACAACACATCCTCTATCCTGTTCCAACGGCCTAGCTTGTTACTTTAACACAATGAAACAAAATTTTCAAAATTCTAATAATAAACTACATTTCAATAGGATGTGCTACTAGCAGGAAATAAGTTAGTTCCTTAAAACAAGAGAGAAGATGTATTGTGTACTTTTTCTACACAGCTATATATAGATAAGCATAGTTCTAACGATGTCGTGAGCCGAAATACTATCAACTATATCTTATAAAAAAATTGTAGTACTAAAATACATTGCTATTTTTTCACCGTGTAAACTGAATTGTGTCTTCGTATAATTTACTGAATAAATTGAGTCAGTCAACAGTTGTTGAGGATAACTTTATTATAATTCAGTATTAATAATCCTTATCGTGGACATTCTTGGTAATGGCCCACTTTTGAAAGATAACATGAATATTTAGATTCCAATACCCGTTATGGCAATAACCGTTAATAATAGTAATTGAAATTATGTTTTTAAAAAAAAAACTCGTTCGGCAACATGGCCGTCGTCTATCGATATTCTCATCTTAACTCTACATCGACTGTCCATTGTCAGTAAACTCGCAACCAGGGCTGCAGAGTCGGGAGTCGGAGTCGTGAAATACGGGTGACTCCACAAGACGATTTTCAAAACTATCTTAATGAACAAGAAGAAATAAATCGCCCCCGCTTGAATCCCAATATATTAAAATTTGACAATTTACCGGATAGCTTTATTGATGTGCTTTCTAATGCACATGGATAGGATACATAGGCAAAAAATCCTGACAATATTAAACTTTTTTTTAGTTGGAATCGTGTTTTTACGATTTCAAAGCCCTGCTCGCAATAATATCGTTTCGGTTATGTACTCAAGTTTAATGCTTTTTTTGTCAGTTTTTCTTATTTTACTACATCAGTGCTTCCCAAAATATGTCATGTCATGGCCCCCTAAACCTGAAAATAATAATCCACGTCCCCATGAAGAAAAAACAAATACAAACAAATATCTTACCGCTAGTTTAAGAAATATCGTACTCAAATACATATGTAAACATAACAAAATTGTGAATATTTCAATTATTTTATGATATCGATTGAAGGTGCTTGATGGAATTTCAAAATCAAATTTCAATTGTTAAAACTCTGTACGATTCCACATGTTTTGTCACTAACGATTCAGAGTTCTGTTGTATCCGTTTGGTAAAATGCCTGAATAAAGAAACCCGGGGTGTTAGTGACAAAACATGTGGAATCGTAAAAGTTTCAACAATTCAAATTTCATTTATTGTTGCGACTATATGCTATTGTGTTAGACTAGTTATTTGTACACGTTTATAATGCCACCTGTCACGAAGTTGCTATTGCAAAACCTCAAATGTTCAGCTAATGAGTGAAACGTACAAATTTATTTACTGTTTACATACATTCTTGACAAAGTTAACTGCCCCTTGTAGAAAAGCATTATATTTTAATACCATTAATAATATACAATGCTTATTACTATTTTCAAAATTTTATATTTGTTGATTCCTCCAGTCTATTGAAGGTTATAAAATTCAAAAATATTTGGCGCTTAAAATAAAATGCAATCTCTTAACAGTTATCTTATCAGTATTGTTTTTTTTAATTTTACATTGTCTCAGAATTCTTAAAATCCGAACCATCACTTTAAAAGAAATTAGGTGTTGTGTTTAATTTGCCGACAAAGTTCCGAAAAACAAGGTATCGCCGTACAAATAAACCGGACAATAGAAATCTTGCTAAATAATACCCACCGTTTATTGAGAGAATGTTATGTAATTGTTTTAACGTGATGCCGGAACAAACGTGTTTATTTAAATTTACCGCAAGGTTATTACACGTGCCTGATTCACAAATAGTTAGCAACAGAGTATCTACTTTTCCCTCTAAATTGTTAATATATGAAGTATATATTTGCGCCATGTTTCTTTAACTACAATAGAACCTTGCGAACTAAAATGTTATTTTATTATTGAAGACGTCATCGGAACAGCGCTATACGGGAAATTTTCTACTAATATAGAAAATATCAGTAGTCGATAGGTTGAAAATAATTCGCTGCATTTATCGTTTTCCCGCGTCAAATAATTGAGCTTTTCTTATATAATAATAAAACGTAATGAAGAACACGTTTACTTTATTTTATGAATTAGAAATAACAAAGGTTGTGGATCGTATGTATTAAGGACAATACAACAGAGATCATGTTTGTACAGTGTTGTGTTGCTGTGCGTAACAAACATTTGTTTTACTAGAGTCACTTTTAAATCAATAGTTCAGTATTTCTTGTTTTAGAAGGAATAAGTGATAGAAATAACTTTGTAGAACTAAAATATAGTGGTACTTACTATTATTGAGTTTTAGAATGGAATGGATGGTAATGAATTTTAAACCAAGTATTTTTCTTGAACTCGTGTGATCTGTATCGAAAGCTAGGACGCTTACCACTGCACCACGACAATAATGATGTAATTAAAAATAATCTTCAAATACATCCAATTCAATTTTACGAAATACGTTCGTACCAGACAGTGACGCGTAAAAAATGCCATCAATCATATACAATACAATATTTTTTTTTTACATATAAACTTTAGTTTCTTTATGGATTATAAAAATACCAAAAGAAACAGATACACATGTATACGGGCATAATTGTATTCAATTACAGGAGTTATTCACGGCTGTCACTAGGTTTGTAAATATTATCGTTTGTGATTTTTTGAATGAACATATTGAATTTTTCTTGGACACAATTGATAAATAATGCTGTTTTTCCTTGAGTCAATTATTTATTTACCAAGTCACCCTTTCTTTTGTAAAAAATAATCGCGTAAAAAGAAGACTGTGTATAGTATCTATTAACTTATTTCTTAAAACTCAATATATTAAATTATTTTTCTTGTATTCAACTACAGTCTCAGTTATTCTAGTTTTTTTTCTAACACTGATCAAATTTCCGCACGCGATCGTCCGTTTGAGCAATGCTGTATCTCGATTATGGCTTTTGTATGCAACATTCAAAATGGTGTTTTTTATAAATTTGAAAGCATCTCAGCGGAGGCCGTAGTTTTTCGCTTCTTTTTGTTGTTTACCGTTTTGTATGTTCAAATGATTATCGGCACATTGTTCACAGAATTTAACGGCATTACTTTGAAGTTGTGTAACGTTTTGTATAAGTAATGTAAAAAACATCGAGCCTTGGCCTTATGTTATTGTTCCATTCAAAATTTCCAAGTAAAGATAGATTTTTCTACTTAGAACCATCACGAATACATTTGAGCATTGTTTACGTAAACTGCAGTCGACCAGTCGTACATATCGAATCTAATGAAATCAAAGAAGCATCTCCTACGATAGGGTTACCAAATTTCCCGGATTTTCCCGGAATTGAAATCGCTGTCCCGGATCACTGATAATGATGATGATTTTTTAGATGATTTTCCCGTTATCGTTACTAAATAATGATGACTTCACTGCATGCCTGAGTATACCATTAACTTAATTTTCAATTATTATATAGTTTTTTGGTTTATGAGTCTTATTATTTGTATTTTTTTATATTATATATGTATAGGTTCATATACACTTTATTGATTAACGAAAAAGGAGAGTATACATTTTACTTAACATGTGATAAATCAGCTACTCTTACTCTCGCTACTTTTAATGTGATAAATATATTTTTTTACCGGAAAGAAAATAAATCTATTTCAATAAAAAAAACATTGCTTAGTACTTAACGGTTGTCACATGCGACTGTTGATTAAACAGGAATCATTATCAAATTTGAATTGTTGAAACTTTGTATATTCCATATATTTTGTCATTTACAGCTCGCATTTTATCTTTCGGTATCTTCAGGTAATTTTTCTTACGGATGCAATAGATCTGACACTTGTGAATTTAAAAAAATCAAATTCGATGTTTAAATTCCATCAATAACCCCCAGTTGTCATATTACATTATAAAGAATGGTTAGACATGGAATATATATAAAACACATTTTTTGTGCTTATTTTCACTATATATTCTCTGATCAGGACCGGTTTCACTAATCGCGAGCATTATATTATCAACTGAAAACTAGAATATCCTGCCTTTCCATCAAAAAGTGACATACAGCTCAAAAAAAGTAAAAAAAATGCTAATTAATATGTAACATTAGCGTCATTTTATTTATTCATTCATTTTGACCTTTCGTTAAAATAACTGTTTCGTGTTATCTAAAATTGTTTACTTTAAATATTGTATATTTATTTAATACACGTTTTTTTGTAATAAAAATAAGAATGTCATCTAAAAAAAATAATCTGTAAATAGTTATTAAAATTGAATATCGCCGTGGAAGAATATAATGATCTGTTTATCGCTTAAATGTTTGAATGAATACCTAACCGTTTATGATTTTGTATCCCCTGAAAATAGTATATTTGTAACACAATGTCCCTTTCCGTAAGATATAATGGGTTTCAGCGACTATATTATACTCAGTTTTCCTACGATAATTAAAAAAAAAACCTTCTATTGTAATTAAACTTCATTCTAAGTTAATTTGATGGTTTCAAAAGGCCCATTGTATATTTACTCGTTCTTAGTTAATTGTTTTTTAATATTAAAATTACGTTTTGATTGATAATTAATAATATTAATTAGCACGAACGATTATTGATTAAATTTGAATGTTCTATTATATAATAATATACATTGTAACTGTCCAAAAAAAAATATTAAAACCTGTTACCAACGGAAGAATGATAAAAATTGTTCCAATTTCAAATTAATATACATCCATAATTAAGTGTATTCATAAAAGCATAATCATATTTTTTATTATGTTAATTTATAGCTATAAACCAGTGTTGCAAGCTATAAAAAGTGGCGTGTTGCATTTGCCATGCATGATTCATGAAACAACGCGAATACAATCAACATTCATTTCGCACAGGGTAAAACTGATGCTGGAATTCCTCTCGAAGTGAAGCATGTCCACGTGGCGGCAACATGTTCGTTATTTTTCCTTTTGCATAACTGCAATCCACACTTTGGCGTGGAGTGTTGCCAGAAAAAATGTTTAATTTAAACCGTGTCTTTGGGTAGGTATACTTTTGTAATTAAAGTATAAAACTTTTTTTCGAAGAAAAAAAAATAAAAAAAAGTCAGGTATTTTTTTGACTATTTAAAAAAATGAATTGACTTCGTTTAGCAGGTATTTTCAATCAGGGCATGGCAAATATATTACCGAAAAAATCATTGTCGGTTAACCGATAAAAATGTGAGCTAAATACATTTAATAATTTTTATTTAATTAATAATTAAAATTTTATAAAAATTGAATCCAAATCGTTACTGCTGAACGTAATAATTTAACCGAAAATTCAGGTAAAATTCCTGGTTATCAAATTCAGTTATTTATCGGAAAACCGGTAATTCACGATACGCCCTCTATTTTATTGAAATTCAAAATTTTTAAAACTAATTTGAGAAATACATAACATCAATTTGTCACATTTAAGAATATATTATATTATCACTATATAAAACTAGGTTGTCATAACAGAAGAGCATATGTATTGTGCTCCTTTTCTACACCCCATAGATAAGTAAATGAACATAGTTTTGATGAGGGCGTAGCCGGAATACCTTATAAATTTTGAAGAACTAAAATACATTGGTATTTTTTCACCGTGTTATAAAAAACACTTAAACAAACATAAGTACTGCCTTTTTCATTTGTATAACAGCGGAAGTACCTTAAAAGTGAAAATATGGTTTATCAATAAACCCATTCGCTGCCGAACCATACAAATCTTCATGATATTTTGGTGACATTTTTTCCCTACTAATTGATATAATTAAAGAATATATTTAGTTTTCCAAGATGTGGTAACACTTTCCATGATGTATTACGTTGGTGTAACGGATATATCCCCACGGCATTGACCTTACCCTGAAGTAGCCACAGGCCGCAGACGTTGGTAGAAGGAGACGAAAAGACCATTCTTGCTCGACTAAGAACGTGGACGAATCTCGAATGGAGATTGGCGAATTACCTTTCCACAATACAATACGGCAAAGATGCAGGGTTGCCACATATTATTTTTTTGCCAAGCGTCGACAAAATTTTACAAAGAGTTCAATTTATTGGTTAGATGGCATCAATTATTTTTAATTTTAATTAAACTAGTGAATTTTTAACACCAGAACGCCTAATTAAAGAGAAATATCGGTTAACAAGAAATAACGCTCTCATAAAATTTTATGTATTTAATTTTATACAATTATATTCTTATAACGTGAAACAAAATTTAGTTTAACACGAGAAGACTCCATCTCAATCGAACGAAATAAATCTAAAGAATTCTTTTAAATGAAGTAATTAAATTCCCTTTTTATCCACGTTTTTTTTAAAATTAATTCCTGATAATATAGTAAGTGTAAATTTAAATAGAAGACAGATTTATTTGATTTTTACGTTATCGAAAACAATTTCAGTTTTACTGCAAAAGTACACGTAATAAAAAGCCCGAAGACAACGGGAGCTGAAACCAGGATCGTAAGTGACAAAACAAATCGAATTGTATACAGTTTCGATAATTCAAATTTGATATTGAAATTCGATCAAGTCGATACCGTAAATTATATCCAGTTATTTTTTTTAAATAATAAAAATACATATTTTTAGTACTTATTTCCACCATATATTTTATGATCAGGACCGGTTTCGCTTATCGCCAGCATTAATATTATTAATATGATTATCAGTGTAATCAGTTGATAATGCTAGCGACGAGCAAAACCGGTCTTGGTGATAAAATATATTTTGGAAATAAGAAATAAATGTGTTTTTATTATTCAAAATATCATGCTCTTCCATCAAGAAGTGACGGATAACTCACAAAAAAAATGCAGACGGTATAAATTTGTTATTTTCACCTTATAATAATACATCTACTAAATAAAAAGATATCCAATAATAAAATAGGAAAGGCGTTGATAGCCCTTGTTTATGGTCAAGGTTAAAAAGCTCAATTCATTACCATACCGACCGTAGGTGGCATTGTTGTATCACCTCTCCACACATTCTCATTTTGTTATTTGCAATTTCCATCATAGTTCCAGTCTCGAGTTTCGAGTGTCGTGTTTCTGAAATACGCGGATGCATTATAATAATATTCGCGGTTTTATCGAGACTTTCACCCGGAGCTTTATATGACCGCGATATTTTTTCGCCGGCCATTTTGTTAACCGTTCTAATTTATGGCTATTCATAGTTCACCCACATGTTTCGATTCGCAAACAACTAGATCCAACGTTTTCCCTCCAAATGCGAAATGGCGATAGGCTCAATGTATCGTAAACGTTTCTCATTAATCTGTCATTGAATTTATTCAACGTAAATACACTGTGAAAGCATATTATAATACCATAGTCAAGGTTACTGTAGGACAGGGGCTACCATCCCCGTGCCCGCGGGCCGATTTGTGTGCTCCCGCTGCCATTCTACTGCGACAAAATTTTCTTATTAAAAATTTAATATCACGATAAAAAATAGCAATGTATTATAGTTACACAATTTTTTTTATAAGATATAGTTGATAGCTATTTCGGATCATGCCATCGTCAGAACTACATACTATAGTTCTGACGATGGCGTGAGCCGAAATAGCTATCAACTATATCTTTCAAAAAAATTTGTAGAACCAAAATTTATTGCTTTTTTTCACCATGTTATAATGGAGTTCTACCAAGATAATGTCAATTTTTATATATTAAAATATAGAACTCGACTCACCGACGAACATCTTTATGATTGCTTGTTAACAGGAACGTCATTATACTCCCTTAACTAGGCACTGGCCAATAAAATACAATACCAAAAATCACACTAACATTTTTTATTTTATTTTATAAAATATAAAGAATAATTAAAAAAAATTTTTTTGTGTATAATTTATTACCTACATCCAACTTAAATTTGCTTTGAAAAAAATATGTGGTGCCCGCCGCCCTAGGTACAAAAAGGTTGGCAACCACTGCTACAGGACTGCTATAGAATTTGCAGGCTTGATCCAGCCTCAAAAACAAACATTTGATTATCAGCTATAATTTGATTGAATGTCATGTTCGTATAATAGAAGATTTGACGTTTAAGTATGTGTGTTCGATTATTTCAAAATAATAATAATATATGTAAATGTTATTATTCAAATTTGGAACATTCAATAATATTCAAATTAAATCTTTCGGGATAAAAATATCGAATTTTATTGAATACAAATTTGGAATATTGAAGATTTCTTGATAGAACGTCGTTATGTAATAAGACGAACAAATGAAAGAATGTTTCGTTTTCAACAATAGTTTTTAACCCACTTACTGCTTATCTCTTACTGTATTGGAGGCAAATTGGAATATTTTGATAGTTGATATATGACAGTTCTTACGCAAGCTATATTTTATGTTACAATTTAGCCCAATTTGTCCTGATTATCTATCTGAGTTTGTTTACACCGAGACTAATTTATTATTTTTCAAAAGCAAACTATTGCTAAAATATTTAGCTTAAAAAATAACTATTTAAATTTATAGATATGCCATTGACTGAATTAGTATTTACTTGATAGAACTCTTATTATAATATTGCGAAAAAACAGCAATTTATTTTAGTTCTACAAAACTTATTAGGTATATAGTTAATAGCTATTTCGGTTTACGGCATCAACAGAAAGCTATGGTGACGTTTCGTAAGCCGAAATAGCTATCAACTATATACCGTATAAATTTTGTAGAACTAAAATACATTGATATTTTTTGACCGTGTTATAGTTATAATGATGGTGGTATGCCGAAAATTGATCGAATCGGCGTTTACTTGGTAGAACTTTATTATAACACGTAACACATAGTCCTGATGAAGGCGTTAGCCAAAATAGCTGTCAACTATTATGTCGTAGAATTAAAATACATTCTTTTATTCATTGTGTCTTTAAAAAGTGTTTTTTTTTGTTTGCAGGTATGTACCTTATCTTCGATATATAACTGGATTCCAAATTTTAGGATGGTAAAAGGTAAGTTTGATTGTTGTTACAATTAATATTAAGTAACTATTATCATTCTTGTCTTCAGAATTGAGGAAGGAGAAGATTTTTTCAAATAAAATTTCAAACTTAAAAATGTCATGCTTTCCAAACGCCATTCTTACACAGCAATGCATTGAGTGCCCACGTTAATGCTTCTTATCACGCCTAGGGTTTTTAAGCTCTTCTTGGCTATTGGCCAAATGACAGCCAATCAAAAAGTTACATAATAAAGATTTGGTAAAAACGTTAGATTTTTAAAAAGCGAACATCATAATTCCTATAGTAAAGTAATGATAAATAATACATGTATTGTTTGATTCTCATCTCTTTCCACATACAGTTTAAAGGTAATACGCTCTCCCACCACTTTCTATATATTTAAATAAATCATTTGTTTCACTGTTTACCTTCGTATTAAATAACCGTGCGACACTGTTATTTATTAAAAAGTTAATTGCTTTTTAACGAAGCAAAAAACGTGTCATATCCTGATACATATGAAATATTCGATTTAAATTTATATTTTAAATTAATACTGCTGCATTTTATGATATCAACTGGAGGTGCTTGATGGAATTTTAGTATCAAATCTAATTGTTGAATTTTGTGAGATATAATGTCTGAAAATTTTGAAAGGCGAAACCCGAGTCGTAAGTGACAAAACATGTGGAATCGTACAAAGTTTCAACAATTCAACAATATTAAATTGTAACACAGTGAAAAAATAAAACTATATTTCTAACGATGGCATGAGTCGAAATAGCTATCAACTATATCTTTAAAATTTTGTAGAACTAAAATACATTCATATTTTTCACCGTGTTTTAATGGAATTCCACCAAGTAAATGCCAATTCAGTCAATAAATCAATATTTTAAATTCTTATCTCAATAGTAGTTTCGTATACGTGATACGTGAAACAATTTATTGTACAAATAACACTCGATTCAATAAGATATATTATATATTGTATAGACCTTATATAGATTTTCTATCATGCTAATACGTTGGTGCGCTATCAATTAACTGAATTATTAACAGCTTACCTTTATGCTAGATTATCTACTTAGCTTGTTATTCTGTATCAACAACGTAACGAAGACCTAATTGCTTAGAAAATTCTTGCTTCATAATGTATCGCTGTAATTAGTATTGCTAGGGCAAAATGTAAATCTACCTTCTGTGATGTACTAATTTTGTTCAGCTTTACTAGACGTACACCCATGGAAGCTTTGAATATATAAGGTATACTGATATCAGTGGCGGGCGGTGACTTTTCAACCAGGGGTTGATGTCTTAACACATTTGCGACAGGATAAATTGATAAAATTGCCAAGTCAGGGTCAGGTGAAAAAGTCATCATAACTTCTCTATTACGAAACACTTGTTGAAAATTGGTAAATTATTTATTTATTGCAATTAAAAATGAGATCTTTTAACCATTACTTTAAGTTTTATCGCCATTTTTTCACAATTTGAATTGTTGAAACTTTGTAAAATTCTGAATAATACTGACTGGTCAATTCTGTGGTATCCGTGTGATGGAATGCCTGAAGACGCCGAAAGATGAAATGCGGGTCTTTAGTGACAAAACATGTGGAATCATACAATTTTTCAACAATTAAAATTCGATTTTGTAATTCTATGAAGCACCTTCACTCGACATCATTAATTTTATCGCCATATGCTTTGTATTTTTTGTTCGTTATCAAAATAATCACATTAAGATGTTAATATTTTTATAAAACTAAAGTATTTACGTATCGGCAGACACTGCAGTTTGAGTGTTTGATTGATTTCCATACAACTGTATGTTATATTGTTTTGTATCGTTCAATGTTTGTGATAAGCCATAAAATATCACATTACTCAAATGGATTTACTTCGTCATTGCCAAAATTGCCAGCCATAAATAAATAAGTGCCGCATTATTGCATATCGTGCTTAGCAACAAGTGGTTCAAAATAAAGTTATAAAAAAAAGTACGTTAAAAGAGTTATGGGCGTTTGTCAACTCTATCGAATGACTTGGAATCCACGTTCCCCGGTGTTAGTGTGTTAAGAAACGACCAACCTTACATAATATAATAGGTTGGTCATCACTTATAAGTGGAAACGCGTTATACTTAAAATAGTAATTATTTTTGTATAATATAGTATATTTACATATACTCAACGCCTTGACTTAATAAATCAATTGTGAGATGTGAACTAAAACATATTTTGGCTGATTTTTTTGATTTCATAGAATTAATTTTCACTTTCCCTTCCACGAGATCTTCAGTTGAATGTTATTTGTCTATTAATTAGAATAATCGTTGGGCGTATTCAAAGAGAAGATGGACTGTTTGGCCTCGTTATAATAATATCAATTGCTGAAATCTTACTTCAACTGAATTCTAAAAATACTCAATAATCTTATCGAAGTTTATCGTTGAATCTCGCAAAAAGGGGGAGGATACTAAAATATAATTTTAAATAATGATTTTTTTATACAGTATACTTTTGAACAGTATCTATCTCATCGTTGCTAAGTTACCTCCCGTCACTGATATAAATATTTGTACATTCTATTCTCTATTTGCCCGGAGATACACTACAAAAACCCCGTGTAAAAAAGGTTAGGAATATAAAAAAGAAAATTAGAAATAGATTCTATCACTCCAAAAAATATATCTTAGAACATTTTATTTTTTTATTTATATTGTATGTACTAATATTTTTTATAGGAATGATTTTTTTTAATAATTTAATTTTAATTCAATTTATTTATGATATCGACTGAAGGTGCTTGATGGAATTTCAATATCAAATTTGAATTGTTACAACTTTGTACTATTCCACATGTTTTGTCACTAACGACCCGGGTTTCGCCTTTCGGCATCTTCAGGCATTCTATCACACGGATGCAATAGAATTGACGACTGTCAGTTATATTGCACATAATATGTTATTGATTGGATTGGCGTTTACTTGGTAGAACTCCATTATAATACGGTGAAAAATAGCAATGTGTTTTCATTCTACAAAATTATTTAGATTGTTGCATCCGCGTGACAGAATTCTTGAAGATGCCGAAAGGCGAAACCCGGTTTTGTGACAATACACGTGGAATCGTACAAAGTTGTGACAATTCAAATTTGAATATATATGCCTTTCATATACGCTATCTAAGAATAGTTTTTAAGTACACAAACATAAAGACTTTTTTTAATTATATACCAATGTTTTTCTAGAGGTTATTACATACAAAAAAGCTTGCTTATTAAGCTTAATTTTTATAAAAAGTCTCCTGCACTCATTTCCGCAGTGCACTTTGCAATTTTGATATTATACAAAATGGAAGCTCGAGCTATAACTTTCTAAGCTCTCACGTCGGCGATATTCGTAAGTAGATTAAAAGACAGACTCTCTGAACTGTCGTACGTCTATGTACGTCGATAGATAGACACTTAGTAAAGTTAGCACTTGCCATTTTCCCACGGTACTTAAATAATTACCCGACCCCTTCAGAAGCTTTGCAAAAACATTTCTACCTCTTCAAATCTTCGTTATCATTAAACTTGAATACGCACATTATAGTTTTTCACTTACTGAAAGAAAGGCTGTACGTTACGGTTATTCTGAACCACCAAAATATATAAAATACGTTTGATAGCCCTAGGAAGCTAACGAAGAAAATTAAAAGCTCTTTCTAAAATCATTGAAAGTTTACAACATCGGTTAACATAAGTTTTCTTATTTGAAGGAAATCGAAAACAAAATGATTTTGTAATGTACGTTGTATAATATTATAATCAAATTGATAAAATTTTGTTTGTTTAAGATATTGACTGAAGGTTTTAGATGGAATTTTGATATCAAACAATGAGTCGTTAAAACTGTTTTTTTCCCCACACGCGACATGGGTTTCGCCTTTAGACATCTTCAGGCATTCTAGTAAACGTTGCACTTTCCTCACTGAGTACTGGTTTTGGTAATATTATTTAATTGATAAATATGCTACTTTAACAAAAAAATGTTTTATTTTAAATAATGTTTGATTCAGATTTAATTTATAATTTATGATACCGACTGTGTACCCATGATGATATTTCAATATCAAATTTGAATGGTTAAAACTATATTTCGATATGATTTATTATTGACGACCCGGGTCTCACTTTTGGGCATCGTCATGCTTTTAGATACAGTAAAAAAATGTGTCAGTTCTATAACGTTTGTGTAATATAATATTCAAAATGCAAAAAAAAACGGAACCGTGGTCGCGAGTGATAAAACATGTTTAAATTTTACAAAGTTTCAGCAACAAAAATTTGATATTGAAATTCTTTCATATTATTTATAATTTTATAATTATTATTTGTTGTTTTTGACGGTACGGATATCTAGTGAAGAGATGAAATAAATTGTATTCAATGAATTAGAATTAAATAACGAATTCTGACATGTTAAATAATACTCTGGATTAGAAAAAAAAACATCAAGATTCGTTAAAATATTCTGGCTTGAGGAGCATAAAAATATATATTTTTTTACATCAGTAATATCATGGATAGAAGATAATAAGCAATGTATTAATCAAAAGTTTCTCATAGAGTGGTCGATATCTTTTTCATATATTTTACGAATACTCTATTGCAAAAAACATCATTTTTAAAGACATTATTTTACTATAAGTTACTCAGGATTAACCAACCGACCAGTAATAGAAACAATTCAATCTGAAGTTAATGCTGGTGAAGCTCATCTGGTTGCTAAGAGGCATTAATAACCATAAAGACGAGCTTAAATACCACTTTATGCAAATTTGTAACTGTTAAGAATTTTATCAGCTTACTGGTGACCCGAAATTAAGGCTTAAAATTAATTTCCTTGAACATTCCTTTTATTAAATCTTTTAGATTCACTTATAAAGTAAATGAATTCATTACTGTGGTTTAAATTGTACTGACTTTTGTCAATATATGATGGATTTTGAGCTCTATGTATACTGTGAAGTTTTCTTGTATGTGATTGGACACACTGATTGCCAACGTGGCAACTGTTGAAATGTCAAAGTATTTTGAATGTGTTTTCACAGCCAAAACTTTCGCGGACAAGCCGACTTATTCGGATAATCTCTGCATTTTGATTAACATGAAAATTTACTGCATTATTTTTTTTAAATATTCTTAGTTGAAATATCCTTTTCGTAGCTCAGCGGGGAACGGGTTAATTTTGTCAAAATGAAAATACTGTAATATACATATATAAACGGAAGATTTCTACAGAAATTTTCTCCCTACTGTCCTTATAATTAATTATAGGTAATCCAAACGATTATGTTTCAAATTTGAATTGTTACAACTTTGTACGATTCCACATTTTTTTTCACTCACGACCCGGGTTTCGCCTTTCGGCATCTTCATGCATTCTATTATATCACACGAATGCAACAGAACTGCTGAAAAATTTCTCAGTTAATATAACATTGTATTATTATTATTATTATTGTATTGATTGAGTTGCCATTTAAATGTTAGAACTCCATTGTAACACGGTGAAATAATGGCAATGTTTTTTTTTAAGAAAATAGCTATCAACTATATCTTATAAAATTTTTAGGACTAAAATACATTGCTATTTTTCACGGTATTAAAAATAAGCATTATACTGCATGGAGAACTGTTCAACTCTCGCTGTACATGATAGTAATCGATTCGCTGGAATCTGGAAATTAATGAATATCGTAGATTTTATGTATTGTTTTCTTAAAATAATAATACACGCTTCTGCCGTTCATATTAAGATACAAGATAATAGTTAAACCGAAGGTAGAGACTAGTTTGTAATATGATGTTATAATCGCGATAGTGAAGTATGCGATGCGCTGATTCCTTGGTAAAGATTGTAAGTAAAGAGCACGAAGTCTTGCACTACTTTGGAATACGATACGGATTTGGATACGACTCCGATTCCCAATAGCGAAAGATTAATTACTTTTTAATAACTATTATTTACTTCTTACGGATACAGTGGGAAATCATAACAAACGATGTATTAACCTTTCCAGGAGTATGGACGTACTAGTACGTCGGCGTGAATTTTTGTAAAGGAGTATGGACGTACTTGTCGTATATGTCAACAATTATTTTGATAATATATTCAACGATAAAACTATTTTTATATTGTTCTATTACAATGATTTGATTAAAAAAATATTTATAATTTTTATGTAAAAAAAAACTCACTCGTCACAGCACGGTTAAGATTAATTAGTTACTACTGGAAAGATTAAATGTCAATTCTTGGTGAAAATGTATTAAATTTGAAAAATAAATACACAATGCAATATTTAGTGCTGTTTCAGAGTTGTGGAGTAGTTAAAAAAACACGATTCCAACTGAAAAAAGTTTAATTTTGTCAGTTTTATTTCTACTTTTACTATTTATGCGCATTAAATTAAAGATCAATCAACTAAACCGGAAAGTTGTACATTGAGGTATATTATATTTTTCAAAATCGTCTAATCGAAAAAAAGTATAGTTTTTTTAAAATATATTAAACATAAAAAGCAATCGCTTAAAAGTTATGGCCATTTTTATTTGTAAGTAACATAAAATACTTACATCAGGTAATTGTGTACATATTGTGAAGAACGCAACAGTATTACTTTTAGGGAGTGTAACCAAAGTGTAATCAAGTTTCAGTTTTTTTTCTATGACCTTAAAAAATGTTTATGTTTTACCAAATAAAGTTTTTTGATTTGACTTATCTACTGACGATGAAATTTCAAGGATCAAATTTGAATTATTTATTGAAACTTAGTGCATATCACAACTAGTCATGTACCTTCCTCCTTGATTACGTACACAATTTAATAATGACGTATATAATTGAATTGAATTGCATTTATTTATTTATACTTAAGTCGAATGAATCATCTCTATTCTGATATGACAGCATTTTTCAAGGAACACTATAAAATTAAACTCAGATGACAGTTGAATTGACTCATTGATTATACACCCAGTTCTTTTTTTACGCGAATTCGATTATACGCGATTTTTTTGGACGGCACTGTTACATTTTTTACGCACTTCACTCGTTTTTACGCGATTTTTTCCCCAAATTTGTTTTAAAGAAGAAATTTATTTATGATGCTAGGCATGTACGTTTCATTATTAAAAAAAAAGTGAAAAAATTATAATGTTATAGTCTCATTATATTTTATAAGCAATAAAGAAATGAAACATATTTTTTTGCACGAATTTTAAAGTGCAAATTTTGGTTTTTCATACGTTTCTGGTACTTTTTCACGGGATGTTTTAATTTTTGGAACCAATTTATCAAATTATATGAATGTTGTGATTTTTTTACGCGCCGTTTTCTGGAACCAATGTATCGCGTTAAAAAAGGACTGGGTGTATACAGTTTCAACAATTCAAACATTTAATACGTGAAATAACGCAGTAAATTATATCATCTGTAGTATTTTCAACTTTTCTTTTTGTTTACTTTTTTAATACTTAAAACACATTTTTACTAATAGTATTGAACAATATGCTTTTATTATTTAAAATATCATCCTACCTTTCCATCATGAATGACAGTTAACACCTTAAAATTTCGACTACTTTTTTGATTAAATGATTTGGGAAAATATCTCAACAAACAAGTTATCAGATTGATTGGTTGATATTTAATTTAATGCACATAAATAGGAAAGATAGGAAAAAAATGATAATGACTTGATATTTTTTTTTTGAACGACCCCTCAGCCCTGCATTCAACTGACAACCAAGTATAATTTTGAAGTTTTCGTCATTTAAAAAGATGTCCTAGTCATATTGGAATACAGATGACTCATTGTATTTAAGTATCAATAAATAAATGCAATTCAATTATTTACGTCTCTATTAAATTGTGTATGTAATCAAGAAGGAAGGCACACGTCTGATTCGGGTAAACGAACTCGAGGAGGATCGTAATATTCTTAGAATCTTGGCAGGACTTCATGACAGTTGAAAGTGTGCTGCTAGAGTACCAAATGCAAATGGGATTGTGCCAGCGACCTTCTATATTACATCCAGTAGAACGTTTCAAATGTTTAAAACCATTTAACTTCTGATGAACATCGCTGAGTCAAGGTGAAAAGAACATTGGACCATGTATCCAATTACGACGTGAATAATTGAGTATTGTTTCATTTTATTTACTTGATTAGCAATATAAAAAATACGCAGTAGTAACGCAATTGTATACTACTGCCAATAGCGAAAGATTAATTACTTATAAATGACTCGTATTTACGACGTACGAATATAGTGGGTATTCAGAACGAATAAGGTGTTAAATGTCACTTCTTGATGAAAACGAATTATATTTGAAAAATAAATAGACTTCGACATTGACCAGCAACACAACTTAAACTAAAAAAAGGTGTGTTTTTGTCAGTTTTTTTCATACCTTTCCTATTTATGTGCATTAAATTAAAGATCATTCAACCAATCCGACAAATTGTTCATTAAGATATTCTTCAAAATCGTTTAGTCAAAAAAGTAGACGGAGCCGCTCGTTTTTCACGACTCCGTCTGCACAGCCCTGCACAGCTTTTTACCCTACAACCTTGATATAATAACTTTGGAATCACTTTTTTGTGAGCAATAATTTCTAAGAAAATCGAAATTTAGGACAAAGTCTGGTCCACAAACACAACAAACATCCACAAAGCTGTTGTTTGTAATCATTCAAACATAATGTAAGAAATCCACATTTTTCATACATACTAAAAATCAATAGAAAAAATGAATTAAAACATTTTTTTAGTGTATTCTAAACATATCATTTCGACAAAATATCAGTTGTTTAATTTGATATATTTTATTTTAATTTATTTACTCCTTCCAGTATAATTTAAAAATGCAGGTAAATTACTAAATAATTAGAAAAAAACATACGTTATTAAAATTAATTGAGGTCGATAGCCGAATTCTGCACATTTTACGTTTTTTGAATAGTTTTTTTATTTCATTTTCTTTTTAAATAAAAAAAAAACATATGAGCTCGCAAGCTGAGTTTCTCTGTCATGTGTAACTCAATTTTAATACTGATGAAGGCGTAAACCGAATTAGCTATTAATTATATGCCTTATAAATTTTATATAACTTAAATACGTTGCTATTTTTTCATTTTTTCAAAATTTGTAACGAGACGTGGGTTTTCGTTGCCTGCCTGAATTGGCTTCGCGAAACTGTAAATCTGTAACTCTGTCGCACTTACACTATACTTCATGTATTCAAAAGTCAGTTTATTTTTTTGAGTCTAAAGTGTTTACTAACCGCAGTAAGACAAATACTCTATAGATCCCAGCTTCTCAACCGGTGGTCCGCGATGTGGTAATATTTCGATAAACGATCGAATACAACATTATTTTGTGGATTTTCAAAATATATACTATCGATTTTAATATACTTAAATATTATTATATCAGCATGCGGTGTTGCAAAATTAATTGTTTTGAATAAAAAATCAATTATATAGATATTTATTGATTGAACTGGCGTTTACTTGGTAGAACTCCATTATAACTCGGTGAAAAAATAGCAATGTATTTTAGTTCTACAATTTATTTTTTATAAGATATAGTTGACAGCTATTTCGGCTCACGCCATCGTCAGAATTATGTTTAAACGTATATTTGCTTATCTAAATATAGCTGTGTAGAAAAGGTACACAATACATCTTCTCCCTCTGTTTTAACAACCTAGCTTATATCGTACAAGCAAAAAAAAACTAAATTAAATTTAAAAGAAACTTAACTAAATTTTATTATTTTATTCCAATGTTGATGGTCCGCAAAACATTTTTGATTTTTTGGTGGTCCGCGGATGTAAAAAGATTGAGAAGCTATGCTATAGATGATACTACTTCCGAATTCGAATCCGAATTGATATTCAAGTGTGTTGTCGGGTCGCCTCTAGACTTTATCGCATAATAAAATGGGTTTTGAATAAATTACATAGTTTGTCACTAATATAAGATGTCTGTGAACTTTCTTAGAGATCTTAACTGCTTCATTCGTTATATTGGAGATTTATTTGTATTCGTGGCATGTTACTAACAAAAAGACTATTCTAAAGATCTCATCCAGTGTTCGTTTGTTTGTAACTATTATCCGATATAACGGTAGCCGATTAATCTAGTATCTGGTTTTTTTGAAATTGTTATCAAATAATTCTTTATCTTATTGCAATACAACACAGTTTGACAAGCCGTCGTTCAATAGAATTTAAGCGTAGATTTTGTAGAGCAACTTTTTGTGTTATTCAGTGATTCAGTTTTTTCTGTTTTAAAAGAAAAAATATCTTTTTAAAATGAAAACTTTAAAACTGTACAATAGCCATGATATTAAAATGTCAACGTATCTTCTTAATGATATTTCAATCGAATAAGTGATTATGAAAATTATTTCAGATATATAAAATGGGTGACCGGTTAACGAACAGTTCGGACTGCGAGCAAATCACTATTTACCTTAGTAATGAATAACCATGCGATATGATCACGTAAAAATTATATACAGTGGGTGATCGGTTAACCAAGAGTTCGGATTGCGAGCAAACCGGACAATCAATATTATCACGAAATATTTTTGTTTTCGAAAAATGTACACATATTCGGATAACGAACTCTAACGATCTTTCTTATCCACTTATTATATGTGTTAAAATGACACAGTTTTATTGGATCCGTGTGATGAAATACCTGAAAATGTTAAAAGGTGAAACTTGGGTCAGGGGTGACAAATTTACTTGTTACAGTATACAATCTTTTTATGTCCTTTTTAAACCAATTATGTTTTTCAACACATTGTTTATTCGAGTTTTGTCAGTGTTGTCATTTATATTCAATACAAATTTTAGTCGATCTCTCAACCGGTTTATGCCAATCCAGGTGTGTCATATTTTACTTTTGTTATTTTGATATATAAAAGGAAATTACAAAATATATTTGTGGTATAACATTTCATACGAAAAAATCATGTCGAACATATTTTGTATTTTCAAAAGATACTCATAAAAAGAAACCATTATCGTCTTTTATTTTCTTGATAAAATGAAGATCTCAGTATTGAGAAGGTAAACGAAACAAATTCCTCGAATTTTTGTCGTAAATATTCGATGATTTTTTTTAAGTTGAAATATTGATTGCCCAGTCCTTGTTATTTCAAGTAATCCGAAATGTTCCCAATTATTTGAAGGGCCAAAATTCTCCTGGGGAAAGGTTTTAATATTGTAATTGCCGTCGTTAGCAGGAATAGAAGGAACGATGTTTCCATGTTTAACCATACTGTCCCTTCAGTTACAAATAATGGGGTGGCGCTGCAATCGATAAAGCGCGTTGTTTTTTTAGCCGTACCCTTTTTGTATTAACATTTTAATTAGCCCTAAGGGCGTGTTATCTTTCAGCATTACGAGGACTAATTTATTTATTTTGTGTTATTTATTTGGTGACGAACGTGGAACTGAATGGTTTTTCGGTTTTTTTTTTTTTTGTTAATGTAAACTTTGTTTCTATCTATTTATTGCGAATTCCGGTAGAATACATTATTTTCTAATTTGAAAGTAAATTGAATCTTATCCAACGTTTCCTTTATGCTGGCCAGACGCGCAGTAATTTTAGAGCTATTGCGTGCGCACCCATCTCGGAAATATACATAAATGCATTTTTATTTTTGAAATGAAATACGTGTAATGCTTATATAATACTTTTTAAATTAACATTTTTTTATATATACGTGTATTTTTCTAAATAATTATTTAGTTTAAACGAATACTCATTTTACTAACGAATATGACATATTGATATTCGTAAGAAGGTTAAAATTGTGCCGCACATTTGTTGATTTGTTTGTTTTATTAATTGCTGTTTACTATACTTGTAAATGACATAGTAAACGTCATAAAAAATTCAAAATTCTTATTATTTGCTGATGATTTGAAACTGTTTTTGCAAATTGCCACAATTGATGATTGTTTCGGATCGGACTGGAGAGTCCGATATAGTCAGTATAGTAGAATGGGGAAGGAGTAAAAAAGTCGATTTTAATATAGACAAATGCAATCTTTTATCGTTTACTAGACGGTCGCAAATGTTATTTTTCCGCTATTCAATGAGTGGCCGAACTCTCTCGCGAATTTCATCAGTGAAGGATCTTGGAGTACAATTCGAAAGTAAACTAACCTTCAATAGTCACATTAGGACTACCTGCAACAAAGCATTGCAAATGTTGGGCTTTGCCCTACGTACTACGAGAGCCTTTTCAGGTGTTAAAATTTTAATAATATTGTACAATACCTTAGTGCGAAGTAGACTTGAGAGTGGGTCTATTGTTTGGGCCCCAGGAGATTTGAAATATGCCCTTATGGTGGAAAAGGTTCAGAAGAATACTATCCATGGCTTTATCCAACTGACTTTCTTTTAGGTATGCTCACTTTTAATAGTTTGAAAAATCGAAGAGAAATATATCTAGCCACATATTTCTTTCGACTAATTCGAGGCCAAAATGAGAATTCTGCCATCCTTAATAATGTCAATTTGTATGTTCCGGATATTTTTTTAAGAAATCGTGTACATAATTTATTTGTTCTTCCAAAGTGTAGAACCAGTCTGCCAATGGGGATGCCAATGGTAAGAGCATTAACAATGTTCAACAGTATTGCTTCGGGTGTTGACATATTTCATGTGGACGAAAGTGAGCTCAGACGAATGCTATTTTTTCAGTTAAAAAGGACATTTCATGAGCTTACTTGGTTGACTTTCTTTTTTTTTGCAATCCTTATAGATTGTTTTACTGTGTATTTCTTGATTTTTTATATTTTTAAATATAAATATGTTAATATGTTACGGTGCAAAAGCATTGAATTGATAATTTGTAAGTTTTGTACCGTGTAGTTGTAATAAAATAAATAAATAAATAAATAAAATTTGTCCTGCTCATATTTTCATAAATAGTCTCTCGGAAAATTTGATCATTTCTAATTTGCATGTATGTTCAGGTACACAACCGTGCATTGGATAAGAAATTCATTCATAAATTGACTAATCAATAATTTTACAATCAATGTTGTATAATAAGTTAGCATATAAAACGGTGTTATCTGATGATTCGATACCCGTAGATAAATCTATTGAAAAAAATGCTTTCCTTCCGGGATTAGAACCCATGATATTCGCCACGGAAGTCTGCGATGAGCTTAGGTGAATATTAATTTGATTAAATTAATTATTTATATGCATATTTTATAATGAAGGTGCGTCTGAAAAAAAAATATCGATAGTAAATTACTTAATTAAAATATTTTTGGATATTAATGGAAAAAAGTTAAGAAATGCATCGTGACGGATATAATGAATAACATGCTGGCAGCCCGGTGTTGTCACGCGATGTATCACCACAGTACGTAGAAACTTGGGACAGAAATTAAACACGATTCATGAAGTAATCTATCCATGTTAATTCTTGTTCGCTTTGGCAACCCTACTGTGTAGAAATGTGGCTCTCAATATTTTTCGTTTACCCACCGAACGCTTATGCGTTGAAAGATATGCAATGTAAACAAAATCAAAAGTTTTACAAGCTCATTTTTGTGTCTAAATGTCAATTGATTTTCAATGATAAAATCCATAACTAGTTACAGTAGTGGAATATATTGTTCTCGAATCGGTAGGGAACGGGTTAACGTTTATAAACTTCTCACAACCAAGATACATATGTTACATCACCCCCCATCTGTCATGTGTCATTTTCCACATTATTATATTTTTAATATTAAGACTGGTTTTGCTCACTGCGAGCATTATCAATTTGAATTATACTCGAGACTATTTATACAATGTTTTAATGTTGAATATTAACACGTATACAACACCAAAGACTTTTGGATATTAAATTGATGGAGCGATAAGATCTATGACTCTTTCATCCATTTTGTATTGATTTATTTGTTGTAGCATATTTCTGTCGTTGTCGACGGACTTAAGTCGCTGCAGAGCTGACCAATCCATAGTGAACCCGGTTGACGTGAATACCATAAGCACTTAAATCAATTGACAGAATACAAATTATAAACAAGTTTATTTATATGTAAACATAGCCAATGAATTAAGATCCGAGAAAATAATTTACAGATGATCATTCAATATTTGTAGGAAAATAAAGTAAATTTCTATAGACAGTAATAATAATAATAACATGGTGAAAAAATAGCAATGTATTTTAGTTCTACAAATTTTTATAAGATATAGTTGTATAGGTATTTCGTTTAAAAATATATTTTTTCACCGTGCTATAATGGAGTTATACCATGTAAATGCCAATTCAATCAATAAAATAATGATATTATTACTATATTATTTTAACTGAAAAACTTGTAAGCTGACAAGTCAGTTCTGTTGCAGCCGTGTGATAGAATGCCTGAAGAAGCCGAAAGGCGAAATCCGGTCATTAGTGATAAAAACATGTGGAATCATACAAAGTTTTAACAATTTAAATTTTCTCGAAAGCTGGGGTTGCCCTCGATAGAAACGTTTGAGGAGAAGTGAAACGTAATAATTTTCTTCGCACCGAAATGTAATATTTGTTGTTTTGTTGTCTTTTTCGTGACAATGAAAGTTTTGATTGCTTCATATAACCAGATTTGCGTTTGCTTTGTTATTGCCAATTACGATTTTGAATGTTTTAATTTCGAATTTGCTTCTTGGAGACATCTAGCGGGTGTATGTCTGCGTTTGTTTCTATCTGCTCTCATTTCATAAACCGATTTCACGAAATATGTTCATTTGTCTGATTAAGAAATAATTCTCCTTGTGTCGGTATTATAATTAACACTTTGAATGTAAACTCAAAATACCTCTAAGCATTTTTTTTACACACACACATTGCTAAATCTGCAGTCCGTCAATTCTAGGAATGTCAGCTCAGACATTTTTATAACCTATAGTCGCTTACTGCATAAAGCAACATTCACAATTCACATTTATTTTAATATATTTTTTTAAATTAATTGTATGTTTACTTGTGGTGTTTTTTTGTTAATATACAATTGTTTTGAGTTATGATAAATAATGCATCGATATTTGAAAATAGCTAATGTTCTTCATAACATAACGTAAAAAAAAAATACACACATTTTGAATAAATAATAATAAAACATGGACTTTTATAATTCATGATATCGACTGAAAATGCTCCAAACTCATTTGATAACACGATTTGCCGTTTAAAAAAATCACAAATCTGTGAAAATTTTTTTTTTAGGTTTTTCATGTGCATTAAATAAGAGGTCAACCAACTAATCCGGCAAATTGTTCATTGAAATATTTACAATCAAATCACTTATTAATTTTTATCAATGATGAACAGAATTATTGTTGTTTGAATTTGTCGATTGTGTTGCTTCCGAATGATAGAATGCCTGATGATGTCTAAATGTGAATCCCGGGCCGTCAGTGACAAAAGATGTGGAATCATACACATTTTCAAGAATTCAAACTATAATCAAACATTTAATACGTGAAATAACGTGACATAACATCGGTAGTATTTTCAACTATTCAGTTTGCTTGCATTTTTTACATGTCATTCAACTGTCAACTGAATATAATTTTGAAGTGTTCGTTTAAAAAAATGCTGTCATCAGAATACAGATGATTCATTCGATTTAAGTATCGATAAATAAATGATATATTTTTTCTATTATTATATTATAAAATTATAAAAATATTTCACCTCACCAAAACACATCCATTAAAATTAAATTAAATCAGTGGGAGTTCATTTTAAACCACGGTGAAAAAAATAGCAATGTATTTTAGTTCTACAAAATTATTTGAGTTCTACCAAGTGAATGCCAATTCAATCAATATATTCATTTTAAATCTAAAAAAATAAAATATTTTTCGTGTTTTCTATGTTCTAAATTTGAAATGAATTAATCCCGAATTAAGTACAGACAGCGCTGCCGCGGCAGTCTGGGAAATAATGAAATCTTTTCGCAGGTTTTAAGTGGTTTCTCGTACAAATGCAACAGACGAAAATTTACATTTAAAACTTTGCTTTATAACATTTCCTGCCAAGGCAATAAGAAATAAGAAGTAGGTTGTGAATATTTTACAATATTACTTAACACGTCATTCGGAATAAATGTTTTTTAAGAGTATTTATAAATACTTTCTGCTGTCATCGTGCCGACAGTAAAACGTTATTATGCAGCGATCTCAATATAACGGATTGGATAACATCGACACTATCAAATAACATGATTTTGCAAATCAAAATGACGCCCACCTTCTATTGAATACATTATCGGCTTTTACCAGCGAATTATATGATACATGTGCGTTTTATATGAATATTGAGACTATCGAAAATAACATTGTATTTCAGTAACTTATGGTATCGACTATAGGTGCTTGACGGAATTTTAATAGGAAATTTGAATTGATAAAACTTTCTACGATTCCACATGTTTTGTCACTAATGACCCGGATTTTGTCTTTCGTCATCTTCAGGCATTCTATTACACGAACCCAATTGAATTGACGGAAAATGATCCGTTTGTGAACTTTATATCGAAGAAAATTTACAAAAATGATTATATTCGTCAGTCGAGGGTTGTTTTATTTTTGCGCCAAAGTTTTCGAAAAAAAATGGGCAGTGAAAGGTAGCATTAATAGTGTCTTTTTTAATTTTACTTCTAAAAAAATTTCCTCTCAAACGAATATGCATTTAATTGAAGATATCGAGTGAGGGTGCTTAGTGTTATTTCAATATCATAATTGAATTGTTCGAATTATATTTTATTGTCTCTTACTACCCTGGTTTGCTTTTCGCGCCTTTAGACTCTATGGCTTTGTTATTGAGAGATGGTGCAAATTGCGTTTTGATGTTTACATATTGTGCTTTTCCCATAATTAACCCTGACTGCTAACGTCTCAATTGTTGAGACGGCTGTTAGCAGTGTGTTGATAAGTGAACTTTATACCAGCTGTTTCCATACTGGGAGGCGCCAAAAATTTCTAGGAAAAAATCATACCATATGCCAATGAAAAAATTGTGTATAATTATGTCATTATTTTGGACATAAAGTTATTATTATTTAAAAGTGTTTATGTTAGTATATCTATTCAAAAATAAAAGTAGGGAAGGAGGCGCGAAAACACTTTTTTTGTAAGGAGGCGTGGTAGCATAAAGTTTGGAAACCGCTGCTTTATACACTAGTGTTATAAAGACTTTGTTTTAGAATATTTTTTTGTATTAAATAAAAGCTTGATTTGTGTAGATAGAATTCCCAAATTTATTAAACATCAACTCTACTGATTTTTTTTTTAAATATTCAGTGTTTCAATGTCTTTTATACGGCTCGTCAAGGTATAGGTTTAAATTGTCCACTGTTTCGAAACTCAGTTTAAAAGTGCATTAATGCCAATTTAAGTAACTATATTTTGACGATTGTATGTTATGTAAAACAATCTAATCATTTTAATCGAATATCAATAAAGTTTTATTGCTATCATAAAATAAGCAATCATATATTCTATGTATGTATATCATACATGCACAATGGCAATATTATGTATTATATTTACGAGTAAAATCGATACAACACGTAATGTGAGGTTAGTTTTGCTTGCATTTATTTTAATTACTGCGAAGTTTTCCATTTGACATTTACTTTTTGAAAATGGAATCTTACCCAATGACAAGATGTTTTTTTTCATATTGCAAGATATATAGAAAAATTCAATAACAATCATCGATAATAGAGCGGTATTGTAAATTAAATTCGACGGAAGTCAAGTGCACTGTGTATGTTAATCATTAATTTTTATCATCGTAGACATAACATAGCGTCTACATTATTTATTCAGCTAAAATAAATACAGCTGTGAACATATCACTTGTGGTCTGTATACTTGACTAGCTGGCTACAGCATTACGTATATATTGACACTTAAACAACACGGTAAGTGGTAAGTTTTAAAAAGCAGAGCCGATCTACACATTAAAAAAATATATTCGCTCACAATGTGTAGAACATAGCATCGTAATGAAGACATTTCAAAAAAAACTTTTTCTACAAAAACTGCTTTGTTACTCGTTGAATAATGATTATTTTTTAAAGTGGGTTGAGGGAAGAGATATGGGGGAGACATCTCTATTGGTTGGCTTATCGTTCTCACTACGCCTTGTTACGAGATAAAAGATTGAGAAAAATTATAATATCGAAATATACATGCCTTGTAAATCAATTGAAAATAGAAATAATATGAATCGAATTTGAATTGTTAAAACTTTGTACGATTCCACATATTGAGTCACTAACGATCCGCGTTTCGCCTTTCTGCATCTTCAGGCATTCTATCACACGGATGCGTGACTTGTCAGCTGACATTTTTTTCAGTTTAAATAATATTATTATTACTGTGTATAGCATTTTAGTTCACTTACATAAAAATATTAAATGATCACCTGTAAATTATTTTCTCAGTTCTTAAGCCATTGGTTATGTATAGATATAAATAAACTTGTTTTTAATTTGTATTGTACCAATTGATTAAAGTGCTTATGGTGTGTGATATGTTTGACTGACTTGAACAGTTCTGTTGCATCCGTGTGATATAATGCCTGAAGATGCCGAAAGGTGAAACCCGGGTCTTTAGTGACAAAGCATGTGAAATCGTACAAAGTTTTGGCAAATCAAATTTGATATTGAAATTCCATCAGGCACGTTCAGTCGATATCACAAATATGAATCGAACTTGTTAGCACTTTTATCGAAACCAACGATATTGATCACTTGACCACAGGCCCAACCGTCATAGATTGACGTAAATGTAAGAGGTCTTTATAAAAATACATAAAATAAAACAATTGTTCTTTAGAATAAGTTATAAATATTAGTGTTAGCTTTATCTTCTGTTTATAATATCCTCTGGACGTCTAATTAAAAGCAACCATTCCACTTCACTCTTAATTTTTAAGTTAAGAATAAGATTTACTATTTTCATTAGTACAAAATTTTCAGTTACACATCAAGGTTAAAAACAATGTTGTCAATTTATTTTTTTATTTAAAATGGACTTCCACAAGGTTGATCAGAAATTATGGCGTTTTTTAACAATAAGAAGTCTTTTGAATCGGAAATGTCGGTTTGTGTAGAAAAAAAAAACATATTGCAACGTGAAAAAATGGCCTGTTCTATAAACGAAAACAAATTTGTCGAGCGTGAAATATAAACGTATGAAAAGAAACGGCCATTACTTTTTATCGCGCTGTTCTGTCAATGTTGTGCCTAACCTAATGTATCAATATCCGTGATAAAATTGACAGATAGTTGTTGAGAAACGGTGTTATTCAAATATTATGTCAAATTTTCAACCCATTCGTTCAGAAATTGAATAATAATCACAAACCAAAACGGTGACAGCACTTTTTCATCAGTGTACTTATTCCGCCATTAGATAAAATAAAAATTGTTCTATTTTTAAATTTTCGTGTATCTTTCAAACGTAAATCAAATGTGTTCAATAATGTACCCATTTACGAATAAGCTATTCATACAACTAAAATATTATCTTCCATTAATATTCGTACACGTATTATTATTATTCATAAAATAGGCACTATAGAGAATTGCGACTTTATTTCACGCGCTAAATCATTTAAAACAATCGAGTGGGAATTAGATTTATGTAATATCCAATCGCAGATAAATGATTTTGCATTGCAATAGAAAATTAGATCAAAATATTTATATATAGTTACGTGACATTCTATCACTAGAATAATGTATTTCGATCTTGTTTGGTATTGTCTATACAATTTAAATTGATTAGATAAGATTATAAACACATTTATTTATTGTACTTTCGAGAAACTTAATTATAGTTCACACCTTAAAATAAAAGAGTGTTTGCAGTAGCCAAACTTTTGTGTACGAGCTAATTTATTAATTTTCTATACACTTGATAAGTATCAAAACTACTGATTATCTTGTGATTCTGTTAAAATAATTTTAAAATAACTTTCAATTGAAATTTTGTTCAAATTAACCCTTTGACTGTTAACGTCTCAACTATTGTTCATTTATTACTCATTGAAATGTGTGAATAGTAGAAATTAAAAAATATTAAAAAAATATATATATTTACTTGTGTAAAAACTTGCAAACAAAAACCATTTTTTTGATTTAAAACATATATTAATTTATTCTGATCATTTTAATACATTAATTAATTTTTGAAACGTTAGATATTGGAATATCCTTTACGTGACATGGCAGGGAATATGACTTTTTTAGTATTATACGTGGACGTTTAAGAATTGCATTATCTAATAGTTTCACATGATGTACGATATCGACTAAAGATGCTTGATTTAATTTCAATATCTAAAATAATTTAAATATCGACAAAATCAATAAAGCAATTGTTGTTAACTTTAATTTTGGCTTGATTCATGGTCAACGTATAATTTCGACCAAAATTTTTGAATAGTTTTATTATTATAACGTTTCTTTAATTAAACTCGTTCAAATGCTGGATACGTCAGGCTTATTCGATCAATTTTAAAATATTTGTAATTTTACAATTTCATTTGTAAAAACATTTTTTTTTTTAATATCAATATTTCATACAAAACTGTTGGTGGCCGCACATGAGAACCACTGATCTACACGCAAGACAAATTATTTAAGAATAGCTGGCATGTTCATATTGTTGTAGGTTACTTGTTTGGTAAAGATTTTGTCTAACAGTCACTAAATTCGTGCACGGCAATCGCCTCGGACCTTAACTGGTCCAAAACCGTACGTTTTTTTTATTGTTATGCTTTATTACCGAAAGAAACATCAAGTAAGTAGGTATTATGTTGTTATTCGCGAGTGAGAGGTAACGTCTAACGGTGAAAAATAATTGCGAAGCCGATCTCTAAGTGGCACGATACATTATCAATTTATTTAATGCCCATTTCTATTTACACTAAAAAACTAGCTTGATGATACGCCCGAAGACCTGCTACATTTGCGCAGTACAAATATATCATTATTTACGATAGATATTTATCTATATTTCATAATATCCCGATAAGTAATTTATATTTTGTAACTTTCATTATACTCATAACACCAAACAATATTCGTTCATTAATTAAATTGGCATTTACTTGGTATAAATTCATTATAACACGGGTAAAAATGCGATGTATTATAATTCTACTATATTTATAAGGTGTATAGTTGGTATCTATTTACTATCAAATGTAGTTCTGATGAGAGCGTAAGCCGAAATAGCTATCAAACGTATTCCAAATATAAATATACGCCAATTATGAATAACATTACATTTCTAATGAGTATTTTTACGTGGCCCATTATTGTCATTACATTATTGTGATTTTAGAAAATAACTTATTTTTAATGTATTCAATTGGTATTTACTTGGTAGAGTACCACTTTAAAAAGGTTAACATAGTTATTTCGGCATCCGCCTTCATTAAGACTATGATTAGATTAAATTCAAATCTACGTTTATATACTGTTAAAGAGGACATTTGCAATATATTCTGTTACCTATTCTAGCATAATAACTTAATATAATATTATTATAATTATGAATTAACTAAACGTTTTATTGTCTATGACTTCTTAAACAACATATAAAGCTAAACTTATAATTTCCTTAATTATACTTCTGATGGAGGCGAAAGCCGGAAATGCTATTAATAACCACGTATAAAAAAACTACTACTTAATGTTGTTATTTATACATTTAATGGCATATTTATATTTCGTAAAAATGATTTGTTGTGTGTATAAGTTACGTATATATTATAAAAAAAACAATATTTTCTTTGCAGTCCATTGTCATTATAGATTTCCTATTGCGGCCATATTTTCGAAAAGTTTTGTCCAGGTCTGATATAGTGACACGTTTCTGAAATATTAATTGCTCAAATTTTTTAACTATTATAGTTTTATAAATATAAATAGAACTGTAAGTCATTAAAAAAACGACCCCACAACTACGATGTTGACTAAGAACACAACTCCGATTACTAAAAATATATTTTTTAAAGTTTTTTCCTACGTTTCCTATTTAAGTGCATTCATTTATTGATGAACCAACCAATTCATTGAATATTTTTGAAAATCGGCTAATTGAAAAAGTTATCGGAGTCGCTCGCTTTGGACTATATAATCAAGTAATTGTTAGAATAATCATGACACTGTCAGAGAAACTAAAGCTTTCACGTAATGGATGCTTTTCTGTAGAATTAACAACATTCTTTTTACATTGATGTTATTTTCAACCTTTTACAGTGTAATTTTCTTTCTATTCAAGAGCCTCTATGATTTTGATAATAAACCTTTGATTCGCTGACATGCCAACTAAAAGTATACGATGACAGGCTATATTTGTTTTGAAATCTACTCAAAAAAATTGGCAAACAAACCGTTGCCATATTCCGCTCGTTGAGACTTATCAATGCCCGCGGATTGGGTAAACAAAACCAAATTGTGTTATTTGAGCTCTCGTATTGAGATAACAGACCTGATACTTCAGCAAACCGACGATAAAACACACGCTTCATGTAAATTTTCCACATTTATAAGACTACAATGTGCTCAATGAAGAATTGCTGACGAAAGTTCTGTTGAATATCTCTTACAGTCGACGAAAAGATAATCGCGCATAATTTAGAGATTAGACGAACTTTTTTTATATGACAGATAACTGTGTTTTGATGGCAATTAAATATATTATGAAATAAGATGGTAAGTTTATGTATAGATTGTCAAGCTCATAAATTTTTAGCTTTTACAGCAAAAAACTTGCAATAAAAATACAAACAAATAAAAAATAATAATTATCAGTAAAAATGTTAATCTATTAAAGTTTATTCCCACTCAATAAAAAAAAAATCAGATTGACTTTCACTTCAAGAAATACCTGAAATCAATTTGCTACATTTAAGAATTTATTATAACAGCGTGAAAAATAGCAATGTATATCTAGAATTTTTTTTAGAACTAAAATTCGTTGCTATTTTTTCACCGTGTTATAATGGAGTTCTTTTAGGTAAATGCCAATTCAATCAATACAACACGATGAAAAATAGTAATGTATTTTAATTTTACAAAATTTGCAGAACTAAAATTCGTTGCTATTTTTTCACCGTGTCGTTGTAGGGTTCTACCTAGTAAATTCAAATTAAATCAATCAATCAATAGAACTTAATATCAACATAAAACTAATATGTTTGAACAGAATAGAAGATATATTTTGTGTATTTTATAAACCGCTAAATATAGAAGTTAATGTAACGCTTTAAGATAGTTCTGATGAGGGCGTAAGCCGAAATAGCAAATATATATAATATAATAATATCAAAACTATACCTTATAAATATACACAATTTTTTTACCTAATAGTTAGCTGGCATACAAAACCGATGGTCCGAGAACTAAGAAAACTTTTCTATAAATGTATGCTTACTTTTCCGAATTGGTAGTAAAATACGGAAATATAAGGGAAAAGTACATATCATAGCAATTTTTTTTGGCGCAATTACATAAACGTCCCCGTCCATTGCGCTACTAAGCGACTTATATTATAGTGGATTTGTATGTGTAGGCACAGTTTCTCAACCTTTTTACATCCGCGGACCACCAAAAAATCCAAAAATATTTTACGGACCATCAACATTGGAATAAATTAATACATATTTATTCAATCAATTTTTTATTTAAAGCAAACAATTTTGTACCAGCATATATAATATATATATATATATAATAATATTTAAGTATTATATATTAAAACAGACAGTAACAAAAAAAAAATTACAACATGGCAATTTAATTGTTTCGTTTCATCCAAAAATGACCACCCAAAAATCTCCACGGACCACCGGTTGAGAAACTGTTGTTGTTGTGTTGGATATTGGTGATGATTATATTCCTCCACGCCCAACTTATTCGTTAAAAAAAGCGAAACCTTTCGGCAATACGTTTTTTTAATTTAATTTTTTATTCGACTATTAATATCCTATTATTTATTTAAATACCAAAATACAATATGTGTTTGTACTATGTATATAACAATAAATACTTGAACCGGTTTACATCCGATATCGAACTGTCAAACGTGCCCCACTCTCCCCTTATTCGTTTTACCACACGCGTCGTTCACACACCAACGCGTTGAAATAATGAACTCACTTACCCCGTCATTATGCAAATTTTCATTCGCACCGTGGTGTTGTAACTACACACAACGGCTCGCAAAGAATTGTAATGCACAACAGTGACGTCGTTTTCGACTATGAGGACGCTAGTTCAGGGGCCAATAAACAAATATATAATTTGAATTGTTACAATTTTGTACGATTCCACAATCATTTATTCAATAACACAATCAGTTCAATTGGGTTCGCGTGATAGAATGGCTGTAGATGCCAAAAGGCAAAACCCGGGTCGCTGGTGACAAAACATGTGGAATCGTACAAAGTTGTAACAATTCAAATTTGATTTTGAAGTTCTATCAAGCACCTTCAGTCGATATCATAAATTAAATTAATATATATTTTTTGTCACAAAGTTTATAAATTTCCTTGGAATGCACTGCAGAGACAAATAAAACAGAACACCATGCACTTGTTATCGTTTAATAACAACGTTGAATATTTTTAACTATATTTAATTTCACGGTGAAAAAAATAGCAATGTATTTTAGTTCTACGAAATATTTTTTTAAAAATATAGTTGATAGCTATTTCGGCTCACGCCATCGACATATAGATAGTTCTGACAATGGCGTGAGCCGAAATAGCTATCAAATATATACCCAGTCCTTTTTTACGCATTGGTTCCAGAAAAAGGCGCGTGAAAAAAAATCGCATAAAAAATGATTTCACGCAATTGCATAATATTTCTTTTCATACCCTAAAACATAAATTCGCCTAATATCCGATACACTTGTCAACATTTGGCAATTGTATGTGTATTTAAAAAATGGAATGCTTTACAAAATTAAACAATATTTTTTTTATTTAAAAAAATAATAAAACGTACATCTAGCTAGCCTAGCATCATATATAAATGTCTTCTTTAAAACAAATTTGGGGAAAAATTTGCGTAAAAACGAGTGAAGCGAGTAAAAAAATGTAGCCGTGTCATCCAAAAAAATCGCGTATAATCGAATTCGCGCAAAAAAAGGACTGGGTGTATTTAAAAAAAAATATTTTATAGAACTAAAATACATTGCTATTTTTTTCACCGTGTTATAATGGAGTTCTACCAAGTGAATGCCAATTCAATCAATGTATTTAATTTCTTTGGAATTATTATTAAATATTATTATTTTAGTTAACGCCTTAAAAAAGATATTGGATTTGTGATCAGGATTGGTAATTGTGGAATTGTCGAGTTTTTATTCTAAGTGTCTTATTTTTTAAGCTTTTTAGCATTTACATTAAACCGATTATATTTTATTAACCAACAATTACTTGTATACTGATTATAGAATCAGAATTCACAAAATGTTAATCATATTTATTGATTGAACTAGAATTTACTTGGTAGAACTCAATTATAACACGGTGAAAAAATAGCAATGTATTTTAGTTCTACATTTTTTTTATAAGATATAGTTGATAGCTATTTCTGCTCATACCATCATCGTAGTTCTGACGATTGCGTGAGACGAAATAGCTATCAACTATATTTTATGAAAAAAATTATAGAACAAAAATACATTGCTATTTTTTCACCGTGTTAAATCATATTTATTCAATATGATTTCATTTTTTAATATGCTTCAATTTTTTAAGGCATTGTTTTATGTCATGTAGCATACGCCACTGGTGGAACAGGTAACACATTTAAAACAGGCTGAGAGAGATCTTTACATTGCGATCACGCGGAACTTTTTCGCTTTTATAGTGTTCGGCCTATTACAAATGAAATACAAGCGATTATTAAATTTGTGCCCGCACCCTTATCAAAATATCATATGAATGTTGAAAGTATACATTGGTGGGATGATTGATTCATTTATCTCCAACTTTTTTATACGTTACAGCTGCGGTGTCACTTGAAACCAATATTAACATAAAAAGGAGTACAGTGAAACTTCGATTTTACGTTTTCCAAGGGACCCTGAAAAAATAACGGTAATTGCGGGAAACGGTGAATGCGTGAAAGCTTCAAATAATAAAAAACAAGTAAAATCGTAAAAAACATTTATTTATTAGTTACTTGTACATACTGTATATAAAATTTATTTTTAAAAAAGTCCTTTATGTTAGTTTGCTTCTTTGTTATTTGGCACATTAATCGGAACAAAGACTTGTTACCACCTGACTTAAAGTTTGTATGTACAGGAATCATTATTACCATGAATTTTAAACACCACACATTTGCAACAAAATTTTCAACATTTGCATCATAAACAATAATACGCGTGTGGTGGATTTCAACCCAAAAAATAGCACATGCGTCCAATGCGTTACGTCTAACATGTACAGCGGATTCCAACGTGTCTAGACATAACACCTGCTCTCGGCTCTGTCAAACTTGCTTGCCGAGATACGGAGAAATATGCAATAAAAACGGTCAATCGGGATAATATTTGTGACGGGACCATAATATTTAGACGGGGAATCGGGAAACGGTCAATGCGGTATTATTTAACATTGTTCTTATGGGAGTTTGACGGGACTATAAAAAATAAGCGTTCCAGCCAGGAAACCGTATTATGCAAGAACGGTTGATCGAGGTTCCACTGTATTGCCAATATTTTACCATTTCTAAATTATATTTAGAGCAGTTTTAGACTGTATTTTTCTAATCTCATCGATTCATCTTTAATCGACTTCTCATGTATTAATTTATTTTGTTCCATTAAGTAGTGAGTGTGGGTTATTTTCGTCATTCAAAATTTCCCACCCCTTACTTCTTTATTGATTGTTTAGAGCTCCTAATGGATTATTGATTTACCATAATTGTAATTGTAATTCTTAATAAGTGATTGTGAACATTTAATTTTTATACTAATTTACTTTATTTGTATCAATATTGTATGATTTTATGTAAATTGTTTCCTAGTTCTTGTACCCATGGTTTTGTACACCTGCTACCTTTAACTCAACTTTTTGTTTTGTATAAATAGACTTGTTTGTAAATTGTATTCTATCAGTTGATAATGCTCGCGATGAGCGAAACCGGTCCTGATCAAAAAATATATTGTCGAAATAAGTACTAAAAAAATGTGTTTTTATTATTTAAAAAAAAAAAATGAGTATCTTAAATAACTAACGTATTACCAAAATTGGAATCTTCATTGAGCAAGTAAAGTTAAATCAAAACTAGGGCTGTTGGGTTTGTTAAAAAACACGGTCATATTTTTCGAAAAGTTTTGCCCAGGTCTGATGTATTGAGACGTTTTTAACACTTAACTAACTATGATAGTTTCAATGAAACTTCTGTAAAAATAATGTAATTTCACTGGAAAGTATTTTGTAATACATATTTTTACGTGGATAAATATATTACCACTGATGATAATGTGATTTGATATGATGAGAATGTTCTGAGATGTGATTTCACTGAAATCCCATAAAAATATATTTTTAGTTCAAATACACTATTGCTGTAAACGCGATACAAGTAATGAAAACAACCGTCATTGAAAAAAATCGACATTTTCCTCACCAGAGTGAAATAGTTATAATGTTTTTTTTTTATTTTTAAAAAGAAAATCAAGACAATAATCTTATTGGAAAAAACGATATTTTATTATGTAAATGCAAAGCTTAAATTTGGTGGTGAAGACCGAAATAGCTATAAACAATGTATAAAATATTATACTTGTTAATAATTTCCTTCTACCAAGTAAATGCCAATTCAAAAAAATCAATATTTTTTTCAATTACAATATGAGAATGATAATTTATAGTAAACGACTGAAGGTAAGTACTTGATGGTATTTCAATATCGATTTTGTACGATTTTACATTTTTCTATGATTCCATAAATTTGTATGGACCGTACAAACTTTCAACAATTAAAATTTGCGAATGGTAGTTGTTATTGATATAAACTTTGTTTGTACCTTTTTTATCATTTCAATATAATATGTCTCGTAGGATTTAAACTTTATTTTTAAAATTAAAATAGGTCGGAATTGTATTGTTATATTCAACAATATGAAGTTACCTTAGATATCATTAATTATAATTAAAGGATTGATTGAGATTATTAATTCGTTAAATAATTCATACCACAAACGGCTTAATCGGGAAGAATTAATAGCAAAACTATGCAGACACATTAAAATTATTATTCAAATCGGAATATATGTTATTTTGTATTTGGCAAACGAGCGATGTTTGCGGTATTTGAAATGTGTTTTTCGAAACCGGTTTTTGGCCATTAAAACCTGTGATGTAAATATTCGCCGAAAAATTCGGCGGAATGCCGTTTCTTTTAATATCGTAATGACCATTAAAATGCTTGTCATTTGTTTTATTTTTAAATCTCGAAAATTGCTGAATTATGGCAACATTTTTAAGCATTTGTTTTAGAACATTGCTAGAATATGAATTATTGTTTTCTTCTGAAGGAGGAAGTGCTTGTTTTTTTCTCACTGAGTTTAACGGTAGAGTAACGAAGTGAAGAGGTCTCGATGTAATCGCCTTTTTTACGAATTATTTTCTCCAGAAAAATTAATTAGCGCTTATTTTTTATTCAAAAATTTATGTAACATTAAAAAAATATGTTAATTCAGGAATTCGAATCCTCTATCGCAAAACTGACTTCGGCCCGTGGAACATTTTTGTGCAGGCGTTTTTGTATAAAAGTAGCGACTTCCAATCGACGATCCGAAATTTAATATTAGTTACGTAATTAAGCCCTAGAATTAATAAATTTATTACAATGGCACTGTTGCAAATATAGTACTTAAATTTTTTTATAATCAAGAAAATGTGATTTATCGCTTTTTTTAAAAAAAATAAAAATCATGTTATTCTAAGCGTTGCAGAATGTTGGCAACCGCTATTTTGGAGAATGACTGCTTAATGAAACTAGAATTTATTTTCTTATAGGATATTATGAGTATAAGTATGGTGGTTTACTTGTGGCTCTTTATTCATTTAGAATCATTAATGCGGCTCTTCGACCAAAATTTTTATCTTAGAAAGTGTATAACCGGTATTAATATTCGATTAATCAACATTGTTAACTAAAATTTTATCTTCCTGAGAAAATAACACGTGTCTTTTTTTAAACGAAAAAAACTTTTACATTGAAATTTTGAATTTAAATTGAAATTTCAATAGAATACGTAATTAACGTAATTAATTACTGATTGAAATGAAAATGTACGAAACATCTGTTGAAAATGAGATATTAAAATAATACCTCACTTAAAATTTGTCATCTTTTATATTTTTTGACATATGACCTTTGTAAAGAATATTTTTATATATTTTTATTGAGAAGAATATAAAAGTAAAGCTATAAAAAAAAACAGATAAATAAACGACTACCAAGAGTAACATAAACAGTTATCGGCCAGTTGGGGATAAGGGATGTTCTGTTCGGTTGGCAAAAACTTACTTATTATATTTTGTTGCAGTGTATAATTATTGTTTTTGTATATAAACATATTTCAGAACATAACGTCGAAAAGGTCAGTCCACCGTCAGTAGTCAGTTCTGTTGCATCCGTGTGATAGAATGCCTGAAGATGACGAAAGGGGAAACCCGAATCGTTAGTGACAAAACATGTGGAATCGTACAAAGTTGTAACAATTCAAATTTGATATTGAAATTTCATCAAGCACCTTCAGTCGATATCATAATTTAATTCAGGCATTCTGTCACACGCATGCAACATAAGTTGAAGAGTCGAACTAAGTTTTAACAATTCAAATTTTATATTGAAACTCGATCAAACATCTTAAAAAAAAAATTTGATTTATTTTATATAACGGAATTTTGGTTTTAACACTCACCCCCTCCACTCAACTAGTTTGTTTTGTCAAGATTTTCCTGTATGTGTTGTTAAATTGTAGGAAGACATAGCAAGAACTTGAGGTTTTAAACTCATATTTATTGTGTTTTACTGCTGAGTGGCCAATCATCGAAAGGTGGCCAACGCCTGTATCTGTTTTCTTATAGAGATATGAAACCTGTAAATTGATACTAGGAAACTGGGATCATTCTGAAAACTTTATCTGAGCACGACCCGTGTTCAAGGAATAATGCCGCGCGACCTTTTTTCGGTGTTTCTAAGCCTGTCATAATTGAAACATAATGTTTTTTTTTGTCTTGAAAAAGTTTTAAAGTAATACCCTGATTAAAATATTTTAATAAATTTACTGATCTCTATTCACTCTCTAAAACAGAGATTAACCCCTTAAGTGATATGGGCGTACATGTCGTCTATCATTGTCAGTATTCCATATTTGGCTGAATTGTCATTTACGTGTTTTAATGTGTGTTTTGTGGTATTTTATATAATAACAACACATTTTTAGTACTATTTTCATAATAAATTTAATGAGCAAAACTGTTTGCTGTGGTCCGTCCTCATACGGACCAAATAGGCCTCGTTAACTTAGTATCAACCGTGACCAACTTTGAATCATTCGATAATTTTGTAACAATATACGAGCAACCATATATTCTCGATTCCTTTTTTAGATTCAACGTTCAGTAGATTAAACTCTTCTTACGGATAAACTTAAGTGGCTGAGCAAATCACAATTATTTTTTTATTCTCTTTTAAGCACAAAAGCTATTTAATAGCATGGTTTACAGATCAGCCCGTGCAGCTCTGTATCTGGCCAAGACAATGAGTAGAATCGATTCTTTTTTATCAGTATTGCGTTATGGAAGTCACTTGTATATTTTATGATTAGGACAGGGTCCACTCATCGCGATCATTGTCAACTAGTATTCGCTTTAAACGAAACCAATCCTGATAATTAAACGTATTGTGTAAATAGTACTAATAAATGTGCAGTTTTTTTTTTAATATAATGCCTTTCTACCAAGAAGAAATGACAGTTAAAACCTTAAACGTGATATTTTACGATGATAAAAAATATTAATTTAATTATACGTTAGGTTCTTCCATATTGACCCACTAAGAATAGAATATGTATTCAAATTTTTTCGTGTAGAAATAATTAAAATATACAAAATACTCAATTGAATTATAAATAGCTATCCATTCAAAGTGTTAATGGAATATACAAACGATATGAGTGTGTTAATATGTTTTCTTGAAATTAATTATGAAACTAGCGTGTTGTTTTTAATTAGTGTGTATTTTAATATTAATACAATATAATACGTTGTCATGCAAGCTGATTGCACTCTGTCTATGAACTCAAGCTTTGGATTAATAGGTTTATTGCGTATTGCTGTCCTCGCACAAAGATGATAATCCCATCTTGGATTTTGAACTATTGACCCGTAACGATTCTTTCAATTATGTTGATGAACAAGATGATAAGATTGTTACGTTTCAAAGTGCACTATGCATGCCTATTAACACTATCAGGCCCGGCCAAGATTTGGAAAAACAAGCCCTGTGTCCATTTAGGTGTTTCCTCAAAATGTAAATAACCAAGGCTGTGTGAGTAGAGTCGGAGTCGTGAAAAATGAGCTACTCCGACTACTTTATCGATTAGACGATTTTGATGAATATCTCAATGAGCCTTTTGCCAGATTGGTTGGTTGATCTTAATTTAATACACATAAATAGTTAAGGTAGAAATTAACTGACAAAAATATTTTTTTTTAGCTGACGTCTTGTTGTCGGTCAAACTCACAGTCGGTGTCGCAGTCGTGTTTTTGAATGTCTCCACAGTCCTGGTTATAACTGTGGGAATTTCGAATCAAATCAAATGAAACCTTCTGATATAGCCCAAAACATTTTAATGTGATAAAATTGCCAACATTCCCTCATGTAAAGAGTAACACCACAATGCTTACACATGTCCCGAGTCTCACCTACAGGGGTATTTTTTTCGTTGCCGATATTGGGATCAAAACAGGTTTTGTCATGATATGGTGCCACTGTTATGTCTTCTCCACAAGGAAGAGTGTTGTTATCGTGTATTGCATGCGCAACGATTGAGTTTTTAGATCGTTCAAATCAATACTTTCATAGGCGATAACACTAATTAGATGACTTTTTGAAAAGGTTTGAGCCTTTACTAGAAGAAAACTCAAAATTCCTCTGTCAAATACATCTCATGATGGCATATATTTGACTATTTTTGAAGGACTGGTTTATCACGTGAAAACACGGCCTCGAAATCTGTCGTTGGATTTTGTATTATGTGAAAACACGGCTTCGGGATTCGACGTGTTAAAATAATGCAGCTGACTTACAACGATTCAGATGCAGGCAAAATTAATGATCATTTGAATTAACGATCAAATTGAGGCGTCAAAACAATTAACGGCTAAAATGAATGTTTAAAAATCTACTAATATAAATTATCCGTTTATAGAGGGCGCTAGTATCACGAGAGTGATGTTGCCATACTAACTTAATTTAACGCTATTTATTCGAATTGTTAATACATATTTTCTTATATAATGTTAACTCCCACATATTGGTGAAAAGGCATCGTATATAAATAAAAACTCAACGTTTTCTAGTATTTATACAATTTATATTTTTAAAATTATAGCTATTTGTGCTGATCAAGTTAATAATGCGAAATAAATAATGACCTTCACAGTTAAATATTGTCTTTTATTATTCAAATATTGTCTATGGTGTTGCTTACATATGATTCTATGACTGTGGTTCTCACGTGAAATTTCACTATGGCTGCATTATAAACATCAGCTGTCCTATGGAAATGTTATTTTTTTAAACAGCGCATTACACTGAATGATCTTTCACAATTTACAGTTGTATGTAGGTAAAATCGACAAAATTAATAAAGCAACTGTTGTTAATGCTTTATATTGACGTGATTCATGGTCAACGTATAACTTCGTCAAAAATTTTTGAAGAGTTTTATTATTAAAACGGTCCTTTACTTGAACTTGACTAAATGCTGGATAAGTCAGGGTAATCCAATAAATTCTAAAATAATAATAATTTTACAAATTCATTTGTAAAAACATTTTTTTTTTAAATATCGGTATTTACTACAAAACTTTTGGTGGCCGCAGCAAAATCCTCTGGTGGTCTTACACGAGAGCCACTGTTCTATGATATGTTGTAATAAATATCATTTCATTTTTTTTCATAATGTATCAACAGCTATATGTGTATATTAATTATGCAGGACAAATATTAATTTGACTTCTAGGTCACTGAACTCAATGTTGTCACAATAATGCTAATGCGGAACCGGTTCTGATTTTATCATAATGAAATTGTAGAAATAACATTAAACATTTTGTTTTATTATTTATATATTATATTTTGTTGTCGTCTTAGCATAACTGTTGGACATTAACGTAACATTCCGTACAACGTCAACGTTGAATTGTTTTCGAAAAACTTTACATCGCCGATCGTATTTATTTCCACTAAATTACTGATATAAACAACTTTCGTGACACTCGTCAGCTTACGTTTTGACAGCTACGGCTACGTTTGAGTATTTTAGTTCCGAATTCTGCCGGCGGCCATGTTATAATGGTAGATCAATACTTGTCAGTTTACAATAAAAGCGAAACATTTCGTAAATGTCACTATTGTTTTTCGCCGTCGCAGGAGTAGACCTGATACCATTTTTTTTTAATTCGTTTTAGAAACAACTTTTCGGTTATGACAGTTTTGAAAATGCAATGCTTGCTACCATTGTATAGTACGTTCGTTAGAACTGGAGCTCTGGATAGAAAATGACTGGACATAACAAAATCATTAGTGATAATACCTTTGCTATATAGACGATGCTAACTGTTTATTTTATGTCAGTTCTGTTGGATCCGTGTGATAGAATGCCTGAAGATGCCGAAGGGTGAAACCCGGGTCGTTAGTGACAAAACATGTGGAATCGTACAAAGTTGTAACAGTTCAAATTTTATGTACTTAGATATCTGCAAAATTTTCCCGATTATCTTTTCATTAAGTTTTTTTATTGTCAATATTACTGCATTAGTTTTAAAGATATTTAATGTTTAAGTGTCTATTACGTAGCTCAGCAGGGAACCGGTTAAGACAAGCTTGTTTTATTCAATGGATAGTTTTCTGGTTGTTATCCACATCAGTGCGTTTGTACAATCATTTTCAATGTCACTTCACTCTGGAAAATAACAAGTTTTTTCTAATATTAGGAAGGTGATCTAATAATTATATTTAGTGTTCAAATAAGTATCGAAAAGGCCTCATGGTAAAATCATAAATAAACAATATTGACTCAAGGATACTTGTAAAGAATAAAATAATAATATACAACTCAAGACTATGCGTGGGCGTTAATAACAATGTTTGGCATTTTTAACTTTCGTCTTTCCAAATAAATATTAATTCTAGTGTTCTATTGATTGGAGATGCGTTTCAATAAAACAGCGAAGTTTTGAATCATTTTTTAATATTTGTTATTGCAAATACAATAATTGAAGCAGCGCACAATAAACTACAATATATCGAGCTCTTACGACAAGACCGTCACAAATCGAAGAACGCTAGTTCTTATTTGTGATTGCCAAATCAATTGCGCGTTCAGTATTTATTTATATTGATGTAAGACTGGCAGCTAGAATATTTGTTTATTATACGATTTGATGTTGCTTTGCATACTTTTATACTTGTATGACAAAAGAGTTTTAAAACTAAAATTAGCAGTTTAGAGTTAGAGAGTTATTAGAGTTTTTCAAATGAAATTTATTTTCACTAGTGAAAAAAACTTTACCAATTCAGTTAGCGAAAATGTACCTAACGTATCAACAACGGTTTCGTAATAATAAATTGTCATTAAAATGCAATTAGGTAATTTTAGTCATAGAAATATTAAATTTTTCAGATGGACAGGTAACGGTACGAATTAAACACCAAAATATAGTAGTGACAACCCATCGTGGAATCGAACACAGTTTCAACAATTCAAATTTAAATTGTTACGTTTAGATTGTGTCGATGTGAGTTTACACAACATTTATTCTTTGACTCTCTCTCTCTATTATACGTTTTTCAAGGGACCCTAAAAACAAAAAGAAAAATGCGGGAAAGCCTATAACTATAATAAAAAAGGAAAATCTTAATAAAAACATAAAGTTCCTCCCCCCTTTTAATTACTAGAAATAGGATTTTTCATAAAATGGTAAATATGAGAGGGTCTAAAAGTTCTTTGTTAAATGCATAAATTTCAATGTCCCCAAACTCAAAAATTGTATTAGATAGAAAGATTTGTCTACCAAAACCGGTCAATCGGGATAATATTTGAGACGGTACCACAATATTTAGACGATAGATCGAGAAAATCGATAAATCTGGGAACGGTTGATGCAGGATTATTTAACATTGTTCTTTTGGGTTTTTGACGGGACTGTAAAAAATGAACGATCCATCCAAAATTAACGTATTATGCGAGAACGGTTGATCGGGGTTCCACTGTATAAATATATATAGCTTTATTGAAATCTAACATAAATTCGGCCGTGTTACACAATAAATGATAACACTAAACGAAGGCTTTCGAAAGATATTTTTATTATAAACTGATTTCCGCTTTGGATGTATTAATTTATTGAAATTAAGAGTGGTTGATTCTATATTATTAAATAAAATATGATAATAAATTATAAAGTTTTAGTAATTTAGTATTGGGTAATATCTTTAAAATCGACAAGAGGCCTTGACAGTTACAATCTCGATGCAATAAACCTTATAATGTATTTAAAATGAGAAACAAATGCTAAAGTTTCAAATTTATTTCGTCGGCAGTCGTTTTTATGAGAATTGTTAAGAACTTGTTTTTGTATTATATGAACAGGCAAAAACCGAGTCTTGGAATAATTTTATTTTATAGCAGCTAGCATTTGAGCAGGGCTCTCGCAGCGCGATTTTGCTTGTTTTATTATACTTTTACGATTGGCAAAATTGGATAAATAAAAAATCCCTATCTACCGAAAACGCTCAATTGATGATGGTAGAAATCAGTCAAGCGAGAATATTTCAGACAATGGACTACGCGGGCCGAGAAAAAGTTGTTTAATTTTTATTCTTCTCGTATCGATATTCTTAAAAGGCGCCGGCCATTTTTGTCAAAATTAAATGAGTTTTGTCTTCAACGCCATTGAAATTTTTGAAAGATCTTAATTAAATGTTAAGTAATTAAGAGTTTGAAAGTTAATTAAAGTAAAATAAGGTGCTTTACTTATATTTAACATTACTCGTTGTCAAGTTTGAAAGAATACTGTTATTTTATTGATACTTAGATGTCCCTTTGGGTTTTAATACTCGAGTCATTTATATAATAAACAAAATTGTTTATTTTCCACTTCAAGCTAATGTTAATTCATAATTTTCTTTTTAGGATGAATTTGGCAGTTTTTTTTAATCTTTTTTTGATTTCTGAGAATTTGATTCTGTGTATAAAATCTTTGATAAGAATCTTCATTTAATATATTGAAGAAGTGTATATCAGCAATTATGTTCCTAAGACACTTGAATATTTAATTTGTATTTTACTAGACTTATCAGAAAGGAATTGTATCGAATTTAACATTTTCTTTTTTTTTAACAAGAGTTTTTCAACAAATAATCTACACATATTAGACTAACTGAATTTAAAAAAAAACCAAGTAGAATTGCAATATTTTAAATAATATTTCCAAATCATATTTTATATGGATATTAGTTTCTGTATATAATATGTTGATACTTGGTATAACTTTAATAAAATAGTGTTGATTAAGGTCAGTGCTCCGCAACCTTTTCTCACATACGGAACACCTAAGCTCGATTAAATTTCACGGCACACCATACGCCGGAACTTTCAAAAGAAACTAATACGACGAAAAAACGTAATACACTATACATAGCAATAGCATAGAAGCAAAAGGGATACATATATATATGCGAAAATTCTTTACGTATCAATATTGACGTAAAAAAAGCAGGGCTGTGGAGTCGAAGTGTTTTTTCCGGAGTCAGAATCGGGGTCATGAAATTCGAGTGACTATTTTCGATGTTGACAAAGACAAATTTTCTCAATAAACAAGAAGAAATATATTGTCCTCGTTTGAGTCCCAATATAGTAACATTTTGCTATTTGCAGGACTGGTTGGTTAATCTTTATATTAATGCACGTAATTAGAAAAAAGAAAAAAAACCTGACAAAATTAACCTTTTTTACTAAGAGTTGTGTTGTTGGTCAATGTCAGAGCCGAAGTCGTATTTTTTTAATAACCCCACAGATCTGAGAAAGGGTTCGGACAACAGCGGTTAAATAGCATGTTAAAAATTAATTCTAAAATTACACTCGTTTATATTCGTTTCGATATTATACAATGTAATTCGACATTAATTGATCAATACATTTCTCATTTTTGACACATTGCGTCACGTCACACCGGTTGCCAAGCACTGGCTCAGCTGTAGGTCATATTCTAATAGAAATCGATTTCTACTTAATCAATGAAATTTAAATAAATATTCTAATGCATTTGATTTGCAAAGAGCTTTTGTATATAAATTCGGTATTCAAAAGCGAGATAATTTTAATTATGCAGAAATAATATGTTTTGAAAGTTAACTTCAAACTATCTTTTATCGTTTTCGAGTTATAATTACTTCATTTATTTTACTGTTGGAAGTTTTGTAAAATGTTATTAATCAAATATCATGATTATTTTTTTGCGCATCTGTATGACTTGGGTCTTTCCGGATGACTGTACAAAAAATGTTTTAATCAACAAGTAATAGTCTGATTGATTTGTCGATGACTCTATTACGAAAATATATTTCAATGTTTATTTATTAATAACATACATAGATTTTTTTGATGCGATGGAATGCCAGGACGTGAGTTGGTTAGATATGTTAAAATTCCATATAATTTTCTACATAATTTTAATGAATCACAATTTTCTACGAATGACTTACTGACTAAAAGGTCGACGTTAAATAAATACTATCGATCTTGCTCGGTCGGTACCAAGTATCCTATTTTCATCCAATAAATTTGATTCAATGCCGACCGTATTATCATCATTAGGTAAAGTTGAAAACCGGAAAATCGTGACTGTCATACTGAGTGAGCGCCTTTGCTATTTCCGCGTACTGTCTAATCAACAAAATAATTTATTTATAGCATTCTAAACAGGGCTGAGGAGTTGGAGTTGTGGAGTCTCGGTGTTATGGCTGCTTTTTCGATTAGACTATAGGCTCCCAACCTGGGGGTCGCGAAGGTTTTTTTGGGGGGTCACCAACTTATACGGTCAACTAAAAAATATTCACTTTTGCTTGGCTTTTGGATTGTATGGGGGCGCAGGTCACATTGATTTTATGAAAAGGGTTCGCCACCCGAAAATGGTTGGGAGCCTATGGATTGGACGATTTTGAAAAATATGTCAATGAACAATTTGCCGGATTGGTTGGTTAATCTGTATTTTAATACACACAAATATGAAAGGTAGGAAAAAAATTAACTCTTTTTAGTCGGAGCTTATCAACTGAAAAACTTAAATATCAAATACTCGCGATGAGCAAAACTGGTCCTGATAATAAAATATTCTTTGGAAATAGTACTTGAAAAATTGTGTTTTTATTGTTTTTTATATGATGTATAAAGTTAGTATATTATTAGCAAAATACGTATATTTCTCGTAGTTGAAAATGTGGTCACAACATACAATAATTATGTATTTATAAATTGTTAGGTTCGCTGTTATTATTAGACGATCTGTCAAACTTCAAAAAGAAAGCCACTGTGTTTGAAAAGTAGAAATTTTGTATTCTTGATAATAGAATTATTTTATCGATTTATTACTTGAAAATATACTGTGGAAGTATTATTGAAAAATTTACTGATTGAATTGGCATTTACTTGGCAGAACTCCATGTAACACGGTGAAAAAAATGCAATGTATTTAGTTCTACAAAATTTATAAGTTTTTTTATTTATTACTATCTATTGTATATATTATAGTTCTGATGAAGGCGTAAGCCGAAATAGCTTTAAACTATACATCTTGTAAATTTTGTAAATCTAAATAAAATACATTGCTATTTCTTCGTCGTGTTTAAAAACGAGTTTTTATTAATAAAATTAAAAAAAACACCCATTCAACAAAAATTTACTATGTTAGCTCGTACTCAAAATGTTTATCAACTGTCTCAAGACTTGAGACGTCCGCAAATCTTTGATCTTATTTTCTCAGGGCTCATAAAATAGATACAATTATTTCCTTTGGTCCATAAATAGTGTAAATTCTATGCTATCCGAAATAACTGTTATCCCAATTCACTGAATAACAAATCTCACGTAACATTTTGGTACCACATGAATTGAGCAATTTTCAAATATAGAATAGCCCGAATTTGAGACCATTATATTTTGCTGTTAGTTTCGTGTGCTAAAACTTCGCATAAAAACTAGAAATGTACGTGTTATATTAATTCATCAAATTAGTATTTGATTGTCCTACCTACTTCACATCCCTTTTCGTAAAAGTATTATCTATTTATGCGATTACTTCAAGCCGTTGTAGTTAGTGTCTAATAGAAAATTTAGTTAATGCATGATTTAGGTATTATAATGTCCTATATTCAGAATTGTATGCAGATAACACAATACCTCTACCAGGGCTGTAGAGTCGGAAACGCGAGTCGTGAAAAACGAGCGACTTCGACTATTTCTTTGATTATACGATTTGGAAAAATGTCTCAATGAACAATTTTCCGGATTGGTTAGTCCAGGGGCTCTCAAACGTTTTCGGTTTCCAGCGCCCTTAAAATATCAGATTTTTTTGCGACGCCCCGAGTCAAAATTTTGTTTATCTCATGGCAAATAAACCTTACATTTTATAAAGTAATAAGATTAATAAAATGTTGTAAAGGAAAATTTTCACGACGCGGCGCACAGTTAAGGTAACTCTGGGTTAATCTTTAATTTTATGCATATACATTAAGTATTTTTTTTGTTAGTAAGGTAAAAAAAGTATAAAAGCATTAAACTGTTCATTTTTTATACATGTTATGGTTGTCGATTCAGCTTTCGTCATTATTACTACTATGATGAAACTAAATTTAAGTTTCGTTTTTCACACTGTTTTAGAAGTGATGGACAATATATGATGTCCGTCATTCTAGAATAAAACAAATTATCCGTAAAAATATTTATTTATTAATTATTATCAATGTAAATATAGTATACAAAATTTAAAATATATTTGTTGATGGCCATTTCGGCTTGATGATTAAAGTAAATTTAAGCTTAGCTTTATATCCCAAACGAACATTAGATTATCATCCTTACTCGATTACTTAATTGTTGTTTTTGTCTTGAGTTACGATATTGAATATTATATTATATTTTGAGTTGTTTTAAGAAATTACATACGTCAATATATTAATATTTATCTGCTATAAAATAAATTTATATTATTTCATTTTTTTTAGCTTTAATTTAAATTATTGAAAAGATTTACATTTTTTGTAAAGATAGATTCATCAAAAATTCAAAGTCTTATCTACAAATAAATATGGATATATTATTTACGACATTCGTCGTTTCATTATTTTTTTATACAAAACTAATGTTCAAATTATACACAAATAGTGGGAAAAACTCGTTCGTTCATTTTTATATTGATTTAAACATAAAAACTGTTCAATTTTTCGGCGATATTTGCCGAAATAACATATATCCTCATTTTTTTCGATATTACGTAGAATCTATCGTCTGTCATATCTCTGTAGATAAATCGTTTCCTTTTCAAATTGAATCCAAAAGCAATCATTCTCTATTGTTTTCTTTCCTGGATTGTTACTATATTTATATTTTGTATCAAATGTTTCGAGATGTACGCGCCGTTATAGAATTTATTTTGTTTTTTTATTGTTTTTATTATTTTGAACACGATATATAATGTTGCTGTGTTTTTATGAATTAGTTCGCTGTGTTTTCATACGTGTATAGTTTCTGTGAGAAGCAACTTGAGATTATTTTATACCACACATTTGGCTTATCGTTATTTTATTGTTAACGGAAACGAGTGGCAACTTAATAGAGCTTTCACTGTCCTCTGGGTTGTATGGTAGTGAAGTTATCGATGTTTTGACTGGAAGCTTTCACTTGATTTTTAATTGTTTTAAAGAAAGTTATTAATGCTTTCATACCTTTTCTTTACAGCTATTCGACCCTAAAAATGGGTATAGAAATGGCTATCAATCTATATTGTCTATTTATTTTTAACTCATTCCGTGCTAAAAACATGCCTAGCGTATCCATACGTGTATTCATTATGTGCTCAGGACCCGCCTAGCGTGTTCATGCCCGAAACATAAAAAAATAATTTTAAGACTGTCGATATTGTTTGTATTTTTATTAGCAGACAAAATTCATTTCTAATTTCGTCGCCTTTGAATCTTACCGCGAGTAACACCTTTTTGCATAGTAAAGCTGAGCCTACACGTGCCGTTGTGAATATTTTTTTTTTGTAATTTCCATTCAAATTTTTTCATTGTTTTATTTCACTATTGTTTTTAGCAATTGTGAAAAGTCCAGCTCAGAAAAATTATTTTGTGTAGACTTTGATTTTAGTAATATTCAATTTTGAGTGATTTAGTGAATTATGAGCAAACGTAAGAGCTTTTTGAAGAATAAAGTATAAAAATTTGTGTGTATAGTTTATATTTACACTCATGAATCATATTATATATTTTAAAATAAATACGCGTATGGACCAACCATTACAGTAAGAACTTGCCGCCGAATTATCAGTGTAATATGAGACGCAAAAATACCGTCATCGAGTTATTTGTACTTTCCGACACTCGCATTTAATGTCTTTGAAATAATGCATATTATTAATAATTTGCAATACATTTTAATAATTCAAATATATTCAGCATGACACTTTTACAAGGATTTTACATTGGCAGTGAAGGCATGTTTACAAAGTCATTTTTTGTATACTTTGAGCATTTTTTATATGTCGATTTCAACTAGATCACAATAAAAGATCATTAGGGAGTCATTTTCAGATAAAAAAAAACATAGCCAAACATAGTCGGCTTGCGTAATATCAATAAGTGTTGTCATCGAAATGCAAGGTGGATCCCGAGTGCGTACTTCAACTGTTCCTACAGAAGACAGTCTTGCAGATAAATTAAATAGATTACGTTCAGGTACTAAGAAGGGCTGTGCAGTATGTTCAAATATAAAAATTTCTGGCGGGAGATCGGAAACACGGCTGTTTTGCGAGACCTGCGTAAATAAGCCAGGATTACATGTGAGCGATTGCTTTGTGAAATACCATAAAATGAAGAATGACAAATAAAATAAATATATGTACATTATATCCATTATGTATATATTTTACACAAAAAATAAAATAACTAAAAAATAAAATAAAAAACATTTTTTTTAAAATTTTATATATAATTTTTTTTTTATTTTGATTCATGTAGCGAATACGAATTTCGCAAAAAAACGCGTCGAGTTGCTGGTAGGCACATACGAAAAAGTGCTCGAGTGCAAAAGGTTAAACATAGTTCTGACTATAGTAGAAGCCGAAATAGTTATCAATAAAAATATATAAAAAAATAATCAGCATACGTTATCCTTTTATATTTTTACCGTTTAATATTTTCATTCAAATTTAAAGTAAAGTGAAACTTCAAGTTCTTATCGAGATCAACATGTAAATTCTTAACTTTCTACTATCACCATTTTAAACTAAATCGCAAATGCAAAACTTTACCACGGTATAGTTTCATGAGACTATGTACTATAATTCAAAGGTTTCAAAATGACGCTTGGCAGTTTTTTTTAAAGAAAAAATATTTTTCGCTCGTCGTTTTAATTTATTCCCATTGTAAATGGACAGTAAATGCTGTCGGATTTATTCTGCGAGACTCTATTCTTTATTCTACGTTCAGTGGAAGATAAGAAGTGTAGCTTCTTTCGTAGGGAAACTCGTGAATACCTTTGTTTGTTTTGTATACGCAATTCAGCTCGAGGAATGGGTGGAAATTGCTTTCATTTCTACAGACGTAACTCGTGTCGCTGTCGTCCGAATAACTTTTTTTGGCGGGTCTTTTGACAGCCCATTGAAGTATATATATATACATGTAAAAGTCCTCGTTTAAAAGGGTAAAAATAACTCATTCAGCTTAATTTTTGCTAGCTTGTTTGCCTTACTCAATCGTCAATACTATAACTAAACGTAAATAAAGCTAAGATCAAAATACTGCTAAAAAAGGAATATCGGTACAATATATTTATTTATATGCTTACGAATTTTTATATTATATGTCTTAAGCCAAAATAACAGGTAAATTTTGTAGGTCCGATTACATTTATCCCGTTCCCACAGAGCTACGCAAAAGACATAACACACTTCGAAATTAGTTTCAAAGAAAATAGATCTTAGAAATCAGATTAGATTTTTATAGATAGTTTATTAGATAGTTTATGATGTCTACTGAATATGCTTGATGGAATTTGAATATAAAATTTGCTGAAATTTTGTACGATACCAAAAGTCAGTTCTATTGCATTCGTGTGATATAATGCTTGTAAGTGTCGAAAGGCGAAACCCACAGCTCCAAGAATTTAAATTTACAATATTTTTTGTTTATACAAACAATATTAAGAATCAATATGCTCCACTTTTGGGGCGCTTGTTGTAAAAATATGAAGTATTTGATATTTTTATATTACTCTCTTGACATGCCTAGCTTTGACTGCGTGATAATATCTTTCGTATAAACACTCAAATCGACTGTTAGGTGTACCATCTGTCAACTTTGACAGTTTTGTTTTTGTATTATTATTTATGCTATCAGCTATATTTAATGACATGTTATAAGCTATATGTTTCCTTTAACTGACTAAAGATAACATTTAATATAATATATATTATTACTACTAAAATTTTGCGAAAATCGTCCATGTAATAACATGTCAGTCCATTCGAAATTGTAAGATTTTAATATTAGTTAAAATTGAGTCCAGTCATATAATAACAAATGCCTACTGATATCAGTGTTGCCCGCCTGCTATATTATATTTCAGACAGTTAAATGCTAATTAAATTCACTCATATTTCGCTGAAAAAATAAATAAATTAAACTGTCTGTTGGTAAACCTGTAATATTTGCTTGACAGCTCTTCATTGGGATATATTTGATGAATAAAATGAAACGAGTATTTAAAAAATATCTAATTATATGAGAGTATTCTTCTACGAGATAGACAATCGTTATTAACTGAATATAAAATGATTGAAAGAATTTATGCAGTGGCAATACAACGTGAGATTGGGAGATTTGTATACTTTATTGATTGAATTGGTATTTATTTTGGTAGAACTCCATTATAACACATATATAAATATATTTCAATTTTTTTAGTTTTATTGCTAGCAGTAAATAAGCTAGGTCGTTAAAACAGGAGAGAATATGTATTGTATACCTTTTCTACACTGATATATATTGATAAGCAAATGTACGTGTAAACATAATTCCGACGATGGCGTGAGCCGAAATAGCTATCAAATATATCTTATAAAAATGTTGTAAAACTAAAATACATTGCTATTTTTTCGCCGTGTTTAGATTTGTTTACCATAAAACGAAGAAATTTATGCCTAACGTTGGCATTTTAAAGAGAGTTGTCGTTTATAAAGTATATTGATCAACACATTTCGAGAAACCAATTTTGGTGTAAAAAATGAGCGACTCGGACTTCTTCTAAATATCTCAATGAACAAATTGCTAGATTGATTGGTGGGTTGATTTTTAATTTAATGCACGTGAATAGGAAAGGTAGGCGAAACACCTTATAGTAATTTTTTTCGGAGTCGGGTTCCTGTTTTTTTTAATGATTCCACAGCCCTGAAAAAAGTTTTTGACAACAGCGGTTGAATAGCGAACAGCGTTTAAAATTATCTTCATTTTATATGTACGTATATTCAGTAACGTGTCTAAAGAGTTTTAGTTTTTTTTTTTTTTTTGAATAACAGATATTTCGAAAAATTGTTTTTATTTCCAAATAATTTTCTCTAGTACACTAAGTGTGTCTAGGTCATCACAGTTTTTGCCAAAATTGAATAAATTAAGACAGTCACGCCAATTCGTGGATATTGTGGTGGGCGATCATAAACGTCATTTTTTCGCCATGTTCTGTGTACTCTAGCTTTCACTGTAACCATAATTATTGAGCTAATCAAATCAACCTGTCATCTCCATAACTTTCTAAACGTTAAAAAATGTTTTTAGAGAATATGTAGCAGCGAAAGTATATTTTAATTATTCATATCGACTGAAGGTACTTCATAAAATTTCGATACCAAATTCGACTTGTCGAAACTTTATAAATTCCACATGTTTTGTAACTAGCGATAATACACGTGGAACCGTGTAATTTTTCGACAATTCAAATTTTATATATTTTAGAATTATATTTTTATTGATATAATGTGTGTGAAAATATGGTTTAGCTATTTATAACTCCAATATGATTTGATTTTTCAATTCACAACTGTCAAACTAAATTTAATATAAAAAAATATTTTTGTATCGATGTTTCAGTGAAAGTTTGGAAACTAAGCGAATGTTAGTTTAAGCATAGTTCTGACGATTGCGTGAGCCGAAATAGCTATCAACTATATATTTTTTAAAAATAATTTTGTAGAACTAAAATACATTGCTATTTTTTTCACCGTGTTATAATGGACTTCTACCAAGTGAATGCCAATTCAATCAATATACTGTGAAACACCTTTAAATTATTTTTTAAGCGTAAAAATATATTTATGCTAGTTAGTGATAATGTGATTCGATTTTACTAGAATGTGCTGGGATATGATTTCACTAGAATGCTAGTAAAAATGTATGTTATATAAAATAAATGTTATTTAAAAATACACTATTACTCAAACACATATAAATATTTTAAATAATAAAAACACATTTTTTTAGTACTTATTTCCACAATATATATTTTTTGATCAGGACCGGTTTCGCTCATCGCGAGCATTATCAACTGATAGAATACAATTTACAAACAAGTCTATTTATACAAAACAAAAAAATAATTTGAGTTAATGGTAGCAGGTGTACAAAACCATGGGTACAAGACACCTGCTACCTTTAACTTTGTACACCTGCTACCATTAACTCAAATTATTTTTTTGTTTTGTATAAATAGACTTGTTTGTAAATTGTATTCTATCAGTTGATAATGCTCGCGATGAGCGAAACCGGTCCTGATCAAAAAATATATTGTGGAAATAAGTACTAAAAAAATGTGTTTTTATTATTTAAAATATAATGCCTTTCCATCAAGAAGTGACAGTTAACACCTTAAAAGTGACATATAAATATATTTTTGAGTTTACTATTTTTACTGATTGAATTGACATTAACCCCTGACTGCTAACCTCTCAACTGTTGAGACGGCTGATTTTTCTGTGTTGAAGTTGATACCCAAATATATATATGAATTAACAGTGGTTAAAACATGTACTCGCTAAATTTTGAGTTGATGCATTGCTTCATTTGTCCTGACAAACTCAATAAGATTGTTTTAAACCAATATTATTGAATAATTTCTTTAAGTCTAGGCGTTGGAAAATCCTTTAAAATGCTCAGCAGGGAACGAGTTAATTGTAAATTGTCATTTGATCTTCGAATTTCGAACGCTTGATTCGATAAAAAAAATGGAAGCTTTTTTTTGACAGCTCGAGAAACATTCCGGCCACAATGTTAATTCTACCGAGGCAATAAAATAAATGGACACGCTCGTACAATGCGCCATAGTTTCGTGTAAAAATGGATGTTTTTTCTGGTCCTTATTTATGTCAGATATCCTACAAATGGACAAATAAAATGACACGAAACGGGAGTGGCTTCAGTACAAATGGCCGTGACGTCACATTCAGAAAAAAACAAGATATTATCAGGCACTGCTTTGATATAATATTACAGGGGCGGAATGGTGAAGAGAATCGCCGATAATGGTTTTATGGAGACGTGGATTCGGGGGAAACGCTCTTGCGGCTCGCAGACGTGAAACAGTACTGTCCACTCCGCCATTCGCCTGTCTTTTGTTCCGCCTTCCGCACTCACACAATTTATGTAACACATTACGAAAATATAGAAAAGGCGATAGTAAATTTTCCAGATTCGTATCTCAATTGTACTCTTAACGGACAAAAAAATACAGCAAAAGATCCTCGTTGATTAGATTTATGCGTCGGTATTCTTTCCACTTAGTATATCCACCCAATATTTATCTATATGCTCAAAACCATAAAAAATTACTTATGTTTTTTCTTTTTAATGAAATCTTCACGTCATTTGTATGAGTCTTCAGTTGCAAGGTACAGTGTGATCCCAATCTTAAGTTCCCTTATGACTCGTTCATTTTATATATTCCCGATCATGTACTTGCAAGAAAAATGCTAAATTATCCTATTATAGTTCTGATGAGGGCGTAAGCTGAAATAGCCATCAACTGTATTCCTTATAAATTTTGTACAACTAAAATACATTGAAATTTTTTCACCGTATTATAATGGAGTTCTACCAAGTTAATGTCAATTCAATCATTAAATTATCGCGCCATATATTACTATTGAAAAAAAACATCTGATACATGTCAAAATGTTAGTAGGTTTTATATGAATAGGTATATCTTTAAACATTATTATAGATAAAAGATTAAATATTAAATATGACAACTATTTTTTTGAAGTTTATTTATTTCCACATGTTTTGTCAGTCACCACCATGGTTTCACCTTTCGGCACCTTCGAGCATTCTACCATACAGATGCAGAATTACGGTAGTAGAGTCGGAGTCCTGTTTTTTTCTGACGACTCCGAAGCCCTGATTTTAACAGTATCAAATTCTCCGTGCACTAAGATTCTTTAAAAACGTTGTTTGAGTTGTATTGATAATCTTTTTTTTAATTGATTGAATTGGCTATTGGTAGAACTCCACTATATAACACGGTGAAAAAATAGCAATGTATTTTAGTTCTAAAAAAATTATAAGATATGTAGTTAGTAGCTATTTTGGCTTACACCTTCATCAGAACTATGTTTTAATGCACATTTCCTTATCTATATATAGCTGTGTAGTGTCTTTTTTAACACTAATGTTTCTGAATTAATTTTTGAAACTTACTATATTTGAAATAAATTTTATGCAGCTCTGCAGGGAACACGTTAAATATATCAAATAAATATTCGTTTTTAATATGTAACATATAACGAAAAATACACAATTCTCAACTGGCAGAAAAATAGCCGAAATTATAAAGGCATTTGTAGATGAAGGATGGGAATCTATTATAATTTATGTACAGTCAGCGGATTTCCGTACATATTTTACGGGCATATGGAAAAGTTTCAAACAAAATGATGTATAGATTTTATATCAGTTTTGACGACGGTTTTCCTGCATTACAACACGAATAGGTAGTCGCATATGACAGCATCTTTTTAACTCTTCGATAAATGTTTGAGATATACACCTATTGCATAAAAGAAGCCACAACAACAGTGCCAAAAAACATAAAAAAATAAATGGCTAATTCATATTATGAAATATTTTTTTTTATGATTTTTACGACTGAATAAATTTATTTAAACCACTAAAATATAAATAATTTTTATTGATATGTAATATTGACTACCAATTACGTGAATAAATCAATGGCGCTCAAACTATTTGATTTACGTTACTATAAAATATGTATTTTTTAAAATTTGTTATTATATCTTGAATACTTGGACGCTCTCATGCGTAGGGACAAATTTTATGGTTTTGAAGCACAAAAATCTCCCGATCGTGCGTGTAATCGTTTTTTTAATTTCATCGAATGTTCTTTATAACATTCAAGGTATTAAATGATAATTATTGGTGTAAAGGCATTAAAAACACACATTTTACTTTTGCTAATTAATTATATATTATAGCGAACATCAATTTCAAGTGAAAATGTATTTTCACCGGTAAAATATGTTTGACCAATCCACGAAGCGTAAATATATTAAAACTGCCAACGATACTATCATAATTTTGTCTATGGTTTCAATAAACGTTCTGAAAAAGAAGTTAATTTGAACTTACGATAATGCGATTATCATATTTAATCGCTATGGTCTGATTTTACTGAAACACCAGTGAAAACATACTTTTACTGAAAATAAACTTTCGCTGTGACATATATATATATATATATATATATATATATTTAAACTGGCCAGGACCGATTTCGCTCATCACGATCGTTTACAAACAGTTCTCAAACTTTACAAATCAGTCTCTTTATTTGTATATAAAAATATTTATCTGTTAACAAAAAATTACCTAATTTGATTTGTTCCAACTTTGTACGATTCCACATTTTTTGTCACTAACGAACCGGGTTTTGCCTTTCGGCATCTTCAAGCATTCTATTATCTAGATGCAACATAACTGACATACAATGGACAATTAGTATCGTCTATATACCAAAGGTATTAATTACAGGAAAACACAGACCCCAAGGCAAGCACGAAATGGCAGCTAAAAACTGAATAATATTGATCTAATAATAATTAGCACAATTAATTGCCTGTGATAATTTTCATTAACGAGTAATCGTCTTATTGATTTGATATAGTAATTCCATCAAGCACTTTCAGTCGATATCGTAAACACTATTACCTATTTGTATAATTTCCTTTTTTTAAATTATGGATTAAATTTATTTCAATATTGTTTTAGAAAACATACCTACAAGTTTTTTAATATTAATATTTTATTACATAAAATTTATTTAAAAGTAGGTTATTTTTTATATGTAGTTTCCAGCTTGATGTAAAGTTCATCAATTCTCTCGAAGAGTAACGTCACTTAAATTTGATCGGGCAGTTAGCAGCGGTGATTAATTTTAACGCGATGCATTGGCCATAATCATTTAGAGCGAATGCCAATCATAACTTTCGTGAAAGTTTAAATCAGGCTTTCGGAAAAACTCACGACATTTCGAGGCGAGAACTCTGTCGGCGGACGTGGGTAAATATGATATCAGTGGGTCGCGTGAAATGGGGTGGGAGGTTTTTAGTTGTGATAAATGGTGTTTACTCGCCTGGTTGGCTAAATTTTCCTGAAAACTTGTCGCATCCAACGCTGGGAAGCCTCCGCCACTGGGCCTGACTTATACTACGATATGCAAATGTTTCATACATTACGTATACACGCTCTAAATTAGAAATATTAAATGACGTGTTTTGTGAAGGCTTCTGAAAAATGGATTTGTTTTCGTACTGTTGTACTCACATCGATTACTTTTATGAATTATATCAAAACTTAAGCACGCTTTAGACTAGAAAATTCAACCGTATTTTATATCTAGCACACTACATGTATGTATGTATTGTAGTGGCATTTTTTTTTTCAATTTTATATTTTAAAATCGGAGTCGGTTTCGCTCATCGTGAGTATTATCAATTGATACGATACAAATTAAAACAAAGCTATTCATTCAAATTTTCAGTTACTAACCAGGTATACAAAATCAAAGGTTCAAGAACTGAGAAAAAAATTTATCAATATATATCTAAAAGAAGTAGAATATATTGATTGATTGAATTGACATTTACTTGGTAGGACTCCATTATTACACGGACAAAACGTCATCACGACGATGGGTGAGTCGAAATAGCTATCAACTATATCTTATTAAAAAAAAATGTAGAACTAAAATACATTGATATAATTTATGATATCGACTGAAGGTGCTTGATGGGATTTCAATATCAAAATTGAATTGTTACAACTTTGAACGATTCCACATGTTCTGTCACTAACGACCCGGGTTTCGCCTATCGGCATCTTCAGGCATTCCATCACACTGATGTTCTGTTACATCCGTGTGATGGAATGCCGGAAGATGCCAAAAGACGAAACCCGGGTCGTTAGTGACAAAACATGTGGAATCGTACGAAGTTGTAACAATTCAAAAAGCAATTGATACAAAATTTTAAGTTACTAACTAGATATACAAAATCAAAGGTTCATGAACTGTGAAAATAATTTTACAAAATATATATTTATATATAAAAGAAATAGAATATTTTACAAATAAAATGTTATAGACCTCTTCGAACTAATTTTTAATAAAAAAATTAAATTGTATTATAGGTTTAGAAATAAATTTGAAATACTCATTAATTAGCGAAACATATTGTATTTTTTAATAATTTGACAATACACCCAGTCCTTTTTTTACGCGATACATTGGTTCCAGAAAAAGGCGCGTAAAAAAATGATTTCTCGGAATTGCATTGTATTTCTTTACACACCCTAAAATATTAATTCGCATAATATCCGATACACTTGTTAACATTTGGCAATTGTATGTGTATTTAAAAAAATGGAATGCCTTACAAAATTAGGTTTTAAAAATATACATTTTTTTTATTTAAAAAAATAATGAAACGTACATGCCTAGCATCATATATAAATGTCTTCTCTAAAGCAAATTTGGGGAAAAAATTGCGTAAAAACGAGTGAAGCGCGTAAAAAAATGTCGCGGTGCCGTCCAAAAAAATCGCGTAAAAAAATTCGCGTTAAAAAAGGACTGGGTGTACTAAACTATCTGATGTTTTAGAAAGATTTTATGACATAAAGGCTTTCGTTGGTAATATAATTGGTGACTGACTATGACTGGAATCGGAATCGGAATCGGAGTCGGAGTCATTTTTCATCGGAGACGATTTTGAAAAATATCTCAATGAACTATTTGCCGGATCCTTTGGTTGATCTTTTATTTAATGTATATAAATTGGAAAGGTAGGAATAAACCTGACAAAAATAAACTTTTTTTAGTCGCTAAACTTTATAATATATATATTTCAGAAAAGATTAGTAGATGGATGACCTTATATTATTTTGAAAAATTACAATGAATTGCTTTACGGGAAGCAACAGTTGGATTTATCTCTGATAAACTTTCGTTTTTTTTTTGTGCACTGCTAAAATTTTATTAGAACAGTCGTATAAAAACGGCCAGTCATTATTTTGCGGAATATTTTTGCGGTTACACTCTGCAGCCATTACTTTTTAATAATAATTTAACACGGTTTCATTGCAGCTTTTGCAATTTGTTTGAAATCGCACTAATTGGATGATACTGTTATTTATGAATTGTAGAATTTATTCAGTAATCGCAAAACAGGTTTGTAAGTCTATATTCGAACGTATTGCAAAGGCACGATTCGAGTATTTTCGATTACTATACTTATAAAATTACTTTATAAATCTAGTTTTACTGAGATCCTTACTATTTGTCTGCACCCAAATAGTGTTCATTCAATTGGCATTTCAATGTTGTTTCGACATACCTTCGCCAATTATTTCAACGTGGTTGGTTTATTCTGATAACACTTAGCTTGACGAAATACAATAGTTAAATAAAATAACATATTACTCGTAATCGCATTACCTAACCATAACTGACCATTTATCATTGAAAAAGGTATAAATTATAACCAATATTACTGTATTTATGTAAAAATGTAACAAGGTTAAATCAACAGATAATCACTATTAATGTGTTAACTGTCACGTCTTAATGGAAAGGCACGATGTTTTAAATAAAAAAAACACTTTTCAGTGCTTATTTCCACGATATTTTTTGATCAGGACCGATTTCGCTCATCGCGAGAATTATCAGCTGATAGAATACAATTTACAAGCAAGTCTATTTGTACAAAAATTTTGAGTTAAATGTAGCAGGTATACAAAATCATGGGTTCAAGAACTGAGATTAAATTTTCAAACCTTCTCTTCAAAAGCCAGAGGCGCGTATATCGTGGTTTTAAAAAAAAACGGTGATGCTATTTTGCATATCTCTCGGAAAGTTACCTGGAGGTAAGGCGGTAAATATTTTGACTGGCATGGAGTACAAAGGGTTAATTGATCCCGATTTTGTCAAATCGAGTATCTGCTGTACCCTGTTTATTTCTGTAAAATGACGAGTAAAACTCGTTGGGTTAATATATTAGCAATCTTCCTGTAAAAGGCCGTTCAATGCTATTTTTTAATATACCAATTTATTACAATACCGGTTTTTGTTTCAATAGTGTGTGTTCATAATATAACACGGCATTAAAGTATGGCATTAGCTGCGTATTAAACTCGTGTATATATTGGTGTTTTGGTAAAATTTGTGACATCATCACTGTGCAAAAAAAAACAACCTTGCATAATGGATTTAATGATCTGTTTTGTAGCAAAGTGTGCACATTAAAAATTTGAAGTCGGGCATTAAATAAACTGTACAATCGATTGACGTGTTCCTTTAATTTCACAATGACATTTCGATTTGTATGAAGTCATAAATAACTCAAATATTGACGCTCTTTGAAATATAATTTATTTGCCAGTCATTTTAGAAAACATTTTCTTCAAAATACGGTATTTAAGAATGACAGTTCGGGATTAATAAAATCTAGAGACGTCATTAGAAATAATGATTGCTATAGTTCAGGACAACCTCGAAGTAAAAAATAGCATTGTATTTTAGTACTAAAAAACTTATAAGGTATATAGTTGATAGCTATTTTGGCATACGCTCTCATCAGAACTATGTTTAAACATACATTTACTTTATCTATATATAGTGTTTTAAATAATAAAAACACATTTTTTTTTTTAGTACTTATTTCCACAATATATTTTTTGATCAGGACCGGTTTCGCTCATCGCGAGCATTATCAACTGAACACATTATCATGATGAACATTATCAGTTGATAATGCTCGCGATGAGCGAAACCGGTCCTGATCAAAAAATATATTGTGGAAATAAGTACTAAAAAAAATGTGTTTTTATTATTTAAAATATAATGCCTTTCCATCAAGAAGTGACAGTTAACACCTTAAAAGGTATATATAGTGTTCTAGAAAAGGTAGGCAATGCACATTCTCTTCTGTTCTAACATTCTAGTGTTACTTTGAGATAATAAAGGTCTTAAACCGAAATAGCTATCTTGTATCTCTATAGCTATCTAGCTTATATGCCTTATAAATTTTGTAGAACTAAAATACATTGCTATTTTTCTTCGTGTTATAATAGAGTTCTACTAAGTAAATTCAAATTCAATCAATTATAAATATTATTAAATTAATACGGTTTTGTGGCATATTATATATTCGCTTGGGTAGACAAATAAAACTTCTGTACAAGTGTGCGAATTAACTGCTAGCGTTGAGAGTGACAGTTCTACGTTCAGTCTACAAGAAGGAATGCTATATACTTGAATTTGACATCGAAAGACATGAGGTGATTATTACGCGCAGGACATTGTTTACATGCAATGATAGAATGTTACGAGTAATCTGTATATCTATGTTCATTGTATTGCGGTTTTGGTATAGTATGTCTTTCATTTAACGGCTATAGTATTTTGTTCGAATAAACAGTTCCATTCACAATTGTTATGATTATCGTTTATGGTCGCGAAACATTCGAAAATATTCATAAAAATCTGTGTGAGCGCGAGAAGTTATTATACTTATTAATCTAAATACACATTCTGTCGATGATTTTATCCGAAATTTTATATGAAATGTTCCGAATGACATTGCTAGACTTAATATTAAAAAAAAATTACATTATGTCCCGTTCAAAGCTGTTCTTATTTCTTCAAGGTTCAGTTGGTAAGAATGCCTTATTATTTTTTCATACATACATTACATATGTAAATATATAGAATTTGAATTGTTACAACTTTGTACGATTCCACATTTTTTGTCACAAACAACCCGGGTTTCACCTTTCGGCCTCTTCAGGCATTATATCAGACGGATGCAACAGAACTGACGTACAATAAACAGTTAACATCGTCTATATACCAAAGTTATTATAAAGAAAAACACAGACCCCAAGGCAAGCACTAAATGCCGGCTAAAACAAATTTAACAATAATTAACACAGTTGCCTGTGACAATTTTCATTAACGATTAATCTTGTTAATGAGGGTTTTACCCGGATCGTTAGTGACAAAATATGTGGAGTCGTAGAAAGTTGTAACAATTCAAATTTGGTATTGAAATTCCATTAACAACCTTCAATAAATGTATAGAAATCAATTTTTTTGTTCACTTCTGAGGGGTTAGCTATCACCTCTTGGTGGAAAGGTATGATATTTTAAATAATAAAAACACATTTTCAGTAGCTATTTCCACAATTTATTTTATGATCAGGTCCGGTTTCTCTCATCGCGAGGATTATCAACTCATCAGTCAGGTCCTAATCATTAAATATTTTGTGGAAATAAGTACTAAGAAAATGGTTTTTATTATTCAATTTTTTTATGTTGTATGAGCGATGAAAGTTATTTGACTAAAAATTATTTTCCTTGTTGTAATCTAAAACAATACATAGTTTTGGCTCTCTTACAATTGTTTTGTCAGCTTAATAATTGCTATGCAATAAATCGTTGATTACATATATATCGAAGGATATCTCCCATTGAATTTAATCGTTGCACAAATTTGATTTATTTGTTTTGATGTTGGTATAACTGCGAGTAAATTTAAATATCGGTGTAATCTGTAACGAGTTAGTGGATAATATAACATTATGACTGGCCTTGTTTATGCAAATTGCCTATAGGAAGCCATCTATAGTCCAGACACCAAATAACAATAATGGAATCGAATCAGAAAGATAAAAAAGGGAACCGAAAAGAATTGACCGCCGCGCCCATTTTACAAATCGTCGTATTTAGATGGGTCACTGTTATCGAAGAAAATGGATTGACTCACAATATTGAAAATCGAACATTTGTTTTTCACAGTAAAATATGTTGGTGTTTACAGCGTCGAATAATAAATCCCATTCATAATAAAAGATAAACAGATGTTGAATATGGCAATATTTTTTAAAATATTTATGTTTCGAATGCGTGATTTAAATTTATTCTTTTGATGTCAACAAAAAAGACGCGTTCAAATCGCCGCACTCTACAATGCGTTGTGTTGCGTTTCAATTGTTTTACTGAATAGTTTTCTACGACATACAATATATTATAATTTTGGACGCGTTAAAAGTCAAATAATGAAACACCAGAAATGGAATGAAAGGAATTTTGTGTAGTGCAGTTAGTTCCATGTTGGATTTTCTCGTGACCTTTTTTATTCCGTTGCTTAAACAATGCTCTTTGCTTTTTTTGTCAGTTAGTAATCATATGTTTCTCCCGAATCTCGTTAGGAAAAACTGATTTACGCGAACAAATTATACTGCATATAAAACTATCTGGATCGGTTTTACTCGTAGTATGTATTTTAAACTTTTTTTTTCTATTTTATATATACAAAAATAAATGTTTGTTTGTATGTATGTATGTCCTGTTTGCGTTCCTATACCATTCATCCGATTGAGATGAAACATTAGTGGGTTGTTGTGAAGACGTGAATTATTTTCTCGGTATTGGAAACACTTTTGAATCGTTTAATATTTAATTTATGGGACTAAAAGAGTTAATATAATATTATGCGTACGCTATAAATGGCTGTTGATAAGTCAGATCTTTCGCCTGTTCATTATCACAATCCAATCATATCAAACTAATAAAGTTTTCGTATTTTTTTCCAGACACACTTCACCTTCAACTATACAGAGATCACAAAGACCGTCAGAAGAACGCTCAAACCAAGGCGTCACTTTCTTTAAAGCATTTCCTGGGTTTCGAATCTGGTTTCACACTTGATAAAGAATCCAACACGCTTGCTGTCCTCTGCCAAGATCTTACGGCGGTGCTGGCGTTTCAGGCGCGTGAAGTCCTCATTCAATGGCGAGTTAAGGTGGTGAAGAATTTGGGAGAAGGGAGATACTTTCCCGCTCTGCTGAGTCAAACGCCGCCTAAATGCAAGGTACCCTGCGGACCTGTCAGGGTCCACGTCCAAGCTGGTCGACTCTGCGTTACTTCAGGAGTGCCGCCTAAAATTATGGCTCTTTGGGAGATCGCTGATCTAAGGTTAGTTTTTATATCTTTTTTTTAAGATTTATTCCTATAAAGGTACATATAACACTATGGAAACACTTAAAAATTGCTTATGTATGACTGAAAACTGAACGACTTTAAAATAGTTTGCGTTACCATGATAATAATAAAGATGTTGAAAAAATGGTGAAGAAGTGCTCTTAATTACAATATGAATCTACATTTTTTTATTATTTCCACAATTTTACATTCTAAACAAACTAAAACACCAAAAGGGTGGCTGAGAGCCAAACCAGCCTATACAACAAAATCAAAGAATATAAATGAATGATAGATTTGTCCTCGAACTGATAGTCAGTGAACAGTTTCCATCATTGATACATAAGACGACAAATTTTATAAACACGAAGATTCTTAGGAACTAGATTGATACATTAATTAATTTTAAAAACTACTGATTTAATAATTTAAAAAAGGATTATTTATTGCAGCAAGGCAAACATATTGTATATTATACAAATATTCAACGTTATACAAATGGATGATTGTAGTCGTTAGATATTTTTCTCGTTTATCTATAATTTACAGGATATAGACAATATATTAAATGTTTATCTTTATTAGCCAATCATATAATATTTAGCGTGTTAATATTATTTTGAGATAAGTGTAAAAAACATATTGTTAACCCCTGACGACTGCTAACGTTTCAAATATTGAGACTTCTGATGATAGTTCAAAATATACAAGAATTAATAGGAAACCTTTCGTGTGAAAGTTAAAGGTTTATTTTGAAATACTGCCCGATTTGTTCTGATTATATTTTGAAGTATTCGGTGTTTTAATATCATTCATGTGGCACTGCAGTGAATAGGTTAAAACTATAATATTCTCCTGATTTTTTTTTATCGAAATCTTGCCGAATAGAATTCTTACGTTTATTGTTTACCATTTGAATCGGAAAACAGCCACGCTTGTTTTTTACAGGAAGTATTCTGATGTAAAAAAATGAGATATATTTTTAGCAAAAACGTTCATGGTGCATTTATCACGTGCCGAGTTCGGTATATCTTTTTGCTACTCGCTCCATTTAATCTTGACCAACTATCTACCAATAAAATTTGGTGTTTTTTTCTGGTGTCACTAAACTTAGTAGATATACCGTCAGGGGTAGGTATGTCGGGGCTCGAGCGATCTTTTAAATTTGAAATGGATCAGCGAGATCCTCGGTGAATTGAAAAAATAATACAATATAATAAGGTCACATTTGTACTTTACTATAATTTTTAAAGATGGTTGAAATGTATTGTAAAATATAAGAATTTATTTCTTCTAGAAATTTCACCTGACCAATTTCACAGTGAGTCACATAAACGATATTCCAACATCAAATATTTCAAAATATATTGAGTATTGTATAGGTGTTAAAATTATGATGATTATAAAGAAAAATTGGGCTATATTTCAATACGAAATAAAGGGTCTTTCAATAGGGGCGTTAGAAATTTATTAAAATGTAAATAAAACAAGTTGTGTGTGAGGTAGGTTTATGATGTTAAAGTGTGCAATACATATTCGTGCAAATGTCCGTCGTGGCTTTGTTTACTGGCACGTATTCGGGAGGTCCAATTTTAAATGACTTTGTCGCTGAATTTGTTTGATAGCGTTTGTTATGTTGACTTTAAGCGTGTCAAATGTTAATAGTTTATTAAGACTTGCGATTAACAATAGCCGCAAAGGAAAAGTCTAAAGGTGTTAAATCGCACGATTCTTAACAATCTTGATGGCCAGTTCCATGCCCTCAAATCGCTTGTGCAGAACGTTCATGCAAAATTGATGATATGCATATGTTGTTCAACGCTTTAATCCTCCATAGTGATTTGCCATACTGTATTAAGCAATTGGCAACAAATTTGACATATGTCACTTTAACAACAAAGCTGCTATAACCTAACAAAATTCAAGCGTCCCTATTAAAAGACCTTATATTATATTAACATTCTTACATTTTTCAGTATCGATTATCAACACACCACAAATTGGTTTCTCAACAGTTTAGACGTACACAGTCAATAGTGTATTAAAATACATTTATTTCGGGAGCATAATAAAAGAGACCTAGCTATTTTCTTGTCTATGGGCTATCAATATTTGCGATATAATACATTGCTTCTAGATGTTCTCGAATATTCAACACATTGTTTTGACGTTTATTAACATTATATGGTTATATATACTGTGTAATATTTAATTTTCTTATATTTTGTTAAAATATCCGCTCGTTTATCGGAACACTTAGAATAACTATGAGATTTAGCGAGCCCCTTGTTAGCCCACCGCTGAATAAAATAATATTGCAACTTGCATGCAGCACGTACAGACTGCGTGAAAGATTGCGTTTTTTATCTTCTATTGCAAGAAGTTGTTCTTGGTAAATAAAAAGACACTCGTATAAAATCACTATTAGGTTACCAAAAACGAAGTATATTTTTTTCGACGTGTACGCCTGCCACGGGTTGAAATTAATAGAGAATATGTCATTGAAAAATTAGGTTATGTTACTTTTTTTATAAATAGGTATATAGCTATGACAATATATAGAACACACAAATTGAACCGTTATGACGATAATGATATGTGTAAAAATCTGAACCATTTGACATAATTTCAAAAGTGGTATAAAATTTATTTTAATACAAAAATTAGCATTGTTTTTTTTTAATTTACCGCGAAAACAATCGTTGACAAAAAGTACAATCATCGGCCAATTTCCAGACAGCGTTCGGTCACAAGTCGTATTCTGCATAAATTATGTAATTAAAGCTTATTTAATTTATAAAATACTGAATCAAAGTGATATTGACCTTACAATATAATCAAACGTCACACTCTTTGAACTCACCTTTTAGATGCATAACGTCATAAACGGTCATTTCCAGGTATAACGATCAGTGCCGTCACAAATACATCGAATAATATTCTAGAAATGAGGTATCTATATGCGGTTATAGATGATACGTAAAAAAAACAGAAACTAACCTTTTTTTTAAATTTCGAGTGACCCATTACTGAAGGTGTCGGATGGCTGTTTCTGTTGCCCATCAATATTGTGTTGTATATTATAATAGATCGTACCTTGGACGCCTATAAGAAAACAATCAAACAAAAATTTATTTTTAATAACAATATAAGGCTGGGCAAGTTGGTTGAAAAGCCGGATTGCACTTGTACTGAAAGACTGCCTTAATATGAATGCCGAACGAGCAAAGCTGTTTGGTGAGGTTCGTCCTCATACGGGCTCACTTGACCACGCTGACTTAGTGTCAACCAAGGCCAACTTTGAGGCATTCGATAAATTTGGAAGATTATACGGGGAGCGAGATATTCTCGATTGGACTTAGATTCAATGCGGATCGGATTAAACTCTTCCGCCAAGGCAGATTTTCAGTACACAAGATACACATGATATTTAATATCACGTAAGCTAAGTGGCTGAGCAAGTCATATATTCTTTTTCTTCTCTTTTTTTTTATCATGGATTAATGATCAGTCCATGCAGCTTTGTATCGGGCCAAGAAAATGCGGAATAAAATCGATTCTTTTTTATTGGGATTACCTTATGGAAGGCGGCTGTCCAACAGCGGTTGCATACACATGTCGGGTGTAGGTGGGACAACCAACTTGTAATAGCAATAAAATATTATATTGGAACACGTATTGGTAGTTACTTGATAGACAACAGTTTCAATATAGCCATATAAAGTGATAAATTCAATGTAAAAAATAACGCCATTTAAAATCATTCTTGCGGTACACGTAATGCGATATGCGTGGTAAAATATCGCCGAATTCCGATTAGCGAATAAGCGAGTTCAAACAACGTAACATATATTGAAATTCAAAACTCGAATATTATTGGGTAAGAACATCGAAGTATTTATCTTTATTGGTTGTTGGAAGTTATTTTGACGTCCCTGTCATTAGAACTATGATTATTTCTGAAGAAACATGTTCCCTACAGTTTATATTGTTGGGCGATTAAGCTAAATGTAATTTTCGTTTTAAATAGTGTTCGAGAAGAGATAGACAATAGTATTTTTATTCTGGCATAAAAATTTATTTCTTTTGATTTATGATGTTTTTCATAACGGTAATATTTAAATTTGAATTAAAAGAACAGCACAGGGAGAGCAGCATTAAAAAAAAAACAACAGGAATATTGTAATCAAATCGATTTTTGAAATTGGAACAGTTTTTATCTAAGTGCTTAAGCAAGTATAGTGTGTTCATATATGCGGTGTTTTTCGGACCATTTTCAAGCCGAGATTTTTTTGTCCTCCCCTTTTCGACGTCATCGATTTAGAAAAATACCTTTTCACATCCCTCAGGTATTAAAGGAAAGGGCTAAGTATAAACTCACTACTTTTGAAGGTAATTACGTCGTGGAGCGAAAATACTAAAAATACATAGGTATGCCAAGTAGTTTATTTATAAAAGGCCCCGTAAATCAGTAATGCCACCCATTATTTGCGACGGCGTGTATCACTTTGATACGTGTTATCTTTATGGCTCGTGGAATTTGAATTTCATTGCAAAATTTTCCAACGGTTGTAATATGAAGCAGCAACACCGAAGTGGGGTTAGTTCATTTTATACGTCGCGGAATGCTCGTATTGAAAATCGAAGAATTTTCTAAAATTTAAATCTGTCCATTCAGAATAATTTTGTTTATGGTCTTATCATAAATAAATATTATACAATAAAGTGAAAATTAAAAACGCTTTAAAATAGTTCCGATTCAATGCAACGTATCAAATCTTGATGGAGCATCTTCAAATGAGTTTTTTTGACAAAAACTAACCGTAATTCGTATGCTAATCTCTTTGCATACGGCAATTATATTTATGTAATGTCAGGAATTAGCTAATTAGCAGTTGGGTTATCAATTTTTCTATACGCCATGTTAAAATGTGAGAAAGTTGGTTGTCCCACCACCGCCTGATATGTATGCAGCCTTTCTTTCCTCACCGTCTTCCATTACATAACGACCAAGAATAATAACATAATTTTCACAGCGATTTCGGAACTTCTAATATAAGGTGGCCAGTTATGTCGAAAATAATTGTTTTTTTTTAATAGGAACACATTATTGCATATAAATGTTTCATCTTTTACGTAGAATATTATCTGGGTACATTAAACGGTTTAGGTATGTTTGAGCTGAGACCCTCTTTTACGCACGACTGAAAATATGATTATTGAAAATATGACATATATCAAGACTGATTCACGAAGACTTATAAAATCCTTAGTAATCATTTTTATTGTCATATGAGAGGATAAAGCCATTTTTGTTGGGATCGTCTCACAATCTATTTTTCGGCTATATTCCTATAAATATTAAATGTATATACTAAAAATAATTTTTACTAAACTTCCAAAATCACCACTGCAACCTGATACGGTTATCTTATGATAAAGAAGTAATATATTATATGTCATAGCAAAATCTATAATATTAAACAGTTAGTAGTAATGGGTTCTTTTGTATCCGTTTGATATATTATAATGCATGAAGACGTCGAAAGGCGAAACCCTGATCGTTAATAAATATGTGCAATCGTACAAACTTTCAACAATAAAAAAAAATTAAGTAAAAGTTAACATGGATTATTATTATCAGTTGTCGTTATCATACAAAGAGGCCGTGTATGCTATGTGCAACCACCATAGACCCATAAATAATCCGCAATACGGGGGAAAAGTCAACAACCTTCAATTAATCTAATCATTTTTTCGCCTTGTTTATTTTGTACACGACGAGACTGGATGCGCGTGCCCGCATATTGTATGTATATTATGATTGACGTCAGGACAAAGTAAACCGTAGGTATTTGTTTGCCACAGGTGGTAGCATTGGGCGAGCTAATTTGATAGTTTTCTCAATGACATTATTATGTTGCAGTCTTGTTTCATCTTTGTACGAACGGCATGTCAGTTTACTTCACCTTTATTTGAATATGGAATAGTCATGTCTGTTTCATACAAAAATGAATATTGACTAGGAAAAAACACGAAACAAAAGAATAAATAACTATGAGAAAACAATGCTATCTTCCTTTATTCTTGTAATGTACCTAAGCTATTAAAAAACAAAATGTAGCAAGGTTTGCGATGTCGCAATATTTCCCGTTTTGTTTCGAAAATTTCGGGTTTTCCGGGATTTATAAATGCTAATGGAATATCTTTTTCCATTTGAAGGCCAACGACTCAACTGTTGAGCCTAATAATGTAACAATTCAATTTTGATATTGAAATAACATATTGTACCTTTAGTTGATAGTTTAAATTATAAGTGATAATTTTATATTTATTTTATCCGGTCATTTATTGAAAGATATCGTTCAAGAAAATAACCATTCAGTTGTGCAGTTATTTTTATGAAAAAAGAAATAGCCCAAGCCGGTATGAATTTTAGTAATTACATAACAGAACATAACATAGAAATTCCGAGAATGGACATCATATATTTTTTTAAATACCGATAAATATATAATGAACACTATTCACTGATTGCCAACCCTTGCTACAAGTGAATATAAGAAAATTTTGCTATGTGTAATATAATCTACAACTCTTTTGTTTTTTATGTGTGTTGTGACTGATATATCGTGTATTGAAAAAATGCTCCAATTCCAAAGGTGTCATAATGAGTATAATATTGATTGTCAAACATTCTAATTTCATGATTGAAATATTCATATAATAAATAATTTCATGCATCGTCACGATGGATGGAAAGGTGTTGTGTTGAATATTAGTGTGATATAAAATAATTTTACTATAATATGCATTTGTACACATAAAATGAGAAATTGCTTACTGATACACACAATTAATTTGGCACCTCATGATAATAAAATATAACATATTATTGTAAAACCGTTCTAATATTACCTTATTTCGTTATCATTTATTTTTGCACCTGATAAATTATTTTTGATAAATATTATATTATACAAGCGCAAAACAAACGTTTATATCTTATTGCCTTTGATAAGGTAGGTGATAAAGTAGGTGAATTATGTACGCTAAATATTGTATACAGCAGTGGTAAAATGTATTACTTAATCAATTCATCTTTAATATAATTTGAGACTCTTTTAGGACCTCTAATTACAGTAAGACAATTAATTTTACTTTAAAATCAGATCGAAATAACAGCCCACCCAGAAACTATCCACAGAGTAGTTGTTTTTATTATATATTATTATTTTGTGATTTAATATATATAATACGATTTGAATATTTTACGTTGTAAAAAAGTTGAATTGGTACTGATGAAAAAGGTTACCTTTTAAAATATATTTAATCAAAATTAAATGGTTCTGTAATTTGCGACCGCAAATTAATACTATTACAGTAAACATATTCTCACATTTTTGCATGTGGTATGTCGCGAAATTCTGAAGACTTTTTCAGCGTACCGCGTGTGACAAAAGGTTGCGGAGCACTGGTATACATGATTGTATTGGTTATTTCAATTAGAACAACTATCATCATTTTTTTTTCTTATCTAATTGTCTCATGATTTTTAAGAGCCAGATGCCTAACGTTATTTTAGAAATTTTGGTTGTTTTTTTTATCTTAAAATAGTGTATGGAAGATAAAAAACCGTCCTTGGTTGACAACTTTATCTTTTTAATTGTTTTTATACTTATAAAACTGATAACAAAAATTCTACAAGTTGTGTTTGTACAAATACATCCAACATAAAACTATTAATGATAAGACAGATATCTTAGTGCGTTCTTAAAAATATTACTATTCCATAAGTGAGTTAACGTGTTCAGCAATCCTGCGCCCTCGAGGCTGGATATAGATATTTGACGTGTTAACGCGTCACGCTTACATGGCTAATGCTGACTGTTTTAATTCATGTAATATTTTTTACACACTGTGAAATCTCTTTTAGAAACATGTTTCATTACTTAGACGCGACAAGTTGATTTTTTTTTTTTTTTTAACTTCGTTAAGAAATAAAATGCATCTTTGCAGAGTTAGCTCGCGTAATCATTACACACCTTCTGAGATATTTCGGGTTCCCCTGCTGGTTTTAGTTTTTAATCTTATTGGGGATACCAGATTTTATTTTATACAGTCGCGGTTTAAATATCTCATATTTTCGATGATAGATAAACTGAGAAATAATAATTAAACTGATAAAAGTTGTGTCAACCCTGAGAGTTTTTTTTACAAATGGCAGCACAAATAATGTATTGCATATGTATTTGTTTATTATTTATGATATACGTCTAATATATTAAAAATATATTGAATTTGATTTTACGAAGCTATCCCAGCCCTGCAAGGTACCACCGTATATAGAATATAAGCTGAAATATTTTCAGCAATTTTCTTGTGAACTGCGAATAAGAAATGTTTCAATATACATTTTTCAACGGCGTAACAGTTTTCTTGTGATATGTCAAAAGTTTCAAAATGGTTGCCCCAACTAATTGAATTCAAAATAAGAACGCTCAATATGTCTGACAGTTCACAGAAAAACCATCGACCTCTGTGGTCAGTTGTTGTTTTTACGTATTCAATGATCTCATTTTAATGAGGTGGAATATGTACATACATATTTCAATTCGAGGAAGATTTGTAACTACAATGATACAGTACTTACCTAGGTGTAAATTTTCCATTAAAATTTCTGGAAAAGCAATCATTCACGCTGCTGGCGAAAACTAACTTTATTGGAATGTTTATTGCGTCTATGGTATGTAGCATTAAAAATTTATCACTGTCCTTTTATAACATATTTCATACAAATAAGTTTCAGTCGTTTGATGGTAGGTTACGTAAAATACCCGCTTAGAATATCGGGGAAAAAGCAAAACAGATTATTCATAAAAGTTTTTAATATTCGTCGAGCTCGTCGTTTTGGAATGTATATCTTGTAACATATATACACGGATATGTAACAGCGATATTGTATTTGGAGTAAAAATATTATTGGGGTTTCAGTAAAATCACATTGTTTCATAACCTTCATTGAAACCATAGTCAACATTAAGTTACTGTCGTTGACAGGCTTAGTATATTTTAGCTGCCTGAATTGATAAACAATATTTTCACTGTACTTTCGTTGTAATAAATATACTCTCATACTCCGAGTTACGCGGTTGGTACGCTTTTCACTTACCCGTGTAAATAGACACCGCGTAAAAAGGTAAGGAATTTATGCAAAATCAAAAGATAGATTTCATTGTATAAAAAAACTGCGTAAATGAACACATCGATTTCATAATAAATTTGAAGATTCGTCCCGAAAAATCCGCGTAATAAAGATCTACAGCTCTTTTTATTTATTGGAAGTGTTTATTGACAATTCATTTTTCAAAATTATAACAGGGTTAATTAAAGAATGATTCGTTTCGAGTGCATTTAAAAAAGCATTTTCTTGACCGTGTTAAAGCGAAACCGCACAAAAAGATACCGCGTAAATCGGGGGTTGAGTGTTTTTATTATTTTGTCACGGTTTTTCTAACCTTTTCTATTTATTTACATCATATTGCAGATCAACCAATCAATCCGGTAAATTTTGCATTGAGACATTCTTAAAAATCGTCTAATCAGAAAAAGTAGTGAGAGTCGCTCGTTTTTCACGACTTTGTCTCCTGGCAAAATACCGCAACTCCACAATCGTGTTATAAACTATAAAGTAATGCATTTAAAGTTTTTCGAAAATGTCAAGAATAATAATGATCAGAGCTAGGAAAATAATAGTCTTTTGCTATTATTTGTTCTCCTCCCGCCATGTTATAGAGATTGTATAGGTCAGGGCATGGAAAATTATAGCACTCGTTTTATATTCGGCTCGAAGTCCTGTACCTTTAATTTTGCTCTGAAATAAGTGAATAACGATCAGCTCTCGCAAAAATAACTTTAACTTGATTTGATATGCTCTTCATAATAAGTGGATATGGTTGAATAAAACTGTACTGACTTATAAGTACGATTTCTTCTTTAATTGCCTTATTATCATTTGACGGCAAACATCATTTTTCGTGTGTATTATATCAAACGATGTTGACTAAAGAACAGTGTAAACATTTCGGGAAATTTCTTAGCGGCAGACAGAGCGATGCTAAACAAATAGCGGTCACTTCAAATGAAAAAAAAACTGTTTTAGCTTGCTTTCTGAAAAAAATCACGAGATCTTTACGTATTGTCAAATAAAACATCAAAAACATTGTCAGGTGATGTGATAAGATACTGTGGGAATTGGCTTATGTCACATCAATAGGAGTTTTGGCTTAGATTTTTATTTTTTAACGCGTTCTTAGAAAATTACACTTTACTTTGCGTTATTGCAATGAACGTGTCAAAATATTTGAAAAGAATTTCCATAAACGATAAAATCTTTCATCTTACAATCATTGCATGAAAAATGGTGATCTTATACTATTTAATCAAGAAATTTTAGAAATAAACGTAGTCCAATTAAGTTCAATGTTTCTATTGAACGGGCGATTATTGGGAAAATCTTTTATCTCAAAGTCAATCATCTGTATTAATTATAAGATTATCTTTTTCAGTATTGGACTTCATTAGTTCGCTGCCTCTCACCTGAGTCGTTTGCTCTTTCAAACTTTCGCGTTAAAGCTATATTTACCGAATATTAAAATTAGATCATATTTGCGCCTGTTTGCGGAAATGAATGAGTAGTGAGTGCATGGGTTAATTAAAAAAATATGGTGTTGTTACAGGTGTCAAAATAATTTCATTTGAAATCAACAGACAGTAACAAAAGCAGACTGCATTATAAAACGTTGGTGTGATAATCAATACTGTGCGTTGCACAGATTAATTGAAACATATTTTATGACAATATAATAAAGATACTCAATTACGCGCTGTAACGCAATATATCAAACCGCTTTATAAATTAACAAAAATTATACTACTGTCATAACAAAATATTGCTTGTATGATAGGGTTTGCAATAACGAACGAATAAAATATTACTTATTTATCGGTAGTTAATTTACGACCGTTGAGCAGTAATCAACGTCTTATACTATCAGTATTGTGTCACGAGTTCATATCCCAAACCCAACGGTATTTTTTTCAAAGGATCATTATTTGTGAGATTTTTGTTCTTGGATACTAGATGCCAAATGTTATCGGGTTCATAGTTCGTAGCTTTTAGTAGAACACAAGAAGTACTTCTTTAGTCTGTTAGTCTACTTCTTATACTATTTTTAAAACTTTTTTTTCTCTTAATAATAAAACATTCGCATGTCATGCAAAATCTATTCGCGTGCCATAGGTTCGCCATCCATGATTTAGGCGGTGTCGACATGGACAGAGAAAATCCTTTGAAATATCCATAGAAGAAAGTGAGCTGAAATCTTTGTAATGATAGTGGTATATGTGATCTCACAATCCCAGACGAGTATACCATACATATAAATACGATATTCTTTTCGATGAATGATGATTCAAAAATTGAACTAACGAATATAAAATTTAGATAATTGTAACTAACTGAACACACAGTTAATGTCGCTTACTTTTCAATAAAAGCAGGGTAGGCCTTCATCCAGCAGTGGATCGACTCCGGCTGATGATGATGATGATGACTTTTCAATAGCGAAATTGTAAAGTAGTATTTCGGTATTGTTAAAATAAGGAATAGTCCGAGATCCCGGTTCGATAATACCGGTTTTGCGAGCCCTATTCTGTCGGTTGGTTTGATTAGGCATTCGGGGCATGAACGTGTACGATTCTAACTAAACATATCTGGCATGCTTAGCGATTTGGTATGCACAAAAACCAACCACTACGTCAGGCACGTAACACTCGTAAAGTGTCGATTATGACGCCATAAAATAATCCACGGGCAGGAACAGTTGATATCACATTTTTTTATTCAGGGCAATTCTGATAATTGAAAAATAATAATATGAAATATTCTTGACGCACTTGAGATAGAAAAAATCTTACGAAATAAAAAAATCGAGTGGTCACGCCTCTCAGTAACTCTAAAACATTAGTTCCACGTTATAATATACAAACGTATTGAAAGTATTGGAAATTATTTCAGTTGTTTGTTTGGATCCTGGCCTTAAATCTGTGTTTTTCCTTTGTAATTAACTCCTCTGGTATATAATCCATAATTGTTTTTTATGTGTCAACTCTGTTACATCCGTGTAATAGAATGTCTGAAGATAACGAAAGACGAAACTCAGCATGTTAATGAAAAACCATGTAGAATCGTAAAAAGTTTCTACAATTAAAATTTGATGCATCTTTTCATCAAACTATGTGTTTCTATAAGGCTGATATCTTTTTAACAACGTTTGAATATTTCTGTTTTTTTTTCTTAACATTTTTTGGTAAATTTTACCAGCTTGCATAAGAAAACTTATCTCGTATGGCAAACTTTACAGGCGAAAGGTAAAACGATCATTTTTCTTACGTAATCTCGCCTCGAACATTGCATAAAAACTTTTCAATCCTTCTGAAGATTGCAGAGTTAAGAAGATTTTAGTCTTAGCACATAGCACCGCGGTAAGTATGATGTATTTGGATATCTTTAGCATGATATTCTTTTTTATTTTTAAGAAATTATCAGAAAAAATAGTTCTGTCAACCCTTTAATATATAATTTATTGTTCAACGCGGATGAAGGTGTCAAATTATTGCGACACAACTATTTTATCAGGGAGTTTTAAAAACAAACAGCCCAATTGAGTTAATCGCTTGTATTAAACGAGCAGTCAAACCTCCATAATTTTCATCTGATTGTTTATCCCGCTATGATCCATTATTAATCATAAATAGGTTTCTCTAACTATTAAAAATCTTAATCACATTTTAATGGTATCTAATCATTGTAAAAACTTCTTTAAAATGTTATTTGTTAACGACCAATATTTCGACCAAGATTTCGTCGTTGAAACTTTGTCAATTCTGTTGCATCCGTATGATAGGGTGCCTGAAGATGCCGAAAGGCGAAACCCAGGTTGTTAGTGACAAAACATGTGGAATCGTACAAAGTTTCAACAATTCAAATTTTACACATATATTGATTGCATTTGAGTTATAATTTCGATGGATTCAGAGGTAACTTTATCAGACGATAATTTATAATATAAAATTAAAACTGACTTTGATATTCTGATTCGTGTGTCACATGTATTAACACACTAAGCTAAATAAAAAGTTATCAATTTTATTTTATATTGCATTCCAGTTCAACTGCCATAATTTGTTTTTGGTCGCAGTGAGCTATCTAGCAGGATTTTTTTGAAACTGATTTGACAGATCGATTCAGAATAAAAACAAAAGTCAATGCTACACTGCGATTTGACTTATGGCCGGAGATTCACATTGCCGTTAAGTTCTAAATAATATTATGTTACAGTATTTTAATTCATTGTTTTCTATTCTACTAGATTTATAAGGCCAAATTCTTCGGGTCAAAGTCATTAATCATTCTTCTTTCTTTACATTCTTTGGATTCACGACTCTCACGGTCTATATTTCCATGTTTGAATAGGCCACAAGTTGAATGTTCGGCCGGAGGTATTCTCACTGAGGAAAATTGTTAGGCTGCACGGGGTTCCCGCATTGTTTATCCCCCGATTGTACGTGTTTCTCTCCTGTCCCTAATAGGCCATAATTCACGCGCAAGGTGTTCGCAGTCTCCCGAATGCAGCCTCACATAATTGTTTGCGAATTAACCATACCCGGTGTGATAAATTTTGCATTAGTTACCTCGCCTTGCGTACGGTAACCAAATTTCTCAAAACTTTCGTCATAACTTCACTATACGAGGGAATAGTTGAATTAACGACATTTGCATGCAACAAACGGGCAGTTGCTTAATCCGATTATATTATATATAACTGTAAGTATATTTGTTTCCAGGGGAATAATATTTCTCCCCATTTCCAATTGATGTAAGTTTATTAAAAGAAAACTTTAAATTCCAAGAATAGCCACTGATTTCATTGTCAGCGTAATCGAATAACTGACGAAATGATTTTTTTCTTGAAAATTGACTTAATTGAAGGGTTTATCATTTCCTGTTGAAAAGACATCATATGTATTTAAATAAATAAAAAAAATACGGTGGATCGGCAGTAACTTTTTGAAAGTTATTTTTTTAAATAAAAGTACAATTGATAATTTTGTTATTTCCCTTGGTGTGTTACTAATTGCATCTTGAAAAGGTGGAATAACAAAATTTTCTATTATATTTTTTTATTTACCATAAAACACGAATTAAAACAAGGCTATTTATTTTAAATGAGAGTTAATAATTACAAGACAAAAAACCAATAAACAAGTTTATAAGCGATACTTGAATAAAATTAGATAGATTGCGAGTAAAATTTCGTGGATCTCACGTAGAGTATATGGACAGGACTCTTTCAAGCCATACAAACATTTTAATTGTGTGTCAAAATGTATAATATGACAAACATAATAATATAATATACCTAAAACTAAATAATAATATAATATATGAGAAAAAATAAATTTAAATCCTATATAAAAAAAAAAGTTTTTTTGAAATGTCACTTTCAGTAGAAAAATTGTGAGTATTCGATTTTTTCCGACGTCAATTTAATTTTTGAATATCTTTAGGTGGCAGAACTGACAGTAGCAAGTTTGTATAACACTTTTTATCAATTGTGAATATTTGGAAAGAGTTGCAATATTAAAAGAAGAATAGCCAATAGAAGTATTGGGTAAAATTAATTTAATGAATCAATGAAACACTTACCAGTCGTTATTTTGGCGTTTAATCTTTTTGAATCTGTTGGAATCATGTATTATATAAATGATAAATAATTTCCCATTTTAGAATCTATGAGCCGACAGCCAAGCCGGCCTTATTGTCAGTGGGATCCTTGGTTAAATGGTTGTTCCTATATAGCCCTACGCCTCGGTTTAATTCAAAGAGGTAGTCGCACACAAAGGTCTGTTAAATTGGACACCTACATTACCATTTTTTGCATAATTCGTTTTTTCTTTTTCATATAAACGCCTTTCTTTCGTACAATTGTGTACGCCTTCTGAATTGAATGTTTTTTTTTCGCAAAAATAAATATCAAAACGGTAAAAAAAGAAAGAAAATGCTTATTTCCTTCCACTATTTTGGTTTTCTCATTAGATGCTGTTATAAACAACTTCTTTTTTTGCAAATGCCGAATACATTTACGAGAATATTTGGCGATTTTCCAAATGTCATTCTCAAGTTAATAAAAAGACTTGCGGGAAGAAAGTAAAATGTCATCGAAAATGTAAATTGTATTATTTTGATAAACTACCTCCTATGGTCTCACACTTTTTTAACTGGGTGTATACTGCAGTGTAAAAACGTTATGTGTGTTTCAAATGTTTGCCAGTAATTTTCAAGGAAGAATTCCTCAGGATTTGGCTGTTCTTTATGAACATGTGAAAAAAGTTAAAACAAACAATTTACACGGTGAAAAAAAGCAATGTATTTTAGTTATACAAAAATTTTAAATGTTCAAAAATAGTTAGTAGCTATTTCGGCTTACGCCCCTATCAGAACTCTACGAAAGATCAGTGCTGTCACAAATACAGCAAATAAAATGCTTCGAATTATAAACTTTTCCGAGTGACATGTAAGAAATTTAGCCACTACTTTTTACATTTTAAATACATACATATTTGTTATGTTTTACTACTGAACGGCCCATTACCGAGAGTGCGCACGATTGTATCTGTCAACCCAGAGTTACCTTAACTGTGCGCTTTGATTGTTCTATTCGGGCGTCGTGAAAATTTTCCTTTACCAAAAATCATAAATATTATTACTTTATAAAATATAAGGTAACACAATGTTTGCAATGAAATAACCAATATTTTTACTTGACGCGCCGCTAAAAATTATGATACTTTAAGGGCGCCGGAAACAGAAAAAGTTCGAGAACTTCTGTGTTAGCCTATTTTGTTCGATTAATGATTAGTTGCGTTGTTTGAGAATACATACGTATCTTCGAATGTGCAAACGTCGGGTAATTTTCTGAAACAAATCTACTATATTTTTTTGATGTTGAACGTTAATTTGATATAATATACTGCTCAGACGTTGTTTTTTCTTTTTTTTATAAGGTTTTTTCACCTCATTGTTACCTTGAGACTTACGTGATCAGCTGATTAGTATGCAGCTGGCGTTGACACAAATAATTCACACGGTAAACGAGCAAAAAGTTACAATATTTCATATGCTTGTGTTTTACGAATCGTGCCGATACACATAGTAATAATATTTATTCGATTTCTTGCATTATCTCGCAAAATAATAAAAACATTTTTTTATCATTTACGATGACTTATGATGTTTTATTTTGCATCGAAAAAACATTTCATCAAAATACAATTGCAATTTTGTATGTTAAAATCACTTATTAGCCAAATGCTTCTTTACGACTAATTGAGAATTGACACTGATCTTCGATCTTTTTACACATATAACACACAATAAAAACAGATTTTTTTTTATCGCACAACCCAATCCCTCTTGAGCCACGTAAAGAATATTCTAACCAATTGTTATGTTTTAAATTGTTGAAACTTGGTACGATTCGACAGTTTTTGTTACTAACTGCTTGTTTCGCCTTTGGGCATCTTCGGGCACTCTATCACACGGATGCAACAGAACTGACCATTAGGTTAGATCGTACAAAGTTTCAAAAATTCAAATTTGCTATTGAAACTCCATCAACCACCTTTAATCTTTATCAACTGTTTCTTTGTATTAAACTTTATGTTGAAATAATTAAAACACAAGTTTTTGTACTACTTCCACAATTTTATATTTTTAATATTAGGATCGGTTTCATTTAGTTGACTGATTGCAACATAATGCTTTGAAAACAATAATAAATGTTAATAAAATTATCTGGTAACTATGATTGTTTTGAGCCAATCATAAAAGCTGACTAGGCCGCAGGTTAAGTATCGCTGCTCTAATAGATGTACGATTGAAACAATTATCTCCATAAAATATAAGTTTACACGGAATTTGATATTATTTTCTACGCCATAATGCTATCATAACGTTTCTACAAATCTCTTGAATTTGCAGTTTATTAAGTTGTTGGATTTAAGCTTTTGCTGACGAATTCTTTTAAGGGGGTTTAAGACACTTTATACAGTGATTCGTCTAATGATGTTTCTTAAGAAATCTTTTGATTACATAAACATTTTGCTGCGGTCATCAAAAATATAGCAATGTAGATATAAAACAGATATTTTTGAATCATCGCTTCGGATTTTTCCGGAAAAATATATTCCTAAATATATGTTTATGAATACTTAATGTGACCAGTCGTCCTATTTTCACCGGGACAGTTTCGTTTTCAGATGGCTTGTCTATGACGCCAAAATGTCTTATTTTATTGAAGTGAAAAACTCGCAATAACATTGAAAAAAAAGGGCGCAAAATTGAAATCCTGTCGTAGAATCTAGTCCTGCGTGAATAAAATAACATATCATGAAAAAATGTAGGAATTCGTTTGTTTTATGCGTTCTCAAAACATGCCGATAATATTGAAATTAATAAAAAATTCTGTGAATCAAATATTACAATTTTTTCAATTATTGTATTGTTGTTGTAATAAGTGTGAGTTCGTCTAAGGCGGATAAGCACTTATTTTCGTTACGTTTCCCGATTTGGTGGGAAAAATAAATGGTCACGTTATGTATACTACATATGAACTCGATACGTGAGATCTATTTTATCAAGGTGAGTAAATATTTTTGGTGTACGAAAAACGATTGAATAAATAACCGTTCCTATTTTTTGAGAACGTTTTCGGTGTTCATAAAAACATCATGCGATCTAGTCTAAACGCTTGTCACCATTTAAATCCTTCAATTAATTTTCTATATCTTTCTCTTATTTGGAATATTAAAACCGAATATTCAAAATTTATTAATATTTTAAAATAACGGTGAAACCCCTTCGTCAGGATATAAATTATCATTTAATCTAAAAATTAATCAAAAAGCCGATATTTCAATTAGTTTTCAATTCAACTGATGATTTTATAAGCCATTTTACATAATATTTTATTTTTTATAACTTGAAATAACTCACTGAAATTCACAGGAATAAGTGTTTAAACTTTTTTGCCTGTCAAGGGAATTACACACAAATAGCGATGAATTCGTTGACGATATATTTTATATTGTTTTTATTTCAAAATACAATATGCATGAAAGGTAAAGGTAGCAATGAAACTAAACACTTTGATAATTAACACTGTAAAATCTACGTAACGGGTTTTGGCTTTAGACATCTCTCATTTGGGTATTTTTTTTAGATTTTGCTGGTCATTCAAAATAGAAAATATTTAAAAAAAAAATAACATTTTTACGGCACAATTATTGCGAAAAACTCTACCAAGGAAATGCGCATAATTTATTATATTTGGTCCCGTAGTTTTACATTGCAATAATACGTTTAATGCAAATGACTTTAGTACGTGCCGAGAAAACTACCCTCGCAGATAAATAAACATTTCCTTTATGAAACGTTTTCAGTATTCTAATGATGATTTTACACTTTATGGCATTTTTTAAGGAAAGTGTTTTATGAGGAAGGCACTAAAAATAAATCGGTTTGAAATCCTGCTTCAAATGAAAATCGGTTGTGTTCTCGGCTCACAATGAGCGAATAGAGAGGCCATAAGGAGAAAATAAATAAATATTATTGTGCGATAATCCGAAAAAGAAAAACATTTTCGTTTCGCAGAATAATCGCGCGAGATATAATAAAACGTTGCCAGGTCCACAAACCACAAACCGCCATTGAAAATTTATTACGATTTTGTGTTGCTATTTTCTATTTTTAAAACTTTTAATAGATAATTTAAGAAATTCAAGTACTGTGTACTTCCTTGTTTACTAGGATGTGGAATGAGTTCGACTTTTTTTTATTTTTGTCTGTTTTTTTCCTACCTTTTCTATTTATGTGCATTAAATTAAAAATCAATCAACTAATCGGTCAAACAATCAATTTTTCATATCATATATGTTATAGAAATAAATAAAAATAAAACATGTTCGAAATTCTATTCGAATCAGAATTAAGGATGCTAAGAGCAGAAAATAACCACTTTAAGGATTCTCGGGTTGGCAGCAATGCTGAATTGTTTATGATTTCTGAAGACCGCTGTTTTGGCATTTCAACATTTAAATTGTAGGCTTTGTCATTTTTTTCCACTATTTTCAATACATCGTAAAATTCTTTGCATTTTAAAATTTTGAAATAGAATCTCCCCCGTCTACTATACTGGGAATGAAACAAGGACGATTTATTTCCTCTTGTTCATTGAGATATTTTTCAAAATCGTCTAATCGAAAAGTTGTCGGAGTTGCTCGTTTTTCACGACTCCGACGTCATCGACTTCGCAGCCCCATTATCTCCTCAATGATACATTTAGACTTTTATGGTGTTAACAGTCAATTCTTGATAAAAAGCATGATATTCAAAATTATAAAAAACAAATCTTTTAGTTCTATTTCCACAAATTATTTTATGAAGGACCGCAAGCGAGCGAGTTTTGTCTATGTTATTATACATATATGCTTACTATTAACTTTTTTTTGGATAAATATGCTTATCTGTTATTCGTTTCCTGTCAGTTGGTAATGTTAGCGATGAGCGAAACCGTTTCTGATCATAAAATATATTGTGAAAATAGGAATAAAAATATTTTATTATTTGAGACACATTCAGGGTCCACATAATAACACAATAACGAGTTTAATAATCATTAAAACATAAATTAATCAATTAACTTTTACAAAATGGCGATAATTAATTAATTATAGATTGAATGGCAAAGGGGCAGGGATGGTAAACTTTTCCAACAAAAGAGTTCGCGATAGTTTCAAACAAATATTTTTTTCAGCGCTCGCGTATTAAAATATATTGATTGAATTGGCAGAACTACATTATAATACGGTGAAAAATAGCAATGTATATTAGTCCTACAAAATTTATCGATATATATATATAGCTATTAACTATAAAAAGATATATAGTTAATAGCTATTTCGGCTTACGCTTTATAGCTATCAATTTTATATCTTATAATTTTTGTGTGTATTAATATAATATATTTACGAAATTTTTTTCATTTTGTAAAAAAAGCCTAGTTATAGGAGGGATTGTCGTGAACGCTATCGGGGGGTTTACTGTACCATATTATTATGTAAATCTTTACCAACTGCCTAACGGTGTATTTTTTTAAATGAAATCTTTATCGTCCCCAATTATAAAAAGATTGAGCGATAAAAAAATCGAAGAAACTTTTAATGCTTTCATTCAGTACAATATATCGACGCAAGTTATTATCTATGGACCAATGTCACCTTGCCTTTTGGATTTAGAATGTCTACAGATAAAAGCGACTCGACTCGATGGGTTTTTTTCTGCCATTTTGTGTGAAAAATGTTACATCCTTTCAAATCGTTAGTATTTGCCCCACGTTTTCAGTTTGTCGTCTACCTGAAAATTTTGTCACCTTTTCTAAATTTCATTATGTCGCTTGAACGAAATTATCGTATCCCGATTATTCGAAAGGCTTTTGAAAAATAGGTTTTTTTTTATTTAATGCCGTAAATTTGATGTTTTATTATTTGCCTTAATGTTTTATTTTTACAGAAAAGTGTTTTTTTTTCGAAATAAAAGAAATCATTTTATCTTTCAAAGGCACGAGTGGGCGAAAACGGTATACACCTAGGTCTCATATAACACGGTTTTATACAACACGGATGTATAAATTGTGACTTATTTTATACAACACGAATTATATACCACGGTTTAAGGGAAACATGAAATGTCGAATGAACCTACCACAATTAATGACTCGGAAAGCAGTTGCAGCGACGTAGCTACAAGTTTCACATTAAAAACTATAAATGACAGCTTGGAATTGGATATTAAATTAGATTTGAATTGTTACCATTTTGTACGATTCCACATGTTTTGTCACTAATGACCCGAATCGTACAAAATTGTAACAATTCAAATTTGATATTGAAATTCCATCAAGCACCTTCAGTCGATATCATAAATTAAATAAGATATTTTTATATTATTAATAATAATAATCCTATAATCGAAAGGAGTTCGAAATCCAAGAAGTAATTACAAAACAATTTGCAATCTTATAAGGAAATACGAAAAGATTTATATACTAAAAGCAGACAATTGTTTATTAACGATTTTTTTAAGACTTAAACCACAAAAAAATCTTCCGATACAAAACTCACAATCGATCTCGAAAAAAAATAAAAAATATAGAATTCTAAGTGATAGCGATGATGAATAAATGGTATATTAAGTTGTAAAATTTCCTTTAATTAATATGTAAATGCATTTTTGTTTATTTGAAAAAAATATAGTACATTTTTATGTAAACTCTCTTCGATTTTTTTTGGAACGCAAACCCTAATTTTGTATGAACTTTTTGAAACCTATGAAGGTTTTTGTGGAACCATATAACCGTGTTATACGAGGCTTTTGCAAGTGAAATTTTGAACGAAAGTGTAATGATTTTTCACCAATAATAATCAGCTGTGGATTATGGAACGTCATTTGAAGCATTTGCTTCAATTATAAATTTGAAAAAATATTTTTTTGTTCCGCTTACAAACTTGCTTGCCCATAACTGAGACGCATTTGCTTTTGAAGGGTTTTCTAGTTTTCAAGTTTTGTAATTAAATCTTTTAAGTATTTACAACATTTTTTAGTACTATTTAAAAAAAATTTGTGATCAGGACCAGTTTTGCTCGTCGCCTGTATTATCAATAGATATAATTCAAGTTTTAAACAAGGGTATTTATCACTTTTAATGAGTTAACTGACACATCTTGATGGAAAGGCATTATATTTTAAATAATTTTGAAAAATTTTGGTGCTTATTTCCACAATATATGTTACGATCAGGACTAGTTTCGCTCTTCGCGAGCATTATAAATTGGTAGGGTATACATACAAAATATCAATTAACACTTTAAAAGTGATGATTGTTTTTGTGTGGAGTTTTTGTTATTCACATTTAAGTGTTAACTGTCACTTCTTGATGAAAAGGTAATATATTTTAAATATTAAAAACATTTTTTAGTACTGATTTCCACAAAATATTTTTCAATTAGTAAAGGTTTCGTTCATAAAATATATTGTAGCAATATAACTAAAAAATGTGTTTTTATTATAAAAAAATATATCACGGTGAAAAAATAGCAATGTATTTTAGTTCTACAAAATTATTTTTAACAAATATAGTTGATAGCTAATTCGGCTCACGCAATCGTCAGAACAGTTCTGACGATGGCGTGAGCCGAAATAGCTATCAACTATATTTGTTAAAAATAATTTTGTAGAACTAAAATACATTGCTATTTTTTCACCGTGTTATAATGGAGTTCTACCAAGTGAATGCCAATTCAATCAATATATAAAAAATACATGTTTTTGCTACATCAATAAAATTTTCTGTATATTTCATTAATGTTTAAAATACAAATCTTATCTATCATCACTACATGCAGATATACAATCTGTTATACTGATAATTTTCTTTACAATTTTAAGCTAAATTTTATTAGAGTGTCTCACGAGCAATGTGTTTATTATTATTTTTTTGATGCTTAGCTTTGCACTGAAATGATTATGAAAAAAATCTATTGAAAGAGCTTATAAGTGATTAATTTAAATTAATTTATTTTCAGGCGATACGGCATTGTTGATGGCAAAGTATGCTTAGAGGCCGGCAAGCGATGTGGACGATTGACAGGCACTTGGGTTCTTCTCACAGAGAAAGGAGAGAAGATGGTTGAAGCCTTCAATGAGGCGGCACCTCCGCCAATAGGTATACATTCTATTTTATGTTAATACCAGCTCACCCGTCATGCGTTGCTGCGATTTTAGTGTAAAAAATTTGATTGAATTGATTCAATTGACATGGTGAAAAAAAACCAATGTATTTACTGTACTATTTTTTCACCAGGCTATTTTTTAACTTAATGATTTGACAATGCCTGAAATGTAAATTGTTTGTATCTTTTTATAGGACTTGACCGGAAGTCGCAGAATATTCCTAGAATGTCTGATGCCATCCCCAGTTCAAAGAGTATTTTTGATATCAGCGAAGCGGAACATAATACATCGATAACCAATTGGAATATGGACACTAGTTGCCAACAATCGGAAGCTGCGAGCAGTATTGGATTTAACGATTCAGCGTCGGTCGTCGATAATCAGAACGCCAACCGTTCGGCAAGAGAGCACAGGAGCTCAAGTAAACATGTAACATTAGACCGATGTGTCAGTTGCATGAGTCATCTCAGTAGCGCTGCCACCACTCCGGGGGCAGGCAGTATGCTCGGCGGACCGTGGACGATGGACTCCGTTTTAGAGAGGCGCTCTGATTCTGACAGGGCGTCTCTTTACTCTCGATCCAGTGGGGCCACTTCAGAATATTCGATTCCGAGAAGTTCGTGCTTGATTGACGGAATAAGGAGCTCAAAGAGTGGCAGTTCGCTGTCTCCGATTTGTCCATCTGCCCCGAATATTCCACCCAAGACTCTTTATTTGTGTCCATGCCGTAGCACCAAACGCTCATTTTCCGGACCGTATGACAATTACGATGTGCCAAAGCCTCCGATGCCTCTTATTCATGTAAGTTTAATGAATTTTAATTCAAATTTTCAGTAGCATTTAATATTAAAAGTTTATCATTCAGAAAAACATTATTTATGTGTTTAACTCTTTCAGAGCCTAGATCGTAAAAATAAGCTGCATGTTTCCAAAACATCGAAAATGTCAAAAGTATTATTGTGAAACCATTAGATTATTTCAATTAATTGAAGTAGAGTCAAGATGGGACTTAACTTTTGTGCCAAAATATTACGTGTTGCGCCGTATAAAATTTGAATGTTGCTCACGTCAAGCACTCCATTCACGTGCCGGTGCATGTGAGACACTGGACTGGTTAAAAAGACTGTCTATTTATATATTGATTTTTTTTTGGCAGACCGGCAGTTTTCTGGATACCTGCATCCTATTGCTACTTTAGTTTCATTTACTTGAAAATTGCTACTAAACTATTCACATGGTGAGAAAATAGCAATGTATTTTAGTTCTACAGAATTTATAACATATATAGTTGATAGTTGTTTTGACTTAAACCTTCATCAGAACAGTTGAAATAGCTATCAACTAAATATCATTCTAAATAAATTCATATATCTCATATATTTTGTAGAGTTAAAATACATTGCTATTACTCACTGTGTTACAATGGAGTTCTACCAAGTAAATGCCAATTCAATCAATAAACTATTCACGTTGAAATTTTTAGAAATATGCAAATTATTAAGCAATTATTAAAAAAAAAAATTATTTAAATGTTCTCAGAGTACATATTTTTGCTCTATGTTTATATTATTCTTTTTGCAGGAGCATACAATATTTGCCGCAGCGACTAAAATTCCTGAAACACATTATGATGTACCAAAGAAACTCAGAAGATGTGTCACAATAGAAAATGTCAAAGTTTGTGATTGCCCACCAAATATTGAAATGAAAGTAAGCAATGAAAATAAATCTAAGGAAGAAATATTTTCTAAGTCTAATATGTCACTCGTGGCTCATTCCAATTATGTGAATGTTGAGCCGTCTCCTGAAACCATCTCAAAGACAGTATTGAGCAAAGCGACCAGCGATTTATCGGCGACATTAGAAGAGTTTGAAAGCTGTGCTCAAATTTTAAGAAGTGCAGGATTCAGTCAGGAAATAATTGACGAATTAGAAAGTGCAGAAATTCAACAGTCGTCAATTGAGAGCATTAGAAAGTCTCAAGAGAATATTCTCAATTGTGGGAATGAACTGCAAGACCGTCGACACTATACGTTCATGCGACCTGTCAGCTTAGGATCTAATACATCACCGGATTCGGCGAGTGACAATATTGACAGCGTATCGTACAGTATGGAAAGCTCATCACTGTCCAGACGAAAATCGAGCTCTGCTGAATTTCTCAAGAGAGCGGAAGAGATCGTCGATATGGTGAAGAGCAACAGCGAAAAAGATTTGACTCTTGATTTGAATCCTCTGAGAAGAAATCATAAAAATGTGTGCGTCAACGATAAATGCGTTCATTGTGTAAAAAAACCTATTAGGTGCTTAAAATTCAGAACGGTCACAATTCACCCAATCAATCCTGAGAAAACAATGAAGCATGACAAGTCTCCGCTTTTAAAATTAAAAGAGTCGGTGAAAATCCGACGATCTTCCAGTGTGCCGACCAAGTCTGAACAGAACAGAGATTCCTCCAGTTCAAATGATTCCGGAGTTTCAACGGGATCGTTGAAACACCACAAATGTGATTTTAACGAATATGAATTACCGAAACCCGCTTCCGTCATGTGTGCCAAACACGGTAACTTAAACAGGGTAAACAGGAAGACTATGGATTATTCTCCAATTTCCATTATGTCCAACACTTCTGATCCTATGCAGAGAATTTCCTTTCAGTTTGACCAAACTCACGCTCTTAATAAATTTAATTCATGTGATGCTCATTGCGTGAAGAGACTAACCAGAGGTAAATATTTTTTAATTTGAATTTAAAATGTCTTGTTTTATTATGTGCAAGATAATCAATAGATAAAAAAATGAATTCACCTCATTAAAGAACATATTCTATTGTATTTTCACTTTGTTAGTAATCAGCGCCATCTGCACTTAGAGACACAACATTGGAATAGATAATAATGCAATATTGTAATGATCAAAAAACAATTTTCTTGCAATGAATTATCATTGTTTATTTTTGTCAATATTTTATATTATTATTAAGATTGAGTATGGCTATGTCAATTATACATATATAATTTTATAAACTTGATTTTGAACTTGCCGTGTCTTGAACTAAGGCCATGTAATCTCTAGGGGAAAACTCTTACCACGAGACCCCGAGACAGGCTATTATTTTTCAAATTTGAGATATGAAATAAAAAAAATTGTTTCCAGATCCTTCAAGTTTAGATGGATGTAATATTCGGAGCCCGAGCAGTATATCAGATTCAGAAATATCAGACTACCTTGAGACATTGTCTGTCTCTTCGCTGAGCTCCAGCGAGACGTGCGGAAGAAGCACCGCCCGACCGAGATCCGGCAGAGAATACAGTACCCTGTTGCCCATGCAATGTGCGCTTAGAATTCCGCCATCTTGTCAGTGTTGCCAACACATAGAAATATAACTAGCTCAGTTTTAAGTATACTTATAGTAAATAGTTATGGCCAAATTGTATATAGTAGGTTCGCCAAGGTAGTTATTTGCACTAACAAACTTATGATATGTGATTAAAACAATAAAACATTCACTTTTCTCCATCCATCTTTCATGAATAACCAAACTAAAATACTAAAACAATTAATTCTTTGGCACTCAAAATTTATTATCTACATGTAGATATTTTCTGTTAGACAACTACCTCACTTTATGATTGACTACATTCGTAGACCACTGGAAATAACGAAGAGTTGTTTATCATCTTAAGACATGAGTATTTCTAAGAATTAAAATTATTATATGCCTACCATCACAAGAGTTCAAATTCATAATTATTCATATTACATATTGAAATCAAGCATGTTGAGATGATTTTCACAAAATTTTGAAGTCTAAAAATTAATGAATTAACTACGAATAAAAATTGGGTTATATCTGAGATGTTTCAAGGATATTCCATAACTGAATGATTCAACAGTGTTGATGTTGAACAATCTTTCGGAGATTATGAGATCAAATACGACTATGTTTTAATACAGAAATTTGTTTGTACATAAAATCATTTGAAATTTTCTGCTTGACAGCAGACAGAATTTATTATTTTAGTGATTAAACACAGAGAAAAACTCACATTAAAAATTGCTCTTTCCTTTTCCACATACTTCATATCTAAAATTGTTTTTTTATTACTGTGATATTCATGAAATAATAGTTTGCATACAGTTAAGACTGAATCTTACTCACGTAATTGTTTTCTGTGTTCATCTTTGTGTGTGAGCATTTTTATGTGTGTGTTTAAATCCATTCAACAATATCAACACATAGATGAAGTTGCAGCTCTTCCCTGAGATAATTGAATCCATTTTACAGTAGCTGGCAAAAAAACATGTCAATTAATAGTACAGCAACCTGATGTAATTTGCAATATGTCAATCAAAAATTTTCCTAAGCCAGATCTACTGAACTTTTTTTCACTGTTGTATTTTTTGTTCCAATAATATTTAATTTATTTCACATCAAAATATATGTATGTTAATATGTCATTCGCACATTAAAGTTGTATTTTAAACTTGCTAATGATAAAAGAATTGGAACGTTGGTATCAAATATTATCACCATGAGATCTTTTGCAGGTTATTTTAATTTTATTTTTTATTTTTTAAGTTGCACGTGAACATTTATAACGATTTTAAATGGTGTGAAATTATTCCGCCAAACTGGGTTTGGTTGATAGATTAATTTAAATGCACTCTAATCTTATTTTAATGTTTAATGTTTGTATTCTGACAGTTCATTGTGTTGGTAAAGTAAATAATTCCAATCCAAATAAGTGGATTTGAAAATTATGACACATTTTACCAAGTTCAAGAATTTTGCAGTGAAATTTATATTCCACTGTATTTTGAAAAGTTTGAAATAGTCACTGGCCTATACCATAAACAAAAAAAGAAAAATGGTCAAACATCTTATTATAATGCTTAGGTAAATTGATATTTTGCTTGGATTACAGTTAACAAGGCAATATATAACTGTCACTTTCATATAAGAGTGCCAAATAAAAATAATTTTACATTGACTTTCATACTTACTAATACTTTCATTAACTTTTCGTCAATTACATATAACCAAACATTTACTTAATTAACACTTTGACTTTAAGAAACAGTTTGATGCTAAATATTGTATTATTTTCGATACATTTGACTCCTTTTCTACTAGGTATGGCCTTTACTGAGTGTTCAACAACCCAAAATATATGAATATTTTGAAAATATCTTGGGAATATTGATTACTTTGAACGAGAATTGGAATTTTAAATGTGTGCATTCATAAATGACATCACAGTGTAAAGTGAGAGAGATTTTAATCAATAGATGATTTATGAGAATTCGAGTAATGTGATTATAGAAAATATGTCACATAACAAACAGCATAAGAATTTATATGGTGAAAAAATAGCAATGTATTATATTTTGTAGAACTTAAATACATTGCTATTTTTTTCACCATTTTATAATATAGTTCTACAAAGTAAATGTCAATATAATCGATAACATAAGAATTCTTTTTTGTCAATAAATTATTTAACCAAACCAAGCGTTAATTCTTATGGTGGAACAGTGGTATTATAGATCAAGAAGGGGATCAAAAAGTAACCAAATTTGAGTGATGTCATTTCACAACATTCACATTGTTGCATTGCAGATGGTATAACTTTTCCAATATCAAATTTTTTGCAAATACCTACCAATTGTGTGTATTCGTCAAATGATAAGCAAAACATATGGTAGTTTCTGTATGTAAATACATACCTTATTATGTATATATTTTTTTTGCAATATATTTCTGGCGATAAAAGGTTGCTGACCACTGCAGCAGGCGATCTCATATTGAGCATTTTTTTTATATTCCCCATGTGTTTGAATTTGATGGGTTTATCTCTCGTGAATCCACTCTGGTGAATTGGAGTCTCCTGTATTACATAAATAATGTTTATTAATTTTTAAGACTCAAATTTATTATACTTCAATTATTTAAACAGTTTAATTGTATTATATTTTATTATTATGAATATGAAAACTTACATTGCTCTGTTAAAAATTGGATAGCCATAAATATAGTGGTAAATTATAATAAAATGTATTATAGTTGAGAGTAATATGTTAATTCTCAAATATAAAAGAATTTTATTTTTCTAATATTATTTAAATTTAACATAAATTTTTCAAGGTTATAAAGACTGTTGAATTTTCTTTATTGGCTGTAGAAAGAATGATTGACAATGTTGCCAATCTAAACAGTTCTAAATTTAAATTTCTTTAGCACTATTAAGTTTTTGTGGTATACCAAATTAAGAAAATTTAATTATTCCATCTGTTATGTCATAAATTAAAGCTGTTAATTTAACATTATCCTGTATATTATTCACTTCATATTTTCTATACCAGTATATTGATTGCATGATAATAATTTATTTATATTTTGTTGTACAAGATGCAAATTTATTATTTAAGTTAATATATCCTCAGTAATGAAATATATATTTTAATTTTATTGCAATAAATGATTGTTATTGTTGAAATTCCATCAAATTGATACCGTTATTTATAGAATGTTGTTTGTCAAACATATTCTTGAAAAGATATTCTGCCAAAATGTATATAATATTTATTTTGATTCGGCTTTTATCTATTGTGTGCTAATATTTAGGAATGTGGAAAAAAATATCAATTTAATATATTTTGTTATATTATACATGTAATTAAACATTCATTATTATTAATTTGAATAATTAACGTGAATAGCCAAATATGTTAAGTAAAATAAACAGGTCATAAAGAATAAAATTACATTTATATATGCCAGGCAGGTGCTGAGAATAATTCTTTTTCTCATTTTATTACAATTATTATGAAGCATGCAAGTAACGTATAAAAGCATACCGGTGTCTGCTCTTCCATCCTACTTATTCATACGCAATTGGGCCTGCGTGAGAGAGATAGAATAAAGTTTACCAACAATACATACATTTATTTCCTATTATTTTACCTGCTGTTCTTTGATTGTTTTATAGTAGTATCGGTTAACATTATAATAGAATAAAAAAAACTTCTTTCAATTATTAATTATTTATAATTATCATCTTGGAGAACTGTCACAAACGTTAAGTCAAATCAAAAACTGTATTCATTATTCTTCCTGAATTAAAATTGTGTTATTTACACATTTTGAGCTGAATTTACAGTTATTTATATATGTTTATATTCAGGGTGCCTTTTGCCATGTTAAATAGTTTCTAAATATTGTACATTTAGTTTTGTGTATAAATCAAAATAATAATTAGTAAAAAAACACTTTTAGATATGCTCTAGTCAGGTAAAAGATACCGCACAATGTGCTACATACAAAGACAATTTTTATAATTATAATTATTGTATGCTGTTATTTAAAAATGGTAAATTTGTACATACATTAAAAAACATCAAAAATAAAGATCATTATATTTGTAAAATTGTGATTTATTTTCTTCATACCCATTCCTGCTTAACCCTGTAAAGGATATTTCAACACCTAGTACACTTAGACCTCGTATAACACGGTTATATGGATCCACAAAAACCTTGTGTTATACAAGGTTTGAAGTAAATACAAAATTAAGGTTTGCATTCAAAAAAAAAAAAATGGGTGTACAAATCAAACATGTTATTTATTTAATTTATTTTTTTCCCTTAAACCGCGTTATATAAAGATGCTGTATGAAAATATGGCACAATTTATACATCCGTGTTTTATGAAACTGTGTTGCACAAAACCATGCTATATGAAGGCTAGGTGTAATTTGAAAATGAATTCAGGAATGATGGTCTTAAAAAAACATATAAAGTTAGCTAGAAAACCAAATTTTCAATACAGTTAACACATTGTCTGCTGAGTTGTGTTAACATAACTAATGCCCCAGCCGTGTGAGACACGTTCAGTAATGTTTTGCAGCAATGTGTCTGCTGCACGATGCAGGGTCTTCAGCTGCCGAAAAAGTATGGGCAGTGAATGAGTTAATGATGTTCTAACACTACATGCTTAAAATAAATTCTGTATAATTGGTGTTGAGCAAACTTAAAAAGATTATCAGGGCAAATTGAACTACATTTCAATAAAAAAAATTACTTATACATGAGAGTTTTAACACTATTGAAACACTGTTATTTTTGAGTATCAACTATGAACACACTGGAATCGGTGGCAGTTTAGATGTTAGCAGTTAGCATTTTAACTCATTGAGAAATGTGGCCACACAAGTGCATACAAGTGATGTGGTTTTGCCGTCTACAACATAAGAATATTAAAATACTGTTAGATGAAATAAAGATAAATTGATCCAACATTTGCTACCCATTTATTATCCATTATACAGATCCACTTGTTCAACACAGATGGAGGAGTTTAATTATCGCACCAAAACACGGGGATCATAAATAATTTAATTAAAAAAATTTAGAAATATATGGAGCCCAGTTGAGTTCATTACCATTATTAAATGAGCTGTTAATAATGGTAATCTTCTTTTTCCATTTGTATGTATATCTCTTACGTGAGATCAGTTTAATTAATCATAATCTGAAAAATAAATATTTTTGAAGTAAAAGGTGAAGTTATATTAAGTCCCACAATAGCCCACCCATTTAAATTAATTAGTTTTCTCAAAGTATTAAATTTCTTAATAATATTTTAATGCTATTTAATTTTTGTGAAAACCTTTTTCACAAAGTCATTGGGTGTGAGTCTATTATAAATATTTAATTGCTCCTTTATGTTTGTAAGCAAGAAGCAAAGTACATGTAATATTTAGTGAAGTGATGGTAAATCTATGGCCAAACACCCGACACGGGAAAACACTTGACTATGACTCACACAAATAATCTATACTAAAATAATAAAAAAAAAAAATATACATATCCCATATCTGCCACCCCTCGTTCCAAGTAAAGTTTTTATTATTTAAAAAAAATTAACACAATTTGACCCTCTTCTCAAAAAGCTTCACCATCACTGATCTAGTAAGTGATGGATTGCGTCATAAGTGCAAGAGGTGAACAAATAATTTAATCTTACAGTCTTCACTTATGTATGGACCTGTTTATTTTTGTAAAAAATTCCAGTAATATAGCAATTTCTAAAAATCTTCAGTTTAGATGCTTATTAATATCGTTTTATGAACACACTTTTTATATTTAATTTAAAGTGATTACTTTGTTATTCCAGCTGGTGTGTTGCATATCTCCAGTTGAATAACCAGGATAAATATTTTATTTTAATGTTTACACTTTGAAACAAATCCAGGATAAAAAAAAGAAGGAAAAAATAATATCATTCCTGACTGCTATAGATATCATCATCATCATCATCAGCCGGGGTCGATCCACTGCTGGATGAAAGCCTCCCCCTGCTTTTTTTTTCCAGGAGGGTTGTTTGGACATAGCAACACCACGCTGCCCAGGCGGGTTGGTGTTCGGTTTTCTGTCTGGGTTTTCCTTCCCATAGCCAAGAGAACACGACACGCGGTGTTCCCGAGCTGGATCCAAGCACTATCCGCGTCCAATGCTGCTTAACTTCGGTGATCGCATGAGAGCCGGTGCTTTCAACGTGGTATGGTCATTGGCGCTATAGATATAATACACTATATTTTCTCATTTATTCTAGCATTTAAAATTTTATTTATAGTTTAAAAATCAAATATCATATTACGTTTACCTTTGAGATGGCTGATTGTAATATCCATTGTAAAACTACTAAATACTAAAAAAATGTGTTTTTATTATTTAAAATATCATGATGCCTTTCCATCAAGAAATGACAGTTAATACCTTAAAAGTGAATACTCAATTAGTTTGAAGCATTATATTCAAAATAAATATGATGTAACTGTCATAAAAAAAATCATTCACAGTCATCAAATAAGAAATTAATAATTAGGACAATGTTGAAGAAAACAGACTCTTTAATGTATTTTGTTTTCATAACTTTAGTTATAGAATAAAATGTAGAGAGAATAGTTCTTGAAATATTTGGGGTTGGACATACTTTGTTTGGCTCATTAGGAAATCGTTTAATTGAGTTGTTTTAAAAATTTAAATCAATCCAATATATACAATTAATAAGTTGTTTAAATAAGTGCGTTGGAATTATGTAATAAAACGTTATTATGTGAATTCCTTGTAATGGCTTAAGCAGGGATGAAGGGTTGATACTATTTGGATGTGTAAAAGATTACCTTCAAGATTGTATCTGTTGATTTATAATTATTCACGAGTATTAAGCCAACTGCTTTTATTGCAAAAATTTATACATCTATGCCGTGAATATATAAATTTATGTCAATAATAAACACCTATTTTCCACTTTGATTGATTATTGTGTAAATGAAAAGTGAATTGGAAATGTAAAGAGATGTGTGATATGATTTGTATATATAATGTATAATAATAATTATAGAATGTTTGTTCAAATGCAGAATATTGGTAATGTCTGAGTTGGAATGTTTGTTCAATTTTATATTTTATATAAACAAATCTCTTTTAAATGTGACCTCTTCTACAGGGGTTCTAAAATTGTTACATTGTTGTTATGTGTGTTACACAAAGAATATATAGAGGGTTTAATGAGTCTGTTTTCTTCAACGTTGTCCGGATTATGAATTTATTATTTGATGACCGTTAATGATTTTATTTTGACTGTTGACATCATATTTATTTTAAGTATATTGCTTTAAACTAATTGATTAATCACTTTGATGGAAATGCATGATATTTTAAATAATAAAAACACATTTTTTTAGTACTTATTTCCACAATATATTTTTTGATCAGGACCGGGTTCAACATTATTTGTATTATTATTGTATTATTCCTTGTAAATTGTTTCATAGTTCTTGAATACATGGTTTTGTATACCTGCTGTCAATTTAAATAAAACTAAACAGGCGACAATTACAATAAACTTAAGCATCGGCCGGAGATGATTTATTACAGAAATGCATTAGCCTCTTGCAATGATCTGAGGAGCGGCGAAAGAGTCGCCTGTTAAATTTTTATTTGTTTTGCTAGTAGGAAATAAGTTAGGTTGTTAAAACAGAAGAGAAGATGTTATGTGTACCTTTTCTACACGGCTATATATAGAAAAGCAAATGTACGTGTAAACTTAGGTCCGACAATGGCGTGAACTGAAATAACTATCAACTATATCTTTAAAATTTTGTAGAACTAAAATACATTGCTATTTTTTCACCTTGTTATAATGGAGTTCTACCAAGTAAATGCCAATTCAATCAATAATATTTGAAAGCAATTAAAAGTATTTTGGAAGTCCCTGGGCTTGAGTAATAGTGTTTGATTGGAAAAATATTTACATGGTAGCTGCATATCTTTTATTGGAAATAGAATTGCTTGCATTCGTAAGGTTGATTCAGGTGCAATGGTATAGCAATTAGAATCCATTTTTTATTAATATATTTTCGGGTGACAAGCTAGTACAATGTTATTGAAAAACCTGAGACAGATTTTATAATAGTAATCAATACTTCTGATGGATTCAGCGGTAACTTTTTGGAAGTTAATATCAGTATAAAACTATAAATAACTTTCATTGTTCCATGTATTGTGTTACTAATTGTGACACATGTTTCTCCTCTTTCAGATGCATCTTTAGACTTACTGCCACAAAGGTTGCTCAAGTAATAAAACAAAAATGATTATAAAATGATAAACTACAAAATGGAGGTTGAGATTTTTCCTTTTTACATGAAGAAATGAAAGGTGGAGAGAAACAAACAATTATTAAGCAATTTTGAAGATGTTGTGAAACATGTATCACAATACGGAAGTTATTTTAAATTTTACACATTCAATACTTCTTCCAAAATATTTTCGAATCTCTCGAAATAAAACTAGTGTAAAACTATTTCCCTGCTGGACCATACAAAGGATTTTCTAATATTGAATATGTCAAAAATTACTTAAGTAAACTGTTAAGTCAACTTATGAAGATCAACATGACAAATTATGCTATATTTCAATGCAAAAATTAGCTCATTCCCGGAAGTTTGAATGGTCTAATACTTTTAAGAATCAATAATCAATTTATAGGAATATGTCATATCGAGGTGTTGGCAGTCAGATGGTTAAGTTTCACCTGAACAATAGAACAAAATGATTTACTTTAAACAAAATTTTGGAATAATTAATGATATCGACTGGGGATGTATATTTTTTGGGTAATTCCTCTTGTATATAAGCTGCTTACTAAGTTCTATTGCATTCATGTGATAGAATGCCTGGTGTTACCGAAAGGTAAAACACGGGTCACGAGTGATAAAAAATGTGGGATTGTGCACAGTTTCAATGATTTGTAGAATCTTTAGAACGCTAGTTTTTGATTTTTTTCTCTAGTAAATTTGATAACTCAAATTTAATTGAGTTAAATTTGAATTGTTACAACTTTGTACAATTACACATATTTTGTTACTAACGACCTGGGTTTCGCCTTTCGGCATCGTCAGGTATTGTATCACATGGGTGCAACAGAACTGAAGCATAATAAATAGCTAGCATCATCTAATGGTACTGATTACAGGAAAATACTGACCCCAAGGCAAAAACTAAATGGCAGCTAAAACGAAAAAAAACCCCAATTATATTTTAATGATAGTTAATTATTATTTGTTCTAAAACCCTTTCAAGAATGCTCATTATCAAAGAATAATCATTAATGAAAATTACAACAGGTAATTGTGTTAATTATAATTAGATCAATATTACTAAACTTGTTTTAGTTGCCATTTAGTTCTTGCCTTAATTGAGTTAAATTTGAGTTATCAAAATATTATATAGGCAATAGTAACTGTGCGTCAGTTCTGTCGCTTCCGTGTGGTATAATGCCTGAAGATGCCGGAAGGTGAAACCTGGATCCTGAGCAATAAAACATGTGAAAGTGTAAAAGATTACATTGCGTGAAATTTTAAAATTTCATAATAAATTTAAAAGTGGATTTTAATTGGATATTGAAATAAATATTTTTTTTTTTAAGGTGCTAACTGTCACTTCTTGGAGGAATGACATGATAGTTTAAATAATAACACATTTTTTAGTACCGTTTCATAAGCATTATCAACCGATTAAGTCCGGAAAACAATGAAATATTTCAAGTAAGGAATGTCTATATACATACATTTGTTAGGTAAATCAAAATTTTTATCTATATAACCTAAAATTATTATAGAATAATAAATATATAAATGAATGTTTGTTTTTTTGTATGTCCTGTATGCATTCCCAAACCATTCATCCAATTAAGATGAAATTTAAGTGGGATTTTATGAACACGTCCATTAAAGCATTTATTTTTCATCTGATCGGATAAAAAAAATGAGTTGTTTTGTACATGCCTCCGAAGGTTTCTTATTTAGTATAACCATTATATCAGGACTGGTTTCACTTATCGCGAACACTATCAATTGAAATATTGGATTATGTGGATATGCTTCTCACATGGATGGTTTATTGTAGTCAGCTCATGTACCGTAAAAATGTCTGATTTATTGGTGTATGCAACAAAAAGAAAAAAAAAATATTGTCTATCCAAAAGTACTTCAGTGAACAGAATTAAAACACACACATTTTATTTCTTTAAGTGACATTGTACCGTACCGGATACTTGCTAGATATTCATAAATAAGGTTTAATATTTAGGGATCCTCAAAACTTTGTTTTTTGAGAGTTTAACCCTCTGACTGCTAACATGTCAACTGTTGAGACGGCTGATTTTACAATATTGATAGTTGATACCCGTAAATACAATATATGAATTAACAGTGGTTAAAATCTTCTTGTACTTGCTAATTTTTGAGTTTATGCATTGCTTGATTTGTTCTGACAAACTAAAAAGGACTGTTTCAAACCAATATTATATTGTACAATAAATTTTGAAAGTCAAGGCGTTGGAATATCCTTTAAAATGCTCAGCAGGGAACAAGGTAAGTTATAAATAAGAAAATATTTGATGTTGGATATATTTGTCCCTATTCTATAAATCTTGGCTTTAGCTGTTCGGTTTTGTAAGTATATGACTAGTGACAATGTTACCAACAATATTATTGCAGTGCCACCTAATTATTCATTAATTAGGGAAAAAATAGTTTCCATTATACTAAGAATGATTGTCACCTTAATGTCAATAAATTTTTCATCTGATCATATAAATACGAGGGAAATAGTTATATCTAATTGAGAAACAAAGTCAATGCTAACATGATGCCACTTGGCCATAAACCTTTCGCATTGTTTGCAGTTTTGCTCTCATTAAATTGTAAGTGTTTATTTATTACTATTAACAATATTTATTTAAAAATAACCTTGAAATTTTAAATCATATGCAATTATTAATGCCGATAGCAATTATTCTAATTGTTTGGATTATTTATATTGGCATATGGAACCTTGAATTTATGGTAATGTAAGATTTTTCATGAAACGTATTTGCTTTTCAGTCAATCAAATCTCTTTTTCGTAGATAGCTAATTTCTCTTGCTATACCCCAATTTTAGGGTGGGAGGTAAATTTTAAAGTGTTAACTGTCACTTCTTGATGGAAAGGTATAATATTTTAAATAATAAAAACACATTTTCAATACTTATTTCCACAATATATTTTTTTGATGAGGGCCGGCTTCGCTAATCGCAAGCATTATCAACATACTTAGCTACTTTAGCTTAAATATTTTGTATTAATAGACTTGCTTGTAAAACTAATTCTATTAGACGATATTGCTCGCGATGAGCGAAACCGGTCCTGATCAAAAAACATATTGTGGAAATAAGCACTAAAAATGTGATTTTTTTATTTAAAATAGGAGGTAAATTCGGACTCTGTCATTCATGCCTTTAAAAAAAGAGTCATTGATTTAATTTAATAATCAATTTATAATACTGTACATGTACGTTAAGCACTGTAATGGGATCAACGTGAACCCATACGCGAGCGCCCCAGACGTTGAGACGCGAACATTCAAACGTCGGTAACACAGGCAATCTTTTGCATATAGGACTGCTTTTGGTTTTAAAATATCGCCCAATTCGTCCTGATACTATAACCTACATAAACTTGTCAAAAGTATTAAGTTTAGATGTTTGAAACATCGATTTTTTGAACCCTTAAAATTTATTGCGAACTCCGCGTTATTCCCAAATCAGTTTGAAACTACGCACCAAACTTCGCATTGAATTTTGCACCAATCTCGCGGCATTGCAATGTGACACTCCATAACACGTGACAGTAGTGGCGCTTGTTCATTTTAGTTTGATTGGTGGCTTCGTTACGTCACGGTAATGTCGATTTACGAGTGAGTTATTTGTTAACGTGATTGTGAAACATTTCTAATGAATCTAGCTTCCATAAAAGCCAACACAATTATTTTTTATTGCTGTATTTATAGCTCGATGTGGAAAGAGAACATTTTGAAAAAAAGCAACGCGGACAGATTTAATTTGTATAAAAAAACTGTTGCACTGATCGGGTTAAACAATAAAAACACATTTTTATTACTTATTTCCACAATATGTTTTTTGATCAGGACTAGTTTCGCTCATCACGAGCATTATCAACTGAAGCTATTTTCATCTCTAAAGATAAAACAAAACTAAAGCCATTTACATCTCCAGTAATCAAATAAATGAGAATAAGTGGATATATATCATACAAATTTAAATATTATATAAATATATTCTGAGCCGAAAAAGAAATACGAAAGAGTACACGGTAAGTAACTAGAAATTCTGGTAGAAAAATGTCACGTTAAAACACATTGGAAGCAGGGGGAATTAATTTTTTTGTACTGTAATGTTTTATATATCATCAAGTTAATGATTTTTTTTTTGTTTAGATGTGGCTCTGGTAAAAGGATGCGGTAAGACATTTTGGATTTTCATAGTGCTAATTTTTACTCCATAATTATTCATTATATTTAAACAAATTGTACTTACTGGTTTCGCTAATCGCAAACATTGATACAATACAAATAAAAACAAGACTATTTCAAAAACAAATATTTCTATATGATAGCTATTATTATAGTAATGAGGGCGTAAGCCGAAATAGCTACCAAAAATATTCCTGATAAAATTTTGTAGAACTAAAATATATTGCTATTTTTTCACCCTGTGGAAATAACACTAAATATTATTATTTGTTATTTATAAATAATTCATTTCTCACAAAGCGTGACAGTTAACGCTTTAAAAGTTATCATATAGATCGGTAATTGTCGGATTTTGCTTCTAAGTATATCATTTTTGAAGCTTTTTAGCATTGAAATTCAGCCGATTATATTTTATTATCTAACAATTATTTGTGTTCTAATTATAGAGCCAGGAGAAATAGTTTGTGATCTTCCAAACGAAGAGTATCAATCTTGTGGAACAGCGTGTCCATTGACATGTGAAAATTACAAAAATACTTCAATAATCTGCACCGCAGACTGTGTTAGTGGATGCTTCTGCAAGGAAGGATATGTTCGAAATTGTGATGGAGTATGTATTCTTCCGTGTGATTGTCCAAGTAAGATATATAATAACCTGTGTTTCTATATTAAACGGTTTTCTTTTGTTTTTTTATTTAATATTTAATATCTATATCGTATTCGGTAAGTATTGTGTGTTCCGTCGCAATGTCCGAGATTCAAAATGAGAGATTTTTTTACATTCTACTGCCTCTCTTCATGTTCAATGCCAAACCACCCAGATGACATTTTATTTATGTCATTGGTGATTAGTTTTTGACAGGTTTAGACGCAAAAACAATCATAAACATCGACATGTACTGGTAATATTTCGAGAAAATATCTTAACAATTGTGTACTCATTCGTGACCAGTGGCTGCTGATCAGTCCCATTGGGAACTAAAAAGTGCAATCTTCTACCAGGGGTTACTGATTACTCCCATTGGAAACAAGATGCCGGATACTAAGCTCACCTCTTCCTTTTGAAAGGCAAGTTGAGACACATGCGCGACTACGTTCCTCCCTCAGCCATCAGGTGAAAAAAAAAAACACTCACTTATTTTGGATATTGAGCATTGCAACGGAACACAAAATTAAAGTTTTATTGGTAGGTAAATGACTTTGAGACTATATTAGTATATTTCGATTGATTTTGACAAAATGTGGAATCGTCCGGTTTTGCTTACAAATGTTATATTTTAAAGCTTATAAACATATACATACATCAAGCCAATCAGATATAATTGACCAAAAATTGTTTGTTTACTGATTATAGAGCCACCAGAACCTGTTTGTGATCGTCCAAATGAAGAGTTTCAAGAATGTGGGACAGCGTGTCCATTGACTTGTAAGAACTACGACAAGCCTCCAGAATCTTGCATCGAAATCTGTATTAGAGGATGCTTCTGCAAGGAAGGATATGTTCGAAATGATGACGGAGCATGCGTTCGTCCATGTGATTGTCCAAGTAAGATTTATAATTATCAGTTATTCCATTGTAAACCATTTCCTTTTGTTTTTTTTTTTAAATTCATGTCACATTCGGCAAGTATTGTGTGTTCCGTTGCAATTTCCAAGATCCAAAATGAGGGAGAGAATAATTTTTTTTAACACTTTCTACTACTCCCCTTCCTGTCCATACCTACACAAAGTCAAGTTTTTGTTTAATTTACATCTTCTTCCAGCGTGAAATATATGGCATCTTAATGGAGGTATCTCATAAGAAGTTTTTTTTCCATTAACAGTACTTATAAACAAGAGTAACAATTATTTTCCAAAGAGAGTAGGGTTGAATGATAGGGCAAGAATTGCGTTCAAACATGTTTACCACTTGACCTGGACCGGTTTTGCGTAGAACTTGCACGATTATATTACATTAACACGAAAACCGAAATTTAATATCACACTTCATCGATACCAACTAATTCTTAGTTCTTGAACTATTCGTTTTGTATTGTTGGTATATATAATTTCAAAATTTGTATAAATAGTCTTTCAGTTGACAAAGATAGTGATGCTTTAGATAATAAAAACACCATACTACACCATTTTATAATATATTTTATGATCACGACTGAATTCGCTCATCACGAGCATTGTCAACTGAAGATTGCGATGAGCGAAACCAGTCGTGATCTAGAGCATAGTTTCTAAATATTTTTACATCCGCGACCATCAACCATCAACCATTGGAATAAAATATTAAATATTTATATAATTGATTTTTTTCAACACAATTAATTTTGCAATACCGTATACTGATATATTAATATTTAAGAATATTAAAATAGAAAGTAGCAAAAAAACATAATTTAAATATTAATAAAATACGACATTAAATTCGATTGTTTATCGAAAAAATATCACATCGCGGACCATTGATTGAGAAACTATGATCTATAGAGCATACGATTGTGGAAATAATACTGAAGATAACGTATTTTTTAAAAATATTATATAATGCCTTTCCCCATTGAACATTCCGTATTCTGAATATCATTAAATTTCAAATTTAAGCATACAATATTATTTCCGTAGATTTTGAAGTATTTTCCATTAAATTCTGCGTGAGATGACTTAGAGCAGGGATGGCAAACCTATGACACGAGAGACAATTTTGAATGCCACGCTAATATTTTATTATTAAGACAAAAATAAAACTAACTTCAAATTTTTTTAAAAGTTTCGAAAGTCGATTCGCAATCAACGGAAACGAAGAGAATGACGACATTCATGCATAAATAGATCGTATCGCTTTAAACAGCAAATACTTTTGAAGAATAATCGGTATATTAAATGTAAATGTATGATAAAATTGTACATGTCGTTGGTAGCCACCGATGATTTATGATATTATCCCCAGCCACCAGCTGATAATAAAAATTCACTCATTTTGGATCTTGGACATTGCAACGGAACACACAATAAGAGTTTTATTGTAGGCGAATAGCTTGAAAATTATATTAGTTTATTTTAATTTATTTTAATTGTCGAGCATTGCTTCAAAATGTCTTTTTACCGTTGACAGTAAACCGATTAGATTATATTGACTAAAAATTGTTTGTTTACTGATTATAGAACCACCGGAACCAGTTTGTAATCTTCCAAATGAAGAGTTTCAAGAATGTGGAACAGCCTGTCCTCTAACATGTGAAAATTACGACAATCCTCCCGAAATTTGCACTCTTCAGTGTGTCACCGGATGTTTCTGCAAAGAAGGCTATGTCCGTAGCGCTGATGGAAAATGCGTCCGTCCATGCGACTGTCCAAGTATGAAAAATAATTTCATTTCAATTATAATTTAAGATGGTGATATAATAGCTTCGAAGAAGTCGAGGGCTTTTATTGATTTTAGATATCAAATTTGGATCAACAATCAGAATAATGAAACCCTTTGACGGTTTACTGTTGAGTTAATTGCAATTGAATTCATATTATTATTAATATAAACACAAACAAATAATAAATAAATTAATAAAATATTAAAAATCTCACCGGCTTGAAATATTCACCACAAAACTCCTCATTGCTCGATCGCTGCACACCCACAGCCGGCTGTCTGTGTGGTGCATACAGTCAATGTTGGCTAGCGGCTGTGTACTTAACACGAGCCAAGCTATACATGCACAGTCGGGCGACTGTCTGTGTGCGATATTTTGCGAGTGCTGTGCATTTTGTTACCCAGTAACTAAATATTTTGTCCATATATTTATGTATTTTTTGCAAAACTAAAAATATTTTTTTTTGCGGAAAAAAACAAAGTCCCTAATTTTGTATGAGATTCACTCCTCCAATTACACTACTCCAAATTGCCCGGTCCCGACTTTAGTGTGAATGGAGGTTTTACACCCAACACCAACACCCACCGAATGCCGTAATATTGAAATATGATTGATGTTTTATTTCAGAACCAACGCCCAAGCCTCCTGTATGTAGTAAACCAAACGAAATATATACTGATTGCGGAACGGCATGTCCGAAAACTTGTAAGAATTATTGGAAAGATATTTATTGCATTCAAGTTTGCGTACCTGGATGCTTCTGCGAGGAAGGGTATGTTAGAGATGACAAAGGAAACTGTATACTGCCTTCCGAATGTCCAGGTGAGAGATGATTTAATGTCTTATTGCGTATGCCAGTCATTTCATTGATTGAATCGATGTTCACTTGTTAGAATTTCACCATAAAACGATGAAAAAGTAGCAAAGTATTATAGTTATACAAAATTTGTAAGGTATATAGTAAATTACTACGTCAGAACTATACTTCTGTTGAGGAGGTAAGCTGAAATAGCTATTAACTATATGCCTTATAAATTTTGTAGAACTAAAACATATTGCAGTTTTTTCACCGTTTTCTGTCATATTATTTAACTGAAGCCAGATGAGCAGAAACAGGAAAGTCAAATTTGGTGAAAAAAAAAGTGTTTTGGGTCGTAAACATTCAAGCAACCGCACTTTTAGCGCAGAAATGACGTCTGTGACCGCACATTTTTCGCGATTTTGTTATTTCTTGCGGCATTAAGAATTATGATTACAACTTTTGACTCAGTTGAGTGAATTTGATTAAATAAAAAGTATTGTGTAAAGCATACTATAATATATGTAATAAAAAAGCAATTGGCTTCCAAATAAAATTATCAAGCCACAAATCGTCGGGAGTCTCGAAAAACAGACTCTAGCCGAAAGCGGGAGTTTTTCGGCTCAACTTGTGAGCAAAACAATATTTTTAATTTTTGAAATTTTCAAAGAAACTATGTGTGATATTTGGTCATTATCAATAAAATAATAAAAAAACGATCTGATTATGTCACAATTTCAGCATATTTCTAAGCCGAATATAAACACCTGTTTTTTAATGTTGTCAATTAGGTAAATGGCGCTAAACATATTTTTAATTTGAAATATTTAATATATTGTGCTTTCGAAATATAGTTTTCCATTCAATATATTCATATAATAAATAACAATATATACTCGTTATTCCTACAATTTCACAATCACTGGATCTCAAGTTGTAAATATTCGAGAAACAGGTTTCACATTTTTTTTACGTAATGAATGAAACCATTCTGTCTAATAACTCAAGAGTTTTATTGCTTCTAGTCAAAATTGGGTCTCTTTCGGGTTGCCTCAACTAAACCATTCAACATTAGTCACTCTAAGCAGAATGGTTATTGGCTATAAATATGTTGATAATCAATCATATACCTGTTACCTTTAACTCAAATATTTTGTATAAATAGACTTGCTTGTAAATTGTATTCTATCAGTTGATAATGTTCGCAATGAGCGAAATCGGCCCTGATCAAAAAATATGTTGTGAAAATAAGTACGAAAAATGTGGTTTTAGTATTAAAACCACATTTTTCCGTACGCGCTGCAATTGTTATCAGAGAGCCTCAACCCTGTCTGTTGCTTCTTCCATCCAGCGGGATTCCGACGTCTTGATCGACCGTCGGGTACTATTCACGGCGACGGTGGCGCCGTGTGGTGGCCATATGCTACAGATAGAGGAGAAAATGAAAGTTGTATTTCTTGTTTTAGTATGTCCAGACAGTTGCCCAGCTGAAAATGAAGAGTTCAAAACGTGCGGTACCGCCTGCCCTCTAACATGTGAAAATTATGAAAATCCTCCACAATATTGCACTCTTCAGTGTGTTGTCGGATGTTTCTGCAAAGAAGGCTTCGTACGAAATGCCGATGGAGTGTGTGTTCTACCGTGTGATTGCCCAAGTAAGATGTATTAAATGTTATCCACTAACAAATTGTCATTCCATTAACATAAGCAGGTTTTCTGCGGGGGTGACAAAAAATGATTTTCAACATGTTTTATGTTCAGGGAGGCAAGGTGTGGAAAAGTTTGAGAATCATCGGCTTAAAAGCTATATTTCAAAAAATTATTAATTGATGGTGTTGAGCGAACGTATTTTTACAAATATTGGTATATTGGTATAAAACTATGTAAATTTATTGAGTTTAGCATACACTTTACAAATGTCGTATGTACACTCCCGCGAATGTTTCTAGCATTCATTTATTTATTTATTTGATATATTATATATGTGTATACAAATTTGAATTATTGAAAAATTGTTCAATTCCACATATTTGGGTTTCGTCTTTCGGCATCTTCAGGGAGTCTATCACACGGATGCAACAGTACTGACGTTTTTGTTGATTGAATTGACATTTAATTGGTACAACCCCATTATAACACGGTGAAAAAATAGCAATGTACTTTATATCTACAAATTTTTTATTAGGTAAAGTTGATAGCTATTTCGGCTCACGCCATCGTCGAAACAGTGATTAAACGTACATTTGCTTATCCATATACAGCTGTGTAGAGAAGGTACACGATACATCTTCTCTTCTGTTCTAACGACTTAGTTTATTTCCTGCTAGCAATATATGTAACTAAAAATTTTGTGAACCATATCTACTAACTACAACCTAATCAACTATATCTAATAAAAAAATTTGTAGAACTAAAATATATTGCTATTTTTTCACTGACGTTTTTGATATTATGAACGATGGCAGAATTCTCATTTTGGCCTCGTATAAGTCGAAGAAATATGTTTCTTTACATTATTATAATAAATATTCACCCAAAGCGTAAACATTAATTGTTTTATTGAAGAACTCCCACCGTCGACAGTGTGCAAAAGAGTGAATGAAGAATATGACGGTTGCGGTACAGCCTGTCCGGATACGTGCGATACCTATGGTAAACCTCGGAAACCTTGCACCACTATGTGTATGCAAGGATGTTTCTGTATACCAGGATATGTGCGAGATGCTAATGGCGACTGCATACATCCTAAAGACTGTCCGAGTAAGGAAACAGTATTTTTTTGATAGACTTTAGTACATAGGCTCCCAACCATTTTCGGGTGACGACCCCTTTTCATAAAATCCATGCGACCCACGACCCCCCATACAATCTATTATAAAAGCATACAATTTTTTTTTTATTTAGTTGACCGTATAAGTTGGCGACCCCAGGTTGGGAGCCATAGCTTTAGTAGAAAGTTTAATTATCAATTTTATTTCATTTATTCTCAATTCACAAATTTAGTGTGTGTCAATTATCATACATTCTCATGCCGTCACTGCGAGCAAAATTACTAGAAACTTCGACACCACTGGAACACAATAATTATTATTTTTTAGTTAAAAATCTTTGTTTATTGCTAAGTAAATAGGGATAGTGAATATTTGAAATAAAAACCTAGGTGCTCGAAATCTATATTTTAATTTAGGATATCGACTGTAGGTGCTCGATGGAGTTTAATTATCAAATTTGAAGTTATGTTGCAGCCATGCGATAGAATGCCTGAAGATGCCGAAAGGCGAAGCCCGGGTCGTTATTGACAAAACATGCGGAATCGAACAAAGTTGTAACATATTGATTGATTTGGCATTTACTTGGTAGAACTTCATTATAACCAGTGATATAAAATAGCAATGTATTTTAGTTCTACAATTCATTTTTCACGCCTTCGTCAGAATAAAGTATATATATAAGATATATAGTTGATAGTTATTTCGGCTCACACCTTCATCAGAACTATTTACTAAGATACTAGACACACAAGATGTATAGTTCTGACGAAGGCGTGAGCCGAAATAGCTATCAATTATATCTTAAAAAAAATTGTAGAACTAAAAAACATTGATATTTTTTCACCGTGTTAAAGTTGTAACAATTCAAATCCTATATTATAATATAAAAGCCTTTCCAATCGCCTTATAAATGTTAATTGATTCATATGATAATGTATATTTTATCTGTGCACTTGTATACCTGAAGATGCCAATAGTGGAAATCCTGTCCATCGATGACAGCCTACGACATATTGACAATTTTTTAACAATTCAAAACAAATTAATTTTGAGTTGAATTTCTATGAAAATCTTTTTAAGTTGATATTTTCAAGCTAGATATACTAACAAATTGAATTGTATTATGATTTTATAGAAAGATGTGGACGCAATGAAGTCTATGACTCCTGTGGCACCGCATGTCCTGACACATGTGACAATTACATGATCCAACCGCGACCCTGTACGAAGAATTGTGTCTCAGGATGCTTCTGCCTTAAAGGATATGTCAGGGATGCGCACCAGAGATGTATTCGACCTAAATACTGCCCTAGACGTAAGTGTGTTACCTGGATAATTGTACATAAGAACTTTCATCATTAGACCACAGATGCCATTGTTATTTGTACAAAAACAAAAGAAAATTGAATTTAAAGAGTATCTTGTTTTGCAATTACAGCCAGAAACATATGCAGGTTCTTGGGCATGTATCTAAAGATATTCAGGAAAATATATGAATATTTTTAAATAAAATGTAAACTACATAATTTAAAAAAATAAGGATTGAAAAAGGCAATCTCCAAGCAGTTTTAAGTACTCTTTCTATAGTATATAATTTATGATATCGACTGAAGATGGTTGATCGAATTTTAAAATTAAATTTGAATTGTTGAAACTTGTCAGTTATGTTGCATCCATGTGATAGAATGGCCAAAGATGATGAAAGGTGAAGCCCTGGTCATTAGTTTCAAAACATGTGGAATCATACAATGTTTCTACAATTCAAATTCAAAATCTATATGTACAGATTATATTATGGAAATGGTACTAAAAATGTTTTTTTATTACGTAAAATGTCATGCTTTTCATTGATTGATTGGATTGGCATTTACTTGATTATAACAAGATGAAAAAATAGCAATGAATTTTAGTTATAAAAAAAATATAAGATATAAAGTTGATAGCTATTTCGGCTTACCTTCATTAGAAATCGAAGTGCCATTTATAGAGAGATAGATAAATGTATGTTAAAACATAGTTCTGATGAAGTTGTAAGTCAAAACAGTTATCAACTATACATCTTATTAATTTTTTAGAATTAAAATACATTGCTATTTTTTTATTGTGTTATCACGCTTTTACATTAAGAAGTGACAGTTAATAAACTCTAATGTTGATATGTTGGATCCAAACGGAAATTCTTGAAAAATTTAAGATATTTTCGAAAATTATAAAGCAATAAAAGTTGTTGAATTTTTATACATTGAAATAATTGCAACAAAAAATCTTCCGACATGCTTCATTTGTTGGGTAAACAGGTGTAAATGTTAGAAATTGAATAACATACAAAATGTCTCAAAAGCAATAATTTTCAAATCACTTATTTCATGACAATTATAATATAATTTTAAAGATCATAATAATGAAGACATATTTTACTATGCAAGATTAGATAGAGTTCTTAGAAATTAATACAATTATTACAAGCAATCAATGATGCATTAATAGTGTGTTGATGAGAAAAGTTGGTCACGACTAATAAATCTACGTCCCATTTCACCTCAAAGCATTAGGAATTAATTTTAAGTTATCAATGTTATAATAATTAATACAATTATTGTTTAATGTTAACTTAATCCCCATGCCCAGTAAAAAATGATAAGTCCAACAACACTCATTATTTTAAGTCAATAGATTCAATGCAAATAAATGTATATAAAATTCCTGATGTATTTTCAGGGCCATGTGGTTGTAGAAGACTTTAATCTGCAGTATGTTTTGGACTTCAAGTAAATAATGGTATGTATGCTAACTGTATGTAATTTGCTAGATCCATGGTATAGTGCAGTACCTTACAAAATAGCTCGGTAAAGTTTTTAATTTTCACCATGTATTTTGTTGGGGGGCCGTGGCATGAAAAAGTTTAGTAAGCACTGGTATAGTGGTCAACATCATTACCTTTTATGACTGATTTCACAAGTTTTGGAATCCAGTACAAGCAGTGTTTTTTTCAAGCGACTAGTTGATTCTGTTTGAAGAGCCATATTTTAAGCGACAATACAGTGGAACCTCGATAATCCAGACTAATTGGGGATTTAGATAGTCCAGATAAGGACAAATCTGGATAATTGAAAAAAGACATAATTGACAGGAAAAGACAAGCATATTCAATATGAATCATTTTTATTTCTTTACATTAATTAGTAGCTTTGATATTTAATATTTCGCTTTTCTTTTCAACGTGCCAAATCGCGAATACTGGCATGGCATCATTATGGTGATACGTTCTTTACTAGTTTTGTACCCTGGTGCAAAATTTTCACGCCTTGATGCTAAAGATTTGTTGGGTAGTCAGGTAGTAGTGGGAAGTTGAACAAACGTTCAATCCATATTGAATTTGGACGATTACTAACCCAAATTTTACACATGACTTATAGGAGCAAATACATAAAAAAAAAACAAATGTAACGATCAAAATGTCAAGATTGCATTCCATCATGTACGTAAACAGTGGACGCAATTTACCACATGCATATTAATATATTCATAATATTTTTGTTTATCTTGACCAATCAAGATAATTATGTTTATTGGTTATTAATTAAAAATCTACAATATATGTTTTTTCTCTTTTCAGATATCCATCCTCCCTAACTTGCCTGCATTTACACAGTTATCTTGAAATGTAATCTATTAAAATAATAGTTTTATATTCATTCATTCAAATGAACATTTAATCAGAGCTGACAGATGTAGCTATGTTATGTCTTGATTAAGCTATTAAATTAGTAAATTTGTATTTTGAGATGAAAGAGTGTTTATAAATCTCCCAAAATTGTTGTATTTTGAAACAATATTTTTTGAATACATAATTAAAGTCTTTAATCTAAATCATAAAGAGTTTTAATTATTTATTGATCAATTACATACATTTTAAGGTTATGTTTGGTTAAGTTTGAAATAAAAATACAAAAGATTATGTCTTACATAAAAACATACTTATATATAACACTGATTGATTGACTATGGTATAATGATGAATATTTCAAGTAAATAGATGTGGAGTATGATAATATTAGCTGCTTGAATGCCATTCATATACTTATATTACTAATAAATATGTTATTAGCTGGCTACTGAAAATATGTACTTTAATGAATTTGAAATTGAGAGAAGGAAAAAAAATACTATTACTTACTATATCACAAACTGATTTTGGTTGTAAAAAGTTGTAAATGGATTTTGCTATCAAGTGATTCATTTCATCTTAATTCAACTTCTGTCACTCACAATTTCCTTGAGTAAAATTAACATGAACAATATAAAATTTATACTGACTGTGTATGAATAATATCCATCGGATACACCATTCATCTAACACCCTAAACGAACACAAAGTGTTATCATTATTGGCATAATCATAATTCAAGTCCCTCGAGTTATGAATTTGTATATAAACCCTTAAAAACATATTATGTATTAAAACATACACTCGTCAATTGTCATATTTCAATATTACATTTGTACGTTATTTCTGTCTGGTTCAAGTGCCAATTTTAATCCATTCCTGCTGAACACAAAAAGGAAATTCTATTACTGAATATTTAAAAAAAAATATTCAGTATTGTTGTTATTAAGTAAACTTATGAAATAATGATTATCAGGACAAATTATGTTATATTTCAATACAAAAAAACAGCTCAAAAACATATAAGTTTTGATCGTTTTGAATCATTAACTGTCAATACGGTCAGCTATTTTAACAGTTGAGACGTTAACTGTCAATAGGTTATGTTTATATGATTTTACACTTATGCTGCATTTAGTGGTAGAAACGTTTTTCACTGGTCTGTGTTAATAATACTGCATAAAAAAACACTCATAAGTGCTAATTTTTGTGCTAAAATATAGTCTAATTTATCCTGATTACCATTCTTAGTTTATTGAACAGCAACACTACTGAAGTATTTTTTTAAGCATGCTGTGTCAAGATATCAGCAGGGAAGGCGTAAATAACTGATGATGATATTAAGATAAGGAATGGGATTATTATATTATGGTATATTTATATTAAGGAAATTAATTATTTTTAGAATGGCACTAAAAATATGGAAAGAAAATGGAATAGCGTGTGTAATACAGGCACATTTGAATGAAAAAAATATAATTATTATTGACACAAATGTGAAAAGCAAACAATTGCTTAAATTTGCATATTGCATACTTATTCAAAATAAACAAAGAACAATTCAGAGCTGGAATTTGGATAAAAGAAGGCGATTGAGTAGGTAAAAATAAACAAAAAAATTATATTAATTATACAAAAGTATTATATTATAAATTCATAGATTTTTTTAACAAATCAATAATTTTCTTACACTCAAGACAATAGATTTTTTAAAAAAATATGTCATTAGTAATTTTAATACCTATTGATTTGATTGTAATGAAATTCAAATTTGGAAGAGATAATCTTAGACCCAATACAACCTAATGACTGTCTGAAAGGTTTCACAATAATCGACTACCATTAAAATGTATTTGAGATTTTAATATGTAGAGATATATACTTATTCTAAATCAATGAGTGATGATGGGATTAAACAAAGAATATAACAATGGAGAAATAGGGAGCTTTGATTTTGATTTGCTCATTTAATTAAGAAAATTAATTCAACTGGGTTCTTTTTATGGCTAAAATTTCTACATATAAAAGTTTATAATCAATCACTCATGTCTTGAGGTGAAAATTAAACACCTTTTACAAACCATTTATTATTAGAAAATCAATTGTACATCCTGACTGAGATGTTTGTTGCTCAACTATGGATAATGCCTGTTGAGATCTGTTCAAACATTAGGGCTACGTTCAAAATCAATGCTTGGCATGTCCTTCGATTGTGGCTGCATGAATTGTATATTGTATATTGATCTTTCCTCTAAAAAGATTTGAATAGTTGACTGAATGGTCAATTTGGATACATCTGGCTAATAAAATTAACCAACATTCAGCTCATATAATTTTTTTTAACATAAACAATACTGATAAAAATTCTAGGCAGTAAATGCTTAATTCTGGTTGGCCAAGCAAAATGATTTTTGTGCTTCTTTTATACATTTTTATAAAGTCAGTAGTTCTTCATTTAAATGCTGTATTTAATTTGACTGTTTACTACTATTAATAGACAATCTGTATAGTGAATGGACAGGACTTATAATAACAAAAATCTAGAAAAAACAGTCATGCAATCACGGTAATTACTTCTAACACTGTTGATTACTGATGTAATTGATGTTTGAGAGATCTTTAAATTGCTGTAGTGAAAAAAGTTCACATGAATAATGCAATTAAATAAAATAGTTTATACCAATCAGCCTACAGGACTAAGGAATTAACTTTAGGGGTTCTGTTCGTGTCTAGCCTCTAATGAAAATTAAAATAAGACCGCGGGTTGCTTTGCTATTGGAAAAATTTCTTTTTTAATAAATTTCATAACAACTTTAAAAAACTTTTATTTTATTCACTAAATAGATTTCAATTTGGATAAGTATCTCAGTTCGCTTCTGTAAAAGCAAGATGAAGACATCACACACATATTTTTGTATCGTGTTTTGCAGGAATTATATATTTTCTTTGTAGATAAACCAGGGCTGTGGAGGCGGAATCGGAGTCGTGGAGTGGCGGTGATACGGCTGTAGTTGGACTCCTGTTTTTGGTCGATGTTGGAGTTAGTCACGAAAACCAAGCAACTCTGACTACTTTTTCGATTAGATCATTTTGAAGAATATCTCAATGAATAATTTGTTAGATTAGTTGGCTGATCTTTACTGCTATAAGAGCACTCAAGAAACTATATAAAAACTTAAAATTTTACTTTTTTCGTTTAAATACTAAAAGTATTAATTATTGCTATAATATATTATGAAATTTTTTTAATCCACCATTGATACTGCACACGAATGATAATCTTGTCAAAGAACACGAAAAACATGTATCTTTCCTCTTAAAGTGTCAGCAAATGTAAATATTAATTTAAGTGTTTTGACAGCGAAAATATTATCCGGTGAAGTTCATTACATGTGCATAATTGACTAGAGTGACGTGTATTATTTTATTTCGTGATCAGAGCAACCATTTTGTTTATATATATTTTACTATTTTAGTATCGTTAATTATGTGCAAATTGCAATGGCTATTGTTGTCTGTAACTTTGCAAAGTATTGGTAAGTAGCCAGATGTCATTCTTTATAAAAATGTGTTGTAAAATGTATAAATATACGTATAGGTTAGAGTTTTTGTGTTTTGTTAAAGCCTCCAGCTAGGAAATTGATTTACGAAAAATTATGACATCGTCATTTTGTTCAAATTCAAAATTTTTGGCCTTAAAAGATGCATTGTAAAATATAAACTATTGAAAATTAAAACATTTTTCAATTATTACTTCATTGAAATTGAATAACTTCTACAGAAATAACTGTTAAATAGAATGCATAAAAAGGAATATATTTGAAGGAACTTGACAAAATTGAAATGTTTCATTGTTTTTTTCAGGCAATTTTATTTTAAATTCATTTTTTTATATAAAATACATGTTGATATCTAAGTATAACATAACAGTTACGTTTTTTGAGATACAGAATATGTGCCTCTGTGAACTGGGTTAAGAAGCTTTACTATAGTAACCAGATCAATTTAGATTCGAGTCCTGGCTAAGTCAATAAGAGAATTTTTATTTGAGATTTTGCACGTGGTTATAAATTTAATTATTAAATTGACTTTGACTAACTGATATTTCAATTGTGATTAAAAAAATCAAAATAAATAGTTTATTCGCAATTTAAATGTGTTGCAATTTTTTGCTAACGCTATTAAGTAAAATTAAATAAAACAGATGTCATATTGTAATATGACATCTGTTGAAATTATGTTATTGTTATTATGTATTATGTTATTATGTATTATGTATGAAATTAAAAATCAATTTTTTTTTTTGTACAAAAAATGAGTAATACAATTTCCCTGCCAAAATTATTAAATGCTATATAAAACAAAGTGCAATGCTTAAAATTAAATGTTTGTTTTTGCAGCAGTACAATCACAGCGATGTATTGGCTTAAATGAAATATATTTGTCATGTGGCAACCCTTGCAAAGACACATGTGATAATTATTGGATATCGAGGGTATGTGACAGGAAATGTGTTCCCGGATGCTTTTGCAGAGAAGGGTTTGTGAGGGATTCAGATCACAGATGTATACTTCCAGATGATTGCCTGGTCAAAAGTAAATAAATATCAACATGCCTTTTACTTGATGATTGATTTTATTATTTATTAATAATTATTTAGTAAAATAATCTATTTTATTTAATAACTTTTTGTACAATGTAGACAAATTAAAGTATGGGCATGTGGGTTTTTGCTTTTCATTGCTTCATATAACATATATTATTTCACATCAATAAAATTTAGTGCTAAGAATTTGATTATAATGAATTGAAAAAAAAGTGTATTAAATTTGAATTGTTACAACTTTGTACGATTCCACATGTTTTGTCACTAATTGACCCGGGTTTCGCCTTTCGGCATCTTCAGGCATTCTATCACACGGATGCAACAGTACTGATCCGGTTCGTTAGTGACAAAACATGTGGAATCGTAGAATTTTGTAACAATTCAAATTCGATATTGAAGTTATATCAAGCACCTTCAGTCGATATCATAAAGTAAGTATATTAAAAAAAAATGGATGGATTCTTACTAATCCAGTTCATTACTTAAATCAGTTTATTACTAAAATAAGAATATTAAAATTTATTTATTTATTATTACAACTACACGGTACAAAACTTACAAATTATCAATTCAATGGTTTTGCACCGTAACATATTAACATTTGTAAATGTAAAAATATCAAAATTCAACAAATACACAGTAAAACAATCAATAAGGATTGCAAAAAAAAGTCAGCCAAGTAAGCTCATGTAATGTCTACTTTAACTGAAAAAATAGTATTCGTCTGAACTCACTTTCGTCCACATGAAATACATTAACATCCAAAGCAATACTGTTGAACTGTTAATGCTCTTACCATTGGGATCCCCATTGGCAGACAGGTTCTAAACTTTGGAAGAACAAAAAAATTATGTACACGATTTCTTAAAAAACTATCTGGAACATACAAATTGATATTATTATTTCTAATACTGTTTTGATTTATTTTAGTTTCCCTGCTCGATCCAAAGTATGATTGTGTCAGGCCTAATGAAGAATTACAAATATGTGGAACGGCATGTCCTGACAGCTGTGATAAGCCAAACAATTCCTGGGTTTGCACAAGACAGTGTGTTGCAGGGTGTTTCTGCGTTACTGGATACATAAGAGATTCTGAAAAGAACTGTATTAAGCCGGAGCAGTGTCCAGTTAAAAGTAATGATAATTATAAATATATATATAAAATTTTGAATAAATTGAACAGTAAATATTAAAATCTCCAATGATATCTTTTGGTTCTAAAGGTTGACATGAATTTATCACAAATAAATTAAAAAAAAAAAGATTGTATTAAAAAAAAAACTTGTTAAATATTTTCTGTATCGACAGTGTCAAAAATAGTTAAATGGAGTTTAAACTGTCAACTTCATGATTCATTAAAAGTTTAAGAATTGTATTTAAAATCCTTTTGTTAGGTTTCATTTGTTTTTTATTATTAATATAAATTAAAACTAAAAGCTTTGTTAGTTCCCTTGGTGTGTCACTAGATGTCATTAGGTTTTTCAAGCATCTTCACTTTAAATGTGTTACTTGATTATTGCTTAATAAGATGAGCAGTAATTAGCATGTGTTTAGTAATTTTGTGATGATTAATACTATTATTATTTGATTCTAACCCCCTTACACGTTCAATAAAAAGAGGAAAGGTCCAACCCACTCTTTTTCATATTAAGAATTTAATTTACTGTTCACCTAAGAAATGAATAATCTTATAGTCCTGAAGATGCTTCTTAAAAAAAACAAAACTATCTATTTTATCGATTGAATTGGTATTTACTTGGTAGAATTCCATTATAACTTGATGGGAAAATAAAAATGTATTTTGGCTCTACGAAAATATTTTTTCATCGAACTATCAATTTTAATTGGCATTGATGATGACCATCATCACAGTTACAGTCGAATCTATAGGCTGAGGAAAATTCGAAAAGTGGATATTAACAACACAATCCTAGCACTAAGCAATGGTGACAATGAAAAAAACTCCTTTATGTTTAGGCTCTGTATTCTGCAGACTGCATGAAAAATTCACTTTAATTAAAAGCTGATTTACTACTACAAAATGATAATAAGAATGGTTTAAAGGATGCAAAAGTTGGTATTGCAAATTTAAAAAAAATAAAAAAAAGTAGCTTGACGGATAGCTTACCCTTCAGCGTAGAGGTTGACAATAGTTGAAAGATGTTCTGGTGGCAGAGGGTTTTATTAAAAATTTCCAGAATGATCGTCACAACGATTGTTGAAATTTTATCATTTATGAATTTAATGACCTGAATGAAGGTTAACGCAACGTTATATAAAATTAAATGATTTTAATGATGCTAAGAATGATTAGTAACTCAAATTTCTTGCGTTGTATTTAATTTAATTTAATTGTATTTTGTAAGTATTTCTACCTCCATTTTCTGTGATAGGTTCTGACCATTAGTGGTGCAATGGTCTTGTTGAAACAGATTCAGATTTATTGATTAACATTCATAATAATTCTAGAATTGCCATCGTGTGATAGTCCTGATGAAGAATATAAGGAATGCGGTACAGCCTGCCCTTTGACATGCAAAAATTACGGAACTTCAATTGATTGTTCTCGGAAATGTAAGCCTGGATGTTTCTGTAAAAAAGGATTTGTTCAGGACAATAAAGGAAAATGCATACTGCCACATCTCTGTGAAAGCTCATATATTCCTGGTATGTTTTTTTAATAGTAAATTCCCCCAGTAAATCTAGCCACTGACAATTTTTAAATTTGATTTTAAAAAGATAGTAAACTTGTCTAACTATTTGAAAGTCAAGAGGTGCAACAAACTGGTGACAATTTGAGTATGAACACTGTTATCAGCATGCTGAAAGAATTTTATATCAGGCACTTATCCTTGATGTATATATATACATTCTTCAAATACATAAAAACAAGTTTCATAGTTTATGAAAAATATCAAAATGGCGTCCATGCCGAAAAAATTTAACACCAAAGACAATTTACATAATGGTTCTAACGGTAGCAATGACTTAAAGCTCAATCAATTACCAATTCCATTCTTGTCAAAAATTGCAAAAAGAGTTTGTAGATGAAAGTCAGTAACAAACCACTTAATTCGGTTATGTGTTTATTAAATTGTTAAGTTATTAATGATAATTGTTGTATTCTATTAATCAAATTTGAATTCTAACAGCTTTGTGCGATTCCGCATGTTTTGTCACTAACGACTCGGGTTTCGCCTATCGGCGTTTTCAGGCATTCTATCACACGGATACAATAGAATTGACGCACAATATACAGTTAGCATCGCCTTTATATCAAAGGTATTAATTACACGAAAGCATAGTCCCCAAGGCAAAAACTAAATGGCAGCTAAAACAAATTTAATAATATTGATCAAATAATAATTAGCGCAATTACGATTAATGTTGTTAATGAGTCTTTCATGAAAGGGGTTTTACAACAAATAATAATCAATTATCATTACAATTTAATTGTTTTTTTTTATTTAGAAATACCTACTTATTTCAATTTGGCAAGTAACAGTTAAGCATCTAAGATGTCTACGTTTTCCTGTAACTGATACCTTTGGTATATAGACGATGCTAACTGTTTATTGTGCATCAGTTCAGATAGAATGCCTGAAGATTCCGAAAGGCAAAACCCGGGTCGTTTATGACAAAACATGTGCAAAGTTGTAACAATTAAAATTTGATATATGCTAAATTCCATCAAGCACCTTCAGTCGATATCATAAATAATATTTTTCAAATGAGTTTTTTTTCTATATATATTTTAGTTAATTTTCATCAATATATTTGTAGCAATTATTATAGCATTAAATTATCGAAGGTCTATACTGAAAGTCAATTCTTAATTTTTTTTTATTTGAATTCTAATAATCATGATATTGTGTTTAAAAAAATAAATGCAAATGCCTGAGCGTATTTTTTTATATGATTAACCCTTTTCACTCCAATGATCAATGTCACATTACAGGTTCTATTTCAATACCATGCATCAGACCTCACGAAGAGTACGGATTTGGAAGTATATGCCCGTTAACTTGCAGGACTCTGAATTCCACTGATATTTGCCCCAATCATCCAATTGAAGGTTGTTTTTGCGTTGAAGGATATGTTAGAGATGATAAAAAAAATTGCATTCGCCCTGAAAACTGCCCACCAGGTTTGATATGCACATATTTCTTTAAAATCCACGTCTACTCATAATAAGGATTACATGATCTGATGAATGGTATCTAACTAGAAGTTTTTCAGCTATATTTGATGATAAGGACTAGTTTCACTCATCGCAGGCATTGTCAACTGATTACGATTTAATGTAATGACTTAAAACTTTTTATAAATAGGTTTGTTTGCAAATTGTATCAGTTGATAATGCTCACGAATGAGTCGACAACCAATTGTCAAAAATACTACACTTTAAATAAAAAGTAATACTGAAGCTTTGATAAATTATCTGATATGAGAAATTTCTCACATATTCGTCAATACTTCGGTAAAAAGTACTTTCGCGCGCTCACAATGTGCTGTTTGAATTGTCGATGTTTCACGGGAATTGATGTATATTTGAGTTGGTAAAATCCATAAACTGTAAAATAATGACTAAAAGTATTCAAAAATAATTTCTAGACGACAGAAGTATGCTCGTTTTTGTAAATAGTATGCTAATTAAAAAAAAAGTACAGATCAAACGTACATGTACGTGCATGCCCTTTGGAACAAGATTTTCGTGCACGTACCGGTACATGAATGTCACTCGATAGGTTAACGCTTGATATTGAGAAATGAGTTGGATTAAGCAATCTACTAACAAAAATGATTGTTTAGTTATTCCAGAAGTAAAAATAAAATGTAAGCTTGTGACTGAAAAGCCTAAAGATGTCAATGCTGATGAAGAATTTTCATGCGAGACTCAATTTTTGTACGGAGAAGAAAATTCTGGATATTGTAAACGCACCGATAAGAATGTTATCAACGAAGAAAATAAAAACTGCACTGAAGTAATAACGAATCCAGGTAATCTTAAAAAAATGTTTTAAAAATAAATGTATGAATATAGTCTAGAGCATAGGCTCTCAACCTTTTTCGGGTGGACACCCCTTTTCATAAAATCCATATGATCCGCGACCCCCCATACAATCCAAAAGCGTACAAAAGAAATATTTTTTAGTTGACCGTATAAGTTGGCAATCCCCCAAAAAAACCCTTCGCGACCCCCAGGTTGGGAGCTTATGGTCTAGAGCTTTGTGTGATAACAGTATAAAGTAAAAATAAAATCAGAGATTATTAATACAGAATGATATTGACAGTTCGATATTAACGTTTTATTAAATATGACACGTGTTTCACCTCTTTATAACGCAACTTTGTATCAATTAATTGTATTGTAAACCTGTTGATTACTAAGGCAAACAGTGAATTTACTTTCAACTAAAAAATATACGAGTTGGATTGGACCATTTCCTCTTTGTTAATCGAAGTCATCAATGAAGGTACATTTTCGACAGGAAACTTTTAATGCTAAAAAGAAAATTGATATTTCTGCAGTAATTATTCAAGATAAAGGCGTTCGTAAGCACTTCCTTGGAAACTCATTGCGGAATGACAAAATTCAGCATAAAAAAATGTTTTTTAATGTTTTGTCCACTTGAACCTTTTTTTATCGTTGATACAAATTTTTATGTTCGGAGGGGTTAAGAATCAAACGATAAAATTAGAAATTTGAATTTGAATTGTTGAAACTTTTTACGATTTCAAATGTTTTGTCACTAACAAAAGAACTGACACACAATAAAAAATAAGCATTGTTTATACATCAAAGAAGTAAATTAAGCGAAAAAATAGACCCTACATACCTTATAAGTTTTGTAGAACTGAAATGCATTGTCATTTTTTCACTTTGTTATAATGGAGTTCTATCAATTCAATCTATGAATCTATGAAGTTGACAAATATTGCACATATTCAGCGAGGATGAAAATGAGCTTAGACGAATACTATAATATTTTTTATTGATATTTTATATATTGAACGTCAGAGTTCTGACGATGGCGTGAGCCGAAATGGCTGTCAACTATATCTTAAAAAAAAAAAATTGTAGAACTAAAATACATTGCTATTTTTTTCACCGTGTTATAATGGAGTTCTACCAAGTGAATGCCAATTCAATATATATATGTATTGAAAAACATTTTGACTGTGCTTTCTTGGATAACTTTCATGCAAATTTTCAATGTTACTTCTTATAAATCGTTTCTACTCTGCAAGAGTAAAAAATGTTTAACTTTTGTAAGGTGAAAATATCAAAAAAATAATTGATTGTCATGATTTATTTTTCAGTTGGGTGTTACGGCGAAAATGAAATAATGGCCTGTGGCTCACCTTGTCAAGTAAAATGTAAAACACTTGGAAAGCCCTGTAATATATTTAGTAAAAGTTGTGTACAACAATGCTACTGTAGACGGGGATACGCCAGAGATCATCGAGGACTTTGCGTTAGAATTTATAAATGCCCAAGAAGTAACCCCAGCAATTTGCCACTGATTTTCCGGTTCTAAAAGAAATTATTATCCAAGTGTCATTATGTTATAACCCCAACTGAGTCCGGATTAAATTGATAAAAATATATTTCTGTTTTAATTTATAAAATGCCCTATTTTTTCTGTATTTAAATAATATGTATAATAAAATACACATGGGCCTCGTATAACACGGTTATATGGTTCCTCAAAAACTTCGTGTAATACAAATCCGTGTTATACAAGGTTTGAAGTTCATACAAAATTAAGGTTTGTGTTAAAAAAAAAAGAAAAAATCTAATATAGTCTATATAAATATGTGCTGTATTGTTTAAAAAAAACAAATATACATTTATATATTAATTGAAAGAAACCTTAATAACATAATACATTTATCATCGCTTTCACTTAAAATTCTACATTTTTTACTTTTTTTCAAGATCGGTTGTGAGTTTTCATCATCGGAGGACTCTGAATTAAAAAAATCGTTAAAAAGCGATTGTCTGCTTTTAGCGTATAATCTTTACGCATTTCCTTAAGAGGTTGCAAAATATTTTGTAATTCCCTCTTGAATTTTGAACTCCTTTCCATTATAGGATCACTATCAATAAATAAAAACTAATTTTTATAAGCCAATTCCAAGCCGTCATTTATTGTTCTTAATATGAAACATGTAGCTACTTCGCTGTAACTGCTTTTCGAGTCATTAATTGAGGTGGATTCATTCAACATTTCATTTTAATTAAACTTTTCCATTAAACCGTGTTGTAAAAATCGTGTTGTATAAAAATAGGTAACAATTTATACACCCGTGTTATGTAAAATCGTGTTGTATAAAACCGTGCTATACGAGGCCTAGGTGTATACCGACTGAAAGAAGTCAAAACGATGTAGCCCACATATAATACATTTGAGAAGTCGTTTAAAAATCGAATTTGAGACAAAATCAAAATTTAAAATTAACACAGCCCTGGAGATTTGCAAGATTGATTAAAAATGAAATTTTGATTTATTTATCAAATCTAATGATAGTTTGATAATACGGTGAAAAAATAGCAATGTATTTTAGTTCTACAAAATTTACAAGATATATAGTTAATAGCTATTTCGGCGTATTCTTTCATCAGAAATATCGTATAAATTTTGTGGAACTAAATTACATTGGTATTTTTTCACCGTGTTATAATGGAGTTCTACCAAGTGAATGCTAATTCAATTAATAAGTTTGACAAGAATTGTGAGAAAAATTTATAATTTGTTATACACCCAGTCCTTTTTTTACGCGATACATTGGTTCCAGAAAAAGGCGCGTAAAAAAAATCGCGTAAAAAAATCATAGCTTTAATATAATTTGATAAATTGGTTCCAAAAATTAAAATATCGCGTAAAAATCTACCAGAAACGTATGAAAAACCAAAATTTGCTCCTTGAACTTCGTGCAAAAAAAAAAATAATATTTTATGATCTCATATACACTTATATGAATTGTTAAAGGCCGAGAAAAGTGCTATTTAACGAATTTAATAAATGCATTGTGCTTAAACAAGTTTACGATCGGACATACATCCCATGATTTTACGTAATTGCATTATATTTCTTTACATACCCTAAAACATAAATTTGCATAATATCCGATACACTTGTCAACATTTGGCAATTGTATGTGTATTTAAAAGATGGAATGCTTTACAAAATTAAGTTTTAAAAATACGCATATTTTTTTTATTTAAAAAAATAATGAAATGTACATGCCTAACATCATATATAAAATTCTTCTTTAAAACAAATTTGAGGAAAAAATCGCGTAAAATGAGTGAAGCGCGTAAAAAAATGTAACGGTGTTGTCCAAAAAAATCGCGTATAATCGAATTCACGTAAAAAAAATCGCGTAAAAAGAGGACTGGGTGTACGTTACAACACGGTGAAAAAAAAAACAATGTATTTTAGTTTTATAAAATTATGGCTATTTCGGCTCACTAGTTGAAGGCGTAAGCCGAAATAGCTATCAACTGTAAATCTTATAAATTTTGTAGAACTAAAATACATGGCTATTTTTTGCAGTGGTAATCATTATTAGTCCTTTCCACGATTTATATTTTCTATGCTTAATCTCTTTGTAAAAGAAAGATTGAACAATTGGGTAACATGGAGATTTTTTAGGAAAGAAAACTTTTGTAAACATCCAGAAAGTGGCTATATGATCCACACTAAAAAACATTGGAAACCAGCGTTGTACGAATCGAATTAACTCGTTTATGCTCGATTTTTTTTCTCAAAATCAAAAATAATTTCAAAGATTCGTAAGTTTATATGATACATAACATTTTTTTCTTTTTTTCTTGCATACCTATTGGCTTAGACCCCATACTTATATTATATTATTTAGCTATAGACGGATGCAATCTTACTTTTATTGCGTCACACATAATAGAGTGTGTGTAAAAATACGAAATGTTCCAATATTGGAACACTAGGCAAAAATGGGTTAATACTGACGCCCAGGGATTAAAATTACAGTTACATCACAGAAATCGATCTAATAATACAATTTCGCGGTATCAAAGCCCGCGTTGTTGGAAAAATATTTAGAATTAATCAACCAAAACATGATTGCCAGTTAAAAAATACATGCTAAACGATTATTTGCGAGACCAGCGCTTTGTCAAAACGCCCGTAATACTGGATTCCTTTCACGAGGCTTAGCTCGCGATTTAACAAAACACGGCATTAAGTTTGGCATTTACGGATTTCGGTTATTGCCCAGTCATTTAGTATCAATCAAAAGCTGGGTGAGCTATTCTGTATGGCGCGCTGGCTTCATTTTGAGAGGCGGTAGGGCGTGAACGAGAGCGGCCGAACCGCGCGGGCTATCGCGGGTGTATCTTAATTTGCCTATTGCATGACTGGGGGTAGTTAACGCTCCCAACCTATGCCTCCAATTCCCAGCGTCACCTTTCCGATATCCACATTAAAAAAACTTGAGAAAATAAAATCACAAAAAAGTTGTAGAAAGAATTAAATAACACACGTATACAACTAACATAAAATTTTGGACATCAACATAATACAGAGAATAGATATCACGAACCGCAAATTATTATGAGTTTAAATGTGAAACTTTCAACGGCACCGTTTCATCAATCCTCAAATTACTATAATAATATAAATAATTGTTTAATTATTTCTATCGTATGGTTTTTGAAAAAGCATTTCTCCGAGTAACTAAAATGTTACGTACAAAGCCCTCAAATCATTAGATCGAGTGTTTCATTATAAGTAAAAAAGGTTTTATCCTTTATTATCATTGAATTAGAAAAGATAGCAAGATCGGTTCAATTAGAATAAGTGATCATCTTTATTGAGATGATTTTTTTTGAGAAATCTAATATCGAACATAATGCAAAAATGACCTCTTCCACAAATGTTTTGGCTTTCAATACGCTAAAATCAGCGTCTGAAGAGTTGACACGTTAGTATTTATAACGTTTAACTAATTTTTTTGCGTAAAACAAAATAAACAGCGTCGAATACCACCGTGAAAAAATAGCAATTTATATTAGTTAAAAGAAATATAAGGTATGTAGTTGATATCGGCTTAAGCCCTCATCAGAACCATTTCTGAATGTTCTGATTCTGAAATTCTGATAAGGGCGTAAGCTGAAATAGGTGCTGTACTGCTATTTTTTCATCGTGATATAATGGAGTTATATCAAGTAATTGCCAATTCAATAAATAACGTTGTTTACTTTTTAATTCGAATATACTAAAGTAGAGGTTTTGGCTTTTTAACACACCATATTGTCTTGTTTGTAGAAAATGAATATTTTTTTTATACGTTTATAAGAATAATACAATATCGATGTATTTTTACATGATTGTTTAAAGATAGGTCTCATTAAAAGTGTATGGAATTACTAGCGAAAAAACTGGGCTTGTTTCGCTCATTGAAAAACAAAACGGCTATGCAAGTTTGAAATCAACCTAATCGAGACAAATGTCCGATTCATTTATAAGTGGCAGTTATTTTAGGATTAGTAGAATGTTGGCAATGTTTGTTTATTTTTTTTTTCATGTGGTTAACGGAATTGGCATTTCCGTTCGAAGCACGATATTCCTTTTCAGTTTTCGGGTTGTTTACGGCTAATAAAACATTCGTTCGGTGTCTTTTGTGAGATGTAAACAAGTGGCGAGAGGGGTGAACTGGGGAAGGGTGGCGGTTAATGAATGTTAAAAATGTTTGCCGAGCCACAGAATTAAAAAAAACCCCGATTTTATCAAAGAAATTCTAATCGTGACTTGAATTGTGCCAAAGTTAATTAGTTCGGTCTAAGACAATAGACGGATAGAGAAATCTATGCAGGAATCTTCGAAACGGAGTTCCTCAAGTGTATAAATAAACGTACATTGATTTTGGATAATAAATATTATTAGTTAGTAACACGATTTTTTCAATTTAACATAAATACATTGGAATATTTATCGTTTTAAAGGACGTTTAAATAATGAAATAGAAAACGATATATAATGTTTCGCGTTTGGATTCCTTATGGAAAATTTCAACAGAAATTGCTTTGAGGCTAATGATGAGTAATTCAGTAAGTTAAAAATTGGCTCTCTGCAGTGTGTAGAGAGCTAACCGCTTGCTGAATGCTTATTTTTGTGACGATTAAATAATATATTCATTAGGGATTCGAGCACATGACTCCAGGTATCAAATGCGTCAAATACTCAACTAGTATATATAGCAGGAATGACAATTTGATCCATTAATACATTTTATAAGAAATAACAAACAATTGAATAAGAAAGGAAATCAAACTTGCGGTTCTTAAACAGTGGAAATGTATTTTGTGTAATCTTAGAAAACATAGAAATAAATGCTATTAAAAAATGTATTTCTTTTTATTTCAAAATGTTGTCACAAAAAGTGTGAAGAATAGAAGAAAGTGTCTGAAAATTAGTTTCATAACAAACAGGCAATATTAGCTCCTTTCAAAATGTCATTGCCAGGTGATAAGTAATTAAAAACTTATACAGGTAATTTTTAAATATGGAATTTCATTGCAAGAGACAAAAATAAAAAATGTTATTTATATACAGTATGATCCCGATGTGTTTTGTTTTGTTTTTAGATTGGTTGCTTGGAATGAGTACAATTTTGAATTTAGAACTGTTTTTATATTTCGAATAATATTTTTTTTTTTGAACAGTTAATAATTTTATAAAGATCGGCTGAAAGGAGACTGGAATTACAGTTTTTTTTGCCGTTAAATATCGGCATTGTAGGAACATTATCTTAATTTTTAACATTACTGACATCTGTCGAGAATGTTTTTTGAAAGAAAACCTTGCATATATTTAATGTTTCCTTGTGTTAATAAAAAAAACTTCAATCGAAAGATTTTTAGTCATGATATCCAGAAGAATATTTTAAGTTTTGTTGCTTTCGGGAGAGCTGGTTGGTACGTCGGAGAATAAATTTGAACAATCAAAACAAGTTAAAGAAACAATTCCAACACCATTAAAACATATCGAAAACGTTTAACAATGGTGACTGAAATTTAAACAAAATTGTGTGATCAAAAGTTCATATATTCAAAATAGTCGAATAAAATTGCAAGCCATATATAGATGCAACGGAGGAAACATTACTATTCAAAAAAATGTTTCACTTGAAAATATGGTTGACGGTTTGGTTTCGATATCCGTAAAAAAGTCATTATAACGAAAATTAAATATCTTCATCTTGCTAATAAGTTACATTAATTAATTCCTGTCCAAATATTGATAAACTGTTTCAGTGCCTTAAGGCCAAGGGTGACCGCTGTGTATACACACCGCAAATGCCTCTAAGTGATCGGTTGCTAACCACATTTGAAAACTTACAACCCAATTGATAAATGAATGGTTCAATTGTTAGAGTAGAAAAATAAATGAATATTGAACAGAAACAAATACATTTCTTAATTTCTGCATTTATAATATCATATTATAAAATGGAGAAATTTTGAGGAATATATAAAAAAAATAGTAGTTATAAAATGAGATGAACGAAATGGTAAATTTCTACTATATTACTTTAATAAACACATCACTTTGATGATAAGTGATAAAATTTAAAAGTAAATTTGATACTAATAAATAAAAAAATATATATTTATTGCCCTGACGATATGTACTCGATATCACAAAGAAAAAGCGATGGAAAAATGTTTTAATAGTAAACCAACCATTTTTTTAAACACACAAAAACGCGGCATGAAAATTTTGCTTAACTGAAAACTTTACGGCACTGAAATAGTTAAGTACGTTTCAATTCTTTTTTCAAACGATTCAAATAATGATAATCGTATAAATTGATATACCAATACACGTATATTATCACACATACACGAACTTCTAATCGTAGGACAATAAAACAAAGCATTCGTGGTCGTCCGAAGTAATACGGATACAAAGTAATAAATATTTCGAGGAATTTAATCAACCCTAAAATACCAAACATATTTACTATTTCCGTGATAAAGCGATAAGGTGGTGATAATGGACTATCATTATTAACATAATAAAAACACCATAAAAGGTGAAATCGCACCAAAACCGCCTCGCCATCAAACAGACCGACCACTGATAATTATTTTGTTAAATGGAACCATTTCAATAAATGGGACTCATTTATGCCGTAATGAAAATAATGGTCGTACATGATCGCGAACAAGCGTGTCTGCGACTCGGTATTAAAGGCAATTACCATGTCGTGTTTGGGCCACATTTCTATTTTGATTATTTATGTAGCGGCTTTTCATTATACTGGCCGAAGTAGGGCTGCGGTGTCAATCCCGCTGTTTCCAGGATAGTTACGTGTCCAGTGTTAAGCACTGAATAAAGACCTCGCAGGTTGACATAGTGCTCTAATAAATGTAATCAAATTCACGACTTAACGGATTAATTTGCGGTGCGTTTCTAAATGGTTACGGATGACTGCATTTCAAAATATCTCATTTAATCACTTTAAGGTGTTAACTGGAAGGCACTAGAACACAATAATAAGTAACATACCATTGTCAAATTTTTATATTTGTAAATCAAAACCGGTTTCGCTCATTGCGAACATTACTAAGTGATACAATTCAAATAAATGAAGTTATTTATACAAACCCAATAGCTCAAGAGCAATTTAAACATTTTATACACAAAATATTTTTAATTTTGCTTGTAAAAAATTATTTTATTGTTCACTTTCAAGATGTGTAACTGTCACTGCTTGGTGGAAAGGCATGATATTTTTAATAAAATCTACACATTTGTTGTTACTATTTCCAAAAAATATTAAATGATCATGACCGGTAACTACTATTCTAAAACAAATCTATAAAACATATAAAGAGCATTAAAAAATATCTGCATTTTATCAGTCGATTATATTCGTGATGAACCGGTCCTGATCATTAAATAAACCATCGAAATAGTATTAAAAATTTGTTGTAATTTTTTAAAATATTTTTTAACGTGTTTCACAATTTATTTGAACGTCACTGAACGATAATTAATTCAATGCGTTTTTTGGTCTTACCTCTCAATTACAATATAAACATTTTAATTTATCAAGGTTACTAAAATATTTAAGGTTTTGGTTTGATTTGAAGTTAACACAAGTGTTATTGTTTTAATATATACTACAATATATAAAGTACTTTATAATTATTTATTAACACACAATGGACATTTAATTCGATTTTATAGTTGTTACAGAAAAGGTGAATTCCAATAATCATCCAATAAACTGTCTATCTTCATTTCACCACACCGTAGTTCATGTTAGCCAAGTATTGTTTAAATGCTCCTTACACATTTTTGAAAAGTACAGTAAAAAGTGCTTTAGGGATAATTAGTCTTGGATTGAAATTTGAAACAGGCGGTGGCGAATAAACATTGGGTACCCCGGTAAGATAAATCATATGTAATATGACACTTTATCAATGCAAAACAAATAATTGGACCGTTTTATAAAGCCATATTTTTGTATGTATTATATATATTGAAAAAAATCAATTGAATGAAACATTAAATCGTCTTTAATTTTGCTATAGCTGTTTTTTGTCATAACATTTAAATATGCAAACGTTAAATCATAGCACAAAGAAAACATTTTAATTTCTTGTATATTTTATATTCCACAATAATTTACTCACTAGTGACTGCAAAAAAAGAACAATGCCATTGTGCAGACAGATTAAAAAAGAACACCATCAATTTTCCGTTCCGCGTATTCTTTTGTTTTATATTCCTTTTAATTAAAACAATATTTCAAAAAAGAACAACAATGAGTTTTAATGTATTGTCTGTTCATAACATTGAAATGTCATAAAAACAAATGAACACAAAATGTGCGTGGCATACACATAGAAAGTGCAATCTGCAATAGTACAGTAATAATTTTCATTAGTATGAAAAACGTATGACTTGGTAGCAATTTTGATTATTATGGGAGCAATAAGTTAAACAAAATGGCTACTTTTTAATTGACGAAGAAAATCTTTTGTAGGTGAATTGATTTTAGATTTTTGTAACTGCAAAATTTTGTAACTAATAATAATTAAATGTTGGTCACATAGTCGAATGGTCAACGGTAAAACGTCAAATGAGGGAATAAATAAATTTGTAAAATTCAAATTTCAATAGAATATAAATTTGTATTAAAATCATGTTGAAAATCCCTCCCATTAATTCTTAGAAAAAGAATTTAAGAAGAACTTTAAAGAAAGCTTTTATTGGATAATATTAGATTAAATTGAGGATATTTGGTGGAATAACAAAAAAAATATGAAACGTTAAAATTCTCTTAGCTTTCACAGTAATAGTTTTTACTCGGGCTTTGTTTTCGTTCGAATTTGAAAATTTCATTATTGTTAAACCAGTTGTAATTCAGTTAATTTGCTCCTAGAAATGACTGTATTTTTGTGTATATACTCTTGGTATTATACAATAAAGTATTGGAAAAATATAAACTGTTTACTTATTATAAATTTATGAATCTAGAATCCTTGAAGATGCCGAAAGATGAAACTCGGATGAAAAAACATTTGAACGTGTAGAGAGTTTAAGCGATTCAAATAATATATCAATATTTTTTTTATTTTCACCTTCTAATGACAAAAGATTTAGAGCTTTTAATAAACAAACGGTTCCCGTTATATAATCAATTATAGGTTCTATTTTGGAAATTTTGACCGGAAATGATGGAGATAGTTAATTACAATTAATATTTATTTATTATATTTATCCGCTATGATAAAATTCTTAAAATAAAATAATATTGTTGTTTTTTATAGATATGAACAATTCGAAGGAAGTCTTACAAATAAATAATAAAAAATAAAAATGTTAGTGTTGTCAGATCAAACAATTTTACTAAAAAAATCTTTATTATTTGAAATAATGTTGCCATGTCATTTGTTTTGTAACAACTAAAAATGGAACAAACAATAACATATCCGTATAAATCGGTTAATCTATTACCAAAGACAAACCGATTTTTGAAAATCTTACTCGAAAATACCGGGAGCACAGAATATGGCAAACGTTTGAAAGAAAAACGTACAAAACTGTTTGTAAAGTAAAATAACAAGTTAATTGGACGACGCCTAGAGAAGAAATAAGAAGAAAAATGAACGTGACTACCCAGTGGACAATTTTCTTAATCCAGTAGAAGAATGTTGAAAAATAGACATATAAAAATTATCCATTCACATTTGAATAAATCAACAATAATCTCTAATGTATATATATATATGAATAAATGAATATTTGTTTTATTGTATGACTGTCTTTATTATGTTGCTATATAAAGGGCAAGTAATATTTGAAACTTTGAAATATTTTACAGCTACATTTTTTTAATCACCACAAAACTTCTTACAAAACTGTCAACCATTTCACACTTTGATAATGACGTTTTGCATTTTATCAATTGTTTATAAACTAAATTTGATTTTGGGATAAAGAATGAAAACATTTTTTAAAAAGAACTTAACCAATTCGATTACTTTGAATCTAATCAAGAACTATTGACATTTATGTACGTAGATTTGCGAAGCTGTCACACTTTAAGGTTAAGAATTTTCAATGAAATTTTGCAAACCATCGATTGCAACGAGTAGTACAGTTTTAGTAGTTCACTCTGTCGCTATCTCTGAGTGGCATTGCAACACATAACGGTTACTCTCTAGTATATTTATTACATTATAATACAAACGGGGAATTTTTAGGTATATCTAACATCATACATGTTTTTTGAGTGTGTGAGGTTATGAAATTTTTATATAATTAAAAATTTATATAATGGAAAGTCGATATTAAATTTGAATTTTGAATACTGGGCACAATTTCATATATTTTGTTAGTCAACTCACTTCCAGTGTTTCGCCTTTCAGCGTCTTAAGCCATTCTATCATACGGAGAAAATAGAGTTTATTGACTATACACGTTGAAAAGCAAAAAGTTTCAAGAATTGAAATGATGTATTAAAACTTCATCAAGCACCCTCAGTTGACATCACAAATCATTTTAAATACCTTCAATTACAATATATTTCCTATTTGATATTTTCTATTGATTCGGCAGAAACATTATGGAAGTTCGTGATTAATATAAAATTGATATCGTTGCTATTCCACTTCGTGTCTTACTACATATGACACGTGTTTCGTTAATTTGAAAAGTATCTTCAGACGTATTATATTGAACAATTATCCGTAATTAAAATAAGCAGTGAGTCCAATTTTTGACAATTGATTAATTTGGAAAAAATACGGTACTATTACTGTCAAATATTAAAATTATTTTTATCTATCTTCTTCGGCCTTATGAACTAAATTGTTTGTAATTTGTATTTTATCAGATGATAATGCTCGTGATAAGCGAAAGCGGTTTTGACCATAAAATGTATTGTGAAAATAGTATTAAAATTTGTTTGTGTTGTTAAAAATATAATGTCTTTCCACCAAGAAGTGACTATAAAGTCAGTTAGAAGGTGCTTCCTAATGAGGCAAAACACGTGTCAGATATAGTAAAAAATCAAGTGAAATTATCAAATTGATCTGTCGCATATAATTTGACATTTGAAATTCGCAATGTTATGCAAAAAAATCTTTACGTTGACGCAGAAAGCAAAGTGAAGTGTTTTGATTGAATATTTTCCTTTTACGGGAAACAGCTCCACTAAAGTGCACTAGAGTTGAAGTTAACGAGTATGCAGGTCACGATTTTCGCAGCAAGTGTTTTGCGATTAAGCAGTGTCAAGAAAATAATTAGGTTTTCTTTTAAATAAATCTTCCATAACGTCTTAAATATTTTTTTTAATATCCGCTGTGAATTTTAGCACAATTATACGAACATTCAAGACGTGTCGAAGATCATTATATATTTTCGTTGGTCTGTATGTATGTAAGTATTTTTTTAAAGATTCCATTAAAAATTTTACTTATTAATTACATCGTCTACAATATCGCTTTTAAATCTTCCGGATCCGAGCAAATCAACTGAAGCGATAAACAAAAGAATGCTATTATAAGACACGATTGATATGAACTTTAGTATAATTGAAAAGAATTGATATTATATAATAAAAGTACCATATGATCATTTCTAAAATCACTCTCCCTTTTTGGCAGAAAATCATGTTATTTCAAATAAAATAAAATAATTTTTTAGTCCTTTTTTCACAATATATATGATGAACAAATATAATACTGAAACCCGGGTCATTAGTGACAAAACATGTGGAATCGTTCAAAGTTTAAAAATTCAAAAAATTAATTATCAGCATTCGATTTGAGCGAGACCGGCCCTGATTTTAATAATATAAAATTATTGTTAGAGCACTTAAAAGTATGCTCAATTATTTGAATACAATGTCTTTCAACAAAAGAGTGTCAGTTAACACCTTAAAAATGGTTTTAAGTTTATATTGTTGGTCTGTAAACTACGGACTAGGTCAGAGGTTGGCAACCTAGTACCTGTGGGTAATTGAATTACCCACTACAATCAAATTGACAAAATTGTTTTTTTTTATCCACTCTCAAAAGGTTACTGACCACTGGACTAGATAACTGTTCATAATAAAAATAATTTATATGAAAATTTTTCTTATACGCAATCTTCGACAGAATGCCATTTATGGTGTAAATCACTTGAAATTTGAATTGTTACAATTTTGTACGATTCCACATGTTGTGTTACTAATGACCCGGGTTTTGCCTTTCGGCATCTTCAGGCATTCTATCACACGGATGCAACAGAACTGGAGCACAATAAACAGTTAACTTCGTATATATATTTATATATAAAAGTTCCTGTAATTAATAACTATAGCATATATACTATGTTTACTGTCTATTTGACGTCAGTTCTGTTGCATCTGTGTGATATAATGCCTGAAGATGCTGAAAGGCGAAACCCGGGTCGTTAGTGACAAAACATGTGGAATCGTACAAAATTGTAACAATTCAAATTTGATATTGAAATTCAATGAAGCACACTCAGTCGATATCATAAATTGATAAATCACTTGCATTAATTGATTTTTTTAACTGTCTGAATAAAAGAGTTGAAACCTTAAAAGTGATACAATATATAGCTGTTAAATAGTTGAAAATATATTTAATTCAAAACTTTCGTGTGTAGTGAAGAAAGACACAATTTACGTGAGGGATTAATTGTTGAATATTAAATATCAAGGAATGTCAATTGTTTGCCCCGAGCCCACAAAAAGTATAAGCAACGACAGGAGTTGAAATAATACGGAAAGCTGATATCGATTACAAAATCGTCCGCCGTGTTATTATTGTAGGCACAAGGTTTTGTAAGCAAATAGGGTGCGACAATATGATAATGACGGAGGGATGAAATAATAATGATACAAAAAGGTCGGATACTCGCCGTGCAGTCGAGGTCGTTTCGGTGGGAATTAAATTGATATCAGGTAAATCCGATTAAGTTGACTGTAGAACAATAGGTAAATATTTGCAAAAAACATAGTCCTTTTGGATGCTTTGAACAATTGAGTCTCTGCAAATAAATGTAACCGTATATGTAAGTATATTAAAAGTGGATATTTTTGTTGCTTTGTGTATTGAAAGTGATCTTTGAGAACGAATTTCTTCTTCTTCTATGTCAAAAAGGTGGTCAGTAAGCGAGAGTTCCCTTTTTCCGATTGCTTTTAATGCTTTGCGGAAGGAAATTATATTTAAATTATAAAACAGAATATTTAGTACAAATTCTAAAATTTTATATTATCACGATCTTGACCGGTTTTACTCATTGCGATCATTATCAAAAGAAATATAATACTTTTGAGGTGTTAACTGTCAATTCTTAATGAAAAGATGTTATATTTTATATGGTAAAAATATATTTTTGACCTATGACACCGTCTGAAGATGCTTGATGGAATTTCAATATCAAATTTAAATTCACTTTTAAGGTGTTAGCTGTTGCTTCTTGATGGAAAGGTATGATATTTTAAATAATATAAACACATTTATTACAGCTTTTTTCCCTCAATATATTTTATGATCAGGACTGGTTTCGCTCATCGCGAGTATTATTAAAAATGTGTTATTTGAAACAAATTTGAAAATGAATTGTTACAATTTCGTACGGTTCCACATGTTTTGTCACCAACGATAACTGATTGTCAGTTCTGTTGCATCCGTGTGATGTAATTCCTGAGGGCGAAACCCGGGTCGTTCGTGACGAAACACGTGGAATCATACGAAGTTGTAACAATTCAAATTTGATATTGAAATTTCCTTCGACCTTCAGTCGATATCATAAATTTGAATATATTGGATTAAGCATGTTTTGTCGCCAACGATCTGGATTTCGCTTATCAGCATCTTCAGATGTTCAATCACATGTATATTGACGTTAGTCCTGATAGCATCTGTGTGATATATCTCGCCATATGAAAAGCTCTCAGCATTTAAAGAGCATAAAAAACACTGGTTTTGGAATTGATATTGCGTCGACTTGAACTCAAGTATTTTTATCAGTGTGATAATTATGGATTAAATAAACTTAAGTAAGCTTTTTGTACAAAAGCTTTTATTGAAATTAAATCCAGAATGCTTTCAAAATTTTTGTTGATAGCATTGTTACAATAGATTTTGAAAATATTATAGCTTAAAATATACGATTAAGCCAAAGTATCCAGTAGGAACTTTTGATAATGCTGTAAACTGAATACTGGCCGACTGGTCATCTTGGGACTTAACCGACGGAGTGGAGATAGTTTAAAAGGAACTGGTGCTGAGCACGTAGTCTGCTAAGTGCCTTCGTTGCCATTGTTTAGCACAGCACAACAATAGAGGGCCAGCTAAACAAGTCTCTCGACTGTACGTGCTGTCAATCCACGGCTCGCGGACAGTTTTTATTTTAAAGGCGATTTCAAAGAATTTATTTTGATACAATGATGGCATTCGGTGAAAAAAATGTATATTTATTAAAATATATATGTAAAAAAAAAACAATTTTTACTAAATAATAAAAAAATAGTGCTACTTGGTCTGTTTGATAATAAACTTTTTCAATTACAATTTGCTGTGAAAAATGATAAAATTCACATTTTTCAAATAAAAATATAGTTAGATAATTTTGAACCTTTTCAAACAATATATAATAAATCAAAATTTTTCGAAAACTGATAAAAGTAAGCGAAAAAGCAATAGAAAATTTTTTATGAACGGAAAATTTAATTGTAACGATTAAACGCCAATCGGTGGTAAATTGACTTTGTAATATAAATATACAAAAAATAGAAAATGTTAGTAGCTTATTTATTGAATTAGCATTTACTTGGTAGAACTCCATTATAGCACGGTGAAAAAATAGCAATGTATTTTAGTTCTATAAAATTTATAAGATATATACATGGGAGCTATTTTGGCTTACTCATCATCAAAACTATAGTTCTAATGAAGGAGATACGTGGTTAAGTGGTGATATGATTTGATAAATGCGTTCGACATCTTTTTTCAAATTTTATCACTTTGATTATTGATATTTCAATTTTTATATCTAGATTTCTATTTTGTTTTGGGTTCCTTTTTTGAAAAATCAATTTGAACAATAATTTCAAATCGTATGCGAGTGTGAGCGAAACAGCTAGTTTTATCGCAAGCCTTTATTCGATTTATCTGTGACGTCTAAAAAATACTGAATGATTTAAAGAAAAAAGTTTCAAGCCACAGTCGAGGCCAATCCTATCCGCCGTCAACATTCAAGAACCTTCCTACTTGCCACTTCAACTAGTGGCCAAGTTCGGTTACCAAGATTTGTCGAGTTGCCCAGTGCAACTTGGTCTACAATCGCTCGGTCATCTCAGGGCGATGAAATGCAGCGTTCCAGGCTAAACCCTCATGTCCGAACGAGTTAAAGCTTAAAAGTTTAACTGTGTGTAATGCCTTATGATAAGAATATAACGAGCTTTTCTAAAAAGCACATTATCCTTACCAAATCCGCATAAGCTCGACCTTTTATAAATTCAATGGATTCTGATCTTCTTCACATTGAAATAAAATTGAGAGTATCAAAACGTTTCTATTTGTAGGTAAAATATAACAAAGCTTCTTAAAACAAACCATTAAATTAAAATTAAATTTTAATTGAATCTACCACAATTAATGACTCGGAAAGCAGTTGTAGCAACGAAGTTACATGTTTCACAATAAAAACAATAAATGACCCTTGGAATTGGCTAATAAATTAGATTACATTTTCATTGATAATATTCCTATAATGGAAGGAGTTTTAATATTTTGAAACCTTATAAGAAAATACGTAAAGATTTATACTCAAAAAACAGACAATCGCTTATAACCAATGTTTTTAAAGCTGAAAACTCACTACCGATCTCAAAAAAGAGTAAAAAATGGAATTCTAAGTGATAGCGATGATGAATAAATGGTTTTTTATGTTACTAAAGTTTCTTTGATTTAATATGTAAATGTATATTTGTTTATTTAAAAAAATGAAGTACTTATATATATAAATACTAAAAAAGCCACAAAATATTTAACTATGATTGTTTAGAACTTACAAACTGACTGACGCTCAGTTCAATTGCATCCGTGTGATAGAATAAGTCATCAGTGACAAAACATTTGGAATCGGACAATGTTTTATTAGTTCAAATAAAATACTTGGATATGGGGATCATATATTTTTGCATTTATTCTACTGACTGCCAAAATAAAGCACGTTAATGATTTTTTAAGTTTTTTTTGTTGTTGATAATGACAAGAAAAGCTTTTCAAAATTAAAACTTACGAAAATAGTATTTTGTAATTTTACAGTTGAAAAATGAATTAAAAAATAAATTAGCTTGGCAAAAAAATATAGTTGAAAATGAAATTATATATTCTTGTAAGTTTTTTACACCTAGAATTGGTCTTAAGTAACTTTGCTAAATTTTACTTTTTAGTTTCATATACAATTTTTGGAAAAAAATAGTTTTATTGCGAGCAAGAAACAAGCTAAGTCGTTAAAACAGGAGAGAAGATGTATTGTGTACCCTTTCTACACACATATATAGAGATAAGCAAATGTTAGTTAATATAGTTTAATAGCTATCAACTATATTTAAAAAAATAATTTTGTAGAACTAAAATACATTGCTATTTTTTTTACCGTGTTATAATGGAGTTCTACCAAGTGAATGCCAATTCAATCAATAACTTTGCTAAATTTATCGGTGATAATTTTTTTTTTAAAACATAACTGCAAGAAATAAAAAATATTTCATTGAATTAAATGACAAGACAAAAATAGGCCAATCGATAGCTTTAATAAATAGAAGCGATTATACGACTGGGCGTAAAACAATTAAATTTTAAATCATACCTGATATTTTTTAAATAACCACTTATCAATACTAAAAATGGACGTATTTATTTTTCCGAAGACAAATTGCCATAGTTTTTTACGTAATTAAATGTATCAACAGTGTTATTAAATTCCATAGAAAAGCTTAATTCTATGCCAGCGTATCGCATGGAGCGGTACGACCGCATTTCGAGGCTTTTAATTTATGGATATCCTATGAAAAATGTGTACGTGAACAGTAATAAGAGTCGTGTAATCATATACGCAGGGTTCTTTGAGCGATGGTTGATGAATGGAGGCCAGCCACGCGAATGATACATTACGGAAAGATCGCCACACAAGTAACATGTCACATGGAGCTTTTAAATGTTCCACTGCCAGTGAGCTTTTTCAGCGTCAACAAAAGATGATTGTTAAATTGATAATTGAATACGAAAATAATTGGATTCAAAAAATGAAAGCGGTGATGCAATGAAAGGAAGAGTTTTTTTATGAATAACAGAAGGAATTTATGGTGTTTTTTAAGCAAACAGAAAAAAGAGTACAGTGTTAACTGTATAATAGATTTATATAAAGTCAATGGGCCATAAGTGTGCTAAAATAAGAGGTCTTTGAAATATCATTCCATTTCATTTTTTTGTTTGTTTATTTATTGAGAATCTGAATATTCAAGCTTAGAAATACAAACGTAGACTTAGTGTTTTTAATAAATATTTATTACATAATAGTTGAATCAATAAATTAGTTGTATTTTAGCTCTACAAAATAGATAAAATATATAGTGGATGCCTATTTCGGGGCTCATATCTTCATCAGAACTACTATAGCTCAATCAACTATATATTTTATCTATTTTGTAGAACTAGAGTACACTACTATTTTTCATCGTATTATAATAGAATTCTACCAAGTTAATGTAAATTTAATCAATAAACCAATTGTTGTTTTATAATTTATGATATCAACTGAAGCTGCTTAATGGAATTTCAAAATACAATTTAAACCGTTAAAAGTTCGTACGATTTCACATGTTTTGTCAGTAACGACCCGGGACGAAATGATAGTTCTGTTGTATCTTCGTGATATTAAGCCTTAAGATGCCAAAAGGTGGAACCCAGGTCGTTATTGAGAAAACATATGAAATCGTACAAAGTTTTAACAATTCAAAAAGTTGTTCTTGTGTTAAATAAATGGTAAAAGTAAGTAACCATATGTTTTTTTCAAAATATGTTTTGATTGATAATCACAATGTTTCAACCTTAATACATTTTTTATCAAATGATGTAACGCATAAATGTCGATTAAAGATCTAAATTATTTTTTTATTTTGAAAAATGAAACAAATTTGTGACCAGGAAAAGAACTTTAATACTTTTTAAGATGTTGAACTGTCACTTCCTGATGAAAAAGTATGACATTTTAAATAATGAAAACACATTTTTAGTTCTCATTCCCATAATATATTTTATAATCGTAAAATTATAAGATAATGTTCGGAATGAAAAAAAAAACAAATAAAAAATATATAATATTTCATATTATTAATTAATTATTATACTTTGCTATTTGTTTACCTTGCTCATTTTTTAAGGATGTCAAAAAATAATACTTACTTTCCCAGCGCTAATGCTGTGACGTATGTAAAACTGGGAAATAAAAGCTAATAGTCTATATATTACTATGATTTTAATGTTTATGATGTTTAGACTATATGTTACCAAAGGTTTCTCTTAAATCATTTATTTCTTTAATATGAATGTTTCTTCAAATTAATACTAAGGCAACACACAAATTAAGTGCCAAAGAAAAATTGTATTGCCATTAAATTATTTTATAATTATAAAATTTAAATAAATTCTTTTGAAATGAAAGAGTCATGTGATCGGATAATGTTACAGGGGAAAACCTACAATGAAATTTTTATACGATAATTACTTTATTTGTTTAGAATGTTTGTTTATTTAAAGTTGGGTTTGAAGATATTACAAGTAAATGCTTGAATTCAATATCTTTTTTTGAGGAGGCAAAATATGTTTTTTTGAAAAGAAACTCATCTTATTTAAGTATAAAAATTATATGACTAAATGAGAAAATATGTTTTGATTAATAATTAGGTCCATAAATTCATTTTAACAACAGTCGAAAAAGCTTTCATCTTGCAATAATTTCAGCAAAGTTACGAATGGGGGCATAAAATGTCACTGAAGTTCATTAAGAGGGGGTAAATAAATTCCCATGCTGTTTTTGTTTTGGCTGCCTGCATTTCCCCGTGGGAGGAGGCTGCTACTTCCGCATTGTTTTGGATATTCGAACGGCATCGGATATCGTATCCGCGACACCTGCCGCGCCGGCAAAACCTTCGGCCTGCAGTCGCGCCGCACCGTGAACTTGCAACCTTCGGCCGAGGTTCGATGCATCGCAACGGCGGCGGCGCCCGACCAGTGCGCGTCGGGACGCCAAAACAGACGGACGTCGCCGCGACGATCTCGCCCCCCGAACCACCCTCGCTTTACGCACGACGCCAAATTTACGCATCCCTATCTGTGCAAACGAGATAAGTTTTAAAGCTCGATGAGTTAAGCCGTTGAAAGTTTCCTCGATATATCACACATGTGATTTTTATTACTTTTTGGAGCTTTCGTAAAAAGTTTTGTCAAGTTTTATGTGACTTTTAAAATAAAAAGATTTTACTATCATATGCAACATATCGTACCGTATTGTGAGTGTGATATATATCGTAGTTTTAAAAATCAAGTATTATACAATATTGTGATTGAGTTTTGTTTAAAATAAAATACCATAATATCGTAAAAAAGTAAATTAGATTTGTGTATGTACTAAATAAGCTGTTTTAACATAACTTTTACGCACATAAGATTGTTTTACTTTAAAATTATTAACTACGTATTGTCATCAGTGTTTGAATGTGTCGATGTTTAAAATAATAATATAAATATATACCTTGTGATTTTTAAAAACCTTAGTGGGCACAAAAAATATATGTGAAAAAAATTGTGAAAGAAACTTTAAAATAAAAAAGTACAAGCGGTTGAGCTTTGATTATCAACCAAGTGAAAGATTAAATTTTCATAATCTTGTGCTCAGAAGAAGTATCGTGTTTGACTTCGTGTATTTTTAGTAAAGCGATTCCTCTGGGAAAACGAAAGTTTGTTTTGTGTGTAAAGACAATTGTAAAACAAGGTATGTACATATATACCGCTCATATCAATGATATCGTATTTTTACGTCGTAATCTGTTTTTAATAACACGTTTTAATTTAGTAAAGTTATGTACACAAAACATTTCATGAAAATTACGGAAACGTATTTAAACGCTTTTTGACATGAATACGAAACGTAATAAGTAATTATACGTCCGAAATAAATATTATTATACATTTTATACAACGTCAAGTCGACAATTATTTGTGGGATATTAATTATTTGTTAGCTTAACATTGAAAATATTAATCAATTATATTGTGTTTGATTGTAGCTTAAGTTGTATTTAAATTAAATTAAATCAATAAACAACAAAAATACAAATATTTGTGAACAAGATATTAAAAATTTTAAGATTTTTTAATAATCTAACTATATATTAAAGTGTTTTTTGTGTAATCTTTGTGATGAATACGTTGTTAAAATAATTAACATTTACGTTTTAAGGCGTAGAAGTTCGACAGACGATTTCTATAAATTTCATTGCAAAAATACAACGCTAGCATATTGCGCCACAATATGGTCATAAAATGTGGCAAAAATACGTTTTACTACAAAGTATAATGTTAGTTCCCACCTCAAATTAAAGAAAATATTGCACTCAGAATTTAACTCTAAACTTAATATACTTTAAACTGGTGGGTTTGAATATAAGTTAAACTATCTTTTTAATATATTTCGATAACTGTTAATTTGAGCACACAAAGAAATGTTTTTTTTTGTTAATTATAAATCAATATGGAAAGAATATAATGCATTTGGTGTAGTATATGTAGTTTGTAATATCAAATGAAGGTGCTTGATAGAATTCCGATATCAAATTTGAATTATTGAAACTTTATATGATTCCTCATGCCTTTTCACTAACGACTTTCACATTTCGACATTTTCAGGTAGTCTATCGCATGAATGCAACATAAGTTACATAGTCAGTTAAAAATCCCGGAAGGCAAATCCTGGGTCGTTAGTGACGAAATATGTGGAATCGTACAAAGTTTCAACAATTCAAAATTGAAACGCTCTTCACCTTTCGGCATCTTCAGGCATCCTATCACATGAATACAACAGAAGTGATATAGTCAGTTAAAAATTTCGGAAGGAAAATCCTGGGTCGTTAGGAACGAAATATGTGAAATCGTACAACGTTTCTACAATTCAAACATATCATATTGTACTAATTTGTTTTTCAGACTGTTACGACTTCGAAATATATTATATATAACAAGGGAGAAATAAAGAAGGTTTACTGTTCGTTTAATAAAGGAAAAGAACTTAGTTGAGCTCTGTTTATTTCTGAAATTTCTTGATGTAATATTTTATGATCCCCCGTCCTTTGATGCAATAATTTAAAATACCCGATTTCGACGCGAGATAAATGTCACATTGCGGTAAATAAAACATTTGTGATTTATTGAATATGGATACGAATTTCATAAAAAATATCACGGATAAAGTAAATGATGTGCACGAATGTACGAAATATATACGAAATGCGATTCGGAGATGTGCGAGGATGTACATCAGCGCTGAAAGATAAAACGGCAGACGGAATTCTAATCCTGAGTGACAATGATGGATTTCATTCAACTTTGCGAATAGATACACACAATTTTCATGAACGTGTGTATGTACGCTGTTTGCCATTATTATTAAATGTTATTTTTTTCTCCCATCGAGAAAGTCTCCTTTCAAATCGCGAAAGAAGAAAAACGCCATATTCGCGTTCGAATTTTGAATTCACAATTGATAATTATTCTACCGTAAGGTCTATCAAACGTTTTATGATGGAAATTTGAAATAAGAATGGAAATTCAGTTACACGCTTGAAATTAATATTGCCATGTGGAAAAAATATACTGACACATTTTTCGCGAAAAGACGATGAATAAAATATTGTAACACCTTCTTTTTTAAATTTAAACATAAAACACAATCTAAAGTACTACTTAAACAATATTTAATATTAAGATCAGGACCGGTTTCACTCATCGCCAGCATATTTAACTTATTCTCTGCTGAGCCGCTACTGCTCTCTGCTACTGAACACCTAAATTTCAAAAATTTATTGAATAATATTGGATTGAAACAATATTATTGAATTCGTCAGGACAAATCAAATAACGCATTAACTCAAAAAATTTGCGGGTACAAGAAGATTTTTATATATTTTTGGGAATCAACTCTCAACACAGAAAAATTAGCCATCTCAACAGTCGAAACATTAGCAGTCTGAGGGTTAACATATAAAACAACCATGGTTTTAAATCATTATTATACAAAATATATTTGAATGAAGTAACAAAGCTTACAAATAAATGTTAAACACATTTAAAAATTTTATATTTACTAATTTATGAAAATTTTGATGTCGCTTTTTCACCAAGAAGTTATAGTAAACAAATGATAATGATCATATGTTTTTATTAGTTACATTTTTACAGTATTTTATATTACGATCAGGACTGGTTTCACTAATCATGAGCATTTTAAATTTATCGTTGTTGAAATATTCTTTTTCTACAACTGATTTTCACCAAAAAGTGACAGTTAACAACTAAAAAATGATAGTTTTTTGATATAGATTAGTGATATAATAGTATTATGATATAGACCAACGTTAGAAGCAAAAATTGCCAAAATAAAAAACATTTTCTGAGTAATATTATTGCTGATGTTTAGCGTGTAGTATATGTGGAGAAATAGAATGTTGTCAATTCAACCGCTTGGCTAGTTCAAATTAAATTAAAAAATATGTAGTTCTTTGATAACCTGTAAATGAAATAAAAAGAAAATAAACATATTATACAAATTATGAAAAAAAAAACATAATAGTGATGAAAAACTATGCCTGTTCTGTTTTATCATCGAAATATACTTATACATATATGCTTTAGATGGTTTTTGAGTAGAAAGTCGAAAGTCGATTATCGTTAACGCAATTCATAAAAATTTTCGCAGAACAACTTTTGATCGTTACTAAAACCCATTTTCTTCTTTATAATTTCGTTAAAAAAGTTTTCAGAATGAGCACAGGCTTTAAAGCTATCTCTCTTCGTTACTTACAAATAATTAATTATATTATTGGCTCGAAAAATATAAGCCAACAATGTGGAGAGTAAAAAATACATTACATAAAAAACAATCTTCATTTATTTATTATATTATATATTGCAAAAAGATACAGGCGGGAGTTTCGTTCAAGAATAACTGACATGAAAACATGCGTTTATTTAGACAAGGGGTGAGATATCTACAGCCTTGAAAGCTATTGATTGTGGCCTTTGAATGAGGTTAAACATAAAAATTCAATAATGTTTCCATATGATTCTTTGAGATTTTCTTGTTGACAAAATTGGATCCAATGATTGTAAGAGAACAATTAAATTAAACTAATCAGCGCATTTATTACCATTAAAACTACGCGATTTCGAATGAATTATTAAATGAAATATTGTTTTGAGACTGACGATCTGAGTTTCACTTTTTGGTATCTTCAGGCATTCTTTCGCATGGATGCTACAGAATTGACGTCACATCAAATTAGTAGTCAGTTCGTCAATAAATCGTTTACCGTTCAATGACACATTTTGAATGTATTTATTTTTAAATCTTTGAAATCTGTATTCTACCTTTATAACATATCAGCTATGCTGCATCCGTATGATAGAATATCTGAAGATGCCAAAAGATGAATTCCGGATCGTTAGTGACAAAACATGTGGAATCGTACAAAGTTGTAACATATTACTGGAAAACACAGACTCCAAAGCAAGAACTAAATGGCAATTAAAACAAATTTAGTAATAATTGACACAATTGCCTGTAATTATTTTCGATAACGATTAATATTGTTAATTAAACATTCTTGAACGGGTTTTACAACAAATAATAATCAACTATCATTCAAAAATAACGTTTTTTTTTTGTTAAGAAATTCCTACTTATTTCAATCGGGGAAGTAACGATTAAACATCTAGTGACAAAGCATGTGGAATCGTACAAAGCTGTAGCAATTCAAATTTGATATTGAAATTCCATCAAGCACCTTCAGTCGATATCATAATCACAGTTATGATATATATCAAAATTAAATAACGATTCTCTGTGTCCAATTCGCCAACTTTGGCTGTGAATATTAATTCAACCTTAAGCCGAATTCTGGCGCAATTATTGCCGGATTTATAAATTAAATCGTTTTCAAGTTGGAATTTGAACTTCAATGTTTGTAATCGAATCAAAGTTGGACCAATAAAAGCTTTCGGCCATTTACAAGTTCCAGTGTTTTCGGCTAGCCGAATCGTTTCTCTACCTCGGTTTTTGAAACTTTCCCACACTTAGGCACTGTCCAACCAAACGAACTCATAAAACGGCTTTAAGGATGTCTTTACAAATTAATAAAGTTTTCAATATGAATCGATAAGGTGGATTCGACTTAGTAAACTGTAAGCCACCAAAAGGTACGGTTATTACGTTTATATGAATTTAATTCCACTAGAAATATTTAAAAAAAAATGTAATAATAACAAATAAACATTACGCTTTGTTATTGTTTTGTCACTGACGACCTGGATTTCGCTTTTCGGTATCTTAAGGCATTCCATCACACGGATGCAACAGAATTGACGTCAATTCAAATGAGTCGTCAGTTCGTCAATCATTATATTTGGATCCTAGATTTGAAGTCTGTGTTTTTCCTTTGCAATTAATGTGTAAACTGTTTTTTTATGATACCGACTGAACGTGCTTGATGGAATTTCAATATCAAATTTGAATTGTTACAACTTTGTACGATTCCACATGTTTGTCACTAACGACCCGGGTTTCGCCTTTCGACATCTTCAAAAGTTCTGTTGCATCCGTGTGATTAAATTCCTGAAGATGCCGAAAGGCAAAACCCGGGTCGTTAGTGACAAAACATGTGGAATCGTACAAAGTTGTAACAATTCAAATTTATAAACTGTTTATTGTGTATCAGTTCTGCTGCATACGTGTGATAGAATGCCTGAAAATGCCAAAAAATGAAATGCGAATCGTTAGTGACAAAACATGTGGTATCTTACAAAGTTTAAACAATTTAAATTTGATATTGAAATTCTCCATTTAATTTATTTTATAATTTTTAGTACGGTGAAAAAATAGCAAAGTATTTTAATTCTATAAAATTTATAAGATATATAGTTTATAGCTTTTTCGGCTAACACCTTCGTTAGAACTATTTCCATAGATACTAGACACAATAGAGAGATAGTTCTGACGAAGGCATAAGCTGAAATAGCTATCAACTATACATCTTATAAATTTTGTCGAAGTAAAGTACATTGATATTTTTTCACCATGTTATAATGGACTTCTACCAAGTCAATGCAAATTCAATGAATGAATTTGTAATTTTTGTTTACTTCTGGTGTAATCTGAAATAGTTGTCGACAACCATATCTAAAATTTAATAGGACTGAAAACTTTGATGTTTAATCAAATTATATGTTGTAAAAGATATATTGTATTATATGTTGATATTACAAGACAAGATTTGTCGTTAAGATGACGATTTTAAGAGTACTTATGTGGCGGATTAATTACGCTATACTCACTAACTAAACCAAGAGAATAACACCGTATGAACAATCCATGTGAGGTATTTCATTTCAATAAATTAACATACATTGAAATTCTCAGCTTAGATACTTACGTAACTCATAATGAAGTAGGTATTAGTAAGGTTAGGTTAGGTTAAGGAGACCAAAGAATTGTGGTAAATGTAGAACAAATCAAGTAAGATGAATAATTTGAGTTTTTATATGCTTTTGTTGAGTCGTTGAAAAAAAACACGTCTCAGACTTCAACATTGACCAACAACACGACTGACTAAAAAACATTTAATTTCGAATTGGTAAGTAACGTGTGAATATATATTTAAAATAAGTAGGTATTTCTAAAACAAAACACTATTATATTATAATTGTAGTTTATTATTATTTGTTGTAAAATCCTTTCAAAAATGACTCATTAACAAGATTAATCGTTAATGAAAACTTTCACAGACATCCGTATTATTAAATTTGTTGTAGCTGCCATCCTTACCTTGGGGTCTGTGTTTACCTGTAATTAATACCTTTGGTATACAGACGATGCTAACTGTTTATTGTGCGTCAGTTCTGTTGCATCTGTGTGATAGAATGCATGAAGATGCTGAAAGAGCGAAACTCGGATCGTTAGTGACAAAACATGTGGAATCGTGCAAAATTGTAATATATGTCAATATCATAAATCATATAAAAAAAAAGTTTAATTTGTCAGTTTCTTCTTGCCTTTCTTATTTATGTGCATTTAATTAAAAATCAATTAATCGATTCTGTAAATTGTTCATTGAGATATTTTTCAAAATCATTTAAATGAAAAAGTCGTCGAAGTCGTTCGTTTTTCACAACTGCGAATCAGAATGTCCTTAATCTCTTTTGTATCGATTTTTTTTAGTATTATTTTTCTGTCGTCATCAAAAGGTGTTATTCGTTGCAGAGCTGAGCAATTAACAGTGAATCTGGTTCACTTGGATACTACCCGCATTATAATTATATGTATACTTCATTCCCACATGCATATATATATTATACGTAAATACTTTAGGAAATGAAATAAGGGACTTGGTAACAACATTTTGTATGTGAATAAACGAATGGTTTGATGTACTCGCTAATCGTATGAAAAATTTTATTTTCAAATTAAATTATGGAGAAGTACTTTGTCTAAAGATGATTCTGTTTTACTCGAGACATGTAAGTTATCACCGATGAGGTTTTATTGCATTTTGTATATTAAAACTATATCTAACTAAACTATACGCTTAGCAATAGTAACGTTTTTTAGAAATGATTTGTATAATCTAAATGTTAAAAAAATATAAAAAAACAATGTTGAATACTATATTCAAAATTTAACTTGACAGTTAATACGATAAAAGTAAATTTGATGTTAATATTACAATGATCTTTTAATTTTGAAAAGACTTTTAAATGATTCAAGTGATTAGATCACCTTTCACAAATCGATGTCAAACAACATTTTACACTAAGCTTTTACAGTGTAGATAGAGTAAAGAGTGATTGCGATTATTTTTGAATTAATCTAAAGGTTTAACACAAACACTGTTCAAAATTATTTTTTTTTAAAAATTTTCTAATTCAAACAATATTGATAAAAAATGATCATTTAATTTGAGTATTTTTTATTTGTTGAATTGTGAACATTTACTTCAAGAGTTCTCATGAATTTTACAAGTAAATAATCATGAAATATTTAAGCATTAAAATTTTGTAATATTAATTAGTATTTTTTTATACATATTATTTTTATAAACTGAGTTCAAAGTGAAGCGGTCAATGCTGTTAGATTCCGTAACGTATCTCACTGGCTTAGATCCCAGTAAAATAGTATTTTTTTCATTCGATTTGTCGATAATATTGTTGAAATTAAAAAAAAATCACTGATTATACTTAATCGGTCATATAGTAAAAAACAGAACAAAATAACAGCGACAACCTAATAAGTAGTTCTGCCATAGAACTTTTCTTTTTAAGCTAACGCTCTTTGTAAAATAGCGATTGAGAATCTATGTCAAACAAATTCTCCTTAAAAATAATCTACAACAGATCGAAGGCCATTTTCATCACAATGGAGTTAATATATTTTAGATTGAATAACATATTCTATACAATATTTCGATAGCTACTTCTTTAAATCTATTGTAATACAAAGTTTATATATATAATGCATATATTGAAACTTTTTCTAGTTTTTAGTTTTTTCTCTTCTTTTTAGTAACGTATTGATATATCATATTAGAAGTAATATTAAAAGGAATATTAATCAGCCGAAACCATGCAGTTTATATTTAAAAATCTAATAATGGCCTTTATCAATGTAATTTAGTGTTGTTTATAAGAAAAAAAGAATATTTTAGTAAAATTTCCTTACTATTCAAATTGGAAAACTGCCAACTGCCTTTTAAAGAGTGACTATTATAATCGGAAACGAATTTATAATGTGATAAAGTTGTAGTGAGACTGCAAAGCTTTTCACAGAAAAAAAATGGAAAATTTATACTAATCTAAGCTTTGTAAGTGATAGTTGTATTTGCTGCCTATCACCTAATTTTACGAACTGGAAATTAGAGAAGTGGAAGTCCTTACTTCAATAGTTTTCTTGTCAAATTCTTATATATTTATATAGAGAAGTGTGTGAAACAATAATATTTTTGTTGTAAATAAATCGTCGACAAGACATTGGTGTTAAAGTGTGTGAATTATAAAGCAATACAAGAATAATAAACTGGTGATGTTTCCAGTGTCGATAGTATACAAATTTGATCGTAAAGATATTTGGGCGTAGAGTATTGCTCGATTACTCGTATTTGAAATCACTTGGAGAGCTCAATTGCATTGCGAAAGCCAGCCAAGCCATAATTATCACATTATTTCGAGCGGAATCGATTTGATTCCACAAGGCGTGGATACCGACTACATTATAGCTGCATACACGCTACGGCGTAGACTCAACACCGTAGCGGGCAATATCGTTGCCAGAAAATTTGAACTAAGAGTTGTTTTGTGCGTGGGTAATTGGTTTGAGAATCGTAATTTGTGTGTGTGTTTGGTATGCCAGCATTATATAATATAAACTCGGTAGAAGAGTGTTTGAATATGGTTAATAACACTATCGCAATTTGAATGTTCGTATACTAATAAGATTATGTATTATAATCTGTCTAAAGGAGAAAAATAGAAATTGAATCTATTAAGTTATAAGATTAAAAGGAATAATTAAGGCATAAAACGATCGTTATATTGATCCATGATAAAATTCAATGTATAAAGTTATAAAATGGGTAAACTTTTCTATAACAAAATTTATTATTATTTATATGAAAACTATTGCAAACAAACTAATATAAAATTTCAATTAATCTATTATCTGTTAAACCTTCATTTTGAGATTAAAATTAAGCTTAATTACAAAACATGGTTTGTTATCATATTGTCTCAACAGTTTCAGTGGTATGTATAAGTTAACGCGATCAAATTGAGGGTAATTCAGAAATGAAAAAAAAAGAATATATTTAAATGTGTATTTCGAAAACGTTACGAGTCATTCTTTTGTGATTATTCATGCAAATAAAAAACATCTTTTTTGTCAAATTTGATAGAAAAATTCTAATATCCTATGTATATTTTATAGTAGGTATAATCTAAGGCTACACATTTAGATAAAAACTATTTTGTCTAATTTTCACCCGTAACGTTTTCTTTACTTATGTATTTTTTCAATACTCTAAATTACTTTAATAACATACATACAGAAATGAGAGATTTTTCGTATTAAATTCATGTAGGTGCTTGATGGAAATTCAGTATCAAATTTGAATCATTACAACTTTGTACGATTCCACATGTTTTGTCACCAACGACCCAGGTTTCGCTTTTCGGCATCTTCTGGCATTCCATCACACGGATGCAACAGAACTGACGCACAATAAACGGTCAGCATCGTCTATATACCAAATGTATTAATTACAGGAAAACACAGACCCCAAGGCTCACTGTTTATTGTGCGTCAATTCTGCTGCAAGCGTGTTGTAGAATGCCTGAAGATGCCGAAAGGCGAAACCCGGGTCGTAAGTGACAAAACATGTAGAATCGTAGAAAGTTGTAATAATTTAAATTTAGGTATTCTGAAAATGTTTGCGTACCTCACGCGTTTAAAAAAATGTTATTCTTAACGTTTTATTGATTAAGGATTTAATTGTAGAGTAAAGGAAAAAGTATTAATTATGATTAACAAACAATATAAATATATATATAGAAATCAAGCGGGTAGCAGAATAATTATGGAGCGTAAATAAAATCTTAATCTTTGCGATAAAATATAACCAAAAAAACACATTGCTGTAAATGTAAATTAAACAGATAACAATTGGAAAAAGATTGCTTCATAAAATAATGACAAATGAAAAACCATTTTTTATTTCAGCAATCATCGGGGTGAAATATTTCTATCATTTTTCGACTCGAAATGCTTGTATAGTGTGAGTTGTTAGCTCAACTTTCGGAATAAAAGTAGAGCCGAAATGAAAAGCTCGTACATAGTATTTTTATAAAGAGGCTTTGGCTATTCCAATTTCTTTTATCAAGTCGCAAACAATGACTTGGCTCATTTCGTTTGGGGGAAAGCAGCATTCTTCAAACTTTAATTTTATTCACCCTCGGTATTTTTTTAAAAAAGTAATACATATTAGAAATTACATGAAATATAGTTGAATTCTAATTTTGCTATGATAATTGTCGTCGATTGTTTAATGTACATCGAGATACAAAATGACATCTAATAATATAATATAAACAAAGTCTCTAAGATAACAAAACAAATTGAAAAAGGACACTATTGCAAATATATTAAACTGTTCACAAATTGATATTAAATGAGATGAACTCATGATAATTAACAATTATTTATAAAAATATTTTAACGTTCTTTATTAAAAAATGATTGAATATTAGTTCAATGTTTCACAAAGAAATGTTTTAATGATTAACTCCTGCAAGCACTAATAATTGATTTGTTTTTATCAATGTTCAGATTATTGGTTTTATTATTGTTTCGTTTTGACCCCTCTCCCGACATCCATTAAAGAGAAAGTAGTCCAACTACACTCTTCATTTTTAGGATAAGAATTAGTTTTATTGCTGACTTAAGTAATGATTAACATAAAATATAATTTTTGACAGTGATTCTCAAAGAAGTAAAACACGTATCACATCTATAAATACATGAAATAGAATAAATTAGTTATAATTTATGATATTGACTAAAAATATTACATATATTTTTAAAATCAAAATTGAATTGGTGAAATCTTTGTAGGATTCCATATGTTTTGTCATTAGCGATTCGGGTGTTTATTTCTGTTGCACTCGTGTGATAGAATACTTGAAGATGTTGAAAAGAAATCCGGGTTCGTAAAAAAACATGTGTTCAATAAAAAAAGGTTTATTTTTTCTTGGTGGAAAAGCATTATATTTAAATAATAACAAAAAACATTGTACTATTTACACAATTTTATGTTTATAAGAGCAGCATCTTGAGGATTATCAATTAATCACAATAAACAGATTAACTAAAACAATCATTTGATATTGCTCAAGATGATTGCTCTTTATGTGAAACATCATCTTAAAAAGATAATACTGTGGAAATTGTACTAAACATTGTGTTTTTATTATTTATATGCATCTGATATATGTGCGTGTAGTTTTTGAAATCTTTAAACTACCACGTATACAAAACCAAGGGTTTAAGAACTAAGAAAATAATTAAAAGGTGATCGAACAAAATATTTATGTAATTGAAGGTTTACATTACCAATTATGTTATTTTATCGTAATATAAATTATATTTGTGTTATATTGCTTGATAATGCTTGTATATATCAGATATCTTTTTTAAATAAGATTTGTTGTTTGATCAAGCAGGTTCTCACATGTTGGAAAGCCTCTAGCAAAGGTTTATCGCCGCGAGGATCTAAAATTCTTTTTTCTGCTTTAGGCATTTTCTTCGTCAATTTATTGTTTATACAACTTATGTCTATGAACGCATTGGTCACATAACAGAAGAGATAAAAAATGAATTGGAACGGATAAATAAAATTATGATTTTGAGATACTAACGATGGATAGCTCAGATTCCAATTAAGATATCACAACGAAAATCCAAGCGAATTCCGTGAACAATGTAAAATACGGTTTTGATAACATGAAATATGTTTGTTTATTTCAAATAAATATTATTCATTCTTTTATTTACGAGAGATTCTTTTCGATAAGTTTTAATTCCATTTTAAGTAATATAGTTGAAGAAAATACGACACTCTTTTTAGCAATGATGACTTTAATCTAGGTCAGTTATCCGGAACCTTTTGCCATTTTTCTGAATTTTGCAACACACACACACACATCACCTTACATAATATGTAATTAAACATGCAAATGTGTGTAATAGTTTGCTTGTGATGTACATGTAATGAATTTTGCTTTCTTTGAATGAAAACTGTATAAAGTTTATTGATGTTAAAATTTTTATATTACAAGAATTTCTGAGAAAAGATAATATTAAAATCGGTAAACCTAAAAACGTTTGTCACTTAAAATTCACCTTGAGTGTTTACTTGCTAGAATTTAAACTTAAATGAGATAATTCTGATGAGGGCGTAAGCCAAAATGGTTAAATATATATTTTATTAATTTTGCAGAACTAACATATATTATACTATTTTTTCGCCAGCTTAATCGACGTGTTAAATTTACATTAGTTAGTTACTCTACTAATTCTAATCTATCTAATCTAATTATCTAATTTTGTTTTGCGAGTTTTTAAGAATAAAATTTTTCTATTGTTTCTATATTATAACATTTCTAAAAAAAAAAAAATAGTATCATACATAAAAGCACCAAAAAATTAATTTTAAGAACTTGGCGAATAGATATATATAGATATAATAGATAGAAAAGGAAAACATAATGTCTGGAAGCTTTCTCGAAAATCTTTAATAATATGCCGTTTTTATGAAAACATATGAAAGAATTTTGCTATAATGGCAAGTAAGATATTTATGGCTGCATTGAAACGACCGATTCCAGTATGTTGATAGATTGTATTTAAAAATATAGCAGTTTTAACAGTATAAAAATTTTCGTTTAAAAAATAATATTTGTATGAAAATATTGCCTAACTTGTCATCGTAACATCATAAGTTATTTTATCACAAACACTGTAGAAATATTTTTTTGAAAAGCTTAATGTTCAAGATTCAAGGAATGGGTAAAACAAAATTATCGACAGTGTTGTAATTCTCATATAGTATCAGTTCACTGTTTTAATGTTATTTTTGTGCTTTAGTACAAGCAATTACATTTCTATGAAAATATAATTTTTGTGGCATTAATACAACACCTTATAAGGCAAAAAAGAATAACATATTACAAACCGTATAATTCACATAGAAACTTTTCTATCGTAAATCTTCTATATTAAAATGAATTGTTTCATACATTTTTTTAATCAAATGTGTTTGTACACTCATATGTATCGGTTAAACTTTACTCCGAGAAGGATTTTAATTTACTTCTCTACGGAATATAGTTGCGGCCTTGTTTTTATACTTATCTCAGACAGTTTTTACTTCTTCAGAAGTACTACTGGTTTATGAAATAGTAGATTCAGAGATTGTAAACCATCAAGAGGCAAAAATAATTAAAGCAATAGTAGTGAAACATTTTTTTGAACATGTATCCTTAACATTTCACAAAATAAACGGCATAATTTGTTTATCAATGTGAAATGTTAAAAAAACACTTTTTATTATATTGATTGAATTGGCTTGTACTTGTTTGAACTCTATTATAACCAGGAGAAAATATAGCACTACTAGTTCTGATGAAGGTGTAAGCCGAAATTGCTATCAACTTTATATCTTGTAAATTTTGCAGAACAAAAATACATTGCTATTTTTTCACCGTGAATCTTTTTATTCTCTGTTAAAAACCATTAAAAAACAATGCGATTAAACAACGCGTTCTAGATATGCCCAATACCTGAATGATACGAGATATTGCTGTTTCTAAACAAGAAAAAAGTAAAGATATATTAACAAAATTATATTTTTTAGGAATGATACAAAAAATTTTGACAATTTTTTCTTTTAGATATTTATAAAATAATATAGCTGATCGTCATTTATACCTTATTATCAATTTCAGCCATATATATGGAATATGTTTTGAAATGTAATGTTACTCACTGTCAGTAACTTGCTTAGAAATAATATAAAAAAAGCTTTGATTGATAGAATTGGCATTTACTAAATAGAACTCCAGTATAACACGGTGAAAAAATAGCAATGTATTTAAGTTCTCCAAAATTTTTTATACGATATAGTTGATAGCTGTTTCGGCTCACGCCATTGTCAGACCTATCTGAGTATTCGTGGTAGGATTGAAGACGGCGTGGGCCGAAATAGCTATCAACTATATCTTATAAAAAAAATTAGAACTAAAATACATTGCTATTCTTTAACCGTGTTAAAAAATTCCTTACCGGAACTGGAGATAAAAATTAAAAAAAAACGGTTAATTGTTGTGAAAACACCACAAAATCATTTTATGTTTGCGATGTAAACTGTTCACTATCTGTAAGTGTTATGATTTGATAGGTTTCCGAAAATGCTGCAAAGCGAAACACGGTAATTTTACACGGTTTTAACAATGCAAATTTTTTCGTAAAATATATATTTGTAATAGAAATTAATAATTAAAATACATCTACCAATAGTTGACATCGTAAATAAAATAAATAACTGTAAATTTTTATTAAATTGAAGAACCAACAAATATCTAGAACAGATCCAGTATGTTGCTCTTCGCTCTCTTAGTTAACACACGTATCTCATAGACTTGCAGTATATAACTCATACGGATGTACTACGCAGACATGCAATGAATTGGTGCAGTATTTTCCCCCATGAGAGGCCTCGAGGCGGAAAGTAGCCTATCGATGGCTTCCTCTTTTTTCTCACAAAGTACTCGTATTTCAAATTCATCTAAGTTATATACTAGCTCTGTGACAAAACCGTAAAAAGAAATTCTTAAATTATATATAACGTGAGGAAAAACACGATTCAATAATTATAAATGAAAAACAGTAAGAATTTAAACGATTTTTTTTTGTTTAGATGGATTTGATCGTAGATGATTATTTTCACCAAAAATTAACACGAATAATATAAATTTAAACTCAGCGCTTTCGTCCTTACATCTTTGTAATAAAGGTAGCAAAATGACGGCTTTGGAACAGCTGGAAGTCAATATATATAAATCATAACACGAAATGTTAAATGAACAAAAAAATATAAGTCAGTCGCCGCTTCTCAGACCATTGCGAGAGGCTATTGCCTACCCGTAATAAACCATAACAACCATCCAGTCCAATAGTTAAGCTCATTAAAATAACCACCTGTTTAGTTTCATTAATATTTTCAAAATTTTTAGTCTTATTGCATTACACTGAATAATCTTTCACAATATACAGCTGAAGATAAAATCGACAAAATTAATAAAGCGATTGTTATTAATTCTTTATAATGACTTAATTCATTGTCAACGTGTAACTTCGATCAAAATTTTTGAACAGTTTTATTATTGAAACGGTAATTTACTTAAACTCAACAAAATGCTGGATAAATCAGGTTTATTCAATCAATTTTAAAATAATTATAATTTAAAAAAATTATTTATAAAAAAAATTTTTTTAAAACTATCAAAATGTACTAAAAAACTATTGGTGGCCGCAAAAAAAAAACCTCTGGTGACCGCACATGAAAACCACTGGTATAGAACAATCAATTAGACATTTGCGAAACTATTTTTAAATGGAAATTTGTTCAGTTTCTTTGGTAAAAGAATAGCTAAAATGAACACGATTAACTATTTATATCGACACGTGTATATCGACGATCAGCTCACACACTCGAGTCTGTAGGGGTACACAGGCTTATTGATTCACCTGCTAGCGTCGTTTTCTTCCAACTTTTCCAATCAAACTTGTTGTTACAAAGAAAAACACTGACTTCAGCTTGCAGTCAGCCGAATTGCTACTCAACATTTCAATACCGCCTCAAAATGAATTCATTCGGTGCTTTGGTTCGTCTTCTATACGGAACTACCTAATTTTTACGTACACCGCCTTTCATGGAGCTTTTTTGTCTTGTTGTGTTCCGAGCTTTTCAAATTGAAAACCAACACAATGGCGCATTCCGATTGTTGACATTCAAGATTTAGTCTCCGGAAATGTATTCCATACAGACGTTCTTCTTGCTTACCGATCAACAAAGAATGTTTTATAAATGCCTTTTGTACATTAATTGGTACATTTAAAAAAATACTTTAAAATACTGTGAAAAGAATTTGACGTTATTCATAAAATAATAATAAACATATACATAATTATTATATATACTCGGAATAATTTTCGTTCTGTTAGGCATTATTCTACTATATTTTTAATAATCAAATACTTTTTGCCACGTTTCTGGATAATATAATATATCCCACGTATACCAAATATATATTCAAGAAGAGCCGTTTTCTATTGTATTAGAAATTTTCTTTTTAAATTTAATAATGATTAGTTTGAATTGTTGAAACTTTCTACATTTTCAGATGTTTTTTTTTTCGGCATCTTTTGTCATCTAAATTCTAACAGATATCAGTCAAATATATAATATCGACTGAAGGTGCTTGATGGAATTTCAATATCAAATTTGAATTGTTACAACTTTGTACGATTCCACATTCTATCACACGGATGCAACAGAACTGACTAAAGATGCCGAAAGGCGAAACCCGGGTTGTTAGTGACAAAACATGTGGAATCGTACAAAGTTGTAACAGCTCAAATTAGATGTCAGTTTTATTGTATCTATTACATAGGTTCCCAACCTTTTTCGGATGGCGACCCCTTTCCATGAAATCCATGTGACCCTCGACCTCCTATACAAGAACACATGAAAATCTTCAAGCTTTAAGAGACCGTTAAAATAAAAATTGCATTTTAGTGAATGTTTTCATAGTAGACCGTATACGTTGGCGAGCCCCCAAAAAACCTTATGCGACCCTCAGGCTGGGAACCTATGATCTATGAATGCTTAAAGATGTCGAATGAAAAAATTCAGGGCGTGAGAAAAAAGTGTAAACAGCTTAAATAATTGAAATTTGTTTTTGAAATTCCTTCAGCCGCTATCGTAAATTAAAAGTACTTGATTGACTGAGAATCTCAATCAGATGATGTAAAATTCAACAAATATGCAAGCTGCAACTAAGTTACTGGAAAAGTTTATGTACCTTATGCTTAGAAAATCCAGCAATTGATGAAAGGATTCAAGTGAGATTTTTTCAAACGAAATATCCGTACGGAATAAACATACCTTTTTGGATTTCAATATTTTATTCATGTACCATAAAGTATTAGATTAGTATGAACAGTCTTGTCGAATAACTCTTCGATTATCATCATGATATAGATCATGGCTTAGATTTCAGATTTCATTCACTTGGTTGCATTCCCCATGTCTAGATTTATTTTACATATTTGAAACGTTTAAATTAATTCAATATATTTTCGTAAATATTTTTGTTGACGTCCGTTGAGGTTTTTATGTTAAGTTGCACTAGCTTGTAGCTCTGCAAACGTTGTTTTGAAGGATACCTCTTTCAATCGCCAGAGATGGGAAAAGGGTATTTTGTCACAAAACCACGAACAAGAACTTTCACGAAAAAACGAATGACAGAAAAAAGAAGTGCATTAAAAAAAATGCCAACTATGTGTCATTCATTCAAGCTCCACGTAATAAATATATTTATATTTTATTAAATAGAAAAAATTAACAGTTCATGCTGAATATAAATACAGATTGACAGTATTGAAATTGGTTAAAATTAATGAGCTTAAAGTTTTTTATGACGTGTAATAAAATAAGTTAATTGATTGAATTGGCATTCACTCCATAGAACTTCATTATAACACGGCGAAAAAATAGCAATGTATTTTAGTTCTACAAAACTATTTAAAAAACATATTTTGTAGAACTAAAATACATTGCTATTTTTTTCACCGTGTTTGATCTGCTAATTTATACCAACACAATAAAGTTTATTGAAAAACAAAAACACAGTACAAAGAGTGGCCGAGATTGAATCCTATTATTAAATAATAAAATTAAATATTTAGTAAATTAAAGTAAATATTTCAAAATAATTAGTTAAATAAAAAGTAAATATTTCAATACATTTATAGTAAATTACTTATTCGATTCTACAAAGCATGGCAAAGCGAGAGAGCATTAGAGTTACAGCCTGTCGCATCTCTATACATCTTTCCCTCGTCATTATGAAAATGTTTTTGAATTGCACCAAGCAACTCACGTGGAAAACTTATACTGTGATTGGTTAACGAACATCATCTGTTCCTAAACTATTTTAGCTTTCCAGATTGTTCGTTAACCGAGTTTAACAGATAGGATAAGTGGATTAGAAACATAGTTTTAGTTCGTTATCCGAATATGTGTTCGTTGTCCAATTTGTTCGCAGTCTGAATTGTTCGTATTACCCACTGTATTAAGATAAGATTTTTTGAGATTATTATGCTCTTTATTGGGTGAATGAAAAAATAGTGTACACTCGTTTAATTCATTGTAATTATTTTTAGTAACGCTTGACTTAAGATAAAAAAAAAACTGTAACCAAAATATGTATTATGTAAGTCGTAAATTTATATTATTATAAGTATATTCAATAAATATTTATAATCAGTCTGTCAGCGCTTTTCATTTTTAGTGGGTTGAAATTTGAGCCGTGTTCCACATTTTTATATTTCAGACGATTTAAACTCTTTCGCCGGTTTTAAATTTCTGAAGATTTCCCGCAGGATTTTAAAGGCTTCACAATTGCAAGTTGATCCTCGTTAGCGTGCGTTTCACACATTTTCCGAAGAGTGAGCATTTCCGGACGGTGATTGCTTCCGCGGGGACTTTCCCGTGAAATCAATTTCCCGGAATGGTATGCGACGAATAAAAAATAATTGGTGACATTTGCGGCCGCGGAGCGGCGTTATCGCGATTTAATTAAAGGACGGGTTTAATTAAAAATTCTGTCTCTCTGACAATATACGCCGCTTGGAATGCATTTATCTCCCACCGCTGTCAATATTTTTCGAAAGCTATATGACATTCAGTCAATCATTCCGGATAATTTCAATGCGGCATTCGATCAAATCGCAATGATTTATAATAAAAACTTCAACGGCTATTAATGACACATATTGGCAATTAAGGTTAGCTGAACTATTTCTAAATAAATATTCACTCGGGCCTGTAAGCCAAATATGTCAGATTCGTCGCCCACGAGCAGTATGTTTGTGGCATGCAAAAAGCATTTTTGAAGAAATTACATCATAAAATTTTGATAATTTTATTATTGAATAACAGATTAGAAAAAATATGTTGTATTTACATTTTTTTTTCTTTTAGAACTGTGATTTCAAAAATATTTACGCTTTTTTGTCACGAGAAAATGCTAGAAATGATTTAGTTGGTCTGTATTGATTTATAAGTGCGATATATGTGATTATAAAAGTGTGACCTTATTAATGAAAACCAGCTATTTAATGATCTGTTTCGTTCGCATTTTATTTAAAACAATACAGAAAAAATATGCAAAAAAAAAAAAAAATTGCTGAACTGTGAATACATTTCATAAGTTACTCATAACATGGGTTTCGCCTTACGGGGTGGGGTAGGCTCTTTAGGCATTCCACCACTTATATGCAATATAACTGAAGACTAGAGTGAGTTATATTGCATCAAAGTGATATAATAGTTACTGAAACGGTTTAAAGGCAAAACTAACGATGAGTGTAACGAAAACTATGGAATTGTACATAGTTTCAACAATTTAAATTTGACATTCATTCCTTTGAATTTATCAATTACGGTATTGTAAAATCAAGCATATAATCATCAGTGCATTAATATAATATAAAAATTGATTTGATCGAGTTTTTTTTTATTTGAAATATTTGTATATCGAAAAAAGTTTCGATATCATTACAAAATAAATGATTTTGTAATACTGAAGTGCTCACAAAAATCAATTTCCTTCGTAATGTAACAAGAAAATTAAGAGCACATATATTCTCACTGATGGATTTTGGATAAAATATGAAATAGCGTGTATATTGTTAGAAGTAAATTATTCAGAATCCATTGAAATTTGAATGTGATATTGTTTATAAGAACAGTAGATATACTAAATCAATTCACGTTATAACAAAGCTCATAAACCTGAGGATAAAATATTTCATGATGTTTTTTAAATATTATGTAAACTGTTTACTTGCTGTCAGTTCGAGTATGTTATATCTTTGTAATAGAATGTCCGCAGATACCAAAAGATGTGTGAATGTGTAAAGTGTTTGAAGAATATAATTTACTTTTAAGCAAGGTTAATTCCTATTTAAAAAGAATATATTATCGAGATCAGTACCGGTTTCATTCATCGCGAGCGTTATCAAATGATGCAATAAAAACCAAAACAGATTCGAAAACTAATAAAATAATTTACAGTACACAATATATTTTATAATTATGTAAGAAAGTTTACAAATAAAATTTGTCGAGGGTGTTTAATGGAATTTTAATGTAAAATTTGAATTGTTGAAGCTATGAAAACTATTGTTTAAAAACGTGGCATTGTATATAGTCTTAACAATTTATCATAGTAGAGAGATTATTTGAAATTAAAACTGTTGTCCAAACAAGTGGAATTGTACAATGTTTCAAGAAATTCAAGTTCAAATAGCAAGAGTCTAAAATTGAGTTTTACTTTTTAAATATAATAAATTTCCACCAAAACGTAACAGTTGATTGTTAAAATGTATTTAAATAAAAAAATTCCACTTTAAGTGATAGTTAACATGTTAAAAAGTCATGATGTTGAATATTGACGTTTAACATAAAATCTTCGCCGATGATTGGGTTACAAGTATCGAAAACTAATATATAGTTTGCTTGGCAGTATATTAATTTGGAAACCAACAATATTGATTTGTTTGTCATAGTTGCGATGACTGTGCGTTATTTTCCATACAAGTTTCGGTAGCACAGGCTATGTATTTCGTCGCCTCAAAAAGACTATTGCCAAGTCGTAAATTATAATATGTATGTAAAGAAGACATTTCTTGTCCTATTGTGAATTTTGCGACCTTTATGGCTGGTAGCTAAGCCGCGCTGCTTACAATGATAAATTTATGAAAGGATTTCCCTACAAAACACATTTATTATAAGACGCATTACACAACCAACCAGCCTCATAGCTCAATTTTAATCTACGAGCATACGACACAAATTCACGAAAAAAAGCTCCCGGTTCAAGGACGTTCGTTTGCCCCCAAAAGCTCTTGGCGCGATGAAAATTTACTGTAATAATTATCATTTGTGCAAACGAAATAAACCAGCTTGAACGACATGATTAATGGCTAGGCTTAAGATGTTATTCTATATTTACCCTTTTAAGATTTATAAATGATTTAAAAATAAATATCACCCTCTAACAATTTTAAGTACCTCTTATAAGTAATTTGACCACAATGTTTCTTAGATTTCCGTGGAATTTATAAATATTTATAAATATTTGAGAAAAGCAAAATAAAGTACATTAAAGAGATAGAATTAAGAATTTTCGATAAATATATTGATTTTTGTACTAGTTTCTAAATGCAATAATATGTTTCTCAAAAAATAGAACAAAAAAATATTTTTCCTTGTGTGTTTAGAAAAAAAAAACAGAAAAAACCATTATAAAAACATTATTCATTTGAAAAATTTATTATCGTAATCCGGTGTTCTATCCTTACATCTTTGATAATGCGTTGTATTAACAAAACTCTATTCTACGATAACTTTATATTACTCAGTCAACGTCTATTTTGGGAAAATATTGAAAAAAATATTATAAATATATGACTAGTGGTTAGCTAACTGCTATCGCTTTTCAAACACCCATGCTTTCGAACAGAATAAAATTTCGATATATAAAAAAAAACGCTGTTCGCTGGATTCAAGTCCGTAAAATCTATTATGGAAGTCAACGAAATCGACCACTGCACCACAGATCCGACAAATGATGAATGCGACAATATTAAATATTCAAAAAAAATACCACAGATATTCAGGTATAGATCCTCCGTTTTTTGTATTGTCACATGTTTTTTTTTGTGATGCTTCATTCAAGATATATTATTTTGTACATCAAATTGATGGAGCAATTGACGAGTTCTTCAATTCTCCTACATCTCGTATATGTTGATTTATTTCATGCATTATTTTTAATTTCTTAAGTTGTTGACAGAAGTCACTGCAGAGCTGAGTAATTTACAGTAAATCCAGTTCACGTGGAAACGATGGGTATTATATTTATATATATACCCCCATATACAATACTATAATATATAATATTGTACATGCATAAAAACTACATAAAAAAAGTCATTTTCAGATGCGGAAGTCGTGTGATTTTTACTTCGTAAATTATTACAAACATGTTATCATTGAGAGTAGATATGATTAAAAATGTATCAATAAAATACAAAAATATCGATACAGATGATCGACTAAAATTGAGAGCAATGTAAATATAAGAATTAAGCAAAATATGATAGTTTCCGGATGCCATTTTTCAGTGAAAGATTAAAAATGTCTGGAAATAGAGGTAGCTGACGTGAGTACAAAACAATGAATATCTAGTACGTAATGAATGCATAGCCCAGCAGGCCAAGATACAACACAAAATTTAAATGAAAATTCTCGCACGTATTTCCGAGGCGGAAAACATTGATTCCTAACTTCGCCGATCGGAAAGCTCGACGACTCGATTAACGTGAAAATATATACCTGCTTAATTCACTTTCAGGTTAGTTCAAAAACCCAATAAAGAGTTCTACGACAACCGACTAAAGTATTAAATAAAACCTACATCGATACAACCAAAGTAAACGAGGATAATAATTATACAAATTATAGCAATACGTATTAACTGTTAGATGAACGTGTCTATAGTTATTTTAAATTGAAATCGGTTGAAATTTCTTGTTACAATTGATGTATTTATAAATGCAACACAGTTTAGCTTCTATGAGATTTTTCTTCAAAAAAACTGAATTATAAGGTTATTTTTTACTAAACTAAGCAGTGAATTAATGCTTTATATTAAATGAATTATAGTGGTGTACGACTATTTCGCGATATATTTAATTGAACGTGGATGAGGGTAAACAATTAAATAATTGTAATTTAATCTGTCAATAATATCAATAAATATAAAAATTATTTTAAATAATTAATACAAATGCTAAGTACCACAATATTTTGTGTATTAAAACCGGTTTTGCTTATAGCGAAGGTATGATGTCTACTGTTATTTGAAGGATGCTTAGAAAGTGGTCAAAGTAAATTGGGGTGTTTTTCAGAGTTGCATTATTTCTTGTGCCATTTTTTAAACATGAATTATATCAGTTGAAAATACTCGCGATGAGCGAAATCAGTTCTGATGTTAAAATATAGAATTATGGAAATATTATTAAGCATTGTGATTGTGTTATTGAAATATTATGTTTTTCTACTTAGTTCCACTAAGGGAGTTAACGCCAAGCTACAAATAAATCGCCAGTGATTGGAGATGAAAATTCTAATGAATTTAATAATGCTGAATTATCCTTTTTATTTAATATGTCATTTATTAAAAATCGACGGCTACATAGTTTCTACTAGAAACATTCAAAGGAGTGTACTCAAGAATTTTTTAAAGTTTCAAATCGATCAGATGAATGGTGAAGTAATGCATAAAGGACAAACAGATACACATTGATTTGTGTGCATAAATATAAACGAAAGCACATAGAAAAACATTTTTAAAATACATTTGTGTAACTGTGGAAATATTGTAACGTAGTCCAAATATTTCTGTATACATTTTATTAATTTACAAAATATGCTCGCGGAGATAAAATACCTTTAACAATGAATATGAATGTTACGAAATGAGTTCAGGAATTCTGAGAGAAGCGTGCTTCATCAATATTAAAGCAAGTATGTTATACAATGTGTGCAGTAAATAGTTTAGAAGGCTTTTTGGGATATGAGCCTACACGAAGGGACGCATCATTTTAAAAGTGCATACAATTCATCACGTAATGCAGCTGTTCTGATGCACTGCGGAGGGTAGAGCGCTGGGGAGCCAGTGCAAGGAGGGATGAAGGGTGCAAAGCAGCGTTCCGCGCCGTCGAATAATCATGCTTTATGGCCACCGCCTGCCTGTTGGGACGGTAGCCAGAGTCCAAATTAATACCGACAGTGTTGCTACATTGAAAATCCATATTCTATACGTGGATTTTTAATTATAATAAAGGTAAACTGTCAGAACAATGTCGTGTACAGTCAGCTTAGTAAATTGCATTTTTTTGGTCGCTCTAAAGTGCAACTGTGTGGACCGTTCACCTTAGACCTCTTCGATACAGTATATAAATTATTTTATAATACATTACCTTTTTGCAATATCCAGTCACAATGTAGAGGATATGGACCCATAAAAGATTCTTATCAATAGAAATTCTTCTACAAAAACTGCCAAGATTTCGTAACTCAATTTCGTAGCTAGTATATTTTTCCAAAGATATTATATATTTTTTTAAATAATAAAAACTCATTTTTTCTTTATTATTTTCACAATTTATAATATATTATGATCAAGACTGGTTTCGCTTATCGCGAGCATTATCAACTGATGATAACTTCATAAAATATATTGTGGGAATAAGTACAAAAATGTGTTTTTATTATATAAAACTAGCTAACGATCGCGCGTTGCTGTGATCTCAGAGTATGAAGATTCGAGGAAACTCGTTATGATAACAAAGAATTTAATTCATAATAGTATTATATTATAGTTATAATATAGATTTGGCTGGAGGGAGAAGGGGGGGGGGGGTTTGTCAGAAACCTTTGCGGGAGTGTACTCAAGAAATTTTTAAAGTTTCATATCGACTGTAATGCATAAAAGACAAATAGACACATATATATTGATTTTTATATATCTAAATATCATGCTTTTCCATCAAGAATTGATAGTTACTATGTCAAAAGGGTAAGAAACTAATGATAAAATAACACGGAAGAAATAGTTATATAAGAGTAGACTTGTGACGCGAAATGTTTTTATTTTGTTGAATTGACTAAAAATTAGTTTCAAATATAAGTTTTGAGCTTAAGAAATTAAATTGATATCAAATGGTAAGCTTGTCGATACGCCCAATTTAGTAAGAGAGATTTTATTATACATCAACGTATAAATTTATTTTACTCTCGCATCGCAAGTCAATATAAGATACATTTATTATGAAGATATTCAAAAAACTGTAAAGATTAAATAATTTTTCACTAAAACGGTCTTTCCTGATGTATTCTATGTGTTTGAATGTAGTTGTATGCTTATGCGAGTAGATTATGTGGGGTTTTAATATAATTATAACGCGTGAGATGTGGAAGTGAAAAATATTTACTGTGGATTGCTTAGCTCTGCAGTGAATAAAGTCTATCGGCAACGACAGAAAAATAATACAGCAAATAAATCAAAACATGAATAATAAAGGACACTTGAAGACCTTTGATGCTATCGCTTCATAGATAGTACGTGGGTGTGTAAATAAAATTATAATGTGTGAGATGTCGAGGTGAATAATATTTACCGTGAATTGCTCAGCTCTGCAGCGAATAAAGTCTATCGGAAACGACAGAAAAATGATACAAAAAAATAAATCAATACATAAATAATGTATGTAGAAGACTTGAAGACCTTTGATACGAATGCTTTATAGATAGTATGTGGAGGTGAACAATGTTTAATATGGATTGCTCAGCTCTGCAGCGAATAAAGTCTTTCGCAAACGGCATAAATAATGAAAGAGACTTGAAGATCTTTGATGCTAAGACAATAAATATCTGCTATCAGTATTGTATTGGAAATCAATAAAAACAATTCGTTTATATCCAATTTGGTAATAATATTGTTTTTACACACTTCTTTTCTAGCTAGCGCCGCCACTGCAAGAGAGGTGCATAATACAGTATATTAGAAAGATGTTGCCAGTGTGCAAACTCTCTTACAATAATCAGGTATGAATAACGTCTGTACCTCACACACGGTATCGTACAAATATTATTTAGCAGAATGTTTGACATGTTGTCTAGATTATTATTTCCGTTTTGAACGAGAACTAAGATGGCGCCAGAATTGCGAGCCGTGTTGCCTGCTCTAATTAACAAGGCGTTTGTAATTGGTAAAGTAATAAAAACCATTTACTACGACTTCTAGTTCTTCTACGACAAATAACAAATGCCCCTAATGTTCTGAACCGATAGAATGAAAGCGAGCCAAGTTTTATCGCGCATTTTTTTATTAACCCTCCGCGGATTGATACTGTTATATTTTTACTGAAAATATTATGTTTTGCGTTCTGTGAGGCGGTGTGAGCAAACTGAACTAATATTTTTAGCCATACCCGCTTCATTAATTACTTTAAAGGTGTTAACTGTCACTTCTGGGTGGAAAGGCATGACATTTTAAATAATGAAAACACAGTTATTATTTTCACAATACATGTTTTGATCAGGAATGGTTTCGCTTATCGCATGCAGTGTCAACTGATAGAATACAATTCACAAGGAAGTCTAAAATGAAATGATATAAAAATTATCTTAATTTTGTTTGAAAATTATTAATGTTTGATTGCAAACATTTCACTTTTTAACTAATTTACATTATTTGTATTAATATGTGTATTAATATTGAACCCATGGTTTTGTATACCTGCTAAATTTAGCTCAAATATTTTGTATAAATAGATTTGCTTGTAAATTGTATTCAAGACAGGTTTCGATCTGTGTTTTATTATTTAAAATATCATGCCTTTCCTCCAAGAAGTGACAGTTAACACTTAAAAGAGATCAATATTTTTTACATTAAAATAGTAAACAAATACTCGAAAAACGGATCATAAAAAAATAAAAGTAGAGCGAAAATATTTAATATAGAAAAAACAAAATGTTAGAGTATTAAGCAAAGATACCAAAATATAAATATTGATGTTATTGATTGAATTTACATTTACTTAGTAGAAGTCGATTTTATATACAAACATAGCTATCAACTATATACCTTATATATTTGTAAAAATTAAAATACAAAACTATTTTCTCACTGTGTTATATTATTAGCTTATATAAGTCACGTTAGAGTAAGTTGGGTGGAAAAAGTATATTTCAACAAATATTTTTGTAAATAAACGAAATAAGTCGATGCAATCTATAATATTAACAAAAGATAAATAGCATTGAAATATGTGCATACTTACTTAATTATATGAAACACCAGATGGGACGAATTCTCGCATAAAATCAACTGTGAGGCTGAGTCTAAACTCAAAAGTTATTGTTGTCGTCACATGTGGTATATGTGAGATTTGTTTCCGAGTGTTGCCATAGAGCGGCATTGATTTTGCCATCATAAATAAACATTGTGGTGGCAATCACTATGGCGTGGAAAGTCAATAAAATGTATTTTATGTCAATATCAATTGGACTTTTTTGTAAGTCTTGTCAATTAATGGTGGCACTTTTTAATTCTTTATCAAATAACGAAGTGAAAAAATTGATTATGTCATTATTTTCGAGTGGTGCAACAAAATGGCTAAATTAATTGCAGCGATATAATTTGGAGCTTTTGCCGTAAGGTGTCTGTCAAAACGGCCACAAAAACGTATTAAGGACAGCATTTCGTATAAAAAAGAACCGAACGTTCACGAATGCTAAACGAGTGTAATTTTCGATTTTTATTATAAAATTCGATTCTCAGTTTGCATCCCAAAGTCTCGATAACCATCTTTAAGAAGTGTTATTCGAATGCATATAAAAAAGAATGGTATTCTTGCAAGGGTTAAATCTTTCCATTTTCAACCCGTTCGGGGGGTGTGTTTTTTTTATAGCCACGATGGCTTTGAACATTGCCACTCTCTTCAAAGATTCATTATTTCGCCCCCACAATCGGATCCTTTTTTTATCTCGAGTAAGCGGTCTCGGAGAAAAAAACACTTTTTTGTTTTTACCTCGATTCTAAATTAACGCTTCGCAATAGTTGCGTTAAGAGAGGCTTTAATGTAAAGTTATGCTAATCCGTTTGGTGAAATTTCATTAGTGTAGGAGCTGCGCTGAAAAGTTTTCAAAGGTTATTATGATATTTCCTCCGTCCTTCGGCAAACGAAATTTATCAAACAAAATAGCTGATAGAATTAGACATGGGATCTGTTTACAACTTACTGTCACACTATAATAATGAAACTATATTCACAGTCTCCATGTTTCAGCAAGGCAATAGAGAATATATATAAAATGAAACCCATTTTTACATTTTCTATAGAACTGATAAGAATATTCGAAATAATATTATTAGCGTTATTAGAAAGAAAATGTAGATTCGGGACTGTAAAAAAATTGAAACTATTTTTCACATAAACAACCATTCAAATCGCCTTGATATATTGTATGTTTTCTGCTAGTTTACTACTCTATAAAACTCACAAATCGATAAAAAAGCTTCGCCTTGTAACTTTTCAATGTTAGATAAGGCAACATTTTGAATCATTGCATATGTAATCAAATAAATTGATTTATATCTTTAATATTTCAACCATAAATAGCGGTAAATAGTAACGTAAAAGTGGATACCAAGTGTGCTAAAATAAAAAAGGATTGTAAAAATGTAATCCAAATAGTAGGTAAACGTGGATTCCAACAAAGTAAAAAGGAGTTACATTGTATTTCCCTATATTGAAAGCAATTAGTAGCATTTAATTTACTCTTTTTTTGAGCGGAGAAAGCAATTGTGTGATTGTTCGGAAACTTTATATAATTTTTACATACTTTTAACTGTGCAAAATACGTTACAGAATATAATCAAACGAGGACGTTTACTTTTGTTTGGTTACAAAAATGACCTCTTAATCAAGATGATTCTTTAATAAAATTAACAGCTTTTAAGTCATTGAATTTAAATTTGGATTCTGTTATCATAATAAATATTTTTGGTACTTTTTATATTTCAAAATATTATTAAGCAAAAATCAAAGTAAAATACTTTTCTTGAAGAGTCAAATGTGAAAAAAGTGTAAAAAATCAAATTCATTCATATACAGTTTTTCACGTCACACCATCATCAGAATCGACAATTAAAAGTAAGTGCTTATTTCACAAGTGACTAGAACGTGGTTCATATCGCTCTAGGAATGCTTTCCACTCGAATCGTAAACTTATTTACAATAAAACGACGAATTGAAGCATATCACGTAAATTTTAAATAAACGATTTTTATCATTTCAAATTGCGGTAGCGTAACTTCGTTTATTAAAAAAAAAATCTTTCATAATCCGTAAATATTGATAGAGTGACAGACCATTTAATTATAGGAATAAAAAAAACAGATTCATAATTTGCAAATCATCTCATAAATTTTAACTCAGTACCTACATGTTTACATCTTTGTTATAAAGGCCTTAAGCTAAATGCGTAGGGACAATCGAACGATTAGATTTAGATTAGATAGAATTAGATATAAGAAATGCAATGAAATTTTTGATAAACCAACAAATATAAATCTATCACTGCTTCTCAGGCCATTACGGAAAATTAAAACATATTTTTATAAATCATCATATTAAAATATTTACGTTTAAACCCCAAAAAAAATTAGATTAACTCTCACTTCGATAAATGCATAAAATCAATTTGCCCCATTATAGAATTCATCCACACGATATGAAACTACCTAGGGAGTTAAAATATAAGTAAGATGCATTGTGTTCCGCTATTATAAAGCTACATATATAATATAATAGATAGGTAAATAAAAGTATAAACATAGTTCTAATGATGGTAAGCCGAAATAGCTACTAACTATATAAAATTAATACACGTTTAAATAAAAAATAATTCTTCTATAGCGTAAGTGTTTATTTAACTCTCTAATTATAAAATACACAAAAATATGTTCTACAATATATTTGAAATTTATGTATTGCATGTACGAAATAGTTGCTTAGCAAAATTTAATAAAGTGTAATCGATGTGGCAGTAATGTTTCAGACAAAAAACTTGACATTTCTCCAAATTCTTAGAATATTTCTTATATTTTTTTACAAGTAAAACACATCTATCTAGCCATTTTTTCATCGTGTTATAATGACAAATAAATGACAATCCAATCAATAAATTGATAGAGTTTATTAAAAAATTATCAACTGAGAAGCATTATAGCTGTTGAGGTTAATTACGACCAAAATGTCATAAAATATTTGACTGTAATTTGAATAATTGGTTTAGCAAAACATCGCCTGTCAAGGAAAGTTGTTTATGCGAATGAAATAAATTATTTTGTATTGCAATATTCCACGGACGAATAATTCCCACATGAACGAGAAAATTGGGCTATGAATAGAGGCGTTTATAATTACGAAGAAGAATATTAATGGTTTCACCATTAGCACCGTGAAAAACTGACGTGATTAATATTCAAACCTATTTTCACTATTATGAATAGCCGCGCATAGCCATAAAGTAACAATGATTTTTAAAACATCTATTAATCATTCTTTTCAGAAATAAATTTGGTTAATGAAGTTTTTGAATTTTTTTTATTATCTACGAAAATTTTGTATTGAATTTGACATGTTGATGTTATTTTTTTTGTACGACTTTAATAAAACACAACACTTTGAAAAGAAATATGTTCGTCGAAAAATTTATTAATAAAACTATTGTAAACAATCCTTAACTCTTCAACAGTTCCACCTAGATAAAGCTTCCTTATATAACTCGCTGACTGTTAAATACGACGATTAAACGATAAAACAGCTGATTCAAATTTGTTGACAGCTTACATTGAAAAAAAAAATTGACAGTATCAAAACTCCTAGTAAAACGCTGATTTTTGTACTAAAATAAAACCCAATATATCTGATATTTTTTAAAATTTTCAGTGATTTAAATAACTTTTCTGTAGCTCAACAGGAAAGGGGTTAAGTAAGCAATTTATTACACTGTTAAGGCAACACCGCACAAGGCGAAAATTGCCAGTATATACTTGGAATACCAAATCAACTAAATGGTTAATGTTTTAAATAATACTAAGCTGACATATCTCTAAGAAGCAACATTTGTGTAAAAATCGAATTATATCTGTATTGATTTTTAAAAACATCTTCGTATATCTTTTCAACGACGTATTATTTTGCGAATCAAAAATCATTGAATTGTTTATCACCAACGATCCTGGTTTTGTCTTATGGCATGTCCGGGCATTCCATCATACGTAACGGGAATTGTCAGTTATAAAAGTTTAAAATATACGAACATCAAATTTGAATTGTTACAATTTTGTACGATTCCACATGTTTTGTCACTAATGACCCGGGTTTCGCCTTTCGGCATCCTCAAGCATTCCATCACACGGATGAAACAGAACTGACTTAAAATAAACAGTTAGCATCGTATAATTATTAACGTTATTAATTACAGAAAAACACTTACCTCTAGGCAAGCAGTAAATTACAGCTAAAACAAATTTAGCAACATAAATCTATTAATAATTAACTCAATTGCCTGTGAAAATTTTCATTAACAATCTTGCTAATGAGTCATTCTTGAAAGGGGTTTATCAATAAATATCAATCATGTAACATTAAATTATAAATGGGAATTTTTCCTTCATATAGAGAATACCTACTATCAAACTTTGTATTAATATTCCATCAAGCACCTTTAGTCGATATCATTAATTATACAAACATCATCAAGATAAATCAGATTATGTCGCTATTATAACGTGAAAGTTTTAGCACTATCAAATTTCTTATATTTTCTGTGTTTGAGTGTTAACTATCAATACACTGGTTAACTGCAAGCAGCTGTCTTAACAGCTGAAACGTTAGCGGTCAGAAGGTTAAAAGATAAATATTGAGCTAGAATAGAAGTGAGAATATTTTTGTTTAATGTATTTATTAAATAGATCTTACATGAGCTTGTTCGATTTTTATCTCATTTAATTTGTTTTTTTTTAATTGTCAATACTTTTAACGTTGCAAAAATAATGCACTTTTTGTAATTTTTGTAACGTGGTACCAAATAAAATAAATACAATATATAATCAACTACGTTGAACGCGGTATAGGGCAATCTTTACAAAGCGTGTACTTCGTAAATTGACATTTCTATATGAGTAAAAGCAAACGTATGGAAATCGAATATTGTAGATAAACCGGAAAAGATCATGAACATTTCCATAGTATCGTTAAGTCGAATAATATCGTATCCAATTTTCATGCCATATTCTGAAATTTTCCATTGCAATAAACCAAGATGAGCGTAAGCCACATTGTTAAGTGGCAGGCTTGTAATATAACTCTTAGTATTGTGAATGGTTACATAATAAAACCTCATCAGATCTTACCGCGGGCTTATTAAATTATAAAATCTTCATCTTGAAGCAAGCTTCGAAGCTCTCTTTACCGCATTATAAGGAAGATAGCTTAAAGTGTACCCCCGAGTGTTTCCCTTAATGATACAAATGATAAGCTTTTAGTAAACATGCGTGTTTCCGATAACAAACTTCCTAGAGCAGCTTTGTCGCACACTTTTATCCAGCGGTTGTTAACAAATTAATTTTGACGTAACCAAGAACGTTTGCCATATGAGTTATTTTTTTTATTTTAAATCAACTTTTTGCTTTATTATATAGCCAGTAAAAGTTTTATTAAAAGCGATTTATGTTGTGAGAACTTCTTCTCAATATTTTTCAAAATAATGTTTTAATCTGAATATACGTGACAAATTGATTGTTTTTTAGAAAATGAACACAATATAAAATTTTCTTACAGTAGCTAACAACCTGAAACAATAAGAAAATTGTACATTTAATTATATTGCAAAAGGATCAGTTGTTAGTGGTATAAACAAACATACGTACTTTTATTGTGTAAATGCTTTAAATAAATCAATTACTTTTGAAAATGGTAAGATATACAATAAACTATATTATGTCATATTTTATTTCGTCTAAACATAACAATAAAATGTATATTTGTCTAAATTATCGAAATCACTTAGAGAAACCTGTTTCTTTAAAATATTAGGGTATAGTAGATGATAGTGTTACTAAACTGTTCCTGGTTGGTATAAAATGTGATAATACTTCAAATCTAAATAACTTTTTCAAAAATTTTAAATTCATGCATGGCGTAGGAGAGCAATTGGTTTTTAAGTTATTATTTTTGTAACGTCAATATAAAAAAATATTTATTGTATATAGAAAAAGAATTTAAGTGACTGAAAAATAACTAGTTCTGAATTATAGGAAAAATTTTGGAATACCTTTGGAAGTCCATGAATTTTCATATTAAATATTTAAAAAAAAAATTGTATAAAAACCCGTTTAGAATATTCACCTACAGTAAAATAATTACTGAACTCGGTGTTATATTTAAAAATTATTATAATTAGTACCATTTTAAAAACGTTTACTGTTATTGTTTGATGTTAACCCTTTACATATTCAGCACAAAGGTAATAATACCAACCCACTCTTCATTTTTATGTTAAGAACAGTGTTAAAAATAAATTTAGTAATGAATAACCCTACAATAATAAAAGTCTGAAATTGTTTATCAAAAAAGCGTTAAGCGTGTGGCACATGGTAACACACCAATTGTAATAAAAATGTACTTAAATTTAAATAACACTAAAAATAAAATATGTTACGTATTCAAAATTATGTACTGAATATTCTTTTTAACATCTTTGATAAAAAAAAAAATGATAAAATTGATTAAAAGCGACAAATAAATTACTGGTTGTCGACCAATGACATGTGCATTGGGGAGACAATATTTAAGGCTGTATTACGTAAAGAGTCGGAAACTCTTACAAGAAAACTTACTTACATTATCTACACAAGGAAACGACTCAATGATTACATACCTTAAATGAAAATAAAACATTAAAAAATGAAAAACCTGTTAAGCTTTTTTATTTGAGACTTAAGAAAAATATTTATTGACAGAATCATGGAACGTCATTTTTTATTTAATTTATCAATAATAAATACACTCATAAATTACCCACTCTATTACGTGTGTTTTTCAATCGTAATCTTTATAAATAAAACAAATTTGGATTTGAATAGTTGAAACTTTATGCGATTCGACATGTTTTGCCACTGGTTTTCATCATTAATATTTAATGTCTTTTATATTTTATCTTGTATTCTTAACGATTAGCTTAATCTTAACAGGGTAAAAAAGTAGCAATATATTTAAGGTCTACAAAATATTTTTTTTAAATAAAGTTGATAGCTATTACAGCTCAGTATAGTTCTGACGATGGTGTGAGCCGTAAGATCTATAAACTATATTTAAAAAAAATTTAGAACTAAAATACATTGCTACTTTTTTCACTGTGTTATAATGGAGTTCTACCAAGTGAATGCCAATTCAATCAACACATTATCTTAATCCTCCCAATTCCCAATTGTTATATCATGTACGTGAGATCAGTTCAATAAGTCGGCAAACTCATAGATTAAATTCCTATATTACGTCACCTTATGTTTGATTCTCAGCGTTACCTGTCAACTGAATTCCCACATATTTCTTAGTCTAAAATTATCCAATTGCGTTTAAATGTTAGATGATTATTATTTGTTGTAAAATCATTTCATGAAAGTCACATTAACAGTATATATGGTTAAATAAACTTAACACAGGCAATTGAGTCTTATTATTTTGTTTAATCAACATTATTCAAATATATTTATTATGATTTTATTATTGCGTACCTTTATGATTTTATGCAGTACAGTTTTCAATTGAATATGTTCGATAGTTAGAAGGAGCGGTGCGGGGAGGAGGAGAATTGCAGTTAGAAGTTTGGTCTAGTACTGCCACTCCTAAAGTATTTTACACTTTCTTTAACATAATCATATATTGTAAAATGTACAGAATTATGTTACCAATTTTATTTAAATAAACATATAAATGATGTTTGATTTTATTAATTTTGATGTTAATAGAAAAATAAAATCCAAATAAACGTTTTTTTCTTACTGATCAACCGCGGCAACCCTAGATATCTTATTGACGAGCCGCTACTGAATATTATATTCTTTTTTTATCAATTTTATTGAGTGTGCTGTGCATATGGATGAACCGCTACTGTATTAAGCACTAAACAGTCTGATATAAATGTAATTTTTAATGAAAAAAAAAGAATTAAATAATGCCAATGATTGCCGGAAAGTGACCATAATTTTCGCGTAATTCGACACTAACGAGGCCTCATATGCATGTGCAGCAATGAAAGTTTCCTTCACTTCACTTCACTTCATGCACTTTATGAGTAACTCGGGTGAGGAAAAACTAGCCCTTAATGTGCATTAAAGTCATATCGAATGGCTTTTGTGAGTGTAATTTTAGTGTCACGCAGACTTCCGGGAAACTAAATCACCCGAGGGCTTTTATTATTAAAGCTCGACGTGACCTTTGTAAGAATGCTTTTCAGTGCTAATGCAAAGTTTCTTTATTTAGTCGATAAAAACGGAGCTTTACGTTTCGTATTTTATCTTCGAAATGTGACATATTTTTGAATTTGAAAATTACGTCAATTTGTGAGTAAATAGATATCAAAGAGCACATATTAGTTTGTGATTCAATAATTTACGATATCGATTAAAGGTGTTTGATGGAATTTCAATACCAAACTTGAATTGTTGAAACTTTTGTGCCTTAAGTCGTTAGTATTTTGTATTATATTATACAGCTGTATTAATGCACATACGCTTTGTCGTTTTAAAAAATAAACATCTTCTTATTGCGTAGGAAAGAGCGTAGGTATATATTCCGCTAATATAAACGTTGTAATGAAATTCAATTTTTAATGTTTACGCATTCGAATTTTATACATGTGAAACTTGTCATAGAAAAAAATATTTTTTTTAAATATTGAGATATAAAGTAAAGGACAATGAATATTGATAAAATTTATAATATCGACTGAAGGTGCTTGATAGAATTTGAATGTCAAATTAGAATTGTTGAAACTTCGGTTCGATTCCACATGTTTTGCCAACAATGTCCCGGGTGAGGTTATCTGATAATTATATTGCAACAATATAATGCCTGAAGATCCCAAAAGGGGAAACCCGTGTCGTTAGTGATAAAACATGTAGAATCGTACGAAGTTTCAACAATTGAAATTTGGTATTGAATTTAAATTGTTGAAACTTTGTACTATTGTTCTAAATATTTTTTCACTCACGGTCCTCGATCGTTTCACCTTTCGGTATCTTCAAGCATTATATTACACATATGCAATAGAAGTGGCTCATTTCAGTCAGCATGTATTTGTACAAAGTTTGGTATTGAATTTAAATTGTTGATACATTGTGCAATTTTTCCACATGTTTTTTTACTCCAGACCCAATCCCAGGTTTTACCTTTCGGCATCTTTAAGCATTTTATCAAACAAATGCAGAGAACTGACATATCTCAGTGTGGATTTGTAAACAATTTTAAAAATTGAAATTTGCGTTCGTGTTAAATAAGAATACCAGGTATGACGTTCTAAGTATAATATTTATCAACTATTCAGTTATGTGAATTTCAATTTAAAAATATAAATGCTCTTTTCAATTATTCATCAATTTTGTTTTGATGCCAGTGTTTTGATAGATGTTTATTTTTCGTCTCTCAGTTCTGTTTTATATCGTTCGATTCCATTCGAAAATTGTAGTGATGAAATTCGAGAAAGAAACTATTTTACTGCTGTGTTGTAAGTATGATAGTCGAATTGCCGGACGATCGGTTGTTGCTGAAGTGTGGTTGGGTGAGGTGAGGTGGGGTATAGGCCTATTACCCTATTGTTTGCATCCCTTCACTTTGAAATGTTAATGAGATCTGTTTCGTGCAATTGAAATGAGTTTATTGCTTTTCCAGAACACCGTTTCGACTTGATTGAATTGGAAAAGAACGTTGTTCGCTTCGTATCTTTTGTATCGGTATTAAATGTTTTTCGTAAATGTCTGATAGTATAAAAAAATGGATTAGAATCGTAAATTGTTCATACTTAATTAAAAAATCAAAAAAGATTTATTATTTATGTTTTAAGCAAAAGTAATTATGATTTTTTGACGACTTTGAATCAGTTTACTTTTCTTTTAATACTGCTCTTTCTGGATGATTCATTAAAAATTAAACAAGAAAAAATATATTTGTATATATTATTTTTTCCTGAAAATATTTTTCTTAGGTCGTGAACCATTGGTATTCTATACCTGGTAATTATTAACTCAAAAGTGTGCATCAAAAAGCTTGTTTGTAGCTTTTATACAATCAATTGATAATGATCGATATGTTCATCAAACTATTGTGAAAAAAGCCCTAGAAATGTACTGTTAATATAATAAAACATATATTCTGTTTGAAGCGAACAGTTATATACTTATTTAATAGATATTTCGGCATCATATCATCGTCAGAACTGTCAATATATTATATAAATGTGATATATTGTGAGAATTTTTGTATTCATTTTGTATAATAAAAAACCATCTTAAGTATTATTGTCAAAACGTATTTTTTGATCCTGACTGGTTTCGCTCATCGTGAACAATATCGACTGATAAAATACAAATTACAAAAAAGCTTATTTACGTAAAGTTTTGAGACAATAATTAGCAGTGATAGATAGTACTAGAATAGTCATTTTTTATAAAAGTAGATAGTTTTTTTAGTAATGTCATGGTAATGGATAACTATTGAATTTGAATATAATGTTTATTGTTTCAGAGCTGCAGTAGAGTGCACTGAATACGACTCATCTGAACTGACAAATTGCATTTTTAAAAGTTGCATGAAGTGTACTTTGAAATCGCCCGCCATGACAGATAATGAAATGCAAAGCGCACAGGATAAAGAGATAAAAACAAAAAGCTCACTCTGACAAACGAGCATCGCGTAAAATGGAAGATTTCTAATTTACCCCCTGCTGCGAGACTTGTTTTATGAGATGGAGCGTTGATGGGTGCAGTTCTTAGGAGACTAATGATTAAAAGACACGAAACACTATTAAGGGTTTATCGAATCGCGGAACTGAGGACTGTTTTAATAAAGCCCAGAACGTAGCTTGTCAGAGGCGTGTGTCAACTGTCGTATACCTCGTTAGATGATTATTGAGCACCGACAAATACAAACAAAGTTACGCATATAAATCTGCATTGTTCGCGAGATACGATTTTTCGGGTGAACGAATTCGCACAGACGTCGCGTCAGAGCCGTGTTTGTTTTACGCACCACTTCAAATCAGTCTAATTTGCGACTGCCGTCACTGACATTCAATATAATAATCGACCGATCGGGCGACACGCGATCGTAGGTAATGTTTCAAGTTTGCCGCGAGGAGGCAGTTAATGCGAAACATTAAACAAGATGGACGAGAACAAAGTGGATGCGGGCCATTACAGGCAGAATGACTTGCCCGAAACGCATCGTTACGGCAAGAACCGTAACGGCGAACTGTCGTCATTAACGGCGGCGTCTTTGGGAAACAGCGCTGACAATTCATTTGCTGCTAATAAACCAGGAGCGATCAGAAAGATTGGTACGGAGGGCACAATGACTTGCAGGAATTCCCCTCTTGTCGGGAGAAAAGTTCAGGTGTCGATAGATCCATCGGCTTTTGTGAGAGTTGGAGGAAACTGCACTCCTACGTGCAAGCGTCGACTGGATGGCGCTGCGGTATTACTGAGAGAGAAAAACAGCGGAAGCTTTCCCAATACTCCTCAAGCTTTGAGGCGCGTGGAGATAGCCCAGGCGATGATGTCGGCGTCGAATTCTCCAGTGGTGTCCAGGCGTAGCGATCTTATTTCAGAGAGTGTCTCCATGCGAGGATCTCCTCTGCTGACGAGGAGGTCCGAAATATTGTTCGGTGGGGAAAGTGCGTGTGGAAGTGCAGTGAATTCTCCGCTAGTGGCACGACGGTTCGAGTCCTCGCGGGCGTTCGGTTCACCGGCGCGCAGTATCGGAGAACCTGGTGTGTTCAGTTCTCCAGTACACAGGGCCGGATCGGGGTCGGGCATGGGAACTGGCGCAGAGTGGACGGAAGAGTGCGAGGAGCTGGACTTGAGCGAGGTGCCGTCCGACCAGACTCTCGTAGCCGGGTGGCTTAAATTTCGAGATAACAAAAGGGTGAGTGATTGTATTGCGCTAAGAGTGAACAGATGTATTAAAAATATTAATGTTAATTTAAAAGTAATATTGAGTTTAGAAAAACTTTCGAAATATTGAAAAAAATAACATGTCTAGAATATACATAGATATGCGATTTTTTTGATAAAAATCTTTATTAGAACAATATGATGCGATATTAAATGCTTTAAATATAATTTCCAAAGCAAGAATTTTTTCCAAAATCATACTTACGTTCTATTATGATGTTAACTTTAATTAATATTTTGATTTGAAAAAAATCAAAATATTAATCGAATTAGTCAATTGTAAAATACAGTCATTATTTATTATTATATAAAGTTAGTATACACAGAGCTATAATTGTATTACATATGTATATAAATGCGTAAAGCGAATAAGAACATGAACACTGTGCATTGCACACCTCTGCAGCGATTACACCTTTCTTTCAGCAATAATGGAAAAATAGCCAATACAAAACAACACACGGGAGATGAAAGAGACTTTTATATGACGTTAAGCCCTCTCCATATGTAACGCATCATCAAATTGATACGAAGAAAAAAATATATAAATAATTTATGTCGTTCTTTAGGGCATTCTGTTCAAGAAAAAAAACAAAAGCAATGTTTAGAATACCAGAGTCCTGAATTTTGACAAGCATTGAATTAACTATTAAAATTCATTTATCATATATTTATTCAAATAGCTTTACAGCCACATTAGGTAAAAGACGAATGCCTTCAAAAAGTTTTGCACTAAACATTAATTGTATCTTTTGAAACTGATTTCTGTGCAGTTGTAGATTTCCATTAGAACATTTTCACTTCTTATCATTTGGTGAGCGTTGAATGCTAGCGGAAAAATAGGTAGACAGGAATGCAATTCAATTACTCTAGCGCCTTCAACATAATGTGCTGTGTAACAAAAAAATGTTTTCACATTAGCAGAACTTCTAACAAACTTTTGCTACAAGTCTACAATACGCACACACACATATATATATATTTATTTGGCTAAGTCTCAATAATTTTTACACTAATATTAAATTAAATAAATACTAGCTTATAGCATGAACTTGAATGTTACGTATTGATTTACCATGCTAAGTCTCGAAATTTATAGATATTAATTTAAAATTACCACTGTTCATTATTGGCAGATAAGTTTATCATTTAAAAATTACAAAACATATTATTTTTTAAAATAAATATAACAGGTCTTTTTGCAAATAATTGTAATGAGTGAGATAAGTTCAAAAACATTTTTTTATTTTGAATAATTGATATCGAAAAAGTGTATTTAACTATAACAGATAGGTGAAATCCTATTATATATAAAAAAATATTTACGTATACAAAGACTTCATACCTTAAACAATAACACTTTCTTACAATTATAAGATAATAAAAACGACAAATCAATAAAATTTTACGAATTCAAAAAACATTAACTTTTCTCCCTTAAAACCCGAGGGGATATATTGTTTCCATGTAAATATCGACAAAACATGTAGGATCGTACCTCGTAGAAGTTTCACCAATCGAAATTTAATATATGTAAATGAATAAATTTGGCAACTCCTTAATGATTAAATATAATCTCATTGCATATAACAGTATACATATTTTTAATAATAGTACGATAAATATTTTCAAAATTTTATATATGAAAGAAAACTTTTATGTAAATTATAAGCTAAAAAATACATTTTGGTGCGGTTCGCTTGCTTACTTCAAACAATTGCGGTAGAAAGATTTTTATACTAAAAATTCAAATTTCACAATGTTCCTCACAAAAAATATTCCTAGTTCTGCAATGAAACGGTTTTTTATTCACAAAAAAAAAATAGGTAAACAATTATATCACAAAACTCTATAATTGTTATTATTATACAAGCTAGATTGATATGCATCATAGAACCTCAAAATAATAATTTATGTACATAGCATTGTTATGCAATTTTAATACTGTTATATATGAGATATTGGTTGGTGGTTTTGTCTGAAATTCCGGGACAGTTTTAAATTCGGCCGGGATTCCGAGGAGTAATTTTAATCACGGAATAATCCCGAACAATCTGTACATTTGGCGAACCCTAGTCAAGACCCCAGATGGCATTTTTAATTGCAAAGTGAAATACGAAACAATGGATGGCGATATTAACAAAATAACTCCTACGAGTGTTTCATTATTTATATTTCAAAAATGACAATCGAAATGGTTTTCATTGAAATAACTATTACGTTTTGAGACAACAATTTTACGGATAAAAATGGCAGTTTTTAATAAGAGTTGTCAATTAGGTGCTAACGGTATATAAATTCAACGTTTGGCTTTATTGCAAATTATCACTTTTATTCATTGTAATATAATATTAATTGAAATTTTTAAACTACATGACTTAGAGATTATTTTGCTCTACGGTTTCCAAATTCATCATTTTGAGATTCAGTGGTCGAAATCTTTGCATAAAAAATATTGATACACTGAAATTATGAATCAAAATTCAAATGTAATTGTATTTTCTTAGTGATAATGTGTCTACTACTACTTCCAACTACTTTTCTGCTAAAAATACAAAATAGAAACATAGTTTTTTTGTCGCTTTGAAGAACATCGTTAACATAAAATTACCGCAGATTATTTGACGAAAAGTTTAAAATAATTCCTATTTGGCATGGAAAGTTTAGAATTAAATTATTAGGCAATAATACAATACTATAACATTAAACTTATTTACTGTTTTAATTAACATTTACGTGGTAAATAAATTCTGTACTAAGTTAACTAACTAAGATTTTCGTAAAATAATATAATCTACCTCGAACATTTCGAAAATACACTGAAACCATAGCATTGATGCAAAATGTTGTTTTCACTTTTAACGGTACGGCACTTTTGTTCATTTTGACAACAGCATAAGCTAATTGTACGTGTGCCGCGCGTCTTGTGAAATCATTATTCTTTACTGTGTGCTATTCGCAATCCTGAATTTGATTTCACTAGCATTATGTCAACACCAGACAATGGCTCATATAATTATTATATAAAGTTATGTATATTTGATATAGACATAAGAAATGATCATTTTTGTTTTACAAAATATTTTATTATATATACAATACGTATGAAAAATGACTTGAACCTATTAAATTATTTTAAATAATAAAAATAAATATTTTAGTACTTATTTCCACAATATATATATATACACAATATATTGTGGAAATAAGTACTAAAAAATGTGTTTTTATTATTTAAAATATCATGCCTTTCCATCACGAAGTGACAGTTAACACCTTAAAAGTGCCTAATAAATTATTCTTTCCTTATAAGAAATATGCAAATATTTTATGTCAAAATAAAGTTTAAGCCTGATAAATTATAGAAATTTGAAATCCTGTATTGTTTAATGTAATGATCTTTTTTAAAACATCGAAACGCATACCTTTAAATAATAAAATCAAGACGAAATAAGCATAATTTACGTCACTTTCATAATTATGGGTTCATATGTTAGCTCAAGACATGTTTATATCAGAAGTCACTCCGTAAAGCCACCCCTGACAAGAATGAGTGAAATATATACATCGAGTAAACAAATAATTATTGAAATAATTATAGGTTATATCAGCCGAGAATACAATACCATTTTATAGACAGAAATAACATGAAATATAAATACAGTTAACACAAAGTATATCGAGCACGCTTTCAAAGGCTGTTATTACTGCCAAAGCGATATCAGGTTGCAGCGAGCAAGTTTTCAGAGTAGTGAAAGCTTTTGATTTTAGTCGCAACGAAATCACAAAAGCTCGAAGACTGGAAACGGAAGGGTCAGTTCTACAACGGCCAGACGTATGATTAAAAGTTGTGTCGTCGAGAGATGGCAGTTTGCTTCATATCGCTGTATAAAGACTACTCATAAGTACATATAACTCTGCTGACGTTAAACGTTTCAGTGTTTTTTTCATTCGTACTGAAACGAGACTATTTTGAATGCTTAGTGTACTATAATCGAAATGTTTATGGGCGTGTTTATTTTGTTAATACTAGTTAGTCAAAATATTTTTTACGAATATTATCAATACTTTTGAAATAATATTCATAATTATGTCCGATATTCTATCAAAATACGAAAAATACCCTTTCGCAAAGAAATTACGCTCCAAACAAAAATTATTTATATATATATTGAGCTTTGTAAACTTATTGTATTCAAGCATTTTGATAATATTTTCTAATTAAGAGTCATTAAACAGTTTATGTCATTTTTAAACAATACAGATGAAGAGAAATAAAAACAAAAAGCGTTTGAGATAAATTTATATTTGAAGAAAATTTAATAATTACAAATGTGATAAAAGTGATTTATATTCAAACAAAAACTTGAATTATTTGCAATATTTCACGAGGAAGAGTAATAGTTTTAGCGATTTAAATTTGATATTGAAATACATTCGATATGGTATTTTTGTGAAAAAATGTGAATTCGTTTTAATACGATCTTAATATTTGAACGATTTCTATTGAAGTCTTCAATTTAACTTTTCCACGAAAGCGTTACATCCCTAATATAACGTTAAACCGAAATAACAGCCCTCTACAGAATTAGAAAAGGGACTTAAAAAGAAAATAAACAGCAAAACCACTAGCACCTGACCACTTAGTTGGGAAAAATTTATCGAGCAACGAATCGCGAACAAAAAGGAAAGGGTTTTAATGATAATTTTCTTCAATGAGAAAGTGACATGTCGATGGGAAGGCTGTCTGATGGCAGTAGCGTACAAAGACGAACAATAGAGGACAATCAATTCATTCCATAATATTCATTAAAAGCTATATGAATACAGAATATATGAATACGTTGTATACTGTATAACATAAAATAATTGTCAAATAAAATAAAAGATTTTCATTAATTTTTCGATACAGTAGTATAGAAACTAATATTTGTGTATCAATCTAAAACTATTCAATCCTAAAGAGACAAAACAATACAGTAATCGCAAACTTAGTCAACCAAATTGCCAGTGCTGGCGGTGACTGAAAAATATTTTTATATTGAAAATATAAATTTGTAAAATTATTGCTGTGCATGGAAATTGTGAAACTTTCTAAGATTTTACGTATTTTATGACGTATTTCATAATTTATTTAACTAGGCACAGTATTTTATTTTTTGAAGTTCCAAACAAAATAACTGAATATTATTTAATTATTCTAAGCACTGGTTAGCGAAAACAGACGTCTAAAGGAGAATTATTTAGTCAATACGCTACTGTTCTAAGGTTTTATGCGATCCACCACTCTATGTTAGAGTCTGCCAACCTAGCATAATAGGCTTTATTGGGCGCCACGTCATGTAATGCGGTACTCATCTGAGCTCTGCGACACGGGTACAAACACTGTTTCACTGCACTTATCTAAGCCAGTGGATTATACACATTGATGATCATAATTACTACAATCAGAAATGTTACTGGCTCTGTTTATTATTATCAAAAGTTTGTAACCGATTTTGAAATATTTTTTAAGGACAAAAGCTTTTGTATTTATAACAACAAAAATAAAATTTTTCCAACAATCACGATCCAGAAAGTGAATTGAGGGTTGAGCGTCGAAGAACAAGTATGTTGACATTTTGACAGATGTCGGCTGTATCATATAAAGAGGATATATATATTTATAAGAAGAACGTGATTTTTCTATTGACTACCATAAATAAAGCCATCTTTCCGGTAATGACTGGCATCTTGCCGTTGGATCTGGATAAACAAGTATAACTAAACGGAGAAAGCGCGCAGATTTGTGATATCACTTTTAAGATGTCAACTGAAACTTCTTGATGGAAAAGCATGATATTTTAAAATAATAAATTAATATTTTCAGTCCTATTATTTAATATTTTACCATCAGGACTAATTTCGCTCATCGAGAGCATTCAACAGTTGATAAAGTTCGCGCATGATTAATGATCTGTGTGATAGAATATCCGAAGATACCGAATGGCGAAATCCGATTCGTTAGTGACAAAACATGTGGAATCGTACAAAGTTTCAATAATAATAAAAAATAGCAATACAATATATCGAGAGCATTCATCAATTGATAATGCTCGCTCTAAGCGAAATCGGTCCTAATTAAACTATATTGTGGAAAGAGTACTAAAATGGGTTTTAATTATTAAAACAATATTGGTAATATTATGGTGTCACCTCCCTTGGACTTGGACTTAATGATGCATCATCATCGTTTGTGATTGATGCGGGTCATCGTGTATGGTGAATGCTTCGTTCAATGGACGTCAGGTTTATAGATATTTGCCCACTGTCAAATAACCTATGAATATAAATACACTCAAACCTGTTGTGCGACTTCGAAGAAATGCGTTTTTTAATGATTTTTTAAAATTAAGTGCGTGTTGTTCGCAACTGCATTGCACTTCTTACCGAAGTAGAGAGCGATTTTGAGCCATATAGCAAATCGCAACGAAGATTGGCATACAGCGATGATAGTTTTTAATAAAAATAATTGTCATTTATCTAGTATCCACTAGTATAAGAGATTCTAGACATTCTTAAAGTTTGACCAATTATGCAATACACCCTTAAAATGCTATTTTTGAAAATAAAGTAAATAAAACTTTTAAATTATTTTTTTTATGTCATATTGTTTTCCTATTTTTTATTTATTTTTTTGTGCGGTTTTGGGTACATTGTATATGGAAGTTTCAAAGACATGGAGTTTTTTATTCCATGGAACGCTTCTTCACTTTTTGCATGAAAATCATAGATTTTTTGTGCGATTTACTGTGGAACGCATCTACCGCACAATATGAGTGTAGTACACAAGTTGTAATAACAAATTATTGTGAAACTATTTTTGGAAACGTTGATTTCGATGCCAAGCTCTTCAAGTTTGATTGGATTATGAGTGAGTCAGTATTCAAATGTTTCAAAACACATGATACCGATGAGATCCATCGAAAATTTTCTTTTATTGTCAAATGAGCAGAAATAGTTCTAAATTTGGTCTTACCAGCTGTCGGGCCCACGAGACTAATAGAACAAACTTTATATATCCCAGTACAACGAGCAAACGTACATATATTATCAACTATATTTCATTTTGAACTATGTGTGTTGAAATATTAAGCTTAAAAAAAGTCTGAGACAATTACATTAAAAAAACCGAACACATTCTTAACGTTACTACGTCATGTAAAACAAATTGTAGTTCTAGAAGTATGGGTTGTACACGCTCAAGTTGAATTTTTTTTTAATTTGTTGGCTATACAGAAAAGGGTTGGTTTTCTAAGACGGAAAATACAAAAGATATACTTAATTAAACCAAAATACACATAACCAATTCGAATTTCAAAATAGGGCATATAATTTGCTGGTATAATATGTGAATTCACGAAGTCATTTCAAATACTATAAATTTTCAACATAAAACTGTTGAAAATGCATGTGTGTGACACGAAAGCTTTCAAAGCTCAAACGGTGTCAGTTCTGAATGGTTGAAATAAAATAGTAGAATTACGTTACTGTTAATATGGTGACCAATGGAAGTAGATAAAACTTCTAACCACGATCGCACTATTGGTTAACTGTGACTGAGTGTTTTTGCCCATGAAAAAGACAGCACAATCGATTGAAGCGCTTTTGAATTGAAGGCTATCTGGAGCTTGCAAAGCAATCGCATCGCCACAAATAAAAGAGATATAAAAGCTATCAGCTTCTAAAGTAAAAAATATAATAAAAAAATGTATTTTTGTATAATTTATGGTATCGACTGAAGGTGCTTATAAGTAGGTATTTGTATGAAATAATGTAAAAAAAAAACATTTATATTTCAATGTTGATTGACATTTGTTGTGAAACCTTTTCAAGAATGACTCGTTAACAAGATCAATAATGAAAATTATCACAGGCAATTCTGTTAATTATTATTAGATTAATATTATAAAATTTGTTGTAGCTACCATTTATTGCTTTTTTCACCGTGTTATAATGAAGTTAGTAAATGCTTATTCAATCAATAAAAATATTCCAATATTATTTTAAAACGGTTTTAAATATTTTCACAAAAATCATTAAACAAAAATATTGCAATTCAAAATGTGTAAATGATTTTGTAGCCTCAATAGCTTAACACGAAACGCTTATGGTTTAAATTTTTTATGAAATGTTGGCAGCATTATTCTAATTTAAATGGTTTTAAATAGAAATTTTACACATGAATTATTCATACAAATTGAGATCATATCTACTTATTAGACGAATAACTCAATTAAGCTGATTGATTAAAATTTAACGATATATAATTTTGAAAGGCATTGAAAAAATATATTAATTTACTTAAGTAGTACAAAACAAATACATCACAACCGCGTTTTAGAGTTGCAATTATTACTTAAACCATTTCTTTTGAATACCTGGTCATTATCAAGTGAACATAAATATAAATTGACTTTTTATATTTGTAAGGCGTTATCTGTCACTTCTTTGTGTGAAGGCATTGTGTATATATAAAAAAATATTTTCCTATTAAAATGATTCTGAGACTAGTTTCGCTTATCGCAAGCATTTTTAAACACTCATTTTCACAATTAATTTTATGATCAGAACCGGTTTCGTTATTTGCGAGTATTATCAACTAATATAATTACAATATATTATCAATTAATATCGTATTGTAATCATAAAATTTAATAATGATAATATTCAGTTTCAAAAGCTTGCGATAAGCGAAACCAATTCTGATCATAAATATAAATAAGTCATGATAATGTGGTTTTATTATTTAAAATATTAAGCCATAAAAAAGTAACAGTTAACACTTCAAAAGAGATAAGTCCTTTGCACCAAGACGTGACAGATAACGCCTTATAAATTAAACAAGGATTTTTTCATATTTCTTTTGTTATTACTATATTTTGATCGAGTAGATCGATAGAATTATCGGTAAGTATAAATAGTTATTGATGATTATTTTTTGTTGGACGTATACAATTTTTTTAACATAGCTATCATAATATGCTTGTTTTCACTATTCAAACAAACCAAACCTTATCTGTGTTTATTTTGTGTACGCGTTTGATCTGTACTGACTCAATCGTTGAAATGATTGAATGTAGTATGGAAATATATTGTTGAATAATAATATAAGGTGTATTCAAAAATGTGGGCAGAAGAAAGGAGCTTTCTTGAAGATGTTTCGAATATAGTGAAAGAGAAACCACATCTGCCGTCATGAAATAAAATATGCTTCACAGATAAAATATTTTTTATGGGACCATCGGAACTCGATTTCCGGCACTCTCGATAAGAACTCATAGCGTATCTTTCAATCGACGCTGGGCTGTTACCCAACTGTTCCAAATGCAATTTCCTTTCACGCTACATATTGAAAATATGACGTATATGCTCTATTTAAAATAAGGACCGAGATCGCTCTGGCTAGGAAACTTATGTAAGATTTTTTTGTTTCTTTCAGTCAGTGTACCAAGCTAGAAATCCGGTGGAGACATAAATCAACGGATGCGTTGGGAACAAATGTCGAGTGTGCGAAAAAGCCTTTGAAAACGTGAGGTTACCGTATGTAGCGGATTAGAGGAAGGCTTCTTTTTTGTGCATTCTGTAAGAGTCACGATTTCTCTGATTCTACGGAGAAATTATTGTGTATTTATTCATGAGCTTTTCTAGTTTTTCTTTTAAGTTTATAGTAAGATAGTGTAGGAAACGTTTTGATATTCCAAAAAGAAAATATTCCACAGTGAAAAAATAAGCCATGTATTTTATTTCTACAAAATTTGTAAAATATATAGTTACTTAAAACATAACTAATAATAAATAATAATTGGGTTCTATTAAGTAAATCTAAATATTTACTATCACTTTTATGGCGTTAACTGTCATTTCTAGATGGAAAGGCATGATATTTCAAATAATAAAAAACATTTTTTAGTACATATTTCCACAATTTATTTTTTGATCAGGACCGCCGTTGCTCATGGTTTTGTACACCTGCTACCTTTAAATCAAATATTTTGTACAAATAGACTTGTTTGTAAATTGTATTTTACCAGTTGACAATGCTCGCGATGAGCGAAACCGGTCCTGATCAAAAAAAATATTGTGGAAATAAATTGAAAATTGTGTTAAATCAGGTTGTGGAATCAATAAAAAAAACGCGACTCTAAAAATGTTTGATTTTGTTATATTTTTTCCTACCTTTCCTATTTATGCATATTGAATAAAATAACCAACCTTTTAATTCGTCAAATTGTTCATTGAGATATTTTTACAAATCATATCTAATCGGAAATAGTAAAAGTCGTTCGTTTTTCACGAGAACACCACAGCTCTATTTACTACCATTAAGCTTTTTGTCACATTTTGTTTTACTGATTTAGTGTACGAAATAATATGGCTGTCAGTAATAGATATAGATTATAAGCGATGTATTTTATTATGGAAATATGAATACAGTGACCACTTTCGATTATCCGGGCTAATGCTGGGGAGGATGGTCACGGATAATTGAAAAACACGGAAAATCCGAATCATCAATTTTTTATTTTATTTTAGAATATAATACCATACACACAATAGAATTTTTTAGCACATTGTTTATATATTCATTATTTATCAGGAAAACCAAAAAAATACGTAAAAATATAATATTTTATCATAATAACAAACGTAGCTCGAGAGCTGACAAATATAGGCAATAAATATCGAAATTAACAAATTTACTGCGGGCACTCGCGCCGGTTTATGCACTTCACTGGAAATGTAAATAGAAACGCATGTGGAGCACAAAGGATTTCAATTCTTGACTCATTCTAGTCCCATAAATTGTGATTTTTATTGCGGTATATGCGAACATTCATACATTCAAGACACACAAATGGTTAAAAAAAAATCACTGATTAGTTACGTAAACACAAACACATGGCTAAATTCATCCTTTTTTTCAAACAACGCGCATATTCAAGATCGCAATTCATTAATGCGTCTCATAATCGTTTTAGAAAAAAAATCAATCAGATTATATTTCAATTAAAAAAATATTTATTTTCAGGGACGAATAATCCGCAAACCGGATAATCCATACATGGATAATCGAGAGTACACTGTACTTATAATATATGATTTCATTGTATGAAATATTATATATCGTTGAATAAAACATAACAAAATGCTTTAGATTCTACTAAATGTTTTTTGGTGTCAAACGAAACAAAAAAAAAACAATTACACTAAAGAAAAATATACAAAGGCACTCGTGTGTTCTTTGTACGGTGTTGGTAAATCAAACCTTGCCAAATTATTATTCTCCTCATGTGGAAGAATACTGTATGAAACACACCGTGCCATTGAGTGGAACCGGGTCTGAGGTTTTCAGTTAGGATTTGTTTTCCTTTATTTATTACTTTGGGTTTATGGGTAAATGTGTAAACCGTCCAATGAACCGGCACAAGGTGTCTTTAAAATTGAGGTTTCTTTTTGAAACCAGAAAATGACTTGAGATAAATTAGAAGCCATTTACAAAATAGATAGAAAGTATTGTTTTCGAAAACAAGTATATAAAAATACATATATTATAAAATAAAATCTTAACACGGTGAAAAAAATAGCAATTTATTTTAGTTCTACAAAATTGTTTTTTAAAATATAGTTAATTATCGATTGAATTGGCATTCACTTGGTAGAACTCCATTATAACACGCCGTTGTACAAAGGGGTGGTCTGATTTACTTCCAGAAGGATCACTTCCATTCCACATATCTTATTGTCATAGACACCTATTGTTTCATTTAGAATTTTAAAAATTTAGTGTCATTGTGTTAAAGTAACAAGCTAGGCCGTTGGAACACGAGAGAGGATGTGTTGTGTGCCTTTTCTGCACAGCTATATATAGATAAGCAAATGTTAGTTTAAGAATAGTTCTGACGATGGCGTGAGCCGAAATAGCTATCAACTATATTTGTTAAAAATAATTTTGTAGAACTAAAATACATTGCTATTTTTTCACCGTGTTAGTTAATTATCGTTAAAACAGGAAAGAAGATGTATTGTATACATTTTCTACACAGCTATATGTAGATAAGCAAATGTTAGTTTAAGCATAGTTCTGATGATGGCGTGAGCCGAAATAGCTATCATCTATATTTAAAAAATAATAATTTTGTAGCAATAAAATATATTGCTATTTCTTCCACCGTGTTATAATGGAGTTCTACCAAGTGAATGCCAATTCAATCAATAATATAAAATCTTGTTTCGATTTTGATGTTGATATTGACGTTATTTATGATATCGACTGAAGGTGTTTGATGGAATATTAACAAGGATGTGAAATCGCGGTGTTATGATCGGTTACGGAATTGGAGTGCAAATAAAAACATTTTTTTTATATGTAGTGTAAATTTGCAGGGCTATAGAGTCGGGTCGGAGTTGTAAAAAATGAGCGACTCCGATTCCTTTTTCGATTAGACGATTTTGAAAATCTCAATGAACATTTTTCCGGATTAGTTGGTTGATCTTTAATTAAATGCAAATTTATAAGAAAGGTACGAAAAGACCTGATAAGATTAACGTTTTTTTAGTCGGAGTTTTGTTTTTTTTAACGAAAGCCCTGAATTATAATATAAAACTTGAATTGCTGAAACAATTGACCGTCACGGAAGCCAGTTCGAAATCCACTTCGTAATTGACAATAGATGTGGAATAGTACAAAGTTTTAAGAATCAAAATTTAACTAGGTATTAATTCAAATAAAACGTTATTAAGAACATTGATTTCACATTATTTAATATTGTTAATAAACAAGTCCCACTCAGTGACGCATCACGATTTTACTACGAAATCTCTAAAAAATATTTCACTATCGATCTTGATAAAATAAATAAACAGTAAAAGCGCAAAAAGTTGTGCTTATATTAACAAAAGCTTTTTTCCATGAATATAAGCTTATATTATAATAGCCGAAAGCTGCAATATTCCCCTCATCCATTTACAATGAGATGTTCGCGTAACAATTTTGTTTAATTTGTAAACGTAAAGAAAACGTTAATTTCTTAATTGGATTGCATTATTTGGTAGCTTTTAAAAGCAAGCGGGATTAATTTGATTATGCATCTGTACTTAATGCATTATATTAATAAATTCATGCTGATGTTTTCCATTTATAGCTTGTGAAAAAACAAATCTCTAATAAGACGTAAGAACTCTTGAAAAAAAGATTGTTTTATTAAACAAACAATAGAATTAGTTGGATTATTTTTATACAGGCTTAAGAGATAGTCCGTGAGTCGATTGTTGGATTTGCTTGACTGCAAGAAAAATGGCTTTCATCTCGTAGCTCTAGAGGGTAAAATATTTTTAAATCTTTCATGTTCCTATGCAACTGTCTCAATGCATTTCATGAAAAAATCTTAATATTTTTCAATAAATAATCATGCTTTTACTCGTCTGTAAAAGATCTCATCTCAAATTCTTATATTATACTTCAAATCGTGGCTAAAGAAATCGAGTCTACCAATCATCACGAGCGCTATCATATATACGTGAGGTATTTTAATATTTATGTCGTTTAATGTTGCCAGATATCATATAAAATGTAATTTGTGGTATTGTGTTTTTATTTAGATAACAGTTTTATTTGTCACATTACTGGGTAACTAAATGTTTTTCTTTCATCAATAAATGTGATTTTTTTTCATTTCATATTACCGTGTGAATAAATATTCAAAATACAGCGCCAATGATGATGTTTCTATAGTTGGGTATGGGAAAGCAATACCTTGTTAAAAAGTACAAATAATTATTTTTTATAATATAATATGTTAGTCTAGTTTTTTTCCCTGACGATCACTTTCCATCGCACAGATGAAATAAAATTTGTCAAATACCGTGATAAAATGCCTGAAGATGACGAATGGTGAAACTTATTTCAACAATTCATATTTGATATTGAAATCCACCCAGCACACACTTCACGTTTACTTTTCATGTCCTAACTGTCACTTTTCCGTGAAAAGATAATATATTTAAAAAAGAATGCTAAATTTTTTATGAATATTAAACAATTCAGTTGGTCTAAAGATGAGCGAAATCATTCCTGATTTGAAGATTATAAAATTGTGTTGTATCTTATAAATATATATTTCACGAAATTATAAATATTAAGGTGTATTTAAGTAAGTCATGTTCCGAGCAAGTTGCGATAATTGTGATGACTTAGGATTTGTTTTTATTGATAGTAAACTAATTTTTCGTTTTAAAAGATATCTTTGAAATGTCAGGTAAAAATTGCTTCAGAGAGATTAAAGCGCTGCATAAAGTTATTTGAAAAACAAACTTGTTTAGTTCCGGTCAAATCGAGATGCGAAAATGTTTATTTAATACCAAAGAATTATTTTGTAGATTCAATAGTTGCAAGTAGAATCTGGTTTATTTGTTTTGGCATTTATACATCAAAGAGAAAATAGCAAACTTTGTTGAAGATTCTTGTAGTACAGCTGGTAGTTAATAAAGTTTGCTCGTCAAATTATTTCAAACGAATATAAATCGCAAAGGATGTTTGACGAATGCATTTTGGTTTGCGAAGTTCATAGGTTTCGCCTTTTGGCATCTTCAGATATTCTATCACACGTATGCAATGGAACGTTAGTTCGTTAGTAGTTAGTTAATGTAGTAGTGACAGAACATGTGAAATCATACAAAATTTAAATAACTCAAATATATTGAAATTCCATCACGCACCCTAAGTCGATATCATAAATCATAAATTACAGGACTAACTTAAAATACAATATAATATTTCAAGATTAGCATTAATAAATTAAAAAAATAAATGAATTATATTATTTAATCAATTAATAAAATAGATTTCAAAATGTTATATAATAAATAAAGTCAGAGTCGCTCGTTTTTCATGACTCCGATTTCAAATCTATAGTCCTGAAAATTTACAATATTTGTAAAGAGTTGTGATTTTATATGTTTATTAAAACAATAATTTTTTTAAATTGTAGCGTATCTTTTTCCTTTTACAAGATTTTGCAAAATGCAGGGAGGGTATTTCTTCAGGTTGATGTATGAAACGGCTTTTCTATAGTTGGATACGATATATTGAAGCGTCAGATGTTCACCGAAACTAGACGTTTTCAGTAATACCGTCTGGCACGGCAATGCATTGCTCCTCTTACCTTAACACGTTCACCACGATTAAAATGGACTTTATTTGAATACTCCTTAATCAAGAAATGGTCAATTATAGTTCAATCACGATAACAATTACTTTTATTTGTGAATGAATCTTTAAATACAATAATTAATAAACACAAATCGTTTTATATGAAAAGTTATCAAAGATTTTTTAACTAACGAAACACAATCTTTGGTATTATATTCGTTATTTAATGTTATCAAGACCAGTACAGATTTTGCTATTCGCAAGCATAATCAACTGAACTGTGTATAAATATTGAACTTTCAGCTGATAGGGCTTGTGATGAGCGAACCAGGACTGATATTGGTAATATAAAACTGGTGAAATATTATTTAAAGTTCTGTTTTATTAGAATGTAAAAAAGTACTGATTAAAATAATAATGGTGTAATGAGCTTTCAAAACGAAAAGTTCGTTCATTTAATATTGTATTATAATTTATTACTTCTTTTGTAATGAGTAGAAAATAGCCATAATAAATCAGTTAGAAATGATCGTCTACTCACTAAAAGAGATTATGACAGAAATGACCATCAATAATGACTCTTACATACCAAAATGATAATTGAACTTTGTATTCATAGAAGGAAATCAAGCATATGTTAAGAGTTATAATGATATATAGTGTTTTTAAATCGAACAAATTGGGTGTTACCAATAGTTTTCCAATTCCAAGATACATGCGCTTATTAAAATAGAGTAAAGTGCCATCTGGCATGCATAAAAAGTAGTTAAAAACTGAATAATAATATGAGTAATACATAATTTGTAATAAGAGTAAGATAACGAAGAAAACTGTACGTTACAAACTCTATTAAAACATGTTTCTACCCATTAATTTTAAGACTTATTTTGGTAACTATGATTTCATCAGATTTTAGTTAGAGATGAGATTTTTATAGCATCGTCTGCAAAGAGTTAATGGCTAGGTGAAATATGGCGTTGGTTTATGTGGACAGTTTATCGAGCTGGCGTATAAAGATACTTCAAGGATTGCATTAAATTCGACGGGACAGGATATTACTTATTATCCTTACTTACTAGCATATATATTGGCGATCAATGTAATACAACTGTCATGAATTTTCGAACTGTCAGGTAGGTATGGATTTATTTAAGTATTTGTATTGAAAAAGAGTGCTCTGTTAGAAATGTTGTAACTTGTTTCAAAAAAAAAAAAGTTTTTAATATTATATTATCACCCGTAAAACAACGCAGCCTATCAATGTTATATGCAAAGTGTTTGCCGGGAAGATTTACTTCTTTGTTTTTTTCGAACATTACTTAATATTAAGAAAAATGGTTTTTTGATGAAAAATGTTTTATTGAATGTTGGAAATTACGTAGCCTCACAAATGCGGGCTATTTTAATGTTTTTCATCAGGTTGTCATGCAATTAAACTATTGTCTAATTTCTTACGTATGGTATCTAATTCTGGTTTATGAATTGCTTTGAACACTTTGTTAGACAGCAGTAATTTTTTGAGCTGACCATCTCATTTGTTGTGGCCCAGGCGTACATTTTTCTGCGACAGTGTTTCTTTCTTCAAACCTTTAAAAAATCGATAAATACTGTGTTTTTATGGCACATGATTTAATTTCATGTAATTTTCACTCTCTCGCGTCTATACTTCACAGCTCTTAAATAACTGTCGAAATTCATGTTTTCCAAAATGGCGATCATACAAATAGTCAACTTTCCCAACGAACATTCTATATATGTAAATACATTATTGAATCTCTATTGAAGTCTTCGTGAAAATCCCTACATATCGTTAAAATATTGTAAATTATGTTAGAACAATAATAAATTCAGATCGATATCAACATTTCTTAACATCAGTGGCAATGGTTTTATTTTATGTTTTATGAAAACTTTGTAGCATGACGTATTATGTCAACATTATCAATACGCTTGAACGCATGAAGATTATGAAAATCAACATTCGTATCGTTAGAGACGTAGCTCATTAACTTGTGTCAAATTCGGATAACCCGAATGGTATATGGAAATTCCACCAATGAAACTAAGTATAAAGTTTAAATTAATATTATCTTGTATAAAGATTGATTTTTATTACTACTCAGTTATTCAAATCTGGCTTAAAAATTCTGCTTAGAATTTGCTTACATTTGTTTGATAACGTCCGTCAAAGGTAATACAGATTTCGTAAAGATAACATCGTAAGACAAAAAATGCGTAATACTATTGGGGAGATACTTTCTAGTCCAGTTCTTTTGATTAGCTATGCAAATTTTGTATCATTTCTCAAAATATGAGAAGAGAATTGAAAATGAGCGTATTTAATTTGAAGGGGTTTCTTTAATTAAATTGGATCGCATAGAAACATTCAAAAGCTGTCTGAAATTAAATTCCTACTTTTGTTTCTCCCTGAAAAAGGGTGCAAACCGCAAAAATAATACTATCGACTATTCTTATAAGTAATGCCAACCTTTCTTTTCATTCTCCAATTTTACGCTTCTGTAGGGATGTTCTTTACTTAGAGATACCGTTTGGTTCAATAGGGTTTCGAAAATTTATACAAAATTTGTAACATCAAATGAACTATTTTTTGAATCTAAACAAAGCAAGCTTTTTGGAATATTTTATATAAAATTAAGAAGTCAAACATTCAAAAATTCAATGATACTTTCGCTATATATTATTGGTTGAATTGGTATTTACTTGAGAAGATTTACGTTAGGACTCCATTATAATATGCACGCAATAAAAACAGCCCAAATTAACTTAACCGCCGAGAAATACATAAAATCAATTTGCTACATGAATAGAAAAAAAGATATACTGTACACCTTTTCAACAACTGTAAAGATATAAAATAGATAAGTCAATGTATATTTAACTATAGTTCTGATAAAGACGTAAGCGAAAATAGCTATCAACTACTTTATAAAGTTTCTTGAAATAAAATACATTGCTATTTTTTCACCGTATTATACATTTTCAAGTATATGTATAATAAAATTTTGAATATGAAAAGGTATACAATGTTACCATATTATTTATATGATTAAAATTATCACCATTCAAAAGCTTTTCTATATTTTTATATAGGCTGTATGACTTTGATTACGTGGTTATCATTTGTGTTGTTAATCAAAAAACGTATTTACCGCGCAAATCAGAAGATAGTTACAATGCAACTTCTGTTCTTGAGAATGCTGGTTATAGAATAAGTTTAACGTTGGCAAATGAAGGCCATACCTGATAAAAAGTAATGATTTATTGGAAGTAAAATAAAAGTAAAAAAAAAAAATGTCCACCACTATTTGCGAGAGTTAGCAGAAAATCTACAAATAGGGAATAATTGAACGCGTTGCGACGTACTCTTTTGCGGCCGTTCCGTATGAAGCACTCTAAGTTTTTCCGCCAATGTAAGCTGCGCTTTTTCCGTTAGAGCCATTCAAATTCAAAATACGCAAAAACTTTCGAAATATGAAAGTTCAAAACAAATAATAAAAGTTGAAATTCGCTCGCTCGCAGGCTTTTGTTTTTATGCGAAAACAAAGTATGTGAACAGACGAGTCTTGTATTGTTTATACATAGATATTTGTCTAATATTTGGAGGAACGCAAAAGTTTGAAGATATGTATTTTTAGACTGCAAAGTTTGCATTTTTCTTGAAGATTTTCTTCATTCTTTATAGATCAACATATTTAAAATATTTTGAATGTAACAGTTTGTTTCTGGTAAAACAACAATTCTAAGGTCAGTTTATAACGTGAGATTATTTTGAAATAAAGATCTTGAGCGGCATTTTTTGGTCTTTACAGTTTTTAATTCAACTTAAGTGAAAATATAGTTCTGAGCTTAAAATCCATGTAAAGACAGAAAAGATATTTGCATGCTAAATTTATGATCTTAGACGTAGGCGTTGTATCTATTTCTCGAGTTAGTTTAGAACGATTTTTATCGTATTATTTTCCACTCAAAATGGTTGCAATGATAAATAAACAATAATCTTTTGAAGCGAAATGTAAATTTCTAAAAGAAAATATCGGAATTGAAAAATTCTCGTTTAATCAATCGATTAATTATTAATATAAAGGTTGGATCACGTACGTCATAAACGCTAGAAAAACCGTCTGTATTGTTCTCAATTAAGATTTCGTCAGCGTTTGAATGTTATTGATATGAATAGTTAAACATAATAATTTAGACCTAATTCATGAGAAGTAAATAAGTTACATTGAGTATTTAATGTGTTTAAATGTAACAGGAATGATAAATTCAATTCAACTATCATTAAAGCGAGCGTCTATACACTTTGAGCTGACGTTTTGCTGTAATATGTTAAAAAAATCGTCTCCGCTTTTTGCCATATATGCATATTTGTTTTATATTTCATAAAAACATATCTAATTCTTTAAAAATGCCATATATTATAGTACGGTAAAATAGGAATATATTTTATAATATGATCGGTTTTGATGTCCATAATATCGAAATAAGATAATCGTGGACTTTTCCGCTGCATTCTGGTTGGACAGGATCAGGATCCAATATTAATGCCATGCTGCAACATACTTTGATTAAAGAAAAATAATTAAGCGGTTTTCATAATTTAGAAAAAAATTATAAATGATAACATTAAAATTTCACAAGGAAGACAAACGATAGCACTCCGGCATAATATACTTAATTGTACAGAAGGTGTTCGGTTAACGAAAATATTCTGTTGCAAGACTATGTTGTTTATCCGAATTGTACGTTAACTGTTCGTTCGTTGCTAAAATAAGTGTATGAAAAATATCGTTTATGCTCGTTATCCGAATATGTGTTCGTTGTTGAAAAACTAAAATAAATCTTTTGTGATCTTGTTCGTTATCCGATTTGTTCGCAGTCTAAACTTTTTGTTAACTTATCGCCCACCATAAATTGAAAATAACTATTCGACTGAAACCATTATCGTCCTCGTGGAATATGTTTTTTGAATGTGAAACTAGCTCGATATTATTTTCATTGATAGCTTAGCTTTGAATAACGTGGTTAAAAAAAACACCACGCAAATCTATTGTAAATCTAACATTTCAAATTTGAAATGCAACAAATCGAAATTCTTAATCGAACATTCAAGGGTTGAAAACAAAACTATTTGATCGCAAGTGAACCGTTGCCACATGCCTAAATACCTAGATATAGGTGTTCATAAAGAAAACATTGATCAATTTACTACTTGTCATCCACTTAACACAATTATGTCTATGGATATCGGTAATTAGTAGGTAGGTGAGTCTAATCATAATTGATCGATCGGTTTCAGCAATTTACAAAACATTAGAGGCACATCCTTGATATAAAATTGATTGCTATAGATGGGAATATTATGTTACTATATCATCTAAAGCAGCGTTAATCAACCTTTTTATATCTCAGGACAGGCAGATATACCATAAATATTTTACTGATCGGTTATAAAGTAAAAGTCAAAAAAATATGTTATTTTACGTATCAGGTATTTAATCACACATCACAAACTTAAAATTATTGCTATATATAAAATATATAAGAAACTGAGCAGAAAAAATGCTAATTATACAATTAATCGGTTAAAACTTTAGATGAAGACGTTAAAATATTTTTGAAGAACGACGAGAAATTTCTGCAAACTAGCATTGGTCCGAAGTTTACGGGTAAAAGACGGTTGGTGTGAACAATTTTTAATTTAAATAATACAAGACTATCTACAATAGATATTTTTGTTTAGTTTTTAATGTTTGTCCTTACTAGATGATTTCTGCGGATATATTCTCATATTTACTACTGGCTAAACGTTAGCAGTGAATTGCGTTAGCAGTTAAAACTTTTTACGATTCCACATGTTTTGTCACTAACGACCCGGGAATCGCATTTCGGCTTCTTTAGGTAAAAAGTTAGGTCAGTTATGTTGATTTTCGTGTGATAGAATGCCTAAAGTCATCGAAAAGCGATACCGGAGTCGTTAGTGACAAAACATCTTGAGTTAAACATAATTTAAACAATTAAATTTTGATATTGAAATTCCATCATGCACCTTTAATCGATATTATAATTTTTTAGCAGCATTGCTTATCCTTAATTCTTTAAAATGTTGATACTTAATATAACCAACATGGCAATACAAGAACAATCACTTTAATACGTTTAGGGAGTGGACAAAGTTAAATAGCATAAAAAAAACTTAACAAGTAAAAAAAAACACCAAGACAATTTTAACACAAAGTAGAACCTTCAAAAGCTGAAAGATTAAAAAAAATACAATAATGAATACGTAGACACGAAAGATAAAAATCATAACACTTGACGTAAGGGTGTCGAGTATTACTGCCTACGCTTTTATCCTAATTAGTGTATAGCCACTAATTGACACGAGAATAGGACCACTGGCTTATCAAGATGCTCAATGTGTTGTTTAAAAGAAGATGTAGATATAAAATAGAGGCTAAGTCTTGAAATATTTTCTGTTTTGATTAAATTAGCGTACAAGCAATTAGTGTAAAAGCTCTTTACATTTAATTTAATTACTGATAGGTTGAAAAATCGTTCGTAAAATATATATATTAGGTTTAGTAAAAAGTCCTGACGTTTTTTTCAAAAGCGTGTCTTAAAATAGGTCGGCTTCGGGCCTTTGGTCAAATAAGATGTCATAATATTTTTTTTAGTGTTGTGTGACATCTCAAGTTACGTTCCGTATAGAAAAAAAATGTTCATTCGCCCAAAATAGAATGACCGACCTTTGCCCTTCATAAGAATATCTGCGCGGTCGCATGCTTTTTCAATATTACGCCCAGAACAGTGCATTAGTCGCCACTAAAGACATTTGCGACGTTTAAAGAGACGTGTTAAAGGCTCAAAAATGCCAGAGATGGTTTACAAAATTTAAATTAGGCAATTTAAGCATTGAAAATTACCCTCGAAGAGGACGACCTCATACAGTGGATGAAGTCGCCCTGAAAGCTGAAATCGAAAAAAATCCCATGCTAACAAAAAAGGAGTTGTCCAATATAGTCGGTACTAAATGGTCCATAAAACAAAAGTACCTGAAAAGGATGGGAAAAATTCGAAAAGTAGGAATTAGGGCACCACACGCGTTGAGCGATCGGAACAAGACGCAGCGACTAAGCGCGTGCCAATTGCTGCAAAAAAAAAAACACTTTACGACCATTTTTTCTAAGCCTGATTATTGGAGATTAAAAGTGAGTGTTATATACAAATATATAGAAGAAAAAACAATATCTAAATCATCGACAACAACCAATTCCGACCCCTCGAACTGGTTTACACCCAAAAAAACTCTTACTTTGTGTTTGGAGGGATTTCAAAGGAAAAATTCATTATGAAGTGTTAAAATATGGTGAAACTATGACGGCACAAATATACTGTGACCAATTAAACAAATAAAGTGCAGCTTTGACAAGAAAGAGGCCGGGCAGGATGAATGGACGCAACGATAAACTGCAAAACGAAAACGCGCGACCGCATGTGGTGAATATGACCTGGGAAAAAATCCAGGAGTTGGGTGAGAAAACTTAATTGCATCCACCTTATTAACCAGATCGGATTACCATTTATTCCGTTTAATATAAAAAACTTTTAGGGATAAAAAATTTCAAACAAAAAATGACGTGAAAAACGCTATTTCCGACTATTTTAATTCCAAATCAGTAAAGTTTTTTACTAAATGGATTTTAGACTTGTAGAATAGGTAGCAGAAGGTTATAGATAGACAGGGAGATTACTTTTTATAAATAAAAATTAAAAAAAATTCTAAAAAAACACTGAGTTTCATTTAAAAAAAACGTTAGGACTATTTACTACACCTAATAATATAAAAAGAGAATTTTACATTAATTTTCGAATTGATTTCGACTGGTAAATCGATATTTTTTATATCTTTCTTTCAACTACTCAAGGTGGCGCTAGTGTACGCAGGTCTCATGATAACGTGTAGTAATTTTGGTATAAAAAAACCACGAAGCCACCATTTTGTATGTATGATTAGTTAAAAACTTTCCCACTAGTCTCTATATTTCGATTTATATAATACATTAAAGTCCGCCATTAACCCAGTTATAAAATTATGACAAAAGGTAAATACGAAATAAAAAAAAATAATATTTTGTTTGTGGCGTCTTGATAAATCTTAAACACCGACACGTCGTATTACGACGAAAACTTGAACAAAGCAGGGCTCTAAGTAATATTTGGCGCAGTTAATATTTGAATGGCGGGAAGAAACGACATTTTGTGGAATATAAAAACGATTGTCTCTTGAAGTCCCTTCGGAGAGTAGACAAACCCTTTTCGGCAGTCGCACAATATTGTTACAGCGGCATCAATTGTAACGAAATAACTTAATAAATCGCCGACAGCTATGGGGTAAAACGTTTCAATGGGTTTCCTTTATCTGGCTACCCTTCTTGAAATTTTGTTTCCTGTATTTTAACAATTATCATTGGCGTCGAAGGGTTGCAGGGAATCAATTAAGTATTGATAACAAATCAATATTCGTATTCGAATAGTTTTTATACTTTATATTTAACAATGTTATACTTCCATATATCAAGTATTTATTTTTTGTCTAAGACAAAAAAAAACGCTGTTTTGAATGAAATATATGATGTATTCATTACAAAAAATAGTCGACATTAATAGGTCGATTACTCTATAGGGTGATTTGATCTTAGAGATGATTAAAAAAGTCTGTTACACGTGTGTTTAAGCAATTAGAATGGAGCGTTATCATTGGAATGGATAAATAATTTAAGGACCGTATATTTTTACTTTACGCACATAGTATTGCCATGTTTTATGGTTTTCCCGGATATTTTAGATTAAACAATATAATGGCTTTAAAAGCAGAGAGATTGTTTTCAATCTATTTTTAATTTACTGTAAAGAAATAAAAAAAACGCTTAATTTTAATAATTGAGTCCAAAGTTATCACTCCGGACTCGGGTTTTAAAAAAGTTTCGAATATGATGTTTAAATTACACCAAGCACCCTCAGTTGATATTGTAAATTAAAAATGACTGGATACTTTTATAAGACAAACAATAATAAAAGTTGGATTTTTAAATGATGAATAAATATTTTAGTACATTATTGTCCATCGCTCTGAATTTATAATTATATTATTAATTAATTAATTATAATGAAATATAAAATTTCCTTTTATGAAAATGCTTTAACAATTGTATATTTTCTTTTCATTTGTTTTTTTTAACTATTTAAATGTTAATTATTAATTTTTGGCGAAAAAGTATTATATAATATTTCATTAATAACAGCACCATTTTTTAAACTTTTGACTAAATTCAATATTTTTTTAAATCAGGACTAGTTTCTTTCATCAAAAGTATTGTCAACTGATTTTCATTACACTACGTTGATAGTGCTAGCAATATTTGTTTTGTATTGACTTTAGGTTCGTACTAAGCTTGTAGATTAACGGAATTAGCGTTATTTGAATATTCATTATATCATTCTTTATTTCTTGTAAATTAGGATGAAATATTTTGAAATGTAGAAAAAACACTAATCGATTTCAATATATATTTTAAATAATAAAAACACAATTTTTTAGTACTAATTTCCACAATATATTTTTTGATCGCTGATCGCGAGCTGAGTCAGTGTATAGTGCTTATATTGTATATAATAAAAAAGTCACACTGCTTAAAATATTTCTATCATTATTAAAATAAGTCATTTTAATGTAGATTTATTCGTAACAGCAAACTGGTTATATCATTTTTAATTTTAAGGACAATTTTCAATAGTGTTTCCGCAATTTTATTCTCTACAGATCGAAACCGGTTTTGTCCAACAAAACCATTTGATACAATATAAATTAAGACAATCAGATGATAATGCTCGCGATAAGCGAAACCGGTCCTGAACAAAAAATATATCGTGGAAATAAGTAATAAAAATATGTTTTTATTATTTAAAATATCATGCCTTTCCATCAAGAAGTGACAGTTAAAACCTTAAAAATGTTCAATATATATATATGTATGTCTTTCGTATTTTTTTTTACTTTGTTGAAAAAGCTTCCAAGGTACTGTCACTGTGCCACATGAAGCCAGGCCCCGCGGCAGTTTTTCCTTCACCATTGCCCACCACTCCAGTCCCCAGTTTGCGCGAATCGCTTCAGCCGCATGATGTCTCCCAACTTACGAAAGCTCCTACCCTTCTTTGTCTGAAAGTTTCGCCCGTCAACGAAAAGCGCACAAGCAATCGCGGAAATAATAATTTCGTGACTTATAATATTACTCCCGTTCTCGCAGCCTCGCTCACCGGTACTCACTTATCCGATTATAAATTGGTCGCCTTTACACGCACCTGGTCGCCGATTGAAGATTCTCCGTTATTTTATGTTTATGTCTTCCAAATATATTTTAATTATTCTTTGAAGTGGTTTGCGTGGAAACTGGATTTAGGTTTAATATCTTAAGATAAGATTAGTTTTATCTTCGTTTTCGGGAAAAGATTACATTTTTATTGTAGTGATTCTTAATCATATATATTAAATCATTTTAAATTTTTACAGCGCTTAAATCGGTTTTATAAATTAGAATAATAAAAGTATTACTTATTATATAAATCAAAATCGATGTGACTTGTTTTTAATATTTTTGAGAAGAATCTCCAGTCTAACTGCATTGTAAGGTTATCTATGGTATAAGTAAATCATTTTGTTTTTCAATTTTAAAGAGTCAACTGTCACTTCTTGATGGAAAGGCATTATATTATTTTTTAAATAATAAAAACACATTTTCAGTGATTGAATTGGCATTTATTTTGTAGAACTCCATTATAACACGGTGAAAAAATAGTAATGTAGTTTAGTTCTACATTTTTTTTTATAAGATATAATATAGTCGATAACTATAGCTCTGACGATGGCATGAGCCGAAATAGCTATCAAATATTTCTTATAAAATAAATTGTATAACTAAAATACATTGCCATTTTTCAACATTTTTTAGTACTTATTTCCACAATATATTATATTTTTTGTTCAGAACTGGTTTCGCTCATCACGAGCATTATCAAATGAATTTTCAATTAAATTGAACTAAACTGTACTGAATTCAGTTGATAATGCTCGTGATGAGTGGAACCGGTCGCGATCAAAAAATATATTGTGGAAACAAGTACTAAAATGTGTTTTTGTTATTTAAAAAAATAATTTTGGCCATGGGAACGGGCTTAGAATGAAACAATAGTAGCACTTATTATCATAACAATATAAATCATATATATAATAGATAAATAATGTAAAAGATTAAACTCAAAATGGAAATAAGTTATTATTAATTGGTTCACACTTGTTTTATTTCTGTAAATTATTTACTTATAATTGACTGGAACGTCATTATTTTTTGTAAAAATCAATAAGCATTGCTTAGAAGTCAAATTCTCACATATTACATGTGGAATCGTACAAAGTTTCAACAATTCTCAAAATTGTGTGTTAATAAATTTTCCGGGACTTGGTATAATATTAACTAGTTAAGACGTATACTAGGCATATTGAATGCCCAATAAATAAGGAAACACAACGTATAAAAGTAATATGGAGTATCAATAAAACACTCAAAATACTGATTCAGATCGCACACAAAATATATTTTAAATCACTTATAAATCGCCACGTCATGCAATACACATCATTTATTTACGATATTGATAAAATCATCAAAAATTCGTCTGTCATTTGCGACGTACAATATCGAGATATTAATCGCGCATTTTAAAAATAATTTGAACGCTACCGATACAAAACACACAACGAGGTGTAAAGTAAAAAAATATTCATTAAAAAGCAATTTCCTATAGGCATCTTTCCATTGCGACGTTTTACGAATGTTTGTAGGTAATAAATGTTTGTTTAAGAGGAAACAGCTGTGTGCACGAGCCATGAATTATATTCTTATCACACATTTTTTCTGCTTAGTAAACTTTAGCGCGAGTTGAAAGTTTTCCAATACCCCGGGTATCCGTTTTTTCTTGCAGCGTTTCTACTTGGATCCACTCCAAAAATACGGCAACGCAATCTTTGATGCGAAATTGAAAGTTTGTATATATTCATGAAAATGGGCGTGATTTTTTTATCCTTGCTTAAAATTCTTTACAAAATATTTTTCAGCGTACTGATCTCAAATGGGCAAGTCAGAAATGTTTTCATACAAGTACACAAGAGACTTTTTAACTCTTTTCTTCTTTTGTGAAATTATAACTTATTCAGTTTAAAAGTTTTAACTGTTATTTCTTTGTCAAAAAAAGCGTTATATTTAAACGAATAAAATACATTTCTTTTACGCACTCGATTGATTAATGTATGTATTATATTTTTTATAAATAATACATCAATTTATATGCATTTCAGAATTTATTTGCACATTTTTGACAGAAAATGTTTTCTTTTAATATGACCTTCAAACTCACATTTAAGATACTAAATGTAACTCTTGATGGAAAGGCATGATATTTAAATAAAAAAAACATTCTATTAAAATAGTAAATTTTATAATCAGGGCCAGTTTGGTCATTGCGAACTATATCATTCTATTATTGTCGTAATTTGAATAGTATCAGTTTACAATGGTTTTGATGAACGAAACCGGTTTCGATCTGCAGGAAATAAAATTGCGGAAACACTATTGAAAGTTGTGATAAAAAATTAAAAATGATATAATCATTTTGCTGTTATGAGTAAATCTACATAAAAATGATTTATTTTTATTGGTGATAGAAATGTTATAAACAGTGTGACCTTTTTAATACATTAAGCTGAGGTCATATTCATTGAAATATTTAGTCAATAAAATAGATTATTGAAATCATTTCTGATTACTTTTGCAAATATCAAAACAATTTAAAATTCTTTTTTGTGATCTGAAAACTATGTTAAAATAAAGATTAAGCTATTCTGATTCTTAACGTCACATTTTCTACAATTTGATAGATATTTGGGCGTACATCGTCAAGTACCTTTCAGGTACCACTGGATGATGACATTTGGTCAGTTGCGATCAACCTTCCGATCAATATGTCCCAGTTGCCTCATTTTGATGACTTGGCGTACGTTATGTCAGACTATTTATTTTGTCACCTTTACCATTTTTTGCAATCGTAAACGTTCAATGATACTCTCAAGAAAAGCTGGCTCGACTCAAATACTTTCAGACGTAGAAAGTTGGTTGGAATTTTTTAAAACGACAATTCGCTGTATAAGGAGAACGTCAAGTACACCATTTTTCATTTTAAAGCACACAAACGTTCAGAACGAAAATAAAAGCGTCTATGTTTAAAGCCGGTAAAAAAAATATGTGGAAAAAAAATAGTTCAGTTTAGTTCATTACCTTATTTAAATGAGCAGTTGAAGTTCAATTATTTATTTATATTTATATACACGTTGCAAAAATTACAAATTACAACTTTATTGCTTTTACAACGTCAAAATATTTGAACATTTAATCTTGGAAATTAAAGAAATAAACAACAAAACAAAAAATAAGGTTAGCAAGAAAGACAACTGAGCAAGTTCATGAAAAGTCTACTCAAACACATAAAAAAAAATAGTATTCACGTGAACTTACTTTCGTCCACATGGAATATAATATGTTGACATCCGAAGCAATTATGCTTTGCAATATCCTAAAAGTGAATTTAGTTTGGATAGTCAACGGTCTGAAAAAAAAAGACTTGAAAAAAAGAAGAAGAAAGATTAAAAGATTATCTTATAATTAATTTAAACAAAATAATTCCCTGAAACTGGGGTCGTGAATGACAAAAAGACTTGAGATTTATAAGCCAGATTATCGATTCGATTTGCAATTAAGATGGATATTGGCATTGACTATATTACATCCATACTAGCTAAGCTTTACAAGTTATATATTATAATACAAAATCGTTTGTGACATTACTGTATTGTTTTATTTTTGGTTTTATTCGTGTCATTGATTTAACAAATCAACATTTGTGACATTTTATCTGAGTCACAATATTGACATATATCCCTATTACAGAAATAAGCTCTGTGTTTATTTTATTGAACAACAATACGCTTTTAGAGTTGTCAAGTTTATTTGACGAATAAATCCCGCGTTAATGTAACCAAGCGCAGTGATTTATTTGTTTAACGATTGTGCTCTATACCGAGCTATCTCGCACTGCAATAATTTCATTTTACAATCATGTATCTTTTCTATTATTGTGCAGAAGAGTTGATCAGGGCACAAAGCACTATTCATACAAGGGTTAAATAGAGCAGTGGTTTCGGTAAAGTCCTCGGCATATTGAAAGAAACAATAAAAAAAAGCTATAACTTCATAGTGTTACCTATTCATCAATGTATTCAACAAGCTTAGTGCAAGAAAAAATTGAATTGAACATGTTTGAGTGATATTATATAAACACTTCAGAGATAATCTATTCTAAAAATCCACAACTTTTCTAAATACAGCATGTGCTATGTATTGCGTTTTACACAATATTTGAAAATAACTTTGACATCGATTTTTTTTGTTTCTTAAGTAGACTGAGAAGTTAACACATTTGGATTGTTGAAATGAATGTAATACCTGACGATGACGAAAGGCGTTACCCTGGTCGTGAGTGACAGAACATGAACAAGTGCAGATTGTTTGATTGATTTAATTTGATACTGAAATCCTATCTAATATAATAACTTTATTATCCTGATAATAGGTTATATTGATAATTTGTAGATTCAGCTTTTTAATTTGTGAGAGCTTTTTAAAAACTTGTTGTCGTCTCCATATAGTTAAAAAATCAAACTAAATTTACTATTTATAGACAGCGAAGATCCTTTTCTTCATAATCTCTTTATAATTTTATAAAAGTCACATATTAAGAAAGTAGAGAAGCTTTTCGATAAAAGAAGCTTTTATATTCAATTCAAATACATTTTTCCATCAATGTCATTTTAAATAAACTCAACACAGCACATCCATGTCACGGACGCTACTGCGTAAATTACATCAATTACTATGATACAAATCAACTCAAACAAGGTTTGTGGCTAAGTACATAGAGAGTTTGAATTTCACGTCACGTATGAAAATCTGGACGGGATCACGGCTTTGCAAAGGGAGAAAATATGAACCGAAATAATACAACAATTGAGATATATTAAAATTGAAAAATAAGTTTTTCTTAACTTGAGGTGAGGAAAATCGAAGCCATTTTTTTCGTTTGAAAGAAGATCTGAAATTATATGAAAAATATTTAAAGTCTATTAATTTTTATTTTCGATAAATTCAAGGGTAACTTTGCAGAACATTATTTTTTTAAAAATAATATTTGATAACTTTGTTTTTCCACTTGTGGAGCATTCCATGTGTATTACTTTTAAGTAGTAAACTGTTATTTATTGGAAGAATGTAGATTTATGTTTTTAAATAAGATCCGGGTTTGCTCATCGCGAGCATTATCAAAATGAGCATTAGTTCACAAATTAATTGTATCGAGAAGTAATTCATTATTTCAGAAAAAAATGATCCAAATTTCAAACTTGAAGCTTTTAAAAAATGACGAGGGTTCGGTTCTCTTTCCGTTTTAATGGACGTGAGGATGGAGCAAGTTCATAAGGAAACAAGCCCATAATTATTAAAAATAATTTTTAACTAATTGATTACTAAAGCTTAGTGGTGTCAATCCTATAAAAAAATAAATTAAGCAATGGTAAGCCACAGTGTGTTATATTTCAAAATTAATTTACTAACTACTTTCCTTCTTTCAGTTTCTTATGTATTGTATGTGTATATGTGTATTTGTGTGTGCGTTTCCATGCCTGTGTTAGTATAGCTTATGTATATGTATATATGTATAATAACAATGCATATGGAGTTCACATGAACCGGATTCACTGTAGATTGCTGTGAATATCTTTTATCGGCAACCTATTGGTTTATTTATCTCATATTTTTTCTGAATTCATTAATCAGAACTCTGATGCTAATACGTCATCGATATTAACGCTCTTTCAATTTGGTATCCGAAAAAAACTTATAATGTATCAATTTTAATTAGTTAAAATAAAGCAAAAAAATCAGCAGAAAATACCATGACAAACTAACATATTTTATATAAATTTCAAAATCCAACTAGACATTTACTAAGTAATTAAATTTTTTTAAAAATTGAAACTTTTATCTAGTGGTAATGTAAGACAACTAGTGATATAAAAATGCTTCTGAACGAAAATTATTATAGCGCGAATAGTGGCCGCTAGAAAGTGTGAAAGGACTTCCTAATTTATGTTGCGTTACTCCAATTTGCATGAGGTATGGAGCTATTTTCTCGGTGAGTGATGTTGAATAGCTTTCATACATACTTTAGTTATTCGAAACATCTGCACGAGGAAAAATAACACGAAACAGTGAAATATTATATTTTTAACAAGGTTTTTAGTTTATAAAATAATGAGCTTTTAAAGCTTTGCCCATGTCTAAACCATTTTTATGTAACTGCATAGTATGATTTTAACTATCTCTATGATCTCATGATTCTGCGTCAGTTCTGTTGCATCTGTGTGATAGAATGCCTGAAGATTCCGAAAGGCAAAACCCGGGTCGTTAGAGACAAAACATGTGGAATAATACAAAGTTATAACAATTCCATCAAGCACCCTCAGCCGATATCATAAAATATATCTCTATAAGACGATATCTGAATTTTCTTGGGAAGCTAACTTTTTATGAGGTTCACTCCCCCAATACCACCACTCAAATTAAACGATCCTAATTTTAGTATAGATGGGGGTTTTACTGTAATAATACATTGAATATTATTGAAAAATTTACATATGAGCTAATTTTAAATTGAAATGTCTTGACAATATTCACAATTTTTTTCAGCATAATCAATACTGAATTAACCTTTGAAGTATTTTATGTTGAAATATCTATTACATGGTTCAGCAGTGAACGGGGTAAATGCTACATATTTTTGTAATAGTAACACATTTATAAACCAATAAGAAATGATATTTATTTTGTAAAATATCACAATGCAATAGATAGAAAATTTTATACGTTTGAAGTAAAATTGTTCCCTTTGAAATGCGTATTTAAACAAACAATCAAATGGTTTTAATTTGAAGGCATAAAATATAGCTCGAGTCTAGAAAATAATGTGCTAATAAGCAACATATGTTAAGTACGCGTATTATATTATGCGTATATTATTGTTATAAATTGAAGCTTAAAGAATAAAACACTTAAATTTAATGAAACTTAACTGTGAAAAGCGCTAGACGGTCTCAGCAAATAGCAGCTGTTACAAAGGAAGGCTTTAGTATACGTGCGGGCATGCTTACCTCATATGGGAATTTTAAATGAACATGTCACATTGTTTTATGCTACTTAGTCGATGAAAATTATTTTTAAATGTTTTCTACAGAAACGGTTGTAAAATTATATCACGTTGAAAAATTAATTAATGTACTAAAAAAACACGAAGAAATTTTACTTTGGAAACTAGTTCATCGTAATCTAATTGTGACTGCATTTTAAATCTAAGTCTTTTTAATGAGTAATTGAATATGTCAAATGAGGGTGTTTGATGGGATCGGATCTGAATATTGGAGTGCTTGAAGATTCCGTAATAAAAAAGCTGTTGTTAGTAACAAAGTATATGGCATTGTAAAAAAAATAGCGGTTTTTATTTTCTTTATATTCAAGTTTTTTCTAAGGTGGTTCTTGTAATTTTTTAAAATATTAACACAATAGTTTCTCTTGAAATACAATATTAATGGATAATAGTGAAATGTTTTTTGTAAAAAATGGCAAAATAATCACGATGAAAAAATAGAATATATATTAGTTCTACAAAATTTACAATATATATGGATGATAGCTATCTCGGCATACGCCTTCACCAGAACGATTAAACGTACATTTACCTATCTATATATAGCTGTGTAGAAAGAACTATCAACTATATATCTCATAAATTTTTAAAATATAAAATACATTGCTATTTTTTCACGTTAAAACATTTTCATCAATTGGTTGAATTTAAAACACTAAGAATAATTAGACAAGAGGGATAATTCATTCCGAATAGATACTATTTTTCGTGCATTCAAGTTTCCTGTAGTATTTTTTAATTAACCGTTAAAAGGTGTGATAGTTTTATCAATTAATGAAGTGCTGCTTAATTTAAGAAGGGGTAAATATTTAATGGAAAAGGTTATAATCTTTAAAATTGATACATTACAACTAGTTGTATACTGCTAAAGTTTGTTTACTGAACCTTTTCCCTCATTTAATACATAAAAACTAGATGTAACTTCTAATGATAAAATTTTAACTATTCATAAAATGAATTATGAGATTAGATTAGAGTTATTGTTTTCTTATACATTTAGGCATCGAAAAAATATTTAAAAAAATAACAGCTACAGAAGGTTCGCAGGAAAGACGTTTTGTTGAAATTGATTTATTTTATTACCATATGTCGATGACAGTTAAATAGTTGTAAGCAATGCAAGCAAGATTATATATAAATTCATCGGTACAATATATGATTGCCTGTCCATTATATATCGCTAATATTGTATTTAGAATACACAGCACCAGCGAAAGCATTTTTTTTGCACAGTACAGTAAGGGTTAAAGAGATTTAACACAGTAAATTGTTGATTATTTTAAGTGTTCTTCGCGGAACTATTAATACAATGGAAAAGAACTTAGGTCGATTCGGAATGAATTAAAATACACACAAAAGCTTCCTTGAAAATGTAAACCGTTGCGAATTGTTATCTGCGAACCAAGTTGACTCAGAATGTGAGAAGAGCTGCATTGCTTCTTTCTTCATTGTTTGTACTGCATAATAAGCCAAACTGTGCGCTAAATCCTCTACTCCAAGAAAGACTCTATCTATCGTCACAATGAGAGGCTTTTCTTATATTACCATTTTAATACAGCGCTCCATTCTTTTGTTCGTTGTTTTAGGAAAACTATTATAATATTATATGAAAAACATTCAAATTTTAAGCGCATTTTTACATTTTGTCAAAAAGGAAAAGGTTTCCATAGATACTATATTCAAAATGACGTCAAAAAAGGTTTTTACGGCTTATTAAAAACTCTTTTAGACGTATCATATTAACTACGAAATTTCAATATTAAAATGTTTGAGATGAAAAAAACTGGATATAATCCATCGATAAAACAGTGAAATATTTAATATGGTACCTTTCTACGGAAATTGTCATTCAAAACTGTTTCATTCAAAAGTAAAATAAATAAAACAATGACTTTTTTAATGATTTTTATAAACAATTATTTCAAGAAGACACAAAAGTCTACCGTTATTTTTAATTAAGAAATAAATACATTTTTATTATATTTTATTTAGCTGAAATTTATATCGTCTTTATTATAAATATATGATAAAAATTGAAAAGAACTTTTCGCGATCATTTCGTTATGAATTGATAATGCTCAAGATGTGCAAAACCGGTCCTGGTGATAAATATATTATGGAAATAGTACTAAAAATGTGTTAGGATTTATAATATAATTTTTTTTTTCCATCAAGAAGTGTCAATTACCACTTCAAAAGTGATATGGTCAAATTACCATTCTTTTATTTCATGTTTTAAGGTCATATAAAAAGTGGTAAAGGTCGGAAAGTTTCAAATAGAATTTTTAATCATGATCTCTTCATAATATTTTACATAGAATTTTTATCGATGACAAATAGGAAAAACATTATATTTAAATGCATAAAATACAATGTTTGGTCATTTGACAATACTCACGATAAGCGAAATCATTTCTTATGTTTAATACTATAATACTAAGCATAAAGTTGTTCCTCGCTGTTTGGAATTCATATTTAAACAAATAACTATAAAATTTGCTTGCTATTCTAACAACAGATTCATCTTTATTTTTGGAATAAAAAAATGTCTCTTTCTTATTAAAATCGATAACGTAAATGTGTAAATGAACGAAATGGAAATGTTCAACAAATCGAGTCAAAGTATTAGTATCAAAATATTTAGAGGAATAATTGAGGAATGCAAAATTATTTTGCATTATTATTATGGGTGCATAAAAATGAAGAAAACTTAAAATCAGGATTTCACTGTACTTAAAAATTCATGTGTAATATAATCAATTGAAAAAAGAGCGTGGCAAAATTTCTAGTTAAATAAACATTTACGATTTCTGCATTACAGATTTCAACTATTTGACTGAAATATAGCTCCATTTAATGGCCATACTATGTTATCCCTAAATGGATTACGAAGCTCGTAGATTAAAATTACAAAATGTATGGAAAATCACCCCGCGGTCTGTAATCGACCGCTTGATGTATTTCTAATTACTTTATGCAGTTTTATACGGTGCAGGCAGGCCATACAAATACAAATGGCTATAAGTGCATATCCAAACTGATATTTACGAGTGCGGACATACTTTATAAATTACTGCAATTTTTGCTGGGTACAGAATCAAGGGGAGCTTTCCCTTGACTTAATGAAGAATAATTCGGCACGATCTCGGTGCATAGTGTGATGCGGCCAGTGGTGTACTTTTGAATAGTAACATTTTATATCTGTACAGTATTGGTGGACTTAAATAGAGCTTTTATTTTTCATTTGGAATTAGCTGCTACAAGCTTTATATTTATATTAGATTTTAAATAATAAATAAAAGAGCGAAACCGGTCCTGAGCAAAAATATAGTGTGGAAAGAAGTACAAAAAAATGTGTTTCTATTATTTAAAATATCATGCCTTTCCATTAATAGGTGACAGTTAACACCTTAAAATTGATTTATATTATATGTTAGAATAAACCGATTACTTTTAATAACAACTCCTATATTTAAGTCCAATTCAATTCGACGTGAAGTCTAAAATCTTCCAATAATGACAAATATTTCAACAGAAACTTTTCTAACTATTATGCAGTAAATAGTCATTTCTTGACAGAGTGACATTATATTTTATATAATTAAAAATAAATGACACAGTTTTGGTGCAATTTGAAAAAAATATACTTTTATTTACATGACTGGTTTAGTGATTGAATTGGCATTCACCTGGTAGAACTCCATTATAACACGGTGAAAAAAATAGCAATGTATTTTAGTTCTACAAAATTATTTTTTTTAAATATAGTTGATAGCTATTTCGGCTCACGTCATCGTCAGAACTAGTCATATCACGCTATCGTCAGAACTCAGATAGTTCTGATGATGGCGTGAGCCGAAATAGCTATCAACTATATTTTTTAAAAATAATTTTGTAGAACTAAAATACATTGCTATTTTTTTCACCGTGTGACTGGTTTAGCTTATCGGAGTTAAAATTGACAATACGGATTGAAACAAAAAAGTCCGAAATTTTTAAAATAAAATTATTATTTAAGTGCAGTAAAAAAATGATAAATGACATAAAAGCAATTATTTCTCTAGTAAATAAAACTGAATAAATAAATGTATTCAAAAAATTTTAATATAAGAAAGTAATTTTTTAACGTTCTTTTTTAAAACCAATGTGTTGATTTGGAGATCCAAAAATTAGCAGTCCATTTGTGCTATTTATGTCACTATTAAAAAATATTGCAAGATTCTGTTTTTTTCTAAAGTTTTTCGTCAGGTGGTTTCATATATGATTCGTCGTATGGCTTTAAAATTTAAAATTTATCAAAACAGCTAAAAATAAACTGTATTTTACACACGAAAAGCTCTAACAAAACGATTATTAATTTCATCAGTTGATAATACACGCGATGAGTGAAAACGTTCCTTATCAAAAAATATATTGTGGAAATGTGTTTTTGTTATTTAAAATATCGTACCTTTCAACTAAGAAGTGAAATTTAACACTTTAAAAGTGATTAATAAAAAATGTTTTTCTGTGTTTAACTACCTAAAACTATTAACGCTTTTAGACAAAAGGACTTTTTGACTTACATCAATATCATCGAAATTATTTCAGTTGTTTCAACAGTTTTCTACAACATTGAATACTTTTGGATTGGAATGGAAATAGTTTAAAATAAAAACCGCTTACAATAGGTAGTAACCGAATATTAAAAAAGATAAGCATATTTTTGTGGTTAAATTATAAATACCAAAACAATGATGTAAGTCAAAAACTTAAGGCTTAAGATTAAGGTCTTAACTGTCTCTTCGTGATTGATATGCATAATATTTTAAATAATAAAAACATATTTTTTAGTAATTTATAATATCGACTGAAGCTGCTTGATGGAATTTCAATATCAAATTTGAACCGTAACATTTCTGTTGCATCATTGTGATAGAATGCCTGAAATTGCCGAAAAGCGAAACCCGGGTCGTAAGTGACAAAACATGTGGAATCGTACAAAGTTGTAACAATTCAAATTTGATATTTTTTAGTATTCGCTTCCACAGTATATTTTTTCATATCGCGTGCTTTTTCTTCATTGAAAAGCTCTATGAAAAATGTGAGCTTAATTTTTCTTACCATTTTTTTTTATTAATGTTTAATTTCGAATTTAATATATGTCACTGATACGGATGAATAGAAGTACAGCATGGAATACGTGGCGACAGTTTGGGTGGTAACGGCTCATGATGACGTTTCTCCTCCACAGTGGATTCAACGTAATTGTTTCTGATGGGGCGACTTGTCCATCGCGCACTGGGACGGCAATAAAATGATAATTGTAGTGAAACGTGTGCCGTTAGATTGAGAGAAACTTTAATAAGTGAAAGAAAGGTGTCGGAAGATAGCCCTCCGTTGTATATTGACGAGACGTTTAAAGTAAAACGACAGCTTAAAAAAGAGGGTGTTGAAAATGCACAGTCGTTTATGAAGATAAATTGACTGGTTTTATAGTGAGCCATATTGTACTTATTGTGTAAATGGGAGCTTAAATGAACTGAAAATAACAAAATACAATATTATCTTCTATTCTCACAATTATTTAAAACTAAACAAATAATTACAAGACAAAAGTAAACTAAAAACTATTTTGTCACTAACGACCAGTGTTTCGCCTTTCGGCATCTTCAGGCATTCTATCACACGGATGCAACAGAATTGACGTAAAATAAACAGTTAGCATTGTATATATATATATATATATAAATAATTAATTACAGAAAATCACTTACCCCTAGGCAAGTAATAAATTACAGCTAAAACAAATTTAACAATATTAATCTAATAATCATTAACTCAATTACCTGTGATAATTTTCATTAACGATGTTGCCAATGAGTCGTTATTGAAAGGGGCTTTTCGATAAATATCAATCAAGTAACATTAAAATACAAATGTGAACATAAAATAATTAAACAACATTCTACGCATCAATAAAAAACAACATTTTCGTTTAATACATGATATCGACTGAAGGTGTTTGATGGAATTTCAGTATCAAACTTAAATTTTTACAACTTTGATAATTAATCAAATCGGTAATTATCCCTTTGGGATATAGACGATTCTAACTGTTTATTGTGCGACAGTCCTGTTGCATACGTGTGATAGAATGCTTGAAGATGCCGAAAGGCGAAATCCATATCGTTAGCGACAAAAAATTTGGAACCGTTCAAAATTGTAACTATTCATATTTAATATTAAAATTCCATCAAGCACCTCAGTCGATATCGTAAAATATAAAATAATTATATAACATTCTACGCATCGATAACTATTTTTTATGTATTTTATATGTTAAAAACTACATTTTTGTTCACTTTTTCCCCAGTATATTTTATGATCAAAATCGGTTTTGCTTAACGCAAGATTATCAAATTTTATATTAAAATGTACTTCCACAAAGCTACCCCCAAATCCACAAAAGTAATGGAATTATTTATCAAATAACAATAAGTTGGTTTGGGTCGGACTAAATATCAGGTTACGTAATGAAAAACTTGAATTCTATTGTATTATACAATAAAACAATATCAATTTAATTGACGGCTTTTAATATGTTTAAATTCAATATTGAAATGTGTTTCAGTTGCATAAAACATCTGCCACAAACTATCATTAACAACAATTCTGCGTAGTTTCTAGATTATCAAATATATAATTAATTTAATACAAATCATTTTAACTGAGATGTATAATATATCATAAAACAAGTAACGTTTGATAGTCTTTAGAATTTCTTTTATTCATGTATTATGTTCCATAACATATTTTAGTTGAGGTTATTTCGATTATAAAAAAATTCCACTCATTATTCTTTCTTATGAATCTTTGATAATTATTGCAAACAATAAATTAATTAAGTTTAATTGAATGTGTGTTGTATGACTTCCTTTAAAACTTTGGTTATGTATAATTAATCTTCTTATTATCAACTGATTTTTTTTTGTATAAATGGGCATGGTTTTAGTTTGCGTTCGATCTGTTCGTAATACTCTCGATGAGTAAAACTGGTCCTGATTATAAAATATATTATATTAATAGTACTAAAATGGGTTTTTATTGTATAAAATATCATGCCTTTTTATAAAAAAGTGACAGTCAACACATTAACACTGATAAAATATCTGATTGAAATTCTAAAGAAGAGCATTTTATTAAGATTGTTTGGTTTTCAATCTTGATCAAAGATATAACATTAGTGTGATTTATTAGTTTGGTCAATGATAAGTATATTGATACAATCAATCAATTCAGTTAAGTTGCACATTGGTTTTACTAATAGAAACGTCAGAGAATTTTGAAGGATGATCGCGCCAGGCCATTAGTTGCTGATCAGAGGACATAGACGAGATAAAGCTTCTTTGGTCAATATAACGGATGCGAGCTTTTGCTTACTTGTACAAATTATAATTGTGAAGACTTTCGCTTAATTGTAGTATAAAATAACGCGACTTAAACTTGATAACGTAAAATTTAAATTTATGTGAATAAATCAGGGCTTTGGAGTTGGAATCGGAGTCGTTGCGTTGCGGTATTTTGATCGGAGTGGGAGTCGTGAAGTCATAGTGATATGACCGGAGTCGGAGTCGTGAAAAACTTACGAATCCGACTACTTTTTCGATTAGAAGACTTTGATCGACATCTCAATAAAAATTTGCCGGGTCGGAAAAATCTGATAAAATTGAACATTTTTTTATTCGGAGTCGTCTTGTAGATCAATTTCAGAGTTGGAATCGTGTTTATTTTAATGAATTCACAGCCCTGGAATAAATAAAATTGCTTAGAAAACCGTTTATACTTTTAATGTAACTTTGTTAAAAGATATCAAACTTCATATAAACGATCAATTAAGAATGAGTTCGTTTCAATGATTCAAATCTGATTATTCAACTGTGCGAACGAAGTAATACACTTATTAATTCGTATATTTATCGTTTGATTTTGTATACCTGTTAATAATTGCCCTAAACTTATGTGAAAATAATATATAAAAAAATAAATTTACCAATCTAAAAAAAACAACATTTTTTAAGAGACGTTAAAACACTTAAATTAAGATAAAACAGAATATAAGTTTGAAATGGGAAATATAATATTATATATAAAAGTGCCATACATCCAACAATCACTAGATTCTGAAGAAAGAAAAATACTTCTCGTATATTATTGAAGAAATTATTTTTTTCAATTTCACCCAAAAATAACAGTTCCAACAACAACAAAAGCTTCGCGCCCATATAGTCTCCGCAAACAACTACTTATAAGAAAGCTGTGGCAAATAGTTGGGTCACACTCCACTCTGAGAAAGTATGTGACAATACAAACATTTTCCACGCCTCATTCAAGTCGACGGTAACTGCGAACACCCACAAACACGGACGCAAACACTTCGGAAAAATAAAAAAGAACCGTGTAATAATTTTCCAACACTGCCCTCTTCCGACCGGATCAATTCTTACTAATCTTTTTGTCCAATCAGTATAAACTTACGGATTTGTTTCATTAAAATACTTATGTTAAATATTTATCACTCTAAAGTGTTAAACGTCACTTCTTGATGGTAAAGCATGACATTTGATATCAGTTAATAATTCACAGAATGAGCGAAACTGGTCTTAATCATAAAATATTTTGTGAATAAGTACAAAAAAATGTGTATTTATTATTTAATATTTAATGATTTGTTTTTCCTCGTTGTGTGTGGCTAAATGTGACACGGGTTTCGATTCTTCAAAGGCGTCTTCAGACAAACTGTATCTTAAATAATAATAACACAATTTTTTAGTACTAAGAATAAGTTGTAATAGTTTAAAATATCACGCCTTTCCACTAAGGAGTGACAATTAACACCTTAAAATTGATAAGATTATGATAACTCCAAAATTTTGGCTGTATTATAATCAAAAAATTATTTGAAATATCGAAAATTTGAGTATGTGTTCTGAAATTGAAATACTGGAAAGGCGCAGAGAAAAAACAATCCATTAGAATGGCCGGAGTTGGTGTCGTGAAAAATGAGCGAGTCCAACTGCTTTTTCGATTAGACGATTTTACAAATATCTCAATAAATAATTTGTCGGATTGGTTGGCTGATATTTAATTTAATTAATGCACATAAATAGAAAAAGTAAGAAAAAAATTAACAACAATAGACTGTTTTTAGTCGAAGTCGTGTTGTTGGTCGATTTCGGAGTCAGAGTCGTGTTTTTATGTAGCCAACCATAACAGCAAATTTCGGTGCTTAGAAAATATACAACCAGAGCATTGAGTTGATACTAATTATTTTTTGAGACGTTGTAAACATGAACCGTTTGCTTTTCTAAAATGTAGAATCAGACAGTGGATATGTCACTGATCAGATCGTTGACAATGGTCAACATCAATGCTTCAGATGATGACATATTCAACTTGGACGAGAGTGAGTTCAGATAAATACTATTTTATAATAGCCTAAAGTAGATTTCGACTAAACTTTATCAGTTGATTTCATTTAAAATTACCTGTATTACTTAAATGTTTTTTTTTTACATCGCAAAAGTCGGCAATATACTGTATGTTACGAATATATTGTGTACATATGTTTGCGTATGTAGACATATAAATACAATTTTAATGCGTGTGGTGTCCACTTGAAGCGGATTCACTGAAGATTGCTCAGCTCTGCAGCGACTTACGTCTGTCGACAACGACACACAAATTATACAAAAAATACGTTTAAATATAAGAGACGAAGGAGGCTTCAATGAAGTCTGATGCTGACGGGTCATAGATCTTAACACTTAATTGATTGATTGAATTGGCATTCACTTGGTAGAACTCCATTATAACACGATGAAAAAAATAGCAATGTATTTTAGTTCTACAAAATTATTTTTAAAAATATAGTTGATAGCTATTTCGGCTCAGGCATTTTCAGAACTATGCTTAAACTAACATTTGCTTATCTACATATAGCTGTGTAGAAAAGGTACACAATACATCTTCTCTCCTGTTTTAACGCTTCATTAATTTGGAATAAAAATCTTATGAATTAATAAATAAAAAGCAATTTGAATATTGTAAACATATCATACACCAAAGTGACAAAATCTTAGTCATTTTTCATCCCGGAACAATGTAATTTCAAAGACATTATATTTCCCTCTTGAAGTGTTTGTTCGTTTATGGGCAGAGCATTGAACGCTCGCCCTCCGGACTTCTAAGTGGGCAGACGTGCGATACCCGTGCGCGTTATTCAATCGACTATACAACTTCTTCTTTCTTCTGACAGGCCAAGGAAGGGGGTTCTGAAAAAAACCGTGACAATGAAGAGGCGAAAGGAATTGCTGCAAAGGGAGTTTGTGGCTGTTTGTCGGCAAGCTAACGATTGTATTGCCAGTCAGAAAGCCGCAAGTGACTGCTCAAAAGAGATTTCATATGTGAGGAAAAGACGGCCGTCCTCTCTTGACGATTATCGAGAAACGTTATTTATTTGTTAAAGAAAATCAAATAAAAAAACGGTTTCACAAACTATTTAGAAAAATATACCATATATATATATACAATCAATGAAATGCTAATCGAATGCTGTACGTGAAATATGTATGTAAATAATTATTTTCCATTTCAGCCACTTAATTAAATCGCGGCTCATTTTATATTCCTGCCACTATTAATGTTTTCACTTCGGCTTCTTAATGGACAGGTATGATATTGGATTTATTGATTGAATTGGCATTCACTTGGTAGAACTCCATTATAACACGGTGAAAAAATAGCAATGTATTTTAGTTCTACAAAATTTTGTAGAACTAAAATACATTGCTATTTTTTCACCGTGTTATGATATTGGATATAGTAAAAACACATTTTTTGTACTATTTCCACAAAAAACCCGTTTCGCTTATCGCGAGCATTTTCAATTGATACTATTACATGTAAAAATGAGAATATTCAATTGTAAATGCTCGCCATAAACGAAACCGGCCCTGGTGACAAAATATACTGTAGAAATAGTACTAAAAATATATTTATATTATTTAAAAAAATATGTAGTACCGGAAAAAGTGTGTGGGCAAAAAATTTCCTGCCACCTAACCCATGCTGGAAAAAAGCTGGACTTAATGACAGTGATTATCTAACTTGTAGTCTTGTTCCGAGTCTTAAGGATTATACCCCTATATTCTCTATAGAAAAGAGGTTGAGCAATAGATTTAAAAAAAGGTTAACGTAAAAAATTAAAATATTTCTAGTCTGTCCTGTTGCATGTGTGAGTATGTGGAAATGCCCGAGGATGCCCAAAGGCGAAACCTGAGACGTTAGTGATAAAACATGTGGAATCATACTAAAATTAAACAATTTTATTTAAAAAATACTTCTGTTAATATATTACATTAGAAGACCATATATTCCACATTAAGATCGGGCATAGAATTGATTATGTTGTATATAAATATTTACAATCATACATTAAAACCCTTACTGTAGAAGCAGATTTTATAAACATAATTGTTAATCCAATATTTTACAATTCAAATGTGAGTGAGTCAGTGAGATTCAATTGATTTTCAAAAAAAACTATTAGCTCAAAATAGTTGTAAAAAATACATCTTAAATATACAATCTAAAAAAAGTCTTATACTTTTATTAGATTTCTGTTAAAAATAACCACTGTAAGACTTAAATTATGATTTTTATATTACCTGTGTAAAATTAAAAAGAAAATGTTTAAATGATAAATATTTTTAATACCTAAATAATTTTCGACAACTTGAAAAATCTAGTCAAAAAAGGTTATAAATTTAACGACGTTGATAAACCAACGAACCGCCTTTTTATTGATTTCCCGATAAAACACAAAACGGAATTAAAATTTTCTCGGAAAAACTGTGGGCGGCAAAAACTACTTCTGAAATTGACACAGACAAACTCTTCCTTTTCAAAGCAGCGAGCGGTTATTTAAATGCGTAAATCTGAATTATTTCATAAGCTACAAAAGATTTTCACCCTCTCGCGGTTTTTTAATGTACTGCCACAACAATGAAGGGTTAAAAATGACTTTTTTAAGCAAAGACTTAACGCATTTCAAAGGCGTTTAATACAAATGAAATCGTTTTGACAAAACAAAATAAGCGTCTGATTACAAGAGTTTCTTCAAAATTTTTAATTTCGGCAACACTAAATCATGAAGACCATTTTTTAATAGAAAAGAAAAGAAATATAAGTTAAATTCATAGAGAGACATGTATTACGCAAATTTTCTTTCTGTACTTTTTAGTTCATTATTAAATAATGATGAATACATTAAGTTAAGATTAAAATTTTCCCTCATCACAAAGATTTTTGAACAATTAATCGATTTTTATTGCATTTAAAAAGCCTCTAGTTATGACTTGGAGAATTATTTTTTCAAATATATGTGTAGATTTATAATAATCTTTAATCTTTTCAGATACTAATTTGATGAAATAGTCGATACCATTAGAATAATATATATTTGTTATTTATAATCATAATGTCATTCAAAATCGAATTGGCTAAAAATATCATGGTATATTTTTGATGATTATAGCTATTTTAGACTTCTTTAGTCTAGTAATTGTTCATTCCGTAATGTATGCTTTGGTTAAAAATAAAATATTCATTTTTTAAATAGCATATAATTATTTTGAATCTGAGTCACGAGTGTTAAAACGCATAACGCAACTTCAAATAACGCATAAGCTCCTAACCTGGGTGTCGCGAAGGCTTCTTTGGGGGGTCGCCAACTTATACAACCAACTAAAAAATATTTTTTTTTGAATGTTTTTGGATTGAATGAGGGGTCGCGGGCCACATGGATTTTATGAAAAGGGATCACCACCCAAAACAGGTTGGCAACCTATGAAATAATGGATAAAGATTTAATATTTAAATTTCAAATATATTGTAGTATCCAAAAAACAGATTTATTTGTTCAAACATGAATTCACAATAAAATAATTATTTAAAAAAATAATGTTGTATATTGGTATAAGGTTTGTTATAAAACTTTACGACAAGAAATGCATGAAGATCTGACAAGACTTGTCAAGTTTTACTGTTTGTTCAAATAAAGACAGCATGCATTGTTGAATTAGTTTCCAATCATTCATTTCGTTGTAATGTTTTGTATAAATGATTTTAAAAAACGTTGAATTTTCACCAGTTTACTTCTATCTAATTAATAACATATATGTTTGAAAAATAAACGAATAAACATAAGCAAAAGCTCTTTATTCCACATCGATATTACAAAGCAACAGTGTTCGATACGAGTCTTTTACATCATTGTAAACACCGAGCACAAACAATATATGAGAGTATTCCATCTTTTTAAGAAACTTCAAGTCAAATCGATGAAGAACTAAGAAAAATTGACTTAGTGTTGTCATGAATTAAGTAAAAATAGTGACAGATTAGTTGCATCCAAACTAGAAAAATCTTTCTAATTTTTACTTGTCTGACAATGTGAATTGGTAATCAACGAAGAAGTTATTGTTTTTTTTGCATAGTTTTGATCCAAAGAACACTGATTTAAATATTCATAAAAGCGATAAACAACCAAGCTTGTCAGTTGTATATTAAATGAGTGTATACATATAATCACGATGGAGACTAGAAATTATATTCTTAAGAGTAATTAATTATTTAAATAAGTTCACATTTATATAATATATAAAAAAAGATTATGATAGTTGTAATCGGTCGGCTTCAAAAATTGATTATTTACTTTCACTTTTTAGTTCAACGCTCATATGTTATATGTGAATTATTGATTTTTCAATGAATAATTTGTTGATTTCACTTTTTTGCGGAAATATATTTACTCTAAATAATAAAACATAATGTTAAGTACTATTTCAACGATTTTATATTTTTAAGATCAATACGTTCTTTGCTCATTGTGACATCGTCAGTTAATAAATATGTAAAACTGTGGAAAGAGTATAAAAATTGTATTTTTATTGTTTTAATATATAAAGCTTAATAAAACATAATTTTTATTTTCTATGGATTATAGGGTACTTTCTGAAAGTCACTCTTTAAAATTAACAGTATTGATAGCTACATTAAAAAAATAATCTCATAAATTGTATTTTATTGATCAGGACCAGCTTCGCTCATTGCAAGAATTATCAAATAATTATACCTGCCTGGTTAAAAATCGATAACCAAATAAAAATAATTGCAGAGCTTAATGCTTTGTTATTTAAATTTTGATTATAATGGGAAATGCCGATCCAATAAATAGTTTGAGAACTAACACAATTCTTTGAATGAAAATATATTTATGGATATATTTACATTATATATGTGAAGGTGAATGGATATTGAACTGAAGAGAAAAGCACATTTATATCTCGTGTTCTGACAGTTCGGTAGAATATTGAAGTAAGTGTCATGGCGAAGATGGGATTATTTATTTTGAAAATTGAACAGTCGTGACATGTGTTACACCGAAGACGTATATCCGGAATTCGCGGTACGTGCACAATTCCGTCACCGTGTTTTATTGCACATTTTACTGTCACCCCATTCGGTCCACGGACATATTTTTCCGCGGCCAATGAATGAGTATCTCACTCCCCGTAATGTATGGACGGCGCAGGGATGCGATCGATCATGTCGCGGTCTTGACCCCGGCCTTGTTCACAACACACCACCTCCATTCGCGGCGATATTATTTCGAGCGAGGAAGAAGAGGGTCTTTGCGGAAACCGTAAGATGATTTATTGCCAATGAGGGTTGATTGAGGTCTAAAGCTTTTTCAAGAGAGCTTTCATGTACCATTCGAATCGTTAATATCCTTTCTACACATGTTAATTTATCAAATCAATGCTTGAAGCATTAACTAATGCGAGTGTCGTGTCGACACGCAGAAGACTTGTTTAATTTGCTTTATAGTCCTGAACCAGAATTTTTATCAATAAAACGACAAACTTTACTATTGATTATGGATATACAAATGAATGTTTTTCAATATTTTAACATACAACCACTATCGTATAAAATAGGTTAAGCTAACATATGTCGTTGTTATTGAAATTGTGTCTAAAGTAATATTGTATAATAACGAGTAATACAAACCTACCATCTATATGTCCAGATGGAATATGTCGACATCCGAAGCAATACTATTGAAAATTGTTAATGCTCCTACCGTTGGTATCCCCATTGACAGACGGGTTCTATACTTCATAGAAAAAAATATCCGAAACGTATAATTTAATAGTATTAAGAATAGCAGAATTCTCATTTTGGTCTCGAGTGAGTTGAAAGAAATATGTGGCCAAATACATTTTTTTTAAATTGTCATACTATTAAAACTGAGTTTACCATAAGAAAGTCAGTCTGATAAAACTACGGATAGTATGTATTCGCTCTCAAGTGAAGAAGTCTCAAAAATGTCTTCTGAACCTTTTCCAGTCATAATATCCAAACAATATACCTACTCTCAAACCTACTTTGTAATAAGGAATTGTAAATCAATATAAAAATCTTAACACACGGAATAGTTCTTGTGGTACGTAGAATAAAGCCCAACATTTGCAATGCTCTGTTGCTGGTAAACTTTATGTGACTGTATAATTTTATTCCCCATTGCATGACATTGACAGGAATCAATTTTAATATTCCATCAAAAGAAAAAAAAATATATTGCACGTTTTTACATGTATCTATTACATATTTACGATGCACGACAGAATAATAATTCAGGCATTTAGCTGCCCCTTTACATTCTCTCAAGCCCACTCGAGACTACCCAAGGGAAAAACTGTAAATGTTGTGCCAAACGAACCAGAATTCATGAATTCTCTGTAAGCTTAAATTTGATGATATTATGACCACGTATATTAGAATTATAAATGCAATTATTTCGGAAGTTAATTTGATCATTGAAATTATTCTCAGGTATTTTTTAATGATCATAAATTCATCGTGTATTGTAAAACTCAATCCAATTTTATAAATAATGAAAAGAGTTATTTTAATAATATGTATGAAATAAATTGCAATTATTATTGATTATGTTGTGAAATAATTTAAATTGAACTTCTGTTTCATATAATCAAAACGTGACGCGATTGGAAATTGGCATTTAAACGAATTCGTGCATATTAAATTTAACGAATATTTATTTTTTACTCTTTTATGTGAGGCTCATTTTTTAGCCTAGACATTTCATCAGAGTTATCATACTCAAGCAATTTATTACAATAATTTAGCCACATATATTTTTTTTCAACACTATGCAGATCAAAATTATATGCTTATTAATTGTTGTAATTATTGTATTGTATTATAAAAAAATCATTTTTTTTAAATGTGTTTAAGTGTGATTTTAGACTTGCGATAGAATGTTTCAGACAAATTATGACGATACGAAAAAAACTCGGTAGTCCACAGCAGAAAATTACTGTTGTATTTTAGCACTGGTCGGCAAACTTTTGAGAGACTGGGTAAAAATCATATCATTTATTTATTGAAACTACAAATAGTTAACGTATTTTCAATAAATATATATAGTCTGATAAAAAATATGATTTTGTTTTTTTGCGAGTAATTAATATTTTTGTCTACATAGTGTATTTTTGCCAAATATTGAAAAAAAAATACTAAGGAAGTTGCCGATAAAAATATTCTTGCAAAAAAAAAATGTATTCATACATTTAAAAATTTACATTTCCATTAATTATATTAATATAGTATCAAACAAATGTTAATTTAAACATTTACTATCTAAAATTATAATTATTATGTTTCATAATAATTATTTTACCCATTCTCTCAAAAAGTTGCCGACCTCTAGTCAAGCTAACAGTCATGTCCTATCCATATTCACATATCTACGCTCTTTTTGAAGGAAGAGATTGAGTTATTAAATAATAAGAAGTTCTTGTAAATAAACTTCATTAACAGAGAAAATTCTGCCCTAAATATTATAAAAAAAAATGTACGAAAATTTTTTCTATATACTTCATCTTGGCAGCGGTCGTGGATAATGTTATATAAACACAAACAAAGTATAATGGGGATTATTTATAGCAGATTGAATATTTCAAACGGAAATCCTTGACGAAATAATAAATTATTGTAGCACAATATGCTTCAAATATGGTATGTGAGACCTTTTTCATCGGATATATTCATGATCTCCCAAAAAAGTTTGCCAAAGAGAAAAAGATCTCTTTGTTATTATTCAATTCATCATTACAATGGAGCATATTTGAAATATTGAAAGTTATTTACATTAAAGAATGGAGCTTTTATAAAGATAATGTGCTCGTTAGGTATGGATTTGTGCGTGACATTGCTTATTATCTGAAGAGAGGGTACCAACATTATTTTGTTTTTCTTTTGATTGGTGAAAGCGTATCATACGAACAAAAGACACTTCTTGGCTAATCCCAGGATCAAATGTCGACAAAGAAAGCTCTGCCAATGGCATTAGCGGTGATATTTTAGTCATGGATACCGAAGATATAATTCAAATATACGAAAATTCATCATGAGGTAAAGAAAAGAATATAAAAGAATTGCTTCATATTTTGTTTAATGCTTAACATATTAAATCAGCCACTGAACACAATTATGACTTGATATAGAAATAAACACAAGAATAATAAAATATGTAAATAAATTTATTTTTAAGAGTAGTGTTATAAAACCTATTATGTTTTGTTTTAGGTTGAATTGGTTTCAATGTTTGAGTAGGAACTAATCCAAAAGTAAAACCATATCTAATCTTTTACATGTTAATTGTTAATTATTTGTGAAAATGCTATATATTTCAATAATAAAACAAAATGATCAAAAATTTTTCTACAATTTATGTTATCAAGATCAGGGTTGGTTTCCTTTATAACGAGCGATATCAAAATTACTTAGAAAACATTTTTAATAATAAATGCTAAGTAAACAAAACATGTTTCAAAAATTAAGAACGTAATTACAGCTCATCATAAAAAATACATCTTAATGAAGCGAAACAGTTTACAAATAAAATGTCAAGGACTATTAAATAGTAAAACTAAATTAAAAGTCCTTTACAAAATAAGAAAAATCAATTTAACCTTGTTAAGAAAATAATAAATACGAAAACTATACAATCAAATAAGGAACGCTAAGATAGTTTAATATTGATGACACGTGTTTTAGATGTGCGGAGAAAATTGTATTGCAATTTTCGTTCTATTGGAAATTAATTTCTACTAAGTTACCGACGAATTCATCGAAAAAACGCTATTTTTTTATGGAAAATAATTACACAAATTTATCTTGATTGATTAAGCTCATCACAGTTATAACTATATGAGTGCAATATATGTTTTAACAGGAATAAAACAGTTTTTAGTATATATTATAGAAAGAAAGGATTTGGTAAAAGCGCAGCTGTGATGTTGACTGGATATTGGAATGGATTGGATGGAATATTATATGTTTCAATCAATAAAATTTTGATTATTGTAGAACTGAAAGCTTTGATATATTTACTTTACCGAAATGAAGTTTTATATATAATTTTATATTTAAACATCAAAATTATACATTCTTCTTCTTTCAGATTCACATTATTTTATAAGAGGATAGCGGTAAATGTTCGTTTTGTTCAAATTACGCGTGCCTAGTCGGCGGAGATAATAACGATTTTGGGCAGTGTTTTCGGACGTTTTTTTATCGTAACACTCGGCGGGGTGTGATTTCTTGCCGGCGCGATGAAATTTTGCTGCGCGTTGCAAAATTTTCAAAGAAATCCAAAAGTTGAGCTTTATCTCCCCCAGGTTGAATCTCGTCCCCAATTTGTTCGAAAAAGAATGTTTCAAGAAAGCTGCCCGGGTGCCATGTCACACTTATCGCGACTTCGTTGCAATTATGACCCAGCCCGACTAAGGATATCAGCCCAAATCCGGCTTATTCCGCACTGCAGGCTATATTCGTAGATTTTATCTGTCTGGCAAAGAAACCTGACGAAAGGGCTGGAAGTTACTTCCCCTTGCAACACTATATACTTAGTTACAAACTTCGACAGAACTACAATAATGGTTCAATAAAGACAATTCATGTTGTTTCAGTTCTATTGTAATACGTAACGCATTACAAAAGAAAATTTGTATGCATTTTTTTTATAATGGAAAAATTTGTTTTTTATTGGATATTAAATTCATGGAGCGCTTAGATTTATGCCGCACTTATGTCAGACTTCTTCAAGCCATTTGCATGTCTTATGAATGAATTTTTTATATTGTTCTGTCATAGTTGACAGAAGTTAGTCGCTTCAGAGCTGAGTAATCCACAGGGTTCACGAGGCCACTATATTTACACATACTTCCTTATATAATACTCATACACACAAAAATGCACATAACATACATAAGGAAGTGAATTCATAACATAATTTTAATATTTCTTTGAAATATTGGGATTTATTAAGCTTCTCAAGCGATGTAATAAAACCCAATCGTTAACATTTACTAATACGTATTATGCTTATTTTGAAAAAAAAAGATTTAATGAATACGTTATATTATATATCATGCTCTAATAAATAAAGTGTTTGTATTCTTTTAAATAATGCGATATGACTCGGCTTCGCCTTGGTTGTATCGAGTTTCAAAATTAAAATATCGGAAAAAACATATTTTGAAGCTAACTCATTGATAGAACGTAAACTTTAAAAATACCATAGACTGTAGTTAATGTGAAAATAACTATGAAAAGGCAAATTCATTTATAATATTGTTAAACGTTGAAAAATGTTCGATTGACCTAAAAAACAATAGAAAAATAGCTTGCGATGTTTCATCTGTTAATCGTTTCAGAAGCGTTCTTGTGACAGACAGCCATACACGTGTATATTCTAGTTTATGGTAAAGATATGTTCAAATTGTACACAATCCATGTTCACAACGACAAGCGAGCTTTATGTGTATTGTAATGGTTATTTTCAATTTAAAATGTGGAAAAAAAAACCATTTCAATGTTTTTAAAGTAACCTAAAGTTTTCAATTGGCGAATTCATTGATTAACACTCTATTTTTCTACTTTCTGTAGTATTTTCATTGATAAGCTTAATCTTATAATTGTAGCCAAGAACTTTTCTAATCGCATTTATTTATGACTTCCGATGCGATAAAATTTTCAATTTATTTTTCACTTGAACATCTATCAGTAAATTTAGATCTATTTAGCAGACATTTCTACTATATCACAAAGCGAACTGTTTTTCAAGCGTAAAAATTGTATTCTTAATGAAAATTTGGTACTATTACGTAATCTAAACTCGAACAAAAGAATAATAAAAAACCACAAAGTGACAATGTCACTCCTTTTTTATTCTTCTCGTATAAGGCTTTGTTCTTCTTTTGTACTTTTAACCCGCAAAGCATAAGCACAACTTTGCTTGGGAGTTGGTAGGAAAACCCTCACGCATTGCAATTAACCCCCTTTGTGCGATTGTGTTGTGAGTCATCCGTCCTCGTGTGCTGTGACAGGACGGGACGCTTACAGAGGATTTGTAAAGTCCCCTAATTTTTTGCCCGACAAGAGTTTTCCAGCTGGTTACGTCTAATACTTATTTGTGCATAGCTTTTGATTGAAATTGCTGAGCTATTAGGAGAGAATAGGATGAGCTTCATTTTGTTAATTGGTAGTGGGAAAATTACCGATTTCTGCTGTCTATGATGTTAGTCTCAAATTATATTTATAAGTGCACAAAAAAACTATTGAATGAAGTCGATTGTATTTTTAGTTGTTATTAGGTATGGAAAATAAACGGCTATTTATTATCCCATTCATCCTGGAATATTGGAATTCGCTTTTAGAATAGGATTTCGGTATTGCTAACACTTATTAAAGCGACGATATTTTAAAGATACTCGCATTTGGTTCGCGAGTGACAAAACATGTGAAAATGTACAATGTTTCAAAAATTCAAATTCGATACTAAAATTCCACCTAATACCCACAGAATCCAATACATTAAATGAAAAGAATAATATTAAAATATTTGTTATATTGAATACTATAATTATTGACGTGTCATTAAAACAATAAACAATTAATTTGCGTGCATTATTTTTAAGATCTTTTAAATTTTTAGAATATATTTGCAATACTGGAGTTTTTGAATAAGCGGTCGAAAGTTTCAACGGGATTAGCAATTAAAACAAATCTTTAAAAAAAACAACGTCTGCCTTCAATTGTGGTCTGTTTATGACTGAACGGAAATCAGCAGTTTGAAGTGAACCGACCGAATAAATTATAATCATTTTTGATCAAGCAAAAAAAAAAAAAAACTAATAAAATAAAACACATTTTCCGGAAGAAATAACATTCTATAAAGAATTTGTTATCATAAAATAAAATATACTTAACATTATTTATAGTGATCAGTCAAGATAAGTGGGCAGGCATTAAATAAATAATAATCCACGCCAAAGAGTGGTCTATTCCTGTAGGTATACTGGATATGAAATATTTGACTCATTTATCACCCTGGCAATTCAATCAAGCAGAGTAGAAATATTTCGAGAAAAATCTCGCAGCAAAAGTTTTGTTTCAATATTGAGTTCATTTTCATTTATCGAAGACTTTGTATTATTTGTTTTGATTGTTTTTGTTGCAGAAGCCTTATTGTCATATCAGAAGTAAAAGTGAAGTGGAAAAGTTTTCGGTCTTTGTAACTGAAAATATAAAAATGGAAATACATTAAATGAAATGAGCTTTTTTTATAAAATAGGAATTGAGTTCAACTTTTAATCATGTATGTAAGTTTTCTCTAAAAAGTAAATTATAATTTGGGAACCAATTGAGAGTATGTTATCATTTATTTTTACCTCAAATTGATGGAGTATTAAGATCTATTGACCCGTCAACATTAAAGCTTATTTAGCCTCCTTCACTCTTATCTATAGAAGTATTCTATAATTTTTTTATGTCGTTTTTGACAGACATAAATCGTTGCAGAGCTGAGTAGTTCTCAGTGAATCCGGTACACGTGGACACACAATATAAATATGTTTATATTTCTACATAATCCCACACACATACACGTATGCATATACAATATGTAAGGAAATGAGCTAGAAAAGTATTTTTACAAGTAATAAATAAAAACTTAATATTTAATATTTGTGATCAAAAAAAAAGAGTTGTGTTTATCTATCCTTTCATTTAAAACACTTTTAGTTGCAATTTACATATTGCTAAATAAATCAAAGAAACAGTATAACCAAAATTCATCAAACATATCATTTGGTTGCATCTCAAGTACTTTCCTTTAAAATTAAAAAAAAATATTTTTGGTTCCGGATGAATGACTTTGACATCACAGTATGGGTAAAAGTATCTTGAAGTACTTTTTGGTGACGATAGTATTTCTCAATAATTGTACCATAGAATTGGTATTTTGGCTTTTAAAAGCTATTCAAAATCAATAAACCTGCTTTTTATCTCCTGAATATAAAGTTAGGGATGGAAAAAACTACTTTTATTATCTGCGAAAAAGTTTGAAGGACAATTTAGAAATGTGAAAGTCTTGTCAAGTACCTTCTAACATTGTCATCTTATAAAACAATACGTTGTAAAGTTGGCCACAAGCCGATCCAATAAAAACACAATGAAGATTTGATTAAATCCTCCCCCATTCGGTGCTTTCCCAAGTTGTCATACATCGACTTTTTTGAGCAGCTATATATATATACCTATATAGCAAAGAGTAGGGTAAAATGGAGAAGAGATTCTGCGGGCAGAAGAATAAATTGAATTCTTTTAAAAATGAGCTTTTTTAATGGTGTATGAAATGTTATTTTTATAATAGCGGATGTCAGATATAAAATAAACACGATGTATTTATATAAAAAGTTTAAAAACCAATAACAGAGACATTCAGCAAACGTTTTTTTTTTTTTGTAAAACTAGTAATGGTGTAGTTTATATCTTGCAACTCTTTGTTGTATTATAGTAAAGTCTATGTGAATGGGTGACAATTGTTTTAAATTATCAATATATTTATATATATATTAAGGGCACGAATTTTTGTGATGCTTTTATTTTATCACGTTTATTTACGTTTCAATTTTAAAAAGATGATATGAAATGTTTGTTGACATAATATACCCGAAAGAAAGTTCACGCAATTGAATGATCATGCATAAATTGTTCCTCAACAGTAAAAAATAATTTTGTAGAACTAAAATACATTGCTATTTTTTCACCGTGTTATAATGGAGTTCTACCTAGTGAATGCCAATTCAATCAATAAAGTAAAAAATGTATTTAATAATATCCAAAAGAATAAGTGAGTAAATATAATCGTTTATGAATATGTTCAATGACTTGTGTTAGTTTTTTCATGAGATAATTTTTCTGTGATCATCCGATCTTACGAACGTTCTTTTGGAAAAATAATATCTGCAAAATTATTTTCCTGTAACTGTGAAGAAACTGAAGTGTTCGTTTGTTCATTGTAAACTTTTAATGCATTGAAACAATGATATAATGACGAAAATATTTTGAAAGCATTTACACTGTTTATCTCGTGGCGTTTTTGTATCTGTTAAAATGTTTACTGCTGAGACAACGAAAGAATATTCGAGCATCATATATTTCAAAAATTAATTCCGTACAATAAGTGTTCACCAAATTTAAAGAGATTTTTGTTATAAAGTTTTTCCTTTAAATCATTTTTGACTCTTTTATTCTTTTCCAATGCCAATACCAACATCAAAAAATCGCCATTTCAACAGTTGAGACGTTAGTTATCATATAGTTAATTTATGTGAATAAATGATAGTGTGATTTTTATCTAATCACAGTGTGCTAAAATGTAGTTTCACCTAAAAGCCAAAAAAATTATAATTTTACTTGAAATGAATTGTCGCTATACTTTATACATGGAGATGTTACATTTACATTTTTGTGTTATTGTATTTTAAGTAAAAGAAGTGAATAGAACAATTACTTTCTCTACAACAACAGAATGACAAATTAAAAGAAATCCGACATAAAAAAAGAAATGCATTATTGTATTTTTTAAATTTCCCCATTCCAATCATATAGTCCAGTGGGCGCATACAAGTGGATTTTTATTGCCGCCCAAATCCAAAAGGGAGATATCCATGTGTTCAGATTAACAAAAGTGCTTGCTGGGGATAAAGCAAGTTTTGTCGAACCCCCTTGGAACTACTGAACTAATTTGGCATTTATTGAATTTGCTCGGGGCAAAATTGAATGCATATGACCACACAATATCGAAACTAATGAAATTAGAATCCTTTCAATCATGGCGGATATTTGCCATTAGGGGATTGAATATTTTAGCTTATTTAAGCTAGTTAGTTAGAGAAAATTTATCCAGCTAATGATTCCAAATTATTGTATTATGAATAAAATGACGGCTTGACAATCAGTTAAATTTTATTGTCCCAAATGAATGTTTTTAAAAGTCGTAACATTACGTCTAATAATAACACAATGTTGGTCAAGCAGAAGTTTTATGATTTGAAGCTTTTGGTATACTCAGGTTGTATATATGACTAAAGATTTTAATTGGAATCTTCTTTAATATAATATGATTCGGTGTACAGGGCATTTGAAAGTTTGCTTTACAATTCGTTGTAAACCATTTGCTATGATATTACCACAACACATGACATACAGTAAAGATTTTTAAAAAAAAATTGAATTGTTGAAACTTTGTACGATTCCACGTATTTTGAAAATAACGACCCGAGATTCACATTTTGCTATCTTCATGCATTCTAATAAAAGTCAGTTCTGTTGTGTGATAGAATGCGTGAAGATACAGAAAAGAAAATCTCGGATTCTTAGTGTAAAACACGCGGAGTCGTTCAAAGTTTAACAATTTGAAATTGTATCAAACACCTTCATTCGATGTTATAAATTAATGAATACTTTTTATTTATTTAGCGCTAGCAAGTACCTGGCATGCGTTGCAAAGCCACTTAAAGAAGGAAAGTGTTTGTATTTTAAATCTGTTCACTGAAGTGCTTTTGGATACAAAAAACTCTACATCATACAATATTACATCCGATGTTTTTATGACGCGTGAGTATGCCACATGAAGCAGCCCATATAAAAAGCATACCCATTTATTTTAGTGTATCAATTGATTCTGATAAAAGAGAAACCTGTCCTAATTTAATTGTTGTGCTGATCAAGAAATCTTCGCGAGCATGTGCAAAACAATTAATTTTTTTTTGGAATCGGATGAAAAAGTAATTACTCGTGATGATTGAAACCGGTCTTGATCTAATAGTTGTTCTAATTTAATCAACACTGTGGAAAAAGTTTCATATTAATTGGATTAATGGTGTAAGAATGCACACAGGACAAATATAAAAATATATATATATATATATAGATAGATATGATTGTATAGGCATTTGACTGTGAACTAAAATATAAATGAAAATTGAGAGATTTAATATTCAACTTTGTTATGTATAATGGTCAAAAATTCACTATCAAATCGAGTATATTTGTGTTGTAAAACTAATAATGAACGGAACTCGATTAGTTTGTGACAACACATAGAAATATACGATTAGGTAATTTTAGTGATTCAAAATAAACATTCATATCTTTCGGATTTCTTGCTTGAGCCAAAATGAATGATGTTCTCTCTTTGTTAGTTAATGCTGGATTTATTCCTCATAATAAACTGCACTGTATTGAAAAAACGCCTGCATTAAAAAATCACCAACGATAACTTTGAACGCAGTAAAATACACGCCAGAACTAAAGTCGCCTGTCACAAATTAAGCCGAGGGCAAAATGAATTATCTGTTTCAGTCCAGCCTCTCGTATGTCTGTTGAGATTGGTACCCGGTGCTGGTTTACAGTACCCGGCTCGTCTACGTCTACCTCTCCTGACAATTATCCTGCGGACACATTTGCAATCCCCCCGAACGTGTTTTAACTTGTGCTACAAAATAGTTACTCCACGGCGTAGACTCGTAGACAAACGATTCTCGGTTTATTATTTTGAAAACTATCTCAAGAGTAATATGAATGTAAAATACTAAGAATAAAATGAAAGATTCTTAAGGAATAATTAGAACACAATTAAAAATTAATAACAATTTGAGTTGATGAAACTTTGTACAATTTTTCCTTTTTTGGTACTCATGACCTGGGTTTTGTATTTTGGTAACATCACGTATTTTATCACACGAATGGAATGGATTTAACAGACATTAAATAGTATCTTATTTACAAAAAGAATGTCACAGAAAATTAAAAAAAATTCTTGTCAATAACTTGAGTAATTTCATTCGGCATCTTATCAATAAATAAACATCATTTTGATGTCATTTATTTCTTATTTATTGTACCATATCTTATAAACAACGAACTGTTTTTGAAAAGCACGTAAATATCTAGGAATACTATTTTATGTATATTTTTCAGTATACGTAACATTACATCGACTGCAATTGCTTGATGGAACTTTAATATCAAATTTTATTTGATTAATTTATGTGTTTTATTACTCACGACCCAGGTTTTGCATTTTGGGAAAATCATACATTCTGTCACACAGATACAATGAACAGTCAGAAATTCAGGTCGATTATATATAAAAAGAATTATACAAAAAATTATGTTACCAAAGTTAGAAGCTCAATATATTGTATATCTGAAACTTTTTATTTGATTAAAATTACATTCAAACTTGGAAGAGATTATCTAAAAAACAATACTTATTACTTTAAAAGTATTAATTTTATCAGTCACATTTTAATTGTAGTTGATTTTTTTTGCTTTTATGCTATTTTTTCCAAATTTGAATGTCATTTTAATCAAATAAGAAGTTATCAATTTATTTCAGATATATATTTATCTTCTAGTCTTTGGTCTGTTAATTTCTTGTTTAATTCCTTTTGTACTGTATATATATAAACGATCAAAACAGTTAAATATCTGTCAGTTCTATTCTATTGTATCCGTGTTATTACGCGGATATTCTATCCATGAATATTTCAAAAGGCAAAACCCAGATTGTGATTGACAAAATATGTGGAATTATACACATTTTAGACGATTCAAATTTGATATTGAAAATTCCATCGAGCACCCTTAGTTTCATAAATACTTAGCTGTCCTGAAAAAAATATTTGTTATTAAATAAAAACAATGTTGTTTGTAATTAGTTTCTAACATAAAAAACAATCGCATTTATTTTAATTTAAAAGCATGAAAAGAATTATTTTTACATAATAAGATTCAAATAATCTTTACATTCGTTGTACACATAATTTAACGCCTGTATTTGACTACACGAGACATCTGTGAATATTAATTTGTAATATATGGCAGTAAATATAATATTAACCCTGACTAATTGACTTAGATGCCATTTGGTGAATATCGAGACGTGCTTGAACGTTTGATTTGTTTATATGTATATTATAATGTATATATGTATGGATGAATGCCAGTTGAAAAGGTAGTCGTGCGTTTGTATGCGGGTATTGAATTTGTTACATATTGTTGAGTTGGGCGTCTTGCAGGATTGAACCAATAAAAGTCGACAGATTTTCATATACTAAAAGAGCTTTCTTTCAAAAAGCTTATCGATAGAGTCGTATTTTATGTTTGGTGTCTTAGAATAAATATGTTTAAAACATGAAATGGAAATTGTATTTTTTAAAGCATTATGATTACATTGTAAATATATATATATAAAGTAATGAGTTGATTTTTTGTCTTCAGTTAGTTGTTATGTTTTTCGACATCTTAGGGCGCTCTATGTTACGTACACAATAGAATTGACACACAAAAAATCGTTTGCATCATTTATATACAAGACAAAATATTCATAAAGTTAATAGATCAAAAAACATAAAAAGCTTAAAAAAGGTAAGGCACTCATGCAAAACCAAAATGTTCTATACACTGCGTAAATTAATACATTGATTTTATTATTTTATTTTATATATTATAATAAAATCACATTTAATATGACTTTAATGTGTTATTGATTTAACTTAATTTTGTTTGAAAATTATTTATAAGTGATTGTTAATATTTTACTTTTAAACTAATTTCGGTTATTTGTATTTAATATTGAATGATTTTTTTGTAAATTGTTTCTTAGTTCTTGAACCCATGGTTTTGCATATCTGCTACCTTCAACTCATTTTTTTTTTTGCATAAATAGACTTGCGTGTAATTTGTTTTCTATCAGTTAATAATGCTCGCGATTAATATAAAATTTGGTGATACATTACGAAAAATCCATGTGAAAATAAGCACAGTTGGATAATTTTAAAATATTTATTTTGAATTCTATTTTCAAAATTGTAGAAGGTATATGTAACAATCGTTTGTTTTGAGTGCATTTAAAATTTTTAACTTTACCGTGTAAAAGTAAAACTGTGTTAATCGAAGGATATATATACATATATATGTATATATATATATATACGAGAGTAATTAGGATTGTTCATCTCTTGTCTCATACGTATTTGGCTGTAGCGGTGCGTGTTGGCAGAATCGGGAAGATTGTTTGAATAAGATTTAACATAAACAATGTCTCGCCGTGAATGGATTCAGAACAATCAAAGCGTTGTCTACGCGCGTCACTGGCGCGGAAACGATGTCTCTTTGTATACTCCAATTCATTAACATTGATCTAATTTCATTAAATAAGTTTATTTTTTAAACAAATTAAGTGTTTAAAAACCTTATGTGTTGTGTATGCTCATTCCAAAGTACTTTATTGGAAATAATAATGATAAAGTTAACCAAAATTGTGAAATTCTATGTTGAGATTATTATCTTGATGTCAGTTGATTTTGATAGCTTGATTGTACATACAGTAAAATATTGTCATATATATATTATGCTATTAATTTAACTCTATCGTTGCCACACACGAGATATATCGTCAAATAGCGCAGTGCCCGTATGGCTGAAGACGAGATATCTCGTCAGTACTTTTAGTAGCGTATTGTCAATGTAGTTCTAAAATTGGTTACTGACTCAAACTGGATGTGGAATATAAAATCTTGTAGTTAAATTATAATTTCTAACGAACTCTATTTTGCTGAGTGATTTATTTGCGGCTGCGAAAAGATTAAGCACTTTTTGCATAATTTAAAAGTTTCTTTTATTCATACCCAAGTATATTGTGAGGCATTTGTAGTATAATGATAAAAATTTTGATTGAATTGGCAATCAATTGGTAGAACTTGCTGATATATTAAGCTATGAAAAATGAAACTCAAATTCATTCAATGCACGATTTTTATAAATGATCTTTACTTTTTAAAAGCTTAAGTTATTGCTTGGTTAATTTTTATATTTCAAAAACTTTTTGATGGTTACTGGAATATTATAAAAATAATTTAGTTGAGCGACTTAAAAAACAAAGCATAGTAATGGTGTCGGAATTTGATGTTTACAGTCTTATTCAAATAGTCAACGCGCTGGTAATGTACTCGGCTATTTGAGCAGTGTGTCAATTAATAACGATGGAAAATATACACATCACAAGTATATTGTTGACAATGTGAAATTTAAAGAAAATATCTCATCAAATTTCGGATAATTAAGCAAACTTGCTGGAAGATGAGCAGAATTAATTATGAGCGAAATATATCTAACGCACATAATTATTATTATATTATATGGTATGGAAATTGTAGCAGTTCCTTAAAGAGTTTTATTTGAATGAAAAGAATAATTTCTTTAATACAAATTAAAATGTACGTGAATGTTAACGATGTATTTTTTAAAATTTTAAATAACCAATAAGTGTCTCAAAATAAATATTGATCAATAAATTTGTCACTTTTAAGGTGGAAATTATCAGTCCTTGATAGAATTCCTTTTTTCCACAACACAGTTTATAATCAGGACCAGGTTCGCTCATCGCGAGCATAACCAACTGATGAAACCGGTTTAAATTGTGTTTTTTAAACTAATAAAAAAACTATAAATTTGTACTCCAGTAACGTCAGATATCGTATCTTTTTAATTAAAAAAAAATGGAATAACTTATTTAGATTTCTTATATTAATGATTATTTTATAATCTTTTCAGTCAAATTAAAAAAAAACAGAATATTAGAGCAAAACTAAATGTTTAAAATTAACATCCTAATGACTTTACATTGAGAGATTATCACAATAATCAGACACTTTTAAAATCTAATTAAGCTATTTAATACATATTTCTACTTCTTTTCAAAGCTGTCAAAAAATGTGCTAGGATTAAAATATAATTAAAACTTTCATTAGAATAAAATATTTTATTAAACGTATTAGGGTCTATATTATTAGGTTTTGTGTAATTTATTGTACATAAAAACGATGAAAACTGTTTACTGTCTGCCAGTTCAATTAAATCAGTGTGAAAGAACGCCTGAAGATGCCGAAAAGCGTGTCGTAAGTGACAAAATGTGTAGAATTGTATACAGTTTAAGCAATTCAATATTTAGAAATTTATGTAGAAATTCTCTCAAGCATGTTTTCTCGATATTAGAAATAATTTTGAATTGTTATTAATATAATGGAATGGAACTAAATATAATCTACTGTTTATGTATTATATTGTACAAGAAGGAATATAAAAAACAAGTAAACAGTGCGTGAATAAATTTGAATGTACATACACTTGTTTTAGACGATGAGAAAATTTCTCCCCGGGAGGGTATCCTCTCAACAATATAATGTCTTTACAGGCTCATAAATTAAGCAAGAGCAAACTGAATTTGGCAGTTAGCTTTTGTCGAGAGACCGAAGGCTCGTAGCGATACCAGCCAGATATGAATGAATATTCGACAAGGAAAATGGTAGGAACATTGTTCTTGGGACAGTGAAGTGAGTCACGGATTGTCCGCTCGAAAATAGGGTAGATTATTCTAAAGAAAGGTACTACACGAGCGTGTACATTCTACAACTGGGGCAATGTTCGTGGGCATCAGTAAATCAACGTTACAGGTAGTGGAAAGATATATCAATTCGAAGAAAATTCTCATTGGGACTATCTAAAAGACCTTACAATGAAAGCAAAGTCGTTTAGCAAACATGTTCTTTATTAATTGGGTCTTTTAACTCACTTGATTCTATTCGATAATATAGTGCATGTTATATATCATTAAAATAGGGTTGATTTGAGCGGAGGTAATAAAAATTCAAAGTGATTATTAAAATCTGATATAAAATATTTGATAATTTTTACCTATATTTGAAGAATTATATTCATGAAGGAACGTAGAACGTTATATGTAATAAAAAATTCGAGAGTATTTGAATTATGTGTTTTGATATAAAAAATGCTTCGCAATGAAGAAAAATCTTTGGTATATTTTATTCTTTTGCTAACGCTGCCATTTTATGCCACTGATTTATTACATCGAAAAGTTTTAATATTAAAGTAATTTACAAATATTTTTAAGCATGTAGTACACCAAAAATTATTATAGAAAAAAATGTGTTATACATATGTGTTATGAAAGAAGAAGGGAAAATTCGAGTTTGTTCTTGATTTTTAAAAGTTACTTTGATATACACGCATATACCAAAAGATTGAACAAGTATCGTATTATAAAAATGATTTGATAAAAGTAAAATTTAAGAATATTAAACATCGACTATATCAATAATGTAGCAATATAAAAGGCTTTAAATATTCAAATTTGAATCGTTGAAATTTTGTACATGTTTTGTCACCAGCGACCCGGGTTTCGCCTTTCGAAATCTTTAGGCATTCTATCACACGGATGCAACAGCACTGACACACAATAAACATTTAACATCGTCTATACAACAAAGATAGTAATTGAAGGAAAAAAAGACCCCAAGGCAAAAACTAAATGACAGCTAAAATTTAATTCAATAATATTGATCTAATAATAATTAAGACAATTGCCTGTGATAAGTTTCATCAAGGATAAATACTATTAATGAGTCATTCTTGAAAGGATTTTGTAACAAATAATAAACAAATATCATTAAAATATAACTGTTTTTTTTAAATACCTACTTTTTTCATTTTGGCAAGTAACGATTAAACATCTAGTGATGAAATTTAAGAATTTACGTCATGAGATTGTCGATTCATTGAACCAATCGCACGTAGAGGATACAACAAAGGGGAGTTGGGAAAATTGAGCTGGTAATTAAGAATGAAGTTTGATTGTAATAACAGGTTTCTATTAATTTATAGTATCTCCTGATAAAATAATTTATGGCCCCCCAGGTACAAGTAACACATGTAACAAGTTTTATTTAACAATTCAAATTTGATATTGAAATTCCATCAACCACCTTCAGTCGATATCATAAAATATTCATTAAAAAACTATCGCTTTTCATTAAATGTACCAAGAACTAATTTTGAATCTTAATAACTAAATAAGTTTAGTTCAATAAAATTGTACATTGAGTGATACGTTACATGTTATCTGTATAAAAATTATCATTATTTCAAGTTTTCACGTCCTACGTCAAGTACGTAGTGTAAATTTATATAAAAATATATAAAATACTTTTTGTGAAGTTTCACCAGGGAGATGTAAGCGCCTCGCAGTCTATTGATTATGATGGCGAGCTTAAAGCTTGATTGGAATAGATGTTCCCAAGACAAGACTCGATTGCACGAACATGTATCCTCGTTTCCTTGGGTCTCGGCTCTAAGTAAGTGCACCATTTAATTTGCATAAACAAAGTTTACCAACGCCATACAATAGCAACGGCATCATGCTGAAATCCCGGCTGCAAGCTGAAGCCACACTGAGACACATAATATTGCATTTTGTAGTCTCACGTATTCACTTATTTCAGAGTTCACACGAATATTACAATATATATTGAACGAAAACTACTCAAAGAACAATAAAAAAGATTACATTGCCAATTTCTTTCGTTCTACAAGTTACAAGTAGCATGTAAATTATCGAAAATGACGAGAAATAAACGCGTATTTTAATGTATTTTTCGTCATAGCGTCTATTTTACATGCTCTACATTTAAATAAATAAAATTAGTCACGTGGTAACCAAAGATTTTTCTTTTAGTTTTACAAAATTTATAAGGTAATATCTGACCCGTCGCACGTTGCTGCGATCTCATAGTAATGAAATTTAAGAAAATTCGTTAAGATAAAAAATTTAATTATTTATCGTTTTAATATAATAAGTTCTAATATTAATAATCTAGATAAGATAATAAATCATTTTTTAAGGGATGGTATGCCAGAAAACTTTGCTAGAGTAAAATGAAAAATAAATCGTAAAGTTCCATGTTGGTTTCGGAGGTTGAAAGGATGGTATGACAAAGCCTTCGCGGGAGTGTATTCAAGAAATTTGTAAAGTTACATGTCGATCGGATGAAAGATGTAGTAATGCATAAAGGACAAACATACACACATACATTGACTTATATATACAGTTATCATCGCCCTGATGAGGGTGTAAGCCGAAATAGTTATCAACAATATATATGTAATAAAGTTTGTAGAACTAAAACACATTGCTTTTTTTTTATCGTGTTATAATGAAATTTTACCAAGTAAATGCTAATTCAATCAATAGAAATAAGTCACCATTGAATAGATATTTTTAAATGTAAAACTCGAAAATTATATCCTCCATTTTCAGCGCAAGGGTTAATCGTAATAGTACAATTGTGCAAGCTGTACTTAAATGCGCAACGGGTATTAGTGTCGGCTTAATGGAAGTACATTTGCATTATCAGAATAATTTGATAAGCGCTTAACTCGTGATGACATGTACATTACAATTGCTTCTAATTTTCTATGTCTGTCAACACATGCAAGCGACATGCGGACCTATAAGTATAACTCAATTTATGGTTATTTTGTGTCAAGTCCAAAAAAGCATTCTAAAAAAAAATCAATGTTCCTAATAGTATACGACATAATGAGTGAAATAAATTTGTGCGGGTTAACTCATATTTGAAATATATGTTATGTGTATATAAGTATAAGTGTAGAGAGAGTGTTGATATATATCTGTAAATATTGCTGATATACGGCGAAGCCCTATGTTTACGTCTTTGAAGGAACTACTTAAAAAAACGTAATTAGAGGGAAACATAGATTTCAACTTAGAAAATTATAGGCATTTCAAATCATTGTACATTTAATTGAATATGTTGATAAAAATTTTGATAAATATTTAAAACGTAAATTGCGGGAAATATAAACGTTGAATAATAACTACAATAAAATGGATCGTAAAATGTGCAACGTGAAAAACGTGAAATCCGGGTACGTAAAAATGGGGTTTCATTGTAATACTAAAACAATAACTTTACAAATAGTATAATTTTCATTTTTTTTTAAGTCACCCCAAAGTTGAAAAACTTTTTTTCTTCTTCTGAATAATGGTCTATTTGGACTTTGTTGGATTGTTAAAACACTCCATTATAAAAACGCTTTGCCTATTTTATGAAACGTTCTCTAGTAAACTACATAAGAATATTGATTAATGTATTCGTTACGTTATATTAATTAAATAATTTGAATAAAGTTTTGATTGTATAATAAGAAATAAAATGCAGGTTCGTTTGTGTTTAAATTTAAAAAATAGCCAATAAAAAAATTCGAGTACCCCAAAAATAAACACCGGTAATATTCTTCAAACGAAATTTTAGATTTCATGATGTCGATAAATTTAAAATTTTGCTTTTCGAGAGTGGCTTTCACAAAAAGAATACAAAATTTCTGACATGCCGATTATTAATATTGAAGAATCACTTCAGATTGAAAAGAAACCCTATGTTCTGCGATGTTCCCAAAATCAATACGCACGTAAACATCTTGTATATTGCATATATTTTGGATATATTATAGCTGAAATATTTCTTTGATGTTATCATGTATTCTTTACAACATTTGAGAGGGGGTTTTCACATTACTAAAGTGCTTTCAACAATTTGTGCTGAATAAACCTTTTTGTCTATTCCCAAACCGTATCTTGTCGATTGGTTGTTTTTTAAAAAAATGTAAGTCGACTATCTCCGATCGTATGATAATAATATATCAGTTGCGATTGATTTATTTTTTAGAGAATTTTACAAATATACAGAGCGCAACTTATCTCTCCACCTTTTCTGAATGAACAATTATATTATAATTTGTTATATCGAGATTAATTCAATCAATCAACGATCTGTATAATTTAATTCTTTCATTAAAACGCCATATTGATTTATGATGCATTGATAATGTATTTTATGTCACTAAAACGAACTCGATTAAAATCAGTATGTATCTCAAAGTAGAAAAAAATTTATGGTGATTAATTCGTATAAATTTTATCATATGTTTTTTAGTTGGCATTGTCTATAAGATTAGTAAAACAAATTGGATTGTTATAATAATTGAACTTGTAGTTATTAAAATTAATTCGTATGTGCATTTAGCTCGATAGCTTAAAAGCATAAATTAAATGATTTTTTAATTTCCTAATGGCTTCTGGATTGGCTGTCTGTTTTAGTGCTACTGTGTCGCTTGATTCTAGTTCTGACGATGGAAGAAGTCAAATCAGTTTTCAAATACCATGATTAAAACTGTTCTGATTAATTTGATATATTTATCTTTATAATAATAAAGCTCTATAATGCAAAGGCCAATTCAATGAATAATTTAAGTGTTGTCAAAAAAATATTTTTGTTACTTTTGTTAAAGAGATTCAAATACAGTTCAGATAGACGATACGAAAGGCTGTATAAGGCTATGTCCAATGATCCTGATGAGAGAAGTGCCGGGTTTCTGATAGTATTATTGAATTGAGATTTTTATTTATTTATTATTTTTTTCAAAGAAGTTTTCGTATAAATCGTCTATATGAGGTGATATCATTGGTATAATATATTCTATCCTGGTTGAAAAATATTAGAGGATTTCAAAAGACATACATGTTATGCTAACATATATAATCAGTCAAGCGTTTCTATAATCAGTTATCGTCAAATAAATACGAAACTAAACGAAAAATGCTCCTCGACACTCCCAAAACGTATTGTAAAGATTTTGTGTCGATTGACCGTCAAATCGGTTGGAAGAAACCTCCCACAAGAAATGTTCACTTACAGCTACGCTCCAATAAGTCCTGTTTTGTCTCCAGATTGAGGTTTGTCTTGTAGAAAATGTCGCGTCGCCTCTGGGACATGCTTAACATGAAAACTATTTTATTCGCCAAACACGCTGCGAAATATTTCAGACAGATTTTTCTCGTCGGCGTCGAACGCGAACTGTGTTTGTTTTGTTATTTATGTGGGCCCTTTAAAAACCCTCTGCAAGCTCGTATAACGCGTCTTTTCTTTGTGCTTATATTTTGTTAAAAAAATAACTTACACTTTAATGGCATAACGTTCGAATATTTGATATTAACTTGTTAATTTGAATCAAACAATTTATTGATCGAACGTAAATTAAAAGAATCTTTTACCAATATTAAGATGTAAATTATCACTTCTTGTTGGAAAGGCATTACATTCAAACAATATAACACATTTTTCGAGGCAGTTCAATCAATTTAATATTGATAAGATCAACACCAGTTTCATTCATCGCGAGCATTATCAACTGACTACAGCTTTCGCTTACGCTTGTTATTTTTGTTGTCACTTTTAAGTTGAAGATTAATTTAAAAATAAACAAATCTTATATATCACTATTTACACGATTGCGTGGCATTATGATTGGAAACAGTCAGTCTGAAAAAATATTTGTTATGTTATTTAAGTTCAATGATTTTCACTTTCACTTGGTGGAAAGGCATGATATTTTTAATAATAAAAACACATTATTTAGAATCATTTTCCACAATATATTTTATGATCAGGACCGGTTTATCAAACGATAATGTTCGCAATATGTGAAACCGGTCCTGGTTATAAAATATATTGTAGAAATAAATACTAAATAATGTTTTTCTTATTAAAAAAATAATGAATACATTTCCTACTAAGAAGTGACAAATAGCACTTTTAGAGTAATTGATATTAACACGGTGAAAAAATAGCAATGTATTTTAGTTCTACAAAATTATTTTTAACAAATATAGTTGATAGCTATTTCGGCTCACGCCATCGTCAGAACTAATATATAAAAAGATAGTTCTGACGATGGCGTGAGCCGAAATAGCTATCAACTATATTTGTTAAAAATGATTTTGTAGAACTAAAATACATTGCTATTTTTTCACCGCGTTATAATGGAGTTCTACCAAGTGAATGCCAATTCAATCAATTAATTGATATTATTTGAAGAAATATATTTTATGGCTATCGTACGACAATATTTTGAAATTCTTATGTTCCACAAGGCTTTTTTTAATATTACAGAGCTTGAATTGATTAATAAAATAAAATTGTTACGTTTTAAAAATATCCATGTCCGCTCTTATTGTGAAGTGCGTGCTCCTTGAAATAATATTGTGTAAAAGATAGTGTGAAAAAAAATAATTGGGTTCGATCTGGCAGTAAAAGAATGTAAAAAAAAGCAGCCCCTTTTATTGTGAATATAGTGATAATGGGTTAGATAAATTTTCAAAAAGGCACACGTCATTTGAGTTTATTCGTCGTCTCTTTTGCCCGTTCGCAAGAAAAAAAATAAAAAGATGCGTGTTCAACTGTTTTATCTATCGTGACAAGAACATAACCAAAGATGTATGTGAAGTATCAACCACTACTATTTATGTTACGAAAACTGAAAATAATACTTGAAATCAAAATAAAGTAATATACAGACATATAAAATGCTCACACGTATACATTATACAGTGTATTTGGTATGAATAATTAAATTTTGGCGGAAACAGTCGAGATTTTTCCGCTTTATATTTTGGCATAATAAAGAATGCTTTACGGGGTCGAGTCATTACACATTATACATTACAAAAACACAAATTAACTGTGTAATGTATTAAGAAAAATGAAACTTATATTTGTGGCAACAATAAGAGGAAATGTGGTTAATCTTTGTAAAGAAATTGGGGGCATGATAGAAAAATGATTAGCCAGATATTACTCTCAAAATATAATTGTAAAAGATGTTGGACTTAATAAAGGAATTTACTGTGATCTATTCAATTCTAGTAAGCAGACGCATTTTGTTACGCCAAAGAACAACTGGTAATCAAGTATAGAGTGTATTCAACAGATCTACGATATACGAGGCCATATGCTCTGTCCAGGAGTGAATATGATTAAAAATATAATGAAGTTATTGATCGCGTTTCTAGGAGCCATTAATCACCGCATACTGAAATAAACTTTTTACTGAAGCAATAGTCTTATCATTTTAAAGCTGTCATCTCTTAGTGGTAAGTATTTAATAATAGTTAATTAATAAACACATTTTTTTACTTTTTTCCTATGTAATATTTTGAAAATTCAGACTAGATTCGTTCTTCATGACAATAATCAACTGGCATGGGCAAAACCGCTTTTGATCATAAAAATATTAAATATCGGACGGTTATAAATATTAAACAAAACTGATGTGAGAGTAATTTCAATTAATTATTTTACATTAAATAACTGCTAACTTTATTATTATAGCATTTTTTAAATGTCGAATTGAGAGAGCGTTAAGATCTATGATTTATTAGCATCAGAGCTCTTAAAGTCTCCTAGTGGCAAGGCTTATTTATTGAATAATTGTTGTGTTGTTGTCGACAGACAGAAGTCACTGCAGAACTGAGAAATTCAAAGCGAATCTGATTCATGCGGACATCATAGGCATTATAATTATATTCCAACATAGTAAACTCACATTCGTATAAATAGGCATACATATGTACATAAAAATTTTCCTATGCATAAATATACAATATGTGAACTAGTAAAAACTAAAGACCGGTTAAGAATAACTAAAAATATGTTCATTTTAGCAAGCAGAACACAGTGTATAAACCAAGAAGATTTTGTCGTTGTTGCGACAAACATTTGTTAGATTTGTCAGTGCCATACAGTATACTTATATTGAATGTCACTTTAACAGAGGGATTTAACCGTCTTAGTAGTGAGGTAAAGCGGCTCAAGGGATTCGCACTTCTGTATTAGTAGTTGTCTCTTTACTAGGAATTTGAAGGGTGATATCCCCAATGCACACATATGCGTCTATTTCTATTGACAATATTTAAAGTAACCTCTCAAAAACATACATTTTCAAGATGGTATCAAGACTTTTTTTAATAATACGAAGGGTATAAGTGAATGTATTTGAACAACATTTGTACTGTCACTGGAATCAGTTTAAATAGAACGTGGTCAAAAAGAATAAACTAACACTTCTTGGCAGAAGACGTTATATGTATTATGTTCTATCATTAATGCATTATAGTTTTACAATTTTTTTTTATAAGATATAGTTGATAGCTATTTTGGCTCACGCTATCGTCAGAACTATTATATATTATATCTTAAAAAATGACACAATTTGAATGGTTGAAATTGTTTTATGTAAAATTTTTGATATTGACTGAAGATTATTTATGGAGTTTCAGTATCAAATATGAATTGCTGAAAATTTTGACGATTCCAAATATTTTGTTTCTGATGACTCGGGTTTTGCCTTTCAGCATCTTCAGGCATTCTATCACACGAATGTAACAAAACTGTTGATTCTAAATAACAAAAACACATTTTTAATACTTATTTCCAGAATACGTTTTTTGATCAGGATCAGTTTCGCTCATTGCGAGCATTATCAACATCGACACAGTTTTCGCTTTTCAGCATATTCAGGCGTTTTATAACACGGATGCAACATAACTGGCAATTCAAAAATGATGTTTTAATTTCATCAAGAAATCTACAGTTGATATCATAAATTATATGAATTTAAATTGAGTGAATGATTTAACGAATGAAGTCCTAAAGCAAACAAGTCAATTAAGTTTTATTACTCACCGTTCGGATACTAGATTTATGTGAATTATCATAACTATTCGATTAAAAAATAAAGCATAAACATGTATGAAAAGTGCTTTTACAGGCAATAATAGAGCAGAGAAAAGAACGAGCATTCAAAGTAAATAAAATCAAATTCAATATTTTGCTGTAAGAGTTGCCCTACAACGAGTTGGCTGCAATAAGATTGTCCGATATCAGATCAAAACTAGAGACAGCAAATGCGGGACAAATGGGGACAAAAAGCAAAACAAAATCTCGAAACGACGAGACAACGTGAACTTGGGCCCAGAGCTTATCGAGTTCCAAAGCTTGCTCCCTTCGGGAAATACCCACCTCGAAATGAAAACAACGTTTACTTCTTCTAGTTCAATTCATTCACAGTATAAGAAAGGAAGTGGGTAATATTATATAATGAATAAAATAATATTACATATCGTGTTATGCGATGTTGTAGGAATGAAAAACTAGTATTATTTTAACACGGTGAAAAAATAGTAATGTATTTTAGTTCTACAAAATTATTTTCAACAAATATAGTTGATAGCTATTTCGGCATCACGCCATCGTCAGAACTATGCTTAAACTAACATTCGCTTATCTATATATAGCTGTGCAGAAAAGGCACACAACACATCCTCTCTCCTGTTCCAACGGCCTAGCTTGTTACTTTAACACAATGTCACTAAATTTTCAAAATTCTAAATGAAGCAATAGGTGTCTATGACAATAAGATTATATGTGGGACGGAAGTGGTCCTTCTGGAAGCAAATCAGACCACCCTTTTGTACATGATTCTTTAAATTCATTTAATCAAAAAAGTAGTCGGATTCACTCGCTTTTCGTTAGCTTTCGTTTCTAATTAGAGTATTTTCATTTATTAATTTGAGGATTGGGGATAGTTCTGACGATGGCGTGATGCCGAAATAGCTATCAACTATATTTATTTAAAATAATTTTGTAGAACTAAAATACATTGCTATTTTTTCACCGTGTTATAATGGAGTTCTACCAAGTGAATGCCAATTCAATCAATAGTATTATTTTCATTTCAGAAGAGTTTTAGGTCTCAAAGTATTTTTTTATATTAAAAATGATAATAAAGTCTAGATCACGTGGGTTATTCAGTTTTTGAGACAAATAAAAAATGTAATATATTCAGTTTGCTTTTGTGTTGAACTTTGGAAAAATAAATTAGTGTTAATTGGTGCAGAAGTAAATAGTGGACATAACACTAAGTATTGTATTTTATTATTTGAATATAATGGCAAGATAAAAAATAGCTTCCAATTTTTATAAGAACTATAGTTCTGACGATGGTGTGAGCTGAAACAGCTATCAGCTATATCTTTATATAAATATAAAAAATGAAGAACTGTAATACATTGCTATTTTATCACCGTGTAATAATGGAGTTCTATCAAGTAAATGCCAATTCAATCAATGAATATAATGTCTTTCTTTGAAAAGGTGACGGTCTATACCTTTAAAATGGTGCATGGCAAACATGTTTTTTCAAAATTTTATATATGAATAAAAGAAAATACGACTGAATGTGAGACGATTTCCAATGAGACTTTTCATCAAGAAATATTCTACATAATGCCTTTTCAAATATGAAATATTTTCGTAAGTAAAAGAAAAAAACAGCATTTTTTCTATAGGCATGAAAAATATAGTGCATTTATTGTTAACAATACTGTCATACAATTATAATTGAGGAGTATTTGTCAATATATAAATTAATAAATTTTATTACAGTCATTTAATGCGTTTATATAGTATATTTTAGATTGTCAATAAACACTAAATAAAAGTTTAAAAAAATCTGATAATGCTTGTCTTTCTATAAACTTCGCGATGAATTTAGCTAATCTAGCTTGAGTTTGACCAATTATATTATATCTGTTAAATCTTTTCTCGAAGCTTGAGTAAAGCTGCGAGAAGTAAGCGCGCCAAAGGGGAGTGGGCTACCGGCCCGTTTACCCCACTGGGAAGGCTCGTGAGCAGCCGACGGGAAAATAGCGAAACATGAGACAATGTTTTTTGCGCCACTACTGAAAATGTTTTGGCGACTCCGAGAGGAAAATTATTATTGTCACGTTCTCTTGAACACTCGCATTGTGACGGATGGCAACATTACCATCTTCCTCGTGAGCCACATACCTAACGCCACGTCTATTAAGATACAAGGGCTTTATATTCCGGCAAGGTATAGCTCAAGATAAAAATTAATTCAAATTCTTGTCGGTTTTAAATTGTGTATTATATCTCTCGGAATAATCTTGAGATGGAAAATACAGATCTCAGTCGTGTATTAAATTAGTTATATTATATTAAAGTGAAAAATTATTTATTTTTTTCCACCACCATCACCTCTAAATGGTTTTATTAGTTATTGAAGCTTTAATTATCTATATATGATAATACTTAGCTAAAAAATTTGTGTTTTAGTTCTCGCAATGAGCGAAACCAGTTCTAATCATAAAATATATTGTAGAAATAGTATTAAAAATGTGTTGTAATAAGATGTTCTGTCAAAAGCAAATATTGTGTTTAAGAATTTACAAAATAAAATAAAAAATACAATAAAACCTGCTTTATACAAAACGTTGTGGTTTATTTTAGACTAGATTTCACATCTACCTATATTTAATTAAATTTTTTTATCTCGTAAAATAAAAATAATTCACTTCAAAAATAATTCGCAACATTTTCGAAATGTCGAAACCAAAACAAAAATTTATCGTTTTAAAATAACTTAATTTATGGCACGGGAGAGAGTGTCATTAATTGACAGTTGGATACAACGCGAATTAAACGAAATTTGAATAACAGTGTTTTCCGGAAGTCAAAAGTTATAAATTCTGCTTTATAAAGCAGATTTATGGAAAAAACGTTTCCGCAAGGCTTTTTAATATTGTCGGCGACGAGCGGGAAGCATAGAAATAACTATTATTTACAACCAATAATGGCAGATAGTATCAACAACTAATGGCGAAAACATACACTTATTTCTATGATGTAAATAGCTTATTAAAATCAATATAAACGATTGTTTTTTGAATAATCTTTCGAAAAGATTCTGAAAAAAAGCAATACAATTCATTGTTAAATTTACAATTGATACAAGCTATACAAATTTATTAGTTTTTTGATAAATTAAAACACTGTCATTATCCAGTCATTCCATTATGGATTTATGAATATATGGGTAAAATATTTTTGAATTGAAACGATAAAACGTCAAAAAGGGTACATGTACAGTAAAAAAGAAATATGAAACAAAAGAAGAGCACAACTTAAAAAAATATGTTCTTTTGTTTTCTACACACACCTAGGTAAAATTGTTTACCAAATACCGACGTGAAAAAATAATGTTTGATGTACCATTTTAAATAATCTTTTTATAGTTATTTAAACACTCGGTTAAATTTGAATTGTTACAACTTTGTGCGATTTCACATATTTTTTCACTAACGACCTGGGTTTTGCCACACGGATGCAACAGAACTGACGTAAAATAGACAGTTAACATTGTCTATATACCAAAGTTATTAATTACAGGAAAACACTCCAAGGCAAGCAAAAAATTGCTGCTAAAACAAAATTAAAATTATTAATCTAATAATAGTTAACACAATTGCCTGTGATAATTTTCATTACCGATCTTGTTAATGAGTCATTCTTGAAAGGGTTTTACAACAAATATTAATCAACTGACATTAAAGTATAAATGGGTTTTTTTATATATAGATACTTACATATTTCAATCTGGCAAGTAACGATCAAACGTCTTTTAAATGTACTCTGTTTTTAATGTGTAACTAGTTATTAAATCGTTTTTAAGGTACAATGATATATTTTCATTAGATTAAAATGAAATGCAATTATCATATTATCGTGAAACATTTCATGTTAGTATTACATTTATTATCAAACTATATGGTATGGCAATCTCCATGGCTGACTGATATATAATTAATTTAGTTCCCTCTCGATATTACTGCATTTGAATAATATTTCAATTATAACGCGTAGTCAAGATTATTGACTTTCCGCAAGAATAATATAGGGACAAAGCGAGGTTATATGCTGCAGTAGTGTCTTCTTCATTATGAACTCCATAATAGCCGCGAATTGGATGTTTGTTTTTACTATAAAGCATTCACTTCCCCAGTAATGTGGAGTTAAGACAGTGTAAATATTTGTTAAAAGGGATCTGGCAGAGGTACTGTTTGGAAACCAGAATGCTATAGATATGCAGAGATGTATCTCATAACGAATATTTAAAAAAAACTTTGAAAAAACCCAGAAGGTTTTTTTTAGATTTTTTTAAACAATTAAACACAAAATATAGTTTTAGCTTTATATTGTTTAAAAATAAAAAAATAAATATGTTTTGTCATTTAGATTATTCTACCTTGTTATATCACTTAAGTGGTGCGATAAGTTAAATGTGTCTACAATTTGAAAAATTTACTTCTCGCAATAAAATGGTTGTTTTTCTATTATGTAAATAAAATATTTTTTCTCCAAGAAGTGACTGTAGATAATTTTAAAATAAATAAGATATGTGCAGCATCGAGTCAATTTTGTCAAGTATGTATCTTTTAATATTGATTTATGATATCAACTAAAGGTGTCTGATGGAATTTGAATATTAAATTATCTTAGTATTAAAATACGAAAAAGCATTTAAATGATAGTTGATTATTGTGAAAAACTCTTATTACATCGTCGTTACAACTAATTCTAATATATCTTAAAAAATATAAATGTTTTTTCAATTAAATATCATAATAATTATATAAGTAGTACAAAGTAATATTTAATAAGTACTTAATACTCCTAGGCTGAGAGTCTATGGTTTATTCACGTAACTCGGATTTTATATAAGCGATGCATGCTGCTAATTGTCTATAAGATCTATAGTACCCGTGTGATAGAATATATAAAGAAGCAGAAGAAGGTAAAACCCAGGATCAAAACACGTGGACTTAAGATTAAAGCTTTATTTTTTCATCCCGTCATTATGAGCAATTTATGTTATAGCTCTTACAATTTTCTTATTCTTCTAAATTTTTAAAGAACTAAAAATATTTTACTAAAATTAACATAACCACAACCATCAATGCCCACGATCTCAAACTGAAATTGAAAAAAGGATAACCAAATCCGCCGGTTATTTTGGGGGAAAACTCTAAACACAAGACTAAAGCGATCGAAAATGTTATTGTTAAAAATCATCTGCAACCTACTGGCTGATGGTATTTTACTATAATTTAATTATCTACTGAAATTATCGTAATATAATAAAAAAAACTATTGGTGCATATGTACGTCTAATCATAAAAATTAACAGATATTCAATATATTTTACAGCAATTTTTTTTTTTTTAAGTACGTCCCTGCATTCCAAGATATTTTGTCTCATATATAGGATTGTCACTTTCGATTGTTGTACTCTGGGGATGACGTGGCATGACGTGACGTTGCGTGGCGGTCTAGTGGCGTAGCGTGGCGTGGTGGAATGACATGCCTGCGATGCGCGACATAGTTGCATTAAGTGAGACACTCGGGGCATATTTCTATTAAGTTTGGAAACCTAAATGGGATTAATAAGCTGACGTATACACTATCAAATGCTCAAAGAGTTTTCGAAGTTACTTAATGTTCCTAATACAAGATGACTGTTGGGTTTCTGAAGACACTTGTTAGAAAATAAAAGAGATTTATTTAAGTTCTAAAGCCATATTATTCTTTTCTATTGTAGCATTAAAAAGGTGAATTTAATGTTATAAAAAAACGAAAAGCATTCTTTGTTTATATATTTATCAAATAAAATACAATATATTAAAATGTTAAGTATATTATAATTTTATATTATTAAGATGAGAACCGATTTTGCTTATCGCGACCATTATTATTAACTGATGTTTTAAAAGTTTGGCTGTAATGGTCAGAGCTTTTTATATAAACACGTTTTTTACACATGAAAACGTGTTTTAAATACAAACATAAACACGTTTTCAAAAATGAAGCGTGTTCTACTAAATTGTATTAAATAATATAAGCGATGAATGAAACGGCCGTAATATTAATCATATAAAATTGTGGACATATACAGAACTAAAATTGTGGGTTATTACATAAAATTAATATTTAATAATATTATTATATTGCCGTTCCATCAATATATGATAGTTACCAAATCAAGTGTGATTAGATCAACGATACATTTTACGATAATTTATAAAAAGGAATTGGATTTTTTTAAGCAAAAGTACCTTTAATAGTTGCAAAAAACAGTGTTTCTTATTAAATAATTCTCATCTATAATAAAATTGACTTTAACCAATTTTAACTCACAAATTATACATCCTATAGATTCTCACAGTGGTTCTCACAAAATTTTACTGTGGCAGAATTATAAACATCAGCGGTATTGTAGAAAAGACTAGTGCTTGCAACAAACTTTTGTTTTGACATAAAACTAGCAGTTACTATTGACATGTCAAGTGAATTCAATCAAATTTGAAAATATTAATAATTTGCCATATTAATTTTTGAAATATCAATTATATTAGCAATTATTACCGTGAAGCTTTTGGTGGCAGCAATTAATAATCACTGATCTAAGAGATAGCATGGTGTTAAAATTTGAAGCTTTCATTAATGAACTATAATAAATACTATTTTAAGCGTCCAAATACGTTTTAAAACTCAAATAGAAAGCAACGAATGATAAATGAAATGGTCGGTCTGTATTTAAAGAAAAAATGTGTGCACGGTTAAAGTGAAATTGAGTTTAGCATAGATGACAGTTTTTATTGTTCGTATTTGCATATCAGACAATACATAATAGTATTTGTTAACGTTAGAGACGATAAATTCTGAAATATATATTCATATCAAACAAATGTGATACAAACTGGTTGACTAAGAAAGATTCTTATTTAATTTACTGAGTACTGAACTTGCAATTGGTGTCAGCGAAAGGTGTGGTAGCTAAATGATCGACTAAAGAGCCGATAAATCAAAGTGTACAGATTAAAGGAGACGATTCACAACGGATCCGGGTCTACTCGTTTCCTTTATCAGATGCGAGTTCACCCGGCAGATGTCTCCGCCGGAGGAAATACAAAGCGAAAATAGAGGCTCTGTTCAAACAAGTTACGAGATGTTGGTAAACGCGCGGATCGTGTCTCGTAGAGCTTTTGTTGGCGTCAGGAAAGCTCCGCAATACTAAATAAATGTTTAAAAAAAACTAACTTTAAATAATCTCGGCAAATCATGTATGATTCAACGTTGAACAAATGACTTGATTGAAAAATTTTGGGTGTTAAATCGATCACTCAAAAATTATCAAAGCAGCTCGAAGTTTTTCACGTAAGTAACACGTTATAATATTACATATCTCTGAATAAAGAGAATGTTCGGTTCATGAAAACCACTTAAACAAAAACTATCGTGCAGTTTTATGATTCCATATGCAGAAAATTAGAATATTATATGATATTTTAAGCCATACCCATTCCTGTTTTGCAACGTAAAATCTTCTTAAACAGTGCTCCCCAAACCGGGAGCCACTAAAGTATTCAGCACAAAGAAACAAGTATTAAACAACAACAAAATCTTACCAAATCAATTTAAATTGTATAATCTACAATTAAAAGCTACTTTTGAGTTTGTATTAATGATTGCTAAATTAAAAATTGATAATTATTGCCAGTTAAACCTGTTCAATATAAAAATAAACTTTTTGGGGGGCCTTGACATGAAAGTAATTGGGAAGCACTGTTCTAAAAGGCATCACAACATTACTTTTCAGCTAGAGCTGCTTTAGAATAGAAAAGGAAAATAAATATATTCATAAGTCAAAATAATTAGTTAGTTGATCACTCTTGCTGCATTCTGTTTCGAGAATCAACGAAAACACCCACGAATAGAAATCCTGAATTCTATTAAAAAGTCAATTGATCATACTGTCTGCACTGGGGTTTAAGTCTGTAACAAAAACAAATAATGTTTACCACTGTTCCACACATTTCAAGTGTTTAATTGTAAAAATTATGTGTCTTGGATGAGAGTTGTGATTATTTTGTTTCTTCGCATATATATGTGTGATGTAAAATAATATAAAAAACAAATATTGTAAGAGGTAACATGTATAAATGTAAAAATTTTATTGTATAGAAAGCAGCAATTTACTCTCAGTCTCATCAAGTGAGAATGCCTAAATTAATTTATCCTTTTTTACTATGAATTCAATGTTAAGCTTAAGAGGAGTGTAAATATTGTCATATAATATTTAATATCGAACGTGTAGGAAACCCGGATCTTTAATGCCAAAACATGTGTTCTCGTACAAAGTTTCAGCAATTCAAACTTGCAGTACTTTCAGTTGATACCATAAATTAAAAAAAAAATCTTTGGGATGTATTTATTGTATTTTTAGTAAGAATTGATACTAAACAATAATAATTATATAGCACTGAATAAACTGTTACAGTTTATGAAGTTAACTATTTGTGATATCTTGTTTCATCATTATTACACATAATGGTGTTGGAATTTTCCCCAAGCCGATTAATATGTGGAATTGCTAACATTTGCTTGTTAAGTTTAAACGGCCAAGCCAACAAACGGGTAAAGATCTACGATACCACGAAATTACGCGCTAGATTAATTGCCGGGCTTAACCGCCGAATGATCGTAATAAGATTGGCTCTGGCATTAACACGTAGCCTTCTTATCGAATGTTATTAAATACTTACGATTACACGCCTTAAGCTTTTAATTACGATGTTTTTATGATTATGACGTGATTATGGTTAGCTTGTATTACGGTTCCCTGTTTACTTGTTTAACAATAACAAACGTTTTATTGGATTGTTTTGGACTGTTTTGTCTTAATTTATTTGACTTGATATTAACAATAGGTCATTAAAACCAGGGTTGTGGAGTCGTTAAAAAAACACGACTCAACCGAACATTGGCCAACAACACAACACGTCTCCGACAAAAATAATTCTATATAATTTTGTCAAGTATTTTTCCTATTTTTCCTATTTATTTACATTAAATTAAAGATCAACAGACCAATCCTTTCCGGATTGTGCATTGAGATGTTTTTTAAAATCATCTAATCGAAAAAATAGTCAGAGTCACTTGTTTTTCACGGCCAAAACATCGCCATTCCACAGCCCTGAAAATATCAATGAAATTAAAATTGCGAATATACCAAGAATTCAATTATTCAAGAAATTTTTTGCTTTAGGCAGAGAACATATCTGGTCCAGTAATTATTTACAATTTCGATTGAAGATTTTGACATAATTCTAAAATATGCAGTTGACATGGTTGGTTAAAAAAAAATATTCCGCCAAAAGAATATACATGAAAAGTTTGAAAGTTTTTCACTCACGAACCGAATTCCAGCTTTTGGTTTCTTCGCACTATCGTTCTATCACACATATGTAATAGGCCGGACGTTAATTTGATATTGAATGTCTATCAAGTACCGCCAGTCAAAATCGTAAAAGAATATGAATCTGTTTCTGTTAATCAATTAAAAAATTGAGATTTGGTAGAATTTGATAATAGGAAGCAGTAAATTATTTGATATCAAGACGTTTGCGAACGGTATATAGTATTTTTATAAATCGATTCTGAGTTAATCAAAAAAAGTCAATGAGAAACGTCTGGGGACAGCTGTGTAACTTAAACCAAGACAAACCAGTTAGTCTAAAGACTCGATACTTCTTGATTTGTTTATTCTCACTAAATCAATCGGGTACACAAACAGTTCACAGTATTTATCAAGGCAATGCGACGTCGCGACGCCGGAGTAAAAGCTACCCTAAGCGTCTCCAAAAGGCGTCCTCAGACATCTTCTCAAACGTATCTCAGTTTGTTCAGCGCGGGGTAATTCTTAGCGAGATGCCGCCAGCTTTAGCCACTACCGTCTATAGGTTCGTGAGGTTAAACACTTATCACTCTGACGGGATACTGCAGTTACTCTTCCCTCTTGCTGAAAGCTAGCTGTTCTGTTATCTGATGCTTGCTTCAAATGTAACGCTTGTTATGCTCGGCTTGTATGACACAATAAACAAGCGAGTTGTAAGTGTGCTCTATGTTAGTTGAAACTACCTCTAGAATAATTGTTTAAGTATGATGCGAAACTGTTATTATTTCAAGCGACATTCTCTACCGTAACATAAACGAATTACTTTGGTATATTGTAGCACAGATGATAAAACAAAACTACGAGTTGTGATGAGGACGTAAGTCGAAATAACTATATCTATACATATAAAACCAATGTGGGTGTTTGTCCTTTATGCATTATTACACCTTTCATCCGATCGATGTAAAACTTTACAAATTTCTTTAGTACACTCCTGTAAATGTTTCTAGTATACCAATTCTTCCATAGCCCCCCCAAATAGTAAATAAATATAATTAAAACGACGCTTTTAACAATTAAATTGTTTTTTATCATACCGAGTTTCCTTGAATTTCCTTACTCTAAGATCGCAGCAACGCGCAGAAGGTAAGCTAGTACCTAATTTCTTTTTAGATCTAAAATACATTGTAATTTCTTTACCGTGTTATGATGGAGTTCTACCAAGTAAATGATAATTCATTGATTAAAATTAAAACTCGTTCAACTATCGAGCAAAATATGTTTGTGTATTGTAAAATGAACTAATGTGATAAGTTTTCTTTTCCACATTGCGTATAACAAAATATGACACGTGTTTCGTTTTTTGAATAGCATTTTCAGACAAAATGTTCTGTAAGCTTATTATTAACAAAGGTAAACAATGATTTTGCTTCCAAACTTTATTATGAGTAGGGTGGGAATACTTCCTTTTAAGCTGTGTACATTTTCTAATGTTTTGCCACTCTCGGCCCGGATTTCGCGTTTCAGTATCTTTGCTCAAAAATGCAAGTGGAAGCTATGAAGACAGTGATAGTGCTATTACATTTAAGTTTTAATTGAATTTTAATCTAAACAATGGTGTATAAAATTGAATTGCAGAAATATTGTAACCTTCCAATGTTAAAGTCTTGTTCATCATGTATCAGTTGATAATGCTCGCGATGAGCGAATCCGGTCCTGATCAAAAAATATAATGTGGAAAAAAGTACTGAAAAATGTGTTTTTATTATTTAAAATATAATAAATGTGATCATATTGTACATTGCTATTACAGTCAAATTAATAGATAACTCAATGAGTATCATACCTAATGATGCTAACGGTACTAATGATAATTTAATGAGATAAAACTCTTTAGAAACAATTGTGCTAAAATCAAAAGATCTGGAAAAAATATTAAATATGTTAGAAGATTAGCACAAAATAAATTATAACTTTACATTTGTACTTTTATATCGAGGACAAATTTATGTATTACAAAATTTGAAAGTATTTTTTATTTTCAATGGATTTGAATATAAAGGGAATGGTTTTTAATTGATTGTTATTATATCGCTCCCAATTGGTAGCCACTTAGGTTTGGTCTGCGAACAAGAAAATCTATTGTTTAAATTAATGAGACCGAAACCCTCTAGAACCCAAATTAACTCATTTTGTTTTAAATTAATTCATACTTAGCGGAACAATAACGGTTAATAAGTGAGCATGTTAATTAACGCTGAAGTCGGAAGCAAAGGTTGAAAGATAAATGATTCCGAGAATTTTGTTTGTTCGAAAACAAATCACTTTTGGTTTCGCTTACAAATGAATTCGCGGACCAGAGAGTCAATCTGCCCTCCAAATAAAGCCCCTTTAATAGCATATTTAAACATACTTTTGTATAGCAGATCGGTTATTTATATCGAGAAAGAAAACGAGTTTTCTCCATTCATTCATTAAGCAGACAATTAATTTATCTATTTCCAACTAAAACAGTGTTTTAAGGTATTAACTGTCAGTTATCAGTATAAAAGTATTATATAATATTTAAAATTATAATAAATAAACTTTTTTTCAACCACTTTTATAATTTCATATACACATGATCAGCACCTATCTCAACGCTAGTATTATCAAATGATATTACATATAAAATTGCAAAAAGAGTACTAAGCCTTTCATTGTATTATTCGAATAGAATACCTTTCCACAAAAAGCTGATAGTTGATACCTTAAAAGTGTTATAGAGATAGCAAACATGTATTTTGCAAACATGTTTTAGATTGAAAAAATTGGAAGAAAAAGAAAATACTACCCAATGTGGGACAATTATAAACGTTACTCTTCATTTAAAAATAGTGTAGACAATATGATTTCAGTTGATGATGCTGACGATAAGCGAAACCAGTCCTGTTCATAAAAATATTTAACTCTAGAAATAATGAAAAAATAGCAATGTATTTTAGTTCTACAAAATTATTTTTAACAAATATAGTTGATAGCTATTTCGGCTCACGCCATCGTATAATAGCTATCAACTATATTTGTAAAAAATAATTTTGTAGAACTAAAATACATTGCTATTTTTTCACTGTGTTATAATGGAGTTCTACCAAGTGAATGCCAATTCAATCAATATATTATCTAGAAATAGTACTGAAAATTTGTTTTATGTTTGAAAAACGGTGTTATTTAATCTCTTTTGTTCGCTTTAATTCACAAAAAATATTCAATACTACTCCTCAGAAATAAAAAAGAAATTCAAAACTGACACTAATGAAAGTTTAAATAAAACGTAATAATTGTAATGACACAATGGCAAAGTATATTTTGAAGAATTTTAATGCAGAAACTCTCGGATAAATCGACGTAAATATATAAAATGCCCTATCTAAAAAAAAATTAAACAGAATTTGAATTGCAGTGTTGCAATATATATGCAGTCATTGCTTAAATATAAAAAAAAGCTATAAATTGAACCGAACAACAAACTTGGTAACGTTGAATTCGTTAACAGTTGCTAAAAGTTCTCAGGCATACTTGTAGTGACCTTTGATACACATATCAAATGGTTTTTCATAGTGTCTCAGGGTCAGTTTGTGAATTTAGTATCTGTATGAGATATTATTTTGAAAATGTTAGCTTACAGTTAAAAAGTATCATTATCTTTACAACAATAGCTTGCATTAAAATAACACCAATTTCTATCCTAGGTGATTATAATGCGTGATAGATACTATAAACGTATATATATATCTATTGTAGTGTGAATTCGATTTTTTGAATACGATAACATTTTCGTTGATTATAAGATGAAATTGCAAAGAAACAAATCGTATTCTAAATAAAATTTCAACCGTATAAAAATTATATTTGAAATATGAATGACTATTAAAATATTTATATAGATGTTATACATGAATTTTACTTACTCTTTTTACGAATTGATGAAGAGAGCTTTTTACCTGGCTTAGCTTTTCCATTCATTTTTATAAGAGCTTCTTACCTAACGAGCTCTTTTACCATCCTTACTCTGCGGCTGCTATATCCTTTTCCTGAATTCAATCCTTTCATCTGATAACATTTTAAAATAATGATAAAATTTTTGGAAATCCTCGCATTTTGATATCGCCTTAATGCCGACTGTATCTAAATTTGATGTTGAAATTTATCTGCTTATATTTTATTTCGACAAGCAAAATAAATTATACTCGTTATAAAGAAAAATTAAGCGATTTTAAGTTTTGATAAATATTTTCGCGACTGTTTAATAATTATATCGGAAGAAAAGCCATGCAACAAAAATGTTTTGAAATAAGAATTTTTGAAAATATATTAATTCATTCAACGTTAACGTTTCTGGGAAATCTACTGAAAGTGGGTATCTAATGTGTAATATAAGTTTTTTGTATGAATTCCATGTAAATTTAAACTATTGATTGAATTGGAAATTACTTGGTAGAACTCCATTATAACACGGTGAAAAAATAACAATTTATTTTAGTCCTACAAAATTTATAAGATATATAGTTGATAGCTATTTCGGCTCACGCCTTCATCAGAACTATGAAGTTCTACTAGTTCAGATGAAGGAATGAGCTGACATAGCTGTCAACTATATATCTTATAAATGTTGTAGAAATAAAATGCTTTGCAATTTTTTCACCGTGTAAATGTAAACTACTTGCGCAGTTTATTTGGATAGAATGTGGAATGGAATTTTTTTACTAGTACTGCTTGATACCGACTTGTTAAACCATTCTTTTTATAGTGCCAGAGCATACCTACTATAGAACTATAGTATTAAAACAAGTTTGAAATAATTTGCCTAGAAATTCAAACAAAGATAATTGAACGAGGCATATAACTTCATATATTTATCATAAAAATACAAATTACTAAAATATTAAGTGCTTTATTTTAACCTTGATATTTTCTAAATTTGCACTGTTTTGTCTAGTTGTAAAATATAAATAAATTGAGTAAATAAACGCTTTATTTGTACGAAACATATATTAATTCGATATTATAATGAAAGCTAAACAGATAATGCAACTAGTTATATGGAAATATTTTGCATTTTCAATTGTTTGAAGTTTCAAAAGCTTTTTAAGTGCATTTTACAATGTAAATTAAAGAGTTTTCAAGATTTTCTTACAGTACTTGTACGTTAATTGACTGAAATATTACAATGTGAAAATAAATTCTACGACAACAAACTGTCAAAATAAATGTGTTCTTGTATAGTGAAATGATTTCGCTATGGTTTGGTATGTTTTTACGAAATAGAAATTTCAGCACATTAAACTTTAAGTAATGGAATGGTGATCGTAAAACCATACTTATTCCGACGGCCACAATAAAGCTATATTAGGTACCGACCCCGGAGTCTAGTTCAACAGCGACGTTCGTAAGAGCCCACTTCTTTAGCGGGGCAATAAAACGATTCACGCTCTCTCCATGATTCAAAAGCTCGACGTAAGAACATTTTTAGTAAAAATCTCTAGATAAGGCAGATTTGTGAGATCATGGACATGAGTTGTATTTTACTCGGGATTTTTAATATTGCAGGGAAATAAAAAGTAACGGGCACTTGCTGGAATATGTGAAGTTATTTACTCTCTTGATATACGTTGGACAGCCATTTGATTTATATCTCTTTCGTGTGACAGAATTAATGATTTACTACCGAAGCTAATAAAGTTAGTGCATGCATCGGTTAGTAAGCATTTGACTACTCTATTTAACAGCTTCGTCCAAAATAATAAAACTGGTATTAAATGAACTAAATATGATTTCATATTTTAAATGGAATCGCAAATAAATTTGTGCACATTTATTTGTAAAATAAAAATTTAATTAATTTTTTATATTGTTATTTAATCGTGCTACTAAATTCCCAAAATAAATTAGAAGTGTAAGCTACAATTTAGGTAAAATAAAGACCAAATATTATAAAAAAATATATCAATTAATATAGAATCATTATCATAGACAAGGTTACTTTTTTAAGATAGACAAATAGGCAGGTTTAAATATTGAAAAATATAATAAATGTTCTCATCACAGTAAATTGCTTTTTGTTGTAAACCTTCACACTTTTGACAGACATTCATATGCAAAAATTGTTCATCGAATCATAGAGGCACTATATTTGATCTCGGCAGCCAAAGGCTTAAACGAGATATAAAGGTATATATTTGTTATAGGCTACCTTTAAAAATGTATGTATATTCACTCATGCTTAAGTTCACAATCAAGATTATAATTGATAAAAAAAGGGTTGATAAAATCTGCGAATATGACTTAAATATATATTTTTTATGATATCTCTTCTTTCTTTCAGTGGAAGCAGCGTTGGGGAGTTGTCACAAAGTTATCACCAGCTGCAGGTAAGCAAATATAAATATTAAATCTATATATATATATAAATAAATATTTGTTTTTTAGTATGTCCTTTATGTATTGCTATATTTAGAATAGGAAATTTTCTCGAAAAATTCATAATATATTCTTCCTACCCTTACGGAATTTCTGGATTACTACAAACACATGACAACACATCTGAAAAGTTTTTGAACCATTACTAAAACTGTCAACAAGGATACACTTTGAGAATGAAATTTTGCATACTGTCATAAACTAAATTTGAATTTGGAAAAATCTTTACACTGAATAAAAACCATTTTTTTAAGTACTCAATTTGATTACTTTGAATCTAATCAAGCATTATTGATATTTTAGATAGGTTCCTAGATACCACCTTTGCAAAACTATTACACTATGAGGTTATGATTTTTTTATGACACTTTGCAATCCATCGATTGTAGTGAGATAATACAGTTTTAGTATGTCATTACAACGCATGCAACGCGGGAACTCGCTGATATTATATATATATTTAATAAAACGACCAAAACTTAATTTTAGGAATTTTATATCTTTATATATGTGTGTCAAAATTACTTTTCAAAAATGTATTAGTAATTGAAATCATCAGTAATACTCAGCACATTAACGTAGATCCAAAAATGTATTTTTTTGTTTGCTTTTCACAGGCCAAAAACGTGTATACTACACATATAACCGTTAAGTTATATAGTTAAGAAATGAATTGTTTTTTGGTCATTTATTTAATCAAAGATTTTCTATTATGGTAAGCATGTAATGAATTATTTTTACTAAAATTTAATCAGTTATTTGTCGCATATTTACAAGAAAAGGAAGACAATTAAAAAACGATCAGCTATGAGTATTAATGAATTTGTGAAAATGATTTCGGTGCTTTGTTTTTAATTTTTTTTATATAAGTTAGCGTTTAATGCATCCGAAATATTTTCAAATTTACAGTGACAAAAAAATGTTACAAAACCAGTGTTATTTCAGCTTTCTTACGTTGAGTTAACATAATAGAAAAAAAATATATAGATGATCTTCAAATCTAGCTGTGTCCATATTAAATGTATAATATAGTAATTATTGAAAACAAAACATAAATTTACCTGAAGGATAAAATGAGGCAATGTTTTCACTATAGAATTAAAATAACTAATTTTATTCAACAACTATGCATAAAAATTTGACGACTGTAAAAATAATGTTGTCATGATGATTATGGGCAATAAAAAACATCATGACGGGTTGTGTAAAGGACAATTTCACTGCGGTTGAATTCACAAGTACAACAAACATTATTGTTATCGAAACTGTTTTCATTAAGTATCCCTAATCAAATAGCGGTTTCATAATAGAAAGTGCCCATAAAGACAAAGTTATGGCCACATATTAGTGTGGCAATCAAATGTTATTACTTATTTTACCCCCACTGTCAAAAACCATTACTTATGACGACACGCTATTATAAATAAGGTAACTTTTGTAAATTATACAATGATCATAATGCAGCTCGAAATATATTTTAAGCTTGATTTACTTTAACGTTATATTATATAAAACCAGTGGTTGGCAACGTTTTGAGAGACTGAGTAAAAAACTTTAATTACGAACAAAATATTTAGTTAATAGACAAAGCTTAATATAAATTATTATATTTATTTATATGATATATGTGTCAATACACAATTAATGTAATAAAACCATCTTAAAAAACAATACTCTCACAAAAAAATTTTTGGTTTTGAATTTTTTTTCGTCGCCCGCGGAGACTCTAATAAAACAAGAAATTTCCAGTAAACTAGTGTAATTAAGTAATAAAGTGTAATTAATGATATCGACTGAAGGTGCTTGATGGAATTTCAATATCTATATATATAATATGAATTGTTAAAACTTTGTACAATTTCACATGTTTTGACACTAACGACAGGGTTTCGCCTTTCGGCATCTTCAGGCATTCCATCACATGGATGCAACAGAACTGACGATCTAATTCGATCGAAATTCTATATAGAGTGATTAAATTTAGATGTATTTGACCATTGTTTCAGCAGTTTTAACGAGTGTTAGCCAATGATTGATAATCACAAAAACATCTCACATTTAATTCGTGCATTATTTTGTTATTCAAGCAACGAAAAAAAGAGCTATCTAAGCTGAAATTTTTTCCTGTAGTTTCCTGTAGTTTTTCCTAGTCCTATTTCCTTGTAGTTAATCTGATGCTCAAACTCACTTTTACAAAATAGAGTAATGACATATGAGATAGAAATAAGATTTGACCAATTGTATGTCACCTATTTCTCAGAGAGATTGTTTATATCATAAAAAACACTTATGCTTTCAAATGTAAAATTATTAAAAAAACACTGTCCAAGCCAGTGATATCTGTATGGAAAGCCAGCAACAATAACGACTGCTCCACGTACCCGAAATACACAATATAATTAAAAATATACAGATCTGAAAAGCAAAATCCGTTTAGATTGGATTAAGCCACATATACAATATCTTTAATCTATTTATTGTTATTTGAATAATGTGTAATGTATTTGACAGATAAAATCATAGACGTGAGCCAATACATACAATTTTAAATTACAAGTGACATAGCGCATACAGTTGTTAAAAATATGCCATGGCAACGTGTGTATAGCTTTGCATGAGGGTACTTAGGAAAGTGCTAGGGGAAATTGACTGAGATGCATTTCAAAGTTGTCGTGGGTGTGGAAGTTTCTTTCAACATCGAGTGATTTATGTGATTGGAACACAGTTTTGTGGATTACATTTTGATTGAATTGTTTCCGATACAAATATATTCTATTAATCAAGAATTCATTTTCGGTGAGGCACTCTTTTATAGTAAGATTTATAGTTGTGAAATGCATTTTGAAATTCATTGAATTTGTATGGTGTTACTTAATAACTGTTTTTCTGTTAAGTCATTTAAGTTGAATGAAAAATGTGCTGCTTTAAAAGTGTTTTTTACATAAAGAATTAAAAAATAAGATACTTATTACAAGTTTTGAATTATGAGCTTTTGAAAGCTCTCTACCAAATTTGTGAATTAAGTACTATGTTTGCAATCATCCACATAATTTTCATAATTATAAGACATAAATCATTAAAGCAAAAACCATATATTGGGTAAATAAAAAACAACACAAAGTAATCAACAGATTGTACAAATTAAACTAGATGACGATGTTGATGTAGTTGTGAGTAAGGCAAACAATAATTTAATATGAAACGGCTCAAAAAACTTGTTATCATAGAAAATTTATTATAACTGTTTGAGAATTGAGAAAATAACAAATTTTTGGATAAGTTGAGTATTTTTACAAAACGTATTATCTTAGATTTTTTGTGATTTATAAATAGAATATGTTAATAATGTGGCGTTCAAAGAACACTCCTTTTGATGCTTTTGTCGTATTTATTCCGTTATGTTACAGTCATTATATAATATTTAAAACTCAAAACACCTTTTCGTGTATACACATAATTGAGATAGAGAAGAATATTTGGAAGTAAACATAGAAGTAGTGTAATAATCTTTAATTCATTTTTTTATTATTCTTTTTAATCTATTTAGCCAAAAAAAATTAAGCTGAATCAATAAGGAAGCAAAAAACAAATTTCACAGTGAATGCATTTTGCTTTGAGCGTTTGTTTTTTACTCAAAGCAGAATATAATATTTATTTGACAGATTCAATTGTAGAAAATTTTGTTGCAATGTGTATTAATTGATACAGGAAAAAATATGATAAATATTTCTTAGCATATATTTCAGAATCAGAATTTTCTCACCTTTATGGCGTTAACTGTCACTTCTTGATGGAATGGCATGATATTTTAAATATTTAATACACATTTTAGCACTTATCCGATAAAGCCGTGTTTGATCAGATAATATATAGTGAAAATTACTACTAAAAAATGTGTTAATTTAAAGTATCAAAATTTTTTGATAATTGTCGAAAAAAATTAATTTCTGTATGCTAAAAAAAGATGTCAAATTAACACCAATATTATCCGCATTATTTCAGTTGATAAGTTGTTTTATAATTTATTTCACACGATCAGTTTCATTATACAATACTGAAGAATTTATATGTGATACTAAGGGTCGAGATTCGAAAGGGTTTTCTTAATATTATGTAGAATTTGAATTTTCGTATGAAAATATTCTCCAATTATTCATTTATTTTTTGTGGACTAAAAAACCATTACAAAAGAAAAGGAAAATGATTTTAGAGCGATTGTTAAATAAGATCTTAGCAGTTAAAATACATGTGGAATAGTTTAATAAGAACGCCAAACGCAAAAACGAATGATAATGCCCATGAATGAAAAGTCAACATTCTATTTTGCATCGTAATCTTCATAAACCAGAAGTTACGGGCCGTACGAAAAGATTTTCGTAGTAAAGTAAGAAAAAAAATACGCCCGGTTAAAAAGTGCCCGTACAATGATACGCTAGATACTTTTTAAAGTAAAAGTTTGCTTTAAAATTAGCCGCCGACTCGTGAAGTCGGGGGCTTAAGAATCGGGGGAGGTTTGCATGACTTGCAGCAGTTGGGCCGGCCTCTCTGTACGGGGAGACTTTTTAATTTCATGGGGTTATTTATTGCTCCCGAGCATGAGTTTGGGTGTTAAAACGGATTTCACCCCCACGGGTACTAGCCGAAACAGGGGTAAGAATTGTCTTGCAATCTCTTAAAGAACATTGGATATTTATATGGGTGTTAATTTGTAATGGAAATGAAAAGAAATGGTTTTGTTTCGTAGATTTTTCGTTTTACTGTTGCTTAAAATTCATGGATACTATTTCCTTACTAGCACATTTTTCTTTTATTTACAAAAAAGGGTATGAAAGAATCGTAACGTTTTATTATTTACAAAATAAATTGCCTTTTTGTTGATTAAGTAAATCTCGGTGGAAGCATTGCAACTCCTACGCCACTGTTTCATTAAATTGTTATGTATACGTACAAATGAATGATTGATAAAAATTGTGTCTTTTTCAATTTAAATTTGTAAAAAAATATTGAAACGAAAAATCAAATAAGGATTCATCTCCAATTTTTGATTAATTTTTAGGTGAAACTAAATCTTGTTAAGTTTTACAACAAATGGGGAATAACATAAACAAGACGTGTTCAATGATTAAAAAAAAATATAAGCAACACTGGATTAAAGTGAAAATTTGACTCGGTAGTCTTTTTAGTTAATTTCGGTAGCAGTCCTCCCAGGTTAAAATCACAGTATGGAAAGTTTAATAAAATTATGTTTTCATATTAACAAATAAAATAATTACGTCTGTTATCAATAGTAATTTTAATATACTAGTGTTGAGGTTTTTGATTATTTATACGTTTGCCAGGCTTGTGGTGCATTGGAAAACCTCGGCGATGGTTTCAAAAATGGATATTACTGACTCCATTTTCAGTATAGACAGTTTCACAATTCAATGTGTTCAATTACTTGTGGATTTGTGTTTGAATTAGATTTTATCGCCCACCAAATTCAAAACAAAAAAGTGGTGTATCGAAATCAATTAACTAATTATTGTTCAAGCGTCATCGATTTTTGCACTTATTATTTTCATTAAAAAAGAAAAGTTACCCGTTTGAGTAACTATCAGTTGTAGTGAAAAGATTAAAAAAGTTCTATTAAACACTACTTAAAATTAATATGTTAAATTGTAAATACATTGTTCAATATGGATTATTTAAGTAAAAGCATTCAGAGTTGACCACGGGCCGCTTGTTTTATTCCAGAAGCTAACAGAAGAATAGCTTTTCTAACAACTGCAAGGAAAAATAATTGTAGGCCGTTACACGATTTGATCTATTCGGCAATGGGCCCCAATTTGTCGGCGTTTGCGTTTTTTCATACAAACGTTTTCATTTACAGGAAAGCGAGTGTGTAATTTACACAAATTTGGAAGAGTTATTCACGACTGCTTTGCTTTGCTGCCGCCTGACCGACTTTCCCTCGGCGAATGCGGTTTTTCCTATACTTATTACGTTAATTTTAATAATTTTTGGGTTCAGCAACATAAAAATATTAGCTTTTGTTATGAATAGCATCTATTATTGCCGGCTTCCACAGTGCATTGGGAAAACTTCCAATGTGGTTCTATCCTCGAATACACTCAATCACAAAATGGATTCCAATTTACGCTTTCACTGCTAATCTAAATTCCCATGTAAAAGTGTCATGCTGAATATATTTGAATTATAAAAATGTTTTCGAAATTTTCAATAATATGCATTATTTGAAAGACAATACATGCGAGTGTCAGTACGTACAAATAACTCGAAGTCGGTATTTTTGCGTCTCATATTACACTGATAAATCGGTGGCAAGTTCATACTGTAATGGTTGTTCCACACGCGTATATAGTAAAATAGTTATGTTTATATTGCAATTGCAATTTTGAACGAAAATTACAGAAAAAAAATATTCACAACGGCACGTATAGACTTAGCTTTACTATGCGAAAAATTGTTGATTTCGTCGCAAGGAACAAAGGCGACGAAATCAGAAATGAGTATTGTTGGCTAATAAAAAATACAAACAATACCAACAGTCTTAAAATTATTTCTTAGCGTTTTGGGCATAAAGACGCTACGCGGGTCCTAAGCACATAGTGGACATACGTATGGACACAATGGGCGTGTTCTCAGGACGGAATTGAGTTAAAAGTAATATTTTTTGGCTATATTCGTTCCTTTTATAGAACGTATGGCCATCACGTGGTGCATCTATGATTCTCTGTTCCCGTCAGTTGCTTTATTTCCTCTTATGACGAGCCAAAATGTCCAAGTATATTTAACAATGATTTGATTCCAGATTCATTCACACATCAAATTGATTGAGAGCAAGCCAATTGTGATAATATAAAGTTATATACTTCTGTCTACACATTGTACACGGAAAGAATATACATTGTACACAAACTGAACAAAAACTGTATACACACTGTACACACAATAAGCGCTATCTGTAAACTGAGCTTTTTATGATTTCAATGAAAGCTTTCTATTATTCTACATAATACGATTGTTGACAATTTTGAATGTAAACATCAAAACACTAAGTCACTGTCGAAGTCAAAGCTTAAATTAACACTGTGGTTTGGCTGATTGCGATGAAAGTAAATGAACATTGATTATTCAATATATATTTATTAATGAAAATAATTCGATATCGACCGAATGAGCTTGATGGAATTTCAATATAAAATTTTAATTGCTACAACTTTGTACGATTCCATATGTTTTGTCACTAACGTCCCGGGTTTCGCCTTTCGGTATCTTCAGGCATTCCACCACACGGATGCAACACGGATGGTCAGTTCTGGAATATGGAAAACATGTGGAATCGTACAAAGTTGTAACAACTTAAATGTTATGAAAATAAGTTGAATTATAAAGAAAAAAATGTTTTTTTTCTGTAATAACAAATCGCGATAAAAGTTAGGAACGTATAATAAAATTTAAATCGATATTTGCATGCAGTACTTTTACTTGAAGCAAAGAAGTAGAATCAAAGGTTAACCAGAGTATGTTAGCAGATTTTACAGTTCCTTTGTAAAATAATATTACCCACGTCCGAGACATAAAGCACGAAATCCCTAAGGAAAACCATTATTGCTAGCCAGATTCCTACATCACCATAAGATCAAGTCACACTGAACTTTATCTAATAGCTTTTTGATAGATCGTGCATTAAGATACGACCCGGAGACTCGGCTGTTATAAGGATCTAAGGCTTTGGCATAGATTGATGACCCATGCACATCATGGAGCCATATGCTGGGTTTATGCTATACGGCTCTTCCATGCAGGCACTTAATAAAAGGCTTAAAAATAAGAAAAACATTTTATCTAACGATGTATAAAAGCTCAAAGCTTACGTGGTTTATTGGTTAACAAGAATTTCGTTGTTGCGAACTTGATGCTAAGCGTAAGTAAATATGAAACATGAATGCGAAGCAATCATATAAATTTCTAGCGATAGATAATTGCTACTATAATTTTTTACTCAAAACGATTAAAGTGGATATCTATTAAGACAGTCACACTCTTATAACATTTTAGTTTCAATTAAAGTTAAAATCCGATATACCTTATAAATTTCGTAGAACTAAAATACATTACTGTTTTTCACCATGTTGAAACAATCATGTTAATTTTACGGTTTCGTTGAAAATATCATCTGAGAAATTCAGTCAATAATACTTATGATGAGTAAAACCTGTATAAAATAGAAGAATAACTCTATAAAATATATTTAAATTATTTAATAAGTGATAATTAACACCTTAACTCATTCTGTGCAGAGCTTTCAAAAAAGTGTTAATATTCAGTAATGCTAGTGTTAATTTAACTTGAAGTGAGCCCTATAAATTAGGCAATACTTTATAACAAAAATTAGCTTTTACATGAATGTATTAACACTCTAAACCCTCTTATATTTTAAGGCGTCAATATCAAAACACTGCAATCAACCATCTCGACAGTGTGAACGTTAGCTGTCAGTGGGTTAAATTAAAATCATTTGATGAACTGCATTTTTTGAGTATCGTATGAAGTATCTAATATTGATTGAAATATTTTGAAACTCTAATATTTGCGATAGCTTTTCACATATCCGAGAATAAATATATCAGTAAAAGTGTTAGTATTCATACTCTTTTTATTACTTTATTACAACAATACTCTTGTACGATCATAATGTGAAGCATGTATGATAAATTTTATTTTGTTTTTCTCGAAGAAAATTGCATAACCAATTGCAACAAATGCAATCATTAAAAATAGTAAAAAAAAAATCCAACACGGTCTAAAAGATCAGGCTAAAGATGTTAAAAGGCGAAATGTTTGTGATAAAGTATATGAAAATTTAACAGAAAAATTACGGTTATTTTTTGTGCCGCTGATTTTTACATTAAACAAAATTATAAATATGAACATAAAATCATAACCACGATGAAAATATTCATTTTAAAAAAATACTGCTGAAATAGGGAATTGGTCTCATCGCTTCGTATGTTTCCAATGTTTTGAAAATAGAAAACCATAAATTTATCGGATTTCGCTGAATCGGAATGCCATTATACTTGATCGCATAGCGGGAAATCCCAGGCACTTATATCCAAGCCTGGATTTGCGATGCTGCTAAATTGTTTCAAGCTTAAAATGATTAAGTTACTCATACTGTAAGTGTGGTTTTATAGTAACTGAAATTCACAATTGATATTTAATCCATTTGTTTAATATAAAATCTATATTAAAAATAGTTAATAGTCATTTATTTAACAATATTAATACTTACATAAATTTAATTGATTAGTTGTAAGAAACCTTAAATAAAAAGTGGCAATGACTTGAATTTATAAGAGGCAAACACAAAATTGCTTATGAGAATTTTATAATCATTTTTAGCCCTAAATGAATATTTAATTAAATTCAATTTTGATTGTAAACTACAACCAAAATTCCCTTAAAATGTTTAAACTACACGTTGTATGTTGACCTGTATTTAATGTTTTAGATCTTAAACTTTTCATTTTGTAAACCTGTTAATTTTTAATTCTAAGTGCTGTAAAAATACATAGAAATGAAATAACAGTTTATTTGTAGACCAAATCAATAGTCCATGAGTTGAGATTTTTTTTTTACAATAATGTTATTAAAACTTAAATAATTTAAGGAGACACAATGATTAAAATAGTGGAAATATACAAGAATTAGATGAAAAGCTCATATTTAAAAACAATCACACTTTTAATATGAAAATTTTTTCAAATTGTAGGATTTGAATGTTGAAAAATTTCAAAAGTTGAATTTAGAGAAATATTAATATTAATACCATGTCTTTCTAACAAAAAGTGAAGTTAACACATTAAATGTGGTATTCTATCAAGAGTGAAATCTTTGCTATCATTTTTAACCGGTTAACTGCTGGCAGGTACATGTATGGCGGTACCCAGCACGCCGCGAATTTTACGACAAAAATAAAACCTTCTAAACATATCGTTATTGAAAGTGTAATAAAGTTTATTTATAAAACTTACCAAATAAATGAAAAGCGCGCCAGTCGTGCAGTCATTTATCCATAATCATAAACTTAATTGTTCATGGTGGAGGGTTGTCAAAAAAACAAGGTCAAGGTTGTTAAAACGGCGCGTCTTAAGACGTATTTTTTGTATGAGCGGCGCTCTGTTCACCGACAATTATGCGTCTTTAGACGCTTTTGGCAGTTAACCGGTTAATGGATTACAATCGGTTTTCTTTTCGAAAGCAGTTATAATAAGTTAAAACAGGTGGTATATTAGATATGTTTCATCAAGACGAGTCCTCCTATCAATGCATTCAGACCAGCTGATCATGGTAAATGCAATGACCTGAAAAGACAGTTTAACTATTGAATGATTTCGAAAATAAAATTTGAGCTTAACAACAGCTCAATGATACTGAAGTATACAAAAATGCAAAATATAATAGTCTATGGATCGGATTTGTTTTCCAAGAAGACATACATTTTCAGGGTGTGGCCAAAGACAATTTGATATTGAAATATCGATATGTAAATCACGTAACTGTTTGACCTTGTATGAAAATTATAATTAACATTATGTAAATTAATTCGTGAAATTGACGACTGATCCTAAATAAACTTATAGATTTATGTTAAATAGTAATAATGTGTTCTCATTATACCACTGGAAGGGGTGTTTCTTAAGAAATGTCGATTCTATGTTTAATCATATTGAAACAGGAAGTGAAAACAAAATAATCTAAACTATTTCTACGATCTTATTGTAAACGTCGTTCAAATTTACGTTATCTCTTCTGCATTAATTAAAATATTTCATTCCGTCATTGCCGACTGTAATCGTTGCAGAGTTGAGCAATCAAAAGTGATGCTGATTTACTTGGAAACTTTATGCATTTATGTTCTATTCGTTGTATATACGCTCATATATACACATACAAAACGTTCATTTTAAAGGTGTTAACCGTCACTTTTTGGTGGAAATACATTATATATTGAAGTTATAAAAACACAGTGATTCGTTCTCTTTCTACAATTTCATATTTTAAATATCAAGATCAGTTTTGCTAATCAAGATCATTATCAACTAATAAATAATTTAAGTTATGAATATAGTACTAAACAGTGTATTTTAATCATTAAAATCACAAAATGTATATTTTGTAAGTCTTAGTTAGTTTTAATTTTTCACTTCACATATATATTGATCGCGAAATTAAAAAAAAAACAAAAACGAAAAGATAAAAAGTTTCGGAGCACTGAAATTTGTGATAAATTCGACATTTTCGACTTCCAGTTTGTCAGTGGCAAAAATATTTTACCTCGGCTAAGTTTCGCAGAATTTCGTTTCGAGTTTGGTCACGTGTTTTATTAATAACAAATTGAAAAAATTGGTAAGCTTTGCTTGTTATGAATGAAAAATGTATAAAGTTAAATGATGTTTGAAGTTTTATATTACAAGAAATACTTTTGAGAAAAGGTAATATAAAAAATCGGTTAACCTAAAAAAGTTTGTCACTTTAAATTCACCTAGAGTGTCAACTTGTTACAATTTTAACTTAAATGAGATAACACGATGAAAAAATAGTAACGTTTTTTGGCTATAAAAACTAGTTCTGATGCGTAAGCCAAAATAGCTATCATCTTTATATCATATTAATTTTGTAGAACTAAAGTACATCATTACTTTTACACCTTATAAAATGGAATTCTACCAATTAAATACCAATTCAGTCAATAAATGATAAAGAAACTCATATTTATGTAATTACTCATTAACCTTATAATGAAATGAAATAAAACTGAACACAATCGAAAATGGTTTTTTTTTCTATTTCCAAGTAATTGAGAATAAATTCGATAATTTTTAATTATAAAGGCTTTTTCATACCTACGGCTAGTAGTAATTACCTAACCCGATTATCGAAAATAATAAAAATCTAAAAGCATTCAGCATTGTTGATTCATTTTGAATAACTGTAACAAAATATTAAACTGTCTATATGGAGTTTAAAAACAAATACCGTCCATTTAATGTCCATTTTTTAAAACCATAAATATTTCTCAAAAATAGACAAAGGAATACGAAAGAAACTTTTAAAAACACACCGCATTTGATAAGATGTGTGCTTACAATCAAATAACGATGTGTCTAATTTCATTTCTCTAATATTAATTGCCAATCATAGATAACTTATTTTCGAAAATATGTAAACGTTTAAAATAAATACAAAACGATCGATAAATTCAAAAAAAAAATTTTTGACTAAAAAATGTATCAAATACTAAAAAGCCGTTAATTACATATATTTCGCCACATGTCAGTTTTTGATTTTAAGCTTGTTACACGTATATACGAATTGAATTGATAAATAATAAATAATACAAAAATTCTTATTGTTTCTTATAATTTGAGTCGTACTTGATATTGGAAGCTAATAATTAATTAACGAGGTTGGTCACTAATCATACTTTGACAGATTACAATAAGCTGATTATCTTTCATTACGAGATAAGATGATCGAAAAAGCGGTTGACAAGAGATATTTTGTAGCAAGAGATTGTCAATAATAATTATGCTAAAAAACATTCTTTAAATTTCATGGGGAAGTTTGTTTGGTTTTATATAAAATAATATGCAAAAAAATAATCGTAACAGTGTTGAAAGAATGTAAATTAAATACATGATTAAGAAGCATGATTTATATCTTAATTAATTTCTGGAACAGAGGCATAAACTCTGATTGACCTGAAAAATCTAAATAAACATATCCATAAAAGTTTCACTTCCATATGAAAACATCTTTTTTTCGCCATATTCACCTATCTCTTCAAGTTTATTTAACTCTCTCTGTAGTTCATTTTTGAATGTTTGTGTCAAAGAATATTTTTTTATGTTTTTGCACAAATTTAGATATATACACGATTATCTAATGAACTTGTTTATCAGTATATCTATAATTTTATAACACGGTGAAAAAATAGCAATGTATTTTAGTTCTACAAAATCTTCTAGTTCTACAAAAAAAGTTCTACAAAAAAAAATATATTGCTATTTTTTCAACGTGTTATAATGGAGTTCTACCAAGTGAATGCCAATTCAATCAATATAATATTATATTCTTGAGATCAGAACAAGTTTCGCGAATCGCGAGAATTGTCGACTGAAACCATAAAATTCTTATGAAACAAATACATGTTCAGGAATTAAGAAACTAGTTACTACGTGTAATCAAACAATGATGTCTAAATAAAGTAGAATTGTTGATTAAGTTGACATTATATTGGAATAATTCTATATTATCTTGGTGAAAAAATAGCGATGTATTTTAGTTCTACAAAATTTATTAAATATATATAGTTGACAGTTATTTCGGCTGTCTAATGTTACTTAAATATAATACCTTTCAATCAAGAAGAGTCTCTTAATACCTTTGAATTAATGAATCAACTATTTTTATATTTCATGTGATAAAAAGGATTTGTAATGATTGATCCGTGATATAAATGGCTTCAATTCAAACCTGGAAATATAATGTGTATTTGTATCGATTTTTCTACGAGACTTAAACCATTTTTACTAAAGATAAATATATATACTGTCGGAAAGCTAAAAAAGGGATAAATTCATTTGGTTTCATGGATATCTTATTAAAGATTTGTAGGGATAATGATTTGGAGCTTTAAAGACGAAAACGGATTAAGCTATGCCCGAAAAAAGATCCAGAAAAATACCTATTTCGAATTGAAAATAATTAATGATAGATTTTTTTACGTGTAGATTTAACATGCTGATATAACATAACACTAATATAAAAGATCTTTAAATGCAGATGTTAAAAATATGCTAAGATGGTGATAAAACGAATTGTGTGTAAGATACACACAAAATTGTCTTTTCATTTGAGAATATATTTTATGGCACTAAGTGTGAGATATAACGTCGTTCAAATTTTCACAGTGGTTTTGCATGGTGGCACGTATTCAAAAGGTCCAATTTTCAATGACTTTGTCGCTCAAATCTAGCTAAACTGTAATAAGTTTTGTTATTTTTTTAGTTAATACTATTAAATTTTTTGCCTGTTTTGACAAATTGAGAAAAAATAGGTATGTCTCAACGGAGTCATTGAAAAAAAAAATATAATACATGTTGACAAACGTTGATATATCAATAGGTAATATATCCGATATTAAACATTGCTAAGATGGTTTATCAAGAGATATAATTTTGTTGCACATATATTTAGATTTTTTTCATCAAATATATGTAATATATACAGTAAAATATTTCATTTGTAAAGATATACAATCATATCATAAATGGCAGATTGACTCGAGAATAATTGTTATAAAACGAAGTCTTTAATGAACATATTTGACTTCGTGAATACTGGAATACAAATTTCCGGAGTGCGTTTAAGTCAATATGAATAATGGCTTGCTTTACTTTTTTACTTCTAAATTAAAATTTTACCTATTTTTTTGTTGATGAATCGTAATTGAAATTGATTGAATTTTCTAAAATAATTAACGTCTTTAAGATGGTATTTATATTTATACGTAAACTATCAGGCATTAAGTAATGTACTTTCTTTAATTCGAGATCATTGACAAAACTATTGTTCATTCAATGTGAATTTTATTTTGAACTGAAGATAATGATAAAACATTTTTTTTATACGTAAAAAACTTACACAGAAATTGTGTAGATGTCATATTTTGAATGTATAATATTGATTATGACATTAAAATGAGATATAGCTCTAGATAACTTATCACCGTTTAATTGGTCTGATAATATTTACTCAAAACAAAATTGAAGGGTATATCCAACACAAATATTACTTTTACAGAAAGAAAAGAAAAATTAAATTAAATATACTATACATAACCATTAAAAGTATGATGACTGAAAATTTTATGATTTATATGCCAAATGTTATAATTTATTTTGGAAATTAATAATTTTGTTCATGTTCTTTTTTTCTTATTCAAGAGTTTTTAGTTGTAAGAATCAAATATAAAATTTAGATAAAAATTCAGCATTTAGAGCATCTATTTTAACAGAATGTGTTGCATAAGATGCATAAATTGTGGATACATAAAAAGTTGTTAAAAAAAAACTGAAAGTTATATCCATTTACTTTTTCTATAGTCGATACATACGAAAAACAAATTAATTGAGAATTAAAAGAAATTTATTTAAAAATGATAGAAAAGTAACACTGTCAAAAATAAATTAACTAACTTACATTTATTTTGCGTGAGAAAAATTTCATTAGCTTGATTTATAAATTTTAAAATGAAAAAAAGATACATTAATATTTTGGTATATATCAATTATGTAATATTCATCTGAAGCAATATTGTATGGAATATTTGATTGTTCCCAAGTCTCTGATTGTATCCTTAAGCTGAAAAAATTAGTTTATATTATATAATAATACAATGTAAAAATAAATCTTGAATAAGTGCAGTAATATTCTCCACGTAAGAATCAAACAAAAACAAAGTTTAACGAACGATTCAGTTTGCGAACAACTCGGGTAACGAACACTATCATGAAAGATTTTTATTCGGATAACGAACAAAAGCGATCTTTCTAATTCATTTATTTTGTCTATAAAACTAATCGACGTTCATATGATCAATAAACGAACAATTAGGATAGTAAACATAGTCTTGAATCCGATTATTTTCGTTAAACGATTACCCACTGCACATAATCTTTTCATTGAAGACGTCAACCAAACAACGATGTATGGATCACTTTAGTGAATTTCATTGAAGTGAGGGTTCGAGAAAAATTGTTTTTAACGCTGTTTTAAATTGAATGTACCGAAATGTGGAAAACATTATACAATTAATTCATCACAGCTCAACAACGTCTCGTCGTTTTAATTTATTGATAAAGATTCGTTGTATCTTGTAGCGAATTACGTACCACTATTAATTATATGATGATTTATGTATTAAAGTAATCAAATAAAATATAATTTAACTCAAATTTATGATAACTCAATGTATTTGATAGAAAATGGGTTTGAATACAACAAAATCACTTTTAAAGTGTTAACTGTGACTTCTTAGTGGAAATGCGTAATAGCACGGTGGAAAAACAGCAATGTATTTTGGTTCTACAAAATTTTATAAAATATAAGTGATTAGCCAGAATTATGACGACGACGTCAGACGATAGCGTGAGTCGAAAAAGATATCAACTATAACTTATAAAATTTTGTAGAATTAAATATTGTAATTTTTTAACCGTGTTATCATTGAATGGAGTTCTACCAAGTAAATGCTTAATATTTGAATAACAAAAACACATTTTAAAGGATTGGTTATCAATATATCAGCGATATTGGTCCTGATCGTGAATTTTTTGTGAAAATAGAAATATTTTTTTTATTTAAAAAAAAAAATTAAATATTTAGTGATTTAAATTGTGTAGCTTACATTGTCGACGGCAAAGTTCAATTCAGCCTTGATGACAGACGTGGCCTTTATAATGCATGCGATCACTTTAGTTTGCTGGACAATTGACGGTTTTCCTCCACCGATAGCTAGACAGGTGTTTATTTTGTCCTTCGCTGAGCCTGCGACTGCCTTAACGTCATTTGCTGTCATAACAACATTTTTGATGTTTGACTGAAAATTTTATTGTATAATTAAAAAACAATATTCACGAAAAGATTTATATTACACACAGTGACATTTCGACAATTATCCAACTCCTAGATCCGGAATTCGAATAATTTTACGATTTTTTGTTTTGTTTTCAATATATTGATAAATCCTTTTAGAAGGTATGCATGTCGGTTGTAAAAATACTTTGTTTTGCAGATTAGTATTTTAAAATTATACTGCGCGAAAATTTGCGAAATAGTCGTGAAAAATTGCCAATTTCCATCGACGTAGATTAATTTTAAGGTGTTACTTGTCACTTCTATATGAAAAAGGATGACATTTTAAATGATAAAAACAAATTTTAAGTGCTTATTCCTCTACTATTTTGTATGATCAGGGCCGATTTTGCTCATCAGGAGCATTATTTACTTATCATCAGTGATCGTCAGTAACGCACGTGATGAGCGAAACCGGTGCCGATCGTAAAATATATTGAAGAAATGAGTAATAAAATTTTTGTTCTTATTTATTATCAATATTATATTATTAATGGTACATTTCAAATAAGTGTAAGAGATATTCTGTTATTGTAATGTATGGAATACAATAAACGCTATGAAAATATTGTATGATGAGTTTTTATACCTGTATGATGGGAACTGTCTCCTTTAAACATTTAATCGTGTTGATTGTGCTGACAATTCCTTTATCTTCGGCCTAGAAAAAATTAAGAATGAAAAATCGTTTTGAGAAAATATACAAATTACCTTTATAATATTTAGATAAAATCTTGGTGTTTTGAATTAAATGTTTGTTTAAACATATCTGCAAATTAATGAATACTAAAAATGCAATTATTTAAAATTATTATTGAACAATTAATAAAATTAAATAAGTTCCAGAATTCTTATTGAAAAGCATGTTTCTTATCCGAAAATAATTTAAATGAAAATAAAGTGTCATAATGAGTTTTTTTTTTTTAATAAATGCACCACTATCATTAAAGAATATTGGTATGTTAAATTCGTTAAATATAAATTTAGCCGTAGACTTACCTCAGCAAAAGGGGATGCCTGAAAACAATAAAAAAATGTATGGATATAATTAATGAAAAAATATTTTTTATATTTCACTGTTAAGCAATTAATATATACAAACAGATCTTACCAAAATCGCAGAAACTGCTACTACAAAAAATACGAAAATACCTCTCATTTTAGTTAGTTTTGATGAACAAATTATGTGTAACTGAAGAAAAATCTATGGTTTTATACTTTTTAAAAATTTCATAGATACATTTCGCTATTCTCATTCGTCTTAGATAAAAAGAGATATCAGAAAGTACATTATATAAAAACTTCTAGAACATTTATTATATAAAAAGGATCTAATAATAACTATTTGCATTTTGCGTGTTTAAATAATCAAGGGTCAAAATCATTCATATCCTTAGTTTCTTATAGACCGAATGATTAGAAAATATCGATCCATTTACAAGAAATAGAGCAACTTTAATTTATTTTAATTTGATAAATGTGAAATAACGTAAAAAAAAAGAAATTTTAACTGCAATTATTGAAGATATAATTAAATGTTGTTGGTATTTATCAAAAACTTCTTTAAAAATATATTCATAAACAATTTAATGGACGGCTTATTGTAAAATTTCTGCCAGTAAGCTGTAACTAAAATATATGATGTTAGTCACTCGACCATGAATCCGACATTGTTTATATAATATTAAATGTAAACGTTGTTCATTAATTGGTTCTCATAACGACGATTCAAATAAACACATTGACTGCCAACGTTGCAAACGTTAAGACAATCGATCGCAGTGGGAAATAGATGTTATGAAAAAATATTCAAGTAAAAGGTAGTTTTTTTTCATCTTAATACAATCAGATTTGTTCTAGTAATCTCCATAATTTTCCTGACGACACATACTCTGAATTTTGCATCAACCTTTAAATATTTTTTTGCAAGAAATTGATATATATATGTCGAATTCTGGAGCCGTGTTTCGACGTGATAGACCAGCTTTTCAAAAAGAGACAAAATAGTGACATCAAACGATGTTTTTAACAGAGAAACTTTATGTTTTATTACAGTAGACTCAAACCATTTAAAACCGTCCAATTCGTGTATCGCCTATGAAAGTATTAATTTACACGATCAAAAAACTCAATTGTTTCGTACGCAATACACAATACCATCATTCTCCCTCACAGAGACGACATATAAGTAACACCAAGTCCTCTCCGAGCAAGAGTTTTTGAAGATAAATAGTTATTAGTAATTTTAGATGTACAAAAATCGAAAATAGACACGTAGTGAACTCTGTAGTTTTACAGCAAAATTATAAAGTATTCATATAAAAAAGGAAGTCAATTGATAACAAATAAATCAAACGTACTTAAAAATCGTTGACAAATGACAGCCTAATCTTTTTAATAATTAATCGATTTCCTGGCTAGGTTTTCTTGTATCAAAACATTCTAAATATAAAAATATTAGTCAATGATTCACGTCCTAAGTATTTAGAGCGAATTAGTTAAAGGAATGTCCCTTCATGAGTTGCAAACATTTACAATAAATACCTATTATTAATAGAGTTTCAAAAATCATAAAAAGGTTTTTCAGACACTTGATTTTTTTGGCTGGAGTATGGATATAAGGATATGCCTATGAAAAAATTGATATTCATTTTCTAATAAGCAACGTACGTGTACTTACAAAAAAAATTTGTGTAATAGGACATATTTATAACAGATCTTCATTTGTTAAAATAAAAATCTAACCACATATTTTACAAGAGACTTGAATTTGATTAAATTTTTGACTTCAAATAAGTAGATGTCTTTTTATATTTTTAGTATTTGTCACGTATCACTGTCACTTCTTCATAGAAAGGCATGCTATTTTAAAAAATAATTACACTTTTCTTAGTGCTTATTTTCATAAAACTGATGATAGATTATATTGTGGAAATAAGTGCTGAAATGTATTTATTGTAGTATTAGTATTAACCATCATTTGAATACATTACATCCAAATACTTGTCAATATATTTTTTAGTTTAAGTAAAAAAATTTATGCACACAAATAATTGTTGATTCTTCATTTTTTATTAAAAAAACCTTACCTTTATTTTGTATTTTAATAGATAATAATCATCGCTATGACCGAAAGCGGTCCCAACCTTTGTACTTTAGAATTATGAAAATATTCAAATATAATCGTAATTTCAGTCGATATTTTTCGATTATTTTTCAGTTTATTCGAACAAATATTGCATTTTTTGTTGAATTTTTCTATTTTATCTATTCATTATGCTTACAAATTTATAAATAATAATATATTTTCAGACTTATACACAACAAAATAACCAAAATGCAGTCTTAAATTGACGTTTGATATATTTTGTTTGCGATTTTGAATTTGATGATTTATAGGAAAAAATATGTTTGAATCATTAAAAAAATACGTTTCTTTTTATAGCCTCTATATAAAAAGTAATTTTCAGCGGTTAAATTTAAAAGTTTTTACATTAAAAAAAATACAAAATAGAACTTCAGTTCTAGAATCACAGAGTGTGAATAATTAATTAATTATACTATTATAAATAATAACAAGGTTCAAATCTTTATTGGGATAAAACAATGGATTTCTAAATAATATACAGATGTCACTAACAATTAATATTGTTTTGATTAATTTGATATCAAATTTATTCTCACCGTATAATATTAATATGGGACTATTTTTTACTGAATAAAAATGAGAATAAAAAATACTTTCAATATGAAATATAAAAAGTCTTTTAAATAAAAACATATTTAGTAGTGCATTGTCAATATTTTTAAAATGATATAATATTTTTTCACAAAGAAGAGATAGTAAACACATTAAAGTGTCATTCTTAAAATCAGTACAAAAATAGTATGAGACTTTTTATGATATATCTATTGTCAAAAATAAAAAAGCGTATTGAAATCAACGAGGTGAATAAAAGTTGAAAGCAGAATAACGATAAGCTTTCAACAAAAATAATTTCACCTTTTCATATAAGAATAAAATATTATTTAATATAAAATTTTAATCAAAGAAAGTATAACTAAGTACTCTACCATCATAATATTCAATCATCATGAATCGTGGCTCAAGTATCACTTTTATCATTGATATGTATATTATTCGTCCATTAACAAAAATATTTTTTATTCTTTTGCTTTTCATAGCAAGTTATAGTGAAACCCCCTAGTGTACTTTATAGTGAACCGTTAAAAAATTTCATCTTATGTTATATTTAAAAACGCTGAAAATGCCCGCGATATGTGTGGAACAAAGTTTTAAAAATTTAGTCAATCTTGCCGTACTAGCATTAACCGGGTCGTTTGTGACAAAACATATGGAATCGTACAAAATTACAACAATTTAAATTTGATATTGAAATTTCATCAAGCACCTTCAGTCGATATCATAAATTATATTAAAAATTTAGTTTTCACAATTTAATTTATCATTGCTTTTTATCAAAACAGTGATAGTTAAAGTGACAGTTGACACATTAAAAATATTTAAAAATGTCCTAAAAGCAAGAAAATTATTAAAAAACCTATATTTATTTTGGAATGTTTTATTTTTTAATGAATGAAAAATCATATAAAACAACGCAATTGATTGATGAATAATGCGTCATCGGATAGAAATTGACAAATATTTTTTTCATTCTTCGGATATCTTGATTAAAATACCTGTGGGAGATAGACAAGATCATATTTTTAAAATCGATAATTAATAAAGATTTTAAGCCATCTACGACTCTAGCGTAAACAATATTAATTCAATAAATCATTCCTGCTTGCAATGATTTATTGTATAAATGTACTGTCAATTTGTTTTTTTGATAATAAAATAATTAAACAGTAATCTATCATGTACAATATTTTTTTGAAGAAAAAAATCCAAACCAAAGTACAAAACCATTTGATATCGTAAAAGTGTAAAATTATGATGTTACAATAAAAATAAATTATTTCAAATTAAAAAAAATATAATGAAGACGTCAAAGATTCGAAAGCCTACGATTCTAAAAATCTTTACCATAATTGGATTGAAAATCGCTTAAAAAAATAATTTATGATATCATCTGAAGTTGACTGTCAGTCCTGTTGCACATTTGTGATAGAATGCATGAAGATGTTGAAAGGAAAAACTTGTGTCGTTGGAAACCAAGCATGTGGAATCGTACAGAGTTCCAACACTGAAACTTATATTTTACTATTTATCATATTTTCATTACACCTGAAATTCTTTGAATATATACTTTTAGCATTGATTTATAAACAATATTGTATAACAATATGTTAAAATAAAATAATTTAATAATGAATTATTTTATCTAAACACATTATTTTAAGTCAGCTCTAATAAACACACATATGAGGCATATAGACTTCTACTAACCAGTTCTTATATTATATTTATTAGTGACTTGGCACCAGTTAAGCCACTAGACTAGGCAGTAAATGTTCCATTTCTTTGACCTGAACGGAATGAATTTTATGCATAATATGCAAAAAAAATTAAATGTTTATTATTCATATACCACATTCTTATCGGATGACAGAATTACTTTTCCTATTTATGTACATAAAAATAAACATCAACCAACCAATCCGGCAAATTGCCTAATTTAACTATATTGGGACTCGAACAATTACGATTTATTTATTTTTGCCCATAAAGATATATTTCAAAATCCTCTAATAGAAAAAAGAATTTGAAATTTGAATTTGACTATTATGCCTCTGAAATGGCAGTGCATAAAAATCAATCGATCATTCAAAGCTAACGATTTTAACTAATGTTGTAAATTTGTGTAAAGTATTTTATCCTGTTGACTTCAAATTTATTTACAAGATATAATAACCATAGGTACATCACAATATATTTCAAAATTGTTGCTGTTTACCACGGTAACAAAGAGACAAATCAGGCTCTATTTTCATTTAAATACGAATATAAATTGAAGTTTTAGCACTGTTGACACTAATATTTTTGATTATCAACTATGTATAATTCATACGGCAATCTGCTGTCTTGACAGTTGAGATGTTAGCAATCATATTCTTAGAAACACACGTCACAGTACATGATAAATTGACAAGTATCCGAAATGAAAGACAAGAGGTAGATATCGGAAGAATTTATTTCATTTTGATTTTTGAATACAAGTAAAAATTGTTGAGTTGGAATCTTATCAGAAAATTAATTTGAAATCATTTAATTTAGAAGCACTTAGAAAGATTTTCTCCGGTGTGGACAAGGTTGCTGATGTCAGCGTTGATCTGAAAGAAAAAAAATAAAAAATATATATATTAATAACATATAAATTAATGATTAAAGTTCCAATTTTTTTATCACACATCATTTTTAATTCATATATAGGGACACATATAATTTGAATCGAGTATTTTTAAAGATGTTTTTATTCTTTTTGATATGTTAACTGTCACTTCTGAATGGAAATGCATGTTTTTTTAAATGATAAAAAAACATTTTTTTTGTAATATTTCTATAATAAAATTTATGATCATGACCGGTTTCACTTATTGCGAGCATTATCAACTGGTATATGTATTCGTCAAATAATTATTTGCATAAAACTGTTTATATGGTTTTCCAATATGAAAAATTATGTTCTAATACAACTTTACTTATAATATTGTGTCGAGCTACTAAAGTACCCAATACCTTAAACTGGCCGATCACTGTTGCTATTACCCTAATAACAATAATTGGATAAACATATAAATATTAAGCTTTATAAAATTGTTCATATACTTCTGACGTTCGTTATAGAAAGCGTATTTGATATTTTTACTTTAATATCATTCAAGATACAAAATTTTAATTGAGTATGTTGAAATCTTGTATTTATTACAATTGGCATAAAAAAAACAAATCATGCCCGAACGAAAAATGATTGACTTAAATTATTTACAAAAATGACTAAATAGATCGCAGGTTCCCAACCTGGGGGTCGCCAACTTATACTGTATATATAAAATATTTTTTTTTGTATACTTATTGATTGTATGGGGGGTCGCGGGTCACATGGATTTTATGAAGATGGGTCGCCACCCGAAAAAGGTTGGGAACCTATGAAATAGATGAAAAAATATATCATTATTTTACCTGGCCGATGACGGCGGTGATTTCTGCCTTGAAGCTATTTCCTAAAGCGACGACACACTGGGCCTGAGCGATCTGATCAATGACGGATGGGTTGCCACCTCCGATAGCGAGACATGTGTTCAATTTGTCGATGTTTCCACCGATGATATTGTTCAAGTTTCCAACAGTTCCAACGATGTCATTGATGCTAGCCTGTTATTAAAATTGAAAAAAAATATTTAAGAAAATTGGTGATACGTGTCTGATGTACAATTGTATATAATTTAAAATCACGATGAAAAAATATCAAACAAACTAAAAAATTAAAAACATTAAAATTAAAACATCAAATTTATAAATAATGTAGAAAAAATGTAGTATCATATTAAATATTATTTCGAATTCATAAAACAAAGCTTAAAAGCTTCGTCAGTTCTGTTGCATCCGTGTGATAGAGTGCTTGAAGATGCCGGAAGGCGAAACACGGGTCGTTACTGACAAAACATGTGGAATCGTACAAAGTTATAACAATTCAACTTAGAAAAAAGCTGAAAAGCTTATTAAAAGAAGAAAGTCAAATTACTGAATTAAACAGCTTTTCGCATCGCTTGAAGATTGTATTCTGTATTTTAAAAAGCTTTGGTTAAGAAGCACATATCTTGTTTACAATTTTGAAATATTAGAGGGTTCACTGTTGATTTTATGTTGGAAATATTAAATTATAAGAAAGTAAACTGTTTTTTTTTAAATCGTTGAAACTGTACTAAATAATAAACATGTTACAGTTGCTCAATAATTGGAAATTTAAATAAATTCTTTTTAAGAAATAAAATAAATAATGTTATATCAGATAGTGTTTATTATACTCACTTGGACTCCCGCGACGGTTTCCCTGAGACACTTGATGGTGTTCAAAGCATCGTCAATGATGTTCTTATTTTCCTAAGAGAAAATAAAAAAACAGTAAAATTGATATATGAGTAAAACAGTAATTAAAAAATACATGAAATGTAGTTAAAACATTAATATTTACCGAATCCTTGAATGTGGCAGCGCTCTGAAATAAAAATAAGAAAATATTATAGTTCTTCACTAAACAAAATATGTTCGTATCTAGCAATGAATATAAAAATTCATTTAAAAAATAAAGTTAAAGATAATTTACTATAGCTCTAATAATTAACATAAAAATTAATAAAGTTTATAACAAAAAATATTTAAAAAATTCTTACAGCTGAGGCTACAAGAGCGACGGTCAAGAAAACTAGGAATCCCTTCATTTTGTTGGATTATTTACTTTTACAAACAAAAATAATATGTCAAATGAAAATTTCCTCAAGCTTATATACTTATTTCAAACCCAAACTATATCTTTTCGATATCTTGATAATATTGCAAACACTAAACGGATAAAAATCTTAAAACATTCATCAGATAGCGAAATTAAAGATCTTATAGTTATTGTTAGTAAAATTGATAATTGCTTGGCATTTTTATCGAATAATTAAAATTATGACGTATGTATGAACAAACACTTATCAAAGTGATGATACGAAAAAAAATCAACTAAAAATAGATTTTGAAAACCAGATGGGAAAAATTTTAATATGTATTTAAGTATTAAGAGGTCGATTAAAATCTAATAAAATGGTTTAAAAAGCAACGTGAGAAATAAGCCCACCTAACGTTTATAGGAAAAGTTTACTATTTTTTTGGTCGCCGTTTTTGTAAAGATGAATTTTTACACGGTGAAAAAATGGCGATGTATTTTAGTTCTACAAAATTTATAAGATATATTTTATTTGATAGCGTGCTATATGTTAATGTTAATTCAATCAATAAGATGAATTTTGACAGTCGCGAAGAAAATTTATTATGGAAAAATGAACGAAGATCCACAGTGTTATAATCGTAAAACTATTGATGCAAAGCCAATCATCAGTTTTTATTACAATAAAACTAACTTATATAATAATTAACTTATTAAATTTATAGAATATTTTGGATAAAGACATGCATTTTTTTCTATTTAAATTTCAATTAAAACGATAGTTTATAATAGTCTTGATAATCTTCCACAAGTCCATTTACGACGATATACAAATGCGAATAAAATGTCACAGCTTTTTCATGATAACTCAAATTTCATGAAAAAAATGTTACGAAAAATGAGACCCGTTTGAATTTAAATGGATACGTCACTATAAAAAAATAATCGGATCAAGGGAAAAGAATCATCAAATGGTTCATCATTCCACTTTAATTCGATTAAAATAACAGTATGAAGAGCTATATAGCCCTTACATTACTTCTAACGAGATGGCGAAATCTTACGTATAGCCAAAGTTACAATTATTGAATTATTGTGAGCAGTAACCTTCCCCAGTGAACACCCGGTATTTTTGTTTTTTTTTATTCAACCGTTATTATTATTTTCATATAATAGATTAGTGCTACTTCAACTGATAAAACTACTTTTATAAATTGTTGAGAAAATTTAGCCTTGAAATAAGAGTTAAGGAAGTGTGTTGATTGGCAGATCATTGTCAATATTGGAAATCCCTAAAATGTCATAATTAAAATATGTGAAGCGGAAATATAAAACGATTAAAGATTATCACTAGAACAGGTGGTGCGATGATGTTTTGAAATTTATCTTTATTCCATATTAGACTACTATATCATAAGATGACAAAATATTGTTATTTTCGACTCGGTGAAAAAATGGCAATGTATTTTAGTTCTACAACATTTATAGCATTTATAGTTCATGGATATTTAGGCTTACGCCCTCATCAGAGCTTTATTCAAACGTAGATTTACTTATAAAGGTATTATTATATTATATAGACAAATAAATATAGGTTTGATGAAGGCGTAAGACGTCAGCTATTAAATTAAATACATTGCTATTTTTTCACCGAGGTATAATGGAGTTCTACCAATTTAATCAAGAGTTTTTTAGTGTTTTAGATTTTCTTGGCGTGACTGTATCTATAATCAGTGAGATTAGCCTAAAGTATTTGGGAGACGATACTTTTAGTCTTACACTTTTTGGTAGTGTTCTTTGTCACTTCTCGATGACAAGGCATGATATAATAAAAAGCCATCTTTAGAATGCAGGTAACTGTATGGGAATTGCAACAACCCTAAATCGGTTTTTCGAGTAATATTGATTTACATTTTTAACCCTTTTTAAAACTGTTGTTTGTAAGCACTAAGAGAAATTTCACAAAAAAAAAACATGTATAGGCAAGGAAAGTTGAGGGTAAAAATTCTATATGGCGTGACTTAATTTTCTACCATACTGGAACTTACAATGAAGAAAGGAAATTTAACTCAGAGCTAAAATCCAATTCCTATTTCTTGAGAAACCAACAATAAATTGATTGTTAGATTCCTACTAGATTACTAAGCCTTTAATGATAAAACCCTTCTCTTATCGTACTTAGAACTTGGAAACTACTTTGATCAATTTTGTGAGAAATAATTTTAATAATGGCAAACAAATTTCTCCTGTTAACGTAATGAATCTAGATTATTTATCCATAAAAAATATATATAATTTCTTGACATTGGCTCGGAGAGTTGTTCCAGTGGCATACTTGAAAATTATAATTAATTTGATGTATAAAAATAGAGATATCCAAGAATTTACGATAAGGATAAACAGATGTTAGGTTTTTGACGTAATTTGGATAATTTTTGTTGCTTCAAGGTGATAATAATCAATTCGGTGGTTAGTTAAGATATGACGTGACGAAACTAACTGTAGATAAAATATTTCGAAGCTTATTTTCAGACATTTTAAACATTTATTTGAATGTTGTTATCGCTAAAACATATATATATATATATTGTGAGAAATGTATTTTATGAAACATAAACGATGAAGTCCAAAAAAATATAATACAGGACTATATTAAACATTTAACTAGCTAAAGCTTTTTCACGAAGAATATATCAACATACAAAAATAAATACCGCTGAAAAATGTCATACTCCTTTTAAAGGCATCTTCAACAGCAAGTTGATTCTAAAATTTTAAAAAACAAACAAACCATTTTCGTGAAATTTCAAAAAATGAGAAGAAAAATTTGGTTTTACATATTTAATAGTGTCAGGATTCTTATTTTGGCAACGCTTAATATGAAAGAAATATGTAGCTAGTTAGGTTTCTCTTCGAACGATCTACCTATTACAATTGAATTTGTATATGAAAATGACATTTTAAATTTACAATTTTTTAGTACTTATTTCCCCAATATATTTTTGACCAGGACCGTTTTCGCTCATAGCGAGTATTATCATCAAGTCAGTATTATTGTGGAAATAAATACTAGAAATGTGTTTTTAATTATTTAAAATATCATGCCTTTCCATCAAGAAGTGACAGTTAACATCTTAAAATTGATAAAAGTAATAGCTGGAAAACTCTATGTAATTAGTATTCATACGCCTTCAAATATCAAACTGTTAAATATATATATTTTTTACTGTCTTCAATAAAAAGTATAGTTCAGGCATCTGGTTTTATGTTATGTTATATCAGACCTAATTTAAGCCAAACTATTATTCTAATTGAAGAATTTGCCAACCATTTATTATAGGAAAAAATACTCATTTAACGTTATTGAATGTGTTAAATAATTGGATAAAATCACTGGGGATCATTAACTTCTTTAATAAATTAAATAAAAATTTTAAAAAGATCTATTATGAATCTAAATTTAATGGATAAATGGTTATAAAACCCTTCAATATATCATACGAAATTGAAGTAAATTTTTTAAAGTATGCTTATTTCGTAGACTGCTTGTTCAGAACAATTCAAATGTTTTCCTATACAGTAGCTTATAGAAGAATGATTATTCAAAAAGACAGATTGCTACAACTATCTGTTTCATGAATTTATATTACTATTTAAGGTATAAACCCACAGTTTGCGCTGTAATAGGAAAAACTATGTGAGAGTACTTTTATTTTAGTTTTCTCATGAATTCCACTATATTCAAAGCGTTTGTTGACTCAATGTGAAGCTTTGTCATTGCTCTACAAATTTGATTTCAACTCAAAATTTCTGATTACAAAAAAAATATTTTTTTATTAAATTTATTGTTGGTGAAAATTGTTCGATCGTCCAAAATGAAACGTATCTTTAAAAGTCAGATTTTTTCTACATTTTGTATTTATGTGCATTAAATTATAGATCAACCAAATGTCTCATCGAAAATAAAGTCGGAGTCGCTCGTTTTTTATGACTATGATTCCAATTCTGGCCAAAACACCGCGGCTACACGAGTCCATTCCGATTCCTCAACCCTGATATATTGCATAGAAAGTTAAAAAAATTGACATCAACTATGCTGAATATCTCTATATTCAAAATTATATATTATATAACAATATATATTGTGCACAGCAAATATTTCTGCCATTAAATATGAAATAGCAATAAAACACAAAAGTAATTGTCGGAAAAATTTATTGCATTTTTATTTGAGAGTTAAAATATAAGTAGGTATTTATCAGTTAGTTAAAAATATTGCTAATTTAATTAACACGGTTTTATTTAGAAGCACTTGGAAAGGTTGTTTCCGGTCTGGACCAAGTTGTTGACATCAGCGTTGATCTGTAAAAGAAAAATAACTTTGTTAAGCCTGCTAAAAAATCAATCTGTTTTTTTTTTGTTGTTGTTTTTGTCTTTTGTTTGAGACGATGCTGAGTTGGATGAGTATTTGTACCTGGCCAATGATGGCGGTGATTTCTCCCTTGAAGCTTCCTCCCAAAGCGACGACGCACTGGGCAGAGGCGATCTGGTCAATGATGGATGGGTTGCTTCCTCCGATAGCGAGACATGCGTTCAATTTGTCGACGTTGCCAGTGATAACGTTGTTCAAGTTTCCTACGGTTCCAACGATGTTGTTGATACTTGCCTATTATGAGAAAAAAGCACGATAAAAACAAATTGATTGTTTTATTTGTTGTTTGTTTCAATATATTCCAGCAACCAGTATTATTATAGTTGTATCACATTTGAAATAATAAATTCATTATGATTGGCAATGGTAATTAAACTGTTATCTTGAACTTAAAAGTTTACATGAGTTATTGTCAGTTTGCATTACACATTCATACTGCAGAACTTTTGATTTACAATTATCATATCTTGCTCAGTTTTATCAAATTGCATCAATTACGGAAACGATAAATTAAACTGTTTTTCTTTTTGGCAACATTTTTTTAGTTTTGGTTATGATTTATTTTACTTTTTGGTACTTATTTCAAATGTTTCTAAAAATACAAATAAAATTAGCTCAACTTCTTGTATTAAAGTATCTTAAAAGAACATATCGATGTGCCCACTAGTAAGTGACATTTTTGTGTATTAGTCTTCGTGATAATTTATTTTCCCAAAGTTTTTAATAAATAAAATAATTTAAAATAAAAAGTATATTTTTTTTATAGCCGGCTAGCCAGTTTTTGTAATGAAGATGTGATATTTAACATATTGGTTTATGATTGGTACTATTGAATGTATCGAGTGTCAAAAAATTGCAATATTTATGAACTTACTTGAACTCCAGCGACGGTTTCCCTTAAGCACTTGATGGTGTTCAAAGCGTCATCAATGACGTTCTTGTCTTCCTAAACACAAAAATAAAAACATTTTTATTATCTCTTCAAATATTGTAAACTATATTCTGCATCTTCAGACTGAATTAATACCTAAAAAGTAATCATTTATTATTTAACAAATAAAGTTATATGTTTTTTATACATTTATAATTATATAATAATTAAATTTGTATATTTACCACATCTTGGAAACTGGCAGCGCTCTGAAAAAAAATTAAAAATAAATATTAATTACTTGTATTATATGCAATGTGTAAAGGAAATATGTATCACTTTTAAGGTGTTAAATGTCGCTTCTTGATGGAGACAATATAAGACAATACCATTTTTTACTGTGTGAATGCAGAAAATTAAAAGTAAAAATTTCAAATAAAATATCTATTGACTAATCGAAAATAAAATTACTTACAGCTGATGCCACAAGGGCGACGGTCAAGAAAACGAGGAATCCCTTCATTTTTTATTGATGATTATTGCTTTGAATACACAAAAGTAATATGATAAAGTTAAAACGAAGTGCTCCTTAAATACTGAAAATATTTCTATAATCTAACTTTATCTTAAACGTCATAGTTGTGTTATCGTATGTAAGATGAAAAAACGTCAAATTCATACGATACTATAAATAACTGAAAACATCCTTAAATTAAAATATATATTACATCGGATAGCGGCTTAGTTTTGATGATCTGATTTAAGATAATGTTATAACTAATAAACGTTTTTAATGAGAGATAGATAAAAATTATCAAATGTGAAAATAAAGTTAGTTTTGTTATTAATGTGTGATGATAGTGTAGAATCGCAAAACAGGTGGACAATTAAAAAGTAATTTACTTTATCAAGTTTCTAATTTTAATTATTTGCTTGGAATACGAAATAGCATGACAAATTATAGTTTCTTAACAAACTTATTTCAAGTAATTTCTTTCTAATTTTGTCTATTGTAATCGTATGTTCATAGTCTTTCTACAATATATATTTTTAAATATAAATTTCTGACACTTTTTAAATTACTGTTAAAAGCTAAGTTTACGATAGTGTTATTCTAGCTTCTGGAAGACAACAATCTTTTTACTTTATAAATGTTGTGTCAGATACACTTGGGCCTCGTATAACACGGTTATATAGTTCCATAAAAACCTAATATAATAAATATCCGTGTTGTACAAGGTTAGAAGTTCATACAAAATAACGGTATGCGTTCAAAAAAAGAAACAAATATGCATTTACACTTTAATTGAAAGAAACTAAAATACCATTTATTTCTTCATCATTATCACTTTTTTACTCTATTTCGAGATCGATTGTGAGTTTTCATCATCGTAGGACTCTGAAATTTTTGTGGTTTTAACTTTAAAAATCATTAATAAGCGATTATCTGCTTTAAGCGTATAAATATTTACGTATTTCCTTATAAGATTCCAAAATATTATATTTTGTAATTCCATCTTGAATTTCGAACTTCTTCCAATTATAAGATCATTATAAGAAAAAATAAATTCTAATTTATTAGCCAATTCCAAGCAATTAATTTATTGCTTTTAATGTGAAACATATAAGTACGTCGCTGCAACTGCTTTCCGAGTCATTAATTGTGATAGGTTTATTCGACATTTCATTTCATATAAATTTAAATTTTCCCTTAAACCGTGTTAAATAAAGCGTGTTGTATAAAAATATTTCACAATTTATACATCCGTGTTGTATAAAACAGGGTTATATGATGCCTAGATGTACTTCAATGAAAGGTTATGTGATATTTTTTGAGAAGAATTGTAGCTAGTATAATGTTGAAATCTGTTTTTTTTAATGTTATCACAGTAGATTCGCATGAAAACCTCTTTTCATTAATATTGTTAAATTGAATCATTATTGATTATTTTTTAACTAACTATGAAATATGATTATATCAGTTGAAATTAAAATTGCATAGCGAGGAAAAAAAATAAAATATTTAATTTTATATGTATGAAAATTCGACGTAAATTCAATACATTTTCACCGTCAAAAAATATTACGAAGTGAATTATAAGTGAGATAATTTTTATATATTATTCACATAGCACCAATGTATTTCTTTTTTTTAATTTTTACTCTTACTGATAGAAAAGCAAATAACGTAAGAATTATAATGACTGGTAAGAAATGACAAATAAACTGATTTTCGATAAGAAAATTTATCTATTATAACATATTATCATGTTATATAAAAAGTTATTTTACCTAAATTTATTCTTCTGTCTTTATGAAGGATTCATTGCAAAGTTGCTGGCTTTCTTGTAGGGTCTCATAAGTTAAAGTATTTTATTCTATCAATCGATTCTATCTATTTGTGATTTCCAATCTCATTTACCAATCAAAATAAAATACGACGTAGTGAAAGTTGTTAACTAACCTAGGCTGGATTAAAGAACATCATTAGTAGAAAATGTTTCAATTAATTAATATACCTCCGTTTGAAACCAAATGCTTTGAATAGGAAGCGGATAGATGATGAAAAATAATTTATGTTCTTGTAATATTAATACGTACGTTAGTACATACAAATTATTTTAAAATACATATGTTATTAAATTAGTAGATACTCATTATTCAATATGAAAATAAAAGATCGTATTCATGTTTGTGAATTTTTATTCATATTTTAATAAATATATGTAATATTTAAAATAAATAGGGGTTAAGCAGGAAACATTTGAAAAAGCTGTTAGCTTTCTCAATCAAGTAATCTACGTCGGAGTTGATCTGAAAAGAAAAAAACAAAATTGATTACAGTCTGAATATAAAATGATTTTAGTTAATTGAAATGTGAACTTTATTTATTTCTGTAATGATTTTATTTTACCTCGAACATTACGCCAGTGATTTGTCCCTTGAAATTAACTCCCAAATCAATGACGCATTGAGCGACAGTGATATTTTCGACGGTTGATGAGTTGCTTTCGCCCATAGCGAGACACGCGTCCATTTTTTCGTTGTTTTCGTTGATGACATTGCTTAAGTTTTCCACAGTGACAATAAGTTTGTTGGTGCTATCCTGCAATAAAATACGTAAAAAACTAATTTGAATTGTTGAAAGAATTTACAATCTTTCACGTTTTGTCACTAAAGACCTGGTTTACGAATTTCTGACGAGTTCAGTTCTGTAACATCTATGTAATAAAGTGCCTGAGAATACTGAAAGGCAAACCCGGGTCGTAAGCCACAATACATATGGAAAAGTAAATGTTTAAACAATCCAAATTTGATATTGAAATTCCATTATGTCAAAATCATAAGATATTTAAAAAACTTAATTAATTTTTATAATCTTTATGACCTTAATAAAGTAAATACTATTTCTGCAATTGTTTATCTTGACAATCTGGACCGGTTTCACTTATCATGACCATTATCATCGAATGTTGATAGATCAGTTGATTGCTCACGATGAGCGAAACAAGTCGTGATATTATTGATGTATAATTGTGGAAAAAGTATATGAATAACAAAGAATTTTTATTATTTGAATATAAAACCTTTCTACCAAGTGACAGTTAACACATTAAAAGTGAAAATTTACTATATACTCACTTGAATTTCAGATGATGTTACTTTGAGACATTCCACCATGCTAATCGCATCTTTACTTGAATCATTTTTGCTTTCCTAAAAAAATCGAATAAATTGATTTATGTGGTTGTTTTAATTAGTTGTAATTTCTTGTTCAAACAAAAACACAATTATAATTTTTAGTCAATTATAATTGGTTAAATTAAATAGTTTGTATATTTAGTCAAGAAATAAAATCAAGTGATATAAAAAAACATTGCTTAATGTACACGTAGATTATTATCAAAAAAGTCTCTTGTAGAGAAAGACTTTTTTGTTTAGGGGTTGCTCGTACACTGTCAATACAGAAATGACTTCCCTTGGTTGTTCTTTTTCTAGTCAACGGTTGTTTGCGGTACATATTATAGACACTGAGGTTGCTCGCTAGAGCAACTAGAGCAGTGTTTCTCACAAAAATTCACTGTGGACACATTATAAACATTAGCTGTCCTATGAAAATGTTTTGTGACCGCACCAAATGTGATAAAAATAGTTTCGATATTTATAATTTATATAGTGCATTACACTGAATGATTTTTCACAATATACAGTTGTAGGTAAAATCAAAAAATTTAATAAAGCAATTGTTGTTGATTCTTATTATTGACTGTCATTTACTTAAACTCGACTAAGTTCTGTGTAAGTCAGGTTTATTCAATAAATTTTAAAATAATAATAATTTTACAAATTCATTTGTAAAAACACATTTTTTTAAAATATAAATATTTATTAAAAACTGTTGGCCGCACATGACAACCACTGGTCTATAGGATTGATGATCGCTGGCATCTAAACACTAAAATAAGTAACGTTTTTCTAGATATATATATATATTAGATATTGATTTTCAAACGTCCGTAGTATACAAAAAATAATAAAATCAACTAAATTCAATTACTTACAACTAAAGTCAAAAGAGCTAAGGTGAAGATAAACAAGAATCTCTTCATAACGATAGATTGCCTTTTACCCACGATATAAAATTGAAAGGCTCTTATGACTTATATAGTATTATTTTAAGATAATATCAAAATTTAATCTCTACGGTAAATTTTGATTATCAAATGACATTTGTATATTAAAAAAAAATATTTCCATTGATTTGATGGTAGTTTTATATTATAGAAGCTGATAACTTTACTATAATATTTCACTTGGTGTGTTTATATGTGACAGGTTTTTCGTTTCTTTGATAAGCATCTTCGGACTAAATGCGTCGTAAAGCTATTCACTACTAACGAAAACATTAATTTATAAACATACAAATTAAAATTGGAGTGAGTGTAACCGCTTTTCATAAAATTTATCAATATTTTTTTTTGTATTACAAATCATGTAATTGAAAACGATGTAAATTTTAACAAAAATTGTTGCATTTGAATTGTTACAACTTTTTACGACTCCACATGTTCAAATTTGATATTGAAATCCCATCAAAAACCTTCAGTCGACATCATAAATTAAACATAATTGTGTTCAAATACTCCACCGAAGAAATAAAGGAAATTAAATGAATAATTCAAAGATTAAAAAAATAAATAAAGCTATTTTCAGAAATTAAAAAAAATATTAAACATAGATCAAATGGCTCAAAACTATTAAAGATATTTGCTTTGGTATTTTCATCGTCTACAACATAATATTATTTTTTAATAATCACTCCTTTCTATTGAATTTAATTTAATTTATTTCAGTTGAATGTTTGGATTCTAGCCTAAGAATCCGTGTTTTTTCGTTGTAATCAATTGTCGTGTATATAATCGATGCAAACTATTTGTTGTGTGTCAGTTCTTTTGCATCCGTGTGAAAAAATGTCTGAAGATTCCGAAAGGTGGAACTCAGATCGTTAGTGACAAAACACGTGGAATCGTGAAAAGCTTCAACAATTCTAACGTAAATAATAATTCTGATAGTTGTAACGATGTCGTGAGCCAAAATAGCTATCAAATATACCTTACAAAAAAAAATATAGAACTAAAATACATCGCTATTTTTTCACCGTGTTAAATAATAATTGGTGTTCTTAAAATTTCCATAAGCATTCGTTTATATTGATAGTAAATTAAGGTCAAATATAGTTGATTCAAATGGTTATAATTTAGAATGAAAATTTTCAGATGAAATGAATAGTATTGAAAAAGTTGAAATGAATGTTTATTTTTTCATGAATGTTTATTGAATATATATGGAAAAAATAAAAGACAAGTTTTTATGTCGGAAAATTTATTGTACGCTTTATGATAAGATTTTCAAAAAGTTTAAAGTTTGTATAATAGTGTAGTTAATTAAATTCAAATGATTCAATTTAGAAGCACTTGGAGAGATTGCTTCCAGCTTGGATCAAATTGGAAACATCAGCGTTGACCTGAAAATAATAAGAAAAAACATTGAAATTCATTGAATTACTAACAATATCGGTGCTTTAGTGTGATTTAATTATTCATATTTTTATGAATAAATCTTAAAATATGTAATACAGTATGCATAAGTCGTTAAATACACAATATTATCTTTGAGCACAACTTTGATATTTGATGTTTCAAGAAAAAAATCGACGATATTATTGAATCTTTAACACGACTAAAATTTTAGGAAAAAATAAAAACAGTTTTTGCGTACAATGGATACATCATGGATCAGTTGATAATGCTCGCGATGAGCGAAACCGGTCCTGATCAAAAAATATATTGTGGAAATAAGTACTAAAAAAAAATGTGTTTTTATTATTTAAAACAATGGATACAACTAAAACAAACAAAACCACAGTGTCTGATTACTTCATTCGCATTTAAGACTAAGGTAACAAAAGCAAAATAAAATGTAAATTTCATTCAAGACATATTACTCGATAAGTGGCTTTTCAATATTTTCAGAGATACAATATTTGACCCCAAAAAACAAGACTGGATATTAATTCTATGTGTTTAATTCTAAATTGATTTACTATGAAATACATTGAAAAATCACCCGTCCGATTTTGCACGGCGTTCCTTTGGAATTATTTCATCGTGCAGAAAATTAATCAAGTGTAATTTTTAACAACCAAATTCAATTTAAAATAAATGTTTTCCAGAAGAAACTGCCAGTTAATAATTTTTGATCATCTTTTTTGTAAAATGTTTTTGTTATCCTTTCCTTTATAGTAATAAAAATTGTATATCTTTGGTACTGGACAACCAATAATAGATAACATGTGGTATGGATGTTCAAGAATTTTATATTTATTATATCTTACCTGGCCAATGATGGCGGTGATTTCTCCCTTGAAGCTTCCTCCCAAAGCGATGACGCACTGGGCAGAGGCAAGCTGATCAATGATGGATGGATTGCTTCCTCCGATAGCGAGACATGCGTTCAATTTGTCAACATTACCAGTGATAACATTGTTCAAGTTTCCTACGGTTCCAACGATGTTTCCAATGCTTGCCTGTTATGAAAATTTCCACGATAAAAAAAATATGACTGTCATTGTTTTTTGTTGCAAAATATTTCAGCAACCAAAATTAATATATTTGTTTCACATTTGATATAATAAATTCATTATGATTGGCAGTGCAACTAAAACTGCTATCTTGAAAATAAAAATTGATATGAATTATTGTCAATTAGCTTTATAAATTTATAATGAAAAATCTTTGATTCACAATTGTCATATCTTGCTTAGTTTTATTCAATACTGTTAATTAAGGAAACAATAAATTAAATTATATTTCTTTTTGGAAACATGCTTTTACTTTAATTCATGATTTAATTTACATATTAATTATAATTTCACATGTTTAAACAATACGAATAAAGTTAGCTCAACTTCTTATATGAGGTTTTGAAAATTGTTTTTTGTTACTATATATTTCTAACAATGATCAAAAATTGATTTAAATCATTTCATATTTAAAACAAAAAGTATCAGGATTGGCAGTAAAAACACAGAAATTGGGTCAATAAATTCGAATAAAGCTGTTATCTTGAGTTGACATAAAAAATATATTGTCAGTCTTATTACGTGTTATAAATTAATAATATTTACAGTTTGCACAATTGATTTGAAGTATTATAACGTATTTTTGTCAAATATATAACGTGTTTTTTTTATTAACCACATATTAAATATGATTTAATAATTTTTCATAAATTAAAAGCAAAAATAATCTTTAAAGATTCGAATTGGACGTCAGTTCCTTTAAATGTATATCTTATAAAATTATAAACAACTAAATATGATATACAATATAAGAGTTTAAAAAAAGTGCGTCTCTATAAATAACAAAAGTTTTTCATTTGTTTTCTTACTTGAACTCCAGCAACAGTTTCCTTCAGGCACTTGATGGTGTTAAGAGCATCTTCAATGATACCTTTGTCATCCTAAATAAAAATAAATTCGTCAATATTATTAAAATATACATGATGTCTTTAAATCAATTTGTCTTATTTTATTATATCATTGAACATATAAAATATTCAAATATATGGCAATAGATTAATTTTTAATGATTATTGTGTATATTTACCACATCATGGATGGTAGCAGCGTTCTGTAATATAAATACAAACATTTCATTAGTAATTTCATATTCGAAAATAAGCTCAAATAACCGTCGAATATTTGGTTAGTTTGTACTACTTGGTATTTATAAGAAAGCGATTTGAGTGAAGTATATAAAAGCTGTTCTTTATTCTTAAATCACATAATGATTTTTAAGACACAGAGTTTGTAAAAACACAACTGAATGAAGTTTTTAAATTAAAACAAAGCACTGTCGCGTAAAACAAAGAAAAAACGAACTTTTTCATGAAGTTATAACAAACCACTATTGCATGTATTACGAATTAAATAAATAAAAATTTAAATGACTTACAGTTGAGGCCACAAGGGCGATGGTCAAGAAAACGAGGAATCCCTTCATTTTATTTAATTATTGCTTTCAAAACACAAAAGTAATACAATAAAAAAATACTTTCCTGACCTTATATACTGAATTTAAAAACGTTTATCGCATACAAAAAATATCCTTTATCTCCAAAAAGTCATAATCGCTGTACATATCAATATCTGAGCAATTGATTTGAAATCTTCTACATCTTATTTTTACTTATGATAACATGCATCGACCTAATTGCTTTTATATGACGCTACTTAATTTCATAACATGGACATTTTTATGGTAAAGGACAGATAAAAATAGTCACATGAAAACCGTGTGTTGAATTGCGTTTAATTATTTCTTAATTATAGTGATTCCCATCAAAAATTGCAGGTGTGGAAAGTGACGCGTAAATATAAACAGTACCAATGTTCAAACAAATATGATATTTTATCAATTTAAAAATTATTTCTCTTATTGCAAATAACGTTTTTAGACGTGTGATAGGTTACATTTTCGAAAGCATTAGTGTTAGAAATTAATAATTAATTGTGTTTATGAGTTACTCGGAATTTAATCGTTGATACTATAGTACAGTGAATTCGTGTTTTAACAATATAACATAGGTTAAATTGAAAAAAAAACAATAAATGTGATCTTGAAATTGACACAAGGTGTTCATAGTGTTTTTAATCGGTATCGTTATAAAACTGTGGTTACTACTGCTTTCTTAAAATTTTTGCATTTTGTCATTAAAAATTGGTGACTCAGATAAATATTTTTGTTTTGAATTGTTTTCCTATTATTTTTTATTAGTCAATTTGGTTTATGTGTTTTGCAACGTCATACATATTGTCTATCTTAAAGTTACTTGAAAATTTCAAAAAACAGTGCAATCATTTAGAGAAAAATAATATTGTATATGGTTTGGCAAGCAATGTAAGATTAGAATCAAGTCATGCTTGTTCTAGTTGATAAGTTGATAATTTATCATGTTGTCTTCATAGTGATAAATATCCTGGTTTTTCGTTTATGAAATTTAGATTGCTGGTTCATTTGAGTGATAATTTGGTATTATATTACATAAAAATAACTTTATTGTAAGTGATATTTGGTATATTATTATCCAAAAAGGACAGGCGTGTAATAATGCATATTTACCCAGCATTTCTTAACGATATCTTTTGTTAATAATAATGTATGTCAGTTTAAGAATAACATATTTTTGTTTAGTATAAGTGCGATTTATTGAAGGCCCTTTCAAAGTTTATACTAAGGTGGTAGCTACCAGGTTCTACAATATTTTATTCAGTGTTATTTAGAGCAATATATTCGGTTAAAGGTTGACCTGTTTGAGTAATTTATTAACAACAATATAAAATTATTCTTTCTCCTTTGTACGCGTGTTTAATAAACATATAATAATATTATGGTGAATTGTAAATTAACTATAGTTGGATACTTGAGTTTTATTGTCAATAAAGTAATAAAGAAATTAAATGTGTATATGCAGACAAATATTTAAGTCTTTCAAAAAGCTGCCAAAAGAAGAAATGTTTAACCACTCACGATCATGGGATGTTTACGTTTAGATTGGTTGAAAAATGACGATTCAAAGATATCAAAACGTTTGATCAAAATCTGCTTAGCTTAATTTATCAAGGATTATTAATAGATACAAGCTATTTATTGGTTGATATTGATTTATTTTTAACTGTATTGATTGTAAATTTTATGAAGAATACAAAGCAGATATACATTTTGCAGAAACCGTGAATGAACGTTAGAAAAACTAACGCTAAATCGAAACGTTCCGACGTTTTTTTACTGAAAAAACATTCTTCGATATTAAATCTAATTTACGTTTTTATTTAGCACACCTGGTACGTTTTATGAAAGATTTTTAACTGTGATATCGCGTTGTTATCGATAGATATTAAAGGAATTTTTAATTATTAAAGAATCACTAAAGAAAAATCATGCTATAGCGAGGTTTGAAAAATAATAAACCTCGATAATTTTGACGATAAAAATCATCATTAATCAGTTTTTATTGATATCAAAATTATGACATTGTAAATAAACAATGAAAATACGGAAGCCTTTCAAAATTTGAAGTAAACAATTATCAATTGAAAACAATTAATCACATCGTATTAGCAATCGACGTGGTCCAATTATAAAAATAAATTTTGCAATCATTTGTATGACCAAAAGATTTTTTTTTACATTTGGTTTTTGTGTGTTGAAGTTTATTACACAATTTTTAACCAAGAATCAATACAATACATTTATAAATGGTTCTAGAATATTCATAATATGTATGGTTGATAGCTTTTTCTGCTAAGCGTCAGCCGAAATAACTATTTACTAAATGCCGAATAAATTTTGTAGAATTTGAATGCTTTGCCATTTTTTCACCGTGTTATAATGGAGCTATATCAAGTGAGTGCAAATTCGATTAAAAAAATATTCAAAAAAAATTCAATAACGTGCGACCGGGAAACCTCAAAAGTCTTATTTGCTGTTAATTCAAGCCATTTTATGAATTCATGATAAAGATATCTCAATGGATTAGTTAAAAAAAACTGTTTTTTACTTAGTTTACTCAAACTGTCTTTTATATCGAAGAAAATAGGTCAAGAATGGTTAGATAGTGATGCAATATTATTCGTCAAGATTAATTTTTTTGGTTCCGATCGATGGGTGAGAGTTTTTGATATTGTGAAGTATTATAAATAAGATGACAGAAAGTTTGCGTATTTCTTAATGAAAAATTGATAATTAAAAAGTTGTTAATGTTTTATCGATAGAAAACAACTGTGACAAAAATAGCACAATCAATAACTTACTACAAATCAATATATATATATATATATTGATTGAAGTAGTTTAATAATCGAAATTGGTAGGAATTACCACAAACTAAAGCAAAAAAATATAGTAAAAGGATAAAACAAAAATAATTATTGTGATGTTTTGTAATTTATTTATTCATTTTATAATAAAGCTTCATGTATGGTTATGATTATTATAGAGAGCTTAAAAGCATGCAACGATTTTGTCACCAGTGGCTACCAAATTGGCAACATCGGCGTTGATCTGAAAATAAAAAATGGAATATGAATAATAAATTATATTGTTTATATATCAACACATCAGATAACAAACAAAAGATATAATATGGTTGGTAATATATTTGATAAATAATATTTAAAAAATCTTGAAGAAAATTGCGTAGTTATTGATAATATTCGTACAATGTTTTTATGAAGTTTAGTATTGTTCATGAACTTAGAATGACTGTGATGAATACGTTGTATAAATATGTGTACTTAAATCATCTTTGGAAATAGGTTTTTTAATTAAAATTTTATTTGTGAGAAAAATAACAAGTTTGTTTTACAATTTTAAATGCAATATTTCATTCGTTCAATGTCATTTCGAATCGTAAAATAAGGTAATTGTTTACTTTAAGACAACCATTTAACAAGTAAAAACTATTCGCATTTAATAGGATTTACGAAATACTTTTGTTACTTATTCAGTTGTAAATTTGCAAGACTTTTTTTCTGTCAAATTATACAAGGTGAATTCAAAGATAATTTAAAACTTTCTCCATATTAAACAACTCCTAATACATTCACAAACATTTCAAATCATGTTTTAAATTGAACCGAAAAAATGGTTACTCTCTTGTTAGTTAGTACGTGAAGAATTACATTTCAAAAACAATACATTTTGTTAAATGTGTTTATGAAGCAATTTGAAACAGGTTGTTTAATTGAATGAATTTTTACCTGATTGATGAGACCAGTAATGTCTCCCTTGAAGCCATTTCCAAGGTCAACAACGCACTGCGCAGAAGCGATCTGGTCAATGATGGATGGGTTGCTTCCTCCAATAGCAAGACATGCGTTCAACTTTGCAACATTTGCGTTGATAATGCTATTCAAGTTTCCTACGGTTCCAGCGAGTTGGTTGATACTATCCTATAAGAAATAATTCGTCATGGAAACGATGACACATTTTTCATTTAATATCGTATCATGAACCATTTAAAATAGACACGACTTGAACGATTAATATCAAGGTAAACTATTTAGGTCTTCGATAAATATATGATGTTTTACAAATTGATATTAAATTTGCAATTAAGTATAATATAAAAGAAATTTATTAAAATATCCAAAATTCAATCAATCAGCGATACTGTTTAAGATTTACACTTAAAGAGATATTCTCGGAGATTTACCTTTAGAAGAAAATAAAATATGATCAATTTATTTAAATTAAATTAATTAAATGACATAAAGATATAAAATATTAAAAAATATGGTTATTCAAATTTTTTTTTGTATATATACATAAATAAAAGATAATCTTTCTTATGGGGTCGTGCAAATTCCCCCATCAGAGTTTTGGTCATATTTTTTGGACAGATTTTTAAGAGTTAATAAAAGATGAAAAAGTGACCAAAAAGTATAGCAAAAAGCTTGTCGGTAAAAAAAATGATTAGTATTTACTTGGACGCCAGCGACAGTTTCTCGCAGGCACTTTACTGTTGCCAAAGCGTCTTCAATTGGACCTCTGTTGTTTTCCTTGAATCATAAAAAATATATAATGATTATTTATGATCAATTTAAATCTATTAACGCCATTGTAAAAATTGTAGCAAAATAAAATTGAATGTAAAATTTCATTCTACAAAGATTTTGTAAACATGTGGATTTAATTGTTTTTGCTTTTTAATTTTTTGAATGAATAATATTTTAGCCCCTCTGTTGCTGAAATCAGATAGTTGGCGGATATACTAAACCTGACGTCATTATTACAAAAGTATCCGGTTCATTTTTTTTATATATTGTTAATTTTGAAATCATAGAACGGATATTGAATTATTTTTTAAAAATAAAATTGAGGCTTTTTTTGCACGGCAATACAAAAAGATTTGAAAACCATTGGGTTTATATTACACTTAGAAAAGCACTACAACTGCAAAATTTGAGTGATACTAAACACTGATTCTTGATGTGTTACCTTGGTGATTGGAGCATGCACGAAGCTGGCGCTCTGTAAATAAAAATAATCTAATTACTATAAAGAACTTGGATGAACACTGATAATTATAAAATGGATTAAAATAAATACAAAAATAGTAACTCTGTTCAAATAAAAAATATTCATATTGATAACCTTAATTTAAGTGTAAAGCTATAGAATTTATTTACGTATGCTTAGATGAAACCAAATTAAATGGCACCTTAACTACCAAAATAAATTTAAAATAATGGAAAAGAAAAATCTTTTAATATTGCTGAGTTGTTATAATTAAATAACATTGCTGATCCAAAATACAATATAAAACGTTTTTGCTATTTATTACAGTAAAGTATATTATTAGTGTAAAATATTTACTGATTTAAAAAATGCATAATTATTATTTCCTTAAAATGTGATAATTCCTGACGGAGAGTACAAGGGGAGAAAAAATTGCAAGAGTGACTGATAAAACGGAACCACACCATCATAACACACTTAACAAAAATCATATAAATAAAAAAAATTGCTAATAAATAGTTCGCACAGTCTATATAATAGTAAGTAAAATAATCGTAATATTTAAAACACATCTGGATAGTCTTTCGATTAATCGGTTGTCGTTTTATCTGTGAGAGAATTTAAAACAAAAACCATAGTGATTAATTAACATTAGGCATTGATTGCTTAAGAATATCAATTTATTTTTCACAAGAAGTTTTAAAAATATCTCACTACTTTGACGGTAACAGTATGGTATGTATTTTGAGAAATTTTTAAAAGATAATGCTAATTACTCGAAACATAAATTAACTTACCTAAAACAAAATCGAACGCTGGATAAAAAACGATTTCTTTCGAATGCTTTCAGCAAATGTTAAACATAATGCTAGCAGTACACTTAAATAAATCAAACAGAAAACAAAAGCAAGTTCTCTTAATGAGAGATAAGTTAAATGTCTTAGTGAATGTGTTAAAAGACGCCAATTGATGTTAAAAAATATATTTCAGTCAATCTGTAAGTATTATATAATGACAACACGAACAAGTAATTGTGAGTCTTCATCTTAAGATTATCAGTGGGTATTCTTATAAAATAATGACCGGTATAAATGGTACCTAATATTCAATTGAAGTAATTATATTTGATAGAGTAAATCAAATGGTAACAGTCTTACAGCGGTTGAAGCCACAAGGGCGATGGTCAAAAAAACGAGGAATCCCTTCATGATGCTTTGGATAATTTTAAACACAGACTGATAATATATTTCAAAAAGTAAGCTTATATACCGAGTTATTTTTATATGCATCTATCTTAATCTGCTGATTTAATAAGGTTATATTTAGGATCAAGTATTATCAGTCTGAAAACAGAGTGATGATTATTTTTGGAAGGCACTATTTATTTCGTCTTTTTACTATGGGCCAATATTTAAAGATATATTTTACACTCAATAAAATTAATAGTCACACGGTGAAAAAATAGCAATGTAAGTTATTTCTGCAAAAATTATTAGATACATAGTTGATAGCTATTTCGGTTCACGCCTTTATCAGAAGGCTAATAAAAAGGAAAAGCTATCCACTATATATTGATTGAATTGGCATTTACTTGGTAGAACTAGATTATAGCCCGATGAAAAAATAGAAATGTATTTAAGTTCTACAAAAATTTTATGAGATATAGTTGATAGCTATTTCAGCTCACACCTCACGCAGATGGCGTGAGCTAAACTAGCTATTAACATCTTTTAAAAAATTTGTAGAAGTAAAATACATTGCTATTTTGTCACCGTGTTATAATAGAGTTCAACCAAATAAACGCTAATTCAATCAATAAAATTAATAGTAACTTAATATCTAAGCATTTTTACATCCAGAATACGTTTCAGGAACGACAATGTAAATAATAGATAGAGAAGCGAAAAGAAAAGAAAATCGATAGTTTTTTGCAATATTTAATAACAATGTTTCCGTAAAATATTTAGCGTTCATTTCGTTTTTAAACATTGAATATGATTGACATTATAACGATTAACTAACGTATGTTATATTTAAATACCAGTGCTATGGAGTCGTTAAAAACACGACTTAAGTTAATTTTGTCAGGTTTTTTTCTAACATATTTATTTATGTGCATTAAATTAAATATCAACCAACCAATTCGGCCAATCGTTCATTGAGTTGTTCTGAAAATCGCCTAATCAAAAAGTTATCGTAATTTTTCACGACTAGATAATTGATTCGATAAAATAAATTTACAATAAAAAATATTTTGCTTTGAGAGTGCAAATTGTCAATTGATAGGAAAACAATTCAAGCTACACAATGCTTAAATAAAAATCAATAAAAAAGTTTTACAAGAAAAGATATAAAAAACACAATATCCGGAAAATTATCACGTAAAAAATGTTTTTCCCTTAGAATAATTTTGGTTTTATAGCTGTTCGGCAACTTTGCAGCAGTCAAAACTTGAGGCGACACAAAATCGATAAATTATGTGCTAATTCAATCGAAAGTTATTCAGACAGTGTGGTTTAAAAGTATATAGGCTGTATTAAATCATTTGGCAGGTAATAAATGCCATGCAAACCTTTGCTAAGTAATTGCTCGTATATTTGTTGAGAAATTTTTACTCTGCATGCCAAATCAATTTACAAATTAATGACGGTAGAAAAGGCTGTTGAAAAAACGCGTTAATAATTATTTTTGAATCGAATATATTATATCAAAAGATACGATCTGAATTATTGTATTGAATGAATTGTCATTTACTATAAAACGGTGAAAAAAAAAGCAATGTATTTTAGTTCTACAAAATTTAGTAGAACTAAAATGGTAGTGCTAGTAAAGTAAAATAAAATATTCTACAAATTTATTGATTGAATTGGCATATACTTAATAGATCTCCATGATAACACAGGTTAAAATTATTAATGTGTTTTAGTTCTACAAAATTGCAGATTTCACAAAATTTTATATAATGTTATAGTAAAGTAGAACTAAAGAGTAGTTAAGTTAAGAGCAGTTTTTCTACAAATTTATTGGATGAATTTGCATTTATTTGGTAGAACTATTTTAAAACACGATGAAAAAATAGCAATGTAAAACTATAATACATTGCTTTCTTAACCATGTTAGTTCTAAAATTTTGTAGAAGTAAAATAAAATTGCTATTTTCACAGTATTAAATTATGTGTTTTTTTTTCTAAATTGACAGACATATACATTTAATTTCACATATTCAAACAAAATTCTGGCGCCGTAAAGGGTGACAGACGAATACGCTCAGACGAAACAAAATCCGTGTTCAATATAAGAATGATTTATTACCCGATAAAATAAATAATTCGTATCTACATTATGCCACGATACAAATGATGGCTTTATTTTTATAGTATATTCAAATCATTATCACATAAAATAAGAGGATTATATCTCATTATTGAATACCTTAATTTATATATTTTACGTCTACTTGATTTTTAATCTGTTTTACAAATTAAGATATAGTCTGACAGATGAGAGATAATCGATCATTTTTCTTTTGATTTATTTTTATATTTAAAATTTATCAAATTGAAATACATAAATCTTTTGAATAATCTTTTTTATTTACGTCAATATTGATAGAATACTTATTCAATTAACTTCCTTATCGAATTCCAATGTTGAATATCAGGGCTGTGTAGTTGTGATGAGTCGTGGTGGCATGGATCCGATTACTTTTTCGATTAGACCGTTTTGGAAAAAAAAATATATCTTAATGAACATTTTGCCGAATCAGTTGGTTGACACTCATTTTAATGCACATAATAGGAATGGTAGAAAACATTCTGAAATAATTAAACTTCTCTTAGTCGGAGTTGTGTTGCTGATCAATGTGGAAGTAAATAAGGAAATAAATAGTGGTTTTTGAAATGGATTGCATCTAGACGTAAATATCAAAGAATGTTTATATGTACAACATAATATAATGTTAAATGAAACATTTACATGTGTAACAATATAAAAAAGCAAATCATAATGAACGATGTTTTTCCTTACACAGATGTATATAAGTCATCTTCTTTGGAGTCGGATTCATGTTTTTTGTTAATGTCAAAATCAGAGTCAGAGTTGTGTTTTTTAACGACTACACAGCCCTGTTTAATACATCGTTTTTAAATATGTGATAAGTTTTTGTGTCAAATAAGCGTAAAATGAATATCAAAAATACATTTAATTACATATTAGTAATCTTAGGCTCCATTTTCATAACGGTACCATCATAAGTTAGGAGAAACTTGAATTGTTGTTGCCGTGTATATTTCCAGATGTTTTGTCACTAATTACCCAAGATTCACCCTTCGGCATCTTCATGCGTTCTATCATACGAATACAATCTAACTGACTTTTCTATAACACGGATGCAATGAAGCTAACGTGTCGGTATGCCAGTTTGCGTTAGTGACAAAACATATAGAATCGTACAACATTTTAACAATTCCAATTAAATACTGACCTCATTAAAATAACATAACATAAAATTTAATAACAAATAATTTATATAATTAAATTATGTATAATAACGTATGATCTATATTTCTTTAATAAAAATTATTTCACTAAAATATTTTAATTATTAAAGGATCTGGAATTACTTTTAAAAGCAAATTTTTACCACAGTTAATGAAGTTAATTTTAACTCACAACAAAAAATAATAAGAAACAATTTATTACAATGAACATATTCTAAAACGTTGCATTACAATTAAAAGGTTTACTTCTTCTTTACGTTTACTACTTTTTTAAGATAATATGTGATAAAAGCATTCATTATATTTTTGGTAGGTTAAGTATACAAATTACTGTTATATAATCATATCTACGTAACCGACATTTTCCAGACATAACAGAAAAAATTTTATCACTCAAACATCTGCTTAAAAGATGAATTAATAATTGAATATTATATATTGCCACCGAATGTTAATATCAAAATTCATTTTGTATTAATTCACGAATATCTTTATTATCAAATATTATTTGTTAATGTTCGTCCATTATATGTTATGCACGCAATTATGAATATTATAACAAAAACAAACTCTGACATTTAAGTTACGTATTCTAATAAGGTGTTGATATATGTGATAATATTTTGTATGTATGAGTATATCTCACATCAACCTGATTAAAATTGAGTTATCTTTAAAAAAAAAAAAGATACAAAAATTGCAAGGTAATGAAATAATTTAAAAAAATGACGAAACATTATTTAAATGAGCCATTTTTCGCATGAATGTTTTTATTAATATGATTAATGATGCTTGATAATTATTTGAATAAAAAAATGAAAATAAATGAGACAATCAGTTGTGAAAATTAAATAATAAAAACAGTTTTAGTGATCAGATAAAATTTTGTTTATTGTTCAAAAGTTGAAGGTGTACATTAATAAATTATATAATTGATTCAGAGAGACTTAGAAGCATGCTTGAAGTTGAGAGCCAATGGTCACCAGTTGGTTTACGCTGTTGGTGATCTGAAAAATAAATTATTGTTAATTGACAATATTTTTTAAAGGTATATTAGTAAGTGTTAATAATAGTTTATTGTTTCTATATGAGTGTGGTGTCCAAGTAAACCAGATTCACTATGGACTGCTCAGCTATACAGCGACTTAGGTTTTTACAAAAATGACAGAATAACTGTGCAAAAATAATAAGAGATGAAGGATACCTAAAGAAGCTAACTTCGGCTTACACCCTCATCAGAACTAGACATAGTTATCAATTATATACTTTATAAATTTTATATAACTGGAATACATTGCTGTTTTTTCTCTGTGTTATAAATATTGACACATTACAATCTGCTGTTTCACCAGTTGAGACGATACCAGCCAGTGAGTCAAATGGAATAAACAAACGAGTTATGAAAATAGCTTCTCTGATATTAACTTTCATTTATAAAGGCACAGTTATTGTTATTAATGTAAAATAAAAGAATATTTATAGGAAAAAAAATGTTTCTAACATGAAATGTTTTATGAATTTTGAAAAACATTTCAATTTCAATGATGGTCATGTGAAATGTTTGAAGTGGAAATAAAATTTGTCGTTACTTGGTTGACGGTAGCGAGAATTTCTCCCCTGAAGCTTTCTGCCAAGGCGAGGACGCATTGAGCGGACTCGATTTGGCTTACAACACCACCGGTTCCTCCAATAGCAAGACATGCGTTCAGCTTCTCACTGTTGCTTGAAATCAACTGATTTAGCCCACCAACGGCTCCGACAATGGCGTTGATGTTTGCCTGAAATGAGATGTACAATTAAATTTCTAATCATAATAGCAGGGCTGTTAAGTTTGAATCAGAGTTGTGAAATACGAGTGACTCTGGCTTATTTTTCGATTAGAAGATAGTAAAAATATATCAATAAACAAGGAGAAATAAATCGTTATCGTTTGAGTATCAAAAAAGTAAAATTTGGCAATTTGCCGGATTGGTTGTTTGATCTTAATTTTATGCAAATAAATAAGAATTGTTGGAAAAAAGCCTCACAAAATGAAACTTTTTTAGTCAATAGTCAAAATTGAAGTCGTGTATTTGGTCGATGTTGAAGTCGTGCTTTTTTTCACGACAACACAGGCTGTGTAATAAGTAATGTTGAACCTAAGCTTTTTGTAGTTCAGGGTAAATCACAGAACAATGTAATATAAATTGTGCTAATTTGGTAGCAGAATTATGTATTATTCATTATATCGGATTGATGCAAAATATAAAATCAAGCTGCTTTTTAAATTACGGTCATTTACAGTTTATCAAAACTATCAGTATGAAAACGAAATTCGATAAAAGTTCACTGTTTTATTGTAAATTATTGTGTCTACCAGTTATTAACTATTTATATGATAAAAGACTTTGTAATAATTTAAGTATTATTGAATTGTATTGCATCGTATGTCGTTGACAAACGAAAATCGATTCATCATTTAGTGACAATTAAAAAAGAATATGTATAGATAAAGTTGATGTTGTCTCAAATTTTATTTCTATTATTTTATGGGAGTAAATAGTTAACTGAATTTTAAAGCTATGGTGGTTTATAAACATGAATAAATTTATTACAAATACACGACGACGAAAAATTAATTATCACTGATACAACTAAAAAACGATTCTTCTAAGCACTTTATATAATATGTAAAGAAGATTTCACTTACTTGTAAGTTATCAACAGCTGTTCTGACGCACCTGATGGTTGCAAGAGCATCCTCAAGGATTCCCTAAAAAAATTGTAATATTAAAATTTTTGATTAAAAATTAAAAAAATATATATTTCGAAAAAAGTATCGTTAGGATTTATTCTTGTAAAAAATAATGTTTTTTTTTACCTTTTCCTGGGGTACAGCGGTCTGAAACAAAAGATAATATGTATAAGTAAATAGCAAATAATAGTATAAATATATACACTTATGATTTTCATAATGACATGCCAATTTTATTTCATTGACGAATTTCATTTTTATATTCGTCAAGTTTTGGAAGGCTGTGTTCGAAATTATTAATAAATAATGCTTACAGACAATTTTTCTAAATACTTATTATAATACTCAATAAATGAAAACAAAATTAGCCTTTGAATTGAACAATATGGACTGAATTCATTTATCTGTGATAGAGCTCACATTTAAGTAATAATTACATATATATAGTAAAAATTTTAATTAATGAGAAATATTTTATTTAATAAAGATATATAAAAATTTCCACTTACTGCTGATGCTGCAAGAGCAACGACCAAAAAAACCAAAAATCCCTTCATTTTGAATTTGATAATAGTCAAACAATGAATGATAAAGCAAACAATATGATTGCCTTTATATACGTTTTAGGTCAATCATATTTTAAATTTAGTAACATAGATATATATATAATTAGAATGATTATTTAAAAGATTATTTATAGATTATCAATTTTAAACAAAATGATCTTTGTGTTATGAAAGATTAATTTGTATAAAAAGCCGCATTAATTACTTTTAATATATTAATTAAGTGTTTGTAAGAAGCCCAAATCTGTTCAATGAAATGAAAATATTCAGACGATGTCGTAATAAATTTTAGTGTAAGAAGAAAGACTAACGATGATGTGATGATATAATAGATGCAACGAAATATTACTAACATGAAAATTATCAATTTTCATTAAATAAAATACATTTAACTTGGCTTATAATACAATTTAGAAATGCGGTAAAAGTTTCTTTACTCATTTTTAAATAAAATTTCCAAATGAAAAAAAATCGTGCGATGATCCTAACCGATCTCGATAATCTTATACACGTAAAGAAATTGTTGCAAAAAATGCTTTGTTTTTAATAGATGGAAAATATTTAAAAAATATGGGAATATTACATAAAAATTGTGTTTTTATTATTAAAATATATTGCCTTTTCACCATGAAGTGACAATTAAAATCTTTAAAATAATTCAATTTTCACCGATAGCGCAGTTTTTCAAATTGAAAATAGTAAAATCACAAAATTTTATAAGTGAAACTTTTTATGCTAAATTCCTTTTTGAAAATATTATAAGTTAGTCTATCGCACGTAAGTATTGTATATACAAGCCCATTTGTTTATGATAATTTTAGTTAGATTAAAAATATCGAAAAACTACTAATTCACATAATTAAAGAGCTTTTTTATAGAAAAAACATGTCTCATACAATATATTTACTTATATTTAATGTAATAATTTGCTACAAAAATATCTCATTTAAATGTTTGAAATTCCATTAAACACTTTCTGTTGATATCTTTAAAAAAACATTTTAAATATAATTTTTTGTTGTACAAAAATGTGTGGAAAGTTTTGACTTATGCATTTGTGTTCAAAAAAATATTGATCTACAAAATTTACTACTGCTCAAATGTTTGGTGTGCATTTAAGAAACTCACCAAAACACATTTTGTGTCTTATAAGTTTCTATTTGCATAAATGTTTATCTTTGAAGTTTTCCGCCACACAACTTTCTTATTCTACATGTGTTTCAACGATTAAATGCTTACATGTTGTGTGCCGATCAACTTTGAGGCATTTATAAAGTTTTGAACAATTAGTTGATACTTTTAATTTACTCATTATTAAACTATCTTTTAGTGCTTTATCGATTGGATGTTGGAGAAGATCACATTAGATATTTTAAAACAAAATTTTTGCATATTATTTTTCTTTGATTCTAAATTCAGTTTTTTAAAAAAAGAAATGCTGAAAAAACAAAATATAGAGCCTGGAATATTGTTTATGATTTTAATATAGGTATATAAGATTATTTATCATTAGATTTCATATTACTGTGGAACCCCGATCAACCGTTCTCGCGTTTTCCCGGATGGATCGTTCGTTTTTCATAGTCCCTTCAAACTCCCATAAGAATAATGTTAAAAAATCTCGCATTAACCGTTCACTGATTAATTGACTTCCTCGATTTATCGTCTAAGTATTATAGTCCCGTCTAAAATATTATCCCGGTTGACCGCTTATGGGAGATAAATTTTTCTAACCAATACACTATGAGAGTTTGAGCACATTTAATCTTATATATCAACCAAAGAAATAAATGATGAAATATATACTTCGCTCAAATGTCATGTGATTTTCAATTTTTTATTTGTTTCATTTTATATAAAGAATTTCACCATATAAATTTTGAAGCCACTAGTCGAATATTTCAATGAATAAAGTTTAATTAACTTTTACAAAAACCTCTCATAGTGCTAATTCTTGTAAAACCTCATTTTGGAAATTACAGAGGGAATTTATATTTTGTAAGATTTTACTTTTACTAGATCTCAAAGAGTAACAAAATTATGCTGCAAAATGTATGATATATCTAGAATTTATTTTATACGCTTGATAGTAGTTATATAATTTATTTTATACGCTTGATAGAAGTTAAAACTTAAAAATTATTACGCTCAGCGTAAAAATGTTGAGCATCGAATTTTTCCATTTGAAATTCAAAGTCTTCTTAATTATACGTACACGTTAGACCATCATCGTTTCTAATCAGGACTTGAAATTTGATATTCATAATATAAATCAACTGGTCGACGTTGTTGATTTGAGTTGTGAGTTTGTTTTTCAGTACGGAATGTTTGTTGAACATTATTTTCAATCGATTAAAGAATTTTTATATTAAGTTTTGCCTTATCCCGACTTCTTTACTCTTACCCTTTTGAATAATATAAGTAAAACAACTGTGTAAGTTATAAACAATCAATTTCATAGGTATGGAATTTGGTTTCTCTGATGAATTTTGACTGATTTTATCAAACAAGAGAAATAGGAATACTCAATGAATTTAATGTAAAGTGTCAAATTGAAAATGATATTTTTTTCATACCCTTGGTACTTATACACGACACATATGGACTGGTTAAAGATAAGTTCAGTTCATATGTTTCAGAATGAGAGTAGATATAGATTTAAAAATATTTTAACAGTTAAACAGAAGATGTCAATATAACACTTTACGGTCTGCACATTTTCGCTAAATAACAACACCGTAATAGTTATTTCCAATTTTGGTTTTAGACCTCGTGTATATTCTTCATCTATCTGTCAATAACTTTTGAAAGTAAGAATTAAAATTCATATTATTTTTTGGTAGTATAGCTGCGCGTATCCCAAGACGCATTGAAGAACATTGTGCATTCCCGGGTCGTAATGTTTGTCTCAATTCAAATTAAAATAAACACATAATTGTACAAAATATTATTTTCATAACGAAGATAAATAAAACACATTTTATTGAAATCAGTTTATTGAAGCATTAGGCAGAAACAAAAATGAATTTTAATTTTAGTAGTTGTAGCCGGTCAAAATTTTAGTTAATTTAGTATGATGGGCGCATGCACTTCTCAATGTCAGCGGGAATCTGGACAAGTGTGTGGATACTCTCCTGGATCTATAAAAGAAATTATATCGTAATATATCAGTAAAATAAGATTAACAGTTCAATTGAGATAAAACGTCAAACGAACAATTAGTATATTGCAACTCAAAAATTACAATTGATGTCTTTTTGTACGCAGTGGACGTTAATTATGTATGTATCTAAGATAGATACAATCAACGTCAAAGGAAATACAGAAAAATCTTACAATATTTTATGATAACGATTTAAAAAAATAAAACACAATATTCAGTACAACTTCGTTTCGGTTTTATTTATCGCGAGCACTATTAAATGATACAAAACAAACTACAAACTATTCAGATAATAGTTACAAGGAATACAGAACGAATTGTTCTGAACTGAAGTACTAAAAATAATGTTTTTTTTTTTATAAATGACACATTTTCACAGATGTGATAAAGAGGTATTTTATGTTTTATTTTTTTAACGGCATTAGCAAAGTGATAAAATCATTGGATATTATGTTTGATTAATTTGCTAAAGTAAAATCTTTTTTTTTAATCTAATTTAAAACATTAAATTACAAAGATTATTATTTATTAACTTTGTTAATCTTGATGTGATTTTTATTTGATAACATATTTCAATTTTTAATTCTTTGTAGATAAGAGAAAAATCGATTTTATTATGCAATCAATCAAAGTTGATAATTGAATAACGCAATACTTAAAAATGATAAGAAATTTTAAGTTATTTTGTCTTTGCATCTGTAAGTTGTAACGGAACAACAATAGAATATGTAAATAAAATACTTTATAGTTTAAATTGACAAGTTGATATTAATTTTACTTTATTGAGCGACGTACCTTTTCTTTCAAAGACACTTTGATTTGAATGCAGATATACCTTTCGATATATATAGATGTATACATATATTTATTTAAATCGACAAACAGGAAATAAAATGGTACCGACTACAGTGAAATCCCGATTAGTCATTCTCGCATAGTACGTTTTCCGAATGGATCGTTCATTTTTTAGAGTCCCATCAAAAATCCGTAACAATTTTTAATAATTCAGCATTAATCGTTCCCCAATTTATCGATTGCCTCGATCTTTCGTCTAAATATTATGGTTCTGTCTCAAATATTATCCCGATTGGCCGGTTTTGATGGATAAATCTTTCTATGTAAAACAATTTACGATTTAGCGAACAAAAATCTTATAAATTAACCAAAGAAATAAATTATGAATAATTATTTAGAGTTCATTCAATAAATTGATACTTTTTTTTTAATAAAAAGCTTCGCAAGAAGCTTAAAAAATATTTGATTGATTCAATAATGAAGATTCAATTGATAAATTAGGTCATTTTTTTTGCAGCTGTATGAAAGCATGCATGAAGATGCCGAAAGGCGTAACCCGGGTCGTTAGTGACAAAACATGTGGAATCGTACAAAGTTGTAACAATCCAAATTTGATATTGAAATTCCATCAACCACCTTCAGTCGATATCATAAATTATGTCATTTGATAAAACTTTTATAAAACCCTCTCATTTCAAAATTTTTGGAAATTAACTGGGGAGCTTTTTACGATTTTTTACTGTTTTAATTATTTTAAGCTTTTTCACATGTATTATTATTTTAATGGTTCTTTGAAAACCGTGTAATCGCGTCTTCACTGTAATAATGGTATATAAAAGAAATTGAAATACATACCCTGTGAACGACTTCGAGAAGATCAGCGGCAAGGCCGGAGTAAACGTGTCCCAAGCATGTGGCAATCTCCACCAATTCTGGCACTGATGGGTTCTCACCGGTTTGTCCGAAACATGCGTCAGCTTTGTCGTTGTATTGGCTCAACAAAGCTTCTAGGGCACGGATTTCGGTCAAGATGTCGCTGGCAACGGTCTAACGATGAAGGCATAATACAAATATTATTTAATTATTATGCAAGAAACCATGTCTATTTACTATGTTATAATATACCTAAAAAGTTTTATATGATTTATTGGTCGCGGTGGTACTGAATTATTACATCTCAATCGATCTGACAGCAGATTAAACATAGAAAATAAAGGAGTGTCAATCATGTAAAGATTTTTATGTTCAAGCTAATTTTTGTATACAACCGATTTTTTCTTATAATTTCTATAATTTTACTTATTGAACTGGAATGTATTAAATAATATTTAGTACTATATAAAAGCGTGAAAATAATATAGTAGTTAGCTATATATTATATTTAAATCTATCTGGTTGTTGATACCTCTTTCAAATTCAAGTCATCGTCAAAATTATTTTTGAATTGAATATTAGCTTAGTATATTACAAAATACGTAAGTTGTTTAATACCAGTTGTTTTTTAAACAATTACTGTTGGTGTAACCGTTACGCAGTTAAGCATAGAATGTTTTATTACAATTTTCAACTATTTCTACTGTTAGTATATAGCGTATTTCTGTATAGTATACAAACGAAATCCTATTTGAAAACTTTTCAATATTAATTCAATATGCCTCTTTTTTCTGTAAAGTGTATTTTTATAATGGGTAGGAAAAGAAAATGCGTTGCCGCATAGTTCACTATATGCCACGCTTAAGGATATAATATATTCACTTTTAAGGTGTTAACTGTCACTTGATGGAAAGGCATTATATTTTAAATAATAAAAACACATTTTAGTACTTATTTTCACAATATATTTTCATCAGTTGATAATGCTCGCGATGAGCGAAATCGGTCCTGATCAAAAATATATTGTGGAAATAAGTACTAAAAAAATTGTTTTTATTATTTAACATATAATATATTGGGAATATTTTAAGTTAATGGTTTTAAGGCAAATATTAACAGTATAGGATATTTAATCATATAAATACTGGATATTGGAAACATAAAAAAAAATCTTACCTGGATAGCTGCGGTAACGACGTTCATGCACTTTTGAAGAGCGATGATATCATCAAGAATGCTCTTGTTCAACTAAAATATAAATTAAAATATTAATTTTGATTAACAATATAAGAAAGTGCTCTTAATTTAAGCCAATGTTTTTTTAATTTCATGAAATATATAATAGTTTATCTTAAAATTTGTTTTTTTAATAATTATGTGTGTTTTTAATTGTTTTCGAATATCAAGAATAATTTATTGGAAGTGTTCAAAGTTTTCATCACTTCTTATCGTAAAATGACACACTTTTACTGTTAAATATCAACAGAAACTTGATAACTATGCCAATATGAAATATTCCTACCTGTGTGTTGGCATTAGCGGAAGGCAGGGCACTCTGTGAAAGAAAAAAAGAGCATTATTAATATATGCAATATGACAATCATAAGTAAAACAGTCAACTATGTTTAAAATATAATTTAACAGTTAAAATATGTAATATTTTTTAAATATGTGTAAGTTTTGAATAATTGGCGTGGGAAACTATTTCCTAGCAGTAAAAATCAAGAATAAATTTTCCACATAAAAAAAAATCATATCGTGAAGACATATTCAAATTTTTTTTTGCACGAAACTGATTTTTTTGACGGGTTCGTATAAATGGTATAAAAGAGAATTGAACACAATACGTAACTTAATCACTGTTAACTTATAATTTAAACATTAAAACGTAATTCAGTAATTTAATATTAAAATATACCGACGTATTTCAAATAGTCGTGTTATATGTGGTAGTGTTAAACATTATATGACCTATTTTAACGAAATATTTATTTCAGAAAAATATTGAAAATTTTAGTTTCAAATTTAAATTAAATAATAAGATATAATAAATAAATTTAGTCGATTTCATTAAATAAATTAATATTTTTTTAATTATTCAACTCTTGTTATTAACACATTTATTGTCATTCACACGACGGATTAACTCAATTCAAGTGCATACGTGTACTAAAATAATTGAAAATGCTAAAAAGCGAAAACCAGGTTGTGAGTGAAAGCACATATAGAATACAGAGTTTGAACAATGATATTTTCATAAAGTACTCTCAGAAAATATTGTAAATAACAAATTGAAATTTTAAATATAAAAATCAATGAAAGAGAACGAAATGAAAAAAATTATAATAAAAAAAATGTTGTTTTACCGCTGAAGCCACAAGAGCCACGGTGAGGAATACTGCGAGGAACTTCATTTTGAATAATTTAATGTTGCTTTCACAAAAAATAACTGCCTGACTTAAGGTTGAACGCCCGTATATATACAAATCCAATTTTTATCAACAAAAATATATTAGAGTTGAGACCGACTATCAGATGAGACAAAGTGCATTATTATCAGTATCCTTGAGATTTGATGAACATATCAATTATTATATTTCTACTTCGTGATAAATAAATAATTATTTTGTTGTCACCCGATATATATTTTCTAGAACAAAAATGAGCACTTTGAAAGATAAAATATAATAATAAATATGATAATTAAATATGTATTTTTCTTTACATTCCTGGTGAAGCGAATTACGACATTACAACAAATATTCGTGTTTACATTATTGTTATTAAGGTCGCAAGATGATGGCTTTGGAACAGTTGGAAATCAACAGATATCAATTGTGACACGAAATTTAATAGTCTTTCGCCGCTCCTCAGACCATAGCGAAAGGCTAATGCATTTCCGTAATAAATCATTTCCGGGCAGTATTTAAGCTTACTGCAAGTGCCACTTGTTTAGTTTATTTAATATTTTTAATTTTAGTAATATTGCTAGCATAATATAAGCTAGGTTGCTTAAACAGAAGAAAAGAGGTAATATGTACCTTTTCTACACAACTATATATAACATACATAAGTAAATGTACGTTTGAACATAGTTTCGACGAAGGCGTGAGCCTAAATAGCTTTCAACTATATTAACAATTAAATACATTGCTATTTTTCTACCTTGTTATAATGGAGTTCTTTTAAGTAAAAGCCAATTTAATCAATAAGCTCTGACAGATTTTATGAATTAACCCGAGTCAAGTTCTTCAGCGGTGTATTTTTTATTTCAACGGCTACAAAAATATAAAAATTCGTGGTAAAATTATAGTAAAGTCAACTGTGATGTTAATCCAATTATAGAATTGTGTGGTTAGGTTTTTCTCGATTATTTTCATCAGTTTTTTTTTCTGCTTAAGATTGCTGTACTAAATTGAAATGTTCAAATTTTCTTTTCGCACATTTTGGTGTGTGGGAATTTGATCTCAAATCATTGATTCATTATTAAAAAACAACAATATTTTTTCACATAATATGGCTATCTAGTAAATTAATTAAACAGCATGTATACAATATTAGAAAAATAAATATTAATTTATTATTTTGTACATAAAACGAATGTTAAAATATCGTCCATTTTTTAAATTTTTTTATCGTATTTATAAAATTAAATCATTTTGTTTTAATCAGTTGTTTGATGTAAGAAATTGATAAATATTATATAATACCAAAAAACTTTAATTGTGTAAAAAAAATTAAAAGATCATATTGCTATTTTTTTCACCGTGTTATAGTGTGATTCTACCAATTAAATGACAATTCAATCAACAAAAGATTTTACTTAAATTACGATGAAATGTTTATCTTAAACATATTTCCGTAACAATCGAACAATTTTGACAGCACAGTGTTTATAAATATTATATATCACACATTTATTATTAAAAATATAAAAAATAGATGTTTAAAACTAGATTCTACTAAATAATTTCTTATTGATTTTAGTTTACACGTTATTTGCTGCAATTATGAACAAAATAGCTAAAAATTGATCAATAAAACTAATCCAATATAATAACAATTGACTTAAATCAAAAGTCAAAGGAAAACAACATTTCATCAAATGAATCCGAACAAAATTCAATAAGTTAGTTGAAAAAAACATGAACGATTATATTTGCAAACCGGCAGTGATAGTAGCATATAGTATTCTTAAGTTAATACAATTATGCATGTATACAAATGTATCTATAATATTTCTCATTGGATTTTTATAATCAATAGAGAAAAAACATTTATTTTAATTTTGAAATCGATTTGTCGAATTAAATGAAAGTAAAGCTTTTTTACGCGCCATTTTCTGGAACCAATGTATCGCGTAAAGAAAGGGTTGAGTGTATCGTGTGAAATAACTTTGAGTCCAATTATGTTATTTTATTTAATTAGAGGTAGTATGTAACAATATGTTGTCTTCATTAAAATTTTCAGTATAGTATTTCAGATAAGTATACGAATTCCAGTTGTAGTAATCAAATAGCCCATTTCGATTAAAAGTTGCCATTGTTTTGTGAAAATAAAAGTGGAGAACACAATTGAAAGTTGATAAGCACCCAATGTACGAGTTGCCAGTTTTGACGCAGTAATTAATTTAGAATTGTTCACTTATGGTCGTCTTTTCCCCTCCAACTGTCAGATACTCTGAAATTTCTTCGTGACGTTCCTTTATTAACTCTTGAACTTTCAGAAAGTCTTTGACAACAGCAGTAAGCGGTTTCTGAAAAATTTTATGACTTGAAAATTGTTCAAGCACATTTTTAAACACAAATAATCAGTTTCTATGCTTAAGAAACGTTTTAAATTGAATGAAAGGAAATCGGCATTCAGTTTGATATAATATGATTTATATTTGATGACAAACTTAATTATCTTCTCCAGAAAAGAAATTATTTAACCGATTTAACGAATTCTAAAAAAACTAAAGAAACGTATATAATATATGTTAATACTACAATAATTAGAAATGAATTTCCACAAAATACCATCGAATTGATAGTAAGTTATCAAAAAGTAAGTTGAGCAGGCTTGCTAAAAACTAAATACTAGTCATTATATTTCAACCCATTTGTTTTAGCAATAAAATATAATACTATTTTGGCTCATTAATTAAGCACCAATTAATATGCAATTATACATAATTTAAGCATCAATTTATGATATCGACTGAAGGTGTGTGATAGAATTTCGATATCAAATGTAAATTGTTAAAACTTTGTACAATTCCACGTGCTTTGTTGTTAACGACCCGTGTTTTGCCTTTCGGCATCTTCAGGCATTCTACAACACGGATGCAATAGAAATGAAAGTCAACCGAGCTGGGCTGTAGTTTCAAAAATTCAAATTCATTTTTTTCCATTTCCGGAAGTTTTTACTATTCAAGTTTGATATTGAAATTCCATGAAGCACATCCTAACTTGCCATGGAAAATCACGCATTATTTAGTTATTATGCTGTAAAATCATTTTTTATTAAAATACTAAATAAAGCGAAGCTACCAAGTGAATGCCAATTCAATCAATAAAGCGAAGCTTTGTTGTAGTAGTAACGATAGTGGAAGCCTAAAAAGTTACCAACAAAATGTTTATAAATTTGTGGGTCTGTATAATTTGTTACAGTAATGTTATTACAACGGAGAATTAATAGTACGAGTAAATATCAATTCTATAAATGAATGTATGTAATATTGCATTTTAAAACACGTGTTAAATGTATTAAGTCACTCTGTTAGGTCTATTGTTTGATGAGAACGGTAACTCAATATCCGCCAAATAGTTATTCGACTCTGTTGGCGTGTTAGGGTTCCGATAAAGCACGAATTCATTCGGCTTAATTTTGCAGGCCAAACAAAATTGATGGACAAATATGTGTTCGCAGATAAAGTGAGCCGATGCAAATGAAAAACTTAAACAAAAAAACTCTGGGCACCCTCAATAGAAAGGTTGAGGCTTTGTAAAAAATCTCCTAAAAGACGGATTAGGGTAAAACAAACAGTAGTCGCGGTGGGAAAAAGTTCTTCTTTGCTCTGCTGTATGCGTTTAAACATACTGCAGCAATCAATCTGTTAGACTCGGATGCTTTTAAGGTGAAACTTTTCTTATCCGCTTCGGAAACAAACATTACAGCCTTTTTCGTTCAAAGATTGATCAAAAGTCTTTGGGTACGTATTTTTCTACCACAATTCTAGGTAATACCAAGGTTAAGCACGGATTACATATCCAAGGTTTTTCAATAACATGAAATATAATCGTTAACAATTTTGTTTGTCACTCAAGCCCTAGATTTCCCGGAAAAAATGAGCCCCTTGAAGCAAATACGTTGATGTTATTTGTATATTCTGTTTATAGGATAGGCAAGTTATTAACACTCACTATTTATCCATTCTTTAAATATTTACAGACAAATTAATATTAACAAAAAAGGAAAACTTTAAAAATTTACGCCCCGCAAACATTTTAGCACGCCGAAATCTATTGTAACTTAATAAATATTTATTCTTATTAAATAACGTTTTTAGTTCAGATATTAAAAAGCTGTTATTATTCCTTTATGAAGTAAATTTTCAATTAAAACCCAACGTAATTAAACAAATCTTCATTAACAACAGCTTATAGTGATGATTAATATTTGATTAATCCTGTTTTTCTCAAGCTAATTTCAGCTAATACGAAGAATAACTCACCAAATCATTGAGCCAACTCAATTTCAATATAAATATTAAATTTTCTCACTGATTGATTGATTGGATGACACAAAATAATAAGATTGAGATAACTGAGAGTGTTTGAATTCCGTGGAAGTGTACAGAGTTCAAAAGATTCAAATATGTCTCAAAGAATGTTATATTCAAGTGTTTCTTCTTTTTAAGGATATATTTTGTCGAAATAAAATGAAAGTAAGAATTGAATTGCAATAAAAAAGACGATTAATCTCCAAGTAACGCACCAATGGCTGGAAAATATTTCAAGCTGAAGATATTTCGCGAACGAATTCAAGTGTTTTTCATTTTTTTATTATTCCTGGAATTTATAAATGCATTTATTTCACCTTTCGTTCGTTCGCTTTTGCCGGAGTGGCAATGAATAATTTTAATTAAATTATAAGCGCTTCTAACCTTCCGCTTATTCATATTCATTTAGGGTCTATACCAAAGGCCCACTGCTGTGTTTGCCATATTTATGTAAAACATTGCTTTGTTTACAATACAGCGTTATTGATAATGCAAAACGTAATATAATACTCGAAAATAACGTTATGTTGTAACTCTTCATACAAAAAACACAGCAGTGCATTTTGAAACCTTTATTAACAAGTCTAAGTAACGTACATGTTTCTAAAACACACCAAAAGATTGAAACTTGTTTTATTTCGTTAGATATAATATTATCCTGAACACAATATTAAATTTTATTTTGTAATCAATCAACAATTGTATAGTATGTTTCATCCATACAAACACTAGACAATATTATGCGCGTTTTTGATAACAAATAACAGTGATTGATGGATTTTCAAAGACAAATATTATATAAATGGTTTAAAGTATTTCATTTGTTTTATCACTAACGGCGCGGGTTTCGGCTTTCGACATATCCAGACAATTATTTTCACGAATGCACTCGTCGGTAAATTACAATATATCCTTTACGCAAGACAAGTTCAATTATAATAAAAAAAATATTCAATTTTGGTAAATATAAAATCTAAACAAAAATATATGAATAAATATATATATGAATAAATTATGAAATCAGTTGATAAAATTCGTATTGTATTTATTCGAATATAACGCTTTTATAGTGTTCATCAGTTGAAGTTCGCGAAGAGCGAAAACGGTCATGATCGTAAAATATATTGCGGAAATAGCACTAAAAATATGTTTTCATTGTTTATTTTCTTTTGGTGTTAACACTGTAAGAGTGAATATGTAAATTCATCGATTTTATAAAGATAAGAATAACTATGATGTGTAATTGAAGACTACGTGAAAGGTTTTTGATGACATTCATTATTGTTGATTTTTGCCTTTTTTTTCCCATATTATAAAATATTAAGTTAAAATCTTTATTTGCCCTTTTCAATAATCGATTGCATTTCAATCAACATTTCCTTGATTATATCAACATGTTTGGGACGAATACTTATTTAAGGTTATTTTAAGTGATTTAAAGCAGTGCTCCGCAACCGGTGTGGCGAGTGTCGATGCCAGGTTTGCCGTTTGTAGAATGATTTTAATTAATGCACTTGCTAATTTCTTTAATATATTTTAAAAAAATTGGGACCTCTTTCAGATACATTTACAAAATTATTTTCCTTTAAATGTGTATTCAGATCGAAATAAATTTTACTTAAAGCATAATTAATTAGAACTGTCTACTATACAATAGTTAACCCTTAACTGAGTTTTGTTATAATTTAATATTGTATATATTATATGTTACTAAATTTTTATATTTAAGACTGTAAAGACCGGTAAAGTATGCGAATCAAATCAAAATTAAATGCTAAAGTAACATGTGAACATGAAATTAAAAGTAATTCACTCATTTTTGTGGGACGTGCCGCGAAATTTTGAAGACTTCTTAAGTGTGCAGTGAGTGACAAAATGTTGTGGAACACTGATATACAGTACCACTAACCATTGATCCTTCTTAATACTTCTGTTTATATTTATAAGAATGTTTTTTGATTCCTCCGTAAAAGTTTATAATTGTAATAAGATATAACAATAAATTATATTTGATGATACTGTAGTTAGAAAAACACTAGACACACATCCTTTTAGTGTATTGTCTTTCTGGTCGCTATTAAAACTTGAAAGTGCAGCCCGATATGCAAATTTGTTATTTAGGGCTTACGGATAAATTTCCCGGGACATTACCGAGATATTATTATCTTCTCGCTCACAATGCTCGATGTTATTATTTTTTAATGCTCCCATTGTGTTTGAGTTTTAAGGCCCACATACCTATTTACCATAAAAGAGAGGAAGTCACATTTCATCCTTGCGACAAGAATCACCCTCTTTCCTCTTAGACACTCATTCGAATAGCTTCAATTGGGGAGATTCTCAACACACCGAACTACTATTGTATCAATTGCATTCGTTATATTCTACAACAATACTTTAAACTTGAGAAAATATTATAAACAGTCCTTCTTCACAAAAACAATTTAACATTTTGTAGATAATAATAACTACTATATAAAAACTAATTCATATATTTTAACTATGACAATATAAATTTTAACTTTTAAATATATTGATTGAATTGGCATTCACTTGGTAGAACTCCATTATAAAACGGTGAAAAAAATAGCAATGTATTTTAGTTCGACAATTTTTTTTTTAAATATAGTTGACAGCTATTTCGGCTCACGTCATCGTCAGAACTATGCTTAAACGAACATTTGCTTATCTATATACAGCTGTGTAGAAAAGGTACACAATACATCTTCTCTCCTGTTTTAATGGCCTAGCTTGTTTCTTGCTCGCAATAAAACTATTTTTTTCAAAAATTGTAAATGAAACTAAAAAGGCGGCTATGACAATAAGTTTACATGTGGCACGGAAATGGTCTATTACGGAAGCAAATCAGACTCCCCCCCCTCCCGCGGAGAGGGTTAATTAATGGAGAAGACAATATATTAGTTTGTTCGTTAAGAATCGTGTGTGATAGTTGATGTATATTAATTTCCAGGTGTTCCAACGCCAATGCGTAAAAAAAACATTTGCGTCAGTAGAGTACAGAGATGATTTTATTAGAAATACGTTATTTTAGTAGATAACTCACTCACTACATACTTTTAAACTGTTGATTTTGAGTTGATAGTAAATAATCAAAAACAAAATCATGTAACAGTTTAAAAGCTAATTTTTAAATAAATAAACAACACATATTTCTTAAAATTCCGGTGTTACAATATCCTGTATGTTACATAGCTTAATAAATATTTGTTCTGCTCAATACTAGCAGTAGATTTCCTCATATTTAAAAGTAGTTCATCAATTAGATATAAGCTGTAAGGTTTAAAAGGATTCAATGAACTGTTTTTGCTATGTAAAGTAATTTATTATGATTATTACTTAATCATTATTTATTTAATTATTTACTTATCTATATGATTTTATGTGACTTAGTTATCATCCAGCGGAAGGCAAAGAAAGTGAACATAACAGTATAACAGTTGGTGAATCTTAGTTTCTTAAGAAAACGATTCCACAATGTCATTACTAGAAAGCGAGGAATGGTGTTTTTTGATATACGAATATCACCCTAGCCCGCCTCGTTTTAATACCTTTAATTAACGATGTTTGGATGAATCGTTTATATTTGACACCTTAAATTCAAAGAAATGTCACGTCCGTGTGGCTCTATTTGAATTTTGCATTTGATAAGAATATCCATTAGTTAAAACGTCACGCAATGAAAAATAATCATTTTTGTACCCTATGTCTAATTTTGAATAATTTGTTATTATAAAATATGTTCACAGCAAAATTTGAAGGGATCACGACTACTTGGAGTGCAAATAATATCTAAATTTTTTTTTTAAAACTAATCCATGATAAAAATTTATTGTTAAGATACTGGGGCTCGAGTGAGTAAGTTTTATCATGAAAGCAAATGTCGTTGACCACTGCATCACAAACTCAATATATATATATATCTGTTATAAACTAACTTCAAGATTTTTAACGATGGCATATCATGGTGAAAGGTATTATTTTTACGCAATATACCTAGGCTTACTACTATTTTTGATATATCATATTTCGAAGAACAGGGCCGGATTCGCTTATCACATAATTTGGTGTAAATAGCCATTGTTTTAATATGTGTTGAATCATTATATAATGTTCGCAATGAGTGAAACCTATCCTGTTCTGAAACCTGTGGAAATCGTGAGAATAACGCAAAAAATGTGATTTATTGTTAAAAGAAAAATTATAAAAAAATCACATTATTTTGTGTTGAGAATTAATTGATATTTGTATATTACATTAATCAATATGTAATTTATGATATCGACTGATGGTCCTTGATGAAATTTAAATATCAAGTTTGAATTGTTACAACTTTGTGTAAGTCCATATGTTTTGTTACTAACGACTAGGGTTTCGCCTTTCGGCATCTTCAGGCAGAGCTGACTAAAATAGATCATGAACCTGATCGAATGCTAGAAGACAAAACATGTGAATTCGTACAAAGTTGTAATAATTAAAAATTAATTATTATTTATTAACACAATGATATTCTTAAGACGATATGAAGAATGGCTGCAGTTTTGGGTATTAAATCATGTTTCAGTCAAGTCGGGGTGCTGAGAAAAATAAAATAAAAAATCTCGTCAGTGCACGATGCTTGTGTATCAATACTCATTCATGAACTTGTTCAAGGTGCAATATTTCAGGAAAGGTAACCGAAACATCATGAATATTGGAAAAAAATATTCCAGCCGTTACGGAAAAAAAAGATTCTTTTTAGTGAACGCACGTATGGTATCATTTATACTTGAGCCATACCAACTTGACCTTTTAAATCGTGTTCACGTGAACTGCGAACCCACATGTAAAAAATAGAGCGGAGTAGAAGCGAGTAAACGCCCGGATCGGCTATGTCTTATGTTTGGGGTAAATACTTTGTATACGTAAATACGCTGTTAAGGAAATAAAGCTTAAGATATGAAAGGGGAGGTTTTCACTCAAAGCTTTTGAAAAAAAAAAAAACATAAATTTTGCGATCATCCATGTGAGTTAGTATTTTAAATTAGAATTGTTATGGCGTATAAAATTAGCAATCTGTCTTAAAAGTGAATCATAGTGAATGGTTTATTTTGTCTATGTGTTTTGAAACAGCTGATTGCAGTGTGTGGATAGTGTAATTGTTAGAAATTTCGTGTAAAGCGAAACCCGTGTCGTGAATATCAACATAGAAAGTTTCAATAATCAAAATTTAATTTATGATATCGACTGAGGGTGCTTGATGGAATTTCGATATCATTTGAATTGTTAAAACTTTGTACGATTCTACATGTTTTATTATTAACGGACGGGGTTTCGCCTTTCGGAATCTTCAGGTATACTATCACACGGATGCAACCGAACTTACAGTCAGTTCTGTTGCATTACATGAAAAAACATATGTATTTGTACAAAGTTGTAACAATTCAAATTAAAATTTAATTTTAGAATTAATTCAAAAACCTCCTATCGAACTCATAAGAAAACATAATTATTTTGTAAGAAAATAGTTGGTGAATTTTCAAATGGATTAAAACTACGAACTAATATTACTTTCAAAAAAGTTTTTGCAACAACATAAATCGTAATAGTTTTGAGATGTTAACTGTCTCTTCTTGATGGAAATGCATTGAATTTTAAATAATAAAAACACAATTTTTCTTACTTATTCCCACAATATATTTTTGATAAGGACCGGTATCGCTCATCGCAAGCATTATTAACTAATAGAATACAACTAACAAGTAAGCCTATTTATACAAAAAAAAATAGTTAAAGGAAGGATGTGTACAAAATAATGTGTTCAAGAACTAAGAAACAATTTACCGGAAATCATTCAATATTAATACAAGTAATGTAAATTAGTTTAAAAGTGAACGAAACCGGTCGTGATGAAAAAATATATATTAGAAATGACTGCTAAAAACTGTGTTTTTTATTTAAAATAAATCGTAATGAATATTTTTTTCTCTTACGCAAATGTTTGTAAGTCATCTTCTCAAAATAGGGTAGTATTAGGGCAACACGATGAAATGTTTTTGTGTTTGAAAAGCATGAAATTCTTAAGGAAATGAGAGCTGTAAATCAGGCCAAAAGCCGAGTTAGTGGTTTAAATAAATTTATTATTATGTAATAGGATAATTTGACTTAGGGTTGTAAGTCTAATGAATGAGTATTTTTGTGGTACTGAAAACCGCTTGAGTGTAAAATATTGTCTAGTTGGTAAAGAATTTTCCGCTAAATAGATAAAACTAAATTGTGGGTAAAATGAAGATTGCTCACTTAATTATTTTTGTCAAATTCAAATATAACAAACTAATAAAATAAAATAAAACAAACTGCGTAATAAACATGTTGACAGCATTATTAATTATTAAACATTACACGTTTTTACTTAAAAACTGAAACGAGGAACTCAAAACAGTATTAATTTGAATTGTTGCAACTTTGTACGATTCCGACAAAAACTGTCAGTTCTGTTGCATCCGTGCAATGGAATACCTGAAGATGCCGAAGGGCGAAACCCGGGTCGTTTGTGACAAGACATATGGAATCGTACAAAGTTGCAACAATTCAAATTTAATATTGAAGTTCCATCAAACACCTTCAGTCGATATCATAAATTATGTTCGTTCGTGAAATGTATATCAAAACAGTATGTTTATGATTTAAACTAGTGTATTGGTCATATAGCTGTGTGGTACTAGAATAATGGTCCGCAAACTAGTCTTAAGTTGAAATAAAGCATACGGATTTGTCACTTTTAAAGTATTAATTGTCATTTCTTGATGGAAAGGCATGATATTTTAAATAATAAAAACACATTTCTTAGTAGTTATTTTCACAATATATTTTTTGACCAGGACCGGTTTCGCTCATCGCGAGCATTATAAACTGATAGAATACAATTTACAAGCGAGTCTTTTTATACAAAATAATTGAGTTAAGGGTAGCAGATAAACAAAACCATGGGTTCAAGAACTAAGAAACAATTTACCGGAAATCATACAATATTAATACAAATGATATAAATTAATTTAAAAGTAAAATGTTAACAGTTACTTTTTAATAATTTTCAAAAAAAAATAAAGTAAATCAATAATCCATAAAGAGCTCTGAAAAATCATAACAAACTCATTAGGAGAAGTAGGGAGTGGGAAATTTTACATTTTTACAGTTATATTTCCATAGTATATTTATATTCAATACCAGTTTCGCTCATAGTGAGCATTATTAAAAGATATCGTTAAACATTTGTTGTTTATGATCACTATGAGGAAAATCGTTTCTGATCACAAAATATATTGAGAAAATATGACCGAAAATGTGTGTTTATTGAATAAAATATTTTTGTTTTACTAATGTAGATTGATTTATTTTACCTTTCCATTTGATAAATAACAGCATAGTTTCAAGATATGTATGAAAGACTCTAATTAAAACTTTATCTCACCATTTACGAAACATTAGCTATCTCTATAAAGCTAGTTTTTTGATCGTAATTATTATTCGAATAATCACAACAAAATAATATTTTCATGTATTATCTGTCACGTGATATATAACCAGCGATAAAAGCTTGGCTAGATAAGTTATCAAAGATCAATCGAGCTGATATTTATTTTTTTAACAAATGTATATTTAGTGAAAATTAAACAATAACAACGGGCTTATATTGTATAATTTATTTATTTAATGAAGTTATATTTGCGCTGAGAAATGTTTTCCTTGTCAGCAACCCAAACATATTTACGTATCATTTAACAAGCCTGTAACTAACTGTTGATTTTCATTGTGGAGATGTGAAAAATTTATTCTATAGCAATTGACTTTCACTGTCTGTTGAAAACTGAATGTTTTGTTTATTAATCGATAGTATACAATACGCCATAACAATGGTATTATCATTGTGCAATATGAATAAAGTAAATAAATAGAAAAAAGTAAAAAAATAGTAAAATAAATAAAGAGATTATCACTCTTCAAGGTATTTGTCTTGCAAAGGAATATTATTCTATTTATTTTCATATAACTATGTTCGCTTGATTGAACAAAAACGCCAAAAAGACACTTTTAATGTATTGATTGAATTGGCATTTACTTGGTAGAACTCCATTGTAACACAGTGAAAAAATAGCATAGTGTTTTTGTTCTACAAAAGATATAGTTGATAGCTACTTCGTTTCACGCCATCGTCAGAACTATCGTTACACAACTGTCACTTCTCAATGGAAATGCATCATATTTGAAACAATAAAAACACATATTTTAGCAAATTTATTGAATTGGTACTAGCTTGGTAGAACTCCATTATAGCACGATCTAAAATTTACATAGTTCTGATGAAGGCGCAAGTCGAAATAGCAATCAACTGTATATCTTGTAAATTTTATAAAACTGAAATATGTTGCTATTTTTTCACCGTGACATATTTAACGACTTATTTTCACAAAAAAAAAAAAAAAATGATCAGGACCGGTTTCGCTGTTCTGTTGATAATGCTCCCGATTATCATAAAATACACTGTGAAAATAAGTGGTAAAATACGATATGTGTTTTTATTATTTAAAATACCAAAAAGACATCTTGAAAGTGAAAGTGCGTTTCGTAAATAGTTTTGGTATTGAAATTGTGCTAACTGAAATGAAAATGAAAATTTCTTTGAATAAACGTTGAAATATATATATATCATATAAATGAATATGCAGGGTTTAGATAAATGCAAAATTAAACAATCTTTTCTTTTTACTCGGTATGAAACTATTTGAATTAAACCAAATTGGTCACGAAGTTGAACGTCTAGTGCTCAGCGACTCCGTGCAATTTTTACCTTTTCCTTAACAACACACTGAAAGTTTCCCTGGGTCAAACTAACTGCCTGAAGTAAGGAAACTTGTTCTGTATTATAATTGACTTTTCGTACGGCCAGACCTCACCGCATAAATTGTACGAAATTTTAATAATGTAAAAAAATATACTATTCATTGTCTCTAAGAGTTAAGGCATTAATACATTTTTAACTTTTACAAAAGATCACCGTTAATGTGGTATATGTATATATAAACGTTCAAATTACTTACTTACTCAACAGCAGCTTCTGATGATATTAAAATGTTTATACAGATTTATAAAAGATTCAGCTCTTTGTATATTATGAAATGTTATGAAAAAAAAGTTTGACGTTTGCTAAAACAAAGCTTTGGCTAAACCCAAAAGCTCCTATTTATGTCCCACGTTCAGCATCATCTTCATATGACCCAAGACCTGAAATTATTGCATAGTACACTTAATGCAAGTTCTGAAAGTCTCGTTAAGTCCATAGTCGTACGCAAGTCATATTAGGTTGCAGCGGTTAAAGCGAGCTTTTTATCCGTTGCCTTGCACTTACGATGCACTTATACTTTCTGAAAGTTGCGACCTACTGTGTATTATGCTGTCGGTGTAAGAATTGCATTTGTATATGCAGGCTTTAAAGGAAACGAGCTTAAATAGAGCGCAGCGAGCTCGTAACTTAGTGTTCATAATGGAAAAGCTCCCGGGTGACAAGTTATGTTCGACTTTCAAATGAGCTGTAATACGCGGGAATTAAAAGTTAACCGTTTAAAAAGAATAAAGTTCAGTGTTACTAAAAGCATTTTCCGACAATATAATGAAATTTTGATACAGGTAAACGGCAATTTATAAAGTGAGAAGATCTCAACGTTCTCAACATTAGAAAAATATTTTTATTTTGTACTTTTATCAGACGAAGTTCTAGCTTGGAAAATTTTAAGAAAATGATTTTTTATATTCACAACTATTTATCTTTTTATTTGAAAATGTGATTACAGGTGTCTCCCAGGATTTAAAGTTAAAGGGTGAAACGTGTTGAAAAATCTGAAAAGAATTAGTTTTGATTTTATGTAACAAACTGTATTGTATCTTTGGAACGAGGTTGAAAATGGACTCTTTGCAATGGACTTAGAAATTGATTCCAAAATAAGTACGATATGTACAAATTCAACAAATTTATTTCAGTTAATCCTATAAAATTTAATTGTGGACAACGTAATAGGATAACTTCTTTAGGAGGGCTGGCATCTATAAAATGTTTGAGGTTAAGTACTTTTAATTGTTTTTTTTTTTGCGAATTCAAATAATTGTTCTATCTGTATATAATTAATGACCTCGTATTTTTATAGACCTTGAAGACGTTTAGCGAAGTCAAGTAATGAACACCAATTTACAAATTGGTTTTTCAATGCATGTATATAAAATATGTTATGATAATGTGATTAAAAAAAGTCCTAATATAACTTTGGAAATTTGAAGTCTTGTAAAAATCAATACTGTAGAAGAGCTGCCGTATTTGCTATAGAAAACTTTTTTCGCTTTGAACGCTATAGTGGGCTCAAATGTGTATGAAAACATACGCGAGAGAAAAACATACCATAGCAAATTATTTATATATTAACATGTGCTTTTTCATACAACGATAAAAAAAATATATTGTCAACTGATATAACTGATGTTGACGAATGATTGGATGTAGTAGTCGAAATAAACCTTTTTTGTAAATTAAATTCGACCAAACAGTTAATTTTGTCTTTTTCCCTGGGTTGAAAATTAAGGAAGGCTGTAGATTTTTTTTAAATACGAGCAGCGTTCAGTGTTACGCTAATAAGATTATAATGCTTCAGTTTTAGCCCCATCTCTCCATCCCGTCGCCATTCCGCCCCTGTCTGCAGTCGCTTGTTTTAACAACACATTATTTTTGGAAGCTATTATACACTTAAAATGATTTTATATGAAACTAAGTAACTGTTTCAAGGAAAACTGTTAATAGGTCGCTTTAATATTATCATAAACAAGAAAGTGGTGCTGTTTTATGGCCAAATTGCGACGGTCTTAAAAGATTTTCTTGTAATAAAAATTCATGAAACTTTCTTCAAGACACTTTTCATCGCTTTACGTGAAGGGTAGCAGTTTTTTTAAACTTTACTTTTTGTCATTATTATTTACATTTTTAAATATTTAAAACAAATCGAAACATAAAATCGTCTACAGTTACGAAAAAACAGAATACAATTTCAATCTTTACAATTTTACTAATTTTCTAGTTAAATTATAAATTATGTTACTCTATCTGGAACAATTATGTTATAAAGTTTATTTTTTCTAAATGGTTCTGATCATAAAATATATTGTATTGTAGATAAAGTTATAAATAAAGATGCTTTAATTATTTTAAATAACATACCTTTCCATCAAGATATGACAGTTTACACATTAAAAATGTTTTAAGTAATTAAAAGATACTTTTTTCCACAATATATTTTTTGATCAGGACCGGTTTAGGAGTTTTTTATGATTGTTCAGAGCTCTTAATGGATTATTAATTTACCTTAATTTTGTTTGAAGTGATTGTGAACATTTAATTTTTAAACTAATTTACATTATTTGTATTAATATTGTATGATTTCTGTAAATTGTTTGTTAGTTCTTGAACCCATGGTTTTGTACACCTGCTACCTTTAACTCAAATATTTTGTTTAACTAGATCTGTAAATTATAATCTATCAATTGATAATGCTCACGATGACCGAAACCGCTCCTGATCAAAAACTATATTGTGCAAACAAGTATTAAAAAATGTGTTCTTAACACGGTGAAAAAATAGCAATGTATTTCAGTTCTACAAAATTTTTATAAGATATAGTTATTAGCTATTTCGGCTCACTCCATCGTCAGAACTGTGTTTAAACGTACATTTACTTATCCATATATAGCTGTGTAGAAAAGGTACACTATACATCTTCTTTTATAAAAAAAATTGTAGAAATAAAATACATTGGTATTTTTCATAGTGTTATATTGGAGTTCTACCAAGTAGATGCCAATTCAAACAATAAAATGTGTTTTTATTATTTAATAATCACGCCTTTCAGTTTCATGACAGTTTACACCCTAAAAGACGTGAAAAATGATAAATACATGTGTATTATATTTTTATCTGATTATAAAATAAAATATTCATCAATTTTGTTGATGGAATGCATAATTTCAATAATTAAAATTTGATATTGACATTCCATCTAGCCAACTCCAGTTTTCTCTAATTATCTCAAAAATCTACAATTTCGTAAATTATAATAAAAAAATACGTGAAACAAAAAAAAAAGTTCTGACGATGGCGTGAGCCAAAATAACTATCAATTATACCTTTTAAAATATATTGCAGAACTAAAATACATTGCTATTTTTTTACCGCGTTAAAAAAAAATTGTTTACTTCTGATATTGCGAACTGGAAACAGCTTGTGATTTCGAGTGACGCAAATAATGTAAGATGCAATTACAGCTTGAATCAGTGCAATATGTGTAGAGGTGTGATTCGGGACGTCCCCTGCCTTTCGTTTTCCGCTGTTGGTTGTTGAACGTGGGCCGAATATCTAGGTGAGTGTCGCATACAAAACGAGAGAATGATTGCTTGTTTATTGTTTTGTTAGCCGCGACTAACTACCGCTATAAACATGACCCGCCGCCGCCCAGACATAGTCCTTCGCATGGACGGTACAGAATGTACTCATTGTCCAATAAAATCACTATAATACCAAAGCATTTGTTAAACAAAAACATTAACTTAGAGTCAAGCTTAATACCTAACATAGTAAATGAAAAAAAAATACATCGATTTAATGCAACCCTTGGAGCAGACTATTACAAATATCAGTTCAAATTTGAATTCTTACAACTTTCTATGATTCCACATAGTTTTTCCGCTAACGACCCAGGTATCGTCTTTCGGCATCTTCAGGCATTGACAAGATTAATCGTTATTGAAAATTATCACAGACATTTGTGTAGATTATTACTAAATCATTTCCACATGTTAATTTCACTACCGACCCGGGTTTCGCCTTTCGGCATCTGCAGACATTAACAGGATTAATCGCTATTGAAAATTATCACAAGTAATTGTGCTAATTATTACTAAATCAATTTTATTTAATTTATTTTAGGTGCCATTTAATTTTTGCCTTGGTGTCAGTGTTTCCTGTAATTAATACCTTTGGCATATAGACGACGCTAACTGTTTATTGTGCGTCAGTTCGGTTGCACCCGTGTGATAGTATGCCTGAAGATACCGAAAGGCGAGACCCGGGTTGTTAGTGACAGAACATGTGGAGTCCTACAAAGTTGTAACAATTCAATTTTGATATTGAAATTCCATCAAGCACCTTCAGCCGATATCATAAAAAATATCAAATCAACTAGAATTGTATAAAATGGCTAAAAGTTTTCGATCAGGTCATTTCATCAGCTGTCAAGTCATTAAAAAAAAGATACGACTCCATTGACCAACAACACGAATTCAACTAAGAAAAATTTATTTTTGTCAAGTTTTTCCCTACCATACAAAAAGTATTTGAAGTCGTTCGTTTTTCACAACTCTATGTATACATTATTCATCAATATATACCTTATAAATATTGTAGAAATAAAATACATTGTTATAATATATTTTCACCGTATTAATTTTGATTATTCTACGTATCATGTTTCTGATTGTGACACCTCTCTCAGACAAACTATCGCAAAGTAATAATTACTTAAGCAACATTTGCGATAGTCAGTCAGAAGATGCCTGATGAAACACGTGTCTCAATTAGTAACAAAATACGTAGTAAATAGATAATCAAAGCTTTTTACAGTTGTATATTGAAATGAACTTCCACAAAGTTACCACCGAATCTATTGAAAGTATTAAGAAGCTTCTTTTTCCCGATATAAAATCAAGATAATTTTTATACTGGAAAATGTGATAAGAACGCGTTGTTAACTACAATTATTTTCATTGCCCAACGTCACTGTATTTGTCTAGCCCATAGTATGCGATGGTCGTTTGCTGTGACACTTGTATAGGCTCTACTGTCTACCTTTTGTACCTTTGTTTGGGTCTACGATAGTATAAAAAGCGGTGGTTTGGTTTTTTTACTGACTAAAAAATCAGTACATAAAATACACATGTTTAATGAAGTCGGATGCGTTCGTCAAATCGTTAAATTATATCTAAATCAATAGTATTAGAAAAGTATTTGAATTAGATCTTAATATATTCGCTAAATAATCAGTTTAGAGGACGGTTATTAAATGTTCTTCAATATGGACTCGAAGAAAATTAAATCAAGCAATATTTTTTTGTTTATTTAAGTAAACAGTTTATTTTCAATAGTACCAAGGCTCATTTACGATAAAATCACTCGTGTAATTATAAAATAAACATATACAGCGAACGTTCAAAAATCAAATCAAAAAAGCTGAGCGAAAAGCTCATGTATAATTGTACATTTTTATTGTTTTGGAAGGTCAGTTCATTGATAAAACTAAATTGTTTGTCACAATAAGTTTTATATGAATAAAGTAAACATTTGTCTCTTATATATCTGAGTCGAATTTGAATTGTTGAAACTTTTTACGATTCCACATGCTTTGTCACAAATAACGCGGATTTCGCTTTTCAGCATATTCAAGCATTTTATCACACGGGCGAACCAAAATCGACAGACAATAAAACAGTTAACATAGGTTATATACGAAAGAAGTAATTTACAAGAAAAAACACGAACATTTAGGCTAAGATTTAAATAATAACTAATATAAATTTCAAAAATATCAATTTATTAATAATAACACTCGATTGCTTATGATAAGTTTTATTAACGATAACTATTGTTGACGAGTCTTTCATGAAAGGATTTTGCAACAAATAATACTAATTATTTTAGTTCTTATTAGGAAACCCAAGTGTTTAGTGATACAACATGTGGAATCGTAAAAAGTTTCAGCAATACAAATTTGATACAGAAATTTCATCAAAATCCATTTGTCAATATCATAAATTAATTGTATTTTATATGTTACTGTGGCTCATGTTTATCCGTTTATATCGGACAGACAGGTAGAAGTATATCTACTCGAGCTAAGGAACATGTAAGATCATTCAATAATAAAAAAACAGATTCACAATTCGCTAATCACGTTATTAATGAGTCACATAATGTAAATTCGAACTCAGCTCCTAAATGTTTGCATCTTTGTAGTAAGGGTCGAAGAATGACGGCTTTAGAACAGCTGGAGATCAATAGACACCAATTATCACAAAGGATTCTTAACGATCAAACTAACATAATAATATCGCCACTTGTCAAGCCGTTGCACAAAGGGGTGGTCTAATTTGCTCCCTGAAGGACCACTTCCGTCCCACACATAATCTTATTGTCATAGACACCTATTGTTTCATTTAGAATTTTTAAAATTTAGTGTCATTGTGTTTAAATAAAAAGCTAGGCGGTTGGAAAAGGAGAGACGAGATGTTGTGTACCTTTTCTGCACAGCTATATATAGATAAGCAAATGTTAGTTTAAGCATAGTTCTGACGATGGCGTGAGCCGAAATAGCTATCCACTATATTTGTTAAAAATAATTTTGTAGAACTAAAATACATTGCTATTTTTTCACCGTGTTATAATGGAGTTCTGCCAAGTGAATGCCAATTCAATCAATAAATATGTATGTTAATTAGTTGCGATTCGCATTCGAGCGATTCATAAATTAAAGCGCATACGAAAATTGATTTACAGACAAAATTTCCGATTGTGTTGCTTGATTTCCTTTTTGGATAAAACAGAAGATGCAGAATTAAAAACTTTTGTGTTTTAGTTGAGTCTACAAGACGTTATTCCCACACTAAGGACATAAACCCATAGGTATAAGCTTTCCAGGCTGAGTAAGATATAGGTAGCACACCAAGGGTCGCACTAATCCACTTCTAAGTTTGTTTGCTATTGTTTTCCTTGCCCCCTATGTAAATACGAGCGGTTTATCCTGAAACTACAGACGTTAAGAGCGTAAAAAGAAAAACAGGCTACGCCTCACAGTCTCGAAGATAAGACCATTGGTCCGCTGACCCCGCTCGCATTATGCAAATGGTGGAAATCCTTTCAAATGTTCATTTATATAAGCGATGAAAGATGTTTTTCTATAAACTCACATTTCCCCTTCACTTGCGAATAACCTATGCAGGGATGAAATGAATTGCTTCTATTTTTTGTCAATGTTGTGAGGGTCCGTTTTCGATATTTTTGAGTGCAGGATTTAAATAAATTGTGTACGAATTTTCCGGGGAAATTCGAAAAAAAAGGAAAGTTTATGTTCATCCAAAATGCACGAACACTAGTTGTATTATATATTCTTAACTCATAATTTGAATATTTTTAAAACGAAACAATTACCGATATTATGTTTGAAAATATGTATTATAAAACGCGTAAAAATATTTTATATACCTTTTATTAATTTATGATATCGACTGTGTTCAATGTCGAATTTGAATTTTTACAACTTTGTGCGATTCAACATGTTTTATCACTGACGACCCTGGTTTCGCTTCCTTTCGGCATCTTCAGGCATTCTATCACACGGATGCAACGTTAGTTCTGTTACCTGGCGATGCCGAAAGGCGAAACCCGGGTAGTTGGTGACAAAACATGTGGAATCGTACAGATTTGTAACTCTATAAAAAATATTACATATATTAAAAAACGTTGAAGGTTTTAGAACATTTTTTTTGTATGCAAATTGTTTGAAAGCGTATCTGAACTTTTCGTACTAATAGTTTAAAAACGTGTTAAATTTGATATAATTCTAGAAAAGTTATGAATGTAGTAAATTGAATACAATTTTACAAAATGCTACATGATACATATTGCATTATTTATTTATATCCAAAAACGTAGACAATTAAAATAAGGCATTTAAAATCTATTAAATGAAAATGAGGTTTCCGGGTTTCGATAGTAATTACTATCCTTAATGGTTCGGAAAGTTTTATTTAAGCTTCCGGGCACTAAACAAATGGGAAACGTTCTGTGTAGATATTAATACATAAATACTATGGGGTGTCCTGTGGATTGTTAGTTTCTCTATAATGATAAAAGAACCAATCAATACACTTGAGACGATACGAGCAATTAAAAAATAAATATTTAACAAATGCAAACCGCAACTGCCACTACAATAAGCTAAAACCATTATGTCCGTAGTTGGTACAATTGGAATCAAACATTATTAGGGTAGCGACAGTAACGTGCCAAGACGTGGAAGATGGGGCGGGCTTCGCGTATATTTCAATATAACTAAAGGGATGATAGTTGCAAACTTTACCTTCACACAAAGCAATCTTTATGCGAGTATTTAAATTTTATTCATCTCCAATAAACTTTTATCGTTTGTATCCAATTTATTTATATATAATCGGTGAAAGGAGCCATTGGACACAGAAATTATGAAAAAAATATTACAGTTTGGAGAGATTTTTATTAATATTTCTGCTAAATATATTTAATCGTAGTTTAAGCGATTAGATATTTTGTTGTCTTGAGAGTGGTTATGATAGATGAAAGTTTGTCAGTTCACAGTTATAAGGAATAACGAAAGCATGAAAAGAAGTGAAAACTAGTTGATATAATCAGTCCTTCTTTACTGGATTATTTTATAATTAACAACAAACACAGAAAAAAACAAACGATATCGTCTGAAAATACTTGATAAAATTTCACATGTCTTGTCACTCACTACACGAGTTTCGCCTTTCAACATCTTCAGGCATTCTATTACCGCATCCATCCGATAGCACATGTGTATTATATCAACTGAAATGCTGAATGGTGGAACCCGGGTCAACAATGATAACACACCTGGAAATTTAAAAAGTTACAACAATTCATATAAAAAAAAAACAACATTTTTTGCTGATGAAATAAATTTATTATGTATTCATAGATAACGTTTAAAGTTTTAATTATAACTTTTCACAATACATATGAAGATCAAGATCGGTTTCACTCATCGCTGAACATTATCAACTGATTACGACCAAGCCCATTTATCCAAAATTAATTAATTATCATCGGGTATACAGAACCAATGGTTCGAGAACTAAGAAAATAGTTTCTTGTGAAGATTATACCGTTGAAATAAATAGGTAGTTAGATATTTTGCTTTCACTGAGTGCACGCAACTGAAAAGAAGCACGATGTCCGACTTAGGTATGTTTAGAATCAAACGGTATTAGGGTAGCAGAAACATGCCCGATGAATTTTTAAGTCTCTTGTAAAAGGTAAAGAAACATTGCGTGCCTAACAGTGAGCCTGGGGGTGGGTCTGGAGTGAGGGACGAGAGGATTTTAATCGAACTACCCCGTGAATAAACAATCGTATGTGTACATATATTATTTAGACGCGGCTTGTTTATCTTTCGTACCGCGAAACTAGCTGCGGGGGTGAGGCGCGGGAATCTTACGTACAGGGGTGATTTATTACCCTAAAAAAATACGCACCAGCTTAACGAAAGCTTTTGTGGCGGTTCAATTGTAAATGATCAATTGAGAATACTCGATCAACTTAGTAAGATGAGTTCGATTAGGTTTAGTTTGATAAGACTAGACGGGAATTAATATTAACATTAATACAACGATTTTTTTTCAAATATTTTTTAACTAATTTTTAATGGAAAATATATTCAGTTCACACCTCTATAAAAAATGGTAATAATTAATTAAGTCTTTTATTAACTTTCATTAAAAATCGGCGATTTAATGTGAACCAAACTAATAATTATAAAATAATAATATATTAGTACTTTTTAATTTCAAGAAGATTTCCATGCATTATCTTTAAGTAATTTAATTTAATTTAGATATATTTTGTAGCATTATCCATTTTTTTTTCATTGAGGCGTCAAAAATAAAGCTGAAAGGAAAATATTTTTAGGAATGTCTTTTGGTCACTGCATTTCAATACGCACATATGCTCCATAGACAACCCTAGATACTCTCTAGATCAAAAGAAAGATTGGGTTTTATATCGTCGATTTGTAATATGATAAGCTTATACATAAATCATAAAATAAACTGCTTAGCACTATTTCAGCAATCATATATTATTCAGATCAGCATTGGTTTCTCTTACTTCGAGCATTATTAACTTATAAAATTAAAACAGAATAAATTGAAAAAAAGCTATTTATAAAGAAATCGAGATAGTAATCACCTGATATAAAAAAATATATGTCTCAAGGATTAAAATAATAATTTTAGTTTTTCTTACTAAAAATGTATAAAACATTGTGGAAGAAGTAGTAAAAGCTATGATTTTTTGTTTTTAAAAAAATGCATTATCAAAAAGTATCAGTAAATAGCGTATAATAGACAAGGTTGTGCAGTATTCAAATCGTTGAGATTCGTTTCCGACGTCTAATTGCACGTAGTCTCTGAAACTTTATTTTACGTCTTCCGGTCTTTCCATTGGAGTATTGAATCGCTTTAGATATGAAGTCAAAGAATTTTCCAGATCATCAGGCAGTGTAACGCCAACAATGCCGCCGTAATTAGTGGAAGCGTTTAATCACAAGGTATGTTTTCGCTTCATTTCCCGGGAGGGCACTTTTAATTAGACCTATTGCAAAGGCGCAGCAATTATTTCACATCCCTTATAAGAGCCATTTTTTCATTTGAATAAATATAACCAGCATTTACTTATAACAGGCAATCAGGATTTTGGCAACGATTTGTTTTAATATGAGAAGGATAATAAAAAATGATTCGCACGTCGCTTGGAATACGAAATCAAGTACTTTATACGCGAGAAAAATAAGGCGCAAAATTTACAATATTTTCTTAACTTTATTTCGTTTTCTTTTACGATGTATTATTTATTGTACAACAAAAAAGATTTTTTTTACATCGAAATGCAACTAAATATCAGTGTTTTGTTACTAGTCTTAGAATTTTAATAATAAAACTAAACAAAATAAAATGTTGAAAAATTATGAAGCGTTTTTTCTCGAAGCCATAAATGTTTCGTTAAATGACTTTTTATTTTCTTATAAAAGAAGAACAAAGGGCGTATTGTTTCATTATTCTACAGGCTTGTGATATAAATTTGAATATGTGTGTTTGCCAATAAGACGCTAAGATTGCCTTGTTCTATTGGATATGTGCCAAGAATCTAAAATCAAGTCTAGATTTTTTGCCAAAATATATAGGAAAGACAAAAGTATTGAACTTTTGGTTCTTTACACAATTACAACCAAAATCTTGCTGTTAATATAAATAACCGCGTTACAATAAATTTCAATGCTTATTTAAAAAAAAATTTCCAAGTATAATTTGAAATCTTCAATTTATTAAAAATGAGTCTTAAGTCGTAGATTAGCATCGTAGATTATATATAAGATAAACATTTGAAACCTAATTAATAATCAACTGAAATTGTTGGTGGAACTTCAATATCGTATTTAAATCGCTTAAACTATGCACAATTTTACATTTTGTTTTGCTTTTCGATATAGTCAGTTATTTTTTTACACAAATGTGATAAAACTAACAGACAGTTAACCGTTAACCGTGTATCGCTTATACATAATAAAAATTAATATGGACACTTAGCAAAGAGCTAAATATATATCAAAAATGATTTAAGTATGTAACAGCCGATTTAATTAAAACTAAATTCTGAATTATATAAGATAATCGTATAACTAATACAGTCGAAACAATTTGTAAGGAGATTTTCTCTCAATAATTAATTACCATTTAATTGTAGTTATGTATTTTTTTTATGTTAATACATGTCTGCTTATTGTATTAAGTTAGGATTAAATATAATATGTTCTCTTTATTGTAGATTTTCTTTTCAGATTGTTCTTAAATCAAAAATGTTTCACGTTATGCAGAATTGAGTTGGTTTAATTGTTCGTTTAATAAAGGCGATGAATTCAACTGGGATCAACAACAGAAACTTATTAGAAAGTAAAATTTTAATTATAAATTAAAAAAACTGCATCAAGCAAAAGTATTGAAAGATTTTAATTACATTATATTGTACTATCAAAATATTTAAAAAAAAACATTTTTTTTATATCAGTATTAAATTTATACAGTTTTCAATTGCATAATATTTTCTTAATGTTATCCTCTGGAGAATAGTTGAAAAAACGCTTGAATTAGATTCCATTTTACGATTGCTTTTAATCTGTACATTTGCGAAATCAAGTAAGTTTTTATACATAACATTTTTTTATGCTTGTCTTGTATTGTTTAAGTGACTGCTTTTGTTTGCTGTGACTTAATAAACAAACAACCGTTAATAGCGTATCGCATATCCCTCGATGAAAGTAAATCATCGGCCGTCGATTCGGATTGGAATCATAAATCACAAACGCAAGACAGACCCCAAAGTTTACTTACGGGTTCATACATCTTATTGCATGTCCGAAACACGCTGCAACATCGCCATATAAACATAAACCAGCCAATAAGAATAAAAACAAACAGGTAAATCATCCAAACACATCGTAAAAGTAATCATATCTACAGTTAATGGGAACGGTCGTAAAATGATTTCGATATTGTCAAGTACATATTATAGTTGAGAAAATATATTGCCTCTGATGGCAGGATATTTTTTCAAAATAAAAACATTGATCGACTAAAAAATTTGCTTTTAAGACAAAAATAGAATAGTTGTAAAATTTCCATTGTGATGAATGACAAAAATAAAATAGTTGTAAAATTTCCATTGTTGAAACTTTGTGTGACTCCACATGTTTTGTCACTGACGACTTCGTCTTTCGGCATAAACGGTAAATTTTCATTATCATTACAAATTTGACGCTGACAGCCCTAATTTGAATTGTTAAAATTTTGTACGATTCCACATGTTTTGTCACTAAGAACCCGGCTTTCGCCTTTCGGCTTCTTCATGCATTCTATCACACATATGCAATAGTACTGACGCACAACAAACAGTTATCATCGTCTATATATCAAAAGTATTTACTGAAAAAAATGACAGCATAAATAAATTCAATAATATTGATCTTATATATACTTTTAATAAGTCATTCTTGAAAGTGATATATTTAAAAAAAATAATACATTTATTTTTTTATTAAGGAATATCTACTTACGCACAAGGCACAACGCACATTTAAACAATTCAAATTTGATATTTTAATTCCATCAAGCACCTTCAGTCGATATCATAAATTAGTTCTGTCAGTTCAAATTCAAGTTCAAAAAAATGTCAAAATTTTTTATGCCTTACATGTTAAAGGATCATTGATTTCAAAAAAAATATTTTGTTAATTTTTAAAACACAGTCGCTGTGTTTTGAACGGAGTGAACGTCAGAGTCGTGGAAAACGAATAACTCCGAATACTTTTTAGATTAGGTGATTTGAAAAAATATATCAATGAACGATTCTCCGGATTGTTTGGTTGATCTTTAATTCAATGCACGTAAAAAGGAAAAGTAGGAAAAACAACAACAAAAACATGACAGAAACATTTTTTTTTTTAATGCCTTCCTAGCCCTGCATTTTATTTGAATGATGAACGCATATTTATGATATGTATGAATTTTCTTGCAAAAGCTGTAAAACAATACTACAGTGCACTAAAACGTAACATAATATTCGAGTCACAATAAAATTGGCTGAGGTCGATATAAAATTCAAAATATTTTTCATATTTTTCATTGAAATTCATTTACACATTTACAACTATCGAGCCGATTTTCAAACAAAGCGTAAAACACAACAATTTTTTTGAATGCACAATAACGGCTGAAAATACTCACGTTATATACGGAAATAGTAACTGGCGCGGTAATCGATGCCAAAACTTTTGCTTGAGGTTGCGGGACGGCCGATGATCCGTTGAAATCAGATAAAATTTTAAATTTGGAAAGTTTGTTTACCAATGAAACGGTTAACGTTAGTTGAAGATTTCATGGTATTTTTCTTGGCTGGAATAAACAGTCGTTTTATTCATTGGGTATAATTTCACTATCTTCAAATGTGTGCCTTAATACGATGTTCAAGTATTTTTGTCAGTTCATTTACAATATTTAGAAAAAAAAAAAATTAAAACCAATCCTTGTATTTCCGCTTTAACGTTGTTCTAATGAATATTATATAAAAAAATAATTCAGTTCTATAGGTGGTAATTAAACTAACGAAGTCAGGACAAAAAGCTCTTGGTATTATTTCAAAATCAAATTTGCATTGTTGTCATTTTGTAACTAACGACCCCGGTTTCGCCCTTTGGAATCTTCAGGCATTATATCACACGAGTGCAATAGAACGGACAAATTAATACGGGATATTAGTGACAAAACATGTGGAATCGTACAAAATTTTAATAATTCGATCTTAAACTATATATATATATATATATTATAGCTTAATATCGGATATTATATTTATATTATTTTGAAAGTGCTATCCACGTGAATCTGATTCACTGCAGATTGCTCAGCTCTACAGCGACTTACGTCTTTCAAGAACCTACAGCAAATAAATTTATACAGAAGAGATGAAAGAGATTCTATGTTTGTGCGTCATAGATTTTAATGCTCCATCGATTTGATATTAAAAAAAATAATTAGCAAAAGTTAGTTCTATCATTGATAAATTTCTGTTGTTTTTGACTTGTCACAACACAATCAACAGTATTAATAATTGAAAAGTTGGGAGTCAGATGAGTTTATTACTACAAAAGTCAGATGTCTGTTATCAAAACTTTGAAATCAAGTTTAGGCAACTTTCTGTGACTTGTTGGAAGTTATCGTAAAAAAATCTACAAATTAAAACACCATTGTCTGAAAAGTTTCTTCTTTTTAAACATAATAAAATTGGTACGTACAACTCGGTATCGGGCCAAATAATCAAGAGGAGAGTCGTTACTCTTTACCAATATTGCGTTGTCGAAGGTTGCCTCAAGACAGTGGTTATTTAAAAATAATAGGTAGAGTTGGAACAAAAAGCTTATGATTGTTTAATTAACTTAAATTCTTTAATACAAATCCTCTTTGAATTCAGCGTAAATTAAAAATTATAAAATCAACTATTTTGGTTTGTGAGGGTAACAATTTTGTGTAGTAAATATATTTATGAAAATCTGCACCCCACACAATCATTAGTTATGAACATTGATAAATAGTTTTTATGTTAACCAACTTTAATAATATATCACATTTCCGAGAAACAACAAGTCTGCGGCAGACGTAAAAGTTTTGCGAAAAAGCCAATAGACATTTTGCTAAATGAGTTACCTTATATGGGCTAACATTTGATTGATTCTCACCAAAGTTATTTGAAATTGATTTTGTACGAGTACACCGAATCGAAACTAAATAAAGATGTTCTATTTTTTATTAGATTTTCATTATATTTTCAGAATAATGTATTGAATGATATTATATAAGGTATATCGGGTTAATTTCTTAGTTAAGTTCCGTTACGTCCGTTATGGGTTCAAATCCCACTTTGAACAGAATTTTTTTCATTAATGTCTTTGAATTATTGCTCGAAGGCATACAAAGGTGTTTGTCATGCCTTAAAAATAGCTCTCACCTTAAACATACTAATAATTAGAACATTACGAAAACTAGTAGTTAGCCATCATTATTTCCTAGCTATATCGTTTCTGTATCTTTTCATTTTGTAAAAGTGCGTTCAAGCAGCTCTCGTGGAAAAAACTTGCGTTTAGGATCCTCTATTGCGAAGCCAAAAAAATGTTTTGAATATGTTATAGTTTCAAATATGTTGACTGAAGGTGTTTCATAGAATTTCAATCCCAAATTGGAAATGTTGAAACGGCGCATTTTTCTGCATATTTTGTTCACTCACGATCTGTTTTAAATTGTTCTATAGAATCCGCAAGTAAGCAAAGATGCTGAAAGTGAAATAATATGTCAGATTTTTATTGTGGAGTAAATAATCAATCAAAATTAATCAAATAATTAATGCAAAATGCTTAAGTCATGAAAATTTTTACATTTCAATGAATTTTAAAACCACTATAAATTGAAATACATTCAAAAAAGTGAAATCATATCGCCGTAGCAGCTGGTTACAAATCACGTTTTTTTAATTAATAATTTCGTAATATACAGCCGTTGAACACGCTCCTCAATGGAATTTTGGATAAAATGATCGTGCTTTGATATGATTTATAAACATAAATTAATCCTATACATTTCAGATTAAAGCTGATTAAATCAATACTAGAAAATTGTCAACGTATAATTGATTTAAAGTATTTTCGATAAGATAAGGCTTATCAAAATTAGATACGACATAATCTCAAACGTTAAAATATTTTTTTTATTAAATGATGCAATCTGGTTTGATTGAACGTTATTTGATTAAAATGATTGGTGCAGTGGTCAATCATCGTCGTTTGCGAAAATAATTTGTTGAAAAAAACATGGTTGTTTGTTATTTTTAAAAAATCTCTTACAACCGTCCGATCCTAAAAATCTGGTAACGTTGAGAATGGTTCTCTAACCAATAGTCGTGTTTTAAATTAACCTCTTTTATTCGTAATCTTTTCGTAAAAGTAGTAGTTGGGAAAATAATTAATTACCAGTTATCGTAGAAAAATCTTTTGTTAAATAATCGCCATGAAATGCAATACGGTCTAAATTAATAGTGAATATGGATTCAAAAAAAATGTTTTTTCTTTAAAGTTTCTCAGTTGAATTGCGTGTTATTTAATTAAAATCAAATTTATTAATATAAAACCGCATTACAAGTGGTTTGAACTTAAAACGTAATCCTAAAGCACATTGCCGAATGTTATTTCTACAACTTTTTATTTTACAGATCAAGACTTGATAATATTTTTCAATCCTAGCAATAAGCAAAAAACGGTTCTTATCTGAAAAATAAGAAATTTCGTAATTAATATTAAAAATTGTGTTTATTATTTAAATATAATACCTTTTCATAAAAAATGACGTAGCGGTTCAAAAGTAGTTAAAATTTCATACTTTTTAAGGTGTACATAATTTTTAAACGCAATATATAAAATACTTGATTTTATTTCCATTAAATTATGTAAAAGTGTGTGCTCGTATAGGTTAAAATCAGTGATGTAAATACTGTTTTTTTAATAACATATTTCTAAGACAAAACATAAAGGATATATGATAAGTTTATTATGTTTTTCTTCCTAAACGCATCCGTCTATCTATTTAGTCTCTAAAAATAAAGATTTATTCTCTAAATTTGTCTCTCTTTTTTTGTCAATTGAACTCATTTTTTTATTAGATGAAGATAACAATTGATGTAATAATGTATTTTAGTTTTTGGTTTGTGATTATATATAAAAATAAAGACGTAATAATCCGAAAGAATTAGTTTTAGTACAATGTCGGGATACGTGAATGACAAATACGAAACGTCGCCATCGTGAAGGGTAAAAATGTGTTTAATTTACTCAGAGATTTAGAAAGGAAGTTATCTTCGCTACAAGTGTAATGTGAATTCTCAGATCCCGCCTTTATTCAATGAACGAGACATAACTCAACAATGTTCTGATTTTCGACGGCAATTTCCAACACAGACAATCAAATGGTAGGGTATCACGAGGGAATTTCGTATACGCGGCAACGTTAACGATCAACTTTAAAGAGAGATTCCTATGCGATGCCATGTATGTTAAACAACCTATTTTTCGTAATAGAGCAGCTTTCTTGATGATCGGAAGCTTAAGTATTATATCTAGCGTAGCAAAATAGGGTAAAAAATTATAGAATATTTTATTGAATTTGAATTGTTATGATTAGACATGTTTTGTCACTAACGATCCTGGTTTCGCCTTTCAACATCTTCAGGCATTCCATCACACGGATGCAACATAACTGACAGTTAAACAAACAGTTAGCATCGTCCATATACAAATATTACTAATTGTAGGAAAACACTTACCCCAAAGCAAAATGTTTGATAGAAGGTATCTCTATATATAAATAAAAAAAAAAACCTTTTCATATTTTTATATTAATTGATTCAAATTTGTTGTAAAACCCTTTCAAGAATGACTCATTAACAATACCGTTAATGAAAATTATCACAGGCAGTTATGGTAATTATTATTAGATTAATATTATAAAATTTATTTTAACTGCAATTTACTGCTTGCCTTGGGGTAAGTGTTTTCCTGTAATTGATAACTTTAGTGTATAGACAATGCTTACTGTTTGTTTAACGTCAGTTCTGTTGCATCCGTAAGATAGAATGCCTGAAAACATGTGGAATCGTCAAAAGTTGTAACAATTCAAATTTGATATTGAATTTCCATCAAGCACCTTCAGTCGATATCATAAATTGTATGAATATTTTATTATTCGACATTTTTAACCATTTTACTTTTTGTAACGTAAGCCTGGAAAAGTAAATGCTATGATTGAATTTTGAAATACTTTTTTACAAGTAAAGTTCATATGATAATTATTATAACTAATAAAGAATGCTTAAACAAATATTTGGTAATAAACTGATGTTTAAAAAAATCTAACAGAAGATACGATAAAATGATTACAGTGCGGCCCATATTTATCGCTGTATTATAAACCATTTTTGGAGCACACACTGTGAGATGGATTTTCCTATGGAAGTATTATTTATTTTCTTAGCTCATCTATTAAATAGCAGTATAATAAATTTCCCGCAGGCAATATTCTACGGATGCGGGCCCCTTAGACCAGTGAATAAAAACCTGTAAAATCGAGCCATGCATGGTCGAAGAAAATGTGAATTGAAATAAAAAAAATTAATTAAATTTTATACCAAAATCCATTGTAACTATTTAAATTTTTTTATTTATTACATATTGTTATTATAGTATTTAATACAATATTGTATATTATTATGATTAAGATCAATTATTAGTGCTCGTGATGAACGAAACTAGTCTTTATATATTACGTATAAAAAGTTATTTCAAATTTGAATTGTTACAAATTTGTACGATTCCACATGTTATGTCACTTACAACCCGGTTTTCGTTTTTCGGCATCTTCATGCATTCTATCACACGGATGCAAAAGAACTGACGAAATGCCTGATGATGCCGAAATGTGAAACCCGGGTCGTTAGTGACTAACATGTGGAATCGACAAAGCTGTAACAATTCAAATTGGACATTGAAATTCCATCAAGCACCTTCAGTCGATATCATAAATTAAAGTTATTTTAGCGAAAAAAATTGCTTGATTCATAAATACGTGTGTTTTAATTTTCACTGAATAAGTTGACGATATTCGCTAATAGCGATACCGTTGCAGATAAGAATGATTTAAAATTTTAGAGATGGTAATACTTTTTTAAAACTATTAAAAACTATGATGCATTACCACCAAGATGTGACAGTTGATACCTTGGAAGTGAAGAAAAATATATTATTTGTAGCTGTTTAATTTACAGGTCTGAACCAAATTTGTAAAGCCATTTTTAATTCATAATTGATAAAAGTCCAGCAAAAAATATATTTTTATTTTTGTGTTTTTTAAAAATTCGTTAGTGCAAGGTGTTGAGCATAAATTTTAATTAGTAAAGCGAGAAATATATCTTCGACGAATTCAAAAAAACCGATTATTTTAAAAGCAAAAACATGCCAAGTAGCATAATTATTGAATTATTTCTTCAGTAATAATGATTATGATCTCCGTACGTTTATCACTTCAAGTACTCTTATCAGTAGTGTTTACATATACGATAAAACTCTTAAGTATATTAACATTTATGAAAACACCATTTTAATTTAAAGTATTAGTTAACCTAAGAGATGCATATTTTTTGGCTTTTTTAAAAGTATCTTGATTAATAATAATAGTCATATTGAAGCGTTCCTTTTTTAGAAATGTTGAATGAAGATATTCTCATAACGTCATATATATATATATATATTTATTGTAAAAGATTAATTTTATTTTAAAATAAATACAAAAATATGTCAAAATGATTTATTTATCAGAAAATAAATATATCAATATTATTTTGTTTTACGTGAAAATTGCAGAGTTTCGTGGTTTATTTCATAATAAAGTGTAAACGTTGTGAAACACTTTCGCGGAAGTTTTTCCTATTAATAGGCCAAACAATGTTTTTCTTCTCGACAACAGATACCTACGGTGTGTGAGTAGTGTCTTTACATTGAAGCTTTCATGGAAATATATGGTCACAAGACAATATGGTTTCTATCATAACACTATGATAAAATTATTTATTTTTTGTATTAACATGAGTGTTAAGTAGTGAAGTAAAAACTTATTTCTAATAGGTACATTGAAAAGCTTTTAATTACACTTTAAATAATATAAACGACATTAGAAAAATAGCAGAAAGTGGCAGTTAATTTAATTTCGCATTATAAGAAATAAATGTCTTTTACTTTTATTAAAATAAAAAAACTACGAAAACTGCTTTTCAATAAACTTTCAGTCAACAGTAAAAAGCGAAGACATGACTGGTGTTTTTATAATTGCTTTCCCTACGCTCTCCGTTTTAAGATTAAAAATATGGGAAAGAATTTAAAACATCAGATAAATCCATAAATGGATTGACAAAGATAGCTATCAAAGTGTCTTAAAAAATCTTATTGCAGTTTGAGTTCGTAATATCATTAACTTACGCCAACGCTAGTGATAATTGCAGCACAGATTTACAAAACATATTCATTTCAAAAGTAATTAATTATTTTGTATAGCAGCTTAAAAAAAACGTGGCGGTGTGATATTTAATTAATTATGAGTGTAGAAATCAATTCATTGATTTTGTTATATGAAAGTATGTAATAGTATAAATTAAATCGTAGTTCGATACAAAAACTGTTTGTGAGTCGCTATTGGCAATGATAAAGTTGAATATAAAAAACTTTAAAAATAATCCTGAAAAAAAATGATTTCCGAAAACTTGGCTTACTCAAACAGTTTATCGTTGAACTTGCCATGGCCGATTATAAACTAGAAAGTCCAACATCCAGGTAAAATATTCTTCATATTGAGAGTGTAGATCACATCATAAGTTTTCTTTTGTATAATTTCTATTGTATGTACGCGATGTAAACTGTTTGTTTGTCACTTCTTTTATATCCATGTAATAATTCCTGAAGATACCAAAAGACGAAACTGAGTTCATAGATGACAAAACACATAGAATTATACAGTTTTAAAAATTCAAATTTTATTTACAAATATGTATTGGTTAAGCTCAGTAAATGAAAATTGTCTGTTTATCAAGAGAAAATTTCGACAGTTAGTATAAAAATATAAAATGAATATGTCATTTCATTGATTGAATTGTTGTTTACTTGGTAGAACTCCATTATAACACGGTGAAAAAATAACAATGTGTTTTTGATCTAAATTATTTTATATAAGATATAGTTGATAGCTATTTCGGCTCACACCATTGTCAGAACTAACTAACATAGTTCTGACGGTGGCATGAGCCGAAATAACTATCAACTATATCTTACAAAAAAATTGTAGAACCAAAATATATTGCTATTTTTTCACCGTATGGTGAATATGTCACAATCCATAAATCACCGAGTATGAGGTGTTTGTAACCAAAGAACAATTCATGGAAAATCAAAATGTCGAAGTATATTTTGTATTTCAAACACATCCAGACGTGATTAATACCCCGCTTAAAGTTCCAAGTTTAGGCGCCGGAGAGTGAAGTTTGTTGCAGATATGAGCGCCACGCTCTGTTCCGCCACGCTGAGACCTGGGGCCTAAGGGTTGTGATGGAGTGATCCCACCCTCGCCTACCGCTCTTCAACCCAAACACCAGCCTACCTATGCCCGTTCTATGGGGGTTCAGGGATAACTAAGCGTACAATAGGGTTACTAAAGATAATTTTGAGAACAATAACCGGAGGTAAATTATTCAAATAACGGTACTTATTTATTTAACTGAAACGAAGATTTTATCTCAAATACAAAACCGTTTAACACGGTGAAAAAATAAAATGTATTTTAGTTCTACTAAATTTTAAAGATATAATTGATAGCTATTTCGGCTCACGCCATCGTCAGGCCTATTCTATTCTATTCTCGAGCTATAGTTCTGACGATGGCGTGAGGCGAAATAGCTATCAATTATATCTTTAAAATTTTGTAGAACTAAAATACATTGTTATTTATTAAACATGTGTTAACGGAGTTCTACGAAGTAAATTCCCATTCAATCAATTAAGCCGTTTAGTAAATTCAATGAAAATTAATAAAAATTAATACATCACCTTATCAAAAGACGGCATTAAAGGTATTAATGACCTAGAGTACCTAGACTAACGAAATTATTTCTTATTTTTAAACATTTAATCAGGCCGTGTGAATTTTATATTTGATAGAAAAGTTATTAAGTAAAATTAACCTTTCCCACTTAGAATTTAGACTATAAACAGGTAAAAAAGCATACCCATTTGATAAATAAATAATGAGACAATTTGAAGCAAGTCAATAATATAAAAAATGCTTTAATTTTAATCACAATCATTTCAACTAAGCCTCATTTAAATTGTGTTATAATGGTCGTCAAAAAGCTCTATGGTTCTTATCTGTACTGTACCGGTAAAAAAACAATAATTAGGTAATTAATTTGTTGTGATTTATTCCAACATGTCATCGTGAATAGCGGATGCTTCAGTCTTAGAACATTATTTGCTGTATTTGTGACATCACCGATCTAAACACTTTAGAACTTATCTTTTGTTACTCTACTCTACTAAGTCTCGTCTTTTATCTCAACAACGGGAATGAAAAATTTGTTTGATGATTTTATAACATGATGAAACGTATTAATTTAGTATTAAATTGTTTTTTATATGGTTACTCTGCGAGAGTGACTGATACTTACCGTACTTCAAAGAATTTTTTTGCAATCCTTATTTTTGATGTTATAAGGCACTAATAATAAATTGTATACATGTTTTATTACATTTCTTGAGAGCACTCAACGTTGAACCCACTAGCATTTGCTACAGCTTACAAAACTATGTTCGATGCATTCAAATTTACATGTCTGGTAAATATGGAAAAAATAGCTTCAATAAAAACATATGAATAAGCAAAAACAACAACCTATCAAAGTTATTTTTTAAGTCTGTTTCTATTAAACTATCACGAAGAAACTACTGTTTTTCTTAAGATCTTATTTCAAAATTATTTCAAAAGCTTTACAACTTCTTCATTAAAAAGTCGCCCCTTCGTACCTCTGGTGTCCTACCCTTCAGAAGTCCGTCTTCTCATTTCGCCTCTTGCTCTCTTTATACCCCAGTCCCATTCTAACTTCTAACAGCAACGTGTCAAGTATTTCATTTATGAAACGGGTTGAGCCTCTTTCCTACTCGACCAACCATACAAGACTTCAGGATAGATAGGAAATAATACGATAAAAACAGTGTAAATAGAAGATACGGAATTGTAAAATAATAGATACGATACAAAAAAAAAATGTGTTTGTTTAATATTGTATTACGACCACAAAAAACAAAATAAAAAAATTAACAACTTAACCAGCTTAAGATAGATATTGCTGTTTTTAGCGTCTGCAATATTTTTATTAAAAATATGCCCTTTTGTTTGAAAAATATTGACTTTCTTAATTATTAAAATAATGAAGCACAACTTCCACAATTTTATATGATTAAAATCGGGACCGGTTTCGCTCATCGTGAGTATTATCAAATTATAAAATTCGAAATGAAACAAGGCCATATATATATAAAAAAATAGTGGATAACTACGAGGTATACAATTTTTTTTTTAAAGTGAGAAAATGTAATAATTATCATATAATCATTTTTTTGGGATATCATATTGATGGAGTGCTATGACCCTTCAGAAAACTCTTCAGGTCTCCTTCGTCTCTTATGTATTGACTTATTTGCTGTATATTTTGTGTGATTGCTGAAAAATGTAAGTCGCTGCAGAGCTGAGCAATTTACAGTGAAACCAGTTCAAGTGGACACCGCACGCATTGAACAATAGATGTAAATTTTGTAAATTTGTTCACAAGTAAAACATTCAATATTAAATTCGTGATAAGCGACACCGGTCTTGATTTTCATAATATTCAATTTCAAAAATAATTTTTAATACTGTGTTGGGCTTTTCTGCTAACACCTTAAAAGCTCTCAATTATTAAAAAATATTGAATTATATAAGCTTTTTTACTATATTTAATGTTGTCTTGGATCTACTCAATACTGGTTTTGAGATAAATAAAATAAATCAAATCACTTGGTTTCTTAGAATTTTTTAAATTTCATGGTTTGACTCCACAGCTCTAAAAGAAACACGCGCATTACGTAGTGTGTTTCTATATAAAAGAGTCTCATTCTCCGACTCAATTTACGAGTAAGCATTTGACGTGTCGCACCTGCCTATCGAGCAATTGAAATCTCGATGAAAACAACTTTGTACGACGATAATAATCTGAGAGAAAAATGGAAGTGGTATAATATAACTATAGAGAGAGAAGTTATCACCCTATGGAGAACGTTTTACATTGTATCGCGTAATAATGAGACGATAGGTGCTAAGTTTCATGTCATGGGTATATTATGTTCACCGTACACGCTTCTGTAATATGAACAATGAAAAGAGCTTAAAAGCTTTCCGAAGTGTTTTTATTTCATAACAATATTATATCATATAGCATTGAAAAACATAATTACAAAGGTAACGGTTATTTGATAGAACGTATTCAATGATTAATGAAACTTTTTTATCTGTGTTCCACACACACTGTGAAATATTCTATTGACAACAGATTTGTTCTACGAAGCTTTCTTGTTCCTAAGCTGCTAATTTTTACCCCAAAAGGTAGATATATATTATATAAGACAGAGTTTGAACGAAACTAGCGGTTAGTTAAAGGCTCTTGCTAAGATATATTTTTAAAATAATTGTATAATCATGTCTTTGAACAGAATAGATGCCAATTGAAAAAAACGATATTTGACTTGTGATTCCATGAGATTTGAATTGTCTTTCATTCAATCATAAGTAAAATCACTTTTAAGGTGTAAAATTTCACATCTTGATAGAAAAGCATGACATTTGAAAAAATAAAAACATATTTTTTAGTAGTCTTTCAAATATGTTTTATGATCAGAACAGTTTTTGCGACACCATCTATGATAATAAATTGATTGTGGAAATATAACTTGAAAGGTTCAATCTTTTTTATGATAAATATTAATATTGAAATATAAATAGTATGAATCCGTTTTATTGACACTGACTGATGAACTTCAAACAAAACGAAGCGACCATAAACTCACAATTCCACTAAGTCTTATCTGTTAAAAATACAGTGATTTGTTTTTTATTTTGTCGTAATACACATGATCATAATAACGAACTATGAAGAAAAACAAATAAAAAGGTAAATAAACGTTTCATAATTAAAGTTTTTTGAAAATAAGTATTTTTTATTCGTCAAATTATTTGAATAGGGGACAATGTGTGAGAATGTTACTAGAAAATAAAAAATAATTTTTTATTATTTATTTTCTCATTGTATAAATGCATTATCAAATAAAATTTGATTGTCAAAGTCTAGTAATGCGGAATTTCGTTGAGTACTGAAACTTTAAACTATCAGAAATAAGAGTGAAATGTGATTTACAGGTCGCATCCTCGTGGAGTTTTGTTTTGATACTCCGAATACGTTGGGTGAGTATTTCCCTTTGTGAAAATACTCCTCTATGTTGAGCATGAAATACCTGAGCTCCACTTGCAACACCGCTCTTAAGAACATAGGCGCCAGTCACATCATACAAATCAGAGCTTTCAAAATAAAAGCTCTTATGAGCTTTTAATTAATATTCAGACACATTTTATTTTTGGAGTCATTAGTACAAAGAAAACTTGAAATGTGTTAATATTTATTTGGTCTCAGTGTTAGTTAATTATCACTTCGTGACAGAAAAGCAATGTATTTTTAATAATTAATAAAAAAAATAATGAAAATATTTTCACAGTACTTTTATGAACGGAACCAGTTTCTCTCATCGCGAACATTTTCGACTTGCTATTATTATAAAATTGTTTACTTTATAACGTTTTACCTTGGTTGTATTTTGTATTGTATCAGTTGATTGTGAAAATAGTATTGAGAAATGATTTTTTTTATGTGTATAATTATTCAAATATTATGAATACTACTATGTTTCCTTAACTTAACCGAACTGTATTTTTTTAATCAAATAATATTAAATACTAACTTTATAAACCTTCTGACTGCTGATGTCTCAATTGTTGAAACGATTGTTTGTAGTGTTTTTTTTAAACGCTACGCAATTGTTTTTATAAAGTTGAAATCGTTATAATGATTTTATTTTTGTATTGAAATAAAGAATTATTTTTTCTGATTATTGTTATTTGTTTAATTAACACCATAACAATTGAATTATTGTGTGACACATTCAGGACTAGAATACATTAAACTTGCCTCAGGAGGGAATAGGTAAACAGTTTTGTGATACTGCTTTCTTATAAAAAAAGAAGCTGTCAGTAATAATAAAAAATTACATTGTCCACTAACAAACAGCTTGAATAATTTATGTCAACCGATTGGCATTGATCCTTAAAATGAAATTTAAAAAAATATATATTTAATACAATTGGTGTAATATGAAAATGAATTTATTGCAGTTAATATAACACTCTCTGATGACAACTTTTCGTTTTCAATTCAACTAACGTAAGTGTTTTCATAATATAGTATGTAAATGTGAAAACTTGATAATGTATCAATTTATTAAAATTTATGTGGTTTTCTTTTTGTTTCAGGTAACCACCATTGGATTAAATCATATTTCACTCATTGATTTATAGAAAAAAACTAGTGAGTATAAAACTCATTATAAATTAAGTATAACCATTTTTAATACGCCATTACAGAGGGTAAGTAACTATTTTAAAGAACGTATGTAAATAATACTGCAGTAACTAGACAAAATATTACAATTATGTAATTTTCAAAACAATATGATTTTTTTGCATATTATATTTCACTAAATTTAAAGGTTTTTATTCTGGAATGAACGTTGTACTATAAGATACTGCAGGTACCTTTGAAAAATATTATAATGTATCATTGAAGATTATTAATCATGCCAATTAAACGTGTTTGTATTATGACTTTTGTTTGGAATTTTGATTATAAAAAAATCTTTAAATATTAGTATCAATCATTTGTAATAATTAAATCACTCACATTATTTCATTATATTATTAAAATTAAAAATTAATCCGTAATCTATGGCAAGTGATTGTTGAATATTTCAGCAGTCAATTATTTTCTTTATAAGTAACGTTATATTAATAGAGAAATTTCGATATTTAAAAATTGAAAATAAACAAATTCGAAGGTGTTAAGCGATTTTTTTTATAAAAAGTAATGATGAAATTTAACTTATTTAAATAAAAACAAAATGTTTACTATTGCTTTCGCAATTTTATATTACGATGATTAGGTCCGGTTTCGTTCATCGAGAGCATTATCAACTGATACAATACAAATAACAACACGGCTATTTATTGAAAATAAAATGAGCTTAAATTTACTAGATATATACAACTAATGGATCGAGAACTAATTTACAGACTGAATTGTTGAAGATCTCTTAGTACTAATTTAAATTCAAATTAAAAGAGCGAGAGCGATAAGCGTTGAAAAAGATTTTGAAATATCTTTTAATTTGCATTGCATCGGTTGATAATGCTTGCAATGATAGAAGCCAGTGCTGATATTTTTAAAACAAAATTGTGTAAAAATCATATGTCAACCTATGTAAACCATAGTGCTTTAATTATACTAAAAGCTACTAAGAATTTTCGTATGTAGCTTGAAAATATGTTATCATAATGATTTTAGTTAAACATATAGTATGTCTAAATTTTATAGTATGTTTCGCACACCAACCCGCCTAGGCAGCGTGGTGTGCTATGTCCAAACAACCCCCCTGAAAGAGAATGCAGGGGGAGGCCTTCATCCAGCAGTGGATCGACCCCGGCTGATGATGATGATGATATAGTATGTTTGAATTATTTTTTTCAGACGTATAAACTTTTTAAGCTTCAAACACATTCGCGATAAAACAGATTTGGAAGAAACTCTGGCTATAGGACAAGACAGCGTAAAGTATTGTCATTCTCTGTTCACCTTTTGTATACGGCATTCCAAGATTTCCCCCTTCTTTTGTCCTTCAGTTTGATGAAACAGTTCCCTTTTTTCTTTCTTTCAACACAGGTTGATGGGAAAACAAAGAGAGATAGGGCAGGCGTTTCTTTCTGCAGTAAGAAGAAAGCTCGGATAATGGATTCCTTTGCCGGGCGTGTCAGAAATGACCACAATAAATAAAGACCGGACGGTCGATGTTTCGGTACCGATTGAAAGAATATAGAAAAAACCATACAACCGCCTAACTTGTCAAAAACGATTTTCGCAACTAGAGACACAATCATAGTTTTAATAATACATATTATTTAATAGCTGTCTGTCATGGCAACCATATCAGAACGGTATAAAAAAGCGATTTGAGAAATGTAGATACCGTTCCGGCGCGCATTTGTGTGCTGATACTATGAAAGATAAACTTAAGATCACAGGACATTGTATTTACTTAAGTCCCAATATCACAAATTAAAAACAATATGTTGAAATTATTATTGAACATATAGCATCACAAGAGCTCTTGATTTGCGTCCCAGAACATATTTCTCTATTCAACCTTGAGATCAGTATTATAATTTTTATTATTTATTACAATTTTTAATTTTATCTACATTCAATATTTATTTAATTTATATTTATATTTGAGAACCACTGCACTACACCAAAGAAACGCCCTCTAGTCCTAGAGACACGTACTAATATAAAGATTTTTTTCATCATCTTTGCTTTTAATTTGGAGTACATTGCTCTCCAAAATTAGCTGAAGTTTTCTCGCGATAACTGATTGATAATTAGTTGCTTGACTTCTGTTTACAAAGAGAGTATGGATAGGTAAGATAATGAGACTACAAGACTAGTTGTTAGGCAAGCGTTCGTATGCTTCGATTTTTAATATCAGATATTTGTAAGAGATTTTTTCGATATAAAAACACTTACCATTTAAGATAATTATAAAGTCGGTTGAAAAAAATGCTGCTGCAAAGTTCAATTTAATATTTATTATATCATAACATAATTCAAACAGTTTTTGGGTAAAAATTAATAATAATTTTCAGTTTGCTTTTACAATTTAAACTAAAATAGCAGTAATAATAAACAAATAAGAGTTTTATTGTAAACATTTGAATAAAATAAATATATTTGCGTATTAACCCTCTTGCTGCTAATGTCTCAAATTTTGATACGGCTGATTTCTGTGAGTTCATAATTGGTACTCAAAACTATAAGAGAGCTAACATTGTCGAAATATTCATATTCAATATAATTGTAACATAAAAATCTTGGATTTATGGTTTTAAGCATGGATTGAAATGAAGCATACTTGATATTTTTTTTATTAAGATTTTTTTCTATACTATTTTTAAGAAATGAACAAAAAAAATGTCATTTATTTTTTGTGGTGTATTATGGACAACGTCGTTTATTTATACGATTCTGTAGGCCTTGATTGTCTGTTGTATAGTTAACGCTTCGATAAAGTCGTCCTTTTCCATTACTCAATTTTGATTGTTTTTAGCGAAAGTGGTTTGTTTGGAGAAGTCGTTAATTGAAGAAGGGATGATTGAACAGTGCTTTCTATGCAGTTGAAATTGAACATTTACGACCAAAAGTTTAAGCATTTTTTTTTATTTCCACGAATATTTTTAACACAACAAAAAAGTTTAGTTATAAAGAAATATAATCATGGCATCATTCTTAAAAAAATATTAAACAAAATTGTCAGTTATTTGTTCATAATTACACAGTCAACTCTTCTAGCAGCAAGATTAATTTTGTTCTATAAAAATACGCCCGATAAAATACTTTGTTTTTAACAACAATTTTGGCATGTGTTATTTGTGTATTTTTAAATTATTCAAAATCAATAAATTATATATATAATTTTACTGTGTATTAAATAAATCCTTCAAACATAGTTAACAGAAAAAAATGTGTTACATATTCTTATAATGCAGATTAAATAAAAAAAAAATTGTTTTCAAGAAAACGGTGCTCTATCAGGGTGCGCAATAGGAGGGAATGTTACGAGCATTATAGAAAATCGCTCTATAGCAACACTAGATGAACTTTTCAATTTCGTGTATTTTTTGTTTGAATTTGGTAGATATTTTATTTTTAAGTTCATTAACATTTTATTTATAAACTATTTTAATAAACATAGATGTAGTTTGCATGATTACATGTAAAAGATAAAATTAGACCAAAAAACGGACTGGAATGAAAAAATACCCATATAATGGGTATTATGATGTGACAAAAATTTTAAAAGTGCATTAATATAGTGAAAATATTTTTAAAAAAATGATGAAATAATAATTTTTTTATTGGGAAATCTTCATAACAAATAAATCCGTGACAACTTCGCATTATACAACTTGGCTCACGTTATCTGTATACCGGATTTATACATACAATTTATACAGCACAACAATGTGCATTACAATAGTCTCGCATTACTTCATTGCAGCATTTCCTATTGCAACAAACGTCCGATTGCAGTTAATAAATCGTAGGGCATCCGGCTCAATTACAATGCTATTGATCGACGCGCCTGGCATTCGGATTGACACGCATCCGTGGCCGACCATGAATATTTTAATAAGCCCCGAATCGATGGGACATCCCCCGCTGATTCGATTCGCTTCTATGCCTACAAGCATACGGATGCACATGTTCTAGCGCGCCGAATAACCATGCAGTGAGTTAAATTGTTATAGAAAATATTTTAACATGCCATAGACTTTTTACGAGAGCGATTGGTTGCACACTAGTGCTTCCCAGGCTGTATTCTTTTCCCACATTAGCGCTTGCAATACCGGTAATTCTCTAAAAACGCACTATCGGTTATTACTCGTAAATTATAAAATTTACCGGTTTTTAACAGATTACATAGGCTTATTATAACCAAAAATTATTGTAAATATCCATACGCGATATGAAATTTTGTTTTTTGACTCTGGCAGCATTGATACACATTTTTTTACTGGTCACACTGGTGATATTATAATTGACTAAACATGGCCTAATCTATAGTGTATAATTTGTGCTAACCGTATCTTCCACTGCATACTCCAGCTGATTCTGGTTGTTTTGGGAAGAGTTCGAAGAATTTTCTAAGAAAATTATTATAAGATTACACGAGTCAAGATAAAAAAAAAGATTCAGAGATTACTAATTAAATAATATAGAATGTTCTTAAGCAAAGACTGTTTTTTTAATTTCGTATAGCTCGAAAAAACGCATTTAAAATTATTTACCGTTCAATCTAAGGTACTTTTTAAAGTTAAAGTAGCTACATACAGTTATACTTTACGAGTAAATAACCGGTAAACCGATAATGGGAGAAAATATTCATTGTTTACCGGTGATTGAAACTTTACGGTATACTGTAAGCCCTACCCCACTCTATTATAAAATATAATTTTATGAATCAAGCTAGAATTTATTTTCGTTGGTTTGGTTTTTTTATTTGTATATTTACGTCATTGACACGTTGTCTAGGTCAGAAGGCCTAATTGTCGCTTCATTAAGGATGAATCCTTGAGAACTTGCTAAAGTTTAATGTGAAAATAATCGGAGTGTAACACTTTCTTGATGGTGGTAACATTGATTGTTGATGTGATATTATACATATGTAGTATGTATTCGTGTCATTTATCTTCGATAGGACGTTAAACGATCAATATTGTTGTGAAGTTGTCTCTTCGTAATCCTACATTCATCTTTCTTTTCTTTTGATGTTAACGAGATGCTTGTATACCGATCAGATAGTCATGAAGATGAAAGAGTAGGTTTTTGAGGGTTGTATCAGGGCTCCTTAGAAAAGTTTATGTTTATATTAGAATATCAGATACTAATAATTCAATCATACATTAAGCGTATACGTGTTTAATCAATAATCAAATTTGAATTGTTACAACTTTGTACGATTCCACATGTTTTGTCACTAACGAACCGGGTTTCGCCTTACGGCATCTTCAGGCATTCTATCACACGGATGCAACAGAACTGACGTTAAAAAAATAGTTAACATCTTATATATCAGCGATTCTCAACCTGGGGCCACAGCTAAAACAAAATAATAAAAAGCGTAAACAAAGACATGTTGAATCTTGCACGTGTTCGCAAAGCGCATTCTTGTTATTGTTAATCGGGTTTTGACACTTAGTGGAGACGTTGAACAATTCGATCTTTCGACAGTGAATTGTAATTTTCTACAAATTGCAAGTTTTTATAAATTTGCGATTTTATCTTTATTGTAACGTTCTTATTACATATGTATGTATATGTAATTCAAGACCAATGAGATTTTTTAAATCACTTTAATAGCAAATTTTATAAAAATAAAAATATTTTTTTAAATAACCATGAGTAGTGAGACTAAGAAAAAATGTCGACAATATTCCTTCGATTATCTCGCGTATGGGTTTATTCAATCGACAGTAGATATTAAAAAGCCTATGTGTTTATTGTGTATGGCTGTATTATCAAACGAGAGTATGCGACCATGCAAATAACGAAAACATTTAAAAACTACACATGAAGACAAAAAAGACAAGCCAGTTGAATTTTTTTAAAAACTTCGAGATGATTTTCGATCAAGAAAAACAATTTTACAAGTATTTAATGAAAATTCATCGATGATTGACAATGGATTAATTGCTTCTCATGAGATTTCGCAGTTAATTGCAAAAGTTGGAAGAGAACATACTATTGCTGAATCTTTGATTTTGCCATCAGTGTCTATTGTTATTTCAAGTGTCATGAATCAGAACCCAAATGCAATTACTCAAGTCATTCCTTTGAGCAATTCTTCAGTATCAATATCAGAGGCGTATCGATGAAATGGCAGATGATGTGGAAAAACAACTAATTGCTCATTTGCAAGTTAAGAAGTTTGCCCTGCAATTAGATGAATCTTCTATACGTGATAGTGAAGCTCTATTAATGGCGTATGTTAGATTTCAAGATTATGACAAGTATATTGAAGAAATGCTCTTTGCCAGAAAACTTAAAACTGACACAAAAGGTGAAAAGATATATCAAGAAGTTAAAAAAAAAATTATGGAAAAAAATATCCCGTCTGAAAATATACTAGCATGCGCAACCGATGGGGCTGCTTCAATGGTTGGTAAATGTCGAGGATTTATCACATATCTGAAGAATGATGTGCCAAATATGTTTTGTATACATTGCGTAATTCATCGTCAACATTTGGTTGCAAAAAAGGTAGGAGGGCGTTTACACGAGTCTCTTAATATTGTAATAAAAACAATAAATTTCATTAAATCAAGTCCACTTCGAGATCGCCTCTTCCGATAACTATGAGAAAATAGGGAAGGCTTTGAGCGCCTCCTATTACACACAGAAGTTCGGTGGTTATCGAAGGGTAATAGTTTAAAACGGTATGTTGTGCTTTGGAATAGTATTATATCTTTTATGAAAGATGCAGAATTCGGAGAGGAGCTGGTTAGTGTAAAATGTGATTTATTTTATTTATCAGATATATTTGGAAAACTTAATTTATTAAACAAACAGTTACAAGGAAAAAATTGTAATCTCATAACATGTAAAAAAGTAATTAATGCTTTTTTGGGAAAGCTGAATCTTTTCATAACGAATATTGGTTGTCGTGAGTTAGCGCAATTTTCATCATTGGCCACAATTTTAAATAAAATACAAGATGATGATTTGGAAATATATATTAATCATTTGAAACAGCTTCGTGAGGATATGCGAGTTAGATTTATTGATATTATTAATTTAAATATTCCAGATTGGCTGATTGATCCATTTAGTGTGAATGCAGCTGATATCAATATCGAACTGCAAGAAAGTCTTGTGGACTTGCAAAGTGATATGAATGCTCAAGTTAGATTTAAATTAAATAAAGATAACTTCTGGATCAGCAATGAAATAGCCAGTACATTTCCACAGTTATGGGAGAAGGCTAGATTATATTTCATTGCATTTCCCACATCTTATTTGGTTAAATCTGGATTTAGTCGAGTTATGAATCTCCTCTCAAAAGCACGTAACCGTCTTGATGTTGTCCAAAGAGGCGATCTGCGTATGTCGCTAACAACATTGAAGCCCGAAACTAATAAACTCGCTAAACTGCATCAAGCACAAGGATCACACTAAATAAATTGAACGATCAATTTCTTTACATAATTTGTTGAAAAAATATGTCTGTTTTATATATGTACTCGTTAATTAAAAATATATTTTGGAATTTTTAAATATAGTTTTATTTTTAATACCTACTTTTTTCGAACAAATATTGGAGGGGGGGCCACACCAAAAAGAAAATCTCAAAAGGGGGCCACTGGCTAAAAAAGGTTGAGAAACGCTGGTCTATATACTACTGGAATCGTACAAAGTTTTGACAATTCAAATATGATATTGAAGTTCTATCAAACACTGAAGGTGATTTTATAAATAATCAAAAACACCCAGTCCTTTTTTTACGCGAATTCGATTATACGCGATTTTTTTGGACGGCAGCGCTACATTTTTTACGCGCTTCACTCGTTTTTACGCAATTTTTTTCCCAAATTTGTTTTAAAGAAGACATTTATATACGATGCTAGGCATGTACGTTTCATTATTTTTTTAAATAAAAAAATGTGTATTTTTAAAACTTGATTTTGCAAAGTATTCCATTTTTTTAAATACACATGCAATTGCCAAAGTGTATCGGATATTATGCAAATTTATGTTTTAGGGTGTGTAAAGAAATATAATGCAATTGCGTGAAATCATTTTTTAAGCGATTTTTTACGCGCCTTTTTCTGGAACCAATGTATCGCGTAAAAAAAGGACTGGGTGTACTACAATTCTACCGTATCTTCAATCAGTTTCCTCAATTTCAATGAAGCGTTTAATTAATAATGCTTAAAAATAGCTTTTGTTAATCTGCGATTTCGGTGTGAAAACGGCGAACTAGAATTAAATACATTCGACGTACGAAAAATGTTTTCCAAAGCAATAATTGGAATAGAAAAGCTTATCATCAGCTAAAACCGGTATCGATTTGGTTTGTTCCCATAAAAACAAAAATAAATTTGTTTCGTAGAGTGCGTGCTGATGGCAAGATAGTATTTAACAGCAATAAACCTATGGCAATAAGGTTCCCGGCTAGAGGGGCGGATATGGCGGCAATAAAACTTAAAAGTTTCTCCCAACAAAGAATACAGTAGCAGACATTATTGTTGCCAATCTTTAATGGATAAAACTTTTTATAGAGACACATTAATTTTTTCCGCGTTTAAAATTTCACAATGACTTTCAGTGAAGCTTTTAGCTTTTACAGGGAACTAAACATAGTGTGATGAGCTTTAATAGTGTCAACATTGATGAAATCAAACGGATTTGTCAGCAAATAAGAGCTTTTAAGTAGAAAGCAAAATTTTTCCATGACTAATTTTATCAATATTTATTCATTGCATTCTCTTTTATTTATGTTGATTAGACGATAATTTACGCCAACCAAAGGATTTTTTTAAATTAACAAGTACTGTAAACTTAACGATAATACACTGCTTTATGTTTTTAGAAACTTTTCATTCATTAAACTTTAATCAAAACTCTGTCAAATATTTTATTAAAAATACTTATTGGACTGTATTATATTATTTCGTAATGTATGCCATAAAATTCTTACATTTATTTGCAATTCTCATGTAGCTCACAAATTGTGCCTTGATATTATTTTAAATATAATGTTATTTTTAACTATGATGTAGATTAGAAAATTCTTTCATTTCAAACTAAATATATAAATTCTTTTTGTAACCTACATACATTTTGGATTATTATGTCGCTAGTCTCGAGAAAAAGTTGTCTACAAAAACTGTTTGCTACTTAAGCTCATTTCCCAGAAAAAATAATAACCATTAAACGAGTAGAAAGATGATATAAATGGTGGTAAAAATCACTTTTATCTTGCTTTTAAGAGAATTTATAAAGCATGAAAAATAAACAGAAACTGTCTGTATTAGACATTTATCATGTAAACGGCGCATCCAAAAGCGTTGACGTTATTCAACCAGTTATAGACCTAGTCATTTCTAATTTGGTGGTCTAATGATTTTTTGTCTGATTTATTTAAGCTTTTCGATTTTTTTACATGTCAAAAAATTGTGAAATTGGTACGTAGAAGCCCTATCATATCAGAAGTCAAGCGTGTAACTTGATTATTTTGATAGAATTATGCATACTATACTTGATTCGTGTTTAAAAGAAAAACAAACAAACCACGAACAGCCGAGCGCGTTGCAATTTTTCAATAAACGATAAGAACCCCCGGTGCGGGAGATCCCCCAAATTTATTCGCGGAGATATATGACACGGCCGTTAAAAGTTAATAACATTCTGCGCTCTTGAAAAATGGACTAATCTATCTCTCGTAACATATGAGAAGGAGCCAAGAGCACTTAGTGTTATTCGTGTGACATTTATCACCTTTTGTGATAAAGAAAGTGATAGCGCGATTCTTTTTTCGGCTTGGACTTTCTCTCCGGAATAACCGAGGCGATTTATAGCCACTTCGAAACTGACCTCTACGCAGAAAAGGAGTTAATGATCATATTTGCCGGATAGGTGTGGAAAATTGCCGATTTGTTATTCTTCAAAGCGATATCTGACAGCGAGTTTGTGCGGTAAGCGATTATGTTTAACACGTTGCGGTCATCAGTGGAAGATTTGCATATTGAGTAATCATATTGAAAGAAAACAAAATCACACAATCACATACACTTGCATAGTGTAGCTTAAATTAAATTTAATTGAATTAAAATTCACTAAGCATAAGATTTTAATTAATAACTTTGTTTTCCCGCTTGGTTTGAAATGAGATAAAACACGTGTTTGGTGTCTTTGAGAAGCATCTTTAGAATCACTTTTAATTGGAAGTTTTTCATTTCTAAGGTAAACATTGGTTCAAATTCTGTATTGAAATAAACAAAATGTAAACATTAAAAATATTAATAATCACACATTGATCACAAATCTTGGAAAAACCGATACTTGGACTTAGGCGTGTAAATTTCATGGGAAATGTATTTCTTTGTGGATCTTGACTACTTAAAATATAATTTTCAAATTAAATTAATTTCTTAGAGCTTCATGCAATGAATTTCATTCTTAAACAGCTCTTCATAATAAATTGAGACAACATATTAAGATCAAAAACAATTATTTTGAATATAATTGTTGAAATATTTTTTAAACTATTTAATATATTGCTATTTCTAAAAAAACATATAACTAGGTCATAAAGTTGGCAGGGAATAAGTTATCACAACAAATCAGTCTTGACCAACGATAATTAATACGCTGTTCTGTTGGAAGAAAATTTTCAATTCACGAAAATGTAAGCAAAAGTTGAAAACACACATTTTGCTTCACAATGCATATAATCGCATTTAAGGTGTTAACTCACTTCTTGATGGAAAGGCGTGATATTTTAAATAGTAAATACAAATTTTATAGTTTTTTTTCCACAGTCTGTTTTTGTTATAATAAGTAGTAAAAATATGTTTTTATTCTTTAAAATAAATGCATACATTGTGGAAATAAGTTGTAAAAAATGTGTTTTATTACATAAAGCATCATGCCTTTTAATAAAAAAATGACGGTTAATATCCAAAAAGTGAATGCTTGCACTAACTACATTTTCGTGCAGTTGTAAAAAAGTTGCCTACACTTGATCTTTTATAAGACTTTCAACGAATAGCAACCTAGTAATGAATAAATATCATTTATATTTTGTCTGACTATGTTCTTAGCGTAGCAAAATACTCATAACGTGTAGTTACACCAAACGTAGAAAATAAATATTTAATTCTATTACATAAAAAAAAATCATTATAACGAGCAACGTAAAATGAGCTTTTGATGGTTAATGTTTAACGGATGTTGCCACATCCTATCGAAATGTAGCTTATTATTGATTTCCAAAAAACCGTGGCAATATTTCAACAGGAACCAGAATGTGTATTAGGCTTCCTTTGAGTTGGATAATAAGCTCTATAAATATGGGTCAAATACTACAGTGTATATTGCGATCCCTTATTTCCGGCAGGAAATCATGGCTAATATATTATGCAATAATAGCTTATACGGAAACTTGTCAACTTGCTAATCAGAAAATAAAAGTTTCTAAATAACACAAAAAAAACATATAATGAGCTGAATAAATGACTATAAAACAAAAACAAAATATTCTTTTCAGAATGAAGAAATGACAAGTAAAAATATATACATTACTAGATATATGTTATATTATAAAAACGCAAGACTTGTTTACGAAATCCTTTCGTTCATATATAAATAAATATAAAATAGTTTTATTCCCCTAATCTTATTACTGATATGTCCTAACATTTATAAAAATAAATGGTACTTATCTTTAACAGAGATAGCAAATATTAGAATAACGGATATACAAATTTAAATTGTTGAAACATTGTACGATTCCACAATTCAAACTTTAAATTTTAGTTCCATCAAGCAATTTCAGATAAATAGATCATTTTTTTACCGTGTTATAAAGGATTCTACCAAGTAAATGCTAATTCAATCAATAAAATTTAAAAGGCATATAAGGTAAATTTGTTGAAACGAATCTTCCGAAATTGGTTTCAGATCAACGTATAGTATATGACACAATTATGGATGCAATTACAAGTCAAAGTGATAAATTTTATTTCATAGATGCACCCGGAGGCACAGGTAAAACCTTCCCCATTTCACTCATTTTGGCAGTCACACGATCACGAAAAAACATTGCACTAGCAATCGCATCATCTGGAATTGCAGCAACTCTTTTGGATGGTGGCCGAACAGCGCATTCAACACTGAAACTGCCATTGAATATGCAAATAATTGAGACACTAACATGCAATATCAACAAAAATTCTTAAACGGGCAAACTACTCACATCGTGTAAAATCATTGTATGCGATGAATGTACTATGGCCCACAAAAAATCATCGGAAGCACTTAATTGCACACTAAAAGATTTAAAAGGAATGAGCAACTTTTCGGTGGCGCACTCATTTTATTGTCTGGTGATTTTTGACAAACTCTACCTGTTATATCACATTCAACAATGGCCGATGAACTTAATGCATGTCTCAAATAATCCGTTTAATGGCGATACGTACATATTGTAGATTCACTTTGAAGACCAATATGCGTGTACAACTACAACATGATGCATCCATTGAACGTTTCGTAAAACAATTGTTGGATATAGGAAATGGGAAAATGGCAATAGAGGAATCCACACAATGTATCACATTTCCATGAATTTCTGTAAAATAACCGCAACCATAGACGAATTGATTCACAAAGTTTTTCCAAATATTGCACACAATCATATTTGTCATAAATGGCACATGCTATATTACCAGCCAAAAACAAAGATATCGATGCAATCAATTCCAGCATACTAAATGAAATACCAGGAGAAGCGATAACGTATAAGTTCATCGATACTATAACGGATCAAGACGAAGCCGTCAATTATCCAACAGAATTCTTGAATTCACTTGATTTTTCAGGCATGACGCCGCATGTTTTAGCATTGAAAATTGGCGTCCCTATCATTCTTCCCGAAACATAAATTCCTCACGACTTTGCAACGGTACCAGGCTTTCAGTAAGAAAAATGATGAATTATTGAAGCTACAATTTTAAATGGAAAATTCAAAGGAGAAGATGTTATGTTGCCACGCATCTCAATGATTCCGACAGATATACCATTTGAATTTAAGCGTCTGTTGTTTCCAATGCGAGTCGCCTTTGCAATGACCATCAATAAGGCACAAGAACAGTCGTTACAAGTGTGTGGACTAAATTTAGAAAGCCCATGCTTCTCACATGAACAACTGTATATGGCCTGCTCATGTGTTGGAAAACCTTCTTCTGTACGCACCAGATAGAAAAACAAAAAACATTTTGTATCCAAAAGCACTCCAATAAATAAAAACACATACGGCCGCCACTGCCAAATTTCGGTAAGAAAAACATAACCTAAGCTTATCGTTTCTAATTGGCTCCGGCCACGCCTCAAGTCTGACTTATCCAATCGGAAGGCGAGAGGCTCCCGACGAGGCGATTCCATAAAGTCGCGGTTTCTTTTTTTTTGAGTGGCATTGCAACGCATGCAGGGTACACGCTAGTAATAAATAAATTTTGTAAACATTTTCACAACGACTAAAAGTGTTAAGAAATATAAGTCGTGTAAAATAATTATAGTTTTAAATGATATTTATGCAAAAATATCTTGATACCATTTTGTTAAGATTAGCTGTTTCCTTATTCAAAATCTAATAAAATAGGTCGACGCCTCCTTAATTACAAAATACGATTAAATCCACTGATGAAAGTTTAATCGGAAGCATCAAACTTGTTTCTTTAATAAATCTTACAACGATAAGGATGTCGAGACCCAAGACTTTACTAATACCTAATATTACAAGTTTGCAAAACCAAATCTGTTTTCATTAAGTGCATACATTAAAATTAGTTAGCGTATAAAATTTAACAGGGTACAAAAATAACGATCAATTTTAGTTCTACAAAATTTATAAAGTATATAGTTAATAGCTATTTCGGTTTGCATCAAAACTATTCTGCTAAGTTATGATGAGGGCTTACGTTAGAATCGGTTATATAAGAAGACTTTTAGATTTATTTTGTATTAATATATCATGTTAGTCCAAATTTGTAAATTGTTTATTTGTTATTTGAATCACAGTCTAAGGCTCTGTGTTTTTCCTTTGTTATAACTTTTTTTTGTATTTATTTATTTATTTATTACAACTATACGGTACAAAACTTACAAATTATTAATTCAATGCTTTTGCACCGTAACATATTAACAGATATAAATATAAAATATAAAAATTCAACAAATAATATAAAACAATCAATAATGATTGCAAAAAAGAAAGTCAACCAAGTAAGCTCATGAAATATCATGATATCTATGCGGTATCGCAGCAGGTTACAGATGCAAAGCGAAGAAGATTGTCAACTTTTCAATGAACGGCGCAGCATTTCCAGCGAGGAACTGATTGTCAACGACAATCTTGCAGAAGTGATTTACGAAAGAAAAGCATTTCGTAAAACATCGCCCTATTATGCGCAGTAAAACAACAATAACAGTAAAATGTGAAACTTTGCTCCCTAAAACTCGTCCCCACCGAACAGCGATATTCAAAATTTTCACTCTAGTATATCACCTTGAATACGTTCATTATAATGGTGCGTTGTGTCAGTGAAAGCAAGAATTTTATTTACCAAAGAGTACGCATAAGTTGATTACCTTTTTAACAATTATTATCATTCTACATTTTATTTCAAACAACGAAGTAACACAAGTCTGTACCAATTACAACCTAAATGTTTGGAATACGTCGAATTGAAAACGTAAAAAAGCGTATAATTAGCGGTTTTTTGTTTCACAGTGACAAATAGCAATGTACAATATATTAATTTTACAAATTTTATAAGATACATAGTTGATAGTTCTTTTGGCTGACGCCTTCAATTATACAGTTCTGATGAAGGTATAAGCCGTATTATAATGGAGTTTGACCAAGTTAATGCCAATTAAATATTTTTTTTTCGCGAGTATTCATCACGTCTCTTTAATTCTACATATTCTTTCGAAAACATTTCTTATATTGATAAATTTAAGAATAACTGAATTTAAAAAAAATAGGTATTAAAAACGTTTGTAGTCGGGAATTTGACTGTCAATGATAAAAATTGTTTTATTTAAGAAAGAATCGCTCACAATCTTGTTTTATAGAAGGAAAAACCTCAGGAATAAGATATTTCGATAGTAGTTAAATTATTATCTTCAAGTTGTAATAAATATAATATAGATGTAATAAACAATTACAATTTTCTTTCAGGTATTAACTGTCACTTTTTGTTGGAATAGCAGCATATTGAAATAATGAAACTCAATGTTGAGTATTACTGCCACAATTCTATAATATCAAAAATAGTTAACGTTCATCAGGTTAAAATCACTCATAAACTATTAGCCAACACAATACAAATTGGAACAAGTTTCTCTCTGTTAAATTCTAAATGTTTTGTCAGTCATAATCCAAGTTTCATCTTTCGATATATTCATGCATTTTACTATACGAGTCCACTTGATTTGACAGACAGAACAACAGTTTATATCGTTTATCTAAAACAAATTTAATTTTAAATTGATTCCGCATATTTTGTCACTAACGACCTTGGTTTCGCCATTTGGCATTTTCATGTATTTTATCTCACGGATGCAACAGAACTGAAAGTTCAGTTCAGAAAAATTCATCAGTTCTGTTGAATCTGTGAGATAGAATGCCTGAAGATACCAAAAGGTGAAACCCGGGTCGTTTGTGACAGAGCATGTGGAATCGTTCAAAATTTCAACAATTCAAATTTGACATTGAAATTTCATTAAGCAACTTCAGTTGATATCATAAATTATCAGTTTTGGGTGTAAAGGTTCTTTTTTGGTGGGCATTACATGCATTTCCACTTTTTTTATATTATTTGTTTATGATCAGGAACATTAAGTATTGTCAACTATATGCTCAAGATAAACGAAGTTGGCCCTAATCTTAAAAACATAAAATTGTGGAAGTATAACACAACTAAAAAAATATTTTATAGTTATAATTTATTGAGTGATTGATTGAATTGGCATGTACTTGGTAGAACTCCATTATAACACTGTGAAAAAATAGCAATGCATTTGAGCTCTACAATTTTTTTATAAGATATAGTTGATAGCTATTTCGACTCACGACATCGTCAGACCTATCTGTCTGTAGGTTATCTATTTAATGCTGTCGTGCATAGCCCTAGAAATAGCTTGTTGACCTCCGTTAAATGGTGGTTTTAGTCATTCTTCGGTGAGAGTTGTTGAAGATTGAAAAACATTGTGACAAGGCATCGCCCATTGGAAAGGAAACAAGAAATTTGGTACGAAATTATCCGCACGCTCGGTCATTAGCTCATAAAAGTGGCGTGTCCCATAAAAACGACCGACCGGCGTTCATCAATATTAATAAGCAATCGAATTACAGGCCGACCACCTGGCGCTAGCGAACTTTTCGGGTTAGGGGCACGCGCCCTTTCTCTCTCGAAGCACAATACCGCCAAATTTTATGTACGTTCATTTTTTCATCTCATCGTATGAGAACGATAATAAATATTACTTCCCCGTAATCCCTTCGCCATGAATGGGTTAAAAGCAACATATTAATGAACATCGAATTTGTTGGAAACAACAGCCGAATGAAACAATAATGGTAAGCGATTATTTTTGAATATTTTAAAAGCAAAATTATGTATTTTTTAATAATGACGTTAAAATTAGATTTACAAGCACATCCAGAAATAAATCAGATCTTAATTTATGATATCGACTGAAGGTGCTTGATGGTATTTCTATATCAAATTTGAATTGTTACAACTTTGTACGATTCCACATGTTTTGTCACTAACAACCGGGGTTTCGCATTTCGTCAGTTCTGTTGCATCTGTGTGGTGAAAGCCAGGTCGTAAGTGATAAAACATGTGGAATCGTATAAAGTTGTAACAATTCAAATTAAATCAGATCTTATAAATGATTAAACAATATTTCACTATTGTTTGCATGTTAGATTAATCTCTGTATTTGTATAAATTATACTAATTCAAAAGAAACAAATGATTGTATCGTTGCCGAAACTGCCTTTTGACATTATAAGATATGCAATGCATTACGTTCTATTAAATATTTAAATCATTTCTACTGCATCCGTGTGATAGTTTACTTGAAAATATTGATAGGCGAGGACCGGATCGTGAGTGCTACAACGTGTGGGATTGTACGAAGTCTTTAAAGTTCAATCTTGAATAAAGCAAGTAATTTTATTTTAAAATTTCCGAATTAGTTATATTTCTAATCCATTCACTTTAGTTGTTAATGATGAGTGAAACTGGTCCTCGTCTAATAAACATAAAACGTAGAAATAGTTCAAAGTAAATAATAATTTGATTAGATGTCGCTATAAGTTTTATTTTAAAATTTATGATATCAACTGAAGGCGCTTCATGGAATTTCAATATTCTCTGTGAATTCTGTGAATTGGTTTCGCCTTTCGGTATTTCAGGCATTCCGTCACATGGATGTAACAGATCTGTCTGTCAGTTCTGTTGCATCCGTGCGATGGAATGCCTGACGATGCCGAAAGGTGAAACCCTGGCTGTTAGCGACAAAACATGCGAAATAGTAGAAAGTTTAAACAGTTCAAATTTGACTTAACTTTAGTGTTGTACAGTTTGCTGTTATAATGAAATTTTAAATTATTTAGAGAAAATATTTAATTTTTATTCCTGTATACGTTTAACTGAAAAACTGATCATTAAAACAATGTTCACAGTGAGCGTATAAGCAAAAATATTTTTGATAGTCAAGCACACACAATTCACTATTATATAAAATATTCCACCGGATTCATCTAATATGTTTTGAAACTTTTGAAAAACCAAAATTGATTCATTATTGCGAGTGTTTTCATTTTCACTTCAAAATGGGGTTTGTAGTTTATTATTAAAACGCCTTCTGCCACCAAACGCTTCTATTCGGGCTACGAATTCTTTAACTAAAATAGAGATGGTCTTTCTTTTCTCTTATAGAGAACGACTTTTCTGGTCTCGGATTACCACAGAACAATGAAAATTACCTGCCAGAAAGCGAGTTGTGGCATAATGTTCTTTAATTCAGTGACGTCTTTTTACGTATCTTTTCAATATCTCTTTTGTGTTTAATACGTTACTGATATTAAAGTTTTAAAATTAATTTAAAATATGCATAAAGTATTTACATGAAATCTGTTCTTCAATTTCAAATCCTTTTTTCAGAACATGATTATTAAAAGAATTCAAATGTCCTTAAAGAATATCTGGTACTATTAATATAATATATAAGGTAGTTAAGGTGTATCATTTTATGGCGTATGTTTTTCCGAGAAAACGAAATTTTTATTAAAGGCCATGCAAATTTTGTATCGTCCTGCATGCTTTGAAATTCTGAGAATAGTTCGACAACAAATAATTTTATATACCACATTTAAGGTCTTTTATGATGGACACGAATTAAAATATTACAATGCACTAATTGATTTTACATTGGTATTTTCGATAATTTCCAATGTTACCTTTTCTAATTTTTAAAACATTTTCTGAATGACTGAAGATTCCGAAAGACGAAACCCGTTCGTCAGTAACAAAACATCCGTAATCGTACAAAGTTATAATAATTAGAATTTGGTTTTAATAAGATTCATCGATTAGATATAATAAATGGGCTCTTTTATAGTAAAGTGTGTTTCGTAAACGTTAGATAGTTTTACCAATCAGTAGTAATTGGTCTTAAATTCGATATGATTTTTAATGTAAAAATTATAGCGATTGATAAAAACTTTAGTTACGGATAGTAAGTTTCGATTGTGTAGATACGATAACTAGGAAACAAAAATTGCCATCCATTTGAAAAAGACATGAGACAACAGCACTTGAAAGTGATAAAAAGAATAGTTTATTAGAAATAACTAACGTTTCATTTGGTTTCAGGTTAATATCTAAAGCACACCTGTTTTATTGTATAACTGCATTAATCATAAGTTTTTTCTCAATGCACTGATTAATGAAAAGAAAGTTTTGCCTATTTAGAGTAGTTTGATACGGAAGATACTTTATTTAAAAAATAAGCAGAAAGACGCATAATGACTGTTAATTCATAATGGATAGCTATAAAAATAAAGGTGTACCCCATGAAATTGGCAGGTGTTTTAGAACATGGTAAAAAAATGTTATGTATTTTAGTTTTACAAAATTATTTTTAACTGAAAAAAATAGGATTTTTTATTTTAGTTGTAAAGAATTTCGTAGAACTTAAATATATTGTTTTTTTTCTATCGTATTGTAATAGAGTTCTGTCAAAGTAATGCCAATTCAATAAATAAAGATATCTTAGAAAAAGAATGTACTACCAAAATGGAGACATTTTCGTTTTTTTCCTCAAATATATAACTATGAAAATTTTGAAAACTACTGTATATAAAAAATCGTTTTTTTTTGTGAATCAAATTGATGGTTGCGTTAAGATCTATGGCGAGTTAACATGAAAGCTCTTTATGTCTCCTTCATTTCTTACGAATAAACTTTTTTTTTGTAAATTTTTTATGTCTTTGTTGATAAACATAAGTCGTTGTAGAGCTAAGCAATCCACAGTGAATTCGGCTTACGTGGACAAAACACGCATTATAATTATATTTATTTTCTAACGTATTATTATACTCTTTCTTGACAAGATGAAAAAATGTTTGACAGTAAATAGACACCTAAGTAACTTATTAAAAATATAATAGTAGCGACATGATATAAATTAACTGTAATACATCTAAAACTAAACAAAAACGTCATAAGTTTATTTCTCCAAAGAGACTCTTTTTTTCATACACAAGTTATTGTTTATTTTCAGTACAAATGTACTCCGCTCCTGATTTCGTGTCTTCTTGCAGGTATTTCAATATATGATTTCTAATAGAGTTGGTTGTAACTGAGCTGTTCAATATATGTTTTTACAAATAGAGTAAGTTTAAAAGAGACAAATCCTTCTATTTTAAATACTGTTGTTGCAAACAGGAGTTAACGGAAAGTATTTAAGCCGGAAAACAAGGAACTCGTAGGCAGTTGGTAGTATAGTAAGTGTAATGAAAATAAGAAGTTAAGTTGACAGATTAATAATTTGTTTTCGTTTAACGACTTCTATTGAAACAAAGCAATAAAAGAGAGAGTTTTTATTATTTTTTTATGTGATGTGAATTTTCTAAAATAAATTATACACTAAATTATGAAGTTCAAAAGGTCATTCATGAAAGCAAATATTTGGTTTTGTTAGCAATTAACAATTAGCGGCTGAAATGAGGCCCAGTGGAGTTTCATGACAGGTCATTTATCAGTTATCGATTTTGTATTGTTAGCTGGCACCGTGGACGTTTTGAGATATCATTATTCTTAGTTACCAATTTGTAAGGTGAAACTCCGAGCAAAGTAAACGATCGAATCTTTTTCGAAAATTAATTGAGTTGGTTGCCCTTTGGTTTTTGACACTGCTGATGACGGCTCAATAGAATAATGACATTTACGTTTTTTTTTCCTGGTTTTTGACGTGGCAAAATAATTTGTTACATTATCATAAAAAAAACGTAATACTGGAGACTTCAAAGTTTATAATGTAAAATGCAAGTTTGAACATTTCGAATCTATCAGCCATGTCTCGTTAAAAAAGTCTCAAGAAACAATGCTTTAATTTTTATCTTTAAATTAATTGTGTAAACTGTAACTTATTGGTTTAAAGGCTTTGTATTTTTAATTATTAAAACAAACTTTTTAGAAATATTTCCCCAATTAAATGAATTAATTCTCAGGACCGGTTTTGACCACTATTCGCACAAGTGTGATAATGACCGCGATGAGCAAAACAGCTCTTAATCATTAATTTATTTAATTATGTAAATAGTACAGAAAATGTGTTTTTATTAAAAAAAAAAAGATTTTCAGTTGATCTATTACAAGTATTAAAATAATAGAGAATATTTTTGGTACTATGCACCTAATTTAACAAATTAACGATCAGCACCGGTTTTGCCCATTGCGAGCATTATCAACTAATAGGACACAAATAACAGAGAAGTTTATTCATACAAAAAATGAGTGGATTGTACAGGTGAAGTCAGTTATTTAAAAAATAAAATATTTATAATCTCTTATTTAATAATTAACAAAATAAATAAAAACAAATCAATTATCCATAAAAAGTTCAAAACAATCGCAAAAGTCTCATGAGCAAAAAAAATGAGTTGGAATTTTATATGTAATATTATAATTAAAATATTTAAATGCTGGTGTATTTCAATATTTTAAGAAACAAAATTCAAGAAACAGGTCCTGTTTATAAAATATATTGCGGAAATACTATTTAAACATATTTTCATTGCTTAAAATATCGTGCCTTTTTACCAAAGAAGTGACAAGAAGTAAATATCTTTAATGTAAAAATATATATTCTTGTCGTTGATAATTCTATATTGTCATTAAACCAAAGTCTAGCAATATTAATATGATATTTAAAGTAGCAGAAAGATATTTATGTAACAAAAAAATAACGATTTTCGTTACTTAGCCGGAAAATACGAAAAACATCGTAAAAGCTCTTTAAATAGTCTTTCAGCTAATAAACCATGAAATTCGTTACAGCCGTTGCGCTTTTGTTAGCCGTTACTTCTTCCAAGTTGATTGTATACCATATTGGCCATCTTTATGTTACAAGCTCGACTCATAGACAACTGCTGCGAGGATCACAAATTAGATTACATCTCATCCGGTCTGATGGAGTTTAAATTGGAAGTGTTATATTCTAGCGAAGTGGAAATTGGTAGCGCATATTAATCAGGCTATTTTTAAAAGTAAAAATAACGCTTTGTAAAATAAAACCGTTTTGTTATATATATTTTATTACTCATAAAGTATTGATTTAACAGATAATTTGTGAATGAATTTACCTGACGAAAAACGTCTTGAATCAGCTCGTTTGAAGAAAGGTACAAACGGCAATTACATGTTTTTTATGTATCAAATTATGTCATTATTCAGTAGCCTGAAAGATTCTTTATAGTTTAACAAACATGATTAATAAACTTTTAATTTAAATAAATATAATTTCCTAGAATCAAAAAAATACAATGCAAGATATATACTAAATTGGCAATTTATGCAACCTTTGTTAAAGATCTTATGTTTATTAAATGTGTTGACTGTAAATAGTTCATATATAAAGAAATGATAATTGTTAACGTATAAAGTAAACATACACGTAAAACGATGGGTGGCACCATAGGTGTGATATTTTAAATAATTAAAACATCTTTTTTCGAACAGTTTCCAGAACATTTTTAATGATTAGGATTAGTTTCACTCGCGATGAGCAAAACTGGTCGAAGTAATAGAATGTAAATAATATTAAGAAAAGATGTTTTAATTAAACGGTGAAAAAATAACAATGTATTTAAGTTCTAAAAAATTTATAAGGAATATCTCTTTTAGATTACGCCCTCATTAGGACTATGCTTAAACGTACATTTACTTATTTATAGATAGTGGTGTAGAAAAACTACGCAATACTTCTTCGTTTCCGTTCTAACATCCTAGTTTTATCTAACAGATGTATTGTGTACCTTTTCTACATCGCTATATACTAGATAAGTAAATGTACGTTTAAACATAGTTCTGATGAGTCGACTATATTAATTTCGTAAAACTAAAATACATTATAATTTTTTCACCGTGATGTTATGGAGATATACTAGTTTATACTAAATCAATAAATAAAAAGGTGTTTCAATTATTATTAAAAAATAAATTGCAATGAAGATATATGTTTTTAAATGGGTATTACGCCTTAACATTAATATATTGTAATTGAGCTATTTTTTTACTTTCCAAATTATCGCAATTGATTAAAATTAATTTTTATTTAATGGTATAAATAATTTCTTTTTTTAAGAGGTTGAAAAAATCTTATTTGACATTTTGTGTATGCTTGTTGAAATATCGATGGTAAAATAAAAAGGAAAGTCAATTAAAAATTATACTTAGTTTAAACGTTCGTAAAACGGATATAAAGTTATGTTGTATCGAATCAAAAGTCTTTGAATTGAAACTTTTTAACAAGCATGCATGCAAGCAAAAGCTTAAAAATATTATTTCGAATAATGAATTTTACTTTGACAGTCATTAAATGTATTGAAATGCTTTACAAAATCACAAAGAAAACGATTCAGTGGAATCGAAACGCGTGCGTCGTTAAAATTGTCATGTGGAATGTAGTTGCGAGTAAAAACGCCGATAAATGTAAATATGACAGAGAACAGTGCTTTAATACTTTAACTTGCCGTTTCTAAAGTTCCCCATCTACCGACATTTCCGCGCGGATATCACGCGCGAAAAGCTCTGCGTACGTGACAACAGAACCTTTTTCAGCTTGCTACGGTTACCCTATGTACTCTGACATCTCAGCAAAAGGGAGCTTCTCAATGTAGCTTATTTATGTAATACATCACTAGATATATTTATTACAGTCATAAATTGTAAAGTAAATAGCTCGTTAATAACTGTCGATCTATATGGCATAGCGGTAACGCTGTTAGGTTTCCGTCTTTTTCTGTTGTGTGATCAAGGACATTTGTCAACATTGATTTTTAAATGAGCTGAAAATTTTTTCTTTTAATAATAATGATAATAACAATATAATACTTAAGAAAATTGAAAACTTAACATCGAAGTTATTCATTTTTAGGATGTTAACTGTCACTTCTTGATGGAAAGGCATGATATTTTAAATAATAAAAACACATTTTTTTCAGATCAGTTGATAATGCTCGCGATGAGCGAAACCGGTCCTGATCAAAAAATGTATTGTGGAAATAAGTATTAAAAATGTGTTTTTATTATTTAAAATATCGAAGGTATTGGTTACTTGGAAGGACAAAAACAACAGTTTTCTCCACAAATTTTTCTTGTTTGTTGGTTTTTTAGCTTATTTTTCAAGACAAAATACAAATACCACATTTAGTACGACGTGATTTGAAGGATAAAGTTGATAGAAAAGATTTTTAAAACAAAATAAAACTTGCATTTTTGACATCATTTTTGTTTGAAAATAGAAACAATCCTCGAATTAGAATTCAAACCAGCTAAGCTTAACACGTTAACCAATGAATAGAAATTCACTTTTAAGGTGTTAACTGTCACTTCTTGATGGAAAGGCATTATATTTTAAATAATAAAAACACATTTTTTAGTACTTATTTCCACAATATATTTTTTGATCAGGACCGGTTTCGCTCATCGCGAGCATTATCAACTGATAGAATACAATTTACAAACAAGTCTATTTATACAAAACAAAAAATTAATTTGAGTTAATGGTAGCAGGTGTACAAAACCATGGGTACAAGAACTAGGAAACGATTTACATAAAATCATACAATATTGATACAAATAAAGTAAATTAGTATAAAAATTAAATGTTCACAATCACTTATTAAGAATTACAATTGCAATTATGGTAAATCAATAATCCATTAGGAGCTCTAAACAATCAATAAGGAAGTAAGGAGTGGGAAATTTTTAATGACGAAAATAACCCACAATCACTACTTAATGGAACAAAATAAATTAATACATGAGAAGTCGATTAAAGATGAATCGATGAGATGGGAAGATATGGTCAGTCAGGGGCGTTCCAATATTTTCTGTAAAAAATTAAGTAAAGGGAGGCAATATCATTTTTCAAAAAAAAAAAAAAATATTTATTTGAAATATATATTTATTACTCTAATTTAATGAGTATAACAATGGTGACGACGCAAAAGTAGTTTGTTCATTTATAAGGTTAGAATTAGGCAAAAATTTATATCGATTAATTTCAAGGATTTCTTGTTTATCTAATTTCAGTGATTTGTTATTGAAATGCAGGATTTTGTAGTTTATAGTAAAATCACATGAATGTTTATTTTGAAACAAATGGTTTCCAAAAGTAGAAATCTCATCGCCTTTTTTGGCACAAGCTAAATGTTCCTTAAATCTAGTATGAAAGGATCTTCCTGTTTGACCAATATACCATAATAATAAGATTCATAGTTCAATTCAATTCACAATGGAATTGGGTATGCATAAAATAAACTTTTTAGATTTAACCGTTGAACTAATTAATAATCGTCATAGTTTCAGTATTTACAGAAAAGAGACTTTTAGTGACAATATCATAAGTAGCTCGTCTAGACACCACATTTCACATAAGTTGTCAACTTTTCATTCCTTTATTCATCGCTTGTTGACAATTCCTATGACAGAATCAAATTTCAATTTAGAATTAAACACCATTAAACAGATCGCACTTAACAATGGATACGATGCAAAGTTGATTGATCGACTTGTCTTTAAAAAAACTAAAAAATTAGCTTTATTAAATGTAACCTCGAGCTTGATGATTGATGTTCCCTCCGTTGAAAAACGTTGGGTAAAACTAAGTTATTTAGGCCGAGTTTCTGAAAACATATCCAAGAAGTTAGACAAAAAACTTTTTAATGTAACTTTTTATAACAATCATAATCTTAGTCGAATGTTAGTTAACACGAAAGACAAAATTAATATTTTAAGCCAAAGTGGTATTTATCTTCTAAAATGTGATTCCTGTGAGGCTAGGTATATTGGTCAAACAGGAAGATCCTTTCATACTAGATTTAAGGAACATTTAGCTTGTGCCAAAAAAGGCGATGAGATTTCTACTTTTGGAAACCATTTGTTTCAAAATAAACATTCATGTGATTTTACTATAAACTACAAAATCCTGCATTTCAATAACAAATCACTGAAATTAGATAAACAAGAAATCCTTGAAATTAATCGATATAAATTTTTGCCTAATTCTAACCTTATAAATGAACAAACTACTTTTGCGTCGTCACCATTGTTATACTCATTAAATTAGAGTAATAAATATATATTTCAAATTTTTTTTTTTTTTTTTGAAAAATGATATTGCCTCCCTTTTACTTAATTTTTTACAGAAAATATTGGAACGCCCCTGACTGACCATATCTTCCCATCTCATCGATTCATCTTTAATCGACTTCTCATGTATTAATTTATTTTGTTCCATTAAGTAGTGATTGTGGGTTATTTTCGTCATTAAAAATTTCCCACTCCTTACTTCCTTATTGATTGTTTAGAGCTCCTAATGGATTATTGATTTACCATAATTGCAATTGTAATTCTTAATAAGTGATTGTGAACATTTAATTTTTATACTAATTTACTTTATTTGTATCAATATTGTATGATTTTATGTAAATCGTTTCCTAGTTCTTGTACCCATGGTTTTGTACACCTGCTACCATTAACTCAAATTATTTTTTGTTTTGTATAAATAGACTTGTTTGTAAATTGTATTCTATCAGTTGATAATGCTCGCGATGAGCGAAACCGGTCCTGATCAAAAAATATATTGTGGAAATAAGTACTAAAAAATGTGTTTTTATTATTATTAAAAAAAAAAAAAAAAAAAAAAAAAAAAAAAAAAAAAAAAAAAAAAAAAAAAAATAGAAATTCATATATAAAATATTTCTCTTGTCATAATTTGGGTAATTTTAAAATGATTCGAATTGTAAAAAAACAGGGTGAAATAATTACTAGTTTGCTGTTATTATAATTAAAATATTGAAAAATACCCAATTGTATGTTTAGTTAAAAACACCGTAAGAAATTGTTAAAATTAAATCTTGTTAATAATTATTTTAATGACATTATTTTGACAACCTCTTATGAAATTGTCTGTACTGAATTTGAATATAATTAAAATCAAAACCATCATAATAAAAATTATTTAAGACACAATACGTATATAGCACAAAATCAGTTATATTTCGTTACATTTTCTTTTATATAGGCGATACGAAATGTTTACTTACTGTCAGTTCTATTGCATTCGTTTGATAGAATGCATGAAGATTCATTAAAGCGAAACTTGGATTCATTGACAAAATTTGAAGAATTGTAAATAATTTTCTATTGAATCATTAACTAATCATCAATCTATTGTAACATTATTAAGACTGCAAATTTATACTTGTTTAATTTATTTAAACTAAATGTGTATTTTGCTTTTGATTTCTGTTATGTTTAAGACATAAATAATTTAATATCTACGTGATATGAGTTGTATTTAAATCATGATTAATAAGACAGATTAACGTTAATACTCTTGATGAATATCTCGTGAAAATATTGATATCGTATCTTGAAATCTGGTTGCAAATTAAAATAGCTTACTGAACTAGATTTTTCGATTTGATCATGCTTTATGCAATCATTTGATAATGTGCTAAATTATGGTGATATTAATGAATTTTATATTTAATGGCGACATTCATACACACATTAATACATTTGTAACGATATTCAAAAATTTGCTAATATCGTGTTAGTTTCGTAGTAAAACTAACTAACATGTTGAAAACCACTAAATACAGAAAGCAACAAATAGGCTTTTTAAAGGTTTAACTCATTAGAATAAAGTCAGTTAACTCCGATTTGTTTTTATTAACTTTTTAGTTTTAATACCAGTAGAAAAATTTAAGTAATGATGTAAATTTATTGAAATGCTTTTAAGTCAAAGTAACTTTTTCTTATTAAATAAAATGTTTGATTTACTTTTTGAACAGATGAATTTGTAATATTTTAATAGCCTTTTTATCAATTGATTGATTTTTATCCAAAACTGACTGTGATAAAAAAGTGTATTGTGGAAACAGTGCCAAAATAAATGTTTTTAATATTCAATTCCTTTATACCAAAAAGTTATAGCTAAAATCTTAAAAGTGATATTACAATATATTAACGTTATCTTAATTTACTTGCGGTATAAAATATTAAAATAAAAATATGTTAAGATCTATTAATAAAAAAAAATGTTTTTGATACATATTTCGGCTTGCGTTATCGTCAGAACTATGATTTTATCTAGTTATTAAGTTCAGTTTTATATACTGTATAAAAAGAAATAGACAATATATTGGCTCACTTTTCTTTTGAGGCATCATAACTTCTATGTATTATTTGAATATTCTATGATCTAAAGAATTATTCTAAGCATACAAATTAAGCAAAATAGTATTTTTTACTATATCATTCAATAAAGTAAATAAAAAACTTTAAGTAAGGATGATGAGTTAATGTTTGTCTTGTTATTAAAAAAAATGTTTTACTAATTTACTGTGATAGACACAGTAAAATGATAAGTATTAAATTAATGTTCACAATCACAGTTAATGATGGCGGAAGCCGAAATAGCTATCAAAAACAATATTATATAACAGTTTTTAAAGTTTATTTTTTTATTTTGATTAACTTAAAATAGAGTATTATAACTAGCAAGTGGAATTTTACAATGGATGTGTTAAAGGCCCTACCAAAGTTAAACTCGTACGATAGTCTGGCAGACATGTATTAATGGTTACGGTGAGCCAAGAAGGTGCTAGGTGGTTGCTGCCATCGTTTGCGGGGAAACGGATGCGCCACTGATATGTGTATCCACCCAAGCGAGGGTTGAGTTCACACTCCAGGGTGAGAATGAGTAGGAAGTTCAAGATGTTTCCAATTGGAATCTGACCAAAATGGGCTTCATAGCTATTTGATAATAGTGTAACTGTCGCGGTGACATATCACTTGGTTGACTTGTTTCTTGAATATGATGGGTGCATTGGAAATTTATTTATTTTTGGACCGTTTTTTTCCAAAGACAAGTCAAGATTTAAAAATAAAATTTAGCGCTCATTAACTCAAAAATTAACATATTATTGATTGAACTGGCATTTACTTGGTAGAACTCCATTATAACATGGTGAAAAAATAGCAATATATTTAATTCTACAATTTTTTTACAAAATATAGTTGAAAGCTATTTCGGCTCACGTTATCGTCAGAACTATAGTTAGTAGAATAAGAAATTGCTATTTCGCCGTGCTTAACATATTACATCCTAATAAAGTAAGATATCTCAACATTTTTTTCCTGTAAGAACATATTTTTATTCGTTTACTTCACCTTTACTTTTTAAAAGAAATTTATTATAAACATAATTTTGTATTATTCATCAGAATCGGATTGTTGCATTATTATTAACATTAATATAAAAATAATTTTTCCAATATGCATCGATGAAAAAAAACGATATTCCTGTTTTGTCTCTATAATGGAAACGAACCAACAATTTTATGATTCTCTATAATGTGTAAATATATATTTCTTATATCGAACTAAAAACTAAATTTTCTATTTGATATTGATTTCAGAGAAAAATAGTTATGATGATAATAAGTGTATATATTTGATATTGAATTTCATAGAGAATTAGCATTTGAGGGATTTACTAAATTGAAATACATTTTGAAATTAACTTAATTATGTGCTTTCTCTGACATCACATGATCAATTGAACACATAAATCGCTTAAAGCATGCTTGATTTTGAAAAAGAATACTAAAAAAAACATTAAACACTTTTAAGGTGACACGGGTTTTTTCACCGTGTTATAATGTAGTTCTACCAAGTGAATGCCATTTCAATCAATGATGAATGATGGAAAGGCATGATATTTTATATAATAAAAACATATTTTTGGTACCAATTTTTCAATATATTTTATTATAAGAATCGGTTTCGCTCATTGCGAGCATTATCAACTTAAAAACTTTAAATTATGATGATGAGTACATAAAAATTATCTTATTGAAATTAATCATAGATCTTCTAATTACTTATTTTTACTTATATAAAACTGCATTCAAGGAACATGGACGATCAAAAAAACATTGTTTATATACAATTAGCGATAATTTATTAAAACAAATTTGTCAAACAAATTCACTTTGTCAAGAGTCTCCACACTTAAGATATTCGTAAGCGAAGCAAAATACGTTACACATCATGTAATACCTGAAGTGGAATACAAAATATTTTTTTAAAATTATTTTAACATACTATTCACGAAGAGCTGTAATACTGTAGCCATTAATTATTTAGCTAATAAGAGGACGGGAAATTATTGCACACTGCATGCAAAATGTATTTTCACTTAGCAGAATATAAAATGCAAATTGAAATATTTTTCCTCGCTCGAGTATGCACATTATTAAATACATAAAAACCGCAGTGACACTTGAACGTTGTTAAAAGTTCACCCCTTCTAGGGAACCTACGTCAGGGATAAAAGCAAACGTTTATGTTCTGTTACTGAAGGGCACTACTTGCCAAAAAGCATTGCTTATTGTAATTATTGAATGCTTTAAATAGTTTGGAAATAACTGTCAAATAACTTTAAAGGTAATTTTGTTCACTTAATGACGTCTACACAATTTGTATAGGCTATGTTATTATACGGCAAAAACAAGCAGAGCCATTGGTGTTTGTTTTTTCTATTTGTATATTAAGGCAAGTTTCTTTGAAATTAGATATTCAACCTAAAACATGTTATTGTGCAGAAAAAAGCATAAAGTTCGATCATTATAAGTTGTAAAATAAGTGTCTCATTTATCAAGCATTATACATGTATTATATTTCGCGGTCAAATTTTGTCAAAAAAGGTCTCATTTATTTATTCAGTGTCGATTTGTTTCAAATATGCATAGATGGAAATATTTATCGAAAAACAATTAAATCAGTTTGCATTATTATTGGCGTAGGTAACATATGAAAATTTGATGCCCTTGTCATGAAAGGAGTTGGTTGAAACAAATTCTAAGATTTATAAATAGACTTTATTTTATACACTATTCATAAATTGACTTAAATAGTACTTAATGAAGTTTTTAAATATTTTAAATAGTGCAGCCATTAATGAAATAGATCGCAAAAATCTGTTATTAGTATATTTTATGCAATAATCATATTATATATGAAAACGAAAGTTATGATTTAATAAGTAACAATTTCAAAGGCAAATTTTTAACATCAAAAAAACTTTACAATTTTCTTTTTAAATAATTTGTATGTACCATGATCGGCATAAGAAAACCGGTCCTGATCTAATTAAACATGTGGTAGTAGTAAGAAGATTTAGATTATTTTTAAAAATATTAATATATCAATAATTGATCGTCAAATAATTGTATGTGTAACATCAAAATTCCACAAATAAAATTTTTAATACTGATTTCACACGGTTCTACAAGATCGGCATCAGTTTCACTCATCGCGATCATTATTAAATCTTACAATAAAAATTTGATTTGTTGAAACTTTTTACGATTCTACATGTTTTGTCACTTACGACTCGAGTTTCACCTTTCAGTATCTTCAGGCATTAAATCACACGAATGAATGTAGATTTGTACAATGATTCAACAATTCAAATTTGATTTATGATTTCGACTGAAGGTGCTTGATGGAATTTCAATACGTAATATGAGTTGTTGAAACGTTCTAAGTTTCAACATGTTTTGTCACTAACGTCCCAGGTTTTTTTTTCCACATTTTTGTTTTAAATTTAAATTTGATATTAAATTTCCATCAAGCTCTGTCAGTCGATATCATAAATTGTTACAATGCAATTTAGCATGTAAATAACCGTAAAATAGAGTTGTGTTTTATCAGTTGATAATACTGGCGACGAGAAAAATTGATCTGATGATTATATTGTATGATTGTGGGAGCATTAGTAAAAGTGTGACTTATTTATCAAAACATTGAATGTGTTCATATTATTTTAATTAGTTTGAAGTCACGTCTGAAAGAAATAGTTGTATTACACAAATTCAAGCCTTTTCAATCTATATCATAAGTTGTTACAGTTCAAATTAAAATGTAGATAACCGTAAAATCGATTTGTGTTTTATCAGTTGATAATACTGGCGACGAGATGTGCCTGGGGATTATATTGTATGATTGTGGGGACAGTAGTAAAAGTATGAAAGATTTGTGCAATTTATTTTAATTAATTTGAAGTCACGTGTGAAAAAAATAATTGTATTGCATTAATTAAGTTGTGTGTAAAATACAACTACGAATATAGTGCGGTTTGAAAAAACCGCACCATTGTTTGTAAGCAAGAAGCACCATTACTTGCAAGGTGCACAATTTCTACTGTCATCGGAAGCCTGTTTACGCAACCGGCGAAAAGTCCTTCTGTCTTGTTAATATATTGTCCGGTCTTTGTTTTCTGGCGTTTTTTTCTCCCCCTCGGACCCTGAATTTATAGCGACCCGGTTAGTTCATACCATGTCGCCGTGCGGGAAAATGTGTAAAGGGTGGCAGTGCTTATGTAAAATTAATGCTTGGCATGTCGGTTGTTAGTGCGCGGGACCCTGCACCCGCAGCCCCCCAGAGGGGTGTTACCTAATTATGCTCGCACTGTGTATCTTGTGCTTTTTAAATGCCTCGTAATTGAAAGGGGAGGGGGTTGTGTAAGAGATAAATTTAGTGTGCACCTGCATTTGTGTTTTAATTAATTGTCAAGAGCTCAGTGCCATTACGGTCGTTTGTGTGACAGTTTTGTTTGATTGTCTGAACAAGCTAATAGAATAACAATTGAAAACAAGGCTATTTAAAATTTTATTAATGAGCGAATCTAGTCCTTATCATGAATATATTGTGCAAATAATGCTAAAAAGGGGTATTTATAATTATAGCATTTCCATTAAGTATTAAGAGATGACAGCTTAACACACCCAAAGAGTGGTATATTGAAAAAATTGAATCTATAAAAATTATTCCTTATCATTTATTCAATATTTTAAATACACTAATATTTAGATGTAAGATTTCGTTAACAAAATGAACTTGATAGTGAATCTTGATAGAATTTTACGCCAGATTTGAATTTTTGAAATTAAATTGTTAAATTGCAAATGTTTTTTCACTCATGACTTTCATTTTGCCTTTTAACATCTTCACAAATTCAAAAACAGTGTTCATATAATTATAAACTTCTTAAAAATGTTTATCATGTTATCACATTTATAGTTATATTAACGAGGTGTCTTTAAAGTAACTGTTTTTACACCATTTAAAAATATTTGCAAATCATGCTTAGATATGAGTACATAAGATTAAAAACATCACAGTGATTTAAAGAAAACATACACTCTCACAGAAAATATTTGTGAAAAATTAATATAATTTTTTTTATTTAGTATGATCATAAATATATATAATACATGTATATGAAAATTTTAAAAAATTACTTTTTTTATTGGAACAAATCACTCAATGATGCATCCACGTAACAACAATCGTTTAAATAAACCATTTCATTGAAAATGATAACTGATTCTTAGTTATTTTCATCTTCTTACAATAGCCTTTGTTGCTCTGACTTTTTGATAAATTGGTTGTGTTATAGACATGACATTTGGTGGAAATTCGTAGATATTTCGTCAATCTGATACATGTGTTTTTTTTTGATGAAGACGATAGTGCATTCACGAGTTATAACAATTTAAGATTGAAAGTTTTACCTGATATTGTCTTGCTAGACCAGTGGTTCTCATGTGCGGCCACCAATAGTTGTATAGTAAATATTGATATTAAAAAAATGTGTTTTTCAAAATGAATTTGTAAAATTATTATTATTTTAAAATTGATTGAATAAACCTGACTTATCCAGCATTTGGTCGAGTTTAAGTGAAGGACCGTATTTATAGAAAAACTGTTCAAAAATTTTGGTCGAAGTCATACGTTGACCATGCATCAAGTAAATAAAAATTAACAACAATTGCTTTATTGGTTTTGTCGATTTTACCTACAACTGTATATTATAAAAATAAATATCAAAACTATTTTAAACACATTTGATGCGGCCACGAGACATTTCCATATGACAGCTGATGTTTACAATGCGGCCACAGTGAAATTGTACGTGAAAACCATAGGGCTAGACTGTTGTTTTTGTACTGAGACCAACCAAAATGAATAAGTGGCGACAAAAAGTTGTCAGTATTTTCAAATAAATTATTTTAATAATTGTGGTGTTATTGGATAAGTCAGAAATGCATTCTCGTGAAATATAATATTTTCATCGGAAAAAGAAATCTATAAAAATGTTAGTTGCAGCGAGGCTTCTGTATTTATTCCGGAAAGTAAATTGTAATTAATGAATAATCTTAGTGAGTTTTAATTATGGTATCAAATTAAAGGGCTCATTTGCCCATTTTACAGACATCACCAAATTAGTAAATCACACTCGGCAATATCGCTCGGTAATTGTGGAGCCGGCAATTTGTGTAATGTCTAGCCCATCCGGTTCGTAGCTCCGTTCTAAATTAGCCAAACACAGATGACATTATCATTTTGGATTTCGTCGAGGGTTTGGCGGAGGGTCTCCTTGTAAACAGCGCCTACGTTTCCGGTTACAAAAGATTGCTGATCCGGCCTAGCTGGCTAAATTGCTCTGCGTCAACTGTCATGGTGGCCGAGAGGTCCAGTCATGCCATTAGGAAATTTGTATTGTGTTACAGTGCTGTGGAATAGTTTCTAGTTCAACCAGATACTGACGTATGAATTGATGAGAACTAGGTGCTAAGGCAGTTATGTGAAATCTTTTTTTTTCTCAGACTACATATACGAGCTACGGAGGTGATAACACAAAAAATAATTCAAATTAGTCTTTAAACTGTATTAAATGAATATATTCATTATGTAATTTATGATATCGACTGAAGGGGTTTGGTGGAATTTCAATATGAAATTTGAATTGTTACAACTTTGTACGATTCCATATGTTTTGTCACTAACAACCCGGGTTTTGCCTTTCGCAAAACAATGCAAAAACGATGCAAAAGAATTGACAGTCAGTTTTGATATTCATTATGCTATTTCAAAATTAATATTTTTAATGTCATGAAAATAAACCTAGCTGTAAAATCTAATAAGATGTTGACTTTTGTTTTTGATGTTCTTCAGTACGAATCCTCCAAAATATGGGCAAAAATAATACAAAAAAAGTCTTGGGACTTTCAATTTCTGGTACTCGGGAGTACAAATTTTGAAAAGTTTTCGATTCTCGGAACTAAAGATAGAGTCTCAAATTCCCGGGAATTTTCAAAACTCAAGATAATGATTTTGCGCTTAAATCGCAGAGAAAAAAAAAAGACATCATATGATATTATTTATGTGAAAACAGATATACATGAATGTATGAAATAAAGTAAATGTAAAAAAATAACAAGTTTAATATTTAATGAATATTTATTAAATACATATCAAATATTATATGACGGGTAAATATTTTTGAAATTCCTAGTAAAAGAGATCGTTGAATTCTTGGGAATAAATTCTCAGTTTGTCTTAGGTTCAATTGTGTCGTGTCAAACGCGTCCAAATTTTTGTTAAGGATGTGTTAATAAAGCTACAACATGTCGTACGCGTGCGACAGGTTAAGTGTGGATGAGCTTTTGATAATTAATTTGACTTTCAAATGGTTAACAGTCACTAAAACAACATTTAAAAATGATGGTTAAAATGAGGTATATCACTATTTATATAGAACTTTCTGTGTTATTTTGTTTATATAATATATAGTAACATGGATAAACTGTGTTCTATATATTTTTTTTATTTTTAATTAATTATATTCATTGTATATGAATATAAATTATATTATCAGATAATACGTATTTGAAATATTTGGAACATATTTGATAGTTTCATTCTAAAAATTGTTGCTATCGTGTTTAATCAAATTATTATTTTGTCTAAAATGCAAATATGCCAAAGAACCAGATAAAATCACAAAATGACTTCCCGTTAAGATATATTTCTATTTATATATCAGAGATTAACAAAAAATGGTCATATCTATAAATACAGGTTTCCGAACTTACTTATAATTGATTAACTGCATCAAAGATAATGAAGCATTCCACTAAATGTCAAATATATGTAATAATTTACCGCAGATGGCGCTAGATGCCAATATCATATGTCGTGCACGCGTGTTGGGCCAAACTTTCCCACTCTAAGTCACCCATCGTGAAGGGTAAATCGTCCAGTATGCATCAAATGGACAAAGGGTGCGATGAAATCGTTCCGATACGGACTTGTACCCTTTTGTATGGCGAGACACGTAAATACGTTATGGTGATACAAACTACATTATCCCCGGGTACGCCATGATAAATTTTGCGGTCGTCCAGCCGGACCGGAACTCGCCATAGACGCCGAGATGGTTTCCCACCGCGGTGCGGCCATCTTGTTTTTAAATTATTAGAATTTTATGTCCACATGAATTCTTATCATATAAAATTGAAAAATAATACGAATAAAATATGTATGAAGAAATAAATTTCGAGTCTCATTAAATGATTGGTAGAGTCATCGGAAATATTTTCAATTATTATTTTGTATTACTTTTTTCACCAAGAATTGGAAGTAAACAAAATTATAGGGGATTTTCATTGAATGTTTGTATGCCTCAGAGAATGTACACTTCAAGTGATAATATATTTACACTTGTGAAAGTATAGTTTAATTATTCATGCAGCAAAATTATACTTAACCTGTCAACCATTGTAACATAATATATTCTATATGTTCAATCAATGCTCTGAAATGAATGTAATTTCACTCGATAGTATCTAGTAAAATTCACTTTCTCTCTTAAAAATACATTTTCACTGGTAATAATATGATTAAATATAAAGAGAATGAATTATATATGTTCACTTGAAATACACTGTAAAAAACAGTTCATATAAAATTTAAAAAAAGAAAAAATAGTAATGAAATAATATGTATATTTTGAATCAAATATTAATTGTTGAAACTTTGTGCGATTCCACATGTTTCATTAATAATGACTCGGGTTTTTCCTTTCAGCATCTTCAAAGCTATAGTATCGTACAAAGATTCAAGAATTTTAATTTGATATTTAAATCTCATCAAGCACTTCCAATTGATATCATAAATTTTACCAGTATTGTTACTACAAAAAGGTTTACTGAATTTTTAGTAAATTTGTGTTAAATTTCGTTTAAATGGTCAAAATTTTAGATTTCCTTTGTATTTAATTCTTTTTGCATATAAAAGATGCAAACTGTTCATTGTTTGTGAGTTCTGTTGCACCCATGTAATAGAAAGCCTGATAATGTCGAAAGGCGAAAGCCGATCGTTAGCAACAGAACATGTAGAATCTTTCAAAGTTTCAACTATGAAAATTAAAATTTGATGTAGTGATATTTGTAAGAAATTTTGGTGAAAACTTTTCGTGCGGAATTTCGTGTTAAAATGTGAAAATTTAAAAAATGATTGAAATGATTTTTTCCGCAAATGTTGACAAACTTTCCAGGAGCTGTTTATAGCAGAGCGCATAATGAGTTAAAATTTTACTTTGAAAATTATTCCCAAGCTCTGACTTATACAAAGTTGAAAATATGGAATTGAATAATATGCAAAGCACGCCAAGTCTTACAAACATACTTGCTACGTAATATTTCAGCCGCAAACATAGTTTATTCTTAAGAAATACTTTAATCTTAAGAATTTAAGGCGGAGAATATAAAATATATGTTGAGTGTTAATTCCCGCCTTAAAATTCACAATGTACCCTTTGGCCTCCCCTATAAGGATTCGCAAAATAGAATTGAATTGGATCCCTCTCAGTCCCTTAGATATAATCTAAAGACACCTTTTTGGTAGCACCATCTGTGATTTTAAGGAGATTTCTGTGATAAAATATGAAAGCACTGTTGAGATATTTTTACATACCTGCAAAATGTAATATACTTTACGATAAATATTGTTGAATAAAACGTTTTTAATTAAATTAAAAATGTATTTAATTATAATGCTGACCAAATGGAAATGCTTTGAGACTTGTTGATTAATTCTTTTTCTTGATGAATTTTAAGAAGAATTCAGTCTAGCTTAAAATTTAAATTGATTCAATTTCAAATCATTGATAGACAATGCTTTAGTATGATATGGGTTCGAGAGTGGTTCTATTGTTAAAGCTCTAAGGAATTTTAAATTAACCTTAATTTGGAAAGATTTTCAGACTTTGTTATTTGAAGACGAATAGATACTACCCACGGTTTCATTCAACTGACTTTCTAGTGGGAATGCTTTATTTTAATAGTTTGAAAACTTGAAGAAATTTTACATGGCTACCAATTTCTTTCTACTTTTACGACATCAAAATAAGAATTATAGTATTCTTGATAATGTCTAATTACTTGAATTGTAAAAACTTTGTAAGATTCAACATGTTAAAATTTTATATTGAAATTCTATCAAGCATCTTAAGTAGATATCATTAATTATAAAAAAAAGTTATTTTTTCAACTAAATGTGGCAATTATTTGTTTATAACTAAATCCTGCAATATAGACACGAATATTGAAGTGTGAATACGAAAAGATTCAATATGGCTGTGTGTTAATTTCAATTTTAACTTGAATTTACTAAGATACCTTCATGTAAAATATTTAAAAAAATCGTATTCAGTATACAAAAAGGAAATAATATAGATTTCCCATAACACTCACAAGATACATTTTGTAAGTCCCTGTTCTATATGATATGAATGAAACGAACTAGAATTAGAAACTAGATAAATTATAACTTTTCAATTGTTTGATAAACTAGATAAATTATAACATTTCATTGTTTGAAATTGTTCAACTTTGCACAATTCCACATGCTTTGTCGCTAACTACCCGGGTTTTTTTTGGCATCTTCAGGCATTCTAACACATGTATGCAACAGAACTAGAACAATTAGCTTCGGTGATACACCAATAGAGTAATTTAAAAAGAAAAAACAGACCCTAAGGTTTGGATCCAAATAAAAAATTGAAATAAAATTAAAAAACATTTATTTAATAACTTTAACACTTAATTGTTTGTCATAAGTTTTATTAACGCTAAATACTGTTTATGAGTGAAAGGATTCTACTAAGATTCAAATAATAATCAATTATCATTAAAATGCTATTGGTTAATTTTAGACTTAGAAATATCTACTTATAGAAATTGGCAGGTAACAATAAGAATTAAATATTAGGTAAAAAGAAACTGTTTTCTGGCTTAATAATGATGATGATGATGGAACTCGCTTTTTATAAGAAGCCTCCTTTGTTGACTTGGACACTATCAAAAAGCAGGATGGAGTTAGTATCTAAATAAATGATGCAGACAAATGCGGAAAAATCTCCGAAATCACTGTGCGGTGTTAGTAAGAAATTGAATTGTAATGGGAACACTCCTTTCGAGCAGGAATCAGCCCAAAAAGTGACCCAAGTGTGGTCAGAAAATAGAATTGAATCTTCAACAAAGGAGATTAAGATTGGCGCGGTCGGGGCTTGGGTTAGATTGGGTACGAAATCCATATTAGAGTGAAGGTCCTAGCAAACATTGAGTATTCCTAATAAATTTATCTAATGTAATTTGCATGATTCGATGTGGTGGGAATCAAGCAAAGCTCGCTTTTTGGCGAATACTTGACCAGGAGCAATTTATTATTTAATAACAAAACTATAACAGGCGTCAAAATGATATTAAAAGGATTTGAAATAATCTACGGCTTATATAATGAGAAAAACTACTTGTAAAATTTTAACGGCTTAGATATATGACTGCAATTTCGTTCGGTATTTTTGCCATCAAAAGATAGAAAAAACTAAATTTTCAAAATGTATTAGATTCGTTAAACGATAATTGAATAACACGATAAAAAAATAGCAATGTATTTTAGTACTACATTTTTTTTATAATATATAGTTCTGACGATGGCGTGAGATGAAATAGCTATCAACTATATCTTATAAAAAAGAAATGTAGAACTAAAATAAATTGTTATTTTTTCACCGTATTAGAATGAAGTTCTACCAAGCAAATGCCAACTCAATCAATAAAATTAAAACACGACTTCGATTATTTCCATAAATAAGATATAATTGGTTAAATGTATTGATTGAATTGGTATTCACTTGTTAGAACTCCTAAAATATAGTTGATAGCTATTTCAAAAAATAATTTTGTGGAACTAAAATACATTGCTACTTTTTTCACCGTGTTAATTCGTTAAATTTTTACAAAACCTTCTCATATTAAAATTTTTGTAAAACCCCATTTTTTATAATTTTACTTTTTTATCATTATTTGAAGCTTTTCCGCAATTATCTTTGTTTTTTTAGGGTGCCTTGAAAAACTTTTAATCGAGGTTTCACTGTAGTGGTTTTAGAAAACCTTTGTAAGTGTGTAACTTTGTATATGTAGTGACAAGATAAGTTTTCAGTGCATGTATTGTGTGAATTAGCAAGACTGCATTGCGCCACCAGTCCAATCTAATTATCAAGTGAGTTGGCCAACGCAAAATTACCTGGAATTGTTGGCTGAACCAATAAGAAAGCTACTTTGTTTCCGGCGAAAACATCATTCTGCCTACATACGCAGTTTCTAACAGCCATCCATTCTCGTTGGGGTAACCACGCACTTGAAAACATTATTAAATGAAAATGGTTAAATTGTACGTTGCTTTTTTTTTGTTGAATACGAGACAAAATTTTATGAAAAAATAATTTGTTATGTAAACAAAATGCTTGAGAGCGTTCTTAAATATCGTTCACTATAGTACCAATAAGACAATATTTACTCTGTCTGATGAACACTAAAGAATAGTATTAATACGTTGAAATTGATTTCAAAACACTAAAGTCAGAAAGAAACTGTAATGTAATATTAACTTTGAACAATAATTGAAGTTTTCAGTAATAAAACGACATTTTTAAGAAATATTTCCACTCAATACTAATCAACTAATCAATTTCTAATCTTTAAAAAAAAAAAGTTGTGGAAAAAGAATTTACAAAATTTGTATCATCATCATGTGTAAAATCATTAAAAATATCATGCCTTTTCATCAAGATATGACAGTTAACACCTTAAATATGAATGCTCGATGTTTTTAAATTTGAATTTTTTGAACGTATGCTAGAATGTATGAAGATGTCAAAAGGTGAAACCCTTGAAAAAATATGATATACGAGTTCCTTCAAGCATATTCAGTCGGTATCATGATTAAGATATTATTTAAAATGAGTTCTTTAGGTTTGTTGATTGAATTATCATTTACTTGGTAGAACTCCATTATAACACGGTGAAAAAATTGCAATGTATTTTAGTTTTGCACAACTTTTAAAAGCTATAAACTATATCTTATAAAAAAATTTGTAGATCTAAAATACATTGCTATTTTTTCACCGTGTTAATTCTTTAGGTGATAAAACTAAATGTTGGATATAAATATTCATATAAAATTTTATGCAAATAAAACAATCATACCGTAAATTTTAAAAAATCACAATATAATATCATTTTTTTCAGTTTCTAATTAATGCCTTGAGGTCATAATAATGTTATTTTGCATATATTTGATTCCAAAAAGAAAAGATTCGTTTATATAAAGAACAAAACATTTAAAATAATATTTCTACATTTTTATGAATAGTTTTTCACGGTTTTACGTGAAGTATAACAAATATTGAGGATTTATTAAAACATGGTAATATTCTCGTGCATCCAATAAGAATAAGGGTAGCTTTCACCTGTTATCATAATTCATGAAAAAAGCTTCCAGCTTGCAGTGGTTTGCGCTTCGTAAACACCCGACGCACTGCGGAAGACTTTCAAAGAATAAAACGTAACCACAGATTACAGAAGGTTTTGTAAAAGCTCGACGCTGATAAATATATAATTTTATTATAGTAAGGTATCAATGCAACATATTTTATGGATGAAATTCACCGTTGTAAGTTCTTAGTTATAATGTATAAACAAAAAAATTCTTGAAGAAAGTTGTGTAAATCTCAAGGGAAAAAATACGTTAAAATTCATTAAAATATTGTATGAATTCAAAAAATATTTCATTGTAAAAAATAAAACATTCATTTTATTTGTAAATTTAAAAGAACAAAAGAGTTCCCTGTTGTAGTTGAGCTTATTAATGTATGAAGTTAATGAGATTTTTCAAAAGCCTTGGTATTTTAATACGTCTTAACATTTGTTCTTCTATAAAAGGTACTTAAATCTCGTGAGTTTTATTTACTTCCGAGAAAATAATATTATATCATTGTAAAATGTTTTTGACACTACACAAACCAAATTTTTGAAATATCGTCCTTTCTTTATAATATATAAAATAAAGAATACTTCTCAGCATCACAACAACAAGCAACCAACATTCTTGCGATATCAATGATTTATACATGTAAAGCCAATTTAATCGTTAGCTCAACAAATATAAAAGTTAATGAAAAATGAATATAAATTTTTGAATATAAAACCATATTGAACAGTTAAAAACGATTTATTTATAGCTACTAATACATTATACATGTAAAGTAGGATCATGTTTTTTTCATACATTTTTGATGCCAACAAATAAAGCTGGGATGTTTGTAAGAAATTGCAAGAGCTGAATTATAAACATGGAATACAGTAAAAGTTGAAAGGGCATTTTCTCCTACAACTGTCTAGACTTTGCATATTGTAGAGATTGTTTCTTACTAAATTGTAATGTTACTAAGTTGAGTTATTATTTAAAACATACGTAAACATTTAATATAATAATGCACTTAAATGAACAATAAAATTTTATTTTTATATTGTTCAAGAGTTTACACAAAATTTGAGAAGAATACTGACTAAGTTGAGTTATTATTTAGAACATACGTAAACATTTAATATGATAATGCACTTAAACGAACCGTAATTTTTTTTTATATTGTTCAAGAGCTTACACAAAATTCGAGAAGATTAAAAATGTGATGTATGTCAATTTATTTAAATCTTTTAAAACAGTTTTATTATTTATGAAAAATAATAAAAAATCGAATAAAAGAGCAAAGAATATTAAATGAATTTATGATTACTATGAGTCAATCATTTTTGTTATTTTTATAAGCATATTTAGACTGCCTATATTGTTATTTGAGACTTTTTCTGTTTAACAAATTGTTGGTAGGCGGTTCAAAATAATCTATATTTTTTATAATATGATTTTGCCAGTTAAAAACTAATTACTGATGATTTCAGATGAAAATCCCATTGAAATTAATTAAATAGCTATGAGTAATCGTAGTAAGTAATTAAAAATGTGTGAGTCAAAGATTTTCTCTATAACTGACGTCCATTATTACGATATCCGATAGAAAATAACAATATTCGAAGAATTGCTAATGAAGTTACTTTTCATGGTATGTAATTTTCTTAAAGAAATCATTAATTAAATTAATAATAATGCAATTAAGTAACTTCAAGAGAAGAAAATTCAAGGTATCAGTTCTTTAAAATATTTACCTGTTTAATAGAAATCTTTGGCTTTAAATCATTAAATTTTATTTCCGCTGTAAATTGAAAATGCAGCAGTTTCACGGTGCACTTTCAGTCTGCAAGATGCACTTGCAGCTGTTTATGACTCTCCGGAGACCAATGAAGAGCTGAGAAATATTAAAATTGATAGCTTGTGTTGGGATTTATGGTGGTCATCTAACTTCTAAAGGTAAGTGGCAATCAAGTGCCTTTGCTTCGTAGATAAACAACAGCTTAAAGTACGTCTGAGAATGAAAAATATTATTTTAAATTGATTTTTTGGTCAGGTAGGTAAGCATAAACGACACAAAAAAATGGAAACATTCATACCGGTAAAAAATAAATCCAAAATAAAATAATTCATTATCTAATCAAACTCTCCAAATATGTTAAATATATTATGTGTATTTTTTTCTATAAAATTTAAATCATTATTGTTTTTGGAACACCTTTCATTACAAAGTCATTAGGTTGTATTTCTATAGTGAATATTTTCCAAATTTGAACGACATCATTGAGAAATCAGTAGATGTTTTAACCATTAATATAAACATTAAATTTTGTGAATAACGATCAATTTTTTTCGTATTTTGTAACTGTATACTTACTAGCTGCCATATCTTGAGCATTTATAAGCATTGAATTCGTTAAGATGCAGAAAGATGAAACCAATGAAGTGTGTGAAATATTTTTTTAAATTTTTTACAGTGCTAAAACTATTTAAATTTTATATTGAAATATAACTAAATACCATCAGTAAATAATTAAATTTATTGGTAATCAAATTAGAAGCGAAATTTTTTTTATAAATTTACCATAGTCTTAAAATAATAGTATGAATATTTTTATTAATAATGAAAAATAGCATGAAAACCAGGTCGCTTTATTTTTTAAATTATCAAGTTACAATATCAACTATCATAATTTTTCTATTGATTCGACCATAAATTTACATTAAATTTAATTGTAAATATTTAAAAAAATGTATTGATCGTGCTTCTGAAAGAATTGTAACACGTAATACGATAGGTAGTACAGTTAACGGAATATGAAATATATTCTTTTTTTGTATTCTACGTATTTTAAGTCTTGCTTAATCAGGCTTTAAAGTCAGTTAAATGAGTCAACAGTTCAATGATATTTTTTCTGAATGAATCTTAATAAAATATTGTATCGAAAAAAGAACGTTATTTTATTCATTACATATTACAGTGAGCTTTTGTCAAAACAAAAGCTATCAAAATAAAGAAACATTCTGGAGCTATTTATGGAAAAAAAGTCATGCCTCCAAGTTTTGTTCTATGATATGTCGTAAAATACAATAATAATAAATATGATACTGAATTATATATAGATATGTCATTTACTCAAAAATACTCCACATTTGTTGGCACGAAACAAATATTTTAGTCATGGGATTGTACACCGACTAAATTTCGATAACATCAACTGAAAGTTTTTGATATGAATATAAATATAATAAAAAATTTAAGTGCTGAAACTTTGTACGATTTGAGATGTTTTGTCACTAACAATCCGGAGTCAGTCAGCACTGTTGCGTCAGTGAGAAAGAATGCCTGAAGATGCCGAAAGGTGAAATCCGGACCGTTTGTAACAAAACATTTGAAATCGTACAGAATTTAAACAATTCAAATTTGATAAATTTAACATCTAAAATATAAATGTTGATTAAATCGATGGATTTTTCTTGAATATTTAGAATTTAATTCGACTAGATTTCCTTTTTATAAACATCTATCACAAAATATAATTTATTGTTTACATTACAAATTGCATTCAAAAGTTAATTTTAAAAGATACAATTTCATTTATTATGATAAAACAAAGGTACATTAAGAAATTGAATCAATTTGTAAAGAGCTTTTATTATAAATATTGTATAGTACTGAATTTAAAGTAGTGTGCTTTAGAAAGAGAATCTTAAATTAAAACTGAGATAATAAAAAATGTAACACCAGCCGCTAGGCTACCCTTTCGCAGTAAAACTATTGTAAGAAAGTAACCACGAGGAGTTTTCAACCAGAGTGGTAAACACGTGGATGCATTTTTAATTCGTCAGGCGTCGTCTCAAGGCGTCGCGACGCTTCTAAAACAAAAGTATGAACAAGCCTTCTAGACAGTACTGCCCACAATAAATGTATTTTAAAAGAATGTATGTGAGTAGTTTTTGCTCCTAAAATGACACTTAAGCCACCGTTTTATGCGTTTTGTCATCTGTTAAATTTAACCCCTGCACATTTTCCACGAATTAATTTAATCTATAGAAAATACGTTTAGTTTAAATATGCTATTATAAAATAATTTATCAAAAAATTTTGTACATTTTTAGGATTTATTTTATAACATAATTTGATTATCTTTAACGATAAATTTTCAGTCAGCTTACATTAGAATGGAGTTGTAAAGCATGTTTTCAAGATCGGTTGAGAGAAGTCAAGATAAAAATCTTTTAAAATATGATCATTTAAAAAGAATTTAAGCAATACACTTCTTTATGAAGTACTTGGTGCTATGGTGTATTAAAATGATAAACATAAGCAAAACTTTTCAAAAATCCAAAATAAACCCGTAAGCAATGTAAAGGTCGATTCGGCGAGAAACATTTTATTTCACGAATATCCAACCCGGTAAAATTACTACGTTATAAAAACACCATTGTTGTTTTAATCAAAAATTATAAGGTTTGAAAAAAATATGCAATACGATTCTGGCCCGCTATTTTTTTATACTTTAACAAATTGCAATTTCTCCCACAGAAAGCTTGAAAATGCTTCATATCTTGGAATTAGGGAGATTCAAAAAGCCTCAAGGAAATCCAAAGAAAATAACACGCCGCATTTTGTTTCCCTTTGTTGCAGTTAATATGCACCGTGTTATTCGTATGTATACATAACGGAAACATTTTTTCTTTTATTTAAAACTGTTGCAAAAACATTCATTTCATTATTTTATTTAATGGCTACAAGATCAAATTGTAATTGCTGAAATTAAATGGTAAATTACAAAATAATTATGAAGAATATATACTTAGTAAAAATCATGTGCAAGTAAAAATTAATATAAAATAAATTTGTCTAGTTATTACAGGTAAAAAAGTGAAAATTTAAAAAAAAAAAGTAAGATCCTAATTAAGTTCCAACGAAATTTAAATTTAATTACAACATCGCTTTGTAAATAAAAAATATGTAAATGAATTCTTGAGGTAGTGATGAAAGTTAAAGATATTGAAATATTTCGTATTATTGAATATTTAAAGAAGTTTTATATCTTATTTGTGAAATACCACTGATTTTTAACGAATAAAGTTAGAAATAATTAAACGTTAAATTAGTACGAAGTAGTTAAATGACCAGCAGTTAAAATACTGCTCGTTTATTTCAACAATTGCTCTCGTATTCATTAAAGCATAAAATATTCAAGCAGTATAGCGGTATTAAATATTCTTATAGCCAAGTCTTAAAGCTCTAACTCATTCTCCAAAAAATATTATTCAAACAATGTAGCCAATAAATAAACATAAACGCGAAAGAAAAACATGAAATGTGTAAGTATTATTTTCAACGAGAAACAAGGGTGTTTATTCGTTTTATGCGTTCTTGAAATCCCGCAATAAGAATACTTTATCAGCGATATATCCCGGTGTAAAGTAGAAACGTCGTTGCACGCTGGGAATATGATGATGTTTGAGATTGCAAAAAATGTTAAATGAATGGTATCGCATGAAGACGTTATAGCAAATCCCGTTAAATTAACCATCAATGCTAAGTAAGTTGAATTAAGTCTATAAAAATCAGAAAATTTTCTCATGTATTAAAAATAAATAAATTTATGATATCGACTAAAGGTATTTGGTGGAATTTTAATATAGAATTTGAATTGTTGAAACATTGTACAATTTCAAGTGTTTTGTCACTAACGACCCAGGATTTGGCTTTCGGTATCTTGAGGCATTCTAGCAGACGCCTGCAACAAAATTGACACACAATACAGTTAGCGTCGGTTATTTACCAAAAAAGTTAAAAGCAAAAGAATTATACAGACCCCAAGGTACAGATCCATGTAAACAAATGATAATTTTTGACTAATAACAATATCGCTAAACGGATGGGCAGAACTGAAAGTCTGTTCATCCGTCCAGTGGTCAGTTCCGTTACATCTGTGTGATAGAATGCTTGAAGATGCCGAAAGGCAAAATCCGGGTCATGATAAAACATGTGGAATCGTACAAAAGTTCAGCCATTCAAACTTAATATTGAAATTCCAAACCTCCGTTCTGGCAAATTAATAAAAGCATTTTTTACTTTTAAGGTGTTAACTGTCACTTCTTGATGGAAAGGTATGATATGTTAAATAATAAAAACACATTTTTTTAGTACTTATTACCACAAAATATATTTTTATTAGGACCGGTTTCGCTCATCGCTACCATTATCAAGTGATGGAATACAATCAACAAGAAAGTCTATTTATACAAAATGTTTGAGTTAAAGGTAGCAGGTATACAAAACCATAGGTTCGAGAACTAAGAAACAATTTAAAAGCAATCATAGAATATTAATAAATAAAAATAATGTAAATTAGTTTAAAAATGAAACGATCACAATCACATATATAATGATAGTTTGATCTGAACAACAAATATATTGTGGAAATAAGTATTAAAAAATGTGTTATTATGAAATTCTTGGCACTTTGTTTTTTTTTTTGATAAGCTTGAATACACTAACTCGAAAATTAGCCATCAGACACAATAAAAAATTATAAATGTCGACTCGTTGATTAAAAAAAAAACATGTTGAAAAAAAATATTTTTCGGCAAGTAATAAATTTATTTTGTAAATTCATGACAGCGAGTTTCGTTCCATTTGGTGAATTTTATTTTTAAGCTCTCGCCACATAATAAAATCTGAAATTTATAAATCAAGCGTCAATGCAAGCCGGTTATCAATCAAAACGGAGCGCATTTAACATTTTCAAATGAAGTATTTTATGGCTCAAAAACAAGTGAAAATATTATTTTATCGCAAATATCTGCGGATGAAATATCGTTAAACCGTTTTATACATCCTGGTGAACTAAACAAACAATATAAACCATTCGTGTTGGTGAGATTTTATTTTTAAATAGGATGAAAAAAATATACTTTATTTTTTACAGTTGAAAGAAAAATTGATTGAATTTCAATATTAAATTTAAATTGAATAGAGTTGCTCTTTCTAAATATGTAATCATTTTTAAGACAAAAGTGCAACGATTTTTATTATTAACCTAAAAAAAGTCTCATTATTATCGCTTACTATTATCAATGGTCTAAGTTTATTCATTTTAGTCAACCATACATTTTACGTCTATATAATTTAAAAAGTTTTGTGGTTGGTGTTTTCAATCTATTAAAAAACTTTATTGAGCGAATATTAGCCTTATAACAAAAATGCTAAACATCGCCTGACTCAACGAATAAAATGCCGCGAAAAAGAGTAGATTGCACCTAACGTCAGACTGGAATAGCAGTAAATAAAATACGCTATACGTTTACCATTTCTGTTTTTTCTTTTATTTAAATTATTATTCAGTTAACGCAAATTGTGTATTCGTAAAAGTCATGACGTAATTCAAGTAAAAGTATATTTTTAATAGCAGTTCAATGGTTATACATTTAGATAATCAGTAGTATAAATGAACATATAATGGTACTGTCGTTGATAGGCTAAGTAAGTTTTTGCTGTCTTTCCTGTGATAGACAAATCAAATATAACACATCACAATTAGAAGATTCTATCTTTTGTTGTTTAGCATGTGAAATTTCCACAGAAAATACATGTGTATGCATGTCCGTTTGTTACCAGAACTCTTCCCAAACGATGACCAGCAGTCACATTTTAATATTGACTGCGTCATTTGACAACATTATAAATATACAGTATATAATTTGTAGATACTACAAGAAATACGGTCAATGATAGCGTTTTTCACTTTCAACATATGTTAATGCCAACATATAAATATCTAATTTAGGAGCTCTTATACAACTTGAGCGAAACTAAGCATCATAAATACTTATTCAATCAGCGATCAAAAGAGATCATAAACGCTAATACGAAAGCGTTGCATGAGTTTGTAATGAATTATATATTTAACGAGTTTTAAAAAGATGTACTCTAGAATTTGAGTTGAATCATTCGTATAGTTTATTGGCCATGCTATAGTAATTGATTATTTCAAATTTTAGCTGATAAAATAATGGGTCAGCCTTCCTTATCTCTGAGTTTCTCCATTTATAGCTTTGCTATCCTCTTTTTAGTATGTAATATAACAGAAGTGACCATCGAGGGACACTGGTATCGTTTTGGAATTCAAACCTAAAAGACTGCGAATTTGTGTGTTATTAATTGAGACATTATAAAGGAAAACTGATTGTTAAAGCTTCTTCATCTCAGAGTATTTTTTACTAACATTTGAATTATTTTACTTAAGCATCATGAATGCACGTGTTTTTGGCGTTGGAAGCAAATCATTTTTCAAAAGTCACTTATTAGTTAGTAAGTAAATGTGGAAAAACGAAGTGTAGAGTTTGGAAAATAAAATTATATTTTTGTTTTTTATATCACTCAAAAAATCATTCAAACTCGCACAAAAGTAATTATATTTTAGAACACGAATTTACGCGTAGTAAAAAATAAACCTAATTACCTGTTAAGAGTAATTTATTAACTGGTTATGTGTTTTAGGTGAAAAAAAATACCCAAATACATTTTTTTATTTGGGAACATCAATTACAGAAATTAACTTTCAATGTCAAATACAAAAAACTGACTTAAAATATTTCTGCGTGTCGTAAAAAAATGCTAAACCTCATGTTGATATGAAGCTTTTCGAACAAAACCACAGAACATTTACCTAATTACCCGTGTAAAGTACATTATTATGCGACCGTAATCACAACGATTTCCATGAATTACGGTGTTTTATGCCGTCAGCATGTAAGCATTATTTTCCCCTTTTTTCATCTTTCTTCGTGGAATGGGTGTTTAAATATTCAGATTAATATTAATTCCTTAGGAGAAAACTTTCGGTTTTTTTTCAATAGGCACTTGTATCGATCAAGCTTCTTTTAAGCTCTCTAAAATAGAATAATGTTTTCATTCACAACAAAAATTGCGTATAATTTTCTAATACTACCATTTAAGAATGTAGTCGACATATTTTAAGTATACAAATTTGGCTAATTTTTTAACTGCTATTTTGCTTAAAAAACTTATATAGCCGATAAGTAAAATAAAAAGGCCAAACAGTACATGATTTTTCAAAAATAAAGTAAAATATTTGCAAACATTTATATTAAAGAAGCACTCGTGTTTATTTTTTTTTCATGAAAACTCAATAATTAATCATGAAAAAATACACAAATAATGTAATCTTAATAATAAAGAAAATATCAAAAATAATAGGAGTAGTAAAAGAATTAAATTTATATTTCCTTAATCAATTAATTAAAAAAATAATATTCGATTAGTGGCATTTAAAAAAAATAACAATTACTTACTAACATATCAAATAAGTCGAGAATAACGGTCAGTATCCGTGGTGTTTTGTGTTAGTAATTAATAATAAATTAAACATATTTTTTTATTTTAAGCAGTTGATAATTAAATGAAATTGGTCCATATTGTGATAAACGACTCTTTCGTTACCAAACCCAAACTAGTTACTTTACTAAGATACAATATTTTAAATTTTATATATTATTTATCAGTTTTTTAGCATTTACTTTTTTGTTATAACGCTTAACAAACAATTTACATTGAATATATTTTTAAGTACTATTTTAACAGTATATTTTATGTTCAAAACCAGTTTCGCTTATCGCGAGCATTATCGACTGATAAAAATATTGTATAAGTACCATACTTCTTCTAAAAAGTAACAGTCAACACATTAAAACTGAAAAACAGTTTGTATTATTAGTTACAGAAGCATAGAAACTGATAGTATTGGCTATTTTTCTCTTAAATTCAGAAAAGAAATTTTTATTTAATTGAAAAAAAACCGTTTTCCTATAGGTATTTTATACTCAAGGTAGTTTTGTGCTGGAAAAATATAATCTATGTAAGTTGTAATAAAACTCCACAGGGGGTTGTTTGTTATGTCACGCAAGCGCCTCGATGACGTATCGACAATAATACGAACTAGCCTGAAATTCCTTTGTACCTCATACATAAATCATTACCAAAGGTGAGCAGCAAGGTGACTGGGGGAGACCACTTTTTGCAGGCTTCAAACATTTCATTTGTCAAGCCGAAAATTTCTCCACGGCGGAAAGCTTTTTCTAGCGGAGGTATACTTGTTCACGTATTTTACCTTTGGCACAGCCTGTCAAAACTGATACCTTGTTTTTTCGAGTGCTTATTTATTATGTTTATCGAATAAGCTCGATGCCATTACAATATAAATACCGTAAAAGTATTCTGTCGTATATGTCAATATTCGCTTTTTAAGGTTAAATAATCCTCGTTGGGGTCGTAGCCGATTGTTCAAAGTCATTGGATTTGATTGGGCAATCCAATAGTTTTTATTCTTTTTATTTTTCTAACAATTTATCTAATCTTTTGGTACGATTTTTATTGAGTATTATTCATATTTTCTGACAATTCACCTCGCTTTTTTAAGTATGATTTTTACAATAATACTGCCACAAAAATCAAAACCGAAACCATTAAAATTCGCTTTCTTTTCCCATGCTCGTGGAAAAGTTATGTTTATAGATATGTGTTTGAACTCGATTGTTGTCAACTTTGTTCGCTACCGCAGACAACAAACAATAATACAGCCACGAAAATTAAAACAAAGTCTGATTATTTCAGTTATGAGTCCTAAATTTATGAATTGATTTGTGACCACAATGTGACGACGAAAATTGTAACTAACCAATTCTTATAATCTTTATTTAAATGACTTTTTTTAAACGAATTTTTAAAGCATACAAACACTATCTATGTGTTAACTGTCACTTCTTATTGAAAAAGCATTTTACACGATAAAAACGCAATATTTTCAATATAATATATATATTATGATCAATACCGGTTTTGAGCATTGCGTTGATAGTGCTTGCGATAAGCGAAACCGGTTTTGATCATAAAATACATTGTGAAAATAAGTACTAAATAATGCTATTACATTATTAAAAATTATAAAAACACTTAATATTATTAACAATATATTTAAAAAACTTATATCTATCATTTGAAAGGTGTGAACTGTCATTTCTTGATGGAAAAGCTTGGTATTTTAAATAATAAAAACAGCTAAACAGCTTTTTTAGCACTTATTTAAATTTTTTTTTATTTTCATCAGGACCCGTTTTTTTAATCAAAGACTGGTCCTGAAAAAAGCTTTTGTGCCAGATACATAAAGCACAGCTTTTGTGCAAGACATATTTTAAAACAAAGCTTAATTTTGTATCACAATTTTTAATAAATCAGATAAATTAAATATTTATTTTATGTGTTGCAAAATATTTAAAATTGTACATTTTTGTAAAGTATATATATATATATAAGTATATTTATATATATCAAGAAATAATCTTTCAGAACGTCGGTTATATCTTATTAACAGAATGCTCTCATAAAACTGGGTTTCTGTCTTTTTGGGTAGTTAAACTACCTTATCTTTCATACCATGCCTTGCCAAAGACGTCAAACAATGGAAAACAATTAACGTTATAGTGGCTCCATTAATTTTTATGCTGCGTTAAAGCATAATATTTTCTTCATCGGCTATTTTCAGTTGACACCGTTTTTATTTTATTACACACGCTCAGAGCTGAAGGAAGGATAATAGACATTTAAAAAGTAAATATATTGTAGTATCATTGAAAATCGTCCAATAATGTGTTGATTTTTTTGTCCCACCTTCATTTATTAAATGTTTGCAGTAACTATTTCACAGAACTCTTTCATAACGCAAGACTGATAAATAAATCACTTCTTCGGTCTGATATAGACAGTTTTGAAATCGATTTTGTAAAAATGAAAAGGAAAAATAACTTGCTCAACCAGTTTATTGAAGGATACAAAGTTTCTTATGTACTCATATACTTACAAATCGTCACTGTGATTAAGTTGAATCTAATCCGTGTTGAATTTTAAGAGAACTATTTACAGTACTGATGCAGAAGTAAATTAACAGTTTGCTTTCTAAATCTGTTAAAAAGTTAGCAGATGGGGTTAAAATATCATCAAGTCAATATTTCTTAAGGCAAATTTAAAACGCAACGATATATTTGTTGACAAATAATATGTTCTTTTCAAAGAGTGTACAGTTATTTATTATTTAAAATAAAGCATCACAACATGAAGAAGAATTGATAATTTTACTAAGCAATTAAATAAATAAATGAAGCTCAAATAAAAATTCAAACAATTTTAAATGAACAACTAAGCTTCCTTTATTTTTCATAGTCAAATATTTCATGTAAGAATATTATAATCAGGAATAGTTTCGATCTAACAAAAATACGTGATGTGATATTTATTCTAAGCGAAACTTCTTAAAATACTTGATAAAAGACTTGGTAGACGACTGCTACATATTGAATATCATTTCGAATTCGTTTATTGTCATATATTCAATATATCGGTTTATTAAATATTTCCTTATTTTTTCATGGCATATATAAAATTATTTTAGTAACAAAATATAATTCAGTTCAAACATCGCATGATTTAAAACCGAATCACGCATAAAAGTTTTTAAAAAGTAAACAATTGGAGTGATATTTTTTTTGGTTTGTATTGTTATTTGAAATTTTCTTTTTATAGTGCTTATAAACTAATTATGAGATTTGATATAAGTCACGCAATGCAAAAAATGTTCGTATTATTCTCATTAGCGCACAGTAATAAAACAAAAATTAAACGCAAAACTTTTCCGCTGCCAATAAATTAAATAGTTTTTCATTTGACTGAAAAAGTACTCAAGAATGGTTAAAATTTTCACAAGAATTAATATCAAGGAAAAAATAGTTTTTTTACATTGTATATGCCACCAATTAATTTATAAATTTACGGAAATTTTACACAATTTTAAAAAGTATAAATGTATTATATTGTGAAATAACATTTAATTTACATGCATATATTATATTCATTTATTTGAGACAACACAAACATTTATAAAAAAACTCAAATTGCTTTGATTGAATTAATTTTAGCTTTTTCAGTGACGTTGAACATCGTGCGTAGCAATTAATACAAACCCAGTATTGACAAAGCTCTTCAACGTCGTTTTAACGCAATTCGTGAGCCGTATTTTACAAGCTCTGTCATCAGATTGCTTATTTTTTAGTTGTTTTTTTGTTTTTTTACCTAAATTCAAATAGATTCTCGAATAGATTTTTCAAACGGTATTTTATTTGAATTTTAAGTGAATTAAAACGTTACCAACGAATGATTAAAAAATATCTTATATTGATATTATTTAAGCGATAAGTTTCACAGACGTGTTTAATTTTAAGCAACATCAAATATTATTGTTAATAAAATAACAACGCTTAAAAAGGTGGAGTTCATTTTATAATACTCAAATGTGTAAATAATATAATATGTACTATTTTTATATTTAATTCAAGACAAGTAATCACTATATGTATTCAAATGTAACTATTAAAAATCACACATCTTTATTAAATTTAAAAATAAAATATGTACTGTTGTTCAACAAAGGGTGTTTTCGAACCATTTTGGTAGACTATTTACTGTTCATCGAAAATATTTTTAATGTGCTCGTAAGATCTTTTTATAATATGTATTATTTAATTTCATGATGTTTGAATCACCTTTTTTATGATTAAGTTAATCTAGAACTGAATTCTCAAGTGTAGGTTAAGCAAAAGATTTTTTGAATTTGATCTTCTAATTGTTTCTTAACCTAACAATCAAGTGTGCCTGAGATTAAATCACTCAAAGGAAAGCTTTAAAAATATATTATTTTATTACATAATATCAAATTTGAATTGTAAAGTTTTGTATGAGTCCATATGTTTTGTTATTAACGACCTGTGATTTGCATTTTGAGGCATTCTATTTCACGGATGCAACAGAACTGACACACAATAAACAGTTTGCATCGGTAACATATAAGAGAAATAATTACAAAGGTAAAAGACAACCTTTAAGGCAAGTAACCAAACATGAATCTGAAATAACTTTCAAAACTATTGTTTTAATTATAATGACACTCAATCGAATAGTATGATTTCAATTTTTATATACAATAAATACTATTCATAAAGTATTATTAAAATTGAATTGTGTAATTTTAAAAATATACGAAAATATGGGATAAAAGATGGGGTGATTTCATATAGGAATCAAATTTATGAGATTGTTGGCTCATTTAACAAATTAATAGAAATACATTGAATGTTCAATGAGCTGACAATCTGAAATTTCATCATACAGCTTTAGTGAAATCTTATCTTATAATAAATCTCTCTTATTTAATAAAATCTACAGTGAATAAATAATATCTAATTATTAATGTCATAGTGTTTTTTGGATCCAAAAATATGAAAATAATATATTTTTTAAATAATTCTCTGAACTAAACTTCCGTCCAAAACTTTCAGAAATCGCAACATTGAATTCTTCAGAGTTTGTTTTGTAGTAGATTAGGCTGTTTGATAAAGTAATCCTTGAATTCAAAGTGACTGTGGAAGGGGGAGGCCGGGTGACCTATCGGAGCTTTAAGCTCATCCTCCGAATTCGCAGGCTGACGCATCCGCAAGTGATAACACTCCGCTTAGATGGCTGGCTTAACGTTTAACTCACTTGAGCTAAGGATTAGCTCAATAACTAATAGCAAGCAATACACAAAGTAAATGGTGATTAATCCTGGCAACTTGAATGGCGCTAGATTTGCTTAATCCTTTTGTTATGTTCACACTTTGATTTTATTTGAAGCGATATTTAATAAAATAAGAAATCACTTTTAAGACGTTAAAAGGCGAAGTATTTTATGTAATTAAAACGCAAGTGTTATCTTCACAATGTATTTTATAATCAAGACCGGTTTCCCTCATCGCTAGCATTATCAACTGATCAAAAAATATTACGCTTAACTATACGCTTATTTGTTATTTGTATTCTAATAATGATAGTGCCCGCGATTGGCAAAACCGGTCTTAAACATAAAATATGTTGTAGAAATAATTATAAAAGATTGTTTTTGTTATATTAAATACAATTAACACTCTTTGAAGAACTATAAATATTTTTTTTAAGCTGTTGAAATAAATAAATGACTCCTAGAACTAACGATAATCAGAAAGACATAGGTGGGAAATGTCACAAAAATATATCTTATCCAATATTTTTAACAGAACAATAAAATCTAATTTGTTAGTCTAATTATTTATATTTATTTTATTTTATATTTTCACTTGATATGATAAAATAAACTCTTATTCCACTATTAGTATTTAATATAACAATAAGAAAAAAAGTGATTTTTGACGTTAAAACTTTGTTGAAATGCATACAAATCTGTGCATTATCAAAAAGTGACTAATCACTTTAAAAAAATTACAACAGTCAAGGTGTTGATAAAAAAAGATGTTTTCCGTTTATAAATGAAGTTAAAAAAGTGTTTCATATTTCTAGTAAGGGGTAGAACTATATTTTAGATTTCTTTCATAAATTCGCTTTTTTTTACCGAAAAAGTCCAGCAATAAATATGTTCAGTAAAAGAATTATTTTAAAGTAACGAATTGGGACTTGTAGGCTGATCTTAGTATTTATTACATGGTGCAGGCGTTTTAGAAGTGGGCGAGAAAATAAGCCCACTGACGTCACGAAGAAAAATTACGTGAAAAGCAAAATGGTAACCATATGTTTTGGGAAAAAAAGTTGAATCTTATTTTGATGAAAAATTCAATTAAATTGTATTTGATTTGAGTTTTGTGTGAGGGTGTGAGGGTAAAGAAATAATGAGATTGGAGAAGAAATACTGTTTTTAAATATTGAATTTCGCTACCTTTACATTACTTATTATTAATTATGCGATATCAGTTTCTACGCAAGGAAGTAAGATAGCAATTAACTAGTTATTATATTTATTGATAGAATTAGCATTTAGTTGGTAGAACTCAATAATAACATGGTGAAAAAATAGGTATGTATTTTAGCTATATAAAGTTTTATAAGATATAGTTGATAGCTATTTCGGCTCACACCATCGTCATAACGTTGTCGTCTAGTTATTATATTATTTTGAGAGCTCGATCTTATTGTTGTTGATCATGTCGAAAAGAAATAAGATAGACAACTGAATAAAAATCTATCAAAATTATATAATAAACTCTACAATGCATTGAAAAAAAATGCTTTTGATAAAATGTTTCAGGATGTCTGTTCTTCTTAGAATATTTTTTCTTAGAGATTACGAAAAGAGAACGATAATATAATAACAATCAATGCTGACTTATTTAGTTTATCTTTTGAATAAAATATTTGAGCAAATGCTTTAATTTTCTATCTACTTAAAAAAATCTTTATTAGTCGACAGATAACTAGTTATATATTATAAAATAAACTATGATCAACTCACAAACATGATAATGTTTCACATGAAACATTCTATGACATTTTACTGTAGATTTATCAGTAAATTTTTTATACGAATGTTGTATAAATAAGGTAAGTCATATTGCCACTCGTTAAGCCATTCCGTTTTTGTACGCCCTATTTTAATTGTTATGTGTATAAAAAATACGAAATGTTGCATTTATTTAAAAAAACTTAAAAATAATCTTTTAAAAATGTTCCGTAGATCTTCTATTGCGTTTTAAGATTCAATAAGTAAAATTTACCTGACGTGATTTAAACTTTTACGGAACTCTGAATGATATTCAACGTCTTATTCATGGTTGGTATAGAGCTGTATTTTAAATATAAAAAGTTTGGATACACCAAAATCGGGTCGAAGAGCATTGTAAACGTTGAATGAAGCATGTCGAGAAAGCATTAAAATTCCAATTTCCGTCGTACATGCATAATTTTCTGGGTGAACTAATAATTAACAACCTCTTTCATTTTTATTTTAGTGCGTCAAAAATTCTTTCTACAATTTTGTTATATTACTGAGTAATTTGAACCCAAAATAGAAATAATCACAGTTTGTTTTTGCACTTACGTTGAGCTAAATTGAGCAAAAAGAGTGTCATGTATAATATACTGAAAAATAAAATAAATCAATCATAGTTTTTGATTTAATATAAAAACGTTATATTTTATAAAAATATACACTAAGTGTAAAAATTAAATGTAGATTTTTTAAAATAAGAAGCTTTGATATATATGTTTTGTTTTCCTGTTAAGTTTTTGAATAAGAAATATCATAGGTATTTGAACGTGTATAAACGTCAAAGCCTTTGCAAAAAAGATTGCGTTTGCAGAAAATTTTAGTACCTCAATTTATTTATAAATAAAATGATGGCGAAAAGTATCGATTCTAAGGAAAGATAATTATAAATGCTGTTATCAATGATTTTAAAAATACTAAGACAATGAAAACTAATAATTAACCGGTTCAACTAATAATTGTAAAAATCGAACGATTGTACAATGTCGTATAGAGCAGTTCGTATGCTTTCGTGAAAGTCTTTGGGTCACCGATTGTGTTGATCAGATCTGTATTCAGCAAACTAAAATTCTGTTAATTTCAAAATAAAATGCGCATGTTTTTAACACATATTGCTTGTTAATTAATTTTTAATTTGGTCAAAAAAATATTGATACCAAACGTAGTGGCCGAAGTAACTATCAAATTTATAAATTAATTTTTGTACACTTAAGTATAAGACAGTAAATGTGTAAATGACAATTTAATCAATAAAAAAATTATATCATTGGTTTTTTACATGCTAAAAATAAATTATCATTTTTAAGATTCTGGAATGAAGTGTCTCATCTGGAACATAGATTTTTAAATTGACGTATGATTTTTTTTTAGAAAGACAAGGGTGACATTTTCAAATCATCTTATCCGCCCAGAATTTTAATTTAGAGCTTAGAGGGGTTGGTATGGTTGCTTTAAAACATGTTAGACCTACCCCGCCTCCAAAAGAAGTGTCATATAGAAAACGTGGTCGCAAAAAATCAGTTTATAAAAAGAAATTTTCTATCACGGTTTTAAAATGTGTTCTTAAAATAAAATCGATATGTGTACCAGAGCTTGACACATTGATATTTTAGCAAGCTTAATTGAATATTAAAATGTTATTTTCATTACGTTAAAACATCGTCAATCTGGTTGTTTGGATTTACATTCAATAGAATATAGCAGGTCAAGCGGAGCTTTTATGGTTAAAAGGTAACTTTTCAATATATTGTAGTCCCCTCCTGGTAGTGAAAATGTTTGTAATTATATCCATTAATTGGTCGAATTGAGATTGTGCCCGGTGTGCCGGGTGAGAGGGAGTGTGCACAGAACTGCAGGCTATATTTGTCAAATTCAAAACGCTTACCTGACGCTAAACCGGATCATCATTGGACAATTAAGCAATTTCGTATGTGGTTGACTGAAGTTTCTGATTGAAAATTAGCTTTCCATTTATTAATTCATTTTTACATGGCAGTTATTCGTGTATAGAAATTATCCAACCAATTTTCATTTTAAAATTCAATGATATTTACATAACAAAAACACAATGCTTAGTATTTCTTTCATTAATTTTATACAACGAAGATTATGAACAGTTTTGCTCACCATACATTATCAACTAATTCATGATATCGGCTGAAGGTGCTTGATGGAATTTCAATATCAAATTTGATTTATTACAGCTTTGTACAATTCCACATGTTATATCACTAACGACCCGGGTTAAGTCAGTTCTGTTGCATTCGTGTTATAGAATGCCTGAAGATGCCGAAAGGCACAACCCGGGTCGTTTGTGACAAAATATGTGGGATCGTACAAAATTGTAACAACTCAAATTTGATTATACTTCAGTGATGTTTTAGAAGAGCTTAAAAAGCAAGTAAATTGTGAACCATAGTATTGCTTGTACAAGCATTATAACATAAATGTTTTTATAGTTTTCAGAACAATTTTTCTTAAAAAAAATATATATTATAGAAATAGTAAGATCTTTATGCCCTTCAGATCAGGAGAGATTTTGCTCATTGCGAGTATTATTAACATATTCAATACAAGTTTAAGCATGGCTTATCATATAAATTTGTATGTTAATAATTACCAGTAATACAAAACCAATGGTTCAAGAACTATCTATATAATATAAAAAGATATCTAATTTTAAAAAAATATGTCCAAATAGTTTAAAAATAAAATGTTAAAAAAATCTTAAAAATTAATTTGAGCCAATTTGTAGTAAAAAATATCAAATTATGTGTAATGTGTTAAAAAAAAATACGAAATAAAAATTTACTAGAATTGAGAATAACGTTATGATAAATATTGCTTTTATACCGTTTAATTAAAAAAAAAATATTTTTTTGGTTTCTGACATAGGAGCGTTTGGGAATCGATTGCTGTCTAAATCCTTGTAGTATTTATGTGATTTTATTAAAAAAGTGTAGATTTTCACGACAATTACTTTTTTTAAGCAATTAGTGACAATAATGTAGATTATAAAATTATTAAGCCCTAATTTAATAAAAAAATGCAATTAGTAGCAAACCAAGTAAATATTTAACTGTAGATTAAAAAACTGGGGCTAAGACATCAAATCTTTAGTCGAAATAGTATGGGTAGTAAATATATATTGTGTGGTATAATAGTTCATTACTCGTGCAGCCAGTTGCAAAAATATTTAATGGCGTTAACAGAGGTATAAAGTGAAATCAAAACAAATATTAGCCAATTATTTTTACCATCAGATCAGCGTGTGGAAATATTTCAACAGTTGAATAAATAATGCATCATCCCGCCCGCATTGGTTTCAAAGTTAGCAAATATCAACATTCAGAATTTATCGATGATTCACTATTGCAGTAATCATGTTTTATTGTCATCAGATGCAACTAGATAGTTTCAAAATGTTTATTATCAACACGATAAAATTATGTTTTCTTTCATAATATATTATCTTTGGAATATTTAAGGTTGTATTAGTTTTCAAGCAGTGCAATAATATGGCAAAATTTTCAGTTTTCGAATTATGTTTTCACCGAATGATACATTATATCTTCAAATTCACGTACAGACTGCTTACATTCATGCTAAAAAGACTGTAAATAGAAATAAATTCTACAGTTATTCAAAATTAATTAGAATTTATTTTCATATCTAAATTATAACAAAAAAACGTGTCATTTCGCACAATAATTAAATTTCAATAAACTATTAATGATATTATAGTATATTTTATTTCATAGATTATCCACTCAAGTATTTAAATGAAAACTCAACATTTTAAAGCTTGTTATGTGGTGAAATTGATTTTGACTTCTGAAACAATCACTTTTTTTAAAAAATAGTCTTTACTGTAATGAATTTAAATTAATATTTTTTATCTATGTAAAACTGATTAAATTCTGTTAAATTGGAAAGATTTATTGTGATGTTTAAACAAATAATAATATGTTTTCCTGCTGTTAGATTCATGGAGAATGAAATCGAAAAATCTACGTAAAACAATGTTACATTTGTATCACTTTATGACGTTGATTTGAATGGTCAGTGTGTTTGCGTTTGAACAATCGATACAGCGAATGATACGTTTTAGCATTGCTGTACACAATTATGCTTTTGTATTAACACTCATCATACAATATGAAACCTGCGGAATAAGCTCGGCACATGCACGCTCCATTGTACAATTACTAATCGCATCGCAACACAGGAACGGGCCATATAAAAACAAAACAATGCACTGCTGTGCCCCCCTGTGATAATATCTTCCGACCCCTTTTGTCAATGCCCCATCGGAATTCGCTAAAAAGGGGGCATCCCCGTTCAAATATCGTAATTCATAATCTGTTTAACCCTTCCTCCGGTGGTCGAGACCAAACAGGTCGTCGCCCTGCCCTGCTAGAGCGCGGTGCTAAAATTTTATTGCTTATCGTTAGTACAAAAAGCAGGCGTTCGGCTTAATGTGGGCATTTTCTGTATTTTTGAATTTGAATTTATCAAATGGATTTCCCCTATCCATGAGGATTTCATATGGCATATACGGCGCCCGAAAAACCAATATGAACGTCAAATATATATTTTTATGATAATAAAAAGTGGGACATTACAGGAACTCTCTTACTCAAATGATTTTTTAGATTTTATTTTTATACTGAAACGTAAAAATAAATAAGAACATACCTTCCTTCGATGGCCTATATTCAAATGTTTCATATAAATAATTCATCCATTGAAAATATGATATTAAAGCTATAGTAGAAATGTCACTTTTATCACCTATACTACAATACATTAGAAGTCTGACTGTTTCCAGGAAAAGCTTTCGTTTGAGTTTAAATTCTTTAGCTTTCGCCAAGTTTCTCAGTCTAAAGATGCTTTATTTATGTATAAATCTAAAGATTCTATAATTTTTGCTAGCGGTTTATGATTACTAACCTTTTTTGCGTGTACATTTTCAAATTTTTCGGTGACGAAACATGGCCTTTCTAATAAAACTATCGCACCACAGTAAATTTATAAACAAAATGCTAAAACGATTATTAAGCTTTGATTTTAATTAAAATGTGTGAAAAAATATTTATATTTAAAGAGTTGAATACATTTTACAATTATTTCTAAAGAAAAGACGTCTTAAAGATTATGAAGGGATTTATTTAAATGCTTTTCGTAAAATAGCAATCAAAAAGTTCATTCCATTAAACTTTCGATAACATGTAAATTTGTATACGCGAGGGAAACTTAGAGAAATATTTTAATGAAAAAATCAGATAAGCTCTTTCCCTTTTGCTTATTTGCATTCCGAGAGTCTCACACACATTGGATTGAAATAGGGGTGTTTCGCATAGGGGTTGGCTACTTGCATATTATGCGTTACGTTACGACTGATTGTGAACTGTGGGTATTACCCAACATCTCTCAGGGGTAAACAGTTTATTTTAAGAGCTTTTAAATAAAACGAACATATTTATTTAATAAGAAAATAAATAATTATTGATTAAAAATTAAATAAAATAATTTATTTTAAATTTGAAAAAGTAATTCCCATGATTGTTGGTCGAAGGAACTGTCAATTTTTGTTGGAAAGATAAAATAAAAGAAAATCGTTATTGTTAGTGTCAATTATTATTTTTTGATTGAAAATATTTTTAATAGTGTAATCAAAATTTTATTATTGAATTACATGTAAATACATTTATCCATTTCTATGTTTTTAATAATTTTATTTTCTTTATTTATTAACCTAAGTCATTGTATTATGATATTTAAAGAAATAATAGTAGGTATTAATATGACATCAATCTTTTTCAGAACAATGTAACATGCTATTTCTTTTCTGAGTGATAAATAGTTCTAGTGGTTGAAATTTTATATTTAAGATTAACCAAATATAAATACCACTTATTGTTACGTTTTCAGTGGAATTTTGCCAAGAAACTACCGGCTTCATCATTAGAAATAAAGAAATGCTGGATATCATACAGTCTTTTATACTGAAGAATAAATATTCCTTCCTAATCATGTAGCATTAACGTATAATCTAATTATGTTTTTAATAATGGCCGATTACTTCAATTAACAATGTTTTGTTAATATAATGGAAATTTGTCAGTTTCTTTTATATTACGCATCGACAGTTTATAAAATACAGAGCTCATTCTATTGCCATAAAATTTTTTAATTAATTCCACTGTTTAAATAACAAATTCAAATAATATATTTAAAATCAATTTGGGTCTGTAGAAAGAAATTGTAAAATATTACAAATCAGCCATATAAAGAAGATGGTTGGTCACAGCTATGTATGCACTCTCTTCAGCATAATGTTCAAACGAATTTGTACATATAATACTTTGCCGACTCACCGAGGTGATCTATCTAAATTAAGTCAAACTGAACGTAGAAATAATACTGGAAACCCTTTTATAATCAATGTGAGTAACTTTATTAATTCGCTTTCACGTTAAAACACGGCCTATATCGTTTATGATACGTCGTTAAAAAAAAAAACAATGATAAAAACGGATCATCAATCATCAAATGTCTTTCATATATCTTTCGATATTGTTAGTAAAAATTATCTTATGATAAAAATTTCTACTTCATATTAAAATATTTATTCTTTTTAGAAAATCAATGATTTATTTTCTACAAAGAAAAGCCACTAATATAAACAAAAATACATAAAAGTAAATATAGTAAATGGTTGAAAAAGAAGTTGGTTGTCTTACCTTCACCTGTTATGTGTATGCGGCTGCTGTTAAACGGTCGATTTCCATAACGTTATAAAAAGAATCGATTCAACTTCTCATATTCTTGGTCCGATACAGAGCTGCACGGACCGATCGTTAAACCATGCACTATTGTGCTTAAAAGAAAAAAAAAGAAAATGTAACTTGCTCAGCCACTTAGTTTACGTGATATTCTATTTAGTATCCTGTGTATCTGTATACTAAAAATCCGTCGTGACGAAAGAGTTTAATGTGCTACGCGTTGAATCTAAAGACGAAAATAGAATATCTCGTTCCCTGTATGATCTTGCAAATTTATCGTATGCCTCAAAGTTGGCCAAGGTTGATACTAAGTCAGCGTGGCTGATTGGGCCAGCATGAGGACGGACCGCAGCAAACAGTTCTGAGATTTTTACCCGTCAGCCTATTTTAAAATACTAATATAAAATGAAAATTGATTTTTTTTAAATCTCATGATTCATTCTCTGAATTTTTACGGGAAGTCACAGTAAGACATCTTAATACAAACGAAAGCTGAAAGCAACGATCATTATAATGTCACATTTGAATAATCTTGAACGTATTGTTTTTCCAGCGATTAAATCGTGAAGTGAGTGACAGCCTGAAAAAATAAATTGATGACGAGAATGTTTCTTCGAACCAGTTCTAATGAACATATAATGATTTTTTTCTGATATTCTATCTATAACACGTTTTAAGGACAATGATTCTTTGCAAAAACGTTAATGTGCAGTAAAAAAACTCCACAAAATGACATTAATAGCTTATCTCATTTAACAATGCATTGAGAATGTCATTTTCTTATAGACTTCAAGTGATTTTAGGATAACTTTTTATGATTCAATTAAATTAAGTGTCTATCTAAGAAAAGCTTCACATATTTCATAAGGTTAGTGTATGAAATCGACGAGAAGAAGAGAACTATTTTCACACACAATTTCCATTAAAACAAATGATTTTTATTATCGCTTACAGTATATTAACTCGAGAACATTATAGTCTAACCATCTAGTTACTAGATTGATCGATTATTTGACTTGGAGTGACAATGAACGTGCAAACCTTTTTTTTTTTGTTATAGTAAATAATATATAGTCAACGCGAATTGCCAACAGATCGCGTTAACGCCATTCTCACCGCGATTTACGACTGGAATAAATTGGCAGGCCGCCCTTCAATAGCGTTGGCGGGTGGTTGGTGGCAAACCGGGAAGCGTGCACCTACCCCAATCATACTGGTCGAAGATATTATCAGAAAATGCTGCAGTTTTACTCGTTTTGTTCAATGTACAAGAGCTATTGAAGTAATTGATTTTTAGATAAGCATTGTTTTAGTTGCCCATGACAAATTTTTATTTTATTAACAGTTGTACAAGTAACAAAAAGTGAACGAAAACAACGGTTTTATTATTTAAAAAACAACTTCTCTAACGATTATGCAATACCGAAGGAACTGTTATCTTTCTAAGATAACGAATCGCGATTGAACTAAACACTTTAAATTTTCTTTTCTACAGCTATCTATTATACAATTCCATAAACTTTGTCACGCTTGAATTATCCACTTTTGAAAATCTTCATGCATTCTATCAAACGGATGCAATATAAAACACGGATCGTGAATCACAACACCATTTAATTGTCCAACGTTTGATCAAATCGAATCTAATTAAACTCTTTCGGTTGATATTGTAAATTACACATATTTTAATTCATCAACAAAAAGTCAATTGCAAAATTCATGATATTGTATTAGTAATTAGCTAAGCGAGTGAAAATATTTGAATTAAAAACAAAAAAGCTGATGAGGACCGATTAATCGCCGAAAGCATTATCAAGCAATAAAATTAAAAGTAGCTAAGGTTTAAATAATTTAAGAGTAAATAATTATCAAAAAAAGTAACTGCTAAAAACAAAGGCGAAACCCGGGTCGTTAGTGACGAAACATGAAGAATCGTACGAAGATTTAACAATTTAAATTTAAATAATTATCAACTATCATTAAAATATATTTGGATTTATTTTTCAGAAATTCCTACTTATTTTAATTCGGCAAGTAGGATTATTTAATTTTGAGTCTTATTTAAGACTTAAAGAGATTAATTGCGTTTACCTGATGTATATATTGTTAATACTGTACTATCAAGTCTATAATGCATTGCATTTATCGTATGAACGGCGAATTCAAGCGACGAGCTTATTATATTATATAAGACACAATGTGAATGGGGCACGGCCATAAATAATCAGCGAGCGATGTTTCTGCACGGACAGTTTCCACTAAATAACGTCTAACGCACACAATAACGATCCACGTCGTTGTGAGTTGTGATATGATCCCCAGTATCGGTTAAGCGTGCCGTCACCATAAAAGCGCATCACATTGCTGGCTATCAAAGGACAACAGAACGGAACACAGCTTCCAAACTGTAAACAGTGCAAGTGGTGAAAGAAGTATAACTCAATGGCGTAATCGGATCGGTTTATAAAACGGACTCAATTTGAGAATCGTAAACGAACTATACGGATATATATAATTTGAATTGTTACAATCGCCCTTCGACATCTTCTATAAGAGGATATTCTTTATAAGGCAAAAAACTGTTTGAAATGTGTAAATTTTCTCAAATTTTATAAAAAAAAAATTAGAAACAGACATAAACAGTGCTCGACTACGCTGTCAACCAATTTTAAATGAACCAACAAACAGCAATATATTTAAAAAAATATAAGCCGTGAAAATAGACTAATTATAATTATACTTTAATTTTGGACATGACATAATGTTCTGACGATGGCGTGAGCCGAAATAGCTATCAACTATATTTTATAAAAAATTTGGTAGAACTAAAATACATTGCCATTTTTCCTCCGGGTTATAATGGAGTTCTTCCAAGTAAATGCCAATTCAATCAATATATGACATAATGTTTTATTAGCAAATTTTTGAGGTATAAACGACACAAATAAGCTGCCAACTGATTTTGAATGAACCAGAATAAGTAAATACACCACAAAACTGATCAAAAAAATAAGGCAAAATAAAGTTTTAAAAAATCCTTCCTATTTCCCATAAAACTCTTTATGGGATGATATCCTTTACACAATAAAACATTATCTGATATTTAATCCAAAACCAACCTAGTGATAGACGATTTAAACTTTAATGCTGATTCTTGTAAAAACCTTTCATAAGAAAGTCGTTTGGCTACTGCAATTGGATTTGTTTTATATGTAAGTAATAACGTTATTAACTTTTTTTTAACAAAATATCTCCATTTGTAAGAAGAGTATATTTTCTTTGATGATTATTTTATTTATATACACTATGGTTCACTAATTTTACAGAATTTTAAATATTTGTTTTACTGAAATTTTAAATATTGCAGAGTTATAATCAATTTATGAATAGCAATTGATACTCACACTTTGAGCGTCCCTGGTCATCAGTGTCGTTAAGGATGCCAGTCCCAAACACAATGCAGGTAATGGAGGGCTAACTAAAGGCCTAAGTGGACTTCTCTCGTGGACAGTCACCCACCAAGCCTGTCCGCCATTTGCATAACTACTTATGTAAATTCCTCGAGTTTCTATTCTGGGTCTCAAGTACACGAGGATTCCGTGCATAATTTCGAGATAATCCTTCATAACGGCCGGCTTGGAAGTTTTTGCTTGGATCAAATTTGGTGACACTTTGATCGGTGCTTTTGATGCGAGACTATGATTAATTGAAAATATGAAATACCGCCATACGAATTGTAAAACATTGACATAAAAGCTAAAGGACGATTTGACAAATCAAATGATAAATATTTACATAAAAACAGGCTTGTAATTATTAATAATATGTATCATAATTCATCTATCGACAACACAACTTACATGCGCATTCGAGTAAGAGAGAGTGTGTTACTGAAATTTAACTGTAATGCTAACAGATAATAATGTGTAACTCGGACATCACATGTGTTTTTTCCATGTTATGTAAGTCACTTCATATGTCGTAGTAAATATAATAATGTAAAAAAACAAAATAAAATGTATCTATATTTTAATTATTGAATTGTCTTGTCATTCACTATCCGGATTTCGATGCTTGGCAACTTCAGTTGCTATATCACACGACTGCAATAGAACTAACACATAGTAATCGGTTTGCTTCAGTTATGTAAAATTTATATCAACAGGGACGATTAAATTTTTTTTTTTTAATTATATTTCTCAAATTTTAATTGATTAATTTTAATTGTTTAGTAGAGTACAGCAAAAAGATTGTAATTTTATTTTGTTTTTTAATCAAATATATTTTCGGATAAATCAAACGCACAACCCTTCAGTGGGCGATTAAAAGACGTATAATAAATTGTACATCTACGTTATCCGCAGTGGCGGCTCGTCCATACTACTGCGGAAATGCAGCACATCCAAGGAGACTTAGAAAAATATAACATTATAATATTCATAAATTTATGTATTAAATATTATATACATAATTTAAGTGTCTATTAAGCTCACTCGAGCATTAATGCATCGAACAATTATCATACACCATGGTATTCTAATATCAAAGATATCGTATCTCTATGACGTTGTACAGAACCGTTTTCAATGGAATATGCTCGATTGGTCAAAGGAGTAGTGCGGGAAGGGGGCTTGTAACGAGAAGCTTGGTCAGGTACTGCCACTCCAACAGTATCTTACGCTTTCTTTAACATATTCATTTTATGTTGAATATAACAAAATTATTCAATTAATTATAATAAAACAAAAATACACACTTACACATACAAAAAATTTGGTGTTAATGTAGTAAAATAAAAATTAAATATATTATTTTATTTGTGATCAACCGTAGCACCCCCAGATATTCTATTCACGAGCCGTCACTTATTATGTGTATATTATATGAAACGCTGTTTGAGTAGCGTTGTATTAGCTTGGTGTTAGTAAAAAAATAAAAATTTTGCAGTGACATCTATAAAGGAGACGTTGTAGTAAAAAAAAAAAATATTCAAAGTAACTAGCTTTTTTGTATATCTCAATTCATACGTATTATATATTGATTAATATAATTAGCTTGATCAATATTAATATAACAAAAACAATTTTTTAAATGTTCAGTGTTGAATATTACTTATGTGGCTCAGCAGATAACGGGTTAAAAGCGTAGTCAAATCAAGTACATATAAAATCAAAATGTAATATTATAGCATCTCTCGAGTCATGCGCTGTATTCAATATTCAATTAAGTACGTGATATGCACCTCGTATTTTTTTCGCGTTTGACCATTTTAATGAATCGGAAATCGATACGAAAGTTATTTATTTATTCGAAATTTAATCGTAGCGTAACGATTCCAATTGAGCTTTCGAATGCAAAAGCACACGAAAGTCACGCGTGGCGGTCACTCGGTTTTGTATGATGAAAGCGAAATGTTCTAGCGTTCGACTGCCGCTAGCCCCTTCGTTATAAATTAAAAGCTAACGTTATATTACAGGCAAATAGCTCAATTTATCATGTTAAACTGACAACGCTGGGAGCAGAGACATCCAAGGAGAAAACAGCGACAGCGGAATTATTTTAAGGGATGTAAATCAGAATGACACAGAATTGATGTCATTATTATTTTAATTTTAAAATAATGTAAAATTTTCTTCATTTATGTTTAAAAATTTCAAAATATATAAATATCTTTCATATTATAATAATAATTTTCAAAACTAAAAATACTCTTGAATTGTTACAATTTTGTACGATTCCACATGTTTTGTCACTAACGACCCGGGTTTCTTCTTTCGGTATCTTCAGGCATTTTATCACACGGACGGATAACAGAATATGATGCTGGAAGACGATACCCGGGTCGTTAGTGACAAAACATGTGGAATCGTACAAAAATTTAATAACTCAAATTTTATATTGAAATTCAATCAAGTACCTTCAATCGATATCATAAGTTATGACAACACTCCATTTATGATAGTATATATTCACCAAATATATGCGACGTTGAACTGTTCAGACTTGAGTTCGCAATTTGTGTCAAATCAAACGTTTAAATAAAAATATTATTATCAAAATTATTTTGTCAAACTCGAGCAAATAAGAAAATTTTCAATATTTACAGGGTACAACTTTATAATTAGTTAACAGATTCAATAATTTCCTTCTCACATTAATAAAATAAACAATTATAAATTAGGCTCGACATGTATTAATGACATGTTTGACTTAACTTATCTTTTGGTATGTAATATATTTTTTACATGAAAAATTTCAGCTAAAGTTATGATATGGCAGCTTTATAGCCACGTGATCTTTGAATATTTTGCAATTTTAAAATACACCATTGCATTTTAAAGGCCGTTTTTAAATTCGTATTTTCCCATCTATCATTTTATCAGAAATCGAAAAACAGTTAGTAAAATCAAACATGTTTGTTGAGGCAAAAAACTTCAATTCAATCAATTCATATGTTTATTTTATTTATCCTTGCTATAAAATTTTAAGAGATTAATAACGGGCTTTCATTAAAAAGCACCATCATTGAGTTTATGTGCAGAAGAAGAAAGTTTGAAAGGCATTTGTGAGACTTATAAACTCGTCTAGAAGTAAATCATAAAATATCTTTTCAAGCGAGATAGTTAGAAAAAGCCTTTTTTTTTTAAATTTTCATTTAAAAAATCGCTGCATCATCCGTCAAAAATATTTTTCACTCAATCAAAAGAATATGATATGACACTTGCTACGTGATTCAATATTCTAAGTTATTCATAACTTAATTTTGAAATCTGTCAAAAATGTAATTGGGTCTAACCACAGAAATGACAAATAGTATTTTGATAGTTTTATTAGATATAAAAAATATTTCTTTAAGAAGACTCTGGATTGATTTTGCTTGAAGCGTATTTGTTAGAATGGCTTTTTTTATGCGAGTGAGAAATCGTTTCAGAGTCTGGATTTGTAAACAAATCAATCACAAAATGGCGGCAGACTCGACGCCAACGACTAAATGACAAATGTCAAGAGTTTGGTAAGCTATCAAATTGATGGTTATGGATACGTTTACAGCTGCAAGCATCCAAGCGGGTAATAATATTGGCGAGATATTCTGACGTATGAAATCGTGATTAATTTGACGATAAAACAAAGCTTATCATATTGTAGGATTTCATTGGCGCTACAAACGAATGATTATCATTTGAAAGATTTATCCTCAAGCAAAGAAACAGAGTGTTTTTTTATTACTAGTAACTTGACAAGTTTAGTCGTGGAATCTAATCAATATTTGAATATAATGGGACCAATATTATTTTTATATAAATAAACAGTCATGGTAATCGTTTGAATTCACTCTCGTCCTCATGGAATATGTTGACATCCGAAACAATACTGTTGATTGATTGAATTGGCATTTGCTTGGCAGAACTCCATTATAACATAGTGAAAAAACAGCAATATATTTTAGTTCTACAAATTTTTAAAGGATACAGTTGATAACTATTTCGGCTCACGCCATCGTCAGAACTATATTTAAACGTAAACTTGCGTATCTATTATATATATAGCTGTGTAGAAAGAATACACAATACATCTTCTCTTCTGTTTTAACGACCTAGATTATTTCCTGCTAGCAATAAAATTAAAAAAAAGGAAAATGAAACTAAACAGGTGGCAATTTCAATAAGCTTAAATATTGGAAGGAGATGGCTTATTACGGGAAGGCAATAGCCCCTCGCTATGGTCTGAGAAGCGGCGGAGCAATACTGTTGAATGTTGTAAATATCATACAATTTTTAATAAGCCCACAATTTGGATTTTTATTTATCTCTTCCAAATTACCATTAACGTATTCTGTTAATGACATATTCACTCGGTTCCACTGTCATAAATACATGACGAACGAATGAAAAGAGGAGTTCTCAGACGATGCAGCCATGATATCGATCCCTTTGATAATATCTATGGGGTTGAGCTTTTTCGATTTTAATATGCGTCGCACTAATCATATGCCACTGTTGTTGGCAGTTAACGACTGGATTTGACTAATGAATGGGAAAAAGGTAGCCTTGGTTGCAATACAAAAAACTAAAAATAAAACAGCATTTTTTCGCTGCGCTTTCATTCTGATTGATGTGTGGTTGAATGAGCGGTATATGAAGTATATTAAAAAGCTAACTAAGTTCATATCGCTTCAAAAAAGCTGTCTGATTATCTGTCCTATAAAAATGTGGAAGTTGGTTTTATTTTTGATTGTTTGAATAACACACAATACTACTAACTTCTTGTATTGTGTGTTGTCAGTCAATATGTAAGTCAATTTTTTGCACTTCTTATAAGTATATAATATCAAGTATCGTGTGTTAAATACTTCACTTCTATCTATCACTTTTTGGTAGAAAAGTAATTTATTTAACATGATAAAAAAATAGCAATTCATTTTACATCTACAAAATTTATAAGGTATATAGTTGATAGCTATTTCGGCTTACTCCTTCATCAGGCTATAATGGAATTCTACCATGCGAATGGCAATTCAATCGATAGTTTATTTAAATAATAAAAGGACAATATTACGTAATATGTCCAAAAAATATATTTTTTTAAAGTCAATATCAATTTCACCCATACCTATTTCATAATTAATTAACTCTCAATATACTTAGTTAAATGGTTTTAAATTGATTACGAATTATAACAACGAGTTACTTATAATTTTATTTATAAAGTATTTTACTTTATTTATATATAAAAATGCATATTGTATAATAACGTGTAAACTATATTCACACTTCTTGAGCATTTGGTTTTGTATACGTAGTAATGTTGAAAGAAAGTCTTAATTCAATTAAGGTTTTTTTTATTTACAGTGTATAATTTGATAATGTTAGAATATTTTATTTGTATTTATGTAACGCAAACAAGCCAATTTATATGGTTCAAAGTTTGTTATGTTCATATTGCTGCAACTATTTGAAAATAAATTTTGTCTCATTGTCTCATTTAAATTAGGAATATATGAATAATGTTCTAAAAACTATTCTCAGCAAAAGCATGAATCAAGAATAATACCAATATGAAAGTTAAATATATTATTTAATAGCAAAAGTTTACTTTTATGGTGATAGGTGTGAATTTTTGAAGGAAAGTTAAAAGACCCATTTGTGATAATATTTTTCTCTGTAAAAAATGTCAAGCATCCGCTTAAAAGAAACAGAATTACAGCTGTCGTTATAATTTTAATATATAAAAAGTGAAAAATTGTTTCAATATATCTTTTGTGTTTTTTTTTGTAACGATAAATTCTATAATTTTAAATTAAAAGGCTTAAAACTCTTTTGAGTGAGTATTTCAATCTATGACAAATGAAATAATTCTCTATTGTTCCCAGGGGTAAAATGAAGGTGTGCAAAAAGTCACCCCTTTCTATCCGGCAGTCATCATAATTTGTTCTGATAAAAAGGGTAAATCATTGCTTTGGTATAAAAAGCAACAATTCATTAATTTGTTTTCAGCGCGGGGTTAGAAGCTAATGTTTTAATCTATTATTGCAGAAATAACACGACCATTAAAGCCATTTTTAATAATGGAGTTTTATACACATAAAAAGCGTAAGCAAATGATCCAGAATTTTTTTTTATCAACCATAGACAATTTCTAAAGCAGTGATAGATTAATGTAAACATTTTATTGATAAAAATATATTCAAGATAGAAATATTAACGGGCAATAATGTTGTTAAGTCAACTGATGTTACTTGTAAAAAAATGCTCACTCGCAATTATAGGTATAAGTTTAAATCTTTGTAATATATATTTCGTATATAAATTCTGGTTTTAAGGGTGCTAGCTGTCATTTTTGATAAAAAAGAATTGCATTTGTAAAATTTGTATGGATTCAAATTCAATATAATATTTTCACAATTTGATATTATGACGTTGAAAAATGTAAACTTACTATCAGTTCGTTTGCATTAATGTATTAATTTGTGTCTGAAGATGTTGTAATACGAAACACATCTCGTAAATGACAAAACGTAGAAATATATAATTGTTAAATTATTTGAATTGTATAAACATTAGATATTTGAAAAATCATTTCATTTTTATTTAACGTATATTTTGAGGTTATGTTTAAATTAAATGCATGTGTGTATGTGTTTACGCGTTTGTATGCACATGAATGTGTGCAGGCATAGAATGAGAGATATAAATATAAGTATAAGAAATGTGGTGTTCACGTGAACCAGATTCATTGTGGATTGCTCAGCTCTGCAGCGACTAGCGTCAGTCAATAACAATACAATAATTTTATAAACAAATAAAAAATGAAGGAGACTCTTCATTGGTATGATGTATAAAAAAAGATATAAATTTAATCAAATTATTTGGGTTAAAATATTCGACATGTCATTAAAAGAGAAATATTCAAATAATCAAAGATTTTTGTGATAAGCAATGAAAAGAAATGTAGTGATTCAATGTGTAAATATATTTTCGATCTACTAGGTCTAAAGGACTTTCACCTCCACATTCATAAAGTGCTACGAGAAAGCTCAACAAAAAGTGTCTACGGAACAAATTATCGACACCGTAGAACGAGTGTTCGAACGAGTATGAGAGCCAGCAGTCGGTGGTTCCCTTCGCACCTGTCTATGGGGCAGAATAACGGCCGAAATGTTGAAAGTTCGCCGAAGTTTTATCTGTTTTATGCCAAATGCCTTGTGGGGATATCGCACAAGTGGGTGCCGGCTTCCGGACAATCCCATCCTATCAACACTTAGGATTTTTGGATAAAACAGACGCTATTCCACATATGTACGATCATACAATCGGTCGGAATTCGTCCGTTTTTTAGGGTGATTTTCTATATGTTTTAAGCAAGCACGAATTCGTGAAATTCCTTCAAGAGATTTTGTAAATTTTTGTTTACGACGTAAAAACTTACAATTGCTTAAGCAGGAAAAGTAAAATAAAAAACTCGATATTTTATGAGTTATAAATAAATTTACTTTTAATATTTCATTTGTATTGACATATTTATACCCATATTATGTTATATAAAAAAAACAAAATGAAGAATTTTTTCACAAATATTTTGATTAAAATATACTTACTATATTTTAGTGCCAATTGAAGATTAGCAGCAATCAAATAAATCATGAAATACGTTGAAAATTAGTGCCAGATGTGGTTAAATTAGAAATTAAAGTTTGTTATATTTGATTAAAAAACAAATTGTTGAGAACTTTTTCCACAACTTTTTTATTATTTACATCGGCACCCGGTTAGCTCATTGCGAAAACTTTCAGCCGAAGCAATACAAAATGAAACATATATTTATAAAACATTTAATGATATTATTCATCAAGAGGTAACAGTCAACAACTAAAAAGATGATATTTTCAACATATTAATGAGAAAGGTTGTACCCAACGATGGAAATTATATATTCAACTAATTTTTGACAAATAAGCGTTTTTATCACATAAGATTGTTTATTAAAAAACGACACTTAATTCCGGTCTCTATTTTATATTTGCTGTGTTTTGTAATCATAACATAAGTTGGTTTCAAAACTAAAAAATATTTACACTCGATGTAAAAGTGCTATACATTCCGTTAATATCAGTCATCTATTATATACACTTGAGTAAAGATAGCATATCATAAAAAAACACTAATAAATCATATTTTTCGCACGTTTAATTAAGAATTTTCGACTGATTTAATTACATGTATGTTGGGAAGCTTTACGGTTATTAAAACAATAATGTTGTATGAATGAGAAGTAAAAAAATATTACACTTAAAATTACGGTGCGAAACTCTGTAAAAAATATTCACAACTGTTTTTTTACGATTGAAAATAAAAAGTGTTACGGTCTGACTTTTGTTTACGACCCAAAAAAAGCAAGTATGAATAATATTTTTTTCTGCCATAGAAGTACTAACATAATTTAATTAATTTCAACTGCCGACAACTTATGTTGAAACAAAAATTTTGCGAGCTGTTTTCATAATTATGTTTTGTTATAATTTTTATTTTTCCAATAAAAATAAAAATCCACATATATATATATATATGTTTTATGTAAATTAACATATATTCCTTCTTTTTTTCAATTGATTTATAATAATTTAAAATATCGACTGAAGGTACTTGATAGAATTTCAATATCAAATTTGAAATTTTACAACTTTGTACGACTCCTCATGTTTTGTCTCAATCGATCCGGGTTTCGCCTTTCAGGACCTTCAGGCACTAGAGTTACTTAGTGGCACTTAGAGGCACGTAGTGCCTGAAGATGTCGACAGGCGAAACCCGGGTTGTTAGTAACACAACATGTGGAATCGAGTAAAGTTGTAACAATTCAAATTTGATTTTTATTAATTTAAAATATTAACTGAAGGTGCTTGACAGAATTCTAATATCCAATTAGATCGTTTAATATCTTAGCAATTCCACTATTGCCATCTAAAGGGATACTATAACACTTATACTATCAAACTGACTCGTTCAACGGTTTTTATTGCCTTTAAAATGAGAAAAAAGTTAGAAAAGATATTTTATGATATCGACTGAATTTCGCTCTCGCCTTGGGGTTTATGATTTCCTTTAATTAATCCCTTTAGTATAAAGACGATGCTTACTGTTTACTGTGCGTCAGTTCTGTTGCATCCGTGTGATAGAATGCCTGAAGATGACGAAAGGTGATACCCGGGTCGTTTGTAAAAAAACAAGTGGAATCGTACAAAGTTTTAACAGTTAAATGCAATCTAAAGTAATTAAAAAATACTGTTAAAAAAATGGTGTTAAAATTTTGGATGTGAATTATAAAACTATTTATTAAAAACTACAATAGATGGCTACGTCATTAAAAATGTTCACAAAACTCTACCATTAAAATTTATGACAAAACTTTCTCCTTGTGGGCTTAAAATAAAATATCAGATAATATATATTATTCTGAATGAAAATATTCAGATTATTGTCTGATCGAACTTTAGTTATATAAAATATATTATAAGGGAGAATCAGAAAGCTTAATTTGTTAAATAGTTCTGACGATGGTGTGAGCCGAAATAGCTATCAACTATATCTATAAAATTGTGTAGAACTAAAATGCATTGCTATTTTTTCACCGTGTTATAATAGAGTTGTGCCAAGTAAATGCCAATTCAATCAATTGTTTGTTTAATTTCATTGTTCTGATATCAAAATTCAGCTAATGCAAAATAAAATTGAAGTTATTGTACGTTATTTTACGTGAAAAAATAATTATATTATTCAATTATAATTTTTTTTATTGAGAATCATTTTATCATGGTATGATTATTAAAAAAATAATAAACAAAATCACAATTGAATCGAATTAAATAAACATAGAAATCGTATGCTTTCACGTTGATAAAGTATTATTTGTTTTGTGCATTCGTACAGACATAGCTGTTGTAAATTATTCGATCAATGGAGCGTTAAACGGAAAGCCATTTCCAATTCTACTGAAAGAGTTTGCCCTTTTCAGTACGTGGAAAACCCGCCCTGCTCTCTTTCGAACGTCCGCCTTATAAAAAGCTCGCAAACAACTTTCCCATTAAAACTTCTGCACTAATCTGTTGCATTGCAGCGATAATGAGAACGATTTCATCGATGGCAGCTTATGGTGTCATAGAAATGTACTTTTTTCCATCAAATTATACATTTAACGTTTTCATCTTAATAAAAAGAGTGTTTCGAAATCATTTAAGAACACAATCTTCTGATTGATGAATGCAGTAAATAAGCGGAGATGTTCGTCTCCAACAACTCTTGCAATATATAATATGATAGTCCATTTTTTGACATTTGCTTTCTAAATATTTTGTATTTTTTCTTTTATATGTAATATATGAAACGGTTTATTCGTGCTATAGAATGATATGATGATGTTAAAAAGGCAAAGCCTGAGTTGTGATTGACGGAACACGTGTAATTAATAATTTAGATTATGTTTGAGATAAAGAAAGTGAATATGTACCCGTTGTCGTTAATTTTAGTGCAAATATACGTCAGAAATTTTCAATATTTTCCTAGACTTAAGGGTATATAATTTTTGTATTTTTTCTTATATTAAAATTTTCATTCGTGCTCTAGAATTATATGATGATGTTAAAAACGCAGAGCTTAGTTGTGATTGACGAAACACGTGTAATTTAAAATATAGCTGTGTTTGAGATAAAGGGCATGAATACGAATCCGTTGTTGTGAATTTTGGTGCAAATTTACGTTGTAAATTTTCAATATATTCTTATACTTAAGTGTTTATATATTTTAAGGTTTGTCTTATGTTAAACTGTTCATTCGTACTTTAGAATGATCTGATGATGATGTTAAAAAGGCAAAGTGAGTTGTGATTGACAAAACATGTGTAATTGTACAGTTGAATTTGCAAGTTAAAAAAAAACACGGCGTCTATGGAGTAAAATATACAATCTACAAATGTTTTTCTAAGGGGATGAATTGTTTGATAATAAAACAAATGTCAGACCCCATAACACGTATAATCAACCTAGTAGGTGGGCTACTGAATCTCTCTTGTTAGGCCACCTGGCATCTTCTTATGAGATGACCTCATGCGAATGGCTAATGGAAAAACTTCTTATATCGTTAAATTAAAGTTATGTTACGGACTTATGGGTAAGTTTGTGAACATCATAGATATATTATTTTTGTGTGTGTGCATACAATATTACAATATAGTCAATATCTTTGACTTATGCTGCGAAAAAGATACACACTACTACATTGTGTTATTTAAAATTTTATTGCAATATAGTGAAGACTTCAGAAACACTTTGACAAGGGACGATTTTAGTACATTTTGATATTAAAAAATACATCGAAATTTGACAACCATTAACTATTACAAAATAATTTTATTAGCGCGTTTTAAGCTGTTAAAAAAGTTTTGGAAGTAACCAAAGCTTTAGCAAAAGTCCTTATTGTAACTTAAAATAAACTATGAATACATATTTAATCAATCAATCATCTTCATTATTAATTTTTATACCAATGGATTACCTTATTACACATATATTTCGTATTATCCCAAATCTAACCACTGTAAAATCATTAAGAACAGATTTATTGCTTGATAACTCTCGTGATGGGCGAACCCGGTCTTGATCTTATTAATATAAAACTGTGGAAATAAAAAAAAAACTAGTGTTTTATCATTTAATTAATGTTCAATTTCTTTGTACTCTCTCCAATAATATTGTAAATGTAAATTACTTTTAAGGTGTTAACTGTCATGGAAAGGCATGATCTTTTAAATAATATAAACGTTTGGTTCAATTGATTATAATCGCGATGAACGAAACCAGTTCTGATCATAAAAATAATGAATTTTGGAAATTGTTCTAAAATGTATTTTTACTACACGATGAAAAAAAGTAATGTATTATATTTTACTTCTATAAAATTTTTAAGATTTATAGTTGACAGCTATTTCGGCTTATGCCTCATCAGAACTATGTGTTTTATTGTATTATTCTAAATAGTAGGACCACTATTAAGTCCTAAGTAAAAAGGTTTTAGTAACTATTAAGTTTATTTTCGGAATAAATATTAACCGGTTAACTGCCGGCAGGTACATGTATGGCGGTACCCAGCACGCAGCGAATTTTACGACAAAAATAAAACGTTCTAAACATATCGTTATTGAAAGTGTTATAAAGTTTATTTATAAAACTTACCAAATAAATGAAGAGGGCGCCAGTCGTGTAGTCATTTATTCATAATCATAAAATTAATTGTTTATGGTGTAAGGTAGTCAAAAAAACAAGGTCAAGGTTGTTAAAACGGCGCGTCTTAAGATGTAATTTTTGTATGAGCGGCGCTCCGTTCACAGAAAATTATGCGTCTCAAGACGCTTTTGGCAGTTAACCGGTTAAACGTCATTATTCTCAAGTATTGAAAAGTAAAAAAAATTTTTATTTGATTTTGTTTCAAATAAATATGTTAGTCATACATGATTTACTGCGTGTCGGTTTGAGTGCATCGGTGCACTTTAGTAATTGGATATGCCGAAAAGAGTTTTAACAATTCTAAAAATGTTTCAATAGAAAACAATAGAAAAATCATGACTCACTAAAACCACTCATATGTATGAGCGATGTCAAGAGATAGTAAACAATATGTACTCAACATTATACAAGACAAACGCGAAACTGTTGTATCGCAAAAATAAATAATTCACATATTGCGAGATAGAAATTATTTTCTCTGCGGAGGCCAGGATTGCGGGACGGGAACTCGGAGTAAATTGCAGAAGGACGGGAATCAGTAGTCAGCCAAGTTATTCCGCCGCATAAGAAGAAAATCACAAAAGGCCAGACTAAAAACAAAAATGGATGCGGTGGAAACGGCGGGATATTGCCGCGGTTTGGTGCATCCTTTGTATGGTGGCATTGTCCCCACGCGACGGATTTTTTACCCACCCTCTGACAACGACAGATATTTTCAAGCAATCGTTAAAATAATTGTTTTTAATTGCAACATAAAGGTTAGAGTGTAAGCAAACAAATCTACTACTTATACAAAACAATTATTTCTGATCATTTTTTGTTGCAATGTCATAACTATATTCGTGTAAAAATAAATACATCTGACTTTCTACACATAGTTTAAATATACCAAACCTTATTTCTTTATAATATAAATCAGTGAAAAAATTAAAAACACTCAAATTAATCTATTTAAATCTTTAGTAAGACTCAAAAATAAATAGTCATTACTTGCCAAATTTATTGATTGAATTGGCATTCACTTGGTAGAATTCCATTATAACACGGTGAAAAAAAAATAGCAATGTATTTTAATTCTACAACATTAATTTTAAAAAAATACTATAGTTGATAGCTATTTAGGCTCACGCCATCATCAGAACTATGCTTAAATTAACATTTACTTATCTATATATAGCTGTGTAGAAAAGGTACACAATACATCTTCTCTCCTGTTTCTGTTCTCTCCTGTCCAGAAATGGACCAATTTTCTTGTGCACTTTTGTCTTTTATATATTATATATGACGTAATAATTGAAACGTTTATGAAAAGTGAATATTGAAGATAAAAATATAATTTGGAATATAATAATAGTGAGAAACAGTTTGCTTAAACATTGTATCATCTGAATGGTTTTGAATGTAATATTGCTCCTTCTGAATAATTTAATTTGTTTCATATTAAAACTTGATTACCCACGGCGACGATATGCCTAATATGAAGTGTCAATTTGATTGGACAGTGATAAAATTATTAAGAACAGAGTGTTAAAGAATACACACATGTATAAAATTTTCTTCTTTTGTCTAAAAAGTCTTTTGTATAAATTAGTAAATATTTTATACGGACAAAACAGTATGAACTTGAAATAATATTCAAAGCCTATAATACGATTTTCCAATGTTTCAAGAAGATTGTGAAATTATTCAATAACTACCATTAAATAATAAACATGTATTGTATAAATTTTGAAAGTAAAGCAAACACTTTTCATACAAGCAAAAGCATGCTGCTGTAAAGAAATTATGTAAAATACGTGATTATTTTATCATTACATGTTTATTATAACATTTTTTAATAAATCTCATAAAAAATTAATATTTTTAATTCTATGTGTAAATTGATCGTTGAGATCTAGGATAACATTTACACATCAAAATACAAAAGAAATAATGTTTATAAAATGAAATGGATAAAATTTTAACATGTGTTTACTAATGAATATATGTTTTATTAAAGGAACTTGACAGTTATCAACAAAATCATTGTATTGAAAAACGGTTAATATAAAATTACACAGAAACCTTTATTTAATAATTATGTTTGAGATTTTTTTAATTAATCTTCAGTTCATATCATAAATTATATCATGAATAGTATGCAATTTTTTTTCATCTAACATTTATTTTAGCATATAAGAGATGAACAGGTAGATTTTTAAAGTGTGACAAGAGCTTTCCCTCTCTAATTCATTAAATCCAAGCTTAATGATTTATTCAAGTGCAAGGGGCGTCATATGGATTATCCCGTATATACGTGCAGTGTTTTATGCAGATAAATTAATACATTCCTGAGCATTCTGGTGCAATATAAAATTTAAATAAGAGCAGTAGTTAAAAGATTTTCATACTGACGTGATTGCTATTCAAATAATTTTGAATTGATTTAAGTTGACTATAAATGGATTGTATCAGTACTAGAAAATCTATAAAAAATGCAAAACAATTGAGAATTACTAATTTATCCTTCAAAATTACCTGTAATATTTTGTTTGAGATATAAACACAATAAAGCACTTTAGGAAATTGTTTATGAGTTTTTGAATACAGTGGAACCTCGATCAACCGTTCTCGCATAATACGTTTTCCGGATGGAACGCCTATTTTTTATAGTCCCGTCAAACTCCCATAAAAACAATGTTAAATAATCCCGCATTGACCGTTTCCCGATTTCCTCGATAAACCGTCTAAATATTTTGGTCCGGTCACAAATATTATCCCGATTGACCGTTTTTATTGCATATTTCTCCGTATCTCGGCAAGCAAGTTTTGTTTGATTTTTTGAGTTGAAATCCACCACACGCGTATTATTGTTTATGTCTCAAATTTAGAGTTGTTTAAAATTCATGGTAATAATGATTCCTGTACATGCAAACTTTTAGTCACAAGTTTAGTAACAAGTCTTTGTTCCGATTAAAGTGCCAAATAAGAAAGAAGCAAATGAACATAAAGGATTTTCTTAAAAAATAAATTTTATATACAGTATGTACAAGTAACTAATAAATAAATATTTTTTACGATTTTACTTGTTTATTATTATTTAAAGCTTTCTTTAAAGAATTTACCGTTATTTTTTCAGGTTCCCTTGGAAAACGTAAAATCGAGGTTTCACTGTACTTGTATGAGATTTCATTAAAAATACATACTTTGACTTAACACGATGAAAAAATAGCTATGTATTTTTGCTCTATAAATTTTTTATAAAATATATAGTTTCAGCTATTTCAGCTTCTGCCTTTAAATTTTTGAACATTGTTCTGACCTGTTCTTATAGGATGTGATTGAAATAGCTTTTAATTATATATCTTATACATTTTGAATAACTATAATTCATTGCTATATTTTCACTGTGCTATAATGCAGTTCTAGCAAGTAAATGCCAAATAAATCAATATGAATTAACTTTATGGTTAATTAGTATTAAATTGGGAATAATTGGTCTTGATAATAGTATATTGTAGTCGAATGAAATGACCTAAATTTAAAAATGAATGGGTAAAATATAAATATGACAAGTTTGAAAACGCCAACAAAAATGATTTATGCTTTTATGAAGACTTATGTTTTTAATCACAGAGTAAAGAAAGTGATATAAAGCTGGCATTGCAGTTTTACAGCCTTAATGAAATGCGTTCAATTTTCGCGCCGTTGCAAATGAATTGTAATGTTATCCCCGCCTACGGGGGGATGCGGTGAGAACAGTAGCAAGGTTGAAGCTTTAAGGGTGGAGGCTTTACATTGAAATGCTCTCAGAGCTCCCTCTCCCGGTGAAAGCTGCGAAGGAGACCTCCTCGTCTCGGAGGAGGCCAGATGCTTCGCCGCCGTATTCAAATTTCGAATCTAATTCGCCACTTGCCGGCAGGCTGTGTTGGTAGGCTTTCACGCACTGTTACGCTGGATGATTATTTTACGGCTGCGGTCCCGCAAGAGTTTTTCCGTATTTGCCACTTTGCAAAGAAGAATCAAACGTAATAAGCGGTTCACGCCTAGAGACGAATATGTTTGTAGTCAACGACGAATGGAAGATTTCAAAGCTCTCTGATTCAATCTGTCACGCCGGGTGGTTGATTCGAGTCGTCTTTTTGTCAGACTTTTTCAATTGAAACTTCTCAAATCTTGTAATGATCAAATTTACAGGTATGTGCATCTACGTGAATTAAATTTCACGGTTGAAAAACATAAATGAGCATAATAAATGTACCAACATGAATGGAATTATACATGTATGTTATATAACTTACGGATAAAATTTTAAAATATGAAACCTTATTTCAATAACTAGAATAGATATTTCTGTATTAATTCTACAATATATTTTATGATCAAACCAGTTAAGCTCATCGCAAACGTTATCTACTGATCATGCTTTATAATCAGTTGATAGTGCTCGCGATAAGCTAGACAAGTTTTGATCATGAAATATATTTCAAAAATATTAATAAAAAATGATATTTTGTCATTGAAAATATCATGCATTTTCACCTAAACGTGACAGTTGACACATTAAAAATGAACATGAAACCTTGCTTAAATATTTCTTATTTTTCTCAAAATTTCAATGTATTTTGAAAGTATATATACTCTTTTCAAAAAAATTATAAATAATTTTTAAAAACCTTTTATCCATCAAATTCATATTAAAGGCTTATGAGATTATAAATTTTTAATTCAAATCACAGCATATATTTTACTCTCAGAGAAAAGATTTAAAAAAATATATAAATGAATAATTTTTGTATAATTAAGCAAAACTTACACATGCTAAGATGTAGTGATTTATTTCCAAAAGTTCGTGGCATTTTATTGTTGAATAGAGCTTTTATGATAGTTTTATGTATCCGTGAAATGACAATTACGCCTTAAAAATGATTTTTATTGAATAATGAATAAATTTAAATGAAATCTAATCATTGTAAGTGAAAAAGTTTCGCAAGTTTATTTTTAAACATGTGTCATTTGGTGACGTAAATATATATTTAATTATCATGTGATATTCTATTTTAGCTTCAAATAATAAGTTTATTGATTGAATTGGCATTGGACTTCATTATAACACGGTGAAAAAATAGCAATGTATTTTGGTTCTACAAAATTATTTTCAAAATACAGTTTATAACTATTTCGGCTCGTTAGTTCTGACAATGGCGTGAACCGAAATAGCTATCAACTATATTTAAAAAAATAATTTTGTAGGACTAAAATGCATTGCTGTTTTTTTCACTGTGTCAAATAATAAGCACTATTATATTTACATAAAAACATTTCATACTCCAAAAGTTGCATCGTATAATTTTAAACAGTATCTGTATGAAATAATTTAATTTACACCTTAGATTATTTGCCGATAGTGTTCTTGAACACGATATACCCCGAACAAATATTTGCAGATATCTATTTGAGAACAATCAAACTCTCACTTTGATTATATCTGGAATGAATGAACAAACTCATTTGCTTGTGATTAATGAATATGTGGCAAATTTTCCTACACATCGGTGCGAGATTTCATTAAATATATACGAATTCGTAAGGTCGAGCACGTTCACAGCAGATTATCATAAATTATTCCGTAGTTCATTACTGGAGGGCCCCTTTCATTCAATTGTCTGTCGGAATTAAGTGTTTATAATAATGGGCGAGAAATAAATCAATGTCGATAATCACACTTCAGATTTGCAAACAATGAAGTGCGTAGAGCGTCTACGAAAGGGCTACGCCAAACAATACACGCAAGACATTTGCTTCTGTCTAACGTATTAATTAATTCTGTAACGTAAGGCTTAAATGGTGCTGCGATGGAAAGAAAATAGCCGCTTTGAGCTTTGTTGAAGTATTCATTAAAACAATTTTATAAATTTGAATGACACTGTTATTTCGATAATTAACACAATTTGGATGCAAATTCGTAAAATTATTAGCTACTTCGATAAGGACTATTTTTGAAAAAGTGTAATGCTCTTGTTTTTAGTTTACATTATGACGTTGGCAATTTTATCACAATAAATTTTATTTTAAGTAAATTTGTGTAGTATACTATTATGGCGGAATAAATGTTCAATATGAGCGAAACAGATATTGGTTTTCATTTCATAAAATTATGGAAATATTACTTAACATTTTACGTTATTTATTTCAATATAAGGCCGTGGCAAGTTGGTATGAAGACCGGATTGCACTCGTAGTCACAACCATCGGGACAGTAATCACGTACTGTGAGATTACCCCAACACAAATGCTGAACGAGCAGAGCTATTTGCTTTGGTTCGTCCTCATACTGGCCCAATAGGCCACGCTGACGTATGATCAACCAAGGCCAACTTTGAGGCATTTGATAAATTTGCAAGATCATACGGGGAGCGAGATAAACTTGATTTGTCTTTAGATTTAATGCGATGCCAATTAAACTCTTCCACAACAGTGGATTTTCAGTACACAAATACACATGATACTTAATATAACGTAATCTAAGTGGGTTAACAAGTTACATTTTTTTTAAATTTTTAAGCGAAAAAGTGAACATTTTAATAATCAGTCCGTGCAGCTCGGCATCTGGCCAAGAAAATAAGAAGTAGAATCAATTGTTTTTTTTTCAGTATTGCGTCATAGAAAGCGGCCGTGTAATAGTAACTGCATTCACCTAACGGGTAGAGGTGGGTTCTTATTTAAATATAATGCATTTACACTTAGACGTAAAAGTAATTATGATTATTGAAATTTTATATTTCCAATGTAGAATCCTAAAAAGAAGCATAAGCCAATTATATGAAGTCTTGTGACTTTTTAATGATATTTTATTGTGTTGAAAATGCACTATTTTCATCATATTTGGCACGTACTGAAGAAATTGACATCGCTGTATCCAGTTACAGATTTCACGGGTTTGAATTGCAGTAGGAATAGTTTTTTTCCGATCGATTTATGAACTTTTGTTAAAAGATATGAATGTTTGTTTCTAGGAAAATCTCACCCTACCCAATTGGTCCAAATTTAGAAAAAAAAGATAAAGTAATATTCAATAATAGAAAATATTGGCCTGGAAAATAAAGCGTTATAATTTAATTTTTCATCATAGAAAATAATTGGAAAAAATACCTATGCAAATCACCGTCGAACAAAGGGTTAGTTTGACTAATGTTTACATTGTAGGCGGTTTACTTTTCATAACTAATACTATATACACTTGTGATGTATAATAAAATCCTTCAAGTAGAATTTAACTTGTTACCTTTTTATGATATATTCGAGTTAGAGAAAGCTACTTTCGCTTACTTTAACTGTCCACTAAATTGGTATTGCTCTCCCAAGAGCGTTTTAAAGTTCCCGATGTCTGGAGTGTTATAGTGTCGGCGCGTGTAAAACGTCCTCTTTTCAAGAATTGCAAATTTTCACAGCCGTAAAGAAACGAGTCTGTTGAATAGGAAGGCTTTCGGGCAATAAATGAGGGCTACTCAACCGACATGTGACAATAATATCTACAAAAATTTTCGAGTAAAGCATTCTCATATAAAAATCACCTTAAATATACTTCGCAGTAGTGGGTTACGCTTAAGAAGAAAGCCAAATTACTGACAGGATAAGTTATAAAAAATATTTTTTTTTATATTGAATTTATTTATTTTAAAGTCGTGGATATAAACAATTGTTCATCAAAAGTGTAGGACCAGTGTGTCAAAATTGAAAGTTTACAATGTTCAACAATATTCACCGTGTTCAACAATATAGCTTCGGATGTCAAGATATTCCAATTGGAAAAAAGTGAAATCAGATGAAAATTATTTTTTAATACTTTAATAAGTCTTCGTTTGAGCTAGCTTGGTTGATGTTATGATTCGTTATCGTTGATATTTCATCATTTAATTTTCAATATAACCTTGTTCATTTTTTTAACACTGCAAAAGTAATAAGCTTGTCATTTGTATTTTTATGACGTAAATATCCGGAATAAATAAACAATAATTAATTAAGTTTTTGAAATTCAACGAGTTAAATTTAAAAACGATAAAATAAATTATTGGAAAATTTTTTTTGAATCTCACAAATATAATCCATTTGATTATCACATTCCATCCAATAGGTAAATCACGTTTTATTGGAGCTCACAAAAAAGCCATTAAACATTATTGCACGTATTATTATTTTACCTTACAATGTCTGTAAAGATTAAGGACATTTCCGTCAAAGTTATGATTTTCAGTTTATTATACGATTTGATTAAGAAATATTAAATAATACGAAAATAGCATAAATAATATTCGATTGCTTTGAAGAATGAAAGATTCATTTTGTACTAGCGAGTATCCGGAATGCGTTGCAATACCACTCGTACGAAGTGAACCACTAAACACTACTAGCTAAAATCGATAGTTTACAAAATGTCATAGGAAATTCATAATCTTAAAGTGTGACAGCTTAGTAAAGGTGGTACATAGGTAACTATATAAAACACCAATCGTTCTTGATTACATTCAAAGTAATCAAATTGAGTTTTTTTTTTTTTAAATATTTCATTCACTGTAAAGTTTATTTCAAAAAAAAAAATTGTTCATTAACAATAGTAGATAGTATGCAAAATGTCATTCTCAAGTTCACTCAACTCACAGTTGACAGTTTAGTAACAGTTTTTCTAATGGTTGAAAAACTTTTCAGTTGTGTTGTCACGTGGCTGTAGTCATCCTGAAATCTTTGCGAGGGTGGAAAGACGATATTTTGAAAGTTGTAAACATTCCCTATCCTTTCGATAGCAATACATACAATAAAACATTCAAATTTAACAAGTATATAATATATGTAGATCGGCATAAAATTCACTAAGTATCAAAAACAATATAGGTTTAAATTATATATCTTGGTTTGTCTTAAAAATTGTAGATAAGCACATTTTTAGCATCACTGAGATAGTTCATAGAAAATGATTTTTTTATGAAAGTTTCAAGCACCTTACATTCAACAAAAAGTATTGCATCACTTTGAGACACCAATATAGTTGTAAGTCCCTGAAATAGATGATCCTGTGAATGGAATATCGGAAATTACACGGGCCACTTCTTGAATAATTCAATGGGTATTATCATATTTTCTTTAGCATTCGTTCACATTCGGGGATCTGCGTAAATGATAACGAATGACGTATTTATTTTTTTGCGTGATGCTTTCATCCGATTTCACGTATAACGGGATTATCAGATGATCCATCGGCAATAATATTCACATGTTTTATTGTAAAGTATATTGCAGAAAAATATTCTTTAGAGTTTAACAAATAACTCTTTTATATTACATTAATGTAGCTTTATTATGTTATTGAAATGCCGAGTAAGATGCAATTGATATTTGACATTATAGTTAACAGTAGAGTGCAATAATCTTTGTTGATTTAAAAAGAATTTTAATACCGTGAATAAGTAACAATGTAATTATGGTACTGTGTTAGAATAGAGTTCTACCGAGTAAATAGTCAGTTTACTTTATATTTTTCTAAACAATTAAATCATATAACTGTAAACAAAATAACCAAATACTCTAATGAATAGGTGGCGAACCTTTTTGAGCCTGAATGCTATGATATAATAATATGTCACATGCACATGCTATAGAAATAAAAAATGCGATCAAACGTTTTTGTAAGTTCAGATCTTTAATGTAAAAAAAGAATTTATATATCTAAAAATTTAGCTGAGTATTTATTAACGGCAAAATAAAAGACATAAGTAAAAATTAGCACAAAACTACACGTGCATACTTTAATCAGTACAAGTAAATGATATAAATTTAATCAAATTTCTTGTATAAGCTTAGCAAGTTCAATTTAGATTCTAACAAAACTTGCTCAAGAAAAAGTTTTTTTGATATTTACACAGATATCAGATTCTTGCTTAATCACTTTTAAGGTGTTAACTGTCACTTCTTGACAGAAAGGCTTGATATTTTAAACAATAAAAACACATTTTTATAGTACTTATTTTCACAATATATTTTTTGATCAGGACCGGTTTCGCTCATCGCGAGCATTATCAACTGATAGAATACAATTAACAAACAAGTCTATTTATACAAAACAAAAAATTAATTTGAGTTAAAAGTAGCAGGTGTACAAAACCATGGGTTCAAGAACTAGCTTGCTTAATCGTTTAAATATCTTTTCACAGTATTAACACTAATCGAAAGACAGAATAGATGTTTTTGTGTTTAACTTGTAAAGCATTTTATTGCGCGAAGGAAATAAGAGAAAATTAAAACATTTCCGAAATCATTTTTATTTTTTCTAAAAAATAAAAATTGTGTGAATATAGAATATATACTAATTTCGGATTATATGAAAAACAAAGTCAGAAATTTACAAAAGAAGTTATCCCATCCATAAAGCATTTATTGAATGGGAGCTTACAAAGTCAAACTCTTAAATTGCAAGTTAAAAGTAACAAATTACATATATTTTTTATTATTTTTAATACATCAGTAATCAAGCTTTTAAAAAATATAATTATTCTAATTTTTTATTTATTTGTTTTCAGGTAAGACTGCGGTTCATTTGAAGGCATTTTTAACCGAAAAAGAATAAGGTAATATAACAATTTACGGCCAAAAGCTGTAATAATTTAAGATAAAAAATTTAATGTATCGGAATGTTTCAAAAATTTTTAACCTTTGGAAACTGTTTGGTGAAAATGTAAGAAAGTTTCAGCGTTGAAAGCACTTTTAAAAAGATTTCCAAGGGTAAAACTAGTAATATAAGGTACATTAAATATTGCGAACATACGTTTAATAATGAAAAACAACCCAAAATAATAGCGTGCTACCATATGGTTTTTCTTTTGCACACTTTCAAAAATATCGAAATAATTATCAAGTACACCGCTTAATAAGTGTTTTTTTCAAAGCCTTAAAAACAAAGGTCAAAAACAGAAGCAAACTAAGAAGCTAAGCATATTTTTAATAGATAAGATTTTTTAAAAAACCGGTTAGCAGTGGCCTGAATTTTCCATAACTGTACTTCTTTGACATAAAGTTTGTAATAAAAGGAAATATAATTAAGTTTTTAAATATGCAAATATTAACAGACGAAAACCTTATAAAGTAACATACACTGCATCGATTCTTACTGTGATTTTTTAAAGTTTTTATGACAAAAATCTATTTATTGAATAAGTATTTAATGTTCAGAATTTTATAATGAAGAAATTGAAATAAAAAAGTGGTATATTTACTTTCATAAGTTTTTATTACTGCTTGTTGAAAGCTAATATTTTGATTTTACTAAATTTAAGCTGAGCTTTGAATACTGTTTCAAAAGAGATATACAATATGCCGTCTTAATTTATATAGCATCATATATTTTATACATAAAGTTGGACTATTAAGCGTGTTGGTATAATGTTACATAATTATTCTAAGAAATAAGATAAACGCAAATAGTAAAACGAATAAATAACATATGCTGAAATTATACCATAATAAAGTAAATTTTAAAGGTCGATACAGTGTATCCATTGATTGAATTGGCATTCACTTGGTAGAACTCCATTATAACACTGTAAAAAAAAAAGCAATGTATTTTAGTTCTACTAAATTATTTTTAACAAACATAGTTGATAGCTATTTCGGCTCACGCCATCGTCAGAACGATGGCATTTCTATATCAAATTTGAATTGTTGATTTTATTATGAATGGATACACTGTAACACGGTGAAAAAATAGCAATGTATTTTAGTTCTACTATCTGACTATCAGAACTATCTGACGATGGCGTGAGCCAAAATAGCTATCAACTATATTTGTTAAAAATAATTTTGTAGAACTAAAATAAATTGCTATTTTTTCACCGTGTTACAGTGTATCCATTCATAATAAAATCAACAATTCAAATTTGATATAGAAATGCCATCAAGCATCCTCAGTATAAACGATAATAAAGTAATTACGTGATCTTCTCGTAATGCTTTAAGAAAGGGTAATGAGTTAATATGAGTTTTGTAATTTGAATTATTATTACATTCATTGTATGTATTATTTCTAATTGTTCGAGAAAGTTGAGCCTACGGCCTCTATCACAGGAATGTAATCATTCTTTACGTCTAAATCATAAGTAATGATGTTTGAAAATGTTTAAAGACTTGTAACTTTGGGTAAAATAAATCTAAGTCACACGATGCATGTTATCAATTTTAATTCATCTAAGGGAACACAAAAATGAATTTGAATACGTTGAAATATTGTATAATTCCGATTTTGTCTCTAACTACCCAGGATTCGCATTTCGGCATCTTTAGAAATTTTATCTCACAGATGTGACTGAGACTTAGGAATTAATTACAAAGTCAAAACATAGACGTTAAGGCTAGGATCGCAACATAAAACTAAATATCTTTAGATATTATTGATTTAAATATAATGTCAATCAATTACCTGTTGAGAGATTTTATTTTATTAATGGTAGGATTCTACTGAAAACAATAACCAACTACCATTAAAACACAATTACGTAATTTTAGACAAAGAAAAATTAAGTTTTTTCAAATTGGTGGGTAACGACGGGAATTAATCATGAAGTGATGTAATATAGGAATTCCATTTATGAAGTTTCAGGCTCATTAAACTTATTTCAGGTCAGAGATAAAATAATGGCAAATTTGGAAGATTAAGCTGGTCGTTAAGAATATACCTTGAATTTAATTTATTTTTGTTTATTTCTTGATAATATAATTTATGATCCCTCGTGTTTTGATGTAACCATATTAAAGCTAAATGTCACGTTTTAATATGATTGAGATATTATTAATAATGCAATGGCAATTTAACCACTGTTCATTTTATCAAATAACATTGTTAAATTAAATAAAACGAAGCAAATTGCTACGAATAAGAAGTTCTCTTAAAATGTGTTCGCAACGGGAGTGAGAAAGTGAACAGGAAAAATCTGCTGCCTTACTTTTATAAATTTATTCGTCTAGCACAATTTTCTTGTCGTAAACAGAGAGAAAGAAAAAGTTGAAATTACACCTTTGGATGGAGAGTTGTAAATAATATACTTTCTGAGGGAAAAAGAGCCTCCCCAGTTTTCCTAACAATAAACATGCGTGGAAAATATTTTTGTTTTTTACCTGATGCTTGAAAATTTTTCCAGCGGAAAATTTGCTGCAATTGTTTTATTGCTTTCACTTAAACTCTGAATTACTGTTGCATACATGCACGAAATTATGTGTGCTGCATGACCATTGACAGAAAAACTTAAATATAAATAAAATATTGTTTTTATTATTTATCATAGAAATATTGATTAAATTAGCATTAATTTGGTTGAGCACGGTGGAGAAATAGCTATGTATTTTAGTTTTACAAAACTTAAACGATATATAGTTGATCTTTTCCTATGTTCTATCAGCTCTTAATAATATTTGAAACACATTTTTAGTACTTATTGTGCCAAAATATTTTAAGAACAGGACCGGTTTTTCTGACATCAACTGATAATTCTCGCGATGAGTGAAAACAGTCCTGATGATACAATATATAAATATATATGTTGAAAATAAGTCGTAAAAATATGTTTTTATTGTTAAAAAAAGTTATATTTAGTGAAAAAATTTAAACGACAACTGAAACACATTATATATTCATTTATTCACTGAAGCTATATTTGCGCTGAGAAAGCAGGTTTAAAGTTATATTGTTATTTTTGTCTTACAATATAATATTATATTTAAAAAAATATTATTGCGCGAATGTTGCGTGAATTTTATCAAATATTAATATATATTTATATCTATTAGAATCGTTTTTTATTTTATTCGGAGTTAAGTATAATTTATTTTTCATGTATTGAATTATGTACCGATATGTCTCGTTTGATCAATCAATAACAATCAAAACGCCATTATGTTTCAATTGCAGAGCTGTTGTTAAATAATGTATTTTTGATTATGCTCATTCTTGTAGACAGAATCAATATCTTACTTCACCCTTATAATAGCAAACTCTCCCCTAAACGACAAAACAAATAATCAAACATGTTTTTCACCACATCTTCTGAGGTAAATTTCCGGCCACCAACGTCACGGGATTAATATCGCAATATCAATTGTCCATACAGCCGGCATTTGTTCCTTCATATTTCATAGAAATTGCCATTCCGTATGTCAGCGGAGGCTGTCGATTGTCAATATCTGTCACCAGATGGCGTGACATTCTACTCTGACAGCGTCCCTCGTTCGCATTACATTCGAATCATATTATTTCGGCGGAAACGTCATATTAAAAAATGGAGTCGGGTGTACCTGCATTTTTCGCTGACGTCTGTGTCGCCCAGGTGAAGAGTTCGCCTTATTCGATTTCGCTTTTGCGGCCAGACACGCCGAAGGGCATCCGTCAAGCTGACATCGTGTTCTGCCGAAAGTGACCCGTCGCCGTGATGTTAAATAATGACGTAAATAGCTGAACATTTGAAAAGCTTCATAAATCGCAACTAGCTTCACACTTCACAATTCTGTGAATAAATAAATACATAATGCTTTTCAATTTATGACTTTTACTGAAGGTACTTGATGCAATTCTAGTATGAAATTTGAATTGTTACAACTGTGTAGGATCCCACGTGTTTCGTCACTAACAAATCGAAGACCTGAAGATGTCAAAAGGTGAAACCCGGGATTCAAATTTAATGGTTTTCAGTTGTTGTCACTTAGTTTTCACTAAATAAAACTTTTTAAAAATAAAAACATATTTTTTAGTACTTAAAATCCACAGTATATTTAATGATCACGATTGCGAGCATTATCAGCTGAAGAAATTCTGGCGATGAGTGAAACTTTTCCTGTTCATAAAATATATTGTAGAAATAAGTACTAACAATGTGATTGAATTATTTAAAATATCATACCTTTTCATGAAGAAGTGACAGTTAATACATGACAACTGTACAAAAATATATCAAAGACTGCTTTCTGATCCACATTGTTTGTTGATGAAAAATATTGTATTTGAGTAGTTGTTAAAGAAATCAATTCCGCATTAAATTTGTAAAATGCGAAAATACATAAATTGTATAATATAATTTTTCGAAACAATTGCGTACGTTACGGTTTTTTTTCACATATATTTTACGGAGGTAATGCATATATGTTTGACTCTGAAAAATCAAACGATATCTCGTTCCACCGTACGTGATTGGATCCAAATACAAGACTGCTTGCCGAACAGTTCAGAATCACACACAAGGATATTTTACTGAGAAAAGTGAAACAACTGAGTAGCACAAAAAACAAATCTGAGCTACTTATATTAAATCAAATTAAATTAAATTGATAAGACAAAGAAGTGATATTCGTAATTAAAAACTTGGGATTACCGGTTTCGCTCATCGCGAGCATTATCAACTGATAGTTGATCAATGACCTGATCAAAAAATATATTGTGGAAATAAGTACTAAAAAATGTGTTTTTATTATTTAAAAAAAAGGAATTGAGTAATTTAGAATATAAGTTTACCTACTTTTTACAAATTTGTGGGTTATGGTGGAATTAAACACTAGGCGACAAAATACAGATATTGAAACTTTATCAAGCACTTTCATTCAATATTACAAACTAATGAGGAATGATGAAAGTGAACAAATCTGTGATACAGTTGTCAATATTTTTGTCTATTTTGACGGACCTCACGAGCTGAAGTTTCAACAATAACAGAATTTGGAATTTGATAATTAAGAAATCTACAAGAATAATTTTATTTAGTTAACTGATTTTTATAGAATTAGTTTTATAGAAAAGCTTGTGATTAGTTGATTACACAAGTTGTTCTCTAATTGAAAAATGCATTGCTAGGAGGGAACATTAGATAGGTATGAAAAACATATATATATCTTTCAATAGTATAGTCGAATACTTCCCTTATAGAATAGAGATTGAGATTTCTATGCCATAGGAATAATAAATTATAAGGGATCATTTACTCGTACAAAATTCGAAGTTAGGTTCTAATTGTATTTTGTGAATTGCATATAATCTGAAAATCAAACATTTTCATATTTAAAGTGACCCTATTCTATCTTTCATTTTGAATACGTCTAGCAACAAATTCAAAATATGTATTTTTAATATAAGATGTTTATGCGAATTCTGACCTTCTTGAAAATGAAAAAACTACGTTATATGAGAGACTACTGTACAAAGGAATGCCGTAAATGCTAAATGAATCGTTTCTTTCGAGGGGATTATTGCAATTTTAAAACTTACTATAGACATGACTGACAATGAGATTCAACCATAAACGATGACACTCGGTTAATACTTACTACTAAAGCTGATTACTTATGTATTTTTGTCGTTATAAATGGTCTTAGATCCAAGTGTGTATGACCCACCGTTGACGTTTTCCATCTCGCCTAGTTTGCTCGGTTCTGCAAGACGAGACAAGGTGCAAAGCGCACGCTGGAATTCAATTTCCTGCAAATGTTATTGTAAAAGATTGCGCTCATAGAATGATGTAGATCGAGCAGGTATGGCGCTAGACTTGTCGGATACGTGACTTGTGACGATGAATGAAAGAATTTGAATACAAAACAGCTTAGTTTGGATTGTATGAAGTGTTAAACTTTGAAATATTAATATTACGAATAAATATCGACCTTATATTTTATATAAACTAATCACAACCGAAAAACTTAAACTTTTTATAGACTAAAGGTAATAAGCAAAATAAATTAGGAATGCAAAAGCACCTTTTCGCTAACTTTACTTTTCAAAAATTCATAGTGTTTTCTTCGAGAACTGGATAACTCAGCTCTACAGCGACTAACTTCACTCGGACAAAAAAAATAATGAAACAAATTAACTCGTAAAAGATTAAGCGCCATATCTTCTAAACATTCAAAAATTTATGAGGAAACATGAGCTAAGTTAAAACTAGTTAATCCTTTAGTAAAAAAGCAAGAAAATTAAATTGTTTATATCAACAAACTTTCTAGGCGCTGTACAATTTGTCTTGTATGATTGTTCTAAAAATATTTTTTGATAATATGCTGTATGGATTGACTAATAGAATATCTGAGAAAAAATTATAATGTTTTGATGAAACGTAGACATTGGTTTTCGATGTTTGTTTTCAAACGCCGCAAAGAAATATAAAAGGCTTTATAGAAATAAGTACAAAATTATATTACATACTAAATTATGTTTATAATTTGATGATCAGAGATTTACATTTCAGAATTTCACACACTTCTAGTTAGAAAGCCATTTAGTTGAATTACCGATTATTTTCAATTCAATTATTTTTCCGAATCACAATGTCATATTACTAAGTCAGTAATTAATAAAACTAATTCTGATATAGATAGCTTTGAGACTTTGGATTTATATTTTTCATAATTAATTTGCATATATCTTTTTACTAGTATACTGGAAGATACTGAAAATCAGCATCTAGGTCGTGACTCGCAAAACATGTGAAGATTGAATCCAAAAGTACATTTTACATTAAAAGAAAATAATAAATTTGTGAAATTTAAAATTGCCTAAATTTTGAATTTTTTTAACTGCTGCCTCTCGCGTTCCAGGTTGCGTCTTTATACATCTCCAGGCACTTTTATCGCATAAAATAGAAATTATACAATGTAATCGGTTGGAATACAAGCGGAATTACTCGGGGAAAAAAGCAGATGAGAGTTAAACATTTATACGAAAAATTTTACTTACTTTTGATTTAATTTATGATATCGACTAAAGGTACTTTATAGAATTTCAATATCAAATTTGAATTGTTACACTTTTGTACGATTCCACATGTTTTGTCACTAACGGCCCGAGTTTCGCATTTCGGCATCTTCAGGCATTCTATCACACGGGTGCAACAGAACTGACGATTCTTGATTTGATTATGGTGACATCAATGACAAAAAAGTTTAAATAATTTAATTTAGGTTTTTAAATCCCATTGAATATGTTGATATCGTGAGTTATATCAATAATATTACGCTATGAAAACAATGAAATTTTAAAATTTCACTTAAAACACCAACAAATATAATTTAAATTTGATTTACTTGAGCAATATTGCGAAACATTTCATTATATAATTTTGACATATTTCTGTTCATGGGTAATTTAATACAAAGCACCAGTGTCGAAATTGTCATTCCGTATTGGCCTGTGTGTGCGTGCATCGTCGTTACCGAGTAACGAAAAATATAACAAAGAAGTGAAATCATTACGAATATTAGGTTATCATTTCTGATTTAAATATGTCTTAATAGGTTTCCTGACCGCCGTTGTGAGAGAGTCACCGAGTAGACATCAAGCATTATCTGAGCATTTGTGTAAGGCCTGTTAGGCAGCATTTTGTTACAGAACTTTATGGCTAAGCCCGCATCAAAGCTCCTCAACTTGGCGGGAGAATGCAGCTTTCCTGTCATTACGTCGCTTTATATTGCAGGGCTGTCGAAAAATTTAATCAAACTGATGTGAATTGCTAAAAATAATGGGCATTGCAACGATGCACTTTAAATCTGTTGCAACGAAAAACACACTACAATCAATTGATTGATTGAATTGGCATTCACTTGGTAGAACTCCATTATAACACGGTGAAAAAAATAGCAATGTATTTTGGTCTTACAAAATTATTTTTTAAAATAAAGTTTATAATTAAAGCTATTTCAGCTCACGCCATCGTCAGAACTATGCTTAAACAAACATTTGCTTATCTATATATAGCTGTGTAGAAAAAGTACACGATACATCGTCTCTCCTGTTTTAATGATCTAACTTGTTTCCTGTTTGCAATAAAACTAACAATTGTAAATGAAGCTAAAAAGTTGAAATGAAGTTAAAAAGCGACTATATCAATAAGTTTACATATGGCACGAAAATGGTCCATTACAGAAACAAAGATACATCAGTCAGAGGAGTCATTAATGGTGACCGACATATATTAGATTGTTCGTTAAGAATCCTTTGTGATAGTTGATGTCTAATGATTTCCAGCTGTTCCAAAGCCGTCATCCTGCGACCCTTACTACAAAGATGCAAACACTTAGGCGCTGAGTTTGAATTTATATTATGTGATTCCTTTATAACGCGATTAGCGAATTGTGAATCTGTTTTTTTACTGTTGAATGATGTTACATGTTCCTTAGCTCGAGTGGATATACTTCTACCTGTCTGTCCTATATAAACGGACAAACGTGAGCCACAGGACATTTTATAAATACCGCTTCTGTCAAGTTTATTAATTTTATCTTTACTATTTTTAAGATGTCTGCCTAAATTGTTGTTGACCTTGAAAGCAGCGTTTTCTGAGTTTTTAATTTCCCGATGAATTTTTTCACTAATGCTACTTAGGTAATTGATTGATTTAAAGAAGCGGTTATCCTGAATTGTGTTCGGATAAATGAGTTTTCTAGCAAGATTTAGTTGTTTTTGTAAAAGTTTGTTGTTAAGTTATTTTACTATTTTTTTATTCACACACACTACAGTGAGTAATTTTTGAATTTTATATAACGTTCGTTTTGGCTTAAATTTTGTTCAACATTATTGGAAGAAAAAAAACAAATTTCCACTACAATTTTCCGTAAATATTAAAAATTATAGTCACTTCAGAATTTAAATTTTTAATGCTTTCCATTAATTTTGTATTAAAAAATAATGTAGTATAATTTTTTTTAATGAAATATATAGAAAAATAATGAGTAAAAAAAGGCATCCTTACTTATCATATCAGCCAAGCAATTTGATACGGAAGTAGCCTCCTCAACTTCTTAACTAGGAGCTTCCTGTTGGAGACTGTCTTTGGCTTACAGAAGGAACATTCCCTGTGACTGTTTCCCTCACAAAGGAAGGACCCTGCAGACTTAAAGCGAGGTTACTTTCTTTTCACTCTGCCTTTAAATCTTTATTTTCATTTCAATACAAGTTTTAAAAATGTTTAAGTTGCATAATCGTAGCACAAATAAAATTGTAGTTATTTTTCAAATGTAAATGTAGTGTTAAAAGCTTATATCTTTATATGCCTGAAGTAAAAAAATAATAACGTATAATCATAAAATTTAAACGAAGAGCATGTGATATCAACATAAATAAATGGATTTTTTATGATTTGATTATATTAACTAATCTGTTGCGGAAAATATTAAAAAAACAAAGTATGTGGAAACATATGCTTACGCTTTAAAAAAAAATTAAAAAAGAAATGTTTTTGTCTAAGAAATTTCTATAATAAGATATTTATTTGGCGTCCAGCTCCAATTTTCCTCAAAACAGATAATATAGAAGACAAGCAATAATTGGTGATACACATCTTGAATTCAAATTACATATAAAATATTGCTGTAAAGATCATATCAATTGATAATTATCAGGATTCTACAAGAAGTATTCAAGTGTTGATTAAAATAATTGAAGAAAAAAACTTAAGTACACGTGAAGAATAAATAAAATAATATTTATGTGTTTTATTGTGAGTGTTAATATTGACAGTATTAGCGAGATATAAATATAATGAGTTCAAATTTTTAAAATTGTCCATATTGTATCACTAACTGTCTTTCGACATCTTCATGCATTACTTAATATTTTTACGGATATTCCGATGATTGTATGATAAATATTTCAACTTATTAAGCAATACTGTAAGTTCTGTTGCATCCGTGTGATAAAATGCCTGAAAATGCCTAAAGACGAAAATCGGGGCGTTAGTCAGAAAAAATGTGGAAACGTACAAAGTTTCAACACATTAAATTTGATATTAAAATTACATCGTGCACTTTCAGTCGATATAATAAAAAATAAATATCAAGGGACGCTTATTTCATGTTTCATTAATATTTTAAATGTTATTTGAAGTAACATTGATATTTGAATCTTCTTGAATAGAAATATATTTAAATACGCAGTTTTAACAAGTATCTTTTCTACAAGAAATGGAAGCATTCAAAGGAATGTTATCTAAGGACGCGAAGTAACAAAATGTTGCCAGGCATAGTATAGCAGAGGTCAAATTGAATGTTTGTGTAAAATAAATGAGTCTAGAACTAATAGACGAAATGTAATCGACCAAAAGGCTTAATAGTTGCTTGTATCATTTGCTTGTCCTTTTCTTGCTAAGCCTTTATTTAGTCAATCAAGTAACTTGTTTTTGAGAAGGCTTTCACTGAATAAAACTGAAAATTTACATTTAATATTTTCATTGAATTAAGTTAATTTTGAGTCTGAGGAAACAAATATCAAAGTGATTTTAAAATTGGAAAAGTATTATTTTACACGAATTATTTGAAAATTTATTTTATTTTATAGCAGAGAACTTAAAAATAACTTGTAACTGCGTAAATTTAATATTACTTCTACTTGTTTTGAACTTTGTCGTGAGACGCAAAACGTGTGGAGGTGAACAAAAGTTTAACTATTCAAATCAGATAATGAAGTTACATAAAATAACTTTATTTGATACATATAATTAGAAAAATTGTATTGTTTAATGAGTTTTAATCCTAGACTTAAATTTGAGTTGAGCCGTTAAAATAAAGCAACCGTTATACCGGAATATAGTTTAATAAGCATATTCTGCCTTTCAATTATTTCCGTGTGATTTAAATCAGTTTCGATTTTTGAAAAAATTGGAATAAGTATTCACTCATGATTTTTTGACAAAAAAGATTCCTCATTGGTTGAATTGGCGTTTACTTGGGTTTTTCACGTATAATCACCAATGAAACCCAGTTTAACTCTCACTTCGAGAATTGCAAAAAAATAATTTGCCACATTTTAGATTTAAGTAGCACAATATGAAACTAGGGTGTATAACAGAAGAGAAGATGTTTTATGTACCTTTTATACACAGTTTATATAAGTAAATATACGTTTAAGCATCGCTCTGATGAGGGTGGAAGCCAAACTATCGATATCTATACACTTCAATTTTTCTACCGTGTTACAAAAGATTCATTTTAAAATTATAGAAAACGTTATATTTGACCACAAGAAATCAAGTAGAGTTATTTTACTTCGTTTATTCAATTTGTCTGTTTGATCAACGGGTACAAATTTTTTTCGATTTTAAGTTCAGTGGATCTAAAATTACCTCTGTTGCTATATCCAGTTCGTTGTATATCGAATTGTAAAAAAATCGAAATGCAACGTGCACATTTAAAAGCTTTTCCGAGAAATTGGATTAAATACCTATTGTAGTTTGGCCTCTTCATCCACTTTGCCTTACAGTAAGCTTACACAATACATTAGATGGAAAATTGTCTTATAATTATAAGATTTTGACATTTTATTACGCAGTCACCCGGTAAGTAAATAAAGCTCTTTTTCTTATATCGGCCAAGCCACTTTAATGTGTAATCCCTCAATTGAAGCCATAGTATTGGGCAGGGTTTTGGCAGGTCGCCTAAGGCTAACGACATCTCCCTTACCGCAATAATCCCATGAACTTGTGGCGACTTATCCCAATTCATTCTTAAGAAGCAGTGGCATATCTTAAGCTATTTATAAAACTTTGAAGACCAATAACTTTCATGCATTTCAATATCGTCAACTTTCACTGTATTAGTGGTTTTATATAAGTTATGAAAGCGAATGCATTACCACGACAGATTGTTTATTTCAATATGTACGATAAAAAGACCTTAGATAAGATAAAATGAGGTAGTAATATGAGGTGTTTTTTAAACTTAATCTGTCGTTTTAAGAACGTATGACATAAAAAACTAAAATAAAATAACATTTTTGGATAATAAATGTAAACTTTATTTTTAATTTACGCTAGATATTATTCCAGAAAAACAAACACTGACTTTAGATACAAAGCATTGATTAAACATCAAACGTCACTAATTTTTACATATGATACGTAATTTATATCGACTGAAGGTGATTGACGGAATTTCAATATAAAATTTGAATTGTTATATCTTTGTACGATTCCACGTGTTTTATAATTTTTTTTTGCAACGTTAAAATCAACAAGGATTGCCAAAAAGTTAACCAAGTAGCTCATGAAACATCTGCTTTAACTGCAAAATAGTATACGCCTGAACTCATTTTCGTCCACATGGAATATGTCAACATCCGAAGCAATACTGTTGAACATTGTTAATGCTCTTTAATCATTAACTTCCCGGGTTTCGCCTTTCGACATCTGCAGGCATTCTATCACATGGATGCAACAGAACTGACGAGTGACTATCTGACTGACTGACTGACTGTCAGTTCTGTTGCACCCGTGTGACAGAATGTCTGAAGAAGAAGAAACCCGGGACGTCGGTGACAAAACATGTTGAATCGTACAAAGTTGTAACAATTCAAATTTCATATGATAAATATTTGCGAAATAACATTTGTTATAATTAAAGATGAATTTTTTTTTTAATGTCAAACTAATGTTGCGTTAAGTAGAGTATTGTTATCGAAAAAAAATAAGAATAGAAGAATTAAAATACGCCACTGTAACAGGCCCTCTTCTTTGGCTTCGGCGTGAGCGTATAAAGCCATTTGTTACGACACCGTAGGACCTGGAGAAAAATACACTTTGAATTGTGGCCCCTAGAGGAACGCAGACTAATGAAGCATTTTGTATTTATTTTCTCTCTTTCAAATAGATCTCCTTTTTCTATTTTGCGTTTTCTGAAATTAAAACAACGTCATTGTGAGACGAGAAAAAATTACATTCAGTCTAGTAATACCACAAGCAGTCTCGTTTACATTGGCTAGCAGACGTCAGGCTTAAAGAAAAACGTCTAATATATTTTACCTACACTTTTGTTGTGATTATATTGAAGTAATAAAAAAAACATCTTATGCAAAGGTTAAGCCAACCATTACCTAATGTTTTAAATAATAAAAACACATTTTTTAGTACTTATTTCTACAATATATTTTTTCTAATTTACATTATTTGTATTATTGATTGAATTGGCATTCACTTGGTAGAACTCCATTATAACACGGTGAAAAAATAGCAATGTATTTTAGTTCTACAAAAATACAGATAGTTCTGACGATGGCGTGAGCCGAAATAGCTATCAACTATATTTGTTAAAAATAATTTTGTAGAACTAAAATACATTGCTATTTTTTCACCGTGTTATTTGTATTAATTTTACATGATTTCCTGAAAATTGTGTCTTAGTTCTTGAACTCATGGTTTTGTTTACATGCTACCTTTAACTCAAATATTTTGTATAAATAGACTTTCTTGTAAATTGTATTCGATCAGTTGATAATGCTCGCAATGATCGACACTTGTCTTGATTAAAAAATATATTGTGGAAATAAGTACTATAAAAATGTGTTTTTATTATTTAAAATATCAAGCCTTTCCGTCAAGAAGTGACAGTAAACAATTTAAAAGCCGTTACTTAATAATCTTACAATTTCATTCATCACTGTCCCATTGCTAATAAAATTGTATTTGCTTTTTTTTGTCATCTATATGAATTATTCTATAATGAATTCATTTTTATACAGTGCAAAACTGATTTGATTGATTTTATCTGAATATATATATCTTCATTTCAAGCAAAAAATATTTTTCTGCATATTAAATTATCTCCACCAGGCGTGGGGAACCTGCGGTCTTTTGGATATTCTAGTGCGACCTTTTGATTGATGTTAATTTGAATGATTTCTTTAAATACATACATATGTATAACATTTTTTTAACAATATAAAATATAATTAAGTAGATTTGTAAATGTGTTTTTTTCTTAAAAGAATTGCGTTTTGACTAATTTATATTGTGAATTAAAACATAAAATTTATGGGGGGGGGGGTCAACGTTTTTTTTTAATCTAAATCATCTAAACTGTTAAAATTATTAATTGCATAATGTTAAAAGTTGATATTCAAAAATATAGAATGGACAAAAGAATCAAGGCTTTCGTGTACAAGCTTATTTTCTGTGAAAATGTAACCTGATTAGTCATGATAATCTCTAAAAGCTTATATAATACTAAACGTATCAAATATTTTAATTTTGAACATCTTTTACGTTGTTCTATAGAGAACGTATTAATAATTAAAATTTACTGTTAATTATATAAAACACAACGCTTGGAGAACATCATCATTTTAGTTGATCGATTATTTATTTTAATGAACCCCTATCAGTTACAATAAAGAAATTTAAATTAAAATAGATAAGAAAAATAAATACATGTTGTCGTAACATTTATTTAGAAAATATGGTACTGAACGTTAATTATAGTACTAAGATGAAAATACATCTGAATGTGCTTGGAAAAAAAGTAGCAGTCTAAAAATATTTTCAGTGCTGTTATCTTAGAAAGTTTCATGATATGGTGTACAGGGTTGTTAGATGGTGGTAAAAGCTTTTCTAAAGTTTATTGTGCATTGAAGCTTCAAAATTATGCACACAGAAATATCATTCATGTTGTATTCATACCTATTTTGCAGTACAGCATAATTATTTCTTTTATATATTATATTTGGACTATGTGATGTAATAATATTCCAACAAGCATGACCCAAATAAAAAAGTGTCCGTATTTGCGGATTATAAAAATGTTAGTTATTTACTGTAAATAAAAAATATTTAGTTTTAGATTTTAAAATAATTATATCTTATGCAAAGAACTAATTTATTTTAATAGAAAAGCAGATTTGATAATCACGTAATCGTCATTTGACTTAGTTGACAAAGCTTGTGATAAGAAAAAATGGTTGTGGCCTTACAACATAAAATTAAAGAGTAGGTTTTAAGAATTGTTTTATTGTTATTTAAAAACATTGACTATCCACCAACAAGTGAGAGTTAACACAATAACAATAGCTTTTATTTTAAATCACCAAAATCTAATACTTTTTGATTGAATATGGTATTTACTTGGTAGAACTCCATTTTAACAGGGTGAAAAAGGAGCAATTTATTTTTAACTGTCCATCTAATATAAGATTTATTTCTCCTAGCATGTTTAAAGATCCGCCAAGAAATTGTGTAGAATGTACAATTTCCAGGAAATACATTTTAATGTTTTTTTATTAGACGTAATAGTTTAGTACGTGTAAGCATCGAAAAGTTTAATTAAGGCTGATATTGTATCTATTGGTTTCAACCGTCAGTGGCGTTCAATAATATCAACAGTCTGCATTGTATTTATATTGAATATGAAAGTGACTTATGGATCACTTTTTTGACCGTTAAGTCGATCAAAAATGTATTTCTTTTGTTTTATAATAGAAGTCTTAAAAAAAAAAATTAAGTAAAATTTTTGAGACTTTCGTTCTTCTTTCAAACAATCACACAAATTTTCTGTATGATCACTTGCAGAGGCAGTGTGCATTAGATTTATTGTAAAAAGTAACGCAAAGCCAACCAGCCTCTGTAGAGTAGAGTGTCTGTGACGTTTCCTTGCACTCATCGCATTATCCTACGAAATGCTTTCGACATGACAAATGATAGTTGAAGTTGCTAGCGAAATCACCCGCATCTGCATATGATCTCGCCAGCAAAAAGTGCCTTGCGGCGACTAAAAAGGGTTCGTCGCCAGATAGCATGACGTCTGTTATTTTATATTTTTTATATACAATTCACCGGAGAGATTTCCGATAAAGGCGTTGTACTGTTTAAATTGAACGGGAGGTTAAGTTCTGTGGCTGAAATGGTTGGAAAAACCGTTTTGGTAACAACATTGTCGCGATAGTATCTGCAGGAGCTTTTTGCAAGCTTACGTATGTTTTTGCTACTTTTACATATGAAAAAACAGACCATAAGGTGGAAAAAATTACATAAACAGTATCTTCTATGTTCTGTATGATAATAATAAATACCAATGTACATTTTTCACTTATATTTTGGCGAAGGCTTATATAAAAGAAAATAATTTACATTAAAGCATACAACATACATGCAAATAAAAATAAATTAATTTAAAATAAAATTCTAACGATCTCTTAACAACATTAAGATACACCAACAATACATTACAAGTTACAACAATCGTGATCGTGAAAGACTCATTTTTTTTTTTTTTGTATTTATATTGTACAAATTTCTGTAAATTTTTTTCTTATTTCTCGAACCCATGATTTTGTATTTTTGCTAACTGTAACTCAAAATTTGTATAAATGGAGTTGCTTTTATTTGTATCTTATCAGTTGATAATTATTGTGATGAGCTAAAATAGTGCTGATCATATAATAAAATGTGGAAATGGGTACTAATTTTTTTATTATTTGAAAAATAATATAATGCCTTACCATCAAGAAGTAATACTATACACCCAAAAACGTTCCACAAAATGTACTACTAAAAATATTTGTATAGCTTCGAACATTTATCGATTTAAATGGAGTATTTTTTATTCACCTGGAAAGGTGAGTGTATGGCATCCTAATAGATTTATCTCAAAACTGAGTTATTTATTTTAACATCTCGTTCTGCAATGTGCTTAATAACTCTTTTTCTAAAAAAATTGGAGACGAAAGACGAGACTAGTCAACAAATTTTATAGAACTAGACAGTTTGGTAAAAAATTTTAGCTACACACATATACATTTCTTTTAACAGAAATCCATAAATGGGTTAAAAAAGATCTTAATGGGATGTCAATTTACAAAATTTCCAAAAAAAAAAATATAATTGATTGAATATAATAAATATTAATTAAAAAAATATATGTTTTTCTACACTACAGTAACTGTTAATGACACTGGAAAAATACGCATTTTTATGCTTGTACTGTTAATGTTATTTTATATTGATATTAGACATAATAAATCTGCATCATTAACTTGATGAAATTATTAATGGTTGAAACAATAGTGTATTTATGATTTTTGAAATGTTAAAATTGTTCACTAAAATAAAAAGTGTATGGCTTAAACAGCTTAACGATCGAATCTCTTGAGTTTCTTGAAACAGTAGGTAAATTCTATTTTAAAATTTAGAACTCAGTGTTGCAACATGAAAAATATTATTTGAATTCTTTATGCTCGTAAACCTAACATAAATATATACAATATGAGAATTGTACAACGTTTCAAAAGTGTTTCAGAGTCATTAATCCAATCGCACTTTCCCTAGATAGAGAATGGAAATAAAGCTTTTTTACTATGTGAAACTGAGGTTGAATATCATAAATATTAAATCGTCGAAACAGAAGATAGCCGATGATACTAATTAGAGATTTTTTTCCATTAATCGCCTTACATATAATGCTTTATAATAAATATATTGAATGCTAAAATTCAAGATGATAAAATGTCATACCAAAGTCGTAAGTGAAAAATGGAATAGAAATATTTTCAACTTGATACTGAAATGTTATGAAGCACCATTAGTTGATAGTTTACATAAAATATTAGTTTTACTGTCAACAACGTAGTTGTTAAATTCATGGAACTTAGAGGTCAGTCGCAATTAAATGCTTTTTTCTATTCATTTATAAATAAAATAATATCCTTAAAATATAATAATTTAATTGATGAACATTAATTTAGCGAGCTATTATAAATTGTCGATGTGAATACATAAAAATATGTATTTTTTCTCAAGAATTTATTTAATCAAATATTTACGGTATATTAATAAAGAACAAAAAGCTGCGAAAAATATTGTACATTATAGAAAATTTATTCAGTTTTTCTTGGCGAGTAAAGTTTCATAACTACCGGAACAGAATATAAATAGTATGGCAAATGTCAACGTCTAGCAGGAGGGTAATATAACCTATAGTTTTACGAGTCCAAGCTGCCAGATGTTTTAGCACCCTTCCGTTCTTATCGACTCACCCCACATGACCACGGTTGGAAATATTCCTTTTAAATTTTATTACCGATTCAATTTTTATTACTTCATGGCTGCACTATTTTGTCTGGTATAGTTTTTTACAAGTCAAGTTATACTAGTACTGAAAAAGATATCTTGTCCAAAAATAATCAAGGATATATGATACCGACTGAAGGTGGTTGGGGATATTTCAATATTTTTACGTGGGTAAAACCACGCGCACATTAAACATTTTAATTGTAAAACACGTAGTTGCTTTTAAATAAAATAACCTGCCCATACATTTGCTCACCATTTATTGTCGGAAAAACATTCATTTAACACGTTGTTCTATTATCAAACCACGGGTGAACATAAATTATTTTATCGGAAGATTATAGAAATAAACAAAGATCAATTATTAAATTCAAATTATATGCCTAACAACTAGCTTGATTCCACTTTGTTATATCCTCTACGTGAGATTAGTTCAATGAGTCGAAAACCTCATAAATTACTACCAATTTGAAATAAGAAGGTATCTGTATCTGAAGTCTAAAATTACCCAATAACATTTTAATGATAACTGGTTTTTATTTGTTATAGAATCCTTTCATCAAAAAGACTCACTAACAGTATATAGCGTTAGTTAAACGTATCATTATTATAGAAAATCAATATTATTGAAAGTAATTCCTGTTTTTTACTTGGATCTTTGCCTTAGGGTCTGTGTTTTCCCTGTAGAATTAACTCATTTGGTAAAGTAACTCTAACTAAAGTAAAATTGATGTTTTTTGTACGTCAGTTTTGTTACATCTGTGTGATAACATGCCGAAAGGCGAAACCCAGGAATTCAGTGACAACCCATGTAAAACCGGATAAAGTTTTAACGATTTACATTCTAATTGTTGAAACTTTTCACAAATTCACTCGCTTGTCAATAACGTCTGGGTTTAGTTATATTGCATTTGTATAAAGAATAAATGAAAATGTTAAAAACAAATCAAAAGATAATTACAAAAAGAAAACTACAGGAATATTGATTAAATATGGTTACAATCGATATTATTATTTTCAACGTTTCGATACGTATTTGCGTTTCAAAGAGAACGAGATCATAACAAAATTATCAATTTTATGTTTCGTTAAAAAATATCATTAATTCAATTTCAATTCAATTAATGAATATTTGAAGCTTTTTACAAGCTGACAAGTTCGAGTTACTTAGTACACACGTACACAAGAAATATTAAGGTATGTATATTAATTTTATCAGATTTCAATCATATGTTTAAAGTAGACTGCTCCTGGCTTAAGCCCTTTTCAGTTTCATTTTGCGGGATTAGAGTGAGCCTGTTGCCTTGTCCAGGATTATCTTTATTTCATGGAGCTGAGTCATATTGCATCCTCGCAAAATCCTCGTAAGGGATATATTTTGATATAGCTTATAAAGTATTCAAAAGTTTATTTTCTACAAGTCTAAAATGCGGTATCCGGCTATGCGAGATATGAAAATTAAATAACATTAAACAAACGTTAAATAACACAAATTCTCATCATAGCAAGCCAGAATCATTAGGAATTATGATTTGATAAAACAAAATAATTTGTTGAATGAAAAATATCAAATTTAATCATGTTATTTACGTTTTGGAATTTCAATATCAAACTTGAATTTTTGAAAAATAATACGATAGAATCATGTTTTGTCACTAACAACGCGGTTTTTGTCATTTGGCATTTTCAGGCATTCTATCAAACTTATGTGACATAATCGATACACAATAAACAGTAAGCAACGGCTGTATACCAAAGGAGTTAATTATAATAAAGGAAAAGTTAGGTCGTAGAGTCTGTGTTTTTCCTTTGTAATTTACCCCTTTGGTAAATAACTGATGCTTACTGTTTATTGTGTGATAGTTCTGTTGCATCCGTGTGATAGATTGCTTGGAGATACCGAATATCGTAACCTGCGTTGTTAGTGATAAAAAGTATGGAATTGTAAAAATTTCAACAATTTAAGTTTTATTTACATTTAAAGTATTGCATTAACCCCTGCATAAGTTATATTTGTATATTCAAAATATTTGTATGGTTTTATTGTGTGTAATATTTTTTTAAGCATGGAATATTTCGGAAATTGCTTAGAAAAGAAAATAATTGATATCAATACCATTTTAGACAAAAAATATTCAACACTATAATGTTATAATAAAAAAATAATGATTCAGAGAATTAATGGTATGAAGGGAATACAATAATGATTATTATTTTATTAAAATGGTGACAAAACAGTAAAAACAAATATTTCTTAAAATTTTTGTTTTGCGAGGTAAGTAAAACTGCGTTTGCGCGATTACTGCCTAACAGACTTGTGATGCTACTCGTGCTATGCCAGTTTTAAAGTCAGGTTATCGGTTGCCTTATAATCATTTTCCAAGCTTCTAATTTAAAAATAAATTTTAATTCGGATTTTTTTTTAACTAATCGGAAAATAATGATTTTTTGGAACCTCGAGACTACACCTTCAAAACAAAATAGTTCCAAGTGTGTTATAAGGTTACCTATGATTATTATCACGTCCAAAATAAACTTATTTAATGACTTTTTGTTATTCAGATATTAAACCTGGTTACCAAGGTTAACTCGACGGAATTCAATCCTCTATTTCATACGAAAATGTCAAAGAAATTCGAAGATTCTATCATTGTCGTTATTAAGAAACTTTGATTCAATATAAATGCTTTGGCTCAGCGGAAAACTTTCTTGGCAAAATCAAAAACTTTTCACTTGTCTCTTTGTCCAAGTAACTCGAGACTGTCAATATGAAATTTGTCGTTAATACTCAAAAAAGTTTTTCTTTTGATTTTTATTGCCGTTTTGTACACGTTTATTTATCAGTGACGAAACACTTAAGGATAAATAAAACAATATAAATATGATGGACAGAGGTATATCTACGTGCGTTATGGTACAAGGTAATGTTAGATTTTTTTTCTATAAAAATTAATAATCAACAAATAAAAAAGTTTTCGATTCCACATAAGCTTTGTTAGTTATTACTTGGCTAAAGTATTGTTAGTAGAATTAAAGTTTAACCTAAGCTATTTTTTAACGAAATTATTGATATTTCCAACAACTCATGTTTTTCCAATAATAAAATCACATCTTTACTGGATAAAATTATGAATTTTTAATTTTTTAATGTGATTCTACGAAAACAAACTGACATTAGTCCTGTTGCATCCGGATAATAGAATGCCTGAAGATGCCAAAATGCGAAACCAGCTCGTTAGTATCTGTTGATTTTTATTACGCAATAAGATGTAAAAATATTGAATTTTGCAGATACAAGTTAAAAGCAAAAACAATATGTCATCTACGAAAAATTACCATAAAATAACGTTGTTGTGTTCATGCAAACATTAGCGATAATTTACTTATTCTATCATGTTTTACTCCCTGAGGAGAAAAATGATTGTATCAAAGAGTTTTGATATAAAGAAAATGATACGTTCGGTATTCGATTGCAAAAGTTTTCAAATCAGACTTTGTTAATATTTGACACTTGAAAATTGGATAAAATAACATAAATTGAATGCACATATTTTTGTGAAATTTTGACAAAATTTATACAAAATGAAGTTCGATTTTTAATGCTATAGCCAGCCTAGAATCGCAAATGAAATTTACGTCTGTAAGAAAATGATTAATTAATATTTTTATGCTATAGACGAAGACGAGTAAACAAAATAATAGGCATAATTATTCGGAAGGGAAAATTGTTTTATTTAAGTTATTTCCAGTATATTCAGAGGAATGAGAAGGTAAGATTTTTTGTCTATGCAGAGGGAGCAATATAGAGTTTGATATAATTACGGCGAGAAACGGCAAGGTACAGTTCAGATGTTTTCGGCTCGTTATGTTCAAACCGAACGCAGCGTTATTTTTGCTGACATTGCGAGGGCTGGGCAGACACGAACGATACCGGAAAAATACAAAAAAGATCTCTTGGAAAAAATATGAATACACAAAAATGCGAAACTATAGGTAAGGTTTTACAACCTGGTCAGTTGGATGCTTGTTATATCAAATTAAATTAATGCAAACATCTAGACGGTATTAAATTCGTTTAAGCTGATACACTATGGATAAAAATTACTAAAAGGTTTTTTACGCATAAATATGCAGCTTTTTTTACTCGAAGAGAATAAAAATATATTAACAAATCGTTGCCAATATTACATTAAATTTAGTCTCTTATTGTTTTTTTATTGTCTAAATAATAGTTTAAATGTAAAATATTTCATGATAATTTTCAAATGGTTAAGACTCAATTTTGGCTACGAAAATGCAAGCTTGACACTTGAATCGAAAGAATTTGATTTCATGCAGTCAAATTCACGAGTAAAAAAACTGTTTTAGAAAATTTGTAATGCAAAGTAACTTTTACAAGTCACACGTATATTTTTAATGTAAGTTGTTATATATAATATTATAAAATGCACATACTATTTGATTCAAGCAATAATTATTATATTCAAACGAATAATTTGAGACGTAGTAAAAAATAAATAAATATATATGTATTTCGTCCATTGTACTAAAAACAAAGCTCATAAGATTTGCAACGCAAGCGAACAAGCGGATATAACAAAAATACAATTTAACATTGTTTTCGTTGATAGACGTCAATCGCTGCAGAGTTGAGCAATACATTTTAAGTCCAGTTCATATTTACACCATACGCATTATAATTTTAATTATATCCTCACACACTATGCTAGGATCTAACATACTACTACGAATACTACGAATAATATTTTAATGTGTTAAAGTAGATTTTTCATGAGCCTGTTTCGTTGACTTTCTTGCTATTGTTATTTTTTGTTTTTATTTCTTGAACTTACAACATTAAATGTTTAAATGTTTTGTCTTGTAACTTGTAATTTTTAATTTTTCTAACGTGTATAAATAAATAAATAATAAATTTGTATTAAAACGCACACATAGATACACATATGCATATGAAATATGTAAGGAAATGATCTAGGAAAGACATTTTTAGATGGTTTTAAGGTTGTGTATTTCTTAAAAATTGCTTTCGAGTCTACGGAGCTCCCACTTCTACGTCTTAACAGTAAATGTTGTATTTTAAACTCTTATTAAATCATATAATAAAACAAGAATGACTCAATGTAATTTATCATTAAAGAAATTTAAACTATTTCTTTTCTACTACTTAAGCAATCTTTGCGATATTAAGTCTGAAGATGCCGCTGAAAGAAGTAAAACACGTGTCACAATTCGTAACTCAATAAGTGGAATAATCAAATTTGAATTTATTGAGATTTGTTTACTGTTTATGTAAAATTGATAGTGTAAAATATTCGCCATATATCTACAATGCGTGAGAACCTAGAGAGGTATGGATGAAATTCACAAACATGTTGCAAAATAAGCTGAAAATCTATCAAGATTATGAGGGATCTACATACTAACAACTTGTGTTACTTTTATTTTATACTTACGCTCTTCGAAGCTTTCCAAGTAGGCAGCGGTGAGTGTTTCTCGGAGCTTTACCCGCAAATGTAGCGTACCTCGAACGAAAATAAAGTTGGTTGAACCTACCTAGAAAGCAATGTGCTGAAAAGGCTGCATTGTCTCAGAACATGTTTTTCAGGAAGTTTTATATTAATTCATTCATACGTCACCTGAGGATTGCCGACGAGCTTTTTAAAAAAAACTTTCAGCGCTGTCGACTTAGAATTTTATTATGATAATATGCCTTGGGGGTGTCTAAGCATTTTTTTACCACTTTTTATAGGTGTTATGTTGTTATGGCATAATGATATTATTCAGTATTGTATTAAAGTTACAAATAATACTATGCATTTAAGTTTATTAAATATTGATTGAATTGGCATTCACTTGGTAGAACTCAATTATAACACGGTAAAAAAAATAGCAATGTATTTTAGTTCTACAAAATTATTTTTAAAAATTTAGTTGATAGCTATGTCGGCTCACGCCATCGTTGCTCACGCAGCCGAAATAGCTATCAACTATATTTGTTAAAAATAATTTTGTAGAACTAAAATACATTGCTATTTATTATATTTACTCTTAAATAGATTTTATTTGTTTATAAAAACTAACTTAGCATTTTAAGATTAGGTTTTTGTGGCCAGACATATGAAATAGCATTAAAATTAAACTATTTCATTTACGCAGAAGCTTTTAATGTGCTTAAATTTGTAGACCGTGTTCTTGATATTCTCAAAAAAATGTTGTTGAAAACTTAATGGCATATATATAACTTTAACGTGGATTGTAGCGCGGAACGTTAATATATATTTCACTGAACATTGAAAACGGTGTTTTATTTTTGCAGTAGAAAAAAATCGAAGTCAAACGAAAAATCGTTTACGAAACCAGCTGATTGAATTATGAAAGTTGTATGAGCTTTTGTCTTCGTTTTGTTTTACTGTAACTGAATAACAAATAAACACTTAAAGAATACGGTATTGTGTAGCCGCCTTTAACAACCAATTAATTCGTAAAATCACGATTGTAATCAATAAACATACTTCCATTATAAAACAATTATACTACTATAGTAATAACAAACGATTGTTAAACGTGCACATGTTGATATTTATACAGCAAAAAATATATTCAATTTAATAAAACATATTTTTACTAATTTTGCTAACTTTTAAAAGTTAACATGAATGTTTTTTTGGTTTTAGCGAGCGTCATCTACTGGTAGAAAACAAATCATTACAAGGTTTTTTACATAACTATTTTTTTATCCTCATACTTCCTTCTGATGAGGGCGTAAGCCGAAATAACTATCAACTATGTATGTACTGAGCTGCCATTTATTTGGTAGAACTCCATTATAAAGTATATAGTTCTGGTAAGCTGAAATAGCTATCAACCGTAGGTCTTATTACTTTGGAACCAAAATATATTTGTGTGTTTTCATCGCGCAATAATTTTTTTCATCTAAGTTTTTAAAAATCGATTCAAGTTATACAAAAATGATAGTATGACGTTTACTTTTTAAAACGTATAAATCTATTTACAACGGTAAAATTATTAATGCTATTAGAATACAACGTCAAATAGCTTTTAAATTTCTACTGGAGAATTCGAAATAAACGTCTCCTCAATAAATTAATGAATATTTCAATCGGCGCAATTAGTAGGTATATTAAATGATAAAAAAGCTCCTTGACTCGCCTTTATTAATTCATCCCTCGTAAATGTAGGCAGATCACTCAGAGCTTTGACGTCCCCTTTTTATTATATTTTAATTTGCGATGGAATAGGATAAGTCCTCGGATATTATTATTCTTGGATAAGTCCTTACTTTAAAGTTTTAAATTCCCCGTTTGCGATACTTAACCACCGTGTCCTGACGTTTCATCCTGAATCGCGTTAGGCTGCTACTCAATCGAAGCGTGTAAGTATTATGGTGAAATATCACTTTCATTTACATTCAACCACTTAGTATTGGAATAGAAAAAATTATAAAAGCTCAACAGAAACATTGAAAGCTTTTTGTTCGAAAATAAACTGATTTTTTTGCCTGAATTTGTCAATCGAATGAGAGACTAGTTTAATATTTTTGTTCAGATTACGCAGAAAAGCTCATCGAAATACTTAAGCTTTTTTAACAGAGAGAAAAATATAAATGTATTTTTAAATGACTATATGAAAATTTTGGAAATTTTGTTTAACATAGCTCTATATTCAACTGACGAAATATTGTAGAATACGAATGAAAATGTTATAATATTGCAAAATACGAAACACCTATCCACCAACCAGTGATTTATTTAAACTTTCAAAACAAAAAAACTTAAACTTTTTAAAAAATAGTCCAATCTGCGATCGAAGAGACACAAATCAAAAATTATTTCTATTCAAAATACTCATATTAATAAACAAAAATTTGTAATATTACTTCTGTAAATATATCAATATTTTAAATATTTGTGTCTTTTAATATTTTAATAAATAACGGATACATGGTTAATCAGTTGGTAATTTTATGTTTAAAAATTATCAAAAATTGTTTTACATTATATTTAATGCAGAAAACATAGTAAAAATGAAGTGACTTTTGCAAATAATATTTTATTTTATTTCTAGATTATTTAAGGTATCAAAACTTTCTAACTCTAATACCACTATAAAATTCTGCATCAATGCCAAATTTATAAAGTTTTCGGCCGGAAAATCGCGAAAACTTTACAGACTTAAAAAACAAGCGTTAACACCGATTCAGCTTAGTTTTTTTATACTACTAACTGTAGTGTTTTTTTACATTGGAATTCCGATGTCTCGGATAAAAAGGGCATCCCTTTTTTAATGAATAAAATAACAGCTAGTTCTCCCCTAAGCCGTTGGCGTTGGTTAGTACTCTTGTTGTAGACGCATCTGGTTGAGATCTCACCGATATTCGCCTCGAAATATTTCATAGTTCACTAGTCACTTGAAAATATTTGTCTGAAGTTTACGTATCCAGGAAAATTATGGTACATATAATGAAAGGTGAGACGGTCAGATATTTACTGTGTATTGGGATATATGTGTAAGTCTGTCTATAGGCTACAAGCCCTTTCTAACAGTATGCAGTAACTATATTATATATAAATTTGCATCTGTCATTAATTTTAGCTACTGTTTCTAGGTCAATTATAATATTTTCAATTCATTCAATTCATACTTAATCTTATTTATTACTGTTTTTTTTTATTTGTCAAAAGATTTTAGAATCAAGTGAAACTATCTATTTAGAGTTCCTTAACTGTTGGCGTGAGATGAAATCCGCGAAAATCAATTTCTTTATGTTACAAAAAAGTTTTTTTGAATTGAAGTCTACTTGCTGCGCATGTTATGCCAATGTTGCAGATTTTCGAAAGAGCTAGAAATTTTCCTTAATTATTGTCATGTAAGTTTGACCGATCGGTACAATGTAAGGTTGAACCGGACAATTTTGATGGAAAAATTTATATTTCAGACGCATGGACTGAAAAAAAAGAAACTTCGCTAAGTAATCATTCTCTTTATAATAAACAAACCTCATGAATGATGCATAAATATTATACTTTTATATGAAGTGCCTTTATTAAATGTGACAGTGGTAAAAAATGGCGGGTCAAATAAACTAGTGAAACTACTCATTTCTTTTATGCTATCAATATCTTTCTGAAGAAAACCGAATGGAGCATCATTCATTTTACATGCAATCATATTTCGGTAAATCGAAATGCTTTGCCATGCTAAAATGAGACGTATGTGATGTCCTTATAAGACGTCACTCTATCACACATAATTATTAACTGTTATTTCGTGGTGAAAACGCATTATATTTATATATAATATTCATTAAAAGCATTTTATTATTATTTTCACAAATTATATCATTTAAGTCAGGACCGGATTTGCTCATCGTAAAGTTAACATTATGATATACAAACTGGTAGTTATTCTTTTGGTAATCTCTCAATTATCGAACGATATAGCGTTTGAATCAAAATATAGTGAAATAAACGTTTTTTATAGTGTATTAATAATATAAAAGTGTGGAAATAGTACTAATTGTGTTCTAACTTTTTAATATTAGTCAATCTGTGTTGAATTTGATAAGTTGTATAAATAATTATCGTATAAAAAAATCTAACAGAAACTTACCTTAATCAGTAAAATTTTCATATATAATTTTGATACAAATTGTGATATTTTAACTTAAAACATTCAATTTTAATTAAGGAAACATTGAATAGCTTAGGATTTATTAATTAATGAAGTCATAAAATCGTTAAATTAATAATAATAATTAATAAATCCGAAAAAAGCCAAGTGATTTAAAGTGAACCAAGGAAAATAATTTAAAAAGCAATATGTGATAGTATTAATACTAAAATATTATGCAAAGTAACATATAAATGCAAAGTCAAGAGAGCAGGCAAGTGTAGACTAAGCCACTAAAATAATCAGGCTTATAGTACGAACGACTTTATTAAGCAATACGAAATTTCTGCTTCGTGATAAAAATCTCCCAATTTTGTGAGGTAAACAGGGCAACAGTTTGATAGTCAAACATTTGCAAAAGTTTAGTATACAAAAGTGTCTCAAGGTGTCGCACGAGAGCTTTTCATTATCGTTAATGACGAAAAAGAAAGGGCGAGCTTTTATAAAAAATATTTTCCCAGGTAAATAGCAATATCGGAGGCGGGGACTTCGTTAGAGCGTGCAATGTTAATTTTGTTTTCCCCAAGTTGATATTTAATAATGTTGAGATTTGATCTTTTTTCGCTGACGTGCTGATACAATTCGATAAATATTTTTAGATCAGGATGAGTTTTATTAAAACCAATCAGATGGAATATACATCAAATAAATGCAGAAAAGTGACCTTTCAATTATATGAATGATTTTTTTTCACTGTATGGAAGATTCTGAACTCTTTAATATTATATTTGATTATTGGAAATACCTCTATGATTATGGAATATAAAACAATGAAATAATGAATTAGTTGGCAAAATTCTTTTTTCAATTTAAGTACAGCGCTATGGTTATCAAATCCGTTTCTATAAATATTTAAATATTATCTTCATTCATCTGAAAAAGAAACGATAAATCCAAATTCAAAAACCCACGTAGATGCCAAAAAATTATACCTAATTTTGTGAGTTTTGTAAAATATTATTCATTAAATAATAGGATATTTACTTTACTGGTTTCTAAATTCATAATTAAATAATAAAACACAATGCTTTGTATTAATTCCACAATTTTATAATATAATGATTAGAACCTGTATTCCTCATTATCAATTCTTGTGATGAGTGAAAACGGTCCTGATGTTATAAATATTAAGTAATAGAAGAGGCATAGTGATTAACTATTTAAATATGATGCCTTTAAACCAAGAAGCGATAATAAACACATTAAAAAAGAGCGATAAAATACTTTTTGGAATCAAAAAAATTTCAACTCTTTGAAACACAGTCAATCATTTACATGAGATTTTTATGATTAATCTATATTTTATAGTTTTAAGGGGACATAATGACTTCAAATATTGTAAAAATATAATGATTGTTGTTTTAGCACCTTAGATAGTACCAAGAAAAGAGTACATACAATATTTTATAAATACCGTTTTTATTACATCAAAACAATTAAACATGTTATAGAGAAGCTTAAATGTATGAAAAAGCTCTTTGTAAAAGCTTTGTTGATAAAAAAAATGTAAATGTTACAAAATATGAATCGTTATTTCTTAAAATGCTGCAATATTGCGAAGCTTTTATTTTTAAGTGTATTTAGTACTGTTGAAACAGTTGATATAATTTTATTCCTTTATACAAGCACAAACATTCGCTAAAATGGTAAATGCACTCACAAATACAAAACGTATGCAAATCTTGTTTCAATACGACTCATCTAAAGCGCATGACAATCGAGTATTTCAGAAATGTGATTGTGTTATTTTCGTACGTTCAGTTGAAAACACCATGCTCATCACTTATTACTTCAGATTGATTATTCAAAGAGAGGTTGTTTTTATAAATTTAAAAAATGACAAATTTGAGTTGTTACAACTTTGTACGATTCCACATGTATAGTCACTAACAACCCGTTTGTCAGTTCTGTTGCACGCGTGTGATAGAATGCCGGAAGATGCCGAAAGGTGAAACCCTGAAAATTTGTAACGAATCAAATTTGATATTGAAATTTCATCAAACACCTTCAGTCGACATAATAAATTTAAAAAATGTTATTTTGATATATTCTTGAAAATATGCCAAATAACAATACAATAAACCTTTGTAAAATAAATACTATATGAACGTAAAATTAAAAAAAATATTGTAACTGAATTATTTTATCTGATCAATGTGTATGCTTTTTTTTATTCCACTGTGAAACATTGTGTCCTCCAGTGCAATAATACAATATTATCGTTTATAACATATTTCATCACGAGTGTCAAATTAGTGGTACAGCATTGCAAACAGTTTTTTGTTTCGTTAAAGTTATTGATTGCTACAGTTATATTATCAATTATAGTATAGTTATGGACTTCCAAACTTCATGTCTTAATATTTAAATGAAAAAATATGTTATATTGTCAATCAGTTATAAAGACTATGTAAAATATTGAAGTATTGCATGAAAGTCCAAGAAGAATCACAGTTATGGAGTTGTTTTACAATTCTAGGGAACTATCAGTGAAATAAAAAAAGATTGATTATAAACTTGCTGACAATATAAGACTTTGAACAATATTGAACGTCGCAATTTCGACAATCTAACTGCAAATACAACAGACAAAAGAAACCATAAAGAATTTGTTAAAGGCGTGACTGTTTTTTTACAAAGCTATGCGAGGATATAAACGAATATACATACGTCCTGTAACATATAACAAAAAAACGTTTTTGGCTACGTTACACATTTTATGGTTAAGTTCTTGGGTCTAGGAAAATTTAGGTGTTTATATACAAAACCATTCATAGATGCCAATAAAATGTGTCACGTTGTAAAATAAAAAATGGTGTTTATTTGAAATAAAAAAAAACATTTTTTAAAGTGATCGCAAAAATAAAAGCTTAACGTTTGACAGGAATTGAAATTGAATTTTGTTTTCTGATAGAAAAATGATTTATTTTGCGTTTGTTGATCTTTTCTTGTTTTATAAAATAATATTTAAGTTATAACATGGTGAAAAATAGCAATGCATGTTTTTATAATAATGGATTTCTAAAAAAAAATCTTTTCCACTGTGTTATAAAGGAGTTCTACCAAATAAATGCTAATTCAATAAAAATAGTCTAGATGTTTCTATATCAAAAATTTTATCAAGCTGAAGCAAAATAAACAAATCGAAAAGTGGGATATATTTTCAAACACTTTTTTCCAAATAAGAATTTTTGTAATGGCATACTTTCATACTAAATAAAACTAAATAATTGGATTTACTTATCGCTCCAAAATGCTCCTGGTGATGATATTACTTTAACTATCAATTGATAATTCTCGAAATAAACGAAACCGGTCCTGACCATAAAATATATTGTAGAAATAAGTGCATAAAATGTGTTTTCATTATTTCAAAAAATCGATAAAATCTACAAATTATAATCAAATTTACAATGTTGAAACTTTGTACAATTCCACTTGTTTTCTCACTAACGACAAAGGTTTTGCCTTTCGGCATCTTCAGAAATTCTATCAAATGGATCAATGTTCCAATTGCAACGTAAAAAAGATTTATAAAAGGTTGCACCGGAAATTAAAAAAAAATCGACTATTATATTATATAAGGGAAGTCAACCGTGCAAGCTTGTGAAAAATTAAATTTGATAGATTCAAAAATAGTATTCGTCCTCAGTTTCGTTTATGTGAAACATTTCAACTTCCTAAGCAACATTGTCAGTGCTGTTGGATCCGTAAGATAGAGTTGTTAATGATACCGAAAGGCGAAATCCAGGTCGTACGTGACAAAAAATGTAAAAACGTATAGAGTTTCAACAATTTAAATTCGATACTGAAGCATTTTCTTCTTTTTTTCCATCAAGCGTTTTCAGTCGATATCTTAAATAAAACTATAAAATCATTTTAAATGATAGTTAAATTCGATCACACAGACGCAACAGAATTGAAGATGACAAACCAAGAATCTTCAGTTCTGTTTCATCCGCGTGATAGGATGCCTGAAGATGCCGAAAGGAGAAATCCGGGTCGTTAGTGACAAAACATGTGGAATCGTACAAATTTGTAACAATTCGAATTTTATATTGAAATTCCATCAAGGATTTTCAGTCGATATCATAAATTAAATGACTTAACACAGTGACAAAATAGCATTGTATTTAAGTTCTAATTTTTTTTTATATAGTTGAAAGCTAATCTGGTTCACGCCATCGTCAGATCTACTCTAAAGAACTAATAAATCCGACGATGGCATGAGCCGAAATAGCTATCATAAAACAATTTGTAGAACTAAAATACATTGTTATTTTTTCACCTTGTACAATCGTATAATTGAGTTCAACCAAGTAAATGCCAATTCAATCAAAAAATTACTGTTATTTTCGTGGTAGCAAATTAAAATTGATATTTATCAAATAACGCTTATATAGCGATATCTAGGAATGGAGAATCGTACGAGCGTTGGACATCCAGAAGGGAATTATCCGAAATGTTCGTCGCGCAACAAATTTGCAAAACTAAATACGCGATGACCCTCGGGGCGTGTGGAAGTAACAGCCGGTGCAAATTATTTCACAGCGACATCGAGCATAACTGCACCCTCTGTTTGTACTTTTCATAATTGATTCCTAACTAAATGCCAAGTACTTGAGCGTTAAGTTGAGGAGGTTTCATAAGCGGCCAAGTGCTAAATAACCGGTAGAATTTTGAAGTTATTTCATAGCATTTTTTGATATGGTTATATTCATTATCTCTGACAAGATGATTCGTGTTTGAATGTGTTTTATTATTATTTTTTATTTGCGCTTTCTCACACATTTTCACATTTCAAATTTCAACTTGAACAAGCCTTTTTCATGAGTGAGAATGATATCAAAAATACTATTTTTAGTATAAAATTGCTTGACTTACACTTAATTACATCTCATCATTATCAATTGACTGTATTTATTTATAAAATTAATAACTTGACTATTTTGTCATTTACTTGGTAAAAATCCGTTATAACATGGTGAAAAAATACCAGCGTAATTTAGTTCTAAAACAATTATAAGTAGTAAGCGTAAGTCGAAACAACTATCAACTATTATATAAAGCTTAGAAATTTTGTATAACTAAAATTTATTGGTATTTTTTACCGTGTTTTTACGCCAATTTAATCAATGATATTAGTCGCTAAACCTACTTTTATATATAAATTCCTCGTACTACAGTGCAGTGAAAACTGGTTGCGAAGATGGTGTAATCCAAAACAGCTATCAATTATAAATGTAAGAAATTTTCTATAACTAAAATACTTTGTTGTTTTTTCACCGTGGTAAAATAACTTACTATTACGAAAGCTAACGCTATGTTTCTAAACAATTTAAAGAAAAAATATTGCATAAAGCAACTACTTTTCAAGTGTTTGCTGTCGCTCAGGTTGTAAAGACATTATATTTCTACAATAAAAAACAATTCTAAAATATTAAGATGAGAGAAACTAGTCCCATTCATCATAACATAATGTTGTGGGAATTTCAAAGCATATCATTGTGTTTTATTAAGACAAAATCAAACAATACAAAGATGATGCGATGTGGCGTCTTATTATGAAAATTCTAAGTACTTGGTAACGTGTAGAACTTGGATATTAATGCACAACACCTTAACGTCGAAAGTAATGATTTTTTTAATTGCGGATTAAGGTATTAGAATATTGTATGAATAAACAGCGAGTAATTTTCTTTATCTCATCCGTGATATAGGCTAAGGAGTAATTGAGATACAATTATGTAAAACATTTTAAGACAAAATACACCGATTAAGAAAAAATGTTACGGTTGATCAAAAAGTTGCACACTGATTTAATAATATGAAGGTTTGTTTAATTTAAGATTTTATATAAAAAAAATCCAACGATTTAGAACCGACAATAATAAGCCATAATTCTGCAAATGTGTTAAATTTTTTTTTCAGAATTATGCTTTTAAATTACTTACGTGTTAAAAAATTCACCATACACGGCTTGGCAAAGGTAACAAAAATAAAGTAGTTATGCATCACGCCGTTTTAATAAAACTTGATAAAATACCCTCACAAGTGCACTAGTAATTAAAAACCATACTACAAATTATTTCACAATATTTACAAGTCACACGACCCTATAAATAATCATAAAAAACTTTAAGTAGACTCGGCGTTCAGCATCATGACAACAAAATTGATTCTATATTTATTCATGCATAAATTAGTTGAGGGTAAATCCGTCTGAATTATGACATCATACTTCGTAGTAGCTTTGCGTTTTGATTAAATGGTCTCGTTTTGATAAATGTTCACTTTTCATGTTGAAAAAAGGTTCACGGCAAACATGCTGAGTAAGGCAATAATGATTTTTGCGGCATACCTATTTACATTTCAACAGGATCACGCCACATCTTTATTGTGTGTTTATGATGAGGTTGGCATTTTTAAGGACCTTTTAATAAATTCTTTCTTCAGTTCGACGGAGCTTAAATAAATTAAAGCATGTCATTTCAACTTATTATCATATTGTATTTATGTTATTATTTTAAAACTTTCCGTTTCAAATTATGGTAAATTGATTTAATTTATTTTATTAAAGATAATTTTGAATCGTCCAAATATTGTGGACTTTTCAGTATCTGAAACATATTTTTTTACTAACAAAACTATAATCTTACTTGATCTTAAACAGTTAATCTGATTATACTAGCAATATTGATTTTACCAAAATTGCGATTAACTATTACTTATGGCATTTCAATATTAATTATAAATATTTTTCTATGTTAAGTTCTGAATGTTTTGTCTTTTATAATCCATGTTGCGTCTTTTGATATCTTCTACGAGTCTATTTGATTTGACATTCATAACAACAGTTAAAATCGTCTAACTAAACCATAATTTTTCATAAGCAACACGATACTATCACTCTTATCATATAAAGTAATTATTGAATTGATTTAAAATAACTGAAAAATACAGATTGTGGGTGACATTCTATATAAAGTTCGATCACCCGTAGTCGATATATTAATTATTTTGAAAGCAGATTTTTAATAATAAAAAATAAGAACGGTTTATTTTTCGAATTATTATAAATATATTTGCTAAGATGGTAACACTTTATCTATTCAGCGTTGTTATAGTCTTGCGAAATTCTAATTTTCGATTTTTTTTTTACTATTATGAGGTATCTTGAGGTAAATGAACATTTTTTTTATTTATTTAATGTAAAGCATTTTTGTTCATTTACTTCAACGACATGTATATTTTACAAAGCAACGCTAAAAATCACCATAATAAATCAATACTTACTATTCAATTAAAAACCCTAAAAATATTAAATTTATGAAGAGTTAAGTGCATAAATTAAGTCAATAGTTTTTCGTGGACTTCTTTCTTAATATTCCCATGTGGTTTTTGATTCACGATGACAAATGATGTTTTAAAAGCATTTATTATAAGAATTGAAATAAAAAAGGCCGTCCGTCAGTTTGAAGCAATTTAATTAACAACCTTTTAATTTAATAACTTTGTACTACTCATTTCAAACCAAACACGAATTGAAAATAATAAACAATAAATAACTGAAATTTATTTCGAGCGATCAAGGGAACAAAGCTTTGTATTCAAAATATACAATATATTATAAACGCAAGGTGTTATTTGAGATTTTTAAATTACCATTAAACATAATTATTATCGTCGGGGGGGCCGTGTCTTTACCACATATTAGTATTATATACCCCAAGTTTAATTTGATTTACACACTCTGGCCGAAATTCGTTGATCATTTCCCCAAAGGTTTTGTATCCGTGGCCGCCAAGTGACTTGCGGTACGGAAATCTTTGTCTGATGTTCTTTTATCACGAACATTCTAACCTGGGCTGGGAACTTCACGTGCTTTCATATACATTGCCGCATACTCACACACATTTGCTTAGCTTAAAGCTCCACAGTCAAGCGCGAAAGGTGTTTGACTGAGGGATTCAAATATGAGGTACGGAATTTCAAATTTGTTTCTGTGTCATATCATATTATAGCGGATGAATTTATTGCTTTGTTTCATGGACGGTGTGGCATGGTTGAAATTATAATCATTTTTGTGCATCTGAATGAACACGATACAAGTGACGTGACAGTTTATCCTTTTGTACAAAAAACTTAGTCTATATATCAAGAAAAAAGCATTTTAGTGCGCGAGATACTGTTTTGAAAGCTTTTGCAAATTTAAAGATAATAAGCTTGGAATATTGTTTTCTAAATAGTAGAACGATCATTTAGAGTTCTTGTATAATATTAATTGATAACGCTTACGTTAAGTGAAACACGCCTAATCAATTTTGAAGTCACAATTCAAAAGATAGAAAATCATTGAATTTTAGGTTGATTTTGAATGTATATTAATGTGATTTTTGAAATTGATAAAACTGTTTAATAAATAAATGATAATGCAAAATATGTATAGAACCTCTGTTTTATAGCCCATCCATAATAAAACATTAATAATAAATTTTATATAAACTTAACTAAAAATTTTCTGTTATGTTTTTTGTCCAATATAGAGCTGCACTTAACTGATTTTTAAATAATTTATAATTTAGACTGAAGGTGCTAGATGGAATTTCAATATCAAATTTGAATTGTTAAATCTTTGTACGATTCCCCATGTATTGTTACTAACGACCCGTTACTCAGTTCTGTTGTATCCGTGTGATCGAATGCCTGAAGATGTTAAAAGGCGAAACCCGGATCGTTAGTGAAAAAACATGCGGAATCGTACAAAACTGTACCAATTCAAATTTTATCTTTTAATGATGCATTATTTTGCTTAAGAAAGAAACAAAATAGAGTAAAAAGAAAATATGACTTGCTCAGTCATTTAGTTATTCTGTCATAGAACATTGAACAAACGATAAAAAAACATCATTTGTGTTTTATTTAAACAATTTATGTATCGTGTTGATAACTAGCTAAAATCGTCTAAGTCTGACTAATCAATAAGTGACCATCATTATAAATTAAAGTGTTAATAAGTAAAGACAAAAAAAAAATATGCGAGATATTTAGAAAAATTATCAGAGACATTTTCTTCGCGGTCATTTAATTCATGCTTTTTCACAACGAGCTTTGTGCTTTTGGTGTGAAGTATTTATTTATCAAAATAATATATTATTCATACGCTCGACAATAACGGAGTAATGAAAATAGCTTGAATGCGCAGTGTTATTTTTGGTGAACCTTTTTTAAATGCTACAATTATTACAAGCAACGTTTTTGGTGTATCAAAGAAGGTATTATGTAATCACTACTCATTAACTTAATTAACCAAGTGTATTACATTCAAAGAAAAAATTCCACCATAAATACAATTTTAGTTCACTGCCTTTGAAATATTATTATAAGGGTGGCTTTTTAACACATTGCTTGTTGGCATACAATGCGTGGATTCGATTTGGATTTCTAAAGAAAGAGGGTACTTTTAACACTTATTGATAAATTAACCATTTGAAACTAAAAACTCAGTGAAAAAATAGTAACGTATTTTAGTTTTACAAAATTTATAAATTACATAGTTGAAAGCTATTTTGGCTTACGCTCTCATCAGAACTATGTATTATATGATGGCGTCAGCCGAAATAGCTATCAATTATACATCTTATAATTTATGTAAATCTCAAATAAATTGTATTTTTTAAACTTATAAAGTAAAAAAAAGTCACGTTCTATAGTTTGTATTTTTTGATATTCAAAATTTATTAACATAATCTTTTCTTATATTGAAAGCTTGAAAAGCATAGAATTGTAGAAAAGCTCCGTATTGATTTATTTAAGGTATTTTTTTTTAAATACAGGAGAAATTAACGAACTTAGAAAACGATTGTAAAAATTGTAGATGATATAAAATGCTCAGATATTCATACACCATTTAAAGTTAATTTTAGAAAAGATTAAAAAAAAATATTTGCTTAATATAATATTTTATAATGTTGATAAAGAAAATGTAATTATTTTTTAAGTATTTATATATATAGCCATATTATATATTTTAAATAATAAAAAAACATTTTTAGTACTTATTTCCACAATATATTTTTGATGAGGACCAGTTTCGTTCATCACGAGCATTATCAATTGATCAGTTTATCATGCCTTTCAATCAAGAAGTGACAGTTAACACCTTAAAAGTGATATTATATATTAACACGGTTAAAAAATAGCAATGTATTTTAGTTCTACAAAATTATTTTTAACAAATATAGTTGATAGCTATTTCGGCTCACGCCATCGTCAGAACTATGCTTAAACTAACATTTTAGTTTAAACTAACTAAATTAATAACTAAATAATAATAATAAAAATAATTAATAACTAAATTAGCATAAACTAACGTGTTAGTTTAAGCATAATTCTGACGATGGCCTGAGCCGAAATAGCTATCAACTATATTTGTTAAGAATAATTTTGTAGAACCTAAATACATTGCTATTTTTTCACCGTGTCATAATGGAGTGCTACAAAGTGAATGCCAATTCAATCATTATATTATATATTCATTTAGAATATCAATTTTAAAATAAAGAAAAGTTAAAATAAGTATAAAGAGAAATCGTATAAAATCAATGATATTGATAAGAAATAAAGGTCAATGTGAAAAAAATAATACTATAAATTGAATATTTTTGAGTAATTTTTGATGAAAATTAGATTTAGAAACATGATTTCCGTTCACAAAACTTTTATATGAATGCGGGTGCCATTCGTTGATATTTCTATCAAAATTCATTTAAATTCTTCGCCAGTTTACGGTTTTGGCATAGCGGCAACTTAGTGAAACTAACGTTCATTGTGACACGCTGTGAATGAACTAAAGTAACGAGAATTCCTTTCTCAAGTGTGGTTCACATGGTAGGATAAGAAATAGAGCCATTAAGGAGTGTCCCTTTATTTTCTCAGGTGAGAAAGGTACTTTTGTAAATGGAGATATAAAAATGAAATATGGCCGCCGGAAGAGAAACGATCTAGATTATTGGTTTCGTTTGGGGAGGTCAATCATAATGAATCAAATGGGTTGGTTAAAACAAAAGGTTCTACGGGGATGCTACGCCGAAATTTTATATACGAGAGAAAATAATCACTTCTGTTTGATATTTTACGCGTTACCAGATAAAAGCATTCATGCGAATGAAACATAAAATAGCCGATATTTATTTTACGCTGTGTGTATTTCTGTGAAAGGTTTGTAGGAGCTTTTTATATTTGGGTAGTTTCAATACAATAACAATAATATTTTAACATCTCTTAATATGCAATAGAAAGCATTTTGATTGTGATTTTTTATCGGTGTATCAGTTTGCTATTACTATATTATCTTTTTTCTATGACTGAAGGTGCTCGATGGAATTTAAATATCAAATTTGAATTGCTAAAACTTTATACGATTCCACATGTTTTGTCACTGGCTTTCGCATTTCGGTGTCTTCACCTGACAGAATGCCTGAAGATGCCGAAAGGCGAAACCCGGGTCGTTAGTTACATAACATGTGGAGTCGTACAATGTTGTAACAATTTAAATTTGATGAATATACAATAAATCTATTGCATCAAAATTTTTTTAAATGTGTAAAATTCTAAGTTGGCACATGGCTTAGTTTTCGGCCTTTGAAACATTCAGGACTGCTATTATGTGGATGCAATGAGTGTGTACACAGTCTTAAAAATTAAATTTAGTTTTCTCAGACTATATTACAAGTATGATTTCTACGGTTTTTAATTAGTATTTGTTTCATACTTTTCTAATACATTTAATTTAATCTTTTGACAATTTTTATTGGCAATATATTCAGAACCACCAAATTTTTCAATGACAAATCTATGTAAATTTTAGATGCGTATTATTTTTAATTTAGATAGGTAATACGTCTTTATTTTCGTTTTACACTTATATGTAGTAACATAACCAATAAAAATAAGGGTACGCCTGAAATATCAAATGAAATCAATATTTTTATTGTTACTAAAGATGATTCATGTGATTTAAATACAAGTATAATCGACTATCAGCGAGTTTCCTTAAAGTTGTCTGCGGTCAAGTTTTTATAACAAAACAACACACAACGATTTCACGATTTGGTGAAACTATTCATTATTGGAAAAAATCTCACCCAGCTATCTTAGTTGGCAAGTAAAATAACCAAGATTCAAGACTGGAAAAACTAGCTCGCTGCGGGTACTAGCTGAAAAAAGCTCTGAAACGAAGAAAGTTGCTAACACGTTATTTAAGTTAGGAAAGTTTAGTTACATTTGAAGTTTTTGGAGGCTTCCTGCTTCAGATTTACTCAGTACACTTGGTCGTGAAGTTTTTCTGGTTTAACTTGACCGCCACACGTAACCGCTGTTAGTACGTTTGCCTACTCAGGACTTAGAGATTAAGTTTGCAGCGTATGTATTGCTGCGTAAGGACTTCTATATGCTCTTTTGTAAAAATATGCACAATTTTTGAACGAATAATTTTTTAAGTTTTCTTAATACAAAAATAATACTTAACTAACAAAAACTTCAAATCCAAACCGATATTTTATTCCAAATTATTTCCTGATGCGTATCATATTGTTTCTTAGTGGAAGTTTTTTTACAGAAGTTTTTCGTCAAAAGCTACTTGCTTAGCTTTAATTCAACAAAGAGAATAATTAAAGAGAGGATAGGGCTCAAACATGACTGTTCATGAGCTAATGGTTCTCGCTATAGTCACTTTTTATGTGTTAACTGTCACTTTCAGGTGGAAAGAAATTATATTATAAATGTAAAATTATTTTTTATTTAAAACTTTCACATTATATTTATGATCAAGACTAATTTTGTGCGTGAGCATTGTTAATTGCTTTCGCTGTAGTTTGTTTAGAAGATCAAATGTGTATGAGGGAGTTTTTGGCATGCAAATCGATTAATTCATTAAAAATTACGCCATTAATGAGTTCAGGAACATTGCACTTCTAATCTGACAAAAATTATTATTGTATACTTACCACACTATCAATATGTTATAATTCACTGATGATCACAACGTATGTTCTCTTGCAATGATGACCACGTGGACATAAATAAACATAGCTTTTAACAAATATCTATTATATGAAGTAGGTAAATTTGTGTATAGAGATCCAAGGTCGTTTACGACGCTAACGAATATGACGTCACAAAGCTGACAAAACTTTAGTTAGAGTTATTGAAACCGCATAGAAAAATGTAGTTTGCACGACGATGTTTTAATAACACGTTTGTTTATTGATTGAATTGACATTTACTTGGTGGAACTCCATTATAACACGGTGAAAAAAACGTTCCATTTATCCCCCAAAAAATCCAAATTAACACTCACTTCGAGAAATGCATAAAATCAATTTGTCACATTTAAGAATTTATTAGCACGATATGAAAATAGGGTGTAGAACAAAAGATTGTATGTTTTGTGAACCTTTCCTACACAGCTGTATATAGATAAGTAAATGTACGTTTAAAATATGGTTCTGATTAAGACGCAAGCCAAAATAGCTATCAATTATTTATCTTATAAATTTTGTGGGACTAATATACATTGCATTTTTTTCACCACGTTATTTGCTATTTACCTACTCAATAAGTGATGATGATTTATATTGTATTGTTAATTTTTTTAATATTTGCGAGATGAATAAAACGTTTCATTATTTCACACATTTCGTCACATGAGTAATATAATTTATGATATCAACTGAAGATGCTTGATGGAATTTCAATATCAAATTTGAATTGTTATAGCTTTGTACGATTCCACATGTTTTGTCACTAACAATCCGGGTTTCGCCTTTCGGCATCTTCAGGCATTCTATCACACGGGTGCAACAGAACTGACAAACGGGTCGTTAGTGACAAAACATGTGGAATCTTAGAAAGTTGTAACAATTCAAATTTGATAATGAAATTCCATCAAGCACCTTCAGTCGGAATCATACATTATTTGAAAAGATCAGAACAGTCAGCTCTGTTGCATTCGTGTGATTGAATGCCTGAAGATGCCGAAAGACGAAACCTCAGTCGTTAGTGACAAAACATGTGGAATCGTACAAAGTTTACACAGTAACAATTCAAACTTGAGTACTACTTGCTAACAACTGCATGCTATGTTGAAAAGTTTTGTTTGTTAGTAGTAGTATCGGTAAACCGTTTCAGATCCTAACATAGCGCGTTCAATGTATTACAAAAAACATCATGAAAATGCAATCCGGTACTAGTAAACTGTCATCGTAATTTTGTAACTCGGCACGTTTTTATTGCCAACGTAAATAGTGGAAGGGGTATTATTTCCGACGTAATCATTCAGTCCTTTTACGTTTTCAAGCGCATCCAAAAGAAGTTTTGCTGTTACTTGCAAAATAAGCAGAGCTGAATTATCTGTTTAAAATAAACATTGAATTTTATTTTGAAACGAAAGTAAATAAATCGAAATGACGCAGAAGACAGTTTTCAAACTTTCTTGTAAAAGATTAGAGATATGCTTTAAACTATTGTGACATTTTTATCATTTGTAAATCAAAAAATATTTTTAAATCAATGGATGTATAAATTACAAATTGTCTTAGCTTACAACGATTTACTCGGTTTCAAAACTCGTTATCATCACCAACGATAATAAAAGATAATTATCATGACAATTTATTTACAACTATTTGTAAAACAGCACCAATGTGACATGCTATTTCGGAATAAATAAAAAAATAATAAAATGGAAAGAAAAATTAAAGTCAATGTGTTTAATTTATTGCTGAAAATTTCCACTGATCTCCCAAATTTTTAATGTAAAATATCACATACATTCATATAAATAATCTTAAATTTCAAATATACCTTTCTGCCATTAGAAGAAGACACTTTCTGATCTTTTTGTGTAGGTTTCGAACAAGAAAATATGGCATCAGTTCTGTTGCATCCGCGTGAGGTAGAATGTCTGAAGATTCTGAAAGGCGACACCCGGTTCCTTAGTGACGAAACACGTGGAATCGTACAAAGTTGCGACAATTCAAATTTGATATTGAAATTCCATCAAGCTTTTTCAGTCGATATCATAAATTAAGAATAATCTTGTCAAATTTAATGAATATAAACATATCAAACAATGCTATGGAATAACTTCAAAATTCTACCGGCTACTTAGCACTTCGTCGTTTATGAAATCTCCTCAACTTAACGCTCAAGTAGTTGGCATTAAGTTAGGAATCAATTATGAAAAAGTTGTAATAATTCAAATTTGGTACTGTTTTCTCATTGTAAAATCTGGAATATCTATGACCAATTATTGTGTTATTGTCACTTTTAATATTCATAAAAGATTTGGCAGGTATAACGTTGGTTCTGCTGGGAGTTGATTAAAAAAAGCGCAGCAAAATATCTTTTCTTGCGGTTTTCTCAACCGTAGCTGATCATATGCGGTACATCGGGGTCCATCTGCCACCCGACCCTAAGGTCCAGATTTATTGGGGACACGCTGCAGAGTGGGTTAGCGTGTTTATGGCGGTGGATCAAGGGGCCGTGAACACTTGACTATGCTTTATGTGCGGGCCTAAGCCTACGATCGATCAAACACCACACTGGACCAAGCATGTTATAATACCATACGTTTCGTTATTCTTAAAGTAAGTGTGAGATGTGAGGTTACTCTAAATGTAGCCATTTGAAGAAATATTCCACTTTCACCAGAACAAATCTCAAGATCGATTTAATATATCTACATACAGCACCATATACTAAATATCTAATTATTTGAATGATCGTTCTAATTTTCTGAGAGAATACCTTAAAAAAATCTTAGAAGAATTCTTATTCACTCAAATACCAAATGAACAATTTTCATTTCATAATAACGTCTGTGAAAATATTGATTCGATGCAAAAATTTGCAAATAGCTATTTTGCAACTATTCGACTTAAATGTAGTTTGCATTGGAAATAATTCACTTGTTAAGCAACATATAATCGCTGTTTGCATAAAATATTTTCAGTTATTTCAGAGCATAGTTCCAAATTAAGTAATCAAAGTTTGATAGCGATTAGCAGGATTTTAATAGATATACAAAGCTTAATGCTCTTTAAAACCATAGACATCTGGGTAAGTTCTATCATCAAAATAATAATATTGGTCTATCTACACCATTGTAAGATTATACGTTACTTGCGCCGTATTCTTTGTAATCCATTTTTAATCATTAAAGAAATCAAGTTTCAAAGCATATGTCTTCGAAATTGACTAATACTTCCATCGAATAAAATATTCTGTTTTTCTCCAATAGAAATAATCGCAACAAGCGGAACAAACACATAGTTTTCTCTATATGTTATTAATTCAAAAAATTTGCAACCTCTCTCGAAAAAAACACAAACCTTTTAAATCGTTGGTATTAATTTTTTGAAGCATTATAATTTATTTAGCCATAATGTGCCACCGAAGAAATAAAATCTTTCGTGTATGTGTTTAAGCTTATCAAGTTAGAAAAAATATATCGTTTATTCCATTAAAAAATATTTATCAAATAAAAAAAATTAAAAAGCTTCTAAATTAGTATTTATTTTTCAAAAATCACTTTCCTTAAAAAAAATTAATCAAAAATCTATACGTTTCACATTGGAAATCACAAAGAATTGAATGTCGAAAAACAGTATATAGTTAAAGTTTAAAACGCTTAAGAAGTTATAAATGAGCTTTATGTATACCAAAGATAGAAGGATGTGCTTAGAATCGTGGAAAAATTACACCCAGAATTAAAAATAACAATAAAAAAAATGTTACATAAGTATGATGAGTTAATTCCTATAATTTATAATCTATCTTTTTTATAATAAACATAATTACTTCCTTGTGTCATGTTATAAAATATCATGTATTCATCCATTATAAGTTAAAACTATAATATAGATCTGAAGCTTTTATCTATTTGACCTTGCTACACAATTTAAGCTTTGATATATTACCGTCTGGTACTGACTATCCATCATCACGTAATAAAAAGTCAGTAGCGCACAACATTTGAAATATGGATAAATTGCGTAACTGTTGTTAGACATACTTAATCACAGACTTTACTTCAAAACTGCTTTCACGTATACTTTGTTAAAAAAAATGTTTTTGGTTTGGATAATCAGCGTTGGATTTAAGATGTAATTCTTTGCCAGCTGCATATCTAACTAACTGAAATGTATTCATGATATTACTTATTAAGGAGCAATAAAAAACTTGTAATTAGTATCGGATTATATTGAGATTTATATTTGAATAAATAATCGACGTATAATTTTCAAAATAATTTACTATCGTTTATCGTTTGATTTTAGTTTATTAAAGTTTTGCCATGATATAACTTTTCATCTGTTTAACTTGTAAATTTTCTTCTTTAAAGTAGTAAAATAAGCTTTTAGTTAGTAAACTGTCTATTGTGACAAAGTGTCTGAAGATGAAAAAATGCGAGACCCGGATCAACAGTGACAAGACATGTAGAATCACAAAAAGTTTCATTTTTTTACCGATAATAAAATAAACGTCTTTTTATTTCAATGTTGTTTTATAAATTCACAATTAGGTTAACTTAAGTATTAAGGCATTAATATATTAAAATCTAACTATGCATTAAATTAATATGTGTTTTGATTTTTTCCAAACAAAAACTGAATATTACCCAGTGGTTCTCAGCTCTCTTTTTGAAGACTTTGCAGGTATAAATCAACCATTCAGATAGAAAAAGAGAATATGTTAGCACTCACATAGAAAATTAAAGATAAAATAGACCTATATCGCTTTAAAACAAAAGCTGACAAAAATTTCAATTTGTTTGGCCGTCTGTGATAAAACGACCTTAACCACTCGGTTAAAAAGCCAGTTATGTTATTAAAATAGTTCCAAAAAGCTTCATCATATTTCATTAAAAAAAAAATATATCATAATTATTAAAAATAAAAGTATAATATGAATTGTGTATTTAATGTTGCCTTATTTCTATTCAGTTACAGATTGTAGGGAACAAATCCATTACACACATTGATAATTGAAATTGAAAAATAATTGAATATGTTTCGAAATAAATGTATCACCTATGACGAAAGAGTTTACTTAAGCGGAAACACACTAGAATACATATTTTATATTTAACGTGTTTCAAAATTATGTATTAACTGTAGTGTCCACTGTCACTTCTTGATGGAAAAGAGAAATATTTTAAATACTTATTTCCACAACATATATTTTTTTTTGATCAAGTCCGATTTCGCCTAATGATTGCGATGAGTGAAACCGATCCGGATCAAAAATATACTGTAGAAATAATTTACTAAAAAATGTGTTTTTATTGTTTAAAATATGAGAGATTTAATAATGAAAGACAAAAAATGGTAAATAAATAACAATATTGTTTAGTTCTACGAAGTATATAAGGTATAAAGATGATAGCTATTTCGGTTTACTCTTTCTATAGTCGTTATAAATTTTTTAGAACAAAAATACATTGCCATCAAGTAAATGCCAATACAATCAATTGCAATACTTTTTCTTTACCTAAAAATGTTTCAAAAGGTAAAAACTCATCATCAAAAAACCACAGATTAAAGGTATACTATAAGTTAGAATAATTCTCACTATAAAAAATGTTTTGTAGTTTTCCGTACAAATCGAAAAACGAAATTTTAGCAGTTTATATGTTTCCATTTCGGCGATACTGTGCACCGTACAGGCGGCAGTTAAACGAAATACTTTTAAACTTGCCAAATTATGTTAATTGGATGCTAAACTTTACGCCACTGGGTGTGAGCAATATTTCCACGCACCAGATTATCACCTTATTAAAGTTTTTTCCTGGCGCATGATGTTCGTAACAAAGTTTGACGTTGTCAGACCGAAAATACACTTGGAAAGTGTTTGCGCATTTTGCCTTTTTATGGCCTTTGGTATAGTTTATTCCGTGATAAAATATGAGGTTTTTCTTTCAGAGCGGGCGTTTTATGTGACGGCTATCTGGACAACTATGTTTGTCGGATATAGGAATTTTGGTGGTCTTCATCATTTTTTATGTCGTGTTGGAATAAACAAAGCGAGTTTTTCATGAGTGCGTATAGAAGTTATGTCAAAATTCAGTTTTGGACACTTCGTAATACATTGAATTCTTCAGAAAAAAAAAGTAACCAACTCACAATAAATAAATTTGAGTTGTTATAAATTTGAATGATTTCAAATGTTTTGTCACTAACAACTCGGGTTTCGCCTTTCGACATCTTCAGGTATTCTATCACACGAATGCAACAGAACTGACGCATAATAAACGGTAAGCATCGTCTATATACCAACGTTATTAATTATATGAAAACACAGCCCTAAGACAAAAACTAAATGGCAGCTATAACAAATTTAATAATATTGGTCTATTTATAATAAACACAATTGCCTGTGATTATTTTCATTAACGATTAATCTTGTTAATAAGTAATTCTTGAAATGGTTTTACAACAAATAATAATAAACTATCATTAAAATATGCTTGGGTTTTATTTTATTTTTAAAAATACCAACTATATCAATTTGGCAAGTAATTTTTAAATATCTAAACTAATTCAATCAATAAATACTAATAAAAAATTTATTTTTTTGACTTAAATTTTCACAACAGTGTCGCTTCTCATTGGAAAGGCATTGTATTTATTTAATAAAACATTATATAAAAAAAATATTTAACCTTTGCGACTCGTTTTGTTCAGTGTGAAATTAAGCTGATAATGCTTTCGATGAGTGATATAAAGTTGTGAATAAAAATTTGAATGTTTTTTACCTAAAATAAATAAAGTAGCCACCCATGTAATTTTTTTTATTTTAATCTACATTTTTATTCGTAAAAACAAAACGGGTGCTTTATTTACCATTATTTATGTGTCTTTCATGCCTTAGCCACACATGCTGTTATTTTTTCTACAGTATAGCAGCGATGAGTAAAAACAGCTGTGATAATATTGAAAAACTGTGGAACAATTATTCAACGTTTTCTCTCACTTTTAGTTAAGATAATGTCGTTTTTAAATGAATTTATGTTTAATACTACTTTTTTTGCATACATAACATTGTTAAAACGACATTTTAAGGCTTTTTTTGACGTCATCAATATGTTTTATGATCAGGAACGCATTCGCTCATCGCGAGTATTTACAGTTTATGTCATAAAATTATTTATTATGTTGCGGAAATATGTAATTAAATATATTTTTTTATTGTTTAAAATATAATGCTTATCCACCAACAAGTGACCGTTAACACTTTGACATTGATTTTGTTAATAAATCAATTGAATTGTGTGTTTTTAAAATGTTAATTAAGGTAATTTTGCCAATTTATAAACCAATCATTCTTACACTAACTCTAACTCGTACTTTTTCATAATTTAAAGAAATATTCCACCAACTATCGTGTTATCTTTAATATTTGTTTAAATACTGGCGATAGGAATGTTATCTGTTAACAGCTATATGAAATGAATAGCTCTCAAATATATTGCTAAGAAAAAAAAAGTTTATACATGTTTCCTTTAATTGGTTTTTTAATATACATTTTTGTAAAACAGTAACTCATTTTTTATAATATCTACTCATGTTAAATGACGTTGTTAGATACTTTCATTGGTATAAAATTAAAATTTGAATTGAGATGTAGTTTTTTTTATGCACGGTAAAAAATATTATTATAAAAAATATATTAGATCTGAATGATTGAGATATGTAAAAGAAGAAGAAATTATTTTTAGTTTTGATTATAAGACAAATATGCCATTTTTATTGGGGTATATCAAAACCCGCATTGACTCACGGGATATGTGTTCGGCCAAAGCCATGAAAGGGTTAATTGAAAATTCTTGCCTTTTCATGCAGAGGTGAATTACAAATTATTTTTCCGTTTATTTAAATGTATATCACAGTCATTATGTAGAGCCTCATTATTCTAAATTTCAACATCACTTTTAGTTCACGGTAATTACACAATGATTCATGTTCATTCAATGAATGAATTAACTAATCAGCATTAAGATTCAGTAACGAGATTTAGTTAACGTAAAAATAACAATACTGCTCGGGTTATTTTAGGTCAGTTTAGTCAGATGGTAGTTTAGATAAGTTAAATAGAGCGGTTTAGATAACGCTGCCAGCATTATGAGTATGCGCTTGAATATTTTTTATTTTGTGGACAATTCTGTTAGTATCGTCAATTAATACTTTGTCTAGTTAAAGTGTTCATTTTATCAATCGTGTTTAGTGTTCTTTTGCAAAATGGGCACTGATAACATTAACGAATGAATTTATACACAATTAAAAGTGCGCTTTAATTATAAAGTATGCATGTATATGAATTGCGTATTTAGAAAACGTTACGAGTCACATTTTATACAACAATGAATTATGTATGAAAACATCTCCAAAATACCGTAATACACAAATGTGTTACAAAAATCACCTACATACGTATGTTTTATAAGCATTTTAGAGCATTGAAAAAATTTATGTATTGCAAAAACAGAACAAGTTGACAATAGAATTGGATTTATTCTTAATATATATACATTAAAGAAAAAAAAATGTTTTTAATACAAGAGTTAATCACTACCACGAAACATATATAAGATGAAAAATTTTCAATATAAAATTTGACAGGAAAGATATTTTCCACTTTCCTGAACAATTAAAAAAGTGTGATTAATAACGCATAAGAAATGCACAATTCACAGACACACACATACAACCACACATACGCACACACACACATATATATATAAAGCATACTGAATTATTATTATTTAATATAAAACAATTATATTCTATACAGATAATTTCATCTATATATAATATATAATTTTGTAGAACTCCATTAAAACACGGTGAAAAAATAGTATTTTTGTTCTACAACTTTTTTATAAGATATAGTTGATAGCTATTTCGTTCGTAATAGTTCTGACGATGTAGTGAGCCGAAATAGCTATCAACTATATCTAAAAAAAAAAATTGTAGAACTAAAATACATTGCTATCTTTTCACCGTGTTATATATATAATATTTTTCTTACCATCAATACAAAAATATGAGCAATGAAAAGAATATCATTCTTAAGAAATCTATACGGCAACAATATTTTATGTGGATGTACATTACATTGTTAACTAATTAAATATCTTTCCAAAAATAGGCACGAGATAATTAATTGATAAATAATTAAGCATCGCGAAAAACAAATAAATAGTCATTTCATATTTATTAGTTATGTTCTGTTAATGAGTACAGGAAATGGCGCATCGCAAGGGTAGGTATCTTTATATATTTCTATGGGGAACTCTGGACCGGTGCCACCTTTTGGTATATTTTAATAATGAAATGAGCGATGAACCCTTATCAACGTAGCTTTTATCAAGAAAAACAGGAAGCATAGATAGAAAAGAAAACAGTATAATACGAGAAACCTGTGTACTTTGTCTTTTGTGTTTATGATATGTTTATAAATGCTAATGTTTTGAAATAATATTTGACATTTGCGTATGAAATGCTTGAAAAAGACATGTTTTATGCAAAAATAATGCGTATTCAGACCTCGTACTTCTTTTAATTTAGGACATTTACTTTTTCTTTCAGTGAATATAATTAGGTTTATTTTTTTATAATAAAGTTATGTTAGAAAAGTCTTTGTTTCTGAAGACTGGTGAATTTTTATTGATAGATGTTTCAGTACCATTCCATCGTCAGAACTCATTTCTAAGAATGATTTTTAATCGTAATACTGGAAAACTTCATTTTAAAAACTAAATTAAGTGTCTTTTCTATGCATTATAAACTGTTAGGATACAAGTTATAATCAAGTCAATTTATACAAATTTTGAGTTAAAGTTAGCAGGTATACAAAGCCTTGGGATCAAGAACAACGAAAGCAATTTACAGGAGGTCATACAATGTTATATAAAAATAAATTAAATTGATATAATTAAATATATCGACTGAAAGTGCTAGATGGAACTTCAATATCAAATTAAAATTGTTGTAATTTTGTATGATTCCACATGTTTTGTCACAAACGACCCGGGTTTCGCCCTTCGAAATTTTCAGGTATTCCATCACACGGACAGAACTGACTCTCAGTTGTCAGTTCTGTTGCATCCGTGTGATGGGATACCTGAAGATGCCGAGGGGCGAAATCCGGGTCGTTTGTGACAAAACATGTGGAATTGTCCAAAATTACAATAATTCAAATTTAAATTTAAAATGTTAACAATCTCTTATTGATAATCTCGCGATGAGCGAAACCGGTTATGATTATAAAATATATTATGTAGAAATAAGTACTAAAATATGTATCACTTTTTTATTAACAGTAACAAAATTTATGATATCGACTGAAGGTGCTTGATAGAATTTCAATATCAAATTTGAATGGTCACAACTTTGAATTAGTTGTAAAACGACATTGAAAAGGTTAATCGTTCATGTAAATTGTCTCAGCAGTTGTGCTTATCATTAAATTTGTTTAAGCCGCCATTTAGTTACATTAATACCATTGGTATAAAGCCGATGCTAACTGTTTATTATGCGTCAGTTTTGTAGCATCCGTGTGATAGAATGTCTGAAGATGCCGAAAAGCGAAACCCGGGTCGTTGGTGACAAGACATGTGGAATCTTACAAAGTTGTAACAATTCAAATTGTAGTTACAAAATCGCTTATACGATTTAGTTTAAAATTGTAGTTTAGCATTAATGTAAATTTAACATAACACTGTGAAAAAATAGCAAAGTATTTTATTTCTTGATTGAATTGGCTTTCGCTTGGTAGAACTCCATTATAACACGGTAAAAAAATAGCAATGTATTTTAGTTCTACAAAATTATTTTTACAAATATAGTTGATAGCTATTTCGGCTCACGCCATCGTCAGAACTATCAGAAGACTAGAACAGAACTAGTTCTGACGATGGGTGAGCCGAAATAGCTATCAACTATATTTGTATAAATAATTTTGTAGAACTAAAATACATTGCTATTTTTTTACCGTGTAATTTTATTTCTACAAATTTTTTTATAAGATGTATTTGATAACTATTTCAGCTCACCCATCGTTAGAACTATCTACAAACTATTTATAGGAACTATCGTCAGAACTATCTAACTGATAGTTCTGACGATGGAGTGAGCTGAAATAGCTATCAACTATATCTTATGAAAAATCTGTAGTAAAAAAATACATTTCTATTTTTTCACCGTGTTATAATGGAGTTCTAACAAGTAAATGCCAATTCAACTAATAAATTTTACGTTTTTTTAAGTTGGCAATAAGTGAATTAAATAAAAAATGCAATTTGTTAATAAATATTCCATCGAATCAAAGAACATGATCAATCCTTATAGCTACAAAATGGCGTGGGCATTCAAAGAACTACGATCAGCTATCTCGTAATTTGACTCGTGTTTTATCCTTGGGATATTTCCGGCCATTTGTTTTACGCATAGGTGAAATTCCTGCGGAGTGCTTCTCCCGGAATCGAGGCCCCCGTTCGTTTGTTCCAGGAGCCGAACTTACGAGGTTCGGGATGTAATGTTATTTGTATTATTACACAGCGTTTCATTATTTAGTTGGTGATGCGGTGTACGTCCATGATACGGGTGTTGAGCATTTTGAGCTACTCATGCGGAATCGAAATCAATACAAGCAAATTTAGTTCTGCTTATTTGCTTCACGTCAGCTGTAGCAAAAACGATGTTATTAATGTTTCAATGAATGGCGTTTGAAATGAACTGGAGTTGTTAAAAATAAAATAAAAACAACAATGACATAATTTATGTTATCAACTACAGGTGTATGATGGAATTATAAATATTAAAAACATATTTTTTAGTTCTTGTTTCCACAGTTTAGTTTTTAATCACGACCGGTTTCGCTCACTCACTCTTTATTAATATCATTTGATTTCCTGTAAATTGTTTCTTAGTTCTTGAACCCATGGTTTTGTATACCTGCTAGCTTTAACTCTAAAAGTTTGTATAAATGTACTTCACTTTTAAGGTGTTCTGAACTGTTACTTCTTGATAGACAGGCATGATATTTTAAATAATAAAAAACGTTGATAATGCTCACGATGATTGAAACCGGTCCAGATCAAAAAATATGATGTGAAAATAAGCACTAAAATATGTTTAATGATTGCATTGGCATTCACTTGGTAGAACTCCATTAAGACACGATGAAAAAATTACATTGCTTTTTTTTCATCGTGTTAAAATGTGTTTATATTATTTAAAACAAATATACTTGGCTAAAAATTGTATTCGTTGGTAATACCGTAAATCGAAACCAGTCCTGATAATTGTATTATGTAAATAAGTAATAAAAATGATTTATGATATCGGCTGAAGGTGCTTGATGGAATTTCAATATCAAATTTGAATTGTTACAATTTTGTACGATTCAACATGTTTTGTCAGTTCTGTTGCATCCGTGTGATAGAATGCCTGAAGATGCCGAAAGGCGAAGCCCGGGTTGTTAGTGATAAAACATGTGGAATCGTACAAATAGTAACAACTAAAATTTACTAAGAGTGAGTTGTTGTTATTTAAAATGACATGCCTTTCCATCAAGAAGTGACAGTTAACACCTTAAAGAAATCGAAATTTCATTGTTAAAACTATGTCCGACTATACGTGTTTTGTTACTAAAAATCCGGTTTTCAGTTCTGTTGCATCCGTGTGAAACCTGTACAATGTTTAAACAATTCAAATTTAATGATGACATAATTTTCGCGTCAATGGCCGTGTGGTAATCGTTGTAAGATTCAATTTTGGTGTAAAAAATCTTTACGGTGAGTTAGCAAAGGAGTTTCTGTTCAATTCGTGTATTAGTCATTGTTGGAAGGTATAGCTGTTCGTGATAAATACCAGTCATTTTATAGCTTATCATTATTTGAATTCTTAAAATTAAAAGCAGGACAATTGAGCAACAAGCAATGGTCGCAAAATAATTTGTTCTAAATCTCGCAAAAGCTATTTTGGACCACCGGTTCCATGAATTATTTTGTAATCTCACTCCGGAAGGTTAAAGTTGAAGCAAAAAATATCTCGGAAAAACTGTTTCACGTAAACAAGATTATATCGACGTATTGAATTTGTTATTTCGTTTATTCTAAGTAATTTTCTTTTAAATACCAATTTATTATAAAAAAGTTTCTATCAAAATAAATCACTAAAATACACGGTAAATAAGTTCCACTGAAAAACGCGAGCGTAATAATCAAGGCTTTTGGAACATACAAAAGTTAAAAATAAGTATTCCAGATAATAAAGAATCTTGCTCGATTCTAAACAAAAAAGTCTATAACAGGTAATTGCGTTCAATTACCAAATACAATCAAACTGCGTCATATTTTTTTATTGTGGATTTTATGGAAGTTGTTGTCATTATTGGATATACTAATTTTGAATTATATTTTGATCAACTTATAGTTTTTAAATTTTACTTATGCTATACGGACAGTGAATTTATTTATTCTAGTTTTGTTTTCCAATTAATTATTAAATTTTTCATATTGTCGAGTCATCAAACCAAACTCACGTGATATAGCAAGAAGAAGTTTAGAGTCTTTATTTTGTTCTGTGTAATTTTTCTTGTATATAGCCGATACAAACAGCATTATTGCATCCGTATGATAAAATGCCTGTAGTATGCTTGCACGTAACCATGTTACACATTTAAATCCAACATTATCTGAAAAAAAAAATCAGTTGCTATTGTGTAACAAAACATATGGAATAGTAAAATGTTACAACAATTCAAACTTAAAATTGAAATTCGACCAAACACCTTTAGTCAACGTTATAAACAAAAATAATTTATTTTTTTCGAATATAACATATTTCATGATCACATACAAAAATATTATTGTATGTAACTAGTATCCATCAAATTAGACGAAAAGTATGATTGGCCCGACTTTTTATTGATTAGAAATATGTACTGTTATCTTTTCTATATATCTTGAAAAAGTATTGATTTTTGTTAATGTTCTCGTACGTGATCGTATAACTTCATTAAAATACTATGCAAAGTGGTAAAATAGCATGCCCGGGGCTTGGTTGGTTACGTTCCATACACGTTCACCAAAATCTCGCTTTACGATATATGTAGAAAAGCAGGAAGTGTCCTGAAAATGCGATCGTTATTTTAGCGGTAAGAATGGAAAGTGCTGGCTTTATGATGATTAATGTGTTTTGTATTGAATATTTGTGTAGATACATAAAGTATATTGCTACTATCAAGGTTTTTGGACGTGTTTATTTGTATACAATGGTAACAATGTCAACATAAGTTTTACTAGTTTAACAGTTCTCATTTTTTTCTAAAAGTAGGACAAAGAACTAACTGATTATTAGCTATAAATCATTTGTAATATGTAGCAATTGATTATTTCGATATTTGTGCTTGAACGATAGTAATTTGGCTATATGCGTTTTAAATATAATACATAAATCATTCCTAAAAAATGTTTTTATTTTTTATATATCAAATTGATATGCGATGATGCGAATTGATGAGCGCTATGATCGATAACGCGTTAGAATCGAAGTTATTCGAGTCTTTATTTCTGATGTATTTATTTTTTATACTGTTGTTGTAATTCGCTGCAGAGCTGAGCAATCCATAATGAATCCGGTAAACGCAGACACTACATAAACTATAATAACACTTTTCCACAAACAATTCTCACACACACAAATATACGCATAAAAACGCACACATATATTATAGCACACTTTTCAATATGGTTTTCGATATTTGAGTATCTCTTAGTTGTTGAGCATTGCAACATTAATTTAAATTAGTAAGTAATGTAAATATTGTGAATGGTCTTAGAGAAAGCATTGTATGTTATATAAAGATGCCGAAAGGCGAAACCCTGGTCATTAGTGACAAAACTTGTGGAATCTTACAAAGTTGTAACAGTTATTTTTTTATAATAAATAACTGGCAAACATATTTGCTCTCGAATTATTAAAAAAGATTATTTATCAAAAATTGTAACAGTTCGAATTTGATATTGAAATTTATACAGTACAGCACCTTCAGTCGATATCATAAACCATAAAAAAGCTTTCAAACGAACTTATTACTAAAAATATTTTTTCTCTAGACAATGATTTAATCAGATGAACAGTCCTCGATTGTACGACTCACATGACTTAAGGAAAAATACATTTAAGAAATCAAAAATAAAATTAAGAAAACATAATTAATTAGTAGGTATGTTGAGAATATTATCCTTCTAAAGAAGTGAAGCAAAAAAAAAATCTCCATAAACAGAAACGTTAGCATTCATTAAACAAATTTGTGTAGCAAAGAATTCCACAATAATAATACATATTGTATTGTTTTACAATACAAACCACATCAAAGAGCTTTTAGTATAAAAGATACAAACTGTCAAATGATGTATGATAAAGTAGAAAACGACACTAAAAACTAGTAGTGAAAATGTTAGATCGATTTTAAGAGTGCCACTTAACTTCTAGTGCAAACGTTCAAAGGACGCATACATTCCTCCTGTAAAATGTCAAACTGTTTTTGCTTTTATTGTTGATACTATTTTATTGTATTGCCTTTGTTTTGAATATAAACATTAAGTTTGAAAAGTTCGCGATGGCGCTAAAACAAGCGAATGAAATGGGTCACCCCCTCTCTCTCTGTTGTCGTTTTTTACGCCGCTTAAAATCCTTAAAACCCGGACGCGCTTCTATTTCCGTGCGCTTTTTATTGCATGTGTCATAAATTTGATTGCCTTGACAATTGAATGAAGAAATTTATTTATATTAAAATATAAACGAGAATCTGGCATTGCCGGTATTTAAATAATGACAGCTCATAAATATTTCGTTGATTTATAATACCTTCATTAATTATACATTATAATTACAGCATTGTGTCATTCAATTTTATCATTCTGTTTTGTTTTGTAAATTTATCTTAAAGCTCAAATAATTATTTAAGCATGGCGTTATTTTATGAGCTTTTTATTTATAATTACATTTCATTTTAGTCTCAAATGTATTAAAAATAAAAGATTGCATAAAATAAATAAAAAATATTAATATTTACATTGCTTTTAAGTGTTTTTTTAAGTAAACGAAAAATTAAAATGTTGGTTAATGTCAGACTAAAAAAATATATTGTACAATCATATTGCTCAGTCAATTTATAGAATTTTTTAAGGTGTCAACTGTCACTTCTGGATGGAAAGGTATGATATTTTAAATAATAAAAACACATTTTTAGTACTTATTTACACAATATATTTTTTATATACAATGTAAGCGAAACCGGTTCTGATAAAATATATATTGAAGAATCAAGTGCTAAAAAATGTGTTTTTATTATTTAAAAAGATCATTGGAATATTTTCGATGGCTTTGGTGATAACCTTATGAATGATTAATTTAATTAGATATGACATATGTTTCGCTTTTTTGAGAAGCATTTTCAAAACAGATAACAGCTCAAACATAACTTGGTAACATAACATAACAGCCAATAGTAAAAATATGAATGGTGAAAGAACTGAAACTAAATGAATATTTTTGATTAAAATCTAGGAAGCTTCTAGAATTCTTTTGGTTATTTGTATTATTAAGGTTTTTATTAAATACCTATGTTATGTCTTTCACAATTTGGGTTATGCCTTTCAGCATCGTCCGGTGTTTCAGGACACGGCTGCACTGGATAAATTCTCATATTATTGGTTTTTTCTACAAACTGTATGAATGCATTTTTCATGATTCAACCATAATATATACTCGATTGAGTATTAGGTATCTAAAGTAGATTGAGAGGAAGTAAAGAACCGAAAAAAGGATAAATAATCTTGTAAACACCCTTGATGTTTTATAGGTTTTTTAATAAATAAAAACTAAAAGGCATTGAAATATAATGATAAACATATGAAGTAAATAAAAATATTATTGGTTCCAACCGTATGGACGTATTTCTCATGGTCCGACCATAATATATATTCGATGGAGTATTGGGTCGCCAAAGTGATTTGAGTGGAATTAAAAACTCTAATGAAAGATAGACAATCTTGGAAATACTCAGTGATGTTTGTAAACGTGTTTTAATGAATAAAAACTAAAAAAAAATGAAAATCAATGATATACATTTGAAAAAAGAAGCAGTTTTTATCAAATTTGAATTGTTTCAACTTTGTACGATTCCACATGTTTTGTTACAAACGACCCAGGCATATTTCGCCTTTCGGCGTATTCAGGCATTCTATCAAACAGATGCAACAGAACTGAAATAAAGTAAACAGTTAGCATCGTATATATAGCCAAGTTATTAATTACAGGAACATACCTACCCCAAGGCAAGCAGTAAATTACAGCTATAACAAATTTAGTAATATTAATCTATTAATAATTAACACAATTGCCTGTGATAATTTTCATTAACGATCTTATTAATGAATCATTCTTGAAAAGCTTTTTCTAAATATCAGTCAACTAACCAATTACAAGATTTCCGCCGAAATAAAGTTATAATATTTTGTTTTTATTAAGTTGCCAATGAAATATACAATTGCAAACCTGAACTAAATGTTTAAACTAAAGGAATATTTTAAGAATAAATATGCAGTTGTGAATAAGTTCGCCTTGTATCTATTGGAAATATAGCGAAGTGTACTTCACAACTTCAATCCGCCTTAGGCAATATCTCAGTTTCCATTTGAGTAGTCATCGGTTGGCATGCTACGACTGCTACGACTGCTACGACTGCTACGAGCTACGACCCAGAGTCTTGCATTAAACATTATGAATATCAGCACGGAAAAGAGTATGGCAAGTTTATACTTGAAACTCCAATAATTACGGTAAAAGTATTATGAATATGGAAACGGGGAAGAAGTGTTGAATTTTAATGCTTAACACAAAACTTCACGGTTAAAACGAATCTTGTGGATCTATTATGATTTTTCATTTAAAGATTTTTTCAGATTTCACTAAATAGTATTTATCGTTTATGACGGTATCGAAGATTTATTTTATCACAATTACTAAGTAATTTTTAGGTTTGGTTTATAATGGCTTTTATTGGATTGTGTAGAGTTCCTTATTCAACAAGCAGACTGAGAAATTATACTCAAGTAAAATTATAAAATATTTTTTTTACACGAGAAGTGATTAATATTTACGGCTCGAATCATTTTCGAAGATATCCGCCGAAATAAAGTCACAACATTCTGTTTCTATTACAAAATTAAACAAAATAACAGATAGAAAGCATGAATATATCAATTTGCTTTTTGTAATATCTATCCAGATTTTCAATTCGCAAATAATCTTTATATTAAATAACTCAACATAACCTATTCATACAGACATGATAACTTTTGAACTAGTAAAAAACAATAGATAATATCAAGATTATAACCTGTTAATGATCAAACGTATTTAAACTTATCACATTAGCTTGTTGTGTTTATGAAAAATCTTATAGGAAATTTCATTAGAAAATCAGCTTATATTTAATAAAAAACAAACAGATTTTGAACGAACGTTTTCATTATGTTAGTTCTTTTATATATCTGAGTGACAAATATTAATACAACGTCTCGGCAGTTAAGACGTTTGTTGTCAGAGATTCGAGATCAAGTAATTTCGTACAATCATTTCATTTAACAATTTATAATGTGAATTTTTTCGCGTTATTTATTTAAATATAAATGCTAGAAAAAATGAGAAAATATATTGTTTATCTCGTCATGAACAGTCCAAAAAGCGATGATCAGTTGATAGTGCTCGTGATGAGCGACATCAATACTGATCATAAAATATATTGTGTAAATAATACTTTGTTCAAAAAATTGTTTTTATTATTAAAAATAAATCATAAAGCTACGCTTAAATTTAGTGCAGTGACAGTAAGAACATTTAAAAGTAATTTTTGATTATAACGGAAGCCACTTAACTTTTGCTTTAGAAAATCAATTTGTTGGTACTATTTTTTATATCAAAGAACTATTGTTACATAATAGATCTAATGAGGAAGCAAGCCAAAATAGCCATCAACTTTATATATTATAAATTTTGTAGAGCTTAAATACATTGCTTTTATTTCACTGTGACATATAAATCGTTTTCTTTAATTGTCTTGTATTAGCTGATTTTTACCATTGTTAATTTTCTTTACTTAATTTTTCAACAACAAGCTGTGAAACTTTAGGCTGCACTGACAATACTTTTCCGCTTCGTTAATGGTCCTGCAACTCCTCTTTTAATGTAGTTTTATTTTCCAGCGTTAACTGATACCGAAGAATAATGCTTTCAGTATGAGGTCAACAGTGCAAGTTCCATTACATTATTAATGTACCATTAAACAATACGAATGTGTTTTTTTAACTACACGTCCCTCAATAAACATAAAAAAGTATTATTAAGATATTCAGTTCCATTTAAATAAAATTTTGAATTCATTCGAAACGACTTATATATTATATTATAAAAAGGAAACATATTTTTTGACTGTTTACAAGCATTTATGTTTTGTCAACTACTGGAAACAAAAGTACAAATACTTTACTTACGGTAACCGAGTATTGGCATTCTAAGTTCTACACATTTATTTAGTGCTGTTTATGAATTCCGAATCAAGTTTTCCTTAATGTAGAGTTTTTAATCGATTGATTTTCTTTAAATATATAATGCTTGTATTGTTTATATTTCTTTCAAGCTTCAAAATTTTTCAACACAATGTAATTTGTCTTGAGTCATATTATATATAAATGACATCAAAATAAAATCTAATTCAAAATGTCTATAAAAAGCACTTGTTTAAAAAAGGTCTGCACATGCTTAGATTTGGCCTAAGGGCTTCTACACCATGAAAACGATTAAAATAATTTCCAGAGACTTTTAGTCCAACTAAAAATAGTAAATTTTTTTGTTGTATTGTGTAAACTATGACTTTTTCGGGTTGATAGAAAATCTTTGCTTCCGATCGGGTTTGTGTAGCAGATGTAACATTAAAATTCGGGCTTGGGTCGGAACGGATTGTTTATAATCAATTTTTGACCCCAGTAGAGCTCATATATCTAATTAAAATAGTAATGCATCAAACTATAAGTTTGCAGCTAAAACTGACTCTATTTATATGAATTCTTATTTGAAACAAAAATTTAAATATAATTAAATATAAAAATTTAATAATATTAACTTATTTTCTGCTGAGCTTAACAATTTTAAATATTTCAAAAATTAATTCAGTGTTATTAATGTATACTATACTAAAAGAGACCATCAGAACAAATCATTCAATACAGTATAAAAATCAAGTTATTCGCAAAATTTTGAACATAGATTTATGATTGAGTATCAGTAATCGGCATTCTACAGATGTTAGCTAAATTTAAACTCAAGTGAATAATTTTATGCAATAATATTGCAATAAATACTACCCAAAGACTTTTTTGAATCAATTAAATAAAACTTTATATTCAGAGCTTTGGAGGTTAATTTGAAGAACGTTTATTGAAACCAGTTTAAATAAAAGAAACTCATAAAACGTGTTTTTAACAAGTCGCACAACTAAGCTTAAAACGCTGAAAATTTCGCGTTTTCTCTTTGCCTCGAAGTACGCAAATATTTGTCAATAAATATTCGTAACGGTTTGCGTGTTTTGGATAACTTGCAAACGGTTTTTGTTTATTTATTTATTCTTATATCTTTGAGTCGGTTAGCCACTTGTTTACATTGGCTTTGCGAACTTTCTTACGAGAATATTTAAAATTGTTTCTTTGCATGGAGAAAATAAAATAAGTAGCTTCTTATTTAATAAGCCATAGACTTCCATGTTTATTTGCAAATAATGTATGTAAACAAGCTAGTTACTCGGTTTCTTTTATGAAATTAGTGTAGAGGTGAAAACTTTTCGCTCCACTCGTCGAAGCTTGTGTAGTAGATAGTGATATCTGTTGATAATATAAAAAAAGTGTAATAATCACTGAAAACGTTAATTCTTGTAGTAAAACTTACGAAATTCCCACTGAAAAGTTCAATGATGAAAAGTTATTTAAAGTAAAACATTACCTTCATTTCTTTTCTCGTCTTTTTCTAGAGCAGAAAGTTGACAATTTAAAAAAATATTTTTTCATCAATTGTTACTATTTTTAAAGAAAGACAATAAATTTATCGTCTTTTTTTATAACAGTTTATACGGCAATGCAAAATTTAGTTTAAAGGTAATTCCGTAAAATAAAACTGAAATATTAATAATTAATAACTATTTCAGTAAAATAAAACTGAAAGAGCAATTAGAACTGGAATACTTTATTTCTATCCTATTATAGTCGGGATCACTCGGCAAATGCCAATCCAAAAAACAAAATTTGATTAAAATTAGTTCAATTTATGATATCGACTGACGGTGCTTGGTAGAATTTTCAATAACAAATTCGAATTATTAAAAGATTATACGATTCCACATGCATAGTCATTCAAGTAATATCGAACATAGCACGTTTGCAACATGAATATTTCTTTTATTTATGTGCAATACTGCCACTGATATCATTCGTTCACGTTTATTTTTCATGTTTACAAAAAATCAACAATTCTCATAATAAAAATTCTCTCGCCATACACTCGCTGCACTCGAGAATGTAAACAAAGTTACCCTCTCTACTTGAGATGCAAAATGTGGCTCGAATCGGCGGTGGTTGCAATCGGAAGTATTTTCAGCGAAAGCTTCAAAAGTATTCAACACCGAAAGTATGTATATTTTGTCACAATATGTTAAATTTAATAGGGAGATCTACCATATTATATTTTTTCTTTTGTAATTCCCGCGTTCAAGCACACTCATATTTTTTTTTAATACAAAGACGATAATCTCATCCTAAATTGAAAATTAGTTAACCGATTCTATGCCACAAGTGCGTTACTCTTACTATAATCTCGTGCATGTTATACCAGCTATAGAAAAGAGCGCACTGTACTTTAACACTCAATATCAAACCAAATTTGTCTGTTTTTAATAATATAGTATCTTAAAAGCACAGCGACTCAAAATCAAAAAAGTTATTAGCACGTGATGTATTTATTGTCAAGAATTATTAACATTATATTGATTGCACATACTAAGTTTTAATTTTTCAAATAAGTTACTGGTTCTCCGTGTCTCGCAATATGTATGTTTCTTGGCATTTAAATGGTTAAAAATAACCTTATAACAAAGGTAGTCTGAATATAATTCTCAAATAAGCGACATAAGTGTCACAATTTATTAAATGTGACACATATTTCGAGTGAAATAAAAAAGTTATTTTATTGAATAACGTATTATGATGTAAAGTCTGCTGTAAGATTAATTCTCTGTCGCACTAGTAAAAGATATTCAGAGAAAATATTATAGAATAGAAGTGGATGTTATGAGAAAATTTGTCATTCCAATAACGTAAGGCTCATTGACAAAATTCTCATATGTAAATGATGTCTTATAAATGTACGTAAAATTACCTTTGACGTTAAGACTTGTTTGAAATTTCATTTTACTAAGCACGCGACAATTAAAACTGGTTCAGATCTTAAAAATATAAAATTGTTGATTTAATACTAAGCGTGTTTTTATTGTTTATTATGTAAAACATTTCCAACAAGAAAATACAGTAATCACAGTGTTAATTAAACATGTTAGTAAAAAAATCAAAATATTAAGCACAAAAGGTTCATTTTGCTTTCTATGTTTCCATCATCGTTTAGTCAGTCGTTCTTGAAATAATTTGAAAATTTTACCATGTTATTGTAGAATTTTACTTAATCCATAAAACTTTATTTTATTCTATATTCAAAGTAAACTTTCACAACGTTACCGCCGATACACTTTATATATTAACGAATTCAGTTTTGTATTATTATTGCCCGGTGATAATTTTTTTTGTCTTTTTTTCATTGAAATAGCATAACTAAACGAAGAATATTTATACATACAGTAAAAAGTATGGAAGTTTATGTTCATAGTTGTCGTCTGTCAGAGTCGGTGGGCGAACTGGGCGCCGCCATGATTTGTGCGCGTCAGACCGGAAGTTGTGCAAATGGATTGCAACTAGGCATACAGTGCAGACTCTAGCAGTAGTAATATCAGTCAGTTGGTCTTGTTTGGTCTGGCCTGGTCTCGTCTGCCGGTCTGACTCACGCGCTGCCAGACGAGACTCTTCACGAGTGAATGAACCCGCCATTATGCGGCGCGATTTTTCCCGCCTTCGCGACGCGAGATCGAGCGCCCCGATCATGCGTGGCAGAGCTTTTCCGCACTAATAAAAAGTCGCAAAAGACGAATGATTGCAGGAGCGGTGTATTGGAAAGTAAAGAAATACGACCATTTGTTTTGTAGCAAGTCAGAAAACTTTTTTAGTACTGAAATTGGTTGCACTTTGAGAGACTTACATAAAAGGGGTGCAGTATTTTTCTGCGTCTTTTGTTAGAATAACTCTTTTTTAGGTTTACTTTTTTTCAGAGATGTTTTCAATAAAACAAAGATGTTTTATCTGAAGCCATTCGACATTGAAGTTTTAAGAGTTGAGCTTTATGAAAAAGAAACCGTTGAAGCTTAATACTTGACTTATAATATTGACTGAAGGTGCTTGGTGGAATTTTAATATCAAATTTGAATTGTTTAGCTTTGCACGATTCCACATGTTTTGTTACTAAAGATCCGGGTTTCGCCTTTCGGCATTAAAAATTTAGACTCAAATTGGTTATTTCTTCACGTTTTGATTAATATCAAAGTGTTTCCAGATATTCAATTGAGCTCGTAAAATCACATAAAAAGAAACATAGTTTTTTGTTTTTTTGTTTTCTATAGTACAGTAATATCGTTGTTTTATTTGACTTAGGTAAGTTGACTTATACAGTACATTTTTTCTCTAAAATACTAAATGTTGTTTTAATCGAGTATTATATACTTATACTACTGTTCGGTTACGGTACCTGGCATTATCCGAAAGAGATATATTTAAGATTTTTTATTTATATAACTTCTTCGCAATTGTAAAACAGTTACTGATCATTCCTACTTCAAAGATAAAAAACAAAAAAAAATCGTTGAGAGTTTGTAACAAAAATTAGCATGTGAACGAATGCCTGGCTGAAAACATTTAACACTGTGGTATACACAATGTGTTGATAATTAAGATTTCAATTATCAATACATTGTTATCAGCAAGCTCGACAGTTAAACTATTTGCAATTGGATAGTAAAAAGGTACAAAATATTCACCGATATCCTATATTTTAATTATACATACAATATACACCAAGTGTACGTTACCTAACTGAATCGTAAACGTGACGATGAAAACGAAAATGCTTCAGATATAAGGAAGAGTATTTAATGTGTATGATAATATTATTTAGGCTTTTGTTGAAAATTTGTGCTTAAAAACGTTTTCATCATAGTGTTTATGTTTTCCTATTCTTTCTTCATTGTTAAAATATAGGTATAAAACGTTTCAATTATTTTTGGTGTCATTTTAATGGTATAATAAAAATTATTTCACGTCTGCTGGACCCGATTATGAATAATAATGCGAGACTGCATACATTATTTAGGCATGCTGCAGCGTAGCAAAAATGTCAATAAACCCATAAAACTGGCATACCCCTTTGTGACTTTTATGGGGTCTGCCTATGTGACATAAGCATTTCGCTGTTTGCCATTTTACTCAACGTTTATGGGACATTTTATGACTTTCTCACTATTGATTGACACTCATCTAATAGAGCTCTGCTTGATTTTGTCGTACCTTGATTTTTATTTTTCAGCTTTTATTTGTTTTGGAAATATAAAAATATTACATGCGACTGATACATATTTTAGATTTTAGACGACGGAAAAAATTCTACGAATTCTATTTAAATGTACTGCAATTATTATGATACCCAATTGTACGTAACATTATACCAACAACACCTAATACTGCTTCACACTATTCATACTCAGTTTATTCCGGATCGTAGCAATGTTACATTTGCTTATTTTTTTGGCCAGCAATCTACGAGGAAAAACCTTCAGAGCTTATTTGGATGCATTCAAGTATACAGAAAATGTAAAAAATATTTAAAAATGAGTATTTAATTATTTTATTTAAATAGTTTATATTTTTAGAATAAAATCCCATTTTTATCCATGGTAATACTTTTACTTTCAATGTCTTATTATTTGTCAAAGATGCAACTAAATCGGCGTTACTGACAGCGCTGACAAATTCGAATGGTAGTCGTAAAGTCTCAAACATTTTTTCAATTTTGTCTGTCCGTTGTCCATAACCGGATATACTCTAAAGATGTGATCAGCATCCTAAATTATGATGATAAATTTCTATATAAGACTTTCAAGTAACCAGACAAGCTGTAAAAGATACATATTGTTATTGTTTGTTAACTTTATATACGTTACAAACTTAAATCCATGATTATTCAAATGGCCAGTATTCACTTTATACGCGGAATTGAAAGATACGTTTATAGATAAAAAGACAGAGTAAATTTTTACATAACAAGCTAAGCATGCTATAAAACAGTATGCTCTTGTCCACACGCAATCTCCCTGTCAGCGTATAAAAATAAATAGAGATGTTTCCTACATTATAATACAGAAACATATAATGTATAGTGTTAGAAAAGCTATATAAAAAAAGCTTCTGCTCATCGACTTTTCATTGATTATATTTAAAGATTTTTGGTATTTTTTAATACGATACAAATATTATACGGGGAATTTTGAATTGTGTGTATAGAATACAGGATTTTTGCAATAAACGTCAAATTAAATTGATGCTGGCTTGCAGCGACACCGGTGGAATTTATTGTCAATGCAACCATGGAAATTTTTGTTTCCCTGACATTGCGATCTGCCAAAACATGTTATTTTGGTATATTGGCTCAACACGTCTATTATGCGAGTGAAATATTTGACAAGTGATAAGGCTAGGTTAATTATCTTTAAATATTATCAGTTTTGTTTATGTGAGAAGATGCATTTGATACTTCTTATGCTGTTTCAGATTCAGTTTTATGTTATTGCTATCATCATCAATGTGGTATTGACAATGGATGTTGTTGCTTAATTGTTTAAATTAAACAATTATTTCTAAGCCTTGGGGGTAATCAAACAAATAATTAATTGCTAGTAAGCTCCAAATATCTTTCATAAAATTACAGCTATCAATTTCGTCCTGTTAACTGATATTGAAAACATAATGATTAATTATGAATCAATGTAGTTTTTCTTAAAATTTTCAATATTTCTAATTTTAATAGAATGGGCTTGAAAAAGTTAAATGCGTTAATTACGAATATATATATATATATATATATTATGCCACAATTATTCACATGAGAAAAATTCAAGATTAAACTGATATTGTAAGGAAAATAATATAAAAAACGAAACACATTTCTTACTTTTTCATATAATTTTATTACATAATAAATATGCCTTTATATCAGAATCCAACTGACGGCTGACAACAAAAATGATAAAAAAAAAGAAAATTTTTGCGTTAATTCAAAATGATTCGTCTACATTATGTGAAAAAGTAATTGTGAGTGATATAATATAATAAATGTGCACGGCTGATGGAACAGCATTTTTGCAGTTATAAAGGTTCGAGAGCTTTAACGAGCTCGCCTAATTAGCTATGAACAAATATACCAGCGTGTTTTAAAAGGGAATAGTCCGGGACTGCAATGGGACTTTTTGTTTTTCTTGTTTTAATTACCATTTTAACTTCTTATCCTATGCAGACGAATATGTCTGGTATTAGGTATTTGGTGAAAAATTTTGGAATTTAAAGGAATTACGAAAAATAGTGTGGCGCTTTGAAAATAAAAGAATTTTGCGCCACTTAGGTGATATTTGTAAAAATTGCCTCACACAAAAACAAGATTTTCCGGTATGAAAATACTTTTGATTTAAATGAAAAAAAAACTCCATTTGGCGCTTTTCTAAATGTGACGCATATTTCACATCTTAGCGAAAAATCTCACTTATTTCACCCCTAAGCACTACTATTCGATTTTTTAGTTGTAATGCTACAATACATATAGTAATTCTATTGTTTTCTTCTAATTAAGAGAAAATGACACACCCATCTACGAATTTTTTAGTTGACAATAAATTAGTCTAAACGAAGTAAACCACAAGTCACATTCAGTAGAACACCAAGTAAAATAACAGATTTTTCTATATAAAATTAGCTTTTTGATTACTTGCAATAAAATACAATTGCTCTTACTTAAACAGTTCATTTATTACTTCATATACTTTTTGTCCAATTTAATATGTATATCTTTTAAATAATGTGTGGATTGTCACACATTTTTCATCGGCACTATTATTTGGTTACTTTTGAACTGTATTGTGAAAAATATATGTGGAAACTAATTGTTACTAATTAGCTAATGTAAAATATATGTACTATGTATGGTTTTGTGATAGGGTAACAGATATTGAGATTGGTCACAATACTGCTACAAATATTCAGTGCGGTAAATTTTAATGTCAAATATTCTATGAATTAATAGTACAATAATTAGCACTATGCACGTTTCCTGATAAGCTTTGTGAGAATACACCAAATACTTAAAAAATAATAGAGTAGTAATGGTTTTCAATTTTTAATTAAGCAACAGTTTAACAGTTTAACAGTTAAACAAAAAAATAAGCTTATAACTAAAAGTTTTTAGACTTAAAAAAAATTGCACAGATAAGTATATTTTAAATATATTGTTTTCGCAACAAGAATTTAAGCAAATAATCGGCAAACTGTAATACGTAAGAATTCGTTCACAAGTTTCGTTTTTAAAGCTGAATCAATACTGTCAAATATACAGTAAATTGTGTACTGGAACTGAAACTTGTATGAGTGTTATGTGGAAAAAATAGCTGCAGCTTATTTTGGCTTAGTTTTATTGCTAAAAAGCTTTCACTGAAGGTGACCAATAACCGGAACTGTTATTTTATTTCAAAAATAAAATGCAGTGATTAGTTCAAATAGTAGCTGTTAATTAAATGCTTTTTTGATTGTTTGTAGTGTTTAATCAATTTATACCTCTTGAATTAATATCCTCGTATAAATTCGAATAAGGTATTCACAGGTTATAAATTTTCTTTCTTTTTCCTTTAAGAATGTATAATTAGGTATTCCACAAGGCATGTTCAGAGATACAGAGATGTATTAAACAGATAACAGCATTTGCCTTTCACTCCTACAGATGGAATTACGTGAATATTTTACGTCCACGGAACAGTTCGCACTTTCTAGTAATAAGGGATTGCCAAGAGATTTTAGTATCCTGGGAAGCTTGCGGTAAGTGGTTTTAAGCAAAACGAGGCTGATTTATAGCGCAAAACGCCGTATTTGTTTAAATAATACCACTGGATGTAACTTAATTTAATTTTGTGTACAAATATTATGCTAAAATATTTTTGTCTTCCAGTTAATTGCTTAACATTAATACACTTAAATTAATTATGAATAAAACACACGCTTAGTTTTAAATGTATTTGTGTCTGAAAATAAAAGGAGTTTAGTCTTGAATCTTTATTTTAACGAGCCGCAAAACAGGATGGAGCTTACTATAAATTAAATAAAATATGATATGCTTTTATACGAAATTTACTAATTCAGAAGCATTCAATCGACCGGTATCTTTTTCCCCTACAATGCACTGTTGTCATTTTGGCGTGCTAAATTTAATTTAATTTTTTTTACCCGCCATTAAAGTTGATCAATATTTTTATAAAACTATTCAATGGTTTTTTATGTTTAGGTCTCCAGGACACACATCTAACAAGTCTTCTATTTGCGTATTACGTGACAAACATGCAAACTGAGTGATTATCGCCAAATGTTACTATCATGTTATTAAACAATTGAGTGTCAAATATTTATTTTCTAATAAACGCGCCAGCATCTGGAATTTTCAAGTCTCCTTCGTCGTTAATGAATATTGCTGTAAGAACATTTTTTCCGTTATTGCTGATATAAGATAATCGTTATAGAGCTGAGCAATCCATAGTGAAAATAGTGTTGATAAACAATATATACAATCATGCATTTATGTATATAAAAATACATTTTCATGTACTATTTTTACACACAAATACACATGATAATAGACTAGTGAAAGTGGTTTTCAATGTTTTTGTATCACCTTTTTTTTATGATAATCTTTACTATGCCTTTTATCATAACTATTGAACATAAGATTTAAAATTTTTGTTTTTTATTTTGACACTGCCTTGCTTATTATTCAAGTCATTGGGATTTCCGTGTGTAAAAAGACTATTTAAAACACTTCATAGATTTTTTTCAAAATACAAGTGAGATGATTGACGACAAGTAGAAACCACTCTCCTGTTGAAGATATATGAGTATCAAACAACGATAAATATAAAAGAAGCATAGTAAATTAATCAATTTACAGTTTAAATGTGTTATTTAAATTAATTAATTAATCAAACATAAATTTATTGTAAAAAGCTTCAACTTGTTCCTTTTCACAAACATAATGATCAACTAATATTTTTTTCCTGTAGAATACTTTTACAACTTTCTGAAAGTCTTGAAATGTTAGCTTTGATATTTATAATAAATTTCAAACTATTTTTGCACCAGGGAATATTCTTTAAAAGAAAGTTCGTTAAAATTTTATATTATTCGACAATATCCGTTACATGATATTTCCATTAATTCATTCACTTTCTATAGAACTTCAACATGGTTTCAAAATATACATTAGTATACAACTCATTGTTTTCCAATACATATTAATCATAATTTAAAACTTTTATTTCAAAATAATCTATAATTTATTAACAATCTCAAAACACTGAAAATTCTCAATGATAAACAGTTAATGTTAACTAATTTGTTTATGATCTTTAAAAGAAATTATCAAACAAATAAGATCGTCTACTGCCAAGCTTTCAGAAAATTCTAATAATCTCTATAAACTCAATATGGTCGTACAAAAAAAAATCGATGAATTTTAAAATAGAAGTCAAAAATTATATAATTTTCTTAACAAATCTATAAGATTATGTTTGATATTATTTTAGATATACAAGTGGTATCAACCAATAACAAAACCTTATTTTTATAAAAAATAAATAATAACAGTGTACACTTATCTTTCTATCTGTGTGTTATCGTTTTGCGCGATTTCAATTTGACACGCCTAAGAAGAATGCAAAATTAATAATTATTATATGTACCTAGTGCAGTTATGAAAATATAGTTCTGTTTAATATAACTAAAAATGGCTCTTTTATTACTAGACTTTTTGGAACGCATCTTTAAGCTTTATATAAAATTAATATTTCCATTTTGGCAGTTGTTTATATAATTTTGTCATCATTTATTGCCTCTTTTAAATCAGTTTCTTTTTACAGGGGTCTATGAAAGTTGTAATTACTGCGGGAATTGAAGGATACACGTATTCATTTTTATATTTTATAAATAGTTATCCAGAATCTAACAGCTTATCTTTTTTGTTAAATAAAATCAAATAAGCCATCAATTGGTTGCAGTTCTAAAAAAATTTAACGTCACATGATAATAGCGTATCATTATGTTAAGCATACTGTGCTATAAGCTTTTGGAATTTAATAATTTACATGTATATTTTATTTAATTTTGTTTATAGTTCGAAGGTTAAAGAGTAAAAATATATTTAATTACACGTAAACGTATCACTATCTACAGGAATGAAATAAATTCATATAGAACTCTCTTATGGGTTTCCCAAAAATTGTTCCCTCATCTGTGTTGTATCAGTATTATACATTCCGAAATAAACACGATATGCTGGCATCGCTTTTCAGACGGCGGTATTCATTCAAAAACTGACTGGCATGAATACCCAAACATCAAAAGACTTCCCACTGAGTTTTCGTTCATACTTAACCGGACCCTGGACTTACCTTTACTTACCCTAGCCCAGCTCGTACAATCAAATATCAACTAAACAAAACTGAGAAATCAATTAGTTTATTAAATTAAAATTTTAATCAATATTTCGTTCCATACAATTTAATGTTTTTTTTTCACTTTTAAAATGATAACTGTCACTTCTTGGTGGAAATGCTATACAATCAAATTTAAAAAACACAAAGCTAACTACTATTTCGACAATTTTATTTTAATTATATCATGACCGGTTTTGCTCATCGTGAAAAATATTAGCCGCTAAAGCACAAATTAAAACAAGGCTTGACTGAATTGGCTTTTACTTGGTAGAATTTTAGTATATCGCGGTGGAAAAATAGCAATGTATTTTAGCTTTTCAAAAATTATAAGGTATATAGTTGATAGCTATTTCGGCCTTCACCCCTTTATCAGAACTAGTTATACATTGCTATTTTTTCAACGTATTGAAACAAGGCTATTTACATGTAATTTTGAGTCAAGAAATAAGAAAATAAATTTCACGTTATCATAGAATGTATATCTAAACGAAGAAAATAGCATACAATAAAAATATTAAGGAATGAAGTCCTGATCTTAGTAAAAAAAAAGATAAAAAAGAATTAAGATTGTGTTTTAATATTGAAACAAATATATATATATATTGTCATTGAAATCTAACTTTAAATTTCTCATTACAATACATTATCTCATTACATTACCTTACAATAAATTACTTAGTTATATTTTTCAAATTATTGATTAGACTGAGTGTCTGATTGAATACTTTTTATACGATAACGGCAAACCTCTCGTCATTTTTAATGAATGACGTGATTTTCTAGAGAACTTGAGTTTCATTGCACGCGAAATACAATACGTATTAAGATATTTTTTGCTTTTATTTTCTCTGCAATAATTTGTTGCATTTCAAAAGTATAAATAAAATATTTGTAAACAATTTTTGAACGTTATAAAGTGTTAAAAAAATGACGTATATACACCCAGTCCTTTTTTACGCGATACATTGGTTCCAGAAAAAGGCGCGTAAAAAAAATCGCATTAAAAAATCTCAACTTTCATATAATTTGATACATTGATTCCAAAAATTAAAATATCTCGTAAAAAAGTACCAGAAACGTATGAAAAACCAAAATTTGCTCTTTAAAATTCGTGCAAAAAATTCATGCGTCTTTATTGGTTATAAAAATATAATGAGGCTATAAAAATATAATTTTATTCACTTATATGAATTATTCGCTGCTGTCACTCTCGATTTCGAAATGTAACCGTTTGCGATTATTTGAACGAAAGTATTGAATTTTGCAAAAATCACGTTTAAGTTTTAAAAATACACATTTTTTTATTTTAAGTAATAATAAAACGTGCATGCTTAGGATCATATATAAATTTCTTCAAATTTGGGGAAAAAATCACGTTAAAGCGAGTGAAGCGCGTAAAAAATGTAACCGTGCCGTCCAAAAAATTCGCGTAAAAAAATCGCGTAAAAAAAGGACTGGGTGTATATTAATTAATATTATTTACGTCAATTTAAATTTTCTTTCATGAAGTAGGGTTTAACAAAAAATTAAAAGAACCATAAATTTGCATCATTCCTTTTATTTTGAAACAAGAAATCGATTCTAATAATATGATATTTTGTTGAAATAAAATATTATCGCTCGTTTTCATACGGTTTTACTAAATACTTTGACGAATGAAATCGATGTATTCAAAGCACTGTTTGGGGCGAATCACAGAGAGTAAATATCCACGATAAGCTCGCTACCCATTGGCAATGCTTTATTTTTGATTAATAGTAAATCGCTAATGGAAGGAAATCTTGCGGTTCCTTGTGGCTCTATAGACTTTTACTTTATCAAAAATAGCTCGAGCTTTCTACCTACCCACCTAGCAGGTTCTGCCTAACCAGCAAGCGAGACATGCCGCTCTGATGGATAATTAAATTAGCTGAAATTATGCTTGGAATTATTACTTTGCCTACGCTAATTCATATCGACAACACGAATTTTGTACGTACTACATTGAGACTTAACAAAGTACAAAATATAGACACGAAATTAACCAAAAAGAAAAATGCTTTTCATTTTCTATTTTCTTTTGTCACTATATATAATATGGTCGAGTTGACTTCAAAATCTGCAATATATACTTTTGGTTGTAAATAACCGTAAAATATTATTAAAGACCAACACTTCCTCCGTAAATTTTCGCTGATTATATCTGTTATAGACAGTAGAAAAAAGTCACTAAGTTTAATTGGGAAAAAAATATTTATTGATTGAATGGGCATTTACTTGGGAGAACACCATATAACAGGGTGAAAAGATAGCAATGTATTTTAGTTCTACTCTAGTTGATAGCTATTTCGGCCTAAGTCCAGAAATAGTTCTGACGAAGGCGTGAGCCGAAATAGCTACATAGAAAAAAAATACATTGCTATGTTTTTACCGTGCTAAAAAATACTTCTAAGTGAACATCATTACTATGTAAAACTTGATATTTTTTTTAAATAAACTCATTATTTATATCAAGAGAAGCCTGGTTAATGCTTTAAGTATACAGGATCTTCTTAGAAACTATAATGGTTGCAATACAAAGGCAGTCTTAACATTCAACAGGTTCCAAACCTTTTGATATTTTATATAATATTTTTTTTATATTTAACTGACGGCGAGCTTCAATTCTTGGCGCGCTAGCTTCAAAATTTTTAAAATCTCTTTATTTCTAATGTATTAAGCATCATATTTCCCAATGTATCCTTAAAATATTTAAACGTGATTTGCTTCTTATTGTATTTCACTGTATCAAATATATTAAATGCCCTATCCGTTTGCCACTTTTAAGATGAATTTATTTATTGCCTTTTGCAGAAGTAAAAATATAAAAAGATCTTTTCCCATTTTATTGAAATTGTAAGTAAATTCAGAAAATAATATTATCTTAACTAATTACATATGTTATCATAGATAATTTTATCGTTACACTATTTCTCAGTTAATTGTTTCAGCATCTCATTTCACGCTAGCTTTTTAAATCATGATTATTAAGTTTCAGTGAAAGCTCTGTACACGTCCATCGGTTTTCTCTCATATTACAAGTACGCGTGCGCCAGTAGCCGTGATTTATATATCCCGCGGGTGCGATCCGTCTTTACGTTTGCTTCGGCGAACTCTACTTGCACCAATATCATATAAGTTCTATTATTTCTATTATTGTTCAAGGAACAGCACCGTGTATCTGTTATTACTACGAATGCAATGAATAATCATACACTTATTATATTTGAAAGGCAAAGTTTTATCGATTTAACTATCCATAGATTTGTTATAACTATGATTAAAATCATTTATCCACGGGAAATTCATTATGCAGTAGTAAAACTTTTGTTATGAACCGAATATCTGCTTCTCAATTGAACTGAAAATTTCTGTAAGAATACGTATATTAGTATTATAGCGAGGTAAAACGAGAATGATGAGCTTAAAACTATCCAATATCACGCTTTATTTAGAAATCTTTATTCCTTAACGAAAAGAAAGTTATCGATGACAAACAACTAGTTATCATAAAAAACAAGATACCTTTATATACAAAGACACACTTTAGTTTTTTTATTTGATTTAGATTAAGTATTTAACTATATGGTTGCCAAAACCAATTTGTTGTACTGTAGCAATAATTATCACTTCTATTAGATCAACAGTAATAATTTATAAGCTATTCAATACGTATTCAAAGTATGTTTAATGCTTTAAATGAAAGATTTTTTTTGTTTCTATCAATTAGTTTGATTGAAATTTTTGCGTTTATTGATCGCTTTACTCAAAAGAACTGCCAATCATGGAATTGATTCTAAGGACACATTTTTGTTATAATGTATTGCATAACAAATATGGTGAATCGTGAATATCACTTGCAACTTAATTGGTTAAATAAAGAATATTTGTAAATGGAATATGTAATATTAAAAAAAAATTATATTCGTCAGAAGATATGTTGAAAATGGAATGTTTTTATATTTGAACACCTAAAAATTACAGAATAAATATAGTTCGCAAACATGAAATTAGAGTAAAGAAGTAGAATCAAAATTTAAATTTATGATCATTAAGAACACTTTTTTTTCGTTTTTAAATACAATTTATGGCTGATAAATTATAAATATAGTAATTTGAAACATAATTATTTTTTTAACATAGTTAACTTTAAACAATGTACACGTGGAATTAAAATTTATTTGACACTTTATTCTGATTTGTCAAGCTTTTAAATAATAAATTCAATCACTATCGTTGAAAATTTTCATTTTTTAAATTTTTATTCGAATTAATAACGTAGCATACTCTGTTTTCCTACTTGAGCTACAACGTATAGCTTTGATACTGCCTTGATTTTCCATCAGTCACGATGCGGTGCCTTCATTGTTGTCAGAGTAATTTATTGTACGGTTGGCTGATTGCGTTTTTTCAAAGAGTGAAATGTGTGAGATTTTCATATGAAAGCAGTCACTCATCGGGGACTGACAACACGATTATTGCTTGTAATAATGAATTCTCAAATAATTCTTTGTGCTGGTATTGGCATTCAAAAATAATATTCAAATATCGAACTGTCTTTTAAAAAAATTTAAACATGCTATAAAATTAAATTCATAATTTAGTGTTCCTAACAGGGTGAAGATTTCATAATCTAATTTCCGTGGGAGACTGGAAGAAAAAAAATCAAATATTTGATTAGTGATTCTAATATTTTTTTCATTGTGTTGTTCACCCACTAAGCAAAGCATATCCAGAAAAAAATGTTAAATGACTACATTGTTTTACAAAGGCTTTTGATCTTAAATATGGTAACAAAGTTAAACCGATAAACTTAATAATAATAAAAAAGGTATTTTTTATTTAGCATTTATTCTCATACAATAAAAAAAACATCCAGATAAACTATCATTTCACGAAATACACGAAATCAATTCGCCATATTTAAGAATCTATTATCACAATATTAAATAGGATGTTAAAACAGAAGATAACACGTATTCTATAACTTTCTACACAGCTTTATATAGATAAATAAGTTTTCGTTTAAATATAGTTCTGATGAGGGTATTAGCCGAAATATTGTAGCTATCGACTATAAACCTTATAAATTTTGTAGAATTAAAATTTATTGCTATTTTTTCACCGTGTTATAATGGAGTTCTCTCAAGTAAATGCCAATTAAATCAATGAAAAGTAACGATTTAATTGAGTCTTGTATAGTTTCTATGTGTGCATATAAATTTTAAATAAAATAAAGATAAATGTACCCCAACTTTTTTACACTTGCGAACTGGTAAAAAAAGGAATAAAATCGCGGACCACTGATACTGAAATATAAATTGTTCTTAATGTAATATTTTTTAACCTTATGTTGAGTTAGATAGACATAACTATAATAAAACTAAAAAATATACATATAACAGCCTGATACAATTAAACATTAACGAAAACAAAGGGTTTTTTTCAATAAACCAATGTAAAACTTAATGTTGCATGGATGCTGATATATTGAATATTCTTCACTAAAGTGTTGTGTTTTTGACAGTAAATTAAATAAAAAAAACTTAAAATTATTCATATATGTATTCTTAAAATTGTATTTTAAAAATATTTTCGTGAATAGTTCATAATACTCTGGAAAGAATTCAATATAGTATTCTTCTTTGAGTAAAAAATCAACCGTTGTAAAAGAGTTGTTAATTGAGATGAGGAGATTTTGATTAAGAAATTTTAAATGTAACAATACGCCATCATTTCAAAAGATTTATGAAGGCGCCGTGTTTTGAATACTCATACATCTAAATAAATTTTATAACAAACCACTATTCATAAAAATGTAGTAAAAGATACAGCTTTTTCAGTGGCCGAGCGTATGGCGCAATTTTCAGTTTTAAAAGCGGCCATTTACAGAAAAACACGAAGCACGCCAAGCGGGGAAAGGTTTTATCTTTAGGGTTATTTCTTAGGGTAAACTAACTGGTTGTGCAACGATTTGATTTTATTGTTTCAAAGAAAGCAAATATCTCCTGAGAAATCCGTGGAGTAATAATATAAGAAAGTAGATGAGTATTGAGGATTCTAAGTGATTTGATTCTCTCAAAAGGCCACATTGGAATTACTGTAAGTTTCTAAATGGATTGTAAAAGAAAAATATAAAAAGTTAACGTATGTAAAACGACACTACAAACGACTCGATTTCTTTCCTCAATATAAGAAAAAAATAATCAATCCGCAGCTGTTGCATGAAATATATACTTATAAATATAAGCAATACATGAATTTTCGTGTCGGCAATCAAGTAATTTATGATGCCATCTTAATGTGCTTGGTGTAATTTTAATATCAAAATTAAATTAACACTTTTGTTGCATGCGTATGAGAGAATTTCTGAAGATGCCGACAAGTGAATTAAGCGTTGTTGTGGAGTTCAAAAATTCAAATTTGTTACAGCTATGTGTTTTTAGAAAATATTTTGATTTATGAGTTCGTTCTACGGCTATTATTAACTTCATAGTAATATTTTATATGCTGGTGGAATAGTGCATAAAGAAGTCATTTTAATTTATAATTGTACTTAAATGATAAATAAAAATTAAATAAATAAATAATCTAGACCACTTTTCCGAAAAAACAAAAGCTCTGGTCGTAATTGAAAATATTCTTCTTTTTCTATATTTATAATAACCATGACTTCAGTTGCATGTATGCGTAAAATTAGCATGAAGACAAATGAAATTGTACAAGGAAATTTTTATATCAATTAACTATCGAAATAAATCATTTTACGTATTTAAGAATACATTTTTTTGACATTTTATAACTTGAAAAAAAAAATGGGTCGCTTAATATTAATGAAATATTTCGAATCATAAATGCTCACGTATGATGTGTACAGAGGCCATAAAATTCTATTGTATTTATGGTAATAACGTTTTGCATTACAAAAACGGTTTTCTTTATAATATGACTTAGCGGTCATAATATTATGTTTGTACGGTAAAATATATCTCCTTTTTCGTATGATTCTTCTTCTTATTTTATAAAGTTATAATATAAATGTTTCAAGGCATACAATTTTGTATTTCGTTTCAGAAAATTTAAATTGTAATAAATTTTATTCAAGATTTCAATGAGAATGGTGAACAAAATAGTCTGTGAGATGATGAGAGATTAAGCCCCAAGAAAATTGCTTTATATCTTTTATAATATATTTCATACAAAAATTTTCATATGTCTTAAAAAATAATTATATATTTAGTCGTGCGTGAAAAGGACAACAATGAGCAACTGATTGTCGTATGTGTTGTAATATGTGCGGTCGCATATTAACGTCGTTTAATGTTGGCTGGTATAGTGTTAAAGGAAACATTTATTTTATAGAGTTAGTTAAAATTCAATGAAAATGTTCATTTCAGATTTAGCAGGACACCATTTATACCTTTTGTTTAAAACATTATCTGTATGAAAAAAATCCATCACCAATTTTTATATTAATATTTAAAATTAAATGACAGTTGATGGAGGATGTCTTTACCCTTGGGTAAAGAAAAGTTTTAAGAGTGATTTTATTTAAGTGAGTAAAAACGGCATAATCACTTTTATTTTTAGCGTCACTCATTGAAAAATTCTATATTTCAAGATAGATAACTGTTGTAGTATATCAGAGATCATCCCCTGTTGAGAATATTTCGCCCTAAAATAGGGTGAAAAGAAAGTCAGAAGAAATTTCTGATAGTTCGTCGCTACGCTTCCATTTAAGAAGAATAATTATGAGGGGTGGGGTGAGTTGGGCCAAAAATATAGGGGAGAGTAAAATAAACCACTCACATGAAATAATTATTATTTAAACACAAAAAAAAACTATTTATATTTCACATGTTTCTTTATTTGTTTGATTCGTCTCATAAATTAAAAGTAATTTTTATAATTGTTAGGCGTGAATCTCCACCAAACTTAAACAGTAAAAATATCTATTTTATTCATATATCAAATCTTTAATAATTAATTTTTTTACTTTTGAAGTCACAAAGATCACTTTTTGGTATAAAGGCATTTTATTTAAATAATAAAACAAAGTGTTTTGTTCTCTTTTTACAATTTTATATTATTACAATCAAGCCTGTTTTCGCTCATCGCGACCGTTATCCAGTGATACATAACAAATTAAAACCTACGCTGACAATATTAAAGTTAAAGTTACAAATTACTCATTATACAAAAAAAATTTGCAAAAACTCAGAGTAAATTTACGGGTCATCATATGTATCTAAATGAAGTGAAACAGTTTATATTTTAAATTTGAAACCCCCGAAGTAATTTGTTATCAAAAATAAAACCAAATTAAAAGTCCGTTAAGTTAATAAATGTTTATGAAATATAATATTTATTCATTAACAAGAATAACAAGTGAGAAATTTACGCAACTATTGTAAACACAAAGCACGGTTTTTTTTAACGATGAAAAAACAGTTTGTAGTATATTTGTTTTACAGAATATGTATTTAAATATTGTATGTTTAATTATTCGAAATATTTCCTTTTCGATAATAAGTGACACCTTTACAGTTATTATGGAATAAGTAATGTCAAAAAATAACACAGAATAAAACCCAGCAAAGAAATTTTTAAAAATATTTTACGATACACAAAGCATTGGTTTTTTTATAATATTGGAAAATGCTTTGTCACAAAATATGTATTTAAATGTTGTTTGTGTGACTATGCAAAATGGTTTATCAATCCAATAATAAATGACACATTTAAAGTCACTGTCTAATTAGTTATTTCAAAAAATAACACAAAGTTAAAACGCTGCAGAAGAGTCATGCTTTTATTAATAATATACTCAGTTAACTTGCATACTATTTAAATATAGAGCAATAAAAACTGATAGCCGTCTTCTAACATTCGTCTATTCATCCAAACAGTGGTAGAGAGATTAAGATAAGATCGTCAATTACTTTTATTAAAGTAAAATGTTCATACGTGATCGGCCTTATTCAAATTCCTTCCTGTGGTTATAATAATTTATTCGGTAGAGTCAGAGAGTACGATGCGTCTAATATTTTTCCGATGGTCGTTCCGATAACGCTTGCGAATAATACGTTCCCAGCAACCCTTGCCCATCCCGCTACCAATAGACCATTAGGCGCCCCCTACTTGCGTATACCTAACCCTTTTAATTAAGTCCAAATCTATTTGGGTCGTCTTAATGAAGAAATGTTTCGTGAAATATTATTTCGAGATGAAGTTTTATATCAGTAAATAAAACTATTTAAATCACGTGACGCCTGTTAAATAATAGTATTGATAATTACAAAAAAAAATGGCTTAATTTATGATATCGACTGAAGGTGCTTAGTGAAATTTCAATATCAAAAAAATTGAACTGTTGAAACTTTGTACGATTCTACGTGTTTTGTTTGTATTTGTTGTAAAACCCTTTTAAGAATGACTCATTAACAAGATTGTTTATCAAAATTATCACAGGCAATTGTGTTAACGTTTATAAGATTTGTTTTAGTTGCCATTTACTACTTGCTTTGGGGTGTGTGTTTTTCCATAGTTAATAAATTTGGTATATAGACGATGCTAACTGTTTATTGTATGTCAGTTCTGTTGCATCAGTATGATAAAATGCCTGAAGATTCCGAAAGGCGACACCCGGGTCTTTAGTGACAAAAAATGTGGAATCGTACAAAGGCGTAAAAATTTAAAAAAAAAGGTTATTTGATTATTGACTGCTTTTATTAAAAATATATAAAATTTTCTTGTGAAAGCTAATTTTTATGTAAAAATATAACGTGATTTAACTTGATAATTTTTTTAACTTTCATTACCAATGTTAATGAATTCATTTTTAAAAAATATTTGGTGCAAAACTATCTTTTCTTGCGACATACTAGGAAATGGGTGAAAAAAATAGTTTTATGTAAAATTAAGTCAATTTTTGGAAGAGTATTGATAAAATATTTTAATAATAAAAAAATTCAGTATTGTAGCACATGTGTGATAAAATTGGAATGCGGAATCATACAAAAATTCCACAATTGAAATTTGACATTGAAATTTCATCAAGTACCTTCAGTTGATATCATTAATTACTTTCAGTACTATTTTGATAAAAAAAGAACCGAGAAAATGGTTGAAAAGGTCATCATCCAATATATTTTTTATCTTATTGAGAAAAATTGTTTGCAAATAAAATGTGAAGAGACTTTTACTAAATATTTTCTTGGTTCCTAAGCCTTTTGTTTTCGATACCTGTTAATTATCAATTTGAAATTGTAAATACCTTGTACATAATTTTCAATTGTGTTAAGCCAGCTCTGATCATATTTTTATTAAATAATGGAAATGGTACATTTCCAGTATGCATGAATGTATAGATTTTAATCTTTTAATATATAATTACTATATAGGAAATTTAATTGTAACATTAAAATATAGCAATACGTCGTTGTGAACATACGTATGTATATATATATTTCGTCGTGTAGACGAGGCGTAATGAGTGTACGTTTAATATTCGAAATTAAGCATGCCTTCGCGAAAGTAATAAAACAGTGGCATAGTTAGGTGTCTTTTGCATATTTGCATACACGCTGAGATAAAGTTTGGAAAAAGTGACGCTGAGAAAACCCCCTCAATTAATTAATTTTAGCGCTTCCAAACTCCCGCGAGTAAAGTTTTAGAAAAATTGCAACTGTTTTATTTATAGCTGTAATAATAATTATAATATACAACGGCAAGCGCACGCTAAATTTTGATAATGAATACCTTACAAAAATCATTTTTGCTTGACGATAACTTCTCAAAATATGAAGTATTTAAAAAAGTGCAGATATATTTTGTCGCTTTGTTTTTGTGACCATTACATGAGATTCACCAACGATTTTATCTTATAACCATTATCAAAAGGGCTGAATAATATTTATCAAAAAATGGCAAGATAGATTTCATTAAATTTTTTGTAAAATAGTCATAAATAATCCATTTCAAAACTGTCTTTAATCAAATATTGTATCAATAAAAGCAAGAATGAATTATTTCCTGTAAACATTTAATCGGTAGTGAAACATTAAAATCTCTTTGGTAGTATTGATTGAGTTGGCAATTAATTAGTAGAACTTCATTATAACACGGTGAAAAAAATTCAATGTAAATAGTTTACACAGATGCAACAGAACTGCCATTCAGTTATCAATTCTGCTGCATCCGTGAGTTAAAATGTCCTAAGATGTTGAAAGATGAAATCCAGTTCATTAGTAACAAGACATGTGGAATCGTATAGGATATCATAAATTTCATAGTAGCTATTTTGTTTGTACAGATTTGAAGAGGTTTTAAGCCAAAATAGCTATAAACTAAATATTTTATAATTTTTGTAGGACTAAAATACATTGCCATTTTTTCATCGTATCTCTTTCATTGTATTATTACTATTAATTATTATTATATTACTATATTAGATTCATGTTTTGTCAAACAACGCAATTAGTAAGCTTTTATTTTCATAAAAGCTCTATCAAATGACCCAAGCTTTGATTTTGACAAAAACACGATAAAATTTACTAGAGCTTTGTATAATTGTTTTGAAAATAAGACGGTAAAATTAGTAAGTACGTCGCTGCTCACGAATAAAACTAGACAGGCCAGCCAATACATTAAAGGACATTGTTGCATTCATCTCAACGACGACGTTCATTGCTATTTAAGTCGACAATTGCGAAGCTAGACGACGTTTTCGCAAGCCGAATTATCGCAATGTAACAAGAAAGTAATAAAAAAGACTATAAAATGTTTAAGTGCCACCGCAATTCTTAATGAACAAATTAGAAGTTGAATGTTTAAAAAGTGTTTTTTGAATAAAATACATAATATTTGATAGGTGTTAAATATTCACAATTGTGAAGAAAACTGCTCATCGTAAAACAAAATTAATTATAAGAATTTTATTGCGATTACACTGTTTAAAAATAGAGCTTTTAAGAAAATTAATTACATCACTTCTATATCCGAAATGAGGTTGGTAAAAAGTTGTTGATTTATCGCTGCTATCAACAATTTGACATGAGTGCACAGTTTTATTCAATATTAACTTTTGTGTTAAACAAAATTTAGTTATTTTTTCTGAATAAAATATTGTACAAAAGAAATTAAATTTTGGATCTCATTTTGCATTGTAAATAAGTCATGGCTCGCTTAGTATTTATTTTTAACAGAATCCCCTTCTAGATCAAAGCAAGTAAATAAAAGCTTCACTTTGTTTTATAATTTCATTATTTTGGTTTTGCTGTGATGGTTTGTTGATTTCGCACTTTCGCGTCGTTTCGGTCACTTGAAAAGCATTGAACAATATTCAATATCTACGACTTACTACTTGAAGTCTCGTAATTTTTTTTTGTTTATAAAATTTCGCTGTAACATTAAATAAACTCCAAAGGTTTTCTTCACAAAAAAATGATTTTGTTATCAATTATGCACTGTGGTTAAGTGCTTGTACGATTTTTCCTCTGTCACTTTAATTCACTCAACGATATTGAGTTTTTTCAAAAAAAAAATATATATATATATATATAGTAATAATCAATGCTTTTTGGTAATTCTTTTGTCTTGAGACGAGTGTGTTTCAGAATCAATTATTTATATCAAATTATTTTATATATTTGTAAGAAAAATAAGTTCATTGTAAATACAACCGTGCAAAAAGATTCAACCCCTAAATAGGGGCAAATGCTTAGAAAAATTATAATAACACGGTGAAAAAATAGCAATGTATTTTAGTTCTACAATTTTTTTAAAGATAAGATAGCTGTTTTGGCTCACGCCATCGTCAGAACTAAATATGTCCTAACCACTATGCTTTGGAATGGAATTTTTGCAGTTCACATAAAAATTTGAATTGAATATATATCATTTTTATGATAAATGTACATGATGAAATTATTGAGTATTTTTGTAAAATTGAAAACAATAAAAATTGATCATACTAAATTATTCATATCAATATGCTTCTTCAGTATTAATAAATGCTTTTATATTTTAAATATGTTAAAAAAACTTTGATAAACACCATTTTTTTGATTGTTTTCATTTTTCTCAGTTTGATATTTGTGTAGTAACGCCCCTGTGCGCGTTAACAACTGGCTTAAAATTAAGAAAAAAAATATGTAGACAAACAATAAACAGTAAAATGTAATTTTGTGACTAGAAAAAAAACGGTTTCATTGAATCGCACTCAATTATGACTCTTTTTATACAAGTATGTAAAACAGCTGAAATAAAACTGTCAAAAGACTAGGTAATTAATTTGAAGATATGTTTTCAAACTAAGAAAAATGATCAAAAAACTTATTTATTATTGCAAGATATTTTTTGGGTGATATTTTGAAATAAACCTGTAGTTTTTTTAACAAATTGAAATCTAGCAACAATTTGAAGGGGTCTGCACAAATAAAATGCTTTATAAATAAAACCCTTTTCACAAATCTTCCGGAAATGCTTCGGGTAAAACTGTTTTCTCTTTTGCATCAATTATTACGAAACTTTCATTGTTTCTGTTTACTTATCCATGCAAACTCGATAAAATGAAGGCACTATCTATTTGTTAGTCCTTTCTTACCTCCCGGGACGGAGTGACAGTGTAATATTTTTGCTGTCAGTGTACTATAGGCCTTTAAAAATGTATAAAGGTGAAACCCTCTTCCTGAGATATGGGCAGCGGGAAAGCCTTCGTGTAGGTGGAGCCTGATTGTCTACGAGGAAGGTCCGACACGGTTCAATGCCAGGTTGGGGTCTTTAACCTGGTTACATGTATTCGATACGAATATTATGATGCGATTTATGAAAAAAATCGAAAAATAGTCGATCTATAAACAAGGAAAACGTTTTATTTAAAAATTAAGTTAAATAAAAAAATAATTCATGATATTGACTGAAGGTGTTTGAAGGAGTTTGAATATCAAATTTTGTTTGTTGAAGCTACTACTTTAATCATTCAACGAATAAAATTTTATATTTTGGCTAGTAAAAACATTGTTATTTTAATATTTTTTCAGAACAATAATATCGCTTGGTTTGAGGAAAAGTTTTGTATATTTTTTTCCTTTACCAAAAAAATTATCACATTCCATTGTGAATGTTCTGTGGAATAAATTATTATCCTATTCTAAATTATTTTATGTACGGTTATTGGCTTTTTCGACTCCCGGCATGATCATGAAATCACCATTGATTAAAGTTACATTAACGTTAGCTCTATATGCTATTTATTAATAATAGATAATCAATTGTATCACTTATTATATTGATATAAATTTAATGCATAAATTAAAAAAATGATAATGCCTGTAAATGTATTGAGAGTCGTTTTATTAGAACAAATAAGTCAGAAAGTTAATACAACTAAGTCATCAAAGTAAATGTATTGGTGATAAATAAGTTTCTTTTAATGTATTAAGAATGTGTGAAAGATTATGTATCACTTCTTAAGTAGTATGTAAAGCTAAGCTCAATTTATGTTAAGTCATAGCTATAAATGATGGTGAATGCTGAAAAGGCTTCCAATAACTATATTTATTATATATTTCTTTTAAGTTTAAATATTCCTACTCTTGATTAATTTTTAATTTGACCTTAAAATCAAACTTCCAAAATTATTAAAATCGTCGGAAAGATTTTATTTGAAAATTATTTAATTTCACTTGGATGTATAATATATTGTATTATTGGCGGTAAATTGTTTTCTCAGTTCATATGCATATACTTTTTGTGTAAATGATTATTATTAATTCAAAACTTGCGATGACCAAAATGGTCATAATCATAAAACATGTTATAAACATAGTATTAAAAAAACATATTTGTTTATAAATATTATTAAAAATATATGTCCGTTTAAATTTTAACTTAAGAACGACAACCCAACAAATCAATATTAAATATTTAACAATGTATGGATGACTTCTTCATCAAAATGACAATTTTCTATACACACGATTTCTTAAATCTTTTTGGCCGATCTCTCTATACAATAAACATTTTATACAAGCCAAGCTGCGTCACTTTTACTCTAGTTTTTGTTTCTACAATAATTTTCTTCCCATTTAACGTACTTAATAGTATATGACTTTGCTCGTAAATTTTAAATTAAGGTTTTGAATAAAATACTATCAAAAAATGTTGCCATGCGCTGTACTAGAGATCAATGGTATTTTTTGAATTGTTGAGCAATATTGTGCTCTCACCTCTTTCAAATCTCGAAATTTGAATTTAAATATCGATGGCTTAAAAAGACGAAACGAATTCATTGCGTAAATGATTGTTTTATTTTCCCGCATTCTTTTCTTTCAAACACGAAAAAATATAATATTGTCACATATTCGAAACATGCTCGTATCCTTGTATACAATGTCATCAAAGAAAAAAATATTTACAAAAAAATACTACAAACGGGGAAATAAAAAGATTCGCTTTTCAAACGGTCCACACGGTTTTCCCGCTTTGGGAGAGAGGGAAAGATTGAGGGTGGTAGTTTTCTTTTCTGGCGCGTGCGTCGGCCGGGTCTAGACGCATGTGTCCCTGGGGGGAAATTCCCCGCTTATAACTAGGAATATTTTTTCCCATAGGTTGATGTGCAGCCCTGGCTATAGAACACTTACCTCGTCCTGCGTTCTGCGTTGGGAACAAATAAAAAAGTTATGTTCGTAGTTAATGGCCGGAAGAGACGCTGTTTTAAAGAAATTTTCATATAAAGAGAATATAGACTCTCATCAAAATATATTCACGATTCCATAAACCATAGGTATATAGAACCACAAAGATTGTTCAAAAAAGCAAGCTTAACAGTTCATGGTAAAATAAAACGATTCACGGCTTTTACAGTGCTTCGAATAAGTCACACCTGACAACTCATGGGAAAAATACTTTCGATATTTGATTGAAAGTAACTCTAGAATAGCCCAAGAAAGGAAAGACATTACAAACATCAATGTATAAGACCTCAAATATCAATTGAAAAAAAAAAACCGTCATCAAATACATTGATATTTAAGTCCAGACCTACATGGTTGCTATATAAAATATTTTATCGCTATAGTCTTACTAAATAGGCTTATACGCGGTCAAAATGAGAATTCTACCATTCTGAAATCATCAAATTGTATGTTTGTGATATTTTCTTTAGAAATCGTGAAAACATTAAATGTTTGTTCCTAAAAGTGTAGAACCAGCCTGTCAATAGAGATGTCAACAGTAAAAGCATTATTTTTTTTTAATGTATTAAAATTGATTTTACACGAATTTGCTCGTTCGACTTGCTTGAAGGTTTTTTTTATTGATTGAATTGGCATTTACTTGGTTGAACTCCATTATAACACGGTGAAAAAATAGCAATATATTTTAGTTCTACAATTTTTTTATAAGATATAGTTGATGGCTATTTCGGCTCACGCCATCGTCGGAACTATTTTTCGTCGAAAGAATTTTATTGGTTTCTGGCTAAAATATGAACAATTAAAAATATGCCGATGTTTTGATTGTAGTTTTACATTTTTTATTTGATACAATAGATATTTGAAGTATTTCGTTTGTATGATGAATTAAAAGCTTGCCGTATCTTTCCATTTTATAAAGAAAGCAGTACTTTTAGAAAAAAAATTGGCTACTTGGCATTTTTGATACGAATAAACGTTTCGCAGATATGAGAATCTGAACCTTGTTTTCCCAACGTACCATAATATTTTACAGCCAATACTATCATGTAAAATATCATCCATAACGTTGGAAAGATCCCTTAAATGAGCCGTGCCTAAACAGATGTACGCATTCAGTTGCTTTCCTCGTAGAAAAAAACTGCTATCGAAGATTTTATGGATTCTTTCAAATGGGCTAACAGAATATCAATAAAATATTTCCAGTCTCAATAAAAAAAGAATATATTTTTGAATGCTTTTGTTAATGTTCATTTTCATTTAATATGCTTTGTTATTTTTTCAGAGCGCGCGATAAACACATCACAAATAAATATTGATTCATAGAAACGGAAGATGGGTAACGATGTATTTTAAATCACTTTAAACATATGAATGATATAATAATAAGCATTCTTTAAAACAATATTTGATTTAACACGATGAAAAAATAGCAACGTATTTTAGTTCTACAATAGTTGATAGCTATTTCGGCTTATTCATCAGAACTAAGAGTAAGCCAAAATAGTTGCCAACATCCTATAATGTTTTTAAAACTAAAAAATGGCTATTTTTTCACCGTGTAATAATGGAGTTCTACCAAGTAAATGCCGATTCAATCAATAAATTTTTTGATTTCTTAATATGATATTTTACATCGATCATTGGAAAATTTCAAGCAATATTTTTTTTTCAATTCTCATAGTTCTTAAAAATTTTCAAAAAATATATACGGGGGACACCCGTACCACACTTTGGAAAACACTGACAATTAATAATGCTTGAAGATGTCGACAAGGAAGACCCAATCGTGACTGAAAAAAATCTTGGAAGTTTGAGAATTTTGAACGATGAAGATTTGATTGTTTTATTTTTCACATTTTTTATTGTGGAAGTTTGTTGAACAGATTTTCAAAATTCATTTCAAAAGCGATCTGAGATTTTATAGAATACACTGAAGTAATTTTTCAATATATTTCCATATAAAATCTTTATTTATAGTATCCTCGCAAAATATGCTCAATTGTCATTTCATTTGTTTCAATCACAGTAGGAAAATCTTGTAATTTCCCGCCCGAACCCAAACAGAAAAAAATCAACTAATACATACTTCTCACTCACTGCGGATTCTAATAGCAGTTACAGCATAACGAAAAAACCCTAGTTGTGTATTAGAACGATATAGCATGTGAAACATTTCACAAGTGTTGCATATTGGAGAATGTCTAATCCCACAGTTTTATACAGACCCAATCGAGTAAGTAAAAAGTGCTGAGAGCATTGCACGATTGGCAAAAATAGAAAAAAAAACTTTTATACTGAATTAGCACAAACTTTGCTTTGTGTTTTTATTGTTTCATTTTCTATTCTCTGCAAGTTCTGTGGTGGTGTTTTATTGTTTCGTTTTATTTTTGCCTCTACTTTTAAATACGCAAACTAACTTAGTGCACGCTGGAAGTGTACAGTTTAGCTTCAATTAATACGAGCGCTTGACTTTTCGATAGAACTTGAGAGAACGTTTCTTGCGAGAAACTGAAAAGAAACTGCCTTAATTATTACCTTACAAATGAGTTTTATAATGGTTTTAGTGCGCACGGCTGAATTTCGAATTACTTCTTGTAACGATTAAAAAGAAGAAGGAATTGCTTTATGCTCAAAACTGTCGCATAAAGAAACATAGATTACTAACTGTATTAATTTTAAAGAGCGTTACCACAAACTAAAATAACCGCAATGTTTCTTAAAAAATTGAACCAGTCTATTTTATTTTTATTCAACTTTATTGTCAAAATATTTTACCAAAACATTCATAGTATTATTAACATGAAATGAAAATAATTATAAATGATTTTATAGCTTGTAAAGGCACGCTCAAAACTTAGGTAAATGTAAATTAACAAAGTTGTTTGAGAGATATCCACTCATTTATTATCACTTTGTCAAATGAATCTGGCAGAATTATTTAGATGGCGTTTGTTATGTTGACTTTAGGGACGTTAATTATTTGCGGTTTATTTGCAAAAACTTGCGAATGAAGGTAGTCGCAAAGAAAAATGTCTAGAGGCTTTAAATTGCACGATTTTAGTGATCATTTCTATTCCCTCAAATCGCTCGTATAGAATGTCAATGAAAATTTAATAATTTGCACATGCCGTGGACACAACAAGATGGCATCTAAATCTTGACAAATTTTGAGCGTCACTATTGAAAGACCGTTTGTGTGTACAGTTTTGCTTATAAGCAGAAAAAGTATAGATTATTTCAATAACTTAAAAAAAGCTGTTTGATGTAATTAATGTACTTAAAAAGCTTAACTTTTCTATCGAAAGAAACTGATAACTTATTAGCAACTAAATAGAGTAGATATAAAAAAATAGGGAAATAATAAGACTAGTATATTGATTGAATTTGAATTCACTTGGTAGAACTCCATTATAACACGGTGAAAAAAATAGCATTGTATTTTAGTTCTACAAAATTTTGTAGAACTAAAATACATTGCTATTTTTTCACCGTGTAATAAGACTAGTAGTTAGTTAACCGCTCTGTACGCCTTGTTTTTTCGATTGTAAAAGAAAATTTTGAGACGTCAAAAACACCCTCAATTTCGACACAGAATTGAAGTCCAACGAACACAAAAACGTCACAAAAGGCAAAAACTTAACCACTGAACTACGGACCAATGTTGACGTTCTTTACTAACTATACAACATAATTTTATATGATGGGTGAAGAAAAACTTAAAAAAAGTATTCGAATAAAACGTTTCGTGTTTAAAGTTTTAAGCTTAAACACTACATTGAAAACTATTTTATAAGCCACATAATTAAAATTTGGGGAGATAAGACTTGCTACTGTAATTCAGTTTTGTAATCCCGTATCATTTATATCGTTTTCACTAAATTCGGTGAGTCTTAGAACAACGAAGTATGTGATCTTAACATATTATGTAAATAGGCAAGTGACAAAGCATGTTTAATCTCGGATTACATCTAGAGTCCTTCCTCTACGATACTCGAGTAAAATGTTTCAAGTGACGAAGTTGAGATCAGGGAACACTTTAAAATAATACAATTAAAATAATGAAACCGGCAAAGATCTCTTTGTAGTGGAGTGAGTTATATTCAAACCGACGTCATGGATAGTTAAGTATAAACTTTTATCACAAAGCAAAGTAATCAAATTAGGCATTTCATTTTAAAATGATAATATTAAAACGTTCTAAGTAGAAGTATTATAAAAATTATACGTGCGTATGCGTTTTTGTAAGCTTAATAAAGCTCTTTCAAATTTTAATTTTGTTTCATTTTCTATGTTAAAACATATACTAGCGATCTCAAAGTAAGGAAATTCAAGGAATCTCGTTATGATAACAAAAAATTTAATTACTTTTAAGGTGTTACTTGTCACTTCTTGATAGATAGACATGATATTTTAAATAATGAAAACATATTTTTTTCAATGTGTTTTTATTATTTAAAATTGTTGATAGTGTTTATGTATTGTCAATAGTGTCGTTTTAATTCCATTCACTTACTATTTGGGGGGAGGGGGGGGAGGTGGCTGAGGTAGGAGTGGTATGCTAAAAAAATTTGCGGGAGTTTGCTTAAGAAATTCGTAAAGTTTTATATCAATCCGTGGATGACCAATGAATGGTGTAGTAATGCATAAAAGACAAACATACACACATATATATTAGAGACAAAATATTAGATTGTACATTATTTTTGTGAAATGACGGTAAGCCAGAAACCTTTGCAGAAGTTTACTCAAGAAGTTTGTAAAGTTCCATAGTTCCGTATCGATTTGGAGGGGATGGGGGGTTGAAGGGGATGATATGGATGCCAAAATCTTTGCGGAAGTGTATTCAATATTTTTTTAAAGTTTCATATTGATCGAATGAATAGTGTAGTAATCCATAAAAGACAAACACACACATACATACATAAATTTTTATATATTTAAATTTCACTATCTGATTCACTATAGACAAGACAAGTTCACCTTACCTTGAAATCAATAATTGTTATCGAAAGTTGGACGCGTAAATAATGAATCAACAACTTTGAACTAGCTCAAAGATAAACTTAAGCTTCATTATTCAATTTGAATAGATGCTTAAAATATTTGAGCTGATTGTATTTCTGGTGAAAGTTTTATAGACTTGTGTAGGAGAATTGAATATTGAGTAGGCGGGGATTGAGCAGACGCCGCGTCGGCCATCCGATCTCGTTTTCAAGTGGTTCGTTCAAATCACTCTTAATGGATATACGATGTCACATCTTGATTGATCCGTTACGGGACTACTCTCAAATACTGAACTCTAAGTGCATTTCCCTCCCAGGATGTAATCGACTTAGAAAATGCATCAAAATCTAGTAGGATTAATAGAATTACGTCATTGTTTACAAAACTACACGAGAAATTATATAAAGTAATTTAATAAAAAAACTTGCTTTGTTAGAAATAGAATATGTTTTCCTTATTTACAGCTTTATGAAAATTTAATTTAGTCATAATGACGGTACTAAAAAGCTTTCATCAATGATGAGGCACTTTATAATATTCAATTGAATTGATGTACAGATTTTTATCGGGTGGAACCATAACTCGTTCTTTTTTTTATAAACTTATTCAATTCTCAAAACAAATTATACTAGAGTCTTAATAAATCGCACATCTTTAATAACTCAATTTTTTATATTACAACTTTCTTTTGGGACGTATGTAAAACAATAATCATAATATCGATTATTGATACACGGTTTATATAATATATTCATTAGATAGATGACATACAAGGTTTAAAATCTGTTATTTATTGATCGTATTGTGTATTTTTTTTGTTATTATAAAAACGATAAATTACTATGCAAATTCTTTAATACTATTATTTTTATATTTAAATTGACCAAAATGCGATCTTATTGCAACGGGGTTCCTTACTTTAGACGTTTTTTGTAGAACTAAAATGCATTGCTATTTTTCACCGTGTTATAATGGAGATCTACCAAATAAATGCCCATTTAATCAACTTAAATCAAAACGCTTTCTACTTTTGCCACAATATTGTATGACTTAGATCTGAACCGGTTTCGTTCATTGCGATTATCAGTTAATACTTACGCTGAAAATTGTGTACTATAACTATCAAGGTTTTAACTTACTTTTTGGTGGAAAACGAAAGGGTTAATTTGTGAATCAAAATGATTAAGCATTAAGTTATTAAAATTTAAACAAAATCCGATGAGTTTTCTTTACATATTCTTATATTTATAATAATCCAAACTGTTTGTTAAATAAATTGTTAAAAATCAATTTAATCAAAAGTTAAGCTTTGCTTTTATTTTTATTAGTCCAACAAAACAGAAACTTTTGTCTCGGTTATACATATTTACTTATTAAATTTGTTATACGAATAACTTAAGCGCTGCGAGAGTCCTCTCCTTTCAAATATTTATTGTATGCATAGCATCTTATGTAAATTCCGGCATCAAATGTGATAAGCACTATTATCCAGAACATTCTTTAGCACTTTATCAAGTATGAAATATGGCTTTTTATTTTGAATATACGAGCAAACTCTATGTAAAATATGCGACTTTATCAAGTTGTCCCTATACTGAGTTGTTTAGTATCCAAAAAGGAAACCGTATGCTTTTTCAGTGTTGATTTCATAAATTTTAGTTAATGATGTGTTTTAAAATATAAATATAAAATCATTTTACCAAAATGTAACAGTTAAACGAAATACAGTCAATGCAATAATTAGATTAAATGGAATGAAATACAATTAAGCCACCAACTTAAATATTTTTTTTTATTAATGTTATATAAATAAAAATGAGGCAATAGTTACGTGTTTAAACTGAAAAAGGTGAATTTGTTAGTTGGCTGATTGCTTAAAATAATATGATACTTTGTTCGTAAATTCAATATCGGTTTCCAACAAACGATTTTAGCGTTTTCCGCCTGACCTGTGGTGTATGTTCATTTAAAATTGTTTGCAACTTTTGCCCGAGAAGCATTTCTGTTTTATTTGAAAAGCGGGTGGTTTTTTCCCCGATACCCCTATTTGTTACCACCACAAGATAAATCGAACATCCCCTTAGAATCACCCACTCATGTCCAGCTCGTTTAAAACGGATTCTCAAGGTTTTCTATAATTAATAACAACGCGTTTGTTTCTACTAAAGAATCAACAATAATGGAATTTTTTTTCTTGGGAATTGGAATTAAATAGGAATTTAAAATTTGATTTCTAAGCTAAGTCAGCAATGAAATTGTTATCCCACCGAAATTTAGTTATTGCCAGGTGTTAAATTTTTAAAAATTGTAAAAAGTTTTATCGTACAATAAAATAGCTTTTAAGCATAGATATAATAATATCATTTATTGTGTTGACTGAAGGTGCTTGATGGAATTTCAATATCGAATTTGAATTGTTACAACTTTGTACGATTCCACACGTTTTTTCACTAACGAAACGGGTTTCGCTTTTCGGCATCTTCAGGCATTCTATCAGTTCAGTTGCAATTCAAATTTGATAATAATATCACTTTGATTCTTCACGCATTTTAGTCATAAAAAAGGCGAAATTCGGGGTTTGAGTTTATAAGAAATTAATATTTTTGGAGACCTAAATATAGGACAAAAAGAAATAGAAAGAATCTTGATTTTCAAAAGGAACATTTGTTTTGCAGAGGTTTTCAAATTCGTCTAATTTAATATAAAACACCGCAAAGTGACGCAAAAAATTATACATTCTTAGTGGATAAATAAAACGGTAATTTTAATTGAAGTGCATTAAACTTTTTAAATATCTGTGTTGTAGACTAACCCCATTCCACATCAATCTATAAAGTCCTTTGTCGGTCCGTGAAGTGGGCACAAACAACCGCCTCAAAGAAATATCCTACAAAAGATAAAGCGATTTGCTCAGCAATGGCTTAAGAAGTCAAGTGGTAATCTTCGGCGAAGGCTTTTTTCTTCATTAAATAAAAAGGCCCCGGAATAAATCTCGAGAATTAAATAAATGAATGCTTCATCGGGAAAATCCCGCCAGATTTTCTCAGCAAAGCGATCTAGGCTACTGTGAGGTTTTGAATAATCGCTTTACTTGCTTTAAAAATCTCCAAATTTAGAGAAAACAACCTCTGTCAGAGGGCTTGTAAAAAATAATGACGGATTACATGGTAGAAAATATTATTTCAGTCGACCTTTATTACGAAGCTAATTTTCACACCTTTTCGCTTGTCTTTTTTGATATTCTTTCTCGGTATGTAAAAGTAATCAAATTTTTCATACTTCTCTACATTACTTTCAGACTAAGGATTCTTTTTAACTATTCGATATCCGGATATATTGGAAGAGTATTCGTTAAAATTTTAAATGAAATATTTACAGAACATTTTCGATACTCAAATAAATATGAGGAAATTTCTTTAGCACAAATTATTATTAAGAGAATTCACTCAAATTTGTTATTTAGTGATGATGAAATCTCTCAGGACTCTGATGTAGCATTAACGCCTCTCTCGTTTTCGACTTCTCAATTGCAACATGAAATGCGTAGTTCTATTTATTTCTTGTGGAAACTGACAACAATACAAATATTCTGAAAAAGATTTTAAATACTTATATGTAATTTAAAAAAGGACTGAAAAGCTGAAAGTGTTGTTTAAACAGTTCTAACAATAAAACCAACATCAACAGCAACGTAACGGAGTATTTCCAACAGCAGAAAAAATTTAAACTAAATTACGATCAAATTTAAAATATGATACTTTTAATGCTCTCTTATTTTTAAAATATGAATTGTTAAAATCTGAATAAATGACTTATATTTCAAATGAACTCGATTTTAATGTATTTTTTAAGTGTATAATTTTTATATGAAGTAATGTTTTGTTATTTTCATACTTAACGGTTATTTGGATATATCCGGACAGTTTTAATTTAACTATTCGATATCTGGATAGTTGAAAATGACGAATAGTTGGATAGTTGGAATTCCTATTTCAGACTAAATAATGTATAAATACCTTAAGAACATTTTTAGTGAGAAGATCGTGTCATATTAAAGATATATTCATTGTAATGTAGAATAAAATACTATCTTTTTATAAAGGAACACGCAGAGTGAAAAAAATACACAAAGAATAAACTGTATTATAATTGATAATTGAAAGTTTCTCATATGACAAATTAAAAAAAAATACTCATATTTCACTCTTCTCTGTGATAAATGACACTCATATTAAAAACTTTGGTATTGAAGAAAGTTACTTATTCTTGAAAAATGTTACAACTTTTCTAAATGGTTTTTCAAACATTAACATTAAAGAAAGCATAAAACTAAATTCCGATAATTGGTAAAAAAGATATTGAATGAGAAAAATAAAGTTCAACCATTTTGAATGCTTGGCGACTTTGAAAGTTTGTACGAACAGAAGAACGGAGGAGTTTCATAAAAAGTCATAGAAAAGTAAGAGAGTTCTAAGACAACCGATGAACATTATACTAACATTTTATCAATGTAATTCCACTTTTCATGACCAAACGAAGTCTTTAAACGGTAGAACGAGTTTTTGAATAGCGTAGATATAAAACAATGATATAACTAGTAGATAGTTTCTGCTCGAGATAGAAATCATTTTATCAGAGAACACTTACTGGAAGCTGTCGTTATGAGACAATTGTGATAAAAAGTTAATATGTGTTGGTCGAAAGTTGAAGAAAATATTTTTTTTGTGGTTAATGGAAAGTTGTTTGCTTTGAAACAAAATCGATTGTATATTCACTATCCAAGATCAAAAACAAATTTAGCCAGAAATCTTTATGTATAAAAATGAATGTTTGTTTGTATGTATGCCCTGTGTACGTTCCTATACCACTCATCCGATTGAAGTGATACTTTAGTAGGCTGTTGTGAACACAACTGATAAAGTTTTTATATTAAAACAACTATTAATCAGGGTTAGTTATGTACATTCACTTTTCATTCAATTGCGATAGCCAAATTGAAAGTGTTTTTTGTATTAGTACAAACATTAGATCAGGACCGGTTTTTCTTATCGCGAGCACTATCAACTGATACACTGGGCTATGTGGATATTCTTTTTACATGAGGAGGCTTATGTGGCCTGCTTACCCGTCGTAAAAACGTCTTTTTTATTCGTGTACACATCAGACGAAAAAAATGAATATGTTGCGCAGCCACAAACAGTTCAGTGAGCAGAATTAAAATAAACAAACACTTAGTTTCTTTGAGTGGCATTGCAATGCATATCAGGTACTTGCTTCTTAATTTACTTTAAATCTTTATTTTGTAATTGCTTGTTGATAATACACTTTAAAGTAAAACTTGTTCATACATTAAAATTAAAACAAAGACGCTTGCGATGAGCGAGACCGGTTCTGATCTTATTGATATTTTAAATATCGTTTTTTTTATGTTACTTTGTCCATTTATTTTTGTATCAAAATCAATGATTCAAGAATTTAGAATAGAAATTTAAGGACTTCTTAAAAAATTAAACCAAATTAAAAGTAACGAGTAAAGAAATACTAACAAAAATAACGAAAGGGGACATTTTACAAGTTAATCAATTACCTATTTTAGCAGTTGATAATTCTCGATTTTACCAAAACCGGCTATAATTTATTGCACTGTTTAATTTTTGATATGTATTAATTTTCGTTAATTAATATCCGTCAGTTAGTAAAATTATTTCTTTAGAGTTACTACTGAATCCATCAAAAACTATTAAGTAATTAACATATTTGATAAGATCTTCAAAAAAATTATAGTAACATACACAATGTATCGTTTTAAAAATTAACGTGTTTTTTGAATTTTTTTACTTCCCTCCATTAAAACGATAACACGATTTGTATAAATTTATCAGAATGTTACGTCCAATTTCAAGTTACGAGTTCAAATAATAAAACTCACTGGTTCGTTCGCCAGTGCGATCCGAGTAAAATAGAGTCATGTAATGCAATTAGAATCGGTATTATCCGATCCACCAATTGCCACAATTTACATATTATTAAACAGAAAAGCGTCCGTGGAACGTGTGTTAATCCAATGGTCAGACGAATTATGGGAGCCTAAAGTGTATGGGATTTTGGGAGAGGTCCACCGGCCTTTTTATTATGCCAACCGAATCACGTGCTTAGGGTATATAAGTTAAGCATAGTGCATTCACTGCCATTACGCTGAAATATCTAATGCATGTTAAATGTATTGATTTTGTGATATAACATTGAACAAGGAACGGCTTTAAGCATTTCGATTACGATTAAATAAAAACACACTGATTTTAATAAATACTTTCATTTAACGATTAAAGTGACACGGTGAAAAAAATAGCAAAGTATTACATTTTAGTTTAAATATTCTACAAAGTTAAAAGATATTTCGGCTTACGCCCTCATCAGAAATGTTGTTAAATTTTACATACTCATCTATGTAGAGCGGTGTTGAAAAGGTATGCAATATTTACAAATACTCTACATCATGCTTTGATTTCCTTTTGTGTTTTCTATTATGAAGCCATCTTTATTATTAATACAGAAAATCTGGTGTTCGATTTGAACGTGAATGTATTAAGTTTTTATTTCATTGAAGTATACATTTTAATCAATATTTATTTTTTCTAACTGTAAAGGTCTGTTTTAAGATGTTAACTGTCACTTCTTCGTGGAACGTGAATATTATAAATTTATAAAAACACAATATGTCAATCAGAGATATGATTAACTATAAACATCAGATGAAGGCGTAAGCTGAAATAGCTATCAAATATATACCTTAAATATTTTATAGAACTTAAATACAGTGCTTTTTTATTCACTGTGATAAAATGGAGTTCTTCTAAGTAAATGTTTATTCAAACAAAAGATTTAATTGGTAGTGGAATTTCGATGGATATAATATGTATATACAGATTCTTTATTTTTTGCTATCATAATCATTTTATTAAAATAGATTTATGATAACAAAACTTTTAAAGAAGATTACACAATTTCAAAGATAATAAATATAAAAAAGTATTGTTTAAAAGAAGTAAAAATTTGGATCATTTTTAATTGCTTATTTTCTAAATAATATATAAAAATCTAATTGATATTTTATTTGAATGTATTTTTTAACATAATTCAATCAATCTTGTATGATCTAATACTCAAAATAAAAAAAAACGCAATGCTTAACAATATTAACACAATTTATATATTATTAATTAAGCGGAGCTCTTCTTAGATAATTAGAAATCAATAAATTATATTTCAAGACTAATACTGGATTCACTCATCGCGAGCATTGTTGTCTAAACTCCATTTGTTGATAATGCTTTCGGTAAGCGAAACAAGTCATGATATTAAAAATTATAAAATTTAGAAATATTACTAGGCATTGAGTTTTTATTAGTTAATAAATTTATTTTCTTTATTCGAACACGATTGAATTCGCATTAAAATGAAGACCTCAATGAAAATTCTATAGTAATTTCGAGGTATTAGTTTTTCAAATGAATATACAGTAAGTGTTACATTTTGACATATTTTATTATTCCTAAATACGAATACTGAATTTATATCAACAAAAAAATACGGCTAATGTATCACTGGACACTGAACACGTTCAATTTCGATTGCCAACTTTACAATTAATTTGTATAGAGAACATAAAACTTCATAGTAACAACATATAATTTACACATGTAGTGTCCATCTGCAGCGCGAGCCAAAAATTTAAATTCTTCTCTCGTAATGCAGTTTTAAAAATTCCCCGTTGTCCGACTTGTAGTTCAATTCATTTAACTCAGCACCCAAGCGACATGTGTATTTATGTTTTTTTTTCATTCTACCGAATGTTGTTTTTGTCGTAATTTTTCCGGCATGAAGTTTTTGCGAATCAACGCACGTCCGGCGTGGCGCTTGCGCGCAAACATTAGCGCGTTTGCCCAAACATTATATTATAATGCCAAACTTTGCCCAGAGCGGAGTTGTGGTAATTGGAAACTGAAGTATACGAGTATAAAGCAGATATGTCCGATGGGTGTTTTAAAATACTATTAATAGTACTAAATAGTATTATTTAGTACTATTTTTTTCAAGTTTACTAGCATATTTATTTCAATGAAATTTCATTTTGTTATGCAGTTTCTAGTAAAGTTTTTTGATTATCTTATAACTTGATGTTGTGCTATTTGCCATGCTAAAAATGCATCAAATACTGCTTTAATTCGAAAACCTCTAATATTTTGAATTATTCTTGTTTGCATTAGTTTTATGTGAATTTTCTTTAGATTATTTATTATATAACAACCGTTCATACATACACTTGATAATATATGATACGTTTTATTAATTTTCAGCGTAAAATATACTCTCTGTACAAGATACAATTAAAACTGAATCCGGATTATATAACTAAATTCACATATATATTTTTATTTTTAAATATCTTTAAATATCCTGAAAATTTTTTTTTAATGATATATGTGCTGTTTTTGTAGCCAAAATCTGGAAGAAAATACTTCCGTGGTGTTAGAATTAAGACGACGATTTTTTGTTTATCAATCAGATATTTGTAGAGGAAATAACAATTATTTTACTTAATTGAACAGTAGCAAAAGAATAACACATGTTTTTGTGTTATTATCTTTGAAAAATAACCTAAAAGTGTAAATATTTGATCAACTGATGATTTTTTAAGATGCATGACAAAATACTTGATGGAGATATTAATCATTTTCCTTGATAACAAATATTCACCACTCAATGATTTCATTGTTTCATTTCTGGTTCTTAACTAGAAAATATAAAACAAATGTCACACAGTCGGAATTTTTTGATGAGTTCTGTTGAATTGTGGTGTAAATAAAGTAGTGCGAGTGCTTTTAGTTACAATATTGCTTAATTTTTCAGCCCTATTTTACCTATTGATTGAATAGGCTTGTACTTGGTAGAACTCCATTATAACACGGTGAAAAAATAGCAATGTATTTTAGTTCTACAATATTTTTTGTAGAACTAATTTATCCCTATAGTTGGCTCCATTACATCAGTGTAATTTTATGACAAGATTTTAATATAATGAATTTCTTTTCATTGTGATATTTAACTGTCTTAATCTGTAACTTCTGACGACAAAACAAATCTAAATAATTTAGATTTGAAACAAAATTATTTTATGAAAAAAAATAGCAAAAAGCACGATTTTTCAAATGCCGCAAGTATGGTAATTTCATGTAAATATTTATAATGAAATAAAAATAAAACGAGGTGTCATGTGGTGACCTTTGATAATTTGCCACAGGTGCTACACTTCCCCACTTGCCCAACCTGCAAGGTACACGTATGGAATGTATTTATTTTTGAATAAAAAAGTATCAGGCCTGCAGAATCTGTTTAGCATTCACGGCGTGATCCCGTGATGCGTTTGACGTGAGTAGGAGGTTGTGCCCGCGGTTTGCAGTGGTGCTGAATGAGCCGTGTGCGGATCTAGTTTTCGTGACTGACGTCCCAACTCGCTTTCTGCCCGCCTGATATCTCTGATCCAAAAACGACTTTTTAGACATCTCATGTTTTCGAAGAAGAATCTAAAAAAATATATATCACAGGTTCATTCAGCAAGTCACATATTTACACCTTCCGCTAAAGTTCTATTCGTTGTTTTCAACGATTTTAGCTGATATCTTACATCACTTCTGTAATAAAAATATATTTTTTACACAAAACAAAATACAAATATAAGAATTTCGTACCGCTCCTCAAACCATTGCGAGGGGCTAGTGCATTTCTGTAGCAAATCATCTCCGGCTAGAATTTAAGCTTATTGAAAATGACGTCTATTTATTTTTTTAAGTTTATTTTAAATTTAATTCAGTTTTTTTTCTAGCACGATATAATCTATGTCAAAACAGAAGAGAAGATGTATTGTGTACCATTTCTACGCAGCTATATATAGATAAGCAAATGTACGTTTAAACATAGTTCTGACGATGGCGTAATAGCTAGGTTCGAGTTGTAATAGCTATCAACTATATCTGATAAAAAAAATTGTAGAACTAAACTATTGTACATTGCTATTTTTTCACCGTATTATAATTTTTACTTTTACTGTAACGGTAGTCTTAACATAAGATTCATTTGAAAAAATATAGCAGTGATACTATATTATCTTTTACGTTTTAGATTTTTTTAATTTATGATTATTTCACCTCTTTGAAAAACATCTTCAGTTTATTTACTATAAATAAATCTGCAATGATTCTCAATCTTGATTTTAAAGGGAAGACTGGGATAGGGTTTCATATATTTCCTCTAAATGGGAAGCATGTTATACAAAAAGTATTTCAATTGAATAATATTTTTCAGCATTTTTTTAAATTAAGTATATCAATCATTAAAAATATGAAGAAAAAACAATTAAGGTAATTATTATCTTTGATTAATATTATTGAATTAATTAAATGTATTTGATTTTACGTAACTGTGGCATTAAATATTTAAATCCGTATAAACTATGAATGTTTTGATGGTAAAGTCGTATGAAACCATGCTGTTTGCAATTATTTATTATGATTCTTTCATAGGGTTTTTTATTTTGGATAAACTATTGAAAATTATAAATGTCTTAACGTCGTCTTTGCTGAGCTACTTCTATTGATATTTTCAAAGTTAATTCAATACTATTAGTGCTAAGCGAATGAAGAATATCAACACAAATCAGACATCAAAAGGTTCAAGTTTTGAGAATGTTTATTGCATTATATTTTTGTCTTAACAATTGAGGCGTTAGCAGTCAGAGGGTAAATGTATTTAAATACAAGTCCATCAAAATTCCGGAACGAAAGCCATACATCGTTACCCTTAACTTTTTGAGGCATTATGCATTTCTTGTGTGAAGAAAATACTCTCATGCTGTACTGAACTTACAAGGGACTTGTTAAAAAGCCTTAGCCCCTTCTGAAAAAATGCGTTGTCAGTTTCTTCACCCCTTTAGATGATATGCATAATATAATGCCGAAGATATGTTTATAATGTCCTTATGTGACGTTGCTTGAAAAATCTCGAACACTTTTTGACGTCTTGAGGGTACGATATTGGCCGCTTTTAAAGTGAAAATAGCTTAATGGATAATCCAACCATCGGAGGGTAAGGGAAGTCCTGCAGTGTGATTGATTATTATAGGTTACTTCATGTTACCGTATCCATGTTTTTTTTTAATGACGTATTTTGTGAACTTAAGATCATAATATTGTACAATGAACATATCACATACGCAAATCTTTCACTTAAAAAAAACTTTGCTATAACCAGCAAAAAATGACAAACTATACAATATCCTATTGTTAAAAGCTTCATGAAATTCAATAAAATATTGATTAGTAGCTATACACCTGACTTAAAACAATGAAAAATAAAACGATTTGTGGATTTATATTCAAATGCATAGGTATTTTGAAAAGATTCGAATCTACTAAAGTTGGAGAACATAAAATAAACTTAAAAAGTAATGCCCTTACCATATTAATTTACCTTAATATTTATTATACATTTGTAAAATAATCCATGCTGTAACTGTCAAAATATTATAATTAACCTTTATTCATTATCGTAAATATTTTATAAATCAAATAAAAAACTACAAAATGTAAGAAAAAATAATTTATTTTAGCTTTAGGTAACTGAGCAGTGAAAAGTGCAAAGCTTTTAAGCCTTAAGTATTGCTTTATTTGAATTAGGAATATAAATATTCCGTGAGCAAATAGTATCACCACACCCCTAGGAGTAGGCCGTAAGACGTTTGTTTGCTCAATGTTTTGTGGCATACAAAATATGACGGTGGTTTTCATTTCCCAGACGCACGTTAGCTTGTCGAGTGCATTCGTACCCCTTCCGGTCCGCGTTTACGCTCTTTAGAAGCTCGATGAGTATTCAGGACACGTCGTGCCCGGAAAATTGCTCTGAAAATATGGGTTCGGATGGTTGTAAAGCAATAATCTGTACCCGTCCCAAGCAAATAATAAAATAGTCAAGACTTTTGAATTATGATATTAGACATTTATGGCCGTCGAGAAACGCGCCCTACCACGAGTTAAAACAGCTTTGATTCCGGAAATTTAGTACCATCATAAAACAGTCCTTTTATAATCTTTCAATGACACGTGTTTGCTTAATACTTCTTCATAATAAAAAAAACATATCTATATTCTTCTTTTTAAATAAAAAAAAAATCCAAATGAACTCAATATATATATATATATTAATATAATCAAATTGATAGAGCGTTAAGATCTATCACGCGATAACGTCAGAGTACACGAAGTACAGAGTACAGTATCCTTCACATATAATATATAGACATATTAAGATTTTCTTTAGTATCGTTGGCAGACGTATGTCGCTGCAGAGCTGAGCAATCCACAGTAAATCCGGTTCACGGGCACATTTTTAGATTAAAATTTGTAATGCATGATAATACACATTGTTTAGTACTATTTCAAAAGTAATATATTAGTAAAATCATGACTAGTTTTGTTCAACGCAAATTTGTTAAAAAAATTTGTGAAAAAAACCGACGGTTTAGAACTGAGAAAAATAAATGACCGGTTAAAATTTACAAATAAATAGATTGAAATTAAATAAAAAAATGTTAATTATTTTCTCAGTTCTTAAGCGTCTTGTTTTAACACAAAATTATGTTTAAAAAACCATGTTTGAAACTTGTATTGTATCAGTTGATAATACTCGTTGTGAGTGAAACCGGTCTTGATCATAAATATATTTAATTGTGTAAAAGTACTTAAAATTTTGCTTAAAATGCAAAAAACAATTATCAAGAAATTATATTCAACACCTTAAAAGTAATAAGGATTTTGAATTAAATTCAGCGTGTCTCTTTTGTCATTAACGAGAGATTTCCTGTTTACTGTAATCTTTTCGATTATCGAATCTAATTATTTAAATGAAAAATTTTAGACGTTGAAATAAAAAATGCGGGCATTGCAATTTCCTTCGATTTAAATTTATAACAGAAGGTGAGAATTTCATTTAAAAAATGCAAACAATCACGAAAAAAACCGAATCCCGAAGTCGTTACGAAGATAATTCGAATTTAATTCGAAAAGTTTCAACATATTTATTTGACGAACGAGAAAGATGGGAGAATAAAAAAAAACGGCTGAATTGATGAAAAACAACTTCTTTGTTTGCCCAGACTCGAAAACTCAATTTAAATGTTTCAATGAAAAAAAACCCATTCCTTTCTTTGACAAGAAAGTAAACGCCCGCTAAGTGAAACCCTGGAACAGTGTAAAATGGTAAAATTCAGTTCCCAGATGAATCTCATATCCGTTGAAAATAACTCGATTTCCCTGAGGTCTGAAACCTGTCAACCACACATTGTGCTCGCCAATTCAAAGTCAATACTTCCATAGAGTTGATGCTAAGTAATTTTCACCCTCTCATAAAAATGCCTCGTTAGGCGTTTGATTAAAAATATCCTCAGATACAGCAATGCCTACCCTTTGCGCTGTAATTAAAAAAGCTCCGTCAATAAATTAATGAACACTTTTCATTTTGAAAATTATGAAACAGCAGCGTCTATTACAATTGATTGGTTCATTGAGCTTTTTTATGTATCATTTGTATCACTTTAAATGTGTTAACTATTACTACTTACTGGTAAATAAATCACATTTTTAAACCTATTTTAATAACTCTATAATACAATGACCCTGAACTAAATCACTTATCGCTAGCATTAACAACTTATAGAACACAGATTTCCAAAAAAAAGCCGTTATAATTGATTTAATAATCAACATGTTTACAAAAAAAAAATAAGGAAATAGTTTACAGGCAAGCGAAGAAAGTGTATATAATTGAAATTAAAAGGTTGACAAATAAAATGTAAGTGTAATGTCTTGAAATTACATGAGTTGATAATGTTCACGATGTGCAAAACCGGTCCTGATCTGGTGAATATAAAATTGTTGATATTTTGCAGAATTTGGTGTTTTTCTTGTCTATATTATGTTTTGTTTCTTTGTTTATATTTAATGAAATTTGCTATCATGTTTAAAAAGCTTATTTTTATTTTATTATCAACTATTTACAAGAGAATTTGAAACGTTGAAAGCGGGTCACGACTGACAAAACATATACAAATGTACAAACTCTCAACATTTAAAATTTATTATTAAAACTCTATCAAACACCCTCAGTCGATACAGTAAATTATAACAACATAATTTTTTGATTGAATTGACATTTACTTGATAGATCACCATTAAATAGCTATACATATTAGTTCAACAAAAATTATAAGACATAAAAAGAACTATAGTTTTGATTTGGGCATTAGCCGAAATAACAGTAAACTATATATCTTATAAATTTTGGAGAATTAAAATTAATTGCTAATTTTTCACCGTGGAGCATTATTTGTATTTATTCCAAAACAAACTTATAAGTTATATTTATACTCTATCATCATCATCATCATCATCATCATCAGCCGGGTTCGATCCACTGCTGGATGAAGGCCTCCCCCTGCTTTCTCCATTCTTCTCTGTCCTTAGTTATTCGTTGCCACGTATTACCTCCGAACTTGGTTAGCTCGTCTAACCATCGGGTCTTAGGGCGGCCCTGTGGTCTTTTAACGTTTCTTGGATACCACTGTATGACCGCATTCGTCCAACGGTTGTCTATTTGTCGTGCTATGTGTCCAGCCCATTGCCATTTTATCTGTTTGGCGACATCTACTACATCACGTACCCTTGTCTGCTCCCTTATCCACTGGTTTCTCTTGCGATCTCTTCTCGTTATGCCCAACATGCATCTTTCCATGCTTCGTTGTGTTACTCTTAATTTTTGGATTTCCTTTGTGTTAAGGGTCCATGTTTCAGATGCATACGTCAGCACTGGTAGTACACATTGGTTGAAGACTTTTCGCTTTAGGCATAGTGGTAGGTCGCTTTTGAAGATAATGTTCAGGCGTCCGAATGCACTCCATGCTAGTTTTGATCTGCGGATAACTTCGTCGAACATGCCTCCGTTTATAGACATCTGTTGTCCAAGATAAACATAGCTATGTACCCTCTCGATTTCGGCGCCATTTATATGGATAGCCTTTGGTTGGGCAAAGCAGTTTATCATAACTTTTGTTTTTGCTATGTTCATCTTCAGACCTACAGTTTGGCTTTCGTTCGCGAGTTCCTGCATCCTATTCTGAAGATCATTTGGGTCTGTTGCGAGGATGACAATATCATCTGCAAATCGCAAGTGACTGAGAAATTCACCATTGATTGGCACACCTTTATTCTCCCAGTCAAGTTTCCTGAATATATTCTCAAGAGTGGCGGATTCTCAATTCTGGCGGATCTCAATTTATACTCTATAAATGTACAATATAATCCTGTTCCTATGTATAAATGTATTCAGTCATCACTCATTTTATTATCTTCTACTTAACGTATCTACTATAGTATGAAAGCTTCCTGTTACAAAATTACGTACATTAGAATCAAGATAAACAAGAAATATACAATTTTAGAATAGCAATCGAATCCATTATGAAAAATAATTTTACTCTCTGTTTGTACAGCAAATGCCCGTATTTATTTTGTGACTGATTGCAAACGTTTACAAGCGTTCATATTGAACTTGTCATGCAATTTCAAAAATGCTATTACAAGAATTTATTGATACAATATATTTTGCATGCTTGACTTTCCTGCTTCATCATATTGTACGGGGGCGTCAGCGGGCCGTCTTAATAATCAGGGGACAATCTCTGCGTCTTATACATCACTGGTCTCGTGTTGAGGAGGGTCGGGACCGATTCCCACCCTAATACGTTTAATAAAACTCGCCCCTTGAAGATCATCCCCTGTTTAAGTACTTTCCTTAACATGTCGTCGAAGAGAGTCTCGAATATTCCTTCACAGACACATTTTGTAGGAACCATTGAAAGAGATAACTATCTAGATTTGGCTCCGTATAAAAATAAACAAAAACATAAGTTTCAACGCTAAGAATAAAAATTTTAATGTGTATCATAATTTTCAAAAATTAATTTAGCTGCAATGGTGTCAAACAACTTTTTGATTGAATTGGCATTTACCTGGTAGAACTCCATTTTAACACGATGAAAAAATGGCAATGAATTTTATTGATTTATTATTTTGAAAATATTTTTAAGCACAGTAAAAATAACTTATTTAATAATAGTCATTCATAGACGTAATGTGTCTAAAATATACTACATATTTTTTTACGCAAATGTTTAATTAAAAGTCTATATGTATTATTAAATTCCCAAGCATTAAATAAAGATATGTGTGTTGTTCCCTACGCCTTATCTAGGGAAAGTTCTAAATGTGTTTCTTCCAGATTTACTCCATACGATCGGCTTATTGTATTTTCTTATTATTGGAGGAAATATTTTTTGTGATTGCATGAAGACAAAATGATGTTTTTTTTCCCAATAAAATATTGTATACGACCATTTATGGTATTTTATGTGACTTTTGCCAAATAAAATTGCGGTAGTTATATGATGGTTATATTGTCGAATGAAAAAGATAATTAGGTTGTTAAATGGTTTGGTAAGAGATATTAACTGTCTTATAGTCACAAAGTTTTTAAAATTAAAATCTGGTCTAAATAAATTTAGTTTTGTTTTCATGGTCAAATTGAGATTAAGAAATTGTGGACGTTATTAAGAACAAAAATTGTGGTTAAATTAATAAGGAAAATCTATACAATCTGCTGCCGTAGTTCAATGGTCACACACTTATATATACTATACAAAATAACCAACATATCCAATTTAATGTCATATTTTTAAAAATAGCTTTCTTAATTGTCTTTTAATATAAAATTCATTATTTTTTTGAGTTGAAGTGTCCCTTTAGATTATCCATTATTCATGTACTATATGGGTGATAATATGGCTTAAAAAAGACTGTTTCCGGTCGAGATACTGAATTGTAACGATGGCGAAATTGTTGGCACGGAATAAAACCTTAACGAGATACAAGCCGACCACGGAAATAGGTTAAATGTATAGTGCAATAACATTAACCTAGATAAAAACGCATATTGATGATATTCGTTTCAGCATGATGCGTTTGTCACGATTTTTTGAAATGACCTTAACGAATGACAGTAGTAGTGTTCACAAAAATATTTTCCTGTACGAATTCAGTTTGCACGAGTATTTTAAGGCTTTCAACACTGGCCCATTGAAAGGGATTTACTCGACAGCAAAAACTCCCGCGTATTCCAAAATTCATTCCTGGGAATAAATATTTTTAGCGTTGTGTATTGTACGATGGAACAACACGTGTAGTACACAGCACACGTGGAAATATTTAAGTGCGATAATAAAGAAATTCCGACTGTGTTGAGGTCCTCTCAAACATTGGGGTGGGCGGTCACCCCTGTGAGCATTTCATTTATTTTATGTTGGTACGAGTAGGGTTAGGGGTGTCCCGCTGACTAGGGGGTGGGTTTGGCCCGGCGACTATTCGGTTTTTATAATACAATTTATAACTGCGGGAGGGTTGTTTCTAATCTCCGGCTGTGCAGTGGTGTCCTGCATTTCAAACATCCTCATTTGGCACGTAGTAAGTAATAGTGAATTAAACATAAGTGAAAATATATCGAGCCTCTAAATTTGCTAAAATTCTTGTAAAAATTTGGCAAAAAAAATATTAAACATAGGTCTTAATACATAACATGAGATAATTTTTTTTATATATATTCAATACAAAATAACAAATATTGTTAAGTTTAAAACTCTTATTAATACTGAATGATTTTGTTATATTGTAGAAGGAATTTAAAATACTACATATTTCAATAAATGTTACAAAACATCCAAATAAAGATTTATTTCAAGGTGTTACCTGTCACTTCTTGGTGAAAAGGCATGATATTTTTAAATAAAAAAACACATCTTTGTACAATTTCTACAATATGTTTTAGTATCAGGACCGGTTTCGCTCATAGAAAGTATTATCGATTGATAATTAGTTGATAAGACTCGCGATGAGCGAAATTGCTCCCCATTATAAAATAACACTAAAAATGTTTATTTAAAATCTATTATATAATAAATTTCATAGTATTTCTGTTTTATATATATATTCCATATTTCAATAGAAGTTGCTTCTTGAGAACACTTTTCAATAAAAATTGATTCAGTTAAAATAGTTTAAATGATGATAATTCCAAATTTGATTGTCATCAATATCCAATCAGTAGTTAATTTAATTATCGAATTAGCTCTTAAGGTGAATTCTCTTAATTTTTTCTACTAACAAAAAATTAAACACCTGTTTCCATAAAACATATTTTAATGCATATATTTTTTGTGCCGTCAATGGATGAAAAACTAAATTCGTAGCACGGAGGAGTTGTAATGTGTGATTTTGAATTAAACGTAAAAGGAATAAGTACGTCATATTGGTTTTACTACCGCTGTGCTGGGTACATGTTTTTATTTATTTAAATATACGAAATCGTCAATTTACATATTCATGACTGTAACGTCTTTGAACTTAACCATCTTACACTGTGAAGCTTATCATTTAAGTTATCGGGTTTGGTTTGATAGTATTTGAAAAATGATTGCATTTTTTTACATATATGCTAAAATCATGTGTTTTTGTTGTAATGAAAAATGTTCAAAAATAGTAGAGTTAACATTTCGACATGTATTGAACTGATTTCAATTCAATTAAATAAATCATAAAAACAGCATTAATCAGTTCATTTGAATAATTACTTCATTTGTTTTACAGTTTTTTTTTCTAACAATAAGGAGCAGTTTCACTCAATTATTGAAAATTTTCTATTAAATTAAATGTGTGACAATGAATATGAACGTAACCTGACAACAAATTGGTCTTATAAGAGAACTAGTTGTTAATTACCAACTAATATTTTTTACGAGTAACGAACGATAAGGCAATTAAAAAAATGAAACAAATTACACATTTAACGCTTTTTTTCTAAAATTTAGACGAGCTAAAGAGAGAAATTCAGTAGTCTAAAAATCCACAGTACATATTTTTTTATATTGATCATAGTTAAGGTGTTGACTGTCACTTTTTGATGGAAATGATAAGCACCGGTTTCACACTCATTGTTCTTCCTAATGAGTGTTTCACAATTGCTCTGAGCTCTCATTGGATTATTGATTATTCTGAATTTTGTTAGCAAACCATTTATAAAAGGTATTTATCATATCATTTTTAAAATAATTTACTATTTTTATGTATATTGTATTACTTTCTGTAAATTTTTTTCTTAGTTCTTGAACCCATGGGTTTGTATACATGTAAACTTAAATTCAAAATTTGTATAAATTGACTTGCTTCTAATTTGTGAAAACCGAAAAAAGCGAAACCGGTCCTGATCATAAAATATATTGTGAAAATAAGTACTAATAACTGTGTTTATATTATTTAAAATGTTATGCCTTTTCATCAAGTGACAGTTAACACATAAAAGTGATCGAAAGAAATTCTCATCTAGAGTTTTTGAAATATTTCTTCAACAAAACTTTTATTAATGATGAAAGTAAATCTCAATGAGGCGTTTAAAATAACACTGTTTTAAATTTCCTTCATTAAAAAATTATTCGAAAAATGTTTTTTATCTTAAAAATAAATAATACATACATTGATTAAAAGACCATTCTTTAAATCTTTAAAATGACAAATGATATAATTTCGAACAAGAATATTATTATAAAAAATATTTTTTCAATAAAAACCTTTATAGTGTTATACAAAATAACAGATTTGACCTAAATATTATGTACATGTCTTATTTTTCGTTTATTTAGTCTTGACATTGTGTATTTTAAACGTTGGTTTATAGCTTTTTTAAAATAGTTACAAAAATACATCGATACAGTTGAAAACAAATCATTTAATGAACTTTCAAACGTCACTTTTTCAATATTGTTAAAAAATATAAACTTTTAATGCAGCTATGGTTTACCTCTTCATTTAAATAGCCTTGAATTTTATTTAAAAAGAAAAATGCTTCCCTTTGAAACGAAAACACTTTAGAGTTATCAATTTATAGCAGGGATGTAAAAAAATACACGATTGAATGAAAAGCGTCTAACCAAACAGCGATAAAGTCGACGGAATGTATGATCCTTTCAATATTACGATATAAATCTTCTTACAAATAATGCAAGGAGCACAAAAGCGCACTGATTGAGAGGGTGGAAGAGCTCTGATAAGATTAGTCCTTGTTTCGCATAAATTTGGCGAGTGGTTGTATCGCCCCCATGCATTGGTTGCGACCAAAAATGCACCTATGGCGGAATTCAATATGCCTCCTCGAACATAAGTTACGATAAGGGGGGATTGTACTGTCTGACGATTGTATGTATGTTAAAACGTCCCCGATGTAGGGTTTTTAAATCTCAATTCACTTGTCAATATCGAATATTTTCTTAAAGACAGAAATAACAAATGTTGTTTATTTTGAGCGATATTTTTTGGTTTACTTTACACAATGACAAAAATTGGTCCGTATTATTATAAAGGCAATATTTTATGTTTGGAATGAATGTATATTTTTCACTGTTATTCTTTTAGTTAAATGTAGCCATGAAAATACTATTTTTGAGTAAGAAATACCGATGAAAAATTTCAATTCCTAAAGCAAAATTTACTTCCAAAATTCATAACAATCATTGAAATAAAAATGATGATCCACATTAAATAGTCGTTAAGGAATTCAATAATTTCGACAACAATTCTTGTAGAAATTGAAAAGCATATAAAAAAATCAGCGTAAAAATACAATGTAAAATTCAGGATAGCTTTTATTTTAACATTCACAAATATCATAATATTCATGTTGTTTTTCATTTTCACATTCATAAATAACCATTGAATAAAATTTGAAAGAAGTTTTTGACAAGTCACACTAAAGAACTAAGCAAGGAACGAAATAAAATGTATATAAAAAAAACTCACCTGATCGCTAGAGTAGTCGTTTAATCACGAGACGACAAAGGCTGGTGTTACAAAAATATAAATTGTTTTATCACAGTGATAAAAATATCAATGTATTTAAGTTAGCTATTGCAGCTTACAGCCTCGTCATAATAATTTAATCCACCGTGTTATAATGGAGTTCCACCAAGTAAGTGGAAACTTAATCAATTTTTATATTCAGTTGTAAGATTTGCTAAAATATAGGTGTAATTTTAATTTGAGTTATCGACCATCATCGAACTGCTCTGAAAATTTAGCAATTAAAAAAAATTAATTATATTGGTAAAACTTCATTATAATATGGTGAAAAAATAGCAATGTGTTTTAGTTCTACAAAAATTATAAGATAAAAAAAACCATAGCTATTTCAGTTTATGCCCTAGTTCTGATGAGGATGTAAGTCGATATGATAAAAATAAATTATAATTAGATTTGTATCATTGGATAATGCTCGTAATGAGCGAATGAAGCTTAGATCTGCATTTTACAATACAATCTAACATTGTGTTTTATTTATTTAAATACAACTTTATTTAAAACCACTTTTAAGATGTTTACTGTCACTTCTTGATGGAAAAGCATGACATTATAAATAATAACAACATACTTTTTGGACTATTTACACAATTTATTTTATGATGTTCCAGTTTAAGATATAAGAATCGTATCGATTATATGCTCGTATTTTAGTGATATTTTGACAAAATGTTCACAGTTTATACTTTTCAACGCATTGAATGATTAAAACACTTATTGTAGTTATCATATTCAAATGTAAAAAACAATTAACGTACACCTTTGTTTTCATTTAAAATAAATTTTAAAGTGGAAATTGAAACGTGTTTTAATAAAACAATATAACTGTAAATTTATTCAAAAGCAGATTTCATAAATGCAACTTTTATAATCAGTTGGATTACTCAATTATAATGGCCTCTTCACTTTCAATAATTTGCATAATAATTACACTTATATTCCGTTTGCGTATTCATTCCCTTATTTAGGAATACGGGGATGGAAAAAGTCGTAATCAAGGGTATTACGCATTTAAATATCGCAAAACGCTCGTATTTAAGCGAGTTGCATTTTCTATGTGTTTCCAATATTTTATATTTTATTACATTTATTCATACAATGAAATAACTCGTTTCTTTTAATTGCTTTTACTGTAAATCCCTGATGAATTAAAAGTCAACTTTTATTTTTATTGTATTTTTTTGTAATGTAAAATAAGTTCACAGTTTCTTGATAAAAATATAACTAAATTTCCAGTGTGTTTAGTTATACAAAATTTAAAAGGTATATTGCTGATGGATATTTCAGCTAACACCGTCATCAGATTTATGTATCTATATGTAATATATAAGGGTAAATTTTTTTAAAAATCTCAATATCGGTGACATTTTTTAACTCTGAAGTTTCTCATCGTAAAAAAACTTTAAAAAAATTCCCTGTTCTTATTTTAAAATAACATAAAAACTTTTACAACAATTAAATTGTTTGAGAAACTTTAACGGATTTTCTAGTCTCTTTTGATTTTTCTTTTCTTAGCTTTGCGGGTTGCTGAAAACCGAAGCTATTTCGAAATATAAATCATTAATCAAGTCTGAGTGACTGGCTGCAAGGTGGTTAGAGCGGCGTTCCTTGTTCAAAAAATGAAAAATGCAAATCAGCATTCATTTATAAAATGAAATGGCCTACTACTTCGAGAGGCTGTCATTGTTTGTGACCAGCCCACGACTTTCCACAAGTAGGCATTGTCTTGATATTAAAGAATTTTAGGCGGCGGGAAAACTCGTTATGGACAGCTTTTGCAAGCGCTCAAGGGGTTGCATAACCAGTTATTTTTAATACAAAGAAACCGTTCTGTTGATTCCATATCAAATGTTGGGTGTTTTTTGTTCAGTAACGAATATCATCAAATATTTATATTTAATTATTGATATAAAAAAAACTTTCGATAAAAGACAGAGCATCATATATGATATTTATATTTATCGTACATGCCCGTTTATCTGAACTTAAAAGAAAAAGTGTCATTCAGTGGCTTAATGGATATTTCTTGGAACCACTTAAAAGATAAAAAAAAGGTTAAGAAAGTTTTGCAAACAGTTATATAGATAACAGGGACGAATCGGAAACTAAATTTAAGCATTTAATAAATACATACTTTTGTTCAAATTTATGATAGAACACAAAAAACTTATTGAAGAAATTGGTGCGATATTGTAGTTCAAATTCGTGGATGTTTTGAACGATTACTGGGGAATAATTTTCTCAATACAATATTTATTGAAATTATTAATTATTGTTTTAACGAAAGTGTTAATTTCATTTATATTTTATTGATTTAATTTATGATATCGACTGAAGGTGCTTCATGGAATTTCAATATTTTTTTTTATTGTTACAACTTTGTATTACATCAGAGTATGTTTAAATATATGTTTTTTTCTGTTTCAGGTAAGAACATTAAACAATAATCCACTAGAATTAAAAACATTTACATCTGGTAAGTACAAACTTTTTCATAAATATTTCATTCAATATATCAAAAACTCCTGTTTCGAATTTACATATAGATATTAAAACCCTTCAGGGTTCATATAGCCGAACGATTTGTTTTTTTATTGATTTAATTGTTTAAATATCTGCAAATTTATTACGTAGTGTATATATTACAACACCAGATTAGGCTGAGCTATCCCACGAAAAACGGAAATTGGTTATGGACAGCTGTATCCGGAAAAAAATCTACAGCAATATTGTCAAGCAATGTGATTCGAATACAGGAAGACTAAAAAATAAACAGTAATTGAATTTTGATTGGCAGTATTTCAATGTAAAAACAAAGCAAAATCAAAACGTAAATTACGGAATCGTACGATCAGTTCAGATATACACTTTATTTTTTAAATGAACTTTGAAATTAGCATTAAAACTGATAAGATTGTAAGCAAGAATATTTAAATAAATTTTTAGTTAAAATTATCAGATATACAAAACCATGAGAGATCTAAGAACTAAGAAAAAAAATGTACAGAAGTCATACAATATACATACAAATAAAGTGAGTTATTCGAAAATATAAAATGTTGAAAATCTCATATGAAATATTTGCAAACATTAGGGTATATCAATAATCAATCCATTGAGAGTTCAGAACAAGCGTGAAGAATGATTAGTGTGAAACCGATCTTGATAATAAAGTAAATTGTGGAAATACGTACTAAAAATGTGTTGTTATTATATAAAATATCATATCTTTCCATTAAGAAGTGACAGTTTATAACTAAAAAGTGATTATGTATTTCAACTAAAAATTATGAATTACTAAGTCATTCCTTTTCACCCAAAAAGTATTGAAAACAGGTTTTAAATAATATAACCTTTCCCTGTAATCGAACTATAAATTTTGATAATGTAAAAATACGAGATAATCTCTTCTTTATAAAAAAGGCCGGTTGAAAATTGTTTATCTTCAATTATTGGTACATAAGCTATAAATTGCAAGTGGATATGATTGAAAAAAAGGATCAACATATTCAAACAAACATTCATTAACGTTGATTAATATACTGCAAGATTTATTGTATACTGAATAATTGAAACGAAGAAGATGTAATAATGTTTCGATTTTAAGAAAGAAAACATTTATCTGGTGCGAGTTCTTTTTCCTAGTGAAAATTTTTCTCGTATTTTTAAAACAAAACAACGAAATTTATATGATATTTAGAAGTTTGCAGCTTCTGATGTTTTGAATAAAAAGCTCTTTGAAATTACTGATTACAGTTCTCTTCTACTCTTGCTTTTTTATGTCGATATATAAATATATCTCTTTTAATTTATAACAAATAATAAGTGGCTTTGTTAAAGTGACTAGGTCTTATTAATCTTGCAAACACCGTACAAAACGAATATATGGGTTGGCTATCCATCTCTAGGGACCGAGACTGACCACAAACTGATTTGATTTCGATTAATTCCGAAACCATTAGTGGAAGTTGAGCCTCCCTTGTTTCGACGCGTCGTCCGCCATTATTTTATTCTACATGTGTGTGGTTGTATTCAGAAAACTCTACTCACGACAAAAAGCTCCACACTGTAGTCAATAAGCATTAACAAATAATAAGCTTTTAGAATAAAAAATCTCATAAATGTACAATGAAGTTTCATAAAAATCTACTGTATCTACGAAAGAATAGATACTGACGAATGAAAATGTAGCTATTTTATGTCTTTGTATTTACTTGTGTTTGAAAATAGTGCTTTTAATTACTGAATAATTTACCATAAAGTTTTCCGATTTAGATTCAGTGAGAATATGTTTAAAATTGAATTGTTACAACTTTGTTCGAATTCACAATGAGGATAAACATTAAAATAGGTAAGTGTTCATTATTTTGGGTATTTTTTTTATATATTAAAGAAAACAAATATATTATCAAATTTGAATTGTTACAACTTTGTACGATTTCATAAATTTGTCATGAACGACCCGGGATTTGCCCTTCAGGCATTCTACTGGGTTCCCTGAAAGGATTTTACTACAAGTGTTTCTTAAAACTCTTTAAGGAATGACTCATTAACAATATCGTTAATGAAAATTATCACAGGCAATTGTGTTAATTATTAATAGAATAATATTTTAAAATTTGGTTTAGCTGTTATTTACTGCTTGCCTTGGGGTAAGTGTGTTCCTTTAATAAATAACTTTGGTATATAGACGATGATAACTGTTTATTTTACGTCAGTTATGTTGCATCTGTGTGATGAAATGCTTGAAGATGCGCGAGAAGGCAAAACCCGAGTCGTTAGTGACAAAACATATGGAATCGTACAAAGTTGTAACAATTCAAATTTGATTATATATTTGTTTTCTTTTATGTATAAAAAATACACAAATAATGAGAACACACCTATATTATTGTATATCATTATATGTTTGGTAGTACGTTAAGTTATTGAAAATAGTAATTATTTAAGATAAGTTTAACTTTTTTTAACATTTATTTCTTCTTAAATTTTGAATGTTAGAATGGAATAAATATTAAGTTATGTGTGTATGTTAGACATTATGAAACATATGTTCATTCTTAATCACCTTCTAAATACAGATCTGACTGAATCTACCAGAGCTAGGTTTTATCCTTTAGTAGACTTGTTGTCACTCTACGATACATTAAGCTACAAGATTGATGCCGTAATTCTGTCAATCAATTAGTGGACAAACTGAATTTCGTTGTGTTTATCAGTTTGGTGGTAATATTGTTAACGTGCCAACAACATTACTTAATTTATCGAGACATGCATTCCGAGATTAACACAAATAGACATTAATTCATTATATATCTCGTATAAGTAATTTAATTGTGTTAAGTATTTAGAAGTTTTGAATTATATAATAGATATTCGATAGTTTTGTCGTTGAAGTAACTACATTCTTATCAAAAATATAATATTGACATTGATGTGTCTTGGATACAATCTAATTTTTTGTTAAACGTAAAAACACTGACGGACATAGATTGACACAACTAATGATGAAATTACAGTAAAAAAAAAGTAATAACATTTCCAAGAGCATTTGAAAGTTATAAATAAATCCATTTCTGCTAGTCCTATTGCATCCGTGTGGTTGAAATCCTAAAGATGTCAAAAAGTTACCCCCAGTGGTTTTAACAATTCAAATAAAATCCATTTCTGTTTACATGATGTCATATTTTTAGATGATAATGCTCGTGATGAACGAAATCTGTCCTGATCATAAAACATATTTTTAAAATAGTATTAAAAATTGTATTTTTATTATTTTAAATATCATGACTTTCCACCAAGACGCGACAGTCCGTATATAGAATAAAATCATCACAATGTCATTGATTACTGGCAATCAACTGTGAAAGGCCTCATAATTATGAAATAAAAATGTTAAGGCTTTACGTTTGTTAAAATAATTATGTAATATTATTTTTGACTTGAACTCCATAAAACAAAAAGAATATTCTAAATTATGATCATCCAAAAGAGATAAATCAGTTGTAATTTGATTCACATTTAAATTTGAATTGTTGAAACTTTTAACAATTACACAAATTTTGTCACACAGATGCAACAGAAATGATTCGTGCAAAATTTCAACAATTCAAATTGGTTATTCAAATTACACCAAGCACCATAATTTAAAATCATAAGTTAATACACATTCATTTGTTATTGTTATTTTACTGACACAATTTTTAAAAACTATGCTATTTCTATTTTAAACGACGAATGAATACCACTGAGTTGTCTTTTAAATAAATATTTTTCTATATTTTAATTTAGTTTGTAAATATTAATGAATGAAACAAAACAGTTATATTATAGATATTCGATCATTATTATAAATAATTATTTTTTTACTTATATTAAACATGTGAACTCGCTCAGACTAACGAAAATAATTTTTATTTTATTAATATAAAATATTTTTTAACAAAAATTTATTCGGTATCAATTTTTTTAATATTTATAACCAGTGAAAAATTGTATCTGCTTGTCTTGAAAATTTTTATGAATTTTGATTATGACGTTTTTGAAATTGTAAATGTGTTATATATTCTCCCGTAGATAGATAGTCTTCTAAAAAGTTGGAAAACTAATTTATTTAGACACCTGAAGTAAACTAGATAAATAAATTGGGAAAGAGAAAAGGGTGATCCTGATAAATTGTCGCAATCACGACCACGTCTTGTTACAAACAGATTACGTGAGCCGGTGACCATCATTCTACATTAAAAATTTTAAAACTAAGTAGTAAATAAAGATATGATCAGTCAAAACATCAAAGATTTTTTTTTTGTTATTAAGTAGAAATTAGTTTTTGAATAATTCTCTAAAAAATTTTAAATGGTTTAGAACTGTAAGTAAAATGTTATATAAGTGTACGATTATGATCTCTCAGAAAAAGATAAGTATATTTCATTTGACGAACGTGGAAGAATTAAAATTAATGATGTCATTGATTTTTTTTAATAATCTGTTGAAATAGTAGCGTTAAGTCATTTTACGAAATATTTGTCCAATCAGTTAATAATAAGAATAATTTGAGCCTTAAAATTTTACGTCACATGATATTTTATCCCATCAAAACCACTAGCCAATTCAAACCATCACAAACATCAAAAAAAAAAAAAATGGTATATTTGAAGATATATACAGAAGGAACTTGTTGGAATTTCACTATGAAGTTTGAATCGTTGAAACTTTGTAAATATCCAAATAGTATTACATTCGTATGATAGAATGCCTAAGGATACAGGAAGACAAAATCCTGATCGTGAGTGTCAAAAAATGAAGTTATTTACACATCTTCAATGATTCGAAATGAAATTTCACTGGTTGTCAATTGTTGTTTAAAATTTTCAGAAACAAATCATTTAGCTATTTGATTATTTGATAGTCCCTTGAATCAAATATGTGGTTATTAAAATTAATTCAAATAAAAATGAAGCTCTTTTTCTTAGGGTATTTTTTTTTTTTCGATTATTTTGATAAATTAACGATGTAAATTATTAAATTACAGTCGGTTTGAATGCACCTCTGTACGAAAACGCTTGATGGCGATACCTGAACTTTGACTGACTTTGAGTATGTGAAATCTATAGAGCTTAAAAGATTGATATTTGGTAAAAACTTTTGTAAATATAACTAATTATGCGAAAGCTTTCTTTCGAGATTTCGTTAGTTTGAAGATGATAATATGAACAACTATATCAATACATTTTTTTACATTAAGAAACGTTGATACTTTTATTGTATTTTAAATGAGTTCTAGCAAGTAAATACTAATTCAAAATGTACTTTTAAATTTGGTTTACATAGAAGTAATGCAAGAGAAATGTGTAAATTGACTTAAATACACTTAAAGTATATTTCTTAAAATAATCGTGTTTATTTTTAATGATATTTTTTATTGAGTATTATTGGCTTCATTAAAAAATAAATGTAATAACTATTTTGAAAAAGTGAATATATAAATTGTCTTTTTTTTTAAAAGGATTCGACACACCTTAAGACACTGAAATAGACACAAAACTTTGTTAGTAAATAGAAACGTTTATTGAACCATACAGTATTATCGATTTTTGGGACCGTCACTTGTGACAAGGGTGAAAACCGTGCAGAATTCCCACGAGTGTTAAAGGGTTTACGATTGTCTTCTTTTTCATGAAAAATACCGTTTTATCTTATTTAAATCCAAGAAAAACAGGAAAAAAGCTATTGAAGTTTTTCCTCGCTACGCATTGAAATATCAAATCGTATTTGAAAACGCGACTATTTTCAGCACTTAACTCAATCGTATTACTCTTACTGCCATCTGACGCCTTGCGATGGAAATTACTTGGATATATTCTATATAAAAAATCTGAGATATATGGAGTCAATTTATAATTTTTGACAAATATGGATGATTTTTATTATTCTATTGTATTTACAGTTTCATGTATATTATGAAATATGAATATGGATCGTTCTGTTATATTCCTGATAAATATCACATTTGGTTAAGTAACAAAAACAAATCTCTTGCTATTTTTCATTAAAGCAAACAAATTAGGTTGCTTTTGCAATTGAAATGACTCAAAAAATAATAAAATATATAAACTTTAAGATTTTGTATTCAATGGAGCTTTATGTATCTCATTCAAGATCATTTCTATCATTGATAAGTTTAAGGAGTATCTAATAAAAAGCAACACTAACAATGTCGTAATAAAACTGTCTGGATTATTGATGTAGTCAAGAAATATATCAAAATTACATTAACACAATGGCAATAAAAATAATTAATTAATAATGGATTGAACTGAGAAAGGCAAGAAAGGTTTTCTGCAAAAGAAAAAGTATTTTTACATTGTTTCGTATTTTCGAATAACATTGATTTGTCGCCTTAAATCTCCTTTTTATTGAATGTAAGCTTGCAAGAATAATCTAGAGAGATAGTAATTAATTATAAAATTTCTAATAGAATATGCCATAAAACTTTTTTATCCAAAAACAACTCCTTTGATCTTCAAACTCAGTATCAATGAAATGGTCAACATTTTTAAGGTATTGACTGTCACTTCTCGGAGGAAAGGCATAATATTTAAATAATGCAACAAAATTTTTACTATAATTTCCATAATCTTGTACATTATTAATAAAATTATGACCAGTTTTGCTCATTGCGAGCATTATCTACTAATCTGCTTAACAATAAGAACTTTATATGAATATATATGTATCTTATGAAATAATTATAGACAATTCAAAGTTTAATTTAAATAAACAACTTTGCAGCAAGATATAAACTGTCAGTTTTTGGTGAAGAAGAATGGTTTTTAAAAAAAATATATTTTTTTTCATAATATATTGAACTATTTAGACTGGTTTCGCTCATTGAATTCATCAAGACCTTATTGAAATAAGGTCTGTATTTTGTTATTGCATAATTAAACACATTCTTTTAAGTAAAATTTGTCGTTTTCACTCATGACTATGGCTCATGGCAATGTACTAATTACGTTTTTTGTATCGTCATCACTTTATCATATTTATTGTATTTTCATATTTTAAATATTTTTCTGAAAAAAGTCACATTAAAAACTTGTTCATGTCAAATGTAAATACAACCTTCATTGTTAATTTATTAAGATGTTTGGCTATGAACAAAAACTGCTTTCCGTCAAACTTATGGGAATTAATGGAAATCATATCAGTCAATCATTGGATCACGAAACAAAGTCGTATTACCTAACTTAATAAACAATTCACTGGCTACGGCAATCTCATTCATTTGACACGTGATGCAAAAAAATGACATAACAACAATATTACATTGAAGTGCGTAACGGACGGGGCTTCCCTGAGGACCGTACTAGCATTTGTAGTGCATCAAACGTTGATATTTGATAGGCGTGAAATGCACCTTTATCTGATGAATATCACCCTTATGCAAGCTATACACAGCATATTAAATTTCACCCCAGCAGTCGAGGCAAAAGACACCTTTGTTTTTTGCGTGTTGCTCTCTTAACAGAAGTTGCAAAACGAATTTCTCGTTAATTAAATTTCATCCCGACAATTGTATTAAGCCTTATTCTCTTCTGTCTTGTAGCGAGTGGCATTGTATAACCAGTACTGATCCATTACGGAAATTGGTTATATGAATAACACTTTTTTTATCAGTTGTACACGTGTGTGTCAAAGCAGTAGATATATCAAATATGTGACTACATATTATATATCAGACGGAGGCAATTAATATGTCATGGTAAAAATGATGTTACTTTCTTTCCCCATTTTCTTTATATTTTTATGTAATTTAATTGTTATCAATCACAAGATGCGAGTATATGAATTCAACTGTTAAAAAAGCGTTTATTGGAAAATACACGTGTGATCTGCTTATGAGAAAAATCACTTACTCAGAATTATATTGATATTAAAAGACTCGGAAAGCAATTACAGTGAAGTAGCTACGAGTTTAATATTAAAAAACGATAAATGGCGGTTTGAAATTAGCTAATTCATTAAATTAGATTTTTTTATTGATAATGATCATATAACGGAAATGAGTTCAAAATTCAAGAGGGAATTACAAAATATTTTTTAACCTTATAAGGAAATACGTCAAAATTCATACGCTAAAAGTGACAGTCGTTTATTTACGGTTTTTTAAGACTACAAAAAAATTAAAGTCCTCTTATGATGAAAACTCACAACTGATCTCGAAAAAGAGTACCATATGATAGCGATGATGAATGCATGCATGTTATTAAAGTTTCAAAAATAAAGTATATATACAAACTATCTTGGATATTTTTTAACGCAATCCTTAAATTTGTATCTACTTCATCCCTTGTAAATTTTATTTTGGTTTAAAACTGCACGGTAATTCGCAATGAATAAAATTTTATCGCAAAGATCCTATCAGCAATATTACATTATCTTTATATTATAAGTAAAATAACTAATCCTCCTAACCTCACTTTTTAAAGTACAATTGTTATAATTATGGTATTTGTTAATCTGTATCGTTTTTTGCAAATTTAACCTATCTACTTATAAATTATTTAATTTATCGATATCTTCAAATATTTTTATTGCTGTTTCATATAAAATATATATAAACCCTTAAATGTATTATCGATTAAATAAATACATACATGCTTAACAAATAAAAACAATAAAAAAATTTACTCTCGTAAGCAATGTTTTGATCGAATATTAAATAGATCGTTTCACTTGATAACATTAGACAATTAATGATCGACCACTCTCTGGAACATGAAATTTGGTCAAGTATCAAAAATACTAACCTTATTATTGATTGAGTTGGCATTTACTTGATAGAACTCTATTATAAAACGGTGAAAAATAGCAATGTATTGTAGTTCTACAAGTTTTTTTAAAAGATACTAGCGTGTACCCTGCATGTGTTGCAATGCCACTCAAAAAAAAGAAACCGCGACTTTATGGAATCGCCTCGTCGGGAGCCTCTCGCCTTCCGATTGGATAAGTCAGACTTGAGGCGAGGCCGGAGCCAATTAGAAACGATAAGCTTAGGTTATGTTTTTCTTACCGAAATTTTACAGTGGCGGCCGTATGTGTTTTTATTTATTGGAGTGCTTTTGGATACATTTGACACTGGACACAAATTGAAATACTTTTTTCGAAAATCGAACTTTGTTTCAAAATATTCAGTACCTTACGTAAGTACCTACAGGTGAGTGAATGTGACAGATTTGCATCGTTCTTGTTTTCGGCGTTGCTATGGATACAATGTGTCATAAATGGCCATTCTGTATTACAATAGTCTTGTATGAAAACATGTTTTTCGTAAATATTCAATTAATTTTTGTAATCAAATCAAATTCTGAGTATCCTATCTTTTGCCCGGCAGTCTAAGCAATAATTCGACAAAGTTTTATCGCAATTGGATTAATGGTGTAGGAGTTTATAAAGTACAGACAGACGTTCATTTTTATATATATAGATAGATAGCTGATAGCTATTTCGGCTCACGTCATCGTCGGAACTATACACGGTGAAAAATTAGCACTGTAATTTAGTTCTACACATTTTTTTATAAAATGTAGTTACGCCATCGTTGAACCTAACTACCTAACGGATTAACCTTATTATTTACAACCTTAAAAGCTTAAAGTCATTGAATGTTTATAAGTGACTTAAACCTAACATTATACGGCGAAAGCTACTATTTTCGGAAACACCTTTATTAAGTAAATAAATAAATCACTTTATGCATTTTACTAGTTGTATACATCTAGTCTAGAACCTTTGTAGTGTCAAGGTAGGAAGAGATGCCCGAGGCAGGGAATTTCCCTCCATCCAATGTCAGCTGTCACTCTAGACAAGGGTAACTAACTGTATAGCGACGCACGCACTGAATATAATATTATACATACATACACTCACCACAATTTTGCTATTCAACCTTAAAAATACTTTACACTCTTCGTCGGCTCTGATTTTCCTTTTTATACGTTATTTTATTTCGGGGACTTTGTGTGACATATTAAGCAATGGATTATTTTGGATTTAAAAATAATTTAGTATCCAGAAGGGGTAATTTTGTATCCTTTTTAATTATGCAAGAGATTTTATTAAATTTTGTACACTTTTCGTTATGTGAATGTGGTGGAGAATTATTTTAAAAATTAAGTTAATTAGCAAGCTTACACTGTAAAGGATTGTAAATGAAATATTATGAAGGAATTTAAAATATACAAAAGCTAAACTTTAAAAAAATGTTTTATTTTCTTGAATTATTTAAATAACAATCGAAAAACCGTCATCTTAAATAAATAATTTGATATTGAAACTTAATACTCAAATGAGGTGCAAATCACCTGAAATATGTAATTGAACATTATAAACACTTGATGTCATTTATGATATCGACATGGTGTTAGATGGAATTTCAATATCCATATATAAATATAGTTCTGACGATGGCGTGAGCCGAAATAGCTATCAACTATATTTGTTAAAAATAATTTTGTAGAACTAAAATACATTGCTATTTTTTCACCGTGTCCATATATAAACTTTGTGCGATTCCACATTTTTTGTGACTGAAGTTAGCATCGTTTAAATACCAGAAAGATAAATTAAAGAAAAACACAGACCCCAAGCCAAGAATTAAATGACAGCTAAAATAAATTTCAATTATATTGGTCTAATGATAATTAACACAATTTCCTGTGATAAATTTCATTAACGATAAATATTGTTAATAAGTTGTTCATGAAAGGGTTTTAGAATAAACAATAATCAGCTACCATAGTCTCAAATTGCAATCGAATGCCTGAAGATGCCGAAAGACGAAACCCGGTTCGTTATTGTCAATGTTTTAAAAATTGAATTTTGATAATGAAATTTCATCAAGAATCTTCAGTCGATGCCATAATTTATGTTAGTCGGAAATAGATAAAATATTCTTTAAATTCAAATAAAAGCCTTTCTCCGCTCCTCGGACCATTGCGAGGGGCTCAAGCTTTTCGGTAATAAATCATCTCCGGGTAGTTGTTAAGCTTACTGTAAGTGCTGCCTGTTTGCCTATTTTAAAATTAAATTTATTTATTTTTTTGCTTGCATGATACAAGCTAGGTTGTTAAAATAGAAGAGAAGGTGTATTGCGTACCTTGTCTACACAGCTATATAAAGATAAGCAAATGTACGATTAAACATTGCTCTGACGATGGCGTGAGTCAAAATAGCTATCAACTATATGTTATAAAAAAAAATGTAGAATTAAAATACAATGTTATTTTTTACCGTGTTACAATGGAGTTTTACCAAGTTAATTCCAATTCAATCAATAAAGATAAATTCTATTTATCTTTATTGATCTAAAATAATTTACATAACTGCCTAACTATCGCGTAAGTATTGATTTTTTTTATTAAATCACCCATTATCAGGTAAGTTAAATTGGAATGGGTGGGACTCATAATGTTGATAACTCGTTATTGTAGTATATTTATTTTTTTGAGGACTGAAAGCCCTCTTACAATTATATAAAAGTAAAAAAGAAGTAGAGCAGTTTTTTGCAAAAAATTTATACCAAACAACCTTGAGTTTCACTTTTGGTATTGTTTTTATTTAGTTCATTATTCGTATGTCAATTCAATTATGGAAATGGATTTCAAGTATACAAAAAACAATCTGGTAATCGAGTTTGTGTTTGAAATATAATAGTTCCAGGAAAAACAAAAAAATCTTCACTTTGATAAATTTTCAATTTCAAAAATATATATTGGATTTGAATTGGCAGTCTGAGGACTAAATAAGTTCATCAAAACATTCCATGTATCCGATACGATACTTTGTGTCGCACCCATCGATCTCCTCTAAAATAACAAAAATTAAAATCCATCATGTCGATGCACTCAGTCACTTTTGATTCGTTTATTTAATATTTTATTCTGTGCCTAACGAACATTGATTGACAGTCCAATCGGCCAGGATTAGTTCATTCGCTTGAAAATTTGCAGAGAATAATGTAAGGGGAAATATTTAAAACCTATCTTTTTAATATTGTTTCACTGCACGAAGACTTTAACTTATTTGGACGCAAAGTAAATTACTTTCAAAACAGAGCCCTGTAAAAAATATCGTGCTTTCAAAATGATTACATATTTTTATATTGGTTATAAAAATAAGATGCCATTCAGAAGGAAGGTCAAAATTATTTTTTCAAATATTACTCATATGAAATTACTAAAAATAATTATATAATTTCAAGAAGTCAATGTTAGTTCTTATCGAAAAAAGCAATATGTCAATATATTATTTGTTATGTATAAAAGATCAATCGAACATTTTTTTGCTATTTGTTGATTTACACTAACTCTGTTCAAAGCTTATAAATTAAGTCTGTTTTTATTTATTTTTTTATTTTGCGTGTAACAATAGACCACCCCGGCTCAAAAAATGTACTTATGTACCGAGTGAAAATTATAAAAAAAAAGTTATACTTTTCATTTATCAATAATTGAGTTAAAGAAATCCATTTAGTGGTTATCTTGAATATATAGGGATTATGTTATTATATTATTATTGTATATAATAATATAATTATTGACTATGTATTGATATATTCCATGTAAAAGGCATAAATTAATTTTAAGAGTTAGTAGAAATGCGAATTGAAGTATAGTATAAAACACGGTGAAAAAATAGCAATGTATTTAACTAAAATACATTGCTATTTTTTCACCGTGTTATAATGGAGTTCTACCAAGTGAATGCCAATTCAATCAATAAATATAATATAAAACATTATTTCCTTTCGTTAACCCGTTTATTCTAGAGAGAAATTTTACATAAAAGGTGTGCACAAGACCACAAAATATCTTTGCTCCTTTGACTTGCAAAGGTTGTTGCGTGATAAAAACGTGGTCGCATGTAACATTACTCGAGAGTTGCCACAAAAATCCTATTCTAATGGTTTTCAAAAAAATGGTAAAGTTAAAAGGCGAATATATATACAATATAACATATCATTTTATTGATGTAAAGAGGTTATTTGGGTATTGTTTAGTATTTTCCAATATCGAAAGCTGATGGAATGTATTTTTTCGTATAAAATCTAATTTAAAGTTTAAACAAACGAAACAAAAAAATGTGCGAAAAACATGTAACAGTAAAAGCGATCAAAAGCCCGGTAAAGCTTTTTAATGTATTTACACAACAAATTGAAAAAAAGCTTCCGAAAACAAATCACTTTTTTGCTTTCCCAGGGAGGTAAGGTTGTGTCAATATGAAAGTTAATTAACGGGTAAATATTTGCAAGCAATTGAGTCATCAGAAACAATTGTGAATCAACGGTCTAGACAACTCTGAATTGCGTCATTGGAATTCGATAAAATGCAGTTCGTTAATTATTGTATTGGCTATTTATAGTTTTCATATATTTATGACTTTCACTGAGTGTTAATTGCTTTTTTTTAAATAAAAATGACGTTTACGGACGTTATTTTTACATATGTAATACAATTGAATTTTTCGATCACACAGCCAAATGGTGAAAAACGTTACTGTTATATCAGCATTATTCTTTGCAAACTAAAAGTTTGCTTTGCCAAATAATTAATCATTTGCATTTTTATGATGTAACATATCACATTTTGACTAAAAACATTTTGAAAATAATACAAAATTTTTTGTGATTTTATCTTTTAAATATTACTGTAAGTGTATGAAACTGTTGCGTTTCTTATATAGGGTATATATCATATTAATAACTACATATATAAAAAAACTTTCTTACCTCTAGCTAACGGTACTATCGAGATATCAATATTTTTTTTATATAAGCTCATAAAAATTGATTAAAAAATTATTTACCCTACTGACAGAGTTGACAGTATATTTTTACTTAATAATCAATGTGATAAAAGAATAAAAAAAACCTTTCGCATACTGCAACGTGTAAACTGTTATGCTAAAATAGAGGCTAATTTCATTTCCATATGTTAACTTGACATCTATAATGCTGAATATTTTTTAGCGTATTCATAATTGAAATACCTTTTAAATGTCTTAACAGAGAAAGCGTTAAAACCCTTGATATAATGTCAATGAAATTTTAAGGATTACAAGGAAAATAAACATTCCAAAAGTTTATTTTCAACAGGTAACGAGACGTCTTTACTTGAGATAAGGTATCTCTTACCAAACTTTGTATTTATAAGCTTAAAGTATTGCAAAGCTGTGCAGGGAATCATGGGGCGGGAATCTATAAAAATAAACAAACTAAATGCACTTTCTAGAAAGGGTTACACCATAAACCGGCACCATCTTTTTTATCCCACATGATAATAATATATTTTATTTCCTCCAATATTTCCGATATTTCACTGGAGAATTTGTCATAAAAAGAAAGCAGTATTCGCCCGCTTTGAGTCAAGATCGTTCGGAAGAAATCTGTTTGTTGACTCCCCATAATTTCCGATTCAATTTTATGCACCCTTCACGCTTTATATGAACCCAGAATATTTTTTGTCGCATCATCTTCAGATGTTTTGAATTGCTCGTGTTATATTATGAAGTCTTCACTCCTGGTACATATTGCAGTCATTTTCCGACTTCTGCTAAAGTTTTTGCGTCTAAGTAAAGCTTGTCGCGATAACACCATCGATATAAACTATTAAAAGTTTTATGTCTAATCACATTTTTAAAATGTGTCCTTCATATAAATTCTTAAATAACATTAACACATTTACAACTAAATATAATGTTCACTAATTGCTCTTACAATTGGTATAATTTATTTTTATTAACGATTTAATTTACACGTAAAATATATTGTATTATCAGTAGCCTTTTTGAAGTGATTATGCACATTATATAATTTATGATATAGGTTGTAGCTTTAGGGTGTAGTTTTCTTCATTTGGAATTGATTCCTCTTGTATTTAACCAATGCATACTGTTCATTGTGTGTCGGTTCTGTTGCATACATGTGATTTAAATATAATAAAATTCTTGTAATTTAACAGTAAAATTCTTGAATATGCCTAAAGGCAAAACTCTGGTCGTTGGTGAAAAAAATAAGTGTTTTAAACAATGTTTCAACATTTCAAATCGATATTTTATCTCTTTAAAGCGACAAATTTTAAATAACGCTCTGACTTTGACTGTATTAAGGCCAAGGACGTTAGACAAGATCAAAAAGAGAACTTTAAATAAAATTATACTAAAAATATTATATAGGTGTTTTAAAGTGTTAACATATTATTTTGATCATTAAGTCATTATCTACTTGTAAAACCATTTAAAAATAGTCGCGTTATTATGTAGATTCATTCAATTACAATTCATATATTTTAACGTCAATTAATATAACTGTTTCAGATGATTAAATAAGTAAATTCGATTCCTAACATAATATTTAAGCTATGAATATGACTTATGATGCTAGAATAATTGCGAGAATTTGTTGTCAATTTTTCTTTAACATTATATAAAAAATAGTTTAAAATTAGTTAAGTCACAGTTTTGATGATAGCGGAAGTCAAAATAGCTATTAAAGTAAATGTAAATTTTTTTAATCAAAAGTTCTTGATGATTTCTAACTTGTTATATACATAATTATTTGAACGGTATTTGAAAGGTATTTATTCAATATTTGAATTATTGACGGATGTTTAATTACGGACGTAATTATCAAAAACAATCTGGCAATGTATTAAATAACATAATAAAAAATTAAATAAACACTCTTCTCAGAATAACCATCTATTATTTAAATAAAAAAATCACAATTTTTAGTACATTTTCTACAAATATAATAATTATTCAAATATAATGCATTTCAGACGAGAAGTGACTGTTAACATATTGAGGTTAAAAAAAAACTAGCTAAAAGGTTCAAATCCAAAATATGGAAAAATTTACGATAAGTAATAAAAATCGATTAAAGCTTTTTCGATGTTTATCTTTTTCTTCAAACCACTTTTATAAACGATTGCAAAATACGTATCGAAAAAATATTATCATTTCGATGAACCATTTTGTATGTTACATTAAATTCTCATACATGGGCTTGCACTACAATAAAAGTTCAAGTTATCCATTTTTCCCCCAAAAATATTTGGGCATGACCACAGGAACTGGAAACTAACAACCCGTGAAGTCGAAATCAGATATTTAGATTGATCCATAAATACGGTTCAGGGATTTTTTTCCTACATTTTTTTTTGTTTTGTTGGTATTGCTGGCACGTTACTGATTCTTATATAATACTTTGTCGACGACAAAAAAATAAATTCCACATTAATATTTATGATTTGTTTTCTTCTCGGCTTTGAAGGAGGCGAAATGTTGTACTTGCTTTGTTTCTGAAGTAGGTTGGACGATATTGAGTGTGTTTTAAAGATTAGCTGAGTGTTTGTCAAATCTTCTTTGTGAATCCATTGGAGAGTATCCACGTATTTTATAGATAAATTATCTATATATTATAAAGATAAAGAAATTAATTATTTAAATAATTATTGATTCACTACCTATTGACTAAAAAATAAATTCACATGTATCTAACACGGTGAAAAATAGCAATGTATTTTAGTTCTACAAAATTATTTTTAACAAATATAGTTGATAGCTATTTCGGCTCACGCCATCGTCAGAACTATGCTTAAAATAACATTCGCTTATCTATATATAGCTGTGCAGAAAAGGCACACAACACATCCTCTCTCCTGTTCCAACGGCCCAGCTTGTTATTTTAACACAATGACACAAAATTTTCAAAATTCTAAATGAAACAAATAGGTTTCTATGACAATAAGATTATATGTGGGACGGAAGTGGTCCTTATGGAAGTAAATCAGACCACCCCTTTGTACAACGGCTGGACAAGTGGCGATACTATTATGTTAGTTTGTTCGTTAAGAAACCTTTGTGATAATTGGTGTCTATTGATTTCCAGCTGTTCCAAAGCCGTCATTCTCCGACCCTTACTACAAAGATGAAAACATTTAGGCGCTGAGTTTAAATTTATATTATGTGATTCATTAATAACGTGATTAGAGAATTGTGAATCTGTTTTATTTATGAATCAATGGACGTCTTTTAATATGTAAACAAGTGAAAAGTAAAAACATTTAATAGATTAATACACACATGCATTTTTAAAGATCGTACAGAGAATATATTGAGAAATATTCCATAGGTCGATTGACTAATAATCAATATTTAAAACTGCCATTCTAGTATTCGAACTATGAACTATCGTATTAAATAGGTCAAACCTACAAGCACTCACCTTCGAATACGAACCACCAACAACATGTCGTTAAAAAACATACGCATTAAATTATTTCTTGTTTTATTTGGTCTATACGTATTTATTTTCTCGTTCATAGATTAGCGGGATGAAAAACTTTATATTATAAAGCTCCTGCAATCGATCTTGCAGAATGGAACCGGTGGAAAACATATTCATTCAATCGAGCGTGAACCGCGTCGCATATCTCTGAATAATAAATACTTGAATGCCATCGCATTTGGTTCGGTAGAGTATAGGAGACGCATCTTATTGTGATGCTAGGGATGCGAAGTAATGGGGAGTTCCCCAATGCGAGCATCTGACAGTTCATCTACTTCGAGTGGCGCTAATGCAGAGGATGATAACGGTTTCCGTAAATTATTGTTCAGTAAAATAATACCGATTTTTGACGTGTTTTTTTTTCTACAAATAAATATCAGGTCTGTACGGCAGTGGTGTAATGGAACGATGGTCAGTGCCGCTGTGTTAATACAAACAGCTTAATAAATTAATTATGAAATCGTTTTTGTGCTTACAAGTTTTCATTTTAATGAAATATGTAAATAATGAATGAATGAAACGAATGAAGAATGAAATATGGAAATATGAAATATGTAAATCTTCTCTGTAATTAGTAGTAATCAGTAGTTATCTTGTAGTAAGTTTCGTACAAAATCGAACACTGACAAAAACACAAATCCGACTAAAAAAATATATTTTTCCAGGTTTTTCCTACCAACCAATCCGGCAATTACACATTGAGATATTCTTCAAAATCATCCAATCAAAAAATTGGTTGGAGACGTACGTTTTTCACGACTCTGACTCCACAGCCCTGGATTCGACTCCTGTTAGAACAGTGGTTCTCATATGTGGCCACCAATAGTTTTATAGTAAATATTGTTATTTAAAAAAAATGTGTTTTTAGAAATGAATATGTAAAATTATTATTATTATATTTTAAAATTGATTGAATAAACCTTACTTATCCAGCATTTAGTTGAGTTTAAGTAAAGGTCCGTTTTAATAATAAAACTATTCAAAAATTTTGGTTGATGTTATACGTTGGCCATGAATCAAGTCAATATAAATAATTAACAACAATTGCTTTATAAATTTTGTCGATTTTTCCTACAACTGTATATTGTTGAAGATCAGTCAGTGTAATGCACTATATAAAAAATATATATCGAAACTATTTTTATCACATTTGGTGCGGCCACGAGATATTTCAATGGACAGCTGATGTTTATAATGCGGCCACAGTGAAACTTTACGTGAGAACCACTGTGTTAGAAGCATCTTAAGAGTAAATTTTAGTTAGCCTGAGAATGGTTTTCAATGATGCGAAGTACATGTTGCATCAATTAACACTAATCAGTTTTTAATAATATTTCATTAAATTAGTCTTTGTTCAAATTGGTCTAGATTTAAACCAAAACCCTTTCAGATGCAATATTTTTGAAACAAAATTTTATGATGTAATTTTGTTGCGATAATTCCAAATTATTTCCTTGATTTGTATTAAAACGGTTAAACATTTTCATTTATCATCATTATGAACAAAAATTTGCAATTGACAATAATGATACTATCGACGCTTTCGTAGGCATGCCATAAACTCATCACAACTGCACCCGTTTCTCGAAAGCGAAGGGTGGAATTCTTCCCGACAATTTCTAAGCAGGCAATTATATTGCTGTCTAGATCGCAATGTGGGCTAAGTACTAGCCCGACCTCACAAAGCTCCGCTATACGTGCTTAAAAAGCTATGAATTTACGTAAAAAGCTATCGAGTACACTTTGCTTCCGCTTTTGTCACCGCAACATGCTAACTTAAATATCGCATAATAAATGACTACAAATGTTTCAAGTTTTGTTCGGTATATAAATATATTCATTTATAAATGTGGTACATTCGTCACTTTTAAAGTGTTAACTGTCGCTTCTTGATGGAAAGACGCCATATTTTATATAATAAAAACACATTTTTAGTACTTCTATTAGGTATTTTATTCGAATAAAACAACGAAATTTTGTTTGCATTATCAGTTGATAATGCTCGAGATGAGCGAAACCGATTCTGACAAAAAAATATATAGTGAAAATAAGTACTAAAAATGTGTTTTTATTATTTTACATGGTATTTGGTATATTTGTACTGTTATAAAACAATTGTTTTTAGCTATTTCTACATTTTTTAATGTAAAGATCAGAGCTGGTTTCGCTTTTATTTTTCGACAGTTTCAATCAGTTATATTGCATCTGTGTGATATATGCATGAAGACGACGAAAAGCGAGATCCGGGTCGTTAGCGATAAAACACGTGGAATCTTTGAAATTGAAATTCTATCAAGTACCTTCAATCGATATAAATTATGATTTAAAAGTTGTTCATGTAATTATACACTGTTAGTTCAAATGATCCACGTTGGTAGTGAAAACAGTGTAAACAAATGGTTTCGATAATTAAATGTAAATATAAAATATAAAAAAAATTAAGTTTTTAAATATTGTGCTATAAAATTTTGAATTTTGAATTAATGTATCCGGATCGCAGCGATGTATGAGGGAAAGTTCTCCGTTGAATGAGCCGTGTCTTTGATCCGGTGTAGATATTGCCTAACAAGCCGTACCGACGCGGACGAAACATCTCTTAGAATGGTCAAGGAACGCTCTTCTACCGACGCTCAATTAAATTAATATACTTCACTTAATACTGAGATGTTTGCATGCTGGGAAACGCATGATATAGCTACGGACACATGGCATAATATAAATATACCAGGCGGAATAGTACAGTTACAATTTTGTTCGTGAATTGAATCGAGAACATTATTTTTAGATCGATAATATATTGAAGAATAAGTCTTAGAAAATAAACCTCTAATTATCGGCAAATTTAAACAGAATCAGCGAGAGAGCATTAGAAATCTACAAATTAAAGTTTTAAAATTTTTTTTTAACTATTATATATTGAAATGTTTACCAATGTTTACACAATGAAAAAAATGAAGTGAAAATAATAGCAAAATATTTTATTTCTATAAAATTATTTTTTTAAATAAAGTTGATAGCTATTTTGTCGTCGAACTAAGCTAGGTCGTTAAAACAGGAGAGACGATGTATTGTGTACCTTTTCTACACAGCTATATATAAATAAGCAAATGTTAGTTTAAGCATAGTCCTGACGATGGCGTGAGCCGAAATAGCTATCAACTATATTTGAAAAAATAATTTTGTAAAACTAAAATACATTGCTATTTTTTCGCCGTGTTATAATGGAGTTCTACCAAGTGAATGCCAATTCAATCAATAAATCAAGAAATTCAATGAAACTAGTGTCGTTTTAATTCTATTATATTTATTTACCAACTAGAGAGCAAGAACAGATGATATATTCAAATTTTCACGGAAGTGTATTCGATAAATTTGTAAAGTTTCATATCGATCGGATGAATAGTGTAGTAATGCATAAAAGACAAACAAACGCACACACATTGACTTTTATGTATACAGATTAAATTTGAACTGTTACAATTTTGAACGATTCCACATGTTTTGTTACTAACGACACGGGTTTCGCCTTATTGCATCTTCAGGCATCCTATCAGACTTTGTCAGCTCTGTTGCACCGTGTGGTAGAAAGCCCGAAGATGCCAAAAGGCGAACCCCGGGTCGTTAGTGACAAAACATGTGGAATCGTACAAAGTTGTAACAATTAGAATTCGACATTGAAATCCCATCAAAACACCTTCAGTCGATATCATAAAAAAATATGTACAGCTCACTTGTACTTAGATGTTTATTTTGTAAAATTGAAATCTCACACAAAATTGGCACCATATTTCAATCGAATGAAGTTTTAATCCTAGTTAAAGTAACAAAACTTTAACTTTTATTGAAGCCTTAAGTAAATTGGTAAAGATATTTTCTATCAACAGTAAGTATCGCTTCTAATTCTCTAGCTTCAATAAATTTCCATGGCGAATATAGCTCTTAACGAATTTTATATTCATGAAAGTTCTTTCAAAACCCAGTCACGAGCTTCACGTTATTTTCTTTAAGTAGAAGTTAACCCATCACGTGCGTTTGTGTAACCTTTTAGTTCTCTGCAATGAGATTTCACATTCAAGTGGATTTAATTTTTCATATTAGCATGCAACTTTCAAACTCGTTTCGTCAAGTTTGTTTTTGTGACAGTTTATTGTAATTTGATATTGTTAAAAACTTTATGAAGTTTTTGGCTAAAACAGTTTTAGACAATCATCAGTGTTTTAGCGTTTTTACACCTTTTGAAGTATTTATTAACTGTCACTTTTTGGCAGGAAAGCTATATTTTAAATCAGAACCAGTTTCACTCATTACGATCATTATCATCTGATAACTTTATTTTATTATTTTTTGAATAGCTTCTGTCAACGAAATCAACTGAAAATTTGGCTGTTTTGATTTTCTGTTCATCAAGCATCATTGGATAAACAATATGTTAGAATAATTATTCACAATAATATATCAAATTAATTGTATTGTCAATTTTTGAATATGGATTATTAAGGGTGATTTATTATCATTCAAATAGACAAGAGGAGATTTAATGCAATATATTTGTAGAAAAAAAAAGAACCGATTTTTTGAGAACGGAATATTTTTCTGTGTTTCAATATCTTTTTTTGAAAGTTTCTGATGTATTTTTTGCTATTTATAACAAGTTAAAACTTTCCGATGGTGTCAAATATATTCATAAAAATTAAATCGGATTTTTCATCGATATTTCGATTTGCTTTAAAATATTTTGTGTTTCATCATATTGAAAATGCTCTACACGCCTTTGAAAGTAAATGTTATTGGAAAAGAGCTTTGACAAAATCTTTGCCAAATAAAAGTGTGCAAATTGTAAAGAATATTTCCACTGAAAATGATCATTAGAAAAACTGGAATGTTTTATGAATAAACGAAACTATTCAAACAATTCATTAAAAAAAATATTGCTTCGCCTATATACATGTTGATTAGTTATAACTATGATTTAAACATTATAAATGAAAACAAACTTTTAATGTAATTGCTGATTATCTGTTTTGGCTATTTTCATGTAAATAAATTATCTTAGAAATAGTGCTGAAGTATAAGTAATGGATTAAAATTGAAGTGAAAATTATTTACTAGCTAACAGACGGGGGGTTTCATCTCTTCTATTTAAAAAAAATGTCGTTATTTTTTTTCACATAAATAACTTATCGTCATTTCTACTTAACTTTAGTTTGCAATGATTATAGTGCAGTTATCCTTATTTTTAGTTTTGGAAAAACATTAATTTATCTACCTAGTTCATTCTCTCGTTAAGTGAAAAGAGAATATTCAATAAACAAAATAGCTCTGAATATTTTTCTTTCTTAATTGAATAGTTTTTCTTGCCTTGAGAATATTTTCACAGTTTAATCGAGTGCATCGGTTTCAAAACGTTCCGATCAAATAGAGCAATCGGTTTAGTTCGGTTCCAGAGGAGCGAGCCGAAGAGTGGCGTGAGGGGTACACACTGGCCGTTAGGTGCGAATGGGAGACAAAGGGAGCGGAAACTAGAAAAGCTATAAATCTGAAAGTAATAAAACCTTGGCTTTGTTGGGAGCTTTTCGTAATTACCGGCCGAGAGTTCGGTGTTAAAGCTCGAACCGGCGTTGTCTGCAGAAGAAACCACGTTTTTTGGTTTTTCGGATGATTTGCGTTGCTTTCTTTGCAGTAGCGAAAAATCGCGTCACAGTTTAATTGTGTTTGTAAGCGTGAAAACTATTGAATAGAATGTACCTTCAAGCGAATCAAAAATTATTTATTACATTAGTTTCAAAGTTAAATCATAAATTTTGAATTTATCTTTGACTTTGATAGTCGAAGTAACTATCTAGAAATTGTTCATTCGAGACTTTAATATTTTGACGTTAATAGCAATAGTGATTAATTAAGATAGAAAAACAAATATTAAAAAAAAAACATTATTATTTCATTTCATCTTTTAATTATTCATACAATTTAAATAGTTTCACTTATCACATAAGCATTATTCAAAAATATGTAGAGCTAAAAATACGATGAATATTATTTGAATAATATTCTACGTCCAGCAATAAATTTTGATTTTATTTACCTCAATGAAATGCTTAAAGCTTCCCTTTAAGCAACATATTATTTTCTACCTGTATTTTTTTTATAAAATTCTAAAAACAATACAAAACATAAATAGATTACATGGTTTAAGCAAAGCAGTATTGAGAATTAATAACTTTACAAATAATATGAATATTTGTTTATTAACATATTTTCAATCGTAGTTTGCTTTAAATTTAATCAACAAGAAATAAAGAAAAGGTATTATTTATAATTTATAATATTGACTGAAAGTGCTTGATAGAATTTAAATATACAATTTGAATTGTTAAAACTTTGTACGATTCCACATTCGTTGTCACTAACGACCCGGGTTTCGCCTTTCGGCCAAGGACTGCTCGCCTTAGAGTGTGTTTTCCTGTAATTAATACCTTTGATATGTAGACGATGCTAAATGTTTATTGTGCATCAGTTCTGTTGCCGAAAGGCGAAACCCGGGTCATTAGTGACAAAACATGTGGAATCGTACAAAGTTTTAAAAATTCAAATTAGAAAAGGTATTGCTTGTATTGAAGAATGTTTTAAAATATTTTTTTTTATCCTTAAATTGCACACATCTTCACAATTAATTTAAATAAGTCAACCGTTCATTGAAATTGACGTACGGAACACTTAAATAGCGATATATGTATAGCTATTTTCAATAAAAAATAACCACTTAAATAATTCTGTTAATGAAGATTCATTTATGGTATAGTCAGTTGGTGGATTTTCTTAATTCCTTACCATTGTGTAAGAGAAAAACACTAGCAAAAAGCAATTAAATTCCAGAAATTACCAGGAGCCCAGAGCGTATAAGTGGGTGATCTATTATTTGTCAAAGGCAATTGGCGTTGCCTCGCAGGTTCTTGTTCGTTTGCTCCTGCTCTTAGCTCTGGCGTCTACTTTGGGGTAGGTATTGCGAGCATGGAAGTGAAATAAGAAGGTTGCTGTGGCGAAGGAAGGTCGCGTATTTTCGCTTTATTACACACATTCTCCAGAGCTAACATATATGTTCATATACAGTGAACGAATGAATATATACTACGACTGCTGGTAAATTTAGTCATCTTTAGAAAAAAAAGAATTGATTTTATATTTCGTATATCCGATAACGATTTTTTGTACATATTCATTAAAATATTAAAGTGCTTGTTGTTTTGTATGTAACAATTTATGAATATAGTCCTTGCCTTGGGGTCTGCGTTTTCCATCAATTAATACCTTTTGTATTTAGACGATGCTAACTGTTTATTGAGCGTCAGTTTTGTTTCATCCGTGTGATAGAATGCCTGAAGATGCCGAAAAACGAAACCGAGTCGTTAGTGATTAAACATGAGAAATCGTACAAAGTTTTAACAGTTCAAATTTATCATTCGTTATTCTCATTAATGAGCTCTTTATGATTGTTTCTGAACTCATAATAATTTTGTTTTTTATTCGACTTTATTTTGATTATAGATTTTTTACATTATATTTGAAAAGTATTTTATTTAATTTAAACAAATTACTTAATTACATACTTTGGTTTTGTATACTTGATAATCATGAACTCAAACTTTTCCATTAGAAGCACTGTATTAATTTATATTGTATCAGTCGATTATACTTGCGGTGAGCAAAATCAGTCATGTGTCAATCGTAAATATACAGTATAGTGAGAATTTTACTACAAAAAATGTTTTCATTATTTAACATATATAGCCTTTCTGCCAAAAAGTGACAGTTTACAAATTAAAAATGATAAACAAGAACAGTTATATTTTAAATAATTTGATATAATATTGTATAATATGACGTAACTGAAAATTTTTGATTTCTTGCAATTTTTTGAAACCTAATACCTTAATAAAAATCATAGTTCTTATTATATTAAAGCCATATGACGTTGACGACATACTTAAACGTGATTGAAATGTTAATGGAAACACGAGAGCTGTGTCCAGGGTGTTGGGTGTGATAAGTAATTTTATAATATTAAAAAGGTTGACAAATTTAATGTAAATTAAAAGTTTTTAAGCTTCAAAATTTGATTTTATATGTACAAAGAAATGCTACAAATGAAAGCTACATAAAAAGCTTCTGAATAATTGAATCTCAATAAAATTTTTCATAGAACGGTGAAAAAATGGAAACTTATTTTAATCCTACAAATTTTTTATAAGATAAAGTGGATAGCTGTTTCAACTCACCAATCGTCAGAACTAACTACTAAGAACTTAAATACATAGCTATTTTTTCACAGTGTTATAATGGAGTTCTTGCAAGAAAAATGCCGATTCAATCAATGAATTAAGCATAATTTTTAAAAGAACACTGGTAATGACCTAAATAAGTCCTGATCATCTTATATTAAAATCTAGTATAAAAAATATATTAAGTTGAACTTTATTCATGTAAATATAATACATTTCCTTTTAAGGTGTTAACTGTCACTTCTTGATAGAAAGGCATAATATTTTTATTAAAAAAAAAACACATTTTTAGTACTTATTTCCACAAAAAATTTTTGATCACGACCGGTTTCGCTCATCGCGAGCATTGTCAAATGATGAGCGATGACAAAATATGATGCCTTTCCGTCAAGAAGTGACAATTAACACCCCGAAAGGTAATACATACATGAATAAAGTTCGACTTTAAATACTTTTTTTCTACATTTTGTGTTTTTAATTACAAAAAAATAGGTTTTTATTATGTAAATACAATTCATTTCCGCCAAGAAGTGACAGTTAACACCTTCGAAATCTCAAGTATCCAATATCATTGCATATTTTGCGTCGGTCAAATATCAATAATATGCAGAGCCGTGCGGTATGCACGGTGTATGATGGTTCAGTGGGTAACACGTTAGCGGCGTGCGCCTTGGTCAAATAGCCCGCAGGTTTGTTTGAGCAATAGTGACGTCGTGAGGGCAGACGCCGACGCCCAACGCAAGCGGTGGAGGCCAGGTCCCCGCTTATTGATAGGTGTAATTAGCTCTCGGCAAACCCATCACGTATAAGGGGTTATTGCTGGAAAATCAAACACCGCAATGCCAGCCCGGAGAGTGCTAAGGGGTCGTGTGTGTTGGTTTACTGGCCAATTTGTTTGTTTTTGCGATGAATATGCATTTTTAAACGATATTAATTGAAAAGCATATAGGACTTTATGTTAGAATTTTAGAATGATAAAAATAACTTCCGACATCTCTTTTTATGGAAAATGAATTACTTAATTGTTTTTAACACGTCAACTGTCACTTCTTGATCGGAAGGTATTATATTTTAAATAATAAAAACACATTTGAGTACTTATTTCCACAGTATGTTTTATAATAACAACCGGTTTTGCTCATCGCGAGCATATTTGACTAATTTGAAAACCGATTGTTAGCTTCAGTTAATAATTCCTGGTCATAAAATATATTGTGGAAATGAGTACTAATGTTTAACCGAAAATTTGTTTTTTTATTATTGAAACACTAAAGTTTATTGATTGAATCGACATTTAATTGGTAGAACTTCATTACAACACGGTAAAAAAAATATAAATATAATTTAATCATTAATAGTTATGACGATGGCGTGAGCCGAAATAGCTATCAACTATATCTTAAAAATTTTTAGAACTAAAATATATTGCTATGTTTTCACCATGTCACTATGAAGTTGTTTACTGTCATTTCTTAGTGGAAAATAACTATTTTCAAACAATAAAAACGTATTTTTAGTACTATTTTCACAGTATATTTATGATAAAGGCCAGTTACGCTCATTACGAGCATTATAAATTGATTGTTGTGATTATCAAGAGAAGTCACTCCTGATCATAAATATATCGCGAATATTATACTATGAATTTTGATCTCTCGTTCTAATTATTAATCAGTCATGAATAAATAATGTTATTTGTATAGAATCTAAAACCGAGAATTCAGTATGAAAACCAAACAACAAACGCATACATTACAGGATAGTGCAATGGAATTTTTGAGTAAAAGTACTTGAATTTTATTAAAGCTTATAATAACAACAAGTGCATGAGATTACAGCTAAAAGCTCAACCAGCATCTGTCCCAAACGCTCCACTTCCGACACTCTGACGAGCAAACTAAGGATGCATTTATCGCTAAAGACAATGCAAATTTTCATATGAAGGCTTGATATAGTGATATGATAATAGTGTTGGATAAACTATTTCTGTAATCAGGTTATTCGACGAGAATTACGATGCAACGGTGCAACTTTGTGTTGCTATAAACGCTTTTCAAAGCATATGTGCAAAAGCTCTTAGCTCTCAAACTTTAAAGAAAAAGGGTTGATGAAGGTCTAAGCAAAAATAGCTATCAGATCTATATCTTATAAATTTTGCATAAATAAAATACATTGCTATTTTTATTATTTAGTTATAATGGAATTCTACCAAGTAAATGTCAGTTCAATCAAAAAATATATTCAATTATTTTTATAATAACGTAATTATATAAAACATTATAATTACTCTCACAGCGTATCGTTTGAAAAATAGTATAGCGTTTTAGTATTACAAAAATATTTAGGTACATAGTTGATAGTTATTTTGGCTAACGATCTCGTCGTCGTAATTTTGATCTAGTTCCATATATTTTCACCGCTTAATTCTGACAATGGCTAAGCGGAAATAGCTATCAGTAATCAATATGCTTACATGAAAATTTGTAGAATTAAAGACATAATGGATTCTAACAAAGTATATGTGTTGTAATTAAATATTTTGTTTGCGAAAATAGCGTTGAATTAATTGATTAAAGATACTCACGACTAGCAAAATCCGTTCTGAACTGTTGAATATAAAATTGTAAATACATTACATTATGAGGTTTTTTAAAATTATTTAAACTCTAGGTAAGAATGAATTTTTTAAATAACATCATCGCAACAGTACAATAATGCACCTCGTCAAATCAATAAGGCAAACATGCGGCGTGTGTTATTTTCTAAGGATCTCGTAAAATGAATCCCATATCATTTAATGTCAGTCAAGTGTTTGTATTAAACGCACACCAACAGTAATAAAATTTTGCATTCAAAGTTTCATGCATAATTCATTTACTAGAACAAAACGGTCTGCGAGCACAATACACGTTAAAATGTCAAATACAACGTCCGAATATGTAGAACAAGAATGCAAGTAGTATACATTGTCAGTTTGGACATCTGCATTAACACAGCGTTGGCCACTCGCCAAAAAAGTGTGATGACAAGTGCTTAGGGAACTGGTTCCGAAGCAATCAATAAACTATTTTGCTTAAATATGTTCAAATTAAAACGGAGATTATTTAAAATTTATTCGATTATGATATTTAAAATTATTATATTTGATAAAAACCAACATTTGTCAATCATTTAATATCGAAAAATTACTCGTTCAGCGCAGATGGATGCCTTAAATTAACACTTCAAAACAAAGAGAACATAATACATTTAAAAAAATGAGCACAATTATTAGAGTTCAACGCCTTTATTAAACAAACATTTTAACCTCCCTTGCTTAATCTTTTGTGTGTGATTATTTCAAACAGTAAAACTTAATATCTAAATAATTAATAAACATATTCTAAATACTAAATAACCCAATACCATTCAAATCGTAGTTGATTATTGTGATAACCTCTCGCCACAGTGTTGAGTTGTTTATAAGATTATCTATTCCTAAGTTTAATATCTTCAAAGTAAAACCAGTAGATATTAAAATAATTTTAAATATACATTTAACTCCTAGTTTTATGATATGTATTGCATTGTTAAATTTCGATTGTAAATAACAGATGCAAATTGTTAAAAACTGTCATTTCTATTCCAATTATTTTATAAAAAACTAGTGAATGTTAACGTTTACAGTTTCATCTATTCAAATATGATATTAAAACTTCATTGAACACTCTCAGTCTACATCGTTAAATATATATATATATATTTATTCTATTATCACTCGGAAAAACTTTATTGTCGCGACAATTTTTACTCAGAATAATGATTAGAAATGTTATTATTTTCTTTGTAAGAATTGTTACTTTAGCCCTGTGCGGATAATATTCATAATTCAAGAATCTGTTTTCAAATCTTATTCTCTTGACATCGACATTTAACTAAACTCCTTTTGAATATTCCAGAATATAATAAGTATAAATCACGCTTATGTCACTTCCTATGAAGATAGAATAAAGTTTATAAAATTATAATAACACGCTTATTCCTCAGCATGGAAACATCGACAAAGTTTCGCTAAACTTATGGCTAAGTGTAAAAGTTTGGTTTCCCAATACGTGTGACAACATTTCGTCCACAGATGCAAAAATATTTTTAAAAATATCTGCAAAATTAACAATGAGTATTGATATCTATGATACTTAATATCTAAAAAATATCTTATCTTAAAAATCTCTAAAATCTTCAGAAATTATTTAGACGTACCTGACAATTTCATTTGATCGTATTTTTTTTCCATTCATGTTTATGTGTATTTCATAATTATGTTTACCTTATAAATTACTTTGCAATTATACAATTTATAATTCAGCTTCGTTAAAAATAAGAAATTAGTTAATTCAAGAGATTTTTAACAATCTATTTGTAAACTACTTTTTGTTTGAAAATCTGTAAATTGTTTCTTAGTTCTTGAACCTTTTCTTTTGCATGACAATTCATGATTTAAATATTCATCATACAAATAATGAATATTTAAATCATGACCGGTTTCACTCATCGCGAGTATTATCAGCTAAAACAAATTCATACTACGTTTTTTATACTGGTAATCATTAACTGTTAATATTGTAAACATAGTGTAGTTTTAATTTGTATTGTATTAATTGATAATGCTTGCAATGGACGAAATAGTTTCTGATATCAAATCTATAAAACAAAGCGAGTAGGGCGTAATACTGTGTGTCTATTATTTAAAATGAACGCTTTTCTTTCTTCCCTTGAAGTGACCGTTGACATACTATATCTAAATTATTTTAAAGATTGGTTTTGCAGCTTTGAATTATGTTTCTGGAATAGTTTCAATGTGCAGGAAATATTTTGTTATTGAATATGTACTCGGTGATGAATTGTGGACGAGTCTCCCAGATATACCATGCTGGATGTTTTCTTATATAATTCGAGTCTGGCTTTATTATTTCAGCTGTGCAACATGCGCTTTATATCACGGACAGAACTGAATGAATTAACTTTCGAGGCTTACAGGGATGGAAAATATTGTGATACTTCTAAGTAAAGAAACGTCTCACTGTCATATCATAATCGACTTACGAATTAAAACCAACGCAAAATCAAAACATTGACAGTTAATCTGTGATCATTTCAATTGTCATTAAGACGGTTGAAATCGCAAATAATTGAGACATTCATTTTTATAACTATATTAATTTTATTTCGATGATGAAACATAATGTTTTTTATGATTTCGACAACTTTATAATGGTAAAATCAGAATCAGTTTCGCTTACCGTGATCATTACCAACTCATGCAACATTAATAAGCAATGCTATTGATATAAAGTGATTAAATTAGAATTGTCACAACTTTGTACGATTCCAAATTTTTTGTCACCAATCACATCGTCAGGCATTTAATAACACGATTGCCTGAAAATTTCGAAAGGCAAAATCGGGGTTGCGTGATGTGGAATCTCACAATGTTGTAAAAATTCAAATTTGATATTGAAATTCCATCAAGCACCTTCAGTAGATATCATAAACTTATCAGTTTGATAATGCTCGCGATGAAAATAAAAAAGAGTACAAAAAAATGTGCTTAAATTATTTGAAAAAGCATTTCTTTCCGTCAAAAAGTGACAGTTAACACCTTAAATGTTATAAACTGTTGAGTTAATAATTACCAGGGGCGCAATAGAAATAGTTCAAAAACTAATTTATTAATAATTTACAAAATATTTTTTGAGATAAATTTTAAAGATAACCGAACAGTATTAATTTAGTTAAAATTGTAAAATACTATAAAAATTAAATGCTTTTCAATGAAGAAGTGATTGTCAACACATTAAAATACATATATTCACTATGATGGTTTCAAAGATGCCATCTCGACTTGCCATTACAAATAATATATAGACGTTGCAAAATTGTATTGAAAATTTATTGCTGGTTTTGTTTAATGATGCTATATTTGTTAAAAAGTTATTTAAATAAAATACTGAGCAATCATAATTGATTTATAATAATCGCTTGTCAAAATTATTGGCTTCTTGCCAATAACTTTAACCAAGAAATCTTTAGTGCATTAATAGTGCTAAGAATGGTTTTTGTAAAATACTTTTTAAATATTCAATAAATACACGAAGCTAATTATGAAGTTAAGCAAATATTTATTAGTCGGACTTAATCTCATTAATCTGAATGTTTAACTAGCAAACACATACAAAAATATAAGCCAGTAAAGAAAAAAAGAAAGTTACAATGAGTCTCGAACCAACCCCAGTTTCCAAAGGGAAGTAGCAATGCAAACTAATTAAATATGAACCCCTCAGAAAACTCTTTTAAAAATTAAAATTCAATCCGAAGAAAGGTTTTATTAATTAAAGTCAATTTGCTAATAGAGTATCTTGATTGGAAATGGAAATTCGGTAAAATTGAAACGTTACGTTGCAGACGTTCGATCTGAAGGGAAAATATTGCTTTATTATGAGATATATTTTAAAAATACAATCGATTTTTTTTTACATTAAAATGCATGTTACATTTTCACCTCAAATGAATTTATTGAAATTTTTTGACGATAAATAAAAAAAAACATTATTTTTGTAATGACTTCTACACTAAATTAAGATTGTATGGTCAGTTGTAAATTAAATTCAGTAGTTTATTATATCGACTGAAAATTCTGGATGGAATTTCAATATCAAATTTGAATTGTCCTGAATTGAAACCTGGGTCGCGCGGATTTTCGACGGCTTAGTTTTTCTTGACATGGTTATTATAAAAAATTGTAAAATAAGAAAGAATAATATTCTATTTTTAACCCTTTTTCCATATGGCCACTCAATGGAGTTACCTTAGCATTTTTTACTCAGTCGTTTAAGCTAGTGGCTAACTAGTCGCTCTCAATACGGAAAGGAATTCTAAGACATAATCTAAGATATAATCAACCATTCTTTTGAACAGAATCGATAATTTTACTGAAAAAATGTCACTTGTACTTTGAGGTCCGTAACAGAAGCCAACGAAGCCAAGGAATTATTTTTACGTATAATATAATATTTCATACCTTCATACTAAGAATTGATAAGAAGTAAAACACAAATAAAAAAAATTGAAGATTACATATCAGTTAATAGGGTAGAAAAAGTTTCAATTAATTTACGTCCGCAGGTAATATATATGTTATAGAAAATTGGAAAAAAAAATATTTTTTTTGAATATTTATTTGTGGATAACTATTTCGGCTTACGTCATCGACAAAAACTATTAAATATAGTATATTAAACTGCATAACAAAAATGATGCTTGCCAAAATTGCTATCGATAATTGTGAATAAAACTGTAATATTTCATTATTTTTACCGTACTTTCATGGAGTTCTACGAAGTCATTTTCAATCCATTGAATGTATGTCGTGTATCAATGTGAATTGTACATTTACCAGTAGCTTAAAATGAATAATACTCAAATTTATGAGTATATTGTGGAATGATGAAAAATGGTTCATTGTTTGTTTCCTGCTAGAGACTTTTTTACTTTTATTTTCTTCACCAGTCACTGTCAAGTCTCGTTATTTTAAACATTTTTTAAACGTAGGTTGCGGCTTAACGCGGATTGCGACACGCGATCTTTAAAAAATAATTTGTTAGAGTGTTGTGAGTAATTGCGTTGTACGGCCAACAAAGGTTTTGTTAATGTATATCACTGTTAGGATTATAAAATGATATGAAATCGTAATTATTCAAATGCGAAGGCATGGCGGCCTGTCCGTCATTATAACTTTTTTTTTCAACGGACATATTGTCCTATTCTAAAAAAATAGACGTTACGTTAGTGTTTGGCTTATAATAATAGTATTTCGATAAAATATAACAGCATTTTTAAAGTGTAAACTGTCCGAGAGAATTTAGAGTAAATCCGTTATTAATAGAATGGCGAAAGACGAATTAAAAACGAAATTGTGACGAAAAAGTTAGACGTACGATTGAGTTCAGTTTATGATGACAGTATTTAGATAAAATATAAAAATAAATTTTAATACGTGTGTCACTTGTTGGTAGAAAGATATGATATGTTACATATTTCATTGCGTGTTTCAGTAAGTACTGAAACGCTCTTGAACTTAAACATCCCTTAATTCTTTTAACTACCATTAGAATCTTATTAATTAATGTATTATTTATAAATGTAAAAACATTGTATGTGTGTCTGTTTGTCCTTTATGAATTAGTATACCATTCATCTGATCGATATGAAACTTAAAGAATATTTTAAAAGCACTTCAGCAAATATTTCTGGCTTACCACTTCAAAAAACAGTCGACGTGTAATCTAATATATATTATAAACATTCACACTATTTAAAATTCAATTGTTTGTTATCATAACAAATAACGTTGAGTTTCCTAACTCTGAGATCGCCGTAGCAACGCGCGACGGGCCAGGTAGTTATCTTAATATATTTCAAATCTAACATCGACATTACCAATTGACACAAATTTTAACATTATATTTTAATATTAAATATAATGTATCAACAGTTTTTATTTCGTCTTTAGCCGTTCTTTTAATAGGGCCTTAGACAAAATACTCTCTGACTTTAATAATTCACATAGATTTCTAAAGAAAGACGTCTAAAAGATTGATACGTGTCTATTGATATAATTAAGTTATGGAGTCGATTGTTTATGTCAGTAAATTCAAGATAGCAGTCAGTGAATTAAAGTTAAACTTACCAATCTGGCAATTGTACATTGAAATATTCTTCAAAATTGTCTAATCGAAAAAGTGGTCACTCGTTTTCCACGAATCCGACGCCAAATTCTTGGATATAGTTTACGATATCGAATGAATGTGTTTGATGGAACTTCAATATCAAATTAGAATTGTTGGCACATTCCATACGTTAGAAAGATATAACGTGTGTCGTTAGTGACTAAACATGTAGAATCGTACAAAGTTTCAATAATTAAAACATATTTATTACTTAGCAGGAACTTTAAAAATCAGATATAAATTTTCTACGGGTATTAAATTATAACATGTTCCTTTTATCTATTAAATTATTAAGATATAGAATATTATAAGATAGAATTACTGTAGTATTTATTTATATTTTTTCTTAAAAAAATTAAGCACTAAGAGTTCATTACAATCATTGTAAATATTTGACAGTTTTATAACCCTTAATGGCGCCCAAATCAAACCATTCCAGTTAGCGTAGTGCACCGTTTGTTTAGTATTTAACAGATGACATGCAAGGATTGTAATCCTATCCAAACAAGGCATGCTTTATCATAATAAGGGTAGGGGAAGCTTTATTTTATTAATGGTTTGCAATGTTGTGTATTCAAAAGTAAAAAAATGCACTTGTTTTTATGAGATAAGGGAAAAAATAAATACTACCCATTTTAGATGGTAAGGTGGAATTCTATTTGAGCAGAAATTTAGTGGGGAGATATTTTGAATGCCGGTTTCAGCAACGTTTTATTCATACATTGAACAAAAGTACTCCAAGCAATATGAAAGCATTTCTTCAAATTCCATCGAACTTTTTGAAGTTTTTTTTTATCAAAAAAAAAAATATATATACAATCAACAAGTGTACTGTATTTTTTCGAATTCATTTTTTCATATTGTTGTATGTCTTTATTTACGATACGTCTTATTTTTACACGACCTTGGCGCTATAATAATAGCGATTTTACACGATCGCTGTAAAACTGGACAGTCAAGTCGATCAAAAATCGCTGGATAGAAAAAAGGTCTTCTTGGAAAAAATCTGTAAACTATCAAATTATTATTGATTAAATTGGCATTTACTTGGTGGAACTCCATTATAACACGGCTTAAAAATAGCAATGTATTTTAGTTCTACAAAATTTTGTAAGATATAGTTGATAGCTATTTCGGCTCACGCCTTCGTCAGAACTAGGATAGTTTATTTTATGTTACGACTTACTGTATCATTACTCTTTTAAGACAAAAGATATTAAAAATTTAAAAATGTTTTTTATTTATGTACGTATGTGTGTAGTATAGAGGAAATGCGATATCTTTTATGGTTTTAGAGAATTGGCGAGCATATTCAAGCATTTAGAGGAATTTTGAAAAAAACAAACGACTACTATTGAAATCATCATACTAATTGCTTAATCTGTATCATATATCATATGGCAAAGGTGTACTTAATATTTTTTTAATAATATTTGATAAATAATGATTGTATTTTTTCAAATCATCTGGAATCTTTAATAATAGTAATCAATAAGTGACATTGTTAATATATTAAAATATTTTTAATAATTGATCTCATATGTATAAATTTATTTCAAGAACTTTCAAGCTTACATAAAAAATTCAAAACGGAAATTGAGTAATCCATCATTATACTTTTATTATTGATTGAATTAGCATTAACTTGGTAGATTTCCATTATAACAAAGCAATATATTTTAGTTCCATAGAATGTATTATATATTATTGTTGATAGCTTTTTAATTGTGAATTATTTACATTTAACCCCAAAGAAACTCGGATTAACTCTCATTTCAATAACTGTATAAAACCAATGAGCCACATTTTAGAGTTCATCAATACCATATGAAACTAGGAAGTAAGAACGGAGGAGAAGTTATATTTTGTACCTTTTCTACGCAGATTTATATACAATAGATAGATAAGTAAATGTATGTTTAAGCATAATTTTGCCGAGGGCGTAAGTCAGTACTATTTCAGTTATCAACCAATTACTTCACAAATTTTGTAGAATTAAAATACATTGCAATTTTAACACATTGTTAATGTGTTCAATATTTGATTTTAAGGTCTTACCTGTCACTTCTTAATGAAAAGGCGTGATAATTTTAACAATGTAAAACATTTTCATAGTACTTATTTCAACTATTTATTTTATGATCAAGACCGTTTTCGCTCATCCTGAGCATTATCAACTAATAAAAACATGTTGCGAATGTGTTTTTATTAATTTATGATATCGATTGTATGGTGTATGTATGGTAAAGGTGCTTGATCGAAGTGCAATATCAAGTTTGTCAGTCAGGTCTGTTGCATCCGTGTGATAGGATTCCTGAAGATATCGAAAGACGAAACGTGTGTTGTTAGTGACTAAACATGTGGAATCGAACAAAGTTGTAACAATTCAAACTAGTGTTTTTGTTATTTAAAGTACATTGTATATAAATGCGAAGGCTGGTGACAAAACGTATCAATTATCCACGACAATACGCAGAGTAAAACATGTCGGCATTTAGCATCGGTAGTTTGGCGTAGCACAATCGTAGATAGCGTCCATATATGCTAGGATTCCAGTGGATTCAATCAGTAGTGTAAATATTGACGGGTGGCAGGCGTAGAGGGGTCGTAGAGGAGGCACCCGGTAGCAGCCGTCGTGGTAAGGATTTGCCGCAAAGCTTTGTGGTCCAAATAGTTACGTTATCTACGATACGAGTGAGCTTAGAACACAGAGCTTTGCAGTAAGACTTTCTTTGAAATCGACATTGTTTTTCTATCGATCATTTATTTGAGATACTTTACTTCAGCTTCTTCGTCTAGTAAATGAAATAATTGACTTTCATTTCAAGTTTCTAGTTTAGTTTCAAGTTCTAATCAATGGCTTAAAAAAAATATTACGCGGTGAAAAATGCCAATTCAATCACAAAAAAATATTAAATTTGAATTGTTACAACGATTCAAAATTTTTGTCACTAACGACCCGGGCCTCGCTTTTCAGCATCTTCAGGCATCACATGTTCTGCTGAATCCGTGTGATAGAATGCTTGAATGAAAACCCGGGTCGTTTGTGACAAAACATGTGGAATCGCACAGAGTTCTAACAATTTCTTTTTAAATGAACTTTATTTTATATTATCTCGGATATCAAATAGATTATTTTCTTAGTTGGCGATTGCAAAAACTATAATTTGTTATTTTTTTTTATATAAATATATACTTATAATAAATGTCACACTTTTTGCTCACTGTCACTTCTTAACTCTGATATAAACATACTTCAAATAATAAATAAATACTTATTTTAATACATTTTTTTAAATATTTTATGATCCGGACCGGTCTCGCTCATCGTTAACACAATTTACTGTACTAGCCCTGATCATAATATATATCATAATCTCAGTTTAAGTGTGAAATATATGACTGAACTAACATAGTAAGCTTTTAAGTCTTTATATAACACATCTAAATATTGTAATATCACGGCTAATCTATAACAAAAAGAAATGTTATTTTATCTGTGTTTTTTTGGGCAAAATAGTTTACATCCAACAATTTGCGAGAAGATAATATTTTGGTTTTCTGTTCAAAAGCCGTTTTTTCAAAATTTCCGTAACAATTATTCAATAATGATAAAAAAGTTTGCGTTGTCATATTTTCAAACAAAAACGAATATTCCCAACCGCAGGGCACGCAAGATTTTTTTCAATTACGATATTATCCAATTTTGTGGATTTTCATACCCTGTATGGACAGCAAACAACCCTTCCTGATAGAGGCTTTGCGAAAATCGCGCCATTGATCCGAAAAGATGGCACCGGGGGATGAATTCGACGGACGCACGAATTGACAGAAATCTACAGATATCGACACTCAAGCCGACATTGCGTAAACAAAAGGATATCATAAAATGTACTATGTATCACAAACAAAATTTCTACGCAATGTTTCCCGAAACAAACATCGAGTTTATCCATTCGATCCTGTTTATTATGCTATGGACCAAGGCAGATGAAATACATCAGATATGACGCTACACAATTGATGTAACAATGCTTAAAATACATTTTCAATAGCAAAGATCACAAATTTTAGTCATTTCACACAATACTTAACAATAAATATCAAATCTTAATAAGCTTGAAGGAAGATTTTGAATTATTTTTTTAATAATTAATTCAATTTATTAAAACTTCTTAAAAAAGGCCGATGTAATGTATTTAAATTCGGTTATAGTTATTGAAAAAATCGGTTAATTCATTCAATGCCCGTATCTTTTCGAAAAAGTTAGCCCAAAATTGACAAAATAAAATATCCCATGAAATTGCTCTAATTTGAGCATTTGGGGCTCATATGACAAATAACATTTATTTGAATTCATGATATATATATTTAAAAACGAACAGAATTTTAAAACTTACGTATACCATTAAAAATAGACACATAGATAAATTTAGAAATCTTTTAAAAAATATATCAGTTGATTGCACTTATATTTTTTGCCATAAAAGGTTGTGAACATTAGAATAGTATTTTTTCAAACTGTGTTAAAAAAATATTCGTCGTAATATATATATACAGAATCTATTTTTAGTAAGAAGAACGGATAGTCTTTAACCAATGTAACCAACCATTTTTTTTTATCCACGTAAAATGCCTACATGAAAAACAATACAATTTGCAAGAAACAAATGCTTTTAAATATTTATCTACATATATATTTGAAAATATATTTATAAGATTTTATAGATTAAGTAAAAAAAAAGATGAAAAATTCAAAAGCAATGAGTGGTTACTACATATATAATGTTATGCGTAAAAATTCATTTCGGTTCCACTTGTATTTGAAAACAACGTTAATAGAAAGGCATACAGTAACAGCCAAAAACATTAATAATCCATCACCGAAATGGAAGAAAACTTATATATATATATATATATATATATATATATGAAAATAATAATGGATTTTTTAATTACTTAATGTGTTCAAATATGGGCTCTTAATCGTAAAAAATATTCACTACTTTAATGAAATATAAAATTTGTCCTTGATTCAGTCACTAGGAACCAATAAACAAACTAGTTTTATTTAAAAAAAAATATCCATCGATTGAATTGGCATTTACTTGGTAGAACTCTATTAAAACACGGTGAAAAAATAGCAATGTATTTTAGTTCTACAATTTTTTTTTATTAAATATAGTATCTTATAAAAAAAATTGTTGAACTTGCTACGACTGCTGAAACATTGCTATTTTTTCAGCGTATGAAATAGTGTCCACATATGAATTGAGTAAAAATTTTCAAAAACAATATATGTCAATTGTAGACAACGGAATAATAGATGATTCTTGGTGTATGCATTTACTTGGCCCATTTATCTACCACATTTATTCAGTCCTTTGGTCTGATGGGGTTTGTTTATTGTCCCACCCCTTCATCCTCGTGCACCCCCGACCTTCAAAGCTTTTGTTTGGCTATGCAAAAGTTTCAGCTGAGATATGTCGGCTAGGAAAATTCCGTCGGATAAATTAACGTCAATTTTACTGAAAATATTTATAGGAAACCGTTTGAGAATGCCTTTGATCATTGTTCGTTTTGATGCCGTTTTCTTATATGTTTTTCTAATATACCTATGAACAACATGAAAACATTGCGAAGAAAAAAAGGCATTTTTGGTCAGTCATATTAAGTATAGTAATATTAAAAGTAAATATATATAAAATATAAGCAATTAAAGAATGTCGTAAAAAATCACTTTATTCTATAAAATGTAGAATAAAACATTTAAATCATTTTTGTTTAAATTCATATTATTTTTTTATGATCAGGACTAGAAGATGTATGAAAAATCAATTTTGAAAAAAATTTTTTTTAGCACAAATACTCAATAATTTTAAATATCATGTTATTGTCATTATTAGAAATTTACACAGGATAAAGATATTACACTGCCATCTCCATTCGAAATAGTCAACCCTACGTATCTAGCGAATACACTAACCACAGCGTTAGATACTTTTTGAGTTTTCCTTCTAGACTCTAGAGGGTGTTATGGCATTGTAAATGAAGCTTTGTGTAGACATCTATTGAAATTTTGTGTAAGCAGGTAGTAAAGAATTTCGGAAAATTCAAAGGCTTGAGTCTATGATATCTTCGTATATAATGTTAAAACAATATTTTCATAGACGGTAGTATCAGAACGGTACAGATTATTTTTTTTAGATAATAATTATTACGATATACATTTAAATTTGTTTATAAAATATTTTGATTCAATTGAATATACAAATAAATCGTTATGCGTGTTCAAGCCAATCAATAAGCAACTTATTACAACGCTGTTACTTGTATATTTATAGGAATCTTTATGATTTATGGAAATTTAATTTAAAAAAAATGATTATTTATTCTTAATTATGTTAAAAATAATTTTAATATTTTCTTACAATTTTTGCAATATTTCTCAAGCAATTCAAAAATTGTGTGATTTTCTCCACGTAAACGTTCTGCAAGTTACGACATTTTAGCATTAAGTATGCTTAGCATCTGTGAGTTTGAATGCATTTGTGTACTATTAGATATAGAATATAATAGAATGCCTGAAGCTGTCGAAAGGCGAAATCCGATTCGTGAGTGACGTAGCATGTGGATATTTAATAAGCTTAGCCAATTGAATTTGTTTTCATTAATTTTTTAACAGTTTTCAAAAATATGACACCGTGCTTACTGGGAAGTTAAAGATTTTGTGATGAAGTGTTAGCGTGAAAGATCATTTATGGACGGATACTAACAATTTTGTAAAGTCGGCCAATGTCGGCATTGTGTTATTTAATTTATATTGTTAACGTTAAGTTTTAAAACTCTGATTTAATCCAAATTACCACAAATAAGGTGCAGAAAATATAACAAAGTTTTTCAGTCTAATATTGTTTTAAAAGGCGAAGTTTTAACATGTTAAGATCAACGCAAGGTAAAAGGAAAGTTAGGCAAACTTTCATTATATTTTAATATAAATTCTCAAAACACTTAATGTCGGGATGAGTTATTGAGCTACAAATTCTGCAATATTAATAAACCCATGTTGTTAAAATAACATTAAATAAAGGAAATCTATCAACGCAAAGTTTAAATATTCGCAAAGGGATTATTTAGCGGTTAAGCTCGATGAAAAGCGATTAATTGGAAAATTGAAGGTGATAGCAAAATGTAAATAAAAGGCTGTGTATCGTAAACGGCTATACAAATAGCGGAAATGTTTTCGAATTCAATTTTGTTGTGGATAGTTCAATTGAATTTCTATATGTAAACGATAAATATCTTAAATTTTTCATTTTTAGTGCAAATTTTGAGAATTTTTATAAGCTTTTTACTAAAGATTCTTATGTAGTAGTTCTTGAACTTTGTTCAGCCACTTTTTCTATAAAATTGTCCCTCTTAATGGTATGCTTAAGTATTCGGCTTCTAAACCTCTTTTTAGTTTAATTTAATAATTTTCTGAAATTGAATATTTCAAAACATAATTCAGTACTAATGGTATTATGTATGGATTTAAAATCAAATTATACCATAACACGACTGGCGTCAACTAAAAACACATTATAAATTATTTTTTATGAATAGCTTTGTTTTAATTTTTACTTTATCAGTTGATAATTTCAGTAAATGAAACCGGTCCAGATATTATAAATTTAATCTATAAAGAGTACTACATACCGTATTTTATTATTTAAAAAAAATCATTTTGATCTGTTGAAACTTTGTATTTTTAGGCATCACTATTCTGTTGCATTCATGTGATAGAATGTCTGAAGATGCCGAAAGGCGAAATCCGGGTTGTTAGTGACACATTAATTTTCATTCAGATTTTTTTAAGTGATAAAACACGGTTAATTCCTGAAGATGCAAAAAGGCGATGCAACAGAACTGTTGCATCCAAGTCAATTCTGACTATCTAATCTTGTCATTAAAGAACTGGATTTTGACTTTTTGTATCTGCAGACATGAATTTATTTATTTGTTATATACACGTTACAAAGAATACAAATTACAAGTTCATTGCTTTTGCAACGTCAAATTATTTAAACATTTAATTTTGGAAATTAAAGAAATAAACAACAACAAAAAAATAAGGATAGCAAGAAAGTCAACCAAGTAAACTCTTAAAAAATATACTTTTACACATACTATCACCTTGTGTTAATTCTGCCAATTTCTGATAAGAATGCTCGAAGGTGTGGAATCGTACCAAATTTCAACAATTCAAATTGTATACTTAAATTAAATCATGCACCTTCAGTCGATATCATAAAATATTAATTCACTAAGCAAACGCTTCCAATATATTATTACGATATTTGCTGAGTATTTATGTCACCGTTAAAAAACATTTCGCAGTAATAATAGTACTGTTGAATAAAAAAACCATTGAAAATGAAAATAGATAATCCGATTCATGAATAATTTCGCTGCAAAGTTGTTAAAAGGATCACCCAGTAAATATTTATAAGCGAGATTGGTCACAAATAAAGCTCGATCTATTCCACCAAATGCAGTGAATTTAATACTCACTCACCTTCGATACAGATGGCGTGATAAAAAATTAACACTTTTTAGTCCAAGGACACGGGACTATGAAAAAAGCTCTTAGCTTTTTTTACACAGTAGACGGCTGAAATTTAAATGACCTAAAAAAAGTTCATCAAAATTTTATAACGCTATAGATGAAAAAAGTACGATAAAAAAATGTATATTATTATGTCTAGGGCTTCATAATTGCAGATTTATTTTTGTAACAAAGTAAAATATAATTTATATGATAAAAAAACACTTTTGTTTTTATAAAGTAATTAGTTTGAGTCGTTTTTGACTGGGTGGTGATATCGTTGCACGAAAAAGATTTAATCATTTTATCGCTAGGTAGATGATTGGATAGTCATTTAAATGTGCGTTTTATCATGAGTGAAAGTGTACTTTAAAGTGATTGAAATTAAATGAAGGTTCAAATGAAATTATCAATTTTAATGGCTTAAAAGTTTTGAAACAATTAACGTACATATTTTTTACAACAATGTCATTTATATATTGCGAAATATATCAACATAAATTCACAATAACATACTGTTCGATTATTTGAAAAATTGACACCATAATGACCTTACTACATATTGTCTGTTTTGAGTTTAATTTTACATCATCTAAAAACCATATTTGTCCATTTGTCAAAAAGGTAATATTCACATAAATAAACATAATTAATCGTCAGTTCTATTACGCCAATGTAAAAAATGCTTAAAAATGCCGAAAGAAGAAACTCGGGTCATTCAATTCAAATTTAATGAGTCGTCGTTATTTATAAGAATGAATGCCCAAAAAAAATATTAATTTAATAAGACTTAAATTGTAAATCATTCTTGTCAATATATTATTTCAACGTCACTTTATGTTTTTGTATTTTAAAAATGTTAAAAAAAGTCTTTTGAAACAGTAAAAAATAGTCATTTTTCCCAGTCCGATGTTTTTTTAGTTACATCTTTTCACCTGAGTCAAGGCGATTAATCGACAAGTCGAAATAATATTTTTTTACCTAAAGATGTCAGCACTAACAGCTGATGTCATTAAAAATACATTAAGATGTCTATAAATCAGACCGGCATCACCAAAGAGAAATAATAAATATTATACTAACGAAAGTCACAATAACTATGAATAATAAAATTTATATTAACTCATTCCGTACTAGCGACACGCCTAGCGTGTCCATACTTATATCCACTATGTGCTCAGGAATGTAAAATAATTATTTTAGGACTACTGATATTGCTTGTATTTTTTATAAGCTGACAATATTCATTTCGGGTTTCATCGCCTTTAGATCTTACCGCGCGTAACACTTTGTTGCATAGTAAAGCTGAGTCTACACGTGCCGCTGTGAATATTTTTTTTGTGATTTTCATTCAAATTTTTTTCACTGATATATTTGGCTGCTGATTTTAGCAATTAGAATATAAAAATAACTGGACTACTTACTTCTATAACGTTGTTTTGTGAAAATTCCATCGCAGAAAAATTATTTTATGTATATTTTTGCTATGCTAATTTTCAAGTTTGAGCTATTTAGTGAATTTTGAGCAAAAATAAGTGCTTTTTGAATTATGTAATGTAGAAATTTGTGTGTATAGTATATATACTATATTTACAATCATAAAAGTTTTATTTTGATTCTCCTCCAAAAATACTTACACTTATCATGAAAAAATGCATTTTTTTTCAATTAGCCAGAACTTTCATAATTTATGTCGATAGATACATACAATTCAATACCACGCGTAAAACAACAAATTTCACTATATTCAAACCAAAAAGCCATAATAAAAAAATAAAGAGTTGAGGCAAGCCTCAGTGTTGAAATTATTTATGCTAAGCATAAATAATTTCCACAGATGACTAAAAAGGTAATATCCATACAATAAGAACCCAATACAAGATAACCGCTTCTATAAATCTATTAACTACCTAGGTAGCATTAGCGAAAAAATTCATCGGGAGATTAAAAACTCAATAAACGTAGCTTTCAAGGTCAACAATAACTTAGGCAGACATCTTAAAAATAGCAAAGATAAAATCAATAAACTGGACAGAAGCGGTATTTATAAAATGTCCTGTGGCTCATGTTTATCCGTTTATATCGGACAGACAGGTAGAAGATAGTAGGTAAGATAAGTAGGATAAGGTAGGATAAGTAGTAAGATCATTCAATAATAAAAAAACAGATTCACAATTCGCTAATCACGTTATTAATGAGTCACATAATGTAAATTCGAACTCAGCATCTAAATGTTTGCATCTTTGTAGTAAGGGTCGAAGAATGACGGCTTTAGAACAGCTGGAGATCAATAGACACCAATTGTCACAAAGGATTCTTAACGATCAAACTAACATAATAATATCGCCACTTGTCAAGCCGTTGCACAAAGGGGTGGTCTAATTTGCTGCCTGAAGGACCACTTCCGTCCCACACACATAATCTTATTGTCATAGACACCTATTGTTTCATTTGGAATTTTGAAAGTTTAGTGTCATTGTTGTTAAATAACAAGCTATACCATTGGAAAAGGAGAGAGGAGATGTTGTGTACCTTTTCTGCACAGCTATATATAGATAAGCAAATGTTAGTTTAAGCATAGTTCTGACGATGGCGTGAGCCGAAATAGCTATCAACTATATTTGTTAAAAATAATTTTGTAGAACTAAAATACATTGCTATTTTTTCACCGTGTTATAATGGAGTTCTACCAAGTGAATGCCAATTCAATCAATAAATAAACGTGTTTGAAATAGTATATATTTTAGACTATTTATTCGATAAGTATAGAGTGGATACCTCTTTCTGCGCCGAATACTTACGATCAAAATCAAAACCATTGCACCACCGTTTTGGATTCCGCCCTAAGGCTTAGATTGCAACTATGTGCTCGCGAATAAACGAAAGTCAGAAGAGGTCAGATAAACTTAACATTTTTTTGTTTCAATTACGATTTCTCTCATCGATACATTTACCTCATCTTCATTGTGTAAGCCTGGTATGAAGAATGAATGAAACACAAATTATTTTATATGTAACAATATATTTATTAATGATGTGACTGAAATAAATTCCGTGCCAAGCGGGTGGAACACCTGTCAAATATTTTTGGTAAATTTTCTACGGACCAGACCGTAAAAATGTATACCGACGTTAATAGCGACACAGTACTGCCACCTACATGTGGTTATACGAAGCGTCAGTCAGTCTGTGTCGGCTGACTTGGCACATTTTCGATTTTACTCACAAGCCTCCCTCTGTAGTCTATGGTCTATCTATTGTGTTTGTGTTAGTAGCGCGTGAATAGAGTAGAGCGGTGGAAAAGTGAACTACTATTTTTTTGGCAAGGCAGTGCCAGCGAAAAATGGAAATAACATTAAAAAAATATATTAAATGAAAGATTTAAGAGTGACATAAAAATAATAGTTTAGTTGGTATAGTTTGTGTTGAAAATTATTAAACAAACAGTAAAATAATACAGTTATCAAATTTGAATCGCTCAATTTTTTATTTAATTTTGTTACTTATGTTGTGCCTTTTGGCATCGTCAGGATTTAAGTACACAAATCTACTCGGACTGTCAGTAAGAAAATAATCTGAATAAATTTATAATTGAACAATGATTTGATACAAATTACGGCCAAGTTTAATCAAAAAATGAGTCTAAAAATTATCACAAAATAAAGAACTGTAACTAAACATGGGCATAAAAAAAATCCGGTTGTTGTAATTAAAAATAAAAAGAGACAAAAGTTTTTCTTCTGTCACTACTCTAGGCAAAGTTAGGGTTACATAGTTGTGGATAGATGAACCACCAATAAAATGTTTGAGAAACAAATTATAGCGTATAAATACGATTTGAATTTTGAAAATGACAAACGATTGCAACATAACAATTTTAACAACAATACAATTTTAGTGGTATATAAAACGTACATTGTACACATTTCTATGAACGGACATATGATACACGTTGGTGTGGCAATAGCGAGAAATATCTTGCAGGATAATGTTCTTGGAAAGCTGTTGTCATAAATAATTTATTTTCGAAAACTTATCAATTACAACGGGTCTCTTGCAGATGTTCATGTTTCAAATTTACACCGCGACCACAGAGAAAAGCTCTATTTATGCTCGATGATTGAATTAGTTAAGCACAGCTATTATCTGAGTGATGCTCTTGTTCCAGTCTAGACGAGACGCCCTTGCGGGAACTTTGGTGCCGCCAACGGCCGTTATTCGTTATTGCAGCTTGCTTCACACGTCGCCACCGTGATTTATCTATTGTTGACATTGCGTGAAATATTGCATCAAACTATGAATTTACATTATGACAACGCTTCTAAATATGTTTCAGATATATGTTTAACTTAATAAGCCAATTATATATAAAAAAAAAACGTAACTTACGCAGATCAGCTATTTTCTTAGCTATAACGATAAATTATTAAAATAAAAGCAAAGATTTTTATACAGTTTTTCCAAAAGTCATAAATTAAACGAAACGAAAATTTTTTTTTAATTTAAAAAGTAATCGAATGACAAACTTACAGTCAAATATTATAATAGAAAATATATTAATGGTCAAACATTGATATCTGGGAAAAACATTCCAAATATTTTTACCAAGACCTCTAAAAGTATTTTTTACAATTTGGCAAAAGATTTGAAAAATTATTTTTACGATTGATTATTTGGTGTGCATTGGTATATCTGTAATACGCTTGCCAATACAGTGGGTGATCATTTAACGAATAGTTCGGACTGTGAACAAGCCGAACAACAAAAAATATCACAAAATATTTTTGTGTTCGGATACAGAACAAATATTCAGATAACGAACAAAAACTATATTTCAAATCCACTAACTCTATCGGTAAAACTTGATTAATAGGTTAACGAACAATTCGGATAGTACGGTGAAAAAATAGCAATGTATTTTAGTTCTACAAAATTATTTTTACAAATATAGTTGATAGCTATTTCGGCTCACCCCGTCGTCAGAACTATTATATATTAATAGTTCTGACGATGGCGTGAGCCGAAATAGCTATCAACTATATTTGTAAAAATAATTTTGTAGAACTAAAATACATTGCTATTTTTTCACCGTGTTATAATGGAGTTCTACCAAGTGAATGCCAATTCAATCAATAAATTCGGATAGTGATTATAGTCTTGGAATAGATTACGTTTGTTAACGAATCACCCATTGTATTAAAAAAGAAAATCATTTGCATGTTTTTTCAAATTATTAACAGGCTATCACTTCTTGATTTAGTTTAATCTTGAAAAAAATAATCTTAAAAATTAACTATAATATTTTTTCTCTCAATTTTCTCTTCGGATCTCACGGCTTTGAAAAGAGAACGTCTGAAAATTATTTCCCAGTAAACCAATTCTACAAAACAGGACGCAGCAAGAGTGAGGACAGCTAGTTTCCACCCTAGTCGTAGCCATGTTATTTCTATACGTATTCTATTCAGAGAGGATATGTTGCAAAAACAAGCTACTGTTAAGGTACTTTCATAAGAAGGCTACGTGCACCACGCTAAACTACATAAGAGTTGAAATGTATATTGTAATTTTGTGACACATAATGAATACTGACTGATGATATACATTTTATATTACAATTGGTTTGTTTAAAAATAAAAATAGAAATAGTGAACTATAAACGAATCATTTAAAGAAAACAATCCACTATCCATGAATAAGTTATACAATTATTCAGCACACGTCATGAAATATTGAATAGAGCTTCGAAAGTGAATTCATACAATATATTTCTTCATTTGAACTACCAATAATGACCGTGGAGCCTTACCACTACTGACGCTTTCGATTCCGTTCAATGGGGCGTCCGAAATTTTCAAAGCTTCCTCCTTTTGTGATTTTGTCTGTTCTAAATTCCACGTTGGAAAAAAGCTCAACGAGGGTAAAATTCCCTGCCTCTGTTTCTCGTTGCACCGCTTCAAGCTTTCGATTGCAGATGTCCTGTTAAGTACAAGCCGCTTCGGTGTTTAAGATTTATTGTTTTTTATTTTGGTCCTATGAGACACATCATTATCTCGGTATTTTTTAATGGGGGATTTTTTATGCACAATAAAATACAACAATAAATGCTAGAAATATACTTTTAAGATATTATTTTACCAGCATATCATGATAGTTTATACAAAACTTTTAAGTAGATAACTATCACTTATTCCTGTAAAAGAAATATATTTAAATAACAAAACATAATGTTAATTTAATATTGTATTTCGGCAGTTTTTCAAATAAAAACCGGTATTGACCTTAATTATACAAAGTTTTGAAGACTTTACTAAGCATTGTATTTAAATATTTTAACAAATAAGTAGTGATTTATAAACAAAAAGCTATCAGCTAAGAAAAATGTTTTTAATTTTTAATTATGAATTATTATATTGAGTGAAAATAAACACTTACGAATGTTCCAATAAAATCATATTCATCAATTCATTTAACCTGCTTTCTGCACATACAGCAAAATCAAGCCCTGAGTGTATGAAAAATTATTTCAATAGTTTTGGTAGTAAAAAACTTATGAAGATCACCATGAGAAATATATTTTCAAAAAATTTAGCTTTAGTATGAAAGATTCGATACGATTGACACTCTTGTATCTATTAAAATCAACTATTAACACTCTGTAATCGACTATTTTAACATTTGAGACGTTTAACAATTAACCAAAATCATTAGAGTAGTTTTTTGTACATCAAATCGTGCTTTTAACAGTAATAGTTTAATACTGTGGGATGTGAATATTTTCTTTTTTACTGTACATGAAAAGAAGGCTAAAACCAATCAATAATGGGTTGTCATAATTATCGTAACAATATGGATGAGAGATTTATTAATAGAGGTCGTAGTTAAAAATATTTTTAATTAAAAAAAAGCTTGCTATAAAAACTAGTGTTTTTTATTCGATGAAGTCTTTTAAATTTTTGTGTTTGCTTAAAGTTATTGATTAGATTGGCATTTGCATATTAGAACCCCATTATAACACGGTGAAATGCAACAATGCAAAAAATGCTACAAAATTCTTAAGAAAATATTTTACAACTCCAATATTATACATCGTTATTTTTTCACCGTGTTAATATAAAGTTTGTTGTACATAAACATACTTTTCTGCAAAGCAAACATTTTTCAAAAGCCATCGAAAAATAAATTATGAAAGGTCGAATGCACCATTTTTCAAAAGCCACACAAAGCTCACACTTACAAGAAAATATGTAAGAAATATTTATCGAGGATCAGCGAGCTTCAGCACGGTCCTATTGCCTTCGATTTTTACCGCCCCTTTTAAATTCCTAGGCTTATTTTTTAGTCTGGAATCTTTTCCCTATTTCCATGAGAAATGCGTTGCGCTGCGATTGTTATTGACAAAATAAACTTCCACACGGTGGAGTTAATGTATCGAAAATATATATTTTGAAGCCGAAAAGTTGATATGGTTGTATACGAGGTGTGGATAAATATGACGATGCTTATTTCGTTTCCCTTTCCGACGATTAAGCTGTATCCAATTTTAAAATACAAATATAATAGCATATCACACTGACGTTGACTTCATATATGACAAGTAAAAACATTCACTGTGTAACATTAATAAGTTTTTAATAAATATTACTCAATTTGCTTATCGTATAATGACCCACATATGTTATGATAGAGTGTTTAATACAGATTTTACTCTTTGCCAACTTTATTAACCGGTTAACTGCCGGCAGGTACATTTATGGCGGTACCCAGCACGCCGCGAATTTTACGACAAAAATAAAACCTTCTAAACATATCGTTATTGAAAGTGTAATAAAGTTTATTTATAAAACTTACCAAATAAATGAAGAGCGCGCCAGTCGTGCAGTCATTTAACCATATTCATACATACATTTGTACATATTAAATAATTGATTTTCTTTAGTACAATCCCATTTAAAACGGCGCGTCTTAAGACGTAATTTTTGTATGAGCGGCGCTCCGTTCACAGAAAATTATGCGTCTTAAGACGCTTTTGGCAGTTAACCGATTAATTGACCGAATATTTTTTTCAACGCCTTAAGTTTTTTTGGTATATTTAACATTTGGTTCAAGAACTATAACAAAGTTTAAAAAATAATCATATATTTACTCAATAATCTAAGAAATAAATAATTCCCTATCCTGGCCAAAACGAAAATCACGTTTAAATTCAATCGTGTAAGAGCAAAAAAATATTATTGTTAATTTGATTATAAAAATTTCTCACTCATATTTCTTACTAATGTCTTTCACTATTATTTTTTACACTTAACAGATCATTGATTTATCTTTACTTGTTTTAAAATTATTATCAAAAGATTTTTATCATTCCATTTATAAATTAATTTACTTTAATTGAATGTATACTTTAATAATTACTGTGAATTATTTTGATAGTTATCGAATCTTTGGTTTTATATAACTGCTTACTATCAACTATTTTTTTTTTGTTTAAATAAGCTTATTTTCAATGTAAATATTTTAATTTAATTTAACCGGTCCTGATCATTAAATTTATAGAAATATAATATTGTAGAAATAGTACTAAAACCGTGTTTTTATTATTTATAATAACCTATTAAGTTAAGCATCATAAAAAAAAATACGTTGTAAATGAAATTAAAAAGTCTATTACCCAAATGTAAAAATCCACATTGAAAGATTAATTTGCTAAGCTTCTCTCACAAATAAAATTAATATCATAGTTCTTGAACCAATTGTTATGTATACCTGATTGTTATATAAAGAGCTTTATTTTAATAGCATTCTACCATGTGACTATTAACTGAATAAATAACCTTATAAATTATTATGTCAATTGATAAAGGTTGCCATAATAATTCCAGAGTTTATTGAAGGCCAAGAGTTTATTGAAGTTATTTTTAAATTGTGGAAGAACTTTTACACAATGGCAGATGTATATTATTCGTTTTAATATGATACATTTTGCTCATGAATTGAAAATTGACCTCAAAAATTATCCTTAAAAAATTTTTATAGATCTTAATTTCAATAAAATCCAGTTTATATTTGATCAAAAAAAGCATTTTCCTTATTAAACTTATAATGATCAAAAAAAAAACGTCATTGAAAATTTTAGTTTTGCAAATTCAAGTGAAAATATAATGAAAAGTTCAATATGATGAGAGAATTTGTTTTTTTTTAAAGTGCAAAAATGTGCAACGGTACATTCAAAGAATTTTTCGTAACAAAACTGTCAAATCTTTTCTGTTTTATGTGTTTTTTTACATGTGTTGAGATGTTTTAGGCAGTTTATTTTTTGCAAGCATAATAATGTTGTCTTCGACAAGTTTCAATGAAGGGTGGCATTTCTTTCATTTTCGAGACAATTCTTTCGGGGCGCGACGAAGAGAGAGTTTTTGTAAAAAGCTTGACAGCAGACATTAAGGAATCATTTCACACAACGTCAACATTATTTCTTTTTGTGTATGTATTTATTTTTAGTTCAAGGGTGCTTTTTTCAGTGATGACTTGAAAATTAAATGAAGCTTATTTTGAAATATATACTGGATCTTATAATTTTATCTTCAAATTTAAGTCACGTATCTAAATACATGTATAGTATAATTATTTACTGATTGAATTGGCATTCACTTGGTAGAACTCCATTATAACACGGTGAAAAAAATAGCAATGTATTTTAGTTCTACAAAATTATTTTTACAAATATAGTTGATAGCTATTTCAGCTCACGCCATCGTCAGAACTAGTTCTGACGATTGCGTGAGCCGCAATAGCTATCAGCTATATTTGTTAAAAATAATTTTGTAGAACTAAAATACATTACTATTTTTTCACCGTTTTATAATTATTTACATTTTGTATATATTTTCTAATTTACTGTAATTCCACCAATAATTGACAGTTATTACAACATATGTGAAGTAATTTTTACGTCTCCCTGGGCAATGATAAAATACCTCGTTGGAAAGATAAACAGTTCAATGCTTATTAGTGACTAGACACATAGAAAATCTACACAATAAATGCTCGATCGCGTTAAGCTGAGCGATATGCTTTTTCGGTTTTCTCGATATGTGTATTTTATGTTTGCAGTTATTTCAAATGTGGTATTTATGTAAGTTTTGAAAACTCGTTTTGTTACAATTATTCTCAAAAGAAAATCTTTTTTTTAAAGCAAATCATTTTTCACTTTTAAGATGTTTACTATCACTTCTTGATGGGAAAGCATGATTTTTTAAATAACAAAAACACATTTTTAGTACAATTTATGATATTGACTGAAGGTGCTTGATGGAATTTCAATATCAAATTTGAATTGTTACAACTTTGTACGATTCCACATGTTTTCTCACTAACGACCCGGGTTTCACCTTTCGGCATCTTCAGTTCTGTTGCATCCGTGAATGCCTAAAGATGTCGAAAGGCGAAACCCGGGTCTTTAGTAACAAAACATTTGGAATCATACAGATTTTTAATAATTCAAATTTGACAGTTTTATAACTTTTTCCATAATATATTTGTCAATTAGGACTGGTTTTACAAATCGCGAGTATTATCAACTGATCAAAATTTTTGTCCTCGTTTATCCTTACTCTTAGTTATAGAGAAATATTAAAGTACATAAATCATACGCAATTTTTAAATAACTATATATTATATACATTATACATGATCCGAATCAGTTGCCAACACAGCAATAAAAAGAAATAATAATGTGGTCAAATGATTATGGCTTGCTAAAAAAGCTTTTATTGTAGTGAAAAAATGTGTATCGCACGCCACTGACACAATGTAACTTTTTATAAGGAGCATATTAAATAAGGGCTCGCTTATCCCTTACTCAAGTTTATATTGTATTTCAACACACAAAAGAAAGTGTACCTATTCATAAAGAAAGTATAAAAAATACATCGAGACATGACAAGATGGTGCTCAAATACGGGCATTAGGGCAATGGTAAAAAACGCGTCGGGATGTTTTCCTTGCAACGTGCGCCGCTACACAGATAATATGCAAGTGAAACTTTTCTTTCATACAGTCTGTTAAGTTTATGTTGTACTCTGAATAAATGATTTTTTTATGTCTCACTGCTTTATAGATAAACTTTGTTTAAAAGCTTTTATGAGCTTTTGTGTATAAAAATGCACGAGATTTTAATTTGAACAAATAAACATGATACAAACTTTCGTTGCATATACACATAATTGATTGACAGCTTTTATTGATATTTTGACATTTGTTTATGATACTTTTCCATCTTAATTTTCTTGAGTGACTAAAATATTACGATTGAGATGAAAATGATCTAAGTAATTGTATTAGAATCAACTTTGTAGAACTCCATTATAACACGGTAAAAATGATTTTTCATAAACAATTTTTTTTAATATTTATGCTATGCCTACTGAGACTATATGTTTTTTGTTGTAAGATTTAATGCGTCAAACGGTTGAAAATCCTAAGTAGAGCGGTAAATAGCCACATTTGACAAGTTCAAATGTGAAAAAACATGTAAATTGTACCATAATGTTTTATTAATTTATGAATAACAAACCTTTTTTGGTGTATTATTATAAAAATAAAAATCAAATGTTATAGCCCTGACTGCTCCCAAAATTGAATTAAATTTTGTAATCCAACTTTATTATATCCCTTATCTACACTTGTAATATTTCGATAATATTAGGTTACCACACGCCTATGCTTAGGTTATATATATTGTATATTTCATGTAAAATTATAATTTTTATCATCATGAAACGGTCTGAAATATTGCCACGCCTTAGAAAACGCAATAAAAAAACGAATAATTACAATGATTTAATAATTTTATGTAAAGTAAAAAAAACAAAAAATAGTGAAGCTTAAAGTTGTATAGATATTAATTGATACCCTGTTGAGCCGTGTGAAAGATAATCTACAATAATACTTAACATTTTTGACATTAATGCAAAATTGTAATTGAAATTTTGAATACTGTTATATTTTTATATTAATATATTAATATTATTATATTTTTGAGTACGAACAATCAACGTACTGCAAACTGCCGCTTCAACAGTTACCATTCAAAAGGTTAAAAATGATATTTGAATAAAGGCATCGTTAATTAAGTAAAAGTAGAATATTAGTGTTATTAATTGAAGTAGTGTGCTATTTTTTTCTGGGAATCATATTATAAAAATGAACGAAATAAGCTTTGATAAAAATAAAAAATTAATTACTGAATTTATTAAAAAGAATGCGTTAATACTTTTTGTTGTAATTAAAATTTAATTAAAAAGCTTCAAGAAAAATATCTGATTTTAATTTTGTTTTGAATGTTCGCATTTCTTTCAATTCAGAGTTTCTTCTTTTGTAAGTCGAACGCAGAAAAAAATCTTTGGAGCAGCGAGAAAAAAATAAATGGAGTGAAAACAGAAAACCGAAGATGTAAGTAGGAGTGCTAACGGGCATTGCCAGACTAAGAAATGAGCTTTTAATGGCGTTTGATGCGAGAATCGTTCTAGCTTTAAGCTATTCTTCTATTATCGCAGCCAAAGAAGGCCCACGATGCGATGATGTGATCCTTTCAATATATTTTATCCAACTATCTCTATCGTCTTTCGTCCTTTTTTTAAACTGATATAAGAAAGGAAACACATTCTAAAAAATAAAATTGCAGTCAGTAACATGAGAAAAATTAAATTGCACAAATCTTTAAGATAATTTAAATATATAATAACACCAACAGTGAAATAATATTTCTACTCTAAAAGCTTAAAATATAAAAAACAATTTAAAACTAAGCTGTTATTATATGGCAAGATTTTTTACTTATTTAAGTATATAGAATCAAAGTTGCTTTATTCAAATTTATTAGAAAAACCAATGGAATTGAATTAATTCTAGCAATTATTTTAGTGCTGTTGCTGAACGTAAAATAGCTATAAGTTGTTTTTTAGGATGTTAACTGTCACTTTTTGGTGGGAATGAATTATATTTATATAAATAAAACATGTGCTTATCATATCATAACTCTCGCGATGGGCAAAACTGTTGATGATTGTTATTATAAAAATTTAAATTCAAATAATAATACGTCTTTCTCGTGGAGTAAAATATTTTTAATTATTAGCATTTGCGCAATAAGTAGTTAAGAAAATCTACATGTCATTAGCATACAGTCAACAGATGCTTCAATCGTGATTATTTGTATTGTATTATCTTTAAAAAAGGTGATAGAATATTTATTAATTTAACTGTAACCCACTTGACATTAATTCATTATTATAGAGTTAAAAAACGGCAAGTGTTAAGTTGTAAAACTGAATTTACAATACTTTTAAGTGTCTTTTAATATCATAACTATTTAATTATTGGTGGGAAGGCATTGCATACAAATAATAAAATATTAAATACTATTTTACCAATATTAAAATATTTAGATTAGGACCGGCTTCGATCATCGCATAACAATAACTGTTATAATACAATCAAACAATGATTTTTGATCGTGGTAGTTATCATTATCATTATGTCAATATATAATATATATTAATGAATGTTTGTTTGTACATATGCATGATTTTTTGGTATTGCTATATTTATGATAATAAATGTAAAATACTTTCAAAATATCTTCTTTCCATCCACGCAAAGGTTCTGGATTAATATTAACACATGACGACACATCTGAAATGTTTTTTTAACCATTACAAAAAGTCTTATAAAACTGTCAACCATGTCACACTTTGAGAATGACATTTTGTAGACTGTCAACTGTTCATAAACTAAATTTGATTTTGGAATAAACATTTCGCTGAATGTTTTTTTTTAAACTGCTCACCCAATTCGATTACTTTGAATTTAATCAAGAAGTAGTGGTATTTTAAATAAATACTTACATACTACCTTTGCAAAACTGTCACACTTTGAAACTATGAATTTCTAATGACTTTTTGCAAACTATAGATTGCTTTTAAACAAAAATCAATTTTAGAATAAATGTAGTCCATTGATTGATTTGGTATTTACTTGGTAGAACTCCATTATAACACGGTGAAAAAATAGCAATGTATTTTAGTTCTACATATTTTTTTAAAAGATATAGTTCTGACGATGACGTGATCCGAAATAGCTCTCAACTATATCTTTTAAAAAAATTTTAGAAATAAAATACATTGCTTTTTTTCACCGTGCGATAAATGTGGTTTTTTGTCACTTTGTTTGAGTGGCAATGCAACACTTGCCGAGTACTCGCTAGTTTTGTATAAATAGCTTTGTCTTTATTAAATAGCATTATGGAAAGTGTATTGAACATTGTACTTTGTTATTCAAAATTACAGGTGTTTCGGAACGATGTTGTTTCTTTTTATAAAATTTCATGGTTTACTTTTTGAATAAACTATAACATTCTTTAAAGATTGACTAGATTTTTATTGATAGTGGTTGAATAAAAAACGAATACAAGAGTAGGTCCAACAGAGCTTTAAGTACACAACTCCAATGAAGCTTTATCGGCGATAAGGTCTTTCATATAACTCTATGCACTCTATATTAATCCTGTTTACGACTCTCTATAATAGCAATAACGTTTGCATAATATACATGTCTTTATTTACGAATATTTCAATGGATCGTGAGCGGGTATCGAGAAACGATAAGCGTGTAATGCAATGCAAATATTATTTCAGTAATGGTGTGCGTGGGGATATCGTGGTGATACTATTGTCGGATATACGTCCAGAGCTGTTATTTAATTGTTCAGTATCAATGGGGATGAATCGACATACAAAATAGAAACTGTTAAACTCACTAAAGAGCGTTGATAATAGAAATAAAAAAGAGATATATCTTTGTATTCACTATTGTATTACACAGTGACAAAATAGCAATGTATTTTAGTTCTACAAAATAGTATTTTCTTCCCGTTATAAACCATATACTTCCAATATTTAAGCTTATTGAAATTGCTGCCTGTTTAATTTCATTTACAATTTTGTTAGTTTTATTGCTAGCAGGAAATAAGCTAGGTCGTTTGAACAGAAGAGAAGATGTATTGTGTACCTTTTCTAAAAGCTATATATTGATAAGCAAATGTACGCATAAATAGCTATCAACTATATCTTATAAAAAAAATTGTAAAACTAAAATACATTGCTATTTTTTCAGCGTAATTATAAATGGAGTTCTACCAAGTAAATGCCAATTCAATGGATTGACTATTGTATTGATTGATTTTTTTTCAATAGTTAGTAGACATTAAAAGACATTTGATTAGAATTGAAAGCTCAGTATGATTATTTTCATACTTTCGTGCATTTTTTTTCTATTGGTAATAAATTGTTTTTTTTTTATTCTTTTGCTAGATGAAATTCTAATATCGAATTTGGTTTCCTTAAATTTGTACAGTTCTATGTGTATTATCATTAGAGACTTGGTTTTCGCCTTTAGGTATCTTCATCCATTATTTCACACGAATGCAACAGGACTAAAATCATAGTTCTGAAGAATGCGAAAGCCGAAATAGCTATCAACTATATATACATTTTAAATTTTATTTAACTAAAATATTTTAAATAATAAAAACACATTTTTTAATACTTATTTCTACAACATAATTTTTGATCAGGACGCGAGTCAGTTGATAATGCGCGCGAAGAAAAAATGTGTTTTTATAATTTCAAATATCATGGCTTTCCATCAAGAAGCGACAGTCAACACCTTAAAAGTGATAACTAAAATACATTGCTATCTTTTCACTGTGTTATAATGAAGTTTTACCAAGTAATACCAATTCAATCAATAAAACCCTTGACTTGTAGCCTGATTGTCATTTATTGTTTAAAAATATTCGTTTAATACTGTTGTATTTCATCATATATTTATTCCTCACATAAAAGAATAGGCAACAATGTTCTTAGTTAAAAACTCGTACATTATTCTAAGTCTATAAATTTGCAATACCCAAACGTGATTCACTCTCGTATCAGCCCATAATCCAGTTCCAACGTTTGCCTCTTTGCGTTCAGAATGTTGGCAACAACCTTTTTTCATAAACAGATATAAACAAAATGTCCGTTCTAGCTTGCAGTACCAGCTTTCGAAATGATTTGGTGGACAAGTTTATCAGTGTTGTAACGGTAAACGTCGTTTGAATTCGGAACACGCATAAATCACGTTTATTTCAATCTTTCATTTAAATTTCTTTATAATCTTTTGTAATAAATATTTAATTTATATTGTTTAAAGTGTACAGTAAATAATTTTACATGTTTTTCCTAAGCTTCATTCTAATGCAGTTAAGCCGTGATAAAAGCGACTTGCAACCAACAAAACCGATATATTTACACGTGTAAAAATTTCCTTTACAACAATTAAACAAGTAAGGTTTTATTTATAATCGTAATAAATATTAATACATCTTCATTAATTTCAATTTTAAATCTGATATACAAACGCAAAAATAGTCTAATAAGGTAGATCAGGGTATGTTTATTTTGACAGCGTCTGATTTCAGAACAGTACATTCTTGGCGTTCAATATGTGGTATATGTATGAAAAATTGAGACGAAAGATTCGTCAGATTTATTAACAAAGTATGAAATAACACATATTAAAAATAACATTTATAATTTATGACATCGACTGAAGGCGCTTGATTTGTTGGCTTTGGGTTGTTACAATCTTGTACGATTCCACATGTCCTGTCACTGACGACCCGGGTTTCGCCTTTCGGCATATTCAGGCATTCTGTCAACTCTGTTGCATCCGTGTGATAGAATGCCTGAAGACGCCGAAAGGCGAAACCCAGTTTGTTAGTGACATGACATGTGGAATCGTGCAAGGTTGTAACCATTCAAAATTAAATAGCACTTAACCTCCTTCTGCCGGACTGCGTTATAAATATTTCAATACCGAATATGTAAAAAAATATTTTGGCTATCTTGATGTAATGCGAATTTGTGAAGATTGTCAGGAAAAACGTGATTTTATTTAAGCGCAAAACTTTGATTTACACGAAAGTTTTGATATTATTAACTCTCTGTTTTTGCAGTTTATCAATCGGTATAGTTGAGATTATTGGTAGTGAGTGAATTAACAATGGAATTTTGGATAAGAAGGTGTTAGTTGTTATCTGCAAGCCGATGGTTAGCCTCCCCTAGTATTTGCAAAGCGGCCTAGCTATGATATTATTTGAACAATTTACGCGTCATCTGCTTTTAATCTCCATCCCTTGTTTCTTTATTTTCTTTTCCGTTTTCTATATCGCTTCATTACAGCCGATCTCGAGTTGCCGAGCAAAGCTTGCTCACTCAAATCAGCTTAAAGCTCTCCGTCTTATCGCTGAGTTTTCAAGAACGAAAACCCATTATATTATGTTATGAATATGTATCGTCGTAACCCAACAAAAAATTCAAACAATATTGTTAAATTCATTTTATTTCAGTTATTATCTAAAATGAATTTACTGAAATAGACCCGATTTATTGACTATAATTGTTTTACCGATTAATTCTCTCAATATTGATAGAAAAATATTAACGATAAAATAAAAATGTCCAATTGATTCTAAACGTTCAAGTTAAATTATTGAGACAATCATTCAATAGAATAAAAAGTATTAATTTGATTCTTTATTAGATATATGATAAATTTAATATTTCTTTTTATAAATTTGAAAAACTATTCGATTTCAGGCAGCCCCGGGTGACAAATTAATATGTTTAAATATTTATATGAAATACGATTACAATCTAATTTGTAAATATTTGCAGAAACATATATTAAATAAGTCTTGAAATATCATCTTATACGATACATTCATTGATTGAAGAAAATAATCAAATTTAAAAATAAATGTTAACGTTTTTATTTTTTTAATTTTACTATTGTACTTTTTGAATTTTAAATCAGCGGTCTTTTGAAATAACGTTTTCAACAATGGTTATTATAAAAATATATATATATTATATTTAAATTGTGTATTTTTAAATAAAATATTCTTGCATCCAAAAGACTCTTAAAATAATATAACACAAAAAAAGGTTTCATTCATTTCTTCTTTGTAAGATGATTTTAAGATTTAAGAGATGATTTGAATATACATTTTTTCGCCTCTGCGTAGATAGAAAATATATTTTTTTTAAAAAAAGTTTTTGTGATTGAAATAAATTTGCATCTGAATGGATTACAGTCAGAAATAAAAGAAAAGCTAAGTATATTTTTATTACATTCTATAACTTTACAATTGTATTTCTGAGACTATCTTGAGCATTATATTTGCCTGTAGGATGAACTAACCTTTATTAATATCACAATTACAATATGACGATTAAAATTTACCTTAAAGGTAAAATATGTCTAGAACAGAATCGAATGTTTTTTTGAGCTACACGAAAGGATTTACTGAAGTGAAAAGGGGTGGGGGTGGGTGAACAAGTGATTAATCGCGATTGTCAACGCAGTTCTTATTCCACGACGCATTTATTGCTCTGAAAAAGTTTCCTTCCCATTCTTTCCACTGGCGTGCCAAACGTAATATAAATCGAGAAAAAATTATTTTTATTTTTACTAGTTGCTATCAATTATTTTCGCAATATGAAATCAATTTTGAACTTTATTTTGATGAAAAATTTGATTTCAATCGTAAAATATTTAAAAAATTGATCAAGCTTAGATATATTGTGATTGTTTTATCTCTTCTGAAGAATTTGAAATTTTACACATTGCCTTATAAGCAATTTTATTGTTTTGAAAAAACGTTGTGTAGCTACTTTTTTACAGAAGTAATGACATGCATAGTTTTTCATTTAATTCATACTTAATATTTTGCTTCTGATAAAATTTCTTTACGTTTATATATATGTATTTTATTTTTTAGTATAATAATCGAGTTGCAAACACTATTATGTTTATTTTGTAAATGATTGTATAATTAAAGGTTCAAGGTTTTAAATATTTAATAACTTAATTAATTTTCTAAAACAAGGATTTAATACCTCTATATCAGTAAGAATAAAAAAAAATGACAAACTAAATTACAGTCACATCTTTTTCCACTTTCACTTTGAGAAGAAAAATGGCTATTTCCTTATTTATTACCAGTTAAAAATGTACTTAATATTATTAACTAGATAAAAACATGAGTAAAAAAAGTGTAAGGATTATTCAAATGTATTATTTTAAAATTTTCTTGTGTATAATATACAACGGATTTATTAACATGGATATCACATTGCCAAACTAAATAAAAAATATAATTAAAAGCATTTATTTATAAAAAATCACAGCAAACAAAACTGAGTACAGCCACACACACATACATCCTTTATGATTGAGTGAAATATCTATCCGAATAAAATTCTCCATTATGAAACACAGTATATAATCGAAGTTAAACAGTTAATTTGTCACAAATTGCGAGCATGGGCAACACGTTGAATTCGATATAAAAACATTTGAAATTTCTTTTAAATATTACATATGATATAACTATCGGTGAAAAAACTCCCGAAATGCCACTGGATGAAAGCTCGCCGCCTGAAACCAGTGTCACGGTGTTAAATGACAAAGCGTCTCGTGTATCTGTTTATCTGCTAGTGTGTTTTGTTGTTTCTGTTTATTTATTCTTCTTCTCTTCACTTCTGCGGAGATTTGAGGTGTTGATGCGACGATGCTATAATGTGTCAATTGAGGTGCGCTATAGCACGTTCGTTTGGAATGTTTCATTGTAGTCAAGACACATCGCTTTCGTTTTGTTAATAAGCTTTTTCTTACAAAAGTATATGAACTTGATCTTTCAAAGCAAACATAATTTATTTACCATTATACAAGCTGTGATATTATATTCAATATTCTGTTTCGATCATTTTTAGAATCTTTAGTTGAACAATCTTTTTTACATGATATGAATATTCCTTTTTTTAATTCAAATAAAAATAATATATTGACATCAAAATACTTGGTGGAAAGGAATTGTGATTAAAAGCAATGTTCTTTATATCGTTTTTTATATTCATTCAGTTTTGTATCATAATTAACCTTAACTTATGACAACAGGTTTCTTGTTTATTTATAAAAAATACATAACACTATTTAATAGACTATTTAGTTTCACTCACATAGTAAATATAATGTACATATATAAAAATGAATGTCTGTCTGTCTGTCCGTCCTTTATAAGCTCCTACACCATTAATCCAATTGCGATAAAACTTTGTCGAATTATTGCTTAGACTACCGCGCAAAAGATAGGATACTCAGAATTTGATTTGATTACAAAAGTTAATTGAATATTTACGAAAAACATGTTTTCTTACAAGACTATTATAAAACAGAATGGCCATTTATGACACATTGTATCCATAGCAACGCCGAAAACAAGAACGACGCAAATCTGTCACATTCACTCACCTGTAGGTACTAACGTAAGGTACTGAATATTTTGAAACAAAGTTCGATTTTCGAAAAAAGTATTTCAATGTTCTATTTTTTACCGACTATTTTGGTTTGGTTTTATGTCACATGACAGAACGAATTGAAATAAATATTACGTATAAATCGTGTGTGATATAGAAAAAATTTATTCAATATACCCATTTTTTTTTTTTTTCAAAAGTGAATTCAAAACGTAACATTCACTGTGAAATCAATTATGCCACCCAAACGAAAAGGAATAGGTCAGAGTACAACTCAAGCACGAAATAAAACGGCGAAACATTGAGGTTGAAGTTGATAATCGTTGGATTGTACCGTATGCACAGCTTCTCTCGAAAACGTACAAAGCACACAGCAACGTCGAGTATTGTAATTCAGTGAAATCCATCAAATACATTTGTAAATATGTCAACAAAGGAAGCGATATGGCAGTTTTTGGAGTGGTAAATTCAACTGCATTTATCGATGAAATCAACCAATATCAACTGGGACGCTACATTAGTAGCAATGAAGCAATATGGCGCATTTTATCATTTCCAATTCATGAACCGCATCCACCAGTTATTCATTTGGCGGTTCACCTTGAAAATGGACAGCGAGTGTACTTCACAACAGAAAATGCATGTGTGCAAGAGCATTGTCATCACAGCCAACAACGTTAACTGCATTTTTCTTATTGTGTAGGGATGATATGTTTGCAAAGACGCTACCTTAATCTGAAGTGCCAACATTCTACAGATGGAATGCATCAGAAAAAAATTCAAGTCGCAAACAAGGTAAAGGAGTTGAAGGACATTACAATGTACATTCAACCGACGCATTAGGCCGTCTGTACACTGTTCAACCAAATAATGCAGAATGCGTTTACTTGCGATAACTGTTAATCAACATACGTGAACCGACATTCTTCCAAAAATTGAGAACAGTACACGGTCGAATATGTTTCATTTATCGTGAAGCTTGCCTCGAATTAAATCTTCTAGAAAACGATGCACATTGGGACACTTCACTCGCTGATTCATCGAATACTGCTGACCCACAACAAATACATGCGTTGTTTGCAGTAATATTAACAATTTGCTTTCCATCCAATCCAAAAGATCTTTGGAAAAAATACAAAGGCTACATGAGTGAAAATATTTTACATATTTTGCGTGAAACAATTCAAAATCCACACGTTCAATTCACACCGAACGTGTATAATGAGGCATTGCTATTGATTGAGAACATATGTTTAGTAATCGCTAACAAATCATTGGTACAATTGGGAATGGCTGCGCTGAATCCATCTGAAAACGACTGACGTGATCGTGATTTCCAACGAGAAACACAATTTGATGTGAATGAATTGGGTAAATTCGTTCAAACGAATCTTCCAAAATTTGTTTCAGATCAACATAAAGTGTATGACACAATCATGGATCCAATTACAAGTCAAAATGGTAGATTTTCTTTCATAGATGCACCCGGAGGAACAGGTAAAACCTTCTTCATTTCATTCATTTTGGCAGCCACTCGATCACGAAAACATTGCACTAGCAATCGCATCATCTGGAATTGCAGCAACTCTTTTGGAAAGGGCCGAACAGCGCATTCAGCACTGAAACTGCCATTGAATATGTAAATAATTGAGAAACCAACATGCAATATCAACAAAAATCCTTAAACGGGCAAACTACTTACATCATGTAAAATCATTGTATGCGATGAATGTACTATGGCACACAAAAAATCATCGGAAGCACTTCACACTAGAAGATTTGAGAGGAAATGAACAACTTTTCGGTGGCGCTCTCATTTTATTGTCTGGTGATTTTCGACAAACTCTACCTGTTATATCACGTTCAACAGTGGCCGATGAACTTAATGCATGTCTCAAATCATGCGTTTTATGGCGACACGTACATAGATTCACTTTGAAGTCCTATATGCGTGTACAACTACGATATAATACAATATTATGCATCCGCTGAATGTTTCGCAAAACAATTGTTGGATATAGGAAATGGGAAAATGGCAATAGAGGAATCCACAAAATGTATCACATTACTAGCAAATTTCTGTAAAATAACCGCAACCATAGACGAATTGATTCACAAAGTTTTTCCAAATATTGCACACAGTCATAAAAATCATCAATTGCTCAATGCACGTGCTATATTAGCAGCCAAAATCAAGGATGTCAATGCAATCAATTTCAGCATACTAAATGAAATATCATGAGAAGCAACAAAGTATAAGTCCATCGATACCATAATGAATCAAGACAAAGTCGTCAATTATCCAACAGAATTCTTGAATTCACTTGATTTGCCAGGCATGCCGCCGCATGTTTTAGCATTGAAAATTGGCGTCCCTATCATTATTCTCCGAAACATAAATTCCTCACGACTTTGCAACGGTACCAAGCTTTCAGTAAGTAAAATGATGAATTATTGAAGCTACAATTTTAAATGGAAAATTCATAGGAGAAGGTGTAATGTTGCCACGCATCCCAATGATTCCGACAGATATGTCATTTGAATTTAAGCGTCTGCAGTTTCCATTGCGAATTGCCTTTGCAATGATCATCAATAAGGCACAAGGACAGTCGTTACAAGTGTTTGGACTAAATTTGGAAAATCCATGGTTCTCACATGGTCAACTGTATGTGGCCTGCTCACTCGTTGGAAAACCTTCTGATTTATTTGTGTACGCACAAGATAGAAAAACAAAAAATATTGTGCATCCAAAAGCATTCCAATAAATTAAAACACATACGGCCGCCACTGTCAAATTTGGGTAAGAAAAACATTACCTCAGCTTTTCGCTTCTAATTGGCTCCGGCCTCGCCTCAAATCCAACTTATCCAATTGGAAGGCGAGAGGCTCCCGGCGAGACGCTTCCATAAATTCGCGGTTTTTTTTTGTGTGGCATTGCAACGCATGCCGGGTACACGCTAGTATATAATAAATTTCTTATAAATAACACTTATGATTTGTATCTTATTGACTGATAAAAACTGACTGAAAAACATTATTCTTTTTTAAGTTGATCCACACTTATAATCTAAGCTGTGAACAAAACGTTAACGGTACGCTGCATTAGAAACTGTCGATAAGCAATAATTGTTCAAATAAAATTTTTTTTTTTTTTGGTGCAAAAAGTATTTTATTGAATTGTTAATACCAGAATATTTGAACAATTGATCAAAAATAATTATAAAAGTGACAAAATATCAGGTTGTGTTGAATGTATAAGGTTTTCGTTAGCGTTTTAAGTTTACGTAATGGATTCCATAGGCTCAATCGAGCTTAAAAATCGTGTTCTATCAAACTGCTAGTCGATTCTTGCCGAAGGTATGGCTGTTTTTGCTGTCTACAAATTAGAATAGCGATAAAGTAAACACTATTCCTGTATTTGCTGTTTCCCTTCCATTATCACTTTATTCGTAAATGATATGTTATGGACCTGAGATACAGTTAATTTTCATGGGAAAAAACTTTTGTCAAGATATCTTACCTTATATGGTAAATGGTTTAAGCCCTACACTTGAGGAGAAAATCGCGTTAAAAGAACTTGAATGATACTTTTGAAAATATATGTCATCTGGAATGTTTTTGTTATATGATAAAAATTACGGTTGCGATATTGATATAAATCGAAAAATCTCCGTTCAACCCTTAAAACATAAGGAACAAAGAACAAACACTTTAAATGCCTATGCTATGAAGTAACAACTGATCACTGCCCTTGAGGCTATCAATTTGCCATCCTCGTCAGTATTCCCAAAACTATTTTCACTTAGCATTAATGAAAAAGTTAACGAACATATTTCACCCGGCAAAAATAAATCTGGCACCTTAACAAAAATTACATGTTTACCGTAAGATTTATCACCAGTTACCATGAATTAATTAAGATAATTGTTTCGAACAAAATAAAGGGAGGGAAGATATGGATCGTAGTTATTTTAAGGGTAGTTGAATGTAGAGCTTGTAAAATTTACGCCAGTTAAATAAAATTCTGTTGAATTTGATTTATTTCTTTAAATTAGTGTGTAGGTTGTTCCCTACACTAATTGGCTATTTCAAAATTAAAAAATTAGGAAAATTACAATTTTTTTTATTCTCGGCAATAAAGTTTGCCGAGACTACAAATAAGTGAGATATATTGGAATATTTTTAATCAAACCAAAATATTATTTGAAATAATGGCAACACATTTTTGGTTTCATATTATTTCCACAATATAATTAATGATCAGGATAAAAGTTAAATATAACTACAGAACGTATTTTTTTATTTAAAATATATTAAAATATTATGCCTTTTCACCAGGAAGAGTTAACACCTTAAACGTGACTAAAAAATGACATCTTAAATTTTAATTTCGGTGTTGGCAATACGCGTGAAGTTAGTAATGCTATAATAGTAAAGGACACAGAACTTTTATTTGATATGAAATATAACATTTACTAAGAGTATAATTTTAAATAAAATTTGAACAAAAAATGCATGGATTTTCTTTCTGATTCGAAACTTCAATAAACATTCTTCGTTTTGAAAAATCAGTTTAATACTATATAACATTTTCACTTTATAATTATTAATGATAGATAACATTGCGCGAAAAATCGTAAATAATTTCAATAGAAAGAAAAGTAAACCATCATGAATTGGTGAAACACATTTTTTTAGTAAAAATATCTACGAATATCTAACATAAAATTTCTTTACTTTAATTTATTCAACGATGTTTCTATTGTAACCTGTTTTTTATATTATATAAACACGTTGTTTGTAAGTCACATAACATTGCACTTTACAAATCAATAAAGAATAAAAAAAAAAACATGAATTGCATAATACATATTACGAATTTTACCGAGGTATAAGGACCCATGTTACTCATTGTAAAAATTAGCAAATAAATGTTTTTATTGAAGTTTCTTTGAATTTGAATGGTTCACGGTAAACGTGAAATCCGTTTTACATATATAATATACGACCAAGCCACTTTATCAAATTGAAAAAAATCTGGAAAAACTTTTTACTCCAAATGTGTTTTGGGTGCGATAAATAACTGGTGGACCCGATCACGTCCGAAATGTGATTTTTCCTTGCTCATTATTGTTATTGGCCATAACTAGGATTGATGTTATATGGGCCGAGGCCTAAGTCAACTATAATTGAATTTCACGCGGCATCACGCATCAAATATTTTAATTTTCATTACATAGTCTCTCCTGTCAATTAAAAAAATGTATATAATTAGTTTTATTTCATAAAAAGTTTTGTAAAAAGCTTTCAAACTAATTTTACAAACATTGTGTTTATTTTAATTGACAATAAGAAATTCACCGTATCGATTTTTGAAAGTATAATGAGAAAATAATAAATATATAATGATATTGTACAGTGTTGACAAATACTCAAATAAAACTAAAATTTGCATGTATTGTATAATGTCAATAAACATTTGATATTACAGTAATAAAAAACCTTTTTTTTGTATTATTACTGTGTTTAAATTATAATTGTTTCTGTTTTACTTTTGTTGAACTATAAATATTTTGCATACAAATAGCATTGAAAAAAATAAAGCAGATTAATTCAATTGATAATTCCAGAAAAATAAAAAATACTTCTGATAAATAAATAAATATGAATAATGCTTTATTTATATCATTACATAAGCATTCTTAATTGATTAATCAGCTTAGAATTTACTTAGTATAACCCACCATTATAAGGTTCAAATAAAAAATTGAATGATGTTATGATAAACAAATATAAGGTGTTAAACATCACTTTTTGAAGAACGAAATTATTTTAGAAATTGTTTTACATAAAATTTCCTGCCTTTTCATGATGAAATGAATGTTAACACCTTATAAATGAATTGCAATTTATTTAAATAAAAAAAACAATGCTTAGAGTTATTTTTGTAATTTTATAATCATTCAAGTATTAGTTAACAATGCTCACGATGATATCTACCAGTCCTGATCTTAAAAATATAAAATTATGTATACATTATACAATCGTTGACTTTTTTATTTTAAAATTTTTGGTTAAGATCTCGTCTATTAATTTTGTTAGAGGAATTATGCGGCATTTTTTCTTTCACTCTGTTGTACCTCTAGAAGAAGTATTTAAAAATCCTTCCTCAATATTTTTTTCAGTTCAAGTCTTCAGGGCCAACCCTCCCATTTCGATCTTATTCGGCAACCCCTGCTTGTCTTTTCAACCCTAAATAGTTAGCGCCGAGTGGCACACATGTGGCTTTTGTAGGAATCCTCCAGAATGAAATATTCGAGTCGAATTAATCAGCACTGCCCGGAACGTCATATTTTTATACTTCCATCACCGCGTGACGTTCGCATATATCTGGCACGGAAGTGTATTGTATCCCGGCCGTGTGAGCATTCATTTATCATTCCCTTGCAAACATTACGCCGCGAACGTTTTATAATTTTGAAAAGCATTTCGGATCATCCCTCATTGTGATGCTTTGTGGGCGGTGTGCGTTCGTACTTTATGGTTATTTCCATTCGGTGATAGCTTTTTTATCATAACCTAACTTAATATAGAACTGCGTCACACATCAAAAACGTTTGCACTGTTTTGATTATTGTCTTGCGAAAAGATTCTTTCTGAGCTTTTAATAATATTACAGAATAGTTTATTTCAACAGTTTGATTGATCACGTACACAATGTTTTATCATTCAATCAAAAAATATTAATAATTATTGATAAATATATTGATAATTATCATCATAAATCAAAATTAAGCTTACAGTTTGATGATAGTTATTATAATGTGTATAAAGTAGAACGCGCAATATATTTTCACAAGTAATTTATAACAACAGGAGGCATTAACATGTGCCAAAATGAAATGAAAACTATAACTGTACTTATTTTATGAGAGGATAGCATTGTTGTACGTTACAAAAAAACAGATAAGTGAATCATGAAACAGTGTATTGCAATATTTCTTTCTATAAAAATCTTAGAAAAGTACTAATCAATTATGCATGCTTTTCTCTGTACGCATAATAAGAGTCGTTTATACTGGTAGATTTTTAAAAATATTTACAGCTTTTTAAATAGTGTATCAATTTAAGGGTAAAAAAATAGCAATGTATTTTTGTTCTACAAAATTATTGTTTCTAAATTTACAAATAAAAAAATACATTAACATTTTTTTCACCTTGTTATAATGAAGTTCTACCAAGTAAATGCCAATTTAATCAATAAATTAAGGGTATTCAAAAATATTGTATGATTTCCTTTAAATTGTTTCTTAGTTCTTGAACCCACGGTTTTGTGTACCTTTAACTAACTTTTTTTGTATAAATAGATTTGCTTGTAAATTGTATTCTATCAGTTGATAATGCGCGCGTAGAGCGAAGCCGGTCCTGATCAAAAAAATATATTGTGGAAACAAGTACTTAAAAATGTGTTTTTATTATTTAAAATAACATGCATTTCCATCAAGAAGTGATAGTTAACGCTTTAAAAGTATTTATAAAATATTTAAATGAACATATTAATCAACTTTAGTAGCTTGTTTGCGAATAAAATGAAAAGCTCCGTCCCATATGATATAAATAGTGATTAACTTTGTTATGTATTACAACAAATAAAAGCGTTCGCGGTGAGCTGTATATAATTACAAAAACTTTGAATTGAAATTTTCACCGCAGCAACATACTTTCTGTGAAGAAAAATGCAGAAAATTACAGTTACAAGTTCCAACATCCTAATGAAACAAAAGAAAAAACTTTTTCCAGCTGTAAATATTTCAGAGCAACATGCAACTTCTAGAGGCTCGTAATACGGGCTGTAATAAAGAGAACAATAATTATTTTTGTTGTTTCTACCCGCTGAGCATTATAATATTTATTTATGTCGTGTAGGAGTTTCTTCTTAATTAATATTTTCCGTGAACGCCATCTGGATGCCTTACTTACCTCAAATATTTTTATATCACGATATATTCATGAAAAACTATGTATAATACTTTAAGATTTGTTATTTTGACTTAAGTGTTGACAGTCAATATTCACTATACAAAGCCAGGTATTTTCTTCAAAATAAACGAAATACACCAGGTATTTCCTTACACATTATTTCAGTTAACAGCATTCGTTGATTTTTACTCAGGTAAAGAAAACCACGATTAGTTAAATCGGCGTTTATTATGAGTATAGAGTTAAATTTTCTTCGTGGTTTTTCAAAAAATTCTTACTAATTCAATAAATATCTTAAGACTTAAAGCTCAATTGATAATATTTTAAAGTTTGAATAATAAAGCAAAATGATTTCAATATAACGCATTGTCAACAAATCAAAGCAGTAAATCGTGAAAAAAAATACTTTAAGGAAGATAATTGTAACTTTAATTTCGTGGAAAAGTATTGTATATATAAAACAATTTCTCATACTATTTCAACAGTTCTATATTTTGGTGCTTAGGTCCACTACTGATCATTTTTTATTTAATTGAAGACATCTTATAGTTACCCATTAAATTACTTTATTAAAAATGTAATATATCATTTTTTCTAAGGATTTTTTTATCACGGTAGAAATTAATTATAACATTATAAATTCATGCATGTATAAGATAAGGGAATGAAATAGTGTCAGCCAGTTAAGTAAGATTAAAATAATCTTGCTTGCATTTTATCTTTCTTTTTTCAGCATAGTTTTTATGCACATATGAAGAGAAAATGTTATTAAAATAAACCACGAAGAGAACATCTCTACAATCTTGTTTACTGTGTGTCAGTAAGATAATAAAATGAAACCAGTGTTCATATTTCATTTGCATATAATTTATGCAATATTTTCCTCCTTTTTCAACCACTCATTTCCACTTTGTCAGGACAGACGGGATGTATGAAGTTCTAAGGTTTTATTTTTCGTTTTACTAAAAAAGAGTCTTCCCGTTCAAATAAAAAAGCGCTGTGTAAAACTAGTCAAGATCTCAATGAAAGAACGGAGAAATAATAAAACTTGGAGAAATTATGCATATTTTAAACGGTTTCGATTACTTTTAACGATTGATTTGAAATAGTTTTTTATGTTATTACAGAAACAATGAACACTTGGGTTATATTAAAATGGATACCTTGCTGAAATAAAACGGAATAGCTTTGGCCTGACGAGTATTTTCTTTGTAATGAATCGGTGAGTTGATTACGCTTTGTATAAAGTATTATACAAAAAATATTATATTTCAATGCATTTCTCACAACAAAGCTATTTATTTCATCGGTTAAGCCAATTATTCTGCTTAGAGTAATGCATGACGTTAAATACAATAACTCGGTTGAAACTATTCAATATTGATATTCATATATCAAAAGTAAATTGTATATATCTGAGAGTCCCGAATACTTTGTATTTATAATTATCTGTTTTATTGTTTATTTTTTTATTTTTAAGATCTATGATATTTTCATTTTATTTTATGATTCTATATTAAGATAACACAGTATGACATTACTATGAAAGTCTGTAGAGTGTGTTTATTTACCTTTGTGTTTCGGTGAAAACTTATGTACAACTAAATTGTAACACCGCATTCTGCAAATGCAATTTAATTTCAACTGAAACAAAAGCAAATTGAAGTCTGATAAAAATGTTATTACATGTTTTTCCCTAGCAAATGAAAAAGCACACGAGTACAATTTCCAGCGATTCTTTTATTAACAGACTCGCTTATGATTGCAATTACAAGTTGTATGAATACAAACTCGACTTTTGCATATCGAGTACGTAACATTCAAGCATATTTCTAGTGTTTAGTGTACGTGAAACTATTTCGCTGATTTTTTAATCAGAGGAAAACACTCAATCAACTGGCTTGTGTAAAAAGCCATCCATTCCAATTGGACGGTATTATATTATTATTTTGCTTTTCAGCTGTAACAAATAAATCACTTAAAATATTTCGATGATATCTATTTTGACGGCTATTGAATTGACGGCTAATTTTGAAACACAAAAAATGGGTATTTAACTTTAAAAAAATTATAGGATTCTGTATCTTCTTGTTTCGTAGTTTTTTTTTTGCGTGGAAAAGATCATATAAAAATTGAAAGCTGTAAAGATATAAATATTTTTTTATGGTATATAAATTGTGGTAAGATTTAATTTCAAATTTATTCAAGATTTAATTTACTGTACAGTCATTCAAGCTTGATTCGAAAGATAATTTATGATTTCACTGAGAAACTTCGTCTAACATATAAAACTAGTTAAAGTATGGTTTGTTTGTTAGTCATAATAATGTTTGATAGGCAAATGAGATGAATAAATGTAAAAATAAATACATAAATCATACAATTTTGTAAATAATCATTCATAATCAATAATACATTGATTTATATATATTTTGAATTATAATTTAGTAGGTTCAGTGAAAATGAAGATCATGTTAAATTTAATTAAAACACATCCAAAGAAATAAAATGCGCCACATTTTTCTCAGAATATATGTCTTGAAAATCTCATGTGTTCCTCTTGTGACTATAAATTAATTTCCTATTTTACTATTTTCAGGTATGTTTACAAAATCTTCATATCAACCAAACATCAAAATGTAAGTAAAATTTAGCCTGACTTAAATTAGTTGAACTCAACCAATTCAAAAGGGTAATATAGTACATAACATAATTATAATAGCATAATGAACAAAAAATGCTTTTGTATATTCGAATGAACAAACGGAAAAAGCTGGTTAAGGAAGACATCTTTCAAAACCATGTTAACTCCATTCAGCGCTTTCATGCAAGGTGACTAAAACCAAAATGAATACCGGCTCAGTTGAGATAACCATTTTGTCCTTGTCAGTCACAGAGACACAACTGAAAAGCTTGGAATAGCTTCAGCGCATCGAAAGCTCTGTTGGAATCTTCATCGCACAGCCTTCAATTTCCATGACAAAAAAATTATATCTATTGAATTCAGTATGCCACGGACGTGGGTGGAGTTTTTGTGCGTAAGTTTAGCTATAAATTTAAATATTCCTGATTTTATAGACGTCTTTTCGCGCTATTTTTTTTTATTTACGTGTGATATCTGAATATATTCTATGTCGCCCGAAGAGCTCTATAGTCAAATGGTTATAAATAAGGCTTTAGGATTTTAGTAATAAAGATTGTCTTTTTAAATGAATTAAGAAAAAACAAACTTTTATTTGTGTTATTTTTGACTAGTAAAAATATAATTCTCTGCTGATGTTCAATGAATAATAATTACAAAACAGATTCTGATATATACAGATTACCATGACTTGTCTTAACTGTATATCATACTTATCACATATTTGATATGCATATTAATATTATCAAAGATTTATATATATTAAAAAACAATTTCTTTACAAGCAAACAATTGTAAAATCTCGTTGCATGTCAGATTAATGTGAAACATTATAGAGACTGTTTAGTCAATCGAAAACGATACACAGAGCGAAATAAATTTAATTATTTATTCAAATATGTAGTTTTGAATAAATATATCAAAAGGCCATTCATTTTTACCATATTACGTTTTTAAAAACTTCTCCATAACGACGTCTGTATCATTGGAAATAAAATGTTAATATATAATATATATGGATAAATGTATTTTTTTTACAATATTAGAAAGTGGAAAATTATATAAATTATTAAAAATTTAAATATTTTTGTGTGCATTAAAAAATATACAAAATTTAAAAAAATATTTTATTTACTCATTATATTATATTAGTACCGATATTAAAAACTCGGGTTCATAAGTTATATCTAAAATGACCGATTAAACAAACACATTTTTACTTATCACTTTTAAGGTGTTAACTGTCACTTCTTGATGGAAAGGCATGATATTTAAAATTATAAAAACACATTTTTAGTACTTATTTCCACATTATATTTTTAATCTGAAACGGTTTCGCTCATCGCGAGTATTACTAACTGATAAAATACTATTTACACACAAGAATATTTCAGTTGAAGGTAGCAGGTACACAAAACTTCATGAACCCATGGTTTTGTACACCTGCAACCTTATCTCAAATATTTTGTATATACAGACTTGTTTTTAAATTGCATTCTATAAGTCGATAATGCTCGCGATGAGCGAAACCGATCCTGATCAAAAAATATACTTTTCATATATATATATGTATAAAAATATACACATTTTTGTTAACTCAATTAACTACTATGAGTAAAATAAATCATCAAAAAAGTTATTTAATATTCGCGGTTTTGTTTAAACATAAATGTTTTATTTATTGAAAATATATGTCAAAACGTTTAGTCTGAAAAGAGTTTCTTTAAGCAGACAAATTAAGGGGTTATTTTTTATGTATCACTTTATTCATGGCGATGTTTCATTATATCGTCGCTTTCACTCCACCCTATTGAGTAAAGAAGGTATCTAGACGAAAGCCCATGGGACTTGCTCGAGAGAAGATAATTTCATAACACTTCTTGGCCTGGCCAATATTGCGATTCCCCGGGAATTCTAGCCTTAAGGGAGAATATTAGAGCTTGCACGCGTTGTTTTCCCCAATCGATAGTTGTGTTGGTGTAAAATGAAAATTGGAAGGATGTTTTACAATATATACTTTTAAGCCTGAATAATATTGAAAGCTTATCTCTAACCCTCTGATTAAAGTATATTTAAAAGTTTCAAAAATAAATTTATTCATTGATTAAATTGGCATTCACTTGGTAGAACTCCATTACAACACGGTGAAAAAATTGCAATGTATTTTAGCTCTACAATTTTTTTTATATAATATAGTTGACAGTATTTCTGACTATGGCGTGAGCCGAAATAGCTGTCAACTATATCTTTTATTCAAAATTTTTTAGAACGTAAATACATTGCTATTTTTTCACCGTGTAATTTCGCCCACCTTCAATTGATAACGCTCTCGATAAGCGATTATTAAATTATATTATTATATTTCTTGATAAAGTTAATAATTATTGAAATTTAATATATTTCTTCTATAAAGTAACAGAAAAAACCTTAAAATGCATTGAAAACAATCAAAAGTTGCTTACTTCACATTTCTTAATTTTTCATACTAAGCTCGTACATGCATATAATAGTATATTCTGAGTGAGATTTTATAGGTGATAAAGCTTCTCTGTTGAATGATTTTAATGGTGGTTGAAATTTATTTCATTAAAACTATAGATCAATAATAAGTGACATTTTTTTCTTTTTTCAATTTAAAAGCTTCCTGTTTAGTTCTTAAATAAACATTTGAAACCTGGTTACCATTTAATTTAAAGCCATGAGTCGTTTTAAATGTATGTACAATAAATAATATAAAAAATGTATAAATGTGTCTATCTTCTTACACAAAAGAATCATTCGAAATCCTTTATTAAGGATTTAGTCGAGTACAGAACTGTACAGAAAAATCTTTGTTACTTATCATGAATAAAATATTCGTCTTGACATATAAAATTTATTTGCATCACGAATTCTTTCTTTTATAAAGAAAATACACGTTGAAAAATCTACAAACGCTATGACAATTTCCCGCCTGCCGATGAAGTTACAAACTAGAGTGAATGCAAAATTTTTCACCCAGTCTTACGCGCGACGAACATTTTCTCGTGCTCTGTTCGAGAGGAATAAAGAAAAGCGATTATCGACGTTCGGTGCACTCTGCCAAGAAGAAAAACTCATCTTCTTCTAAGGAATGATTCGATTTCAGAGTGTACATGGATCCATTGTTTGATGGGACTGAATCTCAGAGACATAATGCACTGACTCAAGGGTGGGTTTCTAATCGAAGTCATGACACAAATCACACGATGAATACAACTTGTTTTATGATAGAAAAACCGACGAGTTATTTGAAATATTCATCAAATAAAAATTGTTTTGTGTTCCTATTCCGCAAAGAATTGTAGTTATATAACAATATTGTTTTATAATAAGTCGATAGTAAGCTTCGAAACCGCGTTTGATAATATTATTTGATTATATTGTTGCTACTTTTAATTTATGTGATCAATTGAATCGAAAGTAATATTACCGCTATGAAAATACAAGTGCATAAAAACATGTCTATCTCTCTTTTATTTTTTAGCAGAATTGTATAAAAAAATACAAAAAAAAAAAAATCAAATTCATAATTTATTTGCAAAAATATTGTTTTTGATGACTAGTTCGGTTTAAATTATTAACGTTAATAGGTTATCGGTAACAAAATATTTTGCTGTAATCTTTTCATTGTTTTTTTTTTTTTTTTGATGATATCAACATTAGCTCTTACCTTCGTCAGAGTTATATTTAAAATTAATTAAGATTTTTTATTTATATATGATATTGACTGAAGGTGCTTGATGGAATTTAGTTATATTAAATTTGAATTATTGAAACTTTGTACTAATTCAAAAAAAATATTTATATATTTACTGCTAAAAAAAGAAACGTGGTAAAAACGATGCTGAATTTACGTATAAGCATAATATTTATAATTAAACAATTAACAATACCTACCAACAGCCACATGTATGTATAAAAATTAACAATGCAATAAATAGTAAGTTATTTTTGTTTTATAATAATGGAACTCTACAGTAAATTTCAATGAAATGTATTGATTAAGAAAATAATCCTTGAATTGATTTTGAATATTACTGTGAATTGGTACCCTCAAATAACTCCACTCAGTTGCCTCCAGTCTTTGGTATAATATATTTCTTTTGATTGTTGCTGTCAAGCGCCATGACGGGTAAAAAATTAACGGTGGATTGACTCATTGCACGAACATCGATTATATCACATTGTGAAGTTATCAATCGTGACTGGCTTCCAAAACACGCTGCCGCGCCTATCGTAGATAATTTGTTCCAACAATCATTCCACCCCATAGTCCTTATCACCCCTAAATAAATTGTTCTCAGCCATTGTTAGGGTGCATCGGATGGGATCGTGATGAACTACTGGGAGTGTGACACAACAGGAAAATGTATTTACTTCTCGTAGCCTGGACGAAGCATTTTAAATATAACAATATTTTGATAGTTCTCATATCATTTTTCGCAGAAACATTTTTTAAATATAAGCTTTAGTTTAAAGTCTAATTTTATACAATTGTCATTTACCAAAATTTCTATTCGAAATTCAATATATTTTCACTCAAAAATAACAGTAAAATAATAAATGAGGTTCGTGATTTTAAAATTTAAGATATATACCGAATTTAGGATCGTAAATAGCAAAAAACAAAATTGCTAAAACTCATAAAAATATTATAAAATAATATTTCACTAAGCGATAGAAACTATTTAAAAGAAGTCAGTCGCTCAATAAACACTTAAATTGTTAGAAATTGAAAATGTTTAAGGAATTTTCTTCGAAAGAAATAATTGTTGAATTATACTTAGCAACACGGTGAAAAAATAGCAATGTATTTTAGTTCTACAAAATTATTTTTAACAAATATATTTGATAGCTATTTCGGATAGTTCTGACTATGGCGTGAGCCGAAATAGCTATCAACTATATTTGTTAAAAATAATTTTGTAGAACTAAAATACATTGCTATTTTTTCACTGTGTTATAATGGAGTTCTACCAAGTGAATGAAGTGAATTTTTTTTAAACTGAAAGCTTAACTCTTGCAAAAATGAAAAAAATTATTATCCAAACACTTGTCCAATTAGTATACTTTCAATGACAGCAAAGTTTATTAAATAAAATTTGAAAGCTTTTTACACAAAAAAATCTAAGCTTTTTACAATAATAGAAAGTTAAGCTTTGAAACATGAGCCGAATTACATTAAGTAAAAGCGTTCCCGGAAATATCTGTTAGGAGTTTCACGTGACGAGAATTCAATCAGCCTTTTCTAGTTATGTCACGATGCAGGCTATATTTACGATATGAACATGGCGAATGATTGCCTGGTCATCTTCCTTACTGAATGATATATTTTTGTGTGTACTTTTGTTTCCTTCTCAGTATAATAGAGTGCATCAGTTAATTGTATTTACATTTTTCAAATTGAACCACACAATATTATCAGAAAATATTTGAGTTTTCAAAAAAATTCTAATAAGTGAATAAAATCATATCGAATTGTAGCCACAAAGAATACTTTTTTGTTATTGTTGCATAAATGATATTTAAATGAAGATTTATAAAAAGTAAGTACATCATTCTTACAAAATAATATTCAATTGCAATACGTGTTTGATAAAATTTTTAAAAGGATTATTACTCAAGATTTTCCGTTTTTTTTCTGAAAATTGTTTGATTTTTGAACATATTTGGATTACATGTGAAGAATATATGAGAATATATGGCCAAATCGTGACATTTCCATAATTATATATCACCCGACAGTTTATGTTATCAACATGACGATCTCCAAATTTTCAGGTTTGGATTTCGTTTCACTACTCTTCACCCGGTTTGCTTGGTCAAAAATTTGTTCAACATTCGCGTTTTTTTTCCAAAATCCATTTTCTTTGCGTCCCTTCCGCAATCTACAAAAATCTTTCGTGGACAGTGTAGTATGTTTCAATATAGGAACGTTTGTTTCAATCTCATTGTAGCCGGATCTAGGATAGACGAAGACGGTATTCAGCCTCTCTTTACTGTTTATAAAATGAATAAAACCGAGCATGATTTTTAAAAATTAAAAGCTCTTTTTATACATAACAGTTTCTTTTGCATTTATCAATTTTTATTCTGTCAGAATAAATATATCTGTAATCTATTATGTGGGATATAATTTCTTCGACAGCGTTGTTTCGTGTCTTTTCAGATCTCAAAAGAAAAGTTCCAAAACTGACTCCTGCCAATATTAAAGACTTAAAAACTGGAAATTATTTCCACCTGAAGATGACATTCCCAAGAGTTTATTCTGTCTTTAAATCTATACTTGATAACAAGTGGATACTTTTTTATATCAAAAACGAATTTAAAGCATTTTCTCCGCCAAGAGGTGGCAATAAAAATCGAGTTTGTATTTTGAAATTCAATCTAAAATTAACTTTTACTAATTGAACTCCTGACAACTTATTTGCGACACGTTATTGGCGTTTTATCGAGATGAAAATCTTCGTTCAAATGATATTTTTCTCAAAAGCCGTTTCATTACAACCGCATTCAACCGATTCGCAAAAGAAAATAGTTTCAAATTTAGCATTAAGAGAGCTGTAATAACGTTATGTTACATGAAGTAAAAAACTGCAAATGTTTTAATTTTAGATGGATGGCTAAAATTGTCACACAATAGAAATTCAAATTGAAACATTCGTAAAATACAATTTCGAAATGTATCAAACGATTGGTCATAAATTATTGCTTTTAGCAATGTAACAAGCCAGTGTGAGTGGAAAAATATCATTTTCTTTATACTGAGTTATGTGATTTTGCAGTCATACATAATGTGGAAAAGCGTGGAGAGGGTTAAACTAATAGAGGCAAGGTGTGGAAAGCCAATTTCCGTCGGTAAACTTTTCACACTTTGCTTTCTTGTCATGACGCAAGGATTTTTTCCTACACACCTATTATAAACAGCTTTTAATATTACTTTCTATAAAACGTTTACTTAGACATTCATACAACTTAATCTTTTTATGGCAAAAAATCTCACCAGCATTTGATATCTCAAAAATGTTAAAAATATTGTAGGTGATATTTGAATTGAATTTTTTCATAAGGCGTAAGTTGAATGAGAAAACGTTAAATTATTAAAATAATAGAATTATTAACAAACATTTTACTATAAAAATTATTATTATGAGCATATCGTAAAAATGCTACCCATTCATAGCAAAGTCATTAATTTTTTACTTTTAAATGTCATTGGAAAATGCACACGCCTTTGACATTTTTACTATTAGAAGTCATCTAATTTATATATCTTTTTCATCAACATATATTAAAATTAAAATATTTAGCACTTTAATCGATAAAGCAATATTTTTGTATTTGAAATAAAAGAATAACTAACCATGTAATTAATGATTATTGAAAATATTATGATGTTAACATAATATATTGTAAAATATTTTCGTTTCCTCAATTTATTGTGAGATGTTTTTTTCAAAATATAACTCTCGTTTATTTTAAAGTAGTACATTGTATAATATTATAAAGTAACTTCAATTAGAAAACATGTATTTTTAATATTATTAAATGCTTCATATTTAAGGTATTAGTTTTAATTGACTATTGAATTGATAATTAAATAATAGCCCTTGATGAACAATTTTGATGCACAAAAATACCAAACGGATGAATAAAATTTCCATTTAAAAACTTGAATTAAAACAAATCATAGAAAAGTGAAAAATACACATCGCCATCACAAGTAACAAGACATGAATATGATATGGTTAATTATATATAATATAAGACTAAACAATATTTTATATTGGTAAAGCTATAAAAATTATAAAATACTACGACGCGGACGAAAAATGTATTCCCCAAGGCATCTTTATCGCATACTTCATCAAAAGCTCGCACCGCCGGAAATTCAAGTCAATAGCTTATTCGAAAGCGTGAAAGAGTCAAAGCACTACCATGAAAGATATTATGAATGGTTTAATAACAATTGGGAAAATCGTAGTCGCATGGCACCTTAATGTTTCAATGTATTTTTATGCAGAAAATTCTACTGTAACTTGTACAATAAAGGTACCATAAATAAATTTTATGAGGAATACGTTTTGTTGACAACAGATCTCTTGTGCTTTTATAATTTGCCTTATCATAAAACATCTTACTTTAAAATCATAATATTGTCGTTGCTTGATTACTTTCAGATAAAATAAACCTTTATTTATTATTTCTAAAGCTTCCTTGTATAACTTTAATGAAATAATTATAAATTCACTTTAAAAGAATTTTTGTCGTAGCTTAAACGCGAAAAGTTAACGAAAAAAATACGCTTTCAATCTAATACAGCAAACTGATAGTACTTAAAAATATAAAGAAAAAGACTTATTGAGAACCTAAAATGTAATTATATATGACAGTAAACTTGAATTTTTAAGATCAATTAAAGTTTTTTACAGCAGTTCCTGGTTTTTATATTATATTTTACACCACTTGTACAAAGTTGGGACTAAAATATCAATTTAATGAAAAGCAGATAAAATAAACGTTCACTTTTTATTTATTGTGTTTTACAGTAAAACTTTCAACAATCATTGATAAAAATTCACTATACAATTTTTTTTTTAAATTCAACTATATTAATTTTATTTAACTTGAAATCTCTTTATATTATACACAAGCTATTTGGAAAACAAATTTGGCCTATGAACATATCCAACAAATGCGAAACGCAAATGTTCTGGTAACATGTAATTCAAATTTACGATCTTAATGTCATATTTTTAAAGCAACGATTTTGAATAAAGATGTATTCAACGTTCGGGTTTTGAAAGCTATATTTTATTTTATTAAATATCATTTTAAGTTGATAATTTAGATACATAATGAAATATCTGTCATTAAATTATTTACAAATGGACTTAATGTTTTGATGTAAAAATTGATCATTTTAACCTTGTGACTACTAACATCGCAACTGTTGAGACGGTTGACCTAAGTGTGTTGATAGTTCAACTCAACAATTGAAATGTGTTAATAATGCCAAAAATGTCGTTTGCAAGCAAATTTTTTGTCTGATGTGTCTTGACGATTTTCAGAAGATTATTTAGCACTGAGACCATTTAATGAACCATTTGAAGTATTATACATGTTTTCAAAATTTTCTTTACACAGCTCAGTAGGGAATGGATTAACAAATTGACTGATTTCAATTACAAAAAAAAACTTTATTGATTTATTTATGAAAATAAAATTAGAATCCACTTGCACAATACAAGAATTCTATTCAATCGATAAATATTTGCATATAACCATCGTTTTTTTTTTATTATTTTAGCAATTCTCTTTCTCTACCACATACAAAATATTCCCACACAGAATATTTCAAACAAAAATTCAGTAAAATTTAAATTATTGAAACATTATAAGATTTTATATGCTTTATCATTGACGACCCGCGTTTCATTTTTCGTCATCATTCATCAAATATTCTTCATTCACATTCATTAATTCGGGTGCAACAGAACTGATGAATCGTACAAAGTTTCAAAAGTAAAAATTTGATATTGAAATTTAATCAACCAGCTTCAGTAAATATCATAAATTAATAATTTTGTGGTTTTGGTGTTAACCAAATATTTTTATGCAAATTCAATTTAAATGTAAAAATTATTAGGCGAAAGATTTGACAATTTTATGTGCCTTATATATAATATCATATTTGACTGACAATTATTATCACTTAGAAATCAGCCGTTTTAAAAGGTGATAATGTTAACATTCAAAAGATTACATAAATTTAACTTTTGTTTATGTTTGTAAAATAATATCCATTAAATTCTTTTGCACAATTTTCAACCACTGTAACAACATCTTTTCCTTTAAAGGTAGATGCTTAGAAGAAACTGTGCAATATCTCTCTATTATGTCCCATTGCATTGCACAGCCGTTACCAACCTTTACAGTATAGCTTAAAATACGAAATTGTTATTTGAACGCTGCAAACTTTATAATATTATAATTAAAAAAAAATATTTTGCGCGAAAAAAGATTGCAGGAAACTAAGTCTAACAAAACTTTTTTTCAAAAGGTTTTTCAATGATTGAGATTTTGTCTTCATAGCCCACTATATTTCTGGTAGTAAGCCTCTTCAAAAACTGTATTTTTCCTTTGTTATATAATCGTTGCAACTGTTTATTGCGTTTAAATTCACGTATACGTGTGATAAAATGTCTTAGGATAGATACCAAAAGGTGAAAACGTAAAAAAATTAAAAATTTAAATTTGATATAGAAATTATATCCAGCGCCTTCAAGCGATGTCATAAATTATACAAATTGAAATTTTCGGCTTTTATTCTGTGGCTAATTCACTATTTATATTCCTTAGATTTTTATAAACGTATTATTATATTTATAATTAACTTCATGATATTCTCAAAAACTTTAGACATATTATATAAAAATATAAATTCACTAGCTGTGACCAATATACATAATATATAAGTTATTTGAATTACTAACTATTGGACGAGATTCAACTTTGGAAACCGAAATCATGTAACCTTAACCACCCAAGAATTTTGTTATGGTAGGCTTAAGTAAAAATTAACTACCATTAAATGTACTAGGAAAATGTACTACGAGGTATTGACTCATTTTATTTCGTATTAAATCAGATGATCAATGTCTGTAAAAAATAATTTAAAAATTGTTGACCATTTAACTTTATCTCACGAAAAGGAACATTAAAGAAATGTAATTGATCATTTAACTAAGACGAAGAACTCAATTGGGCTCATCATCTTTTGTTAAAATAATTAATATATTCGTACCATTTGAGTCATAACTGGTAACTGTAATTATTTTGTTAAAAATATTTAAATATTCTATTCAATTCTTTTTGCAACACTCACCTGCAATATTCCGCATTTTGCCATTTCCTGTCCAACACTACGGCTCTTTTCCCGCGTTTATTGTTAGCTTTTGTATGTTTTCTTTACCGTGTATGATGAAATACTGCCATAATTGCTATGGTAAAGAATAATTTGCCCACTGTGTATGTGCTTTTCACTGTAAGCAATATTGCATAATAGAAGTAATATACGTGTAGAAACATAAAATATGGTGCGAAATACTTAGTAAAAATATTCAATATCAAATATTTTTAGGAACAATCAAATTGTAAAAATTGATTAGTAATTTTATTTTATTTTTCGGGATATGTGTGCCAACCCGGGCGATAATTTGTTTGTTAAAAATAGTCAATTAATGAATTAACGTTGAAAATGAAGGTATTAGAGAAGAGAAGAGACAAGGTGTTTAAAGTGTTATATTCAAACTCAAATAAATAATGATATTATAAAAGATAGGTTACATGTTTCGTTGACATTTTTTTTCAATCACAATGGATGACGAACAAACAAATACTTAACAAATAGAAGAAATTTAATAGACAAAGGTTTAAATATAATATAAAATTTGAATAGATTGCCAACAATTAGAATTATTGGGGACGGTTGACGGAAGTTATTAATCTGTAGTATATTTTAGACTTCAAGTAAATATTGAGAAAATAATTTACAGGAAATTTTATAAGAATGTAGAATTTTATTTATGCGTAATTTTAGATAACTTTATGTGTCATCATGTAAATCATTTTAAGTTCACAATGTGATATAGTTTAAAGTATAATTATACTATCCATTTCAACCGTACCATTTTTAATATCACGTCTTAACTTATATAGAAAAATTCCCTTACAAATACTTCAATAAGATTATTGTTATTGATTATAGAATCGTACATATGTATGTTAACATGAAAGCTAGTTCTCATGTTAAATTACAATAATTGATTTTCATGTTCCAAGTATAAGAACAATAAATATTACAGTGAATAATGATAATAACAGAAGCAAACGTTCATAGATACTTAATAGAGTATTTTATCAGACGCGCGTGACTGGAAACCAAAGCGAAATGTTCTTGCTATTTGGAAGTGGGAAGGAAATAAATACAAGAGAAATATTTTTATCCTCGAAGAGTTATGTATAATAAATGCATTTCTTACGTTGGAAGTTTTTATTTGAATATAATACGAATAAAATCTTTGCATCTTAATCTTTGTAACAATTTTATATTTATTTTGAAGAATGATATGCATAAATGATGACCGCAGATCTTACCAAAATCCAATAATCGAAATTAAGATAGCACTGAAAGTGTTGAACTTTATCTTCTGTACCACTCAAAGATTTTCATATGTTATCATTTTGATATTTAAATGACTTAGTGGGACGTAGGTTTGAAAGTGGAGCTATTGTTTTAGCGATAAGTATTAGAAATATATCTCCATGAGAGTCAGAATTTTCTTTTGAGACTTATTTACTTGAAAGTATAAGGATACTACCAATGACTTTACCCAGCTGACTTTCTATTAGGTATGTTCACTTTTAATAGCTTGAAAATCGAAGAGAAAACTATCTGATAACATATTTATTTTGATTTAAACGAGGCAAAATAAGAATTGTGCTATCCTTGACAATATCGTATTACACGGATGCAACAGAATATGAACCCCTAAAGATGCCGAAAGGCGACACCCGGGTCGTTAGTGACAAAACATGTGGAATCGTATAACGTCGTAAAAATTCAAATTTTATTTTAAAATTCCACCAAGCACCTTCAGTCGATATCATAAATAAAATCGTATTATTTTTTTTTATAATTTAATAAAAAGTCACGAACATAAATTGTTTGTTCTTCTAAAGTGCCAGTTTGCTAATGGGTTTGCCGTTATTAAGAGTAACAATTTTCAACAGTATATATTCGTATTTCTCGTAAACGAGAGTTAGTTCAAGTGAATACTATTTTTTAATGTATGTGGGCTGACGAATTAACAAAATTTTGAAATGTGAAATTTTTCTTACAAACCAGTTTGTGCGAAACAAAAACAAACAAAAGAAAAATAAAACCTCGGACAGTCAGCTACACCCAGTGTGCATAGCGCACGGCCGTTAACATGTTAATGATTTTAAAAGTATGTAATACTTTCAAAAAAAGTGCTCTGTTACTTATTGGCGAAACATTAACAAACTTCAGACACGTAATTGAATTGATTTGAGATAAAATTCATTATGTTTTTAATTTCCGAATCGTATCGTTAGGGAAGGGTATAATAATAATTATTATTGGGGGTGGAAGACAAGAGGTTGAAGATTTCACTTTTCCGCATTTGCACGCCAGACGGCAATTAGTCAACGTCTTGAGTGACGTCCTCGAGGAGAAGTGTCAATTCTCAAGACTAACTGAGACTTAGTACTTTAGTTGAAGGGAACAGTACTGGATGGATTAAATTTGCATTAATTACAATGGACCGTATAACACAACAAGGCTCAAGAAACTCTGAATTATTTCTCTTTCTGAGATTTTGAATAAAGCGTTCCTGCAAAGATAATTCTTAACAAAAACACTGCAAGAAAAAAACATACTTTTATTGAAAGCTAAAGTATCAAAAAAATATTTGAGATTACTAAGACTTATTTTCAGTCCAAAAACCTAGCCTCTTAATGAAAAAGAAACATTTCAATTTCTTTATTTAAAGAAAACACTTCTTGTTTGGTATGACATTATTTTAAAACAACAGTGCTTAGTATGATTTGCACGGTTTTGTATTATCAAGACTCGCGATGATCAAAACCGGTTCTGATCTCGGTATCAAAAGAACTGCAGAAAAATAATTATATTGAACTATCACGGTGAAAAATAACTATGGATTTTAGATCTACATAATTTATAAGATATATAGTTGGTAGCTATATCGGCTTACGCCCTCGTCAGAATTACTCTGCTGATCAAGTAAAAACTAAAATACATTGCTATTTTTTCACTGTTTTTTAATGGAGTTTTGCGAATTCAATCAAAAGTCATACTAATTTTAAAATTAAAAAATAGAAGTATGTCGCTACTCAATGATCTTGTTTTGATATGATAAAATGAAGTAATATTTAAAACTGTATTTTTTTATTATAATATGGGTCTTGATAACTATGTCGTATAGCCTCACGGCTTAGTTCTGACAATATCGTTTGCCAAAATTGATTTCTATATTATTTTTTTCACTAAAAACTTCGTTCATTTTACTCTATAGTTTCATCAATTTAATGCCAATTCGAGAAACACTCCACTTCCAGACATGTTTGAAAAATTTGAAATTGTTTGATAACCTATCGATTATCTGTAAGCAACATTAACATTTTCAAAAAGCATTGAATAAAATTTGACGAATTACAAAATTTTTGTCAAAGAGAATTAGAAGAAAATTACCTTTGAATATAGGACCAAAGACGTGACAAACAATCAAAAGGAATAAAAGAGCTAATTTTCTATTTCGTACTAAATTATTTAAAGAAAAATGATTTTTCTCGTTATTATTTAAACCTTTGCTTGAATTTTCTTTATGTATTTGAAAAAAATATTTAACAATCTTACATTACTAAAATCAGGATCGGCTTTGCTCATCACGAGTGTAATTATCAAATAATACCATGCAAATTTGAATTGTTACAACTTTGTACGATTTCACATGTTTTGTTACTAACGACACGGGTTTCGCCTTTCGAAATCTTCAGGCATACATGTTCTGTTGCACCCGTGAAACGTTGGAAAAATTCAAATTTTATATTGAAATTCCATTAAACACCTTCAGTCGATATCATAAATCGATACAATACAGTTTAAGACTATAATATTTACACAACATTTTGATGTGAGTTTTTCGTCAAAAAGTGGGAATTAAATTTTCTTTTTATTAATATTAGTTTAATCTAATCTACCTTTTGCGTTTAAATGTTCAAATATTAATTATAAAACAACATTTTCACTAATTGGCACATTTTCCGAGAACATTATTCTTAATATACCCTTGTTACTAAAGAACGGAATTTTCTATATGTTCTGAACAAGTACTGAAACGTGTTATGCCCACTCACTACCACGAACTAGCCGATAAATATTTTAGAGGGGCTAAATTTCCATCATTTAGCAGACCGTGTGCTGAAATACCTACCCCGTTTAATTCGTTTTTCGAATTAGGCGCGTCGGTGGGATTGGAACTCGGTCATTATCTCGTCTGAGATGATCAGCTCTCAGGCTGGAGCTGTCGAGGCGAGTGATGGGTTGAGCCACGGTTAATAGGCCCGAAAAGTCATTAGTGGATGTTCAGTGCGAAAAGAGGTGGGGTCTACGGCTGGCCTCTACGACAGGGTGGAAGAACCTACCCATCGATTTGTATATTATTACGAAAATATGAATTGATTTTAACCTCATATTATCCCTTACCCAATACCACTCAACACGAAATGTGTTGTCTATCATGAAAAACAGCAATTTATTTTAGTTCTACAAAATTTTTAATGAATCTAGTGTGTTAAAACAGAAAATGTATTGAGCTATGTAGATATAGGTAAATGTACGTTTAAACATAGTTCTAAGCCGAAATAGCTATCAAATATATTTCTTATAAATTTTGTAGAACTAAAATACATTTTTTTCACCGTGTTATAATTGAGTTCTACCAAGCAAATGCCAATTCTTTCAATAAATTAAAATAAATCGATTAATTACTTTTTTGTCTTATTTATCAATTTTATTAATTAAAAAAAATCTTTTATGTATATAAAAACTATTTTTCATAAGTATATTTTATGTACAAACAAAACAAATTGAAATTTTACCACTACCCTTTTTAGGTTTTTTCAAATTCTTCTCCCACGTGGATTTCTTATCGACGCGCTTACAGAAAAGTAAATCTATGGAAACAGCTCAATCTCTCTATTATGGGAATTATGAAAAATAGAGAGATTGAGTTATTACAGGACAGTTGATTAAGTAATCTGCACGGTTTCCCACATTCATGTGGGTTTGACCAAAGTTGATAAATACAGTTTATACGTTAAAATCATGAGCTGCAGTTTCACAATAGTCATATATTAAGAGCGGGAGAATGAACCGAAAAGAACTCAGATGCTAATCGATAACCTTCATATTTAGAAAAAAATAAAAATTTATAATGACATCTAGTGTTTAGTCTAAGTAAATAAAATATTTAATAAAACTATTTTCTATAAGTGACAAGAAGAGTTCAATATAAGTAAGTAAAAAAATGTAGAAAACTGCATGTAAAAATCGTTAATATTTTGATCGCTGAATTCAAAATAAAGAAGCATCGTATACAATGCAATTGATTGGATAATATATTCAAGTATTATAAGTTTACTCTAATCATTTTATACGATTGGATCGGCAACCGTTTTTACTTCGAGTATGATTGTAAATTGGTTATGATTCAAAAGTTAAATAATGTTGCCATATGTAGAATTTTATGGAATACAGGAAGGAGTAAAACGTAATAGATATTTAGGCACAAACATTTAGGATTTTCATTTAGTGAATTGCTGTCATTAAAAAGCTGGTATAATATATTTCTTCATTTATATGTTGAAAAAAATATATTAATTTTTGTACTTCATAATTGCAATATTATTAAAAAAATAAGACTAGGATATTGATAAAACCAAGATTAATTTTACTGACGAAATGATTAACTTTTTGTTCCGTTCATTATCTATATTACTTGCATCATGCTTGTGAAAAAAAAACGAACCTAGAAACGCACCTCAAATATTATAGACATGATAAAAAACTTCTTTAAGGCCATAACAGTTTAAGCTTTCATTTAATATGTGTCACACGTAATATGCATATGTATGTTACAAAAAAGTCGCTAAAAGAAAATAATACAATTAAATGAATTTGAAAAATAAAAATTCATCTTAATATATCTGATTTTCAGTACGGCAACTTCAATGCAGCACACACACACACACACACACACACACAGCAAAACCACTACCTCTGTGTTGCAAGTGAATTGCTTTTCGATTATCTCAGAAGATGACTCTACGACTAAATCATTTTCATTAATAATATAATTGATTCTTCTCAATTGCATGAATTTTCCTGATAACCTCTATAAGATTTAACTTTACATTATTTAATAAGTTTTGAAGTTCTCTGTGTAAGATACCTTTTGCGCCGCTTAACAGAAAAAATATTAAGATTTTGTTTAATATTTATTAACAAACAAAACTAATTAAATTATTTGAATTATGTGTTTAATTATCGTATTAAAATACTGCAGGTAATCAACTACGTTATCAATAATCTTAAAAATAAGCCGAGCACAATTAGGTTCAATCTTTGTATTAAACAAACAATTAATCATCCATAACTCTTTAAGTAAAATTTTTCTTAAAGTGTCAACAACCTGAATTTTTTTTTTATCCAATTCATTCAAAATTAATATGTATTATAAAACACTCCAAATACAATTGGATGATACTTGATAAATGAAAAAAAACTTTCATATTGCTTACACGACTATTATTTACAAAACGGAACGTCATTTTAATCAACTTTATGATATTTAAGTTATTTCGGATATATGTTTGGCTCATAGTCTTAGGGTTTATATTTTCCCGTGTAATTCCTCTTGTAAATAAGCGAATCAAACTGTTTACTGCCTGTAAGTTATATTGAATATGCGTGATAGAATGCCAAAAACAAGCATCTAAAAGTGTACACAGCTTAAATCAAATGAATTCAATAAAGTATTATTTTCCAAGTTTTCATTGCAACTTTCTGATATTTTTCCAAAGCCAAATCAAGGGGCGCAATTACAGTGTAGCTTCTCTTATTTGAAGCAACTTTTCATTTTCGGTAAATATTTGCGTTGAAAATTGCAAACTTTCACAAAGAATACTTGTTTGAATGAGTTTGGTTAAGGGTTACGCAAGTGCTTTTATTAAAGCCAGTATTGGCCTTCGTGGAAATAATTAAAAGTTTTACATTTCCTTTGGCATTCTTGCATTCCAGACGCGTATTGGCTAACTGATAAAATAAATAATCGAGGGTTAATCACAAGTACAAATATCACACTTACTTTGAGAGAACTAAATTCTGTTCGGCTGTTGAACAATATTATTATAGCGGTGAAACGAGAAATCATTATTAAATAAATTGTTTTTAAAGTTGGAATTAAAAATTGGTTTAATTTATGATATCGACTAAAGATTCTTGATAGAATTTCAATATATAATTTGAATTGTTAAAACTTTGTACGATTTCACATGTTTTTTCACCATCAAAGTGATGCTAATGACAAAGCATATCAATTATTACGAAGTTTTAACAATTCAAATTTTGAAGAAAATTGTTTGTAAAATAATTTCATATATACATATACATATATATATATTGTATAGTTTTGTCAATTATAATTGTTCTTATAAATCTATTTTTATTCAAATTTATTACTAGCTAATTTAAAAAGACGTGTTTTATAATTCTGCTTTTTTTAAATTTATGTGCGTTGTTTGATAGAATAAAATTATTAAAATTTTTTGTTTTGTATTTCAAAACAATAGGCTAGTAAATATAAGAGCAAAATATTAAGGCTACTTGAAGGATTTTCGATACCAAATTTGTATTTAAATGATCTAATATATACTTTTGATGATTTCGGCGGTAAATTTGTGGAAGTTCATTTTATTATAAACTTTAAAATAACTTTGATTATTCCGCGTGTTGTTCTACTAACTGTGACCCGTGTTTCGCCTCTTTCAGAGGAATCTTCAGACTGACTATCGCAAAGCTTGCTTAAGCAATATATTTATTTAATTGATATAATATATATTTATTTTAGTGATCTAATATATATTTATTTAAATATCTTGTTTTATATTTTTATTATGATTATACTGACAAAATTATCAAATAATTTATTGGATTAAAACAGCGATACTCAAACTGCGACCCAAATTGCTCTTATGTTCGGCCCAAAATAATAATAGTAACCAAATATTTTTTGGTGTTGTTTTAGACATATTTTCAATATCTCATCTACGTATCTCTGTGAATTGTCATATTCTAAAATGAAATATGTGAAGAGCGTGTATAGAAATCGGCTTACTGATTCTTACCTTGATGATATATTAAGAGAAGCCTGTAGTAATCAGGAACCTGATTTGACGAAAATGGTTCAAAGTTTAACTCAATATGATAATTCACATTATTTTTTATTCTATTTTTCTCTATTCATCTTAAATTTAAAGTTTTAAAGTTGTATCTAGGAGCCTGCTTTTGGCAGAAAAATTTCCTTTTAATACCAAAATGTTTTATACTTGTTCTTATGCTGGTAAGTCTTCTTTAATAAATTAATAAATATTCACAAAAAAATAAAAATTTTATTAAGATTTTTTTGACATCATAATACGTACATATGTATGCATTATAGTATGTGTTACATTTACAGTTTACTTTTAATATGTTGCGGCCCACCTAGAAAAGCAAAAATCGGAATGCGGCCCGGAGGAAAAAAAGTTTGAGTATGGCTGGATTAAAATTATGATTAAATAGCCAAAAATTTCATGACAACTAAAAAAAACAGTCTAAGAAAATGTTAAATCGTTCACTTTGGTTAAATCAGATGTAAAAGAAATGTTTAAGACAAACGCTCTCTTCCCTTTTATATCATAAATTGCTCAAAACCACTACCCTTTCGGAGGCTGGCCTAGTTTCCCAATAACAATACATATGTGTCTAACAATAAACCCTTTTAAGGCCGCACATTGCATAATATGTTACACTGCCCACAAGCATGGCTCCAATAAAACACAAGTAGAATTTACATACATCCATCACGTTGAACGAAATCTACGTTGAGATGTAACTTATATTAATACCTCAAATAAACGAATCAATTTCTTGAGCCACCGCTAACCGCTGCAAAGGGGAACGGCGGGGAAGCGGTCGAGATTTCAAATTAATTAATATTTCAACCCCCGACACTCCACTCTCCCAGATTTACTCTCTTCCCTACAGTCTACAAACGGAGTTTCAATATCCATGCTTTCCGCTTGTGTGCAGTTATCTCTAATAGTCGTTTGGAACTGAAAACATTAAATACAATTTGGAAATATAAAATAATAAATATTTTTCTATATTATTTCGGATTTATATTTCGTCAAAAACTTTAAGTCTTAAAATATTCGTTAATCAATTAATTATGCTGGGTTTTTTTTTTTCACACATATTTTTTCCTTTGTCGAATTTGATAAAGCGATAAATTTGAACTTTTGGACATTAAATTAACTCTACAATTTGAAATATTATGTAATAAAATTAATTTGGCAAAGCTCTATATTTTTACTAGACCTTAATATTACTATAGAAACCAAACTTGTGTAAACAAAGAGGTTTTCAAAAAACTGTACCAACCTGAATTTTAGTTAATATTGTTATCTAACATCAATTAATTTTTTCATTAACTTAGTTTTTATTACTTTTGACCACTAACTGATGTTCCTATAGCTTTTTCTTGTATTCTTTTATTTAACGTAGAGTTCTACAAAGTAAAAAAAAAAAATCAAATGCTAATATAAATTTTATAATATTAAACAGTGCTTGCTTTGGGATTTGTGTTATCCTATAATTAATACCTTTGATATATAGACGATGTTTATTGAACGTCAGTTCTATTGCATCCGTGTGATAGAATGCCTGAAGATGCCGAAAGGTGAAACACGGGTCGTTAGTTACAAAACATGTAGAATCGTAAAAAGTTGTAGCATTCAAATTTAATTTTGAAATTCCACCAAACACCATCAATCGATATCATAAATCAAAAAAAAAATTGTTATAAACTGACCACATTTAAAGAATATCTCATGGAATAAGTGACCGAGTATTAGTTTAAGATATTTATATATAATATTCAAATAAAAATAAAAATAAATAGGACCTAGTGCACTCGTGCCAAGTTTTGACTAGGCATCGCCTAAAAGCTCTGCGTTTCATCCAGCCAGCTGCAGAGGCCGCCTAACAAATTTCATTTCCGTTTCGACGCGATGTTGTTATTATTTCTTCCCGGTTCCGGGACGCGGAGCTTTTGTTTCGAATACGATTCCCTTGAAAGCTGAGAGGGTATGTGTTTGCGCTTGATATTTTAATGTCGAATATATGATACAATAAACCAATCGAATAGTACGATGACTTTGATGTTACAGTTATAAATTCTCGAGAATCGAACATATTTCATAAACATTTTGACATTTTGTATCCGTTAAACTAAATGTATTTAAAAGATATGTGCTAATATACATTATTTATAGTTCACAGTTCCATCAATCATATTTTTTACTGCTTTTAATAATACACCACCCAAAGCTAAAAATAGTTTGATTTATTAGAAAAAAAAAACGTTTTTTCACTTTTTAGTCGTTGATTATTTTATATAAAAAATTAAATTTTGCTAGGTTAAATTTTAACACGGTTAAAAAATAGCTATATGTTTTCATAAGCTATAGCTGATAGCTGTTTAAAGAACTATAGTTCTGATGATGGGTGAGCCAAAATAGCTATCAACTATATCCTTTAAAAAATGTACAGCTAAAATGCATTGCTATTTTTTCACCGTAATATAATGGAGTTCTATCAAGTAAATGCCAATTCATTCAATAAATTTTCATAATTGGTTAAACGTATTAAAATTAAATTTTTGAAACAATTATTTACGTCACATTAAACTGAAAAATGTTAATTTTATAAATATTATATTTTATTAGAAGAAAATTTGAAACAAATAAGTATATTCTATCAACGAACTATTTCTTTGATACTCTTGTTAGGTATTGATTGAATTGGCATATACTTAGTAAATTTATTAGGCTCGTGTAAGGCAGTTAACTATTACTGATTAATTAAACAACTTTGACTGTACTGAAATTTTCAATATATCGAAATTAAAAACACATATAACACAAAATATCCAATATCTCTTACGCTTATTTTATTTTACTATAAGAAGGAGTGACTTTACTTTTTTGGAAACATTATTTTTTTCGCTCTATTTACTGCTTAGCGTTTCCAACATAACAAATAAGAATCCGTTCTCTATACATTATTATTAGGGTATGTTAAGCGGGCAAAGTTACGAGCGAAGAAGTGAATACAGTCAACCCCGGATCGTGGGGTTGTACCCGTCTGTCCTTTTTGATGCATTGCCTTATACGCATTTTAACCGGAAGGAAAGAGACGATCCTTTAACGAATATAAAATAACTAAAAAATAAATGCTACATGTTGAGCTTCTTTATAACTTATCGAAATTGTCTTCCAGACGGCGCAATATTAACTCAAGTGAAAAGTATTATTAAATAAATTATTCATTTTGATTTCATTTAGTCATTTTTTTTTTATTTAATATACAGTGAGCGATTGGTTAGCAAACATTATACAATATATTCCAAGACAATAATCGCTATCCGAATTGTTCGTTAATTAACCGATCAACTGAGTTTTACAGATTGAATAAGTGCATTAGTAAGATCGTTTTAGTTCGCCGTTCGATTACAAAAATCTTTCATGGTAGTGTTCGTTGTCCAATTTGTTCGCAGTCCGAACTTCTCGTTAACCGATTTAACGAGTTTTACAAATCGAATAAATGGGTAAGAAAGATATTTTTAGTTCGTTGTTCGGACACAAAAATCTTTTGTGATAGTTTTTGTTATCCGATTTATTCGCAATTTGAACTATTCGTTAACCGATCATCCACTATAAAGTAAAATAAATAAACGTAAATATGTAGTGTATTTTCAAAACAATATTCGTTGAAGATGTTATCATTAAATCTATTTATCGATGTTATCTACAATAATTATTTGAATTAACAGTTTTTCCTAATTTGTTAAAGCTGTAAATTTATGACATAAATTTTTTTTTTTGATGGAATAGATTTTCATTTATACACTTTCATGAATGGGTTAAGGAAAAAAAGAGTCAAAATGTAACTTAAACTTAAATTAATGATATATTAAACCCTTGATAGCACCATAGAAACTTACGTTATAGTAAATATTAACTTTTAACGAAATCTAATTATTAATTTAACTATTTCTGTTATTGAACATTTCAATTAAATATAGTCTAATAAGGGAGTTAAATATTTTTGAATATTTATAAAAACCTCGATCTAATATCTTTCATAGTGATTAATTATTATGTAAAAAACAAAAAACGTTTATCTGACCCCTTTTAACCCTATTTAATATTAATAACCGTAACAATAAAAGCTCCGCGGTAATTTAACGATTAACAAATCTGTTATGAAAGAAAAAGTTCATGTTTTCGCTCAATTAAAGCTCCGAGCAGCTAATGCTAAAAACATCCAAACATATTATCTGAAAAGCAATTGAATACAAATAATATAACAAAGTGGCGATGAAACTATGAAAAAGTGCGCGCCGGGGATTACAACGCGGCGCTTAAAAACATTTTAATGTTGGAAGTCGGGCCGCGTGGCGCCGAAACTGTTTCCTTTAATTTCTGGATTTATGTAACGAGTTCCGCCAACTTTATAGGCTGTCTATAAAATTGTTTACGCCCCGTAGTTTTGTTCCGCCGGCATTTGCATATCGGGGACAATGTGCCGGAGGGCGTAAGTGAACGTTAGAAATTTTGCCATATCGAAAATTTGGCGCAATTTACAAATAGTGCGATTATACATACACGGTATTTTCTATATCTTATTCAATTCGATTTAATTTCACCTCAGAACTTTTGTCATTCTCCATACTAAAATTAACTGCAGCATTGACTGCAAAATAAAATCAAATGACAATGCTACATATCAATTTTTTTTAAAAATGTTTGATACAAGCAATGCGCAGACTGAGTGTGTCTGTTATACGTAGAAGAACATATCAAAACATGTAGTTATGTTTTCCGTCACCTAAAATTTTACTTTATTTCGTTCAATAATAGAGCGCTTAAATTCTCTTAAATATTATCATTATCAATATAACTATAGTTTTGTATCCAAACCACTGTTGGTATTCATTTATATCAATCCACTATTAAATCATGAAACCTCACAAAAGTTAAATAATAAATGAACCATTTCGTGGTTTCTATTAACATATCCTTTATAAAAAATAGAGGTTCATAACGACTTTTTGTTCAACTTAGCATATAGCTGTCGTAAACGATAGAACTTTAAACAACATTTTCTATCAAAACATGCGTTATGTGATGTACATCATTGTTGCATAAACCCCCTTAAAATTGTGTCATACAGCGTTGTTCGGGTTAAAATCTTCTGACAGTAACTCTGCAAATGTTGTAGGTAACAAAGTTATCAATTAAATCAAATGTTAGCAAAACATAAACGTCTTAATATTCAACAATATAATATATTAAATAGCTTAAACTTGGCATTCGTATTCTTGATAACATTAAAAGATTTAGAAATAAAAAATGTTTTCCAAATGTGGCTTACACCTGTGACATTTTCTAAATTTGAATGAAATAATTATGATCAACGGAAAATCGGCATGGTGGGACACAAATCTAAAATTACATTATTCGAAGCAGTTCAGAAAAACATTTTACACAGCAGTGAGTAATAAGTTTTTTTATTCTCTACCCAAATAACACAATATTTTATACTGTTTTCGTTTTTGTGAAGATCATATTTTTATATAATAAGTGCTTTTTTCAAGGGTAGTTTTTTTAGAAATATATTTTCTACGAAGCACTTATGAACTTTTTTTTTAACTTAGACAATACATATTGTTAGATCTTTTATAAAAAAGTCTCGCATGAGAGTATTCTGATTTTGAAATTGTTATGCTGTTATTCTTAAAAAAAAAATAGCTACGCTTTGTTGATATAATTTTTTTATGAAGTACTCATGTCATTATGTCGATCTTCGAAACATTACATGCAAATTATATGAAATTTAAAATTCTACTACACGTTTTTTATATGGTCTGCAATCTTCACTTTGTTATACAATAAAAAAAAAGTCGATTTTATTAAAAAATATATTTGATCATACAATAAATACAATATAGCTTAATTCAAACTATTTTCACTAAATACATTCAGAAAGGGAAGAGCCGAACAAGTCGGTTCAACCCCCTATTGGACGAGTCGACCGCACTGACTTGGTGGCAAATAAAAATAAATGACGCCATATGGAGAGCGAGCAGACTTGAAATCATAAATTTTTCGATTACGTAGAGAGATAAATTGTAAGCACACTTAAGTGCACACCAGTAAGTCTAAGGCAGTTTCTCCGAAGAAATTTCATGTTATGGAAACAAACTTTTGTTACGCCACTGGATACTACGTATATAAACTGCTGGTGAGTGAACAAAGGCGAAAGATCTAATACTATGTGTATAGTGTTTAATTTGATAGTCTAAATATTATTTTAAGTCTTGTATTAGCCCTTTGTTAGAAGAAAATGGCAATATTTGTGTTTAAAATTATGTTAAATTTTAAACTATCGTAAAGAATTTTGCTTCAAAAGAGCCGAAACAGTTTTAAACTGACAATATTTGAACTAATTATTAGTAAAAAAAATAAGTCAGTTTTGAATGGTATAAATGAGCTATTCAATTGTTTTACTTCATTCATTATTCCTTTACAAAATATTTTTGAAACAAAGAAATACCCATTTGTATATAGAAAGATGTGCAACTGACTGGCTTTATTCCAAATTCGAACGTCGTAGTTTTAATTATTACCGTTAATTATCGTGGCGGCGCCATGGGGAACAAAAGTTTTCCTTTTTTGCCGCAAGACGGCAGCAACTGCAATCTAACTGAGGTGTAAAGCAAAATATAAAACAAAGCGTTCTTGGATAGGTAATTAAAAGGAACAGTTCTTCGGTGGGGCTGGCCGGTGAGGATGCAACGTCTTCTGCTGCAGACCAAGTATGTTAGGCCCAAAGCGCATGCGCGAAATTATACTGCGACACGTACCGCCATCTATGCCTGGGAAATTTATGTGGAGACGTGATTATGGACCTCGTAGAAACGATTAATTCATAGGGTAATTAAGAATGTTCGTATGGCTTACTTTATGAGCTGAACTCAATGGTGGATTTTATTAGACTGCTAAATCAAATAATTGTATCTAAACTATTGTAGTTTCCATTACGCGTTCAAATATAAATATCAATGACTAATTTACACTAGATAATAACCTTTCTCTTATTAAAATTTTTAATAGTAAAATAAAACCTGAAGGCTTGTATTGTGTTATAGAAACTAATTTTACATCAATACCTTTTGTAGTCTATGGTTTTAGTCATCATACCTTGGTACAAAATTTTCCTGCTTATTTAATTAGTTTTTTTTGTTGATCGGGTCGTGATAGACAACACATGTGGATATGTAAAAAGGGTTAACAAATCAAATTTAAAGTATAATCGTTAGGTAAAGCGTTCAATGTTTATCACTTTACTAATAAAATTTTGTTGATTGAATTGGCATTTACTTGGTAGAACCGCATTATAACACGGTGAAAAATTAGTTCTGACGATGGTGTGAGCCGAAATGGCTTTTAACTATATCTTTTTTTTGCAAAAAAATAATTCAAATAAAATGTAATTTTTTAAAATCATTCTCAATATTTAACTTCAACTTTGAAGAATGATTTAATATCATAAAAATATTTAATAAAATAAATAAAGTGTAAAATATTTAGTCAGCCATTTATACTACATCTTTCACGGAAATATTACGTATTTTAATTGAAATGTTGAAAATAAATGCCGGAAAATCTCAGAATAAGTTTCAACAATTCAAATTTGATTTTAAAATTTCATCAATCATTTGTATATAGCTTTAATTTCCTTGTATCATACTTATTATATTTGAAGCTATATTGTATACAAAGCTATTGAGATATGTATACGTAAAAAAATTCCAATATAAAGTCACGTTTACCTTTTGAAAGAATAAAACAAACTTTATTTAAGTTATCCTCCATTGACTTTCCAAATACGACACAAAATAGCTTATAGGAGGCAAGACCAACTTTGGAGTGAGATCGATGGACCGAAACTGCATCGGACGAGAAGACCCGCATTTAAACTGCAGTCAACAATGCAACTCAATCCTGGAAACCCACCCACCTCCTGCAGTCTACTAGCACCACTGATGACGTCTAATTAATGCTATGAACTCTTGATTCTCATTGAGATTCTGTTGAGATATTTGGCATGTGCTGGGAAGAGAATCACACTTAGAATAATATTGATTATGGATGATGCAATATAAGAGCATCGAATAGTGTATATGTGGAAAATCACATTTAAAACTATCATAAAAAGTATTTTTGTGAGAATAATGAACAAAGATTTTTACTCTTGTTATAGTTATTATCAGTCAGTCTTAAATAACAAAAATATTACTTTTATTCTTAAAAAAAATATACAAAGAAGCAGGAAGCTCGCAAAGAATACAAAATAACTATTCGTAAAGTCCGATACTTTTTTCGTAATAGGGCTGCTGTTTATTTTTAAAAGAAAATTACTACATTGAAATAACTTTAAAAAAATCCTTTGACGTTGAAAAACTTTTATTAAAGCTTTTTTATATTTTGGGTTCCTAGTCAAAAAAATCTTTCCTTATATATGAATGACTTGATTAGAGTCATCGTTAGTTACCGTTGTATTAATTATATGAGTGTTCACAAAAAGTTTGAGAATATTTTATCAATTGCTTTGGTAAAATTAATGAATTATTTTTATTCTCATTATTTTACATAAGTAATCGTATTCAAATAAAATTTTAACGTTTCAATTGAAAGACATTTAATTATATTTATGTGCAATTTGTGTGATTATCTGTTAACATTTAACATTAACTTATAAATTAATTGTTTTTATATATTAGCCGTCTTCACTTTATGCTGAAGTAAACCAGTATTGATTCTTTTATTATGAAATCTGGAGTTATTACGAAAAATAATGTGTTTTATTTATTATAATCCTGTACATAATAAACCACTTTTTTGAGTCTGAACCAGAATATTTATTTTTTATTTCCACTGTTACACATTTCATGTTATTTAAATTCAATTATAAAGAGAGCTTTCATGTTTTTACTGCTTGATTTAATTTGTAAATTTCGCCTTTTAAATTGACTAGCAAGCTTATTATTTTAAAGTTTAAGCCTTGATGTTAGCATAAAAAGTATTGAAGATATATTATTCAGTTTCTTATTTAAGAAAAATATTTTTTTGTTACTTTTAAGGTGTTAACTGTCACTTCTTGATGGAAAGGCATGATATTTTAAATAATAAAAACACATTTTTTAGTACTTATTTCCACAATATATTTTTTGATCAGGACCGGTTTCGCTCATCGCGAGCAGTTGATAATGCCTATACCTGCTACATTTAATTGAAATATTACGTATAAATAGACTTGCTTGTAAATTGTATTCTATCAGAAACCGGTCCTGATGAAAAAATATATTGTGGTAATAAGTACTAAAAAATGTGTTTTTATTATTTAAATTTTTTTATGTAAGTTGGATACGAAGATAAAGTTTAACGATATCTCATCCAGATGAAATGTGCTGGATGAATACCTTTTGCAATGAATATAACTAACTATCTTTACTTATGTACGTAAGAACACTATTATACTAAATGAAAATAGTCGTCGCTTTGAAGTAGATTGCAGTGAGTGAATAGGAAGTGGTGTGAGAAAGAGAGGCGCATTTCCTTGCCAGAAACCACGGGGCACTGCGGAATTTTGGCGAAATCATGATTATCTATGGCCAGAGAAATCTACCGTTAACATATGTGTAATTTATCACACAAAACTACTTTGCCAAAGGCGGCGAACTTTTGGATTTAAGGGTGCGACTAAAATTATCAATTAAAAATTAAAAATATTCGCTTTTTAACGCAATGAAATTATTAATCTGATGAATTCATTAAAAACATATAGTATCTTTCCAAAATAATTTCAAACGAATGCTGTTTTTAAGTAATTGAAATTTTTGTTAATATTTTTTTTATATTGAATGAAGCTACGATTAAACTTGTACGATTCTACATGTTTTGACACAAACTGCCCGGGTTCCACCCTTTGGAATCTTTAGGCATTCTATCATATAGATGCAACAGAATTGACACTTAATTAACAGCTAGCATCGGTTATATACCAAAGGAGTTAAAATCAAAGGGAAACACAGACACCAATGCTTGTATCCAAATAAACAACTGAATTATATTTCAATAATATTTTTTTTAACAATAAAAACACTCAATTGCATGTGAGTTTTATCAACTCTAAATACTGTAAATGAGTCTTTCATGAAAATATTCTTATGTGAATAAGTTCTTTCGTCCATATTAAAGAATGCTTGAAAATGACAAAAGGCGAAATCTGGGTCTTTAGTGTCGAACACATAAAATCGTACAAAATTTCAATAATTCATTTTTCTTAATAATGGGATATTTTTTCATGTACCGAAGTATCAGTAATAAATTAATGATACTTCAATATAATTAAGGAGTCCAAAGGAGTTTACTGGTAACTTTACGTGACGATATTAACAAATTCTTACTTTTAATGCAAATTACAAAGAGAAACTATGTAAAACAGTCTTTTAAAATATTTTTTTGGCGACGATAAATCATTTGTAAATGAGATATTCGATCTAAAAATATTTCTCAATTCATTTCTCTTATTTTTTACAGACATAAAAACTGGATTATTAAAAATGGCTACTGTAATAAGTAAATGATTCTTTATTCAAATATTGACAGCCTGACGTTTTCTATTTGTTGTCAATATTGTAATCTTTTTTTGACAGTTGAACATACGTATATTTAAGCTAAGTACAAAACTAGCGTCAAATTTAATGACACACAGCGTGGAATAAAAATGTTCCATTTTCAAAAACGAACATTTACAAAACTACCATTGAATCGAATTTTACAAGTTGCCAGTACTCAAAAGAGGGGAAATTTATCGTTAAGGAAAAAAATCATTGTCTAATGATCCAATGAAATATATTTCTGTTGATTTAAAGATTTGATTTAACACAAATTATGCTGCAAAAATGCTTTGGAAAAGTTAACTCGAGTGTACTATTACGATGGTAAAAAATTCATAAGTTCATGAATTAGTGATAATTTAAGTAGAAAGCCCACCACTGCATTGTTTTTTATTACACTCATGTTAAGATATAAGAGTCTTGGCTCCCAGATTCCACGCGGCGCTTTTTACGCCTACATTTTCGAGAAATTTGGCGCAAAAAAACCCTCCTTTAAATCTAAGATAACGTTTTTCAAACGAGGGATAGGTACTTTTGGCTTTTTTTCATACTAAGATCGTTCTTCTCGGAAAAACAAGATTAATGCTCGTAGTTTTGCGAGAATATGATATCCAAGCCGAAGTAAAAATAATAAATATTTCAACTCGTAATAGATGGCGGTCGTACAAAGTTGATTTCTGAAATGTTTTTCTGTTTTTTTTGTGTATATATATAATTTAATAACAGTTATTTATTTTATATGCTTGTCATTGAAACGAATTTTAAGAATCAGGATTTTATAAATTTTTTGCAGTAAGAATATTTTTGACTCGAAGTTCTCATATATATTTTACCAACCGTTTTTTTTTAATCTCTTTGGACCACTGTACTATACTTTACAATACAAAATTTCATGCCACATCACACAAAAAATCATACACTTTTTAATTTCCTAAAGGTGAATATATTATAGTTTGAAATGAATAATGGGTTGACAAGAAAGCATATTATTTTATTAAATTTCAATTTCAAAAAAGTACTTTTTTAAAAAGTTTTAAAAGTCATTTTTTTATATTATCTGATGATTTATTACATAAAATGTTTTAAGTGTTATAATATTCTTATTCAATGTTAAGACTAGCCTTGTTTAAATTTTGAATGCATTAGTATATATTTTTTGATAATGTAAAAAAACAAAACAATTTAAGTGTGATTTTTAAATAAAAGTTAAGAATTGACTTAATTTTTGTTGAAATATTTCTATAACACTTTTGCCAAACTGGCATCGCAATAAAATACAAATAAATCAAAACTGTTTTTTTTTAAATAATAATATAATATTTACTCCTATTTCCACAATTTTATATTTAATGATCTGGACCAGTTTCGAACATTATCATAACTATTATAAAAAAAAATAGCAAACGATTAGAAACTGAGAAAATAATTCAAAGCTAATTATGGTATATATTTATTTAAATGAAGTAAAATATTTTTTTTTTCTATAAAAATATTTCATACGGACATTATTTATAACAGTCATTTAAAAGCTTACATGACACCCGAAATCATTTCAAAAAATTTGTTAATTTACATTTTTTATTACTTGGCTGCAAAGAGACTTGTTTTAATTTTAGTAATGTTAATGCTCTTACCATTGGCATCCCCATTGGCAGACTGGTTCTACACTCTGAAAAAACAAACAAATTATGTACACGATTTCTTAAAAAAATATCCGGAACATACTAATTTATATTATTGAGGATGGCAGAATTCTCATTTTGGATTTATATTATATACTCAGATCACACAAACTTATTCTAAAAATGTCTTATTCGCTGAATATATTTACCAAGTCCTCAGTTACAGATCTTCCGTGTTCTTGTAACACTAAGGTTCTATGAAAGAGCGTGTGCCACGCACGGGCAATCTTGATAAGGGAAAGCTAATGATCCGCTTCTGGATCCACTTATCCTTAAGGGTGTGAGGACTTGAAGGTATCCAGTCAAAGGTACGTTTTATTTACCTTAGGTGACCTATATTAACTATCGCATGTCCCAAGTGTCTTTAAACATACGAACGCAAGCAGAATTCATTAACACTAAAGCACCATATTCTCCCATCTAAGATATAGGAAACCCTAGTAGCAACACCGGCTTCTGTGAGTTCGTTTGAATCATTGATTATTATCAGAAATTAAGGGTAGAAACTTATTATCATAATAAAAATTTTGATCCAAATTATATTTTAATGTGCTAACTGTCACTTCTCAATATAAAAGCACGATAATGCAAATAATAAAAGTACATTGTTCGTTGATTGACTTGACATTTACTTGGTAGAACTCCATTATAACACGGTGAAAAAATAGCAACGTATTTTAGTTTAGACGACATCGTCAAAATTATAAGAACTATTAGACCTAGTTCTGACTATGCTGTGAGCCGAAATAGCTATCAACTATGTATTATAAAAAAAATTGTCGAACTAAAATGCATTGCTATTTTTTCACCGTGTTGCATTGTTCGTACTTATTTCTACAATATTGTATATTATCTGGACTGATTTTGCTCATCGTAAGCATTATCAACTGATGATATATTTTAAATAATAAAAGCACATTTTTTTAGTTTTTATTTTCACAATATATTTTTTGATCAGGATCGGTTTCACTCATCACGAGCATTTTCAAACGATAGAATAAAATTTACAAGAAAGTCTATGTAAATGTAATTTTTATAAAAATAACGATTCACGTGCTTGTTTAATATTTAAAAAATGTATTTATAGATAAAATCCAAATCATAAGCTTGTGCCAACTAATCAAAGTAAAACAAACCTTTTACCGGACAATCTTTTACTCAATATTATGAGAGTACATTTCATGCTTAATACGTACCTGAATATTTTTCAAGGCGCACGCTTTCGCACTTACGCGCGTGCCTCTTCATCTACGAAAAGGGCACATTTAGAACTTATGTGCTTCAAGTGGCTTTATCGTTTCACACTTTGTTTCTGTCGTCTGACCAATTATGATGAAAACTCTAGTACGACTTCAATCAAAATTTTCCATTGTTCCCTTTGAAAATACGAAGCAATCATTCGACTCACCATAATCAAGAACAAAAAAGAGTTGTTTCTTACTTTCGAAACAAACTGGGAAATTATTATGAGAATTATTTCTTTGAGCAAAAATTTTTTTATTTACATGGTAAAAGTCACGTCACAAAAAATAACCAATTATTACTTTATTGCTTTTGCGAAATCAAAATATTTAAAAATTTATTGTTGGAAATTAAAGAAATAAACAAAAATATTAGGATAGCAAGTAAGTCAACCAAGCAACCTGATGAGAATTAATTATTAATAAAATATAATAGTATTCGCCTGAACTCACTTTGTTCACATGGAATTTGTTGACATCAAAAGCTGTTGAACATTGTTAATGCTCTTACCATTGGCATACCCATTGGCAGACTGTTTCTTAACTTAAGAAGGATAAAAAATTAGTGCCCAAGATTAAAAAAAAATATCTCGAACATAAACTTTGTAATATTATGAAGGATAATAGAATTCTCATTTTGTCAGATAGCATTCTAAATCTGAGTGTGATATTTGCAAAATAATCAAGAATCATTTTCAATTGAACAATATTTTTGGCAGGTCGCCAACTTATACGGTCAACTAAAAAAGGGGGGTCGCGGGTCACATGGATTTTATGAAAAGGGGTCGCCACCCGAAGAAGATTGCGAGCCTATGCATTAGACGGTATCCACAATTTCTGAAAAAAATATCAAGAAGATACAATATGATAAATTTAAAGGAGACAGAATTGTCATTTTGATCTTGTATAAGCCAAAAGAAAAATTTGGCCAGGTACATTTATCTTCAAATTTTCAGACTTTTAAAAGTGAGCATTGCTTATTGAAATAACAGATAGATGAAAATTCGTATTAACACGAGTATCTTGAAATAAATTAAAGTAGAGGTGATAAATTATTGTTCAGTTGGTTATTTAAATGTTGCTAAAAACATATCAATTTTCCTGTGTTAACCTTTAACAAATACTTTTAAAATATGAAATATTGAAAGTAAGTTCAAATAAAGTCTGGGTTATTCAATAAAATTCTCGCAATGTTTCATATTGATTTTTCAAAAGCTCATTTTTCTAAGGAAATTCATAATAACACAATAATATTCCCTGTTCAAAATTTTTACTTATTTTAAGCTCACCTGTTAGATATAAAGTCCAAATTTTACCATAAACAATGTCTGTGATGGTAATCAATATAACATTAGGAATTTATCAAATACATATTTAATGAGTGCTTCTTGGTGAGATTTTCCGGTAAACTTTCGCGACGACACATCGGGAGGGTGTTTTAGTATAGTATAAATTAAAACAGGAGTTTTTAAGCTTCGATTCGTAAGCACATCATAAGCTTTTTCTGTTCTTTAGCAATTGATTGGTTTTTAGTTACACTCGTGACGTGTAAAGTTTTTGATACAATTATTGTGAATTGTAATGTTATAATTTAGTCCAGGATGCTTTGTATTATTTAGCAATTTTTAAATTCACTGTCTTAAACGCTGAAAGCCAAACGTTCCACTCGTAAATATTTTTTTTTACTTTAATTGAATCTTAAACGGTTAAAAACAAGTTATAAAAGCAGTTTAAAATTTTATTTCATTAATTACAGCTATCTCAGCTTATACTTCAATCTATTTCATACTATCAATTTCAATATATTTCTACCTGTTGCTAGTATCTATAATCCATAATTGTTATTTCTTTTAAAATAATAAAAATACAAATCAATCCAATGAATTTTATAATTGCCTACTTCTATCAATGGTTGTTACAAAATATATATGAAATATGTTTTTTTTGCGTTTATTTTTAATCTCAAAATCCCGATTTTCCAAGAATCCTGAAACTCTGTATTGTTAGCCCGGATTGTTATAAAAGTACATAAATCTTCTTAACTTTAATTCAAAAATACAGAAAAATAAACCTTTTGCCAAACCAAGTGTCAAACACTTGATAAAAACGTTAAAGCTTCCGTATTCTTATAATAAAACGTTCAATCAACGCGTAGGTGAATAAATTGGCCTTATCAAAGAATGAAATTTCCTGACGAATGAAATAGTTCTGACAATGGCGTGAACCGAAATAGCTATCAACTATATCTTATAAAAAAATTGTAGAACTGAAATACATTGCTATTTTTTCACCGAGATATAATTGAGTTTTACCAAGTAAATGCCAATTCAATCAATGAAATGTTTCTTATCAGAGATTATGTTTGTCAACGGCCGACCTTCAATACGTCATCTACTGATATATTTTTAAACAATTCAATTTTTTAATAATATAATTAATCGACAAATTTAAATATGTCGGGATTGTACATTGACAAAATAAATGCAATACCCCTGACCCACAGCTTAGAACGACTGAGTCTCTGCGGGCTAAACAAACTCGACGACCCTCCCAGTCTGGTCGCAAAACGCTGGGCCCGCATTACCGCCCAACTTAAACAAGGGGTCACTACTCTCTAATGAGCACTCACTTTATAATTGCGGCCCTGCCTTTAATTCCCCAATTTCAACAACACAAAATTATTACAGCGCGGCGCTTATGAGAGTGTCGAGGTGGAAATTTTGGACCCGCAAAGGAAATATTGTTTCTAGAATGTGGTTGCGGTCCATGTCTCGAGTATTTACAATAATTGTTTTATAGCACAAAACAGGAACAAAAGCTTACGGTATTGTTATTAGTGAAAATATCACATAAATAGAATTATCCTACAACTAAATAAAATATTATATGGTTTATTTCAATGATTTTTAATGCTAAGTTGAAAAGTATTTCATTTAACTAATGTTACTATTTTTCTTTAACAACCCGCTTTTGACAAAACGCTGACTTTTTTATAGATAACCTAATGAACAAATTAAAAAAATAAATAAAATTCCTTGTTTTAGTAGCTTTCAAAATAGAATAACTTTAAACATTGATTTAGTGTAGACTAAAAGTCAAATTATTTATTAATTAAGAAATTGAAATTGGAAAAAAAATCCAGCAATATGGAACAATTGTTCACTTTTATGATCAAAAAATATATTGTGGAAATAAGTACTAAAAATGTGTTTTTTATTATTTAAAATATCATGCCTTTCCACCAAGAAGTGACAGTTAACACCATAAAAGTAACTTTTATTTTTATTGAATAATAAACCTTTCTGAACTATTTAATCAATTTTCATAAATATCCACGAGTAATAAAGTGAAAATAATAAAGAATTTTGTTGTAGACACGCTTAATATTATTGATAAAACCTTTATTGCTAACGCCATTTTTATGGCTATGGCTTAACTTAATTTGGTATAGCTATAAACTGTTTTGTAAGAAATACACAGTAAATTGTCTCAACCATTCAAAAAAAAAAATCATAATTGTTTATTTAAAATATATTGACTATCACATCACGGTAAAAAGTTCTATAATAATCTAATAATAAAACAGTATTAAGTAAACTATATATTGACTAAAAGTGCTTGATGAAAATGTGTAAACTTCTATCACCAATTATAAAAAAGTATCTCTTAAGATGTTGACTTTCCCTTTTTGATGGAAGTGCACGATATTTTTATTTGATATAAACACATTTTTAATATTATTATATTTGCATAAAATATTTTATTATCGGGACGGGTTTTCTTCACTGTGAGCACTATCAACAAGTATACAGCTTTTTTCAAAACTTAGAACATTGAAAATTTTGACAAATTACATTTTTAATTGAGATATACTAAGCAACTGCTGATTCCATCAAAATAGCAAGAGTTTCATAAGCAAAGCAGCGTTTTAAAAGTAATATTGGCAACGGCATTTGTAATCATATGATAAAAAAAATTATACTTTGTGTCAGTTAATTTTTTTGCTTAACTCATTGTATTCCTATAGTGACTGAATTCTCAGCAAAAGTTGACAGTTTTTAAGAAATGTAACGACTTTCCATCGAGAAGTGGCAGTTGACACATTAAAAGTGAAATTTCAAAATATTTCGATATTGCAAAAGCAATGACTTTATAATTTGTATTTTTCTGTAACGCGTATGCACCAAAGAAATAGATAAATACTTGGACAATGTTTCTCAACATGTATATATGTTGAGAAAGGCTTAAATATTTCGTTACTTTATATCGCCATCTATCAGTGTTTGCGTCAAGCGTTTATTTGCCCATGGTAATCGTGGGAAATTTCCGTGAGCGCTGCTGACATATTTATCTTCTACGAACCGACATATTTACCCATTAGCTCACCGATATTGATATCAAAGGGCTTTGCTTATTTACCAATTTGTTGGCCACGCTAATTTAACACGACACGTAATCATTGTAATTAATGTAATCAGAGTGATATTGAAGTTAAGTTTTCAAGTAAAAGAATTTGACACTAAATTCTATAAAACATATTAAAAACACACTTTAATATTCTTTCTATATAGAAGTGAAGATATCGATTACAAACAACTACAACAAGCCAGTTGATCTTGGATTCATTTATAGTTCATGACAGCCTAGTTTCTTAAACGTTCTTCTTCTAAATCTTTAAATAGCAATCTTATTACCTTTATATATATGTATATATATAAATATATATATATATAGTATTTAAAAAAAAATTGTTCGTTTTTTATGTATTACTATAGTAAAGTTACAAAAAATTTCTATCATGACATAGCAACTAAAAAAAAACAAACAACCCTTCAGTGACTTTACGTTTTCACACTTTTCATGTGATTTGTTGCCGTCGTTGTAAAAAAAACATATTCTTGTATAATTAATACAGACAATTTGTTGTATTGATTAATTGGCATTTATTTAGTAGAACACTATAATAACACGGTGAATATAATTTTGATGAAGGCTTAGACCGAAATAGTTATTAACTATATCTTATGTATAAAAATGAATGTTAATTTTAGTTCTACAAAATTATTTTTAACAAATATAGTTGATAGCCATTTCGGCTCACGCCATCGTCAGAACGATGGCGTGAGCCGAAATGGCTATCAACTATATTTGTTAAAAATAATTTTGTAGAACTAAAATACGTTGCTATTTTTTCACCGTGTTATAATGGAGTTCTACCAAGTGAATGCCAATTCAATCAATAGAATGTTAATTTGTTTGTTTGTATCGTATCAATTCATATAACTTTAATCCGATTGCGATGAAACTTTTGTGGGTGCACAAGTTCGTTAAGGCTAGATAATTATTAAAATCATTTGATCAGTACCGGTTTTGCGTATTGCGTGCACTATCAACTGATACTGTGTGGGTATACTACTCACATGGACAGCTTTATGTGACCTGCTCACGTGCCGTAAAATCTTCCGAACTATTCCAGTACGCAACAAACGGATAAACAAAACATATTGTGAAAGCATTTTGATACAAGAATTATAATATAAACACTTTCGCTTGGGGTACTCGCTAGTACCTTATAAATTTTATAGAACTAAAATATTTACTAGTTTTTCATCGTGTTAATTAATTGTTTCGTGGAGAAATCTTTATGAAATGGATTCTTTAAGCGATTGCGTATTTCTGAGCACGTAAAAACATTTGGTATGGGCAAGTTAAAGCGGTTATATAACACATCAAATAGTAACTTAGCCATAACAAGTAAACCTCGCAGGCTACTTGTTATTAACATTAATTACACTCTAACGTAGCACTAACTTCACTAAGGAAACGTGTTTATTTGGCCATACTAACTTCGATACATCGTCACGACAACTGCTAAGTAATAATATCGAATTTGTATAAATTAGAACACTCATTAGTTACCGCCAAATAGCAAAAATTCAAACGCTTTTTTATATCGATCGCATTAATATTTTTTTGCATTTACAAAGTTTTTTAAATTGTTACAACTCTGTAAGATTCCACATGCTTTGTCACAGACGACCCGGGTTTCACTTTTTGTCTTTTCAGGCATTCTATTACACGAATGCAATAGAACTGACGCACAATAAACAGTTAGCATTGTCTATATACCAAAGGTATTATAAATTGCAGGAAAACACGGACACCAATGCAGGTAAAAGATATTTAATAATATTGATTAAATAATAATTAACACAATTTCCTGTGATAAGTTTTATTGACACTAAGTCTTTTTAATGAGTCATCATTGAAAGTGTTTTACGACAAATATATATTTTTGTTTGCAAAGCTTGCTAGCTTTCTAAAAAAAAATTAACATTGCAAGTAAAATAAATAAACATCGTTTAAAACACACGACTCCGTCATTCACCAACAACACGATTCCGACTATAAGAAGTTTTAATTTTTTTATGCTGTTTTTCCGCCTCTTTTTGTGCATATAAACAAAGATCGACCAATTAATCCAAAAAATAGCTTCATTTTATTGTATGGAAACTCAAAAAATGAATATTTACTTCTTCTTTTTAATTGAGATATTTTAACAACGTCAAATCGGTAAAGTAGTCGAAATCACTCGCTCGTTTTGAGAATCCAACTTCGATTTCGGCCATAACACACCGTAAATTCACAACTTGTATTTTTATATTTCACTAAAGTTAATTTTAAATTATTTAAAACGGCATTGTTTGTTATTTAACGTCAAAGTTTTCAATTATCTTTTATTTTAAAAGGTACAAAATATATTAAATCAACAAACGTTTAGGTATTTAATGAAATGTGTTGTATATGTGTGTATTCAAAGAGTATGGCTGTAATTTGTTGAAGATAGAAATACTCTTCCTTGTAAAAGTATACGCGTTTAATGTAAATACATTTTGATTGTGAGCATTTTGAACTGACAGTATTAATTGCATTACACTTTATTTCAGCCGTGTTTAAAATAATGAGATACTTTCAACCTAAACTTTCGTCGAGTTTCGTGAAAGTACAGACACAGTAAGGGGGGTGCAAACACACGTAGCATACGTTTAATTCTGAGCTCTCTTACGCAGGCTGTACGTCAAAGGAAAGTTTTGTGAGCTTTAGTTGTTATACAGTTTCTTTTAAAAGTTTAAGTTTTAAGTTAGAAATGCAGCGCTTTCCTGGAAAAAGATAAAGCGAAATGTGAAAGTGAGTGTTGAGTATAGGTGTATCGAATATTAATATGCATACACATAACGATTTACATTTTATGTTGTGTTCAAATTTTCAGTAAAAGCGTTTATGTTTGTAATGAAAATTTAATACATGTATTGATCTAGTGAAGAGAAAATGTGTAAAATAAAAAAAAAACAAATTTATACATAGACATGGTATAATTTATGATATCGACTGAAGGTGCTTGATGGAATTTCAGAATGTCAATTCTGATGTATATCCGTGTGATCGAATGCCTGAAGATGTCGAAAGGCAAAACCTGTGACGTTAATGACAAAACATGTAGAATTGTGCAAAGTTTTATAAATATTGTACATTAAAAAGCGAAACCTTTGTAATATTAATGATTACATAAAAGTTATAGTGGAGTAAATTTTATATGTTTTCCTTGATATCAATAAATGTTTCCATATTATACTGTGCCAGTCAAACACTTAATAAATATCAATAAAATTGAATCTGATATATTCTAATTTCTGGCTAATGTATGTAATTTAAAAATATTTTATTGAAATAAGCACAATTATTATTTCATTTAAGTCATAGATATTCAATACTTTACCAGAATTGTAATGCTGATAAAAACAAGATTAATGATGTGTGAAGTGAAAAATGTTGCAATTAAACAGATTTTTTGGAAACTTTTTTATAACTGTGCTGTAAGGCTGACGATTGTTAGTTAATGTCTACCATAAAGTTGTTTCAGGATCATTTGTTTTTATCAAGCTTTAATACCCCCCTAAATTTAATTAATCATATATAAACTGGATGAATAAATAGACATTGATGGGTTACATGCTCGTAAACTTATTTTAACAAAACAGTTGAATATAAAATACCAGTTTATTTTTACAACACACGAAAAAAAGATTTTGTAAGGCAGCAACAAAATATTTAAACGACTTCTTTCAGACGTTATGAGATTTTATTTTTTGCTGCGATCCAATTTAAAATAAAGCTCTTATCTTGATTTGAATAGTGTAAATTAATAACGTTTTTCACTAAAAGCAGTTTTATTTTCCAGACGATCGAAAAAAGCTCTGTCAAATTCAATCGTGTTCCACAGTGCACGCAAGCTTTTTCTATCGTCTACGGCGTAGAATCTTCTACGACAAGCAACTTTGTAGCACGGTACTCAGTTGTAGCAGCACTTGATAAATTACTCCGCTGTAATGGCTCGCAAATAGGAGAAGGCGCTATTGTCGAAGTAAAATTGCGCGGAATGGAGAAAATAGTAGTGACAAGTGGACTCAAGTAGGGCGGAAATAATGCCTGCAAAGTCGCATAATGATCAGTAATCATTCAGTTATCGGCAATAATTCGATTCCAGTAAACTGGACATTCTAAATGGATGTTTTACGACAGCAGGTGATCAATTCGACAATGTATTTTTTTATTCACAAAGTGATATCTCTCTCTCACAATATTTTTTATATAAAAATTAATTTTGATTCTTATGTGGTAAAAAAAACTTTTACAGATGTATGCATTTATCTGATATGGCTCGTACAGTTCAATTACAATTGCATATTATAAAGTTGAGTGCTGTTTTCATATCCCGTGATTATATTTCAGTGTCATACGTCCGTCTGTCGTTCTTAGATATTAATCGATTGTTCTTCTTAAGTTAAAAAAAACCTGCTAATGAAAACATCACTCATAACCGCATTAATATAACAGTATTGCTTCGAAATAATTTATGATACCGACTGAAGGTGCTGGATGGAATTTCAGTATAAAATTTGAATTGTTTAATTTTTATAGTCAGTTTTGTTGCACCCTTATGATAGAATACCTGAAGATGCCGAAAGGTAAAACAAAAGTAAAAAAAAAGTCGTTGGTGACAAAACATGTGAAATCTTACAAAATTGTAACAATTCAGATTTGATATTGAAATTCCATCAAGCACCTTCAGTTAATATCATAAATTATTATCAAGTAAATTTTGCCTACACTTACACGGTTGATAACGTTGTAAATGTTCAATGATACCATTTATAAACCTTTTCCTCGTTGCGCAAACAATACTTTTTTAATCTGTAGTTTTTTACGTATATTAATCAAATAAATAATGGAAGGTTAACTTTTTGCACTATTTAGTTTTACCTGGAACGAAAGCTTACTATAAGCATTTTTGGCAAGCTTAGTGACTACTTTAAATATTGAGCCTTAATTTTCCATTTAAGCTTATAAATAATTAAATATCTTATTTCTGTTAATCGCACAGAAAAAAATTGGACACTGAGTAATCTTTTATTTAAATAAAGCACGATAAAAAGAGCTTTTGTTTATTCTATATCAATTCCACGAAATACTAGGCTCTTAAAAATATTTACGGGTGAAAATCTTTTCAATATATTTCACAAGTGTACTTCTGTGTACTGCATACATACTGGTACACGGCTGGAACAGATTAAACATGCGCTGGTCTCATTATCCCTTCCATATATCGGGTGCGATTTGGCAAGCCAACATTACAAGAGTATGGAACACGCAACTCGCGGCTTTATACCCCGGACAGCTGAACGTAATGATGCTCTTTTGCGTGGCGACTTTACCCCCTGAGTTGTACGCACGGCAAGTGTGTGACCGATCAAGCGGTGGTATACATACACTTTCATAATTTATTTACAGGACATTTGCAAACCCTTCAAATTATCTTTTTTTATAATTCGTAATTAAGTAAGTCATTTGACAGCTAATGTATGATTTCGTTTTTCGGCATTTTTATAATTGATAGACTCAGTTTGTTAAATCAGTATTAATCAGCAAATTAAGACAAGCCAACAAATTAGGTCTCACAGTATCATTAAATCATCTATTTTGATTTATTAATATCTGATTTTTATGTACAAATTTTTTATTTATTGATTAAATTGGAATTTACCTATAAGAACTCTATAAAAAATGGTAGAAAATAGTAATGTATTTAAATTCTAAAAATCATACAAGGTTTATAGATAATTTTGGCAATGTATATAGAGCCATTTCGGCTTACGCCTTCACGAGAACTAACTAAACGAACTAAACCTCATGGTTCTGATATGGGCTTAAGCCAAAATAGCTATCAACTAAATACATATATTTAAAAAATTGTATAACTAAAATACATTGCTATTTTTTCATCTTGGTTTTTCTTTATGTAAGCCTTTTTTTCTGTTTTATGATTTTGTAAAATCTTGCAAATGCTGAAGCCTTAAACAAGTAACTAAAACAATCGATTGTGTGTTAGAGAAAAAAATATTTCTTCCCCATAACACTGCAAATAGTTTTTAAAATAAACAAACCTTTTGTCGAATATATACAATGAAAGATATTTTAAATAATAAAAACACATTTTTCTTGTTTCCACTATTGTTTCCAGAATATATATTTATGATCAGGATCGGTTTCACTCATCGCAAGCATAATCAACTGGCAAATGAAAGATATTATTGTCCCATACTGCTTTATTATTTTGATTTCTAACTACTAACTGTTTCAACCTAAATCCCTATATTGATGGCAGATGCAACTATACCAATGTCATTACGATGAAAAATTATAAATTAACATGACGCAATATTTCTTAAGTCAATGTGATTTAATTTTACCTTGGTTGGTTACCCTGTTTTGTTTCCAAAAAGGGTGTTTTGAGAGGAGTGCGCGAGTGCATGAATTAAAATTTCACTTTTTAGCGTCAATCCATATTTCATTGGCCCAAACACTCGGGGCTTAAATTTTCAGCCCCTCTTTTAACTCCTCGGCCGCTTTATTTCGAGTGCTTATGCCGAGAGTTTGTTTGTAGTGCTTTTTGCCGAGTGTCCGTATGAAATGTTTCCGTGCACATACTACAATATATAACAGCTTCTATAAAATGTGTCAGCGATGTTTTTGAAAAAGGAAACATTGCCATATGGAAGCTTTCAAATTCAAATTGTTGAAATATTTGAATAAATTCTAATGAGCTTTGTAGAAATAAGATGCTTCATGTTTCATTTTAGATCAACATTAAAAACTTATTCAAAATTGGATTATCAAAAGAGTATGTGAGTAGTCTGATTTTTTAACTTTGCTCAAAAATAAGATAAATAAATTTGAGAATAATTTCACAATTTGTTAATTCACGATTAATTAACATTTGTTATGCAAATATAACCATGTATTAAACTCTAAAATTCTTCCAATAAGGTTTGTGATAAATACATATTAGTTGATTGAATTGGAATTTACTTGGTAGAACTCCATTATAACACGGTGAAAAAATAGCGATGTATTTTAGTTCTACAATTTTTTTATAAGATAAAGTTGATAGCTATTTCGACTCACGCCATTGTCAGAACTTTGCTTAAACAAAAATTTGCTTATCTTTACATAGCTGCGTAGAAAAGGTACACAATACATCTTCTCTCCTGTTTTAACGACCAAAGCTTATTTCCTGCTAGCAATAAAACTAAAAAAAAAATTGTAAATGAATCTAAAATGGTGGCTATATCAATAAGCTTACATATTGCACGGAAATGGTTTACTTATATTGTTTACTTAAATGGTTTGGTAGTTTGTATCGTTAAGAATTTTTTGTGATTGATATCGTGTAAGCTTAGCTCTGACGATGGAGTGAGCCGAAATAGCTATCAACTCTATCTTATAAAATGAAAATGTAGAACTAAAGTACATTGCTATTTTTTCACCGTTTAATATATATTGGCTTTCGCTATCGCCGGAGCGATGATAAGTCGCTGCAGAGTTGAGCAATCCACAGTGAGTCCGTTTCACGTGGACACCACTCGCATTATAATTATATAATATTTATCTCCCCACTTACTATAATCACACGCGCACTTAACATGTATGCATACATGCTAAATTGAAACTTTTTAGTAATTGTCCCAACAATTAAAATGTTTGACTTTTCTTAACATTATATATTCGAGATAGTTGTCTTTTGGCTGCATAATCTTGCATTTCGCAGCATGTGATATTTTTACCTCAAAAGAGCGACTTAGCCGAGCCCAATCATCTACATATCGTGCTTTAAGTTTCCTTGGTAGATGTATCTTGTCGTAAAATATAACAAGTTTCTTTACTTAAAACTTTTCCTTGCCGTAGAGGCATTTCTTCCCTTTCATCGTAGCAATGCGCACACGGCGTAGACCGCAAGAACCTTTCTAGTGTCTACATACTTTACGATTTATCAGTGAAGCGCATTGCGTACGTGTATATATTACTAACGGCCAATCAACAAATTGAAGCAATTAGTGTTTATACTGACAGTTTTAAAATATATTTTCTTATATTATTTTACATAAATATTTACAGTATAAATAATCATTTTTAAGGTGCTAACTGTCATTTCTTGGCAGAAAGGCATTATTACTTTTAAGGTGTTAACAGTCACTTCTTGATGGAAAAGCATGATATTTTATTATATAAAAACACATTTTTAGTACTTATTTCCACAATATATTTTTTGATCACGACCAGTTTTGCTTATCGCAAGCGTTATCAACTGACAAAACCAGTCCTGATCAAAAAAAATATTGTGGAAATAGTTACTACAAAATGTGTTTTTAGTATTTGAAAAAAAATTAAAGGCATGATATTTTAAATAATAAATATTACTGCAAAAGCGAAATGTTCAATTATATAATTGTGAATATTTTTTTAAATATAATTAATATTTAAAAGTTCAGGTCTATTTTCACCAATCGCGAGCATTATTAACCAAAGATGTCACACAATAATAATAAATAAACGATTTGTATTGCATAATTATCTTTAAATGATTTTCATACATCTTGTATCTTTGATTTTGTATATCAGAAAATTATTTTAATTTTTTTTGTATCTTTGCTTAAATTTGTATTATATCAGTTAATAATAAATACTCCAGATTTGACTTAAAATATATCAAATTTTGGATATTGTACTTAAAAGTGTGTTTTTTTTATTTATATATATTTTTTTTTCTTGAATTTGTTTCCCTAAATAAATCGAAATTTTAGTTTTTTTTATTTATTCTGCCTCGATTGCTTAATGTACTTCTAAAGATTTATTTTTAAAAACTCAATTTCTCTTAATTATACGTTCTGCAGAAATACGAGCCGCAGCTTTTCCCAGGTTGCAGTTTTTGTCAAAGGTGATGCATAATCTTGAGCACGTCTCTGGCGGTAGACTTGGCGTAGCGGAAACACATTCTCATTGTGAAGTAACGAGATAATCATTTCCTCGCCGCAATTCTATTTCACTCTTTGGCGTTGGAGTTTGTGAAACACTAACGCGCCACCGCACCCGCCCGTTAGATGACGTAGCCTGATAAAAGCCATTGTCTCGTCGTCAAGTTTTATTGTTCGTAAAGATGATACAATAATAATATTTTCAATTGACTTTTCCGAAATTTGTTTTGGAAGAAAACAAAAGTAAGCAATCTTCTAAAGCAATAATTTTAAATACTTCAAACAGATCCTCTCGATCTATCGTATGTTTAAAAATAAAGTATTGCATCACTTTTTGTTTATCTTTGAAGAAGCATTTTTACCCTTCATACCTGGATTGATTAAAACTTTTTTCAAGTAATAAATTTAAATTTCAAGGTGTTAATCTCCTATAGTTATTGAATTTTTGTTTATGTATGTTGCTCGATGGTAAATACGTTACTCTTACTATTAAAGCTGTCATTGACTTGGATTTTCAAGAGTACGCTATTCATTTTGTATATGTTTACACACTTCTTATCACTGTAATGATCTCATTTATAATTTCAACTGAAGGTGCTTAATGCAATTTTATACATAAATTTCAATCAATGTAATTTTACACCTTTTTGTATTCTCGGTATGAATTTCGCATCTTCGGCCATCTTCTCAATCGAAAATCACTAAAATTACTGCAATGCTTGAAGATATCAAACAGTAAATACCAAGACGCTAAAGACTTTAAGAAATGTGTATATATTATACGATAAAAATAATTATATTATGATCATAAAAGTTTCCAATCGAAAAAAATTACTGGCAACAACATACCACGTAATAATGTGTAACGTGAAGCATATATTTTTTATTGAAATAATTATTATTGTTTAATTCTATAAAAACTAGTAAAGATGGGAAAGTCTCACACAACTCTTTCTTTTTAAAAATAAAAATAAGATTAACCGCTTACCTGAATAATGAATAACCATATGATAAGCAACCCATTTTTCATATTTTCAATTTTAATTTATACTGATAATAACCGTCGTTGTTTTTTAAAATAAATATTCTATCTAAGCAAGTATTTTTTAAATAAAGACGATTTTCTTCAATATCTACATTTTTTTCTACGATACTATTCCTATAATTTCCTCGCGAAAATGAAAGTTAATCCAGACATTTTTATGAGTTTGTCTACAGTCCTCAAAGGCTCTGAAGACTATCAAATTAAGATAAACTCCATCGCCAAATAAAAGGGTCGTTCATTCCTTTGAAATGTCATCGCTGTATTTCAAACGGCTAAATTATTATTGTAGTTGCAGGATAAATGCAAATCTAATTATATTTGTACAAAGAGATTTACCAAGAGCCCCACTTGACGATAATAGGATCAACAAACCAACAAAAAGTTTTTTTGCGTATTAACCGCTGTAATGTCATTGATCTCTAAATATTCAAATACAATTTTAATGTTTGAATTATTGTGTAATCAAATGAAAAAACATATTTGTAGTAAAACTGTAAAACGTCTTAAAAATAGCAAAAAAACAATGGTCTTAGTATATTTATGGTAATCGTTCTGATGATTTATTTTTTTATATCGGCATATAACGCTATACACCAATCAGAAAATTATCGATGAAAAGCTTATGCCCTTGTTTAAAACAATATTTATTTAAATACACCTCAATTTAATATACATATATGTTGTTTTGAATACCTTTTTATGTAATATTTTCCGATCAACATGGTCTTGAGTAAAATACACATTTTTAGTCGCATTGAGTTTTAAAAATATCCGATATGATAAAATATAACGCTATACATGATTTCCAAATGAAAAAATTGATTTAAAAATATAAAGTTGTAATCATGATTTTTGTTTTGATTTCATGAAGTCATATTTTAACAAATTTATTTTATTTTATACTTATGTAGAACAACAAAATTCATTTCAAGCCACTGCATACGTACTAGACATAATTAAGTTTTTTATTCTACAAAGGGAACGATTCGGCTGATAAAATCCGTGCATCAGTTGATTGCAACTATTTATGAGAAATGATGTCTTTAATTTTATTTATTTGTACTGTCATTAAAGATTGCGAATTAAAAAATACTCTGTAAGAAATGATGATAAGAATCGTCGTTTGTAAAATGAAATGTTTCATATGTAATAATTATTTTACATTTACTCTATCAAACATTTCATTTTGGTGTAAGGGTAATTCTGGGAGCTTTTTAACAGCGAATTAAAATTTTACATGTATGTTTTACGATTATATGGGATTTTAAATAGTAAAAACACATTTTTAGTACTTTTTTACACAATATGTTTTATGATCATAAATAAAAATATGTGTTTTTATTGTTTAAAATTTCATGTCTTTTCATCAAGAAGTGACAGTTTACACCTTAAACGTTATAAGGGAATCGTAATGAAAGTCTACTGAGTATTTTTTTCAAGATTATACGATATTTCCATGGAAACTAAAACTGGCACGCAGTTTCTCAGTAATGATTTCACATTTTTCCTCTTATTACACTTAATTAATCAGTCTATATATATATTATAAATTGAATTAAAAAAACTTTTTTTTTGTATAAATTTTGACAGTTAATAAAATTAAAAAAGAAAACCACCATCATTTAAGAAAGCAGTTTTTAATTAAAGTATTTAATATAACTAAAATAAGTTGGCCTTTAAAACTGATTTAATGAAAATATAACAATTCAGTTACCTTTAATTAGTTAGAGAAAGCTGATTTATACTAACAGTAAAGATAATTATAACTCTTATTAATTAAATAACAGATTTTAATAAAATAACATGTTTTTATTCATAATATATTGTACAGTGAAAATGGCGTTCATGCCATATTTCCCAATGAGAAAGTGTTATGACAAGCCATTGTATGGATGCATTTTTATATTGCGTGCAGTGAACGTCAAACAACAAAAACGATAAACAATTATCATGATACAATATTATGACAGCAGCGTTTGACAAACAAAGCATCCAAACGTACAACGCAAAGTGATATTTGAACACAATGAAAATTGTCAAAGGATTTTCACCCGCACCAAAACGATGAACCACAAACAAGCCTAAATACTAAACAGACTGCCTTAAAATAGACGAGACATACACAATGTACGGCTCGCGGCAAATTAAATGCACACCAATAAATAAATTTTAAAACTGACCGTTCAGTAAACATTACTTTAACACCAAGTGTTCTATTGTACAATATTCAGTATAAAATTTAAGCGCATGGAATGTAAATGTCTTTAAAGTATATTTATATGAAATATCAAGCTTTTTTAAAACCAGTGTTTTTCATGTAAAAATGTACTGTAGCCGCATTATAAACATCAGCGATTTGGAAATATTTTGAAACCGCATCTTATTTTCATTTTGAAATGTTATAAAAATAGCTGTTGGATTTACTATAAAAAAGTTTTTGTGATACATTTAGAGTAAATCACTCGATTATATTTAAGTCATGTCAGATTTATTCAAATAATTTAAAAATATTAATTATTTAACAAATTAATTAGTAATCACATATTTTGTCAATTTCAATATTTGAATGAGCTTTTGGTGGCCGCAGGAAAATTCTCTATTGGTCGTACGTAAAAACCTCTGTCCTAGACTAAAAAAATACGCGTAATTGTTCTGCTGTTACTTACGGAGATACTAAATATGATTTGTATTATAATAAAATTAAAAACGCTCGTATTCTATAGATATATTGTATATTTATATTGGATAATAAATATAATGTTGCCAATTTGAGGTTTAATTTAAAAAGAAACTCCTACCAACTCAGCGCTGTGTCCATATAAAGAACAATAAAATGTTTTTGAATAATATTATTTTAATTTATATACAGAAACACACTGTTTATGTGCTAGTATACGGTATCTTGCTACAATAAATGAATATCTTTTCATTTATTGAAAAAACAACCAAAAAGATACTGCAAATAAATTTTTGGATTTATACATTATATATATAATATACAATCACCTGTTTAACGAGTCTCTTGGGTTTTTTTTACAAAAAATGTAATAATTAAATATAACCTATTATTAAACCATTTTATATAATTTTTAGCATAACTTTTCTCTGAAGTAGCTACATTGAATTTAGCCGCATGTTTCTTTCAACTTAGACGTAATCAAAATGGGAATTTCAGCATTCTCGAAAATACCTTTTTTTGAGAAGTACTGCACATGAATTGTTTATTCTTACATAGTCTAAGTTCAACTTGTCTATAGCAATGTTGCTAGTAAAAGCCACAATTTTCAAAAGTATGGCTTTAGATGCCAGCGTTTTCTACGTGAACGACAGAAAATTTAGACGAATACGACTTTTAATCTATTTAAGTAGTTTCTAGAGGAAATTATTCGAATGACTTTGTTGTCAATTTCCAATGTCTACGATACATTTTACTGCTTTTATTCGTTTTTTAAAGTGAAAGCTGTGATATCTTGATGGTTTTTTGTGACCATCTAAGTCTTACAATTTAAACCAGAAAAAAGAAAACAAAAACATAATAAATTTTATCATAAATGAAAAAAATTTAGATTGAATATGATAATTGAACTAAAATTTTAAATATAAAAGTAACTGAGAGTGTTTGATGGAATTGCAGTATCAAATTTCAATTATGGACCTGTGTACAATTTTACATGTTTAGTCACTCAAGACTTGGGTTTTGAAGTGAGTTCTTTTGCGGTTGTGTGATATAATGCTTGATAATACAGAAAAGCGAAACCTGATTAGTTTATGACAAAATATGTGAAATTGTATTCAGTTTGAACAATTCAAAAATCTTTTCGATTGAATTGGTATTTTTTTGGTAGAACTCTATTATAACACGGTGAAAAAATTGCAAGATTTATTTTATAGTTGATAACTATTAAATTTTACGCCTTTATCAGAACTGACTGAATCTAATGAGGGCACAAGCGGAAATAGCTATCAACAAAACATCTCATAAATTTTGAAGAACTTAACTGTTATAAGTTGCTGTTTTTCACCATGTAATATTTTTTTATTAAATGAGATTTTCGCGTCTGTCACAAGCACCGAAATTAATTGACAAAATCTGATATAACTCCGATTGTCTACTGAGCCGTATGCTTTATTATTAGCATTGGCATCATTTGTTATGGGCGTTGACATAAACAGATAGGTACGGGGTGGTGATGATATTGGTTGGAATAATTATCAGGTAACCACATCTATCGCAGGTGGCTAGGTGTTGCAGCACCGGTGGGTTATACTGGGTACTACCAATATAATTTAATTATTGATTGGAGAAAAATTTGGTGAAATCATAAAATTAAGCTATTGTATTTAAACCAATTGATTGAATTCACTTTTACTTGGAAAACCCCTATTGTAACACGGCGAAAAAATTGCGATGTATTTTTGGTATGTAAAATTTATCAGTTATATTGATACCTATTTCAGCTTACCCCTTAATCAGAACTATTTCTTAACGTTTATTAACTTTATCTTTTATTAATCTATATAATGTTGTGTATAAAACGTACACATTTCATTTTGTTTTCTGTTCAAGCATCCTAGTTTCATATTTTGGTAATACATTATAAAATGTGACAAATTGATTTTATGCATCAATTGAATTGGTATTTACATGGTAAAACTCCATTATAACACCTTAAACTAACCAAATATTCGTTCAATGATATATATTCTATTATTTCGTGATAAATAATAATTCATTTTCCGGATGAATTCGACAACAATGTTTTGAAAGCTCATACGTAACATAAAATTCATAAATTTGTTTTTCCATATTTCGTTGAGTGGAAAAAAAGCATCAATTTAATTATACAATGCATAAAAGCAAGGCTGTAAAGTTGTGTTTTTGGTCGATGTCGGATTCGGAGTGGCGAATAACAAGCAACTTTTCGATAAGACGATTTTGAAGAATATCTCAATGAATGATTTGCTGGATTGGTTGGTTGTTTTTTATTTGATGCACATAAATAGGAAAGTTAGGAAAAATCTGGCATTTTTTTTTAGTAGAAGTTGTGTTATATATGTCGAGTTGGAGTTGGGTTTTTTAACGACTTCACAGCCTTGTTTCATAGTCAAAAGCTTCAATACTATTTATTTTTAAGTTTAATATACAATTGATTACCAAGCACCAATTTTTTCCGCTTTTATTCACTGACAAATTTTTAAATTAAAAAAAAAATCCAAGTCAAAAAGCGCGTCGAGTCGTTGACTGATTTAGTTAATGTCTTGTAACAGCAAATGTTACAATACATATTATACTTACGAGAGAAAATATGCACTCTCGTTTTACTAGTATTCCTAACCTTTTCCAAGACGGGGAATGTGTACTTTTGCGAATCTTAAAAGAGGTTGTCGCCTAAAATAGCGATGTAACGAAGTAGATTTTTATTGCGAAGACGTCTTCTATCAGTGTTGCTATTCGTCAAGCGGTTGGTAAGCGCAGAGCGCATACCTAGTATGAAAAAAGCAATAATTTTTAGCGGCGACAAATAATCGAAAGGCTCTCTCAGTCTTGTTTATGAGTTTGTTTTCGCGGCTAAGAGTTGACTCTATAACTGCTACTTACACTTCCCTGTCCCAAATATATAAATGTCATAAACAAAAGGGCGCACATGGCAATTTATTGCGGTCACGTGATACTGACACACATTGAGGGTTGCCAACTCTTTTACACAGAAACAAAATTCCATCATAGAGTCATTAATTACATCAGATAAATAAGATAATTATATTAATTGAGTCTATAAGTTCCTGCTGACAAGACTGACTCAAAAAAATCTCTGCATACTCATTTTAAATCGATGCTGAAATGCGAATTTTGACATCCTTAATAATATCAATTTGTATGTTCCGGATATTTTTTAAAGAAATTTTGGACATAAATTGTTTGTTTTTCCAAAGTGTAGAACCAGTCTGCCAATGGGAATTCCAAAGGTAAGAGCATTAACGATGTTGCTTCGGATGTCGACATATTCCATGTGAACGAAAGTGAGTTCAGGCGAATACTATTTTTCAGTTAAGGTGGATTTTTCACGAGGTTGCTCGGTTGACTTTCTTGCAATCCTTATTGTTTGTTTTGTTGTCTTGAATTTTGAACAGTAAATGTTTAAATATTATGAAGTTGCAAAAACAATGAATTTGTAATTTTTGTAACTTGTATATGTATATATAAACAAATAAATTTTAAGTTTAGTTTAGTTGTTTAAAATGACCGTAAGAAATATTAACATAGTTTTAATCTGTTGTCATGATTTGAATAAGTTGATAACTATAATTTAATATTTTAAGTTTCCGTCAAAAGACGGTGTTAGTCCGTAGGGGAAAATTGTGACACATTTTCCATAACCGCCAAATACTTGAGCTTTGTTAATTACAAAAACTGTTTTAGAAATATTTAACCTGTTATCATATTCACGACGCTAATCATTTGACCAAAAAGAACTCTTTTGTTCTGAACTAGCACATAAATTAGATAAAATGTCGATATGTATATAAACGAGTCGCTACATAATGAAATGAGCACAAATGATTACTTTAATGTAATAAGAAGTAAGTTGTAACAAAGGATTTTAAAATTGTATATCCAAATAAAACAAGAATAGTTAGTTATAGTTTTATGGCTTCGTTTGAGATATTACCACAAAAGATAGAAATTTGTTTTATCTACACACAACAATACTAACTCCAGTTTTTGTTGAAATGTATTTATTAAATTCTTTATTTTTCCAAATCAACATTGAATAACTTATACGGCGATTGTGCTCTAATGTTTGAAAGCTATTAACCGTAAATTGACTAGTTGAGTTCTCTGCCACCGGTAAAGTATTTATGGTAGAGCCGTAGTTATTTTGACTCTAAAATTAAATAAAAGTATTATGATGTTGGTTATTTTATACATTATTTTATACAAAAAAAAACTCTTTAATTTATGTGTAAGCTATTATAACTGCTTAGTATTGACAACCCTAATGGTGGTATTCAGACCAAAGGGCAAGTGCGATCAAGTGAACACACGGGAACCAAGGGATTAACTTAATCGCACATTAATCCTTGCGTTACCCCAAACGCATCGAAGGAACTTTACACGTATTCGTTTTGTTTTTATTGCCGAAACCTTTTTTTAGTCTCTCAATTGGTATTTAATTTTAATGGTCGGTTGGAGTTTCGATTAACTATTTTTATGGGTCTAACCCTGTGACCGGATCATTGGAGAGCAGACTAACGAAAATTTAGTGCGTGTTTGGTTTGTTTCGCAGAAATTATTGCTTAATTGCCGCTATATTCATCAACGCACTGCACACAATACAAAAATATTAGTTAAAAATTACCAAAAAATTAATGCTTCTTCAAAATAAAAACATGTATTTTAGGTACATGTTCTAAAATAAAATTTTGGCAATAATATGTATATGGGACAGTGTTTTTATAATGATATTTACCCCATCAATAGCCTGTTTTTAATATAATTTTATATCAAATCTATGCATGACAAAAGAGCGATAGTTTGAATTTAAATTAAATATTAAACATACCACAGACACATATATTAACAAGCGTTAGTAACAACGATAAATTAAAATTCTCTTTATAGACAGTCTACCATAATTGTGTACATGGATTTTCTCAGCAAAAATAAAGATAATTTTTTCGAGCAGTCCATATTTTTAAAATTGCAAACTTTAAGCTTTCCATAAAATGAGCTTTTATTCGATAATTACTGAAATACAATGCTGTACTTAATGTTTGGAATGTCATGGGCACACGTGTCGTACTTTTTCTTGTTTACATGCTTTATATCACAAAATTTATTTTTTAAATAGGGAAGGTTTCTACCTAGAAAATAAATGTTTAACCCAGCTTACCTTGAGGCTAGGCATTTGTCATTGGGCAGCTTTTGCAAAAAGAAGAACAATATGGGGCATCCAAGTATAAATGTTTACCTGCTTGTAAGGGAGGGAATTTTTAAGGGTTTTTTTATTTTATGGGTGAAGGCTCAAAGCTTAAAGTTTTGATGTTTACAATGAATTAACTGATATATGGTATTATATTCTAGGTTTTGTTTCAACGAAATATAAAAAAAACTAGTAAACTCTTTCAAAACTTCTAAACTCTTTTTGTGGATATTTAATTGATGGATCTTTGTCACGCTAGAGTTAAATATCAAGTCTCCTTCATCTTTATATATTGATTTATTCACTGCATTTTATTCTACCGTTTTCAACTGAAGAATAGTCGCTGCAGAGCTGAGCAATTCACAGCAAATCCATTTTACGTGATAATTATTATATTTATACAAATATATATACATTACTAAACTAATACATACACATAAAAATTAAGCGATAACGTAGATATTGAAGTTTATCAATACGAAAATCATCAATAGTTTCTATTTTGAATACCGTAAAATACATCTGACAGGCTAGAAAATGATTTTTTTTACTAATGATTATTTTATTGTACTAGAATATATACGTAAGCCAAACGTTACTCACTGGTTTCATATACAGTGCACTCTCGATTATCCGGGATAATGCTGGGGAGGATGGTCATGGATAATTGAAAAACACGGATAATCCGAATCATCAATTTTTTTATTTTATTTTCGAATATAATATCATATACACAATACAATTTTCTGAAACATTATGTATATATTCATTATTTATCAAGAAAACACAAAAAAATACGTAAAAATATAATATTTTATCATAATAACAAACGTAGTCATATGAGCTGACAAATATAGGCAATAAATACCGAAATTAACAAATTCACTGCGGGCACTCGCGCCGGTTAATGCACTTCACTGGAAATGTAAATAGAAACGTATGTGGAGTACAAACTTGAATGAGATTGCATTGGAAGTTGACTCATTCTAGTCCCATAAATTGTGATGTTTATTGCGGTATATGCGAACACTCATACATTCAAAACACACAAGTGGTTGAAAAAATTCACTGATTAGTTACGTAAACACAAACACATCGCTAAATTCATCCTTTTTTTCAAACGCAAGATCGCAATTCATTAATGCGTCTCATAATCGTTATAGAAAAAAAAATCAATCAGATTATACTTAATTTAAAAAATATTTATTTTCAGGCACGAATAATCCATACACAGATAATCGAGAGTACACTGTAGTTCCAATTACTAGTTGTACAAGTTTACTATTTAAACTGTGTTTTAGTGATGCTACACCACAGCTTAAGCCTTCTTTAGGAATAGCTTTCACTGAGTTTTGCAAAAGTCGTTCCCTTAGAGTTTTGATTACAAAGCATAGTGTTATTTTTCTTGATTGATTATTAAAATATTCCTTTTTTATACATGCTCAAACTACTAAAATATTAAAAACTAAACAGTTAATAATTTTCTCTCTTGTTTAAGAACTAAGCTTTTTTTAAATGTCTTAATACTTTATTGTATATTTTACTTATGTTTATTGACAATTAACACTTATTGTGCGTTGATATGAATACATAAAAGATGAACCGTATTATGAAAAGCGTGCAAATTACTTAGACAAAGAGAACCCTGTGCGTGTGAATCCTTTCCGGGTTCATAATTATTTCATAATTGAATCAGAAAACAATTATCAGGCAATCGTAAACAGCTTGATACCGAAATTTCCCTCCCCGCTTTGCATTGGAATAATAAATAACCAAAACCATAATAATTGATAAAATACGAAAGCAGGGAATGTCCCGAGGCTCATTTGCATTGCATTGTCTTCGCGTTAATCTGAAAATATTTCTAACTCGGAATAGAAACTGAAAAATAAAATTGACCAAAGGTAATCAAAATCTAAGCAAAAAGTTCGAAGGTGATTTATTTCAATTGTCATTTATTTTTTTATTTCAAACTACAGTAGTTACTAGAGATTTAATTCTTCGTGATACTTTAGTTAATTAGTGATGGAAAAATAGGTAATCAAATTGTGGATATATATTTTTTAAGTACAAGATAATTTCACAACATTTCATCGTTATACAAATAAACCAATAATAACAAAGCTTTTAAAAAATACGGTTTTTATTATGTTTAGAAATAATTGATAGCTTAATTGATAGAAGAGATCAGGCTTTTTATTTGATATAAGGTTGAAAACTGGTTCAGGAATAAAGAATGTTACATTTATACATCGAAATCGTTGATAGTTTTTAATATATATATATTAGATTGAATAATTTTCACCGTATCCAAAATTACTTGTAAACAGCTTTGATCAAACTTTGAAGCGTATAGCCTTCCAATAGAGGTATCTCAATAGATTTTCTCGTCGTTTATCAGGTTCTTAACCTCTTTTAAAAAGATAATTAATATATATATGTACGGCCCAAACAAGGTACGTATTAAACTTATAATTCTCGCTACGTCCCGCTTATTAGAATTGGATGAGTCAAAGAAAATTTTTAAATATCACAAATATCCATAATTTTGAATAAGTAATGGAAATCGGTATGTATATTTTTTTGGTTATGTAGATCAATTGAAAATATAACAAAAGGAAACACTAATATTTTTCTTTAACTCAATTCGGGAAAAAATATTTTTCCCCTCCTTTGACATTTACAATTTTACATCTCTTCGCGTACCACAACGGTTTTTTCACAGCATGTAAATGTCAATAAGAATCATAAAAAATGGTGTAATTATTAAATAAAAGTTTATTCGGTTCCTTAAGATTAAGATTTTACAATATTCTCATTATATTTCTAACTATTTCTTTTATTATATATTACCCAGTCATATCAAATGACAAATAATGCATAATAGGTATGTTTCACGGAGACTCAGAAATGTGTATCGATTCACAATAGGGCAAGTATTTCACCACGGTGCTTTGCTGTCAAAAACAGACACCAAATTTGGGCTTAAGACAAATCTAGCTATGTGCCTTACTCCATATTAAAGTCAGTACGTACTGAATATAGTTTATTAAATTGCATTAAATTAACACTGATTTGCTGTAAGGTATAAACTACACATTTTTTTATCATTCAGACCTTCATTATTTTTAAAATAAATGTGAAAATTGAGCAAAGAAAATTAAAAATTAAAATTATACCAAGATAATGCATATTCTATAAATAATTATCCCTTGCGTGAGATTACTTCAATGAGCCAACAATCACTTAAATTTGATTCCTCTGTAACGGTGCATAATGTTTAATTCCCATCGTTACCCACCAATTTGAAATAAATAGGTACCTCATTGTAAAAAATTTTGCAATTGGATTTTAATGATAGTTTATTTTTATTTGTTGAAGAATCCTTTCATCAGATACTCATTAAAATTATTTTGTGTGAATAAAACTTATCACAGGCAATTGAGTGTTATTGAAAGTTATTTCAGTTATTTGTTTGGATCCCAACCTTAGGGTGTGTGTTTTTTCTTTGTAATTAACTCCTCTGGTACATAACCGATCCTAATTGTTTATTGCGTGTCAGTTCTGTGTACCATTGTGAATTCCTGAAGTTAACAAAAGGCGAAACCCAGATTTTTATTGACAAAACCATGTGAAATCTTACAGAGATTCAACAATTCAAAATCCATAACCATTATTAACTGAAATGGCATATTTTCTAAAAAAATGCAGACTGTAGTTTAAAATTTGACAATACATCATTATCTTTGAATATTTTCTGTAAGATTTACTACTGTATTGGCATACTAAAAAAAATGATTAGTATGTTGATATTGTCTACGCAATAAAACTCTATTTTCAATTTGATATTTAAAATCTGCAAAAAAAATTAATAAACATTGTGACGTCTAAAACAGTCAGTTCCGAAACTATTCTGTGTTGTGTTTATTCCGTTAAGTCTGGATTTAGTTATATCAAGTTTACTAACGTCTGCGCAATTTGGAAATCAATTAGTCCTTCCTGGAACTCCGCGGGGATTTAACTCCTACAAAAACACCTTAACTTTCCCCCATTCCTTCTACCGATGCCAATAAATACTGGTAATCAATTATTTTTTTAAGCAAAGAACTTTCAACACAATTGGATTTTTTGTTTACTATAAAATTTTGTGTTGTAAGTAAAATCGCTACATAATCGTTATGTTTTATTAGCTATTTATTGATATTTATTTTGGTGTCGCAAATTACATCGAAATTCATTACGCTCTATCCATTATTCACTTCCAATATTTATAAGATGGATACGATGACAGTACGGTGTATTTAAGATTCAACAGAGGATTTGTTTTTGCTCTTTGATATAGTTTATTTTCACTTCATCCATCTTTTAGGAAAAAAGCAATTTTATAAAAAAAAAGGATTTAAAACACCATTAAACTAAAATTATTTTAAAATAATTATATAACATTAAATTAAAAAAAGGCAGGCATGGTTGAAACTTTCGTGAAACATCCATAAATAAATATTTTAAAAATATTCTTCAAATTTGAAAAGTCAAAACTTTGTACGATTTCACATGATTTGTCACTAACGACTCGAGTTTCGCCTTTCGGCATATACAGGCATTCCATCACATGGATACAACAGAACGGACGAACTGACCGGATCGTTAGTGAAAAAACATTTGAAATCGTAGAAAGTTGTAACAATAAAAATTTGATAATGAAATTTCATCAAGCACCTTCATTTGATATCATAAATTTTTGAAAAAAATCAATCTTAAATTCCTTATCAAAATAAATGACCTTGTATTAAATTTTATCTCGGATCGTATTTTTATTTCAATGTATTTGTAAATTTTTGGGAAAAAATATTTGGAAAACAAATTTTATATACATATACAATAAATTATTCAAAAAACTTTTGGCGAATGTTTTAGGTTAGAGGCTTGGATTATATTTTATAAAGGCATCGAGGCACCAATAATTATTTAATGGCGCCAATCTTCTTCCACTTCCAATCAACTATTGATTGAAAGCCTATCTCATACCTTTCTAAAACCTTTGTTTTGCACTACCATTATTTGGTTGAAAAGGTTCCACTACTTTAATTAATCTAGTAAAATCTAGGTCATCGTATCCCTTTCAAAATTAGAGTTAAAGCATTGATTAATGCTTATAATTATTATAAGTATATATAATATAACATAAAAACCTCATTCAACAGATTTTTTTCATTGATTCCTTGTATTTAGCACAGTTAACTATTATACAATCAATAAATATTGTACATAGATACGTCACATTTTTGTTTAAAATTAATCGTCAAACCTTTTCTTACGTGGATTGCAATATCTAATACATACAATACTTATTTTATTTAGCAAGATATAAATTGAAATAATATTGAAAAAATACGTGAACCAAATATTATTAGCTTTTAAGGTGTTAACTGTCACTTCTCGATGGAGAGGCATAATATTTTAAATCATAAAAACACATTTCTTAGTACTTATTTCCACAGTATATTTTTTGATCAAGACCGGTTTCGCTCATCGTGAGTGGTTATGAACGTTTAATTTTTAAGCTAGTTTACACTATTTGTATTAATATTATATGATTCCTTGTAAATTGTTTCTTAGTTCTTGAACCCATGGTATTGTATACCTGCTTCGTTTAATTCAAATATTACGTATAAATAGACTTGCTTGTAAATTGTATTCTATCAGAAACCGGTCCTGATCAAAAAATACATTGTAGAAATAAGTACTAAAAGATGTGTTTTTATTATTTAAAATATTAATAAAGTGACAATTTTAACGTTTGTATACCTTGTATTAAAAATTTAGTTTTACATGACTCATTATTAATTGGATGGCGTGGGAATGACGTCAACGAACATGTTAAATTGCATTTATGCGCTGTAGAAAATAATCCGTTTCCTATACTAAGAAATGTTGCAGTAATTATTCATCATTTAGTCGTAATTGCATCGTAATAGTAATGCACAGTCTTTCACGTGAAAGCTGCCATGATATTATTATCAATTTAAAAGCTCTTCAAATTAAAATGTTAAGCGCTCACTTAAACAACTCTTCGTGCTTAGGGATGTTTAAAAGAATTTACCATTCATTTTATTTCATCAAAAATGTAAGATATTTATTTGCCTTACTTTATATTGAAATGTTTGAATCAATGTATATAAAAAGCAATATAGTGTGTTAATAATTATAATTTTTAATAATAAACTAAAATATGTGCATTTATTTGATACCTGGGAATATTAAATATAATAAATGGCCGATTTCTCTTTTTTATGCAATACAAACTAGTAGACATAAATAGAGTTGAATGAACATTTTTTTCTGCAGGAGAGGGTAAATCATAAGAGTTTGGTCGTAAAATATATTTTCCTGTTTCAAGGATTAAGTTACTGTATGTTTTTAGGTTTGTTTATTATTCTTTTATAATCTAGAAAATTTATATACCTTATAATTTGATAGTTATATCGATTTACGTCTTATAGTTTTGATGGGGATATTATTGAACTAAAACACATTGCTAGTTTTCACCATGTTTTTTTTAAACTAAGCACAGGTCTATAGTAACAGCATAGACAAAGGTGAAAAATGTTAAACTTTCTTTTCCATAAAAATTTCCATATTAATTTAAATATGTTATTGTGCTTCTAAAACACTGTCTAGTCTCTGAATATGAAACAACATTATTCACAATATGGAGCTTATATAACATTTGTTTAATCCTTAATAGATAATTTATAACCAATTGCCTCTTTTCAATTAAGATCTGGTGAGAGGACGAGATTGAAGTCACGAAGACTAATTATTGTTTAAAAAATAATATCAACCATACTCAACTATCTAAGTTGTTTAAAAAAATATAATGATGCTTATTTTGGAACTTAGTTTCAACTTTCAAACCTAAATAGAAAACCATGACTGTAAGGTTGTGATAAGTTTGTTTTACTGTATCTGGGATGGAAATTATAAGCTTTCCCCTCAGTATCAATGCATGTTCTTTATAAATTTTAAAATACTTCCCTAGAGGCTGTATAAAAGGGTGCTTTTCAATATCACCTAATACAGTCGTCCCAAGATCCTCATACATCCTGAAAAGCTTTCTGCCGCATATAGGCCTTCAACGTTTACTCTAAAAATGTTCACAATAAAAATAATTTGCACTCCAACCCGTTGCCTTCTCTCTTCTAAGGTTGTTTCGTTCCTTGTCTTTGGTCCTCGGGGAAGCTTTTGCCTCTGAGTTATCTCAGTTTGCCTTTTTTACCAATAAGAATGAATTTCGTCGTCCTGTTGACAAAAATGTACATTTTTGTCCGCAGATGTATTTTTTATTCTGTGCAGGAATTTTAACAAAATAAACTGAATCCTTCTATGTAATTCGTCCCAACACCTCTTTATTGACTACGTTTTTAGTTATAAAAAACCGATTGTATTTAGTAAAAATATTAAACAATAATACTTAAAAGAATCGACTCAGTTACATATTTTAAAATTAAAATTTTATAACTTTTTCGAAGCTGAACGAATTCTTCGATGATTAAAAATCGTTCATAAATAAATAATGAATTCAATTGAATATATTTTAAAATTGACTGTTTTAGACATAAGAGCTTATTTGAATTATTTTAAATATCGCATTCAAAATGTTACTTAACACATCTAGGTATAAAACATGCGCTATAAATTATTGAAAAAAATGTTGTATTATTTCCCTACTGACATTATATGTTTAATGTCGAAACCCATTTCACTTATTGCGAAACAGTTTAACTAGTAAAAATATTTTTTTTAAATATGTTCTGTTTGATTACATGGATGTAATTTTCTTAGTTATTGAGCATTTTGTTTTATTTACCTTGTTATGAAACTCAAAATTGTATGTAAATAGCGTTAATTTAATTTTTATTATAACAATTGATAAATCTAAAAATAGATGTGAATGGCTTGGTGAACTAAACAAGTAATATTGAATTATTTTTTTGTATTTTTCACAATTGTTTATTAAATCAATTAACCCTGAAGAATGAAAAATCTTAAATAATCTATTATTTACCTAGTGAGTACTTAAATCCATTCTTTGGATATTTCAAGCTTAGATACAATCATTTATTAGTTTATATTCAATTTAAAATACTAGTAGACATGTTAAATATGATATTAAAAGGATTACGCAAGTGAATTGCGAATGTTTATCGGTTTGTTTTGTTTTTTACAGAGTCGAGGTTGTTACCGTAAAGAATTTTCTTTCGCATATAAAGATAATACGTTGACATTTCTTGCCACGCATGTTTCTCTTTTCAAAGTGAGAAGCCGTAAAATAAAATAGATCAGGACGTACCAATTTGCTCATGCAAAGTTTTCCAGCCACTTTAGGTTGAGCTTTTCCCGTGGGAGTCAGCGAAAAACCTAACAGATTGCTTCAATTTTCTCATTCTTTCCATTTGTAATACATGCATTGTTTAAAAGAAACATTTTCATTATTGTATACGTAATACATTTTACTTACTTACTTTGCGACTTGGAATTGAGCTTTGCCAATCAGTTTGAGCTTTATTTATGTTTAAAACTAAAAAAAAAAAACTGTTTGAAGTTTATATACCACCTTTTTTTGACAGCCATTTGCAAACAGTAACGTTAAAACCTTTCTAATCTACTCAGTATCATATTATAAAGTTGTTGGTTCCATAAAAAAATATTGAGTATCCGTCTGGAAACGTCATTACTTCTATTTTGTTTTATTTTGACTCATTTTTTGTTTAATTTTGATCATATTTGCTTACACCAAAGCTCTTGATTGAAAATTTTGGCTAAAAATATAGCTTACTTCAGTTAATCTAGAAGAATAATTTATGAAGCCTACTAGTTTCGTCGCTGAAAAAAAAAGTGGAACAGCTGATTCAGCTTCATAATAATTAAAAATTGGAATTGTTAAGACTTTGTACGATTCAATACGTTTTATCACTAACAACCCGAGTTTTGCCTTTCGGCATCTTCAGGCATTAGTCAGTTCTGTTGCATCCGTATGATGGAATGCATAAAGATGCCGAAAAGCGAAACCCGGGCCGAAAATCGTACAAAGTTCTAACAATTCAAATTTTATATTGAAATTATATCAAGCATCTTCAGTCGATATCATAAATTATATTAATAATTGATTGCATTGGCAGTCACTTGGTAGAACTCCATTATAACACGGTGATAAAAATAACAATGTATTTTAGTTCTTCAAAATTATTTACTATAGTTCTGACGATGACGTGAGCCGAAATAGCTATCAGCTATATTTTTTAAAAATAGTTTTGTAGAACTAATATACATTGCTATTTTTTTCACCATGTTATATTAATAATAATGATTGCGATATTTAAAACCACCCTTGATCTTAATAATGTATAATTTTAGAAATTATAATAACATTTGTGTTTTATTATTTAAAAATATTGATTTTCCACTAAGACGTGACAGTTAATACCTTTTAAGTTATGATACTCAGTATTCGTTTAACAATTCAGATATTCACTTATCTTATAATATAAGCAAACATTTTTACTAATTTAATTTAAACGAATACTCTCACTTATATAGGTATATTTTTCTAAATTATAACTTTTTTATTTCTTTTTATTCAATTTTGTTAACCGAATATTTTAAAATTTACTTACAAAGAGTTAAAGTACCTACGAAGGTGTTTTAAAAGTAGCGTAGCACTGAACAATACCGGGAAATTCCCAAGGAAGCATTTTCCCTAACTTCTGCAGATCTCCTGCGTACTGTGGACCTAACGACTTGTAATGACTTTAGGATGTAAGCTAAGATCGCATCCTGTTGGTCGACGCAGGACCCTAGTCCGCACTTGATAATGCTCGGTTCGCTCTTGGAAATAACATTTACGCAGATGATCTTACTTGCCCTTTGAGCATTTGGCATTCAGTGTCCCGAACGATTAACCGTAAGTGTCTTTCAGTTTCAAAGTCCAATTATCGAACACTGTGACAAATAAATTATTAATTGAATGCTTACGATTGTATTTATCAGGTTTTCAATGATGTCGTAATTAATGCGATTACATTTGCTGAAATTAATTCATTGCCTTATTCAATTACCCATGATAACTTTTCGCTTAATGTCCTGTGACAATAATATTAGATAGGCTAATTTTCATTGAAAATGAAAGGAAGTTTGCGAAAATTTACATACAGAGACAATTGTTTGACAAGTTTTGTTATTCATAGATTCCAAATGACCAAAACAATCAACTTTTTAAAAATACGTACTAGTCTATTTTCGAAACCGTTCAATAAATCTTGACTACATTTTTTCAATTATATAAAGCTTAAATGTTAATGAAAAATAAACAGCAAAATAATGCTCATGGTGACTTTTAATTCTTTATTTTTAAATCTGTATTATATATATTTGTAAATATTACTTGAGTAATCATGAATAACACATTGTTTGAAAATAAAACAAATTATTTTTGTTTGCAAAAGGTAGAATGGTATGTATAATAAAATGAACGTTTTGAACCAAAATTAAAATAATAAAAAAAGACAATTTTTTTGTTAAAAACGTGAAAAAACTTTAAAATGATGAAGCCTCACGTATACATTTGATAAAAAAACAAATGTTCATTATAAATTGCTTATGAAATGGTTTTGACATATCTGACAAACAAAAAAAATTTTTTTTTTGAATAAACACAGTAAAAATAGAAAGTTTCGCAGTAGATACGTAAATTTGTATTCAGCTAGATTGTTAGTCAATTTCTGACTAGAATGAATCTTTGATTTCACATGGACTTCTCTCGATTCTAAAACGGATCTTTTTTCCTGTTACGTTCTGTTTGTGGCATTTACCTCCGGGGAATCGGTTCAAGACTTATTTAAGCTATGATCCCTCCACCGCTCTTGTTTTATACTCAGGGATTATTTCACGAGCTTATCCGTTTTAGGCTACCCTCCATTACGGAGGAAGTAGTGCGGCCGGTGAAAGAATCAGACCGAATTGACGAGAGCTTTTCTCAAAAGCTCCACTTTGTGTACAGTGCAGATTACTTTTGAATGAAAATCAATATTCGACGCACTGTCAAGTGAGATTGTTTTGCAATCTCAGACCAAAAGAATTGGATATTGATTCAATAGAAAATACAGAAAGAAGGCAGAATAACATTTCTTTTAATGCGACATTTTTATATTCCTATTGACTTTTATTTGAAAGATTACTTCAAAAGGATTTCGGTTTTGTTACTGATAATAACCTTCCACAAAAAAAACACACTTCAATTAATATTTAAAAATCTTTTGTGGGCAATAAAAGTATAAGTAATTAGTAAAATATTTTATCGCTGAATTTTTTTATGTTGAAACTATGTGATGTGGAAAAATTATCATACATATAATTAAGGCCAATAAATGTCTTCAAATCAAAAACTAAAGCAATAAAACAAGACAAAATTACTAAAATAATCATTTCGAAATTAAAATTTACTTTTTCTTGGTTTCGTATTTCGTAATTGGACAGTCTATTATGTAGATGCGCTCTTATTAGAACAATATCTCGAGAGTATGTGTATAAAGGTTAAGTCTAGTTGGTTTGAATTTATCTGAATACAAGAGTATTTAATTATTCATATATAAACGTTACAAAAATTATAAATAAGAAACTCATTACTTTTGCAACGTCGAAATATTTAAGCATTTTGTGTTGGAAATTCAAGAAATAAACAACAAAACAAATAATATGGATAGCAACAAAGTCAACCAAGCAAGCTCATAAAAAATCTACTAAAACACATTAAAAATAGTATTCGCCTGAACTCATTTTTGTCCACATAGAATATAACGAAATCCAAAGCAATACTGTTGAACGTTATTAATGCTATTAGCACTAGCATCCGAAATGGCAGACTGGTTCTAAACTTTGGAAGAACAAACAATTCATGTCCACGATCTCTTATAAAAATATTCGGATTCAAATTGATATTTTTAAGTATAGCAGAATTCTCATTCTGGCCTCGAATTAGTTGAAAGAAATATGTGGATTCACAAGAGGATTCTGCTGCGACCACCAACTGTATTATAGTATACATTGATATTTAAAAAAAAATGTGTTTTTACAAATGAATTTGTAAAATTATTATTATTTTAAAATTGATTGAATAATCCTAACTTATCCAGCATTTTGTCCAGTTTAAGTCAAGGACCGTATTAATAATAAAACTGTTGGTCGAAAAACTTTTGGTCGAAGTTATACGTTGACCATAAATCAAATCAATATAAATAATTAACAACAATTGCTTTATTAATTTTGTCGATTTTACCTACAACTGTATATTGTGAAAGATCATAAAGTGTAATACAGTATATAAATAATGAATATCGAAACTATTTTATCACATTTTCTGATGTTTATAATGCGCCCACAGTGAAATTTTACCATGAGAACCACTGGGCTAGATACATTTTTCTTCTATACCAAACATAAATGATCCAATTCCCTTACACTCTCAGTCGATATTTAAAGCTTTTACGATTCATCTCTACTCAGAGATCCGTTGATTATATGTTTATTGATAATAAAGTTTATCGGTGTCAAAGAAATAATACCTGTCCGTTCTAGCCACAACAGAATTCGTATAAAGCTTTCAAGCCATAAATTTATATTACTTCTAAACCATCATTGATTTCTAGTAAATGAAACAGACGTTTTCTTGTTTTAGTCAGAAACTTACCTCGTTAATTAATGCTCCAGCTTGAGAAAATAGCAGTGGTAGGTAGATACGCAGTGTCTGGTAGTTGTGGTACCTAGTTTGTGAAGGGTACAAACGCGAGGTAAACCCACAGATATCCGCTTTCGCTAATGGCGTAGTGCGGATTCACTTTTACGGCCGATAAACCATTTTATTGACTGAATAAAAGAAACAGTCTTCTGGCTATAAAAAAATCTTTTTATTTATTTCCTAATTGATGGAATTAGAATTAGTCTTTGCTTCATATATCAAGATTGCCACACTTTGTAACCATACATACCTTATTACTTAATTTGCTTATATTCAAAATTTAAACGTTAAAATTCCATCAGACATCTTAAACTTTTACCATTAAAAGCTTTGTTCATACTAAAGTATAAAATAACAAATAATATTCAAAATGATACCAGACAAAGCTCACTAAAACGCATTCTATGATAAGGAGTCGTATTCAAATTACATTACAAACATAACATATTTTCCAACGTACCAAAAGAGATTCGTGATTTTTTTAAATTTTATGATATATAGGGCCTTTCAATAGGGATGATGGAAATTTGTTAGGTTATAGCAGCCAAGTTGATATAGTAAAATTTGTCAAATTTATTGTAATTGCTTAATATACTACGTAAAATCACTATGGAAAGTTTAAGCGTTGAACAACATGTGCAAATCAATAATTAAAGATCAACAATCTATACCTGTGTTTTGAGGGCATGGAACTGGTCATTGAGATCATGAGATTTTACACCTTTAGACATTTTTTTTTTTTGGGCTTTGGACTATTTTAAATTGAAAATATTTTCGAATAAACCACTAACACTTGACACCCTGAAAGTCACTATTACAAACGCTATCCAACAGATTCAGCCAGATTCACGCGTCAGTAATGTTGCCTTTTTAGGGTGTTAAAAAATGACCGTGAACATAACTTATGTTCCTCTTTTTTTATAATCCCCTGACTTAGTAAATTATTAAGTTTATACTATAAACTACGTTTTGAAAATATTTTGTAGTAAATTTGTGATGGTTCCTAAAATTATTTATGTGTTCCCAAATTGATTAAAAGTATTTCATAATTATTTTTCATCATCGTTTTATCTTAACTTTTGTTTTATTTAATTTAATTATTTCTAGATTATTTCTTCGTATTTTGGATTTGTTATGTTTACCTAATAATTAAAAACTAAAAATATTGTATGAATATCGTTGTTTTAATACTTTCGATGTATTTGGCGGTAGCTTTATGGAAGTGTGGAGGAATTATATGTATACCTCTGAAAAACATGGCTAAACACGTGTCACTATTAGTAATCTCTCAATAAACAATTTGCCAGTCTTAATATTTATAGCATTAAACTGAAGGAATAGTATTAAGTTTTGTATTGTATACTTTACATGTAATGCCTTTTAACCAAGAATTGGCAGTAAACACTTCAAAATGGATTACATCAAAGTTGTTATGCACAAACCCTCTCATTTTACCTCGCAGTTCATACATAACAGTTGTAATTTGAACACCTTACACTGGCTGTATATTATATGAGTAACTTGCTATTCCACTTGCATTATACTCACTCACCTAGTTTGTCTAATTTCAACATCGTGTCAATGCAAGGGAACGCTTCTATTTTCCACGTTATCGTTACATTAGTGATGTGAACATCATTCTATCTTACGGTGTCTCAGTCTACTGCCTATTTGCATTCATCTCAGATACATCGTGGAATCAGCCATCTTGCAAACAGTGTTGTCATGTCAACTGTGATAAAAAAATATTGAAAAAATATAAAAGAAAATAACATGCAAACAAACATATACGATTTTTGAATAAATTTACTCTAAAGAGTCTTTATTTAATATACAGTGCTACAATCAAGTGAATGTTTTTACTATAAAATATTTAATTTAGTAAGAATAATAACTCAAAGAATAGTGTTTTTTGTAAATTCCTTCAATTGGTTTAAGCTTTTTGTGATGAATTTAGGAAAAAATGTCCATTAGTTTATTAGGATTTTCAAAGCCAAATTTGAATTTTTCCAACTAATTTTAATTTCATATTCTGTTCTGTTTCTTTCGACCCGGGTTTCAGCTTTCGTAATCTTCGTGTATTATTTAATGGCAGTATTTTTAATAATCAGGATCTCTGTAAGATACCACATGTTTTTTCACTAGCGACCTGTATTTCACCTTTCGACATCTTGATGCATTTTAAATAGAATCAGAAATGTCTGAATATGCCGCAAGGCGAAGTTTTGTTCACTTTTTTTTTACTACGACTCAAACGAAGACTGTTTGAATAAATGAATTATTTGTGTGAACGATCACATTCTTATTGTTTATATATATATATTTTTTTTTTTTGAGAAACACAACCGTATTTGAATTTCAATTGACACGATCCAGTTTCATTATTTCAAATATGATATTGAAATTCTACCTAGCACCTTTTGTAGATATCATAAAATAAATTAAATATCATCCTTTTTGCCGAATTAAAACGCATGAAAGCTAAACAAATTTTAATTTGTTGACGTACCTATGGGAATCTTTTCAAGGTAGTAGCTGTCACTTCTAAGTGGAAAGGCACTATATTTAAATAATAACATAATGTTAAGAAATACCTTCACATTTTTATTAAAATTTTAATTATGATTTTATCTTAAACATATATATGATATTAACCCATTCCACTAGTATGTTTCCCTCCGGGGAACGGGGAACCAAAACTTTAAGCTTGAATATTTTCACCACATTTTATTGATTTTTATTGCTGTTTATCATATTATATATATTGTGCAGATAACATTTTCTCTACCATATGATTAAAATTCATATGATAGAGAAAACCACAATCTTCTTGCATCGACATAAAAAAATGGCTAGAATTTTTATCATTTTCACCTGAAAATTTCTCTTTTTTATTAAAAATCATTTAGATATAATTGATTTTAAAGCATAACTATGTTAACGGTGATAACACACTAATAAATAAATTTTCAAAAACTCATTCTCTATAATGTTTTTAAAGCTTTTAAAAATATCATGTTTAAAATTCATATACTTGTTAAAACTTTCGTAAAATAGAAATTAAAAACTTTTTACGATTGTATTTCTATAAAAATACTAAAAAACAGTCTTATGCACGCTGTGTAAGTTTTTTGTTGAACAAAAATTCGTTGAAAATACGATTTATTTTCATTTTAAGTTTTGATTATGAACCCTGGAAAATTCGTGAAATTAATTACGAGTTGAGGCTACCCTCACCCAAAAAAAATTACGAGTGCAAAGGGTTAATATATTTATAGTAATAAAATAAATAGTTCTTTACATTTTTTTTTTTATTTAAATTTCATTTATATTTGTGTTGTGAATGGACTTCCGATAAAGAAAAAATTATTTGGCATTATTGCACTACCAGTTTCTTGTTTTATTTTTGTTTTATGATTACTTGCTCAAAATACATGTCTAATTTCTTACTCAGAAAATATCAGAAAAATAAAATATCTCTAACATCATCTGTGTTTCCGCACAGAACAAAGCTTGATAATAATCGAATTTGTTTTCCATATATGTACAACGTATTATATTCACCTATTTACTCATTACGTTTTCGTTATATTCGTATGTCTGCTTCTGAGAAATATTTTGTTTTCATGTAATAATAATGAGTTTCGTTGATGTGGCAACACTACAGACACCACGAATCCCCGCCAGGACCCCTAATGGCTTCCGCCGTGGCACGAGACATCCGTTTTATATTAAGTAGCTAATATAACGGTCCGTGTTAGATAGCAAGTTTGATACGGTTTGCTGATACCACGGAGACGACAACTAGGAATCGGTGCGCTCTCTGCCTGATATACATGTTGTATAAGAATCTGTTTACTTTGCACTTTATTCAGAGTATCTTGATTATCTTTGAATAGCTTAAACAACGTTATGATTGGTAGCTTCATATTAAAGTTATGCCTTTCCATGTTGATTAATCTAAGAAAAATATACATATATAGTATTTAGACTGTTCAAGTTTTGAAAACTTATTATTTGTAATGTTATAAAACTATCTGTGACTTCACATAATGTTACATTTATTGATTAAGCATTTTTTCGATTAATACATTTTAAAACAATGATGATAACCGAAATGAAAACCACTTTCAAGATATTAACTGTTACTTCTTGGTGGAAATAATTGGTATTTTAAATAATAAAAAAAAAAAATTGTACTTATTCCTACAATATATTTTATGATCAGAACCAGTTTTGTACATTCGGATTGTTTTCCTCATTAGTTGATAATGCTCGCGATATTAGTTAACAAGTTTACAGGAAAAAACGATCAAAAAGTATAAAAGAGGTTAAGTAACTGTGTAACAAACAGTCCTCGTAAGAAAAGCATTTTTGTTTGACAAGTTCCATTAGGAGTTCATGTGTTCCACATAAGGTAAGATCATGGTTGAAAAAAATTTTGTCCTATTTTCAAATAAACATTAATTATTCAATTTTAGTTAAATCACAGTTCTGACAATAACTTAAGCCGAAACAGCTATCAACAATTATATAATAGAAATTGTAGTACGTAATAATTTGCTACATTTACTCTAATATGAAACAGTTCTACCTAGCTAATGTAAATTCTATACATAGAAAGATTAAATTTTTAATGTTTGATAGCAGTAAAGGTTTTGAGTTGATATTCGTTTAGTCGTCATATAAAAACTTAGCAAAAATTTTTGAGTCAAAAATGTGTCTATATCTTTTTCAACAATATATTTCAAATTTGAATTGTTGGAACTTTGTACGATTCCATATGTCTTATCACAAACGACCCGGGTTTCGCCCTTCGGCATCTTCAGGTATTCCATCGCATGGATGTAACAAAACTGACTAACTCGAAGGGTGAAACCCGGGTCGTTTGTGATAAGACATATGGAATCGTACAAAGTTGCAACAATTCAGATTTAATATTGAAGTTCCATCAAGCACCTTCAGTCGATATCATAAAAAAAAAATATTTCAATGTTAAATAAAACATAGCTCTTATTATTTATGAAGCCAAGAAGCCAAGCAAAGATCAAATTTTTATTGAAACAATTTGAGTTAAATTTAATACTTTCATAGTCCTTTTTAGATTATGATATTATTATTTTGTTTAAATTAACTACATATATACATTAATCATCGATGTGCTATATATTAACATATTAATTGTGCACTTGCTGACAAGTTAACAGGTGCATTAGTATCGGTCTATTAATCGTGGAGTCTGTCGAAAGTCCGTTTCCTATTTAGTTATTCGTTTGAACTGTGAGCGTGCTTGTTCAAACAGCCAACGCTGGGTTTGTAAGTTAGATGATCGGAATAATTTTGTGGTATACCATTTTCCGGCTGGGTTCGGCTACTCTCAGTATTACATGCTAGATTACAACTCTATGAATATAACGAGATAGTCTATTTTCCAGGCATTAAAAATACATTTATAAATAATAGCGGACATGTATTGCACAAAATGTTATTTCGGCTTAAAAATCATTTAAACCTATTTCACTTCCAACTCAGTGTATTTAATAAAATCTATAGGAAAAGAAATTTAAGACTAAAGGAACAATATGTAGACATTAGTAACTTCAAATAAAAAGTACGTTTTATCATCGCTTTTGTAGACGAAATCTGTGACATAATTTTTACTCTCTTAACTCTAGAGAAACTTGCCGTATTTATCGGGTTTATTTTTACAATTTAACTTTTTTCAAGTTTAAACATTCTGTTAGACAATTATTCAACGATAATGTTGCCGTTTAATCATACTCAAAGACGTACTTATTAATTATTTATGAAATAATCATGAAATTTGTGACATAAATAAATAGTAGAAAGAATATGAATTTTCCTTCAAAAATCTTTTTTGAATTAATTTAAAACTAAATAAGTGTTGATTACAAATTAGATTACGATCAACTATTAATTCTCCTTCATATGAAGTGACTATTTTATTACTTAATTTCTACTAACAGTATTTTAACGGTTATTTCTAATGTGTATCCCCTGTCAAAAGTTTCACCAGACAGAATTTAAAACTAGCTCTAGTTCTAACTGAGTACATGAAAGAAACAAAAATAAAGATTGTATAGATAAAGCACCATATAAAATAATTTTACAACATTAATTTTAACGCAGTGTTCACATCATAATAATAAAGGTCATAATCTAAATGCATTGGATCAATTACAAATTAATATATATCAGCAATCCAATGATATTCTCAATGAACAAACAAATACAAATATACCACCGCATCTCAGACCATTACGGAAGGATGATAGAATGCCTGAAGATGTCGAAAGACGATAGCCGGGTTGTTGGTGACAAAACAAGTGGAATCATACAAATTTGTGACAATTCAAATTTGATATTGAAATTACATTTAGCACCTTCAGTTGAAATCATCAATTCATTATTTCAACTGAAGTTTTCCAAGCCTTAACTACATAAAATTATATGCTTCACCAATAAATTAAGCTTTTTCAAACAAACTATAGCATATTACAAATAATAATGTTCATATAATGTTAGATATATGAAAGAGCTAAAACTTAATAAAAAGCTCTTAAGTTCTGTGTTCTGCCAGCGTTCTGAGAGTAAATGAAATAAATATTGCATCGTATATTACTGAAGAGTCTTTAAACAAACTAAGGGTTGTCCATCCTTAATTTTCTTAAAGTTACCCATCAGATTTGTTGGTAAATTGTTCAAATCAATTACTGGCAGATAAAATAACGATTTTTGTCAACTCATATACAAACAATGCTATTTTAAGAGGCAGATTATGATTTTGTCACTAGAGAATGAGTCACGAAATAAAAAAAATAATATGGCTGGGCTGGTAAATTTTTTGCTGTGATAAATTAAAATTTAAGCTATTCAAATCTTTTTATTCGAAATATGGTAATTAATATGCACTAAGCAAAAAAAGCTCCCGGTAAAAAAATGGTCATTGTGTTATTCCGTTGCGTGCAGGACGTTTGACATGAATTTTGGTATAGTATGTACACTATTACTGCATTTTTAATATAGAAATTAGCTTTAATACCAATATAATCTTGCGCTTAAAACATATTCTTTGCAATCTGAAACATTTATGAATGAATTAGAAATTTAATGCTAAATACCGGAAACAATTGATATAATTATTTTTTTTTCAATATAAATTTGAGATATTAGTTAAGGGTGTTTGTGATATGTCTTGACTTCTTTTGATGTTGTCATTTGTCATTTTTTTTAAGGTTTTGATTGCTTTGGCTGTTGTTGATTTGTTAATTGTTTGATTGTTTTTTGTTACGTATTTTTGAATGAATGTAATAAAACAACGCAACAAATTATGAAAAATAATTAAAGCAATGAATTTTTATCAATATTTGTTATTATCAATGAAATTTTTTTTTTAATTATTAATTTTGTATAATAAATCTTTGATAACAATATTGACCATAATATATTTATAATTATAAACACGTTCATCTGTATTATGGAATATTAAATAGCAGTTTAACACCATATAAAGCTAATGATTTACAATAAATCCCACAGTAAAAAAGAACTTCGAATAAAGTGTTTAAAAAAATGACTGAATATTAATGCAAGCCTTTCACGGTACCTAGTTAAAATCATATTCTATCCATAGAACTATATAAGGTTGTGTTGCGACCCTACCGTGCACGTAGATAAGACAAGCGAAGGTCTTGAGATCACTAAGCCTGTGGGGAGGTGATCGGAGGGTACGTAGTACATAGGTAAGCCAAGAAGATATCCCCGCTAAGGGTAGATCCGGTAAAACTGACTCGGGGTAATGGATGCAATCACTGGGCAGGGATGGGGGTAGCATGGAAAGGGTGCGTTTATGAAGGCGTGGATGCTGCGTGTGGTGGATTCTTATAAGATTTTCGTTATGGTGTCGGATATTGGCAATATTAGGGGCAGCAAAGTCTGCGATATTCTATGATATTAAAGTTGCAAGAAGTTTTATCTGAGGAGGTACTTTTACAGCTGAAATTATAAAGTATTTATTACCACTGTCAACCAAAAGTTAACAGTAAAATTTTTCTTTGTGTTGTTATTTCATAGACAATTTATATTTTTCTGTATAATTGAAAATTTTCAATTGTTTAAGCTATGCACACTTCCACAAGTTTCGACATAGACAACCGGGGCGACGATAACATTAAATTATTACAACAGAAAATTTGTAAGGTAAATATATCACAAAATCTTAACTGCAGAGTTTCAGTATCATTACGCTCATACTGTGATCAAATTAATAGACACCGATACCTCAGTTTTAAAAAGAGATAAAAAAAATTTGCAGTTACAAGCGAAATATCTAGAAATGTTTAGAATACCAATAACTATCTACAAATTTCAAATATAATAAGTAATATATCTGCAGTCATTTTTATTGAAGGTATAGAATAATCTTTGAGCTTTAAATTTTTAAAAATATTAACCAGTCTCATACATTAACAGTTTAACAGTAATGTATTAAATCGTGTCTATTATACGACATGAGACTTGATTGTAAAATTTTTATATCCAATAAAATTTAGAGACGTAAAATCGTTCTTCTCATTATCTCAAAACAATTATTTGTGAGTTGATGTTGATATTTTTTACTAACCTTCTCATTGCTAACGATACAACTGCTGAGACGGCAAGTTCCAGTTTGTTAATAGTTGATATTTAAAAACATAAAATAGTTTAAATTGATTAAATAATAAAGTATTATCTATGAAGACAAGTATGTAAAGCTTTGATAAATCGGGATCAGTTTAAATATGTTACAAATTTAATATCGATGATATATAATGTTATATGTTATTTTATGAAAAAATGTGTTGTGTCTGATAAGAAAATCTTTAATTGACGTTCTTTTCATATGTAACTACAAATTCATTTTTAATGAGAGTAAATTTGTTTAAAATTAATAAAATATATTGAAATATTTTATCTAAAATTATGCGGTGCTTGAAATAGTATATACTACACATGTTTTGTCATTAACGATCCCGGTTTTACCTTTCAGCATCTTTTGGTATTTGATCACACAAGATGCCGAAAGGCAAAACCCGAGTCGTTAGTGACAAAACGCATCGTAAAAAGTTTCAAGAACTCAAATTTGAAATTGAAATATCATCAAGTTTCTTCTGTTGATATACAGTTCATTATTGGCAAAAAATGATTTAAGATTAGATTTTTTAAAAATTAAATACACTTATAACATTCCATTGTATCAGAACGGATTGTTATAGATTAAATTAGTATGCGAAACGCAGACTTCGTTGTAAGAAAAGTACAAAAATTACGACGGCCGAAAAGTTTTTCTTAACTGGCTAACTTATTGAAACGATCATCTAGCATAAAAGTTTGAATAAGTGAAACTCCACACGCCCCTGGATAATTCAGCCTTGTTACCCCCTCCCCCATCTCTTTGGCAACGGTGCATTTCCTATTCGAAAAGGCTGCCGGTAATGCGTCCGCTCTCAGTAGCGGTACGTGAACTGTTTGCTTAAAACTTGACAAGCGATCCAACGCAGGAAAATTTAGCAGTTTTCTTAATCACCACATCTATCTAAAAACTTTTTTGGACGAACAGTTATACGCATTTATACCACGTATAAAACAAAAAATAAATATTTCAATATAACACATTGTTATACCTTTGATATGAAAGATCAAAGCATACAAACTTTTCTTCTGCAGTTTGAGCATCCATAAACTTTACCTTTCGAATTATTTTATTTGGTACCCACTTCTCTTCAATGATGTTTTTCAGCAAAGTCATAACGTAATTAAATAGTTATGTATGTATTAAAAAAAATATTTTTATTTCTATATGAAGCTAAGAGTGAGTAAAACACAGCAAAGTTTTAGATAAATAATAATTTTAGATATTAAATATTGATGAATTTTTAAATAAACAACAAGTAAAGACAATTTTTAAATAACTCAATAAAATTTTAAGAACTCTTTCACAATTTTTTAAAGATTAACATTGGTTTAGACGATCGCAAGCATTATCAACTGATTCAACAGAAATTTATTCGTTTCAACTAAAAAATTAAATGCTTATTACCTTTTAAATTGTCATTTACTTGGTAGAACTCCATTATAACACGGTGAAAAAATAGTGGTGTTTTTGAGTTCTACAAAATTTGACGATGGCGTGAGCTGAAATAGCTATCAACTATATCTTATAAAAAAATTGTAGAGCTAAAATACGTTACTATTTTTTCAGAGTGCTTTAATTATTTCTCGACTTTAAATGAGTTTTCATTTATAATGCAAACAAGTACTAAGAGGTCTTTAGCATATGCTGTTTTATCACCTATGGTAGTTTTCAATTAAGCTCATGAACCTTTAGTTGTTTATACTTGGCGAAAATTAGCTTCAGATTTAGTACGTCATATATAGCATTGTTTTATTTTGTAGTCTATAAGTAAGTTCTGATAATGATAGTTTTAAGTCGTGTAAAGTGTATGGAAAATTATGTGCTATTATTTAAAAATAATATTTAATGATTGCACATAACGTCACTGAAACGTAATATTTTACACGAAATTTTATAAAGAGCTTACATATTTCATAGCTCTATACTTCGCATATTTACCAGTAAAGCTCCACAGAGTTACTGAATTCCATTTGTGTTTCTTTTTGGCGGGGCTCAAAAACGGAAGACGTTGCATTCCCCGTGTACAATTTGGACATCAGAACATAAATACAATTGTCATAAATCTTTGAGTCCCATCCTCTCATGAAAAACACATGTGCTGCGAAGTTTCTCGCATCTCGTGTGCACTTTCTCTTAACCCTTACCTTAGGTGACTCGTAGCGTCTGCACAATGCAACTGTATTATTTCATCTAGAATTGCGATTTGTCTTTAGATTTCTGTAGTACCTTGTTTTATAAGATACAATTTAACTTGTAATTTATATATTTATTTTTTTAATTCATGTACATAATTTTCAGAAATCGCAGAGTATTGGTTTATTATAAAATTTAAAATAACTTGGATTATTCCACATATTGTGTAACTAACTGTGATACGTGTTTCGCCTCTTTCAGAGGCATCTTCAGACTAACTATTGGTTTATTGCTTTTACAACGAAGAAGCGACGGATATATGGCAATTATTGGAAATTTAATCGAATAAGCTCAAACTAAAATTATTACAAATATACTTTATTATATCGATTGAGAGTGCTCGGTAAATTTTCAATTTTAATAGCAATATTATTTCAGATATGGTTAATAAATTGTAAAATGAAGTTGCCTGAAGATGCCGGAAGGCAAAAGCCTTCTTTAATTAATAAACTAAAAAATTGCATATGTCTTAACATCTCCTGTCCACGTGAAAAATGTTGATTAAGAATTTGTTTGATTAAATAAATATTATTATTTTGTCTTGCAAAGTAAGAAACAAAGTCAATTAAATAACTTAAACGACACGATGAAAAAAACGCAATGTACTTCTTCTACCAAGTGAACTTCTTCTGCTAATTCAATCAATAACTTGAATGACTTTATTCTTAAGAAAATTGAAACAAATATATTATTGTTTTCCTACTGAATACACCCTGCAAGGACAGTGTGAAGCTGTAGCGGGTAGTGGTGGTTACAACGTTGATTATCCTTGAAAATCATAAAAAAACAAACTAACACGGATAATTTATTAATTTTTTTAAGTAATAAAACCACAATTTTAGTACTTTTTTCAAAATATATCAACTACGATGAGCGAAACCTGTCCTGCTCAAAAAGTATATTGTGGAAATAAGTACTAAACAATGTTTTTTATTATTTAAAATATCATGCCTTTCCATTTAGAAGTGACAGTTAACACCTTGAAAGTAAATTGTTAATGTTTTGATTTTTGTTTAAAAAATGTTTGCCTAAGAAAAAGCATGTTCAATATCATTTAAAATTGTAATATTATTTTATAAAACAATGAAAATAAAAAATGATTTTATATCGACGAACCAAATAAAAGAATTTTTTATTGATTTTTCACTTCTATGAAAAGTTTTTATTGATGCGTCTAAGAAAAACGAAAAAAATCCCAATTTGCATTTCAGAAAACTTGCATGCATACATCTTATTTGGGTGCATTGCACTAACCCTTGCAAAAAAGGTTAATGCGTTTGGCTCAAGCTCATATGTATGTGACAGCGGTTTCCCTTTCTGCGGTCGTTAAAAGCTTACACCAGCGTCGCCAAACCCCGTCTTGGCTGGGATACTGTCGCCGGTCCAGAATCCGTTTCCATGGTGACGGAGTCGTTACATACGTCAGTGGTGGCGGAGGCTTAATGCAGTTGGTTAACTTGAATTACGCGGCGCAATGGGACCATCATTGGCTACCGACTCACATGTTTGTGTTTGTTGTTAATGTTGGAAATGACAGGAATCTCAAACAGTGGCTCATAACAAATATTATTAAACTTCCAACTGATAATATGTGTATCACCTGTAGGATGTTAATAAAAAAATTACTGTGATCTATGAAAGGAACTATTAGTTAACTAATTGTGATAAACATAATATTCATTAGAATTCATTGTAAGAGACTCGCTAGTATAAATTAGACTATTATAGTTCAGGTCTAGATAATTTAAAATCTAACAATAACCGACTGTCATTTTTGGCGCACACTTCATTGTCTGTATATCCATAACTTAAGGCGCATTTTTTTTTTTTAATTATCTCTTCAAAGACGTTAACTGTTCTTATCTTTCTACATGGATTTATTTAGAATTTTATAATATTAGAGTATTTTCATAAAAAATCACAATCCTTTTAGGAAAACTTTTTTTATCACGTTATTAAATAATAATTATATTGAATAAAAGCCAATTAACCTGATTAAGATATAAATTTTAAATATAAATGTTGAATAAATTATAATATATTAACAAAACTAATGATCATGCTGTCCTGGAAAAACTATATATACATAGTATATATTTAAGTTTATTTTAGATATTTAGATACAAATACGTCGTTACTATTCGAGTCTAATATTTATTTCAACATTAATGTATGTACTTAACGCACTGTTTTCTTTGATTTAATATAATACTTTAATTGAACTATCTTCCTATATAAGTTTTTGAAAAATCACTAATTCATTTTTTTTTCTTTGTTACAGGTAAGCTGTCAAAATAATAGGATCAACATCATACAAACAAGTAGATGGAAAATATTTTCTCCGCCTTGTTTAAGGATCACAATATTATATATAAATGTATCAAAACCAGACTTGTTTATTAAGCTATTGAGTTATTTAACCGCTTTGAAACAGTAACAATACTGTTAGGGAGGATATTTTTAGAAGCCATGATGCACTAATGTGATGTGTTTTATATACACTATATGAACAATTAAATATTTATAGTAAAATTATGTCCCGTTTTTACGTTTCTGGAATTCACGCTCCTCCGTTATATGCGTTTAATTGTTAGGATTCATCCTTTACGTCTCTTCAAATCACAATTAATGTTTTAAGTATATAAAAATGAAACAATTTTTTATACAGATTTAGTTAAAACCTGCGATGCTTAAAAATGTTTGAAATTGATATAAGAAACCTGAATATGTAAGCCATAAAAGCTTATTTTCTTGTTTTATTGTTTGAATTGGCATTCACTTGATAGAACTCCATTATAATACTGTGAAAAAAATAGCTTGACAAGTTCTGACGATGGCGTGAGCCGAAATATCTATCAACTATATTTTAAGAAACAATTTTGTAGAACTAAAATATATTGCTATTTTTTTCACCGTCTTATTTTCTTGCATGAAAGATGAAGCTTTGTTAAGCTTTCGTGAATCGAAATATCTATAAATTAGTACAAAAAAATATACTAAGCCGGTTTGCGTAGTTGTCTAAGAACAAAATAATTTTCATTTTTTCTGTAAGCGTGAATTCAATTTTTTCCCCTTAGACGCATTTATCATTCGGTCTCTTCAAAAATATAAAAACGGTATTCCAGTGTAGTTTCCGTGATTGCCAAAAGGACATAGGACTAATTCCGGAATTCCACGATCAGACAAAATGAACCATCCCCTTTTCACTCAAATCGATTTACATATAATTATTTCCAGCAGATTAACTTAAGCGTTTCAAACGAGCTCTCTGAATTGTTGGCCAGCTGCCAAACAATCATTACGATCTGGGTCACCGAATCGGCTCCACCGCCAGTTGGCAATCACTGGCCGCAGAAACCGCTTCCTCTGCGATAGCTCACCTGAGATAATACCAACATCTTGAGAATTGCACGAGCCTCCGCATAGAGGCGCAACGGTAGTAAACAGTATTTGGGCTTTTGTTTTTTTATTGCTTGAAAGCTGTTAATGCCACCATTTTCCATTGACTGATAAAATGAATATTTTTTTATTGCATACAATTAGTGGCATATTTAATTCAGCCTTAAATTTATTTATTTATTTATTTGGTACATGACCCTTAAAAAAAAGTAATGCTTTTGCGACGTAAAAACTATTTATTAAGAGATTATAAGTTAAAAGATAAAAATAAAGTCAACTTAGCAAATTCAAGCAAAATCTATTTTAACTCATTAAAAAATAGTATTTGTCTAAATTCATTTTCGTCCAGGTGGAATATATCAAGCAATACCGTTAAACATTGTTGATGCTCTTACTATTGGTATCTCCATTGGCATAACGGTTCTACACTTTAAATGAATAAACAGTTCATGCCCACGACTTCTCAAAAAATATCTGTGTCATTAAATTTAATATTATCAAGGATGACAAAATTCTCATTTGGGTCTTTTATAAGTCGAAAGAAATATATTGCAAGGTACATTTCTCTTGGCGTATCTAATTTTCATACTACTAAATAAGATACACCTAAAGAAAGGTCACTTTAGAAAAAAATTACATTTTTAAGATAATGTCCCGTATTCTTATGAAAATGAAATGACTATTTTTATTTGAAAGTTTTGTAGACATGGAAAACAAATTATTACTGGCAATGTCAATAGAAAAAATATTATGAAGAAATATACATTGAGCTATATAGTAAGCACAGTATTGCGAGTTTAATGAAAGTTGTAAATCTTTTACACAAATTAACGAAGCAGTTTCACTCTGAGCCGGAAATTACTGATTAAAATCCTTGCTGCAAATGCATTTATTATAAACATTATGCTTAAAATTGTGCTTTTGTTAATTCCACAATCTTGAGAAGTGCACAAACTTCCGTTTCCTCAGAGGCAGAGGTCGTAAACTTTTGACGGTCGGGTTTATTCGTCCAGCCCTATGCCTTTACTTCAAACTCCCTTGTTTATTATCTACAAATTAAGGAGCCTTTACCCGTTTTTTGATGATGTGCTTCTTTACAACACGTGTACTTATAGCCTAAGCTGTGTGCATTTTATTTTATGTCGAATTTTATTATTTAGTATAAAAAAAACAGTTTCATTCGAGTTTAATGTTTTTTTTTTGATGTTATAATTCGGCGACAATCAAAAAAATGTTATTAAAAAATTATTTTAACTTATTAATTAATTGTTATTTAAATTAGTTAACACGATTTGATTTCATTAAATGGAACATGATAACAGCATTAAGTTTCAATAATTGACAATATTATGAAAAATAATTCTAAGGAACCAAAACAAATTATTGCTATAACCTTCGATATATTGCAAGAAACTTTTCATGCGTAATCTGTTTATTATTCAAAAAAGTCATTTGTTATTGAAAAGGAGTGTCATAGCATTACAGTTTGTTGACACTAATGCGTTAACATTTGAAAAACAGAATGACCAGATACGTATGATAAATTAAAGAAATAAAATTTAAATTTGTTAAATTAAAAAAAAAGAATAAAAATATTATTGTCAGACACATTTGAATAAATTTGAATTGTAACACAATTGTAATACAAAATACAAAGTTGTAACAATTCAAATTTGATATTGGAATTGCCTCAAGCACATTCAGTCGATATTACAAATTACATCTGAATAAGACAAAATAAATCTAAAACACAAAACACTCACTCACTGTAAAAAAAACAACATTACTCATTACGACATCGACTCTTGACTCTGGCAACATTTATATTATGATGTGTTTTTATTGTTTTAAAATATCAACGAATAAAATCCCGAAATACAATAGCTAGTACACAAGTATACTTTTAAAATATCAATAAATAATTCTATAAAACATTTCTCATACATTAAAATTTGGTAATTAAAAAATAATATGAAAAATAGGGAAAATTATTGAAATAGAATTAATTTCAAAGCTGCAGTTTACAATTGAATACACTTGCAATGTTGTTTCGTGTTGACTTAGCAAAATGTTTCCAACGCAATTATTTGGATTTCTAAGCAGATTATCACTACAGCTAGTGGGTCGATGATTGGTTGTAGAATTCTGTGGTCTCAATAAGAAACTCCCTTCCGCCCTTTGAAGAACTAAGTACTTCGATAGGCACTACTAAACTTTGCAAGTAAGATTCCAACCCCGATTCAGTTTCCATGGGATACAATTATATTGAGACTAATTTTGTCATTAAACGATGAAAACGTTTTTCTTTTATTTCAAATCATATCATAATAGAATCTAAATTTTTTCCACTGAAATATCATGGATGCAGTGAAAAGCTTTTCTTCCATTATAATAACTTAGTTGATTGTAGAGTTTCTTATCATGTTTCCAGCAATGTTATTTAAGGGATATTTAAGCACAAACTATTTTTAAAAATCGATTCAAAAGTTATGGGATACTCTGAAATCACGAAGAGTATCAGAGCGACTTTATTGTATTTTATATTAAAATATTTCAATTAGCTCTCGCAAAAAAAATCGAATTTGTTAATTCGTTTATTTTATGAGGTGTCAATTATTAACACTCTTCAATAATTAACTGTCTTGATAATAAGAGCATTCATTATTAGTCGGAGGGTTGATATAAAAATATACAAACAGTAATGAAACCGATTTTAACAAACAAAATATATTTCTTTACTACTTCAGCATTTTAGATTATAATAATCTGGACCAGTTTTGTCAAATACCGTATCAAATAATAAAATTTGGTTTTAGAACTACGCTTAGAACTTGCAGATAAATAAATAAATCTGAAACCTCTTAAAAATACTTATGAAATAATTTAACCATATAAGAAGAGACCATTCCTCCAATTGAGAAGCAAAATAATTTATATTTTTTTCAAATATCATACTTTATTAAATTAGGTAGAAAAATCAAGCTAGCAATTATAATGTGTTAACTGTAAATTTCTCGTGGAAAAGGATTATAAAGTTCAATAAATTAAATTTAGTATAATTTAATAAAATGAACAGGACTGAATTTATAAATTGAATTGGCATTTACCTCGAAAAACTCCATTTGAACACAGTGAAAAAATAGCAATGCATTTTATTACTACAAAATTTATAAGGTATTATATATAGTTGATAGCTATTTCAGCTTACGCCACCATCAGAACTATTTATACATAATATAATAGTTATGATGATGACGTAAGCCAAAATAGCTTTCAACTATATACTTTATAAATTTTGTAAGTCTTAGTTGGTCAATTTGGTGAATTTGTTTATTGCGAATACAATCAACGGTATCAATACAAACTAAACATAGCAGAAAACTCTGTTATATTTATATAAATATAAAATAAGTATACTGACTCAATTTACTCTGCAGAACTCCATTATAACAAATATGTGAAAAAATTTGTATTACTAAAATACGTTGCTATTTTTTCACAAAGTTAGTATAATTTACAGTCAAGATAATTTGTATTATCTAAGCTTATTTCTCGCTGTCTCGTCACTATTTGAGCAGACACTTGTGTGTGTAGTAAAGGAAAATTGCCCCAAGGAAAACAGAGTGTCTTCTCCCAGGATCAAAGCCCGGATAAACACTTTGGTCCGGTCGATGAACAATCAAATAGGTCGGACGGTCTGGTATTAGAAGTATTGGTTCAGAGAAGTTCTCTTTGTTGGTCGAATCCATTCACGGATTAGCAGCGGCTTCAAATCCTTTGAATTGCTACCGTCTTGCAGACCTGCCCTCGGTCGATTGGTGATTAGATTTCTATTACGACACGCACTTAATAAATCCGATTAGGCACACATTTGGCGGGCTAAACTGGAAGTAGCTTTAAAATGTTATATTTAAATAATTGAACGCAATGTTCCGAACGATTTTCATATTATTGAGATCAGGAATGGACATAATAAAAATTAAAACAAGGCTTTAGCTATCAGGGCTGTGGAATTGGAGTCTTGTTGGGCAATATCGGAGTCGGAGTCGTGTTGTTAAAGAATCTACAGCCCTATTATTTATACAATATTTTAAAGTTAATAATTACAATATTAACAAATACAATAGTTCAAAAACTATGAAAACAATCTTAAACTTATTTTTTTTTAACTTTTTAATTTTTTAGATATAAGTACTATTTAACACGGTGAAAAAATAGCGATGTATTTTAGTTCTACAAAATTATTTTTAACAAATATAGTTGATAGCTTTTTCTGCTCACGCCATCGTCAGAACTATTTAAGTTACTATTTTAGTACTATTTAATGTAAGATTTCCTAATAAAATTATTTTATTTCATTTGTCATATATATTTTGGATGGTAACCTATTATATATTTTCTCAAATCTTAAGCTATATATAATTATATATATAACATAAATATATATAACAATTATATATAAGCTATAATTTTCATTATCGACTGAAGGTGATTGATAGAATTTCAATATTTAATTTGATTGCTTGAAACTTGTGCTTGATGGAGTTTCAATGGAAAATTTGAATCGGTGTTAGTTTGTACAATTTTACATATATTGCCACTTACACCTGGTTTTGCATTTCGGCATCATCAGTCAATATATCTTCAGTCCGGTTGCATCCGTGTGGTATAATATTAATGTGCTAAATTTAAATTAGTTAAGCTATTTTTGTAAATAAGATAAATAATGAAAAATACGCACAGCTAAACAGTTCGCATCGGTTGTGTACAAGAGGAATAATACAGGAAAAAATAAAGAAAATAATGGTAAGAGCTCTTGTATATATAATAATTTTAGTATCAACCGACTTCATTATAATGACGTACTATTTCGAGAATTTATTATACATGACCGTTGCAAGCTGTTAAATTTGTGTTTGTTCTATTTTAATTATGTAATAGAATTTTCAAAGATTCTAAAAGAGAGAACTCGGGCCGTTGGTGACAACGATAAGGAAATTTTAATTGTTTTATTAATTCAGTAAGATATGGAAATTCTATCAAGCTCGATATCGTAAATAAAATGGTAATTTTAATTATCCCATAGTAAGTGATATATTACATGGGTACATTAATTTAAGAATTGGCTTTTTCACTTACAACATACCGATTAAATATACTTGTAGCAATTCAATTTGGAATTGTTAATATAAAATTTTTGCGCTGAAAACTTTTGCATAAAATCATCCCCACTTTGTATTTAAAATGAAAACATAATTTCGCGCGATGTTGTTAGGAAATTTCAACTCCTACAATTTTCTTTGGCAGATATAAAAAAAATAACGCCAAGGTGCAAGTTACAAAAAGTTTTCGAGTCAAAAGGACTCACCGTGAGTTTTATCTATTCCTCGAAGTGTATTAAAGCAAATCAAGGTAATTGGTTAAGTTTTGATGTTTCATAAGCTTTGACAAATTTTAAAGGAACACAACAAGACTTTCTCGGAAAGATAAGGGTAAAATTTTCAGACTCTCATTCAAGAATTTCAAATTGACCTTAAAGAGAAGAATTTTCTCGTAGCAGAATACAGCCAACAAGATGATTTAATTATGAATGAACTTTTGTCGTAATTTTGTGCTATTCTATCTCTGTGATGAATTATGAAAATAAATAACTTCTTCTTATGGTTTTATGGAGTAGAAGTTGCATTGTTTATTAAATGTAATATTAAAATTTGATAGCTGTTATTATTATAGAATACAATAAAGTCAACTTTATATAGAGTTTTTCTTTGAACATGATAGAAAAAATCTGAATGAGCTTAATTGCTATCTTTTAGAGAATAACTTTTTCGGCACTGCATGAAACCACATTAATATATATTCATTATTATCAAAGCGATATTTTTTATTTATTTTTCTAAGAAAAAGTGAGCGAATAAAACTAAATGAAAATTTTTAAAATGCTTTATCTTCACATTTTTTGGGGCTTTTTTTCAATATAATTTAAATTGAAAAGACGTATGTTTTTGCTATCTCTCTATCTCTACATAACATAATATCAAAAACATCAAAAAATAAGACCATATTCAAATGTCATTATTATAATATTGCTTTTTCGTTTACAAATATAATATATAATACATCCACATAGGGATTTATTTTCGTTGTTATTTTTACTATACATTGATAACATTTTAACAAATGCATGAAATCAAATAAAATACTTTGCATTTTTGACTGTGCTAAAATTCAATACTCAGTTTAATCTTGTAAGAGTTAAACTATACACATTTCAAAACTTTACGTTAATTTAAGATGCCTTGTGATTAATTCAAAAAAATATAAACAAAAATTGCTAGTATTTTAATTTATTAATAGGACGAAAAATCTGCAGTGAATAATTCGACATTAAACGAGGGCTATATAAATAAAACAAATATGTTTAAACACATTTTGAAAATGTGGGAACGAAAAGCGAAAAAAAGTTCAGATCTCTTGGTTTAATTCGTAAATAATATACGATGAAAATGTAACACAATGCTTTGTAGGGAAGTTCGTTAATATATGTATCAAATATTGCATTTATTAATTCTCGTTTAATTTGAATGAATGCTTTATGACTTAATTGTCCTGGAATATAGTCGAAAATGAAGCCAAACGGCTCATTTGAGTTAATAGTCTGAATTTCAGATTGCATCTGACATGCAAGTCTCAAGCAACTTACATGCAATGAGTGCCGACATCAATTATTGGCGATGACTCTGAAAAATAAGTGCAACTTTAAATGTATACGTCGGCGTGCGTCGCTTGGCCTACCTTATCAAGAACTATGAGAACGCAGCAAGACGTGTGCGCATATTGCCAACGATTCGTCTCAAATAACGTATAATATTTAAAAAAACACGATAAAAAAAACTATTAAGATATTTTCATTGCAATAATAAATCAACGGTTTGGTTTATTTCATTAAAAATCATCGTGGTTTTTTCATTATTTAATAAATAAAACATATTTAATGTTACAACATGCATTTATTAATAAAATGTTAACAATTATCTTTTAAAAATATTTTTCATTTATATAAAAATTGGTGTCAGTTTTTATTGATTTATTTGTCATAATAATAAATGACCAGTCACGACTTCCTCATTAAGATATTATTGAATATGAAATAAGCATAGTAAATCTATTTTATTGTCGATTATGCACGTTGCTTTTTCGTAATGTAATGAGTAACTGTCGTTATTAAGATATCAACTGAGTTTGTTATATGTAACTTTAATCAAAATTTGTACTGTCAGAATTATTATGTCATTTTATTATAATAACTTAAGACGTAAACATGCGGGTCATGGGTGATAAAATATGTGAAAATGAGCAAAAATTAAAGAAATAAAATATATGATACAATCAAGTTAAAATTAAAATAAATATTTTGTGGAATATGGAAATTACTGTGAAGGCTTTCGCCGTTTTCTCTGTAAAGTTTTGAAAGTTGGAGTGTTTTAAATTTTCGAACAAGGATAATTTTACATTTTATCTTTTGATTTCAGAATGTATACAAATATGATACATAAATAATTACTAAATGATCGATGTGACTTCGATATTACATCAGCCGTTATAATAGCATAATAACAAAAATAATGTTATTGGTTTCTAACACACTTTACTCGACTTGCTACAACAAAACCAAGTATATTACATTTAGCGCACTGACATTTGTACAACTACAAGTAAAATAAGTGATGTTCCTGGAGACTTGACTTATTTGAATCTATTTCCAATCATCTATTAATAATTTCAAGTCCAGCTCTAACAAGAATGATTTTCATTCAGATAATTAAGAGAAGTACCTTAAGAGAGAATACCAATCAGCTCGTATTTTATAAATACTGTGAAGGTCAAAATTCAATTAAATTAATTAACATCATCTAAATCTTTAAGAAAATTCATAAGTTTGCTATCATAGCACTGCTACGTGCGACACTTGTTTTAATTCTCCAAGAACCATCCCTGTACTGAATTATCAAACATAGGAAAACACCAATGTGAATTATTAAGTGCTTTTAATTATGTCAGTGAATTGCTTGACAGATGTTTAAATAACTTAAAACTTACAATATTTAAGATGGATCAATGAATCATTAGTACGATAATCTCACTTGATGGCTTTGTTATTCCATTCATTATGAATGAATATAAAAAACTAAAACAACAAAAAAAAAGTTATTTTAGTTTACATTCAAAATAAACTTCGATAAAGTAATTGAAAATATGATAAATATTTCTATATATATACTATTTTCAAGGTTAAAAATATACTGTTGACGAAACTTTTGATACAATACATTCCATAGCGCGTCGACGAACATTATTTATGCGTCGATCGACTCCCAAAAGCTCTAACGGGAAAAACTTTGGTGGGGCGAATCAACCCTTGTCCCTAACGTGAACGCAACGACTATGACTGTTTCTACTGGGGTAAAGTGATTTATCAGCAACTCGATGCATTACTTTGCCGCACTGTTGTGATTCTTAATAGAAGCTGTTTTGGATACTATTTCAGGCGAGGCGACGATCTTCCTAGCTGTTTTTAAGGCGATTTTCGATGTCTTCTTTTATCGTGCTAGCTCGTAAGTGATTTGGTCTGGTCGCCTGGGGTTCGGTTTACAGTTAATGATGATTTAATGTCAAGGGTTCAATATCGATACGCAATTTATTTTGTTTCAAACTGTTATATAGACTAAATGTTTAGTAATGTGATTGTAACGATATTTTTGTCCAACTATTTCAAATATAAATTGTAAGAGAGCTTAAATGTGTGAAAGCGGGTTGCATCTAGCATTAATCAAAAAAATCAATATTATTTGTAAATAACGCTAAAGAAACCATTTGCTTATACCCAAATCGCTGTAAACAGATAATTGTACACAAGAAGGCAAAAAGTATAAATTCTTATGCTATCTATTAACTATTATATGTATTCCTTACATAAAAAATTAATTTCTTTTCAGTTGTGTAATTTTAATGTATTTGGGCACTAACATGTAATTTTCTCCAAATGTTTTATGGCTTCTTAAATGATATTTTTGAAAGACATAAAATAGAAAAAATTACAAAAAATTTTACCCTCAGAACTGTTTTAATCAACGAATCATTTGTCAGTTCAGTTGCAAACGTATAAAAGAATGCCTGAAGATACCGGAGAAATTGACATGGGCCACTAGTAACAAATCATGTGAAATCATACAAAGATTAAACAATTCAAAGGTGTTGTTTTATTATAATATCAAATATATTGCATAATTAATTCAAACTATATTTTTCTTGAATGTTGCAATATATTTTAAGCATTATTCTATATATTACCATTGGAAGTGATCGGTTTTTGGCGAATATTTTGAGCGTGATTTTTTTCCTGACTTTATTTTTGGTTGACTGTGAAATAAAATAAATAGTTTGATAAGAATTTTACATTACAATGTTAAGACTACAAATATATTTTTCTGTACTAAATCTACAAAAAAAGTATGCACGCTATTCGAGCAATATTTATTAAACATAAATTTCATAGTATAATATGTTAATGATTGTACGTCGCTTGCACAAATAAACTGTGTTGATTTATATTAGATTTTCAGTATTTGTTGACATAAAACCAAAATAGATGGTTAGTTATACCATTATTACAGCACCAAATACTAAACTATTTGTATTCCCCGCTTAATTAAAATGTCCAGGTAAAACGCATTTAAGGGGAGACAAAATTAATGAAAACACTTAGGACTAGAGAAATAAATTCTTTATTGTTTTTGTTTATTTTTGTTATCATGTCTCATAAGTGACAAGAGTCATTAATACGAAATGGGTTTTTTTATGAATCCTACGGTCTAATTCCTTATGCCTCTAATGTCTTTTTACGTCACATCCCCTGATTAAATATATTCAAAAATAAACCTTGGCGACATGTTTTGGCTCATTAATAGGTGGCACTGTGGCCATAAATATTAATTACTCATCGCTGAGATTAAATGAATGGGGCTCATTTCGACAAGGGCGTATTTAAATGGTGAACATTCGTCATTTTTAATATATGTTTTTTTTCTGTCAAAAAAAAAATTAAATAAAATAAACTGTTTACCAACACATTTCGAGTTGAGTCTATTTAAAACAATTTATTTCTACCTATATTAAATTATTAAGAATAATTACACTTGGATATTGAATATTGTATAAAGCTCAAAGCGTTTTAATTAATGATTGAAAGTATGAAAAAAAGATATTTTTATGTGAATACAAATACTTTTGGAATTTGAAAACTTTGTACGATTCCATATGTTTTGTTACTTACGACCTGTGTTTCGCCTTTCGGCATCTTAAGGCATTCAATCACACTAATACAATTGACAAACTGAATCGTGCAAAGTTTTAACATTTCAAATTTTATAATTAAATTCCATCACGCACCTCCCTTCGATATGATAAAATATTTTTGGATTGATTAAAACAATACTTACAAAAGTTAGTATAAAGTAGTTCGATCATATGACAACCACATTGGAATAGAAGCAATCAAAATCTTTCGACAATAATACCGGCAATCAAAGTATTTTTGTAAAAAATAGAGTTTTATGAAATGATTGTTTATTTACGTTCAAGAAAAATATAAAATTTACAGTTGATATTTAAGAATAGTTATATAAAAATACTCATATTATTATGAACATAAAAAATATTTTTTGAATTATTGTATACTGATAAATTATATATAAGGTTTGAAAGTACACTAGAATATAATGTAGAAAATAGAAAGAATAATGCTTCATAGATATGAAACTGACTCGATTATTGTGATTTAAAAGTATTTAATTTGGATAACGTAACTTTAAATAAGCAATGGGCAAAAAAAAGGGAATTGATAGACGGCATGCCTCTGAAAATATATTACGTCACAGATCACTTAACAAATTAATTTAGAATGTTCAGTGGTAAACAATATTACAGCAATTCTCATGAAAATCTATTTGAAAACAAAAATAAGCTATACTATTGTTATATTTTTGAGTATCAACTATCAATACATTTCAATCAACCGTCTTAACAGTTGAGACGTTAGAAGTCAGCAAATTAAGCGCAATGAATAGGTCATTGCTTAATTTAACTTCTTTTAAAAGAGAAAAAATGGTGATTGTTTCTATTTTCATTTCAATATATTGCAAATGTTTTAATATTATTTTGAGTCAATAAAAACTAATCTTTTCAGCTCAATTATGTAAACATTTACAAAAACAATAAACACCGCTGTAAGACATTTTTTAATAGTCAGAAGTGTAAAAAAAAACTATACAGATAAAGCGTATACGCTAACTGTAGTTGTCACGGAGAATTAAATGTAATATTTTGCGATAATGCCCACGCAAGTAAAACAAGAAAAAATAATAAAGTTTTTGTGAAATCTACTTTGAAAGTTCGTAAAAACAGTAAGACACACGTGGGACAAATGATAAATGCTATATTCAACAAAGTTTCAGATATAACAGCGATAATGTTAAATGAATTCGGGAAATAATCGGTCCGCTAGTTTTATGTAGTATATTTACAAGTAAAAAAAATTACTGGATGTTCTTTTAAATCACACATATTATTGATGTTTCTAGATTCAACATTTTTACTTAAATAGAATAAGAGTTAACGTAAAAGTTAGTTCCATAGATTTTACTCAACTTTTTTTATAGTTCTTCCGGCTTTGCGTTATTGTTAGAAATATTAAAATTACGTGCAATCAACTCAATGCTAAACCAATATTTTTTCCTTTAAAAATACATTTAACCTTAATTAAATCACGAAAGTATGTTAAACAGAATATGTATATCAATTCAAAACATAATTAAATTGAGCAGTTGATAATGCTCGTGATGAGCGAAACCGATCCTGACCATAAAATATAAAGTAGAAATATTGAGAACACGGTAAAAAAATGTATTTTATAGCTATTTTTGTTACACCCTCATCAGAATCATGTTTCAACGTACATTTACTTATTTATATGATTAAGGCGTATGCCGAAATAGCTTTTAGCTTTATACCTTATTAATTTTGTAGAACTGAAATACATTGCTATTTATTCACCGTGGTATAATGGAATTCGACCAATTCAATCAATAAGTGTGTATTTATTATTTGAGATACCATGCCTTTCCACCTAGAAGTGACACATGACACATTAACAGTGATTCAAAGTTGAAAAAATACATAATAATTTCGTAAAAACAAATAATGAAATAAAAACAGTTTTTTTTCAAGTTGTGCAATCCACAAACGCCAGCTAAAGGACTTCCTTCTTGTTATTAAAAATGTTATGTTATAATATTGTATGAGCATTTTTACAAATACGGCTAGCATATATTGAAAAATAAATATCTGCAATCCTATGAGTTATATTTAAAAGCTTTAATCAAATAAATAAGTACAATAAAAACATATTTTCATAATATAATATAATTGAGCCGTATTGTTTTTCGCTTGTTGCTTTAGTCATTCTGTGGCATAAAAGCTCGGCGATTCTCGAACGTCGAGTGACGTTAATGGTTTTAAAGACCTCCATTTCAAGCTGTTTCAACGTGCTCATATGATGAATGTCTCTGCAATCTAATACCAAGGACTTCTCAAATGGTAATATAATATAAAAAAATAACCTTTCTAAAAAAAAATTGAAATATATTGCGATGATATAATATTATTGAAAATATGTTGGTTAATGGAATTTAAACATCTTATAAATACTTTTTTTTTAAATATACATTATCCTGCATTTCATAATATTTTGATTTAAACATTTTGTTAAAACTGTTCTTCATAACAGTAGACTTTTAATATGTAATTTACTTTTAACGTGGTAACTGCCACTTCTTGGTAGAAAAGCATTATATTTTTTACTCAATAATAAAAACACATTTTTCGAATTGTATCTACAAATTAATATCTTGATGATCCACTTTATCATTTAAAAATAATATGCTTAATGAAAAATAACGATAATTCAAGTTGAAATGGTAAATATGAATATTTATGAAACAAAATCGAAGTTATTGTAACTGAAAAATATGTCATCTGAATAAAACTAATAAAGACTAGGGATTCCATTACCGGTTAAACCGGTACGCTAGTACATCGTCGGTAATTGTATTATTTGCATAAAATTATTGTAATTTGACTCTTGACAAAATAATATTTAAGCACGCACTGTTAATATTACAGGCCGCAGTTATATCCTCTGTAATTTATCACAGTTATCAATTTCGGTTCAGATTCTTCGTTTTCTGTTTATTATTTTCATTATTTAAGTATTATAGTTTACTTATTGCACGTTGCTGCGATTTCAGAGAAAGGAAATTCAAGGAAACTCGTTATGAATACAAACAATTTAATTGTTACACGGTGAAAAAAATGGCAATGTATTTTAGTTCTACAAAATTATTTTTTTAAATATAGTTGATAGCTATTTTAGCTCACACCATCGTCAGAACTATGCTTAAACTAAAATTTGCTTATCTATATATAGCTGTGTAGAAAAGGTACACAATACATCTTCTCTCCTGTTTTAACGACCTAGTTTGATTCCTGTTCGCAATTAAACTAACAATTGTAAATTAAACTAAAAAGGCGGCTATATCAATAAGTTTACATATGGCACGGAAACGGTCCATTACAGAAACAAAGAGACACCAGTCAGAGGATTCAATAATGGTGACCGACATATATAATTTGTTTGTTAAGAATGCTTTGTGATCGTTCCAAAGCCGTCATCCTGCGACCCTTACTACAAAGATGCAAACACGTAGGCGCTGAGTTTGAATTTATATTATGTGATTCCTATATAACGAGAATGGCGAATTGTGAAACGCGATTTTTTTTTACCGTGTTATAATGGAGTTCTACCAAGTAAATGCTAATTCAATCAATAAATTTCATTTTTAATAGTGTCGTTTTAATTATATTTATTTACTATATGGAGGGTTGGGAAGGGAGTGGTATGCTAGAAATATTTTTGGGGGTGCATTCAAGAAATTTGTAAAGTTTTATATTGATCGGATGAATGGTTTAGTAATGTATGATGAACAAACAAACACACAATGATTTACATATACACATATAACAAAAAAGGACATTGTGGTATTTATGAGATTATTTATATAAGATAATTTAAAATTAATAATCATTTCTATTATTGGGCATAGATAAGACATCGGAATGTAAATATACTCGATTGAAAAGTAACTAGTCAGAAAATATGTGAGCATTTATGGAAGTGGGATAAATTATTAAACTGTAACCGGTAATTGAAATTCGACGATAAATTGCAGGCCCTAGTAACGACCCACCCTTTCGGAATCGCTTCCGCAATCTCTACCCTCACGACCTACCCTGACGGACTCACATAGCACCGCGCCACTTCCTCAGGGGGTGAGGTTAACAGGAGTTGTGTGTAATTAGGAACTTGCTCCTTGCTTCTCACAAATGCTCAGATTATGAGACAGAAGTTTATTAAATGACGCAGTAATGCGTGAAATATGACGTTGAAATTTATGTTGATTTGAAACTGCAGACACAAATTGAAAAGCAGAAATTCTCTTGAGTAGTTTTATGAATAATGTTGAAAATAACAAGCGATGTTTATTATACGCCCACAATTTCAAGGATGATTTCAACTTCTGATTTTATGAGATATTTTGGCTTCCTTTAAATGTTTGGTATTTTGGCCCTAGTATCGGGGTATCTTTTTCTACAAATGACACATTGTTGTGTTTCAGAAATTAGTAGATAGTCTCTGACTGATATTTTTTTCATATTGTTTTAGTTTATAACGACATATTGAAAATTTGCAATTGCAATTACAATTTATTTGATTGTTAAACGTACTAAAAAGTATTTTATTTTTGTTTCTTAATTCTTAATATACTTGTAGAAAATAATATAAAGACGTCCTTGACATTTTTAAAATCCATTACATCGCTTTCTTGACTTTGTGATTATTTGTTTCGTTAAGAAACAAGTCTAAAAAATTTAACAAAAAAAAATATATCGACTGACAGGAATTTTAATATCAAATTTAAATTGTTATAATTTTGTACGATTACATAAGTTTCGTCATAATCGACGATGCTTTCACTTATCGGTATTTATATCACGCGTATGAAAAAATGCCGAAAAGTGAGTCTCACATCGCTAGCGCCAAACAAGTAGAATCGTACAAAGTTTCAACGATTCAAAACATCTTCAGACGAAATAATAAATAATTTACTTGTATGGTTACCTGTAAACTATAATATTTTCTCACTTCATACACCTTTTGTCTTTTATAACTGGCATTTTCAAACTTAATATTTTGTGTTTATTGCATTGTTTTAATTTGTATTGTATCCATAAAAAAATTCTCAACATACAAAATCAGTCATGATTTTCATGATGATTAAATTGTAGAACAATAATTAAAAAAATCTTTTTCTTGTTTAAATATAATGCTTTTTACCAAGAGTGACAGCTAACACATAAAATATGATAAATGGAAGTGAAAGATTTATTGTGAAGTTGGCTGTAATAACGTGCAGCGCTATAATTTTATTTTTTCAATTTAGTTTAACCACTAAATATTTATTACATTTACATCGACAGTTAAGTATGAGTATCAGACGTTATTAGTAAAACATCTGCACAACAAGGGATACCATGCGTTCAGAATGACTATTTTGAATAAGTTCAATTTTTATAAAGATAGAGAGTAAAATTTTTTTTTTTACTGAAACGAAACGTGTATTCAGCTGCTAGATTTCTATACGCATAGTATTTAGAATCTTTTAGGTAAAAAGGAATGTATTCATTAAAGGTATTAAATGACTTGAGCACAAAATTGCATTTGTATTATAATATTTAAAACCACATCAAATAAAGCATTCTATTCGTTTTTATATTGAAAATGATTTGTATTTTAACAATCAAGCCTACCAAAGTCACACCAAAATAATGATGAATTTAATTATGACATCTTCCATATGAAATTCACTCAAGAAGTAAAAATTCTTCATCTCATAACGTCATTTTTTACCAGTATTTGATACTGTGATTTGTAATCGTTATGGACATTCTATGACTCGAAAATATATCTGTTTACAATTATGTTGTAATATTGTTTTTCTAAATAACCATTTATTAATTATTGCGTAAAAAAATAATGAAAGTTTTCTGTTGAAAGCTTTTCAATTTGTTTTTGAATAATCAGAAAGTTGATCTTACAATTCTATTATAATTGTGAATTTGAATTGTTAAATCTATCATCTTCAGGAATTCTATCATCAGGATACGTCAGACGAGACTTTTGTGACAAAAGATGTAAAATTGTACAAATTTTTTACTATTCAACTTAGACACTGAAATTTCATAAAGCATATTTAGTCGATATCATAAATTCAAATTGCATTTAATTTCTATACACAGTCAGAAATTTTTGAATCACTACTAGCAACCTGATTTTAAATTTATAAATTCATATGCTAACGTTATTTTTCAAACAAAAAAATGAATAGGGAAATACTTCAAATGACATAATTATGAAAATAGTGCTGAAAAAACTTTCTTACATACTTACTTATAATACACGGAAAACGATGCTATTGAAATATTTTTTTCGTGACAAACAATTTTTTCGCTAAGCTACAACTGATAGTCTTAATATTGTCGAAAACATTACATCAACTATCGCTTCAAACTCTTAAAAAAAACATTTGAAAATGCAGGTGTATAAAAGACAAAAAAAGAAAATTATTGATTCGTTTCATTGACAGTTTTTTTTGTCTTACACACCATTTTTCGGGGTTGCAATATTATTTCGTATGAACTAATATTTTCAATAAGTTTTTTTTTTTAAATGTCTGTATATATTATATTTGATACTATATTTTGAGAAAATTCCAAAATGGTATTCATATAACTTCTGTAATTAACAGTTAAACGTTTATTTTCTTTAAATATACTTGGAAAGAACAAAGATTTACAGAACTTTTAGTAGTGGAATATCATAATGGAATATTAGTGTTAATAATATTATTAAGCACACCTGGAGAATGATAAGAAGAGTAAACGTGCCCCGAAGGGTTGTCAAGCAGACTGTACATCGTCCATGAAATTGTTCTGCGGGCATTGTTCCTAACTAACCCGTAGGTCGTTGAGCTAGCTAAGATTTCATCAATGCGTGGCATTATGTTGTCCTAAATTTACGAGAAACCTCTGCAACCCATCAAATGTACCCTAGTAATGATAATCAGGAAACAAAAATATATTTTACTTCGAACTTATTCAAAATAAAGTAATTCTTATTAAATAGCTCAATTCAACAGTAAACAGTTTTGTTTTTGATATATTCGTATTTAAATCAACCATAATTTACTAATATGTCAGTATTCCACTTGGTCGTGGGCTTAGTAATGTATGTATATGTTTGTGAATTGGCTTTACTGCGGATTGCTCAGCTCTGTTACAACTAACTTTTGTTGTCAATGACAAAAGATTTTTTTTTAAATCAGTACATATGATACGAAGAAGACGTGGAGAGCTCTGACGTCACGAATATTAAAGTAAACTGAACTTTCACAAAATTTCTGTTGAATTGACCGACAAAACAGGTGGAAAACTCATTGATTGAATTGGCATTTATTTTATAGAGCTCCAGTTTTAGCACAGTAAAAAAATAGCAATGTGTTTAAGTTCTACATTTTTTTATATAAGATATTATATTCAGAACTATAATACATTGTTCTAACGATGGCGTGAGTCGAAATAGCTATCAACTATAACTTATATATGAAAAATTATAGAACTTATATACATTGCTATTTTTTCACCGTGTTACAATTGAAAACTTTTACTCAAGCTATGATAACACTTGCTGAAACCTAACGTCAGTCTATTTCTAACAACACTTTTCTTCATAGAATCACCACTGGCAAACTAGTTTAGAACTTAGCGAGAAAATTATCATACATAACGCTGTCAGATAACCACTGTTAACAAACAACTCAACACTTGCTTATATAAAGATTGCCAAAACAATTTATGTATCATAAGATATTTACATTAGCTACAAAGAAAGTTATTTCATTAATCATTCTAATTGAATAAATGATTCCGTAAAAATGTTATCCATTAAGAAAAATAGAGCGCAACTAAAAGATTTTATTAAAGCAGACGTTTTATGATAATAAATTGTGATCGTTTTGTTTACGCCAGACTTTTCCGCTTACACATTAACTTTTGTAGAGAATGATTTGCTCGCTAACAGAAATATTATTATCCATTTGCCATTATACAATGTTTGCCTTTATCCACTTATAAGATTTCACTTCGGTGCTCATTTATACAGCCGAATAACACATTTTTCAGCCATACAGTGCCATAATAATACAACATACTTCTTCGTAGAGGACAATCAAAGCTCTTAGTGTAAAATAAAAGCTTTATTCTCTCATCTATCGCTCGATAAAAAATGTGTTTACCATTGTAAGGTTTCCCGCTAACACGATGAGGTTTGCCGATAAATCCCAGCGAAATCCGGTCTGTAATATAAGAACCTCGCTTTTTTTACTTCTACATGAGCGTCGGAAAAATCTAGCCTGCCAAATTAATGTCTGGCCATTCCTCAGCCGTCCACCCGCGTACCGCAACTTGGCCCGAAAGTTCTGCGCTTACAACTTGCCCGAGATCCATAACTTTGTGTGATTTCGCATGTTTTATGTTGCCTTTCGCCTGAGTTACGCCGTAGAGGCTGCTACGTTTGTGCGTTCTCTTGCACTTTGATTGTTTTTGCTAGTTTTGCTCGAGTTTCAAACTCAAATATGAAAACAAATCAAATAATCAATGAGCGCAAAGCTTTAAGATGTTTTTTGTGCTTTTAAATAAAAAAAATGATGACTTAAAATTAGACAGCGTGAACTTTAATTGGAAAATAACATATTAACCGACACTTTTTGATGAAAAGGCTATTTAAATAATAAAAACAATTTTTTTAGGAACTTATTTCCAGAACATTTTTATTATCAGGGCCGGTATTGCTTTTTGCATTATTCTCTGATGCTCGCGATGAGCTAAACCAGTTTTAAACATAAAATAAATTATGAAAATGAGTACAAAAAATCTGTTTTTATTATTGAAAATAATGCATATAATATTCCGTAATATATAACCAATTTACCTGAATAATAAAAAGATATTGAAGCTTTTTTAAAAGTCAAAATCGCTTTTTGTGTAGCTTTTGTATAACAAATATTAGCTTACTACTCCTTGTTATTGTGGAATGGCTTAGAGTTTGATTAAAAATATCATACTTGTAATAGACCAAAAGCTCTTTTATGAAAAATAGTAAATGAATTTTTATTTATAAAAATAAATTATTCTAATATAATTATTCGAATGTACAACAGAATTTATTATATCGACTGAAGTTGCTAGATGTAAGTATATTTTGCTTGAATTTTTAAAAGCTTTGTAAGATTCCACATGTTTATTGTCACTTCTGTTGCATCGGTATGATATAATGCTTGAAGATGCCAAAAGGAAAAACTAAGTCCGTTAGTGATAGAAGATGGTAAATAACGTACAAAAATTCAACTATTCAAATAAAAAAAAACATTAAACTGGATTGATAATACTTACAGACAAATTTCGTTAAAAATGGAATCGATTACCATGTAACCAACAGTAACTAATACAATTACTTCGCAGTCGCTTAATTCGTCACTCAAACAAGGTTACTAATAAGAGTAGTCGTAAGGTATTCATTGATTAGAGAAATCAGCATAACTATAGAAGGGCAAAAACGAAATCGGTCAAGTGCATATTTCAGTATCCAGCCTAAATAGATGGATTTCGTCACGCCCTTCTCATCGGTCTAACCCTTTGTGGTATTCTCCAAGGCATTGTCTTCCGCTAAGGGATTGAAAATGAATGAATATGAAGGGATGCTTGTGCATTATTAAACACAATAGTATGTCGAAATAGTTGAGGCCATCTTGAGCAGTCGAAGTAATTAGGGAGAGAAAAAGATGTCAAAGGGCAGAATGTTTAATGCACTAGGGATGTTTCGGTGATTAGATAAATGATTAATGTCAAGCATTTTGATTTTCTCTCTTTGAATCATTGAAATAAAAAAAAACTGTTATTTTAATAATTAAACATAAAATCTTTGATACCATAAAGAATGTGTCATTAAGGATGTACATCAAACAACCAATATTATAAATTATAATCACGTCGAGCGCATCCGGTTCAGGCCATTATATAAAACCATGAAATCTGTTCGAAAATGTATTGCGTTCTAAAAATATATTACCATTCTGTCAAGCACTTTATTTCTTTAAATTCCAAGTTAAAGTTTAAGTTTAATGTAATATTTGAATTTAAAATCAACTCAATTGGTTTTTGAAATATAAAGCAGCATTATTTTAAAGATTTTTCAGTTTATTTCAAATAATTCTCAAATAAATTTTCATTCCTGGTGATTATTTAAATGAAAAAAAGCCCATAATTTTTACACTAAAATCTTGCAGAGAACCTTTAAAATTGAGTGATTTTATTTTGAAACCTGAATTAAGTCCATTTCACTGCTACCATATTTCCGTTTATAAGCTTTTATATGCTTTTTACAATTTTATTAGAATATATTTTTACCAGATAATTTCTAACATCAATCATCAGTTTCAACACATTTAAAATATAAATCCATATAATTTAAAAATAAATCATTTAGATAATAATTATGACGTGAAATCTTTATTGACTAGAGATAAAAAGTTGTACAAAGGTTTATGTGTTATTAATATAACTGTTGGATTTTGTCTATTTTCTTAGAACAAAAATTTAAGCGAAAACATATTTATATCTTAAAGTGAAAATAAAATGTATGATGCTAGAATAATTGAGGATGTATAACTGTTAAAATCTTATTTAACAATAAATACAGCTGTAATGTATGATATCGACTGTAGGTGCTTGATGGAATTTCAATATCAAATTTGAGTTGTCAGATTTTTTTACGATTCCACATGTTTTGTCACTCACAACCCGGTTTTCGCCTTTCGGCATTATCAGCCATTCTATCACACGGATGCAACGGAACTCACAGTTGACAGAACTTCTCAGTTCTGTTGCATACGTGTAATATAATGCCTGATGACGCCGAAATGCGAAACCCGGTCGTTAGTGACAAAAAATACGGAATCGTACAAAGTTGTAACAATTCAAATTAAATATAAACGTGCTTCATTTAATCTCAATTATTTTTCACAGGTTTTGTCTCAAAAATTCTGTTCAATATTATAAAATTTGCATTTAGCTAATGAAGGTATATTATATTTATAAATCTGGCATTGAGTTATAGAAAATACAATATATATTTGTATGCCAATAGCTACCCTGTTATATCTCGTGAAAATATAACAGATTTAATAGTTAAAATAGATAATCACAGTAAGTAATTTGAGGTTTATCGGCCAAAACGTGTCAGTTTTGAAAGATCGTCTATCGTCATTTCAGGAGACAGCTGTCCTACAGATTGCGAGCTTCAGTACCGCAGGATGTAGACTCCATTAGATTTTCGATACGCCTACGACTCGATATGCACGATTATACAGTTTCTCACAAGAACAGAAGATCAGAGCTTTATCTGTTTAAACGTGACATTTATAGAGTCACTATTAAGTAATACAATTATTTACCAATAAGAGTTCTACAAACGGCGATTTTTTATTATAATTTTGTTCTTAATATGACAGATGGCACCCTATTAAAGATTCTGTTTCATTAGTTGAAAACCTGTCATAATATTTTTTTTAATTTATGATATCGAGTAAAAGTAATGACACGAAAAACATCGCGTTTTTGGTTTTTTGTTATGAATCATTTTGCATTTTTCACAGTAATTATTTCGTATTTTTTTTAAATAAACAAGTCTTACAAATATGCTAAGAAATGATACTGGTGTAATTTATGACATCAACTGAAGACCGTTGATGGAATTTCAATGTCAAATTTGGATTAATGAAATTTCGTGTGATTCCTAGTGTTTTGTTACTAGCAACTCAGGTTTCGCCTTTTTGCATCTTCAGGCATTCTATGACACGCGTGCAGCAGAACTGTCGTTTTCAGAAAACAATATTCCTCATTCGTAACAAAACATCTGGAATCGTACAAAGTTCTAACAATTCAAATTTGGTACTGTGGTATTTCAGAGAAAAATATGAAATTTTTACACCCAAAGCAAATCTGATGGTATTTTTTTAGAAACAGAATTATATCGGTTTTTACTCTAGATGTACTAATTTCATATCTTTTCTGATTGTTTATAATATTATCAAAGTAATTTACCAAATTATATAATGCTTAAATTTTTAAATATTGCTTAAATCATTGTTTTAAAAGATATTTGTAAAAAAACAATTTTCAAGGTTCCTCCATTTTATTATTCATCATAAAAATAAAAAAAAATATTTTTTTTTAATGAGAAAGTATATATCAATCTTTATTTCTTCTTGCGTTTGAAAGAACCTATCACCATGATTAAATATTCATGGGACTCTCTCCAATGTATTGGCGCCGATTTTTTACAAATAGTCGCCCTTATGGGGGTGTTGCACCAAGCCATGGTATCTATTGTTAAAGCCCTTCGTTTTTCACACAGGGCCAATATACTCTGCCTCTAAGTCTAGGGTCGGAAAATCCTCCGACAAAAGAAGGAATGCCCTTCGATTTCCCCATTTCCTTTCCAATGCGTTTATTCGATACACACCAATATAAGGATGTTGGCAGCTGGAGATATCTTTACGAAACAATCGTTTTCCAATATTTTCCAAACTTATGATATACCTATGATATATATATATATATATAGTTGCAAACATGTACGTATTTTTGCAATAGTTTCGAAGACATTTTTTCTTTAGAACTTTTTCAAGATACAATTTTTTTTTTGTAGGAAATTTCGTTATTCTTTCGTAACAAAAAAAAATTTTTCATCAAAAAAGGGAAATTGTTTCATGTATCTTTTACCTAAAGATTTTTTTTCTATAATACGTACGAACACTACTAAAGCTAAATTATTTTAAAGTTAATAACATGATTTCAAATTATGCAAGACAGTTTTATTTATTTAAAAAATGCAAAAACATTAACCATAATCAATATTTGTATCGTGTGGGTATTGCAAATACGTGTGGAGCAATAAATATAAGTAGTTTGGTTGCTTTACTGATTTTAGTTCAATTTGTCACTTTTTATTTGACTACAAACCACTAAACAAAGCCACTTGTATTCAACTTATGTCACAATAATTAATAATAAAAAAAATCGAATTACTTAATCAAATATATCAATATTTATTTATATAAAAGACAGTTGGAATACTGAATTAATACGGATTCCATTGATTGCATTTTCACGCTTTTAAAACACTTAAAATTCGATCGAAATAATTAGGTTCTATTTCTTCATTTTAATACCATTTAAGCTAGGTATATAGGAATTACGGCATTCGAAAAAAGTTTATTTGCATTTTAAATCCCCTTGATCGAAAGAGTAGACCAGTCGAAGGCTGCGTTTGCAAAGGGAGGGAAGGTAAAAAGATGATCGTAATAAACGAAATGGGCCTACAATTTTCCCTTATCTACACACCTTACCTACAAATCAGTGGCGTTTACACGAAAGATGTTTATTATACAAACGTAAGATAAATATACACACACCCGGAATATTTTGTTTTATTACAAAAACCATATTAACATCTTGAAGTTAAACGTTAATGGTAGTAAAGATATTCTTAGAAAATATTAATTTATATATGATAGATGAGCTAAAACTGTGGTATTATTTATTAGCTCATTCAAAAACACAATATTAACTTTTGCTAAGCACGATCAAGTCAATAATGTAACTGATTTATTGTAGTTATGAATGTATACATTTTTGTCCTAATTTTTGTTTATTCGAAATTTAATATTAATTCAATCTTTTTTTAATGTAAATGTTGAAGTTTATATCTTAATTATAATATTACGCTGTCTGTAAAATTCTTTTATAAATATAATATTCTAATGCAATATAATTTTTAAGTGCTGGGACCAAATATATATTTTTATTTTGTTATATATGATTTTATTAAATATTAATTAGAAGCAAAATGCAACCAATGCATCTGGGAATACACCACCGCACTGCTACGCCCGCAGCGTACAATGGAAACCTTCACGATGCTCCCCTGGGAGTGCCCCTTTCCCTTCATCTTTCAGGGTACTCCAATCTCCCCTGCATTGGCTGGCAGGTACCCTCGTGCAGTCAGACCAACTTCCGGTCTGCTCCCTTTTTATGCTCCACAAGACGAAGGAAACGGTCCTAGAAAAACCTTTTTCTAGAAAGCTACGCGTCTCCGTTAGTGCTACAAATAAGAACTAACGTCCAAAGCTCCAGTTAAAGTTAATAATACTTTTGTCTAACGTAATATGAATTTTACACTCATACTTAAGAAATATTCTTTATTTTTACATATAAAAAAGATAAATGCAAATAAATTATTTAAATGTGACGTGCGTAGCTACAAAAGTATATTTCCACTGGAAAAATAATTATTAGACCTCTTTCAAAATAAGTATTTTGTATTTCGTATTCAAAATAGAATAAACGCTTTTTAATGACATCTATGTATTGTACTTACTAATTCGATAATATTTAAAAGAAGGGGAAGAAAATTGTCTCGTTCTTTTTTCTAAAGCAATTAAGAATATCATTTACATTAAAATTGAATAGAGCTATTGTGATTCTTTTACTCACAATTATCTATCAGATATTGAGATTGACAGTGTAGAATTTAAGTAAAAAAATGTGAATTAAATTTAAGACTTAAATAAAATTAGCTAAAAAATGTATTAAAAATTTAATAATCCACGTTCTTTCAAAAATATTGTATTATCAAAACGTATTTTAATACGAAAACATTCATTCAGAGTAATCTATGTATTTTTAAGACACTGATAAAAAACTTTTTACAATCAAATTTTCTTGCAAACTTTTCATACTATACCAGACAACTTTCTTTAGAAAATGTATGCAACGAAAAATCTCAGCCAATGGCTTCATAGTAGCATTTAGAGTGTGAAAATTTTCTTACTTTAAGCAAATAGATGTTCAAGCAATGACGAAGCTTTTACGACCAGTTACATAGACGTCCAACCTTAGAAGGTGGCCAACGGTTTCTCATTTAAAGAGCCTGACGTCGAGTCAAGTTATGAGAGACGTCGAACAAGCGAATTTGAAATGGGGTTAGAGCTTTTCGAAAGAGATCTATGACTTCTGTGATAAGCTTTGAAGGTCTTACAAGAGTGGAAAAACGTGTTTATTTGATATTAAAAAAACCTGCAAAATACTCTTTATTTTGAGGAAAAATAATATGAAACGTAAACATTTTTTTTTTCAGTGTATTCACACAATCGTAGAAAAATAAAATCTGCTTTATCTTGTATCGTTATCAGTTGAATGCTTGATATTTTTTTCATTTACTGATGAAGATAAGTTTATTTTCTCTGAAATAGGTAAAGTAAAATTTATTCCAATCTATTTTTCTCTTGTAAAATAAACCTCTGTTGCTATCTAGACCAAGGCTATATTAAAAAATGCTTCATGATTCATAATTGAAAAAAAAATATTGAAGTGAATATTGCAAAAAATGAAAGAAATTATTATGTTCTCACTTTATTGACATTCAAATTATTTGATGAAGATATAATGCACATAATCTTTTTAATCTTGGAAGTTCCTGATGATTTAAAAGTTATGTAGCTATTTTTTAAATGGTACTTTACTCCTAACCTAACTACTCCTAATTGAAATCATATAGACTCATTTTTATGGAAGATTTTTTTGAATAAAACTCCATGTTACTTAGTTGCTCTACCTGTCTTCTTCCGAAGAGATATGGCTATAACAAAACTTGTTTTTAGCTTACTGCTTTCATAACAACTTCGTTTTAGTATATTGCAAAGAAATAAAACATTGTTTGACATCTCAGAAATTCATATCGTAGAACAAAATTGATAAATTATCGATTGGAAAAAAACGCTTATAACGCGCGTGTTCCATTCCATCACGAAAGCCAACAGAGTTGACCAACATATATCAACTTAGTTACACAAATAAATAAATACAAAAAATATATTTGCGATTTTCGTCGATCAAAACATGTGCGTTTATAATAAATGTGACAAGTGAAATTTGTTAACTTTTCTGACTGATTTCATAAATTTATGGGATGTCTCACATTATAAAATAATAACACACATAAATGGTAGTTTTATCCAATTAAAATTCGTGTTGTTAAATGAATTAAGCATTCTTTTTTATGTTCGTGAACAAAAAATATTAACTCAGTCGAAACTCTAATATTTACACTATTCACAGCATACATGAATACACCCTTTTCAGAGTAATTATATCAGAGAGTAAAAACTTTGCACTGGCTGTTTGCATAACGCCTGTTATAATATTCTAATTACTTATAAGCGGACTTCTGTGAATTCATACACAAAATAACTTTTTTTCCAACGTAGCAATTTTCCATGACGCTGTTACATTTATGTTCAGAATAACGTTATTACTGCATATGTGCAATAAATGTCGTAGTTTCACTTCCGTTGAATGTATTTTGACATAAATGTATCAAAGATTAGAATCGCGTCAGAGTGTTGTCGAATATTCTGACGTCGAGTTGATTTACTAGAATGTTTCTCGTAAATAATTTTGGATGCTCATTTTTTGATAAACAAATTTATTACAAACGTCTATAGTGTTTTCTTTATTGTATTTTTATTTGATTTATCCATGAAATCGGTTTTTTGTATATTTTGCAAACACATAATACGCAATGAAAAACGAGCTATGATTAAACAAAAACATTATAATTTGTTTTTTCAGTATTTTTCATCATATCGAATAATATTTTAAATAATAAAAACACATTCCTTAATACTTATTTTCATAACATATTTTTTAATCAAGACCGCATCGCTCAGAGCTCTTTATGGATTATTGATTTACCTTAATTTTATTGATTGAATTGGCATTCACTTGGTAGAACTCCATTATAACACGGTGAAAAAATAGCAATGTATTTTAGATCTACAAAATTATTTTTAACAAATATAGTTGAAAGACAAAATTTTCAAAATTCTAAATGAAACGATACTATTATGTGGTACATAATAGTATCGCCACTTGTCAAGCCGTTGTACGAAGGGGTGGTCTGATTTGCTGTCAGAAGAACCACTTCCGTCTCACATATAATCTTATTGTCATAGACACCTATTGTTTCATTTAAATTTTGAAAATTTAGTGTCATTGTGTTAAAGTAACAAGCTAAGCCGTTGGAACAGGAGAGAGGATGTGTTGTGTGCCTTTTCTGCACAGCTATATATAGATAAGCGAATGTTAGTTTAAACATAGTTCTGACGATGGCGTGACCCGAAATAGCTATCAACTATATTTGTTAAAAATAATTTTGTAGAACTAAAATACATTGCTATTTTTTCACCGTGTTACCTTAATTTTGTTGGAATATTGATAAGTGATTGTTAAAATTTTATATTAAAAATTATTATGTTAAAAGAGAACGCATATAATAATGTAATGAATATTACAATTTTGAATATATTCATTATACAAGTATATCTTACCTTATCAGAAATAACAAAAGAGCTTATAGTTCTGATGAAGGCGTAAGCCTAAATATCTATCAACAATAAACCTTATAATTTTTGTAAAACTAAAATTTATTGCTATTTTCTCATCGCGCAAAAAAAAAATTAGCACTTTTATTTTTTTATTTACTCTCCTTTTTTTAAATCGTTAAATTGTTTTACAAAATATTAATATTAAAATAAATAACAAAACATGATTTTAATTTCTAAACTTTTTTAAAAATCGTATAATGTTTTATCATATAATAGAATAATGCTAAAAGTGATACATCTGTATTAATTGAAACGATATTGTTCATGTAATGTATTTTTGATTGAATTACAACAGTTGAAAATAAAAAGTTTAAAAAAGAACTGTACTAAAACTGCAGTAAAATAGTTTATGAAACATTGTACCCGATTAACTTTTTAGAGCGGCAGTTAAATAACTACTTCAGATAATTGTTACAAACGAAGGATTTTGCTTCACTGTTTTATTTTACGAAATTAAGTATTAAAATTTAGTGTTATGTGCTCATACAACGATTAAAATTAATTTCACACTGCGATTTCATGAGAATAGAAAGCTTAAACATTTCGCTGTTTTTAAATTATGTCTGCTTTGAATATACAACATAAAGCTGCTTAATAGAACTTATTTCAACACACACTCAAATTTAAATTGTTTAAGCTCCGTACATTTCGACTTGTTACGTCATTAATGAAGTCATGCAAAAGATGCGGATGCAAAAGAACTGATTCAATAAAATATAAGCATCATTTATATACCAAAGGAGTTAATTACAAAGGAAAATTCAAATATCTTTTAAAAATATTAATTTAATAATTAATAATAATAACATTCAATTACCCGTGACAAGTTTTATTCACGCTTAATACTGTTTATGATTCTTTCATGAAAGGATTCTACAACAAATAATAATCAATTATTATTAAAATGCAATTGGGTTACTTTAGACTTAGAAATACTTTCTCACTTCAAATTGATGGGTAAGAGTGGGAATTACACATCAGGTGATGTGATATAAGAGTTAAAAATAATTTACAAGTTTGTCGGCTCATTAACTAATCTTATGTAAGGGATTTAAAATGAGGGAATTAGGAAGATAATGCTGGTCGCTTTATATATTTTTTTTGAGAATAACTTACTTAATCTCTCTCATTTTATTAATCAATAGGGATATCAAATTCGGAAACGGATTGGGTAAAAAAGCTTTTTACATTCCATTGTAACATATTTTCCAAGGAAAAAGTTGATGTCAGAAAATTACTGGCATCAACATTAAGTACTTAAGCTTATAAATTTATTCAAAAATCAACTCTCTAAAACCTCAACGACCTCAACCTTACGACTCAAACTGTTAATCAGGTCTTAAAACATTACTGTTTAAGCTATTGCAGATGATTTAAGATTTGTAATTATGAATTAAAAATGATTATTGCCACCACCTGCCGCCAGAATTATAATATAGTGCATAAAACTCAAATGAACTAGATTTTATTCTGTCGTATCAATTGTATAAATAAGTTCGAACAAACACCAGTTCTTAGGTTGATTATAAAATTATTACAGATCTATTGGCTTCAAATTTTTAATTTGTTGCATTAACTGTTAAAAACAGATGTTTAAGAATGTAATGTAAGAATTAAAATATTACAGAAAAATTTTCAGTGTATATTTGAAGTTGCAGAGTATTTGAAAATTATTTAGAAAAAAATGTTATCCATTTACCCTGAAAAAATTCCCTTCAAAACTCTTTAGCTAGCTTTAAGCTAATAAAACCTACCGCTGTGACAGTGTTGGTGATGGAGTTGAATATAATTCGGTTACAAAAAGAAGCTTATTGAAATAAATTCCCGTTATGTCATCAAAGCTCCCACATCCCATGCATCATGTTAGTCTGCAGGGAGAGAAAATTTTCCGGAAGGCTGTTTGCTTTTAATTTCATGGCTGCAAAACAAGAAAAACGGCTCCGCCCAAGACAACGACCTTCGTCAAATGTTTTACTGTACAACTGTAACGTAAATACAACTTGGAGCTTTCTTTGAATTTTTGTTAATGTCATATAATGGTAGCATGAATATATTATTATCATAATTTTGATTCATTTATTTATTTTTTAATTCAAATACGAAATAAATTGGTCAAAGTTTTTAATATAATATCAATAATTCAACTCGTTTACTAATTTTAATCAAAAAAAATCTTTACAGACAAAATCGTCACTTTTTTTTATTTGTCAACCGGATAACATATTTTTGATGAATTAACTACAAATCAATACAATTTCAACTTCAATATTCGATTAGTAGAACATTCAAAAGGATATAAGAATGATTTACTTAATACATATTAATATAACGTATAGCTGATTAACATTCTTATATTTGTGAGTAAAAATTAAATTGATAATTTTCGATAACAATTATTTTATTTAACACAAAAGCTCGATATGAATATTGAAGTATCTCCTGACTAAAAGTTGTAATCAATTGATCGTCTTAATGTGTTTTGATTTCAATGTTTTATTTGTTCAATTTTATTAAGATTTTTTTACGTAAACTACGTAATTAACACACCATTTGAAAAAATATTAATTGCCGTCTGAGAAAAAAAGCTTGTTTTACCAAAAACGCAAATGTTACTTTTTTTGACAATAGCATTATCTTTACTACTGTCGTTAAATTACGTTACGAGTTGTATCCGTTGTCGTTGAGTCGCGGTGTTTTAGGTTAATACCGAAGTTAGAGCCGCAAAACGAAGAACTCCGCGATTATTTTTTCGATTGAAATATTTGAAGAATATCTTAATAAACAATTTGGTTGATCTTTAATTTAATGCAAATAAATTGAAAAGTAAGGAAAAATTCGTGTTGTTGGTCAATTTACGAGTCGGAGACGTGTTTGTTTTAATTACTGCACAGCCCTGGTTAAATTACATCATTTTTATTGAACGTTAAAGTGAAAAAAATCTGTCAGCAGAAACCATTTTTTGAATCTTAAGATGGATCTGTAATATTTGTCTTTTTTTTGTCAGTTGTTGAAAACTGACAAAGTAACACACGTTTTAATAAATATTTTTGTGTTGTTCATCACGTGTTGTTCTAAACTTACGTTTTCCGAAAGTGGAGGATTACATGAAACAATAAGACAAAATATTTTTTTCATGATACAAACTGTCAAAAGAAAATTTATCAAAAACAAATACGTGATTTATAAAAGCACGATTTCCGGTTCAGGATAAATGTACCTATTTCAAACTTTCCCAAAAAAATCATTCTTAGTGTCTTGTCGAACCTTTAAGTATATGTGCATTTATATGTGAAATCTTACTACAAAAACAAAACTATAAAAGAAAGAAAAATAAAATATAACAATGTTTTGTTTCCTTTTCTTATAACTCACAAAAAACTCAATTCATTCTTGACTATTGTCGTGCTGAAATGGATTTTTGGTTTATCGTATATTATTATTTGAAAGCCTCAACTTTTACTGAAATACTGGTACGATGTTAACGTTAATAATACTTTCGGAACACATATTTATCTATGTTTTCCGACTGAACATTTTTTCGACCATGAGTAGCCGAACTTTCAAATTACTATGAAATTACGAACACATAACTAATTTAAGGAACCATTTGTTGTTTGGTCGTAAAAAAAATCCACTCTACTCTAATAAATTTAACACGGTGAAAAAATAGAAATTTATTTTAGTTATAAAATAGAACTAAATTTATAGAGTTCTACTAAGTAAATGTCAATTTAATCAATAAAAATTTTATTTTATTTTATTTTTGATTACAAATTGATATTTATATATAATTATTAGAGGTCCTCAAAATGAATATTTTACGTCTTTTATGTTATTAATTTTTACTTTATACGAAAGTATTTGTACGTTTTCCTGTCTTTACTCAGTAAATATAGAGAAAACTGGGGCGTCGTTTGTTAACTATGAAATCAATTACGAAGGCATCGGGAAGTTTAGGTCCTAATAGTAAAGTACATTATTTCATAGCTATCAATCGATAGTCTCGAAATTGCATCACTAATGCCATCGCGTTGTGTACTAGTTTACCTAATTGTTTTGGACTTTCATATCCTTTATATACTTACATGTGATTCATTTCCTAGACAAGAACCATTTGTATTTCATTACGAGTAACAATTGAATCATTTTGTTTTACATAAAACATTGTTTTAATCTGCGATAAGTGAAATCGGTTTTGATCTCATTAATATGAAATTTCGGAAACATAATAACACTTAGCATAGTGTGTTATTATTTAAATATAATATAATGCCTTTCCACTAGCAAACACTATAAATTGAAACGATTTAGTTTTAAAAAAAAATACTATTTTTTTGAAAATGTTCCGCATTTTTAGTGTTGTTCAGAGTTTGTTAAAAACCGTAGAATAAGAGGTTTAGTTTATATATTTATAAACTCAATAAATTGCTGTAGAACTAGCAAAATAATCAAGACAACCTACTGACTGTAAGATGATGTAGATGTTAGAAGATGATACGTGTACAATAAATTGCCAAGTCGGATTCATTAAATACTTGGCAATAGAAATATGATTCCGGCGTGTCTTGGATTCTACGTGTTGCATTCGTAATGGCTACTTAGAAATAGCAAACTGACTGCGAAGCAATGCTGTGTATAATAAGCAAGTCTTCGTGAATGGGACGTTAGCATTGATTTCTCGAAGACATTATTAATTATTTCAAAGCATTATTTCACAGATATATACACAAAAAAAAACAATATTAATTATTTAACCATTTACGTGTCTGGTGGTATTTGTACAGCCAGACTAAGACAGCCGATAATTTCCTTTGCGAATCGAAACCTTTTGAACATTTTATTGATTGAATTAACATTTATTTGTTTGAACTGCAGTATAATAGGGTGAAAAATAGCAATATATCGTAGTTCTGATGACGGCGTAAGTCGAAATATCGTATAAATTTTGTAGAACTTACATATATTGTTTTGTTTTCACCGTGTTCTTATTGTTTTTTGATAATTCTTATTGAACATGTAATAAATAATCTTGCAATCTATTTTGTATAAAGATGTTTTTCAAAGAAACGAAACACGTTTTACATCTGGTAAAACAATAAATAGAAAACAAAGTTTACTTTTTTTTCAAACAATATAAACACATTACCAGCGGTTACCGCGAAACCGGTCCTGATCAAAAAAAATATTGTAGAAATAAGTACAAAAAATGTGTTTTTAATAATTAAAATGTCATGCCTTTCCATCAAGAAGTGAGTTAATATATTAAAAAAATCAATATTTGATTAGTAAAATACACATTTAAAAACAGTTCATATTTTTTATTTTAAATAATAAATTCACTTTTCTATTACGATTTTCACAACATATCAATGATTATTACCGTTCATCATCGCAAGGATTACAATCTGATACAATACAAATTATAAACAAGACTATTTGTACGGAACTTGAGGTGAAAATTAACAGGTATACGAAACCAAAAGTTTAAAAACTGAGAAAATAATTAAATCTTAATTACAGTTTATTATGCACACAATGAACGAACTTATATTTATTATTAGTATAGTATGGAAATATTACAATAAATTCTATTATTTTAAATGTAATGTCTTTCCACCAAGAAGCGATAGGTAACATCTTAGACGTAGTTGCTACTATAGTTACTTACGAATCATATAATATTTTATACAAGTTTTTAAATTATGTTAGGAAACACTAACGCTGTATAGTAACGTTTGTATAGAAATAACGCAACAACTGATACTTTGAAACCTATTTATTGATAATTTTGTTAGTTTTGGCAAAATTGTGCTGTCGTGAGTTGGTAAGACTTGAAGCTTGTTTACGTAAACTTTTGAAACAGTTCTCAACCGCTTGATAACAGCCTTGTCATCTGACTATATCTATGTGACCATGCTTTTAGTCTCAAAACCCTATACCGTATAATTGCAATAATGTAAGCTGAATTGAAAAAAATATTTGATTTTGTTAATTATTTGACGAAAAATTGGATAGTATAAAACATAATTGACGCATAGAATTAAAGTGATGTTTCGTGACATTCTGCTTGAAACGTGTCTGTTTTTTTTTAAATTTTTATTGAGGAATTTTAGTGAAGTATCCTGAAATAATTGTTTTATTTCGGCAACTGGTTGGTATTTAGTTGATAGTATCTACATTTGCAAATTTTTCAAATAAACTGTGGACTGTTTATGTGCTAGAATAGAATTTTGATTCTGATTTTAATATTGTCGTACAAAGATTAAGGCTAAAATAAAAAATAAACAGATGCAAAATTATCTCGTATACGAATGGGAAAACCAAAATTTCACATTCACTTCTTAATGGAAAGGCATGATATTTTAAATAATAAAAACCCATTTCTTAGTACTCATTTCCACAATAATTTTTTGATCAGGACCAGTTTCGCTCATCGCGAGAGTGCATTAGTCAGTTGATCGTTGTGATGAGAGAATAAACCGAAATAGTTGTCAACCTATATATCTTATAAATTTTGTAGAATTAAAATATAATATAATGCTTTTTTTCATCGTATTACAATCAATGAAGTAAATGTAAGATCATGTAACAATAAAAAAACAGATTCACAATTCGCTAATCACGTTGTTAAGGAATCACATAATATAAATTTAAACTCAGCACCTAAATGATTGCATCTTTGTAGTAAGAGTCGCAGAATGACGGCTTTGGAACAGCTGGAAATCAATAGACATCAATTATCACAAAGGATTCTTAACGAAAAAACTAATATAATAGTATCGCCACTAGTCCAACTCTATTACAAAGCTAGGCCGTTGGAACAGGAGAAAGGATGTGTTGTGTGCCTTTTCTGCACAGCTATATATATAGATAAGCGAATGTTAGTTTAAGCATAGTTCTGACGATGGCGTGAGCCGAAATAGCTATCAACTATTTTTTTTTTTAAATAGTTTTGTACAACTAAAATACATTGCTATTTTTTTCACCGTGTTATAATGGAGTTCTACCAAGTGAATGCTAATTCAATCAATATACAGGAAAAGGCTTCGGTATTGATGAATATTTGCCAAATATTTGCTGTCAGCACATTAAAGCGTTTTCAAAAGCATCTATATGTTATATAAAATGAGGTTTTACTGCGCCAATGCCATGACAAAGCTTGCATTTTAAGCTTGTCGTTCGTAGCCTCTGTAATAACAATGAACACATATTCGTGGCTTACGACAAACTATGTCTTCATAGTGCAACAGTTTAATCTCAGACTATTAAAGTAAGTCTAGTGCTCGAAAATTCATTTATAATTTCGCAGCGCAACGGTGTAAAATATTATATGAACGCCATACAATGTTATGGTGTATTTGAAGGAACAAACAAAAACATCGCCATTCCGTTATTACGGCAATCGCAAAACGCTCGCATTGACACAATCTCATAATGGTTGCTAATGTCATAAACAGAACGAAATAAAAAAGCTCAACTTTCTATAAAAATATTACGTAAAAACAATCCATACAGCTTTGTCATTAAATTTGGATTCATTTATTTTTATAAATATTTGAATATATCTTCGAATAGATATTTTTCCATAATACGACTTCCTTAACATTAATTGATACTATTTTTCTATTGATTATAATAAGTTCAAAACAAAGCAAACTAATTTTATGCAAATTGTCTTCTCAGTAATTTGAAATATTGTATATCAAAATAAAATTATAACTATTAATAGTAAAAAGCATACCTTCCAAAATATTTTAAGAAAATATTGTGTTTAGCTTGCATACCATTCTTTATAAAAACACATCCAATAAATTTTACATAATAAAAAATTAGCAATATTGTTTAAAAAAATATCGGTTCAACAGTATTTATTCATAATTCAAACACATGTGTAAAAAATTTGAATTACACCCAGTCTTTTTTTTACGCGATACATTGGTTCCAGAAAACGGCGCGTAAAAAAAATCGCGTAAAAAAATTGCAACTTTCATATATTTTGATAAATTGGTTCCAAAAATTAAAATATCGCGTGAAAAAGTACCAGAAACGTATGAAAAACCAAAATTTGCTCTTTGAAATTCGTGCAAAAAAAAATATATATATATATATTTCATGGCTTTATTGCTTATAAAATATAATGAGACTCTAACAATATAATTTTTTCACCTATATGTATTAACTCTTAAAAATACACATATTTTATTTATTTAAAAAAATAATTAAACGTACATGCCTTGCATCATATATCAATTTCTTCTTTAAAACAAATTTGGGGAAAAATCGCGTAAAAACGAGTGAAGCGCATAAAAAATGTAACGGTGTCGTCCAAAAAATCGCGTATAATCGAATTCGCGTAAAAAAAAATCGCTTAAAAACAGGACTGGGTGTACTTTTTTTTTTTTTTTGTATTGTTTAAGCATTGTACGTTTCCACATATTTTGTCACTCACATTTCAAGATTCGCCTTTCTACATCTTTATGCATTTTATCACACTGATGTAAGAAAAATGATATTGGTAATAAATGAATTGGTAAAAAAACAGTAATAAGTTATAATACAAACATATATGTAAAAAAACGAATTATTGATTTTTCGCATTGTTGAAACATCGTACATTTTACTACAAGTTTTTTCAGTCATAATCCAGCATCTTCATGCATTTTATCAAACAGATGCAAGAGAAATGATACTGGTAATATACAAGAGGGATTACAATACAAAAAAAATATTGTGAAGCTAGGAGCTATGTTAAATATGTACGATATTGGAATGATATTCAACTTCGAAAATTTACGTGACTAATTCAAATTGTTTACTGTGTGTCAGTTCTATTGCATCCGAATGATAGAATGCCAGAATATACCGAAAGAGGATACCCAGGTTGTGAAAGACAAAACATGTGGAAATGTACAAAATTTCACAAATTTAAATTTTACCAAGCGTTCTTGATTGATAACGTAAATTTTTGTTTATTTGTAGTAAGCCATTGTAATGATTTTACTTGAAAATGAGTATTCAAATTATACATGCAATATAATTATATGAAAGTGGTTAGTGTTTTCAAATAAATTGTTGAATCACTATTTTTTTATGAAAATTATTGAATGAAAAATATTAGCTTAGTTTATTGAAATATATTTATTTTAAATTAATGACTTTTCATGAGTTCACACTTATGCATCAAACAAGTAAAATATGTAGTACCTTTTAAGGGGTTGGAAATATTGTTTCATCTTGATGCAAGCACTTTCGCATAAACAATAGCAATCTAAAACATACCACAACACCGTACACAATTTCAAAATCGCCTCAGGTCCTACCAACGCAATACCAATTCGGCTTTCCTAAAGACAAAAGATAATGAATAAAAAACTGAAGTACTTATCACCAACTTTAAAATACTTGCATAAAAGCCACCACAAGACTTGAGAGTCATATGCGTTTTAAATAAAATAGGGCAATAATTTTATGGATTATAAAACGTATTAATTACACGGTGAAAAAATAGCAATTTATTTTAGCTCTACAAAACTATTTTTAAAAATATAGTTGATAGCTGTTTCGGCTCACGCCATCGTCAGACCTATGCGTAAACTATCATTTGCTTATCTATATATAGCTGTGTAGAAAAGATACACAATACATTTTCTCTCCTGTTTTAACGGCCTAGCTTTGTTTCTTTCTCGCGATGAAACTAAATTTTTCAAAACTTGTAAATCAGACCAAAAAATGCGTCTATGACAATAAGTTTACATGCGGCACGGAAATGGTCTATTACGGAAGCAAATCAGACCCCTCCCCCCCCCGGTGAGCGGTTTAATCAGTGGACTAAACAGTATATTAGTTTTTTCGTTAAGAATCCTTTGTGATAGTTGATGTCTATTGATTTTCAACTGCTACAAAGCGGTCATACTACTACCCTTACTGCAAAGAGGCAAACACTTAAGCGCTGAGTTTGAATTTATATTATGTGATTCCTTTATAATGTAATTAGTGAATTTTGAATCTGTTTTTTTACTATTGAATGATCTTATATGTTCCTTAGCTCGAGTAGATATACTCCTACGTGTCTGTTCGATGTAAAGGATAAACATGAGCCACAGGACATTTCATAAATAATAACGTATTAATTACGTTAAAAATTATTATAATAGTAACGTAATAATTACGTTAAGAAAATTGAAAAACGATTGTTTTATTTCTTATACAAGTTGTATTTTAGTTTTACAAAATTAATAATGTAAAATTTATAATATCGACTGAAAGTTATTGATGGAATTTCAATATCAAATTCGAAAGTCAAAACCCGGGACGTTATTGACAAAACATGTGGAATCGTACAAAGCTTAAAAATTTCGAATTTGATATTTAAATTCCATCAAGCACCTTCAGTCGATATCATAAATTATATCAATAATGCCAGTACGGCAAGATTCAACTCATAATATTGATTTAAGTAATCCATCATAGCGTTTGTTATAAAATTATTTAATTTACACTCATTATATAAAAAATAATATAAATTTTTAATGTTAACGTGTAAGCTTTTATACAATCCTCTTTATTTCAGATTGTTTCAAAACCATTTTACCATAAAAACAAAAACGAAAAAGATACTAAATATCTAAAAGCTCTTGAGTGTTTGTCAGCGTATAGGACACTCATTTGTTCAGGTACTTGTCTGAAACAAAGATATGGCTTCGGTGAAAAGAAAAATCCTTGCCACTTTCCTTCAGGGCTGGCTCTTGTTTCCGGCCTTTGTACTGACGGTGAAGAGCTGTCAGCGAATCTGACTTTTTAATATCCCTTCCGCGAAACAAATGTGTGTAAGTTACACACATATCCAGTTTCATGTATTTAAGTAAATATTATAAAGATAACACTTTCAAATGTATGTTTGTTCTTAATTTTAAAAAAACCTCCGCCATTATCACTGACCCAAGTTTATTCTATGTGCCATCCAATAAAAATTGGCATGAACAACTCTCAGTGTTACATTTTCACTTAATTTTCAGTAATAAATACACATTTTTACTACTCCAATTCACAAATCAGGACTGAGTTCACCCATCACGATGATTATCACCAGATAAAACCGTTTCTGATCATAAAATATGCCGTGAAAATATGTACTAAAAATGTGTTTTTATTTTTTAAAGTGTCACGCATTTCAGTAATCATCATTTTTTAAACGTTTGCATTGATCAAAAATAATGTATATACAATAAGTAGACGTAAATAATCATTGCTATTTTCCAAAGGTATTAGTTATCAATATTTTTGTTTTAATTATTACTATAGTAGATGTAAATTAAATATGTAAAAAACAAAATGATTTATTTTTCATATATACTTAATCTTATACTTATAGAAAGCTGGTCTTTTAGTAACTATCGGTGCTTAAATTGTGAATAAAACAATTAGAAGACCATACTTTTATATAGATTGTCATTAAAATATTTTCTAACCAATGCTTTTGACAAATTTCAAAATTATCGACATGTTTGTATTAAGCAATTAAATTTCATTTAAATATGGTGAAGTATGAAAATATAATGAGCTTTTCGTAAAATCATTAATAAAATTGGCGAACGCAAACACAAACAATAAAAATTAGATCCGCTTAATAAAGCTCACAATTATTACGAGCTTTTATATCCTGTATAGTTCGAAGTTGAACAAAAAGCTTTTATTTTAACAACACGCTCTGTTTTTAAAATAATTTTAATCTCCAACTTTTGAAAATGACTTAAGATGGCCGTTTAGATATATTGAAAAAAATAATTCATAAATAAATTAAAATTCTGAATACATTTCAGTATATTTTTTGATCAGAAACGGTTTCACTCAAAGCGAGCATTATTAACTGATAGAATACAATTAACAAGCAAGCCTATTTGTACAAAATATTTGAGTTGTATGAGTTTTTCATAAAATCATTAGTAAAATAGGCAAACGCTAAAACAATGAAAACTAGATCCGTTTAATAAAGCTGAAAAATATTACGAGCTTTTATATCCTGTGTAGTACAAAATTGAACAAAAAGCTTTAAAACAACATACTGCTTTGAAAAACATTTCAATCTTCAGCTTTTAAGAATGACTCAATATGGCCGTTTAGATAGATTGAAAAAAATATTGATAAATTCATAAATAAATTTGAATTTCGAATGTATTTTTTTAGATTCAATCGTCTTACCAATCAGCTAACGCAGAATGCAACAAAGTCTTGATTGAGAACTAGATTGACAAATCGAGTTCAGTCAATGCGCTTCAATACACTTTTATTCCGTCCAATCGGCCAGTGGTATGCAAAGAAACCCATCAAACTATTTTACAGTGTCTATAAAACAGGGACGCATATTGTCTGTTACCCGTTTTTATGCTGTATGTAAAGTTACATACAGCATATGAAACAACGTGCTGAGAATAACGATAGCATAAGCCTATTTTTTTAAATAACTTACAAACAATTTGATTAAATGTTTTCATTGGTTTTCAATAATAAAAAGTTTTTCAATAAAAAAAAATCTTTGAAAGTTTCCAATTTTCTATATTATAACCGAGTAGTACTAACGATTTTTACATTTCATAATACAAAAATCATGTGTATAAAATTTTTCCAAAGAAATAATTAAAGCACAACAGCTTTCAAATTATGTTGAAAAAAAAACATAACATTCATTAAACATAAAGAAAAAAACTTCTTATACAAGGCGACCATAAATAATTATAAACAGTTATAAAACAGAAATATATGTATATCAACATATCAAATAGATAAGTGGTTTTTATTTTTTCCAATCGAAAAGTACCAATCAATTTTAAATAGTGTTTTTTTTGCGGATAAGTTGCGTTAGTAAGATAAGTAAATTTGTTTAAATAAACAAATAAAAATAATTGTATTGAGGTTGAATTGCGCGCTAGTATTAACACTAGACTGCTGTTTTCAATATTTAATTATTTATTATGTTGATTTTAAGCAACCTATAGACTCGTAGCCAAGGTTTTTAAACAGAAGTTTTTTAATATTTTTTTTCTGTAGCACCATCTCTCTTCTTCAAAGAGAGCAATGAAGAACTCATATCCGAGATATTTAAAAAAAGTTGTTTTATGTTTTTAAAATGCTTCTACTCACTTGTTAAATTTCTCTACTATATTGTGTTTTTTTAGAGGTATAGAACTTTAAAATGGAATAAAACAAAGATGATTTTTTTAATAGACATAAAATTTACTTTATTCGAAAGATAATCTTCTGCCATTATAATTTAAACATGACTTCTGCCATAAAAGTCAATTTTTTGTCCTACTGAAACATCAATATTTAATTTCTCAAATAAAACATATTTTCCAACCACTGCAATAGACTGCCTTTATACAGAAGACTAAAAAAGCTCTTACAATCAGAGAGGATCGATTTGGGCTACGACGAGCTTTTCAACTGTATATCTCTACCAAAAGAATGTATTCATTGTGACGTGTATACAGCCGTGAATTCGTAAATGTTTACTATATTATGCATTTCTGACAGCTTCCCTTTTTAAGGCGCAAAATTGACTTTTAAAACTTTTATATATATAAGCTGTATTTATCCATAAAAACTTTCCTCATCTCAATTGAAGTTACGTACGTATACATTAACTGTTTAAAGAAACAGAAAATCTTTATCTGTTTTTTTTGGGAAAATTTAAAAAAAAAATCATCAAGTAAAATTTTACGATATTCAACACAAAAGTAGTAATGACACTATCCAGTTTTGGTATTAACAAAAAAATATTTTAATTTAATTACTTTTAAGTTGTTTATTGTCACTTATTGATGGAAATGCATGATATTTAAATTATAAAAACACATTTTTTAGTATTATTTTATTTCCACAGTATATTTTTCATTTATACATTAGTTGATAATGCTCGCGATGAACGAAACCGATCTTTATTACAAAATACATTGTGGAAATAAGTACTTAAAGAAGTCATTATTTTGAAGAAATATGATAGATATCTCCAAAAACATTTTATTGAATCTTTAGCAACGTTTTTCATCATCACAAGTTTCTTTAATATTATTTTTAAATATACCTTTGTGTGTTATAAAATACTATAGGGAAAACTGCGTTCGTAAGAAATATCAAATAGGCTAATTGTTTCTTTTACTAAAATGCTAAAACCTGTGCCTGAAGTTTATGAGACAATTTTACATTAAATATTCCAATAGGTAAAATTCCCTCTTATGTTGAAAAAGCATGATTTTTATAAGGTATGAAAGCTTTACGACATTTGAAGTCCGATTTAACAAAAAAAAAAAACAGATTTTCCCAACGACCATACCCATGTTTGCTCGCCTTTGTCATACCTTCCCTTATATTTAACTCGACCAAAGGAATCGGACAAATAAATCTTTGTTTGTGTAAAATTCCTCTAGGACTTTTCACATTTTTCTGTTTATTCATAAAACTTTTAATTTCCCAGCGGTGGGATTTTTTCTCGAAACAACACTATAAAAACAATATCACGTCATATAAACCCAAATTTATCTCGACCAAATACTATTCGAGTAGATTAGGAAAATGGCGATTTATATCAAATTTCAGCACATTTGTGTTCATGACACCCAAGAAATAGAAATTTCAACTATCTACCACACGTCTGGGAATAACATATGTGAATCAACGTCAGTAATTTGCAGAATCATAAAAAAAGTATTTTATCAATTTTGTTCGTTACTATTAATCCTTATTTCATCACAAATGAATACACATACTTGAAAATACTCAAGAAAATTCAATTGTTTACTAAAAAAATATTGTAAACAATCGTATATAAAAAAATGTTTCTATTAAGAATTGAATACATATATGCATGGCTTAAATCATAGTTAAATCAAGCAAATATGTCAAATTGAGATAAATAGACTGTAAATAACCGATAATTATAAATGAAAAATTGTATACTTAGGTATATTTTGTTATTCATCAATCAGGTAAATTTTTATAAATTGAAAGAGCAAAAAATGTTCTGTAATATGTCAAGAAAAAATAGGATTCACGGCATATGATATTGTTACGAGATAGGCAGATATGGCATAAAAATAATAGTGTTATTAATTTATAAACAAAAATAATAAAATTAGAAATGCATATTAAAGAGATGAAATATGTTGTGTCTTAAAAAATGATTTTTTATTATTGAAGACGTACGATTTATAAAAATGAAAGAGCTACAAGCGACCACGATAAAATATACCAAATAATTTTCCTTTTTTTTTTTTAATCTACATTTACTCCCTAAATACGATTTTTTAATAACCTCTTCAAAAAACTTAAAAATGGGATTACACTGCTTATAAAACTGATACAATATTATACAATATATAATAAATACAGTGGCATAAGTCTTTACAATCTGTGAACTTATTTTAATTAGACTGGACTATGTTTCACAGTTTATTTAGAGAAAGCACTAAGTAAAGTTTGATTAGTCGAGGCTACTTTAGAAGCCTTAATGCGCACTAAAATGCAGTCGGTTTATTTCTAGAAATGCAGGATGCTGTTTCTACTTTTTGCTTTTCAGTATAAATTAAGTTTTTATAGTCTGTAAGCTAAGATCGTGTTATATTTTTACTATTTAGTAACAGTTTGAATATTGAGTAATTTTATTATCGTCAAGTATTTCGAAATGTAAATACTTTTTAATGTAATGCACAATATCGGAGTTATATGTATATGTGTCATTAAAAAGCCGATATAAATAATAATCATAAATACAATTGTTTTCTTTTCTCGACTGAATTATAATAGATGGATGTGGTTACATCACAAGACGTTCTTATTCAATATTATTACTAAGTTATTACTTCAAGACATTTGACCTCTCGCATGTATTATGTTTTCTTCATTCAGTTTATTTCATCGCTATTCTTTTTCAGTCACGTCCATTTTAAAATTCAATCAAAAAGATACCTTTTGGTGATGACAATTCGTGACTAAAATACTTAGACGTCAGAAGACTGACAAAAAAAATCGTTTGGCCGCAGCGAAGAAATACTTGAAAAATAAAAAATAATGACAAATTTATTTGAAGTAAAATAATAAAACTGTGTACAATTTGTGACATTTAAATTTATAAAAGACAATTTAATAACCAAAACAGCTAAGTGATATTGTGTCAAGAAGCTTACATTATAATTAGCTTTTTATAATGGTTAGGCTGTATTGAGAGTGTTAAGAATATAATTGTTTTTTTTTAATATTGATTTATTATACTAACCTTACATAAAAAAAATTGTGAATTGGTGAGCTTAAATTGCTCGTTAAATAGAGATATTGAACGCAATTGGGCTCTGCTGATGTTCTAAATTTCTTTAAAAAATATTTTGTGATCTTCTAGATTTTTTAGTGGAATGTTTTAACGGTTTAATCTGCATTTAACTCGTTCAACTCAACGTTGATAGAATGCCTGAAGAAAACACAAAACCCATTTCGTGAGCAACAATGCTTATGGAATTATACACAGTATACAAAATTCAAATTTGATATTGAAATTCTATCAAGCATCCTTACTCGATAACTGATCATGTAACTATTTTTTTTTGATAAAATATGATTCAAATTTGTTTTGTATCAATATGGACAGAGACGTCTACGTCGATTCTGGCGTCTCGTCAATGAAAACGAGCATTTGAGCGGGGCGTCGCTATTGAACCTTTATCGTTTTTTTGCCGATATACGCTATACGTGTAAAGTATACAGACATCTTCTCGTCAGCAATCTTGTTTGTTTATATGTATTTATCATGCTAGACAGACTTCAGTGAAGAACTCGTTTGAGATAAAAAAAAATATGTAAGGTGGGATTTTACGTCGCGTAAAATTTCGGTCAGGTATTTTGTCCAGTAGTACTTTTATCCTTTTTTCACACTACACAGCAGATTGTTTGTCATCGTGTATTATCTTTTAACATGTGAATTTATATAAGATTGTGTATATTCGTAAGAAAATATATGAATTTCCACTCAGCCGAATTCTAATATTGCTTTACTACTGTTTTAAGTTATTGTAGCTAACAATGTAGATATATGCTTCATAAAAATTAATACTCAACCTCTTTTACTGAAGTAACGAGTAAATCTCGTGTCAATTGATCAAGGGAATTTGCAAAACGGAAATTAATTTATGATATCGACTGAAGGTGCACGATGGAGTTTCAATAACAAGTTTGAATCGTTAAAACTTTGTAGTATTCCACGTGTTTTGCCACTAACCACCAGGATTTCGCCTTTAGACATCTTCGTGCATTATATGACCCACATTAAGTCAGTTTCTTTCAGTAACAAAACATGTAAATTCGTACAAAGTTTTAACAATTATTTTGTATATATGAATGGTTCTCTTTTCAAACATATTAGAAGAGACGCTTAAAAATGTCCATGTAACCCAGCTGCTAAAATCATCACAAAACTTGCTTTGTATATTACCATTTCATGAGGCGCTAACAAATAAAATCGACGTCCAAAACTCAAAAAAAATGTTGAATAACATTTCTTTATATTTTGGCACAGCCCCTGTATATCAAATAATATCTCTATATAATTTATTCTTTTGCTTTTTGTATATGTAATATTCCTCGGGAATAACGAACGGTAGAAGTTCGGGGTAACTGATTTCTTACCGATAAAGGTAACCTCAATCAAAAACCAATCCGGCTTGACCCAAAGGACCAATTCAAAAAAGGAACGTTCGAGTATGTTCCAGATAAACCCAATTCAAATCCTTAATCCTCGTACGCCATTTGACTCTGTCCGGAATAAGTACGCTGTATATCGTTCACATGAATAGGCAAACCACTCAATTACCCAATATCTCGGAAAAGTTAAATTAACATTTTATTTCGAAGTTGATTTTGAAAAATTCAGAAAAGCGAACATTTATCATTCATTCATTCACAACAAACTGATTGAAGTTTTGTATTAATTTACTCATTTTAAAATAGTTTTTTACAAAATTTTTAGGAACCTTAAATTTATTTGATCTATTCTATTTATATAAATAAGATATAAAAAAGCTTACTCCACAGGCTTCGCAAAGAAAAGCAAAGCAAGTAAATAACGAAACGATAATTAAAATTTGGCTTCGGATTATTTTTTTTCTAGCATGATAAAGGCTAGGTTGTTAAAACAAAAAGGAAGATTTATTGCGTACCTTGTCTACAAACCAATATATAGTTAAGCAAATGTACAATTAAACATAGTTCTGACAATGGCGTGAGCCGAAATAGCTATCAACTATATCTTGTAAATAAAATTGTAGAACTAAAATGTATTGCTATTTTTTTACCGTGTTATAATGGAGTTCTACCAAGTAAATACAAATTCAATCAATAATTTAAATTATTTACCCACTTTTTTAAGGTTCGTAGATTGTTTCAATCTATATTTTGAATTGATGAGTTAAAATATTGTCTTTCGCTCGTTCCGAGCATGATTAATTGACCGTTTCTAATTTTGTTAATATAAAATTGTGGAAATATTTATAGGCTTCCACCAAGAAGTTACATTCAACACCATTAATGTGTTCTAGGTAAATAATTTTAGTTAAGAAATTTTGTTTTTTACTCTCAAAGAATATAAAATATTAATTTTTCAATGTTATTCTCTGGGGAAAACAAAGCTTATTTTTGAATGCGTGTAATTTTTGTGAGGTTGATGTATATTTTTCATTACTCTTTTTTCGTGATATCACAAAATTGGAAAGTTCGTATAATATAATTTTTACTCATCGTAAATTTCATTGTTTATCAAGCGTGTAACAAGTCTAATCAAAAACCCTCTCCCAAGAGGCAACTGGTTCAAAAAAATATTTTTGTAGTTTTGGTATTTCTTTAAAAAATAAACATACATATTTTCTGGAAAATTTGAGCCATGAAAGTGAACAAGAATCCTCACGAAAGGTCGAGACGTTAATCGCGCTTTTATGTGTGCGCAAGTAGACGTGAGTTGTATGAATGGCGACTTGTGCGCAGGTTTGCGACCTTTGAAAACTTGCCCTTAGTTTGTTATGGTGACTACGTTTTTTGAATGAGAAAACATTTAAACTTCAAATAATAGTTAAAAAAAAGAAAAACATAAATTCTCCATGAACATTCATTTAATGTTACTCGGTGATCTTGGTTAACTTTCATGAGAAAAATAACATTTCCTAAAGATAATAATCAAATCTGAGCGTGAAAAAAGATTTTGGTTTGATTTTCATTTTATTCTATCTATTTCAAAAGCTCATTCTGGCGTATAGTAAAAATGCAAAAATCTGCTTAAGCGAAGTCATGTAGAAACGTATAAAAAAAAATTCTATGTCAAATTTGAATTGTTAAAACTTTGTACGATTACACATGTTTTGTCACTAACGAACCGGGTTTCGTCTTTCGTGACAAAACGTGTGGAATCGTACATAGGTATAACAATTCAAATTGAATATTAAAATTCCATCGAGCACCTTCAGTCGATATCATAAATTTTATTATGTCATGTCAATCTTTTTACATCCATCATAAATTTATATAATATTAATTATCAATATTAATCAAATGACTGCAAACATACGTATGCGACAAAATAGTGTTTTTAGATTTAAAAAAGCAAAAAATATATTTATAGCTTGGTGAATATTTGGTGAACTTTGTGGCTAAAAGGTTTTTGGCTTGCACCATCGAAAGAGCTAAACGTAAATGAAAGCTTAATGTTGAATATTGTTAAATATTTAATAAATATACAAAACAGTTATCTTGGAGTCATTTTATCATCGTATTTTTTAAGGATAATTTAAAATTGAATTAAATTATTGATTATTTTGGGTTCATACATTCTTAAAATAAATTCAATAAAATAGGATGTTTTTGAATAATAAAGTGAGTCCAAGGAATTTACGCAGTAAACAAAGTTGAGTTTACTCATAGTTATAACAATTGCGGAAACGAAAAGTTTTCACACTTGTCATTTGTAATTTCATTTATTTTTTCACCGTTTTAAATTCATTCTCCAGTAAGCATTAATAAAAAAGTCATACAGAGTCGTCTTAAAGTACACTTATTTCTAGCAAAGCATTGCTTTGCTGAGAAAACGGATGGTGTGAAAAGTTATAGTCGCTGATGGTGCAAATACAGTCAACCACCGGATATTAATTCTCGTGTGTCTCCAGCGTGCAACCAAACCGCTACGAAAGCTTCATTTTGAGCTTTTCGCAGTGGAGCACTGTAAGATTAAAATGTAATTCCCTCAAAGCGTCTCCAAGCTGTGTAGACGACAAACACAACATTATTTTATCTTATTTAACAAATTGAATAATGTATCGGAATAACAAAATATTGATTATATTTTAATATATAACATTGAAAGAAAAAATAATACATTATAATACTCGCGTTGAGCGGAGCAAGTTCTAATATTAATTATATAAAATTGGCATAAAAGTACTGTTAAAAATAATGCTTCTCCAACAAAAAGTGACAGTTTTGACATTTGAATATCTATAAATTTGGTTTGACTAATTCATTTTTTCATAAAGCCCTCTGTTGTCAGCTTTAAGGTGATAACTGTCACTTGATAAAAAGCGCACACATTTTCACAATATATTTTATGATCAGGACCAGATTCACTCACCGCGAGCATTATCAACTGATAGGACACATACTAAAAACAAATCTATGATTTTCAGAAAGTCAAACAACATTCATTCAACTGATTTAAATTGATTTAAAATGATATGGTAATAATCTCTTGTTAACAATTTGTATACAAAATAAAGACAAAATAACGATCCATCAAAAGTTCAGAACAATCGTGAAAGACTCATAAGTATTAATAATGAGTGGGCTATTTTTACACAATAACCTGCACTTAAATATTTTTTTGAACTTAATTAATATATTAATCAATTAAATTGTAATAATAGTCAAAAGAATTAGATGAAATGGGTAGTCAGACGCATCCCAGTACTTTCTAAAACACAAAAGAAAATAGAATCAAATTTTCAAAAAAAAACACCAATACAAAAACATTTTTTATTGATAATTATATATATGGATGTATTAATGTCGGGTCGCCAAAGTCAGTCGATCATGCTCATGATGAGTGAAACCGGTTCTTATCGTTTCATATATTGTGGAAATAACGCTAAAAGTTCTTCTTTTATTATTTAGAATGTCAGTTATTTATTATTATATGTTAAGTAAGGTACGCCACTAACAAAGTCTGATTGTTTTAGGTTCAATTAGATACAGCCCTTATTCTTCTGCAATTGATGATACCCACTTGGCTAAGCTCAACGCCGTAGGTAGAAGAGTGATAATAAAAGCTTTCCAACACACGCAAATAAGGGTCCCAGAACGGTCCTCGAAAGGACCTGCTTTATGATAGATTTGTAGGTGTTTTATGTGCTTGAGCTTAGTTCAAGTTCTGTTGAAACGAGCTTTGGTCTCATTAATGCAAATAAGTTTCCTCAATACAAACTTCGCACTTTGGTTTGCCTTTCGCTTAAAAAGTGACGATTTCTACACATAAAATTACAATATATCTCTTTTTACTAACTTACCCTTCAGCAATTTTATAGTACGCACTAATTTTATTTATTGATAAATTCTACTGAATTTGACCGTCATTTATTATAGTCGCTTATTTGGACTGCAAATCAAAAGAATCATATCTTGTGCCGAGCTTTGGATCTAACAGTTATGTAAATCAATGAATTGCTAAAACCTTCCGCATAATTGGTACAGGATATCATTGTGCTTTTTTCTTTCATAGTACAGCTGGATGCTTACAGTTGGCAAGTAATAAAAAGCAATGTAATACAGAAGTTCTTTGCTGTTTATGGCGTAAAAGCTTTATAGATTTCCAGGCATTTGAGCAATGAGCTAAATAAGAACCGGTAAGAAGGTTAAATTGTAAATAAATTACTGTCATGTAAGCTAGACAGTAAATATAAAATAACAATGTTGAAAAATTAGTCTAACGAAAGAGAGAGGAATTATTGGATTGATTCAATTTTAAAACTCAGCTATTATTAGACAATGAATTATGCTCGATACTTTAGTTAAAAATTATTGCCTTTTATGGTGCAATCATTTAATCGATGTTAAAAACCATAAATATTTCGTATAAAATCAAATATATTTCACCAATAACTTTTAAGGTGTTAACTTTCACTTCTTGATGGAAACGCATGATTTTTTAAATAATAAAAACATATGTTTAGTACTTTTTTCCCCACAATATATTTTTGATTAGAACCAATCGGTCATCGCGAGCCTTTATCAGTTGATAGCGAAACCGGTCCCGATCAAAAAATATATTGTGGAAATAAGGACTAAAAAATGTGTTTTTATTGTTTTAAATATTTCACCGAATTAATAGACAAATAAAATTGTGCAAAAATAACTAAACTATTGAACTCACATTGTGTCGAATATTTAATTTTATAAAAGCAACCATTTCGTATTGGAATCATAAAACCAAAATATTCTCTAAGTGACAATAGTATTCAATCAAATCAATACATGTTACCGTAAATAGACAAAGCTTGTATTCTCATTAAAATGTCAAGATAAACTTTATCTTTTTTGATTTAATTAATGGAACCGATGAATATATATAACATATTTAATTTTTAATGACCCTGCTTTGCTTTTATACTCATAAACTTCTTTGAGCCCTAAGTTGCTCTAAGAAATTTTGCTCAACTATTAATAAAAAATCTGAAAAAAAAATCAAAGACAAAACCTTGTGATTATTTCTAAGGAGTTCGACAAAGGCTGTGTATATTTTCAAAACGCGCGTAGGTAACTGCTTGTATGTATTTACCCAAGTATGTATTACATTATTTGTGTGTGTGTACAGTAGGCCAACACAAAGAGGACAGTAAGCGAAGCGAACGAATTTAACGGGCCGCGGCCATTGCGGGAGACGAAGGCTTTCATCTGTTGATAACGTGACCCCGCATAGCCTCCCTTCGTCGAATACAATAACAGTTTGCTTAACAAGAATATTAAATTAATAATAATCAGCAAAATAAAATTATTTTTAACGTTGAAATAATAGTGTCCATCGATTTCCGTGGCCCATTTCAAGTAATTTAAAACTGTTTTCCTTTTTCGTTCTACCAAACAAAAAAAAAAAAACCAAATAACTCGCATTTCGATAAATGCAAAAAATCAAATTGCCGCGACTTTATTAGCACAATATGAAACTAGGGTAATAACACAGAACATAAGACGTGTTGCGTATTTTTTCTATACAGCTATATATAGATAGATTAATGTATGTTAAACATAGTTCTGATGAAAGCTTAAGCCAAAATAGCTATGAACTATATATTTTTAAATATTATTGCTATCTTTCAACGTGTTATAATGGAGTTCTATCAAGTGAATGCCAATTCAATCAATAATTTTAATTCAAATATACATCTTCTAAGTTTTGTAGAACTAAAATAAGTCGCTATTTTTTCTCCATCTCCTTTTCACTTTTTTAGCTACTTAAACTGAAACAAAGCTTCTAGTATAATTAATTTGTTCAGTGTTATATTGAAGTTTCAGAAATCAGAAATTATTGTAGTATTCTACTAAGAAAAACCATACTAGATTATTATATTTATGTTTTATGCTGGTTTTTCTTGGCTTATGTGCTACGCCATAACAAACATAATAATTGTTTAAGTTTTTACATTCCGAAACCTTTCCCAAAAATATTTCGTTATTTCAAATTAGTTTAATATATGAATGAGTGCGGCGTCAAACTGTTTGAGATACTTATCATTAACCTGTACCCCGATAATGGTATTTCTGAGTACAACAAGAACCTATGTGAGAAACTGAACCGAAAGTTATAACTAAGAGGATGTCTGTTGTATTAGTAGGAAACTGTTTATTTTTAAATATGTTTTATCTAATCGTTATAAATGGTACATGGTACAATTCTTTCTTTGCTACATTTAAACAATATTATAACATGGAAAATTCACCCTGCGTAGAGCTTACAAAGTATTTATTTGTATTACAATAGATTCTGCATTAGGGCGCGTTTTAGTATCATTTGAAAATTGTTGAAAAATTATATGAAATATTGTAATCACTACTCAATCTTGTAAGCTTTCAATTTTATGTAGGAAACGCAGGATGTATTTAATAATAAATTACATTTTTGTCCTTTCTCCACAATTTAATATTAACATGATCAAGATCAAGACATTATCAACTGATCATAAGTTAATAATACACGCTAGAAATGGAACCAGTTTTTATCGTAAAAATATTAAAATTTTAGAAGTAGTGCTTAATGTTATGTATGTAATACTAGATGTATTTTATTATTTTAATCTATTCTATTCTTAGAAAAAATATGTAAAAATTTAAGCCAGAACAGTTTGAATCGGGTATAAAACCACATTAAATAATAATTAAAATTTCATTTAATTTGAAATTGATCGTTCTAACAAAAGATGTATTAACACATTGGGATTAACAAGAAAAAAACAGTAAAAAATATTCATGTGGTTTTGAATATGAATCTATCAAATTAAACTAATATTTGCGACACGATAAACGATTGTAAATAATTTAATACACCGTGGTTTGAAATTTTAAATCTATTCACAAAAAATAAAAGAATATTTAAAACACAAATAAAAGGTTAAATCAAGTAGAAAAACCGAAAATTTTGTAAAAAAAACAGACTCTTAAGTTTTTTTATATGTTTAACATACGGTCTTTAAATATATTAGTATACTTAAAGCGTCAATTTGAGAACTGCTGGTTCGAAAGACGTTTTCTTTTAGTTAATGTTACTATACTTTCTTGTTTTTGAATTGAGACTTTTACATAATTTATTTAATAAAGCTGTTCTGAATTCAAAAAATAATTATAAAACTAACGACTTTATCTTTGATAATAATTTATTCACATTTTAATCAAACGTTTAATTTTTTAGAAATTTAAATGGGAAAAAAAGCTTTTAGAATTGAATAAAAATTCATATTTAAATATATTTACAAAATAACTCACTTTAGCTTAATTGTTCAAAGTATATTTTCTATTTTCAAAAAAAAAATCAAAGATAAAAATTTGGTCAAAGAGAAAATAATAATATTTCTAGGAATTTGTATTCCGTATTGGACTACATTGAAAATAAAGTACGTAATCTTTAATTTTCTCTCTCATACTTTTGTTACTTTCTAATATTGGACCATTCGAAAAAGACTTTCATGTACTTATACTCTCTACGGTAAAATAAAGTAATAAATCTTTAAAGATTTTCTCGTTCGTTCGCAAATGTTGGCCGATTTAAACCTTCGAAAAAGGGTTTGCTAAAAAACGCACGCTTAGAAAACATAAATTGGATAGCGGGATTTAACGATTACTATCAATAGACCTCTATAGGAGGTATTAGGTAACAGTCTCTTTATATAATGAAATATATGATTTTTTTTAACAAAACCATTTTTACGAGTAACTTATAAAACTAGATTGCCAGAATGTAAGCTCCTAAATGCAATTTGAGTGCTGTTTTTTTATTTTATTATATTAAATATTATCAATTGATTTATTTGTCATTTACTTGATAAAGCCCAAATATAGAAAGGTGAAAAAATAATAATGTATTTTTGTTCTAAAAAAAATATAAGATGTATAGTTGACAGCTGTTTCGGCATACGCCCTCATCGGAATCAGTTATTTCTGTTGTAGACGTAAGCCGAAATAGAAATCAACTATATATCTGACAAATTTAAAAAAAACTAAAATACATTGATATTTCTTTGCCGTACTATCATAAAGTTATACGAAGTAAATACAAATTCTATCAAAAAGATTTTTATGAATTGTTGAATCTTTCTACAATTCCAAACACGTAAAATTAGTAAGATCATTCATTAAAAAAGGAAATAAATACAAATATATGAAATTGATAATAGTCATGATAAGAAAAACTTTTCCTGATTATGATATTATTAAACTGATTTATTTTCTAAAAATATAATGCCTTCCAGTATATGTCATCCAGAATGTTCAAATGTATATTCGAAAAATTATTTAAATTTTTTGTGTATGTAAATATTTAAGAAAATATTTACATTTTGATTTATATAACGAGTGAAATATATTTACAATCATTGAATGAAATTTAAATTTACAATTAAATCAAATGTTATATCATTTCTAATAATTAATTGAGATGCTGTCAAATAACCGATTGGACAATATGTAATACATTCTGAAAGAAAAGTCTTTGTTTTTCAAACAGTACGAGAGGAAAATTTTGTTTTGTTTGATATACTTGTATCTGTATGTATTTCCGATATAGGATACACATGCGCAAAAAACGGTTTCGTTAAATAGACACGCACGAAAATATTTGATCAAAGTGTTCCATATTGAAATACGGTAATGGAGCAGTCAACGAAAGGATAATGCTTGCGTTATAGGTAAAAGGACCAAAAATATATTTTTTAATAATCCAATCGAAGTGGATCATGAAATTATTCATGATTGTGAAATAGTGTAATTTTTTTTAGTAGTATAGTATAGTTTATAGTATAGATTTAGTTTAGTAGATTACTTCAATTAAATATACAAACAAAATAATTAAACAATAGAAAAAAAAAATATTACGATATTGACTGAAGATGCACGATGGCAACATTCTCAGATGTTTTATCGCTCGTGACTAGGGTGTCGCCTTTTGGCAGCTTCATGCATTCTATCACATTGATTCAATAGAACCAATATACAATAAATAGTAAATAAAAAAGCATTTCACCATCAAATTTGCGGTGAAAGTGTATTTTTACAAGCGCTTCAGTGAATTCACATTTTCATCATATTTATACCAAAAAATGATTTTCATTTGAAATATACTACTCAACGAGAAAAAATTTTTTTGGTGATACGATACAATCATTGTCAAGCTAAGTACATTTTCACTGACTGAATCTGCTAACTATATTTTCACTAGACAAAATTTTTTTTTATTTGTTTTTTTAAATTATAAAAACAATTTTTTTATTACTCATTTCCATAATATATTTTTTGATCAAGGGCCATCCTCAATTGACAATGCTCGCGATGAGCGAAACTGGTCCTGATCAAAAAATATATTGTGGAAATAAGTGCCAGTGTTTTTATTATTTAAAATATAATGCCGTTCCATCAAGAAGTTAACACCTTAAAAGTGATTTTTATTTGAAATATATATATTCTGTTACATAAATAAACGGTTCACAAAATTGAATGCGGATTATTAATGTCAGCAAGGTTATCCGAAAATCTACTGGTAATAAATTTTATTGCTTTTGTTTCCAATAAGAAAGGAAAAATTATTTCGGCAACATGTAACAAATTAATTCAGCAATAATATTGTGATTATCTCTTATGAATCGTGGCACTCTAACGCCATAATACAATTTGTTTTTGCCGTTGCGGCGTGTTGCGGAAAATAAAACTACCAGACCATAAATCAGTGTTGCCAGCATGTGAATTGAAATGTTAAAAAATGAAATCAGTCAGGGGTTATGAAATATTCATTTATCTGAGCGGGGAACCCCGATTCGCCTGCGGTCACGCAGACTCTTTGGCCTGGCAGGCCGCAAACCCTTTTCTGAGTGACAGCCAATTTACCTTTTACCGATTGTGATAATTAGTCGGTGACCTTTGGTGAATATTTATCGCATATAACGTTCGTTTAAATTGTAAATTAAGTAAACAATCGCGAATTATTCCTTTAATTGGTAATTTAACACTTTATTGATCTAAACTATAATGTAACATTATTCTAAAATTGCGACAAATATGTAACGGTACGTACACAATTTACTGCTACAAAAATACTTGAAAAACAATTTGAGAGTTTGTTCGTGTGAATTCTCAAAATATTCACAGCGATTGAAGAAAAAATTACAACCCTATGATCTTTCATATACATAATTATTATAGTATATAGACAGTACCACATAAACAGACAGAAAGTATTTTTTTAAGGCTGAGATCGGTTCTGCTCTGTGACCTCTGCAATAATCCGCAAGGAGAAAAAAACACACGATTTTGACATCTGAATGTATGCACATATTTTGATTTGTGTTTAAGTTTGTATGCATGAGTATGCGTATAGTATATAGGGATGTCTATATAAGTATATTGCAAATAGTATCCACATGAACTGGATTCACTGTAGATTCCTCAGCTCTGTAGCGACTAACTTCTGTTGACAATAACAGAAACTAGTGCGGCATATACCTTAACGCTCGCTCAACTTAATATACGAAAGAAAAATCTAAATTTAACTATAAATATTCTTACAAATGAATCTCGATGAAATAATCAATCATTTTTTATATCGATATTAAATATTCACACCAACTATTAAATGTCACCATATTCACTTCGAACATTAAAAGGTTTCTCTTAATATAGCATATTTTAACACGTATCACTCTACGAGAACTGTTTGCCACTCACTTTTTCGAAACTTGTAAGGATAAAAAGGTAAGCCTAGCACATGATTATTATTTAGCTGATCACTCTAGTTACGCCCTAGCTTAAGTATCGGAAGAGCATCAAGGGATTTTCGACTTTGTCCGTACTGAAACTCAAACGTATGATCAATTCCAATGAATCCAATGGCGATTACCATTCAGCCACTGTTAAATATCTTAGGCTATTATAATAAATAGATGTACTGTTAATATACGTTTCTTTATTTTATTATATCAAAATCAAAATACTATATTAGGTTAAGAAAAACATATTCACATCCTTAGCAATTCATATACAGCTCAAAAAACGTAACAAGTTAACTTTGATCAGGTAGTTTATCAAACTTAAAATCATTAAAGTTTGATAACATGCAGTCAGTGAAAAAATACACTCGTATAAAAGTTTAATATTATCATCTTAGACACCCAAAGTGCATTACGCAAACTTTTCTAGTGATTGCATTCACAGAGTGACTTAAAACGTGTTGGAACACACTTCCGTGAAAAGTGGTAATTAAAAATTGAGCTTTAACAAGAGAAAGCTCCGTACCAACGGCTAAGACTAAAAAGCTTTGCTTTCACAGTAAACTAAGAAATATCGGTTGTAAAATATTAATCAAAAAGTAGTCAATGAAGATTGCCTGACTCAATAAATAAGTTGCTTTGCTTAATGTACTATCTTTTTAATGTATGTATTAAAGATGTTAAAAGAAATCGATTTATTTGAAGCGATGTGAATATTAAGCTATTCATATAATATTCTGTTATTCACTATCAATGGAAAATAATTTAAATTAAAGAATCAATTTACAACTATTGATTTATTACAATATTATCTTATAATTTATGATATCGACAAAAAGCTTGATGTAATTTTAATATCAAATTTTAATTTTTACAACATTATACGATTCCACATGTTTTGTCACTAATAACCCGGGTTTCGACTTTCGGCATCTTCAGGCATTCTATCACACAAATTCAACAGAACTGACGCACAATAAACAGTTAGAATCGTATATATAACAAAGATGCTAATTATAGGAAAACACAGACCCCAAGGCAATAACTAAACTAGAATTCTAATAAATATATTAATACCTTTGGTTTATAGACGATGTTAACTTTTTATTGTGCGTCTGTTTATTAAAGGCGAAACCCCGGTCGTTAGTGACAAAACATGTGGAATCGTACAAAGTTGCAACAATCAAAATTTTATTATTATGTGTTTTTGTGGCAAATATTTTGGGGTAATATCTTAATAATTTATCAAAAAATACAATTCAGTTAAAATAAATTTTATTGTGAATAAAATGAAGTTTGGTGAGACAACATAAATGGTAATAGTTTTCTGTCTACTAAACTCGTGTTTTATTTATTATTTGTTTGGCAATATTATATGTCTCAAGACTTTAAGACCTAAGTCAGGCCAGATAATGTTTTCGCTAGAATGTTTTAAAACAATCTGAGACAGTTTTGCATACTGCTTGATAATGACTTTTTAATTTTGTGGTAAGTATCCAGCTTTAGCACAGTACTTTTCTACTTTGCCATTGACGTCTCAGGGGCTGAGAAAATCGCATTTAGCTTCGGTTTATCACCAACACTTGCAATGTAATTCAACCCTTTAAAATTTAATTAAACAAGACGAGCTAGCATGAAAAGGAGACATGCACTTTGTGAGCCTTAATGGGTTGTCTTGTATGTAAGTAAAGCCGCCGTCTTTTAACACGACAAATAATGATAGAGTTACTTCTTTTCGTAAAGCTATTCAGGATCTACAAAATAATATAAACATTTTTAAATTAAAAATGAAAACGTTCTATTTGATGATTGAGTTATCTAAATGCCGATACTTTTAAAAAACTTTTATCGTTGAATTATTCATAATATTATCGTGATTACAATATATTTTTAATCACAAAATACATAACAACTATTTCAATAAAAAAAACACAATTTAATGAATGATTTCTTCAACTTAACATTTTTGTTTAGAACTGTCTTTACATATAAAGACAAAAAATTAGATAAAAATAAATTCTGCATAGTTTTGCAGTCCATTTCACAATAATCGCAATGATCAGGTACGGTTTTGCTTATTTTTACATATTTTCTCTACAATAAAATGTGATATATTTGAAGACAACATAAAATTTTTACTTTTTTTTGAGGCGCTGTGCTAGATTTTGTATTCGAACTACTCAACATCGAGATCCGCTATGTTTATTTTGCGATATTAGCAGTGAACGGCGTTTCGTATATATATTTAAACATTATTTTTTTATCGATAGATAGTAATTTTCCAGTGTACTTATTTCCAATTTGGAAAAGGATACATTTTAAGTAGCCTATTAATCACTGTTAAACAAATTTATTTAATTTACAATAAATACCAACAACATTTCGTTGGACACATTTACATTTGATTATAACTATGTTATGAAGATTGAAATATTATTAAAAGCTTGAAGTTTTTTGTTTCATATGCTTTTGTCATGCTTTTAAGTTTTTATAATAATATTATGTGAAATGACTTATAGTAAAAACGTTCTTTTTCTCTTAAAGTCGATAAAGTGTGGATTGGTTTGATCTTTTCGCTGAATTACTTTGAGAAATTAAATGCATTTTTAAAAGTAATCTGATTAATAGAAAATGTTCTTTCTTTTCGTATTTTTTTTCTGAAGAATTGGTAAATAAACATGTAATATTTAACATTTTTTTGTTTAAATGGAATGGAATGTTTCCATAATAATCTGCATAAATCTATTAGTTAAATGAGTAATAATATACCATAAATGCACGGCGCTTTTTTTTCTCTTTTGTAATTTTCACTGCAACAAAAAATCATCAGTTGTTTTGCTAAATTTATAATTCAAAAATGTAAGTGAAAATTTGCATCAACGGAGTTTACGGTGTCGAGCATAAATTATCAAGTCAACGGCCCTCGATATAGACCCTTCCCGACCTTTGCACAAGATTGTAAGTAGGGCAACTTGCTTTTTATTTGAGATATTTTTCTCAAAACGTACGGTTTCTCTAACAAGAATTTTTTGCGTTCTACGGAAAAAAAATCTAATTTGTAAGCTAAATACTCCTTTGGCAAATTCTCCGATAGGAAAAGATAGACTGAAACATGTAGAGAATTTGTGTTGAAATTTCTTTTGTTGAAGAAAAATATTATCCAACTGAATTTGGCTGGATTTTTTTCTCGGGCCCAATAAAATTAAGCCTGTAGGCATTGTATCGTTTTGTATCACGAAGTTATACTTAGAACTTAGAAGCGTGGGTTTTTGTTCGGAAAATATATGATAAACAATTCTTCTCGTACGCTGAGAGCAAACTTTTATTAATTCTTAAAAACATAGCCATGCATTGAATATAATATTTCGATCAATAAGCTTTTCTAGTATACATGGATTGTTTTATTTTACTTGCTTAGTCTTGAGTAAGATTAAAGTTAAATTAAAAATTTTAATTAAATTAAAAATAAATGAATCTTAACTTCATGAAATCTCGATTATTCAATTTTTATTTGAATATGTTTATTGTTTTTGACTCTGGCTACATTTAATAATTTTCATTTCAAATTAATCTTATTTTTTTTCTGCTACTTTGAATAAAATTATGAAAATGAGTACCAAAACTGAAGTATTTTATTATAGTTGTGATTTGACTTACAAACTAGTTTATAACAAATATGTAAATCAACACTTTTTAATACGGTAAAAAAAGAAATTTTTATAAGTTCTAAAAAAATTATGTTATATAGTTAAAAGCTATTTCGGCTTCCACCTTCATCAGAACTATGTTTGAACGTACATTTACCGTAAGTATTCTAAAGATAGAATTTTTGAGCACAATTTGAAACTAGTGCCAAAGATGCATTGTGTATCTTTTCTACACAGCTATATATATCATAGATAAGTAAATGTACGTTTAAAAATATTTATGATGAAGACGTAAGTAAAAATAGCAATGAATTAATATCTTATAAATATCGTAAAACTAAAATACATTGCTTTTTTTCACCTTGTTATAATGGAGTTTTACCAAGTAAAAGTCAATTAAATCAATATGTGGTTGAAAGCCGTTTCAACTTCACTTTATTGTCAGTCAACAATCAATAAACTCTTTTTATATATAACATATCAGTTCGAATCTCGTTAGTGGACACACGGAAAAAATGCACTGTGCAAAATTATTTGTTACGTAAAAAAAGCACCCTCGTTTTGTCAAATGTCACTCATACCTTAGCTGTCGGCTTAAATAAAATGTGGAAAATATTGTAACTTTTCCTTTTCACACGCTATCTTCTATTTTTTCGTGAATGAAGGACCATTTTCTTTTACCCTTGTCCCATTTTCTCTGTGAAGGAGATTTTTATTATCAGGTAAGTGGACACAAAGACAACCTGCAGCATTACTGAAAAAAGATTCGACAAATAACGAAGGACAATACAAGGTACGGGAATAAGGAAAAGTTACGAGAATTATTATGCCTGAATTTGAAAATCATTTAAAATTTTGACTTGTAAGATCGTTGACGTAAATATTTAACCCATTCCCGTTACGAATATAGAATACATGACAATTGGATGGAGGTATTCAAATGAAGTTTTTCAAACGAAAGTTAATTGTTACTCAGTTTCTCAATATCTCTTTTGAAAAGAATGTATGAATAGAATAAGAATAGATAAAGACTAAGATATGATTAGCAATTATTTTATCACTCTTGCTACGATGCATTTTATTTAGGGTCAAATATCACTTTTATAATGAAGATGTTAACTGTATATTCTTGATGGAAAAGTATGATATTTTAAGTAATATAAAAACATTTTTTATATTTATGATATCGACTGTAGGTGCTTGATGGAATTTCGATATCAAATTTGAGTTACAACTTTTCACGATTTCATATGCTTTGTCACTAAAGAGTCGTGTTTCGCCTTTCGGCATCTTCCAGCATTCCATCATACGGAAGCAACAGAAATGACAATGAAGATTTCTGATGATAAGTTGCCAAAGCTCGCGATGAGAGAAAGCGGTCTTAATCATAAAATTTATTGTGTTAAATAGTACTAAAAATAAAAAAAAAACAAATTTGAATTGCTTAACTCTTGTACGAGTCGACATTTTTTGTCACTAACCATCCAGATTTTGCCTTCCAGCATCATCAATATCATTTCTGCATCCGTGTGATAGAATTGGAATTGGAAGATGCCGAAAGGCGAAACCAATAATATTATTTTATAATTTCAAAAAATCAGATCAAATGGATTATTTTAAAGCATAGCCGAAAACAAAACAGTATCGGTTTTTAAAAATCGTTGTTAATTCTGGGAATCGAGCTTGTGAGATCCGCCACCGAAACTTATGACATTAATTACTGCACCACTTATCTCCTCAGACTGCAATATTTATAACTATAATATATTTAATTTGAATGTCAAAATATTTTTTGTACACTATTTGATTTATTTATATTATACTTTGATGTGGATAAACTTTAAATAAATGAAAAATAATTTTCAAGGTGATGGCTTATGCAAATTATTGTTAATTTACAATTCATCAAAAGCAACATAAATTATAATGAAATCATTATTAAAATTCGATATAATTTTCAACCAAAAAAAAAAAAAACAAATACAAATTGAAAATATTTATCATTTTGATTTAATTCCATACATAAAACCAGTCAATATTTCATCGCGACGTTATTGAAAATCAATTAAAAATATAAGGTTATTTTTCCGAATGTTGACTTTTTCCAAAATTTACTAACATATTTTTTAACTTGAAAGAAAAGCTTTGAAAACAAAATTCCGCAATGCCTAGTTTTGATTATTGTAAAAAAGGTAAACGGGTAATCCTATTGACACAAAAGAGAACTTGAATCCAAATGATATTACAGCCTGAGGAAAAAACAAACTTCGGATAGTTTATAGTCTTTCTGGAAGGAGTGTAAACAGACGATTAATTTCACAATTATTCGCAAAATAAAACAAATAAAAATGTTTTTTTATAGACTTAACGTAAATTAATGAAATGGAGCTTTTTATACGATCGAAATATTAGAAATTTAAATAATATGAATCTTACGAACTCATTTTGATTGTACCGTTGATCATAAAATAAAAATCTTTATCTATGTGATATATGAAACTTTGAAATTTATTGAATAATTAAAAGAAAATTTCTTTCAAATACAACTGAAATATCTACTTTATTATATATCTACGTCACTTTTAAGGTGTTAACTGTCACTTCTTGATGGAAAGGCATTATATTTTAAATAATAAAAACACATTTTTTTAGTACTTATTTCCACAATATATTTTTTGATCAGGACCGGTTTCGCTCATCGCGAGCATTATCAACTGATGCTCGCGATGAGCGAAACCGGTCCTGATCAAAAAATATATTGTGGAAATAAGTACTAAAAAAATGTGTTTTTATTATTTAAAATATATCTACGTGTTTTAAATAAACATGTTTTTAGTACTTATTTTGTACTCACTTAATAATGTGAAAATTAAAATTTTTACAATCTCTTATTAACAATTTGTAGCTTTTTGTTTGTTTGTGAAAGACTCGTTATGAAGAATTATGAGTGGGAAGAAATTTTTATTAAAAAAGTTAACCACATGTAAATATTTTATGAAAAATAATGTAGTAGGAAATTAAAATTTAAAGGTATTCAAAATGGAAATATACCTGCGTCACAAATTTAAGTGATTGATTAAAGATTTCATATTTACACAGCAATTTTCATCAGTGTTAATGTTTAATACTTGTTCCGCATTTTTTTGGATTACTTGATTTTTTTATCAGTATTTAAATGAAGGTATGAAAGCATAGTAATCCGACTGAAATTATGAAATAAAAGTAAAGTGCAACGATGTAACTACGTATACAATATATTTCAAACTAACATTTCATTTAAAACTCAGTTTAATGAGACCTGATTAAATCTTATTAATTAAAACAAAGATCTTACTGTATTGTTGGTGGATTCAAACACTGACAACAATGTGTCGTGGAAATAACTTTTGATCATACTTATTGAGTTGGCTTTCACTATATAGAACTCTATTATAACACGATGGAAAAATAGCAATGTATTTTAGTTCTACAAAAATTATAAGATATTGACAACTATTACGGCTTATCCCCTCATTCGAACTATTCTAACTACTGTCAAAAATATTTAATATACCGTTTATATTTACACTATTAGCTTTCAACCACTTCATTAATTTCTTATAATGAAGTTTTATCTTATGTATAAAAATTCAATTAAAATATTGCTTAACTTAAAAATATTGTGGGTACTACGAATGTTTGAAAAAAGCTTTGGATCGAAGGTTAATAAGATTTCTATAGACTTAAAGGTACTTTACTTTTCATTTACAAACCTTATAGTTTCTTTTTAATAAAATTTAATTTGAATTGAATTGAATCGCTATTGAGGTGTATTACATATATTTCAAAAGCACATAATTTGTATAAGGCAAAACGACTATTTGCTTGCAATCTGGACCATCTATATACGATAAATTTTCCAGCGAGAAATACAACGAAATGAAATTATTTCGTACAATCGGAAATGTGTTAACAGATATCGATTAAAAATAGCAAAATGAATGTTTTATTGGAATTTTAAAGGCCAGTTTTACTTAATAAAATAAAATCTACGTTTCTTGTGGATAATTTCAAGTAATAAAAACACATTTTTTATATAATTATTTCCAAAGTATATTTTATTATTACGACGGGTTCCGCTCATCGCGAGCATTATCAGTTGAGCACGATGAGCCAGCCCAGTACTAATCATAAAATTAATTGTGGAAATAATTACTTAAAAAAATATGTTTTTATTGCATAAAATATTATGATTTTCCGTCAAGAAGTAACAGTTTATACCTTAAAAATCTTTCAGGTAAGTTACAGCAGAGTAGGCATATATATGTTACAAAAAATCTTTAGATATGTGTGGCATATATATTTGACAAACAATTGTATTGTTTCAATCCTGGATTTTAGTATATTCTTCTTATATAAATCAAACAGATCCCTTTTTGGAAGTATGTGCGTGATGAATCTCATCTGTACGCCTCCTGTTTAAACGTCGCATTACCTGATCCATCTTTTCACAAACGAAGAGTCTTTGCCGATCAAATGGCTCTCTTCTGTTTTTTATTTCAGCGAAAATTTCGGTTGAATACATATTGAACAATTTCATCTTCGTATTTCATATAGACTTTCCGTGAAAAAAATCTGATAGTAAAAAATAAAACACATATTTACTCTTAAATTATTTATATATTCCACACGTTTTTTTTTCTATTACGACCCAGATTTTACCTTCCAGCTTTTATTAAACAGATGTATTAAAACTGACCGTAGGTAAAACATTTCCATGAACTTAATACGAAACTAATTACGAAGCATATAGTATGAAAGACTCATACATGCAAAATGAGTATCGAAATTAATTTTAATAAAAACTGATTCGATTATAATGAATTCAAATGTCGAATCGATTCAATTGAATTTGAAATAGTTATTTTTTTATCAATATTTACCACTTGATGACTTTGCAAGACAAGCTTTTCACAAGAATTCACGACTTTTTCATTCAGTTATATATATATTGATTTTAATTTATTGTTTTTTTTTTGCTTCATACGATAATTTTAATGATTATATTATGCAAAATTTTAAGACATTTGATGGCATATCAGTGCACTGATAAATTTGAAAAAAAAATCATTTTTTTTCCAGATGAAATGTTTACTTACTGTGAATTATTTATAAAAATTACAGAAAATACAATATTAAATATTATATTTACTTGTTAAGTTTTATGTATAAAATATTTCAAACTTGTTTTATTCTTTTAATTTCTTGTGATATTTATAATTTTATCTTTATTTTGAAAAATAACTGCTGGTTATATTTAATTTTTGTTATACGTAAATTATTTAAAAATTGTCATGAGAAGACGAAAAGATCTATGCAAATGAAATTACCGAGTGATTTACGGACGCCGTTTTTGCTAAGGACTTCATAAGCAGTAAAAATTTGATATCTCACGAAAACATTCACTTTTTTTCTGATGGGGAAGAAGATTCGCGAAAATTCATCAATCCAAATGCATGTTTTGTAATTTGCAGACATTTCGTTTCACTTACAAGTATCCAATTTGGTATAAAAAAGTCGTTTGTTAAAGTGAACAGTCGAAATTATGCAGTTTAATTCGAGTTTACGTAGCAATTGTAGGGCGTCGAAAATCTCATCTAATTTAGCCCTCAGGGGCATATAAAATAAACGAATTCGCTTGTATCAGATGTTTTCGAGCTTTGATGATACTATTCGTTGGACACTTTCCTTTGCTTAATTCAAATGAAAAGAGATGTCGTCATGTTTACTAACGTTGTTATTTGAGCAGGCACATATTTGTTTTAGGGAGAGCGTATTTCTTGACAAAGGAAATCAAAATAACTACAATCTAATTACAGTTATGATTACATAACATTGAGAATTATGTTACAAAAATTTCACTCAATTTCATGATTGAAATTCAAAACTTGATACAATCATAATAATCGAGTATACTTTAATAATTTCAATGAATTAAACATAAAATATATAGTATGGCATTATTTAAATTAATCAAAAATACTAAGAATTTTTTTATAAATATTAACAGTAAGAAGATTTTGGTGGTAAGAAGTGTTCTTAAAAATACTTAAGAAAATACAAAAAGTCAAATCTAGGGTTCAATTTAGTGACACACGAGGTGATATTTTGTTTATTGATCGAATTGACATTTACTTAGAAGAATTCCGTTATAACGCGGTGAAAAAATAGCAAAGTATTTTAGTTCTACAAAATTTTATAAGATATATTTGATAGCTATTTCGGTTCAAACCATCGTCGGAACTATTCTACTATCTAGTTCTGACGATGGCGTGGGCTGAAATAGCTGTCAACTATATCTTAAAAAATAATAATTTTGTAGAACTAAAACACCGCAAAAACTTTTTTTTCACCGTGTTAAAATGAAGTTCTACCAAGTGAATGCCAATTCAATTATTGATGTTAATTTAAAACTTAAAGCTTTCATTTCACAAATCCGTGTTTAAATTGGTAGAATATTGCAAATATTATTCAATATCGTGTTCATTTATTAATGCGTAAAAGAACGAGAATATCCACAGCGCTTTTGTTGCGGAAGCAATATATTTCTATTTGATATCATTTCCTATTTACGATGCAAAGCTCGTCGACCTAGAATTATTCAATATTATTTAACCACCATGCACATGTTTGCTCCGTGTTTGGGTTGCGTCCGTACGGGCGAGCTGGCGGCGAAAATAGCTCACAGTGACACGATGAAAGGGTCCGGGGTTCCGGCCCAGCGCGTTCCGGAACCTGCCGCCTCGTCCGCAGTCACGGTCCGTGATTCATCCCCTACGAGCCACGGACATCGTCGCTTCGCCTCCGTTATTCAGGAGTCACTAAACATTTTCGTTTTTGTTGTGCGTTTTCATATTTTTCGATAAATACCTTCTTCGGTATCTGCAGACAACCGTTAAAAATGAGAACTCGCGGTAAAAATTGGACTTATAACTCGATAAATACCCTCTTCGATAAATATATCTACAGACCGTTAAAAATGAAAACTCGCGGAAAAAATTGGACGTATAGCCCAAAATTACCATTAATTTATTTCAATTTAAAAATTATCCATAAAAATACGATGATCAAAATGACTGACGATATTTTTTTTTGTATATGTATCGACAGTATTCAACGTTGAGCTTTCATTTGCGTTTAGCTCTTTCGACGGTGCAAGCCAAAAAGCTTTTAGCCACAAAGTTCATCAAATACCAATTCTAAAAATATTTTTTTTCCTTTTATAAATCTAAAAACACTCTTTTATTATATAGGTATGTTTGCAATAATTTGATTAATATTAATAATTGATGGAATTTGATTAATATCAATAATTCATAGAATTTCAATACCAAATTTGAATTGTTACTACTTTGTACGATTCCACATGTGTTGTCACTAATGACCCGGGTTTCGCCTTTCGGCATCTTCAGGTATTCTATCACACGAATGCAACATAACTGATGTAAAATAAACAGTTAGCATCGTTTATATTCCAAAGTTATTAATTACAGGAAAACACTAACCCCAAGGCAAGCAGTAAATTCCAGCTAAAACAAATTTAATTTAAAAATATTAATCTTATAATAATTACCACAATTTCCTGTGTTAATAAATCATTCTTGAAAGGGTTTAACAACAAATATTAATCAACCAACATTAAAATATAAATGGGTTTTTTTTCAGATACCTACTGTTAAACATCTAGTGATGAAATATAAAAATGAATGATCTGAAGATGCCGAAATGCAAAACCCGGATCGTTATTGACAAAGCATGTGGAATCGCACAAAATTGTAATAACTAAAATTTCATATTGAAATTCTATCAAGCACCTTCAGTCGATATCATTAATTAAAAATTGCAGAAATATTTAAATTAAGAAATAAATGCAAATATGATTTACGATATGGATTGACATAAGCTGTATGTATTGTTTATAAAAATATCGTATGAAAATTCACAGTCATTATAATAAAATGATTTTTTATGAAAGTTAGTCTAGATATATACAAAATTTGGATTTTGGAAGTCTTAGAGTCTGTGTTTTTCCTTTTTTTTCAATTACTCTAAGTCTTAACTTCTTCTCAATTTCTTCAAGTTAGTTTACTTACCACGAGTAATTTATTGTCATTATTATTAAATCAATATTATTTAAAGCAATTTCAGTTGTTTCCTTGGATCCTTGCCTTGGGGTAGGAGTTTTTCCTTTGTAATTAATTCCTTTGGAATAGAACCGATAATAACTGTTTATTGTGTATCAGTTATATTGCATCCGTGTGATAGAATGCCTAAAGGTGATAAAAGTTGAAATTTGAATCATAAGTGACAAATCATGCAGATTTGTCACTTATGATTCAAATTTGATACCGATATTTTATTGAAAATTTCGATCAGAGCTATCATAAATTTAAAAAAATGAATGTAATGTTCAAAACACAAAAGAAAATTTCACGATTGCTTTTCCCGTCGTACTGTTTATTGTTTACTGTTATTTAAGTAATTATTTAATTCATTATGGTGTCTAAAATTATTAAAGTGTTCATATTTTGATTTTTAAAACCAATTATCTTCATGATTTCAACAAAATACGATTTGAAATTATGTCATGGGTGAATAAACAGACTAATTATCATTTTTTATGCAAAAACAAGGAAAGGTTAGCTTGTCAAAAGGTCATTTTTAAATAAAAAAACAAAGCTTGTTTATGGTCTGTGTAAAAATTATGAAATTTAAGCTATAAATATTAAATAAAATAGAAATGAAAATGTGTGTACATATATACTGTCCAAATTAAATATCAAATAATCTATGGTTAGTGAAGCATACCTTAACCACAAAACATCGAGTTCGACGTTATATAATTCAAGGGAAGATATTCTGTAAACAACTCTGATTCAGAGAAAAAACATCTAAGAACGGAAATCTCTAATACAAGCTTGAGCCTGGCAATATATTTACATTTAGAGCAGCAACTATTGGTGAAAAGAATGAATTTTATTTTAACTCTTGAAGGACTGTGGCCTAAAAAATAGCCTCTGCGATAATGGGGGGTTTTCTAGACAACAACAAAAATATCTTTAATATTTTTCTTTACGTTTGTTCTGAAGAGTATTATATTTAAATCAATATATATTTTTAATACATAGTTATATTATTGGTAGTCCATTAAAAACGCTAAACTTTATCTGCGAGTCATCATATGTCATACCAGTGCATACTTACAACGTACTTTTAATCTTAATAATTTGTTCCTGATTTGTGATGTAACTATATGTAAGTATCCACGTATTTTTTTTTCTTCAGTTATGTATATAGAAAACGTTTGTTTTAGAGAACTGAGAGTATCGAATTACTTTTACTAAAATAGTTATTTTAGATAAAATTATAGTGGGGGAGGATGTTTCTGCTCTTAGGGATGAGAAAGTTAAATCGTAATATATCATCAGAATGGAAATATGCTATACAAAAAGTTACGCTATTCGTACATGAAATTTAAATTGTAAAAAATCAATGAAATTATACTTTATTTTTTATTAATTAGGAAAAAATTGTACAAAAAATCATCGCCTTACTTGAAATACGCTCGTGCTCTTAAAACTAATGATACCGCATATTATATCAAACATTTCATTATGATATTCAATTCGTGTTAAGTTATTGGTTTCCATGGCAATAGTTTTACTTGAATCAAATTATTATTTTCGTATTTTTAATATAGTTAACGTATAAATCAGTATTGCTATTGGCAGTAATTAGAACATTTTCGAGTTTTAAAAAAGTGGCATAATAACGTTCAAAAAATCACACTTGGGTATTTTTAAAAACGGAATTTTTCGTGTGTGATTATTTTTACAATTTATATGTTTTGGCAATACAAAGTATACCCAAGTCAAAGATCAAAGTGCTCGTAAATATTCTATTGTATTTTTTGTACGCCTTAGTAAAAACAGGGGCAGTAAGTTATGGATTCATAAAAACGAACGAGACAAAAACACTTGTTCGTTTTATCGCCGGCAAATTTGGGAAAATAAAAAACCCACGACAAAAAAGGAGAAGATTCGATATCGATGTCAATGACAAACGTTCCTCTCTTGTTGATATAGTGAAGTAATATTTCAAATGTCAACCATTATCTTTTTATATGCGTGCGAGAAAAAAAAACCAGCAAGCACTAAACTGCATACGATAACATATTAGTGCAATAAAAAAATCAATACCCGCACGCTTCTTTACAGTGATGCGACCAAATTTTTGCAATACTACAATTGGATTGTGACCACATTTTAAGGCTTTTATTTATTCGATTTTCTTTACAAAAATCAATCAGAATTTGATGTTGTTGTTTATTTTTCGTCGTTTACGTTCGGTTCTACTGATTTCTATTTCCGTTTTGTTGCTTAGCAAATCTATCATAATAAATAATATATTTATAGTTGGTAGCAATTAAAACAGATTCTATTACTAGTTTTTGTGAAAAGTGATTAAAACTGACCTTTTAAATTGTTATATGTTAAGACATATATTAAGAAAAGGAAAAAACGCGAAGAAAAAAGTTTATACTATTTTATTTTGTTTTTTTTCTTAAAAACGCTCGTCCATCATTAACGAGCAAACATACATAAAATGAATGAAATTCATTGGTCGTTTGTATGCATACAAATCAAATAGCACGAATGTAATTATATTTGATAGCTATCTATTCTCAGGTAAAATATGGAGTAAATATATGTATAAAGTAACGGGTTACTTGTAACTTTAGGTTCGTTATCTTTTGTCAACCTGTATATTTTCCCAATGTAAAAATAGTAATGAGCGATTAATTTAGTGTTTCATATTTTTATTTATGATTTTTCTCTTTTCATAAACATCAAACTTTGACTTAAAATATAATCATTTAATACAGTCGAAAACGATAAATATCGACCCCGTTAAATAAGTCACATTAAAGGTGACTTATACTAGAAAACTATTTAAAAACACGTTTTGTATAAAATTTCGATTGTTACAATTTTGTACGATTCCACATGTTTTGTCACTAACGACCCGGGTTTCGCCTTTTGTATTGAAATTCCATCAAGCACCTTCAGTCGATACCATAAACGTGTTATATAGTTTTGCACATTCATAATCGCAATGCACGTAATTTATAATAATGTTTTCTTGACATTTTCATATTTTATTCCGATGCTTTTGCAAGAGTGTCATCTTGTTTGTTTTTTTATTTTTTAAGAAGTAAAATGAGCGTAATTATTGCATTTGCAGCGGATGGATGTGTTGAATAAACAATAATCATTTTTTAAACTAGAACAGCCCCGGATTCTTCGCAAAATTTACCCACTCTACTCAAGGGGGTAGTTAGAGACGGGAGCTGGGGGGTTGAGGTGGGCGGAGTTGTGTGGGGCATGCGGGTAAAGTGGACAGCGCAGCAGGGGATAATTTATATTCCCGCGGGCTTCCTCTTCTATCTGCGAGCCTCCATGGCCTCGGCGGGCGCCAAAAATGTGGCGCGAAAGCAACCCCTCTCTCGCCGCTGCGATTTTAGCGCTCGCAACGACTAAAAGAGCAACGCAGTGTGTTGGAGATTTTTCACAGTGTAACTAATGGAATTTACACAAAATACTTACATTCGAGGTAAACGATGCGTTTCTCTTCGCGAGTCAGCAATTAAAAATATTGTAACAAATATTATTTATGAAAGGCAGACGATTTCTGAAATAATGTTTTCAACATAAAAAAATAATAATTATTTCTACATTTCACTATCTTAAGGTCGTCAAACTTTTTCACTAGTTAATTAATTTTAAGATGAATATAATTTAATAAAAAATGGGTTATTTTTTAATTTATTCAATTGAAAATGGGGTGGAACGTTGTTCAGTGGTGACACAGACTTTCAATTTAATTATTAATCTCACCGGTTCGAATTGCAGTACAACTTTTTTTTAAATGCGTAGGCTTCTCAAAATCTATCACACGAATGCCAATGAACTGTCAATTATGTTGCATCCGTGTGATAGAATGCCTGAAGATGCCGAAAGACGAAACCCGGGTCGTTAGCGACAAAACATGTGGAATCGTACAAAGCTGTAATAGTTCAAATTTGATATTGAAATTCCATCAAGCACCTTCAGTTGATATCATAAATTATATAAATAAATATTAAAAAAGTACTTTCAATCAAGTTATGAGCTAATTAAAAAAAATTTAAGTTAAACTACATTTTTATTTTTAATTAAAAATAACTCGGCTTTTTTTTAATACTCAGATTTACATTTGAAGGCGCCCTAAACGATGTAATATTATTATGTAAATAGTACTTCGTAATAATATTAATCCATAGCTTCATTTATTATTAGTAATCAGAAAAAAAAATCATTTTTTAAATAATTGCATTCCTATTCACTGACCACAACTGTGACATAAACTTTCCCCCTTCCAAACGCTTTGTGTGGTGGATGCGTCGCGACGCCGGTCAGCGAGGACGCAATACATGGACGCCGGACGGTGATCAAATGTGCCTCAAAAGTGACGATGGGGCTGTTTATTGAAGCTCTCTTCACATTGCTATTGTAAAGCTATTTTAAAGGGTGCCTACAATGATTTGTTATTAATGAATGGTATTTTTGGGGAAGTTAAAAAGGGTTCTTGATAAAAGAATACCTCCATTACGTTGAATGTTGTTGTTATCTAAATGTGTATTAATTATCGTTCTTGAAAATATTTATATTAACAACAAACAATATTTATACATTTTAATTCTGGATATAATTTTTATTATTATAACACTATTGAGTAATTAAAATTTAAAAATAAAAATCGAATTCTTTGTGAAATAATTATTTCGATTACATTATTCCGAATCGTTTTTTTTTTTTTTTTGATACCTTCACTTTCATATTAAAAAAAGCTATGTTCATTTTTAACAAAAAATGTCATCGGCTAATAATGCATATTTTTATTGCTAAAATTAATAAGAAAAAGAAAGTGCTTTCCATACAGAATAGTAAATTTCAACATATTAATTATTAATTTTTTAATGAATGTGAAAATAATAAACTACTAAGCATTGTGAGTAATTAATCAATTTGAATTTTCGAAACTTTGTACTATTCCACATGATTTGTGACTAACGACTCGGGTTTCACCCTTCGGCATCTTTAGACAGTGTATCATACGGATGCATCAGAACTGATAGAAGAGTTTCAATGACTTAAATTTAATATTGAAATTAAATAAAGCACCTTAATCCGATACTATAAAAAAGTAATTATTCAAATTAAAATTTGTATTGATTGAATTGGCATTTATTTGGCAGAACTCCATTATAACACGGTGAAAAGGTAGCATTTTTTTTTAATTCTACAAAATTGACAGCTTGCGCCTTCATCAGAACTAGCTTATATAAGAGTTCTGATAAAGACTTAAGCCGAAATAGCTATCAGCTATATATCTTATAAATTTTGTAGGACTAAAATAAAATGCTTTTTTTTCACCGTGTAATATTTTTATATCACGTAGTGCATGTTTTCAACTTATTTTATATATAAATATATAATACAATGAGGTTTCAACAAGCTATCCGGATGCCGTAAAAATATTGAAAATTGAAAATTATTCTGTATTTTTGTTGTATCGTATGCAAAAATCCAAAATATTGAATCATTCGGCTGTAAAGATGAATTAATTTTGAACTTATTCGGAAGGGCTTTCCGAAAAAGCTCCTCGCGATAAAAGGTATCCCAGATGGAGCGTAGAAAGTGAAAGCATAATATTTTATATCTTGCATAAAATACATCTCAGCCTGCGAGTAATGTTTACGTTATTCTTGCAAATAAATATTCGCTTAATGCTTAATACGCATTCACATTATCGTCGTCTTATTTGAGCTGCGACGGTATTGGCACTGCCAGTCTGGCAGTTTGGCTCGAAATTGCTCGAAAATATATGGTTCACCGCTCTTCCGAATTTGCATTTATATGAGACCCCACTGTTGGCAGTTCGGAGGCTTTTCCGTCACGATCTCGCCACTCCACTTCATAGTGTGATTTAAACTTAAAAAATGATCTGTCATTATTTAGATTCAATGAAATAAAGGACTCCAGACGATACCGTTATTATTTATGGCGGTCGTGAATGCTAGGTTATCTTCGTTGGCGTTATGTTCTTTGGGAGCATTCATCTTTTTTTTTATATCAAAATACTGTTTTTTAACGTTGTGTTTTCAATACAAGTGTAGATTATTACCATTTCTGTCAAGGAAGCTTTTTAAGCTGTGCTTTTATCTTGAAATATTCATTTCATTTTTTACGAAGCTTTTTTCTGTAATAACAACACTGTTTATAATAATCCAATTTTTGTCTCAACTAACAAATATATTACACGGTGAAAAAATAGCAGTGTATTTTAGTTCTACAAAATTATTTTTAACAAATATAGTTGATAGCTATTTCGGCTCACGCCATCGTAGAACTAAATATAGATTTCATAGAACACGCCATCATAGAACTAAAATACATTGCTATTTTTTCACCGTGTTATAATGGAGTTCTACCAAGTGAATGCCAATTCAATCAATAACAAATATATTTTTATTCATTTTGTATTCTAGATCAAAGATATATATTTATATATATTTCCCCTTAAATATTTATGATTTTAACACCACAAACCAACTTAAATACAAAATTTATAAATAAATATAATGCACACAAATCTTAATATGTTAAACGTCACTTTACGACACAAATGCATAATATTTGAAACAATAAAAATACATTTAATACTATTTACACAGAATATTTTATGAATAGAACCATTTTCACTTATTGAGAGCATTATCAACTTCAGCACTATCGTCAGTTAATAATACTCGCGATGAGCGAAACCTGTCATGGTCATGAAATGTATTGTAGATATAGTATTATCTTTTTATTATTTAGAAAACGTATTCTCCAGGAGAATGAAATTTTCATATGAATAAAAAATTAATACATTTTGAATGATTTACCAAATATTTTTAATATATTTCATTATGAGTACTTTCTTTTTAGATTTTAAATTTAACGTGGAAAATAGCGAATCTTTCTGATGATGGTATGTGCCAAAATAGCTATAAGGTATATATTATTAAAATTTTGTAGAACTTAAATAAATTGCTATTTTTTGAATGTGTTGTAAAATGGCACTACAATTTAATTCCAGCGAATAATATTTAAAATATCGTTGCCTAATATTCATTGACGCTTATTATCTTACAAAACTTAAGTGATATATCTATATTATAAATTATTTTTATTAAACATTATCAGTTTTGTATACGTTTGTAGATAGCATAGCAATTTTATTCATTCATTATACTTCACGTGATTAAATAAGACATAAGACAAAAATTACCAAGGCAAAGGTTTAGTTTGATAATAACTAGCATGCCATTAAACGCAAATAAGAAACATATAAAACGGGTACAATTAAAATATGAATCCAAAAGTATTAAAACGAAAAGAGCTGTTATCATTTTAAATAAATGATGGTTTCAATTCAACACTTGTTTTTAAATAATAAAAACACATTTTTTAGTACTTATTTCCACAATATATTTTTTGATCAGGACCGGTTTCGCTCATCGCGAGCATTATCAACTGATGCGCGATCATTATCAACCAATGCTCGCGATGAGCGAAACCGGTCCTGATCAAAAAATATATTGTGGAAATAAGTACTAAAAAATGTGTTTTTATTATTTAAAATATAATGCCTTTCCATCAAGAAGTGACAGTTAACACCTTAAAAGTGATCAACACTTGTTGTTTCATTATGCTAAATTTCAAATTTAATTAATGCAAGGTAAGCCGACTATAGTGCGGTTTTTGTATTTATTTTCACTCCGGTATATGGTAACGTTACCGACGTTCTTCCTGAGGCAAAATTGCTACACTTGCTTAAAGGGAGATGAGAATTTAGATCTGCAGCGTTCACATATGTACTGATTATAAATCAAAACTGTGGTCGTAAAACTATCATTGTAATCTTTATATCAAGACAATTTATATTTAAAAGTAAATATGTTATTATTCTTCTTTATTTTTCTGGCAATAAGGTAACATAGATTTTATTTTAATTTCCCGATAACTTTAGTTTATTCAATCATTTTTTAGAAACTATTGGAAAATAACTGCCATATTAAAAATGAGACATTGCAACCAAAAAATCTTCAATTACATTCGGAGGATTTTTTCAGTATCATATCTTTTTTTGAGAAAACTCACATTGGGCACGTCTACCAAAACGAATCGGAAAATGACTTTTTTATTTAAAAAAAAATTAAAATATAGGGTTTTTCAATAGGGATGTTTGAAATTTGTTAGGTTATAAGCAGCCATGTTGTTAAAGTGACATTTATCAAATTTAATTTCAATTGCTTTGTAGACTCATAAATTTCGATGGACTCCAAATCACTATGGAAAGTTAAATCGTTGTAAAACATGTGCAAATCATCAATTTTGGATGGACGGTCTACACGAGTGATTTTAGGGCATGGAACTAACCATTGATATCGTGAGCTTCAAGGCCTTTAGAATTCTTCTTCCTTTAGGCCTATTTAAAATTGCAAGTTTTTTCAAATAAACCACTAACACTTGACACCCTCAAACTCTACATAAGAAATGGTATTCAACCGATTCAGCCAAATTCATACGACAAAGTCACTGAAAATTGGACCTCCCACTGAACAAAGCCATTGCAGGCATTTGCATGAAATTGTATTCCCGATTTAACATCATTGGATATACCTTTAAATGAAAAAAATGAGAGGGTATCTCACACACAATTTGTTTTATTTACATTTTAACAAATTTCGAATAGTCCTATTGAAAAACCCTTTAGTATATTTTGAATCTTTTTTTTTTTTTGAGAATTAGTTAATTTCAATAAAAAAAATTTTTACCAAAAATGCAATCCGTCAAAGTTATTTTTATATATTTCAGAAATCGATGCTATATTGATATGATTGACCAAAATATGTAATAAAACGCATACTTTAACAGTAAAATTAATAGCCTTCGTTTGATACAATGAGTTTCATAATTAAATTACATTTTTCTACACTGTAATGCAATTAGTTTAATCATGTTAGTAGAATAGACCCATCCGTACCGCAAAACTATTGCAGAAAGCTGGTGCGCGCCTTTTGTCGTCATCTCAACGTTACTTCCTTTTCCAAAACGGAAGTAAAATAGTGAATGCAGTCCACCGTCTCTGTGGGCGTCGCTTCCCTACTTCGCCGACGTCTAGGATTAGCGTCCCCTGGCTAAACGTTCATATAAATGTCGGAAGTTATTCTTCGCTACTAAGCTCGAACGTATTGTCGGTCCAGCTTGTAATTATATTGTCGTCTGCTTTGAGTCCTCTACCATATTCTGGGAAAATTGATAAGTGCTGTATACTACCTCAAAATTTTAGTGTTCCATTAATAATTAATCTCTCAATATCACATGCAAAGTACGTTAGCGATGGTGAAACAAAGACTGAAGGTGCTTGATGGAATTTCAATATCAAATTTTAATTGTTGAAACTTTGATTTGATGATTTGAACGATTTTGCAAATATTGTCACTTATGACCCCGGTTTCGCCTTTTTGTATCTTCGGGGATTTTAACGATAGTTTATTGTTATTTGTTGTAGCATCCTTTCATGAAAATCTCATTATCACTATTTAGTGATAATAAAAGTTTATAACACGGTGAAAAAATAGCAATGTATTTTAGTTCTACAAAATTATTTTTAACAAATATAGTTGATAGCTATTTCGGCTCACGCCATCGTCATAGTTCTGACGATGGCGTGAGCCGAAATAGCTATCAACTATATTTGTTAAAAATAATTTTGTAGAACTAAAATACATTGCTATTTTTTCACCGTGCTATAATGGAGTTCTACCAAGTGAATGCCAATTCAATCAATAAAAGTTTATCATAGGCAATTGAGTGTCATCATTATTAAATTAATATTATAGAAAGTTTTTCAGTTGTATATTTGGATATTAGCATTATGGTTTGTGTTTTTCCTTTGTAACTATCTCCTTTAGTATACAACCGATACTAACTGTTTATTGTGTGTCAGTTTTGTTGCATCCATGTGACAGAATGCCTGAAGATACCGAAAGACGAAACCCGGGTCGTTAGTGACAAGACGTGTGGAGACGTACAAAGTTTCAACAATTCAAAGTTGATATCATTAAATTCTTTTAATAAATTTGGCGGTAGCTTAGTGGGGCTTGCTTTTAACAAAGAATGAAATTGTTTCGAATTATTTTGTTATTTTAAAAAATATCGCTCGAATTTATCAAAAAGAAAAACTTATAATTTCATTCATAAGCATGATTAAATTATTTTTTTTATTTTCAGTGTTACGATAATTATTACTTTTATCGCTTGTATCCTTTGTAAAAAAAACTCGTCACTTCATTTCTAATTTAACATTTAGAATCATTGCTTACCGTAGTAATAAATTTATAACCATGCGACACAGTTAATCTAAAGATGCTTCTCAAAGAAAGAATTATATTTTCACCTTTAAAAACAAACCAACAAAACAAAAATTATTATTCATTTCTACATTAATTAATTTGTTATTTTAAAGACAGTTTTAAATCGTTTTTGAATAAAATTATTTTTCTTCTTTTCCGGTATGTAAATCATTTATAATGAATAATTGGATTCCCCATACCAGGACGACAAAAGGTAAGTATGATTATAAGATTATAATAAAAGTTTAAATAACTTTTTAAACTATTGTCTTTGATGATTTCATAACTTCTGAGATAAAATTATTGAGCTTAAAAGGTCTATGCTTTCAAACACAATCTTTAGACACAAATGTGTTAAGTAACCGCGCTGGTCTTTCTTATCGGTCTCAATTTCTCAAATTCTGTTGGCTATTGGCCAAAGGTTAGCTCATCAAAAAGTCACATAATTATAATTCGATACAATGCTACATTTTTCAAAAATCAAACATAATAATTCCTGGTACGAACTATTGAAATTTGGCGGACAAAATGAATTTTCAATACAAAATGAATTGTGGGTACAAACGCTTTAGCTTTTACCTGGGTTAAATGATACCATTTTATTTTGCTACGTTGACTAACTTCAAAGTATAGATTCAAATGGAATTTTCAAATATTAAAATAAAAAGCCAATAATCTTTAAATTTTAATATTTTTATAAAATGATTCCGTTTATTTAGAACAGTAGTCAACGTTTGATTTGTTTTTCAATCGATTCTTATGGATGAGAAATCGTTCAAGAAAATATTTAAATCTCATGTAAGCACGATTTACATAGTTTTAGTAACAAATAACTTATTTAAACTGTGGAAAAATACCTATAAGTTTTAGTTCTACAAAGCTTATAATGTATTAATTTAGTATTAATAAGTAAATGTACATTTAAACATAGATCTGACGAGGATAAGCCGAAATAGCTACCAACTTTATACCAATAAAATTTTGTATAACTAAAATACATTCCTATGTTTTCATTATGTTAGAAAAAAGTTCTAAAAAGTAAATGCCGGTAAAATCAATAACTTATTTAAAACATTGAATTCACAATTTTTGCAATGTTGCTATTTTTTCACCGTGTTATGTTGAACTTCTACAGGATAAAATCCAATTCAAACAATAACTTATTTTAAATAAAAAAAATCACACTTTTAGCACTCATTTTCACAATATTTTTATGATCTGGACCGGTTTCGCTCATCGCGAGAATTATCAACTGATGATCTATCATGGTCCTTCCTGATCACAAAAAATGGTGGTGTGGGTGTGGAAATGGTAGTAAAAATGTGTTTTTATTATGTATTTAAAAACAATCTCATTTCCATCAATAAGTGACAGGAAACACCTAAAAAGTGTTTACTGGCTTATTTTAAACCATTTTTCACATGTTTATGATATAAAATTTCAATATGCATGTCATATATTTGTTTAACACGCAATACTTGAATATTTAATAGTTTTCAAAAATAATTTACTTTAACTTTAATGTTTATTTTCCATCATTTCAAAAATCGAATGAATAATTCAGGCTACAGCAGTTTGCTAATGCGTCGTTTTAATGTTTTATTTGATCGCTGCGTGCTTTGTAAACAGGTGTATTAATTTGCGTTGCAAAATATTGAACCGTTAAAAAGAACATCCTTGCAAAAGGTCTACAGTATTGCTTGAGAACAGAATATCTCGAACGTTTAATGTAAACTAATCAAATTGATCAATCTTATATACTGACTCATTGTTTGTAAAGAAAACTCAATTCTTTTGTTAAATTTCGAAAAGCTTTCCTTTCAAAAAATATCAATCTTTATTTGTTTATATTCATGGTCAATGTTTATCGCGGAATATGGAGATTATCGCAAAATATTATTAAAAAATGTTCAATCAACACCAAATAAATAAAAAATAATTTAGTTTAAAAGTCCAATTCGCCACCAAAACACAATCAGCTATCAAAACACTGTCTCAAAAATTGATTTTTTGAGAGACAAAGTTGATTTGCTGACTGTTGTTTTGAGTTTGATCAATGGTTTTTAATTCTTACTCTGCTTGATTTCGATTATCAGTTAATAAAAATATGTTGAAAAAAACGAGTATTTGAAATACTTCATTATCAGTCTTTTGCTAGCGTTGAATTTGAACCTTGTTTATTGTTTACAAATAGTGCATCTGTCTTTATTCGTTTCCACCTTCAAGATTGTATGTAGTACACATTATTTAAATTTTTTAGATCGATCATTCATCAATATTGCATCATTTTAAGGTAAAAATGTCATTTTTGAAAATGATACAATATTGATTTAAATACTATTAAAGAACAGATTGACAAAATATTTCTTCGATTATAAAATAGTCTAATGTTACCTAAATTGTAATTTTCATTTTTCGTAAATCAAATTTACAAATTTGATTGCGGTTTTTTTTTCGATTTTAAACTTAACATTTCGACAGTTAAGTTTTATGTAAAAAGTACGAATTTTACAAAAGTTTTTATTGTATGTTAAAAAAAAGAATTTATCTTAGCATTTGGAAAATCAAATGAATATAAACCTTTTTTTAGTTTGATTTGGCAGCGGTCAAATATCCTTTGTTCACAAAAAAAGGAAAAAAATACATGATTGGGGAAAAATTGAGAAACATTTTTAATCCATTTGCGGCTTAATCGTTTTCATTTGGCAAATTAAAAGAATTCTCAAAGCGGCATTAAATTTGCGTTTCATTAAACCAACTTATTGATTTTCACAACGAAATTCAAACAGAATTACGAACCAATTGATTACGGCGTATTATATTTCTTTTTTTGTAAAATTAAAAAGGTTCATTCGACAAAATTTGTGTTTTTTATTCAATCCAAATATGTTTGAAATTACTTATTCAAAATTATGCATATGAAGTACTTTTATAATAACTGCTTTACTAATCAAACCGTACAATATCACATTTGGTTACTTTATGAAATTTCGATCTCAGGCTTGAATTTCATAATTCCCGCATATTTTGTCAATCACAAATCGGGGTTAACGTTTTGTCGTTTTCAGACATTTTATCACACAGATCCAATAGAACTAACACATTTTAAAGTTTTGCATCAATTATATACAAGTGAAATTACTCAGGAAATAATAAAACTATAAGGCTACGAGCTAACTATATTTAATATGGACGTAAGAAATATATAGGGTAGGATAACTAGGCAGGTAAAGTTGTTCGTTAAGGAAAAACAATAGATTAAATTGAACTCTGTTTATTTCTGAAATTTATAGAACAAAAAGTTTGTATTGATTATGTTTTGATACAACAATTTAACATCTTTATCAGCGTCAGATGAATGATTTTCACATGATAAATCGTTGGCAAATGTTGATGTATCCTTTTTAATCTCAAAGTGATCTTAAAATGTTGAAACTGTAATAAACTCCTAATTTTTCATCCCTCTAGACCTGGATTCTTCTTTTCAACACCTTCAGTCATTTTATCATAATATCACCCCTTTTAAATAAGTGGGTACAAGTAAGTATTAAATATTATAATAAGATTTTAATGGTAGTTATCTACAGTGAAAACTTTTAGGCTCTATTCGTATTATGATTATCTTTTCAAATCCTAGTATTATTAATATCAAATCAGCAGTTTATAAAATTATTTCTGATATATACGTAACTTCTTACCCTAAACGTATTTATTCCTATTGTATTTATGTAATCTAAACAATTTATTAACTTTCAATTCTATTGCATCCGTGTGAATACCTAACAAACGTTTTATATATATTTCATCTTCAATTTGATATGTAAGTCAAACTTTCTATTTCTTTTCTCTAAGCTGATAATGCGGCTTAATTTGTTTTGTTATAGTAGTCTTTAAAATGGTGAATTAAATTTTTTAGGAATAAATCCCTTATTTCAAAATTTTACTGTATTTACTAAATTGATCACTCAAGCACCCCTCAAATGAATTCGACAGTAAACAGATATATATATATATATATATATATATATATGGGTGAGTGACCATGGGAACAATTCGTGATGTCCAGTGGATTAAACGGCGTACCTAATGCGACGATAACTTCCCTAGCTACCCCTAATGCATTTTCTGTCGACGTAAAAGAATCGATCTCTGCATTGTTTGTGGAATTTATTGTTATATATAGATAATTTTTAATTTGTGTAGAAAAATAAGAAATTTTCGAATGTACGTTAAATTATACGACGAATAAAGAATAGAGACATTTTATTCGCTTTGCCTGTCTGTGAGTTTTCTGTTATTTATGAGTAATTAATATTTTGACCTTCAAATAAGTACATAAAATATAACGCCTTTTCTATAATGTAGCTGTTATATGAATAAAGCATTATGGTAGAGAGAAAAAAATGTTTGAATATGCATGGGGGTTTATGACGCCGAAACGAAGATGGCCGGTCCCAGGGGTGTTAAATTAGGCAGAGCCGGCGGTCGTAATTAGAGGGATGGCGAGTCATTTAGGGCCCGTGGGCAGAGCTCTGTGGACGCAATTTGAGATACAAAAATCGCCCCCCTTCCCTCTGTATCCTGGTGTAAATTATAACTGGCAGGTATAGAAGGCCTTTCAATTCACATTTTCGTTTGTTGCTGTTAATTGTATGTATCGTTTGATTTGTGGGTGTTGTGGAGACATTAAGGTTATGTGACATGCCAGGATCCACCGTTTTGAAATATTGACGTGGTCATTTCAATATTGCAATTGGTATTAATATTTCCATAAACATTATTTGAACTCAACAATTGTTAATTATCAAAAACTCTACAGTATAAAATCGTTAATTCTTAACAAATCTTTATTAGATGATTTGATAATATTTTTCTTAGAAATATTTTTATATATTAACTGCAATTTATATCAGAAAGAATGTGAATCATATAATAAAACGCTTTGAAAAGCAAACACAAGTATGAAGACACTTCGAACTAATTAGCATGTTGTGTTAATCTTGAAAAAAGCAAATATATATGCTAACTGTCGATAACACGCAAAACCCAACAATTTCTACCTAAGTATACAGATATGTTCTGTATACATTGAATAATACGATAAATTTTATTACTCTAATAAAACTGTATAATAATTATCAAATGTATATATGCTTACGATGTGCAAAACTGTGCTATATCTTTTTATTTTTTAAATATAGTTATAATATATTTTTTAAATATAGTCCGTTTCCACTAAGAAACAACAGAGAAAGCGGAAAAAATATTGTTGTATAAACTAGTTAATATTAAGATTGCAATGATGACAAGTTACTACCGACCAACGTAATGCTTGTAAATATATCATATCTGAATAGTTTTTTGTTATATCAACTGAAGGTGCTCGATGGTATTTCAATATCAAATTTGAATTTTTAAAAACTTTGTACGATTCTACATGTTTTGCCACCAAATACCCAGGTTTCATCTTTCGGCATCTTCAAGCATTCTCTCATACGGATGCAACAGAACTGACAAACTGAAGATTCAAAGCAAGCGACACTCGGGTGACAAGAGATGTGTAATCGCACACAGTTTCAACAAATCTAATCTGAATAGTTGTGCTTATCAAGTGGATTAAATTTTCATTATTGCTTTCACTTATGTTTTATAATATCGATTATTTACCTTTTCCTTACAGTGCCAAAAAAATGCACTCTCCAGTGTTGTGTACTTAATACACGTCATAATAATATTAGTGATATGAAACATATTTAATGAAAAGATAAAAATTTACCAATGACTTCATACAGAAACATAAATTCATTGAAGTAACACCGACAAATAGTAAAAAATAATTTAATTGCTTGAAACGTCCAAAATTTCGACAAAATATCTTCTTTGTAAACGGTTCATGGTTTTAATTATAAGTTTTAGTATTTTTTTCGATGTATCAATGAACAATGGAAGAATAGCTAGAATTTAAGTCCAATATTTACTATATTTATAGAGAAAATTATTGATTAAAAAAATGCGCACTTATGACGCCACTGAACAAAAAGAATCGACGAGACTTAACTTATTCTGATGTGAAGTTATTAGATTATGTTTATTGATATAACTCGAAGCACGAGTTTTAAGAGTAGAATTAATGGTCGTATGATAGATCAATAGTACACACTTGTACATAATCAATACAGGGTGTCTACCCGAGTGAACGGGGTTAAAATCGTTATGTGTACGGTAAACGAATACTCACAACGACAGTACAAAAAGAGAGTAAGTAGTAAGATCAATGTAATCAACCGCGATGGAGGGAAGTTCCCCCAGTCACATTATAAATTTAAAGAAAATAGTCTGCGCAATGTAAGCAAAAGTAAAACATAAAGGCGGGATTCCCGTAGAAATAAACTGAAACGTTTTGGGATACTTCTCAAATCGCCCGAGGCTTGAGGAGTTTATTTCGATGGTGTACCTACGTACTGGCACATACCTCACTCGGCAGGGTTGCTTTGCGATTAAATAGGTACCAACTCAAGGAAAAGTTCTTTGTTGGGAGAGTTTTGTAATAATTTTGAAAGTGGCAGTTTTGTTGGATGTTTTATGTTATGATGTGAAAATTATTTTTAAAGTGTCTGTTAATGACGGCGATAGTTGAATTTCATTATTCATTTTGTTTTACAACAACAATTGCTTAACAAGTTAAGTTTATAATCGTATTTTATGTAGGCGTCACTTTCTCACTCGTTTATGAACACCAAATTGAGAGTGCGTAAATACATTTTTACAAAAAACTGATTATCTCTCTTCATTTATAATTTATGATCACAAATTTTAATAATACTATACTAAATAATTGAATACGAAAATTTTAAATCAGCCGTTATCCCAGTCGTGGGTCTTTGATTTCACAGCTGACGATAGATGGAAAAAAACTTATTTTTCAATTTTTAATTGTTACAACTTTGTATGATTCCACATTTTGTCACTTATTTAGACGGGTTTCGCATTTTGGCATCTTCAGGCATTTTATCACACGGATGCAACAGAATTGAGAGTCAATATCATAAATTATTTTTCAATGTTTGTTGGGACTCTTAGAAACGACGTAAAATGTTAAGCAATTGGCTATCATATATATATCATGTTAATATATGTTAATTCTTTTCTTAAGCGACTCGAGATATTTTCGAGTTGCAATCATTGAAAACACCTTAAAACTTTTTAAACAATATTTTATAATACGCCAAACGATATAATCTAAAAGATTTGTTACATAACAGAATTGAAATCTATTAAGCATCTATTGAACACATAAAGCCCTTACAATTTTTTCCTCAATGACCAATGAGCCTCTGACTATTAACGTCTCAAAGGCAACGGTGAGTGATAAAAATGTCTTGATATCTGACGCTAAACAAAAAAAGCAAACATTAAGTATAAATTTTAGAATTATTTTAAAAAATAGAGTGTTCTTGTGCTATAGTACTATTTTCGTAAAAAGTAGAGTTGCTACATTTTGTTCTCAAGTCGTGATAATTTTATCCGTAAATTATATTTTTGTATTCTTCGTTTTATATAAAGTTTAAGTGTATTCAGTGGAATCATTGCATTTTATAATTGTATTTTTTTTATTAATTGAGTTGGTTTTAACAGCACACTAAATTTGTAATTTAAAATACACCCCCAATATAATAATCTTAATTAGCTGTTTTATTAACGAAATTTTATAACGAAGATTTTAAATTATTCAAAAATATTGCCTTAAGATATCTCAACCCAAATGCATCGCAATCAATTTTCTTTTCATTTGTTTCTTAATTCGTGGTATGAAAGAAAAGTTATAATTGTTCCATAATTGAGTAACTCAATTAAAACTCTTTGATACCTCTTCACATCTTGAGATTTCCATTGTCTAGCAGTTGGTTTAAAAAATGTTGAAAAAACTTTTAATGGACCGTATTGAAAAATTATTGCAGAGACTTCGCAAAAAGCACGTTTTGCATAAACCAGCTAAATCAAAATGAAGGATTGCTGCGTATTTTTTCCACTTTTGATGAAAATTTCTTATATAAATATTTTGAAAAGTTTTATACAAACCACGCGTGTATTTAAATGGTGTAGTTACTTTTAGTAAAACATTTTTTATCGTTTTAGAAACGTATTTCAAAATATACCTTTTTATGTGAATGAATATTATTTATTTGCTTGTCGTATTTGACGGATTGTACTATGCTAAAATTCATTTTTTAAGGGATGTAAAATGTATGGTTAAAACGTGTTATTATTACTTAAATTATTATAAAGTGAGTAGTGTTAATTGTTTTGAATAGATTTCGTATCTGTCATAGTCGTTTCGTAATAGTCAACGCTTTTGAATATTGTTCGTATTCGATTAATGTAGCTGCAAACACAAAATTCATTCAAAACTGGCACGTCGGAAAATCAATTCATTCATAAAATCTAGAAAACCTTATAATTTTAGAAGGCATAAGATAGGTAGATATAACAATGTAAAATGGTTTCTAAGTCACAACAAAAATTTTCAATTTACGATATCGCTGATGGTACTAGATCGATTTTCAATATTATGTTTTATTGATAGAAGTTTCTACATACAATTTTGTTTTTTTACAACTGACACGAATTTACTTGAAAAAAAAAACAGCAAAGACCAGATAAGAAGCTGACGCTTATCAAATTGCCGAAAAATTTTGAAATATTCAAAATTTGAACATTTCATATACGGAAACTTTAAGTTTTAAACATGATGTAAAACTCTCAAAATTCTTAAAAATTATTATTTTTTATCTGACGATCATACATCGCATATATTTCTTATATTCTCTTTAAAATGATATTTCATTGACATTGTTTGAAAACATTTGAATTAATTCTTGAACCATTTGTTTTGTATGCACAACAACTAGTAAATTAAAATTCTATATACATAGCCATGTCTGTATCTATATTGCATTTACTGACAATGGTTGCAATGAATGAATCGATCCTCATCCTGTTAATAAAAATAGTGACAGTAACACCTTAAACGTATTGAGGCTTAGACAGTTTTTTCAACCCTCTCATAGCTTATGTCTTGCACATGCAAGCTTACAGCTTATAAACTTATTGAAATTAATAAATAGTGACCGAATAACTGTTGAAGCTCTAAAGCTCTTACATTGCTTATTTTCTCAAGGATTTGTAATAAATGTCATAGTATTCAAATCCAATTGGAAACTATTTACATAACGTCTGCAGTTATTTATACTTCATATTGGTAATCTTCTCACCGCTTACGTCTTAACTTTGAGATGTCTAATTACAGTATTTTGACATTTTATAATTAGAAATTTGACATTGTCAAGCATTTGTAAATGAGTTAAATCATTTTTTAATAAAACCTGATTTTTCCTGAAAATTACCATAATTATGGCTTATATCAACACTAATAAATCTTTAATGTGGATCAGCAAGTACCGGGCAAAAACAAAGAATATTGTTTATGTTCTTTAGTTTATGTGCTAAAATTTTTGATATTGTTATTTTTCGTGCGATAATATTTAAGATCATTAAATCGTATTTGTTTTTGTTGATCGAAAAAAACAAACATTCAACATTTGGCTCAAATAGACCGCATCTATTTTTATGTTTACTGAAACAACACCGACGTACATTCTCCACAAATTTACAATGACATCTGTTGAGACATTAGTGGAGTGAGATGCGTTTAAGTGAACTAAAGCTATTATGACACGACACAAAAGTGCGATCTTATTTTAGAAAAGTACTTTGGCCCATTAATTTTATGGTATGCTGACGTTTTCAGTTGACAAAAGTACTTCGTTCAGGATCAGTTTTATATCAGATTTACCGGAGTTTTTGCCAGGTGAAATTTTACTTTTATAAAATCAAGATAAGTTGTTTTTTAAACTCTATCATTTTATGGGACGACAATTCAAGACTTAAAATTATTTTAATATATAATACTAGCTATTAGTTCTGACGATGGCTTGAGCCGAAATAGCTATCAACTATATTTGTTAAAAATAATTTTGTAGAACTAAAATACATTGCTATTTTTTCACCGTGTTATAATGGAGTTCTACCAAGTGAATGCCAATTCAATCAATAACTTTATACTTATTTTATATTATATATAATATAAGCCACATAAGTGATTTATTTAGCAAGTAATATTTTAATTGATGCTTTTAAGACCTGCAGTAATTTTATTGTTAAATATTTAAAATTTGTCATAAATGTATATCTTGCGCATTTTAATAAATTTGAATAAAGCACGCACCTTGCAAATGTAAATAAATACCTCAAACACTAATGTAACATCTTCATTAATCAAAATTCACATTAACAGAAAGAACTGTCTTGGCTGAACAATCTGTTTTGAGACGCCACTGGATAAATGGGTAATGCACTGCTCTGCCACAAATAAAGCAATAATAAGGAGCCGCAGTGGGGTTGGTAAGCGCGCCGGAACAAGACAGTGGCGCCCGGCAATATTTATTGCTTGGGGACTTTTGCCAAAGAAAATAATTTACCGTGAAAGTTGTTAGAAAAAGTTTACAGCACAAAACTATTTAGGCAGTCCCCTAACAGTTATCACAGACTTATCCACTTACTTGATACGTGCCAAGTATTGCTTTTATAATCGTAACTTTATAGAAAAACACGTATTTTAAAAAATGACAGTTTTCAATAACCTTCATAGTTTCAAGACATCAACTGTTACACAAACAAAAGAAAGAATGAATTTCAAGAATATATTTTATATTATATATTTTTCAAATAAATGATGACACTGAAAAAGTCACATTTCTTAGAAATATTTCCACTGCTTATATTTTTTAGATAAGAACCGGTTTTGCTCATTACGAATATTATCAATTGGTAATTTATGGTTCTGATTGGAAATTTAAAAAATATAGAATAAGTACTAAAAACAGTTTTAAATATAATTCTTTTCCACCAATAAGTGACAATTAACATCTTATCAAAGAAAAGAAAACGAAATAATAAAAATATTTAAAGCTTAAATAAACGCGGTGAAAAAATAGCAATGTATTTTAATTCAAAAAAAATTATAAATTAGGTAGTTGATAGCTATTTCGGCTTACCTTCATCAGAACTTTTAAATAAACGTTTTGTTTATCTGCAAATCGAGCAAATTTAAAAAAATTTACAGCTTTGCCAGTTATTTCTATCATTTATATACAAAGTAAAGCAATTCTCACTTCTTGGTAAATCTCTAACTGTGTTATAAATAGAATTATTTAGAATGAGAAACTTAAATTCAATCCGTACAGAATATATTTTCTTATTTCATTGAATCTGGTTTCATAAAACTTTGAGCTTTAAAGCGTCATTGACTGTTTGAATCAAGGATAAAACTTGCAAATTCCCACCATAAACATTCTATTCAAACCTCATTGAATATAAAGTTTCATAAAATTTTCATACGCTGACGTTATTTCATTTCATAATTTTAGATTGGAGTCAAAACCTTGTGCTTATTGTTCTCGTGATGACTTATTATATTTTTAAAACTATGTCTAACGGCGCTATATAATCTACATTAGGTCAATCTCTATAAATGAATATTTTTTTAATTATTGATCGACAGACAAAGTAAAAGATTCAAACTGCCTACACGCCTTTCATTAATATTATTGAGACGGTTATCAATTAAATACGTGCTGTGCATTTTTGTAGCACATGGTGGAACATTATTTAACACTGGCAACATAGCGTTAATAAATTACTGGAGTATCTAGTGTGTAGTGTGTCATTATACGTTAGTAGACGATTTTTTATTTTTTTCAGTCTATAAATGTCTATGATTATTTTTTATTATTTATTTGTATGTATTTTTACAGTAAATTTGTATGAACATTATTTTAAAGCGCAATACACTGTCTAATTATAATAAAAAAAACTAGAGAAATGGTTCAGCTAGACAGGAAATTCGAATATATTGTCTTTTAAAACGTTTAAACTGTCACAGTTCATTAATATTTCATACTAAAATATATCAGTATTAAAACTGTAAAATCTTTTGTGTACAAGTCAATTGTTGCATTTAAACATAGGTTGACTTATTTTGAAACTCTCCATAAATTTATTTAACACCAACACTTCTGAATTATTTGTTAATTATTCGCTGTTAGAGACTTTTTAGTGGCTCAAAAGGGAAATGCTTAATTAATTATATTAATTTAAATGGAAAATATAATTTGTTTCGGAATATTTCTACTGTTAGTTAACACTGGCATCGCGCAAAGTTGTTCTGAATAAATTTACTACAATATTGTGAAAATAGTGGTTTTAAAAATGTTTTTTACCGATTACTTGAAATTGCTAGTAATGGTTTATTAAAACTACTCCAAATTATCATGTTTTATAGTATGAAAGTTGTTCTACAAAAATTGTGTTTAGTTAACTCCAAATATATAATGTAACAGCCAACACTAATTCTATACCTCTTCTATATTCTTAAAATATTTTTATATAAAGAAAAATTTCTATGCCACATATTTAGTACAATAGTATATAAAAAATAAATCTTTGACACTTTATACGATTCCACACATATCACCAGTAACAAACAAGGTGTTGTCTTTCATCTTCTTCAGGATTTCTATCGAATGGATTCAACATAATGCCGAAAGACGAAACCTTGGTCGTTATTGACAAAACAATTGAAATCATACGAAGTTTCAACAATTCAAATTTGCTTTTTTTTGTTGACTGTCACAAGTTTCAACAATTCAAATTTGCTTTTTAGTTGTTGACTGTCACTTCTTGATGGAGAGGCATGATATTTTAAATAATAAAAACATTTTTTTATTCTTACTTCCGCGAGCATTATCAGTTGATAATGCTCGCGATGAACGAAACCGTCCTGATCAAAAAATATATTGTGAAAATAAGAACTAAAAAATGTGTTTTTTTTATAAATTGAAATTCCACTCGGCAACTTCAGTCGATATGGTAAATTATAATATAACAATATATGATTTCAACTTCTCTGGCATAATATTTCGGAGTGAAGTTTTGCTTACATCAATCAACTTTTTTTAGCATTCCTAGGTGCTATGAAACTCCATTCATCCTGAAAAGTCACGATCTCTGAAAACTATTTTTTCCTTGAAGAGTAAAATATTTCAAAAAACTATTGCTTCTCAGTCGTCCCATTACAAAAGACATCAACTGGTCATATCATGTTTTTTTCTAAAAAGAAATACGACAAATTCTTAAGTCAAATCATAAATTTTGTTCCTTTTTTAATTACATTCGAAAATATTCCTAACAGTCCAGCATATCGCATAACGAAGTATAAAATATCAGACTCAGCAATCTAGTCTCGGTATTATATCAAAAAGAGCTTACACGATGAGAGAAATGCGATAGTGGAACGTACAAAGGTCACGGAAACTTTTTCAGACAACCTTTTTTCCAGCCGACTCATCGAATCGCATCGAGCATGAATAAAAAATCTCATTAAACTTCTTCTATAGCATGCAGCAACGAAGATAACATTTTTTATTTCAACTTCTCAAAGAAAATATAGTTATATTAACGGATCCGTTATTAAACACTTGTTGCTCTGGAAAAAGTGCTTCTTTATCATATATTATATAACAATTATTTAGCCCTTCTTTCATGTATTTCGTTAAAGATATTGTTTCATGTTTTATTAAATATCTTTCTTCTTAACACAATATAAATATCACTTTAAACATGATAGCTGTCAGTTCAAGATGGTAAGCTATGATATATTTAATTATAATAAGATCTAGGGCTGTAGAGTCAAAGTCTGAGCGTGGTGTTATGACCGGAATCGGAGTCATTTAAAGATGAGTGATTTCTATCTAACACGGTGAAAACAATAGCAATGCATTTTAGTTCTACAAAATTCTGTAGAACTAAAATACATTGGTATTTTTTCACCGTGTTATAATGAAGTTTTACCGAGTGAATGCCAATTCAATCAATAGATTTCTATTTACTTTTTCGATTACAAAAGCTTAAAAAAATATTTCAATAAACAATTTGGCGGATTGCTTGTTTGATGTTTAATTTAATGCAAATAAAAAGTAAAGGCAGAGAAAACTTGCCATATTTAAACTTTTTTTTAGTCGAAGTGAGTTGTTGGTCGATTTCGGCGTCGGATTCATGTTTTTTTAACAAAGGTATGGTATTTTAAATGATAAAAATTAAGTTTATTGATTGAATTGGCATTTACTTGGTAGAACTCTATTATAACACGGTGAAAAAATAGCAATATATTTTAGTTCTACAAATTTTTTATAAGATTCGGCACACGCCATCGTCAGATTTTTGTAGAACTAAAATGCATTGCTATTTTTTCACCGTGTAATAAAAACTTACGCTGTGGAAACGTTAAAAAAACATGGCTTCGATTCCGAAATTGACCAACAACTCAACTATGATTAAAAAGAAGTTTAAATATGTCAAGTTTTTCTTTTCACCAAGAAGTGATAGTAAACATATTAAAAGTGGGTAAAATAATACAATAATATTACCAAATATTTCCAATAATCGGTTGACAGATACAAACTGGGTCAGTGACGAAGCGTCAAACCGTTTTAGCTTTGACTGCAATTCTTGAAGGATTGAATCTTAGTGTTGGCATTTATAAAATTGATTTATGGATTTCCGTTTTTAAATATAGATGTTTGCAAGCTCCTAAATAAAACTATAAGTATTCAACCATCAAAAAAAGACGCAATAAGAGCAATAAATGACTTACTTTTTCATCATATCTTCAATATTTAATCTACTCTTTAAATAATAATTTGAGAAATAACATAGATACAGTTATAGACTATTAGCTGTCAAATCAATTGAATAACATCTGCTCAAATAAGTTCACCATCGAGTACCTTTAAAATTTTGTAATATTTCTATTAATCAGCTTAGGTTATAAACTTTAAAAAAATTATGTCAATAAGCAGACAAAATATACAACATGATATTATTTATAGAAACGAAAAAACAATTGAGATATAAAATATTGTCAAACAAATATTTATTCAATTACACCTTCACCTTTCTTCTCTGGTTTTTATATTACATTTGAGTTCTATAAGTACACGTCATAGTTATAAAGAACTTTTATTTCAATCAAACGACTTTATTAAGTTAAGTACTCAATATCTTTGCGAAGATTATTTGCAAAGAAAAACTGTCACAAATCAAAATCATTCGAAAGATTTCGCCACTTCAGCCAGAAGTCACTTCATTGTTTTTTACTATAAGTACGTGCTCCATTTTGTTTCAGAGACAATGTCATCTTAGCTGCGATAAGCCTTTTATCAGTATATTTATTGTTTACATCGCAAAATGGCGCACAAAACAAACTGTTGAGTTGAGAAATTGTACAGAAACAGTCAGCGTCCGTTTTCTTTGTTATGTTTCTCTTGAAGAATAAAATTCAATGTGTTTTTAAATGTAACTTTAAATTGGAAGGACGAAAACAATCTTTGTTTTTCTTGCGAAATATTATTTATATGGCTTTCTTTAAACAACATGTTTTGAAAATACAATACACTATTGTGGCAGCACGAGACTAACAATAAATAGAATTTATTCAAACTTGCTTTGTATTTACTGTCCGATTGCATTTTTGTTTTCTAAATTATTCTCTGAGATTTTTAGAAAAGTCGTTTTTATACATAATATAATTGTTTTTGAAAACATTTGAAGTGTAATTTTAATTGACATCCAAGACTTGGTAAATTAATTGCTATTAAATTTAAAATAATGAAAAAAAATCGTTGTCCTGTTCTAATTATTTGAAAAAAATTTCTGAATTCGGGAACACTGCCATATATTATATTTAGTAGAATACATAATACATTTTTACTTTTTCGAACATTTACATGCATGTTATATTTTCAAACACTACAAAGTTTTCAAAACAACTCAAAAAGGCTTCGAAAATATAATAAAAATCAGCATTGAATTATATTATATCTATTTCAAAATAAATAATTATAGTGAGGGTAACATTATCATACGGCGAAAAAATGGCAATGTATTTTGGTACTACAAAATTATATTATAAACCTTGGAGAACAAAAATATTTTTCATCGTATTAAAATGGAGTTCTACAAAATAAATGTCAAAATAATCAATAGATAACATAATCGATTACTTAATTTTTAATATTATATCAATTAAGAGTGTTTTATGGAATGTCCAATTGAATTGAGTTCATTACCATTATTAAATGTGCAATTAAATCTGTTAATAATTAAATTCTTACAATTATACGTAATTTCATGTTCAATCCCACTGGATATACATACATATCTAAAATAAGTAGGAATTTCTTAGACTTAAATTTCCATTATACATTTTAATGGTGGTTTTTTAAAACTTCTCATCGGAATGTCATTTTATTTTAGATTTTATCAGTTATCTGTATATATATACATATATATTGTATATATATATATATATATATATATGTGTGTATAATTTAAATGTCACTATAATCAAAACAGTAGTTATTAAATTAATTCAGATATGCATTTAGCACCCAGATTTAGGATTATTATTTTTGGGTGTAATTAAATGTTCATTAGGTTTCCATTACCAGAATATGCCCAAAGACAAAATCTATATCTTAAGTGACAAAATCTGCGGAATCGCACCGAGCTTGAACTATTTAATAATCACCAATTAAATCGAACTCTAAAAGTAAATAGTCACTTTATACGGTAGAAAAGGATACAAAGTTGCATTCAATAGTTTTAAAGCTCTAATACTGCAGCATATCAAAACAATAACCTTGTTATCGCAAACAAAAGGAACTGCTATACAAGAATTTTACTCTTTATTTTTTGCAACGTTATTTTTACTGCCTCACTGAGATTTTACCTTGCAAACGAGCCGAGTTTGGTGCATAACATTTACTTTTTACTTCATTAGTTTATTTTTATAAAACTTATACTTTTGAAATTTAAAAATATGAATATTTGATAATTTCTCAATCATTAAACAATACCATTTGAATCGTCACAGCTTTGGATTATAATTTTTGTATATAAAACAAGTTTTGTGCAAAAACCGGCGAAAATAAATATTAAATGATAACATTATGGCAAATGACGTAGATTAATTTTTTTTTGCACTGAAGTGGTTTTCGTAATTGAGAATTAATTAGACAATATGTATACGTCAGTATATCAGTTGATGATGCTCCCTATGATCGAAACTGTTCCTGAAAGTAAAATTGTGGAATTAGTTAAAGACTAAGAATTGAGTTTTTCAATATTATTATATTATATAATTTTTCATCAAGAAATGGCAGTTACCACTTTTCTAATGATTTATATTTTCCTCCAAAATAAGGTTTACACCAGATGCATTTATATTTTTCCTCATAGAAAGTCATCGATGAATATTTATTTTTAATTTATTTATTTGGTAGACACACGCTACTAAAAATACGAGTTATAAATTTATCGCTTTTGCAATGTCAACATATTTAAAAATGTCATGTTGATAATTAAATAAATACAGAACAAAACAAAAAATACGTATCGTAAAATCGTGTAAAATGAATTTTGATACATTGAAAAAATAATAATGCTGTTGGCATCCCCATTACTAGAACCGTTCTACACTTTGAAAATCAAACAATTCATGTCCACAATTTCTCAAAAAAGGATCTGAAACGTACAATTTGATATTATCAAGGATAACAGAGTTTTCATTTTGGTCTCGTAGGAGCCGAAATAAATATGTAGCTAGATATATTTGAAAAAAAAACATTTACTGCTTAATCTTACACACGCATTTATTACTTAATCTTATCTGATAACACATTTGTTCATATAAAGTCATGATGTTTATGTTTTCATTATTTTTGTCTGTGTTAAGTAATTATGAAAGTATATGATAGCTTAATAAAGTACTGCTTGCAATTAAAGCTCTGAAAACACAACGTCAACGCAAAGCTTTTACTGTTTTCTGTATTAAAAAAGTCCAATTAATGCAGACGTTTCCAGTTTTACCCAACTGACCCAATTATTTGTGGGAAACAAGCTTAGCGCTCGTAGCTGCAATATATCTATGCCGTAGCTCCAACATATCTACGCCGTAGCTCTTTGAAGCTGTGTATACTTTTCAGTCGCAGAAAGCTGACAGGTTGCTGGTTAACCTTTGACCGTTAGCTCTGTTAGCTTTGAACGGTATCGGTGACATGGTTTAGATAATTACTGCAAATTAAAGCTCTTTACCGTGATATCCGAAAAAAGTTGCCGTTTTTATACTATATGGGTTTATTTTAAGAAATTTAAGCTATTTTAAACAATGTATGCTCCCAATTTTTGAATATGAAGAATCTTCATTTGAAAATTTAAGCTTTTTATTAATGAATAAAAACTATTTTACAATAATAACAGTGTAAATAGCGAATGGATGTGCAGCTAAATATATGTTTTAGGCCAATTTCTCTATCTACACTTTTTTGGATTTGAGGTAAGTAAAAGAAAAATGTTACATTAGTACTATTTTTAAGGACAGAAATCACCGATATTTCATAATTCATTTGCCTTTGTCGAGTTACTTGTTACAAGACCTGACAACCAATTGAGGTTAAATTCATAAAGCATTGAACACTAGAATTTAACATTCGATATTAAGCAACAGCACACTATATATTCTTAATGCATGGTTTTGCACAGTTAAAATTTTTTTTAGCTCTAATCAAAAAGAAAATTAAGCTAAACTTTTGAAATATATTTTAACAAGTCGATAGTAATCATCTTGTCAAGAATTCGTAGAGTAAATGTATGTCAATTCATTATATAAAAGCTTAATAACTTGAAAATTAACGCAAAGCTGTGGTTATAAGACTAAAGCAAAACATGTTTTGTGCAGTAGCTTCAATATCGCACAGTAAATTGAATCTATTTGGCTCGCCCAATAGAGATGTAACAAGTTCCTTCGTACATAGCTTTCCAGATACATTATAGTCATATTTGCTTAAGGCAAGCGATAAATAACGGTTAAACACTCTTTTTTCACAAACGACCGGGTTTCACATTTCGGCATCTTCATGCATTCTATCACACGGACGCAACAAAACTGACAAACTCGGGTCGTTAGAAACAAAACGTTTTAACAATTCAAATTTGATATTGAAGTTCCACCAAGTACCTTCAGTCGATATCATAAATTAAACTTATTCAATTTATACATACACAAAAATTACATGTTTTTCTTTTGCAACACCAAAAATTGAATGTTGAAAATTGAAGGAATACAAAAAAAGAAAAAAAATAAGGATAGCAAATAAGTCAACCAAGCAAGCTAATGCAAAATCGAATATTTAAAACTAATGATTTTATTTGTGGCTCAGCGGGAAACGGGGTTATATCTAAAAAATCCAAATTAATTCTAAAAAAATATCAAGCCAAAGAATTGCGCGTCATTTTATTTGAGCTCGTACAAATGCATATAATACTTTTTTTCTATTTTAATCAAATCAATAAAAAAACAAAGATTCTTTTATCGTACGCATAAATTATTTTTAGTAGCTTTATTGCTTAATTGTTCAAAGTTAAAATAATGATAGGACTTGTAACATTTTGTGAAGAGTTGAAAGCATTTGGGTAGGGCACAAAAAAGATCGAGCAATACTTTTATTGATTTTTATGATTTTACATATTATCTTACCCAGATAATCATTGTATATATCACTTACTGATTTGTCGACAATTATTTCAATTATGAATGGAGAAAAGTTTTAAAAACAATTGAATGCTTTGCCAAGATTTTATCAATGATACATAAGTCAATATTTGTGAACTTAACTATAACAAAGCATTCTAAAGCAAATAGTGAGGTTCGGAGCGCATTTAATGTACATTAGCATTTCATATTGCAATACTACTGTTGCAGTTCTGCTTGTAGCTAGCTATTCACTCTTACAATGATATCATTTGGTTTTGATGGATTCAATTCACTCCATAGAAATTTAGCTTTATAAAGATCAACTCAGTTTCGCAAAAGCGATCATTTTCGATCAACTGAATAGGAATCTCCATGATGTTATTTTTTTTGTCCAATCGTAATCAAAGCTGTCGTATAAAAAAGCGCGAACTTTTTAAACTTTTCCGAGGCCCTCTAATAGATTTCAAAATATTTCAATAATTTTCATTTGCTCACAAAATCAGTACTTTATTTCTTGAATAAATTATAGTTATTTAAAAGTTTTCTGTAAGAATTATATAAGTTGTATTTTTCCTGTTAAAACAAAATGAAAATATTTACAATTCATATATTTTTACAGCTTCTGTTGAATAGTCATTTTTTTAAACAAAATACTGAAAAAAAGAAGAATACAGTCATCATTTTACTGGCCCAATACAGAGTTATAAATACTTATCTTCAAACCGTGTATCAGGGCTGTTGTTAAAAAAAACACAACTTCGACATTGACCAACAAAACGACTCTAACTAAAAAAAGTAATTTTTACAGTTTTTTTTCCTACCGTTACTATTTATGCGGATTAAATTAAAGATTAGCCAACCAATCCCTTAAATTGTTCATTCAGATATTTTTGAAAATTGTTCAATGGAAAAATTAGTCGGAGTTGTTCATTTTTCACGACTCCGATTTTGGCCATAATACCACGACTCTACGACTCCAACTCCATAGCCCTTCCATGTCTTATTGTAAAAGAAAAAAATAAAAGAATATGTGATTTATTCGGCCGCTTTACTTAAGTGATATTAAGTATCATGTATATACTGTGAATCCTTCGTGGCGGATGAGTTGAATCTGCTCCGCGTTGAATCTAAATACGAAACGAGAATATCTCGTTCCCCATACCTCAAAGTTGGGTATGGTTAATACAAAATCAGCGTAGTCTATTGAGGACGTTTAAGGACGGAACAGACATAAGCAGAACAAGAATAAAGCATAATTAACAGTGTTCACATGTCTTAAAAATAAATTGTACATAAAACTAGTGATAATTAATAATAAAAACACATTTTTAGTACTTATTCCCACAATATGTTTTTTTTATCAAGACTGGTTTTGCCCAGTTGATAATGTTCGCGATGAGCGAAAACGGTCCTGATCAAAAATATATTGTGGAAAAACATACTAAAAAATGTGTTTTATTATTTAAAATACCATGCTTTTCCATCAAGAAGTGACAGTTAACACCATATAAATGATAATTAATAAGTGTGACCAAGTTATAATTGATAATAATATTTTTACTGAGTGAACAATGTCGTTAAGCCACAATGAAAAAATAGCAATATATTTTATTTCTACAAAACTTATAAAATATACAGTTTATAGCTATTTTGGCTAACGCCCTCTTTAGAACTAATTCTCTCACCGTGATTATTCACTCACTTCACTATTAAATAAATGCCAATTCAATCAATAATATCGATAAATTTGTAAACGGTGCAACGTCTCTGAAATTTTTTCACATAAATAAATTTTAAATATCAGAACCAATTCTAATAAAGGCGTAAGTCGAAATAGCTATCAATTACATACCTCATAAGTTTTGTAGAAGTAATATACGTTGCAATTTTTTTAACCTAGTTAATTTTACAAACCGATTTGTTTATACATGACGGTTTTATTGACAGTAACAAATGTTATATGTAGCTTACTTTTTAGCTTTTTTATTTATTGAATATCAGTTGAAACAGAATGCCTTCACGCAAGTTTTAAGTGACAGCGTGTCATGAAATCTGGACAGGATTCATGTTATCTGGCTAAGCCTTAAAGGTGTTTAGTTGTAAACTTTTTTGAAACATCAAACATGTGATTTCAAATGTTCATATCATATCAAATCGTCATGCTACTGTAATGTCTATCAGATGCGTTTTTAATGAAACGGTATGATGGTCATTCATTATTAATTGTCAAGTGTAAACAGTTAAAGAAACTTAATAATAAATTATTTAAATATTTGCATAAGAAGACCTTTACTGATTCCAACCACGATATAGCATATAATTGAATAAATTAAGAGTAACAATTGCCAGATGTTATTTTTGAATACTAATTTGAGTTTGTTTTGTTTGTGTTCTTAACAGATATAATTTGTTTCATTAATCGAGTTTTTAATTACCGTGGCATTAAGACATATTTTCCTTTAAAATAACATTACTCGTTTTACATCTGAACGGGTTCGCGTAAATGTTGAATTTAGCTGCATTACGCCAACCGTTTGAGATGGCCAAGCGAGTATGTAATAGTTGGTCGAGCAGACAGAGACGGCGTCATGTGTTAATGACAGGTGTGACAGGGACAAGGACACGGGTATCATGGCTAATGAGCGTTTTAGCGCTACCGCTAATCGTGGCGAAATGCTCCGCTTTAGGGGCTAATAATTTAATAAATATCCGCCTGTCACCTTTCATGATAATAGCCGTGCCACGATAATAATTACGGTGCATTTCCGGCATACTTCGCGTTCAAATAAGGGAACGGAAAGTTGTTTTATGATAACGCTACAACTAGATAATTATACTCGTGTAGCTTTAAAACGCATAACAAAGTTGAATCTCTTTTGTGTAAAATCACATCACTTTTAGTATTACAAAATCACTTTTAAAGGCCACTTTTGAATTCATAGTCATATTTGAATGTAATAACATTTTAATTGGAAAAATATACAAAAGTTTATACCACGATTGTTCATAGAAAGGTGTTCTGAAAATTTTTAAACGATTTTATACTAGGTGTTAACTGTCACTTTTTAATGGAAAGTCATGATACAAAAAATAATTAAGAAACATAATAATTGAGTATTTATTTCAACAATCCATTTCATGGTCAGGTCCGGTTTCAGTTATCGCGAGCATTATCAATTGATATTCAGTATTATATTGTAGAAATAAGAACTAAAAAATGTGTGTTTATTACACGATGAAAAAAATATCAATGTATTTTAGTTCTACAAAATTATTTTTTTGAATATAGCTGCTAGCTATTTCGGCCGAAATAGCTTTAAACTATTATATATTTATAAAAATAATTTTGTAGAACTAAAATATAATACATTGATATTTTTTTCACCGCGTTAAAATGGAGTTCTACCAAGTGAATGCCAATTCAATCAATAAATGTGTGCTTATTATTTAAAATATCATTCCTTTCCATCAAGAAGTGACAGTTAACACCTTAAAATTAAAACATATTATTTTGATCAGTTATAAATAATGATCGTGATAAGCGAATCCGATCCTGATCACGTTATGTATTGTGAAAATAGTAAAACAAATGGTTCATAAATTTACAAAATAACTAACATATTATTATGAAAATAATAAACCAATCAAGAAGAATATTTTACCGGCTAAATTAAAGGACTACATAGTACTTATTTTTAATTAAAAACAAAACCATTATGAAATAAAAAAATTCATTAATAATTAAAAAATAACTCTGATACTTTCATTTGCAAGTGTACTAAATGGGAAACTTATAATTAAAATAAAATACAATCAAATCATTTAATTTTCTTATATATATAGAAAAATAGTTCTTCATGGAGCTAAACAAACTTTAATCAAATAAAAAAAATGTCTTCACGTTGATATATAGTTTATTCAATATAAAGAAACGCTGCTTTTTGATGACATGATTAAAATAAATGAAAAAAATATAAAAGTATAAATATTTCATGCGAGCTTTTCACATGAAAATTTCTAGAAAACTGTTAACCTTTCCATTTTTCTCGGAATTCCCACATTCATTACGTACAACGGAATCCTATTTCTTTTTTAATTTACACCCTTCAAATAATCACCAACGCCTGGGAACTTGAACCCTCTGGTTTATTCATAACACCTATAAACTCAATTGGAACCTGCTTCGAGCATCACATACTCATTTGAGAGTGTAAATAAATAATTGTTTGAGAAGACGATAACACGAAGTTGCTTTCTAATTTCCGTACAAAGAGCATTGTGAACACCACCATGTTGTCAAATTTCCAGCACAACCTTCTGGTACCTTACAATTTATATTATATATTATTATATCACCATGAATGTATCAAATGTAATGCAATATTGAACGGAGCACAAAAAAATCTTTCTTTCTTCATCATATTTTTTGTAATAGATAATTTTGCATTATCTTCAACCGGATATGTTTTTTATAATTTTCCCATTAAAATAATCGGTAATGCTTGAAAAACGTGAAACGATTAGTTCATTAATGCAAACTTTATAATCTATTGTAAATGTTTTGCTTTAGAGGGGGAAATTAACAAATAAGTAGAAAAACGAGTGGGTTCAATTCAAATTTAATAAAAATGACAATATTTTCTTTAAAAATATTTTTCTCTTAAAGCGTGTAGTGTATGATATCAAGAAATGATTTCTTTTTACTCTGTTATACTCACAAATAACGGATTTATATTAAAAACAATAAAAATCAAATAATTTGACTTAGTGACAGTAACAAAATTATTAAATTAATAGATATTTTACTTTATTATTCAAATCACGACCATTTTTAATCAATGATTTCCAACACACGACTTTGTTATATTTTATAATTTTTTTTTCAAAAAAATTGTACCACAAATAAATGAAATTTGTAAATTTTTTCAATCCATAAAATAAAAACTAAACGTTTTCTCGGTGGAAAAATAAACAAAATTTATCTTATAAACTGAATCCACATATTCCACTCGTTTTATGACTTTTCAATGAGTGTTTACAAGAATCACTTATAATTAAATTTAATTGGGAAATTTAATTCTTCTATCACTTATTGAGCTATTTAAAGAATATTTCCAACACTAAATAGTAAAAAAATAATTATTTAATAGTGTGGACGTTTTGCAAACTTTTTGTGAAAATTATCATTTATAATCAGGCTATTTTTCTAAACGAAAATAATCATGAGGGTTAAATACTGTATAACACTAATATCACTCGGGTACTTTTGACTATTGACTATCAATATTTTAGAATACAATGTCTCAGCAGTTAATAGGTTAGAGATAATAACAAATTTAAATGATTATCTATATAAAATACTTTTAATAGTTTGAAAAAATCGAAGAAAACTGTATCTAGCCACATATTTCTTTCGACTAATTCGAGGCCAAAATGAGAATTCTGCCATCCTTAATAATAGCATTTTGTATCTTCCGGATAACTTTTTAAGAAATCGTGGATATAATTTTTCTGTTCTTTCAAGGTGTCAAACCAGTCTGCCAATGGTGATGCCAATTCTAAGAGCATTGACAATGTTCAACAGTATTGCTTCGGATGCTGACATATTCCATGTGGACGAAAGTGAGTTTAGGCGAACACTATTTTCGAGTTAAAGTAGATGTTTAGCTTACTTGGTTGACTTTTTTGCAATCCTTGTTGATTTTTTTGCTTTGTATTTGTTAAATTTCCAACACTAAATGTATATGTAATATGTTAACGTTGCAAAAGCAATAAATTTTTAATTTGTAAATTTTGTAACGTATAGTAACAAATACATATTGAATTGATTGTTAACTACAAAAATATCTATGATTCAATATTGAATATGCTCCTAAAACAGCAAGGTGAGTTACAACAGAATTTCATGAGCAATATTCCTGATATATATTCCTCTGTGCGTACATTTTATCGTTGCTAACAAAGCGATCGAGGTATCGCATTAGCGTTCGACGTACTACCACGTCGGAAGAGCTGCCTCGTATACGAAAGCCAGGAACGTTTTGAACGAGAGTAATCCATAATGTTCGCACACATCCCTCGACGCAAACACTTAACCTAATAAATATTTCAATATAATTTGCTACCATTAACATGCCTGTCTTGTGAGCTCAAAAGGCTTCGTCGGGGTAATTATTTAAAAGAAATTTCCTGTTAATATATCAGTCATGGGTTAGTTGTAGTGAGTGATATTACATAGTACCGTTTCTTTAATCCCCATATAACTATTAAATCTCTCATAAATGCAACGAATTCTCACTCGTTTTTCTTGATAACGAGTGTTTTATGTTTACTTCTAAACTGTTAAGAAACTTTTGATTTAACTTTATTTTGATTTCAAATTAAAGTAATACTAAGAGGTCGCTATGTATTTTATCATTTATGATATCAGCTGAAAGTGCTTGATGGAAATTTAAAATCAAATTTGAATTCTAGAATAAGCATATAAAATCGTATAATGTGTTAACAATTTAAATTTTATATATATTAAGATTTATTGAAAATTATTTTTCCAATTACTGTGACTATCGTTATGTATATCGAGTAATTATTTATCAAATTTTTATCAAAAGTGGCCTTGTTTGCAATTTATATTTCATTAGTTGAAAATTATGATCATGAATATGTCAAATAATGGCAATAGTTAAACTATTTTCATTATTTGAAATGATTCTTATTCACCAAGAAGAGACAGTTAACTCCATAAAAGTGATATAGCTATAATATATATAACTTGATCATTTAGAAAATTATTTTATTTATATAGAACTTGTTCTGATGAAGGTATAAGCTGATATAGATATTAGCTATATATCTTGTAAATTTTGTAAAACTAACATACATTGCTATTTTTTCACCGTGTTATTTTATTTTAGATAAAAATTTTCTTTACTGATCTCATTTAAGCAAGAGTATTTATGTATAAAATATTTGAAAGTATGTTGTTTATATGTTTATTAATCTGCAGTCTGGAATTTTATACCAACTATACATTTTTTAATGAACGACAAATTTAGTAGTTTTAAAAGTTTTCGCTAAGTTCTATCAAAATGGTTTAATTATTTTTACGACATTTTTCTTGGAAATCCATCGCAACTTTTTCCATAAATGCAATGAGTATTTTCCTCGCGGCATTTTTGGGGTTAAACAAATAAGGGCTATCAACCCAACTGGCCGTTCACACGACAAAACAAATTGCACCGTTCCTATAATGGTGCAATGCCAGCGACTGGTGGTGTACTTGCGCCACTAAATTTTGTTTAAAAAGGTTCAAGATAATATATATAGCCCGGGCTTGGCAGAAGCAAGCCTTTGCTTTAAAGTAAAAGTCCGGTCACCAAATCTGATCGCCTTTTAAGGGCGAAGTGATTACGGCGTCGAAAATTGCTCGAAGTGGTGAATTATCCAAAAGCATTATTCTATATGTAATATTATCTCAGTAGATATCGGCAATATATTTATTTGAACGAATATTAACCTAAAAATAATGATTCATAAAGGGATTTTAAATATATTGATTGAATTGGCATTCACTTGGTAGAGCTCCATTATAACATGGTGAAAAAAAAAGCAATGTATTTTAGTTCTACAAAATTATTTTTAAAATATAGTTGATTGCTATTTCGGCTCACGCTATCGTCAGAACTATGCTTAAACGAACATTTGCTTATCCTATATATAGCTGTGTAGAACAGGTACACAACACATCTTCTCTCCTGTTTTAACGACCTCGCTTGATTCTTGCTCGCAATAAAACTAAAAATTGTAAATGAAACATAAAAAGCGGCTATATCAAAAAATTTACATATGGCATGGAAATGGTCTATTACGGAAACAAAACAGCCCCCGTAAGCAATGGCGATCGACATATATTAGTTTGTTTGTTAAGAATTTTTTGTGATAGTTGATATCTTTTGATTTCCAGCTGTACTGAAGCCGTCATATTGCGACCTTAATTGTTATACAAAGATACACTTAAGTCCTGAGTTTTAATGTATTTTATGTGATTCTTTTATATCGTGATTAGAAAATTTTAATTGAATGTATTAATAATATAAATAATAACGATTTTAAATATATTTTCTTTAAATAAAATACGCTTTGTAAAATTAGACTTTGCACAAAATAACGGAACAAATTATAAATCACATTGTCTCAATGTTTGGGTGGTGACATGATATTCGATAATTTTCGTTGAAAATAAATCCATGACCTTTATAGATCGGCTATTTCCAACCTATTCTCTCAAATTACATAACAGTCAAATCAATTACGAAAATTGCGTAAGGGTTGATTACATTTCTGTGTAAATTATGTTAAATATCTGTGTGATTTACGATACCTACCGGCCAAGGGATACCAAGGGTAGCTAAAGTGACAAAAAGAAATCTATCCCTTTCCTTAAATGAGTAGACGGGAAATCTGCTAACGCCATTATAATAGAGATAGACGAGGGACTTGTGTATCGTTGCCCACATTATGTATGTATACAAATTCAGGCTGGAAGGTTATCCCTAATTGGTATTTCAGTTGTCTTCCAGAGGAATATTGCCAAATCGACTAGAATATGATTCTTTTTTTAATCGATTCCAATTACATCATAAAATATTATGATCAATAACTATAATCAATTATCATATAGGACCTTTGTTTAATTATTTGTAATTCGAAAAATAAACAAGAACAGTTTTTTTTCATTCTGCATGATAAGATGACAAAAGGGTTTTATTTCTAACGGAAGAGCTTTTATATTGTTATGGTTATTGGAATTATTTTTAATTTATATTAAATTAAGTTCTAAGCCTAGGGTCTATCTTTTTTCCTGCGTAATTCCAATTGTATGAAACCAATTTAATCCGTATACTATTTGTAGGTTATATTGCATCCACGTTATAAAATGCTTGAAGATGATTCTAAATGAGGATTTGATCATTTTTAAAGATATTTAAAAAAAAAAATACATATGTTATATAGCTTTTCGCGAAGCAGTTATTATTTTCTCTTATGAAATTCCGCTTGTATATAACATATGCAAACCATTTATCATATGTCAGTTCTATTGTATTTGTGTAGTGGAATGCCTGAAAATGACAAACCGAAAGACGAAACCCGGGTCATTAGTGACAAAACATGTGGAATCATAAAAATAAATCCGATGTTAAAATTCCATCAAGCACCTTTAGTCGATTTCATAAATTATATCTACATGAGATAGATAAATTCTATTAAAAAATAATTTATATATAACAGCATAAATATCGCGTTAACAGATTTTTTTGAATCACCACTATCAGGTTTGTTTTTTTCGTTATCATTAACATTTTAAATCGTACAAAGTTTCAACAATTCAAAGTTAATTTTGAAAGTCCGTCACACACTTTCAGTCGATATCATAAATGATAAAATATTTTAATTTGAGATATCCACTGATGAAGTGTGATGTAATTTCGGTAAATTTTTACCTCCATTTTATTACGCTCTCTCACTAAAAATATCTTTATATTAAAAAAAAAATATTTTATATCGATTCAACTATCATAAGACAAATTATGCAAGAAAAAATAAATAAATAGAACTGCTATCTGAAATAGTATGAGAGCCTGTCGATTACGAAAATGGCATTAAAATTTTATTTTTGAATTTATACAGAAAACTGAAAACTCAAAACTGAGTTGGTTATCAAAAGCATATTTTTTATTTCAGCTTTGTTGATTTCTATAAATCTTTTTAACATTGGTATCAAACTCTTACAAGGCTGTTCGTTTAAGTTTCCAAAGTTTTTTAGGCAGGTTTTTCATCGGTATTAAAATATACATTTGTAGTAGACATAAGAAATTAAATTATGCCGGTAGACTCACGCTTTGCTGTATTACACGCGGAGCGAATACTTCTGCAACATCAAATTACTCGTTTCTACAAGATTCATTACATTACGTCTTCTTGCATAAAAAATTCAAAGAATTTGCTTTAGCTCTACAAGAAGTGCTACGGAATTTTTGCAGAAATTGCGTTACAATTTTGTACGACAAAATATCAACAATTCTAAATTCTATCTTGGCATGTTGAAATTATTTGAAATATAATATTCAATACTGAACACAAATTATAAACGTATTCATAGTTTCCTTTGCTTGAGTAAGTCATCAAACAAATATAATTTTTAATTAAAGAGATTCTTATAATTTTCAAAAATATTGCTAACATACAAAAGTAGGATTCGTTTTAACTTGTATGGAATATTCAGCGAAATTATATTATCTTTAGCTAGCACGATGAAAAATAGTTATTTAGACTTACACTCTCGTCAGAACTAAGTAACAACTATAATATAATATGTTCTTAATAATTTTTGTAGAGCTAAAAAATATTCCTTGTTTATTTTAGCTGTAATATTGGAGTTTCACCAAGTGAATGCCAATTTAATCGATATATTTAACCAAATTAATTGCGTGTTATTTGAAGTTTTGATATTGTTACCCCTTTGATTTTTTGTAAATTTATACTTATACCATTTTGTGTATGTATACCAATACATTGCAATCAGTCGTCTCAACAGTTTTACAACACAAGCTATTCTTCAATATTTAATTATTTTAGATATTAAAGATAGAATGTTGGGTCTAATAGTACATAATTACTTAAGAAATCTCTTTGGCTAGCTATTCTAAAGAAATCATTAAAAATGTTAGTAACACTATTCATGATTTGTTTCATAAATTATTATTTCATATTTAAATTGTATCGTTTTTTGTGTTATGTTTTTGTAAAGTAATGTTTGTTTTGATTTAACAGCTATTTTAGTTACATCCGCCATCTCAATACTAAATCACAAAATATACGTTGTAACAGCGTTCTATTTACCAAAAGCTCTGTTTGTTCTGGTAGCTTTCATTTGTTTTTTTTTCTGAAATGAGCACAAACACAATAGAATAAAAGTGTTATTATTTCAGTGAAAGAAAATGAATCTGCCATCTCTCTGGAATGTAAATACTTTCGTTGGACTGCGCTCATCAATCATCCGATTATTACTTTGTGTAACTGTAAATTTAATAACTTTCCGAATAACAGGGTTTCGCAAAACTTTTCCATTGCAATATTATTCCAGCGTTGTGACAGTTTTGTGATATGGCATAAAAAGTTATTTTCAATTTACAAAAAATAATGGCAATCTAGATATTAGAAACGATGGAAGTTCACCCTGTGAACTGATGAATATGTACTTTTTACTCAACAAAAATTTTTGCGTTATTATTACGCTTAACGTTCAAAATAAATCAAATTGATTTTATTTTACAAAATAAGCTTTAAATGCTGAAAAGAGAAATAACTTTAAATAACAATTTTCTTCACATTAAAGCTGTGAAATTTCATCTTGTTGTGAAAATTGATAATGCTTTTGATGAGAAAAACCGGTACTGATAATAAAACATATTGCTTAAATAATACTAAAAATTGTGTTCTATAATTTAAAACAAAATTTTACTTTCGACAAATAAGGCATAGTTTTGTAAAAGATCATTTTGAATAAGAAAAATGCGATACAACTATCGGCAATATTGTACAACAATTTAAAACAGAATTACTTATACTGAAAATGCTCTACATAGAAGTAAAACACGTCTCACAATTACTTCGACAAACATTAAATAAGAATGTTATCAAATTGATTTAATATAGCCCTTAATTTAAGCAAATAATTATCTTTTTTTAACATTTGAGAAACAAATAAAACAAAAAATTAGATAATTATAATCGATCACTGTTTTTTTGTCAAAATAGTAACCAAAAATAAACACAAATCAAATGTCTTTTATGAGTTGATAAATAATTATATAATACTCATTATTATATTGATTTATTGCCTGCGAACAAAATATGTTACCTAATATTACATTCTTTCACATCCAACTTTTTTGATCGTTTTTATTTGGTATGTCATTCATTTCTTTGTTATATCTTTCAAATTTTAGTAACATATATTTTTGCTTCAATTTAAGATAAATTTGATTTACCAAACTATTCTGTTGTAACTGTATTCTGTTGTCAAAAATGATACTTATCATTTGCTTGTATTATTTTTTTATTTCAAATCATTTTTTAAAAAAGTTAAGCTAGTTTTAAATTCTTCTGGAAAATAACATAAAAAAAGAGCTGCCTACTCATAAAGATAAAACTTATTACTTTTAACTTTATTAGTTTGAAAAAGATTTATCTTCCTGAAAACTGACAACTCATTGCGATAACCCGCTCATCGTGGTTAAAATACTTTAGGCAAAATCTTCAAAATATGCAAAATAATCCCCTAGCAGCTTTAACGGTCTACCAGCTAGGGCTAACATAGACACTTTCAAGAACTGTCACTCCCCGTAAGCGACGCAGTCTTTTCTGTCGGCTGCATCCCTGGAATAAAACCTTTTAACAATTTCTTGTTCTACGTCCAAAGTAACTGCATTTATTATTTCTAGTGATATATTTTGTGGAATACTTTACTAAAAACTATAGTTGAAAATTGATTAATAAATTTGAATTGAATTTGAAATATTTTGTCACAAATGACTCGGGTTTTTTTCCGCATCAGCATCTTAAACCATTTTATCAAAAGGATATAATTGCACTCATAAATGTTAAATGGTTTGTATCAGTTATATGGCATACAAGCAGTCGAATTACACAGGAAAAATTAAGATTAAGGCTAGGAAACTGAATATATTGTATATTTAATATAATTTTAATAACAATTTAATTAATTATAAAAACATTCAATTTTGTAAAGAATAATTTAACTAACAATACTTTTTAAAACGTATCAGTTCTATTACGTGTGTGATAGAATTGATGAAGATGTCAAAAAGCGAAGCCCGAGTCACTAATTAATTAACAAAGCATGTTGAATCATAAAAAAAATCAGTAATTCTTATTTGATATTGAAATTTCATCAAACACATTCAATACATATCATAAAATAATCAATAATAATCTATACAAACTTACTGTCACACATAATACGCGAATTCTTGCATATATTTCGTGTACTAAAAAATAAAGCCTTTAAAAAACTTAAGTATTTTATTTTCATTTTATAATATTACTATATTATATAATTTGTCCACCGGTATTATCTTGGTATTATTATAAAAAGACAAGTTTTTATACTACAGCAAAATGCGTTTACCAGACCAGAGTTAAAATAATGCAATCAGCTTTCTAAGTATTTAATTACTGCCAAGAACTTTATTGTCTACTGTAAACGAGTAACATTTTTTTTAGAGTAAGGCATTCCACAGCTTAACAAAATCTTCTGAAAATGCTTGCTTAGAGCATTGTCAGTTTGTTTTTGTTTTTATACCTTTTTGTGTAAACGTTTAAAACTAATTACCCAATTGCATTTTAATGATGTCAGATTATGATCTGTTGTAGAATCTTTTCATAAAATTACTTTCATTTACAGTAGTTATCGTACAAAGTTTCAATAATTTTAATTTATTTTTAATTAAATTTGGTAAATTCATATAAACCGGTGTAGTTTGCTTATTGCCAGTTTACAGTCTCTTGCTTGATTAGAAAGGTATTGGTGCGTTAATAAAGTGAATATTATATAACGTAGGTGTGTTTTCATTAGATTTTGCATCTTTATTAAAATATATTTTATTCTAATGGCGTGCAAAGTTATTTGCGGGCACGCACGCATTCGAGCGTTGTTCCTAAACCGTATTCAAAGAAGTGAAAAGTTTTATATGCACTCGCTATGTTTCGCGAACGAATGAATAATAAAATATCTACACAAAAGTTTTAGGTCCGCTTGTACTGACGGCGCAAAGCGTTGTTGAGAGAGCTTTTTGCCTATTCAAATCCTTTTCGTGCATTTTTAATGCATATTCATATATTCTACTTCGAGAAAACATTCGCGAGTGTGAACTGACAAGTATTTTCAAGCGCACACCTATATTTTATATAATAATGTCATATACAGGGATGTGCTGTCGGAGTTGGATTCGTGGAGCCGCGGTGTTTTTGGTCAATGTCAGAGTAAGCGTCATGAAAAACCAGTGACTCAGATTACCTTTTTGATTAAAAATTTTATAGATATCATCTCAATAAAAAAAATCCAGATTGTTTGGTTGGTTGATGGAATGTTAGGAAAAATCTGACCAAAATATAGGTGTTTTTAATCAGAGTCATGGTGTAGGTTAATCTCAAAGTCGGAGTCGTGTGTTTTGGTTGTGTGTCCTTGATATAAAAATCTTTTTTCGCTCCGATTTTTTTCACACATTTCACAAGTTAATGATTACAAGTATCTTTTTGATACTCCAATATCTAAAGTTATTCGTAAAATATATCTATAGCAGATTAGAAATAAATACCGATTTTTTCCACTTTCATTAACTCATCGGTAGCATGATTAAATAAGTTAAAATATTTCAATAATAATATACACACCATAGATTGATCAAACTAAATAAGAGAGGATAAAACAAGATTTTTTGATACATTTTTTCCGGGAAAGTTTATTATTATCAGCATGTAAATCAGTTGAAACATTGGATATATGCTAAGTTGGACGTTGAAATTGTGTTTGAATCAAACGTAAAAAAAAACCTAATACATTTAATTTAATTCTGTCAAAGTTTTCAATTATGTTACGATAACGCTCTCCATTAACAGTCACTGTAGGGCTACATCTATCTTAAAAAATACGTGATTCTTACAGATCACATAGTGGGCTATACTATCACTTCAAATAAATACAAAGGTTTCTCTATTGCCTACAACAACATTTTGTGTATTATATTAAAATTGAATTATTCCGAAACTAATTACCCCCTAAACGATAAATCGATTTTACTCAAAATTTCACCAATTTTCTAATCATCATAATAATTTACGAACATAATTAAAAAATATTTAATTACATCATATAGCATGATGTTTTTCTAAAATAAATTTACCACGTTTCACAGTTGCCAAATATGAATTTTCATAACTTATGTAAACTAAAATCGCGACGAATAATGCAATTAAAAAAAAAACCTGTAATTCGACTTCATTTTCAGTTTTTAGGAGAGCTTTTAAAACAATCACACATTTGATATTAAAATTACATAGAAAACCTATGTCGTTCAGTAAACACATTTTGTATCCCTCTTTAATTAATATAAAAATCTAATTTAAGATTAAAGACAGTTCCAACGACGGTCTTTCGACGTTCACTAAGATATCTATCGACGCCACAAATGTATTCATAATTTGTGGTTTATTTTATAGAAAATATGTACTCATATTTGACAAAAATAAACAGTAAAAAGTAAGTTCATTTTCTGAAAGAAATATTTAATTATAACGGCAAATTCATTAATCATGCGTTTAATTAATTAAGACGAGCCATGTTGGTAAGAGTAAATCGTTTCTAATTGAATTACACTTGCGTTGACGTAACACGGTATATTCACGTTCACGAAGAAAATTGTCAAGAAAATTTATCTTTTAAGAGACGTAGACAAACTTCACGGCCAGCATTATTTCCGGCAAGCTTTGTTTGTGCTCATTATGATTATTAGAAGAACAGTGCTGTCACAAATATACGTAAGCCGAAAACAAAATACGACCAGAAAAGGAAATTCTTTGTGAGATACTGTTGTGTCTATTTATGTTTTATAATATACCTGCGTTTGCCTAAATTGTATCTTATTAAAAACTAGAAAGGTCATAAAAACTAGAAAGGTCATAAAAACTGTTGAGTTTTATAAAATAGTAGTGAAATTCGAAACACAAACACGCAACTGTAAATTTTAAATTCAAAGTAAAAAAAAACGCCTAGTTTTGTATTCATTTGATATTTTTAATATTGATCGTAGCTGACTTAGTTCATCACATTGAATGTGTTAACTATCACTTCTTGATGGAAGGTGTTGTATTTTAAGATAAGAAGATTTGAGATAAAAACTACAAAAAGAATCATTTACTAAAAATATAGTGTTCATCCTAACTTTAAATTCACTGATAAATTATGAACAGCTATCAATTTCATGTATCGTTTTTTGTTGTGTGCTTGGCTTAAAACACGTTTAGCTAACTTTAAATGTGCAAACTGTCATTTAATGGTGAAAAGACATTACGTTTAAAACAATAAACAAACTGCCTAAATGTACTTACACAATTTTATATTATTTGGATGAAAACTGGTTTCGCTCATTACGATCACTATTAACTAAACATTTTATTAGTGAAAATATTAAATTTATAAAAATTTATAGTGAATGATTACATGTATATTATTTTCTTAGTTTGTTAACCACTTCTTTTAAATATTTGTAAATCATTGTCACAAAATATTTTTTTTTCAGCTAAAAATGTTCGCTTTCAACGAAACCAGTGCCAATCTTTATACGATATATTTGTGGAAGTAATACTAAGTACAATGTTATATATTGTTTTTAAATGCTTAGTTTATACTTTCTATTTCATCGTAAAACGTACGTTTTGGTTCAGTTAATAATAATCAACGTTCGTAACAAAAACAAAAAATGTCATCAGTGGCCATGCAATAAAATGTTTGAAGTTTTTGAGCAGATTTTTTATAAAGAAGCTTTTTTGTAAGAAACAAAGCTATCAAGCATAAAGAAATATATAAACATTGCTGTTAATTTTTTTCTAAGTATTAACATTCATATATTTAAACGGTTGAGGCAAAATTAGTCAGTGGATTAAGACAGCTTTTTTCATCTGTGATATTTGAGTGACTTAAGCATTTTCAAGATTTAAACTAAAAAGTCAATGATTTCGAGTATATTTTTTTTATGATATCAACTGAAGGTGCTTGTCAATATCAAAATCAAATAACACGGTGAAAAAATAGCAATGTATCTTAGTTCTACAAAATTATTTTTAACAAACATAGTTGATAGCTTTTTTCACCGTGTTATAATGGAGTTCTACCAAGTGAATGCCAATTCAATCAACAAAATCAAATATGTTGCGTCGATGTGATAGAATGTTTGAAGATTCCAAAAGGCCAAACATGGATCAGTAGTGACAAAGCATGTGAAATCATACAAAGTTTCAACACTACAAATTTGCCTTTTTGTAATAAAGAATGTATTGTACCATTGTATTATATTTATCTTTACTTAAATATACATATATAATAACCACTGTTTTATTCAATAGTAGGTAGTATCAATTGAGTTAAGCAAATAGTCATGTCGATCGATTAAAATTATACATTATAACAGATTTTGTTGGGTACAATAAAAGTTTTTTTATTTACTATTCATATTGTTTCATTACATATACAGTTTTTTCTGATGTCTTAATGTATTCGTGTAGTTTCAAAAGTAAAATTTGTAACCATCCTGTGAAATATACAGGAAGTGTCGATCTACAATCCTATATTCCCAGAATTCAGCCAAGTGCGATGACATCTCTCTCAAATGTGACAGAACTATCAGCGTAATCTAATAGTAAACAATGTAATGAAGATATATTGTCCCGGGACTCGGCCTCTGGGCGATAACCCGGGAATATAAAATGTTGTCACAGCACATACTCGTTCCACAGACGGCCTTAACTAAAATAAATGGCCTTTATCTATTTACGGTAAACGAACATTAAAAAATATCAAATGAACACACACTTTCGTGTTATGGGACTAAAAGGGAAAGAATGAAAACGGGGCAGTCAGGTTTTATGGGAAAATAATTTTACGGGACAAACTTGGGGTAAATTGTTTTGTTTTAACCTAGATTAAAAAGTGAATACACTTTTCTTTTTAGGGTTATTTATTACTTTCAACACCGCATCTTTTTTTTAATATAAGTGTTAACATGCATTTCTGAGTAATCTATAACATGAATAACTGTATGAAAATTATTCTTGAAAATATTGAAATATTTAGATGTTTGAAAATAATAAACATCGCAACAATTTTTTGTATTAATATAAAATACAAAAAGGGAGTTTTAAATATTTTTTATGGTTTAGCGAGATCTTGTGGTGAGCCATTGACTCAAACTTACTTTAAATTAGAAACCGTAATCAACATTTATATCTAATGAAACAAATATTATTTTATTGATTGAATTGGCATTCACTTCGTAGAACTCCACCATAACACGGTGAAAAAAAATTGCAAATTGTATTTTAGTTCTACAAAATTATTTTTTGAACATATTTGATAGCTATTTCGGCTCACGCTATCGTCAGAACTAGGCTTAAACTATCATTGGCTGATAAGCAAACGAAAATACATTGCCATTTTTTTTCACCGTGAAATATTATTTTGATCAAATATTATTATTTTATTGTGTGTTTGACATTAAAAAGATCATTTTATGATCACCTGCAGAAAACAATAGCATTTTCAAAAAATTGAGCTTTTATTTAAAAGCTTCTTAAAATTCCCGAACAGAGTACTAAAAGCTTTCATATTTATCTAAAAACTTTTGGCTTTGCCATTGAAATTAGTGTTTCAATTTTTGGGGGATTAAAAAAGTAAATATTCCACTTGGTTGCCTTTGATACAGTTTTTTGATCGCGCTAAGCAGTAACAACAAACAGTCGACCGACTGCCACAGCACAGCCCCTTTCCCTGTTTTAAAATTCTGTCAGCTTTACAACTTTATTCAGGGGCGGTCGAAATGAAAAATGACGAGGGTTATGTTTTATTCAGAATGCAACAAATAATAAAAATGTGGTGTAGTTTTGTCCCCATAAAACATGAAAATCGAATATTTACATTTGGTGCTTTGTAACGATCACGAAGTATAAGGATCGTTACCGAATACTTGTATTGGTAATGAATTCAGGTACATAAATACAACTTATTTTATTGAAAATCACCAGAAATAAACTCGATATTAAAAATATAATTAAAACTTAGAGTTTAGAGAAATGTTGGAATGAGAGATAAACTTAGTAATTATTTAAACAAAAAAACTCTTAAAAGCGTTCTTAAAAATCTTTTTTGTGGTGGAGTAGTTTCTGCATACACATTTATCGTCGGCTGCTTATATAAAATCATAGCTTCGGAACTGAAACTAAAGTAATGATAAATAAAAAAGTAATCCACGTCTAAATACCACACCAATAATTTGCGTCAGTCCACCAGTTTTTTTCGAAAATAAAAACATTTATCGCATTCAGATCGTAGATACAAAAAAAAATCTATGTGCTTTACGAAGAAATATTACGTAATATAAACACTGACACATTTGGATGAATTAAGATTTTATTAAAACTCTGGCAGAAATCTTGACAAATTTATATTTCTAAAGGCCCTAAATTTTATCAAACTGTTAAACCTCTTATTCATCATTTAAAAATATTTATACGTATTAAAATCTAATAAACAAAGCGACAAATAATCGGTAGATAACATATACAAATTTTAGAGACAAAAGATTGAATTATTAATATATTTCTAATTAAATTCGAAAAAATCCATGTGAATTCATGTTTAATCAAACTATAAAAAACTTAAACTCTTCTTCCAATACAGTATAATAATAAAACGATAAATTTAAAATTAAAAAGTTTAACTTCTTTTGATCATAAAACACGAGGCGCCTGTGTGATAGTGTGTTTGATAATATTATTTTTTCTATTAGAAAACTTTGTTCAAACTAATAACCTTGTATCGGTTATATGTTAGGGGAAGTAATGGGTGTTCATGAAATGGAATACATTACACTTAGATAATGCACGTGGTGTTTGGATAAAGTATATTTTATGTTTACTCTGTCACTGTGATTGACATTTCTCTAATAAGCCAAAAAATATTGAAATATATAACAGCATCTTTGTGTCGTCAAAAAAGATTTTTTTACTTCATACTGCATTAATTTTTGTTCAGTTTTTTGCAATGTTTGGGTGGTTACAATAACTTTATCGGAATAAATGAAAGCGTATCGTAATTCATACTTAAGAAGATTAGTAACAAATTCGATCAATTAAACATAAACAAGCTTTCAACTAACGATAACGTACTATTCTTTTTATGAAGATCGTCAATTCTCAAAACAATCTAAATAAATATTAAAATATCGTAATATTAACGAAAAGTGTAAAAGCTTTAATACACGAACATTCTTATAATTTACGATATCGACTGAATATACTTGATGGAATTTCGATGATCGAAATTTCGTAAGATTCCACATGCTTTGTTTCTTAATGACCCGAGTTTTATCCTTTCAGCATCATCAAGCATTCATTACACGGTTGCAACAGAAGTGATACCCAACAAGCTCATTGGTTTTATAAAATATAAGAAAAGATAACACCAATTAAAAACACAGACTCTAAGGCTTGGATCCGAATACACAACAGAAATAACTTTCATTGCTTATGATTGTATAATATCAGCAGTATTGAAAGTCATTTCAGTTGTATGTTTGGGAACCCGATATTTAATGTCAAATTTCGGTAAACAGTTTATTGAGTTTTCATCTAAAAAATAATATCAAAAATACATTAATCGTACGTTTCAGTTCTCATTTTCAAATAACTCCGAAAACTTACGTGTAATATAGTATAAAAGTGGTGTTGCAGAATTTCACTTAAATAAAAGCATTTGACTTCGTTGAAGGGGGATGAAAAATTTGTATTCATTTAATCCGAACATAAAATCTGGAAGTCCCCTTTTCAAAATGATGTCTCAATCATGCAGAGTGATAGACCTCCGTAAAAGTGTGAAGTAGTTACCGATTAAATGGTCCTATTCAACAGTGATGATTCAGCGCCGAAATAGCTTTCGCATAAATGAAAGCTCATCACAATGGCATATCTGTAAATAATTTTTTTATTTGTTAAACAGGTTCATTAGAAGTGAAATGATCACATCTTTTTCTACAAGACTCTATTTGAAAAATGCATTCATTTCAAAATAACTGGTTTTGATTTAAGAGGCATTTATGTATAAAACACTCATATTCTGTTAAGTTATATTTTAGGCAATAATAAAATAGGAAACTGTTTTAATTTGTTCAATATAACAAAACAAAAGAACAGTCATATTTTAATCGAATATATGTAATATATTACAGCAACAAAGCAAGTTATTAAAATTATCTTATCATTCGCAACATTCTTAATACTATCACTATGAAATATTTCTTTAAAAAATGCGTAACAAAACAGAAATTAGTTTTGTGAATTAAGTGTTTCAATCCAGTTCACGTACGAATTTTAAATTCAAAACTATAATTATTTATCAACGGTATAAATAGCTTAATCTATAATTTTGAAATTTATATATTAAAAAACACACATTTTACAGAAATGGCAAAGAATTTTTATATCATCCGTTGAAGCTTAATTTGGTTTTTAAAATTTTTTTCTTGATACTTAAACAAAGTTTGAAGCAATAAAAATAATATATTAATAATAAAAATGCTTCATTTTGAAATTTCATATAAAACACTTATCTATTTTGTTTAAATGTGTGTATTATAGTAGGATTTGAATAATTAAATCAAATCAGTAGTTTCTAAAATTATTTTAAATATAAATTTAACTTCTAGTTGTTTTTTTTTTGTTTATGAGTGATTCAATCTTTTAACTGACTGTCATTTTCATTGCTTCCGTGTGATAGAATGCCTAATGATAACTAATGAAATTCATGAAATTGTACAAATGAAAATGATGTTACTCATTTTTAAATTGGTTTTTCATCCATGAAACATAAATATTTAATATTCAATGCAGAAGCAACTTTATAGATGTCAATAAATAAAAAAACTATTTTTATGTTCACTAGCAATGTCATCTGCTGCAATGTTGATTTGTCACGCTTATAAAGAGATGCCAATATTAAAATTCAGAACAACACATGCACGAAAAGAAAGCAAAAAGAAAGGATGGAATATATTTTCAATCGCAATCCGACACCCCTTTCAATATATATTTTCACCTCTTTGAATTCTCAACGCCCTAAAATAAAACGGGAATCTGGGCACAAAGTATTCTCCGTCTGATCATTTATAAGAGATTTTGGTTTACAGATATTTTCGTTCGTCTGAGTAAGTGCTTACTTCAAATGAAAATGATTCGCTATTTATTCTTCATTCACACAAATAAATGATATATCGATGGTTCAAAGCTTAAAACACAGCTGTTATATTTCAATATAGCGCTAAAAACGTAGCAAAGTTTATTGAGTCTATAGCTTAATCTTAGTGATTCGGTATTTTAAACACAAATAATTGTATTTATTGTTATAATATTTTGTCACGCAAAATTTCAAATAGCCGTTATTTGAATCCTTCACATTAATATTTTCAGCTATCAATATAATTTCCAAATATGCATAACATGCCACAATATAAAGGCTAATTAGTTGATAATGCTAACAATAAGCAAAACCTGTTCTAATCTTATTAATAGGTACTGGTAAAAATAGTACAAAAAGAAATATTTCATTATTTCAAAATAATGCTTTACCTCCATAAAGTGACATATAACAATTTAAAAGTGGACCACAAATTTTTGTAAGAATAATTGACGAATGAATTAAAAATTTTACCGTATAAATAACAATACATTTTTCTTCATTTCATCTTCGTATTGTATTAAACAATCTTTTCGAGATTTTTAACGTGTAATTGAATCGTTTATTTCGAAAACGTTACATGTCACATTTTTTCCACAACTGAATTATGTATGCAAGCATCGAACATCTGTATGAACCCAAACTACCGGTCAGTTTTTATTTCCAAGAAAGTTTGAATTATTGAAAAGATTTGATAGGAAAACATTTAAGATATCGTCTTAAAAATATTGAATGTCATATGAAATAAAAAGTAACGGGAATTGATCGGAAAATATTTTTTTTATATATTCATTCGTTCCGATTGTGAAATCAATTTTATTGTTCTGTTAAACAGAAGTTATATTTAGAGCTGTAGACTCGAAGTCAGAGATGTGAAAAACGGACGACTCCGATTACTTTTTCGATTTTTTTAAATATTTCAATGAAAATTTTTCCAGATCGGTTAGTTGATCTTTGATTTAATGCTCATAAATTGTAAATGTAGGAACATACATGACAAAAATAAACATGTTTTTATTCGAAATCAGAGGCGTGATTTTAAAACGAATTCACATCTCTTATTATATATATTCAAAGCTCTAAGCCAAGTTTATTGTTATATAGTACAAATCATTTTTTTGCTAGTTGCAAAAAATAACAAAAATTGGTCACGCACGTCCATTATTCTAAATGCAAAAAACGGAATATCACATCAAACTATTATGGTCCAATGTATAAATTACATCCGTGTTTAATTTACAACTGATATCACAGCTAAATATTCGTGATTTATTGGATAATTACAATTCGGTCGGCATGCAATAATTAATACGACAACGCCAACCTTTCATTTGTTTAAACAATCCACACAACCCTAATTAATTTAATCGAATCACGTATTATCTGTCTATTAACTAACTGGTAGAATTTGTGAGTAATTTCACTGATGGATGATTTTGACAGCATTGAATAATTACAAATCGTTTAAAATATCTAATATTTGTCACAATACTAAAAATAATCATTCCATTAACGATGACAAGAAAGAGCTTTCAAAAGCATAAAGCTTAAAGCTTTTAACACGGTATAAAAACAGTAATGTATTTTAGTTCTATAAAATTTTGTAAGATATAGTTGATAGTTATTTCGGCTCACGCTATCGTCAGAACTATTTTAAAACGTACATTTACTTATCTATATACAGCTGTGTAGAAAAGATACACAATACATCTTCTCTTCTGTTATAACAATCTTGATTATATCGTGATTGCAAAAAACACTAAAATTTTAATTTTAATTAAACTATACAGCCGGCACTTTCAGTAAACTTAAATACTGGCCGGAGATGATTTATTACAGAAATGCATTAGCCCTTCGCAATGGTCTGAGGAGTAGCGAAGGACTTATATTTGTCTGAAAATACAACAAAGGGTTGATCATTGAAATTTTGTACAATTTATCATGTATTGTCGCTTACAACTTGAGTTTCACCTTTCGGCATCTTCAGGCACTATATTACATGGGTACAACTCAGTTGTGTCGCATCCGAAGCCCGGGATGTAAGTGACAAACATGTGGAATTGTACAATGTTTCAACAATTCTAATTTGATATCAAAATCCCACCGTGCACCTTTAATCGATATTATAATTTATGAAAATATGATGTTTTATAAAAAATATACAATAACATTTACTTACTGAAAATTTTACCAGTAACACTAAGACGTCTATTTTTTTTAAATATAGCTGCAGTGACCTAAGTTTGTGAGCAACGTCACAACAATTATACAAAAAATTAATCTATACATAATATTATAGATGAAGAAGATCTGAAGAGCTCTGATGCTAACGTGTTATAGATCTTAACGCTCCACCAATTTGATATCCCAAAAAAGACATCGATAGTTTCAAATTAAAAAAAAAACATTTTTGCGCTTCATAAATTATATATTTTTCTAAATTTTTATAATGAAGTTTGTCAAGCCTACTCAGTCAAACATAAATTATTAAAAAAAAACATCCCTATGATACTGATGCCCTAAACGTTATACTTTCTTGTAAGTAACCTTTCCTCCAAGTCGCAAACAAGAGCCTTGATAAAAATAGTAATGTCGCGTCAGCTGAAGGAGGGGGTTCGAGGGGGTAAGGGCTGTGTTAAAAAATAAATAGTTTCGTAGGCTGTCGTAGACCCGAGGGCGATGGGGTGGGTTATAGAGGTGCGCATGCGCGCGTGCATGTGTGAAATGCATAACAATGGTGCACTGGCGCATATTATTATTTCGGTCGAAATTAAATATATCCGTCGAATAGGGTAGGTTAGGTACATGCATTACGTGCAAGGGGGAAGTTTAAGCGTGTATTTTTGGCCATTTGTCTTCGTTTCGGAGAAATTTAATGATTATAAATAGAGATTTTCAGCTGTATCAAATCAACTTACTTTATTAATACTTTTTTTTTCTGTGCAATTCTTTTTATAAAAAAAATGTTTTCATATCACAAATTCAACTTTTTCAACCCACCAGCACTACTCGGTATGGATTTACAGCCTATTATAAACGATGTATAGCAGCCTCATTCTAAAATTCACCAGAGCTTAGTAATGAATAACCTAATGATAAAATTTGTCAGAAATTGCATCTAAAAAATGAGAACATGTGACACTTTGAGTTACACGCAAAATGAAAGAATAGAGCTATTTTTTGTTATTATTTATAAAAACAATTCTTTAGATACTGCTCCTAACTTAATCAGGCTAATCACTTTCAAGTGGTTACCGCAGCTGTATATTCAATTGCTCCCAGCTAAAATCCTAAAATTAAAAATGCAAATATATTTAATAAATTCATTTTATTTGAAATACACAGTAAAGCTTTAATTTATTCGATGTCGAGGCAGCTCTTTACTTTAAATGTTAAACTTTAAATTATTACTTTTTGGTAGAAAAGCATTATATTTAATTGATAAGAAAAATATTTTTATAACTATTTCCATAATTTTAACGCATATAGATCAGAGCCAGTTTGCTCAACGCAAGCACTGTCAACGTTTTGAAATAAAGCTATTTTTACGAAGTTTTAAGTTTAATAATTACTATGCAAATAAAACAAATGGTCAATGAACTAAAATGAGCTCTTTACAAAAAGGTAAGTAATAAGTAAGGCAAGAACTAAATGGTAACTTAAACCAATTTAATAGTATTCATCTAATAATAATTAACACAATTGCCTTTCATAATTTTTATTAACGATTGATCTTGTGAATGAGTCATTCTTTTACAACAAATAATAATCAACGATCATTAAAATATGATTGGGTTTTTTTAAGAAATACCTGTTTATTTCAATTTGGGAAGTAACGATTAAACATCTATTGATGAAATATAAAAATTTTCTTTACGAGATTGTCGATTCATTGAACTGATTACACGTAAAGGATACAACAATGGGGAGCTGGGAAGATTGAGCTGATCATTGAGAATGAAGTTTGAATTTAATAACTGGACTCTATTAATTTCTGTTACTGTTTATTGTGCATCAGTTCTAATGCATCCGTGTGATAGAATACCCGAAGATGCCGAAAGGCGAATCCCGAGTCGTTAGTGACAAAACATGTAGAATCGTACAAAGTTATAAAAATCAAATTTAAAAATTGTATTCTTAATATAATAAGTGACAATGCTAACATATAATGTTAGTTAAATGCAAATGGCGAATCAAGACAAGATATTAACTTATTATGCTATTCATTGTTCAAAAATATTTTAATGATTTAATTTTACCAATGTAATCTTTTCTTTAGATAAAGAAGGTACCACTTGATAACGTTACACGTGTTGCATAATTGAATCGTATTTATTTCAACGACTTTCCTTAATTTATTCCACTCCACTAAATGGAATTCATCCCAAAGGCCGTATGACTATTTATATGCCATATTAGTTATCATCCGCTCTGGTAGAAGCGAGGACCATTCCTCTATAGGTCGCTCCAACGCGCCTGTAATTCATTGGCAACATTTGACCGCGCTTTCCAGCTGCCAAAGTCAGTTAGCAATATAGAACTAACTTGGCCAGAACTCAAACAAATTAATGATTCATGGCCAGTAGTCTGTGTCCCAGACTGTTACACCTACATATATGTCCCTTGATTCCCTTAGCTGGCTTTAGTCTAATAAGCCAATGTTATACGTGATTAATTAAACATTTAACTATTGTCTTAAAAAACTACATCGAAAATAATTTGATATTAAACCATTATAATTTATTATAGGCCTGACTAGTACGAGCTTTTTTCTAAGATGTTTACTAACCAATAGCATTAATCATCTAACGACTGACGCGTAAACAGCTTTAAGCTTTGATTTCGGCGTTCAAGTACTCAAATTCGAATATAAAATTAAATACAAATGTATTTTTTACATATTTTTTATTTATGTTTGCTGTCGCTTCTAGGTATTACATCCCACGGATGAAATTGATCTGACACGTTTTAAAAGGTTTGCAACGGTTATATACAAGTGGATTTTTAGAGAGAGTAGTATTGGTTACACAGTAAGACTAGGAGATAAATATTGTATATGTCTGAAATGATTTTTGTAGAAATGTATTTCAGTTCTACAAAATTTATAAGGCAAAATTATAATCATCAGAACTATTATTATAGAACTATATTGATTTGATTATAATGACTTTCAATTTTGATATGATATTTTTATGAACAATTCCTACATACAATGTCTTCGATGAAAGGTTTTTACAATAAACAATAATCGAGTACCATAACTGTAAATATGTAATTTTAAACACATTCATATCTATTTTTTTATTGGCGGGTTACGGTGTGATTAAATATTAAGTGACTTAGCGAAGACCTAAATTTTTCAGATTGAAAATCATTAAACTTAAAGGTTGAGTTGGTCGTTGACAACAAGCATAGAATTCAATTGGGCCCTGTATACACTATGAAACATTAACAATTTCATTTTGATACTACAATTCCAACAAGCATCTTTAGTCAATATCATTTGAAAAAACAACGTTAATGTGTTTGGTTATGACTTGCTTGCCAAATTATAAAACTAAATGAATGGATTTATTTTATTTCCATACAACGCGCTCTCTTGGCTACTTCTTGGAATTTTTCGATTTACATACTTGCGTACTCACTATCGTTATTAAGACCCCATCTAGATCGTTTCCGCTGTCGATTTTGGTGCACAGATGTGTCGCCCGGGGCAAGTGCTAACCCAAACACCCCCTCTGCTGTATTCTATTTGTTCATATTGTAATATGTTATATTGTGGAAACACAATGCCCTGTGTTATTTCTTCATTCTTCTTCCCCACTAGGTGGTCTGCAATGAATAATTGCGAATGTTCTCAAATTGCTTTTTGTTTTTAGATTTGCTTTTGTTTGCGCTTTATTTCTGCAAAAGATCTTCACTCTGCCCGTTTAATCAAACACGCTGGCTTACAGAAAAGTAATTAACTCGTGTTTCTCATAAAATAATACATGTACAACAGAAATTCAACATAATATCGATATTGAAAGATTCAAATAATGTTATATACTATTTTAAATCCATAACTGCATCTTTGTATCATATAGACAAATAAAAAAACAATTTTTGCATAATGAATTCCTTCTCATTCAAACCTTTTCTGAGAAGACAGTTTGCATGGAAATATACGTAAGCTAATTACAGTATGGTATCCATTTACAATTTAGACTTCGGTAAAACTTTTTTTACTTTCAGTATTGTTTATAATCAATTATAAAGATTAAAAATTCGTTTTATAAACGTGTACCCATTTAATATAAATATGTTGGGCTTATTTTATTTTCAGTATAAAACTCTTTCTATGATAGTCACTAGCAAGATTCCTAATATAAACGGGATCTAGATAAGATTATGGACTTTTTACAGATTTTTTTCTATAATATTTTGCAAAAATCATTACTATCAGCTTAATAAATAAAACATTGTTAATCAACATAAATTTGATAAAGCTGTGTGTGTCTACTGCAAAAATAAATGAATATATATTTTTAAATTTAATTAAATATTCTACTATATTTTAAATATATATCAAATAACTAAACATCGTACGATTTCTGTTAAAAAAAACGATAGTAAAGGAAAAATATTAAATTGTTTAGACGTACAAAATTTGAGGTAAAGTTTTTGATAGCTTTTTTTGATTTGCGACATTTTTCATCTGATTCATTCTCATATCAAAAATTGTATATAAAAATAAAATAAAATATTAAATATTTTATTGTGCTAAGAGTGTTCTTAATAATATAGCAAATCCCAAACAGTTATATTGATCAGACACGAAAACAAATGCGTTGAAATCAACTAAATATATGTTACTAAGTAATTTAAGCAGGGACGATGAGTTGATACTAAACATTAAAAAAATTGCGATGATATATTTCATATATAAAGTCAAGCTTAAAATTGGGTTTTTATCATAGTTGTCATGACTGCGAAGATCGAAACAGCTAACACCCACATGTAACATAATTATATTTTTACTTTATTATAAAGAGTGTAGAACTCAAATAAATGATTATGCAATAAATGAAAAAAAGCATTTCTAAATAACTTTTGGCACTCCCTTTTCTAATAATTGTTATATCAAATACGCACCATATATAATCACATGATACAGAATGCTTGCATTGCGCTAAAAATTGATGCAATATTGATTGATATGAAATAATGGATTTCTATTCAATGAAAGGGTGAAATGTTTTTTAATTTTGTGATATTATTTATATATAAAGCTAATTTACGGTTAATGTTATGTTATATTTTTGAATATCAAAAACACATTCAATAAAAGACAACTATACAGTCATAGTATATTACTAACAGTTATAAAACCGGAATTGTCGATAAATGTTCACAAGACTGGTTCCCAAATCAATCATCATATGTCATTATAAAGTTTCATCAATCTACCATTTAAATATTAGTTTGTTGTCGACAGTATTAAATAGGATTGTTTATATTTGATGCGAAATGTTGACATTCTATAATTTATCATGAATCATTACGAAATGAAAAAAAAGCCTGTGGCGATTTCACAAATTTTAGTTGATAACAAATTTTAAATTCTACAATTTTAACAGTCCATTTCAATCGTAAATATTCAATTTGAAATAAAGTGTTTTATTTTACCTGATGAAAATAAGAGATCACATAAATGATACACTGAAAATATTATAAATTGGCTTATCGGTGATAAAATTGTAGAGAAAATAAACTGTCATATTCATTCAATAATTATGAAATACGTTTATTTATTTGTTTCATAATACTTGAATTTTAAAAGGTGCACAACACAGATCTTGTATAAAGAAATTTTTCATATACCATTAATGCAGGTGATTGTTTTTAACCAAACCGAGATTTATTAACGCTACCAAAATCTCGTTAAATTCTCATGTATACTATTTTCATAGTGAACGAAAATATTAGAATAAGTTCAAATATAAATTAGCTAAGGAGAGTAATCTAAAATTAAAAAGTCGAAATTGTTTCACTTATATTTATTTATTAACACATAACACTTTTTTCAAATAAGTATAATAGACACATAAATACATAATACATTGTGATTTTTTGAGAGCTTCTGTTATGTATACTGTTTTGCTAAAAATCTCTCGTATTTGTAATAGTTTACGGTATTTAACATAAAATTACCAAAATGGATTTGTACTTATAAGTCTGACCATCATAGATTTATACCGGAACCTAAAAAAATATTTTAATAAAGGAAGCTCTTTTTTTGAAAAAACATATTGAATTATTCCCCGCAGAGTTGTAAAAGTAATATTCCAATTCCAATTATTTGCAAAACGTCTTTATTATAGTTAGTGTTAACCAAACTTATGTAGATTATTAGAAAAGTCGGACTATAATTAGCTCTTAAACGAAAGTCTTGACCCTATTACCGGTTAGACATTTTTCAGTATCAGCTATCAAGATACTACAATCAGCCGTCTCAACATTTAACAGAAAGATTATCAGTGCATAGGTAAAATAAATTAATACATTTTTTTTAAAGTCATAGCATTTCACATTTTTTGTTCAAAACAATATCATGTAAATAAATGTAAAATCTTTCTCGCCAGCAAGAAATAATATCGGTCGATTATAAAATATTACAAATCCATTTGAATCATTCAAATTTGATTATAATGATAGTTGGACTTCTAATAAGTAACAAAAAATTTGGTAGAGGTATTCACGTTACTAACGATTTTCGTTCTAAGACATGAATGCATATTATGTCGAGATTCTCTTTCAATCATCTAGTCGTAAAAACGTGATGTAGCGAGAGCGAAAAGCTATCTATTACAATTTCATAGCTTTGTTTTTTTAACATTATTTCTCAGATAAAGCGAGATGTAACAGAGTAACTGTAAAATTTTTGGTTGGTAAGTTCATTTATTTTATTTATCAATAGTATTTGTCCAAATAGTACTTTTTTGTTTTGTGTTTATATATACTTAATATATTATTTTTAAATTATAATTGGTAGATGACTTTCTGACGAATTGGAAGTTGAGAGTACGTACTAAGCTACGTTTTTTTACGTTAGAAGTCATGTAAACACATTAGAACTGGTTTCATCACATACTGCAGATGCTTTCGGAGAGTGTTAATTATGCCAATATTTTTTTTATCAGTGGAATCCTATCAATCTGGATGACATCAAATTCTAAATGTACACGACTGAACTAACTAAATACTAAATAATAACTAAATACTAACTAATAATAAATAACTGAATGTACACGACGAATGGATTTTTGCATGCTATGGAAGAAAGCAAAATAAATGATAAGTGAAAGAGAATTAAGAGTGAATAATCTAAAAATAAATTAGATATTGTACAAAAATATCGCAAAAATAATAATACAAACATCCTAAGATAACGACAAAATAATATTGAGTTGAAAATGAATGGATAGCTTTTTCAAATGTCCAAGCATATTTATGTCATGTTGGTATAAGTGAAACGCTGCATATGTGACATCTACAGAGTGAGGTAGAAAAACTGAGGACATACATGTGAACAACATTATGAATGTAGATGAGGCAAGGGATTTATGTGGGGACAAAAGCCTTTTTCAACCCTATACAAATTCTCAAGAAAATTCTTGCAAATTGATTTATGTCAACAACAAAAAAGAAATCATAGTTTTCAAAGAAATAGTTTCCGGGAGACTTTCCGTCTAACCTTTTAAGTGCGGTACTTAGCAACACTTTTCCAACCTTTTAGCATCTTCCAATAGCATATTGTCCGTGATTGACCATAATATGGAATATGGAGTACATACATATATGGAACCATAATGAAGTCGGTTTAAAAAACTTTTTTTTAGCTTTGAATAAAGAAATTGAACAATGAACTAAGTTTAATCTGAGTAAAATTATAACGTTAATACAGAACAAGTTCAAAATGATTTGTTTTTAAACAAAAATGAATATTTATAATATTGAAATACTTCTTAAAATAATAAAATAATGACAACCCTAATCTTTAGCCATTTGGTTGAATTGATTTCATTTCAAAGCTCTTGTAGATTATCTAAATGGAAAAATGTAATTAGTTAGTAATAAAAATGGAATATAAAAAAGAAATCAATTTCAAATACATACTTGGTATTTTTATAGAAAATATTTAAATTTGACTTGTGACTTGTTACAAACTGCGTCTAGAAACCATGAGATATATAAAAAAGACAATGATTTAAAGTACAGCACCACAAGTCTAACAAAGTGATATATCTAATTATAGTTTTATTATAGAAAATATAAATCGACGAGAAATTATTTTTAGCGTGAAATAGAAAAACGTTGATGTCTTAACTATTTAGGTATAATTACCGGTGTTTATTTTAAGACTTCTTAATTAATTAATGATAAAATCCGAACATTCTCAAGCAATTCATGTAAATGGCATACAGTGTTGTAAAATTGGAGGGAAAATAAACGGTGAATTACTCACACCAAATTCATGATTTATAATAAAAATATTTTTACCGGCTACATGCGAATTGTCAAATGTTTTTATTTCCAAGGCAACGCACAACAATTTTAAACAAATCAATCAGCAATTTATAAATTTTATCATATTTGCAATCTTTATATATACGTTTATTAACCACTTAGGTGAAGAAAAAATGTTTTTTAAATAAATAGACAAATTTCTTTGTAATCTTTCCACAACATATTTATGATCAGGACCGGTTTTTAATTTTACAATCATTATTAACTTTATTATTAACCCACTTAATTATAAACACATTTTTTTTCAAATAGAATAGCGCGCAATCTGTATTATACCAATTGATTTTGTTGACTTTGGACTTATCCAGTTCTGTTTATAAATAAATCTCAAATTAATTCTAAAAAAAAAAAAAAATTAATTTTTCATTTACAATTTACTCTCTTATAATTGAATCTACCAACTAAAAATGATTAGATTTACTAATCTGACTTCAATTAACTTACAATATAACATACGATGGCTTTAAATTCTACGAAATGCAATAACGACGTCTAGCAGGAAAATGCAAAATGAAACGCTCTATCTAGGCGTCAAAATACTCTCCCACACGCACACGATCCGACCATTGCGCCTACATACAGTACACAGCACCAAAATAGCGGGGGTGAATCTCAGAGTTGGGGTTGAGGGTGGAGTTGGGCGATAAATCCCTCCCCTCGTCTGCCCACCGGCTCGACGGCTGGTCTTCGACTACGTCCTCTCAGTTGCGCTCGATCCTCCGCCGAGGTTGGACCGCTGTCTGACGCCATCGAGTCTCGAGGCTCTCCGATACGAAAAGTACGCGGCACGTCGTTAGTTTGTTGGCAAATTCAAAAGCCTAGCGCCCGTTGTGAACCATAGATCATGGGAGACGATTTTTGACGCGATATTTTTCCTCATTGCCTGTGTATTGATAAAATAAATATTGTGCATTCTAACGTGTACAGTTTTTTGATTGACGTTTTTTTACTGTGTATTTTTGAATAGGTAATTGTTTGGCGTGTTTTGATTTGCACACTTTTATAGATGTTGCGAACTATTTTGATAGTGATATTTTTACAGTGTTTTAAAAGATTTATTTATATGAATCATTACGAACAAAAAAAATACAAATAATTAGTAACTCATTACGTTATACAAAATTAGGAAAATTAATGGCCTGCGATTTTATTTTCAACATCAAAATGTCAAGATATTTTAAATGACAAAATTAATGAATTATTTTTTTTAAATTCAATAAAATCAATATTTTATAAAAAAAATCTCAAGATAATTGCAATCTGGCTATCTTCATTTTCCTAAACATTATAACATAATGATTCAATTTAAAATTCCCACATTTATTAAAATTTAAGACTGCCACTTTTAGTTGCAAACAATATGAAAACTTTATTTAAAGAATGTTTTTTTTATATTTATTTTATGAATTAAAATAAGCCATCTTTGGTACAGTATAACAACCTCCATCATCTGTCTAGTCGGAAACACTTTGAAGCGTGATTTTGGAATATTTAATGCAATCAGGATTTCCAATTGTAATTTGGAAAGCATATCCAAAAGGAAAAAGCTCACAGTAAGCCCATTAGCCAAAAGGGAGAGAAAAGTTTGGAGATAATAAAGCTTCACTTTGAAGGAATTATAACCGGAGAAAAAACTTTTTTACGGCTGTAAGCTTAATATTTCGATAAAAAGTTTTTTTGAGCATCATTAAAAGAAAAATTTTCTTCTTGCTCGACTCGAAAAAGCTTGCTTGATTCGTCGAAACGGATTCATCACGAGTCCCGAAAAGTTTTTTGGTGCTCTCATATATTGTATATGTTCGTAGTACTTTGCAAACATTTTATTTTTGATAAACATCTAACTTTTGATGTTACTTTCAATATCGTGTTATTCTTAATGTTGTGCAATATGATAATTTTTATACTAAGAAAGTATTAAAAGTCAATTCGTTTAAAAAATACTGATTTGAGATTTACATTAAATATCCTATACAATATAATAAAACTTTGGATTTATTATAAATTAAGTGTATTGAGTACATAAACTGTACAAACAATATTTTAAAATGTTTTTCACTTTATTTAAATTTATAAAAGATACCATGTGATTTTTCAATATCTTTTTGAATGGATGCCATCGACAAATCCTTGACAATATATATCTTCCTAGCTTTGAATCTTGACAATTATTGTATAAATGCATTCTTATTTTACAAGTGAAACAATAACTCTAAATAACCATTACATAATTTATTACTTATATCACTATTTAAACTGTCTTGCAAAAAGTTGTACAGAAAAACGTTTGTTTTTATAAAACATGATTTATAATTTCTCCTTGGATTAATAACATATTTTTTCTTTTTTCTCTCAACATTAAATGCTTTTTTCCTTAAATGTTATTCCTCGATTTCTGTAACAATCTATCGGTCTAAATATTTTTAAAAAACTACAAGTTTTTATCGAGCCATACGAATAGTAAAATACAAATCACTTTTGATTTAATTTCAATTGTTAAAAGAAAATTGTCACTCTTTATTAAAAGCTCTTTAACAAATATTTGTACATCAACTATTTAAAACAATGCTCAATATATCGAACATATATATAACCAAAAACTTTAAGCGTTTATTTCGTAAATATGAGAACAACATAACATCGTCGTGGGACTATTTTCTCAAACACCTACTAACTAATTGTGTAGCATACATAAACCTAAAAGAGATTTATTGATTGAATTGGCATTCACTTGGTAGAACTCCATTATAACACGGTGAAAAAATAGCAATGTATTTTAGTTCTACAAAATTTTGTAGAACTAAAATACATTGCTATTTTTTCACCGTGTCCTAAAAGAGATATTTTAAACATACATAAACTCTTTTTTGCGAGTCACCAATGAATCTATTTACGTTACGTATATTTTTTGAGAAAGGATAGAGCTAAGAAAGGATTAATGATTAGCTAATTTTTCTCACTGCGTTTTGTTTTATGTTAGATATTAGCTTAGTGGAATATTCAGGCATTAAAAACTTCCATATTTTCCATTTTCAAATTCCATAAATATAATTTTTTTATAGTTCGTACTAGAATTCGACATGGTGAGTAACGTAAATGAGAACAACGACATATACTAATTGATAAAGGACTCTACAAATTACGACTAAAATATTGATAGATCGATCACTTTGAAGATGTTAACGGTCACTCCTTGATGGAAAGGCCTAATAGTTCAACAATAAAAATACACTTTGAGCACAATTTATGCATTTAATTTTACAATCAGGACCGGTTTCGCTCATTATTTAATAATGCTCGCGATGAATGAAACTGATTCTGCATATGATATAATAAATACTAATAATAATAAACACATTGCCAATTACGAATTGCCAATAAGGGAATATTTTTGATTTCGTAAATATGATTTAGTTTTTTAAAACGACTGAAGGCGCTTGATGAAATTTAAATATCAAAATTAAATTGTTGAAGTTTTGTACGATTCCACATGTTTTGTCACTAACGACCTGGGTTTCGCCATTCGGCATCTTCAGGCATTATATCACACGAACTTTGTCAGATATGTTGCATATGTGTCATAAAACGCCTGAAGATGCCGAAAGAGGAAATCCAGGTCATTATTAAAGCGTTGTATACATAATACAACGTATTTAGATAAACACAGTGAACCGTAATATTTCTAGCACCAAAAAACCGCCAATACAAAAGATAACTCAATACATTGATTGAATTGGCATTCACTTGGTAGAACTCCATTATAACACGGTGAAAAAATAGCAATGTATTTAGTTCTACAAAATTATTTTTAACAAATATAGTTGATAGCTATTTCGGCTCACACCATCGTCAGAACTATGCTTAAACTAACATTTGCTTATCTATATATAGCTGTGCAGAAAAGGTACACAACATCTCCTCTCTCCTTTTCCAACCTAATTTTGTAGAACTAAAATACATTGCTATTTTTTCACCGTGTTATAACTCAATACAATATTGGCAATTATTGTTCAATGTTCGTTTGTTTTTTTAACTCATTCATATATTACAGTATTTGTTAAATTTTCCAAGAAACATTACTTATGTGTTCGATTCCAAAATATTTTCTGATGTTTTCGTTTCATTATTATAAAAATGTTTTGTCTAATTAAATTCATGTATGAACATTTATTTATTCATTGGCGAAATACATCACTCGTATTTGGTACAAAGGTTTACGTCAAATAAATTAGTATATGTATACATACGATAGTGAGCATATATCGAGTTAACGAAAGAGCCCGTGCGAATAGTTTCCCATCATCATTAAAACCGTAGGAACAATATTGTTCGTTGATAATTCAATTTTCTAATTGGAACCGCGCTCCAATTGGAGACTTTCCCTTCTCAAAAGGGCTCACCTTTCTCGGTGGTATTAAACCTTTTTCAATAAGCTTCCCTTTTTAGTATTTAAATAAATTGCAATTATTTAACAAGACTGAATAATAATGCTTGACTGAAACATTAAATAGATCTCAACAAATTTGAATGAGGCATAATTTTATAACCCTGTTTAAGAACCAACAAGTGAAAAAAGATCATTTGTAATTAATGTTTGATTTTAACCTTTTATTATAGATTAACAATGTCTTCATTATATTCAATTTTATTTAACTTACACTTGTAAATAATTTTACTTAATATACAGTATTATTTAATATAATGAGATTAAAATCCAAAATCACATTTTCCAAAAGTTGTATTATTTAGTTTAATAAAATTATTTCAAAACGGTTTTGAGCTCAAAAACTTCATAAATTATCATTAATATTATCCATCAGATAAAATGATTTTCTTCTTATTATATAAAATGAAAACCAATTGATTATATGATTATTTTAACAAGCGATTCAAAGAAATTTCGATACCCATTTCTTCACAATGATTTGTAATCACAAATATCAGTTTTAATTTTAACTTATTTTTTGTATTTTTTAAAACAAAATTTTAACAACTAGTCATAATAGCAGTCCGCAATAAAAAAAAATATTCGCAAAATATTTAGTAGACTATAAAAAGCATTTACACTTTGGTCACAACAAAATTCATTTTGGAATAAAACCGTTTTTAATTTTACTGCATTATGAATGAGATTTATCTTAAGTGCTGCAGTAATAACGAAGATAATGGTTTAAATGTATGCAAATTATGTGATTCCTATTTTATTTTTTTGTATGATAATAATTTAACAATCATCTGAGTAAAATTCAATAACATTGTAAATATTTTGTCTATTTGTATATATATTTACAACAATATTTTTTACTGAATAGTTCTTTAGTTATTGAAGTTTTATTATGATGTATGAGCAGAAATAACAATGTATCATGCAACGCAAATATAATAAATATCCGTTTATATGACTAGCATTTAACATTAAAAAAAGTAATTTCAGATTTGTCTATGGAGTAGGGCAAAAATATCACAAACCATATAACATAATTAGAATGGAAACTTACACTATTTTAATATAAATTAATGTAGTGATGTCAAATTAACTGCTCACATCTCAATTGTTGAAATAGTTTATTATATTGTTTTGATAGTCGATATTAAAAAAATATAATAGTATTGTTGATTGGTGAGTTTAAAACTAGCCTCATTTATTTATCAAAAACACTGCTTAATTATTTTTCTTGGATATCCATTATGCCGATTATGTAAAAATGAGTTAATGAAATATGTTTTTTTTTTTACTTATATCCGAATAAAAAAACACATTACAGAAACTGCGCACGCTTTAAACCTTCAAACTTTATCAAATTATATGTTAGATTCTTCTGTTTCTGTAAGCACCTTATATGTCGATACAATTGTCAGTACGTACTGCGGTAGTAACGTTACGATCTATTTTGTTCAGCTCTCTAATTCGCGCGTGCCACGCTTCAAGTGCGGCACTTCCGGCGCCTTCCGTTTGGTTTTACTCCCACCGCGGCAATTTGCAATAATTACAGAATATTCTAATGAACCTTAAAACATATTCGTGAGCAGCGGTGTTGCGGTGTGTCACAGTGGGTGGTATGCGGTGTGCGCCGTCGTGGTATTCTGCGACATCACAAAGACTTGTCTGAGGTCATTAATATTAACGCCCCAATTTAAACAAATTTACTTTGCTACCCCGCCACTGGATCAGGAACGTGATTAGAAACATTAAAAAATCTGTCTAGCTACTAAATATCAAATAAGGTCTCAATTTGCTATAATTTAAATTCAAATATTAAACTTAATTTCTTGAATCCTCGTTTGAATATTGACAAAGTAATATTATAATAGAACAGGCAAATAACACTTCCACTACTCTCTATGAATATGTAAAAATATATACATACACTTTTACAGAACTTTTCATACTGTGTTTTTGCACGACTATTTTTTAATATTATTTGTCTTGGAATTTGTCTATACCTAACAGTTGAAGACTTTGGATGGATAGCCTGTATAATGTTTCATCAAAAACCTCCAAAGATATATCTTTAGAATGCACCCTTACTACACAATCAGTCAATCTTTATGACTCCCAATTTCTGTTTTGGGATATTCTTACTGCCGGTCTGTAGTTCAATGAAAGAAACGTGTGTAGAGAAATATGTGTGGCTTATGGCATTTTTATTACATAATTGTATAACATAACATATAATTTATGTAAAATATATAGCGTTTTACTGTAATTCTTGCTACACTTGCATGAAACATATTAAATAAAGTTCTGATTTAAGACAGAAGTCGTTTTAATATTCTTCTATTTATTAACAATATTATAAAAACCTGACTGACTTTTGTTTGACTGACAGCTTTCATTTTTTTAACTACAAGATCACGTTTTATAATGATATACATCGTTTCCATTTGTATACTTATTATTTTATGAATAAAAATCAATGCATTAAAAAACACAATTTTTTATTTGTATTTTTTGCAATTTTATTTAGTAATAATAATCAACACGGAGTAAATTTAATTATTTCGTCACGGTGACTTTTTAGTATACTAATATATTAATATTTTTCGTTCTTTTGTTATAGTAAAACAATACACGACTTAAAGATTGTTCTCGTACAGCTTTGTGTTGGACCAAAAAAGACGATAGTTGTATTCGATTATTTTTGTTAGTATTTCATTGTAAGAGGTGGTATTTTAGTATTAACTACACGTATATATATATATATTACACAATACATTCGTAGAGTGTGAATGACAAAATCGTATACAAAAAAGTTTTACATTGAAAAATCTCATACCTGTACACGCTGATTAATATTAAGGGCAAAATTATTAAATGGATGCTTCTAAACTATTATGTGAGAGGATATTGTTTTCTTGTGAGAAACTTAATTTCAGTAAAGAGGTGTTATTAAGCACACGATGGTACTATTTATCAGCTCATGATTACGAGGATCTACGCTTTAGACGCGCGTGATCAAAATGATAATTTCCTCCACTCAACCTTCGGCTGCCGAGAGGCTTTCATATGAATACATGGTCAAAGCTCAAATTGTTCACACCGGTAACATAATTATATTTTGACACATTTGTTAGCGCTGTCATTCAGGTTATTTTTCAATTAAAATTTTACTGCATCTCATACTGGGAGAAGGATTTTTTATTTGAAATTTATTGTTTCGATGCCGTAATCATCATTTTTACACTCTGCATAACTTAGATCATATTTCTTGGAAGAATCATTTTCAATTTCAATACTAGAGCTTTTTTATGTAATACTCATCCGTTGAAACCATATGAAGAGCCTACTTATAAAACAAAGTCCAAAATACAAAAACCATTTTTAAAATATACCTATTCTTTTTCTTGATTTAATTAATTTACCAACTTTTTGAACACGTATTGTGTCAAGGTGTTAAGGGCATATTTTTTTGGTGATATAGTATCATTTAATTGATCAATACATATATATATAGCCTTTGTCAACACTTGATATGAGAAATGTACCCCTTTATCTTAACAAAGCTTTTATGCAGTCTATTAAAAAGAGTTTAAGAATAGAATGGACAGTGTTTGTACATGACTCGTGGTTAACTATCCGCTCTCACTGTGTCTCATTTTTAGAATCATCAAATGGGTGTAAAGTGAAGAAGCTGCTTGATGGAATTTCAATGTCAAATTTGAAATTTTACAGCTTTGTACGATTCCACATGTTTATTCACTAAATAGCCGGGTTTTGCCTTTTGGCATCTTCAGGCATTCTATCACACAGATCCAACAGAACTGACGAAGTTCTGTTCTGCGAAGGTCAGTTCTGTTTCATTCGAGTGATAGAATGCCTGAAGATGCCAAAAGGCGAAACCCGGGTCGTTGGTGAAAAAACATGTGGAATCGTACAAAGTTGTAACAATTCAAATGTTTGACAGCTCAAAAAAATCACATGCTTTCAAACAGAATCTATAAATCGATTGAAACAAAACGCTACTCGTACTGAGATTTGAGCCCGTGAGATTCGTCACAACGACGTTAACCACTACACTGCAGACCCAAGAGTCTTTGTTATATAAACATAACTAATGTTAATAATTATTCCAAAGTTTTAATCACTATAATTTATTTATAAAGGCTTCAGAAACAATGCAGTAAAGCTTAAAGAGGCGAGCTTTTTCTAAGCTTGTTTGTATAATATGTTGAGTTTTGGAAATGCACTACTCGTATAAGCTATCAAATACCCTTTTCTGAATCAAAATAGTTCCAGTTTACGTGTGCCTGAGTCAACATTAGATGTGCCATCGATACTTTGGCAGAGTCGTCGACTTGAATTAATAAGACATCTCAGCTCGCGGATGTCATGAATATTGTATGAGCATCTTTGAAAGACGTATTTATGTAGATTGAATTATGTTTCCTTTATTATGCGCCTGTATATTCTCTCTCCAGCCGGAACTTTGACATCCTGATATTTCTCTAATAGTTCGCAGAATATGAAAATTTTATTTCACATATGCAAATTGTTCCTGCAAACGAAATTTCGCTTACTTTGTTGTCGTTATTTTTTTAAATTCTCTCATTGTTGTGATAAAATGAATGAACATATTTTTATAACATCGCATTTGCATTGAAAATTACACAGTAAAAATACAATGACATCGCAAAAAAGCATAAATATTCCTTTCTAAGCAAACGTAATAAAATCTTTAAAATGTCGTCCAGACTTGAAACGAAACTTATAAAAAGAGTTTTATATCTTGAAATCTCTTCTCCCTAAGAATATTTATTTTGAAATCTTATTTCAGGATTCAATTTTTAAATAGAATATTACATAATTGATTATTTTTTTGGATACAGCATTCTAAATGAAATCATAATTAAAATTGTGGATTGGAATCCAAATAATAAAACGACGTTTTATCAACATTTTTTTGTTACAATAATAACGATTTTTTTTCGTCGCAAGCTTTATCAACTTTACACTTAATATATACTAATATGAAAAAAGTACCAAAAATCTTGTTTTATAATCAAAATATAAGGGCTTTTCACCAAGAACTGAAAGCTTACCACTTATAAGTAATTACTGCTATTTACATACATATTATGCATGAGTCATGTATTCGTTATCGTGCATCGAGACCAGCAACGAGATGACATTGATTGGTTAAGGTTCTTTGCATTTTTTTCAAGAGACATCACTGAAAAGCTTTTTAATGCTCAAATTTCAAGGGTAGACAAATAATGGATTGAAGTTGATTCTGCTGAGTTATGAAGGAAAAGTGGATTCAAGTCAATTAAATGTATAAAACTTTATTGTATTATATACACTTTGAAATTATTTCTCAAGCTTTTGAAGACGTTACAATGTCAAATGAGAAAATCTTTTCAGTATCCATGAGTTTCTCAACGAAAAAGAAAAAGATAATCGGATATTTTTTTGATTGCCTTTGTTATGTTTTTTTCAATATCATTTTCGGTATAAATTATTCAATAGCTGTCGGTTAGAATTCTTCGAAAAAAACATTCGATATTCTTTTAAAATTAGTCATAATTATTGAAACATATTCAAAATAAAACAAGATTTATCTTTTCAATGTCATGGAGTATTAATCGGAAAATTTTCCAATATCCGAAAACATCAAATAAAATTCTTATGCTGCTTATATTCACATAATTAAAAAAGATATTTCTCAATCTTGAGAATCTAAAAAGTCAAGAATAAACTATCTTTATCTATAAGTATTTCTCAATAAATATATTTGTAATGCTACTGTACTATATGAACGTATTACTTAATATTTGGTTGAAACAGTTTAAATAAATTATTTATTCAAACCATAGGCAATGTCACCACTTCCGCACTAATGCGTAACAACCCACGACCCTAGTCCAATAAAAATAATCATCGCCGTGTAATTTTTGGTCGTCGCTTTCCGAAATGCATATAACATTTATAACAACTAAATAAATGGCATGGAATTAGTCATCGTCAGACGGAAGTGAGTTGTCTGTGGAAGTAAATGTCGACTGTGTGGAGTTGTGAGTGCATGGAGGTCAGGCGGGGGTTGAAACGCATTAGCATTGTGCGTGAACCCCTAATTGCTTACCGAAATAGTCGATATCTGGAATGAGCAGCTGCGTTTTACGTCCTCCTATCTACTTGAAACCATAACTTAAAAGCTCCTTGTGTAGTGCAATTGCTTCATTGTTGAAAATACCGCGGTTAAGGCAGTAGTAAATAAACTTAAAAGCTCGTTATCGTATCAAAAAAAGCTTGCCAAGTTTCACCGTATTGTGGAATGGAATCGAACTCAAGTGAAGAATATCTATAAAAAGAATTAACTTAAGTATAATTTTTTTGTTCGTTTATTTTGCGGTTTCTTTGTATAAGATATTGAGTTAGTAATAACAATTTGCTTGGAAAGCATTCTAACGTTTACGGTTATTTAATTTATTTTATTTTAAATTAAACTTTATTTTATTAGATATCCAAGCCAAGTGTTATATACTCCACTTAACAATCAAAAATTTCAACGCGTTTAACATTTTTCCGTTCAAATTGATTTAAATTTAAGTAAAATGAATACTAGCACACTCGCAATTTTATTTTAATTTTAAATGTTATATGATTTTATAAATTAAATATTAATAAGACATAAAAGATTCTTTTTTTTATAGTTTTATTTATCAAAATAATTCGCAACATGTTAAGTTTATATATTTTTAATTTAAAGTGAAAGTTTTTCTTCATAACTAATTCCATTTACTTTATTTTCAGTGAATCATATTATTTTCATAATAAAAACATAAACTGCTTATATATGCATACTAAATGAACTTGAAAACTAATCACAATATAAAAGAATACTAAAAGGTTAGTGACGTACTAAGTAAGTGAGTGATACAATCAAATGAAATAATAACAAAAAGTGTTTCTCTATGGAAGAGTAAAGTGGTAACATTGACAAAGATCGAGATTAAAAAAAACAAATTGCTTAATTTGATACAAAACAGTGATGTGAAAAAAATATTATTAAACAGTGACAATGGCGGATACAAATTCTATTATTGAAGGAACTGTAAAGTTTCGGGATGGAAAAAAGGTAAATAAAACATTTTTTTATATAATTAAAAATGAATTTATTGCACACATAATTATCCGTTGTTAAGTGTTGTTTATAAATTGGTAGTCCTTTTTTTTCGCAGTAGAAGTGACTTTTTTTTTGTTTTTTAATATTTCTATTCAATCAAATAATTACCATTATATACTGAATCATTGATTGAAAAATAAAGTACATTTAAGAACTCTTAAATCATTATTAACATTTATACCAACGACAAAAATTCATTTCAAGAAAAAATTGTTCCTTTTAATAGCTGAAGCATTAATAAAATTTATTGAAATTATCTCGTTCAACTATTTTTAATGATATAATCAGAATGAATAGCTCTCTCTATAAAGTTCAAAAAACTGGTCTATAAAACTATCAAACTACCTCGATAAAGTGTACGCACTTTCCGATGAAAATGGATAATGTTTTTTGCCAAATTCTCTTGCGGTTAAAATAACATCAGGTAAGGAAGTTTTTTTCCAAGAATAAATTAATCCCAGACTTCTTCTGAAACATAAATTACAGACCGAAAACTTGTGACATTTCCTTGGGATTAATTTCATCATTTTATACTTCACGGTGCTTTCTTACTATTTGTTTGAACGAGATGGATAAGTTCTCAAAGTTATGTTACTAAGATTTATCATTTTTATGAGAACATTTCTGGGAAAGCACTTTCAATTTGTTTTAAAGACTTATCAGACCCTGTTCCTTTGATTCAAAATATGAACTAGGCATTTGGGGTACAAACCCAAAGTTTGATTGTTTAATGAAGTCGAACAAGTTTTCTCTTGTTACTTATGGTGGACTTACATTATTATTTCAATGGTTTTAACAAACAATGCGATAGAGATTTATACATTATTTCAAAAGATAAAACTTTTAAAGTTCAGGTGTTATTTTACACAGAGAATTTTCAAAAAAAAACAAGCAAGACTTTTTAACAGTTAAATGTTTTTATTGTTATTTTGGTAAAAGCAAAAAATACATCCGATTAAAGAAATTAAAATAATACACTTTAAATACAATTTTGATGTTAATACGATGATTATTTATACAGATACAAAATAATTAAAACTAATCACTAAATTATGTACAGAATGAAGTGTTTTTAGACTCCATTAGGAAATTTCTTAGTCAAGAAATTGTTCACTTGTCAAGAAAAATTTTAAGCTGTCAAACAATATTTGCATTTTACTTGATTATATCTATAAAGAAAGACTATTGTTGTTATAGAGATAACTAATTGATTATTTTTCAATCATAAAGACGCAATACATTCTTCGATAATTTAATATTTTAACAAAAAATCGTCAATCACCATTATTATTTTTCTATATTATGCCGTTACCACATTTATTAAAGTTTAAATATTTACTGTTGTTTTATAACTTTCAGTGGAAATCCAGGTGGTGTGTTATGCGGAAACTGTCTCCAGTTGCAGGTAATACAAATATAAATAATGGAAATTTTTTTCAAAATGTATATTAAACATATTTTCAACAAATACTTCAATTTGTTTTATTTATGATTGTACTCAAGAACATTATATAAAACTATGATACGTTTGTAATATCATCAACAAAAAATGACAGGTTGGGTATATTGATGTGTTAAATATATATATATAACGATTAATGTGTTAACTGTCACTTTTTGATGAAAAAGCATCATATTATAACTCAAGAAAATATTTACACAATTATATTATTAAATTCATGGCCGATTTCGTTCATTATCAGATCAATCCGACAAAAAATATCGTCTTACCAACAACGGAAAGCGAATATAATTTAAATTTGCACGTTTCCACATGTTTTGTCACTAATGACTCGGGTTTAATAGTCCAGCATATTCAGGCATATTGCACGAATGCAACAGAAATTCTATTTTGTTGCATCAATATGATATGATGTCAGAAGTTGCCGAAAAGTGAAACCCGGGTCTATAATGACAAAGCGTGTGGAATCATGAAGTTGTAACAAATCAAATTTGATATTGAAATTCCATCAAGCACCTTCAGTCGATATCATAAATTAGAACAACATTTTAATTGAAATTTTATATATTGTATCTGTTTGATAATGCTCGCGATGAATAAAACCGGTCCTGATTTTTTGATTATTTTTGTTTTAGAACTATAAAACGTTGTATTTTATTGTTTGAATATCATGGTTTTTCTAAAAGAAAAACAGTTAATACGTAAAAAAATGATGAAGTATAATATGTGTGAATTTAATATAACTATTTTATTATTTTTAATAAAAAAAAATTAAATTAAAATTTCTAAAATGTAACAAAAATGACAATAGAGTTTGATTGCCTTTATTTATTACATCGTTCTTCTCTAGTGATCACGTTTTATTCTTTATTCAAATGAGATAACCACACAGTCTCATGAATATTTGATTGTTCAATTTTTGAATTTGTGCTTCGGCAATTTTTTAATAATCGGTTATCAACCCGATACGAACAAATAAATTGGCAAACGTAAATTTATTAATAAATACCACTAACTATTTGTATTCTACATTATTACGGACGTCTAACAGGTTTCATAATTGATCATTTCACTGCCATTAGCCTTAAGGGGTATTCTTAATACAGGTAATTAATTTTACACTTGTTTTGATCAAATATCAATGTAAAATTATTATTTTAATAAATTAATACCATTTATAAAACTATTTAAACATTATAGGTTGAACTAATGGGGATGATAATATATTAGTTTGTTTGTTAAGAATCCACATACATAAAAACTAGATGTATTTCATTTAAGAAATTAACATATTTTATTTAATTAATGAGTTTTTCAAGAGATGATTTTTATAAATAATTTAAAACAGTATGTTTATATTGGTAATAGGTCAATGACGAATAAATTTTGTATTTTCGATCTGACTTTGTGTGGTGTTAATTGAAACGCGGAGTAAATTTTTGCCATTAAATATGTGGAGAGAATGATGCTAGCTATTTATTATGCATTCTGTGGCTATGCAAATTTGAATGTTTACTCATCAAAATTAAATTCAATAGAAAAATATTGTTTTATAGACGCGAATGTTGCCTAAAGCAAAATAAAATAAATTATCAATATTAAATTGACTTGATTGATATCGTCACAATACGTGACCGCCAATGACTGGAAAAATGATATATTGTTTAAAATGAATCAAAAATTGTCATAATTAATAGTAAAATATACTTTACAATATGAAATTTTCTTTAGAATACCTTTATTTCTATTTAATAATTCTACATGTATGAATAATTAGAAATCAGTTATGTAATTTAGTGGTGAACGTTGGTAGCGTTTGTTAAGGACATAACGGGTTTGATTCCTAATAAACACCTTCTCTTAATCAATGTATGACCATTTGTAAAAGGAATTTGTTAAGGGCAATTTGTTAAATACTTATCCTGTCCTAAGCTTATTCTTTCTATGATCATTATTTTTCAAAAACACTGAGGTTGAGTCTCTTGGCAACAACCAGTTCTCGTTAGAATATTGTGTTAATATATTTCCACTACTTTATACTCTATATTAAAAGCGGCAATAGGTTTTTTAAAATAGTTTAAAATCAACTAATTTTACTCAAAAAATAATGGTGTTTAGAGAAATATTGCAATAAATGCGTTTTAAGCTTTTTTACTTATATTATACGTATCTCGTATTGGATTTTAATTGTATCTATAATTGTAAAGAAAACATTTGGTTTTTATTTTCAAACAAATTAAATGTGTTTTTAAACGGTAAATTAAACTAATATTTTCTTTCGATTCAAAAAATAAACCATATTTTAAATATATATTTTTGTAAGTTAAATACAATGCTGCTCACGTATGGATATTTTACACTAGCATTGCTTACGTTATTTCGAAGATACTAGATGCTTGTTGTTGAAGATCTTCGAATCGAACTATTATTTGCATTTGAATAGTCATAACACTTGAGCTTCTAAGTGAAGGAGTTTGATTGAGTTCCCAAAATGATTTATTTATTACTCAGTTCAAACGAAAACCAGAAATAACCAACCAACGATAGCCACGTATAATTATAAAAAAATTACAATTAAATATATCTTTTGAAAAAATATGAAATGATTTCCATTAAGGAATCTTGTAATATTTTTAATGATACATATTTTCGTTCACAACAAATGTCATCAATATTGCTTATATTTTTTAATACTTAAAGCGAGAAAATAGAAAATTAATCGAAGCCATGATGATTTATTTTTTTGCAAATCCTCTCAAATTTTGTATTTAACCAAATCACAAATATTTTAATATTCACAATATATTTTATGACCAGTTGATAATGCTCGCAATGATCTAAACTGGTCCTGATCATAAAATATATAGTGAAATTAGTTTCTATAAATATGTTTTTATAATTTAAAATATCATCTCTTTCCATCGAGAAGTGACATTAAAATTGAAAGTACAAACAAATAACTTTTTGCATGTAACTGCTTTATCTTAATAGGTAACCTAACACTAATAGAAACAATTCATTCGTATAATTTCATATATACAACTACAATATTTCGAATTCCATCAGATTCTCTGGTTAATTTGTTGATCGAATATATTTCTGATAAAGTTTACAATTGAAATATGTTTTCAAATAAAATTAGGCGCATTTTTGATGTTTAATATCCTTCAATTATTACATTACCATAGCATCGTTATATATAATCAATTAACTGTTCATAATTTGAGCTGAGAATAAATTAGTTCACTGACTAAAATCAACAGTGATTGCCGATATCTGTTTCAGACAATGGCAATCCTTTGTCTATCTAATCTGCTATAGTCTCATCAGCCTGATTGGGAAAATTAAGCAAAGATCAATTTGTTCAGGTGTAATTAATTGATGAAGCAGTAAATGCCTCACCATTAAAACGTCATCTAAGGAAGCGAGTTGAGATTTACTTTGTCTGCCGAATTGACTAATCGGTGTGTTCAAACAAGGCGTAGTCGATTTTATAACGTATGTATGCAGAGCAAATAATATGGACGTGCAGATGATGGAATTTAAGATTTTAGGGTAAAATCTCAATTAAGATTGTTCTACGTTAGCAAGAATTTCAGTTTTTATCAACCTAAATTCAAACGTTTGTTTTTTGACAACAAACATAATTTAAGCATATTTTAAATAAAGAGGTTTGTTTACGTTCAAGTAAAAAATATATTTTATATATAGTTGAAATAATAAAAACAAATTTTTTAAAACTTATTTCCACAATATATTTTTGATCAGGACCGGTTTCGCTCATCGCGAGCAAAATAAACCAATGCGAAGAGTGAAACCGGTCCTGATCAAAAAATATATTATTGTAATATGTACGAAAAAATGTGTTTTCATTATTTAAAATATAATGCCTTTCCATCAAGAAGTGACACCTTAAAAGTGATTTTGTATATATGTTTGAGAGACGTTATTAGATTTAGTGATATTATTGATTGAATTGGCATTTATTTGGTATAAGCTTATTATAACACAGCGAAAAAATAGCAATATATTTTAGTTATACATAGTTTATATTGTTAATAACTATTTCGGCTCACCCTTCGTCCGAACTATTCCCTCTATCTCTGGATCTAATGAGAGCCTAAGCCGAAATAGCAATCAACTATTTATATGCATTATAATTGTTTTAGAACTAAAATACACTGCTGTTTTTTCACTGTGTTTATTGAATTTACAAACACTTAAAATGTAACATTTATTAATCAAATATTGTTAAAAGTGTTAGTCCAAACAATAAAAGTGATTATATTATATAATTTCAAAACAATTTTTGTTTTGTAACTCAGATGGAATTGAATTACTTTTCAACTCCGTTGATATTTTGTATTATCATTAAAAATAATCCCTTAATCTTTATAATATTTAAAATAATTTTTTTGTCTATTAAAAGGACTAAAATAATCCATTTTATGTTTCCAAAATGTTAGTGTTTTGAGCGGGAGCGCTTAACTCTAATGCCATTTAAGGGCCATTAAGTCTTAATTAGGTAGGACAAAAAATAGGCCAGATGTTTAGGGAAGTCATATGATATTAGCTTAGGTACTTCAGATAAAGTCCCTTAGCGATGTCACAGATAAGTATCTACAACAGCGTACCAAGCTACTTGCATCCATAAATAAACCGTTTTTTATGTTTCAAACACCCTTGAGAATACCGGAAAAAATGTCTCTTTTTATAAGATCATTATAATATCGTATATTTTTAATACATGTATACGATTTGGGTGGTATATATACATAGTATAACGGTAACGGTTTATTTTTCAAAATTTATTATTTTATTTAAAGCAAAGTTTCTCATCATTTTTACATGAAAAAATCCATAAATGTTTTGCGGATCATCAACATTGGAATTAAATAATAAATATTTATATAAGCAATTTATCTTTTATTCTAAGCAATTAATTTTGCAACACCGTATGCTGATATAACAATATTTAAGTATATTAAAACAGACAGTAACAAACAAATGTAATTTTAATATCCATAAAATACAACATAAGAGACGATTTTTTATCGAAATAATATCACATTGCGGACTACCCGAAAATCTCCGTGGACCACCGGTTGAGAAACTGAGATTTAAAGCACATTTATTGGTCAAGTTTATCAAAATTAGAATGTCGTAAAAGTTAATAACTATTTAAAACCTTATTGATTGCGAAAATATATTTCCACCGTAAGCCTCGTAGAAATATAGAGCTAATAAAAACTGTATAATATTGATTATAGAGTTTCATTTCTAGAGCGTCGATTTTCGATTATTATAGACCGTTATTCACACTTCTTGGCAACAGCACAGACGTTTTAACATACAAAACAGTAAGAAAGTATTGTAAAACTATACTGTATTTATATTTAATGCAAAGAATTGATCATGATTTTGTTATGTTGCTTTACTTAACGTTATGAATTTCTGCAAAATAAATATTTAATAACAAAGAGCTCATAATTTTACGTACTACTAAAATTTTAATTTAAGTTTGTTTGCTTTTCACCTAATATTAATTCAGTATCCATGATATTCAGCAAATTTATATAGATTATCTAATAAAATAAAAACTAGTTCGTACATTAAAGTCTTATTTGTTAAAATGAGTTTCAAATATACCGTTTCAACAGTTAAGACGTTATAAATCAGAAGGTTGAGATTTTAACCGTTACTTTTTGGTGAAAAGGCATTATTTTTAAATAATAAAAAATATATTTTAATATAATCAAGATAAGGGCTGGTTTTTACTTAATAATTATCACGACAAATAAAATTGTAAAAATAATATATGAAATGATGTTTTATTATTCAATGTTATTGTATACTGATTTCGCAAGCATATAAAATGTCTTTTCTTCTAAAACTGTACTCTGATAAAAATAATGTATATATTGTTCAACACTTTCTATAGAATATTTGCTTGTTTTAAAAATTGCATATTTAAGACAGTTTTCACGAAATACAGAAAATCGATATCCTGTTGGTTTTTCTGATTTCCGTTTGAACTGAAAAATATCATAAATAAAAAGAAAGTTATGTCCATTCTTTTTTTTTTCAATTACGATTACACACATGAATGCGTTTGAAGTATCACATGACATTGAAAAATATGGGACACACATACTATTATTGCTTCAAGTCCTAACAAACCCCAAAACTAATTAAATTAATTATCTGATATTAATCATCCAGTAGCAAGCAAGACATCTGCCGTGAATATGTGTTAAGCAGTGCATTTGAGAAACTAGTATGCACCTTACCAGGGCCTGTGTGAAGGATTTAGGGCATTATTTTTAATTTATTGTCACTCAGTAATGTTTTCACAATTTTTAATTGACCATTTATTTAATAAGCCAAACATTTTTTTATATATATAATATTATTATTTTTATAAATATTTAATATTTTAAAAATATTATGACCGATTTTGCTCATTACATGCATCATCGTTGTAGAAATGAGTATAAATAAATAAAATAAGAAAAAAGACATTTCCTACGATTTGCTAGCATATCATTCGAAACATGAAATTTCCTCAATACAAGAGAAAAATTTTGTTTATATTATAAGTAAAATTGCCAAAATTTTACTATTTTAGAATTCGTACAATAATTTTATGTAATAATTAGATTAATAATACAATAGAAATATAGTGAATTTTGCATCAAATATCTATTAATCCAATCATTATCAACATTTTTTTGAGTAACATGTTTTAAAAAAGAACATTATATCCAAATCTCAATTGTTTTTTAATTTAAATACTAGCCTTAGAGTGTATTTTTTGTATAATGCCTGTGGTTGACGATGCGAATAATTGTCTGTCCTTCATTTATATTGCATCGGTTTGATATGATACATAAAGATGCCGAAAGAAGAAACCGGTTCGTTATGATAAACATGTAAAACCATGCACAGTTTCAACAATTAATTTTTTTATTGAAATTCAATCATGCACAAAAAAATAATAAATAAAGATTTTTTTATTTATGAGAAAATTTGAAATTTAGATAACTATATAAAGGCAGTAAAATACTTCCAGCGAGCTGCTTAGTATTATTATATGTTATAAAAATTCGTTCGAATTAATGATAAACTGAATTAACAGAGTTTAAAAATATTAAAATAGATCAAGTCTATTGCAGCTCTTTTTCGGTTGGAAAAACATACTGTCAAAATGTGTTATATTTCTAAATATATGCAAAAACCATATTTCTATCACACGGTAAAAAAATTGCAATGTATTTTGGTTCTATATTTTTTTTTTATTACATACAGTTGATTGCTATTCCGGCTCACGCCATCGTCATAACTATATTTTCAATTCAATCAATATAAATATTTCTATCAACGACAAAAATGTTGGAGTTCGTATTTATGCTACAGTAAAATAAAAAAAACACAATATCGATCCTGAGTTCACATCTGTGCAGGTCTGATGCTCTGTTCACGTCAGTTACAGGCAGGAACAGTCAGTTGTACGGGCGGCGTCCACATTTGCATACATCCAGAGTGCATTATTTATTGGCGCGGGATTGAACCTTACACTGTTTCGAAGGGTCGGCAGACATATCAATTCCGTAATGGACCCCAACTAACATTATCTGCAGATTGATATTGTATTAGAACATCTGGGAGAAAATTATGCAACCATAAAAATGATGAATTAACAGTTAAGGACAGTTTTCAGTGTCAAGGGCAGCGGTATGAAATGAATGGTATATTTACTTTAATTGCAACATGATTCAAATTTGATCAGAGACTTATAATTATAATTCGTGTGGTGTCCACGTGAACTGGATTGATTATAAATTGCTCAGCTCTGCAGCAACGTAAATCTGTCAAGAACGATAAAAATAATATACAAGTTACATAAAAGATGAAGGAGACTTGGAGAGATGTTATGCTCACGCGTCATCGATCTTAACAATCTATCAATGTGAAATGAAAAAAAATCTCTTTTGATACCGCATCATTATATATAATATGTGAATCAATTTTTTATACAATATATTTTTATTTTCGTTAATAGCGTTATGTTATTTTTATAATTTGGATATCGTCAATCCAGAAAGTTCTATGCATTTTGATTGTACAGATTATATCAAGTCAATAATTTTTCGAGGCACACGAAAAATATTCACTTCAGCACAACAGCATTTAAAAAAATACATTTTTAATATTTAGGGTAAAGATAATTTTTCACGACTCTCCACGTTTTACCATTCATTACTTTTGTATTGTAATTTTCGTATTGAATAAGTTATCGCATATCGTGACTAGAGATATCATACATACCTTAGATAATTAGTCGAACCTATGATCCCGGTATTTGGCAATTGTCTGAAATCCCGTGATCAATATCCCTAGGGTGAACGCCATGATCCTTGCTAGGTTACTTCTGTTAAACTTGGACAATGTTTCATTTCATCTACAAGTTGCCTCAACTTAATTGACTTTAAAAATCTCTCGTAGTGTATAGAATTTCGACAATTTAGGCCAATTTTGCACCACGTATATTATTCATATTTTTTTTTTTCATATTGTAGACAAATTCTGTTATTCTAACGCTTCTACGCTTTGATTGTTAAAAAACGAGAATTGCTACAACAATCATCCTTGTCAATATCAGATCGAAATCACTCAATCAAATAAAAAAATAACATTCCATGCTTATTGAATTTTTAATGTCAACAATAATTTCTAGCATTTCTTTCTGAACTTTTGAAAAACATTATAGCGACAAAGTTTTAAAGAATCAAATTTATACAACATAATAGGATGTTTATTTTTCACCATAATTATTCATGACATTTTATTATTTCAAAGAAATCCACCCCAAAAATAAGCTTGATATTAAATTTCTATTAAACACCTTTACTGGAATACATATTACTATTATATCAGCACCGGTTTTGCATACCGCAAGCGCTATCAACTGATACACTTGAATATGTGAATGTTATTCTCACATGGACAACTTTATGTGGCCTGCTCACGCGTCGTAAAACTTTCCGTTTACTCCTGTAGACAGACAAATAAACAATAAATATATATATATAAATATCCAAAAACACTACGATGAACAGAATCGTAACACAAACACTTTCTTTGTTTGAGTGGCATTGTAACTCATGCCGGGTAAATTGTAAAATATGCCTAAAAACAGTATGTACTTTCTTAAGCTTAACTTTTAAATATGTTGAACGTAATGACGTAGAATATTAAATTTTAAGCGGCAGTATTTAAAAATTAATTCGAATAGATTTGTTATAACTAATCACCGTTATAATGCTTTCAAAACACTTTCAGTATCGTAAACTTCGATATCCCAAGAAACGTATACTCAAAATAATATCCACAGCGTAATTCAAACCACAAAGTAACAAATTTATACCAATTACTAAGTATGTTTAGGTTACGAAACTTCGAATACTTTGTCGTCAGTTTCCCACATATTTACGTAATTGACAATATAATGGTTAATACGAACAGCTATTCTCATGTTGGTTTTATTTTACCCAGACAATGGCGTTATTTCAGCTCGTAGCTTTCAACAATTTGATTTGTTTCGTAAACGCAATTATGGTGCTGGTATGATTTTACAACACATATATATAAATCAGTAAATACTTGATATTTTATAAGATTTAACAAGCAAGATATTTTTTCGAAACAAAGAGAATTCTTCTGATTAATTAATTCTTTTGTTTTCATTGTTCCTTTTTGGTGAGAAATCATTATATTTAAACAATAAAACGATGATATTTTTTTTATAATTTTATAATATTCGGATTAGGACCGGATGCAATAGAAGTTGTATTTCTAATACATCCGTGTGATAGAATGCCTGAAGATGCCGAAAGGCAAATCCTTGGTGGTTAGTGAAAAAACATTTGGAATCAAACAAAGTTTAATAAATCAAATTTGCTTTTAAAATATATTCAAAAAAGTGAGGTTTTTCTCAATTTTTACTTTGTTTTAAGTGAAAATTATTTTTAATATGAAGTATTATGAAAATACAATACATACAAATATTTATTTGCTGCATTAGACACACGTTTTATATATTTATTATTTACTACGACAATTTATATAATTGCATAACAGTAGATTTAAAACTTATAAGCTATTAATGCGTAGCGAGTTGTTTCTGACAATCGTGTTATACCATCCAGAAACACTCATATATTTTCAATTATATCATTCTAATAGAACTACAGAATTACTTGTTGTTGATTTAAAATTATTTTTTAGTACATTTGTTACTTTAAACCTTCATGTTGCAATTAAAACAAAGTTTACCAAACTCAATATCAACTATCAAAGACCACAAAATAAACAAAATGGCATTTCGTTCCAATACAACAATATTAAATATGGAGAATACACAAACCAGTGATATTTTTGAAAGTTTATACGTTTCTTTAAATATGAGATGGAAATATTACGATTGCATTGCTAGAATTGTATATCATGTTTAAATTCGACTGGCAATTATTTAAATTGCATTCGTTTAATAAAATACATGAAGTTACCAAAAGGCGAAACTTAGTAAATAAAAAACATGTGGAAATTTAGAAAGTTTTAACAATTTTAATTTAAAATAAATCGTGAATTAAAATGCATCTTGTTTAATAATGTTTAATTGATCGATTGATTTGGCGTAACGTGAGTAAGTTTTATTGCCTATGCATTATTTGTGACCGGTTTTTAAGACAATCAATGTAAGAATATAATTATTATGTCTTTATTTAAAACGATAATTTTATACAATCATAATAAAATATTTGTTTTTGTAAGTTGATTATGCGTTGTCTTGGTTTATATTTGAACAATTAATTTATCGCAGTAAACATTTCTTAAGGGAACTCACTTCATATGAAATAGAATAAATTTTTCTCTGTTAAATAGTGGATAGAATCTTGAATCGTACCCATTGAATAATTAATTTATTGTAAGCTTTTGTACTGTAAATTTTCTTTATAGAAGATTCAACTCGAGTTTACCCCAATATATAATTAATGTTTTCCCCTGAATTTGACTGTGGTTGAATTAAGCGAGGTTCTTTGAGCTACAAGGACCGAATCAATAACCCTAAGTTTCACACATGTTTATAATTAAAGCATTATTTATGTTTGTTTTGTCAAATACACACGAATTCCATTGAGTATGTAAGTTTACTCCTTTCATATTGTCCTATTAACGTAGTTTCATTATGAAAAACATTACAGTGACATACTGAAATAACATAAAGACTCTTAAGATTTCTTACAATAAAAAATGAAAAATATTTCTGTAGATATCTACTAAAAAATGACTACTGCAGAAACGAATACGAACGTAAGAAAAGACTTAATAAATTTTATGGAATTGATGTAGAAATTGTTTTATATTATATGTGAAATATTAAATTTCGTAAAAAAATCCTTTTTGCGTGCATGCATGATCATACACATGCAGTGAAGCATATTGCTGTGTTGTTTTTTATTTTCTATTCAACCTCTTAACTCCTAACCTAAGAACCTACTGGTGTAATAGTGAAAGATATATTTCTAGTAAGTATTTTTGTTTGAATTGTGAGTGTAAAAGCATCACAAAAAGTAATCACTAGATATTTTATACTTATTAAATAATTTGACAGTTTTAAATTAAAAAGTTTATTACTTTTGCATCTAAACGGCTTATAACAGGAAACACTGTGAAAAAATAGCAATGTATTTAAATTCTACAAAATTTATAAGATAGGTAATTGATAACTATTTCAAAACTAGTTGTGACGAAGCGTGAGCCGGAATAGCTATCAACTATATATCTCATAAATTTTGTAATACTTAATACATTGCTATTTTTTCACCATGTCACAATAGAGTTTAACCAAGTAAATGCCAATTTAATCAATATAACAGTTAACATTGGAAATATGTAAAGATGTCAACAAAGAAAACTCGAGTGAACTTATTTTTGTCCATGTGTAATATTCAGACATACTGGTGCCAAATTTTAATGCTTTTACCAGTGTGATACTCATTGGCAGGTTGGTTCTACACTTTAATAGAGCAAACAATTCATGTTCACAACTTTTCTTAAAAAACACTTTTTTTAGCTCAATTTCCACAATGTATTCTATGAGCGAGCATTATTAACTGATGCTTGCGATGAACAAAACCAGTCTTTACCTTAAAATATATTTTGGAAATAATACAAAAAATGTATTTTTATTATTTCAAATATCATGCTTATCCATGCTTCCAAGAAGTGATAGTATACACATTAATAAGGATAGCAGCATCATTTCTGTCTCGTATAAGTATGATATTAATAAAAATTCATAATCGTAAGTATCACAGTGGAATGAGCTCAGAAGAAATACGCTAATGATTTGGTTATAGTAATGACCGCTGGTTTTTATCCCATTTTAAAATCTCTTGGTTAATATTCGACTAATGATTTATTTTAAGGAATGAATGCTTAAATTATCTAATTCTAAAATAGTAAATTTGATTGAATTTCATAAGAGATTTAATATTACTAGCATTAAACTAAAATTACGTGTGTTCATTTAATCAAGTTTTATTAGGCGTAATTACTTTAATTTGCAACGAGGTCTTCACTGCGCTGGAATTAAATATATCTGATTTAAATTTAATATCACTATAAAAATAAAATATTCGTTAAATACAGTCGCAATAAAATATGAAATAAATTATATCGTATAACGTGGCGTGCTAGACATTTAATTAATTATTATCAGCTTTTGATAATAATTTATATACTATTTCGAGTTTTGAGAGTGTAGAAGATATATTTTTATCACTTAATACGTTTATATGACTAAAAAAAATTGTCGATACCGTTAAAATAACTATTTTGTCAATTCTTTATGATATACAAGATAACAGTGAAAAAGAATGATAGTTTTACTCAAATTAAATTTCAAGGTGAATTTTTTAAATTTTTGAATGATTTCATAAATAATCTAAGAAAGTTAACATTAAATATACGAACCCAATTTTCCACCGTAGAAATGTTCATAAGTTATTTATCAGAGTATTTGTCTTATTTAACAAAACCTAAGTTCATATTTAACGATACCGATTTCATGAAGTTTCAATATCGAATTAACATCATTTAATATGTATATTTTACGTCAGTTTTGTTGCATCCGTGTAATGGAATCCCTGAAGGTGTCGAAGGGCGAAACCCGGGTCGTTTGTGACAAAACATGTGGAATCGTACAAAATTGCAACTATTCAAATTTGATATTGAAATTCCATCAAGCAACTTCAGTCGATATCATAAATTAAAAAAATATGTATGTTTCCATATATTATTTCACTCACGATTATATCTTGACTATGTGACCTCTTCAGTTACTCTAGTACACGGTTGACTTGAATTGACAATCATTTATTGTAATAGATCACACCGTTTTTGTATAATCATATACTACTTTCAAAAATTTTGTCTTTGAATCAAAGAGATATATTTATATTTGAATTATTTTGAAGTTGCAAAACCAAAATTTTTACAGTTCGAGTAAAATTATTGTTTGATAGGGTTTTCACAATGTATGAAATTTTAAAAAATAAGCCTCAAATAAAAAGTGAATTTATCATGATGATTTCACTCTCATTGGATTATTGATTTGGCGTATTTTATTTCATTTAAGTGTAACATATATTGTATGTTTACATATGAATTGTTTTCTTAGTTAAAGCCATTGGTTTTTTATACCTGCTACAAATGAACATAAAGTTAAGTATAAATTGCAATTTAAAATCAGTTGAAAATGCTCGCAATGAGCAAAATCGGTCATTGATTATCCAAGTTTATTGTAGAAATAAGTCTGAATGTACCTTTTTAATAAGACATAACTCTTTATAAATGAAAAATGCATAACGTGTTGTCATTTAGACCCTTTTTTGATTAGATGGCATCAAATCAGACATGAATTGAGCCAGCAACGTTATATGAGCTTCTAATTAACAATTGGGAGTAGGTAATTATATCGTCTTTTATTTTTTAGTGGAGCATTATCAAAGCTAACGAGTCAACTCCCAGGCGACACCCTCTCGCTGAAAACTTTGATCGTAAGTCAACGTTCATTTCAGAATCTTAGGGCGTAACCGACTCAGTATGCAAGGGAGTTACTTAGTTTTTCTCTCGTCAAGGTATCCTACTATATAATACAGATACCAACGTGCCTACAGTGAATTATTTTGTAGTTGAATTAACCTTACTTCACTCGAAATACAATTCGATTTTTTATGTCTAGTTATGAGTTAGACTGAGAAGATAAAAAATAAACCATATACTGTTTTAAAGTACGCCTTAACGATTAATCTATAAATATTCAAAATTGAATATTCCGTTTCATTTTTTTAAAATAAGTTTTGACAAACAATGCAACATCAATCCATTTATTTTAAATATAATAATAAAAACAATTTTTTAGTACATTGATTGATTTGGCATTAACTTGGAAGAATTCCATTATAACAAAGTCAAAAGATAGCAATGTATTCCTGTTCTACAAAATTTATTAGATACATAATTGATAGCTATTACGGCATGTTTATTATTGATTTTGTAGAATTAAAATTCGTGGTTATTTTTTCACTGTAGTATAATGAAGTTCCATTAAATAAATTCTAATTCATTCAACATAATATGATTTAAGTATTTAAATCTACCTTTTAATAATTTACGATGGCTAAAGGTCCCTGATGGAATTTCAATATGAAATTTTAATTGTTGAAACTTTATCCCATTCCACATGTTTTAATGACACTTATTGATGAAAAAGCATGATATTTTAAATAATACCAGTACTAGATGAAGCCTAAGACCTGATAAGCCGAAATAACTATCAACTATATATCTTTTATAAATTTTGCAGAACAAAAATACACTGCTATTATTTCACCGTAAAATACTCAAAATATCGTTAGTTATTGCAGAGTAGAAATAGATTTTAATTAATGTTCATTCAATCAGAATAATTCATACCAAAGAGTAAAGATCAAAATGAGAAAATCCTAGTGTTGTGGTTTTGCCAACCACAACTGAAGTCTTTCACTGCATTGGAATTTTCAAATAATTTTCACCCCTAGCCGACAAATTCTATTAAAACAATAATTTAAATACCAAAGATATAGTTTTTTCTGCGTTCTTTATTTAACAATACAGCATTAAAATAATATTTTCACAGAAGGTTTGTTGATCCCAAAGTCTTAGTTAACGATTTTACCATATTAAATTTTATGTGTTATAAGATCTTTTAAATATTTTTTGATGAACTAAGCTTACAAAAGCTACTGTTATGAATATTAACTCATCACTCGTACTTAAACCATCATAAAAAAACTAACAAAATTAAAATCACTAAATTTTATGGCATTTATTTTAATATTATATAAACATTACTAGATTGTTTAATGTCTTCCAACAGCTCTTTAATATTTATTGTTTTAATTATCTTTACATTATTATACTAAATATTTTCTATTAATTCTTAAATAATTTAAATAACTAAGAATTAATAAATATAGATTTATGATATACAATGTCGACTGAGCGTATTTAATGATATTTCAATCTGATATAAATTATTAAGAAATTTTACATTAACACAAGGTTTTTCAGTCACAATCTACGTTTAAACTAGTTCAGTTCTATCGCATCCGTGAGATAAATAGAATGCTCAAAAATTTCGAAAGAACAAACCATTGAGAAATGTACAAATTTAAAAAAAAAAAACAGTATAATATTTGGAATAAATTTAGTTTCATTGCATTTCTGATGTTGTGAAGCCGAAATAACTACAATTTAAATTTTGTGTCGCTCAATATTTGTTATTTTAACATTATTAAATAATCACTTTTAAGATGTTAACTGTCACTTCATGGTGGAAAAGCATGATATTTATAAAAACATTAACGCCAGTTTTGCCAAATAAAATTTTTTAATATTGCCAATTAGATGCATCGTAGCGGAATCATAAAGCAATGCCGAATTTGAATCGTGTGCATTCCCGCATGTTTTTACACTCACAAGCCGGATTTTTTCTATATGTTGTAATATCAACTAAAGATATCATTTGATAATACTCGCGATGAGCGAAACCGGTCTTGATTAATAAATATATATTGTGGAAGTACGAAAAATGTGTTCTTAATATTTAATATTATCAAATAAATGACACGCTCTTAATAAAACAGTATATGAAAACATTTGAATTGTAGCTTTCGAAATTTATAAAAGCTCCACACGATTGCGCAAAAGAGCATTAAACTTTATTCAAATAGTTCAAAGTCAGCGCATCAAAAATTTATAAAATACACACTGATCTATGTATCTATGAGTATATATGATATCAAATAACGCAATCTATTATCAGGCAGTCAGTGATTTCATTGTTTGTTCTGGTGCAGAGTAAAAGCTCATAGTACTGGTGAAGAGCACTTAAGCCTCCTCCAACGAGGTGCTGAACTAAGCCAAAAAGCCGACGGCAGTAATAATAAACTACTAGCGTGATGCCCTGATGTTATGAGTGGCAATATATTTATAAGAGGCCGGAAGCGTCTAATATAAAGGGTTTCTTTTGGCCGAATACTGTCGTTAACGTGTTTACTTTTCACGTGGATTACAACTTTTGATATAACGCGTAGTCCATCGATAACTTTATTTTTAGTAAATAAATATAGATAAATGTTTTATTATTCATCTTTTACGTTTCGCTATACCAAACCTAACAGATGCCCAATTTTTCAACGAGCTTTCCAATGTAAGATCTAAGATATAATTTAGTTTTCATATATGTAGTGTCTGAAAACGTTTATCATTAGATCATATTTTAAACTATATTTTTTTCATTTATTCAAATGAAATTGTTTTATTTAAACAAATCACTTATAATCTTTACGATAAATAAATGAAAGTACACAATGATTAAATTTCAAATGTTGAAACTATGCACAACTTACGTTTTGACACTCACGTCTCGGATTTTTCCTTTCGGCACCTTCAGGTATCCTATCACATTTATGCAATCGTAACTGACGCATATTAATTAGTTAATGTCAGTTATACTGAAGAAGAATTAATTACAAGTAAAAACACAGATCTAAATCTTAACTTCACCTGTTAATTTGTTTATAATGACATTAAATTTGTATAAGATTATTTCATATACAATACATACATTTAATGATTTTTTGATGAAAGAATTTACAATAAATAATAATCAATACCATTAAAATGTGATCGAGCAATTTAGAACAAAAAGATACTTACATATTTTAAACTGGTAGGATATGGTGGGACTAAATTTCAGGTAAGTGATATAACAATGGAGGATTTAGGAAATTAAAGTTGATCGTTGAGAATAATCAATGAACTTAATTGAATCCAGTTATTTTCTTAAATTTCTTAATAAATAATTGATGATCACCAGTATTGTTTGAATATGTAGAATTGCACAATGTTTCAAGACTCAAAATTTGATATTGAAATTTTATCAAACGCCCTCAATAAATATGATAAATTATATAAAAATTATAAAAGTTTAACACAGCTGAAATAGATATTCACCACTAAATATTAAAAAAATCTATACTGTTTTATCTCTGTTAATTTAAGATTTGGGGCATCATACGGTTTCAGCATCAAATATCATTTCTTAATTCAGTTTGTCATGTTTTGTATGTATGTCTCAAAAAAATTTAATACAGTACAAGCAAAAGCGTTGCGTCTCACTTAGAATAATTATTAGCTTTTAGCTTTCTTTATTTTTCTTCTTATTTGTAAAAGCAACGAAATTCACACCGCCTCTACAATTACTGGTTCAATAAACTTATGTAGAGAAACTTTGATTTCACGTCGAGCAAATTTTTGCGGTGTCATAGCGGCGGTGTTGGTTTTCAAAATCTCTAACGCTATGTATCTATATTAGAAATAACGATCAAAGATATTATATTCATGCAAATACCAAACCAATTTTAAATTATACACATTAAAAAAACGTTTCACAAATATTGGAATATGCACATATTTTAAATAATAAAAACACATTTTTTTAGTACTTATTTCCACAATATATTTTTTGATCAGGACCGGTTTCGCTCATCGCGAGCATTATCAACTGATCAACTGATCAACTGATCAACTGATTATCAGTTGATAATGCTCGCGATGAGCGAAACCGGTCCTGATCAAAAAATATATTGTGGAAATAAGTACTAAAAAAATGTGTTTTTATTATTTAAAATATAATGCCTTTCCATCAAGAAGTGACAGTTAACACCTTAAAAGTGATATGCACATATATTCTAATGTATTTTTTTTACATCGTGACATATCTTATTAATACAAAATATCAGATTACATTCTACCGTTTATACAATTATGACTGTGTTATTAAAGTGGCTGAGCAAGTCACATTTTTTTCCTTGTTGTATTATTCTCTTTCAAATACAATAGTGCATTGTTTATAGATATGTCCGTGCAGCTATGTATCGGGGGAAAAAAAATAGGAGTAGAATCAATTCTCTTTTACCAGTATTTCGTTATGGAAGTCTACTATGTGACAGCGACTGCATACACATAACGGGTGGAAGTGGGACAACCAACTTGTATTTTTAAATTACTCTTTCTATTATTTACAACAAATCGTGATTTAAAAGTTACTCAAAACATGGATACATGTTTAATTTTTAAATAGAATATGATAGAAAAAGCAATCTGAAAATTTCGAGTAAAACGCAACATCATCGAATTCTACTAATATGGCAAAATGGACATTGTGGTTTTTGCTTTTAAACGCATCAATTACTATGTATGATGATTTTTTGTATACCTTCATATTTTTTTTCACTGTCTGGTGTTGCTTAAGCGCGGGTAACACGATACATTTATTTTACTATTGAGAAAGAGTGTCAAGGCTCTTCTTGCAGCCGAGATGTGGTTTTATGTTTTGTGGTGGCATATTGTTACGTAGACGCAAACGCTAGGCGTCAGATAATTACAGTATACGGACAAGAGTTTTGCTTAATGCCCAAGTGCCCACTTATATGAACATCGCGGACAAAAATAACATAATTAACACTATCAAACCCGGTCAAAATTGTCAAATCAATCCCTGTGCCGGGCCATTATTGAACAAATGGTATTTTTCTTCAGTAGTTACAAATTATTTATCAATGTAGTAAATTTAGGCAACATCAAACGAAACGTTCTAAAATGGTTAAAAATTATATTATTACAGCCATTGTGTGGTAAAAATGCCAGCAATTTTCCCTTTAAAGAACTACACAACCATGCTGACATACCTTGCCTCATATATTTTTTGATTTGCGTACACCTTGCAACTCCCACATTATTATAATATTTTTGTCTGTTGTCGGTATAGGGATCGAAATATGTTTTACTTTACCCACGGATAACCTGTTCTGTGGATCTTCCGAAACTCTTGCTCGTAGTGGAATCGGTTCCAATGTTAAGTTGGCTCTAGAAGGATGAATATTTGGTTTCATGTATTGCTTGTACACGTAACGTTTTGAGTATTAATATCGTTCAAATGAATGCTTCAATAGATAACACTACTTTAATAACTTTTTTGAAATTTTTTGTCTTTTTACAATAAGATTACTTAGGATTCCTCTCTCAAATAAGAGCTTGATGTAAAAATTGTACTGTTTTTGAAGGGACTGATCTATCATATCAAAAATGTTCTGCGGGTCAGGCGTCGGTTTTTGTATCACGTAAAAACACGTCTACGGGATCCAACCTGTTAATACTGCGCAAATCATAATGATGTTATTTTAGTAAGAAAATACCAATAAAAAATGTTACTACTCTTTGTAACATAACGAGATTACATTCCTTAATGTAACCATGCTATGATACTAAAATCACTACAAGATATAGTTAATTATTTCCCAGAAATGACAATATCTTTTTGTCAATCAAAATGTCGTTTTCTTTTAATAATTTAATAAATATACATTTTTTAATAAGTCTGATATTGTCGTTTTTCTTTAGTATGTTCTTGTATTTTAGCATATCAGTACGTGTACTATGCTATTTTTAGGCTTAAAAAGCTCGTAAAGTTTAATTCTTAGATAAATTAAGCGCCTTTTCATCATTTTATTGTGCATGGTATATAAATTTTGATTGAAATTATTATTGGAAAAGTGATAAAATCTGTCATATTCTATGCTTCTTATAATGTATATTTTCTGAGGGAAAACGATTGCTAAGACAAAGTGTCGTTATACGCTCAATTTCGTGTGCAAGAATTTAGGCAATTTTCTACATTGACATTCTTTTGAAGCTCAAGGTTAATTTAATATAAGAAGTAACATGTGGTCTTTATACATCCTTGAGGTAACTTTATTAAGTTTAACGGTGAAATATAACATTTTCTCAGCTTTTGTGCTCATAAAGTACTTATTTTTTCGTTACATAAGGCTTCTTCGGTCATATTTGCGTTATTTAAAAACTTTCCAAATACCACTCTATTATGCCCTGACATTTAATACTTGGAACGTTATAATCATAACTAAAAGATAAAATGTTTTTTTTTTATTTACAAATAAATCTACAGCAAACGTACAGTTTGGTATAAGCACAAATAAACATTTTTGCGTCAAACAAAATGAAAACTTATTCTTTTTTTTTTAATGTTTAATCCATCGCTTCTTAAATCAAATACATTCTATTGAAATAATATACTAATAAACTAGTTGATAATACCTCCAATGAGTGAAACTAATCCTTATTTAAAGAAATGTGATATAAATACTTTAGTTTTATTTATTATTGATTGAAAAACCGATTATTTATCAATTAGATATACATTTTCATTGGATGATAATATTAAAAACATTTTCTTGAGCATATAGTAATTTTAAGATACAATTATTTTTTCAATCTTTAAACATCTTAATTAATATTAATGCTGAAATCGCTTAATTAACATAAATAGAAGAACTCACATATTTACATATAATCATAAAGCAACTAAGTAGTTTTACAATTTGAGAATATTTAATTTCTAAATAACAATTAACAACTCTTAACGCAATATTTATATGAAATAAATACATATTATATATGACACGGTGAAAAAAATAGCAATGTATTTAAGTTGTACAAAATATTTTTACTACAACAACTATATTTTTGAGCGAGTTTGAGTGAGTTTTGAGTGAGCCGAAATAGCTATCAACTATATTTTTTAAAAATTATTTTGTAGAACTAAAATACATTGCTATTTTTTTCACCGTGTTATAATGGAGTTCCACCAAGTGAATGCCAATTCAATCAATATATTATATATGATGCTAATAAATGTGAGACAACACGTTGAATATCTCTTCTAAAAATTATTTTAATATGATGCAAGCCGAAATATCCATCAAAATCTATAAATAAAATATGTTACCAGAATACTTTGTCATTTATAACTTATTTAAACTATAACTGTTTTGATTTGATGCCATTTTGTTTTCTGTTTTAATCTTTTTTTTAATTAAACTAATTTATTTCCTACAGCGAAAACAAAATATTCAGCAGCATGTTTTAAGTGATAACATGAGTCTTAACCTTTAATATATTTGTTTATTTCATCTAACGAAAAACTTTCAAATTTTATCAAAACCATCACTTGATTGTAAATGTATAAACATGTTTATTTACGTAGAAAATTTACAAGTCATTCATTGTTCCACACTGTGAAACAATATGACAAAATATTCATCGCAAATGCATCCCTAATAAATGCAACCGTAATAACTAGATTGTCTAGACCTGATTACTGAATCTATAGCAATGTTCAGAACAAACCATTCACAGCGTTCAACATGGGAGTGTGATACCAATATTCTGCTTCAAACGGAGCTCATATCTACATCTCTCCGATCAAACGTTAGATTTGCTAATCTTCCTTCATTCAACACCCAAAGCAAAGTCTGTAAACATTTCCCCTGAACGTTTTCAACTGTAAAGTTAAGATAAGTGATTCAAATTTACCTCTCTTTGCAGCAACCTCACCAACGCTTTCAGTTAATTAATATCTTTCTGCTTGGCTTATTAGATACAACTTTCATTTCATGTAAGGGAAGGGATTTTAAAATGGTAAATATGGAAGATCGAAGTATTCAAATTTTTGACAATTGAAAAGAATTAAATATATTTTTCTTATATCATTTCTTAGTGGAAAGGTATTATATCTTTATAATTAAACAAAATGTTTACCGACTTAAAATCAGTAGTTATCTATATGTTATTTTTTTCAAATACTTTTTAATGGTTATTGATTATTGTGAACATCTTTCATTAAAATGCTATAAGGTTATATTGGCTAAATTTGAAATTCTTCATTGTTAAATCTTTAGTTATTTAAATTATCTTAGATATAAATTAACATCTTAGATTGAGTGTTTTTTGATAAAGCGCGGTATATTTTAACTGTCTACTGACTGTCAATTTAAGTGAATTTATGTATTAGATTGCTGAAGATGTAAAAATGTGAAACCTGGGTTGTTAGTGACAAAATACGTTGAAGTAAGTGTAGTGAGTTCGGTCGATTATTTTTTTTTATAAATTGCACATAAACAATGAAAACGGTTTACTGACTGTTCTGTATTAAAATGCCAAACGATGAAATTCGGGTTGTGAATGACAAAACAAATTCAACAACATTGGCAGTGTTAGAAATTTCAAAAGAGCCGTTTTAGTTTTATGTGAAGCTCGATTATAAATCATCATATCATTCATTATTATAATGGATAATAATTAAACCAAAAGTTTTCCTGAAAGCACCACATTCATTGAGATAATTATGATTATAATTGTAATTTTACTTCGATATACTTGTTTATATTAAACACTGACAACATTTTCAAATAAATCTGTATACGAATTAAGCGTAAAGAAACGTAAATAAATTATTGACAGTATAAAATTAGAGTATGTGTTTTGAAATTTATCATTTTATGTATTTTCAATTCAGAAACGCCAAAATCATATAACACAAAACAAAATAAAAACCATTTGGCAAAGCAAGCCGGAAGTGACTTAAAATAAATTAAAACTGTATTCACAAATCCACATGAAAAAGCACATCGCCTATATGCAATATGACCCGTGAATGGAATATTTATTTGACAAGTCTATTTGATGCTATAAATTGTTTTCCGATTTCAAATACTAGAAAAATCAAATAAATCACTTATAAAGTTCGTGTTGTCTGTCCACGAAAATTTAATATTCATTGATTAATATATATACAATAGATAAATCTGTCTATTTATACATTATTGTTTTTTAATGAAATACAATATATTTGCAAACCAGTATTATTTTTTTATTAAATTGGCATTTAGTTAGTATAATTCCATTAAAACACAGTGAAAAAATAGTATTGTATTTTAAGTCTACAAAATTTATAAGATATATATTTGATAGCTATTTCGGCTCACTCTTCATCAGAACTATGTTGAAACGTACATATACCCATCTATATATAGCTGTGTAGAAAACGTAAATTGTGTACAATTTCCTTTCATTGTTGTAAATTGTGTACAATCCTTTTCTACACAGCTTGTGTTTTAACACCCTAGCTTCATATTGTGCTAGTAAATTTAAAAATGTGACAGATACGTTTTATGCATTTCTCGAAGTGCGAATTAGTCTGCGTTTTTTTTTAAATAAACGTTAATATTGAATAAGTGAAATGATTTATTACAAAAATGCATTAACCTTCCGTACTGGTTTAAAAAGCGGTGAAATATTTGTATTTATCGTTCATTAATAATTTCATTGCATTGCTGATATCTATAAATTTACGTTCGTTCCAATGCATATAGCTTAGGGCAGTTATTGCAAAGATAAAAACACGTGGGTACTGAGTCAAAATTTATGTCATGCGATTCCTTTATGAGATGATTTACAGTTTGTGAGCTTTTTTCAATAATTAAATAATATGTTCTCATATGCTTAGTTCACTAAAACTTCTTAAAGCTAGTTTTAATAAAACGATATATATATCATTTTTAAGGTAATACTTGTCCCTTCTTGATGGAAAGGCATGATATTTGAAATAATGAAAACACATTTTTTAGTACTTACTTTAACAATATATTTTTTGAACAGGTGTATAATATATATTGCTTTTATATTATAAAAATAAATTTTGCTTGTTGGGTATATATTAATAATCCTGCAATCTTATAAGACAAACGATTCTAAGTCAAGAATACTTTTTGAATGAAACGGATAATTCAAAACTAACAAGTTTATTGTATTAAATTATTTATAATTTAAATAAGCCTAAAAATCTTCACAAGGCTTTTTTATATTTATTCAACGAATTGCCAGCCAATATATAAATTAACCATACCTGCGAATTGATAAACCGATACCTGGCTCTAACTTTTCCAGCTTTTAAGACGAAACAGAGGAAAACACGTCTCTGTCTTTCGAATTTAATTTGCGAAAGCTTCCTTAGAAACTTTAAAGCGCCAAGCAGGCAGCTACGCGAAAAGGCTTTATTTATTCATCCCAACATCGTCACCTGTAATTACGTCACCCATTTTTTTTTAAATAAACACAAAAAAACAAATTCTTTTTTTCGCGAAAAAAACAGAATTTCACACTTTTTGAGCAGTTCAATACATTCAACACAAAAAAACGTGTAATTCAAAAAAATGTACAATAAATATACAATAGATGAGAAATGTTACATAATTTTATTAACGTTTTTTTTTTCAATAAATATACGATATTTGAGAAATATTTGTATCTTTAGTAACACTTGCTTATTATACCCTGTATTTTAAGAACTTTTCCCACGTGTATGTAAAGAATATCAAAATATAAAAATTAAGAGATTACAGTAGAGCCTCAGTCAACCATTCTAGCATAATACGTTTTCCCGTATGGATCGTTCATTTTTTATACTCCCGTCAAACACCCATAAGAATAGTGTTACATAATACCGCATTAATCGTTCCCCAATTTATCGATTCCCTCGATCTATCGTTTAAATATTATGGTTTCGTCTCAAATATTAGCCCGATTGACCGGTTTTGGAAGATTCATCTTTCTATCCAATACAATTGGTGTGTTTGATCACGTTAATGTTAATACTTTTATAATAAACAAAGACATTAATGATGAAATATACTGTTCGCTCAGATGTCTTGATATTTTCTTTAATTATCAATTTCACAAGAAGAAGTTTATAATACTATTCGATTATTTCAATAAATAAAATTTCACACGGTGAAAAAATAGCACTAAATCATATTGTTTCACCGTTTTATAATGGAGTTGTACCAAATAATGTCAATTCAATCAACAAATTTAATTAAAATAACTCTTACAAAACCATCTCATATTTACCAATTTTTGTATAACCCTGATTTTGGAAATTAATGGAGGTGGGAAATTTTGTTTTTTTTTTAAATTTCTTAATTGGTATTTTTAGTGTATCGATCAAATTGGCATTTACTTGGGAGGACTTATAACACGATGAAAAAATAGTGAATGGTTCTGACGATGGTGTGAGTCGAAATAGCTATCAACCATATCTTTCCAAAAAAATTGTAGAACTAAAATACATTGCTATTTTTTCACCGTGTTAATTTTAGCTTTTACGCATTCCTTATTTTTCTACTACCTAGATTACTTTGTAAAACGTGAAATTTAGGTTTCACTGTATTGTATTTTAACTCATATGTGAATGTATGTAAAGTAAGAATTGATTTTATGACTTTTCAAACCAACCTTTCATAATAAAATTTTAATTCGCATGCCAAATATTATATATAAAATAAAAAAATTTTAACTGTCAAAAGCAATGTGCTTTGACGTTATCTGACGTCTTAATCTGAAAACTAATAAAAGTATATTTTGTCATCTCAATTTGGTGTATCTAATTTTAAAGCTAGTTTACCTTACTTAATCCAATCAAGTTGTATTAGTTATTTACCCTTGAAGAAGGATATTTCCCTATGACACTTATTACGTCTAATCCCCGCCGTGCCCTAAAATCCTGAGTCGTGACAGTGAAAGCATTTTGTAAACGAATCCTTAAGCCGATTATGTCCTCTTTCGGTTGAAAGTTTCTTTGAACTTTGCACAACTGGCTGTATTTCTCCACTTTTTAATTATATTATTTTTTGTTATTGCCTTTTGTTCGCAAAGTTTCCGCAAAAAGCGTAATGTTCAAAGCATCTATTGTATTTTTTATAGCTTACCGTTAAAGTATATGCATAAAAGCTCTCGAGAAAAATATATTATTCGTTGAAATACATCATCATTACTAACGACTTTTTTCATCTTTTGGTAGCGCTAAACAATAACATCAAAATATAAACAAATCAATTTAGATCACAGCTCTCTTTATATCTTTAGTTAAATCAAGTGGTACCTTTGTTAAACTAAAGCTCTCTTTAACTGGAATAAAAATTATCGAACCACAACGCGATGTAATAATCAAATAAAATATCATATTCAATTCGAATATAAAATTTGTATACCAATTTGTTGAATCCGTTCTACAATTTTTCAATGTTTAGTAAGTTAGTTTAGTTAGAGTTTATTGAATTATAACATATGGAAAATACTGTAATAAAAAATTACAAAAAAACAGTTTGATACTGGCTATCTTTTTAACTACCCATTAAATATAAAATATAAGAATTTGTAAGGATTCTATATTAATAATCGATTGCTTTACTTCCTTTTAAAAAGTGTAATTAACCATTTATTTCGTGATGTCATTTAAGACAATGGAAACAAGCAAGGTGTTTGATGGTACTTTATTTTCAAATTTGATTAATTAATCCTATAACTTATACAGTCTCGTAAATTTGTAATAAAAGATTATAAAAGCTTTAAATTAACACTAAAATTTTACTGAAAAAGTCATCATTACATTAGGTAGGATTTAATTATATAGTTTTATTATTTTAAAACACTTCTCCTTTATATGGAATGAAAGTTGTTTCTAATAAATCATCCAGAAGGAGATTTCATATAGACTGACTTCATATAAGTAACAAAATCCCACAATAATAGTTTATGAATTAAAAATAATTCATCGTTTATATAAATGAAGTAAAATGTTTGTTGATCTCAATGCAGGAATATGCCAAAACCTGGGTCAAAAATGAAATAATTGTACAGTGTTTGAATGACTAAAATTTCGTACTCTTTCATTTACTACAATAACCATTTTCAAAAAGAATGGTATGATTTATTCTAGGTAAAAATATTTACGTTCGATGTTAGCTGTTTACTCTATAACACTTCATTTTATTTCAAATCACTATTCAAACAGTATTGAATATTTCGGTCATGTGTACGATGGAACCGAAAACGAATTGTGGTGTGGTTAAAAAGTCAGTTCCCTTTTGAAAGGTTACGTGTTTTTTGGGATCCCTCAAACACATCTCATCACTATGCATCGTCGGCGTTGCGATGCATTGCTATTCGGAGCGCGTGCTCTTGCCAAATTTATCCCTTATCGCCGAAGGGGGCGCAATTATTTCACCCTTAGATTTCCTAACTAAGGCACACTATTCAAGTTCACGCGTACGCTAGAAAAGTGAAAGGGTGTGTCTTTGATTGCAAAGTTGTAATGAGCGGGGTGGTTTTTACACGGTGTTTAGTATTATGTAATAACTACTGTCGCATTTATATTCGAGCAATAATGTTTATATGTATATACACTCCATTATACTTCATTAAATCAAAACTTTCTTCGGCTGTGTAATAACATGTATTATTTTAATTAAATAAAATGCAAATTGATACAAAATGTTCATTATATCTTAATCCAAGTAAGGCGGCAGGGCACTATTGCAAAAAACAGTTTGAAAAAACAATTGCTTTTTTTCGCCAGTACAATTGGTACTGTACGGTTAAGTAAATATATATTAATAAATTATTAAAATACGATATCGACTGAAGGTGCGTTATGGAATATATAATGCAATATCACATTTTATTTTTGAAACTTTGTACGATTCCACTAACGATATAGGTTTCGACTTTCGGTATATTCAGGCATTAATTTATCATACGAATGCAACAATACTGCCTGTAGATGTTGAAAGGCGAAACCCAGACGTAAGTGGCGAACAGTTCAAATTTTAATAGATGCGATAGATAGAAAAATGCGTTGGTTTTGTGAATTTTATAAAGTTTTGAAATAAATAAAAATTTGAAAGTCACGTCATAAATTGTTAATTTAATAATAATGCACTGCTTTTCTTTAAATTGTCTAGAATTATTAATATAGGTTTTGTTAAACGTGAATTTTTATTGAATATGTTATACATCAATTCAATCCTTTTATTATAACAACAATTGCCTTGTTATAACATTTAAATAAATAACAAATGAATAATTTTACGCTTTAAAATATTTAAAAACGGAACAATCGTAGTATATATTCCAAGTAAACTTTCAACTGAATCGGAAACTGGACGATTAATATTATAATTTTACTATAGACCATTTCAACCCTATGTATATTTTAACCACCGTGTTGGTCCAAATTTGTTTCGTAGGCATTAGGTTAGTAATTGTAGGCATACGGAATTTATTATGTCGGATGAATTAGTATAATTAGTACACCCGTGCGTTAAAATGCTGATTATATGGCACGGGTTAATAATAGTCACATTTAACCTATTCCCTGCTGAATCAGATACATTTTGTTAGGCAATATTGATATTTTAAAAACAATTGATTTATTAAATTGGCATCAACTATGAACTCGGTGAATAGCAATGTATTTTATTTCTACAAAATTTATAAAGTATATAGTTGATAGCTTACAATTACTTATCTCTATATAGCGATGTAGAAAAAGTACATATCATCACTTTTTCTTAAATAACAATTTTCTAGTAAACAAAACCAAATAATAAGAAAATAATTTACAGGCTATCATACAACATATATTTAAATTATGCAAAATATTTTAATGACCTCAAGTAATTATTTTTAATCAAAACTCGTATTTTTTTTATTAACAAAATATTTTGAATTAATAACATTTTTTCACTTTCATAAATTTGAAATTTTACGATGAGTCAAAACCCATCCAAATCTTATTAATATAAACTGTGAAAATTTAAATTTAACAATCGGGTATTTTATTAATTTAAAACAACGTCTTTCCATAAAGAAATGACAGATATAAACAGACCATAAAAAAATATAAATGCTGTTATATTTTTTAATATCATACCACTACGATTTTTGAACTGCTTATCGACACTTGGAGACATTGGCAGTCAGTGGGTTAACAGTATGATTTTGATTTTAAGGTTTTATTACAATTCGTTTCTATGACGAATTAACGTCATATAAACAAACGTTAAAGTTTTACCTGACATTAAAAACATATGAAATATTTAATCTTACAATGATCTCAGCAACGCAACACGACTCGTGATACAAGCATATTTTTATTCTTTTTGAATAAATATCTAAAATAAATTATTAAATGATTGGACGTCAAACGCTAATTATCTTTTAGTAGAAGCTAGTATTCTCTGGCGTCAATTGTTTTGATATTTTAATTAACTAGTTACAAGTGACGTTGTTTTTCGAAGGGTCAACTTCGGAGGCAAAAATGTTTTGTTAGTGACAAATCACAAGAAAATCTTTCTAAAATAAAAATTTTAAGCACAGTTAATGTTTAGTATGATTATGTCATTTGACAATCTTGTTTATCATTAAATTTTACCAATATAATTATTATGTAAAATTTTGTGCATTTCCACGAATTATCGTCTACAATCTACAACCCTTGCTATTTTTTTCACATTTAATGCGTTTTTACACTCGTCCAATCTAACTGACAGTTTATGTCTAATTATTATGTTAAGCAGATGAACTTTAAAAAGATAACACTAAATCTATGAGTTAAATTTGATTTACAGATTAATTTTAACGCCATTATAAATAAATCACTTTCAAAATTAAATATCGTTTAGGTTCAATCTCTTTGATAATATTTTACTTTTAATATGTTAACTGTTGATGGAAATGCATGATATTTTAAATAATAAACACACATTTTTTAGCACTTATTTTCACAGTATATTTTTTGATCAAGATTGGTTTCGCTTATCGCGATCATTATAAACTGATGAGCGATGACCGAATTGATTATCATTATGACCTAATTCAATTGATAATGCTCGCGATGAGCGAAACCGATCCGGATCAAAGAAATATATTGTAGGAATAAGTACTAAAAATATGTTTCTATTATTTAAGATATTTTAATTGAATATATTTTGAAAAAACGATATACCTAATTGTCAGTTAGATTGCATCATTTATGATATCAACTGAAAACACTTGATGGAATTTCAGTAACAAATTTGAATTGTTGAAACACTATATGATTGTACATGTTTGTCATTTAGTACCAGGGTTTCACCTTTCGGCATCTAATTTACGGGCTTTCCATCACATGTAATATTTTCAGAGATTAGTACACATAGATAGTGCAGAGATTTACACGTACTTGAGTCACAAAAGCATATTTACGCTAAAATATAATTAAATATAGAAAGTTAATGTGTGCGAAGATGTTTTAATATGTGTACTGCAGTGACAACAAACGGTTGAAGTATACGATATGTGATTTAGGCGAGTGCATCTCACGAACGGAGCCAAGTTCGTCCTTTGAGGTTTTTATGATATTTGCAGAGAGCGCGGCTGGGGTGTTTTAATAAGTTTTGCGAAGGGAAAGAGAGGCGTCAGTTCTTTGAAAGCTTCAGACACAGCCAAACGACATGTCGCGGGGACATAAGGCCATAGACAAGACAAAAGGTGCGAAGTGAGACGTTGAGGCAACGCACAAGGTGTGCAAACACAAGACGCTCATACTTTCGAAGACTTTCGGCAGGTGGCAAATGAAGGGAGCTTTCTTGAACAAAAGAAATATCTTACACCACAAAGGAAACAAAGTTACTAAGAGAACACGTCAAACGGAGTCAATTTATAAAATTTAGAGTGAAATTTATATTTATAATATTATGAATACAATTTCTTGTTAAACGGAAAATATTTGTGTCTTTGAACTTCAGTTTAAATTTGATATGACTATAATTTAATATATTATATACATACAAAAAAAAACATGTAATGTATATATATCTAAGTCTGAATATCCTTTAAATTTGACGCAGTTTGATAACAATCTGCTAATTTATAAATTCTTTATAATTTATTATGCTCTTTTATTATAAATTTGTATCGTAGGTTCCATACTACTATTGAATTAAATTACTTTTTTTGTTTTTCTGTAAAATTTTATAAAAGTCAATTGCAATGGTTTGCTTCTGAGCAACAGATATTTTATATCTTAAATTAAATCTAATGTAATTTTTTGCTGGATTTTAAAAGACGTTGTCTTCTGTCATAACTGTGTTTAATTTATACTCACCGTTGAACATGACAAATATGACTGTATTTCAATTAAGTTAAATAAATAAATTCTATTTTAATAAAACGCTAACTTAATTCAGCTCCACTTTTTTTCCAAGCAAATATCTGCAAAAATTTTGTCCCGGTTTCAATGGTGTTTGATTTTCTTTCAATGTTAGTTAAAATTATTAATTTTTAAATTTTCTCATTAGAATTTTGGAAAAAAATGGCTAATAAAATTCATCGACAATTTTACCGACGATTTTCAAATTTCTTTCCATATTTTTGCAATAACGACGCACTTCCATCGTTTTATGTTTCCCCTAAAATGGTGACTTAAAAGAGCCGATTCCAATTTGACGAAGAAACGCAAATGCTAGCTCTCCCGTATTCCAAAACGTTACCGTATATACTGGCGTAACGGCGAAACAAAAGACCGGGGGGCAAAATGAAATTTTCATTTTCGCTAATAACGACGATTATTATACATATAACATTGCCGTTGCGTTATGAAGAAAAGCGGGGCTAGCTTTTTGGGAGCAGGTGCAAACGCGCCTCTTGTCTGTCGGAAAATAAAACAAAATGTCTGCAGGAAATAAAATTGAACGTCTACGAGACGATGAATCTCAAACTGCTAAATGCAACGAAATGCATTTCTCACAAAACAATAAATTCTTCAGTTAATATTACAATGCGAAACATTTACAATTTACAGTATAGAAACAATGAAAATAATATCTTATATATATAAATAAAAATACATTTTGTACTTTTTTCCATAAATTTAAAATAGACCCTGTTTTCTTCATCACAAGCAATATCAATTATCAGTACTTAATATTGTGTTTTATATATTCAAATATAATACTGTTCTTCTCTTACGCGATGGTTAACACAAAAATAAACCATCACTTTTCATTTATAATTAATATAAAACGTGAGCTGTTATATTGTTTGTATATTATTACAATTTGTGTAAAAGATAAAAAAAACTGCATCAACTTATTTAATGTTGATGAAACTATAGCTAAATGTATCAGATTGCACGTTCCTTAATATGTTTAAAGGTGTATTGGTCATTTTATTCAATACAATACAAAGAATATTCTTTAAAATTCAACAAAAATTCATTATAATAAGTCAACATATACATCTTCACCATTAAGCTGATTTCTTAAATCTTTAGCTTACATATCTTTGCAATTAATTATCTAGAAAAAATAGTTTATACTATTTCCAACATCAATCACCGTCTTTTTGTAACTGATTGAATGTCTTTCCGCTTTCTTTTCATTATTTTCACTACTAGCTCTTAAAGTCTCTTGAGATTTGGTTTTACTTATGTATTTAATCTTCCTACGCTAGCAACACTAACATTTGAAGAGATACATGTAAAAATGTAACACAATTTATTGTTAGTATAATATTTTATATTAGCATTGATATATTATAATTGATTTATATCTGTCAACCGCTTTGTGAGAGGAAAAGCAGCAGATTATTTTATATTTTGTTGATACACTTCAAATGAAATTTTTGTTCGAATATTTAACCTGTAGCCAGGTTAAAATGCCACTTCTTAGCAAAACAATTTTGTTTTATAAAATATCTTACTGCACATTAAATTCTTTTAACAACATTCACTTGTATAGTTATACAACAGCAATTTTAGCTACAGCAGTACTTCAACAGTAGTTTTAGGAAACCATTCAATAAAAATAGTTATGGTTACTTTTTTGTGTACTGTTCCATACCAAATATTTTTTTTACTCTAATTAAAAGTGAAACTTGACTTTCAAAGGACTCTCAAAAGACTGGACATCGCTTACTTAGTTAATAAATTTGAAATCTGCGCTGTTGCCATTACAACTCAAACGAAGTATAGATTTTTTTTAAATATTTTTATATACATAAATACAGTAAAAAAAATTTACGTGGCGTTACTTTTTCCACGAGATTACCCTTATTTTTTTTAAATACATATTAAAAAATAATATTAGATAAAACAAGCTTAGATATGACAAAATTTGAATTGTTACAATTTTGTACGTTTCCACATATTTGTCACTAACGACCCGAGTTTCGCCTTTCGGCGTCTTCAGGCATTCTGTCGCTAGTGACAAAACATGTGAATCGTACAAAGTTGTAATAATTCAAATTTAATATTGAAATTCCAACAAGCACCTTCAATCGATATCACAAATAAGGTATGACTGTTGAAAAGATTGGAAATATGGTTACTGTGAAGAAATAAACTATAACAGAAAAAATATGGAACTCTTTACGTATTAAGCTACGTCTGCTTGATCAAAAATTGTTTAGTGTAGTATTGCTTTCAAACAAAATTAGTAACATGGCCAATCTTTGGTGATAGATATGTCAACAACGTCTCGATTAATTAATGATGTTCCATTAGCCACCTATAGTCGTTAATATTAATTACAGTTGGTTTGACGGGATTGATTCACTTCGTAATTAATGGTAATAACAAACTGTCAATAAGTCATCTTCAATCTATCAGATGCCACATTTTCATCGAATAAATTGTTAATAAATACGGAAAACTTTTCCTCTTAATCTGTATTTATCATATTTTTTATAACGTCATTTAACATTTTATATTTTGATGTACAAACAAATGATTACTTATTACAAATCAATATTAAATATTTTGCAACGTTTTTGTTGTCGATAACTCACTATTTGTAATCAACTATATCAATAAGCAAAGATGTCATTTGTAATCATCCCATCCCATCCCAGTTTTTTTCAAAATAAAAATATTATTTTTTTCATATGGTTTTAATGCCCATATACATGCCCTTATACATGCCCACTAGTTGGTATGTCTCAGAATTTAGTGTAAACGACTTGTACAAGGTTGAATTATATTCACAAAATTTATGATAACGCAAAATCAGATAAATTTAAAAATTCTCGCGATGAATGATATCATTGTTGATATAGGAACAAAAAAAAAACAATGTAAAAAAAATACTAAATATTGTGTGTGTGTATGTAAAAAAATAACTTCTGAAAACTGCCCGAGCGTAAGTTAAAATGCGTTCAATATTAATGAGTTGAATCGATTTTGCATAAAAAAATTCACTCACAGTATTGAACAAAAGAAGTTATGATACAACTAAAAAGCTTAATTTTCTTATTTTTCGATGTGTTATCCAATTAAACGCAAAAGCATTTTTCATCGGAAACATGTGCTAAAATTAAATATAGAACATATTTCAAAAACATATTTATTTGTTTGAAATAACTGCATTTTAATCAGGTAAAAATTGCATTTATTGGTGCATAGATAATGCTTTGACTATTCATACAATTCTTCTAAATAATGAAATTCATTTCGATTTCTACGAGGTTTTTATAAAACGACACAAAAATTGTTAATTAAGATAAAGCATTTAGATTATTTTAATGAAGTTAATGTCAAAAATAAACTTTTAATAACGCTGTAAAATTATTATTTGATGTACCACTTAACAAAATAGTCGTAAAAATATACAAAATTAATACATCGTAGCATTTTACGTCGATAAAGTTCTTGCGAAAAAGTATTGTTTACAATAAAATAAATTTGATAGATTAAGGAAGTTTGAGAATATTTACACAAGGCGAATAAGACAGAAGCCGTCGTTTGCAATTCAGGGCGGAATATTTTCATCGTTTATTTATTCATTTTATTTTGCTGTCTTACCCCCTTTGCCCCCATTTGGTTGAGACGACTCATTTGAAAAACGTCACTTATGGAGATTTGTGTTGCAAAAAAATATTTTTTTTCGGTGTATTTCAGTCGTTTGCGGGAATATGTCTTTTTGAAATACGAAGCGAATTTTGCACAGCTTGTACAGTTCGTACTGCTGACAACGTTTATGATTTATTTTGAGCTCTGCCTCAAATATAAAAATAAATTGATACAATTTGTTTTCTATTATGTTTTTTAATAACTTTGACATGTAAGAGACTTTAAAAAATTTACTATTTACACAATTGTATAAAAAGTAATCAGGATAAATTTGAAAGCACGAGCATTATCTGCTCTAAAAATATATGTTATAAAAATAATATTTATATAAAATTAAGTACTCATAATTATTAGCTATAAAAAAGATCACCTAAAGAATTATGACAATTTTTTCTGACAATCATACAAAATAACATTAAAATTATCTATAATTAAGATTTTAAGTTTTGTTTTGGTAACTGCACTTCAAGTATAACTACAGAATTTATCGATGAATACTTTATTAATATTTACTTTAATAGTAGAAAGTTGAATATATATAAAATGTTGAATTTGTGATTCTTTGAAAGTATTGTAAACTTCCATGAGCTTAAATATATAGTAAAAAAAATTACATTCAAATTTGATATCAAGCATTACTTCAGACTCCATATGTTGATATCTTAAATTTAAAATAGTGGTTATTCGTGTATACACAATCGTGGACACATTAAAATTGATAAAAATCTAAATGGTTTCATTGAAGATTGTTTTTGTAATCAACGAACCCACCTCAATATTCGGTATATAAATTTGATAAAGCTCTACTAAATAACAATATATTCTATATATAAAGAAATGCACAGACCAAATATTTAATAAAAACTTTTTATAACATTGACTAACGAATCAATCACAAAAATAAATCACCCACACGAAAATTCAATAAAAACTGAATACGATGAATAAATTAGTGACTACGATTAAACGTGTGTACCCTTTGCAATATTCAAAAGCAGAATCATATGAAGCTTTGAATCTGACTAATAAATCAACAAAATAGATGATATTTATGTCATTTTTAATTACCTACACAAACGCATCTCTCATTTTTATTTAAGTAAATTTATTTATTACGAGCATCGATACGTTCAAAGCTCACATTGCAGTTTACACAAATGAAAATGACTTGAAAGCTTTTTGTTACTTTTATCATTATCTCCAAGCTTTCTTTACTATTCATACAATCTATCAATGATATCAAAAACGGTATATTGTAGTATAAATGTAACATCACGCGTGTTTTTTTTTATTTTAAATGTATTTTAAATAATTGGTTATTTAAAATTACACATAGCTTGTGTATTTATTGTTGTTGCTTCAATAATACATAGTAAACGCTCAATATTCATCTTTTATTTGTTTTTTTATGGTCGTTATGACAACAACCAAAAGTAGTATCCACGGCCTCAAAACCTTTCGTGTTGCTATTGTTGTATCGTACAATACATAAAACTTATTAAATACACGACTACAGAATACGATTTTAATTAAAAAAAATGTGTTGACGATGTCCACTAGCTCTGACGATGGCGTGAGCCGAAATAGATATCAACTATATTAAAAAAAAAAAATTGTAGAACTAAAATACAATGCTATTTCTTCACCGTGTTCCAATAACTCTGATGAGAGCAGTACTGAGAGATAATTTCACTCTTATATACATTATATAATGCAATCGATTCAAAATCCATTTGTTATAATTAAAAAACAAATTACAACGATGTAAATTTTAGTACAACATGAAAAACCGCGTGCACTTGAGAAAAGCGTATGGAAAGCTTGAAGCGCTTCAAGAGTTAATATACAATAAGATGTTTGTTATCAATTTAAGGTCCGTTTCTTATAACTTAAAAGGATTTCACAGTGTCATAGATTTAAGCACTACTTGAAAACTTTATTTAAGAAATATAAACATTTTTTTTTATTATTCAAAAAACATTATTTGAAATTAAGAAATTCTCATTTTGTTATGTAAATATGTATTCTGTAAAAAAAAAAAGACAAGAAATCCATTGTGCACTAAAATTTAGACACAATGCTCTACAAAATTCTTTCATAATAGGTCAACTTTTTTTCTGGCACTCATTTTCACTAATCGATGGTTATGGCTTTCCCAGCTCTTTGGTCAATTTTTATCTCTTGATGTACTTTAGGATGACTAAAATATTAAGCAATTATCTACCTATTGAGCAATTAATCCAAACCAATGAACTTGCATCAAAACATGCAATAAAACGTTTGAAAAATGCTAGCTTTTTACCATTAACAAGCTATTTTATTTAAATTTGTTTTTCAAATTAAAAAAAGAAAATGTCACAATGTACGTATTGCATTTATTTTAAATGATACTTGTTGGTGTGAATATAAATATTTTCCATGTTTTACAGTTTTATTATTGCCTAGATATTTTTACGGTTGTAATGTTAATTGAAAACACTTCGCTGTTATTAAAATATTGAAATAAAAAGCCATTTATGGTTGAGCGTATTTTCAACTTTTTAAAATCATACATCGCATTTTTGACGCTTTATTTCAGTATTTAGCTGACGTTAAAATTTATTGTCTGAAACTTCCATAAAAAAATGAAAAACCGTCATAAAAATGTTTGAATTAATATGGTTTTTTATGTATTTTTTTATTCCTTTTTAATAGCAGGTCAAAAATAACAACGCGGTGAAAATAATGATGTATTTTAGTTCTATAAAATGTATAAGCTAGTATGTATACGCCCAATGTAGATTATCGAAAAGTCCTAATATGCCATAATTATGATTCTTTCTTTAATTAGTTTCTCAAAAATTAATCAATACACATTTAATAACAAATTAATAATTAACACAAACACACATCCGATAATGATTGGTACTAACTTTCAACGTAAAAATAAACTTTCGATCTATGTAAATTAATTCTTACTCGAAAGACGGCTGTAGTAACCTAAGGGTCAAGTACCTAAATTTAACATACAAAGACTTATCCGTATTCTGACTTTTAATCAAGTGAATTCTTATAAATATTGTTTGTATAGCTTGGATTATAGAATTAAAGTGAAATATTTATTATTATTAAAATATTTTATTAAATCGTTAACAAGGTGTATAGTTGAACAAGTTCTGATGAAGGTGTTAGCCAAAATAGCTATTAACTATATGCCTTAAAATTTTTATAAAATACATTGCTTTTTATTCATCGTGTTTCAACTTAAGTTAAAGTAGTATTAACATAAACGTTTTTTATATTTAAAAATATTTTTTGCGTTCTTCCCTACAAATATTGAATTTAATTTATTCGCTTTTTTCAGACGTTATATGATCTTTTAGTTCAATACGTTTCTAAAAGGCAATTTTTTCAAACAGCATAATTACATTTACCGATGTAAATTTTTATTAAGATTTATGATATTTTATTTTACTATCACAATTGTAAGTTAGTGAGAATATACAAAATATATATTTCTTTCTTCTCTCTATCATCCTATCTTCACATTGATATGATCTATATGAATCTCAATTTACCTTCTTAAATAAGATCATTTACCTGTATTATTCTACCCCGTTAAACCGCATTGGCAATGTGCCGTGTGCGACAAATTACTATCCGCAATAATTTAATTTGTTCTGGGATTACTTTTGAAGTAAGTCTACTGGCTTGCTTGCATTGATGTGACAGATCTGAGTTATTATTAGTAAGGATATTACGATATTCAGAAAGAGGGTGTCTTACGCATTAACTTTACTGACTATGAACTTCTCGCATTAATTATTTAATACATGGAACGAGCTCTTCTATGAATTTTCCACAAAGTCGTTTTACGTCAAATTATTTGAAATGTAACAATTTGATGCTAGGCTTAATCATGAATGTACAATAGATTTTTGGTCTCGTCGTAACCTCTACAATTTATTTCAATGATACAAGCCAAAAGTGGAGACTTTTTTTTTCTTTTCTTCTTAAGCAAAAAAATATGGTTCTCTCCTGAAACCTTTCCACTATGTAAGGCCAGCGAGTTGTTTTAAGCTGAAAAAAGCTTTATCATTTAAAGCAATGTTTATTTTATCACATTTCATTGTTATTAATGCAATATAATAACTTTCACTTTAGTCAAAAACTATACTATTTAATTTATGATATCGACTGAAAGTGCTTGACGGAATTTCTAGCATCTTCTTTATTACATTGACTAACGTCTTACTATCAGTTTGGTTGCAACTAATTGACATAATGCCTGATGATGCCGAACGACGAAACCCGTGTCATTAGTGACAAAACATATGAAATCGTACAAATTATGTCCTTGTAATTTATGCAATGTTACAAAAAATGATTAAAAAACTCATAACGAAATTATTTACTTTCTTCAATTTCGACATCCAGTGAAATCAATACTTGAAAGATTTTCTGACTTAGTGTCGTTTGATGATTTATAAATCAAAGTGTCTGAATTTTTCTGCAATACCGTAGCGTAACTGTATAAAAAATCTTGCTTTATTAAATTTGTTGACGGCGAAACGGCATAAAAATTTTACTTTCTTACCATTGAATTGTAAATAAGACTGCATCAAAACAACTGTTCATTCGTAAAACATAAAAAAATATCACAAAAAACTTAAAATGCTTTAAACCTTCTTTGTAAGAGATTATGATTGCTGCGAGTAGCTGAAAAACAGTTTATTTTCAACACTGCATGATTGTATGTTTCACAAGTTCAGTCACTTATCTTTAAGTAGTTAAAAACGATTTAAAAGTTGTAAGTTCGGGCTTAGCACCAACTTTATTCTCACCTAAAAAGTTCACCATTTGCAATTAATTAAAGTTTAATGTAGCATTTCTGTCGCTCTTTTTGTATCCTCTCTCTCTCCGATCTTCTAGTAATAGAACGTTGGTATATTAACCCATTCCTTACAGTGCCGAAAAACGTGCTTTCCAGTGCTGTGTATTTGATAAATATCGTAGAAACATTAGTTATATAGAAAATTTATAATCGAAAAATAATAAAAAATCCATGATTTTTTCCATAATCACCGCTTCAATTAATTTAAGAGACACCATCATATGGAAATTAGTCTATTATAAAAACCTAAAAACACGGGATTTTTGAGAGAATATCTTCCTTGTATCCAATCCGTGGCTTTTATTGTTTCTCTCGATGAGTAAATGAATAGGAGTGAAATAATTAAATCTTCATTCCGGTAGAGAAAATTAATAATAAAAAAGATTCGCAACTATACGTACTTATTACGCAATACAGGACAGAAAGGGCTGTTTTGACACTTTAAAACCTAAACAAAGTTGTCGTGTTATAGTTATATTATTTATACTTAACAGACCAGAGAGCTTAAATAAATTCATAAGTTTAGCGTCACATAAATAAATTCTTGACTGTGTGCACAACTTTTGATTGTCCTTTTGAAAAACATTTGGTGGTATTTCAATACGGATACTTTAGTGGTGATGGTGATTTAAAATTGCTATTTAATTGTTATTTATTTTATTAAAAAATTATCAAAATTCCTATGCGTACCTTTTTATTGTAAAAGTTTATTAAAATTTTTTACTCATTGCTTTTTTTATTCAGACTTACATGTAAATATTCAAAAATGCTATTTTTATCAATGAAAAACAAGTTACCTTAATTTAAAAATACCTTTATTTTGCTTAAAAAATATTGACAATAGACTGTGAACATTTCATTTTTAAATTAATTTACATTATTTGTATTAATGTTGCATGATTTCCTGTAATTTGATTCCTAGTTCTTGAACCAATGGTTTTGCATTCCTGCTACTTTAACTCAAAACTTTTGTACAAACACACTAGCCTGAAAATTCTTGATAATGTTCACGATGAGCGAAACCGTGATAAAATAATACAGCGTGGAAATAAGTTCTAAAAAAAAGGTGTTTTTATTATTTAAAATACCGTGCCCTTTCACTAAGAAGTTACAGTAAACTTATGGGCGTAATGAGGTTTTAAAATAAAAACAATAACTCTCATTCTTTTTAATTGCGAACGTGACTTCAATCTAGCCACAAGAAAAACACAGCAATCAGCGCGTCAAAATTTTGATTAAATTACAATGTGAGCTTTTTTTTATTTTTTCATGTACAACCAGTTACAAAATGTAACCTAGTTCAATGAAGATAATAGAATATTCAAGAGCTTCGAAAATAATTGGCGGAAAGCTCGCAGCTGAAATTTCATATCAACGGGGCGCGCTCCGCTTATTTCTCACAAACAAGGTTGAAATATGTATTCATGGCAGAGCTTTCTTGGTATACCCACATATTCTAAGGCGGTGACAAAATTCTGAGATTCGCAGCAAGTTGGCAAAGTTGAAAGCTCCACTGGAAGTTCTCGCAGCTTTATGTCAACTTTGAATGTTTTGCGATTTTGGTTTGCAGCTGTATTATTGATTATTGTAGATATCTGCTCGGCGGTAAACTTTGTGAAACTGCATACGAATAAATAACAGTGGAGTTTTGGTGTTGATCGCTAATAATTTCTATCTCCAGAACTTTACGGTGCACATCTAAGCAGAGCATGAACTCACTAAATTTAAAATATTCTCGATATTGCATTTAAATTGAACTTTCTACTTCGTTTTACGATGCACACGTTTATTTCACTTTTATTTCATAACTACTTTTCAATAATACATTTTTAAACAGTTTAAAGTCAATTTTATTATTAACTCAAATATTTGAAACAAACTTTTTTTAAATTGTTACACAGTACAATTTTAATGATCAGGACCGGATTCACTCATTGCGAGCATTATCAACTGATAAGGTAAAATTTACAAGCAAGTATATTTATACAAATTTTTAGTTAATGTTAGCAAAACAAAATTTTTATAAGTATACTTGCTTGTAATCTATAATATATCCTATCAGTTGATAATGCTCGCAATGAGCGAAACCAGCCCTGGTTATAATACATATATTGAAATAAGTACTTAAAAAAATTGATTTTTTTATTTAAAACATCATACTTTTCCATTAAGAAGTGACAGCGAACTCATTAAAAGCTTATGATTTATTATTTAAATGTTATTTGCTTTAAATAACGTTTTACATCCATCAAAAATATCTTTAAAAAATTTTAGACTATTGAAGAATTAATGAATTACAAGAAAAACGAGGTTTTATTTTAAATTGTGTAAGTCTATAAATTTATCTAATTCTTTTTTAATTCCGTATATTATTAACTAAAATTTTAATTTATTGGTCAATTTATATACTGGTATTTTCAATTATTTAATCGAAATTCAATCACTGCTTTAATGCCTTATTGAATATTTACACATAACTTTTGGCGTGGCCTAATACAAATTTGACACCTGTTAAATACAAATAAGGTATGTCCGCGTTCAGAAATACTCCTTTTGATACATAAACTTCGACGCACAAACTGACGCAGTAATCCCATACTGTCTAGATTAATTGTACGGACATTAGTGGTGACAATGATGTGTCAGTGATAGCCAATGGAATGACACTTACGATTGATAAATAACATAAAAAAATTAAAATTCGATAGTGATTATTCTTCCTGTTTGGCGCCAAAGTCTGAATGAAGCTTGAACGTTTGGATAAGTGCCCCGTCTTTCTACGCTAGTTACTGACCATCACCATTCATAAATCTTGAAAAAATAAATAAATGACTTGCAGCGTGAAAGTAAATCAAGAATATTATATTTTATTTAAAGAGATTGTTTATTGTACACTTAATTTTACACTGATCTAAACATAACTACAATAAATAAATTTTTAATTCTTTTCCAAAATTCGTCCTTTAATCTAGATCATATATTAATGGTGATTTTTTTCGTCAAAAACATTAACAACTGCAGTTAAATCAGTGCTATTATAATGGTTTTAAGCTGTGGAAATAAATAATATCTTAACATCGATAAATAAGTAAACACATTGAAATCAAATAGTATGCATAATAACTTTCCACCAAGAAGTAACAGTTAATTTATAATTGTTAAGTGAAATATGATAAAGTTTCAACAAAAAACCATTGGAAGCAAAATATGAAGAAAGCCTTAATTTACATAATTATCTTTTCAAATATTCAAAAAATACCTCAAAAACTAAAACGATCGTCCACTGGTTTAAAACCCCTTTTTGGCCATAATCCAAGGTGATTTTAAAAGTGAAGGATATTATCCTTTGGATTTTGTCGTAATAGGATCATCGTCTTGATGGCAGATAAATATTATGAACAATATTACACACATCGTATTTTAATAAATCATTTTTCCCCAATCCTTTGAAATCAAAGTTTATTGTGATTTTATGTAATATGACCATGAAATTATTTTTTTTTTATATATATGAACATATACAAAAAAAATATTATTCCTCTGTCCTTTGGGTATTATCATGCGTAGAAATATTTATAATATACCTCTCATATAATCATCGTCCTTTTTAATTACTGAAAAAAAATTGAGCGAGACTTATTCCAAAACGAAGATTTTTTAATACAATACCGTTATTATCTACAAGCTTCCGGTGAATCAATGACAAACTTTTAAAAATATTTATAGCTTGATTTTAGTATGAATTGATTTTTTATGAGGAAGATGTTTAACTTATTAAGTTGATTAATGCTAACTATCGCTTTTGCCGGAAGAAATTGTGTTTAAATAATTCTAAATAAATTATTTCTAATACTGTATATTCTCCATACCACGACCGGTTTCGCTCATCGCAAGTATTATCAACTCAAAAAATACAAATGAAAGTAATACAAGTAATACAATAATTTACAAATAATCATACAACATACATCTTTATAAAGTATAATAATTAAGAAATAAAGTTAGTAAAAAGTACTTTATTATTATACATTATAATTTAGATTGAAAAAATCAATAAAAAAGTATTTATCCAGTGTTTTATGTCGATATACCATACTCAAAAAATAATTATTCAAGTTAAACAAGGGAGTGACATAATTAATTTATATAATACCTAACGATGAAAGTTAAAATATAATTTATTGATTGAATTCGCATTCACTTGGTAGAACTCCATTATTACACGGTGAAAAAAACTTCTTATTCATAACGAACAATCTAATATATTGTTTAGCCCATTGATTAAACCGCTCCGTGGGGGGAAGGAGTCTCATTTGCTTCCGTAATATACCATTTCCGTGCCACATGATGCCATAAACTTATTTTCATGGCCGCATTTTTTAATTTCATTTACAATTTTGGGAAAAAATTAGTTTTATTGCGAGAAAGAAACAAGATAGGCCATTAAAACAAGAGAGAAGATGTATTGAGTACCTTTTCTACACGACTATATATAGATAAGCGAATGTTAGTTTAAGCATAGTTCTGACGATGGCGTGAGCTGAAATAACTATCAACTATATTTTTTAAAAATAATTTTGTAGAACTAAAATACATTGCTATTTTTTCACCGTGTTAAAATATAAGTTACATTTGATAGATGCATTCTTTTTATTGATTGAATTGGCATTTACGTGTTAGAATTCCATTATAACACGATGAAAAAATATCAATACGTATATTAGTTAAACAAAATTTATAAGATATCTAATTGATATATATTTTGGCTTTCGCAACTGTGAACCGTATTTAAACGTACATTTACATATTTTTTTTAGTGGTGTAAAAAATTTACACGTTAGATCTTCACTTCTGTTATATCATCCTAATTTTATAAGCTATCCGTATTGTACTTAAATGAATAGCTATTTTTTCAGAGTATTACATTTTTTTTTTTTTGATATTCCATCTTTTATCAGGCAGTTGAATTAAAACAATTTATAAATATAACGTTAAAGACCTCTTGAAATTAAATATTTACTTGTTAGTGTTTCAATTTTTATACATCAATTTAAAGGTAAACTTTGAAACAATGATTCGAAATACAATGTTAGATAATCTATTGGTTGTTATACATACGTTAAAATAAAATATCTCATTCTTTTTGATTCCTAATGATAACTTTCATATCTTAAAACTTTTATTTGAATACACAGTTAGAATAATTGGACAAATACGATATAGTTATTATGGTTGATTTGTAGAGCGACAATCTTTTCCATAGATATCGGATACATTTTGCCAGACATGCAACAAAGCCAGATAAGCGAAAATCTATATGACGGTTAATACTTAGCTGATCTGACAAGTGGGTTAGATCGTCCACCATCAATTCATTTCACTTGGCTGTCGGAAGGCGAAATAAAACGTCATGAATCATATCTTGTTTCCTGGTGTCAGCGTAAAGCAAAATGGCCAACTGCCACCATTGTTCACTGCGTTTCTATCATTTTAGTATTTTTTTTTTCATTTTGTATTATATCGTTTTTTGTAGACGACTTCTGCGATAAGCACTCGAGCTTTCATTGCTATTATATTATCATTTTTTCAGTAAGCTTAAAAACGTGTTTTCCTATAATTAACATGACGGAAATAATATATTTAAAGTTATACAATTATTAGTATGATACGGTGAAAATATCGGATTATTATAATCAAAAAAACTTTAAGATATTGTCGATGATTACTATTTCAGCTTTCACCATTATCAATACTACAACTGAAAAAAAACAATTAATTTAAAATTTTTGTTTTTTTTCGGTTACTTTTAAAAAGCACATGTTTTGTCATTGCATTTTTTCCTGTATGTCAGTTCTACTGCATCCGTGTACTATAATAGAATGCCTGAAGATGTTGAAAGGCAAATCCCAGATTGCTAATGACAATTCATGTAAAAATTACACACAGCTTCAACAAATTTAAATTTGACATTGAAATTCCATCAAGCACTCACCAGCAGTTTATATTGTAAATTCTTTGCTTAATATTTTAGAAGCTTTGTATAAATAAACATTTTTATATTTTATCCTTAATGTAATGAAGTTCTTTCAAGTAAACATTAATTGTTACAACTTTGTACGATTCCACATATTTTGTCACTAACGACCCAGGTTAGCCTTTCAGCATCTTCAAGCATTCTATCACATTGAAGATGGCCATATTAGTGATAAAACATGTGGAATCGTACAAAGTTGTAACAATTCAAATCTGATATTGAAATTCTATCAAGAAAGTTCAGTTGATTTCATAAAATGTTAATTCAATCGATTCAAGCATTATTGAAAGTGGATTATTTTTGAATGTATATTAAAATTCTAATCTCTAAGTTTATTATCGCTTAGATGATTTTAAATAAAAATTGATCAAGTCGTTGTATTTTTAAGCTAACAAAAACTACCTTCATTATGTTGTTGTTCAAAATTGAACCAAAAATTATTTTATAGAAATATTACCAATTAAACAAGTATATGACTAGTTGAAAAGTTCTCATTCCAAAAATTAGACACACACATTTGTCTATTTATTTTTCTTCTATTCGAAATTCAAATATTTTATTATCTATTTCATACAATTTGTCATGCAGACGTTTCTTCGTATTGTTTGAGAAGAAATTGTCAAATAAGATCTCTCCTTTTAAGTAAATATGCACATTCAAAACGGGGGAAATTAATCTCGAGGAATAAAATAATTAATAAGAAGCGGGATAATACTTGTAATCAGTCAACGTAAGAAGATATTTATAAGTAGAAAATTAATTCCACGGTATTGTTTATTCAATAAAGTTAAGGGGAGACTAGGATTAAAAATATTGCGTTACACACGAGGTAATTTCTAACTCAAATTATCTGCTTACGTATTTACAACATGTAAGATATTAAATATATACTCAGATGTGACTTATTATTTTAGTTTACTGCCATTACTAATAAATACTGCAAAGAATTTCTGTTGAGGGAATACGAACTGTTACGAAGAGAAAATTTTGAAACAAGTTATTTATTAAAGTAGATGGTTTTATTTTAAAATTTCAACGAATATTAAAGTTATTTTTAACATCTTTTTGCAAAACAATAGCTTACCGTAACAAACTTTTTCAATCAATAAAACACACTCTTTTTAAGAAATATATTTTTTCTTTCAAAATAACATTTAATTTATGATATCGACTGAAGATGTTTGATGGAATTTCAATATCAAATTTGAATTGATACCACTTTGTACGATTCTACATGCTTTGTCTAAAAAACCAAAATTATATTATAATGTTGATTATTATTTCTTATAAAACCCTTTCAAGATTGACTCATTAACAAGATTAATCGTTAATGGAAAGTATCACTGGCAATTGTATTAATTATTATTAGATTGATATTATTAAATTAGTTTTAGCTGCCCCTTGGTGCTTGCTTTGAGGTCTGTGTTTTCATGTAATTAATACCTTTGGTATACAGACGATGCTAACTGTTGTACGTTAGTTCTGTTGCGTCCGTGTGTTAGAATGCCTGAATATGTCGAAAGGAGAAACCCGGGTCTTTAGTGACAAAACATGTGGAATCGTAAAAATTTTTAGCAATTCAACTTTTATTAGATTTAACATTTTGATTGTAAATGTCTCGATTGTTTACGGCTAATTGCAGTGTGTAAATAATTGAAAATTAAATACTCCATCGAAAATCTCTATCAATTTTTGTGACACTATCACTGTTGAATAAATTTATGAAATATACAATGTTTGAAAAGCTTTATGTGCCTCAAAAAGGAACATGTTAGGAAGTTACTCACCATTTCTTTTTTTGAGAGAAGGGTTAAGAAGAAGAACAGAACTTAGAGAAAGTTAACTTTCACTTTAAAAAAAAAACTTCTCGCGTCTTTTTTTCGGATGATTGTCATCACAACTATTATGTAAGAAAAAAAAATCATAAGCATTTATTTAAGCAGAATCTTCACTTACTTTATTGACGGAAAATAATATTAAGTCAATTATTATCGAAACTTCAAACATTTTATTTACAATTCCATAGTAACCCATCATTAAAAAATCAATGTTATATTATATATAGAATAGCTTACTAGTGGCGCGTTGCTGTGATCTTAGAAGAAACTAGTGTCGTTTTAATTCTATTTAATTAATATTTGGGAAAGAAATGGTATGTTAGAAACATTTGTGGGTGTTATACTCAAGAAATTTGTAATTTTTTATTAACTATTCGATGGATAGTGTAGTAATTCATAAAGAACAAACACACACACACATACATTGATTAAATATACATAGGAGATTATATTAATAATCGATTTTTTGGAAAAGCGATATGCCAAAAAGCTTCACGGGAGTGAACTTAAGAAACTCATAAATTTTCATATCGATCGGATTAATGGTGTAATAACGCATAAAGGATAAACACATACCCATTTATTTATATATGTATAGATAATAACGCTTAATGTATCCCCAAAAGATCTTCTCAAATTCAGATTGTCAAAAATATGCCTTCATTATTTTAAAATCAATGACTCTGGGTGTATCAATTCATCGTTATATTTGTATCACTTTGACACATAAAAACGTCAATCTTTCGAATGTTTTATATCTCTTTGTACAAAATAATAAAGTGGCATGCATTCAATCAATCTTTTATACGAAACATGGCATTGAATATGACACTTCTCATCGAAAATGAGTAATGGCTTTTCTATGAATGAACTATTTTTTCAGACGATATTTTTTTACATCAAAATATATCAATATTAAAAAATGATTCCACATCTACGTTTATATGATGTATTACATTATAGGCATATTTTCACATTGTAAAAAAAATATTATGTTTTCATAATGATATTAAGTTGTTTTTAGTAAAGCTTTAATTTAAAATTCAAGCGATGAAGTTTCCGATGATATTTTTTATAATTTATGGTATCGACTGAATGTGCTTGATGGAATTTTAATATCAAATTCGAATTATCAAAACTTTGTACGATTATCTTATCGTCACTAATTAAATGCTTAATGATTTTTAATGTATAGCTTGTGAACTTTATCTCCTGTACGTTTTTGTATTAGCACAATGACCATTGATAAATATTCTGTTATTGTTTGTGTTTAATAAGTAAATATATCAACTTTCATAGAGCGCATTGTAAAATTCATGCCCTTTGTAGGTACGGGTAGCAATAATAAACGAAGGCAGTCTTCTTGTGAAGTTGCTTTCGTTATAATATTTTATATTCCAGAGTGACATCAAAGTATTTTCATGAATATGATTTTCATACAACTTCCGAGCCATTGTTTTACTTTTCCATCTGCATATAAACTCAGCTGAAAGATAAATACAAAGTCGAAGCAGCGGATTACCGAGTTGTTTGCTTTTGTACCGAGTCATTGTCGTATCTTAATAACCCACTTGGAGACATTGGATACAAATACTATAAACAATCAATATTTGTATTGTATGTTTGTTTGTCATGAGAATACTATCATTTTAATATTAAAATGGCCCTTTTGTGTTTCAAGATGCATTGTGTTTTATGTTTTTAAAATACAGTCTATCGTCTTTCTATGCGGCATATTCTTTCTACAGTACATCGTATAAACGAAGATTTGAATTCTACAGATAATATAAGGATACGTTATACATTTTTTTAAATCTGTATAACTTTGAAACAGTCGGTTAAAATGTTAACTCAAATCACATTAAAATGGTTTCGAAAATTAAGAAAATAACCCAGCATAAAATTTGCTTATTGGTTGTTGATTTATTGTATTTTAGAAACATTTTAAGTGAAACTATCGTTACCATATAACAACGTTCGGTACGATTTGCGATTTGGTTCGGAATCACCGTCCTAATGGAGAAAAATAGTGTACGCATTAATTAAAAGAAACGATGGTTCTTTACATATGAAATTCGTTTTAGCCCCATGTCGTTCTGTGTTGGATATTTTTTCTTACAAAGCAATTAATGATCAAAAAAGTAAACTGTATCAAATTTCAATGACAAGCGGATTTATTTTTTTAAATAAAATTCTAGAAATTATAAATCGCTTTTGTGTTAGTGTGAAAACGTTTTCATTACTAACTTAACTTGACACTGACTTCTAACGGCTATAACTAACTCTAATCTAACAATTATAATATATATAGACAATGTGTGTATAGATAGATTACACTCAAATATATAATATCACTGTTAAAATTGTAAGTTTCAATATAATATAGTTTAAATAAAGCTAGATATGTCATGGTTATCACCATAAGCTTGTTGAATATCAAGACTGTTGGAAAAGCTTTTTTTTAAATGTTTGGTGTCCGGATATTATTGTAGCAGTTTTGCAGTGAGCGTGTTAAATTTTAATTTAATAATATTAAAGGTAGATACATTTTTAAATCAGTAAAAAAATTATACAAACGTATATACCAGATTGAACTCCGAATATAATTGTTTTATTTAGAGAATAAATAAAGTGTATTTTGTATTTAGCTGTTTTTTTATGATTAAAAGTATTACAGAGATTAACTGTTCTTCTTTGTGTAGATATATCGTTCGAAAATGGCTGTAGTGTATGCAACATATCTGGTTCTAACAAGGCTCCCCATACCGAAGTTTACCACTTACACTTCGCTGTCTCCTTATACTTTAATAAACATTTGCCCTTGCCTGGGGTAGTACCCGCTGGAATTATATTATACATCCCTGAATATTAAACCAGGAAGACAATAACGATGTCGGGACTGTCTGCTGCGGTAATGTAACAAATAAATAATAATGCAAGCGCGGCCATTGTTCTCGGGACTCAGGGGGCGAGAGTTGCAACTTTGGGACTCCTATTTCAAAGTGACTTCATGAAATCAAGCGTAGTATTGTAACAAAACCGTGTCAATGGAAATTCTTCACAGCTTTCGCGTGAGCTTTGTCAATGCAGTCAACAGGGGTATATCCTTACAAATCTCTTGCCGACTCTTGTCGCACACTCAAGCGGCATTTATTACACGCACAGGAATGGTGTCTGTCTAATAATAATATAGTCATATCTTAATTTCAACAGAAAATAAAAATGGTAATAAATATGTCGGTACGAATTTATATTTCTAACAATAACTACCTTATTGCTAATGATCTGCATTTTTTCCCGGGTTTCACCTACTTATCATTATTATTCAGTCGATATATAATTTATCATTTCATGTTCATTATACATTACCTTAAAATTTTAACGAACATAATTGATTGATTGAATTGAATTTACATGGTAGAGCTTCATTATAACACGGTGAGAAAAAAACAATGTATTATAGTTCTACAAAATTTATAAGATATATTGTAGATATCTATATATTTCGTCTTACGCCTAGTTCTGATGAAGGCGTAAGCCAAAATAGCTATCAACTATATTCTTATACATTACGTAGAACTAAAATACATTGCTATTTTCTCACCGTGTGGAAATAATTTATTTATTAAATTTGTAACTATTTACAAAAACGGTACGTTTAAATCTCAATGTATTTTAGTTCTACAAAATCATTAAAAAAAAAAATATTTTAATAAAAAAATATAGTGAAAAATTATAGTGTTTCGGCTCACGCCATCGTCAGAACTAAATATAGTATATTTATAGTTCTGACGATGGCGTAAGCCGGAATAGCTATCAACTATATTTTTTAAAAATAATTTTGCAGAACTAAAATACATTGCTATTTTTTTCACCGTGTTATAATGGAGTTCTACCAAGTGAATGCCAATTCAATCAATAAGTTTAATTCTTACCATATTTTTTAATATCTAGATAAGATATTCTATTTAAAACATACTATAACTAAAATATACTGATTTTTAGCTCATTTGACAAAATATGATTGTTTTTGGGAGTTTTATACAAAAATAACACATGACAAATAAATTAAAAACGTTATCTATGTTCGACAACAATTATGATTGGGTTTATTAATAATAAAAAGCAAAAAACTATACAACATTGAATTAAAACGTGACAACATTACAAATTGAATTCTCTCAATTAATTGAAGGCGCTGTTTGTTTTCAATAGACTTTAATTATTTATCAGTTAAGTTTACTACAAATTCTCTTTGTTTCCCTTCAGTAATAACAATTTGTATGAAGCAAAACACAACTGTTCTATCCCACCCATGAACGAAAAGGGACCCCCATTGTTTTTAATTCCCTTATATTAATCGCCGCAGTTAATTTTGACAGCATCAGATATGTATGAGTCTCAATAATTATGATTAAGAAAAATATTCTAGACAATATTTCTTTTTCCATTACTTTTCACAATCTGGTTTAATGAACACGGAATTTGTCAGGAAATTAATTAAAGAAGTCTTTCAGATTTTGCAGATTTTGACAGTGTTTTATGGCATTCTATGAATAATAATGAAGCAATTTTTTTCACTCTCGCCCGCGCTAGAACTAATTCAGTCTCTTAAAATATATAAATGGGCACCCAACGTAAGGTTTTAATTTGGCGTTTTAAAATTCTTAATTTAAAAAAAAATCCGAACTTTATTCCGCCAAATTCTGTTATTTTATGTCATTCGACGAAGCTATGTACACGAATTTTAAATCCGAAATCAAAATGATGTCACTTTTAAAAACACGTAGTCTGTAAATTATAAATAATTTTTCGATGAAAAATTTGCGTGGAATTCAATTGTTAATTAGTTAAATTGTTATTTATTCATAAAAGGATTACACTTTTTACTCCACACCATTATAAAAAAAACACCTTTACCATTATTAATAATTAATTATCTTAAATTATTTTAAATAGCTTGGTACAAAACTTAAATACTTTGAGGGACCATAATTATCTTTGAATATTAAAATATTTGATCTATGTTGAGTCTTCAATTCAACTGGGTAATTTTATTTACTGGTCAGTATTTCTCAGTGTTGTTTTCCAGTTTTCTGTATTGTATACTCACGTATTCGGGCATTCATCACACACATCCAAGCACCTTGAGTCGATATCAACATTAGTTTAAAACAATTTAGAAATTATGATACCTTCATCTAGATTTGAAAACCATCTATCCATAGTGAAGCTCATCTTAAATACGTTTAACTGTTTTAAATAATAAAAACATTTTTTTTTAGTATTTTTTCCACAAGATATTTCTTGATCAGGACCGGTTTCGCTCATCGCGAGCACTATCAACTGAAAGAATAAAATTTACAAACAAGTCTATTTATACAAAATATTTGAGTTAAAGGTAGCAGGTATACAAAAGCATGGGTTCAAGAACTAAGAAACAATTTACAGGAAAGCATACAATATTGATACAAATAATGAAAATTAGTATAAAAATTAAATGTTCGAAATCAATTATTAAGAATTTCAAATAAAATTAAGGAAAATCAATAATCCATTAGAGGCTCTGAATTATCATTACATAAATATGAAGAAAATAGCCCGCGCTTGATATTTAATGGAACATAATGAATTAAAATACGAAATTTTAATGAAAGTCAATTGAAGATGAATCGATGAGATGAGTAGAAATGGTCAGTTAGTAAAATAAGTACTAACAATGTGTTTTTATTATTTAAAATATCATGTCTTTCCATCAAAAAGTGACAGTTAACACCTTTAAAGTGACGTTTAAATGTGACTAAAACTAATATATTTTCATTACTTAGTTTCAAGTGTTCATCGTTTTCTAAATATCTACGACATCAATTTACTTAGTGTGTCACAATCTAAACAATTCCTCATGCTAGAGCGACAGCATATTATAGATGTTCGAGTGATTTTTTGAGAGAGTAAACAAAAATGAAATATGCAGTGGATCCCGTCGATGGGTCTTAGAGCTCGTTGCACTCTACATAATCAATCACCGTTCGCTTTCAATGGAATAAGTCATCTGTCAACGTCAACTAGACATGACCAATGCTCCATTACTGGTGTGCCACTTTCAATAAAATCATACACACACAATTCTCCTACGGCTATACTCACCAAAATATATATAAAAAGCGATATTAACCGATAAATGATTGAATCTTGAAAACGAAACTTTTTTTATCGAATAAACCCTACTGAAAAAATCCATCGTAAAACTAGCATATAAATCACATACCTTCAAACACCAATATCACTATATTAAAGATATTAACTGCCACATATTGATGTAAAAACATTATATTTTAATATTATAACATACTTTTTAGTACAATTATCACGATTAGAGCCGGCTTCGTTCGTCGCAAGTATTGTCTATACAAACAATACCCACTAAACCAATGCTCTTTCAATATAAATATACAGTATAAAAAGAAATGAATGTAATTTACAAATTATCATGCAAAATATTTTTAAATAAAATTTGCGAGAAGAGTTTGAAAATAAAGTGTTTATAGCACATCAAAATTAAATATCTATAATATTTCTTTTTAGTCAGAAAGTTTACATTTACAATTATTAGTTAAAAAATAATTATAAAATACTCTTTAATAAGAATACCAAATATTTTTTCGAATTCATGTTACCAGTCATTTTTTTATAAATTTTTAAATAGTAGCTAAGTTTTACCCGTATGGTAGTTTTAAGGTTAAAATTTTCTAATTGTGAAATACAGTTTTATTTAACAATAAATACCTTTTTTTGCGAATCATTGTTGAATACGATAATTGAATTTTTAACATTGTTAGAAGACTAATGATATTTGCCTTTTTTATCACATTAAAAATACGTGAGAGTTTTATTTAGAGCATGGACGAATTGTTGGAGGCTTTATTTATCTGGAAGCTTAGCAACCACTGCGAGCTCGTCGCCACGTTTACTTCACTTAAAGCCCTCTTTGCTCAACTTAAAAAGCTCACCCATACAATAAACTAAATGAAAGTTTGGCCTTAAGCAAAATATTGTTAATTTAATTATTGAATTATCATTTAAGCAATATTGTTCCTTATTTAATTCATTTTATTACTTAAAGCTTTTGTAATATCATAATAACAAGTCAGTCCAGGGTGGAAATAAATAATGTATATACATTTTTGGATTGCTTAAACTTTGTACATTTTCTCATTTTTTACTATTCATGTCTTAGGTTTCGTCTCTTTACATCTGCATGTATTATATCACACTGAAGCAACAGCACTTACACGTAGTCAGCGGTTTGCATCGGTTACAAACAATTAGAATTAAAAATTAAGTAATATATAATCTAAGGTAAAGAATTAAATGTATAGACGTTCAATTTATGAAATAAAAAAAAAAAGTTTGCACATAAATAAATATACAAATGAATTTGTTCGTTTGTATACACATGTTCATAAAAAACTTTAATACAGTACACGTTAAATGAAAATTGTAGTTTGCTGTAAAAAAAGAAGATAAATATTTTTATGCGTGCTGTATGATTTCAATATTTTAAATAAATAAATCATTTGAATCATAAATCTTCACAAAAACGATTATACGATTGCAGAAAATTATCAATTATTTACTTAAAGAAATGTATAACAATTAATTTGCCTACGTTTTGTTGGTTGAAATTTCTTCAATGGCGATGAAATGAAATACTCATTAATTTAGACAATTAGGAGACGAAATTGATTATCAAATAAACTTGAGCCGGGCTTGATTTGAGTTAATTGAAAGGAGGAAATTTCAAGTGTTTTTGATCACGAAACACTTTCCGGTTTTGTAGGGAATGCTCACTTATTTACTTTTCATGCCTTTGGCGATTGTTTATTATCTATTTTTAAAAATCCTGAATGCCTTATTAATTTCAATTGGTTTAGAACCTTGAACTTGATTTTTTTTTATGTAGTGAGACTTTTCTTGCTGTAAATTTTATTCCGAAAGGAAAAAAAATACTAATGATTGACTTAAATTAATACTTTAAGAATAAAAGAAACACAACAAACAATTTTTATATTGTATAAATATTAAAAAATTAACGTTATATAATACAAAAAATTATTGTGAAGAACAAAACAAACATAGAAAAAGTATTTTTTTTTAATTTATGAAATAATATAAACGTCTGTAGCTTTAATATTTTCTTATATAGCTCAGAATACTTATTTTAATAAGTAGAACTAGCTTACCATAAAGTTGTAAAAATATTCAACATCGTTATTGATAGAAATATTTAAAAGCTTTCTAAAAAAAATAACATAAATAGTGTTATTAAAATTTACGTATGTTTCCTGTAAAGTATTGGTGTTGAGGGAAAAAATAAAACTTTGATTATATCTACTAATTAAAAAAAATCGAAAACATTAGGTAGAAATTCTTGGAAGAAACGGCTTACGGTGAAATATTCATTTAACTTTTTTATGAATGATGATTTTTTTAAGAACTCTTACTCCGAAACTTTTTAGATATTTTATTTTTTCGAAATGGATCACTTCATTTTAACTAAAAAGTCAAATATATAAAAAAAAAACCAACTGCTTACATTAAAAGTATATAATTATACATTATTACTTGGCATATCAAATATATTTTTACATGAACCGAAAGGATGAAAAAGTAGTCTTGTAAGTCAAAAATATTTGATTTTCCCTTCAGATGTGTTAATTAATTCTTACCATATAAGTATACAGACCGATCATAATTTGTTAGTCGTTTGATAATCAAACACCAAATAATTCTTTACGATATCTGAGATAAAAAAGTGAGAGTGTTTTTGAAGGCTTTCATTATAGACCAGTGATATGATTGATGAAGAAAGTTAACAATATTGTATTATCGGAAAAAAACGTTCGGTTTCTTATACAAATTGTATAGACGAAGAAAAGTGAAGTTTTTATAAAAAAAAACTGTATTTTTTGACCAAAAAACTAAAGTTATTAATCAGCTTATGTTAATGGTACTTTTTACTTGTAATTTTAAATCATCATTTTATACGTACGTATTTTTTGTAAATGAAAGACAATTTTGAAGTACTTTTTAATAGAAGAAACTTTTCCTGTCAGATAAAAGTCAACCAGCTTAATAATAAGCAAAGAACAGTCCCAATTATTGTGTCTTTATTTTTTTGATATTTCAGGCTATATATTTTTTCAAGAAAATACACAATATGTTTTATAAAATGAAAATTAAAAAAGATTTAAAAATTATATTTTTATAAAACTTGAAAACTCTTCTCTTTGTATTATAATACGCTCGAATTTTCAAAGGTTAAAAAAGGTTTTCTTAAAATTCTATGAATAACATTCATAAATTTTTTTTTTTTTTAAAAGGAATCACTGACTTTCAATCAAAGCTCACATTGGTAGATGTAATCAATATGTCGCAGCCGTTTTGTACTTCCGCTTCCGTCGTACTCATTTTCACGTTCAGGGCTAAAAATCTTTCGAATGCATATTCTGTCATAATGAGCTTTCAATCAAAGTTATTGGATCATTATTACTGCTGACCCCATCTTCATCCATATGATTAAGTTCACTGACTCAGTTGTGTTGCATCCAAGTGATAGAATGCCTTATGATGCCGCAAGGGGAAACCCGGGTCGTTAGCGGCAAAACATGGGGAATCGTAAAAATTTGTATCAAGTCAAATTTGATATTGAAATTTCATCAAGCACCTTCAGTCGATATCATAAATCATATGATTAGCTTAAAGCTTACCATCCCACTCATTTAAGTATAATACCTTTTATCATTAATTTAACGAAAAAATCATAAATTGTTTTAAAAAATGTTCTTATAAAAGATAAACACAGAAAGAAGATATTTTTTAACAATAAATATAGTGTTATTGCATATTTTTTTTTTAATTCTTTCTGTAAATAAATAATGTATTAAATATCAACTGATGTTTCTGGTGTTGGTATATTTTTTTTATCTCTTTGAGTTTTATTTATCTTTGTTCTTGCAAAAAAGCCTTGAAAAGTTTTTCATTTCTTTTGTAGCAAAAAAAAAAAAAGTTCGACGTTGCTTCATAAAGTAGTGATTCAAAGACAAATTACTACAATCGCGAACATAATGCGACCATAAATCGCGATTCGGCACTCTGCCACGTCATTCGGCAGGTGTCGCCTAAATCAATGGAGTTATCAATTTGAAAAATGCGTCCCGAGTGTCAGCCGTCTTGTACCGTTTTATCGATACATCCCGTCAGTCTTGTCAAAATCAATACCGTCGGCTGTGCGACATCTCGTTCCTTTAAGCGACGACGGTACAATGGGCGAGTTCCGTGTTCGGCGAACCGTTAACTTTATCCGGAACAATCCATTGTGTCCCTGTCTATCCGAAAAATTACATGGGAGCGGAAAAATATATTCAATTTTAAAAAGTACACCCCCTCGCCTCTCCGCGAAAGTTAGTTCGTCAACTCGGCCCGCCTCCGTGCCATCAGCTGTCAAGCTAAAAAGCATACATTACACCTGTACAAATTTCTCGCATATTTTTCAAAGCACATGTTCTTGTCGTTATAATTCGGCGTTTTTATAACACGAGCCTTCGAATCTGTCATACATTCAAAAGATTTATCATAAAAATATAACGCTTTGTAGTTTTCATCATAAGATATTACAATGAAATTTTATGATCGCATATCGTTAAAAATCAATTTTTATTTTTGATTGTTCGTATATTCACATGTAATATGCTATATTCATCAATGTATTTTATAAAAAAAATGTTTCATTGATTTATTTGCATAAAAATTAAGTTGTCAAGTCCAAATTTGATACTTCATAAGAGAGCTTAAATAAGCTTTGCAATTTTTCGAACATTAATAAAAAAATACTTATACTGCAGCATTCTATCAATTCATTTCTTTTTTTCCGATTTTTCGTACATGCATTGTTGATATTTTGGCTTTTCAATTCGTTAAACTAAACACTTTATTCCTTTAAACAAACAAATCTTACATTCCACCAACCATGTTCATTTAATCGGCTCAATTCTCTGGTACAGCAAATCAAACTCAAATCACTCAATATCTGTTCATTTTTTAATTTTTGTCACTCACATCTCAGGCTAGTTTATAAGCATCTTCTGGCAATCTATTACACGAAAACATTCAAACTTACATTTAATAAATAGTGTAAATTACCTTTATAGTATGTAAAATATAGAGCAATATAAGTATTTTGTCGGATTCAATAAAATTGACAATCATCAGCCAACAGTTACAATTGCATTTAATGAAACTCAAATATTGAAAAGATATAATTGAATCAGTTATTATAAAAATTGATTTATAATAGTATTTAGTCTTAGCTTTTGGATCTTTATGTTTTGTAAATCATCTTACACAAATAGGACCCAATCCTTTGTTGACTATCAATTCTATTGCGTCTGTGTGATAAAATTCATAAACATTGCAAAAGGTAAAACCAGGATCGAAAATCATTTTAATTTTGGAGTTTTATATTTTTTGAACAGTTCACATTTGGTATTGAATTCAATCAAACACTCTACGTTAATACCGCAAATACTTTTTCTGATTTCATTTAAGTGATTGTTTTGTTAATTTATTTATTATTAAAATTATGAATAAAAAATACCATGACAACAATGTTATTTTGTATTCATTTTTTCAATACAAATGTTATTTTTTAATGCAAGACATATTCCTTTCATCTCAGTTAATGATCATTACAAAGAAATATGTCTAGCCCTTAAAGCCGTATCATTTTCTGTGTTCGCCAACTTAAAAAAGCGCTACAATATCAAATTCTTTCAAAAAAAGTCACATCTGCCAAAAAATGGAGCTATCCGATTTTCAATGCGAGTTATTTTTACCATTTGTCGCGAAAATAATAATTCGCATCCCCTTATTTCACGAGACGCCCGACAAGGAAGGATATCACCCCCTTATCCGATTACCTTCGTTTTCACTCGGTCATATGCTCGGCCATTTTTTCGCTTGAGAGTTCATTGTGTTCCCTTTGTACATTGGAAAGATCTTGCGGTCGCCGTCTTTGTTGAACCAATTTATAAGATTGTCGAAGAAAGAGGGTTCCGATACAATCAGGACCGTCTTGAAACTGGAGAAAGTGCTGTTAAATTTTAACTCAGTCCAACGATTTCGGCGGAAATGGAAAAAGCCTCATCCACTTCGCTAATACGAAAGTTTTATTGCTAAAAAAGGAATGTGGAAGTAATTTAATAAATTGCGGTCGAATTGGTATTAGATCCCATCGGCAATATGACCAAAAACATGAGAGCTTTCTTAATTACTTTGAATCAGATCACTGTGCTTTTTAAAAGATTACATAAATCATTTAATCAAATATTTTTCCACCGTAAACAGACAACTTTGATCATTTTTAAAAAATGCATAAAATACATTATTAACTTTTTATTGATTGAATCGGCATTAAATATGTAGAACTCCATTATGATGCTGTGAAAAAAAAAACAATGAATTTTAGTTCTACAAATTTTTTTAAAAGATATAGTCGATAGCTATTTCGTCTGACACCTTCGTCAGAACTATTGATACTATTGATAGTTCTGACGATGGCCTGAGCCGAAATATCTATCAACTATATTTTATAAAAAAAATGTGGAACTTAAATACGTTGCTGTTTTTTCACCGTGATATTATTAATTAATATTCTTCCTATTAACTTGATACAAGTGAAAACATAATTAATATAGTAATTAATCACTTATCAAATCAAATATAATTTCAAGCAATTCTTAATAAAATTAAAAAAAAACAAACAAAATATTACACATTCATTGATTTTAAATTTAAAAAAAACTTCAATTCGGCAATTTAATATGAATATTGAAAAGTACGCCGTCTCTTCGACAAGTCGCAATATTGCTTAGTGCTTAAATAACCTAAAATAATTTGTGTTCTAACGACCTAGTAACAGGTGCCCGACAACCTTTGAAAATCTATTTTGTATTAGATTTTCGGTTTTTTATTGAATCTATAAAACATTGAATAAAGAAACCCGTGAAGGCCTGATATGAAATAAGGTTTTTACGGTAAGCACAGAAAGTATTGAGAAAATATGTTCAAATAAATTTTAAATATTAGTCAAGCGTTCAAATGCTTTTTGATGTATTTATTTTTCAATCGATATGTAAAATTATGTTCAATGCTTTATCGAAATTTCTTTCAATAAATCGCTTATGAAAATGGCTAAAAAAAGAGTCTTTGTAATTCGCACGCCACTAAACGATGATAATGTTCGTGACATGTGAAACCTGCCCTGATCATATTATTGTAAATATGTTTTTTTAACTGATTGAATTGGCATTCACTTGGTAGAACTCCATTATTACACGGTGAAAAATAGCAATATATTTTAGTTCTACCATTTTTTTATAAGATATGGTTGATAGCTATTTCGGCTCCCGTCATCGTCAGAACTATGCTTTTCTATTGTATATATAGCCGTGTAGAAAAGGTATACAATATGTTTTCTCTTCTGTTTTAACGACGTAGCTTATTTCCTGCTAGTAATAAAAAAAAAAAAAATTAATTGTTAATGAACTATAATACATATCAAATTTGATTAATTTACACTAACATTGATTGGTTTAGATCAGGAATTCCCAACCCTGTGTCCGCGGGCGCCGGTTCGTGTGTGGCTGCCACTATTTGAACGTAACAGATTTTTTCATAAACCTAATTAAAAATGTAAATTATTTTTATATATTTGTTAGAGTTTTTTTTTTTGAGTAACTAGGCTTATTATATAGCGACAATAAACATAGAGATCTTCTTTTTTATTTATTACTCACGTATAATTATAAATATCCGTAGAAAAAAATAGGTGGTGCCCGCCACCCTGCCGATATTTAAAAATGCGCTCCAGAGTACAAAAAGGTTGGGAATCCCTGGTTTAGATAAAATCAGCTGTAGATTCTTTGAAATAATTTAAAAAAATTACTCGTTTTGAATTCATAGTCAAATATTAAAAAATAATATTGTAACATTGATTGACTGCAAACGTCAAAGATAACAATCCCCGTTTTGTGCGTAATCAAAACTCCTCCCGGCGACAAATCGGGAATAATAATACTTTGCAGTTCCCTCCATTATCCCCCATCACTCTTTTGTTCTCTTGACACATTTCCCAATCAATCTCTCGGCATCTCATTCCGCTTTTACAACCATCTCGTCATAACGCGTCTGGTATCGTCCTCATCGAAAAACATCCAAGTCGTTATGCCAGAATGCGACACTTATCGGCGCGTATGTCCCTCAGCGGCAATTCTTTCTGTTTGTCTCCCGCTTTGACCCATATATTTCATTCTCAGATGACGTGTCGAGTATTTATTACCTGCGAATCGACAGCCCGAAGTTTTATTTTTTTTTCAGCGCCACCCCTCCAATATATTTCTCAACCTCACTTTCTTTCTTTGCAAACAAATTTGTATCCCCCCTCGTAAATAAGTCACGGACTCTCCCCCCGGCCGATATCAAAAGTGAACGAAAATAAATAAGCTTCACCTTATGGATAATAGAAAATTTTATTCTCAATAAATTTCAGTACAAGCGTGCGGCAATGTAAAAAGGAGGCTTAATTCTGTACAAAATTTCTTCACGAGTTCCTCAAAAACCAATGTACCTGTTTTTTTAACAACTCTGTAATTTTATTTTTCTAAAGTTTTAATTCAATTCAACTTTTTAAAATGAAAGTTTTAGTAACGTTCCATTAAACATAATCAAATTTTAAATTTTACTAAAATACATTGCTATTTTTTCACAGTGTTATAATGGAGTTCTACCAAGTTAATGCCAATTCAATCAAGAAATATCAGGACGTTAATCATCTGATAATGATCGCGATAAACAAAAGCGGTTAAATTCATGATTAAAATAATTTATATGCAACACAATATATATGTAAGTACAGTAAAATTGTTTACCAATAAAATGTTTAAGACTTCTGAATAATTGATTGTTAACTCAAAAGTTGTATTCTATCGGGTAATTATCAACACACTTGCGATGAATGAATCCGGCCGTGATTATAAATATGCTATGGGAATACTACTAAAAAAGATCTTTTTATTATTTGAAATGTATTGCCTTTCCACCAAGAAATGAAGTATTCAATTTGGAATTAAAATGTTTGTTTAATCACTTTTAATGTGATAACTATTATTTCTTCATTGGAAGGCATGACATTTGATTTAATAAAAAAAATATGTTAAGTACTTATTTCCACAATACTTTGTATGACCAGGACTGGTTTCGCTTGAGAGCATTATCAACTGAAATAAATTAGAACTAATAATTCATTTTTTCAAAAGTCTATTTATACAATCTCAAATGTTTATGAGATCTTGATCGTAAAATATATTGTTGAAATATGTACTTGTAATATGTTTTTATTATTTAAAATATTTTGCTTCATTTAGATTTATATTGCGTTAATTTCTTAAACCTATACTGATGATCAGTTGACAATGCTTGTTATAAGTGAAACCGGTCTTAATCATAAAATATATTGTGGAAATAAGTACTGTAAAATAAATTTGTTTAATGTTTAAAAGTTAATGATTTTTACGGTGTGATAAAAAGATGATTTAGTTTTACATTAACCCAAAAAACAATGCGTTTTTGGCAAGAGGAATTTCGTTCGTATTCGAATTACTGATTTCGGAAATACTTTACAATCAGCGCACTTCATGTCGAACTTTCATTTCCCGCCAAAACTATTCGACAAAACAACCGCGCGTTGTTCACGGCGATGGAATGCTTTAACAGCGGGAAAAACTCCATACGTGGCGCGTCTATTGGTTTTGTTATTGCTTTGCCAATATTGGCTTAAATGGTAGCCGTTCAACTGTGAAACAATACTTACTGTAAGCCACCATTTTACGAAATTGGCTCCTGATGGACGAAAAAAGCGACGGGGCCTGCGTTTCAACGATAATTCCATGAATGTTGCATCGTTACACTTATATTAAATCATACGAAAGGCCTGACAAAAGCGTTATTTTCTGTGCTGTTTCTCTTTATACCTATTCGTTTATCTCCACTGTATTGTTATCAATATTTGACACAATACATAAATGAGAAAACTTTCAACATTTTCTTTTTAGGAAATTGTTGAAAGTTAAAAAGTTTAAAAAAATTGTATAGCGAATTGAAATACGCTTATAAACTCTTGTTAAATCAGAAAATATATAGTCCTCCATTGAATAAACGGGTTTGATTCAAGTTAACAAACCTTATTTAATAAAAAAGCTTGCAACTGAGATGCAAAAACATAGAAAGTTCAACTTTTTCACTAGAATTACATTTTTCGTTGTTTATTGAAAATCAATTAAAGTCACAAAAATATTAACAAGTATTCTACAAAATCTATCAAGCATAATTAATGATTTATATTAATAAAATACTTTATAAAAATATTATTGCACATTATTGAGACGTGTTTTGTATAATTGCCAGCAAACAGCTTTTTTTATTTATTTAACTATTTGTTTCGTGTAATTATGAACTAATTTTTATTTACAAAAAGCCTTGATATAAAATAATTTATATTGCATTGAGATAATGTTGGCTATGAGCAAAACCAGCCGAAATTTTATAAAATAAAGTTATAAAATATTGTTATGTTTTATTATTTAGATATTTTAGCTTTCTACAAAGATATACCAGTTAAGAAACCTTTAACTTTCTATTATTTTAATTTATATATATTTCAAGAATTAATAAATATAAAAATCAACTTATACATTTGTGACGCTGGAATTTTTTTTATTTACTATTCTATTCTTTTTACTCTCTATTAGTCCTGCATGCAAATTATTTAATCAATTTATACAAATACAAACTCTCAAATTCTTTTTTTTTTCAACATTATATGTTCAAATAAAGCGCCTTCGTATCTGAATAACTAAATACTGATCTAATGCGTGATTTTTCTATGGATGATATGTTATTTGCAAGAGGTCGCACACCTGCCATAAATCCTACATAAATATTCCTACCTTACTGATATAAAGAGCCAGATTCTATGAATAAAATCGACTCCTTCTCGTTTCCTTCATCATAAAAGTCTGAATTGGTTTTTGTACGAAGCTCTCTGGTGATTGCTACAACACGAACACAAGCTTATCGATCAAGGATGCCAAGCCAACTATTTATTTTTTAAATGAATTTATAATCTCTATAATATATTTTTTATCAAACATAAAATGATAAATCTTCTGACAAAATAAAGTTTCCTCCATATAAAAATAATTATGACATTTCGAAATCATTAAAAGTCTCTTTGTATCCATCTACATTCCAAGTGCTTTGAGCTTTTTCCCACGCAATAAAAAAAACCCAGATTGACTCTCACTTTGAGAAATACTTAAAATCAATTTACCACATTTAATTATTTATTATCACAATATAAAACTAGGATATTGGAACAGATGAGAAGGTTTTTTTGTACCTTTTCTGATTTATATTTAGTTCTTATATTAATTATTGAAAGTCATTTTTTCTCGATTTAATAAAAAAGTTTAAGGACATGAATTTATAAGATGGAATTATTATTGTTATGTTATTACATTAATTTATAAATCTAAAAACAGAAATTTTTAATAATGGTAAAATACGAATATTTTGGAGAGCAGCTTCTAAGCATTGGTTTAATTGGTATTTACTTGGTAGAATTCCATTATACACAGTGAAAAAAAGCGATGTATTTGAGCTCTAAAAAGTTTATAAGGTATACATAAAAGTTAACAGGAACACCAACCCGCCTGGGCAGCGTGGTGTTGCTATGTCCAAACAACCCCCCTGAAAAAAAATGAAAAAAGAAGCACGGGGAGGCCTTCATCCAGCAGCGGATCAACCCCAGCTGATGATGATGATATAAAAGTTATCAATTACACACCTTGTAAATTTTGTAGAAGTAAATACATTGCTATTATTTTAAATATATATATCGACTTTTTTCTATTGTATCAAACCAAGTTATACGTCAAGCATGTTGTGGTACATTTTTGTTTATATATTATTATGAAAAAATCTTTTTTTATTGTATTATATATGTAAATACGTTTCATCCCTATGTGAAAGCATCATTTAAATTGCGACCCGGAGCTAGGCTATACCCAATAATTGAAAGCGAAGAATATGATCACATCGCGTGGCCGGAATCAAACTCTCGTATTTCTCTTGCAGGGTGAAGCATTTTATTTTCTCCGCTAGACATATTAATCTGCCTTATGAGGACGAGTAGGCCGCACGTAACGTTGGTATGAATTTCAAAAGCGTGCCCCGACTGTAGGGAAGTTCTTTTGTTGAAAGACGCTGGAAATCTTTGATATCGATAGGCATCTTACTACTCCACATCTGGGCGGACTTAAAAATAATTGACAAATCGAATTTTCAATTTGTTGATCATCTTTGTACAATAATTATTCACTATTTACCTATGTTGTGATTGATGCGTTTTTTGACCTAATAGAAAGATCATCGATTTTAATTTTGTACCTATGGTCTTTTAAAGGTTTCTTATAATTGTCAATATTAAGTGTCTCTTTTATCTTATCTGCCTAAAGGACAGCACTTTAACTTAATGTAAACGATTATAAATGTCAACATAAAGGATCTTACCAGAAAACAAAACTTCTCTCGAGAATTTTCATTTAAAAAGTTTAATTCTATTTTTAACAAGATATTGAGCCGATGATTGCAAATTATTAATCAATCAGTTCTCAAATCTTTAATTTTGTTTACTTGTTAATTATTTATTCTAAATTTTGTATTAACGAACATGTTCATAACTAATTAGTATTATATTAGATAATAATGATCGCGATAAGCGAAAACGGCCGTAATCATTAAGTATATTGGGAAAATAATTCAAAAAAAAATGTTGATTTTAAAAAAAATATATGTATGACGTATCAAAATGTCATCATTTGTCTATTAGAATCCATAATCACTGCTCCAAATGCCTGTATATAATATATAAACCCCCAAAAAACTCAAATAAAGTATCACTTTGAGAAATGCATAAAATCAATGTGCTAAATTTTAGAATTTATTAGCACAATATGAACCTAGGGTGTTAAAACTGAAGACAAGATATGTACAGTTATATATAGATAAGTAAATGTACGTTTAAACATAGTTCTGATGAAGGATAAGCCGAAATACCGATCAACTGTATATCTTATGTATAAATTTTGTATAACTAAAATACATTGCTATTTTTTCACGGTGTTTGAATTTTCAAAAATTATTAAACACAATGTTCAGTACTGATTCTACAAGTTGAAATTATGAACAGTAGGACTTGTTTTGCTCATCGCGATAATTATCAGCTGATATAACACAACTGATAAAAATGGGATTTTCTTGGTCGCACTCCATTATAACACGGGGAAAAAATTGCGATGTATTTTGGTTCTACACCATGTGATACAATACTCATTAAACTAGGGCTATTTGTTTATAATTTTGAGTCAATACTTGTATAAAACTATAGAATAAAGAAAATAATACTCGGTCACCTTTCTGATCCTAGAACTAGTACAGATATGATGAGGACGTCAGCCGAAATAGCTATCACTACATACCTTATAAATTTTGTAGAGCTAAAATATTTTTTTATTTTTCTCCGTGATATAATGGAGTTCAAATCAATAAATCTCAATTAAATTATTTTTTAGTATTTAGTCATCTTTTAATAATAACATACCTCACTTTTAATGTGATAACTTTCACTACTCAATGAAACGCATTTTTCAATACTTATTTTCACAAAATATTCGCCAGCATTATCAACTGATATTTTAGTATTTGCGATGAGTGAAACTGATCATTAAATACATTGTGGAAAAAAATACTAAAAACGGGTTGTTATTATTTATAACATAAAAATTAAAATGCCTTCAAAGGACGTAACTCAATTTGAATTATTTGGTTCTTTGATTTTTACACCACTAATATTACAATATCACTTTTGAAAATTCAATTTAGGTTTAAAAAATGGAGGTTCAAATTTTAATTTCGATTCGTATATCATTTTATTTGAAAAGAAAAGTGAAGAAAAAAATACGTTTAGACTACGTGAATAATTTTTAAAACATCTTGTCTTATAAATTCCATAGGACATGAATTCAATTTTTATGATAGATAATCTAAAATTTCCCATTTATATTCAACAGTTTGACGAGCAAGATTACAAATGAATGAATGCGAATAAGATTCATATCAGATTCTGTGGAAAATTTATTCAAAATCCTTTATCATAATTGAGACACCGAAAAAGAGAACGGCGTTTTCAAAAAAAAAAAAAAACTTTCTAACTGCTTATGATGGATATTTTATTAGAGCATCTGTCAGCGAATCTATTTGAAAACTTTCCTTCAACATTTTATCCCGGAGGTTTTTTTTATCTTCAAGATTATTCTCTCAACTTAGCGAGCAGTAAGATGCGAATTTATAGGTAAACTTGACGCCTTAGCCTACAAGGACAAACTTTACGCTTCCATTTTCCCCCTACTTGCTGTCACTTGCACTAGTTTGACATTTGTCTCAGGTTTATGTTCCCACGTCGTTTTCATCACGCGAAATACCGCATCAAGTAATAAACGACCGAGTTTTCTCGGCCGCAGGCATCTTCCCTTCTTGTCATTCACAGACCGCCTTCTGGTCGTAAAATCTGCGCAGTCTTAAAGTGGTAATTTGGTTTTTTTCTCCGCTACCATTGAACGCTTAATATACCGGAGGGAATATAACTAACCGCCGCCCACTCATAATTAATCGTCTAACAAGAGGAAGAAAAAATACATGATACTACCATTATCTTTCAAACAAAGTTATTGTACGTTGATGTATTTAACTTTGGATTAACTTCAGAAGATAGACGATTAGTCACAGTCCAAGTGATTGTTTATATTCCATTCAAAAAAATATCTCACTTACACAATTTACTTATAAATGAATCGCTTTCAAGTGCATGACCTTAAAAATAAAAGAAAGTTTAATAAAGGTTTTTCTCAGAAATGGAGAAGAATGACCATTGATCAAATCATAGCTTTTCCTTTTATTAAAACAAAAAAAAGTTTTTATTTCAAAAAACAAATAAGTTACCTCCATTAAGTATCATAACATTCAAAGTAAAATTCTAGATCACATATACTGGTAAAAAAAAGAACTGTAGAGTCAACGACGTGTTTTTAGTCAATGTCGGCGTCGAGGTCGTAGAAAACGTCGACTTTTTTTGAATTAGACGATTTTGAAGAATATCTCAATGAATGAATATAATAATTGAAAATGCACATAAATAGGAAAGGTAGGAAAAACCTGAACAAAGATTAACCTTTTTTAGCTGGAGTCGAGTTTTTTTTATTAATCTCACAACCCTGGTAAAAACCATACATTATGATTGATCGTGAATGTTTGGACAAACTACTGAACATTTTAAACTGTGATTTTAAAAAATACTGATCCCATAATTAATTAAATAATCAGTCATTTATTCGATAAGAAATTAATTAAAAACATGTTATGCCAGAAAAAAACATAATACATATTAATTATATTACATATTTTCTTATAAATCACATATCTCTTACAGTTTTCATAAGTAACACCTTTTTCTACGTTAAAATAAGATAACATCAAATCAATTTTAAAGTATCATATATTACTGTCAAAAGCGGTAAAAAGTTGTGTTTTACTTTTTAAACATATTTTCATGCCATTTTATTTTGGGAAAAAATATTTTTTACTTTCTTTTAAAAATAAATAATAATATATTTTGTAGATTTGTAAGACTATTATTGTACAGTGATTAAAAATTAACGTTCATTGGAAAATAATTCGAAACTACGATTTCACCATAATGTTTTTTTTTCAGAGATAAAATTATTAGAAGATAAGTACTTAGCACTGAAAGGCAAAAACTCAAGCGTGGCAATAAAAAAAAGTTCCTCTTTTTACCTGTGAATCCGTTTCCAAAATATTTTTCCTGTATCTCTGCACAGCGCAGAAAAGAAATTAATGTCGTGTTATCGTGTAATATATCTCGTGATACACGTCCACTAACGACTCGGGTTACCATATAGAATGCCGCAAAATAAAAGGGTCACTTTATCATATTATTGTAACGATACGAGCGTTATGTTTCTCACAATGTAAAACATTCTTTCCAAATTATAATGGAATTTTTTTAACGATTATAATGAAATACTAAAAAAAATAATGAATCGAAATAACATCTGTAAGCAAGTTCCATAACAATTCAAAAACGGCTAAAAATATAATATGATATTTATAAATATATTTTTCTCATCTCATCCTCGAACGGTTTATTTGTAAGTTTTTATTAACAATTTAATTAATCATGATCACGATAAACCTCACCATTCCGGATTTCAATAGTATAAAATCGTAGATAAAGTACTGTATATTTACACGGCGAAAAAATAGCAATATATTTTTGTTCTACATTTTTTTATAAGGTATAGTTGATAGCTATTTCGGCTCTTTTAAAATTGTAAATGAAACCAAAAAGGCGGCTATATCAATACTTAACTTACACATTGCACGGAAATGGTTTATTGGATGGGGATGGTATATTACGGAAAAACCTGTTCCAATGGCTTGAGCAATGGTGACCGACATATATTAGTTTGTCCGTTACGATTTTTTGTGTTATAATGGAGTTTTACTAAGCAAATGCCAATTCAATCAATAAATGTACTTAGTATTGACTTAAAATAGTTAAATATAACTCATCTCCACCGAAAAATGACACCATCAAAGTGATTTTAATAACATTTTTTTCAGTCATAATCAGTTGATCATGAGACCAGTTTCTTGGCCTTTTTTTATCTATTAATATTTTTATTAATAAAATACCGTACCTTTTCATCGAGAAGTGATAGTTAACACCTTGAAAGTGATTAATAATCATTACTAATCAATTTAAATAAAATAAATTGACCCTTGAAAACTTTGAAATACAAATAAAATATCTTATACATAAATAAATGATAATAATAAAATCATAACATCTTTGATTTGATAAGTTTAATATAAAATGTTATCACGTGTATATCTAAAAATTAATGAATACAAAATACGTTGCGATTAGATGGAGAAAAGGTTTTTGGCATCAGATATGCAGTGCCATTCACGTTACTTAAAATAAAATTTATGACTATTAAATCGATTAAAATTGTTTGATTTTTATCTAAAATCATATTTTTTACTGTTAGTTTTATAAGTTAGTTTAAGTTTAAATGGCTGGTAAAAAGATCATTAATTGCGAATGTCATTTTTAGTAAAAAATAAAAACACTTAAGATCGATGAAATAAATAATTATTTTCATATATTATATCTCAAAATATTCATTATATTGGTTTTTTAATTTACCTAGTAGCTTCATGTATATTTTTGCGATGTTGTTATCGTCGACTCAAGTTTTTTCTTCCAACGCTTTGATACGAATACAGTTTTGAAAATTTTCAAAAGCTATAAATATTATCACACTGTTTCATCGATTATAAATCTTATTCAAAAGTATCAAATAAATGAAACTATTGTACGGTAAAATTGCTTTGGTATATTTTAAGTTAAGTATTTCATTTTTGTATTCATATTATGTTTCCAGCAAAAAATTATTCATGCATATTTAATTTTCTGCTTAGCAGGTTCAAAAAAATAAAAAAGTCGTTTTTACGCACAATAAATATGAAGAAAGCAATGGTAAAATAATTTCAATTTTTTTCTCGCCATTTTCCCGCGCCTGATATCTTTCCTCTTCGACCATAAAGCCGTTCCAAAAAAATAGAATTTTTCGGTTCGCTATTTTTTTTTCTGCGTAGAGTACGCATGCTAATGATATATTACGTTTGCGAATGAATACTCGTCGGAAAAGCATTAAAAGCTCGCTAAGAGAACGCGACGCCGACGCGGAGTCTGGAGCTTTCTCGCGGGGACAGGATTTAGGATCGTATTTTACGAGCTTCCGTTGTTTTATAGTTTACGGCAGTAATGTACAACTATTTTATGTGAGTTTTTTATGCTTTACTCGTTTCTGGATTCATTCATTGTCATCCTCAGCCACGTCATGTCGATAGGGAATCGCTTCATATCTTTTTTACCTTTATAAAAAATGCGAATCGAAGTTCTAGACACAGCTAGCTAACTGTAATTCCAAACAACGTCGACTGTAAGGCTAGTAAGTTTTTTCTCGTGTATCAGACTTTTACATAAAAAAAAGTATCTTAATTTAATTCCAATACTGAAAAGATATTTTGTATTTCACCGTTGACATTAAAAAATATATCTTTTACTGATATAGAATATGAAAATATAAGCCTTAAGTCATTCAGATTTTTTTTATACAAATACACACTTAAAAAATTAATCACCACACTATTGCATACTTTTTGAAAATAGTACAATAAAATATTTCCAACATATATTAGTGTCATCTAAATTTTGTAACATGTCATTAATTATTTTAAAATATCAGCATTTCCCACCACTTATAATCGTGTAAGACAAGTTTCAACTGGTATGATATCTATCGTAAATACAATTATTTTTACTGGATACATATTGAAATTTTTTTCGCCGGAAAAAATGAGGAAAGGTAACAACGTTCGCTCCGAAATAATTGTACAAATTTTTCGGTACATGTAAATAGAAACTTCAAGGATAAGTAGAATAAAACATGATGTAACAGTTGCAAAAGTCAGGAAATGAAAAAAATACTCAAATTTTGCGTCAAAAAACTTGAAAAAGGAAAAATAAAAAAAGCCTTGAAGCATTTGAATAAAAAAAAATCTTATTTTCTTATAAATCAAAAATATTTTTTGATGTGTTAAATTACTTGGAGTTTGAGGTATTAATTTTTTTAATTAAAATATATTCTACTTATTTTTATAAATATGTGAGTAACGTTTTCAAAATGATCGCGATTTACAAGTAAACAATAATTATTGTATTATACTTTTGATACTGTTTAACAGCGTTGCTTGGAATGTCAACATAGTAAAAGAACAGGAGCTAATTCCGACGAATTAAATTTTTCAATGTATTGAAGTAGGGTTTTTCTAAGATGACTTAGTAACTTCTTTGTCAGTTGCTTACACTTTCCAAATGCTAATGCTCAAACGTTGCAATTGTAGTAATCTATTAATTTTGTGACCTTTGTCATTTATATGAATAAAATTAATAAAAATTGTGAAACTTTTAAATTTTACTACTATTTTTATTGCATTAAAGTAAATTAATTTATTAATAAAAAAATTAAATAATATGCTTTTCATTTTATATTGTTTTGTATAATATGATTACGATAGTGTGTTTCATTACACGTACAAAATAATCAAAATGTCAAAATATATAGTTCGAAGGAAATATTCACACATTACTCGAAGTGGAGTTTTCACAAACAATTCTCAGGTTCGGCAATCCTATATTTGATACTGCGCAGCTTTATATCTCGCGATCACCAGAAAGGTTTTTCCCCGTGTTAAAGGGGAGCATTACATAAATAAGAGTAGATAAAAACATTTTGTTACGTATATGAGAAGAACGCGGCAGATAGCGAGTTCGGGATAGAACAAGTTCACGCCCATTACGATGCATAAGTGCTTTTAGACTTGAGAGATTATTCCGGAAAAAAACGAATACAGCGCGAATATTCGATAAATATAGTCGAAGAGCTTTTTTTTGCTTTGTGTAGTGGTATTTCTGTGAAAAAACAAAAGAATAAAGTGAATACGTGTTCTTTATACTAACATCATTTCTTTTTTTTTTTTGATACATATACCATAAGCTGTGTGGTTTTGTTGTTTCAACCATTCTCGTTTGAATGTTCTTCGAGGCGCCAATGTTTATATTTTTTATTCAATTGAAAAAATACAATGATTTGACAACACCGTAAGCATATTTATTTTGCTATACAAATCGTCAAGTTTGATCGTACAACTCAAATATTTAAGTAGTAACAATGTTTTTATATAATTTACATTAGTAAGAATATGTGATTTTTTTTTTTTTTTTTGTTTAAGACATAAAATAAATTGTACATTAAACACACATTCTTTGGATAAAAAACAAAAATTTTATAATTTTTCGGCGAGTATATTTTAAATATTCATCTCTCAAAAAACGTTGCTGTGTGATTTTGTATTTTTCATATTTTTTGTTAAATTGTTTTCAGCCAATCTGATGAATGTCTTTTGATACGTACATGTCCAAAATGCTTTACACGCGAAACACTGTTTCGCTTATCTGTTAATGAAAATGGACACCCCAAACCTCTGCTGCACTATCCGGCAAATAACAATGCGATAATTTTTGTGGCACTTTTCCATGTCTCGTGAAATTTATGGTCACCCTTATACAGAGGGGCGAAAAAATTGCGACACAACACATGTTGAACTGAAGTTGTACTTTCGCTTCCAGATCATATCACATATTACATTTAGAATTACACTTTTGTTATCGCTAATTCTGTTCATAAAATTATATTTTAATACAAATCAATTAAGCGTAATCATTAAAAAAATTTGCATCAACGATCGAAGGTAAGATATTTCTAGTAAAATTTTCACATATAGTTTTATTAGCTAAACATAACAAATATTTATTTGTGAAAATCATATTTTCCACTCTGCGTAAAAAAGAAAAATAAAGCATTAATATGATGATTGTTATATATTTAAAGAATATTTATGAAGTACTAAAAACAAAACTTAATTTATAACAACTAAATTTTATTTATAAATCATAGCGACTGATTTATGATATCGACTGAAGATGCTTGATGTATTTTCAATATCAAATTTTAATTGTTAAAACTTTGTACGATTCCACGAGTTTTGTCACCAACGATCCTGAGTTTCGCCTTTCGGCATCTTCAGGCATTCTATCAGCATGTGGAATCGTACAAAGTTGTAAAAGTTATTTTTTTATAATGTATGTAAATACTAAGTCAGCATATTTTTATAACACACTATAAAATTGACCAACAGAAATTTGAGACGATGAAATTTCACTGGTCCAATGAAGAGGAAAACAGGGTTGATGCTATTTGTATGCACCTGTGACACGTGTCAAAAACAGTTTTAGTCGCTCTCTAGTTTACTAGCTCAAAAGTGAACTGCATTTTCCATCCCTGTGTCTCAAAACTCCCTACAATGTCACCATAAATTATCCTGAATATCGAGTTTTCTGAGTTTTCCGATAGACAAAAACACAATGTTACAGTGTGGTATTTTATCAGCTTTCTCTCAAACTGTACTTATCCATCTCAAATTTAATGGTAGCCGTCCCCTACAGACATTTTAGTGGGTCTAATTTTCCCGCAAGCTTTCTTTTCTTCCCCTCAAGGTGGTATACCAGTAAGTATGGTCTATTGTCAAAGTTTAAATGCCACTGATACAAGGAACAAAAAGGGGATGAGATTTCTTATCGATGATTGTTAATGGTTACTCCATGACGTTTGACCATAAAAGTGCACTGAAATAGCTTTTATTCGGAAATAATACAAAAAGCGATTTATTGAAGAAGTCAAGCGAGCTTTTTATGTATTGTACGAAGAGAATTTTTTTCCGCTGTTAAGAGAGTAATATATTATATTTTTATACTTAACTAAGATTTTATTCTAAGTGTTCCTGTTTATTTTTGAATAAATAGAATTGATGTATTCATTGATATGACATAAGCCAATTTGATTCTTTTATAATGTTTATACTTATCATAGTATGAATCAAGAGCCAATTTTACTGCTTTATTTTAATTAATGTATGATATCGACTGAAAGTTCTTGATGGAATTTAAATATCAAAATTTCAACAAATCACATATTTTTAAATAATAGAAACTCGTTTTTATTACTACTTCTATAACTGAATATTTTTAGCATCAGAAACGTTTTTAATAAAAATGAGCAAAACCGATAATGATCATATTTCTTTTGACATATACGAATGAAAAATGAAATTTTTCCATAATGCCAAATTGTTATCCCTGATATTTTTTTAGAAAAGGTAAACATGAATTGTTTGGTCATCTAAAATTCTGTGCTTACCATCGGTTAGAGCTTTTAAAATGTTCAACAGCACTGCCGCAATCCACATGAACGAAACTGAGTTAAAAAGTTTACTATTCTTCAAAGTTTTTTTTTTTCAATTAGCAAAGACATAATTAAATCTTTATATACGTATGAAGTTACACAACTTAGTGACACTGGTAGGGTGATAATTAACACCAATTAACCCAATGAGCGGCTCTGTAAAGATCTGAAAAGTACCTCTGAAGCACTTAATTATTTGTAATTTTCAAATTATAAGTCTGTTTAATTTTTTTTAACAAATTGGAATTGTTACAATTTTGTACGATTCCACATGTTTTGTCACTAACCCGGGTTTCGCCACTTGGCATCTTCCAGCATTCTATCACACGGATGCAACGGAACTGACGTAAAATAAACAGTAAGCTTCGTCTATACTCTAAAGTTATTAATTAAAGAAAAACACTTACCTCAAGGCAAGCACTAAGTTGCAGCTAAAACAAATTTAATAATATTAATCTAATAAAATTAACACAATTGCATGTGATGATTTTCATTACCGATCTTGTTAATGAGTCATGCTTAGATAGAACGCCTGAACACGCCGAAATGCGAAACCGGGGTCGTCAGTGATAAAACATATGGAATCGTACAAAGATATTGAAATTCCACCGAGCACCTCCAATCGATATCATAAATTATTTTTTTATCAATTGACGGAACACATTCCTGCAATTAGTTGTAACATTTTCGAGGAACGATAGTTAAATTGTGACTACTTATAAAAATATTTCACGTATGAAATAATAAAAAAATAGATTTACACGTTTATAACGCAATTTAGAGGCACCCAAAAGAATTATCATTTTAGTATTCATATTTCACTGTCATATGGCAGATTATTATATTGGTTCTTTATTTTTTTTCAGTGTTTAAGTCATTGCATATATGAGTAACATTGTTACAGTGGAAATAATAAATTATATTCCCAAAGTAGATTAAGCCCCGCAAAGCCGTGTCGCTGATGAATAATAATTTTTAACCCTACGTTTACTGAATAACAAGTAGGTATTTTTTGCATTTTTTCTCATAAATAAAAATGACGAAGAACGATTGTCAACTTAATTTAAGTTTTAATACGCTTTTAAAAAAATTTATTTATCTCTTTCATCGGTCCCAAGTCATCATAAATAATAACTCAATTTTCAATTACATTTATTCCTCTTTTACCATATTCGATCCCTGTGTATATTATATAATATAACACCACACAATACTTCGTCAAAATTAATAGCTTACACTTCTTTAAAACAACTAGAAGTATTTTAAATAATAAACACATTTTCAAGTATTTATTTCTACAATATATTTTTTGATCAGGACCGGTTTTAATTTAATTTAATTAACCGTACATTATAAATTGATCGGTACTGATCAAAAAAAAATACAATGTGTTTTTATTATTTAAAACATCATGCCTTTCCCTCAAGAAATGACAGTTAAAACCGTAAAATTGACAACTAGAAGTATTAACAGTAAACACAATGACAAATATTGAATTTGGCAATGTTATGATAATTACTTCTTAATTTTTTTTTTTGTTGATCCTACTCACTCTTTTTGTCTATTAAAAAAATTCTCATTACTCATTTTAACCATATTTATTTAATAACCTTACAGTAAAGTTTTTTAAGGATTGTCAAAGAATCAAAATATGTTTAACATCTAGTAACACTTCCACCAACAAAAATAAAATTACAATTTTGATCAATTATTATGAAAAATCGTCATTTTAAAAAATAAATACACATGTTTAAAAATCAGGACCGGTTTCGCTCATCGCAAGCATTATCAATTGACGAGCGAAACCGGTCTTGATCATACAATATATTATGGAAATAACGACTAAAAAAATGTTTTCATTATTTAAAATATCATGTCTTTCCATCAAGAAGTCAAAGTCGACACCTTACAAGTAATTATCGCTTTACATATTGAAAAAAAAGCTTAGCTTTTTGTAATTACTTATTGAAATGAGAATGACAATGCTTCGTCTTGTTTATTCTAATATCACATGTTTATGTAGAATATTATATATATATTAAATGCTTTTATGTTAAGAAATGTTTTCGATATTAATAAATCGTTAAATAGATTTACAAAACAAAATATTAATGTATTCATTGATGATTTTGCTTTTAATTTTAAATTGAATGGTGTGTTCGTTTGAATGAAAATAAACTTTCGTGCATACCGTGTACGCGAGTAATGGGGAAACAGATTTATTCGGCAACAATTTTAATTTGAGTCTCCTTCCAACGAATTACTTCAAATGGAAAGTTTCAAAATACAACGCGACCATACTCTCTCCGGCTTTCAAATTTGTTGTTCCTCGAATATCCAGTATTAAAACCGCTAATCTGATAACGACGGGATCTGTTATTAAAATATCCCGCTCTGGCTTGTGTGGACCACATTCGTTATTCGTTAGATATTTCGTTAGAACGCGGTGCGCTTTTGTACAAAACAAAGAATTTTTACTTGTAAAATATTGCGCTTTTTGGGAAGGTTTTATTATTTCAATTTTAACTTGAATGGAGCGTAAAGGTAAAGGTTAAAAACCTTGGGAAGATTTTTTTCAAATGGAATTTATTTGTTCTGTATAAATTTGTCCCTCAACCTTATTGTAATTATTTAATAAAATGTACTTTTAACATTAATTTTTAACTTTTTATACATAATTAAAATAAATCTTAAAAGATATTTTTGATGATCTCGGCGGTGACTTTTTGTATCGTCGTTTTAAATAAAAAAAAATATTGTTTAATTCAACTCGTTATGTTTCGAATTAATAGTTGATTGCTTTTTCTTTGACTTTATACTTTTAAATTCAATTTTACTTAGAAAGAATTACAGCAAATTTATTAACCTTCAAAGCCAACAATCATTACTTTACAAAATATTTTACATTAAAAGGGTATTTTTCCACTTTAAAATACACTACATTTGGTACCTACAATTTAAATCACTAGTAATAAACTTTTATTGTTTTTATTATCGCTTGATCTTAACTACCATCTCACCTACAGTTATATCATGATAAACTCCTTAATCTTTATTTTGAAGTTTGGCGTTAAATTCATTATTTACTTTTCAAATGATTGATTATACGATACAGTTAGAACAAATATATTTCTCAAAAAAACTTATAAAGTGACACATCTATTGGCACGCCAAGTGGAAAAACAAAGCTATCAATATAAGTCTTATAAGTAGTAGACTATGCATCTTAATTATTACAATATTTTTACGATATCAAATAAAATAACTTATCCATTTGTCTGGACAAAAATTAAGATTCTGTGAAGCTTACATTATAATTTAGTTTATTATATCGACTAATGTAAGTGACTGTTACTTGATGGAATTTCAAATTCAAATTTAAATTGTAACAACTTTGTACAATTCCACATGTTTTGTCACAAACGACCCGGGTTTCGCCTTTCGGCATGTTCGGGCATTCTATCACACGGATGAAGAAATGGCTATCAAATCTGTCGCTGGAATCGTACAAAGTTGGAACAATTCAAATTTGATTATAATAAGTGTCAATAATCAACGTCGATACCTTTTTTATTGAATTTAAAATCGAACGAACATCGTGAAATTTTTTAGCTAACTCTATCTCTTGCAGTCCGTGTTTTGCCAATCAATTTGTTTAAGCATTCTATCACACGAATGCATTAGTAAATTAAAAACACTATATTAAAAATACAAGTAACATTATTCTTTTTCGCTATTAAGTTCTAACATTGGTACAGTATATTTTTAATTGCGCTAAAATAAGGGCTAATCATAAATACTCTTTAATTGTATGTTGATGATAAAAGTAAATAAGTTTTCGTTACGGTAACGTTTTAAATAAAAGTTACTATGTATTTGTTAAGCCTTTCTTTAATGAATGGTTAACATTTGTTGTTAAATTCGTCAAAGATCGAATAACCAAGCAACGATGCATTCACTAGGATTAATTATCCGTGGTTTCATGTTTTCGAAAATCAGCACTATGCAAGAGGGGAGTTCGGAGTAATTTTCATTGATTAATATGGGAAACTGAATATTTTAATTACAGCAAAACCAGACATAACATGAGTTTATTCACTAACAACTCTCACGTTACGGCGCATCCAATTGTGCGCTCAATTATGTCAAAAACTGCTTTGTCGTAAAATTGCTTTTATTCCGTGAATAAAGTGGATATGGAAATTAAGTGTCCATCGAAAATAACATAACGTTTTAACTACACCAATATAATTTTTATATCTCCGCAGTTATGTTTGATAAGTTGTTTGGTTAAATATTCAGTTTTGATTATTACGACTGTACTTTCCTGAAACATTACAAAAATATGCAATACTTTTTCTCAAATTCTTCAATATTTTAAGCATTTTAATATTATGCGCTATTTCAGTGAAGCATCATTTGTATTGTTTCCAAAGTAATCATTCAAAAGATATTTTAATGTTATTGTTATCATGACGGTGATTATTAAAATTATTTTAAATTTTATTTTTATATTTATATATAAAATAATACAATATTTATCTTCTGGCTTAAAGTTCTATTTTTTAAATATTATAAAAAAAAATACCGATCATCATTTTTGCGAGTCTTTTCTTGACTGTTTTCACCTCTTAACTCTCTGAATGCTAACGTCTCTGTTGAGACGCTAATTTTCCTGATAGTTGATATCCGAAAATATATGAATTAACAGTGGTTAAAATCTTCTTTTACGCGCTTGTTTTGGATTCAAGGCATTGCTTTATTTGTATTGACAAACTCAATAAGTCTGGGGGTTGAAATATCTTTTAAACGGCTCAGTTTTGCCGAAAATCGCAGTTTTTTATTATTTAAAATAATAAATAGGATTGTTTGTAATGAGTTTTTTTTTATTTTCGTGATAAGCGAAACCAGTCCTGATCATAAAATGTATTGTTAAAATAATACTAAGAATGTATTTTTATTATTTAAAATATTATTCCTTCCTATCAAAAAGTGATATTTGACACATTAAAAGTGCTTTGGATGTTTATTTATTCTGTACAATTTATTTTATATATAACCTTTTTTTTATGTGTAAGTTTTGTTGCATCCGTGTAATAAATTGTATAAAAATGCTTAAACGCAAAATTCAGATCGCTAATGACAAAAATATTTCCACGTGTACAAAGTTTCAACAGTTTAAATTCGTGTTTTTCAAAAACCTGACAATTATTTATAACTAAAATTGAACATTTTATTGATTGAATTGGCATTCACTTGGTAGAACTCCATTATAACACGGTGAAAAAATAGCAATGTATATTAGTTCTACAATTTTTTTTTAACAAATATAGTTGATAGCTATTTCGGCTCACGCCATCGTCAGAACTATTTAGTTCTATATAGTTCTGACGATGGCGTGAGCCGAAATAGCTATCAACTATATTTGTTAAAAATAATTTTGTAGAACTAAAATACATTGCTATTTTTTCACCGTGTTAAAATTGAACAATCTTTTGCACTATCAAATCCCTTTGATAGAATTTAGAAATATTGTTGATTGAACACTCTAGTATCTTTCAAATGTGGTAAAATACATATTGGGATCAAACGATTTTTAATGGTTGATAAAATAAAGAAGTAAGATAATAATCATATATAACGAAAAACAAAATCTTTAACCTTTTTAGCAAAACCTCGAGTACTTATCGGTATTCGCTTCAAATAAACCAAAAATATGGATATATGTAATTCAATGTATCGTAAAATCTAATAGACTCTGTCATATTCATACAGCCATGAAGATAGTTTATTTTTCTGAAGTAATCAAACGTATTTTTTTTGAACCTTTTTCTTAAATTATTTATGGCTTATTGATTCGACCCTTCATATTATGATAAATCATCTTTGGAAAGCTCTGTATCAAGGCAATCATTCCAAATGTGTAAACTTTACTTTATTTATTGATATGTCAGTGAAATATTTTCCACGTGAAGCTTTATGATAAGTATGTACATTTAAAAAATAACTCTACTTTGAATTACGTTTGAACTATTACAACTTACTGATCCCCAAATTTTAATTAGTAAATTAAGATAAAAACATTAGTAATATTAAAAACTAATATAGTTCTTACGAAATACATCATTTCTTTACAAAATAATTTGATTCATATTACGTTTGTAAATATCGTTGAAATAGTTTTCCAGTGGTAATTATATGATCATTTTTAAGCTGTTAAATGTCACATCTTGATGAAAGGGCATAATATTTTAAACAATTATAAATAAAGTAATTATTTGAGATATGGTACAAAAAATTTCAACGAAACAATCTTTTTCAATAACATTACAATTTGAGTACATTTAAAAATAAATAATATTTAAATAATTTCAAATACAAATATTTCACAGCAAATTATTTTGTATCTATAAATGTGTTTAAGAATCAATTATTTTACTCAATAACATTACAAATTAACATAAAGGAACAATTGCTGTTAACTCATGTCCTGGTGAATCGGATAAAGATATTGGAACGATTGTTAATTAATTAAGTGTATTAAAAAATGTAGTGTTGGAGTTACATTATCAAGAAACATGACACCGATTAAAATTAAACTGAAAAATGTTGAATTTAATCGAAAATATAAATAGCCACTACTGAATATTGAAAAGTTTTTGGGCAACTTCCAGCTAAAGACTTTAGTCCAAAATTGTAGGATTGAAACACATAATATTAAAATGAAATTTAAAAAAAATCTCAAGGCCCAACGAATAATTTATGATAGCCGTTTGAAGAGTGTTTTATTTTATAGTGTTTTATAAATAAATGATCAACATATATTAAGGTTAAAAAAGACAGTGAATAATGCTACATTATTTCCATAAAAGAATACAGCGTTCAATTATTCTCCCTCATTGCTCTGAAAGGGGCTGCCAGTTTCTGCGTGTCACCTTTGTGACGAGAATTCCACCTTTGATGTTTTACCATGGTCTAATTATTTGGTCGTCTCGTTGCCTTTTTGTTCTACAACTGACTAATGATGAAATAATTGTAGCTACGTTGCCAGCGTACTTCCATTTCTCCTGTCATTATTTTGAGAAAATGATGTATAATTCCAAATTGAAATTTCAAAAGAAAAGTACTTCTCCTATACAATCTACTCGAAATGTAACCAAATTCATCACTTTTTTACGTTTATTTATAAACAATTGAAAGTAAAAAGTAAAGTTCGTTTTTTAAATCTATTATCATTGCGAATGTTGAACATATGGCCTTCTATCGGAGATATATAAACAAAAGTTTAATCAGATATTGTTATCAATTCATTTATAGATCAATTAACTTTATTCGTGAAAGGGTTTTACAACAAATGATAATAGACTATCATTAAAATAATATTGAGTTTTTTTATAAAAAATATCTACTTATTTTAAATTGGCAAGTAACGATTAAACATCTAGTGATGACATATAGAAATTTACTTTGTGAGATTGTTGATTCATTGAATCGATTTCAAATAAAGAATACAACAAGGGCGAGTTAGGAAGAAAATAATTATGACATGTCTCGAGTAAAAAATAGAATCAAACATTTCATAAAAAATTGATTAAAATTGTTAAATTGATTTCCTACATTAATTAAATACAATCAATTTTATCGTGCGTTTGAATGAAAGTCTTCTCAATATCGCGGTATGCTTTTTTAGTTTATCTTTTATGGTTGGTAAAATAAAAATGATCGCCTAAAAAGATTAAGAAATACGATATTTTTGTTTAATACCAGCATAAGGAATTACGAACTGACATTTGAGATCTTTATTAGAGAGGATTCCGTCAATTATTACTTATTACTGCGTACACACAAATAAATTCATTATCTTTTTCAAATTGTACACACAATTCGTATTGACGATTTTTTTTGTTGTATTTAACCGCCTCATACAAGAGAAAATAAAAAAATATGTAAATTTATTTATTTTATTTGGTACACACAGACGTATACATTAATACATTAAAAAATAGTAACCGTCTGAACATCCAAAGCAATATTGTTGAACATTATTTATTGCTGGTTCTACATTTTGAAATAAAAAACAATTCATTTGACTTGTCAGAAATTATCCGGATACATCCGGAATTTGATATTATCAAGGATGTTAGAATTCATTTTGGCCTTGTATAAGTCTAAAGAAATAATGTGCCGAGATACATTTCCCATCGACTTTTTAAGCTATTAAAAGTGAGCATTCCTAAGTGAAAGTCAGTTATATAAAGTAATGGGTAGTGTAAATTTTCTCTCAAGTAAAGAAGTCTCAAAAAAATTTTCAAAACCTTTTCTACCATAAAGGCACATTTAAGATATATTGGGGCCCAAACAATAGACCCACTCTCAAGCTTACTTCGTTTTTAGGCATTATACATCAAAATTAAATTTTTAAATAATGAAGAGCAAAGCCGTTTATAAATTGTTAAATTACTGTTTAAAAATGCAACACAATGTTACGTAAATTTTAACAGTTTCTTATTGATAACTTCAGGTAAAGTTCCACTCGTCGCGTACAAATTAAAACGAGGCTATTTATGCAAATTTTTTAGTTTATAATTATAATATATACAAAGCTAAAGGTTCAACAACCATGGATGTATTTAACAGATAATCATACAATATATATGTTGTATCAATGCAGTATAATAGTTTCAACACTGATAACCAACATTCAAATATTAATTCGGTAGTGAAGGTTATATAAAAGAGGAATGAATTACAAAGGAAAAACACAGACCCTAAGGCTAGGATCCAAACATACAACTGAAATAACTTTTAATATTATTGATTTAATAATACTAACAAGCAATTGCTTGTAATAAGTTTTACAAACACTAAATATTATAAATGAGTATTTGATGAAAGGATTATATACTACAACAAAAAATAATCAAATACAATTAAATAATTTGAAACGTAGAGATATATGTGGAATCGTACAAAGTTTTACCAATTAAAAGTTGAAGTTGTATTGTGTGACATGAACACTAATAATCAGAATTTCATCAAATTTTGTTGTATATCGTTTTATAGTTGGAACTATATAAAAATATTATGAATTTGTAAATATTCATCATACAAACTTATTGAGTGATGGGTTATGAATAACCTTTTTGAAAACCATTTTTTTATTGGTACAAAAAGTCGTAAGCCAATATTTTTGATAGCTTTTAAAACGATCACTTTTTCTTATATTATACATATAAAATATTATATATTAACACGGTGAAAAAAATAGCAATGTATTTTAGTTCTGCAAAATTATTTTTAAAAAATATAGTTGATAGCTATTTTGGCTCACGCCATCGTCATAACTATGCTTAAACTAACATTTGCTTATCTATATATAGCTGTGTAGAAAAGGTACACAATACATCTTCTCTCCTGTTTTAACGGCCCAGCTTGTTTCTTTAAATAAAACTAAAACTGAAAATGTAACTAAAAAATGCGGCTATGACAATAAAATATCAATCAATAAAATATATTAATACAATTATGAACGATTAATTAATTCTGTAATGTAAATAAAAAAAGCGTATTTTGTAATAAATCCATCAAACGAATGCAATTCATCTAATATCAGACATAAATTAAAATAAAACCGTTAGGTTGTTTTATCTCCAACGCATAAAATATTGATAACTTTATATCGAGCAATAAAATGCTTTATATCCAATTTCGTTTTATGTTCTCTATTCAAATTACTTATTTGTCAGAATCGCGCGTTGCATTTCGTCAAATATTCAACAAGGCAAGTATTTGCGACACATAAACGACTCGATGCTCTCGTATAAATGTTATAATATCTCCCACAATATGGCCAAACCGACGACTTATATAAATTCAAATTTTATTTCGACAAATAGCCCAAAGTGAAAGGGGACCCGAGAAGTGTGTATACAAACAATGCGACGCAAGAAAAAGAATCTTCCCGGATAAATAAATTATTCGATTTCAAATATGAAGATTTTTGAATGCAAAGAAATCAGATAGAGCTTTTTAAAAAAGGAATACGTTACGAAATAAAAATACAATATTTCAGATTCTTTTGTCTTTTTGATTTCCTGGTTTTTCTATGAATTTATTACGTGCTTTGCTTATTTATGGTCGGCAGCATTTTATTTTTTTATTTACATCTTTTTTTAATGAATAGAGATTTGCTGTTCTTATTTCGAAACGATTATTTTGTATATTTATTGATTGAATTGGCATTCACTTGGTAGAACTCCATTATAACACGGTAAAAAAATAGCAATGTATTTTAGTTCTGCAAAATTATTTTTAAAAAATATAGTTGATAGCTATTTTGGCTCACGCCATCATCAGAACTATGCTTAAACTAACATTCGCTTATCTATATATAGCTGTGCAAAAAAGGCACACAACACATCATCTCTCCTGTTCCAACGGCCTAGCTTGTTACTTTAACACAATGACACTAAATTTTCAAAAATTCTAAATGAAACATTGCTGTTAAAGAATTGTAAATATATTTGATGTGTCTAATGCAATATTTTATTTTATATATAAATATATAACTATTCGTAGAGAAATTTCACCTGCATTTTGATACATTTTGAAAAGAAAATGTGTTGAAATCGTCTGTATAACAGAGATAGATGGAAAACTGAGCCAAAAGAACGCGAGTTTTGTATCTATCAGCTTGCATCGTTGAACAATAGTTGAAAGAGGATAAACGATTTCTTCGTAGAACTTTTCTCACTGAATGTGCTGAATAAATCATAGTTCTCTTCAATTTAATACCAAATTCTTCTATATTTCTCCAGTTCTTTCGAAAATTCATACGATCCTTTATATTAAAAAAAATATATTTTCACCTAATTGTAATAAATGTGTCTTGATGTCATAAAACTAAGACATGTATTATCTTTTCTTCCAGGTATGTCTTCAACAATCTATCAACTTTCACATAAATACAACATTGAACAACTTACGATCTTTTAAAAGGTATGTTTTTTTTTTTTTTTTTTAGAAATGTCATAGATTTTTCCTATTGGTGTTTTCTTGCTCTGAAATGCATTAATTTTTTATAATATAACAAAAAATAAACATCAAATATTATAGATACGTTCATAACTATACTAATATCGGATTTTATTTAATTTTTTTTTCTTGAGTAAGTGATTATATTATTGCTCTTGTGAAAATCAACGTATAAATTATTAACTTATTCAAAGGAAAAAAAAAATTTTTTTTTTTTAAAAACAACATCAGAACTAGTTTTGATGAGGGCATAAACCAAAATAGCTACGAACAATTTATCCTATAAATTTTGTAGAACAAAAATACATTGCTATTTTTTCACCGTGTTATAATGAATTCCATCAAGTTTATGCCAATTCAATCACAAACACATTTGGTATTATATAATTAATGAAATCGACTGAACATGCTTGATGGAATTTTAATATCGAATTTGAATCTGTTGCATCCGTATGATAGAATTCTTATAGATGGCGAAAGGTGAAACTCTTGTCGTTAATAACAAAACATGTGGAATCGTACAAAATTTCAACAATTCAGAGTTTTATTATGTTTTTCTAAATTTCCTAATTTCATTACAAATATATTTTATTTCAATGACTTGTGAGTTTTTTTTTTGCTGTGCGAAACCATTTTTTCTTAAAAGTGTTGAACTTAAACTTAGTATGTATAATTTTAAAAGAAATGTACGTTGTCTCTAAGTCCATTAAACGGAAACAATGTTTCGAATTACAAACATGGCATTGTAACTTTACACCCCATAAAGTTTCCATTAGCGAAATATGAAATGTACTATAATAAAGCTACATGCAGTGTGCTTTGTCTATTATCCGTTGTGTATTGTATCAACAATAACATATATAATGCATAAGAATACAGTGGTTATAAACTATTGAAAATTTATTATTAGTACTGGCATAAATTTTTATCTTATAATCTAAGGAATCGGAGTCATGTTTTTTAACGACTTTTAACGACACAGTCCTGGATGAAATCTTAAGAAGAAGAAATTGAAAGATCCATTTTGAAAATAGTATATAGAATTTTAGAATCTCTGGAATAGTGAAATATATATTTACATCCTGTATATCCCTGTGTTTCTAAAACATTTTATACCATACACACACGTACACGATAAAAGCTGATACCACCGCCTAGTGAATGTCACCGTTACTAAATTAATGCTGAAAAGCTGTCAAGCGTGTCGTGTAAACACATTTCTTATGTAGTGCGCACCTGTCAAAATAATTTGTCAAACTTTGACAGTCAATGGAATTTCATAATTATCACATATATTTCGAGGAGTATTTATAATATTTTTCTCTGTATGTGTTCTTGTATATTTGTTTGGTATGCGGCATAATATGATGGTAATTTCATCTTTATTTAACGTATATATAAGCTCATTTAAAACTACCACACGCACTAATGGAGTTATTTAATAACTGTCAAATTCTTGTCATATTTAGTAATGTATTTAATCATTCTTTTAAGCAAATGTTGAGAAACATATATTACAAATTGACATTGGAAAAGGATAATAGATATTTATCAAACGTTTTAATCCACATTTATAAAAAATAATTTATGTGTATCTTTATTGTTTGTGTTGGATCACATGGATGGTGGATGGTGTGATCGAATCGATGTGAAACCTTACAAATTTTTTGAGTACACTCCCGCAAAGGTTTTTGGCATACCATCCTTCCAAAATAAAATCGATATAAAGTCTAATCTATAGATATAAAAATCAATTTATGTGTGTTTGTTTGTCCTTTATGCATTACTACACCATTCATTCGATCGATATGAAACTTAACGAATTTTTTGAGTACACTCCCACAAAGGTTTTATTATACCACTATCTTCACAAATTCATATGGAACTTTACGGATTTCTTAAGTACACTCCTGCGAATGCTTCTGGCATACCACCCCTTCAAAAATCGACTTAAAATCTTATCTTTATTATTACTATGAACACTTTTAATAATTTCATTGTTTTTTATCATAGCGAGGTTCTTTGAATTACCTTACTTTGAGATCGCAGCAATGCGCAACGGGTCAGCTAGTTGTATTAAAAAGCTTTTCAATATTAAAGATACATGTATTAAAAAAATACAGTTATAGTAGCAAAAAAATTGAACAGATATAACGCAAATTTGAAAAGATAGCTCGTTTCAGAAAAGTTAAACGCGACGCAATTCATGATTGTTAATTATTTTGAAAATACAAGCTTTTTACATCTCATATCATATTTACTGTGATTATATTTAAGTGATCACTATTTGAGATCTTCAGTCAATTTCTATCTTCGTTACACACGTGAAAATGAATAGTGTGAATATTGTACAACTTTAATTACAAAATCAAAATAATATTTCGCAAAATGACCTCTTACGTTTTTACAGTGACTAGATAAGTATTTAATAATAAATCGCCTGTGTCATTGAACTGAAACAGTTTTGTCATAAAGTCTGTACATTAATATTTATCAGGAGGTACCTGAATGTTGGGTTTGAATCAAACAAGGGTCATATGGGATTTATAAAATATTCAAAAACACCGAGAAGCTTATTGAGAGCTTTCTCTAGTTTTACTTCTTTTAAGCCACCCTTAGGTCTTGACCAATATTGTCTATACTAGAGCAGGCTTTCATTCTACACTTACAAACTATACCCTTAAAGTGTAGTTTAGTGTTTCATGAGCTTTTTGAAGTGTGGAATTTAAACGATACTCTTGAATTTTTCATATAATACTACACGTTTTACAATAAATAAATATCAGGTTCAAATATTTTCCATGACTTCTTTTACTAACGTTATCTTAACAAGATGAACATATTAAAGTCAACATCGTTGAATTTTAAAAACAATTTTTTGCACGTCTGTAAAAAAATATTGGAAAAATTGGAGATCTAAGAAAAAACATGCTAAATATAATATTTTTTAATGTTATTGTTAGACCAGAAGAAAATTTACTATCGATCTTAACCTCAAGTTTCTATTGTTTTATTTCAAAAAACGCCTTTTACATTAAACTTATAAAATATGTATGCATTGTAAAATAATGTATTACAATACAATATGTCTAATAAAATTTTGATTTTGAAATCAATTTCCAATGGAAAATTTCACATAAATGATAACGTTAAGCAATTATGCAGAAATGCATTAAATATTAATCTGTAAAACCTTCATAACTTGAATAATGTCATCATCAGCCGGGGCCGATCCACTGCTGGATGAAGGCCTCCCCCTGTTTCCTCCATTCTTCTCGGTCCTTAGTACTTCGCTGCCACGTATTTCCGCCGAACTTGGTTAGCTCGTCTAACCACCGGGACTTAGGGCGGCCCTGTAGTCGTTTAACATTTCTTGGGTACCACTGTATGACCGCATTCGTCCAACGGTTGTCTGTTCGTCGTGCTATGTGTCCAGTCCATTGCCATTTCATCTGTTTGGCGACATCTACTACATCACGTACCCTTGTCTGCTCCCTTATCCACTGGTTTCTCTTGCGATCTCTTCTCGTTATGACCAACATGCATCTTTCCATGCCTCGTTGTGTTACTCTTAATTTTTGGATTTCCTTTGTGTTAAGGGTCCATGTTTCAGATGCATACGTCAGCACTGGTAGTACACATTGGTTGAAGACTTTTCGCTTTGAATAATGTAATCATGACTTAATCGTTTAATCACACAACTAGATTGGAATACGTTAAATACGTGTTTCTATTAACAAAACCGAATTTCATATATTATTGTGAGGTTTAAAATGAGGAAGGATTAAGCACATATTTTACTTTAGAAATTATTATACAATACTAAAAGCGTTGCGCCAAGAAACTAAACAAATATTTCTAGCTGATTTCCAAAACTCTTGTTAGATTAATTACAGTTGGTGTTTGATATTTACAGATCTATAAGTAAATACGTACAACGTATTTGAAGAGCTCTGGTTTGTGTGGGCTCGCTATAGGCTTTTTGTTTCCGGTAGCTAAACCAATCCGATTTTAATTGCCATTAATGCTTCAGATGACGCACTCCAAAGCGCATTCGAGAGCTTTCAACGACGTATGCGAATTAAAAGCTCCTCGCTACGGGACACGTATTATTATTACTTTACTCGGCCGGGATTACAATAAACATTCTGAAAGGATTTTATCGGAACCGAAATTAATTTAGTATTTGCAAAGCTACTTTGTAAGGGTTAAAATAATATTTAATTTGTCTTCCGGAGTTTGTTTTGTATCAAACTTGCGGGACAGATAAAGCCAGATAAAACGCTGTTTATTTAAGAAATGAATATTTGACATCATTTTGCATTAACTTTATTAAATTTTATAATACGTTTTCGGGAAATTAATTTCCGGAAAAATGAAAATAGTGAATGAAAAAGTGATATACTGATCACTGGAAATATCGTTCATGTATAATCTTACAATCAATCAAAAATATTTAATCTTTATGACCTCAAACTAAAATATTGTTTCTAATTTACGATCATTCTGTCACAATTATAATTTGGTCAGGACTCTTTAAATAACACATTAAATACAGAAACAATTTGATTACTGAAATCTAATTTATTTAAAATAGTAATTGATTTCTGCCTGAATAAACAATTGTTGGTATACTGAATTACAATATAAAATATTGTTATAAAAATTGTGCCTAAATGTTTGCATATTTGTAGTAAGGGTCGGAGAATGACGGCTTTGGAACAGCTGGAAATCAATAGACACCAATTATCACAAAGAATTCTTAACGAACAAACTAACATAATAGTATCGCCACTTGTCCAGCCGTCGTACAAAGGGGTGGTCTGATTTGCTTCCATAATGACCACTTCCGTCCCACATATAAACTTATTGTCATAGACACCTATTGTTTCATTTAGAATTTTTGAAAATTAAGTGTCATTGTGTTAAAGTAACAAGCTAGGCCGTTGGAACAGGAGAGATGATGTGTTGTGTGCCTTTTTTGCACAGCTATATATAGATAAGCGAATGTTAGTTTAAGCATAGTTCTGACGATGGGGAGCCGAAATAGCTATCAACTATATTTTTTTTTAAATAATTTTGTAGAACTTAAATACATTGCTATTTTTTTCATCGTATTAAAAAAATGCTTTTGATTCATTCAGTTATTTTATTATTGAGACATTTTCGAATGCTGCATTTAAATATAGTTGATTTAATCGACATTTATTTGATAGAACTTCTCTTCAAACGATGAAAATATAATGCTTAGAAACATGGTGAAAAAATAGCAATGTATTTTTGTTTTACAAAATTCATAAGATGTATGGTTGATAGCTATTTTGTCGCCCACATCAGTTCTGATGAGAGCGTAAGCCGAAATAACTATTAACTATATATCTTATAAATTTAGCACAACTTTAATACATTGCTACTTTTTCACCGTGTTATAATGAAGTACAACCAAGTAATATATAAATGTACGTTTAAGCATAGTTCTGATGAAGACGTAAGCCGAAATCCCTATCAACTATATACTTAATATTTTTTTTATTTTTAAAATCATGATTGAGAGAATTCAATTAATAATTATGCTCTAATCTTAAAATTTTAAAAATGTGGAAATAATTATAAATAAATGGCATTCATATTAAATGTTCGATATAATTTCTGAACAACGAATTTCTTTGTCCCGTTGCACTGCGCTTTAGTTAATATTGCCGAAAATGAATCGTTTTTTTGTTCTATTAGAAAAAGGTTTTTTTTCTTAATGATATAAACACATTTTTAGCACTTATTGGGACAACATATTTTATGACCTGGACCGGTTTCGTTCATAGCAAGCAATGTCGACCGATGAACCGGTCGTGATTATTAAATATGTTGTGGAAATAATTACAAAAAAGTGTATTTATATTATAAAATATCATGTGTTTCTAACAAGATATGTCAGTTAATATCAAACTAGGTCTATTTATTAAAAAATATTTTAGCCAAATCGGTAAATATGTACGGGTTATATTTTCTTCTTTAAAAAGAAAATCTAAAAAATAAAACCAAGATTTTTATTTCTTTTAATGTCATTAAATTTTAACTATGTGATTCCTCTCTAAAAAGCTTTGAAATGTTACGAGTAGGCAAGTTATAAAAAGACCCTTTGCGTATTATTATGAAAGTCTATTTTGGACGAGACAAGTTTGCAACAATGCCGATGCTGTTGTTTTTTTTTCTTCTTTCATAAAGTATACTTGCAAACACAAATGAATCGCTCTCCTGAAGAGAAGTGATAAATATTTAGTGGGAAAGGCAAGTCTGCTAAGTGCTTTGCCCGGAAATGGAATGATTTAAAACTGGAATAGAATCAAAGTTATACTTTTACACCACTTGTTTTCGCAGCTTTTTTGTGCATTACAAAGCTTTTGAGTTTAATTTGTTGACAGAAATATTCATTAAATAAAAAACAATATTACGAGGTGACAAAATCAAAACTTATTTGAGTCACTTTAATTGATCATTTTATTCGATCCTATATCAAATTTGAACTGTTACAACTTTGTACAATTTCACATGTTTTATCATGAATGCCTGAAGATGCCGAAAAGCGAAACCCGGGTCGTTCTTGACAAAACATGTGGAATCATACAAAGTTTCAACAAATCAAATTTGATACACTTTTTAATTAATCACTTTTTCACAGTGGGTAGACAAGGTATAAAATAATTAGAAACTCATTATTAGTATTACATACCACAATTTAACATTTTTATTATAAGTGCTATATTCGCACCTTAAAATTATAATATATATATTCCATTTTATAAGTATATATTTCATTGAATTAATCATTTATTTTTCTGATTTATTTAGTGTTTTCATATATACGATTTAAAAAATAACAAAATCATTCTTAATTATGTTCAATGACGACTTATTACCTACTAAATAAGTTTTTTTTTTTGATGTTTTCGTATCAATAATATAATTTAGATTTTCAAATAAAATCAAAATTGGCTGCATAAAACTTCAAATGAAATAAAAACTTTGATGTATCGAATCAGAGTATTTTCGTTTATTTTTTAAGCCATTTACAAGCGTTATACAGAAAAAAAAAACATCAAAATTGACCGTGCCTGTGTGTATGTTCTTTTTACTTTTTTCACATTCCCACGGGTTCAGCGTTTCGTTTTTCTCAAAAATGTCGCAATTTATAATTTCGGGCCGAAAAAATCTTTTCCTCGTTTTGCTAATGAAGTCATAAATTTATACGTTTAATTTTTATTTCACGTTTTGCGGAAAAAAATGCCTTCTCTCTTAAAAAAATCGAGAATTTTTATACCATTTAATGATCGTATAGGCGAGGGTCTGTCACTTTTGAGCGAGTAATTAACTTACTAAAATTATTCTCAATGTATTTATTTAATATTTCGAAATACGTCAAATTGTATGTTACCACTGTTTGTCGAAGGCAGATAGCTTAAATCAAATGATAAATAAGCTTGCATTAAAAATATATTGAAAGTTTTAAGTATATTTTAGCAGTCAACCAATTCTAAATTTTCAAATATATAAGCAACAAAACTGTAGTTTATGATATCGACTGAAGGTGCTTGATGGAACTTCAATACTAAATTTGAATTGTTACAACCTTGTACGATTCCATATGTCTTATCACAAACGACCCGGGTTTCGCCCTTCGTCAGTTCGGTTGCATCCGTGCGATGGAATGCCTGAAGATGCCGAAGGGCGAAACCCGGGTCGTTTGTGATAAGACATATGGAATTGTACAAGGTTGTAACAATTCAAATTTAAAACTGTAGTTATTGATTGAATTAGCATTTACTTGGTAGAACTCTATTATGACACGTTTACATTTTCAAAGTTTTTATTTTTATTGCTATCAGGAAATGAGCTAGGTCGTTAAAGCAAAAGAGAAGATGTATTGTGTACCTTTTCTACACAGATGTATATATATATATATATATAAGCAAATGTACGTTTAAAGCTAAATAACTAATAGCTATCAACTATATCTTATAAAAATTTTGTAGTACTAAAATACATTGCTATTTTTTCACCGTGTTAACACTGAAGTTATTATATTTTCTTATTCAGTATTATATTCATACTTTAGTTTAATATTTAATTACATCCTAACATGAATCTTTATTGCTTTACAAAGAATAAAAAACACATATATATGAAAAATAATAAATTAGCAAAAAGAAAGAAATTCAACAAAAACAAACTATAATTTTAAACGTCTTTAACAGTTGCATTTATACACGCGCATCTTTTAACTTCCAAAATTACAGGTTTAAAGGGGAAAGAAGAAACTACCTATATTTATACTAGAATCAATATTTGTCTAAGCTTTTAATATAGTATGACGTCTTTTCTACTGTTTTTTTTTTCAGAAAATTCAATATTTCCACTACAATAAAATAGACATTAATATTTTTTTATGATCAACTTTGCCAAAATTTCATTATGGTCTGACCACATTACTATAGATAACATACATATCATCATCATCAGCTGGGGTCGATCCACTGCTGGATGAAGGCCTCCCCCTGTTTTTTTTCCAGGGGGGTTGTTTGGACATAGCAACACCACGCTGCCCAGGCGGGTTGGTATTTGGTTTTCTGTTTGGGTTTTCCTTCCCATAACATACATATACGGTGAATTATAAAAAAGGGAAACAATCTCCTACGCGTGATAATTACGCCATTCCTCTTGCACACTTTTAATCTTTATGACTAACTACATTAATCAATATGTAATTTATGATTTAATCAAATAAAACATCATTTTAATATACCAAAATTTAAGTCTGACAATACTCGAACAGAAATTATCATAAATTTTATGAAAAATAATATTATTCATCAATTGAAATACCAGCAATTGCTTTCGATATCTTGTATAAGTACACAAATGTACTTACATCAGACATTTATAGCGAGAAACATTTATGAGTACTATTTCCAAAGCAACACATAACTTTATTTTGTCGAAATAGCAATTTTCCTTGCAATTCTTAACTTGGACAGCGTGCAATATATAGGAGCTCAATTTGGCAAGTCTCTGAGAGGTTTTACGCCACGTTTTTACTCCCCGCAAGGGCCCAGAACACCTGCAAACGGCGCTAGTACAACCGTCACTATGACTCTATCCGTAACATCTTTGACAGAGGAAAAATACCTCCTTTAATTAGAGGCTTGCACAGCAAATGACAATCTTTTCAACATAGTTTATATCATTCTTTTCTACTTCAAAGAAACTATCGTCATAATATTCAGTGTATATAAATATATAAAATCAAAGTGCCGCTTTTTTATGTAATACGAAGCTATGGTGTTAAAACAAAAGAGAAGATGTATTGTGTACCTTTTCTCTACATCTACAGGCATGAGCCGAAACAGCTATCAACCACATCTTATTAAAAAATTGTAGAAGTAAAATACAATGCTATTTTTTCACAGTGTTATAATGGAGTTCCACCAAGTAAATGCCAATTCAATCTATGTATTTGTCTATTATTTTATTATTATTATTCGTATCATTCTGTTTTAAATCTGATGAAGAAATTTGTTAACCAATATACAATAATTCTAGGTACATTTATTTTAGCCGAGTTTAAACTATATATAATGTATGTTGCCAGTATATTTAAATAAATAATATAAAGTTATTTCATCATGTTTTATTTCGTTGTGTATTATTGTAAATCGGTGACAAAAAAAAATAACCACCAATTCAATTGAGCGTTAAATATGTATGACAACTGCTTAATTAGAGAAGTATAAGAATGTTAGAATGATACACAATTTTTGTATTTTCATTGTTGGATGAATTTATAAAAGCTTGAAAGTTTTTTCAAGAATTTTTATACATATATAAAGTTTAACTGTCATTCAAACTACTGGATATTACGCCTTCGTTCTCACCTGACAAAACTTCATTTGGCGACCGCCACTGTCACAGGTAACTCGGCATTACTGATACCCCTTCGTTTGCTAAGTTCTTACCTTCCTACTTTATTTTATTTGACTTTGAATTATACTTATATCCCTGGTAAAATTTTATCTGTCAGTCTTGCCGTGACATTTTTAGTTGAGAATTTTTAATTATCATTAAAAAGTCGCATGTCACGCAGAACGACTTGTTATTTTAATGATCGAATGACAGCGACAGTTTTGTCAATTTCACAATCAACTATGATGAAATTATTTATTTTTTTAAATTAAAAAGACATTTTTGGAACTTTATTGAAAACTATGTTTTTCGTTTTCTTACTGTCATGTCAATTCAAGTACACCAAAGCCTTAGTTGATTAGTATCACATTCTCAATGAAATTTAGTTTCTTATTAGAAATGTTTTTAAAGCAAAACCTGGTGAGGTATCATATAGTAATTCTTGATGGAAAGGTCTTATTTTTTATATGTAGTTATTAAGGACGAGTTAAAATATCAATTAAAAAATTCGAATGTTATAAAAAATAATTTACTTCTTTTTCTGGCTGCTAACCTATTAACTTTTAAGATGGCTGATTTTGGTAGGGATAATTGACACTTAATAATATAACAGAGTTAATAGTTATAACTAAATTAAAAGTTTAAGGTGTTAACTGTCATTTTTTGATGGAAAGCATGATATTTAAAATAATAAAAACTCGCGATTAACGAAACTAGTCCTGATCATAAAATATATTGTTAAAAGAAATACTAAAAAATGTTTTTATTTTTTAAAAAGGAGTTAATTATGTCACAACTTTGAAGAAGAAGCTATTTTTTTTTTTTGATAAATATAATTTGATTCGTTTTTATAATTTTCCGTAAGTTTAACTTACACCATAACTACCGAATTATTTTCGTCGAAAATCTTGAAGAATATATATTTTTTATCACATTTTAAATTGCTATCATTTAAATACATCTCCGATTTAATTTTTTTAAGATATGTCAAATAACAGAAACAAATAAAATGAAGATGTATTATCATTGTTATGAATTGTATTTCATCAACGATCTGCCATTAACAAAATTCAACTTTTTTACGTTGACATAAAACAGCCCGTTTTATATAAAGGCAATCATTTCATGAAAGTAGTGACCAAACAATACCAGTAGAATCCAATCGCTTAGTGACATTATTTTTCTCATCAAAAGCTTGGAAAATTTCAAAGCCAGCTACTTCAAGAATATCCTTTGTGAAAAAGAACTGTTTGTTCTTTATATTTCATAAAGCTAATACTATTTTATTTAATACTTCCGGATATCTTGTAAGTCTTCCTTTCTCTTTCATCGACCACCTGTCGTATTCTTACCTCTCTCAGGTTTTTTAATTATAACGATTTTAAATATATATTCAACGCACAGAATATTTTTCCATCGCTTTTGTTCGAAATTTTTCTCTCTCGCCAATTTCGTTTTACAAAAATCACTATAGATTTTTTTTATTTCGCAGTTTAATTAAAAGGTTCGCCATTAAGTATATGCTGATTTCACCGCTTCAAAAAGAAATTAAATATTAATTGAACTTCGGGTTGTTTTTTTTTTCCTCTGGATTTTTCATAATCCGTCATTTTGGGGATCTAATTTACTTTAAATGATAAGAGGGTGTTTTAGCTTTACGTTTTTCAACATTTAAAAATATTTAAAAAAAAACCATTTGATTGAGTTTGGTACATTATGGCGTTTTTATTTTACCATATAAATATCATCGCGATAATGTTAACACAAAGAATTTTAGAATATAAAACGTTACCTTTCAATCCCTCAACTTTTTCTTTATCAGAAAGCTTAATCAGGATAACCACACTATATTTTATGATCACAACCGATTTCAACTGATGATAACGCTCGCGAAAAATAAAACCGGTCCAGATCATAAAATATATTGTAGAAATAAAACTTATAAAATAAGTGTAGACAAAACTTATAAAATAAGTGTAGACAAAACTTATCACAGTCAATTGAGTATGATAGTTATTAAATCTACAGTATTGAAAGTTTTTTTTTGTTTGTTTGGATTTTGTTCTTAGGTTCTATGTTTTTCGTTTGGGATTATCTCATTTGGCATGTAACCGATGCATACTGTTTGTTGTGTGTCAGTTATTTTGCATCCATGCTATACAGTGCCTAAAGATGCCATAAGGCGAAACCCTGGTCGATATTTCATATGATTCAAATTTGATATTGTAATTACATCATGCACCTTCAGTCGATTCCATGGTTAAAAAAATGTTTTAAATTATAAACACATTTTTTGGTACTTCGCTTACGTATAAGCTGAATTACCGACTGATAATGCTCGCGATAAGCGGAGCCGGTTCCGATCAAACAAATATATTGTGGAAATAATTACTAAATAATTAATGTTCTCCCAAAGTGTAGAACCAGTCTGCCAATGGGGATGCCAATGGTAAGAGCATTAAAAATGATCAACAGTATTGCTTCGGATGTTAACGTATTTCATGTGAACGAAAGTGAGTTCAGACGAATGCTATTTTTTCAGTTAAAGTAGATATTTCATGAGCTTATTTGGTTGACTTTTTGCAATCCTTGTTGATTGTTTTACTGTGTATTTGTTGAATTTCCAATACTTTATATTTAAATATGTTAACGTTGCAAAAGCAATAAATTGATAATTTGTAAGTTTTGTTCCGCGTAGTTATAAATAAATAAAAAATGTGTATATTTTTTAAAATGTCATGCCTTTCCATCAAGAATTAACAGTTAACACTTTAAAAGTCAAACAATGTGTTTTTATTATTTAGGACAACAGGTTTTTCTATCAAGAATTAACGTTCAACTCCTAACAAATGATTATTTAATGATTTTATAAACATAATTTTGTTATTCAGCCAATCGTTCTTAACATGGTCTTCTCTTTTATGAATCAAAAGAAAGCGTATTATATTCCATATTTCGGAGATGCGAGAGGAAAAACTGAATCAAAATAGATTCAGCATTCTCTCATCAAAATAATTGATAGCTATCCATGTCACATACAAAAAAAAAGCCGCGCGTAAAAGTTTACTTCATTAAAATTTGGCACCCGCTCCAAATATTATTTGCCCACTGTAACGATTTGAAATGTTCAAGTATTTGCATATAAAACAGGCTTTCGCTTTGAGGTTTATTTTTTTCAATATTTGATAAATTACATTTTTTCTTTTAACAGTATCCGAAAATTTTGAACATATTTTTATTTACGTTTCCGTGTGAAAACTTTTCCAAACTTTATTATTGTAGATTTTTATTAGAAATATGCGCAACGGATACTTTCTTACAAAAACTTTCATGTTTATTTGTGTAAGGAAACTTTTCAAAATTAAATCTAATGCTAAGGTCGTGCATACTGCCATTTGTATATATAATAAAACATATTTCAGTATACCTGTCATGTACTTTCAAAATATCAACACATTTATTGCCATCGAAAAGAGTATATCTACTTTCTAAGCAAAATTTCTCTAAAATATATTTTTTTTTTTTTTTAAATAATAAAAACACATTTTTTTAGTACTTATTTCCACAATATATTTTTTTGATCAGGACCGGTTTCGCTCATCGCGAGCATTAAACCGGTCCTGATCAAAAAAATATATTGTGGAAATAAGTACTAAAAAAATGTGTTTTTATTATTTAAAATATAATGCCTTTCCATCAAGAAGTGACAGTTAACACCTTAAAAGTAAAAATAAATTATTAAAACCATTAAATAGTTCTGACGATGGCGTGAGCCGAAATAGCTATCAACTATATTTGTTAAAAATAATTTTGTAGAACTAAAATACATTGCTATTTTTTCACCATATTAAAAACCAAATTTTTATTAAGTTTTAACTATTACAACTTTGTACGATTCCACATGTTTTTTCACTAACGACCCAAGTTTCGCCTTTCGGCATCTTCAGGCATTCTATCACACGGACGCAACAGAATCCCGGGTCGCTAGTGACAAAACATGTGGAATCGTACAAAGTTGTAACAATTCAAATTTGATATTGCAATTCCATTAAGCACCTTCAGTCGATATCATTAATAGTAAAGAATTTTTATGTTGTGATTGACTATATTTTTACCAAAAAGCCAAAAGATCTCCAATGTCTTAATTGTCACTTCACAGTGGAAAGGTATCATATTCACATAATAATTAAATACACAATTGTAGTAATTATTATTACAATTTAATATTATCAAGATCAAAACTGGTTTTTCTGACCGAAAATATTATCAACTGATAAAACAAAAATTAAAATAAGGTTATTTATAAAAATTTTGATTTTATATTTACCAGGTATAGAAAACTAATGGTTAAAGAACAAAGGAAATAGTTTACAGTGTATAGCAAAAATATGTAAATTGGTAAAAAAACTCTTCGTAGTAATTTGTTATCAGAAATGAATCAAACTGAAAGTCTATTCTGAATAAAAAAATAATTATGAAATACTTTAAAAATAAATACTAGTATAATCAATTGTCACACGAAATCTTAAGCGAAGAGACAAATATAAGTCTTTCGCAGATCTTTAGACAATTGCGAAAGGCTAATTCATTTCTATAATAAATCATCTCCAGCCAGTATTAAAGCTTATTGAAAGTGCCGCCTGATTGGTTTAATTTAAAGCAAATTTTAGTGTTATTGCTAGCACGATATAATGTAGGTTGTTAAAACAGAGGCGAAGATGTATTGTATACTTTTTCTACAGAGCTATATAAGTAAATATACGCTTAAACATAGTGCTATTTTTTCATCTTATTATAATGGACTTCTACCAAGTAAACACCATATTAATCAATTAAGTGTAAAGCCATTCCACAATAAAAGGGAAAAATTAATCCGTTAATAGATCAGTGAGAATATTGTAGGTCACAAAAACATTTAGTTTGAAAGAACGGCCATTACTTCATAACCACTTAGTAAATATAAAAAGTAATAAAATATTTGTAAATATTGCCAAAAACATCGATAGGACATATAAAGTTTTAAGAAACGAACAAGAAAGATGATTCAGCGCTGTTCATATTAATAATGCACGTTTTTCGTTTATCTAAGTTTTTGACAAGATAAGTTAAAACAACACACTAGTCACTTTCCATAAGAGACTGTTTGAAATTGAATAAGAAAACTAATATTTTATCCGGAAATTTTGTTAGAAGGACAGCTTTTATTAACGTGGTGACGTTTCCTAAATACTAGCAAAAAAACATTTTTTTAAATATATTTTTTTTTGCTTTAATACATACATTTCTTGTTGGAAAATTAAGATGCACAGTACTATTGTACATCAAGTATTAAAAAACTATCCAAACGTTGTCAAAAATGATTTAATACACTTATTAAAACCATGCATCACTTAATACATAAAATATAACCGTGTATCACACAAAAACGGTACGTGAGCTTTTTCTCTTTACGTGCATTGCAAGTGTTCCAACTCGAGCTTTCCGCTTCAAATCGTCAGGCGGCACTGCGGTCGGGGCACGGAAAAAAAATATTTTCAACCACTTGCGTCCGGCAAAATTACTACACCTGCTTATCAGCGCGTGTATGTTGCGCAACTCTCTCTTGTAATTAAATTATTTCAACGTTATGTTGGCTGCACTTTGTGAAAGTGCATGACTGCCTTTACCTCAAAAAAATCAAACGTTGCACACGAAAAAAGTGCTAGCTGATTTTTTTTTAACTTTAAAACGTAAAAAACAGTCACATGTAGACAGACTGGCAATTTATATGAAATTTATATATGGGCACTTTATCATTAAAAAGTTCGCTGAATCTCATTCTATTTATCCTACTTAAATTATGTTTTTCTGGTGTGGACTGTTAGTTTATTGTATACACTTGCTTTTACTTTGGTGAAATACGTTAATATATTATTTAAATCCTACATTGTATAGATGTTTAATATTATATTACTACACATTCATTTTGTTTGTCGTTCGTTATACTAAACCAGTGGTCGCTAGTTTGTCAAGTGAGAAGAAAATATTGTCACGGAAACGAGTTAATAAAGGTACCAAAAGAGCCACATATATTTAAATGCGGAGTCCAGTACTACACCATATGATTCAAATGTTATCACTTGCATGTAATTCATATTGACCAACGCGACCGCGGTCATATGCGGACGGTCTAAAGAGTGGTAGAATGTATGCCGTACAATTTAAAGTTTGTTGGGCAGTTATATTCGATAAATTCATAAGATATAAGTCTGCTTGAGATAAAGTGAAATTGGAATTTATGTCCGAAGAGCCGCAAACAATATATGCAAAGAGCCGTTCTTATCAACTTCTCCACTAAGTTATCATCAGACCTGTTTTTAATCTTTGAAATATAAAGTATAATAATATAAACTGTTTCACTGTTGCTTTCACTTATTTAAACCATTATTATTTTCAATTTGAGGTATTTTGACTATGCTAAGTAATAAATTTGTTTAATCAACTCATAGATTAAATCTGTCGCTCATCCTTAATGTGCTTTGATTAATTAAACGCATTTTTCCGACACCGAATTATAGCACAATAGCTAAACAAATCATGCACTATGGTCAACCAAATATTTCATAATTTATATGAATGTTAAATAAAAACTTTGGATTAAAAATATCAGATGAAATTTCAAATTAAATTGTTCCGCTCGTTTTAAAAACATAATATTCCATTTATGATGCTACTCTGATCTTTCTTCACTTATTTTTTTTATTTGTTTTATTGCTGTTTTATTTCTTAAGCTTAAGTGAATTTTACGGATGAAAAACTGTAATAGTTTCCAATGAATAAATTATTCAAATTTAATATTGAAATTTTGACAGCCAGAATATCAATAAAATTTTTACGAATATCATTTTATAGTTTTTGAATATAAAGATAATCCATAAAGCTACGATTTTATGACAAGAGCATAAAAACACGATAAGCCCACGGTCGCTCAATATAAAACGTTATCTCTGTAAAAAACAACTCATATTTGCTTTATCAACCCCGAAAACCGAATAGTTGCCAAAATCACTGGTTGATATATTTCAAAAAAGCTTCGTGTAGATATTCCAATTTTTCTACATGAGTGCATTTATTGTGGTGTGTCACGGGGAATCCCTGAGTTACCGTAAGCTTTCAATGTCATATCGGAACAAAACACCACAAGACTGGATAGATCTATCTTTGCTCGGCAACCCCACCAGAGGATGTTACATTACATTTTATGGGGCGCAAGTGTTCTCGAAGAGCAAAGCAAATTGCAAGCTCCTCGCGGGTTTGTAGAAGCTTCCCCAAAAATATTAGGTGGCTTTGGCGACCTTTTTATAGTGAGTATCTTAAGGGGTGTGAAAATTTTTGATACTTGTGACTGCAGATTTTGTGTTTCTATAAAATATGAAATATTTCATATATAGTGTGTGTAAAACTCAAGAGAAATATTATCGTATATTACTGTGTTTTATTCGCTTATTATAATATTTAAAAATCATATTGATTTTAGTTGCATGATTTAATAACGGTATCACTGCGTATTTACTACATATGATTCATTAGATTTGCACTCAAATAAATAATATTGTTTACCTCAAAGCCACGTGTACAGAGTTATTGAATAAACTTATTAAAACTCGTTTAAACTATGTACTTTTCCACAATTCTTTTCACTTACTACCAAGATTTCATTTTTCGATATCTTCAGATTTTATGTCATACAAATTCAATTGAACTGATAGCCTGTAAACCAAAATAATTAATAAAATATTTAAATTCGGTCAAATATTTATAAAGTTTTTAGTCTTTTAAATTTTTTTTGTAATTTTTCCATGATATTGCATCCGTGTTATAGAATACCTCAGGGTGCTGAAAGTCAAATTACGAGACGCTAGTGAATGACAAAGCTTGTGGAATTGTACGAATCGAATTTGATATTGAAACTACCTCAAGCTTTTTGAGTTTTAAATTATATAACATACTAACTTTTTATATTGAAACGTTGAGTTTAGTCTTTCAGTCAACTTTCATAAATTTTTAAAGATATTTAAAATAATAATTAATCATTGTTAAGGTACTTATTTTCCAGAATGCGTCAGTTGATAATGCCAATAATCAGCGAAACCGGTTATAAAATCAAATGAAATAAAATATTGAACTATTTAACTCTACAAAATTGATGTATGGTTGTTATATTTATTCCAGCTTTCGTCATCGCCAAAGCTCCTTAGTGTAAAAGTTTCTTATTTTATCATTATTTTAAATATTGTTAATGTAATGCTCACGAAACAATACATAGTTATTTAAAATGGCAACGCTTTTACATTTGTAATACCATTTTTGAACCACCTAAAACAACTTGAAACACTGCTTAAATAAATTTTTTAAATAATCATTCTGATTTAAGATAACATATTATTTTCTTTTTATCTCTAGCAGTATTAAACTTGGCTTAATAAAATATTCAATAAAATCAAATTATGAACAACTATGCGTAAAAATTGTATAGCTAAACACTTTAACACGTTAACTCTATAAAATTTGTTTTATTTATTGTTCCAATAAAACAGTTTTCAAAAGAGTAAGTTTTCTGAATTAAAAACGCTTTCAAGCGTAAAACTATGGCTCAATTCAGACAGAACCGCAATTCTTCACCCCTATCGTCCGCAAACGTGCAACACCGCGCATTACCGTGCAGTTGCCGAGCGGTTTGTTTCCATGCTACCCCCGTACAAGTCATAAAGTGAGGCGATATCTTTTAACGATTCAAATGCATCGAGCTTTACCAAAAGCGCCGGTTTATTTTGCCTTTGCGTTAAGTTCTAGTCTCTATTCATACAGCTGTCTGACAGAGATGCGTTTCAATATTTTTAGATTATAAATCGCTTTGATATGTCACTTTTGAATTTAATTCTATTCTTACATTTTAATACTGCAAAGAAAACTATAAATTTCTTATAAATAAAAATTGTATATGATTTCATTCATCAAAATACGTCTCTTAAAAAAACACATCAATTTTTATTACATCTTACCTGTATTTATAAAACAGAAAATAAATGAAATATTTAACTTTACAAATAAATACTATCTAAGAGACCATTTGTATTATGCTAACTGTCACTATTGGTTGGAAAGACGTTATATTTTAATGATAAGAACTATTAAAACAATTTAATACATTGGTGATAATAAGCTGAGGTCTAAATAACCTGCTGCATGAAATCAAAGATATTTTTTTTTTAATATTGTATTTTATAAAAGAAATTCATTTATTATGATAAGTCACATTTAAAATTTTCTCTGCTTATCTATGTAATTGATTATCCATATTCCACCACCGATTTCTCACAACCAAATTTTGATAAATAAGACAGTATTTCATCATAAAAAACTTCAAACACAAAGTTTTATCACTGATAAACTCTTTTTAAGTTAAAATTATAAATACACTTTAACCAGCTGTCTGGGCGGTTTAGACGTTAGCAGTCAGTGGGACAATAAGATTTAGAGTCAGAAGATCAGTCGTACTCAACTATTTGTTTTATTAGAACCGATTATTTTTTCCTAGGTTTTAAAAAAATATATATAAAATTAAGTCTTAAACATAAATATGTATATACCAATGTTTACTGAAGAGTAAGTATGATTTTTGAGTTTAAAAAAAGTTTTTCCTTTTATTTAAATCAAATTTGATAATTGGTATAATCAAAGAAGAAGTTTTTTGTACCATATATAGCTCGTGGGTTGCATGTGGAATATATCTGGCATAAGTTAACTTGCGCAGAAAAGATCTGAAATTTAAAACTTTAAATATTTATATTTCAAGTAATTCTATTATTAGTTTGTACCCCACATATATTTAAAAAGATAAGTATTTTGAAATATGATTAAATTTGGATAAATGATAGCAACCATAACCTTTCCAAATCCACCATAACATTTCAAGACTAAATAAATTCGCATTTGCATCTAAAATCAATTATCAACGCCAAAACATCATAAATTATTTGAATTTTCAATAAATATTCTACCATTTTAAATTCCGTTTGTATTGCTAAAATATTTTCTGAACAACGTTTCATTTCTGGTGTAATGGTTTTCAATGATAAACGACATCAAAAACTTGTCATTTTACGAGACACAACATTTCAGTTTATAAAATTAATATACTGATTACACGTCATGTACACAAAAAAGTTTTTTATGTTAAACAATATTCCTGGTATAAAATTGGCAAGCAAAAACCTGGCAACTATGTTTTCCTATTTATTACGTTTTCCATGAAGACATTCAATATCCGCTTGGAGTCATAAAGGAGTTAAGGCTGTACTGATATTCCCGATAAAAGAATGTAGAGCCTATAAGAAAATGATCTACGCGAGGCATTGTGTCCTTCAAAACATATAAAAACAATATTTATTGATAAGCAAAAATGTTGGTTTAAAATCTTACGATAAATTTTAGAATGCGGTATATTTTATGTAAATATTGTTAAATGCAATATTTTTAAATAACTTATAGACTCATTGACTAATAATCAAAGTAATATTTGGATCAAGCAGTTTTTATTTGCGGATGATGGATATCTCACTAACGATAAACTCGATGAAATCACTAACATCATAATTCTCCAATTAAAATTGTATAAATATTTTTTAATTATATATAAATTTTTATAAAAACAAACTTTACGCAAGTTCAGTTCAATGTAATTCTTTGATTTTTGTGTCTTAAGTAAAAATTTAAAATTTAGTAATTCTGATACATATGTTTCTGGTATTATAATATGTTCGTCCAGACGATTAAAAAACAATATTTTTTTTATACGCCCAATATTACACAAAGATCATCTTTTAATTATTTGATTTAATTTTGTTTTAACTTCGATTGTATGAATGTTTTTTAGTTCGTGTAATAAAAGAAAAAAAAACATTATCATACAGAATTTAATTTCGTTTTCTTAGTCGAAAATTTCTCAGATCATAATAATGAATTAACAAGAATAATTGTATTCCTGTTTTTTTACATTTCTTAAGAAAATTTCCGCTTTAAATCAATCATATACATATTATTTTTTCTATACTTAGATCATATTCAGGGTATGTCGTAAGTATCGATAATAGTGCTTAGGGGCTCAAAATTTATTCTTATTTTATTCATCAATCAATTCATTTAGTGAAGCATTTAAATTCTTTCATCAAATTAATTAAGTCCAAGTCGTCTTTAATTAACGTGTTAGTTGCAAAAAAACGTGAAATATTTGAATAACAAGATTTTTTAAAAAAAAAAAGCGTCTGCAATATATTTTCAAAATAAGTCGAAAAAGATAGCGAATTTCTCCTTGATAATTTCCATTTTCGGGTCAAATCAACCCGCAAAGCAGTTCAGAGTCTTAAACGCTTTGCCGTGATTAATTGATACTTAAAATTTATGCAGTTTTAATGCATCTGCTAGAAAATAATCGTTTTTTTTTTTAAATAAATCCCCTCGGCATCATTAAGTTAGAGAGTAATAGAAGTTGCGATCCGCCCCAAAAGGGAGATCGTGAGGTCTCGAAGGGGAGGTTAGGACGAGAGGTTGAATGGGATCTGGCCATCAATGTGGGCGCCTATAACATTTTTATTGCCGTCCTCAGAGCTTCTTCTTTTTCATCGTATTTATTCTGCGCATTGACATCCGATGCATGTAGATTGTCTATGCCTACGTTGTGGTCCGAACAAAATGCTTTGGTTTTATTGCCCAAACTTTATTATCGCTTCCAAGTTTTCTGAAGAGAACCAAATTAAATTCTGTTCCCCATCCGATAACAGTGCTTTTGTCACCATTCTTTATCTCCCTATTACCACCTAATGAAAACATTCTGCGAACTTATCACTTTCAAAAACAGCCATAACTATTTTTGTATAACATTATATATTAGACTTTCAATTCAAATGATTATTAATTTTAAAAATATTAGGGATCTGATAGCATTCTTTTCGTGTAAATATTTTAAAAGACAACAACACTAATTCATCCTTTATAAATATTCATTTTTCATGAATGTTATCAACAAAAACCTCATAATGTTGATCACAATTTAGCATGTAAAATCAATATATTGTAGTAATTGAGTAAAACTAAAGCATCATTTTCATCGACACCAGAGTTGATCGATAATCTAGACATACTGAAATAAAATCTCCAATCTTCTTGACGACGTTTTCTATCTATTTGTTTCACGTAATTTTTAGTTAGTCATTCTAATGATCCGGTTATCTCTTTTAAAGAGTTCTCATCATCACACCATATACTTAATTAGCACTGACTCTTACTTCAAATCTTAAAATATTCCAAGTGTTTATTAATCAATATTCATAAAATTACAGACTTTTGTATAAATTGGCCACAGAAAAGCCACATAATTATTTAATAACTGTATTTCAATTCGATTAAACAAAATATCAATCAAAGTAAAAAGTTCCGATAATTGCTGCTTATAGTGATTAGGCTTTGATTTAAACAACTTACAAAGTATCAAGTAATTTAATGATAATTATATTTGTAAGCTACCTAAAGCTTACTGAAACAAATGGAGCAAGAACTCTATTGCCAAATCTAGTAGTTGAATTTTTTATTTAATTAAATTCGGAAGACTGGTAAGTGATTATAGTAATACTTTAATTAGTTTCAATGTATGTCTTCGATTTACGCGAAAATAATTAGTTTTTATACAATTTTGATTGTTAAGATTCTACACACTCACTTGAATAAAACTTGATTTTCAAATAAACGCTCCAGCCCATAAAAACTTCAAACGGTTGTAACAATCTCCATTGGATTAAACCGTCTTAGTTTCTATCTGTGTTAGAGACTAAGCCGCTAACACAACAATAATTGCTTTTCTTATCACTTAGCAAACATCCTGGTTGAACATTATGCTTAATCTTAGGCAAGTTTAAGTTTCCCGCAACTAAAGTTCTTTCTGCTACCTTAAAGCTCTGCGACAAACGATCTCACCACGCCTTTTTCGTGTAACAACTAATGCAGATTTTATTATTTATTTTGCTAAGCTTGGGGTTCAAATATTAAGCTCGCTTGTATACTTTGCATTATTCGCGAGGAAAGCAGGGAACAGATGTTTGAGTTTTCTGTCTACTTCGCGAAAAACTTCACTTACAAAATGTTGCATTATTACATTATAGGCAAACATTTGGCCAAAAATTCTTGACCTAATTTTGAACAAATAGTAAACAGCTAATTTTTTAAACTTTGAGTTACGTTTCTTGAATTTTTTGTGCCAATTTCTTCTGGCTTGTTATAATTTTAAGATATCATATTTTTTAAGAGAAAATATTTTTATGATACGATAAAATAAGCTTTTATCTTTTATTTGAACAGTACTGGAAGCCACATTAAAATTAATAATATTCTGTAGCATGTTATATCTAATCATATTTTAAATAAATATTTTTCTCATAAGACTTACGGTTTTTATAGTATTATAGGTTTAAAGTAAATATTTTTGAAAAAATATGAATAAATTTAATCTCGTAATCTTATTGATTTATGATATTGTCTGAATGTGATTGGTGTAATTTCAATATCAAATTTAAATTGTTGAAACTTTTACGAACTGCAAATTCTGTCGCCCGACGTCCTGTATCCGTGTGATAAAATGCCTGAAGATGCCGAAAGGCGAAGCACGGTTCGCTAGTATTAAAATATGTTTTTTTATCCATCTGTTGCGTACTGGAATAAATCGGACGATTTTATGACACGTGAGCAGTCCACATAAAGTTGTTCATGTGAGAAGCATATCCACATAGTATCAGTTGTGTGTATCAGTTGATAATACTCACGATAATCAAAACCGGTACTGATCTAATACATTGTATTAATTCAGTAACCTCTGCAACCATGTGCACAATAACTCACCGAAGTTTGCTTGCAATCAGATTAACGGTATAAGAACGAATACAACACGAACAAACAAACAGACATACATTTCTCTGTATAATTTATTTACTTATGGACACAGGTGTAAAACTGATTTAATTTTAAAGTTTCTCAACTGACTGATAAAATAAACAAAAATTGTTTGTTGTTTCAGACCTATTTCAATGGTATTCGTTATAGAAGACATCAAGGGCGACAGAAGTTTTTTATCACTCTGAAGAAACATACAAATATATATTTGGACAATTTGTCGAAAGTCTTAAGCAAGCCGGGGACCATAAAACTAAAACAGCATCACAAGAAAGCCGCATCAAAGTTTCGTTTAAGATGTGTTTGTAAGAAATAAAAGTTTGAGTGAGTCTACGTATTTATACCAACAAATATTTACAGTATCAAACCTGAGTTTATTAAATAGTTTAATTCAAAATTTTGGCTTACGGTATTTAAATTAAAGACAGTATAATAAATTGTATTCTCATAGCAATCGAACTCAAATTAGAATCAGCGTATGGAATATTAAATTTTAACCCATTTTTAATCTATGCTGTAAAATTAGTTTAATTGTATTTTTGTTTTTATTATATTACTTTTCCCACATTTCAAAGTAAAATTCTTTATAAACTATTATAACTAGTATAAACAGGCATCTAATAATAAGCGGAGATATAAAACAAATCATCTTAAATTTAAATTATAAAACAATTTTTCTTAATAATATTTTTTCAAACTTTAACATGATTAAAATCAGGGCCGGCTTGGATATTTGATGCTTAACATTGATCAAAAGAATATAGAAATATTTTTTCTACGAAACATAACAGCAAACACCTTACAAGTGAAATTTAAACAAATTTAAAACCATAATATACAGAAAATTTATTTGATACGCATTTGATTTTGATAAACATTTTGTATTTGTATTTAATAAACAGTTTACACAGAAAATATCGAATTTTTAATGTTGTTTTATTATTTCATGTGTTTATAAATGTTTTATTCATTCAAAAATTATTCCTCTTCTCAACTTCTACTTTTAAGTAACATATTTATAATTTATGATATCAACTGAAGGTGCTTGATGGAACTTCAATATTAAATTTGAATTGTTGCAACTTTGTACGATTCCATATGTCTTATCACAAACGACCCGGGTTTCGCCCTTCGGCATCTTCAGAATCGCTTGCCCAGTCAACTATATGACCGCAATATTATACTAAATATGAATAATTATTATCATTTATTGGCTGATCCTAGGAATATTTACTAAGAGAATTTTGAGAACTCGCCTCGTAGCAAACTACATTTATGTAATTGATTTATGAAGCTTTTATCATCTTCTGAAGATGCCGAATGGCAAAACCCGGGTCGTTTGTGATAAGACATATGGAATCGTACAAAGCTGCAACAATTCAAATTTTTCATATTTATTTTTTTACAATCAATGTCTTGCTTAAAACGACTTCACATAGAGAGTGATATAAATGTTTCAATATTATCTAGAATAAATATAAACTGTCTACGGGGCATTCGCGCTGATACTCAAAACACGTCTCATTATTATCGTTTCTACTATCCCAAAAGTGACGTTAAATGAACAAGTTATTTATAGGAACATGTACCACTTATAGTTTTGCGTAATATAATATTAAAAATAATAAATGTTTTGAAGACATAGCAATACTATTTCTATATTACAAATCAAATGAATTCCATAGCATTCAAAACATTGATTAAAAAAATTGCTAGAAACAGTTGTTAGAAGAATGTAATGATATTCAAACGTCTAATCCCACTGTAAATTTTTTTCAATTAACGATTTCTATCATAATTGATTTTTTATTTCACGTGTCGGGTTAAATCTTTCGGCATCATCAGGGATTTATCACACAAATAAGTCTTATACACAACTTAACGATTCACATTTATTATTTCATCAAGCGCCACCCTCAGTCGACAACGAAAACTAATTATTAACATTCTTAAATTTAAATTTAACAAAATATGGCAATAAATTTAATTTGATGGATTTTTTCAACGAATCAAAACACGTATCGTGTTCGACCACAACACACAAAGCTAAAATAAACTATTCTATAAATTTTATACTTAAAAAACGACCATCTTTTAATCACATACAAAATATATTTAAAATTAGCAACTCTTCTATGTTATATTACTTCCTTGTTGACAAATTGTTTTCAATATAAGATACAATTACTTATATATATAATAGATAATTATATTGTTCATTTACTTTTGTAGATGATTATTCAATACAGCATTTTTAGCCTTTTTTATTTTCGATTTAATATGGGTCTAACTTTGAGAAACGGTGTATTAAGGTACTGAAATAAGTACAGCAAAGACGTTTACGTCGCATTAAAAATGCAAATAGGCACTTGCAAAAATCTTCGTGTCTTAATATACAATTTTTTTATTCGCCGTTTCAAAATTTCTGGGTAAATTACCTGCATTATAAAAAAACGTTTTCTGGAGAAAATTTTAAAGTTTATTATATAGGCAAAACAATTCATAAATTTTTAAGTACTGTTTTATTATATTCTGCGTAAAAATTGTGTATTTGCACCGATGCAAAAAAAAATATCTTGAATATGCTTAATATTATATTATAGTTATAAATTTTGACGTTATTTATGAAATTTTTTAATACTGTCATAAACAGACGTAAAAGTAAAATATATTGAGCTTTTACCAAATTTTTCACTAACCAAAATATTTTTTATCATTCGAAAATTATTTAACAAAAATATGTTTTGTATTAACTGGAAAATTTTTTTTTTTTCTAAATTAGCTAGCTTTTTAACATTTTCATCGATGAATAAAATAACGATTTGATCGTGAAGAAATTCATTCAAACCAAAATACTTGTTAAAAACTTCTCTTCTTCATTCTGTTATACTTAGAAAATAATTGCGTTCTGCTTTATTGTATACATTAAGCAAAACTGTTTGATTTTATCTGAATAGGGTGGCGTCGCGACGCGTCTTGTTGAATTCGGACGCCCTTTATTGGTTCCATTATCGTCATCTCGCAAAATGTAAATGAATCCACGGCGTAATGGAAATATTCGAAATTTGCATTGCCGCCATTTCATTACGAATTTGTCATCTGGAGGTTTCGCGGCTGGAGAAAGGAGGATTTGAATAATTTGTTGAATGAACGGAACCTTTTTTTATGTTTTTTTTAATAAGAAGAAAAAACGAATCTTTTGCATAAATCAATTCAATTACAGATCGATTCGCAAATCGACAAGACGTGTTGATATTGAATATAAATAAATACCAACGAAAAATCTGACATATATTTAGCACACCATTATTAAAGAACATTGTGTTATCTGTTTAATATATATTATATTGGCCCGTTTCACTTATTCATTATTTCAAACATAATTCGACAATGGTCACCTATTGCAAATAATGTTAAACACTTCGTGAGACGATTTCTTTTGTCTTGTTGTGATTTCTTCAAGTTTTGTGATATAATAGAGAAATGAGCCAATGAGAAATAAAATGGGCCAACTGAAATTATTTTAGTAAGGTGCGTTATGTTAAAATATATCATTAATTTACCGTGAGCATTTTACGTATATTTGTAATTTGATTGTTCAATTTTCACCTTAGATAATAAGTGTAATATATAATCTAGAACGTTTTGCTTACTTATTGTACTTTTTTGTGAAGTATATATTTCATTTGATTAAATATTTCATTCAATAAATTGAATATTTTACTTATCGATTATTTAGTTTCGTTAAGTAACTGAATCTTAAAGTTTAGTTTGCTTTGTCATTAGCATTTATTTTTTTATTAATAGTCATTTTTAATCAGTTGATAAAGCTCGCGATGATTGAAACCGATCTCAATTAAATAATTATGGTAATATTTCTAAAAATTTTGTTGTATTTATTTACATATAAACAGTGTTATTAAAAAGCAAACGCTTTGTTGCAACATGAGAACAAAGACTTGAGCTTTCAATATTTACATTACATAAATAATCCATCTTTCCTTTCAAAATTTATTTTACACTCAAGCAAAGTACTAGCCCATTTTATAAAGCTTTCGATGAAAATATTGCTCTTTGCCCGAGCCAAAGGAAGAGGGAACTTCACGAGATGTATTCATATTACAGAGAAACTATTCTCGTAGCAGGCGGTCATATTTCACAGTTTCCTGTTAGTAACCTCTGCCCTGCCCTTTGGTCTGGCCGTTTCTGGTACCCTTGTTCATGTTTGTTTACGAAATAGCTGCTACGCCACTACGCCACATTGGTTTTCAACAGATTTTGTATACATTTTCTCATAAACTTGACAAGTATTCAATAAACTCGCAAAATTTACTTGTGGAAACCCGTTTACTTATCTAAAAATATGGAAAAAAAATCAGAATGGTCCATAGGAATGCGCTTGCTACGTATGATATTTGACACCAAAAGTTTTTTTTACTTTTTAAGTTTTATATTATCGAAACCTGCCGATACATTTTTACCTTGTTTGTTTAGTTGTTCAATTTAATAGGGAATTTTCGAAAAGTTTTTAACAAAGACGATTCAAATTAATTTCGTATAAGTTTTTGAAAAAAAAATCATTTCAAATAATATTACCTTTAAGCAATTTTTACTATTAACTAACCGTCAGTTATATCATTTCATTTTTGTGGTAGACTTCCTGAAAATGTTGGAATGTTAATACCGTTCTTATCCAAATTTTAACAATTTAAGGTGTTAACTGTCATTTCTTAATGCAAAGGCATGATATTTTAGATGATTAAAACACATTTTTAAATACTTATTTCCACAACACATTTTTTGATCAGGGCCGGTTTCACTCATCGCGAGCATTATCAACTGATAGAATATAATTTACAAACACGTCTTTTTATACAAAACATTTGACTTAATGATAGCAGTTATACAAAACCATGTTTTTTATAAGCGATTGTGAACATTTCATTTTTAAACTAATTAAAAATATTTTTATTATATTGTATAATTTCCTGTAAATTGTATCTTTAGTCCTTAAGCCCATGGTTTTGCATACCTGCTACCTTGACTTGTTTGTATGCATGAGCGACGAGCAAAACCGGTCCTGATCAAAAAATATAATGTGGAAATATGTACCAAAAATGTGTTTTTATTATTTAAAATTTTAACAATTCAATGTTATTAACTTAAAAAAATGTAAGAATACTAGATTCGTATCAGCGGTTTTGTTGCGTGATTGATTTTTAAGATGATTTGAAGATTGTTAATCTGTTTTTGTTTATCTAGTAACTATATTTATGCTCTTTTCTATTTGATTATCAAATGTTTATTGCTATTTCAATGAATATAAGTTTCTAGCAATACTATTGCTGAATTGAATTTATCTTTTAAAAATTTAATGTTTTCGCTAACTTGAAATGCACTGAGTAGTAACTGCAAGAAATGGTTTTGCACCTTTGGTGGGTCGTAAACCACACCCCGCGAGTTTTACCTTAATCGCCATGTTTAAGTTGAATCTGCCTTTAAGTTAAGTAAGCGCTGTGCCTTCCTTACTAGCCTTTACGATGCGTTAACTGCTTTTGTATAGCCTATATTGTACGCACGTTATCATCACGCAAAGTTTGGCAAGTTTAACGCTAAATTCATGGGGAGCTTTGCGTCTAGTAATCAAATAACATGCAGGTATGGTGAATTTTTAATTCTGTTAATTCCATTAATGTTAATTTATAACCACATCATCTCAAATTACGCCAATATTTCAAAGTTATTAATCAAACTTTCATCACAGAAAACGGAACAAGATCAAGATGGATATATTGCTATTTAAAATTTCCAAATTTTAGTTGTAGACTTAAACAATCAGAGCCTAAATTAATACTTTCATAAAAATTTATTAAGTATTGTTTTCAAAGCTTTGAGTTACCATAAGTCAGTCAACAAGCCGTTGATTTCCTTAACAGATATTGTGGGTGCTATTTAAACAGCTTTTTTAACTTTGTTCTCAGTTCCTGTATGATGCAATGCATTTATGTTTGTGATTTCTAACAATAGGCTCTCACTCTTATTATTCTAAAACAACTTAGAATAGCAAGAGTAATCACCTAACTATATTCTCGTCAAAAAATTGGTTGTGGTTTTCAGTAACAAACAGTTATTTTACAATAGCTAAGTTTGATATACCTCTGTAAAGATGATATATACTTCAAATTAGGAGCAGACATGGTTCAAAATAATAATAAGCAGTTTTTAGTATATTTATGGCTTGTTATTTATATAATACGCCCCACATAATGCATACAAATCTGTATGTATCCCAAAAAGTTGAGGAAGCCTGATCTACGAGTAGTGTATTCTCATCCGAATCAAAATGGGAAATATGTTTTTTGTCAAAAGGCCCTTGAATCAAGTTACATAGTTTTGCTACAAAGCTCGACCAAAGTTTCATTTCTGAGTTACTAACTATAGCTTTCACGAAATGGACTAAATACTGTTATTCGATAATTTTACTCACATATCAGACGATGGGTGCTTTACACGATTGAAAATTACCGCTGCTTGTTGTTAACATAACTATTAAAAAACTTTCAAAAAAAATATCCACCGTTTACGCACTCGTTTGAAAGAGAAGGTAATTTTATCTTCAATGAAAACTTTACCAATATATCATGCTTAAATACTTAACGTTGTAACTTTGTTAAAAAGCTGTTTCTTTCTCGTAATAACGTTCATATTGTATCATTATTTCCTCATGAATTTAATGACATTTTTTAAAGTAATTTTTTTTAATAGTTATTCATTAAATTATTATTTACTTCGTTGAAATCCATTATTTCAAAGATCATATATTAAAATAACAAAGTACATAACTCTACAATTTAATGACGAAACAAACTTATAATGGCAGAACCGACATTAACTCATAATTAATCACTCGTATTAAAACCTTTTTTAGGAACTCCAGTTTTTAGATGTAAATATTTCATTACATTAAACTTATTCATATTTATATAACAACTCTTGACACCATTATTTTTTTAATACTTTAATTGTGCATAAAAGTAATAATGCTAGAATAAGTGAGATGATAAATTGTCTATTTCTTCTGATATAAAATAAAAAGCTCACCTTGATTATAATTTTGACGATGATGAAAGTTAATGTACCTATCAAAAACTATTTATAAAATTTTAAGAGCTTGTTATAAATTAAATATGAATTGACTTTGTAGAACTCTATTATAGCACTATGAAAAAATCGCGATGTATTTTAGTTCTACAAAATTTATTAGGTATGCAATTAATTAATAGCTATTTTGGCTTACACCCTCATCATAACGTACGATTAAGTTTTAACATATATTCCTTTTTTTTCATGGTGTAGTAGAGTTAGTTTTTTTATTATTTTGTATCTTTTATTTTACAACTCATTATACAATATTGAATGGTTTGTTTTGTAAAGTAAGTTTCATCGTAAATATATTTGCGAATAAAATAATTTTAAAAATGTACCATTATTTTGTTACCTATTTTGACTTCTTTTTCCCATTAACAAATAACGTCTCAGTTGCTAAAACGAATGAGTACAGTTTTCTGCATCACATAGACAATATTCACAAATATAAGCCTCTACACAGTGTCAAATCTTTCTTTTAGACGCCATTTATTGTGTGAAATAAAACTTTATTCTTCTTTATAATCATTTATGAGCTTTTAGAGCACCAAAATTACTGAAAATAATGTTTTAAATATTCAGTGTTAGGACAAGTCAATTCAAACGTTTCCCAACCATTTTTGCTATTCCAAATCAATCGTGGTAATGAAAAACATATTGTCCATTTATTTCACGTAGAAATACACGTGTATCATATTCATCTAGCTTTTATCAATTTTCAGATTAAATTGTATACTGAATTCGTTTTAAAGTATGAATAATGTTTTTATTTATAGGAATGGTTCTATGATACTTCTCATAAAACAAAATAACCTCGTGGGCAGCTCACACAAACATGTCTTAACGTTATTTCAAAATCGATTGTGTATTCGTTGCAGCTTTAAAGGTTCTCATCTCAGGTCGAACTACTTTTGTTTTGGAAAATAATTTGAAGTCAAATCAGCTTTTCTTCGCGAAGAAAATACATCATCGATACACATGATTCGTCGAAGAAAAAGTTTTACAAAATTATATTTACACTACAAATGAATACTATGAGCTTTACAAGATTTAAAGACTAAGTACTAATTTTCTTTCGTCGAAAATAAACTTATAATATTGTATTGATTGAATTGGCATTTATTTGGCAGTACTTCATTATAATACAGTGAAAAAATAGCAATGTATTTTAGTTCTACAAATTCATAAAATACATTGCTAAAAGCTATTTTGATGAAGGCGTAAGCCGAAACCATTTATGTTTATTTTTTTACAATTTATCATATAAGGCTTTTAAATATTTCAGCTGTCATTTCAATTCCACATAAATACTTTTATATTTATTCTTAATGGATTTTTTGATCCAACAAAATGAAAACATTAACCGATGTATCTAAAATAAATACTGCACATAAAAAAGTTTTATTAAATATTCCGAGGCGATTTGTTATGAAATGCAGTGTTCCGGCATACCCCTCCATCGTCAAGCAGCACCTTACTCTGAAGGAATTCCACAAAGAGAATGATTGTTCCTCTTGTCCATACAACAAAACCATCCAGCGATGGCTCTTTGTGATAGACATTTACCAACCGCTTTGTGCAATATATAACATATAAAATCTCAACACATAAAACTTCTTCAAAAAGCAATAAACCCGATGATTTCAAGAGAATTATAAAGACACGTCGATGGGTTTTGATTAGAATACATCCGTAACCAAAAAAATTACACGTAGATCAAAGTCAACTGAACTTGTTATATATGTCATCAATGAAATCTAATGAATATTTAATTCTGTACATATAATAACAAATATATATGTTTTATAGTATATTATGAATGAAATTTAATCAAGCAGTGAAAACTGAAATATTTCACGTATCGTGAATGATATTTGCTCGTGCAATCGAGTTGAAATATAAAATGTTATAATTGTATACCCATTTTAGCTTTAGAAATACATTTTCGTGATATTCTGTCTGATTATTATATATACATGTTAATCGAATACTGTTACGAAGTAAAACCATAACCGTAGTATATATTTTATCATTCTCTCAAGAATTGCACGGTAAAAATGAAATTATATTTATTTTACTTTATCTTTTAACCTCATTATTTTTTCTATCGAAAATTTAAGTCGTATAGCTTAAAAAAAAATTTTTTAATAATTCTTATGCATTTTATGTTTCATTATAGTTCCAATTTTTGTACACCTACTAATTATTCTCCCAACATTTTATAAAAATAATCTTATTTGTAATTTTAATTTTAACAATTGATAATGTTTGAGATGAGCGAAAACTTTCCTTGTAATTAAATTCATTGTAGAAAAATAACCAAACTATTTGTTGTTACTGTTTAAAATACCATGTCTTTTCACCACGAAATGACAGTTAACACTATAAAAATGAAAAGAATTCCATCACAAATATGGAAATGTTCTTAAAAAAAAATTATCGTTTGAAAATTATATATAATAAAACATTCACATCTTAAACTGCTAAAAAACAAGATAATTAAAGATTGTGCTATTGATTGAATTGACATTTACTTGGTAGAACTCCATTACAACACGGTGAAAAAATAGCAATGTTTTAAGTTTCTTAAAATTTGTAAGGTCCTAGTTTGCTGAAATAGTTATCAAATTTATACTCTATAAATTTTTGGAAAAATAAAATACATTATTATTTTTTCACCGTGTGGTAAAAAAAAAGTTAATTAACACGGCGAAAAAATGCAATATGTTTTAATTCTACAAAATTTAACGGATATATAGTTGATAGCTATTTCGACTTACACCTTCATCATAACTACAAGCTCGGTGGTTATAAAGGTGTTTTACCATTTAAATGCAAATTCGATCAATAATAATTAGTTGTTACGTATGTGACATAATTAACTTGAAATAAGTAACTTCGCCAAATGCACTTTGAGAGTCGTTTATAAAATAAATAAATAAATTATGCAATACCAAATAGTTTCCAAATAAAAGTTTTTCTGTTGCATTGTGCTAAATTAAGCTTTATCATTCCATTAACAATAGTTGCAGAATACTTAATCAGGTTTCTGATAGCTTAATTGCTGCTCGAATATACGTTCAACGGTATATATCTGCCTTATTTTATTTAGCGTTTGCATTACGAGCCACGATATTTGAATAATCAGCAATTGTTTACGCCATCTCTCGAGTAGCAAGCACAATATTTACTCGCCGAAGCTTTGTTATAATGTTGACACAATGATTTTAGAGGAACATGTAAAAGCTCATATTTATTCGTACAAACAATCACCGCGTAATGTATGATATTATTTCCCCCTAGCGGTGGAAAGTATTTTTAAAAATTTAACAAAACAATAATTTCCAATAAATACAGAAATAATTTACGTCATCAATATAATTAAAGTCAATACAATGAAATGTATCCATTACACTTCTCACTGTTTATTTTTAAACACATGTCTACATATTTTATGTATGTCACATGATCATTTTGTATGTATTAACGGTCACTTTTTTGTATAAAGAAATTATAATTTTTAAAATCAAAACACACATCGTAGTAATATTTTGACGATTTTTTTATGATCAATACCGTTTTTACTCATCAAAGCATTATTAAATGATAAACTACAAATTTAAAACATGGATACTTTACAAAGTTTTAAATAATTAAAACACATTTTTAATATACAATATATTTTATGATTAGAACCGGTTTCACATTTCATAAAATATATGTGGAAATAAGCACTAAAAATGTATTTTATTATTCAAATTATCATGCTTTCCATCAAGAAATTACAGTTAACACCTTAAAACTAACAAAATTTTGTGTTAATAATTAACATGTCACCTTTTAATTGTTAAAAACAGTTTCTAACTCAATAGCTCAATCTCTCTTTTTCCAAAAAGATTAAAAATAGCTAGAATTTGGCTAGAATATAACTATCCATATGCTTACTACTCTCACTTGACTTTAAGATCGGATGTGCTACAGAAAATTTTACACATTATCAACACCCATTCGTACTCGAGTTTTTAAGGTCTGTAACAATTATCTTATTACAACAAATCAATCAAAGTTAGCGACTGCAATACAGACCTGTCTTCCAATAAGGCATAATGTTGGTAAAAAGAAACTTGTCAAACTTTCGTCATGCTATCACCCATAATCGACAATATATAACTGTTATAATAAGCCATACCAAGAGATTGTAAACTATACGCTATCATAGTAAATGAATTGAATAAATATAAATTTGATAAGCCTTGATTGTCTCAGAGCTTATTCGAGCTTTTTCCAAGCGCTCCATAGTGCCAGCTCATGAGAGAATAACTCGACCAAATAAAACAAACATATATACTTAATTGTAACGTTTTATGATCACGTCCGGACCACTACATGCCGTCATACGTCCCCTTTAACAAAAACCTTCTGACAAAATATACGTTTTTTTCTCAATTATACTTTAGTTTCCCATTAAAAAATAGTTTAGAATAAATACCAATTATCTAAAACGGGTCTGATGTTTTCCTTAAATCATTTAATTTTTCCATGAAAACGATTATATCTGATTTAAATTGTTAAAACTTTGAACGATTTCACATGTTTTGTCACTAACGACCCAGGTTTCGCCTGTCGGTATCTTCAAACGTTCTATCACAAAGATGCAATAAAACTGACGAAATATTCACAATTCAAATTTGATTTGAAATTCTATCAAGCACTTTCAGTCGATATCGTAACTTATTATATCTGATATAAAAACTATTTTCCAGCTTTTATCGTTATATAAGTTTGCAGTAAATTTATTTTATATATAATATTATTTTATATGTAAAATATCCATAATGATTCAGGATGTATTCATAACATAACTTTCTTTGCTTTTATTATTTGATAAAATTATCTTTTATTATTCTAAAAACTCCTCGCCAAAAATTTTCATTTAATCGCTTGTTTATTCAATGTTTATGAATCCAACGACTTTTTCGGCAATCAAAATTAATTTATCCAAATTCCTTGCGATTAAGAAAATTTCCTGGGATCGCTTAGATATGAATGGCCGCGAGCGGAGCGGAAATTACAGTTGCGAACACATAAGTCAAGAAACTAGAAGCAAAGAGAAGAAGTACCTACATTTCTAGCTACTTCCGAGAAATTATACAAACTTGGTATGTTAACTTTACTGTGAATAGCCAAGTTTCATTCGTCCTTCAAATAACTTTGGAAAATCATGTGGTATATAATTCATATATAATATACAGACTTAATCAAAATTTCTCCATAAACTGTGTAATAGTTTTGTGGTGCTAATTATATCCGTATCTTTAATCTAACTTACAAACTTCTTCGATAATTTTGCAAGACTAACATTCAGATTCATTCGTCATAAAACAGCAATTTTTAGAATCAATCGTGACTTAAAATACTTGCCAATTCTCGGTGGAAAGAAATTACATTTTAATAATAAAACACAACGCTTTGACTACTTCTTCAATTTTATAATATAAAGATAACAATTGGTTTTACTCATTGCGTGTACCATACAATGAATATTTTATTGCAACTGAAAAAACAATTTCCGATGAAAGCGTAAGCCGAACTAGCTATCAACTATATATCTTATCTAAATTTTTTAGAACTAAAATACAATGCTATTACACCGTATTAAAAAAATACAAGTATTATGATTTTAATTAAATTATAATAATGAAGTTCAAATATAGTTTACATTGGAAAATATTTATATACATATATTTTTTGATATCAACTGAAGGTGCTTTATGGGATTTTAATATAAAATTTGAATTGTTTCAACTTTGCACGAATCCATATGTTTTGTCACTTAAGACCCGGGTTTCGCCTTTCGGCACCTTCAAGTATTCTATTACACGGATGCAACAAAACTGACTGACTGACGATGCTAAATGTTTATTGTGCGTCAGTTCTTTTGCATCCATGTAATAGAATGCCTGAAGATTCCGAAAGACAAAACCCGGGTCGTTAGTGAAAAAACATGTGAAATCATACAAAGACGTAATAATCATTTCGTCAAATTTATATATATATTCATGACATGTGCGCAACTAATTGCATACTCCTTTTTATTTGAAGAATAATATAGAAACGATTTTTTAGTTAAATTTTATTTAACTTTCTCAATAAATCCTTAAAATCTTTGGAATAAACTGAAACTCAAACAAGACACTAATTTTTCCAATACTTATTTAATGATTTATCTGATCAAATTTTTATTGTCTTAAAGAACTTTTCCCGTTTTGTTAAGACTTTAGATAAATCCGTTAAGCCTTTCTTAGAAAATAAACAATATAGTTGAAATCTTACAAACAATAATAGAGATTATAAAACACTATATTGTTCATAAGCGTTGTGGTTTATGCTTGAAATTCAAAAATTAATAATAAAAGATTTATATTTTAAGCCATTTTCCATTGTTGTGATCATAAGATAACCATTAAACATTTTGAAAATTTTGTTTTAGGGAAAACTTACGTACTTACAATACCATTGCTATCACTTCACAGTGATAGATAGTTCTTTTTTAAAATATTTCAAATTAAAATAATTGACAATGATGTCAAATCAACACGATAAATATTTAGTTACACTAACGAACTGGGTTTTGCTTTTCGGCATCATCAGGCATTCTATCACACGGATGCATGTATCACAGAACTGAGAAAAAAGGTGGACCCCGGGTCGTTAGTGAAAACACATGTGGAATCGTATAAGGTCGTAACAATTCAAATTTCATTTTGAAATTCTATCAAGTACCTTCATTCGATATCATAAATAATAATAAACATTTGTTGGGGTAGCAAAAATATTTCAATTTGAAAGAGCTTAATATTAAACCAAAACAAACAAGCTACGCTTACTGATGTCATCCATGAAATACGTCTTGACATAAAATGTCGAAAATGTATGTTATATAAAATAAAGAGTTTAAGACGAAGCTATTGTACTGAAAAGAAATGCGTAGATCTTGTAAGAAATCAAAAAAGGACAAGATTTCTCCAATAAGGAATAATCGTGCATTCAATGTAACATAACTTTTATTTTGTCAAAGCGGTAGTAAACATTTCTGCTCAACGCTCGAAATTTTCTACTTTGTAAATATAGTACGTTAGACATATCAATCTGCGCAAAAAGTAAAAAATTGTACTTTAAAATTATGACAGTATAGTTTGAAAGCTGATATTTGTGTTAATTCATTTTGTGTTGAGTTGTGTGATCAAATAATATGAGCCTGGTAATGAATGAATATTATTTCAGTCTTTAAGAAATCGTTTGCATGATTGATTTATTCTTTCAAAGTGTAGAACCAGTCTGCCAATGGGGATGCCAATAGGAATGTCAATGATAATAAAATGAACAATGTTCAACAGTATTGCTTCGGATGTCGACATATTCCACGGACAGAAGTGAGCTCAGGCGAATACTATTTTTCCATATGTTACAGTAGATTTTTCATGAGCTTGCTTTGTTGACACAGTAAAAAAATATCTCTCAAAAATATGGCTCACGCCATCGTCAGGACTATTTCTAGCCGAAATAGCTGTCAACTATATCTTATAAAAAAAAATTGTTGAATTAAAATACATTGCTATTTTTTTACCGTGTTATAATGGAGTTCTACCAAGTACATGCCATTTCAATAAATAAATTGCTTTGTTGACTTTCCTTATTGTTTGTTTTGTTATATATTTTTTGAATTTCCAGCACTAACTATTTAACTATCTTGACGTTGCAAAATCAATGATTTTGTAATTTTTAATTTTTGCAACGTGTATATATAAATAAATAAAATATATTAAATCGACAAATAATCAAAGAAATAATTAAGCAAAAATACATCATCAAACAGAATGAAAAGTAAAAGGTAAACACATTAATATTTATCGAAAAAAAAATGGTCACACATGTCGTTAATTTAAACATCATCTCTGAGATCAATAGGAAACTCAGGTAACGGGTCCAAATACTACGGTTGGATATTTATAACTGGTTGTGCGGTTGACCTCAAAGCCTTATATTCAGTCAGTAACCTTTTTTAAATTACAACCGTGTTTGTATAGGATGGCTTCTACCTTTTTTCGTGAATACGCTTTCAGGTGACCCGTGAATTCGATCCTCTAAAGCCTTCGGCGTATACAAGGCACGTAAACTGCAAAAGGAAATTGAGTTTTATTTTTATTTTACATACAAAATTATTTCAAAGATAAAACACGTCGAGGCGAACTCAAACGCAAAGTTTTGCTCTCTCTTTGAGCTTTATTGATACAAATAGAAAGTTTCCGTTTCCACAGTGAAAGGGACAATTTCACTCTTGTAGCTCTCTTCTTCATGCGACTTAATCGACGAGTTTTCTTTTGACGAAATTAAATTTAAAGACAATATTTACTCACTAATTTAAGCGAATAACAATGGCAGCATACTTCAATGTTACTTCTACAAGTTAATATATTTCAGCATATTACAAAGTAATATTTCTCACATTCAAGTCTTTTTTTGTTTTACTAATATGCCAAAATATACCATTTATTCTAAATACAATCAAAATCAAATGTTGTTGTTAATAGCATATGGCATCTGTTTTATTTTTTCAAAAAATATAAACAGTGAACAAATAAAAATTGTTTAATGTTTTTTTTAAAAACACTAATAAATGGGTATCACATCTCTATTATTTTCAAATAATTTTAACTGAGTAGACATGTCACTTTTTAAAATATTTTAATTTGTGTTATGGTCATTATATAATATTAAATAAATACAAATTTTGTCACACTTCCACAACACGAACAATATTGAATCATTTTAAAATATTACACTTCCTACTACCAACTCCAAATATTTGTAAAAATATCTTTGTATTTAATCAATGTATAAATTGCTTGTTATGAACAAAACTGATAAAATATATTGTATATATAAAAAAGTACTAAAAAATGAGTTTTAATATTTCAAACAAATCGCAAGCTTTACACTAAATTCTGTTAAAATTTAAAAAACTAAAAAACAACTATAAATATATATATATTGACTAAAAATTAGGAATCCTGAATTATATGACTGATTTTAAAATAATTGGATATCATTACACCATTTAAAATGTTCAAGTACTGAACATGTATTTTTTTGTTTTTATAATATGTAAAAAGTTTTATATGAAATATTGATAAGTTAAGCAATGCTAAAAGACAATTTGATACAGTTAAGTAATTGAATACAAACTCTTTTAAAGTTTATCAACTGCCACTCGGGAAAAAATGCATGGTATTTTTATAATAAAAACATCATATTAAGAACTGTTTCTATAAATGTATATATTCAAGATACATACCGTATTCGCTTATTGTGATCAGCTAATAATGTTTGTTATGTTAAATGTAAAATTGTGGTTCCATTAAAAAGCTTGATGCTTTTTTTATGTTCATAAACATAAGTAGATCTTAATTAATACAATTAAATATAATATATTTTTGTTTTGTTGCAGGTACGTTTCAATTTCTTCGGCAAATCTATTTTGCGACACGCGTAAGTTAAAATATTTTATAGTAAAAAGTTGTTTCAACTCTTTATTTATGATCGCAATATTTCGTCCTTTAACAATTACTGTTTCGTAGAATAATCCATCTAGCAAACGATAGTGTCAAATATAAGATACATTTGTTCCGGTCGCAATAAGCTCCGTGGGGTGAAATCGGGCTTTCAAAGAGATAAAGGGATGACAATCATTTATGGCGTATGCCAGTTATGACAAACAATTTAATCACAAAATATATTTGAAATTTCAAAATTTGTACTGATTGCAAATGTGTCTAGCCAACAGCATTGTAAATTATATTTATTGATACCAATTAGATAGATTAGTTTATATAATTTAATTAAGAAAATTTACAATCTTTTTTTAAATTATATCCTTCTTTAGTCTTTTAATGAAACCAAAAAAATGAAGAAATTGTTTACGAATTAATTTACATATAAGATGTTTGTTAAGAATGGAAGTTCTTAATAATTCGTCAATCGTCATATGAGATTAAATCTTTAAATAGATAAGCAGAGTATATTAATAGAATAATAGTATTTTATATTCAATCGCTAGCATTTAAATTAATGCCATTATTTAAAAAAATGTTAGATATTGTGCCGTTGGATATAAAAAACAACACTGTGATATTTATAAAGAGTATATCAATATCAAGCATTCTTTTGAAAATCGTGGGTATATTTGGATTATTTAGAGATGGAATAATGAGCCTAGAAAAGGACTTGTGGTTTACTTGCAAGCTTTTTAATGCCTTATTTTTCTTTGAAACGTAATTTATTTACTGATTGAATTGGCATTCACTTGGTAGAACTCCATTATAACACGATGAAAAAAATAGCAATGTATTTTATTTCTACAAAATTATTTTAAAAAATAAAGTTGATAGCTATTTCGACTCACGCCATCGTCAGAACTGCTCGTAAGGGCCGTAGGATGACCGCTTTGGAACAGCTGAAAATCAATAGACATCAACTATCACAAAGGATTCTTAACAAACAAACTAATATATATTCTAGCCCATTAATTAAACTTCTGCACGAGGGCAAGAGGTCTGATTTGCTTCCGTAATAGACCATTTCCGTGCCACATGTAAACTTATTGTCATAGCCGCATTTTTTAGTTTCGCTTACAATTTTTTAAAAAATTAGTTTTATTGCGAGAAAGAAACAAGCTAGACCGTTAAAACAGGAGAGAAGATGTATTGTGTACATTTTCTACACAGCTATATATAGATAAGCAAATGTTAGTTTAAGCATAGTTCTGACGATGGCGTGAGCCGAAATAGCTATCAACTACATTTTTTTAAATAATTTAGTAGAACTAAAATACATTGCTATTTTTTTCACCGTGTTGTAATTTATATATGTATTTTATTTGTTAAACCAAAGCAAGAAAGATTTACATTGGCTCACTGTTGCCAATCCATGCTATAATGGATTATATTAGGTAATACAAGATACCCTGTACCCTGGCAATTTGTCGGCCTCTGCTCTATTTCCAGTGGACGGCATGATACTACGAATGGCTGTTGCATTTATAAGGGATGCAGGTGCAACGTACCCTTCATAATAAATAATCCACTTAGTAGCAAAGTTGCGTTATTGATGCAGTTTACTGATTCGACGGTTTGTCATAGTTGCTTAGCTGTCAAATTTATCGTTATGAAGCTTTATGTCACGTGCTATAAGCTGTTTGATTATCTTTAAGCGAATGACTATTTACGAGTTTAATAACAAGAAATTAAATTTGTATGGCAAAAATATTCCACTCCCAAATTTGTATTGTCTTCTTTAACGATTAATATTTCCATAAGTTCTATCGTTAGCGTAGTTTTGTCTTGTCACATGTGAGATTTCTTATTTATGCCAGGTTGTAATATGACACTCGAAACATACGAACAAACAAGGTACTAACAGTTTTATGGCTTAAATATTTTGTCTGGAGAAATATTGTCTTTAAAATGGATAATAAAAAAATATTTCATTGTATAAATTCTTTATTGACATTCGGCGTTAATAATCCATTTCGAGTTATGAAATTAAAAGTAATTATGATTTGAAACTGATCAAATATCACTTGAAAATAATAAATGAAAACATCGTTAAAAAACAATGTCGCTTTAAAAGCAGCGATATCATTATAACCAATAAAATATATTCAATTTTATTGAAAAACTTACTAACGCTTATAAAAATAGTGTGATTATTTTTTTTTTTCGTTTATTTTGACTGTCACACTCATATTGTTGCTTTATTGAAAATCGAAGCTTGTTTTAACAGCAGTAAAACAAGGCACGCTTGATAAACAAAACCTCACTATCTGGTGAAGGTTTTTTCTTAGAAAATTGTTTTCGTAGATAGCAAAAACTTTGCTTTCAACTTTGACCAAAATCGTATTTGGGCTTTCAGAAAAGTCTGACCTAAACCGGATATCTTTCTTAAGTCTTATCACTCAGTATCCTACAAACAAAAGAAAAAAGCACGAAATAAAAACACGGCAAGCAATATTTTTTCATCTTACAAATTTGACTAAAATATCTGTTATGAAAATTTCTATATTGCATTCATAATAAAAGTATTCATTGAATATCATGATTTCTGGCGATGTCACATGAACAAATATAAGTATTTTAATTCGATAGTGTCCACAGTGGGCTTAAGCTTCTGCATTCTAAAATTACAAATGTTTTTAACATATTCAACACAGCTGTATTTGAGCTGAGTATTTTAATGGATAGCTTCTTTTAAGTTTTCAGTGATTTGAAACTAAAACGTAAGAACAGAAGAAAAGATTTTATGTCTTTTAGTTTTATTGATTGATACAATTTTAATTGTTACAACTTTGTACGATTCCAGATGTTTTGTCACTACTAGAACAGTCAGTTCTGTTGCATCCGTGTAATAGAATGTCTGAAAATGCCGAAAGGCGAAACCAGGGTCGTTATTGACAAAACATGTGGAATCATACAATGTTGTATTCATTCAAATTCTATTAAGCAACTTCAGTCAATATCATAAATTATATATTGATAAATAAATGCATTTTAAACATAGTTCTTATGAGGGCATCAGCCGAAATAGCTGACAATTATATACTTTGTAAATTTTGTAGAACTTAAATGCATTACTATTTTTTTCACCGTGTCATCATATTAATGCTTAAGCTTAGTACAAAACGTGCTAAGAATGTTATACAAAAACTTGGAGTGCGTTGACGAAAACATTCCACAAAGTCGACCACGGTTTGCTAAGTTGAAACGAGGGCAGGCCTAGCTCTGAAGCCTGCTTCAAGTAGGATTTAGCATCGGCAGAGACACACATTTACCCTTATCAAAACGTAAATAGCCATCTCTCACCCGCGGCTTGGACCCCAAGGCCCGGGATTGCAACCCGCCGGAACCTCAGTGGTGTGACGCGGCGGGACATCGTCTATCCATCGCTCTAATCACCTGTCTCACCTTTGGATTAATATCATAACAAGATACAAGTTTCATTGGCGTAGATATTATATTTAATATAATATTTAGTAATGTTGAATTACTTCTGCCTCATAATATTTCGTGATAGTTATTCAATAATAGTCACTATTCCTGTTTATAATTCAGGTGATTTTTATTGTATCCGTTTGATAAAATGACTGAAGATTTCGAAACCCGGATCGTGTTTAACATTAAGTTTCAACGATTCAAAATAAATATTGAAACTCTATCAAGTCAATATCTAATATTTAAAAATAAGCATGTTACAATAAACTTTTTAAGCTTGCACAGAGTATAGTATAATATATACAATATTTATATTAAATTACCTGCATATAACAAAGGGCATAAAAAACGGTTAGCCAACGAATATTATTGTAACACTGTGAAAAAATAGCAATGTACTTTAGTTCAACAATTTTTTTATACGATATAGTTGATAGCTATTTCGACTCACGCCATCGTCAGAACTATTTTTAACGTACATTTGCTTTTTGTTTTTTTAAATAATAAAAATATTTACCGGTCCTGATCAAAAAATATTTCAGGACCGGTTTCGCTCATATGTTTTTATTATTTAAAATGTAATGCCTTTCCATCAAGAAGTGACAGTTAACACCTTAAAAGTACATTTGCTTATCTATATATAGCTGTGTAGAAGAGGTACACAATACGTCTTCTCTTCTGTTTTAACAACCTAGTTTATACCGTGCTAGCCATAAAACTAAAATTTTAATTCAAAATAAACTAAGCAGGTGGCATATTCAATAAGCTTAAATACTGGCCGGAGATGATTTATTACAGAAATGCGTTGGCCCTTTGCAATGGTTTGAAGAGCGGCGAAAGACTTCGCAATAGCTATCAACTATGTCTTATAAAATTTTGTAGAACTAAAATACATTGCCATTTTTTCATCGTGTTATAATGGAGTTCGAACAAGTAAATGCCAATTCAATCAATAATTATTATTGTCTCTGCTTTGGGTGAAAAAGCTTTTACTTAAATATCTTCATGGGTAACCTGTATTCTCCAAATTGGAAATGATAAATATATTACAAAATTACGATGTTTTGACATAGCGCGATCATGTTTTTCTTTTAAATACTATAAACACACTTCTCGTCTAAAGAGAGAGCATTCGTTTTAAGATGCACAACCACCACAAACTAGTGAAAAGCAACAGTTTATTTGTAGAAATCAAATTATAATATGGCATTACAAAAAGACCCTTAATTACAGGGTATATACATTACAAACATCTAGAATGTTGAAAGCCTTCGTCACGGAATTCGCGTGTGTTCAAATGATTTATAATTGATGAAGATAAAATGATCACGAATTGAAAAAGTAGGTTCAGAACTTCTTATTTTATTTTTATTATACTAAATATCATTAACTTATAATTTACTTTTGGAGAATCCATTTAACTTTTCGTATGTACTTGAATAATAACAACAAAGATTGTTCATTTAGTTCATCGGTGTCTATGCACAAGACTTGGGCATATTCTGAAATTTGTAACGAGAATCTTCGACCCGACCCAACAAACCTTTAAAGGTGATTTTGAGCCGTAAAGGAAAACGTCTACTTACAAATATATTAAATTTATTTGTCAGTGTGCTTTAACGTATATTTTAGCTTATGTTATTATGAGTATTGAAATGAAATATAAAACGTATAGAGTAAAAAAATAATTATTTTGAATTTTTTTTTGCACAGATATAAATTCATTTAAAAAATAAAATTCATTCAAAATAAAAATTTGAATTGTTGAAACTTTATACGATTCCACATGTTTTGTCACTTTCGATCCGGGTCTCGCATTTCGGCATCTTCGAAAATTCTATCACACGGATTCAACAGCAACTTGAATCGTAAGTGATAAAACATGTGGAATCGTACAAAGTTTCAAAACTTGAAATTCCATCAAGCACCTTCAGTCGATATCACAAATTGTATATTAATAATTATTCAAAATACAAATAACCTTTACAATACAATGTAAATTAAACAAGTGTTTTTTTTAAATTTGTTATTTGAATTCATTCATCACTCAAAGTGATTTGATATTTATTGATTGAATTGGCATTCACTTGGTATAACTCCATTATAACACGGTGAAAAAATAGCAATGTATTTTTATTAAAAAATATGGTTGATAGCTATTTCGGCTCACGATGGGTGAGCCGAAAAAGCTATCAACTATATTTAAGAAAATAATTTTTTAGAACTAAAATGCATTGCTATTTTTTTCACCGTGTGATTTGATATTGCTCTGTTTTATCTTCAATAACGCATATACATACGATCATAGATGGGTTAATTTTAATTTAAAAAATATGACATTTTAGTATGGGGAATACTCAAATTTGAATCTGATTGAATATTAATTTATGCATAATTACCATTAATTTTAAGGAGTTTGAGTTAGATGATTGCTGATTACGACAAAATACATTACACATTTCACACACTTCTTGTTGTAAGTATCTAAATTTACGTTCAAACTAGCCGGTAGCATACAAGATTGCTGTTTATGATACTGCAAGTGTCGTTTGACATGTCATGATAATTTTCCTATTAACCATAACCATTTAACGTCTCGCTTAATGCCATAATGTCACAAATGATTTAATCTGAAACGTTCTTCAAACGAACGAATCGACTCAGCAATTAAATGAAACCGCATGGGAAAATAATATCACTTGACAGAATTTGATCCGTAGACACATTCAATAGGAAAGAAAATTGATATTATTAAATTATTCACTGAATTGTATACATATTCAATTAACAAACAGATTAGAATATCCTATTCTAACTAAGTTATTAAAATTCACAGTGTTTTACTTATAGTTTCTTTTTCGTCTATATGTTTCTGTTAAAAGTCAATCAAAACAGAATTCCTACAGTTTAATTTACGCAAAATATTTTGTATTAATGCCTTATTTCAGTTCACTTTTTTATGTGTTGTATTTGCATGTGGACGTGGATTTTGTTTACGGGAAAGTTTATATAAATTAATATTGCATATTATATCCATGCGAACCGAACTCATTTTGAATTGAGAAGCTTTTCTTACTAATTTCTCGATCGAAAAAAACTGCAAACAAAAATCAATAAATAAGTGATGAAGAATACTTGGAGAACTCTGGCAAAAGCTCGTCATAGATATTAAAGCTCCGTCAATTTGGCATCAATATAAAAAGATATTTTAGTTAAGTCGGTGAAATTCTTTATGAATTTTTTTACCTATTCACAACTGGTAAATCTAAGAAAGGATACTTGAAATGAAAAATGATTTCTATACTCAATAATCTGTAAAGTTTTTTGAACACTAAAAATTGTAGCTAGCATATTTATATAACATCGATCACTCATAACTTTGAAAGGCTTAAATTGACAAGACGCTTTCAAGCGCTCATTTAAAAAAAACTTTACATTTTTCAAAATGAATTTTGTTTCGTACCACAATGTTAAGGTTTCAATCAATTAATACATTCTAATCCATTAACATTAAAGGTTTCCGTACTTGTTAAGATCAGTTTTATTTTATTCCAGGTAAAAATTTCTTTCTTGTTGAATGTAAATACAATACAATAATCGTAATTAAGGACACAGCGTTTCGTTTTACCGATATTTTTCCTTGCATGATTTTTTACCATGTTTGAGTTAACCATTAGTAATGTGAAAAGAAACCAGAATTTACATCAATCAAAAAAAAAAATTTAACAGTTAAAACTACAAAGTATTTTAGCAATATATAATAGTTACATAAATATAGCTGTAATAATGAGTTTTTTAATGACAAAATAAAGATAAGTTAATTATTTTAAAAATTGAATTGTTATAACTTTGACCGATTCCACATGTTTTGTCACTAACGACCTGGGTTTCGTTTTTCGGTATCTTCATGCATTCTATCACATAGATGCACTGTTTTATCAGTTCTATTGCCGCCGTGTAATATAATGTCTGAAAATCCCGAAAGACGAAACCCGGGTCGTTAGTAAGAAAACATATGTAACCGTACAAAATTGTAACAATTTAAATTTCATCAAGCACCTTCAGTAGATATCATAAATTTTTCGCCTTTACTAGACAATTATAAAACGTTCTTAAAATAAGGCAAAACCGTTGAAAAAACTTAAAATAACGATTTTAAACAATACTATTGATATTCGATTTGAAATTAAAGTTGTGATGCTTGAATAAAAAAAAATACATTGTCTGTGTTTATGAAAATATTTCATATAGTGGTGCAAATCAAAAATAACTTTCAACCCAATATTACATATAAGCTCTTGTAGAACTGAGATAAATCTATATTCCTTCAGTGTGAGATTTTTTCCACCCCGATTATCTCCAACTGTAAAAATTTCTCATAACTATTGTTGACTATAAATAACATGGTGGCATTACTATCCTTGCAAAATTCAGTATTTGATTCCACAAGGATGATTTATTATATATCATGGACATTAAACTATCATATTTTTTATTCCTACTTGAATTGTGATAGCTTTCTTTTTTTTTTGATACATTTAGTATGCAAAAATAATCACTCACTGAAACATTCTCTGTTTTATAAAATTTAATCGTGATAATATTTTCTATTTTTTTCCGTTAAAAAGTTACCGTTCTAGGCATAACTATAGCCAATAAACAAAGGGAATGGTTTTATGCGTAGGACGATAACCTGAAATGCGAAAAAAGAATATATGAGATTGACGAAAGCACTTAGCGAAGTAAACAAAAACACTAAAAATTCAACAGTCATTACGGAAACCGAGTTGAAATAAAATGTATTTTATATTACAAAGTATTTTTTTAACGCTCGTAATAATGATTCACCTCATCATTTAAAAGGAATTTTTAAACATTAAATAAAAATTCCCTTTATATTACGTAAAATGAAAATTTATAAATAATTGATTGAAATAATTATTGAAATATTCAGGGCTGTAAAGTCGTGAAAACAAACTACTCTTACTATTTTTTCAATAAGACGATATTGATAAATATAACTATGAACAATTTACCGGACTCGTTGAAATAGGAAAGGTAAGAAAATGCCTGACAAAATTGAACTTTTTTATTCGTGTTTTGATCGATGTTGAAGTCGTGCTTATTTGTAACAACTCCAAAGCCCTGGAAATATGGACTGATTTGTTTTGATAATTACTGTAAGTTTGTATGACACTAATATCACTAAATTTATTTTTGAAAATTGGTTTTAGAATATCCTTAATTTGAATCGACAGGAAACAGTTTACATTTGCCTAATATAGCTTTGATACATAAACTGTTTTACTTTCATCGTTACTTCTTTTTTTGTCTTAACTATAACTTTTTCATTTTTATAAATAATATTTTTTTTTAAAGTATAAAAACATAAGTACTATTTTCACAATATATGAATGTTCAGAACCACTTTCTCTCTCCCCGAGCTCTTTAGATAATGCTCGAAATTTGTATATTCACAAATATATTTTTAAAATAGTAAAATAAATAGTTGTTCATTGTTTAAAATTTAATGCCTTTCCGCCAAGAAGTAACCAAATCAAATTTGGATTGTTGAAACTTTGCACGGTTCTACATGTCCGATTCAATTAACATCCTTTTAAATTAAATTACTATATTACGTCACGAAATCCTTAAAACTTACCGTCAGTTTCCTGCCAACTTGAAATGAGTAGGTATTTATAAGTCAAAAATTTTCCGATTGCATTTTAATGATTGCTGAGTAGTATGTGTTGTAAAACCCTTTCACGAAAGACTTATTAACAGTATTAAGCGTTAAAAAACTTTTCTCCGGCAATTGAGTGTCATAATTATTAAATCAATATTAATTAAATTTATTTCAGTTGTCATTTAAAGACTAGACTAAGAGTTTGATTTTTCCTTTTAATTTCCAATTCTTACTGTTAAATTTGTGTCAGTTTCGTTGTATTCGTGTGATAGAATGCCTGAAGATGCCGAAAGACGAATCCCGGGTCGTAACTGACAAAACATATGGAATCATACAAATTTTCAACAATTAAAATTCGATATTGAAAAGAAACTTCTATCGATATCATATATTGTTAATCACTTTTAATCATATAATTTCGATGTTTAATAATATTATATATATGAAAATATTTCATGCTAAGGGAATTATTCGATAACGATCCATTTACCGATAAATGGTTGTAAACGAATCAGTTTATTGAAGTGTAAAAAATATCTATTTTATTCGTCCAATAAAGCTTGGTGCCGCCGTTCAGCTTCCCAATACAATACAAAGGAAGCAAAATCGAGAAAACCACACGTGTACAGTTTATATAATAATCTTTTTCTTTATATAACAGAAACGATACCATTACAAAATTAATGACATAGAAACTGGTACAGAAATATATCTCGATAAAGTACTAACCGATAACACATTTCATGAGTCATTTAACGATGCTGTGTCGTAAAAGAATAAAGAAATTCTAAATCCCCCCCTGGCTGCAATATAACGGTGATTCTCCAACTTTATTATTGTAAAATTGATTCTCTATCGTTAAAATAGTCAGCGGTGATTTATCTCAAAATGTGTCAGAAATGCATTCTATCAGGTAAAAATTAAACAGTATTCAGCTCTTAATTTTTTTTTAATATTATGTGGACGTCGAAAGCTATTTAAGAACTATCGACAGAACTATAATAAATGTTTTCAATCATTAAACTAAACTATTAATACTGCTTAAAAATGGTAAAAAATATATGATTATACTAGCGTGATAACTTATACGTATTAATTTTTAAGTATTAAATATGCATTCAGAGTAGTTCAAAGAAAATCAATTATATCATTAAATTTTGATCGTTGAACCTGTGTATTTCCACAAGGTGTGCCTTTCACACGGATTCATTAAAACTGACAGTGCTATTGCATCCGGGTGATTAAAAGCCTGAAGATACCGAAAGGCGAAACCTGTGTTGTGAGTAAGAAAACGTGTGAAAATTTACACAGTTTGACGAATTCCAATTTCATATTCTAATTCAATAATTAAAATTAAATTATTGTAACTCTGTACGAGCCTACATATTTTGTCAGAATAGTCAGTTCTGTTGCATCTGTGTGATAAAATGCATGAAGAAGCTGAAAGGTGAATCCCGGTTCGTTGGTGAAAAAACATATGGAATCGTACAAATTTTCAATAATTAAAATTTGAAATTTAAATTCCATCAAGCACCTTCAGTCGATATAATAAATTCTATAATTGTATCCTCAGTTGATATCATTTTTAGTAAAAAAAATAAATCAAATTCAAATTTCGGATAACCATTTTCGGTATTCTTTTAAGTTTAGTTGATCAAATTACTTAACTAAAATCTGACAAAAGAGTAATTGTTAAGTATTTATAACTCATTTTTTTATAATACTTTATTAACTGAATACATCATTCCGAAATATCTTGATTATTATTTTTGTACTGAATCTTTGCTGTAATATTTGTGCCAGTTTATCTATTCATAGTTATAAATTTCCTTTAAATCAATGCAAATTCAACAATTTTGAAATAAAATAGTTCATATCATCTTGGTCTTAAAAGGGAGTGAAGATCATTCAATATTTAGTTGTTTGGTTGTCAACAGTTTAATGTCCCCTTTTATTTAGGAAATTCTTCGAATGGGTAATACAGAAATACGAAGATATAGTTCACGGTTGATACACGGAATGCGTTTAAACATCATTAATGTTGTTCATCATGAATGTTTTTATCTGTAAGAGTAATTTGTGAAATTTTTGTTTTAATTAGATAAACTATTTCCGAAACCGATGATTGAGTATTTATTATAAATGAAATAAATTTTCATGGAGTAAAAACATTAAAATATACAATTTTACATAATTTTTTAGCATTAATAGCCGCCAAACAAATACAAATTTAAAAAGTGTTATAATTTATATTTTCTTCTAAAAAAACGATATTTTACTTCATTCGACTTTTTATTACAATAGGTACAAGTTTGTGATTCACAAAATTAAAAATTATTCAAATAATAAATTTACAATGTATATTCTCAAAAAAAAAAGAAAAAAACTAAGTGTTGTCAATTTCTTAATCATTAGAAAATAAATAAACGTAATATAGCTTTTGTTTATGTCCAAAAATATTTCATTTTTGAAAAGATCACTTTAGGTTTAATACTTAGAATAATGCATGCAATCAAAGTTATAGATTTCAATATGATTATATAAATATTTCACTTTTCATTATTCATTACTTTTTATTAAATACTGTGAATAAGACAACAGAAATTTAGATAGATTATTATTTTTTATACATTGCATTGGCAAGTATTCTATTTTTTTACATTTCTTCTTAAATCTTAGCTATAAAAATAAATATATCAATTTGAATAGATATTATAAATTGTATCCTTTTACTAGCTTAAAGAATTGTTACGTGAACAAACATTATTAACAACAATGGCTGTAGAAAAGTTTCATTTCTCTCTCAACCCAACTTTTCTTAAAAGGTAATTTCCGTCAAACGTTCTTGCATTTCCTACATCGTCTAAATTAAAATATATTGCTATTTTCTTAGATAAGTAATGTTGTTTTTACCATTTGTCATAAAAAAATATATTAGTTGTTTATGAGCTTTTTTACGACGGACATAAAACTGTATTCATTGCATACAAAAAAATATGTGGAGGTTGTCTCAGTTCATTTTTGGAGAAAAGCTCTTGCAACGGGCTAAATGTGAATTATACACTTTAGAGATAAAGTTGTCTTTAATATTTTATCTAAATATCTGATCTCAACTATCGAATTATAATATTTATGAATGTTCTACAATTAATTTATTATTATTTTAAATTCAAAATGGTTTTTCCTTTATAAATTATTAGTTATTGAATTAGTCGATAATGGATGCCTCTCTGATTTAAATAGTATAGAATTGTGTTTAAAATTTAAAATAAATAATAATGTAAGTATTCATTGTTTATATTTCATTATTTTTATAATTTAAAAATACTTAATGTGTAATGCAACAAATGATTCATTTTAAATTACATCCTATATTCAACATAACAGTATTTTTAACAAAAAAATAGCAGCGAATTTCAGACTTTTTTTGACTGGCCCGGGATCACAAGTTCTGATGCTATATAGATACGGCGAAATAGCAATCAATAATATATTTTATAATTTTTTTTAGAACTAAAGTACATTGCTATTTTTTCACCATGTTATAATGGCTTTCTTCTAGGTAAATGCCAATTAAATGCATAATAAATTTTGCTTTAAAAAAATTTATCTTTTATGGTTTCATCATACATATAGTTGTACTGTTTATGAAAGCTATGTTATTCATGAAATATCAAAATGTTGATTTCATCAGTATACTTAAATTTAAATATCTGAATAAATGCATCGTAGTAATGCATAAATACATTCCCTTGCGCAGAAAATTTCTTTTACTTTAAATTAACTTTTTTGGCATTCTCTTTAGAACGGAAAAGTTTTCACGTTAATGAAAAATCACCCCAAATTGGGAATAAATCTTTACTTGCACTAGGATGAAGTTATTTTTAATTTAAGTCTCAAGAGTCAGAGTATGGGTGAATATTTTGGAAGAAATAAGAAACTTTTACAGATTTCTTTTATTTTAAAAATTAATATCCAACGACGCTGTCGTGCAATTCAATTTTGCATTGAGTAGAAAATTTTTTAAAGTATAAAACTTCAGCAATCGGCTTTACTCAGTAGGTATACTTATAAAATTTTATCAAACATTTCTTCTTTACTTTATTTCAATTTTTCTCTCATTATATATAATACTAGCTGACCCGTCGTGCGTTGCTATGATTTCAAAGTTAGGAAATTCAAGGAGACTCATTATATTTGAAATAATAAAAACACATTTTTTTTAGTACTTATTTCCACAATATATTTTTTGATCAGCATTATTAAGTGATAGAGTTAAAGGTAGTAGGTATACAAAAGCATGAGTTCAAGAACTAAGAAACAATTTACAAGAAGTCATATGATTTTAATACAAATGATGTAAATTAATTTAACAATATAATATTAATAATCACTTATTATTAATTTTCAAACAAAAATTAGGTATATTAATTAAGAGCTCTGAACCATTCCAGATGGACCATTCCTCGTGAACCTCTAATCCATTAAGAGCTCTGGACTATCATAAATAGCTCATTAGGAGAAGTATGGAATGGGAAATTTTGATGAACAAAATAACCTGCGCTGAAATATTTAATGGCACATTAATGTATAAAATTTTAATGATAATTAAATAGGATGAGAAGAAATGGTCAGTTAGGTATGTTCAGTTATTTTCAGCAACAAATAAAGTAAAAATCATCAATAAAATATCATGCTTTTCCATCAAGTAATGATAGTTAACGACTTTATGACAACAAACAATTTTTTTGTTATATATGTTTCTATAATTCTATTTATTTTCTATTTATGAGGGTATTAGGGAAGAAATGATACTGAAAACATGTGTTCTCAAGAAATTTGTTATAGAAGTTTTATGTCGATCGAATTAATGGCGTGGTAATACATAAATGACAAACACACACACATATTGATTTTTATAAATATAAATTACTGATTGAAAAAAATTTACAACAATTTACTCGTTCTATTCATAACGCAATTCTTATAAGTTTTAAAATTTTGATTACGAACACACTGATGTCTTTAAATTAATTATTAATAAAAATAAATTTCCAATTATTAAACATGATAAATACGTAAATCTGTCAAATTTAAATAAAAATTATACGACGACTATTTACAATTCATATTCAGCACTAAGATATTGAATATTGACAATAATTTGGCATAAAACGAACGCAATGTTGTTTTTTTCTTTTTTTGCCCACACGCTGAAATATATTATAATGCATAGCGTTGATAATGCTTTATATCAATATAAAAGTTCAAAAATCACGTAAATTTGACTCCATGTTTTATAGTCTTTTGCGAGAAGCAGTGGAAAATTATATCGCCATACTTAAACCTGATGAATGCTGAATTTTGCAATTTTGATTATATTCGGCTAGCGCGAGCTTTACGAAGCGATATAAAGTTTTCGAAGAGCTTTATTGCTCTATTTACTGCCATCTTTAATACCGCCTCTATGGAAAATTACCACGCGAAGGATCGCTTATAGACTATAGCCGTTTCCAAATTTTCCGTTTTATACCAAATCAATTTTTCCGCCATATAAATTCATTTCACTGACTTTTGTATGTGCAAGTTTTGTAAAATATAAGTAAACTTTTGACAGTATTCTCTCACTTGAAAAATAAATGGCGTCTCTACGAAATTTTTAAATTTATGTCTTTTGAGCTTTAAAGTTGATTTTATTAACACTCAAATACTTCATAAATGTGCAGTAAATTCTTTATAACACTCATTCAAATAACTCGAGCATCAAATTTCAAATAACTCAGTTTTTCTATTTTTTTTATTAATGCAGTATATATCTAGAACTTGAATTATCAGTCAAAAAACTGCATTATTTAATAAATAGATTCATTAAATTTCTTATGATAGAACTATTTCTCCGAATTCAAAATAATAAATTTAAAAAGCTGGAGGGACAAAATTTATATTTTGTTTTGAATATCTCATAATTAATGTGCTTTTTTAACTATCATTTTTTGATGGTAAGACATTATATTTTGACAAATAAAACATATAATTTAGTACTTTTTCCGCAATTTCATAATATACTAATCAAACACCGTCTGTGCGTGAATTCTTCGGTTTAGTAATGTACTATTAAAATTAATATCTTGCGCTTTTAATATATATGTTTTCAATAACATCCATATTCAAATTAATATATATCAATTTTCGACAACAGAATTTCAACTATCTTACCTTATTTAGATATATTTAGCGTATAGAATTATCTGTTAATTATTTTATGAGCTCTTGAACCATTTTTCTACATACCTCGTAATTATTAACAAAAAAATTGCACAAATACTTCTGTTATAATGTGTATTGTACTAAATTACGATCAGCGAAACCAGTTCTGATTTTAGGATTACAAAATGTTGACAATTTTACTTAACATTAAATGTTCACTGATAAGATAGTGCCATTACTACACAATATTTAAAATAAAATCAAATACTGATTCTCATTAGAACTGAAAATATTTTTTGTAGATTGATTTTTTAATTTCGTTTTAAAATGATTGTGACATATATTGTTGATGAATTGAAAATTTATTTGTTTGTTTTTACGTTAGTAGAAATTTATCAAAAGTCATTTCCAAGATAAAAAAGAAATAAAACTTGTATTTTGTGTTTATTATTGTCCTTAGCAATAGTAAGTCGGTCTGTAGGTATGTAATGTAGGTTAATGGTTTTTTATAAGGACAGCTATTTTATTGCATGGTGATAAAAGAATTAATGTTATTTATTCGTATTACACATAATGCTTCCAATCTAATCTAAAAGTAAGCAATGTATTTAGTTTAATCGAATGAATATATACCATTATAACGGATTTCATTTTAGAATATATTTCGACAAGTATCTTTAAAATTTACTGTGATTTCATTAAAATTACAAACATTTCGCCAAAGTAATAAAAAAGAAATCAAGAATCATCCAGAACTTAAAAAGATATTTTATTCTATTTATTGGTTATTTTCACAAATAATTTTTAAATCTGCCTAAAATTTATGAAGCATAAATAACGGCCAATTTATATAATCCTTTGCGGCCGAACTCAACATTTTTCTTTCTCAGACCGCATGCACGTATATGTATATATGTTTGCTATGCCATCCAGTTTTCAAAATAGTAAACTTTACCTTATTAACTACACATAACACAGTGGCGTTCATCATAATTATTAAATGAACAATTACAATTTCTAAATTCTCTCTTGCTATACCTCTTACTTGAGATTAGTCCAATTATTTAACAATCTGATTCCTCTGATTAAAAGTTATCACGTTTCGTTTGTAATAAGATTATGTTTTCCGAATTTGATTTCTATTATAATCAAATCATTAGGTAATCAAATTTTTTATACATACAATATGCTCCTAGATTTAATATCTATATTTTATTAATTCCTCTTTCTTAAAATTGTAATAATTTGTTTACACACTGTCTGTTATATTGCATATATTATATGTGATAGAATGCTTTAAAGCGCTGAAATGTGATGGTCATAAGTAATTTATTTTGTGGATTTCGATATAGTTAAAGTGATTCAAATCTTAATAACACATATACACAATTAAATCTAAAAATTAATTATTTTAAAAAAAACTTCATTGAAAACTTGGTATTCTTTTTAATGTTGACATAATCTTTCATAGGCTATTCAGGTGCTCATTTGTTACATGCAGAGAAGTTTATTGGACCGCACACGGGCCGCAGACTGCATGTTGTGTATGACTGGTCAAGCAATAAAAGCTTTATTCTATTGTAGTAATCAAGTGGGTGAAGACTCAAATTTAACCTGCAAAATTATTGAGACGGCAGGCTTGAATGTGTTTTAAGTTGATTCTCAAACATTGTTTAGTATTTACAATATTAAAGTATTTTTTTCATAATTTTTGAGTGTTTATTTTAGTTGATCAATAAAAATATATATTTATCTTTCACCTCTGCTGTTCAAAATAACTACTGACAAAATGATATTATATTCATTCAAGTTGTAAGATCATTCCCATATTTAACAAGGGTCACCAAACCCTAACGTTCGATAGCATAACCCTTTATCATCATAGACGTTCGATATCGTAAAAAGTGACGTAAAATCCTTAATAACCTGAATCCATAAAGGCATTCCACCAGAAAGTTGTGTTCATTATAGAGGGCCGGTAACATATGCGGATCACGTGCCAACCAAGTACCTTCATAAGATCTTCCTTGTTGGAGCTATTGGAAATAGGGTCATGAAACTGAATTATTATTTTTAAATATAGTTATAAAATTAAATAAAACAATTGAAAAATATTTTCAGTCATCCCATATTTGCTTTGATCATATTTAAATTGATATTGTATTATTCCTTTGCCAAACAAGTGATTAAGCTGACATATCTAGTAAATTCTGTTAAAATAGAGTTGTAGAGCTTTTTGATATCAAGTTGTATATTACTATTCTTATAACGATAATAAAAATTATTGATTTTAACGAAGCTTTATTTATATCTACCTATAAAAGCTCCACACAGTTTTTGTTTATATAAAAGCTATTTTTATTCATTTTTTTATTAATTAAAAAAAATTCTTTACATTCTTGCTTTTGTTATATCGAAACGATTAGTTCAAACAGTCTATTGATTGATTTGGCATTTACTTGGTAGAACGATATTATAACACGGTGAAAGAATAGCAATGTGTTTTAGTTCTACATTTTTGTTTTATAAAATATAGTTGATAGCTATTTCGGCTTACTAATCGTCAGAACTATCAAAGTTTTGTGGAACTAAAATACTTTGCTATTTTTTCACGGTGTTCAAACAATCCACTCTGATGTATAGTAAGTTTATGAATACACTCTCATATATGTGTTATATTTCGACATTTTAAATTAACAACATGTTATATTGAGATGCTCAGTGGCGTTCCCATTGGCACGTAGATTTTATTCCTTAAGCATACATAAAACTTCGTAAATGTCTGTATATTTCAAAAAAATGGTTTGGGAAATTTCCATTTTGGCTGAAATAAACATATTACTGGGTACATCAATTTCGCTTTGTATCAGATACGTTTAATTTTAATTGAAACTAATGAAATGGTTTTGTCATATATTTTTATAAAAAAGAAACGGATAAGTACAAATTTAATTTCAGCTGCAATGTACGTGCTTTTGCGGACTGAACACTTCCAAACTTGTCACGTCTAACTTTTACAGCCCCTGAATTAGCAAAGAAAGCCCACACAAATAATGCGACTTGGTCGACAGGGTTTGCTCAGAGCTCGGTTTCCCTAACGATCTTTTTAAGGAATACAGACTTGCCTGCATGTTGTATTTGCGAGTGAAAATACTCACTTCCAACGCTGGCTGATTCAGGAAAATGAAAACTACAGCCTGCAATGAAAGTCCTCTCGCTGTCCGAGGAAAAGGAAATCCGTTTAGCTCTCGTTAGAACGCCGCAAACCTAGCGATGCCTGACTCATTTTAAGTGACTATTTTCTCTAAGTATTGCTTTGTGTTTTCTTACTTGCTTTCAGTAATATTTTATAATATTGCTTCTACAGAAGATCGTGCTTAAATAGTATTATTATCTCATGTATTCATAATAAAATTGTTATGTGTAATACCACGGGCTGAATAAATGTTGATTACTGTACAAATTAGTTGAAACATTTCGTTATTTTCGGATACTATGTTATTATGAATATTTTAAAAAATATATTTCATTAATATAACTACGTTTTCAACAACATTCAGTATTTTGTTTATTGATGTACATGTTTGCTATCATTATTTTATATATGTTATTTATGTTGATGCGGAAAAACGTGACTTTATGTGAAAAATTTGCCCGTTTAAAAATATGCAATGTACTATTTAATAAAATCAGAAAAATTATTTTAATAATCGATATCACAAATGACATTATGCGACTTACAAAATATTTAAATGAATAAAATTATAGAAGAGATAATTGATATCAAATTTGAATTATTAATACTTTGAAACGATTCCACATGTTTTGTCATCCTCATGTATTCCATCACACGGATGTAACAGAATTGACACATAATAAACAGTTGGCATAGCTAATATACAAAAAGAATTAATTGCAAATGAAAAATACAGACGATAAGAGTAGGCTTCACATACAACTGAAAAAATTTTCAATAATGTTTATTGAATAATAATGACACCCAATTGCCTGTGATAAGTTTTATCAATGCTAAATACTGTTAATGAGTATTTTATGAAAGGATTCTATAACAGATAATAATTAACTAGCTTTAAAATGCAATTGAATAATTTTAAACATTGAGAAACATATTTATTTTAAATTGGTGGGTAATGGTGGGAATTGAACATCAGGTGACGTATTACATAAATTTATCTTATGTATTTGTCAGCTCACTGAACTTATCTCACGCAAGGAAAATAACAACAGATATTAGGAAAATAAAACTGGTTATTAAGAATAAAAGTTGAATTTGATTGTCCTAAAATTTCTTGATACAATAATGATTCCACATGTTTTTATATTGAAGCTTACTTCTAACCTGTTAATTTTTTTTTTTACATATTCGTTTAAAAATAAAGTGTTATTATTTTAATTTTATTAAATTCTAGCTTGTCATGATAAACTAGTAGAAAAAAGAAATTTTGTCTTTTTACGTTTATCATGAGGTATTTGAGATTATACTTAAAATTTGTTTTTTTTTGTAATCTGGGGAAGAATAAATGAAAAGTAATATTATTATAGGGCATATATTGCATTCATAAATTAAAATTGCAGATCCCGCTGCAAACGCGTGCAAATAAAAAACATTGAACAATTTCGCCGTAAAACTTTTTCATTTAGCGCAAATCCGCGTTGCTGCAATATTTTTCAGTGAACCGAAAGATCTCTTAAACCAAATCCGAAACTTATTCAATACTTTCCGCGGATATAACCTCATTTTCGTCGTTTTCGGCTAGCGCCGTAACAAGGGGACGACTGCGAATGGAAACCGCTTTAATATACCCCGTTTAGCATACTTGAAAACTTTTTAAAAGTTCAAACCGTCCGTGTCTGCTTTTTGTTTCACTGGGCAACTCTAACTCTCGCCCGACGGTGAGTTTACACGCTCGCGTCGGGTTGTATTAGCAAATTGCATTATTTAGTGTATTGCTAACTCTGGTGCCCGAGGCCAACGATGCTTTTTACTCGGCGTGCATACGAAGTAATATTTAGCAGAAAGGAGGGTGGCAGTGTTATCCGGACTTCTTAGAAAACTCGGCCAATAAATCTCCCAACACTATTTTCCACCTCACGTTCCTGGTTATTTGTTTTTTTTTACAAAACAGTTTAGTATGTCATTTTTCAAAGTATTATAGTTACTTTACCTGAACTATAAAAGATCATTAATTTTAAATATTCTAATAACATTTATGAAATCGACAGAAGGTGCTGGAATTTCAATATCTAATTTTAATTGTTACAACTTTGTAGGATTCCACGTGTTTGGTTAGTTCCGTTGCATTCAAAAACAATCAATTTTCAAATTTTATTTATTACAAGTCTTTACGATTCCACATATTTTGTCAGTAACGACCCGAGTTTCACCTTCTTATCAACTCGCCCTTGTTGTACCTTCTACGTGAGATCGGTTCAATGAATCGACAATCTCATGACGTAAATTCTTATATTTCATCACTAGATGTTTGATAGTAGGTATCTCTATATAAAAAACCATTAATATTTTAATTTCAGTTGATAAATATTTTTTGAAAAACCCTTTCAAGAATGACCCATTGACAAAATCGTCAATTAAAATTATCATTATGTTAGATTAATGTTATTAAATTTGTTTTAGCTGCAATTTACTACTTGCCTTGGAGTAAGTGTTTTCCTGTAATTAATAACATTGGTATATAGACGATGCTAGCTGTTTATTTTGCGTCAGTGCTGTTGCATCCGTGTGATAGAATTCCTGTAGATGCCAAAAGGCGAAACCCGGGTCGACAGCGACAAAACATGTGGAATCGCACTAAGTTGTAACAATTCAAATTCAAATAACAACTAGAAGTCAAGTTTTGCTTTAAAAATATCAAATCTTTTTTGAATATCTACTTAATTGATAATCCATACTTCTATTTAGTTGAACTTACTATTTATTTTATAATTTTTGATATCGACTGAAGGTGCTTAATGGAATTTCTTTATCAAATTTGAATTTTTAAAACATTGTACACGTCTACATGTTTTGTCACTCCCGACCAGGGTTTTGCCTTTCGACATCTTCAAACATTTTATTACACGGATGCAATAGATCTGACACGCAGTATACAGTTTGTATCGGTTATATAAAAAAAATCACACAGGAAAAATGATAAACTCTAAGCCTAATCCTAATATTATCTCAAATCATATAGTTTTCTAAATAGCGTTAACTTTAAACATCTACATATTTCCAACAACATTTCTTCTCTTCGGGTGAAAATGCTCCCTGCGTGAGTCAAAATGAACGTAACATGGTGAAAGAATTGCAATATATTTTAGTTCTACAAAACTTACAAGATATATTGTTGCCAGTTATTTTGGCTCACGCCTTCATTACAACTATTGTATGAATACATTGCTATTTTTTTCACCGTGTTATAATGAAGTTCTACCAAGTAAATGCCAATTCACTCAACAAAGTAAACGTATTCATCATATTAAAAATTGTATAAGAACACAGCAAGTTTTGTTAAATACACATATTTTAAGCGAATGTAATTCATCTGCTTAGAATTATTTTATATTCAAATAATTGATGCTCAGCCCTAGTTTTAAATATATTGTGAAAATGTTACTAAAAATGTGTTTTATTTAAGATATAATGGCTTTTCACGAAGAAGTTACAGTTCACACCTCAAATGTGTAATAAAGCTCTAATAACATTTTCTAGGATTTCGGTGTGAATAACTCAAAACAAAACTTGTTTAATCTTAATTATTTAACAAACACGATAAATCTAGTTTTTTTTCGATGAACGAAAGACAAATCGTAAGACAAAAAACTACATTTTTAGAAACAACAGAACGCTTTCAAGTTAAGCACCGAATACATCGTAGGTTGTACATATAGCTTTGAAAAGGGCGCTGCAGAATATTCTCTTAGTTTACCTTACAACGGCTTAGCCTTCTTTGGCTGCTGTCGGCTTATCCATAGAAGAAAGGTTACATTTTGTCCGTATGTACACATCAGTTCATACAACACTTGAAATATTTGAAAATAATCTTCTTTGTAGTTTTTTCCCTTGTTTTTCTCACGATAGGTGTCACACAGACATTTTTGTATACCATACGAGAAGCGTTGCTTAGAGATACGGTAAACACATATATTTTGTTACTGATTTTTAATTTTAAATAATAAACACACATTTTACAGTACTTATTTCCACAACTTATTTTATGATCAAGATCGGTTTCGCTAATCATTATCAACTAACAGAATACAAATTACAAACAAGGCCACAAAAGGTATACAAAATTTTAATTTAATAATTAGCATGTATAAAAACCCCAGTAAATTGTTTGTGTATAATAAAATTGACACGTTGCATGTTGAGCCGTGTATAAAATACTGATTTACTTTTCAAAAATTCACAAATTTTAAAAAACAACTTTAAATATTTTAATAAATTGGACTACTATTATTAACAAAAAAAATCACTTCAGTTTATTCTAGTATAGTTCTGATGAGGGCACACGCTGAAATATCTATCAACTATGGTATATAATGGTCGACCACGTTACTTATGCGCATGGAAACGTAGCGCTGTATATATTTCCGGTTTGACACAAAAGTTGCTGAGTTCGAAAATTTTAAATTCCTTACTATTCCATAAAAATATTTATTTTCAATATTTTTTAAAAGTTGGTAATACCATGGCTTCTTACTCGTCATTTTTGCGGTCCGTTCATTCGCTTTATCCATGGGTTTCAAATATAGTTTCAACATCCGCCGCATTTCCGGGCGCACTGTTATTGCGGTCGATCTATACATTGTAAATTTTGTAGAACTAAAATACAATGCTATATTTTTAATTAATCATTTCTTATTTTTGTAGCGGTAAAAAAATTAAACGGTATTTATTAATAAATGGTATGTAGTAAAAGTACAACTAAAAACATGAATTCAAAAATTAACGCCTTAAATATATGAATTTATATTAAGAACATTACAAAGTATTCGCAACGTTTATTCAAACATTACTTAGAAAATTATCAGTTTTTTTTTAAATTTATATTGAACACACAAAGCAAATGTAAACGAATCGAAACACTGACTGATAAAGAAAGCTGTCACGAATACAGATGCACTTCTTGCATAATCCTTTTACTTACGAAACAAGATCCTACAGTACTTTTGGTCACACAAAGCATCCCAGTGAGCGTTGTCCGCTGCCACAACTGTGTAATTAGCCCCACTATCCCTACATGTAGGTAAGCCATTCCTCCACACTTGAGTTTCTTACATTTCCACTCAGAAGATTTGACCCGTCAGTAAAGAGAAGTCGCCTGTCAGTCTGTGAGATCTATGGTGGCAGTGACGCACACAGACTTTCATGAAAGGCTTCCCAGTTCATTGAAACTGATTTTATTTCGCAATTTATTAATTCCACTTTTACTTATACTTCCATATTATATACACAAAAATTATCGTTGTAACTATTTTAATACACGAAACAATAAAGAAATCAGGACAGTTTTACATTGGTATAATGTAACGAGTTCTTTATGATATTTTTTACCCTCTGACTGCTAACGTCTCAACGGTTAAGACGTCTGATTTTATTGTGTTGATAGTTGATACCCGAAAATATATGAATTAACAAAGGTAAAACCTTCCTGTATTTGCTGATTTTTGGGTTAATGCATTATACTCAATAAGATTGTTTCAAACCAATATTATTCATTATTGTTGGTGTTGGAATATCCTTTTATATGCTCAGCAGGGAATAAATTTATAATATTTTTTTTTCTGATCCTATTCAGTGGTTTTTCGTTATGATTTCTTATGGTGTACTATTTTTATGTTGTAAAATCAATCAATTAAATAATAATGTGAATATTTGTATTGCTTTATTTGTGAATTTTTAGTATCAATCAAACACAACTAATATTAAATACAATAAAACTTTGAACAGTGGTATTAGTAATAAGGGCTGCAATAACATTATCACCTTTAAACTAATTTTGTTATTTATATGTATTTTCAATACAAAGCTAAATGTTGGTGTTTTGCGATTCAGGAAATATGAGTTCTATTACAACACAGTGAAAAAATAGTAATTTATTTAAGTTCTGCAAAATTTATATAGCTTATAATTGATAGTTCTTTTTGGATTACGCCCTCATCAGAACTATATTGAAATAGTATATAAGTCGAAAAAGCTATCAATAATATACCTTATAAATTTTGTAGAACTAAAATATATCGCAAATTTTCCAGCGTTGAGTCTCACTAGATTTTTAATTAACGGTTAACTTGTTTCATTGTTGAAAAGTTAATCTTCTTATTAAGAATGTGGAAACAGTAATAAGCAGATTGGATATATCAAATTTAGTTTTTAAATTCCATCGCTATTTTGATTTATAGGTTTACATTTTTTTCTGAAAATTCGATTCCAGTATGTCGTTCTAATTATTCATTTGTGATATGAACACTTATCAAATTGTGTTATACTGGTAATGAAATTTCCAATCCAAAAATACGTGTAAAGTTAACATAGGATAATTTCTGTGCGGATTTATTTATTCCGTCAACCCTTATTTACAGTAAACACAGTTAAGACACCCTTTCATGCATTTGACTACACGCTACTGATCTAAGTAGAAGGTCACCGCGCTACATCTTAAACATACAAGCCCGGTGGTCACATAAGAGGACTAGTATGTGTTTCCTATTCTGTATCACTCAAGACTTGTCCAGCATAATGTAGGATTAGGTAGATGAACGTTTTGAGTTTGGCATGACTTTTGTTTAAGACGCCTGTTTTAGGTGATGTGATTTAGGTTTCGTCATCCAAAATGGCAGTCATTTTGCACAGAATGCTTTCTCCCAAAATGAAAAATAAACTTGAATATTTCAGTCATAAAGAATTAACTGTCAGTTTTTGGTGTAAATGCATTTTATTTGAAGTAATGAGAACACATTTGTAGTACTAATTTCCACAACATATTTTATGATCAGGACCAGTAAAATCCGCTTTTTGTAATTATTCATAAGTTTTTACGTCTAACAATATCCCTATTCACCCAGTCCTTTTATTATGCGATTTTGTTTTACGCGAATTAACAGTTACATTTTTTTACGCGCTTCACTCGTTTTTACGCGGTTTTTTCCCCAAAAATGTTTTGAGAAGAAATTTATAAATGATCCTAGGCATGTACGCTTCATTATTTTTTTAAATAAAAAAAATATGTGTATTCTTAAAACTTAATTTTGTAAAGCATTACATTTTTTAAATTCACATACACTTGTCTAATGTTGACAAGTGTATCGGATATTATGCGAATTTATGTTTTAGGGTGTGTAAAGAAATATATTGCAATTGCATAAAATCATGTGATGTGTGTCCGCTCGTAAACTTGTTTAAACACAATGCATTTATTAAATTCGTTGAATATCACTTTTCTCGGCCATAAATTTTACCACTTTGAATTATTATGTCAAATAAATGCCCTCCAATGACGTTCAAATATTTAAAATGTTAAATAATAAATACGAACCGAAGATAAAAATATTACTCTTGAAGTAAAAAGCATTTAAAAATAAAATAATTTACACTTGCATGAGTATTTAAAAAAGACAGTTTTAACTTGGCTTTCATACATATTCCGATATACAAGAGTCTGAGCGAAATTCAGATTCATACAAAATTCAATACTTTCGTTCAAAAAATGGCAAACGATTACATTTCACAACCGCGAGTGACAGCAGCGAATAATTCGTATAAGTAAAAAAATGTATTTTTAAAATCTCATTATATTTTTATAAGCAATAAAGACATGAAAATATATAATTTTTTTACACGAATTTTAAAGAGCAAATTTTGGTTTTTCATACGTTTCTATTACTTTTTCACGCGATATTTTAATTTTTGGAACCAAATTGTCAAATTATATGAAAGTTGTGATTTTTAGTCCTCAATTGATCGTTTTAATAAAGTATTCCTATGGTAAGCTTGTCATTATTATTGCATCTATTTCTTAACACGAACACGAAGAGACTTAAATATAATTTTGATGCATTGAAACATAAATTATTTATCTTTTAAAAAATTGTCGCGCATAGCTTCGTAGAAAACAGTGAATAATACGACGAAAATAATTAACCAATATGAAGTTCAAGTTTGAATTATTACAACTTAGTACGTTCCACATGTTTTGTCACTAACGACCCGGGTTTCGCCTTTCGGCATCTTCAGACATTCTATCACACGGATGCAACAGAACTGACGTAAAACAAACAGTTAGCATCGTCTATATACCAAATTTATTATAATAATTGCAGGAAAACACTTACCCAAAGGCAAGCAGTAAATTTCAGCTAAAATAAATTTAATAACATTAATCTAATAATTAGCACAATTGCCTGTGATAATTTCATTGAAGATCTTGTTAATGAGTCATTCTTGAAAGGGTCTCACAAGAAATATTAATCAACTAACATTAAAAACATAATTATGAAAGAAATTTTAGATCTAAAATACATTGCTACTTTTTCACCGTGTCATAGTGGAGTTTTACCGAGTAAATGCCAATTCAATCAATAGATACCTACTTATTTCAATCTGAAAAGTAACGATCAATCGTTTTTGCCGAAAGGCTAAACCCGGGTCGTTGGTGAGAAAAACATGTGGAATCGTACAAAGTTTTAACAAGTAAAATTTTATATTGAAATTCCATCAAGTGCCTTCAGTCGATATCATAAATTATATATATACGATATAATAAAGTTTGTTTTAAAACAGTATTAAATTTTAAACAAGCGTCATTAAGTTGTCACTGCAAATATTATGGATAAGTTTTGAATGAAGCTTACTTAAATAAGCAATACTCCAGATCAGCTGCCGATACAATAACACCCCAAAAGTCATCCCCATAGAAAACTTAAATCTCAGTACTGACAATTTAGACCGCAAGTGCAAAACTTATCCGATGCTAAGGAGACAGTCACAGCGGCGATCATATTGAAACGACGTAACGTCTCTCGGGACAAACGTATTGGGCGAAACTTTGGTAATATTTGTTCTCCGGATCAGACTTGGGCTTGTTTGTCCGGTTTGAATCCCACCCTGTTCAATGCTCGACGCCCGCACCCCTAGGGCTTACAAAGCGGACCTTCTCAAAAGCGTACTATGTGGTTTGTTCACTACCCGGGGTGTTAGATTTTAAAATCTGACACCATCGAAAACTTTGAAGTAATTTAACTATTTTCTAATAATTTACCCAATTTGCTACAGAGATAAAAAATAGACTTAAAATTAGTTTATATGATGTTTTTATGAAAGTTTTGTTTATAAATACAATAACAAATTTCACTTTGAAGGTCTTTTGTCTGTCTATCACTTGTCTGTCACTTTTTGGTGGAAAGTTATTATACTAAAAATACATTTTTATACAATACAATTTATGATCAAAATAGAAATTAATCATTTGCAATATCGACTGAAGACACAAAAGACAAAATATATGGAATCGTATTAATTTTAGCATTTCAAATTTGGCACTTTTTACGATTAAAACAATTTTATTTACTACAAAATTCCACTCTTTTATTCGATATATCTGTGATCAGTGAAACTCACCCTGTTTTGAATGATTGTGAAAATATTACTAAAAACTGTTTAATTACAATGTTTTTCCAACAAAAATATAGTTAACATTTTTAACGTGAAATTGGTTGTGTAATCCTAATATGGTCTTCATCGCTTAATCATATCAATTATCATCTAAGATTATCATTTCAAAGATTAAATTGTATATATAATGAAATTAGTACCTATTTAAATTATTTTATATGTATATTTAGCTCCTAGCCTTAGTGCCTATTATTTTTCCTGTGTGATTTCTTTTACCAAATTTTATACTGCGTTTCATTTCAATTATATCCGCGTAAAAGAATATTCGAAGATTTCAAAAGGCAAAACCTTGGTCGTGACTGACAAACCATGCAGAAGTGTATACATCTTCAATACATATATCCCTCGATTTACACGGTAGATAGGTTACTGAAAAAAATGTGTAAATCGAAAAGTACACAATAAACGCATAATTTGGTTGTTTTCTATAATACATTAAAAAAAAAATTTGATTATGTACTGGTTTTTAATTTACAAATATGAAGAATTAAAATTTTCAAGTTAAAGACTCAAACACAATTTGCGTTGCTGTAGCTGACGTCAAGCTCAAGTCAAGAATAAACGCCGAATGGCGGAAGGAGACATACGTGCAGTGGAATGTATACAGTTGGATTCACCTAGAAATGGACTCATCCAGATGAATACACCGGCACATGGGCGTACAAACAAATACAATTGGCGAGAACATTGTTTGTGTTGATCATAGCCAGTTATTTTTGATATATATATATATGTGTATCTTTTTTTAATCCGTGTAAAAGCGAAAACGTGTAAACCGAGGGATAGGTGTAATTGAAATTTGATATTGAAATTCCCTGAAACACTCTATGTCGATATCATAAATAATCAAATTCTATTTTAATCACTGTTATTACTGATCAAATGTTTCAGTATTGATAATTATAGAATTGATAAAGTTCCAAACACCTGATGCAGTAATCGCTTAGGTTAGAGTGGAATAGTTTTGAGAAGACAAACGGCTTAGACGGGGGTGAGGGGTGTGGCCGCCAGGGGCCACAGCCGGAAGTATTGACAACCAGTTCAGATGTTGCGTGCTGCCTAAGGAAACTGTCGACTGTTTGTCTGATTGTTTTGTTTGCACGGGATTTGAACGGTTAGTGGCTGTATTAGAACGAAGCACGTCTCGCTCGTTCGGCACCGATTGATTTTCGTAGGTTTGCTTTTACCGGTTAAGTTTCTAATGAAAATGATCAATCAGCTACAGTGTTTTTGCCCATTGCTTTTATAGCCAATTCAATTAAGCTAAAACCCCTAAACATGCACTTACAATTGTCTATAAAAAAAAATATTTACGTGCAATAATGATATTTTATGTTGGCTAAATGTTTAATATCCAAAAACAAATTTGAATGAACCTAAATTTTTCCATCATATTGTATACAATTAAAAAGTTTTTTAAAACTAAATTTGGAAATCTCGTTAAAACTAAAATAATATTTACATAGCCATTTAATCGCTTTGAGCTATCAACTCTCACTGTCTGTGGAAATACATTTTATTTTTATAACAAATATTTTTATGATCAGGCACGGTATCGGTCTTTTAACATCGCACTACCCATTCAATTAAAAAATTATTAAATTCATTTTTTGTCTAAAAAATATTTCGAGCAATTCATGTGACTGTAAAACTTTCACATTTTTAATTCTTGCAAATGAATAGTTGAATGTGTTATATTGGATGACTATTTCTGAACAATTACTGAATTTTTAATTTTATTTAATGTAAATTATTCAACTTTATTCAAATGTACATTATATTTTATGTGAGTTATTTTTTCAGTTTACCTACTTGAATTCTTGGTAGTATTTAACTCAAAATTTTGCTTTAAGTTTAAGTTAAATACTAACTCAAAATTTTGAATCAATAGTCTAGTTTTTAATTTGTCAGTTGATAATACTTGCCATGAGCTAAATCAGTGCTGATTTAAAAATATTTAATTGTGGAAATAGAACTAAGCATTGTGTTTTCATTATAATAATTTACTTAGTCAAACGTGTTCATTCTTAAATATTTATAATCTATTGTATAGTGTAGCCTACCAAACATATGTTATGTTTCAACAAACTTTTTTAAACATAGTGAGTTTTAATTCGTATATTAATAGAAACACTTTTTTTATTTATCACATTATTTTATTCTACTCAATTTTATAGTTTAGGTTCAATAAACTGATTACTATTGAAAAAATCGTTAAAATTATAATAGACTAATAAAATTGTATAAATACAATACATATTGCGACGACACATAAAATATCATTTGAACAGCTGTTGAGTCAAATAATTTCAGAAAATATCAGTCAACTTCTGTTAATCCCAGGAAGTAGTGGTCGTGGCCCATATTGTCTGGGCTATAATAATCTGACTTTATGATCAGTAAAAGAATATTTATCTAGATGGTAAAAATGTTATATAATTCAGAGTTTTCTAAGAGCTAGAACAGTGTGTTAATCTACACAAAGATTAATGATAATTTAATCTGAACTATTCGTTTTTAATCTCGTACGACTTAATACGCCGCTTTGTAGAAAAAAATCTTGGCTGAATTTATAATCGTTACGGATATCATTTTTCAGCAGAAAATTAAAAAAGCTTTTCCATTAATTATATGGCTATCGTTTTTCAAGATCAAAAACGAGCGCGTCTCTGGCAGGACGTTTCGTTTTGAAAATTTAATTAAATACCTTATCTACTCTTGAAATAAATTTCAAAAGTCATCTGTAGTTTGGAGCTTCCTTGGTATTCGGTTATACAATCATTACTTTGTTTAATTGAAAGTAGAATGATGTCACAAGGGAAGGTATCGTTGTTCCGCGTCTGCTACGCCGCCAATTTTCTCTGATGAAGTGATATCTTTCATCGAGATCCTCCCTAGTAATTGAGCCCACGTGCCTATTCCAACCACAGAACTGGTCGGAAAGGACCCTTATCGATTTGTTTAATTAGCGTGAACAAAGGGAAAAAACGAATTATGCCTGAAAAGCTAACTCACAATGAGTAGAATAGCTTTTGCATAAAGGCTGCGATCTGAATATAATCAAAACATTTTCCAGCTTTTGGAGCTCTCAAATTTTAAATTGCGTGCAAGAATACTCGAAATAATGCGCACTTCTTTAGAATTGTTGTATTGGTTTTACATATAAATATTTACTTACGCGTTCGAAACTTCTATACATGTTTTTTTTAGATTTCAATGAATAATTGCAAATACTATACAAAATACAGTAAAACTTCGAAAATACAATCAGTCGTTAAAAAATAATGGCAATAAAATTTCAATACTTGTATAATTGGCGTACTTTGAAACTACAATATTACACGATTTTTCTCCATAAAAATATCAAAATGACTGTTATCATTTTCAACTTATTGTATAACAATCAATGAACGTTAACGAAGTCGAAATAAAATAACTTAAATTTGAACTGTTACAACTTTGTACGATTCCACATGTTTTGTTACTAACGACTCAAAATTCGCTTTTCGGCATTTTCAGGCATTCTATCACACGGATGCAACAGAACTATCAAAGTTGTAGCAATTGAACCTGTATTTGCATGAATAATATTGTAACATTCTTTCCACTTACATTATACAAGTCTCTTTAAAAGCAGTTATTTAATATTTTTTATGCATCTTTTTTTCTTCGCCTTCTATGAATTCGATAACTTTTTCATGTAGGTAGCTTAACGCATGTTTTTTTTTACACAATTTGAATTGAAAAAAACGCTCTTTATAACGGAAATCGAAACCATGAAGTCCAAAACGAAAGTGAACAAAATTAACGAAAGCTCCACAAAAATTACTACAAATCTATCAATAAATTCTTTGCTTTTTTGTCTTCATTCCTTGTCAGTAAAAATAATAATAAAAACTTCTGAAAAAAGATCTATTGTCTGAATACTCTTTATGGTGGGAGTTTACCAACTTTTTAAAACATCGTTTCAATTTACTACATTAAAATTATTTTACCTTACTATGAAACATTACATTACAAAAGTTCTTTGATATCAAATATAAACGAGATGAATTCTTTTTGCGGCTTGTTAGCAGTTAAAAAAAATAAACAAGTTCCGGGACGTGACGGCTTTTTTTAGTGAAACGACGAACAATATTAATGTCAAAGGCTGCATTGAATTCCGCCCATCACTTCCACCCCTCCCCTTACCGCATCAAAGATGTCGGAATTCTTTTGACAAACAAAACCCGAGTGTTTAGTTAAACACTAACTACACACGAACTTGAATGAGATTAAACTTTATTACCGGACACGCCACTGGAGATTTTAAGCCATAGAAAATGATCCCTTAGCTGATTGTATGTCATTTCAAAATAAAATTTATAAGAGCTTTTTTCCAACGGCGAAAAAAATTCAATATGAAAATTATTAAAAAAAAAAAAAAAATTCTCTCAGTTCTATATTCAAAAATTTACACGCATTAACAAAACAATGTATATTATTTATTTTGAATTTGCACATTAATAAGAAATTAATAAATATATTATACAGAGAATGAAATATTACAAAGCTTTCTGATAGGCAATTAATTTTTAAACAAATTTTGCATAACAATTTCTATTTACTGTATATAATCATACTGAATTAAGTGTTATGAAAAATTGTTGAAAATCTATTGAAATATATAAATGAACATAGATAAAACTGTCAATTTATGATATCGACTGAAGGTGCTTTATGGATATACAATACATGTCACCCGTTATATGTATGCAGCCGCTGTAACACGGCTGCCTTCCATAACGCAATGCTGATGAAAAAAAAAATATTCTAGTTCTCATTTTCTTGAATTGATACGGAGCTGCAAAGAAATTTCAAAAGTCATGCATTATTGGGCTTAAAATAGAAGAAAAATGAGTACATATTTCAGGTATATTTCATTCATATGATAGAATGCCTGAAGATGCCCAAAGATATAACACGAGTCGTAAGTGACATGTAAAATTGTACACACTTAATATATATTACAATATTCATTTTACAAAATTTCAATATTTATTTTTGTTGACTATATGAATATTATTTTTCTCCGTGTTAAACTAAACTTAATGTACATTTTAATCGATTTATTGAATATGCTCACTTTATGGCATTTAATGTTTGCTGATTTTTTATGAATATAATACCATTATCAAATTTATTAGCGTGCACACTTTTACTACTAATTTATCTTTTATTTTTATTTGTTGATTTTTTTCTTTCACATAAAAATAAATAAAGCAGTCCGTTAGTTTTATTTTAATCGTTTTTAACTATAAATTTACTGTCAAACACATGATTTTTCTCACGCACTTACTTTGTGACATACAAGCTTTTCTATAATTAGATATCCGTTGTATGTTTGTTTTTCAAGAATGTTTATTTGAAGTTTGAAAAGAAACGTGCTTGGGCTGTTACATTTTTATAACAGGACATATAAAACCAAGTCTTACTTCCAACCTTACTTATTTATTCAATGGGTCCAGTCATACAAGCAACGCTCAGTTAAAAAACGCTTCCGCTCGACCATCAAATCAGCGTTGAAACTTTCTTATTTTTCTGCGCTTATACTGTCGTCATATACTGACTTATTCTTCATGTGTTTTGTAGACATTTTAAACCTAAAATATTTTATTACATCAAACACCAGCTTAAAATATACAAATATCAAAAATAGCGTAAACTCGTCATAAATTTATGCAGTATATATTTCATGAAAATGCTATAATATATAATACAAAGGGTTCATAGTTTATATTTCTTTTTTTATGAAGTATTTCGATAACAGTTTATTTTGTGTGACAATATGAATTCTAAAATAAATTAGAACCTTCTTCATTTCAACATAATATAATCCCCAAGTCTCACTCGTAATAGTTTAACTAAAAAGGTTTTATTGCTCTAGGCTTTTAGGGTATTTAAGACGAATAATTATCAAATGTACATTTGATTATAAGGCTCTCACTCACTTCAAATATGAATTAAATGCTTCTAAAAACTTACTGTTTCGTTTTACTTAACACCTATTCACATTACGTTTGGTGTAAATATATAAAAAAATTACAAATAAATCTAGTAATTATATTTACATAATTGCCTATTTATGTCTTAATTATCATAATTTTAATGTAAATCGGAACTGTTAGCGTTGTGATAGAGTTAATGCTATTTATTTGTTGACTCATTCACTCTTCTAATCTGTTAATGACAAGAAGCTTAGTGAAAAGTTGGACACCCTAAGCATAAAAGCTCTTTGTATATTTTATCAACCAAGTACGACTTCCAAGCTTATCTCTTTCGTCCTGTATTGAATAAGGTGGATACTTTTTACGGAAATAAAAATGGTTCTTTACGTAAGATTGGTGCAGTAATTAGCTTCAAAAAAGCACATATTCAAATATTATATTCACAAATTACTATCATTTAAAAATTAAACTTATAAATTAGTGATACAATACATATGTTTGAAGTAGTTAATGATCGAAAAATAGGTACGAGATTGATTGTTTTGATTGAAACTTTTTTAATCTTTCGTCACTTGAAAGTGACAATTAACATATGAGTAAAAATAACTAATTTACAAAATATTTTGACGGTTAAAAGACTCGCGAACAATTGAAGGAAATTCCTTTGATGTTAAATTGAGTAAATATTTAATCCTTTTTTAATTTATCTCCTTTCTACTACAAAACAGTAGATACTATTTAGAATGACAAGAAACTATATAACGTTAGAAATATTTTTCATATATTGCAATTTTTAATTAATATACATGGTAACAACATCAATCTCCCCAACTCAATTGCAAAACCATATTATATATATATATATATATACTATGAATTTCTTTACGAAGGAATTATTTAAGCAAATTGTAATTCGTGTTTTTGGGATAGATTTAATAAACTTTGGTTACCCCAGCGCTCGTATTTGCTCCTTAAAATGTCGACTATTGAATTAGGTTTGAGTCCTCCCTCCTTTAGATTGAATCCTGCGGAACTGTTTTGATGCACGCAGGAGCCTCTTGGATGATACTAATCTCCTCTTTCGTATTAAGGAAATTAATTTTTTCGTATATTATATATCATCTTCGTACTAAAATGTTTAGCGTGTAAAACGACCCTTTGGTTTGGTAGAGTATGATTATATTTTTCATTTTTCGCTTTTTATATATGCATTCAACAGCGCAAAAATAATCATCGAAAACATCATATCAAAAAACATGTAATGAATATTACAAGAAAAATGTTTTTATAACTGTATAAGATTTTAAAATAATCTTGCAGTAATGATAAATTAACTGTAAATATTTAGAGAAAATTTCAGTGATTGACTTTTAAATTCACAATGAAAAAATAGCAATGTATTTTAGTTCTACAAGGTAAATTTATTATAAATGGTTTTGGATACGAAAAATCCACATAAATTTTAGTGAAACAAAGAAATCATTTTTGAATTCATTTTGATTTAAGTTTTTGGCTCAAAACGTTTTGAATATTATCAGTTGTTGTCAGTAAAATTCATTTGTTTTACGTGTTTTATCTTTACTTATTCACTACATATATTATTCACTGAAACTATTTTACGAGACAAAAAAGTACGTTATAAATATCTTCATGTTATATTTTAACAAATTTGTGATATCGACTGAAGGTTCTTGATGGAATTTTAATATCAAATTTGAACTGTTACAGCTTTGTACGATTCCGCCATTCAAAGAGAAGGTCTTTTGCGTCCGTGTCATAGAATGCCTGAGGATGCCGGAAGGTGAATCCCGGGTACCTAGTGACAAAACATGTGGAATCGTACAAAGTTGTAACAATCAAAATTTTATATTTTAACGTATTAAGCCAAGTAACTACTGCGTTATAACATTTTAGTGATTGAATCAAAAATTTTATGCAAAAAAATATTGATGTATGTTGTTTTTATTTCATACAGAAAATCTGTTTTTGAATTTGTTGAAGTATTTACTAATCTTCTACCTTAAAAAGTTTAAACCATTGTTAAGTAACAAAAAATAGTATATCTGCTTTTTCTGTGACTTTCTGCCATGTGCTTTCGTGTTGTTACTTTTCTTTGAAAAATGCTGCACCTACACTGACTTCCTCTTCATATTTTGAACGTGATATAAATTGCCGAGCAGCTCTTTGAGAACACTTCAAGAAGTAATAATAAATGACACCTGTCAAAAGTTTGCTACTGTAAAAACTGTCAACGGCACAGACAAGTGTACATGTTGAGTTTTTTTATGTTCTCTACCTCTTTACCGGTTATATTGATTCAACTTCATAAAATATGCGGTGAAATTTTAGTTTTAAATTTATCATCATGCCACCTGTCATTCGAGCTCATTCAATTTACGATATCGTAAAATATGCGGTTGAAAATATTTCTTTACTTTTATTTCATCCTCAAATATCCTATCTTAAATAAAATATTCCATGTTAATACAAAAAGTCATACAATCTTTTCAATCAGTCTTAAAATCTTCTGAGATTGACAAGTAAAATTTAGCAAATCAAATTTTAATTGTTCAAACTATGACCACTGTCAGATGTTTTTAGCTATAAATCAGTTGAACTGATAGCCAGTAAGCAGTTTATATCATTTATATATTAAGATGGATTTAAAAAAGACAATAAGAATTTGAGATTCTAGCATTCAAAATTTGATTCATAATCTTATAAGCCTGCAATCGCAATGAGAAAAATTCACAAGAAATTTGTGACTCACAAATACCTACTGATTTAAAACGAGTGGGTTTTAGTGACATAAACGATTTGAAAATTGCACTAAATTTAAGTTTGAATACATATAAATACGTGATAAATAAGTGTTGAAAGTTCGAGCAACTAATTTTTTCTCATTATTTTTAATAATAATTTTTTAAGAAGTTTCTCAAACAATCAAATCGGACCTTTTTAATTTGGTTGTAAAAAATCTATTACTTATTTATTTTTAACTGAGTCCACTCACCGTGTGCAGAAAATTTTTGACAGAGCTTATCTCGACAAATGTTTTTCTAAGAGACCTGCTTCTTACTCAGTCGATGAACTTTTTCTTTTTTTGGTGAAAGTAAAGACAAATAGATAGAGCTTTTTTAAATCGGATTCTTACAAGGAAATTTATACATCAGTATCTTTTAGTACCGCTCTATTTATTTCTTGAGAATCTGTTTTACAAATACACCCTAAATTAGCTTATTTTCAATAAGTTATCCATTCATAATTATTTATTTACCACACAAATCTTTCAATATATCTCTGATAGTATTTAACATATAATGAATCACTTAAAAGAAACAAATGGTAATGAAAAAATAGATTGTACATATGAGATTTAAATGTTTTACAATTTTATATTTGAATACACAGCAATCTGCAGTCTCAACAGTTATGACGTCAATAATCAGTGGGACGTCATTATGTCAACACGTCGTCATTTCTCACGATGAAGTTTAATATTTATGTTATATATAAAATATAACATAAAACAAAGTATTCTAATAATTTTTCACTATTTTCTAAATCAAATTCATATGAGAAATACATTTCCATGGATTTGTTAATGGTGAAAACCATGTTAATTGAATTTTTATTCACTTATAATCAATTTGAGAAATTGTTAAGATTCTACGAAAGGAAAGGCAAATTTAAGACTTAAATCGAATCAACCGATCAAAGACGAACGATTTTTGGGTATATTTATTTGATTGAAAAGCTTTATAGCAATCCAGTTTAGGGTAGCATTTATGGCGAAAAGTTATCTAGCGAGCCGCGCGTGTTACTCTGTGATAATGTTTGCCTTTTGGATTTTTGACGGCGTTAAGGGAATTAGCGCGCATGAAATATTTGTCCAGGCGACAGGGATAGGATTATAGCCCCTACAGAATGCATCTGGCGACTGTTTCTGATGATGCATAAAGGGAGCCATGGGGATTATTCAGCAGTGCTCACTTGTAGTCTTTGATTTTACTTCTTATCTTACAAAAGCTCAAATCACTTAACTTTTTTATTTCTTGTAGAATATAAACGTGAGTCATGAAAAAAATCAGTTTATTGTGAGCTTTAGCATACGTTGGACTATTTTGTATTTATGCAAGTTCAGTTTGATAATGGCGTGCCTCTCATTACAACGTGAGCAAATATATTAACGTTTTGTTCTTACATAATTAAAGAAGCTAAAAATGATTTATTTTAATACTTTGATATAAAAGTTTGATGAATTTTTAATATATTGTACATTTTAAGAACTAACATGTATGTATTTGAATGTATTTCCAGCATAGTTTTGGTGATAATATCTATACTTCCGTGCACAGAAAGCCGGTCATAAAAAAATGAGCGTTTATACGCGCTGTACTTTATTTAGCACTCAATATTTTGCAAAACTTGCATAATTTAAATAATCCAATATTTTGAAAACACAAACTGCCGGCTCCACGGGTACCCTCATATGATAGTCTCCCGGTATATAAAAGGTTTTTTCCTTGTTTTTACTCTGTCTGTATTGCATTGTAAGAATTCGATATTTTTGAATAGCTTAATTAAAAGAAATAATTGATTTAATCATAAGCTCGAGGTATTTTTTCAAGATTCTTACGTTTGATAAAATGGTAATAAAAATTGTTTGTTTAAGAAATCGAAGAAAGCTATCATAAATTGTTGACTTATCGTAGCAACTAAACCCAACACGATTACAGTATCTAAACGGTGTTATTATTTATCAAAGTCCTACTCTCGCGTGAAAAGTTAAGCCAAGAGTTCAAACGGGGAAAGAAATAAAAATAAAAATTAGCATTCATCCAACGATTACAATTGAACAGCCTGATTGAAAATCATTAAGCGTTAATTTAAAACTAGGGATGAAGTAAAAAATTTGTATTGCGGATGTACTAACACTAGCTGCAAAAGCTTAATTAAAGCACATCGCAAAAGCCTGCAAGTGCTCATTTCAGGATTTTTGTATGCGATTGGTGTACTCGAAGGAGTACAGTTCAATGATTTTTCGATAATGGCGAAGGGATATTTGTTTATGAAGAGGTTATCGGGAGATATTTCAAACCGAATGAATTAGAGTACATATTTTTTTTAATTATTTTTATTATTATATCTACAACATATTAGATGATGGCCAGTTTTGCTTAACGCGAGCATGATCAAATGATAGCATACAAATAACAAGCAAGATTATTTATACAAAATTTTGAGTTAATATTTAGCATGTATACAAAGCCAAAGCATTTACAGGTTGATTGAATTGGCATTTACTTGGTAGAACTCTTTAATAACACGGTAAAAAATTACAATAAAGTTTAGATTGATATATAGTTGATAGATATAGCTCTGATGAGGTCGTTAGCCGGAATAACTAACAACTATATATATATATATTACATTTTTTTAGAGTTGAAATATATTGTAATTTTTTAGTGTTAATTTACAGATATATTGTAAATTATTTTGTCACGTAATTAATTACTAGTTTCTACATGCCAATTATTAACTATTCGTTTAAATAGGCTTGCTTGTAATTTGTATCATATCAATTGATAATGCTTGTGGTGAGCGAGATCAATTCTGATCATCAAATATATTGTCGAAAGAGTACTAAAAACGTGAAGTTATTATTTAAAATATCATGCACATAATTTGTTTGTTCTTCCAAAGTGTAGAACCAGTCTGCCAATGGGGGTGCCAATGGTAAGAGCATTAACAATGTTCAACAGTATTGCTTCGGATGTTGACATATTTCATGTGGACGAAAGTGAGCTCAGACGAATGCTATTTTTTCAGTTGAAGTAGACATTTCATGAGCTTACTTGGTTGACTTTCTTTTTTTGCAATCCTTATTGATTGTTTTATAGTGTATTTGTTGAATTTTTATATTCTTATGTTAATATGTTACGGTGCAAAAGCATTTATTGATAATTTGTAAGTTTTTTACCATACAGGTGTAATAAATAAATAAATAAATAAATGCCATTCCAACAAGGATTGATAGATCATGAAAATGATTAATTTTTTATTTTTTTGAATGTTTTTGACCAAATATTAAACTTCATCGTGAGAAATGACGACGTGTTGACATAATGACGTCCCACATTTTATTGACGTCATAACTGTTGAGACTGCAGATTGCTGTGTATTCAAATATAAAATTATAGATTAGCGATTATTTGAGCTTTCACACATTATTTTTAGTAATCACGTTTTATCTAAGGGTTAAAAAGCATATCAAATTGTAAAAATAATAACTTTAAACTACGCACTTAAATTTTAGTTACGCGCATATTCATTTCAGTAATACGTCTATAATACATAATAAATAAGAAAGGCTTGAAATAAGATATTTTTTTTATAATTCAAATCCATTTTTTTAAACTAAATATAGTTTTTAGTAATACATATTTCAGTCGATTCGTTTATTTTTTAATTTCTTTATTCAATACGAAATTAAATATCTAAACAAACTTTAACAAACTAGGTTTCATTATTCCAAAGCAAATCAGCTAGGAGTATTTTTTTTCTTTTTAAAACTTTCATTTACAGTGCAATATAATACAATTTTTCTAAGTCCACTCAATAAAAATGAACTTATAAAGCTCACTCTCAGACGCATGGCTTAAAAAGGCGTAGAACAATAAAACCATCATAAATTTCATTCAGTAGGAAACGTCACCACGTTAATAAAAGCTGTCCTACTAACAAAATTTCCGGATAAAATATTGGATTTCCTAATTCAATTTCAAACAGTCTCTAACTTATGGATGGTGACTCGTGTGTTGTTTCAACTTATCTTGCCAAAAACTTAGACAAATGAAAAACGTGCATTATTAATATTAGCAGCCCTTAATCTTCTTTCTTGTTTGTTTCCTATAACTTTATATGTCCTATCGATGTTTTTTGACAAATTTACAAATATTTTATTACTTTTTATATTTACTAAGTGATTATGACGCAGCAGCCGTTCATTCAAACTAAATGTTTTTGTGAACTACAATATTCTCACTGATCTTTTTACGTAATAATTTTTCACTCGTATTGCGTAAATTGTCACTTCTTGGTGGAATGGCTTTTCATTTAATCGATTAAATTAGCGTTTACTTGGTAGAAGTCTGTTATAATAAAATGAAAAAATAGCAATGTATTTTATTGAGCATATAATTGATAGCTATTTCGACTTACGTCTCATCAGACCCATTTTTAAGCGTACGTTTAATTTTCTATATATAGTAAAAATTCTCTTCCGTTCTATGATTCTAGGTTTATATTCTAATTCTTGAATGTGGCAAATTGATTCTAACAAAAAAAAACAATATTCATTTTTAATGTTTTAAATATTGCTTGTTGGTGCGAAACCACCACTTTTAATTTATTGAATTAGAATTAACTTATATATTCCATATAACTCCATTATAATATGTATATAATTAAAACACAATGCTTAATACTTCTCTACTATTTAATACTTTTGACATTGGGACCGTTTGCTCATAGTGAGCACTATTAATTGATGAAACCGGTGCTAACCTTAATATTTAAAATGATCAAATACTACCAAGCATTGTGTTTTTATTATTTAAATATCTATCAAACAACCTGGTTAACGATCAAGTAAATCATGTAAAAAGCTGCTCAATGATTGTCAGGGACTGTTGTTTTTAGCTTCTTCTGGCAGAGTTATAACCATGTTCTTTTTTTTGAGATTTTGGTCAGAAGAGTTTTTGAAGTTTCTTTTTCTTTAGTTGATCTTAAATAACATGAAATACTTTAAATATCTGGGGCTTTAGGTGCTTACTGTAATGCCAGACATATTGTATCAAATTTTTCAAAACATTAATTTCTATCCGTCTTATCTTAGTCGCAAACATATTGATATTGTTAAGTGATTACGAGTTAAAAGGCTACTATTCAAAAATCATTCTTTTTAAATATCCAACTTTGATGTTAAAATATTCAAATGAAATAAAAAGTCACTAAAATATAAATGTTTAACCTTAAAAAATATTCAAATTTTTATTCAAATATACTTCGGTACAATCATTAATGCTTATTATTTTCGAGAATTTTATTTACGATAATAATAATAACGTTGTCAAAAATAAAGGGACTAACAAGAAATTTATGGCGTTCAGAAATATTCCTTTGTATTTTGCTCAAAGAACGTTGTGATATGAAATATCGACAGTCACAAAGAAATAATGGTTAAAAAAGGGAAATATAAATTTCATTTCACCGGCGGCTGTGCTATACTATCTCGCTCCTTCACTTTAAGTTGATCTCTTCAATTCTTTTTACTTTCATTTTAAAATGGCGGGTTCAAATCTACCTAAGGGCTTTCAAAACTTCCCAAAGACTTTGAAAAACTTTTGAAACAATGCTTCATTTTCATGCATTTATTGCATCGAAAGTTTAAAATTTCTTTTTCTCCTAGAAATTATGCTGATTTACCGAGCTAAATCTCTACAATGAATGTTCTAAAATATAAATTTCTACCATTTAAGAATTCTAAATATTTACAAATTTATTTTTATCCAAAAATTTGAGAAAGAAAAAATACTTTTTTTAACTTGTTTAATCTTCAACGCTGTTTTTCTACAGAACATAGCTTACTTTTTTATTTTAATTCACTTAACCTTCTCAAAGCAAATTTTTTAAATGTTGAGACGGATAGTTCCAGCATGTTGGTAAATGATACTGAAAAATAAAAGTGTTCCCGTGTAAAAAAAAAAAAAATCTTCATTTTTATATTTCTATTGAGACCTAGTTTAGCTTGATAATCTCTATTAGTTTGCATCGCATCGATACTGCTTAACTAATTTTTGAAGCAATCAATATTGACAAGTCTTCAAAAGAGCTTAGAAGAAAATGGGTTAAATTGTACAATTGGGTTACATTGTAAATAAAAAATCTAAAATACAAATTTTCATAAGAGTCAAAACACGATTTGCAATTGTATGGAACTTGATGAATAATTTAATGCTCAATTTTCAAAAGCGTTCATTTTGTATTTATTATATATAATTTATGAAAAAAATCACGACAAATTACTTCGTTTGCCTTCTTTTGAGTTAGATGTGTGCTTTATATGCATGTGTAAGTGTGTGTGGGTGTGTTATATGGTAATCTATACATAAATGCATAAAGTGTTTATATAATCCAGGATTGCTCATCTCTGCAGCGACGTAAGAAAAATGTAACTAAAAATTCTCATGCTATCAATATCGTGATGTGTTTTATAGTAGGAATTATAAGTTCTTACGTTTATGATTTTCACTGTATCTTATCTTTAATCTTACTGTCTGTAATTTTACAATTACACTATCAGAATTGTGTTGACCCTGCTTTCGTAGAACGCAAATAATATACATTAATAAAACATTAAATATTCTCATTAGCGTCTAGCAGCGTATATAGTTACGTCATACATACGTATATCGTGATATTTTTTGGGCTCAAGAAAACGTATATTTAACTGAAATTTAATCATCAAAAATCTCAAAATTTTAAAAGGAAAACATATAAAAAATAAAATAGAATAAGAATTCAAAAACAAACTTTTGATGTATAACAGTTATTTTTTATATTTTTTAAAAATAATTTCCACTCGCTTTCACAATATTACTTCAATATTTTCAGACGTAGCCTTTTGTTTTTTCAAACAAGAGCTACAAATACCAAATTAGTATCTAAATTAAGTTCCTCAATTTAAAAAAACAAAAAGCTGTCAAAGTTGTGACCAGAGAAAAAGAACTTTCACCGCATTATTATCTTTTGTTATATAACGAACTAAAATAATATTAGCTTAGAAAAAAATCATAGGTTATATTTATTCGTACATTTCAGATAGTGGCAATTTAATATTTTGATTTCTACCCAAATAAGATGTCCTCTCCGTATACCATTTTATTTTCTTCCGCTTTAATCGTCAGTTGAATAGGCAAGGAATTTGCAGATGGGTTCCTTGACCGTCCAGCAATCTTCCGGTGCCATGGGCGTCTGATAGATAAGTTTTCCATTCTTTAGAATTCTGCAATATAAAGTCAAATTTATCATATTCAATTTCATATTACCATGAAATTATTATGAAAACAGTTTTTTTATATAATTTATAACACGTTTCAAAATGTATTGGAAAAAAGTTTAGATAGAAAAAAATAAATCATTTCATTGATTCAATTGGCATTTACTTGGTAGAGCTTCAGATTGCTGAAAAAAAAGAAACGTATTTTCGTTCTTCAAAATTTATAACGAATATAAGACGTAAGACGAAATAGCTATCAACTAACTACCTTATAAATTGTGTACAACTAAAATACATAGCTATTCTTTTACTTTGTTAAAATTCATTTTATTATAAAAATAATACAAATGTATTTAAATCTGGATTAATAAAATAAATATCGTTGTAAATAGATCTACAGCGTAAATGTAAAACCTTCAATTAATGATTTATCCACATATTTTTTCCAAAATTACCTGCAGTTCAATAACTCAATCTGTTTTTGTATGTAAGAAGAAAAAAGATACAATAAATTGTTAACGAATACTAACATATCTTATAACTTCAACCCGTGAAAGTTTTCACAAATGGATTTGATTATTTAAATGTGAATAAATAAATCTATCATGCTGTTATTTACAATTTTTTTGATGTCAACATCTGATATATTACATTTGTAAATGGATTTGAGTCGTATACAAATTCAAAGCAATAAAATTCAAAAGTTCATAATGTATAAAGCAACTACGCAAAAGTATGATACTTAGACGAAGTATTATGTATCAAAGTAAAGTAAAGTATTCTGGAACGAATTTATTGTTACTGCACAGTGCAAGTCGAGCTTTTTCCTTCACAGTAATAAATTATAACTGAGTAGAATGCGAACCTCTTTTTATAGCTAAAGAAACAAGAGACAATACCAACGCAACAAATAAAAAAGAAGTTCTACTGTAACCGGAAATGGAGAGTCTGGTTTCGCGTTCTATTGTATTTGTTTTCCTGTTTTAGAAAAGTTATTTTTCACGGGCCTCTTTTTTTCGAGAGGCAACACTCACACATATAAGCGAATTAAGTAATGACTTTACAAAGAAGCATTTCCCTTCGACGTTAAAGTTTTTTTACAAATTGTTCTTTGGCAGTTTTATTTGATTTTTGTTTCACGTACTAATGCTTTTTTCAGTCGTAAACATAACTTTGATAAGGCGTTACTCACAGAAAGAAAAAGATTTCTTTTCAGTAACTGCTACATTCGTAAAAATATGAGCGGCTTTGATATTATTTCTATCATAAAATTATTTCGGCGAGCTTTTTTAATATAAATCAAACTTTTCGAAACAATTTCGTAATATTGAAACACAAACATAACTCAATAATTCTTCTACGTCAATAAAGTCTTTACAATTAAATGAAACGAGTAATCTAGAGTTGCGAAGTCGTTATAATAAAACACGACTTCGACATCACAAAAAGGCTTTTTCCTACCTTTTCTACAATATGTATGTTCACATTGTTTATTAAGATATTCTTCAATATCGTTTAATCGAAAAAGTTGTCAGTTTTGTTCGTTTTTCACGATTCACCTCACTCACTTTCTCCGACTACATAGCCCTGAAATAATACCATTTCTCATAACAAATATAACTAAAATTCATTGATATTTTTTCACCGTGTTAAAATTTCAACTACCCATATTTGCATCCCATTTAAAGTCTTCATACTCTAATTGATGCATTTTAACAAGAGTAGAATTAATGATACATGATTGATACCACGTTGTTCAAATTTATATTTGGTATTCTATTATAGATTATGATAGCTACAATGAAGTTACTTTTAACCGTATAAGACAAGCTCTATAAAAAAAATAATGCTGCTCAAAATCAATTTCACTATTTCCAAAATATTTCACTGTTTTTTGTTTTAAGATTAACATTGCCTTGCCGTGATTATTGAAATATTTAAATATACAAGACATTAAATTACAGCTCTCGCAACACTTCGTTGTCTAATATTAGACAAATGAGATAGAATTAAATTACTGTCAGCATATGATTGGTGTTTTTTCGCAATCAATTGTGAGATCTTTTTTAATTTAATCATGCTAACCAGTGATAATTTGTTGCTACAAAATATCCAACTACATAAATGTGTCTTACTCTGCTTGTCCAGTCCTTCTGCTCCTTACTATGTGTGCTAATTATTTATTGGTTGTCAATCCAATTTCGAAGCTTCAGGTTTTTTTAATAACACGTATGGCTTGTACATATTTTTTGTTTTTTTATCTAAAAAAAAAGGTTTTTTTCTTACAGAATTTTGAACCCGTGGACTAAGTAAAGCGATCGCCTAAGATTGTTAATAATTTCCCTGACCGACTGATTCAATTGAAAGAGTTATGATATAACATGAGTTCATATTTAGACTCAAAATAGATTTTATGATATTTATGTCAATGTTTCATAAAAAAAAAATATAAATTGCAGGTTAAAAGTAAAGGTGGTTGAATTTATGTTTTCCTTCGACGCAAAAGCGTTCCCGACATTTTTTTACTAAATATTTGAACGCGATGAAAACAAGAGAATCGAAAGATACACATTGTCACTGTTCTACACTTTTCCGTTCTCCTGTTAATAAAACATCACTTCTGTTAAATTAAAAAGGAAGCCTCTAGATTTGCGAAAGCTAAAAATCTTCTCCTTTTTTGTTTCGTTCTTTGTAACGTGGGAAAGAAAGGTTTAAATAAAATTTTCAGCAGAGGATTTCTTGGTTTTGAATAAAACAAAGAAGATGATTACCATAATCCTGGGGCATTAAAAATAATCCATTCACCTTAGGCATTTTTTAAAGAAACTTCGATGTTAATTGAACATTTTTGTAATGTATTTTTTATTCTTCAAGCTAAGAATCCTTTGTTAGGTACAAAAATGCCTTATGCGAACTTTTTTGTTTGGATGAGTTGCTTATTTTATATTCACATAATTTTATGCTGACTTAGCTTCATTACAATTAGGCGATGTACTTTAGTTGATTTTTTCAAGAAAAGCTCGAAAGATTTCTGAAAACATTTTTTGAGCCTTATCATTAGTTTCACTTAATTAAAACGGATATATTTTTTTCCCTTGATACCCAGAAATATTTACGTGGTTGCACGATATTATTAAGATTTATGTTATTTTCTCATTTTAATTACAACGTTTCTTTGAGCTTAATCGATATTCATTTTCAACAAAAATTTAATAACTGTTTTTCAGACCTAATTATACTACAAAATTATTTATTTTACAGATTATTAAAACAATACAAACGAAAATTCCTTCAATCATAGTTGTTAAAAACTATTAAAAACATATTTTCACAGACCATAAGATTATAAAAAAACCAATCATCTTAAATAAATCTTTTTCTTTGTTTCTACTCAATCACAATAAGGAATTATAAGTTCAATTACAGTTTTTAATTGGTAACTGCCATTTCTTGATGAAAATTTATTATATTTTAAACAATAAAACATATTGTTAGCACTATTCGTGATCAAGACGCTTACCGTAAGTATAATTAATTGATGTCAGCAAAACCGGTTCTGATATAAGGTGAAAATATATTGTAATATGGAAATAGTACTGAAATCGGGTGTTATTATATAGAAATAAAATAATTGTAAATTTAAAGTGTCCAAATATTGTACATTTTTACATGTTTAAGCACTGTCTTGCCGAGAATTGCCTTCCAATATCTTCAAACGTCCCATGAACACAATAGAATAGAACCTAACACAATAAAATTTTAAATAAATAATTTTTAAACTGCACTCGCTTAATGAAATGCCTGAAAGATCATACATGTTTCACACAGCTCGATTGCAAATTCATGCTCAAAATTTTGCTTAATAAATTGTTTGTATTTATAAGTTGACAATGCTGGCAATAATTGAATACTCTATTGCAAATAAATTGTGATAATAGTGCTAGAAATTTGTTTGTTTATTGTGTAAAATATATGCTTTTCTATCATGGATTGGCATTTATCTGGCCCCTTAAAATGAATAAATTAGTAATCACATTTTTTTATTTTCTTCTATTAAAAAGTGAGTAACCGCTCTAATTGTTTGTAGAAAATAACTAGTTTTTAATTTATATATTTGGTAAGACTTTTAAATAATGATTTTTATATTTTATGATATCGACTGAAGATGCTTGACGGAATTTCGATATCAAATTTGAATTGTTACAATTTTATAAGATTCCACATGTTTTGTCACTAACGACCCGGGTTTCACCTTTCGGCATCTTCAGGCATTCTATCACACATGCAACAGAACTGAGAGTCAGTTCTGTTGCATTCGTGTGATAAAATGCCTGAAGATGCCGAAAGGCGAAACGCGGATCGTTAATGACAAAATATAATATATTGAATCGTACAAAACTGTAACAATTAAAATTTGATTTTTTATTTTGTTTTTTGTGAAAACAATATAAATTAATAAAATATACGAAAAATAATGCAAAACAAAAGTTTGCCACGGATTTTCCATCCACTCTGATTATTTCATCGACTAGTATCCGTTAGCTACCATTTTAACATTGTAGTAACCGTAGAATTCTAGTCCCACAGCGGGGCCTACTTCGCATAGCCGGCTCCACAGTTTTCCCTCCTCGCAGGCGACAGACTCTCCCGACAATGTGGGAACTGGATATTAATATTTCTCTGCAAATCACGCTCAGATGTGCTTGCATTTTGTCAGTGCCGGCCTCCTCGAAAGAAACGGAATGAGTGTGTATAGAAACTAGGTTATGATTATTTGCTGAGTCTCGAAAATTTCTGCTGCAGTAAGCATCACATTTCTTCATTTATCCAGTTTCTTTTACTTTATTATTAGAAAAAGATATTAGATAAATTCGATATCTTTATTACTAATATTATTCCGAGATACTTACAGAAATACTTTATATCAAATATAATACGACGCGTTGAAAAATAAAATTCATTTCGATAACATCGCAATTGTGTGATTACTACAAAATGAAGTTTTTGTGTTTTATCAATAGTTTTTCTTTTATCCTACAGAACTCCTTTAAAAAAAATAACACATAATTTCACTAACCAACTAAAACTTTTAAGATTAATATTTTTATGCTTTTATGAGATGGAGCATTTAAAAATATGTTATTATATCGAAGACTACAAGCTTTTATACATATTTACTTTGATGCACTTATGATACCTCATATATATATATATTCTATGTGTAACCTATTTCTGAGGAATATGTATATATAATTTATGATATTAAATTTCGACATCTTCAGGCATTGTATCACACGGATGCAACAGAATTGACAAGTCAAAAGAACTGAAACTGGCATAATAAGTGACAAAACATGCGGAATCGTACAAAGTTGTAAAAATTAAAATATACATATATAAGTGACATCTTATAAGTTCGATATTCAATATTTTTATATTTATCAAACACTTTTAATGTCACTTTTAAGGTGTTAACTGTCACTTCTTGATGGAAAGGCATGATATTTTAAATAATAAAAACACCTTTTTTTGTACTTTTTTCCACGATATATTTTTTGATCATGACCGGTTTCGCTCATCGCGAGCATTATCAACTGATAGAATATAATTTACAAACAAGTTTATTTATACAAAACAATGTAGTAACAACTTTTAATGTGTTTACTTTCACCTCTTGATGAATGTATTATATTTTCATATCAAAAAATACAATATGAACGTGTATTTTCACAATTTTATATTAACTATTTAATTTCAAAACTGGTTTCGCTCATCATAGGCATTACTATCGTTATTTTCAGATGATAATTATTGCGATGAACGAAACAAACCGTGATCTTTAACATACATTATTTAATTGCTTATCAAAAAGCCTGTTTACCGATCAAATAGCTCATTTTTGTATTGTTGTGTTGTACTCTAAGAATACCATTAAGGACACAAGGTCTTTAATGGTATCCTTAGAGCTTAAATTAAATATTACATTTAATTTCGTCATTGGATGTTTGAGTTTAATATTTTAAATTTGTTTAATTAGAGTACTTCTTTGAAAAACTTTCTTTTTTGTATATTAAATTAGACAGGAAATAACAATTTGATAATATATTAAAATATAATATATATCTTTAATTTGTGTTAATAACGTTGAATATATACACATATCACAGAATTCGTTTTGAAATCAAAACGAAAGTGAATTTATTTGTGTAATGTTTTAAAAGCTCCTTGACCTATCGTGCGTCTGACAGCGAACTTTCTACTCCAAGTTCCATACCTGCTTTCGGTCCTGCTTCAAAAGGTCGTAGCGCTAGGACCGGAAAGAGTAATTACGGGATGGAGCACACGCGAGCTAATTTCAGGGGTTAGGCAGAGTGAGGCCTACATACTCTAGCATTGAAATAACAGGTATCGCCGAGCTGAATGCCACAGGGCCTTGAGTTAACACGTTTCAAATATTCATCCGAGATTATTGCCATTTTGTGGACTGCAACGTCATGGCTTGTGCAGATTTCAAAAACGAGGAGACGATGATTAAATAAATTTCGAGGCACATTTTAGATTCATGTTATATGTTAATACGTTAATAACCACATTTTTTATCAATAAGGTTACTTTAACTAAAGTTTATACTAACCAAACACAATTATATACATAGTTCAACTACCGTACAATTTTAGTCCGAAAGACGCATAAATCAAATAATGTAATACCGAATAAAAGAGGCTTTGATAGAAGTATATATTTGTCTTTAAAAGAGATGATTCTTTGATAATTCATTTTTATATCTGTATAATAAAAAATGCATACGTACATAGAGCTTAACTAAAAGCGTTTTACAGAATTTTACTCTAATGATAAAATATTTCCGTTAACGACCCTCTCTGTAGATATTAAAATTTAAAAAACAATGTTTTTTTTAAATATAATAGTAAAAACATATTATTCGAACTATTTCCACAGTATGTTATATGATCATGATCGGTTTTGTTCATCGTTAGTTCTATCGTAAAAATCATCTCCTAATATGCAATTCTATTAGAAGAAAAAGGTTGGAATGCGAGACTAATCAATTTGATAAGAAAAAGCTGTAAACTGTTAAAACTTTTTTTTGAAGTTTATATAAAAAGACAAACATAAACAATTAATATGTCAACTGTCACTTCTTGGTAGAAAGGCATGAAATTTTTTATAATGATTTTTTTTTGCTCCAATTTTAACAAGAAATTTTCTGATCACTACCTTTTTACATTTTAATTCTACAAAATTATTTTTTTAAATATAGTTGATATGTTATTTCGGCTCACGCCATCGTCAGAACTATCTAATTTTCGCTCATCATAATGCTTGCGATGAACTAAACCAGTTCTGATCATAAAAATACTGTGGAAATAGTTCTAAAAATCCGTTTTCATTATTTAACAGAAACGTAAGCCCCTGAAATTTCATTTACGGCATAAAGTTACTGTTCGCCCACAATGACTCATAATATATATTCAAACTGTATTAAAACAAACGTATTAATAATTTTCGATAAGTTTCAGTGAGCCCTTTTGAACGCCCAGTGAACAAATAATCTTCCGTAGTGTCGTCCTCACGATTTGTGTACATTTTGTCGTGAATGGGGTTTCCCGTGAAGTACCTCTCAAAGCATCAGCCTGTTTTATCATCGTCGTTACTACGTTCGGCAAAGAGCAGTCGCCTCTCTTCACATTTTGGGTTGAGTAGACCTCTTACTGAAAGGTAACCTGTCCCATAGCATGATGTTTCTCCTAAAAGGCCATTAGAATTATTGGAATAATTTCCCATGAACTAATTTTCAAGTATATCACTCTATAGATTTAGTTCCACTGATGTTAGCTAAATATATTTGTAAAAGAATATCTTCTATGAATAAATGTTATACTGTACGAACTTAAGTTATATTAAAATGATTAATTAATTATGATTTTTCCATAAACAATATTTTATTATATAGCTGCGATGGGTATTTCTAAGGTCAATTAGAGCCAATATCTATAGTTTTATATACATGTAATATAACCAGACACAACATAGTCAAATTTAATTATATTTGAATACAAATCGTATTTTTATATAAAGTATAAGAAATAGGTATACAGGAAAACATATTTAACTCAAAATTTATTACACGGTGAAAAAATAGCAATCCATTGTAGTTCTAAAATTTTTTTTATAAGATAAAGTTGATAGCTTTTTCTGCTTACGCCATCGTTAGTTTTTGGCGATGTGTGAGCCGAAATAGCTATCAACTATATCTTATAAAACAAATTGTAGAACTAAGATACATTGCTATTTTTTCATCGTGTCATAATGGAATTCTACCAAGTAAATGCCAATTCAATCAATCAAAATTTATTAATCCAAAATTACCAAAAAGATTTTTAGTTTAAATCTAACATTTCACACAGTCGCTTGAAAAAAATCTCCAAAATGCTCGTGTGTTATTTTTAAGCGATGGTTTGATTTTATAAATTTCATAGAAGAATACAACGATTATTAACTTTGTGCTGAACTGAAAATGGAAAATAATCGATAAAAGTAAACACTCATATTTTTATCAGGAGATATTGTGAGCCGTAATTAAACCACAAAAGAACCGTATTTTCCCACGACTGCATTAATGTAAATAATTTTTAAATAAATGTTTTGATGAAAAAAATACTATATATACTAAATATTGATATTTAAAAAAATGTTTTTTTACTAATGAATTTTGCCACGAGACATTTCCATAGGACGCTGATTTTTATAATGTGGCCACAGTGAAATTCCACTTGAGAACCACTGTTCTAGATGCAAACGAAAAAATGCTGTTTGTCTTAATATACAAAAAAATCAAACAAGAATTAGTGATGAAACTTTTCCTTTGATTGATATACAAAACATGTATGTTTTAAAAATTCATCCGCATTACTCATCACACAATTGCTTATATTTTAAACTAAATAAAAATCAGTATATTAAAATTCTCAATTCCATTCTTTAGGTACTATGTCTCTCGGTAAATATCATTCCAAACAGGCCCCTTTCGTATTCAATATTCGACGTGGCGTAACCCTCCTAGCAAGCTTTCGCCTGAAACGCATCCTCCAAAATTTCATCTCCTAGCAAACCTTCTGAGATACTTCCCCTTCACCGCAGTAAACAAATTCACCTTGCGTACGTTTTCATGTCACTATACACGAAGGAATACCTCATATCACACAAAGGAAAAGCTGTAATAAAAAGCTTACATCTGTTTCTATCCATTTGCTTGAAACATTATTAATTAAATTTTTTATATCGAGCAATTAAACAGTTCAAGTATCTCTTTCTACAAATCAAAAAACTTTAGAATATACAGAAATATATATTTTTGAAATATTTAATATGTCAGATGGTAGCTATTGTTGCTGCATATGATGGTATAAACCTTGCAGCATTGCTTTAGCTCAATCCGCTCGGTTGCATTAAGCTTACGATGTCACATAGATAGCTTTTCAGTTTTTTTTATCCGAAACGCTGTTTCATGCTTTCAGTAACCTACATTTTAAAGCTCGTTGGTTGATTTAAAAGGTAAACTTTGTGTGTTCCGTACCTTGTTTCTAGGAAAATACAACATGAGAACAAATAGATATTTATACAGAACTCTTTCTGTTTCTTTTTTATGTTTGATCATGATAACAGCTTTTTTACTAAGAACTCGAAAAATGTTCTTACGTTATTATGTTTTATTATTTTTTTCATTTAACTGTCTTATAGTTTATATATTTCTATGTCAATTAAAGTTTTGTTTAGATAAACAGCTTTCAATTGTCTTATTACATGTTTTTTACAATAACAATTTCTCGCTTTTACACATAAAAATGTAGTTTTTTTTATACACCATTACCTTTTCCCATTTACCCGTTATCATAAGTATGACCTGTAAACGTGTTATATCTAATTTTTATCTCTGAATTAAACATTTGATATAATCTCAAGTAGCTAACATTAATTTAAGTTTATCTTGAGGCTGCTGAATATTTACTATCTTTAAGCTTTAATTAATACCACAACCTACACAATTCCAAAATGCCTACTTCGCAATTCACCTTATATAACCTTAATTACGGAAAATCAATATGGAAAACACCCCCAAAAAGAAACGTTTTCCTTATATTAGCACATATTTCAATGTATCAATATTGTGATGTAATATCTAAAGGCAAGTTCAGTGATATTTAATTACCTTGATTGAAGAAGGTTTCTCTCTCTAGCAAGCATTTATTCTCTATGATACATTTCCTTGGTTCAATTATTTTCCTCCTAAATCTGTGGCGTGCATATAATGTTAAACATAAAGCCCACAATTTTTAAATTCATTTATATTGAAAAAATAACAAGTTTTATAATATGCCAACCTTTATGGACTCAAAAACGTAGAAATTTAAAACAACTTAGATAAAATTTTTATTTAAATAATAAAAATATTTGTTCTATACTACAATATTTCTGCATCATTGTATAACTAGTAATTACAACGTAACATACACCTATAACTCAAAGCTTTATTTTAATAATATTACTTTTATTCATATTTTGATAATGCTTGCGATGGACGAAACCGGCCCCGATCTTTTTTACATGAAATTGTTGAAATAGTTTTTAATTAAAAAATTTTCACAGCCAGTTCCTCAATTTGTTGATGATCAAGTCCAGTTTCGCTGATCGCGGGTATTATTAACCAATGAAAAAAATGTGTTTTATTACTATGAATGTAATGTTTTTCGCTTAAAGGTGGCAGTTAAAATAATAAAAGCGCTTCAAATATTGTGTTATTATTTAAATATAACATTTATCTACCTATAAGTGACAGTCGATTTCTTAAAAGAGATAAAAAAAATTGCCACAAAAAATAATGTATCGTGATAAATAATAAATAGCCTCTTTTTGCAATATGATGGCTTTCTTAGAAGGTCTTTGACATTCAAATTATATTGTATGTTAATGTAATATTTAGTTATTTTTACGCAAAATTAATTAAAAAGTAAAAAAAACTATTTCGTATATTTTTTAAATGTAATAGATATAAAATTGCTATAACACTAAACTTTCCAAATTTTAATGACTTTTCATAATATAATATTTCACGAAAGTTTTTCATGTAGGAAATATGACTTCTTTATATGCAATGTAATTTTATATTATATAAAAATACATAAGGGCAAAACCTTAAATATAATTTAAAAAAAGCTTTCGCCCGCCACTGAATCGACCTAGTAAATTCCACAGCAGGTGAGGAGCGTTGGAGAAGTTCCTCGCGACTCGACAAAAGATAACACTTTAATAATTATGATTAAAGCTTAATTAACTAGCCCTCTCTGTGCTTAAAATTTGTAAGAAATGAGAGATTACTAACGAGTGAGCTTTTGAATAGAAACGAACATACTTAGTTACTTGTTCTTTGGATGAACGTTCCTGAATTTGTTCATTAAATTAACTCTTTGATATGAAATGTTTTACTTATTACTTAGGGGTCTTCTAAATGTTCTGAACGCTAGGTTATATAATATAACGATATATATTGTTTTTTGTAATATATGAAAACATTAATACAATATTTTATTTATATGAAATGAATATTCCATTTATATTTTTATAAAAGTTTTGTAGAACTAAAATACATTGCTATTTTTTCATCGTGTCAAAATGAAGTTCTACCAAGTAAATGCCAATTCAATCAATAAATGTATTGTATTTTAGTTCTACAAAATTTTATAAGATAAAGTTGATAGTTATTTCGGCTCACGCCATCGTCAAAACTAATATAGTTCTATAGATCTACAATAGTTCTGACGTTACCGTGAGCCGAAATAGCTATCAAATATATCTTATAAAATTTTATAGAAATAAAGAACATTGCTATTTTTTCACCGTGATATAAATAAGAAATATTTTTTTTACCATTTTTTGAACGAATACAACGTTTAACTTTAGGTACGAAAACCTATGAATGGTTAAGAATAATATATTTTTATATTTGCAGAACTAATCCTTTTTTCGAATAAGTTTACTTATTTTAATTAAACTACCCTATTTAGGTAAGTAACTTTATTACATAGCATATAAAAAGGCCTTGTGGTATCATTCAAATAGTCGCCCAAAAGCAGTCTGAGCTAATATTCTTGTTAATATCCCGCTATAATCTTTGTAGGATATAAACGTTTGCCGGATGTTCCTACGTCACGAGATAATGGGCGTTGTTTGCGCCTCCTGAATCCAGCTTGCTTTGCCTACAGCGACATCTTTTAACATCCACACAAGCATGTTCTATACCTACAACCTGCCCGGGATGAGGAATAGAGACTGGCAGCTGTCTACCGGCGGCATAGCTTCGGTAAATCCAACCGACAAAACTACGCGAAAGCTCCTGTAATTAAAGTGTACTTCTGTACTGTACGTACATAGGACATGACTAGCGATATTGCCCGTATCACCTGTGTGTACGATTAAAAACAGGGCTGCCAATCATTTAAATTAATTAAAATTCAGTTATAATTATTAATTTAAAAACATTACCGATAATTTACATTATGTTACACCGTTGAACTTATGTTAAAAAAAATCAACGGTGAAAATTTCAAAGTATTTTAACTCTACAAAAACTATAGTGAATATTCTAGCTTATTATTTTTGACAAGGACGTCAGTTGAAAAAGCTATCAACTATAAACCATATACATTGCTATTTTTTCACAGTGTCATAATGGAATTCTACCAAGTAAATGCCATCAATAGAGTGAAACCTATCTACCGTTATAAATTTAAGTATTATGCATATCTTCTCAATAAATTTTAAATATACCGATAAGCAATAATGTTTAAAAATTCGCTTTCAATTATTTCTGAATAAACAAAAAATAGTTTTTTTTATCTATCTTCTTTCATAGTGTTTTGTTTTACAGAACTTTTCTTTCAAGTTTTATTAGAATTATAGCTTAAATTAGAACACTTTGTCGATTTGTTTTACAATTTAACATTGCATTCAGTGTTTTTTTATCACAGTTAACATGTACGTACCCACTTTAATACCTACATAACTATTATGCCTCTTAAAGATTTTACACAGTTAAACTGTTTTTTTTTCAATATTAAGTATATTCAAGATTGTTTTTTCCGTAGTATTGAATTTTGAGTTACCATTTAACAGTATGAAAGAATGAAACATAAATGTTACGCTTATTAATACAAACTGTGAATAGGCTAAAAAAATGCATTAAAAACAATTTACCTTCGGAGATTCAACACAAATATCATTTTTATCATTCACAACTGAATCCAACTAGCTTTTGTAGATTATTTCATTTTATTAAAACCGTTTATTATTCCTCTCGTGATAGTCGTAAAGGAACGAAAATCTCTACACATTACAGTGAAGTGTTAGGGTTGCATGAATGTGCCAACCATGACTTTTAAACGTCCCCTAGCATACATAAGGCTTTACAACTCCTCCATAAAATTTAGCTCTTCCATTTAAAAGGACTACACGGAATAGAGATTGTGAGACTTGATGACATAATTAATGTCATTTGACGAACCTGCTTTATTATTTTTAGTCAGTGAGCAGAAATTTATAATAACACTAGGGAAGGACGTGTAAATTTGGGCAATGGTTTGAGTTATTATTGCGCGACGTGTTTTATTTGACAAATAAAACGCGTTCGGTGTTGACATCCGCTATGCTAATAAAATTAACGACGAGTGTGATTCTAACATTGTTTTTTATGTCTATTGACTATTAGCTTTAATTATAAATTAAAACAATTTTTACCCGCAAGCCAATTATATATTTATCAACAGTATGGCGTACACTTTGTGTAACATTCAGTTTTCAAGTGGGACAATTTGACTTAATTTAATGTTGTCTTTCAATAGAATAAAATAGAAATTTGTTTTTTATCTGTGAAAAAGGTTATAGTATCCAAATTATTAAAATGATACCTATAAATTTTGTTGTCAATAACTTAATAGACTACAACGAATCACTATGGAAATTTAAAGCGTTGAACAACATATGCAAATCATCAATTTTGTATGTACATTCTGCACGAATGATTTAAAGGCATGGAACTGGCCATTGAGATTGTGAGATTTAACGCCTTTAAACTTATTCCTTTGGAAATATTATTTATAGATATTTTATCATTTAATAAAAAGAAATGAATGATGAAATATATATTGATAGAATTGGCTTTCACTTGGTAAAACTCCATTATAACATAGTTCTGACGAAGGCGTGAGCCGAAATAGGTATCAATTATATCTTATAAAATTTCTTAGAACTTAAATACATCGCTCTTTTTTCACCGTGAAATGTATGAAATATATAGTTCGCTCAAATGTCATCTGATTTTAGTTAATAAAGTAGTTCACAAGATTTTTTTAAACAACATTCGACTATTTCAATAAATTAGACATAATAAAACTTTTACAAAAACCTGTAATATTTCCCAATTTTCGTAAGACCCCATTATTGTGAATTAAAGAGAGTCTTTGTGTTTTTAATATTTTGCTTTTTTATTATTATTTATGCTTTCCCGCATTCCTCGTTTCCCTTTAAGGTCCCTTGAAAAACGTGGAATCGAGATTTCACTTTATGTATAAATATAAATACTTCGATACATTAATCACTAATTAGGTTACTAGCGATAATAGATTCTTTGATTAATTAAAACATTTTATTTTGTTCATTTAATTAGAGACTTAATGGATATAGAAATACTTAATTCAATACAGTATACATCCATACTTAAGTCCAATCAGTGCTTAAAGAGACTTAGCGCTGTTACGGACAGCTACTTACGCAAGCTAGACTTCGGATTGTTCGAATACCCTCATCAATAGACAAAATGAATAAAAATAACACAGCAAAATCGAACGAAAGATTTTTACGCTAGAATGGAAGTCTGTGGAAAAGGTGGAATAGTGAAATCGCATCGTAAGCCATTTAAACATGCAAGTGACAACTTGGCGCTCGGTTTGGCTTGCAGTATCGACTGTAACAGGTTAAGCTCTTTGGGTCGGCCAGTAATCCGCATGACTGATTTGTGAGGTAACCAATCAACCTGTCAAACTCACCACCGTGTCCCCTTTCTCTGTGTGTCAGACGTTTACAGCCACTGCTGCGTCTCCTGCACTGTCCTGCAAACAAATTAGTTAACATCCTATTCAGCCGTTCGATCGACAATAATTATTCACTTGCACTATTTAACACAAAATTACATAATAAACATTTTTACCTTGCAATATACTCAAAAAATTAACACCGCGTCTGATTCATTATTTTTTTGCCTGAAACAAAATTTGCATGGTTTTGTCACTAACGACCCGGGAACTGTCGTCAGTTCTGTTGCATCCGTATGATAGAATGCCTGAAGTTGCCGAAAGTCGAAACCCGGATGGTTAGTGACAAAACATGCGGAATCGTACAAAGTTGTAGCAATTCAAATTTGATGTTGAAGTTCCATCAATCAAGTTCAGTCGATATCATAAATTTAAAAAAAGGCTTATATATTTAAATACTGTACAATATAACACTTTGTCTTGGAAACAAAGAGGTTTAAACATAAACATTTAATTTATGATATCTACTGAGAGTGCATGGAAAAAAAATAGTATAACATTTGAATTATTTAAAATTAGTACATTTTCACATATTTTGTCATATCACAATTTGGCTTTTTCCTTTCGGCATCGTCATGCTTTATATTACATGTATACACTATAACTAATAAATAGTTTGCATCGATTTAATACTAAAGGAATAACAAAAAATTAGGCCTTAAAGCTGGGATCCAAAGACTACCATCCAAGACTTCCAGTACGTATGAGAGAACCAGAACATAAAGTCTGATCTATTCCATTTGTGTGAAGATTGAGTGAGTGCTTGCTGGAAGTATTTTTCTATACTGAATTAATTTGAAAAATTACACAATTTTTTGTCTAAAAATTTTGTATGCGTGTCGTATTATCTTTCACAGAGTTAATACTACTCAATTGCAAGAGACTTATTTCTAACACGTTATCTTATCACAATATCTTTTTAATCAAATAATAAAATTAACTTTGATTGAAAGACAGTAAATACAGACTGAAATCAATACTTAATCAAATAGAATTATCTAGACTTAAGAAAAGTGGTAACCATTCCTATGTCACAAATATCAATTATATATTTTCTCTTGATTAATTAAACCAAATCGTATTGGATTTTTTGTACTAAATAAGCAACGTATTAATATTCTACAAGATTATAATCATATGTTTTACCTTCGATATTGTTTATAATTAAGTGTTATATAAAAATTTATAAATCATAGACTGAACTTTTACATGTACGGTTTATACTTCACAATTATTTTGCTGTCAATAATTAATCAAACACAATTATACCTGTTACAAGAATTTTCAAACATTCTAAGCTTTTTAACAAGTTAGATCGTTAGCAAATGGGAAATCATCCCTAATGTAAGCGAGCACAGTTATTGACAGTTCATAGCAATGCTTCCTGTGAAAAGTTGCTTCATTGAATTTGGTATAAAACATAACAATTCAAGAAAAATTTGTTTGCTCAGGTACGTGGTTGATGAACAATAAATTATATCGTTTTGATATGTCAGATATAGCGATAACATGGGTCTACGCCATATATTAAAATTTATATATAACGTTTTAATAATCTCCGCAAATACGTAACTTTTTTAATGCGTTAACTGTCACTTCCAGATGGAAAGACAGAATATTTTATTTTATAAATATTTCCATAGTATATTTTTTGATCAGGACAGGCTTAGCTCATAGTGAGTATTATCAATTATTGTATTGTTATTCAGTTGACAATGCTCAAGATGAGCGAAACCTGTCTTTATTACAAAATTCATTGTGGAGTTTCGCCTTTAGGCATCTTCAGGCAGTTCTGTTGCATCAGTATGAAAGAATTTCTAAAAATCCCGAAACTCAAAACCTGTTAGGGACAAACCATGTGGAATCTTACAAAGTTTCAACAAGTCGAATTTTCTATCGAAATTACATCAAACACTCTTAGTCGATATCATAAATTATAACTATCTTTTATTTTGCTCATTAAATTATATTACATTTCGACAAATATGTCAATGAGTTGCGCATTTTTTTTCTGAATCAAAGTTTCCTTGCAATCGATTCCCGCGATTTTCATAATTAAACATTTGATCAAATTCACTTCGATTAATAAAATTCAACCTTATTTTTCCATTCAATGATTTCTTATATTTAAACTTTCCTTTGAACTATATTTTAGATTGTACAAATGTAAATAATATCGAAAAATTTCTTGCAATTAAAAATTTTGCATTCTCATTGAATGCAGTATAACGTTTGGTATATTGAAAAAACTTTACCTTCGGTTTCCAATATTGAATACGGAATCTTAGACAAGACCGAGCGAATATTTATATTCAGGAAAGCTTTGAACGAAAGAGTTGAATGCAAACTTAAATTGTCTTGAACTTTTTCTGGGTTCACGTATTTACCTGGGTAACGTTTTCTTTTGCGCGACAATTTGCATTGGTAAAACGTCAAGATTTCACTTCATATAAAAATGCTTTTTTCTAATATGTTCAAACGTTGTAAACGTTTTGAGGTATTTCATTATAACTCTTAGCAATAATATTGAATACAAATGAATGCATTGATTGTTCAAATCTAAGATAGATTAGATGGTAATAAAACGGTGAAAAAACATAACAATGTATTTTAGTTCTACAAAATAATTTTTAAAAAATATAGTTGATAGCTATTTCGGCTCACGCCATCGTAAGAACTATATATAATTTTTACATTGCAATTTTTTTTCACCGTGTTATAATGGAGTTCTACCAAGTGAATGCCAATTCAATCAATAAATAGTAATCGTCAGAACTATTGCTAATGTTTTTCACCGTATTATAATGGAGTTCTACCAAGTGAATGCCAATTCAATCAATAGATAGTAATAATTATATATCTTATTCAATCAATTATATTAAATATGTATGCATAAAAAAACAAAAAAGGGGCTAAAAATTCAGTTTAATATACCAAGAAAATCCTCATTGTTTATAAATATAAACGGTAAAGGGAATTTTTGCATTGAAACATAACATTTTTTATAAAATTTCAAATCTTGTTTTGGTTCTCTTGAAAATACCGTTTTTTTCAGTTACAGTATCCACAGTGTCAAATCCCAGTAAGGAAAGTTTCGTAGATTATATTTTCAACCGATTAACTATTCCATCCAAGCTATCTCACTCTTAATGAGACGTAATGAGTGCAATTAAGTAATGACTAAGCCATATGCTCTATTATTCAATCGTTTTTATTTAAAAAAAGGGCACTGAGTTACAAGGAATTCTCATAGAGAACGACTGTTAAAATAAACTCCAGTTGGTGTATATATAAAGCATTTGGAACGATCGTGATTAAGTGCAGTGAAAAATAGCAATCTGTTTTTCTCTGTCAATTTTAGTTTTACAAAATTTATATGGTATATAGTTGATAAGGATTTCGGGCTATTACTATATCATTGTCAAAGTTGAATTTTAAAAATTCATGTTCCTTTTATTTAATTCTTGAAATGAATGCGCTCTTTATAAAACCTCAATCAATAAAATTTATCTCCTCACCAAAACCGTCTTCTGATATTCATTTTTATACAGGTAAAAATCGTTCGAATTTTTATTTTAGCATAATAAATTAAAATAAGAAAACACAATACCATTTCCACAATTTTATATTACGAAGACACCGACCGGTTTTGCTTATGAATAGCGTTATTAATTGAAAGTCTATAAATTCATATAAAATTTCTGATTGATGTTTTTATTAACACTTTAAATTGAATTCTATTTTTTTAAATAATGTTTAGAAATACATTAGCTTCTAAGCGTAGTAATTTATTTTATTTTAAAAGTTCGTCGTTATTATTTACATTAAAAGCTCTTTTCACTGTCAGTGTTTGTGGATCAGGGTATGATAAATATTTGAATCTACGCTGAGTTTTACTCTACACTATCTATTTGAAAAAGTATTTCTTTGTTATAACAATATTGAATCAAACGAAATCTTAAAGAACTGTTTTTAAACTAAAAAATATTTACATAGTGTAGAAATTTTTCATGGGGTTCTTATTTTATTTCATCGTATTATTGAAGAAAAGACTTAGTTTAATTAAGTCAGTTTTAATTAAGTTGGCACAATGTATTAGGGTAGGGTGCAACAACCTTTTTACCACGAATGAAGCAAGCGATTCCTTAAAAAAAATACTTACATATAATAGTACTTCTGGAAATTATACAATACAAAGTTTTATATAGTTTCAAATTATCTTTTCATTTAAAACATTATTTTAACATTCTTAATTAAGAATATAATTCATTGAAATGATTATCAGAAAAATAATTTAAACAACCGAAAATCACTGGCAATATAGTGTTTCATTCAAAAATATATTTACATCTTTCATATTGCATAATTTTTCACAGTAAATATTTATCTTAATAACATTGAAATTATAATATGAAAATTTGCTTGTTTGAAGTAATAATCCAATTTATTCATAAGTCACATCATTTCTTCTTCCGTAAGATTTATTATTAATTACGATGTTTTTTGTACTGTTTTTTTTGTAATTTGTTAAAATTGGTTTTTAAATACTTTTTTTCGTCTGTAAGAATGCTTTTTTACCATCATTTATAGGTGCTGTCGAGCCCTCGAAAACCACCTTGTCGAACCCTGCATTAGAGAGTTTGCTTATTTTAATAAGGTTGCTACGCAAATTATCATCGTGTTTCATTTGACCTCCCTTCTTAGGGTCTGCTGTTTTGGCTAAATAATTCACTTTAAAAAAGAAAAGTAAGTGCCGAGACCCTTATAAATTTTGGGTAATCTATTCTTCTCTTTATTATAAGGGTATTCTTAACCTTTGGAGTAATCGCTTTTTTCAACTCGAAAGATACCTACACCCGATTTAAATATCTTCCCACTTTGTAAGATAGAAAATCTACTGAAACTTTATTCAGTTAGAATATTAAGTAAAGTTTAGTACAGTGAAAGTAATATGTTGTGGAAACATTCATCGCATTATTTTCACAAAACAATTTCGAGAACGTATTGCAAATATTTTTATACGAATAGGTTTCGAATCGGAAATATTTAACTGATTGTTGAACATTTCTTTCTAAGTCCGATCCCTCCTGAGCTACATAATAAATATTCAACGCCAAATATTTCAATTATTAATTCATTTATGTTGGCGTTAGCCAAAAATAGAGATTATCTTAACAAACGAAGCTTTTGTAACAAAAAAGCTCTTGCTAAAAAAAATGTGATTTTTAATTCTCTTTAATTTTAAATTATCAACTATCAACCGTCTTAATATTAAAACGTTAGCAATCATAGAGTTAACATAAAGCTGATTATTTTTTTATAACTATACACCCTTTAAAATAACAGTAGACTCTTTCTTTTGTTATGTTAAATTCTTCTAAAACATATTCAAGTAGCATATTATCAATTAATTGTTGGTCAATATGATCATTTTTAAGTAAAAAATATTGAATAAACAGAGATGGTTAATAATTATATTTCACCTTCAATTTCAAACCTAAATTTCCAGCTTAAATCTTGCATAGCAAAATTAGAATTAAGTGCTTTATATTTTTCTATAAGGTTTGATGTAATTTATTATACAATATCTACTGAAGGTGTTTGGTGGAATTTCGATATCAAATTTGAATTGTTAGAACTTTATACTATTCCACATGTTTTGTGACTAACGACTCAGGTTTCACCTTTCGGTATCTTCAGGCATTCTATCACTCCGACTGAAGATACTGAATAGCGAAACCCGAGCCATTAGTAACAAAACATGTGGAATCGTATAAAGTTGTAACAATTCAAAGGTTTTATGTTTTAATTTTCTTTTGAGCTTATCAACCTTTCATTTGAATGACTTTCTTCTATTTTATGTAGATTATTAGAATATTAAGAATATTAAAGGGTTATTATGATGATTAAACATTTTTGCTGTAATACAGTTTACTTAAATCACATATCGCTCAATTAGTTACATCAATATATTAATGTTCCAGAGTAACGTAAATAATACTTTAAAGAAATAAAAAATATATGTATTTAAGTATTTAATTTATATTTATTTTACTGTTTTCGTAAAAAGACGTTCCGAGCTTGACTTGTAGTACCTGATTGATTAAATTCGCTAAAGGAATCGCAATCCAACCAGCACTCGGCGGTATAAATTTACTGGAAGCGAGTACTTGGGGAAGTCTTCTTTAAAACGGCAAACGTAAAGCTGTTGTCGAAGAAATCGAGTTGCATTGGCAGTGCAAACATGACCGAGTAGGCGGAAACGCACGGATGTGAAGAGATTCTAAGTAAACTTCAAATCAATAATACTCGATTGGATCAAGATAAATCGTAAGTAGACAATACATTCGAGCCTTTTTTAATATTCGATCTATTTATGAACTTAATATTTTCTATCACAAATTAATGATTTTGTAAGGTTTATTTAAAAACTCATTGAAACGAGTGCTGCAAACTAGTTCGTTGTAAGACTGCAGAAATCAAGCAATGAATGACAAACAAAACGTCAGATAAATAATTTTAAAAAAAACGCTTTTATTATAGATATATTTAAAAAAAGGTTTTTTTTTTAGTTTATAACATGAAAGTTACATTTTTTAAATAATTTAGAACCAACTTGTATATTTTTATTCGTCAAATGTAATAAATCTTACATTACCTTAAATAAAAATTCAAAGCAAAAATAATTCAATAAATTTAAAATTACTTTTGTATTTGTTATCTCTCACGAGACGGTTGTTGCCTTAAGGCAGTCTTTCCTAACCTCTTAAGTGAGCCGCACCCCTTTGAATCAGAAATTAGGTCTCCGTGCCTTATTGAAAAATGTGTTTCAATTTTTTAATTTAGAAAAAAAAATGTTTTACGAAATATATTGTTTATTAAAAAAAATGTGAATTTTATATTTATCGATTGAATTGGCATTTACTTGGTAGAACTCCACTATGATACGGTGAAAAAATAACAATGTATTTAAGTTCTTCGTCAGAACAAGTAGGAATAGTACTAGGCGTGAGCCGAAATAGCTTTCAACTATATCATATAAAATTTTATGTATCAAATACAAAACAGTGTTATTTGTATTTTTGACTTGGCTGTTGTTACTTGTTCATTATAAGACTAAATATAAACAAAGTGTTATTTTAGAAATATTTTTTTTTCACATTGTTGATAGATTGTAATCTTATATATTTGTGTTGAAATGACCCATTCCACCATCGATGGTAACTATATCGCTTATAACTAAACAAAATATACCTCAATTTAACAAACCTATCATGTCTTAGAATTTAATAATGAAGTATTTATGACATAACCCTAATACACGACAAAGCTTAATAACTTCACAATTTCACAGATTTCAAACGTCACGTATTCTTGTGATATACCGTAACAAGTTTTCAAATTTGTTGTGTGGGATATTACAAACCGTAATAATTTGACACGAAAGCTAAAAGGACGACACGTTTCGCATTATACGTTACACAAGCACATATTATAAAACATTTTTAAATGAGTATATTTAAATACAAATGATTGTAACTAACGCGTTACACATTTTTTCTCAGAATTATTTATGTTTATTCCCACGCAATAAAAAAACAGATTAATTCTTCTTTCGTAAAGTAAATAAAATCAATTTTCCGCATGTATCAACTTATTATCAATATTTAATACCAGGATGTTAGAACAGAACAGAAGATGTATTGTGAACATTTTCTACCAGGCCTGGGAAGTCGGAGACGTGAAAAACGAGCGACTGACTACTCTTTTGATGAGACCATTTTGAAGAATATCCCAAAGTACAATTACCGGATTGGTTGTTAATCTTTAATTTAATACCCATAAATAGTAAAGGTAGGAGTTAATCTGTCTTTGTCAAAATCTTGTATTAGTTGGATTCAAGTTTTTTTAAATGACTCCACAGATTTTTTTTCTACACCGATATATATTAAGATAAGCAAATGTACATTTTAACGTAGTTCTGATGAAGGTGTAAGCCAAAATAGCTATCGATTTTATACCTAATATATTTTATAAAACAAAAATACACTGCCGTTTTTTACCATGTTATTATAGAGCTCTACCAAATATGTAAATGCCAATTCAATCAATATACATTTTTGCCTCTAAGGAAAATAAAATTACTTTAAAGCTATAATTACAACTTTCAAATCTGTATGTGATGTCATCGTTTAAAAGTTATTGTCTTAAAATCACAGTATATAAGTGATATTTTTGATGATTTTTTACAATGGCAACATTTCTTTTACATTCATATCAAAATGCTTGACAAGCGAAAGAATGATTTAAGGAAAACATAGAACAATTTGAAGGAAAAATTAACATAAGTTAACACACGAAAAGCAGATAAAATCAAATCGATATAGTATTGTCGTCGTAAAAAATGAAGCTCTTTAATTTATTATACTTACAAAAATTTAATAGTGTGAAAAATATTCTTATAAAACGAAATTATTCAGGTACTACAATCAATTAGATATCATGATAATATTACATGAATAAATACGTATCTTTGTGATAATGAATAAACCTTTTTAATTAAACAATGATCGTTTCAGTGTCATTTCAAGTGGAAATTAAAACTGTAGATTAATTATTGTCAAACAAAACAAAAACTTAATTTCAATTGTTAAGAAAAAATAGAACACTAATGTTTACACAATTTTATATTTTCAATAACAAAAAAATGTTTTTGCTCTTTGTAAAAATTACTTGTTTTAATTTGTATTGCATAAGCTTATAATGTTTACAATAAACCAAACTGGTTCTAATTTTAAAAAAATAGTAGAATCTATTATATATAAAGGATATTTTAGTGAGTATTCGGTTTTTTTTACTCTAATGCTGTCTACGTCCGATTCAATATTCTCCCACATTATAAGATACAACACATTTTAAATATGGTTTAGTTAAAATAGTTTAAACTAAAAATTGTAATTATAACAAAGTCGATAATAGAGCAAAATATAATATTTTCACATTAGACGCTTGTCATGTCATTATTTTCTTTTCAAATGAAAAAAAATTGTTGACTAACTTATAATTATTAAAGTAATTTAAATACAGTTCTCCTATAATACGCAATCCTAACTAAACCAGTCCTGATTTTAATAATATACAACTTTATAAAAAGTACTTAACATTATGCTATAATTATTTAATTATAATGAATGTCTTTCCATTTTAGGAAAAGTTATTACGTAAAGGGGTTCAATCGTTTAATTTTTAATGTTATATTATGTGTCATCAATATTCTATTAAACATAATACAATATAATATTGAAAAGGTTTGTTTTCAAAGAGATTATAGAATGTTCGTTTTTGCATAATCTCTTTACTCCTGAGTGATTTCTGACGAATTTGCATTTCAATTCGTAAATCGGCGAGTTTTAAATGTACTATGCATTCGAGATTTGCATAAATTAATTACCAATGATCTCTCTCGATATAACCATCTGTACTTTACATCATCGAGACATACTCTGACGGACTATTCATTGAAAAAGATTCAAAGAACAATCTTTAAAAAATTGAATCGTTCAAGCTATGTACAATTCCACAAGTTTCGCGACTCTAGGCCTAGGTTTTGCCTTTGTCATCTGCAAACATTCTATCATACTGACACAATAAAACTGACAGTTAGCAAAGTAATTTACATCGCTTGTATACAAAAAGAGTCACAAAAAATATAAACTCTTAAGCTTGGAGTTAAATGTATAACTAAAATAATTTTAATAACCACTGATTTGAAAATAATTATTTTCAAAAATGTGAAAGTTAATCTTATACAAAATGCTATATAATAATTGATTGAATTGGCATTTACTTGGTAGAACGGTGAAAAAAATAGCAGTGTATTTTAGTTTTACAAAATACGTTGCTATTTTTTTCACCGTGCTATATAATAATTTTGTGAGCAGAGATTTTCACAATAAATTAACTATTAATTACAAACAATTAAATAATTTTTAACTGTATATATATATTTCCTTTTTTAAATCGGTTAGTTATAAGGGGGCTTAATATCTTACTAGCTTCATGAAAATTATTTTATTGATAGAAACTTGAAGATATCCTAAAGGTGAAACCTCCGACATGAATGACAAAATTTGTGAAAACGATTCAACTAAAACTTGATATTTAAATCCAATAAATTTCTTGTAGTTTATAATGTCAAAAATATTATTTTATAATCTATGATATCGACTGAAGGTGCTTGATGGAATTTCAATATCAAATTTGAATTGTTACAAAATTGTACGATTCCAAATGTTTTGTCACTAACGACCCGGGTTTCGCCCTTCGGCATCTTCAGGCATTCCATCACACGGATGCAACTGAACTGACTTATTATTTATTTTAAAGATTAAAACACATTTTTAGTACTAAAGGTAATTAAATTTATCTCTTACTTTTAATAAATTGGTGTTAAATTTCAAAAAATCCTTATTTGTGTGTCGCAGTTTTGTTTATGGTGATTATTATCGTATGATTTTGTTTTAGTGGAGCTATTATTTATTGGATATTACGCTGTCATATTGCCGTGACGTTTATTGGGCGCATAGTTGTTGCATTGACGGATTAACAGCAATATTAAATATTCGCAATAACGTTGACAAAAGAAAAATAATCACTGGCGAGTCCGATAAAGGAAAATAAATTCGGTATTGTTTCAACGGTTTTTAATAAAGGTTAAATCATCCTACACATTGCTATATCCATAAACAGTATTCAAACGCCTGTCATTAAAGCAATAACTGTATATAATCCAGATTTTTTTGTATTCATTTATAATCCAATGCTCGAATCATTTTATTTTCATCCAAAACATCGCGTGATATTTTGCACTGTAATTTGACTTTGGTTTCCGATATTTTTTACTTCAACGAACCGTAATAAAACCAGCGAATGATTCAAACCATAATTATGAACGTGGTAGCGTACAACGTCTCGTCTCGACTTCGAAATTGTCTGTAGAAAAAAGTAGATAGCTTTTGTATGACCATCAATATTTGTTTTAAATTAAAGCTTTAAAGCTCTTTTTCAAAAAAGCTTGATTTTTGGGCAGGACTTATTTATTAACTTTTATCGATCATTTTGACACAGAAACATCGGCAATAGATGTGATATAAAAGAAAATATATCTTACCTTTAAAAATAAGATATTTATTCATCTAATGAAGTTTATTTACCCTTTGACATTCGTTTCACATTGGGAGAAACAAATATCCGGGTGAAAAAGTAGATGGATTGAAAAACGTAATAAGGTTTAAAAAAAACGTATTCAGAAACATTTAACGCACAAAAAAATATAAGGTTTTTTTCATTTTTCTGTAGACAGAAACAAGTGAATAATGATAACCTCTTAAATATTGTTTTTTTTATATCTATTTTTCACTTTAAGCACTTTTATACGATACATTGTTGTTGTGAGCACTTATCATAAGAGCTTTCGGAAATAAAATAACAATAAAAGCTCTGGTAAACGACAATCTATTGTTAATAAAGTTTTGATGTAATAACCACTGCGCAATCTGTTACATTGTTGGAAAGAGTTAAATCCGCAGTCATTTTTAATACGAAAAACTTTTAATAACCTCCGCTAATAAAATAGAGGGCTCAGAAAGTTTCAAAGAAATGTAGCTCATGAAAGTAATTGTATGAGATATTCGTTTATTTTTGTATATGCAGCAGCTTCGGGTTTTATTTCAACAAAGGCACTTGGTCTATTGAATTAAATTTTAAAATAAAGAAACATTTTTTCACAAAAAAAACGGAACGATAACGTTGGGATGAAATGAGAAATTTCATTATTTTATAACCTAACGTAATTGAAATGTCTTTTGACATTGTATTAAATGTAACATTGTTAAATAATTATACACAAACGATATAATGCTGGCCCAGTACACATATTATTTGAATCTTTCAAACAAAAGTTCAAGAATACTCAACCTGACTGATAACGGTTTATAAGGAAATTTAAATTATATACCTTTATTCCTCTAGAAAATCTTGTTTCTTAAATAATTTTGATAACTGTCTTAAAACAAAGTATTCGATTAAAAAAGTAAAAACTTGATAATTATACAGAATCACTCGATTCCATTGAAACAATTTATTGAAATACTTTTCTGGGCTAATTTATTTTCTTATAAGAACTCTTAAAACAATTAAACAAATTGAATTTTAAAATTGTATATTAAAGTGATACGATGTATAATATATTACTTCTTCCAGGATTAAATTAAGCTTAATTTAAGCTTAATCAAAGTTCAGACAAAATACAAAATAACACATAATGAATAACTCTATGTTAAAGTTTTCCGGATAAAATAATTAATTATTTTCACTCTATTATTTTAAACAAATTTTGGTGCTGAAGGTTTCAGTTTGTTTAAATAATAATTGATGTATAAAATGCAAAGCTGTGTTGAAAAATATGACGTTAACATTTTTTAATTATTATTATAGCACATTATCAAAAGTTTGATATTGATAAGCCTTAAATTAAATTTTATTTGGTGCTTAATTGTTTCTTCGTTGAAAACTACTGTGAACTTCAAGAGTAACTTTTGTTACAATGCACATTCACTTTCACTCATAAATATCAACCACGAATAGAATAATATCATTGAATCCTATGTGACTATTCAAGAAGTTTGTCCAAATAATAAATTTCTTTACTACAGTCAATGACACTCGCAATTCATATCGATTTCTAGAAAACGCATTGTGATTTCCTACCGCACTAAGAATAGTAGTAAACCTTTGTTGGAGCAAGCATACCAGAAATTGGAAACACTTTTGATGAAAATATGTATCAATAAATGAATTACAATATTTTTTACTTTTAATAATACCTAATTTTAATTTATTAATCTAATACCTTTGTTGAAAATATGATAAAAAGTGGTAATTAGGTTAAGAGTAATTTTTTGATTCACATAACTTAAAGTTTACTGATTTGGTTTGATAATATTATTGATTGATTGATTGAACTGGCATTCACTTGGTAGAACTCCATTATAACACGGTGAAAAAATAGCAATGTATTTTAGTACAACAAAATTATTTTTAACAAATATAGTTGATAGCTATTTCGGCTCACGCCATCGTCAGAACTATGCTGTAACTAACATTCGCTTATCTATATACAGCTGTACAGAAAAGGCACACAACACATCCTCTCTCCTGTTCCAACGGCCTAGCTTGTTACTTTAACACAATGACACTATACCGTTTTTTCACCGTGTGATTTTTTTTTAAATTTGATTTTAAAAAATATCATAAACTCACTGATAACTGACGTCTAAAAGAGTCGTTCAAATACACGACTACTGCATAAGTACAGTTGTATATAAGTGTAATTTCGTTTGAAATCTATCCTAAAACAAGTAATTATTAAAGAAATAATTGTTTGGTACTAAACTATTAATCAATTTCCGGTGTCCAGGCAGCAAATGCAAAATTTTATAATATGTAAGTATTTTTTATAATTACTGAAGTTCAGAAATGTATTTCATAGAAGCGGGCATGTTACAGTTTCACAAAGTTTAACAAAGAAATGATGATGAAGTTTTAGGCTAAAATCAAAAATATTTACCACTTAAGGTCAAAAAATATGATATGAATACGATATGGGATGCCTTCATTAAAACACCTCGTGTTGCACATCAAAATGCTCGAAAGGACGCGCGCAAGTAAATGCTGTTTGTTTCAGGAAGATCGGATGTCATTCGTATTACCAATGATATCGTAATTACTAATTATATCGTAGTTTGTTGTAAATACTTTTTATTCCAACATGTATTAAACTAGTAAAATATTTATCAACTGTGTATGAAAGTAATTTGAGTGATACGTCAACTCGTTTCAATTTCACATATAACACCTTCTTAGCACGCAAACCGCAAATTGGTAATCTTCACTACTTGGCAACTCTGAGTGTCTATCTCACACGCCATAATAAACGCTCACGAGCTGAAGAAGTTTGCTCTGAAATCGAAAGCCCGATCGTCTGTAAACTCTTGAGTCATTATATTTGTGCATTCGCCCAAAGTGTGCTTTGGAGGGCCGAACCCCGCTAAAATCAGTCAAGTGTAAAGCTGCGATTTTGTTCGAATGCGCGTCGACTTGCCTTCCAAGCTTTTGGGCAACAGAAATCTATCTCGCAGACCTTTCGGAATTTGCTGTATCACGGAACAGATACACGAAATTGTTTTCAAATAAACGACTTTAAACTGTAGCTATTATTTTACCGCTTACCAGCGCTAGATAAAACGTTAACCAGTTTAACCAGAATTGATCGTTATTCTTGTATAAGATAGACTGTAGCATTTTGGTCGTACGTTATTATAATTAAACGTATTTTATCAAACACTAATTTCATATTTAATATCACAATAATCAGGACTGTTTCATTCATCTCAAGCATTACCATTTTTTTCACATTTAAGACATTAACTGTTTTAATTAACTTGATGGAAAGAAATAATATTTTAAATAATAAAAACACATTTTTAGTACTTTTCCTAAAAAATATTTTTGCTTATTACGAGCATTGCTGCATGTAGTTCACAAAAATTATAAAATTCAAACATAATATAATTTACGAAGCATTCTTGATTTCTTGAAATATTAAAATTTAATTCGTTCATTATTTAGATATGTGATATTTATTGCTGAATTATGCGGCATAAAACAATATTCACGAGGGAATGCATCGTTCAAAACTGGTTTTGGTGACTTACTAAAAAGATTTCTTAAACGTATTCCATATTTAATTTTAGTTCTATTGAAATATAATTTAATTAAAATAATTTTCTCTTTAAGTTGAGCGCTGTATAAACTATAATATTTATGAATTTATCAATTAACTACTCTTTTATACCAAAATAAACTAATTTTATTCAAATAAAGTTTCAATCTGCTAATACCTTATTATTACAAAAAATGGTATTTTTACCTCATCTACCATGTACTAGAATAACTTATATCTCACTGTCACTATTAATTGAAGACAAATTAATTATATAAACATATTTTTTATTTTGTAACTGTGAAACAAAATGTAGAGAAACTTTAAGTTAATTGGTACCTGGGGATAGATAAAACCAAAAGCATATGCTTATTTTTAAACAGACTGATAAATGGTATTTGTTACTGTAATAAAGCTCTAAAATTCTGAACAAAATAAACTTTCTCAATTGAAGTTTTGGATCGCAAATTAGTAAAAAAAACGTGGACCGTCGGAGCAAAAACGAATTTTGTTTTCAGCTAGTTACGTTCAGCATAAAAAAATCAAGCGAATTAGTACTTCATTATTAAAAACATGAAATGATAAATTTATAAAAAAAATGCACAAAAAAGTGTTTACGTAGTAATATAAGTAGTTCCAGGATGCAAAATGAATTAAGAACCTCTTATAATTGAATTCGCAAATGATTAATTAAAATTAATTAAATATTTTTCGTGACTTTGTGCAGAAACCAACTGGTTATGTCGATAGTTTTAATAATTAGCTAAAAGTTAAAATGATCATATTAAATATGCAAAACTTTCTTTATCAGTAGTGGACGAAAAGCTTAACTTCCATAAATATTTATAAATCATTTTCATATTAGAGCAGCACACTATTTCAATAAAAGAAATAAATTACGCTAGGAACTACTTTTAATGTCGGCTTAAATGTTTTAAAAGTTGACGGAAGACAAACGAACGAATAGTGGCTAGGATTAACTTACCCATAATGAGAACCGTTTCGATCGTTGCAATGGTAGAGTAATACTCATCGCTTTGCTTTTCTTTCGCTGTCAGTCTGTTAATTGCAGCTTTAACTCATTAACGATCATGATTGACCAAAAGAGCTTCGGACATGATACATGTTGTATATTTTTCTTACAATTAGTATTTACAGCCCTTAATCTTCACCACACACTATCGAAATGTGTTTTATCTTTTGATTCAAAGAGATCAATTAAATATATTTTTTCTTTGTGTTAAAACCTTTTTATTGGGGTTAAAGAGGTTTTATTTCTAAGAAACGATTCATATATTTTCTTTTTTTTTGTTTCGTTAAAACAAAGTTTTTTTTGAAGAGTTTTAATCAGAGAGCAAAAGCAAGGATACCTGCTTTGGTAAAGCTATAATTGATTTTAAATTCATATGTCTGATATATCTATTCAATAGAAATAAAGAACAATACACATGTATATCTATATTGTTACAATCGAAACATTCAAAATTCGCTATGAAATTAATTGGTCTCAGAAAAAACTTACTGTTATCCAAAAAAACAGTCTAAAAATACTATTGTTTACATTATATATATATATATTGATATATTAAGCAATATAGTCGAGTTTTATAATTTTTTTTGTAAGCTTTCATACGGCAAACTCAAATTCGAAAAAATGTACTGATAAATGTTTTCAATAGCCAAATCGTTTTTTATGAAGAAGTATTTTAAAAAATAAATAATATTATATAACCCTCTTCGCAAATCTTTTCAAATTATAACGATGTTATTTGTAAGAAATATCCCTTTTGTGTAAAGCTCTTTTCACCTGAGGAAAAGAAAGTCATTTTTACAATTGCCATAAATCGTAATGAAAGTATTTTTGTATATTTGTCAGTAAGACTCATAGAAATTTTTACTGTGCAATACTTTTGAGACCTGTAAATATACCCCAGACATTTTTCCATTTCTTAAATTACGCGTGCGATTTGTAAGCAAGTGTATAATCATAAATAAGCACGAGTGCTTTTTGCCTCGCAATGTTGTTAAAAAAGCCTCTCCCTTTCTCGTTCGAAGCCTTCGCGCGAAAGCTCGAACGGTATTTATGTCTCTTTGTTCGTGAAAAGTAAAAGCTCGTCTTTGGCCAACTTCCGGCGCACGACATTAAATTCTGCGCGACACTGTATGTTCGTAAACGTGCTGATTATACACGTTCAAGATCGCGACCCAATGCGATCGCGTTTACCCTCTAAAATGGCGACCTTGGTGTGAAAGCTTAAAAAAGCAAATTTCAAATACGAAAACTCAAAAAGTTTTTTTTTGTTTTTGTATTTCAGCTGTCTTATTAAAATATAATGACGCTTTTTGTTTACGCAAATTAATGATACTTTTTTTGTTAATCAATCAATTATATTTACATTTTGATTGGTAAATTTTCAATATCAATTATCAATAACCTTTGAAAGCTAAATATATTGTTTTATGTAAGAAAAAAAAATTAAGTATATCTCAAATACCATTGCAAGGCTTGATAACTATTGAATGTAAGAGCTATTTAAAATTTATAAAAATGACAGATATACTATAAAATACAAAAAAAAAACAATTTTAATAATATTCATAATGCCACTCACACTTTGAAAGCATTAACTTTAAATGTTTTTGTCAATCTCCTCCAATCAAAAAACAACATCTAGAAAAAAAACTATTTTGAAAAATTATCATTGTTTTGATCGATCTGTGAAATAAAATTAGTGATCTGATTTAATTTAGTTATTGATTGAACTGACATTTACTTAGTAGAACTCCATTATAACACGGTGAAAAAATAGCAATATATTTTAGTTCTGCAAATTTGTAGAACTATATAAATATATAAGTATATTAGCTTTTTTATTATGTCTACAAGCTATCACTGAATTCATTAAGGACAGTATTTTTTTAATCGCTATCAACATAAAAAGATGGAAAAGATTCTATTAAAATATTTGTTATTATTATAAATCATGTATTGTATTGTATTCTCAAAACCATTTAATCAAAGATTTTCGATTACAAAATGTAAAATTTATATGAGGTCTAATTATCTTCATAATGTTATCAAATGTGAGTGTTATTAGACTTCTATTAGTTTATTCTTCACGCAAACATACAATTATTTTATTAGAATGTATGATATCGATTGAGGATATGTATGGATGGAATTTCAATATCAAATTCGAACTGTTGGAATTTGGCATAACTATACAAGTTTTGTCACTCACAAACAGGTGTCCAATCACACGGATGCAATAGAATTGACACGCAATAAATGTTTTTTATCTTCTATATACAAAAATAATTACACAAGAAAAACACAAACAAAGCATGAGAAATTGTAAAATGTATAAGATTTTTATTTATAACGAATTATATTTTTACCAGTTTTATCCTTTAACTTTTCACTTTTAAGATGTTAACTGTCACTTTTTGGTGGAAGAAGTATGAAATTCAAAATAAAAAAACACCTATTAACTACTTATTTCCACAACATATTTTATAATCAGAACCAGTTTTGCTCGAAGTGATCAGTTGATATAAGCGAAACCGACCCTGATCTTTGACATATTTAATAAATGGTACAAAAACTTTGTTAATATTACCAAATTTTTGAAGTATAATACTTAGACTTTGTTCATTTTCACGTCTTTTATCACCTCTCGAAAATTGTATCACTTTTTGACATCTTCAAGCACTCCATTACACGAATGCCACCGGTCCTGTTAAAATTTATTGTGAAAATAAGTAATTGGAAATGTGAGAAAATATTGTACTTAATAGGAACTTTTCGTTTATACAAAATATTTCATGGTCAAATTTGGTATATATATGAATACGATGTATGAAAAAAAATCATAAAATATTATAAAGAACATTTTTTTCGGTAAAAAGAAAACATGTTGGCCAACTGAGCCCTTTACAGTAAAAGAATAAAGCGGTCCAAACGTTGGCAGAGAGAGCTTTTCGCTTGGCATCGTCTCGATATTCATATCCATGTCCGCTTCATTTGGCTGGCAGGCCAAGAAATGGGTCACTCTTTGACATTGCGACCCTTTAGCAATGTATATTATTAACGTTTTGGATGCTGAGAATGAGAGAAGGAGAGGTAAACGAAGGGTGACATTTCCGATTTGAATGTTTCTTTTGCCAGCTTACGACTTCCAATATAAACGAATGCCAATAGCCCGTGCTTTTATTCAATTTTGTTAGGCATATCTCATAATCATTCTTACAGCCGAGTAGACATTTTGAAAATTTATTGTTATACTTTCATTAATTTGAGAGTTTTAAAAGTATTCAATATTACGATCGTAATTTTCTTCTGAATTTCAGAATTCTTCACATTTCATTTAAGGTCAAAGAAAATTAATAACACGATAAGCTTATTGTTAACTGCAGCCCTACAATAAGTTAAAATTTTATTTTAAATAACATAAAATGGGTGATCAGTAGAATTTTCAATACCAACTTTAAATTGACGAAACTATTTAAAATTCCATATATTTTGCCACAAACGATTCGTATTTCGCAATCCAAGAAATTTTATTTTCTCTTTGTTAATAATTCTCACGAGGAGCATTATTACAAAACATTTAATAGCTTTTAGCAAATCGTATCTTTTTTATTTCAACTTAAAAAAATGTTTTTATTGAGCCGTCAAAATATGTTTTTAACTTTATTGATTGAATTGGCATTCACTTGGTAGACCCAATTATAACACGGTGGAAAAAATAGCAACTTATTTTAGCTCTACAATATTATTTTTAAAAAATATAGTTGATAGCTATTTCGGCTCACGCCATCGTCATAACTAAAAATCGTGCTTAAACTAACATTCGCTTATCTATATACAGCTGTGCAGAAAATGCACACAATACATCCTCTCTCCTGTTTTAACGGCCTAGCTTGTTATTTCTCATAATAAAATTAAATTTTTCAAAAATTCTGAAAAAAGCTGGAAATCAATAGAAATCACCTATCACAAAGGTTCATCTTAAAGCGCTCCACGGGGGGAAGGGGTCTGATTTGCTTCCGTAATAGACCATTTCCGTGCCACATGTAAACTTAGCCTCATTTTTTATTTTCATTTAAAATTTTTAAAAAATCAATTTTATTGCGAGAAAGAAACAAGCTAGGCCGTTAAAACAGGAGAGAGGATGTATTGTGTACCTTTTTCTACACAGCTATATATAGATAAGCATAGTTCTGACGATAGCGTGAGCCAAAACAGCTATCAACTATATTTGTTTTAAATAATTTTGTAGAACTAAAATACATTGCTATTTTTTTTTCACCATGTTATGTTTTTAACCTTTTGTTATTCGGTTTTACATGTGTACCAAAGGTACTCCAATGATTTTAGGCTGATGATAAATAAATTAACGTGTCGAATATAGTTTATGATAACGTCAACTTGCAACAGTCGCAATTGATTCGATAACCCGAAATCCAATTAATTCCGAGCATTAAACTGCCAAAATTGTTCAGCATCTGCCATAAAGTACACGACCTCATGAATTTCACATTTGCATTTAAATTATTATACGCCACAACTCACGTGAAATTTTCACAAACTTCATTTTCTAAGTTATTACAACTTCACATTCAAGGCATCGTAATAATTTCACGGGGTAAATTATTGCAAACGAAATAGGTTCATAGTTATTTTGTTAACGATGTTTCATTACGCTCGTTTCATGTGAAATTTCGATACTATCGCCCAAATATTAAATATATTCTTTACACTTTGACAAGATAATTTAATACCCAAAAAATAAAAAATACAAATATTTCATTTAAGGTTTAATGGTTCTAAATTACAACAAGTAATTGAGCTAATCTTGCTTCGAATAAAAAGTCAACACTTTGTCGAAAATCGAAACAAAAAAATATGTTTCGTTAACCGCATTTTACAATAAAAAATAATATTATAAACTAGCGAATACACAGCATGCGTTTTAATGCCACTCAAACATTGTGAACTACTAAAATTGTGTTACTGACCACAATCGATGGTTTGCAAAATGCCATTAGAAATTCATTATCTCAAAGTGTGACAGCTTATGAACAATGCACGCTATGAAAATGTCATTCAAAAGTCTGACATGATTGACAGTTTCGTAAGAGTTTTTTAATGGTCAAAAACTTTTCAGATGTGTTGGCATCTGGTTGGAATAATTCCGAAACCTTCACGAGGGTGGAGAGATAATATTTTGAAAGTTTCAAAAATTTCCTATGATTTATGTTGCAATAGATAAAAACAAATATTCCTTTATATTATAAATATATGTTAAAGAACTTTCAAAACTTTGTGAAGGCATATATATATTTTGAAGATCTGTTGATTGCTCGTGATTAGCGAAACCGGTCTTTAAATTATGAATATAAAACTGTAAAAATAGTAATAATTGATAAGATTGTTTATTATCACTTAAATATAATGCTTTGCTACAATAAAAAAACTTTTAATTAATAGGTTGAAAATGATAAAAGGCATATAAAATAGAACATGTTTTGTTGACGACATGTGGAGCCAAATAAATTTAATAGTTACAATCAAACAAAAATGGATCCAATTTAATTTTGCATATATTAAATCAAATAAGCAGTAAGATTAACTGACTACTGAAAATTAAAAACAAATTACGATGAGAACAAATATTATCGCCAAAACCTTACGTTAAAAAATATCTTATGTAAATTAATTTCAATTTCAATTTGTTAATTAATTTGAATTTTTAAAACATTGTATTGTACATTTCTACGTGTTTTAGGCACTCTATTCTACGGAAATTAAGGTAACGGTTTTGCATCGGTTATATGCAGGCCGAATCCTACTGAAAGAATATAATAATTCCACTTGTATATAGCCAATGCAAACCGTTTACTCTACTAACGTTAACTCTCACTACTGGGTCAGTTATATTGCATCAATGAAATGCGAGGTCTGAAGATATCGAAAAGCTTAACCTGATTCTTGATTGTTACAAAGTTTCAACCATTCAAAAATAAAACGTGTTGTAATTTTGAATTTGAATTGTACGATTCCACATGTTTTATCACCAACAACCCGGGTTTCGCCATTCGGCATCATCAGGCATTCTTTCACACGGGTGCAACAGAACTGACAAATTTTATATTGAAAATTTGACTTCTAATTTGCTTTTGAAATTCCATCAAGCACCTTCATTCAATATCATAAATTATACATAATTAATCAAATTAATATTTTGGATTTGAAAATCATACTTTTTATGACAAATTTATGGAACTCAAAAAAGTCTCGGCAGCTTTGAAGCTGTCTCAAAATTCCACCCCACTTTGTTTACAAAATTTGATGTTTAATAAAATATTTAGACGCCCTTGCTTACGATATTCATAAATTATTCAAACGGAATTCCCAGCAGCCCTTGGTCGGAGTATCGTCGTTAGCTTTCTCAATATCAATATTTCCCTCTGTGTTCCACCAGCCTTGTAATACCCTAATCATTTAAATTTTTAATCGGAGGACCCGTCGCGGTGCGTGTGTCTACAAAATCTCTGAGGACTTTTGCAACAAAATCACTCCCGTTTCATTAGAGGGAAAGCAGTGGCGTTTGATCAGAGTGACATGAATTTGCGGTCGTTGAATACCCATACTAAGCACTGTTTTATAACGCTACCAAAAGAGACATAATACAACTGGCAGATCATCTCTGAAGTATTAAGTAGACACAGATAAAATTTGATTACATATTTCCACTAAATCAAAATAGAACAACCTTGTAGATGGGTAACATAATATCCAACTATTAAGCTAAGACTTAACTTATAAATACCGTATTATTTCACGGTGAAAAAATAGCAATATATTTTAGTTCCACAATTTTTTTATAAGATATAGTTGACAGCTATTTCGGCTCACACCATCATCATAACTATGTTTAAACGTACATTTACTTATCTATATATAGGTGTGTAGAAAAAGTACACAATACATCTTCTCTTCTGTTTTAACAACCTAGCTTATATCCTGCTAGCAATAAACTAATTGAAATTTAAATTAACAAGACACTAAACAGGCGGCAATTTTTATAAGCTTAAATATTAGCTGGAGATGATTTATTACAGAAATGCATTAGCCGCTTGCAATGGCCAAGACAAATATAAGTCTTTCAGCTTTTCTTAGACTACCGTTCTACCAAGTAAATGTCAATTCAATCAATAATACAACATTACTTATACCAATTTAAAAAAATATCACTCTTTCGTGTACGTTATCAATTGTTTCGATCAGTCAGACAAAATGATTTCCAACATATATCTGAAACAACTTCAAAAACTTCTGATTTGATAACATTTAGATCCTAGTTTTAACGTCTGTCTATTTCCTTTATAATAAATTCTTTTTGTATTCAACGGATGCAAACTGTTAATTGTTAAAAAAATCTATAAATTCTACGACTTTTATTTCTAACATCGCGAAGAGAACTTTTATATTTTACAATATCTTACGAATGGTGTTTAATTAAATTTTAATATTAAATTTGATTCATCGAATCGTTTTAAATTTTTACACATTTAATCTCTCATGATCCGAGTATCATCGATTGGCATCTTCAGGTATTATATCATACGAATGCAACAAAACTGCCCGAAGATGCCGAAAGACAAAACCAAGCTGTATTAGACAAAGCATATAGAAATGTACAAAGTTTCAACAATTCAAATTTTAATAGATAAATGTAAAAAAGTAAACGGTTTACATCGGGTATATACAAGCGGAATGACACATAGAATATTTAAATGTTCGACTTGTATATAATCGATGCAAATTGCTTACTCTGTGTCAGTTCTGTTGTATCCGTATGATAGTTTGCCTAAAGATGCCGAAAAGCAAAACTCGAGTCGTTAGCGACAAATCTTATGGAATTTTCCATTGATTCAACGATTCTTATTTGACATTTTAATTCCACTATCCACGGTTGATATTATAAATTAGAAGTGTGATTTAAAAGTAATGTATGGTAATTATTTCATATTTTTAGCCATGTATAATTTTGACCAAACTTTTACCAAGTTGGGTTTCGAAATTGAGTACACACTGTTTAAATTATTACATAGTTAAAGCAGACTGACAAGCTTTGTGAAAAACAAACAGTTTCAATGTCAAACGGGACTACGTTTTCTCGAGTGTTTCCGCGTACGCCGCTACGGGTGGCATAACGGTCTAATTTGCATATGATTTCATCTTTTAATTTAGTAAAAAGTAATTCAAACCTTGACGAGTTATATCGTTAGATATAAATGTTATTTAACTATCCATTTTACGTAACAGACATCTCAATAAAAATTCGACATTAATCTACGATATCGACTGAAAGCGCTTGGTGGTATTTCTATATCAAATTTGAATTTTTGGAACTTTGTACGATTCCACATGTTTTATGGGTTTCAGTTTTGTCGCATTCGTATGATAGAATGCCTAAAGGTTCCAAAAGGTCAAACCCGGGTTGTTAATGACAAAAAATGTGGAATCGTACAAAGTTTCAATAATTCAAATTCAATATTAATTTACCCGTGATAAATACACAACACAAGGAACGTTTAAAATGTGTTATATCCCACAATGAATTAATATAAACTGGACATAGAATATTTAGGACATTGTATTATTGTAGATTGATATAAAAACGTGTTTCATACAATAACATCAATATTAAGCATTTATGTGCATAAAAAGTTTATGAAGAACATATTACTAAGGTGATAGAAAAAAAAACAAGTGAATTAAATTAACTATACGATCACTAGCCAGATTAAATGTTATTATGAAAGCAATGAAAATATTTGAATAGTACGTAAATAAATATTTATTGGTCAGTGAATTATACATAACAATCAAACAATTGTAATAATGAAACTGGTGGCTCATTATCAACCTGATCATGATTATGCTAAAAGCAAATTCTGTGAATAGTACTAAACATTGTAATTTACGATATCGATTGTGGTTTCTTGGTAGAATTATTATGTTAAATTTAATTTCATTTCAAAATTGACATTTTTATTGCATCATTGTGACAGAATAGTAGGAAATACCGAAAGGCGAAGCGTGAGTGATAAAACATGTGGAGTTGTTCAAAATTTGAACCATTCAAAATAAAATTTGTTTTTTAAAAATGCTAATATAAATAAATTTCACCAACACGTGACAGTTAATATCTCAAAAGTTATTTTGTACTTTTATATGGGGTATTTCTTTTCATTTTTGGATTCTGTTTGTATTTAAAAAATACGATATAATTTTTCTTTTTCGTGTTCTACTGGATTATTTCGTTTGAAAAATACAACCGCGTGAAATTATGCGTTGATGTTTCTGTTTACAAAAAGAGTAACGAACGAAAATTACTAACTGCTAAGAAAGCTCTCTTTCAACACGCGTGTCGTATTTAGGAGTCACGTCGCCGTCTCCTCGAATGGACAAAAAGCTAATACTGCTTCCATTAAGGATCTTCTACTTCGTGCTATCCGGTGACACATTCTGTTTGATGTTTCCTAAGACAGTTTTTGTCAAAAGAAATTACTGCACCCTAGTTTAAATATATGTCAAAATACACATGTTTGGCTATTTATACGTAAGCTTCGTCACGCGACCAAATGTTTGAAAGTTTTTTTTCAAACGTATTTTATTTTATTTTTTTGGTCACTTGAGTATGCTCTTTGAAAGTTTGTTTTTAATTGGTGTTTAAAGTTATAAAACGTTTATTTTTATTGTAACTGTGGCGTGTTTAACTATACTACAAAATAACGGAAGTTTCATCAATATAAATGTTAGGTCGTATCTGAAAATGTTATATTGATCTAGAATCTAAAATTTTTTTTTATTTAAAATTAAATATATTTTGTTGTTAAATGAATCACATAGAACTCAATAGTGTTAAGTGCCTTAAAAGAAATATTATTTTAGTTGATTGAAAACTTGAATTAAAAATTGTTTAAAGATAAATATAACAGAATTTAAGTAACCCGTTAATTTCTGAGCTACATAAAAGATAATCAAACACTGAATTTTTCACAAATTATTTCAGGAATATTGGTGGTAAACATTTTTTGTGATTATGTCTCTGTAAATATTAATGAAATTGTATTTTATTAGAAGAATAAGTTCTTGCATAAATTTTTTACCATTGTTAATACAATAATAATTGTGACAATTCTTTACCTCAAAATACACAACGGCAGCATCTGAAAACGGTTGTCGTATTTTATTTCCTTAGGTATTGTATATGCATACGTATATCTGTATGTGTGTGTGATTGTATACATATGTATGCGTGTGTGAGTATAGTATTTGGGGAGGTAAATATACTTAGTGTACGTGTGGTGTCCACGTGAACCTGATTCTTGGTAGATTGCTCAGCTCTGCAGCGACTTTCCGTTTTTCAACAATGACACAACAATTTTACAAAAACTAAGTCAATACATAGGAGATGAAGGAGACTTAAAGAGGTCTGATGCTGACGCATCTTAGATCTTAAGGCTTCATCAATTTGATATCATAAAAAAAATCAACACCCTTGGTTTATTTAACTCATCACAATTTAATAAATCTTTTTTTATTGACAAAAAACAAACTAATAAAGTCTTCCTAACAACGACATTCTTTTCAGCTTACTAGAGTGTTATTTAAAAAATAAAGCACGATCAATTATCAAAGATAAATGTCTATCCTATCAAACCCGATACGATAGTCATTTAATTACTTACTCTAGATAATTATAATTGGCGCCACTTCATCTTGTAAAAGTGATTACACTTTAAATTGATTGATAACATTTTAATCAGCTGTTCGTGGCGCAGTGACGCCATCAGACGGCGTCCGTCAAAAATGGTTATAAAACAGATTTAATTAAGCGCGGTACGTGATTTCACCCGATGCATTTCGTTGAGGGTAGGTATTTCTCGTGATACGTGACAATTTTCAGTCACGTCCAGGAGTCATTTGAGTGCGATTATAAACCGCAACTCAGTTGGACAGCCTCTCAAATCTGGTGTCACTCCACACGAATCGTTGCAACTCTGCGATAATTATAATGTATTGAGAAGAAATTGTTTTGTGGTTTTAGATATTTTACCCAATAGAATTTTCGTTGAAACTTGCACTTTAATAATGTCACGATAATAGCGTAGTAAAGATTTTTTCACGCACGTTTATTTAAATTTTAAATTATTGTTAAATAATAAAAATTTATAGGATTGTGGCATCATCTTACTAACCAAACTTAAATTTGTATTAATATTGTATGATTTCCTGTAAATTTTCTTTTTGTTCTTGAACCATGCTTTTGTATACCTGCTACATTTAAGTCAAATATTTTGTATAAATAGATTTGTTTGTAAATTTTAAATCAAATTCAGTTGATGATGTTCTCGATGAGCGAAACCAGTCCTGATCAAAAAATATATTGTGGAAATAAGTTCTTAAAATGCGTTTTTATTACAATATTTAAAATATCATGCTTTCCAACAAGAACAGTTAACACCATAAAAGTGATTAATAATAACTATTAAAAACAACACTGCAGTCAAAAATTTCCGATATATTAGTTAAGATGCAACAACAGGTTTCGCATTAGTTTGTTGAAAAAAAGCGCATTTTTTTGTTAAATTTTAATTGTGTCGTACTGTTATGTATACATATATTTGTTAGTTATAATAATAATAAAAAAATATTATCTAAAAAACCATTTTTATTTCAGTATTCCGCGATTTTTTCCCTTTTTTTAACGGTCCGCATGTCTTAAAAGGTTGGGGAACACTGATTTAGAGTATATTATTTGACAGGTGAGCTTAATGGGCGATACTTGATATTCATCTCCCGTATGACATGTTGAATAACTGCATGAGCTTATTGCTGTATAATTAACAACATAAGTACAGATGGATAATATTTCCATACTTTATTTGACAGAGACATGTTAAAACTGGATTAACATTTTCAGACATTTAAATATATTTGAACACTAAAACAAAAAAATCTACGATTTATTTAGTAACACGATAATATTTCCACGATTGTATATGTTTGACATTGGAATCGGTTTCGATTAATGCAAGCACAATCAACTGATGCAAAACAAATTAAAACTTTTACGAAAGAACACATCATCAAATTAAAAAAAAAAAGAACTTTGTATATTTATTTTTTCGTTTTAAGCTTTGAATATTTTGTTTCACGGTATACACTATCCAATAAAATTGATATTTTAAATATATTGATTAAATTGGCATTCACTTGGTTGAACTCCATTATAAAACGGTGAAAAATTAGCAATGTGTTTTAGTTCTACAAGTTTTTTTTATAAGGTATAGTTGATAGCTATTTCGGCTCATGCCGTCTACTAAGAACTAACTAAGAACGAAGTTCTGATGATGGCGTGAGCCGAAATAGCTATAAACATTATAAAAAAAATTGTAGTACTAAAATATATATTGATTTTTTCACAGTGATATTATAAATAATTAAAACATATTTTTTAGTTCTTATTTGTAAAATATATTTTATTATCAATACCGGTTTCGATAATTGCGAGCATTATCAAGTGATCATAAAATATATTGTGGAAATAAGCACTTGAAATTTTTTTTTAATGTATTTAATTGTCATACATTTTTATGAAGAAGTGATAGTTATCACCTTCAAAGTTGACAATATAATTTTACATTTTTAATAACGAAAGCTGACAATCAGTATTTAAAGGGCTTTTTCTCGATTGACAGGCATTAAAATTTTACAACAATTCCTACCTTATAAAAAATGTTTTTTTAATCTTTAAAAACGAATTTCTTGAGAAAAAATACGTTTATAAAGTTAAAAAATTAATATTTTCGCCATAATATTTGAAATCAAATCATACCTGTTACAGTGAAACGATTTTTTTTAATGATTTTTTTTCTTAAAATAAACGTCGTTAAATTTCTATTCACGCAAAATCTTTACCATAATTCTCAGAAAAGAATATACTATTTTTTTCAAATAAATGATTCTCCTCTGGTGGTTAAATAAAATAATCATTTAGACTGTTCATTAGTCCACCCTTTTATCAGATTCTTTACACGCACCGCCACTTTCAATCTTTCCGGACGGCTAACGAACGGTTAGCGAAAAATAACATAAAAAAATATTTGACAATTTGGTCGCGAATTATTCACCATAGTAATAGTCGAATCTATAGTTATGTTACGGCCAGGCCAGCCAGGGGAAATTTCCAAACAAATCGTATACCCTTTCAAGTATTGCGTGCTTGCATAAAAAGCATGTGAAAGTTCCAATATTATAACCACTTTATCCTAGAACTCAAATTAGTCCGTGTTGAAATTTGCATCAAGTCAATCAATATTTAATTTAATTATTTATACTTCAATTTGGAAATTCATTAACAGATGTTTCCTCTCTTTGAATTGATCATGGGCGAGTTTAAGCCTAACTGTCGTTTAAGCTTTCTCGTGTATTGATAGAACTCCGTTATAATACGGTGAAATAATAGCAATGTATTTATATAATACAAAATCCATAAAGTGTCAAGATAAAGTATGATGTACACATGTATACATGATTCAGTTTGCTTGACGATTTCTTACTTGTAAAAATGTAAAAACTCGTATAAAAATATTTTGAATACTTACATTAACAGTTAATTGTTTTATGTTAGAAGACTTCTGAAGATTTTGTAATTTTTTTTTATCAACGTCTTTAGTTTTCGTTGGCATTAAGTTTCATATCCCAAATGACTTGAAGCTTACTGTCGTCAAAGCTAATGAAACCTCGCGTATTATGTTTACATATATTATCAAAAATAACATCATCCTACATTTGATTTTTTCAGTTTTTTATTTACATTTAAAATTTTACCTTCGAAACAAAGTTTTTCAAGTGTTTTTTTCATTTCAGATTAATTAACAAATCATATTGCTAAATCACTCGTTTCAACCAATTATATTGACTCATGGTTATTGTGTTGATTTTATTGATGTGTAGAATAAAAAAAATATTTAGAATTTTCCATAAATCAACGATCATTCCGTTAAGTTTCCAAATATTAATTTAAACATCTCTTTATATCATCCTATGAGATTAGCCATTATAATACGCCGTGTAAAATACCTTTATTTTATGTAATAACAACACATTTTATTAATACTATTTACACAATACATTTAGTTATCAGGACCGATTTCGCTCATCGTAAGTATTATCAACAAATCTAAGTCGCTCACAATGAGCGAAACCGATGTCGATCATAAAATATATTGTAGAAATAGAACTAAAAAATTTATTTTTATTGCCGCTCCTCAGACCATTACGAGGGGCTTATGCATTTCTGTAATAAATCATCTCTGTGGAGTATTTCAGCTTATTGAAAATGGCGCCTGTATAGTTTAAATTAATTTTAATTTTTTTTTTTTTATTTACTAGCACGATATAAGCTTGGTTATTAAAACAGAAGGGAAGATATATTGTGTACCGTTTCTACACAGCTATATATAGATAATCAAATGTACGTTTAAACATATTTCTGACGATGGCGTGAGCCGAAATAGCTATCAACTGTATCTTATAAAAAAATGTAGAACTAAAATATATTGCTAGTTTTTCACCGTGTTATAATGGAATTCTACCAATTAAATACCAATTCAGTCAATATCATGCCTTTCTATCAAGAACTGATAAGTAACACATTGAAAGTGAAGATATCTATATAGTTTAAATAAAAAGATTGTTTTGTGAATTGTCTTTATTTCTCTGTTGTAAAAAAAATAGAGAGCATTCCGTAGAATCATCAATTGATAGTGTGAATAACAAATTCATATTGTAAACTTCTGTAAGGAATGTCTGCTTTGGTCAAAAGCTCGCCATGTTGCCGTGGTAACTCCATTTAGTGGCCCCGGCACGACCTGCAAACAATGCCTCTTGATTGGTCACGTACGGGGCGGACATTTCCGTTGTCCACGTGTGTACCACGCGCGAGTCGGCCGACACGTCTCAACACCGAATTACTCATATATTCGCAACTTTTAAAGCGTGTGATTTTCAAAAAAAGCCATCTAAAAGTGTTCATTCTAGCGAGAAGCTCGCACAAAAGTAATCGCTTTAAATATTACCTTGTATTCAAATTTTTCGGTATCCTGGCTCAAGCTTCCATCTGATAATTATATTTCGTGAATATTTTTGTGTACATTAATTATAAGAGTGAATTTTCAGTAACATTGTGAGAGCGCTATCCTTCCAAAACATTGCCTAAGCTTTTTATTGAAAATAAAAGCTAAAAAAATAAGCATGTTATTAGTACAATTTTATGTTTAAGTTGCAAAATAATCGATTGAACAAATAATGTTGAACGATCCTTCAAAACGCGATACACTAAAGATGCTTAGATACTCATTGAAGACATTATCTGTTCGTTCATTTTAATCAGTACAATATGAAAAAAAAATTTAGCATTTTTTTTGTTTTATTTTATTTTTATTGATTTGTGATATCAACTGAAGGCGCTTGATGAAACTTTAAGACCAAATATAATCATCCCAACTCCTCTTTGTTATATGCCTTACTTAAGATAACAACAATGATTTGACAGCCTCATAAATTAATTTTTTTATTACGTCCTCTGATGTTTAATTCCCACCGTCACCCGCCAATTTAAAATAAGAAGGCATTTCTATGTCTAAAATTACCGAATTGCATTTAAATGATAGTTGATTATTATTTTAGAATACTTTCATGAAAGAATCATTAACAGCTGAAAACATATCACAGGCAATTAAGTGACATCATTATTGAATAAATATTTTTGAATGTTATTTCAGTTGTATATTTGGATCTTGGCCAAAGGGCCTGTGTTTTTCCTTTGCAGTTAACTCCTGTGGTATGGGACTGATGCTTACTGTTTATGTTGTGTCAATTCTGTTAGACTTAAAATGTTAATGACAAAACATGTGGAGTCGTACAAAGTTTCAACAATTGTTTCTTCTATATTTTTATTCGTTTTAATGTCATTTATGTAGTATAACGTATTTTTAAATTAATATCGGACTAATTTGGCATGTAGAGTCACGTTTTGCCGAACTATAAACTGGAAAAAAATCAATCAAAACAAATAATAATGCCAAAACTCGAATCAATTTTGTTGTATGTACTGCCATAAAATAACGAAAAATCCGTGCTTTTCATTGAATAAATATCTGGAAAAATACTGAATGTTTTTGAAAAAGTATGTGTATTTTTGATTTTTTTTATTTTTTTTTAATGTTATAATATCAAAGTATTCGTAAGTAGTGATTATTGGTAACGTAAAGTATTAAATACGTCAATTTATGAAACAATAAAAAATCTACAACAATTCTTTTTGAGTAGCTACAACCACAATCATCTAATGTGTTTGCACTGCATTGCTACGAGCATTTATACTACAAAGAACACAGTTACAACACATAAATAAAAATGCATCTTATACAACAATTAAAAAAGCGTATTACCGCAATTAAAAACATTCATTTAATTAATTAAAATCGGTTCGTTTAGCGTATTCACATGAGGTGCAGTATTATTGTTTGTATACACAGATGCATTTACCGGAAACTTAATTGCAGTAATGCAGTGACTATGCAACTGGAATATCGTTATCGCGAATTACTCCAGTTTTGTGCAGTGATAGTTACGTGAGTAAAATAATTAATTTTAAAATAATTGAGCTTTATTTTTTGTATGTTTCAATTTATTGATTTTCGTTAATGGGATGCTACACAAGCATTATTCAATTGATTAGATAAGATTTTCTAATCAAACACAAATTAACTACAAAATAACATATCTTTTTGTTATTTTTTTTTTTAATTTTATCTATCATTCCTGAATTTTCCTGAAAATTTTCATTGCTATTTTTGAAATATAATTCTAAAACATGGGCTTGTTATTGATTGAATTGATATTTACTTTGTAGAACTCCATTATAAGAAAGTGGAAAAAAAAATATTATATTAATACAAAATGTATAATATATATAGTTAACGCCTCCGTCATAGCTATGTTTTAGCCTACATTTACTTTTATATGTATAGCTGTGTAGAAAATGTACACAAAAACACCTACTCTCTTCTGTTCTAACACCCTAGTTTTATATAGTGCAAATAAATTCTGAAATGTGGCAAATTGTTGCCATACATTTCTTAAAGTAAAAGTTATTCTGGTTTTTTGAATTTCTATTAATTTATTTGTCAGAGACACATGAAGAAAATTATACAATAAATAAGCATTGCTTTTGCAACGATATTACGATGTTTAAATGATAGTATGGGAAATCGACAAGAAAGTCAACCGAGTGAGCTCATGCAAAGTCTATTTGGTTACATATAAATATTATTCATCTCAACTCTCTCTCTTCCACGTGGAATATGTCGAAAACTAACACAATACTGTTTGTTGAACATTGTTAACCCGCTCCCAGCTGATCCGTATAAAGTATATTCCATCACGCAAACTTCAAAACATAACTCAGCAGTAACGGTGTTACATAAACTTACGAGAGTTTTCAACACAAATAGGTTCTAATTTGAATAGTTAAAACTTTGTACGATTCCATATGCTTTGTTATTAACGACCCGGATTCCGATTTTCAGCATCTTCGGGAATTATGTTATATCCGTGTGATAGAATACCTGAAGATGCCGTGAGATAAAACCTGGTTTGTTAGTGACAAAACTTATGAAGTCGTTCAGTTTCAACAATTTAAATTCGATATCGAAATTCCATTAAACATGTTCAATCGATATTATATTAAAAAATATAATTAGGTTCAACACAAACATAAAAATTTACTTGTACACAAAAATTTTATAACGATTTATGTCAGTATAATTTTTAATATCAAACACAAACTCTTTGTCAGGTTATTTCTAAATTTTCGTGCTATATTTCAATGCAATGGACTGCATTATACAAATATGTATGTCAAAATTAACTATGTTTTGCTTGATTGCTATCCAATAAAAAAACGTTATCATATTAAAATTGTGACGAAATATTGTAGACTTAGTAAAACCACGGTTAAATATTGTGTATACATTTGAATATGCGGAATGCTCAATTGATATTTAATGCAATATTCTGTATCTTGAAATTTATCATTATTTTATTAGTTTCTATCTTAATCTTCTAGTCTTATATGATCTGCTTCTTGTTAATGCTTTTTGAATGTTGATATTATCTTCCATTTTATTACGAAACCAAATGATAAATAAGTAACCGGTTGAAGTCATTCCGCTGTAGTACAATTCAAAAAGGCCTTATTTAGTACTCGTCGTGGTGCTTTTAATGTAATTAGTCAAGAAAGATTGAATTTATTTACTTCTCGATTCTTTTGTTCTACACAAAAGTTCCGTGGCTCGTCCACACAAATTCCATTAAAATAATTCCAGAGCTTTTATATAATGCTCGCCATGTCCTCGAACTGACTCTTAGCCTATCGCATTCATCGCAAAAGCCAGACGAGAACATAACCGACTAACCCCTTTCATTGTTATTGCACTTCCTTCTCCTTACTTCGACACATTTGCCAAAATGATTCCATAGATGCCAGCCACGGCCTAAAAGGCCTAATGGGGCCTGGAAAATACAGCTGTGAGGCTTTACTTGGACAACTAAACTAAGGCGTTGATATATTTGATAAAATATTTCGAAAGCACAACCTTTTGCTCGTATTGCCATAAACAATTTTAAAGGGTGTTTAAATCTTGCCATTTAACTTAAATCATATTATTAATATCAGTATTGTTGAACGTCAAAGTTTTATATGACATCAATCAAAACCTACAATTGGTAGAAAAGCTTCAGTTTAACTTGATAATATATTACCAAGGTTTATTTAAAATTGTATAGTCGCGCAGTGGTCAATTACATTGGCTTTCGTGACAGATCACACAGGTTCTAATCCCAGAACGAGCACAGTTTTTCTTTCAATCAATTTTACGATTCTATTTGATGACAAAATTTATTGGTTGAAAATCTCAAAAACGGCAATAAATCATTACGGCAAAGTATATTTCGAAGGTTTCTTGATATTTGCAATGTTCTTAATCTTTTCTTTGTATAACAGGTAATAATTACTGTCCACTAATATAATTACCTTTTTTAATATTTTTTTTAATAAAAGTCGCAATGAGCGATATCAGTCCTCATTGTGTTTTGTTTAATCACAAGAGAGAATTTTGTTTGAACGTTTTATAGTTAAAATATAGTGTGGATCAATTTCGGTTGATAACGAAGAAACTGTTTTTAATTTGAATTATAAACTTGTATAAATTGTAATTGATATTAACACGGTCTGGCGTTGTGGCGTTAGCGGAAATAGCTATCAACTAGAATATATTTAAAAAGATGTAAAACTAAAATACATTGCTATTTTTTCACCGTGTTATAATGGGGTCTACCAAGTAAATGCCAATTCAATTAGTAAATAGTAATTGATATTGTTTTTTGACACTTTTAAAATTTACATCTACGTACAAATCGATCGTTTAATAATTAATTGTTAATTGACACTAAGTGACGATTTGAATTCTACATGATACGAGTGTTATTAATGTAGAATACGTGTATATTGTTGGTATATTAAGAGCATTCAATTCATTTGCATTGAGCAGTTGATGTTGGAGACGATTTTAACATTCAAACGGCGTATTTACATTAAATTTAAACTAGATCACCTTCCACGAAAATTTTCATTTTTTTTTCTTTTGTGAATCCGCAACGGGAGCTTTTTTGCGCCCTTCCGTTGACCCTGAACAAACACGATCGCGATTGTGCGGAACCGTTCCGTGGGAATCTCTCGGACTTAAACTTAAGGCGGTGTTAGTTATTCCGGCGGGAGGCCCCTGATTGCGTCTTTCAAAGTTCCACCCCGCCTTGAAATGGAATCCGCCCACCAGCCTATTTGCATGCGAATCACGGCCCCCGATTAGGCGTCCTCTCGACCGTAATATGCGATTACGATTTACAACCGACGGGCCGTCGATTTAGCCCCTGCGTACACAAGCCATGCACTGCATCAATTTGTTAATCATACGATTATCATTGATACGAGTAAAGCTTCGACCTTTTGAGCATACTCAAGTCAAATTCTTCATTTCAGAAAGCTAATGCAAATGATTTTGTGCTATTAAATCAATATCAATGAAAGGGTTTTTCAACAAATATCAATCAACACGGTGAAAAAAATAGCAATGTATTTTAGTTCTACAATATGTGGAATAGTAAAAAACAATTGAAGGAGAGCTTTTATGTAAAAAAGTTTTTGAAATTTCAATACAAATATATTTAACGAAATTACGACTATTGCTAATAATGACGACGATATTCTTTGTCATTTTATTACATGTATAGTTAGACCCTTAGATATATAATCTACCACGAACGGCAAATAACCGAGAACTCTCAGTAAATAGAAAAGAGGTGCTTTCAACAAATTGACACACACTCCAGGAGCAATATTTAACGAGACTATGTTCGACAGATTCGCAAACTCAAACCATTAGGTAATTATTTGGTGAGCGCTGGCGTCGAGGCGACCGGAGACGGAAATAACGAGTGAAACGCGTCACGTCCACGCCGGTCCGAGTTAAAGATGGCCTTTTTTGTGAAGCCCGTTAGTTGGGTCTCTTTTTCCAACCTTCTCGACTGGTTCCTGACCATAGGCACGTATTTTTATTTTTATCAAGAATTTCAGAATATCAGCGTAATTTGATTTATCGAGTGTGAATTGGCGACGAAATAAAACAGAAAATATTCGCCATTTAAAAAAAAACTTTTACTAGTCCATATATTTTATCGAATATGATAATGTTGATTTAATAATAACAGCTATAAATATTGAATTGTTTCTTGTACGGAATACGTAAATAACTCGATCCGCTTTGGTTAAAAAAAAAATATTTAATATTTCTGCAATGCATAATATTTGTGGCTTAGCAACCATTAATTCAGTCGTTTATTTTTAATTTTTCAAAATACAATATAGTAAGACGATATCTATCATTTAAATTTCCAAAAGAAGCAAAAGAGAAAAACAATAGTTAAAAATATATACCATATGCTGTAATAAAGATTAATATGTTTTTCTAATGTACATTCACATATTGTACAAGAATTTATCGTTGTGTGATTTTAAAAAATGTATCAACTGCGCAGATGATAAGTAATGGTGTTAAGGAGACAATTTTTTGTCTTTTGATAATAAATTACTTTGTTATTTGTTGGAAAAATGTTCAGTACTAACATTATTTTTCTTTTGTTTTCAGGTGAGGAAAAGCTCAGCATTACTTACGTCGAAAAGTTCACGGAAAGTGGTATGAGATTACGCAATCGCCAAAGGCGGTGACGTATTTTTCTTGAATAACAATATTTTAATTTTAGAAAAATACAGTACACATTTAATATATGAATATATTTTACATGATATCAATCTATATTAGTGCTTCGCAAACTTTTTCATACCACGGCTCCTTAAATCTAAAAAAAAATAATTCCCGCCCCCTCCCCTTTACATATATACCATTCAAATGTTGCAAGTTTTATTTACTTTTGAGCAATTCATAATCAAAGATATGTATTACATTACAAATGACTAAAAATCTTTTATGTGTAAAACATGAATAAGTTTAAAACTGTACAATTTGAAATTTTAACTGTTTTATCACTAATGACCCGAGTTTCGCCTTTTGGCATCTTCAGACATTCTATCACACCGATGCAACAGGACTGGTGTACAATAAACAGCATCGTCTATATACCAAAGGTATTAATCACAGGAAAACACAAATCCCAAGGCATACACTAAATGGCAGCTAAAGTTCTGTTGCATCCGTGTGATAGCATGCTTAAAGATACTGAAAGGCGAAACCCGGGTCGTTAATGACAAAACATGCTGAATTGTACAAAGTTGTAACAATTCATACTTGATATTGAAATTTCAACAAGCACCTTCAGTCGATATCATAAATTGTACAACTAGATTTATCTTGCCGTACTAGCATTATTGATATAACACGGTGAAAAAATAACAATGTATTTAAGTTCTACAAAATTATTTTGTAGAACTAAAATACATTGCTATTTTTTCACCGTGTTATAATGGAGTTCTACCAAGTGAATGCCAATTCAATCAATATTATTGATATAATTTATGATATCGACTGAAGGTGCTTGATGGAACTTCAATATCAAATTTGAATTGTTGCAACTTTGTACGATTCCACATGTCTTGTCACAAACGACCCGGGTTTCGCCCTTCGGCATCTTCAGGTATTCCATCACACGGATGCAACAGAACAGTTCTGCTCGGTTGCACCTTCAGTCGATATCATAAATTAGATTTATATTTAATCAATCTCAATATATATATAATATAATAAGGCATATAGTGTTAATATAAACCGAATTCTCTGTGAATTTCTCAGCTCTGTAGCGAATTACTTCTGTCGATAACGACGGAAAAAAAAGTAATAAAGAAATCAATATACAAGAATGACGAAGACTTTAAAAACTCTGAACAGTTTTAGCGTTCATTCAATTTTATATCTATCACAAATAAAAATCTCTTTCGCGGCTCAGTAAGAAGCGAACTTGTGAAGTATAAATTGGTGTCTTTTCAACTGTCTTATAATTCGATACTTCATTGAAAATTAATTAAATACGAGTTTAATATTCCAACGCGTAGTTAAAATCATTATTCAAATATTTTAAGACGGATTTTGAACGTACAACAAATCGTATGAAGCTCTATAATCTGGGATTCGGTAACGAGTAATTTTGCAGGAATTGATCATTAGACGACACACCATCTTAGAAACTAATCTCGCGTCTGATAACACGTACAGGTATCACATCCGCCCTTCTGCACTGATTTAATTAAAATAATCAAGACCGCCTACCTGTGTAATATTGTGATTAAGTTATGGGTGTATTCGATACAGAATTAAATTGTTTATTCATGGCCCCCCCTCCCCCTCGATGTTAAGCTGAACCCGAATAGATTTTCATTAACAGATTGTTTCCAACCTTCACGGCAAGATAGACATCCTAACAAGTTTTCATCTACCGTTTCAACTACGGAGCTTTCGACGAAAATTTCTAATAATGATCATTCAAAATTCATTTCCAATTATTGAGAATGACAACGCTTTTGGCATATGAAGCAAACTTTCGGTTTAGTTCTAAAGCGATTGTTTGTTGTTGTTTCAAATAACATTTGATTTTAAAATAAAGTAATTATAACACATTGCTTCAATTCTTAAAAGTACACAAAACACAATTACCATATTCATTTTTAATCTTTTTCATGTATTCTTTTTCTCTCTTCTTGTTGGAAAGGCATTGTATTTGAATAAAAAATAGCACTTTACTTGGTACAATATACACATTTTTTTTAAACATTCTTTTCGTAAACTATTCATTCGTTGATTTATTAGTCAATCGTTATTGTTTTCTTAATATAATATAACAACTAACCCACTAAGTAACGAGCAGTTCTCGGAGAGAGAGAATGATTGGTAAAATAAACTCCATTTGGAGCAACTATTATATAATATAAAGTATTTTGGAATGGTCTTAATAGAACAGGGTGAAAAAATAGCTATATATTTTAGTTTTACAACAATTTTAAGGTAATAATTTAATAGCCATTTCTGCTTACGGCTTCTTCGCTTATTTTCATTACTATTGTATTTTCAAGACTGACTAATTTTTAATCTCAAAGTTTCCTGTAGACGGTTATAATTTGTAATGCCTCGAACGCGTCACAGACTCAACATAAATATTTTTAAACTATTTTTACTGAATTTTTTATGTTACTTTATTAATAATCGAAATCAATAAATCCAACCCCCAACTTACACCGGAGGTACCAATGGGACCGTAACATAACTCGATATACATATATTTTTAAAATTTGGCATGGAATATAGGATTAGGTTTTTTTTATCGGGGGGATTTGCAGAATAAAGTTTGCATTATGCATTGAAAATAATGCATCCGATAGGCTTGTTAGCAATGCCCCTAGGTGCCGTCCCCTTCCTTCATTTCCCTCGTATTTTTTTTCTCCCCTTACATTCAATGAATATTGTAACATTTTTCGGAAACATTGCTTATTTAGGTAAAACGGGCATTGTTTAAGGAACGAAGTACCTGTTTGAAATGTACACCTAAGGTTAAACTTGTATACAAATTGTTTTCATCAATTTTAAATTTCCTTTGTAAATTGCATGTAAGCATAATATAACGTAGCCCTCTTTTCAATAAGGTATACCATCCAGAAACGAGTTATTTTATACAGGGAAATAATATAAATACTTCAGCGTATAAAAATGAACATTTTTCAAACAATTCATCCTTGCAAAGAAATACAAACCGGCTTGCAGTATCAATATATATATTTAAACTTATGTCATTCAAAGCATATTTTCTTTCGACACAATTTTTTTCATTATTTCTAGAGTAATAATACATATACAGGGTCTTTCAATAGCGATTATTGATTTTTTTTAATTTATAGTTGCCACGTTTTTAAAGTGATATCTATCATTTTTTTTGTCAATTGCTTAATAGACTACGGCAAGTCTCTATGGAAAGTTAAAGCGTTGAAAAATATGGGCAAATCATCAATTTAGGAGTGACAATCTGCATGAGTGATTTGAGGGCATGCAACTGGCCATTGAGATCTGGGACTTAAAGCCTCTATACTTCTTCTTTTGGGGCTATTTTAAATCGCAAGTCTTGGCAAATAAGCCAATAACACTTGAAACCTTCAAAGTCAATATACCAAACGCTATCCAATAAATTCAGTCAAATTCTTGCGACAATCATTGAAAATTGGACCTCCCAAATAAGTACCACTAAGCAAAGCCGCTGCGGGTATTTGCATGATATTGTATTCCACATTTAACGTCATTAAATATACTTTCAAATGAAAAGAAAATGAGTGGATATCTCCCCCACAAGTTGTTTAATTTACATTTTAACAAATTTTCAACATCCCCTATTGAGAGACCTCAATCCAAGGGCAAATATTATCGATATCAAAACAAATATATATAATAACTTAAAATACGTATTCAAAACGCAATTAAAAATGTTCGAGAGATTATTCTGGTTTACATTCAAAAACAATGCTAGATTTTTAATATTGATAAAAAAATATTTTTATTGATTCCTAGTAATCCGCAGCTAGACATTATGTCAGCACTTTCAAAATGAACCCAATCCCTTTATTTCAAGACAAAATATTTCAAATTTCTTTTCAATTTTAAAACCAATACTACCGGAATATTCTTTACAGTCTAGATTTCACGGCGTAGCTTTCAATGTAAAACTTGGTTGTATTATATATTTTCCAGACGATTTCACAAAACAGATTTTCTACGGGTAGAATTATTGTAAGCCTTGCTGTGCTTGGTTTTTTTCCAGAATATTTAATATAGACGTAAATATTATATTTATGTAAAGACGACAAGAAAATATCCTTGGAAACTTATTATAAGTATCAATTTTCAGCTAGAAAATCTATTTTATATTTATTGTTCGCATCATCTGTTTGGAGCTGGTAGACTTCTCTCATCATATCTTTTGACAATTTCAAAGTACGGACAACTAACTGTTGAAATTTCTCTTAATGATATTCAGTTGAATTTGCCAATAAAGTAAAACATACCGATTGTTATCTAGTAGTAAACGTTAAGAAAATTACAAGACCTATAACAAATTCATGGTGTCTTATAGAAATCGAGTATAATTCAAAAAATAAAACTGTTCCTTTACCTTACTTTATATTATGAATGTGAATTACATGGAACCAATTATTGAGTACTATTGTAGGCACCCTTGAAAAATATATGATCACAAAGTTAAACAAAAAGCTCTGTTTTAAATAATAACAACACATTTCTTCGTATTACTTCCACAATATATTTGTGAATCGGGACCGGTTTAGCTCATTACGAACATTATCAACTGATTTGATACAAATTTAAAGCAATCACATTTAAATTAATTTTCCCGATAAGCGAAACCGATCTCGAACATCAATATATTGTGGAAATATCAATAAAAATTGGAAAATTCGAATTGTTACAACTTTGTACGATTCCACATGTTTTGTCACTAACGACCCGGGTTTCGCCTTTTGGCATCTTCAGGCATTCTATCACACGTATGCAACAGAACTGACGTAAAATAAACAGTAAGCATCGTATATATATTAATGTTATAAATTACAGGAAAACACTTACCCCTAAGCAAGCAGTAAATTACAGCTAAAATAAATTCAACAATATCAATCTTATAATAATTAACAGAATTACCTGTGATAATTTTCATTAACGATATTACTAATGAGTCATTCTTGAAGAAGCCGAAAAGCAAAACCCGGGTCGTTAGTGACAAAACATGTGGAATCGTACAAAGTTGTAACAATTCAAATTTGATATTGAAGTTCCATCAAGCACCTTCAGTAGATATCATAAATTATTTATTGGTAAAAATTCTGTTGATATGATTTACGATATTGACAAAAGGTGCCTAAAAAAATTTCAATATTAAATTTGAATTGTTGAATCTTTGTACGATTCCAAAATTTTTATTATTAGCAACTAGGGTTTCGCATTTCGACGAATCATGTGTAATCGTATAATTTTTCAACTATTTAAATTTATGTGAATCAAAAATTTACTGTTAACACCTTTAAAGTGAATAAAATTCTATGAGAGTACTTAATGTTAAACCTTCTAAAATAGTGTTGGGTACAACTTTGAGTTCCTTTAAGAATTTTAATAAATATAATTCGCTTAAAAGCCTTTAGATATTGATTCAACTCACATTATATCCTCTGCGTATTTAAATTGATTTAATGAATTCTATGGACATTACGTATGCCTAAAAAAGCTCGACGATAATAAAGTAAAATAAAAATGCGAGAATTTTTACTTTTCGATAAATGTATCCGATCTGATATTGAAATTTCAAAATTTAGTCAAGACACGTACCAATACTTTTTCAATACTCAAACTTAATAACGAGTAATATTTTCATCATTTAATCTGCTGGATTAATATCTCCATTAAGCAAAAAAGTCATTTGCTTTTTTTTAGATACTTCTTAAATAAAACGCTTGAATTGTACAAAAATACCTTTTGAAATTTTCTGTCCACTTGAATTTTTAATATCAAATTATAATCCATTGCCACCCCCTCATTTAACCTTTTGAATGCCTCTCGACGAAAGCTCTGGTGAAAAGTTCCCAATGCTTAGGTGACTCCAAACATTTAATTGAAAGGTTATAAACATAAAGCTCATTCAGCTCGCGACCCCCGAAGAGTATTTTCTCTCGCAAAAAAATAATTTTTATCGAGACTTGCGACGTCTTGACTTCCACGTATTCAATGTCTTTTATTTAACTTTTAATATTTTGTTTCAAAAAACCATAACAAATAACAACACACTTGGAATATGCCATAATATTTAGTGCATATTCATATAAAAAAATATAGCGTTATACTAATACTTTAAATAAAACTCTTTTTTCAACAAAAAAACGGACCTAGCTATTTTTTATTTTATTTTAAAATACATTGCTATTTTTTCACCGTTTTTTAAAAGTTTGTTTTATAATTCTATACATATAAAGCTTTTAACTGTCATTTCTTGGTAGAAAAGCATTTTATATAAACAAAAACAAAATGTTTTATTATGAAGATCTGGACAGGATTGCTCATCGAGTGCATTATCTAATGATTCAACACAAAATTCAAAAACACTATCTAAAAAAATGAGTTCTTGTATTTATCAAATATTTTTTTTACAACTAGCCTTGTTTTTGTTTGTTGAGTATTTGTTAATTACGGTAGAGAAAAATGAAATCGGTTCAAACTGTGAAAATATAAAATTTTAGAAATACTAATAAACATACTGTCTTATAATTGAAACGTTTATACTTCCGGTTAATAGTTCTTGTTTTTGACTTCATAAAAGATAAAAAGAACTACTCTATTTCGATTGCATTACCATTCAATTTAATTTATTTTAAAGCTACAAAATGTATTATATTCAAATAATGTACATGAACTACAATAAACATAGTTTTTTTGTATTGTTCCCTTTTAAATTACTTATAAAAAATGATGTTCTTATTAAAAATTGTGAAAGAATTAAACACTTTTAAGGTGTTAACTGTCACTTCTTGATGGAAAGGCATTATATTTTAAATAATAAAAACACATTTTTTAGTACATATTTCCACAATATATATTTATTTTTTTTGATCAGGATCATCGGTTTCGCTCATCGCGAGCATTATCAACTAAGCTTATCGATGAGCGAAACCGGTCCTGATCAAAAAAAAAAATATATATTGTGGAAATAAGTACTAAAAAAATGTGTTTTTATTATTTAAAAAAAAAAGAATTAAACATTGATATTTTTTTCTTGTTATTCTTGTAATTTGGGATATGCCAACAGTAATAGAGTTTTTTTATACTGTTAATACTCTAAGTTATTTATATTTTTAAAATGACAAAATTTTGATGAGACTCAATCATTTCTGATAGTACTTAATTAAAATTGGATGACTTTGTTATTCCACTATAGATTTTAATTTTATATTTTTTAATATCAAATTACTTGGTTAATATTATCAGAATTTTTTTTATTGATATGAATTCAAAAGAATGCATTTTTATTCTGTTCACCCTAATCATTCACATATAACTTTACAATCATAACAAATCAAAATTACAGCTCATGTCGTATTAAAATATATTTTGTTGGGAAAGTCTGATGACAATGTAATCATTACTATTATGTCGCATCGTGGATTTTGATAAGGGTAGCACAAACGCTGCCCCAGTGGGATTAGTACGTCATACCTCGCATAAAAATTATGCATTTTTTAATCCCTCATTTTGTTTCCATTCAAGTTCCATCGACCAGCAATTGAGACATTAATTTGAAAATCAATGGATTTCGAATTTGTTTTCTCTAAGGGTATGCCATGATAATCACTTAACATTATATTTAAAAAAAAACAAGTTTATTTACATGTAATATACTGATTGATTTGTAATATAAAAATCATTTAATTAATATTTTAATTATTTTATTGATAATTACAGTAGTATTTGAAAGCAATTAAATAATCGTCAGTTAGTATTGAGCATATTTCGTTGAAAAGTTCTCATTAAGAGACAATACTTTATGTGTGGTTAAAAAAATTGGCTGTTATATCGCGCAAAGAATATTTCAACACAGAATACGTTGAAAATCATTCAGTAATGTTAGTGCTCAATGACGTCTTTTTTTCTCAAATATTTTTTTATATATAAACTATATATAGTTCTAAAACTATCTGCAAACTTAAATTCTCTGTTAACATTTTTTTTTAATATTAATTATTAATTAATTGTGAATTATCACTTCATTCGGATTTGTGTATATTATATGATTATCTCAATTTTTGTACAATCAATGTATAATATTATCGTAATAGGTTTTTATTTTAAAAATTACGTTTACACAACTCACAAATTTCTAAGTATTGCAAATTCAACAATAGTAAATTGTTGACATGTTTTTATATAAATATCAAATCATTTAGGCATTTTAATCATGATATTATCTTTTTTTATATAATGTAAACTACAAACCGATTATAATTTTGAATTTAAAGTATCTACGTTTAGTTAAATAATTATTTATGTTAAACATAATTCACCTAACCTGTATTACTTACGCTTATTGCATAAGCTTTGTTTTAAATAAATCTAGTTATCTTATAATTCAGAATAATTTATATTTCAATCGTTTAACCTTTACCAATTGATTATCAGGTGTACTGAAATTTGAGAGGCAGTTATTCATATACACGAAAGCGTGTGTATATTTTATGAGTTTTTATCGTATAAACGTAAAATAGTGCGTATCTGAACATTATACGTCCATAATTACTATTTCTAAAATTTTATATTTTTAATATAAGAAACGGTTTCGCTCATCGCAAGCAGTATCAATTAACCCTTCGAAGAGTATGGCCGTACATGTACGTCCAAATATTGTGATGTCTTTTATCAATTGCAAGTTCCATATTTTTTGTTGATTAATTATAATTTCTTCAGATATTCATGCTGCACATATCTGTCAATAATTTTAAGCAGTCGGGCTTAAACTTTTCATTTGTTTCAAATTAATAAAAGAATTTTACGAAAAAGAAAATACAAAGAAATTACACTTTTAATCGTGTATCATAAAATTTACTGTCTGTTCAAACCGCTTTCTTTCTAAGAATCAGTGTCAATATCAAACTATGTTTACTCAGACTGCAATTATTTTTTAGTCTCAAACTAAAGTAATTGTTTCTAGAAAATTCATAGTGAATAAATTTATTTACATTTATTAATATGCATTTCACAATTGTACAACTTTATTTACTACGTGATATAATAATAAATATTTTTTCTAGTTTGAACCACAAAAAAACACATAATTTCATATGAAGTGTTAAAAAAATATTTAAAATCAACCAAAAAACTTATTTCGTAAAAAAATAACTCACTACTCAACGGGTTAATAAAATACAAGTTAAAACAAAACTAGTGATGGTTTAGTAAAATGTTAAAAAATACCTGATGTACAAAACCAAAGTTTCAAGAGTTAAAAAAATGAATTACAAGTTATCATACCATATATATCTAAATGAAGTAAAAAAGTTTAAAAATATAAGTTTTAACTCTTTCAATTGATTTGTAAAAATAATCACATTACAAATCTATTAATAGTCAAGATACAATTATGATACACTAATAAGCAAGAATAAAGTGTTGTAAATTTCATTATTTATTTATTTTTTTATTATAAATTTGTGCTGACAGTTCCTTAACATTTTTTTTTTGTAAACTATTTTACTCAATTTAGATATATATTGTATTGTTGTGTTATCTGTAAATTATTTTCTTACTTCTTAAGCCTTTAGTTTTGTATCGCCTTTATCAGAAGTATATTTAAACGTACATTTATTAATCACTTTTAAGGTGTTAACTGTCACTTCTTGATGGAAAGGCATTATATTTTAAATAATAAAAACACATTTTTTTAGTACTTATTTCCACAATATATATTTTTTTTTTGATCAGGATCATCGGTTTCGCTCATCGCGAGCATTATCAACTGATCATCAGTTGATAATGCTCGCGATGAGCGAAACCGGTCCTGATCAAAAAATATATTGTGGAAATAAGTACTAAAAAAATGTGTTTTTATTATTTAAAAAGTACATTTATTAATCTATATAAAAGGTATACAATAAATCTTCTCTTTTGTTCTAACACCCTAGTTTTATATTGTAATTAAATATGTGTGTAAATTTTAAAATATGATATCTACCAACTATATGTATGTAAAATAAATTGCTTTTTTTTCATTGTGTAATTAAAATGCCATTCCACCAATAAGTGACATTATATTTAATACCGTAAAATTGATTTCATATACTATTAAGCTTCGTCAAAGGAAAGCTCACCCCCTCTGTTAATAAATTTGCTAAAAAGCCATTTATGTATCTATGAGTTGGAATGCAATTTTTGCAAGTAATTTTCAATCAACTCGTAATTGTAGAGACGTTAAATAAATATAATGATAAAGAGAGGGGTGAATTGAACTGAATATAATCGAAATTGGCGACAGTCTGAAAAAAATTGTAATGTTGATCAAAGGAAAGACCGAGTATTTTTAAATCATAAAAGCATAACTAATTTATTCTTTTGAGCGTTCTTTTTTGCCTGGCCGGCCCACAGACTTGGCAAATATTTATTATTTGATAAATGTTTCTGTTCTTCTGTTTTGTGTTATATTTACTTGTTTTATCGTTAACTTTTTAATATTCATTGCTCGTTCTCCGCTCATTTGTAAAATATTTATAATTCGTTGCTTAATGATTTCTACATTATTACAATGTTGCTCATTTTAGTTGGCTCGTTGTTTGTTCAGATGAACAAATTGAGAAGAAAATAAAATATTCGTTCGAATAACGTTCTTTTAAAGACAACTAACAACTTTTTAATGAGGCCTTTACAAGTTCAGATTATAAGCAAATTTTTACGATGGAATATTTATAACGATAAATAATTGCGTGTTATACTCTATTATACGAAACTTAGTCGAAATTTATTATTCATAAAATTTATTTTTAATTCACTTGGTTATTTATATTTTACTTCAAATTAAATATCCATATAGATTTTTGCCTGCTACCAAATTAACAAAATATATCGAATGCAAAATATAATGTATTAGTAGAACTATTGATTATAAAAATTATAAGACCATCATCATCATGCTTTTCCACCAAGAATTTTTAGTAAACATTAGTGTTACTTGCACTCAATTATGATTTATAATTAAATACATTAACACAGTATCATTTTATTAATTTAATATGCATTTACTTTGTAGTACTTCATTACAACACGGCGATAAAATAGCAAAGTATTTCAGGATTACAAAATTTATAAAATGTATTGTTGATAGTTTCCACCCACATCAGAACTATATAAGGGCGTAAGCCGAAATAGCTATCAACTATATACTTAATAAATTTTGTAGTACTTAAATACATTGCTTTTTTTTCTCCGTGTGACTAAAAATAACCGCTTCCACCTATAATTTACAGTCGACATCAGTTAGTAAGAATATAGCGTGCACTGAATTATGATTATTATTAATATAATTCATGATATCAACTGAAGGTGCTTATCAAAGTACTCAGTCCTGTTGCGTCCGTGTGATAGAATGCCTGAAGATGCCGAAAGGTGAACCCCGGGTCGTTAGTGACAAAACATGTGAAATCGTACAAAGTTGTAACAATTAAAATTTTGATTATTTTTGAAGTAAACAAAATTTTGTTTCAGTTTGTACATAGCCAATCAACATCTAATTGTTTATTTTTTTCGTAACATTTCATTTATTCCAACAAATAAAAAACTATTTACTCTCAGATGTAAGTAACATTATATTAGTACCACAAGCAAATATCATTCCAAGTCAATTTGTTAAATGATCTGTTAATTTCATCGTGTAGAAAACTTAAATTTTCATCCCATAAATCATTTTTTTAAAGAGCGGTTAGGGATCACTTTTCACTTTTATGTCCATGAGAATTGGATAAAAAAGAAACGTTATGTTAAAGAATAACCCTTATCGAGTCACGACCGATTTATTACCAAATAATCTGTCAAATTCGATGATCATTACGTTCTGTAAAAATATTTCAGTGTCAAACTACTATCAAGTTTGCAAATAAAGCATTCTTTTCTTTCTTGTAATATTGTAGTAATTTGGCAATCTTATTTGATCTTAAATATTTATATTAAATAAAAAACTTCAATTCGAATTGTTTAACTTTGTATATTTCTACATGTTTTCTCACCCGGGTTACGGGACGGCTATCGGTATTTTCAAGCATTTTAACACACGGATACAATAAAACTAGCATTTAGCAAACGATTCAAATAGTCATATGCTGTATGTGTTATTTATAAAATTATCATTAACAAAATTTTATTTCATTAAAATAAAATCAATAGATATTTAAATTATTTCAGTTCTATATTCAGCTCCTATTCGTGCGATAGAATACCTGAAGATGCCGGAAGGCAAAACCCGGGTCTTTAGTGACAAAACATGTGGAATCGTAAAAAGTTGTAACAATTCAAATTTGACATTGAAGTTCCATCAAGCACCTTCAGTAGATATCATAAATTAATAAATTTTATGATCATGACCGTTTTCGCTCATCATGAGCATATTCAAACGAATCATTGAGAGCGATCAGATCTGATCATAAAAATGCGTTTTTAATATTAAAAATAAGTGACAATTAACACCTTAAAAGGTACTATATATTTATTATATTTACAAATTATCAAGTAAGAATATTAAGCCTATATTTTGATATTTTGAAAAATACATTAGTACAGTATTATTGTACGTACTGTGATTTTTTCTACCCATAGTTGAATGAAAAAAACTTTTTAATTTATTCCCGACGCTTCGCAAAATTTATACGTGGCAATAATAATATTGCCACTCTGCGAGTCAACATTTTCTCCCTTCATTTGTCAAACGTCTGCGGGTCTCGCAAGCTTTATTTGACTTCTCTCTTTCCGATATCTAGATGTATACGAAACCACCTTACGCGAAGGATGTTCATTTTTCAACATTCAACTTTTTCCCATCATATAAATAATATATTCAGATAAAACTGTTCGCCTCAAGATCAAAGAAAAAAACTGAGATACTGTAGCCTCTGTAGTAACATCATTAAAGATAAATTGTACCTGTTCAATCTCCGTTCGTAATTGGTTATTAAAAAATTTAACTATTCAAATTATGTACTCTTCCATACAAATATTGTCACTTATGACACAGGTTTCGCCTTTCGACAGCCATTTAGAGCTACAAATAAACTCAAGCTGAATAGACGATTATTGGAAAATTCACGAAGTTTTGCGATATTTTAACGATTCAATGTATTTATTCTTCAGGAATTGCATTTTGATATCTTCAGGCATTTGGAGGAATAAATGAATTCAAACTGACTACATAGTTTTTGTAAAATTCACAAAATTGTACAACATTATAGCTATTTAGTATCTTTAATTATATCAAATATTCAATTTATTAATTAAAGACACTCGCAATGAATGTTAGTATTTTTTTCACTTGTGTTGATCTTGAACAAAATAAAATTAAAAGTATTTTAAATTGTTTTCTATCAAATCAAATATGTTTTTGACTATTTTGCATCTGTAGGAAAACATTGTCACAAAACGAATAATGACAGCTTTTAGTTATAGAAGTCAAATTAACCACCAGGACAGAATTTACATCGGCAATGGACTTGGTTAAGACAAAATCGAGAAAATTTATTGTCTCAATTTTGTAATGGTCATACCATAAAACTGAAATACTTGCAAGGATATCAAGTTCAAACTATTCGTATTATGTAAACTGAATAGTTTTAATTGACACTAAAGTCATCTGAAAGTTACAGTTTTTAAAGTAAAAAATCATATGTTGTCAAAAATAATACATGTATTTGCTCTCAGTGATTTCACATTATATTTTGTTATATTATAATATATAACTTACCAGTCTCTTCAAAAGCATGCATAATTTAGGCTTTTAGATATGTCACGGAATCAATCGCACGAACTGATAAACTATTTCTACGACGATACGACAAATTGAAGTTGTTCCAAAAAGACTTTTTTAAATGCCAAAGTCATTAATTGCAATTGCAATAATATGACAAAAAAAGCTCTCAATTAAGCTAATAATGTATGATTTATCTATATTAACGTCGTAAGTATTATAAAGTGAACAAATCTGTGTTTGTATTGGTAGAGTGACTGAGTGAGAGTATTTTTATTGCCAATATATCAAAAATTATTTTAGAATTATTGGTGTAAATCGAACGACTGAAAATTATCATGACAAATTAGTCTATACTGCAGTACTACAATAAGCTATTACACAAAAATTTTGTCGATCTTACCTCTTATATATTTTTTAGTTTAAACTATCATCACACAAAATTCATTTGTTAAGACGTAATCAGCCAGTGAGTTAATGGCAAAAAACATCCAATAAACCACTAATAATTAATGATAAATATTAGAATTACTTCACTAAAACATGTAATTTAACGATGTTCATCCCAAGTAGGATGGAAAAATAATCTGACTTAAAACACATTTTGTTTCATACCTTTTTGGTTGATTAAATTTAAAACATCCTGAATGTTGGTATGTATCTACTCGTAGAGCAATTTTTCATTTTCATCTCACAGACCTTTGAGAAAAACTCACGCGTTATAAATTATTTTATACGTGGTTTGTACGTAACGCGTTCAATTATTTATGAAGCTTATATTTTACTATACTTTTCATCATTTATTATATCATACAATAGAATTTTAACTATCGAAAAAAAAATATTTTAAAATTCACATGAAGACGTGAAAATATAACATTTATATCTTCAAAAACATAATAAGATTATTTAATTATTTCATCAAATTCATCAGCGTTATATATTATTAACACTTTTAAAAGTACGTGATTTATTAATTAAAGCTCGAAACGACAATAACGTATTTTTTGTCTTGTAAGCAACCAAATAAACCACAATGGAAAAAAGTCCATTTTATAATATTAATTTCATTCAACTATTAATCGATTTTGTCGAGCAGTGGTCAACTAAATTGGTATCGGATACCGATCTAATTGTTTTGAATCCCATAACGGGGATAAATTCAAGGTTTTGTGATACCTAAATTTACATTTTACACATACGATTCTAAAAAACGCGGCAAATTGAGATTAATAAACTCAGAGCTACCCAAACTGTACACCGCTCCAGGTCGCCATGGCTGCTCTATTGGGGCGCGCGAAAATTTTTCTTCACAAAATATTTTTAATATCATTATATTAATTATATAAACAAATTTATAAAGCTTACATAAGGTTTTCCATGAACTGATCCATAGTTGCAAAAAAAATGATATTTAAGGGAGACGTAAACCTATAAAGTTTGGGAACCAATTGATTAACTTACCACTCGTCCTGTTCCTGTTTTATTTTTCCATTCCTTCTCAATCCGTAAATCGGAAGTTAATCATATAAGAAGCAAGCAGTTTTCCAAGAAAAACTTCCGTTGAAAACAGGTCTGCAGAGTCGGAGTCGTGAAAAACGGGAGACTACTTTTTTGCCTAGACGATTTTGAAAAATATCGCAATGAACAATTTGCCAGATTGGTTGAATGAATCTTGAACTCAATGCACATAAATAGGAAAGATAGAAAAAACACCAAAGACAAAATTAAACTTTTTTATGTAAACATATTTTTCTTAAACAACTTCACAGCCTTGTTTGAAAAACCTCCATTAAGCTGTGCTTTACATTAAGAGCGGACATGTTTTAACTAACGCAAATCGTTAATTACTGACTAGATATAAAACCTTAAAAATCGCTCTCCATTGGAGGCTTATTATTTATATTGATCACAATTATCCTGAATTGTAAATAAATTGCGTAATATATATATATTTAAGTTTAAAAATGCATTCAAAACTAAAATTAGACAAGAAAGAATTTTCGTTGGACGTTAGTATTATTATTACGTTTTCGTCGTTTGTTATGTTTCTGGAAAATGAAACTCGAAACCTTTTGAAAAATAAGGTGATAAAACTTACTTTTAATTAACAAGATTATGTTTCAAACAACCCATAACAAGTGCTTTATGTGAATAATAAAATTAATATTCATGGCGCGTGTCCAGATTTATTTATTCATTAAAACAAAAATACTTTGTGGACGAAATTGATGTCGACAACTTTCATTTTAATTTACACATTTTCTTCTGTAACGTATTTGAATTACTATTAATTACATACTACACGTGTTTTATTTTTTAAATAAAATCGTTATAACAAATCGAAGGATCCATTTTATCATTACAATCTAGCATGAGAGCGTTTTTTATTATTTTGCTTTACATATTTTTTTATTCGGAAAATATAATGTAATAATCGACATAAAATTAATTAAAATAACTGCTTTTATTACAATGGGAGAAAATTTATTTTTAATTTCATTTGAATTCTTTATTACTGTTCCTTTACCTCGAGGAGGAGAATTTTCTTAAAGAAATGAAAATTAAGTTTCACTTCAAAAAACGTTTTCTTTTGAGGAGCTTTTCCGTAAATTGCTTTTAAGCTTATCGGCGAGCGTGTTTGTTTTTATTTTATTCCGCTGTATTTTTACAATATTTCAGTAATCCAAATTTAAGATACACAGATTTCGTAAACTCATTTAAAATTTCTGCAAATCTTTCGATGAAGTTTTTATATATATGTACGCAATTTCGCCGCCCCGGGCGCTTTGGCAATATCAAAAATATGTGCGCTCGAATTTTTAATATAAAACAAATTTGCTTTAAAGTGGGCCAGCAGATTATAGTTGCCGAACAAAATGCGAATAAAACACATATTTTTAATTCGCAATAAATCTACCATAATTCGACACATTTAATTTTTTTTGATCTATGTGTTAAATTTTCATGTCTATAAACACTGTGATCCTTGTAAATATTGAACTATGATACTTAAAACAAGCACTTTGACGTTTCAAAATGTTGGTCAACTTTAATAACGAAAACACAAATTTCTTTCAAATGTTCAAACTTCCATTCATTTTTTCTTCATGAATTATTTAATACAGGCGTACTCGAATATATAATACATAATAATTAGCTGTATATTGAATTAATTTGTGAATATTATTCAAGTAACATAAAAACACTTTTAACTCAAACGTTTAAATAGCTCGTGCCGAGTGAAATCAAGAAAATCAGTGAAAAAAAGAAATTATAATAGTAATTTTACATTATATTTTATTACTAATATGTCAAACCTTTCCTCAAGTAAATGACAGTTAACTTCACAAAGTTGCCTTTAGTACTTCGCGAATATACTCAAACACTAGTAAATATAAGTTAATAGTGCTCGCAATGAGTGAAACTGGTCCTGATCTCTGTACTACAAAATTTAAAAATATTACTAAAACGTGTTATTTTATATTATTTATATATAATGCCTTTTTACGAAGAAGTTACACTTAGTACTTAAGTAAAAAATATTTGTCACGTAAAACTGTCGCGAATGGCGTATAATAAAGATCAAATAACAAAACAATCAACTTAAGATAAACCTTCGTTTTACGTAACTCCATAAAATTTACTTTCGAAATCATTGCAACACAACAGTGAATTGTTACTTTCTCACCAAGGATAGAATATTCCCTACAAACAAATGAAATCTCTATATACCTGCGTATGAACCCACTGTTTTTATTACTCTAGACGAACATTCCATTGAAGACTCGATAGATGTCAGACTTTACACATCTTGTAAAGGGAATTGTGTGCCGTCTACCTCATACGAACTAAACATAAAATTTATTTTGCGTTACCTTTAAATAAGAACTTTAACTTATTCTTGAGTGCTTTAAATCGACTATCTGGAGAAGGTCTGTTATGTAATACAGTAAAAACCTGTTTTTCTGTGCCCGGAAATATTTTTTCCGCTATTTGCGGAATTCTAAATTAAATAACATAAAAAGTTATACGAATGTACACTAATATCGCAGATTCACTTTTTAGGCTAGTTTTAAGTAAAGTTACGTATTTAATTAGACATCATAAATAAAATAAATAAATCATGACAAAAGCGGCATAGTGGGATGAAAGTATTTCTTAATTAACCGAATTTTATTCGATTTAAAAAATTATAATTATACGTGTTCCATAATTTTGTGTACAGTGAAAAAATCATATTAAAAGCAAACGAAAATTCTGTGCCTTCAACATTTTTTCATACTTAAAAATGTTAGTTTAAAAGATTTCAAATGTCTTTTACATTAAAAAATCTTATTTTTTTTATTTGAGACACCCCAATTTTTATGAAAACCATTATTATCAGAATATAAAAAATACTGCGGAACTTTAATAATATATTATATAAGCGACGTGCCTTACCTAGACAATTATCTATACTAAATATTAAAAAAATTATCGTGCAAAAATGATCTCATAAGTAGAAACATAAAGTAGAATTTAGTTCTAAAAGAGTTATAGAATAGTGTCTACGACATAGTTCTATTACTGGACTAAAAATATTTACATTTTCTAAGCTTTAATTCACTACTTTCAAGAGATTTAGAGTTCTGTATCAAATGTGCAGAAGCTTTAATTTCCAATATACATATTTACTTTACGGGCTGAGCATTCTTTGTTTTTTTTTTTTTGTTAATGTAATACCGGCATGTGTTGCAATGCTACTTAAAGAAAGAAAGTTTTTGTGATTTTATTTAGTTCTACAATATATTTAGATTGCCGTTTGTTGTGTATACGAATAAATCAGACATTTTTATGACGCGTGAGCAAACCACTAAAAACTGTCCATGCGAGAAGCATATTCATTTAGTCTATTGTATCAGTTGATAGTGTTCACTACAAGCGAAACCATTTCTTATCTAATAGTTGTAATAATTCAGAAACTTTTGTGAACATTTGCAAAGCAACTAATTTTTTTATAGCAATCGGAAGAAAACGTAAATGCTTGTGACGAGCAAAACCGCTTCTCATCTAATAATTGTTCTAATTTCAAAACTTTTGAATAACAGCAACTCATCAAAGCTTAATCTCAATCGAATGAACGGTATGACAACACATAAGCTACGAACAAACAAACAAACATCGGTTTTTATAGTATTTGATCAGTATGAATTGATTGAATTGTTGGCATTAAGTATAGTGGACATTTCAGCCTTTGGCAATAAAAAAATCTATTCATCATTATATATAATAAAAATCAAGTCTCAATAAATCATATTTTGGACATTTCAGTTATTGGCTTGTCGCCATAGAATTATCATCAAATTGAACTTCGTTTGACTGTATGAGTAATGTCGTTTAAATCATGACTAATAGTTTTAAATTATTATTCGACATCAAATAAAGTAATTTTCTTCGCATTTATATACATTATATCAAAAACAAAAAGGTCGCGAGCTTGATCTATCCAAAGATAATTTGTTTTGGTATTTTATTTTTTATTTGAACCGGAAGTTGCCTTACGTCTTTCGTCATTTACCCGCGCCTAGTTTCCCTAAGAGCCACCGATGCAATTAACTTCTGAGGCAAATATTTTTTTCTTTCCCCACTAAAAATAGAAAGTTTCTCAATTACCGACGAAACTCGGTAATTACAAGAAAATTTTAAACGTCCGCCATGGCTTGTAGACTTTTTTACAACTTGCAAATTGTTAGATAGCAAAATTGTTGGTTGCCAACAAAGGTTTATCTAGTATTTAAGGTAATCGGTTAATTCCATTGTATTATAAAAAATTCTCATTTATCAACACATTTTAAATTGGAATTCTTATAAAAACATAAATATTTTTAATTGATAATTTTGCTGAAGTTTTGATGATAGTGACATCTGATAAAAAAACTAAAAAATAGTATATGTAATGCATATTTTATAGCAGCAGGATATTTCAAGTAAAAAAATATTGTTACTGATGTTTCAGTGAAATCATATGCTATTACATTCATCACTAGTTAAAATGCACATTGCTACGCGTGAAAGTATACCTTAACTGTTAAGAATGTGTTAAGGCTTAACACATACTTAACATTGATTTTATATGGAACGCATTATAATACTATCTCTGACAAAATTAGTACATTTTCGTAGCCTGAATTGCTAAACTTTATTTTCGCTACTGAAATTACATTTCCACATTAAATATGCTTTAAATGTGTGTACTTGTGTTATTAGAAGCGACACGTGTTTCTTCTCTTTGACAAATATTGTCAAACCTCATAATTGGAAACACTTTTATCATTTAATTTTTTTTATTATTATTACTAAACTAAATCAAATTAAAACAATGAAAAAATCACAATTTATTTTAGTTCTACACAATTTATTAGGTAGGCAGTTGATAGCTATTTCGGCTTACGCCCTCATCAGAACTATACAGAAGAAAACAGAACAGAATAGTTCTCATGAGGGCGTATGTCGAAGTAGCTTTCAACTATAAGCCTTATATATTTTTTAAAACTAAAACAGGTCGCTATTTTTTCGCCGTGTTATAATGGAGTTCTACCAAGTAAATGCCAATCCAATCAATAAATTAAAGTAAATACAACTCGATATTAGCTTGAAGAGAGTAAAAATATCATTTAGATACAGTAAAATTTTCGTATACTATCCAGGTTGCTTAGCACTTATAAAGCTCTCAATAATGATATTTTTTTAATAAGAATATCTTCTGGTAACACAATTGATTTCAAGAAATTAATGTTGAGAATTTTATTGTTTTTTTTTTTATGAACAAAAATCGTTCTATTCATTTCAATTATTGGCATAAATGAAGTGAATTCGTTGGCACTTGTGTATTAGAATTCATGTCACTTTTATGACACTTTGATTCATGATTGTTGTTGTTTTTTTTTTTGAGAGTTGAAAACGACCTCCGCCAACAAAAGGGCTTTTTCATCATTTATGCAAAATCAGATAAATTATGGCATGAATCAATCACCAATATCCAAATGTCAAACGGGGCATCAAGTGTATTTATTGATTCGACGTAATGTTTTGTAAACAGTTCACCATACTGACGCTAAACAAAGCCTTTTGTACTAACGATAACGGAGCGAATTGGTAATTACCCACTTGCTCTACACAGTTTTGACTACACCATATTGCCAAAGAATATTTAACACACGCACATTGTTCATATTGTAGCCATACCACCGTTTGAAATAATTATTTTTGGTAAATGCATAACTTATAAAAGTAAAAAACCAAGGCGTGAAGTCATTAAAAAAACACGATTCCGTTTAAAAAAAGATTATTTTTATCTAGATTTTTCTACTATTCCTATCTAAGTGCATTAAATTAAGATCAACTAATCAATCAATCAGACAAAATGCGCATTGAGATATTTCTCGGAATCGTCTATTCGAATAAATACTTGGAGCCGCTCCTCAATTCAATTACTCCGAATCCGACTCCAAATAAACAACCGTATCGCAGTTCAGTTCATAACATTTATCAAACGAGCAGTTTAACATACAAAAAAATATCTCTAACTATACATTGCCTCATAATGTAAATTAGTTAACAATCTGAAAAAAAATAATTAATAAGTATTATATTAAATTTCCCAGTCAAATTCTAATGGTAGTTAATGTGAAACACTCTCATCAAAAATTCGCTAGACTATATTAAATTTATAAGATTATATATTCCAAAAAAAATGAATTTCATTATAATTTTAAATCAGTTCATTTTTAGCGCCTTGTTTTATGGTGTATATTGTTTATGATTGTGATTGGAACATAAAGAATTGAATCCATTTATGAGCTACAAACTTGATATTGATATATTCGGCTATCAAAATTTATTGATCTTTTGTTTTAAATAAACCTTTGTATATACTTTCTTTTGCTTATAACACAATTTCTTGGTATTTAATGTATCATTGTTAATTTTTTAATTTACCATAAAGTTCAGTCAATCCTGCCATACTAGCAATATTGAAATCATTTATGATATCGACTATAAATGGTTGATTGAATTTCAATATCAAATTTGAATTGTTGACAATTTATACGATTCCTCGTGTTTTATCACTAACGACCCGGGTTTCGCCTTTAAGCACTTCAGGCATTCTGACACACGGATGCAACAGAATTGACTAGATTCAAACTTAAATTTTTAAATCTTTTTACGATTCTACAAGTCTTGTCACTAACGAGACGGTGTTCGCCTTTCGGCATCTTCAGGCATTCTGGCACACGAATTCAACAAAACTAACTAAACTGACGAAAGGCGAAATCAGTGTCGTTATCGACAAAACATGAAGAAACGTACAAAGTTTTAACAGTCCAAATTTGATATTGAAATTCCATCAAGCACCTTCAGTCGATATCATAAACTGACTTAGTTCGTTAATTATGATTTTGACAATGCACTGTTCATAATTAAAAAACTATAGCGAGTTTGTCTCAGATGTTTTCGCTTAAGTTTATTCCCATGTTTATAATTTTGCAATTTGTATTCTATAATCTGTAGCGCATGTGACACATTGGCGTGCGTTTCGATTCACGTTGGGGACTCCAAATTTCCCGCATTATTCATATTTATGAGTTTTATGGCTCCCGAATGCGCTTCACGGATGAATTATGTCAGATAGCTCGCGATTATGCCCAACCTAAATTAAATCATCATTGATTTTTATGATGCCCCTTTGTTCGTGGTCCAATCACTATGCCTGGGGACACTTTTGGCATTTTAATTTTTTCAGTAAACATAAGCACCTTAATAACGCAATTTTATCGAGGCAATAAGGATACTTCCATTTCTGTTAATTAACGTATAAACGCCGCGTGTTCTTCAGCAATATAATATCTTCAACCTAAATATTTGATTAGACTATTTTTTTTGCTTTCCTTCAAAAAATCTTTGATACACTGCAACTATTATACAACAAGGCCAAGCTATTTTATGTTGCTGATTATTATTTATAAATGAGTTTTTAAATGATTAAGACAAATTTTAGTAACATTTCTACAATGTATTTTATGATCAGGACCGGTTTCGCTCATCGCGAACATTATTAACTGATAGAATACAAGTTAAAAGCTCGTATATTTATATGAAATTTAAGTTAAAGTTAACAGATATACAAAAACAAGAGTTCAAGAACTAAGAAAATAATTTACAGGAAGTAATACAATACAAATAGAAATAAAGTAAATTAATTTAAAAATGAAATGTTAAAAATATCTTATTAATAATTTGCTGACATATTTGTGAAACCAAAGTCATGAGTGAAACTTGAAGACTTACATAGCGATTGAATTTTATCTAGCACCCTCATTTGTTATCGTTAATTATGACATTTCTATAACTTATGAAACTATCCGTTCTGGAACCAGAACTCATAACTACTGTGACCGAACCCAACGGTGTAACGACTCGACCATGAGAGAGGATAATATTTCATTGTATCTACGATAAGAGTAAAATCTAATAAAATACATTCTAAAGTTTTGATAAATACCATACATTCATTTTTTATCGTAATATCTCGCTGACCTATAAAATACGTACTTCAATAAATTTACCCGCCAGTACATTAAGCTCTATCTCTTTATTCTTAAAATGGAATATTTCCTAATATTTTCTCAATACGTTCTGAACATATTGATTTTCATCACCAAACTTAATGCGGTAGATTTTCTATGAACGATTTTCTTTGTGCGCCCATTCAATTTGAACTTGAGCGCATTACCGCCTTAACACGGTCTAACACTTGTCTATTCCGTACATTCACATGATTGAAAATTATAGTCTATCAATATCATTTATTTATTATTATTTTGATTGTACTAGTACTTCGAGGAACGATATAATTACATATACAAAGACATGTCAATAAAGAGGGACTGATTGAACAAAAAACATCTTTAGAGGTAAATTAATCGTTAATTATGCTCTACACAATTGCCAGTTTTCATTAATTATTAATTAATAGGATTATTTAATTTTAAACAATTTGTATAACGCTACACTTCCTGTCATGTCTTCATATTTCGTTTAATTTTTAACTGAAGGAACCCAACATCAAGACGGAATTTCCCTGCAAAAACTGTTAGCATCTAAAATTCCAAATAATCATTTTAATGAAAAATATGATGGTTGTTTCAATTTTAACCAGTCCAATGCTTCACACGCACTGGTGCATGAATAGAGTGCTTGACGTGAGCAACGTTGAAGATATACGGCGTGACACGCAATATTTTTTCACAAGCCTTTAGTCTCATCATTACTTTACTTCAATCACTCCAAATAATATATATTTTTTTTAATAATAATAGTATTTTTGGCTTTTCGATGTTTTGTCAATATGTCGGTTATTGATGGTGACATAGTTTTGCGATCTCGGCACTGAATGAGTTAAGATTTTAACTGTCACAAATTGTCAGTTTATCATACCAATATCCGAAACCGATTTTGATGATAAAACTGTGGGTAGTACATTAGAATGCATTTTCATTAAAAATATAAATATGTATGTTTTTTTTACTTAAGTATAATATTTCATCCCAAAATAAATAGTTCCTATTGGTCAAAATACCACTCTATTAAAATGGTTACATTTTTCATTTCTTGCAATCATCAACCCATCCTTATTGGGCTATTTAAAGGACATTTGTGCTAATCAAACTTATTCCGACTATCAAAAAGGATCAGGCTATATTTAAAGATACAATTAATTTCTGTTAATAATATCTTAACTCTTTTATACTTTGGATTGTCAACTTTCAACTTACATAGATACTACAAACAGCTGTCGTTAAGTCAAAAGTTGAGACGTTAGCATTCATAGAATTCAAAATCCGTATGATAAAAATAAATACAATGCTTCATTCAATAAAAAATGAAACGTGTTAAAGTATTTTATTTTTATTTTCTTTTAATAATTTAAAATTTTCTTCTATAGATTATTTTGGTTAGTTTTGTGTATAAAAAAAAACATTTTGACGTGCCATCAGTGTCAAAAACCTTGTGTTGCCAGAAAGCTTATTACCTCTTTTACGACTTCATTTCGAAGATTTTCCATTTTCATCTATCGCTGGAAATAACGTATTTTTCTCTTACATGCAAAATGTAGTAAATTTACATCAAACATCTGCCAATAGAACGCAGTCTAAGTAGAGGTACCGTTCAGCGTAGTAATCATGCGAAAATTTATCCCTAATGTGTCTAAAGCACCTGCGACTACAGTACTGGGGCCAAACTCACTACGACAACTCACAAATCACAGTGGGGCACCTATATATTAACACAAAAAGTGTGTTTAAATATCCATGAACATCAATATTTTCAAAGCATGGCAACCCAGGAGACGCAATTGTAAATTGAGATTAAAAAAAAATATTTGTTTTATGTCCGTTTAAATTATTTATTGTAACCTCTTAAATTCATTTAGTTCGGCACTTTACGGTCTCTGTTCTGCAATTATCCATGCTCGTTTTTCACTTGTTATATATACATATTCTTTTCTAATATTATTACCCCATTTGGTACACCAAATTTTCATTATCGCACCTCGAACTGTAAATATCGTTTGCTTATATATACTTCCAGCTATTGAAAAACATAATTTTTCACGTATCATTTAATAATAAAAAGTATATCAATAAATTAACATTATTATGACACATAAATTACAAGCGCTGCAGAGTTGCTCTAGTGGTGAAAATTGGAACAATTTTTGACACTTTTCAAATTAAGATTACTGTGAAGAAACAATACATATTTTTTGTACTATTTCAATCTTTTTCGGGTAAAATTAGTTAATTCAAATATTTTAGTAGATATTTTACTTCATATTGTGTATATTAAATGTCCAATGATGTCCCAATAATGATTGACCGTAAATGATTTACGATTCTTCGATAAGTGATCTGGTACACCACTGTTACATTGTGAACTAAAGTATGGGCAGAAGGGTGACGGTACGTAGATCGAGAGCTTTCGCAAGGGGTATGGGACAAAAGAGCTTCCTCTCGAAGGAGTGATCTTCACCCCACTCTGTCTCAACGAGCCCAACTTCCATTATCTGGGAGCATATTAAAAAGTCGGTTTTACAGATAATTGTCATCCAAGTCGAATCGGCAGCGCACCACATGCTGCGCTTACGATAGTCACATCGCTTTGAATACTTTCATTTTTATTATAATACAATCTGTCTTTTTTGTGATGACACCTTGAACGCGATTATTTTTTTTACAATTATTTTCGTTCGATTTTTAATTCGTCTACATAATTGTTCAAGAAAATTCATAAATTCACCAAATAATACGATTTTTAATAGATTGAAAATTTACACGCTAATAATTTATCTCTATTGTATCGTTCTCTTCCCTATTTGAAAAAAAAATGGTTGCAATATGCTACACATAGAGTTCGAAAACAAACAAAATAAAAGAATAATCTTAATTTTAATATCATCACATTTGGAGAAACTATTATAAAATTCGATTATTTTAGTAAAAATGTCAAATATTTCTGTTGTTTTCGAAAAAAATCAAAATTAGTCTCTTTTGTGAAACCTTTCATATTTTCGAAAATATTTCTAACATCAATAAGTTTTACCAACCGATAACATACTCATATACGTGTTTGTATTGCTGATAAACTCTTCCTGGAATGGTTAAAAAATACAAGCATCATTACAATTGTCATGCAGCAACGAGTTAAAATAAATAAATGACTTCTAATTTTAATTACCCAATACAAAAAGAAAAATAGCCCATTTCGATCTCGTAAAAATATTTTCATCATCATAATTCGACAAGATGTCAATTGGAACGTGCGGCAATTTTGTTTTAATTAAAATTTCATATCAAAATGGCTCCGCTTATGACGGTTGTTGCTTCAGTGATAATTATTAGTTTCCCGTGACATTCTGTAACGATATGACAACGCTCAAATGTTTTTTACATTGTTCCGAATTTAAAAAAGGGATAAAAAATGGCCGCACTAAAGCTGTCAGTCACTACATGGATCATGTTAAGGCACTATAACCATCAGTTTGAATGATGATAGCCATGCATTTGTCTGCCGTAATGCGGCGTAATGTATCTCTTTTCCTACCGGCGCAATTCTTCAGCGTTGTTGTCAGGTGGAAATATAATAAATTACTTCCCTTCGAAACTGATCTTCAAAAAGGTCCCATCTTATTTCTTACCTGCAAACCGCGCAGTACGTTGCATTTTTTCGTATCAGTTCACTCCCGGCAGAGTTTTCCAATCGGTCTGCTAACATTTAGAATGTGACCAATAGCAATAGAGCGTTTCAAAATAAACCCACTTCTTCTTCTTTTATATATTTATTTATTTGATGGATATACGTAACAAAAAATACATAATATAATTGTATTTCTTTTGAAATATGGTAAAACTGCAAATCAGCAAGGAAGCCAACCGAGAAAGCTCAAACAAAATTGACTTTGATAAATTAAGAAATAAAATTTGTCCGAGCTTAATCTCGTTCACGTGTAGCATATCAACATCCGATGTTGAATATTGTTAGAATTCGAACTAGCTGCATCTCCATTGGCAGGTTGGTTTACATTTTGGCATAAACATCCACTGCTTCTCAAAACAATATCAAGAGTAAACAATAAAACATTTTGACTTCATATAAGTCAATAAAAATATACGGCCGGCTATATTTCTTATCGAGATTACAAAATGTGCCTGATAAAAAGTCAGTTGAATAAAGTCATAAGAAGCATTCAAAAGCCTTTAAATGAGCTTTTATGTATCTTATAAATTGGTGGTATAATATTTACACTTAAAAACTTTATTTGTTAATGTCTATATGAACATCAGCCTCTTTTGGTATTAATGAGACGGTAGCTAATAGCTTAATATGCATAAGCTACATGCTAGAATCATAAACAATCTAATAGGAATGTATAGTAAAAAGTATAGTTATTATATTTAAAATTTAAATCTTGTAAAAACACCATTATGTCATTAATTGAGTGCTTTGACGATGTGCTACATTAATGTTTAATAACAATTTAATACGATACAAATTTGTCACTTTTGTTAATAAAAACGATATTAATAATTATAAAAAATATTATATTTTGAGAGAAAGCTAACTTCAATTATTGTTGAGAGTAGAAGAAATATAATATAACGCGAAAATTAACAGATTGAATCTGAAGTAGTGTACACTTTGATCTCGTATTACGGTATTTTAGTATATGTTCTCTGGCGCTTTAACAGTTATCCTTTACTTGACACACAGGTTATGTGTAATTATTGCCTCAAAGAACCCAACATTTTCACTCGCCACAAAACTCATAGTTTTGCGGTGTTGACGTTCCTGGCACATAGAAATTCGCTGTACACGAAAAAATGTGGTCATTAATTTATACACATTTAGTTTCATCTCGGTAACAAAGCAAATGCAATCAGGTGAAACCAAGACAAAAAACTATTATTTGGTAAATTAAACAAAAAACATTTGTTGATTGAATTGGCATTAAATTGGTAGAACTCCATTATAGCACTGTGAAAAAGTAGCAATGTATTTAAGTTCTACAAAATTTATAAGATGCATAGTTCCTAGCTATTTCGGCTTTCTCTTCATCAGAATTATGTTTAAATGTACATTTACTCACTTATAAGCGGACGTGTACATACATAAAAACATATTATTTCAATGAGGCAATTGGATCTATTTTTCATAAAACATCTTATAGTGTTTGAAAACTACAACTTGGAATGCCACAAACTTCTGAATATCAATTAATTTGTCTAAAGTAACAGATACAGACATTGGCCACCCTTCAGGAATGTGCCCTTCAGCAGTAAAACACATTATGTAAATATTTAAAACATGTCACTCTTTAAATTTGAATTGTTGCAACTCTGTACGATTCCATATGTTTTTTTCCTCGACCCGGGTTTCGCCCTTCGGCATCTTCAGGTATTCCATCGCACGGATGCAACAACACTGACTTTAATATTGAACTTCCATCAAGCACCTTCAGTCGATATCATAAATTATGTCACTCTTTATTTATACACGCCACCTGCAACAATATTTTTAAATAGACACTTTATTCAATATCGTATAACTTATGAAAATAAACATGAGCAACTAATCACGGTAATTTTTGCTAATTATATCATTTGTTTATTTTCATTCATTGTAATAACACGATTATAATAAACACGATAAAAATAAATATTTACGCGTTTCATATACATGAAAAAGTCGCTGTAATAAAATCGTATTTATACTGTACTGACTTACATATAACAGGCTGATCACTGTAACTGTTACCCTATACCACAACAATCAACTTAACTGTTTTACAATGAACCAGTTCGCTAATGGAGATTGCCACCGGTAAAAACATTTACAATTTATTTAATGTTCAATGCTATATTTTCTTTATCTTTTCTACGTTAAAAAAGCAATGAGTTCATTGTTTGTAATTTTTGTATGGAATTTATATTAAATAATTGATTTTTATTTTTTAATAGTTCAACAAAATAAAACAATTATATTCCTCGATTTAATATCCCTGACATTGTCTGTTATTTCCAGTGCATCGGGAACAAAGAAGCCCAACGAGTCTAATAAATCAGGGCTCGAATTTCCCGAGGAAGCAGACGTCGGTATTTTCAAGCTTATGTTATACCGTCTTGTACGGTTGATTAAAACCCATTTTTTATAGAGGGGGTAATTGAAGGTATTTTTGAGAAAAACGTTTCAAGAAGAGCGTGTTAGACTAGACTCATGTTACAAGACTTGTGAAATATCGAATGCACTTTGTACAGTTATTGAGTGAATTACTTTTAGACAGTTCTAATTGCAACTGTTTTTTACGATTTTGCTGATATGACTTTACTGCAAGTAAAGCATATTACTGATACATTCGTGGAAATCGAATATTTTGATTAAAATATTAGTTAGATAGAAGAATAAATTTCACTTTAGAGTTGGCAATGTCTCGATTGAAGTGTTGCCAATTATGTTGAAATGACACACATTTCACTTCTTGGTAGAAAAACATTACATCTAAAATAATAAAATCACATTTTCAGTACCATTTCTACAATATATTTATGATCAAGACCGGTTTTGGTTATCGTGAACATTAACAACTGACGAATTTCATTCAACCAAAATATCATTGTACTTTATGATTGAACAAGTAATTTGAAATTTTGTTTAATTGAAGTCGTTAATTAATTATAATTATTTTTGAATCTTAATTAATAACGACACGTGTACATAAAAATAGCCAGTTTATCGATTTCTGAATGAGTTATGATTGAAACAAAAAATATAAAATTGACTCGATCCCTGCTGTGCTACGTTAAGAATATTTCAGCATTGAATAATTCAGACACTAATTGAGAAGTGTTCACCCTTTCCCTGCTGAGCCGTATAAAGCGTATTCCAGCACTAAATACATTTAAAAATAATTCAATAGTGTTAAATAAACTTGCGGTGATAATCAAGGCTATATTTTAATGGAAAAATAAGCTTTTTTTAACCTATATTTTTAAATAATCTTTACTTTGTTTATATATATAAGTATTAAACAAACTAATCTAGATTATCAGTACAACATTGGCTTTATTTCAACACAACGGTTAGCATAAACGAGAATATTTCAACACATTATCACTCTTACATATTTTTTATTTGATCGACTCTCAACACACTGCAATCAACAGTCTCGACAGTTGAGTAAGCAATCAGTGGATTAAGAATATTCAGCTTTGTAGCGAATTTCAGACAACGCGCTACAAAAAAATAACTATAAAAAAAAGCAAAATCAAAAGCAATTACTACATTTTTCTACTCTCCGCAATCAACAGTCCACGCCAATCCGATGACCACTTTTACTATTCAGTCGTCTGTGTGTCGTACAATAATAGTAATCGACATAAGTCACAATTCAATAAAATTCACACATAAAATTATTGCTTCATTGATTCCAATAATCAATACTCGCCGCGCGGATTACGTCATTGCCATGAAAAGGGGCAATTAATTCATCCACCCCATGAAAAAAGCTTCTTCCTTCGAAAATATTATAGTGCACCCCTAAGAGATTAAAGATCGCTGGGGAACAGCGATTTAGATATCTAACAAAAAATGCAGGCGATTTATTGAATGCCAAAACCACCAGGGTCGAATTGTTATTTATTATAATAGTTTTATTTTTATTTGCTCTCCTCCAATTATCAGTATTTCTTCATCCGTTAACTTTATTCGTCATTTTTCAGTGTTTTTATTATTTTCATAATCCTGAACGTCCTCGGAGTAACTGCCTAAAATATGGTGGCGTACAATAAAGTATGTCGAAATTTGAGTTATCGAAAATCTTCCATGAATCGTCGTTAACTCGGTCTCCGCATTTATTGAACCACCTAGAAATTTGTCTTTATTGACACTTAGTCAGTGTAGCCGATCGTTCCTATGGTAGGTCGAACCAACATACGCAGCTTATTCCTTCTTTTGTATGAATAAAATTATTTTATATCGAAAGTAAATCATTGTGAATAAATTTCATCTGTTATGTCTATACGTTAATACAAGAATAGCTGGGAAGGAAAATTTTTTTTTAATATTCAATCAACGATGTGTCTTTTTATGGTTTCAAAATGCTTTTACAAGCTTTATACGTTTGAGATGAGATCCATAAGACCTTAAATTGATCAACTTAATTTAATTAGTAATTGTATGTATTGTATTCACAATTGTAAAAAGATTATGAACTGTCGTAAATAATTTTTTGCTTGGCTATCAAAAATCTTTGTCATTTCAAATACATTCCTTTATTTTAATGCAGTTGTTATCAATTATGCTTTATTCTGGCAGCTGCAGTTTTTGAATACATACACGCATTAAATTTAGCTTAAGTTTATTTTAAGACGGCGGGTAGTTAATAATATCAAAGATTCTAAAACCTTAAACCGAAAGAACTAAGTTTAAATAGGAAGACTGTTTAAATAAAAGAAATGAAATGAGATTCGAATAAAGAATATGAACTCAATGGTATAAGCGTGTTTTTTATTCTCAATTTTCGAACGTACAATGAAACAAGACAAAAATCAATACAATTGATAAAAAGTAAGACTTCGTGATGAAATTTACGAACGGTCTTCAATAAATGAAATTGATTCGTATAATACTTAAGCTACACGACGTCCTTGAACCATCCCTGTAGACATGTTGACAATAGAATCCAGTCGAAAAATTCGAACATTAACCGCCTCGGATGAAACTTTGCAATGTGAGCCAAAATGGAGGAACAATAGAGGGCCACGCGTGGGTCACGTGACCGCCACGCGGGCCGATTCGAATCGCCATTAGCGAATACCCAGAGCCCTGTGACGCCCAGTCTTCAAAGAAATCATTCTGACATATTGCCATCGGGCAATTAAATGTCTCAATAGGTGCATGTCTAACAATGGTAAATTGCTCGAATCGCTCGCGTTTCCGTCGCAATAAGATGCGTCATTTAATTGTTTTCTGAAGTAAGGGACGCTTTGAAGTTTTCCTCCACACTATTGTATGCTGTCGTGCATAACATATTTTATCGATGCATCCAATCGAGTTGAAAATATGCATTAATATCCTATTTTTACTTTAAATTTTCAAATATTTTTAACGTTACAAAAGCAGTAAACTTATAAATTGTTATTTTTGTAATATGTATGTAAAAAAACAATACATTATTTCTTTACTTGATAGTAAACTGACTTTACTGACAGTTGAACCATTATTGAATTTAATATAACTTAATCAAAAAACTGCCGGTATTTTATCATATTATAGACATCATTATGTATTTGTATATTGTTTATGAAACTAAAAGGTAAGTAAAATGTTTATTTTGTTGGGCATTGTATTATACTTAACATGCGATATCACTCAGTGTAACGAATTCTTATTTCGTTAATTTATATGGCAAGTAAGAAATGTAGCTGAAATCAAAGATCCTATACATTACAATCACTATAAACAGAGAATTTTATCTGAGAAATATACTCAGTATTATTACGTAACGTTAATGAAATTTTAATATCAAATTTAAATCGTTATAGGTTTATTTTCGCATGTTCTGTCACTCACTACCCGAGTTTAGTTGACAGTAATGAATAAGAGTTTAAAGGTTTTTTTTTCACATTAGAAAAGACCATTGATTAACTGAAGTATATGTACTACGCTGTAAATAGAAAACAGATCAAAGTTTAATTATTAAGTTAATTTGATAGGTTTAGAGTAAAAAAATAATAAATGATTACTTTTTTACGTTAGCAACATTAAAACGATATATATAATACATGATATAGATCGGAAATTGACAAAAAAATGTACCAAGAACGCTCGGACAAAATCTACTTTAAAACTAGAAAAAAAAGGTGTTCGTCTGAACTAAATCTCGTCCACATGGAATTTGTCAACATCCGAAGTAACACTGGTGAAAATTGATAATAATTTACCGTTGCTATCTATTGACAGACTAATTCTGGACTTCTGGACAGAAACAAAAAACCATGTCCATAACGTTTCAAAAAAATTTGAGATTATAAAGGGTGCCGAATTATAATTTAGACCTTGTTTTAGTCAAAAGATATGTTTGGTCAAGTTTCTTCTACTTTTTGTGAGCTTTTGCCTTCAAAAAAACATTTAAAAAAATTGTTGTCATTCATTATAAATGTACATTTCAAAATTCTTTGTGGCCTAAACAGTCGGCTCACTCTCAAATTTACTTCAGCGTATTGTAAGCCCAAATATAATCACATAAAATACCCACGAACATATTCAGACAATATGTTTTGTTTTAAATGAAATTGACACAATAAATACGCTAGATATCGAAATGTCTTTTAAACATAAAAGCTTGCACATAAATTATGCCTTTGGACCATGTGATACCTGTCTCAACATGGAAAATGTTAAATCCTATTGCCGTTCATTTCTGATTACGCTTTCACAAAGTACAAAACACTCGTGTTGCCCCACAAGATGTGGAATAATTTAAATAAAACGACATTGTTCACAACAATTTCGGCATGCTATCGCCAAAGTTAAATTACACTAAACGAAAAATGATTACACATAATGTGTTTAGGCGGATCATTTTCTTTCATTATCCACCTGTCCCTTCAATTCACTTGAGTGATGGTCGCGTTGGGATTTGTTAGCGAGAATTTTGTAAGACGTTTTGTTTCACTCTTTCCATAGTTTATTATGCGAAGGATTCAAAGTAATGGCGCCGTCGTGGAGCATTTATTAAGAAAAATTCGGTAAACAAATTCTACGGCGGAAAATATTTCGTTTTTACAAATTCAATTTTCATAAGCGTCATTTGTCACTGTCTTTGAAATGTTGGCATTGAATGCATTCTTATACAATCAATGACTATTCAAATAATAACACTTACATCCCTCTTTCGTATTCTTGATTTGACATTATTTTTCAACAACACCTTTTATCAATGAATCAATCCAATTAAAATATTCTAATTACCTTTAACTCCAAATTTTCAGTATTTTTTTTAACGATATTGCTTTAAAATGAAATTATCATTCCCCACTTTACGACCTCTGGTAATTACCCATTACCACTCGGATCTTTTTTTAATGTTGTATTATAACCTGAAGTACAGACCCAAATAAATTTGTAGTCGGCTTTGAGATCTAAATCTTCTCATATGGATAGACATACATATGTCCGTAAAAATGTTCACGATGTACAAACCATTTTCCATCAACATCATATTTCTAATACGTACATTTTATTGTTATTAAACTTTCTCAATATCTAAGTATTGATTGTTACAAGCTTTTTTACTCAAAGTAGGTTCGTGAATTTCTTTGATTGTACGTATTTTCCCTCAATTATTTTTTTAGTGGTCTCTAACAACCAGAAACATTCTAATGCTTTATCAATCGATCGAAAAATTTATTATTAAAAAACAGACTTCAATTTTCAGTCCTTTTTTACTTATAAGTTATAGTATTATATTTAATTAAATTAGGTTGTAAGGAATAACCATAATATTAAATTTGAATTGTTGAAACTTTGTACGATTTCACAAGTTTTGACACTTATGACTCAGGTTTTACCTTTCTGCATCTTCAGGCATTTTATCACGTGGATATCATATATATTTTTTCTGTATGATAGAATGACTGAAGATACCGACAAAATATCTAGAATCGTACATAATTTCATAAATTCAAATTTCACATTTAAATTGTATCAAACACCTTTAATTGATTTCATAAATAACCGTGAAATCACAATTCAACTATTTTCACTTTAATTTTTGTCTTCTTAATAGAAACACTCAATTAGATTTAATACTGTCATTTATATCAGTGCAGAGAGACTTTTTGATGGGCTACAAACAGTACGCCAAATTTTAAAAAAATCGCCCTGCAAAAATATTAAATATAGTATTGTTTTATGCCTGACGATGCCGAAAAGCGAAACCCTGGTCGTTAGTGACGAAACATGTGTAATCGTAAAAAGTTGTAACAATTCACACCAATATCATATATTAGAATGTATTTCAATTTATAATCCGATAGTAAATTTAAATGATTTTTTTTTTTTTATTTTTTAGATTAAAATTCTTGCGCCCTTAATGTTTGTCTGTAGCATTTAAATAGGGCGATACTAAGTCATAAAATTTGGCATTTTGAAGTGTTTCGATATTGGATCCTGACCTTTAAGGGCAAAGTAATTCTACTACATAACCTTCAACAATGGGGTAGAATTTATACCGGTGCTATCCTCCAGCACTTCCCGCGTTGTATATTAATTTACCGAGCCAAACAATATGAAATTATTTCTGCCGAAAATGATTTTGCGATAGGTACAGTTATTATTTTACCTTTGTTAAACTTTTGCCGTTCTTACCGAATAATTAATTTTGAAATATGGACGGTTCAATTTCGAAATGAATTGTAGACAGTTGATATTGCCATATTCATGTCCCTTATTATTCTTCTATAGAATTATTTACCCATGTATAAATTCAGATATATTTATGGGGGTTTGATATATTCTTCATTGAAAATTAGACGGGTATATTTTACACTCTGACGGAATTCGCACAGCTTGGAATATTAAATTTCTCGAATGACTATTTAACAGTGGAATCGTCTTATGTTTTAGTTTTAAATATCGACTAAAGGAGCTCAGTTTTATATCGATATCAAATTTATATCGTTCAAACTCTGTACGTTTGCATATATTTCACCTTTTGTCATATTACGGCATAAGAACAGTGTAGTTCATTTAAAACATAAAATGTAGACACTAACCCGGTGAAAAAATAACAATATATTTGAGAACTTTAAAACAAAAGAGTCGTTGTTCTGACGATGGCGTGAGCCAAAATAGCTATCAACTAGAGTTTATAAAAATATGTAGAACTAAAGTAAATTGCTATTTTTTCACCGTGTTATAATGGAGTTCTACCATGTAAATGCCAATTTAATCAATAAATATGTAGACACTAACTTTGAGACCATAATTGATATTTGAAGTAAATTTTATAATTAGAACTGTTTTTCAACAATTACATTAAATTTCTTAATAAATATTAAATTTAATATTTCAACATGACTGTTATCTACAGATCTATAAAAAATATTGAAAAATTGAACTATGATTAATGAAATGACTTCAATGTTTATTATAATTTTTGTTTGTTGTTATTTGAATTACTTCCGAATGGAATTTTTTTGAAAAATGTGTTGAACTTAAAATATCTTTAAGCCAATAACGAAATATAGATGTTCACATACAATACATCAATTCAAAAATCAATTTCTATCCATAATTTTATTGAATGAAGCAAGAGCGGAATTCTGTACCGCTCTGGTCATGAACTTGAACCGTTAAATACTTGAGTAACCGATCCTTGCTAAACTGTTTTTATGTTGGGGCAATGGTCACGTTCTTTGGTTGGATCTCATATGTATCAAATATCTACTATGCATTCCATGTTGATTTGGACTTTCAAAAGCCTTCTCATAGTTAACAAAACTATTACTTTTAAATTTGAAATAACCGTTGGAATTGGAATTGGAAAATTTTCGCATCCTTCATGAGAGCTTCAATCACATCTTTCTCTTCCTTAGACCAGTAGGTTTCCAGCATCTTGGACGACCGTAAGGTATTTTTCAGAGGATATACTAAACGAACATAAGAGATTCTGGTATACCATGAGATAAAGCAATGAAACTGACTCAACTGTAATCAAAAACTATTTAGTGGCCATATAGTCCGCATGGAACAAATATAATGATAGAAAACTGTATTTGATACAAATAATAAAAACATATTTTTAGCACTATTTCCATAATGTATTTTATGATCAGTACCGATTTTGCTCATCGCAAGCATCATTAATTTATGGCAAAAATATGTATATATAGATGAAATAGTACTAATGAAATATTATATATTTTAATTATATTAACACGATCAGTGCGAACGACACGGCTCCCGTCTCCTGAATTGTAGCCCCGCGACGGGCACGGGAACCGTTTTCAATATTACAAAAGATAGATAAATAGATCTCAGAAATATAATAATAGTCCCTAATATTTAACAAACTTTTATGGTTTCGAAAAATGCGTATTTTTCAGGCCCTCAAGGAAGCAATGCAATGTCGTTGCGCAGCCAACGTGTTGAATTTCATGCTTTTCCATCAAGAAGTAACACCTAACACTATATATTAATTAAGTTATCATTTTATCATTGAAATTTGAATTATTGACTTTATTATAGTTCTGACGGTTGGTGAGTCGAAATAGCTATCAACTATATCCTAAAAATGTTGTATAACTAAAATACATTGCTATTTTTTCATCGCGTAAATTATTGACCACAAATTTAGAGGAATAACAAAAGCGTCGTTGCGTGTCATCACTTTATTACATAAAACATAATACGGTAAATGATTATATATTAACTCTTTCGGCTACGTTGGGAAAGGAAAATATAATATAATTATATTCCCGAGCTTTGTTATGGAATTTCCCTTTATTTTCCAGGTGGATGTTTTCCCCTGCTACGTATTAATCTCACGTCATGCCCTTCAAGAAGGATACAAATTAGCCGGCACACTCCGCCCGTGAAAAACTGGAACGTTCGTCCAATCCTCGTAAATGAAACCGGAATAAGTGAACTAACGTATGGCTGTCATTAACCCTGCCATCGCTGTACGGCGCGGAGACTCACTCGTCGAGGCCATGTTTTATTCATAGCGTCAATATACTGAGTGTTCCCGATAGAACGTAAAACTTCAATTTACATTTTACATAACGATATTCCTTTTGGCATACTCTTAAGCCAGCAAATATGTATGTGAAAATATAATTTTAAAAAATTTCAACCGTAATCTCAAATTTAAGATATTATATAAAAGCTGAAGCACTTGGATACTCGAGATTTCGGATATTTAGAGTCTGCCAATGTATGACGGATATTTCATATAGTGCAACTTGCAATGAGTAGATGACATAGATGATGATAAAAAAGAAAAATGATACTTTCGATGTCTTCGGCGGTAACTTTGTGGAATCTCAATATAATATAAAATTTATAATAACTTTGATTATTCCACGTATTTTTTTACTAATTGCAACACGTGTTTCGTCTCTTTTAGAAACATCGTCAGACTCACTATCGAAAAGGTTGTTTGAGTAATAATTGAGCAAGTTTTGCGATGGTTAATGTAACGATATATTTAATGATCAGGAGCGGTTTGGCTCATCGCGAGTATCGAAAAAAGTTTCAACAATATATATGTTTAAAATGGTAAAATTAATTTATGCTATTGACTGAAAATACTTCATGGAATTTCAATACCAAATTTGAATTGTTACAACTTTGTAAGATTCGACGTGTTTTGTCTCTAACAACACGGGTTTTGCCTTTCGGCATTTTTAGGCATTCTATCACACGGATGCAACAGAACTGACATATATTTATCCGTAGATCCGTGTTATAGGAAGCCTGAAGATGCCGAAAGCCGAAACCCGTGTCATTAGTGATAAAACATACGGAGTCGTACAAAGTTATAACAATTGAAAAAAATGATAAAATGAACTTATCTCGCGTTAAGAATGTAGCGAGGTAAAATTAGTGACATTTACTTGTTCATTCAGAACTGTCTAAGAATCAAGTTGTGCTCTGTTTATTTTGTAAAATTACTGATAAAATATTTTATTAACCGGCATGTTTTGAGGCAATATTTGACTGTCATCTCGTCAGTGTATTGGAATCCGTCAAAATGACGATTGCCACGATTCAAATTGTGTATGCTTTACGCATAAAATAACTGTAATGAAGCCATTTAATTTCATATGGCATTCAAAAGCGGAAATAAAATATTTAATTCGGCAAAATAAACATGTAACGACGATGTATTCATAATGTAAACACGACTAAAAGTTATAGACATCGTTTTCTCAAATGTACATAAATCTGGATACATATTACTTGGTAAGATTAGACTCGCGTATGTAGGTCTGAGAAAAGTCAATACCGGGATTCTGTAAGCGTTTTACCTGGCCAAAATTCTGTTTAAACATAGAGTTGAAAGCAAGTCGGCGTGCTCACTAACCCCTCTCTGCGAATGATTTATATGTCCTGTCATGGAGATTCTATTTGAAGTCTAGAAACTCGGCTTATCTATTACCGCTCGGAAGGGTTTGTATAAAATTTGCTGGTCAGCTGTAAAAGGGCGTCATTTCAATTTCAAATATACGAAAGCTGTTGACCAATCTACTCAATATCGATAAATCGTATTAGCGTTGTGACCAATTTAGACCGGAATCCGTTCAAAGAAAAATGTCTGTAACACAATTATTGAAGTATGCATTCGCAACATTAGTCTTTACGATCAATCACTTAAATGGTAGTGACTGTCACTTCTTGTGTGGAAATGCGTTATATATAAAAATTCGTTTTTACGTACTATTTCCATATTTTTATGTATTTAGGACCGTTTTTTTTTATCGTGAGTATTATCAACTGTTACAATTACAATACGAATTACAAACATGGCTATTCGTCAGTTCTGTTGCATCCGTGTATTCTATCACACTAAAGATGCCGAAAGACGAAACCCGTGTCAATAGTAACAAAACAACAATTCAAATTCAAAAAAAATTACTATTCATAAAATTTAAGAACTTTTAAATTATTGGTTAGAGGTCCATAATATTTATTGCCTTATTGATGGTCATTGCCAAGGCGACTCGCACTGGAAACTGCAGACGTTTAAATTCAAATGGCATATCTGTCGGAATCATTGGGATGCGTGGCAACAGTACATCTTTTCCTTTGAATTTTCCATTTAAAATTGTAGCTTCAATAATTCATCATGTTTCTTACTGAAAGCCTGGTACCGTTACAAAGTTATAGTGGATTTATGTTTCGGAGAAGAATGATAGGCACGCCAATTTTCAATGTTAAAATATGCGGCGGCATGCCTGGCAAATCAAGTGAATTCAAAAATTCTTTTGTATAATTGACGACTTCGTCTTGATTCATTATAGTATCGATTGACTTATACGTTGTCGCTTCTCCTGGTATTTCATTTAGTATGCTGAAATTGATTGCATTGACATCCTTGTTTTTGGCTGCCTATATAGCACGTGCACTGAGCCATTGATGATTTTTATTATTGTTTGTAATATTTGGAAAAACTTTGTGAATCAATTCGTCTATGGTTGCGGTTATTTTACAGAAATTCGCTGACAATGTGATACATTGTGTGGATTCCTCTATTGCCATTTTCCCATTTCCCATATCCAAAAATTGCTTTGCGAAACGTTCAGCGGATGCATCATGTTGTAGTTATACACGCATCCAAATTCATCTGGTCGCCAAATTGAAGCTTTTAACCCTTCACGACAAAGACTATATTTTATAAACAACAAAAAATATCAATGATAATAAATATCTTTTGTATTGTCAATGAGATATTTTCAAATTCATAGCTGTTGTTAAATTTATTTTATTTTTGAGTTGTCTAAAAATCTCATTCAAATCAATACCTGATATTCAAAAGAAGCAAAGAAACCGCACGTGGATCGTAAAATCAAAACAAAGGATGTAACATAAGTACATATAGCGATGCATTTGAACGTTGCCATTTGTTTTGTTGAACTGCATATAAATCACAAGCGGTCAGAATATCTCGCGGGGGTTTTCCCTTTCACGATGCACGCTTTATTTCGGTCTCAGCGGAAGTTGGAAGCTGCAGAATGGGGCGAGGGGGGAGGCAACGCGTGCTTCCGGTTTCGTGGCGCGAAACGGACAGGGAGAGTCCCTCTGACGATACATCGTTGGAACGAAAAAGTGTCCTCTACTTGTTGTACGTACATTTTCAAAGAACTTGTCGTCGCTTGGAACTTTGAGTTTTTTGTGTCTAGTTGCCGTCAGTGGGGTGCGATGTTTTATCGTTTGTCATGTCTGGAATATTTTTTCATGTATGCAAAGAATGTTTCTAACTAGCAAGTAGACATTCTTATAAATAGTTATGCTGGGAATTAGTTTTGAAGCGTGTTAAATAAAGTTTATGATATATCACTTTCAAGCTGTTAATATGACACTTCTTTTTGCAATACTATACTTTTATTTTATAATCAGGACTGTTTATACAGAACTAACATAAAATTAACAGTTAACACCTGTTATACGTCAAAAGATTTAATTACAAAAGAAAAACACAGACCCTAAGGCTAGGATCCAAACAAAAAAAAAAAAAAAAGTTATTATAACATCAATTACCTGGGAAAAGTTTTATTAACGCTTAATACTGTTAATGAGTCTTTCGTGAAAAGGTTTTACAACAAATAATAATCAATATCATTAAAATCATTAATAATCGGGCGTCTTAACAGTTGAGACGTTAATGGCCAGATAATTAATATCGTATAACCGGTGATACATTTTATCACTTTTAGGTTTTATAATGTATAAAATCCTCAAGACTGTTATCATTTTGAAAAGGATTAATAATATGTGCTTTCACTGACTATGATTGACGAATGCATCCATCAATATTTTGCATCATTTGTCAGCCGATGTAATAGCTTCAGTAAACTCTGTTGAATAAATTTCCGCATACTTAGGCGGTGTGTGTTCACTCCAGAGGAAACATTTTCATACATCGCCCGATAGATGGATTGCTCTTGGGAGAGTTGACGTTCCATTTCTCATTTCAACCCTCTCGGCGCCACCCTTCCACCACATCTCGACGACTGCAGCCGACAATTGATTTTTGTTTACCGCACGGGGCGTAGAGGGTGAATTTTTGCAATTCCTACATGCTACTTACCCACTAGTCTTCATTTAAATCAGGCGTATCCTAACTTTTTAAATTTTACATTTACTTCCTAAATTATTTTTCGCAACATTATAAAACAGAAAAAATGTATAAAATTCATAAAAAACTTCATTACTTTTTAGAATAATTTACTAGTCAATATAAAATAAAATGCAGAATATAAAACCATTACACAAAATACTCAGTAACAGTTATCATGGGAAGTTGTTTTATAAACCCTACAATATTCTAATACCATTCAATAACGTTAATCAACAATATCATTCTATCAAAAAAGTTTGATTTTTATTACTTATACTTATAACCTTATAAGCAAACTGATATTTTTGAGTCACTTTTTCTAAGCAAATCAAAAGTAAACTAAGCAATATATTTTATCTTCGTGTGGAAATAATTCTATATGATTTTATCAGTGTAGTTTTAACTCTTTGCATTCTAATGCCACTACACAATAATAATTATACCTTGATATTTGAGTTTTTAATTTTTCATCCATTATAGAAGTGACAACTTTAATCTTGTTCCATTTTTAGTGTATATTGGTAAATAGTTTGGAAATATATCTGATTATTAAGACAGGAGCAATCCAATGTAGTGTATTTTTTTCAAGCGTACTAAAAACACTTTCGTATAAACAAGATAATATTTGTATACGCATGTAAATAGTAAAGCATATAGCAAGTAAAACGCCCATGTATTTTAACTGCTATTATCAATCAGGGTAACCTCGTAAAGTCTCATACAAAACATGACAAAACTTTTTGCTTTATTGGTACGAGATTTATGTCGTCAACTGTGAAGCTATTGAAGTCGAGCTTTTCACTCGCAGCCCAAAGTTTTCTCGCGCCAACTTACGACCGAAGCTTTGAGTGTACGCATCGTTTGCAGGGTAACGCGACCGTAAACGTATATATTAGAAGACCGTAATGTCTTTATTTCCTTTATTTATCGATGTTCGATACCGTTGGGGGTATTTCGTGGAGCTTTTCAACTCTGACGGCAGGCGTCTTATCGTCGAGGGGAGAGGGGATAAAAAACGATTTATTTGCTGCGATCTTGCGGCGACGTGCATCGAAACGCAAACACACGTGGTGCAGGGACCCTTCGTTCAAATATTGCACGTGTTAAACGGGTAGATCTGAAAATGATTGCTTATCAGTCTTCACAGTTCGTTAGAACAATGCCTGAAGTCAAATGCGCAAGTCTATACGCGGTCATAAATCATTTTTAAACCAACTAATCTATGAATAAGATAGCTTTATGAAGTTTGTCAGGAAAACATTTTTGAACAATAGACAATCAACTCAGCGTCGCTTGAATAATGATATAATACTTTGATACCCCTATTTATAGCCAGAAATATAAAAGGAATTGAATTGCAACTAGTTTTCTACTAACCATTCTATCTTTCTATCGTCGTATCAATTTTTGACGTTATAAATTAATTTGCTATAATTTAAAGGCACTCACCACTAAAAATTCGATTTGTGTTCAATAATTATTAAGCGCATGAAACCTTAACACTACATATAGTAAGTTTTTTTAAGGATACTTCTAACGATGACAAGTGCCGAAATATCAACAAACAACTTTTAAGTAATCAATTCTACTTCCAATGTGAAGCATATGATTTTTTATGAGTTTTTATTTTACGACAATTTCTTGCTAATACTTATTTGCCCGACTTCATTTTTCGAAGAAATATTGAAGGTAAAGACTAGTGGTTAAATCGTCGCTATTGCTACGTCTTGTTTTCAGGATCGAATGAGCGTGAGAGAATTGAAATTCCATCAAGCACATTCAGTCGATAAAATTAACTGACTAGATTCGTTAATTATGATTTTTTCAATGCACTGTTTATAGAACTAAAAAAAACTACAGAGAATTTATCTTATATGTTTTGGCTTAAGTTTATTTCCATGTTTATAATATTGCGATTTGTATTCTATAATCTGTTTTTCATTCAGTCATTTTGTTACATTACCGAAGCGAGGAAGGAAAAATATATTTAAAAAAAAAAACAAAATTATTGCTCTTGCGAGAACCGTAAAATATTCATAAAAAATAAATTTAATATCGAATGATTTCGTCTTTTTTAATATAAGCTTTTTGTAAACTGTCGACTCGGAGAAGTAAGCCAGTACCTGTATTCATAGCAATCTGCAAAGCATCCTCCCAGCTCTTTTTATCCGTGATGTTTTACCCGTCATGATAATCTTAACAAGGGTTTTGTGCTGACGGGTAATTTGACCAAAAAACCAAAAGAACCTTTCGTGGACTGTGGCCGATAGCACCCGTTGTGTTTGGATTTGTTTCTAAACCAAGGTATATACAGCTCAAATTTTACAGCACACTTTTCAACCATGGATATTAAATCAAACATGATTTATATTTGAGAATACAAGATAACCACTTCTTTAAATCAATCAATTACCTAGGTAGCATTAGCGAAAAAAATTCATAGGGAAATTAAAAACTCAGTAAACGCAGCTTTCATAGTCAATAACAATTTAGGCAGACATCTTAAAAATAGTAAAGATGTAATTAATATACTTGACAGAAGCGGTATTTATAAAATGTCCTGTGGCTCCTTTTTATCCGTTTATATCGGACAGACAGGTAGAAGTATATCCACTCGAGCTAAGGAACATGTAAGAGCATATAACAGTAAAAAAACAGATTCACAATTTGCTAATCAGCGCGATATAAGCTGGGTCGTTAAAACAGTAGAGAAGATGTATTGTGTACCTTTTCTACACAGCTATATATAGATAAGCAAATGCTCGTTTAAGCATAGCTTAAGCTATTTTTATTCACCGTGTTATAATGGAATTCTACCGAGTAAATCCCAATTCAATCAATAATTTGAGAAAATCCCCAGAAAATACACGAAAAAGCTTGTATCTGTTTCTTGAACTCCCATCCCGTAACGACTATTATAAATTTATTTTATTTTTAATATCGACTTTAGATATTGTATAGGCCTATGTTTTGTCACGTAATTGTAAAACTAAAGGAAACACATTACGTATATATTCTTAGCTCTTATCTGAAGTTATACAGTTTGAAGACAATTTGCGAATATGGTTTGATTTTATTATGAAATGATCTTATGTGTTCTTTAACCTTTAAAGTACTATCGCCGAAAGAATGGTATATTAGAAAAAGGAGAAATTGCTATACCCAAATAAAAATTACTTTTTTCTCTTATATGACAATGAAATAATGATTAACAATTCTTTTATAAATACCAATGTATCTGATATAACATATTGAATTCTAAAATCTTTATATTTTTAAATAAATATTCATTTTTTTACTTGTGCGTTTTTGTATGCACATGTATGACTTCATCTCAGCTCAAAAATCAAATCACGGCAAATGTAATCAAGTTACCCTATCATTTTTGTGAGCGCATACTTACGTTACTAATGTCACCAGATATTATTCAAAATATAGACTACAGTTTGTTAATATAAACCTCACATCCCCAATATAAAATAATATTTTTGAATTATTGACCCGAGTTATGCCTTTCGGAATCTTCAGGCATTTTATAGCTTCAGGCGTGTAATAAAATGCCTGAAGATGACAAAAGTTGAAAACTCAGTTGTTTGTGACAAAATATGTGGAATCGTACAAAGTTTCAACTATTCAAATTTTATTAAGCATCTTCAGTCGATATCATATTTTTTTTTTTAATTAAAACATATTTTTTACTGCTTATTTCCACGATATATTTTTTTATTAGGACCGGTTTTGCTCATCGTGAACATTATCAACTAATTATAGCTTTATAAAATATATTGTAGAAATAACTTTCCATCGAGAAGTGACAACATCTTAAAAGTAAAATATATATTTTAGATGAAGTAACAGTTGGGGGAGGATGTTGCTATCTTTGGGTATCGGAAAGTTAAGTGAAGTCAAAATACTCCTGCTTATAATATATTAAGAGTGGCATTTCACATGAGAAAGGAGCGTTTAATGTTGCTCAATATATGAGAATGTGTATACAAAGCGAAAGGTATCGATTCCGGTGCGGCAGGCATTGAATCGTAAATACAAAGTTGAACACGGCAATTGCCCTCAAAGACGCCATAACTTTGATGCGGCGCCGATAGATGCTCTCCCGCTTACCAGATCTGTATAATGCAAACGCGAAGAAAATAAAACTTGGCGACTTTGCCATGCAATCTCTTTTGTAAACTCGCGTTTCAAAGTGTTCACACCTTACGGTTGAAATAACCCGCGCAATAAAAGCTGAAATTCCGTCCCATTAAATATTTTAAATACCTGGAACTAAAGTAGCATGGTTCGTAGCTTACTTTTTTATCTTATTTATGATATAGACTATTGAATTGTTTAAACTTTGTACGATTACACATGCTTTGTCACTGACGACTCTAGTTTCGCCTTCCAGCATCGTCTATTTTTTCGGCATGTTATAATGAAGTTTCACCAAGTAAAGGCCAATTCAATCAGTGATTTATCTAAAGCTATCTTATGCAAACCAAAATAATCATTAATATAATTGTCTGATTGTAGACAACGTTTGAAAAATAGTTTTTTAATGTTGTAGAACTAAAATATAATGCTACTTTTTCCACCATGTTATAATGGCGTTCTACCACGTAAATGCCAGTTCAATCAATAAAGCATATTAATGACTCACGTGCGGTGACAGTTTCATTTTAAAATATCAGAAGTTGGTTGTCTCATCTCCTCCGTTATTTGTAAGCAACCACTGTTTTACATCTGCTTTCTATAACGCAATAATAATATACAAAACAAATTAACTCCTCATTTTTTATCTAAGCATTGCAGCACTGAATTGAACATGTTTACTAAACGCATGTTTTTCTCAATTCTCATACAAGTGCCATCTTGCTATTAGTTCGATGGAACACAATTCCTTTATCTATAGATTTGTCGGCAAAAATCGGAACTGAAATTGACAATCTAGGGTAGCTGTCAAAATAAATTTATTACTTTACAAGACTCGTGAATGTTTTGCTTATTTAGTAATACTGTGAAAATAAATACATTAGGCATTATTAATTACTTATTAAATAAGTTGTGTAAATATTAGAAAGGTTATCATAATAGTCCGCACGTTTTGTAAACACGACAAGCTTAAAACAATGATAACGACATGAATCTTGCGGCAGCTATGAGAAGTAAAAATAACAACAACGTCAATTTAAAACATTAGCCGCCAACGTATAATAGAAAGTATATATAATATTTCATAGGTGAGATTTGTGACGTTTTAAAACGTTGATATTTAATAAACGTATAGTTAGATTCTGTATGTATTCATTGTCGTTAAGTTTTTGTTTGACTCTGTATCCCTTACTCGTATTTAATGTGGAAACATTTTTTTGTCACTGGCAACACTACAACTGCTAACTAACGCCAAAGTGTTTGATAAATAATTAATCTGCGACCCTTTCACGACCGGTCGAGGAACTTCTACGCGGGGAGGTCCCGTCCCGTTATAAGGCTCCAAGGCGGAAACATCATGAAACAAACGCTACAATTACGACAGACAAAGTGGAAAGGGAAGACAAAAAACAATAGAGACAAAGAGGCTTTAGTTCTACGCCAGTGATAAGAAACTAGTGCTGCAAATTTTTTGATATCTAAAAATAATATTTCCACAAATAGGTGATAATTGTAAAATCTGAATATAGACAAATGCTTTTTTATTTTGGCATAGAAATCCTTGAAATATAAATAAATTATATACACAATAAACAGTAACAAATATCAAACTTTCAGTTCATTTCGTAATGGAGAAATATTCAAATTACTTGGGAGAGGCATTGAATAAGTTTGACAGTTGTTAACATGGGAGAGTTCAATTGTTAATTGACGTTAGTAATATAAAAGTTTAACAAATAAATAAAAATAATTTTCGGTACATTGATATCAAACAAACTTTCTCGCTCGGCAATGCAGAGCCTAAGTGTATTAAAATTTATTTGTGGTCTTTTTAATTTTCCTAATTCATTTCTTAATTAATTAACGTATACGTCACGAGTGACTCTGTTTTTTTTACAGTTAACCTAAAAAACGATTATATTAATAGAGTTATTTGACCTTGCACATAATAATTTTAAATACTTTCAATTATTTCCCACACACATAATTCAAATAGAAAATAGTCAAAGTAGCAGGTTACATGATCCAAAGACGATTCGAGTTACATCTTACACATCTTTATAAAATATACTTGATCCTAACTTTTTATTATTAAGGAGCAATATTGTTCGGTATGACAATAGTATATTCTTTGTTCTATTATTTAATCTATGACTTACTCTCGTGTGCCGCTTTAAATCTATAGAAAACGATTTATTTGCGGTACTAAGAAATCTTTTTATTGATATTTTTATCGTGATAATCTAGAGTTATGTAGGCTTAAAACTGTGTACAATTGTAAAATAAATAATATACACTACTGGCCAAAAAACTACTGATTTCCGACTGTCACAATATTGAAAACATTACACATATGTAATTTTTTACTAGATCATGAATAAAACTTAAAGTTTCATTTGAACATTAAAAAATTTACGGTGTATTAATACAATAAAATAATGGTAACTGTTCTAGAGTGGTATTCATCCCAGAGTGCTCTATTTAACGTGAACAAAATTGAATTACAGCACAGATGAGTTTTTAATTATTTGATATGGTAAATATTTATGTTTTACCAGGTCAAGTAGTCCAAGTTTTTCATCTCTGCGTCAGGTGAACAGGCCGGGGCGTGCGTAAAAGGAAGAGGCACACTCCAGAACAGTGTAGGCACACAAAGTTTGACAAGCCAAAGGAATGGGGAGGTCCGGGATTGATGGAATGAGAAAGGGGGTTCCTGAACACTTCTGGGCGTCACACTAATGAGAAACCCAAATCACAGGTGGAAAAGAATGGCCTCGTCACATTTCTGTTTATTATTACATTTCCACTGTCAACAAATTTGGCGTGGCTAAAACAATGTTATTTATTATTTTTTTTACTATTTTTATCGGCCCCGGAATTCAGTTGTTAACGTTGTCAATTTTACGGGCTTGATTCGCAATCGACGTACAACTTTTTTAATCAAAATTCAACTTTTTCCTAAAGTATAGATATTTTTCCTACATCTTAGGAAACGGGACGTAGCAAGAGTGATTAACTAATAACTAGTCCTTTTAATAACCAAATCAAAAGGCATGATCTTGAGCAACTGAGTAAATAGCTCTCGCAAAAAAAATCTATTAGAAGACCATATGACGAAATCTTAAGCTTGCATAAATGAATATGTAAACTCTTTGTTATAATATAATATCATAAAATACATATTTAAAATCATAATTCTTATTCTAACGCCGAGGAGGGGCAAATAAACAAATAAAGCAAAAGCAATAGATACCGCAATAGTTACTGAACATTATTACTTATTTCTGAAGAAAAGGCAACATGTAACAAAATATTTTAACATTTAAGCATATACGAATATTTCTCAAAAAACATGTTTTTTACCGTGTCTACATTCATTTCGGTGAAAACGTGTTGTTCTAGATGCATCTTAACAACAACTGCTTAACAATGACTGGTTGTATAACAATCTCACAACCTCTCTTTTTGGATATAGTGAACGTAGAAAGACGTCGTTTGAAAAGGACCCTATTTGTCTTGTTTGTTTTGGAATTAAATAAACTTGGGCAGGAATAAATTTAATCGAAAATCCCAATTACCCTACTTTTTGATACAAAATCACGTGAAATGATTATATGAAAATTCGCGCTTGTTACTTCCAAATAATCAAGACCGTGGATTATAAATTTATCCAATTGCTTTTGCAGCACAGTGAGTAAGTCAACCGAGCAAGCTCACGTGAAATATAATTTTATACATCAAAAAATAATATTCATCTGAACACACTTTCGGAGTGGATTATGCCAACATTCGAAACTATATTGATAAATGTTTTAAATGGTCTAAGTGCCATCCTCATTGGCAGGATAGTCTACAGCTTCAAAAGCAAACCATTAAGTCCACGCCTTCTCAAAAAATATCAAGAATATACAATTTGACATTATCAAGGATTGTAGGGTTCTCATTTTGACATCATATAAGTATAAAGAAATATGTTGCCAGGTAAATTCCTACTTGAATTTTTAATCTATTAAAGTGTAATATATTTTATGGAATACTTTGGTATCATTTTTCTTCTGCTAAGATTTCGTTTACAACGTTTTATCGTCGTCAAAACAAAAGACAAATTATTGTAAATCACTTTTTTAATTTGGAATGTAAAATCAAAACTTATCCGTGGCTTTAGCTAGATGGCAGTGCTGAAAATAATGATTGGTAAGAATGCAATTAAATGGCGTCCCATTGCATGTTTGCAACTTGTTAGGTTAGTTTCAGTAACGAGAAGACACAAGACTGGATCGCTGAAGTACCCTCTCTCGGGAATGTGGATTAGAATTATCAAGTTGGTTGTGAAAGCAGGGCCGCATTGCACACACTTTTTTGATAGCCAATATTATTAAACGAAATATATTTTCGTTGATGAAATGAACCTTACTGGATTAAAATACAATATAATAGAATTAAGATAACGTTAGCTTAAGAATGGTAATTTGCAAATAGAATAGAATCGACCAAACGTGAATACAAACATAATCATTCAGAAAGTTGAAAATATTTAAATACATTTAGTTAAATTTTATCAAAAATGTTTTAAGTGCCAATTTCAAGACCTTTATCTTAAATGGGCTTAACTTAATATTTTCTCGGGGCGGCAAATTCAGAGGGTAGTTAAAAATATTGTTAAAAAAACGTTCGTGTCAAAACATTGTCAAAACTTTACGGGAACTAAAGATAGTTTCAATGATCTTCCAAATGAATTAAAAATTTTCAGTGGATCATTTATATAGTAAAATATGTACGTCATAAATCTATAACTTAACCGCAAAAAATCATGTTTTTATAGCTTCAATTAAATTGAATCCACTCAAAAAGTGCACAAGGAACGTATGTCACTACGTTTTTAAGAATACTTACAAAAATTTATCACGAAATAGTTTCGCTTTTAATAATATTGTTAGAATAATGACTAACGGGGGTAAAAAAGCTTTATCAGGAATTGTATCGTTAATTTTACAAAACTAATCAATTTTGTATAAACAATAATATCAAGAGAAACGTTAAATATCTATTTACATATATTTTAATTATCAATATGGTAAAATATTGCTGTGTTCTTCAAATGAAACCAATCCAGTACGCCTACGTATAGTGTTGTATTTAATTATAAAGACGGCATACGTTTATGGTTTCCACTTGTTACTGGAAAGCAATTGAGTAGGTTTACATATAATATTATTTCATCTGTTCATCTTATTAAGGATGGCCGGATTGTAAAAGCTGTAAACCAATATTTGTGATGTATTTTATGTAAATATATTTAACTTAGTACACTAATTGGCCTTTCTAAATAAAAGTTCTTATTTGTTCTAATAGTTTATGTCTAAATTCTAATTATTCATATACATTTTAATTATAACAGCAGAAAGGAGTAGGCAGCAAATTCAAACTTTCATTGTTAAGATTTTCGGCTTGATATTATATGTAGAAAGCTTTTTTATACTTGATGGAGCGTCTAGTACTAAAGCGCATTAGCGTTAGGGTTCTTCAATTCCATTTCCATCATTGCTGATAAAAAAGCACAATCGCTGCAGAAATGAGCAATCCATATTTAAACCAGTTGACGTAGACACTGTATGCACTATTCGTATACAATATATTTTTTAAGATTATTGCAATATTAAAATACAGTGGGTAATCGGTTAAGGAACATTATCTGCTCCAAGACTTTGTTCGCTGTCCGCATTTTTCGTTAACCGTTCATCGATTTATCATATATAGAGTAAGTGAATTATTATGATCGCTTTGGTTCGTTATCCGAATGTGTGTTCGTTGACCGAATACTAAAACTGTTCGTTAACCGATCACCAACTGTATACATGAACTTAAAGCGCACTGTCAAAAATAAAGATAAGGGAAATCTCCTCTAAATTGTCAAATCTACATCAATAATAATTACAGATAGAATTAATAACTTTTTCGTTAAATAGCATCCACTGGTATATTTTAGGTAGACGATAATTAACTTCTTATTTACTTAAAATAATAGAACACAATGATATATACCATTTCCACGATTTTAAATCATGATGATTAATACCTGTTTCGTTCAGCACGACCAGTTGATAATGCTCATGGTGAGCGAAATCAGTCCTGATCTTAATAATATATGATTGCCGTAATAATATTAAACATTGTGTTGTATCGTTTAAATATAATGCCTTTTTACCAAGTGAAAGCTACCAGCTTAAAGGTGATTTTTGTAATTTATAAACTTCTGCTTGTACAATGATACGATAATGCAACAAAAGGTCCAAATTTGCCCTCAAATCAAATCGATATTTATTTGGATTATTTTTATCGCATTAAAAGCACGATGCGGCCCTGGTCTTATACATATATATAAATGCACTTCTAGAGCTTTGACAATGAAAACACTTATATCAGATAGCAGCTACCATTGGAGCACTGGTAAGTACGTTGTAGGGGGGAAAGGAAAAATGTTCGATCATTAGCGCGCTACAAACGCGGTGTTGTAATCCAGCGATTTATCGGGCTGACTTGTCACTTTTCTCAGTCGCATCATGTCGCGTCTGCTCCCGTCGGAGCCAGTGCGCCGCGCCTTCGCTCCTCTTTTATACTTTTTTGATGACTTCGTTTTGGAACGCCCATTACACTGACATCAGCAGAGATATGCATATTATCTATTTTTCATGGACGTTTTCCAGCGATAAAGATTACCGCTGAAGTGTTCGATCGTTTTTTAAAGCCTTCGTTAGCATTTAGATTATCACCACAGCAAATCTAGCGGAAGAATATAGAATTATATGTCGATACCAACAATTTATGATATTTTATAAACATGTTTTAAATATCACTTTAAGCTCAACTTACATTTAAGATTTCTATAATATTTTATTTAATGTACATTTGATTTAATCAGCCAAAAGTTCTTACCAAAACACATTCAGATTACTTTAAAAATACGTACATTTTAAGATAAATAACTTGCAAAATCTGAGAAACGTTCATGAAATAAAATGTTGAAATTATTAACGATACTACTCAGAGCCAGATAAGTTAAACAGTTATTTTTTATGAATAAAATATTTGTTAAAATCGACGGCTTTTTGGTTATCAAAAAAATACATATCACATATGAAAATAAACTACGATCAAAAAGAAATCACAATGTGGATATCGCGCGTTTTGCTTTTAAGCGACACATACGACAACCCTACTTTAACTTTTACCCGTTTCATTTTTAATACTGAAATAAGATGAACAGTAATAATATGTTACCGAATTATATCCTCTACATCAATAAATTTAACATGCCATCACAACCACTTTTGGCAAAGTGCTCAAACAAACGCTCAAAATCTTATTTGAGCAGATTTATGAATACATTTTCTTTCCCCTGGAGCTGTAACACTGGCGCAAGTATATTTACCCCCTACATTAATATATTTTCTCGAAAGATATTATGGTATGTACGAAAATAATAAAACATCTTGCCGGTTATTGAAAACGTTGGTCAGATATTATTTTACATTTCCTCTATAAAATATTATATCCCGCTCTAGCGTGACTTGCGTGAAGCTTGGGGAGCGTAAACCCCTACAACTTATCGCCGATTAAAAAATATTAAAAATTCTTCGCCTCTCTTGAATATTTGAGATGCTTTAAGGTCATATATCAGTATATTGAAGCTGTGTTAAAATAACAAGTCTATTAATATTCTTCGAAGTTTTGCGGTCTGGCAATAATTTTCTTAGAAGAATTTCAAATCCACCAAAACTAACTCTCAATAAATTAAATTCAAACTAAAAGAAGATTGATTCTTTATCACATTTTTGATTTGATAATTCATCATTATTCATTTCAAATAAACTCACGATAGCTTTTTTTATTATTATACATGTGTTACAGCGGATCTGTAAAATTACTAATTAAATACAATCGGCAAAAAAATGCCGAATTCGTGAAAAGTTTAAGCTCTCTATTGACTGAATTGGCATTCACTTAGTAGAACTCCATTATAACACAGTGAAAAAAATAGCAATGTATTTTAGATTTACAAAAAGTAGAACTAAAACACAATCCTATTTTTTTCATCGTGTTAAGCCCTTTAATTTATTCATAAACTAGATAATTTATCTGATGAATGCGTTAATTCAACAAAACAATTTTTTCACATTTCATGCATTCAGCAAAGTAACTAATCGTACTCTAGTGGTGTGTTTTGTAATATAAGCACATAATTGCCCAATTCACGAAAAAAGAAACATGCTTACGTTATTCATGAATCCGGAAACTTTTTGTCGATTCTGTGTAATAAGCAATTTCATAGATTCGACATAACGCATACATATTACAATATTATATAAAAGTAATATATTTCAATGTTGAATAAATTTTTTGATAGGTCACTTTTGTACCACACTTGTTTTCTTGTTTATGCTTATAAGATGTCCACTCATTGTAGATTTTTTTTCAAATCATCCATAGTTAGGCTTCACTTATTGCAAAATGTATCTAATTTTGATTATTATTTTGTGTCGATTTACTTTTATGTAAATTTTGATACTCAACCGAAAAACATATGTAACGATTTTTTATCAATTACGTACAATTACACTGTAATTAACAGCATTCAAAGTCTCACATATTTATTGTAAATTAAAATAATGGAGTTAAGTCCACTTGATACTAATGTCTTATTAAAATGGCGTACGGTGTATCAATATATGATATTTTTTGTTTAATGTCTCTCGAAAATCTCCATATGATTATTTAACACGAATACTCTTGAATTATTTTTTGAAGTATTTTTTTTTTAAATATGACCCAGTAAGAAACATGCTAATGTTGGTAGTTAATTCAAAATATTTTTATCGTTACACTTCCATTTTATATCATTTGTCTATGGTATTGACTAAGTTTTAAATATCGGATGGAACGTTCCTTTATAAGATTCTAATATTTTATTGAAACAAAAAATACGCGCCATCTACGTGCCGCTTTATCATCGTATTGTCGATGGCCCATAAAAGAGTGGTAAAATTTCGGTTGAAAATGTTTTTTAGCGAAGATCAGAAAATTTGACGATTGATATTTCATTTGATAGTCGGTATTGATTTGTCATCAATGCTCTACCTTCGTCCGAAGCGTCAGTCTCGCCTCTCCGAATATCTTTATCAAATAAAAAGAACAAAGCGAGGGGATGGCGTTATTCTCACCCTAGCGCCATCTTGCGGATTTATGTGATGCCCGGGATTTTCTTTTAACTCGGAAAACCCTAATAAAGTTTCAAAGCTTTCTCTCTATGGCTCGCCAAATAAACGAAGGGTTCACCGTATGCCTCGGAATAAAAGGAATGTGTTACATAAAATAAAAACAGATTTTCAAAAAACAATGTCAACCTTTTCGATCGAATATTTCGTTTGTTTACTTCTCGTCAACCATTACGGATGTGTATTTTGTATTTATAGACCAATCTGGATCTCTTTATTGCGATGCCACGCTTTCAACGAGAAACTGCGATATTCTATTTTTAAATAATTTAGCAATTTACTTGTTTTATGTGTCAAACAGTAATCAAATTATTCTGCGTAAACAATATGAAAGCTGGTTTTTGAGGGAAGTTCAAAATAAAAGTTAAAAATAAAGTTAACATTAGACTAGTAATAGTTTATCGCCAGCAACTTACCAGCGCATCGATTGATCGTGTAATTTATTTATAAGAACTTCTCAAAGCCAAACCAGCCAATGAAATAACTGTATTGAGCTGAGATAAATGATTAACTTTTACATTTTTTTTTAAATAAAAATACATTGCTATTTTTTCACTTTTTTAGATATATCACTAACAATCATTTCATTATAAATAATATATGGTAAAAATAGGTAAATTTCATCGAAAAATTCCTGCGACACAAAAATCTATGACGCTATAAAAATCAAGTACGTTCGTAAAATTTCACTATTTTAACGACACTGTCAAATACGACGAGACATCGTAAATAAAAATATCCATTAGCCGTGCAAAGTGGTAAAGTAACCCGAACAAAAAACGCAATCGCAGAAAAATAGACAAAAATTACTCATAAATAAATTTCCGAAGACATAAATCAACTGACGGTAAAAAAAAATCCGACGAAAATCGAGCGAAACAAAATTAATCGCAGTTCTTTTCATAAATGATAACCAGAAAATGTAAAGATAAATTAAAAGTGTTATTATGTCTTCGCAAGAGTAAAAGTGTTTTAAACGCCCTTTTTGCACCAAGATAAGTACTATATAGTATTATATACGAGTCTGTTTTTCAATATAAATCATTCCGTATTAGATATTTTCAACGCGTTTGTTTTCCGATTTTACGCCATTCTTTTTCTTTTAAAATCTGAGTACAAATTAATATAATTTTATTTCAACGTTATCAATAACACTCGATACATGATTTTTTACGAATAAATTATATATAATTATTTTCATTATTAATAAATAATGATTTTTAAAATAGTATCACACAGAAGTGTAATGTTAAAAAATCAGCAAAACAAAGGCTTTTTTAATTTGAGTTGTTACAACTTTGTACGATTCCACATGTTTTGTCACCAACGACCAACCCGGGATTCGCCTTTCGGCATCTTCAGACATTCTATCACACGGATGCAACAGAACTGCAAAAGTTTTTTTCTTGAGAATAAGCAGAATGGTGCATTTTTTCGTATTTAAGCCATTGAGCTAAAACATTTTGGGGTGAAATTTAACAAGGGTAGTGAATATAGAAAAAAACCTACGAAATAATGTAGTTTAAAAACTATTAAGAACAAATTTAAATTGTTCATATGTGTATGTATTATTTTTTTAATAAAATGGAAGTGTGTTAATTCTTTAATGGTTTTAATTGTCTCTAATTGGTAAACTATTATATTTCATTTACAAATATAATTCATGTATTATATGTTAATGACATATATATGATGTTATCAGTTTAAAGACTTTTTCTTTCGTATAAGTGTAAAATTTTAACTCAAAATTTTGTATATATGTTATGTATGACGTGTTTTTAATTTTTATCGTATTAGTTGATAGTGTTCGCGATGGGTGAAACTGATCCTGATAATAAAAACATACAACTGTGAAAATAGTAATAAACATTTAGTTTTTACTATTTGAATGTTTTGGTTGGTATACCTTTTTATTTGGTTAATATTGAAAACAATTGATTGTCGTCCTTGGCAAAGCAATAAATAATAAATTCAATTAAATTAATCCTATTTTGTGCATTGTTTTCTGTAAGCTTTTGCATTTCTTCTCTGCATAAATATCTCTATAACCATGTAAAGTCGCCATTGTGGCTCGCGTTCATGAAAAACCCGGCCATATTGAAAAATATTCTCATAAATCGTGCCATGCTTTGTTTTCACATAAAATTCGCATTGCTGAAATATCTGAGCGTGCTTTATTTAGGGCCGGTCGGTTTGCTTCGCTTTTTTCCGATCCTATTTTCATAACTGCTTCTTTAGTCGCGTTATTTATATATTTTTTGACACGAAATTCCTTTTGAAGTTTCTCTGCCAAAATTTCGCGTAACGTCGAAGAAATTATTGTTGCGGCAACACTTTCAGTGAAGTGTTCTGTATTCAAATAGTGCCGTTTACATGATTTTTACTTTTAATGCCATCTCTCGGATGTATTGTGCAAGTTATGCGTCTTTATTACGTTACATAAATGAAGACAATCATTATTATTCATTTTCTATTTTCTTTTGGCTGTAGGCGCCAAAAACACATCATCCGTTGTACACAATGGAAGAAAAGCAACCATTATTCTAAATTATACACGTCATTATTCTTATAAATCTCAAAGCAACAATCACGCTGCACAGCAATTTATTATAATCGTGTTCATCTTTAATTCGAAATATTTATATCACAATTAATATGAACAGAATCCCCACACGCAGAGTCGTGAAAACAATGAAGGCTTCGCAATTACATTAATTAATTTTAAACAACCCCGTGGGGAGAGATTATAACCTACTAAGCAGTATTAACATTTAAAGCAGGCTGCCTGGATATTGTCGCTTGCCTAAAATGCTAAATTGTTCTCAAATGTGTTGGGCAAAATGTAAATATTGTTGTTAAACTTTTGCTCGAACCATAAATATTATACATTTTAGAAACTGATTAATTGACAATATATGTTTATTAAATTTATATATGACCATAAATTACTCAAAATATCATGAGAATTTTGTTACAAAATTTTAATCCAATTTTTCAAAATTTCATAAAGAATTAAGTGGGTAAGGTTTTCACGAAAAATATTCTTTTCATAAACATAGTTTTTTATCCATTGTAAAGCCACTTATAGAATAAAAAAATGCACGGAAAAACTACAGTCCGAATCGCATATTTGTGCCGTCACTTCTTATATTTAAATGTTTATTTTTTATTACTTTTTTATGTTAAGATGAAATTTAAAAAAAAAATGAGTTTGCTTGCGGCTTGATAATTTTCAATTCGTAGTATTGCCATTCAGCTAAAATGTTTTTTTTTCAGATATGTGACAACCTTGAAACTTCCTCCAATAATGCGTGACGTCATATTTGAATGTGTTTGTCATTAATGGCATATTATATTTTAATGGATCTCAGAAAAAAATTATGAAACATTTCAAATTTATTTTGAAATGTACCGAAAAAAATATCCATTTTCTGGTGAATTTTAAAAAATCAGCCATTGTAGAAATATTACATGAAAAACCTTTAAAAGACTATGATCACAAAAATAGCAACATTGGGAGGATTTGTCAAACCACAAAAAATTATTGCTAAGACTTGTATATTACTTTATGCATTTGTCTTAATACACTTCAGACTAAAATGTTAATAGTTCTTAATAAATATTTTTGTAACCGTGCACGAATCAATTTATAACTTATGAAATAAAATCTGCCAATCATCGCGAGCGCTGTAACATCTGTGAGCGCATACTAACGCTGTAATGTTGCAAGGTTTTATATAAAACAAAGCATCGATTTATAATAAGGTCAATTTGTCAGTCGTCAGTTTTGTTGCGTCCGTGTGATAGAATGCCTGAAGATGCCAAAAATCGACACCCAGGTCGTTAGTAACAAAACATCTAAAACCGTACAAAGTTTCCGTACAATTCAAATTTTATATTGAAATTCCATCAAGCATCTTCAGTAGATATTATAAATGATAATACAGTGGTTTCATTGAGGGAATATATTTTTTAAATAGACTTTACTAGACACCAAATATTTTTTTCCTTCATCATTACGTGTTAATTTTTATTTTTTAGATTTCCGTGGATTGTATTTATATAAGATACAATGACAATTTTAAAAAGAAGTCTTTACCCTTATTTATGGGAAAGTAAAGATGTAAGTAAATATTTTTTTCTGAACAATTTGATTAAAAAACATTTATTAAATCGCATTTATTCATGACGCTACACAAAAATATTTTACCACCGTTTCGGTACGCGTACATAATTGACTGAACGATTTGAATTTGCGAAAGTCTAATTTCTGTAACTCTTTCCCTACCGTAAAAATCGTTCCGCCAAAATGCAAATTTTCAAAAGAATTCGAGATTTATTCATTATTGAGGCACTGGCATCTATGGACCCTAACGACCAAATAAAATTATTAATGATCTATTGTGCGCAAATCTCAAACGTAAAATGGAAATGAGAGACAATTAATATTGTCCGAGGACATTTTTTTACGATTCAATATTATTTTCACAATAACGATCGAAATGCTTTTTTTTAATTCACAAATATATTAATAATTTATAGCTCTAAAGGTCTGCGAGTACTTTTTCGATTAGATGATTTTGAAGAATATCTCAATGAACAATTTAACGGATTGGTTGATTAATCATTAATTTAATGCGCATAAATAGGAAAGGTTAAAAAACTGACAAAAATGAACTTTTTTTAGTCGGAGTTGTGTTTTTTTAATGACACTATTTTCACAATTCAAAGTTGTAACAATTCGTATAAATTCGTACAAATTTGTAACAATTCAAAGTAAGCATTGTGTTTTATTATTTAAATATTTTGCCTTTATACCAGAAAATGACATTTAATACCTTTCTGGGAAACTTGTCTTAATTTGAATAATATAAATTGTCTAAATAACACTAAGCATTATCGATTTTCATTATGTATATGTACTTAACAATATTTATAATGCTGTACGTATGAGTTCCATTTTTTACGACATACATTTTGTGAAAAACTTTTATATTTAACTGAAAGTAGCTTTTTTGTAGTTGCGCCCCTGTGTCTCGAAGCGTTCAGAATTGATCTATACAATTCCAACTCAGATAGATAAAGCAAAACACAAATGTCTAATTGTTTATTTAATATTCCAGATTGCCTCCATCTGCAGCTGTACCGCGACTCAAAAGACCGCTACAAGAAGGGTCAAACCAAGGCATCACTTTCACTGCAACACTTCCTCGGGTTCGAATCCGGGTTTACACTGGACAAGGAATCCAATACGATAGCCATTATATGCCAGGACGTTATAGTAGTCCTGGCCTTCGACACCAGAGAGCGCTTGATCCAATGGCAGGTCAAGATCTCGAATAACCTGGGAGAGGGCCAACAATATCTGGTGCTCATCTCCTCAGCTCCTGCCAAGACGAAGGTTTCAACAGGTCCAGCGAAACTTCACATTCAAGATCATAAATTCTGCCTCACAGCTGGAGTGCCTCCAAGGCTAATAGGCATTTGGGAAATCGTTTCTTTGAGGTACAGTATTTTTTGTTTCTTTTTTTTATTTATTGTTAATGATACCTCAAACAAATCAATACATGTCGTTTATTTTTCCAAAAGTTCTAAAGAGATTTATGAGCATTCTTCCTTTTCTTTGCTCTCTTTACCTACCAAGTTTTTCCCGTCTGCTAATTTTATACAGCAGTGTCTTTGGAGTAACTGCCCAAGATTTGATGGTGAGCACTTAAATGTATAGAAAATAAATCCTTATTGAACCTAAGTGATCAAAAATCTTCTATGAATTGTCGTCATCTTGCTCTCCATATAACGCCTCACATTTTTTAAATACTGGTAACTTCACAAATTCAGCTAATTCAACAATGCTGATCGGTCCAATGTAAGGTTGAACCAACTTGTGCTTTTCTTCCCTTTATATTTACTTTAAATGAGGCCTGTATAAGATACAGTCAGCATCCTGTTCTTTAAAACGAAGCACATTTTCTAAGATTGGCATAAAAACCACTATGGCCAGTAATGAACTGATTCGTCCATTAATTTAGAGTAAAGACTTAAACAATCCCAATTATCCATTTTATATTTGGGAAATATCTAGTTATTAATATTAACAATTCATTTTATAACACTTAATGTTAAAACTATCAAACACCTTAAAGTCTCTATAATATCCTGACTACTGAATCCACCCTAAAATTAAAAATACCTTAGCTAAAATAATATAAATATTCATTAACAAGTGATTATATATTTTATTTTATTTTTCCAGGAGATACGGTGTTGTAGAAGGAAGATTCTGTTTTGAAGGAGGTTCAAGGTGTGGAAAAGGCGAAGGCTTACATGTGCTCATAACAGATCAAGGAGACGAAATAACACACACATTTTCTTTGGCATCACAAGGAAAACTCTCAGTCAAAAAACGGCCAATGGTCAGGAAAATGTCAAGTGAGTATCAAATCATTTAACATCTGAGTTGCAATATCTTTTACAGAAAGATATCAATACAAACCCAAAATTTGAAGAAATTCTATGTTAATAATACCAAAGTATAGTCAATGATTATGTTTACAAGTGGCAGAAAGCTGGAAATCTTATCGTTAAAGAATAGAGTATTTTTATTTTGTTTGAAAACTTAACAATCATAAACTCTTATGCATTGGAAAAAAAGCCTTCTTTTTCTCCAGAACATTTCATGTTTCAAGTCAACCAAAAGAAATAAAACATTTTATTGAAGGTTTCATCAGTAGATATTTCATCAGCTGAATATAGAACACAGTTAACTGGTATTTATAAGTTATGCACTGGGGCCATCCAAAAAATTTACTTTCCTATTATACATATTAATTGGAATATACAAATAACAATGAAATCCTTTCAGCAGATTGTAAATTATAGCCTAAACTTTTAACCTACTCTGCGAACTATATAAAGAATATTTCATAGTTTTTTTGGATGGTTTTAACCAATTTGATTCTCGTTAATTTTTAACTATCAAATGTCAACACACAGCAAACAACCACTTAAGAGATTGCTTAAATTAACTTACTGACCAATTGCTAGTTAAATTAGCCATGCATTCTACTGATGATTTATTCAATAATATTTATTAATTTTGATTTTGTCTTGACAGATGTTGACAGTCCAAGGAAGCAGTTGGCGTTTAGGCCAGAAACAAGACTATCAGATCTAACAGCAATCGACACAACCCAAATGTGTAATGATATGAATCAAAGCATATATGGCGATGAAAACTTTTGCCCTCACAACCAAGATGACATACCGTGCGGGGCCATCTCTCCTTACTGGCCATCAGTGGAATCGCAAACATGTCGACACGGAGACATCGATAGTAATTATGGATGCGGAGACACTGCATCCGTCAGCGAGATGCAAGATGCGGTCCATAATGAAACTTGGGCTGGCGGCGGTGGCACGGTGACCCTGGAACGCTGCATGAGCTGCATCAGTAAATTAGGTGCCATGTCGAGATCGTCCACGGCCACCGCTGCCATGACACCTTGCGCTGGTTCACATTTTCACCCGGCTTGGACGATGGAAAGCGTCAAAGAGAAAATAGGCTCAGATAGAAATTCAGTATCCTCGAGAAACAGTTCTAGCGGAAGTGGCACAGAATATTCGGTACCGAGGCTCATCGGGATAACATCATCTGGGAACCATGAAACCGTTCCAACTCCTACATCACCGACTAGAAATCAAATGCCAAATGTTCCTCAGAAGAAAGCTGCCGATATTTCTAATGTGTGCAAATGTCCAAACTGTCCACCGGCAAGGCCCCCAAAGCTCTTGTCACTAAATACTGTTACCACTAATCAATGCAATACTCTAAAGCTTAAAAAGCCACCGATGCCTCTACCAATTGAAACTCCTACTAACTGCGCATGTCATCACAAGGTAGTACAGAGCGCAGAAATCCATGCAAACCCTAATTCCAAAGTTGGACCCTATGAAAACTATGATATACCGAAAGTGCATGTTAAAGAGGTAAGTGATATTTAATGCCACCTAATTTTGTCCTCAAATATACAACATAAAATAGAAAAGAAATATTCTAAAATTACCAATTTTACAAAGTTACATCTATGAAATTGATCCTGAAATAATCTTTATTATTCCATAAGTATACATTTACACTGACAGTATTGATATAGTAATTATATTCTCTATGAGATCAAAATAATTTATAATTTTTTTATTATAATTCAAATCTTTTTTCTTTCAGGAGAGAAAACTAGAGACTAAGAAAGAGCATTCTGTAGTTGGAGAACATTACGACACACCGAAGAAACTAAAAGAATGTCTAGCTATGGAAAATATTTTCCAGTTAACCAAAAGCACCGTACCAGGAGTAATGACTCTTCGAAAACCATGCGGATGTATTCTTAAACTAGGTAGAAAAGCACCAGAACCTACAGTCGTGGATTGTGATGAAGTGAGGCCTCCGGACTGTCCCTGCCAGAGGGTCACCAACTGGGCAAATAATCTTATTTCATTACCGTATTGTCGAAAGTCTTCTCAAGATGATATCTTGCAATTTACCAAGAGCCCCAACCCTGAATGCCGACAACCTTCAGTTCAACAAAGGGCGGAAGACTTAGCTATTTACGCCACCGTCGATGTCACGAAAAAAACTAATAGGAAAACTAATTCAATGGCACCTTCGCAATGTGCTTGTTTACCAGAAGATCCGTCTAAAATAAAAGACGATGAATCTGAAACGTCCTCTAACTATGTAAATATAGACCCCGCAACATTATTGCAGGAACCTTTCCCGACAGACCCGTCAGATCCTACATTAGCTAATTACGCAAACTTAGACTTTGCTCATTCCTTGGAGTATTATGAAAATGCTAAAGATATGCTTCAAAAAGCAGGAATCACTCAAGAAGAGTTGGAAGCTCTAAAAACTAGCTTAAGCTCGATGTCCAAGGCTCTGAATGAAATGAAACCCTTTTGCTCTAAATGTGGTCACGATTCCAAGCCGTCTATAGATGTCTGCGCCAACAGCGAGTGTACAAAAAATGATGATTATCTAATGATGGAACCAGCGGCAGTTTCAATATGTAATATACCCCAAGTTGAAATGTCACATAAGTGTCACAAAAATATATCTGGCTACACTCCAATGTCACCGATAACGAACATAATTGCTCAATCGAATAAGGTGACAGCTTTGAAGACGAGAGTGAACAGACTTATTGTAGAAAAATCTGCCAGTAATCCAACATTATTTGGACCCCCGGTAGATAGAAACCGAAAGCGGTCCGAATCAGAAATGCGAATACCAGGCTCCGCTATGATAATGATGCTCAACTCTCCCAACAGTCCATATTCTAGGAAACAAATCATGGACTCCACTGATAGTATTGAATTGTTAAAGAATCGGAAACGGTCCAGTTCTGCCGATTCTTCAAGGTACTTAGAAGACTTGAAAGAGTTTGACAGTGTAAGCAGCAGAACCACTTCTTCATCATTAGAAACTTTAAGAAACATATCTATAGACAATCGAAGATCATCTTCTCCTTGCATTCATCAGGAAACCGAACATTGTGAGGACGATTCTTGCTGTAGTAAAATTCAATATGAAGTCAGTTCTGCTGATATGCAAGGAGATACAACTCCTAATGGTATACCAATATTACGGAAGAAAGTAAAAGAAACTGCACACATACGGCGATCATCCAGCGTGCCGTGTAAATCCGGGCCAAACAGAGACTCGTCTAGCTCAAATGACTCAGGTGTCTCAACCTGTTCTTTGAAACACCACGGGGCAGACTTTGCCGAGTTCGAATTACCTTTGACGACTTCTATGTCAAGCAGGCGGCATAATCACGCAATTGCTCAGAGACAATCGAAGAGCCCGCATCCCAGCTGTTTGCACTCTTCATTACCGAGGAGGTCCAAATCTTCTGATCCTCTCAGAGATTTAACATTCCACTTCCAGAAAGCTAAAATTCCAGCCAAATCTTCATCTGCTGAGGCAGAGGTACCAGTTTGCCCTCCGAAAGCAGTCAAAGGTACACATATTATTTTATTATGATTACTTAGTGACTTTAGAAAATATTTAATCAGATCTCATTATTTCCCTTTATCTCGACTATAAAAGAAAATTATTTTACAGGCGTTATCGATTCTCACAGTTCCAGTAGTGGAGCGTCAGATATGTCCGACTATATAGAAACATTGTCCATGTCATCACACAGCTCATCAGATACTCCTGAAACGTTGAGGTAATATATTTTTAGTCTCATTGCATTTCAACTGATTATAATGAATTAAAATGATTAATCAAATAATAGTAAAAAAATGTACATTATTTGCTATAATAGCAGCTTTTCAACTATCCATAGTAAAATACAATCAGGCTTAAAGAAAATACTGCCTTCAGGAATTTGTCTAAAAATATATTATTATGAAGTAAACATAAAAATAAAATTATGATTTCCTTTGTATACAGTTTGCAATGGCCATTTGTAGAAATAAATTGATAATAGATTATTAAAAATGATTTTTTTTGTATCAAGAAAAAAAATTGGCATCACAGCAATGGTAGAACTTAAATCAATGCACAACAGTGTATCATATGACACAAAAACAACATCTCTAATTAGATTCCTGGTAGTTCAAATACTTACCACATTATTGTGTCCTGTTAACATTTTGACAACAGTTTATAACTTTTATGATGTTTACTATCACTTCTTGATGGAATAGCATGATATTTTAAAACAATAAAAATACAAATTTTTACAATATATTTTTCATATGCCATTAAAACAGGGGAGAAGATGTACTGTGTACCTTTTCTACAGAGCTATATATAGATAAGCAAATGTTAGTTTAAGCATAGTTCTGACGATGGCGTGAGCCGAAATAGCTATCAACTATATTTTTTTAAATAATTTTGTAGAACTAAAATACATTGCTATTTTTTCATCAGTTTGTAATGCATACAAACATGATAATATTATATTATAAATAAACATTTTTCTTTACAGGATAAACAGACAGGCTACGACCACGTTGAGGCCACGGTCTGGAAAAGAATATCACAGTATAGATCAATCGATGCTCACGGCTCACCCCAACGACGTACGGATGTCAGGATGGATTTAAAAATAGCTTTTAATGTTTCTACTTTGTTAACTATTTCATAAAAACTATCAATAAGAGTTTCTCCATAACTAACTGTAAATTCTTTTGAATTGTATAACATTGATAATGGTCATTGAATGTTGTATAAGTGATATTCTATACTGGTCTTTGTGGCCATTGTAATTGAAAATTTCCATATTTTATAGTTTAAAATTTTTGTAGTTACCATTTTTGACAGTAATATAAAATAACTGTAATGACTGAATGAAACCATGTATTATTAATTTTTGTACTGTAAAACTTTTTTTTTATAAATAAATTTGCAAGAATTGCAAATAATTTACTTTTATATCTTACAAACAAATACATGTAGCAATTATTAGTCCTTCACATGGCCTTATTTTTTATTTCTAGTCATGGATTTTTTTTTTTTAGATCTGTGTTCATTTTTGTAGCCACTTTTATAATAAAATGTATTTATAATTATTTGTTTAGTTAATTAAGTAATGAATTATATTTCTATTATCTTGTAAGGTGAGGATTTTTCAAATAAAATTAAATAATGGATTTAAAATTACATTAACCACTATATAATCCCTTAAATATTTTTCTGATTAATTAAAATGTATATTTTATACCAAAATTTTGAATACATTAATACCTAACTGGGAGATTATGTAAACACATTGTTGCTCTTTCAAATTCATCAATTCGGTAACATCAATGTAATCCTATGAAATAAAAACTTAATGGTAATTTTTTTTGTGATTTCTTTGAAAATCATCAAATCAAAAGCAAGCTATATTTTAAAGCATTCAATACTTAGCTTTAATAATTGATTATTTATTTTAAGTGTTACCTACTGATATTTTCTAAATTATAACTACCGATTTTAATTGATTATCCACTTTTAAGGTATTTACTGTCATTTCTTGGTGGAAAGGTAAAATATTTAAATAATGAATTATAATGTTTCATACTTTTTCCTCAATTTTTTTAATATCAAGATCAGAATTAGAATCGCTCATCACAAGCATTATCAACTGATATACTACCTATCTCTTAAATTCTCTTTCTTTACAAATATCCATGTCCATGAATATCGTTCTGTTTTTAGTTCAATAAAAATGCATATAGAATCAAAATGATCAATATGTTATATAAACGAAGCGTACTAGATTAGTACTATTTTTAATTTGGTTGATTTTTAGTATTAGATGATAGGTAAATATACAGGGTTGCAGAAAAATCGATTTTTTATAGTTCGTAACTCGGTGGATATAAGTATAAATAATAATCGTTAGGGTAAAAGTATAAATGTTTAGATTGCTGGCAATGTTTATTAAAATATCATTTTGCCACGTTTACTTAAATTTATTATGTAGCTACATATTTCGATAGTTTAGTGTGAATTTAAAACATGGACATGTGAAATTTAATGATAATTACAAATCAGTTAACAGTTACTTAAATATTGATTATCGAATATTGATATTTGAAAGCGGATATAATTTTTGTTTGAAACTATTTTTTCTCTTAAGAAATTCTTTTCATAAAAAGAAATTCACAACAACCCTTTGAATGCTCACTTTCCAACTTTTGTTGATGGCTGACACTCACAAATGTGAGAAAGTAAAAAGGCAGGCATTTGTTTTATCCAATATCAGTGTGACTGCAATTGTTAAAACCAGTATACTCTTTTGTATTTTATGAATTGTTGAAACTTTGTAAATTTGGTCATGTTCTGTCACTGACAAGGCAGATTTTGCATTTGACATATTCAGGCATTATATCATATGGATGAAATAAAACTGACATATAGCAAACATTTTCCAACAATCATATACAAACAGAATTACACGGATAAATATAGACCCTAAGGCTATATAGAAATGCATAACGTTTCAACAATTCATACCAGTGTATCCATTTAAGAATTCAAAACATACACAACTTGTTATGCTACATACTAAACAATTATTTACTATCTCATGAGAATGATTCAAATCCATGGACACTTAATGTTTGATTAATGTAAAAATATTCAGTGAAAACTTTTGGTTAGTACATTTAAAACATTGCCGTGCAGATGCTTCCATTTTTATCTTGTTGGTATACCAGTATGTAGATTTCATTGTACATGTCGGTAAATTTAATTATTATCACTTCATTTGTAATGAAAAAAATTACCAAAGAATTTTCATTTCTCAAAAGCATTATTATTTGATTAAATTTACAAATATATAAAATTTTAAATAACTTTGATTATTTCTTTGTGAAATAATTAAAGTTATTTTATATTAAAATAAACTTTCTCATAGTTACCGCCGAATCCATCAAAAGTATTAAAATTACAATTATTTTTTTTGTATGTTCAAAATCATTTAAATGTTATTTTTAGGGATAACTTACTTTTAATTTGAATGTAAAAAAAATATTCCAATAACATATTGATACATATATAATTAATTGGTAATATATTTATATTATATACGTCTTGAGTAGGTACTATTAACTGCATACCAAATATTTAAGCAACATAGGTCATAAATGTGTAATCATATAGTTTTAATCATTGTCACAGTCAAAGTGTAAATTATATTATAGAATATTACTAAAATGTATGTGTATCATATTATCATTGTAATTTTTGAAACTGTTGTAGATCCATATAAAATGTGCACCGGTATCAATATTATGGCTAGGAATTTTGTTATGGTATTGAAAAAACACAAAGGATGTGCATTAAACGATATATGTATGTAAAAGAAAATAAAGACGGTAAGCAATATTCCATTTTAAATAAACTTAACCTTAGAAGTGCAAGTAATTATAAAGATATTTTATTAAGACATTACGACTTAGCTATTTAACTTTATATATGATTGTTTCAATATCTGTCATACGATATGTATTCCTTCAAATATTTTTATTTTATATTTGCACATTGAAACAATTACACCTTATGCTTAACCGCGGAAAATATTATTGATTTCCTAATACCAACCTACTTCAAGAGATAATTTCAAATATTTTCGATTGTACCATATTTTTTTAAAGTTTCAAAAATAAAACCATCAGCACGTCAAATCTATGAAAGGAATAATCATCGACGTTTTGATAATCCATTATATATTATATAATATTCATAAATGAATAAAATACTGTAAAAAAAAGATGACATATTGTTTCTGACGAAATTTATTGAAAGCTTAACATATAAAACGAAAATAAAAGGTTAGTTTATGATATCGAGTGAAAGTGCTTGATGGAATTTCAATAACAAACTTGAATTGTTGAAACTTATATTCTTTTCGATCAGCTTAATCTCCCTTGTTATATCCATTATATAAGATAAGTTTGATGAGAATACAATCTCATATATTGAATTCCTGTATTACGTCACCTGACGCTTAATCCTACCCAATTGCATTTTAATGATAATTGACTGTGTTTTTCCTTTATAATGAATTCCTTTTGCAAACTGTTTATAGTGTCAGTTCTATTTCATCCGGATGATAGAATGCCTGTATGAAGTTTCAACAATTCAAATTTGATTTAAAGATAGTTATGTAAACCTTCAAAAAAACAGTCATTCAATATGGTGACAGCTCTCTCCCAATGACATGAAATGTGATCATTGTTATTCACCATTATCTGTTAATATATATATCATATAAGTTCTGTTTAGAATCACAGAATACATTTAAAGGTGCATTCATCATGACTTTGAAATTAACCATAAATTCCAGTTGATAATACTTTTCTCATGTTACACTTATGGAAAAATGATGGTAAATACTATCCTTTATTTAAATCCTTTTTCCATGTTCTTCAGTGTAATAATTATCACTTAATTTTTATTCAAAATCTTTAGTGTAAAATTAAAACACTAAAGATATTTAGAAAGTGAAACTATGTGGCAATATTAACTAGATAATTTTTGTTTTACACTACTAAATAAGTTAATTTAATTTTTTTTAGTTAAGTATATAAAGGTGAATCTATATTAAATATTCTTTAAAGTCAGTAAAAACATTCTACCCTCCAATAATAATGCTAAAACCCTTCAAATTAAAAAAATACACATTTTTAATAATAGAAAGATAATTGTTCAAAATTTTAATTGCTATACTAAAAACCAGATTTTCAGGATGCATTAATAACATATATCCTGCTTTTTTAATTATTAAATTCTTATAAAAGTAAGAAATATGATGGTTGTTTAACAAAAAATAATGACCTGCTTGAAAGCAATTGGTTTCAAAACAAAATATGATAACCATGAAAGGATATTCACTGTCTTTCAATATTTTTCTTACAATAATCAAAACATATTAGTATTTCACTTTTAAGGTGTTAACTGTCACTTCTTGATGGAAAGGCATTATATTTTAAATAATAAAAACACATTTTTTAGTACTTATTTCCACAATATATTTTTGATCAGGACCGGTTTCGCTCATCGCGAGCATTATCAACTGATAGAATACAATTTACAAACAAGTCTATTTATACAAAACAAAAAAATTAATTTGAGTTAATGGTAGCAGGTGTACAAAACCATGGGTACAAGAACTAGGAAACGATTTACATAAAATCATACAATATTGATACAAATAAAGTAAATTAGTATAAAAATTAAATGTTCACAATCACTTATTAAGAATTACAATTACAATTATGGTAAATCAATAATCCATTAGGAGCTCTAAACAATCAATAAGGAAGTAAGGAGTGGGAAATTTTTAATGACGAAAATAACCACAATCACTACTTAATGGAACAAAATAAATTAATACATGAGAAGTCGATTAAAGATGAATCGATGAGATGGGAAGATATGGTCAGTCAGGGGCGTTCCAATATTTTCTGTAAAAAATTAAGTAAAGGGAGGCAATATCATTTTTCAAAAAAAATAATATTTATTTGAAATATATATTTATTAATCTAATTTAATGAGTATAACAATGGTGACGACGCAAAAGTAGTTTGTTCATTTATAAGGTTAGAATTAGGCAAAAAAATTATATCGATTAATTTCAAGGATTTCTTGTTTATCTAATTTCAGTGATTTGTTATTGAAATGCAGGATTTTGTAGTTTATAGAAAAATCACATGAATGTTTATTTTGAAACAAATGGTTTCCAAAAGTAGAAATCTCATCGCCTTTTTTGGCACAAGCTAAATGTTCTTTAAATCTAGTATGAAAGGATCTTCCTGTTTGACCAATATACCTAGCCTCACAGGAATCACATTTTAGAAGATAAATACCACTTTGCTTAAAATATTAATTTTGTCTTTCGTGTTCACTAACATTCGACTAAGATTATGATTGTTATAAAAAGTTACATTAAAAATTTTTTTGTCTAACTTCTTGGATATGTTTTCAGAAACTCGGCCTAAATAACTTAGTTTTACCCAACGTTTTTCAACGGAGGGAACATCAATCATCAAGCTCGAGGTTACATTTAATAAAGCTAATTTTTTAGTTTTTTTAAAGACAAGTTGATCAATCAACTTTGCATCGTATCCATTGTTATGCGATCTGTTTAATGGTGTTTAATTCTAAATTGAAATTTGATTCTGTCATAGGAATTGTCAACAAGCGATAAATAAAAGAATGAAAAGTTGACAACTTATGTGAAATGTGGTGTCTAGACGAGCTACTTATGATATTGTCACTAAAAGTCTTTTTTCTGTAAATACTGAAACTATGACGATTATTAATTAGTTCAATGGTTAAATCTAAAAAGTTTATTTTATGCATACCCAATTCCATTGTGAATTGAATTGAACTATGAATCTTATTCATATTATTCAAAAAGGTATGCAGTTGCCTTTCGATACCTCCCCAAAGTACTAAAATATCATCTACATATCTATACTAATAGATGATATTTTTAAAAAGATCTAATTTTGTAATTTTTGATTCAATCAAATTCATGAAAAAATCCAAAACAAAAGCAAAAAATTGCCAAACCATCCAACTGTTTATAAAATTTATCTTTAAATTTAAAATAATTTTGATCTATGCAACAGTTAATGATTGATTTTACATCTGTAGCCAACCGGGGATTAAGATTTTTCATATCTATGAAATCAACAATCGCTGACTTTAGGTCAGATATAGTCACACTAGTAAATAGGCTCACTACATCAAATGAAACTAGCTTCGCGTTCAAAGATACTGATAAATCTTTAATTTTTTCTACTAATTGAATTGAGTTTTTAATCCCGAATTTGGGGGTGAATCCCAACTTATGTTTGAACAAGGAATTAGCAATCCCTGCTAATTTATACGACGGTGCAGCATTAAAGGAAACTACTGGCCTTAAGGGCATACTTTGTTTATGGATTTTTGGTAACCCATACAGTCTAGGGCACTGTGCGTTCATTTGTTTGTGTCTTTTTTTAAAAGGCTCTGTAGGAAAACACATATTTGCTTCATCGATAACTTCTTTACGGATTCAGAACTAGATGCAGTTGGATCACGTTTTAATTGAATAAACGCTGGACCCGACAAGACATCCTCCATTTTTTCATCGTAAACACCTCTATCCATGATAACAGTAGTGTTACCTTTATCGGCTTTTGAAATTATTAAGTTATTAGAATTTAATTTTGTTTTGATAGACTTTACGATACGCGTTTCAAATTTATTAGTATTTACAATATTTCGAGATTCCTTTTTTAGAATAGTTGAGCATTCATATTTAATGGCCATATTCGATCGTATAGCCAGATCAGCATCGATCGCAAGATTTTCTAAATCTTTTAAGTTATTTTAACATTAGGGCAATATTTCAAACCTTTATTTAAAAGGCTCATTTCATTAGGATCAAAATTGACTGAAGTTGTATTAACAACCCGTTCCGCAAAAGATATTTTCTTCTCTACTATGGTATTTACAGAATATTCTGACTTTTTAGTTTCAGACAAATGATTTAACTTTTTCTTTTGGTTCAGAAAGGTTTTATGGATAAAATTTTGGACCTCAAATCTAATTTTTTTCATCTAAGATGTCAAACTCGACTGAGTGAAGTTTGCTAGTCAACAAAGAATGGATATAAAATAAATATACACTCACCGCATCCCTGACACAGTACCATCTCTTCATTTCAGCTTTTATCCATGTAAGCTGCGCCAATTTTAGAGCTTTTAGAGCAATCGGTGAATTGGACTTCGTTTTGATGTTCACGTAGTTCGGTATAATGTTAGAGACGTTATTTTCGTCATTAAAAATTTCCCACTCCTTACTTCCTTATTGATTGTTTAGAGCTCCTATTGGATTATTGATTTACCATAATTGTAATTGTAATTCTTAATAAGTGATTGTGAACATTTAATTTTTATACTAATTTACTTTATTTGTATCAATATTGTATGATTTTATGTAAATCGTTTACTAGTTCTTGTACCCATGGTTTTGTATACCTGCTACCATTAACTCAAATTATTTTTTGTTTTGTATAAATAGACTTGTTTGTAAATTGTATTCTATCAGTTGATAATGCTCGCGATGAGCGAAACCGGTCCTGATCAAAAAATATATTGTGGAAATAAGTACTAAAAAATGTGTTTTATTATTTAAAATATTTCATATAGCTGGTGTGCGATTATTTCACGTTGGATCAACACTAAAAGCTCGTAGAGAATTCAAAGTCACAAAAAGCACATCAGAAACAGCTTTAATAATATTTGTTATAATGGCAAAATGGTGATTATTTACCGTATTGACTGAGTTCGCCTGGTTGAATTTGAAAATCAAATTGAAATTGGTGAAAGAAATAGTAATGTTTTGATATGCGTTTCGCCGTTCAGCAAGTTTCACGCATTCTACCATATGGATGCAACAGAACTGTCAATCGTTTAATATGGTATAAAAAACTTTTTGTTCAGTCAAATGAATAAAGATATTAAATTATTGCATCGACACCAGGGTTGTGTAATGTTTTTAAATAATAGTATCGAAACTAGGGCTGTAGAATAGGATTCGTAGAGTAATGGGCATAGTCAGAGTTCGAGTCATGAAAAACGAGCGATTCCAAAAACTTTTTCGATTGGACGATTTTGAAAAATACCTCGAAGAACAACTTGCGGATCGGTTGGTTGATCACTATAATTCACATAAATATGAAAGAAAGGAAAAAACCTAACAAAATTAAACTTTTTTTTAATCGTGTTGTTGGTAAATGAATGACTCTACAGCCTTGATCGAAACATTAGGGATCATAGAACATTTTTTCAAAAAAAAACAAAAAATGTTTATATACAGTGCCCAATTAAGTTTATTGTTTATCCTCAACTAACAACTTATAATTTTTAATTTTCTCTTGATAACGTGAGTCAATATTCTCATTTAACCATTCGATCACACAAATGCAGTAAAAATGATAATCAGTAAAGGTCAGCTCTTACTCTCGGTCAGTAGTGTTGCATCCTTGTGATAGAGTGCCTGAAGATGCCAAAAGGCGACACCCGGGTCGTTAGTGACAAAACATAGGAATCGCACAAAGTTTTAACAATTGAAATTTACTATTAAAATGTTTTTTCATCTTGATAATAACCGTCTTTTTTCAAATGTTTGGGTTTTGGTTGAGTTAAATATTAAATGATCTATTGTATTCATTCAATTATATCTTAAATTCACCAAATGTTGAAAATTTATTTTGTTTATTAACGAAGTAATCTATGGTAGGCGATCTGCAATCTTTTAATTAAGAGTCTCGATAAACAATTATTTGGTAAGATGGCTATGAGAAGGAAAACCCAGAGAGAAAACCGAACACCAACCCGCCTGGGCAGCGTGGTGTTGCTATGTCCAAACAACACCCATGGAAAAAAAAAACAGGGGGAGGCCTTCATCCAGCAGTGGATCGACCCCGGCTGATGATGATGATGATGACTTATACTTATGGGTACATCACATTTATTTACAGTATAAGTTCGTCGATTGGATCAATAACCTTATTGTATTTTTTGTAGAGCATCTGCGACGTTTACTGATAGTCTAACTAGAGAGTTAGTATTTGAAGAATGATTTCTCGTACTGTATATAAATTGAAGCATACTTAACGGGACCCTATGCCCCGTTTTGAATGATCTTGTTCTGAATTAAGGTTGTATATTTCATTATATTACAACACAGCCATTGGACACTTGATTATCCCGTTTTCAGAAAAAAGCAAATATTTGTAACACTTTCAATGAAATCGCAATCGTTTAAGCACTTCCAATCATTTGACCATATATTTGTAATCACTTTTAATGTATCAATTTAATCAACTGTCGGTACTTGTGGAAAAGGCATTATAATTTATGATATCGACTGAAGGTGTTAAATGGAATTGCAATGTAAATTTGAATTGTTAAAACTTTACGATCAATTTAATATCCCTTGTTATATCCCTTACGTGAGATATGTTCAATGAGTTGACAATCTCGTAAATTTAATTCCTATATGAGTTTATCTGACATTATGTTATTATTATAGTTGACAAGTCATTTAATTGCATTGAAATGATAGCTGATATTTTTTTTTTAATTGTTACAATTTTGTACGATTCCACATGTTTTGTCACTAACGACCCGGGTTTCACCTTTCGGCATCTTCGGGCATTCCATCACACGAATGCAACAGGACTGACGTAAAATAAATAGTTGGCATCGTCCATATGCCAAAGATATTAATTACAGGAAAACACTTACCCCAAGGCAAGCAGTAAATGGCAGCTTAAACAAATTTGATAATATTAATCTAATAATAATTCACAAACGTTGTTCGTGTGATAGAATGCGCGTCGTTAGTGACAAAACATGTGGAAACGTACAAAGTTGTGACAATTCAAATTTGATATTGAAATTCCATCAAGTACATTCAGACGATATCTTAAATGATTTTATCAAAGACTCATTAAAAGTATTTATTATTAATAAAACTTAAAACACGCAATTGATTGTCATTAAAATTAAATTAATATTATTGAAAGTTATTTCAGTTGTATAATATGTTTGGATTATAGCTTTAGGGTCTATATTTTTTCTTTGTAATTAATTCCTTTTGTGTATAACCGATGCAAACTGTTTATTGCGTGTTAATTCAGTTGCATCCGTGTGATATATTGCCGGAATATGCCCTTAGGCGTAACACGTTTTCGTTAATGACATGTGGTATTATACAATGTTTCAACAATTCAAAATCTGTCAAATTTGTTGTCAATTGTTTGGTAGACTACAGTTAATTGACATGGAAGGTAATAGCGTTAAAAAGCGTGTGCAAATTATCGAGTGTTGTTTGTGAGAAGTGTCTTTATGCGTTTTCATTTAACATAGATATGATGTTGGAAAATTCTTTTGTTTCAATAATAAATTAATATTGCTAATTTCTATAAGGTCTTAAAAATAAATCAGGAGTTTCACGATCATCAAAGTAGGTCCTCGATACGCGGATCGACAACACTAGACCTATACAGTTTGAGAGCTTTTCAAAGTTTTTAACATGGCGTGTGAAAAGTAGATAAACACTTTGCGTCAAAACAAACACTCTAAAACGAGTGAAAGGTTTGACTTGAAAGTGTTTTGAGGGGGTGTTTTTTTACAAAGTATTCAAAAAAAAACACTGTTATGCTGTAAACGAAATTAATATATCTTATAATATCTACTTTAAGTTAAGATAAATAATCTAATAGGTACAGAAAAAACAATAGAAAATATTGTTTAATATTATATATATGAAAAGTCGAAAAAGAAACGCTTGAATTTTAGCAAACAATTAAAACGTGTATTTAAAGATCTTTGATATTGACAGTTTTTCAGTATAAAATTTGAACTAACGAGTTTTTTTTGCATCCGTGTGATAGAATGTCTGAAGATGACGAAAGGTGAAACTCGGGTCGTTAGTGACAAAACGTGTAGAACCGTATATGTTTGAACAATTCAAATTTAATATTAAAATTCCATCAAGTACCTTCAGTCGTTAAAAAAGTTATAAATTAAAAATTAATTTACAAGGAATGATAAATTGTTTTGTTAGTTTTTGAACGTTTGGTTATGTATATCTACTTATTGTGAACTCACAATTTTTGTTATTTGTACCTTGTCAGTTTGTTAATGCTTGCGATGAGTGAAATCGGTAAAAAATCTCTGTACATTTTTAGAAATATCACGTCATTTCATTTGAAGGATTGACGTTTATTACGATAAAAGAGATGACGGTAGTTTTAATAGATTATAGGCATAACACGGCAAAAGAAACAGCTTTGTGTTTTAATTCAACAAAATTTATAAGATATATAATTGATAACAATTTTGGCTCATACTTTTACCAGAACAGATAGTTCTGATGAAGGCGTGAGCCGAAATAGCTATCAACTATATTTCTTATAAATTTTGTAGAACTAAAATACATTGCTATTTTTTCATTGCGTTATAATGGAGTTCTACAAAGTCAATGCCAGTTCAATCAATTATAGAGATAGATTGTTTCGAAAAAATCTGCGAAATAACCGACTAAAAATGAATTATCAAGAGAACTCGAACCCGAGAGTTTTCTTCTTGAAGCCATCGACGCTTACCACAGCACCACATACCTGGTAACAGATGAATTACTTTTTTTAATGCTAACGAAATTTTCGATTTTCAGAATGTAGCAGGGCTAAAAAAATACGCTAGGCAAATATCCTGTTCCCAATGTGTCATTCAAAAATATTAAAATTGTACGTTCAGGAAATTTTATTTTATGCCTTTGTCTTTTATGAAATGCACTAACTTATCATTTCAGCATCGCACTTAATCACGCGTAAGCCGACATTTACGTTTAATCGAATAGAACCAGTTTATTATAATGCTTCCTCACAGATAAAGCTATATACGTTTTTCTGAAAGCTCTTCATAGTATTCATAAGTTTTAAATATGGATATTGGATTTAATTGAGTGGATTTAAGACCAGTGGCGGGTTATGCACATCAGGGGCCTAAGTGCAATTTAGGGGACATATTTTATAAACAGCAAAAAGCGCCTCGATGACTTTGTAAAAAATAATGCAAATTATCAGGCCTTTAAAACAAAATTAGACTTCACATGATCACCGAGTAGGTATAAACTTTTCGCTTATCAAATTTATTCTTTCTATTTTTGTTTTCAGTACCAATAAAAAGTATTACGTTGTTAATTTTTAGTGGGGCCCTTTTTTAGGCAAAGAATTCGAACCACAGAATCAATATGTCTTAAACGCGTTTTTGTCGATATTATAAATTGAGATAATTTCAGTTTTGTATTCTGTATTAGACAGAGAAAACTAAATGGCTTTTAAGCAAACTTTCGATTCCAGTCCGATTAAATTCAGTTCTTTTTGATAACCTAGAAGCTTAAATTGTTCGCACAATTAAGTGTAATGTATTGTGGAAGTGTTCTTAAGACAATACCATTCATAGAAAGAAAAAATGTGAATTCGTTAATCGTTTATCACACTATATGGTAGCGTCATTTAATGCACGCACACAAAGAACAGCAGCGTGTTAGTTCAACCTCAAGATAGACGGATATATTTGTTTAAGTATAATATTAATTATGTTTAAGGCCCCTATGAAGCTTATGTCGTAAGTTGTCCTTATGATGTACGCCACCACTGTTTATGATTGGTAAGCAGGTTTTTTAATAGTTACGTAAAGCATCGGAAGCTTTTTCAAAATGGCATATAATTTTGGCTTAACTCACAAAATATACATTTAACCGTTTATCTGTTATGATGTTTTTCAAAATATCTTTTGAATTTATTTATTAATTACATTTATTATTGATGAAAAAAACACTATTACATTTTTAATTGACTGTACGTCTGTAGTCTATTACGACCAAAAAAAAAAACAATCTGCGAAACTATTTATAAAAATAGTTTCGCAGATTGTTTTTTTTTTTGCGATTTGGAAGTATAGGATCTAGGTTGTGTTCGTCATGAATGAAGATTTAGCTTAAATCTATATTGGGTGAAGTAAAGAAGGTTAATAAATGGCACATATTTCAATGTGTCGACTGTAACATTTTGATGGAAAGGCACGATATTTTAAATAATAAACAAAAAAAAAATTTGTCAATGATATCCACTGAAAGTGCTTGATTGAATTTCAATATCAAATTTGAATTGTTCTATCAAGCAATTTCAGTCGATATCATAAAACATGAAATAAACTATCTTAAATCACTAAAGAGAAAGTTTAAGCAACAAGCCGAAAAAAAATGAATATTTTCACTATTAAAGTGTTGTTAACTGTCACTTCTTGATGGGAAGACATTATATTTTAAATAATAAAAATATATTTTTAGTACTTATATCTACAATGATCCTGATCGGTTTCGCTCATCGCGAGCATTACCAACTGATGATAATCGATATCTTTAAAAAATCACACGTAACGAATTTAATATTATTATATGATAATTAACTGACTGTGAACATCCCGAATGGAATCGTGATATCCAACACTAATTAGAACACATATAAGCTTTTTTTATTATATGTAAATTTGTACAAAAATGAATATTATAAATACTTATTTCTACAATGTATTTAATGATCAGGAACATTTTTTTCCATTAGTTGATAATCCTTGTGATCACTGAAAACGGTCCTGATTATTAAATTTATTGTGGAAATAAGTACTAAAAATGTGTTTTAAATATTAATAAAAACAAATCGTTCAAGAGTTGAGTAAAAAATTAAAAATATAATAAACAATATAAAAATCATTCCATTCCTTATAAAAGTTGACACAAAAATTTGAAGTGTTAATTAGAATTTTGGATTTTTAATCTTTGCATTGGAATAAATAATATAATAAATCATTTATATTTTTATTTATTTCGTTGTCTATTTTCCAGGAGTTATAACTTTTTGGGATATGCTTGGGAGATTATTCAGCAAAGACGGGGAAAATAATTGAAAGGGAAAATTTAAAAGAAGGAAAAGGAAAGAAAAAGAGTATCCGGGATTTTTCAAAAGCTCCTTTCAGTTATTGTCTTTGACGTAAAAAAAATAAAGGTATTTTAAATGTTGCACGTTTTTTAAAAACAACTTTCTGAGTTATTTACTTACATTTAATTTGCCTTAAAGCTCTGCAATAACAGATATATTTTATTGAAAATAATTTATGAAAAGGCATTGTATTTAAACATCTTTTTTAATTTTTTCTCAATAATTATGAATCGAACTGTTTCCCCCGATAGCGAGCATGATAAACATTTACGTAAAAAATTTAAATAAAAATGTTGAAAATGTCTTCCAAAATCAACTCGAGTTGAAAAAACGTCAAAAACTTTTATATAGAGAATTAAAAATATATTTTGTATTTACATACCTGATACACAATGAACATGTAGAAGTTCATTGATTGAATTGAAATTTACTTAGCAGATCTCCATTATAATACGGTGAATAAATAGCAATGTATTTTAGTTCTACAAAAGTCATAAGATGTATAATTGATAGCTATTTCGGCTAATTCTTTCATCAGAAATATTTTTAAACGTACTTGTCTATATACAACTGTGTAAAAAAATACACAATACATCTTTTATTCTAGTTAAATGCATTTATTAATTATTTTAGTATAATACTTATTCAAAGAATATAGATAAACTCTCATTTTAAGAAATGCATAAAATCAATTTGACACATTTTGAATTTATTAGCACAATGTGAAACTAGGGTATTAGAACAAAAGAATATATGTATTGTATACCTTTTCTACACCGCTATTTATAGATAAGTAAATGTATGATTCAACTTAGTTCTGATGAGGGCGTAAGCCAAAATAGCTAACTATATGCAGTGAAACCTCGATTCTACATTTTTCAATGGACCCTAAAAATGAACGAAAAATGCAGGAAGCCTTAAAATAATAATAAAAAAAGTAAAATTGAATAAATATTTAAAGTCTCTACCCTTTTTATTTTCAACAATGGGGTTTTACAAAAATTGCTAAGTATGAGAAGATTTTGAAAAAGTTTTTTCAATTAAATCTTAATAATTGAAATTATCGAATAGTGTTTGTGAATAGGAAAATTTCTAGTCATTTGAGCAAACTAGATATTTCATAATTAATGTCTTTGATTTAATAAATAATGTGCTCAAACTCACAAATCGTATTGGGTAGAAAGATTTATCTGCCAAAAACGGTCAATCGAGATAATATTTGATACGGGACCATAATATTTAGACGATAGATCGAGGAAATCGATAATCACGGAACGGTTAATACGGGATTATTTAACATTGTTTCTACAATATATATGTTTGATGGTACTATAGAAAATTAACTATCCATCCAGGAAAATGTATCATGCGAGAACGGTTGAACGGGGTTCCACTGCTATTATATTTTTTTACCGATTTAAGGTTAAGGATCATTTAAAAATGAATAAAAACTAATTTTCTATTGAAAATAAAACCAATCAATCGGTACTTGGATAGAAACGTTGTGATTATTAAACTAGGTTATAACAGCTTACTAAATAAGACCGGAATAGAATATCTCAAGGAATTATGTGTTGATTAAAGAAGTTTCTACGAAGAATAACTTTTGAAGATCTTCGAGTTTCAGTGAGAGATTTACGCGTTATTGTCTTATAAGAGAACTTTGACAATTAACTCAGTTCAACCCTGGTCAAATGAAATAATATAGGTTATGAAATCGAGGCAATCACAACAAAAGGAATTTCCGTTGACATTGTTATTTATTTTGATAGTTTAGTAAATCAATAAAGTTAACCAGTTGATAATATGGTAATTAAAATTGAATTTGCATCATTGAAGTTTTGTTCATTTCTATATGATTTATCAGTCACAACTAGGGTTTCACGTTTTGGAATCTTCTATCACACCGATGCAATTATTCCAGTATGGCTTAAAAAAATGATTATATGGTTATTGAAATAGAATTTGAAATGCTAAAAAAGTATAAAATTTCACAGATTTTGTTAGTAACTAATTCTTGATAAAATAATTAATGATCGCCGAAGTTTCGGGGTATATTTGAAACATAACCCAATTTTTTAGTCACTTTTAAGGTTGTAGTGATATAAAATGAATCATTTTATGGTGCTATCTAAATTTCGATTTGATGTATCATATCAACATAAATATACAAACCATAATTTCACGATATAAAAAGAAATTTTAAGGATTTTTATGTTTACTTCAAGGATACAATGTCAAATCAATAAAAATCAGTGGCGTCACTATTATTTGACACCACATGAAAACATATTATAATTTAGATTTTTGCAAGCCACAGTTAACAATTAAATTATTAAATACAATATACAAAATACAAACGACTGAAGGTGCTTGATGGAATTTTAATATCAAATTTGAATTCATCAATTCATTAAATCAAATTTCAGTTCTGTTGCATCCGTGTGATACAATGCCTGAAGATGCCGAAAGGCGAATCCCGGGTCGTTATTGACAAAACGTGTGGAATTGTAACAATTCAAATTTGATTAAAAGTAATGTTAAATAAATTCTGTTTCAATATTTTTATATTGTTAGAATAATGACTGGTTTCACTCGCCGCAGGAATCATCAAGTGATACAATACTTTATAATATTAAATCATTGCTTTTTATCAAAGCTTTGAAGTCGTTAAAAGACACGACTCTGACTCTAATTCCGACAGTGAACAACAACACAACTTCAAATTTGAATTGTTACAATTCCACATGTTTTGTCACTAACGACCCGGGTTTCACCTTTCGGAATCTTCAGGCATTCTATCACACGGATGCAACAACTGACAGTCAAACAGGTCAGTTCTGTTGCATCCGTGTGATAGAATTCCTGAAGATTCCGAAAGGCGAAACCCGGGACGTTAGTGACAAAACATGTGGAATTGTAACAATTCAAATTTGATATTGAAATTCCATCAAGCACATTCAGTTGATATCATAAATTAAAAATATATATACCAAAATTCCACGTAATTAAAAGAAATTTAAGGATTTTTTTATTTACTTCAAGGATACGATGTCAAATCGACAAAAAACTAGTAGCGCCATTATTATTTGACACCACATGAAAACATTCACAATTTTCAGATTGTTACAATACAACAATAACAACAGTTCCAACTGATGCAATACCTAATAATATTAAATCAGGGCTTTGAAGTAGTTGAAAAAACACGTTTCTGACTCTGACATTGATTAACAACACGACTTAAAATGAGTTTGTTTTTGTCATTTTTTTCCTACCATTCGTATTTATGTGCATGGATTAAAGATCAACCACCCAATCGGGCAATTTTATCATTGAGATATTCTTTAAATCTTTTAATTGGAAAGTATTCGGAGTCACACATTTTTTCACGACTTTAACTTCAACTCCAAAGCCAAAACAATTGTATTATATTTTTAAATTAAACAATATTTGTATGGGAACGACAAATCCAGAGAAATATTTTCGGAGGCTTCTTGGGTAGGTAAACCTCCTTAGATTCCTTGCAATGCTCACATATGATCACTTTTGTCATGCCACTGTTTATATTAAAAGAATTCTCTGCATAAAAATTCTGCTCGAAACAAAATTGCGTTTATATTAAAATGCCGATATTACGACGGTTACGCGATGAATATTTGAAATAGTTTTCGATCCAAAAACAAACTTTGATATCAAGCATGTCAAAAAGACAAAAGAAGTTCTGAAAATGACGATCACCGTATGACATAGTGGTATATATCATTGGTATGATTTTAGTTCTACAAAATTTAGTCATAAATATGAGGTTTAGGTACTGGTTCTGATGAGTGACTAAGCCAGAATAGCTATCAAATTTTTATCTACTAAATTAAGTACATTGCTATAAAAGATTTCTATCAAGTAAATGCCATTTCAATCAACTATATTAAAATGTGATCCTTAAAATAAAGGCTAAGCAAAAAAAAAAATCTTTACGAGAAAACGTTACAGAGGGATTAAATTTAGTTTTTATTGTTCTGTCATTTGGTAAAGAATTGAGTTTACATGAGGGAACACAACGTATAGAGAAAGATTAATCAGATGTTAATGTATTTAAAGATAAGTACCTTATAATGAATTCAGTCAAAAAACATGAACATTAAATAAAAAAATATTTATTTTTTATTTAAAAGCATTCACACGGATGCAACAGAACTGACTGTAATTTCTGTTGCATCTGTGTGATAGAATGCCTGAAGATGCTGAAAGATGAAACCAGGGTCGTTAGTGACAACATATGTGGAATCGTAAAATGTTATGACAATTCAAATTTGATATTGAAAATATAATGCGTGCGGTGTCCACATGCTCTGGATTCATTGTGATTTGCTCGGCTCTGCAGCGATTAACATATTTCACCAACAAAAATAACTCGTAAGATTTGATGCTAACGCGTCATAAATCTCGACGCTCTATTAATTTTATATAAAAAAGAAAATGTTCCTGTTACTTAGTCAGTTTTACTTTTTAAGAACATAACGCACATGAGTGTTAAACCATAGCGTGAGAAAATTTATCGATTTTGAGATTTAAAGGAGTTGATAATGTGAAATTAAAAGAAGCTGGAAACTTAAAGTTTTTCATAACAAGGACTGAAAATTTAGTTTTACAATGAAAAGATTTATATGTATTGTTAATGAGAGTATCTACTCATTATTCGGTTTGCAATACTATGGAGGTATTATTTTTACTTTGTGAAACTTGAAAAATACAAATTTTTAGCTTACGCCTTAAAAAAACCTTTTTTTTCCTGACAAAACGAAAATTATTAAGCGTAATATTTCCAAACTAGGTTACAGGAAAATGCCTTAGTTTTTCATTCACGTTGAGATAAGCTCTTTATAACCTCAATTATAAAATATTTAACGTTTTGTTTCAATGAGAAAAAATATATTAAAAAATAAGTATATATAAAATGTGAAAAATGTAAAATGTGAATTGAGCAAAGATGGTCTTATTTATTATAAATTAAAATCGTGGAAATATTACAAATAGTAGTCTTTTATTTATTCAAATAGCAAAACATCGTTTATTGGAATATTAAACATTGTATTGTAATGAAAATCATTCGTCTTGTGCTTTTTTATTGAAAAAGTAATATGAAAATCGTCGCAGTAAAAATATTTGAAAGCTCAAAGCAAAATAAGGCGGAGGAGCTCTTTGAGCCAATTATAAAATTTATTCAAAGCTATTTTATATTTTTTATAGCTCTTTATTCATATATCTAGGCTTTTGTTTCAGACTCAATTATATCGGCGCATAAGCTCGTACGCCGAATGAATAAAACATACCCCATCTAAATGATTAGTGGTTTTGCGAATGTTTTACCTGGCTACTAGGGATCGGCGTACCGATCAACCATGTCAACACCGGTATTTTGTTGTTTTTTTAAATTCTCGTGACGAAATATGAACATTTTTTAAGTGCCTTAAATATTTATGATCAGTACTATAATATATTTTGTGATCGGTACTGGTTTTGCTCATTGCGAGCATTATCAACTGTTCATTAACTGAAGTTTAACTGAACGATTATTTCAGCTGTATGATTCTCTTATACTCTAAGGGTATTTTTTTACTGTGTAATTATTCTCAGATATAATAAAAAAAAACTATCTATTGTGCCAGTTATATCTGTGTAAGAGAATGCTTGAAGTTGCTGAAGGGTTAAATCAAAGAAATGGAAGACAATGCTTGTGTAATAATATGAATAATAACTTATAATAATTCAAGTTAATATTGAAATTGGTTTATGACCATTAGTTGAAAACAAAAATTATAAATCATCTATAAAGTGTTAACTATCACTTTTTTATTGAAAGGCATGATATTTTAAATAATAAAAATACTTTTTTATTACCATTTTCGCAATATATTTTATGATTATGAGCGGTCAACTTTGATCAGTTGATAAAACTCGTGATGAGCGAAACCGATCCTCATCATAAAGTAAATTTAAGAAATACGTACTAAAAATGTGTTTTTGTTATTTAAAATACCATGCCTTTCCATCAACGAATTATAATTAACACATTAATAGTGATCAGATTAACCTTTCTAATCCACTTATTGTGTCTATGATAAATCGATGATCAATTGACGAATAATTCGGATAGCGAATAATATCTTGCAACAGATTTTCTCGTTAACCGATTACCAATTATATAAGCAAACTCGTAATAAGGTTGGACCCAAGTATTAGATGTAGCAGTATAAAATGATTTTTTTTTGACAATTTAGCATCGAAGTCGCGGTATCGCTTTGAACATGTAAAAATACAGACACAATTGAAATCCCGGAAACTTTGATTTGATATCACCGGCGTCGGTAACCCTAGTCAAAACACCACAGATTTTCGATGCGTAGACATGCGTATAAATACAACGATATGCTGTATAAACATAACGGTAGCTGCTTGATAAATCTGACCACGCAGTGGGTATGATTTCGTGTGACGTAAAAAAGAAGTACTTGGTCATTTTAAATTTCAGTAACTACGACTGTAAAATATTTGATTACTAAAAATTTCAATCAAATTTTTATTCAATCTCTCTTTTAATCATACAGATGTACATTTAATTTCTATTTTGAAGAAAATTTGTGCATAAAGCTGAAAACAGATACTATTAAAAAGAGTTGCATTTTTGAATTTAAAAAAAAACATGTCTATTTTTATTCTATCTATCTATTTTTCTAATCTATTTTTAAGGTGTACTGTATTTTGCTTTACAAGTTGGTTGTCCCGCCCCCACCTTTAATGTGTATCTGATATTGAAATGTCACAAAATCTATTTATCTAAAATTCCTCATGTTTTATAACACGGCTGATTTCCGTTACGAACGTACTCATTGATTGTATTCCTCATTTTCTTGGCCGGATACAGAGCTTCATTGGTAATATTTAAATGATGCATTATTATGCTTAAAAAAGAAGAACGCTTACCATAGACAGAAAAGAGGATAAGAAAGGTTGCTTCAGTAACTTTTAAGGTGTTTACTGTCATTTCTTGATGGAAAGGCATGGTACTTTAAATAATAAAAACACATGCTTAATACTTATTCCCACAATATATGTAATGATCAGAATCGGTTTCTTTCATCGCTTGCAGTATCAACTGATCAAATTTGACCGGTTATGATCATAAAATATATTTTGGAAACAGTAATAAAAAACATGTTTTTATTATTTAAAAAATAATGCCTTTCTATCAAGAAATAACAGTTAACACCTTAAAAGTGTTTTAAAGGTATTGATTGAATTGGCATTCACTTGGTAAAGCTCCATTATAATACACGGTGAAAAAAAAGCAATGTATTTTCGTTCTAAATTTTTTTTAAGAAATAGTTGATAGCTATTTTGGCTCACGCCATCGTCAATAGTTCTAATAAATGATCAAAAGAGGTTTCACTTATCACGAAAATTATCAATCAATATGGATATATTCATTTTCCACCAGAAGTTACAACTAACACTTGAAAAGTGACACGGTGAAAAAACGGTTATTAATTTAGCTTAGTTTTAAGTGTTTTTTTTTATTTGCTAGCACGATGGCTTATCGTTGCTTAAACAGAAGAGAAGATTTATTGGGTACCTATTTCTATACAGCTGTATATAGATAAGTAAATATACATTTAAACAAAGTTCTCACGATGGCGTGAGCCGAAATAGTTATTAATTATATCTTAAAAAAAATTGTACAACTAAAAGACATTGCTATTTTTCATCGTGTGATTTAATGGTACAGAAATTGTATGAAATTTTGTTTCGATTTTGAAAAAAATGAAAGTGTTATTATACAATTTAAATATTTTTTTTTTGTTGAAATTTGATTATTGTAAAATTAAAAACTTTATAAAAAGCGTTTATCAGCCCTGGAAAAAGATAACATGTAATATTTCTCAAAGCGAACATGTCTGAGATATACATTTATATTGAAACTCGCCCCACTGAAGACAGACATCTGAAATATATAACATCACAAGTGCCATGAATAATTTATGCATTTTTTTTGGATCGAAATAATGGTTTTATTGGCAAGAAATGCCTATTATAATATCCTAATAAAATATAATAATAAAAATTCATGATAAAAAACGTCTCAACTTTTTTGATATATCACTTTTGGTGGCAATATTTTTTTTTTATTTTACGAGTCAAATCGAGAAAATTATTACTATCTCAAAATCGAAGCGATGTTAAGCGTTTATAATAATGTGAAGTTAACTCAAATTGTTGAAACTTTTTACGATTCCACATGTTTCTTTTTATCACTAACGACCTAGGTCTCACCTTTGGTTAGTTTTAGTATCTTCAGCCATACTATCACACGGATACTACAGTCAACAAGATTCAACATTTTCGTAAATTGATTTCCCATGTTACGTCACATGATGTTTAATTCTCACCGTTACCCACTAAATTGAAATAAATATATATCTCAAAGTCTAAAATTAACCAATCGCATTTTGTTGATATTTGGATATTGTTTTTTGTAGAATCTTTTCATCAAAGACTTATAATCAGTATTTTGTGTAAGTTAAACTAATTGTAGGTAATCGAATGTCATTTTTATTAAAATAACAGTATTGAAATATATTTCAGTTGTTCGTTTGGGGTCTAGCTTTAAGGTATGTGTATTTCTTTTGTAATTAGCTATCATAATAAATAACCGATGCTTACTGTTGATTATATGTCAGTTCTGTTGCATTTGATTGATATAATGCCTGAAGATACCGGAAGGCAAAACACATGTTATAAGTGTCGAACATGTGGAATCACACAAAATTCAAATTTGATGTTAAAATTTAATCAAGCACATTCAGTCGATATCATAAATTAAATAAAACGTGTAAGCTGTTACTTCTTTGTGGATAAGCGTAATATTTAAATAATAAAATACAATGATAGGTTTTGCCGTTTGCCAAGGTTTTTAGCTGAATTAAAAACTAGTATTTTGAAAACATATTTGTTTCAATTGAAAATGTCTTTGTCTCAATATTGTGCTAAAATACATATATTTAAAAACGGTTATTAAGTAGCTTTCAAAGCTCTATAATTGGCAAAGCTCACATTAAGTAAGAGGTTTTCAACATTTTATTTATAAATAAATATACTAGATTTGAATATTTGATAATTTTGGAAAATAACCGATTCTAACTGTTAATTGTGGGTCAGTTATGTTGAATTCTTGCGATAGAATTCCTGACGGTGTCGAAAGGCGAATGCTGCGTCGTTACTGACAAAACATGTTAAATTGTATTTTATTAAAATTTTATTGGTCGGTAGGTCTTTTAATTGGAAAATTGATTTAAAAAAAAAACGTAAAGAGTAAAAATTTTGTAACAAGAATCACATTTAAAATTCCATAGAAAAATACACCGAAAGTATCAATGAGATTCGGCTCTACATTTTTATACCCAGAAAAAGCTTATACGTTCTTCTGATTCAAAATATTTTATTCCGCCGATTTCAATATAAAAATATGTGAGGGTACCCATACTAGAGTTTTTTGGGACAAAAACGTGAGGATTCAAATATGGCAGTTTTTATTTGACCCTGTTTGCAAGGGCTGGGGGTAAGGTTTTCCTTGGAGACAACGATTTAATAATTTTACAAGGTTTCCCTACATGCCAAATACTGAACGATGTAAACCCTACAAAGCTGAATGATTTTAGAAATAAATTAACGCAGATTATTTGACCAATTAACGAACTTGTCAAAGTAACTTGTTTTTATTTACCTGAAATTTAATCAATGAACTGATGAATGAATTAAAAGTATAGATTGCATATGCATATATTGCAATGTAAAAAAAAGTAATGCATTTTAGTTTGTAAATTGATCTAAATTCAACTGAACATTATAATTTTTCATCTTGTTAACTTTTTTAGGTGTTTCTTTGTAAATTGTCATTTATTGCTGGAATGGCTTTATATTTTGAATTGAAATCATATTTCCAGTACAGTTTGTATAATATATTTATGATCAGAACCGGTTTTCATCATTGCAAGCCTGACCAATTGATAGAATACAAATTACAACTAAGTTGCTGTACATAATTTTTTTATTGAATATATAAGTTGAATTGGCATTTACTTAGAAGAACTCCATTATAATACAGTAAAATAGCAAGGTATTTTAGTTTTGCAATTGTATAACTAAAAAACCTTGCTTTATCTTTACCGTGTTACCTTTTAAAGTGTTAATGGTTACCGGTGGAATGACTTTACATTTTAATTTGAAATCACATCTTTTAGTACTATTTTCACAACATATTTATGATCAGAACCGGTTTTGTTCATTGCAAGCATGATCAATTGATAGAACAAAAATTACAACCAAATTTCTTTGAGCGAAAGCTTGATTAGATGTTGAAATTGAATTGGAATTTACTTGGTAGAACTCCGTTAAAACACGGCTTAAAAACAACAATGTATTTTAGTTATACAAAATTTGTTAGGTATGTAGTTGATAGCTACATATTATACTTCTAAAGAGCGATCCTGATTGTAGGACTAAAATACAACGCTATTTTTCACCGTGCTTGATTAAGTAAGCAAATCTATTTACCTGTAAATTGTTTTGTCAACACTTAGTTTTGTATACTTTCTAGTTATAAACTCTAAATTTTGTATAGATATGCTTGTTTGTAATTTGTGTCTTAACTGTTCTTAATGCTTGCGATGAGAGAAACTCGTTCAGATCATAAAACGAATTGTGTTTAATTTTTTTTTTTATAATTCAATGTATTGTTGTAAAAGTTCTTCACATATTGAATAACATTTATTTTTATCTGTGGATTCTTTAAACACTTTGACTCAATTTTCATTACGTCTATTTCAATAGAAAATATTAGTACCATTCATCAAAACTTGTCCAAATTTTATAGCTTTACTATATGTTTGAGCCAGTTTATTTCAGCGGCAATTACTTCCAGCGTAAAAGGCGTTAATTGACTGCAAAGAATTTTCTTTTTGTATCCAGGAGTGTCTCAGGAGCTGTAAAATTTAAGGTGGCTTGAATTTAAGTGGGAAGAAAACTTATTGTTTTTTGTTAAGTAATAGCTCATTATACATCTTCATACAACGACGCATGCTTTATTGTTAGTCAGTCGTATACGCCTTCAACAATTCAAATTGATTGACAAATTCAAAGATGATTGAAAAATTTAATGGTTATTACAAACTAATAATTTCTCTAGATAAAAATGATTAGCTACACAAATAAAGGAATTCCACAAAATTAAAATATGAAAAATGAGAGTTCTTATTTAAGCAATAACTTAAACAATCTTTTTAATCATCTTCTCTTCCCCTTTTCCCAAGTGACTAGCAACTAAAAAAATAATGAACTAAATTTGATCCACTATTAAAAAAAGGGTTTTATTTATTGTATTAAACGTATATCTTTTAATTTTGGAAAATGTTTATAATTAATTATAGTTTATGATATCGACTGAAGAGGCTTGATGGAATTTAAATTAAAATTTTTAATTGCTTAAACTTTGAACGAGTCCAGATATTTTGTCACAAACGATCAAAAGGACAAAAGAACAAAACATTTAGAATTGTTTTTGAAAAGGTTTTAACAATTCAAATTTAATTAATTTATATTTTTTTTAGTTGAAATGTCATATTAGTACTTATATTATAAGCGTTTATAGCGGAAATCAGAGCTTTTGTTTAATTAAATTTGAAATAGAATCAACGATAGGTCGGCGCAGGGTTGAACTTTTTGGCAAAAGTCCAGCAATTTGCCTCCACGCCGGATGTACTCCCGATCGCGCAGCCCATTCTGCCGCCAAAATATAAGGAGAGTGAAAAAGCCGCCATACGAATCGCAAAAAGCTCTTTCGTGAGGTACATACAATAGTGACCTAACATGTTTGACATGCCCGGGTTAAAAACGCCCTCAACTGTTAAGAAACATTACTTGAGCAAAGCAAGAATGGACAAAACAGGCGCAATTTGTTATTTATTGTTATCTCTTTGTAGGAGTCGAATCTTGTTGAAAAAATCGAAGTTCTGGCGAATGACTTACGATTCAATTTCATTTTTTTTGGAAGTCTATGCGGTATTGAACAGTAAACAAACATTTCTCGACAAAAATATTACTTTTAATTTCCCGGAAATTAGCAATGTCAGTTCTTATTTGAATGAATTGGCATTTACTTGGAAGAACTCCATTATAACACGCTCAAAAAATAGCAATGCATTTTAATTCTACAAAAAATTATAAGACATTTTTGATAGGTAGTTCGGCTAACGCCATCGTCAGAACTGTGTTTAAACGTACATTTATTTATCTATATATAACTGCATAGAAAAGGTACACAGTACATCTTCTCTTTTGTTTTAACAACCTAGCTTATATCATGGTATCGTAGATATTGAAATTTCATCAAGCATCAAGCTATTTATTATATTTAAATTGTACTTGAAACTGAAACTATTGTATTGTAATTGAAACTTGATTGATGATTCCACATATTTTTTTCACTAATAACCTGAGTTTGGACTTAGGAAACATCCCAAGGATGGAACAAAACTGACGCTCAATAAGCAGTTAGCATCGTCTATATACCAAAGGTATTATTTAAGAAAAATTCAGACCTCAAGGCAAGAACTAAATGGCAGCCAAAACATATTTAATAATATTGATCTAATAATAATTAACACAATTGCCTGTGATAATTTTCTTACGATTAATCGTGTTAATGAGTCATTCTTGAAAGGGTTTTAAAACAAATAATAATCAACTATCATTAAAATATAGTTTTTTTAAAGAAGAAATATCTGCTTGTTTCAAATTGGCAAGTAACGATTTAACATTTAGTGATGAAATATAAGATTTTTTTCATGAGATTGTCGATTCATTGAACCGATCTCACGTAAAGGATACAACAAGAGGGATTTGGGAAGATTGAGCTTATCATTGAGAATAAAGTTTGAATTTAATAACTGGCCTCGTTTAATTAACTTAATACAATGAAGCAAACAGCTACCTACATAAAGTGACAAAATAATATCATTTATTGAATTAAATTATGATGCCTATCTAATGAAGGCTATTATCTTCTAATTGAAGATTGTATCGGCATTCAAAAATACTATTGTTTTCATATTAGAAAACAAAGTGTTCAAAATTAATATCTCTTACTACGAAAGTGTAATCGCGGTATCACGTAACGTACGCTGAAAACATAATATCATCGGTTGTACGCAATGCCGCAAAAGCTTGCCCGAAAAATAAGCTTTCGTAGATTCCACCGAAAGCTCTCGCGTAGAGGATTAAAAGGCCGCTCGCAACGACTGCGTGCCGGTATTAATCCTGTGGGCTGACTCGCAGAAAGTTAACGATAAAAAAAGCTAATTAAAAAAATCTAATGTTCTCAGTATAGCTTTTCACTTAAATTATTCTATTAATTCATCTCAAGTTTAGTATTATGTGAAAAAAGCTTCATTTATTTAAAAAAAGAACTTAATTCTAATAATTTTCAATTAAATTTCAAGTATGATTATTAATTGCTGGCATGTTTTTTTTATCCGTGGGCATCTACAGTATCGAAAATAGCTTTGCTAAATTGTGTTTGAAATAATATTCAAAACTGATAAGCAGACATTTTCGCATGGCATGTAAGATATCCATTATTTTTAAATGTAGTGTATTGTAAATAGTTTCACTCATTTTACGGTCTTGTTCAAAAATACTAATGGTGGAAATAGCACTAAAGAAAGTAATTTTAATGTTTATAATATCATGACTTTCCATCAAGAAGTAACTGTTAACACATTAAAAGTAAACAAAGCATTGTGTTTTATTATTTATTGATTGAATTGGTATTTACTTTGTAGAATTTTATAAAAATAGCAATACATTTAAGTTCTACAAAATTAAGATAATCTAGATAGACTCAGAAGTAGTTCTGAAAAAGGCGTTAGCCAAGATCTGTATACATAATATTATAAATTTTGAATACAAAATTACATTGCTGTTTTTCCACCGTGTATCGTTATTTAAAAAGCTTCTTTGACGGTTTTTTTTAAAAACTCTTTAATATATAATATACAAAACAATTTTATATGAATAATTAAGTTTTAATTTGTATTGTATTAATTGATAATGCTTGCGATGAGCTAAATCGGTCCTAATCTGGTCCTAATAAAATAAAACGAATCGTTGTGTTTTTGCTATAATTTTAACCGAGGGTGTTTTAAACTGTAATAATGTGGTTTTATCTTTCAGTATCGTCACTTTTACTGCATTATACACCTGAAAATTCCAAAACGGATCCCCATTTCGTGAGTCACAAAACATTTGCGTATATATTTTCAGTAATAAAGTTCGCTTGTATTTGTAATATTTGAATATAATACCCTACGCCCAAAAAGTAATAATTTGATTATTGATTTACGATAAAAACGATAATAGCTCAGCTCACATATTTTGGATAATAAAAACGGTTATTTTAAGGCGATACCAACAATATGGTTAGTATCGGTCGTTTTTGCTTCCGACCGAGCAAAACATTATTTTAAATGAAAAGACAACTCAACGTACATGATATTTATTCTTTTTTGACGTTCGCGTTGTGAATTTATATCTTTTGTTGTTGTGAATTTGTACATACATATTATATAAATACATATATACATGTATTATATACAATAACACACGTGGTTTATTTATGTACAAAGTTTTTACTTGAACATGGTTTTATTCTTAACAACTTTTGTTGTAATAATAATTTTGAATAATTTTATTTTATTAAAATTGTTGGTAAAAATTTTTGTTACTAATTTACTTATGTAAATTAAATTTGAGTTATTGCAACTTTGTACAATCCCACATGTTAAGAGAAACAATCAAATAATACCAATGAAATTTAGTGTACCACATTAGTAATTCATGATATCGACTGAAAGTGCTTGATGGAAAATTTCACGATAACATATATTGTCACTAACGACCGGGGTTTCGTCTTTCAGTATCTTCAGGTATTCCATCACACGGATTAAAAAAAAACCTGACAAAACTTAACAGAACTGAAGTGAATAAATCTAAGAAGAGTTTTTATCAGTGTCTGTGTAATGGAGGCTATGACAAGCAAGAATTAAGAAAGCTTAATTGTATAAACATTGAATTTAATTAACCTCTGTTTAAGTATCGAAAAATCCTGAATTACGTCAACCGATGCTTAAAACGTATCGTTTACTGCCAACTGAATGATTATAAAACAAAACATACGTATGGAAAACGTTTAACCACTCAAGACTGTCGCAAAATTTAAATTTAAAAAAATAATATTCACAAGCGTTAAAAATCTAGGAAATGATTTTATCATAGGCGACAAAATTTTTCCTATTTCAAATACAAATATCACATATTATTGAAACGTTCGCAAATGTTTGAATAGGTCTCCTGTAAATTGTGGAAAAATATGTATGAATACATAATCCATATAAACGAGTAAATACTAGATAAGTGTTTACACTGAGCTATCAGTGTTTATTCACGCGTGTAAACTTTAGCTAAATATCGTCAGCTTCAGATGTCGCGGGTGCCCAATATAAGGCCCGCTTCGCAGAATCAGTTAGTTTGTATTTAACAAAATGTATGCGAGGCGCACTAAATTGTCGTTTGTTTGTTGGTTGTTGAAATTCAATAAAATAATAAATGAAATATGTAGAAATATGTCCTGATCATATAATTTTGAAAATTAAAATTATATGATCAGGACCGGTTTTGCTCATCGCGAGCTTTACCGACTGGAATGATACAAATTTTGAGTGAATGTTAGCAGGTATACAAAACTATCGGTTCAAGAACTAATAAAACAACTGTTGAATCAATTGATGAATGCTCGGGACGAGCAAAACCGGTCCTGATCATAAAATATATTGTGGAAATAAGTTTTTAAGCTGTCTTTAAAAGTGATGAAGCGTACATTTTGTGCTATTTTATTTAGTTATGTTTTACTCTAGATTTTAGTTTCTCAACCTTTTTACATCCGCAGACCACCAAAAAAATCCAAGAATGTTTTACGGACCATCAAAATTGGAATAATTAATAAATATTTACATAATAGATTTTTTTATTCAAAACAATTAATTTTGCAAGATTGTATGCTGATATCACAATATTTAAGTATATTTAAACAGACATTAACAACAAAATATAATTTAAAAATGCATAAAAACCAAAAAAAAAATAACGATTTTTTACCGAATAATACCGATAATATCTCATTGCGGACCACCGGATTAGAAACTAGGCTCTAGATTTTTTTAGGTAATCTATAAGGTATGTAGTTCAAAGCTATTTGTTTTTACGCTCTCATTAGAACAATTACTATATATATACCTATTTCTGATAAAAGTGTAAGCCGAAATAGTTATCGAATATATACCTTATAAATATTGCAGAACTAAAATAAATTGCTATTTTTTCACTGTGTTATAATGGATTTCTACCAAGTAAATACCAATTCAATCAATCAATGCTTGGTCATATTATAAAAATTAAATTATACGGTTTGTGCCGTTTGCGGATTTTTCTAAAAACTTCACAGCGATGAAATTAATTTATTTGACCTCTTGTAAAATCTTTATAGATAAAAAAGTGGGAATATAATAATATATCAAACACAATGTTTTATACCACTGTATATATGAACTAATAAATAAACAATTGTAATCATTATAAACACAACAATGATCGTTGTTAGCAAATCTATCTGTTATAACAAACTAAGACGTGTCGTTTCTAAGAATCAAAGGGTTTAGATAATAAATATTTTTACTAACTTTACTTTTAAACTACTTCACCCAGGAATAAATTTATTTCAATAACAACAGCTATTCACTGCCCTAAGTGTAACTTCAAATAAATTAAAATTATTTATACGGAGCTATGTTAGATAAATTCGTCTTATAACACAGTGAAAAAACAGCAATGTATTTTAGTTCTACAAAATTTATAAGATATATAGTTGACAGCTATTTCGGCTTACTTCTTCATCAGAACTATGTTTAAGCCTTCATTTGCCTATCTATAAAGTACATAATGTTACACATTTAAGAATTTATTAGCACAATATGAATCTAGAGTGTTAAAACAGAATATGTTGATTGTCCCACCTTCACCCATTATGTGAATGCAGCGCTGTTACATGGCCACCTTACATAACGAAATACTGATAAAAAAAGAATCGATTTTACTTCTCATATTTTTGGCCCAATACAGAGATGCACGGATAACCATGCACTTTTGTGCTCAAAAGGGAAGAAAGAAAGAAAAAAAGAACAAATGAAGATGTAATGTGTTCTATCATTCACTTGGTAGAACTCCATTATAACACGGTGAAAAAAATAGCAATGTATTTAAGTTCTACAAAATTATTATATTTTAAGATATAGTTGATAGCTATTTCGGCTGACGCCATCTGTAGAACTGTTTCTGTTATATAAAAGGCTATTTTCACAATTAGTAAATGTAGGTTTAAACATTGTTCTGATGATGCAGTAAGCCGAAATAGCTATCAACTATATATCTTATAAATTTTGTACAACTAAAATACATTGCTATTTTTTTTTCGTGTCTTAAATTCAATCTAAATATTATTAAATAACTTCTATAAACATTTGCATAGTTTTTTTATTATAATCTTCTCAGAATAAAATACTTTTCGGTAGTTAGTGGGTTTCTTTTTTTAATGAGCAGTTCATGTTTTATCTAACATATTTTTTAAGTTAGTTATTACAATATAAGCACAGAATGAAATAAACTTTATAATGAATGAATAAATTGACAACAAAAAATGTGTCATTTCCCGAAACTTTTTTATCCCATTGTAGAACTAAAGCTCCATGAAATATATTCCCACTTTAAGAAAGATTACTTAATCAAATTTAAATTTGTGTCGTTTATTCATAAATATTTAAAAACTCTCAAATGTTCAACAAAGAATAAGAAAAGATATTTTTTCTCAAACTTTTATAAAAAAATATTTTTTTATTAAACTTGTAAATGACTAAAAACTTTTAATTGCACATATATAATAAAAATGATTTTCTGTAAAATTTGTCACAACAATTCTGCCGTTGTTTGGGATGAAAGGTTTTTCTTTGCGAGGAATTCTGTACTACAGAACCAATATGTTCTAAATATATTTATATCGAAACTCTAAATTGTGATTTTTTATACCTTTTATGTTTCATTGGACCTTTCGGTCACGTTGGTTTGTTAGCAGATAACGCAAAATACAATTCAAAAACCATTTGACGTCATATATTTGTCAACAACATGAAGAGTTAAATTATATTAAATGCAACTAGTCTTGTGGAGGATTAATAAAATTTTGAAAATGGTTTTGAAACTTAAAACATTGCTTAGAAGTATTAATAGTAAAAAAAGTGACAGACAATAAAGGTAATTGATTTTAATCGCTTTTAAGGTGTTAACTGTCACTTTTTGATGGAAAGGCATTATATTTTAAATAATAAAAACACATTTTTTTAGTACTTATTTCCACAATATATTTTTTGATCAGGACCGGTTTCGCTGATCGCGAGCATTATCAACTGATCAGTTCTGATCAGGTCCTGATCAAAAAATATATTGTGGAAATAAGTACTAAGAAAAATGTGTTTTTATTATTTAAAATGTAATTGATTTTATTTGGATTAATTTAAAAATGAAACTCAGTGGTTCTCAAACATTTTTGCTTTCTGGCGTCCTCAAAATATCAGATTTTTTCCCGGCGTTCCAAGTCAAAACATCGTTTATCTCATGGCAAACCTTATGTCACCTTACATTTTATAAAGAAATAAAATTAGTTATATTTCTTTAAGGAAATACTGATGAATATAAAATATGAACTGTTGAACTAGCTGTTTGTTTTATTACGTCCGTGTGTTTGAATGACTGACGATGCCAAAATGTGAAACCCGGTTTGTGATTAACAAAACACATGGAATAGTACACAGTTTCAAGAGATCATATACGATATTAAAACAGTATCAAACACCCTAAATAAATAAATCGTATATTAAAATAATTGATTTAGTGGACTATTAAATATCATTTAGAATATAAGGAAATGATTGTACAAGGTGACGGTCGATGGTTTCGAATATCTGGCGTAAAGCTTAGTTTAAATGATTTAGAATCGTTTATGTTCTGTCATATTACATACACACGTTCTATGATTTGTGCGAGTGCTTGGAATTATTGTAAAGCGATAACTGAGAGCGTCAAAACGATTATACGGTGTTATTGAAAAACGATTAAGAGGAATTTCACGAATTGAATGAACACATGTTCAAAATAAAGCGATTAATTTCAAATTGTATTGTCGTTGAATATTAAAGTTCTTCGGCGCGTAAAATTGTGTGAAAAATACATTTTCGAAACGATAGGAAATAATAATCAATTTTGTTCAGCCTTGTATTTTTTGAAATTATTTTTAGGTATTAACTAGAACCGACTGTGATAAAAAAAACAACGTTTAAATTGTCAGGCTTTTTCCAACGTTTCCTATACATGTGCATTAAATTAAATATCAACCAACCAATCCGGCAAATTGTTCATTGAGTCATTTCTCAAATACAATCTAATCAAAAAAATATTCGAAGTCACTGGTTTTTCATATTTCTGACTCCGGGTCCTACTCACAACCTTGGTATATGCATTCAATTTTTGGCTAGAAGTTATTATAACATTATGAAAAAATAATAATATAAATAAACAATAAAAAATATATTAATATCAGTATGTGTCCCGCCAAGGAATCAGGTAAATAAAATGAATATTTTTGGAGTAAAGAACGTTTAAAGATATTGACGAGATATCTCGTTTCAGGCAGCACCCCGATAAACCTTCTCACTGCTAACGTCTCAACTGTTAAGACGGCTGATTTTACTTTTTGTGTTGATAGTTGATACCCGAAAATATATGAATTAACAGTGGTTAAAACCTTCTTGTACTCGCTAATTTTTGAGGTAATTCATAACTTGATTTGTCCTGAAAAACTCAATAAGATTGTTCCAAACCAATATAATTCAATAAATGTTTGAAGTCTAGGTGTTGGAATATTCTTTAAAATGCTCAGCAGAGAATGAGTTAAATATATTTAAATACAAGTCAGTTTTTTCTTTCTATTGCATTAGTGTGATATAATGCCTGAAGGTTCCGAAAAGCGAAACCTGGTTCGTAACTGAAAAAACATGTAAAAGTAAAAAAAAATTAAAAATCGATATTGATTTGATTGAATTAAATAATCGTTTTATGCTTTGAAAACATAAAATTACATTTGTTGAAATCTTTATATTCTTGGTAATCGAAGGTAAATGAATCGAAGAAAAAACGTTTGATTAGTAAATGAATTCGAGCCTTAAATTAACCTTTGTTCAGTATTGCCTAGTATCCCACTGCGGGGGAAATAACTTCCGCTCACTAGGACACGTGCAAAGCAACGGGCGTCACAAATTTGTCTTAACCAACAAGCCACCCCTATTCCACACCCTTATACCACCCCCTAAACCGACTGCATCCATTAGCTAAGAATAATTTCATATCAGCTTTTGAAGATACAGCATTGGAAACAAATTGAAATTGAAGCAAACATGATAGAATATAGAGTATACAAAATCTACATTACATTACTTCCAATCATTTGTTAAATTGAGGGAATGAAAAATAAAATAAAAACCGATTAGTCTATACAGTGCTTAAGACAAATCATTTCACACAAATTGTACCAAAAATATCTTGCAAAGCGAGAAAAAAATTAATTTAAAAAGACACAGCTATAATCAACCAGTGACGTGTCTGATAAGCTTATTTTTATTACAGCATGACTTTTACTTTTAACTAAAAAATGCATAAAACTAAACCGGTGTTAAGCAAAAATTTTGATTTTAAGCAATTTAATTGATTATTTTGAAGGAGCTTATTCCTTACTCAAAGTTTTGGTTTTTTAATAATCTTTTTATCAAATCAAAGCGTCAATTTCGCATCGTATCTATATATGCAGGTCCAACCGTAGCGAATCTGCTAAGCAAATATTCAGTCAACAGTTAATTTTGAATTATTTTGTTCTTTCACAAAATTTACATAACTGAAACTAGTGGTTCAATAAAGTCCAATATATATTATTAATAAATCAACGTTTGATATTGAAGGAATTGCAAGACCAACAGATCAATACTATAATCTTTGTCTCAGCGGCTTACAACATTGTTTTCGAACATAGCAATAATATTATTTTTTATATCGACTGGAGGTACTTGATTGAATTTCAATGTCAAATTTGAATTTTTGAAATATTGTTAGTTCTGTTGAATAGTAGATTGCCTGAAGATGACGATTGTCGAAACCCTAGTCATTAGTGAAAAAATATGTAGAATCGTAAAAAGTTTCAAAAATTCAAATTTGGTAGCAATAGTGTGCATACTTTGTGGCATAAATAATATGTGTAAGTCCGTCTTTCTACCTTTCACAATTTTTTTTTAAACGGTGTATAGTAGCGACGTGATGTTTTTAAAAGTCGTTCCATCGGCTGTTTCTAGTTCATCAGTGCTATAGATATTGGGAGGATTAAAAAGTTTACGTAAGTGGGACATAAAAATGGTGCATCATTAATTGTACGTCTTTTAACATACCTTGAGGTCCTTTAAAAAACGAATAATAAAAACTGCGTGAAAGGATCAAATATTTTTTTTTACCTTCAAATTATTATTTAAAGTTATTAATACTAAGATTATTTCCTTTGAAAATGCAAAACTATATTGTTCTTGGTGAAGAAGAATTTTTTTTAAATAAACAAACACAACGTATAATCAATTGAAAATAATCACGTAAGCAGAAACTGATCGTATTATGTATAACGTAAGTTATCAATCAATCTATTTGACGACTATTTTCGCTATCCGAATCGTTTATTAACCGATCATCAATTTACCTTAAACAGAATAAGTGGACAAGAAAGACCGCTTTAGTTCGTTATCCGAATATGTATTCGTTCTCCGAACACAAAAATCTTTCGTGATAGTGTATTTTTAAATTGTGTGAACAGTACTGAGTACTTGTTACTTTCTTTGTAGATTTTTAAATGTTGAAACATTGTAAATTTCACATTTAAACAATTCAAATTCGGTATTAAAATTCCATGGATATCGAAAACTATTTCTTTGTAGTTTTGCACTTTGTAATTTAAACAAAGAGTCTTCAACTATTTTACTATTTCGGCATGAGATTTATTTAAATATTTGGAAAGGCTGGTATTTGTGTTTTTTCAAAACCAATATATTTTCTGTATAAAATATTCAACATAAAAAATATACATGATTACTGATATAATTTATGGTATCGACCAAAGGTGCTTGATGGAATTTCAATACCAAATTTGAAATGTTACGAGTTGCAACATAACTGACTCAGTTCTGTTACATTCGTGTGTTCATGCATTCCACCATATGTATGCAACATAGCTGACAATCGTTCAATATTGCATTAAAAACTTTTCGTTCAGTCAAACGAATAAAGATATTAAATTACTGCATCGACACTTTATCGCTATAGAGTATCACAGAATATTTTTTCGAAATAAATTGCTTATAAACAGTGCTCAATTTAGTTCATTGTTTATCCTCAACAAACAACTTATTTTTTTAATTCTCTCTTAATAACGTGAGTCAATATTGTTAGTCAAGCATTCGATCACACAAATCACGTTAATAAAGATCAGTTCTTACTCTCGGTCAGTACTTAGGTCAGTTCTGATGCATCCTTCTGATAGAATGCCTGAAGACGCCAAAAGGCGAAACCCGGGTCGTTAGTGACAAAACGTGTGGAATCGTACAAAGTTGTAACAAATCAAATGAGTGATTTACGATAATGTTGATTGACATTAATGTTTGGAATAAATTATCACAGAAATTGACAATAAAATCGGCGATCAATAAATATGATATTATTTATTTATAATGGTGATGGGCCAGGACTGTATAAAGTTCGGTTCCACTGTATTATGTAATTGATGTCGCGGGTCGTGAGTTAACTGCCCCTGCTGTAGGTCAAACTACGCGCAATATTAATCTTCTCATCTAAACGAACTACCACACATGAAATCTTAATTAGGCCTATCCTGCTTGTCGGTGTGCTGGGCATAAAAAATCTTTATTCTTGACTAAAAGGGGTATGACCACGAAATGTTTTTCTCACCCACTTAAAAAATATCCACTGACACGTGTGCTGGATATAAAATAATAGGATTTGAAAAGGTTGTTATAAAGCTTAATTTTGGTATATAAAAAAATACAATACGATATTGTGTAATCTTTTTTTAATTTCAGTCACGTATACAACATTTTTTTTTCAGTATTTTTTTAACCCAAATTAGGTGGAATATTTTAAATAATAAAAACAAGCTTTTGACGACTACTTCCATAATTCAATATATTTATTATCAAGACTTGTTTCGCTCATCGCGAAAGTTATCAACTGTGTTAATATATATTATTTATTAGGCTTTTTATTTTGAATAATAAAAACACATTTTTTTAATATGAGTTAAGTAGTAGTTCTATAAGCGAAATCGGTCCTGATCATAAAATTTGTTGTGGAAAAAAGTACTGAATGATGTGTTATTAATTATTTTTAATATCATGCATTTACATCAAGAAGTGACAGTTATTTTTATAAAATTTTGAGTTGTTACTATTATATTAACGATTCCACGTGTCTTGTCACTAGATTTCGCCTTTCGGCACCTTCAAGAACTTCAAGTAATAAACCTGTTATTTATAGGATAATTGATGAAATTTAATGATGGTGCATGATGGAATTTCAATATAAAATTTGAATTGTTGCAACGCTGCTCGATTTCACATGTTTTGTCAGATAGTACTCGCGATGAGCGGAACCGGTCTTGATAATAAAACATTTTATGGAAATAAATATTAAAAAGTGTGCATTTCTTGCATTTCCACCATGAAGTGACAGTTATTACAGTAGTATATTATTTGATAATGCTCGTGATGATTGAAACCGGTCTTGATCAAAAAATATATTGTGGAAATAAGTACTAAAAAAATGTGTTTTTATTATTTAAAATATCATGCCTTTCCATCAAGAAGTGACAGTTAACACCTTAAAAGTGATTAACATATCATTTTTTTCCATTATAAAATAAAAGTTAACACCGTATTTTTTTTTAATTTGTTAGTTACATTTATTTTGATCCTATTGACGGCCGAGTTATCTTAAGTATTTATTAAATATTCATTTCTAACAATCAAAACACATTTTTTGATACTATTTTCATAACATGTTAAATGATCTAGCCCGGTTTCGCTCATTGCAAGCATTATTAACTGAAAGCAAAACTATTCCTGAACATAAAAAATATTGCGGAAGTACTAAAATATCATACCTTTCCATCAAAAAGTGACAGTTGCCACATTAAAAAAAGGATTATATGATTTTATATAAAGTTAATGTAAGTGTTTTTTTTATTATTTCAGTTGACGGTCAATTTTCAACATTAATTAAATCGAGGTACATTTACAAATACAAAATAAATAATAAACAAAAAAAAAAATTTCATATTTATTTGGGATGTTACCGGTTAATACTTACGGATATATACGGATGGTACCAGTAGGTACTTCTACTATAAAACGAATAAAAGAATTTATGAAACAAAATGTACTAAAAAACTTAGATGTGGAATAACTTTGTGCCCAAGTATTTCAATTGAATAGTATTTTGCCGCAAGTGATATGGTAAACGTTAAACTGCCTCCTTGACGTAGGAAGAAAATATTCTTAAATAAATACGAATAACTGAAAAGGATTTCGAAAGTTTTCTTTCAAATAAAAGGCGTTCTTATTTCAAAATAAAAACGAGCTTTTATTTCAAGCTTTTTTAAGCAAGCTTATAGCCCGGATGGTTTTTAATGCTATTTATCTTACTTCTACAAGATCACAGACTCGAATGCTTTAATAAGGTCTTAGCTGTCACGTATTGGTGTCAAGGCATGATACTTAAAACAATAACAGATTTTTTCACATTTAAGATGTCAACTGTCAAATTTTGATGGGAAATTGCGATCGAGAGAATTATCAATTGATCAGTTGATAATGCTCATGATGAACAAAACTCGTCCTAACATAAAATATATTATATAAAAATATTTTTTTTGTTAAAATAATAACATATTTTCAGTACTACATCCACAATAGATTTATGATCAAGGCCCATCAATTACATAATAAATTTTTAAGATAAACATTATAAACAAACCTATTTATACAAAATTTTGAGATATAATTTACAGGAAGACATGACCAAAGATTTCAGTATTTCGAAAAAATATATAGGATATCATATAATATACATTTAAAAAGTAGGTGTGTATTCAATCAGTTGATAATACTCGTGATGAACGAAACCAGTCCAATTATATATTGTAGAAATATAAGTAAAGTCTCATTGGTTAAGTAATACGAAAATACATCTTTAGTACTGTTTTTAATGTATATTTTATGATCTGAACCGGTTGCGCTCATAACCAGCAATATCAACTGACGACTAGGGATGAGCGAAACTGTGTCAGATTGTAGAATGTATTAATTATTTCTGTAAAATTAAAGGAAAATTGTGACTGTGAACAAATCGGAAAACGAACACTATCACGAAAGATTTTTGTGTTCGGACGACGAATACATTCGGATATCCAACTAAAACGATCATTCTAACTGTAATAAATCGAAGAACGGTTGACGAACAATTCAGATAGTGAACAAAGTCTTGTAACAGATTATGTTTGTTACCGATCAGCTACTGTATTATATATGAAAAGATTTAATCTCTTTCGACGAACGGCATAGGTCAATTAGTGAGATTTAAGTTCGGGTTGGCTGTTGCTCAGTCTCTATCGTGGATGCAGTTTTTCTCTAGAAGATTTACTTACAAAACGCTTCATATTGCAAAGTTTTTGCTTTTAAGCTTTATTATATTTTAATTGTACTTTTGAGGATTCATTTATTATATTAAAATCAATATGGATAATTAAAGTGACATGAAAATACGACTTAGTTTTCAAAGTAATAATAAACATAAATATCAAATTTAAATCTTCAAGCGTTCTATCACACGGATGCAACAGAACTGATGTGTGACGGAATATTTTAAGATGCCGGAAACCTGGGTCGTTAGTAACAAAACATGTGGAATCGTACAAAGAAATTCCACTAAATATCTTCAGTCGATATCTTAAATTAAACATAAATACGATTGTTTAATTAAAGATTTTACTGTAGTACTAAAGAATGAGTTTTTATTATTTTAAATAACTTGCTATTTCATCAAAAAGTGTTGGTTTATAAGTTGATAGTGATTTTTCAATAGTTTTAAAATTTTAAATAGTTAAGTATTTTTTTTAATTTAGCCAGCCACTGCTAACGGTATGAGACCTGTACAAGTAACTTCAATTCATCCAAGTTTGAAATATTTAAACTAAGCGAAATGAAAAACTCAGAAAGTATTCAAAGTACAAATTCGATGGAAGTTTACTACGAATGGGCCCGGGAAGTTTCGTGGACTTTCCTTACTAAGGAATTGATTAAAGTTTTAAATTTTCTTTTTAGTGAACAAAACCCATCTGTCATTCTTCGTAAAATAATAAGGAAACGTGGCATTTCGAGTTATTTGTTTTGATACAATTTTCTACGCAATGCTTGTTTATTTAAGACGGATTCGAGATTTGGAAAGGTAAGATATACATTGATCGATTTGGTATTTAATTGATAGAACTAAATTGTGATAAAGCAACGTATTGTAAAAGATATGTCAAGAGATATATATATATATGTATATAATATATATACATATATTGAATGATAGCTTGTAATTTTTCAATTATAAACACTTTTTGTACTTATTTCTACAATATATTGTATGATGGGGACCGATTTCGTTTAACGTTAGTACTATCCATTCACCGTGATCATAAAATTTATTATTGTTATTATAAATACCACGCCTTTCCATCAGGAAGTGACGGTAAACACTTTAAAAATGATTGCCTGTAAATTACGTTCTCAATTTTAAGATTGTTACAGGGTTAAAAAAATAGCAATGTATTTTAGTTCTACAAAATTATTTTTAACAAATATAGTTGATAGCTATTTCGGCTCACGCCATCGTCAGAACTATGCTTAAACTAACATTTGCTTATCTATATATAGCTGTGTAGAAAAGGCACACAACACATCTCCTCTCCTGTTCCAACGGCCTAGCTTGTTACTTTAACACAATGACACAAAATTTTCAAAATTCTAAATGAAAGAATAGGTGTCTATGACAATATGTTTATATGTGGGATGGAAGTGATCCTTCTGGAAGTAAATGAGACCACACTTTTGTGCAACGGCTGGACAAGTGGCGATACTATTATGTTAGTTTGTTCGTTAGAATTCTTTGTGATAATTGGTGTCTATTGATTTCTAGCTTTTCCAAAGCCGTCATTCTCCGACCATTACTATAAAGATGCAAACATTTGCACATCAACTATATTTCTTAAAAATAATTTTGTAGAACTAAAATACATTGCTATTTTTTCACCGTGTTATAATGGAGTTCTACCAAGTGAATTCCAATTCAATCCAATATTGATTGAATTGGCATTCACTTGGTAGAACTGCATTATAACACGATGAAAAAAATAGCAATGTATTTTAGTTCTACAAAATTATTAACAGAATTTTGTAGAACTAAAATACATTGCTATTTTTCCACCGTCTAACAAGTTTACGACGTTGATTTGAGAATTTAACTCCCCTGCTACATCCCTTGCTTAAGATTAGTTAAATGAGTTGATAATCTGAAAAATTTACGTCATATACAAAGTAACCCTTCGTTTAATCATACTGTGACCCTCCAGTTCACATTTAAGTTGGTATTTACACGTATCAAATAACTTAATTAAATTTTGATTAATATTTGATTATTGTTAAATATACATATATTGCATCAAAAACTAATGTACTGTTTGTGTTGGTTAGTGGTTTAGTTCCAAGCTTTATGGACTGTATTTTTCTTACGTAATTCCATTTGTATAAAAGCAATGTTAGCCATTTACTGTGTCAGTTCTATTGCATTCGCTTAATAGAATCTCTGAAGATGCCGAAAGGCGAATCCTGGGTCATAAGTGACAAAATATGTGGAAATATATAAAGTTTTAACAGTTTAAATTTAATGTATTCATTCAAGAAATATGGCCAAACCTCTGCACATTGTATTGTATTACCGTACATACGTTGTTTATTACTGGACTCTTTATTTGAATACACCATTGTTTTCAACAATAGGTTGTCTCAGTTAAATTTTCATAGCTTACTTATTTTTTGGAATAAAGTTAAAGGATCTTTACAATGTGTGAGAGATAGTATGAATTAACGAATGACCAAAACAGATTTCGCTTATCACGAGAATTATCATTCAATATATTGACATTCCAACAGAAGAAATGACAGCTAACACTTGAAAAAAGATTATTATTTTAGTTTATTATATTTTAAATTTAATTTTTTATTGATAGCACGATATAAGCTAGGTTTTTAAAACAGAAGAGAAAATGTATTGTGTAACTTTTCTACACAGCTATATAAAGATAAGCAAACGTACGACTCCTCATAGTTCTGACGATGGCGTGAGCCGAAATAGCTATCAACTATATTTTATAAAAAACAATTGTAGAACTAAAATACGTTGTAATGTTTTTACCTTGTTATAATGGAGTTCTACCAAGTCAATGCCAATTCAATCAAGAAACTTTAAAAGCGATCAACTTTCGTCGTTAAGAGAAGCGTTGTAGTATGGGAAACGTTGAATAAATTCGGCTGTTTTCCTTTAGTTTTTGATTAAATTGTGTGTCATTATTGACAAAACGTTTGTCAACAATGAGACACATAGTGTCTTCATAATTCACGGGGAATAAATTCACGCACAGTTGACAATCACGAGTTTAAAGTACCAACATTTCAAAGTAAATATACTGCTTTTTGCTTTGAGACACTTCACATATTAAAACTTTCACAGCATTTAGAAGGCAGGCAATACCACAGTTATTCAAAGAAAGATCTCACAGCGAGTGCGATTGCCAGCTATTATCATTAGCATATCTTCGCAGTATGTTTTGGCAGTATCAAATATATAACTACACGCTTGTTTTTTTGGCACGTTGATTATGATGTTATGTCGGAAATATGTTAGAAAGCATGCTGTGTAAACATAATACGATATTCGACATTGAACAGAAGTTGATTTGATTGCTGATTGTGAAAAAGAAATGATTATATTCATAAGCTATTGGCTTGTCATATAAATACAGTTGAAAGATATTAACTGTGGCATTAATTTTCTACATGAAAAATTGCATAAATATTATCTATATATATAAAAATTAATGTCTGTCTGTCTATCTGTCTTTTATAAACTCCTACACCATTAATCCAATTGCGATAAAGCTTTGCCGAATTATTGCTTAGACTACCGGGCAAAAGATAGGATACTCAGAATTTGATTTGATTACAAAAATTAATTGAATATTTACGAAAAACATGTTTTCATACAAGACTATTGTAATACAGAATGGCCATTTATATCAAATTGTACCCATAGCAACGCCGAAAACAAGAACGACGCAAATCTGTCACATTCAGTCACCTGTAGGTACTTACGTAAGGTACTGAATATTTTGAAACAAAGTTCCTATTTTCGAAAAAAGTATTTCAATGTTCTATTTTTTACCGACTTTTTTGTTTTTGTTTTATGTCACATGACAGAACGAATTGAAATAAATATTACGTATAAATCGTGTGTGATATAGAAAGAATTTGTTCAATATATCAATTATTATTTTTTTTTTAATTTTTCAAAAGTGAATTTCAAAACGTAACATTCACAGTGAAATCATTATGCCACCCAAACGAAAAAGAATAGGTCAGAGTACAACTCAAGCACGAAAGAAAAGGGTGAAACAATGAGGTTGAAGTTGATAATCGTTGGATTGTACCGTATTCACAGCTTCTCTTGAAAACGTACAAAGCACACATCAACGTCGAGTATTGTAATTCAGTGAAATCCATCAAATACATTTGTAAATAAGTCAACAAAGGAAGCGATATGGCAGTTTTTGGAGTGGGAAATTCAACTGCATCTATCTATGAAATCAACCAATATCAACTGGGACGCTACATTAGTAGCAATGAAGCAATATGGCGCATTTTATCATTTCCAATTCATGAACGGCATCCACCAGTTACTCATTTGGCAGTTCACCTTGAAAATAGACAGCGAGTGTACTTTACAACAGAAAATGCACGTGTAAGAGCATTGTCACCACAGCCAACAACGTTAACTACATTTTTCTTATTGTGTAGGGATGATATGTTTGCAAAGACGCTACCTTACTCTGAAGTGTCAAAATTCTACAGATGGAATTCATCAAAAAAAAATTCAACGTCGCAAACAAGGTAAAGCAGTTGAAGGACATTACAATGTATATTCAACCGACGCATTAGGCCGTCTGTACACTGTTCAACAAAATATCGCAGAATGCGTTTACTTGCGATTACTGTTAATCAACATACGTGGACCGACATCTTTCTAAGAATTGAGAAAAGTCAACGGTCGAATATGTTTCATTTATCGTGAAGCTTGCCTCAAATTAAATCTTCTAGAAAACGATGCACATTGGGAAACTTCACTCGCTGATTCATCGAATACTGCTGACCCACAACAAATACATGCGTTATTTGCAATAATATTAACAATTTGCTTTCCATGCAATCCAAAAGATCTTTGGAAAAAATACAAATGCTACATGGGTGAAGATATTTTACATAGTTTGCGTGAAACAATTCAAAATCCAAACGTGTATAATGAGGCATTGCTATTGATTGAGGACATATTTTTAGTAATCGCTAACAAATCATTGGTACAATTGAGAATGGCTGCGCTGAATCGATATGAAAACGACTGACGTGATCGTGATTTCCAACGAGAAACACGCTTTGATGTGGATGAATTGGGTAAATTGTTCAAACGAATCTTCCGAAATTGGTTCCAGATCAACGTATAGTATATGACACAATTATGGATGCAATTACAAGTCAAAGTGGTATATTTAATTTCATAGATGCACCCGGAGGCATAGATAAAACCTTCCTCATTTCACTCATTTTGGCAGCCACACATCACGAAAAAACATTGCACTAGCAATCGCATCATCTAGAATTGCAGCAACTCTTTTGGATGGTGGCCGAACAGCGTATTCAGCACTGAAACTGCCATTGAATATGCAAATAATTGAGAAACCAACATGCAATATCAAAAAAATTCTAAAACGGGAAAACTACTCACATCATGTAAAATCATTGTATGCGATGAATGTACTATGGCACACAAAAAATCATCGGAAGCACTTCATTGCACACTAAAAGATTTGAGAGGAAATGAGCAACTTTTCGGTGGCGCACTCATTTTATTGTCTGGTGATTTTCGACAAACTCTACCTGTTATATCACGTTCAACAATGGCCGATGAACTTAATGCATGTCTCAAATCATCCGTTTTATGGCGATACGTACATCGATTCACTTTGAAGACCAATATGTGTGTACAACTACAACATGATGTATCCATTGAACGTTTCGTAAAATAATTGTTGGATATAGGAAATGGGAAAATGGCAAGAGGAATCCACACAATGTATCACATTGCCAGCGAATTTCTGTAAAACAACCGCAACCATAGACGAATTGATTCACAAAGTTTTTTCCAAATATTGCACACAATCATAAAAGTCATCAATGGCTCAGTGCACATGCTATATTAGCATACTAAATGAAATACCAGGAGAAGCGATAACGTATAAGTCCATCGATACTATAACGGCTCAAGGCGAAGCCGTCAATTATCCAACATAATTCTTGAATACACTTGGTTTGTCAGGCATGCCGCCGCATGTTTTAACATTGAAAATAGGCGTCCCTATCATTCTTCTCCGAAACATAAACTCCTCACGACTTTGCAACGGTACCAGGCTTTCAGTAAGAAAAATGATGAATTATTGAAGCTAAAATTTTAAATGGAAAATTCAAAGGAGATGATGTAATGTTGCCACGCATCCCAATGATTCCGACAGATATGCCATTTGAATTTAAACGTCTGTAGTTTCCAGTGCGAGTCGCCTTTGGAATGACCATCAATAAGGCACAAGAACAGTCGTTACAAGTGTGTGGACTAAATTTAGAAAATCCATGCTTCTCACATGGACAACTGTATATGGCCTGCTCATGTGTTGGAAAACCTTCTGATTTATTTGTGTACGCACCAGATAGAAAAACAAAAAACATTGTGTACCCAAAAGTACTCCAATAAATAAAAACACATAAGGCCACCACTGTCAAATTTTGGTAAGAAAAACATAACCTAAGCTTATCGTTTCTAATTGACTCCGGCCTCGCCTCATGTCTGACTTATCCAATCGGAAGGCAAGAGGCTCCCGACGAGGCGATTCCATATAGTCGTGGTTTCTTTTTTTTGAGTGGCATTGCAAGGCATGCAGGGTACACGCTAGTTTGATATATTGTATAAATATGTCAGCAGGCAGACATTTTGAACTGATTTGTATACGAAGGGCGAAGTTTTTTTCAGTCTAATAAATGTTACACGGTGAAAAAAATAGAAATATATTTTAGTTCTATGACTTTTTTTATAAGGTATAGTTGATAGCTATTTCGGCTCACGCCATCGTCAGAACTATGCTTAAACGCACATTTACTTATCTATATATAATTGTGTAGAGAAGGTATAAGAATATATTATAGATAAGCAAATGTTCGTTCAAGCATAGTTCTGACGATAACGTGAGCCGAAATAGCTATCAACTATATCTTAAAAAATTATAATTTTGTAGAACTAAGATACATTGCTATTTTTTTCACCGTTTTGTAATGGAGTTTTACCAAGTGAATGCTAATTCGATCAATAAATCTAATAAATGTTTTTTTAATACGTCAAAAAAAATATTTTTTTAAAAAAATACTTGATAGCTATTTCGGCTCACGCCATCGTCAGAACTATGCTTAAGCTAACATTTGCTTATCTACAATATATTGCATATAGCTGTGTAGAAAAGATATTTTTTTTCATATATTCTGTATAAGGATAAACCTGTAAAAGTTAATTTTTCAATAATAAATTGTGTACTAAGATAAAAAATGAAAATGATTTCCAGCGGTCAACAAACATTAGACTTTTGATAAAAAATAGTACGACTAAAATCACTACTGAACGCTCAATAAAATAGTTATTTGTAAAATAGTTATTGTAATACACACCAAAAAGCTTCAAATCATTAATCAATACCCAATAAAATCAAAATATGATCTGAATTAAAATGTGTGATTTAAATATGAAATTGTTCAAAATTTGTAGTGTATTTGTCAATATTGCTGTAAAAAAATGCTTTCGTGCGCTAACAATGTGTTGGTTTATGATAGCGTCGTTGTGAGCTATCAATATTTCGCGGGAATAATCAATGTATACAAAATAATGTTTCAATTAAAAACAGTTCCAATCGAACGTACATGTTCGTTCATGCCCATTTTAAATAAGATTTTTGCCATCGTACCGGTACGTGCATGTCACTTCACATGTGAATATTGTGTATTTATTATATAAATATTGCAGAAAAGTACTTAAAATTTTTATAAACTATATTAATGTAAAAAGTTTGTACAAGTGTAGACGTATTTTAATCAATATGAGCGAAACTGGTCTTGATACAACTGTTCAAACAGTATGACATATCGTATTTGACTATAATAATAAATAAATATATATATATATACAGTCAATTCTGTTGTATCCGTGAGATCGAACGCCTGAAAATGCCGAAAGTCGAAACCCGGGTTAGTGACAGAACATGTGGAATCGTACAAAGTTGTAACAATTCAAATTTGATATTGAAATTCCATGAAGCGCGTTCAGTCGATATCATAAATTATACATACACCCAGTCCTTTTTTTACGCGATACATTGGTTCCAGAAAAAGGCGCGTAAAAAAAATCGCGTAAAAAAAATGATTTCATGCAATTGCATTATATTTTTACACACCCTAAAACATAAATTCGCATAATATCCGATACACTGCTTAACAGTTAGCAATTGTATGTGTATTTAAAAAATGGAATGCTTTACAAAATTAAGTTTTAAAAATACACATATTTTTTTATTTAAAAAATAATGAAACGTACATGCCTAGCATCATATATAAATGTCTTCTTTATATCAATTTTGGGGAAAAAATTACGTAAAAAGGACTGAAGCGTGTAAAAAAATGTAGCTCTGCCGTCCAAAAAAAATCGCATATAATCAAATTCGCGTAAAAAAGGACTGGGTGTAATGTATTTCTATCGAAAATGTTTCCTACATTAAAAATGTTCTATCGCGAATTGTTTGAAATAATTTCAAAGTAATATTTTCACTTATTAAGTTTTAAATTGAAAATTTTGTCCTGAATAAAAAGATTGTCAAAATTTTCTGAGAATATACTAAATTTCTTCAATTACGTAATTACGTGACGTGGTTGCTTAATGTTACGGATTAAGAAGGCACCGTTAATTAATTAGTCTAAATAAATTATTTATGGTGACCTTTTTCGGATCAGCTTTATGACACTTTTAAATTTGGGCTTAAGACGAAGAAATTTTTGGAAGGTTCAATTTATAAGAAGATAAATATACATATTTTTTTAACACAAAGTAAAATTTTAAATTTATAAACATATATTTTCAGCTGAAGGTAACGAAATTTTAATATCAAATATGAATTATTGAAACTGTGTACATTTCCATATGTGACTTTTAATGCATAGGATCACAAATGATATATTACAAATTAATTGAAACCAATTAAGCTCAAAGAGTCACTAATGTCTTGAGATCGAGAAGGCTCAGATGGGCGAGTCACGTTGTACGATCTGAGAAATCTAGAGCTCTCCATAAGACTTATGAAGGAACACCAGCTGGCACCAGACCTCTCGGTCGTCCTCGACGGAGATAGGCGGATAACATTCAAAAGGATGTTGAGAGGCTGGGTATAGTCAACTGGAGAGAGAGAGCGCTCGACAGGAATGCCTGGAGAGATGTTGTGCAGTCGGCCATGGACCTGAACGGCCCCTAGCGCCATTTTATTATTATTGCTATTATTATTTAAGCTCAAAGCTTTAATTAAATGAGCAGTTAAGCATCTCAAATTATGACTAGCTCCATCCTTTATCCATTACGTTAGATAAGATACAGTTATGACAAAAACGTTTGAGACAAGAAATAATTATAAGTACATATTCATTTGTCGGCTGATGGTGATTGATAGAATTTAAAAACAAAATATTAATTATTAAAAATTTGTATATTTTCACGTATTTTGTAGCTCACGACACTGGTTTTGTCTTTTGACATCTTAAGACATTTAATGCATCGAAACATGAGGAATCATAATATTTTTATTAGAAATCAGATTTCAGAAAATATATTTCTCAAATTAACAGAAACCAATTAAATATGAATTATTACATGTTCAGGCATAAGAATTACCACACGGATGCAACATAACTGATGCCGAAAGGCGAAACCTGGGTCGCTAGTGACAATACATATGGAATCGTACAAAGCTGTAACAATTCAAATTTGATATTGAAATTCCCGTCAAGCGACTTCAGTCGATATCATAACAAAAGAAACCAATTAAGTTCGTTGCCTGTATTTAATGACGAACTAAGCTTCACAAATTATTCTTTGCTTAATCAGTTACAGTTATCTCTTAGTATCAAATTAATCAAACGTATTTTAATAGTAGTGGATTAATGGTAGTGGATTATTTAAAAAAATGTAAAAATATCTTATCGAAAAGTCATAATGCTTTAGTAATAAAAACTATTTCAGATATACATTCATCTCCTCAGTAGTGTCTTAATTTTTCTCTATAATTTATTCCTTTTGTGTATGAGCGATGCAAATTGATTGTTTGTGAGTTCCATAGCATCCATACGATAGAATGCTTGAATAAAACCACATGGCAAAATCTAGGTCTTGAGTAGTAAAATGTGTGGAAATGAACACAATTTCAACACATAAAATTAAATACACTTTTTTTTATTGATTGATGACAAACAGGTAAAAAGTTTCATACGTCTTAAATATTATTTATGACATCGACTGAGAAGCGTTTGATGAAATTTCAATAGGAAATTTTCATATATTTAATCACTTGTAATCAGATTTCAATTGAGTTGAGTTTTTATATCAAATTATTTAGCATAAAAAGACTAAATTAAAATTTATCTATCAAGAAAGAAGTGAAATATTTTTTGAAACGAATAAAATCAAAGAATTATACCCTACGTACATAAATATTTTTTTTTCATAATAAAATTCGGTTTGATAGTTACAATTTGCTGTTCTGTATTCAGTGTGCTTATTTTCATACCCTTACGCGTTTTTGCTATATGATAAAAAGGCCTAAACACAAGAAGAGCATCGCACAAAATATGAACTACCCTAATATTAAATTTATAACATAGCTAAAGCCGTTTTTAGGGGTGGAATAAAATTGTAGTTGAAATATAAACAGGTTTTTATGCTGCCCATATAAACTCGTAGCTTAGAAATAAGGTTTTATATTCAAAAGTGCTTTGAGGTGACCTCCAAATTTGAAAATGAATTTTAGATATGGTTAAAAATATATATTCTATCACTGTAAGTGTCAGCGATAATTGACACCTTAAATGACTACTGTTAATTAATAATACAAAATTAACTGTATAACGTGTTGGTTGACTTTCATTTAGATAAGTAACAAACGTATAAACTCACATAATTGCAAATTCGTGATGAAAGATTTACTCGGTATCGAGTCAATTTAAACATTTTTTAACGTTCACTTCTTGAAGTGTGATGTTTTAAATAATAAAAACACATTCTTTAAGTAGTATTTCTATAATATATTTTATGATCAGAATCTGTTTTGCTCATCGTGAGCATTATCTACTGGCATGATACGAATACAAATTTGCTGAAAATTGTGGCGCGTAAAAAATACAGTTTGATATTATCAGAGATGGTAGAATTCCCATTTTGGCTTCTTATGAGTCGAAAGAAATATTTAGGCAGAAATATTAAAATTCTTTGAAGTGAGCATACCTTTTAGTAGGTCGATTGGATTATGTCACGTGTAGTATCCATTTACCGTTTCTAAAGAATTCTCAAAAATTTCTCTTGAACTATCTCTGTCATGAAGGTATATTTCGAATTTCTTGGAACCCAAATAATATGGCCACTGTCAATTCATCTTCGTTCATAGACATTTTACAATAATATGACTGTAAGTAAATAATTTTATCTTTCACGTTGCTTTCAGCTGTTAAATGTCATTAGGTAGAAAGGTGTTTGTAATGAGCAATTTGTAATGTTAAAGATCATGACCAAGTAACACTTAACATCTTTATAGAGTATTTTTATGATAAACCAATAGAATTGATACAATTTTGTACGATTCCACATGTTTTGTCACTAACGACCCGGGTTTCGCCTTTCGGCATCTTCAGGCATCTATCACACGGATGCGGATTTGTGGAATCGTACAAAATTGTAACAATTCAAATTTGGTATTGAAATTCCATCAAGCACCTTCAGTCGATATCATAAATTATTAATAAGCCAATAGCTTGTAATTATAATCATTTCTGTTTCGCAATCAGCAATCAAATCAACTTGTGTACAATTTATAATATTATATTATGTTTCCACTGCATGCCTTCCAACATCATTATCAGCAACAATAATTGCCAAAAAACAGGCTTGTTTCTACAATATATGTTAGATATATAATGACCGCCATAAGCGAAACCGTTCCTGATCGTAAAATAAATTCTAGAAATAAATATTAAAAAACGTTTTTTTTAAATTAAAAATATGACGTCTTTCCAATAAGAAATGACAGTTAATCTATGTTTTTGCTTATCAATCGACAATACATGGCACGACTTTACCGTTACTCCTTACTGTTTGAAGTACTTAGACGAAAGATTGATAAATCGGGGAACGATAAATGCCAGATTATTCAACTTTGTTCTTATAAGTGTAAAGCTCATATAAAATCAACGAGACGTGCTTGAAAGCTAGATTAAGACTTCACTGTATAAGCAAATATTATTATATAATATGTTTGTAAAACGTAAGAGTTCAACGTTCTAGCTTAAAAGATGTGACTTGTATGCAGATGAGCTTTGTAAGAATAAGATATACGTATCGAATAAATTTTAACATTAAAACGTGACATTTAACAAGGGAGCTTTTACCTTTTGTAGGATTACGTTAATGTTACATTATAATAAAAGTAATTATGAATATTTAAGCTTATCCGTCATATAAAAATGATTTTTAAAGGGTAACATTATATTAATTTCCAAATGATTTTTCAATCCAAAATTCCCTTTACTGAGTTCAGGCGAATACTATTTTTCAGTTAAAGTAGATTTTTCATGAGCTTGCTTGGTTGACTTTCTTGCAATCCTTATTGTTTGTTTTGTTATTTGTTTGTTGAATTTTCAACAGTAAATGGTCAAATATTTTTACGTTGCAAAATCAATGAATTCGTTATATGTATTTTTTGTATTGAGTATAAATAAATAAACAAATAATTAATATTCAGTCTAATGAAAGAATAGGAATGCAATCACATGGTTAACTGCTTGTATCGGTTATATATTAAGCAAACTAAATACTATTCGCGAGTTAAATTTATCAAATGAAACATTGATTAAGCAGAATTTGAAATGTTAAGACTTTGTACGATTCCACATGTTTTGTCACTAACGACCCGAGTTTCGCCTTTTGGTATCTTCAGGCATTCTACCACACGGATGGATCATGTTTGATCGTTACTTGCCAGATTGAAATAAGTCGGTATTTCTTTATATAAGAAAAAAAAACCATTTATATTTTAATGTTAGTTGATAAATATTTGTTGTAAAATCTTTTCAAGAATGACTCATTAACAATATCGTTAATGAAAATTATCACAGGCAATTGTGTTAATTGTGATTAGATTAATATTATTAAATTTGTAATAGTTGCAATTTACTGCTTGCCTTGGGGTAGGGTTTTAATGTTAGAATGCCTGAAGATGCTGAAAGGCGAAATCCGAATCATTAATGACAAAAAATGCGGAGTCGTACAAATTTGTTACAATACAAACTTGATATGGAAATTCCATCAAGCGCCTTCAGTCGATATCATAAATTGATCAAATTGATTGTTAAGAACGCTTAATTTCTAAAACACCTTGTTAAAATAATTAATGACACTCCACGTTTTCGTGTGATGAATAATAAGGACTTCATAAGCATTAAATGATTGTTTTTCTGATGCAAAAAGATAGAAATTCATTTCGCATAAATATGTTTTTATCTGTAATAAATTATACATCGATAAAGTGTATCGTTTTTCTAAATTCCTCTGTCTCTCTAGAATGTCTGTCAGTTCTGTTGCATCCGTGTGATATTTTGCCTTATGATAACGAAAGTCGAAACCTGAGTCATGAATGACTAAACATATGAAAGTGTTAATTGAAAATTTATATAAAAGCTTCTTCAATCAATACCATTTATCACTTCAGGTGTTAACTGTCACTTCTTGATGGAAAGGCATTATATTTTAAATAATAAAAACACATTTTTTTTAGTACTTATTTCCACTATATATTTTTTTGATCAGGACCGGTTTCGCTCATCGCGAGCATCAGTTGATAATGCTCGCGATGAGCTAAACCGGTCCTGATCAAAAAAAATATATTGTGGAAATAAGTACTAAAAAAAATGTGTTTTTATTATTTAAAATACAATACCATTTAATTCTGTTACGCTTTGGGCATGAAACTTATGGACTTTACTAGAACCTCCATAAAGCTAAGTATTATTTATGATAAAGTACTATTCGTGCTTTGTTATAGCAATTTTCTGCCAAAAGTGGATCATTTGTTACAAAATTATTAAGAAAATGGTTTGGTGTTGCCTTGTGCATATAAGCTGCTAGATCTAACCGTATAATCTGCAATGCAGGGAACGTGTTGGCAGCTTGCAAGACAGTATTTGTCAGATTTTTTTCACCCCCTACGAGTTGTTCGCAGGAATGTATTGTCGAATTTCAACGGAATAAAATTATTTTTCCAGCTATGATAAAAATAAATCTTTTTTAAATAAAATATTTTAATTATAAAAATACAACTTATTGATCGAATTGTCATTTACTCTGTAGAACTCCATTATAACACGGTGGAAAAAAAATCAACGTATTTTAGTTCTAGAATTTTTTTATAAGATATAGTGAATAGCTATTTTGGCTCACGCCATCTTCAGAACTATATTTAATCGTACATTTGCTTATCTATATATAGCTGTGTAGATAAGGTACGCAATACATCTTCTCTTATGTTATAACAACCTAGCTTATATGCTAGCAAAAAATTAACTAATTAGCGATTAACCTTTCGGCATCTTCAAATCTGTGCTCGGAGGAAAACATCTGAGTATCAAAAATTCAAATTTCATATTAAAATTCCATCAAACACTTTCGGTCGATATCATAAAATTGAAAATTAATTGTGGAAATATTGTAGTACAAAATATTTTTTTTATATAATATCGACTAAAGGTGCTTGATTGATTGAATTGGTGTTTATTTGGTAGAACTCTATTATAGCATGCTGAAAAAATAGCAATGTATATTAGCTCTATAAAATTTATAAGATGTATGATTGATAGCTATTTGAGATAGTCTTGATGAAGGCGTAAGCCAAAATAGCAGAATTGCACCCCCTGTTTTGTGCAATTGTATAAAACTTCTTCTGTGAGGTAGATTGATGCCAAGATATGATATAAATGTGACTTTTTCAAACACATTAAGCTATATGTCATTCGAATGAACATTGAATTTTCGAGTGTATTCATTGATTTCATTAAAAAAAACCAAAGTAACGCTGTAAAATAGCAAAATGTATTATATTTTAGCAGAACAACATTTCTAAGGTATATGTTTGAGCTATTTAGGCTTATGCCCTATTCAGGATTGTGTTTAAAGTTTCGTTTACATATTCATATACAGCAATTTAGAAAATGTATAAGGAAGTTAAATTATTCTATCTGTAAAGTTAATCGACAGACTTTTTTAAAACGGTGTACTTTTGACTCGATACGTGGAAAATGTATGGTAAATCGATGATCGGTTAACGAACATTTCGCATAACGAACATAGCCTTACAACAGATTATGTTTGTTATACAAATATCTACGTTATATTTAAAATGTGCCGGTGTATGGATTTAGTCAAAAACACAATGCACTTTGTTTTTTTTAATCATCAAAACTAGGATAAGTTTCGCTCATCGTGATAAAAAAATAAATAAAAACCAAACTATTTTGACTACAAACATTTTTCAACCATGACAAACATGACAATATTCAAACATGAACAAAAATTTTGACTTTTAAAGTGTTAACTGTCACTTCTTGACGGAAAGACATTTTAAATAATAAAAACATAATTTTTGCACTTATTTCCACAATATATTTTATAATCAGGATAGGTTTCGTTCATTGCTCAAATGCTTATTAAAAATATGTTTTATATTATTATTTGATGTTCAGGACATGTTTCGTCTATCAAATGTATTACGGAAATAATAGTTATCTATAGTTGTCTATTATTTTTTAAATCAATATTTTGAGTTTATAATTAACAGGTATAATTCAAGACAACATAATATATGAAATATCTAAATATCATAAAATAAGGCCGAAACTTGTTTTTAAATTAGCTTAGGGGAGAAAGACGCTAAAATATTTTAAAGGAAACTTTGTTTTGAAGATATTCTTTTGTTTCTTTAAATAAAACATATTTTTTTTAAATTGTCTAATGCTTCTCGACATGCTAAGAGGCCAGTTGTTCTTTTTGTTGAGTAATGTGCTACTCTAGGTTAGTGCAGATGTATCAAAAAGAGATACATCCACTTTCTTGAATGACGTAAGAGCTTTTTTGAAAGCCTTTTGAGCCACAGCGTACACGTGTATGAAATTCTTTGTCAAACTTTAAGCTTAAAATTTTTTAAGCTTTTGAATACTATTACATAAACGTTTGAATTCGTTTCATTAGACAGATAAACTGGTTGGTGGCAAATTAAACAAAAAATCAGTTTTTTTTAACTTATTGATTAAATTGGCATTTACTCTATAATCGTTTGACTTCATACGGTTTCGGAGCTGATTTCAACTCATAAAAGCTCTCCTATAGCCTTAAGTTATTATTTTAATACAAAACAACTAGAAGTTTTATTAAGGAATACTTGAAGATACTAAAATGGCGAGAACCGAATCGTAATTGTAATAATTTAATACTTAAATTCTAAAGGCATATTAGTTAGTACTTATATCTACAAAATATTTTATGAACAGGACAGGTTTCGCTCATCGCGAGCATTATCAACTGATAGGATGTAAATACAATGAAATCTGTATATACAAATTTAGACTTATAGTTAGTAGGTGTAAAAAACCAGTGATTCAACTATTAAGAAAATAATCTACATTAAGTCATACAAAATATAGATTAATTAAAAAATTGCTTAAAGCAAAACCGGTCCTGACAATAAAGTATATTGTAGAAATAAGTACTAAAAGTGTGTTTGTATTATAAATATATCATGCCTTTCCATCTAGAAGTGATAGTTAACAATTTAAAAGTCATCAGTTGATTAGCTCATCAGCGATTAGCTAAACCGGTCCTGGTCATAAAATGTGTTGTGGAAATAATAGCAAATGTGTTTTTTTACTTAAAATATCATCCCTTTACATCAAGAGGTGACAGTTAACACTTTAAAAGTGATTTTATTTCTATCAAACACCCTCATTCGATATCCAAACTGAAAATTTATGATCTATCTTTAGACTTTGGCGCCTGTCGTCTTATTTTGAGTAATTATTTTGAGGACATGCCCAATAATATTAAAACAATTTAACACCATATTCTATACTGTACCTGATATAAACAATTTTAAATTATGGAAGTTGTATTTAAAAAAAACCTTTCTCGTCCATCAAAAAGTGGCAGCGGATACCTTATTTTTTTAAATACATATATATATACAAATACAAAACCTTAAAATGACGGAGACTTGATAGTAGGTCAATTGTTTGGGTCCCAAGGAATTCGAAATATACGGTCATAGGATAAAAGGTTCCGAAGAAAATCTTTAGTATATTTTACTTGAGGGTATATTTATACTACATATGCATTTATCCAATTGACTTTCTTATATGCATGCTCTCTTTTAAAAGTGTGAAAATTCTTTCGAAAAATACGAGGCCAAAATGAGAATTCTACCAACTTTGACGATGTCAAATTGTATGTTCCTGGTTTTTTCCGATATAGTTGTGTAGACAAATTGTTTGTTCTTCTTAATTGTAAAGTCAGTCTAGCAATAAAGATGCTGCTGTCAACAAATTATATTACGTTTTAATATATTGACCCATAAACTATGAGCCAAATGTATTTTCGAAAACAAATTAAATACAACTGATTTGGCTATAATGGCACTCTTTTTCATGAACTTCGACTTTTTAGCCTGGTTCGTGACAGAAAAATTAATAAACGTGGAAATGTACAAAACTTCAATTTTTTTTAATAAGCTAGCTGACCCATCGAGAGTTGCTGCAATCTCAGAGTAAGGAAATTCAAAGAAACTCGTTATGATAATAAACAATTTAACTGTCAATAATGTCTTTTTAATTAAATTTATTTACAATTTGGGGGCTGGGGTGAGTGTATTATGCTCGAATTATTTGCGGAAGTGTACTCAAGAAATTTATTTAGAAAATTTTGTATCGTTCGGGTGATTCATCATATTGATTTATATATTATATATACAGTGAAACCTCGATTTTACGTTTTCCAAGGGACCCTGAAAAAATAACGGTAATTGCGGGAAACGGTTAATGCGAGAAAGCTTCAAATAATAATAAATAAGTAAAATCGTAAAAAATATTTATTTATTAGTTACTTGTACATACTGTATACAAAATTTATTTTTTAAAAAAGTCCTTTATGTTTGTTTGCTTCTTTGTTATTTGGCACTTTAATCGGAACAAACACTTATTACTAAACTCGTGACTAAAAGTTTGTATGTACAGGAATCATTATTACCATGAATTTTAAACAACTCTACATTTGCATCATAAACAATAACACGCGTGTGGTGGATTTCAACTGAAAAAATAGCACATGCGTCCAATGCGTTACGTCTAACATGTACAGCGGATTCCAACGTGTCTTGACATAACACCTGCACTCGGCTGTGTCAAACTTGCTTGCCGAGATACGGAGAAATATGCAATAAAAACGGTCAATCGGGATAATATTTGTGACGGGACTAAAATATTTAGACGGCTTATCGAGGAAATCGGGGAATCGGGAAACGGTCAATGCGAGATTATTTAACATTGTTCTTATGGGAGTTTGACGGGACTATAAAAAATAAGCATTCCATTCGGGAAAACGTATTATGCGAGAACGGTTGATCGAGGTTCCACTGTAATATATATGTATTGAAGACTAGCAAAACAAGTTTTTGTGTTTTAATTCTGTTCACTGAAGTGGTTTTGGATACATTATTATACATATGTGCTTTTCTAACTGTTGCATACACGAATAAATCAGTCATTTTTCCAACGCGTGAGCAGACCACATAAAGCTGTCCATATCTGAAGCAAATTTATATAGTCCAGTGTATCAGTTGATAGTGTTCGCAATACGCAAAAATTGTCCTGATCTTATGGTCGTACTGCAAGCATGTGTAAAACATCTCATTTTTTTATCACAATCAATTGAAAATGTAAATGCTTGCGATGCGAAAAATGTGTTGTGATTTACTTACTGTTTTAAATCAAAAGCTTTCACGGGTGTGTTCACAACAAACTACTAAAGTTTCATCTTAATTTGATGAATGGTATAGGAAAGCATACAGGACATATAAACAAATAAACATTCATTTTTATATATTTTATAAAAATATTACTAAAATCGTAGGTAACATGTTATCATTTATATTGAACGTGGTTAAAATGAAGTTTTTTATACTTCGTGTTTACTAAAAATAACATAACTTTATTGGCTTTGTGCTTCTGACGAATAAAATTTAACACGATAGCTGTCTTAAAAGAATATCTCAGTCATACAATTTCGTAGCGACACTATCATTTTGCGAAATACATTTTCGAGTGAGTTTTTTAGCGATTCTAAGCCCATATTTTTTTGCGCGATGAAATTTTGATTCTCTCGCGAAGAGGTTCTATAAAAATTGTATTAAAAACTCTCAAGCATAAAAACATAATAAAAATATAAAAAAAAATACTGTGGAGCTCATCCAAAAAACACTCTTTGTTTTATGGGCATCTCAGTTTCGATAGGGTAACATTTCGACTATTGGCCACCTGAAAGTATTTGCATATGAAAAATTATTTTGAATTAACTCATTATTAACATTTTAACATTTAGATTTAACAAGATTTTACCCAGAGCTATGGAGTCGTTAAAAAACTCCGACTAAAAAAATTTTTTTGTCAAGTTTTTTCCTACCTTTCCTATTAATTTGCATTAAATTAAAGATCAACCAAACAATCTAGCAAATTGTTCACTGAGATAATCATCAAAATCGTCTTATCGAAAAATTGGTTGGAGTTGCTTGATTTTCACTCCGACTCCACAATCCTAGTTTTACCTGTCATTATTTGGTGGAGAATCAGTTTATTTTAAATAATAGATAACTATTTGATTACACTTACACAGTTTCGTGCAGTTATGATTAATTCCAGTTTTCATCATTGCGAGTTGATGACGCTCATTAAGCTTACAGATTGAATTGATATTTACTTGGTAGAACTCCATTATAACACGGAGAAAAACATAGGACTATGTTTTAGTTCTTAAAAACTTATAGTTGATAATTTGAATTATTACAACTTTGTCCGCTGACACTGTCAGCTATATTGCATTCGTGCGATAGCATGCCTGAATATGCCGAAAGGCGAAACCCGGGTCATTAGTGACAAAACATGTGGAATAGTACAAAGTTCTACTATAAATCTAATAAATTTTGTAGAACTACAATATGTTTTATTTTTTCATCTGCTCATCAAACTTTATATATTGGTTTGGCAAAGTGTGACAAAAACTTTTTATTGATTTTACTGCCATTGGTTAATATTTTGTTTTAGTAATCTTTGATTAAAGAAATATAAAAAATAATATTGAAAGATTTCTGCAGTTACGTGCTTGATATTCAATGAATATTTTCAATCACAAATCGTTTATCAGTGATAAGACAGTTGATAATATTTCTCGTGGCCAATGATATCATCTGTTACTCTACCTTTATTCTAAAGTATCTTTATATTCCTAAGTACAATGCGTCTTTTTTTAGGGTAAAATTCCAAAGACAACTGACAATAGATTTTTTTTGTAAAAATTTTTCTATCGATAATTTTTTTGTAAAATTTTTACAGCGTAGTTTCGGAAATTTAAAAATCTTTTTAAATAAATTCAACAAAGGGTGGGTTCGCAGTTATGCCATAATTTCTTATCACTTTTATGATTGGATTAAATTTTAGTTCTTTAACAATTTACTAATTTTTTCGCTTTAAAAAATTTTCCTTCCGAACATTACTTTCAATGAAATATTCAATTGCTTTGATAATAAAAATGTAAGCGAGGAATGAAAAAACGTTCAAAAATTAAATTAAATACGTCTTTATTTTAGTGCGGCTAAGTTTTTTTTATTTAATTTTTCTTTCGATGAGTGAGAAAGATCCTAATCACAAAATTTATTGTAGGAATAGTTCAAAAAAAAGGTTTTAATTATTTTATTACTTTTAATTATTAAATAAACAAATTTTAATAGGTACAACTTTGTACAATTCCACATGTTTTGTCACTAATGACCCGGGTTTCTCACGGACGCAACAGAATGCCTGAATCTTCCGAAAGGTGAAACCCGGGTCGTTAGTGACAAAACATGTGGAATCTTACAAATTTGTAAAAATTCAAATTTGATATTGAGATTCCGTCAAGCACCTTCAGTCGATATCATAAATTATTAAATAAACATATTATATACATAACCTTGTTTTAATTTATGTTGTATCTGATATAATCTGATATCTGCTTGAGATATGTGAAACTAATTACTTAAATTAAAATGTGATAATTTTGCCGAACATTGTTTTGTATTATTTAAGCAATCTGCATTTTCACTAAAAAGTGATAGTAAACATCCTAAAAGTAACATTGTATTCATAAAAAATTTTTGGTATTAGAAAATCGTACATCGAAAAAATCTATTGTATAAAGAAAAAAAAACTTTCATCTGACATCGTATTTTGATGAAAAAAAACCATATATTCCAAGCCTATCAAAAACAAATGTTTGACTTTATTTTTATTAATTAACGATATTGACTGAAAAGATGTTTAAACACTCAAATTTCACTTTTAGGCAACTCCTCAGGTATTAACGTAACATTCAAGGTGTAAAAAATTAAAGGGTCTTTTAACAGGGATGATTGAAATTCGTAAGGTTATAGCAGCCGTGTTGTTAAAGTGACATCTGTTAAATTTGTACTCAATTGCTTAATAGACCCTGGCATATCAACACGGAAAGTCAAAGTGTTGAACAGAATGTGCAAATCATAAATTTTGGATGGAAATTATGCATATGTGATTTAAGGGCATGGAACTGGTCATTGAGATCATGAGATTTAACGCATTTAGACTTCTTCCTTTGAGACCATTTTAAATCGAAAGTCTCGGCAAATAAGCCAATATCACTTGACACTCACAAAGTCAATATAACAAACGCTATTCAACAGATTCAGTCTGATCAGTCTGATCCAGTTGGATCTTCCAAATAAATGCCACTAAGCAAAGCCTCTGCGAAAATTTTCATGAAATTTATTTCCACATTTAACACCATAAAATATACTTTCAAAAAAAAAATGAGTGGATATCTCACACACAACTAATTTTATTTACATTTAAACGAATTTCGAACAGCCCTATTGAAAGATTATAAAAAAGAAAGGCTGTTTTATGTGTTAACTGAAACATCTTGATGGAAATGCATTTTTCTTAAACAATAGAACAAAACATATAGTACGGTTAACATAAATTTATATTATTACGATCAGGACCAGTTTCGCGCATCTTGAGCAATGTTATCAAAAACAATATACGTTAAAAATGTATACAAAATGTTAGGTAATAGTTAAAAGTAAAGCAAAAAAATTGTTTAATAATATAGAAAATAAATTATATGTTATTATAAAAAATATTTCATAAGAAGGTGAAATAGTTTTTAAATTGAAATGTTAGCAAATTGTAATTAAAGTATTTTTTATCTTAGTAGATATGATTTGATTGATTTGAGCTTTCAGCGAAAATAATCCCGATATCGATCAATTATTTCAACAGTGAAAATTGTACAAACACTGTCTTAATTATCAAATAAAAAAGTAGTTTTTTTGTAGTGTTTTATACCTTTCATATAACTGTCCAAAAGAGAGTCTGTAAATGGTTCAAATCGCTGTTTCAAAATCAGGAAAATTTAAGGCTTTGATTAATGAATTTATTTGAATGAAACGTACCGGAAAAGCATTTCCCTTTTTGTACAAGGAATAAGATCATGAATAATTGAATAGCAAAGGGAGATAACTACAGTCTATTGACAACAAGATCCCCCTTTGTATTGATTATTTGTATCTGAGGTAAGTAAATGTTCATTTGTAATCATCTTCGCACAGATAACAGAAGGGGGCTCTGACAAAGGACCTAAAGGATTTATGGGGTGAAATATTCGACGTATGTAATTCGTGTAGGAATGTGTGGAGATAGATCTAAGAAAAGGTCAAAGCCTATTTATTATAGGGTAGTTTGTAGGAAGACTAACAAGAATTTTTCACATACAAGTAGGTATTTTAAAGTTATATATTGGATTCGCATAAATAGTTCTGTTTTTAATATGTTAAGGTTTTGTATTGAGATTTATCGTTTGATGGAAAGCACTCGACCGATTTTGTATATTGAATTACCAATTATGGTGTACAATACTTCAGTGTGGGCTTATGCTTACCAGAAACATCTAAAAACTCTTCAGATTGTTCGAAATAAATTATTGTGACAAATTTGAAATGCTTCGTGGTACGTGCGAAATTTGCTGCTAGACAGAGACTTGAAAGTGCCTACAATTTGAGAGTTCGTTTATAAGATTTCTTAAAAATTTCTCTAAAAATAATGTAACTCTACGATTTCTTATCTAAATTACTATGATAAAACAGTACTGAGTAATTGTTTACGGCCAAAAGCGGTCCAGTTCATCGTCACCCCGTAGATTTGTTGTTACAAGCTTTAATCACAAAGTACACAACCTCTGCATCTGAAAATGTATTGTCTAGTTTATTTTCTTATGTATTGTAAAAACTTACGTGTATTTGTGTCAGAGATTATATGCGTATTCATGCTATTGTAAATGATAAAAACATTCTTAGATCACGACAGGTTTCGCTCATCGCGAACATATCAACGGATGCATGCGTGTGTAGGTATATTATGTGTTGGTATAAATATAATACGTGTTCATGTGAACCGGAATCACCGTGGATTGTTTAATTCTCAAGCAACTTACGTTAATAAAAACAACACAGCAAAAACTACTATTTATTGTTGTATCACAAATTTATCGCAAATGTTTAAAAGTTTTTTTATACATTCGGTTCTATTACATCTAAAAATATCTTAAATTTTGCTGTGTTTGAGATTAAGACAGCGTGGTTTATTGGATAAGTATGATAACGATCCACTGAAAACAGCTCAACTCGCTGGGCGCTAACCATTGCACCACCTATCCTAGCTAATGTTAGAATGAAATTACTGAGAAATCTAATATAATTTTTTTCTAGAAGCGGTTATTGCAATCAGCCTCAGTGGTCACCGAGCTTAACAGCCCTGGACTGTTTTTGTAAATTGGTATTTAGATAACAGTGTATGCCAAGAAAAACATATGCAACTAAACAAAAAAATCATTTTGAAATTGATGGAAAATTTAAAAATATTACAAAAAAAGCTCGCAATTGTGATACAAAAAGAATAAGGAATGATTCATTCAAAAAATCATATAGTTTTACAAAAATTCAGTTGTAAGCTTTTTCAGTAATCACTACGTTAGTGAAGCCATTAACATAACGGTAATCTCTAGAAAAAATTGGCCCAATCCGATATTTTTTCTCATCGAAAATTCACTAGACTGTATTTTTTTACATTATCGTTTCAAATTCTAATTGGCATTATAATCAAATCAGAAGTGATTAAAATAGCTTAAAATATATGAATAGTAAATTTGAATTGTTAAAATTTTGTATGATTTTAAATGTTTTGCTACTAACGACCCTGGTTTCGCTTTTCGGCATCTTCAGGCATTTTATTACACGTGTGCAGCAGATCTGAGGCACAATAAACAGTAAGCATTGTCTATCTACCACATGTTTTGTAATGAAATTCCATCAAGCACCTTCAGTCAATATAATAAATTATATGTGGCGAGTCAGTTCTATTGCATCAGTATGATAGAATACATAAATATACTGAAAGAAAAAACCCGGGTTGTGTGTGACGAAATTCTTATAAGAGTAACCGGTTTCAGGGATTTGAATTTTTTACTGCTTAATTTCAGTTATAATTTTAGCATGAAATAAATATAATACTTTCGTGTTTTGTGGAGCGAATAGTAATTAATACATATATTAATAATAATATATAATATAAAATTTATTGATTGAATTGGCATTCACTTGGGAGAACTCCATTATAACACGGTGAAAAATAGCAATGTATTTGAGTTCTACAAAATTATTTTTAACAAATATAGTTGATAGCTATTTCGGCTCACGCCATCGTCAAAACTATCTCATTATAATGCTGAAAAATATTGGATGTATTCTAAAAAAGAAGCAATTTAAAACAATCATCTTTTGGTAAAGTGCTTAAAGTTTTGTATGAGAATGTCTGTGGGAGTTTTTAAAATATCACTCCATGCTCGTAGAGAGTCAAGCATTTAAGATTCTCCACCTCAACACTACACACAAGGGACATCCGATCCAATGTAGGCATAAGCCATCCCGGTAAGGAATTTATCTCCGAAATCACTTAGGCGTTAATGAGCGCTGAGGCGAGGGTGGTACTCCGAACACTAATTGAGTGGAAAACCCCCCCACCCCCCATATCGCCCCAATCTCATTGTGCTACGCCGTAGCTACGCCGGTGCTAAGAGGAACCTACGTGTTTTCTAAACCAAGGTAAATTCGCACATGGCAATGCATATTGTATGGAATACGTGCTAACAGGCAGCTTTTGACAATTCCTAGATTTGAAAATTGTCCAATACCGGAACGGAACCGTTAAAACAACTTAAAAAGAACAAGAACTTGACGAAAATTTAATGCCAAATATCGCATTCGAAATACATACACAACTGACAGTGTCTTAATAAAAAATTAAAATCAATACATATAAGTCGAATAACAAGTATAATTTTAGAACTTTTTTGGGCCGTCAAGATTTCATATGCTCGAATGAATAAGAACATTTGTTGATTGATTGAATTGGCATTCACTTAGTAGAACTCCATTATATCACGGTGAAAATGAATAGCAATGTATTTTAGGTCTATAAAATTATGCTGTAAAATGCTTAAACTAACATTTGCTTATCTATATATAGCTGTTTAGAAAAGGTACACAATACATCCTCTCTCCTGTTTTGACGGCCTAGCTTGCTGCTTTTTCACAATACAACAAAATTTTAAACTAAAAAGCGGCTATAAAATTAAGTTTACATGTGGCACGGAAGTGGTCTATTAAGAGCATTTGTCGTCGAAAGAATACATAACGTTTATGTCAATGTTTGAAAATATAGAATTTTAATTGTTAATAACTGTGTTTGATTCTATATTTTTTTTTAATCACGACTTGAGTTACGCTTTTGAAGTTGAAGTCAGTAAACAATTTGTATGTCTTAAATGCAGCATATTATGCATGATATTGAAAACTTATAAATAATCAACTTTCACCAATATAGAGTATAATTTGATAAATAGGTACACCTAGTTATTTTTTACATATTGAGATTATGGTATGACAAAACATAAGATTTTTAAGATTTTATGAAAACTTAATAGATCATTCAATAAATACAATGAGCTTAGTTGTGTTTGTTTCTTTTATTTTTTTACGTTAATGATCTTTCTGGTTTATTAACAATTATTTAACACCATGAATGTGTTCACAATGAATGAGAAATTATCCGATAATAAATGGAAGAGATTTTTTCAAATCCTTATTTTTTCTGACAATTGATTTATAAACAGATTAAGTTTTTATAAACAGATATTATATGTATGGATTGAATTGGCATTTACGTGGTAGAACTACATTAAAACACAGTGAAAAAATAATATCAAGTTGATATTTTGATAAAATTTGTAGAACGATAAAAATTTCTATTTTATCACTGTGTAATATTAAATTTAATTTAACAAACCGTTAACATTTCAATTGTTAACTATACATCGTCATTAAGTGTTATGTCTAGTTCTTGAATCAATTGTTTTGCAGGAAACATCATTACAAGAACTGATTTTCGTTTAAGAAAATCATGTTGACTCTTAAATTTATTATTTGATTTTGCTCAAAATTAGAATTATATCAAAAAATTTGAAAACAGAAAAACAAAAAAAAAAATATCTGAAATTCAAAAATTATTCATCTAAATCATCTATGTAATAACAAAATTAAAACAAGGCAAAGCAACAATCTTTCTTCCAGTCACTGACTAATAACAACTTGATGAAAATATATTCATAACGTATTTGAAAAGAAATTTTAAAGAGTCTATCTTACAACTATTTTATATAACTTTATTAAATACTTATACAGTTAACAGTGGTAGATATATTTAAAAAACTATCTTTACATGTATTTATTTTAATGTAATCTTTTTAAAATTTAAATATCATGATTGTCAAATCTATAGTTTTTAAAATTGAATTGTGTTTTGTTACTTACGGTCTAGATTGAACCTTCTTCTTTAGGCATCGTCAAATATTCTATCACACGGAATCGTACAATGTTTTAACAATTCAAATTTGATACTAATTTTCCATCAAGCACACCTTCAGTCAACATTATAAATTTATTTCACCTTATATTGCTTTTTATTTCCTTAATTTTCAACATTTTATTTGAAAATATTTTTGAACTTGCAAAATCAAAAATATTGTTATTTGTTATTATTAAGTGTACGTACCATATAAAATAAATAATATATTTTTATCAGATTGTCGATTCGATGAACAAACCTCATGTAAATGGTACAGCAAAGTATAATGGGGGGTGTCAAGTTGTTTTAATTTATTGTATTGACTGAAGTTGCTTGATGGAATTTCAAAATCAAATTGTAATTTTTAAAATGTTATACGATGGTACATGTTTTTTCACTTTTTTAAATATAGTTTTTTGTCAGTTCTTTTGCATCCGTGTGATAGAATGTCTGAAGATGTCAAAAGGCAAAACCCGGATTAGTGAAAAAACATATGGAATCGTACAAAGTTTCAACAATTCAAATTTGTGAAGTTGATCGCTTAAAATAAATATTAAACTCAATTGTTTTTTTTTTTTTTTATCAAATAATTTATGCTAAATAATATGAATTTTAGCAATTCATATTTTATATTGAAATTTTAAACAAACACCCTCAATTGATTTATGTTAACTTAATCTCACCATGTATTCATAGTTTCATTGAATATAATATTACACGGACTAAAAGCTCAAAAATGGGCCAAAGTACCAACTCCAATTCAATTCTACTCAAAGTAATTGACAAATAGTATCCTGGAAATAGTCTCGTACCCACATTACTGGCCGAAGACACAAGTAAATTAGATCAAACCTTTCATCTCGTGTAGATACAGCCTTATAAATATTCATGGTGTTTGATGGTTTTGCTACGTAGGAGATGTGCGACATCGAAATTTTCGATTCAATGACTGCTTTATGGTGAAATAAGAAATGTTAAAAGCTTTTGAAATTTTATAACACATAAAAATCTTTAAATATATTTTTAATTATTTTTGTGATCGACTGATCTCTTTCATATATTTCCCTAGCAGTGCCGCTACGTCTTGAATGTATCGAGCCCGGTGCCATCCCGATTATACGTTTCTCAAGGAACCCTGGAAAAAAATGGGAAAGTTTCAAATATTACGTATATTATTTATTGAATTGGCATTTAATTGGTATAACTCCACTATAACACGGAGAAAAACAGCAATGTACTTTTTTTCTAAAACATTTATAAGGTGTATAGTTGATAAACATTTCGGCTTACACCGTCATCGAAACAATGTTTAATCGTATATTTATTTACTTAAAGGTACACACATAAATACATATATAATAGTTAAACGATCGTGTATTCTGTCCGAACATCCTAGTTTTATATTGTGATAACAACTTCTTAAATGTAGCATATTGATTTTGAATTGTATAACTTTGTACGATTCACATGTTTTGTCACTAACGACTCGGGTTTCTCCTTTCGGCATCTTCAGGCATTCTATCACACGTATGCAACAGAACTATGCAACCTTGTGATAGAATGTCTGAAGATGTCGAATGGCGAAGTCACACGGTCGTTAATGATACAACATGTGGAATCGTAAAAAAATAATCTTCCATAATGGTTTAAATGACGGTCAATTTGCTACATTTAAGAATTTATAAGTATTTTATAAAACTATTGTGTTAGAACAGAAGAGAAGATGTTTTAAGTACCTTTTCTACACGTAAGTTGAAATAGCTATCAACTACCTTATTTATAATTGTAGACCAAAAATATATTTATATTTATTTACCGTGGTATAGTGACGTTTTTTCAAGGAAATGCCAAGTAAATCAAAATATTATTTAACTTTTTTACTATCACTTTTTTAAAAAAACCAAACATTTTTCCAAAAGAAAAATTCTACAATAAATTAAAAGATTATCTTATATTTTCGTTTGGAAAGAAAATTAAGTGGAAAAATTATTGGTTTATTCGATTTTTCCTAAAAAATATTAATCTTTAAGTTCTTTACGAAAGTAACACCAGAAATAATTAAAAATAATATTAAAAACATCTTCAAAGAAAAAAACTCTCTTGAGCTTTTGAATTTGAGCTCTAAAGCTGAAATTGACGATTTATGAAATTATTATTATCGAAATTAAAGCATTTTGATACTAAGTGAACAATAACATCGTTCAATACCTTACATTTTTTACCATTTTGTTTGGTATGTTTTTGTTTCATTGAGTGCTACGAAAATAAAAAAAACTTCAATTAAATATATTGAGGGCGAATTAATTTTCACCACTATTAGTTAAGTTCCAAGTGTCGCTTATTGCTTTTACTTTACACTTTCTATGTGTCAAAAATCAATCGTTCATTAGCTAAAAAATATAATATCCTAGCAAAATTTTACTACAAAAACCACCAGTGTGTTGCTTTTCTCTGATATTACTAACTGTTAAAGGGTTAAAAACCTGTAACAATTAAAAAGTACTTATTTATATTCGAAAATAAACAAAATTAAGTCCATAGAAGTTCAGAAATAATTATGAAATACTCATTATCAAAATATATATGACGAAAGTTTATAATCAAATAAGTTTAACTTAATTTGAGGTAAATAATAAAATTAAGTTTTTCAATTAAATAATATTAACTAAACTAATCCAACAAAATTTTAGTGCTTAAGTGTCTAGCAATGTGAGTGAAAAAAACATTTGCAACTAACTGTACACAGTTTCAACAATTACAAAATTTTTTATTAAACGAAAACATATTTTTTAGTACTTATGTCCAGAATATATCGTGACCGGTTTCGCTAATCACGAACATTATAAAATTAATGAATTATAAATGCTATTAATTGTTAAAATAGATAATTAAAAAATCTGTTTTTGTTATTAAAAAATCATTCCATTTCATCAAGAAGTAACAGTTAACCACTTAAAAGCGAAAATTTTATGTACTTTTTTTAGGTATTGTAGCCTAGTCTTTTAATATCGATTTTTAGAAATTGCAGTGTATTCTGTTGTTTTTAATTTATGATATTGACTGAAGGTGCTTGATGAAATTTCAATATTAAATTTGAGCTCTTAAAACATTATATGATTCCACATGTTTTGTCACTAACGACCCGTTGTTGACCGACATTCCTGTTGCATCCATGTGATAGAATGCCTGAAGATGCCGAAAGGTGAATCCCGGGTCGTTAGTAACAAAATGTGTGGAATCGTATAAAGTTTTGACAATTCAGATTTTTTAAATTTTTGTCTGTAAGCTAACACGCGTGGAAAAGAGCTGAAACAAAAGCGATTCGGATTTTTTACATAAAAAGCTAATTTTGTTTCAGCAGCAAAAGTGTGTTTCGCAGACCACTATCGACATCAATGATAAATTTCTTGATTAATTTTCGAAACTATACAAGAAAAATAACGTCGTAATAAAATAATAATTGTGGTAGCGACGTAACGCCAAAAATTTTCCAACGCAATTTCTCAAGTGCTGGCGTTTCGAATTACAATTCAAGTGAATGAAGTTAATAAAAACACAAGGGCTCAATTTCAACGAGAGCATTGTTATTGGATTATAGGAATATACTTGCGCAAAACCTACCCCACTGTTAAGGGATGGGGGAAACGAAACAGCTGGGTCGTTATTAATTAATTATTATTTCATTTCAATAAGTGTTTTTTTACCAATCGCTCGTGAAACAGAAACATTTTTTTCGATAGATTTTTGATTTGATTTATATATAATTTCATTCGATTTGTTTTAGACAAATGAAGATTGCCTCGTGTAGATTTTTATACTGAAAGATTAAGATGTGGCATAATTGATCAACTCTTTAAGGGTGAATAAATTTCAATTTGACTTCTTTTTTATGTTAAATGATCTTGTTACATGTATGTAAAAAGCTCTCATAATAAATTTTGTAAATATAAAATCAGTTTTTTGCTACAACAGTAAAACCTCGATTCTATTTTTTTATGAGAGACTCAAAGAGAAAGATGTGAGAAGGTTTAAGATTGTAATTCAATATATAACCATAAAAATCTTTCATTAATTTCCAAAAATGAGGTTTTACAAAAACATCGATAAATATGAGAGCATTTGAATTGTAACAACTTTGTACGATTACACATGATTTGTCACTAACGACACGAGCTTCGCCTTTCGACATCTTCAGAGGATCTATCACACCAATGCAACAGAACTGACGAGTTTTAGCTGCCATTTACTGCTTACCTTTGGGTTTGTGTTTTCCTGTAATTAATATCTTTGGTATATAGACAATACTTGCTGTTTATTGTACGTAAGTTCTGTTGCATAAGTGTGATAGAATGTCTGAAAATGAGAAACAATAAAATCTGGGTCGTTACCAATGACAATATATGTTGAATCTAACAAAGATTCAACAACTTAAATTTGATATTGAAATTTCTACAAGCTCCTTCTGCGATATCATAAATTGTTTCATGTTAAAATAAATGATTATAAATTCAAACTCAGCGCCTAAGTGCTTGCATCTTTGTAATAAAGGTCGCAAGATAACTGCTTAAGGACAGCTTAAATTATAAGACATCAACTATCACAAAGGATTCTTAACGAATAAACTGATATATGTCGATCACCATTGCTTAGCCCGCTACGGGGAGCCGTTTGGTCTCTAAAATAGACAGTTCCGTGCCATATGTAAACTTATTTATATAGCCGCATTTTTAGTTTCATTTACAATTTTTAGTTTTATTGCGAGTAAGGAACAAGCTAGATCGTTATAACAGGAGAGAAGATATATTGTTTACGTTTTCTACTCAGCTATATATAGATAAGCAAATGTTTGCTTAAGCATTGTTCTGACGATGATGTGAGCCGAAAAAGCTATCAACTATATCTTAAAAAAATAATTTTGTAGAATTAAAATACTTCGCTATTTTTTTCACCGTGTTATGATTATTGATGTTTATTAATTTTTTAACAGTATTGCTTCGGATGTTGACGTATTTCATGTAGACGAAAGTGAGTTCAGACGAATGCTATTTTTTCAGTTAAAGTAGACATTTCATGAGCTTCCTTGGTTGACTTTTTTTGCAATCCTTATTGATCGTTTTACAGTGTATGTGTTGAATTTTTATATTTAAATATGTTAATGTTTTACGGTGCCAAAGCAATGAACTGATAATTTGTAAGTTTTTTACCGTGTAGTTATTAATAAATAAATAAATAAATAAATACATAAATAATTAAAATTTATTTTACCTATTCTTCCAATACTCAAATCGTTCCAAAACATTGCAATTATCTTGCCTAATTTTGATAATAAGATCGGTTTCAACAAGGAAAAACGACAATCAACAAATGATGACTATTATTGTACGTGAACGAAATTACCTGAGAATAATATATTTAGTTTGTTATTACGTTCAAGTTAAACGTCAGAAGTGAGTGCAATATAAAGATAATAAAATGATCTCGTAATATTTTAATGCTCATACTTGCGTTTAAGAGGCTTTGCCGAAGGCTATTTCAAGTTATCCATAAACTTGACTGCTAAATTAGAACGGCAAACATTTCACGTCGTATTACGTGGATGACAATCACAATAAAATTTATGTAAAAGACAAACTGTATTATACTTACAACCTAATATTTTCAACCTCCAGATTATTTATTACTTCATTTCAATTTTATATTATGACAGTTCATGAAAGCTTAAAAGTTTTGTTGTATATTTTTCGCCTCAAAATATGATACAAAGAAATTCATTTTTTGTGAAATATAGAGTGACTAAAAACATTATTAAAGATACGTTCATAACAATTTTCGGATTTTTAAAGAAATTCACGTTACGAACTGAAGCTGCTTGATGGAATTTAAATAACAAATTTATATCGTTGGTGTTAACTATCACTTTTTGATAGACTAAAGTATTAAAGTCTTGGAGTACTAAAAAATGTGTTTTTATTATTTAACATTTCTTAACTTTCAATCAAGAAATGACAATTAACACCTTTAAAGTGATTAACGAAACGGATACGGCTATACTTACTGTCATTTGAAAAATTAAAATTAAAACATTTTTTAGTATCAAAACATATTTATGGAAATAAGTGTGAAAAAATGTGTTTTTATTATTTAAAATATTATGCTTTTCTTTCTCTCTATAAAGGAGTGATATTTACACCTTAAAAGTTATAAATAAAGCGGGTACGGCTAACTTAATGTCTTATTTATAAAATACGAATTAAAACAGTGTTTAGTATCAAATCATATTTGTGGAGTAAGATAAGTATTAAAAATTGTGTTTTTATTATTTAAAACATCATGCCTTTCCAATAAGAATTGACAGTTAACACATTAAAAGTGGGAACTGATATTTAATAAACAGTTGGCATCAGTAATATATACCGAACGAGTTAATAACAAAAGAAAAACAAAAACGTTTAGGCTAGTATCCAAAAAAACAACTGAAATAATTTTCAATGATATTGGTTTACTATTAATGACACTCAATTGCCTGTGATAAGTTTTATTAACTATTAATACTGCAAATGAGTCTTTGATGAAAAGATTTTACAGCAAACAATAATCAGCTTTCATTAAAATACAATTAGTTAATGTAGACTTAGAAATACCTACTTATTTCAAATTAGTGGGTAACGGTGGGAATTAAATATCAGATCACGTTATAAGGGAATTTATTTTATGAAATTGTTGACTCATCGAATTAATCTCAAGTAAGGGGTAAAACAAAGGGGAATTGAGAAGATTAAGCTGGTTGTTAAGAATATAACTTGAAAATAAAGCTTGATTTATTTCGATAAGATTTACAGTTTGATTAACACCAACACTACAGTTTTATTTTTAAAACATTAAGTATCGCAGTATCCATTATGAGACAAGTATCTATATTATAACAAACCTTAGTAAAGGTGTTAGAAAGATGTCAATATTTATTTCGATACTCTCCTTCAAAAGGGTGGTCGAACCGCGTAACAATGGTTTCAACCCTCGCAGAATTGTAAGCACAGCTTTTGGCGAAGTAATTAAAACCCTTTGACTCCCGCAAGGTCGATATACCAACCAACTTTACATATGCGGAGAAGCTACTAACTTCTATTTCAATTTGTTTTTTGTTTTAATTTTTAAAATATTCTTATGTTTAAGTGACATCCGAAATACGGGTTTGTTAAATTGTCATAAAAGTATCATTTTATTTGTATTTAAAAATACACAAAAGGTTTATTGCCTTTGCAACGAAAAAAAATCTTAAAAACACCACTAAAATTAAATAAAAAATACTAAGAAAGTCAAACAATCAAATTCTGCAAAATCAACTTTGATGTATTAAAAAAAGTTCGTCTGAGTTCACTCTTGTCTACGTGGAATTAGTCCACTTCTGGAGCAATACGGTTGAATATTGTTAAGTATCTAACCATTGGCAACACCAATGATGGACTGGTTCTACGAGTTAGAATAAAAAAACAGAAAAAAAACATTTCAGAAAATATCAGGAATATAAAAAGGCTCATAGAATTTTTACTTTGGCCTTTTATAAGTCGAAAGAAACATGTACCTTTGAATATTTCTCTTTGAATTTTAAAATTAGTAAAAGTGAGTAAGCCGAACACAAAGTCAGTTGGATTAAGCTTTGGTTAGTATCCATGTATTCTAAAGTAAACATATATTTTTTGATTTACACAATTGTGAAATTGAGTTGAAGTAAGAGTTTTTTCTAGACTTCTTCTAAGTCTTCAATTGCTGACTTGTGACACATGTTCCGCTTCTTTGAGAGCTTTTTCAGACTAACAGAAATATTCTGCCTGCATAACATTATTACATGTGTTAATAACATATAAAGATATCAGCTGATGATGAATAACCTATTATTTACTATCATTTCGCTTATTGAGAAGGCTGATTGCAATAAATTGACAGATGATATTAATAAATATAAGAGTTTTAACAGTGTTACAATTTAACTAGGTTTGTGCTGATGATATCATGGGTTTGCTTAACACTAGAATTTATTTTTGAAATAAACATTGTTGAAAGATCATGTATGTGATTCAGTAGTGAGGGGGTTAATTGGACTTAAATGTTAAATCGAAATCGATTCGAACTATAGATTTCGTATCATGTCTTTCACTTAAAACGTGAAAGTTAACATTTCGTTAAGCTAGTCATCACATAGCAAGGGTTTTTTATTACTCATAACTGATTTTCTATTGTTTTGTTTAATTTAAAATTTTTAAAAAATGTTTGTTCATAATGCGCCAATTTTTTTTTAAACTGGAAATTAATATAGAGTAGATAAACTCAAAGGGTCTTTTTGTTTGTATTTCTAAATCAGGTTCACGATATGTTTTATAGATTAAAAAAATGTCGTTTGGTACTATCTTGCTAGAATTGAAACTCAGATCAAAATGATGGCTAAGGTCAATGCTTCCCAAACTGAGGGCCGAAGAATTTTTTTAATATTTTGTGTTTCACCTTCGTTAAAAATAAACCGATATAAAAAAAAAGAATTATATACTCCTTTGGTGTAGACTTTCCAGTTCTTCCTTTATACCTCCATAGCGTGAGATTAGTTCAATAAACCGACAATCTTAAAAATCGATTTTCGATATTACGTCACCTGATGTTTAATTCCCACCGAGATCCACCAATTTGAATTAAGTAGGTATCTTTGGGCATAAAATTACCCAATTGCAATCTAATTATAGTTTAAAAAACTCAAAAACAGTACATAATATTAATTAAATTTATCGCGGGCAATCAAATATAATTGAAAGTTATTTTAGTTGTTTGTTTGGATCCTAGGCATAGGTATTTTTGTACGTATTTTTACTTTGTACTTAACTCTTTTGGTTGGAAACCAATACTCACTGTTTATTGTGTGTCAGTTATGTTGCATCCGTGTGATACAATGCAAAAAGATGCCGAATAACGAAGCCAGAGTGATTAGTAGAAGAAATTTTCAACAATTTAAATTTTAAATATTTCATAGTTAAATATTAAATAATAAATTAACTTTGCTTATCGCGTCAAACAGTGCAAAGCCAGCCCTGACTTGGAAAATATTAAATTGTAGGAAGAATTCAAAATATTGGGAGTTATTATTACAATATTGGCGTCAAAACGTTTTTTCTTAAAGCTAAGATTGAAATTAATTTTCTCATAGCCCTGACAATATTGGAAGCCAAACTAGTGTCCAAAAACCATATTAAAAAAAATTGTAGAACTAAATATTTAACTTAAGAAAAGTGTCGTTTTAATAAGTGAAAATAAAGCGTTTTGAGAAAGAAAAACGCTTTTTTGTAATTATCTTAATGAAAGAAGTGAATTCATGATTATGTTTAACTATCAATTTTGAAATTTTCCATTAAATTGAATGAATAATTTTCATTGTAAGAAAATGCTGGAAACCATGCGCTTATTGAGTCAATAAACAGAACTACCTTAGGTTCACCGACTGGAAAGTATTTTTTAAGTGCAATAAATAAGAAATTTTCCTCTACTGTGAAATTTTTAAGGCGGTTGTAACGCTCGCCGGAAAATTCTCGCAACTTCCAAACAAGCGAAAAAAATACATAGCGGAAACTTTAGCGGTTTTTTTTAAAGTTGGAAACGCTTTTATGTTGGTTTTACCACTTAATGCTTAAGCCAATGGTCTTTTTAAGATGTCGTAAATTTGTTTGTCCCATTCTATTACACTATCTACGTATAAAGTACAAAAGTAAAATTGTCGCATTGCACATAATAAAAATACTTTTTTTAAGTGATTGAGGCGTCACTCGCATCGTGCTAAGGAATAATTCGAAGCTTGATGTAAATATAAAACTTTTGAAACTAACATGATTAACTTAACAATATAAAAGTTCTACTTTTTTTAATAATAAAAACAAATTTATTTGACTTATTTTTTCAAAATATTTTATGATCAGGATCCTGTTTCACTAACAGCAAGTATTATTGATTATATTGATGATAAAATATGTTGTGGAAATAAGTACTAAAGTTGTGTTGTTAAATCTTGCAATATCATGCCTGTCCGTCACAATGAGCGAAACCGGTCGTGTTAGTGATCATGTAAAATTGTAAAAACGGTGTGAAACATTTTTTTATTTAAAAATAATTATCATTACACTAAGAAGTGACAGTAAAAACCTTAAAGCACGTTTTACTGTTGAAAAATATAATGATTTTAAATTAAATCAATAACAATTTAGTTAATCATCTTAAAAATTGGAAAGAAAAAAATGATAAACTTCACACATGCAGTATCTACAAGACTTCATGCGGCTCGTGCGAATCGATATACATCGGACAGACCGGCAGAAGTATATCGACTCTGGCTAAAGAACATATAAGATCATTGTATTATAAATAGATTTGCAATTTGAAAACAGTCACATTTAGAAATCGCATAATATAAATTTAAGCTTAGTGTCCACACGTTGACATCTTTGTAATAAGGGCCCTAATTTAAATGCATTGGAACAATAAGAAATTGATTTATAATAAATCAGCAATCCAACGACATTTTAAATGATCAAAATAATATAAATCTATCATCGCTTCCTAGACCATTACGAAATGTTTATGCATTTTTATATAAATCAACTAAGTACAATACTTATTCACTTTTTATGTTTGAAACCAAAATTAACTCTTATGACGAGAAGAACATAAAATCAATTTGTCACATTTAAAAATTTATTATCATAATATAAAACTATTCCAGTTTACTTTAAAGGTGTTAACTGTCACTTCATGATGAAAAGACGTTATATTTTAAATAATAAAAACACTTTTTTTAGTACTTATTTTCACAATATATTTTTTGATCAGGATTGGATTCGCTCATTGCGAGCATTATCAACTGATAGAATACAATTTACAAACTAGTCTATCTATATAAGATATTTAAAATACTCTATTTTAACCTTTTCTAGAAGAACTGAAGAAAATATGTATTCTGTACCTTTTCTACACCGCTATACATAGATAACTAAATGTACGTTTTGACAAAGTTCTGATGAGGGTGAAAGCCGAAACAGCAATGAACTGTGTAACTTAAAAATTATATAGAGCTAATATACATTGCTATTCTTTCACCGTGTAGTAATGGAGTTCTACCAAATAAATCTCAATTCAATAACTAAATCAAATTTTAGTTAAATCTCTTAAGAAGATCACGACTTGAAGTCATGTCAAAACGAAGCGTGTAAATTTTCAAAATGTTTTAAGGAGGTAAAAACGATTTATTTCCACTTACGTGATATTATTATGTAATTGTACTAATAAAATTTAGCTAAAGGTTTATCAGTAAGGGTTCATCTTCTATTTGCTGTTGGTTTGAGTGATTCACTACAATATTACTATGTAAATCGGTTTTCAGATAATCGTTTCCGGGTGGCAATTGCTTAATCAATCAACCTAAATAAATATATACTTGTGTCAAGATAAGTTGAACGCGTACATCGTTTTATCAACTACCTTTTAGTAATTGCTTTGACTATAATCATTTAAAATAAAGATTTGAATTTGAATATACACACGATAGACTTATAAGTGAATCTTATATAAGAAAGGTAGCTAATTAATTTCTTTTATATAATATATAGATTTGTTGCTACCTTTAAATAGTGTTTTGCTTCAGTTAGAAATATTTTAAGATTAACTGTAACTTAAAGTTTTTCGTCACTGATATAACCAGAAGAAAAATACGTTTATATATAAAAATACGATGTCGATAGAAGATACGTGTTAGAATTTCAATTAACAATTTTAATAAGCCTATATAATACAAATAAAAGCCAGATTAACTCGCACTTTAAGAAATGCAAAAAATCAAAGGGCCGCATTTTAGAATTTATGGGAATAATATGAAGTTATGGTGTTAAAACAGAAGAGAAGATGTATTGTGTGCCTTTTCTACACAGCTATATATAGATAGGTAAATGTTCTTATAAACATAGTGCGTATGAAGGCGTAAGCCGAAATAGCTATCAATTATATATCCGATAAATTTTGTAGAACTAAAATACATTCTTACTTTTCACCGTGTTATAAAGTTATACCAAGTAAATAGCAATTCAATCAATAAAAAAATATTTGTAGCTTTTAGTAACGTCTGAAATGAAATTTTACCATAAACGATAAACTTTTTAAATAAATAGATACATCATTTTTAACGTATTAATTGTTGAATTGAAACCTCAAATCCACTTTATTCAAGGGACATTGAAAATAAACGAAATATGGGTGTTTATAGATATTGGTAAATATGAGAGGGTTTTGTAAAAATTATACTGATTAAATCTTATTTCTTGAAATAATCGAATATTTTCTTAAGCAGTGAGTATTTTAAATGTGTGGGTTATTGTGATATTAAATATCACATTGTTTGTGTGGTATATTGCCTGCAGATGCTGAAAGATGAAATCCACGTTGGAAATGACAAATTTGAGAAGAAAAAAACTTTGATTAAAATGTGAGTGACAAAACATGTGGAATTGGACGTTGTTTGAAATATTCATTAAAAAAAACCATCAATTGTTTTCAGTCAATATCGTACAATACTAAGAAATTAATTTTCTCATTTTCAATTGAATTGGAGTGCATTACATTGTGTTTTTGCCTCATGAATATAGTTCTTTGTCATCAAGAAGTGACAATTAAAATGTTAATAGGGATAATCTAATAAATAATTAAATATTTGCTGATCCACTCGAGCGTAGATTTTCCGCAATTAACTTTTTGTTAGAAAGGCGCCAGCGGAACAATGTAACAAGTTAATATATCAAAAACCATGTCATAGAACAGAGGAGTAAAAACACCCTAAATACCACACAGAAGTGGGTTTTTTCAACCCTCGTAGCGAAGCGAATTCTTCATGTCTGGCTACAAATTGGCCCTGTCGTCCTACGGAAGTCACGGCCCTAAGTGTTCGACCCTTTTTTCTTCCCTAATTCCTTTATTAAAGTCGAATTTTATACCCGACACGTTTTAGCCGTCCAATTCACGAGCATAATCCGTTTTTATTATATACCTAGCAAATAAGAGAAGGAAGACACTCGTAATGGATGGAATATCCAATCGTCTTCAAAATCTTTTAATTTATTCAAGAGGATCCAATAATTTTTCTACCCTGTTAAGCCATTCAAATTTTATATTCGTTGCAGAAAGAAAAAAAAACAGCGCTTTTTCCAATTTCAAAGTTTCCGTTTTCTTTGAAGCTTTCAACGTTTAAATAATAAAACGCAATTTAAAATACTACTTTCATTACTTTTCTTGTATCATCAGAAAAAACTAATAAATGCTGTGTTTCAGTATTTAAATAGAAAATTTCTCAACTAAGAATTGAAAGATAACAAATGAACAGCTATGTATAACATTATGATACAAATCAATAATCTGTTTATAGGTCCAAAAAATCATCAAATACTCATTAAGAAGAGAAATCTTTGACAGCTTATTGATTTTATTGGTAGAACTTAAACTAAACTAAAATACCAATTTATTTTAGTCATACAAAATTTATGAGGTAAATAGCTATGAACCACATACCTCATATATTTGGTAAAATTAAATTAATTAAAATACATTGCTGTTTTTTCACCGTCTAACTTTTGGTAACCATTAAATTTTTTTTTGATAAAACATTATATTCTGGAAAAAAAATGTGTGCAAGCTATTTTAATTAATACATTTCCCATTAATTATCATTATCAGTGCTAATGTATCTTCATTAGTGTTCTCAATTCTTAATGGACTAGTGATTTATCTTTATTTTGTGTTAAATTATTAATAAATAAAAAAATGCAAAAATTTTATATTATTGATTTTTATATAATTGAATGGATATCGTATGACTTCATTTAAATTGTTTTCACAGTTCTTGAACGATTGGTTTAGTTGACTGCATTTTTTTACTAAATTTTTTGCATAAATATGCTTGCTTGTAATTTATACCGAACCTTTTGATATCAACTGAAGGTGCTTGATGGGATTTCAATAACAAATTTGAATTATTGGCGTCACGTCAGTTCTGTTACATCCGTGTAATAGAATGCCTGAAGATGCCGAAAGGTGAAACCCGGGTCGTTAGTGACAAAACATGTGGAATCGTATAAAATTGTAACAATTAAAATTTATATCATACCAATGAGAAAAACCGGTCCAGATCATAAAACATATTGTAGATAAAAAATACTAAAATGTGTGTTTTATTATTTAAAATATTACTCTATAAAAGTGATTCTAATTTGTTTTAAACGTTATATTTAATAGTCTATTAAAAACCAGCACTTCTCAAATATTTTTTGAAGTATGCACCATTATGAACATTAATAGAGAAATATATTATTATAGAGTCATCTTGATAAGCCGTATGGTTAAAAAAATTCACGCGACACAATGGTTGACGTGTGATCAATCTGACCAAGAAACCACAGACGCCAGCTGTTCCAAAACTGTTTATAAACTCAAATTTATACATCCAATTTATTTGATGTATTCACCCAAAAGTTTGCGAGTAAATATGCACCTCTTATCATTTTTAGTAACACCTGGCGGCATGAATTGTAAACAAAAAGTGGCCCAAAACGTTCATGATAAACCGAGTGCTGCGGTCAAAATTATTATCCGGTTTCCAGTGGTCGAGTGAGTATAGCGGAATTATGTAGTGCGTATTTTATTGACGCTAGATATTTTTGGTAGAAAATTTAGGTATTTTATCAATTTAATAAGTGAAATTAAAATATATTAAGCGATAAAAAAACTGTAAGGAACAGTTTTGCGATATACCCATGCTTTATTGTTGCTAATGTTCCTTGTAGTAACTTTTGAAATTTCATTAATATACTAACTCGCTATATTAAATAAGTAAGTATATACGCAATACTTATTTATATAAAATACATAGCTAATTTGACGATTTTATTTTTTAATTTATATATAAATCAAGTATAGAAATGTCTTACTGATAAAATTTGCATTTACTTGGTAGGACTCTATTACAAAACTGTGAAATTGTATTTTAGCTGTAGAAAATTTACAATGTATATATAGTTGAAAGCTATTTCGGCTTACGGACTCATCATAATTAGTTAAAGGCTTAACAGAAGATGGCGTATATAAATATATATTAATCAATATATGTGTGTCTGTTTGTCCTTTATGCATGAATACACAAATAATGTAATCGTTCAGAAACTTTACAAATTTTTCAAGTACATTCTCGTTAAATTTTCTGACATAACACTCTCTCTCAAATAAAATAGATGTATAATCCAATTTGTATTATTGATATTAACACTTATTAATACTTAATATTAGAATTGTTACAACTTTGCACGATTCCACATGTTTTGTCACTTACGACCCGGGTTTTACCTTTAGGCATTGTCAGGCATTATCACACAGATGCAACAGAACTGATGTAAAATAAACGGTTAGCATCGTAAATATATTAAAGTTATTAATTACAGAAAAATACTTACCCCTAGGCGAGCAGTAAATTGCAGCAAAACAAATTGAAAAATATCAATCTAATAATTTATAACTCGACTACCTGTGATAATTTACATTAACGATCTTGCTAATGGGTCGTTCTTGAAAGGGGTGGATTGATAACTTGATTGGTATTTATGCTAACTGTTTATTTTACGTCAGTTCTATTGCATCCGTGTGATAGAATGCCCGAAGATGCCGAAATGCGAAACCCGGGTCGTAAGTGACAAAACATGTGGAATCGGACAAAATTGTGACAATTCAAATTTGATACTGAAATTTCCATCAAGTACCTTCAGTCGATATCGTAAATTATACTGACAAGTGTGTTTTTAAAACTTAAAATTTTTTTAAATGTAAAATATTACATTTTCATTCGGTGTTTTTTTATTGTATTTTTTTACATCGGTGTTCTATATTTTGATCCATAATTTGATCAGATGAGAAGACAAGAAAGCTACGAGTCGTGAATGTCAAAACGCTATCGCCAAGAAGTGTCTAGGGAAATCTTCTCCACGAGTCGTTCTTAGGCACTGGTATCATTTCCACTTTCAACGACTGTTGCATTATATTGCCTTCATAAGAACAATGCAACAAAGCTCGTATTATCATTTGAATATGTAAAAGCTCACGTGTCATTTACGTTGTGCAATTATATGAGACAACTTTGACACTAAGCATCATAAGTGGTCCACACTACGAAACTATATTGAAAGAGAGAATCTGTTCAATATTTATTATATATACAAATCATTCAAAAACAACTTTTTTGTAAATAAATTAAGCTTAAAAGTAATTATTTGTTTTGAAAAAAAATGTCCACAGGACGTTGTACAAAACATCGGTTGTTTATGAAATAGTTACGATTTCGAAACATCTATGTAGTAAACAAACGATGTTAAAAACTTTTATACGTCAATATGCCCACATGACTAAATTGCCGCACGATTTTATACAAAACAACTTCAACACTTTGACCTGTTTAATAGTAATGATTCAAAAATAACTGTTTTGTAAATAAACGAAGTTAAAAAGTAATATTTATTGTTTTGTAACAATAACAAATGCGACAAAATGTCCACATGATAAAATATTCACACGACTTTATACAAAAAAAATTTGATCTGCACAATAGTTACGTCTTAAAAATATCTATTTCGTAAACCAACGATGTTGAAAACTTATATTTATTGATGAGTTATCAAAAAATTGCAAAGAAATGTTCATATGATAAAATATCTGCACAAATTCATACAAACAAACGTAAGATCATAAGTATTCTAACACGGTGAAAAAATAGCAATGTATTTTAGTTCTACAAAATTATTTTTAACAAATATAGTTGATAGCTATTTCGGCTCACGCCATCGTCATCGAAGGATAGTTCTGACGGTGGCGTGAGCCGAAATAGCTATCAACTATATTTGTTAAAAATAATTTTGTAGAACTAAAATACATTGCTATTTTTTCACCGTGTTATAATGGAGTTCTACCAAGTGAATGCAAATTCAATCAATAAGTATTCTACTGTACAAATCTATATTAAAATAGAGAATTTGTTCAATATGTATATATGTACACATCATTTAACTGTTATGTTACTTAAAGTGTTAAGTGTTGGTAGATTTTCTAATAAATATATGTTTTTTTTCTCACAATCACGTGTTATGTAAATCGATGCTTTAATATAAAAGATTATGATTTTATTATACGTATTTTTATTTTATTATAAATGTAATGTTATTCAACCAAAGGTAAACAGGAGATTATGTGTGAATTACTTATTCGTTTTTATTTACACACAGAAAAATGAGCGACTGTAAACATTACTCACGATAAAATGCGATTGATGATGTAATAATTCAGTTTTCTGTGGATGTATAAAAAAAAATATCCGATTATAAAATCTATATTCACTCTAAGAATATTTTTCGTCTATGTGAAACAAAAAGCAATCTATTCTATGTGGTATAATATAAAATAAAATGAAGCTTTCTTTTTTGAAATGAATACATTATTTGACTTAGTTTTATTTAAATCATCGTACATAATATTACTCGACTTTTATAAAGATTTAAGTCTTTGTAGAAATAAAAAAAAAGCTTAATCAAATTATCTGTCATTCCTCTGAAATAAATCAAACTTTTCGAAAAGCTTAATAAAAGCTCTCACTACTATATTAATAGACAAAAAAGCCTATCGATACAATAAAAGTTTTGTACCATTCTACATATCATATTAATCATTAATGACCAGAGTTTTGCCTTTCGACATCTATCAATCGGATGCAACAGAACTGACACAATAGACAGCTTGCATCGGTTGTATAACAAAAGAGTTAATTACAAAATACTAAATTTGAATTGTAAAAACCTTTTAAGATTCCACATATTTTGTAACGGCCCGCGTTTCCCCTTTCGACATCTTCAGGCAACCATGTGGGATCGTACATTTTTTTTACAATTCAAGTATAGTAACGTGGGGATAATTTAATATTGGTATTATGCGTGGATTGTTGGCAATATATAAAACGAATGAGGAATTTTGAAATATGATGAATTTATGAACAAAAATAAGTTTTTCACTGAATATGTTTAAATACATAAAAGAAACTTTAATAAGAGTTGTTAAATAAAAAAAAAATATAATAACATGACTTTCAAAAACACAGATGTTTTTATTTTATTACATTAAATATCCTAAAGGTATAAAAATACAGCTAGCTTCATTAAACATGTGTTATAACAACATAACAAAAATAAATTTTTGTGAAAATTTTCCAAATAATTTTTCGTAGTTATAAAAAAAGAAATAATGAGTTTTGAATAAAAATACCTTGATTAATTATAATATAAAAGTATTTTTTGTATGAGAAACATTACTGTGATTTTTATAATTGATTTGCAAGTCTTCTTTAAAGAATTACAACTAAGATATACTTATTATTAAGTTGACTGTTATTCCTCGATGTAAAGGCATGATATTTAAAATAATAAAAACACATTTTTTAGTACTTATTTCCACAATATATTTTTTATTAGGACCGGTTTTGCTCATCGCGAGCATTATCAAGTGACATAATACTATTTACAAACAAGTTTATTTATACAAAATGTTTAAATTAAAGGTAGCAGGTATACAAAACCATGGGTTCAAGAACTAAGAAACAATTTACAAGAAAACAGACTATATTCATACAAAAAATGTCAACTAGCTTAAATTTATAAGTAATTATTAACATTTCAATTTTTAATATTGTATGATATCCTGTAAATTGTTTCTTAGTTCTTGAACCCATGGTTTTGTATACCTGCTACCTTTAACGAAAATATTTTGTATAAATAGACTTGTTTGTAAATTATATTCACACTGATAATGACACTGTTATCAATCAAATTGTTTTTTTATCATAACGAGTTTCCTTGAATTTTCTTACTCTGAGATCGCAACAACGCGTGACGGGTCAGCCAGTTATTCATACAAAATTCTTTTAAGGTGTTAACTGCCACTTCTTGATGGAAAAGTATGATATTTTAAATAATAAAAACACATTTTATCGCACTTATTTCCGCAATATATTTTTTGATCAGGATCGGTTTCGTGGATTTCAGGATTGTATTCTATCAATTGATAATGCTCGCGATGAGCGAAACCGGTTTTGATCAAAAAATATATTTTGAAAATAAGCACTTAAAAATGTGTTTTTATTACTTAAATAAAGATATAGACAGAATTAAATTTTGAATAAGCAATTTGGAACGCACTGTACAAAAAAAGCTCGCGAAAATCTTAATATAGAGCTTTTCATAAATACAGAAAAAGGTGATCTCTATTCAGGAAAGCAATAAACATAAATATTTTAATTAAGTCAAAATGAAGAATCAGCGCCACCTGGAGGCTGTCGGAAAAGCTCGAAACGTAAATTAAGCTTTGAATGGATCCTGGGGGGACATGCAGAGTCGTTATATGGAAGAGTGACGTCACTGTGACAGTGTAACTCGTGGTTACGCGCATGTAACTTTCTCGTTCTTTATTAAAGGATTCACACGCCACTGCTAATAAAAAAGTGTTTCTCTTTTATTTACCATCACCTCTGAGGTTTTTCATTCTTGACTTGAGGCAAGGGTTCTCAATCTGGCGCTCCAGCGGTTCATTGCTTTTAAAATTAGTCAAATAAGATTTATTAGGAGATCAATGCAATCTGAAGAAGAATGCTTTTTTAGTTTGCTATTAGTCAATAAATTTTCAACATCAAATTAAAATTATTGAAACAATGAACATTTCTACATGTTTTGACACTCATGACCCGGGATTGAGCTTTCGGTATCTTCTGGCATTTGATCACAAGAAATCAATATTATTTTCAATATATTTAAACCACAATAGTAACACGTCCGCTCTTATAGCAAAGCATTGAAGTAAATTATTTAACTGTTCAGTAAAATGTGAAACATATTTATAACTTAATAAATTAATTCTTTTTTTTAACTAGTAAAATACATTTTTGACCGGTTTTTTTCATTGTGGCCATTGTCCACAAATACAAACACCATTTGTACAAAAATTTTAGTCAATAATTATCAGTTTCGAAAAATCAACGCTTACAGAACTGAGAGTGTTGTTTGAGGAATCGCAAAAAATAAATATCTAAATCAAACATTACTAAAAATGTTAAAAACGTATTTCTACCTATAAGTTACATTTAAAACCGTTAGATATAAACGATGTGATTAGTTTGCTTACTGTCTGTGTTTGATTGCACTCGTTTATTAAAATAGAATGCCTGCTTGTAAAAAGTGAAACCCGACATTCAAGTCGCGAGCTACACAACATAAAAGGTTCTTTTTAGTTTGATTTCAAAAAATGTATTTGCCTGGAAGTTTGAGAACCATTTTCACAAGTCCTTTAATGCACCTTGAAATATTACGTCAGCCCCCATCCAATATGTACCGAATTGTAAAATACAATGATTCATTTGTTTACCGGTTTATACACAAATAAGACTTCTACCGTGGAATAAGTATAAAGAAATAGGTAACAGGGGGAAAATGTAACAGTTTGACATGTCGTTCGTTTAGGCCAGGAATTCTCAAACTGTTTTTTCAAAAAGTCAACTTATAAATCAAAAATATATGGCGGATCATCCATGATTTTATAAAGAGTTTCGGTTTCCAAAAAAAAACAAGAAGCAAAAGTATCAAAAAGTAAATGTCATTACTCTCATTAATTATTCACACTGATTTTTTTTTAATTGTGTTAAGTGTAAAATTGCTTGTTTGAAACTAAATCTTGAAATCTTTTCTGAAATTTAGTAACGTGAACACGCAAATATAATAGATGCAATATCGCTTTCTTCTAATTTAGACCTGAGATTTGAATTATTAATTTATTGATTGAATTACCATTTACTTAGTAGAACTTCATTATAACACGATTACCACAACTAATATTATTTCTGACGAAGGCGTGAGCCAAAATAGCTATCAGCTATATCTTATAAAATTTTGTAGATCTATAGTACATTGCTATTTTTTTTCACAGTGTGAATTATTAAGACTTACAATATTTTTTTTTAATATAATAACTTCCAAATATAGAAGACGTCTGATAAGAATATTTAACTATATTCTGATAGAGCTTTAGCAAAAGTCTTAAAAAAATTTAAACTCATTACAAATTCAAAACTAAATTAAACTCTAATTACGATTAGATACTTTCGCTTATAGGTTGTCTTGAAAGTCTTTTGATTCAAACTACATTTTTCCTTTATTCCATATAAAGAAAAAAATGTGCATACTAATAACATAACACTCCCGGGGAACATTAAAAAGTCACGCGGGACACACTTTGAGAATGCCTGGTTTAGGCGATCAAAGTGAAATTTATGATTTTCCAATTCGATACACTGTGAAAACAAGGTTATAAAAAGAATGTATTTATTAATTTTTTATACAAACTTTTTTGCTTTGAGAGAAGGTTGCTGAGGTTGGAAGCATCTGGCTGTCCTTCTGATTTCAATTCAGTCAAGAGGTAATCGTAAGGATCCAGTTAGGATCCTTGTGATGGATGTTGCGTTACAGGCCTGGAACCTTCTTCGTGGGACACCTTCTCCAGGGTCCAATGTTACATATTTCTTTCGACTAATTTGAGGCCAAAATGAGAACTATGCCATCCTTAATATTATCAATTTGTATGTTCCGGATATTTTTTTAAAAAATCGTGAACATAATTTGTTTGTTCTTCCAAAGTGTAGAACCAGTCTACGAATGGGAATGCCAATGGTAAGAGCATTAACAATGTTCAAAATTATTGCTTCGGATGTTGACATATTCCATGTGGACGAAAGTGAGTTCGGCGAATACTATTTTTCAGTTAAAGTAAACGTTTCATGAGCTTACCTGGCTGAATTTTTTGCAATCCTTGTTGATTGTTTTGCTGTGTATTTGTTAAATTTCCTACACTTTATTTTCAAATATGTTAACGTTGCAAAAGTAATGAATTTATAATTTTCACTTTTTGTTCGTTTTTAATGGCAATGAATATTTTTCTACTGGACGGAAAAGCAAGAGTGAATGGTTGAAAGAAAAGCTCTTATTTTTTAATGACCTAATTTTTATTTCATATATTTGTGATTTTAACACTAAGCACTGAGTTTCTCCTGTGCACTACAATTTAAAAAAGCTTCTCAAATGTGCTTTACATTCTAATAAAAAGATTATTTATCATCTTTGATGAAACAAAATATTTGTACTTTGTAAAATAAACGAGACATACAAGAATTTAAGATTACACTCCACTATATCATTAAATTTTATAAGGAATTGATTTATTAAGGAAATTAAGATAAAACAAATAAAATAATCTTTTTAAATGGGTGATCCCAACTGATTTTAGTGGCTACTGATTAGGTTTTATTGGTATAATTGATGATATCGACTGTAGTTTCTTGATGAAATTAAAATTGTGGAACCTTTGTAGGATTCTACGTCAGTTCTGTTGTATCTAATTTATGATATCGAATGAAGGTGCTTTATGTAATTTCAATATCAAATTCTAATTTTTACAACTTTGTACGATTTTGTACGATTTGTCACTAACGACAACAATTAAACATCTTATTGAAAAAAGTAGATTTCTTAAAAAAAACCCAATTGTATTTTTATGATAGTTGATTATTATTTGTTGTAAAACCCTTTCAAGAATGACTCGTTAACAAGATTAATCGTTAATGAAAATTATCACTAACAATTGTGTTAATTGTAATAAGATTAATATTATTAAATTTGTTTTAGCTGCCATTTAGTGCTTGCCTTGATGTCTGTGTTTTCCTGTAATTAATACATTTGGTATATACACGATGCTTACTGTTTATTGTACGTCAGTTTTGTCACATCCTTGTGATAGAATGACTGAAGATGCCAAAAGGCGAAACACGGGTCGTTAGTTACAAAATATGTGGAATCGTACAAATTTTTAATAATTTAAATTAAGTCAACTTATAATTTGTAATTTCTATGACGTGTATTCACCAAACAATTAAATAAATATTAAATTTTATGCAGTCGTATTTTTGACCGTGTTTTAATGGAGTTCTACCAAGCTAACACCAAATCAATTAACGAAATATTTCATTATAATAATTTTAACCAACAAGTGACATTTTACAACCCTAAACGTGGTCATGTTTGTGACACGTTACAAATACATTTAATTTTTATTTATTCAGTGATTTATTATAGCATAATGACGATTACAACGTTTTTAAAAGAAAGAAAAACATGAATGTCTGAAGATTCCGAAAGGAGACGTACGAGTCGTAGGTAACAAACATATGGAATCGTATAAAGTTGTTATAATTCAAATATGTTGTATCTGTTTGATAGAGGCCAAGTCATTAGTGGTAAAACATGTGAAGTCGAATAAACTTTCAACAATTCAAATTGACAAAAAACTCAAAAAAGTTCATCATAACGATAATAAATAATTCACTGTCCCAAAGACTTCAAATATAAAGAATAAAAGAAATGTTTCGAGCTTTTTTTTCAGTCGTTTAGTATCACACAGAATTTTTTGCTTCTGGTTTTCAGTCTAATGTGATGGGGTATTTTTTATTTTCTAAGAGATTTTTTCTCATTTTTCTTAGTGTCACTTGTTTAAATATGCATGCGAAAATGGCGCCTTAGCCCGAAAAAATACTCTGCAGGAAGTGGTAAAAAGATTGCGAAAAATGATAACAAAGAGGCTTCGAAATGAAGTCTTATACAAGCTGCAAGTTTGAATTGTTGAGACTGTGTACATTTCCACGTGTTTCGGCAATCACTACCTGGAATACGTTATTCCGTACGGGATTACACAGAAAAAAATGGATCGTTGTATCCATTGATTTGATAATAGTGACTCTTAAAATATAATATAAATCAGCGATCTTACAAACAAAACAACCCTGTGACTTTTTGATTACAGGTTATCGCTAACTACCATTAATAAAATGTTTTCACCATGTTATAATGGAGTTCTACCAAGTGAATGCCAATTCAATCAATAAATAAAATGTTTTTTTTTTCTACTGAAAAATACCTATATATTTAAAATTGGTGGATTTTTACGGAACTTAATATCAAGTAACTAATTAATTTTTAGACAAATTAAACTCACGTCAAATAGGCGATAAAGTAACGTATACTAAAAGTGGATTGATTTCTCAAATCTGAATTGTTGAAAATATTGTGAAGATTCGACGATAACATGATTTTGTTAACATTTCGATAACATTTTGTTAAAGTAACAAGCTAGGCCGTTGGAACAGGAGAGATGATGAGTTGTGTGCCTTTTCTGCACAGCTTTATATAGATAAGTGAATGTTAGTTTAAGCATAGTTCTGACGATGGCGTGAGCTGAAATAGCTATCAACTATATTTGTTAAAAAAAAATTGTAGAACTAAAATACATTGCTATTTTTTCACCGTGTTATAATGGTGTTCTACCAAGTGAATGCCAATTCAATCAATAAGTATTCTTAGTTTGATATTGCTTATACGTGATCTTCTCCATTTTTGTTTTTTGATGCCTTGTATATTTAAATTGAAGTATTATTTTGTTGTAATCTACTTACGTTTCTGCCGCCTTCCTTAGGGGGTAATAATCATTCTCGTCAGTTTTTCGGCAACATCGGTTTTATTAAGGTAAAACGTTTATTCCATACGAGGAATGTCTAATATTCTATTCGATGATTGATGGTGGGCTCATAAAAAATACATTTTATTTCATCACCGCCATAAAACGCAAGCGATCCGTTACTCGGAGACATTTCATAAATAATAAATCCAAAACACCTAAGAAACCTATTCAATGACCTAGGGAAGGTAGGCACGAAAAAGGAGTGGAATGGTGCTTATTCGCAATGAAAATAAATCAGCTTTATGGTCAAAAGGAACCTACGCAGATATTATATAATTTTATGTTTTATTTGACGTATTTTATTTAAAATTAATCGGTACATTCTACTCAGTAAAACATGAGGAAAAAACACAACGCTGAGCTTTACGCGTCCTACTACGAAGCTTAATATATCAATGAAGTTTTAAAAAGCTTTCAATTATACAAAATAAATGATTGACTATTTACCAATTTATTTACCATGCCGCTCTCATAATCGTATAGAAAACTGGAAGAGTTTTCAATAGGAAAGCTCAAAATTAATTAAAATGTAAATTAAGCATGTTGTGTGTGAGATATCCGCTAACTTTTATTTTTAATTTATGGCATGAAATATGAAATGTAACTTCACTGTTACGGTGTTAACTGTCACTTCTTGATGGAAAAGCGTGACATTTTAGATAATTAAAACAATTTTTTAGTACATTTTTTTAACCAGGACCGTTTTTGCTCATCGTGAGCATTATGAATTGCTAGAATACAATTTACAGGAAAGTCTATTTAGAAAAAAAGTGTTTGAAAAATTTTAATATGTAAGTGTACGAATACTTCATTTTTAAACTAATTTTCATTATTTGTAAATTTATTGCGGACGTAAGTAAAAAAAATTGTTATTTATTAAAATGAAGCTTTGTTGAAATGTCTACTATAACTTTGCTTGGTGCTAAGCATTCGAGTAGTCCAATTTTTAACGAAATTTTCGAATAAATCTGGCTGAATTCGTTGAATGACGTTTGTTATATTGATTTTGAAGCTGCAATTGTTTGAGAATTATTTGCTTAGTCTAAATGCAATAAATCGCACGACCTTGGTGGCTAGTTTATGTCGCCACCGCGCGAGATAATCATGCTCAACATACGGCTTAAAAATTAAAAATTTCATAATTTTTAGATATTATTCAACGCAGTAACCTTCCATGTTAATTTGCCGAACCTTATTTTATAATTGACAATAAATTTGACTGATGTTTCTCTAACAACGTGGCTGCTTTAAACTTACAAATTTTGAGCGTCCATGCAATTCCGTTATATTATATATAAGAGTATCTATTTATTGCAAACGAATTATAGAGAGCTTTTTGAAAGCTTAAACAAACGGTGTACGTAGCAATTCCTTCGGTGTAATATTGAATATTGATAGCTTAGTATTGAGGACATCATAATTCACAATGTGCATTAGGTATTAGCTGTTGGACACGTTTAAGGTATTAACTGTCATTTCTTGGTATGAAGCAATACAATTAAATAATAAAACACAACGCCGAGTGTTAAAGCCACAATTTTATATTATTAAAATTGGGATCGCTTTCGCCTATAGCGAACATTTTCGACAAATACAATACAAACTAAAACAAGAATATATATTCAAAATAATACATGTTATAATGGAGTTCTACCAAGTCAATCAATACACAGTATAAGTCACTTTTAAGGTGTTAATTGTCACTTCTTGCTGGAAAGGCATGATATTTTGAATAATAAAAACCCATTTTTAGTACTCATTTCCACAATTAACTTTTTGATCAGAACGGGTTTCGTTAATCGCGAGCATTATCAACTAATAACTAATACAATTTTTTACAAAAAAATAAGTTAAAGGCAGCAGGTATACAAAGCCATGGGTTCAAGAAATAATAGAAAATTTACAGGACTTTATATATTATAAATTTTAATGATTACATTTACTAATTAATTTAAACTAATTAACATTATTTGTACGAATCCATCGTTTCGTATACATGCTACTCTTAACTCAAATGTTTTGTATAAACAGACATGTTTTTCAATTGGATTGTATCATTTGATAATGCTCGCGATGAGCAAAACCGGTCCTGATCAATTAATATATCGTGGAAACAAGTGCTAAAAAATGTGTTTTTATTATTTAAAATGTTATGCTTTTCCGTCAAGAAGTGAGAATTAGCACCTTAAAAGTAAATAATAAATAATTTTATGAAAACAATTAACCATTATACAAAATATCAATAATTTGAGTGAGGACTTGAAGTAAGAATTGATTATGCTGACAGGATGACACTGAGAAATGTGGATTACACGTCATAACATATAGATTACAGTAATCGCGCATAACTCTTTTTAATTTTATTTTGAGGCACGTATTGCTAACATGACATGCAATAATGCTGGACTAATATACATGGCTGACAATCCCTACAATTATGAAGTAAAGAAATTTAAGTAATGTGATATTTTATGGCTTATCCCAAATACTGAATGATTACAAGACAAAACACAGTGGTAAAGAAAACAATGTAACACTCAAACAGCAGTGTCTGCCGATACGTAACCACCCTAGTTTTATATGAATTGTAACAACCTTAAGTGATTGTTTTAATAATAAACAGACATTATAAAACATGTTGCGATAAAAGTCGAAGTAATGAAAAAAAACTGTTTAATCATTTTTTATCACTATAGACAAATAATTTAATCAATTTTCAACAAATATTTCGCAATAGAGATAAACTTGTGATGATTTTTGTATAACCTTGCAATTTTATCAATTTATCATTTATCCGTACTTTAGGTACGTTTTCCCCATTGTAAATATCTAAAAAAATTATAATTGTAGAATCATGGTGTTTTATTGTCAGAAAGAAAATAGAATGAATATTAATAGTGGCCTTTGCAGGAAGAATTGACAATTAACATATTAAAAAGAATTTAATTTCCCATGAGATTTTCATCTCCAGGCAAAAGTAATTAACTATATTATGATAGTTAGTTCTTTTATCGTTCATCCAATTCCTCGTTCGTTAAGTCTAGAAAAAAGAGAAGTGTACCACCCACACTCCATTTTAAATTTAAGAATTAGTTGAAAAACGAAAAACTTGACGATAAAGTTTTCTTTCAGAAGATGATTCTCAAAAATGCAAAACACATTTCTTATCAATTGGAAAAAAAATCTAGCCTATCTCGAATAAAAAAAAATTCCAAAAACCTACCGATGAATCCATCAAAACAAAACAAATAATCAATTTTTAAATCTTGGTACAATACCAAATGTTTATCACACACGACTTTGGCTTCTCCATTTGGCATTTTTAAGCATGGTATCATACGGATACAATAAAACAAGAGGAATTAATTATGAATGAAAAACATAGCCCTAAGGCTAGAATCCCATGGGGAGACTTTATACATTTCTACATGTTTAATCTCTCACAACCCTGGTTTCACCATGTGGCATCTTCAACCATTATATCACACGTACAAAAAAACTGACACGCAACTAATTGTTTGCATGAGTTATATACGAGGAAAATTGATAATACATGAAAAACACAGACCCTAAGGCTAGAATTCGAATGTATATCTGAAATTACTTAAGTAACTACTGATTTGACAGTTGTTAGTTGTGTTGAATCTGTGTGATAGAATGCCTGAAGATGCCGAGAGGCGAAACCTTGGTCGTTAGTGACAAAAAATGTGCAATCGTACAAAGTTTCAACAATTTGAATTCAACATTTAAATTCCATCAATTCATTCATTCGACATCGTAAATTATTGATTTGCTTCATAAATATACATCAATTTGTATGTAATAATTTTCCATCTATTGTATCTATGTGATAGAATGCCTGAAGATGTCAAGGAAGAAAACCAAAATCGTAAATGATAAAACACATAAAAATATACAAGGTTTCAAAAATTCTACTTTCACTTACTTTTGATGGATTCGTCGGTAGCATTATGGTTAGGTAAGGTTGATTCTTGATATAGAATAAGTCATTTCAATTGATGTGAAACGTGTATCGAACTTTTTAAAATCATCTTTTAACAACTGTGTTGTCTAGTGTGTTGTTTATATGCTACTAACCTTAACAGATCAAATTGTATATGAAATTCCATCAAGAACATTATGTCGAAATTGTAAAAAAAATGTGACCTTTTGTCATTCTTGTAAATAGAACAGCCCACCATTATTAAATTTTAAGTGATTTGTTGAAGTATTTTGTATGACAGCTTGATCAACGAAATTTTAGAATATATATTTTTTTTATACATAAGAAGTTGTTATAAAGAAGGTTCAACGCAAACCTAATTCGTTTTGTGAGTGAGGCTTCACACAGCCCTACTAAATGTCACTATATACCGGTAGGGAAAAGGGATTTTTCAATATTAGGCATTCGGAACATGAACTACGGTCAAGGTCCTCGTGTCATTGAGATGTTTCATGAACAATCTTAGAGAAGACTTGGTGTCTCGGGGGAAAAAAGGAACCTTTAAAGGTGAGTGTATTATTTGTTTGATGGGATGCTTGTGTTTTATGATTCAAACAGCGTTTCAGGTTGAAGGTAATATAAGCGGTTTTTGGTTTGCTGAAGCGAATTCGGTTTATGTTCGAGTTGACTGTCTTTATATATAAAAATCAATTTATGTGTGTCTGTTTGTCCTTTATGCATTATTACACTATTCATCCGATCGATATAAAACTTAGCAGACTTATTGAATACACTCTTTAAAAGGTTTTAGTACATCACCCTTTTTAAAAGAAATCAATTTATAATCTAATATTCTTATATTATATATATATGTGAATTATTAAAACTTTGTACGATTCCACATGTTTTCAATTTCTTTCGGCATCTTCGGGTATTTTATCATACGGACGCAACGGAACTGACGCACAATAAACACTTCGTCTATATACCTAAGGGGTTAATTACAGGAAAACACAGACCCAAAGGCAATAACCAAATGGTAGCTAAAACAAATTTTATAATATTGATCTAATGATAGTTAACACAATTGCCTGTGATAGGTTTCATTAACGATTAATCATGTTAATGAGTCATTTTTGAAAGGGTTTTTCAATAAATAATAATCAACTATAATTACAATATATATTTATATTTTGTAAAGAAATACCTACTTATTTCAATTTGGCAAGTAACGGTTAAACATCTAGTGGTGCAATATAAGAATTTACTTCATGAGATTATCGATTCATCGAACCGATCTTACGTAAAGGATACAACAAGGGGGAGTTGGAAAGATTGATGAAGATCTCCTGATAAAATAACTTATGGTCCCTCGTGTAATGATGTAACTATTGTTTGAATATTTTATTTTGTAATAATTTATAATTTGATATTGAAATTCCATCGAGAACCTTCACATATCACATATATCATCATCATCATCATCAGCCGGGGTCGATCCACTGCTGGATGAAGGCCTCCCCCTGCTTTTTTTTTTTTTTTTCAGGGGGTTTTGGACATAGCAACACCACGCTGCCCAGGCGAGTTGGTGTTCGGTTTTCTGTCTGGGTTTTCCTTCCCATAGCCAAGAGAACACGGCACTCGGTGTTCCCGAGCGGTCACCCATCCAAGCACTATCCGCGCTCAATGTTGCTTAACTTCGGAGATCGCATGAGAGCCGGTACTTACAACGTGGTATGGTCGTTGGCATTAAGAGTTAATTGTAATTCTTAATAAGTGATTTTGAACATTTAATTTTTATACTAATTTACTTTATTTGTATCAATATTGTATGATTTTATGTAAATTGTTTCCTAGTTCTTGTACCCATGGTTTTGTACACCTGCTACCTTTAACTCAAATTAATTTTTTGTTTTGTATAAATAGACTTGTTTGTAAATTGTATTCTATCAGTTGATAATGCTCGCGATGAGCGAAACCGGTCCTGATCAAAAAATATATTGTGGAAGTAAGTACTAAAAAAATGTGTTTTTATTATTTAAAATATAATAACGACACGTTTTCAACAATTCAAATTAATTATATTTATCGTGCTTTTGAATGTAAAGTCACGTATTTAATTTTAATGTAAAAGTTTACACTCATATTGCAACATGTTACGTATTCTCAGTATTGACTGTTAATAACTCCTTCATTTAAGAATGTTTTAATGGCGAAAGTTTCTTTAAGTTTTCTGTTAATTTTAAAACGTGAAGGAAAAATCTTAACCACGTAAATCAAATAACAGTAGTTAAATTGGAAGAAAAGTTTTACCGTCTGATTCCCGTAATGTAATATTTCACCATTTTGGCTTGCGGTGGTACACCAACTTCGCGGCAGGTCTCACCTTTACAAATAAGCTACCAGCTATATGAATGTTCTATTAATAGTAACGAAAATCGTAACACGGCACAGAGTGCCCCAAAAGAATTTCTTACAGACGGGAAAGAAAATTTTTTTCTTAATTTTATTTTGTTTAAAATTATTAGACTTGTTTAAATTGTTGAAACTTTGTACGATTCCACATATTTTTTCACTTCAGTCCCCGAATTCGACTTTCGATGTCTCCAGGTATTCTATCACACATATGTAGACAAAACCTGTGAAATCGTTCAAAACTTTAACATTTCTAATGAGATATTAAAATTACATGAAGCGCCTTCAGTTGATATCATAAATTATCGCATAAATTATAAGTTTTTTCTCAGTTTCGCTTCTAAGAATCGATGCTTCTTTTTACTTGAAATTTTTTCAGATTTTTTTTGTACATTATAACGTTATTATTTTGCGCAGTACTAATTGTTGAATTCATCAATGAATTGTCTGTTTTGTAGCATCCCTATGATAGAATGCATGAAGATGCCGAAATGCGAAACCCTGATCGTAAGTGACAGAAATGTGATATTTATGAATTCTGAAAAAATGTGAAATTTAGTAATAAAAATTGATATTAAACTTTCATCTACCACCTTCAGTTGATATCATAAATTATTTGACTAAATAAATTTAAAAAAAAACACCAAAGCATAAAATGTAAAAATATTTTTTCATTTTTGACATATTTACGTTATATGTAATTGTTGTGGGCAACATTGAATTATAATATTTTTAAAAATACCTGAAGATGTCGAAAGACAATACCAGGGTAGTCAGTGATACGAAACATGTCAAATTTATATAATTTACGACATCAACCTAAGTTGCTTGATGGATTTAAATATCAAATATGAATTGTTGAAACTGAACGATTCTACATGTTCTATGACTAGTGTCTTCGGTACGGTCATTTGACATCTTCGCATAAAGTGTCAGCAAATCAAATCTAATATTGAGTACCCATCATATCCCTCAGTCGATATCATTTAATAAATTATACATATTTCGTCATTCATGATCCAATATTTACCTTCTAAAATATTCAGGCATTGTATCACACGGTTGCAATAGATCGAAAAATCTATCAACTCTAAGCAGCGTCGAAAATATAAAATATATACTATAATTCAACCAAAAGCCCACACTCAGTTGATATTGTGAATAATTGAAATTGAAGAAAATATTCATTGAAAAAAAAAATATTATTTATGTAAGGATTTATCAGGCATTATTTTGAAATCAATTATTTTTTCATTGTATTATATTGGGTGCTACCAAGGAAATTCCAATTCAATCAAACAATTATTGTATTTACCTACATCCGTCATGTTTAAAACTTAGAATAAATATTATTCGATAGATGATAAAACAGGCAATGCCGCCAAACCAATATTTCATGCTCACTTTTAAAAGTTTTAACAACTGACTTGATCATATATAATATTTAGTATACAATGCTAAAATTAGAATTTGTAAATTTTTGAGAATCGCAAGTGAATTTTGTTTTTGTATTTTTTCGAAGAACCTTTTATGTTTTTTCGGTTTCCCAAAGTGCAGCTATACCAGGTTGTATGCGGAATCGCCACCGGAAGTAAGTTTTAAATAATCAACATTATTATATCGGATTTCAACGCATTGTACGTGAGTGTCGGTCAGCTCAGTCTAGCACAAATTAATTAACATTTAATAAGGTCGAACGCAAAATTGTGTTATGTGAAATAATATTAAATATATAGCACGGTGAAAAAATAGTAATGAATTTTAGTTCTACAAAATTTATAAGGTATATGGATAATAGCTATTTCGGGTGAGACCCTCGTCAGAACTATGTTTTACCGTATATTTTTTCACTTGTATATTGAAAATGGCGTGGAAAAGGCACGCAATAATTTTTCTCTTCTTTTGATTGAATTGGCATTTACTTAGTAGAACTCCATTATAACTCATCGAAAAAAAGGGATGTATTTTAGTTCTACAAAATTTATATGAAATATCGTTTATAGCTGTTTCGTATCACAATTTAAAACTATGATGTCTTAGAAGATATATTGTGTATTTTTTCTAAGCCGCTGTTTATATGTAAGTAAATGTTGTTTAAATGTAGTTCTGATGAGGGTGTAAGCCAAAATAGCTATCAACTATATGCATTAAAAAAGATATCGATTGAAAGTGCTTGATGAAATCTCAATATCAAGTTTGAATTGTTACAACTTTGTACGATTCCACAACAGTTTTGTCACTAGCTACCTGGGTTTCGATTCGTGAGTTTGTCAGTGCTGTTGCATCCGTATGATCGAATGCCTGAATAAGCCGAAAGGCGAAACCCGGGTCGTTAGTGATTAAGCATGTGGAGTCGTAAAAATGTGTAGCAATTCAAAAAAATATAATACCTGGCCATTTCTGCACCTTGTTAAAATAAAGTTCTAACAGGTTGATGTTTATTCAATAAATATTTTTTTGTTAATAACTATTTATTTTTTTCCAGTGACAAATTGTTCGGGGATATGGAATTTTGATTCGATATAAATAAATGCATAATTTAGTTTCAAATGATTGTCTGTTTACGATTTTTACACTTAAACAGTACGCCCATCAAATGCTTAGGTAACGGCAAACAAGGGGCGAAACCAAATCGAATTTCAATTGATGTATAGTTGTTTGGAATAGGCTCGACCACTAGGTTAATGGTGTTGTGATAATATACACTGGGGTATTTCAATACAACAGATGGCTGTGAATTTAGAGACGCTAAGTGGAAATTGATGCAACCCTTTCAATCAATCAATTGACATTTTAGATAGAGGGCTATTTAAATTAATATTGTAATAAATCAGCCGGTAAACTACTAACACAATTTTTGATTCCAAAGACTTCTAAATAGATTTCACCGAACATATTTAAAATTTTATAGTTATTTAAAAAAAAAACTACAAAATATTTCTTATATTTGTGGTAATTGATGGTTATTTCGACCAACGCCATCGTCATAATGATAAAACTTTGTTTAACTAAAAATCAAAGAATCAATTTTATTTCTTCAATTGTGATTATGTGAAAGAGTTTGAAATATCAACTACAAATCGCTAAAAACTATGTACATTTTAATTTTTTTTTTTTTTAATTTAGGTTTCGTCTTTCTGCATCCTCAAGCATTCTATCACACTAACGCTATCCAACATATAATATAAGGCGAATTTTGCCAATTTAAAAATATTTGTTATCACCAAATATTAAATAACTTAATTAGATTTCAGTGGTGTTTGATTATTGCTTATTGTAAAACTTCAAAAATTACATTATAAAAATTATTAACTGTATTCAGTTAATTAACTGTAGTAATGTTATAAAATTATCGTACATAAATTCCGTGCTATTATAATGAAATTTGCAGTTATTAAAATTATTTCACATATACATTGATTTCCTAGCCTTGTGGTATTTCTCTTGCATATACCAATGCGAATAATATATGTCATTTAACTGCACGCGTGTAATAATTGCCTGATGATTCCAAAAGGTAAAGCCCGAGCCGCGAGCGAATTAATAAAAAAAATGTCCACAGTATAAACAGTATTACAAAAATAATTTCTCACGTAAGATAAAATTATTCGTGATGAGTGAAATAAGTCCTAATCATAAATATATTGAGTTGTGGAAATAGAAGATTTTTTTTTTATTAATTAATTTAAATTTATTTTTACATATCAATGGATACGTGCATCTGTGAGTGCGTTTGTATGAATGTGTATGCGTGTATGAGTATGGTATGTGGGGATATAATTATTATAATAATGCATGTCGTATTCATGTGAACCGTATTCACTGTAGATGGCTCAGCTCTGCAGCGATTTATATCTTCAAGCAACGGCAATAAAATTATGCAACAAATAAATCTATACATAAGAGATGAAGGAGACTTCAAGAGCTCTGGTGCTAACGCGTCATAGATCATAACGTTCCATCAATTTACTATCAAAATATAAAGTATAGGAATTGTTTTAATATTTACAGTCGATTTTGCTCGCAGTGGACGAAACTAGTCTTAATCTTAATATTCTAAAAATTGTGTGTAGATTTAAAATGTAATGCTTTAGTTTTAAGAAGTGGTAGATGATATATATCGTAAAAGAGATAGTATAGTGTTCCGTCTCAATAATTATGATTTAAGCAAGCAGATGGTTCATAAAATATACTTTTTATATTTTAGTGCTTGTATGCTATTATTTATGCTTATAAGCTTGTAACAAAATTTGAAAATGCTTCGTTTTTGTTGATTTCATTTAACTTACCAAAAATCGCAGCTCTGGTTGGGTTTTCACTGAAAAAAAAAATGATGTATTTATTATTACTGAAGTGATCATAGGTTCAATCTCGTTGAGTACACACTCCCGTCTCGTGCCCCATAAACCTTACTTCATGTAGCGGGTAACTTGGGTTTGGTGTTGCTACTCCACCCAACCTGACTGAAGCGAAGGTCGCTACGCCGCTACGAAAGCTTGCTTGGTCGTAGAGGAATGAAAGTTGGGATACGGTTATCCGTATTTATTTTTTTATTAACATTGTTAAAATAGTCTGATTTTATTTTATGATAAATATAGTAAATAAAAATTGGATGTGTTTGTGACAACTTTAAGGATTGTTATATATCAAGAAATGAAAGAAATTTTACAAGCTAGAACTTCACAACATAATATTTTTTATTGTAATTTCTATTATAGTATACTAAGTGTGTAATTAGAGATGAGACGTATTTTTATTTGTTGAGAAGCATATTACAATTTGTAAGAAAATAAACAGTAAGTGTTAATATTTTCTGAACTATAATTTTTAGTTACAATTTTAAAAAACTAATATGATTTACAATATTGGCTGAGGGTTCTTAATCTAATTTCTATACGAAATTTGATAACTGTATAATGACAAAAAGAGAATTTAAATGCACAAAATTTCTACTCTTAAATTACTAAATAAGACAGAAGTGTTACAAGCTAGAACGTACTTTTAAGGGGAATAAATACACAATATTTTACAATGGTCATAATTGTTGCTAATGAGTCTTTCACGGTTGTTCTTTACTATTAGAACTCCATTAAAACGCGGTGAAAAAATGGTAATGTATTTTAGTTCTACATTTTTTTATATGGTATAGTTGATAGCTATTTCGGCTCACCCTTTCGTCAGAACTTAATGTTTTCACCGTGTTATAATCAATTTTATTTTATATAAATAGGCTTGCTTGTATTTTATATCTTATCAAAAGATAAACTGTTCAAATTATATTGTAGAAATAGTACTTAAATGATTTTAATTAGGTCGCTTCAGTTTCCTATTGTTATCAAGCATTATCAACTGATGCAGTTGTTACCTGTGTGAAATAATTTTTAACATCGTATTTTTTGATATGATATTTAAATAAAATGTTTTTCCTAAAAGAAATAACGGTTAAATGTAAAGTTTGGATCATATTACAAAAAAAAAAAACATTTGTTTGTTCCTCGCTTTTGTTACAATCAATTTAGTATGTGAAAATAAAACAATGTTTAATATTTTAATAAGCTTTTAACATTATTGATATAAATTTGAGTCTGCCACATCCCTTCGAAAGTCCACACAAGAGCTTTCCCTACTGCCAATAAACACTTTGTTTTATGGAAAGCGATTTACATAAAGGTTCCACTTTTGTGGCACACCTTAATCTTTAGCATTTTCTCAATATTGCTTGCTGACTGCCAAATTCACTTTTCAACTAAATGTCTCTATCACTGTGATTTAATATAGCCCTAGAAAACGACTAACACTTTGCCAAAAATACAAATTAAGCTAAGATATTCAGTTTTTCTTTAAGCAAAATGACGTGACGGTTAGTGAACAGTTTGCATCGCTTATATACAAAAGGACTAATAAAAAATATAAACTCTAATACCATGTTTTTTAAATAATAAAAACACAATTTTTAAGTACGGATTCCCACAATATATTTTTTGATCAGGACCGGTTTCGACTGGCCATTTCTTCTCATCGATTCATCTTCAATTGACTACCATTAAAATTTAATATATAAATTCATTATGTTCCATCAAGGATTATCATTAAAATTTTCCCACTCCTTACTCTGTAACGAGTTTGTCATGATTGTTCAGAGATCTTAATGGGTTATTGATTTACCTTTATTTTGTTTGAAAATTCGATTGTGAACATTTAATTTTTATATCAATTTATATAATTTGTATTTAATATTGTATGATTTCCTGTAAAATGTTTCTTAGTTCTTGAACCCATAGCTTTGTATACCTGCTACCTGTAACTCAAATATTTTGTATAAATAGACTTGCTTGTAAGTTGTATTCTATCAGTTGATTATGCTCGCAATGAGCGAAAACGGTCGTGATGAAAAAATATATTGTGGAAATAAGTACTAAAAAAATGTGTTTTTATTATTTAAAATATCATGCCTTACCGTCAAGTAGTGACAGTTAACACATTGAATGTGACTAATAATATATATTGATTGAATTGTCATTTACTTGATAGAACTCCATTATAACAAACAGGGTCAAACTAACCTGTGCTGGAGAGACCTATATTTGTGTATTATATTTTCCTCCAGCAAGTACACTGGAGATATATAAATTATTTTTTGATAGCTTATTGTCTAGATTTAGCTCGCTTAGTGGTCGGAAGATCATTGTTATGGGTGATTTTAATTTGGACTCTGCTCGCAGCAATAACAGTGTCAGGAGTGACTTGGGATTCCTGTGTTAAGTTTTCGGATTTTCTCAGTACAATGATGTTTTGAACACGAGAAATAGATTACTTGACAAGTTTTTTTGTAACAGTAAATCATTAGTTACACGGTGTATCTCCCCGCTAGTGCGTGAGGATATATATCACCCTTCTTTAGTTTTTCTATACAATGTTCGTGGCTCTCGAGAATCCAACTCTAGGCTTCCACCCCATAATACTAATTTATGGAGAGGATGGAATTTTAAAAGCGGAGACTTTAGAAAAATTCATTCGTTATTGAGTGAAGTTGACTGGGGTGAGGTTTACGAGCATTGCGATGTGAATGAGGCGGTTACTCAACTTTATGCTATAATTTATAATATTTTTGATGTATGTTATGCAAGAAGGCTACCATGTCGTGATGGAAGGCGATATCCGAGGTGGTTTTCTGTAGAAATTGTCAGGGACATACAAAGAAAACATATGTATCATAGATCCTGGAAAACTTCAAAAAGTTCTTGAGACTATGAAATTTTTAGTAAACTTCGAACGAAGCTGAGACAACGTGTTCGATTAGCCTACCGAACATATTTGGGTACGATGGAAGATTGTATACGCGATAATCCTAAAGTTTTTTGGAATTATATACGTTCTATCAGAAAGGATGGTGGGTTTGCTGAGTCAATGAATTGGAAGGGTCATGCAGTGACTGGTCTTGGAGTGGCAGAAGCGTTTGCTGGTCATTTCAGATCTGTGTATTCAATTGACAAACCACACCTTGACACAAATTCTGTTTTAAAAAATCCAACAAAAGGTGCCCAATTCATTGACACAATGCAAATCTCTGAAGGAGATGTGGCATTTTTTATAAAAAAAAACTAAAGAATTCCCGCTCGCTTGGACCCGACAGGGTACCAACATCTTTTTTGAAGCGATATATTGATTTAATTAAGAGTCCTTTATGTAACATATTTAATCTGATAATGAAAACAGAAATTTTTCCGGATATATGGAAAATATCAAAGATAACTCCAATTTTTAAATGTGGTGCAGAATCATCAGTAGAAAATTATAGACCAGTAGCTGTTCTCTCAGCGCCAGTCAAAGTTCTCGAGATGATTATGCATGGAATGATTTTAAGAAAATTTGAGCCATTTATAATAAATGAACAGCATGGATTTAGAACCGGAAGATCAACCGATACAAACTTGATGGTGTTCACGAGTTACGTGTCGACGGCATTGGACAAAAGCCTGCAAGTTGACTGATCCTACAATGATTTTTCGAAGGCATTTGACAGAGTCAATCATGACATACTTTTGGAAAAACTCCAAATGATAGGTTTGTCAGATAGCTTTGTTAGATTGTTTGGAAGTTATTTTGGGAACCGAAAACAATACATATCGTATGGGCTCTTTGAATCCAAACCGTTCTGTACGTATTCTGGTGTTCCACAAGGTTCGAACTTGGGGCCATTGCTGTTTGCTATATTTGTAAATGACATAGTAAATGTCATAAAAAATGCTTAATTCTTATTATTTGCTGATGATTTGAAACTGTTTTAAAAAATTGCCGCAATTGATGATTGTCTCCGTCTCCAGTCTGATATAGTCAATATAGTAGAATGGGGAAGGAGTAATAAATTCGATTTTAATATAGACAAATGCAATCTTTTATTGTTTACTAGACGGTCGCAGGTGTTATTTTTCCACTATTCAATGAGTGGCCGAACTCTTTCGCAAATTTCATCAGTAAGGGATCTTGGAGTACAATTCGAAAGTAAACTAACCTTCAATAGTCACATTAGGACTACCTGCAACAAAACATTGCAAATGTTGGGCTTTATCCTACGTACTACGAGAACCTTTTCAGGTGTTAAAATTTTAATATTATTGTAAAATACCTACGTACGAAGCAGACTTGAGAGTGGGTCTATTGTTTGGGCCCCAGGATATTTGAAATATGCCCTTATGGTGGAAAAGGTTCAGAAGAAATTTTTGAGACTTGTTTACTTGAGAGCATACGGATACTATATACTTTATCCAACTGACTTTCTTTTGGGAATGCTCACTTTTAATAGTTTGAAAAATCGAAGAGAAATATATCTAGCCACATATTTCTTTCGACTAATTCGAGGCCAAAATGAGAATTCTGCCATCCTTAATAATGTCAATTTGTATGTTCCGGATAGTTTTTTAAGAAATCGTGTACATAATTTGTTTGTTCTTCCAAAGTGTAGAACCAGTCTGCCAATGGGGATGCCAATGGTAAGAGCATTAAAAATGTTCAACGGTATTGCCTCGGATGTTGACATATTTCATGTGGACGAAAGTGAGCTCAGACAAATGCTATTTTTTCAGTTAAAGTAGACATTTCATGAGCTTACTTGGTTGACTTTCTTTTTTGCAATCATTTTTGATTGTTTTATATTATTTGTTGAATTTTTATATTTTTATATTTTGTATTTATATATGTTAATATGTTACAGTGCAAAAGCATTGAATTAATAATTTGTAAGTTTTGTACCGTATAGTTGTAATAAATAAATAAATAAATAAAAATAAATAAATAACACGGTGAAAAAATAACAATGTATTATAGTTCTACAAAATTTATCAGGTATATCGTTGATAGCTATTTCGGCTTACACATTTGACAGAACTATCGTTCGTATATATTGTAGTTATAGACGTATTTTAAATTATTGTAAATTAATGTAGAACTAAAATACATTGCTATTTTTCCACGTGAGGTAATGGAGTTTTTACAAGTAAACGCCAATTCAATCAATATACAGGAAAGTTTTTCTTTAATCGGACTCAAACGACGACGATTTATTGGGATATTTTTTTAAATCATCTAATTAAAAATAGTTACTTTGCTTTTCCCGATTTTAATACCACAGGCCTTGCTTTTACGTATTGTTTACATAATGCTTACGAAAAGATAAATGCGCACAGTGCAAGATCGATGAGACGCCACATTTAGCGGCTTAAAAACTGATTAAAACTTGGTCCAGGCGTATTTTTTAATTAGATTATATTATATTAATAATTCAAATGTCGTAAACACGCATTACTTGGAACACTAAAACAATCAATGTCGGATGTCATAATTAAATAACGCTTTGCAAGTGAAAATTTTAATCACTTATGACGTGTGCGAAGTCTATATATAAGGGATAAGCTGGGATATTCAATCTTGGTCCGTAACCCTTTGCCCACCAGAAATTAGCATATTTAAGACAAAGGAATTATTAAATAAAGATCCGAGATATAATGAAAACGGATGTTTATGTTGGAATATGTATTTAACGTGATCGTTTTACCATCACGACCGATTATTATCAGTAAACAATGGTTACTCTAGTGAGAAAGGGTATTTAACCATAACTTTAGAAATAAATAATGCAAAACTATGTTATATAATATTTTAACACGCCAGTAATGGTTTTGATAATCGTGAACATTGTCAACTCGTACAATATTATCACAGTGAAAAAACTGTTAGTTACTTTAGTATTAAAAAATATGTAAGGTAAATGGTTGATAGCTATTTAGGCTTACGCCATCATCAAAAATTGTTCTGGTAAGGGCGTTAGACAAGTGAATGCCAATTCAATCAATGATTCAATATTATTTATTAAATTAACTGATTGTTCTAGATGGATTTTTAATATCAAATTTGAATTGTTGAAACTTTGTACACCTCCACATGTTTTGTCACTAATGGCCCGACAGTCCGTTGTTCTTGGGTACTTATATATATGTCGAAGAATTCAATAAGTAAACCATAATACATTCTTATTTATGAAATTTACATAAATTGCTTTATGGAAAATCAATATTTAATTTAGTTTATCAAAACTCTGTACAATCTCACATGTTCTGTGACCGTTAGTTCTGTTGCATTCATGTAATACAACGCCTGAAGATGTTAAAAGACAAAGCTCGCGTCGTTGGTAATTATACATGTGGAATCGTACACATTTTTAAGACATGCAAATTTGATACAGATATAGTTAAAATAAGTCTATTTATATAAACAAATGTTTATAATTACTAGGAATGAAAGTAAAATTCTTAATACATCAGAATAAAGAAAAATAGCATAGAAATTAAATGTTAAATATTCATTAATAATAAAAACTAATTAATTTTTTTTACAATCAAATCAAGGAAACTTAAATAATCATGAGAATTAAAAAAAAATGATTAATATGAAATATGAAGGTAAGGGTCTTTAGTACAGTCGTTAACATTTTTGCTTAGAGTAATGGATCTCACGGGTTAGAATCAATCGATTTTCGTAAAAAACAGATTGTTTAGCAAGTAACAATCAGTAATAGTAAAAAAAGCTCATATTTGAATAATTTTTAAATTTTGTACGATTCCACATGCTATGTCACTTACATCTCGGGTGTCGCATTCCGGCTTCTTCAGGCATTCTATAACATGGATGCAAGAAATCTGACACCTGACAGCTGGACACAACTGAATGCCTGTAGATGCCGAAAATCAAAACCGGGGTCATTAGTGACAGCACATGAGAAATCGTAAAAAAATCAACAATTTATAAAAGGTTTATTTATTTCAAATCACAATGTTTGTACCACGTTGTGTCAACTATAAATTCTCAATGAATTTACAATATAATATAAAAAAATTAAATTATTTTTTTTTCTAAAATTGTTATAGTTTTTTGATCACAAGCATAACAAAATGAGACCCTGTTCTTGATAATAAAAAAATATAGAAATTGTTATTAGCATTGTGTTTTTAGTATTAAAAAGTTTGGTATATTTTCGAATTTCATTTAAATAATTTACGATATAAACTGTGGGTGCTGTGAGACTATATATTTTCACTCATGTTTTGTCACTAACGACCCAAGGGATTTGCCTTCCGGGCATTATATAACACCGATGCAATAGCACTGATACAAAAATATAGTTTTGTATCGGTTTTATACAAGAGGCATTCCTCTTATTATGTTGTTAAATGTCTCTGTTACTACATGGGGAAAAATTTATAAGCAACAGAACTGAACTGAACATGCCTGAAGATGCCGAAATGCGTAACTCGGGTCGTTAGTGACTAAACATGTGAAATCGTTCAAAGTTGTAACAATTCAAATTGAATATTGAAATACCATCAAGCACCTTCATGTGGTTTCATAAATTAAGTAAAACTGAGTTGATCATTTAATATTAATATTGAATTTAACTAAGCTCTATATAGGATAGTGTTTATTTTAATTTCGTTCTTTGCTCAACAAAGCCAACGTGTATGAGTTGTTTGTCGCTGTATAATGGCCGGCGTCAGAGTTTTCGATTAGACGATTTTGAAAAATATCTTAATGAACAAGGAAAAATAAATAGTCCTCATTTGAGTCTCAATATAATTGAATTTGGCTATTTGTCAAACTTGTTTGTTGATTTTCATTTTAATACTCATGAATAGAAAAGGTAATAAAGTTTTAGTTTTAGTCAACGTGTCACAGACGTGTTTTGTAACGATTTCATAGCATTGTTTTGTACATTTACCATGAAAAAAGTACTGCAAAATGAAGTTAAATATACTTTTGACAATCTATACTTTTTCGTGTTTTACGGGACCGACAGTGTTAAGCCGGCCTTTATAAATCGTGTATAATTTTATCAGATTATCCTCAAACGTATTTGTTTTCGTGTGAAGCAGGCTTACGCTAATTTTTGCGGTCGGTATTAAATTTAAATTAAATTGTACGAGAGTTATTATTTCGGTGTAAATTTCAGACACGAGGCGAAAAAAGGTTTGGCTAAAAAAATGTAGAGCGAATAAAATACATAGTTTTTTTGGCACAGTTAATAAAAATTAGTAAACCAACAACAACTGTTTTGATAATCATAAACTAACTATTTCCATAATCAAAGTTTATTAATGTAATACAAGGTTGAACAAATTCATTTTTTTTCATTCTATTTTATTTTTGTAAATTAACTTACATTTCTATTCTGAATTGTTGTACAGTCGCGATAATGTAATATAAAGAAACTTATTTCCATATATTTTCGTATGAGTTTTTATTCAAATAATAAAAAAAAACACTTTGTTGTTTATTACTATTTCTACAATTATAATATATATTCCTTATGTCTGAACTAGTTGGGGTACTGTCAACTTGTACTCTTTTAAAGACAAAGAAATGTTGAAATGCTTTAACATGGCAAAAAAAATTATAATTTATACTACTAAAAGACGGTACTTAATGTTATTTCAAAACCGAATTAAAATTTTTAATGCAGTACACAATTACAGTTGTTTTATCAATTACGTTACGGGTTTCACCTTCTAACATCTTAAGGGATTCTGTCGCACACATGCAATAGAACTGACAGACAGTCAAATAATTGCAATGCTTGTTTTAAATACATAATAATACAAAAACTAATGATTTGATAACAAATTTATTACAACATATATCAGTAGTTCCTTTGTCTTCTTTTAATGATCGCTGATTATTATTTATTGTAAAATCCTTTCATGAAAGCCTCATTAGCAGTATTTAGCGATTATAAAACTTATCAAAGGCAATTGAGCGCTATTATAATTTAATCGATATTATAAAATTTATTTTAGTTTGTTATTAAGATCCTAGCTTTAGGGCCTGTTTTGTAATTAACTCTTTTAACACGGTGAAAAAATAGCAATTTATTTTAGTTCTACAAAACTGTAAAGATAAAATTGATAGCTGTTTCGTCTCACGTCATCGTCAAAAGTATCGTAACGATGATGAATATATCTTTAAAAATATTTAGAACTAAAAAACATGCTTATTTTATCACCGTATTATAGTGGAATTCTACCAAGTATCTGCCGATTCAATCAATTAACTTTTCTAGTATATAACCGAAGCTATCTGCTTAAAATGTGTCAGTTCTGTTGCATCCGTATGATAGAATGCCTGAAGATGCCGAAAGCCGTAACCCAAGTGGAGTAACAAGACATAGTGAAATTTCATCACGAACATTCAGTCGATATCGTTAATTATTTCAAATATATATTTATCTCCTGGTCATATGGCTTATAATTTATCTTTATAAATCTTCTTCTATATGTTATAAGTCATTTTTCGTAATGTTTTTGTAATTTACCTTTGCTTTTATGTAGCAGGTAAGTAATAAATAAATTAGAACTATTTTCATTTTGAATTGAATCACTTTTAAGGTGTAAAACTTCTAGATGGAAAGGGATTATATTTTGAATAATAAAATTTATTTACGTCCTTATAGTAAATACTTTTACAATATAAACAGTCTAAGATTTTTCATTATTGTACCAAAACAAGAGATAAGTATAAAATATAAATTGAATCCTGCGATAAATAATTAAGTGACTGAGATATCTGTCCGGGAAATATTGAGCTGCAAATTTTCTTTAGAAATGGATAATTTTAAGTGCTTGGTAAGACATGAAGAGGGTTATGGACTAAATTGCAAGGCGCAATAAATGGCGTAGGGCAGATCTGGTCAACTGCTTTCATACCATGTTATTTTTTATTTATGTATAATATATTATTTAAGATAAACCCTTCTACTCAAGTACTTTGTCTACCTTCTGTAATATTTTATTTAATATTTTTGGTATATTTACGATAAAAGTATATTGATTTTAACATATAAATGCAAAATAAATGGTGAAATTGGAAGTCAACCAAACAAGCTCAGATAAATTTATTTTAATACAGTCAAACAAGGAATTTGTCGACATTTAAAGCAAAACTGTTGAATTCTGTTAATGCTCTTCTCATTGAAATCTTCATTGGTAGACTAGTTATACACCTTAGTAAAACAACCAATTCATAATTATTGATTGAATTGTCATTAACTTGGTAGAACGCCATTATAACACCGTGAAAAAATAGCAATGTATTTTAGTTCTGTACGGACTGTAGGATCTCGATGAAATATCAATATAAAATTTCAATTGTTAAAACTTTTTACAATTCTACATGTTTTGTCACTATCGAACCGGATTTTGCCTTTCTGTATCTTCAGGCATTCAATCACACGGATGCAACAGAAATGACAATGCCCGATTGAGTTTTATTACATTTGTGTGATAGAATGCCTGAAGATGCCGAAAGACGAAACCAGGGTCTTTAGTGACAAAGCATGTGGAATCGTTCAAAGTTTCAACGATTTAAATTTTATTATACTATTATATATCATGTGACGACGCAAATTATTTGAATGCCTTGTAATTTGTTAGAAATGAAACCGAGATAGCTTGACCAATAAATCCTTTTGATCGTTTCATTCTTAGCAATTATTCCTGTTCATTATTTACATACGGATATTCCCAAAGGATGTGATTAGTGTCTTCAATCATATTGCCACATTTACATATAAGACATTCAACTAATAGGACATGCTGGGCGAGTTTAGCAGTGAAGTAACCATATCCAGTGTAAACTAGAACAGAATTTTATTAAAAAAACTTTTTTTTAATAAAAAAACTTCTTCTTAATAAATTTAAAAAGAAAAGTTATCTCCACTTGCCACTTTATACGAAAAATAAATCATATTGAGAAATTTTTACCGTACGTTGTCAATTTCTTAAAATTCTCAATAAATGTGGTACGTAGTAGCTTGAGTCATGTTATCGCACGCACCACTTGTTATTATCCAATGCGGCACAGCTTGGCCACCCCTGACGCAGGGGAAACTTCGATAATAAAAAAAACGGATAAATTTCGTCGAACGCCACTCAAAAAACGTTTTATGCCTAATAAAATGAACGATTTCCTTGTGTCAGCAATTCGCATTAACTTTTTTAGAAAAAATGAGGAAACTTTTGAAAGAAAAAAGAATTGGCAAACCGGATCATTCTTATTTGCAAAACCATCACGTCGTCTCGCTCTTTTGCTCTTTAGTTGGCTAAAACAATTCTCTTGAAAGTTTTTGAAATTTAAAGAATATCTCCGGAAAATGTTGGAGCATCAGTTTTTAATCCCCACGGAAAATTCTCTTCAACAAAATATGATATTTTTTGACGCAAGACTGTAACCTAACTTAACGTTTATCACATGATGAAATATTGATGCAAAAAATAAAATAGTTAAGGTAAAACTGTTACCTCTCGGTGTGTCACCGTGAACGTTATTATCGGTTAGCGAAACCGATGGTGCCTGATCATGAAAATTGTATTAAATATTCTATTTTTTTAATAATTAAAACATATTTACTAAAATATAAGTACTATTTCCACAGTATTTTTGATGATCGGAACCAGTTTCTCTCAACGCGATCATTATGATTTGATATAACATATATTAGAACAAAAAGACGGTTGATTGATTGTTTTTTTTTCATTAATTTATTTAACAAAATTGCATTTTAATGATAGTTGATTATTATTTGTTGTAGAATCCTTTCATCAAACACTTATTTACTGTCTTTATTGTAAATAAAACGTATCACAGACAATTAATTGAGTGTCATTATTAATAAATCAACAGTATTGAAAGTTATTATAGTTTCTATATTTATCCTAGCTCTAAAGTTTGTGTTTTTGCTTTGTAATTCATTCCTCATGTATATAACCGATGAAAACTGTTAATTGTGTGTGAGTTCTGTTGCATTCATTTATGAAGATGCTGGAACGTAAAACCCTGATCTTAAGTTATAAAGCCTGTGGAGTTGTTCAAAGTTTCAATCATTCAAATTTCATATTTTATTCGCTAATTTAATATACGCGATATTTAGTACCTTTTTTATATATTGATTGAATTGGCATTCACTTGGTAGAACTCCATTATATCACGGTGAAAAATTAGCAATGTATTTTAGTTCTACAAAATTATTTTTAACAGATATAGTTGATAGCTATTTCGGCTCACGCCATCGTCAGAAGTATATATAGATATAGATAGTTCTGACGATGGCGTGAGCCGAAATAGCTATCAACTATATTTGTTAAAAATAATTTTGTAGAACTAAAATACATTGCTATTTTTTCACCTTTTTTATATTTTTTTTATTTTTGGTTCACTATCGGTTTTGTTTATTGCATACATAACATTGCGTTTTTAATATTTAAATATAATTATTGATTGAATTGGCATATACTTGGTAGAATTCCCTTATAATACGATGGCAAAATAGCAACGTATTTTAATTCTAAAAAAATTATAAGATATATATAGTTGATAGCTATTTCGACTTATGCCCTCATCAAAACTATGTTTAATCATACATTTACTTCAATGTACACATAAATATGTGGGTGTAGAAAAGGTACACAATACGTCCTCCATTTTTAACACCCTAGTTTCATATCGTGATAATAATTTTTATCTTATTAGTACCATAATTATTTTTTTTTTTCGTTATTTATACAAAAACAACCGAGCTTAAATCTCACTTAGGGACATGCATAAAATCAATTGGCCACATTTTAGAATTTATTAGCACAATATGAAACAAGAGTGCTTAGAATATTAGAGAAATAGCTATCAACTATATATCTTACAAAATTTTAAGAGCTTAGATACATTGCTATTTTTTCACCATCAAAAAGTGACGGTTTAGTTCTTAAAAGTGATTGAACAATATTTATACCATGTAAAGAGACTGATGTTTAATTTAGTTCGTGAATCCTAAGCTTCTAAAAATAAACCATATTAAAATAATACTTTGAAAGTGTACCTCAATAAATTAAGCATTAATGCATCGTGTAAGTAGTGAGTGAGTTTATTTAACTTAATGAGTATAAATAGGGGTTGCAAGTAAGGAGGAAAATTTAGGACGAATTATCCGATACCGGTATTTTAATATTTGATATGAAATGCTATCTATCTTTAACGTTGTCCAATGCGTAAACTTTTATTTTTTAAATTAATTTTTGATAACTTATATAAATCGCCCCAGAAAGACTTACAATATTTGTAACATATTAAATCTGATAAACTTGATTATACAATAAAAATAAACACATGAAAGTGCCCACATTTCGAGAGTTCGTTCGTGAGATTTCTCTAAAATTTCACAGCGATTTAAGCAAACAATTAACCTAACAAACTCTTATCTACATAATTATGATGAAACAACACGTTATGAGAAAAAGTCCGAAAGCGGTAAATAGCCAAGAGATTTTTTGTCACAATTCTTATTCTGAAAATAAAAAATTTCGGCATCATAAAATGAATTTCCTATTTCATTTCTGTGCGTTTGTAAGCATATGTATGCGTGTGGTGTTCACGGGAACCGGATTTACTGTGGACTGCTCATCTCTGCAGCGACTTTGGCATCTGAAAATCACTTTACTACGTCATTTTCTTGCATATTAGGCGTATGTCTACGTGTGTGAGTATAGATTTTGGAAATATAATTGTAATTATAATGTATGTGGTGTCCACGTGAACTAGATCCAATGTAATTTGTTCAGCTCTATAGCGATTTACGTCTACCCGTAACAATAGAGCAATTAAACAAAAAATAGTTCTATGCATAAAATATGAAGGAGACTTCAAAAGCTCTGAAGCTAACGCATTATCTTAATTCTTTATCGATTTGTTTTAAAATAAAATCGGTTAAATAAAGATTTCAGCGTCGGCAATATTTCAGCCCCTAGTTTCAAATGCCTGAACTCAAAAGCTCGCCATTGTAGTGGTAATTTATTTTAGCTAAAGCTCTATCTGTCATTTTAGTTTACTGTAGCAAAACATTTGATAATATTCTGATTCGATAATGTATTTAAAGTGCGATAATTTGCAAGCAACGAGCAGTGAACAACAGAACTCTGCTGGGAAGCGTTCATAGATTTGAAACTGACGGGGCGATTGTAGTCAGCCTCATGAATATGTAACTGTTCAAACACTTCTGACAAGGTTGATGTTTATTTAGTTGATTGTGTTTGCAATAAAATATCTACAGGAGATTTTATCTCCCGTGAAATACGATTTTAATAGCTATCGTTACGTAGCGATTTGGGTGGTGATGAATTGAGTTTCAGAGCAGCAGTAGGCTCTAACTCTATGTCCAAATGAATGCAGTAATTTTATACTAGTATAAATCACATTTTTACTGAAAAGAAATATATATTTATATCACTTTTGAGGTGTAAAACTTCACTTCTAGATGAAAAGGTGTGATATTGATTCAAGTTATAATACTCACGATGAGCGAAATCAGTCCTGATTATAAAATATATTGTGGAAATACGTTTTATTATTTAACATGTTTACATTAGTATATTTGTCTATTAAAAAATGTCTTTAAAAGTAAATTTGAATTTAAATTATTGAAACTATTTAACTCCGCATGTTTTGTCATTAACGGTCTGGGTTTCGCATTTTGGCACACACACACATCACACAGATGATTGTGCAAAGATTTAGCAATTGAAAAATGATATATTATAATTTATAATATCGACTCGATATGTCTTTCAGACAAACACAATTCAAATATGTCTTTCGCCGCTTCTCAGACCATTGTGAAGGGCTAATGCATTTCTGTAATAAATCAGCCAGTATTTAAGCTTATTGAAAGTGCCGCCTGTTTGTAATTAAGTTTAATTTAAATTTAGTTTTTTTGATAACACTATATAAGCTAGGTTGTTAAAACAGAAGAGAAGATGTATTATGTACCTTTTCTACACAGCTATATATTGATAAGAAAATGTACGTTTAAACATATTTCTGAAGATGGCGTGAGCCGAAATAGTTATCAATTATATCTTATAAAAAAAATTGTAGAACTAAAATACATTGCTATTTTCTCACCCTGTTATAATGGAGTTCTTCCAAATAAATGTCAATTCAATCAATAAACAAAAATGATTTTTTTTGTTTACCGTAAATAAAAAGTGAAAAATTAACATGGCTTTATATAAGGTAATTGGATTATGCTATGGATATCAAAAAGTCTTCGAGTAGAAAATTAATATTACGTGGAAAGTTTTTGTAAAACAGCATCCAATATAAAATTCGACAGTATTCATGTTACAAAGTCTTTTGTAACGTTTATAACTTTGTACGTTCGGGTCGGTATTGTGTTTTGATTACATTTGCCAAGTATCCTGTATTTTGATCACCGCCTATTAAAGTTTGCAGCGACAGTAAACAGTGATTAACGTTGTCAAAACTAGACAGATCGTTATGCGAATTCGTATTTGACACAACAACTAAGCAACTCCCGACACTATCACGTTTAATTTTACGAATTGTACACTTTGTTGCAGTATTTTAACCTTTTCGTAGTTATAAATAAATCACAACGCAGTGTTTACCCGGTCGAAATTTTTTGGTAAAAATAAAAATATTTTTTTGTTTTTTAAGAAATTTTAGTCTGCTTACAAAATATATCCCAGACCGATTTTTATAGTTTATTCTTGAATTTTACCAGTTTTAAAATGAATGGCAAACAGGAATGTCATACTGAGTCTCAAAAGCTGCCAAAAGTACTTCCGAGATATCTCGTCTTTGCACAACTATCGAGTTAAAATTGTATATACCCATTTTTTAAAAATTGATTATAAAAAAAATTGATTCATAATGGAATCCCAATCTTACTTCTTCCCACATCTCATTTATTTTTTAACCATTTGTTTTCCTCAAAAAATATAGAGATTAATTAAGACTTGGCTTAGAGATGGCAGATGGTAATTGCGTTTTCGACATTTAATATACATTGATATATTTTTTCGAATAATCAAAAATGCTTATTGGAGCGTATAGTAAACTTTTCAATAATGAAATACAATATATTATTTGTTATGTCTGTATAATTAACAATAATCATTTTTCATACAAGAACGGCATAACGTCGCCTTTTTGTAAAACATCGCCACGCAGACATCTTATCATATAAGTGCCGTCATAGATTGTAAAAATACATTGCATATAAATATACTCCGTATCGTTTTACTGATAAAATATTCTTATTACTTCGCTTCAACTTTTTCAATAAAAAAATAATAAATATTAATGTAAAATATATAATAATATATTTTGTAAATGAGTGAAAAATGACGCAATGTTCACGCCGCATAGATGCGTGCTTGGTAAGTGTCACAAATTTGTTATAATATTTAAATATTTTTGATTCAAATCCAATAGATGAGATTCATAAATATATATCCAGTAATATATTAAACCAATTATAACACATTCGAATTGTTACAACTTTGTACGATTCCACATGTTTTGTCACTAACGATCCGGGTTTCGCTTTTTGACATCTTCAGGCATAATATCACACGGATGCAACAGGACTGACAATCAGTTGCATCCATTTGATAGAATGCCTGAAGATGCCGAAAGGCGAAACTCGGTTCGTTAGTGAAAAAATATGTGGAATCGTACAAAGTTGTAACAGTTCAAATTTGATATTAAAATTCCGCCAAGCTCCTTCAGTCGATATCATCAATTATAACACATTAAAGATTGCTGTTATGTGAGACTTAAGCTCCGCGCAATGCCCAAGACTGCTATGCGAGTCATACGCGCTGAGGAAATGTCAGCTATGACGAGATAGACGCCACACGCGAACAAAGAGTTAAGGTCACGGATATGCGTCTACTTGAACAATTTGAAAAGAATGAGAAAAAATGCAAACGTCTGATAAGTTTAACAAATTTATGAATTCATTTTTAGTATGGAGTTTTCATACACAAGTATAGGAAAATGTGTTATGTGAAACAGTCCACAATCAGAGCGTAAATGTTAAAGACGCCAAGCAAAAACATTATAATACTATACGAGACAGTGAGTCGCCGCAGAAAGCACAATTTTTCGCAGTTTTAATGGACACTTCCAAGGCCAAAACATTACACTAAAATCACGAAGATAACGACATACTTCTTGCTCAAAAGCTTTTGAATATTTCTTTTGTTTTTTTGTCCTCTTTCAAGATAACATTCGTTTTGAAAAGTGAGCATCAATTGTGCTACTAATAAAAAAATCATATGTTATATTTTCTCGGCCTAAGTCAAGTGCTAAACGTCGTACGCTTTGTCTATAGTATTCAATGGATCAATTTCTTGTACAAATATCTTTATATATTGTTTATGGAATTTTGTACATAAGCAAGCTTTATACTAACAAGATTTTTAAAAACGAGCGAGGCGTGGGTGATTAGCAAACTACTGTTTATTTCTTTCTAATCTCTTTACTTATTTAGTTTCTCATTGTCTGATTGTAAAAATTAATTGCTTAAAAAACTGGTTGTATGTTGACTGTGGAGTCGAAGACTGAGTCCTGAAAAACGAGTGACCCCAACGATTTTATAGATTAGACGATTTTGAGGAACTAAGAGAAAAATTCACAGCAAGTCATATAATATACATACAAAAAAGTAAGTAAATTTAAAATTAAATATAAAACGTTAACAATCTCTTGTATACAGGACTAAGATAAATCAATTATACATTACGAAGTATAAAATCACTTTCAAATTTGAATTTTATTGTTGAAAACATGAAGACATGTTGAAAACAAGACGAAAAAAAATACTTGGTGACTACAATTATTTTGGACCGAACGTAACAGCTGTTTGGGCCGCATGCGGTTCGTGGGCCGCAATTTGAATATCACTGATCTAGAAGAATGAATAAGCAGTGTTTAATTTCTAAGAGGTATCTACAGTATGTGCCAGTTTTAGTTGTCTATCAATGACGACTGTTGCTGTTAAGATATAAAGATAGCTGCTTTTTACGGACAATCATGTTAATTCTATATATCGTAACAAAAAAAAACAAATTTATTTTGTATACTTACATATTCATAACGAAGTAAAAGAGAATTTTTTATTACAAGATAAAAATTACATGGTGACCTAGTTTCGTTAATAATATTTATACGCGCAAAAAGATAGGTCACTGAATATATATGAGTCTCTTTATTTGTGCATATCTGAAGGTCTGTTTTATTTCTTCCTAAAATATTTGCTTTTTTTAGATTACAAGATACAAATTCACTACTATGTTTAAATTGAAAATATTAAAAATATATATTTTTTGTATTGTTTCCATAATTAAATATACAGTGGGTGATCGGTCAACGAACATCATCTGTTCCATGATTATGTTTGTTATCCAAATTATTCGTTTACCGATCATCGATTTACCATGAATTTTTATACTGGATTAAAAATACCGTTTAAGTTATTGGTTGAATTGGTATTAACGTGGTAGACCTCTATTATTACACGGTGAAAAAATAGCAATGTATTTTAGATCTACAAAATTTGTAATATATATAGATATATAGAGTTAAGAGTATATTGTTGATAGCTATTTCGGCTTACGTTCTCATCAGAATCATGTTGAAGTGTACATTTACTTATCTATATAAAATGGTGTAGAAAATATGTGTTCGTTGTTCGAGCACAAAAATCGTGATCGTGTCGAACGAACAGATCGCTAACCGATCACCCATTTTATAATATTTAAGATCATGTCCGATTTCTCTCATTGCGAGCATTATGAGCTTGTATAAAAAATATATATCATTCTATTAATGCAACTTTTTGACTGATAATTAACAGATATATTAAGCCAATGGTTTTAGAAATAAGAAAATAATTTACAGGTAATTCATACAAAGTGTATCTAAGTAAAGTAAAATAGAAATGATTTCTTAATTTAAAACCTAAGAAATTTCACTGTTGTTATACGCATAACATTAATATATCCATTCGCAACATACTAATTTAGTATTTTTTTTATTTTGAAAGAATTTATATTGTTGTTGTGTTTGATACGTTACTTGTATGTCCCTGACTGACAATTTTCACGTATTATAAAAACAACTGTCTTACTTTTTTTAATATTTAAAACATTTCACTCCCTAAAACACTTAGGTGTAGGTTATTTGATTGTGAAAATTTTTCTTTCGTCATTCCTGCTTACGAGTTTCTCATTATTGTTTTTGAACTCTTTACGTGATTTTGATTCGATTTTATTTTGATTAATATTACAACTAAGGGTACCTTATAATTTCAATTGTTACATAATAAACTTAATTTTGATATTTATTATCAGATCATAGACCATTGGTTATGATAACCTGATAATTTTGAATTCAAAATTTTGTATAAATAGCTTTGTATGTTATTTGAAGTCTATCAGTTCATTATGCTAATGATGAATTTAATTGGTTTTGACTATACAAATATTATTTATGGTAAAATAAGTGAGTACAAAACGTTAAATGTTTCGTATATACCATATTAAGCTTTCGGAACAAAAGATAAATAGAGCTTTTATGATAATCTTTTGTATTAATAATTACTACATTTAAAAAACATCATATCAGAAAAAAATTAAATAGACATTTATTGCGTTATTATTTTTTAACAAAGCGATGTTTTGCAATAAGGTAGCAATACAACGATACAAAGAAAAATGTAATTTTCTTCTTAATTTTTATTGCTTTCAACTCTATAAGGAAAAATATCTTGAGTGGGTTATATATCGTTTTTACAAATAACTTAAGTTTTACAACAAGTCTTTTAATTAAAAATACAAGGAAAAGCGTAGCTTTTTAGTGCTTTTTTTAAAAAGTTGAGAAAAAAGACAAAATTAGTTGAAATTTTTCCTACACAGAAACATTTTACGAATATTTCAAACGGAAGCAAAGTTGTAACCGCTTTATTGTCCTAAAGACAAACGCGTTTCGTCATCGTTGTTATGCTTAATAATTAGTTTTGTAAATCGTATTTTTTGAACGTGGACTATTCATATTATTATACCAGTGTTGGTAAACCATTAACTTTACATTTTCGAAAGAGCAGTCACTTGGTTATACATCGATAAAACATTTTTTATTAATAATTAAATTTTTTGATATCTATTAACACACGGTGAAAAAATTGCAACGAATTTTAGTCATTTTATTTATTTTATTTTTTTTATCATAGAAATTTAGTCAATTTAATGTCATATAAATATTGTGCAATTCTCATTTTTCTATCACTATCCTGGTCGTATCATTATTATTCACTCTCTTTAAAAAAAAATACAGAGATTGAAAAGCTTAGTAATTATTATCTCTCTCCATGAGATGTAAATTGAAATACCTCCATCATGACGCAATAAGCTATCCTCTAGAAGCAGAAATGGATAAAAAAGTGTTTTACTAACTAAATAAATATTATATGTATTAGTTTTACTTATTTTAATTTAATTATTGAAGAAATTTTCAAACCGAATGAGTGTTAAAAAACTTTTATTGAATAACTAAAAAAAGCTCTAATTCCCTGTTAGTGTGTTTTATATCAAAAAGGGTAAACGAAAAAAAAAGCTTAAAATTTTCACTCGAAAATTTTAAACACGACTTTTATTATACAAATATATTATAAAATATTACTATTATAAACTCATATTTTACTGGTCGTTTTCTGTTATTGGTGCTCTTACAAATAAACTAGCACAGATAATTTTCATATTTAAATTACAATCACAATTTACTGAAATACCGCGTAGAAAAGTATCATTATTTTTTTGCTATTTTATTAAATGAATATTTCACTAAAAGCTCTTAGATACAAATTATATCAAACACTTAGGAATATCGTTTTATTATTTATTCAGTTATATAAACTAGTTCATTTTTTAATAAAGGAGCGTTTGCATAACTGTCTCTACCTATATCCATTGCGGTATATTTAAATAAATTTAATGAGTCGACAATAATAAAAAAGGTTTTACTCAAAGTAACTTGAAGGTTTCAACTAACCCATTAATTAAAAATAACAAAGTACATCTTACTATTAAAGTACCCACGAATATATATAATTTTAACGGTAGTTGCCAAAATCTATTATCAAGAAAATAAGTTTTTTTTTTTTTTAATGGCATTATAGTTTCGAAAATGGAATGCCAATACAATAATATCAAAAAATATTGAAATTATTACAAATTTATAAAGAGCTGTCAGTCAAGTAAGGGTCAATATTTTTCTGTATTATTCATAAAATTCAAATAACATACAATATCAAATTAGAAAACTTCGAACATTTTTTTTTTATTATTTATTTTAGATATATAAAAATCCAATTTATGATATCGAATGAAGGTTCTTCATGTAATTTCAAAATCAAATTTGAATTGTGGAAGCATTGTACGACTCTACATGTTTTGTTACTAACGACGCGGGCTACACCGTTCGGCATTTTCAGGCGTTCTATCACACGGATTGACCAGTCTGTAAGTTCTGTTGTAGCCTTTTGGCTAGCCTGAAAGTCTGTGTTTTTTTGGGATTGATTCATCTTATATATTATATAATCGATGCAACTTGTTTATTGTGTATCAGTTCTGTTGCATCCTGGGTGATGGGATGCTTGAAGATTCTGAAATGCGAAACCCATATCGTTAGCGAAAAAACACGTAGCATTGGACAAACTTTCAACAATTCCAATTTGTGCATTGAATCGGCAATTACTTGGTAGAATTACATTGTAACGCAGTGAAAAAATACTATGCTATTTTTTCACCGTGTTAGTTCAAATTTGATGTATTTGTCTCTTATTACAAGCTGTATTTTTGTGTACATCTTTTTTTATATAACTGTCCGAAATGATTACTGCTAATCAGTTCTATTTTAATCATTTAATAAAATGACTGAAGATTCCTGATAGCAAAACTCGAGTCATGAAAATCACAACATTGTAAAATATACATAGCTTAAATGAACAAATTTGATTCGTTAATTATTTAAATGACAAGTTCAAACTAGTTCTGACGAGCGCTTAAGCTTAAATAACTATCAACTATATAACGTACATTTTTTATGGAACAAAAATACAGTGTCATGTTGATACATTCAATAAAAACTATTTTCTAAATACGGTTCTTTTATTTTTGCAAAGCTATGAGTCTATTTTTAATTAAAATGGTGTCGAATGCCCCAGAGAGTTTTGGATATATCCAAAAAAAGTTCGAAGCTATAATACCCGAATGTATCGAACAAAAGCTCTGTTTTCCATTACTTAATTAGCAAGAACGGTTCAGTATAAATAGATGCAACCCTCAAAAGACAATACGGATGAACTCGGAAGTTAGTTGTAAAGTTGGAACAACGTTTTGGCGAAACTATTCAAGTGTGAAGCGATGGAAATTTTGTAACCGCTGGTAGATGTAGAATGCTCGCCTTGTTGGGCTATCGCCAATAAAGAAAGCTCTTTGAGACGCGTCTTTTGCCAAGTCATTTTCATATAGTACAGCTGTAAGCAACCGCGTTGCTTTGTTGAAAATATTTATTTGATGTTCAATACAACAGAATTGTTTTTTTCTTTCACTAAAAATATCAACAAATTTTAATTTAAAATAATAAAAACATATTTTTTAGTATTTACTTCCACAATATGTTTTTTGATCAGGATCGGTTTTACTCATCGCGAGCTATATCAACTGATAAAATACAATTTACAATCAAGTCTATTATACAAAATATTTGATTTGAATTGGTTACAACTTTGTACGATTCCACATGTTTTGTCACTAACGACCCGGGTTTCGCCTTTTGACATCTTCAGGCATTTTGTTAGTTCTGTTGCATCCGTGTGATATTACGCCTGACGATGCCGAAAGGTGAATCCCGAGTCGTTAGTGACAAAACATGTGGAATCGTAGAAAGTTGTTACAATTCAAATTTCATATTGAAATTCCATCAAGCACCTTCAGTCGATATCATAAATTACAAAATATTTGATTTAATGGTTGCTAAAGTATACTTGTTTGTAAATTGTATTCTATCAGCTGATAATGCTCGCAATGAGCGAAACCGGTCCTGATCAAAAAATATATTGCGGACATAAGTATTGAAAAATATATTGATTGAATTGGCATTTACTTGGTAGAACTCCATTATAGCACGGTGAAAAAACAGCAATGTAATAGAGTTCTACAAAATTGTAAAGATATAGTATATATAGTATATATATAGATATAGAACTAGTTCTGACGATGGCGTTTGCCGAAATAGCTACTATATAGTGTTACTAAAAATGTGTTTTTATTATTTAAATATCATTTTTTTCCATTCAGAAGTGACAGTTGACAGAATAAAAGTGACCTTCTATTAAATACATTTGTTACATAATATATTCAAGTGCTATTCCATACTGTTACTGTTGATAATTTCATAATTAATTCTTTGCTGTTAATAGACTTTTAATGTAAAAAGTCATCAATGATCAGTTTTTCACGACTGTTCTGACCTCTAATTGGATTATTGGTTTATCGTAACGTTGCTTCATTTAAGTTAATAATGCTTGCGAAGAGCAAATCCGGTTCTGATCATAATATATATTGTGAATATAAGTACAAAAATGTATTTTTATTATATAATAAAAGGTTTTGTGATTAGGCAGTTAAATGTTGAAACATAAAAAAATAATCTAAAAGGCAAAAAAAAAACGAAAATGTTTGCCAGCAATGTTGATGGTTAATATTCGTAACGAAATAACTGGTTGTTTATAACTGATCAGTGAGCTTTAATGGCCGCAAGAAAAGAAGATTAAACTATTGATTTACGGCCCGTTAGGATATCTACCGACATGACGTCATCTTGAACAAAACCTTCAATAAATAACTTGTAACATTTCACTATAGCGTTTGAACACGTCATAAAAAAAATGAACACTGTCTTCAATATATTTTTGCTTATATAATATCCTGACCTCCTGTCAGGTATTCGGCTTTGGTTTCACTTTTCACACGCGGCCTATCAGCTTAAAGCTCATATCAAAAAGCTTCGATAATTGATTTCGTGATCTATTTGTGTATTTTTCTTTGACAATATCGTTGTCTAAGATTCAATATACAGCAGTGTTTTACAAACTTTTTACACCTGCTGACCGGTATAAAAAAGAAAAAAATCGCGGAACACTAATTCTGATTTTTGATATCAATATTTTTTTGGTCCAATATTGTGACAGCTAGATACAACTATAAATAACTAAAAACTGCGATGTATTTTAGTTCTACATAATTATTATTTTTTAAGATATAGTTGATGGCGTAAGCAGAAATAGCTATCAACTATATCTTAAATAATAATAATTTTGTAGTACTAAAATACATTGCTATTTTTTTTATCGGGTTATAATGGAGTTCTACCAAGTGAATGCCAATTCAAACAATAACAAAAATATATATAAAATTCTGATACAATTACAATTTAACAAAAACGACAGGTTTTTATACCGTGAAAAAATAGCAATGCGTTTAAGTTCTACAAAATTTATAAGATGTACAGTTGATAGCTGTTTTGGCTCACGCCTTCATAGTTCTGATGAAGGCGTAAACCGAAATAGCTATCAACTATATATCTTATAAATTTTACAGAACTTAAATACATTGCAATTTTTGCTACAACCATCATTGCTAATATTGGATATTCTTGGTGGTATTGCTGTCTTTCGCAAGTATTGCTAATTTCCTTGGCGTCACATTATACTAAAATTTTTTGTGCTTAACAATAACTTAAAATAAAAGTAAACTTGCCGGAAAAAAAATCCTATATTGAATTTCTGTAAATTTATAAACACTGATGAAGACTATTCAATGATTTACGTCTTATCTAAACCCAATTCTCCTACCACTACAAGCTTACAGTAAAATATTTTGAGAAAACATAAAGTTGTCAGTTTATTCGAAAAAATAACTGTTGATATATGGTCATTAAAAAGTTTGACTCGCATTGAAGTTTTAAATTATAGCATATGGGAATAATTTTTTTTTTGAATAATAGCTAATCGGTGCCAAACTATCATTTAGAAAATGTGTGTTGCGGGTTGCTTAGGGACAATTAAGAGCCAATATTAATTGAATGATAATGCATCTCTAATGAACTTTTCCTACTTCAATTAATCATGTATTGTATATGTGTATGCAAATGTATGTGTATAGTAAGTGGAGATGTAAATATAATTATATTACAATCAGTGTCCATGTGAACTAGATTTACTATGGATTGCTCAGCTCTGTAGCGAATTACACCTGTCAGCAACGAAAGAAAAAAAAATACACTAGTAAAAATGAGTGTTAATTTATTATTAAAAAAAATTTGATTGAAAGAACAATCCCAAAACCTATAAAGCTTCATTTACAAAGAATAATGCAATGTCTAGATCAGTGGTTCCCATGTGTGGCCACCAACAGTTTTATAGTAAATATTGATATTTAAGAAAAAATGTGTTTTCACAAATGAATTTGAAAAATTATTATTCAATTCAATTCACCTGACTTATCCACCATTTAGTCGAGTTTAAGTAAAGGACCGTTTTAACAATAATACTGTCAAGTAAATATAAATAAATAACAAAAATTTCTTTATTAATTATGTCGATTTTACCGACAACTGTTTACTGTGAAAGACTATTCAGTGTAATGCACTTTATAAAACATAAATATCGAAATTATTTTTGTCACATTTAGTGCGGCCACGAGACATTTCCATAAGACTGCTGATGTTTATAATGTGGCTACAGTGAAATTTCACGTTTGAACCACTGGTCTAGATATGTGTATCCTTGTACTTTTGAACGGGTTAATCATATGTGAGCCTAGAGTTACAGAATTGTGCATAACAGGAAACCAAAAATGTGTAGATTCGGGTACAAAATGATAATTATTTAAAATTTGAATAATAACACGTTTGTCGGCTGAAATAATTATGGAAAAACAAAAATAACATTTTTTGGCAAAAACAATAATCATTGTTTATCCAGCTGTCATTTTCGGTAATAGAATATCATGGAATTGATTACCATAATTGAATACACTCAATTGATATTAAAGTTATTTTTAACCAATAAATATATGAGCTTAAATTAAGTTGTGTTCAATGAAGTGTTGTTTTTGGTAGACTGACTGAATATCGACAATTGCGTATTTTTTTAGGCAAGGCTGCTAAACCTTTTTAAAATTTTAATTGTTAAAATTTTATACAATTTAATATGCCGACAAAATTTGTTATGTTGCATCCGTGTGATAGAATGCCTAAAGTTGCCGAACGGCGAGACTCGGATCGTTAGCGACAAAACATGGGGAATCGTAAAACGATTGTTAAAACTATAGATTTGTGTTATAGATATGTTTTGTCACTCATGGCCCGAGTTTCACCTTTTGGTATTATCGGGTATTCTATCACACGGATGCAATAAAACTATCGCAAAATAAAAAGTTTCATACGGTTATATACAAGAAGTATTAAAAAATCAAAAGCCTTCTTAATTCTGAATTTTTTTAGTTAGGTATATAGTTGGTAGTCAGAATTATACCTTATATGACCTTATATATGCACTTATTTGAAGTTGGTGGGCTGCGGTGAATTAAATATCAAATGACTAACTGTAAGTCTTTTTCTTATTGTCGAATCAATAAGCAAATCTTAGGTAAGAGATGTTGCGAGTGAGAATGAAGTGAGAATGAAGAAAACTTAGTTGATTGTTGTATATAAACGTTGAATCGAATTGAGCTTTGTAAATTTCTATAAAGTTATAAAATGCTTTCTGATCCTCCGTGTTTAAATGTATCAATTTAACATCTTTACCAGCAAAAAAAGAGTGTACTTCCGATAGTTATTAAATGGAAAATGTCGAAGTATTTTTGTTTAATCTTACCTAACCAGCCAAGTTAATCTAGTTATAATAATTGAATTAATTATAAAATAAAATCTTCCCGCATCGAATATCGTCGCTTGTGAAGAAACTTGGAAAAACTATAATGTAACAAAGCAAGGTTAATGGCTTTTTGGGATTTGGTGAAAATTCTGAGAAATCATCTCATGAAATATGATCGTTTTTACGTGACGGAAAAAGTATTTCCGAAACAAAAGTTTATAATATCGATCGAATTTCTAAAACATCATAACTTGTTAGTCTTGATAAGTAACTTTGTTGTATTGAGAATATAAACTTAGTTTGTCTTATCATAGCATAATGTGAACAGATAACATAAGTTTTCTTATTGTTTCTGGCTAACAAAATGGTATTTTTTTTTGGATATGTGCTGCCACACGAAAAAGTTAAAGATCTATGAAAATAAATTTAAGATTGACATATAAAATGATTATCAATAAAATTTTAAGAAACTTTCAAATAAGTAAAGCTTGCATTAATAGTTATTAAATAATTATAAAATACCCATTTACAAGAATAAAGAATCGAGAATTATCAAATACAGTGAAACCTCGATTTTACGTTTTCCAAGGGACCCTGAAAAAATAACGGAAATTGCGGGAAAGCTTCAAATAATAATAAACAAGTAAAATCGTAAAAAACATTTATTTATTAGTTACTTAAACATACTGCATATAAAACTATTTTTTAAAAAAAATCCTTTATGTTAGTTTGCTTCTTTGTTATTTGGCACTTTAATCGGAACAAAGACTTATTACTAAACTTGTTACTAAAAGTTTGTATGTACAGGAATCATTATTACCATGAATTTTAAACAACTCTACATTTGCATCATAAACAACAATACGCGTGTGGTGGATTTCAACCCAAAAAATAGCACATACGTCCAATGCGTTACCTCTAACATGTACAGCGGATTCAACGTGTCTAGACATAACACCTGCACTCGGCTATGTCAAACTTGTTTGCCGAGATACGGAGAAATATGCAATAAAGACGGTCAATCGGGATAATATTTGTGACAGGACCAAAATATTTAGACGGTTTATCGAGGAAATCGGGGAATCAGGAAACGGTCAATGCGGGATTATTTAACATTGTTCTTATGGGAGTTTGACGAGACTATAAAAAATAAGCGTAACAGCCGGAAAAACGTATTATGCGAGAACGGTTGGTCGAGGTTCCACTGTATACAGTACGGCCGAAAAACACTGTAGCAATTATCTGAAATGAAAGAACCAATTCTGAAACACAACTAAAAAAAACATAATCAATTTTGATTTGAATTGTTGAAATATTGTACGATTCCATATGTTTTACCTTCTTCAAGCATTCTATCATACGAATGCAACAGAAGTGACACTTATATTGTATCTAGTTATTTACTAGACGAGCTTATGACATACAAAAGATACAGACTCTAAAGCAAGCGGCTGAAAGAACTTTTAATATATGTAATTGATTTTATTATAATGACACTCTATTGCCCGTGATAAGTTTTATAAACACTAAATACTGTTAATGAGTCTTTTATGAAAGGATTCTACAACATATAATTATCTATTATTATTAAAATGCAATTGGGTAATTTTAGACTTAGAAATACCTACTTATTTTAAATTGCCGCATAACGGTAAGAATTGAACATCAGATGGCGTAATATAGGAATTTAATTTATGAGGTTGTTGACTCATTGAACTACTCTTACGTAAGGGGTATAACAAAGAAGAATGTTTTACTTAAAAATAATACTAAACACTGCAATTGGTTAATTTTAGATTTAGAAATACCTACTTATAACAAATCGGCAGGTAACGGTAAGAATTAAACATCAAGTGACGTAATATAGAACTTAAATTTATGAGACTTTCTATTCATTAAGCTCATCTAATTAAATTTCAACAATTTTAATTTGATTTTTTAATTCCCTTATGGCTCATATTTGGATTTTCTAAGCTAAATCAATTTTTACATGCATAATAAATACATATTATTTAAAAGTATGCACTGACAATTTACAATCGATGCTTAGATTTACAATGTATGCTTGAGATACGTTAATAAAGCAAAAATATTACCTTCGTAATATTTTGTTACTAGTGCAAAAATAAAACAAATAATATTTTTAATTCCATGATATAAAATATTTTACGATCATAAATTTTGTGCGAGTCACTTTAAACAATATTGCAAAAATGTTAGTGCGGTGAAAGGGTTTACCAGCTCTTTATAGTGTCTTCATGATAAAGATTTTTAATAGCGGGTTTAGTGTTTTAATATAATTTATTATCCAATAACTTTCATGGGATATTTTTTTGATATACCGAACGCGGTGTCAATTTTATTTTCATTGAAATATGTTGATTTATTTCAGTGTTTTTTCTTTTTTTTTTACGCGATTTACTTTTGAAATTGATATCATGTTGCGATGTACACATTAACAGAGATGTTGCAAACCTTTTAATTTGTGCACGTTAAAAAAATCAGTGTATATTAAAAAAAAGTTCTTGTAGCAAAAGCAACTTGTATACTTTTATATACCGAAATAAAGTATGGGATGTTACTTTATAATCGATAACACGTTGAAAAAAATAGCAATGTATTTTAGTTCTACAAAATTTTCAAGGTATATACATCTAGGTCTCATATAACACGGTTTTATACAACACGGATCTATAAATTGTGATATATTTTTATATAACAAGATTTAATGGAAAAAAAAGAAGTTAAATAACAAACATGTTTGATTTGTACACCCATGGAACGTGCCTTGACAAAATAAGATAATAACAATTTATAACAATCTACTATCATTAAAATATAATTGGGTTTTTTTGTGCTAAGAAATACATACTAATTTTAATTTGGCAAGTAGCGATTTAACATCTAGCAACGCAATATAAGAATTTACTTCATAAGATTGTCGATTCATTGAACTAATGCCCAAACTAATGACTCAAGGTGCCGAAAGCTGAAACTCTGGTCGTTAGTGAAAAAACATGTCGAATCGTACAAAGCTTAAACATGTCATATTTGATATTGAAATTCCATCATACACCGTCAGTGGATATCATAAATTGATTAATTAGTGATTGTATAAATATTAGTTTACAAAGTATTAGATTATTTCAGTAAAATTTCTATTCACTGAAAAGTGACAGTTGTCTTTATAAAAAATATTAATCATAGTTTTAATAATTCGAATTTAGTTTTGACATATTCCGGTTTTAAAGTGGCACGTTACTGAAGGGTGATCGACAACTGTATATGTTCCTCTTTCAAGGTTTTACACCATACATTTTTATGTTGTGTTGTTTAAGGTTCGAATTGAAACAAAGCCATTACAAAGAACACCACTGAAAAGCTCCGGATAGCTTTTTTGTATGTTTATTCACTTTCAAGAAACACATAATAAAATTTTGTTGTAACATAAATATTTTTAATTTGGCCGCAAATATCTGTCTAAAATAAACTTTTTAATGTTATTTTTTATTAACCCTTAAAGTGTAAATGACCAATGTACGGAAGTAAAATGTAGTGAATGGTTTATATCTCGTGTCAGACTCTACTAGTGATGGTCCGAATGAAAATAAAATAATACTCGACTATCCAATACATTGCTATTATTGCATTATTAATTAAATGTATTCTTTCAGACAAAACATATGAGTGTCGGTAAGTACAAATAACTTGACGCCTGTATTTTTGCGTGTCATATTATACTGATAAATCGGCGGCAAGTTCACACTGTAATGATTGGGCCACATGTGTATTTATTTTAAAATAAATATTGATTCATGATTGTTAATATTTACTATACACACAAATATTTATACTATATTATTTAAAAAGTACTCATGTTTGCTTAAAATTCACGAAATCACTCAAAATCTAAATTTACATAAAATATTTTTTACGCACTGAACTTTTCACAAAACGACGTTATAGAAATAGTCCAGATATGTTTATATTTCAATTGCTAAAAACAACAGTGCAATTTGACAATAAAAATAATATTCACAACGGCACGTGTGGACTCAGCAATACTATGAAAAAAGTGTTACGCGTGGTAAGATCAAAAGGCGACGAAATCATAAATGAATATTGTCGGCTAATAAAAAACACAAATAATATTAGCAGCCGTAAAATAATTTTTTCACGTTTCTGGCATGAACACGCATCTCTCTTCCTGAGTACATTGTGGATATATGTTACGTATATTGATTTAATTATTTCAGTAACATTATGTCGTTGATGACAGAATTTAGTCGTTACAGAATTGAGTAATTAACAGTCAATCCAGGTTACATGGGCAGTATTAGCATTATATTTATATAAACTTCCATACATACAATACGTACGAAATTAAACTAAAGATGGTAACTTAGGAAATTCCAAAGTCATCTGCTTTCCTCTTAACGATTTTTTACAATTTATAACAACAAACTTAATAGGGCTGACTACTGTCCCATCGTTATTATGTAGACAAGAGGTTTTACAATTATAATGTTGCTGTGAAATGTTTCGAGATATTTTACGAACGAACTCTCGAATTGTAGGTATTTTCAAGTGTTTTTGTAGCAGCGAATTACGCTTGCATTATGGGACGTTACACAGTTTATTTTGACAAATATGTAAATAATATAAACTTTCGTTTGATATTTTTTTAAACAAAGTTTTCATCGTTGCCAGGAAACATTGCTTCTTTTTCATTACTACTGTATAACATCTCTATTTTCGACCAGTAAACAAGTGAAAAGAAAACGGGAAGAAAGAAAAGTGAACAAAAAGAGGCGGGGGTAGAATGAGAAAGGCAATAAAAAATACTAAAGACAGCGTTTGCGAATTGGCGGCGCAGAAAAACGAAAGATTAAGGGATGGAGATAAAGAGGAAGCTTGCTGATAAATTCGGTGGATGCTTCGGTCGAGAGATATGACCCAACAACGGGGGAAACAAATTGGGGACAGATATTCTTGATTGTTGACTGTCACTGCTTCCATTCGGCGCACAAATGCCTACGAGGAAAACCAACAATTTTATAGAACTATTTTTTTCTGACCATTGTGGCCAAAAAGCTTTAAATTTTTTTAACTACATGTATTAATTTTAAAAAAAGTTATAAAAATATCTTTCATTCTTTATTGAAAGTTTTACAAAAGAAGTGTATAACATAAGTTACATTTGTCTCTTCAAAAGGCTTCTTTACCATAAACTTTGAATAATAAAGTGTATTGAGATATTTATGGAATCGATTGAGTGTTTCAATATCAAATTTTAATCACTCAAACTATGAAAAGCTCTCGTTTTAAATTCATTTGGTTTTATTCGTTAAAGGACTTTAATTATCAAATTTTAATATCATTATAATGAAATCAGTTAGTTTTAAATAAAAAATAGCATTTTTATTTATTATTTTAACAATATATCATCAGGACCGGTCGTGCTCATCGATCGATCTATTTATACAAAATATTTGAGTTAAAGGTAGCAGATAAACAAAACCATAGGTTCAAGAACTAAGAAAAATTTTACAGAAAATCAGACAACATTAATACAAATAATGTAAATTAGTATACAAATAAAATGTTTACAATCATTTTTTTACAGTATCACAAATTTTGTAGTATATTGCTTTTGCAACGTCAAAAATATTTAAAAATTTAATGTTGTCAACTAAATAAGTTAATATCGAGAGAAAAAAAACGACAATAGCAAGTTAGTAAACCAAGCAAGCTCGTGTAAGATCTATTTTTAAATGTTAAAAAAAAGAATTCACATGAACTCACTCTTGTCCACATCAAAAATGTCGACAACCGAAGCATTTTTAATGCTCATAACACTTACAGACTCGTTCTACACTTTGGGAGAACATATGATTAATATCCATGACTCCTCAAAAAATCAACTTATCGAGAAAATAATACTTAAAAATGTCTATTTACAATTTGTATTAAAATGATTTTGCTACAGCTTTGTAAGTCAGTTCTGTTGCATCCGTCAGATAGAATGCCTGAAGATGCCGAAAGGCGAAATCCGGGTCGTTAATGACAAAACATGTGGAATCGTACAAAGTTGTAACAATTCAAATTTGATATTGAAATTCCATCAAGCACCTTCAGTCGATATCAGAAATTAAAAGAGGTATATTTAACTCCTGGCTGTATGTTATATATTTTTTATTATATCACTTGTGTGAGCGATTCATACTATGTAAATTGATCTGAAATTGAATGAAACCTTGGTCATCAGTATCTAAGCATACGGGCTTGCATTCAGTTTTGAAAGTTAATATATTATAAATAAATCAAATATATTTTCCAACGTCGTTTTTGACAGTTGAACACTTTTTTTCAGTAACAATAAAACAACCAAAATCGTTTCTTAACAACACATTATGTTTTTTTTGAACGAAGCTTTTATAAAATCAAATACGAATCAATTCCATTTTCCAATATTTTGTTATAATTCCGAACCGCAGATTTTTTATCATAAATATACAGCCTGTATAAATAAACAGCGAGGCAAAAAGGAGTATTTTGATTAAATTTCGAGAAACACGAGCGCTTTTAGGTTCCACACCCACGCAGACTTCAGCAAAGAAATGGACATCCTGCACTCATGATGTCGACCACAGATTCTGAAGTAAAGAGATTCTTGAAATATAAGTGGGTTAGCAGGATTTTTGCAATTCTAAGTGCTACTTACAATAAATTAAATTGCACAAAAAATGTATGTCTTTTTTTTTATCTCACAAGGGATTTCAATCGAATATTCGAATACTCGATATTTAGCGCTTTTTAAATATTCGAATATTATTATTCATTATTTACAATTTCCTTTTTGTTTTATTCTCGATAAGGGAATTGTTTTGAGACGAAATGATATTTTTTATTTTTTTCTACACGTCAAAGGGTCTAGCCAAGGCTTGGTAAATGAGACTGTGATTTTGTATCTCCAAGAGTAAAATTTTATGACCACATTCTATGGAAAGATTGTGTAGATAGAATGATACTTCGAAAACAGATATTTTAAGTCTAAAATTCGGAAATGTTCAACTATAGGTCTGTTTTAAGCCTTTGAACAGTAAACTTCGTTTAGTGTTTCGCAATTTGCAATCCAAACATACAATATTATACATGAAAATTTTTTTATGCGTATTTAAAAATTCAAATATTTATTTTTTGAACTTCGATGTCATCTTTTAAGCTGTTAACTGTCACTTCTTGATGAAAAGGCATGATATTCAAAAAAAAAAAAAACACATTTTATAGTATTTATTTCCACAATATATTCTTTTGTCAGGACCGGTTTCACTCACTGCGAGCACTATCAACTGATAGAATACAGTTTACCAACAAGTCTATTTATACAAAATATTTGAATTAAAGGTAGCAGGTATACAAAACCATAAAAAAATTACACGAATATATTCGAATATTTGAAAATTTTATCAGTTTTGTATTTGATATTCGAATAATCAATTTTACGAATATCTTGAATTCCTAATGCTGATCCAATAAACTGCAAACATTTTTACTGTGCCATTTTCACTGAAATTCTACAATATACGTACGTGCAATCATGTTTTTCAAAACATTAGCAACGATAACAATTTTAAAAAGGTAACGATAAGGCTAAAAAATACACTTAATTGTTAATGGGATTTTTTGTATGAATCAATTGTTTTTTTAAAGATTATTTCTGTGCTTGTATATTTTTACAGCCTTAAAAAATTACAGCTTTTAATAATAATGCTCTAACGAAATTTAAGCTACATCGTGTAAAATACAACCTTTGGTCCTCCGTTACAAGTAATAATAAAGATATAAAATCTCCCGGAACTCACTTTACGTTTATGTTTATGTGTAAAGCAAACATCACTTTTGAGTATACACTCAAATCTAGTCGATATTGGCAATTCAATTTTCCATGCAAGGGCTTGCGTTACCATTAAGCCGAATGAGTTTATTTTTTACACACATCCTTTTCCGCTCGAAGCAAATGGAAAACATGAGCTATTTTATAGTCATTTTTAAGGTGTTAACTGTCACTTTTTGATCGAGAGGTAAAATATTTTAAATAATTAGAACGTATTTTTTAGGACTCATTTCCACAAAATAGTTTATTATCAGCGTATTTTAGCTCATTGTGAGTATTATCAACTGATCTACTTCTTTTATAATTTATGTTCACATTATAGTACAAATTAGAATTAATAACTTTTGGATTTTTGCATAATTTTTAATGATGAAAATCATTTTGAACGTAGTTAGTATATCTGAACATCAATGCGTAACATAAATTACTTTAGTTTGAGATGATTTTGATTTATGATAAATTTTATAAATAGAATATGTAAATTATAAACACATTAACCGCACAAACATTTACCGCATTTAATTGATTGAATTAGGGTAAAACTCGTTTACCCAAACACAATTCAGGATAATCGCTTCTTTAAATCAATCAATTACCTAGGTAGCATTAGTGAAAAAAATTTCATCAGGAAATTAAAAACTCAGTAAACGTAGCTTTCAAGGTCAACAACAATTTAGGCAGACATCTTAAAAATAGTAAACATAAAATTAATAAACTTGACAGAAGCGGTATTTATAAAATGTCCTGTGGCTCATGTTTATATCGGTCAGACAGGTAGAAGTATATCTACTCGAGCTAAGGAATATGTCGGAATCATTCAACAGTAAAAAAACAGATTCACAATTCGCTAATGACGTTATAAAGGAATCACACAATATAAATTCAAACTCATCGCCTTAGTGTTTGCATCTTTGTAATAAAGATCGCAAAATGACGGCTTTAGAACAGCTGGAAATCAATAGACATCTATTGTCCATGTTATTGATTTCCAGCAAAAGACTATCACAAAGGATTCTTAACGAACAAACTAATATATATCGATCGCCATTGCTTAACCCTCTGCGGGGTGTTTCTTTGTTTCCGTAATAGACAATTTCCGTGCCATATGTAAACTTATTGATACAGCCGCCTTTAATGTTTCATTTACAATTTTTAGTTTTATTGCGAGCAAGAAATAAGCTAGGTCGTTAAAACAGGAGAGAAGATGTTTTGTTTACCTTTTCTACACAGCTATATATAGATAAGCAAACGTTCGTTTAAGCATAGTTCTGACGATGGCGTGAGCGGAAATAGCTATGAACTATATTTAAAAAAATAATAATTTTGTAGAACTAAATAAAATTGCTATTTTTTTCATCGTGTTGATAGTTTACAACTCCGACGAGAGCGTAACCCGGGAGTGTAATAGCTATCAACTAAATTCGTTATAAATTTTGTAGAAATAAAATACATTGCTATTTTTTCTCACTGCTACCGCATTTAAACAGTCAAAATCACGTTTTTTTCACAAACTTTCAGTGTAAAAACTGGTATAAATAAACAGAATTGCGGAAATAGTTCTCAACATTGCGTTTTTATTACTTGAATATATTTAAAGTTCATTGGCACGGCCTGAAAACTTAACGCACAAGAAATGTGTTGACGTGTTTATACTGTTTTTTTTTGTTAATTTCCTTGTTTTGTGCTTAAGTGTAGAATCGTATAATATATTAGTGAAGGTCTGGTTGTATTATCGCCCTTTTTCTTTGTATACCAGCTGACTAATGAGGCGCAAAATATCTCTTGTCTGCTGGCGATAGGGATGGCAAGAGAAGATTTATTGATCCGATAGTATCTTGGCATAGAACTCGGGGAGTGTTGTAGATTGATGTATCTTCGGGAACGAATGATCTTTGGTTAATAATTAATCATTTCCGCTTTATTTAAATGTTATTGTTAAAAGTGATACAAAGCAATCGAATGATTTTTGATGTTACCATAAACAAACAGTGGCGAAGAGAAAATGGTGTTATTTAATTGGTGATATCGTTATGAATAAATTAAGTAATTAATTTGGTGCATTCAAATTGCAAAAACTACAAAGTTTAAAACATAGGTATTAATTACGGGAAAACTCAGACCCCAAGGCAAGTAATAAATAGCTGCTATAACATATTTAATAATATTGATCTAAAAGTTATTAACAAAATGGACTGTAATAATTTTCATCAACGATTAATCTTGTTAATGAGCCATTTTTGAAAGATGTTACAACAAATAATAATCAACTATCATTAAATTATATTTGTTTTTTCTTATTGAAGAAATATCTACTCATTTCCGAAGAACCCGAAAGGCGAAACCCGAGTTGTTAGTGAAAGACATGTGGAGTCGTAAAAAGTTGATACAATTCAATTTTAATATTGAAATTCCACCAAGGACCTACAGTCTTAATCATAAATTATTTTATTGTATTGAATTGGCAATTATTTATTTATTTGGTACATTCACGTTACAAAAACTATAAAGTTAATTGTTTTTTTAACGTCAAAGTATTTTATAATTTTATGTTGAAAATGAAAGAAACAAACAACAAAACAATAAACAAGGATAGCAAGGAAGTCAACCATGTAAGCTAAGGTAAAATCTATTTCGATACATTTAAAAATAGTATTCGCCTGAAGTCACTTTCATCCACACGGAATTTATCGACATCCGAAGCAATACTGTTGAAGATTGTTCTTACCATTGGCATCCCCATTGGCAGACTTTTGAAGAACAAACAATTCATATCCATAATTTCTTAAAAAAATATCCAAAGCTTACAATTTGAAGTTATCATGGATGAAATTTCAACATCAAATTTGACTTATTGAAATCGTGTACTATTTATTCTACATGTTTTGTTATTTTTATCTTATATTATCTTCTTCAAATAGTATATTTTTTGCATTACATATGAAAAAATTTGATTTTATATGACACTCTCGAAACACACTTTGTGAACCAATGCCTTAAGACGATTGGATTCTGTTTGCCGAGTAAAACTCAAACTTGCTGCAAGTTGTTTTTGCATTTGACTTGCATCTTGATCTAATAATGCTTGAAATTGTTAGAATCTATTACATTTGAACTAGACGCTCCTTTGCATTGTAATAATCACTTTCTCATACAAAGATTTTGAACTAAGTTTTACAAGTAACTTGAGATACTTGTAAAACTTATTTACCGAAAGTTTACCAAGTTTTCCAAAGAACTTTCGTCACAAAAACTAAATGAATATTTAATTAAAAAAATGTTTGTATTATGTTACCTTGATATGAAAATGCATTATGTTTTGTTATCAAAAAAATATATTTTGTGAAACATTTCATTCAACATGGTTTTTGAAATAATACATATTTTTTTATATTGTTATGTATTTGATTGTTAAGTTTTTCCGATCGTTATGTCTGTTATATTATTTTTTTTTGGATTCTTATGGCGTGGTAAATGAAAAGATTAACTCTCACTTCTAAAAATACATAAAATCAATTCGCCACGCTTAAGAATTTAATTTTAAGCTTGGATGTTAAAAAGAAAGATAATATAGGTAAATACACTTTTGAACATGGTTCTGATGAGGTCGTAAGCCGAAATAGTTATCAACATTGCTTTACACCTATATATACATGGGTATTTTTTCATCGTGTTATAATAGAGTTCAACTAATTTAATGCCAATTCAATCAATAGAGTAAGTAATACAATAGTTAAAAGCGGAAGACAGAACATAAAAAACTCAGATTTTAATCAATAACCATCATACATTCGAGAAACAATCGAATACCAATGATATCCAGTTTATAACATTTCTAAATAATATAGTAAAGAAAAATGTACGTTACATGTTTTTTTATTTACCAAAGTAAAAATATATATTGATTAAATAGGCAGCAACCTAGTAGAGCTCCATTATAAAACGGCGAAAATATGGCAATGTAATTCTGTTCTACAAAATTTATGAGGTATATAGTTGATAGCTATTTTGTATAACGCTCGCAATACTAATAGCTTTGTTGATGGGTAAGTTGAAATAGCTATAAACTTTATACGTTATTTAATTTAAAGAACAAAATTACATTATTTTTTTTCGCTATTGCAAAAGCTTTCAGAAAATTTCAAATAAAATGCCGTAACTTCTGTGTTCTAGTTGACGTGTCACATCTAGTAGATAGCTAATATTCATAATCAAAACAAGCAAATATCAAATATTATCGCATATAAATTAAATCATGAACAGCTCCATCTTCTGAAAAAATTATTGACAAATTCGCCTATTAAAAAACTGAGACCAATATTAATATAATCATCACTAAAGACTTCCTTGTTCTAGAGTAGTAATAAATTCATAATTGTATATTCAGTGCTGCAAGCGAACAAACCATAGAGTGAGTCGTGCAGTTATTGGCCATGTTAGAGTTATTGAAGATTTTAATTTCTTACTGATAAAATAGCGTATCAGTTATCATCTGTACAATTTGTCACCAATTATACAATAGTTTTGAAATAAAAAAAACAGTTTTTGTTTTTGAAAAACATGAAAAAGGATAAATAAAAATTTTCAATTGATGATATCATCTGAAGGTGCCTGAGGGAATTTTAATATTGAATTTGAATCGTTAAAGCTTTGTACGATTCTACAAATTTTGTCAATTTTTATGTATTTTGCTTTTCGGTATCATTAGTGTTGTATCGCACTGATGCAACAGAACTGACACACAACAAATGGTATGTCCAGTTCTGCTCATCCGTGTGATAGAATGCCTGAATAGATAAAGCATGTGGAACCATACGAAAATTCAACGATTCAAAAAAAAAATGATTCATTGCTTATACTTTTATTTCTTTAATGAACATTATAATTAGTCTAATTAATTATTTACACTATATTGTTTTAGTTTTACAAAATTTATAAGGTATAGTTGATAGCTATATTGGCTCATGCCTTCGTCAGAACTATGTTTAAACGTACATTTACTCATATATATATAGCTGTATAGAAAATCTACTCAATAAATACATCCTCTCTTCTGTTTTACATCCTAGTTTCATATTGTGCGAACAAAAAAAAAGCGGCACTCTGATTTTTTGGATTATTGGACGTGGGGATTAAGCGTAACTACTGCGCGGAGATGATTTATAACAGAAATGCACAAGCGTTTTGCAATGGTCTGAGAAGCGGCGAGAGACTTATATTTGTCTACTCGTTTTAAATTTCATGTCACAATTGATATGAGTTAATAACAGATATCAAATGTTTAAAATATTATAACCAGCTAATGTCAACAAAAATCTTAGCTGGCTAATAGCTGTACGTTTCACCCTTATAAGCTAATAGTTATTCTGCTTGATGAAGCGAGGAAGGTTTTACATGAAAAAAATACGATGCCTTAGCTATGCAAATGAATATGAAATCTTTCTACACTGAATACTTAAAGCTCGTTTGAGATTATGCTGAATAAAATATTCATATCTGCATAGACACATCGAAAGAAGAGCTTCCCAGCTTTTAACGAGTTCAATCATATGATTAATGAGGCATAACATTTTTGTTTTTCAAATAAATAAATAAACTTCAATTTGGAAAACTTGTAACAAAACTTTTGCTGCTTTTCCTTCCCGAAAAAATTTCCTAGGAAATTGTGGACAAATTATTTAATTACGTTTAGGATCTTATTTTGTTATATTCAGTTTAATTAAAAGATTATATGTGTGAATTAAAATAGTATATTAAAAAACAATAACACATTTCAAGAACTACTTCCAAAATATGTTTTATGATCTGCACCGGTTTCGCTGATCGTAGGCATTATGAACTGATACATTCTGGAACTATTACTAAAAAATGTGATTTAAATTCACGTCAGTTTTTCCTCCAATCATTTGCAACTATTTTTTAATTAACCTCTTTTTACCGGTAGAAAAAAACAAAAATAGTTCTTTATTATAAATCTTACTGTGAGAATCATTGAGAATCTTGATAATGAATAACCTGACTTACAATTAGTCAGAATATACTGCTCAATGAAGCGAAACACGTCACGTCTATTAATAAACCAAATACAAAGTTTTGAAATGTATTTTATGTAAAAATGACGATATTTATCTCAATTAATAGTCAGTAAATTTATCAACATTTATTTCATATTTCCACAAAGGTTAAATAAAATCCATAAAAGATATTTGAATTTTATTTCTTATTTTGTTAAAAGTATAGACATAATGATAGTTTGTTTAATTTTTCCTCTAAAGTGATTATTTTTTGAGGCAGGTTGTATTGATTTATCATTCAGTTGATTAGTCCTTGTATTAATTTGACGCTGCGTTAGTTGGTCGCCGTATCGACTTGCAGCTATGTTTATTTGTGGCTGTCTGATTTTGTCACTGTGTTGTTTTGTCACTGAGTTGTTTTTTCGCTGTATTAATTTGCATATATATTATTTTTATCACTGTTCTTAATTCTAATCGATCTCATAAGTTATTATTTAGTTTGCTCAATAACCAATACAATATATTAGCAACATAAATGCATTTGTGTATAAATATAGGTATACCAAAATATCTTGATGCTAATTCAAGCTATAGAAAACCTATGGAAATTTCGATATTGATACAAGAGGAGAGCTTTGGAAGGAAGGGTACAACATACGACACTTATAAATACGGAAATAATATTTTTTATAGTACTTATAAGCGTTTAATATTATTATCTTGATCACCATTTGGCTTTACGCAATGAAGGTTTTATCCAAAGAAAATAAGAGACCAAAAATCCTGGCGCAGATTTTTCTTATGGCTTTTATTTTCTTTATATTATCATGAAACAGTGACGTGCTTTGGATTTCAAAACAAGGAAGGCGCATAGCAAATGGTTATTGTTTATTGGTGCATAAAAAAACATTATTATTTCACTTCGTATACATGTTGTATAAATATTCAAATTATGACTAGTTATGTTATGATGCTCTTTCGTAGCAATCAGACTGATCAAAGCTCACGTACTAAAATATTCAATAACATATTTTCTCTTACAAAATTTCGAATATATTGTATAATATATTTTTGTTGCTTTTTTGTGATAGAATGCCTGAAGATGCCGAAAGGCGAACCCCGGGTCATTAGTGACAAAACATGTGGAATCGTACAAACTTGTAACAATTAAAATTTGATTCTTCAGTTGATGTAAAATAATTAATTGAAGATAATTTTATATCAAAATGGAATTACTGTAAATTTGTACATTTTTTAATGTTTTCTCACGGCTCAGCATCTTCAGACATTCTTTAACACAAAACAATATAAATAATTTAAAAAAATTGCATTTAAAATTAAAACTATCCTACATAGCTTTAGCTGTAAGTTGTTAAAAATAATAAAGACAATTTTTACGATAGCGTGATGCTAAAGTAGCTTTTCAATTTACAATAAAATAATTAATATAGTTTTAATTTATAATAAAGCAAAAATTTCAATCACCTGTGAATATTCTTTTTCGCATAAATTAAAATATTTTTCATGTTTTTTTTTTTTATATTATCGGGATAGAAAAAATGTATTTTAAAAGAGATAATAGAATAAACTGGTAAGCTGAATGTGCCTCAAGTATTTTTATGAATAAAATAACAATATAAATACTATTACGAAATAATAAAAAACACATTAAAGAATATATTTCAAATTTAATATTTTTAAAATCAGGACTGGATACCTTACAAAATAAAACATTACGCATGTTTCATTATATTTTTTTAATTAATTAATTCTCATTAAAATCAATACTTATTTACTATCAACATATATTCCCACTTAATAAAAGAAATCCCAGATTAACTCTTACTTTGAGAAATACAAAAAATCAATTTACCACATTAAAGAATTTATTATCTAAATATAAGTAAGATATATTGTGTACATTTTCTGCATCGCTATTTATAGGTTAAAGTAAATGTATGCTTAAGCATCGTTCTGATGAGGACGTAAGCTGAAATAGATATAACTACCCCCAAAGATCAATCTCTCCATCTACGTGATACCTGACTTGTATACAAGTGTATCGAAAACACTACAGGAATCAAAGTGAAAACTTCAAGACCGTCTGGGGTTTTGATTGTATGATTTTCTCTCAAGAATAAAAAATATACAAAAATAGATTGGAAAAAAAAATATTCACAACACAATATTATAAATGGTAGCCACACTATTTACAACAAAGAAAAACTCACAACTCGAGGTGAATATATCAACAATCAATGTTACCTATATCAAGAAAGCTCTACGCACAAACGATCCCACGAGAAACTTTCACATTAAAAAGCTTAAGGCGAATTATGTACAATAAGATCATAGCCTGGAAACGACCGGTTCCTTGGTGTCTTTTTTATTTCCATAATTTTATATATACGATAAAGATGATTTTTAATTCTACAAAATTTATGACGTACTTCGTTGATAGATATTTGGTATTATGCTCTCACTACTAATAGTTCTAATGAAAGCATAAGCTGAAATAGTTCTCAACTATATCTTATAAATTTTGAAGAACTAAAATACATTGCTATTTTCCACCGAGTTGTATGAATGATTCAATTTTATTTGTGAAATCTTTCTTGCATATTTCAATAAAAGAAAACCGAAGTTTGTATAAATTGAATAAAATATATAAATTATTAGTACGCTACTGATAATAACCTACCCAATCCCATTAGGGCTGTGTGGCTCTTATGATAACGCCTTTTATGTGAGGTTCTACTTTCCCTTGCTTGTTTTTTCCCTATCATGGGGTATTATTATTACACATATAAGGGGTATGGTCGTGTATTAGATTACGGGGTAGAAAAGGTAAACGTTAAAAGATTCTACGCCATACAAAGGAAGGAAAAAGCTTCGCAAATAAACAAAGATTGACCGTGAAGTAGATCTAGAACTTTTGCGGCTCACTACGGATACGTTGACAGAGTCAATTTTTATTTGAATGGAAAAGAACATTTCAGAATTTTCACGTTAACTTACGACTCTTATAAAACATTTAGCTTATAGCTAATGTTAAAATAATCAAAAACAATATTTTGTACTTTTTTAACAGCAACAATTTAATGTTTTTTAAGCATAAGCATCGGTTTATCTCATTGCAAGTATTATCAAATGATACGAGAAAATTTTATTTATAAGCTTTTGAATTTTGTATTTTATACAAAGTTTAAATTATTGAAAAATTGCTCAATTCCACGTGTTTTGTCGCTATGGATGAAACAGAATTAACTTGTATGTTGCCTGAAAATTCCGAAAGGCGACACCCGGGTAATTGGTGAAAAAATCAAGTAGAATATTACAATGATTTAACAATTAAAATTTGATATATACGATTCCATCATGTCAATATCATAAATTATGATTTTTTTGTACCTCAGAATTATTGTTTTCTTGTGTTTCAGAAAAAAGACTGCTACGTCTTTGACAATTATTTTATTCGCTTCGTTTTAACTACCTATTGAATTTTATTTATTTATTCAATTATTTTAACTAAATTATAAAAGTGCAGGTTATTTGATTGTAAAAAATTCCCGATCATTATTCATGCAAATGAGTGATTCATAATTGTTTTGGATCCTCAATATACTTTTTATTTGACTATATTTTAAATGTAAATTTTAGCTATAAGGTCCTTAGTTCTTAACTTAAATTTTTGTATGAGTAACCTTGTTTTTTATGTGTATTGTATTAGTTGATAATTGTCGCAATGAGTGAAATAAGTTCTTACTTTGAAAATATGTTACAAAAGAGTATAAATACTTATATTAAATATGTTTGTAATATTTTAAAATAATGTTCTTCACCGAGAAATCAAGAAGCGACAGTTTACACCAGGGGAGGAGAATCTTTTCTTTCATGAGGCTGCAGTAAAGAAAACGTTGACACCCCCTCCCCTATAAACTAATCATTTATTTATGTTTACTATTTTAATTCACAATATAAATTATTCAAAACACAATTTTTAAAAATCCTCTAAGGAAAAATACACATTTACAAATCTAATTTATTATATAATTTATGATATCGGCTGAAGTTGCTTAGTGAAATTTCAATATCAAATTTGAATTGTTACAACTTTGTACAATTCCACATGTTGTTTGATTCAGGTTTCGCTTTTTTGGCATCTTCAGGCAAAAAAAATATATCGTTAAAAGAATGTTATACAGACATATGTATGCATTTGAAGGAATCAGTCAAAAGGTTATCAGGTTCCCCACGCTTAGTTTGCACCATAAAAGTGATTATATTAAAATATTTAAACTAAGTAAAAACCTTTTCTTCATTTTCCACTTTATTATGATTTGTCGTTTCAAGAGCTTTTCTGTATTCAGTGATATATGTATAGTTTCTGTTCTGGTTTTATAATGATCATGCGGCAATTTCATCAGCAAGAATGGGAAGCATGCAAAGTTTTCACATGATTACCACTGATAACAAAGCTTTGCCTTGTACCTTCTCTGATCCTTGAGCTTTTCGTGAAATAAAACCTCCTCGCCTATCAATATCCGGCTCAATTATATATCTCAAAGCTCAATATAATATGTTATTGAATTTTCTACAGTATTGCCTGGAGTAGTGAAGAATATCATTAAAGTTGTATAGTGATGTATTCAAAAAGCATAGCGTCACAATCGTATAATGATAATAAGAAAAAGACAATATCCGGCTATAGATAACAAGTTTGATTGCATGTCTTAAAACGACAGCTCACGTAAAAAACTTGAACATTAATCAAATTCTTTCTCGTCTTAAAGGTCAAAAACCTCCCAATCATGCGTGGGATATAGTTATAAGCTTTAAATAACAATAAATTGAATAAGCGAGAATACATGAATTTAGCATCATGTGGATAAAATGTATAAGAAGAGTTATGAATACCACTTTTAAAAGTGTTAAAGCTTGCTCACCTCTGCAGCGAATGTAAGTTTTTTCAACAAGAATAAAGAAAAGACAAACGAGTCTCTTTTTTTCTATTTTCAATTTCCAGAGCTATAATGCAAGGTAAAATAAAATCGTGGACTGAATTTTATTTATTAAAAAAGAGTCGAAATTTGATAATAAACATTGTATCAAAAATCAAACTAATATGAAAAAAAATATGATAAAATTTAAATAATCGGAATGATGAAATGCCTGAAGATGCCGAAAGGAGAAACCCACGTTGGTAATAACAAATCACGTGGAATCGTCCAAAGTTTCAACAGTTCGAATTTGATATTGAAATTTCATCAAGCACCTTCAGTCGATATCATAATTTATATCAACACAGAGAGTTTTATTATAGTTATGTTTTTTGCGTGCATTTTTATGAACGTATATTTTACAAGCTATCCATACTAAATCTGATGTATATAACTGCTAAACCCTTCCCAAAAAAATTCACTGAGTTTTTTCTGAATATTTTATACTTAAAAGCTGCATTTATTGATAAAAGCTCAAATACATATAATTTACTTCGGTGGTATATTTACCCTTCCGACCTAAAATACGATGCCCAATGAGCGTAAAATGCTATCATCTTGCTTTGTTACGTAAAAGTAAATTCCTGGATTGAATTAATATGCATTGGTAACGTCAAAGCTAATATTTTTATTGGAAATTTTCAATGAAGTCGATGGTTTTTCTGTGGAAGTTCGTTTTAAATATAAAATGAAAATTGTAGATTCCACTCCCAGTGAGATATAAAAAAAATATTGAATTTTGCTATGCATATACTTTTGTGTAAATTATTACTGAAATTGCATCGATTTATTCAATAACAAACATTAAACACAGCCCGAAACATTTTGTGTAAAATTTACAAGGCTGATTATTAATTCAAATTTTGTTCCTACTTTATGGATGATTATATATTCCAGGAATTACATATTTAATGTCCTTAATTTGTCTTATAATTGCATTAAAAGGGTTGTGTTATCATGAAAATACTCCATGAAGGGATGCAAAGGTTCTATTATCGTTTAGTTGGCTTCATTCATGTATAAATTCCTTGTAAACGAGTAAATTTACTTTGATGTCACCCAAGCTAAGCTTTGAGCATAAATTTGGGATTTGTAAGTTCTTATATTTAGAGGAAATTATATGAAATATGTTTCAAGGGGCGGTGAACTTTTGGTAATATAAAATAATGGGGTACAGGGATGTTAAATGTTAAATTTAATCATTCATTCGAAAATGAAATGCTCAATTTGATAAGTGAATTTTAAAACATTTCACTTAATTCATTAAACACTTTTAATACGTAAATTATCGCTTTTTGACAGCTAAGCATGATAATTTAAATAAAAGAAAAAATTTTTGGAGTTATCCCCAATATACATACTTCAAGATCAGCGTCGGTATCGCTCATTACTAGCGTTATCAACTGATAGTAAAAAAGCAATGTGATAGATATCAGACAAAAATGGTAAACAATTTAACTTCTTAATGATCACCCTCAAATTCAAACATTAAGCGAACTTCATTTCTCATGTATGTTCTTTTTCATCATACGATTATCAATGCCAGTTTTTATTCTTTTAAAATGAAGTTGGTCCTCATCATTTTATAAAAACTAACTCTTAATTTGTTAACTCTTACTTCATTGTAGAAAAGCATTATTATATTTAAATAATAAAACATCAATTTTGAGTACTTTTCCTATAATTTCATAGTATTAAAATTAGGACCGGTTTCGTCGATTGCAAACATTCAATTATTAAAACATTATCATAATTATTTGTATAAGTACTGCATATAATGTAATAAAATCTCAATATATATGCTCAAAACTAGCTAAAATGTTATCACAACACCCGTGTCGAAGATTTAAAGCCGAAATTGACAAAAAAATCTCGTATTAATAATATATCTTTGTCGTTGCTTGTATTTGCTTGAATCTAAAACCGCATTTCAATCTTCAACCGTTATGCCACACTAATCAAAAAATTCTTATTTTACTTTACCTAAACGCAACAGCCAAGTATTGTTATTGCTAGAAAACGGTTTTCCGCAGCGAAAAACACCATTAATAAATACATATTTACGTTACGAAATATATTTTTTAAAAAAGCTATTGAAAGTAACTTCACGTAAAAAATCACGGCATGTTATTATCATTAACACAGTGATACACAAGGGTCAATGACTAGAGCTGATACATTGATCAACTTATACGTGGACCGGACGCTGCTCGCGGGCCGGATGTAAATGTTTCCTGCAGGGTTGGAGCGGTGCCAAATATTTTCCAGTGTCTTAATATTGAATAGAGTATCGTGCCCTGAATGGAGATATTGATTCAATTCAGAACTCTCGTAAGAAAATGAAAGAGGATATGCTTATTGCGTGCCGTTATTATCAAGTGACTTACAGAAAGCTCTCTGCCATTATGACTTATAATAAAAATAAGAAATGCTCAATGATTAGTTCTATTTTCAAAATTTAACAAAATAAAAACCGTACAAAAATTAAATTCATATTATAGTTCCAAATTATTTTGGTGTTCTTAATTTGAAAATATTTTTTTTTGGTTGACTTTTATTTAAAAATTGAATTGTGTATTTTGAAAACGTTACGAGTCACACTTTGGTAATTGCTCAGAAGAATGAAAATCATTTTTCCTGGAATGAAATTCGAAACAACATTCTTTTTTCCTTAAGGTGATATATTTTCATTAAATCTGATTTTTCTTAGGTGTGTGGACTAGGAACAAATGCATTTTTTCAATGCTCTTAAATACCGTTAAATATTGGTGTATTTAGGAATTCTGAAGATGTTTACATACGAAACTCATTTTTAGAAAAAAAGACTAGTGACGTTTTTGAAATACATGATTCAATGATTTATTTACTCATTGTGGATTCATAGCTGAGTTTTATAATTGATAATCAATAAATAAATATTTTGTTATAAGAGCTTGTAAATATTTGATTTTAAATTTATTTCTAGCTTTATTAAGATATTTTTTGTATTATTATCTGAATATTATTTTCACAGTACAGTTTCAACAAATTAAATTCGATATTAAAATTCCATCAAGCGCCTTTACTTTTTTATTACAATCTAAAATATTCTTTTTTCGTGTCATAAATATTTCATAATTATTTAATTACACAAAATGGGTTTCAAAATTTTTTTTTAGTTTGTATACCAAATCCAAAAATATATCATTTCTGAAGATCTTTAACATTTTATTTGGGAAACATGTATTATGATAATAGCCTGAAAACTATTGTCAATCACACTTTTATCACATCCGTGAAATAGAATGCTTGAAGATACTAAAAGACGAATCCTAGGTCGTGAGTACCAAAACATGTAGAAATTCAAATACTTACAGACGATATTGTAAATTATTTTCATTACCCTTCAAAAATTGTCTTTGTATACCTCCCGTAATAGTATTACATTCATAATGTTGATAATGCTCTTGATGAGCGAAACCTATACTAAAATATAGTAGAAAATTTTTGTGGATAAATAATAACACTAATCAATTATTTTTTAATTTTTTTTGTGTTGGAATATCTTTTCAGTGAGAGTGTGTGTTAAAAAGCCTTGAAAGCGACTAACAATCAACACACTGCTACCAGCCGTCTCAACAATTGAGACGTAAGCTATCAAAGAACTTAAAAATTTGGAATAAAGAAACGCCGTTCACCACTCAGATATAATCTTGGAAGACATATTTTTTTAAATGAGTAATAAAGTCTAGACAATCAATTAATTTACTGACTTAGATAAAATAACGTCTACGTTATTATGAATATATTGCAGAGAGACTATTTTCTTATCAAGCGAAACGTTAATTTGCAACCATTCCCCTTTGGCCACCACTTAAACAAAGTAAAACGAAGCAATTATACCCTTACCAATGTAAGTTAGCAGTAAGAACTCATTACATCCCAAAGAATGGAGTCTAACAAGGTCTTGCACTCAGTTTTATTACGAGACGAGATAATACGAATATATTTAGTACAATTCTGGACTGAAGTTTCGCTTGGTAAAAATGTATTTATGGACAGATTGTTACAAAAACAACAGTTGAATTGTGTAAGTCATAAAAAGGTTTTCTGCTAAACCGTACGAATTAAAAAATATCAGTTTTAACAAATAAACTATGACTTTTTTATGGACATGATTACGACCAAATTTAATCATCCCAATTTTTATAAAACAATAAAATTTAAAACAAGACTATTTATATAAAACGTTAAAATGATAATTATGTGGTTTACAAAACAGTTGGTTCAAGAATTTAGAAAATAATACATATTAAAATTTAATACATCCGAAGTTTTATATTAAAAAGGTCAGGACCGGTTTCGCTCACATTGATGCAATTAAAATTAGAACAAGGCTACTAATACAAAACTTTGAAATACTAATTATCAGGTGTACGAAACAAATGGCTTAAGAAATATAAAAACAATTCACATTTCGATGTAATATTTCCAGTGTTATTATTATGATTAGGAACAGTTTCGCTCATAGCGATACAATAAAATATAAAACAAGGCTGTTTACACAAAACATTATAAGATATATGAAACAGATGACTCAAGAACTAATAGAGTAATTTACATTGATAAGTAATATTTCTAATGTTTTATATTATTAATGTCAAAATTGACTTGGCTCAGATCGACGCAATTCAAATTAGAACAAGGCTATTTATACAAAACGTTGAAATAATAATTATCAGGTGTACGAAGCCTAAGAATTAAGTATTTCCTAAGTTTTACATTAAAAAGGTCAGGTGTCACTCACAGCGAAACAATACAAATCAAAACAAGGCTTGAATCAGAAGTAATCATTTCACGATCGATTAATAATGACTTCAAAATTGAATTGTCAAAACTTTGCACGATTCCACATGTTTTCTAATGACCCGGGTTTTGCTTTTCAGCTTCATCATGCATTATATCACACGGTTGCAAAAGAACTGATACACAAAAGAAAATCACAGACTTGTTTATTTGTATATCAGCTTTAAGGTCTGTCTTTATCCTTTGTAATTAACTGGCATATAACCGATTCTAATTGTTTATTGTGTGTTAGGTCTGTTGCATCCGTGTGATGGAATGCCTGAAGATGCCGAAATGCGAAATTTAGGTCGTTAGAGACTAAATATGTGAAATCGAACAAAGTTTCAACACTTCAAGTTTGTAATATAGAATGATGGCGTTTGATGGAATTTCAATATTAAATTTGAATGTCGAAACTTTAAGCTTAATTATTTCCAAAGTTTTACAAAAAGATATTCAAATTCATGATTTTTTTTGCACGGTGTAGAAGCTTTTATCGTAAAAAGATATTTTATATTAAAGAAGAAAAAAAATCCAAAACTCTCTGAGGCTTTGAGAAAAAACCTGTCATAAGATTTATGCGTGTTTCCGTGACTGAATTGAATTCTGTATAATTAAAAAAATAATAATTAGCGACCGGATATCTTCAAACAAGACAGTACTGAAAAATTGAACACGCGTGATGAAAGAAGTCGCCGAGGGCCTTGCTTTAACAACGAAAACAATTGTTAAATTTAAAACAATATATCCAAAAAAAATACTTTAATATGACGTCAGTAGAAACTCTTTCTGTTATGTATTTAAAACATGGAAAATTTTAATATGCTAATATCAAAATTGAGTTATTTCTTTTTTCTGTGAAATTGTGATGGAGAATTTCTTCGGCGAAGTCGTGCAACCAAAAACGGTTCTCAGAAAGTCACTTAACTTCAGTAAAAAAATAAGGGTCTCAACCAACTTAATGATGACAACGACCCAATTATTAACACAGTTAATTGAATTGTATTTTTTGAAAACATTACGAGTCATACTTTATTAACTGTTTAGGATAGCTTATAACATCAGTGATAAAATTTTTTCATAAAATATATATTATATATTGGGCACTAACTATTGTATTCAAACGATTTTTCTCTTTAGGGTTATGCATATATTTTGAATAAATCTACTTCTACTACTACCATGTGAACTTGTATAATGGTGTAAAAAAAGTGTATATAAACTCCACACAATTTGAATGGTATATAGCTATTTTGGCTTACACCATCATTAGAACTATCAATAGTGAAAGTGCAAACCAAAATAGCTATCAAATACACACTTTGTACATTCTGTTATCATAAAAATCATTGATTTTTCGTCATCATATGATAGTGGAGATCTATCAAGTCAATGCCAATTAAATAATTGTAAATGTAACCTTTTTGTAAAATCTGTATTTTCAATGCTTCAAAATGCTTAAATTACATACAAGCATTAAAGGTTTCCGTATAACATTTGTCTATTGTGATATTCTCAAAGTGTTTTCATAATAACCTCATTTTTGGAAAAATATGACTCGTAAGGTTTTCGAAATATACGATTCAATTGCAGTGTTGTAAAAACTTTATGAAAGCTTTATTATTCGAGCTTATTTTTATTTATATAATATAAATAATTTTTCCTGAATATATTGTATATCCAAAATTTTATCAACCACCAATAATAAACAATTATTTTTGAAGCATTTGGTAGTGGAATATTCATACATATATGGATTTCTTATACACAGCTCAGAAGGGTAACTGTTAGCTCGTAATTCAGTATTTTTCGGTAAATAAAATTTATTTACAAGAAAAACAACATACATATGTTTTTAATGAGAGGTTTGATGATACTTAAACAACATTACATGATCTTCATAACAATGCTTGTGATAAAAATTTAAGTTAAATTTTAGGAAGTAAAAATTAAATCCGACCCAACTTATTACAACTGAATAAATGCCAGGATTTTTCTATAATATGGCAATTTTCTTAAAATTTCCCTTGATTTTGTTTTTCTGGACAATATTCTTTTTTTATTTACACTCCTTAGTCTTTTCAACTTAAATATTCGAATTTTTCCAATAGTCAGCGAGAATAAATAAAACAAAATCGCAATCATCTAGTTATTAGAGACGGATGATAAGCGTACGCGAATTAACATGGACGCAAGTGTTTTATTATGAAGAGACAAAATTAAAAGTGATTAAAAAAAATCAAACAAGTTAAAGAAATAGATATATAAATTATATTTATAAGCAATAACAAAGCAACAAGCTATAAAAACTGTTTGGAAGGCACTGAGGAAGATATATTCATTGGACAAGTTCAGAAAAATGCCAAAAATGAAGTACTAACAACTTAGCAATCCATCCCGGGAAAATTTTCTCTGTTAAGAAAATATTGTAGTTATGAGGACTTAAACAATTTTTTTCATTGAATTATTTCGGTGAATCATTATTTTCTTTAATGAAATTATTACATCAAAAATAAGATGTAAACTAACTGACAAAATAAGTATGTATTTTATAAAATATTCTTATAAAAACTATCAACCATCAATCCCGATATAAACATTTGGCATCTAGCATCCAACAACGAATATCTCACTAATTATAATAAGTTTTAATAGTTCTACATATTTTTAATTTTTTTTTTTTTTAAATAATAAAAACACATTTTTTTAGTACTTATTTCCACAATATATTTTTTGATCAGGACCGGTTTCGCTCATCGCGAGCATTATCAACTGATGAAACTGGCGAAACCGGTCCTGATCAAAAAATATAATGTGGAAATAAGTACTAAAAAAATGTGTTTTTATTATTTAAAATATAATGCCTTTCCATCAAGAAGTGACAGTTAACACCTTAAAAGTGATATTTTTAAATTAAGTTTCTTTTTTATTTATTTCTTTTATTGTGTCATCAATGAGTATTTCATTTAATTTTTCGATGCATAAATTCTTTGATTACATTAATTATCTGAAGTAACACAAAAATTTGATGCACTTTTTTATTTCCATGGCATGTGGCACGCGACATATTATTATATTAAAAAGCTCAAAAATTTTCTACACTTATGCTTAAGCATATAATTCCTTTGAGATTTCAACGTATGAACCAAACCACGTCGTAATATAAACTCTTGATCGAACAGCTTTAAGGACGAGTTCCTTGGAGTCTCATCAGTAAAAATCAGCAATTTATATATTATATGTATAATATTATATCATACGTCAATTTAAGGATACTTTTTTACTTTTGACTGATTCGATAATGCAAATTCAGCCAGCTAATGTTAGCATAATTTTTAATTATATGCAAACAAGAAAAAAAGTATAATTAGTTGATAAAAAGATTTTTATTTGCAAAGGATTTTAGAGATGCAAGCTTAAATTGTGGGGTGCTATTTAATCAATGCTTTTATTGAATTTTCTTTTTAAAAGAGCTTTAAGCTGTGCTATCGAGTCGTTTTGAATGAAAGATTTTTTTAACGATAGCGTGTTACACAAAAGTATTTTATATACGTAGTTTAAATTGTGTAAGCTATATTTGTACATTTTCATGTTTTATCACACGAAACCCTCTGGGGAAAAAAACTATAGCAAAAGACTAAAAAGATAGGATATAACTAAATACATTGCTATTTTTCACTGAGTTAAATTTTCTCACTGATAATTTGTGTTCTTGAATATTTCAGTTAAATATTTAACGCTTTCACTGCTAATGTAAAATTCCATGTAAAAGGGTCATGTTGTAAATGTTTGAATTGGAAAAATGTATTGCAAATTAATAATAATATGCATTATGTCAATGACAAACATGAGTATTACATTAAAAGTAAAATATTTACAATCAAGAGCTCTGAGCAATCATGAAAAACTCATTAGGAGAAATAAGGAGTGGACAATTTTAATAAACAAAATAACTTCCACTTAAATACTTAATGGAACATAATGTATTAATATATTATATTCTAATGGTAGTCAAATAGGATTCACCTTAAGTTGGTTTAAAAATTATCAATAAGTGATTGTTAAAACTTTATTTTTTAATTAATTTACATTATTTGTATTATTATTAAATGATTTCCCGTAAATTGTTTCTTAGTTCTTGAACCCATGGTTTTGGATATCTGTTACCGTTGACTCAAATATTTTGTATACATATACTTGTTTGTAGATTGTATTCATCAGTTGATAATACTCGCGATGAGCGAAACCGGTCATGATAAAAAAATATATTGTGGAAGTATGTACTAAAATAATGTGTTTTTATTATTATTGAAAACATCATGCCTTTCTTTCAAGAAGTGACAATTAACACCTTAAAAGTGCTTCGGCAATGTCAAAATATTTAAATATTAAATGGTCAAAATTAAAAAAATAAACAACAAAACAAAAAAATACATTTAATAGTATTCGCCTGCACCCACTTTCGTTCTCATGGGATATGTCAATAAACGAAGCAATATATGAGTTCAGGATATTTTTATATCAATTAAAGATTTTTCAGAATAAAATAAGCAATTTTGTATGATTCCACATGTTTTGTCACAAACGACCCGGGTTTTGCGCGTCGGCATCTTTAGGTATTCCATCACACGGATGCAACAGAACTGACGTAAAATAAACAGTTAGTATCGTATATATACTATTATAAATAAAAGTTATTAATTACAGGAAAACACTTACTAATAGGCAAGCAGTAGATGGCAGCTGAAACAAATGTAACAATATCAATCCAATAATAATTAACTCAATTGCCTGTAACAACTTTCATTAACGATCTTGCCAATGAGTCGTCGTTATTGAAAGGGGATTTTCAATAAATATCAATCAAGTAAAGTTATACTATAAATGCGTCTTTTTTTTATTTTTTATTTAGAGAATACCTACTATTAAACATAAGAATTTACGCCATGAGATTTTCGATTCATCGAACCGATCTCACGTAAAGTGTACAACAAGGGGGAGTTGGGAAGATTGAGTTGATCATTGAGAATGAAGTTTGAATTCAATAACTGGCCTCTATTAATTTCTACAATCTCCTGATAAAACAGTTTATCTCTGTCCCCTGTGTCCCCTGTGTTATGATGCAATAATTGAACCCCCCCACGGGTCGCTTGTGATAAAACATGTAGAATCGTAAAAAATTGCAACAATTCAAATTTGGTTTTGAAATTCCATCAAGCACCTTCATTCGATATTATAAATTAAATAAGCAATTATTAAAAATTGTGGGATAAGGTAAAAAAGCTGTGCTTGTTTATGCTAAAATATAATTAAACTTCCAAAATATCTAAACAAACTTTCAAGATGATTCAGGAAGACGCTGAAAGCGCAAAACAACCTTCTGTCTTCGTAACACATATCTTTTGAAGTTTACACTCAAAATGAAACACCAGGATAGCATCTTTTGCATACAGTATTCAGACAACCGCTGCGTACACAGGCTATTGTAATTTCCAACCGAGAAACATTGTGTTCATAAAATATCAGGGCGCCACGTGTGTTCAGGATACATACAGGTAAGTGAATAAATATTATTATTTGAAGAGGTAAACAAACTAAGTACTACAATGAGAGAGTAAATTAACGTTCGTCATGTTCCAGGATTATTTTGAAGGCTTTGTTTTCGGTTTAATGCTGTGAAATTCTTTTTTTTCTGTGAGCCTGATAATTTATGAACCTTTAAATTAAGGTACTGGCTATTTTCAAATGCGGGTGTATTAATTAGTTAACACATCGAATCCGAAAACCGTGTTTTGACGTGATACGAAATTCAACGCTTGAGTCCCGGAAACGTGTTTTGATGTGATAGACAGGGTCGTCGAAAAAAGACAAATTAGAGACATTAAACGACATATTTGACAGAAAATTTTAATGTTTTATAATTGTCAAGACTTAGTCATTTCAAAGCAGTCATTAAATTAGTTTTATCGCTCATGAAATTGTTAGTTTACACGAATTAAAAACGCAATCGTTTCGCGTTTTCCCCTCCTGGAGACGATATAAAAGTGGCATCTAGTCCATTCGAAGGAAAAATTTTGCAAGATTCATTCAACAGATTGTTTAAGGATACAAAAAAACAGATTTTGATCCCTATACCGGAAACAGAAATAAATAACCGCTATACGGCTTGCGAAGTGTGTGCAAACCAAAAAAGTAAGTAAGACTCAGTACATGTGTAAACACCAAAGTGTAGCTCTACATAGGGGGAAGTGTTGACAATTTTATCACTTTTAGGCTAATTTTTATAATGTTTTTAATCATCTCAAAAAGTTTCATTCGATTTTATCCAATATTACCATATTTATAAGACTTTTAATAAACACACAAAGAAAAACGACACGTGTACAAAAATGGGCAGGGCATAGGGGCAAGGTTTGCCAAGTCTTGGCCGGGGCTGATAGTGTTAATATCATTGCAATTAACAGTGACGTTCAAATAATATGGTCAAACAATCTTTGTGTACAGTGTCTGTGCGTAACAGGGGGCAGTCGTTACACAGGAGCAACTGAGGCCGAAAGTATAATTGGTACACCCCTTAAAACTTAAATTAATTATCAATAAACGTAGAAGGGTTTAATTGGTGCGTGATCAGGAGAGAAATAGCTTAAGGGTATGGGGGTGAAAATGATCGTTGATAAATAAGTGTTTTTGCATAAATTTACAACTAAATGCAACAACGAGAACGCCATCTTGAGGCAATTTAAATTATCACTTTTAAAGTATATTGATTGATTGAATTTGCATTCACTTGGTAGAACTCCATTATAACACGGTGAAAAAATAATATATAAATAAATTAAGTTAAGTTCTACAATTTTTTTATAAGAAATAGCTATCAACTGTATTTAATAAAAAAATGCATTATACGTTTTCCCGAATGGGCCGTTCATTGTTTATAGTCAAATCAAACACCCATGAGAACAATGTTAAACAATCTCATATTAACTGTTTTCTTATTTATCGATTCCTTGATCTATTATGGTCCCGTCTCAAATATTATCCTGATTTACCGGTTTTGTTAGATGCATCGTTCTATCCAATACAACTTGTGAGTTTGAGCAAATTAAATTCTATATGGGTATATAAAGGTCGCTCAAATTTCTTTTTCTCTTCAATAATGAATTTCATAAGAAGAAGTAAAAACACTATTCGATTTTTTCAATAAATAAGATTCAATCATATAATTTTTAGAAAACCCCTTTTATGGAAACGAAAGGGTTAGGGGCTTAATTTTCACTAACGACCCGGGTTTCGATATCTTCAGGCATTCTATTTTTTTAGCTTACCCGCATTACTAGTTTCCCGTATTTTTCGTTTTATTTTTTGGGTTCCTTTAAAAACGTGTAATTAAGTTTTTACTCTATATATAATTACATATAGATATTGCGGCATGTATAAGTGGTTCCTAAGCATATTTTATTCTGCTTCCTTAATTAGTTCTCTCGAAGGTAAAGGATAATCAAGAGGGTAATTAAATAGAAAAGTAACTTGACCGCAAGCAAAGTTAAAACAAGTATTAGTTGTCGCTAATTTAAACTTACCGAAAAGTTTCCTGGCGTAGGGGACCGTTTTATATTGCCATGCCCTAATTTTTGGGACAGTCCGTTTGATAAAATTTAAGTTTGTCATAGGCATTAATCTCGTATTTCGTTTGCTGTACCTGTCAAAGAAATATAATAACAACTGGAATATTGTTTTATTTAATAACCAGGGCTGTAGAGTCGGATTCAGAGTCGTGAAAAACGAACGACTTCGAATATTGATTAGACGATTTTGAATAATAATTAATTGAACAATTTTCCGGATTGGTTGGTTGATTAAATTTAATATATATAAATAGTAACGGACCAAAAAAAACCCTGAAAATTTTTACTTATTTAAGTCGGAGGCTAATGTTGATTAATGTCGTATTTTTTTTACGATTCCACAGCTCTGGTAATAATTGTTCAAATATTGTTAATGGATTGAGTTTTCAATTGTTATCAGAGAAATTTTCGATTCGCCAACTTTTCCAAACGGATATTATTTGATGATTATTTTTAGATTATTAATGACATGTACAGAAGGTGCTTGATGCAATTTCAATATCAAATTTGAATTGATTCACAACAAAACTGGCCTGCTATGCCGCAATCGGCGGCAACAAAGGCCAAAGTCAAAAAATCCATCGCTCCCTCTGTACTAGATGTACAGATAACTGGAGTGAAGATGGTGAGAGGCGGCGGAGTTATTGTGCACCCCAGAACCGAACTTGTAGATATTCTCAAATGGGGAACGTTAAATAAACTGTCATTTGCTCCTGCCAAGACGGAATCCTTTCTTTTGAAAGGAGGTACAAAGCTTGACATTTCAAAAAGGTCTCCGAATATCCGTATGGGCGACTTCTCTGTACGTGTCTCTGAGCAAGTCAAATACCTTGGCGTTATCCTCGATGACAAATTGTCATTTCAACACCACGCTCAAAGAATTGTAGAGAACGCTAGTATGGCATATCTCCGTATATCCAAACTGGCTGGCAAACCTGGGGGTTCAAAGCTCGTGGACTTAAAATAGCGTATGGTGCTATTTTTATGGGGATAGCCGGTTATTCATCTAGTGTTTGGCATTCTAGAGCAAAGATCGGATTTGTAAAGAGAAGTTTGCTGAGTGGACAACGAACTGCTCTGATTTCACTCACTAAAGCGTACAGGACTACTTCGACGGATGCGTTACCGGTCCTAGCTGGTGTACTACCGCTGGACCTGCATATACAAGTACGCGGTGCAATAACTCTTCTTTTAAAGGGTATTCATACAAATATCGAAGGCGTCCCTCTGACGCCGCCCCTTCTGCAAAACATACCAGACATTCACACTTATCGTTCATTTGTAAAAAAGCTGGCGTATAGAACAGCTTTGGCAGCCTGGCAGCCTAGGTGGTCTGCTTCCACAAAAGGTCGCCAAACATATCTTTTCTTCCCAAACGTAACTTGGAGGCTCGAAGTGAAATGCCTTGCACCTGGACACTGGGCTTGCCAATTCATAACTGGCCATGGCAAGTTCAACGGCAAACTATTTGGGCTGGGCAAGTTGGTTGAAAGGCCGGATTGCACTTGTGGACACAACCATCAGGGCGCTAATCACGTACTGTGGGACTGCCCCGAGATAAATGCCGAACGAACAGAGCTGTTTGCTGTTTGCTGTGGTCCGTCCTCATACGGGCCCAATAGGCCACGCTGACTTAGTATCAACCATGGCCAACTTTGAGGCATTCGATAATTTTGCAAGATCATACGGGAAACGAGACATTCTCGATTCGTCTTTAGATTCAACGCTTTTTCAGTACGCAGATACACAGGATACCTAATATCACGTAGAATAAGTGGCTGAGCAAGTCACATTTTCTTTTTCTTTCTTTTTTTTCTCTTTTTTTAAGCACAATAGTGCATGGTTTAGCGATCGGTCCGTGCAGCTCTGTATCGGGCCAAGAATATGAGGAGTAAAATCTATTCTTTTTATTAGTATTGTGTTATGGAAGGCGGCCGTGTAACAACGGCTGCATACACATAACGGGTGAAGGTAGGACAACCAACTTTAGTGAAAAAAGATGTTAAGTGTCACTTCTTGATGGAAAGCCAAGATATTTTAAATAGTAAAAAATACATTTTTTTGGTACTTATTTCCACTAATCATCATTTGATAATGTTCGAGATGAGTACTATTATAAATAAGTACTATAAAACATATTTTTTTAATGATACTTTTTAGCACACGTTCGTTTTAAAATCTTTATTTTTTTCATAAGACTTCTTAAGTCTGAAAAAAAGATGCTGCTTATCATGTACGGTATATTTAACCTTTCCCCATGTTTTCTATGTGATCGTTCTTACAGCAATATCCATTAAAATATTCCCACATCTCCCATCACACTAAGACAAGACAATATAGTGTACATTACTGTAGGTTAACATTATCCCAAGGCTTTTCTTGATGTAAAAATATTGAGTTGAATCCATGACTTCTTTTTAAGAAAAATTGAAACTGAATAATAGTATAACTGAAGATTCTTTAACGTGGTAACTGCAACTATTTGATCGAAAGTTAATCATATATTTAAATAATTATGAATCAAAATGTTTAATTCTATTTCCACATTAAATATCAAAACGATCAGAATACATTTTAATTTATGATAGATATACTAATGATGACCGTATATATGTTAGTAAGGGCGCGCAATCGGTCCGATACAAAAATTAGTCAATACTCACTGTTTAAGGAGTTAATTTTCACTTCTTGATGTGTAGGCACGATATTTTAAACACAAAAAAAAACATTGCGCGTCGCGTATTGGACTTCAGTTCTGTTGCGTCCGTGTGATAAGAATGCCTGAAGATGCCGAAAGGCGAAACCCGGGTCTTTAATGACAAAACATGCGGAAACGTACAGAGTTGTACAAATTCAAATTTAATAAAACCACATTCTTAGTGCTAGGTTTCATAATCTTTTTTAATGATCAGGACCGCTTTCGCTCATCGAGAACATTATACATTTAAAAAAAATTACAAGCAAGCATATTCACATAAAAGTTAGGAGGTACATTCAGGTTTTCTAGTACATGCTAAAGAAATTTTTGCTAATATATAATTTGATTGTGGGGCGAAATTTGATAATTAAATAAAAACAACATATATTTTTATGCTTTGGCAACTCTAATATTTTGTACAGAATTTAAAAGACTGAGAGTTTAAGTTTTAAAGAGTTAAAAATTGGAAAAATCTTATAGATATTTAACATATATATATACAAATTTATTGATTGAATTGGCATTTATTTAGTAGATTAGATGGATTTTCTCCATTATAACAGGGTGAAAAAACGGCAATGGATTTTAGTTCTTCAAAATTTATAAAATATAGTTGATAGCTATTTTGGATCACGCCTTCGTCAGAACTAGTGGTATATACATAAATCTGCTCATAATCCATAATTAACTTCTCACATTTTTTAAGTTTCTAATAAACGTGCGATATCTGTGACATATAAATCACGTATTTGGATGGCAATCGAATAGTTAAGAATACAGAATTGAGTTACACTGATGAGCTTTAAAAGCACAATGTCTGACAGTCGATTGAGTATTGAAAACAACTAAATAAGAAAGTTGAAATAAGCCCCTAATAATGAGTGAATCTAATAAATAAATCGAATAAAAAGCGCATTAACTTAACTGTTTTTTTTATAATGGATCTTTCTATTGTGACGCCGAAAATTTATTAAAATGTTCATAAAACAAGTTGTGTGTGAATATCCACACAATTGTTTTATTTTTTTATTTGAAAGTATATTTTATGGCATTAAGCGTGAAATATAAGTTGTCCAAATGTCCGCCGTGACTTTGTATGGTAGCACGTATTCAGCAGGTCCAATTTTCAATGACTGTCACATAAATCTGGCTGAATTTATTGGATAGTGTTTGTTATTTTGACTATAAACGCGTCAATTGTTTGCAGTTTATTCGAAAAAGACTTGAGATATAAGAAAGCTCTAAAGAAATATTTAATGGCGTAAAGTCGGACGATCTCACTGGCTAGTTTTATGGACTCAGATTGCTTGCGCAGAATGACCATCCTAATATAATATTGTGGACACGTTGTTCAACGCTATAACCTTCCATCATAATTTGCCGTACTCTATTAAATAATTAACAATAAATTTTACAGATGTCACTTAACCGATATGGCTTTTATAACCTAATAAATTTAAGGCGTCCTTATTGAAAGACCGTTAACATGAATCTGTTTATAGAATCGGAAGCAAGTTTGATGCTCTTTTTGTATGAATTTAAATGCTAAACTAAAAATAATTAGTTTTGCGTTTAACCTTAAACCACCCAGCGGTCCGCTGCGACACTTGTGATTATAGTGCATTTTAATACAGGATTACACTGATTTATGATAATGATATTCAAAATATGAAAATTAGCATATATAAATAATGTCTTTAAGATACCGATTCATAGCTTTATTTTCTGTCTCGGTAAATATTTTTGTCATTTTGAGTAATATAAACATCTGCTTTTCAAAGTCAACTCTTGGGATATGCGTTGTGTTATATTAAGCGGTTCGAAATAAGCAAGCCTAATCTACACAATGTATTGCAATGGGAATACAGATTGTTTTAGAAAATTGTTCTATGCGCCAGTGTCTCTCCAGGAATGCATATATTATTTTTTTTTATATGAAATGTGAAAAATGTGTTTTTTTTTATTGTTCCGAAATAGGATGTTTAGTTTAAGAGATATAGTTATTTTTATAACATCTAGGAGTCACGTGAAAATTTCACAAAAAGTGGTTGGGCAGAGGGCTACTTCTATTGCACACGGCGTATGATCGGTTTTAGGTAATGTTTTTTATTAAAATTTTACAACGTGATGATAAGGTCTGGTTTTGCTAGGATTATTAACTGTCAAATTTGATAGATCTTACATTAACATATTTGTTATAACCCAATAAACTTTGAGCGTTTCTAATGAAAGATTTTTAGTAATTCTGAATATCAACAGCACAATGTATACAGAAAGATGTCTCGTTACAAGGTTCAACGTCGACAAGAACATGTGCCACATATAAAGCGACAACGCATTTGAAAAAATAAATAGATAAAAAGAAAGTTAGTGCATTGGCATTAAAAAAATGTCGCTGTTCCCTCAAAGTACTTCTCAATTATTACTACACCTTCATCCCGCAGTGACAGGTGTAAAAAATTATTCGTGCATTAAAAGTTAATGGGAAAGGGAAAAAATGCTTCACGAGTATCTTTATTTGTTTCGTTACGCTGAAAGTAAAAATAACGGTCCACTTTATTGACTCTGTCATTAAACATTTCATAATGGTGTACTTACGCCACTCCACTTTTATAAAGGGCCAGGGTTCTTCAATCCTTGTCATATATGTTGCAAGTAGTCAGTTTTATGTTTCTCTCGGGTCTTATTTCGAGCCCTCCATGCGCTTCAGTTAGTACATTAGATATTAAAGTCAACGGAGTTTCATCCGAGGGAAAAGCCTACCATGTCAATATTATTTATTATTTTTATCGCAAGCTTATGACTTGCGATGTTTTGTATAAAAAAATGTTTTGTGGATTTTTTTATAATTAACGATATCAGTTATTTGATGGAGTTAAAAATCAAATTCGTTTAATATTTTTTTACACTTGAAGAATTTGAGTATAATGCAAAACGTTCTTCTTTATTAACCTTTTAAATGCCGATATGTATTCATATTGTAAGATACTTTGTAAAAATTTACATTAAATATAGCTCCATTTCTTTTAATCAAATACTCTTGACAATATAAATCCTAGTATTATTTTAACATGATCCCAAGAGATGACACATGGTGTTTAAATATTAGTTTATTTAAAACAGTCAAATATCACTATAATAGGTATTGAGTTAAAATAAAGCGCGTATACGCGCTCATTTATTATAGGTTGCTTACCGTGCACGGTATTATTGGACGTGATAAGGCGTGTGCGGTTATGGCATAAAATTGGTTAACAATATTGATTGAAGGTGTTTGATAAAATTTCAATGAGTAGTTAATACTGAATTGAATACAGTCCCATATGTTTGTCATTCACTGTATTGGTTTCGCCTTTTGGTGTCTTCAGGGATTCTTTTACACAGTTGCAACAGAACTGACGCACAATAAGCAGTTAGCATCGTCTATATACCAATGTTATTAATTACAGGAAAACACAGACCCCAAGGCAAAAACTAAATGTCAGCTAAAACAAATTTATTAATATTTATCTAATAATAATTAATAAATTTAAATTGCCTGTGATAATTTTCATTATCGTTTAATCTTGTTAAATTGTCCGTGTCGTTAGTGACAAAACATTTGTAATCGTATAAAGTTGTAACAATTCAAAATTGATATTTAAATTTAATCAAGCATCTTGAGTCGATATCAAACATAAAAAAATAAGATTTCATTGATTTACACAGTGAAAAAATAGCAAAGCATTTTAATTCAACAATTTTTTATAAGATATAATTGATAGCTATTTCGGCTCACGCCATCGTCAGAACTATGCATAAACGAACGTTTACTTATCTATATATAGCTATGTAAAAAAGGTACGCAATACATCTTCTCTCCTGTTTAAACGACCTAGTTTATTTCCTAAAATGTTTTATTACACACGTCAATATTCAAAGTTACAATATAATTTGTATTTTTTACGGTTTCAATTAAGTCGTTTGTGAGAATATTTATTCAAAATACTGAATCGTTAAACGTATACCGAACGTGTTCAATGTATCATTCAAAACTTTTTTGGTGTGGCGAGCGATGGCATTTTTTTGTGAAAAAAGTTTTCTACTTCTGTAAAAACGCCGAAAATAAAGGCATTTTCGAGTTGTGCACACTAAAAAATAAAGCGTTCCGGCCTGAAACAAGCGGGTGGCGTCGATGTCCGTTGCTGCCGCCGTGCGCTACGATTGTTTTAAGTTAGGATAAAAGAACCTCCGATAAGATATTTACAGAGGCGAAAGCTCGCAAAATAACAGTGGCGTGTGAGTCGAACACTGAAAGCTCTGGGATGTGTTTTGGGCGGTGTTTCTCTTATTTCCGTTCTGTTTTCCAGTAGCTTCGATCGCCAGAAGAGATTTACCGCATCATGTTCAGTCGATTCACACTCACTCTAATAAGAACGGAAATGAAAGGATACAGTATTTGAATTCATTAGATCGAATGTATAAAGAAATGTAGCATATAGTCTAAAACAGTGGTTCTCATGTGCGGCCACCAGGGGATTTTGCTGCGGCCACCGACAGTTTTATAGTAAATATTGATATTAAAAAAAAATGTGTTTTTACAAATGAATTTGTAAAAGTATTATCATTTTAAAATCGATTGAATAAACCTGACTTATCCAGCATTTAGTCGAGTTGAAGTAATGGACCGTTTTTATAATAATACTGTTCAACTTTCAACAGAATGGTTTACCGTATTAACAGTTGAGACGTTAGCAAAAGTGGAGTTTGTCATCTTTCAAAACACATTCATGTGTGTTTCTAATAATAAGTGGAATGAAGTTTTATTACGAAACTCCATACGAATACTGATTTGTGGTGTTCATTTTTTTAACATGCTTATTTTTAATTTGAATGTTCATTTTTCATTTAACCACCTTTTAACACGTTGACTGCTTAACATACGTGTATGTGTAGTTCATGTAAATAAATAAATATTGCACGGGATGGTTGTCATGGCTTATTACGGGTCGGCAATAGCCCGTCGCAATGGTCTGAGAAGCGGTGACTGACTTATATTTATTTGTTCATTTAAGATTTCGTGTGACGATTTATATTATATATTTGTTGATTGAATTGGCATTCACTTGGTAGAACTCCATCATAACACGGTGAAAAAAATAGCAATGAATTTTAGTTCCACAAAATTATTTTTAAAAATATAGTTGATAGCTATTTCAGCTCACGCCATCGTCAGAACTATGCTTAAGCTAACATTTGATTATCTATATATAGCTGTGTAGAAAAGTTACACAATACATCTTTTCTCCTGTTTTAACGACCTAGCTTGTTTCCTGTTTGCAATAATACTAACGATTGTAAATGAAACTAAAAAGGCGGTTATATTAATAAGTTTACATATGGCACGGAAATGGTCGATTACAGAAACAAAGAGTCATCAGTCAGAGGAATCAATAATGGAGACCGACATATATTAGGTTGTTCGTTAAGATTCCTTTGTGATAGTTGATATCTATCGATTTCCAGCTGTTCCAATGCCGTCATCTTGCGACTTTTATTGCAAAGATGTAAACACGGAGGGTATTCTCCAAAGTTTCTTTCAATTGGTTTTTTTTTAAAATTTTCGTATAAATTGTATTTATATTCGGGCGCCACTGTAATCTGGTCAAGGCCAGGAAGGGTTGTATGGCTAATCATAAAAGGTCACCGGTCGCGAAAGGTTGACCCTTATTTCGCTGCGTAAACGATTGAATTATTTGGGAGTCGTGATAAAAAGGAATCTGTTTTGGGGAAATTGTAAACCGACACTTTTGTAACTGGGCAGAGTTTCCCGCTATTATTTCAAGTTAGCCAACGCCATCCCGCATTTTTTATTTCGTTCATTGTAGTTTAAGGGTAGATAAAAATACTTTATTTCGGCGTCGTATTTAAATATTTTTTTCAGAAGTGTCTCTCTCGCGCTGTAACTAATGATATGTCTAACCAAAATTTATCTCTTTCGTCTATATTAACGGCTTTTAAAGTGTTTAATGTATGATATTTTCAATTATAAAAACGTAGTATTTGTTTTATATTATACATTAAATAAATCAGGACCGGTTATACTTAATTATAGACATATGGTGACCATATATAAGTAGAGCTTTTATCGTCAATTACATTTAGAAATTCGGAAGTTTTCTATTCATTTCGTATTTAAAACTCACCATTATATTTAAAAAATGCAAATAAACAAAATATATATTATAAAATTTATGACATCGACTGAAATTGCTTGATGGAAATTCAAAATCAAATTTGAATTGTTAAATGTTTTATCACGACCCTGGTTTCGCATTTCAGCATCTTCAGACACTCTATCACATGGACACTACAGAACAGATCAACTTTTGACAGTTCTGTTGCGTCTGCATAACCGCAGTTCCAACTGTCAGTTCTATTGCATCCGTGTAAATTCCTGAAGACGCCGAAAGGTGAAACCCGAATCGTTAGTAACAAAACTCGTAAAATCGTACACATTTTTAACAATTTAATTGAATATCTATTATGTTGAAATATAAAGCGATATTTTGGATTTTAGAAATAGCTTCGACGAAAATTCGATATCGTATGTTGATTCTAATTTGAAGGTTTGTTGTGCTCATTGAGGAAAATCGACTTGAAACCGGTTCCGATCATAAATGTTTTGTTAAAATCCTATAATACTAAAAATATAACACATTTTTTTAGTACTTATTTCTACAATATATTTTATGATCAGGATCGGTTTCGCTCATTGCGAGTATTATCAATTGACGAATGCTCATCATGGGTGAAACCAATTTTAATCCTAATAGAACCAAATAAAGATAATTAAATTAATGCTTAATGCTAAAAATATATAAATGTGAAATAATTTTATTATTTTAATTTCAGTTAGTGAATAAGACAATTGAATCACCTAAAATTCTTTTCCGGAATTTAAATAAAATAATTTAAAATCTCGTTTAATTTTATTAACAGTAAGCTTTTCAAATAAAAATGAAAAAAATACAAGTATCTATAATATATACAAGTGATTTTAATAATAAAAGCTCTATGTAAATATTTAAAAGTGATATTAGTTGTTATAAATAGATTTTTTCCGGCTTATTCCAAGAAAAGGGTTTTTTAAGTCTTAAAAAATATTATTGCCTGTAAAATCCTTTCCATTGTAATGGAAGTGTGGGCGTAATATTAAAATTACAAATTTCTCTACGGCCAAAGTTTTAAAATAATTTGATTTCAACTGAACAATTAAACGGTGCTTTACAATATTTTTAAGTATTTTTTTTCCATTATAAACGCTAAAATCTGTGGAATGTTAAAATTTTAAATATTTCGGGAACTTTTTTACAGATGTCACCGATATTATTTTAAATTCTTTTTGTTCGGTTTTTATTGGTTCCGGTTGGACTCATTTGTTTTTAAAGTACTAAGGTGAAGCTTATTAGAATATGGAAACGGGACTTAAAATAGCTTAATGCAGATATTTTCAACACCGCGCCCTGAGTGTTATGGTGCACGCTGATCAATTTGTGTGCGTTATTCAAGAACGGATTTTTTGGAGCCTTCAAAATAATATTATGCTTACATCCGTAATAAAAATTTAATTTGTTGAAACATTGTTCCATTGCACATGTTTTGTCTATAACAATCCGGATTCCGCCTCTCAGCATCTTCAGACATTCTATTACACAGATGCAACAAAACTAATTGTCATTTTCATTGCAATAATTGCCAGCTATTTTTACGTAGGAAAACTACAAGTACTCTATACTTTAGAAGAGTGGTATTTTAGCTGTGTTCTGTTGAACTCCGGAGTTCTACGGCACCTCTGTGACGGTTTCTTGAATCAAAAAATGTGTAGAAAAAAGTTCACAAAGTTGACATTAAATATAATGCAAAAGTAAAAGATACATAGCTAAGGGAACGAGTTGATACAACTTAGGAATAAAATTATATCAATTTCATGTAAAATAGTTTTATTGATTGAATTGGCATTAGCTTGATAAAACTCAATTATAATACAGTGAAAAAATATGAATATGTTATAGTTCTTCAATATTTAAAAGATTTATAGTTGGTAGCTTTTTCGGCTTGCGCCCTCATCAGAACTACTCATTAAACAGCTTTTAATTAAATTCACATAAAGTCACTATCATCAATGCGTCATTGATCTAATTATACGATTTATATATTTTATGATGGGATAGAGTTTATCGAAAAAAACTTATTATTAAAACGGTTCCGTAATAAAAATATCGAAACACTTTCGACATTTGCAAGCCATTTACTATCGGAGAAACACTTGATGAAGGTGTTAAAACATGTTGGGAAATAAATTTTTACATCAAGAATTGGTAGAAATAAGCAAAGTCCAATTAAGTTCATTACTTTTACTAAACGAGCAGCTAAAACTACTTCTCCCTTGAGTAAAATAATTTAATTAATGAAAATAGTAAACGGTCTGTATCCTGCCAGTAAAAACCTTTTATCAAAAACTCATTGACTGTAAGTATTGTTTACAAAATTATGATTTATAAATTAAATGTCATATAATTAAGCCAATAGTAATAAAAACTATTTCATATTGGCATAGGCTTTATTTTTTTTATTGCAAAAGCTGTGTCAACTATTGACTGACTTTTAGTTTTATTTTGTTTTCGTGTCATAAAAGGCATACTGCTGATAAGGGAATTGTACACAGTTCCAATATTTTTAATTCGATATTTAAATCTTTCAGTTATCACTAATATATAAGTATATTTAGCAGCAGACAAAAGCTCTTCTCTTGAGTTATGCTGTAAGCAATATGAAAAAAACATTATGAATAATTTATTCAAAATAGCGCAAACATTCTACTAGACATAAACTGTCAAAATTCTGTAGACCATATCACATTACTTCTAACGATATTGTTGTAGAGTTTCAAAAGTATTCTATGATATACAAATTACATTAAAAAATTGTTAAAAATTTATCGTTTTAAAGAAAATTCGATGGAATAAAAATAACATATGAAAATGGAATTGGGTGTTTTCCGATTAGATTTACTATTTTATTTTTAAATTTTTCGTTTTTTTTTATTATTACCACGGTTTATATCACATCAACGAGAGGCAAGTGCCAATGCACGCGAATTGTTTTAACTGTTTCTGATCCTAAAAATATTCAATATGAGACAATTTTACTCGAGACTGTGGAATATCCCATGGATTAAATGAAATAAACTGATTTATGATCTTTATGTAATAAAATGAAACTGAATAAAAAGTATTAAATCGTATGCTATATTATTTTTAGAATAAACGTTTACTAAATACCTCTTTTAAGATGTTAACCATTACTTCTTGGTGGGAGTGTATGATATTTTGAAAAATAATCCCAAATTTTGGTGTATTATTAAAAATTAAAAAAAATATGATCAGGACTGATTTTGATGTGTTCAGTTGATAATAAAATATATTGTGTAAATGCTACTAAAAATTCAATTTTTATTATTTTGAATACTAAAAACCTTTTTGAAATATTCTGATTACAAAAAAATATCGGCTGTCGCTAGACCTATAGACGCGTTTAATGTCTCATGTTTCCATCATCAATAAAATCAAGACTCGAGCTTAAGATATGCATCTTAAAAGCCAAGTCGTTAACAATTGCACCACAAACCCAAAGAGTTATGATAGGCAATGGTAAATATGATACAACTAAAAATATTTGCTAATGATGTTCCTTTTCCCTTGCTAACGAAAATATTTTTATATTTAAAAATCAATGTACGTGTGACTGTCTGTATTTTGTGCATTACTACACCATTCACCAGAGTTCTTGAATACATTGGATTTACCAGGTATGCCGCCACATATTGTATCATTGTAAATTGACGTGCATATCTTTCTTCTCCGAAACATCATTTAACCACGCCTTTCCAACGATACAAGACTTTCTGTGATAAAAATAATGAACAATTCCAACAAAATAATAATTTTAAGCGGAAGCTTCAAAGTGGAAGATGTACTCTTGCCACGTATTCTAATGATCTTAAGATATATGCCATATAAATTCAAACGTTTACAGTGCGTCCCGCTGTTGCAATGGCCATAAACAAAGCATAAGAACAATCACTGCAAGTGTGTGAATTAAATTTGTATTGTCCATGCTTCTCTCATAGACAAATGTATGTAGTCAACTTACGCGTCGAAAACCCTTCTGAATTATTCGTGTACGTACCAGACGGAAAAAAAAATACATCGTGTTTCTACAAGCACTCAAATAAATAAATAAATAGAATTAAAAGACACTATAAACAATGAAATAGTTTGTTATCATAACGAGTTTCCTTGAATTAACTTTGAGATCGCTACAACGCGCGACGGGTCAGCTAGTATTATATAAATTTGAGGTATTTATAAATGAATGGTCGCTTTTCCCTGATTTAGCCGGATACAGTCACTGTGAAAGTGTATAGGAATTAAAAATGCATGACCCATAATCTTGGTGACCTCACGACATATTATTCCGGTTTTATTATTTCTGAATACGTAATTTTTCAACTTTGAATTCTTTATGAGCTTAAATTTGCATTCTTTTTGAATAACGCCAAAGAACAACTGTTTAAATTGAATCGGTGATTTCTTTGTTCGTCGAGTGTTTGTATTAAGGCCTGCTTAAAGTTCTCCGCGAATTCCCGCCATGAATAATTAAAATTCGTGTTTGAAAATACACATCAGGAAAAAATCTTATTTTGTTACCAGAAATAATAGAAACAAATAGTTTGGTGATAAATTGTTTACGGTGACTTGAGTGTGTAAGAATTGCGAGAAATGTTACAGTATTGTTTTAAATAAATTAATAAATAACTCCTGAACCATTTACACCTAGACTTCTAAAATTTATTGAGTGATAACATTGGTTTGAAACAATCTTATTGAGTTTGTCAGGACAAATCAAGCAGTGCAGTAAATCATAAATTATATTATACAAGAACGTTTTAATAACTGTTAATTAATATATTTTAGGGTACCAACTTTCAACAAATCATCATCATCATCATCATCAGCCGGGGTCGATCCACTGCTGGATGAAGGCCTCCCCCTGTTTTTTTTTCAGGGGGGTTGTTTGGACATAGCAAAACCACGCTGCCCAGGCGGGTTGGTGTTCGGTTTTCTGTCTGGGTTTTCCTTCCCATAGCCAAGAGAACACGGCACGCGGTGTTCCCGAGCGGTCACCCATCCAAGCACTATCCGTGTCCAATGCTGCTTAACTTCGGTGATCGCACGAGAGCCGGTGCTTTCAACGTGGTATGGTCTTGGCAGACAACTTGTCAACATAAAACATTTTATTTTAATAACCTTGTTGTTATTTGTATTGTGTCAGTTGATAATACTCTCAGTGAAAGAAATCAGTAGAGATTTTGTTAATATAAGTAGTGGATATAGTTCTAAGCAATGTGCGTTTTATTTTCTATTTATATTGCCTTTCCACTAAGAAGTGATATTTAGTAAATTAAAATGATAATCAATGTATTGTCTATATATGTTAATTAAATACGTCGTTAATATGTAAAGTATAGTCAGAAAGACATAAAATACGCTACAAAAGTTTGTTAAAATACATACATAAAACATTAATTAACACTATAAGCACCGGAAAAAATTTTGCAAATCAATTCTTGTGCCCGGCCTATTTTTTAACAAATGGCAATTGTAAGTGCTAACTAAAACTGTTATAACTGTTGTTATTTTTAATAAATAAAAATCAAATGAAACTTCCCAAGACAACTTAAAACATTACAAGAACACGTATAGGATCTTATTATTTTTTTTCCTTTGCACACACTTTGCAATTCTTATTACCGCTATATGAATCAAAACAAGTTTTGCCATATTCCTGGACAATCGCCTGTGAATGTTGCAAAACTTTAGCTGTGGAATTGGTACCACTGTTATAGCTCTCCAGAAGGATAAATGTTAGTATCGCGTATAACGCACGCAACGATTAGGTTTTAGATCATTCGAATGAATACTTTCATAAGCGATAGCATCAATTGGGTGACTGTTTTGAAAAGATTGGAGTATTTAATATAATAAAACCTAAAATTTCACTGTCAAATAAATTGCTTAATGCGATTAATTTGACTGTTTTTGAAGAACTGGTCTATCACGTAAAAACACGCCTCTGCGACTCAGGCCTTGGATTTTTTATCATGTGAAAACACGGCTTCGGGATTCGAAGTGTTAATATTTTATTTAAAGTTTTACAAATAATAGCCTTTTAAGAAACTGTGAAAGTCGAGAGTTTATAAGTCAAAGGGGGCGAAATATTGTGCTAACGATGAGCTTTTTTTTTTTTTTATATTCTTTTTACAAACGTAGACGTGCTTTCATATTCAAAGCTCATTCACAAAGCTAACTATTTTCTCCTTGCATTGTCATACAGAATGTCACCATCTATGCACGTATTTCGACTTGCATATTAATCAAATCGTTTGAAATTGCCACTGGCAGTGTCTGGAGATGAAATAAAACAAAGCTTAGGGTGAATGAGCTTTCAATGAAATGGCAATTGTTTTGTCATAACGACATAATTGAGTTTACAACACGTGTGATGAACGAACCGGTTCTTATTAATATTAAATAATATATAAATTTAAAAAAAAAAACCTTTTTTCGTACTTATTTCCACAATACATTTTAAGATCAGCATCTTTCACATCATCAGCAGACAGATTTTGCTCATCGTGAGGATTATAACCTGACTGAACTATAAATGATTTTTATTTGATATAACTCATAATAAACAATTATGTTAACACTAAATTTTAAACGAACAGTCAAATATAAGTCTTTCGCCGCTCCTCAGACCATTGCGAAAGGCTAATGCGTTTTTGTATTAAATCTCCGGCCAGTATTTAAGCTTACTGAAAGTGCAGCCTGTTTATTTAAAATTTTAGTTTTATGGCCAGCACGATATAAGCTAGGTTGTTAAAACAAACGAGAAGATGTATTGTGTACCTTTTCTAGACAGCATGCACAGCAACCTTCATTTGATATCATAAATTATAACTGATGATATAAATGTTTATTACATTATGAAAAAATAGCAATGTACAATATTTTAGTTCTACAAAATTTATAACTAGTTCTGATGAAGGCGTGAGCCAAAATAGCTATCAACTATATATCCTACAAATTTTGTAGAACTAAAATATAATACATAGCTATTTTTTCACCGCGTTTACCGTTTCACGGCGTTTAACCGATAAATGGTTGTTGTTGGTATAACGCAGTATTAACTTTTGGCACCCTCTGGAAAATCTCACATTTCCCCCCTTCAAGATGTGCTTTTGAAATTACGTAATATTTTACATAAGCTTTTAGTTTAGTAACATCGAACTGATAAAAGATATATCTCATTTAGTCGTCAGTGGTAAATATTGAGTTATTCTGCACAAACTTGGGAGGTAAAGCAATTATTCCTAAATGCATACATTGCTCGGGTCTAAGCGTTTTAATAATGCAAAGTGCAAGCAATTTGAACTAAGTTATCATACTATTGCCGGAAATGTATTCAAAAGTAATTAAAACTGTTATAAATTTGTCGCCGAAATGCGCAGGGAAAGTTGTCGTATAACAATTTTAGATAAAAGCATCATTGAAACTTTATTCTGCAGAGCTTTCGTAAACGCAATATGAAAGCAATTTGAATTTGAACATATATTCAAAATTAACATACTAATAAAAACTATTTTACGTAGATGCTTAAGCGGTGAAATTGTGGCAATTTTGATCGTGTAAAATAAAGATCTGAATTTGTTGAATATAAAAATGCAGTTTCTACTAGGTCAAAAATATTTTAAAAACCTCTTTCGTTTTCGAAGCTTAATTGGCTTGTTTTCAAACAGTCACAAAATCCCATAACTTCCATTAAGCTCATTTTACGCTCAAACATTAATTCACGGACATGAATTGTTTGTTCTTCCATAGTGTAGAACCAATCTGTCAATGGTACGAGAATTCAACAATATAACTTCGGAAGTCGACACATTCCACGTAGAGGAGATTGAGTTCAGGCGAATACAATTTTTTTACACGGTGAAAAAATAGCGATGTATTTTAAGTTCTACAAAATTTTATAAGATATAGTTGATAGCTATTTCGGCACACGCCATCGTCAGAAATTGTAAATGAAAATAAAAAGGCAGCTATATCAATAAGCTTATATATAGCACGGAAATGGCTAATTTACATTATTTTAATCAATATTGTATGATTTTGTATGATATAAAATTTTTTCTTACTTCTTGAACTCATGCTTTTGTATACCTACTACCTTTAACTCAAATATTTTGTATACATAGACTTGCTTGTAATTTGTATTCTATTAGTTGATAATGCTCGCGACGAGCGAAACCGGTCCTGATGACAAAATATATTGTGGAAATAAGTAGTAAAAAACATGTTTTTATTATCAAAAAAAAAAACAGATATAACACCGAAAACAGAAAATGAGCCGGGCTCTAGGCATGATTTGTTAAATTTTAGCCGGGTATGAAAGGGTTAATAATAAAATTTGAAAAGAAAGCTGCTACTTAATACAGAATGTGTTTCGTACTATATTTGTGAACATCACACAATTAAATGCTTTATATTATAAGGGAATTGGAATAGCGTGCTTTGTGGGTGTGACATCATATGTCAGCACAAAAGATTTTACACTGTCCTCGTGATAAAACGTCTAAGTGATATTTGGTAAAGTTAGAAGAATTGAAATAGGATGTTGCTAAGCTTCAACGAAAATGGATTGCCATTGTTTCCTCTCAAGGATCCTTCTTACATACAAGGCACGTTGAACATTGTACTTTCCTAATTCGCAGGCTTCTCAATATTTATTGTCACTTTATGGTAATATAAAGTGTCACTTTTTAGCAGACAAAAAATATAATTACAGAATAAAATAAATTACATTCACAATTAAATAGTCTTAATGTAAATCAGTACCCGCTTCACTCACCGAATAAACGTTAACTTTAAAAGGTATTTGTTCAAAACGCCAGTCATTTGATTGTAAAAAATCCCACTTATTATTCTTGTTAATGACAATCAAATAATTATGTCTTAGGACTTGATGAAATTTTAATTTGGTTTTATTTTTTGTTGTTTATTTTAATATTCTTTGATTTCATTTTGGTTATATCTGATAATTATCAACTCATTTTATTTAACTGTTTTTTTATCAGTTGATTATTCTCGCGATGTGCGAAACCGGCTCTCAACTTCACAATTTAATATTGTGGAAGAGGACTGCCGCACACTCTATATGAAACTTCTTGATATGGAGGTGAACTATAGGGAGGCTTATTGTATAGTTAAGTGTACATCATGATCAGTTGATAATGCTTGCGATGAGCGAAACCGGTCCTGATCATAAATTAATTTTATTATTTATTATATATATTATTTATAATTTTAAATATTATTTTTAAATTATATTTAAATTTTGATTCTTTCCATCAACGCATCACAGTTAACAGCATTAGAGTCATCAAATCATAATATTCATGAATATATAATAGATTTTTATTTATATATTATATATGTATGTGCAAAACATAGGTGAACAAGTATATTGTTTTCCATTCTTAAGCAGTATACAGGAAACCCCCATATAGCGTTCGTCTAGTTACACAGAAGTTTCATATTGTACATGCGGCATTCCTCCTTACAACGGTCTCCTCTGTAACGTTATTCAAATTTACAAACAGTTTTTATATAAGTTAAGAGCTGCCTGTCTTTTAAATTCGCTAATCGTATTCAAATTCATGAACAAATATGTTACAATTTCATTCAAAAATGCGAAAACGTTTCATCCAATGAAAGACCATTACTTCTAATTATGTATGGATGCCTAGTCTTCTATAACTTTGTAATATATTAGTATAGCACAGTACCAATCTCAACACTATAGAAGGGTTGAATGTATATTAACAACCCAAGCTTTTTGACAATAAAGTACACAGATACTCTCAAAACGACTATATATAATAATATGTAAATATAGATTACAAAGTTTAAAATATTCAGATTTGGTATTGAAGTTTCATAAAGCCCCTTATTCGATATTTTAAATCAGCATAGAAGAATTTGAATACATCATAAATTTGTTTAAATATTTTATTATTATATTACACTTGTTATGAAAGTTTGAGAACCGTAAAAAGCTCTGTAGGCGTAGAAAAGTATATACAAATATATATCTATATATAATACATAGAAATAATTATTCTATAGCATCTAGATTTCAAAGCGATGTAAAACTTTAAAGCGATCACTTTCTTCAGGTCATTGACATTTTAACATCGTTGATAATATTCCTTTGTGGTGAATATATTGTAATATGATTTTTTAAATCAACTCTAAACATTGTCAATATTTTTATTCAAATTTGTTTTAAAAAAGCAGTGAAAAGTTTTCTCGAGACTTATTGAAGTTGAGACGAAGTGACAATAATTAATTGAGACGAAGTGACAATTATAAAAATTTATTACACCATAAACAAATCAGCCCCTCTAACTTGAGTTTCTGTTCACTACAATGAAAAAAACGAATTACTAAGATTATTATTACTTAACAATTAATTTAACATGGTGAAAATAAAGCAATGTATTAAACCTCAACAAAATTTATAAAGTATATCGTTGATAGCTATTTCGGCTTAAATCCTCATCAGAACTTTGTATAATATATATGTATATTTAGATTCTGTAGAACAAAAATATATTGCATTTTTTCAATGTGTTCTAATGGAGTTCGGCCAAATAAATGCCAATTCAATCAATTTTGTTATTAAATTTGAATTGCTAGAAATTTGGACGACTCCACATGTTTTGTCACTAACGACCCGACAGTTAGCATTGTTTGTATACCAAAGGGATTAATTAAAGGAAAACACAAGCCCCAAGGTAAGAACTAAATGACAGCTGAAATAAAATTCAATAATATTGATCGAATTATCATTAACACAATTGCTTGTTGTAAGTACATACTGTGTGTCAGTTCTGTTGCATTTGTGTGATATAATGCATGAAGATGCCGAAAGGCGAAACCCGGGTCTTTAGTGGCAAAACATGTGGAATTTTACAATGTTTTAACAATTCGAATTTGATATCAAAATTCCATCAAGCACCTTCAGTCGATATTATAAATAATTTTATTGGTCGTTATTTTGTAAAATTTATAAATATTTAGTATAATATAAAGGAAAAAATATACGGTTGTATTTATATCGTCGAAAATTCAAAGCATTTAATAAACAGTAATAATCATTGAAATTTCGTAAAGAAATCAATGAAAAACACTCAGATTTTATATAAAATTATAATTAGCTCTTTAATTATTTTTCATACTAAAGTTTGATTAATTGTTTGTAGCGATTATAAAACTTGAAAAAACTAAATTTCAATCGATATAGATATATAAAGGCAATGCTCTTTCACGTATTTCTCACAAAAAATCATTGAATAACGTTTAACCATCACAACGTCGAAGAAGTTCTTGTATCAAATTGATTTTGTGTGATCTGGAAGCTTTCCTTACCTTTCATGTCAAAGAGAGTCCATGATCTTCACACGTAAAGGAAACTACCAAAAAGCTCTTTGTCGTACCTTTAAGGTTTCGTTGAGTTAATTAAATAGGTCGAGCTTTAATGTCGACTTCTGATAATTAGAAGCCCCGGCTTTTGGCCCAAGGCGATATTGATTGGGAGACATCTTAAGGGTATGATATTTTATCATTAGTGCAAAGATTAAGGGTGACGCTAAGTACATCTTAAGGATTTACTATCAAATACAGAAAGCAGTGCTTATCGTAGGCGGTATTATCGAGTACACATTGATAAGTGGCGATTCCAATAACATGTATATATAAATTATTGTTAAAATTTTTGCTAACATTGTTATAACGAAATTAAATATTTTTAGAGTAAATTTTTGCTTTTCTAAATTGTTAAATCTGACTACAAGTATAGATGCCACTAGTCAAAACTTTAACAATTTTGAAGGCTTTTGTCGTAGATTATATACATTGTGCGGATACTAAATATACTTAAGAAACCTCTCTTTGACATTGATCTTAAATGAAGACCATTACAAATTGAACAATAGTTAACAATCATTTCAGGCGCACATTTATATGTTATTTTAATATAAGAGGCCAAAATGAGGATTATGTGATCATTAATAATGTCAAATTGTATATTCCTGATGTTTTCTAGAAGAATTTTGGATGTAAATAGTTTGTTTTTCTGAAGTATTAATGCCAACGATTGAATATTTAACAACTACTAACATTCTGCAGGTACTTAATAAAGCTAGAAGACTTTCGAGTGCAATGATCTTAATTTCAGACCATTATAAATCATACAATAATCGACGATCATTTCAGGCGCACATTCATATTATATTATACGTGCCCTATATGAGGATTATGCCATCCTTGGTTATGCCAAAAAATAGCAATGTATTTAAGTCCTAAAATTTTTTTAGGTATATAGTTGATAGTTTACAGTTCTAATGAGACCGTAAGCCGAAATAGGTATCAACTATATACGTTATAAGTTTTATAGAACTAAAATACATTGCTGTTTTTTCACTGTGAATTAATGAAGTTCTACCGAGTAAATATCAATGCAAAAAAAAAGCATATGACATGGAGCAGTAGTCACCAACCGGTGATCCACGCTCTTAATTTGGACATGCGGCAAAATATATTAAATTGATTAATTCATCTTGCTTAACAAGCATTACGTCAAATTTTTTATATAAACAAATATAACCTTTGGGATAATTTTCATTTGTTATGCTTAAAATTTTTTTTGATGCACTGCAAGATTTTTAATTGTTAATTTGGTGTTCTGTGACCTATCAAAGGTTGGCAACCGCTGTACAACATTTACGAATTTTACAATGTTATAAATTTTTTTATTATTGCTGATAATACTCACTCTAAAAAATAGTCAGGAAAGTTAACCAATATTATTGTTAAAATCAGGAGTACGTGTTATGTGATAAAAAAATATTTTTTTGTGTAACTATTTTTTCTTCTCTGCACTGCTATAAAAATCTGACAAGAAGCGAAAATAATAAATGGTCGTTTTACGCAGCGCATGGCAACACTGATACACATAATTTCAATAACAAATGTCCACCCTTGCAACGGAGGCCGTTAGTGTCCAATTATAGCGGGAAATTACGGCGCGAGATTATGACGTGCCATATGTCATGGCGGCGAAGCGTGTTGATCATTGTTTATGGTAAGCGACTCAGTAAGTCAAAACTGACGCGTAATCACTTAAATGTTAATTCAGTGGTAAATATTGTTATTGTCTATGGTTTGTTTGTCTAAAGTGCGTGAGTGAAAATAGTTATGGGAGATGAGAAAACGTAGTCAAACTGTGAAAATCAATTATACAAATGAAACGTCAATAAATATTGCAATAAATTATAAATAAAAAATTGAGGGTTAGCGATCCGAATATCAAATATGCAGTGGGTGGTCAGTTACCAAGCACTATCATGAAAGATTTTTGTGTTCGGACAACGAGCATAAATTCGGATAACGAGCACATATTCGGATAACGAACTTATACGATCTTTTTTATCCAATTATTTCATCTGTAATATAATAATGGTCGATTAACGAACAATTCGGATAGCGAACATAGAATTGGAACAGATTATGTTCGTTAACCGATCACCAACGTTATTTGCGTAGTGTCTAAAAAAATCATGTTTTATTTATTTATGTTATCGAATGAAGGTGCTTAATTATTATTATTATTATTATTATTATTATTTATTTAAAATGGCGCTAGGGGCCGTTCAGGTCTGGCCGACTGCACAACCTCTCTCCAGGCATCTCTGTCGAGCGCTCTTTCTCTCCAGTTGACTATCCCCAGCCTCTCAACATCCTTTTGAATGTTATCCGCCCATCTCCGTCGAGGGCGACCGAGAGGTCGGGTGCCAGCTGGTGTTCCTTCATAAGTCTTATGGAGAGCTCTAGACTTCTCAGATCGTACAACGTGACCCGCCCATCTGAGCCTTCTCGATCTCAAGACATTAATGATTCTTGGTTTGTAATGAAGGTGCTTAATGGAATAAAAAAAAATTATTTGAACTATTACAACTTTGAACGATTCCGCATTTTTTTGCACTGTCAGTTCTGACTTGAAAGGTGAAACCTGGGTAGTTAGTGACAAAACATGCGAAATCGTACAAAGTAGTAACAATTCCAATCTCATATTTTATTAGTAAAAAAATGTAGTGCCATAGTTTTAATAATAAATCATGTCAAAAGGCGATAAGAAAGTAAATAAATTCTTAAGCACTTTGGAAAAAACATATGCTTTAAAATAGCTGTTGAATATGTAAAATTATAAAATAAAACGACCCTTTCAATGCCCAAAATATACTTATATATATTAAAATATTTACTATCATGAAAGGATAAATAGCCGCAAATTGCGTGTATAACAATTAAACAAATTGACCCATGAAATTACACTAAGTAAGTAATACCGGTATCATAATATAAAGGGTCCGGGATTGGGTGTCTCTGAGTCAACCGAGAACTTAGTATGACCGTTACCGTAAACAAGATGCCTTCATACTGGAATCACATTTCCGTTATACTTTTCAGCGGTGAGTGCCCAAAGCAGTTAACGCAAACCTCCGAAATAGAAGTTGGAGCGAGACTTAAAGCTAGACAGTACTATACAGAAAAATGATAGTTTTAAGATAATGAATACAAAGTATGTTTAAAAATGTTGATTTAGAGTCTCACTTCAATATCAAATTTATATCGTTTAAAACTGCATCTTCATGTATTAAATAACACGGCTTATTCGATTATCTATTCTACAATTTTTACTTACAATAAAAATATTAAATCAATGAACATGTTTTTTGACTTAACACCCGAGTTTCGCCTTTTGGGTCTTTGGACATCCTATAAGACTATCGAAATAAAATTGGCAGTCAGTAAACAGTTTGCATCGTGTAATTTGATTATTCGATTATCTATGCTACATTTTTTACTTACAATAACCTTTTTAAATAAATAAACATGTTTTTTCACTCAGCACCTTGATTTCGTCTTTTGGCATCTTCAGAAATCTTATCACATGGTTAAAATAAAATTCAGAGTCAGTAAACAGTTTGCATCGTTTAAATATAAAATAATTAATGAAAATAATACATTATAAGTCTAACAGCTTAATGAATATTTAAATTTTTAACCCATTAAGGACTGTGACTGAAAGAAGATATTCTGAGACGACGAGAAGACTTAACACAGATTTTAAAGAAAACGAATTTATTCTCTCCCACAGAAATAATAGCAAGGTTTATGTATATATTATGTATGCTTTTGTGCTAAATAATTTCAAACTAAAATTTTTATATTTGTAGATTAATATTCATATTGTAAGTTAGGCCTAAAAAGTACTGCATTTTAATTCAAACATCAATTTTAAATGTCAATGATAAAATTTGAATGTACGTCAATCACAATCAGGATATATTGACGTCACTTAATGTTGCCGGATATATGATAAAATTAAGCATTAATTTGCAGTCATTTGATCATATTGAGAGAAAAAATATTGACTACGAGAGTGGTCACCTTAAATGTTATTTCATTCAGCAATATAAAAATTGTGACATAAATATTTAATAAAATAAATAAATATTTATGTACAAAAGATTTTTAAGATTAAGTATCATTTAAGGGAAAATGTATCTGCTTTAGGACAGAAGTAACGAATGATTAAAAAACAATGACATTCATTTAATTTGAATTTTACAAATTTTTACGATTCCACATGTTTTGTCACTAACGACCCGGGTTTCGCCTTTTGGCAATCTTCAGGCACTGTCTGTCAGTTCTGTTGCATCCGTGTGATAGAATGCCTGAAGATGCCGAAAGGCGAAACCCGGGTCGCTAGTGACAAACATGTGGAGTCTTACAAAGTAACAAAACATAAATTAAAGCAATGGTTGTTAATTCTTTATGTTGACTTGATTCATGGTCGACGTGAAGCTTTGACCAAAATTTTTGAACAGTATTAATATTAAAACGGTCATTTACTTAAACTCGACTAAATGCTGGATAAGTCAGATTTATTTAAACACAAACAATTCAAATTTGATATTGAAATTCCATCAAGCACCTTCAGTCGTTATCATTAATTATAATTATATTTATAATTGGAATTTTGTCATGTAAACAAAACGACTTTTGCAAAAGTAAAATTAATAAACTCAATACGTTTTGAAATAATTAATAAACTCAAATGCATTTCCATAGGTACTCTATAGTTTTATGAGGTCTTAACGAAAAGGAACAAATATTTAACAGTGACATCTGTAGAACAAAGCTTAAATGTTTTCTTGACAATGATTTTGAAAGTGGTCTACCGTATTATACGTCTCGGAGCTTTTTCTGTAACACTAATGAGAAACAGGACGATGGAATGTCAGCCTCCGGGGTCTCTTAATAAGAGCTTTACATTGAGTGAATGTATGGACCGAGGTTCAAGTGAGTGAAAGGCTTATACTATATTAATATTGTTAAATTTTGTTTATTTACTGTAAGGGAAAAATTCCATTGCATCATCTCTGTAAAATAATAAATAAAATAAGATCCACTTAAATAATAAACTTTGCATTTATAAATATCAGTGTAGTGACTGTCAGAATTATTACGTGGGGAAAAACAGGTGCACACTAAGCAAATCTAAAAAATTAGCTGGTTATTGATTAAAATAAGATATATCGATATCTTCAAACCATTAACTATTGGAAAGCCGTTCATATAACTCTGTTGGAAGGGTTAAAATATTGCAATAGTCTCAGATTATTTTTCATTACATTATTTTTTTTAAGTTCAATAACAATTTTGTAATATAGTGTTTTCTTAAACACCATTTATATATAACAAAGACATTGGGTTTTATTTGTTTTAACATTGTGTTTCTAAATTCGAATGTCATGGTAATCAAATCAGCGGTTTAAAAGAAACTGTATCAAATTCCAATTATTAAATTTTCAAAATTGTCAGTTCTGCTGCATCCGTGTGACAGAACGCATGAAGATGCTGAAATACGAAATCCGGTTCGTTAGTGATAAAGTTGGTAGTTGGTTGATAGAATTGGTCATAGTTTCAACAATTCTAATTTAATATTGAAATTCCATCAAACACCTTTCAATTCGATATCATAAAATTTATCAGTTTTAGAAATTTTGCTAATGTATTAACAATTATAACTGTTTACTGTCTGTAATTTTGTATAGCCGGGTAGTTAAATGTTTCATGATTCCGAAAGGCATGCATAACTCAATGAAGAAACGAAAATAGCAAATAATATTTGAGATTTTTTTCTTTGAATTGTCTTTGAGTAACAAAGTAAAAGCAATCAAATATCTATGTCAGACTAAGTCGCTGTAGAGCAGAGCAATCCAAAGTGAACCCAGCTTGTGTATGTGAACGTAATACGCATTATAATTATAATATATTAATATTTAAAAACATATCCAGTGCTTTAAGTTTTAAATTAAAATTTTACTCTGCAAAAATTGGAATCAGTTAAATGGTGTCGTATGATGTTCCCTCAAAAAAACCGTACATTTAATGTTTATTATGTATAGAAAAAAAAAGATATCTTTTATTTATATAGTGATGAAATCTCAATACACCATCACTGAAACTTTCTTTTTAGGTCATGTTCAAAAAGCAAGCTTCCCGTATCGGCAACTAGTATTCCCCGTAGACTAAGTGAGGGTGCAAGTCTATATCCTACCACTGAAAACATTCCATTCAGGATGCTGTAACTGGTACGTAGTGTAGCCTTAAGATAGAGCCTGCTAACGTAAAAGAGATTCTAGTTGAGATTTTCCATCGTACGAGTTCCTTTAGAAGAAGTATTTTTATGCTAAGTAGGTTCACGATATTTAAATATGTATATAAATAATATAAAAGCTCATTTATAAAAAGCGTAATGGAGTGTTGTATGGTATTTGCAACGTTGCGCATGTTTTTTGTTATTTTATGGATGAGGTTAATGTCGTGTACTTATTATTCATTTTTAACCCTTTTTGATCGAAAAAAGACGTTAAATTGATATAAAAATTAAGCTCCACAGGGTTCTGAAGACGGAGTGTTGAAATCACGGTGTTATGACCAGAGTGGGAGCCGTGAATGAGTGACTCCGATGATTTTGAAAAATATCTCAATGAAAAATTTGCCGGATTGGTTCAAGGTAGTAAAATATGTTTAACATATATATATATATAAGCACAATATAAAACTAGGATTTTCGAAGAGAAGAGAAGATTTATTGTGTACTTTTTCCACACGTCTATATATAAATAAGTATATGTGCGTAAAGACATAATTCTAATGAGGGTGTAAGCCGAAATATATAATATATCTTTTTGAATCTTAGATATATTGGTATTTTTTTGCTGTGTTCAAAATAACATTTTTATAATTTATGATATCGACTGAAGTTGCTTGATGAAATTTCAATATTAAATTTGAATTGTTACAGCATTGTACGATTCCACATGTTTTGTCACTAACGACCCGGGTTTCGCCTTTCGGTATCTTCAGGCATTCTATCACACGGATGCAACAGAACTGATCAAAGTTAGTGTGATAGAATGCCTGAAGATGCCGAAATGCTAAACCTGGTTTGTTAGTGACAAAACATGTGGAATCGTACAAATTGTAAGAATTCAAAAAAATGAAACATTTTTAGTTCGAGGAGCTTAAGAAAGTCGAATATTTATTCATAAAAATTGAGAAAGCTGACATCTGCTATTTCGTTTTTTTTTTTTCTTAATTTTTTTTAATGTGTTTTATTTAAATACTAATTAATACAATAATTATTTTAATTGGCTTCAATTATATTCCATAACGAGTGCTAGCTGAAATAAATACAATGTAATAAAAGGAAATAGAAGAGATTTTTTTTTATTTAGAAATGAAAATCGTCTGTTGTACACAAAAGGTACTTGACAAGCTTTTGTTTTGTCCAAAGCTTGCTTCGGTTTAGAACCTTCTTAAGATAAATTGGGAAGCCTCTTTGGCAGGATACAACACATTTGACTCAGAACAGTTTGAATTAGGGTTGTGTATTTTTTACAGCTCAAGAAAAATTATCAAAATGTATATGAATTGGTGTAACATATTTTTATACGCTTAAAATAATTAATAAAACATAAACTAGGTCAACAATTAGTTAGGAAACTATACAATTTAAAATTTTAAGGAAAATAGTTCCTAAAAGGTGTACAGAAAATTTGTTATTATTTATATGAAAATTTTGTAACAGGATTCACAAAAAAATATTCACAGGATACACCCATGCTGGAGGGTAACGATTTTTGTAGGGAGGTGGAGGGCTTTATGAAAAGGAAAGAGGTGAACGAATTTTCCAATGCTAGTCGCAGGCTGTAGTGCCATAAAAAAAAGTAAAAAAATGTTATATTAAAATATTTTGAGTGAAATGTTAGACAATAATTTGTGTTAATTTTTTTACCGTGTCAATAACTATGTGAATGAAATAACCGTCTGTAGTTCAGAGTAAATACTTCAAACAATTTGTATTGATTATAATATTTTATCAACGACTGTCAATTCGACAGATTTCGTGTACAAGAATTTCTGAAGATGCCGAAAGATTATAGCCGTATTGTTAGTGACACGAAATAACGATTCAATTTTGATACTCAAAATCTATCTAACATCATCGGCTAATTTCATAAACAAAATAAAAATTTGTTTGTATGATTAATCTTTATATAAAAAAATACAATTTCAAACTGTTCATCCCAAGGATATAAAATTATCATTGAATTAGATCAGTTACATTAAAATATGTTGATAGAATACATCAATAAAGCTCCGTTGACGAATTGCATGAGATTGATAAAAGTCAACCCTTTTGGCGCGACTGGAGCGATAAGAGACGAACACTTTGTCAACTTCAAAAACTGAGAACATCCTATAACTCCAGCACCATAGTCTTACATCTGCAAAAAACTGTGTTTGTTTGAAGATGATTATTTTGTATGAGAATAAAGGTGTTTTTGATATGTATTACATAACGAAGGTTTTTTTCAAATGATTAATAACCAAAAAACCTTTTTTATTGAGAATCATAAATGTATTTTAAATTTATTATATATGTAAATCTAACGAAAATACGATTACGTGTTTCAAAAACGAACATTATCAATATTTGTATGATGAAGTATGAGATACATTTTTAGTCATGGGTTTGAGTATATATATTGATAGTTTCATAAATTAACTGTCAACCAATTTAAAATTTACTTCTACTTGTTCTGTTAACTAATCACTAATACACTAATGACGTGCAGGCACGCAAGCGCTACAGTAAGGATATTTTTGAATAAACGTGGAGTTTTTTATTAAATTTAATTTATATGCATCTTAACGATGGCAGTTTTTAACAAAATGTCATGTTGTTCAAATTTGAATAAAAGAGCTGTCATATAGCTGCTACAATATTTTTTTTGTAATTTTACATTTTTTACGCTTAGTTCTTCCATATTAAATATATATATCTATAACACCGAAATTTTTTCGCAGCACTATTATATATGGAGTGACCTTAGGGTCGGCAATTTTTCTGAACAATTAAAACCTAATAAATACATATTTCTTAATTGATACATTTTTACTGTATGTAATATTAAAATTTTAAGCCACGATTCCAAAGAATTTTAGTATGCGTTTAAATTATTGAATTGTATAAAATAGTAAAACTTGGGTATATAATAAAGTACAGTGCGTAAACGCGCTCATGTCTATTGCCAGCCTACCGCGCAAAAGATAAAAGAGTGCGTTAGCAAGCTTATGCCATAGAAGGGGTCAAAAGAGCAACCAAAACCAAATTGATTTAATCTTTTTTTTTATTTTTTATGTAGCTCATTTTTATTTAATTATATAGCCCAAATAATTTCCACGTATTTTTATAAAAATGGAAGCGACTAAAAGTTAGGTATGTGGATACAATTATATATCATTTATTAAAATCTTTAAATTGTGTTTTATATCGCACACCACATTTAAATATCATTGCGCTTTATGTAAAGGTGAATAATTGAAGTTTTCGTGTATATTTTGATTAGATTATAACATAAAGCCATCACAAACTATCCAATTTGAAGGACACTTTGACATCCTGATTTTTGCTTCCCGAGAGTTCGTTTTGTCAACCTTAATTTCCCCAGCGACCTCCATACACGTGTTATTTCCTCGAACATTCTAATACTGAGTAAATCTATTGAAGCGAAACCTCAAAAGCGTACTCTAGGGCCGGTTCCCTCTCTAAGAATATACATCCGGCATGTTTATCCAACAGATTCTGATTTCGATATCGATTGAACCCAAATCTCTCCCAAAAATTCAACAAATTGAATTTTTGGGTATGAGTATTGAAAAAAATGTCGCCTGCGAAGGTTTTTTATTCGCTAGAGAAAATGTTAGCATCAAAGTTTGCCTGGTCTATTTGGAATAAATTCGATTCAAGTAAATTTATTAATATACAAAAAAAAAACTTTTTTAGTGCGCGAAATATATTATCTGTTGTAGAAAAATGAAATCATAAAAAGTTTCATACGATGACACTGACTGCGTGATGTTTTAACCCTTTGCACTCGAATGCTGCACGAAAAAGCGGCATTGATTTTTCTCTTATAACTCGAGTGCCACCACTCGGGCTCCAAAGGAGCTATTTTTTAACCCTTTGCATTTGAGGGCTACACGTAAATTTCATGCCATCGTTTTTCAAGTGCAAGGGGTTGAAACTTTTTTCCCTAGAAGGTTTACGGTTGAGTTGTTAGTTGTATTGTGCTTACAAATAAAGTTTTGGTTGCCATGTGCAGATCATTTTATTTTTTAATTTCAAGGTAAAATAATAAAGTTTCTTAACTGGTTCTATGCCATAAACACGATAACGCGTGCTAAAATCCCGTACACGGCATACCAGCCAGACTAAATTAGCGCGTATACACGCTGTATTTTAATATTTCATATCTAGCCAAATTCGACTGCTTTAAAGTATTTAATATTTTGAATAGGGTCTGGAATCATGAAAAAATATTAAAACAAAAGGTTAAACGTTGTCAAAAATTATCGAACAAAACAACCTGTTAGCATTTAAAATGTTAATATATATCAGTTAAAATACAAATACAGTTTTTTGCAATGTATAAATACTTTAAATGTGTAAACTGTCACTTCTGGGTGGAAAGGCGTGATATTTAATATAATAAAAACACATTTTTTAGTACTTATTGGACACAATTATTATAAATTGTATTCTATCTGTAATGCTTGCTATGAGCGAAACCAGTCCTGATCAAAAAACGTATTGTGGAAATAAGTAGTTAAAAATGTGTTTTATTATTTAAAAAATACCACATGTTTTGTCACTAACCCCGGTTTCGCCTTTTGGTGTATTCAGGCATCACATGAATGCTACAGAACTGACGATATTTTTTAATCGTAGAAGATTTCAAAAATAAAATTTGATATAATTTCATCAAGCACCTTTATACAGCTTTTTAATTGTCTTTTATATAAATACAGAGTGAAAATCTTTCGATGATTCATTTGAGTTTAAGCTATCAAGTTACTGTTACTGCTTTGCAGTCTTTACAATTGCGGTAAAACTATATTTAAATCAAGTGGAAAGCATACATTTTATTATTCAAATATAGTTTTTTAACTAAATTGAATAAGAGCTTTTGAGAGCTTTTGTCTTTTTGTATAACCGTGTAAATAAAATCACTTATTAACAAGAGGCCTTGACAGATTCGTGAAATATAAGTTCACACAAATCACGAAAACTCTTCACTAAATTTAGTTTGATAAATTACTTTGTATGTAAGCTTCATATTTCCGGGTATTTCTCACAAGAAAAATCAGTGAGCGAGATTTGTAAAGTAAAAATATTTAACATTATTGCGAACTATATTTTTTTTGTAAATTCAAATATTGAAGAGCTTTAGATTTTTTTTATTACTGAAAATTGAATAGTATGAAATGAAGTTTAGTTTGTTTTGAAATTTCACGGAAAATTCGATTATATTTGCTTATGGTGAGGTAAATTGTGTCATTATTGGACATACCTTAGTAATTGGATAGTTGTTTAAAATTCATGGTAATAATGATTCCTGTACATACAAACTTTTAGTCACAAATTTAGTAATAAGTCTTTGTTCCGATTAAAGTGCAAAATAACAAAGAAGCAAACTAACATAAAGGAATAAAAAATTAAACGTTTTTTACGATTTTACTTGTTTATTATTATTTTAAGCTTTCCCGCATTCACCGTTTCCCGCAATTACCGTTATTTTTTCAGGGTCCCTAGGAAAACGTAAAATCGAGGTTTCGCTGTATATGTATTTGAGAGATTCGTTATCGTGAGCATTTTCGATTATTTAATTGACAGCGACGAGAAAACGCGTTCTTGTATAAAAAAAATAGTTCTAAAAACGTTTTTATATAAATATACGGCTCACCAATTATTTTTCTTGCCTTACATTTAATGACAGTATGTGTCTGTTATTAGCAAATTTAAATTTTGTGACAGAATATTAAGGTACTGCTAAAAACATTAGCTACATGTTCATAACGGATGAACGTTAGCTTGCATGCTATAAGCACAATGCTCTCTGTGAACGAGTAGAACTTTGCCATTTTGTGACGTATAGGAAATGTAAGCTCCCATAAGCCTGACCATTTGAATATTCTGCTAGGATATGATGCAGTCATAAAAAACATTGACATCTGGATGTTGATCGTTGAAACAGCCTGTACAAAAATAACTGATTTTTGCGGCATTTTAAGCTGGAAAAGGTTGATATACTATTACACCCAATCCTTTTTTTATGCGATACATTGGTTACCGAAAGTAGTACGTATGAAATTAGTATAAAAGAAATACTTTTATATAATTTAATATATTGGTTAAACATATTGAATATCGGGTAAAAAGTATGTAAAATGTATAAATTATATAACAAAATTTGTTCATCAAATTCATCTATTAAACTTTAATTAACAGAGTGGCAACTAAGTAATTGCGGATTTTTTTTAGAAAATCAAAGACAATTTTTTCATGGAACCAAATAACTTTATTCTGTAATGTATTGCCCATTTTGATCAATGACCTTAGCCATCTTTCAGAAAGCATCATAATCCCATGTCCATAAAACTTCTGGTTTTTATTAGCAAAAAACTGAATCAAGTACGATTTGACATCATCATCATTATTGAACTTTTTACCATTCAAGGAGTTTTGTAAAGATCGAAACAAAAAGTAATCAGATGGTGCAAGGTCAGGACTATATGGTGGATGTGGCAAAACATCCCAAACAAGCTCCATTATTTTTTTCTGAGTGGCCAAAGAAGTGTGTGGCCTTGCATTGTCATGATGGAATACAACACCTTTTCGATTTGTCAATTCGGGCCGCTTTTCTTCAAATGCATTGTTTACTTTCGTTATTCGTTCAATGCTGACATCAGAATTGATCGTTCGGTTGGGTGGTAAGAGTTCAAATTAGACAATTCCTTTATAATCCCACCAAACTGATAACAAAACCTTCTTTTGGTGAATATCAACTTTTGATGTTGTTTGAGCTGGTTCACCTGGCCTGCTCCACGATCTTTTCCGCATGATATTGTTGTAAACAACCCATTTTCCATCGCCAGTTATCAGTCGTTTTAAAAATGTATCATTTTTATTACGTTTCTTTAGCAAATCACAGCAGGAACCCATGTATCAAGTTTTTGAACATAGCCAAGATGTTTTAAGTGATTTTCAATGCATGTATGTGATACATGAAGCTTCTCTGCGATCTCGCGTGTTGTACTGTGACGATCCGAATCGATGATTGCTTTGATTAGGTCGTCATCAGCTTTAACTGGACGACCAGAGCGTTGTTCATCTTTGAGTGAAAAATCACCAGAACGAAATTTGGCAAACCAGTTTTGACACTGCCGTTCTTTTAAGGCTTCGTCACCATAAACAGCACATAATTTTTTGTGAGCTTGCGATGCGTTTTTCCCTTCGCGGAAATAAAAAAGCAAAATATGACGAAAATATTCCTTTTGATTTTCCATTTTTCAACGAACGCCAAACGAAAACTACGCAACCGATCAAAAAGAAATTATTACTGATCGACAGCTGAATTGTCAACTATTCAATAACAAAATGTATTTACATTTGGGCTACGTCGCAAATCTAAACATTCAACTGGAGCCATCTATGAGTGAAATCCGTAATTACTTAGTTGCCAAGGCAATAGATGAATAAACAACAGATTTAGTTATTGGAAGGAAAATTTAAGATAGAATTTGAAAATTTTATTTATTAATGATTATTCTTTAATAAATACTTCCGACATAACCCTGGGAACTACAGAAATATTTTCATAACAAAAAATAAATATTAGAATAGTTGTCTCGATTAACAACAAATCCCGGATTTTTCTTCGAAAAATATTGTGTTTCAAGTACCGGTATTTGACAAAATCGCGACTATTATTAATTATTTAAAAAAAATATTCTGCGTGAAATTAAGGTTATTTAATTTTATTTGAAACAGAAAAAAACCTTGCAAAGGTTTTGAATTAATTTCAGAATTTTATTATCTAAATGCCACTGTTTGCCTATTATCGTGTATAAGAACTACAAAAATCTGTAATGTTTAATAATAAACGTTAAAATAGTTATTGTAATACATGTCTCGATTTTTGGCAACTTGCGGTATATTTCCGGGAAACGTTTTGTCTCGAGTTCCAGGATTCGATAAAATTGAGACATTTAATTTTTTTTCACACTTTGTTTCGTGCAGTAATTATACATTGTGTTTATAATATAATATATGACCGAGTTATAAGACAGAAATATAATTGAAAGAAAACTTGAGAAAACCTTTAAATTGATTTTGATATTTTATTTTATTTGTTGGAATAATAGTTTGTAATCACTGCTAACGACATCACTATGAGATCTACAGACAACGTGCCGACAAATGGAACCATCAACGACGTATTTCAACGTCCATTACAGAATAGAAATGCATCCGTATCAATGACCTCATTTCCTCTGGCAAACGGGCCGGAATCATTCCACTGTTTATTATATCTATAATGGAATAGTTCCGATCTAGATAGCAACAAACATAGATTGAATAACGGCTTGAAAAATAATTTGTTTCATTGTCAGAGAAATGTCGAATGTGTAGTTAATCATATACAGTGAAACCTCGATTTTACGTTTTCCAAGGGACCCTGAAAAAATAACGGAAATTGCAGGAAACGGTAAATGCGGGAAAGCTTCAAATAATAATAAACAAGTAAAATCGTAAAAAACATTTATTTATTAGTCCTTTATGTTAGTTTGCTTCTTTGTTATTTGGCACTTTAATCGGGACAAAGACTTATTACTAAACTTGTGACTAAAAGTTTGTATGTACAGGAAACATTATTACCATGAATTTTAAACAACTCTACATTTGCATCATAAACAATAATACGCGTGAGGTGGATTTCAACCCAAAAAATATCACATGCGTCCAATGCGTTACGTCTAACATGTACAGCGGATTCCAACGTATCTAGACATAATACCTGCACTCGGCTGTGTCAAACTTGCTTGCCAAGATACGGAGAAATATGCAATAAAAACGGTCAATCGGGATAATATTTGTGACGGGACCAAAATATTTAGAAGGTTTATCGGGGAAATCGGGGAATCGGGAAACGATCAATGCGGGATAATTTTAAATTGCTCTTATGGGAGTTTGATGGGACTGTAAAAAATTAGCGTTCCAGCCGGGAAAACGTATTATGCGAGAACGGTTGATCGAGGTTCCACTGTATATCAATTTAAATTATTGAAGCTTTCTACGATTCCACATATTTTAACATTAACAAGCTGGGTTTCATTTTTCGTTACCTTTATATTATACATTCTATCACACGGATGCAACAGAACTGACACACAATAAACAGTTTGCACCGGTTATACACAAGAGGATTTTGTTGCAAAGGAAAAACACAAATTCTATATATAAATAAATCTGAAATAATCTTCAAAACTTGATGACAAAAAAAAATTGCCAATTTATTAGAAGTTTAATCTCAGTAGTTGATCATCAAAATTAATAGGCATCTCTAAGTTAAAAATTTCCCAATTGCATTTTAATGATAGTTCTAATCGGTTGTAGAATTCGAAACGATGAGAGTTTTGAATGGAAACACATGGGAGTAAAATTTTATAATTGTTACATACTTTGCGACCAGCTCAATTTTCCCATTTCCCCCTAATTATATATATTGCATGAGATAAGCTCAATAAATCAATAATCTCATATATTAAATTCCCATATTATTTCATGTGATGTTTAATTCCCACTGTTATCCGCTAATTTTAATTAAGTATTGTATCTAAGTCTAAAATTAACTGATTGCATTTTAGTGAGAGTCGATGATTATTTGTTGTGGAGTATTTTCATGAAAGACTCATTTACAGTTAATATCGTCAATCAAAATTGATCACAGGCAATTAAGTGTAATTCTTATAAAATCTATATTTTTGAAAGTATTGTTTCAGTTGTTTGTTTGAATCCTAGCCTTAAGGTCTGTGTTTTCCTTTGTTATTAATTCCTCTTGTAAATAAATGATGCCATTGCTTATTGTGTGTCAGTTCAGTTGCATCCGTGTGATAGAATGCCTGACGATGCCGAAAGGCGAAACATGGTCGTTATTGAAAAATAATCCATCTGTTTAATATAATAAGACACCTCTAAAAATTCAATTAAATTTCATTGTTAGTTCCTTATCGCTAATTACTATCATTGGAAGTATATTTTTCCGTAATCAAAATTCATTTAATTTAAAATAGTTATAAACATATTTTGGTGTAGTTAATTTTGTGCGATTGTCAATTTGATCACATAGATGTGAAGATGTCAAAAGGTGGAATCCGAGTTTGGTCAAAACTTGTGTTTATTGATATTTTGACAGATATTTAAATTCAATATCTTTTTTTTTATATTATTGAATTGGCATTTACTTGGTAGAACTGTTTAACAAAATTTATAAGATACATAATTGATAGCTATTTCGGCTCACACCTTCATTATGACTATATATTTGGGATAGCTAAAATAATTTGTAATCTTTATTTATTGATTGGAATTGGTTAGTAGCGTAAGGCGTGTGTTTCTATTTTTTACATTTTATTTGTGTTGTTGTTTTAATAAAAAAGTTCATGAGAATTCTACATATAAAACAGATATTTCCATCATCAAATTGAGCGTGTTATTTATCATTTATGTGAAGATGGCCAGCCGTATTTTTTGCCAAGCGATAGCTCACTCCCACTCTTAATAGAGTAGAGAAAGAAAAATGAACAAGTGAATATTCGAATAATGCTTTAACAAAAACGAACAAATATAATAAAAATAACCACAGAACAAGAGATATAAGAGTGTGTCTTCATTTATTGTGAATTGATAGAATAATTTTCTTTAGTGATAGGTAGTTACAATCTTTATTTTGTGTTTATAAAAAAATGATTAACAATAATTTGTCTTAAAGTGACGAAACACGAATACAAGTTAAAAGAAATATAAAATAATTTTGTTCAAAAATGGAAAAGGTAAACTGAGATTTTATTGATTGAATTGGCATCCACTTGTTAGAACTCCATTATAACACGGTGAAAAAAATAGCAATGCATTTTAGATCTACAAAATTATTATTTTTTAAGGTATAGCTGATAGCTATTTCGGCTCACGCCATCGTCAGAGCTATGCTTAAACGAACGTCCTGTCTTAACAGGAGAGATGTATTGTGTACCTTTTCTACACAGCTATATATAAATAAGCAAATGTTCATTTAAGCATAGTTCTGACGATGGCGTCTAGAGTGTAGAACTAAAATATATTGCTTTTTTTACCGTGTTAAACTGACATTTAAAAACTGACATGCATCACAAAATTAGTAACACCGACACAACCGGAAATATGGTGGTTTAAGTAGAAGTAAGAGTAATGGCAAAAAACTGCTTTTAACATATTAACGTCGATAATTTAGTAAAATCATATCTTAAGATAATACTAAGAACAAAAGCGACATAATCCAAAAAAAGTTGAATGCGTTTTTTCTTTAAAGCTGAAATATTTTACCTCCAATGTGAAATTTAAATGAATTACAAAATATCGGCAATTTTTAAAATCTTTTTATTGTATGAAAAAATGTTGAATAAAATATTATAATATTATTAAAACAATTGTATTATTTCTTGCAATTTAGCCTTTTTAAAGCAAACGCAAAACTTGTGAGTACCGGATGTTCGTCACTCAAGCAAAGTGCACAACTAAAACTGTATTACTCGCTATAGTCGATGGTTTGCGAAATTTCATTAGAAATTCATCAAACGTCAAGCTCACGTCAAAGCGTGATAGTTTCGCAGAGGAAGTACCTATTGAAAATACCAATAGTTCTTGATTAGATTCAAATTAATCAAACTAGGTGAGAACTTTTTAAAAGATATTTTCATTCAGTGAAAAATTTATTCTAAAATCAAATCGAGTTTACATGAACAATTGACAGTAGGTAGAATATCATTTTAACACTTTCCCTACTGTGCTAAAAAAATATCTGTTATGGTGATGGACACTCAGTGACCAATTGAAAAAATATGCTTTAAATTGGAATAATGCTTAGTTAGGTTCTTTCGATAACTGTATATTAACAATATTATGATTGTATAATGTATATTACAATTCATGAAAATCTGAAAAATAATGAAATAATCATAAGCATTTCGAGAAGACAATTTCGAGACGTCCTGCCTGTGCATTGACTCAACGGTGACTAATGCAACGAATTTTTGTATATGGGCAGACTGCGTGTGTGCAGGGATTTGAAACATTTTGAATTAAATTTCATTAAATGAAAGCAAACAAATTATTAATTACCTATAACATACTACCATTTATAAAACTTCCAAATTAGGACAGCTTAAAGTCATGAAATATACGAAAAAAAATAAAAAATATACGACAAATAAAAAGAATAAAACGTAAAAAAATATTATATATGTATATGGTTATTTAAAGTAAAATGTCTACTGCGTTCAGGACAAGAAATATTTTGCTTCTACTCCCGTTGGTCCGTAGTATATATTGCAAAACAATTTTGTTCTTTTTATAGAATCTTTAGAAAATAAACTACAGATTCTTCTCTTCTAAGCCTCACGGTGTTCAACTGTGATGTTACTTTCTGTCGTGTCAGTTAGCACCTCGCCACAATACGACAACACCGTGTTGAAGGCATTTATATTTGCTTATGGTATTTGACGTTTGCATTTTTCCTTTTTATAATATTGGGCTTTGCTAATTATACTTTTAACTCTCTGATAATATGCTTTTTGTTGACTATCCCTGCCTGGCAGAACTCGCGAATGGTTGGGACACACACATACTTCTACACACGGCCCACACCGATACAATGAAGTACACATACATACAAGGTGCTTCCCGATTTCATTGCAAAAAAAGTTTTTTGCGGGAATCGATAAATGGATTTATATTAATATTTTCATTTAAATAATAAAGGCTTAGTCGAAAAATACATAGAATATGAAGACCTAGGGCTCAGTAGATTTAGATAAAAAAAAATATACGTCCTGGACCCCAAAGGTCCATCATCGGGCGGCAGGTGTTAAAAGTGTGACGTGGTTGACAGTTTCATAAGAATTTTTGTAATGGTTAAAAATCTTTTCAGATGCGTTGTGATGTGGTTGTAATAATCCAGAAACCTTCACGATGGTGGAAGGACGATATTTTTAAAGTTTCAAACATTTCCTATCCCTATTTTAGCAATGCATAAAGAACATACATTCAATATATATATATATAATTTATGATATCGACTGAAGGTGCTTGATGGAATTTTAATAACGAATTTGAATTGTTACAACTTCGTACGATTCCACATGTTTTATCACTAACGACCTGGGTTTCGCCTTTTGGCATCTTCAGGTATTAAAACATGTGGAATCGTACAAAGTTGTAACAGTTCAAATTTGATATATATATATATATATATAAAACACTAACACGATGAAAATGAAATTAACTAAGGAATTTTGTAGAACTAAAATACATTGCTATTTTTTCACCGTGTTTTAATGGAGTTCTACGAAGTTAATGCCAATTCAATCAATATATAATACTAGGATTTTTCTATAAAATTTCATCGATATTTTATTATTGAAATTTAAAATATTGCATCATTTTGATTTTGTTCACATCCAATGAGATAGTTGTCACAGAGCTGTGCCTATATTATTATGTTAAATATATTTTTTTCTCTACTGGTTAGCCCCTTATTCTATACATAATATTATACAAAAAGAAACCAAAATAACAAATTCTTTTCAGTTTTTCAGTCATAAATAATATCACGGTGAAAAAATAGCAATGTATTTTAGTTCTACAAAATTATTTTTAACAAATATAGTTGATAGCTATTTCGGCTCACGCCATCGTCAGAACTAATAATGAACTATATTTTTTCACCGATTTATAATGGAGTTTTGCCAAGTGAATGCCAATTCAATCAATAAACATAAATATTATGTTTTTTTCAGTGGCAAACTTGAAAAATTAAACATGGGTTTTAATTATTAATTATATGCTGAACATGGTGGCATTTAAACGGTTGATTTTTTTTAATATGCTATTTACAATATGTTCAACTCTGCGTTGTATTATTTATATTTCTCATCTCAACCCTCTCTTTGCCAAAAGTCTATATATTGATTTTTAATACTCCAACGAGAATTACTCAATCCATCAGATCTAACGTCATCATTAAAAAGTTTTCCAATAAATTTCCAAGAGTCTTAGTATTGCTTCAGGGCCAGAGTATGTTTTAAGCCATATTTCACTTTTAATATTTATACTAGAGTCGCATCATTCATTGCATGTTAATATATCTATATATAATAGCCTGGAAACCAGGTGATAAATACATTCGTAAAATGTTTAATAGCAAGTTGCTTTGAGCAGTGATGTAAAGAGTGAAAAATATAGCATGAGGTGACATACTTTTTTGTTTTTCTTTATGGTTTTCCGAACTGTTTTAGTATTTTTGTTTAAATTTTGATATCAACTAACGGTGTTTAATGACATTTTAATATCAATTTTGGATAGTTGAAACTGTTGTAACATATCCTTGCTAACTGTTGTAACTAGTCCCCCACGGCAAAGTTATTAAGTCTTTCATTATCTTCAGGTATTTCAAACAAATATAAAATAACTGACCAAAAGTAAATGATTTGCATTGCTTATACAAAATATTTTCAATGAGGTGGTGAATTTTTTGATTTAATTTTAGTATTAAATTATCTCAGTACATTGCTTTATTTCCCGAAAAATTCAGATTAACTCTCACTGCGTAAAATCAATGTGCCACTATTTAGAATTTATTAGCACAATATGAAATAAGGGTATTAAAATAAAAGAGAAGATGTATTGTGAACCTTTTCTATACAGCTATGTATATTTTAGATAAATAAATGTACGTTAAAAATAGTTCTGATGAAGGCGTAAGTCCGAATAGCGGTCAATTATATATGATATAAATTTTGCAGAACTAAAATAAATTGCTATTTTTTACAATGTTAGATGGTGAATTATTGCTTCAAAACACGATTAAACGTAAAGAAGTCTATCAAATAATTGAAGAGGTAAACGGAGTGCAATTTGTTTCAATGTGTCTATTTAACAAAAACAGTTGATTTTTGTGTATACTTTATTCTCCTTTGCTATATCCCAAACGTAAAATAATTCGATTGGTTGTCAATCTCTAGATCAACTTATATTTAATCCCAGAATAACTAAATTTTATTTTATGATGGTTGGTTATTGTAAAACCTTTTCATTACAAAGGCGGTTTTGTTAATAGAGTTTTTCAAATTCAATATCATTGTAATAAAATAAGTATCTTTTAAAAATATTCTCATGAATATGTTTAGCTCCCAGCTTTGAGGTTTATACATCTGTACACTGTCTCTCAATTGTATTGAATCCGTAAGGTAGATTACCTAATTGATACAAAAAGGTTAATCCCGGGACATGACAGACAATTCATGTATAAATGCTAACATTTTCAAGTAAATGTTAGTTTTGCGAATTTTTAAGTATTTAAAATTTTATCTATAAAAATCAACCCTTGTTTATCACTTTAGATGTAGATTTATATTTATTTCAGTATTACCCGAACAGTTGGGGTGTTTATTCTCCAAATTGAAATTGATCGGAGGGTAAACAGGTTGCCCCTAGGGAAACATTCCTACAACTCTGCATTTTTGATGGAATTCAAAAAAATATATACAACGAAAACTGCATTTAAGAATGGGACGGTTATTTTATTTATTTATCCACTCAACTCGACGACTTCAACATCTTGAAAATGATTTTCCTCAGTTTGCTTTCCTGCGTATTGTTTTTGTTTGTGTGTTTATTTGTGGGTGAAGAATATAGATCTGAATATATGTAAATATTTGCAAGCATATCCACGTAAATTGGCTTCACTGTGGATTGCTCAGCTCTGTAGCGACTTTTTTTAGTCGGAGTTTTTAAAAATATATTGATGTATTTTTAGATATGGCATTTATAAGAGCTAATGTGATATCTAAAATAAAATTTTAAAAATTGACGCATAACATACGATTAATGACTTAAGTCATACAAGCTTATGCAACAAATATGTAGAACTGATTAATATGAAAATTTGTGCATTTGCTGTTTTATTATTATTTGATTAACAGATGTCTTCTTGTAATAATGCAGTAGAAAAACAAAAAGCTCGTTAAAATGTCAAGATAAAGGAAATTTGTTCACGAGGCATATTTTTTGTGTGAAATAGGCAAGTATGGCTTCCAAGAAATTTACACAAAAGTGATGTTGATGTATAGGAACTTCTGATTAAAAAAGAAGCGTCATACGACCTAAAATAAATTATCAAAAAGTTTCTTTTGTATTGTTGCATAGGCTGGTTTGGCCCTAGCCACTAAATAATGCTTCGAAAACGAACGTTCTTTTATGATCTTAATTATTTTGATTGCAAATTACTGCTGAGAGTTTGTTAATGTTTTATTTTTGTAAATATGTATTATATATTATACGATCGCATTTAAATTTTTTTTCTTATGTCTTGAACCAACTATTTTGTATGCCTGCAAATTATAAGCTCAACATTTCGTATAAATAAGCGTGTTTATAATTTATATTCTATTAGTTGATAATGCTCGCGATGAGTGAAACCAGTACTGATTATAAAATATACCACCACAATATTTCACCAAGAAGTCATAGTAACACATTTGAAATGATTTAGTAAGTTTCTGTCATTTTAAATTCTTAATTTAATGTTGCTCTAGAGTAGTTCATCTTCATTAAAAGAACTAATTTTTATCAAGCAAAATTTTATAAGTTTTTTGGTATGTAATTAAAAAAAAATCTGAATAAATAAATCTTACTAAATTTCCAATACGCAATTCTCTAGCACAGAAGTTATATGCCAAATGCGAATGGAGAGAGAAAGCAAAAGGCATAAATAATGTATGAAATGGAAAAAGAATTTTGTTTCACTGCTTTTTGACTATTCGTTTCCGAGTTTGGGTCATATGAGAATTTTAACTATTTGAAAGCCATGAAAGAATACTAACATGTACTAAAGATTTTTCATCAAACTGTATCATAATATATTGCCCTGTCTGTAAGCTTTCGAAAGACAAAAGCTTTTAGAAAAAAAAACACAATTCATAAATCTGCTGCTTTTGTATGAATGTTGCCATCAATATTAACTGTCCTGTCCAATCATTATTTATAAATTATAAAACGATACCCAATCGTTATTTTTACTTATAAGTATTTCAAAATGATTTCTAAACTCTAAATGCACTCTATAAATACTAAGAGATTTAAAGTTTCAGCAATTATTCAAACCTTTTATGGTGTTAATTTTCACTTCTTGATGGAAAGGCATGATATTTCAAATAATAAAAACAAATTTTTAGTACATATTTTCACAATATATTTTTGATCAGGACTAGTGATTGGCGATGAGCGAAACCGGTCCTGAACAAAAAAATATATTGTAGAAATAAGAACTGAAAAATTTGTTTTTTTTTTTTTTAATTATTGAAGCTTTTTAATTTTCAACAATAATTGAAAATTTGCCTTTCAGTATCTTCAGGCATTCTATCAAACAAATGCTACAGAGTTGAAAGTTTTTCACAAAGGTGACACCCAGGTCGTAAGTGACAATACATGTGAAATCGAACATAGTTACAGTAATTCGAATTCGAGTATTATTCATTACATGCACTTTGTACACCAAAATCATGAATAGTTTGATTTTAATATTGAAATTCTATCAAAAACCTTCAGCCAATCGTAAATTATTGATTATGCGAGTACATTTTGATGATTTAAGTAGGGTTGGTTTTTAACGTTCGCTTGGTCATTTGTCTGTTATCTCTTTTATAATTTGATTTTTTACACAAAATTTTTGGTTATTTTTTTCACGTGTGATACTGAGCAGTAAATATATATGTGACAGACTTTAATCTGACAACCACACTGTGTAAATTTTTCCACGTCCACCGATGTAGATTATGTAAATTTTTGACGGCCATACGGATCTTTTTTACCCTAAAACTTTTTTACGTTGGAAACGCTAAAAGCTTTGCATTTTAGCACTGCGTCAGGCCTTTACTTTTGATATCCAAAATAATATTTTCTAAAGTAGTTGTTGCTTCTGAAGCGAAAGTGAACATTTTTTTACTCTATGCTGCACTTAGCTGTGTTCCTTGGGACAATGATTCTTTTAAACAATTGACTGCCACGCTGATTAAAATAACCTAAAAATAATAAGAGCTTAATTATTAATATAAGTAATTAACATTGATCCTTTTAAACTATTGACTGCTACACCTAATAATATGTCCCAAAAAACCATGAGAGTTTAATTATCAATGTAAGTAATTTTAACATACATAATTTGCATTTCGTTTTTTCCAGGTTTTCGTCAAAATGTTAGGGTTGCCACTACATATTTTCTTTCCGTTTTTGTATTTTATTTAATCTTTATGTAGACACAAACAATATTTTTTTACTTTTAAGGTGTTAACTGTCACTTCTTGATGGAAATGCATGATATTTTGAATAATAAAAACACATTTTTTAATATTTATTTCCGCAATATATTTTTTGATCAGGGCCGGTTTCACTCATCACATTTGCTGTGTTAGAAAATGATTATAATTTACTTAGGTTAGGTTAACTAGGGTTGTCACATTGAATTGCACACGCTACCAAAAGTAATTCCGAGGTAACACGAACACTGCCCCATTTGACGAAATATCTCATCTATGGAAATAACCGGTTAAATTATCCTATTTAGTCACACGATTTTAAATAAATCTATCCAGAAATATCTGATATCTTCAAATTTTTATAACCTATTTAGATAAAAACTTTTCAAATCAGCATTCTAATTTTCGAATGAAATACATCAAAGTGATAATGCACAAATTGTGGTAGCCCCAAGCCAGCGAGTGTAGCACGTTTGAAAGAAAAATATTTTTTTACTAAATACAAACTTAAATTCTATTTGTTTAAAACTCATTAACTAATTATAGATTAAGATAGGTATATTCATCAAAATATTTCGTTTAATTCATTAGATTATCGAATTTTAGCTTTTTGAAATATCTTGTACACCGATGTCCTCATGGGATTGGTGTCGTGCATATGTCCCGGATACGGATAACATTATAATTCTCTTGCATAAGATTTAAGATTTAAGATATAAGTATTCCTAGAATTATTCTAGCTGTTTTATTATTTGTTCGTGGTACCCTTTGACCACTCCCTTATCTGGTTAACATACGTCGTGAAAGCTCGGTCCAAAGCTCTCAAAGCAACTTATTTTTCAATGAATTTATTCATTTATTTGGTACATAAACGTATTATTTAAAGCACAAATAACAATTTTATTGCTTTAACATCGTATAAAAGATTTAAGTAATAAAATAATATCAGTACTTATTTCTACAATTTATTTTATAATCACGACTGGCTTCACTCATTGCGAGCTTTATCAACTGATTTTATTTGGGATATCAAATTGATGGACTGTTTACATCTATGACGCGTTAGCATCAGAGCATTTCAGGTCTCCTTCATCTCTTATTCATAGATTTATTTATAATTGTTGTCTCCTTGCTGACAAACTTGTGTCACTGCAGAGCTGAGCAATCAACAGTGAATTTGATTTAATATCGTACCTAATTTGCAGGTGTAATTGTTCCATTTTTTTCTGAATTTATTATCCTTAACTTTTGGTAAATTTGACTGAAGATTTTGTATTAATTAAACTATTTCCTGCTAAGCCTTTCAAGTGATATTCCAAAACTCATAATTTTAAAACGTTGGTCGCTGCAGAGCTGAGTAATCCTCAGTGAATCCGGTCCACGTGGACACCACAAGCATTAACATTATATTTATTCCCCCACATACCATACCCACACACGCATACGTGTTCATACAAACACACACACAGGCACACGCATGAATATAAAATACGTAAGGATATAAACTAGGAAATTCATTTTCAGATGCCAAGGTTGTCTATGTTGAGATTAAGATTTGATACGATACAAGTTACACCAAACTTATTTATGCAAAATTTAAAGTAAAAGTTAGCAGGCATACAAAACTAAAACTTCAAGATTACACAGATAAAGTTGAACAACGACAAAAAACCTTGAAAGGCTTTATCTCAAATACGATGTTAAGCGTTGTGAATTGATAAAATTAAATTGTGAAAATAGTTCTTGAAAGATGTTTTTATTATTAAAAAAAATATATATTAATGTATTTAATTATTTAAATATAATTCTTTTCCAACTTAAAGTAACAGAAAAAAATGGTGAGTTCATTTTATAACCTTAATTTTTGATATCGACTCAGAGTGCTTGATTGGATTTCAAAATAAAATTTAAATTATTGAAACTCGAACAATTTATCAAATTTAGTTTTGCATTTCGGCTTTTTCAGACAGAATGAAACAGAACTGACATACAATAGAAGTTAGCTTCGGTTTTATAAAAGAAGAGTTAGTTACAAAAGAAAAACACAGGTCCTAAAGCTAGGATCCAAATAAACAACTAAAATACATTTATATAAAAAAAATATTTCATTTAATTGCCTGTAACAAATTTATCAACAGTAAAACTGTTTATGTTTCTTTGATGAAAAGATTCCACATCAAATAATAATCGACTATCAATAAAATGCAATTGGGTGATTTTAAACTTAGAGATACGTACTTATATCAAATTGGTGGGAAACAGTGGGAATAAAACACCGTGTTAAAGAATTCCGTATATATTGTAGATTCCAAGTATAAATCTGAAATATCTTTAAGACTATTGACTTGATTGTAATGACAATTAAATCGTGGAATTGTACAAAGATTCAACTTTTCAAATTTGATTTGAATTTTGATTCAGTTTGAATTTAATAATTCCACCCAGACGCAAGTTGACGACGCTAAAATAATTAAAAAAACGCTTAACTGAATAAAAGATTATCAAAAATAAATCAACTTAGTGTTCCAATTAAAATTCAAAAGGTAGTCGTGATTTTTCGCTGAAACACTACACCATAGGATGCGAACCTTTTTGAGTCTGAGTGCCAAAAAAAAATATTTTTTTTAATAAATAATGTTTTGTGTGCCACATGCCATGGAAATTAAAAAAAGTGCATCAAATGTTTGAGAAACTTCAGATTTTTAATGTAAACAAAGCATTGGTGTGTCGAAGATTTTATATTGTGTTTATTAGTTGTAAAATATAAAAAAAGACTATCTAAAATTCACTTTAAGTGCGATTGTATTGTTGAATACTAGATGCCAAATGTTTTATATTGAGTTCATAGTTGGTAGCTTTAAATAAAATACAAGAAGTAGTACTTACATCTGTTAGTCTATGATTCACAGGAATAAGTCGATGGAAAAATTGTTGAAATATTTTTTAAGATAAGTAAAAATTTTCGGGGTGGATTTCTAAGTTGTTAGTACTTTATATTTGGCATTCATTTGGGCTGTTCCAACGATTTGATCTTGCTCAATTGCCGAAAAAATATTTTTTAAGTCGTGTCATTGATTTTGAATTTTATGTAACTATTCATTTCTAAAGTTTCTTTGAACTTTTCGTATCATCACTTTTATTTTTTTATCTTTATAATAAAAAGTTTGCGTGCCATGCAAAATCGTCTCGCATGCTCTAGGTTCTCCATTCCTGTACTACACAACTGATGAGAAATTGTAAAAAAGTACGGTTACAAGTCTCATAAATTACGTGTTCCACGATGTAATTTTTTTAAACCTTAAAAACCCCGCAAGGGTATAATAATTAATGGTGGACCGATTTAATTTACAGTCATTCTTGAAATCACAAAAGCGGTCGTGTTACCCGCTTGTCTTACTTCCTCTTTGGATGTTAAAGAGTAACCGAGACAGTTGACGGCCACTCATTAATAACTTGGCAATCGAAATAAATGCAAATTAAGGAAATGTTTTTTTTTTAAATACTAACAAACATTTAAAAAAAATCCATTTTGTCTTTTTCTCAACTAATTCAAGCTTAAAAATATTTTCAGGTTGCGTTCATGAAGTCATTCAATTCATTTTGTTTTATATTCCATAAGTATGAAATTATATATTAATATGGGATTTTGAGTGTTTTTGTTCGATTTTTATTTATTTTAAATAAATACGTGTAATATACAGTAGATTACCAGAAAACGGATAGGGCATTATCCACAATTATCTGCCGTTCTCCAAAATAGGCCACTTAGTAGAATAATAAAACAAAAAAAACAAAAACCTTATTAGTAGCGAGTATCGAGCATGCAATGCTATGCCACTCAAACAAACTAAACTACTATTAAAAGCTTATTCGAAAATCGAATTTAGTTTAACAAAAATCGATGGTTTGCAAAATGTCATTAGAAATTCATAACATAAAATTGTGATAGTTTTGCGAATGTTTTAGATCTAGGAATCTAGATACCTGTTCACATTACCAATAGTTCTTGATAACATTCAAAATAATCGAATTAGGAGAGTACTTTATAAAAAAAAACATTCAGTGAAAAGTTTATTCCAAAATCAAATTTATTTTATGAACAATTGTAAAATATCATTTTCAAAGTGTGACATGGTTAACAGTTTCGTTAGATTGTTTGAAATGGTTAAAAAACTTCTCAGATGTGATGTAATGTGGTTATACAATAGTAGTCCAGATACCTTCTTGAAGCAAGAAAGAAGATATTTTCAAATTCTCAAATATTTCCTGTCCTTTAACAAACGTTCATTTCAAAATATATAGATTTTATTGAAAAAACCTATTTGTATAATTTACACAGAAATAGACAACAGACTAAAAAGTGGCCGATAGCTTTTTGAATATGATCGATCACTGGATTCCTTCAAAATTCAATATAAAAATATCAACATGAAAATAAGTGCTTTTCAATAAAACCCAATTAATAAATTTATGCTAGCCTATCATTGCAGCCCCAACTCTATTATATTATATCTCGAGAGGTCCTTTATTTAATCTAATCATCTACTGTGTAACCAAAAATAGAACTTAATTAATTGTCCATTTTAAGTTAGGAAATAATTATGAAATACTCATTAACAAGAATAACAAATGGGGAAATTTTACAATCTATCATTATAAATTTTTCCTACAATAATTTGATTGTCAAATTTTCTCATCGGTCTTATTTTTGATCATTTAATAAAAATATGTTTTATTTAAATCAATTTGAATTGCCGACACTTTGAACGACTCTATGTATTTTGTCACTGTTGACCTAGGTTTCGCCTTTAGACATCTTTAGGCTTTTGTGAAAAAAAAAAGTAAAATCGCACAAAATCTCAGAAAATTTAAATTTGATTTTGAAATTCCATAGAAGCAATAATTTTATTATTACATGTAAACTATTTTCTTAGTTTTTCAACCAATTGTTTTGTACAGCTAATAATTATTATTTCTAGCATTATTTTTTAGTCAAATATCAACAAATTTCAAGAGAGATGGAAGTATAAACAAAAAATAAGAATAAAAATGTATGAGATCAAAAACAATATGAATATTTTAATATAGTATTTTCGATGGTTTCGGAAGTAACTTTGTGGAAGTTCATTTTAATATAAAATTTAAAATAACTTTGATTGTTCCACGTATTGTGTAACTAGCTGTGACACGTGTTTCGTCTCTTTCAGAGGCATCTTCAGACTAACTAACGCAAGATTGATTCTAAAAATTTTAAATTATGATATTACAAATTGGATTTCGGGTTTGTTCTTTCTAAAGGAACCAATGAAGGGGTGATATAATCAAAAAAATACAATCAGATAATGATACTGATATTACTGAGCTGCAATTCAATCAAATTGGGATTTTTCCTTTATAATGGACGCAAGAGAGGGGGTTTTAGAATCGAAACAAAGCAAACGAATAAATATATAATATCATCAGATAGGTTAGTGATTACTCTACTAATTGGAAAATTAATAGCAGCCCATCTAGTTTAATAGTATGTAATGTTTAACGTCAATAGAAAAATGTTTATTCGTTTGCTTTGTTTCGACTCTAACAAATATATACAAAAAAAAGCTCAAACAAGCTTTTTGTAATACAATTAAAAAGTCCATCAAATTGCTGTGATATATTTTTTGTTCGGTTTGTTTACAGATAAAAGTTGGATTAATGAAAAACTTCCTTAGTTGTTTATTGCCTTGGAAAGTTAAAACTAGATAGCGTTAATTTTATTTAGAAAAAATACACCTCCTACATTTCTTGCAACTTTTCCCAAATAAAGAATTTCTTAAAATGGTTTCTTTTTCAAAGGCCATGAAACAAAAAGCAATCTAAGTTATATAACTGATGAATTTTTACGTACGTATAAGTATGACGGAAGTCATATCGAAATTACAAAGTGTTTTGACAGTTTTTTACCTCGATTTGTCAACTAAACTTAAGTATATTTAGTTTACGATAAGAACTTTGAGGAATATTTTTTTGTTTGTCAATTTAAAAATATAAAATATCACTGCTACGTAGAGAATTTTTTTTTATTTAACTGTACTTAATTGAAGACTTATCATAAAATTATTTATTACAGTTTCGTTCATCGCAAGAATTATCCAAAAAGATTTAATTTACAAATATTAATTAATTTATATTGTGTATAGTTAATTCCATTTTAACGTTACAATTATTAAAATGTAGTCAACATCTGAAAAAGGGACGGAAGATTATTTATTAAGCTCACATAAAATCTACTTTAATACGTCAAAAAAAGTATTTGTTTGAAAAACTTTATCTCGGACACATAGAGTATTTCTACGCATAGAAAATGGTTTTGGACATTTTCGAAGCTCTTATTAATGACATCTACATTCGCAAGCTGGATTTACAGTTTACTATATAATTTTACGCCAGCAAGCATGATACAGTTCTTATTTTGGCCTTGTATAATTGAAAAGAAATATGTAGCCAAATGAATATCTCTTAAGGTGTTATCTGTCAATTGTTGAAGGAAAGGCATGATATTTTAAATAATAAAAACATATTTTTTGTACGTATTTCCACAATATATTTTTAATTAGGACCGGTTTCGCTCATCGCGAGTATTATCAAGTGATTATATATCAGTAGAAACCAGTCCTGATCATAAAATATATTGTGGAAATAAGTAATAAAAATGTATGTTTACTATTTAAAAAAAATGAATATCACACGTTTAAATTTTTCACCGTGTTATAATGGAGTTCTACAAAGTGAATGCTTATTCAATCAATAAAATGAATATCTCTTCGAGTTTTCAAATAATTACTATTGGGCATGCCTATCAATACGCTCTCTGATAAAAACGTCTAAATATTTCTTAAATAATTGATTATCTCATATAAAAAAATGTATTTTAATATTGCACATTATTTCCACTCCGACGAATTAATTTGCACAAAAAAAAATATAGTTTGTATCTAATAGTTTTAATTGGGTGAGTATTCGTAAACTTGCATTTTGATATTTTGCACTTTGAATGAGATAGAATTGACTAATTAGGCACATTCAAACTATTATATTATTTTTAAAATGTTAGCTTGGTGTTAATTCTGACCTAATCTCGCATAACGTAATCTATTGTGTAAGATCTGGGAGAGTTGACATCTGTTTCTAATAATTCCACTGAGTCAATTTCGTATGATTTAATCCACAGTCGTTTCAATTGAGAATTTTGTTTTTCAATTTGTTTGTAATTTGATAAAGCAACTTGTTTCCAAAATTAGACCAATTAAAATCAAAACTAATTTATGATATCGACTGAAGGTGCTTGATGGAATTTCAATATCAAATTTGAATTGTTACAATTTTGTACGATTCCAAGTGTTTTGTCAGCTCTGTTGAATCCGTGTGATAGAATGCCGAAAGGCGAAACCCGGGTCGTTAGTTACAAAACATGTGGAATCGTACAAAGTTGTAACAATTCAAATTCTAGCAGGTTCTATCCAATCCAAAGTGTAAACTCACAAAATGGAAGTTTCTGTGCTTAGTTAATTCAAATATTACATAACACAAAAAATACACGCACTCGCAACTCCACACTATCATAAAAAAAAAACAAAAAAAACAGATGTAATTATTTTTAATATCTACGTCCTAAGTAAAATATTGTATAATAGATGAAATACCAACAAGGCCTTACCAGAGTGGTTTTTTTTTTTTTTGGTGTAGACACTTATGAACGAAACGTGATACAACACATCCGGTCTAGAGTAGTATTGAAATAACTCAACATATTATGTTGTGTTTCATTATAAGGATTAATATTTTGAAAGCACTAAGCAAAAATATTCTTTTTGTTGCAGAGAAGTGAGGGTGGAATTCAATTTTCGTTTGCTAATACAACACTCAAATCACTTAAGTTATCAGTGAAAATTCGGATGCGAGGAGAAATGTGAAATAAAACTTATCAAATAATATATAATGTAGAATTTATAGTCGTCCTTTCTTCCGCTACATTTCGTTTTGTACTTTTCATGTTTTTATCTTTCGTTATATTATTTCAATATGAATAATAAAAAAGGATACGACTATGTTAGAAAAAACTAAAAGAATACCTTCCAACATATATAAATAACAATACTTGGTTGGCTACGTTAATTAGATATTAAATACTCAATCGGAATATTCGGTTAAACAAAAAATCTGCAGTGTTCGAAACTATAATGTAACATAAACAAAAAACATAATTATATTAAGCAATATATGACATTTCATAAACCATTTAAGTGCAGGTTGTTTTGATTATAAAAATATCCCTCATTATTTTTCCTAATGAGTCTTTCACGATTGTTTTGAGCTTTTAGTGGATTATTGATTTGTCTTAATATTGTTTGCAAATTATTAATAAAAGAATGTAAATATTTCATTTTTAAATCAACTTGTTTCATTTGAATGTACATTGCATGTTTTCTGTATATTGTTTTCCCAGTTCTTGAACCTTTAGTTTTGTATACCTGTTAATTATTAACTCAAAATTTTGTTAAAATAGGTTTGTTTGTAATTTTATCAGTTGATAATGCTCGTGATGAGCAAAACCGATGCTGATTATAAAATATATTATATAAATAATTACTTAAATGTGTTTTTATCATTAAAAATATCATTTCTTTCCATCAAAAAGGGACAGTTAGCACCTTTATGTAACATTTTCACAAAGTTTTATATGAAAAATCGGGACTAGCATTATTAACTATATAAAGTTGCTATTAAGCTTATTCTGACTTAATAAATCCCCTCACCTGGGCAAACGCTGTATCTGTCACTCCTTATAGTTTTTCCTATTAGTTAATTTAATTAAGACAAGATGCTTCAATGTCACCTTACATTAACATCAAAAGCGTGTAATCTCAGCAATACATAGACTAGTATCATCACCTGTCTGTTATCATTAATCTTCTCTAAGACGAAATATATATTATCTCATAATAAAAATATTTTCTACCGTATCCCATTTTCTTTCAAAAGACATGTGAAAATATTTATGTTTTTATTTTATTATTCTGCGAGATTTGAAAAAGTCGTATTTAAAAAAACAGCAAGCAAAGTTTCTTTGTAAAGAACACATTAAATTGTAGATAGTAAAACAATCTATCGCGGAAAAAAAACGCAAACTTATTGGTGTTCGAAGTGAAATGAAAACTTAAAAGCTCTGATTTAGAAATACGATACTATCATAAAAAGCTCTAATGTGTTTTATTTTCCTGTTTTTTAATGTTAGACGTATTTTAAGATGGATGAATACAGTTTTTAGTTAGGTTGCCAGATGGGTTAAACAGAAGTTTTCAATTATTTCAGTCATTATTTACAAAAAGAAAATTATATTATAATGTTTTGTAGATCGTCATATTAGAAGTACACGGCATGCAAAGAAAAATAGTCCTTCTATTTTAATTCTGTTCATTGAATAGTTTTTAAATACGAAGTATTTTTTGATTTTCATTTAGGTGCGTACACGAATAAATCAGAATGTTTTTCATCTTTAGTCAGCACGCTTGTACGCTGACTGTAAATTTATATAATATATATATATAAATAGATAATGGTTGAACTATTATATTACATTTGTTTGTTTTTAAATTTGGAAATATAATCCTATATACAACACAACCCAATAAATTTCTAATGATAGGTTTCCACAAAAACCAACTTTCATTAAAATTAAATTGAAAAAAGCAATAATCGGAGATATATATTTGTTATAAATGAGTGGACTATTGTGGAATTTTATATGAGTTTAACTGATTTAATTAATCTCCTATAAACGATAAAGTTTGGCAGAATTAGCAAGGCTTGATTGTTCATTTCTTAAACATAAAGAACTCAACTAGGATGTGATTATTTTGTTTGGGGACAATTTGTTTATATCATATATTTTATAAGCCTTTTTTTTAAATGGGTGTAATGCTTAAAATATGCGTGGAAAATTGCATGTAGTCAATTTCATTAAAAATCTATATTTTCAATAATTAGAGCATATTTCAAGCACAAAATAATCTCAAATAAAGCTATGAAACTACTATAAGAAATAACGCAAGGCAAAATTAGGAAGATTTACCTGTTCATTTAATAAAGTTAAAGAACTCAACTGTGTTCATTTTATTAATTTCTTACAAATCCCTCTCATTGATTGAGAGGATATTGATTATCGAGAAATATATTTGCATTTGATTAAAGGGAATATTTTATATTTAACATAATTTTTGTACATATGTTTTTTTATTGGTAAAAATAATGGAATATTTTGAAAAAGACAATAAACAATTTGAAAAAAAAACATATTCATTTTTAGTACCATTTGAAAGCAAATTTCGTTATACCTAAATATGTGTACTTAGCGAGATTTTTGTGTCTCACTCAAAGTTGTTGACTAGTTTTATAAATACAAGCAAAGTTAAACTGGACATACTGCCGTTTGATTATAATTGTAAAATTTATCGTGTTCTGCATGTAATCAATATAAAAAAAAAACATTTTATTTATTATTTTGTTAGGTTTCCTAGATATTCATATTTTTTTCTATATTTAAATCTACTAAAAAATGATTATTTTTTGTTTTTCATCGCTTCATATTTAACTAAAAAGGCATTGAGTAACATTTCAGTTGTTGATTAAATTCGATTTATGTCTTTTTTAAGATAATTTTGGTGTATTTATTGAATTGACGTAAGCTTGGTAGATCTCCTTTACAACATGGTGAAAAAATAGCAATGTATTTTAGTTTTATAAAATTTACAAGGTAAATAGATCATACACATTTCAGCTCTCGCTTTCATTAGAGCTGTAAACTATCAACTATATAAACTTTGTAGAACTATAATACATTACTATTTTTTCACCATGCTATTTTTTGACATTACCAAAGACGGCTTTATCCTCATTTCGGCCGTGCATATTAAGATATGAATGTGCGCCTGAAATAACCGTCAAATATTGTTTGATTTGAAATTGTCTGCAATTAAGATCAATGTCATCTTTATAGAACTGTCATAAAGATAGTTCTGATGAAGGCGTGAGCCAAACGTTAACTTTCACTTTGGGAAATGCATAAAATAAATACGCTACATTTTAGAATTTTTTAGCACAATATGAATCTAGGGTGTTAAAACAAAAGAGAAGATGTATTGAGCACCTTTTCTACACAGCTTTAAGTAGATAAGTAAATTTACGTTAAAAAATAGTTGATGAAGGCGTAAGCCGAAATAGCTATCAACTATATATCTTATAAATTTTGTGGAACTAAAATACATTGCTATTTTATCACCATTTCGATTTTAGTGGTTTATTACTTTTTTAAGAGAAATGAAGATTTTTTGAAAGAAGAAATTTTGATGCTAAGATCATTTAAAAATGTATTTTGGCGAAAACGCAAAAAAGCTTAAGGTAATACGTAAAAGAAAAACACAACGTTTATTCATGAAAGCATTTCTTGAATTTTTCCAAAATGTTTCTGGCAATGAGCCGAGAGAAGAGAATACAATCACGAATAAATATTAAATTTCATGACCGGTATCCCGAGTAAAAATTTTCTTTCGTATAATATATTTTCCAATTTTCCAAGCAAACGACTCCAATTTTCTTTTCTTAATAACAAATTATCAAGATGAGAAATTTGCATATTCCTGAAATAATTTACTTATGATCATATTTTACATAAAGTCTTCATAGAAATTTCACTTTTTTTTAATTTCAAACTAAATTAAAATTATTCGATACGGTCAAAATACAGCGCAATGGTTAACATAATTTGCATTAGTTGAGGGTAAGTAATAGAATTTAAATATAAAAAATCAATCGTAAAAAGATGTACAATACTACGAGTTCTTTCACTCACTACTTGGGTTTCTCTTTTTTCGTTTTCAGGCAATCTATCTCACGAATGCGATAGAACTGATTGTCACCAAAAATTTTGCATCGCGTATATACAAAAGAATAAGTATCGATTAAAAAATAGAACCCAAGTCAATGAACAATATTATTATTTTATAGTTTTGAATAATTTTACATTTTAAGTATAATAATGTAATAGACATATGAAGCAATGAAATTATTATATTTAAGACGAATCAGAAACAATGCTTAATTTGAATTGTTACAATTTTGTACGATTCCACATGTTTTGTCACTAAAGGCCCGGGTTTCGCATTTCGGTATTTTCATGCATTCAATCACATGTATGCAACAGAATTAACGCACCATAAACAGTTAAAATCGTTTATATACCAAAAGTATTATTCACAGGAAAACACAGACCCCAAGGCAAGAACCAAATGGCAGTTAAAACAATTTTAATAATATTGATTTTGACACGGTGAAAAAATAGCAATGTATTTTAGTTCTACAAAATTATTTTTAACAAATATAGTTGATAGCTATTTCGGCTCACGCCATCGTCAGAACTATCGTATATAGTAGTTCTGACGATGGCGTGAGCCGAAATAGCTATCAACTATATTTGTTAAAAATAATTTTGTAGAACTAAAATACATTGCTATTTTTTCACCGTGTTATAATGGAGTTCTACCAAGTGAATGCCAATTCAATCAATAAATATTGATTTTTTTTTTAGGTTTTTTGTTTAATACATACTCATTTTAATTCCTATGTTTTTGATTATAGTAGTATTAAAATTTAGGAACAATAACTTAATAACTAATACAGTCGTGATATGGAAAGGTTTTCACAATAATTTACTACCAATAAAATTTAATTGTTGAATTTATCACGAGAACCTTAAAAGCATTGTAATGCCATTAAAACAATGTGAACTACAAAACTATACTACTCGCTGCAATCGATGGTTGGCAAAATGCCCTAAGAAATTCGTTACCTCAAAGTGTGACAGTTTCGCAAAGGTGGTAACAAAGTATTTATTTAAATCTCCGATAGTTCTTCTTTAGATTCAAAGTAATCGAATAAGGCTAGTACTTAAAAAAAAGTCTTTATTCAGTGAAAAGTTTATCCCGAAATCTAATTTATTTAGTTTATGAACAATTGACAGTATGCAAAATTTCATTCCTTCACCTGTTGTCAATTTCGTAAAATCATTTAGTTATTTTATCTCAATTTCATGTAAGTAACATTAAATTGTCATTGTGTTCATCGTCAGTTCCCTTGAGTCCAATGTACGAAACCCTTTTAATGAAAAAGAAAAAACTAGTCCAGACATCAAGATCGTAAATAAATTCAGCTTAATCTATCATTTCATGTTGTAATATTACAATATGTTTTATAAGACGATTTATTTCTGCAAAAATCTTTTCGGGTACAAGTTTTTCTTCGTTTGAATGATATTCAAAGAGAAAATCAGTCTTTGAAATTGCTTTGCAAATCGTAAATCTGTTTTGACGATAAACAAAAATACCATTTCGAAAATTCAAATTGCTTTTAAAACGAAGTACAAAATTTATTTCGAATAAAACGGACTCCCGATTTGAATTAAATAGTTTTCGGTAAGATAGCCAAGTTTAAAATTTATTAATCAATTTAAATTTTTCGTTACATATTTCGTTGAATGAATTATAAATCACATTTAAGTTACTACGGACTAAATATTGCGTATAATGTAATTTTCGATGTCATTACTAACTTTTTATAACGATATATCCACTTTGAAGAGTAAAGATTACAGGGTACATTTGGGGGTACAGAAATACATAATTTGTTACGTGAAAGGATCATTAGGCATTGACTGAAGGTTAAACTAACAAAAAATATTTTTATAAGTGGCTCAAGATTCTACGTTTGGCATCTTTAGACGTTTTATCAAGTTTCAAAAAGAATAATAAATAACCTTGGGTTGGGTTCTTTTTTTAATTTTTGATAATCTTATAAACATAACAATCTCACGAGTTTTTCTGATAATCAAATACTATTCAAACGAAATTAGGTAAGTTTATTTAAGGTATTTATTGTTATTGTCTGCGTCATGGTAAGCTTAAGGGACTTAATTGATTTATTGAACTATCTCACGTAAGGTATATAACAAAGGGGAATTGAGAAGATTAGACTGGACGTAAATACATCTGCATTTTCCGACCATTTACTATCGTAAATCATTTATTTAACGCAGATAAAGGTGTTATATGTTATAATTAAATCAAAGCACGAGGGACCATAGGCTATTTTTTCTCAAAACTTTATAAATAAACACAGATCAATTATTAAATGCAAGGACATGCTTAACGACCATAAAAAATTTCCATATTTACCTTTGTTATTGTATATCCCTTACGTGATATTAGTTCAATCAGTCAATAACCTCATAAATTAAATTCCTTCATTACGTCACCTTATGCTAAATTTCTACATTAATCAACCAACTTGAAACAAGAAGGTATTTCTAAGTCTAAAATCAACCAAATGCATTTTATTTATAGTTGATAATTGCTTGTTGTAGAATCCTTTCATAAAAGACTTATTAATAGTATTTAACGATAATAAAACTTATCACAGACAATTGAGTGCTAATATTATTAAATCAATATTATTGAAAGTTATTTCTTTTTTCTTTTGTAATTAATTACTTTTGTATATAACCATTTGCGTACTACTTATTACGTGTCAATTCTGTTGCTTCAGTACGATAGAATGTCTGAAATATGCCGATAGGCGATACCCTAATTATTTGTGATAAAGCGTGTGGAATTGAACAAAGTTTCAACAATATGAATTCCAAAATTGAAATTCCATCAAGCACCTTCAGTGGACATCACAAATTAATAAATTTTCTTTTGCTTATACAAATATATTTAAAAGCGATTGGCAGTAGTTTTCAAGGAGGTGTTAGAAACAATTTTTTCCAGTGAGCCAATGAGTAAAACTATTAAAAAGGCAGTTTATTTGTGAAACAAAATATAAATGAAAAAGATTTAAATTGTTACAGCTTTGTATCGTACAAATGACATACGATGCAACAGAACTGTCAGTTATGTTGCATCCGTGTGTGAATGCATGCCGAAAGGCGAAGCCCGGGTCGTTAGCGACAAAACAGTTGATATCATAAATTATAGCATTTCTTTATGTGTTGAATGTTTATCGTTAAAAAAAATTACAGATTCAATGACAGTGCATTGTATAATACAAAAACTTAGGTAAAATTCTTTCTGTAAGCTTTTTAGAAAAGAGCTTTTAAAAAAGTAAAGCACTAATAAATGGTTGCTCCTGGATTGTGCCCCAAGTGTTTCAAGAAAGATCTTGCAAGAACTTCTCCAATTAGCGAACGGTTAAGCTAGTCTTTATTATTTCAAAACTTCGATTTGGATTCTATCTTCAGCTGGAAATTAATGGCTTCGCAACGAGAAACTTGAAGAACTCCCTGACAACTAATCGAGATAAACGAATAATAAATTCATTGAGTTTCACCACCTTTTCACTTAGACTTGCAGAAACGATTACATAGTTTCGAGATAACGTGAGGTGAGAAGTGACTTTTAGTTTCGAAAGAGTTTGCGACACGCCGTCGCTTTTTATTTCAAAAATAAAAGTATTTTTTAAATTAAATACAAAAAAATACATGACTTTGTTAAGTGAATGATTTTCTAATTTAAATTTCAAAATTTTCGGTTTACTAAAACTAGATATATTTATTGATTGAATTGGCATTTACTTGGTAGAACTCCATTATAACACGGTGAAAAAATAGCAATGCATTTTAGTTCTACGTATTTTTAAAAACTAAAATACATTGCTATTTTTTCACCGTGTAATAAAATTAGAATTTTTATAGTCGAAAAAATAAAAACGATTTTTCGAATATTCTAATTAACTAATTTATGATATCGACTGAAGGTGCTTGATGGAATTTTAATATAAGGTTTGAATTGTTACAACGGATGCAACAGAACTGACTCACGTCAGTCCCGTGTGATAGAATGCCTGAAGATGCCAGTAGACAAAACCCGGATCGTTTGTGACAAAACATGAGAGTCGTACAAAATTTAAACAATTCAATTTTGGAAAATATCTAGTTTATTTGCGAGTAAACCTGTTATTTGCCATAATTAATTTTTACTACGCTCTATATAAAAAAATAATCGATTGCATGATGTCGAACCAAGTAATATTATACAATTACATACATTTTAATCGTATTAAAATAGTACATTGTTAAAATTACACGATTCTATTCACAAAGGCATTGATGTAAGTAATTTATATAAAATTAATTACATATAATGACACCTTTTATCATTCAATTGCATTGTTTCCCAATCGCAAATCGCAAATATTATAGAGTAACAAATTCAGAGATCGGCTGCGTGTTGCTTTGATAGTTGGCACAATCTTTTTTATTTTTTTGCACAGGTTGGAATGGAATCGTACGAAGATTAAGCAATTCAAACGTCATATTGAAGTTCCGATAAAGAGTATATGCGGGCTTAAGAAGAAATAATCACAACGTAGTATTTTAAAAATCTATTTATTGGGTTTTATTACTATGTAGTCCATCAATGAAGGCTGGCCAACGACTGCAGCTATTGCCCTTTGCGTTGCGATAACCTGCATTTTTATAGTAAATAATTACATTAAAAAACGGTTTTGGATTTGGCTCAAGAACATTTATTAATATTATTACTTCAAATAATACAGATATAATCGAACGCACTATAAAACAAAATGAAGTATAATGAACCTGGCACGGAACTTTACCATCGGTTTAACCTTTCGAGTGGCATAAACGTACCGGTACGTGGTCGAAAATCTCATTCAAAAGAGGCATGCACGTACATGTACGTTTGATTTGTATTTTTTTAATAAACAAATTATTTAAAAAATGAGTATGCTACAGTCAAATAGGATTTATTTTTTCGAATAAATTTTGTTACTATTTTACAGTTTATGTATTTACCGATTCAAATATACATTGATTATAATATTAAAATATATACAACTCATAACGATGCTATCACAAACCAACACATTATGAGCGAGTGGAAGCTCTTTTAACTGAAATATTGACAATTATATTATAGCATTTGCATTATTTTTACAATTAAATCATATATTGTATCGGCGTTTACATCGTATTTTAATTATATTGGTGCTTAGAAACTTTTTCAAATGTAGTGCCAGATAAGAAATGAATATTTAATTGAGTATTCAGAATGGCATTCCTTTTTGTTTAAAGTGTCGTGTTGTTTTAAAATTGCAAATATCTTTTGCTTTTGCTTAAATAACTCATTTATTTTTATTGATCTAAGCATTACCTTTTTTTATAAAGAATAAGTTTCTAAGTGTGGTGTTATACAGAATATATAAAACAAATTCATTAATTAGGCTGAAAAAATCTCGCCTTCTATAAACATATCAGTTGCAAAATGTCTGCCTATCGACAGGTTAAAACTGATTTAACAACTTTGCGTTCAAATGAACGTCAGTATTTATTTTGAAAAAAAAATGACCTGTAGATTGTTGAAAATAAAATAATATGGGGCTTTCTTTTTCGAATTACCCCAATACATTTTTAGGCGTCGTAATTGCCCTTGCTTGAACACACTTAATAGCTTTACCAGCTCTCCGAAATGTAGCATTGACTTTGAAATTCCCGTACACCATAATTTTCAGAGGCATCATCAAAAATGGGTATTGATCTAGCACAAACGGGCCCTTACTAAAAATAAAAATAATACAATTATTTTATATGTAAACTTTATGAACTGTAAGGCAATTAACCCGATAGTTGCTGCAGACGAGATATCTCATCAAATGGTGCGGTGTCCGTATCACCAGAGGCAAGATATCTCGAAAGTACCTTTGATAGCGTATTCTTGCTCTGTACAAATTTATATTGACAATGAAGATTTAAAAATATTTAACTTCAACAATAAACTGTAAAAATCAATGCGAGATAAAAAAAAATCTGGTAGGAAAATTATAGTTTATTTCTAACACAGCAAAAAAGTTTTGTCTAGACAAGCTTTGTCTTGATTAAAAATATTTGGCCCGGTAAGCAGTGCGTTGAAGTTTTTTTGCGGCTGCATAAAGGTTTAACTAAAGATTTTATAGTTCATACAACCATCTCGTCCAATATTTAAGCTCATTGAAATTGCCGCCTGTTTAGCTTCATTAACATTCTCAAAACGTTTAGTTTTATTGCTAGCAGGAAATAGCCTAGGTCGTTAAAACAGGAGAGAAGACGTATTATGTACCTTTTATACAAGCTATATATAGATAAACAAATGTACGTTTAAACGTAGTTCCGACGATGGCGTGAGCCGAAATAGCTATCAACTATATCTTATGAAAAAGAAATTGTAGAACTAAAATACATTGCTATTTTTTCACCGTGTTATAATGGAGTTCTACCAAGTAAATGCCAACTCAATCAATAAACTGTTTTAAATAGAATAATTTTACTAACTAATGATACCAAATTGTTTCGTGAATGTTTTTATTAAATAAATTTGAACTTACTTTGCTGACCGGGCAGCTTTCTTCACGGCCGAGTGACCGAAGTACATTTTTAAATTCTTGTTCGTGCCATTTCATAAAAAATGGGCAAATGTTTATCATCGATTATGATATAGTTTGGCTTATAACCACCGTCTCCGCATTTCCATACGTGTATATGCAGCTGAAAAAAAAGCAAAAAAGTTCATTATCCTTTATTTTGTGCTTTTGAAAAATTTAAAGCTTTGTGTCTGTGCGGTCATTTATCTACGGCGAATTTTCGAAAAGAATTGACAATATATCTAACATTTTTTCTTGAAAATTATCTTTGGATATAGTATGAAAAGTAGGTGGAAAATCATAGCGGAAAAACTTACTTCAACCGTGTTATCTACTTCGAAGTCTGAATGAGCACGCAGCGTCATGACTTTGTACGCTGTAAGAAAACTTTGATTGGATATTTTTCTGGATTCTCGCATTCTCCAACAAATGTCACTGCAATATCAACTGGCCCCTAAAATATAAAAAAGAAAATCAATAATATAATATAAATATTTTAACATGTCATATTGTGAAGAATAATTCTTGATAGAGGGTTTAATCAATTTAAAATGGGCAATTCAATCATAAAGCATTAGAATCATTGATACGGCTTGTGTATTAGAAAACTCATAATTAGAGAAATAATTATTACTGAATCTCTCACAACTTTTAAAATCTCTGTGATAGCAAATCTACGAGAAAGTGACACTTTAGTGTAACCATAACATTAAACTCCATAGTTCTCAGATGAACTGTTCAAAATGAGCTCTTCAATAATTAACATACTGAACCCTTCAAAAAGGAATTAAATATAAAGGTAAAAATGTTTAAAACTAATATAATGAAAGGGCCAGAAAGAAACTTCAAATATCTCTGAGCCTGCCAAGATCACCATATGTGTATGAACCTTGTTTAATTATTAAAGAAATTTAATACACTTAAATCTATACGATGCCACTGTAAAACGAGCATTTTGAAATGAATGGAAATATGGATGCCGCACGAACTATCCTAAGGTAACAAAAACTCACAAAAACACTTAATAATAAGTCTTGACAAAAACATTTCTTGTTTAGACTTAAAAGCCAAAAAACAGTGTAGAAAGAATATAATAACGAAATTCTGGCCTAAAATAATAAATACATACAAACGATAAAATTATAAAAGATATTCACCAACATGTCACCTTTGCCAAAAATACTCACAATCATAGAATTTGTGGTCAAAATATATATCAAAATAAATTTTCCGGCCATAACTATTTGTTACAAGAGCTTAAACTAAGCACATTTTTTTAAATAGAGCAACACTTTTTATTGAAATGTGATTATTTTGATACTATAGTTAATTATAGACATGGTTAATTGAAATGTTTTTTATGTATAACGTCATCTTTACACAAATAAAATGGTTTTTTTTCTTAATTTTTTTAATCACCGACCGCAATTATTGTTTACTAATCAATTTGTAAAATAAAAAAATTGGTCGTAATTATTTTATGTGAATAGACCAGATTAAAATCATCTTGTTATAAACAATCCATATTCATACAATCCATATATACAATGCTATTATACAATATAATTTAATCGATATAATACTGTTAGTAAATAATGTTCTAAGTAATCTTGTTTGACTTTGTTATTGATGAAATTGAACACCGAACATGTTACACGCCCAGAATGGACGTATATATCGTTACGAAATTTAAATTAAGTCAGAAACTTCAGCAAGCCATCTAATCACTTTTAAAGTACCAACTGTCACTTCTTAGTGGAAAAACATTATATTTTAAATAATAAAATTACTCTATATATGTTAACTGTCATTTCTTGATAAAAAGGCATGATATTTTAAGTAATAAAAACACATTTTTTAGTTCTTATTTCCACAATATATATTTTTTGATTAGGACCGCTTTCGCTCATACGAGCATTACATTAATATTGTATGATATCCTGTAAATTGTTTCTTAGTTTTTGAAACCATGGTTTTTTATACCTGCTACCTTTAACTCATTTTTTTTTTAAATAGACTTGCTTTCGAAGTTGCATTCTATCAGTTGATAATGCTCGTGATGAGCGAAACTGGTCGTGATCAAACAATATATTGAGGAAATAAGTACTTACACATGTGTTGATTGAGTTGGCATTTACTTGGTAAAACTTCATTGTAACACGGTAAAAAAATGTTTTTATTATTTAAAATAATAATAACACACCTTATAACTATTTACTCTTCATATTTCATAATAAAAACCGGTTTCTCTCATCATTTGGTAATGCTTACGTTCCGGTCTTGAACTGTTAAAACTCTCTACGATTCCACATGTTTTCTCACTAACGACCCGTGTTTCGCCTTTCGACATCTTCAGGCCTTCCGTCAGTGACAATACATGCGGAAGAGGACGAATCAAATTTTAATAATAAAAATACATTTTTAGTTCTTATTTAAACAATGTATTTCCTGATCAGAAACGACTTCGCTTATCACAACCATTATCAAATTGATAGAAAGAAATTTTATTTGCGAAACTGGTCCTGATCATAAAATCAAATTTGACATTTAAATTCGGTCAGGCACCTTCATAGCTCTGACGAAAGCGTGAGCCGAAATAGCCATCAAGTATATCTTATAAATTTTGTAGAACTTAAATACATTGCTGTTTTTTCGCCGTGTTATATTGGAGTTCTACCAAGTAAATGCGAATTCAACCAGTAAACTGAAATACACTGTTGAAATAACATTAAAAGTGTGTTTTATTATTTCAAATATTTTATAAAACATTCCATCATAAAGATTAAATATTATATTTGTAAGTATTTAAAAAAACTTACATATCAAACTAAGTTACAGAATCGCTATAGAAATGTAAAAACATTGCAGAATTCAGCGAAAGACGTGTACCGTGAAATCACGTGGATACATCACATCAAAAGATTTAAACTCAGACAGCTGTTGACAAAGTGATCACGTTATAATATCACGTGGTCTTGTTTAAGCTGTGGTCTTTGAAGGCGCTTAAATTAGACAATGTATGTATATTATACCGTTGCTTTCATACGGCTTCGAAAAGGTGTAAGATAGTTCATCGAAACGTTTAAAAAAAGCCAATTTACTTTGTACAAGCAGTATCTTCCAGGTTTTAGTTGAGTTGCCTCCTGTGTCGAGGTTAGACTTCTGTTGTCTTTTGGATTGATCACATTTAAAAATAAAGTGAATACTAAATTAAATACTATAAAAACACTCTTGTGGGTTATTAATTATCATTGTTAATGTTAAGTGATTCTTAATTTGAATTGTTGCAACTTTGTACGATTCCATATGTCTTGTCACAAACGACCCGGGTTTCGCCCTTCGTCATCTTCAGGTATTCCATCGCACGGATGCAACAGAACTGACGTCAGTTTTTTAAATAATAAAAATACATATTTTTTAGTACTTATTTCCACAACCTATTTTTTGATCAGGACCGGTTTCTCTCATCGCGAGCATTATCAACTGATATGCTCGATAATGCTCGCGATGAGCGAAACCGGTCCTGATCAAAAAATATATTGTGGAAATAAGTACTAAACAAATGTGTTTTTATTATTTAATATATCATGCCTTTCCATCAAGAAGCGACAGTTAACACCTTAAAAATGACGTCAGTTTTGTTGCATCGTGACGTCTCGTCAGTTCTGTTGCATCCGTGCGATGGAATACCTGAAGATGCCGAAGGGCGAAACCCGGGTCGTTTGTTGTAAAAATTTATCTTTGCTTTACTATTGCTAAAATCTGTTTTTTTTTACATATAACACATAAATAACCAGGATTGAAGTTAAGACTTGTGTCGAAACGAAGTGAAACTTGGTGTTAATATACGGTTTAACCCATTCATATCCTATAGTGTTTTATCTCACTTTGAAACAAATCCATCCCAATTTCTTGTTGTAGAGCAGATATACAGGTTTGTATCAAGCTTTCAAAATTTATTTATATTGATCATATATAACAACATTTCGCCACTTTGAGGTAACAAGGTTCTATCTGTATGTAACATATATCTATATCCATCAAAAATATTATAAAATTAACATTTTAAAAAATATTTCATTTGTATAAATAAGTGTATTTCAATTTTTTTATCGTACTAGCATCTCATCAAAAATACACGACTCTTTTAAAAGAGGCCTCAGTACTGATAAATATCATTCATACAAAATAATGATGACTATAATCATTTCATAGCATTGTTTTGAGATCAATTCATGCTTTGAATTCGCTCTAAACAGAACATATAAATTACTGCAACATGCAATTTTTAACTCATATTTTGTGGACAGTACTGACTTTTCAAATCAAATTATAAAGGTAAACTAAATCAATAATTTGGACTTGGCTCCTAAGGCAAAATAAGCAGAGCCCAATTGAGTTCTTTATGCTTATTAAATAAACAGTATATCCTTCCTTGTTTTAATTTATTTATCTTTCAATTGAGGTAAATTTATTAGGTCATCATTCTTAATTTATTAATAATTAAAATGTGATATTCCCAGTAATTTCCAGTCCCATTCCTAGTATAACGAGTCCCATGATAACGAATATATTAAATTTTAAATAATAAAAACACATTTTTTTAGTACTTATTTCCACAATATATTTTTTGATCAGGACCGGTTTCGCTCATCGCGAGCATTATCAACTGATCATCAGTTGATAATGCTCACGACGAGCGAAACCGGTCCTGATCAAAAAATATATTGTGGAAATAAGTACTAAAAAAATGTGTTTTTATTATTTAAAATATAATGCCTTTCCATCAAGAAGTGACAGTTAACACCTTAAAAGTGAATATATTAAAAATAAAAAGATTTATACCAAAGTATGCGATAAATTAAATATTTTTTTTTTCATCGCTTAACATGTCTCATTAAAAATTCATGAAATAGTATTTTTTTAAGAATATATTTTTCTAGATTCAGTGTCAATGAATTGAAATCAGTTATCACTTTAAATGTGTTAATTGTCACGTCTTGAAAGTAAACCATGATGTTTCGAGCACTCAAAAAACATTTTTAATACCATTTCTACAATATATTTCATGGTCAGGGCTAGTTTCGCCCAGCAGTTGATAGTAAGCAGGTATAGAAAACCAAAAACACCTTGAAATGTGTTGCATAAAATATTTGAGTGCAGGCTATTTTGGTTTTAAAAAATAACATATAAAGAAACATGTTCCATTGTTTTCTTTAGAGATTCAAATTAAATAATAAAAAATAGAGTTTCTTAAGCATTCATTTTTATTATTCAATATAAATTTACATATTAACAACATAAATAACAAAACGCAATCTAAAACAAACACATGCTAAAAAAATATTAAGAAAATGACATCAGAATGAAAGTCTGTAACAATTTTACAACAAAATGTAGTCGAAAGTTTCATTAAAGAGCTTTTATTAAATATGTTACACAACACGAAATTATAACAAGCTTTTTTCGATTGCTATCCTAATACGTTTTTGGGTTTAGTGATAGCCCTTGCTTGAATGCACGAAATAACCTTATTTTCCCTCCTAAATGTTACATCAACTTTGAAATTTCCATACATCATAACTTGTGGAGGTGTCATCAGGAACGGATAGTTTTCAAGCACGAATTCGCCCTACACATAAATAAAATTAATTAATTACACTTTGAACATTTCTCGTAGGACAGATAATGCACTGTACCATGTTCTTTTTTCCTAAATAAAAATTGGTCGTTATTTTTATTCAATATTTATTTAAGAAGCGATGTCGACTGAAGGTGAAAAAATAGCAATGGCTCACGTCATCGTCGGAACTATAGATTGATTGAATTGGCATTTACTTGGTAGAACTCTATTATAGCACGTTGAAAAAAAAGCAATGTATTTTAGTTCTACAATTTTTTTTATAAGATATAGTTGGTAGCTATTTCAGCTCACGCCATCGTCAGAACTATCTATTGATTGAATTGGCATTTACTTGGTATAACTCCATTATAACACGGTGAAAAAAATAGCAATGAATTTTAGTAGTTCCGACGATGGCGTGAGCCGAAATTGCTATCAACTATATCTTATTAAAATAAATTGTAGATCTAAAACACATTGCTATTTTTTCACCCTGTTATAATAGAGTTCTACCAAGTAAATTCCAATTCAATCAATAACAATTGACTGAATGTACTTTACGGAATTTTAATATAAAATTTGTACATTTCAACGTATTTTGTCCCTCACGACTTACCGAAGAATATTTATTGGCATTTACTTGATAGAACACCATGACATCACGGTAAAAATAGCAATGTAATTTAGTTCGTATAGTACTATAGTTCTGATAAGGGCGTTAGCCGAAATAGCTATCAACTATATGTCTTATAAATTTTGAAATTCTCAAATACATTACTATTTTTTCACTGTGTTGTAATGGATTTCTACCAAGTAAATCTCAAAAAAATATATATTTTTTTTTTTTACTTTTTTATTGATAAAATAATTATTCATATTAACATACTTTTCCAATCTGGCAACTTTCCTCACGGCCGAGGGCTCGAAGTACATTCTTAAATTCCTTTTCCTGCCATTTCATAAGAAACGAGCATGCATGATCGTCATCCATTATAACATAGTTGGGTTTGTAGCCTCCGTCTCCCCATTTCCATACGTGTATGTGCATCTGAAAATAAAACAAAAATAACACATAAAACTGTAGAGTACTTGTCAATTAAGCTGTCTCATTTTTTTCCCGCTCGTATTCAACAGCGGGTCATTTTTCTACGCTTGCGTTATGGGCTTCACGATTAATTTTAATAATTTTACTAATGGCAAAAGACTGCAATATTTTGACGATAAATAAAATTTGTGATTATTTAATATTATTGATAGAATTGGCATTTTCACCAAGCAAGCAAGCCGCTATCAACTTTATGCCGTATAAATTGTACAGATAAACTAAACTAAAATACATTGCTTTTTTTCACCTTGTTACTAATGCTAATTTAGCCTTACTTAAACCCTTGATACGTGGTTGTAGTTAAATAACATTTTTTGTATTATTTCCACAATTTTATATTCACAGTGACTACTACTGAGCGATAAGAGAAATCGATCGTGATCTTTATAATATAAAATTGTGAAAAAAGTTCTAAATAATCTGTATAAATATTTCAAAAACTCATATAATTTTTCACGAAAAATTAGCTCTTAACACCTTTAGAGTGACACGGTGAAAAATCGGCAATGTATTTTAGTTCTACAAAATTTATAAGGTAAATAGTTCGGCTTACTCTCTCGTCAGAACTATGTTTAAATGTACATTTACTTATCTATATAAAGCTGAATAGAAAAGATATAATATTTTATACTATACATTTTCTCGTTTGTTCTAATATCCTCGTTTTATTTTGTGCTAATAAATTCTTAAATTACAAAATTGATTTTATGAATTTTTTAAAGAGTGAGAGTTAGCCTGAGGTGTGTTCATTTTTATTTATATATTTATGTATAATAAAGGTAACTAAATGTATGTTTAAGCATTTTTTACCGTGCTATTTAATAATGTTCTTGTAGGTGCATGAGACGTGAAATTGGGGTTATGCTGTATTATTATGAAGGGATGTTGAAATAATGATTAAAATCTATGCTCACCCCAATAGAGTCGTCTATTTCGAAATCTGTTTTAGCACGCATAGAGAAAGCGTCATGACTTCTGTTAAATTTTGTACGTTGTAAAAATATTTTTATAGGATATTTTTCGGGATTTTCACATTCTCCTACAAAATTTACAACAACATCAACTGGCCCCTAAAATTTATAAATAAAGATATAATTTAAAGTTGTAATATAATAAAACATGTTAAATAATATTGTTCAAAATAATTCAGAATAGTATCAGTGTCTGAATACAATGAAATATTACCAATCGCATATTTTTATGTATTTATTTTTACAAAATTTTTTTGTAATTGTTAGACAGAAAGTATTCTCATGTGGTTATAGTTCTCCAGAAACCTTTGCAAAGGTAAAAAAATATTTTGAAAATTTTAAACATTTCCTTTCCTAATATAGCAAAACATAAATGACATACTTGCAAACAAACAAACATTTATTGTTATATACAGTACAGGTGATCGGTTAACGAACATTATCTGATACAAGACTATGTTCGCTATCCGCATTATCATTATTTTAAAACAGATAGAACAATTAGATAGGATTAGATTTAATCCTTTTAGTTCGGTGTCCGAAAATGTGTTCGTTATATGACAATAAAAATCTTTCTGATAGTGTTCATTATCCGATTTGTTCGCAGTTAGGACTTTTCGTTAACCGATCATTATTTTATTATAAATAAGAATAGTTAATTAAAAAGGTCATTTTAGTTCGTTATCCGAATAATTGTTCGCTGACAAATTTGTTCCCAGTTTGAACTGTTTGTTAAGCGATCATCATTTTATTACAAGTGGAATTTTTGGATTAGAAATATAATTTTAGTTCGTTATCCAAATATGTGTTCTTTGTTTGAACACAAAAACCTTTCATAATAAAATTCGTTGTCCGATTTGTACTTTTTTTGAATTTTACTTTAATCGATCATTACTTTGCTAGAGATCAGAATACATTTAGTAAATAAGAAGGATCATTTTAGTTCGTTATCCGAATATGTTTTCGTTGTCCGAATGGTTTGCAGTACGAACTGTTTGTTAACTGACCACCCGCTGTACATAGATATTTGCAATCATTAATTAAAAAAAACGAATACCTTTATATTCTCGCAATAATTTATAAATGAAGAATCATCTTTTACAATTTACTCACCAACATGTCATTTTTGCAAAAAATTCCACTAGTTAGGGTATAAATGACAAACATATGGAATACTAGAAAACTGGATCGATTTTTTCCCTCCATAACTGGTTTGTTTGAAGAGCTTAAATATAATACAATATATATTATGGTAAATGAATAGGTTTTTTTTATCGAACTGTATTTATTATGTAATTTTAATTAATCACTGGCGCGATCAATTAATTTTGTACAGTGCATGATTTTATTTTTTGTATGACTTGCATGTTTTCCGAGGGCAATTAATTTTTGTTCCATTCATTCAAAAAGAACAATCATGTTATGAATATTAGACATAGCATGTTTTTAAGGAACAATAAACATTATTAGGAAGTTTTTTTTTAAACACCTCGAGTGCTAAACCATAGCAAATGCAATTTTTTTCATTTCGTTATTTTTATGTGAAACAACTGCAAAAATAATGAACGTGATAATATTTAAAAAAATTTTAAATATTGTAATAAAAATAGTAAGTGTAAATTGTAAAGATGCCGAAAGGCGAAATAAGTGTCGATAGTGAAAAAATATGTGAAATTGAAAATTGAAAAAAAATGAATGATATTGAAATTCCATCAAGTACCTTCAGTCGACAAAATAAAAAATACTCTATTGACCTGGTTATGTACATCTGATATACTTATAAGGTGTTAACTGTCACTTTGGTGGAAAGGCATGACATTTTTAATAATAAAATCACATTTTTTAGTACTTATATCCACAATAAATTTTGTGATCGGGACCGGTTTCGCTCATCACGAGCATTTTTCCATCAGTTGATAATGCTAGCGACGATCAAAACCGGTCCAAATCAAAAATACATAACACGGTGAAAAAAATAGCAATGCATTTTAGTTCTACAAAATTATTTTTAAAAAATATAGTTTGTAGCTATTTCGGCTCACGCACATCGTCAGAACTAAAAATATAGTTGATAGCTATTTCGGCTCACGCCACTAGTTCTGACGATGGGTGAGCCGAAATAGCTACAAACTGTATTTTTTTTTAATAATTTTTTAGTACTAAAATACATTGCTATTTTTTTCACCGTGCTATAATGGAGTTCTACTTTAATGTTGAGAACGAACTGTCTTTGAGGAGCTTTTGAAAAAAAAGCACATGACAGCTTAAAGCAATACTAAAAGAGTTTTCGTGTAGAACAACTATTATTTACAATTGATGGAGTCAACGACAATAGCTCTCTTGTAAAGGTTCTCGGAAGACGTGATAAGCTTGATATTTTTTACATGAAGTGTAAGCCAAAAGGACATAGTTGATCCAAAGTTTGTAGAAATATATCGCGGCTTTGAAAAGTGCATCAATAAAAAATTCATACCATGTACAAAATTAAATCGAATTCATTACATGAATATTTGGAATGCGAGCAAAATTGTGCAATGATTAAGACAAAAAAAATGAGGTAAGCAACCCATGTCGACCTTTACCTCTAGTTTATTTAACCAGTTCAGTGCCTCGTACGCACCAGTGGGCGAATGCATTGCTCGACGTGAGCGATATTGATTTGTTAAACGGCGCGGCATATAATTTTTTTTCCTTAATAATATAGTCCCATCTTGACTCTATTTGAATGTGTTAAAATAATCTTTTTTTTTTTGTTAATATTTATGGCATTGTCAATGTTTTGAAAGCACGATATTTTTACGATCTAGGCACGGAAAGAGTTAATGAATTTTCATTTGCTCATTCATATAAATATATTTTAAAGCGATTGGCAGTAGCTCTTACGCAGGCGTCGGCAACATTTTTTTCTGTGAGCCACTTAATAAAATATCAGTATTCAAAAAAACAGCCTGTTATCAAAAAAAAAAACATAAATTTAAGATTTAAATTGTTACAACAGAACTGTCAGTTCTGATATAGCCACATTTTTAAGCTCATTGATATAGCCGCCATTTAAGTTTCATTTACAATTAAAAAAAAGTCTCTTCCCCGACGAAAAAGATCTCCTTACCAGGCCAATCACTGTATCCGTCACTCCTTATTGTTTTTCCTATTAGTTAATTTAATTAAGACACGATACTTCAATGTCTTCAATTAAAATTCATTGCAATTTTTTCACCGTGCTATAATTGAGATCTACCAAGTAAATGCCAATTCCATCAATGTATTTTAGCTATTTGTGTAGATAAATCGTAAAAAAATAGCTCGAACATGTGGCTTATGTTAAACAATACGAAAACGCAAAGCAATAATGCATACAGTTATAGTATACACCCAGTCCTCTTTTTACGCGAATTCGATTATACGCGATTTTTTGGACGGCACCGTTACATTTTTTTACGCGCTTCACTCGTTCCTACGCGATTTTTTCCCCAAATTTGTTTTAAGGAAGAAATTTATATATGATGCTAGGCATGTAAATTTCATTATTTTTTTAAATAAAAAAAAATATGTGTATTTTTAAAACTTGTAAAGCAATCCATTTTTTAAATACACATACAATAGCCAAATGTTGACAAGTGTATCGGATATTATGCGAATTTATGTTTTAGGGTGTGTAAAGAAATATAATGCAATTGAGTAAAATCATGGGATGTATGTCCGCTCGTAAACTTGTTTAAACACAATGCATTTATTAAATTCGTTAAATAGCACTTTTTTTTTACACAAATTTCAAAGAGCAAATTTTAGTTTTTCATACGTTTCTGGTACTTTTTTACGCGATATTATAATTTTTGGAACCAATTTATCAAATTATATGAAAGTTTTAATTTTTTTACGCGATTTTTTTTACGCGGCTTTTTCTGGAACCAGCGTAAAAAAAGGACTGTGTGTATTGTGATACTAATATGCTTAGTATCAAGAAAGTTATAGCCAGTCAAAGTTTTAAAAAAAAATTGGCCAATAACTGTACGTTTCACTCTATGGTTTTTTTACGGCCTTTTTATAGAGAAATAAGCTATAAGTCATAAAGACTTCCTTTCTCTTCAGAGAGGAAAATATTAAATGAAATAATAAATTATAAGCCTAGTGTCACGTGGAAACAATATATTTTATAAATGAGGTTGTCTGATTTGTCAAAAAAGTTTTTCATGAATTATCTTGTATCCAAATTTTAAATAACACAAGAAATGTTTAAGCTGGAAAAATATAGAGATAAAAACTTTCTTGGCAAAAAAACTTTCTATGCTAAATGACGATATTCTTTTTTGGTTCTAAATAGCAATATATTCAAAGCTCTAGAAATTTTACCAGACCAATGACAAAATCCGCTTTTTATTGTTTTGTTATTTATACAGGATGTATATGAATTGATTCATGAGTGAAAATATAATATAATTTAATTCTCCAAAAATTCTATTACTCTTATTAATTTGTTTAATAATTTATATATACAAGTTAAAAAATCACAAATTACAAGTCCACTGCTTTTACAACGTCAAAATGTTGTTCGTATAGCGTAAAATACATAGATAAAAAAAGAGAATTGAGTTAAAATTCTGAACTTAGATTTTACTTAGAATTTTCAAGCAAGTATATTTATACAAAATTCCATGGCTTCAAGAAATGTTTGAAAAACCAGGGTTTTGTATACCTGCTACCTTTAACTCATTTTTTTTGAACTGTTACGAATTTGTACGATTTCACATATTATATCACTAACGACCTGGGTTTCACCTTTCGGCATCTTCAGGCATTCTATCACACGGACGCAACAGAACTGACGTTCAATAAACAGTTTGCATTGTCTATATAGCAAAGGTATCAATTGAAGGAAGCACAGACCTCAACGCAAGCACTAAATGGCAGCTAAAACAAATTTAATAATTATTAATGCTGTGATAATTTTCATTAACGATCTTGTTAATGAGTCATTCTTGAAAGGGGTTTTTTTTTATCTAAAAGGGTTATTTTATTTTCATATAGAGAATACCTATTATCAAACAGCCAGTGATGAAACCATTGTGTTAATTATTGTTAGATTAATATTATTAAATTTGTTTTAAAAAAATAATTGTTCGAATAAAGGTATTAATTGAACGAAAACACAGACCTCAAAGCAAGCACTAAATGACAGCTTAAACAAATTTAACAATATTGATCTAATAAAAAAATATTTTAACCCCTTAATTTACATTAAATGAGTGTCGAAACCACGTTATTTTACTATACATAGACTCGATGACTTACCAATTTTGATTATCTTTATGTATTTAAGACGTAAAATTGGGTATAAGGATGTTTTGCATCTTCATGAAAACCCTATGAATATATTTTTCTCATGTCCCCCTCACTTTGTCACAATGATGCATGAGTTTAAGTGTCCCCACAAATTATCGTCGTTTATTTCCGACGCACGTTTTTAGTGCTCCTCGGCATATATGGTGTACATTTTTTGTTATTCCTTTTTTCCCGTGTTCTTTATTACCGTCGCCGGCGGTGCTGATAAACGAAATAATATATTGCAAATAATCAAACATCAAATTTCACATCCACGTGAAAAAGCTGGGAAAAAATTGATGCATTTTCGGATCAATTTTTTAAGCTCAACTTATGAACTTCCATGAACAACTTCTTTTCATTATTTATTACTGGCAGATATAAAGTTAAGTTTCTTAGAATATTTAATAGCATTGTAATCTACCCACTTGAATCCTAAGCGAATAATACTATCTAGAACAGTGGTTTTACATGTGAGTCCACCAACAGTTGTATAGTAAATATTGATATTTAAAAAAAACATGTGTTTTAAAATTGATTGAATAAACCTGACCATTTTTATAATAAAACTGTTATACGTTGACCATGAATCAAGTCTTTATAAAGAATTAACAACAATTGCTTTATTAATTTTGTCGATTTTACCTACAGCTGTACGTAATGAAAGATCATTCAGTGTAATACATTATGTATGTTAAAAAATAAATATCGAAAGCATTTTTATCACATTTAGTGCTGTCACGAGATAATTCTATAGGACCACTGATGTTTATAATGCGACATTGAAATCTCACGTGAGAACCACTGATCTAGAATATACGTGTGACATCAATCCCAAGCAGACACATCTGTCTGAGAAATTAAATACTCGGTATTCCAATAAAATATACATAATATTTGAATTAGTATGTGTAGTTTCATCTTTGATGAGATGTGTTATAGGAACTTTTCCAAGGCTGTGGGAAAGTTTTGTCAGAGTTACACTGTATTACAATTAAGGTAAATTTTAAAATCAGACCCAAGTAAATTTCTTATATTGTAAAAATGTTTTCGTTTGTATTTTTTTTCATTACAAACCATTTCCGGAACAATATTTTGTCAGATGTGAAATTTAATATACGAATTTTCATCCAAGTTTTCAGTGGAATATTGTTACGCTCGGTATTTGAGTCAAAGCCAAATTGCAATAAAAATAAAATGCATTTCTATGGTGGAGAGACTGGTTTTGCAATAGCAACGAAAGAAGCTTTACCTATAGTATATGATTTGTAAATATATAAACATTGGTTCAAAGGAAACGGAATGTGTTAAGAGACGGTAAGCTTTTATACCAATTTTGTATGTATATAAAAATTGGTTATTTAAAAATATAATTTAAATTATTTAGTTATGATGAACTTAATAATAAAAATAAAAATTATAAATTATTCTTTTTGAATATTATCTCTCACTTTCACTCTCATCTCACAGTTCATCAGTTGATAATGATGGCGATGAGCGAAACCGGTCCTGATCATTGAATATATTGTGGAAATAAGTACTATAAAATGTTTTTTTTATTATTTAAAATATAATGGCACTAATAGTAATATTTATTTTAAAAAATATTTTACATGAATTTAAAATATCGTACCTTTTTTCTAAGATATCATATTGATGGAGCGATAATATCTATGACGCATTATTATAAAAGATCTTTAAGTCTCCTTTGTCTCTTAAATAACGATTTATTTTTTACATAATTATTGTCTGTTAACGAAAAACTTAGGTCGCTCCAGAGCTGAGCAATCCACAGTGGAGCAGCTTCAATATCATATCTGATTCCCAGGTGTAATTGTCTTTTTTGTATTTATTATTCTAAGCTTTTAGTATATTTAACTAAAGATATCGTAATATTCCTATACCGATAATTTAAAAAAAAATCAGCAGTAAAGGAGTTAAATAAACTTTGGAAGATTGACAAGTAAAAAAAAACGTATTAACCGGTTAACTGCCAAAAGCGTCTTAAGACGCATAATTTTCTGTGAACGGAGCGCCGCTCATACAAAAATTACGTCTTAAGACGCGCCGTTTTAAATGGGCTTTTACAAAAGAAAATCAATTATTTAAAATGTACAAATGTATGTATGATTATGGATAAATGACTGCACGACTGGCGCGCTCTTCATTTATTTGGTAAGTTTTATAAATAAACTTTATTACACTTTCAATAAAGATATGTTTAGAAGGTTTTATTTTTGTCGTAAAATTCGCGGCGTTCTGGGTACCGCCATACATGTACTTGCCGGCAGTTAACCGGTTAAGGTACAGATAGTAACGTTTTCAGTTTTAAAGCATGCACTGTTATTTGCCATACGCGTGTTATCACTTCATAATCTCGATTACGACAAGGATGCTATATACAACGCTTGCGTATACGCGCTCTTCTTTAACACTCAATATAAAGTAACAAATGACTTTATTATATAATCTAATATTTGAAACGTACACTGACATCTCTTACAATCATGACGAAATATTAAGAAGCAATATATTGTTTAGAATTATTGATGAACAAAAGGTTTTGATGTACCGCATTTTAAAAACCTCCCCGCATTCGAAAGATTAACTCTTTTATATTTTTAAGTATCAAATATGAAAACTCTATAATAAGCTGTCATAAAGGATAAGATGATAGCAGTTATACGGTGAAATATATGATAAAAAAAAATTAATTGTTGCCACATCCTATTTTTTTAACAGTGCGTCGAAAAGATTCAAAGCGAAAACCGAATTTTACCCATCGCGACGTTTGCTCGTCCCAACGTAATTGGAAGATTTGTACCGCACTCAAACTGCAGTTTGTATTAAGGCTCCTTGCCAGTAGGTCGGTGTAATACCGAGCCAAGTCCTCGGGTTGTGTCAATGACAAAAACTTCCAAAGTCACTTTGATGTGGTTTCAACCGTTGACTGTAATAGAGTTCTATATGTTGTAATAAGTCTACGTGGTTATTCAAATGTCATTAGACTCATTGGAACTTATTAATGACTGCAAATATTTCAAAAATTGATTAAGTAGCCTTTTTTAAACACTGATGTATTTTAGTTCTACAAAATTTATAATGTTTATAGTTAATAGCTATTTCGGCTTACACCCTCATCGGAAATTTGTTTAAATGTACTTTTACTTATCAATATATAGCGGTGTAGAAAAGGTACACAAAACATCTTCTCTGCCGTCCTAACGTCGTAGTTTTGTATTGTACTAATAAATTCTAAAATGTGACATATTGATTTCATGCATTTCTCAAAGTGAGAGATAATCTAGATTTTTTGGTAAGAGTCGTAACTAATACAGTGGGTGATCGGTTAACCAACATTTAGGACTGCGAACAAATCGGACAATGGACACTATCATGAATGATTTTTGTGTTCGGATAGCGAGCAATATTCAGATTACGAACTAAAAGGATCTTTCCAATATAAATATTATATTTATAATTAACTAATGTTTGATCAACGAACAATTCGAACTGCGAAGAAATCAGAATGTTGTGTTCAAATGACGAACACATATTCGGATAACGAACAAAAACAATTTTTCTAATTCACTTGTTATATCTCTTTTATAATTATGATCGGTTGAAGAACAAATTTGAATAGCGAATATAGTCTTGTATCAGGGAATGTTCGTTAAGAGCTGTATAAAAAATATTTTTTGTTTGTCTGCATGCATGTCCTTTATCAATTACTAAATTAAATTTATTACAGACAAAATAAGTGCATAAGAATGATGATTTCAGTTCGTTATCCGAATACAAAAATCTTTCGTCATAGTGTTCATTGTCCAATTTTTTGGTGTCCAAACTATTTAACTTCAACCTATTTATTGATTGAATTGGCGTTCACTTGGTAGAACTCCATTATAACACGGTGAAAAAATAGCAATGTATTTTAGTTCTACAAAATAATTTTTAACAAATATAGTTGATAGCTATTTCGGCTCACGCCATCGTCAGAACTATGTTTGAACTAACATTCGCTTATCTATATATAGCTGTGCAGAAAAGGCACACAACACATCCTCTCTCCTGTTCCAACGGCCTAGCTTGTTACTTTAACACAATGACACTAAATTTTCAAAATTCTAAATGAAACAATAGGTGTATATGACAATAAGATTATATGTGGGACGGAAGTGGTCCTTCTGGAAGCAAATCAGACCACCCCTTTATACAACGGCTGGACAAGTGGTGATATTATTATGTTAGTTTGTTCGTTAAGAATCCTTTGTGATAGTTGGTGTCTATTGATTTCCAGCTGTTCCAAAGCCGTCATTCTCCGATCCTTACTACAAAGATGCAAACACAAAATAATTTTGTAGAACTAAAATACATTGCTATTTTTTCACCGTGATATTCTTCAACCAATCATTAATATATTACAGATAGAATAAGTGCATTACAAAGATCATTTTAACTCGTTAGCCTAATATGACTTCGTTGTCTGAACGCAACAATCTTTCACGATAGTGTTCGTTGTCCGAATTGTATTATTTGATTATTAAAATTATGCAGATATAATAAGTGCATTAGAAAGATCGTGTTAGTTCGTTATCCTAATATGTGTCCGTTATCTGCAGTTTGCAGTTCGAACTGCTTGTTAACCGATCCACCACTGTAAAAAAAAAGTATTGTTGTAAATTTTATTTTATAAGTAAAAATGCTTGTAATGACTGAAACCGTTCATGTTTTTGATGACATAACGTTGTGTTAACAGTAATCAAACACAATGTCTCCACCAAGACGTAACAGTAAACACTTTTGAAAACTATGGCAAAAACGAAAACGTTAATAATTTTTGACTTAGTGGTTTAATTTCTTTACCGTAGCAAATTTATTTATAATATCGAGCTCGACATGCATGTCATATTCCAGCAATGAAAATGAATAAAATACACTTAGTACGAAATTAAATATGGTGATTTTATACAGATGGGATAAAATTTAGAATAAGTAAGATTTATTTTTCAGTAATAATTCGTTTGAGATTTCATTTTTATGCTTGAGGGAAAATTGTCTTTTACGCTTACATTAAATAAATAAATCTCTATCGGGGACTCAAGTTTCAAACACCGTAATTTGAAAGTTTTTACCACGGCTGTGAAGTCATCGGAAAAAAAACCCCTGACTACGAAAAAAAAAGTTAATTATTGTCTGGTTTTTTTCTACCTCTTCTATTTATTTGCATCGAATTAACGACCAACCAACCAATTCGGCAAATTGTTCATTGAGATATTCTTCAAAATCGTTTGATAGAAAAAGTAATTTGACTTTGACATTGCACAAAAATACGACTAAGACGAAAAAGTACGAAAAAATGCCAAAAAGTGAAACCTGGGTTGTTAGTGATAAAATGTGTAGAATCGTACAACATTTTAACAATTCAAATTCGATATTGAGGGTCCATCAAGTATCTTCAGTTAATATCATAAATTATTGATTGAATTGGCATTCACTTGGTAGAACTCCATTATAACACGGTGAAAAAATAGCAATGTATTTTAGTTCACAACGAAGAGTATGCATCGGTTTGATACAAGAGGAATAAGTACCGAAAAAGATAAACCCTAATGTATATTTGGAATAGTTTGTACAACTACTGAGATAAATATAACGACATTAAATTTAAGTTAAAAAAAAAACATAAAATTTATGATTTTTGATGAAAGGTCTTGACAGTAAACCATAATCAATTACCATTAAAACACATTTGTGTAATTAAAATTTAAGAGATTCTTACTTAATTTTAATTGGTGAACTACGCTGGAATTAAATGTAACTTGACGCACGTAATAATAAAAGTTTTATGTTTGTCGACTCATTAAACTGACCTCACATACGAGATATAACAAGGTAATGGTCAAGTATTTAAGAAATTTTAATTCAAAAAATAATTAATTCAATAATTTTTGTGAAGTGTCGCGAAATCTCGATGATTTTTTAAGTGTATCGTACGTGTGAAAAATGTTGGAGAGCACTGCCTTTGACTATATTCAATAATTCACCATCCTACGCCAATCGATGACACGTGACATTTAGAGCTTTGAGCTTTTGTGAAAGTTGTCATTTATTAAGTGACCGTGCTAAATTTTGATGAATAGACGAGATTTCGATGAATGAACTGTTTACATCGGCTCCTTTTCATATAAACTTAATAAGACAAGTAGTTTTTATGAAATCAAGTGTAATTTTGTGTTATTGTAGGAACAACCTTGTATATAAAAAGATCTTTTTTTATTCACGGGTCAATAAAAACGGCTTATTAAGAAAACAAATAGTGGGATATCATTTTGATTGATACAGCTTTGATAGTAACATTGATTTACTACTTTTTTTTCAAATTTCATCTCGCTAGTCATTTTTTGAATCTCACTGGTAGATGACAGCACTTTAGTACGTGAAACTACCACTTGCTTTAACAATATTGCTTAAATTTTGTTTATGTATTTTAATTATAAAAAATGTTAATACCAATTTGGATTCAATAAAAATTGAAGATGAAGATGCCGATAGGCAAAACCCGAGTCATTAGTGATTAATTAAGATGTATACGGCCCTCAATGTTGAAGTCAAAGTTGTGAGAAACGACTGACTTTGAATACTTTTTGATTATATAATTTTAATGAATATCTCTATGAATAATTTGCTGGATTGATTGGTTGATCTTTAATTTAATGCATATAAAGATAGGAAACAATCTGTCAAAAATAACTTCTTTTAGTCGGAGTTGCGTTGTTGGCCAATGTTGGAATCAGAATCGTGTTTTTGGTCGATGTCACAGCCCTGAAAATGACATTTAAATTTGGAAAAATAATCTTATAACCAATAAAAATGAATGACATCATAATTCAACAATAAAAATTAATTTTAAAATGAAATTCCAAAATTCAATACTGTGAAATATCTACTTATTGAAAATGTGTGTGTAATTGTGGTATTAGATATCAGGTAACATATTAATGTAACAATTTAATTAATCAGCTTGCTGACTGACTGCACTAATCTTATCTAGGTGATAAATGCCGAAGTGAATTTGGTTGGCCTAACTTTTAGTTTAACAATGATAATGAACTTAATTGGGTCATATTTATATCAATAATTTTACATCTTACAGCTTAAGTAATTCAAATATGTTATTTAAATCTGTTGTTGGTACATATCGGATTTGGAGTCGTGTTTTTTTAATGATTCCATATCCCTGAAAATACAATATATATATATATATATGATATATAAAGTTAAGACATGTTTTTTTCCAAAATTTTGTAGAAGATACCACTTTGATTTCTTGGTATACATACTTTTTTGGATTAAATCAAAGGCGAATATTAAAATTGAACGCCACGTTCATTGCGATACTAAGCGATTATATTTGAGATTGATTTTCCACGCCGCATGCTTTTCGATTCATTCGTTTCGTTGGAATAAGAAAAAAAACTTAGTTGGTATTCACAAGCAATATTTCGTCATCTCGAGTCTATTGTAATTTGAAATAAACGAAAAATAATAAATCCTGCCTTGTAAAAAATCTAACCAATTTTGCAGACATTTCTTTTAATTATACAACTCAGTAGTTCCCGCAGGCAAATGGATTTTCAGTAATCTATTCTTTTGAGGCAAGATAAGCGGTGAAAAGCAAAAATCGTCTAGTTCACATTATGTTTAAATTTGACAAAAAATACATGTCCACAAAATGTCATTTTATGAATAAAATGTATGAAATACAACCTTCCTCGCTTAGAACGATTCTCACGGTTTTCACACGGTTTCGGTTTAACACGATTTCAGTTTCGATGAAAAAGAAAATGTTTCAACGTTTCGTAGATTTGCACACAACTGTGCGAAATTCTAAGAATAAAGATAATACATCTGACATTTAGTCTTTTGTTGCCCAACGTGTTTATCACTCGTTGAATCCTGACAGCTAAGAAAATGATGCAATAATGCTTATAATTTCACAACTATTCAAGATGTGTTTTTCTTATTTCTAATACATATTTTTATTCCATCTATAATGAAGTTTAAATCAAATAAAGAAATATAAAATTTTAGACCCGAAATGTCGAAATTAAGTAGATAAATAATTTCTCTGGAGACAAAAATACAAATTTTGGATCAACTTAAAGATGGACAAAGTACAACTGATATTCCAAAATAATTAAGTCTGAACTGAATAATATATTTTATCCGTATCTGTTTTTTTTAATATCTCTAAAAAAACCTATCCCCTCTATTTCATACATTTGTTAGTCTCGCTTAACACGATTTCGCTTAGCACGGTGATTTAGCAGAACCTATCTTCTATGTTAAATGTTGAAATTGAATCTGTTGAAATCATACAATATTAATACAAATAATCGCAATAAGTTTAAAAAAGAAATGCTCACAATTAATGATTCTGATTAAAAAATAGATTGTAGAAATTAGTACTAATAGAATGTGTTTTTATTATTTAAATGATCATGGCTTTCCATGAAGAAGTGACGGTTAACACATTAAAAGTGAAATAATCTTTCATTTCGATTGACTGAATAAATACACACGCCGTTATGTATGCAAATATTTGCAAATTTCGAACGCATTTGAGTGCCGAAATAATTTTGGTTTTTATCGACGACACTGTCAGCAGTTTCAACGGCACGCCACTGAAAAAACCCAGAGTGATAAAACCGCAGTATTTCATAAAAGTCCACCGTCAAATCGCGTACACGTTTTTTGAAACACGCATAAAATAAACATTGTTTTATTCGAAAAAGGAATATTCGGATATTCAAAAAGGGAAACGAAACAATAAATCGCAATATCCGGTTGATTGGCTTCCGGAATGTGACAATTTGAGCGCTCGTGAACGATGGTGCGACGTCACGGAATCGGGGCCACGAGCGATGTGTCGATAGTGTAGTGGTGCAGTAAAATATCATAGTCGTTGCAGTTGGCTAAAAATTAGTACTTTATTACTCGAAGTAAAAAGAAACAACATTGAAAAGTTCATCTGTGAAATATTTTTGCAATCAAATCAACGTGAGGGTTATGTTGTTCTAATTATAAAACAAGTTAAAAAACCATGCCAAAAAATAAATCCCCCCTATAGTGCTCACTCCATACGGGAGTTTCCTATAGTGTGTGCGGGTGTCCCCCTTATAGTGTACTTTTCAATTATAGGCAAAATTGTCAAGTTCATATAATATTTAATTTCGCATTAATAAAATACGTTTTTAATAAAAATGCTATATATATACGTAAATACATTGAAGAAATACTTTGCATATTCAAGATCATTGGTCAAATAATTTACAGATTTCAGCTTTTATAGAGTTGTGTACGGGCTTGGTCGCGTATAATATTGTATTCTTAGAATGCAGTCTCTTTCCTTACGTTATATTGTCAAATAAATATGACATAAATGAGTAACCAATAAAATCAACAATTTAAAAGTCCTTAAATTCATTTTTAATTATTGCATTTTTTTAATTCTCTTAACAGTGAAAATCTTGTTTTTCTCTACTAAGAGTAATAATTTAATGATTAAAAATAATAGTAAGGTTGAATAAAGAAATATTTTTTACTACTATTTACAAACATGATGAAAAAATATCAATGTATATTAGTTCTACAACATTTACAAGGTATAGTTATTTCGGCTTACGCCTTCATCAGAACTAGTTCTATAATGTTTGTCTTATATTGGAGTGCTACAAAATAAATTTCAATTCAATCAATGTACTGTTTAAAAACTTCAATATTAAAAACATGACCGGTTTCGCTCATCGCAAGCATTATCAATTACACAATTGTATTTGATAACTTACGCTAGTTCTATAGGTACACGAGGCTTTGCGAGGTCTCTTTGAAAACCATTGATGTACACCATACCTTCAAACGTTTTCTATCTGTATTATACCGCCACGACTTTTCGCTGTTAACCACACATCAGCACGTAGCTTCAAACACATCTCGTCTCAATCGTTCTGAGGCTCAATCTCACCGCGTTTCAATCACGTTTTATGTGTAACACACGATGCAAACATTGCCCAATTGTAAAGTGTAACAATTATGAATTGAATTTGAATTCTTACAACTTTGTACGATTTCATATGCTTTGTCACTAGCGACCCGGGATTTGCCTTTTGGTATCTTTAGACATTCTATCACACGGATGCAACAGAACTGACCTAAAATAAACATTTATCATCGTCCATATACCAAAATTATTAATTACAGGAAAGCACACACCCCAATGCTAGCAGTAAATGGCAGATAAAACAAATTTAATAATAGATGATGTGACAAAACATGTGGAATCGTACAAAGTTGTAAAAATTCAAATTTCATACTGAAATTTCAACAAGCACCTTCAGTCGATATCATAAATTATTTTGAATTGAACTGATATGAAGATAGATTCAATTTTGGGGCCTACTTTATAAGAATGAATAGGCACAATTATACAATGCGCGGCGCAGTTTGGCAACCCCTGCTTTATTCCGTTAAATCGGAGGCTCTCAACTGTTGCTTATCGTTCTCGATACGTAAATTATTCATTTTCCAATGAATCACTACCCTGAATTGCTTGCAAATCATTTGTAAACAATTTTGGTCAACAACGCGTTAAACTGTTAAAACGCACATTGAGTATCGTATAATGCTGATGAAAATTGTGTATCGTTTTCAAAGAAATTGATCATTTGAATGTGACCCCAATTATTAAGGGTTGAATTTATTATATTAAATCATATACAAATTTTCATGGAAATAAGGGTCGTTCAATATTTTTTTAACGTATTGAAGGAACAAATTTCAAGCTATTTATAATTGCTACGTTTTCAAGGCATTAGGATGTATTGAGAATAATGTCAAATAAAATGTGAATTCAGTTTATCAATGGCTATTGAATGGTCGCAAAAAAAATATTTTTGATTTTCATGCAGTTTATTTGCATGTTATAAATGATTTTGAATAAAGTTGTTTGCGGATGAAACATTGGAACATGTGGAGAAGAGAATGTTTAACAATTAAAATTTTATTTTCCTATGCTATTCGCTTCAACATCATTATGAAAAAAAAAAAAACCAAATTTGAATTAATTAATGATATCGACTAAAGGTGCTTGATTTCAATGTAAAGTTTCAATTGTTACAATTATTTACGACTCCACATGTTTTGTCACTAAAGACCCGGGTTTTGTCTTTCGGCATCTTCAGGCATTCTATCACACGGATGCAGCAGAACTGACGATCAGTGGTTTCGATACTCATTTAATGTTAATGAAGGGGTTAATTTATTTTATTATTAGATTTATATTATAAAAATGCTTACCTTTGGTATATAGACGATGCTGTTTATTGTGTGTCAGTTCTGTTGCATCCGTGTGATAGAATGCCTGAAGATGTCGAAAGGTGAAATCCGGATCGTTAGTGACAAAATATGTGGAATCAGACAAAGTTGTAACAATTCAAGTAAGATTTTTTAATCAAATTCATTTATGTGCAAAAAAGTCTATTTGTATTTAAATAATTAAAACACATTTTTAGTACCATTTTCACAATATATTACATATTTTGGAAACATTGTAAATAGTATTAAAGTTTTGTTTTTTATAAATATTCTTGAAATATCATGTCTTTTTATCAAAAAGTGACAGTTATCACGTTAAAGTAAACATCCATGCCTAATAAGATTACGAGAGCTTTTTGAAAGCTTTTACCGTTGAGCTTTACAATCGACTCAAAAGAAGTAAAAAAAGGGTTCTTCATAATTATTTAAATAAATTAAGCATTTTTTACTCGTCACTCTAAATTTATTATTTCTATTTAATAGAGAATTGTATTCAACCCATCAAAAATAATTAAAATGCTACTAAAAACCACCTCTGTCAAAATTTATAATGTTGAAAAGACAAAAGTTTGGCATTGTTTCAAATTAACCCGTAATTATACAGTGGAAGGTGCTGTTAATAGGAAAATCGTGTTTTATTTAAGCTCTGATTCTGAGTAATTTGTTCGGACATATCCGACATCGTAAGTTTGATATTAAAATAATAATTTAACTAACAGATAAAAGCAGTTACAGCATGCCGGAAGGGTGACTTTTGGAGAAAGAGTTTTAAGGGTGAAATGGGTAAGTTAGAAAAACGAATAAAACATAGTTTAGTAATTGACATTGTAAAACACATTGCACCTGATAACAGCCTTATAAAAATTTCAATATAACAATTACATATAACTATATTAAAGTTTTAAATGCCGGGAGGTTTTTATATAGCGGGACCTGACGTAACAAAAACATCTTGCAGGTCGATAATTCTCGATAAAATGTCACGCTTTAATATGTATTCATGATTATACGAGTTGTCACTATTAGTTTACAATTTCAGTGTACTTAAATATGTCTAAATTGCTAGGTATTGAATGTTATAGTACAGCGGGTATACGCACTCATTTTTTACTGCCAGTCTACGGGATTACAAACGGTATTAATGTGCCTATAAAAATAAAAAAATACTGCATCGTCAATAGAATGTCATTAAAAGTATAACATTTACGTTATCGAATGAGGTTGCTCAGTGAAATTACTCATTGTCTCTCTTTTAACCGGATGGCTGCTTAAAACGAGATATCTCGTCGCACCGTCCGTGATCAACACGCCTCAGACGAGATATGTCAAAATATTCCATCTATTAAAATGATTATTTGACAGAAAACACTCTGATGTCTATAAGAAATGTTTAAATACATTTTTCCATAACTTTAAAGTAGTTCTATATCGAGTGTCAATAGCTTCAGGGTTACCAAAATCAATTTCCTTCAAAATTCTTCAAGAAAACCTGCTTTTTATGGTATCACAATTAACAATTGGTGAGTTTATTAATTATTTCTGTAAATGGAATTTAAAAAAACATCGAAAATTCACTTTTTTGTTAAAAATTGTAGCAGGGATACTGGGTACAGACGCATATTTTATTCTGGCATTTTATTACGTCTGAATATAATTGACAGACAAGTAACTGTAAGCATTTCTAATATACAAAATAAAAAAACACTAAATATATATGGAACTTTAATTAATTTTAATGATAACGTATTTGATCATAATTCCATACGAATTCGTAAAAGACAATATTTTAAAAATAAATTCCAATGAATTAGTAGTGAGCCGACAAATATAAGCAGTGCAAAACTGTTAATTGTCTGTCAGTGCTATTGTATCCGTGTGACAGAATGCTTGAAGATGCTAGAATATTTTACCCGGGTTTTAATGTGACGAACAAATTAAACTTAATAAGTCTTCATTAACGCTTTGAAAGGGTTAAATCTTCAATTCAATTCAAAACTAATCACCCAAAACGTCTGCTTTTGTTTTTACCGTTCCAAATGAAATTTTCAAATACGTTTTTTATCTTCTTATAAGAAAGCATCTTCTAACAAAAAAAATTACATTATAATAAATTGAATCGTTTGTAAATTCAATTTGAATCTCCAATAACGCTTACAAAATAATAATTTTATGTCATTCCCCATTCAAAACTACCTGAATGCAAAAATGTTTTGAATAGCTTCATTGAATTCCGTTAATATTCTTATCTATTCAAAACGACAAAAGATATTGGTTTTATGAACGCGTAATTTAAAATTTTACGCTCGCTTTGTATTAGGGTTTGCAAGGCAGGAAATCGGTTAACCGATTAACCGGTAACGTAGTAAATTAATCATTAAATAAAACGTTTATTTATAATGAATTTGAACCTTCACAAAATAAAAATCTATAAATATTTTTATATTAAAATTGATACAGGTAATATTTAACGCAATTTTTATCTCAAAACTTTTGAAAGATAATTTTTGCATTAAATGCTAAATGTTTTTTAATAAATAACCGATTACCGATTAAGGCTCGCTCATTAATAATTAGAAATAAAAAATCCATTTTTAGTTCAAATACAATCATAAAATGTCATTAGAAAGAATACGTATGATTTTAGTTAAGGAACAAAGCAATAATTTTTTGATAAATGAAGTCGCAAACATGATTTTTTTTTGTTTTTTCAAAATGTAGAACCAATATGTTAATGGAGATGCCAACGGTAATAGCATTAACAATGTTTAAGAGCATTTGCATTGGATGTCGACAAATTCCACATGTATATGAGTCAGATGTATACTATATATTCAAATAGATTCTAAAATGCATTTCACGAAGTGAGAGTAAATCTGTGTTTTTTAGGAAAATAAACGTAAATAGTGAATATGTACTGTACTAATATAATTTAATGAAAAAAATGCATTAAAATTGCGTAATGGTTTGAGAAGCGGTGATAGATTTATATGTGTTTGTTATAAACAAAAAAAATGTATATATTCTTATTTAATACAGTAAATTCAATGAACTTTTGTTGAACAAAATCTTATAAAGTAACAGCTTAGATAAGCGACCGTTAAAAATATAATTTTAAAACAAACATTCAAAAGATGTAAGTAATATTTATGAAAAAGTTCCAGACACCCAAAACTCACTTAAATATACCAACATTCGATATTTAAAACGAAGTTGATTGATTAAAGTTGATTTATTTCATACTGATTCATGTACATTTTGATTCTTTTAAATGAAAAACCTCGCTGTGATTAATTCAAAACGGCAAATCTCTCTGGATTACTCGTCTAACTTTTAAAATAAATACCCACTGCATTCGTGGCGTTTTCAAAATAACGAATTTTTACATCGTCGATGCTTGAAGCAATCACTGCCACGGTTATTTGATTTCACAGATGCACGAGATTATTTTAAAATTAAAATGTATTAATTTTGCAGTTTTGAAGACTATCTACTTTTTTAAAGTCAAATAAATTAATCCAATTAATAAAACTGTTACGTTATAAAGACACAACAAACTTTTAATTTATAAAATAATGTTTTAATTTACGATATGGCACTTTTGGAACAATATATATTTTATATCATAAAACCATTCGTTTGCGAAAGATTACAAGTATTGATTTTTTTTTTTTGTAAAGAATAAACACAAGTCAATTAAATTCAATGTTTATCCTCAATGATCAACTTAACCTTCTTAATTTATAATATCGACTGAAGTTGCTTAGCGTAATTTTAACATCAACTTTGAATTGTTAAAATTGTGCACGATTCCATAAGTTTTTTTCACTTACTCGTCCCGTGACTCGCATCTGTGTGATAAAATACCTGAAGATGCTTAAAGGCGAAACCCGGGTCGTTAGTGACAAAAAATATGGTTTTAACAATTTAAATTTAACCTTCCTAATTTTCCCTTGAAAGTTTCAACATTGTTAACAAACATTTAACTTGGCTTACAAAATATTTCCGTATATCACTAATTTAAAATTATAAAAAATATCCATCAATAAGTGACAGTTAACACCTTAAAAGGAAAGTAGCTTTTAAATTATTTAATCTGAGCTTTATTAGGATAAAAGCTCGTATAGTTAGCTTTGAAACAGTAGAGGTTCTTTCAAGCTATATTTTCGTTATATCATCAATCATGCTTGCAAAGTCAACACTTGTACACTTGTATACAGCAGTGTTCCCCAACTGGTGGTCTGCGGCGCGGTTCCGTAAACTATGCCAAACTTCAAAAAATTCTATTTAGTTTATTTAAGACTATTTTTCGTCTCCAAATTTATTTGTATTTTTTGTTAATATCAAATAATAATATGTGATAGTATGATGCGACACCAAGGAATTTAATGAAAAATGTCCCAAACAGCACTGCAGGCAAGAATATCCAATATATTATCAAAAATGCAATAGCAGGTTTCGCATTTGTTTATTGAAAAAAAGATACATTGTTTATTTATTATGTATAGTAATGTCCATCTCTCACAATACTAGATTTTAAAAAATATTACATAAAAAAAAATGTTTTTTTAGTAGTCCGGAGACTTAAAAAGGTTGGGAAACACTGGTATACAGGAAAGAGCATTTTTCTTTAATTCTTTATAGCCGCCTGGTTTTCGATCAAATAATAAGTTGTTGCTTAATTTAAAATGGAACGAAGATCGATTGGAAAGTGCCAAAAATACGACCGCTCAATAAGCGTAAGAAAATTTCACATTCAAAAATTGGAATATTAAATTTCTTTATATTTTGGTACAAATTTTTTGAGCTGCAATGCTCAAAACCAAATGTCACTTTGCAATTTTAGCAATAACAAAAGTTTTTTTTATGTTATACGCATAAATTATTTGCTTTATTGATTGTGTTTTTACTTCATCGTATAGTCAAAAGCAGTGCTCCCCAACCAGTGGTCCGCGGTTTGCTATCGGGCCGCAGAGACTTTCTATTGAGCCCAAAACAGTATACGAAATATCGAGAAATTCGCAATGCAAAAATATTAATATTCACTTAAATAATAAAAACACATTTTTTAGTACTTATTTCCACAATAGTTTTGTACACCTGCTACCTTTAACTCAAATTAATTTTTGTTTTGTATAAATAGACTTGTTTGTAAATTGTATTCTTTCAGTTGATAATGCTCACGATGAGCGAAACCGGTCCTGATCAAAAAATATATTGTGGAAATAAGTACTAAAAAATGTGTTTTTATTATTTAAAATATCATGCCTTTCCATCAAGAAGTGACAATTAACACCTTGAAAGTGATTAATATTCACCTTCACGTTTACTTATATTTTTAGTTATTGCTAAATAAAAATAATTAGTAGGATGATGCGACACAAAGAAACTTAATTGTGAAAAAAAGTATACTGCAGCCAAGAATATCCTATAAAATACATTAGAAAATATACATCTGCAGGTTTTGCATTAGTTTGTTGAAAAAGACTCAATGTTTTTGTAAAATTTCAATTGTATCAGACTGTTATATGTATATTTGTTTTTTTGTATACATGTTCGTCTGTTACAGTATAACATTAAAAAACAATTACATAAAAAAAAACATATTTATTTCAATAATATTGGTCGATATTTTTTTCCTTTTTTATCGGCCTGCATATGTAAAAAGCTTGGGGAATACTAGTCTAAAGATTTGATAAAATACATTTTATTGTTAGTTATTCAGCCGTTACATGCAATAAATATAATCGAAATAAAAATCACACGGCTTGTAGACTTCTTTCCGTGACATATGGCAGAGAATTTTGTTTTTTTTTTGTCGTGTTTTGTATGTTATCTTTTGTTGAATAATATATGAAATGAATTATTGTAAAAACTTTTTCAGTAGAATTTCATTGAATCAGCTCTTTGAGAGCCACTTAAATGTTTTCTTTGGTTCGTTCCTATAGAGAAGTATACTTGAAATGACAAAAACAAATTTTTGAATAGTATTTCCATAATTTAATATAATCAGGATCGGTTTCACTCATCACAAGCATTATCAACTGATATCATTCTTATTAAAATGCCATGCCTTTTATTTTGCGTGTTAATTACACGTTTATTCCCACTAAAAAAAAGCTCAGGTTAACTTTAACTTTAAGAAATACATAAAATTGATTTGTCACATTTAAGGAATTTATTATCAAAATATAAAATTAGGATGTTGGAACGGAAGAGAAGATTTTGTGTATCTTTTCTACACCGCTGTATATATATAAGTAAATGCACTGTTCAATACAGTTCTAATGATGGCATAAACCAAAATATCTATCAACATAAATCTATTGCTATTTTTCCATCGTGTTACAATGGAGTTCTTGCCAAGTAAATGCCAATTCAATCAAGAAACATTTTGCAGTTTTTTAAAACTCTCAACAATTTATTCAGTCGACTTAACGTGTATTGTTGATCGAATTGGAATTGGAATGAACGTACATTTACTTATTTATATATAGCGGTGTAGAAAATATACACAATACATTTTCTCATCTGTCCTAACACCAAAGTTTTATATCATTCTAATAAATTCTTAAATGTGGCAAATTGATTGTATATATTTCTCAAGGGGGGAATTAACCTGAGTTTTTTAATTGCGTGGGAATAGTCGTAAATAGTGAATAATATTTGTATTAAATTGATTTTCACCGCTATATATAGAAAAGTAAATGTACTTAAAGCATAGTTCTGATGAAGTGATCTGTAAGCCGAAATACCTATTAACACTCAAGCAACCGGTCCCGCGTTCGCGCGGAAATTGTCGCAATCGGTTAACGACCGGTCCCGCGTTCGCGCGGATTTCGTCTCGCGCTGCATCTTTGCGTCTGCTGCTCGAATGCATGATACATGTGGATATTTTTTTTTCCGTTCCAAAAGTTTCCTATAATTACTCTTGGACTGTAAAAAATTAAGTTTTTTTGTTTATCACAGCTCAGCAATACACTTTCATTGTTTAATTATCATACAAAAAAGCATTATTGATAAAATTTGATTGATTATAATTAGTAATAGAATATTATTACTAATGATTAGGCATTAGTAATAATATTATATTACTGCTAACTTTTTATTATTAGGCAGTCAAAACATTCAAATAATAATATTTAAATGTTTATAAAAATTAATTATAACAATTTTTTCAACATATGTTGGCTAGTAAAAGAAATATTTGGTATCTCATTGTGCCTCCTGTTCCTGTTGTAAATCACTGATGGATGAATAGTAAGCGCCTATCCTGACCCTAATTCTCGGAAGTGTAAAAACTCTCCATAAATATTTTTTGTCGATGACTGTTTCGTATTTTATTATTTGAATATATTACTATTGTATAAGACGTAATCCCTAAAAATATCTTCACAAAATCATGTTAGTAAAGGTACAGGGACCTACAGTATATGATTGATTATCAACACATTGATAGCCAATAACCATTCCGTTTTGAGTGATTTATTTTGAATGGTATAGTTGAGGCAACCCGACAAAGACCATTTTTGACCAAAAACAATAAAACTCTCGAGTTATTAGACAGAATGGTTTCATTCATTACGTAAAAAAAGATGTGAAACATGTTTCTCGAATATTTACAACTTGAGATCCAGTGATTGTGAATTGTAGGAATATCGAATATATATTGTTATTTATTATATAATTAAAACTAAACTATATCATGAACCCGCAATATCTTAAATATTTCAAATTGAAAATATTTTTAGTGCCATTTACCTAATTGACAAAATTAAAAAACAGATGTTTATATTCGGCTTATAAATATGCTGAAATTATGACATAATCAAATCGTTTTTTTTATTTAGTCGATGATGACCAAATATCACACATAATTTCATTGAAAATATCAAAAATTATATTGTTTGGCTCTCAAGTTATGCCGAAAAACGTCCGCTTTCGGCTAGTCTATATTTCGAGACTCCCGACAACCGAGTGATATGACAATATAACGGAAACAAATAAACATATCCACAGTTCGAGGAACTCCACATATAATAAACACTCAATAATGTGTAACATGGTGTGGGATTTCTAAAGAATTTGACATTCCTTTGTGGGTTTATATGAGTGTTAAAACATATTTTTTTTGATTTTTATGAAAAAAAAATTGAATCATGCATTTGTAGCTTGATAATTTTATTTTTAAGCCAATTTTTTTTTAAATTACATGTATTATACAATACTCTATAAAATACTTCTTGTTTTATTAAATTCACTCAACTGAGTAAAAAGTTATAAGCATAATAATTGATGTCGCGAGAAATAGCAAAGTATCGAAAAATGTGCGTTTTTTCTGCGCGAAATGTGCGGTTGCTTGAGTGTTAAATTATGTACAACTAAATACACTGCTATTTTTTCATCGTGTTAAAATAATTATTTTTTATAAATGCGCACGTATATATTTATTTTACATGCATTAAATTATTTGGAAAATTTTACATTTTCACAACAAATGATTGAGATTAAACAGAACAACATTTTGTAATCCAGGTTAATACGTTTTGTAGTGAAACAAACAACACGTTTTTGGTTCATATATGCACGGAATAGATTATTTCATTCGCATAAAGTATTCAAACATTACTGTTTAAATTATTTTCATATGAAACACATTACAACCAAATCAATGGTCGCGATATGCTTTGTGCTATTTTTACAATTCAATTCAATTTTGAAAATTTATACTCTCAGCTAAATTATTCACAGCGCTAATAAAAATGGGTTTTTTTCTTGAATTAAAATTGTATTTATATTTTTACAATACAAAATTTTACGACTTCATGGAATTTCAAGACAACATAAAAATTGTTCAAATTTCGTTCATTGATTGAATTGGCACTTACTTGGTAGAACTCCATTATAACGCGGTGAAAAAATAGCAATGTATTTTAGTTCTACAAAATTTTTTCTTGTTCTGACGAAGGCGCAAGCCAAAAAAAACTTTCAACAATATTTTATAAATTTTGTAGAACTAAAATACATTGTAATTTTTCCACCGTGTTGATCATAATTTGTCTAAGAATACTTTCATGAAAGACTCATTATAAGAATTTAACGATAATAATAAACTTATCACAGTCTATTGAGTGTCATTATTATTATAACAATATTATTGAAAGTTATTTTATTTGTTAATTTGGTTCTTAGATTTAGTGTTTGCGATTAGCTCTTTTTGGTATATAACCAATCATAAGTTTTTATTCTGTGTCAGTTCTGTTGCATCCATGTTATATAATGTCTGAAGATGCCAAAAGGCAAAACCCAAGTCATCACTGGCAAAACATGTAGAATTGAATAAAATTTCAACATTTAAAATTTAACACGGTGACAAAAATAGCAATGTATTTTAGTTCTACAAAATTATTTTTAACAAATATAGTTGATAGCTATTTCGACTCACACCATCGTCAAAACTATGCTTAAACTAACATTCGCTTATCTATATATAGGTGTGCAGAAAAGGCACACAACACATCCTCTCTCCTGTTCCAACGGCCTAGCTTTATACTTTAACACAATGACACAAAATTCTAAATGAAACAATAGGTGTCTATGACAATAAGTTTATGTGTGGGACGGAAGTGGTCATTACAGAAGCATATCAGACCACATCTTTGTACAACGGCTGGACAAGTGGTGATACTATTATGTTAGTTTGTTCGTTAAGAATCCTTTGTGATAATTGGTGTCTATTGATTTCCAGCTGTTCCAAAACCGTCATTCTCCGACCCTTACTACAAAGATGCAAACACTTAGGCGCTGACTTTGAATTTATATTATGTGATTCATTAATAACGTGATTAGCGAATTGTGAATCTGTTTTTTACTGTTGAATGATCTTACATGTGCCTTAGCTCGAGTAGATGTAGAACACAAGAACTGAACAACTATATATAGATAAGCAAATGTTAGTTTAAGCATAGTTCTGACGATGACGTGAGCCGAAATAGCTATCAACTATATTTGCTAAAAATAATTTTGTAGAACTAAAATACATTGCTATTTTTGTCACCGTGTTATAATGGAGTTCTACCAAGTGAATGCCAATTCAATCAATAAATTAAAAATTTAAATTAACCTTACTTTTATTTTGGTATGATTCTTTATCATAATCTACAAAGACATTCATAAATATAGTATTCCCTTCAGACGCCAAGATTTAAGCTCACGGTTTTATAGTCGTTTGATATTCCAATGAGGTGAAAGCTCCCGCCAAACTTTCGAATAGTTGGTAAACTTTAAACACCGAACTAATCTTCAAGAAGGATTACTTTCAAAGACAATTGTTTTACAATTTAACTTATTCGGATCTCTTTAACTCGTGTTCGCCGAGTAATTGATGGTCTATTGGAATGAAAGGTAGACATTGTATTACCTGAGAGATAAATATGAAGAAAGCTTTCACAAGACAGATAGATATTTTCTAATTAAAGTTTCTTTGGTTGTCTTGTTTTATGAATGATTTTAATATTTATCAACTTCTATAGAGCGTGAAACAACGACAAGCACTGCTATTTCTGGCTAGACATAACAGCCTAAAACCGATGAAAGCTCGGGATATCAAACCGAATGTCTGCCACACTAAATATATTATAAACATATTTTTTAGTACGTATTATCACAGTATAAACTTAACGATCAGGACCGGTGAAGGCTATCACACTTATTATTATTCCTAATGATTCCATTACGATTGATGTAAGCTCTTAATGGATTTTTGATTTACTTAAATGTTGTTTGAAAATTATTAATAAAAAGATTGTTAAAATTTAATTTTTAATATAATTTACTTAATTTATATGTATAATACAATGTATTACATCCTGTGAATTGTTAGTTCACTTAGTTCTTGAAGCAATGGTTTTGTGTGCCTGTTTACTTTGCTCAATTTTTTATAGACTTGTAATTTGTTGCCCTATCTGTTGATAATATTCGCTATGAGCGCCATTGGTCCTGATCATAAAATGTGTATTTTTATTATTTAAAATATCACGTCTTTCCATTAAAAAGGACGATTAACACCATAAAAAAGAAACAGATTTTTGAGATAGAGGATTATGGTGGAATTAAATATCAAATGATTTTTTTCAGAATGTTGATCACAGGAGACATAGAAAGACTTAATTGTTCGTTTAAAAGTTATTGAACTTAATTGAGCCATATTTTGTTTAATCTTCATAATAAAATAACTTACGATCTAATGTGTTTTATTGCAATACTTTAACACATTTATCGTCGTGAAACAAATGCCTTTCCAATAAATAATGTTTCGTTAATGTCAATGTATATCTGTTTGATTGAATTGGAATAACTTTGTATAACTCCATTAAAATACGGTGAAAAAATAGCAATGTGTTTTAGTTTGTATATCTGTTTGACCTAAAAGTTGCTAAGTCTTCCGTCTAATAGAATGCCTTAAGATAATAAAACATTTTAACATATAAATATTATCATCAGTTCAAATGTAAAATTGTGTTATATCGTATAAATTGTATAAAACAGAAAAATGTGCAAAATATCGGTGTTTTTCGAATAAATTGTATATCATTTAAAAATAAAACTATTCATTTATTTATTAACTTTTCCCTACATATGGAATTCTCAATCACCTTTCACCTGTCACGCCAATCAAAATTTGCTCCACATAAAAATACATTTTCGAAAAAGGAATACAAAAAAATGACCCGCACGATCGCAATATTGGCTATCTCAAAAATATTGCCAAAACATAAAAAACATTTACAGTGTACTGTAGAGCGATGAAATTTTCCGGTACACTTTTCAAAAGCTTTCCCAAACAAGTCTTCATTTTGTTAGGATAGTGTGTTCTTAGTGAAATTTGTCGCCACCTATCTAAAAAACAATGAATATTTTTCTCATCCGATTTGTTTTATGCCATTTGTATATTAAATGAAATATATACTAATTTTATCCGTTCTTTCCTGAGCTCAGAATAGGCACAGGCAATAATCAAAAATTAATTCAATGGGAAGTTGATCAAACTTATGAAACTATCACCAGAAATCGTGCTGCTTTTCTATACAAAAATAAACTTAGTCATTTTTGCTGCATTCGTCTGATAGAATGCCTGAAGATACCGAAAGGCGAAACCTGGGTTGTCAGTGACAAAACATGTGGAATCGTACAAAGTTGTCGCAATTCAAATTTAAAAAATAGTCTCGGAAGTTTTGACTCTATTAACTTTTGACTGTTAATTAATTAATACTGACAGTGTAATAAGCAATCTTAACAACTTAAACATATGCATTCAAATGGTTAACAAAAAAATCTTAACCACTTAGACACCAAGGCGTGCAGGCACGTAAGCGCTTCTACAGTAATATTTATAGATTTAAATACATTTATTTCAAATGTACAACCAAAGTCACTTATAGAATGTTGTCCGATTTGTAAAATTATATTTTTCAACCATTTTCATGTCATACTCATTTGATTGAAACAAATGTCACAGGGTTTTGCAAATACTTGTTTTTTTTTTAATTTATATATTTTTGTGATAGCCCTTAGAATTTTAAGATTCAAATTTTTTTGAAACGTAATAATTAGACCATTTTTAGTTAGATTATTGCTCTCACTAGGCGTTGGTTTAACACTGTGAGATGGCAATTTTGAATACGTGTCAGATTGCAACCAGAAAAGGGTACTTACTCCAGAATATTGGTATATCTTAATTTTATCATCACTTAGCGTAGAGAAATATTCTTCTGATTGTCTTCTTCAATTAAATATATGTTTAATACAACTTTTAAGCGCACACTATTCGTAAATGAAAGTTTTTAAAACATCATGCTGAAGGAAAATGGGAAATATTTCTTCTCAATAGTAAAATATTATTTTAAATCAATTTAAAATTTTGTGCGCTCACGCAATGATTCATTGATAACTTACTCTCTTACTGAAAATACTTCCGGAGTTTTAAATAATTTTGATTATACAAAATCGATTTTTAAATTCCATCAAACATCCTACGTCCATATTGTGTATAACTATTTTTAGGTATAGATTTATTCAGACTGTGAATAATAATAAATTATGTCTATTTACAGGGTTTCTTTTAATTTTTCTCGAGTATAGCCTTTATTTTGATCTTATGAAGTTTTTAATCACTTTTTAGAAACAATTCATTGCTTCAAGACTAAATAAATTAAGCTATCATAGATTTTAATGGGTGACTTCAATAAAAAAATATCAATCAATTAATTAATCAATCTAGAAATTTACAATGTTGACTATACAGTTAGATGATACTACTCTTAATAATTAACAGTCAATTACTCGAATGCAGAATTTTTTAACAAAAATAAATTATTTTAAGGCAAATCTCTTCTTCTTAATACCTAGACAAGGTGAGCCAAAAGCTTCATATAGTGAGAGCTTTCAAAGAGTTAGGTCACTTTTCCCAGATTCAACCAACATTCCTGGCACGTTCAATGTAAGCCAATCAGAGTCTGTTGTGATGAGAATTTCTTCCCAAGTCTTCTCTACACCACTTTAGTCTCGCTGCCAAAAGTCAATATTACATACGAGTGTATTGCATTACTCCAACAATACAACTTTAATTTATAGACGAGCTTTTGACTACCATACAACTTTAATAATATCTAAGCTCTAACTTTTGACAGTTCAAAATAAATTTGAAACACTTTTTAAAAACACATTCAAATATTTTAAATGAAAACGCTTTTCAAAATTATTTTTTGCTAGTATACTCTAAAATTTAAGAAACTTTGCACTAAGGGCATATAAAATTATCGGTCGGCACACGTTGAAACAAACATTACATTCATGATTTGTTTTTATTTTTGATCACAAATAAAGACTAGATGGTTATAAGCATTTAATTATTTGATTGTTTAACTTTAATTAAATTTTACTGCACGGTGGAAAAAAGCAATTTATTTCAATTCTACAAAGTTTATAAGTATATAGTTGATAACTCTTTCGGATTACGCCTTCATCAGAACTGTTGGAGGACGTAAGCCGAAATAGTTATCAACACCATATCTAATACGTTTTTTACAATATAACGTAAATACATTTTTTTCACCGTGTATTAATGGAGTTCTTCCAAGTGAATGCCCATTCAATTAATAAATCTTTATTCAATTTTAATTTGTATATATTGATTGAATTGGCATTTACGTGGTAGAACTCCATTATAGCACGGTGAAAAAATAGCAATATATTTTAGTTCTACAAAATTTACAACTCTACAATTTGGTAGAACTAAACTACACTGCTATTTTTCAGCCTGTTTATTTATATTGTTGATAATCATTGTGATAACAGTAATCGGTCCTGATTTTAAAATTATAAAATTGTTGAAATAGTACTAAAATTGTGTTTAGTTTTTTGAATAAAATATTATTCGACAAAAAAACTAACAGTTAATATGAATATGATAATTAAAATGTAATGTTGTAAATATAATATTTTTTAAGACAAGAAAGATGTTATTAACATTCTACCGTGACTAATTTTTTCTCTTTTCACGTCGATTTAGAGAGGTGTTAATCGTTATATTCGTAAGAAATATATTCACACGTTTGTTGCATTTGAACAAAGAAAAAAATTAATACGAAATATTTAAGAATGACTGTATTTTTAATTAATTTAACTTGGTTAAGCTCTTTTAAAATGGTAGTCTAGATATCAAAATAATTTTACATCATTATTTTTGCTAGTCTAAAAAAAACAGCTCCGACATAAAGGAGTGGTTACACCTTCATCCGACCAAAACGTGGCAGACACGACAAAAACATGATTTTTATTTCACTCACATGAACGACTTTTAAACATATTGGTTTCGATTTTAAAAAAGCATTCGAATTGTTTTATTGCCGAGTGTTGAGAAGATTTTTGTTGTGTTTATATAAAAAAAACAGCTTTAAGTCCAAATTTATTTTGTGGTAAAAAAATGATCATTTTAACTTTTTGAGACATGACTACTTCCAATGTGGAGCATATTTATGTGCTGTAACGTTTTTAGTTGAACTAATTGTTTATCAAAAGATTCATTTAATAATTTCAAAGAGAGATGGATACAATAAAATAATATTGTAGCTCTCTAAAATAATTGTTTTTTAATTTCATATCCAGTTGAAAATGCTCGCGAAACCGTTCCTAATTTTAAAATACGTTGCAAAAATAGTACTTATAATGTATAAAATCCGTATCAAATTTGAATTGTGAAACTCTGTTTGATTCCACATGTTTTGTCACTAACGACCCGGGTTTCGTCTTTCGGCATCTTCAGGCATTCGATCACACTGACTCTCAGTTCTGTTGCATATGTGTGATAGAATGCCTAGAGTGACAAACCATGTGGAATGGTTCAAAGTTTTTACAATTCAAACTTAAAAATGTTTTTTTTATTATTTAAAATATCATGTTTTTCCACCAAAAAGTGACAGCTAGGTTTTTTCATGTTAATTTGAGGAATGTTAAATTGTTCATTATATAAAGTTCATACTTTTTTAAAACTAAATATATTCCACGTATATGATAAAGTAAGAAGGAAGGTAGTCAGGTTTCTCAATGTTGAGAAACCATGCTTGACATCATTTTGGACAATATTTCTCATCAGATCCTAAAAGACATTAATGTAAAGTGAAAAAGATCGATCACTTGGCACAGACTTGAACTTTGAAATGGACAGCATTTTTTGTATTGATTCTATTATATTTAAAGGGATGATTGTTCGTGATGTTTTCTTTCACTATTTTCTTTGTATATATTTTAGAAAAAATATATTTCATACAGCATTTTTCATACAATGAAGACAGTTTGAATTTCACCGAGATTGCCGAGATTTATTTTCCATTACAAATATCGATTGACCTTTAGCAATTAAATTTAAATTCAAATTTTTAACTAACCAAATGCGAATTTAACGATGCAATAAATCTTGCCAATTTTTATTTTACACCGACAACATTAAAATAAATTATTGGCCATAACAAAGCTCTCTTTGTAGTCAAGTAATTAAGCAGCTGGATTTTACGAAAGCTCTTTCTGTGCCTATATTTTATGTGTTAATTGTTCTTTGTTATCATTTTTCTTGAACATTGTTTTTAATAGCAGACTGGACTTTTCATAACTAAGTCGAACAAACAGAATAAATGGTTATTTAAGAATATCAAAATATGTAAAAAATTTACCATCAAACTTAGTAACTTTGGCCAAAGGACATAAATGTATTGACTGTAGAAATTAAAATGGATGTATTGTTTATTTTTCGATAATAATTCGGGTCTAAGACATAATTTCAAGTCAACGTCGTTATCTATTGTGTCGTATGACTCGGGTCCAAGCCTCGTAGCGGACAGCGTTTTTCAATCGAATATGTTTAAATGCATAATTATTTGTGTTGCCTTCTATCAATATTCTCTTTTTTTTAAGAAAAGATGATTGACTGTTTTCAAAATATGTTCAAAAATTGACTGTCAAGTTTGACAACTTCGGCCAAAAAAAAAAGTTTAACTAAATGCTTTTTTTTGAATTGTTATGACAAGGGGTTGCAATTTACCGTCAAATTTCAATAACCGGTAAACGATAAATAATTTCACCTCTTACCGATAATTTACCAGTAAATGAAAAAACAAATAGACGTGGATTATATCATTAAAGTATTATATAACTGTACGTGACTACTTTCATTAAAAATGGTATACTGGATTTAAACATAAATAATTTAAAATACATTTCAGGTGAATATTGATGTCATAAGATGTACTTTGAATATGTGTCAGGTGAATATGTGTATGTTTTAAATGGACGTTTTTAAGTAAATCAGATTTTTTATTATTTGCCACACAAAGATTGATTAATTTAAATTACGACTATGTAATATTTGGTTTACCTGTCTCTAAGAAGTTGATTCGCTAAACTATTAGCTTATCCATTAACTTATTCATGTAGTATATATATATATTATACATGTATGCATAAATTCATAATGAAAAAAAACAATGTATTGGATTATAGAGTTTCTTAATAAATGGTTATTTTCTTTGGTATAATGAAAACATAGTTGAATATGAACCTAAATACGAATTTTCTTCGCGATCTGTCCCATAAAAATAAGTATCAGCCGCAGCCTGCAGTGGAAATCACGGTGACCGCGATTGTGATTGTGATGACAGATGACATCAGTGTGCCAAGTAAAATACTTTTTATCAATGTTGCCAGAGTTTAAAAAAAACTTCTCACTCCCTCACGCATATATCATAATAAAAATTCATTATAATATGCCTATATCTGGCATTAATTCGCGATAAAAACATTCCCGGTAAAAACCGGTAAATTTTGAATTTACCGGCAATTACCGATGGTGCATTTTGGTCCATTTACCGGCTAACCGGTAATTCAATCCCTAGTTACAACTTTGTACGATTCCACATGTTTTGTCACTCACGACAAGAGGTTGTTAGTTCTTCTACAACCGTGTGATAGACTGCCTGAAGTTGCCGAAAGGCGAAACCCGGGTTAAACAATTCAAATTCGATTTATAAATTCCATCAAGCGCCTTCAGTCGATATCACAAATTAAATGCTTTTTGATAATATCTTTTTTTGATTACCAGAATGAGTACAATTAAATTAATATATTATGTTATATATATTAATTTAATTGTGAATTAAATATTATATATATATTAATATAAAATACTGAATTAAATTAGAATTTAAAAATAGTTCATCACCAAGAAAAAGAGCTAGATTGAAATTAACCTACTTGATAGTATGTGCTTAAGGAGTGACATAATTCCGTGATATCAACTGATGGTGCTTTGTGAAACTTCAACATCAAATTTGTATTGGTGAAACTGTGTGAAATTGAGCATGTTCGGTCACTAACGACCAGAGTTAAGCCATTCCATTCGTTCTACGCAAATTATGATGTTGAATTATTGCATTGAAACACGGAAGATCACGAACTATTTTATATTATTAACTAAATTAAATACTTGTTTGAACGCCCTGTTAAAACACTCTTATTGTGCCTCACTGTGACCGGTACGTAATATTAGTTCAATACAGTAGAACCTCGATCAACCGTTCTCGCATAATACGTTTTCCCGGCTGGAACGCTTATTTTTTATAGTCCTGTCAAACTCCCATAAGAACAATGTTAAATAATCTCGCATTGACCGTTTCCCGATTCCCCGATTCCCTCGATAAACCGTCTAAATATTTTGGTCCCGTCACAAATATTATCCCGATTGACCGTTTTTATTGCATATTTCTCCGTATCTCGGCAAGCAAATTTGACACACCCGAGTGCAGGTGTTATGTCTAGACACGTTGGAATCCGTTGTACATGTTAGACGTAACGCATTGGACGCATGTGCTATTTTTTGAGTTGAAATCCACCACACGCGTATTATTGTTTATGATGCAAATGTAGAGTTGTTTAAAATTCATGGTAATAATGATTCCTGTACATACAAACTTTTAGTCACAAGTTTAGTAACAAGTCTTTGTTCCGATTAAAGTGCCAATTAACAAAGAAGCAAACGAACATAAAGAACTTTTTTTAAAAAATAAATTTTATATACAACTAGTAAATAACTAATAAATAAGTCGCAAGTAACTAATAAATAAATGTTTTTTACGATTTTACTTGTTTATTATTATTTGAAGCTTTCCCGTATTCACCGTTTCCCGCAATTACCGTTATTTTTTCAGGGTCTCTTGGAAAACGTAAAATCGAGGTTTCACTGTAGTTCAACAATCTTAAAAAAAATATTTTGAAAAGTTACATATTATATTATATCCCACCGTAACTCAATTATTTAAAATAAGCACCTAATTAAATTTCCAATCAAATTTGAATAGTAGTTTATTATTGTAAGACCCATTCATTAAAAAGTCATAAGCTGCATTGTTTATAAGATTGTTGTATCCGAAATTAAGTCTTATATGATCTATAACAATTTGATGGCGTGCAGGCACGCTTACGCTACTACAAAAAAAAATATGAATTTATGTCAATTTTTGAAAATAAATAAAATTTTGCGTAGTCTGTTGCATATAATAATGTTATCTATTTTTCATAATGTTCATGTTTTGAACCGTGGCTGCGATAATACAATATAATATTATTTGTTTGAAATAAATATTTTTTTTACAATAGCCTTCGAAGTATGTAAAATCTATAAATTAAAATCAAAATGTTGTAAAATAGTTACAAAGAATATATTTTTTATCTTTTTTGTTTGGCAGCCTTTGAAAAATAAATTTGAGTTAGTAATTAATTTTATAACGGCTTCTTTATATCAATCAACTACCTAGGTAGAATTAGCGAAAAAATTCATCGGGCGCTTAAAAACTCAATAAACGTAGCTTTCAAGCTCAACAATAATTTAGGTAGACATCTTAAAAATAGTAAAGATAAAATTAATAAACCTGACAGAAGGGTTATTTATAAAATATCCTGTGGCCCATGTTTATCAGTTTATATCGGACAGACAGGTAGAAGTATAATATATATACTCGAGCTAAGGAACATGTAAGATCATTCAACAATAAAAAAACAGATTCACAATTCGCTAATCACGTTATTAAGAAATCACATAATATAAATTCAAACTCAGCGCCTAAATATTTGCATCTTTGTAGTAAGGATCGCAAAATTACGGGTTTAGAACAGCTGGAAATCAATGGACATTAATTATCACAAAAGATTCTTAACGAACTAACTAATATAATAGTATCCCCACTAGTCCAACCCTATTACAAAGGCGTGGTCTGATTTGCTTCCGTAATGACCACTTCCGTCCCACATGTAAACTTATTGTCATAGCCATCTATTGTTTCATTTAGAATTTTTTTAAATTTAGTGTTATTGTGTGAAAGTAACAAGCTAAACCGTTGGAACAGGAGAGAGGATGTGTTGTGTGCCTTTTCTGCACAGCTATATAAAGTTAAGCGAATGTTTGTTTAAGCATAGTTTTGACGATGGCGTGAGCCGAAATAGCTATCAACTATATTTGTTAAAAATAAATTTGTAGAACTAAAATACATTGCTATTTTTTTCACCGTGTTATAATGGAGTTCTACCAAGTGAATGCCAATTCAATCAATAATCTATTTTATTTCCAGTGTATCTATTATTGCAATTTTATAGATAAATATTGTGTATAAAATTGTGGAAACCGTATTATGAATTGTTTCATTTATTAAATATGATTGCTTTATACGAAGAACTACTTGGTACCAAAAATAAAAATACCGTCTAAAAAAAATTATTTGTTCTTCAAATTCGTTTATATTATTTTTTCATATAAAAACAAGATTCTGTATTGGTTATAAAAATACAATGAGAAACAAATACATATGTTTACATACATAATTGTATTCATTTATTTGAACTATTCGCTCATGTCACAGTCAGTTTGTAAATATATTCGCTAGCGATTTTTAGAACGAACGTAATCAATTTTCCTCGAAATCGTTTGATGAAATGTTGTTATTCCTAGATCATGATATGAGTTAATTTCTTTTGTAAAAAAACTAAAAAAATAGTCTCGTACAACCGAATAAATTGAGAAAATAATGAAATGATTGTGCCTTCCAAAAAATTGCATAAATTCAAAATCGCGTAAAAAAAACTTTAGCAGAAAGCTCTTCGTTTGATATTCATTACAAAATATCTCAATAATAATACTGACCCAGATAAAAAATTGAGTCAATATAAAATTTAAATAAAAAGTAATCTCACTTTTTTTACGTGGTAAATGTTTTGTTCTTTAAATAAAAGCTCGATGAAAAATTGTAGCACAACACTTTTGTTAGGGTTTCTTTTCCTTGATTAGATCAAGTTACAAAACTTATTAACATAAAAAGTTTTCTGTAGCAAAAGGCGTGTCAAGGTGCTTTTTTTGAACACGTGTTTTTTAAGCCTCTGGGAAAACAAGAGAAAATCTGATACGAATAAATGCTTATTTAAAAACATACAATAAAAACATATACATATATTTTTTTATGATATCGACTAAAGGTTCATTGATGGATCAATTTTAATGATGAAACACAACATTTAATTTGTTTTCCATAAAATTTATGATTTCATTTTTAAAATTTTGACTGACCTTCTTGGTGGAAAGGCATGATAATTTTAATAAAAAAAACTCATATTTAGTACTATTTCCACAATCACTTTTATGATTAGGGCAGTTTAATTATTTAATATACCATGCGTATCAATCAGGAAATGACGGTGAACACCTTAAAATCGACTATAAAGCAAGTACAGCTAAAAATAATTAAATTTAATTTATGATACTGACTGAAGGCGTTTGATGGAATTTCAAAATCAAATTTGATTTGTAAATATTTTGTATGATTCTACATGCTTTATCACTAACGACACGTTAGTTCTGTTGCATCCTTGTGATAGCATTGGAAATTTTTTTAACAATTCAAATTTAAAAATATGTATATATATATATATGTTAAAAAAAAAAATCTTTTCGCAACATGCTTTTTTTTATAGGAATAAAACTTAATTGTTCGTTCCACGAAGATTGTGTTTAAGATTATGTTTATGGTTAGTAATTTTATTGACCTTAATTCAATTGTCGTTATTGTATTGTAGTAAAATCAATTAACAAAAAGTAAACAATTAAATTCATTTGAAGGTAAAAGGAAATAAATTCTAATAGATTTTATTTGATTATTTTAACAGCACTCCACTAGTAGCTTGATTGGAACACTTTATTGACGAATTCAGATTTTGAATTCCCTAAAACACAAATTCAAATGAACTTTAATAATTCAATCGAGCCTTGCGATTCAAGAGAGCTTAATAATCCCGCTTAATAACTCAATTTCAAACTTTTTTCAGATAAAAAGCTTTGTATTTTATTATTAATTAGTCACTGTTTCTCGGATGACACTTAAATTGAATTGAATCATGAAAAAGACCTTTTTGTCGAAATACTATATTGAGGAAGTTTTATCGACTGCGAAATTACAATAAATTATTCAAACGAGGAAAGATAAAAATTTACAAATTGAAATTTTGAAATAGCCAGTTTATTTTTTATATAATATTTGACCATCTTGGAGTAAAATTCGAAAGTAAACTAACCTTCTATAGTCATATTATGATTACCTGCAGTAAAGAATTGCAAATGTTGGGCTTTATCCTACGTACTACGAAAGCCTTTTTAGGTGATAAAATTACGATATTAATTTACAATACCTTAGTTTAAGTATGAAGTAGGCTTGAGAGTGGATCTATTGTTTGGACCCCAGGAGATTTGAAATATGCCCTTATGGTGGAAAAGGTTCAGAAGAAATTTTTGAGACTTCTTTACTTGAGGGCATACGGATACTATCCGTGGCTTTAGCCAACTGACTTTCTTTGAGGTATGCTCACTTTGAATAGTTTGAAAAATCGAAGGGAAATGTATCTAGCGACATATATCTTTCGACTAATTCAAGGACAAAATGAGAATTCTGCCATCCTTAGTAATATCAATTTGTATGTTCCAGATATTTTTTTAGAAAATCGTGGACAAGAATTGTTTGTTATTCCAAAGGGTAGAAGCAGTCAGCCAATGGGGATGCCAATGACAAGAGCATTAACAAAGTTCAACAGTATTGTTTTGGATGTCGACATATTCCATGTAAACCAAAGTGAGTTCAGGCGAATACTATTTTTAATGGGTTAAAGTAGCTTGCTTGGTTGACTTTCTTGCTATCCTAATTATTTGTTTTGTTGTTTATTTCTTGAATTTCCAACACTAAATGTTTAAATATTTTGACGTTGCGAAAGCAAGGAATTTATAATTTGTAATTTTGTAACGTATATATAAAATTAAATGAATCTTTTAGAGTGTCTTAAACTCAAGAGGATTTTTACTGGATACCTGCCAATAGTGTTTTAGATGCGCACGGAAACGTGGACGAAATGCCGCTCGTACAAAAATGAAGTCTACACGTGCGGCCTTAAGTAAAATTTGATTAACGTTACTCAAGTATTTATACAAAGAAATATATTGTGCACAAGTAAGCAATCATTTTGCATTTTCTGCTTTTTCACATATTCAGAATTACAACAGAATTTAATAATAATTAAAATAGTACTTTGAATTGTGTTTCTAATATATTACGATATCGACTGAATGTGTTTGATGGAATTTCAATATTAAATTTGAATTGTTAAAACTTTGTACGATTCCACATATTTTGTCACAAATGACCCGGGCATCGCCTTTCGGCATCTTCGAGCATTCTATCACACGGCTTCATCATGGCTTCGGCTCAGCGTCTGTCATATACCAGAGGAGTTTATCACAATGGAAAACGCAGACCCTTGGTCTAGGATTCAAACAAACAACTGAAATAATATCGATTAATCAATAATCACACTTAATTGCCTGCGACAGGTTTTTTTCACAATAAATACTGTTAATAGTGAGTGTAGTGTAGCCAGTAATAGAATGGCTGAAAATGCCGGAAGGCGAAACTTATGTCGGTAGTGACAAAATATGTCATCGTAAAAAGTTTAAATAGCTCAAATCCGATATTTAAATTCCATGAAGGACCTTCAATCGATACCATAAATTAGGTTTTTTTTACATCATAGTTTATCATGATAAACTGCGTGTAATATTCTGTTAGACTTTTACAAAATGTATGTAACATATATTGATTTTTGCTTAAAGACAACCGATGAGCTTTACATTGAAAGCAAAGTATGGCTAAAAAGACCACACTGATATCCATGTTTTTCGGTTTAACAACATGTCGACTTTCAAGCAAATTTAGAAATAAAAACATATTTGCAAATAAACAATAAACATTCGGAAGATATATTCTGTTTTATTTTGTACCCAAGTTATATACTACACACAGCTAGTTGGGTGTAAGTTATTTATTCTATTATAAATTGTATGCTTTATCACAGTGTTTCTTAAACTTTTTGCGCAAACATAATATATGTATATATATATTATATTTTCGATTGAAATATCGGATGTATTCATTTTAGCCTATTCCCTGCTAAGTGCCTTGAATGATATTTTTAATCGAAAATTAAATACAAATTATTTTATAATTTATAATATTGCCTGATGATGCTAGATGATATTTAAAAATCAAATTTTATTGTTAAAAATGTGTGCGATTACACATGTTTTGCAGGTAATGATCCGGGTTTTGCCTTTTGGCATCTTCAGGCATGTATTATACCACACGGATGTGGCAGAACTGACCAAACATGTGCAATCATTAACAGCATTTATCGTTAATTAAAACCTATCGCAGGCAATTGGGTGTCATTATTATTAAATTGATATCATTGACTTTCATTTATTTCAGTTGCTCGTTGCCTGTGTCAAGTGGAATTGTACAAAAGCTTAACAATTCAATAAAAAGACATATTTGATTAAATACATTAGTATGACAAAACTTTGTGTGTACGTAAAAATTTGGACACTGTTATCACTACACGTAAATCAGTAACGAAATTGTCTCGATAGTTTATTTTCTATACTGTTAATTGTATAGCAATTGCTTGAAGACAATTTTTAAAGTATTGTTTACTTAAACCAGTTGGCCACGTTGACGTGTTATAAAATAACGTAAATTATAAGGCCTCTCAAAGATTTTTCACTTAATATGGAAATCGAAAGACAAAGATAGGGTGATATACAAAGTTGCTACAGCTACTGATAGACCTTACTTTAATAAATAATTATTTATTGATTACCTCACTTTCGCTAAAATTGTGTCTTGCAATGTCTTCGTTATTCAAAATTCCGCCGAAACATTGCGACGAGGAAAAGCCACCAGAAAAAAATGCATACTTCAATATTTAATTTTCTGTCAATGAGTACTCTGAGCAAAGTTAGGAAAATATCGAAAAGTATGGCAGCTGATGTTGCGTTACGAAACATAGTATAAGGCCCCAACTTTGCCTAAATATATTTATAGTGAAAAAATCCTTTTTGACTTTTTGAATATAATATGAATATTTACTACAATTTGTAATTTTTTGCGGCTACTTTAAGGAAACGAGTGTTAGGCAAAACTGTGACATTGGTGGTACGTTGCGAAACACCGATTCAGAAGCAATTTTACATAGAAAACTTTCTACAGCGTTTCTTAAAAAAAGTATCAAATTTAAATATATGTGTTTCAGTATGTCGTTTTTTTGTTAGTGACTACTTTAGGCGAAATTGCAGCAGTTGACGATAACTTAAACGGATATTTTTAAAGTTTTCTTTGTAGCACATGGTCAAAAAAAAAAAATTACATATTGTAAAACACGTTCGTTTGATGACTTAATTAATATTGAATTTTTGTTAATTTCCCAAAGTAAACATATTAAAATGTTCGTTAATATTTTCAAGTCTCCCAAAAAAAGTATGTAAGCTTCTAGTAAAGATGAAGAAACACGGATTGAGGAGACTAGTTATAATAAACTACCGTGACATTACTTCTGTATTCAAAATGCTACCCATTCCTATTCGTATGATTTATCTAACAATGGATAAATTTCGTAGGTATGTACATCTGTCGTAAATGAAATATGAAAATCGAATATCTAATGCACACCTTCCGTACAAATAGGGTTTATCAAATTTGAAAACGTGAGAAGGTTTTCTAATACGAAAGTAAAATACGAAATCGCTCAAGTAGGGTTCGCAGCAACACCGATATTATCAAACATCAAGCGAAGGCTTTTTTTATATCAAACTGATGAAACTTTTAGATCATTTTTAGCATCTCAACACTCTTTCATCTCTTATAGATTGATTTATCTGTTGGATTATTGTTTTGTCGTTTCTAAAACTTATAAGTCGCTGCAGAGTTGAGCAATCGAGTTCATATTAACAAAACATGCATTATAATTATATTTACAGTAGAAAAAAATACTACGCTATTTAACACGATGAAAAAAATAGCAATGTAATTTAGTTCTACAAAATCATTTTTTTTAGATTTAGTTGATAGCTATTTCACTCGCTCACGCCTTCGTCAGAATAAAAGTTCTAACGATGGTGTGAGCCGAAATAGATATCAACTATATCTTGAAAAAATGATTTTGCAGAACCAAAATACATTGCTTTTTTTTCACCGTGTTATAATGGAGTTCTACCAAGTGAATGCCAATTCAATAAATAAATTACGCTATTTGCTGATATGTTTTGAGTTGCATTCACTATTTACATACATGATCGATCGATGTATTTGTTTTTTATGCATTTATTCCAACAAAGAGTCTTGTTTAAAATATGGGTCAGTAATCTTTTAAATTCGATACCCATTAAAATTTTCTTTGTTAAAAAATTTATCAAGATTTAAATATTTATTTTTATTTTTACGCGGTGAATCGGGATGTTTTTGGTTTAATAAAGATGTTGTTGGAACGACAACGATCTATAATAAATAAAATAATCTATAAGATCTATATGTATTATAAAAAGATTAACAAGAAATGATGATTGTCAATTGTTTATCGATAATTGATTTTTTCAATAAAAAATAATTACTTTATGATATCGAGTGAAGTTGCTTGATGGAAGTTCAATTTCAAATTTGAATTGTTACAACTTTGTACGACTCCACATGTTGTCAGTTCTATTACATCCGTGTGATAGAATGCTTGAAGATGCCGAAAGACGAAACCCGGGTTGTTAGTGACAAAATATTTGGATTCGTGTAAAGCTTAAAAAAATCTTTAAAAAAATATTTAGAAATTTCGTCAAGCATCTTTAGTCGATATCATGAATTAGCCTTATTTAAACCTTTAATTGCATTTCGCGTGCGAAAAAATGAATGCATTAAGAAAAAAAAAAATTATTTATTGAATTGAAAACGATTCAAATCCGTTGTACCAAAAACGTGAAACTTGGCATTTATCCATCTCAGTATTGAATTAAAAGTTTTTCGTTGAATGCTGTAAGCTTCGCAAGGCAATTTTACGATACAAAAGTTATCACTGACCATTTGGAAATGTAATGTTATGTTCAGTAAAAGAATGCCAGGAAATGCTCCGTTGGGCTGAACAACTTTATTCGCACATTGGACTGGAATGTTTGAAACCGTTCCATGATATATACAATTACCACGATTCAAGTACAGTGTAGAACCTCGATTATCCGGATTAGTCTAAATAAACAAAAATATTACGTTTGCTAAGCATTTGTTGTCAGGACATTCGTTTGACGCAGATAAGGGGGTTCAATTGTTACACCATAACACGGGGGACCGTAAACTATTTTATTAGGAGATTCTAGAAATTAATAAGGGCCAGTTATTAAATTCAAGCGTCATTCTCAATGATCAACTAAATCTTCCCAACTTCCCCTTGCTGTACCCTTTACTTGAGATCGACTCAATGAATCGACAATATCATGACGTAAACTCTTATGTTTCATCACTAGATGTTTTAAAGTAGGTATCTATATGAAGAAAAAACTCATTTATATATTAATATTCGTTTATAAATATTTGTTAAAATATAAGAATGACTCATCGACATGATCGTTAATGGAATTTCTCATGGGCAATCGTGTTAATAATTATTGAATAAGTATTATTTGTTATAGCTGCAATTTACTGCTTCCTTTGGGGTAAGTGTTTTCCTGTAATTAATAACTTACGTATATAAACGATGCTAACCGTTTATTTTACTTCAGTTCTGTTGCATCCGTGTGATAGTGCCATCCGCCTGAATATGCCGAAAGGCGAAACCCTGGTCGTTAGTGACAAAACATGTGGAATCGTACAAAGTTGTAACAATTCAAATTTAGTATTGAAGCAGTTTGTTAATTTAAATAAATAAAAATGATTCATAATGAATATACATCTGTCTTTCCCTGTAAATTACGATTTTTTCGATTATCCGGATTTGTCCATATCCGGATTATCTTCATCCATAACTAGTCCGGATAATCGAGGTTTTACTGTAATAAAAAAATCTATAAGCACATTTTACAAGCAGTGATGTATGTAACCAAGGTTACGATGACAATTAAAAACATGGTAGTATAAAACACACATTTATATCAAATTTAAATATGAAAGATTTCAATTGCTTGTCGCTCACAGTTCACACTTACCATTTTCATCATTTTCATGCGTTTAACATACAGATTCAATATAACTGATAAATTATAAACATTGCATAAAATAAGAATTAACACAGAAAAAATCGATCCAAAAAAAATTCATCTTTCAACTATTTATGGCACGTGTATCATTAACAATATTATCAATATTTTTATCGAAATAAACAGGACCCAACTAAGTTTAACGCCTTTACTAAACGAGCAACTTATCCTTCCTTATTATTCTTTGCGATATTCTGTACTTAATATATGTTCAATCAGTAAACAACAAAAAAAAAAATTCTTCCAACGTGTTGTCTGATATTTAACTCCACCAAAACACAACTATTTAAAATAAGTCACTTCTTGATGCCAAAGTATTTAATGTTAGATAATAAAATATATTTTTTGTATTTTTTCCCTTATATATTTTATGTTGAGGATTGGTCTTGCTAATCGTTAGAGAAATCAACTGATAAGATACAAATTACAAACAAGTCTATTAATACAAAAAATAATAATGAATTTATAGTAAACATTATATAAAATCAAAGTTTGAAGAACAAAGAAAACAATTTTCTAGGAAGTCGTACAATATACATTTAATTAAAGTTAATTAATTGAGGAATGAAATGTTAAAAGAGTTATCTTAAACTGGCAAACAAATAAAGCCAAATTAATAAATATTTAGACGATAGTTCGAGGAAATCGAAGAACGATTTGTGCGAATTTATTTAACATGGTTCTTATTGGGATATGGCTGGATACACGATAAATACGGAAACATAAGATCGTGGTTCCATTATATATAGAAAATTTGTTGTATTGCAGCAATGCAAATAAATATTGGTCATAGTACAGCAAAATTAATGCATATATCACTCAAAGGTATTAAATCAAAAATAGCGCATATCCGCGAAACAAGATTGTACGACCGTCTTTGTAATGTCTTGAGATTTATCTATTGAACGTGTTCGGATGTCTAATGCGGTGTACACATTATGTTTCTCGTATATCTTTAAAAGCTTCGATAAATGCTCTCTGAAGAACTCGAAAGCATATCTATTCAAAATGAATGAACATATTCCAAAAAGCGCCAATAGACTGTAATAGGTTTTTAACTGAACCAATTTGTGTTTCGCGTGGTTGTTTTATCGCGGATCTTATCAGTTTTTTTTTGATTTTTGAATTTGAAATAGAAAAAATAACGTTTTATTCTTCATTATCATAAAGAAATTTATATTTTTAATGCATAAACGTTGCGAAAATTATAAATTATAAGTGTATTGCATTTGCAACGATCAAACTATTTATAAAAGGTAGTATTGAAAATTTGCAAGAATGTTAACCGAGTAAACTCTATTGAAATATTATTAAATAATAAATGATATTGACTGAAGGCGCTTGATGAAACCTCATAAATTACTCTTGTCCACTTACTTCTAATGAATTACTACCAATAAGTGACAGTTAAAAGTGATAAGAGTATATTTTTAATCAGTTTCCTCCTTCATTGAGTAAAAGATATTACGGAACTGAATTTTGAATATAAGTATATTGGCGTGAAGCAATTTTAACAACGATATCTATAACAAATCAAGAAATAATTTATCAAAAAAGAAATGCTATAGATGAAAGATCTAGCACTTAGATTTTTGGATATCAACAATACATTTCTTTCGATTAATACGAGGCTAAAATGAGAATTCTGTTATTCTTGATAATATCAAATTGTATGCATATGACAATTTTTTGAGACGTCGTGGTCGTGAATTGTTTGTAATCCTTAAGTCTAGAAGCAGCCTACCAGTTTGGATGAAAGCGTCAAGGGTGATGTAGATTTCACGTAGACGTGAGTGATCTCAGTCGATTATTATTTTTTAAAGCAATGAAGTTAATTTCGCCTGAACCTGCTTGGTTGACTTTCTTCTTACTTTATCTTTTAATTTTCAATGTGAAAAATTATAATATCGACTGAGGGTGCTTGGTGTATGATTCTTCAAAGTTCTGTTACATCTATGAAATAGAATATCTGAAGATGTCGAAAGGCAAAACAGAGCCTCAGTGACAAAGATGTGGAGTCGTACAAACGTTCAACAATTTAAACTGTTCAATATTACCTTATATAAACATTTTCTTTTTATAATTGCCCAGCTAACCTGTCGTGCGTTGCTAAAATCTCAGAGTAAATAATTTCAAGGAAACTCGTCAAACGTGATAAAAAACAAATTTAATTGTTAAATGTGTCGTTATAATTCTATTTATTTACTATATGGGGAAAGAATGATATGCTAGAAACATTTGCAGAAGTGTATTCAAGAAATTTGTACAGTTTCGTATTGAAACGGTGAAAGGTGTAGTTTTATATAAAAGACAAACACACACAGATAAATATACAGCGATCTTTTTTGTGACGGTGTATGCAAAAAGCCCTCGCAGACGAGTACTTAAAAAAATCGTTAAGTCCCACATAATATAATTGATAATAATGCCAATAGTAACAATATACATAAAACAACGTTTTTTGGTAAAGTGGTATGTTAGAAACCTGCGCGAAAGTGTATTCAAGAAATTCATAAAGTTTCATATCGAGCAGGTGAATGGTGTAGTAATGCATAAAGGACAAACAGACACATAAATTGATTTATATATATACAGATATCAACGAAACGAATAAAATAAATAATAGCGGAGTAAAAACAGGCAATTGAAAAATTCAGTCAATTTCTCACCCCTGTTCGTTGACTGAACTATGTGCTTTCGTGGTCGTATTCTTGGCTTAACCATTGAATATGTGATCTGTCAACAGACTTGAATCTTAAATATTGTTTGTGTGGATATTATAAAGTTATATAACTGTAACTTGCCAGTTCGCAAATAATGCCCAGAAGGGAATACGTTAATGGTACACACTAAATCTGACACACGCTACAACTCGCTAGATAAAGCGAAACATAAATACATAGATAAGCCGTGTAGCGTAGCATAACATCACCATAGAAACTTGTTAATCTATTCAACCCGTTTCCGGTCGAATAACAGGCAATATGTTTTTTTTTTTTTATTAAATATATTTAGCTTTTCGGAATTCAAGACAAGTGAAATACCACCCCTATTTTGGCTTTATCTTAACCCTCTGACAGCTAATGATTAAATTATTGAAGTATATTGATATAATTTATGACATCGAAAGAAGGTGCTGTATGGAATTTGAATTCTTAAGCCTTTGTACGATTCCACATGTTTTGTCACTAACGACCCGGGTTTCGTCTTTATGTTTTTCTATCACACTAGAAAACCAGGGTTCTTAGTGACAAAACATATGGAATCGTACAAAGTTTTAACAATTCAAATTTGATACTGTGTTGAAATATTTAAAAAAAAGTTTAATCTTTCGTCTATAAGCATATTTATTTTCTGGTAAAATATTGTTTTACACCAATATTATTCAATAAATTTTCAATCATTCGATGCCATTATATCCTTTACTCAGCGAACCAAGAAACTGATTAAACACACATTTCTGATAGAATGCCTGAAAATGCCGAAAAGCGAAACCCGGGTCGTTACTGACAAAACATGTGGAATCGTGTAAAGTTTCAACAATTTTTTTTTTTTATTTAAGAAATAAATGTTTTATTGATCATCGAATTGGCGTTAGCTTGGTAGAACTCTAGAAAAGTATATAGTTGATTGCTATTTAGGCTAACGCCCTCATCATAACTATAGTTCTTTTGTAGAATTTTGTAGAGCTAAAATACATTTATATTTTTCACCGTATAATGAAATTTTTGTTTTATTATTTTAATTTACGTTTTGATTCAACAAAACAATGCAAATATAACGACATAATCGGAATAATACACCCTATCCCAGACAACCTTCAACGAATACAGTTTTTATTGTAAAAATGAATTTAGTGCAACAAAAAAATTCTCGTCGTATAACAAATCAACGTCCATTTTCAACCGAAATCGGACAACTTTTTAAATGATATTTTTCAGTTCGTTTAACATTGACGTTACTTTGTTATACGATTATTCGAATTTTAAAATTTTTTATTTGCAGTAATTATCTCGATTTGAATTCCGAACACCACTGCTACAGGAAAAAAAATGAATATTTTATTCAAACATATATAGTACTTTCGAATACATTTTATTTCATATCACGACTGGTTTTGCTTATCACGAGCATTATCAAATGATTACAATTGATAATTTAGACTTATTTTAAAGTTTATTATATCACTTGTAAGGTGTAAACTGTCACTTCTTGGTGGAAAGGCATGCAATTTTAAATAATAAAAACCCATTTTTCTAGTACTTATTTCCACAATATATTTTTGATCAAGACCGGTTTCGCTCGTCGCGAGCATTATCAACTGAAAATTATGTTTTATTGTATAATTTATTTGTTTAATTGTAATTATGTACATTTTTTTTTTCATTTGTATTGTAACTGTTGAAAAAACTCGCGATGTGCAAAACCGTTCCTGATCTTAATGCTATTAAAATATATTTTTGTTCCAATCAAATGTGACAAAAAACCGACTTTTTATATTTAATAATAGCATTCGTCTAAGCTGACTCCCGTCTACTTGGAAAATGTCGACATCTAAAGCAATATTGATGAAAAAAGGATTACTTTTACCAGTTGCATTCTCATTTGCAGTCTTGTTCGACATTTTAAAAAGAAAAAAATAGAAACATACAATTTGACATTATCTATGACAGAGACGGTGAACCTATGGTACGCGAATGTTTTACAATATTATGAAGAAGAAAAGTGATCATGCAAAAAAATAGAATATTTAATAATCTGACATCTGATGAATACCTGATTTTTCACAAATATTTGTATTTTTTTTTAATTTTATGATATGTGGCACGCGACATATTATTGTATTAATAAAAAAAAAATTACCACTCAGTGCCAAAAAGGTTTGTCTCATAATAAAGGATAAAAATTTACTCATTTTAGCCTCGTATATATCGAAAGAAATATGTCTCGATGTATATTTCTCTGCAAGTTTTCGAACAATTAAAAAAATACCCTTTACAAAGTCAGTTGCATACATCTACTAGTTGTAACTTAACGCCCTCAGGCGAAGAAGTCTAAAAAGTTTTTCTGAGCTTTTTCCACTATACGAGCTTATTTCAAGCTCTTTCAGAGCTAAATAATAGACCTACTCTCAAAAGCTTGCATTGTACATTATTGTCAAAGTTTATCACAGAAAAAGGCTTTGATAGGACAGAGGATTAAGCCCGACATAAGCAATGCTTTGTTGTAGGTTATCTTAATGTGAATATTGAACGTTAGTTTTCTCTCAAATTTTATGCGAAGATCCTAAACTGAAGACATTCATTAAAGTAAGGGAATAATTCATCCATCTTCCGCAAACCATCGATTGCGAATATATATTTAAATATAACTGCAATTAACTCATTGAATCCCGGAGTGGTATTTCGACGTGATAGACTAGCCCTTCAAAAACAATCAAATCATCTAGCGATGTATTTATCAAGATAATCTTGGGTTTTCAGTCAAAACGCAAAATTTTTCAATCAAACATTCACCCAATTAGTGTTATCGCCAAATAGGTCTTGATTTGAACGATCAACATACAGCAACGATTCCAAAATTCTCTTTTCTAAAGACCACATTACTTTGACATCGAGCCTACTTCGAGCAAGTTCCACTGAACAGGTTGTTTGATGATATAGAAAAACATGTTTTGAACCTTTAATGGGATCAGAAAAAGCCACTGTAGGACTAAGGAGGAAAATAGAAGCAAATCACAAAGTATAAGTGAGACATTGTACTTGTGTAATCGTTTTCGTGTGACACTTCACAAGAGGTTATTTTGGCAATTTGATCATACTAATGTTTATTGCTAAAATGTTTTAAACTATCTCAGAAAGATTCATTTTATTTTATTCGATATGACCACAGTTATAACACTTTTAATTTACACTTAATAAAAATGCCAATTGTTCAAAAATTGGCTGGGGACAGGGAATCGTTTTTTCCAGATTATGATCGAAACTAATAGTGTATAGTGTTAAAAAGGCGTGAAATATGAACAGAAAATATGAAATAAGATAAAGAAGGATTATATTTCTTTGTATATGAGAATTATCATACTTTGTCGCTTAGTAAAAATATTTAATTAAAAATTTCATTATGTACTTTAATGAAGATTTTAGTATTTATTGACGATCTGAATAACTATTTCAATCTCTTGTTAGCAGTGTAAATAATAAAAAACTTAATAATAAAGCTTCACGGACGACGCAACTTAAAGCTTGTTTGTACAAGGCATCGTTAGAAGATCGTTAAAGTAACTATAAAGTAAAAAAAAATAATAAATGTTTGGAAAGTTTCTCAGAAGTTTGCATTTTTGTCAATTAAAAAGCTTAAAATTTTATTTTGAAAAAGGAATCGATACATAACTTTTTTTCCAGAGTAATCAGACACGCGCATCTTACTTTTAATCTTGTACACATATATTAAAAAACAAAAACCCATTTGCTTATAAATTATATGTAAATATTTCATTACATTCAGAATACAATATTCTTCTAAGATTATAATCATTTCATTTATTGAATATGAAGCTATGGTGTTAAAACAGAAGAAAAGATGTATTGTGTACCTTTTCTACACGGACGGTGAATGTGCGCTTAAACATAGTTCTGACAAAGTCGTGAGCTGAAATAGCTTTGAATTATATATCTTATAAATTTTGTCGAAAAAAAATACAATGCTGTTTTTCGCCGTGCTATCATTTCATTTTGTTAAAAATGATTTTTAGTTTTTGAAAATATCTTTTGTTCATATTGTAAGAGCTTACCGTTTTTTTCTTTTTAGAGCTTTTCACGCAAACAACCATAGCAAGCATATCCAAATATGGAAATATTGCATATATTATAATAATATATTCATAATAAAGACACAAACTTCTACGTAAATTTATTGTATACAATTTAATGTTTTGCTTTGAATATATTGTATCTAACTATCGTTTGTTATTTTAAACATATGATTTTTTATAGTAAAAAAATGATGAGGCATTAAGATCTATGGCGCGTTAGCATCAGAGCTTTTAAGGTCTCCTTCATCTTTCATGTAAAGACATACTATTTTTGTAGTATAATCGATATATGATAATCTTAAGTCGCTGTAGAGCTGAGCAATCCGCAGTGAATCCGGTTCACAGACACCACACGCATTATAATTATATTATCTCCCTCTTTACTTATTCACAGATACACGCATGCAAATACAATACATAAGAAAATGAACTATTAGGGCTGGTTTAGCTCATTGGGAGCATTAACAAGTGATGGGATACAAATTTAAAGCTAGCCTATTTTAAAAAAGTCATATTGCAACTTTTTTTGTGTGTTTTAGAAAGTATTGGGACGCCCCTGGTTTATAATTCTTCTCATCTTTTTTGACTACAATTGAAATTGTATTTATTAATACATTATGTTCCATAAAGTATATAAGTGCAGGTTATGTTGATTAAAAGAGTCTTTCACGATTGTTTTTAAGTCTTAATATGCAATGAATTCGTTTTTATTTTTTTTGCAAATTATTTATTAGTTGTTAATTGTTTTCTTAGTTCTTGAACCCATGGCTAGCTTTAACTCGAAGTTTGTACAAATATACTTTCTTGTAATTAGTATCCTGTCATTCGACAATTATCGCGATGAGCGAAACTAGTCCTGATAATAAAATATATTGTAAAAATGATTACAAAAAAATGTGTTTAAATTATTTTAAATATCATGCCTTTCCAGCAAGAAGTGACAGGTAACACTTTAATAGTGTTATATTTTAATAGTGAAACTATTTCGATCGATAAATAAACTTTCCTCTTTCGAAGCTTTTTTCGTTTATTCTTAAAGATTTCTAAAGCTAAGGTGATTACAAAATTTCCTCGCAAGCTCAATAGTGTTAAAAGTTCGTAATTGAATAAGCTCTGCGGGCTTAAATAAAGCACTGTAATTAGTGAGAAAAACTTTTGAGTCTCTTGTTGTAATTATTATTGGCGTAGGGGGAAAAACTTGCTAATGACATAAAAGAGCCTTGTATTATGTTTAAAACATATTTTTTACAAAAGAAAGTGATTTTAGTTAAGTATATGTTTTATGAACTATGATTTTAAAATAATATCAAATTTCTTAGCAAATATCAAACAAGACGTGAACTTCAAAATGGTAATAAAAATTTGAGCCAATGAAACTGTTTACAATTCTTTTTTTTTTGTTTTTCGACATCTTCATAAAATCAAATGTTTATAACTGACAATCAATAAACAGTTTTTATCGTGTTATATACAAGAATCACAAAAAATACAGACACTAAGTCAAGGAACATTTAGCGCCTAAACATGAAAAATAAATCCAAAATAGTTTCAAATAAACCATATATGGTATATAACCAATCATAAGTTTTTATTCTGTGTCAGTTCTGTTGCATCCATGTTATATAATGTCTGAAGATGCCGAAAGGCAAAACCCAAGTCATCACTGGCAAAACATGTAGAATTGAATAAAATTTCAACATTTAAAATTTAACACGGTGACAAAAATAGCAATGTATTTTAGTCACTTTTAAGGTGTTAACTGTCACTTCTTGATGGAAAGGCATTATATTTTAAATAATAAAAACACATTTTTTTAGTACTTATTTCCACAATATATTTTTTGATCAGGACCGGTTTCGCTCATCGCGAGCATTATCAACTGATAGAATACAATTTACAAACAAGTCTATTTATACAAAACAAAAAAATAATTTGAGTTAATGGTAGCAGGTGTACAAAACCATGGGTACAAGAACTAGGAAACGATTTACATAAAATCATACAATATTGATACAAACAAAGTAAATTAGTATAAAAATTAAATGTTCACAATCACTTATTAAGAATTAAAATTACAATTATGGTAAAGCAATAATCCATTAGGAGCTCTAAACAATCAATAAGGAAGTAAGGAGTGGGAAATTTTTAATGACGAAAATAACCCACAACAATAACGCAAAAGTAGTTTGTTCATTTATAAGGTTAGAATTAGGTAAAAATTTATATCGCGTCTATTGCGTCGTCACCATTGTTATACTCATTAAATTAGATTAATAAATATATATTTCAAGTAAATATAATTATTTTTATTTTTTTCCTTTTTTTTTTTTTTTGAAAAATGATATTGCCTCCTTTTACTTAAATTTTTTTACAGAAAATATTGGAACGCCCCTGACTGACCATATCTTCCCATCTCATCGATTCATCTTTAATCGACTTCTCATGTATTAATTTATTTTGTTCCATTAACAATGGTGACGACGCAATAGACGCGATATAAATTTTTACCTAATTCTAACCTTATAAATGAACAAACTACTTTTGCGTTATTGTTGTGGGTTATTTTCGTCATTAAAAATTTCCCACTCCTTACTTCCTTATTGATTGTTTAGAGCTCCTAATGGATTATTGATTTACCATAATTGTAATTTTAATTCTTAATAAGTGATTGTGAACATTTAATTTTTATACTAATTTACTTTATTTGTATCAATATTGTATGATTTTATGTAAATTGTTTCCTAGTTCTTGTACCCATGGTTTTGTACACCTGCTACCATTAACTCAAATTAATTTTTTGTTTTGTATAAATAGACTTGTTTGTAAATTGTATTCTATCAGTTGATAATGCTCGCGATGAGCGAAACCGGTCCTGATCAAAAAATATATTGTGGAAATAAGTACTAAAAAAATGTGTTTTTATTATTTAAAAAATGTATTTTAGATCTACAAAATTATTTTCAACAAATATAGTTGATAGCTTTTTCGGCTCACGCCATCGTCAGAACTATGCTCAAACTAACATTTGCTTATCTATATATAGCTGTGCAGAAAAGGTACACAACACATCCTCTCTCCTGTTCCAACGGCCTAGCTTGTTACTTTAACACAATGACACTAAATTTTCAAAATTCTAAATGAAACAATAGGTGTTTATGACAATAAGATTATATGTGAGACGGAAGTGATCCTTCTGGAAGTAAATCAGACCACGTTAGTTTGGTCGTAAGAATCCTTTGTGATAATTGGTGTCTATTGATTGATAGTGACAGCTAGAAATCATACATCTTTAAAATTTTGTAGTACTAAAATACAATTCTTTTTCACCTTGTTAAAAACAAATTGATAATGCTTACCGGTGTACATCCTGTATTATCTTCGAAAATAGTCTCGCAGAGGAAAAAAATATTTCAAAAAAAGTGAATGCTTTGATATTACAAGTATAAATACAACATTGATTACAAAGTTGGTATAAAATCAACGTTTACAAATACTTTGTCAAATTTTGTAAAGATCTTTTGATGTGAGTGTTTTCTCCCGTTTCGGATTTCAAATCAAAGAAACCCATATTGCATGATAGTATCAACATATTTATTGATCTATCGATTTAACTATTGTTTTGGATATAGTTGAATCTTATTTTTTTGAAACAACAAAATTGTTAGTTTATTTTACATAGATGAATAGATAAACCTTTTTAATATTTGGATAGATTTTTACGTACGATTAACACATCATTCTCGGCCAAAATCTGGTAAATCAAGCCATGTGTTTGGCCAATATTTGAACAAATGGCATTTTTTGAGTGTAACTAAAAGTGTTAAATTATAATTGTAGATATATTGGGTAAGATAAAATGAAATTATTTGAGATAGCTTAAAACATTATAACAATTAACCCTTGTGTGATAAAATTGCCAAAATTTCCCATGTAAAGAGCTGCAAGACAATTTTTGTACATATACCAAGTCTCGCTTATACTTTGTGCTTTACACAAACATTTATAGTCCTACAGAGGTTATTTTTTTTTGTTACTGGTAAAAAAAGGACCAAAAACCGTTTTTCCACAACCACGGATATCTCACAGATCTTTCGCAAAGCATTACTTGTTTTGTATTGTATCAATTGACAATGATCACGATGAGCGAAACGAGTTGTGATTTAAATAAAATTATGAAATTGTGAAAATAATTTATTAAGCATGGTGAAACATTTAGTGTATTTAAGTTCTACAACATTAATAAAATATATTTTTGATAGCTGTTTCGGCTTACACCGTCATCAGAACTATCACCAGATATATAGACAGAGATATCTCTAGCGATAGAATCGGTTCTGATGAATATAAATAGGTATCAACTATAAATCCTATAAAAATTGTTGAAGAAAAATATGTTGCAATACGTTCATCGTGTTATAATAGAGTTCTGACAAGTTAATTCCAATTCAGTCAATAAATAGTTATAAGCATTTTGCTTTATTATTTAAAAATAATTTTATCAAGTGAATGAATTAAGAAGAACATTAAAATGCACTGTTGAAACAGTGAACATTTTCATGCTTGTTCACTCAAGACCCGTATTTCATAAGTTGTATGCATATGAAGATGCCAAAAGGCGAAACCTTTCAAACTATACGAAAATTTTCATATTTTTATTATTTAAACTTTGGAATTGAAATGTTATCAAGCAATAAACTATAGTCGCGCTGTATTGTTACAAATAGATGTATATTACAATTTTTTTTTTAATTGAAAGTATTTTTTGTATACAAAACATTTTTTGTTTTATAACAATGTTGCTATCATTGTGACGATCTTCAGTAAAAAAGATTTAAGAAAAAAAGTACTATTCTGTCTTAATAAAGAGATATTTTCTTTGTGAAATGTTTTCAAATCTCATGACTGAATCGCTATTTTATGTCTAGGGATTAAGATTATCGTGTAGGAATGTTTTGTTAAGCTCACTTGAGATTTGAACACAAGTTTTACCATCATAAAGCGGCGAGAAACTTTTCAATCGGGCGAAAGCAAAACACAAAATAAAAAGAAAAACGCAACATGATCCGCGAAAAATAACCTCGAATCTTCGCCTTTGTTTTCCCTCTGTTTAACTTGCCAACTTAACTTTTGAAGTTTTTTAGGTACACAGAGCTTTGATTGATAGAAATCGTGCGACAGTTCTACTTAAAAAGCTCCGCGATGGCGTGATTTATATGGGAGGTAAAAAGTGTTACCAAAGAATAAAGCCACGGACATTTAAGTGCCTTTACTTTGACGAAAATTTCAAATTAACTTTGCAGTTTATCGGGACGTCAACAAGTATAACACTAGTGAAATATTGTTATTGAATTAAATTTTGAAGAGGTTTATATTATAGATCACTTTTTATGTTTTAAATGACACTTGACACTTCTTGGTGGAAAGGCATTTTATTAAAATAATAAAATAAAGCACTTAATTTGTTTTTCATACAAATTATGATTTCACATTTAAGATTTTTACTGCGTCTTCTTGGTAGAAAGGCATGTTATTTTAAATAATAAAAACACATTTTTAGGTCTACTTCCCAAAATTTATTTGCCAATTAGAACCGGTTTATTATTCTATATATCATGCTTATCGATCAGGAAATGATGGCTATTACTTTAAAATCAATTATAAAACGAATACAGCTAAAAACAATAGTTAAAAATAATTGATATAATATCGACAGAAGGTGCTTGATGGAATTTCAATATCACATTTGAATTGTTACAACTTTGTACGATCGACCCATCAGTTATGTTGCATCCGTGTGATAGAATGGCTGAAGACACCGAAAGGCGACACACGGTTCGTTAGTGGCAAAACATGTGCAATCGTACAAAGTTTTAACAATTCAAATTTAAAATCAAAGATAATATCCGATTTAAAAATAAATATTGTAACGGTTCATAACATCATATTCTATCAGCTGATAATGCTCACGATGAGCAAAACTGGTTCTGATCATAAAAAATATTGTGGAAATAGGAATAAAAAATGTTTCTTTATTGTTTGAAAAATTGTGATATCGACTGATATCTGATGCTTGATAAAATTTTAATTTTGGGGAAATTCGGTTTCGCCTTGTGGTATTTTCAGGTGTTCTCCCACACGGTTGCCAAAGTACTGATACACAACAGTTGACATAAAAACTTCTAGATGATTCAAATTTGGATGGTTATTAATTTTTTACGACTTATATGTTTAGTCACTAACGAACCGGGTTTCAACTTTCGGTATCTTCAGGTATTCTATCGTGATTGCAGCGACGAGCAAACGACATCGAATATTCTATCTTATACGTTTGATAGTGAGACAATAGACGCTGAGAGTAAAAGAAAAAAACGGGTCGTGAGTGAGTAAAACTTATGGAAATGCTCAAGGTTCCAGCAACTGAAATTCAATCAAAAATTTCATAAAAAGTTTTTGAAACCGCAAAAGCTTCCCACGGCTAGTAAAAGCTCTGGTTCTAGCGGGGTTTAGTGTGTCTTGCGAACACAACCCACCCTCGCCTTAAAATGACTTGCTCTCGGCGAACAAATAAATTTAAGTAATCTTTACTTTCTACAAAGGAATAACTTTCAGCTTTTTACTAAAGCGCAAGATTTAAGGTAAATTTCCTAGAAATATTTATGCACAGCAAACAAAAGCTCTCATCAACATCGCCTATCGTAATATCCTAAAATTCGACTGCATTAAATTTCGCTCAACCCACTTACTGCTAACGTCTAACTAATGCGACTTCAGATTGCAAAGTATTTAATTAATAAGTATTATTTGATATTTAAAATATAACAATATAATTAAGAGACAAAATTTACATGAAGTGGTAATTTTAGTAAACTCCGGTTTTTAAGTTTTCACGTTTCATTTTTATAATTCCATTTCATTATAATTCGTATTGAGTCCAATATTACGCTTAAATTTCTCGCAATAGACGTTCTTTAGTATATTTAAACGAATTCGTATCTAAACTAGCATTATTAACTCGTAAAAAACGAAACCTTGAAAGCGATTTATTAAACAACAGAAGCTACACCAGCCCAAAAAATAATATAATTCATGATATCGGCTGAAGGTGCTTGATGAAATTTCAATATCAAATTAGAATTGCTTAAACTTTGTAAAAAACGTACAAAGCTTTTATGTTTTCACGTTTCATTTTTATAATTTCGTTTTGTTTTAATTGGTTTGAGTCCAAGCTTACGTCTAAATTTCCTCCAATTTACGTTTTTTCAATCGATTTATAAAATTATAATAAACTACACAAGCAGAACAATAAATACAATTAATTAATAATATTGACTGAAGGTGATTGATGGAATATCAATATCATATTTGAATTGTTGAAATTGTGTAGACAACGTACAGAGTTTTTACGTTTTCACGTTTCATTTTATTTTAATTGGTGTGACTCCAATCTTACGATTTTATTTCCCCCAATTTACGTTTTTTATATATTTAAGCAAATTCGTTTCTTAAGAAAACAATTTTCACAATGGTTAACTACCATTGTGAAAACGTGCGATACGAAGCTTTTATTTAATTTATGATATCGACTGAAAGTGCTTGATGGAAATTCAATATAATTTTGAATTGTGGAAACTTTGTACGATTCTTCTTGTTTTGTCATTGATAATCTGATTCTGTTGCATCTTTGTGAAAGAATATATGTAGATGGCAAAAGGTGAAACCCGAATTGTTAGTTACAAAACATGTGGATTTGTACAAAGTGTTGACAATTCTAAATTAGTACAAATGCCAATGTATGTATATTGAATGTTTATGCTAATAATTAATTTTCGGGACTATGTAGTATTTTTTTTCTTTATCGATTCTATGTTTTTAAAAAAATATACACTTCAAAAACCTAATGACTTGGTTTTACTGTATTTTATGAATATGTTTTTTTTTATTCTTAAATTTGTGTTTATAAATAACGTTATACTATAATATTTGATCAAATAACGGTTAGTTCAGAACCTTATTTGGATTTATGATTTCCAAGGTTTGCAGATCACTCGGGCGTCGGTATACCGACTCGGTAATTGACCTCGTGCCGTGGGGAGCTTTAGCGGAGCGAGAGAAACGTCGAATTTCAAAAAAGCTCGGATATTTACTACCGAGCAATCTCATCTGAAAGCTGGCATCATCGAAATCTTGACCTGTTTTGGTTTCATTCAGGTTCTGAGAGATATCAATATTCTTTCAAATGATATAAAGCAACGAATATAAAAATTATTACATCTCTTATCATATCACAAATTATGATTGTTGATTGAATTTGTATTTACTCCGTAGAATTCCATTATAACACGGTGAAAAAATAGCAATGTACTTTAGTTATACAATTTTTTTATAAGATATAGTTGATAGCTATTTCGGATCACGCCATCGTCGGAACTATGTTTAAGCATACATTTGCTTACCTACATATATATAGCTGTGTAGAAAAGGTACACAATACATCTTCTTTTCTGTTTTAACGACCTAGCTTATATCCTGCTAGCAATAAAACTAAAAATATATTTTTTAATGTAAATGAAACTAAACAGGCGGCAATTTCCATAAGCTTGAATATTAGACGGAGGTTATTTATTTATGTTTATTATGGTTTATAACGGGAAAGCATTAGCCCCTCGCAATGGTATGAGGAGCGGCGACCGACTATGTTATTAAGTAAAATTACATGCCGTTTGATATGATGTTAATATTTGAATTCATGGATTTTTATGATGTGTAAATTATTTTTAAAAAGGCACGCAAGTGTACAATAAATGGAATTAAGTAAGAAGAATCTAAAAGTTACAATACACGAAGCCTTTTATTAAATATGCAATTTTAAGTATTATTTTTTAAATTCAAATCAGGACCGATTGAAAATAAGAGATAATCCTTTAAGCGCAGGGAGACATTCATACGTAAGGACCTGGAAGGCCGGCATTCTTTTGAAATATCTAATCCTTATGAATACATGTTTTCTGTTCGACAATTTTTTTACAAAATGTTGGTTTTATAATTTTTCGTGATTTTAAGAGATGTCACTGTACTTTTAATTTAATATTAGATTATTTAAAAAAGTTAAGCTTGGCTAGACAATGAGTGTTAAAGTACAGCGCGTATACGCGCTCATTTTCTACGCCTGGCCTGCTATGCACAGGACCATTTAGCGCGTTAACACGTTTTATGCATTTAAACAGTTGATTAAAAAAAAAAGTATAGGTATATTTATAGGTAGATAAATTTATTTTATTTATTGTTGTAACAGTTGTTAATGCTTGCTGTGATCGAAACCGGTCATTATATAAGTATTTTAATATTTTGATATAGTTCTTGATACAAGTGGTTGTTCAGTTAACGAACATAATCTTTTCCTAGACAATATTCACTAACTGTTGAATAATTCGTTATCCTATCATTTTTATATTACAGATAGAATAAATATCTTCGAAAGACCGTTTTAGTTCGTTATCCGAATGTATTTCATTTGTCCGAATACAAAATTCTTTGTTGGTAGTGTTCGTTGTCAAATATGCTCTGAATATAAACTATTCGTTAACCGAACACCCACTGTATTGTGTTTTAATAATAAATGAAGTAAAACAGTTCACAAATGAAATGTTAATGACTATATAATACTAACTTTGAATCAATATAATACCACATAAAAAGCCCAAGAGTTTAGAAATAATTATGAAATACTCATTTAAAAAACAACGTGTATGAAAATTTTACAATCAAATAACTAAATCAAAAACGATATACCACAAAAGACCTTATAATTATTTTTTTATTAATTTGACTGAGCGAAGAAAAGAAGAAAAAACATTAGATGTTCATGAATATTGTTGAGTTAATTTGATTTTTATTAATCAGTTGATAATGCTTGTGATCAGCGAAACGGTTTTTATCTATTATGTATTATTGTTAAATTAATGAATTTTTACAAAAAGAAACGAACAAACATATATTGAAAAACTATCTTAATATTATCCCATCAACATCCAGTTTATTTTTTTCTCGAGAAGTTGTTTTGATTGAGTCTGTAATTTTAGTTTCCATTCGAAAATAAATTTAATTAGTGTGAGTGACATTCTTCTCTCTACTGAAATATTTTATTGACCTAACTAAAACGAGTAAATTTTGGCTTTATGATTAATTAAACTTGTTACGTATTTTGACGTTTGATTTAGTGTTTGAAACGTTAAACTTTATAATGCATTTTAACATAAATCATACATACAAATATATGCATAAATGAAGGAATGTCAAACTGCAGTAGGGTTTTTAAATTATTGTCAAAATAATATTTGTTTTTTGTTTCAAATCATCACTATTTTCTACATAAAGTAAATCACGCATACTTTATACATTAGAGCAGGCACGGATACACCACGAGTAGTGGGTCACAGTGGGGATCGCATATTTTTCTGCGGCCCGCGAAAAATATTATTTAAAAAAAAAAAAAAAATATTTTTAACGTATTTTCTACAAATATTTTTAAATATATATATAATAGCGTGAAAAATATTTTCTTGTAATTTCATCATTTCGGGCCACCCTGTTGACACCCTGGTGTTTTTGTTGTTTTAAATTGTGCGTGATCTAAGCCGTACTTAAAATTTATTTGTGCATAAAAAACGGTATTTTACTTGCGGTCCGCCGCTTAATTTGAATTCTAGAATTTGGTCTTTCATCCGAAAAGTTAGCTTTTGCCTGCGTAAAGAGCTTATACTCCAACTTTATATTAAATAAAGTTTCATTGACATTTGTAATCGGGAAACCATTCGTTTAACGCCGTTGAATGTGTCAGGTATCAAGTATCAATACACTGGGGTCATAAACTTTTCTATCAAGAATTTAATCAAATTAAGTTCAATGCCTGTATTAAACGAGCAGCTAAAATCTCCTTAAATCTGCATTTCTATATTGCTTTCATGCGATAAGTAACAATGCTTACCTGAGGTCACCTGACACTTAATCACTCATATAAAATAAGAAGATATATTTAAATATCGTATAAGCCAATTGCGTTCTAATGATAGTTAATTACTACAAAAATCTTTCATCAAAAAGTAATTTAGCGGTATTATTGTTTCCGAAATTGAATTTCATTAATATGAAATTAATAGTTATAACACATATTTCAAAATCTCAGCGCTTATGCAATTCCGCTTGGATATAATATAAGATATGAAAATTGTTCACTGATTGTCAATTCTATTGAATGTATATGAAACAACCTTGAAGATACCAAATGACAAAAGCCAAGCCGTGAGTAAAAAAAAACATGTGGATATTAAAACCGGTTTAACAGTTAATATTTTGAATGTGTATTTACGCGAAAATAGCATTATTTATCAATGTGATGTCCTTCCAATATTAACACTTGATTTTAAAACCAATTTGAATCAAATAAGTACAAATTCAACTAGCGTTGTGAATATTTGAATGTCGTTGAAGACTCATATGTTCTCATAATGTAGATATATTATCAAAGTGTTTTCCACAAAAACTACTTGTAACTTTGTTGTTCAAATTGTTTTTATAAAGAGCATAGCAATAAAACGTATAAAGCTAAGGCAATATTAGTGGTTAACTGACCGCTTACGCAATACTTAACCCATTTTCTGTGGCTAGATAAAGGATATCCCTACAATGTTTATTTCGAAAAAAGGTCATTAGTGTTGGTGTTAACGATACTAATTATGGAAAATATAAAGCTATATTTAGTACAAAAAATTTCTCTAACATTAAAATTTTAACACTGTTTACTAAATTATATTGTATTAGATATATTTTTTATAATAAATTATTTTCATACCCGATAATCATTAACCATTTTTTCTATAAATAGTCTTGTATTAATTGGAATTTTTATCATATAAGTTTTATCATAGCACTATTGATACGCGAAACTTGGTTTGATCTAATTGAGATAAAATTTTATAAATAATACTTATATACATGAAGAGCAGTGTGTTTTAATATTTCTTTTCTCATTAACAAAGTTCAATATAAGTACTAAGTTTCAACATATTTAAATTGTTGAAACTTAGTACGATTGCAAGAGACTGGCGTCAGTTTTTTTGCATTAGTATGCCTAAAAATACCGAAAGGTGAAACCCAGACTCGTCAATGACAAAAAATGTGCAATCATACAGATAATCATCAGCGATTCAAATTTGATATTGAAACTATATCAACCTCCCCTAGTCGATATCATAAACGAAATATAATTTATTTATTGAATTAGCAATTATTTGGTAGGACTCCATTACAACACGGTGAAAATATAGCTTTGTATTTTTGTTCTACAAAATTTATAAGATATAGTTGATAGCTAATTCGGGTCACGCCTTCGTCAGAACTATAGTTCTAAAATACATTGCTATTTTTTCACCGTGTTGAAATATAATAATTTGTTAATTTATATAAGTTTATAAAATTATTGTGTTTGAGAATCACTGGTTAACATATGAAAATACGTGCATTTGTATGCACGCAAGCAATTAGTAGAATTCATTTGCATTCGGTGGAAAAAGATCACGTTACCAAAATGATATTTATGATGACACCAATTAATAAAATAAAGTATATTATTTAAATGTTTTGTTAAAAATATTGTTGTCAAATCCTCATCATTTTATATTTGTAGGTGGAAAATAAATAAACAAAAAACAACGTTAATTTGCCATGGACAATATCAATATGATTAAAATTACTTTGTTATTGAATATTTAAATATCAAATTCGATTTTTGGGTATTATTTTTAATTCAGTTAATTCGTCATCAGTCAATCATCACAGTGTAAAGCATATCGTAAAAGGCAGGGCCTTGGAGTCGTTTAAAAAAATATTTTTACTAAAAAAAGTTAAATTTTGTCGGATTTTTTTGTATCTTTCCTATTTGTGTGTATTAAATTAAAGTTCAACCAACCAATCCGGCAAATTGTTCATTGTGATATTTTTCAAAATCGTCTAATCGAAAAATTAATCGGAGTCACTACTTTTTACGAATCCAGCTGTAACACAACGACTCCATAACTCCGACATATATTTAACTCAAACATCAATTCGTAACTATTGAAATCGAGTCTGTCAATCATTGCGAACGCATACTTACGTCGTTAAATGTTGCCAGGTATAATACAAAATGAAATATTGATTTTTTTTAAGTTTGCTTGTATCTTTTTTTATTGTATATTTAATTGCGACTTAACCGGCCACAAAATATTTTTGCTTTCTTCAGAAATACGTGCAAAAACATTCATTCCAGATTACTGTTATTATAAACATTGCATTACTAATATTAAAAAATATATTTAATATAAAATGACAGATAATGGAATATGATTTTACCTTTACGTATGACAAAGTTTTTTCGAACATTTTACGTGTCGTTGTTTTCTATCAATTAAAAAAGATTCACTTTAAATTATATATGACTTCGTAAGTTAAAGTGACAAAATAAAAGGAAAGACAAATGCTACGTTGTTTTTATATCGATTTGTATTTATTTAAACTGTTCTGGATAGTTAGTAGTTAAGTTTGAATGTAATATTAAATACTTTTTTTAATGTTTCACTGATTTAAGTCGACGTAAGGTGTTTAGATTTCACAATGAAAAACTGAAGTTTCAGAAAACAGAATTACTTCGTCAAAATGATACGGACGTGTTGCGCAACCTTAACAGAAGCAAGTCTCATACCATTTCCATTAAACACAGCGATGGTGAACTTTTTAATGTTTGACTAACCTAATCATTTAAAAATATGTAAATTCTACATTGTCTCAGATGTATTATGAAATGGTTAAATACAACTTCAAATTGTTCAAACTATTTATAAAACATTTCACTAGATACTTTGCTATATTTTTGAATGATGGTCTACTAAGTAAATCCCAATTCGTTGAATTAATTAAATGACTATTAATCGATAATAATGACGTTCAAGCTAGTCAAATATAATCTTAAAAGCGATGCATCCGTATGTCTTTTAATTGAAAGGTTTTCACGATCACACACCGTTAAAATGTTATTGGTAAATAAAACTGCTTATTTTAAATGGGTAGCATTAAGTATCAAGTGATCTCTTATTGAAAAAATTATATTATTCAGATTGTTAACTCATTGAATGAGTCTCACGTAAGTGATATTGCAGGGGTGAAAAATGAATTATAAACTGATTTTACCGCTTAATATAGGTAATGAACTCAACCGGGCTTTCAGCCAAATTTTCGTTCTTACGTTTCCGATATGTCTCACAAACGACTGTAACTCGATCCCAATCAACCTGTTTACTACCTCTGGCGTTTAACGATACTGTAATCAAGTTTAATACAAATAATTAACGGCGGTCAAAGTGAATGTATGCCAACATCAGTTGACAGTGGTTTAAAGCCCTGCTTAAAAAGTTTCCTCGCTTCTGCGCTAGAGAGTGCTAATTGGAAATTTGATTAATGACCTAGTGTTTCTTCAACCAAACCGCCTTGATTGATTACGCCTCCATTCCGTGTAAACAGTGCGAGACCAGCGACATCCGACGGCCGTTGGACGAGGCTTGAATCTTGAGTTTCATCAATGCCTAATTTCTCTTCCCCTTAAGGCTCTTCTTAACTCTTGAAGGGCTTTGCGGGGAAGACCCTCCGAGGAAGTTAGGCGATAAATTTTAAGTGTGTTGTTTCAAAGGTAGTAATTTAAGATATAACATCTTAAATAGTATATAGTAAGTGTATTTGATATCGGAATTTGCAAAGGTTAAACTTCACCTAATTAACAAACGTGAAAAAATAGCAATGTTTTTTAGGCCGACAAAATTTATAAGGTATAAAGTTACTTTTAAAGTATTAAATGTAACTTGTTGATGGAAAGACATGATATTTTAAATTGTAAAAACACATCTTTTAGTACTATTTTACGATCTTACCGGTTTGTCTCATCACGAGAATTATCAACTGATAGCTGTTTCGGCTTACGCCTACATCAGAACTATGTTAAATCTTACATATCTATATATATATTGGAGTAGAAAAGGTATACAACACATATTCTCTTCTTTTCTAACATTATAGTTTTATATTTGGATAATTAATTCATAAATTTGCCAAATTGATTTTATGTCTTTCTCGAAATATTTTTTTATCTAGGTTTTTTATTGAATAGGAATATACGTATGAAGAACGTGTTTGTTGAGGTGTGAAGATTGAAGTAAATGTAAGTTAGCTCTAATGAAGAGTAAGCTGAAACACCTATCAACTAAATACGTTGTTAATTTTGTGTAGCAAAAATACATTGCTATTTTTTCTCCGTTTTATAATGGAGTTCTATTAAATAAATGGTAATTCAATCAATAAACTTTACTTAATGAAATATAAATGATCGCTATCACCGAGTAGTTATTCTCTAAAGCGTCAGTCATACCACATTTCTGACAATAATTCAAGTTCTAGATACTTTCATTCAACGACAACAAATGAACGCATTTACAATGTCGACTTTAGGTGTTTGATGGAACTTGAATATCAAATTCAAATATGTTAAGACTTTCAACATTTATTTATGTTTTATCAACCTTGACCAGAATTTCGGCTTTTGGCATTTTCAAGCATTTTTTTCATATGGATTGGTACCTTTCTACACCATTGATCTTCCGATTTATTGACTCATATACAAAACGGTGGCGTTCGGTAGCGCCCAAATAATTTCCTTCATCCAATTTTAAAATAAAAAATGTTACACAAATATTATCATTAAAATTAAAGTACTGTATAAAATGAAAAGTGTGGTGAAACCAGGAAATGATCTTTCTTGATTTTTATAACATCATTTGTATCACCGTCAAACATTCATTTATCAAAAAATCCTCCACGCTTACATCTTCAAACTTATAGATATAACCGCCTTTTTAGTTTCATTTAAAAAATTTTAGTTTTATTGCGAGCAAGAAACAAGCTAGGTCGTTAAAACAAGAGCGAAGATGTATTGTGTACCTTTTCTACACAGCTATATGTAGATAAGCAAATGTTCGTTTAAGCATAGTTTTGACGATAGCGTAAGCCAAAATAGCTATTCACTATATCTTAAAAAAATAATTTTGTAGAAGTTAAATACATTGCTATTTTTTTCACCGTCTTATAAAAGCACATGTTTATTGTATATTTCTATAATACATTTTATAGTTTGATTGAGTGCCTAAAGATGCTGAGAAGCATAACTAGGGTCGTTAGTGACAAAATATATGGAATCGTAAAAATTTTCAACAATTCAAATTTATGCTGAGCTTTCAAGATTCTAAGTAATTCAAAAATCTTAACAAACGCCTTTGAACATAACAGCTATTCACAATAATTATCTACCTTAAGAATATTTATTTCTCAGATAAAACAATTTCGTTCGCTCGCTTCAAAATTATGTAGTTCTAGAACAAAAGACTGTTGGTTCATCTTACTGTTATACGAACACGTCGACAGAAGTTTGAAGTGGGTAATTGGGCAAGTACAGATTTAGTAGTTTACATGTGTAAGCCAGTTTCTGCATAATGAATTTATAATTTAGCCCCAGTCTCATAACAATCATAAACTTGTTACTTCCTCCTTGCGAAAGGCAGTACCTTGAGCATGACAAACAGGGATGATGACAGCGTACTTTCCGCCCCTATTTGGAGAAAATAATATCTCATTTTAAACGAGGCGGGGGCGCTTTAATCGAATCGAGGCTTCAACGCAATCAATTAATTCGATTAGATGTATGATAAATAAAATACTTTTATCAAAATACATACTCGAATATTAAATTCAAACGTAAATGGTTCTTATCAAACACAAGGCAAATTATAGTATTTCCTCATTTATAATTAATATAACAATGTGTTTTATAATAGAAACACAACTTTTAGTACAATTCTCAGAATTTTGTCCGGTTTCACTCGACGCGAGCTTTATCAACTAATACAGAACAAAATTTACTCTGAAGATATATTTTGTCACAGCTGTTTAACAACAGTTTTGGACAAATATTTAATGTTAATTAGAAGCATTATGTGTGATTTGAAATGACTTAATTATCACAGTGTAATTGTCAATTGTCACTTCTTGGTGGAAAATCATTGTATTTTAATAATAAAAAAACAGTGTTTATTACCATATATTTCCATTTTTTTTATTATTAAGATTACGACCGGTTTTGCTTATTGTGAGAATTATCTATATGAATCAGAACAAATTTCAACAATTAAAAAAAAAATAGTCAGAGACATGATTGTTGGTTCTTTCAAAGTGTAGAACCCTTCTGCCAATGGTAAGCGTATTTTAGTTCTACAAAATTTTAGAACTAAAATACATTGCTATTTTTCACCGTGTTATAATGGACTACCAAGTGAATGCCAGTTCAATCAATTAACAGTATTGCTTTGAATGTTGAAATATTCCATGTGGACTAGGGTGAGTTTAAGCAAATAGTATTTTTTAGTGTATTACAGTAGATTTTATTATATTGTATATGAGCTCGCTTGTTTGACTTCCTTGCTATTCTTGTTTTTTTATTGTTATTTATTCCTTTACTTTTAAATAAACTTTATATTATTAAATATTTTTGACTTTGAAAAAGCAATATACTTATTATAATTAATTTTTGTGACATGTTTCAAGCAACAAAAAAAAGACTGAAAGAAGAAGAATGAAGAAAGGTGGATTCGCATAACGTTGTTACTCTATCGAACACATCCCTTAAGAACAGTGTGAAACCGTAGGGGGTTCTAACGTTAGATAGGGGTTTTATTGTAAATTATTGTATTATATTTGTGATAATAGTGTTTTGTTAAGTGTAATCATATAATAAAAAAAATATTTTCAGGTATCAAAAACCAACGGCGTAATTAAAAATAGAATATATTACAGATAAGTATGCAAGCTTCTATGTTTACTGTATTGAATAAAGGTTCTTGATGGAATTTCAATATCAAATTTGAGTTATTGAATTTTTGTACGATTCTATGTGCTTAATCACTCGACTTAACGACTCGGGTCTATTTAATAATTAAAAATATTTTTTTTTAATTTTCCTTTAAATAAGAAGGAAAAAATGTTTTCTGTATATATATATATATTGCAACGAGTATTGTAATTTCTCCAGTATCACTAAAATGAAATAAAATAAATTTGTTTAAATGATATTCATCCATATTTTGTTGCAGGACACAAGAAAATCGGTTATCACAAATATGGCAATAGCACACCTTAAAAACTTGTATGGTGCTTAAAAATTCAAAAAACTGTCAATCAACGAACGAAAATTGTTCAAATATAACCGTTTATATTAGACCTTTACATGTTAACACAAGGGAACGTTGAATCCACGACATTCGATATAGTTGATATCAATCGCCTATAACTCTTGGAATGGTTTATTGAGTTTTATTTTGAGGCACTTATTGCTTGAAGGAAATGGAATAATTATGGAATCATGGTATTTATGAAGCACAACCATTTAATTAATGATATTGACTGAAGTTGCTTGATAGGATTTTAATATCAAATTTGAACTATTAAAACTTTGTATGATTCCACATGTTTTGTCACTAATGACACGGGTTTTGCATTTTGGGATATTCAGGCATTCTATCACACGGATGCAGACAGTTCTGTTGAATCCGTATACTAGTATGCTTGAAGATACCTAAATTTGAATTGTTAGTGACAGAACATGTGGAATTGTACAAAGTTTTAAAAATTCAGTAGCCATTGAAGTTATAAAATATTTTTAGGACTCTGGAGTCGGAGTCACGGTGTCTTCGTCAAATTCGGTGTCGTGGAAAACGAGCGTCTCCGATTTCGACAAATATTTTTCAATAGATAAAAGTATAATGATTTTTGTGATACCTTTCAATTTTATCAATTTACTATTTATCCGTTCTTTAAGCACATTTACTCCACCGCGATGGTGTTAATAAGGCTTTAATATAATTTAAAAAATAATAATGTGGCTAGGCGTAAAAACACCGCCGCGTTAATTTTGTTAACAGGTGTAAACATTCAAGGAAAATGTTTTCATTTTTATTTCCGCCCTAAAATCGTCAAGCATCTTTTTATAAAGGAACCATTCACGAAGATAAAACGCGCTACAAGACATAAAGCAATTTAAAAGAGTCGTTAACGTAAGGAATCGCTCATTAGTTTAGTAATTATGTGACCATTCATGATTATATGTACAGCGTTGACATTCATTAAAATGTAACCTTCCTAAATTAATGCCTTTGTTATTTTCGTAATTGCAAATTAACATCTTGTAGGGAATTTAAATAGGCGCTAACGTTTTTTACAATACGTTTCACTCCTTTTTTTGGAGTACTAAATTGACGGAGAGTTAAAATGTATGGTGCGTCAGCTTCAGAGCTCTTCGGGTATATTCCATCAATTATGTATACTCTTATTTTTTGTATAAATGTTGTGTCAGTGTTGACAAATATAAATCGCTTCAGAGCTGAGCAATCCACAATGAATCCGGTACACGTGTATACCACATGCATTATATTTATATTAATCTCTTAACACACTCAAACGTTTGCATACGATCACACCAACAGATACATGCACGCACACACTTAGGTGTATCAGATATAAAAAGAAAAAATAAAACAAATATTTTTTAAATGCAATATTGTAAGATATACCTTTCAGGTGTTAACTAAAGCTTTTTGTTGTAAAGGCATTATATTTAAATAATAAAAACACAATGATATCGACTGACAGAGCTTTATTAAAATTTTATTATCAAATTTGAATTGTTGAAACTTTGTATGGTTCAAGATATTTTTAACTAGCGAAACGGGTTTCACCTTTCAGCATATTTAAGCATTCCACTACACGGTTTCAACTTGTCAGTTCATCATTATCAATTGATAAAGTACAAATTAGCCATCAATTTGATTTTAAAAAAATGCTTAAAATCGGTAGGACACAATTATATTTTTCATTATGTTTTTATTTCTAAGGCTCAATTTTCAGTATGCAACATAGCCACACCCAAGTGAAAATACGTCTCCTTATTTTTCAACGCCTTTTTTTCTTAAAATTCACACTCATTCAACGAGCTTATTTTATCGTCAAATCGATCGTTAGTACACTTGACTGGCGTAAAGGCGTAGTCAGTGGCGTTAATGTGGTGAAAATATACGAGCACTTCAAACAAAGTAAATCTACATCTTGTCTGCCGGCCCCAAGAGACTTCCCTTCACTAAACACACGTATTAAGGAATAAGCAACAACAAAAAGCTTTTAGATTTGTATAGAAGTCTTACCAAAACAGATCTAACATTAATTATTCTAATCTAGTAAAAAAAACTTGCCAGAAACGCGGTAGAGAGGGATATTTCTTCGAATTTTGTCGAATTTGTCGAATCTCAATAAATTTATAAACTACATATTGATATGTCTGGAGCTACCAAAAATCTATCAGATCTTGAAAATGAATCGTAGCGAAAATGATTAGCTAATAACCACTGCTTGTGATCCGTTATCTAAATTTTCTGTTTAAAAATAGAAATCAAACAAATGACTAATAATCCAAAGCATGTTTTAATATATGATTGAAGGTGCTTGATAGAATTTCAATACCAAAGTCGAATTTTTACATTTTGTTATATCTGTCAAATGTCTATTGCATCCGTGCAATAGAATGTCTGAAATTTTTTAAATAATAAAAACAAACTGAGTTCAGTTGATTATGCTCGCTATGAGCGAAACTGGTCCTGATCAAAAAATATATTGTGGAAATAAGTACTAAAAAAATGTGTTTTTATTATTTAAAATATCATGCCTTTCCATCAAGAAGTGACAGTTAACACCTTAAAAGTGAAAAATGTTTGAAGATGTCAAAACGCGGAACCTCGTCGTTAGTGACAAAACATGTAAAATCGTACAAAGTTGTAACAATTAAAAAAATAACAAGTTTTATTTATTGTAAAAAGTTTTTTTGAAATAAAATTCAATCGAAGACAAAAATTTCCCGTAAGCAAAGAGTTAAAAATCATCAATTATTTTAAGAATTTATAAGACATAAACTCAATGATATTAATTAATGCTTTATCACTTTTGAAAAGATTCCGTTTTTGTAGTGGATAATGTATTAAAAATTGTCATACCCAATTGAAAAGGTCAACGAAATAAATGTTTAATTATTATTGATGAAAGTAATTTCATAATTTTGTACTAAATGGTGGTTTTCGAGTTACGTGAGAAAAAATAATGCTACGTCAAATGGTAGCACTCGAGTGCAAAAGGTTAATTTTTATTTTATCTCTTGTGATGTGATATTTTTTTCGCAAGTTGTGATATTAATTGTGTGTGTAATATTAAATTTATATTATAATATTTCTTTCGTGCATATTAAGCCCTACGCTACTGACCGCATCGTACAGATGAAAACATGCGTCACTCAGGAGCTTTTTTACACTCTACGCTCTCTGCGGAAAGTTTAACGAAAGCTCCAATTGAGAGCTTATTTGAGAAAGCTCGCTTCTTATAATAGAGAGCGGTTTATACGTGGATGAATCGGATTAGAAACTTAAAAGACGATGACATTGAGAAATCTTTTATAAAGCGAAGGCAATTTTTGCTAGTGATGTATAAAATGTATTTACTTTTATGTGTTTATTATAAAAGACAATTTCCAAGCCTGAGAAGAAAATAACAAAACAAAAGTAAATTTCATTTTAAAAAAGTCGCTTAGTGGCTTGCTATGGAATTCGTAAAGAGCATCTTCATATTAAATAGAAACAGTCGAATCACTTATAAATAAAAATGGTATATAGACGAAGCTAAATGTTTATTGTCCGTCAGTTTTGTTGTATCCGTGTATTACAATACCTGAAGATGCTGAAAGGCGAAACTTGGGTCATTAATGACAAAGCACGCACAAATTTGTAAAAAATCAAATTTCATATTGAAATACCATCAAGCACCTTCAGTCGATATCATAAATTACAAAAAAAAGTTTTTGATACTACGTTTACCAATAACTTAGGAACTAAGTTTGTAGTTTATATTTAACATACTATGAACAAAATAAACGTGTTCACGTGGGTTAAATATTTTTGTAAGACCTATTTCCAATATACATTTTATGATAGAATTTTTTGATCAATGAAATAATTTTGTAGATTCGGTTGTGAAAACGGTCATGTTTTGAATCTCTGATTTCGAATATTTTTAGACGCTTATTGTGGGAATAAAATATTTTGTAGATATTTATTGTGATTTTGTTGAATTGATTGAAAAAGGATTTTATTTATAATAATTTTTGTATAAAAAAAAATAAAGAGTTGTAAGTGTTATGAAGCTTTCAATTATTCAAAAAAATCTAGAAAGCTTGCAATACTGTACAAAAAAAATCTAAATTTTTCCTTTAGAGAAAATGATAAGTGTGCTCCAAGTCTCTCAGCAACTGATGGAGAATGTTATTTCCGATAAAAAGGGATACATTGTCGTCATGGCTATTTAAAAAATCTCATTTCCTTCGCTGTTGGCTTGCAAATAAACTAGAAGTCGGTACAACCGTTTCGCAAGACGAGTAAGGACAATTTTGCAACGTTTTTTTTCTTATTATTAACACTTCCGTAAAAATACCTAATTTTTCTTTACAGCTCTCAACAAGAATTCTTTTAAAGTGTAAACTAAATTGTAAGATATCCTGATTACACATTTTTTTATTGTTTAGATCAGGACCTATTTTACTTAGCGCGAGCATTATATTGTAATTATTATATATATTAGGAATTCAAAAAACAATGATTTATTTAAATGGCATCTTATACAATGTGAGTTTTTGTTTAATGAATTGCTTAACTCAAAATTTATTGGAAACCGAAAATTGTTTTGGTTCCCTCGGTTTCTTGTTAACTTTTTTCGACAGAAAAGTCGATAAAAATCGACTTCTTTGTCTTGAATTGCTTAGCTCTGCAGCGATAAACTACTGACTATCAATATGCCTGCAAGCTTAAATTTTAACTGGATATCAAAAAACTTTTAATTAGTGACATCTAAAATAATTTTGATAACCTCAATTTCATTTTAATATTTTTCGACTACAGTGACGGCGTGAACCAATTTTACTGTAGATTTGCTCAACTCTGCAGCGACCAGTTAAATTTTAGTAGAAAGCCAATAAAATTGATTTATATGTCATATAAGTAATGATGATTTTTTTGTTTCAATTTTGACAATCGTATATGAAGAAAACAATGTTACCTTCCCACTTATTTATTGATAACATGATAAGATTGTAGAGTCCATCTGAATCTACCTTAATGCTAATTTCTCAGCTCTGCAGCGACTACCATCTGATTATTAATACAGCAACAAAGCAAATGTAAATTTTAGAACAACATCAAATTTAAAAAAAAAGATGTTTTCTTTTTTTTACTTGCTTAACGCGATAAAAATGTTTCCTTCTCACCAATTCCATCCTAATATTTTTGGGTAATTAGCTGAAGTATCTATGTAAATCGGTTTCTTTGTGGATTTCTCAGCTCTGCAGCAATTACCATCTGACTTTCAATTTACCTGTAAATATGAATTTCAGCAGAAAATTGAGTTATTTGCATAATATTATATGGAAAATAAGAATTTTTTTGTATAAATTGCTAAACGTGATTTTTGTTTTATGAGCATATAATGTGAAGGTTCCCTTCATTTTTTTAAAACCATTTTAGACTGTTCAATTCAAATTATCCGATGGTGATGAAATATATCTCATAAATTAATCTAGCACACTAAGTTCATATTTGGAAACTACCCTACTTCAAATTATTAGCCAATAGGGAATAAATTCACTTAAATGCATCCTTCTCAAACTAGTTAATTGAATCAGTTTGAGCTGAGCTTGGAATATTGATTGCAGCTGGATGAATTGGTTAATTAACTTTGCTTAATCGAGTTAGACGAGAGCTCGACAGTCATTTCATTAGCTCGTTGAAAGAAACAAAAATATCTCTTCGATAAATTGTAGATGTACAATAATTAAGAAAAAGATTGAAACTATTAATTGTTAACTTTTAAAAAGTATTTACTTTAATCTTACAAAAATTTTAACGTATAGTAAAGCTGCATTACTTGCAACTCTAACTCAATTAAGTGCCACATTTATTGTAACAGTTGTCACTTCTTAATTTTAGAGCATTGTATCTTATAATTAAACATTTTTTTAGTAAAATTAAGACGATTCAATATTTTTTTTTGAATCAGGACAATTTTTGCTCGTTGGGACCATAATCAATCAAGCGAAACCAGCCCTTATATTGACTATATAAAATTTTGGGAAACATTATATATCATTTTTTATAATGTGTTTTCATCAATAAATGACAGATAAAATCTTAAGTGAATAAAAGCAGTCATTGAATTAAATCAATTTTTTTCGTGACTTTTATTCGTGAACATTTAATTATGGTAATATTACCAATCATTTGTTTTTTTTTATTATTTCAATATAATTTCTATTCACCGAGAAGTGACAGGTATCAGTAAAAAATCAATCCTTCATTCTACATATTATATTATCTGGCAACACTTATTGTCATTGGTACTTTTTTTATGCAAAATCGAAAACATAACTTTTAATAAAAAATATTAAATTACGGAATTTTTAATAAACATTTTGTTTTTATTAATATATAATGTCCGTTCACCAAGAAGTGACAATTACCACCTTAAAAGTGATTAATATTATTATTTAAAAACGAAAAGATTTTGTATGAATTATATATGTACGGACCAATGCCTTGGGATTTGACTTTTAATGTGTTAACTGTCACTTCTTGATGGAAAGGCATGATATTTTAAATAATAAAAACACATTTTTTAGTACTTATTTCCACAATATATTTTTTGATCAGGACCGGTTTCGGTCATCGCGAGCATTATCAACTGATAGAATACAATTTACAAACAAGTCTATTTATACAAAACAAAAAATTAATTTGAGTTAAAGGTAGCAGGTGTACAAAACCATGGGTTCAAGAACTAGGAAACAATTTACATAAAATCGTACAATATTGATACAAATAAAATAAATTAGTATAAAAATTAAATGTTCACAATCACTTATTAAGAATTACAAATACAATTATGATAAATCAATAATCCATTAGAGAACTCTGAACAATCAATAAGGAAGTAAGGAGTGGGAAATTTTTATGATAATTTTAATGATAGTCAATTAAAGATGAATCGATGAGATGGGAAGATATGGTCAGTCAGGGGCGTTTAAAAAAAATGCCTGGGGATTTATTAAAACTTATGTTTTCATTTTTTTTTTAATTTTATTTAATATGAGAGAGAAAAGACATTTTTTTTGGGTATGGAAAATCTCCCCATTGTCTCACATGCTATTTTTTCGAACATAGACTTTTGAGGGTTAATCACTTCACACTATCAGTTTGTAGAGTAACAGAAAAAGTATTCCATCAATTCTGCACATTAAATAGCCAAACTGCAAAAGCTTAGCAGTCAAAACGAAACTTTAGCTATTTCAGTTTGCGATGTTACATTCGAAAGGAATCTACGAGTTTGCCTGACTTTGGAAAATACTATAACAGGTCCCGTTAAAATGCCATCAATAAACTTCAACACAAAGGAATAAACAAATCCAATTAGAGCAACATTGGTTGTATCACGCCAGGCCGCCGTAAAAAAGACACATAAAAAAATCCATCATTTTTTTCGTTCGCATGTTGGTAGCACTAGAATGCCAAAGATACACATTCGTCCGTAGAAATCCGTTACATAAATCCTCTAGCGGGAAATCATAAAACCACACAGTAAAAGATAAAAAAAAACACGTCACAGGTAACGATGTCAGCGCTTTTTTGACAGAGCGGATCAGTGGCCAGTCAGGTGTATTAATTGACTTCGCAAAACCACGTGAAAGTATTGCTTCGTGATGATCGAACATATTGCGATGGCGTGTTCAATTAAAAATTAATTCCGTGGTGAATTGGCTAACGTCGATTGTTTCCGTTACTGACCTCGACAACTCGTAGTAATTTCTAAAACGAGACACTAAACAACTTAGCTGTTTGGGGAAAAGCATATACAAAATAACATAAAATTAGAACCTCCTTGTACCCTTTACGTGAGATCGCTTCAATGAATCGACAATCCCATGACGAAAATTCTTTTATTTCATCACTAGATGTTTAATAGTAGGTATCTCTATATATAAAAACTAAAAAAACGCGTTTTTATTTTGATGTTTGAAGAATGACTCATTTACAAGATCGTTAATGAAATTTATCGCAGGACAATTATTATTAGATTTAAATAATTTGTTTTCGCTGCAATTAACTGCTTACCTTGAGGAAAGTGTTTTCCTGTAACTAATAACTTTAGTATATAGACGATACTAACTATTTATTTTACAATTTATGAAATCGACTGAAGGTGTTTGATGGAACTTCAATATTAAATTTGAATTGTTACAACTTTGTACGATTCCATATGTCTTATCACAAACGACCCGGATTTCGCCCTTCGGCATCTTCAGGTATTCCATCGCACGGATACAACAAAAATGACGTAAAACAAACAGTTAGCATCGTATATATAATATATTAAAATTATTATTAACAGGAATCTACTTACCAATAGGCAAGCAAAAGATTGCAGCTGAAAGGAATGTAACAATATTAATCCAATAATAATTAGCTATGACAACTTTCATTAACGATCTTGCTAATGAGTTGTCGTTATTGAAAAGGGGTTTTCAACAAATTTAAATCAAGTAATCAAATTATAAATGTGTCTTCTTTTATTTAAAGCATACCTACTATCAAACATCTAGTGATGAGACATAAGAATTATCGTCATGAAATTGTCGATTCATTGAACCGATCTCACGTAAAGGGTACAAAAAGGAGGAGTTGGGAAGATTGAGTTGATCGTTAAGAATGAAGTTTGAATTTAATAACTGGCCTCTGTTAATTTCAAAAATCTCCTGATAAAACAATTTATGGTCCCCCGTGTTATGATGTAACAATTGAACTCCCTCATGTTTATTTTACGTCTGTTCTGTTGCATCCGCGTAATAAAATGCCTGAAGATGCCGAAAGGCGAAACCCGGGTTGTTACAAAACATGGAGAATCGTACAAAGTTATAACAATTCAATTTACATTTAGAAATTCCATCAAGTACTTTCAGTCAATATCATAAATTACATAATGAATATACTTGCCTTTCTCAGTCAATTATGATTTTTTTCGATCTTTATCCTCAATTAGTCCGGATAATCGAGGTTCTACTGTATGCATAAAATTCTAAAAGCAAATACGTTGTAACAATTCAAATTTGATATTGAAATTTCATCAAGCACTTTCAGTCGATATCATAAATAAAAATTGTTATAACTTTGTACGATTCCACATGCTTTGTCACTAACGGCATTCAATCACACACTGACAGTCAGCTCTGTTGCATCCTTGTGATAGAATGCCTGAAGATGCCTAAAGGCGAAACCCGGGTCGTTAGTGGAAAAAACATATGAAATCGTACAAGGTTTCACAATTCAAATTTGATATCGAAATTCCATCAAGCAACTTCAGTCGATATCATAAATTAAAACGCTGAACGGCTGAGTCCTTATATAGTGAAAACTATTGGCCGGATTAGTTGGTTAATCTTTACTTTAATGCTCTTACGTTATTTTAACGACTACACAGCACCTGTTTTTTGTAATATTAGAAACATTTAACTTAATAAAATATTAAGAAAATTTTTCCACTAAATTAAAGATAAAATTTTACATCTTTCATAACATATAAAAATTTCTTATCATACACAATGAGAAATATTAATATTGAACAAAACTTGAATATTAATTTCAATCAAGATTTCGTTGTTATGCTTATCATAACTGCAATAACATTGTAATGCTGAGTTCACACGAGATGAAATATTTATCTTGCTGTGGTATCAAGATTTTAACGGAAATATTTTTTTCAATTGTGAAATTGCGTGATGTAGAATTATTATTGCAAAGGAAATAACAATTACCATTACTTTACTTACCAGTGTGAAAAAACAGCTTTATGTTTTTTATTGGTGCTATAAAAACACTTTTTCTTAAGTTAAGTTTTTGTGTTTATTTTATATGAGTAGAATAATTAAAAGCAAATTTATTATACCCTATTGAGAAAATTTTATTTGGTAAGTACAATTAATTCACATTTTGTGCAGTCTTGAAATAACACGAAAAAAAATTTTACACGGAGAAAAAATAATAATCTATAGATGATAGTGATTTCAGCTTACGCCTTCATCAGACTGTTGGAGTACTACCAAGTAAATGCCGATTCAATCAATAAAAAAACAAATTATTTTTTTTTTTTTTTATTAAACACGACTTAAAAATTATTTAGTCCAAATTTTTAACATCGTTGAAATACTTACTTACAATTTTATGTTTAAAGATCTGAACCGGTTTTGGTTCATCGCTATTATTATCAACTGATACGATACAAATAATGTACGTAAAAAAAATCAATTTAACATTTCATTTTATTTAATTTAAACATAAATTTTATAGTAACGATTAAATTGTTTTCTCAGTTCTTGAACCTTTAATTTTGTACACCTGGTAATTTTGTATAAGTCTTTTTTTATATTATATTGTATCAGCTGATAACGCTTGCGATGAACGAAAACTGTTCATAATCATAAAAATACAAAAATTAGGACATGTGATAAAATGTATTAAAATGTTCAAATATGATATTCGGGTCGTCAGTGGCAAAACTTGAGAAAGTTTATGAACACGGTTTTGTCGATTAAAACTTTGTTATCAAAATTCCATGAAGTCTTATGTATGATAAGCTCAATCAAAACAATTTCCGTGAAAATTTATGCCATAAGTGATTCTTACACTTTACATTTTAATTATATAATAAGAAAACGACATATACTTGATAGAAATAATGTTCATGGGGAAAGTCTTTATAAAACATTGTGCACTTGCCTATGCAACAGTTGTGAAAATTTCCTATAGGAAAAAAGTTCACTGAAATAGAGCCTAAAGACTTTTCCAAAATTGAGTACCAAGCCAATGCAAGTCCCCACCCTTACAATCTTTTGCAACCCTCTAACCCTCCAAAGTTTCCTTTTGTATTTTGATAAATGCTTTTTTTATTTATTTCAGGATTTCATAAAATATACAAGTTATGACAGAGAGCCTGAACCTGGAACCCAATCAGTTTTTATGAATGACTTAAGACAATCATGTTCACCAGATACTTATAGAAACAAATATATTCTTTTTTTAAAACCTTATGTTGCAATCATTCGGTTATCATGCTGTCGCTTCCTTGAAAGATCTTTTTAGTTCAACTCCAAACATACCGCATTTTTAATCGATTTATAATGATTCCTTTCCACTCATTCAATACTTAAATAACATAGCGTAACAACAGTGATTAATTAACCACTGACCGTATCCTAGCCTAATCATAAATATCCCTATGCATCTTCAAAAAAAAAAAAAAGAATAAACTATTGAGTATTACACGGAGAAAAAATAGCAATGTATTTTAGTTCTAAAATTTTATAAAGTTAATAGTTGATAACTTTTTCGGCAGAACTAATATTTCTGTGTGAGGAGCTTATGCATTTCCGTAATAAATCATCTCCGTCCAATATTTAAGCTTATTGAAATTACCGCCTGTTTAGTTTCATTAATTTTTTTTAATTTTTATTGCTCGCAGGAAATAAGCAAGGTTGTTAAAACAGAAAAGAAGATGTATTGTGTAGCTTTTCTACAAAGCTATATACAGATAAGCAAATGTACGTTTAAACACAGTTCTGGCGATGGCATGAGCCGAAATAGCTATAAACTATATCTTATTTAAAAAAGAAAACTGCAGAACTAAAATACATTGCTATTTTTTCTCCGTGTATTATTTTTTCATTTTATATTGAGATATGTAGAGTTAATGGCTATTTCGGCTCAACCATCGTCAGAACTATGCTCAAACGAACATTTGCTTATCTATATATAACTGCGTAGAAAAGGGACACAATACATCTTCTCTCCTGTTTTAACGACCTAGCTTGTTTCTTGCTCGCAATGAAACTAAAAATTGTAAATGAAACTAAAAATCGGCGGCTATATCAATTAGTTTACATATGGCATGGAAATGGTCTATTACGGAAACAAAACAGCCCCCTGTAGTGGGTTGAGCAATGGCGATCGACATATATTAGTTTGTTCGTTAAGAAATTTTGTAGAACTAAAATACATTGCTATTTTTTTCACCGTGTTATAATGGAGTTCTACCAAGTGAATGCCAATTCAATCAATAAATATATAACAAGTTTTATAGTTCACAATAGAAGTGGATGTACATTGAATTTTTTTTTATTTAATAATGGAGAGAATGATTAAGCAATCGGCATGGGGACCAAAGGAAAAATGTTGTGTAGGCCTGCATTACGGGCACTCTGCAGCGATAGGAATAACGGCCGCATCTGTATACGAGCATACAGACTGGCGCCACAAAAGCTTGCACGTGTAGGCCTTCACTATCATCAACCATGATTCCGCGCCGGTCTCCAAGCACTGTGAACTGAATTCACTCAGTTGTCTCTTAACAAACCCGGCAAGGGGTCGTAAACTTTTTACGGCCCCGCACATTATCGAAGGCTGGCGTTCCGGTTCGTGAATTTTTCTATGAAAAGCGTGACGCGCGGCTGACATCTGTATGCCAATTGTTATTACCCATAAAGACAGACGTCAAAGTGAAGCTCAAAGCAGGGTTGCAAATTTAAATATTCCTACATAAAGTTAAGGCGCTAACATAGTAGATTTTTAAACTACATACAATGCCGGAAAAAAGCGTTGGGATATCGAAACATTGCCGGATGAACAAAATATCATAAGAGTGCTTGATTTCTGAAGAGAAATCTATCTCTTTAAATATTTCTTTCGGCTCGTACGAGGCCATAATGAAAATTCTGTCATCCATGATAACACCAAATTTTATGCGGTCCAGACATTTTTTTTGTTGAGAAATCGTGGACATAAAACGTTTGTTCTTCCAAAGTGTAGAACCAGTCTGTTAATGGTAATATTATTAAAAAAGTTTTACAGTACAGTAAAACCCCCATTTGCAGTAAAGTAAAATGGACCGTGTAATTGGGAGAGTGAATCTCATACAAAATTAAGGATTTTGTTTTTTTTTTCGAGAAAGATGCAAAACTAATATTATTCTTAGTTCTGCCAAAAAAATATATATATGAAATACTTAGTTACTAGGTGATAAAATACATAGTTCTTGTAAAATCTACGTATGTGCGTGTATAACCTGGTACGTGTTGAATACACAGATGCTAGTCAACATTTGACAGTATACTTCGCACAGACGGCCGTCTGGCTGTTTGTGTACGGCCAATCTATCGTGCAATTGGGGGATTTGTGGCGAATATATTCAGCCAGCACGTAATTTAGAGTGGTATAATTAGGGATTCTACTGTATTCCTTTGAATATCGACATATTCCATCTAGATGAGAGCGACTCAGGCTAATACTATTTTTTACGTATAAGTAGATTTAAGATGGGTTTGCTTGCTTGATTACATTTTTCTTTGTCTTTTTAATTATTTCTTTAATTTTCATTTTTTTAATACTTTGATATTGATTTAATATTATTTTTACTTTGATATATTGATTTAATACTTTATGTACCAAATAAATAAAAAAAAATGTTAGCAACTTGTATAAATGAAAGTATTGAAACGAGTGAAGTAAAAAAAATGTCATAACGCTTGCCTTCCAGACATACTATTGATTCAATAATAATGACAATCAATTGCCTGTGATAAGTTTTATAAACAACGAATACAGTTGAGTTTTTGATGAAAGGATTATACAACAGATAAAAATTAACTACAGTTAAAACGCAGTTGAGTAATATTAGACTAAGAGATACTTAATTATTATAAACTAGTGGATAACGGTGGGAATTGAAAAGATTAAGCTGTTTGTTCAGAATATGTCTTGAAGTTAATTTATCTCTGTTTATTTCTTAAATTTATTGATAATTAATATGCCTAAGGTGACAAAAAATCAAATTTGAATCTTTATTTATTGTAAAACTTATGTTGAAATTTCGTTATATGTTTTAATTGTTTCCATAGCAATATACTGCATGAAGTTACTATAGAATCAAACGAAATTGGAAAGAATTGATTGTTTTTTTTTTTTAATATTTGCTTCGTTTATGGCATCAATCCAGCATGACGTACGAAGTCAGATATATTTGGGGTCACTTTTGTATTGAAGAATATAAAACTTTTGTTGAGGTATGATTTTTTACTACCGCTGAACTATATTTGTTTTTAAAAGCAACCATTTTGGCACAGAAAATTTTGCACAGTGTCGTAAAACATGAAATGTTTTATAACTATGGCCGGTCACAGTATATTTCTTTTAATTTTACAAAATGTGAATTAATTAAAATTTATAAAAATATACAAATATACTGTGGTAATTTCATGAGAATTGAACGTATTAATATTATTAAGCACAGCTATGTTATATTTGGTAAACATCGTATCCAATTTTGACATATTGCCAGTTGTCTATGATCAAAAATTGTAGAAAAATAAGAGATTTTTTTAATTTATGGTATCGACGGAAAGCGCTTGACGAAATTTACGACAACACGTTTCACCTTTTGGAATCTTCAGGCATTCTATCACACAGAACGGATGGAACTGACGAAGCACCATATAAGCGACGCAAACTGTTTACTGACTGTCAATTCTACTGCTTTCGTGTGAAAGAATACACGAAGAATCCGATGGGGTAAACACTGGTCGTCAGTGAATAGCTCTTGTGGCTTATACATAGTTTTAACAATCCAACAGTTACTTTTTGATGGAAACTTGACATACAATAAACAGCCTTGTCAGTTCTGTTGCATCCGTAAGATAGAATGCCTGTAAATGCAGAGAGGCGAAACCTGTGCTTATTTTAAATTTATCAATATATATTGAAATTTTATATATTTACACTTGTTATTATTTGATTGATGAGCAAAACCGGTACCGATCACAAAATATTTTTTTGGAAATAGCACTAAAAAATTTCAAATTTCAATTGTTACAACTTTGTACGATCCCACATGTTTTGTCACTGACGACCCGTGTTTCGCCTTTCAGCATCTTCAGGCGTCCTATCTCACGGATGCAACGGAACTGACTGTCGATGTTTGATAGAATGCCGTTATTGACAAAACATGTGCGGAATCGTACAAAGTTGTAACAATTCAAATTTTATATCGAAATTCCATCAGCACCTTCAGTGGAAATCATTGACTAAGAATGTGTTTTTATTATTTAAAATATCATGCTTTTCCATTAAGAAGTACTTAATATTGTGTTTTGTTTCTTCAATACCAAATTTAGACTAAATAAAATACTACGACAGCGGTAGTAGTATTTTCAATTTTAATGTATCGGTTAATTAACGAGCATTAAATGAAAATTTGTTTCATAGGCTGGTTTGGCCATCAGCTGTTCATTTAATTTAACCTTCTTTGGGTAATTGGTACGAGTATCTTCGTCAATATTACAATGTATGTAATGCAAATTTTACGTATGAATTTTGGAACTGAATTCATATTTCATAAACATCGGAAGCATATTTTTTTATTAAATTTATTTATCACGTATGCTATGTTGATTGAAAATAATATTTTGAATATATATATACGATGTGGATACACATTTTCTCGTGATAATATAAAGGAAAGGTTTTTCAATACGTTTTTTTTTTTGTATAAGATCACGAAAATTTATTGAAGAATGCAAAAAAGGTTCACATACCCATTCGATAATAGTGAACATTTTTTAGAAGTTTTTCCGATTTATTTACATACCTCTAAAAGAAAATTCTTAGAAGGTAAATGTTTGAAATTTATAATTGTTTTCTTGGTCAAAATTTAATTCAAAGTCTCATCTTTTGAGCGAATGTGGTTCAAAGCTTAAATCGGTTATTTAATGAAGTTATTAAAAAATTTCGGACCTCTACATTTTTGCAGTATTTTTTTTTATATATATTTCCGAAAATCAGTTTTTAAAAAGACGAACTAGTTTGACAACAAATAGTTGACAGTTATTTTTGTTAACAAATTTTTATATACATAAATTGTGGGAAATAAACCGTGAAATTTAATATTAACCGTAAAAGGACCGTGAGTGAAAAAATAACTTTTAATACATCGGGGGAATTCAATAGATCCGATTACTTAATAGCTTTTATTTTTTAATATTACATGAAAAAATTATTGCTATGCACATTTCCTGATAAATTTTATGCTAATATATCTCTTTAAATGTGTTTTTTATTATTATATTGTATTTATAGTCGTGCGTAATAACCCTCAAACATCTATTTCAGACTGATGAAATCAAGTTTTCCAATCATCACGCGCTTGCATACCTACGTCGTTTAATGTTGCTAAATATTATCCAAATTGAAACATTTAAGTGACATGAATAATAATCAACTATCACTAAAATATAATTTCATTTTTTTAGGAAATATCTACTTATTTCAATCTGGCAAGTATCGATCAAACATCATGTGATGAAATATAAAAATTTACGTCATGAAATTGTCGATTCATTGAACCGGTCTCACGTAAAGGATACAACAAGGGGGAGTTACGAAGTCTGAACTAATCATTGACAATGATGTTTGAATTTCATAACTGGCCTTTATTAATTTTTTGAATCTGAATAGAATCTACTGTACGTCAGCTCTGTTGCATCCGTGTGATAAAATGCCTGAAGATGCCAAAAGGCGAATCCCGGGTCACTAGTGACAAAACATGTGGAACCGTACAAAGTTGTAACAATTCAAATTTTTATCCCTTATCATTTAATATTTCGAAATTTTAAATGGACAAGCAAATATAAGTCGGACGCCACTCCTCGGACCATTGGGAGGTGCTAATGCCTACCCGTAATAAACCATCTCGTGCAATATTTAAGCCTTTTGAAATTGCCGTCGTTTCATTTACATGTTGTATAAAAAAAATAGTTTTATTGCTCGCAGGAAATAAGCTAGTTAGTTAAAATAGAAAAGAAGATGTATTGTGTTTCTTTTTTACACAGCTATACATAGATAAGCAAATGTACGCTTGAACATAGTTCTGACGATGACGTGCGCCGAAATAGCTATCAACTATATCGTTCAAAAGTTTTTGTTGAACTAAAATATATTGCCATTTTTTTACCGTGTTATATTAGAGGTCTATCAAGTAAATTCCAATTCAATACATAAAATAAAAATGATATTACAAAATAAAATATTTCTGACATCATTTATATCAAATGCAATTTTTATTGATTGAATTGGCATTCACTTGGTAAAAACTTGGTGAAAATTTTTAGTTTTATTGCTAGCAAGTAACAAGCTAGGTCGTTAAAATAGAAGAAAAGATGTATTGTGTACCTTTTCTACACAGCTATATATAGATAAGCAAATTTACATTTGAACATAGTTCTGACAATAGGATGAGCCGAAATAGCTATTAACTATATTTTACAAAAAAAATGTAGAACTAAAATACATAGCTATAAATTCAATTTTATAATTCCCGTATTACATAACATTTCTCAAAGTTAACGACATTTCTGTATTAGTAAAATACCATTGTCTTAATTTTTCACTACTCTAGCCGTATACAGATGTAAATAAATTATTCGTTCGGGTTGTGCGAACTTACATCCAAGACATTAATTTCTTCGCATTCCGAACTGAAAAGTTATTCAGTGAAGGCTTATGTCACCCTTAGGATGTATCACAACTTTATCTCCAAGCCATAGGGGTGCGTTTATGCAACCTAGATATATATTTTCAAATTAAAGCGATTTATAATGCTCCGGGATTTGTTATGGTTCATTATCTGTTGTTTGTTTTATCGTACATTCCTTGGCAACATTGCAAATAACCCATTAAATGGTTCTCAACGTTGCGGTTGGTTTTTTGTCGCTTTAAAACAATATCGTATTGTTTGTCGGACTTTGCGATTTAGTTGAATGGGTTTTTCGCTAGCGATCAGGACGTATGGACTCAATATAGTTTAATCAAAATCCAATTTATAGATTGAAGTAGCATTTACTTGGTAGAATATCATTATATTATTTTTTAAATTTTTTTTATCTAGCTATTTCTTTCGATTCATTCGAGGCCAACATGAGAATTCTGCCGTCCTTAATAATATCAAATTGTATGTTACGAATATTTTTTAAGACACCGTAGACATGAATTGTTTGTTATTCCAAAGTGTAGAACCAGTCTGCCAATGGGGATGCCAATGGTAAAAGCTTTAACAATGTTCAACAGTATTGCTTCGGATGTCGACATATTCCATCTGGACGAAAGTGAGCGCAGATGAATACTATTTTGTAATGTGTTAAAGTAGATTTTTCATTAGCTTGCTTGCTTTTGCAATACTTATTTTTTGTTTTTATTGCTTATTTCTTTAATTTCCAACATTAAATGTTTAAATAACACTGAAAAAAAGCAATGTATTTTAGTTCTGCAAAATATAGCAGGTATATAGTTGATAGCTAATTCGGCTTAGGTCTTCATCAGAACACAATGCCTTGCTGTTTTTTCACCGCTTAAAATCCAATTTCTAATATATCTACATGTTTAACCACTCATTGCCTGAATTTTGGCTTTCTGCATTTTCAGGCATTCCATCAAGCATATGCAATAGACTTATAACTTAAAAATTTAGTTCTTTTACTTAGTCAACTGATATATTATCCTTCTATATCCTACCCAATTATAATAATTTAGTATACGTCAGTATCAAGTAACACAATTTGATATTTATGATTGTTGTTAGTGTACAAAATATATGTATTTAGCTACTAGCTTAGAGGTCTATATTTTTGTTGTGTATATAAGCGATGCCAATTGATATGTGTAATAAAAAAAATCTGAAGATGCCAAAATTCGAAACTCAGGTCGTGAATGACAAAACGTATGAACTTGAACAATGTTTCAACAATTCACATCTGAAATAGAAATTTCGTCAAGCGCCCTCATGATATATCGTATTTTTTTTTCAATTTGATTTTTTAAATTTAATCATGAACATATCTAAGTTCTGAAAAGAAACTGTCTGTTTTTACTGGGAAGATTCATATTAAAAAAAATATATATAAAATTATATATTAATTAATAAGGTGACAATTAACACCTTTAGAGTGATAGGTTAGATTGAAAAAAAATTATGAAAATTTTCCCTTATTTTCTATTGAAAAACGAAACTATTTTGTGCGAGCTTTTCTAGTCGATTTTCTGTGGAACGTATTTAATCAAATACAATAAGGTGCGTTTTATCAGGATAGATAATCCAAACCAATTCTGATAGTATATATAAATGTGAATATTGTATATTTTTTCAATTATAATGTTATTAAAATATACGTATTTAATTTTATTTAGACGTACCCTAACGTATATATCTAAACAAGTTGTTTTGTTGATTTATGATATCAACTGAAGGTGCTTGATGGAATCTCAATATCGAATTTGAATTGTTGAAACTTTATACGACTCCATATGTTTATTCATTAACGACTAGGGTATTATTTTCGCCATCTTCAGGCATTCTATCACACAAATGTAACAGAATCTGATGCCTGAAGACGCCGAAAGACGAAATATTTTGTAATAGTGACAAATCATGTGAAATCGTACAAAGTTTTGAGAATTCAATTCATACAATATGTTGACTTAAGTTATAAAAATGAACTAACTTAATTCACTTCAGCAATTGCAAATATTTCATTATTCCAAATAGCGGTTATATAATTGAAAAAAAACTCGTAATTTTGTTTTTTTTTTCTTAAGGACCCGTTTGAGTATGATTAGCTTTCTTAAAAGGAAAGCACGCGTTGGTAGAAGAAGAAAAACGGAGCTTTTTAGTTTGTTTTAACCGGAAGTAATAAAGGCTTTGAGAAAAGTAATACCTTCGTTATATGCAAGATAAACGTTGACACCATAATGAGAACGCTGTACTGAGAAATATATACACAAACGTCTTACAGTTATGGTAAATATTTTGAAATGAAAAATTAAATTAATTTTTTGATAGTTGATAGTTAGACAGTAATATCAACTAAACCAAAAAAAATTTATAATATCGACTGAATGATGGAATTTCAATATTAAATTTGAATTGTTGAAGACTTGTACGATTCCACATGTTTTGTCGCTAACGATTCAGGTTTCGCCATTTGGCATATTCGTTCATTCTATAATATAACACAAATGCAACAGAACTGACACAACAAACAATTAGCGTCGATTATATACAAAAGGAATCAATTAGAAAAGAAAAACAAAGCCAGCAATCATTAGAGATTAAATCTCACAATAACCTCCTCACTTAAAATTGGTTTACAGCTGGAAATCAACAGATATCAATTGTTACACTAAATGTTACATGAACAGATAGGTATAAGTCATTCGCCGCTCCTCAGACCATTGCGAAAGTCTAATGCATTTCTGTAATAAATTATCTTCGCGCAGTATTTAAGCTTACTGCAAGTGCCACCTGCTTAGTTTATTTAATATGTTTTATTTTAGTTTTATTGATACTACCATATAAGCTAGGGTGTTAAAACAAAAGAGAAGATGTATTGTGTACCTTTTCTACAAAGCTATATAAAGATAAGCAAACGTACGCTTAAACATAGTTCTGACGATGGCGTGAGCCGAAATAGCTATCAACAATAACTTTAATATGTTGAAGAACTAAAAAACATTTTTTTTCATCGTGTTATAATGGAGTTCTGACAAATAAATGCCAATGCAATCAATAAATTTAAATTTGTCTGTTACATTTTAATGGTGGTTGTTTTATATATAATACAATATAATGCACTAAAAACTCGATTAAATTACTTCAGATTTTTATTTAGTTTATCTTTAGTCAGTTCTGTTGAACATTTGTGATACGATGCTCAAACATTGCGAAAGACGAAACCCGGGGCGTGACTGTCAAAAATGTAACAATATACAAAGTATTACTAATTTAAAAAAATCTATTTTATTTTTGTCAAAATGCCATAGTTTTACAGCAACTTCAGAATTGCATTTGCCAAGTATATACGTTCTTAGAGAAGGATACATGCATCCGTTCGTAGTATAATGATCCTTTTAGCAAAACCTTGTGCTTCTCGTTCGTGATTATCCTTAAGTTGTGTTGCTCTCTTTTGTGGCTATAGAGAAAGTTTTCAGGCTTGTAACAATATTATTGTATGCATTCATCTACAAATATAACACTATACATTGTACTCCATTATTCAAAGTATATTAACGGAAATTACAAAGGCATTGAACAAGGTTTTTGATGATTTTCACAATATACAACAATAATTCACTTGTTTATGATAAGGCATTATATTTTTTCATAATAAAAATACATTTTTTAGTAATACTTTACGATCAGGATCAGTTTCACTCATCGCGAGCATCATCAACTGACAGGAAACAAATACAAACAACAAGTCTAATTTGAATTGTTATTACGTTGTACGATTCCACATGTTTTGTTCAGTTCTGTTGCATCCGTGTGATCGAATGCCTGGAGATGCATAAAGGCTATACCCGGGTCGTTAGTGACAAAACATTTAGAATCGTACAAAGTTGTAACAATTCAAATTTGAATTGTTATAACTTGTACAAAGTTTTATATATTCAAATTTAACAAAATCTTGACTTAAAAGATAGCAGGTGTACGAAACCAAAGGTTCAAGTACACATTTAAATGAAATAAATTAATTTTAAAATGAAATTTGAGCTTTTATTTATTAACAATTTACAAGGATTATTAAGATAAAATGAAAATTCATTAAGATCTCAGCTCAAACGTTAAGGACTCATTAGAAAGAATAATGAGTATTTCTTTTGTTATTTTTATATTGTATGCAGACTTACTTCCTGTAAATTGTTTTCTTAGTTTTTGAACCTTTGGCTTGGCTACCTGCTTGTATACTTTTAATTCAAAATTTTAATTATTACAATACAATCTATTTTAATGAATAAAAACGCATTTTGTTGCGAGCAAGAACAACTGAAGTTGATAATGCTTGCAAAGAGTGAAACCAGTCTTGATCATAAAATATATAAGAAATGTGTTTTTATTATTAAAATTTTTATACCTTTCCATCAAGAAGTGACAGTTAACACCGTAAAAGTGAACAATACAACCTGAAAAACGTGAAAACAGAACCCGGCATTGCTTTTTATTCTTTCTTCTTTTTTTGAAGCCTTGAATGTTGAAAATTTTTCATTTTGCTTAGTTATGGAAATTTTTATAATAATATTTTAACATACAAAATTAGATTCTACACGAAATTTTAAACACTGTTGGCACTCTCAAATTTTTAAGTGCCTATATATAAACTATGTTTATAATATAAGCACATTCATGAATGGAAATATTTCGGTGTGACCAACCTATTTTTAACTAGGCATAAATTACATCTGTAAAATACTAATAACAAGCTAATAAATACAGAAAAATAAAACGCAAGTATATTTTTTGACAAATAGCCTGGTGAAATTATTATAATGTATATTCAGCCGACGTAAAATTAACATAATAAATGATTAAATGGGTTAATAAATTACTCTAATTAAGGGTCGTTAATCATTTATAAAATATATTGTACGCTTATCAAGGTAAAAGGGCATATGCAACATTTTTTGGCAAATCACCTTTTTTATGACCTTATGTTTAATACGGTGTATTTAAGTTTTACAAAATTTATAAGATATGTAGTTTGAAGCTTTGTATTTTGCCGGTAACGAATCGGGTTTCAGCTTTACGACATCTTCACGAATTCTGTCGCATGGATACAACAGAACTGACACACAATAAACAGTTATAATCAAGATAAATTAATTACAAAAGGTAAAATACAGAATAATAGGTTAGGATTCAAATAAACATCTGAAAAAACTAAGGTTATTATTATTCTGACATTCAATTGCTTATGATAAGCATTATTTATAATAAATATTGTTAATGAGTCTTTGATGAAATGATTTTACAACAAATCATAATTAATCACTCAAATGCGTTGTATACTTTTAGACTTAGAGATTCTAATTATTTCAAATAAGGGGTAATGATATGATTAAACATCAGGTGACGTAATATACGAATGAAATTCGTGAGATTTTCGGCCCATTGAACTTATCTCACGCAAGGGATATAAGAAATGTGAATTAAGAAAACACGGTAAAAAACAATTGTAAACACAATTGAAAGAACCTAACCTCAAATTTTGTATGATTACCCAGTCGCCTATAACGTGACATTCATAGAACGTAGTCCAAATTTCTACGCTATATGGAGGTCCACTATATTTTATAAAAACAAACTGAGATATATTGATTGAATTGGCATTTACTTGATAGAACTCCATTATAATACGGTGAAAAAATAGCAGTGTATTTTAGTTGTACAAAATTTATATTATATGATAGTTGATAGCTATTTCGGCTTACGTCGTCATCATAACTGTGATTGAACGCACATTAAATAATCTATATATAGCAGTGTAGAAAAGGTACACAATATACCTTCTTCTCTATTCTTACATCCTAGTTTTATATTGTGCTAATAAATTCCAAAATGTGGCAAATTGACTTTATGCATTTCTTAAAGTGAGTTATTTCAGTACAAAAATTAATTCTTAGACGAAACTTTTGACACTTTAAGTAGCCTTCTCAATTATTGCAATGTGTCTGTCAGAAGGTTAGTATACATGTTGAAAACCAATAGATACCAATCATCATAAAAAAAATCTTAACGAAACAACTAATATATGTCTTTCACTGCTCCTCAAGCAATTGCAAAGGGCTGATTCGCTTCCGTAATAAACCATCCTCATCCAATAAACCATATCCGTGCAAAATGTTAGCTTTTATTGATATAGCCGCCTTTTAAGTTTCATTTACAATTTAATTTTCTTTAGTTTTATTGCTAGCAGGAAATAAGCTAGTTCGTTAAAACAGGCGAGAAAATGTATTGTATACCTTTCCTAATGAGCTATATATTGAAAAGCAAATATTCGTTTAAGCATAGTTCTGATGATGGCATGAGCCTAAATAGCTATCAAATATATCTTATAAAAAAATTGTAGAACCAAAATACATTGCTATAATTTCACGGTGTTATAACTCCATTATAATGGAGTTCTACTAAGTAAATGCCAATTCAATCAATAAATATAGAATGTATTGAATTTTTTATGTATGCTAGTTATATCCATAATTCTGTTAGATTTTTTGTCACCAAAATAGCTTTTAAGAACTGTTTTTTAATTGCCGTAAAAATTAAATTCTCTGTTATATCGTATTAAAAAGAATGCGTCCGTTTGTAAATATAAGTTTACTGTTGTTGAAACTTTTAATTGTTGCTATTAATACGTTTAACTAGGATTGTAAAACGAGAGCTTTCCAAAGTGCTCGTAACGGGTAGTGACCAAATTTTGATAACGACGTCACATCTGCCAGTGCGCCGCTATAACGACAAGAAAAGCTTCTTTAATATTTGCAAAGCATGCGACCACGACACAGGGCAAACTTTGAGCTTTCGTGACGAGCAAACGAGACGTTTATAAATATAAATTGATTGTTAATTGCATCACGAATCTAGACAGATCGCCGAGGACTAAAATTTCAAGTATAAAACATTGATTTGTTTAATAGATGACAAAAATTTGTTACAAAATTAAACACTAATCAATATCAACGTTTCCTATATTGAATACTATAATTTTATTCTGCGAATATTGTAATATTATGCAATATGGTCCATAAGGTATTAATGAGCAGGCTATTTTGTTTTTATAAAATTTCCACTCATTATTTTTCCTAATGAGACTTTCATGATTGCTCTGAGCTCTTATTGATTATTGATTTACCTTAATGTTGTTTGCCAATTATTTGTAAGAGATTGTTAACATATCAATATTAAAATAATTTAATTTATTTGTATATACAATATATTGAATTATTATTAGCAAATTTCTTAAATAAGCTTACTTGTAATTTTTATCTGAACAATTGACAATGCTCGCGATGAACGAAACCGGTCATGATAATAAACTATATTGTGGCAATAAGTAGTGAAAAATGTATTTTTATTATTGAAAATATAATGTGTTTCCACCAAGAACTGACAGTTAACATCTTAAAAGTGAATAATTTATTGGCTCAGTTGCAAATCCGAACAGAAAGTTTTAAGGAAAATATTTATTTATAATTTTAAAACAACTTTTGTTTTAAGAAGAAAAAATCGCCTTTTTTGGTAACAAATTGGTGAAGCGTTAAAATCTATGACGCGTTAACATCCTCTTCAAGTCTTATTCATCTTTTATATAAAGACATATTAGGTTATATAATTCGTGTGTCGAATTCGTTGGCAGACGCTATTCGCTGCAGAGCTGAGCAATACACATGGAATCCAGTTCACGTAGACACTTCAAGCATTTTATTTTTATATAAACATCTCCACTTACTATATTTACATACACATACATAGATATATTTATGTGTTTACAATACTTAAGGCAATGAACTAGGAAAATCATATTTAGATGCCGATGTTTTATATTTTTTACGCTCTCGGTACCTAAGAGCAATCTTTAAGCCGTTACTTTACTATGCCGACTGTATAACCCAAAAATATATCATAATTCTGTATAATACAGTATGAAAAGCAATGTTTTAAAACCAATAAATCTTCGATTCAAACTAAAATATCAGAGTATTAAAAAATGTCATTGAAGCTCTTATTGATTTTCAACATGCACTATTTTCGAAAACTGAATATTAAAAATAATCGGCATGGACAAAATGGTGGTTTGAAGAGTGCGACTGTAATTTAATATTTTTGTATTAATTATTAAATGAAGGCCTTTTGAGTTGGTCTATAAAATAATGCTAAAACTGTGAAAAAATAGCAATGTATTTTAGTTCTACAAAATTATTTTTAACAAATATAGTTGATAGCTATTTCGGCTCACCCATCGTCAGAACTATGCTTAAACTAACATTTGCTTATCTATATATAGCTGTGCAGAAAAGGCACACAACACATCCTCTCTCCTGTTCCAACGGCCTAGCTTGTTACTTTAACACAATGACACTAAATTTTCAAAATTCTAAATGAAACAATAGGTGTCTATGACAATAAGATTATATGTGGGACGGAAGTGGTCCTTATGGAAGCCAATCAAACCACCCCTTTGTACAACGGCTGGACAAGTGGCGATACTATTATGTTAGTTTGTTCGTTAAGAATCCTTTGTGATAATTGGTGTCTATTGATTTCCAGATGTTCCAAAGCCGTCATTCTCCAACCCTTACTACAAAGATGCAAACATTTAGGGGCTGAGTTTGAATTTATATTATGTGATTCATTAATAACGTGATTAGCGAATTGTGAATCTGTTTTTTATAAATAATTTTGTAATAATTTATAAATATTTTTTTTAAAATAATTTTGTAGAACTAAGATACATTGCTATTTTTTCACCGTGTTATAATGGAGTTCTACCAAGTGAATGCCAATTCAATCAATAAAATGCTAAAACTATTCATACAACCATAAATATTAATTCTGTTTTGATTGTAAATGTATATGTATTAAAAACTGATGTCATTAAAAAAAAATTGGTTGTCTGTAAAGTCGGTTTACGGACGATAGTTTAACGTGACAACGTCATAAGAAAACATTGATGAAATGATTGCATACTTTTATGAATAAAATGGAATCATTTTTATTGAATTATCATTATTTTGTATGGATACGAAGAAGGACTGAAATGAAATCTACAATTTTTTTTCTGAAAGAAATCGTTGATAATTTATTGTTAAAAATATATTTGTTATACGTTAATCAGATTTTTTATATGCAAGAATTAATTACCTTTATTGCCGCAATTGTTGTTGTAATATAAACAATGAAAACCACATTAACATTTCACTTCACTTTATAAACAGTTGTAAACAGATCACGTGTAGGTACTGTAGGTGTATAAGTTGTGTGCTGCCGCTGTCTCTTTTCTACTCAGACGCATCGACCAATCGAGTGGAAGAGAGATAGATGCGGCACAATCCGAACGGTAGGCCGATCGTGCCTCTCTATCGCTTATCCGCGCTCTCGCTCGCACGCTTGCCTTCGGCGTAACGCGACAAACGGGACAATGAGTCATGTTTTTTCGTGCGTGCAGCGGGCGTTCATCGATTTATAAGACGTTGTCACGTCAAAAACATGACTTCGACTTCAAGATTGACTCCGATTAAGACAAGTTTAATTTTGTATTTTTTTCCTACCCGATCTATTTAAATGCCTTAAATTAATTATCAAACCAAACCAATCCGGTAAATAACATATATTTCATGTTGTACATGTTATAGAAATAAATACAAATAAAACAAGCTTAAACATTATTAACTTAAATGTATTCTTTAAAATAGCTTTGTTTGTATTCAAATTAAGGATTTTAAGTGCGTAAAATAACCGCTCTACGAAAACTGGTTAGTACGGGTTAGATGCAATGCTGTAACGATCAAAACTGAATCTTTTATGATTTCTGGAGATCACTGTGTTACCATATCAACATTTAAATTATAGGCACAGTCAATTGTTTCCATTATGTTCAATGCATTCAAGTCTACTATATTGAGAACTTAAGCGAGGACGATCTATATCGTCTTGTTTATCGAAATATTTTTCCGAATCATCTAATCGAAAAAGAAGTCCTAGTCACTCGTTTTCATAAACTCGACTGCAACTCTACAGCCCTGGTATTAAACAAAAAAAATAAACCTTACTCTACTAAAGTGATCTTCAAAAATTTCAGCCTAAAGACCTCAATAACTCCACCATAACGTCTCACACACCATAACATAATTAGCTTTACATATTATATATAAAAATACTATAGTTTCCATATTATATCGTCATTTTTTAATAAAATTTTCGTCTTGGTAGATTAACTATGACTGTCCAGATTGGTAGGTATGGCTCGCAGGCTGTATTTTGGATACCCCTGCTCTAATAAATTGAAGATCAATATCCAAAATTATTACAATCACGTTAACTCTGTTTATTATGTCAATAATAGCATAAATAATACGATTTCAGTATTTCATTTAGAAAAGCTTTTGTTTTAATATAAAAATGAGCTTTTTTGTTGAAAAATACTTTATTATTCAATTCAGGAACTATTTTACCACCCTTGGTGGGATAGGTAATACGTCATTGGTAAGGAGCTTTAGAGAACCCCTCCGTAACGTACGACACAATATATGTCACGCTGACCTTTTAAAGAAACATTTTTTGCGTCGGTAAGTTTATATTTACTTACATATTAACCGCGTTGACACATTTCATTTAAAGCACGGCTTTTTCTATATCTATTTCCAGCTAAAAGGGATTAAAAGACATGAGCTTTGTGGTTAGATAACTTCAAAAATATAATTATGAAAGATATAAAAAATCACACGATTTCAGCATCTGTAAATGACTACCTTAATTTATTTATTTGGTACATAAGCATTACAAAAACTATTCATTTTAAGTTTGCTGCTCTTTTAATGTCAAAATATTTAAAAATTTAATACTGAAATTTAAGGAAATAAATAACAATACAAGGAAAGAAAAGAAGTCAACTATGCAAGCTCAATTCAAATCTATTTTAATACATCAAAACATAGTATTCATCGGAACTCACTCTCGTCCACATAGAATATTTTGACATCCGAAGCAATACTGTTGAACATTGTTAATGCTGTTATCATTGGCATCCACATTGGCAGATTGGTTCTGTACTTTGTAAGAACAAACAATTCATAATCACGATTTCCCAAAAAATATCCGGAACATGCAATTTGATATTATTAAGGATTATAGAATTCTCATTTGGCTCATAGATTTTCAATTAAAAGTGAGCATAACTTAAAAAAGTTCAGCTGGATAAAGTCATGGATAGTATCCATATGCCCTTAAGTAAAGAAGTTTCAAATACTTCTTCTGCACCTTTTCTACTATGACAGTATATTTTGAATTTCTTGGGGCTGAAACAATAGACCACTCTCGCTCAGTTAAATTCCTTGTGTACTGTATGTGCATATGTGTGAGCGAGTTTATGCATGTTTGAGTATGTTTAATATGGACGTATATATGGTTATAGTGCCTATAATATCCAAGTGGACCGGATTCACTGCAGATTACTCAGCTCTACAGCGACTAACATTTCTCGGAAACTTCAGAATAATAATACAAAAAATAAATAAATACATAACATATGTACATGAGGTAAAGAAGACTTAAAGTTCTTTTATGTTAACGCTCAATCAATTTGGCGTAAGAAAACCAAAATAAAGTTTTGACTCGAATAATAAAAATAGAAAAAGTTCGTCTAGATTTTTTGTTAAAACGTAAGCACTTAAAAAATTGATAAATTTTACATCTCCTGTATAGCTTTTTTTGCTCTAAAGCAAGCTTTCCTAATCAAAAATAATAGAATTTATTGATACAGAATATTTTTATTTGATTTCTTTTAAGGAATCACAAATTTATTTTTTCTTCAAGTTAACGTATATATTTCCTGATCAGAATAAAGACCAAATGTGCATAGGCAGTTAACTGCTTACAAATTCTAGAAATGCTTTCCGTTTTCTCAAGCTTTTTAATTTACTCCGTCTGAGATGCATTAAGAAAACTCTTCTTGAATCAGAATTAGCTTTATCTATTAAGCAAATAACATTTCCAAAGATAAATCATAAGGGTGAGGGTTGTTTTATAAACCCTCTTCTTCAAATCAGTAATTGTTATTCCAAAAGCGTATTATAGAAAACGTAAAATATTCTCCTTCACTCAAATGAACCCTTTTATGTGAGGATTTAAAGGATGATAATATAAATATGACGTCATACCCATAGGGGATATGATATCATCGACAAAAAACAAAAATGGACGTTGTCGATCAAGTTTTGAGGAAAACGCATTTTTTTAAAGTTGTATGGAATATATTTAAGTTTATCATCCCCCCGATTAATGCGGTACTTTTTTATGCGGTTTCACTTTTGTACGTTCATGAAAAATGCGCTTGTGCAAATATTTTTGAACAGTATGAATGTATATGCATATGTCACAAGATACAAGATACCTTTGATATTTCCACAAAGTATGGAATTGAACTGACCATTTTTTCTGGTAATAAATGCGATTTTGAATTAGTTGATTATGAAGAAAATGGTTATAATTTTGGAAGAAAGCAGTAAAAATTAAGCTTTAAATATAAATACTTTGAAAATAGTTTAAATGCCATATTAGCGTACTTAAGTTTTAAAGAAATATTTTTAATTCAACAAAATGTGGATTTTCCACATCTTCAAATCTAATAAATAATTAAAATCGTCATTAATGCGGCTTTATTTACACCCAGTCCTTTTTTTACGCGATACATTAGTTCCAGAAAAAGGCGCGTAAAAAAATCACAACTTTATGCAATTGCATTACATTTCTTTATACACCCTAAAACATAAATTTGCATAATATCAGATACACTTGTTTACACTACACTAGTATGCATATTTAAAAAAATGGAATGCTTTACAAAATTAAGTTTTAAAAATACAAATATTTTTTATTTAAAAAAATAATGAAACGTACAAGCCTAGCATCATATACAAATTTCTTCTTTAAAACGAATTTGGGGAAAAAATCGCGTAAAAACGAATGAAAGGCGTAAAAAATTGTAACGGTGCCGTCCAAAAAAATCGCGTATAATCGAATTCGCGTAAAAAAAATCGCGTAAAAAAGGACTGGGTGTATAATGAAACTTTTTTAATTTTTTTTATAAATATTTCATTCCTTTTTACACTGGTTAAATTAAATTATTTCAGATAAAAATATTGCTTCTAGCCTTAGATCTATTTTTCAATGTAATTTTATGTAAAAAATATAATATTTTAATGTTTAATACCGAAACATTATATTTTTTGTTAGTTCTCTTGCACCTGTGTAGTAAGATGCCTGAAGATACCAAAAGGCGATACTTGGGCATAAGTGACAGAATATGTGGAAATTTACAAAGTTTCAACTATTCAAATAAGAGAAAAAATATACTTTATTGGCTCAAATCAAATATTTTATTTACAGGGTTGTAAATTCATTATATATTAAAAATCAACTAACCAACCCGGAATATTGTTCTTTGAGATATTTTTAAAGTAGTCAAAATTTTTCACGACGGCCATAACATCGCGACCCTACGATTCTAATTAGACTTCCCTGTTATCTGTTGTGTATCAATTATTGTTCAAATAAACACATTATCTTTTTTACCTTACGGAATATAGCATTATTACAAAGCCTTAGGCGTTACGGTTCCGTTTCTTGGAAATATTTTTCTTGTATCATTATTTATTAAGGCAACATTGGAATGACAGCTGATATTAAGTAACATTAAACATCTGTTTTATTATTATTTCTGAGGCGATCACAAAAACTGTTATTCCCGAATTTATGGCATCAGCAAATGGTCAACACTGTGGTCCGAAAGATGTTTTCATCTATAAGGGAACGCGCTCTGTTTACTGCGGCGTAAAATGTACCTCTTTTGTGAAGATAGTCAATTTACGGCCGCTTTGTTAACTGTTTCGGCGCCGGGTACGTTTTCCGATATAACAAAATATTTAATTAAACAACAGTTTAAAAAAAATTGAATTGTTACAACTTTGTACGATTCCACATGTTTTGTCACCAGCGACCCGGGTTTCGTCTTTCGGCTTCTTCAGGCATTCTATTACACGGATGAAACAGAACTGACGCACAATAGACAATTAGCATTATCTATATACCAAAGTTATTTATTACAGGAAAACACTTATTATCAACGCAATAATATAATTAAATTTGTTTTAGCTGCAACTTTGTTATATAGACGATGCCAACTATTTATTTTACGTCAGTTCTGTTGCATCCGTATGATAAAATGCCTGAACATGCCGAAAGGCGAAACCCGGGTCGTTAGTGACAAAACATGTGGAATCGTACAAATGTGTAACAATTCAAATTTGATATTGAAATTCCATAAACCACGTTCATTCGATATCAAAAAATAAAAATCATAAATTCATTATACTCTTAGAAAATTAACATTTTAAATGCCGGCGACCAGGAAGGCCGGCGATTTTCTTAAAAAATTAAATCTATTAAATATATTTTTTTTACTCGACAATCCTTGACAATATGTCATGTCTAAACATTTCATATTGATTATTAAAGATGTCAACTATGCGACTAAAAAATTTGATTATTTAATACATTCAATCTTGGTTAGATATTAAGTGCTTAAATATAACGCGTATATACGCTCATTTTCTATAGCCGGCCTACTCTGCTCAAAATTATGTAGCGCGTTAACGCGCATATAACATAAAACCGGTTAAAGAAATATTTTCGATAAAAATCGACCATTTTATATTGAATAGTAAATTAAAAGTTATTGACCATGCAATGTACCATGGACCTGATAATTTGTAAATAGGTGAGCTACGAAAATTATTTAAAAAGGTCACATTGTTAAGTTGGCCTAAAATATTCATACTTTGTTAGCCAGATCATTGAGAATTTTTATAAACCCAAATTGATTCATAGCTTTGAGTCAAATTTTAATAATTGTTAACAGTTTTGGAAAAGGTTTGACATGAAAGAAAATCTTTTATTCAAAATAAATTCATTAATAATAAATAATAAACAATCAGCGCTCAACAATCAAGTACTTGTTTTAAAAATTACACGCAAGTCGTAAATACACCCTTATTTTACTTTCAATTGAATTTTTATTATACTTAAATGATTGATATAACTTTAAATGTATATTTTCGATTACTTCAACGATTGTTTTTTTGATATTATATATAAAATAATCATGCTTATTTCTTCGATATTATTAACTATTTAGACTGAGCAATAGACACTACCTTAAGTGTGCTAATCACGTACTGTGTGTCTGCCCCAAGATTAATATCAATGGAACAGAGCTGTTTGCTGTAGTCCGTCCTCATACCGGCCCAATAGGTCACACTGACTTCGTATCAACCCAGGCTTACTTTATGGCATTCGTTAAATTTACAAGATCATACGAGGAATGAGATATTCTTGATTTGTCTTTAGACTCAACATGGAAAAGATTAAACTCTTTCAGTACACAGATACACAGGTTACATAATATCACATTATGTATATGGCTGACGATATTGGTGTATGGTTTAAAGGTTGGTCAGTGCAGCTCTGTATCGGGCCAATAAAATGACAAAAATAATCATTTATTTTTTACAGTATCGCGTTATGGAAGGTGGCCATGTAACAGCGGTTGCGTATACATTATATAACGGGTAACAGTAAGACGATTAACTTTGTACCATAATGAAAGATTTATTTAATAACTGAATATTTTTACATTTCAAGAGTGTGCAAAGCTTAAAGTGTTAAAAATGTTTTGTTTATTAATGACAAAGAAAGTGAACACCGATAATTCCACTACAAAGCTGGATTATTTATTATATTGTAAAGTTGTCTGTGAGATAGAGATTGCGTTAAATTAACGTTAAACAAAATTATCATTTGTAAATATTTTAGTTCGCTGTGTGTTTTTCGGAGCAGAAAATAATATTGTCAAGAGAAACATTTTATAGGTAACTTTTCGAGCGATTGTGTTAAATAAAATGTAATAAAGAGAGCTTTTTTTATAATTTATAATATCTCCTGAGGTACTTGGTGAAATTTCAATATCAAATTTAAATCCGATGGAAAAAAGCAATACATCTTAGTGCTAAAAAAATTATGAGGTGTATATTTAATAGCTATTTCGGCTTACGCCCATTGCGTTTTTGCACCGTGCAACGTTTGCAAAGTTTGGTCAAATTCAATCAATTAAATTTGACCACTTTAAGGTGTTAACTGTCACTTCTTGATGAAAAGGCATGATATTTTAACAAATATAAACACATTTTAGTGCTTATTTCCACAATACAATTTATGATCAGGAGCGGTTTCATTCATCGCGAGCATTATCGACTGATGAATCTGACTGATGCTCAGATGATAATACTCACGATGAACGAAACCGGTCCTGATCATAAAATATATTGTGGAAATACGTATTAAAGACGGGATTTTATTATTTGAAAAATAAATTTTAAATGGTTGAAACCTTATTCGATATCACATGTTTTGTTACTAACGACCCGATTTATGCTTTCTGGCAAATCCTTTCATCAAAGAAATTATCACATGCAAAAGATTGTCATTTTTATCGAACCATAATTGTAATGAAAGTTATTTCATTGATTGAATTGGCATTTACTTGGTAGAACTCCATTATGACACGGTGAAAAAATAGCAATGTATTTTGTAAAACAGAAACATTGCTACTTTACCACTGTATTAATGTTATTTCAGTTGTATGTTTTAAAATCTATAAATTAATTTAAAATTATTGGTTTTAACGAACTGCATAAAATTAAAACTTAAATTTGAAAAAATTTTCGTTTCTCCGATCGTGAATCAATCAACTAAATTAAAATCAACTAAAAAGTCTTAAGCGTATAAATTTTTTATATATTTTTTCACCGAATTACACCATAAAAGAAACACTATTGTTTCACAACGAGCCAGATTTTCATTGTGATAAAAATACACGACGTATATATTCAATCAGTACATATTTTTAAATTAAAGACACAAATTGTTGAATAAGTTCGAAGTCATATTTTTTTATTTCTTTAAATGTATAAGTTTTATTAAATTTTCTTTACCCATCCCATTTAAATGATTTATTTAACATTTGAAATTGAAATTTCATATTTCCTGTTCCTAAATTAATTTGTTCCTATATTTAAGTTTATTTGATGCGAGAATAATTTCGCGCAATTTAGTTCTTGCTTAAGGAGACCGATTTGGAATGCTCAATTTGCCAGCCATATCCGGATTAAACTTTCGTCTATAGCTCGTGTTTCTGATAAAATAAACCTAAATTTATTCGAATCGCTCTAAGTTGGGCGGGGGTGGGGGCGCTGAAAGCGCTGGTTTACACAATAATTGATAGCTGCCAAATTGATGGCAGCGTTCCGTCCTGTAAATAAGGAAACGGAAAAGCTGTTTAAAAAGTTCCGTGTTGGTTAATAAAATCAAATAAACTTACACAAAAACGTAAACATTTCTTTTTCAATGATTATTTTTAAATCACTTCGTATTGAGTCGTATATTGATTGGATTGTTTTGAAAGCATTTAAACATTCAACAAAGTATTTTGTTAAATTTACTTTATCAAACGACAGTGCTTATTAAAATTTATATATCAAGCTTAAATTATTGAAGTTTTGTATATTTCCACGTTGTTTTTATCACTCACAACGCGTGTTTCAACTATCATCATCTTCAGAAACTCTATCATAAGGATGCGATAGAACTAACAATTAATAGTTTGCATCGATTATAGAAATTTTGACTAACGACGTGATACTTATACAACAATCTATATTTAAAACAATGTATGAGTGTCTGTTCGTCCTTTATGCATTACTATACCATTCATCCGATCGATATGAAATTACTTTTAAGGTGTTAACTGTCACTTCTTGATGGAAAGGCATTATATTTTAAATAATAAAAACACATTTTTTTAGTACTTATTTCCACAATATATTTTTTGATCAGGACCGGTTTCGCTCATCGCGAGCATTATCAACTGATAGAATACAATTTACAAACAAGTCTATTTATACAAAACAAAAAATTAATTTGAGTTAATGGTAGCAGGTGTACAAAACCATGGGTACAAGAACTAGGAAACATCGCTTGTTGACTATTCCTATGACAGAATCAAATTTCAATTTAGAATTAAACACTATTAAACAGATCGCACTTAACAATGGATACGATGCAAAGTTGATTGATCGACTTGTCTTTAAAAAAACTAAAAAATTAGCTTTATTAAATGTAACCTCGAGCTTGATGATTGATGTTCCCTCCGTTGAAAAACGTTGGGTAAAACTAAGTTATTTAGGCCGAGTTTCTGAAAACATATCCAAGAAGTTAGACAAAAAACTTTTTAATGTATCTTTTTATAACAATCATAATCTTAGTCGAATGTTAGTTAGCACGAAAGACAAAATTAATATTTTAAGCCAAAGTGGTATTTATCTTCTAAAATGTGATTCCTGTGAGGCTAGGTATATTGGTCAAACAGGAAGATCCTTTCATACTAGATTTAAGGAACATTTAGCTTGTGCCAAAAAAGGCGATGAGATTTCTACTTTTGGAAACCATTTGTTTCAAAATAAACATTCATGTGATTTTACTATAAACTACAAAATCCTGCATTTCAATAACAAATCACTGAAATTAGATAAACAAGAAATCCTTGAAATTAATCGATATAAATTTTTGCCTAATTCTAACCTTATAAATGAACAAACTACTTTTGCGTCGTCACCATTGTTATACTCATTAAATTAGATTAATAAATATATATTTCAAATAAATACTATTATTTTTATTTTTTTCCCTTTTTTTTTTTTTTTTAAAAATGATATTGCCTCCTTTTACTTAATTTTTTTACAGAAAATATTGGAAAGCCACTGACTGACCATATCTTCCCATCTCATCGATTCATCTTTAATCGACTTCTCATGTATTAATTTATTTTGTTCCATTAAGTAGTGATTGTGGGTTATTTTCGTCATTAAAAATTTCCCACTCCTTACTTCCTTATTGATTGCTTAGAGCTCCTAATGGATTATTGATTTACCATAATTGTAATTGTAATTCTTAATAAGTGATTGTGAACATTTAATTTTTATACTAATTTACTTTATTTGTATCAATATTGTATGATTTTATGTAAATCGTTTCCTAGTTCTTGTACCCATGGTTTTGTACACCTGCTACCATTAACTCAAATTAATTTTTTGTTTTGTATAAATAGACTTGTTTGTAAATTGTATTCTATCAGTTGATAATGCTCGCGATGAGCGAAACCGGTCCTGATCAAAAAATATATTGTGGAAATAAGTACTAAAAAAATGTGTTTTTATTATTTAAAAGATATGAAATTACACAAACTTATTGAGTACACTCTTTTAAAGGTTTTGGCATACCATTCTTTCAAAAAAATCGAAGTATATTCTAATATTTTTCTATATTCTATATACACAAAAATCAATGTATGTGTATATGTTTGTCTTTAATGCATTACTACACCATTCATCTGATCGATATAAAACTTTAAAAAATTCTTGAGTACACTCCTGCAAATGTTTCTAATGTATCAATTTTTCCCCAAACCCCTCCCCCTTGACCCATTAAGTACATTAATAGAATTAAAACGACACAATTAACAATAAATTTTTTGTTATAACACGAATTTCTTTTAAACTTGAAACTTCTTTCTTCTGAAATATAATAGTAGCAAAACGAGACGGCTCATCTAGTTTACTACAAATTTCAGCCAGTCTTGCCGTACTAATATTGAAATAACATTGACTACCTTCAGTCAATATTGCTTTTATGGCAAGAACGACTGAGAGATCATGGATGATAAAACATTTGAAAATGTATAACATTTCAGATATTTAAAGTACATTTTTTCCTTAGAAATAAAGATATTGAAGAAAAAATGTTTTTCGGTCATATCCGCATTAAATAATTGAATATTTTTCACGAATCGGGCTAAAAAAATCGTTGGCAGTGTCTTATTTAACTAATAGTTTAATATAACTGGATGTATCTAAAATAGTTTTCTCTGTACCTACCAATATAGTATATGACACTATTTCAATCAAACAGATTTATTTAAGCAAATAAAAAACTATCATTTTTAGAAATTCATCATAAAATTGTGTGGTAATTTCGAGTAAGTTGTTTGAACTAAACTTCTTTATCCAAATTTGAATTATTTTTTAGAGCCTTTATATGAATGAAAGCTTCGAAAGAGATTTGAATATTAAAAAAGCTTTAAATTTTCATAAATATTCTTCTTCGCCACTGGCTTTCACAGTCTTAATCAATTCGCTTCTACTCAAGCAAAAATCTAGTACAGATATGGAGTACACTTGTTGACGGCTTAAAAGACTTTTCAGTGTTAATTCTAAGCTAATAGCTTACATTAAGCTCAAGGCGTTTTAAGCTATCTAGTCGATGCACTTACAGAACTCTATGCCCAAAGCTTACACTTGGCTAAAGGGATTGTAAGCTTTTAAGCCACTGCACAACGACCATCAATGATACGCGCAGCTGTGCAATATGTTGTTTTTAACCACAGAACAACTGGAAAATGGATTTGAATATCATTTTAGGCAACATGAGATTGATATATATATATTTTATAAAAAAATAAACACCCAGGTAAACCATTTACTTGTTTAATAAGCATGCCCTAACGTTTTTTTTTATGCTGTTTAGCAACGAAAACTATGTCTTTTCGTCGCTTTCTGATCTTTTATCGTTGACATGGAAACTGAAAATTAACAATCGAAAATAAATCAATAAGATTTTTACATACATACTATAGTATTTCACCCAAAGAGGTAAAGCAATTCATAAAAAACGTCATCAATACCTTGAATAGAAGAAAAAATAATAAATAACACGTGTAACGCTAATATACCACAAAACATTCCAACCAAAACAACAGTTTTTATAAATTGTTTTTTTTTTTAAGTTATTCTAATATTATAGTATTTTAACAAAATTTAACCTGCTCTCTGCCGAGTTATAGATATTCAAAGTATTGAAAAAAATAATTTTGTAATTTTGGAGAGATTCAAAGTTATAGAAATCTGACTAAACCTTATAAAAAATTAGCTTTTGTGTCATCTATCAATTCATGATAATCAGTTGTCTCATGAGTCAAGATGTTAAGTTTAACAATTAATTTTAATATATAATAAAATGATTAGGACAGGTTTCGCTCGTCTCAAGTATTATCACATCAAATATTATAGAAATTAACGAAAGGCTTTTGTGGTGAATTGCCATCTGACAATTTAAAATGATATGATTGTAAAGGAATTGAAAATATATTACTCTATTTGAAAATTTCTATACTTAAACATGTAATAGAAACTATCGTTATTTCAAAATTATAAAGCGAGGCTCTTATTGGAGCATTTGACAAAATGTGGTGTAGGTATTGATTTTTGCACACTCATATTGGCGGTATGCAAGATTTGACGCGTCTCGCTTCCGTTGGAAGAACTAAAAAGAAAAGGTACTAAGCTTGAAATCATTGGGTAAAAAATATCACTTTTAAAGTATTATATAAACTGTCATTTCTTGTGTGAAAATATTATATTCAATCAAAAAAACTTAATGTATAGTACCTTTTCCACAATTATTTTTTTTAAGATTAGTTCCGGTTTCATTCATTGAGAGTTCTGATCAGTTGATGATGTTCGCGATGTGCAAAAATGGTCATAAATATTGTGATTTATTATTTAAGTTATATGTTTTAATGATGACATTTTAATTCTTAAAACATCTATCTGAAACTGTTCTAGTGTATGGAGAAGAATTTTAACATTTTTTTTTTAATTTCAACTACCAAATAAAAAAAATCTGTGCTAATTATGAATTTTTTAATGCCAAGACACGGAAGACAGTTGATTTCGTTGAAAAATGAAAACAAAATAAATACATTTTTTTGGTCAATAATTCTTAGCAAAATGTCGCGTTTTAATATTTCACCATAAATTTCAAGAAATTTCAATGCGTGTTCATTTATTTTATTATTTAAAACAATTAAAATTGGCTAGTTATTGAGTGTTAGTGTATACACTTTCATTTCCTATGATCAGCCTACCGCGGACGCGTTGAAAGAGTGCGTTAACGCACTTGCGGCATAGAAACGGTTAAATTTAATTAACTGCACGGTGAAAAAATAGCAATGTATTTTAGTTCTACAAGAACTAAAATACATTGCTATTTTTTCACCGTGTTATAATGGAGTTCTACCAAGTGAATGCCAATTCAATCAATTTAATTAATTGACCCATTGAGCGCTGCCGTAAGCTCGACTAACCTTTATGCTCAATGCGAAGAGCAAACTAACCCTCTCTTAAAAGCTCTACTCCTCTATACGGCAATAACCCGCCCAATTATGGTGTACGCTACTCCAGTGTGGGCTTATGCTTACCAGAAACATCTGAAGATACTTCGCAATCCTCCATAGATTTGATGTTTAAGCCATAATCTCAAAACTCACAACCTAGGTATCTGAAATGGACTTTCTTAGTGCGTTTCATTACGCATTGTATATGCATGCGTGTATCTATTTATGCCTGTATATATGTAGTATGCGGGGATACAAACAAAAATATAATGCCTGGGATGCTCAGCTCTGCAGCGAATTACGTATTTCAACAAAGACACAACAATTATACAACCTTAAAATTCTATACATAGGTTATGAAGAAAACTTGAAAAGCTCTGACATTTTTAAAAAAATCAACAATTGAGATAGTTGATTCCATATGATATTGATGGTTGATACTCAAATTTTTATTGTTAAACCTTTGTACGTTTCCACATGTTTTGTCACTAACAACCCGGGTTTCGCCTTTCGACATCTTCAGGCACTCTATCACACGGATGCAACAGAACTGGCGCAGAATAAAAAGTTAGCATCGTCTATATACCACAGGTATTAATTGAAGGAAAACATAGGACCCAAGGCAAGAACTAAATGGCGGCTAAAACAAATTCAATAATATTAATCTAATAATAATTAGCACAATTGCCTGTGATAATTTTTATTAAAGATTAATATTGTTAATGAGTCATTCTTGAAAGGGTTTTACAACAAATAATAGTCAACTATCATTAAAATATAATAGTGTTTTTTTTTAAGATATACCTACTGGCCATGTAATGATTGATTCGTTCCTTGCTGAGCATTTTAAAGGATTTTTCAACGCCTTGACTTCAAAAATTTATTGAATAAAATTAGTTTGAAACAATCATATTAAGTTTGTCAGGACAAATCAAGTAATGCATTAACTAAAAAATTGTCGAGTACAAGAAGGTTTTAATTACTGTTAATTCATATATTTTCGGGTATCAACTACAACACAGTAAAATCAGCCGTCTCAACAGTTGAGACACTAGCAGTCAGTGGGTTAAGCGTCTAGTTATGCACTATATAATTTACTTTATGAGATTGTCGATTCATTGAACCGATCTCACGTAAATGATACAACAAGGGAGAGTGGTAAATACTCAAAAATAAAACAGTTTTATCAGTTGGTAATGTTCACGCTTGGTGAATAATGGGTCAACTTTAATCAGCGCCTAAAACCCATCTTCTTTCTTTTAATATAATAATTCCATATTGTTTCAAAAAACTGGTCCAAAAAAATCTTACTTTACAGTTCAAACTGATTTTGCTTTGAGAAATGTCTTTGTTAATTAAAATTTCATCGCTCCCGTAAAACGGTTGGCCCTCTATGTATGAAAGGTTCGCAAAGAAAGCGGATATTTTAGCCAGGCCTGAAATTAATTATGGCCTTGTGATAAATTATGATTGCACGCCCTGTGGCCGGTCAACGAGGAGTGAGGGCTTCTCTGTAGGCGATTTATATCAAAAGTTGAAGAAAAGCGTGTTTCGATATTAAGGTTTTGTGCGCAGTAAAATTAATTTTATTATTTTAACGGGTAAAGCCGAGGTTTTTTAATTTAATTTAAATATTTTTAAATTTATTAACGTTTGTATGGCTATAAAGCCGATTAATCTTTAATGTTGAATTGTCGAAATTTTTCTCGATTCCTCGATAATTTAATAATAGTAACACTCTATACTGCCTGTGATGAGTTTTATTAACTCGGTGAAAAAATAGCAATGTATTTTAGTTTTACATATTTTTTATATAAGTTAAAGTTGATAGCTTTTTCGGCTAACGACGTCGTCAGAACTATTATTTTTAAATACATTCATTAAAATAGATTGTAACACCATCTGGTATGCACGAAATGTAGTTAAAAATTGTGAATAATATGTATAGTGAAATCTTGTTTAAAATGGAAGTATAACGTCACCTTTTGCTTAATACTTATCGTTACCTGCCAACTTGAAAAAAGTAGATATTTCTAAGTCTACAATTTCTCAATTGCATTTTAATGATAGCTGATTGATAATTGTTTTATAATAAACAGGATTTAGCGTTAATAACATTTACTTGACAGAACTTCATAATAACACGGTGAAAAAATAGCTGTATTTTAACTCTACAAAATTGTATTTTGAGATTACAAGAATTTTGTAGAAATAAAATACATTGATACTTTTTTATCGTGTTATAATGGAGTTTCTCCAAGTAAATGTCAATTAAATCAATAAATTATTTTTAAAATAATTATTAATGACACAAAATGTCAAACACACCATTTACAACAAAAAAACTTATAGTTCGAAGTTAATGTATCAACGATCAATGTCACTATCATTAAGAGAGCTTTTCACACCAAGGACCCCGAGAAACCTCAAGACAAAATCCACAATCAGGCCAGAACGTCAAAATGGATAAAACACCAAGCAGAAAAGCTATCAACTATATACTATATACCAGGTGTTCCAAAGCCGTCATCTTGCGACCTTTATTACAAATATGTAAACGCGAAGCTAAAATTTATATTATTGACTACACATAATAAACCATAACAACCATTTCGTTCAATATTTAAGCCAATTGAAATTGCCGCCTGTTTAGTCTTATTAACATTTTCAAATTTTTAGTTTTATTGCTAGCAGGAAATAAGCTATGTCGTTAAAACAGAAGACAATATATATTTTGTACTTTTTCTACACAGCTCTATATAGATAAGCAAATGTACGTTTAAACATAGTTCCGACGTTAGCGTAAGCCGAAACAGCTATTAACTATATTTTATAAAAAAAAATTGTAAAACTAAAATACATTGCTATTTTTTTACCATGTTAATCTTTTTTCTGTATTTTAAATATAAAATTTTCCCATCAAAAAGTGACGAAGATAAAGTCTTTAGCGTATTTTACCACAAAATATGCTTTTGTTCTACTAATTGAGTTTTTTGCTTTTAATCTTCGTAATTCAATTATGTTTTCCAAAGTTAAGGCAACCGTTAAATCATCATTGGGTTTTTGCGCTGGTACGTGATTATATATAAAATTCAATTCATTGCTCGATTGTTCTACAACGACGATTACTCATTATTCGTCTCCTTTTGTTCGGATGTCTTCTGCGACATGTTGTCTGTTAGTTCCAGACGTTTGTAATACATAATACTTAATCCTGCTTGTTGGTAATATTATCAATTTCTTTGTATGAGTGTCAGCAGTATAGTATCCTAGCATACAATCCAAGAGCATTAAAAACATTTTGTGAACACGCCTCAAGACGTGTTCAAACTATTTATTATAATCTCAATTCAATTTGACATAACATCTCTGTAATCATCCACTTTGATAACGTTCTAACTCAACTTTCCTAAAAAGTATTTAAACAATTCCGACAGTGAGTGTAAAACCATGCATGGCAAGGGTAAACTTTTCGATTTTGAAATTTTCAAATTGAACAACTTCAAAAGTAATATACTTCAATTCCATTGCATCCGTGTGACAGAATGACTGATGATGCCTAAAGTTGAAACTCGGGTAGTTAGTGACAAAACATGTGGAGCCGTACAAAGTTGTAATAATTCAAATGTAATAAATTTGATACTGTAAAAGTGAAGTAACTGGGAAAAAAGAAAGATAATTTGGTTATAAAAAGTAATAACAAATATCACATTTAACGTTTTAAATTTGAATTGTTGAAACTTTGCACGATTCCACATGTTTTATTGCTAACGACCTGGGTTTTGTATTTCGGCGTTTTTATGCATTCTATCACATGGATGTAACAGAACTAACCGATAGAATGCCTGAAGATACCGAAAAGCGAAACTCAGATCGATAGTGGCAAAACACGTGGAATCGTACAATGTTACCTCATTTCTAATTTGATATTGAAATTTCATCAAGCATATTTAGTCGATGTCATTCGTTTAAAGTTTTAACTGGCACTTCTTGATGAAAAGGCATGTTATTCAAATAATAAAGCAGAATTTTAAGGACTCTATGTATTGTGTCTAGAAGATTATGACCTGTTTTGATTACTCAAAAGTTTCCAACAGATCCTAGTCTTAATATTATAAAATCGCGAAAATATTACTACTCAACAATATGTTTTGTTGTTTAAATAAACAATATAACTAGAAAATAACAATTTAATAAGTAATAATTTAAAGGAATTGTGTAAAAATGATATTGTAAAATTTTTATGAATTATTTATTTATGAGTACACGTTTCAAAATTTACAAATTCATTGATTTTGCAACGTCAAATTATCTAAACATTTAGTGTTAAATTTAAGAAATAAACAACAAAACAAATAATAAGGATAACAAGAAAATCAACCAAGCAAACTCATGAAAATCTACTTTAACACATTAAAAAATAGTTTTCGAATGAACTCGTGTATTGAACAAATGCCCCTGAAATAGATAATTGTTTCAAAATACCCAACGAAGTCGTGAGATTTTTTTTCATTTGATCACTCCAATGAAACCTTTTTATAGTAATTTAATCTCTATGCAGAAAAAAACCGCTAAACGGAAAGAGCTTGGCCAAGACATTTCCGGTCTGACAGTTTAGGTTCGAATCCTTGATTAATGACATGGAACGAATTCGCTTTATCTGACGTGAGCTAGATGTCTCTAGAATGGGTTCGCGGCCAGGGCAAATTTGATCGCTCGCTGGGAAAAGATTTTTTATACGTGGCACTCAGTAAAATTGAGACGTGGGGGTTGAAAAATACAAAAATAAAACATTTCTACTGCCACGTCTTGTTTATAAGCGTTTTGTTTCATTGTTTTGTCTGCTTTTTTCTTTTATCTAATAAAATTAAAAGAACAATGGATTTTTTCATCTTCTTAAAGTCTTGTGCTTAAGTGTTTTTTTTCTGATTGTTAGTACAGTTTTCGTCATTGTGAAGAGAGATTTTTTATCATTGACTTCCCTTTACAGCGAAAACATATTTAATTTCAGGGTTAATTTAACAAGCTTAAAAATAAGTATAAAAAAACAAAGTTATTTATTAACATCATTTACAATCTATATATTACAAAAATCAAATTTAAAAGCAAAAACTTGAATACAATTTTATCGCACTATTGAAATAATTTATTATTCCATTTTTTAAATACTAAATGCCTTAATAAATGATTCATAATGTATATACTCTAACATTAAAGTCATTACAGTAAAACCTCGATTCCATGATTTTCAAGAGTCATTAAAAACAAAAAGTGCGGGAAAAATTAAAATAATAATTAGAAAAGTAAAACATTAAAAAAATATAAGTCTTCCTTTTTAAATTTTCAAAAATGGGGTTTAACGAAAGTAGTAAATATAAGAGGGTTTTGTAAAAGTTATATTAATTAAAACTTATTTATTGAAATTATCGAATAATACTTTAAAATTCTTCTTGTGAAATTTTTTATTAAAGAAAATTTCAAGACATTTGAGCGAATCATTAATTTCTTTTGCACATATATAAGATGTAATGTCTTCAAACTTACAAATTGCATTGGATATAAAGATTTATCTACAAAACCGGTCAATCGAGATAATATTTGAGGCAGGACCATAATACCAAGATCGAGGAAATCGATAAATCCGAAAACGGTTAATGCGGGTTTATATAACATTGTTCTTATGGGTGTTTGACGGGTCTATAAAAAATTAACGATACGTCCAGGAAAACGTTTTATGCGATAACAGTTGATCGGGGTTCCACTGTATATCTTAATAATAAAAAAAACAATGTTTGGTATTATTTAAACAAATTTACATATAACACAACGAAAGAGAAACCCCCGTAAAGCAAAAAATCATGGAAACTAACTTTCCATTTCACATCGTGATATTTGTTTATATATGATTTTTTCACGTTCTTAATATGTTTTTGTCTAGGTGGATATTATGAAATTTAAAAAAAATATAAGTTGAAATGCTGGATATAAATTTACATTTATTACATTTAAATCTATTAACGCCGACTAATATGAGATCTTCGAGCGGTTTTTCAATGTTTCAGCGCCATTGTATAAAACGAAAGGGAAGTCATAAATGCATGAAAACATTAAATTCCCTTTATACTTGATGTATGATTTTTTCACGTTTTTAATATGTTGTTGTCGTAGCGGATGTTATTAAATTTTAAAAATATATTGAAATGCTAAACATAAAATTACATATATCACATTTTGAATTTTGGCCTTTTTTCGTAAAATATATATTAAATAAATAGTTATAATAAGTACATTGAACACGGTGAAAAAATAGCAATGTATTTTAGTTCTACAAAATTATTTTTAACAAATATAGTTGATAGCTATTTCGGCTCACGCTATCGTCAGAACTATAATAGACTAACTATAGATAGTTCTGACGATGGCGTGAGCCGAAATAGCTATCAACTATATTTGTTAAAAATAATTTTGTAGAACTAAAATACATTGCTATTTTTTCACCGTGTTATAATGGAATTCTACCAAGTGAATGCCAATTCAATCAATAAGTACATTGAAAATTACTGGTTATAAGTAAATTCAAGTGTCTTTTGTATTGGTTTAAGTAAGGGTGATGAATCAATGCTAATAATCCTAATATATTTTCTCCATCGCTATAGATAAGTTAATGTACGTTTAAACATAGTTGTGATGGTTGTATAAGTCGAAACAGCTATCAATTATATACCTATAACTAGCTTTTATATTTTTTCACCGCGTTATAATATATTACTACCAAGCAAATGGCAATTTAATCAATATTATTATATTTGAACATATGTGTACTTATCAATTCTGTGATATTTTTTGTTACTTGACCGTTGACGCAAGTCGGATAAACTATCAAAAGCTTGTACCATTTACCATCAATAGCCGATGTTTCGTTTTGAAGAAATCATAAGGGTGGCTTGAACCTTAAAACTACGATTAGTTATGCACAAATAAATTTAATTTTTTTTCCACATTTTTAAAAAGTTTTAAATAACTCCTTCGTTTGAGAAAATAATATTAATAATATTGAACAGAAATTTACGACTTACAATACAATTTAACACATTTTATATAATAGTCAATTATTTCAAAGTTAATGACTTGGAGATAATTCCAGAACCTACTTTTTAATCACCCTATTTTCTTTATTGTCGAAATTCCAGTATAGTCATAAATTTCCTAAGCTTTCTATGTATTTAGAGATGCCCACTTCCTAAAAATTGAAACACCTATTTCATATGGCTTATAGTAATACTCGTTACTTTCAGATACAAAACACAATGTATGTGAGGGTAACATAAACAAATAACGCTTATTTATTATGGCAACAGATGAGATGAAGACTCAAAAGATGTTTGAAATTATTAAAATGGTATGAAGAGGAATTTCAAGACCAATTGACGTCAACGATGTATTGAATAAAAAAAAAATATTTTTAGTACTTATTTCCACAATAAGTACTAAAAAATGTGTTTTCATTATTTAAAATATGATGACTTTTCATCAATAAGTGACAGTTAACATCTTAAAGTGATCAACAATATATTTTTTACAAAAAATTTAATCACTTTTAAGGTGTTAACTGTCACTTCTTGACGGAAAGGAATGATATTTTAAATAATAAAAACACATTTTTAGTACATATTTCCACAATATATTTTTTGATCAGGACCGGTTTCGCTCATCGCGAGCATTATCAACTGATAATGACTAATTTAATAATGATAAAAAAGAAATTCGTCTAAGTTTAAGTATTAAGTCCACAAAAAATGTATTAATAAACTTTTTGTTGATTAAATTGGCATTTACTTGGTACAAAAAATAACAATGTATTTTAGTTCTACAATTTTTTTATACGATATAGTTGCTAGCTATTTCGGCTCCCACCATCGTCAGAACGACGACGTATTTCTAAGATAATTTTCATGCTCGCATGTATCACTCCTGATCATAAATATGTTGTAGAAATAGTATAAAAAAATGTGTCTTATTATTTATGTTCTCTACTATAATTAAATCTTTCAACATTTTCATTGAAATTCGATAATAATTTAAAACTTATAAAATGTATAATTTTAGTTGTTACTTTTTGTAACGAGTATAAGTATTCGTTACTCTGTTACCCTTGTCGCGTCTCTATATTGTAACGTATGTAGTATAATTTGTTAGTTCAAAGGTTTACTGAAAGGTGTTACGTGGTGAAATAGCCGTAGTGGTGGTTTTAAGCTGAAAGATTATCCCAACCTTGTTTGTGCTATGTAAGTTTTGTTTCAGTAGATTGAGTTAAATGCTATATACGTACAGTTAATCGATTTGGGTACACCCGGCTTTATAACGAAATATTCTATTAAACCCGCGGCATTATATAAAGTTTTACTAAGCATTTACGTCACTATTAAAATGTCAAGGCTTCGTGACTGGTTAATTTATACATTAAGACGAGTTGAATAAATCGACCAGTTAAAAATAGTTCAACCAAAAAGTCGTTAATTCTATTTTATATAAAATTGATAGAGTGTTAAGATCTATGACGCTTTAGCATTAGAACTATTCAATTATTCTTAGTCACTTACGTATAGACATATTTGCTGTATAATTGTTGCTTCACTATTGACACACATAAGTCGCTGTAGAGCTGAGCAATCCACAGTAAATCAATTTCACGTGGACTCCATACGCATTATTATTATATCCTCACAAACTATACTCAAAACCACATTCATATGCATACGAGCCCACACACAGATACACAGATACAAGCCATCGTAATATAATACATAGAATACTTAAGAAAATGAACTATTATAGGAAAGACATTTTCAGATGCCGAGGTTGTGTATTTTCAGATTAAGAATTTCAAAATGTAACAGCAACGTTTTTAAGCAATAAACAATTTATTTCAGTCTCTGCAACCTTTTTTCTCCCACGACACACCAATTTTTTTATGGAATCGTACAACGTATCAACAATTCAAATTTGATATTGAAATTACACCAAACTCCTTCAGTTGATATAACAAATTATGATTTTATTTCATTTAGATATATATTGTATGATTATCTGTAGATTGTTTTCTTCGTTCAGTAACCAAATGTACAAGATTTTATTGACCTCGTAGTTAACTCAAAAATTTGTACAAAAAGCTCTGTTTTTGATTTTTATTGTATCAGTTAATAATATTCTCGCTAAGTGGAACCCCATATTGAAATAAAAAATGTTCTATTGTGGAAAAACTATGTAATATTGTGTTTATAATATTAAAATTTTATATTACTAATGGTAATATATATATATATATATGTATATGAAAGTCAGTCTTTATTCTCTGAATCCGCTTACATCAATATGTATACATTATCTTGAAATATGGTTCTGAAATATTATATTATAGATACGTTGTTTGACCCATTTCTATTATTTGAAAAAGTGGACACTGGAAAAAGGCAAATGCATTAAAAAGCTTTTCTGAAAATCTCGGCACGTCTCTTCGTGGTTTCTAAGAGGATTTTTCGTTCACTGAACAGTACCATGTCTGACATAAATTGCAGTGCCGGCTCGTGGCATCTTTTTGTATTTGAATATTTCATGCACGAAGAAATATCAGCAATGAAACTCTGATCTTACGTTACAGTATTCATCATTTTTCTACACATCTCACTCAAATTTGAATTGTTACAACTTTTTTTTTTGAATTGTTGTATTGTAATTTTGTACGATTCCACATGTTTTATCACAAGCAACCCGGGTTTCGCCCTTCGGATTCATAATAATGGGTGAGAAATGTAAGTCATACCATGCACACCAATTTATTTTTTATTATTATTAAATTTATCAAAAAAATATATATTATTGTAAAAAATGGATAACTATTAAGGTGTTAACTGTTCTGTTGCATCCGTGTGATGGAATACCTGAATATGCCGAAGGGCGAAACCAGGGTCGTTTGTGACAAAACATGTGGAATCGTACAAAATAACAACAATTCAAATTTGATATTGAAATTCCATCAAACACCTTCAGTCACTATCATAAGTATAAACAATGAAATAGTTTTTTTTTTGATATTTACATTACAAATGGAGAACTATCTAATATTTTGACTTCAAAATCTTCCACATGTCAAAAAAGTTTGTGAATCCGTGGCCAAAGGTCAATCAATATTCCGTGACCAAGAATAATTTAAATTTTCTTCGTTCAACGCAAAAAAAGTCCGCAATTATCGGATAAATGCCTGTGGAATAAAATAAACATGGCAGTCGTTAGAAATCACTGTTTCGCTTTACGGGGAAAAAATAAATCTTCCCCTTTAAAACGTTCCTACCTAATTTATTCAACTTGAATAATGATCCCACGAGCCGCTTTTGATGTTGACAAAAGACGTTGAACATATATTCTCTCACTCTAGTCAGTACATCTGTCTCGCTCTAATAGAGCTAAGACTTCTTTTGAATTTCGAATACATTGTATGACAACTAGTACATAAATGTTCAAGTATTAGATTTACATTTCATGATCCGGTAGTTTGTCAAATGAGTAGTTGGGGGCCAAACCAGCCTATACAACAAAACAAAATGTAATCGGTTTATGATATATTTTAATCACTTATTAAGTGCTAATTGTCGGTTTTTAGTGTACAAGCAGTGCAGTGGGCGATCGGTTAACAAATAAAGTCTGTTGCAAGACTATGTTCGCTATCCAAACTGCTCGTTAATCGATCATCGATTTATTATATTCAAAACTTGATTTTCGAAAGTTTGTCGAATGTATGACGTCGATTAGTTACTTACATATAATATGGAGATTATAAAGATCGTTTAAGCTTGTTATCTGAATATTTATTCGTTATCCGAACCCAATAATCTTTCGTGATAGTGTGCTTTATCCAATTTTTTTGTTCGCAGTTCGAACTGTTACTTAGACGAATACCCACTGTATATTTAAGTAACAGAAACATAGTGTGTAGTATTATTTATACAACTTTGTTTTTTAAGAACAAGACCGGTTTCGCTTATTGCAAGCTTTATCATCTGATGATGATCATAATAATCAGTTATCTATTTCTATTATAAAATTGTTGAAATATAATATTTCAACGTATTAAGTCGTTTGTTTGCCGTTTGACACTTCAATTTGAACAAAAATCCTTCAAATTCACTTCTTATTCTAACAACAACTTCATCAGTACTATAAAATATTCAAAAAAACGATAATGTTTATTCAGTGACCAAAATATTTAGACGATAGATCGAATAAAACGATAACTGCGTGTTTTTAAAATTGTTATTATAAAATCATCACCAAGACTATATAAAATGAATGAGCATATGCGAGATGCAGAATATGCAGAATAATACTGAATACATCAATGAATCAAATTAAAAAATAGCTTATTAAAAATATCGATTACAATGATATTTGGTTACTTTAAAAATCCCATCACTAAACAGGGATCACGGAGGGAAATGCCATTTCATGCTTTAAAATTCGTATGGGTGTTATTCAGAACTCCTTATGTATGATATGACTTGCAAATAAAATTGCGTTTTGGTATGTATTTAAATTTTATTATGAAATAATTTTATGAGAAATTTGATTGTTAAAATTAGGGCTGTGAATTTGTGAAAAAATACAACTACGACTTAGGCATTGACCAACAATACAACTCCGATTTAAAAAGGTTTAATTTTGTCAGGCTTTCTTTCTATCTTTCCTATTTACGTGCATTAAAATAAAGATCAACAAAAAAAATCACTTTATGTTCATTGATCGCTTTTAATGTGTTAGCTGTCACTTCTTGATAGAAAGGCTTGATATTTAAAATAATCAAAACATACTTCTAAGAACTTATTTTCACAATATACTTTACAATCAGGACATTGTGAATATTATCAACAGATAAGATCTACATTATAAACAAGATTATTTATACGCTTTTGAGTCAAAATTAGCAGGTATACAAAAACATGATACGCTCAATAACTAAGAAAATAATTTACACGATGTCATACAATATGTATTCAAAAAAAGTAATTAATTTAAAAACGAAATGTTAACAATTTCTTATTTATAGTTCACAAACTTAAAACAACAAACAATAATCTTTTTAGAGTTCTGAGCAATCGCTAAAGACTCATTAAGAAGAATCATAAAAAAATACTCATTATTTTAGTAGGAATCCGTCATTTTTTACAACTTCGACTCCGTTTCCAAAGATATGGTAAAAATATTTAAAATAAACAAAAAATATTCTACTAAAAAATAGCACACTACTCGATAGGTTAAGAAACTTTTCGATGTGTTTTATCTGTATAGCTAAAATATTAATTATTAAAGAAATAAATTCAAATTCTTCTTGTGTAAATGTTTCCGAGCTTCAAGGAAATACTCTCGTCAATTATATAATATATATATATAAGATAAAATTACATTAAACATAACTTTAAATTAATTTAAATTATATCTACAGCAATTATTAATAGTTTAACAATGCATGAACCGCTGATAATTACCGTTTGTTACTCTATGTCTACGTCGTAGATAGTATTTAGTACCACAGCGTAGGCTCTACGGCCTACGAGATTGCTACGATCGATTTGCATACGACAGAATATTCTCGTATAAATTATGTTTTCATACGTTTAATGACCCTTACTGGTTTAAGCAGTTGGATTTGGTATTAAAAAAGAAATATATATTTTTAAGATGAGAATAACTGTGATGAAAGCTATACACATATAAACGGTTGATTTATGATATCGACTGAAGGTGCTTGAAGGAATTTTAATATTAAATTTTAATTCTTGAGACTGTTCACAATTTCACATTTTCTATCACAAAAGTTACGTGTATCTGTGTGTACGTTCAAATGCATACGCGTATGAGGCTATAAATTAATTTTTTATACGTGAAAAGGATTCTTTGTGGCTTACTCAGCTCTGCAGAGACTTACGGCTGTAAAATTAAACAGTAAATATGTATATACATAAGAGGTGAAGGAGACTTGAAAAGCTCTGATGCTAACACGCCATATATATATCGCTCCATAAATTTGACAAAAAAAAAACCAAAACATAATAGAGCAGACAGATAGTAAACAGTATGTATCAATAATATATAATGCAAGAAAAATTAAAAACAAATATACAAACTCGAAAAATATGTAGAGTTGAAAAATATCTTTGAAAACTTGCAAGGGACAAAACAATTTTTTTTGATCCTTTTTGTTTGATGAAATATATATAAAAAGTCATGAATAATTTATTTTTACTAATAATCACCTAAAAAAAGAATTGAGATCGCCAATAAAATTTTTGAATGTTTCTTGCTGACGTGGAAGGACTTATTTATTTTTAAAAAAATCAACTTAATTTCATACTGACAGAAAGCTGTAGAGCTGAGTTACTATAATATATAGTGTACATATATAAATTTATCATTTTATTATTTACAAACACATACAATTTATGAGGAAGCGAATCAAAGAAAGTATTTTCTGGATGCCAAATGTGTTATATTTTATTCTTAGACTTAATTTTCTTAATATGGTACGTTGATTTATGTGTATATAATAATTAAAAGAAGAAGCAACAAAAAAGCTCTCTTGAATTTTATTTTATTTTTTCACATTACATCTTCGTATTAAATAATATACGATTTTAATATAATAAAAAAACAACTCACAGTATGGTACTGTGTTGAGAGCTGTTTAATTGTAAATAATTGCAAGAGGACAAATTGTCTTAATGTAACGTTTAATGCACACGCTTTTTATTCGAGAAGAATTTTGCATTTTTTATTTCATTTTTACGCTGACGTTAGTTTTATCAAAAGGCATTGGACTTCCGGTGACCATAATGTAAAAAAAACAAATATTTTCAATGAACACAAAAAACGAAAATCGATTCGAAATTCGAAATAATAGAATGAAAATTGGTCACTTTTAACAAGTACTATAAAATATATTGATTGAATCAGCATTAACTATGTAGAACTTCATTACAACACGGTGAAAAAATAGTTCTGATGAGGGCGTAAGCCGAAATAGCTATCGAATATATACCATTTGCCAACAACCATACCACGTTGAAAGCACCGGTTCTCGTCCGATCACCGAAGTTAAGCAGCATTGGGCGCGGATAGTGCTTGGATGGGTGACCGCTTGGGAACACCGCGTGCCGTATTCTCTTGGCTATGAGAACGAAAACCCAGACAGAAAACCGCACACCAACCCGCCTGGGCAGCGTGGTGTGCTATGTCCAAACAACCCCCTTGAAAGAGAAAGCAGGGGGAGGCCTTCATCCAGCAGTGGATCGACCCCGGCTGATGATGATGATTATATACCATTTACATTTAATAAAACTAAAATACGTTGCCATATTTTTACTGTTTACTATTAAAGGCATTGATTGAAATTCTAATATAACACCAATCATTAAGCCCTCCTATAACGTATGTAGCACGCCCCTGTATAGTGTTCCCTCGTATAACGCATTTTTTTTTAGAAAATGTATATGTTGACAAACTCCTTTAGCGATTATTGTCAAATGATCATTAAATATGTATATATAACTGTGAAAAATGTACTTAGCATGGTGTTTTTATTGTTTAAATACAATACTTATTATTTATATATATAAATAAAGCTATACCTGTTCTCAATGTAGAGCATTTTAACTTTAAATAAAGATATCTCACCAGAAACAGCTAACCTAGCTTATTTCCTGCTTGCAATAAAACTAAAAATTTTGAAAATGTAAATGAAACTAAACAGGCGGCTATATCAATAAGCTCAAATATTTGACGAGATGGTTTATTACGGGTAGGCAATAGCCCCTCGCAATGGTCTGAGAATCGGCGATATTTGTAATGTAATGCATACAGGACAAACACACACACACACACACATTGATGTATATATTTATATATAGATTAGTAAAATGTTGTAGAACGATGATTTATTATATATACTTCAACTATCGAGTAAATGATCCATTAAAAAGTGACAGTGAACGCATCAAAGCTACAAAAATGGTTTCAATAATAATTTTTATATTTCTTCATTCAGTACCGACTTTTTTGAACGAAAATTTGGACTTCCTGGTCAAAGCATACTAAAATAAAGGCAAATCCGCGAATGCTAGCGTGGAGCCAAGAACTAAGGATATAGCGCTAACGATGATAAACAGCAAGCTCGTTTATCAAACACCCGTTGAAAAAAAGCTCCGTAACAGGCCCTCTGTGAAAAAAAATCTTCGTTTTGATTTTTTGCCTCTATTTTAACTGAGTAATAAAAAATCTCCTTGGAACAATTTTTACTCACCTTTCTGTCTGTTATTTATTTGACACAAAAGAACATAAATTAAAGTCGAACATCTTTTTGTAACGGCCAATTTTTTTCTTATTTTGATTTGTGTGCGAAACGAATTTTTTAGTTATATATTCTGAAGAATTTGCATTTGATCGTAAATATTTTATGTAGGTTCTACTGTAAATAAACCCCTACACTTTTTTTTAAATAACTTGCAAGAGTTATTCAAGTGTTAATAAATTCAAATTTAAAATGTCAGTTTATTTAACAAAGTTCTTGTTTTTTTATTACAATTAGAATTTTTGAATTTCTTTATCGTCGAGTTGGCCATCTTGCTTTACAGTGTGACTGACTTTTTCATTAAGTATAATAACTAACTTGTGTCGATTCCATGAAAATATTAGGGCTGTGAAATCGTTAAATAAACACGACTCCGTCTTTAACATTGACCAACATCACGAATGCGATGAAAAGACTAAAAAAGTTTATTTTTTCTGGTTTTTTCCTTCATTTTCTATTTATGATCATTAAATTAAAGATTAATCAATCAATCCGGCAATTGTAGATTGCAGTATTCTTCAAAATTGTCTAACCAAAAAAGTAGTTAGAGTTGCTCGTTTTTTACAACTCCGAATCCGACTATATAGCCCTAGAAAAAATAGCGTTTTGAATTTAATCAAAGTAAAATGCTCGTACCACGGGACATTATAAATTTATCACAATGGTTTATTTTGAAGTGTTTTCAAATGTATTAATAATTTGTAACAGGGTCAAAATATTCTTCAATTCAAGTAGGACTGGTTGGCATCAATAGTACTGAAATAATTTTTGGTTTGAATATTAAATATGTGACATATGTACCAGAAAACGGATTAAAAATGACAACAATTTAAGGTGTTGACTGTCACTTCATAATAGACACTATATTTAAACAATAAAACAATATTTTTTTCTCATTTTTATTAATGATATCTGGACCAGTTTCGCTCATTGTGACAATTATCAACTGATGCAACAAAATATTATTTAAGAAGGAATTAAAATAATTTGACACTTTCAAGGTGTTAACAGTCACTTCTTGGTAGGAAAGCATGATATTTTAAGAAATAAAATCACATTTTTTTAGTTAATTGATAGAATTGTCATCATCTATATATCTTATAAATTTTTTATAACTATAATAAATTTTAAGTAGTTATTTCCACAATATTTTTTTATGATCAGGACCGGTTTCAGTTAGTAATGCTCGCGATGATCGAAACCTTTCCTGATCGTCAAAATATGTTGTCTAAATGTCACACGGTGAAAAATAGCAATGTATTTAAGTTCTTTTAGTTCTACAAAATTATTTTTAACAAATATAGTTGATAGCTATTTCGGCTCACGCCATCGTCAGCCGAAATAGCTATCAACTATATTTGTTAAAAATAATTTTGTAGAACTAAAATACATTGCTATTTTTTCACCGTGTTATAATGGAGTTCTACCAAGTGAATGCCAATTCAATCAATATATTTAAGTTCTACAAAAATAATAAGATATATAGTTGATAGCTATTTCAGCTTACGCCTTCATCAGAGTAAGTATCAATTCAAGTTATAAACTAAAAAAAATGATTTCATTATTTAAAATAGCCCGCCTTTCCACCAAAAAGTGACTCTAAAGTGATAGGTTAATTGAAGTAGAAATTGAAATTTTTTAAAAATAATGATTGCTACAAAAATTCTTATCAATAGAAAAAACGGAACTTTTGTTAAAAGTTTGTTTTTGTTTTGTCGCAGTTATACTTGTTTAAGTGAAATTTCTCCTTTTGAAACTTTTAAAACGCTTAGACGTGCTTTTTTAACAAATCCATTGTGGTTTCAAAATAAATTTGTAGTTAAAAAAGCTTAAAAAAGCACAATCCAATTTCTGTATACACATTTATTTCAAGTTTAAAACGATTCGGCGTCTCGGAAAGTTTCGCAAAGAGGTTGGTTGCTTAATAAAACTAAAAATGCGCACGTTTAGGGATGGCTATTTAAATAGGTTGTTTTTTTATTAAAAAATCTAGACAAATTACATTGGAAAATGTTTTTGTCGAAGAGCAAGACTCTAACAAAGAAAAATACTCTTATTTAATACGAAGAAAATACACTTATTAAATGAAAATATTTCTTTTAATAATTCAATAAGAGTACACCAATTCCAATTAAAAATACATGAAAACCAATTTTTGCGACGGTTTGCTATATTTGTATCACAGCTTTTTGAATGCCAACTTAAATCATAATATCAAACATAGCTTAATCCAGTTAAATTTATGCTGTCAGTTCTGTTGCATCCGGATGATAGAATGCCCGAAGATGTCGTAAGGCGAAACCTGGGTCATTAGTGACTAAACATGTGGAATCGTACAAAGCTTAAACAATTCAAATTTAATATTTAAATTCCATCAAGCACCTTCAGTCGATATAATAAATTATATTAAACATTTCATTATCATAAAAACTCATATGATTTTTTATGATTGTTATTGAAAATTTATTTCTATTATCACGTGTCAAATAAGATTTTAAAAGATAAACTTAATTAAAAGCAGTTAAGCTTTTGAGTAATAAAAAAACATTTTTTTGAACGTATTTCCACAATATATTTTATGATCAGGACCGTCAGTTGATCATACTCGCGATGAACGTAACTCGTCATGATCGTAAAATATATTGTGGAAACAAGTACTAAAAATGTATTTTTATTATTTAAAAGCTTGTCTTTCCATCAAGAAATGACAGTTTTTTTCACAGACAGAAATTTCTTCAAAAGACGTTTATAACCATCCACATGGTGTATTTAATCATATCTCTGTGAGTTGATATATAGACTTATTGACGATATCTTTATGGACGTGAAAAGATTAATTAAACTATTGGTTATGCAGGCCTTCTTCCACTTAGCAGACAATCAAATTTTAATTATATAAACTTTGTACGATTCTAAATATTTTTTCACCAACAACTATAGCTTCGCCTTTTGGCATCTTCAGGAAATCTATCACACAAATGCAAGAACACTGACACATAATAAACAATTTGCATATTTTATACACAAGAGGAGTTAATTACTATAAAAAAATACACACCATAACGTAAGGATTCAAATATACATAATGACAATGAATAGATAGAATACCTAAAAACCATTTAAAATTTAACATACCAGATGGTATTTACATTGCGGCACCCAGAAATCCAGCATTTTTTAGTAGATAATTTTTGCCACTATGGCGTGTCTTAATATTTTACAATGATTTCAAGAAATGTCAATGCGCTTAAAATGGTAAATTATTTAAAACAGAGAAACTTTCATAGATGTCTCTTGAGGTACAGTGCAAACATTTTTATAGCCAGCGTGCCGCGTACGGGATTACAAAACGTGTTAGTGTGCTTGCGGCATTTAAAAGGTTAAAAATTATATTTATTTTGGATTTCATAATTGTAGATACTATTTTCGAATGTATAAAAAGAGGTTGTTTTTTTATATTATTAATTATATATTATACGTGCACTCCAGAATGCTTTTAGGCTTCTAAATAATAATTTATTTGCACACCTACTTCAAAAAAGATTCACATAACGTTGTACATATATAGTTGCTCTTAAGGGTGGTTTAATTTATCAAACCACGTGAGTTGCGGCAGTATTCTACTCAGGGGGTTGAGAGGAAAATTCTTAAGCCCGACTTCACCATGCAGAGATTTCATTTTGCTACCTTCTTTGTATGCACGCGCCCGCGGTTGCTTCACCGCAGATTAAGTGATTTGAAACATTTTGAATTATGATATATTTTTTTTAAATAAAGATGTTTTATGGTGAGAAGTAAAAAAGATACCAAGTAATTTTTACTTATTGGAATTTTTTTAAGTTGATTATCTGAGTTGATTATTTAAATTATTTAGATTATTTAAAAAAGTTAAATATCACTTTTTTTTAAATGATGACAACACAATGATTGTCATTATTTCCTTAATTATTTATTTTCAAGATCAGCAACGGTTTCGTTCATTGCAAAACTATCAATTGATGCGTATTACGGTCATATGAATTTAGTTTCTCCTAACACCTTCCCACTTAAAAGTGAAGCATTTAAAATGAATACTCAAATCGCTAAATGTACATAATTGATGATATCGACTGGAAGTGCTTAATGGAATTTCAATATTTAAATTAGAATCGTTAAAGCATTGTACGATTCTAAATACTTTATTTTCCATATCTTTGAGAAAAAATAAACATATTACTTAGATAACCGATAGGACAGGATATATTCATAAAACATGCAAAAAACTTCATAATATTGATCGTGTCACCAAAATGCTTAGATGATACATGCGCAATTTTTTGATTTTGTTATTATAGTTTAATCGATTTTAACTAATCCAGTTGGTAATGCTCGCGATAGGCGAAACCGGTCATGATCATAAAATATATCATGGAAAAATAGTTAAAATGTGTTTTTATTACACGTTGGAAAAATATCAATGTAATTTAATATAATAGTTATACAAATTTTTCAAGTTCTACGAATTTGTAGAACTAAAATACATGGCTGTTTTTCACCGTGTGATAATGGAGTTATACCAATTATATGCCAATTCAATCAATAAAAATGTGTTTTTATTATTTAAAATATCATGCCTTTTTACCAAGAAGTGACAGTTAACAACTTAAAAGTGATAATATTTATGGTGTCAGCAAAATATTTATACAGTTAATCGGGGAACGATTAATGCGGGAATGTTTTAAATTGTTCTTACTGTGTAAACGATGATCGCAGTAACGTGATATCGGACTTCCACTGAACGTTATTTATATCGTTTCAATCAGTGAGTGACGTAAATAATTGCCCTTATAGTCGCAAGATGATGTCTTTGGAACAGCTGGAAATCAATAGATATCAATCGTCACACGAAATTTTAAATGAACAAACAAATATAAGTCGGTCTCCGCTCCTCAGACCATTGCGAGAGGCTATTGTCTTCCCGTAACCATAATAAGCCATCCCCTTCCAAATATTTAAGCTTATTGAAACTGCCGCCTGTTTAGTTTCATTTTTTTAGCTTTATTGCTAGCAGGAAATAAGTTAGGTCGTTAAAACAGAAGAGAAAATGTATTGTGTACCTTTTCTACTCAGCTTTGTGTAGATAAGCAAATGTACGCTTAAACATAGTTTTGACGATGGCGTGAGCTGAAATTGCCATCACTTATAATCTTATAAAAAAAATGTAGAACAAATGTACATTGCTATTTTTTCACCGTGGTAAATAATTGCCCTTTTCATCGTAAAATGGCAGGAAAGGCATTTTTTCGAGGAATATAAAAGAAGTATTATGGAAATCGATCGATAATATTCAACCCCCGAAAAAGTTCAAAGCATCTGTCGTGATATTATGAAATTTTCCCGCGCTTCAGAATATCTACGTTCGTTTCCCAGTGGATGCTACAAGCGGCACATATATCATAAATGGATATCTACACGGAAGCAGGTAGGGCATCCCCCGTACAATAGTGTTGTGTTTTTTTCTGATCAAGCACAAAACGTCTTTTGTCAAACTTATTGAGTTCAAAGAATTGTCCAGTGGCGTTATTGTATTCTGAAAATCCTGTAAAAATAGATTTCTATATCTGCTTTATTCATATTATGCCATAAAGGACTATGAATGAGAAAACGCCTGTGCGAAGAAAAGGTGACTTTCGAAAGTCAATATTTAATTTTTTTTAATATCCCAAACTACTAATTGCACGTTATTTATACGATTTCACATGTTTTGTTACTAATGACCCGGGTATCGTCTCTCAGTTTGAATAGACAATCTCACTTTTACCCACACAAAAAAATCTTTTTACAGTCAAAACTGTTAAACAGAAAATCGCACGATGAGAAATATTGCTTAACTTAAAATATTACTATACTTGAAACACAAAAGCGAAATTTAATTGTTGAAACTTTCTACGATTCCATGCGTTATTTCACTAACGACTGTGTTTCGCCTTTCGGCATCTTCAGGCATTCTATCACTCGGATGCAACAAAACTGACGAACAATAAACAGTTAGCATCGTCTATATACCAAAGGGATTAATTACAGGAAAATACAAGCCCCAAGCGAAGCAGTAAATGGCAGCTACAACAAATTTAATAATTTTAATGTAATAATAATTAACACAATTGCCTGTGATAATTTATCGTTAACTTTCTATATAGTATATAGACGATGCTAACTGTTTATTATACGTCAGCTCTGTTGCGTCCAAGTGATATAATGCCTGAAGATGCCGAAAGGCGAATCCCGGGTCGTTAGTGACAAATCATGTGGAACAATTCAGATTTGATATTGAAATTCCATCATGAACCTTTAGTCGATACTGTAATATTTATTATATATATACGTAAAAATGGAAATAAAGCTTCAAAAACTCACAATATTTTACCAAACTCACCTGCGTAAAAAAAAAAATGCGTCTTTAAATTCTTTATTATGTTGATATGAAATACTTCGTACAGGCACTCCACTGTATCTCGCATGCAAATACCCTGAATAATTTTGACTTGCGTAGTAAAGATATACATTTCCTCGCGTGTGTAGCGAGCACAACCTCGCAGGTCTTGTGAAATGATACTTTGGGAAAGTTTCCACCGCTTTCTACGCCAGTTGCCAGGTGTGATGGGTGATGCTATACTTACCCCCTTGCCACGTTTATAAATCGTTTCGTAACGTACATATGCAGTTCTCAAACTATTCACAAACACAATTTAAAGCCAATAACGATTATTTTAAATAATAAAAACACATTTCTATGTTCTTATTTCCACAATATATTTCCATTATATATTGTGGAAATAAGTAGTAAAAAACATGTTTTAATTATTTAAAAAATCATGCCTTTCCATCAATAACTGACAGTAACACCTTAAAATTGATCAATAACGATTACCTTATAACACGGTGAAAAAATAGCAATGTATTTTAGTTCTACAAATTTATTTTTAACAAATATAGTTGATTCGGCTCATGCCATCGTCAGAACTATAGTTAGTTAGTTAGTTGTAAAACTAAAATATATTGCTATTTTTTCACAGTGTTATAATGGAGTTCTACCAATAAAATGCCAATTCAATCAATAACGATTACCTTATTTATTACTTGATTGAAATGGTATTTAATTGGTAGAATTACATATTAATACTGTGAAAAAATGGCAACGTATTTTAGTTCTACAAAATTTATATGATATATAGTTGATAGCGATTTCGGCACACGCCTTCATCAGAACTACTCATTCATTGACTCAAACATTGATCAAATAGATCTAGGCGTGACTTTTGAAAATAATAATACTAAAAACCATGAATTTTAAAAATATATATACTTATTGATTTTTAATAAAAAAAATTATTGTTGAAACTTTGAACGATTCTTCGTGTATTGTTACTAACGACCCGGGTTTCATCTTTTGACATCTTCAGGCATCTTCGGACATTCTATAACACGAATGCAACAGAACTGAGAGAGAGTTCATGATGGTCATTTTATGATGTCGACTTTCAAATTTGATGTGTTAAAATTTTGTAGGATTCTATATGTTTTGTCACTAATGTCCCAGGTTTGCGCATTTCGGCATTCTCGGACATTCCGAAGCAACAGGATATACGATCAGTTCTGTTGTATCCATATGACGGAATGCCTGAAGATGTCGAAAGGCGAAGAACAGCAATGTATTTAAGTCCCACAAAATAAACACGGTATATAGTAATTTACACCAACATATTAACCATAATATTATATATAAACCTGTGTAGAAAATGTACACAGCACATCTTCTCTTTTGTTGTAGCATAGTATTATGATATTGGAGTGATAAATTCTTAAATGCAGAAAATTAATAATTAGAATTTGTGCTGATGAGGGCTACCGAAATAGCTATCAACTATATACCTTATTTATTTTGTAAAACTAAAATACATTGCTATTTTTTATCCTATCAACGATTTAAGTGATCCATTAAGATTCCATAGAGTTTCAATGTATTGTAAGTCTATCTTCGGTTATGAAAGTTAAGGTAAAAAGAGGTTACTAACTGAAAAAGGTTGAGTGCCCTTGGCGTACGGAGTCCGTATGAATTAAATATAAATTAAAAGTGTTACGTATATAGCCGTCTTAATGATGACGCACTTCAATGAATGTACTGCGAAGGGTTTTATTATTGCCCTCTGTAAGTTCTTGATGAAATGATAAAATTAAAACAACTGCCGAGTAGATACATCCCTTAACCTATTACCTGCCACTAACTACTACAATAATACATCCCACTTAACAGTGAGATATCTGTGAAACCGCAGTTTTTCGCTTTCGAATGGTGATCAAATCTTATATATTAATCAATGAAATTAAGAATGAAATGCTTAGAGTGAAACTTCGATTTCACGCTTTTCAAGGGACCCTAAAAAAACAACGAAAAATGCGGGAACGAGGAATACGGGAAAGCTTAAAATAATAATTAAAAAATCTCAGCCCCCTTAATTTTTTTAATTTCCAAAATTGAAGTTTTACGAAAATTGGTAAATATAAGAGGATATTACATGAATGCAACAGAACTGACGTAAAATAAACAGTTAATGTCGTATATATACCAAAGGTATTAATTACAGGGAAAAACAGACAAGTAAGGTAAGCTCTGAATGACAGCTAACACAAATTCAATAATATTGATCTTATAATAATTAACACAATTGCTTGTGATGATTTTCATTAACGGTTTATCTAGTTAATGAGTCATTCTTGAAAGGGTTTTATAACAAATAATAATCTACTATCATTAAATATAATTGGGCTTTTTATAAGAAATACCTACTTATTTCAATTTGGCAAGTAACGATTGAACATCTAGTGATGAAATATAAGAATTTTCTTCGTGAGATTGTCGATTCATCAGTCAATAAGATGCTTGATGGAATTTCAATATCAAATAAGAATTTTTAAATCTTTGTACAATTCCACATGTGCTGTCATTTACGACCAAGGCTTCGGATGCAACAGACTGACTGACTGACTCAGGCTTAACGTCATAACTCAGTTCTGTTGCATCCGTGTAATAGAATGCCTGAAGATGCCGAAAGGCGAAACCGGGGTCGTTCGTGACAAAACAACGTTTCAGCAATTTAAATTTGATATTGAAACTTCATCAAGCAGCACTTTTAGTCGATATCATAAAATAAAAGAATACGTTAGATGCCTTAATTTTATGTTATCAAAAAATACTCTTTATTTTATGTCCTAGTTATTTTAAATAAACAAATGATATTATTCCATCATTTTCTATGAACGTCTATCAATAAGTAAATAACGGATGAGGCAGAGGGATCTTTTGTATTATTGATGTTGATAGATCTATTGAGAAAACTGAAACAATATTGTATATTTCAGAACGCTATTCAATTTGTATTCTCACTTTGAATATTGTATAAGGCTACAATTCAATCATTTTTACTCCGGATACAAAAAATAAAAACCATTTTTTTAGGTACTTAAACCCCTCTGACTGCGAAGTCGAATGAACTTGCTGATAGGTTAAACGATAAAACGTTCACTTTTAAGGTGTTAACTGTCACTTCTTGAGTGAAGAGATAAAACGTTCGTGAAAAAGTGATCCTATGGGCAGTGTTAAGAGTTTTATACTATATTTCGTTATCGCCATTTTTAGTATTACCATTATTCTGTTATTTTCTCTACTAATATATCATTGAGAATATTAACTGTGAATTAAAGAATAAATTATTTCTGATTATAAATAAATTTAAAAATAGAATAACAGAATAGTTTTTATTATTTGAAACAATTATCTTAAGTTCAAAGTATAATAAATATATATATATAATATTTGATGTCGACTGAAGGTGTTTGATGGAATATTAATATCAAATGTGAATTGTCACAACTTTGTACGATTCCACATGTTTTGTTACTAACGACGCGGGTTTCGCCTTTCGGAATCTTCAGGCATTATATTACACGGACGCAACAAAACTGACATACAGAAACATTACCATTTAAGAATGGCTCATTAAGAAGATTAATCGTCAATGAAAATTATCACAGGAAAATGTGTTAATTATTATTTGATCAATATTATTAAATTTGTTTTGGCTGCCATTTAGCTTGCCTTGTTTGTTTGTGTTTTCATAATCAACTGTTTATTGTACGTCAGTTCTGTTGCAATCAATGTGGAATCGTGCAAAGTTGTTTAATTCATATCTGACACATATATATTTATATTGCAATACATTAAAAGATTTCATCTTGTCCTAAGGAAAGCAAATGGAACTCAATTTATGTACCAATATTATAAATATGTATTCAGAAATATTATACACAAATCGTTAAAAACACGGCGTAAATACATTCATCTATCTAATCTTGAGTAAAATAGACAGTTGGACTATAGATAATTATAAACATCACACTTCACCCATACAAAAGTTATGTAAATCACAAAAACGAATGTGAAGACCAACGTATGTTACTTATTCACTGACGATGTGATAAAAGCTGTATTTAAGAGAGTCGATTTGAAAAAGAAAGCCTTAACGTAAAGAACTTTCTTGCGAATAAGGATGGGATAAAAGAAACGAGCAATCTATGCAATGAATTCATCGAGTATATCGTTACCCACTTTGAATCTTTTTGCTGTCACGTCTTGGTGAAAAAGCACTTTTTAAATAACAATACCACAATGCGTAGTAATGTTTCCACAATTTTATATATTCTAACCTGTTACACTCCGTAAAAAGAAATAAAAAAGCGTTTTACCAACTACTTAATTAATTTTAAGATTTTCATAATATTCGAACGTCATTGAATCAAATGGACGATATACACGGTATAAATAATAAATAACATTTGTTATAATTATTTCATGATTGGTAAGCTTTAATCTATCAAAAAAAAAAATTCAAAATATAATATGTATTATTTAAAACATTTGAAAGTGTGATATTTTTTAAAAAATTCCCTTAGGTGAAGGCTTGATTTCCTCTCACAAGTTTCACAAAAGTATGTGGTCTCTTTTATTCTTCCTGGAACCCTTCTGTACCATATAACCCTATAAAAGCTAAACTGGTTTCGCTTATCGTCACGAAGCATTAGTTGATAATTTTAATCTTAAAAATATTTTATTTTTATTATTCGAATATATCGTAACTTTTAAACTATTTTTATTGATTTTTAAGACATTATGAAAACGTAAAATTATCATACGTTATCTAGTATACGACACTTTTATACTACGTAATACAGAATGTTAATTGAGATTTTCCAAGCAACCTTATTCATCTTTTAATTTGATACGGTTCTATAATAATTTCCGCATTTGTTATTTGACTGTAACACTTCCATTAGTTTTCCTCATAATTATAATGGACTTTTTATTAGTTCATTAGTGTTTATTGAATTTTAAGAGGTACTAAACATTTTTTTTTTGTAAACTATTTCAATTCATTTAGATATATTTTGTATGATTTATTGTAAATATATGTCTGAGTTCTTAAACTATTTGTTCTGTTAACATTGTAATTGTAAACTCAATTTATATATATTTGTTACAACAACGGCTGACAATGCTTGATGCAATTTTAATTTCAAATATTAATTTAACTCTCGGCTCGGTTTTCACTATTAAGCATTCGATCACACAGATTGTAACAACTATTTCATCAGGATGAAATGCATGATGATATAAAAAGGCGAAATTCGAGTTGTGAGTGACAAAAATGTAAAATTATACACATTTACGAAAATTTTAAATAATATATATAGCTTTATATTAATTTTTATCACAATACTTAAAATGTGTAAATAATACTATTATAAAAAAAAAACATTTTCATTTTTTTTTAAATATAACAACTTACCACCGCGACGTTAACACCTTAAAAGTAACTTTCTTAACGTGAGCCTAGCTTTCAACCTTAAGCTGTAAATAAAATTACAGTAACAATGCAGTACAATCAGTTCTCGTTTAATAAGCCTGATTGTGACTTAAAATTATCCACGGCTTTTGAAAAACAATGAATTAAAAAATAATAAGAAATGAATGTTTTCATTATTATTCATAATTTATTTATTTAACAATTCAAGACCATGAAAAGTAGAGCGTAGTGAAATCTAATTATATATCGCCATTTATTTATTCTTATTTTGTTATATATGCTCCACCAAACTCTATTTCACAGGAAGGAAATTTTCCACCAAAAATCGTGTGAAATAATAATAAAAACCCAATAATGAAATGTATTCTAAAATTGTTCTATTTCTCCTTCAACCAAACCTATTGGCACCTATATTGTATGCAATATGGTGACGCTTATTCATTCCCGAGGATGCAAAAACGCGTGTAATTTTAAAAATACAGTGAATTATTTCTGAAAATCAACAAAAAATAATTTGTGTATAAACCAGGGTTATGGAGTCGAAGTTATAATCGTGAAAAACGAGCGACTATGGCTTCTTTTTCGATTAAAAATTTTTGACGAATATCTCAATGAACAATTTGCCGGATTGTTTGGCCGATCTTTAATTATCCGCACATAAATAGGAAAGGTAGAAATAAACCTGTCAAAAACAAACTTTTTCAGTCGGAATCGAGTTGTTGGTCAATGCCAGAGTTTTTTTTACGACACTACAGCCCTGGTAAAAATATATAATATCCTATGGATTATGTTTAATCGTGCTGTTTTAAATCCGTTCAAAAAAGAGCTATAAATATTTTATAAGCTAATTATTACTAACAAAAGACAAACTTATTTTATTAAATTCAAAAACAATTAATTGTGAAATATATTTGTGATTAAGCTGTCTTCAACTTTGTTACATCTAATCATTCTGATTGTCAAAATTAATGCCTTTCCGCAAGATTTGACAGCTACGTGACATTAATGTAAATGATGTCATTTGTCAACAAAAAAGTTTCTTTTAAGCCTTAACTAATCACCAAGTTAATGACTAAGCCTTCAGTAAATAGTTGTAAACATTTTTATAGATATTTAATTATGCTTTTATTGTTAGAGTTCAGTTTTAATATGAAAGTTAATTACGAGATAACTTTTTGACAATCGATTTGAGCTTTGGCTTTCTATGAAAGCTTTTTAAATAAATTCAGAATAGAAATATATTCACAAAACGTTACCATTGAAAACATTTTTTTTTTAATAAATGATACCAACTAACTATTAAAAATGTTTGATGGAATTTAAATATTAAATTTTCATTGTTTACATCTTGGACTTCAGGATATTCTGAACGATCAACTTTATCTTTCTAATTATATTGTTTAAATTGGCATTTACTTTGTAGAACTCCATTTTAGCACATTGAAAAAATAGCAATGTATTTTAGTTTTACAAAATGTATAGGATTATAGTTAATAGCTATTTCGGCTTACGCCCTGGAGCTATATTGAAACGTAAATTTACTTTTTTATCAGTGTATAAAATGTACACAATATGTCTCTTATATACCTAAATACAGGAAAAAACTTAGGTCGTTAAAATGGAAGAAAATATGTATTGTATACCTTATTCACACAGCTATATATATATATAAGCAAATGTACGTTTAAAACATAGTTCCGACGATGGTGTGAGCCGAAATAGCTATCAACTATATCTTATAAAAATTTTATAGAACTAAAATATAATATATCGGTATTTTTTCACCGTGCTATTTTTTTAATGGAAATGATACCAAATTTTAAAAAAATGCATTAATAATGATCCAAACTATTGAATTCCAAGATATTTATTTTAAAAAAATCCAAAAAAATAAAGTATTTAATAATTATTTCTGAGCTTTTATTTTAATATGAGGTCTTTTAATCTGATTAAATGTTTATTAGTACTCTTTTTGTCGTTATTATTTTATTGGTTAACTGTTTCAATTAATTTAGATATAAATTGCATGATAACCTTTAAAATATTTCCGTAGTTGTTAAACCATTGATTTCATATACTTAGCATTTTAAATAGCCTTCTTGCTAACTTGCATGTTATGAGCTGATAATACTCGTAATAACTATAACCGCCCGTGATCTGAAAAAAATGAGACGAAAATTTTTTACTTTCTAATATTTGCGTAATTTCTGAAAGCTCAAAAAAAGTCACATCCCTAATTCACGTAAGCAGAAAAAGCTCAAAATATTTCGCGGTGATATTCTCGCACGAGACAGTAATTATTATTGCCGCATTCTATTGTTGCCTTCAGGTAGAATACTTTTTTGTGACCACAAATGAGCCTTGAAAGGATGTTTGCCTTTTTTGAAAAAGTACTTTGAATTCATTACGCCTATTGTAATATTACTTTCAAGGTTTTTTTTATGAAGATATTTTGAAAGAGCTTTAGGAAGTTTTATCTGTGCTTTTTTGCTATGGCATTTTAATAAAGTAAATAAACAAAGTATTTACTTCTGTGAATGTTTAAGTTTGGTCGGAAAATTTTACATACATTTTGAGTGAATCATAAATACCGTATTTCCTTATAACAAACATTATATATTTTACAATACACCTAGGCCTCATATAACACAGTTTTTTATAACACGGTTTTATACAACACGGATGTATAAATCATAACAGGCTTTTATACAACACGTTTTATATAACACGGTTTTAGGGAAAAAATAATTAACATGTTTGATTGACAATCTTTTATCAACGAATTTTTAAGGCTAAAACCACAAGTTGTGAGTTTTTCGATGATGAAAACCCACAACCGATCTCGAAAAAGAGTAAACAATATAGAATTTTAAGTGAATGAATGTTATTAAATAAATAAAGCACATATCTATATAAACTATCTTCGATTTTATTTTTTTGGAACGCAAACCTTTACTTTGTATTATCTTCAAACATTGTATAACACGGATTTGTATTACACGAGGTTTTTGTGTAACCATGTAGCCTTGTTATACGAGGCCCAGGTGTATACACTTACGATAAATTTTTATGGTAGTATATTTAATTTTACAGTGCTTTTTAAATATTCTCGAAGTCTTTTGAAATATTAATAGTAACCGCCTTAAAAATGTATTTCTGGTGCGTTTTTATATTATGTTTTACGCTCGACCCTTAGCATCAGCGTTTCATCAGCGTTTCTTAAGCTATCAACTTTTGTCAAATGGTTCATGATCCACCGTATTTTACTGTCTGATTTACATAGTAGAACTCCATTATATTACGGTTAAAAATAGCAATTTATTTCAGTTCTACGAAAAAATAACTGTATTTGTAAAACTTAAATATTATACATTGATATTTTTCCACCGTGTATCTATACACTCTCAAGTAAAAAAGTTTCTCAAAATTTATTCTGAAGCTTTTGTGAGGGTGTATTTAAGGTTCTTTTGAAGCCCAAACCATATAAACATTCTCAAGCAAGCTTTGAATATATACATTGTAAATTAAAATAAAAAAAATAACACCCGAAAAGGTTCGGATTGTTTGAAAGATAAAGTCCAACATTTAATCGAGGAAATGCCGTATTTAAACGCTTTTAATTTGTTCATAGACAATTACTGATGATAATGACGAATTCTAAAGTAATACTTCAAAATCCTTAGCCTTCAGGCTTTCAAATTCTTCATAATATTATATTCAGTTAATTTCATATTTACATTTCAAAATAAGCATTGTTGACGCTAATTCCAAACTTTGCATAATTATATCTCGAACCAACGATATGAATTGTTAAGTTATTTAATATTATGTGTACGGATGAAACACTTATGAAATATTTCTGCGGGTTTCAAGCCATTTTTAGTACATAATTACATTGTTCCAATGTACATTTTCTAAAATAGTGTTTTAATAAATATCTAGTGCAGTGTTTCTTAACATTTTAAGAAAGCCGAAGACCATTTAATCTGAACACAGTGCATGATTACACTGTTCCAACGTACATATTCTAAAATAGTGTTTTGATAAAAGCCTAGTGCAATGTTTCTTAATATTTTAAGAAAACCGAACACTATTCAATCTGAACACCATTGCATCTAAAAAATAAAAAATATTGGCAAAACATCTATTTATGACACAACATGGCAGACATATCATAACAAAAACTCACAGCATAAACCTTTAGTTTATGTATCACCTATAATGGTCACCAACATCAACACTCTGACAACTTTTTCGAAGAATATCTGAATGAACAATTTGCCCCTTTGGTTGGTGGATTTTTATATCAATACACCTAGATAGGAAAGGTAGAAAAAATCCCAGACAAAAATAAACTGTGTTGTTGGTCAATTTTGGAGTCAGATTCGTGCTTTTTTAACGCCTATATAGCCTTAGTTAATGTTTATTCAATCTGTATTTAAACTACTCTATTTTTAAATTTGTATTGTTACAACTTCGTACGATTCCACATGTTTAGTCACTAAGGATCAGGGTTTCGCCTTTAGGCATCTTCAGGAATTCCATCACACGGATGCAACAGAACTATTGTTATGATGGAGATATATTAGATAAAGCCAACGACCATACCACGTTGTAAACACCGGCTCTCGTGCGATCACCGAAGTTAAGCAACATTGGGCGCGGATAGTGCTTGGATGGGTGACCGCTCGGGAACACCGAGTGCCGTGTTCTCTTGGCTATGGGAAGGAAAACCCAGACAGAAAACCGAACACCAACCCGCCTGGGCAGCGTGGTGTTGCTATGTCCAAACCCCCCCCTGAAAAAAATAAAATAAATAAAAACAGGGGGAGGCCTTCATCCAGCAGTGGATCGACCCCGGCTGATGATGATGATGATGATGATATTAGATAAATGTTCTGTTTTATGGAATATTGTTGAATCCGTATGATGGAATGCTTGAAGATACCGAAAGGCGAAACCCGGATCGTTAGTGACAATGCATGTGGAATCGTACAAAGTTGTAACAATTCAAATTTGGTATTGAAATTCCATCAAGCACCAGTCGATATCAAAAATTTCTCTATTTTCGTAAAACTTACAATATAATAGTTGTCTTAAAATAATAAAAAAAAACAACTTTACTATTTGTACGACATCGACTGAAGTTACTTGATGAAATTTCAATATCAAATTTGAATTTCTACAACTTTGTACGATTCCACATCAGTTCTGTTGCATCCGTGCGATAAAATACCTGAAAATGCCGAAAAGCGAAACCCGAGTCGTTAGTGACAAAACATGTGGAATCGTACAAAGTTGTAACAATTCAAATTTTAGTATTAACAATCAATATGCTGAAATCAATCGTCTCAAATGTCGGTGCTTTTCAAATTCTCTTATATATAGACGTATTATGTTGTATAATGGTTTTGTTGTTGTTGACGTACTTAATTCGCTGCAGAGCTGTCAAAAGGTGTAAGATTCATTATGTTTATTCTAATAAAAATTTTGTAGTTGAAGTAGAATTCTTTTAACGACTCCACAATCCTGGCTTATTTATGTTTCTGAAAAACTAGATGCTACGCATAAAATATTGCAATCGGAACAATACGCTTCTGTGGTGTAGTGATATGAAATTTAACACACATCATTGAAATAATCGTTAATTAAATATGAATTAAATTAAGACTCGTTGAGGGGAATCTGGAGTTATGAGACGCAAAGCTATATTTAGTCAGGATATATTATTTGCGGCAAATATTTTAACTACGTTCTATTGAATTAACGTTTTCATTAAAACGTTCATCTCGCATTGTTTTATATTATTAATAGGCTTTTGAAAATTTACTTCCTTGTAATCCATTTTAATTTGATAAATATGCATAAATTGTTATAAATTAAATTATATGTTCATTGCTTTTGCAGTGTAGAAAGGATTTATATAATGTTACAAAGGAAATTAGGAGAAAAAATAAAGAAGGAAGTTTACAGAGCAACTTCAAATAAAATCTACTTTAATACATTAAAAAAAATGTTTTTATAAACTTACCGACATCTGAAGCAATACATTGCATCACCATTAGCAGATACACTTAAGAAGAACAAACAATTCATATCGACGACTTCTCAAAAAAAATATCTTGAGTATTTAATTTGATATTATCGACGATGGGAAATTTCCCATTTTTGCGATTAGAAAATGTGTTTTTAGTTATTAAAAAAAATGTGAAAATTAATTTATAAACAATACATACAGCAAAGGACTTTTTGATGAAAATTTCTTATGATGAATGTTTCAAAAACCTTTCACCAAAAATTCTTCAGCAGTATGCATTACTTATAAAATTATCATATCTAAAATTTTATATTCAAAACACATTTTAGCGACATCAATAGTTATAAAAAATAGTATAGAAATATATATAGCTCCTAGTCTTAGGGCTCGTATTTTGTTCTGTGTTTTTCCTTTTCTATATGATAGATACAAACTGTTTGCTGTATGTCAGTTTTATAACATACTTGGGATAGAATGCATGAAGATGTCGAAAGGTGAAACTTGTGTGACGAAGTTTCAAGAAATCAAATTTAGCAAATGGATTCTGAGAAGTAACCTCAGTTGATGTCGTTAGTAATATCTATTTATTTGTATATGTATATTACACAAAAATAATATGTTACCCTTAAGCAGGGGTCTCCAAACTGTTTTGACAACATGTTGAATCATTCAGTAAGTCCCAAAGAGTAAGACCTTGTTAGTTGCATACCAGTGATCAGAAGTCTTTTGAGAGAGTGGATAAAAAAAATCAATTTCTTAAATTTTATTCGTATAGTGGAGTGAAAACTTAAACATTTTCTTTGAAATATTTTGACTAAATCAAATTATTATTTTTAAAAAAACATTGATAAATAAAAATTGATGTTCAGTTACTTCCACACGGTGAAAAAATAGCAATGTATTTTAGTTACACAAAATTATTTTAACAAACATAGTTGATAGCTATTTCGGCTCACGCCATCGTCAGAACTATACTTAAACTAACATTTGCTTATCTAAATATAGCTGTGCAGAAAAGGCACACAACACATCTTCTCTCCCGTTCCAACGGCCTATCTTGTTACTTTAACACAATGACACTAAATTGTCAAAATTCTAAATGAAACAATAGGTGTCTATGACAATAAGATTATATGTGGGACGGAAGTGATCCTTCTGGAAGTAAATCAGACCACCCCTTTGTGCAACGGCTGGACAAGTGGCGATACTATTATGTTAGTTTGGTCGTTAAGAATCATTTGTGATAATTGGTGTCTATTGATTTCTAGCTGTTCCAAGGCCGTCATTCTCCGACCCTTACAACAAAGATGCAAACATTTAGGGGCTGAGTTTGAATTTCAATTACTTACTGAAGTGTGGTAAGAATTATCATTAATAATTAAATAATTTGATGAAAAAAATATCATATTTCCTCAGCGGGTAATTCAACATGTTGTAGTGATCAATTAAATTCACAAGTAGTAGGTTACCGACCACTATTTTGTACAAAAATAATTACAGTTTTTAATTATGCAAAAATTTCCGAACACTGTTGTTCTAAGAGATAAATGATCAATTTCCAAAATTGTCGACATGATGTCAATTATGTTCAGTGGGCAAATAAAAGCACCAAAAAGCTGCCGAAAGTATATTTTTATTTCATTGTTACAGCTTTTTTTTTTTTAATCTATTATACAAATGAGCTTTTTTATTCGAAATGGACTGTTTCAAATAAAATGTAAGAAATGCTTTACGAAAATTGAATACAAATTTAAATGCTTCAGTGAAAGTTGTTCAATGTGAAAAAGTCGCGACTGGAAAATATTTTCACGTAAAAAGAATTTCTCGTTTGATGTTGCTTTACAACAAATTGTTGAAATAGAAAATGTTTGCAAATAAAAATTCTGCTCTTCATATTTAATAAAATAACATTCAACGAATATGTTTCACTAGTATGAAACATAAAATAAATTATAAACTACACCTATAAAAAATTGAGTTATATATTTATATAATATAACATCTTTTATTAGTATGAATTTGTACAGATTAAAACCCCGAACGTTAGTTTCTGGATTAATCTTTTTCCCGTATATCTCGTTCATTACAAGATAAATACTAAAAAAACATGCAAATATCGATTTCGTCTATCTTTTATCGCATTTTGTAAATATTTCCTGTTCCGTTATTAAGAAAGGCGTTTAATAATAGTAAAGACAAATTTAATAAACTTGACAGAAACGATATTCATAAGATGTCCTGCGGCTTGTGCCAATCGATATACATCGGACAAACAGGCAGGAGTGTATCGACTCGGACTAAATAACACATAAGATCATTTAATTATAAAAAAAAACAGATTTAAAATTTGAAAATAAGCATAAAGGAATCGCATAACTTGCTCTTAATTTGTATCCTATAAATTTATAATGCTCTCAATTAAAAAAACCAGCTCTGATTGTAAAATATATTGTAAAAATGTGTTTTTATTATTTTTGAATGTTTTGAAGTTAAAATATAGAGAAATATTTTGAAGGACTCTCGGATTCTTCTAGCAGGGATTTAACCATGCTATAACTAATGTAAAACATACCATTATATTTAACGACACTGTGTAGAAAATAATATTTAAGATTATGATTTGGTTATTTAAACATACAGTGGATGATCAGTTAACGAACAGTTTGAGCTGTCAACAAATCTGACAACGAAAACTATCACGAAAAATTTTTGTCTTCGGACAACGAACACATTTTCATATTCGAAAAACGAACTAAAACGATCATTCTAATCCACTCATTCTACCTGTAAAACTAATGGTTGCTAAACATAAAAATTCGGATAGCGAATATGGTTTTGAAACAGACTATGTTCATTAACCGATCAGATACTATACGTAAATTTTGGTTAAAATACAAAGTATTTATTTATATTCATGCAATTGTTATATATCTGCTGATACCTATTTCAGCTTACGTCATCGTCAGAATAATAATTAGTTATCTATGATTTTGTATTTCTCATGACAGCGAAACCATTGTATGACCATTTCAGCAACTGAAAAAATAAAAAAAATGATTTTAGATGGAAAGAATCTTGAATATTATTCTATTACACGGTGTAAAAATAGCAATGTATTCTAGGATAGTCCTAATGAGGGCGTAAGTGGAAATAGCTATCAACTATATATCTTATAAGTTGCGAACAAATAAAATACTTTGAATAATAAAAACACATCTTTTAGTACTTATTTCCACAATATATTTTTTGATCAGGACGGGTTTCGCTCATCGCGAGCTCAGTTGATAATGTCAATAATAATTAATAATAATAGTCGTTCTCTACTGAGTCATACAAACTATAACACGTTAAAAAAATAGCAATCTATTGTAGGATATAATTTATGATGTCGACTGAAGGTGCTTGATGGAATTTCAATATCAAATTTGAATTGTTACAATTTTATTATGAATCCGAAGGGCGAAACCCGGGTCGTTAGTGACAAAACATGTGGAATCGTACAAAATTGTAACAATTCAAATTTATTATAGGATAGTTCTGATGAGGGCGTAAGCCTAAATAGCTATCAACTATACATCTTACAAATTTTGCATAACAAAAATACATTGCAATTTTTTCAACGTGTTAATGTTTGTATGATTCAGCAGAGACCGAGTAAAATATTTAAATAATATTTGTTCACTAATTTTTGCATCAATATTTATAAGCTCGTCAGTCTATGATACGGAAGTAAATGTTTCTCATGTAAAATACATTCTTGTTACCTGCATACTTACATTAGTGAATGTGTCCAAAGACAGAATGAACACTTTACCAGCTGTAAGTCTGAGAGGTTTCTTCATCTTCTCTCTGAAGATTTTCAGAGTACTCTTCACATCTTCAGGAAAGTCTGGCCAGTTGCTGTTGAAGGCAGCGTGATGCAGTTGATGGCTCTTCAAAATAACCGCATAAGGGAATTTTTTACTAAATCATTAATTCCACTAAGTATACGATCGATCATATATAATACAATATATATTTTTTTTAAGTAATAAAAACACATTTTTAGTACTTATTTCCACAATATATTTTTCAGTCTGAACTGAAGTTTACATCATCAATGCTCGCGATGAGCGAAACTGGTCTAGATCAATAGATTTATTATTTAAAATATCATGCCTTTCCACCACGTAGTGACAATTACACCTTAAATGTGATACAATATATTTAATAAATAATATTTCGCGGTGAATTAACAAAAACGTAGAATAATTGATTGAAGAAAAATCGTCACAAAAGATCTGTATTTACAAGTAAGTAATATTTTTTTTTTAATTTGAATTGTAGAAACTTTGTACGATTCTACATGTTTTTTCACTAACGACATTCGGTATTGTATCACACGGATTCAACAGAACTGACACCGTGTGATAGAATGCCCGAAGGTGCAGAAAGGTGAAACCCGGATCGTTAGTGACAAAATATGTGAAATCGTGTCGAAAAGTGTCATCAATTCAAATTTGATATTGGAAATCCATCAAGCACCTTCAGTCGATTTCATAAATCATGATTATCATCTGTTATAAAATCCTTACAAGAATGAATCGTTAACAAGATTAATCGTTATTGCAAATTATCACAGGTAATTGTGTTAATTACTACTAGATCAATATTATTAAATTTGTTTTAGCTGCCATTTAGTTCATGCCTTGGGGCTTGTGTTTTCCTGTAACTAATACCGTACTGTAATTGCACATCAGTTCTGTTGCATCCGTGTGATAGAATACCCGAAGATTAGATTATTATTAACAATAATTAAGGATATTGACTAGCTAGAATACTAGAAGGAGTTTTAGAATCAAATTTGGATTGTTAAAACTGTGTACAATTTTAATGACATGTATGCGAAAGATTTATTTGTTATAACAATTTATTCGTTTATTTGTTGATTAAAAAAGGTTTTTTTTTTAAATATATTATACCTTTTTGTGTGTTTTAGAACTGACTGGGCATCCCTGATTGACAATTTTATTGCAAGGATTTAATTACTTTTCTTTAATTATTTAATCAATTATGTTCTCAGTGTGTTCTATGTATGATTGAAAAAAATTGGTTGTCTGTAAAGTCGGTTTACGGACGATAGTTTAACGTGACAACGTCATAAGAAAACATTGATGAAATGATTGCATACTTTTATGAATAAAATGGAATCATTTTTATTGAATTATCATTATTTTGTATGGATACAAAGAAGGACTGAAATGAAATCTACAATTTTTTATTGATATATTTTATTCGCACTCATTAATTCAAATATGTTTATTACTTTGATGAACAGTTTATTTACTTTTATTATTTGCATTTAGCAATTTATTTACAACTTTTATACATGTGTGATATTTAACGTCTTCCAATCTGTGTTATTCTGTTAAAGATAGGTCGGTGATAGGAAAAGTAGGAAATGAATGGGAGCGATTAAATTAACACGTTGATAATTTATTGTTAAAAGTATATTTGTTATACGTTAATCAGATTTTTAATATGCAAGAATTAATTACCTTTATTGCCGCAATTGTTGTTGTAATATAAACAATGAAAACCACATTAACATTTCACTTCACTTTATAAACAGTTGTAAACAGATCACGTGTAGGTTCTGTAGGTGTATAAGTTGTGTGCTGCCGCTGTCTCTTTTCTACTCAGACGCATCGACCAATCGAGTGGAAGAGAGATAGATGCGGCACAATCCGAACGGTAGGCCGATCGTGCCTCTCTATCGCTTATCCGCGCTCTCGCTCGCACGCTTGCCTTCGGCGTAACGCGACAAACGGGACAATGAGTCATGTTTTTTCGTGCGTGCAGCGGGCGTTCATCGATTTATAAGACGTTGTCACGTCAAAAATCCAGTCGTTATCTTGCTAATGATTTTTTAATGATTATTTCTAAGCTTTTAATCTTTTTAGATCTTAACGCTCTATAAATTTGATATCAATAAAAAGGAGGAAAAATGTCACCCATAAAAAAATCTAACTTTTTTTTCATCAATAATTTAATAAAATATGTATCTATTATAAAATCCTAACATCTCGTGAACGTCAGTCATAAGTTTATAGATCATTTTCGGAGACGTAGTTATTCGTTGAGTTGTTATTTTTTTATTGTATGGTACGTTTTTTTGCAACTGCATAGTTTTTTATGACAAGCGAAGCATGTTTTATCGTTTATAGTGTTGTCATTCTCATTATTTTCATATGCTTGACTTTTTCAGAGAATATATTTCTAACGTATTCTTACGTCTGACTCAGGGATACTCAACCTGGGGCCCAATCACCTTGCATTGGAAATACCCGAGCTATTTCGGGTAATTATTTTATATTAATATACAACACCTTTGTACAAGCACGGGAAAACCACGACACGTGAGCAATATTATATTAGTGAAAAAGATTAATATTTTTTTTTTTAACGCCTTTTCAAAAAGTGATTAAAAATAATTATTATAATTGATTGAATTGTTATTAACTTCTTGGTAGAACTCTATTATAACAAGGCAAAAAATAGCAATGTATTTTTGTTTTACAAAACTTAAATACAATGTTATTTAATTTTAGAACTTTTTGTAGAATTAAAAATACATGGTTATTGTTAAAAATTATTCAAACATTACGGACAAGCACTTACAAGCATTTATAAGAATCTCAACTACAAAAAATCTATACAATCGAAAACAGAAACGGAAAGTGAACAAAAATTTTCTTTTAGGGGACTATTCTCAACAAAAAAATAAAAATAGAAATAGGCTATGCTATTAATTATTAATTAGGCTTGTAATTAATTTATTGCAGCCCACACAACAAAAGAAAAATCGGTACATGACTCGAATGAGAAAAAAGGTTGCGATTACCTGGCTTAAAGAGCAGTGAATTTATTTATTAAAAGCGTTGTTTTATAATTATAAAAAATGCACAATTTTAATGATGTCTGCGTTTTTGAATTGTTTTTCAATTTTCAAACAATTATTTGATTAAGTCATAATTTTAAGAAACCACTTATTGTTGTTTAAGCGTTTTGTTCGAGTTCCACGAACAATGACCTATTCAGTAATTTTCTACAAAGAGCATTAAGTCAACGATTGAAATAAGTCGTTACCTTCCAAATGACTTCATCGCCAAACCAGCAGAGCATAAAGACTTCAGACATCATACAGCAGAAGTAGACAAGTGTCCATAAAAGTTGAAGAGGGTGAGCAAGAGGTTCGTCAATCTGAAATTGAATACAAAAATATCTAAAATTTCAGAAATCTTTAATATTAAGCAGAATAGAAGTAAACACAAATGAGGTGCCTATAGATCAAAATTAAAAATATATACTGACATCTATCATTTTTCTGACTAAAGAATTTTCGCAAATATTTTATATGCCATACTTGCCTATCCCACAACAAAATAGCGTTCATTGAATCACACGATGAAAAAATAGCAATGTATTTTAGTTCTACAAATTTTATAATATATACATTTATAATTGTATAATATATTAGTTTGAATACTAAACTTTAAAGTATTGAAACTCAGCGCCTACGAGTTTACATCTTTGTAATAAAGGTCGCAAGACGGCTTTAGAATAGCTGGAAATCAATAGGTATCAATTATCACAAAAAGTTCTTAACGAACAAACTTATATATGTCAGTCGCCGCTCCTCAAGCCATTACAAGGGGCAATAAACCATTCCCATCCAATAAACCATTTCAGTGCAATATGTAAGCTTATTGATATAGCCGTCCTTTTAGTTTCATTTACAATTTTTAAAAAAGTGTAGTTTTATTGCTAGCAGGAAATAAGCTAGGTCGTTAAACCAGGAGAGAAGATGTAATGTGTACCTTTTCTACACAGCTATATATAGATTAACAAATGTTCGTTTAAGCATAGTTCTGACGATGGCGTGAGCCGAAATACCTATCAACTATATTTTATTAAAAAAAATGAAGAAAAAAGTTCTACAATGTAAATGTCAATTCAATCAATTCATTGAATCATATTACATTGTCTATAAAAATACTTGACCTGCGTCCTTTTGTAATGAAATCCATAACTTCTGTGATTATTTTTTTTTCAATATCATTGTTGTATAGGCTACTTTGGCTTTAAGTCATTAATATGTTGTACTTACAGAAAGAATTTGTATTCCAATCAAGCATATAACAAGACCACTCAGCATGAACTGGATTGCTGCTGCAGCACTGAAAGCATCCTCTACCTTCGAGACGTAACTATTGAAGTTTGTAGAGAGAGAAGAATTGAAGAAAATTTAACAAGAACAAGAAAATAAAAATTATTAAAAATATGTATATTAGAAATTGTCAAGATCTCATAATTAACCTTTATAAAAAAAATGTTTAATTATTGAAATACATCTTTATTTTATATTTCCATATGTTCGTCACAAAGGGTTTTGTTTTCACATTTTGGCCTCTTTATGTATTTTACTACACGAGTTTACTTAACCTGATTTCTACACAGCTAAAATTTTTTATACACACGAAAAATTAAGTGAACAAAATATAGATACAAAATTGATATCTGAACTGATTTTAAAAACAACTAACACAGCTATGTATAGATAAGTAAACTATCATAGTTCTGACAATGACGTGAGCCGAAATAGCTATCAACTATATCTTATAAAATTTTATAGAACTAAAATACATTGCTAATTTTTCACCGTGTTATAATGGAGTTCTACCAAGTAAATGCCAATTCAATCAATAGATGTTTAATTTAATGCACGAATAGAAACGGTAGGAAAAAAACTTGACTGAATTAACCATTTTTTACTTGCATTTGTATTGTTGGTCAATGTTGAAGTTAAGTTTGGAGTTTTTAACGACTACACAGCCCTGATATAAATGAATCATTTATTTTTACTTTTGTTAGTTTATGTTAAGTTTGAATTAATTACCTGACAATGCTGATATGGTGCTGAATGAATTCCCGAAGCTTAATTCTGAGTAATGTTTCAAAGAGCTTTTTATCCTCCACTAAAACAATCTGCGATTCCAGAGGCTTTTCCGAATCGGTAATATTTTCATTTTCGGAAAATCTCTCCACCAACATTTGCATGTTTTCCAAGTTGAATGCCAAAATATCCATTTGCCCGACTGTGAAATACGTAAGAGTACAAAAAAGTATAAGATAAAAAAATACTATTTGAAAGGCATAAAACAACATGGAGAAATAAGCAAAACATCTAAAATTCGTACAGCGTTTCTTTGTTATGTTAAAATTTATGATTTATTCCTAACGCAAATATTGAACGATCGATTTGTACCCGAAGCCATTAACAGTACGTCAAATTTAAGATCGCTATTTTTCTTTTTAGAGTAGCATTAAAAATATACTTACAGACACCCAACCTTTTTTATGCGATATATTGGTTCCAGAAAGTGCCGCATATAAAGAAATCGCATAAAAAAATATTTTCGCATAATTTGATAAATCGGTTCCAAAAATCAAAATATCTTGTAAAAATATAAACACATTTTTTAGTACTTATTTCCACACTATATTTTTATCAGGGCCGGTTTCACTCATCGCGAGTAAAATACAATGTTAAATAGATACACACATATATAAATATGTATATACAATATATCCTTATTTTAATATGTATTGTATAAGTCGATAATGCTCTCGATAAGCGAAACCGGTCTTGATCTGAAGAAATCAAACTTGTGAAAATAGTACAATAGAAAAAATTGCTTTGTTTATATTTTTTTAAATTTAATGCATTTCCACTGAAGTGACAGGTCACACATGAAGAGTAAAACATAATGGAGTGAAAAAATTTTAAAATACAATTTTCGAATTGAAATTAATCTAGATGTCTAATTACAGGATTGAAGAATTGTGAATCCCGAAATTCCGGATTGATTAAAAGATATTCGGTATTAGATACCTTAAATAAAATAGAATATGATGTACCAACAATACAATAACTACAGCTTTCTTCTTGTTCTAAATGTTCCTAGTTTATTATTATTGGTTCAAAATGTGTAAAATAATATGATGTTAGATCTTGAAGTGTTAACTATTTTTTTATCGATATATTTTGATGACTGTAATGTTTATCATAATTTAAAACAACAATTGTATATTAATCAAAAAACAAACAACGCAAGTCAACAAATAAATAATTCAAAAAATATTTTATAAATAAGTGTGAATGTTGCTTTATGCAGGAAGGTAATAAAAATGTCTTAACTAACACATTCCTAAAATTGACTAACTAGATATTGTATTTAGTAATGCGTGAGTCAAAAAATTAGCCTCGAATTAAATACAAAATATTTTGATATATATTTCATTACAAATATATAATACACAAACAGTAAAAAAATATATAATAATATCCAGTGCTTCAAATGGGAAATACCCTACTCCCATTTCTGAAAAAAATCGCGAGATCGTAGTCGACATTACAGAAGCTCCTCGATCACAATTAGAGTTATCTCAAACACTTACGAACTTGAGCGATAAAGGCTGGCATTATTGTATCTAGGACTCCATCAACCAGAACCACGGCTGTCTTTGAATATATCTGCATCAAGTAAACGATCTGGTAGGCAGGGGTAGTCATTACGTCGAAGAACGGGTACTTTACGTTCGTAGGCAGCACTTGGAATCGCTCTGATATTGGCATCAGGCAGCCGACTGGAAAAATGAGGTGAGAAATAATCTGCTGTAATAATATCGATTAGACAATTACAGCCCCCTTCTATAGCGCGGTTTTACTGAGCGCGCAAAAGAAATCAGGGCTTAGAAACATTTTTGTTTCAATAATTTTAAAAAATCTAAATACTCGAGAGGTATCAGTTGATAATACTCGCAATTAGTTAAACCTGTCCAGATATTAAAAATAGATAAAGAGTTTATAACGTTTTGTTTTTATTGTTTAAATATTATGCCTTTCTACCAAGAAGTGACATTTTAACATCTTAAAAGTGATTTAAAAATTTTGAATTTGTTATTTATCAGTTTATTATCATGCTATCAACATTGCATACTAAAATCTGATCACTAATATTTTTCATGCTAACTTCGTATAACACGGTCAAATGATTTCACAAAAACATCGTGTTATACAAATCCGTTTTATACGAGGTTTTTGAAGGTCATATAAAATAAAGGATCAGTATTCCAAAACAAATTCAAGCTTAATAATGACCTCTTTCCGATATACATAAAAGTAATAAATACTAAACATAATAAGTAATTTTCTGCTTTTGATGTGTATTTTTTTAAGTGTAACGAATCTTGATGTGTAAGAAGAAAAATATTCTGAGATGGTAAAATCCATGGGTTTTCATATCAAACATATAAATTGTTTTTGATTTTTTCTCAAACCGTGTTATAGAAAATTATATCACATTTCATCAACCGTGGATGCTATCCGCTATAGTACCGTGTTAAACGAGGTCAATGTTTAAATAAAATTAAAATTTAATTTGGTGAGGATATCGATCGTGTTGTACAGGGGCGTGTTGTATGAGAAGAAAAAAACGTATTTTTAATAGTATTGAAAGCAATTTAATCAATAAATATTCTAATAACGGATAGAAAGATAGTATAGCATTTAATATTTACTATAAGCATATTTTATTATAAATAGTCTTGTGTTAATTATCCTAAATAACATTATCGGTCATCACGCGTTTTGAATGAATATAGAATATAATAAAAATAATTTGTAAGAAAAGATATAAAATAACATGTATGACTTTTTTGTTAAACCAAGTTAAATATAAAAATATCGAATTTCAAAATTTGTTATATTCGAATATTCGAATATCAAAAGTGACTGTATTCGAATATTCGAATTTCGAAAGAAATTATGTTTGACATTCAAATTATCAAAAAATTTATCAGAAGCTACAAACTATAGGTTTATCTTACCGACAATGGCAACTATACACATGTACAGGTATCCCTTTGATACCAGTCGTCCTTTCCAAATAGCTCGTCTTATAAATGGCAAATGTTCTGGTTCAGTGGGGTAGAATTCTTCTCTCTTTAGATGTTCGATTAAAATCAAAACTTTATCTCTGTTGTACATGAATATTATCAGTTTAAAAGCCATGTACGCTTCGCTAAGCATCAAATATAACCTTCAAATGAAAGACAAAATGCAGTTATAATTATAAATATTTTTAAACACAACTAATTTTACTAGCCTACCAATCATTCTTTAATACATATATCTTTCATAATTTTGCAATGAAAATTTTCATCATATTTCAATTGTTGTACAACTTTGTACGATTCCACATGTTTCATCAGTTCTGTTGCATTCGTGTGATAGAATGCCTGATGATGCCGAAAGGCGAAACCCGGATCGTTAGTGACAAAACATGTGGAACCGTACAAAGTTGTAGCAATTCACATTTTGATATTGAATTTCATTAAGCACTTTCAGTCGATATTATAAATAAATAAAAAAAAAACATTTTCAGCATTTATTATTTTACGGACTTTTCAAGTTTTTATCATTTTGTTCCGCGGTGCACCGGTTAAGAACCACTGGCGTAAGATATACATAAATCATTTCGACTGTAATAACACAAAAATACCTTAATCCTGAATGTCGTTCAAGTAAACAATTAGTTTTTTTTTAATTTATGATATTGACTGAGAGTTCTTAGTGAAATTTCAATATCATTTCGCCTTTCAGCATCATCAGATATTATATCATACTGGTCCAATAGAACTGATAAACAACGTGAAAAAATATTGAAAGCTGATCTGACAGTCAGTTCTGTTGCATCCGTGTGATAGAATGCCTGAAGATGTCGAAAGACGAAACACGGATCGTAAGTGACAAAACACGTTAACATGTACAAAGATTCAACAATTCAAGACTGAATTGTTTCAAATAGAACTTACTCAAAAAGGTGGTGAATGAATTGATGTTATTTTAATTGAAAAATTGAAACTTTGTACAATTCGACATGTTTTGTTACTAACGACACGGGTTTTACCTGAAGATTTTAATAAGCTAAATCCAGTCGTTAGTCATAAAACATTTGGAGATTGTACAAAGTCTCAATAATTCAAATTTAAAATTGTAGATACAGAAAAATAAGTAAACATTTCAAATTGATTAATCGAAATTGAAAAGTTTATAAATTATTTAACGAAACAGTGATTTTTGATAAATGTACAAGAGCTTATAAACTCTTGTACATTAATCAAAATACAGAAACAATCAATAAAAGAGCTTTGAAAAGCTCTGTATCATAGCATACAACAGCGCAAAAAAAGCTTATAGCGAATTGACAACAAAGTTTTATTTTCTTCGTTTCGTAAACCTTAAAATAAATGTCTGCCTCCATTCTTTCGCCTATAATGACATTTAATTATTATCAGCCGGTTGGTTAATTAATCATAAAAGAATTCCCAGATACAGAATTTAGTGAGGAATCTCCTAAATTAAATTAAAACTTTATTAAGAATTCTTTTTAATTAATGCTTTGTCCACTCAAAAAGAAGGAATTTATTGTTATAAGAAATTATAATATTGGGTCGAGAATTTATTAGCATTCTAATTTTATGTTTTCGTGAGAATACGTTTATAACTTTTTTCTTTTAGCAAATTTAATTCGCGAAAAATCTTGTATATATTATATATACGCTTGATAAAAAAAGCGCTTTACTTAATTATTTAAAAAATAATTATACCCCCCCCCCTTCTGGTATTTTTTATACAAATTAAAATTTAAGAATGTAGAATATTTAAGCGGTAATCTACATTTTCTTAATTATCAGAAAATTAATTGTTTTTTCTAATTGAAACTTTTGACGAAATTTAGACTCAAAAATTAACTGTGGACAATTTTTTTTTACATTAATTTTTGAGCAAATATTCAATGCCTTTCTTGATTTCATTTTTAAAGTGACTTATAATAAACCGACATTAATTAAAACATAAATTATTGATTGATTTGACATTTTTGATAAGAAGGTTTGGGGGCGTTTTAAAAAAACATTTCTTAGACAATATTTAAACTTATTCTAGAATGCATTTTAGTAAAATAAAAATTATAAATTGATGGCTATTTCGGCTTACGCCCTCATCAGAATTAGTTCTGATAGTTCATAGTTCTAGATATGATACAAGTTACAAAAAACACTATTAATACAAAATAAAGTCTGAATTTGCATTTGCATTTATTTAATAGAACTCCATTATAATACGGTGAAAATACTGTAATATATTTCTACTAAGGAGCCTAAATAGTCATAACTATGTGGTTCTTACGAAGGCGTAAGCTGAAATAGCTATCAAATTTATATGTACTGAAAATTTTGTAGAACTAAAATATATTGGTATTTTTGCTATTTTATCACCGTTTCGTAATGGAATTATACCAAGTAATTGCCAATTAAATCAAGAATCAATCTCAATAATAACTTATGATTTGACAATATATATTCTTGTATATTTTCCGAAAAACGACATCAATTTTAAGAATAGCGAATATTTTTCGTAGACAGTAGGAAAGCTCGTCTTTGTTATTTTTTGTGCTTTAAGTGAGAATGTAACGCTAGCGGCAATTTATACGCGACATAAGCTAAAAGCTTACTCTACTGAAATAAAGTAGAGAGTTTATTCACCACTCATATAATAAAAATACACCGCGTGAAGAACTTCAGTATAATTACGCGCATTTTCAGCACGAACATTTTGTATCTAGATTATTAATCAACCGAGAACGAATCTATTATCTGTTTTCTCCTTCTCAACCTATTCAATGCCATGATCGTGTTAAGACGGCTTATAATCCGATTCACGGCAGACGGGCCGTATACAATGGGCTGTAATTATATCACCCAATATCTCAATTAAAATAATAGAAACACATTTTTAGTTCTTATTTCCACAATATATTCTATGATCGGGGCTAGTTTCGCTCATTGCGAGCCTTATCGACAGGTAATACTTGCGATCAACGAAACCATCTTCCATCAGATGATAATGCCCGCGATGAGAAAAACCGGTTCTGATCCTAAAATATATTGTGGCAGTAAGTACTGAAAAGTGTATATCATGCCTTTCCATCAAGAAGTGACAGTTAACACCTTAAAAAGCCAATAATGCTCGCGATGATCGAAACCGTTCCTGATGATTAAACATACTGTGGAAATGGTACTTAAAATTGTTGTATTATTTTATACAGTATTCGTTTCCATCATGAAGTAACAATTAACCCTTTAAAACTCAATATAGCCTAATTTTACATTTTTAAATTATCTAATATTTTGAACGCCCGGTAACATCTCTTGGTATCATGGTGAACATTAAAACACGACATATTTATTGCTATGAATTATCGATAGTAAAAAATGTATTTAATTTAGAATGTTTGAAGAATTTGCCGGCCCTCTGGGTATCGGCGTATGAATACTTCCCGGCAGTCAAAATGTTAAGCTTGTAGAGTTCTATATAACCTTGGGATATCAACATATATTATCTATGGAATAATCAACGGGTTGATAAAACTTTCAGGATTTACTAGGACGTCACTGGCAGATTATTTCTTCGCTTCGTTTTAACTTCGTAGTACGTACTGACATTACGGATTATTTAATGCAGTATGTTTACGAAAACATTTATGTGCAAGTTATTTGATGCCAAAATTTCCCCATTCGTTATTTCTGTTAATGAATATTTCATATATTTTTTTCGATCCGAATGCATTTTAATTTTTGATTTAAAATTAGTACTAAGAGGTCGTTAAGAATTAATTTGTAAACAATTTAATTTCTATAATATCCATGAGAATATTTCAATATCAGATTAAGAATCATTAAATTGTAACAAATATGATTTTTTTATAATTTATGATATCGACTGAAGGCTTGATGGAGTTTCAATATGAAATTTGAATTGTTATAACTTTTTACGATCTGTTGCATCCGTGTGATAGAATGCCTGAAGTTTCCGAAAGACGAAATCCGGGTAGTTAGTGACAAAACATGTGGAATCGTACATTGTTTTAATAATTCAAATGTGATTCTGTCAAAAACCCTTTATATGCACTTTTTGACGAAAAATTGCACTAATATGATTTTCTGACATATCTAAAAATATTTTGTTAATGGAAAACAGAAATTTCAAAGTAACAATAAGAATATTCTATAACACTGCGTGACGTCATATATATTCCATAGACAACCTGCAAGCTCATCTATACTTATTTATAACATTTGATGGGCTTTTAAATCAATTCGATTTTTCCCATTTTTTTATGGCACGGTCCCCAAAATCTGAATAAAATTATCCATGGTCCCAAGTTTGCGAAGCACATCATTACAAGGAAGACCATTTTTTGCCTGGAAGGATTAATATGGCCGTACACGGAGGGCCACGGTTTTCTTTCAAAAAATAAGTCGATGTCAAAAAATCGATATATTACAGATTAAAATTCAATATCCTTTGAGTTCAAGTATTACAACACGATCTCAACAGATGTCACTATATGCAACTTAAATTTAATTATTTAAGAGAGGTACTGGTGACTTGTAAATCAAGTATAAAGTAGAGCGTATTAATTCGCTCGTTTTGTATGGACGGCCCCTTAAGCACGGAATTGTAGAGCGAATAAACTCGCTTGCGGCAGAGATCCGGTTAAATATTTTTTTCCTCTATCATTAAACTTCCACCCTTTCTCAAGTTGTAAAAATCATTATTGTTGACATGAAATGCTTCATTTTTATGCTCTTCGATTTTATTTAGTAAAATAGTAAACCAAGCTTAATGTCAATTAGTTTCAAAACGTGCTGACGTCGTTGTCATAATATTGTAACTAACGTCAGTTTCTTTATTTGACACTGAGCTGTATTCATGTCAATCAAAAATGTCACTAACTCATTTTAAAATTCAAGACAGACAATTTTGCAGAAGACATCCGTAAAACTTTATAATATTTGTTGATAAGTTGAATTTTTTCCACAAAACTTACCCATTCTCTGCTGAACTCCATAAAGGATATTCCAAAAATAAATATTTCAAGAATTAATTAAGTAGTATTAAATTTATCACCCGATGGCGCTTGTTGGAATTTCAATGCAAATCATAATCTCAAAATATACATGGCCTAAAAATTACTCTCCTTAAATATTGTTTATGCATACATGTATATGTGTGTCCATTTGTATGCATATGTACACGTGTGTGAGTAAAGTAAGTGGGGATTGAAATATTATTTGTATAATGTTTACATGAACCTATTCACTGTGGATTGCTCAGCTCTGCAGCGACTAACACCTGTCAAACAAAAATTATACAATAAATAATTCTATATTTCAGAGATAAAGGAGACTTGAAGAACACTAATGCTAATGCTTCATCGATTTTAACGATCCATCAATTTGATATAAAAAAAAAACAATTAATGAAATTTCGAATTATTAAAACTATGCACTTACACATCAATATGTTTTGTTGAATAAATTCTAAAAATGATTACATAAAATATAATCCATTTATTTTATATTATATTTAGTTATAACGTCAATAATTCATAATTTATTTCACATTTATAAGGTACTGGTCACATTTTGAACCTCTCTGATTGGCCTTTACAATATAAGCAATTGATGACTTTGTTCAAACACCGTGAACCCAATGAGTGAAATCGTAAATATGTTATAGAAACCATTAAAACCGTGTAAAAAAAATTTCAATATCAAATTTGAATTGTTACAACTTTATACGATTTCACATACTTTGTCACTAACGACCCGGGTTTCGCCTTTCAGCATCTTCAGGCATTCTATCACACGGATGCAACAGAACTGACAAAACATGATAATTCATGTGGAATCGTATAAAGCTGTAACAATTCAAATTTCATATTGCAATTCAAGTACATTCAGTCGATATCATGAACTTCAATATATATTTATTGATTGAATTGGCATTCCCTTAGAACTCCATTATAACACGGTGAAAAAAATAGCAATGTATTTAATTTCTACAAAATTATTTTTAAGAAATATATAGTTGATAGCTAAACTAACATTTGGCTATCTATATATAGCTGTGTAGAAAAGGTACACAATACATCCTCTCTCCTGTTTTAACGGCCTAGCTTTGTTTCTTTCTCGCAATAAAACTAAATTTTTGAACAATTGTAAATGAAACTAAAAAATGCGGCTATGACAATATGTTAACATGTGGCACGGAAATGGTCTATTACGGAAGCAAATCAGACCCCTTTACCCCCGTAGAGCGGTTAAATCAGTGGACAATTAGTTTGTTCATTAAGAATCCTTTGTGATAGTTGATGTCTATTGATGTCCAGCTGCTCCAAAGCGGTCAATATATATTCCTTAAATAGTTTTATCATAAACAAAGTAATTAATTCAAATATTGTCTTACCCCTCTGCAACCTTGGCCACGTCATCTCCAGTATAAAAGACATAAAAAATCTCTCCACCAACAGGGAAAATACAAATCAACCACCAGACAGACACTCGGTATATTAAATGTATCCAAAAAATAGCGGATAATATTGGATACTCGTTGTACCATTGACCAAAGAATTTGAACCAATACATGTGGATTGATATAAACCTGTCCGGATGCATATCAGCTGTTGGTTTTATGTACATTTTGGTCACCATTTTGATAATGAACAACAGATATTGATCTGAAATATAATAATGGGATAAAAATAAATAATTTATTAGCTCTAGCAACATTCACATCATCAACTTGATATGCTCTTATAATCAGTTTTCAAGTGTTATCTGTTTTCAACTTTTAATCACTTTTAAGGTGTAAAATTTCCCACTCATTCTTGCTGATAAGTATTTCATGTTTTAAATAATAAAAACACATTTTTAAGTTCTTAATTACACAATATGCCTTTCCATCAATATGTGACAGTTAACACCTAAAAAGATTTTCATTATTGTTTCTTTAGTTTTATTGGATGTTAATGTATTGTAAGCAGTTAGAAGATTAAATGGTAAAATGAAAATTTACACATCATTTCTACTTAACCCATTTCCTATTGATCAGCTTAAAACATATTTACTGACTTAATATTAAATTTTTAAGCAAATCAGGTTTGAACACTGTTAATTTTCGAACAGCTGATGGTATTTAAGTTATGTATAAATTATTACTAGAAAGATCTGTATGGAAATTTTACCACAAAATAGTTCTTAAAAATTCTTATATTGTATATATATATATAGTCTCAAAAAGAAATAAAAAAAAGCTCACCAAATTTGGAAGGACAAATCATTTATGGTTAGTTCATTGGGCAGACAGTGCTTTTAAAGATGTCATTAGAAAGAAATAATTTTAGAAGCATTGAAGTAGGGTGACTTTAATTTGAAAATATAATATTATCATCATTGTTAAACATTGAAAATGTTGGGGTATACCTTCTTGACCATGAAAACCTTTTCAAGGGTTCAATCATTGATACCAACCCTCTGATCGCTAACGTTTCAACTGTTGTGACAACTGATTACATTGTGTTGAAGGTTGAAACTTAAAAAAATTATCAGCATAATTTATAATATCAGCTGAGAGTAATTGACGTAATTTTAATATCAAATTTAAAATTTTTACCTATTCCAAATGTTTTGTCACTCACGATATGGGTTCCACCTTTCAACATATGCATACACACAGTAAACAACTTGCATCGGTTATGCATACAATAATATAAGCAGAATTAAGAATAGGAGCCAAATATATATTTGAAATAACTTTGTTACCTCACTTTTAAAGTGTTAACTCTCACTTCTTGATGGGAAAGCATGATATTTTAAATAATAAAAAAACATTTTTTAGTACTTATTTCTACAACATATTTTATGATCAGGACTGGTTTCACTCATCATGAGCATAATGCTAATCATACAATATAATATAGTGGAAATAAGTATAATACTAAAAAAGTATTTTTATTATTTAAAACTTTAATATCTATTGATTTGATTACAATGACATTCTTTTTTGTGAATGATAATCAACTGTAATTAAACATAAATTTTTCAACAAAAAAATACACTAAGAAATGGAAATATACAATGTTTCAACAATTTATACCAGATTTACCAGAGTTAGATCTTTCGTGCTTTTTGAGTTTATTTTTATGTTGAAATATTGCCTAATGCATCCTGATAATATTGTGAACACCGACGCTATTAATTTTTGAAATCTTTGACGCTTGAATTTCTTCTTTTGGCTCAGCAGGGAACAAGTTAGCCTCATTCTTTTTTAAGCTAAAGAATATATTTAAATGACAGGAAGTAAAGAAAATACTTCCAAAGCAGCATTTAATATTTTCAATTTTGTATTGTACCATATTTATATGTTTATTCTCTTTCAAACATATTGTTTTATAATATACTCCATCTATGGCCTGCTATCGCAGGTAATTCAATAGTTTTTCTATGAAAACTATTTCATGCTTAGTTGCTCAACTAATTTTCTTTACAAATAGACATATATGGATATAAGATGTGCCTTGGAAAGGAACAGTGATTAGCAACTTTAACCTATACCTTCGAACAGTGTCACTATCTGCGCTGGGATTCGAGCTGTATGTACCTAACCTAACCTAACCTAACCTAACCTAACCTAACCTAACCTAACCTAACCTAACCCAACCTAACCTAACCTAACCTATACCTTCGAACAGTGTCACTATCTGCGCTGGGATTCGAGCTGTATGGTCTATCATTAATTTTAATCGCTGCACAATGGACTAGAATCACAAACTCTGAACCATTGGTTTGAAATAATCTTTCATTTCTTAATACCTTATTTTATTATATGAAATCAATTATAATCCAACAAATATATCTCTCTGTGAGTCCATACTTCTACGTCCATGTCTTCTATACTGTTGATACTTACCTTTGATTAAAAATTCTGTATTTTTTCTAATTAAGAGTCTTTAATTCAAAAAGAAAAGGCAATTAGCTTTGAAGACAACATATTTAAATTAATGTCAAATGCTTGTTAAACATTCAAATTGTTTTGAATAAAAGAAAGCTGTTAATTTTAGTAGGAAAGCAATTAGCATAACTTAATAATTATAATTTTTCTTTGGTGTAATGTGAAACTGAAGTAACGAAACGTTTTCTCAAAGAATAGGTTTAGCTAAAAGTCAATATTATTGTTGCCGTATGTGAAGTCACAATAAAGAAGGTAGTGTTTATGTCAATGATAAGCAACCTTTTTTGACTGAGAGATAGAATGTGATTATTAATTAATAAATGGTTCAAGTCAAGGGTATTTTTATTTTGAAGCAGTCAGTTGGCTACAATAGCATTCTTTTTATTGATTGAATTGCCATTTACTTGGTAGACCTCTATTATAACTCGGTGAAAAAATACCAATGTATTTTGGTTCTACAAAGAAGAAACTAAAATACATTCCTATTTAATTTGAATTGTTAAAACATTGTAAGATTCCACACATTTTGTCACTAACGACACAACGATATTCAGGCATTCTATCACATGGATGCAAAATAACTGACAAGATTCCATATGATGGAATGCCTGAAGATGCTGAAAGGCAAAACCAATTCAAATTTTATATTTAAATTCCATCAAGCATCTTCAGTCGCTAACATACATTGCTAATTTTTTTCACAGAAATCATCAAAACTTTTTCTCTATTAGAAAATATTTGATGAAAATTGGCAGAATTATTTATCTACTGTGACAAAAAAAATGATGGAATATTTTTTTATCATTACTTCAGGTATTAGCATCAAATGTTTTATAATTTCTGTTTATTATCAAACAATTACTTTAAGATGTTAATATTCTTATAAAAACAAGTCATTTACGTATCGGCAGACACTGCAGATTGTTGTGTTTGATTGTTTTCCATACCACTGTGTTTTATTTTGTGATCATTTAACGTTTCGAATAAGTCACAAAATATCACATTACTTTCAAATGAAAATAAAATTAAGTGGATGTCTCACACACATTTTGTTTTATTTATATTTACAAAAACCTCAAGCCCTTTATATGACACGGGCAACCTTTATGATTGACCAGCAACATGAGGAAAATAAATTAAAACACAATTTTTAGATATACATTCTTTATTATCATGAAAAAAAATTTTAAACATAAAAACCGTGATTCACTTATAACTGACAAATAAATGTGACGATTGGGCCACACAAAAATAGGATTGGGGCTGTCATTTTCACAGGCCTGATTTATACAATATTAACCCACCACAAGATGCCACCATTTATAACTGTCTTTTTTTTTAAATTTATTACACATTTTATTGAGAATTCAAAAACAAAAATCCATAAACTCAAGTTTATTTTTTCAGTGCTGCCACACAAAAATTAAAAATATGTACTTAATGACTAAAAAAAAAATATTAGGCATAATATTTATACAATTTATATGTAAACATTTTAATGACTGTAGCATTAAAATATTTTAGTTTAAAAAAATTATATTCGCACGGCCCTGTGAATAAAATTTTTCGACATCTGTATATATTCTGAAGATCATATGACACTTAATAGATGTCTCTGTTTTACATCTAAAAAAAAATCATTATATATACAGATATATATATATTTATTCATAAATGTCCTAGTGGTGGTGTTTATTGGCATCTAAATGGTTAATGATACATTCAACTGTATTGAGATTAATAAAATAAAATACCATGATATGTATTTACCGTTTTAATGTCTAAGTAATATATTGTATATAATGAATTGATAAATGCATTTTAAATTTTAAAAAATATTTAAAGCAAAAATATCAACGGAGTCCTTTATACAATTTCAATATCAAATTTGAATCATTCAAATTATCAACAATTATAAAACAAGTTTTGTTACTAACAGCATAGGTTTTACCTTCCAGCATCTTTAGAAATTATATGGTATTACATACTGATGCAATAGAACTGACAGTCCAAGAACCCAGTTTAGTTCATTGCCTTTGTTAAACGAGCAGTTGATCTTCCCTTACACAAAATTAGTTCAATTAGCCAACAATCTGATATTTAATCCTTCCATAACTCACCATAAATAAGTGTGTATCTCTAAGTATTAAATTATCCAATTACATTTTAATGATAGCTAATTATTGTGAAAGCCTCTCATTACAATGTCGTTAGGTTGTATTGTTTATAAAATTACTTATTAAATTACTTACTATTAAAAGTTTATTAATTAGATATATGTTTATTTACCTTTTAGCTTTAGAGTCTATATTTTTTTAATTCTTTTTGTATAAATAAAATAAAACTGTCAGTTATATTGCATCCGTATGATAGAACGCTCGAAGATACCGAAAGGTGAATCCCACATAGTCTGATAAACAAATTCAAAATAATATAATATTATTTTGGAATAACTCAAATACATCCCTTTTAAAGTGTTAACTGTCACTTTTTGATGTGCATTATATTGTGAAATATTTTTTAGTACTACTGCCATAATTATTGTGGAAACCGTAGTAAAAAAAACATGTTTTTATTATGTAAAATAAAATGCATCCAACAGAAAAGGGTTTAAGCTTTAATTATTTATGTGAGTGTTAAATAATATATATATAAAAAAATTATAGAATTAATCAAAAATGTATAATAATAAATAATTTGAAATGTTAAAACGGTTTAAATTATATTTTATTAGGAAGCATTAAGTGAAAATGTGTAGTTTAAAATTTTATTTTTGAACAAAAACTTTAAAAATCATTTCGGTTACAATTTCGATTATATACAAAGACTTCTTTCTATTTTCAAACAAAGATGTAGCTAATGTTTTTAAATATACACACAGCAAAGTCTTTTTTAATGCGGTTTTAACGTTACAAATGGAAGTGTAGTAGATAATTTGAAGTGAACATAAGAAATTTGGAAGTTCTTGTAGGAAGATATAGTTAGAAAATTTGAACATGACAACATTCGATGAGATATATTAGTTAACACAAGATAATATGGCACACCTGACCTAATATTGAAAGAAGTTTTAAACAGATGTATTCTTTTAACATGAAACAAAATTTCAATTTAGAAGAAGAGATTTTGAAATCATACAAAAATTGTTTGTAATATTTATAGTGTTAATTGATATCTCTTGTTAAACGTTCTGTTTTCTATATATTTAATTATCAAATGTATATCTAAAATTTTTCATGGACTTTTTTGTGCGTATTTTTTTATGCAGGAATGTATTTATCGCATAAAAAAAGACTTAACTGTTCTCACTTGTTTAAGCTAGAATACTTTTATGACTGTCAACATTAATTGTATCAATTATAAGACCTTATAAACATAACTGCTTTGATTTCTACCATTTTGGAAATATACTATAATAATTTACGATATCGACTGAAATTGTTTGATGAATTGCAATATCAAATATGAATCTTTTAAATTATGTGTAATGCCTATAAGTTTTGTTTATAATTGCAAACATTTCTACACCACGAATGAGAAACCACGAATAATCTAGAAATAAAACTAAGCAAACACTTTAACAACAATTTAAATTTGATATTGAAAATACATCAAGCACCTTCAGTCGATATCTAAAACATACTTTAGATTGTTTCCAAAAAGGCAATTAACAAGGTGCAGTGTCATAGTTGATCACTTTATTTACACTATTAAATTGGATAGCTACAAATTTCATTTGCACGCAATACTGAATATATTCTATTCTTCAATGAATTTTTTGTGGAATTTCATTTGTATAACAAAATTAGAATTGATTACATTTTTATTCCAGAGCTTGTATTGTTAAATGTGAGATCCTTTTTAACATCTTTGAAATAAGGTAATACCAAAATATAAAAAAAAAAATGAGAAGTAACCATATTTGAAGAAACAATAAGAAAACACTTGGACGTATGTTTGCAGTGATACTCCTCAAAGGGTTACCTCCATTTAACTCATTTACTGCAGAGCAGATTAAAGGATATTGTTCTTCACAAATTAATTCAGTATTCAGCAACCTTATGAAGTCACTTTCAAGGTGTTAACTATCACTTCTTTCTTGATGAAAATGCATGATATTTTAAATAATAAAAACACATTTTTTTTGTACTTATACGATTATAAAGATTATCAGAAAAAAATTGAGTTATTTATAAAAGCAAATTTCAATTTTTAAATATATAAACACATTTCACTGATTGCAAGCATTATCGACTGACCAAGAGTTGTGTATTGTTTATTTAAACATAATGCCTATTCACTAAGAAGTGACAGTTAACACCATAAAATTGAAATAATTTTGTGTGAATGCTGGGGTCTCAACTGCTGAGACGGCTAATTGCAATATGTTGACATTTGAAAAATCAAATTGAAGAAGAAAAGATTGAAAAATATAATGTGTGAGCTAGTTTTATAATTGAAACACATTCTGATTTGTATTAATAATCTACATAATTTTGGTTAACAGTAACAGTACTAAATTATTTTTTTAATGTTTGGAAATAGAAAATCGATAATTTGGCTCAGCAGGGAATGTGTTAAGGACAAAATAAATAAAGTAACTTTCAATAGGGATGCTCAAAATCTGTTAGGTTATGGCAGCCATACTATTAAAGTGACATCTGTCAAATATGTCGCTAAATAGAGTACGGACAATTACTACGGAAGGTGATAGCATTGACCAATGTGTGTAAATATGATCTCGCTAACGTGAACTGGCCACCATGCAATTTAACAACTTTAGACATTTTATTTGGAGCGATCTTAAATCACAAGTCTTTGCAAATAACCCGTAAACAATTGACACCCTCAAAGTCAACATAACAAACGCCATCCAAAAATTCAGCCAGATTTACGCTTTGACAAAGTCATTAAAAATTGGACCTCCCGAATATGTGACATTCGAACGGTGTTATATTCCAAACTTAATGTCATGCTTTGCTTTCAAATGAAAACAAAAATTGATTAAAACATGTATTTTAGTTCTACACATTGTAGAACTAAAATACATAGCTATTTTTTCACCGTGTTATAATGGAGTTCTACCAAGTGAATACCAATTCAATCAATAAAAAGTGATTGGATTTCTCACACTCAACTTGTAATATTTACATACATTTTAACAAATTTTGAAAGTCCCTATTGAAAGATCTTTCATAATGAAAAAGCATTTTTCATTTCTTTTCAGTATTCTTTGAAATAAGTTGCGTTAGGGGTACACTGTTATTCAATACAATTTGTATTATAAATCAAAATCCATAAAAGGGGCATTTATTATAAAGGGGAAAATGTACGGCGATCGATCAAATGCATTTTAATTGGATTCTGGCTATATGTATTGAAATCAATATACATTCATATATATGTGTACAGTGGAACCTCTATCTATCGTTCCTCGAATAATCGTATTCCCGTATGTATCGTTATTTCTTACAGGTACCAATATATTTCATACAAAACACTAAAAAATAGATTGCATCGATCGTTTCTCTATGCATCATTTTACCGCATTTATCGTTTAAATTACGCGGCAAATTTCGTATGTAAATGGTCAAAAACATTGAAGAGCGAGAGAGAGAGAGAAACGAACGGTTTGTCGCTTCTGTCGGCTGCCCTGCCGGCATGTTGGTGCCAGTTGTCTTTGAACATTCAAGCACAGCAGACGCGTGCAGTTGTATTTTTACTCTGTCTACCTTGTTTTTGAGCCCTTTAACCATAAAAACGAACCGTCCAGTAAAAACAGTGCGTAATCTTCAAGAGAGATTGAACATTGTCGAGGAAGTGGAAAAAAATCCCGCTGAAAACCGCGTTGATGTAGCGAAGCGTTTAGGAATCGCGGCATCCACGTTGAATTCGATTTACTCAATGAAATCATCAAAAACTAGAAAGACCAGTAAAGAATCGAAGTTTAGCGAGCTGGAGAAAATTCTCTTTTCCTGGTACCAACAATCACGTGCCGTAAACATTCCGATTGATGGAAGCATTATTCGAGAGAAAGCCAAACAAATTGCAGAAAGACTTGGCATTAATGATTTTGCAGTGTCAAACAGATGGATAAGTCGATTCAAAGATCGACACTGTCTTGTATACAAGAAGCTTGCAGGAGAGAGTGGATCCATAGATCTAGAAAGGACATCATTGTGGATAAATGAGCTTCCAAAACGTTTGGAGCAATACGAGTCTCGGGATATCTACAATGCCTATATATATATATATCTACGATGTTTGAAAAATTGAAAACATTTCTTTATGCTCATGCAATTACTGATGCTGAAAAAAATGTTATATGTAACAAAAAAAAATTTAATTTCTTACGGCAGTAAAAAAGCCAAAAAACAAATGTCCATGATAGATTATATTAAATAAAATATGTATGTACATTTAAATATTCATGGTTATTTTCAATAGGTCCCTTCCAAAACGATAGATAGAGGTTCCACTGTATTTAGAAAACATATTGATCTTATTCCATAGTATAGTTTCTACGTTGTCTCGTTGATACAGTGGTACTTGATTTAATCTACGGGAATCTAGTATCTTATCACATAAGTTTACTGAAATGTTAAATAATTTAGATCAGTGTTCTTCAAGATATGATCCACTAGAAATTCTCTTTGATATACAGTAAATTTCGTACAGAAAATCTGAAAAAAATTGAATCTTTGTTCAACACCGGCTTGTCTATCTTTTGGTACTTCAGTATTATGGCTGTTGAGTCGGATTTTTGGAATCACGGTGTTTTGATCGGAGTGGTGGAAAATGAACGACTTTGAATACTTTTTCAATTAGACGATTTTAAAAATACTTCAATGAGAAATTTATTAGGTTGGTTGGTTAATCTTTAATGTAACACACATAGATAATATGAAAAAGTATGAAAAAATTAAGCGTTATTTAGTTGAAATCGTGATGTTGGCCAGTGTCGGTACTGTGTTTTTTTTTTAACTTTGCTTATTGATATTTGTTTTGATTGAAACTGACTTTATAGCCTTGCTTATTATCCTTAGCAAAGATGCACAATTGTACAGTCAGTTCTTGGCTTTTCCAGGATCCGTTCCGCTATTTTGGAAATAAGTCTAATTTCATACAATTAAAAGAATACTTAAAAATGTTTAAAATAAATGCCATTAGATGGCATTGAAAATAAATATTTTAAACTATACATTTATATATATGTCCGATCTTGAGACTTATAATGGGTATAACCAAATATTGTTTTAAAAAATATTGAATGGTAAAATAATTAAAATCACAGATTCTCTAGATGTAGAGTATAAGAATACTTGCTTTTCAATTAAACAAAGATACATCAACATTTGCCAACCATTTATTAATGGTAAACAAATCATTGTATCAAAACACGGACTGTTCATTGCCGAAAGGCGAAACGAGCCATGAGTGATAAAACACATGGAAATTCACAAATTCAAATTTGATATTGAAATTCTAACAAGCACCCCCATTTGTGTTGTAAATTAAATTCTGTCGAATGTCAAGAACTGACCGTATGATGTGTATGGTTGACGCCAATCGTGAAATAGTTTTCCCATAGTTACCGGTCCAGAGCTGATAATATATTGAAGAACACTGATCTAGATAAACTGTTTATATGTACGAAGATCATTCAAAATTTTAGCTAACCATAATCGACCCCGCCGAAAGATGTAAGACCTTTATTTTGTATTGCAAACGACACCGCAGCATTCATAAAATCAAAATGCTCTTGCATCTGTTCATCGGATTCTAGAAAATCATTTTTAGTTTGATCATCACTTTCCTCATCAGAGCTGCTGTCATCAGGCTTCTGATCCAAACAAGACTCAGGACTTTTCGGAGTCTCATTACTGGGGACCGTTTCTGGCACTATACTAGGAACTGTTTCAGAATTGGAACTGCATTCGTGAGTTCTGGAAGGTATCGTGGGACACATTTCTATATTGCTGTCTCTCCTGTGGAAAGGTATGCCGGATACTGCGTGATTTCTTCGCGTATGCACGTTTTTACAATTGCACGCGTTCGGTAAATTCCTCAAAGGAATGTCTACGTTGGGTATATTTTCGGATGAAAACATACTCTCGAATATGGGTCGTTTTAAATTGTTTCTTAAATTAAAACTCGGTGTTGGGATCGTTGGGCTACTCCTACTCTTCGAATTATCTTCTGGCGAGCTTTCGGTGTCACTCAAGCATTCGAAGTCTGTTATCGGCGGATCATTCGATGCATTATCATCATTTTCGTTATTAGAAAAAGCATTTAAACAGTTGTCTCGAATGAAGATTGAATCCGAGAGACTTCTATGTCGAATGCCACCGAAGCCTCTACTTAACGGCAAATTAAGTATACGTTCTCTTTCGGATTCCCTTAAGCTGTTTGAGTTACTGTTGTGGAGGCCGTGTGCTGAAATCGCCATCAAAATCCCTTCGTTTTCTACTCGGTTGTCAGCAGGAAGAAACTCGAAGAATTCAGCAACATCAAGGGCTGGGTGTCGGTTGTTCTCGAACGGAGGCATCGGAGAAACAAACCATGACTCCAAGACACGATTTATTGTATTGTCAACGAAGCCTTTAGCCAACTGAAATCATACAAAACAGTGGGTGAGCAAAAATATGAATAAAAATGAATGGTGCATGATTTAAAGTTCGTATATGTTTGCAAAAAAAGTACTTTTTCCCAAGAATTGGCAAATACTAAATTAACCCTCTGATTTCATCGAAAGACTTGAGAGTACCTGGCATGTGTTGCAATGCCACTTAAAGAAAGAAAGTGTAGATGTTTTAATTCTGTTCACTGTAGTACTTTTGGATACAAAATAAATTTGTTTATTCCGTGTGTTGCGTACATGAATAAATCAGAGGTTTTTACGATTTGTGAGAGGACCACATATAGCTATCCACATAGTCCAATGTGTAGGTTGATAGTGTTCGCAATAAGCAAAATTGATCTAATCATTGTATTCAGAAACCTTCGTGATCATGTGCAAAACTCAATTTTTTTCATCGCAATCAGATAAAAAAGTAAGTGCTCGCGATTAGCAAAACCGGTCCTGATCATAAAATATATATATTGTGGAAATAAGTACTAAAAAATGTGCTCTATTATTTAAACAACTAATAAAAAATAACCTTAAAAATTTAAAATTTTTGATAATTTATCTTTATTTTTGAAATTATTTGGTCACTAGCTTTATATTCCCTATAATTGCAATTTCTTTGTATATAAATTATAGGATCATTTTTACATCTTAAAATATCATAACTTTCATCAAGAAGTGACAGTTAACACCTTAAACATGACGAATGTAATTTCTTTTATTTATCAATTAGAATATATTTGTATGAAATTACATAGAACTCGTTGGAGAGCATATTTTGTGTTTAGTATTTATGTGGAAAAAAATTGACAAACTTACCTGTCTTGCTTGCCACCTAGCCAAGCAGTGATCTTCCGTCTTGAACTGTTGCTGTGACATCGACAGTAATGACAAAGTATTCATACTGTCATCTCCGGAAGGTTTCGAACTGTCAGAGTCTTGCGATAAACTAATATATACATTTTTTTTCAATCCCGAACCACTCTCTTCTGACGGCATATATACGGGGTATAAAGAACTACTTGGATTGGCGGAGACGTTTTCTGGGTGTTTATTAACAGTTTTAATACTTGTGTCTATGGTTTCAGTATTCGTGTCCAATCCTAAACCGCTAAAATCTTGTTTCAACAAATAATCGCCGAGAATTTCCAAATTTTCTTCAGCCTTAGACGTAGTGTCACTTTCTGGATTAATGCTTATCGGTATATCGTTTAAATCAGTAGGCGTAGCAATAATTTCTGCGATATTCTCTTGACAATCTTCGCTGGGACCTTCCTGGTCTTTCAAATGATATCTTCCTTTAACCTGCCAGGCAAATCGTGCCTTTTTCAAAGGTCGTTCTGAATCAGACATTTTGTTGTTTCCACCTGATTTTTTACACGATGACTCACCAGGGATGCGACAATCCATCGTTCTTCGTTTTAGTCCTGCTCAAAAAAATACTTCAAAACATCACCGGGCACGATTTTGGTGCAAGCCAATTTGTAAACAAAATTCTTTTGAACTGTCAATCAATGACAGTTACTAATTAATCACATACTTGTATCGTCATACTAATTTATATCATAAAATCTTTGTGAAATTATCTTTTTATAAAAGATTTTGTGATATTATACGAATTATTAACACATGAACACATTTCTATGCTGTAAATTTAAGAAAAATACTTTGAAAACTATGCAACTGCACCCAAAAATATTTTCTTTTCTCTTTGTATCGATTTCACTTTAGTAGCGAGTTAGAGCTACCGACATTCCTGAGATAGTAATATCATGAATAGTAAAAAGAGACAAAAAAATAAAGTGTGTCTTAGATACATTTTAAGATAAAACAGTTTTCTGCACTAAAAATGAATACTATTTTATAAAGACTTCATAAGTTTTAAAGTAATTCGTGTAGATGTCATTAAAAAGTTTGCTAAAAATTCTATAAATTCATCCCATTAATAAAATATTTTTTTCAATAAATTTTACCGATAAATATTTTTCTAGTTGGTGTCGAATAGATAATTGTCAAAACTGTACTGTACTACGAATATGATCATATTTTTTTATTATTTTAAATTCATTTTTCACTTAATAATATAAATGAAAAATATTTAAAATAAACAGTATTAAAAAAAAATTATAACAAGTGACTGAATGATTATTGCATTGGCAAATTATTTAAAAATTAGTAAATACGGAATGGACTGTCACAAAATGTATTTTTAAGAGATTAGTTTATCATATTTAATTAATTGAACACTTGATGAAGTCTACAAAAAAAATCTAAACATAAAACAGTTGTATATACAATACGATCAAAAAAATGACATTGAAAAATTTAATGCGGAAGTCTTATTTTTTCAATTTGTTTTTTAGATGTCCTTAAGATGTCGCTGACAAAAATATTTTGAATTCCTTTTTAAGTTTGGGTTATCTATTGTCAACATTATAATTCCTTACTATAATAATTGTTTTCAAAAGTTATTTGAATGGTTAACAATTCTCTCGTCAAACTTTTCCATTTGTTATATCCTTACTATTTCAATCGTTAAATATTTACTCTTTTTTAAATACGGCTTATGTTTTTTTTTCGTAGTTCATTAAGTATTCGTTTGGTACACTTGATAATAATTTACAATTGACTTCACATAAAATATAACGTTAAGATTTATATAATATCAATATCGATCAATGATCTTATGAATGCAAACTGTTTACTGACTTTTAAATAAATAAAAAAACATTTTTAAATACTCATTTCCACAATGTGTTTTATGATCAGGACCGGTTTCGCTCATCGCGAGCATCAGTTGATAATGTTCGCGATGGTCCTGATCATAAAATACATTGTGGAAATAAATATTAAAATTATATTATAAAAAATTATTTGTGTTTTTATTATTTAAAATAGCATGCCTCTACATCACGAAGTAACAGTTGACACCTTAAAAGTGTAAATACTACTTCGGTTCCGACAAAGCTATTACTTATTTCATACAAATATAATCTTGTAATGTGTAACCAAATATCGCTTTACACGACAAAACTTTGCTTTCCAAACGAACAAAATATTCTTCGAGAATGTCTTAAGAAATATATTTCTTAAAATTATTAGTTGATAATGTGAGGTGTTTGACAATAAGCAAACTATAACTATATATATTTCTTTAAATTTTGACAGATAATCTAGTTAATTGAATTTTTACAAAATAGTTAGTTTTTTTGTATGAATTGCTCATTCGGTCGTATGTCATAAGCGCGCTGACGCCCTCTATAATCCCACGCATGTCAGGCCAGTCATAAAAAATGAGCGCGTATACGCGTTGCACTTTAACATTCAATAACTAACCAAATTTAAAGGTTTTAAATAATCTAATATTTTAAGCGCACAGTTACTTGCATTGAAATTATGGTGAAAAAATAAGACGTGATATATAGTCAAGAATTGTCGGCCAAAAGGTTTTGATTTTTCAAAGAAATTACCGGCCCTCCGGGACTCGATATGAATACCTTCCAGTATTTAAAAGGTACTTTTTTCATTTGATAACTCTCGTGGTAAACGAAACTGGGTCTGATCATAAAATATACTGAGGAAATAGTGTTAAAAAAATGTGTTTTTATAATTGAAAATATCACTCTTTTCCATCAAGAAGTAAAAGTTAAAAGATCAAATTTGAATTGTTACAACTTTGTACGATTCCACATGTTCTGTCACTAATGAATCGGGTTTCGCCTTTCGGCATCTTCAGGCATTCTATCACACGGATGCAACGGAACTGACAATTAAAATTTGACATTGAAATTCCATCAAGCATCTTCAGTCAATATCATAAAAAAGTTAAAAGGTTAACGCAAATTGCGTTAACACTAAAAAAAATCGACACCTGAAATTCGTGTTAATTGTTTTCTATTTATATATGATAATTTCTTGTGACTTCATTTGAACGCTAGCTTATGACCAGGGCACGCTATCATTAAGCGTGAAACTTTGACAAGAAAAACTTAAACTATAAACTTATTTATTTAATAAAATATCCGTTCTTCTAGGTACTGTAAGTCTTGTCACTTGACTTTCTAGAAGGTAGAAAGTGGAAGCTGAGATGTTGTTCAAACAACTCAGCGGTTGGAGCTAGCTTGATATCAGTTATGGTAAACATTTTGTAGTCAGCATAACAAAAAAAAATATTCAAATTTAAATACTACGTCTATTATAATCTAACTTTTTTTTTATATAACTTAATAAAAATTTCAACAATTAAATTAAAAAAGAATAGTGACAATATGTATTATTTAACTAGGGCTGTGAGTCGTTAAATAAAGCACAACTTTGACTAAAAAATGTATTATTGTCAGGTTTTTTTGCTATCTTTCCTAGTTATGTGCATTACATCAAAGATCAATCAAATAATTCGTCAAATTGAATCGACTTCGACTCCGATATTGATAAGAAGCACGACTCCGACTCTACAGTCCTGAATTGAACTGTAGGTATATTTTGAACGAGTATGGCAATTTGCAAGTCTTCACTTTTGACGTACCGTTAAGGCTTCTGATTCTGGAGTTCTGATCAATAAGCCGATTTTATCATACTGTGATTGATGTTAAAATAATTCCGTAATAATGATCAGTTACGCTCATTGTGAGCATTAAAAACTAATTAATCAAATTTATAATACCAACTAAATGTGCTTAATGAAATTTCAATATCAAATTTGAATTGTTGAAACTTAAAAAAGACATAACCTGTAAGAAATCACACAAAGTTTCAATAATTCAAAATAATTTCTTGTATAATATAAATAAATAAATAAATATAAAGGTGCTTTATGGTATTTCAATATAAGATTTGAATTATTGAACAACTGCACTATTTCTTGTATTCCGTATCTTCTTACTAACGACCCGGGTTTCGCTTTCCGGTACACTTAGGAATTCTATCTCACGGTTGCAACAGAATTGACACACAATAAACAGTTGACATCGGTAATATACTAGAGGAGCTAATTACAAAAAAAAGTACACATACCCTAAGGCTAGGAACCAAAGAATCAAACAAATAACTGAAATAACTTCTAATAATATCGATTTAACAATAATGATACTCAATTGCCTGTGATAAGTTTAATTAAGACTAAATAATGGAAATGGTTGTAATATTAATTAACTATCATCAAAATACAATTGGATAATTTTAGAAAAAGAAATACCTACTTATTTCAAATTGTTGGGTAACTGTGGGAATTAAACATCAAGTGAGTTATTTCATTTGTTTGTATATTTTATGTCTTAATGTGGTCATTTTGATTAATATTATTATGAAATGGCTCGCGTGCCTTTGGTGTTTTTTAAATGTATCGTGAGGGACGGAGGGGTAACGTCTACCTATACATGTGTTAGTTAAGTTGTACATGCATTTGAATAGACACTGTTGGTGGTATGTACTTTTGTATGAAAGCAAGAAGTGATGTACGGATGTTGAATAATTTCAGCTTAGCCCAGTATGCAGCCGAGATAAGATGCCATAAATAGTGGGTTTACTAAGCGGATCACGTCATTCTGGCGGCCGCCATTTTGTTCCGTTCGCGCCTTTTTTAAATTTAAAAATAAACGAACAAAGATAAAAAAAAAAGAATCACTTCCTGTAGAACAGCTAGCACTATTTGAATTTCCTTTTTATGCGTTAGTGTTGACATGATATAATAAATGATAAACTCGAAGTTAAAAAAAATCGATGGTCTACCAACGCCATCTCGTAACAGACATTTGAATTGCTTGGTGTGTTATCCGTTTTTTAATCCTTCGGCTGCCAGAAAAAATATACATCTGTACCCAGCACGCCAGCTATAATTTGTAACGTAAAAATAGTGAATTTTCGATGTTTTAAGCCAGCGCATAATTCGGAATAGTGTAGTTGGGGATTTTACTATATGAACAAGCATGTTAATATATATATTCTTTTATAAAACGTTTATTTGGTCATTAACAATAAAAATGATGATTTATTCATAATTATGTCAATTAAATTATAAAAATTTCGTTCATCTTAAAATATTATGCGCTTATGATTAAAATTTAAAAAAAAATAACGTCAAAATTGTTGGCGACTTCAGACATTCTATCACACGAATGCCATTGAGCTGAAATCAGTAAACTCGAAAAACTAAAACAAAAATACTAAACCTAAAATATATGTACACATTCTTCTTTGGTTAAATTATATTTGACACGTGTACCAACCTAAAACATACGTTAAATGTAAAAACTCCAGAAAGTAATACAAAAAAAAAAAAAAAACGTAGGAGCCTGTTTTCAATTTATTTTATATCTCTGTACCGGCAATAGAATATCATTTTAGCACATGAGCAAAAATGCGTAAAGTCAATTTTATTCAAATTACAATGTCATGAGAAATAATCGATCCGGAATATTATTTTCCTCAACTCTGTAAAAATCTTGATATATTCTAATTTTTAATTAAAAGTCGATCGTCGGTTAACGATAAAAATCACTACTCGCTAGCAATGCAGTTTAGTTCTAGAAAATTTATAAGATATATAGCTGATCAGAACTATAAAACCTAAGCCGAAATAGCTATCAATTATATATCTTATAATTTTTGTACAATCAAAATAAAATTTGGATTGTTACAACTTTGTACGATTCCTCATGTTTTTTCACAAACGACCCGGGTTTCGCCTTTCGGCATCGTGAGGCATTCTATCACACGGATGCAACAGAACTGACATTCGACATGTGAATGACGAAAAAAAATCACCATAAATAAAAGGTGTTTATTGTGTGTCAGTTTTGTTGCATCTGTATGATAGAACGCCTGAAGATGCCAAAAGGCGAAACCCGGGTCGTTAGTGATAAAACATATGGAATCGTACAAAGTTGTAACAATTCAAATTTGATATTGAAATTCCAGTCGATATCACAAATTACAACTAAAATGCATTGCTATTTTTTCACCGTGTTATAATGGAGTTCTACTAAGTAAATCCCAATTCAATCAATAAAATTGATGGGTTTATTATTCAAGTAAATGTTTTTTTAGCTTCTTTAAGGTTTATCTTTTAACTAATGAGTCGAATATGGTTTACGCACCAAGTGTAATAACAAATAAATTAAAATTAGTTCTATGTTAAAAATTAATATCACAAAATTAAAAAAAATATACAAAACTTATCTTGACTTGAAGCATTCTGCATTTTTACGGAAGCCGTATGTATGAACGGCGTATTGAACAAAAAGTAACTAAATTTATTTAAAGAATAGATATGAAAATTGCTTGCCGGTGGAATGAATAAAATATTTTTTTTCAACCATGAAATAATCAGGTAAAATGAGGTCGGGCATCATTCTGAAATTGAATATTGAAAAAATTGAGTAACAATACGCTGTGGAAAATGGAAAAATGTGGATAACGCACCAAAAGACAGTTATTTTTTTACGTTTTCACCCTTTATTTTTGCCTTACAATGACGTATTGAATTCAAATAGAACTTAGTTATTTATTCATACAAAATCACTAGCAAAATATCCGGTCCAACCAATACGGTTGACAATTTAGTTATTTATTATGTCGACAATATTTTTAACTTTCCATTTTTTCAGTCTGTCATAAAAGAATTCAAAATAATACAATTTTAAAAATATAATTTAACTGGTTCTATGCCATAAGCACGTTAACACTCAAGCAACCGGTCCCGCATTCGCGCGGATTTCGTCTCGCGCTGCATCTTTACGTCTGCTGCTCGAATGCATAATACATGTGGATATTTTTTTTAATTTACGGTTGAGAACTGTTTTGTTTATTGTTCTACGTGTCTTTCATTCTATTTCTCCGAAATTTATAGCTCCAAATCGTCCTTGAAGTAAACAATATTTGCCAGTTCCAAAAGTTTCCTATAATTACTCTTGGACTGTAACAAATTAAGTTTTTTTGTTTATAACAGCTCAGCAATACACTTTCATTGTTTAATTATCATACAAAAAAGCAATATTGATAAAATTTAAGTGATTATAATTAGTAATTGAATATTATTTCGAACTTACTTTTTATTATTAGGCAGTCAGAACATTTAAATAATAATATTTAAATGTTTATAAAAATTAATAATAATAAATGTTTCAACATGTATTGGCTAGTAAAAGAAATATTTTGTATCTCATTGTGCCTCCTGTTCCTGTCGTAAATCACTGATGGATGAATAGTAAGCGCCTACCCTGACCCTAATTGTCGGAAGTGTAACAACTCTACATAAATATTTTTGGTCGATGACTTTTTCGTATTTTATTATTTGAATATATTACTATTGCATAAGACGTAATCCCTAAAAATATCTTCTCAAAATCATGATAGTAAAGGTACAGGGACCTATAGTATATGATTGATTATCAACATATTGATAGCCAATAACCATTCTGTTTTGAGTGACTTATTTTGAATGGTTTAGTTGAGGCAACCCAACAAAGACCATTTTTGACCAAAAGCAATAAAACTCTCGAGTTATTAGACAGAATGGTTTCATTCATTACGTAAAAAAAGATGTGAAACATGTTTCTCGAATATTTACAACTTGAGATCCAGTGATTGTGAAGTTGTAGGAATATCGAATATATATTATTATTTATCATATAATTAAAACTAAACTATATCATGAACCCACAATATCTTAAATCACTTTTAAGGTATTAACTGTCACTTCTTGATGGAAAGGCATGATATTTTAAATAATAAAAACACATTTTTTTAGTACTTATTTCCACAATATATTAATGTGATAATAATATACAATTGTGGAAATAAGTACTAAAAAAAAGTGTTTTTATTATTTAAAATATCTTAAATATTTCAAATTGAAAATATTTTTAGTGCCATTTACCTAATTGACAAAATTAAAAAAGAGATGTTTATATTCGGCTTAGAAATATGCTGAAATTATGACATAATCAAATCGTTTTTTTTTATTTAGTCGATGATGACCAAATATCACACATAATTTCTTTGAAAATATCAAAAATTATATTGATTGGCTCTCAAGTTATGCCGAAAAACGCCCGCTTTCGGCTAGATTATTTTTCGAGACTCCCGACAACCGAGTGATATGAGAATATAACGGAAACAAATAAACATATCCACAGTTTGAGAAACTCCACATATGATAAACACACAATAGTGTGTAACATGGTGTAGGATTTCTAAAGAATTTGACATTCCTTTGTGGGCTTATATGAATGTTAAAAGATTTTTTTTTGATTTTTATGAAAAAAAAATTGGTTGTCTGTAAAGTCGGTTTACGGACGATAGTTTAACGTGACAACGTCATAAGAAAACATTGATGAAATGATTGCATACTTTTATGAATAAAATGGAATCATTTTTATTGAATTATCATTATTTTGTATGGATACGAAGAAGGACTGAAATGAAATCTACAATTTTTTTTCTGAAAGAAATCGTTGATAATTTATTGTTAAAAGTATATTTGTTATACGTTAATCAGATTTTTAATATGCAAGAATTAATTAACCTCAAAACCTCAAACCTCAACCTCAAAACCAAGTGCCGGGTGTACAACGTGATCATTAAACCTATAGTCATCTATGGATGTGAAACCTGGGGTTTAACAGAAAAACAAGAAAAGGCGCTCCAAGTATTTGAAAACAGAATCCTCCGGAGAATACTTGGACCCGTTAATGAAAACCACCGGTGGCGCATTCGTACGAACGCTGAGCTCTTCGACCGATACAAACCAAGAATCATTAATGTCTTGAGATCGAGAAGGCTCAGATGGGCTGTCACGTTGTACGATCTGAGAAGTCTAGAGCTCTTCATAAGACTTATGAAGGAACACCAGCTGGCACCCGACCTCTCGGTCGCCCTCGACGGAGATGGGCAGATAACATTCAAAAGGATGTTGAGAGGTTGGGGATAGTCAGCTGGAGAGAAAGAGCGCTTGACAGAGATGCCTGGAGAGAGGTTGTACAGTCGGCCATGGACCTAAACGGCCCCTAGCGCCATTCTATAATAATAATAATAAGAATTAATTACCTTTATTGCCGCAATTGTTGTTGTAATATAAACAATGAAAACCACATTAACATTTCACTTCACTTTATAAACAGTTGTAAACAGATCACGTGTAGGTACTGTAGGTGTATAAGTTGTGTGCTGCCGCTGTCTCTTTTCTACTCAGACGCATCGACCAATCGAGTGGAAGAGAGATAGATGCGGCACAATCCGAACGGTAGGCCGATCGTGCCCTCTATCGCTTATCCGCGCTCTCGCTCGCACGCTTGCCTTCGGCGTAACGCGACAAACGGGACAATGAGTCATGTTTTTTCGTGCGTGCAGCGGGCGTTCATCGATTTATAAGACGTTGTCACGTCAAAAAAATTGAATCATGCATTTATAGCTTGATAATTTTATTTTTAAGCCAATTGTTTTTAAATTACATATATTATACAATACTCTATCAAATACTTTTTGTTTTATCAAATTCACTCAATTGAGTAAAAAGTTATAAGCATAATAATTGATGTCGCGAGAAAAAGTATCGAAAAATGTGCGGTGATAAGCGTTTTTTCTGCGCGGAATGTGCGGTTGCTTGAGTGTTAATACACTCATATATTCCGTACAAGGCAGGCCGGTTATAAAAAAATGAGCGTGCATACACATTGCACTTTAACCAGTCATATTTGATTGTTTCACACAATCTAATATTTTAATACACTTAGCAACATCTATTAGGTGAAGTATTAAGACGCGATATATTGTCAATAATTATTGATTGAAAAAATGTGTTCGTTATATATTAATATTTGAAAGAAATTGCTAGCCCGGGTCTCGTATATGAGTACCTCCTGGCATTGAAGAGGTTAATGTAGCTTTAACCTACTGATTGCTTACGTCTCAAATATTGAGACGGCTGTTTGCAGTGTGTTGAGAAAAGTTTAAACAGCGTTTAAGCTTTCAATTCTTATATTATAATATATTTGGTATAAAGTATAGCCGAACTTGTTTTGATAATCTTTTTAAATATGTTCGACATCAGAGCAACTTAATTTAAATTTGAGTGGTTGAAACTGTGTAAAGTTCTACATGTCTTGTATTTCTATATATTATTTCAACGATTCATTTTGACACAATCCCTTCTAGATGAAAAGACGTTGTATTTAAACGATAAAATTCTTAGTATGTGATCAGAAACGGTTTCGCTCACCGCCAGCAAAATCCATTGATTTGAAACGATCTATTATACTGTAATGACAAAAAACGACTCAAGGTATTTGATGGAACTTCAATATCAAATTGGAATTATCGAAACTTTTTACGATTCTATAAATTTAGACACCAACGACTCGGGTTTCGCGGTACGGCATCTTCAAGCATTCTATTACACGGATGCAACAGAAATGGTGAACTGACTTGTTGCTTCAATTCGTTAGTGACAAGATATATTGAATGGTATAAAATTTCAAAAATTCAAATTGTACAGTTATATATGTTATTTAAAAATATAATGTGAATAGAATGTTAAGTACCCTTGAGAACTATAATCCAGTCTTCATAAATAATTAGTTGTTATTAGTTTTATATTTTATATTTATTAGATTTTTTAATCTGATATTTTGTATCGTGGAAAGATACCAAACGGATTTAGCTGATAAAAAATTGTACATTACGTATATGTTGCGTGTCTTGATTTACGAGAAGGTTTATTTCCTTGCTGTCAATAATTTATAGCTGGATTATTTAAGCATTATTGATGTGCCGAGTATTGTTTTCTTTTTTAACAAATGGCGCACGGTACCAAAGAGTTGAAACTCTAAATCTCTTAACCGAACTGAACGCCAAGCAAGCGAACAAATAATATCGAATAGTCTGAAAAAAATATTCCCCGTTTTGGCAAAGGGGAAAAAAATGAATTTATACCAAGTCGAATCGCTTGTAGAAATTGATATATTCACTTGCATAAATCAAATTGTATCAGATGTTTTTGATTGAAATAGATTTCATACTTGGTAAAATAATATGAATACATTTTCCGATTTTTAGATAGCATATGAATAAAAAAATTTACGTTAAATTTTCATTCTAAAAGTATCTTTATATATGAGTGAAATAAGGGATACAGCACACCGTTTTATTCAGTATTTTATTTATTTTATAAACCAGATGTCACTTGGATTATTATTATTCACTTTTTATTAGCTACCTTTTGTGCATAGTAAATGGCGTTGTGTTTCTTTTTAATGAACGTATGTATTATGAAATCGGAAAACTAATAGAACTCACGGAAACTTCAAACTTTTATTGATTGAATTGGCATTCACTTGGTAGAACTCCATTATAACACGGTGAAAAAATAGCAATGTATTTTAGTTCTACAAAATTTTGTAGAACTAAAATACATTGCTATTTTTTCACCGTGTTCAAACTTTTACCCTAGATGTCATAAATATGTAAAGGGTTTTTCAATATAGACGCTCAGAATTAGTAGAATTACTGCAGCAATTTTGTCGAAAAAAAACAATCACAATGTTTAGTACTATTTCTAAAATTTTGTAATAATTAATACATTAAGGTATAAACTGTCATTTTTTGATGGATAGACGTGATATTTTAAATAATAAATCACAAGACGGTGAAAAAATTATATTATATTACAGTTCTCATCGAAACTAGTGTGGAGAATGGAGTTCTACAACTAAATAAGAAAAATACTATATCTTCTTCAAATAAAAAAACAATAGCACGATATCCACAATGTTTTGTTTTAATACTCATGGCTGGTTTCGCCCATCCACAGCATTATCAACTGGTAAGATACAAATTATAAGCAAGCATATTTATACAAAAAACAATTATGAAATCAAAATTTTTGATATTCTTCGTGATAAGCAAAACTTGTTGTGATCATAAAGAATATTGTGGAAATAGTACTACAAAATTAACAAAAATAATATATATATATAAAATAATTTCCAGATATACAAAACCAACGGCTTAAGAACTGAGGGAATAGTTTACAATTTATCAAAAATTTATATCTAAATGAAGTGAAAAAGTAATCATCCGCCTCTGCAAATATTGTTTCATTGTTGTTTATGTTATTTTTTAAATATCATATTATCTATGTAACAGATCTTCGTACTGAACTGTTAGAACTAACAATAGACAATAATTATTCCATTATCAATTTATGTACATTGTTATTGGCAAAGATGGTGAACCTTTTTGAGACTGAGTGCCATTTTATTTTTGGAAATAAAAAATGCATCAAATGCTTGCGTAACTTAAGAATTTCAATGTGAACAAAGCATTAGTTATTAAATATTAATGGCAAAATAAAAAAAATCAACGATTATATTGAAAAAAAATATATATTTTTAGTGAGATTTTTGCTGTTGGATCCTAGATTTCAAATGTTTTATATCGGGTTCACAGTTTGTAGCTTTTTATTGAATACAAGAAGCATCACTTTATTCTGTTAGTCTACTTCTTATGATGATTCATAGGAATATGTCGATGAAAATAACGCTAAAATGTCCATTGGTATTTTTTAAGACAAGAAAAAAAATCACGTTTATTTTTTCTCTTCTTAATAAACATTCGCGTGCAACTGTGTTACGCGTGCTATGGGTTTACCATCACTGGTCTATGGTAATGGAATACGGGCCGTTTTCCCGCCACAAACTTTGCAGGGACAGTCATCAAAATTTCGTTATACCTATTTTCCTTAAAGAAAGTTTCAAAGTGTGTTATGAACACTGCCCTTGAAGACCAAAAGGTCAAGAAGGTTGTTAAAAGATTGTCTAGTTTAAGTTCAAACAAATCACCTAAACCTAGCACTGTAAGGAGATTAGCGAACTAGGTTTTAAATATTAAAATCGGTTGTTTGGTGTGTTTAGATTTCCAGTATTTAAATGATTCATTACTTATTTAAGCTGGCAATAACAAAGTTTTAAATCATGTTTAAATAATTTAGTTAGATGTTCGCTTGAGATAATCGGTTATTAATTTTAAATCCCTTTTTTCATTAAACTTAGTTCCTAGAATAATTTTACAAGAAATATTGAAACTTTTTATTGCTTAAGAAGGGAAGTGTAGCCAATTTGTCGAACTTCTTACTTATTAATAATAACGCATTTTTTTAGTACTCTTTTCTTAATTTATGATTTCAATTGAAGGTGTTTGATGGTATTTCAATATCAAATTTAAAATTGTAAAACCCTTTCAAGAATGACACATTAACAAGCGTTTACAGCTCTTGTCGGTATTATCGATTGCGACATCGACAGATTGATAATTTGAATAGATAGTTTGATTTCTTGAATTTTAAATTCACTTTTGTGCTGGTATAAATATTGCAATGATATTGTCATCCATTTTTATACAAAAAACCCTTTAATACAAATTAAGAACAAAGCAAAGAGATTTTTAAAATGTCACCGGTCACTTCTTGTTAGAAATGCATTATATTTTAATAAATGAACACATTTTTTGAACTTTCAATAATTTAACATTTTAATGATTAATTTCGCTTCGCTTTAGTTTCGCTTATCACAAGCATTATCAACTGTAATATCAATGATAGCACTCACGATGAGCAAAACTTGTTCTAACCATAAAATTACAAGCTGTGCAAGTAGAACTAGAAAATATTTTTTTATAATAGAGAGCAAAAGAAGAACATTTCCTTAACCCATTCGCGCCTATACTTTATCGTAAACATTGGAGCAAAAAAAAATGAAGTAAAAAAAAACCCCAAAAAGATGCTCTAATTTTAACATTCAGTGTGAATGAAGCTTTAGTGCATAAGAATGAGAGAGGAAACAACTCGTGTAAGAGACAGTGAACAACTGATGACCACGCATCGTGCGGCAGGAGCGTTCCTGCAGAAAATTGCAGAACGCGCATCGCGCGTTGTGGGCACTAAATGAAAAAATCTGCCTTCCTATTTTTGCTTTTTTTTCAAAACTTATTGCATTAAAACATTTAGATATCTAGTGCCATATTGGATCGTTATTAAAGTGATACAAAGAATTTTCTATGATTGTATTTCTATAAATAACTTCATTATAAATCACGGTATTATTATATGTGCTATTCAATCGAGGAATACCCTGTACATAATGAATGGATGACCCCTATTTAAAAATACAGGAACGAGACGGTTCAAAGCAAATAAACGCCGTACCAAGGATAGCAAATAAGTAAGGAGTACTCGTGCTAAAAGTAACGAGTACCTGATTACTCGTTTCTAGTCAACAAATCGAGTATTCAATGCGTGTTGTTTTTTAAGATATTCTAGATATAAGGAACTCGCTTTTAGTGTTATTTCGAAAACACTTTCGATTAAGGATGCTTAATATAATTTAAAAATTATATTTGAATCATACTTTGTATTTTTTTTATAATAAAACACATTTAGTAGTACTAACACAATTTATTTTATATACTGGTTTCATTCATCGTGAGCATTATCATTTAAGACAATACGAATTAAAAGCAATGTTGTTTATACAAACGCTTAGTTAAAAAATGTACAAGTATATAAAACCAAAGGCTACGGTGAAAAAACGCAATGTATTTTAATTGTATAAAAATTCTTATTTATATAGTTGAAAGTTATTTAGAATTATGCTCTCACTACCCTTATAATTCTGACGAGGGTAAGCCGAAATAGAAACATAGCTTATTGTTGAAATACGTACAACAACAGTACAAAGTTGTCATAATTCATATTTGATATAGAAATTCCATCAAGCGCCTTTAGTCGATATCGTTAATGATATAAGATATTTAAGGTTTAATACATTTATATATATTATATGACACATCTCTAATTAAAACGGGTTGACTAAAATAGTCAAGTCATTTAGTATTCATTGATTAGCATTGTCCCGAATTGATGAATTTCAAATGACTACCTAACTGACTTGTCTCACTTTATCCCAAAATAAGGATAGCGAAATTGCAGTGTGATAAATGTATATAATTTGATTTGAATATAAAATCACTGAAAATATTTTCTATGTTACTTTTATAATAATATTATAAGATAACTTTAAATTTTAATACTTTTAAATTTGATTTGTTTATACTGTGTACATTTTCCCACTGACGATCTGGGTTTCGCCTTTCTGCATCTTCAGGCACTATGTCACACGGAAGTAATATACCTGATATAATAAACGACTTTTACCAGTTATACACGAGTGGAATTACGCATGAAAAAATATACACCTTTATACTGGGAGTTAATTATATTTGAAATAATTTGAAAAAACAATGATTTAATTATAATAAGATTCCATTTTGGCAATACCATTTAAAAAACGTGAACTACTAAAACTGTACTAATCGCTACAATCGATGGTTTGCAAAATGTCATTAGAAATTCATAACGTCAAAGTGTGACAGTTTTGAAAAATTTGTACCTAGGTTCCTATTTAAAATACTAGTAATTCTTGATAAGATTCAACGTAATTGAATTGGGTGAGTTCTTTTTAAAAACAGTTTTCATTCAATGAAAAATGTATTCCAAAATCAAATAGTTTATGAACAATTGATAGTTTGCAACGTGTCATTATCAAAGTGTGACATGGTTGACAGTATCGTTAGAGATTTTGTAATGGTTAAAAAACTTTTTAGATGTGTTGTCACGTGGTTGTAGTAATCCAAAAAACTTTGCAGGGGTGAAAAGAAGATATTTTGAAGGCTTAAAACATTTCTTATCCATAATATGTTATAGCACTGCATAAAGGGCTGCTTGATTCCAACTCCATAACCCTCATTAAATCGATTCTTTTCACTCACTCCTCACTTGTCTAAGATCGAAATCCGCGTCTACACGATGCGTTTAGATCGTGCAATCGAAATCGCTTCGTCTGAACGGTGTCTTACAACCCAACCTCTCATTTATTTTAATTACCTGTCATGTCTCTGAGACATGTATACTGCGCTTGCGTGTTCATTGCAATTATTTGAACGTAATGAATAATTATTAATTGTGAGTGTGTGTGTGTGGCAGTGATTGGAAGGTAGTGAGGGAGGGGGAATGATTTGTGCCAGTTACATAATTATGAAGCCCCAAGCAATAGTTCTTCCATGATCATTCAATTTGTATGCGATTCGCGAAACGTTGACATCAGAGATTCTAAAAGTTTATTTAACTGATCGAATATTTATAAATATCTAATTTAAATTTTACAGCTTTGTACGGCTCCACATGTTTTAACACTAACGTCCCGAGTTTCGCCTTTCGGCATCTTCAGCCATTGTATCACACGGATTCAACAGAACTGTCACTAACAGAACTAGTCAGAACTAGAACACATGCTCTAAGGTCAGAATCCAAATTAACAACTGAAATAACTTTCAATAATATTGATTTGATGATAATAACACTTAATACTGTAAATGAGACTTTGTGAAAGAATTGTTAGTGTTAAAAATTGTGGAATAGTAAAATGATGCTGAATATAGATATTTATAATTTATGATATCGACTGAGGATGCTTGATGGAATTTCAATATCAAATTGGCATTGTTACAACTTTGTACGATTCCGCATGTTTCGTCGCTAACGACCCGGGTTTCGCCTTTCGGCATCTTCAGGCGTTCTATCACACGGTTTGCCGGTTTGATGTCGTTAGTGACAAAACATGTGGAATCGTACATAATTGTAGCAATTCAAATTTGATGCGTTATGCGTAAAAAGTTGAGAACATCTGGTATATGTATTCAGCCTTCGTCAAACCAAAACTCGACCGCTTAATTTTCCTTTCGTTTACCACGTCCCAATAGAGCCAAACCGAATGCAATCGCACTGTTGACGGATACTCGGTGTAATGTTTAACATAATCAGTAACTGCCCGTTACTAAATCTTGTGTACAAATATTGGCTCGATCAAAACAAAAATATCTTGGCATAAAATAATAGCAGAGAAATTAAAATTTTTGATTGATTTTACTTACATTATAAAAAAATAAAAATTGTAAGCTTACTGCTTTTATAACGTCAAATATATTAAAAAATCTAATATTGAAAATTAAGGGAATAAATAACAAGACAAAAAAGCAGGGAATTCAACTAAGCAAGTTCATATAAAATCTACTATAATACTGAAAAAAATAGTATTGACCTAAATTATTCTTGTCTATTCTTGTCTGACATCCGAAGCAATACTATTGAATTTTGTTAATTCTGTAACCATTGTTATACCCATTGGCATACTGGTTCTACACTTTGGAAGAACAAACAATTCATGTCAACGACTACTCAAAAATTATCCGAAATATACATTGATTATAAAACTTTATTGATTTTCAATATAAAATTTGAAATGTTAAAACATTGTACATTTACATTTTTTATAAATCATGGTCACGGTATAGTCTTCAAGCGTCATCAGGCATTCTATCAATTGGCTGCAATAGAATTGATACACAGTAAACGGTTTAAGGAAGTAATTACTAAAAAATTCTTTGCGATAGTAAGCCTGAAGATGTCTCTGAAAGAAGCAAATTTGTGTCACAATTAGAAGAAAATTTCGTGTAATATTCAAAATGATTTCAATATTTTATTAGCCATTTTCTTTTTCTTACTGTAGCTATTGGCTTCATAAAAATAATTGAGATCCTTGGAAACTTCTGTCCAAACAAATATCTCACCTTTTGGATTTGCATTTACCGTAATGTTTGCAAAATTTACTGGAGAATATTAGCAGAATATACTTGCGTTGCCAAAATCGCAGTTATATTAGATGGCCAAACTTGGAACTTGGCGAGACTTCAAAACTGCTCAATTTAGGTACCACATAGAGTGAAATATACAGCTATTGGCCGATGACAGATTTTTTTACTATGACTGGCCAAAACATTCTTAATATTTAACATTTTTAAAGTTTCAAATAGAACTATGTGCATCAATGCGTCATCATTTTTATTCAAAACTAACTTCACTTGAGAGACTATTTCTAGGGGTGGAAAAAGCTTCGACCGCATAAACATTTCTACTCGCCCGCCTGTCTATTACTTAGAAACAAGAAATACGTCATTAAATTGATTTTGAATCTCTATTGGTTATATCTGTTTTTTTATTATTATTTTAAGGTTTAAATTAATATTTTTAGTGCTTGTAGACAGCCGCCAATAATTTCCAAGCCAGGTCATCCGTAATAGTAAACATAATTCTGATAAGGGCGTAAGCTGAAATATATATCGACTATATACCTTATAAATTCTGTACAAATAAAAATACATTGCATTTTTTTCACCGCGTTACAATAGATTTAAATCAAATGAATTCAATCAACAAATTACTTTTTTGTTGTTGTAATATATGTAAATAAAGTCATTTTTATTGGGGTTTAGCAAATCCCCCAATCGTTTCTCATCCCAATTTTAGGCCACAGTTCTTTAAAGGTTAATTATTATACAACATTTACTCTATAGAATTTTTTTTATGTGAGTATATTAAAATAATAGTACGTCAAAATAAGTGTTTTTAAAAGTTAAATATTCAAGATTCCAAGAAGACTTTTGTTTGAGTTAACTTGTTGGTTTCCTGTGTATTGAAAACCAAACAATTTTCACACTTTGCGTCATAAATTTTACTAGACAGTGTTACGTAATTTAACTCGTTAAGTCCCGGCACGGTGTTCCACGAGCTAGTTATCCGTTGACTCCTGAAAATGTTGATACACAGATAAAATTACAACACTAACACCCTATCGACCCCGCAACCACGGCAGAGATAGAGAGTCGCATCAACCGACTTATAAACAAAAAAGCCCCAGGCGTCTACGAGATCGGTCCAAAAGCGCTCAAACACCTTCCCGAGAAGGGAGTCGAGACGCTCACGCGTATCGTCAACGCGTGCCTGGAGGCTCAATACTTTCCAAAGTCCTGGAAAATCGCGAATGTCATCCTCCTTCCCAAGCCGGGAAAGAATCATGAACTCCCCGAAAGCTACAGACCAATCAGTTTGCTCCCGTCAATGGGCAAACTGCTAGAACGCGTCATAAAATCGAGACTCGAGGCGGCCGCTCTGGAGAAAAAACTCATCCCGGATGAGCAACACGGTTTCAGAGCGCACCACTCTACCAACCATCAACTGCTCCGAGTAGTTGATTTCTGCAAAGACGGTTTTTGCAGAAAGCAATTCACGACGGGACTATTCCTCGACATAGAGAAGGCCTTCGATAAGGTATGGAAGGAAGGACTCGTGGTAAAACTGGCAGAAGTCGGACTTGACTTTCCGATGCTAAAATTACTAAACTCCTACCTCTCAAACAGACAATTCTACGTCAAATTGAACGGCGTATACTCCACCCCTCGAACCGCGCACGCCGGCGTGCCGCAGGGGGGTGCGTTATCTCCATTACTGTACAATCTCTACACACACGACATACCCATCCCATGCGCAACAACGCAGACTATCGTCGCGCAATACGCCGACGATACAGCAATATTAGCCCGGTCAGCTAATAGAAATAGATCCGCACTGCTCGTCGAAAAAGCGAGCAACAACATAGCCGCCTGGTGTCGCGATTGGAGGATAAAAATCCACCCAGACAAAAGTACGGCGGTAAATTTCAACCGGAGAAATAACCGCCACTGTCTTAAAATTAAAAAGATAAAACTGCTTGGTACCGAGATCGAGTGGGACAAGTCGGTCAAATACTTGGGACTCACGCTCGACCATAAGCTGAATTTCAAAAAGCATACCGATGCAAAAATACGCCAGGTCTCCCAAATCACGGGTCGGTTATACCCGATGATAGGCAGAAGGAGCACACTTGCCTTAAAAAGCAAACTGCTCCTTTACACCGCGATATCCAGACCGATCATGACCTACGCGTGCCCAATATGGGGACACGTAGGAAAAGTTCGCACGGATAAATTGCAAATTGCGCAAAACAAGATATTGCGTACAATCGTGGACGCCCCGTGGTACGTCCGCGGTTCTACATTACACCGCGATCTTAAGATAGAGTCAATTCATGACCACGTCCAGCGACTGTCGACAAAGTTCTACAGCGACTGTGAAAATCACACAAACCCTACGATCAAATCATGCATAGAAGCGTTCGACATTGACGCCCCTTCCGACTACACAAGACCTCGTCATGTCTTAAAACTGAAACCTCCCTAGATCCTCTCCCTCCCACAACACAGATCACCACCCTCGCACATACCCACCTGTCTGGTGTCCGTCTACGGTTCCGGGCAGCAGGAGGATGAGAAAGCAGTACCCCCTGGACCACAATACTTCGCCGCCGAGACCGTCATTTTATTTTCATTGATTTTTTTTTTTTTTTGATTGTATAGAATCATTGTATATTTTGTGTATTTTGGTTTATATAGAATCCATGTTTTTGTTACCTGGTGCTGCAAGTGACACGCAACCTGCGAGTCACTTGCCCAAAAAGAGATCGAAAAAGCGTCACGCAAAAAATCTAGCCTGACGCTTTTTAAAAAAAAAAAATTTTAAGAGGATCCACAAAAAAAAAACACAAAACACCAGCGACGAAAGGGAAAGAAGGGCGTTAAACGCGCCCTTAATCCCCATTATAGTGTAAAACGATAGTAGTAGTAGTAGTAAAATTACAAATCAAATATGTTATGATAGTGGAAATGTACAGAGTGTAGCCTAATATTATTTGACTACTTATATCAATATTCGTCAAAAACCAAAACAGATTTTATCAATTTTTATAAAGCGTTTTTAAATTATTTATTTGATATAAATTCCTTACAAAAAAAAACAAAATATATATTTATCGCTTTTTAGAACGTATGGTAACATTGGAGATTTGGTAAGGAAGTCAACCGAATGAGCGAGATCTGTAAACTTAGAATTGAGATCACATATTTTTTATAATCATACAAAATATGTCTAAATAAAAAAAATAGTTTAAAAATAAAATTTTGTACCTCTTACCTATTTATAATCAAATAATATTCAAACGAAAAAGCTACTTTAAGTAAATAATTAATTTTAAATACCTATTGCCAAGATTAACGAGGAAAAAAATAAAATAAACAAATAACTCCCTTTTGAAGAAATGCATGATATTTTAAATACGGTTGATTATCCTCGACTATCCGGACTAGTTGAAGATGAAGATGGCATCCGATTTTTTTTGCATTTTGATTATCCGCATAAGGTCAAATGCGGATAATCGAAAAAAATCTTAATTGACACGAAAACACAAGCATGTTCAGTTTGAATCATTTTTATTTATTTAGATTAATGTATAGCTTTAATATATCATTATTAATTAAGATACATTTCTTAGTCCTATTTCCACAATACATTTTATGACAACCAGCGGTTTCGCTCACCGTTAACATTATCAACTGATACAAGAAAAACTTTTTATCTAAACATACACATTATAACGCTGATGTCATGGTCATAAAATATATCTTGAAAATAAGTACTAAAATATTTTTTTATTATTTAAAACATCACTTTTAAGGTGTGAAGTGTCAAAACTTGGTGGAAAGGCATAATATATTTAATTATGGAAACATAATTTTACTACTTATTTTCACAATATATTACTTATGATCATAAAATATATTATAGAAACAAGTACTAAAAAAATCTGTTTTTATTATTTAAAATATCAGGCTTTTCCATTGAGACATGACAGTAAACACCTTATAAGTCTCAGTAACTTCTTAAACATAGTTTAAAAAAGGTACCATAACTAGTAAACAAATAAAATTAAAAAAAACAATACAGTTATAGTTTCATCGGATTTGGGCTGGATCTGAAGTGGTTAATTGAAGCAATAAAAACTCTCAGACTCGGAAGTGTTACGAACGTGTTCAGTGAAAGTAATTTCAAGGTGACGATAATGACGGTTAGGTAAAAAGAAATAAGTGTCAGTTATGGTACATTGACTGGGCATTACGTAAAGGTAACGAGTACTCACCAACTATGTAATCGTTGGCAGAGATATTAGACTAACTATCACATGGTAGTAAATTATACGTAAGGTGAGAAAGTCTATTTTACACCAATACATATATTATACAATTTCTTAAGGTAACGAGTACGCACCAACTATGTAATCGTTGGCAGGATATTAGACTATCACATGGTATTAAATTATACTTAAGGTGACATAGTGTATTTTACACCAATACATATATTATACAATTTCTTAGCATCCGTTTTATTTCATATATACCACCTATTAACGTTACAAGTTAATAAATATTTTATATTTCCTATAGTGTTTAATTTGTCGTGTTATTTGATTTGTAAAAATGTTAATGAATATTTTTTAATACTAAGTGGCCTTTTAATGTGATTTTATTAGAAGGTGAAAAAATAGCAATGTATTTTAATTATACATTTTTTTTATAAGATATAGTTGATAGCCATAGTATACATAGTCGGAACTAGTTCCAACGATGGCGTGAGCCGAAATAACTATCTACTATACAATAACTTATTAAAAAAATGTAGCACTAAAATAAATTGCTATTTTTTCACCGTTTTATAATAGAGTCTACCAAGTAAATGCCAATTCAATCAATTAACTGATTTTACTGTTTGAAATTTGACTTTTTAAACTTTACACGATTCCAATTCGCCCATGAGCATCTTCAGGCATTCTATCACACGGATGCAACAGAACTGACGCACTAGATGTGTGATAGAATGCCTGAAGATGCCGAGGGGCGAAACCCAAGTCTTTTGTGACAAAACATGTGGAATCGTACAAAGTTGTGACAATTCAAATTTGATGTTAAAATTCACCACCTTTTCACCGATTGACATTTATCACTTTTAAGATGTTAATTGTCACTTCTTGAAGGAAGTGCACGATATTTTAAATAATAAAAAATATATTTGCAATATATTTTATGATCAGGACCGTTTTCATTCGTTTGCTATATAAGACTCAAACGAGGACGACTTATTTAGTTTTGTTCATTGAGATATTTTTTACAATTAACTAATCAAAAAATTATTTGGAATCGCTCTACTTTCACGGCTCCGACTTCACAGCTCAAGTAATGTTACATTTGTACAAACTTGCATGACAATTATTTCATAATTATAACTTTTAAAGTGTTTATTGTCACTTCTTGATACAATAGAAAGACATGATATTTTAAATAATAAAACAGATTCTTTTGTACTTATGTATTTTATGAAAATAAGAACGTTATCATCGATAGATAATGCTCGCGATAAGCGAAACCGGTCCAAAAATATATAATAAAAAAAAATACTAAAAAATGTGTTTTATTATTTACAAAATTATAATTATAAAATAACATTGATCTCTGATCAAAGTCTTCAGTTATGTTTCATAAACGATAACATCGTATCAGTCGTAATAAATAAACATACAGTAGCTAATAAATGATTATGTTATATTAAAAATGAATGAACAAGCTAAAGTTTTAGAGAAGAGAGAAAATTAAGATGATATCTATAAGGAAAGAAATCACTTAATTATACAAAAACTAGAATAGAAACACCGGTTGTTCTAAAAATATTCTTTAGAAATCTCTACGTTCTTTCCAAATTTATGTGGCAAAACCATTTTCATTTGATTTCATAACAGAAAAAAAATTTGCTGTGTTGAAACATTCGCATAAATCCACAAATTTTATGATATTTCTGCCCTAACTACGATATATTTTATCTCTAGAATATTTGTAATTATCTTCAGTAAGGCTGATAGCTTAGTTTTGCGATGTTTTGGGGCTCGGGGAGTGCAAAAAAAAATATAATAAATCATTTTCGCAAAAGTTTTGGCGAAGAAATTTTTCATTACCTAACAAAAGAGAAGGTCATAGAAAAGTTTTTTAATGTTCATTATATCGTGAGAGACTTGTGAAAAAATATGTTAAAGCATTTTTTTATTCTATTATATTACACATAATATATATTGTATAAGTTATTTGAATATGTTTAAGAAACTGTTCTAACGAGAGTAAAAAACTTTACGTTTTTACCAATCAGCCTTTTTTCGTAAATTTTTGCTTGGTTGTAATAATTTTAAAGTATTTTATTATTTTTTTTTGTGAATTTGGACTGTGGAACTCTGATCTTACGTTACAAATAATCTCATTCATTTTAATTTATGATATGGACTAAAGGTGCTTTATTGAATTTCAACATCAAGTTTGAAATGTTTCGGGCTTCGCCTTCGGCATCCTCAGGCATTATATCACACGGATGCAACAGAACTGACAGTATGATAGTAAGTTAAGAGTAAAAGTAATTTGTTTTAGCTGCCCTTTACTACTTACCTTGGGGTGTGTGTTTTCCTGTAATTAGTATAATAATTTTGGTATATAGACGATGCTAACTGTTTATTGTACGACAGTTCTATTGCATCCGTGTGATAGGATGCCTGATGATGCCGAAAGACGAAACCCGAAACAATGAAAATTTGATGTTGAAATTCAATGATAAATTATATTAATTAAATATTATTTATAGAAATAGTAATGTTTTTTTAAACGTCTTTTTGTGAAATTTATAGTTAAAGAAAATCCCTACACATTTGGGCGAACTATATATTTCAACGTTAATTTATTTGGTTGAGATAAAAGATTCAATGTGCTCAAACTCACAAATTGTATTGGATAGAAAGATTTATATACAAAACGGGACCATAATATAAAGACGATAGATCGAGGAAATAATTGTTCTATATTGTAATGTTCCAAATATTTTTTTTTTCTTTGAGAAATAGTTGACATTAATTGTTTGAAGTTGATTTAAACAAATCTACTTATCTGTTCATTTCAGATTTGAGACCGTGAACATTTTTATTGTAACCTAAACAAACAACTATTTTGCCAAACGTCCGACTCTATACGACAACCATAAACCATAAATTTTAATGAAGAGTGAAATTATTTATGATAATCGAATATTAATAATGAAATCAATTTTGTAAGAGTTTTGAATCAATTTATAAATGCCACTCTGGCAAGGTACCCACTTAATTAAAGCGAATGAATTATAACTGGGGTGATCGATGTATTAAATTTTAATAAATTTATGCAAAATCACGGAATATTACGAGTTTTTTTTTATTCCTTGTCGAGTAATAATTTCGGGGTGCTATAAATTTATTACTACAATAAAATATTGCTTGTTAAAACAACTTCCACTCGAGGCGGAAGCGACGAAAAATTTAAACTTCCCGAATTCTGATACGCTCACATTTATTAATATTTCATATTGTATAATCGACAAACATTTTTTCCCATGAAAATTAAACATCAATTTAAAAATTCGAGATTTATTCAGCTGGCAAAATTGACGTGTTTAAATATTATCTTATAAAAATCGAACGATGAATATTTTTAAATTATACAAAAAAAAAATATATATATGTATTATGAAATTAGTGTTGTACATGTTTGTTCATATTTTTATTGGTCAGAATGTTTGATTTTAACACGTTGACTGCGGAAAAAATGCCACACCAATTTTGCAAACATATTTTATTATGATATGCTACAATTATATAACATGGCTTGTAGCAATTACAAACAAAGAGTACGCTTGATCAGAGCTTCTTTTATATATTTGATTACGCGCTAGGAGCGTTTTCGGCATCCAACGTGTTAAGGTTTTAATTAAGTTTCATTAATCATCATTAAGGTGTTAACTGTCACTTCTTGGTCGAAAAGCGTTATATTTCAAATGATAAAAACACAAGTTTTACTACTTTTTTCACAATTTTAATGATCAGGACCAGCTTTGATCGTAGCGAGTATTATCAACTGATTTTGAAATTATCGAAAAAGTACTTTATGGAGTCTTTCAATAGGGATGCTCAAAATTTGTATAAATGTAAAAAAAACAATATGTGTGTGAGATATCCATTAATTTTTCTTGTAAATTGAAGTATATACATTAATTAAGGTTCGCCGCGGCGTTGCATGGTGGTATATTACGTATTTGGGAGATCTTATTTTGAATGACTTTGTCGCATAAATTGCCTGAAATTGTTGGATGGCGTTTTTTATGTTGACTTTTAGGGCGTCAATTGTTTGCGGTTTACTTGTTAAGACTTTTAAAGAAAAATTAGTCCCAAAGGAAGAAGTTAAAAGTCGTTAAATCGCACAACCCTGTTGGCCAGTTTTATGTCACCAAATCTCTCGTGCAGAATGTTCATCCAAATTTGATAATTTTCACATGTTTTTCAACGTTATTTCTTTTTATAATAATTTAAGAACAATCTTGACAGGTTTCACTTTAACAAAATGGCTGCTTTAACCACACAAATATTGAGCGTCGTTATTTCAAAGATATAAAAATGTATTATCAAGGTTGAAAGAAACTAATTTAGTGGGTTTTTTACCCAGTTCCCGTTGACCTGGGTAAAGTATATTTTAAAACCGACTGAATCAAAATTATGTTTAAAAAGTAGTTATTATAATATCAATTTATATTGAGATTGTTGAGAAAAATCATGACAAAATTTTAATACAAAAATGATTTTGAGTATCAACTATCGATACACTAGCTATGAAAGGGTTAAAAAATGTGTTTTTGTATTTCTGTTAGTATATAGTAACATCTACACCTACATCATAAATTCATGCCGAGGATTTGTTTGTTTTGTCTGCTGGATTTTCTGCGTCGAGAACTTATTGTCTCTAATTGTACAAATGATTAGGGTTGCCAATTTTTTTCCGAGAGAATTCCCGGGCATTTTTTCGAAAACTTAATAAACTATTAAGAAACTATGAAAAATAAAATACGTTTATCTCAAGCATTTACTTTTATTTTTAATGTGTTAACTGTCACTTCTTGATGGAAAAGCACGATATTTTAAATGATTAAAACACATTTTTTATTACTTATTTCCACAGTGTATCTTTGATCATGACCGGTTTCGCTTATCAATAACATTAATATTTTCAACATTTTAGTGATCTTAGTTCGATTCATACAGCGTTCTTACATACAAGCTTTGTCGGTTAATAGGACCTGTCTGTCATGCTGATTGCATCTATCATCTAACAGGATATAAGGCGTTCAAAGAGTTCACGAAGTCTTCTGTAAAAATGGTTCCAAAAATAATCATAAATAAAAATTGCTTAGTATTTGCTTTTTTCTGCACACTTGAGTGAATGCAATTAATTCTTAAAACAATTTTCTTTTTGATACTATGCGCATAAATTTGAAAAAAATAATACTCTGTGGAATACAGCTCGTAAGAAAAATATGAAGCCGTCGCGGATAGTGGTGGGTACAAAGTTTAGTATCCTTGCAGACAATTAAAAGAAATAACCTATTTGTGAACATAAGAAGGTAAAAAAGTGCTTGAGATGTATGGTACATTTGAACTCGTGTGTGAAAAAAGTGGTGTATGATATGGAAAATTCTGTCAATCCATGGTGTACATCATAGTTTCTCAACCTTTTTATATCCGCTGACCACCGAAATGTCCAAAAATATTTTGCCGACATTAGAATAAAATAATAAATGTTTATATAATTGATTTTTTATTCTATAGAAATAATTTTGCAACACTGTATGCCGATATAACAATATTTAAGTATTTTAAATAATAAAAACACATTTTTTTAGTACTTATTTCCACAATATATTTTTTGATCAGGACCGGTTTCGCTCATCGCGAGCATTATCAACTGATAATTATCATTATCAGTTGATAATGCTCGCGATGAGCGAAACCGGTCCTGATCAAAAAATATATTGTGGAAATAAGTACTAAAAAAATGTGTTTTTATTATTTAAAATATAATGCCTTTCCATCAAGAAGTGACAGTTAACACCTTAAAAATATTTAAGTATATTAAAACAGACAGTAACAAAAAAAATCCATAAAATACAACACACAATTCAATTGTTTATCGTGATAATATTACATCGCGGACCATCAGTTAAGAAACTAGGGTGTGGTATTATTGGTCGATAGATTTCTGTAAAATTCCGGGAAATTTTGAAATACAACCTGGATTATCTCGACAAAATGTGTCAATCCCGAATGGTTGGCAACCCTAGCACTGATATTGATAAAAAATTGGATTCCTAGAAAACATATCGATGCACACTCTTATCTTTTGAAAAGTATTTAGTGAAGTTCTCGGAATGTTTTCGTTCTGATAAAACTCGTCGCTGATTAGTTGGGTGAACTAACGAACCGTAAAATTTACCTGTTGTCAGAAGGCTGCCTTTGGTTATATCGAATTCGTAGAATACGGGTTGATCCCAAATTTATAGACAAAATTCCAACATTCTAAGAATATTCATTTTAGTTTCAATGTTCAATTTAATCTCTAAGTCTATCATAGAATGTTGAAACATATTCCTAGAAAATAGAAAAAAGCTATATAATCAATCAAGAATTATTATCAATTTGTGAAAGTATTATACTTGAAAGGTATTTCTTTCATTTTAAGTAATATTTTATTCTCGATAATATAACAAAGAACATATACTTGCAATCCTTTTTTTACATTTCCAGGATCGATTGTACTTAACAAATATATAACGTCTGTGGAAATTCGTTTTCAATCAAAATAAAAGTGACACGTGTGTCCACGTCCAAAAGCGTAACATCAATATTAAACTTATTGATTGAATTGGCATTTACTTGGTAGAACTCTATTATAGCACGGTGAAAAAATAGCAATGTATTTTAGTTCTACAAAATTTAATGATATAGTTCATAGTTATTTCGGCTTTGAAATTGTTCTGACGATGGGCGAGCCGAAATAGCTATCAACTTTATATCTTTAAATTTTGTAGAACTAAAATACATTGCTGTTTTTTCACCGCGTTATCTATTTTAATCTACAACATATTATATATATAGTCGGCAGAGATTTTTGGGTGAGCTTTTTGGGAAGCTTTTTGTATGAGGCAATGAAACAATCGAATTTTATGGTGTATTTTATGGATTTTTAAATTATATTTGTTTTGTTACTGTTTGTTTTAATTTAATTAAATAATATTATATTAGCATACGGTGTTGCAAAATTAAATATTTATAATAAAAATCTATTAGATAAATATTTATATTTTATTTCAGTGTTGATGGTCGGCAAAATATTTTTGGACTTTTTGGTGGTCCTCAGATGTAAAAAGGTTGAGAAAATATGTATTATAGTATATTGAAAATGTTAAAACAAGTTATTTTATACAAATGTATCCTTTTTAAGTTTGTAGAGTCGGAGCCGGAGTTGTTAAAAACGAACGACTCCGATACGTTTTTCGATTATATTTTCAAAAATATCTTAATGAACAATATGCCAAACAAAATTAAACTTTTCTTATAATTCATGATATTGACTGAAGGTGCTTGGAGGAATTTCAATATCAAACAATCATTAGACGATGCTAACTTTTAATTGTGCGTCAGTTCTGTCGCATCCGTGAGATAGAATGTCTGAAGGTTTCAAAGGCGAAACCCGGGTCGTTAGTTACAAAACTTGTGGAATCGTACAAAGTTGTAACTTTTTTTTGTGGGACTCGTGTCTTTGGTCAACGCCGGAGTCGTGTTTTTTAACGACTACACAGTCCTGTTTAACCGGTTAACTGCCAAAAGCGTTAAAACGGCGCGTCTTAAGACGCGCCGTTTTAATATTTTTTTTAATGGGCTTTTACTAAAGAAAATCAATTATTTAAAATGTACAAATATATTGAATTGATTATGGATAAATGACTGCACGACTGGCGCGCTCTTCATTTATTTGGTATGTTTTATAAATAAAATTTATTACACTTTCAATAACGATATGTTTAGAAGGTTTTTTTTGTCGTAAAATTCGCGGCGTTCTGGGTACCGCCATACATGTACCTGTTGGCAGTTAACCGGTTAAGACTGTTATCGAAAATTGTGCACGCTACTGATCGCAAATCGTGCATATTTATATTGTATTATAGTTAGTTATATGTGAGTACTGAATGACAAATTGATCGAACAGTGAACTGGTTCGTTGCGTAGTGTACGCAGGTAATTGTTGTCTTATGTATTATATATGTACGAATATATAATATACATATACAATGAAGGATCGAGAGCCCAGGCTTGCAAACGGTGGCTCGCAACTTACCACCCTTTAGAGATCTTGCCTTATACCCTCTATGGGTAAATATTACAAAATAATTAATTTTTGAATAACATTATGAAACATATAAATAACATTTATGATATCGACTGAAGATGCTTGACGGAACTTCAATATCAAATTTGAATTGCTACAAATTTTGCACGATTCCAAATGTTTTGTCACTATCGACTCGGGTTTTGCCTTTCGATATCTTCTGGCACTCTATCTCTATAGCATTGTATTTTAAGTCTACAAAATTTATAAGATATAGTTGATAGTTATTTCGGCTCACGCCTTTGTCAGAACTATTAATTTTCAACTCATATTCAGATCGTCAGAACTATTAACTCAAAATTGTGAGTAAATAACCTTGTTTTTGTGTGAAATGTATACTTTGATAATGCTAGCAATGAATGATACCGGTTTTGATTTTAAAGGTATTAAATTGTGAATATAGCAATAAAAAAAACCAAAAACTGACCGTTCTTGTGCACCTTCTTAAAGTAAAAATACATATCAAATTTGAATTGTTACAACTTTGTACGATATCGCACGTTTTGTCGCTCATGACCCAGATTTCACCTTTCGGCATCTTCAGACATTCCATCTGTGTGATATAATGTCTGAAGATGCCGAAAGGCAAAACCCGGGTCATTAGTGAAAAAACATGTTGAATCGTACAAAGTTGTAACAATTCAAATTTGATATTGAAATTCCATTAAGCACCTTCGGTCGATATCGTAAATTATAAAGTAACATATTGTAATATATTGGTTGAACACTTTAAGAATCGCTTTTATGGCTGAACGTGTAATCTGATGAATATCCGCATCAACGGAGCCGCCACTGGGTATTGTGACCGTCTTATGTATGGACTCGCCAGGATGACAAAGGCGGCTCGTAATGGGAGACTAATTGAGGCAGACAGACTCTGACTGTCGACTGTACTTTCTTCTTTGGCTAACGATCTACCATATTGACAGTCGGTTGACGTAGCCTCGTATTAACAAAATCAAGCTGTCTCAGGGGCATCGAAAAGGCATTTGGTCATCAACCTTCTGACTGCCAACGTCTCAAGTGTTTGGACGACTGAATACAATAATGCCATTGATAAAATTGACATTTACATGGTAGAACTCCGTTATAACACGGTGAAAAAATAGCGATGTATTTTAGTTCAACCAAATTTTAAAGGAATAGTTGATAGCTATTTCAGCACATTTGCTTATCTATATAAAGCTGTGTAGAAAAGGTACACAATACATATTCTTTTATGTTTTAACAACCAAGCTTATTTCCTGCTAGCAATAAAACTAAAAATAATAATTTCAATGAAACTAAACAGGCGGCAATTTCAATAAGCTTAAATATTTGACGGAGATAATTTATTACGGAAATGCTTTAGCCCCTCACAATGGTCTGAGGAGCGGCGACCATCTTATATTTGTCTGTTATCTGCGAAAATTTATTCTAAGTCAAATTATTTATTAATATTTTTGAATTGTTGGAACATTGCACAACTCTACATGTTGTATAACTTACGGGGTTCGTTCGCCTTTTGGAACCTTCATGCCTTATTATTACACGGATGCGATAGAACTGAAGCCTTCGAATCGCGAGTGACAAGTGACAAGATGTGGAATTGTATTATAATGTTTTTTAATAATTAATGTTTTATATTGAAATTCCATCAAGCAGTCAGCTGATACCGTAAATTATTGGTTAATATTAAATGTGTAGATTGCATCCATTTTTTCTAGATGTTAAAAATATCGGACGAATATTAGAATATATAATATATATAATGTTAGAATAATATATGGATAGCAAGCAGTGTTGAAACTAAAGTATTAATGATTATCATAACATTATTTAACACTAAAACAAATATTTATAAATATACATGGTTGGTATATCCTTTGGGTGATACAGCAGGGAAAGGGTTAAGAAGTTCGACCAAGCAAGAGAAGGACTGCTAGTGCGTCATAAAGAGGAGGGGTTCATGTTATCTCGGAGTTATTCACAGTGTTGTGGAGAATGGACGGTTTTTTTAAGTAACAATTATATTATACAATACCTATTATGATGTATAATTAAGAAAATATATACATATCAATAATTTAATAACTTTCATTACTGCACTAAATTTACATTTTTTTATAATTAAAAGTAAATTTTTTATGTGATGTATTTTACAATGGATTTTACAATCGACTGAAGGCGTTTAATGGAATTTCAATGTTGAATTTGAATTGTTATAACTTTGTACGACTCCACAGAGATTTAGTCAGTTCTGTTGCATCCGTGTGAAAGAATGCCGAAAGGCGAAACCGGGGTATCTTCTGGCATTCTATCACACGGATGCGACAGAATTGACATCAGTTTCAACAATTCGAATTTGATTTTGAAATAACATCAAGCACCTTTTGTCGATATCATAAATTATAAACGAAGCTGTTTATACATTCATTGAATTAATTTATGATATCGACTGAAGGTGCTTGATGGAATTTCAATATCAAATTTGAATGGTTGTAAATATTATATATACGATACTAACTGTTTATTTTACGTCAGTTCTGTTGCATCCGTGTGATGGACTACCTGAAGATGCCGAAGGGCGAAACCCGGGTCGCTTGTGACAAAACATGTGGAATCGTACAAAATTGCAACATTTCAAATTCATTGAATTGACAAAAATCTTGTATGGTGTAAGCGCTCGCTTACTGGTAGTGATAATGCTCCCTAAATGTTTGGTCATGGAAGATTTCTTTAAATTATATTCTATATATATTATAAGTCCTAATAATGGTTGTGGAATTGTTAAAATACCCAACTTCGACTTCGACATCGACCATAAAAAGTTTATTTCTTCAACTGAATAGAGTTTATTTCCGTCAAGTGTATTCCTTCTTTTCCTAATTATGTGTCATAAATTAAAGATCAACCAACCAATCCGGCAAATTTTTCATTGAGATAGTCATCGAAATCGGCTAATCAATAAAATAGATTGAGTCGCTTATTTTTCACGACTCCGTTTTCACAGCCCTGGTTATAATAAATGCCCCACTGCATATTATTAAATGTTACAATAGAATTCAATCACTATAATCTAGTCTGTTTTTTTAATACCTAATCACTACTCAAGTAAGCCAATTTTGCACTACTAAAGTCATAAAATAGCACTGTGTTACATAAAATCAGCGAATTTGTATTTCTCGCTCATTCGCTTTTGACACACTTGTGAAATAACGTTGCAACTCGGCGTTGCTAAAACGAAAGTGTGTCTGATTTGGTTCAACAATACAGAAGGCCTTCCGAATACACGGCCAGTGAGCTAAATCGTAATGATGTGACAGTTGCATCACATACAATAATAATCAATTGTCTATGACTTTCGATTCGAAATTTGAAATTTAAGATGACATATTATTCGCTTAAATTCATATCGCTGATTATTTGAAATTGGATTAATTTTATTACAAGCTGTGAATAGAAGGAAAATGTATTTTTGAAGTTATATATTCTTTCAACTGTTCTTTGATTTTTTATGTATGACAGATTTTGATCCAATTTCTTGAGTAAATTTGAATGGTATGTCCTAAACAATATTTTATTTAGCACATAATGTCACACGAAGCTAGAAACAACGCTGATAATTTTGTCTTAAATGCTGTTTTAAATAAATAAATGAGTTTGTATATACAGAATGTTGGAATGTTGATGAATGAAAGGACAGGCTTACTACTTTGTTAGGTTGCCGTTTTGGTATTTAAATAATATTTTTTTTGATAAATATGCAATGTGGTCCTGGAGTCCTACAACACATATTTTAGTACTTATTCTCGTCACGTATTTTATGATCAGGACCGGTTTAGTTAAGATAATCCAGTTGATTCTGATCATCAAATTTATTATGAAAATATTAATGTATTGATCGGACTGGCATTCACTTGGCAGAACACAGTGAAAAAATAACGATGCATTTTAGTTTTTCAAAATTTATTAGATATATAGTTGATAACTTTTAAGGTGTTAACTGTCGCTTCTTGATAGAAAGGCATGATATTTTAAATAATAAAAACACATTTTTTAGTACATATTTCCGCAATATATATTTGATCAGGACCGGTTTCGCTCATCGCGAGCATTATCAACTGATTATCAGTGTTATAATGGAGTTCTACCAATTAAATGCCAATTCAATCAATATACATGGTCGAACTCCATTATGACACGTAAAAAATTGTAATACACTTAAGTTTTGCAAAATGTATAAGGTATATATTTTATATCTACTTCGGCTTACGCCTACTTCAGATCTATTTTATATTACCGCTATTTTTCACCGTAATTAAAAAAATAGTTGTTTTATTTAAAATATCAAAGTTAACTATTATAAATCATGAACTGGTTGTCGATTCGAGCTCTTTTTCCCAATTAAACGCCCAAAGATGCCGAAAGACGAAACCCGTGTGTTAGTTACAAAAATTGTGTGTGTATAAAATTGTAATGATACAAATTTGATTTTTGATGGAATCATCAATGATCGTCATTCGATGTCTTAAATATAATAAAAATATATTTTAACATTTTTTTTTACATAATAAATTTATGCCCGTTGAAAACACCTGGTTTTTGTCAACGTCACGTATCGAGATATGATTTTTCAGTGTCGTAAAATTTGTCATATTCCGACCAGAGTGGGCAAAAAGTCATATAAAAACCTCGCTTGTATCCTGTTTGGTCATTTTTAGTAACCGATGTAATCGTTTTCACGTACCACTGGTGTTTTATTGTAAAAAAAAACATTTCATAGTTGAAATGAAATATTGTTTTTGAAATTTATTTCAAGCTATTAAGTACGGCCGCATTTATGTGTACATAATTTAAATATGTCCCGAAAAACTGGAGAAATTTTTATTCGATAATTTAAAACATTTAAATCCTATATGATATGAAGATATTTTTTTTATATATATATTTATTATTAATTTAACCTTACGCACGAGCGAGTGTTATAAGTAATATTTAATAAAATTGAATCGACTAAAAAGATATATACATATCGAAATGATACCTCTTTTATGTTAGTACAGGGGCTCACAAACTTTTTCGCTTTCCGGCGCCCTTTAAATATCAGAACATTTTTCCGGAGTCCCTAGTCAAAATATTGGTTATCTCACGGCAAATCTTACGTTACCCAACATTTTAGATAGCAATAACATTTTATAAAGGAAAATTTTCACGGTGCTCCAACAGCCACGGCTCACAGTTTGGGTAACTGTGTTAGTAGATTATAATTTTTTCTTTATATAAAAACGTTTTGGATAAATAGACTTGATAGAATCAGTTGATAGTTCTCGTGATGAGCGAAACCGGTCCTGATCAATAAATATATTGCGGAAATAAGTACAAAAAAAAGTGTTTCAACTATTTAAAATATCGTGCCTTTCCATCAAGAAATGATAGTTAACACATTAACAGTGCTCAAAACTTACGTTTAAGAGCTAAGCTTTATATTTTAATATATACTGATACTTTCTGTTAATTTCGTTAATCACAACAAAATTCTGAAGTATTCAGGGTAATAATACACTTGGTTCAGCAGGAAACGGGTTGAATATTAAAAAACTCTTGTAATTTTCCTATGAACTGATTATGAACATGTTTTTATTTTGTTTGTTCCTTTTGAATCGCGGTGGTCTATTGTGAGAATTAACAGATTGCTATCAAAGATCGCAAAACTTGATTTAGACAGCGCAAAGTTAAGGCAATCATTTCGAATCAATTAAAATTGGTATAATTCCACGTATATTTCCATTGTGGATCAATTAATTATCAAAAGGAAAATAGCCACACGTGTGTTTTTGATTCGTTAAAATTCCATCAAAAGTAATATTTGACGCTACACGATTCATCCGATATAGATAAAATTTAATTGGGATGTTGTGAATACACCCGCAAAAGTTTTTGAATTAGATCAGAAGTTAGATAAGGGTCGGTTTCGTTCATCGCGAGCACTAATTTTATCATCCGATTGCGATAAAAAAAATTGTTTATTGCCCACGCTCACAAAGGTTTCTGAATTAGTACAACCATTTCATCAGGTCTGGTCTCGCTTGTCGCAAACATTATAAACTGATAAACAGGATTATGTGGATATGATTCTCACGTTGACAGGCTTATGTGGCCTGCTCATGCGTCGAAAAAACATCTGATTTTTTCGTGTACGTAACAAACAGAAAAACAAATATATTGTGCATCCAAAAGCACTTCAGTGAACATTATTGACACTCAAATACGTTCTTTCTTTAAATGGCATTGCAACGCATGTCAGGTACTCTTTAGTATTAAAGTAACAAAATAAGGCTAAGACTTTACATTTCTGTATACGCCTGCCAATAAATAATTAATATACTAAAATTTTCATATTTTTAAAAATAAAAATTGTTTTTTTTTTATATGCGTATGCTCCCGCAATAAAAACTTAATCAACTCTCAAATATCAATTCGCGACTTATAAAATCAAGTACACCAATAATTGCGACCGCTATTACGTGTACGATCGCATACGTAGGTTGTTAAATATTGCCAAATATTATACACGGTGAACCAATTCTTAATAATTTATGTTTTATCTAATTCATTTACGACTAAACTGACCATCTTATATTTTTTCTTCAACAATATGTGCTTAAAAACTTTTATTTCAGATTACCGCGAATATTAAAAAAATATCATTTATTAATTAAAATATATATTTAAGAAACAGTGACAGTTGGGGGAAGATATATTTATTATTAGGTATAGAAAAGTTAACAAAATTTTGATATATATTTGTTGTTACCGAAAAATTCATGGCTCTATTTAATGATACAATAAATATTTATGAAATAATTGGCCTTGACTAAAAAATTCAAGAAATATTTTTGCAGTATTATTTTACTGCACTATAATACTTTGTTATTTAAAGCAAATGTTTCTTTTATTTTTCATAAACATATACTTACAACGAAACATTTTTTACGCGATACAAGTGACACGTATAAAAAACCTTGACTTTGTATAATTTGTTAAATTGGTTCCAATAATAAAATATTGCATGAAAACAGTATTAAAAAATTAAGAAACACTTATTTTTATAAATATATACATTATAAATTTGAATTGTTGAACTTTTGTACGATTCCATATGTTTTGTCAATAACGCACCGGGATTCGCGTATGCTCTTTCTATATTTGCGCTAAAGCCTTAACTTACGCTGAATGTTAAAATCAGGGCTGTGAAGTCGCCATGTTTGCGCCGGAGTCGGAGCCGTGAAAAATGAGTGAATCCGACTACATTCGATTAGACCATCGGTTCCCAACCTTTTCGGGTGGCGACCTCTTTTCATAAAATCCACGTGACCCGCGACCGCCTGTACAATCCAAAAACATACAAAAAAATATTTTTTTAGTTGACCGGACAAGTTGGCGACCCCCTAAAAAACCATTCTCGATCCCCAGGTAAGGTAGGAAAAACCTGAGAAAAATTTACTTTTTTAAATCGGAGTCGTGTTGTTGGTCAATGTCGGACTTACAATTGTGTTTTTTTGACGACTCTACTGCCCCAGTTAAAATATATTTTTAGGCACAGTGAAAAATAGCAATTTATTTCAGTTCTTCAAATGTAGTTTGGCTATTACGGCTTACACCTTCATCAAAACTAAGCTTTATTCGAAGTTATTTTAATTTGTCAATGTTTACGAAAAAGTACGGGCAGTGAACTGGTTAATAAGGAATTGATTCGGATAAAATATAATTCGTAATGTAATTATATGTTATTCAAACTTACACATTACAGAATCCATATTATTCCATCATGAAATGTTCATTATAATTGTTTTAAAAATATATATAAACCGGATTGAATAAGACAATGTTGCCAAGCTAATTTCCGGGAATATAAATTTGAAATATGATGTTTACAGATTCGTGCTTATTTATTTCTTAGAAGTAGAGCGCAATAAACTCATATCAAGTTAAATTTCTACACTTCGCCGAAATCTCCAGTCAAATCACACAATGGCCCCTTCTCGGTGCATCCAAAACAACAGTGGCTCTCAACCGGAGGGACGCGAAAATGCGTTGTGAAATATCGTCTATATAATCTTCTGTTAGCATCAATCGAAGCAAAATATTTTTGAAGGACATTACTAAACCAAAATTCGTAAATAATATAACTTTGCACAGTTCTACATGTTTTGTCACGAACTCCCCGGGTTTCTCATTTTCAGGCATTCTATCACACGGATGCAGCACAACTGAACTCGTCTTCTTGTCGTTAGTTCTGTTGCATCTGTCTGATGCAATGCAAGAAGATTCCGAAAGACAAAACCTGAGTTGTTAGTGACAAAACATGAGGAATCGTATGTTATGCTTAGAAAATTATACAATGTATTGTCCCATCTATTTTAGCGTGAAATTGCTTAAGATTTCTAATTATTCAATGTAATGAGATGAGATGAGAATGTAACAGAAACATAGTTAAATCATAATTCTGACGATGTTAATACCTGAAATAGCTATCAACAACCATATCAAAAATTGTGTAGGACTAAATTCTTTCATAGTTTTACCATATTACTATAAAGTTTCTACAGTATCAATGCTAATTAAACAAAAAAGTTCTCTCTTTTTTAAGGTATTAACTGTAACTTCTTGATGGAGAAACTTTTTTAGTACTATTTTCACAATATTTTTTATGGACAGGAACGGTTTCTTTTATTGCGACAATTCGATTATCAACCGAAATATTTAAAGCGAAACCGGTTCTTATCATAAAATATTTAGTAGAAATAGTACAAAAACCGTGTTTTTATTAAAAAAAAATATTATTTAAAAGTGATTAATATGATATGCATAATAAAGAAAATTATCGATTTAATTGTGATATACAAACTACTTTGTTTTTGCATTACTGCAAACTTTGTTTTCGAAATTATTCTAGAATATTTTGGTGCTGAGATTCCAAATAGTTTTAGAAGCGCCGAAGTACAATCCGCTCGTCACCAGTCATTACAACATTGCCCATAGCAAAAAGTTACATTAGGAAAGGCATAATCGATCAACTAGTACCTCAGTCATCTCATAACAACAGTCAGACACGGTCGCAGAACATTTCAACAGCTCAACAAAAACATAATCGAGTTTATTTACATAAGACAATAGAAAGTTTGCAAAAGCACGCTGTTGCAGTAATATCATCCGAAAGTGACGGCGATAAAACGTATTTAAATTTTTTAATACAGTGTTAATTCTGTGATATTAACATTTAGATTATTTCAAACTCAATCGAAACTGTGTCGTATGAAAGAGAAAGTGTCAAGTTGAACCCGCCAAGCTCTGTATATTGATTAAAATGACCAAGGTAAAAATGTTATTCTATTTCCCGTGTCGTTGTTTATTTCGTTGGAAGCGTTGTTTGAAAATAGTTTGACATCCTGTGGAATGTTTAATTAACTTTCGAGAGTTTGAAAGCTATGTTTATAAATTTATTGCAACTTGTTGTATATACATAATAAATGTATATTTCACGGCTGGTAATAAATTTAAAACTCTAATAAGGACAAAGTTTTAAAACTAAGTTTAATTTAAATATAATTTTAAGCGTCGTGAAATTTAAATTCTATTATAGGTTTCCTGGTCTAGTGGCCGAGTGTTGTTTTTCGCTTTATTTGACAGCGGTATTCATGAGTTTGGATTCCGGAATTTTCACTTTTTATTTCAGGGAAGTAAACCTGTTCAAAAACGGAAATCCTCAAAATTGAGTATCTGTTTAAATCCTTAATTTTTCGATCAGTTTATTGATTTATATTCAGCAATTTTATTATTAATATAAAGCATATCAAAATAAAAATCGTTTATTCGTTCAAAAGCCAAACTGTATTCAGAGAGTCAGTCGTATGCTTAAACACAATATATCATTTTTAAGGTGTGAACTATCACTTCATGATGATCTTGGAAAGCCATGATATTAAATAATAAAAACACATTTATAGTACATACTTACTTCGACAAAAATATGTTATGTTTAGGATCGGTTTCGCTCGTTGCGAGTTTAATCATTTTGATAAAACTCGCAATGAGTGATGATGTCCTCATCGTTAAATATACTTTTTAAATATGTCATTAAATATGTGCTTTTATTACTTAAAATTATACATCTGCCGTAACGAAAATTCAATATAATTCACTAATTGCTTTTTAATAGGAACTAACTAGGACAGTTTCACAACTGTCACTTTCTTAAATATCTATTTAAATATTAATTATAAAATATTTACATACCCGGTAATGTAAAATGAAAGTTATTTACAGGGAATTTTAATTCTTGAAACTTTGTACGACTCCACATGTTGTAACTGACGGCCAGAGTATTGTCTTTCGAAGTCTTCAGGTATTCTATCTCATAGATGCAACAGAGCTGACAAAAAACTGAACAGAACTGTTAGTTTTGTTGCATCCGTTTGATAAAATGCCAAAAAGCGAAACCCGGCTTTATGGTGAAAAAACATGTGGAATCGTACAAAGTGTCAACAATTCAAATATGAAAAAAAGCATAGACAATAAAACATTTTTTCTTGGGGTCTAACAAATCTCCCCATAGTTATCATAAGTCACTTTTTCGGCCATTGTCCTTCAAACGTTAATTACTTATAAATATTTCAAACAGAATTATCATATTAACTTAATACCTTGACATAAAAACAGGAAATGTTACAAAACTATTTATTTTTTCAGAAAGCGGTTAAAATTAAAATTAATATCTTGACAATGAGAAATCATGGAATATCATTAAATGCACTATAGTTTTAATTATTTTTATTATATTCATTTCGTTTAGATAAAGATTTTTGTATTTAGAGAATTTTTGGAATTTCTTACTAAATTTATAATTTCTTTGAATTCGACAAGAAAATTTCATTTTTAACAATATTAATACATGTTATAAAAATCTCTAACCACTTATTCAAATATATATATAATATGCTAAATGAATTTTGAAATGAATATTGCTTCATTTAGAATTTTGAAAATTTAGTGTCATTGTGTTAAAGTAACAAGCTAGGCCGTTGGAACAGGAGAGAGGATGTGTTTTGTGCCGTTTTCTGCACAGCTATATATAGATAAGCAAATGTTAGCTTAAGCATAGTTCCGACGATGGCGTGAGCCGAAATAGCTATCAACTATATTTGTTAAAAATAATTTTGTAGAACTAAAATACATTGCTATTTTTTCACCGTGTTATAATGGAGTTCTACCAAGTGAATGCCAATTCAATCAATAAAAATTACAAAATGAACATTTGCTGTTTATTTGCCAACATCTTCAATTATTATTTGAATGTATACAAATACTGACTCGTTTGATAAGGAAAGAATAATAAACAACTTTCAGTTATCAAGTGGCTGATGGCTTGCATTCAATTTACTTCGCTTTCGAATTCGAGCGATAACTTGATTTCCACATTAGGTCTAAAGTTTAAGCTCACTATAATTAAAACTCAATCGTACGAATATGACGCGTCGTTTTCAGGGATACGTTTTGACATCCACTCATTGAATTCCGGGGCCGTATTTTGACGTGACATACAACTGGTTTGGTTTGTGTTTATTCTTTAATTTTTCAAGGGACCATTAAATGAAATATGCGCGCAAGCTTAAAATAATAATAAAATAGTAAACTCTTAAAAAAATATTAAGTCATCTCTTTTATTTCCAAAAATTTGTTAATATGAGAGGGTTTTGTAAAAATTATATTAATTAAATCTTGTTAATCGAAATAGTCGAAAAGTGTTTTAAATTTCTTCTTGTGAAAATCTTTATTAAAGAAAATCTCAAAAAATTGGAGCGAACTATACATTTTATCATTAATTTCTTTATTGATTGAATTGGCATTTACTTGGCAGAACTCTATTATAACACGATGAGAATATAGTAATGTATTTTAGTTCTACAAAATATTTATGAGATATAGAGCCGAAATAGCTATCAACTATTGTATATCTATAAAAAATTTGTAGGACTAAAATACATTGTTATTTTTTCACCGTGTTATTAATTTATTTGGTTAAAATATAAGATTTAATGTGCTCAAACTCATAAATTGTATTTGATAGAAAAATTTATCTACCAAAACCGGTCAATCGGGATAATATTTGAGACGGGACCATAATATTTTGACGATATATCGAGGAAATCGATAAATCGGGGAACATTTCATGCGGGATAATTTAATATTGTTCTTATGGGTGATTGTCGGGAATATAAAAAATTAGCGATTCATCCAGTAAAACGTATTATGCGGGAACGGTTAATTGGGGTTACACTGTAACTCGTTCGGTTTATGCCCGATGCTAACTGTTTATTGTGTATCATTTCTGTTGCATTGGTGTAATAGAATTCCAAAATGCGAAACCCGGGTTGCTAGTGAAAAAACACGTGAAATCCTTCAAAGTTTCGAGTGTTTTTAATGTGTAAATGTAATGCTTTTTTAACAAGAAGTCGCAGTTAACACTTCAAAAATGTAATGTGTTTATTGACGAGCGGAACATATTCTAATATTGATAATGTAACATTTTACAAACAGCATACGGTATTGTATTTATCTTTCATTTTTAAAAATATGCATAATCGAATCTTGACATATGCAGTGCAATTTATAAATACACAAAAGAAAGCTGTCTTTTCAACATCGCAGACTAAAAAACTGGTTTTGCAAGGCGTTAAAATTTCTATACAATTTATGCCTTTGTTTTTTGATTGCTCTGAAGACGTTTTTAATGCACATTCTCTTCCTTAAACTTTTATATTTTTTTATTGATTGAATTGGCATTTACTTGGCAGAACTCCATTATAACACAGTGGGAAAATAGTAATGTATTTTAGTTCTACAAAATAGTACACTATTCTAAATTCTAACGATAGCGTGAGCCGAAATAGCTATATCTTTATAAAAAAAATGTAGAATTAAAATACTTTGCAATTTTTCACCGTGATGTATAGTTTTAAAATTATGTACCATTTAGAAATATTGCGATCCGAAACAAAATAAATAATACTCAATAAAAAAATTGCGATTGGAGCGGTTTTTCTTAATAATGTAATTTATGACATCGACTGAAGGTGGTTGATGGAATTTCAATACCAAATTTGAACTGTTACAACTTTGTACAATTTCACATGTGGTGTCACTAACGACCTGGGTTTCGCCTTTCGGCAAATTCAGACATTCGTCAGTTCAAGACTGTCAGACTCAACACGTCAGTTCTGTTGCATCCGTGTGATAGAATCTCTGAAGATTTTATTATTTAAATAAGGTTATGTCATAACGTAGATACATCAAATTTGGCAGGCATCAGAAACCTTAATGACATGTCTTTTATTTCAGAAAAAATAAATGTCAAAAACAAATGTTATTCTTTTATGCGATGACGAACTTGTTAATTTATTAATAGTTTATTATGATCAAGCAGCTAGGCTAACTTTTTGGTGCTATTCGAGGCGAATTGCATTATACGAGCCAAAGGAATCCAGTTAATAATAATTAAAGAGAGATTAAGCGGGTTTCGTGTGTCTATATGTGTATGTGCTAGGGTCATCACTTTTTCTACAAATTTTTTTTTTTTAAATTGAAATTGTTGAATCTTTGTAGGATTCCAAATAGTACAAAGTTTCAAGTAGATATTATAAATTATATCATTATTTTTTTAATTTGAACTATTTGGACACTTCCACTTGTTTTGTCACTCACGACCCCGGCTTAAAATTTTAAACAGTAAAAACATATTGATTAATGGATTATTAATTAAGGTAATCTAATATTATTTGAAATTTTTAAAAAGTGACTAATTTACATTATTTTTATTAATATTTTTATTAATATTGTATACTCATGGTTTTTTATACCCGCTACTTTTAACTCAAATATTTTGTAAAAATAGACTTGTTTGTAAATTGTATTCTATCAGTTGATAATGTTCGCGATGAGCGAAACCGATCCTGATCAAAAAATATATTGTGGAAATAAGTAGTAAAAAATGTGTTTTCATTATTTTAAATATTCAATAATTTTATCATACGGATGCAATAGAATTGACAATCATTAAGCCGCTTGTATCGATAATGCGTGAGAAGAATTATACAACAAAACCACTTTTAAGGTGTTAACTGTCAATTCTGGGTGGAAAGGCATGGTATTTTAAATAATAAAAACACATTTTTTACTACATATTTTCACAATGTATTTTTGATCAGGACCGGTTTTGCTGATGATTATTTGATAATGCTAGCGATGAGTGAAACCGGTTCTAATTAAAAAAATTATGTTGTGGAAATGACTACTAAAAATGTTCACTAGTTTTATCATACGGATGCAATATTATTGACGATTTATTGATTGAATTGGCATTCACTTGTTTGAACTCCATTATAACATGAAATGAGTACTAAAAGAAGTGTTAGTTTTTGGTTGTTGGTCATTAATGTTGGAATCAAATTTTTTAAAACGTTCCCTCAGCCTTGGTTATGTTATTTCGTCTATTTTTGCGTAAATGTTTACTAAAACATATGGGTTAAAGAGGAAATGTTGAAAAGCAATTGTAGTATACCAATAGTTAATATTAAAAAAATATATTTTTTAAATAATTGTGGCATCCCTTGTAGCAGAGTCCCCCTTCCGTGGGCGGATTTAAACGTAGCAGGTAGGCGGGCCTTTGGGGTAAAACGGACTATCTTACTCCCTCGAGATCTTTAACAACATCTGCCGACTTAAACCGCCCAAAATTACGACAACTAAGTTGTGCGAATATATCAAACTGGTCGACTTGTTACGAAGACCACAACTTCCATTATAATTATTCCGGGGGAAACTTATAGCTTTTGTCATCTGACGAATAGCTTAGGACAATATTTCTACAACTTAACTTTCCCATACCCAAGAGTCGATAGATTATCCCCCGACTGTCACTTTTACCTCAAAAATATATCAAATTGAAATTATTACAGTTTTGTACGATTCCACATGTTTTGTCACCAACGACCCGGGTTTCGCGAATTACACGGATGCAACAAAACAGACGTACGATAAACAGTTAGCATCGTCTATATACCAAAAGTAATTATTACAGGAAAACACAGACTCCAAGGCAAGCTCAAAATGACCGGCCCTGATCAAAAAATATATTGTGGAAATATGTACTAAAAAAATCTTCAAACTAAGTTTGTTGCAGATGCGTTGGCTTAACATTTACAGTGTTACAATATGCTAAAAGAAAAAGAATCAGTATTAAAAGGCTAGTTAAGTCATATTTTTTATTATTAAAATACATTACTTCAGTGGCGACTTATGCATTGTGGAACTGCAGCACCCGTAGCAAATTGAGAAAAATTAAATGAAATAATATACATGCATTTATGGATATTATAGCATTAAGCTCGCCATCTACCAATAAGTCCTATTATTATAACACGATGAAAAAATAGCAATGTATTTTAATTCTACAAAATTCTACAAAAGCTATTTCGGCTTACGTCATCATCAAAACTGTGTTTTAACGTACATTTGCTTATCTTTATATAGCTGTGTGGAAAAGGTACACAATATTCTTCTCTTCTGTTTTAACAAACTAGCATATTGTGTATAGCTATATATAGATAAGCAAATGTACGTTTAAACATAGTTATGACGATGGCACGAGCCGAAGTAGCTATCAACTGTATCTTTAAAATTTTGTAGAACTTAAATACATTGCTATTTTTTCACCGTGCTATAATGGAGTTGTACCAAGTAAGTGCCAATTCAATCAATAATATATCCTATAATTATCATACACTGCGTTATTAATGCTAATGTCACTAAGTGACGCATCTTTATGATTTTGTTACGAAGGGAGTTCGCAGTTTGGTACTGTCATTACGGCAGGTTCTCGTGCTGCGTAAGATTAACTTTGATTATAATAATTATAAACAGTTGACGCTTTAAACACTTCTAAGTCACTCACACACGAGTTTCGCATTTCGGCATCACCAGGCATTCTATTACGAGGAAACTTAAGTTGTGATACTATTCTTGCGGGGTTGCGATAATTGCTTATAATTTGCTTGATAATTTTGCTCTCTCTGAACAGAGTTTCGAAAACTAAAGATGCAGATTTAAAAATCTGTGATCCAGGCCTCCGTCAAAATTTTCCAGACATCCCTCAAAACGAAAGCAAAAACGTTGCTGTTTATTCAAACCGAGCCCTTGTATTGAATAAATGCCCACTCAAAAAAACTACAACATTTTTTTCCAAACAAATACTAACGATATTACAAAGGGTGACATATACAGCCACCGGCCACCTTTCCATAATGGACCACTCGAATTTTTTTTAATCACCCATTGATTCCACAGTAATTGTGATTTATAAAGTAGGAATGTGGTTTTATTTAATGTTTTTAAAACCTCTGATGCCATCGTGGAATCCTGAGCGACCATTGGTGGGCGGTAGAGCCAGGTTGACTACCACTGTTCAAGACATATGTTTAGCCATTTAACATTTATCGGGAGTTTTATTATACGGATGTAATATACCCGATGATCGTTAAAAGCTTACACAAATAATACAATGGAAGAATTATAAAACAAATATATATAGCCCCTAAATCTTACATAAGTGATATAGGAAGGGAAAGAAATCATAATTAACTGATCGCTCAATAAAGGTATTGAACCTAATTAGGCTTTGTTTATTTCTTAAATTTCTTGATCAAACAGTTCATAAATTTCTACGTTTTAATGGCAATAAAATCAGGACCGGTTTCACTCATCGTGAGCATTATCAACTAATCTGATAATGAATGCTCGCGATGAGGAATACCAGTACTAGTCTGTATACTGTAACATTGTGAAAATAGTAGTAAGCATCTGTAATAATGCCTTTTCACCAATAAGTGACAGTTAACACATTAAAAGCTATAAGTACATCTAAACGGCTTGATAAATTTGGTTGAAAAGTATCTTCAAATATAATTTATGATATCAACTGAAGGTGTTTGATAGAATTTTAAAATATCAAAACTATAAGATTCCACACATTTTGTCATTGACGACCTAGTTTCGCCTTAAAATATTTTTAGGCAGAAACATAACTATCATACAATAAACAATAAACGTCGATTATATACAAAAGGAATCAACTGCAAATTAAACACAGATTTTAAGGCTAGGATAAAAGGAAACAATATTGATTTAATAATAACTGCAATCAATTGCCTGCGATAAGTTTATTAACACTAAATACTGCTAGTGAGTCTTTGATAAAAGAATTTTTCGATAAGCGAAACCTAGGTCGCTATTGAAGTTTCAACAATTCAAATTGGTAACATAGTGTACAATTCCACATGATTTATCACTAACGGCCCGGATTCGCGTTACGGCGTCATCAGGTATTCAGTCACAGGGATGCAACAGAACCGACAGCCGGGTTGTTAGTGACAAAACATGTGGACTGTCTTACTAAGTGTTAACAGTCTGTTTTTGAAACTCAATCAAGCACCTTCAGTAGATATAATAAATTATATTTGTACGCTTCAACAAAAGTCGAATTCGGTATCTTATCAGGCATTCTATCACACGGGTGCAATTGAAAAGAGATCTGGGTTGTTATTGACAAAACATTGGAATCTTACAAGGTTTCAATAATTCATTTTTTATTTTCAAATATTGATTGAATTGGCATTTACTTTGTAGAAATCCTACAAAACTTTAGCAATGCAATAAATAAAATAGCAATGTAATTCAGTTCCGACGATGGCGTGAGCCGAAATAGCTATCAACTATACCTTATAAGAAAAATTTGTAGAACTAAAAAACATTGCTATTTTTCACCGTGTTATCTTCAAATACTTTCGAATAACAATATGGTGTATGAGTTTCATGGTTTATGATATTTTTTGGTCAGACCTTATAATAGCTGACCAATCACTGTGTCCGTTACCCGTGCCGTTCATTTATTCAGCAAGATTCTCGCTTCCCTTTATGCAAAACAACATCTGCGTGATCGAAAGAAGAAATAGCGAGCATGCAAAAAAATGGCAATCATAAATCAAATTTATTTCTATGCCGATGAAAAGGAATGACTTTCGATCTCTGTCACTATGTCCCAGGGAACCCACAAATCTTGTGTATATATTATATATAACGTATATATATAAAATATAATATTTATATACAAACACCATTAGATCAGGGTCTGAAAAATTTACTCTGTAAAAAAATCTTTTTTCATACATAAAAATAGCATTGTATAGATATTGGAAAACTTTGAATTCGTAACTATAGATGTCTCCGACACTTATTATACGAAAAGGTTTGAAACCAAAATAACTGCTATAGCGTCCTTACCGAAGTTTTTATTAAAATATTGGTTGTCATGAAAAAAGTGTTGCAACTCGAAAATACTGTTAAGTGTTAAATGTCAGATAATCTTCTTGATAGAAAGGACTTATACTAACATAAAAGATGATTATTTTAGGCATTATTTTCACATCTGAACCGTTTTCGCTCTACCTGATTATTATCAAAAGTGTCACAACTCGAAAACTGTGTCAAGTGTTAACTGCCACTTCTGTCATAAAACGTCATATTATTTACATAAAAGATCATAATGTAAGGTACTATTTTCACGTATTTAAAGTATTAATATCGGGACCGGCTTCGTTCAATTTGATTATTATCAAAAGTGTAACAATTCGAAAATATTGTTAGGTGTTGGCTGTTATTTTTTTAAGGAAAGGCATCACATTTACATCATAAATCATAATATTTGTTACAACATATATTCAAATTTTTATAGTTTTAATATCTGGACCGGTTTCAATCAACGTGATTATTAACAAAAGTGTCACAATTCGAAAACACTGCTTGGTGTTTACTGCTACTACTGTACTCGCATCGGTGTTGATTATAGTCAATAGATCATATAAATGCTGTTGTTCTTAAACCGTTAGTTTTGTGTAAATCGTTTTATTTAAATTGTTTTGTATCAACTGATAATACGCGCAAAGAACGAAACCGGTCCTGATATATAACAAGAGTTTTAAAAAGGTTATAAAGCTATAAGATATAATCAAAGCCTATTAACCAAAGGTTTTTATTAAGCTGGCAGAAATCTAAGACCCACGATAAAAGTTTCACCACATAAAATTGTACAGTTGTGATTTTTTTGTGAAACTATCATAGTTTGAAAAAATGTCATAAAATTGAATAAAATATATTTTTTTTATTGATTGAATCGGCATTCACTTGGTAGAACTCCATTATAACACGGTGAAAAAAATAGCAATGTATTTTAGTTCTACAATATTATTTTTAAAAATAATTTTGTATTGTCTATTTCATTCATAAGTTGGGTCGTAAATACTGATCGTTGAAATAAAATTGCGTAGCAGGTGTGTTATAATAGATACTACAAATTAAATAAAAAACTACCAATATAAAAAAGTGTATAAGCAATTCAACAAACGTACCGCTTAGCCTGAGTGGATCAATCATCCACTGTCTAATTTCTACGAGTGTTTATTCACTTATGTATACAACTTGAGAACTTAGATCGCAGAACTAAAATATTTTTTAGCCAATTTATAACTCGAAAATCTAGACCATAATATCAAATTTTATGTACTTTCGATATATATTTTTAAAAAAAATTATTTAGTGACAGCCCTATTTTTACCGTACATTTTTTCGTACACTATACAATATTATTCGGTACGCTAATGTTGCACAATGGTTGATTCGGGGAAGTCTAAAAAGAGATTGTATTCTTTTTTTTACGAGATTGTATATTCCAAGTGATTTTCTATCACATGCAATGTAAAAATGCACAGAATTCCTATGGATCTGCCATGATTTGTGTGGTTTTTTTTTCTACTCAAACATGGCTGGCAATATTAAATTATAGTTTTAAATAATTAATTTTTAATATTTACGTATATTTATATATATATATATATATATATATATATATATATATATATATATACTAACAATCTTTTATATTGTTCAACTGTTCTTATGAACTATGATTAAGACGTGGACGTGTTTTAACAGTTTTTTTTAACAATTTATCTACTTTCATAGATTCGAAATTCGTAAAAATCTTATGATAAAACATATGTTTATAGATCAAGGGCCATCTGTCACTTGTCGTATCGATTTTATTTCTGAAGCATTTATCCTTATAAAAAAAGCTTGCTTCGATGATAAATTTATCGTGTACTTCGAAAACGTTACGAGTCGCATTTTTTCAAAAATTAATTAAGTATGCAAACATTTTCAAAGTACCAAACACAAATGTATTATGAACATTTTCCGTGTTTGTATGTTTGTTATCAAAGCACTTTAGCTCATTGCAAAAAATGCATGTATTACGAAAACGTTACGAATCAATATTAGAAAAAGTGGATTCAATCAAAATATAATATAAAACTTTAAAAGAAAGATATTTTTTTCGTTTAAATAAAAGCGTTAAAGTCTACCATAAAATGTAATATATTATATTTGACAAGAATTATTGTTTTTACTCTATTTTCAATAATAAAAATACATTTTTGATACCTATTTCCATAATATAGTTTTTGATCAGGATCGGTTTCGTTAATGGCGAGCATTATTAACTGATATAATATACAATTTACAAGCAAAGCTATTTATGCAAAAATTTTGAGTTAAAGGTAGCAGGTATACAAAACCATAGATCCAAGAACTAAGAAACAATTTAAATTAATTTAAAAATTAAATGTTAACAATCACTTATTAATAGTTTGCAAACAAAATTAGTAAATCAATAAACCATTAAGAGCTTTGTACAATTTGACACCGTAAAAGTGTTTAAATTCTCTTGGACAATTTTTTTTTTTTTGATAGACTGATTACCATTTGATAATGCTCACGATAAGCTAAACCGGTCCTGATTATAATAAATATTGTAAAAATAAATACTAAAAAAATGTGTTTTTACTAACTAAAATAATACGCATTTCCTAGAAGAAGTGACAGTTGACGCATTAAAAGTGATTTTTTTACTCTATTATTTGTTTTATTTAAAATAATTACAAAATGTTTACTCGTTACGTTTTATAAATGCACGATTCAAATGTAGGTTTGTTAGAATTTAGCAGCAGTTTATGTTTTGATTTACAAAGCACAGAAAAATAAAAAAAAACAGTCAATTTCCAACAGTATTATTTTGAAAACACAAAAAAAACATCGATCCGGGAAATAAGAGAGTTAAACCGTTTTATATATAGTCCCGAATTTTGTTTGGTGTTTATTTTGACTGAATCGATCTTCATTTCGCCTTGCTCAAAGAAAAACAAAATTGTGTTTTGATTCACTCGAAACAAAAATAAAACTTTTCACCAAAGTTTTGCAATAATAAATTTATTGATAAGGCTCAGCGATAATTTCGTATCAGTGAATATGAAATAAATCTTAAGCAGGAAACAATTCCCAAAGGAAAACAATGAATTACATTTAATAAACGGACAGGATCATTGGTTCGTATAAACAATAACTTTCTTGTTATTTTCAATATAGAAGAGTAATCTAATTTTCTTATTTTATGAAAAATCGTTTAATTATTATAAATATGATAACATTTTCAATATACCAAAACAAAAAAACAATCCCGACAATTTTTAATATTCACTGAACGCTATAGACATCTGTGGTTGAGAAAAAAAGTTTTTTTTTTTAATAATAACAGTCGAGATTTTTTTCATCAAACAATGAATTTTGATAGAAAATCTGAAATTAATTGAAGAAATGCTGTTATTTCCTAGATTTCTGACGTGATTCGATATTTTATTTATCTGAGTTTAAGAAACCGCGTAAAAAAAGTAAAGGTGCTGTCCAAAAATCGCTTACAATAGAAATCGCGTAAAAATAGGACTGGGTGTATTTTACGCCGTTTTGATATCTATATTTATGACCAGCTTTATTATTATAATAACTATTTTCTCAGATTTTTAATTATTGGTTTTTTTATACCTTGAAATTTCCAACTCAAAAGTCCGTTAAAATGCCCGCGTTTTAACTTGTATTTTGTAGTGTCTGTTGATAATTCTCATAATTAGCAAAACTAGTCCTGATTCGAAAAATATTAATTTATGAGAAAAGTAGAAAACATTTTGTTTTTATTAGTGAAATAAACTGCCTTTCCACCAAAAAGTGATAACTCACTCTTTAAAATTGATTTTGGAATGAATGAAGTGGATTTCTGCAGGGCTGTGTAGTCAAAGTCGTAGTCATGAAATTAAATGAGCCACTTCGACTACTTTCTCGATTAGACGATTTTGAAGAATATCTCAATAAAAAATTGGATTGCCGTATTGGTTAACATAGAAAAGGTAGTAACAAGCCTGATAAAAACAAACATCTTTTATTCGGCGTTGTGTTGTTGGTCGTAGTCATGTTTTTTTATCAACTCTACAGCCCTGGTTTTTCGATAATCCAATCACTGTATCAAAAAAAGGTACGGAGTTAAATTCTACAATAATTTAAAACAAGCCCCATAACGTTGAGATTTAAAACAAACCGCAAATAACGCAGACGGTAAGACTTCTGTTTACGTATACTTGTTGTACCTATACACTTCTGGCCACAAGTAAAATAGCTATCGAACCACATAATTAACAAATAGGTTGAGAAATAATTAGAATATCTAGAGAAGTGATTTTCGTTCCCACCTACCACACTTTGCGGTTATGATACAAGTGCGCCGATTTCTGCGATCGCAAAGCAATTGGGTTCCTAGTTCCTACACATTCTATTGAATAGCAACTCTGCCATAATCGTTTTCAATAACCTTAAGGAAATTGATGTGAGGCTCTATGTATGATGTGTACCCTAACCTGTCAGTTTTGGATCACGTTAAGATTAATATTTGTATTTATAAGCACGGTTAAACCCGGGAATTCACGTAGGGTAACAGATACAGTGAACGGCCTGTTAGGGGGTGAGTTGCTTTGATAGGTTGGCATGGCACAAGCGTATTAGAAAGGGTTATATTGAAACGCACTTTTTTTCGCAACGAGAACTTAAATTGCTGTTTTTATAAACATATTACAGTGAAATTTCGATTCTAGGTTTTTCAAAGGACACTAAAAAACAAAAAAAAATGCAAATCTTAAAATAATAATGAAAAAGTAACATTTTTAATACAGTCCCCACGCCCTTTAATTTCAAAAAATAAGGTTTTACAAAGTTTTGTAAATATGACAAGGCTTTGTAAAGTTATAGTAATAAAATATTATTCAATAAATGTACTGCGGAAAGTTTTATTGTTGCCCTCTGTTAATTCTTGATGAAACGATAATGACTTGAATAAAATTAAAACAATTGCCGAATAGATACCTCCTTTAACCTATTACCTGCCGCTGTCTACTACAGTAGTACATCCCAGTTAACTGTGAGATCTCCGTGAAACTGCATCATTTTGCTTTCGAATGGTGATCTTAATCTTATATATTAATCAAATAAATTAACGAGAAAATGAAAACAATGAAACCTCGATATCACGGTTTTCAAGATGTCCTAAAAAAATAACGAAAAATGCGGGAAACGAGGAATGCGAGAAATCTTAAAATAATAATATTTATTTATTTTTTTAAATCGGGCTTAACAAAAATTGGTAAATATGAAAGGATTTTTTAATGGTAAACTTAATTAAATCTTATTCATTGAAGTAATCGAAAAGTGTTTTTGACTTTTTCTTTCTTGTGTAAAAAATGAACGATCTATCTGAGGAAACGTATTATTCGAGAACGATTGATCGGGCATCCACTGTATAATAATATCAAAATAAATAAATAAACATACATAAATTATAAAACCAGTGATAAGTTTTTTCCACTTATACTCGTTTTTGAGGACCCCAAAAATGGTAGGGCAAGGGTTATTCAACCTTTGTTCACTGGGAACTACTTTTCTATTTCAAATTCATATCGACAAATACAAAGATTTATATCAACCACTCAAAAGGTATTTTATATCATTTTGAGAACCGTACTTAAACAATACAGATTAAGTGTAGTGAACTTCTTTATTTACACCATTCATTAATTCCCTACAATTGCAAATAAACACGAATCATTTCGATCAAAATGGTTCGTTTGACATATAGAGTATTTCGTCATATCGAAAATGTCGTGCATAGTTCCGGACAGCCGTGTCCTATTGGAATCCGAGTGGTTTCATAGAGAAATGCTTGGTTTTTCCCACGTAAAAATACTGACAGTCATTGCACTGTAGTCTATAAATGCCAAATTTATTCTTAATCAAGAAATTTGCTACAAAATACCGTATAATTGACATGCAGATATGATTCATGAGCTCATTATACCATTTTCTCTTCAGTTCCAGGTATGCTTACTCCTCGTCGTTGGAGTCACGCTAGTATCTTCAGCCACCACCAGCAGACCCCAGGTCACAGACGATGCCCTTGACACAGCTCTCAGCGACAAGCGCTACCTCATGAGGCAGCTGAAATGCGCACTTGGAGAAGGTCCATGTGATCCAGTTGGACGAAGACTCAAAAGTAAGTCAAATATTTAATAACAATTAAAGATCTCTTCATCAAAAATACTTTTTACTATCAAAATATTAATAAAAATGGTATAATTAATAAATCAATTAAGAACTCTGTCACCTTGATAATATCAAATCGTGTTTTCCTGACAATTTCTTGAGAAGTTGTAGACTTGAATTGTTTGTTCTACCAAAGTGATGAACCTGTCGGCCAATTGTAAGAACATTAATAATGTTCAACAGTATTGCTTCGGATGTTGACATATTCCATGTGGACGAGAGTGATCTTAGGCGAACACTATTTTTATTGTATTAAAGTAGATTTTACATGAGCTTGCTTGGATGAGCTCCTTGATATTCTTATTTTTTTTTCTGTTGCTATTTTTTTACTTTAATTTACAACATTAAGTTAACAAATAATTTCGACGTTACAAAAACAATAAACTTAAAATTTGTACAAAACATACAAAATAAAATCAATAAATAAATAAGACCAAGGTAGTAAAACCGGCGCTTATCTTCATAACGTACTGAATAAATATTTCTTAAATATACTTAAAAATGTGTTTTTATTTTGAAAAATATCACGCCTTTTCAATGTTTCTTAGTTCTTGAATCCATAGTTTTATATACCTGCTACATTTAACTCAAAATTTTTGTATAAATAAGCTTGCTTACAAATTGTATTCTATCAGTTGATAATGCTCGCGATGAGCAAAACCGGTCCTAACCAAAAAATATATTGTGCAAATAAGTACTAAAAAAATGAGTTTTTATTATTTAAATGTCATGTCTTTTCAATGTTTCTTAGTTCTTGAACTCATGGTTTTGTACACCTGATAGCTTTAACTCGAAAATGTAAAAAAAAAACAGACGGCCTCATAAATTGTATCTATCAGTTGATAATGCTCGCGAAGAGCGATCCTAACCAAAAAATATATTGTGCAAACAAGTACTAAAAAATGTGTTTTTATTATTTTAAATATCATGCTTTCCCATCAACAAGTGACAGTTAACACCTTAAAAGCGAGAAATATTTCTGAAAATAGTTGGCATTTTATTTAAATATATTGTTTTTCCGTCAAAAATTGAAAGTTAACGCATTAAAAGTTGGAATAAAAATTAAAATAAATATTCTCGCTGACTTTCTCTCTTCATCATGTAAAAAACAATAGATAAGCTTAAATCACGAAGACATACAAAAATGACGTTATAACATCATGTGTATCGTAATCACTTTTGTGATCTATGGCGCATCTTAGAGGTAATAAGATATCATTTTATGTGCAATGTAAAAGTCCACCCCAAAACCATCTTGGTTGTATCGCCTGCTCTAAAATGTGAATAAAACACAATAACACGTAATTCGTTTGTGTAAATGTTAAGCACAGAACAATATTTTATTTTTCCAATTGTTAAACATTCACAAAATAAAATATGAGATAGCTTTGTATGAGCGGTGAGCGTATACCAATTTTAATAAATATCAATTGATCTTTAACAAAACTTAAAAATAAGTTTAGATGGTTTTTTTAAATTAAATTAATTTATTTTAAACACTTGACGGATTATAATTTAATATTGTGTCAAAACTGGATATCTCCTAGTTAAAATTACATAATTTACCAAATTATTGTCATTACAAAAACTCATACTCTAACATCGATCAACAATACGACTTTGACTTAAAAAAGATTATTTTTGTCAAATTGTTTCCGACCTTTCATATTTATTTGCATTAAATTAAAGATCAACTTACTAACACTGTGAAAAAAAATAGCAATGTATTTTAGTTACGCCATCGTCAGCCATTCTTAACGAACAAACCAACATATGTCGATCACCATTGCTTAACCCGCTACGAGTGGCCGTATTGTTTTCATAATGGACCGTTTCCGTGCCATATATAAACTTATTGATATAGCCGCCTATTTAGTTTCATTTACAATTTTTAGTTTTATTACGAACAAGAAACAAGCTAGGTCGTTAAAACAGGAGAGAAGATGTATTGGGTACCTTTTCTACACAGCTATGTACAGATAAGCAAATGTTCGTTTAAGCATAGTTCTGACGATGGGTGAGCCGAAATAGCTCAACTATATCTTAAAAAAATAATAATTTTGTAGAACTAAAATAAATTTTCTATTTTTTTCACCGTGTTATAACGGAGTTCTACCAAGTGAATGCCGATTCAACCAATCAACCAACAATCCAGCAAATTGTTCATTAAAATATTCTTCAAAATCGTCGTTATTAAAAAAGTAGTTGGAGTTGTTCATTTTTCACTACTTCGACTTGGACCAAAATACTACAACTCCATAGCCCTTATATTATATATAGACACACGCTTTGTAAATTGTTATATCTATACATACAAAAATCAATGTATGAGTGTCTGTTTGTCCTTTATGCATTACTACACCACTCATCCAATCGATGTAAAACTTTACAAACGTCTTGAATACACTCCCGAAAATTTTTCTAGAAAACCACTCTTTCTCCAAACCTCGCCCAAAAGTAAATAATAGAATTAAAACGATATTTTTGACAATTAAATTGTTTCTTATCATAACGAGTTTCCTTGATTTTCCTTACTCTGATTTTGCAACTAATGATCGACCACGTTACTTATGCCCGTGGAAACGTAGCGCTGTGTGCATTTCCGGTCTGATACAAAAGTTGTTAGAGTTCGAAAATTTAAAATTCCCTACTATTCCATAAATACATTTAACATAAAAATATTTATCTACAATAGGTTTCAATATTGATAAATACCGCGGCTTTTTACTTGTCATTTTCGCGTTCTGTTCATTCGTTTTTTCGCGGGATTTTAAATTTAGTTCCATCATCCGCCGCATTTCCGGGCGCACTGTTATAGCGGTCGGTCTATACGCGCGATGGGTTAGATAATATACAATATAATGAAAAATGAGACAAACTCCTCAATTTGACTATCAATTTATTCGCAAGTGTAAATTTTAACCGAAATTTTACTTAATCGCAGAGATATGAGTTTTTGTGTGACCTTACTTAACGCGGATTCCTTCAACACGAAAACAATGTTACGTTCCCCCCAATCAAAACAGTTCGTGCGTACAATTGAAATATCAAGAACATCGTCTTTTGCGAATCGTCGTTATATCTTTGCACTAAGCTTCACAAAAACTTACATCTTCTACAGTAATAATGGCCAATAAAATTTTCAAGTCTTTTGTGAAAACAGTTTATGACCTTTATAAAACGAGAAAATTTCTGTTTTAGCTACTCTACGACTCAAAGCAGGATTTGTCTTTTGTAATGGAAAACATTTAACTTTCAACGAATGTGTAACGGCTTTTGTGGAGGCGTTACACCAGGGAACTTTGAATTGTGAGTCGCGATTCTCCCGAACGCCCACTCTCTTCCTTTCCCATACACACACATATTATACACACACACATATTATATACAGACACATATTATATACAGACACATATTATACACACACATATTATATACACACACTAAAAATACGCACAAATAGAATTCAAAAAGAAGAAAAGAAATCATTTAAAGAGGTTACGAAGAATCTAGGTGAAACCGTTTTTTTTTCTTTTAAATTGATAAAATGTCAGATTTTTTTTTCAGACAATTGTTTTTGCAGCCAACGTAACATTGGGGCTTCAAGTATACATACATAAAAATAGTGTATTTATACGAGCATAGAAATCTTTGGTATTTTTTAATTAATCGTATACAGTGGAGCTCCGATCAACCGTTCTTGCATAATACGTTTTCCCGGATAGATCGTTAATTTTTTTACAATCCATCAAATAGTCGTAAGAACAGTGTTAAATAGTCCCGCGTTAACCGTTCCTTGATCTATCGTCAAGTCAAGGATTCTCAACCTTTTTGTACCCAAGAGCGCATTTTAAAATATCGTAGAGTGGCAAGCACCACCTATTTTTTCTTATGATATTTATCATTGGACTGAGTAATAAATAAATTTTTTTTTCAATGTCACTATATAATAAACCTAGTTATACAAAAAAATTCAAACTCTAATTTACATTTTTGTGTTTATGTTTGTAACAAGTGTTTATGAAAATTTCTGTTACTGTCGAATAGTAGCGGGTACAGGTTTGGAAATATTTGTTCTAAATGTTATGGTTTCGTCTCATATATTATCCCGATTGGCCGGTTTTGATTGATAAATCTTATATACAATATAAACGAAAGAAATTATTGATGAAATATGTAGTTCAAATGTCTTGCGATTTTCTTTTTAAGAGAGTTTATTTCAAAAAAAGAAGTCTAAGACATAGCATGAAGATGCCGAAAGTCGAATCCCGGGTTATGAGTGATATATATCACGTGCATTATTAACTAATTCAATGTTAAATTAAAAAATATATTGTGTAAAAAAAATGAGTTAACAATTACTGGTTGTACAAAACAAATGTTTCGACCTAGACCTACTTCATTAAGCTTCTAATTGCTGATACGGTTGATTGTTTTTATCCATTATTTTTAGTCAAACTAGTGATCCAAATGCTTGACAATTAAAATATACTTATATAAATACTTAACGGTTAATTTTTTCTTTCTGTTCCAGGTCTTGCTCCATTAGTATTAAGAGGAGCATGTCCACAGTGTAGTCCTCAGGAGACCAGACAAATCCAGAAGACTCTCAGTCACATCCAGAGAAATTATCCCAAAGAGTGGGCCAAGATTGTCAGACAGTATGCTGGAATCTAAATTTTTTATTAAATAGTCTCATAAAAATAAATTTACACCAATTCAATCTGACATTTATCAGAAGATACACCAAAAATAATCATGAACAAATTAGTAAAAAAAAAACCTGACGAAATCAAGATCAGTTAAAAAAATATTTTAATAATTATACGACTCATAATGTTTTTACAAACCACCAAAATACAACTGCCACCAATTGGCAATAATTGGTTTCGATTACTGAACGACAATAAATAAATGATTATAAAAAAGCAATCAAAACATATATACCCTTGTCAGTTCAATTTCATAATATTTTTTAATTAGGTTTTATTTTCCACTTTTTTTAAATAATTTGTAAGTGTACAAAAATACAAATAATATAATAAATCTATATTATCAAGTTAATTTTGTCTTTTATAAATTTACTTCCAAACTATGTAATACTTCTTATAGGAGACATTATATTTTTATAAATAAAAACACATTGTGTAGAAATATTTCCACAATTTTATTTAATTAAGTTCAGAAACATATTCAAGAGCATTACCAACTCCGTCCAGCTTAGCTGTATACTAATTTTGAATGAACAAGTGTACTTCCCTAATTCCCTTTTTTTAAATCTTTTACCTGACATTAGTTGATCAATGAGCAATTTTAGAATCTCTCCTTCAAACATTTTTAATCTATTAATTATTATCCAATTTTTAACCAGTTTATTGATTGAATTGGCATTCACTTGGTAGAACTCCATTATAACACGGTGAAAAAATAGCAATGTATTTTAGTTCTACAAAATTATTTTTAACAAATATAGTTGATAGCTATTTTGGCTCACGCCATCGTCAGACCTATGCTTAAACTAACATTCGCTTATCTATATATAGCTGTGCAGAAAAGGCACACAACACATCCTCTCTCCTGTTCCAACGGCCTAGCTTGTTACTTTAACACAATGACACTAAATTTTCAAAATTCTAAATGAAACAATATTTTTCAATAGAATTCAATATGATTTCAATAGAAATCTTCTAAAAAAACTACGATTTATATAGTTGAAAGCTATTTCGGCTTACACCGTCGTCAGAACTAAATACTTTGCTATTTTTCACCGTGTTATAATGAAGCTCTATCATGCAAATGCCAATTCAATCAATATATTGTGGAATTAGTGCCAAAAAAATGTGTTTTTATTATTTAAAATGTCATGCCTTTCCACCAACAAGTGACAGCGAAAACCTTAAGAGTGTTTAAAGAGTTAAATTTGAATCGATAAACGCAACTCATCGTTAAAATCAAAACACGCAAGCCCGTCGTGTAGCGATGTGGCAACATTCAATAAATCATGAATATTTTAATGAATGTAAATGCATTTTCGTGTTCATATTAACTGCCAACAACAAAATCCAGGGCGCGTACATAAATAGGTTTGCGGGCAAAATTACAATAACGTAATAATTTAGATAAAACGGTTAATATTTTAGCCAGGAAACGATCGGCGATAAATTATTGTAGCGTTTGTATGTGTTCACGTTATTGTTATCAACAAAATGAAATAATAATCGAGGTACACAGAAATAATATTCTCCATACAATAATCTTGTATTTGAACGAGTTCCGATACGCTCTCGTTAACAAGGGCCGCATTTTGGAAGTATGCACAATTAATGATTATAAAATATACAAAAGTTACAGAAGAACCGTCAAAAGCATGCAGTATTTATTTTCAAACTGTAACCTGTGCCAATTTTTTGGTAATCTATAGTCCTGAGACGAACGGAACGTTTACTACCAATGTTTCCACTATGTAGGTGACTGAATACAGTGTATTAAAAATTTCTACTAAAAGACTGTGAAGTAGAAGTTGGAGTTGTGAAAAATGAGCATCTCTGATTACTTTTTCGATTAGAAGATTTTGAAGAATATTTCAATGAAAAATTAGCCGGATAGGTTGGATAATCTTTAATTTAATGCACATGAATAGAAAGATAGGAAAAAATGTGACAAAAATAAACTTATTTTAGTCGGACACGTTTTGTTGGCCATAGTCAGAGTCGTGATTTTTTATTTGTATTTTATCAGTTGGTAATAATGGTGATGTGCGAAACCGATTAATATAATTTTTAATATTACTAATAAATGTGTTTTTATTTAACATAAAATGGTTTTCGACCAATAAACAGTTAACCCCTAAAAAGTAAGTTTATTTTCTAATACAAAGACACTTTAATAAATTATGAAGCTAAAGAATTAAAAAAAAAATATTATAAAAAAAGGAACAATTATTATTATTAAATCAATAGTATTGAAAGCTATTTCAGTATTATTAATTTAATAGTAATGACACTCAATTGGCTGATTTTAAGCTTAAAGACACTTCTTATTTGAAATTGGTGGGTAACGGTGAGAATTAAACAATAATCAGCTCATTGAACAAATCTCACGTAAGGGATACAACAAGACAGAATTGGGAAGATAATGCTGAAACCGATTTGAAATAAATAGGTTTTTTTTTTATCATTTTAATGATAGTTGATTATTGTTTACTGTAGAATCCTTTCATAAAAGACTCATCAACAGTATTTAGTGGTAATAAAACTTATTACAAGCAATTGAATGTTAGTATTATTAAATCAATAGTATTGAAAGTTATTTTAATTGTTTTCTTGGATCCTAGCCTTAGGGTTCTTATTTTTCCTTCGTTATTACTCCTCTGATATAACCGATCCTAGCTGTTTGTTGTGTGTCAGTTCTGTTGCATCCGTGTGATATCTGAAAATGGTGAAAGGCGAGTGTGGAATCGGACAAAGATTAATGTTAATAAATCAAATTTTATTAACAAATTTTTATTTGGTTAAATATTAAGTTGAAACTTAGAGTTCGTTTCTGTACGTATCTAACCAATATTCAATTTATTGTGTATTCAATTAAATGGTGTATAGTAAAGTAACCTTTGAACTAAGAAATCTGCACAAAAGAAAATAAATTTACATACTTATCGTGAACTGGAATAATATTTGTTCATAATATAACAAATGGTTATTATTTATGTTAAATGATTCATAATTTTTGCATTAGGAATCAATTAAATTGATTGCTTGTAGATGGAGTTGTTTAACTTTTACTCTGCATTAATTATGTCAAAAAATTTTGACAGCTCATGTATTGAATCCATTTTAATGGTGTATTATGAAAACGTTACGAGTTACACTTTTGTATTTGTTCAGAAAATTAAAAAACCTTTCTTTTCGAATTTAACATTTATTTTATGGAAGGGATTAACTATTAAGGACAAAATAAACGAGATAAATGCATCCAACGTTGTCATGCTCCTTAACAATTAATTAGTATTTAATTTAAAAATGGTTTGTGGAACATTAATGGAATTTTTGTATTTTACATTGTTTTAAATAGTAAATCCTGTTTCGCTTAACGAGTATTTCAGATGACGAGTATGTTTCTGAAACGAGTCATACTCGTTATAAAAAGTTCCACTGTATATATATAATTTGATAATATAGAATTCTCATTTTGGTCTTGTATAATTCAAAAGACTGGAGTGCTGCGGCACATTTTAACTTTTGTTGTGCCGCGGAATTCTAGGAATTTCTAGTTTTGGTGTGTCGTAGGTCAAAAAAGGTTGTGGAGCACTGTGCTAACGAAGGCATATTTTTATAATTTCTCAGGGCCCAAGCAATACAATATCACAAGCCTACCTCGTACTAAATTAGTAATAAAGTACTAACATTAAAATTTTATAATCTTCAATATTTTCCACTGAAATTTATTCTTGAGCTAAATTTTTAATTATAATAAATTCACTAATCCGTTAATTTGTAGACAGCCAAAAACATTATTTCGTAAATACATTCTTTTAGCAAGATAACTTATTAAAATGGTATACATACTTGTTTGCGGAAGTATCATAATATTATTACTATTATGGTCGTTGGTACAAAAGGTGAACAAGCAAAAACTTTCTCTTCGAGTACATGGCATGTCAAGGGTTAATTATTATATTAATCGTATAAGTGACATGAACGGTAACCAGGTAAACGCCATTTAAAAAAGAAGTATAATTAATATTTTTAAAAATGTATAAGCGCTAAGACGAAGGTGTTTTTTTTTTTTGTAATTTTGTTTATCTATGCCTGCTTATAATGTGGATTTTTTAGAAGTTATATTTTAACAAAGTTTTGTTCTACGAGAAAGGATCATTATTTTTTAATATATGACACGACTAAAAATATTTTGGGAAATTTCAATATCAATTTTGAATTGTAAAAAAAAATACGATTCCACATGTTTTTTCACTACCGATCCGGGTTTCGTTTTCCAGTATCTTCAGTTATTATATCATATGGATACAACAGAATTTACACACAACAAACAGTAAGGATCGTTTATATACCAAATGAGTTAACAACACAATCCTTTAGGCTAGAGCTCAAAAAAACAACTCGAATAACTTTTAAATAAAGTTTTTTTAGCGTAAATACTGTTAATCAGTCGTAAATGATATGATTCTACAACAAATTAGTAAGTAATTGCGTAAATTGAAAGTGATGGATACATTCATATTTTGGCTTACGGTGGAAATCAAACATCAGATGACGCAGTGTAGTAGTTAAAGTTGTCTGATTGTAAAAGTCGACTCATTGAACTAACCTGATGTTAGGAATATAACAAAATAGAATTTTGAAAGGTTTGTTTATTCGTTCAACATAAATATTGGATTTTTTTAAATTATTGGTTATATACCAAAGCATTTAATATCAAACGAAAATCACAAACCCTTAGACTAGAATTCGAATAATCCACTGAAATAACTTTCAATAATATTAATTTAATCATAATGACACTCAATTGCCTGTGATAAATTTTACCAACACTAATTACTGTAAATGAGTCGCTAATGAAAGGATTCTATAACAGATAACTATTGAATTTTAACATACATTGTTGTCACTTTTAAGGTGTTAACTGTCACTTCTTGATGGAAAGGCATTATATTTTTAATAATAAAAACACATTTTTAGTACTTATTTCCACAATATATTTTTTGATCAGGACCGGTTTCGCTCATCGCGAGCATTTTCAGTTGATAATGCTCGCGATGAGCGAAACCGGTCCTGATCAAAAAATATATTGTGGAAATAAGTACTAAAGAATGTGTTTTTATTATTTAAAATACATTGTTATTGTAAATTGGTAGGTAACGGTGGGAATTAAACATCAAATGACTTAGTGCAGTAGATAAATATTGCATTTAATTATACTCTGTTTTTTGTTGGAGCTATTTGTATCTTTTTAATGTTTTTTGAAGATGAGTTAGCAAAGTTTGTTTTATTTAATAACGTATGAAATGTGACTTACCTGATTTTGGCAGTTGTACGTCAAATACATTATTACCTTGAATCAGTGTGACCAAACGGCAATTAAAGCTGAGTTATTCTGGGACAAAATAACCCAAACTGGATGTGATTTATGCGAAAACATTTCCGCAAACGCAGGGATAAAACTTTAAGGATCACCGCTGGGGAGGTTATAGCCTTAACCCTTTCCATACTACCCGCCTTATAAATAATACACGTACTAGCCAGAAGCTTTCGATTCTTGTAGAAATTAAATAAAACTTTTTAAACTTTTTCATTAATAACTCTGAATACAAATGATATGAAATCATAGTAACACGATATAAAAAGCAATTTATTATATTTTACTTCTCAAAAATTAATGAGATATATATAGTTGATAGTTATTTCGACTTACGCCCTCATCAGAACTATTTTTCAATGTACATTTACTTACATATACAACTGCTGTAGAAAATGTACGCAATACTTCTTCTCTTCTGTTCTGACATCAAGTAATAATAAACGTCAATAGTGAATAAGTATTGTACCAAGATGAGTTATTAAAAAGAATGCATTCACCTTTCGTAATGGCTTGAGAGGCGGCGATAGATTTATATTTGTTTGTTCATTAAGAATGTTATTGGATTACTGATATCTCTCAAATACATTATTATTTTTCACCGTGTTATAATAGAGTTCTACCAACTAAATGTCAATTTGATCGATGGAATCATAGTATGACGACGGATAGATATAATTAACGATTTTCACTGAGACTTGAAGGAATTTCAATATCAAATTTTAATAGTTGACCTGTTGAAAGTGCTCGCGATGAGCGAATCCGGTTCTGGTCATTTATTTGGTAAAACCACGATAAAAAAAACTACAAATTATCAGTTTATTGATTTTGCAATATAAAACTATTTGAACATTTAATGTTGGGAATTAAAGAAATAAACAACAAAACAATAAACAAGGATAGTAAGAAAGTCAAGCAAGCAAGCTCATGAAAAACTCTATGTTAAAACATTAAGATGTAGTATTTTCATGATGTAGAGTTCAATTTCGTTACCATTGAATCATAGAATATATTGTGGAAATAGTATAATACTAAAATAATAGTATAGTATAATTTAAAATAACATGCCTTCCCATCAAGAGGCGACAGTTAAAACCGTAAAGTGTTGATCCATATATAAAACTGACATGAGTGGAAAAAAATGTTACCAATGAAATGATGGAATGAATTAATAAAACTACAATAATCACCATAAATGAAATCAAATAAGCTTTTTAAAATTATCATTTAAAAAACAAAATCTATAATGGAGGGCTTAGAAGATTTACTGTAGTTAATAAAAAATACCTGATTTGGGGGTAGATGATGCAATCTTCATCTACCCCCGAAGGGTTAATCTGCGATCCAAAACGCTAGAAATTTTGCAACCTGAATAATTCTGCCACCCTTACTGAAACTATTGCCGTTTCGAAAACATGAGTATTTGTTTCAGTCCCGACACCCACTTCGTTTGAATTTTGTATGTGTAAATAAAATATATGTATATTGTATGTGTACTTAATATTTCAATTATAAATACACATACTATTATATTCTGTATGAATGATATAAATTTGTTAAAATGGTGTCTAGAAAACGAGATATTTAATATTAAATAACCCGTTACGTTAATGTATACACCAAATAAAATATATTTTAGCAATGAATAATAAAAAAAATATATTGGTCGTATTAATAAATGTTAACCAAATATAGAATTACCAAAAAAAAAAAAATCAGGCTTTGCTTAAAAACAAAAAAAAAATATTATAAACGCAACTTGTGTTAGTGAATCTATTCAATGAATATGTTCGCTATTCGAATTGTTCGTTAACCGATCATCATGCAGTGTTAACACGTTTTATTTCGTCTTGGATATGAACTCACGGACCGAGTCAAAAGCGCGCCGTTTTCAAAAGTCTATCGAATGTAAAATGTTGGTTAGTTTTACAGATAAAAAGTGTATTAGAAAGATCGTTTTAGTTCGTTATCCGAGTATGTGTTCGTTGTTCGAACACAAAAATGACCGGTACCTACTGTATTTCATAAGTATTTTTTGACCCATAATGTACTATTTTTTTCTTGAATAAATATTAGCAGCTATTTAATTTTATGAGATCATTTACATTTTATTTGATAACTATTTAAATTCATTCAGATATTATAATCAAACTATTTTCTTCGATTTGACCAATTTGTTTTGTATACTGACATGGTATTAATCATTTATTTTTTGCGTAAAAAGCGTTATTTTAATTTTTATTCATTATCAGTTGATGATATAATACATACGATAATTGAAACCGGTCCTGATTTTAAATATATTTTTAATTTTGGAAATATGAATTAGTAAGGCTACCTCAATTATAAAAAAATTGTATGATAACCTGTATGTTATTTTCATAGTTCATGAATCATTGGTTAGGTGTACATGGAAATTATTAACTCAAAATATTTGTATACATATATTATATATATATATATAGCCTTGCATTATTTTTTTAAAATACTTGATAATGCTTGTGATGAGAGAAACCGATCCTGATCTGGAGAATGCAATAAAGTGGAAATAATCTTAAAATGTACATATATTATTTGAATTATTGAAACTTTGTATGATTGCAAATGTGTTGTTGCAAACGACTCGGGTTTTGTTTTACGTACAAAGTTTTAACAATTCAAACTTGACTTGTAAATTTAATCAAGCACCTTCAGTCGATGTCGTACCATATAATTTATTATGATGTATATTATTAATTTTACGTTTTGTGATAAAATGGCTCAACCATCACAATATTCGAGCAAAACTAATTCAATCAAACAAACTATACATGCTAGAAAGTTTTTCGATCTTTCACTTTTATTCCAGCGTGTCCCGCGGGAAAAAGTTTGACAAGCACTGTTGAGAACTAAAGTATAAAAATATTATACTTTTGTTACTGTATATATGTAGAGCACAATATTAATATTAGACATGCATAAATATCCATAGAATTACTTCAATAAGAAAAACTGTATACATATTTGTGATTTAATATATTATAATATTAAGAAAGTGTCACAGTGATTTCACAGTTTTCTGATTGGACGTCGGTATTTTTCGCAGCGAAACCGGTCTTGATCATATAAAGATTCAATTTTTAAGACAAAAATGTTTTTACTAAATAGAATACATTGCAATGCCACTCAAACAAAGTAAACTACTAAAATTTTACGACGATGAGTTTATTCGAAAATTGAATTTAGTTCAAGAACAATCGATGGTTTGCATGATGTCATTAGAAATTCATAGCCTTAAAGTGCGCCTATCCAAAATACAATTAGCTCTTGATTAGATTCATAGTAGTTGAATTGGATATGCTTGTTAATGTTTTCATTCATTGAAAATTGATTCCAAAATCAAATTAAGTTTATGAACAATTGAAACTAAAAAAAATTACATTTTTGAAGTGTGACATGGTTGATAGTTTCGTGAGAGTTTTTGTAATTTAAAAATCTTTTCAGATGTGTTGTTATGTGGTTGTAGTATTCCAGAATGCTTAGCAAGGGTGAAAAGAAGATATCTTTAATGTTTCAAACTTTTACTGCCCTTAATATAATAATACACGAAGGAAATACATTCAAACAAACAAATATTTATTTAAACATAATATATTACCTAACTATAATAAATTGGCCTTTTCACATTTCTATTACCAAGTTACCAAAAAGTGTTTGCATTTTGATTGATTCTGCCAATCGCTATTCTTGATAATGAGTATTTTATAATTACATATTAACTCTTAATGGGTATTTAACTTGGCGTTATTTTTAAATGCAACTTATTACTAATTAATTAAGGAGGTCATTCACATTTTATTTGCAGACAATATTTACGTATTTGGATATATATTCTAAGATTATCTGTAAATTATTGTCAATAACTTGAACCATTGGTTTTGTATATGTGGATATTACTAACCATTTTTTTTTACGTTAAGTCTTGTTTTAATTTATATTGTAATTATGTACAATACGTCATTATCGTGTAACTGCGAACAGACAGGCTTCAAAAGTATTGTGGAATTTTCAGAAGGCACCTACAGCGAAAAGATAAAGAAACACTGACTTTTATTGTAATGAAACAGACAAATTATTTTGATGTTTGTTTATTCAACAAAATTTTCGATTGATAACGTGTATTTTTTGTGAATTAAACTTCTGTTATCACATGTTTGTAAGCATTGATGTTTTACTTGTTGATATCGTTAATATATTATCGCTTGATAACATCATCACTCGAACGGTAACAAAAATGGCGTCCAGTGAGGCAAATAAACGGAACTGAAATCGTGACGTCATCGTTTCTTGTTTTTGTTTTGAAACTCTTATGAATACAAATTTATTTGAATTAATTGAATTGGCATTTACTTGGTAAAACTTCATTATAATAAGGTTAAATTATTATAGTATTTATGTCTACAAAGTGTTATGCAGTGAGACGACAGTTTTTAATTTTTGAAGGGAACTTAGCAAATAACGAAAATGCGGGAGTGTTTCTATAAATATATTTTTTTTACTATCGCTTCATAATCTTTGATGCTATGTTGTTAACCGGCACTTTTTGTCGGAATATCATTATTTAAAATTTAATGTTAATGAATATAAATAAATCTCGATTATAAAATTTTACACATGATAGTAAACATAAAGTTTAAAGTTTTTTTTTTGTGTTTGGCACTTAAATTCCGACAGATTCATTAATATTTTTATGATATATGTATTTTGAAGGCCAATACCGCCTCAATTAAAAATAATTCGGAAAAATCAACTAAAACGATCTAATATTAATTATGGCGGGACCAAAATATTATATTTTTATATTTAATTAACCTTGCTTTTATGAATGCTTATCTTAGACTTAATATAAACGAGATATGCGGAAAATTGAATAGTGCTGGAACGTAATATCGGGATTCCTCTGTAAATAATTATAGACAGCTATTCCGATTTTTAAAAGATGTAAGGACAAATAATAATTAAATTATTCTTAGTTTTCTTCGTCGAAACATTCTTTCAAAGCATTTTTTTATATTTCATTCTATATGCAACTCATTCTAATTTTACATATTTAATGACGTTGCAAAAACTGTTTATTATTTTATATAATACTAGCGTGTACCCGGCATGGGTTGTAATGCCACTAAAAAAAAAGAATCCGCGAGTTTATGGAAGCGTCTCGTCGGGAGCCTCTCGCCTTCCAATTGGATAAGTCGGATTTGAGGCGAGGCCGGAGCCAATTAGAAGCGAAAAGCTGAGGTTATGTTTTTCTTACCTAAATTTGACAGAGGCGGCCGTGTGTGTTTTAATTTTTTGGCATGGAATAAATGAAACATATTTGACCGTTTACTGTTCTCAATTCTTGGAAGGATGTCGGTCCACGTATGTTGATTAACAGTAATCGCAAGTAAACGCATTCTGCATTATTTGGTTGAACAGTGTAAAGACGGCCTAATGCGTCGGTTGAATATATATTGTAATGTTCTTCAACTGCTTTACCTTGTTTGCGACGTTGAATTTTTTTCTGATGCATTCCATCTGTAGAATGTTGGCACTTTAGAGTAAGGTAGCGTCTTTGCAAACATATCATCCATACACAATAAGAAAAATGCAGTTAACGTTGTTGGCTGTGGTGACAATGCTCTTACACGTGCATTTTCTGTTGTGAAGTACACTCGCTGTCCATTTTCAAGGTGAACTGCGAAATGAGTAACTGGTGGATGCCGTTCATGAATTGGAAATGATAAAATGCGCCATATTGCTTCATTGCTACTAATGTAGCGTCCCAGTTGATATTGGTTGATTTCATTGATAGATGCAGTTGAATTTCCCACTCCAAAAACTGCCATATCGCTTCCTTTGTTGACATATTTACAAATGTATTTGATGGATTTCACTGAAATACAATACTCGACGTTGATGTGTGTTTTGTACGTTTTCGAGAGAAGCTGTGAATACGGTACAATCCAACGATTATCAACTTCAACCTCATTGTTTCGCCCTTTTTGTTCGTGCTTGAGTTGTACTCTGACCCATTCTTTTTCTCTTGGGTGGCGTAATTGATTACACAGTGAATGTTACGTTTTGACATTCACTTTTTAAAAATAAAAAAAATAGTTTATATATTGAATAAATTCTTTCTATATCACACACGATTTATATGTAATATTTATTTCAATTCGTTCTGTCATGCGACATAAAACTAAAACAAAAAAGTCGGTAAAAAATAGAACATTGAAATACTTTTTTCGAAAATCGAACTTTGTTTCAAAATATTCAGTACCTTACGTAAGTACCTATAGACGAGTGAATGTGACAGATTTGCGTCGTTCTTGTTTTCGGCGTTGCTATGGATACAATGTGTCATAAATGGCCATTCTGTATTACAATAGTCTTGTATGAAAACATGTTTTTCGTAAATATTCAATTAATTTTTGTAATCAAATCATATTCTGAGTATCAAATCTTTTGCCCGTTAGTTTAAGCAATAATTCGACAAAGTTTTATCGCAATCGGATTAATGGTGTAGGAGTTAATAAAAGACAGACAGACAGACATTAATTTTTATATATATAGATAATTATATGACAAATTTTACTCATCTATAGCTATTTCAGCGAAGCGCCATCGTATACGGTGATCTAACGCCGCTCCCGACATGAGCCTCTATAGCTCAGGGGCAGAGCACTGGTCTTGTAAACCAGGGGTCGAGAGTTCAAATCTCTCTGGAGGCATCTTTTTTTTGTTAAAATTCTTTCATTAAAATTACTAATATTCTATTCATTTGTATAAAAACAAAAACTTAGTATATATATTTACGGAAAAAAATCTTTTAGCTTGTTTTAATGTTTAATACTAGAATATTTCTTAAATAAAAATTAATTTCGTATCATTTTACTTCATTTTGTTCACTTTTGAATTACAACCATGCCTCTTTATATACAATTTTGATTTTACGCGATTTTTTGATAGCGCGGTTAAATTTTTTATGCGATTTGCTTTTTGGTATACGATTTTTTTTTGAAAAAAATCGATAGTGAAAAAATCGGATAATTCTTAATACTGAATACAATTATTCATGTGAATAATCCGTAAAGAAATTAATATTTTTAAGTAAAAAAAAAACATATCGAATTATATGAAAGCATGTTGTTTTTTACGCATTTTTATACGTGAAACCTTCTGGAACCAATGTATCGCATAAATAAAAGAATTAGGTGTACATTAATATTTCATAAATAAAATAGATTGCTTAACTCCTTACCTGCTGAGCTGTGCAATGTACATTGAATTGATGAATATTTCAATAATTAATTTAGCTATTATTTAAAATATATATATGAAGATAGACATACATGACCCAGAATTAGGTTATACAAGAAAGTTTTGAAGCCGTGGACACTCTTACATATTCAAGAATCAAACAGTCGACGTTCGCACTTAATGGGTTAAAATGCAATAATTGAGGTGTTTTATTCGATATTTGCTTAACAGAATACATTATTTTCTCATGAATCTATCTCATTCATTTACACGGATGATACGATAGTTGCGCTCACTATCGTCTAACTTTAAATATTATATTAGATTAGTAGAGTAAATTGTATAAATAAAAAAGCTTTTGCAAGAAATGTGGGAAGATGAAATCAATATTTATTTATTGTACTGATTTTTTTTATTTTTAAAGAATTTCATATAATTATAAAAATTAAAAAAATGGTTCACTTTTAAGGTGTTAACTGTCACTTCTTGATGGAAAGGCATTATATTTTAAATAATAAAAACACATTTTTTTAGTACTTATTTCCACAATATATTTTTTGATCAGGACCGGTTTCGCTCATCGCGAGCATTATCAACTGATAGAATACAATTTACAAACAAGTCTATTTATACAAAACAAAAAATTAGTTTGAGTTAATGGTAGCAGGTGTACAAAACCATGGGTACAAGAACTAGGAAACGATTTACATAAAATCATACAATATTGATACAAATAAAGTAAATTAGTATAAAAATTAAATGTTCACAATCACTTATTAAGAATTACAATTACAATTATGGTAAATCAATAATCCATTAGGAGCTCTAAACAATCAATAAGGAAGTAAGGAGTGGGAAATTTTTAATGACGAAAATAACCCACAATCACTACTTAATGGAACAAAATAAATTAATACATGAGAAGTCGATTAAAGATAAATCGATGAGATGGGAAGATATGGTCAGTCAGGGGCGTTCCAATATTTTCTGTAAAAAATTTAAGTAAAAGGAGGCAATATCATTTTTCAAAAAAAAGGAAAAAAAAAAATATTTATTTGAAATATATATTTATTAATCTAATTTAATGAGTATAACAATGGTGACGACGCAAAAGTAGTTTGTTCATTTATAAGGTTAGAATTAGGCAAAAATTTATATCGATTAATTTCAAGGATTTCTTGTTTATCTAATTTCAGTGATTTGTTATTGAAATGCAGGATTTTGTAGTTTATAGTAAAATCACATGAATGTTTATTTTGAAACAAATGGTTTCCAAAAGTAGAAATCTCATCGCCTTTTTGGCACAAGCTAAATGTTCCTTAAATCTAGTATGAAAGGATCTTCCTGTTTGACCAATATACCTAACCTCACAGGAATCACATTTTAGAAGATAAATACCACTTTGGCTTAAAATATTAATTTTGTCTTTCGTGCTAACTAACATTCGACTAAGATTATGATTGTTATAAAAAGATACATTAAAAAGTTTTTTGTCTAACTTCTTGGATATGTTTTCAGAAACTCGGCCTAAATAACTTAGTTTTACCCAACGTTTTTCAACGGAGGGAACATCAATCATCAAGCTCGAGGTTACATTTAATAAAGCTAATTTTTTAGTTTTTTTAAAGACAAGTCGATCAATCAACTTTGCATCGTATCCATTGTTAAGTGCGATCTGTTTAATGGTGTTTAATTCTAAATTGAAATTTGATTCTGTCATAGGAATCGGAATAGGAATGTTAGTTAACACGAAAGAAAAATTAATATTTTAAGCCAAAGTGGTATTTATCTTCTAAAATGTGATTCCTGTGAGGCTAGGTATATTGGTCAAACAGGAAGATCTTTTCATACTATATTTAAGGAACATTTAGCTTGTGCCAAAAAAGGCGATGAGATTTCTACTTTTGGAAACCATTTGTTTCAAAATAAACATTCATGTGATTTTACTATAAACTACAAAATCCTGCATTTCAATAACAAATCACTGAAATTAGATAAGCAAGAAATCCTTGAAATTAATCGATATAAATTTTTGCCTAATTCTAACCTTATAAATGAACAAACTACTTTTGCATCGTCACCATTGTTATACTCATTAAATTAGATTAATAAATATATATTTCAAATAAATATTATTATTTTTATTTGTTTCCTTTTTTTTTTTTTTTTGAAAAATGATATTGCCTCCTTTTACTTAAATTTTTTACAGAAAATATTGGAACGCCCCTGACTGACCATATCTTCCCATCTCATCGATTTATCTTTAATCGACTTCTCATGTATTAATTTATTTTGTTCCATTAAGTAGTGATTGTGGGTTATTTTGTCATTAAAAATTTCCCACTCCTTACTTTCTTATTGATTGTTTAGAGCTCCTAATGGATTATTGATTTACCATAATTGTAATTTTAATTCTTAATAAGTGATTGTGAACATTTAATTTTTATACTAATTTACTTTATTTGTATCAATATTGTATGATTTTATGTAAATCGTTTCCTAGTTCTTGTACCCATGGTTTTGTACACCTGCTACCATTAACTCAAACTAATTTTTTGTTTTGTATAAATAGACTTGTTTGTAAATTGTATTCTATCAGTTGATAATGCTCGCGATGAGCGAAACCGGTCCTGATCAAAAAATATATTGTGGAAATAAGTACTAAAAAAATGTGTTTTTATTATTTAAAAAAAAAAAAAAAAAATGGTTCATAAAAATATTCGACTTTTTTAAAGCTTAGTTATAATATGAATAGATGGTGCTAAGAAATGCTTAAAAAATTCACACATATCGGAAATATTTAAAACCTGCCAACTCTTTAAATAATAATAATTATTTAGGAATTTATTCACTATAAATTTTAATTTTGAATTTTTACTAATTAAATATGATTTCTTGAAAATTTGTACGATTCCACATCTCGGTTTTGCCTTCCGGTACCTTCAGGCACTCTATCAACGCAAGTGATGCAACGGAAGTGTTCGCTCTATTAATATGAAATTCCATAAAGCACTCTCAATCAATATCATAAATGTAAAATATTCATTAAATAAAGCTAAACATACATTTCAATATGAAACTTAAAATAACTTTACTACAAAAAAGTAAATTTATTTAAGCAAAATTTGCGATAGTAAGTGTGAAAACGCCTTTAAAAGAGGCGAAACACGTTAACAATCAGTAGCAAAATACGAAGAATAATTAAAGTTATCATAAATTTTATATTTAGGTAAACTTCCAAAAATTTTCCGCCGAATCCATCGAAAGTTCTAACATACATTCTTAAAATATCTTAATTGACAATGCCAACTAAAGTTTGCAGCTATGAATCTTTATATTTGGTCATATTAAAGTGTATTGATAAAAAAGTCCTTTCTAAGTACGCCACTGATGCAATATTAGCCCTATATACAACCGCGAAGTGTAATGAGAATATCAAGAATTTGTTAACCCAGAGTTACCCAAACTGTGCGCCGCGGCGCTCCAAGTCGCCGTGACTGTAATATTAGGGCGCCGTGAAAATGTTCCTTTACAAAATACTATTAATATTATCACTTGATAAGTGTAAGATAACATAGGGTTTGCCATGACATAAGCAATGTTTTGATTTGGAACGCCGCATAAAAATTCTGATATTTTAAGAGTGCCGGAAACCGAAAAAGTTTGGGAGCCCCTGTGCTAGCAAACTGACACGAACAAAAATATATTATCTAGATTTTGTGAATAAAATGATTGATTATGCAAGCAGTTCTATATAGCTATTTTTTTTAAATTTAGTAGATGTCGCTGTCTCCACTTTACACGTTCTTAAGTACATATAATATATGATGTTTTCTTTTGTTTCCATGAATGAAGCGGGGGATCCTTTTATCCGCAAATAAATTGGATCTAAGTATACAAATGTAATTTTGCATAATTTATTCCAATGACATCTAGACATCGAGAAAAAACCTTTTTTGTTTTTAAATTCTCCAAAATAGCGTACATTTTTGACTTTTTGTCGTTTCAAATTACTAAAGAAGCCAATATATACGATGAAATAAATTGTTTTGGTAATGAAATAATGATCGTCATTGAGAGTTTTTCGTTTTATTTGGTTTCAGTACTGTAAGACGTGACATCTTTACTTATTTAAAGTTACTGGACGTATAGGGAATATATACGTCATAGGGAAATCATAGACAAGAGTATACCAGAGAATAGATAGTATACACAATTTGTCTGAAAATGCACTGTTTCTAATCCATACAACATGATTGAATGTCTTATAGAAAAACGACTTGGAAATCACACAATTTATATTTATTATAAAAATTTTCAATAAATATTGCATAGTTGACATGTTGTTTTATCGTATATATTTTGTTTTTATTAAAAATTGTTTTTCATTAATATAAAATATATTTTTGAATTATATAATTTAATCAAAGGAAAACATTCGTTTTACATGAAACGAAATTACGCTTCTCAACACGAAAAGACATTAAAAATCAAGATTTTTTACGCAACGGGACCTGCATAAAAAATTCTTGACCGCGTTTAACTGAAACCGTGCAAAAATATCAGCGTTAATCAGAGGATAAGCTTAAATGCATTATTTAAAACGGGAAAAAATATTACTCAACACAAAAAGACTTCAATCAAACAAAATATATTTTTTTACTTTCAATACTCTACTACAATGTTAAGTTAAGTGTAAATTTAAACAATAAATCGAGTTAATTGAATTTTACAATTTCGGAAACAATTGATACTTAATGAAACATAATTTGAATAACGCGAGATTCGTACAACACGAAAAAAATGTTTAAGACCCCTGAATTTCGCTCAATTTTAATATTAATCATAAATACCAAAGTGAGATATTTATATGTGCGACATTTTTAAACAGTGTAACATAAGTTTGAACAATTTTCTCTTGGAAGAAGATTAAAATCATCTTTGTGTATTTTATTTGCTTGTCTCGTTTATCAATCAACAGACACTCGATAATTAAAAAAAAAACTCGAATGCGAGTTCTACCATACAAAAGAATAACAAAAATAAAAAAAACGTTTAAATCGAACAATAAAGAACCCAAAAATATTCTTGTGTGAAAAGAATTCTTGATAAAATTGTTTTGACAAAAAGATGAAATCTTAGAATGCTCGTTCTAAAAAAATAAAAAAATGTGTATGAGCAAAAAAGGATATCCAATACAAAATTTTATTTTTGTTAGGTTGCCCGAAATGATATGACATATGGCTTCTCACACTTTTGTGTTAAAGGGGAATCCCATTTTATTTCATTTTTGCGTTTATATTTTTTACACATTACAATAAAATATATTTTTGAAAACATTACATGTGATTGTAATGTCATATTTAAATTATAATTTATTTCCACTTGACACGTATATGAAAACTTCCGACGCACAACGATAAGGGATACATTTTCATCAAGGAACAAACAGAGCTTAATAGGGAACAATGATTAGTAGGCCTCTTTCACCCCTAGACAGTTACCATAGGGCTTACAAACTGACTTAATACAACAACAGCAATAAGTTAAAAAAGTCGTTTTAATAACAAAAAAACAATGCTTAGTATATTTCCTACAATTTTATATTTTATATTCTTGGACCGGCTTTACCCAATATTGAATCATAACATATTTCCAGAATATATTTTATGATTGGAGCCGGTTTGGCTCAACGAAGGAATTATCAACTGATAAATATCGTATCAACTGGTACTGGTCATAAAATATGTCGTGGAAATATAATTTAAAAAAATCTGTTTTTATTATTTAAAATATCAAGAAGTGGCAGTTAACACCTTAAAAGTGAAAAAGAAATGTGTTTTTATTCTTTTTTTTAGAAAAGAAAGTTTGTATAATACTTAATAATTTTAGGTAAAAATTCATTTAAAAGCAGCGGTTTTAATGCATAGTTAGTATCTTATCCAGTGGCGGCTCGTGGATAAGATATCCGGGCGTGCTGCGGATATTTTATTATTAACATTAAAATTATTAAAATCAACCATTATTTATGTCCTTTTTTCAATATAATTCTGTTAATTTGATATAATGATGTTAAAGATACAGTAAGATACTGTCAAGCGTGGCAGTATCACAAAAAGCTGTTAACTGCATGCCCCCTCATCGGAATCCTTTTTCGATCAATTGAGCATACCCCATTTGAAAACGGTGCCTCACAAAATCATAAATGTGCGTCGCTTTTTCATATTGGAATACCGTGGTGTATGATAATTATTGGATATATGAGTGCTTAATACACGCATATAATATACAAAAATTCAGTACATTAAAATATTACATTTTATTTCAATTGCTTGAGGGTGTTGAAGTTCCGCATTGCGTATAAACGAACCGCCACTGGTTTTAACTGATAGACATTTTTTTTATTAGATATTCATTTGCACAGCTGAATTAATGTATTTTTTGGTATAATGACATAATTATCATGTGTTTAACGAATATTTATTGACTCAAATGTAATATTCCATTTAGGTCAGATTCAAGTCAGTATGACATAATCTGTTTTTTTTTCTTCATATTTTTGTTTGCTTGTCAAATACTTGTTAAATTTAGCGACGAGTTCTCGTCGTAGCAGAACCGTGAAATGTATGACGGTCCAACGTAAAGGGTGCCCCTAGTTTCTATATCTAAAATCTTTTATACATCCCACGGTACACTATTTTATTTCGTCGGTCTTTCTTAGTGTTGTCATACAGTGCGTGACACTTGCACATTGCAATGCACAACAACTTTATGACCTTTTCAATAGAGATTTCAAAGAATTCAAAGGTCAATTTTGATTTATTTTGACCAGGATATTTTGTTTTGTCTCACTGTACACCATATTATTTCGATAGATTTTGTCAGTGTTGTCATACAGAGCGACATATTCATGTCAACATTACGATACATTTAGTCTAAAGATGCTTCTTAAAGAAGCAAACATGTGTCACGCTTAATAACACACTTAGTGGAATAACAAAGTTATTGATTGTAGTCTGTACAAAGTTACTCTGAAATTCATCGGAAACACTGAAATGTTGGCTAGTTACACAATGTTGCTAATAACTTTGATAACACAAATATTATTTGGTGACAAAAATAGCATGTCCAAAGCTTAGAGGCATTATAATTTAACCGCTTGACATTGGTAAGAAATGGAAAAATGAAAATCCCCTTTCCTTTTTTCACGTTGCGGATTTTCGGACAAATCTTAAGTCAGTAATTCATTGCCTAGAGCAATGTCTATCAAACTTTTTACTTAACGGCACATCGGTGAATCGGATTTGTTTCGCAGAACACAAAATAAAAACGAACGAATATTAAGAAATTGAAACATATAAATTTATGTTTAATTCAAACCTTTTAAGCGATCAAAAAACTTTTGAGTCATCACCGTTCTTATTTTCATTATACACCCAGTCCCTTTTTACGCGAATTTGATTATACGCGATTTTTTGGACGGCACCCTTACATTTTTTTACGCGCTTCACTCGTTTTTACGCAATTTTTCCCCCAAATGTGTTTTAAAGAAGAAATTTATATATAATATGATGCTAGGCATGTACGTTTCATTATTTTTTTTATTTAAAAAATTAATGAAATGTATTTTTAAAACTTAATTTTGTAAACCATTCCATTTTTTTTAAATACACATACAATTGCCAAATGTTGACAAGTGTATCGGATACTATGCGAATTTATGTTTTAGGGTGTGTAAAGAAATATAATGCAATTGCGTAAAATTATGGGATGAATGTCAGCTCGTAAACTTGTTTAAACACAATGCATTTATTAAATTCGTTGAAAAGCACTTTCTCGGCCATAAATTTTACCATTTTGAATTATTATGTCAAATAAGTGCCCTCCAATGACGTCAAAATATTACTCTTGAAGTAAAAAGCATTTAAAGATATAATTAATTATACTTGCATGAGTATTTAAAAAAGACAGTTTTACGATTATATTTCACAACCGAGGGTGACAGCAGCGAATAATTCATATAAGTGTATATAAAATCATAAAATATATATTTTTTTGCACGAATTTTAAAGAGCAAATTTTGGTTTTTTATACGTTTCTGGTACTTTTTTACGCGATATTTCAATTTTTGGAACCAATTTATCAAATTATATGAAAGTTGTGATTTTTTTTACGCGCCTTTTTCTGGAACCAATGTATCGCGTAAAAAAAGGACTGGGTGTATTTACATATTTGGCTTTTTTTAAATTGACATCGACCATTTTTATTTTGTGTGTTTCAAAAAGTTCTGGGACGCCCCCGATAAGCTATTTTTTTCTCAATTTTTTGACTACTATTGAAATTTTACTCAGTAAAACATTAAATGCCGGTTATTTTGGTTATACAAATTTCCACTCACTTTTCTTCTAAATAAGTATTTTACGATTCTTCCGAGCTCTAAATGGATAATTGATTTCACTTCATTTGAATGTATATTGTATGACTTCCAGTAAATTGTTTGCTTAGTTCATAAACACTTGGTTCTATATATCTGCTCATTTTTAACTCAAATTTTTTTATGAGTAGACTTGTTTGTAATTCAATTTGAATAAAGGAAGTCGTAGTATGGGTAACATTTTTTAACAAGAGTTATTTGGTTTTATCGAGATAAATGGTGGAGAAGTGGTTTGCTGATTTCAAATGCGCGCGTTTGAAGGCGATGATACTGAACCTGAACCGATAACAAACCCATGATACTGAACGCTCTGGTTACCAAAGATTTTAACATGAATAATTTATTTAAAATTAATGAGCATTAAATAAAAAGATCAGTTTTGAGGCTTCTTCCTTTGTGGAACACAGCTTGGCAGACACTGGCCTAGGGAAAAGAAAATTTGAGTGGTCACAGAAGGATTAAGGAAGCTTAAGGATTAGTATAAATTGAATGAGGGCTTTTAATGTGATACATAATAATTTTTGACAAATTATTTCTTGTATTAAAATTTTCATATTTTTTTTAAAAATACTGTTAAATGGCTCGTTCAGTCCGTTGTATTTATATACGTAGGCATTTAACCCATTTAATGTTGGGCGAAAATGATGTTAAATAAAATATTATATTAAAAAATTATTTCAGTATTATTGGTCACTTTTAATGTGCCCACTGTCACCTCTTAGTAAGAAGTCTTTATGTTTGAATAATAAATCAATGTACTTAGTATCATTCCTTCAATACATTTTTTCCAGATTAAGACACGTCTTAATAAATTTCAATTTTGGCTCTTGGACCATTTGTTCTGTACACCTGATAAATATTAAATATTTTTTTATGAATTAGTCTTGATATAATTTGTTATATGTCAATTGATAATGCTCGCGATAAGAGAAACTGTTCTAATATAAATACTATAAAATCGTACAAATAGTTGTTGTATATTGAGTGATCGGTAAACGAACATAATCTGTTCCAAGACTATGTTCGCTATCCGAATTGTTCGTTAACCGATTGTCGGGCAGCGTTATCGGACACGCCTTATTTTGTCCTGGAAACGACACCACGTATCGAGTCAAAAGAGTGCCGTTTTCAAAAGTATGTCGAATGTAAAACATTGATTAAGTGGATAAGAAAGATCGTTATATTTCGTTGTCCGAATATCTGCTCGCTGTCTGAACACAATTTCTTTTCGTAATAGTGTTCACTGTCTGATTTATCCGCAGTCTGAACTGCTCGTTAACCGATCATTCACTGTATTCTGTTTTGTATTAAAATTAGATTTAATCGTTAAAAATCGTGTTTAAAGGAATACTGTAAAACAAAAGTGAAAATCAAGCTGTGAAGTCGGATCCGTGAAAAATGAGCGACTTTAACTCTTTTTTTGATTAGACGATTATGAAAAATATCTCAATGAACAATTTACAGGATTTGTTGATTGATATTTAATTCCATGCACATAAATAGGAAAGATAGGAGAAACCCGACAAAATTAAAGTTTATCCAATGCCGGAGTAAAAATGCGCAATTTAAACGACAACATTGTATATGTGTAAGGTTATTATCATTTTATCTGTGTGAACTAAAATAAAATATATATAAACAGTAACTCTGCTACATAAATATGCAAGAAGTTTCAAAATGGTCGCCAGTCGGCATTTATTATATGCCAAAACTCGATCGTTTAAAGCAGATTTTACTTTTTTCCCGATTCGGTTGATACGCAAGAACTTTGCTCAAAACTTTTTTTTACTGTCTTTTATTGCTCAAAAACTGTTGTCATTATTGCCACGAGCAAAAATACAAGTTATAAATTTGGCAATAACAATGGCATAACACGCTAGAAAAGTTTTTTGAATATTTTTTTCGCCACAAATCACGTCAAAACAAGTGTCTGGTATTTTAGGTCAAACGTTTTGTGGAAGATATTTTCGTCTGTGGAAACAGCGCTGACTGTTAGAAGTTTGCCAAACTATTCTAATGAATTTGTTTTTATCACTTTATTACGTTGATTTTATTTTTTTAAGTATTCGCACAAAAAAATCAGCTCGTTTCAATATTGATTTATTGCACTTAACAAACATTTTTATAATATAATTTTTATTGAATATTTTGATTTGAATTGAATTAAAACAATGTACATTTACAAATTGTTTGTAATGTTTGTCATTCACTGTCTGGCTTTTATCTTTTGGCTCCCCTTAAATTGAATTTATTTTGATTCCAAAACATTACTAAGAAGTCGTTTTAACATTTTATCTTCTGATATTAGTTGATATTGCTCGCGATAAGCGAGACCGGTTCCGATAAAAAAATATATTGTGGAAATAAGAACTAAAAAATGTGTTTTTATTATTTAAAATACGATGCTTGTCCAAAAGTGACAGTTAAAAACTTAAAAGTGAAAATTTTATCCGTTGACAAAATTACTTCATTTACGTACATTTGCAGACTGCAAATAAGTCGGACAGCGAGCACTATTTTTATCAAGAAATATTTTTGTGTTCGGATAACGAATACATATTCGGATAATGAACTACAATACCTTTCTAGTCCACTTATTCTATGTGTAAAACTCGGTTGATCGGTTAACGAACAATTCGGATAGCGAACATAGCCTTTGAACAGAATATGCTCGTTAACCAATTAAATGTGAAAATATGTTTAAAATTTTTTGTTTTTTTTATTGAAGAATTGACTTGCATCAACAAAAATTGCGAACCAAGAGTGTACAGGGAAATATATAAAACATTAAATAAAAACAAAAGGATGATGGTGGTGACACTGATTTGTAATGCGTTGACCTCGAGGTAGTTTTTTTCATCAATGTTAGTTAATACATTTATAATATGACTGTTGACACTTTACATGCGATCTATGCAATTATTCACGACGACATCTATCATTAATAAAGATGTAAATCATCTTTTATGCCAGTATGCTATATTTAACACATTTTGTCAATTTATCATGAATAGAATGCTTCTTACAATACTTAGTAATGGTTAATTACCATACGAATAAGATTTCAATTGGTGAACACAATCACGTTCTTAGCGTTGACCAAGTTTTCAATGCAAAATTTACTGCAAGTTAGTCACAGGTTGGTTTAACAAATGAGGCAGTTTATGTCACCAGACTGTTATAAATTACTTACATCGGGACACTATGTCAAAATTGCAAAGAGCCGAATCATATATTGCATTTAATGTATTTTTGAAACGTTTGGCAGATAAGAAAAACAGATTCCAAGCAAAAAAATATTTACAGTAAAACCTCGATTCCACGTTTTTCTAGGGACCCTTATAAACGAAAAAATGTGGGAAACCAGGAATGCAGGAAAGCTTATAATAAAAAAGTTAAGTCTTAAAAAAACATAAAGAACCTTCTTAAACACTGAAAAAATAGCGATGTATTTTAGTTCTACATTTTTTTTATAAGATATAGACATGATATGACGATAGATGAGCCGCAATAGCTATCAAATTTTTCTTATATAACATTTTGTAGAACTAAAATATATTGCTATTTTTTCACAGTGTATTAATGGAGTTCTACCATGTAAATACCAATCCAATGAATAAACCCTCCTTTAATTTTCAAAAACTGGGGTGTAACAAAAAGTTGGTAAATATGAGTGTTTTGTAAAAGTTATATTGATAAAATCTTACATTGAAATAATCGAATAGTGTTTTAAACGTGTCCTTGTAAATTTTTTACTGAAGAAAATCTCAAGACATTTGAGCGAACTATATATTTCATCAATCTTTTTTTTTGGTTAATCATAGAAGATTTAATGTGCTCAAACTCACAAATTGTATACATAGAAAGATTTATTTATCAAAACCGGTCAATCGGGTTAATATTTGAGATAGTACCATAATATTTAGACGATAGATCGAGGAAATCGATAATGCGAGATTATTTAACATTGTTCGTATGTATGTTACACGAGACTAAAAAATTAACGATCCATTCAGGAAAACGTATTATGCGAAAACGCTTGATCTGTATAAATATTTATAGTTTAACTATATCTTTTACCGCTTGTTTGTGTTTGTTTTATCATTGAAACAAAAGAATAGAAACGATGTGACATGATAAGACTTGTTAGATTTTTATGTAGAAATTTTATTTAATATGTCTGTAGCTGCGCCATTGATCAGAGCTTTTAAAAGCTTTAATCTCAAAAGAAAAGTTTATACTTAAAGCTTCAGTTAAGTTTATGATGAATATTTAACTTTTGTTTATTAACGTTGTAAAGTTTTATGTAATTATTAAGCTTTGTGTAATTACAAGTTGAATTTCCGTATTAAAATATCAGCATTGTTATTGGGAAATATGCGTAACGGTGCTACGAGCTTTTATCGCAAATTTATTCCATCAAGTCTACTCTTTTCACACGACACAATGTAAAAATCAATTACACCAAAAGTAAACGTTCCATAAAAAGTAACTGACCGTTAAAAATAATCATTTCCCGAGTATCTATACAGCGACAGCTTTGAACGAGGCATATATATGGCGACCATATTTTAATTTAATTATCGGTATTTTTAATTAACTGATTAAGAGCTTTAATTACAACTTTGGCAATTGATATTTAATTATTATTACAAAATAAATTCTGAGAAAATGCTACAAACAAACGATAGAAATTGAATAAAACAAAATATAATATAACAAGGGAAAAAATAAAATGTGTGATATTTCTGTTGTACCCATTAACAAATTCAACACAATTTTAACAATTTATGATGTCGAATGAAGGTGCTTGATGGAATTTCAATATCAAATTTGAATTGCTACAAGTTTGCACAATTCCACATGTTTTGTCACTAACGACCCGGGTTTCGCCTTTCGGCATCTTCAGGCATTCTATCACACGGATGCAACAAAACAGACGTACAATAAACGATTAGTATCGTCTATATACCAAAGATTTTAGTTACAGGAAAACACAGACCCCAAGGAAAGAACAAAATGGCAGCTAAAACAAATTTAATTATATCAATCTTATAATAATTTAAACAATTGCCTGTGATCATTTTCACTAACGATCTCATTAATGGGTCATTTTTCACTCAAACAATTTTAATAAATTCCTTACTGAATTCTCTATTAAGGCAATTTTAACACTATATAGACATCTTAGAAATAACTAGAAAAATATATAAACATGTAAAAAATTCAATCTGATATCGAAATTGCAGTTAGTACCCTCTGGCAAAATCGTAGATTAAATTCAATAAAAAAATGTCGGCCAAATTTTATTTGTATTAAAATATAACATTTTTCTGTTCGTTGTATTTTGTCTATGTCATAAATACTCAAGATTTATTCTTTTGACTTTTTAGTTTCGCTTGGAAAAATCACGTTAGTAAAATCATTTTTAGAATGCAAAATTTTCTTAAGTTATATGTTATTTTTTTTTTGCTGTGCCTATCGAATACATCAAATGTTATTATAAAATCGTTACTTAACCACTAAGTCACCGATGACGTGCAGGTACGCCAACGCCACCACGAAGAAATTTATGAATATTTTTTTTTTATTAAATTCAAAGCAGAGACATCTATTGAATTTCATCTGAATTCTAGAATTTTCGAATTTTAAACCATTGTTTTTTATTAACATTCAAAAGAAACAGTCGTCACAGGGCTGTGCCAATTTTAATTTTTAAAAACACAATTTATCTTTGTGATAGTCTTTAAAGCATTTATTAATAAAATATATCTATAAAACCGAAAATGTTTCGCGAGACTTTCGAAAGAGACAATATTATTTTTTTTTTAATCACTTTTAAGGTGTTAACTGTCACTTCTTGATGGAAAGGCATTATATTTTAAATAATAAAAACACATTTTTTTAGTACTTATTTCCACAATATATTTTTTGATCAGGACCGGTTTCGCTCGGTAATGCTCGCGATGAGCGAAACCGGTCCTGATCAAAAAATGTATTGTGGAAATAAGTACTAAAAAAATGTGTTTTTATTATTTAAAAAAAAAAAAAAAAATATTTTTTTTCTAGACATTTTTTACATTTTATTTAGCACACTTGAGTGTTGAAAATAAAAAAAAGAACATTGTAATGTATTGATTGAATTGGCATTTACTTGGTAGAGCACTACTATAGCACGATGAAAAAATAGTGTATTTTGGTACTACAAACCATGTATAACTCTGATAAAGGCGTAAGGCGAAAAAACTATTAACTATATATCTTATAAATTTTGTAGTAGTTACTAAATACATCGATATTTTTTTCACCGTGTCAATATTCTAATGCATGATTTTTCATATTTGATTCAAATTTTCGTTAATTATTGAAAATAATGGAATTAAATGGTCATTATTTTTAATATACTGTTTGCTTTTAGACGGTTTAATGACTTATTCTTCGTTGGGTGTCGTTACTGAAATATCGGTTGGCTACTGCTGTTTTAAATATAAATTACAAATGAATATCTGTAAAAAAATATACGAAAAAAATACATTGATAAAAATTAAGTACGTGTGGTCACCACGCTCGAAATGCATGTTAATTTAAAACAGTCTCGAGACCTTTTTGGCCTCCCAGACGAAATTTTACATCTCATTGATATTTCTGAGGAAAAATGTACTCAATAAAAAATATTTGCACAGTTTATTCAAAAATATTTACATTGCTACAATGATCGTTGTATATTTATTTTAAAAGATTTACATGAATTGTAAATTTAATATTATTTATGTTTTTATCAATTCTATTGTTTCTTTATTCATATTTTCCTCCTTTGTCATATTTCCCTTGATTATATTATACTATAAACCAATGAAAGATTATGCAACCTTTAAGTCAAATCTTCACTTTTATAAGTAGCTTGACACTTTTAGAACCTAGACAGTATTAATTGACTCAATTAGACCGAGCGCTATAATTTTTGTAATTTGACGATAAAACTTTTGTCATAATTTTAAATCTATTTTCACAGTCACAAGTTAGTGGAAAGTTTTATAATTAAATAACAAAAACACATTAATTTTCGTTTTATGTATTTTTATATTTGAGTTGTTTACACTTATCAATTGCACCGGCGCCGCGCCGCCAGTTGGCAAAGCATTTTATTTTCGGTACACGACAGCTTTGTAAATAATTTATTCAATATTTCATTTAATTCAGAAGACATTAAAAAATATTAATAAGAGTTAAAAAAAAATTAAGTCACTTTTATTTAATATTTTCCATTTTATATGTCATTGAAATATATGTCTCCTGAAGATTTTTTTTATCAGTGTATTATGTTGATTTTTATATATTTACAATATTCAAAAAAAAAAATGTTATTTCACACAAAAAAGCCCATTTGTATTCTTACACATTCTTGCAATTCCACAAAACTGAAATCGCAGCTCTGATATTCCACTAAATCTGACCCTCATCAGTGAAGTGTCTTCACGATGTCCAACTGTCCACAGGTTCCCCCAATATTATTTCCCTATTTATTCAAATTTATTCCAAAGATTTGCTCTCGGGAAATTGCAGATTCCCGAAGATAAAATTCCACGGGGGAGATTGGCCTGGAATGGCACTAAAAATAGTTTTCCAGCCGTAAAAAGGAATCAAGATCTAGTTACGAGTATTTGAGTATCGATAACGTTTTTGTGAATATTTGAATTATTCTAAAAAAGGAAACATTCAATATTAATTAGACAGTTGAATACATTTTTAGTATAGAATATGTAACTAAGGAAAATATTGGTTATGTTATTGTGGGTGTTCAGGAATGAATTATTAGTTCACAAAACATAATTACGAATTTTTGTATTCTAAAAATGCTACTCAACGTTTTCATGTATTTTTGTTTTAACACATCAAATCCCGGAGCCGTGTTTTAATATGATAAATCAGCCTTTCAAAAACATTCAAATAAGTAAAATCTAGCGATACACTTGATAGTAGAATCTTAGGATTTCTTGAAGTCAAACATTTATAACAGTCGTATAGTTAGTAAATTTAAATGTTTACTACTGTGTACGATTCCACATGTTTTTTCACTAACGACCCGGATTTCGCTTTTCGGCATCTTCAGGCACAACAAACAGTTATCCTATATACCAAAGGTATTATATTATCTGAGGGAAAACACAGACCCAAGGCAAGAACTAAATGGCAGCTAAATAAAATTCAATACTATTGATTTAATAATAATTTGCACAATTGCCTGTGAAAAGTTTCATCAACGAAAAATATTGTTAATGAGCCATTCTTGAAAGGATTTTGCAACAAATAATAATCAACTATCACAATGTTTGTGCGATAGAATGCCTGAAGATGCCGAAAGGCGAAACCCGGGTCGTTAGTGACAAAACATGTGGGTTCTTACAAAGTTGTATCATTTCAAACTTGATATTGAATTCCATCGAGCACCTTCAGTCGATATCATAAATTACTTCCTAATTCCACTTGGTTATATCTTTTACCACGTTGAAAGCACCGGCTCTCGTGCGATCAACCGAAGTTAAGCAGCATTGGACGCGGATAGTGCTTGGATGGGTGGAAGGAAAACCCAGACAGAAAACAGAACACCATGCCTGGGCAGCGTGGTGTTGCTATGTCCAAACAACCGCCCTGAAAAAAAAGGAGGGGGAGGCCTTCATCAAGCAGTGGATCGACCCCGGCTGGTGATGAATGAATGAATATCTTTTACGTGAGATTAGTTCAATGAAATGAATAAAATTCACTGAAAAGTAATATTTAACTATCATTAAAATATAGTTTTTTTTGTTGTTTTTAAGAAATACCTAATAGATCGATTTAAAAACTCAATCGTTTTGCACGCAACGCAAGATACCAATATTCCTTCTTCTGGAGACGACATAACAGTGACGCCAAGTAAGAATTTTGCAAAATCTACAGGTTAAGTTGTCAGGGGATATGGTAAAACATGTTTTGATCCTAATATCGGAAAGGGGAAAAAATAGCCCTTGTAGGACGCGCAAATTGTGTGCGAAGCACAAGGAAAAATTGAAACTCATTGCACGTGTAAACGTTGTCGTGTGGTTCCTCACACGAGATAATTTTAATAATCTTACCACATTAGGGCTGATTATTAAAATGTTTTAAGTCATTTAATAATGTTTTTCTTTAGGCATCTTCAAGCATTCTATTACACGGATACAAGAGAACTGACGATACCTGAAGATGCCAAAAGACGAAACCCGAATTGTTAGTGACAAAAATTTTAGCAAATAAAATTTCATATTAAATATTCATCAAGCACCTCTAACATCATTATTTATCTAAAAAGTTATTTTGATAATGTTATACGCACTTGTGAACACTGAAACGAAACAAGTACGTTGTTTATCCAGCTACATGCTACAGATAAACGATGCTTTGAGTTAAAAAAAATATTTTTGCAAAGAATCAAGTGATGTATTGTAGTTCGATAGTCTAATATGAACCTGTGAAATTGCCACCAAATAAAGTTTATTGATCATTCGACTGCAAGCCCAGCGCGTATATGTCTAAGATAAATTATGTTTTTATTAAAAAAAATATCCATAACTTTAGCAAGGAATGTTCCTGTTCCTTTATTTATAACAATGATCCCAACGATAGGACAAATATTGACATGACTCGTCAAACAGAGCGCGTTTTCTCATTCCACATAATGTATTATTGCGAATCAAACAATTCGCCAGGCAGGATAGTACATAGATTCATTTCGTTTTGTAAAAGAACATCCGCGAGAGGCTGTGTCCTATATGAGCCAAGGAAAGTTTATTTTAAACTAGTGCGTACCAGGCATGCGTTTCAATGTTACTTAAAGCAAGAAAGGTTTGAGTTCAAATTCTGTTCACCGAATCGTTTTTGGATACACAATATTTTTTGCTTTTAGTCTGTCTGTTGCGTACACAAATAAATTAGAAAGTTTTACGACGCGTGAGCAGGTCACATTAAGCTGTAAGTATGCGGAGAATATCCATATAGTCCAGTTTATCAGTATTTTTTTTTATCGCAATTGGACGAAACAGATAATTAGCGAGATGTCCAAAACCGGCTTAGATTTCATCAATATATTATTTTAGAAGCCTTTATGAGCGCGTGCTCAAAAATTCACCAAAGTTTCATTACAATTAAATAAACTATATAGAAACGCATACGAGACAAACAAATACAAACATTCATTTTTATATTTATAGGGATAGTAGAACCATTTTTTGTCACTTTTTTTATTACGCAATATATTCAATGATCAGGACCGGTTTCGTTCACCACCGCAAGCATTATTAACTAAATGATAACAATTTTCATGCAAGGTTATTTTTATGAAAAATGATTGAATAATTAACAGGTACGCAAAATCAAAAGTTCTGAAAGGAACTGAGAAAAAAATTACAGCCAATTTAAATGTGTAAAGTCACGTTTAAATTTATTTTTGGCATAATTCTCACGATGGCGGTAACCGAAATAGCTATCACCAATTATGTCGAATATTTTAATTGTGGAGTATAATACAAGGATATTTTTAATTTATAATATTGAAAATCTTTCCTGTATCTTTTGTTGTCGGTATTGCGTTCTGGAAGGCGACCGTGTAACAACGGCTATATAATTATAGCAGGAGGAAATGAGGCAACCAACATGTAGATATCTTCCGCTCATCTAACGTAAGTACAATAGTTAAGTTTGCTTAGTAAAAATAGCTGTCATTTCTTGGCAAAAAATTGTTTAGTACTATTTCCAAAATTTAATATTTTTAAGATCAGTACCAGTTTCACTCATCGTGGACATTATCAACTGATCAGAAATCGACTGAACTGAAATGTATCAACGTGTGGTCCAACTGGGACACGACCCAGGAAATGTTTCGAGGGACGGTATACGTTTTACAGACTCAATTTTCATTTGCCCGAGGCCACGAAAGGAACATTCAAACATGATAGAAATTGTTTGAGGAAGATCTCAAAGCGAAATTCGCTGTTTTTTTGCAAAACGAAGCGAAAAAAATGGCCAAATCATCACAGCGAGGATGGCGCCAACGTAATGAAAACGTAGAGAACAGAACCAATGTCTCAAATATAATTTCCTTTGTACAGCGTGTTTAATTAGATGTGACACTTGGCTGTATTAAAAATAATAGATTAAAGAATTCTGTACAAGATAAAATTCAAAACTAATTTAATCGTTTTTATGCCAAGAGCGCGTTAGTGCGGTCTATTTTGTTGTGTTTAGTAAGGTGGGGATAGACAATGAGCTTGTATGCACGCTTTTTTTACAACTTGATATCTAGCCAATTTTGATTGTTTTAAATAATCTAATATTTTTAACATACACTGACATCTCTGGGAACCAAGGTTAAATATTAATACATATTAGACAGATTGACAAGAATTATCGACATTTATTGATTGTTTATATAATGTATTGATTTTTAAAGAAACTGCAGGTCCTTTTGGTGCCGCTGTGTAAAATACTTCCGGCATTTAATCAATTAACTTCAGTAAGCTTAACCATATTAAATTTGTGATATCAACTGAAAGTTCTTTGATGGAATTTCAATATTAAATTTGAATTGTTACAACTTTCTACGACTTCACATGTTTTGTCACTAACGACCCGGATTTCACCTTACGACATCTTCAGGCATTCTATCACACGGATACAACATGAAATGATGAAATAAGAAGAAATTTATTTAAAAAAACCAAATTATATTTTATTGATAATTGATTATTGTTTGTTGTGAAACCTTTTCAAGAATGACTCATTAACGAGATTAATCGTTAATGAAACTTATTACAGGCAATTGTGTTAATTATTATTAGATCAATATTATTGATTTTTTTAAACTACCATTTAGTTCCTTCCTCTTTGGTATATAGACGATGTTAACTGTTTATTCTCCGTCAGTTCTGTTGCATCCGTATGATAGAATGACTGAAAATGCTGAAAGGCAAACCTGGGTCGTTAGTGACAAAACATGTGGAATCATACAAAGCTTTAACAATTCAAATTTTAGCATAAAGCCTTACAAACAAAAAGTGACAGTTTACACCCTAAAAATGTAATATATTTCATTTCAATCTAAATAAAATCGAAAAACATTAAGGGATTGTTTTATTTGTTAGTAATTTTGTTAATACTGTTTTATATTTCAATTTTCATTTAAGCAAAGTGAGAATGACTAAGTAAAAAAAACATCGTGAGAAGATATGCTATCAATTTACTTAATGGGAACATTCCCCTACCGCTGAAAGTTGTCTTTATCAGTTATGTGCGTGATTATTATGTGAAAATTCACCTCCCTTCCAGTCTAAACTGATTTTATTTCTTTCAACGCATTTTTCTCATATATGTACAACCCTCAGCTACCTACGAAGACTTCTTAGACGGCTTCTCTCACACACCTGCTTCGTATGCTATTACCATAAGGCAGGTCTACTGAACGAATATTTGTTTAAATATTTTTGAGAGTAGTTTTGTTAAGAAATAAGTCGATAAAAAAACACGGCTCCAATTCCGACAACAAATTGACCAACAACACAACTCCGACTAAAAATGTGTAATATTGTCAGATTTTTTCATACCTTTCCTATTTATGTACATTGAATTAAAGACCAACCTATAAGTCCGGCAAATTGTTCATCGAGATAGTATTCAAAATCGTCTTATCGATAAAGTAGTTGGAGCCTCTCATTTTTCACCGCTAAAAATATGTTTAATATTATTTAAAATATCACGCAAAAAGTAATAGTTAACACATTAAAAGTGACTTTCTATTAGGCATAATCACATTAAGTAATTGAAAATTTGAAAAGAAGTGTACATCTTCTCATATTTATTTTGAAATTAAAGAAGCGAAAACGAAAATTTCCTCATTCTTGATTATATGATTTTTTTTTTGAGAAATCGTAGTCACGTTTTTTTTCCTTAGCTGTAGAAACAGTCTGCCAATGGAGATGCAAGTGATAAATGCATTAATTATGTCCAACAGTATTGCTTTTAAATCGACATATTCCACGCAGACGAGAGTGAGTCAAATGAATAATATTTTTAATATATTATAGCAAATTTCGCCTGAACTTTTTCCTTGGTTTTCTTCCTTGTTATTTGGGGTGGGGTGGGGAAGGAGAGGTATACCAGAAACATTTTCTGGGGGTGTAAGAAATATGTTTGTGAAGTTTTATATCGATCGTAGAAATTGTGTAGTTATTCATAATCGACAAACAAACACACACACATATCTTGATTTATATATAAATATATATACACGACAAAAAACATAAACCTTCCATTCGTTTCATCTATATTCGACATCAGCAATGCTTTTTAGATCAAATATATATGTTTATATCGCAAATTATCATTACAATTAGAATTACAGTGATCAGATTTGAAGATATACTTTTGATTCTAGCGTCGCCAAGCCATACGCAATCTTCACGTATTATTCATTAAAATAAATATATAATTAAAGAGTCAATGCTAACAAGCCCCAAAGATTATCGTTGAAAACCCCTGACGTAGAATGTATATTGTACGATATCAGATTCCTATGCAAATTTTAACCATGATAAAACATTTCCTTCTCTCCTGTAACTAAAATATTCGTGAGAAATAAAAATTCATTGTAACCGCTGTTTTATTCCATCACGGGTTTGTATTGCGAGCGGGACGAGGTTTCTCCTTTGTCTTTAATATAATGTTCTACTTAATTCAAAAAAAAAAATATATCATGAAAAAAATTATTGTTTTTTCTCCGTTTATTTTGGACCTAATTCATTATCACGTTGCAGTGTAGTTTGAATCAAAATATTGACGTAGCTTAATGAAATTCTCAGCAACAATTGTAAAGGAAAATTTCTGTAAAACCGATACAAATATTTTATTTAGGATTACTCCGAATTTATGGGTCACTTTTTCATATGAATAACTCTCGGCATTTATGAAGTTAAGTTCCTTGGGAATGGTGAATTGTTTTCTTTATACGAATAAGCCATAAAAACTCTTATAAGAATGTATAATTTTAGAAAAATTAAAAATAATATACATTATAAATTATGCATAATTGTTAAAAAAAATAGTTTTTAGATACTCCAAAGCCGTTTTAAATTTCAAACAGAGAGAGAGAGTTATGGAGATAAAAAATGCAAAAAGACTGTCTAGAGAATTGAACATAAAATTCATTGCAAGGTACGAAATGTTTAAACGAATTTTAAATTCAAAAAAAAGATTCAATTGTCCTTTGAAAACGAGTGCAGTAAACATTTTCCCGCAATAAAAAAGTGAAAAATAAAACCAAAGTAACTATAATTAGTGACTGCACCGTTGCTACATGTTTTGCCTTTATATTTTTTTAGTTTCAACTCTCGTAATGGTTTTAAAATTTTTGAATTAAGGCTATTTTTTTCACAAAGCTCTTTGTAGGATAAAATGTACAAATTATGTGTTTTAAATATTAAGTGTTACTGTCAAAATGCACAAGTAATTGAAATATTTATTTATTTAATCAATTGGCGATAAAAGCAAGTAAGTTTCATTTTTAAATGGCAAAATTTTTTTAAGGTAGAAACATTGACTCGTTAATTAGTCATTAATTGATTATTTGTACGCTTGTATATTTTTAGTGGGATGCCACCAATATGACTATGTTATTTACCATTTTAATTTTTTATTTAATGCAAAATTTCGAAAAAATAGTTTTGTTTTATTTAAAAAAATCATTCTAATCATTCAATCTGAAGATAATTTTCAAATAAGCGAAACGGATCTCACATTCAGTCAAAAATTCATCAGTTTAAATATGAAGTTATGAATTAATATACACATAGATAACGCCAGTAACGAAAATTTTACTATCTTCTAATTCTATGACATAAAATTTTGTGTGTAGAAATAACACATTTTCATAGATTGATTATATAAATTATTTGGTGTAAAAAAGGATACTAGTCGCTTAATATGGTTGCAGTAAACTCGTTCATATGATAACTAGTTACTTTTTAAATATCATATTTACACGCATTGACAGTAGCATTTTGTTACGTATATGAATTCAAAAATGCTGAAAACGAGAATTTAATTACTAAAAAATTATGCAATTTAGATTATTGCGTCAATACTAAGCGAAAAAATTACCATGCATTTTATAAAAAAAGCCCAATTTTTGAATTTTTTAAAGTATTTCATGATACAATCTTTAAAGGAGTTTATTTTTAATATAAAATTGATATTGAACAATTTTTTATTCCAATTCTTATAAGTATCCGTGACACGTGTTCCGCTCCTTTGATAAGCATCTTCAGATTATCGATTGAATTTGCATTTACTTGGTAGAAAACCATTATAATACGGTGAAAAATAGCACTGTATTTTAGTTCTATATTTTATTTTTTTATTTATTATACAGTTGATAGTTATTTCGGCTCACGCTCACGCCGAAATAGCTATCAACTATACCTTATAAAAAAAATTGTAAAAATAAAATATGAAAGTGAAATAATAAGAATAAATAAGATAGTGAAACTTTTTAATTTATAGATTATTGGCAAATTCGTATCTTTAGATAAGATATTATAAGTTGGCCGTTTATTGCATTGTATTAACTTCTAAAAGCCGGACACGTTACGCGGTAATACATTGAGAGGTCCGGTGATCTTTTATTGTATGGAAAGTTAACATTTATGAATTTTAGAGCACTATTTTTCGCTTTCTATCGTAAATCAATATTCAATTGTCAACCTACATTAACGTTTCTGAACTCCGATGGATAATATTTACATTTGAAGCCATTTTACAGATAAATCAAATCAGACGCGAGTTTTTGAAATACAAATGTAAAGTACATAAAAAAAAGTTTATTCTGTGGCAGAGCGAGCACGCGCCAGAATTGAGAAGTACTTGCTTGAATACAAAATTTGAATCAAAACGTAACATATGAAGTTATGAAGGTGGATGGTTTTGTATGGCGTTTGTATATTTACGAAGAGATATGGTTCTAAACTATTTATAAAAGTCATTATTTTTTAAAAATATTTTAATTATTTTTGAGGCGTAAATTTTTTATATTAGAATGAATTTTGAATAACACAAATGAAAAAAAAATGTATGTATATCAATTAAAGGAAAGTGATTGATACAGCGAATAAAATTTTACTTTTTGATTAATGAAATTTTTGTATGATTTTTATCTGTCAATATTATTATTGTATAATCTTTTCGGGTGTCAATATGAAATATATAACCTCTTTATATTTTTTTAAAGTTATAAAACAATTTAAGTACTATTTATATATTATTATACTCTCCAGATCAGGATCGGTTTCTCTCATTACAAGAATTAAAAAAAATGTTTTTACTTAAAGATACAATATAAATTAAAAAAGGATTTTCGTTAAGGATTTTGGGTTCATACAAGATATAAATAACAAATGGTTCAAGAAATAAGAAAAAGGTTTACAGGTTAATTTACAAAATGTATCTAAGCTGAGAAAAATATCTTAAAAAACAATGTTTCTCAAATAAAATAATTCAGTACTCATGAGCTATCAAAAATAAAATCAAATAAAAAGTCTATTATGAGTTAAAAAATAAACTTGAAAAACTTATTAACTCATTCCATGCTTCAACTAAATAAATGATGCTCCAACACTGAATACTTAAAAAAATATTCCGAAGTGTTGATGTAAATCAAAATTATTCAGATTTTTTAAGATTTAGTTACATTTGGGTGAAAAAATTGTAAATATCATCACCGTCATTCAAGGAGTTAGCTAGAATACATACATTCAGAAGTTTATTGTAGTAATTTGAATTAAGTATATTTATGTGGGTTTTATCAAAGTTGGATAAACATGGTTATAATTGAAAATATTCAATGCAGTTCCACAATAGTTAGTAGTGGAGAGCGAGTAAAATCTTAGAGGTCAATGTTTAATCTTTGAATATCGAGACTAGGGATTGCAATTTACCGTCAAATTTCAATAACCGGTAAACGGTAAATAATTTCACCCCTTACCGGTAAATGAAAAAATAAACAGACGTGGATAATATCATTAAAATATATCTGTACGTGGCTACTTTCACTAAAAATGGTATCCTGGATTGAAATATAAATAATTTAAAATACATTTCTTCTGAATATTAATGTCATAAAATGTATTTTAAATATGTTTCAGGTGAATATGTGTATGTTTTAAATGTACTTTTTTAAGTAAATCAGATAATTTATTATTTGCCACACAAAGATTGAATAATTTAAATGACGACTATGTAAAATTTGGTTTACCTGCCTGTAAGAAGTTCATGCATAGACATAGATTAGTTTATCCATTAACTTAGTGATGTAGTATATATATATTTTATACATGTATGCATTATTTGTAAGTATTAATATAAATTCATAATTTAAAAAAACGATGTATTGGATTATAGAGTTAATAAATAAGTAGTTATTTTCTTTGAATATGTACCTTAATACATACATAGTTGAATATGTACCTTAATACGAATTTTCTTCGCTATCTGTCCCATAAAAACTAGAATCAGCTGCAGCCTGCAGTGGGCATCACGGTGACCGCGATTGCGATTGTGATAACAGATGACATCAATGTGACAAGTAAAAAACTTTTCATCAATGTTGCCGGAGTTGAAAAAAAACTTCTCACTCCTTCATGTATATATCATAATAAAATTTAGTTATAATATGCCTGTATCTGGCATTAATTCGCGATAAAAAAAATCGGTAAATTTTCAATTTACCGGTAATTACCGATGGTGCATTTTGGGCCATTTACTGGCTAACCGGTAAACCGGTAATGCAATCCCTAATCGAGACACAATCGAACACCCTGTGACGATGGGAAAATGATGCAATGTGACAATATTAACTAATAATGTATTCTATGTTTATGGCACGATCGGGCAATACGATCGGGCCTGCCCTTAGTGAGTAAAACCGAAATGCCAATGGATAGCCCTATTTTAGAGAAACAATCGTACACCTAGCTTTACTCGCTAAGTAACTATGGGTGGCACAATAAAGGATATACTTATATTAAATGAAATAAACACATATGTATTGTATTTTGGCGATATCTAGTATCAGCAGTATGAAATTATCGTGAGTTGATATAGACTTCCAATTTCATTATATTGTATATGCGTACATTAAAATAAAATACAACGCCATCTAATATACTCAAAAAGTAATTAATAAAAGGTGAATAATAATGCAAGTGACATCTAGTATATAATATTAATAAAAAAGCGATGAAAAGTGTACGCTTACAAAAACTTTATTAATTTTATTAGGTTAACATATCAAATATAAAATGTTTTTTCCACTTTTAAGGTGTTAACTTTCATTACTTGGTGGAATGGCATAATATTTTAAATAATATAAAAACATTTTTTTGTACAATATAATTTATGTTTAGGAAAGGTTTAGGGCATAGATCACTTGCGAGGGAGTGAAACCTGTCCTGATTATAAAATATATTGTAGAAATTCGTACTTAAAAATGAGTTTTTATTATTTGAAATATAAAATAATCACTTTGGTCAATATTCAGAACAAAGGTAAAGCGCAGAGAAGAATATTTTTACGTTATCATTTATCGCCGATTTAAGCTTCCAACGGTAAAAGCACGAAGCTCTCATTCACCTGGTTCCAGAGCCAGTTTGATGACGGTATAAATAACATTAGCAACTTGATCGATATCTCTATAAACAAAGATTGGAAACCATTACAGTGTGTACTATAGATAACAATAGATTTTGACAGTTGGACATCCATGAATAAGTTTTAGGCGACAAACGGCCTGTCTAGCAGGAATATAAATTTATGACTTTTAGGATTATTCCCAGGCACTAAGTATTGACGCTTTTCCGATGTTAGGCTGGAGGAAATCCGATAGAGAAAATAGTTATTCTATCGATGAAAAAGTTTTCAAGCGACAATAATACAAAAGTTTTCTGAATATATTCCGTAAATACGTCAATATTTAAATAAAAACGGTGCTAATATTATATAAAATATTATAAATTGTTAAGAAAATCTACAATCTTTCATGTTTTGTCACTCGTGAACTAGGTTTTGTACCTTAATGTATTCTATCACACGGATGCAATAAATACGACAGTTAGTTAACAGCTTTTATTGCTGATATACAAAAATAGTTTAATATACATATTTATGTTTTTTATGTCTTGCTATATTAAGGAAAGGACATATTTGAAACATTTAAAAATATCTTCTTTCTACCTTTGCGACGATTTATAGATTACTTATACCACATGACAATACACCTGAAAAGTTTTTTTTGACTATGACAAAAACTCTTGAGAAACCGTCAACCATGTCACACATTTTGCATACTGTGAATTGTTCATAAACTAATTTTAATTTCGGAATATACTTGTGAATGAAAAAAAATCATTTTTTGAAAAACGACTTGCCCAAATTGATTACTTTGAATCTTATTAAAAATTATTGGTATTATAAATAGTACCTAGGTACTACCTTTGAAAAACTATCGCACTTTGAAGTTATGAACTTTTAATGACTTTTGCAAACCATCGATTGTTCTTAAGCTAATTTCCATTTTCAAATAAAATATAAGTACTCAGTTGTACTACGCAGGTACTCGCTAGCATGAGATATTTTAACTGACGTTGTAATAGGCATTATTATTTTTCGACATCGTCGTCTAGTTAAGGGGGAAATCGAGGCCACAATACTTATGAGTCAAGTAATGAAATTCATTAAAAATGCACGTAGACAGTTCAAATGTGAAATAAAATAGTTATTGTTACTAAATCATAACTTATCGATTTTCTCATAGAGATTTAGAAATCTCGGGATTTTTCAGGATTCGAGACTTTTCATATGTTGAGCGTGAATCATAGAAAAAAATGTAAAAAAAACAATTTTCATTTAATCAGGGCGGCTTAAAATCTCAAAGTTCTCAGTTTATCCCGACGTTGAATTTCTACCTGCGTGTATGCAAATCAGGCGTCGGTTGTACAGATTAAAAATAATATTTTCTGTATTACATAAAAATCTAAGACGGAATTTTTTTATTTTCTCGGGAAAAAACTTTCAGGTTGTCTCAATGCAGTATCCCACCTTCGTACACTTTAAAAATGCGCCAAGATGAAAGGCGCCTTTCAGAAACAAAAATATAACTTCCTGATACATTGTATTATTTGTTATTTGGCTTAGTTTATCCAACAATCGGCACACCTAATCACCGACCTTTTTGGAACAAAACAACTCGATGTGGTGTTGCCAGGAGGTAGTTCCGTGTTAGCTATGGCAGGACAGCCGATTTCCTGTGAGAGATATCACCAATCGTCTATTTTCCCCGAACGGATGTAGCGAGGATAAACTTGATGTATAAAACGATCAGGGGCGGCGGGATTTATTTGCCAATTTCTTTTGTTTTGTTTATTGCATGTTTAGCAAACGAAACACCCAAGTCTCCGTTTTAACACTTAAGATGCAATATTTGTCGGTAGCGCATACAATATTCTCGACGTTAGTTTATTGGTAAACGTCAATGGTTCCAATTACGGCTCTCAGAATAGAGAGAAATACGGGAGTCGAATGCTAGTTAAGAAAGTTTCATAAAAATAACACGGTGGAAAAAATAGCAATGAATTTAAGTTCTACAAAATTTATAAGATATATAGTTGATAGCTATTTCGACTCACGCCTTCGTCAGAATTAGTTCTTTAGTTTTTAACATCTTTATTCCTTACGAAGGCGTGAGCTGAAATAGCTATCAACTATATATCTATAATTTTTGTGGAACTAAAATACATTGCTATTTTTTCATCGTGTTATAATGGAGTTCTACCAAGTAAATGCTAATTCTTTTGTTAACTGTCACTTCTTGGTAAAAAGTCATTATATTTTAAATAATAAAACACATTCTTAGTACTATTTACACAACATATTATATGATCAAGAAGGGTTTCGCTCATCGCGAGCATTAACAACAGAAAAATAGAAATTAACAACAAGACCACTTAAACAAAATTTTGTCAATAAATAGCACGTGTACAAAACTAAAAGCTTAATATTAATTATGAGCAAAGATTATTTTGTAATCAGCTTGTTTTTAAGATGTATTATATTAATTGATAATGCTCGCAATGAGCAAAACCGGTCATGATTATAAAATGTAGCAGCACTCAAAATGTGTTGCTATATAAATATTTGATTAATTCACACATTTTTGTTTTTGGTGTGTCGTAAAATTTTGAAGTTTTTTTTAAGCGTGTCGTGGATTGATAAATGGTTGAAGAGAACTGTTTTATTCAACTCAACTGAGAATAGTTAAACAATTTGTAACGGTCATGTTAATGGTAGTGTATTATTTAAAAAAATATGTGTTTTAATTAATATAGTAATTAAATAATTTGGGGGTATATTCATCCCCCGTCAATGATATTATGTATCCCCACGTGATATCAACACAGTGACGTCCGGTTGCGACAGGCGACCGCTCGGCTAAATACCTATTGTGTTATCTCCACTCGTACATAATAATACCTTTCCCCCATTTACCCTTATAATCTAAAACTCACTTATTCTCGAATCAGCACATTCCATTTTGTTTCTCAATAATTTTACACAGGCAAACATAATTACCGTCTATTATTGCTTTTAGGCGAAGCGATGTTTTAACTAGCATTGTTTCAAGCACTATAACAATGTTTTGTTATCATTCTTTGAAAATTATGAGTACAGTGAAGTAACCGTAGGAGGCTTTTTCTACGTCAAATGTCAAAGAGTTAAAAAATTCTAGGAAACTCGTTATGATAATAAACAATTTAATTCTAAAAGTGTTGTTTTAATTCTATTTATTTACTATTTGTGGAGGAAGTGGTATGCTGAAAACATTTGCGGGAGTGTATTCAATAAATTTGTAAAATTACATATCAATCGGATGAATGATGTATAATAGTAATACAATACATACAGGACAAAAACACACACACATTGATTTTTATATACACATATCCTTCGACTTACACAGTAGATAGGTCACTTTTAGGGTGTTAACTGTCACTTCTTGATGGAAAGGCATGATATTTTAAATAATAAAAACACTTTTTTTTTAGTACTTATTTCCACAATATATTTTTTGATCAGGACCGGTTTCGCTCATCGCGAGCATTATCAACTGATAGTTACAATTTACAAACAAGTCTATTTATACAAAACAAAAAAAATATTTGAGTTAAAGGTGTACAAAACCATGGGTTCAAGAACTAGGAAAAAATTTACATAAAATCATACAATATTGATACCAATAAAGTAAATTAATATAAAAATTAAATGTTCACAATCACTTATTAAGAATTACAATTACAATTATGGTAAATCAATAATCCATTAGGAGCTCTGAACAATCAATAAGGAAGTAAGGAGTGGGAAATTTTAATGACGAAAATAACCCACACTCACTACTTAATGGAACAAAATAAACAGTAGATAGGTTCCTGAGAAGAATAAATTCCGTGTAAATCGACGATGTATATTTTTTAATGTAAAACCGTGTAAATCGAAAAGTTCACAAAAAACGCATAATTCGGTGGTTATCTAAAATACATAAATAAAACAAAATTATGTACTTGTTTTTTATTTACGGATGTGAAGATTTAAAATTTTCAAGTTAAAGACTCAAACACAATTTGCGTCGCTGTAGTTGACGTTAAGCTCAAGTCAAGGATTAAAGCTGATCGGCGGGAGAAGACATACGTGCAGTGGAATGCATACAGTTGGCTTCGTCTAAAAATGGACTCGTCCAGACAAATACCCCAGCACACGAGCGCACTAACAAATACAATCGGCGAGAAAATTGTTTCTGTTGATCTTAACCAGTTATTTTCATCATTTTTTTTTGTTTTTTTTTTAATCCGTGTAAAAGCGAAAACGAGTTAATGGAGGGATAGGTAAATATGGATTTTGGGACACGGTAAAAAATAATTATGTTTTTTAGTCCTATAAAATTTATAAGGTACATAGTTGATAGTTATTTCAACTTACTTTCCGACTTAAGCTATAACATCTATCAGCTGTAAACCATATAAATTTTATTGAACTTCAACACATTGCTATCTTTTCACCGTATTATAATTGAGTTCTACGAAGTAAACGTCAATTCAATCAACAAATATTTTGAGCTTAACTAACTAATGACGGCTAATTGTAGTCTGTTCACAGACAATGTTCAAAAATATTAGCGTCAAAAAATAGAAAAATATCGACACAATAAGTGTTTTTTGTAACTATAAAACTCCACAAAAGTCTTGTTAGAACTTGTAAATATAATAGCATGATGTAAAGGTCAACACTTTGTATTGTCGATTGAATTGTCATTTATTTGGTAGAGCTACGTTATAACATGGTAAAAATAGCAATCTGTTTTAGTTTTACAAAATTTATAAGGTATATAGTTGATAGCTATTTAGGCTTACGCCGACTAGTACATACGTAGTTCTGAATAAATTTTGTAGAACTAAAATACACTTCTATTTTTTACCGTGTCAACATTTTGTTTTTAATTTTTTTTTGTTTTGAAAAAAACTATTAACGACGGCTTCAATTAATAAAAAAGTCAAACTTTTCCCATAAAGAACTTATTAACGTTTCATTAAATTTATCGGACTATTTTTTTCTCACCCCGTCGGCCATTTCTCAACCCCTTTTGTCAAAGTTTCAACGAGAAATGAATTAATAATAAAATTCTCAATTTCTTTATTATGACGTATTAAGAAAGGTGGCCCGGAGCTTTTCCCATGATAAAAAATAGTGGCATATTAAAAGATAAATTTATATTTTAAAAGCGATTCATCTATGTCCTTGTCCTATAAACTATTTGTATTTATTCGAATGCCCAATTACGCCTCTGTTTATGACGGAATATATATTTTCAACAAATACTGTGAAAATCAATAATTTTTATGGTAACATCAAAAAGTCTGGACGATAGATCGAGGAAATCGATAAATCCGGGATCGGTAAACGTCCAGTTATTTAAGAATGCTCTTACAGTTGCTTGGCCGGGATTATGTTTAGAAAATAAACGATAATGCGAGAACGTCATATTAGAATTTTACAGAACACCAAGTTGATAAAGTTAAAATCGTTTTTTAAGAAATATTTTCCTTATGTTGTATTTTAATTCTTTTTAAAATTTTAGTTGACTCTCCTTGGTGGAAATGCTTTCTACGTTTAATAACCAAAACATATTTTCTATTTCTTTTCTCTCAATTTAATATCGCGAAGCTAATTATTATTGTATTTAAAATATCATGCCTTTTCATCTAGAATTGATATTTAACACATTAAAAATGATATTTCGTAGATATTAGATATTTTTTAAGATTACCGATTTTTTTTTTTTTTAACTGTGACTTATTGATTCATAGCCATGATATTTTAAATTATTAAAACAAAACTATCTACTATAATATATCGTATAAATTTTGTAGAACTTGAATTCATTGTAAATTTTTCACAGTGTTATAATGGAGTTCTCCCAAGTAAATGTCAATTAACATGGTGAAAAAATTGCAAATTTTTATAATAGTTATTCAACTTTTTTATAAGATATAATTGATAGCTATTTCGGCTCTCGCCATCGTCAGAACTGCCAATTCATTCAATAAAATAGAAAAAACACTTTTTAGTCCTTATTTTCACAATATATTATATAATCAGAACCGGTTTCACTCACCGCAAGAATTATCAACGAATAAGAAAAAAAATACAAGCAAGTCTATTAACACAAATTTTGAGCTTTAGGTATACAAAACCATAGGCTTAAGAATCAAGAAAACAATTTACAGGAAGTCATAAAATGACCTTTTTCAAGGCAAGATTAGCGGATTAAAAGGAGTTAACTGTCTCTTCTTGATGGAAAGGCATGATATGTAAATAATAAAAACACAATTGTTACTACATATTTTTATTATATATTTTATAATCAGAACCGGTTTCACTCACCGTGAGATTTATCAACTTATGTAAAAAAAAATTAAACAAGTCTATTTACACAAATTTTGAGTTTTATTTAGCAGGTATACAAAACCATAGGTTTAATATTTAAGAAAACAATTTATAGAAGTCTTAAAATTACCTTTTTTCAGACTTTGAAAACTACACGGTAGGTGATAATAATACTGGATCGATAGTCTGTTGGATTGTCATTTACGTGAGTAAAATAGATTGGCCTACGTTTAATTAAACGGCAACTTAATGCCCGACGATGAACCAGTGGTAATTGTTGAAGGATTCATTGTACGTTGATTGAAGGCAGTTTGAGTATTTGTGAGTAGAAGTCATTCAAAGCTCAGTGTTCTATTCAATCAGACATTGCATGACGTCTCATGCATTGTGCAGCGAACTCTTGATTCTACGCTACATCTCCTGATTCCACTTATGACGATGCAAATAATTATAATTGATATGCGGCTTAACCTGTTCAATGCCGGAGGGTATTCATACGACGTAACACGGTGGCCCGGTATATTCTTTAAAAAAGCAAAACTTATTTACTAAAATCAAGACAATATCGATAGAACTAGACAATATGTCGCGTAATATTATTTCAACATGATTGCAAGATATATCAATATGCTTTTCAAGTATAAAATTATTTAAAACAGTCAAACTTAAATATATATTGAGTGTTAACCTTAAGTGCTCATTTTATATGGTCAGTCTATCGTGTACGAGATTATAAAACGATCTTGCTTCATAGAATCGCAAAATTATTTAGATTAGTGTTCCTCAACCTTAACAAATAACTAAAATTAAAAGTAAACGTGTAAGCGAACAAAATCTAACAATTCATTATTTTGCATGACGAGTTGCTTGAAATTTTACATACGTATGCTTTCGGTCAGAAAATTGATCTTGATCTTATATATATATATATATAATTATTTAGAAATAGTATTTTACATTTTTTCAAATATTTTAAAATGATTTCATATTCTTTATCATATGATGGAATATTTTAAAGAAAAATTGTTAGATAAACGAAAAATGTTTGAAATAATTTGTAAGTCCACATATGAACAAATTTTGATATTGTTATCGTTATCTATATTTTATTTACAAAACAAATAAAAAAAATAACCGCCTTTTGCGGAATATACGTATTTTCAACTACATAGAATATAATTTTAATATTTACTATCACTGTGTTGTTATACACCATTACATTATTACGTTGTCACTTTTCACCTGGTGGCGATCGTTGCAACTAAATCAATGTAAAAAAAGTTTGTAAAAACGACAATAGATGTCTCTAAAAACATCATCGATTTGAATGAGTGAAATTGATATTTTGTTTATTATTGAGAATTAAAATCGAATTATTATAAACAACGTTAATAAGCGATATTTAGAAATAAATAAGACGGGTTTATATAATATATATGTACACAGTACGTTATTTTTAAGTCTTAATAAATATAACTCAATGATAATTACTATTTCCAGAACTTTATATTCTCGTGATCAGGACCGGTTTCGCTCACAGTATTTTATCTTTTTACTCATTCAGATTTTTCTTAATTTGTCTTCGTAGTTCTGTTACCAATTGTTTTGTATATCTGGTAAAGATTAATTCTAAGTTTAACAGAACATCAAATCTTTGCATTTCAAAAAACTTTGTAATGATATTGACTGAAAACTTAATATATAAATCAGTGCTTTCTAAACTTTTTCATGCCACGGCCTTCGGAGTTTGAAAAAAATATTCACGGCCACCCTGAACAAAAAAAATATTTTGGAAATTTTATAAATGAAATCGGATATGAAAGTTCAATCACTGTAGCAAAATCTTTGGATAATTAACATATTAATGACATTGTAATTTGTATTGCTTCATATGATAATGCTTGTGTTTAGCGAAAGCAGTCATAATTAAAATATATATATACATATATATATATAGAATTGTAGATATAGAATTAAAAATTGTGTTTTTATTATTTTAATATTATATTATGTATTTCCACTAAACGATGACAATTTAGCGCGATGAAAAAAATAGCAATGTATTTTTTAAAAATAATTTTGTAGAACTAAAATACATAGCTATTTTTTTCACCGTGTTATAATGGAGTTCTACCAAGTGCATGCCAATTCAATCAATAAGATGACAATTTATACCGCAAAATTGATTAAAAAAATGATTTGTATTATATAATTAAATTTATTATGGATATATATTGAATTTATAACAAAAACCGATGAATTAAGAACAAATAAAGATTTTTTTCTATAAACGATATTACAAGACATAAAATGGTAATGAAATATTGAACTGAAAATTGAAAACGGGCATTGCGTTGGATATGAAGTACTCGAAAGCGCTCTGAAGTAAAGCACCGAATATAAATTTCCCTTAATATTGTGAAAAATAAGCAAAACATCCCTTGAACATGACAAGGGATGCTTCCTTATATACTTTAAAACAAGTGAGGAAGATTACCACTTCCCTTTATGGTTTGGCATTTTATTCTATGATATGTAAACAAACATCATTTAAGGCATTTATTACAATTATCATTAAACATTACTTAAATATATTGTAACACATTTAAGGCTTTGTACTTTTAAACAGATAATTAAAGAAGCTTAAGGCTTAAACATCTTTTCTTCTGGATCACGTAGAGAATATTTAAACACGTTCACGTATTCAAAAAAAACATTGAGGTTATATTGTATATACAGTACAAATCAGGCTTCAAGAGTAGACACGTTAACAGTCAAAGCATTAAGAGACAATTATAAACACACTAATCACTGTTCATTAAAGCTATCACTGTAGCTTGTATGATTTAAAAACAACTGATCATGGGATTATGTTAGACAAAATGGATGTTTTTTTACTTTATCTTCATCTTACAAAAGTATTTTTGAAACATTTTGATTCAAGTTTTTTCGTTCGCTTAAGATAATGTTCGAAAAATTATATATGCTATAAGTGATGACAATAGGATATGGGAAGGTTTTATTTACTCAACGAATGCAGTAAGTATACATAAGGTGTGTTTTTCTGACTAACATAACAATGGGTTAGATAGCGTTTATTTTTCATAATTTAATAGTTTAAAGATTACCACCACTAAGTTAATGCTTACTACAATAATTGAACCATTGGTTCTGTATTCCTGCCAATCATTAACTCAATTTTCATATGAGAAGCCTCGTTTTGATTTCCTTTGTACCAGTTGATGATTGTGATGAATGGAACAGGTCCTGATCTTAAAATTATAGTAATAGTACTAAACATTGTTTTATAACATTTTTCCATCAATAAATGACTGCAGATAAGAGTTAGGGTAAATTTTTAGCTAAGTAGTAAATAAGTATTGTTTGAAGATGTTTTGAAGGTGTTAAATGTCGCTTATTGGTGTACAGGCATTATATTTCAAAAAAATGATCAGTTTTATTTCAACAATTTATTGTTTGAGGAAATTTTTGCAAAATTGTGGAGATCGTACTGAACATTATGTTTGAATCGTATAAACAGTTATGAATTTAATCAATGATATCAACTGAGTGTGCCCGATGAAATTGCAATATCGAGTATGAATTGTTAAAACATTGTAAAATTTTATATGTTTTGTCACTAACGACCTTAAGTTCAGTTATAATAAAATTATTTAGCTTCGAGTCATAGTGTTTATATTTTCCCATTGACATATATATATAAATATACAATACATTCAGTATATAAATGATACAAAATGTAAGCTGTGTGTTAGTTTTAATGTATATGTGCGATGGATTGCCTGAAGATGCCGAAAAACCAAACCCAAATCATTAATAATAATCTTAATTAGTTATCAATTTATACAAAAAAATTGATAAATGTTCCTTATATAAACTTTTAAAATAAAATAACGACTGATATAACCAGATCTCTACACATTTCTATTATGTAAATAAATGTAATGAAAAGCTTCCATTGGTATACGATAAAAGAATTTTAAATTATTTAAAATTTTGTTACGTGAATTAAAGACGATTTCGTATTGAAACGTAGAGCTTTAGAGCTTTGAGAAAATTCCTTATTGCACACATACAGAAGCGTACAGACGTTCAGTCAGCAAACAGACAATAAAGGTTTTCCTGCCAATTCATTCGATTATGTATGGAGTAAGGAAAATTGGAAAAGGCGAAGTTTTGGCGAGACCGAATGCATTTCGCTTGTGGAAAACGACTACTAAATCGAAGTCCTTTAGAATCGGAAAATTAGCTCCAATGTAGTCGATATGACCGTCTTTATGGTAAGATAAATTTAAATTCACTTTATCAAATGATATGTAGTAGTAAAACTACTACGTGCTTTTAACTTAGTTTAAACCAAGCTTAAGCTTGTATCTAACTTGATATGTGATATTTTTTGTTAGTAGAATTAAAATCGAATCCCATTGTAAAACACTATGAGATCTTTAACTGTCACTCGTTGTTGTAAAGACGTTATATTTTAAATAATTTAAACATTTGTTTATTGTTTATTTGAAACGAATTAGTTAGTTAAGGATCTTGGAGTACAATTCGAGAGCAAACAAACATTCGATAGTAACACTAGAGCCTTTCGGGTGTAAATTTTTCTATAATAATTTACAATCGTTTAGTGTGAAATAGACTTATTGTTTAGAGAGTGGGCTTATTGTTTAGGCCTAAAGAAATTTTAAATGTGCTCTTATGGTAGAAAAAGTTCAGAAGATATTTTTGAGACTTCTTTACTTGAGGGCTCATTGTTACAATCCATGGCTTTATCCAGGTGAATTTCTTTTAGGAATGCTTACTTTTGATAGTTTGAAAAATGTATCTTGCTGCATATTTCTTTCGACTTATAAGAGGCCGAAATGAGACTTCTGTCATCTTTCATCATATCAAATTGTACGAGAAGTCGTGGAAAAAACAATTGTATATTCTTATAAAATGTTGAACCGGTCCAATAATTATGCCAGTGGAAAGAGCTTTAACATTGTTCAACAGTATTGCTTCGAATGTCGACATATTTCATGTGGACAAGAGTAAGTACAGACGAATACTATTTGTAAATTGATTGAATTGGCATTTTCTGCGTAGAACTATATTATAACGCGGTGAAAAAATAGAAATGTATTTTAGTTTTACAATTTTTTTATAAGATATAGTTGATAGCTATTTCGTCTCACGCCATCGTCAGAACAAGTCAGAATAGTTCTGAAGATGGCGTGAGCCGAAACAGCTATCAACTATGTCTTACAAAAAAAAATGTAGAACTAAAATACATTGCTATTTTTTCACCGAGTTACTATCTGTAAATGTATTAAAGTACATATTATATGATCTTGCTTGGTTGACTTCATTGCTATCCTTGTTTTTTTCATTTGTATAATTGTTACTTTAATTTTCAAAATATTTCTGATGCTGCAGAAGCAATTAATTTATAATTTACATAAATGTATTAAATCGAAAGATTTTGTTTTTGGTGTAGAACTGATGCTAACTGTTTATTGTGTGTCAGCCCTGTTACATTCGTATGAAGGAATGCCTGAAGATGCCGAAAGGCGAAACCCAGATCGTTAGTGACAAAACATGTGGAATCGTACAAAGTTTCTATAATTTGTAATTGCTGTAACGTGTATGTACCAAATTAATAAACATCAAATTATTTGTTACGCTATGCTTGATGTCACGTTCAATTTTTCATCGATGCCAAAAAGCTATAATCGCTGTAAAAATACAGCCTCTCGCCTTGCGTCTGCTGTATGAATACTCGGAATGAAAAATCTCGAATAATTTACATTTGTATGTCATAGGGACCCAACGCTCTTTGATACGATACCATACCGGGTTCATGGTGGTACACGAGGGGTGCCTTACTTTTATTCAATCACCCACCCTGCATTTGAGATACTGTCGCTTGGTTGGTTCCCACTTCCCGACTCTTCCCGACTTCAAGGCTCCTCGCAGGTGAACTGACAGAACGGGAGAGCTTTGAGACTGTATGCGCTGTGTCCATACGTTCTGAATAGATTTATCCATATAATATTTAATAACAATATAAAAACTAACACAAATTTTCGACATTACCACTTATGATGTAATATATGATAAAACAAAATTCACGATATCGATCGATAAGGAAAGGTTTGGTGAGTATTGCAAATTGGTTGAAATCAAATCTACATTTTTAATATTTTAAATTAAAAAAAAAGAGCAAATTTGAATTGTTACAATTTTGTACGATTCCACATGTTTTGTCACTAACGACCCGGGTTTCGCCTTTCGGCATTCTATCATACGGGTGCAACAGAACTGACAAAAGGCGAAACCAAGTGAAAACAAAGTGACAAAACATGTGGAAATGTAAACAATTTTAAAATATAAATATATTCCAATTGTTTGTCTACTCACAACGAGTTTCGCCGTCCGACATTTTTAGGATTATTTCTTTTTATATTCGGTCTGATCTCTTGTATTTGTGTGAAAGAGTGCTTAAATTTACAGAAAGGACCACGTTTATGTTTAAATTGAAAAATTTGATAAAAAAACTTAAAGACCGGTACGGAGTCTAAAGTGATAAAGTTTGGGTACCTATCGTCTTTAGTCTAGCAATTTTCACGTAGCTGTTTAATGTGTTCCTTGACCTTATCGCTTTATTTATTCTTTTAATAAGTGAAAGTGATTTATTTTTTAAATAATAAGCCTGGCAATACTGAAACGGTTCATAGAAAAGCTCTCAGAACATTAAACGATTGAAGCGGTTCGCAAATATAGCTTTCTCCAACTAAAAGTTTATGACAACTTAAAACTTTGAACGTTAGTTGATGATATAATTACGAATAAATATATAACTGTATTAATAGGACGGTTTTGCAAATTGATTATGTTGGTTTGTATTTAATTAAATTAGGTTCGCTGTATGAATAAACTTCAAAATAAGATACACTTATATTACTTGATACAGTATTTGAGTTAATATTGATTAGCCACAGAAAGAATATTAACTTAGTGGTGGTTTTATTTGATTTCAGTTTGTCTAGTTAATTGTAGTTCTGATTGATTGAATCGATACGTTTGACGTCAAATTTATAATATATTCGAATAGCCATTAACAATCAAAAATCCTTTGCTATGATTATCTCACAATAATTAAAACCTATCAATAGAATAATATTTTATGAAGGCCGAAACTGGATATAATATTAAAAATCCTTGATGATCTCTACAACTGTCTGTCTGTTACAATAACTTCTTACAAGTAGTAAAAATTGGTGTTATGAATTTTTTACAAGACGTTTTGGCTGATATTTTTAGATCAATTGTGTTATTTTACACAGTTATCTGTAAAATATTCTATCAATTTTTTTTTGCATTTTATAGTTTTATTTTCAACTATAAACATGCAAATAATATAAAATAAAACTTTGAATAATTGAAAGTGTCACAATTGAATCGTAGAAAGTGGAGGAAATATTTTTAATATTAGTTTGCACCAAGATATCGTCATAATAATGCCAACACTTAAAAATTATCACTCATTATTCTTGCGAATCAAATAAACAATTATTAGTAATTATTTACTCTATCGATTACGAGTGCTTAATGGAATTTCAATTTTTAATTTGGTTTGTTGAAACTATGTAAAATTTCAAATGTTTTGTCAATCACGACCAAGGTTTGGCCTTTAGACATCTTTAGATATTCTATATAAGAAAAATATAAAAAAATTACATAACCCAAGGGGATATATTTGTATCTAAAATAATCTAAAATCTTTTTATTTGATTTAAACGAAATTTAATTTTAGAGATAATAATTTTATAAACAAAACAACGTGATGACTTTTTGATGAAGTTATTTCTTAAATATCAACTGTCATTAAAATAATAATTTTCTTTAAATAAGATAATTTCAAGAAAACCCTCTATGAATTAACTTTGTCAGATTGTCGACTCATTGAAATAATATTACGTAAGAAAGAATTAAGAAGGCACAGCTGATCATTCAAGATAACGACTGAATTTATTGAGCTCTATTGATTTCATTATGCTAATGGGTAATTTTATTCTTATAGATACGTAAGGATTAAATTTGTCGTATAGTCAAATTATTGAACATATATCACGTAAAAGATTCACATTGAAAAAAAGAAGTATCAATGTTAAGCCGATTAAATTTAATTTGTTGAATCTTTGTACCTTTCAACATGTTTTGTCACAAAAGACCTGGGTTTCGCCTTTCGGAATTTTCAGGCATACAATCACACATATGTAACAGAGCTGCGAAATCTGGGTCTTTAGTGACTAAACATTTTGAGTCTTACATAGTTTCAACAGCTAAAATTTGATGTTGAGATTCCACTAAGGACCTTCAGTCAATATTATAACCTACCATTTATGATAAAGATTGAATTTATTGAGCTGTTCCAGTCCATTATTTTATTGGGTCACTATTCTTAGATATACGTAATACTTAAATTTGTCATCATTGAACTTATATCACGTAGAAAATACATATAGAAAAAGAAAGAGTTATCAAAGTTAAGATGATCATTTAAAATAGAGATTGAACTTAATTGAGCACTGTTAAGTTTCATCTGTTTGTTGATGTTTTAATTTTGTTGTGACTATTTCTAGTCGTAATTGACAGTGGCATGACAGTTTGCACAGTTTCAATATTGTAAATTAAATATTTTGAAATGATTTTTAGAGAGAAAAGAATAAAATAAAAACGTGTGCTGTCTCTACAAAAGTTTCACCTCAAACATGAATACCTTAGATTTTCAATTCTGATTGATTATATGCAGAAAACCTGATTTGCAGACATCAAAGGTCTGTCCCGATTTTATCGATGGGCTTTTTGTGAGGTTTTTTAGTCTCTAAATTTATGCTGATTATGTGACGTATTTAGTGCTTTTACGAAGAAACTTGTTAGTCACCGGTAAAGTGAAATTTAATATAGTAGAACAGAAAAAGCTCCCGCAGTTTCCAAGGAGAGTTTTACCGATAAAATTGAAAGCCTCTCTGATTAATTTAATTTTTCTGATGGGGTCGTTAAGAAATTAAAAAAAGGTAACTGAAATAAATTATAAATGATTTCAATTTAAATTTGATTATATTTTTTATGCAAAATGATTCAGGAACGTTTTATAAGATCGTTAAACTCACCTCGATTTTTGATCATTAAAATTATTAAAAAATGATATTTCAAAATCGTACCTCGATATATTAACATTGTGTTAAGTCTTAAGTTATAACTCTAATTATATATTTTATTAAGAACTATTTTATTTTAAAATTTGAAGGAGTAAATTTTTATATTTTTATGTGTAATTTCCGTGAAACACAAAAGTGCTGAAATTTTTTATTTTCTTTATGTTGGAAGCAAAATTGTGGAGTTGTTAAAGAAAAAAATACTCCGACATAGAATAACAATTCAACTCCGACTAAAAAAATTAAGTCAGTTTTTTCCTAAATTTGATATTGAAATTCCATCAAGCATCTTTAGTCGATATCATAATTTATGCTTATTATTAATTTATCAGTATTTATAAATTTTTCCGAAGCCCCTAGTATAGAAATTATTCCTCCCAACTGTTATTTTTATCTTGAATATCAATTTGAATATTGATGATGATCACTTTTAAGGTATCAACTGTCACTCCTTGATGGAAAAGCATGATATATTAAATAAATAAATAAAAGAAAATTAGTACTTTTTCTCACAATATATTTTACGATCAGAACCGGTTTCGTTCATCGCAAACATTATTAAATCAATCAGTTGAATCACAAAGTAAAACCGGGCCTGATAATAGAATATATTGTGCACCAATCAGATGTCTTGAATAAAAAAGAAATGAAAGTAGTGGTTTTTGGGAGGATGTTTTTATTGGTGTATGGCAAATCCTTTCTATAGCCAAAAAATATCAGGCCCTCCATTTTAGTTCTTTAATACATAATTCAATTTTGAATTTCATAAACAATTATTCAGTGTTGACATAATTCTTAGCTAATTGCTAATATTGTGGGTAACAATTATTGATAAGAATCGAACTATAGTACATTCAAACAAATAATGCAATTTGCTACCCACAATGAATTAGTATTTGGTGAGAAATGTAATTAGAACGTTGTTTACCGACCCACTGATTAACGCACACATACATATATTATATATACATAAATGTATATATGTACATTACCATGTACATGTGTTTGTGTGTAATCGTTCAACCATTAATCTGTCAGTAGAACTAACCAAATAACACTTGTATACGTCAAGTAACTTGAAACAAAGCGTAACTGGAAAAAAATGTGTTCTTTTGTTTTATTACAGTTTAAATAATTCTAAATTTAAGTGAATCCTTTTATAATTAAAATTGGTGTGTTGTTTTAAGTAGGACATCAAGTGGAACAACTAAGCTATGAGCTAAATTTAAAAGTTCAATATTGAAAGACTCGTTAACCACATAAATACCAAACGGACACCGGTGTCCATAAAATTTCAAAAATCATTTCAATAATATTCCAAAATTATTTTTGATGTATTGGTGAATATGCACGGTGACATCTATGCAGAGGAAGTATAAATTTAAAAAAAGCTCGTGTTTATGACATAAACATAAAGACATTTATGAACATGTCGCGTAAATGCGACGAGGGCTGCTGCAACTAATTAAAAATCAATAATATATTTATAAAATTATAATAAAAACAGTTCAATTATATTTAACAGTATTACTTTGTGTTAGGCCAACCTTGATATAATTTAAAAAATATACAATTTTCAATCGTGGTACATAAAAAAACAGCTATGCTATCAACACATAAGTAAAAATACTGACGAAAATAATTAATGGTTTTGAAAATATGCCATTCAAAAAAATACTAAATATTTATGTGCACGTTATTCACATGGTTAATTAGGATTGTAAACTATTTCGGCATTACGCCATCACAAGCTTAAGATGCTGACTGTCACTTCTCGATAGGGAGGCATGACACTTAAAATAATAATAACACATTTTTATGGTCAGAACCGGTTTCGCTCATCGTGAGTATAAACTACGGTTAATTTTTTTGCATTTGATAATGCTCGCGATAAGAACAACCGGTTCAGATCATAAAATATATTGTGGAAATAGTGTTAAAAATGTGTTGTTGTTATTTAATTGTTTTAAACAAAGATTTGATCGCAATAAATATGTTTTTATTTTTATAATATTTTTATAATATTTTTCATTTTGAAAAATAAAACGTTATAAAAATATTAAAACAAATAAGCTCCGAGCCCACTGTATGTCAGACGCACTCAAAATATCTTGAAAAAGAACATATAAGCCAAAAGCTTCTCAAAGCTTTCGTTTTTGTTACGAATTTCGACATTTATATGCATAAAAATATCTACGATGTCAAAATGAGTAGCAAAAACAAAAGAACAAAAATGTATATAAAAAATGTGTAACACCATCTATTAAGTGAATTAGAAAATTTATGGTACATGTAAACCAACCGTGAAATCCCCACGCATTGTCTAAACATAGCCCATCGTGCTATCCCAATTCAGAAGTCGTCAATCTTTTAGTTCAATGGTACCAAATATGATACATATACAAACATAAAATAAATACCCAAAATATAGTTTTTTTTAACACGTTAACACCGGAGAACGCGGCTTTTACGTCACTCGATAAAGTTGACATTAATCACTGTTTGAATCTTTTTTTTTTTAGTTTTATTTTGAGGCATTTATTGCTCGCAAAACATGCAATAATGATGGATTTATTTATTTATGACTGGCAATCCATCAATTATAAAAAAGCCATTTAATTAATATGATATTTTGTGGTTTATCTCAAATACTGAATGATTACAAAAAAAAACACAGTGGTATAAAAAACGATTAAATACTCAAGCTGCAGAGTCTCCCGATACGTTAAAACCTAGGTTCTATAAGAATATTAACATCTATAAGTTATTGTTTTAATTATAAACAAAAATTATATGACAGATGTCGATAAATTCGAAGTAATGAAAAAAAAAAATAATCCATCATTTTTTCGTCACGACATATAAATAATTTTGCCATTTTCAACGGGTATTTCCTGATAAAGAAAAAAAAATATGATTTTTGTAAGAACTCTGTATTCTGGGCATATTTACTCTGCGAGTGTGTTAATGAAAGATAACTTCAAACTAAAAAAATTATAATTTGAATATAAAAGGTAAAATCAAATTAAAAATCCATTGAGAGTTAATAAAACAAATTAAATCAGTTAATATTACTCGAATTTGAATTGTTGCAACTTTGTACGATTCCGCTTGTTTTGTTACTAACGACCTGGGTTTAACCTTTCGACATTTTCAGGCATTCTATCACACACATGCAACAGAACTGACGTTAAATAAACAGTTAGCATCGTCTTTGTACCAAAGTTATTAATTACAGGAAAACACCTAAAGCAAGCAGTAAATTGCAGCTAAAACAAATTTAATAATCCTAATCCAGTAATAATTAACACAATTGCCCGTGAGAACTTTCATTAACGATGCTGTTAGTGAATCATTCTTGAAAGGGTTTTTAAACATATATTAATCAACTAACATTAAAATATGGATGGATTTTTTAAAATATTTTTCTATATATATGAAAGAAGTAACAGTTAACAACCAAAAAGTGATTTTAAAATAATATTCATTTACAATATTAGGCACGAATAAATTTTTGTGCCGTTTTAGGATTTATAATTATTAAATTATTTTTATTATTGAAAAAAAAACTGACACAGAAATATGCTCTTTTTATATTCAAATGAATAATTATTAAAAAGTTTCGCATACAACATATACTTTGGCAGCCCCTGAAGTATGAAAATATAATCCATGGACCATTGCTGTCAATTCTCTAGTCATGCATACACTGTAGAAATCTGTAGTTTGTATAAGCGATTGTTATGGTAATGACCAACTTTCGATATCAAAACAATATACAAGAAGCATGAAATCCATACGAAACTCCTACGACTAAAATAATTCGATGTCTATCTATAGATATTCTAAATAAGGGAACGACGAAAGTTTGATCTTTTGGCACATAAGAAGACGAGAGCTTTATTAGAGTAAAAGCTCGAAATCAGAAACTAACTATACATCTACGAGATAAACTTATAAATGAGAATTCTTTTGTAATAAATACAAAAGATTATATAAGAAGTTAGAGTATCTTTAATGAGCGATTATAAATAAAATATGTAGATGAAGAAAAAATCATTTAATTTTTTACTACTAATGATTATAACATTTAAGGTATCAACTGTCACTTGTTAATTTTTTTATTGTGTTTGTTGATAATGCTCCTAATGTGCGAAACCCGTCATTCTTTGAATGATATAAAACTGTGGAAATATTAATAAAATTGTGTTTTATCATTTAGGTAATGATTTTGAAGGGGGACATGGGAAAATTACTTTTTTTTTATTTTTGTGAGAATATATTTGAAAAAAAAGTAGAACTCAGGAACACAATATCGTGATTGATGAAATTTGCTTATAAAATTTGAATTATTTAAATTGTGTGCAGTTTCATTCAATTCGTCACGCACGAATTGGGTTTCGCCTTTTGCTATCATCAGACATTCTACCACACACATGCAATAAACAGTTTGCATAGTATAGGTACGAAAGGAATAACAAAATATATCCTCTAAGGCTGAAATTGAAACATATCACATTGGCATTTTTCACCGTGTTCTAATGGAGTTCTACCAAGTAAATTTCAATTTAATCAAATAACCAAATATATATTTATTTATATCTAAAATATTTTTAATATCTCGCAGTGATTTGATTACGACGACAATAAAATTAAGAAGAAATACTCGGAAAATTTATTATCCTCATGATTTTATAATGAGAGGTTTTAGCAATTATCAAATACTCGTATAATCTTATTAAGAAAGAAAAAGACATAAATTTATTTTTGGTTAAAACATATTTTTAGTACTAATTTCCACCATTGAATTGTTTCTTAGTTCTTGAATCCATGGTTTTGTATACCTGCTACCTTTAACTCAAATAATTTGTATAAATAGGTTTCCTTGTAATTTGTATTCTGTCAGCTGATAATGCTTGCGATGAATGAGAGAGCGGTCTTGATCAAAAAATATATTGTTGAAATAAGTGCTAAAAAATGTGTTTATATTATTAAAATATCGTTCCTTTCCATCAAGAAGTGACAGTCAACACCTTAAAAGTGTTTAATGATCGGGTTTACTTTGTGTCTTTTAAGTGTCAATTAAATCAAATATTGTATAAAAGGCTATCATATAGATTGACTTATGCCGATTTACCGATGAAAGATTAACACTAATAACTTTCCGGCGGAAACTGTTTGTAACTGACGTAAAGAAACTTGAGTTCCGGTCTTGGGCAACGTCATTGCCGAGGACTTCCGTGTTTCGATATTGCGCCGCGTAGCTCTGTGGTTGCAATCAGAGAGTTGCTACTTGCCGTGCATTAATTGCTCGACGAACTACAGCGGTGAACAAACCGCAAGTTTTGGTCAATTGGTTTTAAGTTGCGCTTCTATCCCAAGAATATCGATTCTCATACTATTCAACTCAAATTCATGAACAAGCGTTTTGTTTTATGCATACAAATATCAGTTTTATAGGACATTTTAAATGATCTTTCAATAGAGGTGTTTGGAATTTATTAAAATATAAATAAAACGAGTTGTGTGTGAGATATCCACTAATTTTTTCTTTCATTTGACAGTACATTTTATAATCACTTTTAAGGTGTTAGCTGATGGAAAGGCACGATATTTTAAAGAACAAATACAAATTTTGTAGTACTTATCTCCACAATATATTTTTGATCAGGGTTGGTTTCGCTCATCGCGAGCATTATCAACTGATAGAATACAATTTACAAACAAGTCGATTTATTTCGATTGACTACCATTAAATTGCTTTGAGATACGAGCAAATAGACATATCTATATATAGTATCTCGAGGTATCACTGTATTATATATCGATTTCTGCAAAGATGAAGTTTTATTTCATTTCATTGTTAAATCACATGTTATTTATAAGATATTTTTGAATAACGCGGAAATTAAAATCAACACGACAAACGTTTTCCCTTTTGCCAAATAATACAATACCAATTTTCCGGAGAATTTCCCCGAAAGCTCTTTTCGGCAGATTCCGAAAAAAACAAAGTGCCGCGAGGCTAGTTGTAGGAAAATAAGCAAACCGAGCTTAACGTAAAAAGTTAAACGGGACTTTAAGTGGTTACACGAATATTTACTTTAAAGCATTGCCACATCGCAGGAGCTTTTTTTGCTTTTTGGCTATTTTAATATCGCATGCAGTAACATTGAAAGTTTCAACGATAAATATTGCCGAAAGTTTATTTTATGAGCTTTTTATCGGGCGGTATATTTATATTTATACACTTTCCGGTAATTTTGCAGTCTGTTTTTTTTTTGTGAAAATACCCGTCACATTGCTTTACTTCCTGATACCTTATTTCTCAAGCAAATAATAAAAGTTTCTTTTATTAAATGGCTTTATATATTGCCGTATGTAACATTTAATTATTTCAATGATTTGAATATTTGTTTATCTCGCTTTTATTGTATTAGCTGTCACTTATTAATGGAAAGGCATGATAACTTTTGATAACAAAAACAAATTTTTCAGTTCTTATTCCACAATATTTATTTACCGGTATACCGGTTTTGCTCATTCCGAGCACTATCAATTGCCGGTTAAAAAATGGTCCTTAAAGCCATGATATTTTTAATAATAAAAAAACACTTTTTAGTACTTATTCTCACAATATATTTTACGATCAGGACCGGTTTCGCTTATCGCTAGCATTATCAATAAATATGAAAAAATACAACCAATTCTGTTTATAAAAATGTTGAACTTAGTTGGCAGGTGAGACCGGTCCTAATATATAATAATATTTAGTGATTGAATTGGCATTCACTTGGTAGAACTCCATTATAACACGGTGAAAAAAATAATTTTGTAGAACTAAAATACATTGCAATTTTTTTCACCGTGTTATAATAATATTAACATTTATGTCGTTGAAGTTTTTTGTGAGCATATTTACACTGCGTCCTCAGCTTTCAGTATTTAATACAAAAAAATACTGAGCAGGTAATATAACATTGTCTAAAATAACCATTTTTTATTGATTGAATTGACATTTACTTGGTAGAAATCCATTATAACACAGCGTACGTTCTCGTCAGAACTGGAGGTAGCTATCAACTATATACTTTATAATTTTGCCACATTTAAGAATTTATTATCTCACTATTAAAATATGAAGTTAGAACAGAGGAGAAGTTGGGTCGTGTACTTTTTCTATACTGCTAAACATAGATAAGTATATTTATTTTCAAACATAGTTCTGATAACGGCGTACGGTGAAATAGCTATCAACTATATACCTTATAATTTTTGAAGATCTAAAATACATTGCTATTTTTTCACCGTGTGCATCATTTTTAAAAATCATTAAGTATATTTTACTTTTGAAATGAATTTTCTTACATAAAAACTAAACGCATATACATTATATAGAAACATTAATTCTTAGATATACACGCGTCATTGTGATTCACATACTTTTCATATTAATAAAATAAACTTGTAAGAACACAAAGGAAACAGAATTAGGTTAACACATTGCAAACATGACACGTTCCTTTTGAGAAGAAACAAATTTACGTACGTAACATAATACTGGAAAAAGTTTCATTTTATAGTCATACTTCTCGTTTTTCTGAAACTCTATACTTATCACAAAATGTATAGTAAAGAAAAGTTTTTCAACGTTTTTTAGGAATCAATACTCTGTACCATGTTTTTATATAACAAATTAAAATTGAGCTTTTTCGAGAACCCTTTTTACACTCTGTTATTTGTTCACGCGAACCGGATTCACTTGGATTGCTCAGCTCTGTAGCGAATTACGTTTGTCAGCAACGACAGAAAAATTATATGAGAGATGAAGGACGATTGAAGCGCTCTGATGTTAACTCGTAATAGATGTTAACACTCTATCAATTGTATATTAAAAGAAAAAAAGGTTAGTTACTATTGAGGTTAGCACGTTTAATGATTAACTAACAATTGTTTGATGGAAAGGTGTTGTATTTAAAAAATACAAAGACAACAAAGAACTATTTTACACTATTATATTATAAAGACCAATAACGGTTTCGCACATTGCGAACATTATCAACTGAACAAATGAACATCCGACCTTGCTAGTTAATTAACATTAAGGTGTCCTTAACCTTTTATTTGTGGATTTTTAATGATAACATGTAGAATATTTATTTAGTTCTTATACCATTAAGTTTTTTTACCTGGCAATTATTTACACAATTTTTTCAACATAAATATTTATTTTTTATTCTGTATTGTAATAGAATACGACGCTTACGATGAGCGAAAGCGGTCTTGAGCGTAAAAAAATTAGAGTGTGGAAATCCTACTGAACAATATGTTTTTAATATTTAAATGAAATTGCGTGAATTTTTGAATTGTTGTTAATACGCCACATGTCGAAAATATAAATTTATATGTAGTACAAAAACAATTAATGGAAAATATTTTTTTTTTATTATTTAGTAAATATCGAATGAGGGTTCTATGGACTTTTTCTTGAATTTTAAATAGACAATTTAAGTTGTTAATTCTTTTACTGTGGTTGGTTAACGAATATGACGGATAACGAACATTTCGAATAACGAAAATTTCAGATAACGAACAGTTCGAATTCCGAACATACAGACAAAGAATATTATTACGAAAAAATTTGTGTTTGAGTAATGAACATATACTGAACAATTCGATTTTATTATTTGAATGAAATCGCATGACTTTTAGACATGTCGCAAAAATACCACGTGTCGAAAATATGAATTTAAAATATTATAAAAACCAAACCTCGGAAAATATTGTTATTTTTTTTAAATTTATTGAATAGCTTTCACTATATTTTTATTTCATTCGAGGAAAGAAATTTGTACATGCATATAAAGAAATTTTCGGCCTGTGAAAATGGCACGGGAGTACAAATTGTAAGCACCGCTCTGGATATAATTGCCCCCAAGGCGAGCGTTAGGGCAAAGCTAAAGCTCTTATTCTTCAAATACAGCTCTGGATTCTGCAGAGAATGTGCTCGATATGATGGAAGACTTGTGAATTTCTTCAAATGCGGACATTTCGGCTCGCGGTCTGAATCATACACACACATATTGTATGATTGCTAAGCATGTAGAAAATGATTGATAAGTGATTATTATTATGAGAAATGGAAAACCTCGCTTGTCAAGCAACTTCCCGCTTACACAGGATAACACAAAAAATATGACTGATCGTCATTCGAGGGTGCATGCAAAACGGGCGTGTGCGAAAATTCGTTGAACGTATTTCACAGTAATGTTACAAGGTTTTCAATAGAGAAAATCAAATTATAAGACACATTCAAAATACAGCTATTTATTCACAAATTGTGCGATAAAATTAACAGTTGTACAAAACCAAAGGTGTAAGAAGTTAAAAAAAAATAACATGTATTCATTTTATTTATTTAATATTATTTAAAAATTGTAAATTCATTGCTTTTGCAACGTTAACATATTTGAACGTATGCTGTTAGAAATTTAACAAATTCACAGCAAAACAATCAACAAGAATTGCAAGAAAGTCAACCAAACAAGCGCATTAAACATCTTCTTTTACTGAAAAATAGTTTTCGCCTAAACTCACTTTCATCCACATGGAATATGTCAACATTCGAAGCAATACTGTTGAACATTGTTAATGCTCTTACCATTGGCATCCCTATTGGCAGACTGGTTCTACACTTTGGAAGAACAAAAAAATTATATCCACGATTTCTTAAAAAAATATCTTATTAACTTTGTACGATTCCACATGTTTTGTCACTAACAACACGGTTTTCGCCTTTCGGCATGTTCAAGAATTCTATCATACGGATGCAACAAAACTCACGTACAATAAACAGTCAGCTTCGTCTATATAAAAAATGTATTAATTACATAAAAACACAGACCCCAAGGCAAGCAGTAAATGGCAGCCAAAACAAATTTAATAATATTAATCTAATAATAATTAGCAAAATGATCTCTGATAATTTTCATTAACGATCTTGTTAAAGGCATTTTTGAAAGGATTTAGCAACAAATGATAATTTATGAATGTCTGAAGATGCCGAAAGGTGAAACCCGGGTCGTTAGTGACAAAACATGTGGATGCCGAAAGGTGAAACCTGGGTCGTTAGTGACAAAACATGTGGAATCCTACAAAGTTGTAACAATTAAAATTTTAAAAATTATTATTAACGACACTACACGGTAGCCACACAACTAAACAACTTTATAACATAAAAACTCGTAGCTCGAGGTTAATGTGTCAACGTTCAATGTCACCATCAACAAGAGACTACTACGCACCAAGGACCTCACGAGAAACCATCTAAACTTAAAAAAACCGTAAGTCGAAGTATACAATCAGACCACTATCTGGGTACCACACAAAAATGGAAAATACGCCAAACAAAGCTATTAACTATATACGTTATAAATTTTTTAGAACTAAAATTAATCGCTATTTTTTTCACCGTGCTATGATCTAGTACTATCAAGTTATTAACCAAAAAAAAATATCAGGTTATCCCTCCTCCATCCGTTATGTGCATGCAGCTGCTGTTACACGGCCGCCTTCAATAACGCAATACTAATAAAAATAATCGATTTTATTCCTAATATTCTTGGCCCGATACAGAGCTGCACGTACCGATAATTAAACTATGCACTATTGTGCTTAAAAGAAGAGAGAAAAAAGAACGAAAAAGAAAATGTGACTTGCTCAGCCACTTAGTTTACGTGATATTAGGTATCTTGTTTATCTCTGTACTGAAAATCCGCCGTGGTGGAAGAGTTTAATATATAATACTACGCGTTGAGTCTAAAGACAAATCGAGAATATATCTCGTTCCCCGTATGATCTTGCAAATTTATCGAATGCCTCAAAGTTGACCTTGGTTGATATTAAGCGAGCCTGACCAATCGGACCCGTATTAGGACGGACCGCAGCAAACAGCTCTGTTCGTTCGGCATTCATCTTGGGGCAATCCTACAGAACGTGATTAGCGACATGATGGTTGTGTCCACAAGTGCAATCCGGTCTTTGTACCAACTTGCCTAGCCCAAATAGTTGGAGTTGAACTTGTCATGGCCGGTTATAAATTGGCAAGCCCAGTGTTCAGGTGAAACAATTTTCACTTTGAGCGTCCAGGTTACGTTCGGGAAGAAAAGATATGTTTGGCGACCTATCAAGTAAATATGTTACAATTATTGTTTTAAACAATTAACACGCAATTTCTAAAGCTTAGAAATTGAGAGAGGCTATGCACAAATAAGTGAGTATAATCCATTCCTGTATTGAGCTTTTTGCAAACAAGCCCTCCCGTCGTTGGCAAGATTATTCGAGGCAAAGATCATTACGCAATTGATGATTAGCGAAGGTTTAAGGGGATTAAGAGCTTCTCGGCATAAGGGTCGGTATAACGATTCCCTCTTTAAGCGAAATCTAACTTTCATGTAGGCACTTGCAACGTGATATACGGCCTGAGTGTACCCGGTTTTGGCGGCCTCTTCTAAACAGAGATTAGAGCGGTCATCTAAAGGATGAAATATTCGGTTAATCAAGTAACTTTAAAAAACCCGATAGGAAATATACTTGATTCTGTTTTTATACTGTTTTCAAATAACGCAGTCTCAAAAAGGTCCTATACACCACTGTTGCCTATTTTTTTACATCTGCGGACCGCTAAAAAAAAGAGAAAAATCGCGGGTTAGTATTGAAAAAAAATGGTTTTTAATCTTATTTAGTGACAGATGCATATCAAATTTGAACGATTACTGACCCATATTTTAAACAAGATCTGTAGTTGGAAAAAATACATAAAAATCACCAATCAAAATGTTAACATTGAATTCCATCACGTACGTGTACAGTGTAAGGAATTCGCCACTAATATAAAAAAATAAAATTTGTAATATTTTGATTATTTTTACCAATCCGGATAATCTAGATTCTACTATACTTGTTAAAAAAACTGTTTTTTTCATCGCGTTTTTTTTATTATTGAAATATATTCTTAAAGAAGTTTTATCTATTCTTCCATTCATGGCTGCAACAGAACAGAACTTGTGATGCCGAAATGCGAAACCCGGATAGTTAGTGACAAAACATTTGGAATTGTACGAAGTTTCTACAATTCAAATTTGATTTTCAAATATCATCAAACATTTTATTGATTGAATTGGCATTCACTTGGTAGAACTCCATTCACCGTATCATCAAACATCTTCAGTCGACATAAGAAATGAAAATTAGGCTATTTAAAACAGAGTGATTAAACATCTGAAGATGCCAAAATGTGAAAACCAGGTCGTTAGTGACAAAAAATACGAAAACGTACAAAGTTTCAACAATTCTAATTTGATTTTTAAATTCCATCAAACATCTTCAGTCGATATAAAAAATGACATCAAGGCTATTTATACAGTGTGATTAAATGTTTGAATATGCCAAAATGTGAAACCCAGGTCGTTAATGACTAATCATGTGGGATCGAATGAATTAAGTTTTTAATTTTTAATTCAATATTTTGTACAAATATCATTGTCTATAATTTGTATTCTATCAATTGATTGAATTGAGCGAACCGGTTCTAACTGTAAATATATATCGCAGAAATATTACAAAGAATGTGTTTTTATTACCTAAAATAACATTGAACACAGAGTAACGAGATTAGGTGAAACTCGGACTAGATATTTGTGTTAACATCTCTAATTGTAGGTGCCTGGGTTAGACTTGTTAACTGTAATCTGAGAAATGGCAATGTGCCTGCAATCATTGAAGAACTATACATTTAGGTAAAGTATTCTAGCCATGTTTAGCCTAAGAACTTGTTAGGGGATCAATTCACTATTATTTGCGTGTAAATTAAGAGTAATTAATTTGATTACATTCGGACTTGGGTATGTGTAAAGAATTACTTCAATTAAAGCCACTGAAGATTAGAAATAGATTTCGATAGATAGGAAAGCTCGTAGAAAGCTTTTGTTGCCTAGCGGTGAAAGCTTTATCTATAGTAAAAAGATCAAATCACAAAATGCTAAAACATCGTAGTTTCGAGTTAGCGAATCCTTTTAATTACAAAATCAAAATCAAGTCGCTTCAATATTTTAAAATATAGAATGCATTAGTTATATAGCACTTTTTTTATTTATCCCAACGTTGAGCTAAAACTATCATGTAGGTATAATTTATTTTCAAATCAACAGTCTCATTCTAATTTTTATTGCAATTCAGCCCATGTTAATAAAAATCTCAATGCAACCGAAACCAGTCGTGATATTATAATTATTACATTGGAATTTGAATATAATATCAATCCACCGACAAGTGATAGTTTACATATTAAAAGATAATGTATTGTTAAATTTTAATTTAGTTAAATAAATTTATATTAAATATAAAACGATTATCATTTTATTTTTGTTACCCTGCTTAGCATAAAAACACTTCACTGAATTGAACGGATCCTTTTCAAATACAGAAAAAAATGACATAATAAGCATTTAATATAAAGTCTTTTTTTCGTAACCTAAATTGATAGTTCTAAAAATATATCACGTAAGGTAATGGCTTCTTTATTGGTTTTGACTCCAAAAAATATGATTAATAGTCCATTGAGAGTATGAAAGTAGAGCAGACCGGTAAGAAAAGTTCAAAATGTACCAGAGACACGTAAAACCACTTCTATGATCTGCACAGCTAAACCATAAATATCTATTTTTATGTAAACCGCTCTTCTGTTCCAAAAAAAAGCTCGCATAGCTTTTCCGTCGCAGAATAAAATGAATATCACGCGTATCGCATGAAATGTAAAAAAAAGTTTTGAATAAAAACAAATCGCTTAGAGTCACATGGTACATATAAAAATCGGTAGATTTATTTACCTGCATTTTTTAAACTTCATTTATGTGAATGTTTGAAAGCTTTAAAAATTAAAATTTAGTTTTAAGGTGTAAATTTATTAATATAAACGTTCGAAGATAATTGATGGAATTTCAATATCAAATATGAATAGTTGAAATTTTGTACGGTTTCAAATGTTTTGTCGCTAACGATCCGGGTTTCACCTTTGGACGTTTTTTATCTTTGAGCGTTCTGTCACATGGATGCAACAGAACTGGCCAAACCCGGCGAAACCCAGATCGTTAGAGACAAAATATGTTGAATCGTAGAATGTTTAAGCAATTATAATTTATTTTTTCGTTTGTATAATTTTTTAACTGATCAAATTCACCGGGAAAGTTACCTATGCTATTTAGTCGTCATTTTGATGAATTAAAATTTCAACAGTCGTGAAGTATTCTTCATGCATAACGAGGCAAATTTATTAAAAAAAAAATATTCATAAGCCTGAGTGTTAAAATATTTTATCACAGTTAATTGTCAATTATTACAAAGAATACAAAATTTTGTAAAATTTGGGGTAACATTAACATTAAACGTAAATATAATAATTAATGAGTATTGTACTATGTTGACTTATCAAAAAAATGTACTAACGTTCCAAAATGTTCTTAGAAGCGGTGATAGATTTATATTTATTTCTTCATTAAGAATGTCATTAAATTTCTGATGTTTATTAATTACTAATTACTCCAATGCATTTAGCATAGAGTACTTACTACAAAGATGTTAACATGTGGAAAATGCGTTTGAATGTATGTTATGCGATTCTCTTTCTTTTATTTATAATATATATATGAAATTCTATTGTTAATGAGTGATGAAAAATGTCCGCAAAAGCACTCGCAAATAATAGGCCAATAAACGTGGATATTTAGCTCTCGCTGTAATTCTTTCAAACATTATATTTGATTAAGAATTCATTATTTTTGAACTATTCTATTTGTAAAGTAGTAAAGCTTCACAGCAAACACTCTGATTAATTATTCGACGGAAATAAGAGTTTTTTGCTTTAAAATAAGAATTAAAACTTGAATAAAAACACTGTTTTCCAGATGCACGTACTTTTACTCGTAACATAAGTGGACAAATTAGGGCATCCACGTGTTACAAAAACGACTACCACAAAAAAGGATTACTTGGGTAATCTTTTCACGACTGGAAAAAAGAAAACGCTAGGCCGTAAATATAATTATTCATTTTCATTTATTCCGTTCAAATGTGACGTACAAAGGAAAGCTTGTATATTTTTTTTTGTGTAACGTATTTGAATATTTTTGTGATGTATATACAAAATAAAATACTTGAATAATGTTGGTTGATTATTACGTATGTATTATATATACAAAAACAGCTGGTTCTAAATGTATTCTTGAAACGCAAAGTGGCGCCCAAACGGAGGAAGCTTTTATTTAAAAAAATGTTGGAAAGGACCATACAATTACAATTAATAAAGCTGGTCAGAAGATATTTATTAAAAAGCCAAAATTCACATTAATTTTTGCAGCGTAACAAGTCTGATAAGCTTGATATTATACAAGTAAAAAAAATGATTTATCTGGTTAAAATTTTCCAAAGAAAATAATTAAAAACATACGTGACATTACGTATAAAACAAAAAACTATTTTACAGTATTCATGTTTTGACGATTGCATAAGTTATTTTTATAAAAACCATTTCATAATATGGGACTGTTCCGAGATGAATACCGAGCTTTTTGCTGTGGTCCGTCCTCATACGGGCCTAATAGGCCACGCTTACTTAGTATCAACCAGGATCCTTACGGGGAAGAGATATTTTTGATTCTTTTACAAGATTCAATGCTATAATTTTTAGAGTACAGAAACATAGAATGAATAATATAACTTAAAACAAGTGTCGAAGCAAATGAAATATTCTTTTTTTCCGTATATTTGTCCTCCTTTAAACACAATAATATATGGCTTAAAAACCAGTTTGCGCAGCTGTGGACTGAGCCAAAAAAATGTTAATTTGATTCGCTTTTTTTATCAGTATTGCGTTATGGAAGGCGGCCGTGAAACAGCAAGTGCATTAACATAACGCGAGAAAGTAGAACATCCAACTTGTAACGATTGCATTTTTTTGATTGGGAAATATTCGCTTATCGCAAATATTTATAAATTTTTAAAATGGTTTTTCACCAATAAGTGACAGGTATCGCTTTAAAAGCTATTAACCATTGTGTTGCCGTAAATTGTTTTGTTTTCATAACACACGTAAATCTTAAGCTACAATAAATTTCAAAAGAAAGTTGATTATTTATTCCGCGAATGCTCTCATGGTTGTTTTATATTTAAATGACAACAACATTGTTATTGAACAAAGTTGTCGTTTGAAGAAAGTATGTAAACGTTGAATTATGGGTGCTTAATCTGCCGTGGAGCGTGATTATCAACAGATCGTAAATCTGGCGGCACTTTCTAGCACTTAATTTTCTTTAACTAAGTCAAGATGTTCGACTAGGAATAAATCTCAATTAGGCCATTTGAATGTTGTTGCAAAGTGTATCGCTTTTAATAATTTCAAACTGAAGACTGAATATTTAAAAATAAAATGATGGTTATAAAGAAATATTTTTATTGCAAAAATAAAAAAAATGTTGGCACTTTTGAGGTAACGTTTGCAAAAGTTTTTTATGATTTATTGATTGAATAAGCATTTACTTGGTCAAACTCCATTATAATACAGTGTATAAATAGCAATATATTTTAGTTCTACAAAATCAATAAGGTGTATAGTTTATAATTATTTCAGCTTACGCCTTCTGTACGCGTAGTTCTGATAAAGGTGTAAGCCGAAATAGGTATTGACGATGGCTTGAGCCGAAATAGCTATCAACTATAAATTTTAAAATAATTATGTAGACCTAAAATACATTTTTTACATTTTTTTTCACCGTATTAACTATACACCTTATAAATTTTGTAGAACTAAAAAATATTGCTATTTTTACAGCGTGAAATGGAGCTCTACCAAGCAAATGCCTATTCAATCAATAAATCATAAAAAAAATTTGCAAATATTGCCTCAAAAGTGTCAATATTTTTTTTTTATTTAAAATTTTGTAGAACTAAAATAAATTTCTAATTTTTCATTGTGTTTTTGTGATTTAGTTTCTGACAGCTTTCTGATGGATAAAAATAGAAAATCTTAAATATATAAATGAATGTTGTGTTGCATCCGTATGATAGAATGTCTGAAGATACCGAAAGGCGAAACTCGGGTTGTCGAAACATATGGAATCGTACAAAGTTGTAACAATTTAAATTTGATGTTGAAATTTTATCAAGCACTTCAGTCGATATCATCAATTTTTTCAGCAGTTAATTTTTAATATATATAAAAAATCATAAAGCAACCTTAAGTGTTCATGAAAAGCAAAGCTGTTCTTTTTCGTTATATAATATACAAATATATATTATACACACATTTTTTAGTAATTATTTCAACAATATATTTTTTTGATCAGGACCGGTTCCGCTCATCACGAGCATTATCAACCGATAGAATACAATTTACAAATAAATCGATTTATATAAAATATTTGAGTTAAAGTTAGCAGGTATACAAAACCACGGGTTCAAGAACTGAGAAGCAATTTACAGGAAATCATGTGACCGGTCCTGATCAAAAAATATGTTGTGAACATAAGTACTAAAAAATGTGTTTATTATTATTTAAAACATCATACCTTTCCAACAAGAAGTGACAGTTAACACATCAAAAGTGATATACAAAAGTTATGTTTTATTTCATAAAAATAAGACTTGTCTTTTAAATGAATGAAAGCTCTTTCATCAAAATCTCACAAACAATGTTATAAATGACAACTGTTTTATTACATCGTATTTAGTATAAATAACGTTGAATAAGCTTTGAAAGCTCCCTTGGAAATAATAGTTCATCACTTGCGGGCCTAGCGAGGCATAAGTCTGGGATTCTTAAAAAAAAAACTTAAGAAATCAATCTCTTTTTCTGTGAAGAATGATTATAGGCTCACATAAATAAGGGAACATTTGCCCTCGAGTAACGTTTGGCTTTTTTCGCTTCAAATTTATGTCCGTACACTTTCCGAGACTTGTCGACCGAATGATTTAAAAGCTCCTGAATTTCCGTAGTTCTTGTGTAAAACATAAATAGACGCTATCAATATAACAATCAGTTTTTTCTTTTATTTATAAACAAGTCCTTACTAATTGGGAATTGGGGGTTGAAATTCTCGAAGTAATAAAGGTTTTCGTAAAGTGCTTTTTGTATGTTCATTACAAATACAGAAGTTTGTGTCGACATAACTTGGGCGTTCAATTATCTGGACATACATACTGCTCGGTTATGAAAAAAAAACTATTTTTAGGTATAATTTATGATATCAACTCAATAAAACTTGATTCATTTCAATAAATTAAAATTATTAAAACTTTTTACGATTCTTTTTTTTTTATAATTTATTTAAGTAAATGCCAATTCAATCAAAAAAACTGGGTTCATTAAATAAACACCGGCTGCATTAATGATCTTAATTCTTTCCAGTACTTAAAATTAAAACCGATTTTTGATCAGTTGATAATGCTTACCAAGAGCGAAACCGTTTGTGATTATAATAATAAATAAACGGTACTGAAAATTAATTTTGATAATTTCAAAAATATAAATTATATGTAAATTCTACATTACCACTTCTAGTCGTATAAAAACTAAGTATAAAACTGTTCAACAAATAAACAACACATGTGCCAAAATTATGAAACCCAACATTTATTTACTTTAAAAAGTATTTTAAAAACCAACTCGCCGAGCTCATCAAAAATATTTTGACAACATTTTTTAACGATAAAAGTTACTGATGACCATATTTAACTAAGTTCATTTTTAAAAGCAATTTCAAAAGGTAAGTAGTTTTTAGAAATTTAGCAATCACGTTTCTTTTTTCAATACCGGTTTCAATAACAGCCCCTAGTTTCATAATGAAAATGTTATAGGAAAATATTCATCTTTCATATAATTATGTATAACTCTAAGTCAGTCGAACACAACCTTTTTAAAAAAGGGCCGATATATCAACTACAATATTTAGAGGAGATAAAAATTTTACCATTTTTATTTTGACAAATACGTAATTTTGTTAACTGCCTCATGCGCTGTCTACTGTGAATTATGTGAATATTTTCACGATTGAACTTAGTATCAACCTGCGATCTGCAATTCTTGATGAATGAGAAAACTCGGGTATTAATCGTTTGTTCTTTCAAAGTGTACAGTCTACTGATAGTATATGCATCAAAAATTTTCAACAATATTACTTTGGATGTTAACAAGGATACAATTTTTCAATCTATTAAAGTAGATTTTACTGGACCTTGCTTGGTTGACTTTATTGTTTTCCTTATTTTTTTTATTCTTTTAATTATCAAAATAACATTTTATCTAAAACTAAAATACGTTGCTATTTTTTCACCGTGTTATAATGGAGTTCTACCAAGTACATGACAATTCAATCAATAAAAATAAATTTTTGGATGAAATTTATGTGATTTTGGGCAGCTGCATGCTCACGAGCCGAGGCTTGGGTATCACTGCTCTAAGTTTTCTGTTTGGGAGAGCGATCAACTTTTTCTTTGAGAGAATAATAAATCGAAAAGAAGAGACCTATTAATCTTAATTTGCGGGTCGACAGCTTTTCACTTATTTTTCGAAAAATTATTTCGTTAAAATCTGATAATGAAAATCGGATATTTCTTGAAAGGTTCTTTTATTATTAAAAAACTACGGCTAAAAGTTTCCTTTTATTCAACTAATTAAGTAAAAACTGAAAAAAATATTTTCGCCAAATATTAAATCGATTCACTGATTTTATTGCTAAATATAGAAAAAATATCGATAAAAAATAATGATTGAATAAAAAAAAACTATATGTTCGTACTTTACAATTTTCAGTATCATTGAAAACGTTTTCATACAATAAATGAGTATAACAAAACAACGCTGTTATTAAATTACTTGGTCAAAAATTTTGTTTATTATTATTATATTGGTTTAAGCATCTGAGAGAATCGATCAGGGAATACATTTCTTCCGACTTAAACAAGGTCAAAATGAGAATTCTGCAATCTTTGATAGTTATGATGACGGAAAAGCATGCTATTTTAAATAATAAAAACATATTTTCAGTATATTGATTGAATTGGCATTTACTTGAAAGTACTCAATTTTAACACAGTGTAAAATATTAACGTATTATCAATTTTACACTTCAAAATATTTGTAGAACTAAAATACACTGCTATTTTTACCGTTGTTTGAAATATAAATTTTATGGTAAGAACCGGTTTCGATCATCGCGAGCATGATCAAACGATACAATTAAAATTAGAAAAAAGCCAATCTATACAGAAAAAAAACTAAGAAAACAATTAACGAAAAGTCATACAATATATTATAAAAATTTCTCAATTTTAATTTACAAACAAAATAAAGACGAATCAACGATACATTAAGAGACAATTAAAAAACAATCATGAATGAATCATTTGAACAGAATAACGAGTGTGAAATTATCATCAAAATTACTAGTCAATTGCATGTTCCTGATAATTTTTCGACAGACTGTAGACATAAATTGCTTGTTTTTCTAATGGTAAGACCGTATACATTGTAGAATTGTTTTAATTTGGATGATATATTCGACGTGGACAAGTGTGTATTGAGACGAATACTTTTTTCATGTATTAAAGTAGATTTTTCTTGAGCTTGCTCGGTTGAATTTCTTATTATTTTATAAAATTTATTTAAAAGAAGCAACGAATTTTTGATTTGAATTTTTTTAAATGTTCAAATGAATAAATGTTATTTTATTTTGTGTCTGTTTGTATAAGTTCCAAATTAGCAACACTAAAACCCTCATGAAGTCAAAATAGGTCAGAAAAAGGCGATCTTTATACTTTGAACATTGTACGGGTATCAGAGTTCCAAACCCTTTCAAAAAACACGAGTAGCTTTATAAAAAGCTCTTTTAGCGACAACGTACTTTCACTTCAGAATTTAACGTAGACTTTGTGGTAATTTATCAAAAAGCTAGTTTGGCCTACTATACGGTGTAACTAGAAATGTGTTCATTGTATATCATAATATTTACAAAAAGGTTTTCATTGAATCTATTATATTTACGATAGAAAAGAAACACCTGTGATGTGGTAAGGCGACACCTCTTTGAGGGAATATATTTGATCTAAAATTAGAGGCAGAAAGAAAAACATTATATTTACGAATTTATTTCAAAAAGACGTAGAAATTTATACCCACTTCCACTGTTGTGAGGTCCTTTATGATTATTTATAAAATGTTTATGGAAGAATTTAAATATATTATAAAGCATATTCAAAATAATTCATAACGGTATCATTTTTATAAATGCTTTTTGAAAGCTAAAATTTTGGAAAACCCGCATACAGATCACGCTTTTAATTCGCATACAAAAAAAGTAAAGGATAGATTTTTTATCAGGTGAATAGAGCCTTAAGACTTATCTAAGACACTCTAGAGCAGTGGTACTTATGTGTGCCCATAAACAGCTTCGTAGTAAATATTGATATTCAGTGTTTTTACAAATTATTTTTTTAAATTATTATCAATTTCAAATTGATTGAATACACCTGAATTTTCTAGTATTTATTCAAATAGCTAACCGCAAATGACACACAAAAGTTATTTTAATTTACAACTGCTTTTTTATCACATCTCAAAACAAAAACAAAAAACGGCCATGAGAAATTTCCATTTGTTTTTTATAAATAGCTGATACTTATAATGCGGTTACAGTACAATTTTACTTAAGAACCACTGCTTAAGTGTCAAAGCTTTATTCACTTATTATATTTTTTTTTTCTACCGTTGCTAAAGTTAGTCACTGTAGAGCTGAGTAATTTACAATAACTTCTGAATGTGGGTATTTTTTAAATAAATATTATATAACTTCTCATATAAGCAAGTTTTTCCTTGAAAATTAGGAATAAAATATTATATTAGGAACCCTACTACGGTAATTGGCGATCGAGTTATTTTGACACAAAAAATTTATAGGTTATAATGGAATCATTTATTTTACGCAGCACGCACTTGAAATTATAATGAAAATAAAACAATGTTATCCTCGACATCCCGTGTAATCCTTGAAAATAAACAAGTGTTTACTAAAACGCAAGGCGTTTACTTCCTGCGACAGAATTAGGGATGTCGACAAAAATATCTAGTATCCGGACTCCTGAATTTGTATATATAAGTATTTGAAAATTTTAAATATATTTTAAACTTTAATCAAGTTCTCATATTAAGCCCGCATATATTAATGAAATGTTTTAAAATAATTTATATTATTTCTGAGAAGTTTTTAAAAACTCGTCATATAGTGAAACAATTTTAGTAGAAGTGAAAAAGTACGTCAAATACTATAGCAAGTAACTTGCCATCAAAATATGTTATAACACGGTGGAAAAAATAGCAATGTACACGGCACATGTAAAATGGAGTCCTATCAAGTGAATGCCAATTCAATCAATAAAAATATGTTATAACTTTCAAATTTACTTTTTTTTTCTTATTTTTCGGAAACTTTGTGATATCGAATAATTTGCATATATAAAATTTTGTTGTTTATAAACAGTGATAAAAATAAATCAACAATATAAACGAGTAACGTAAGTAAAGTAAATCAAGTAACGAAGCAATAACAATAAAAAATATATTGAAGTATGTTATATAATATTTAAATTTTTAGTCAATTTATGAAAAGTGGATATTTATTTGAAAAAGTGAAACAAAACGTTTATACTATAAAGATTAACAAACTTTCATACTATAAAGATTAGGACTGGTCTCACTTGTTGAAAGTATTATCAAATGATACTCTAAAAATTATAATATAAAAAATGTATAAATGTTTATTAATTTAAAATTAGACGTAGTTATGAAGCACTCGGCTACGGCGATTGAAGTTATTTATAATTAACGAATTGACAGCTAGTTTTGTATCGCAAAGATTTGTGAAATTCAAGTTTTCATTCTGTAAACTAGAAAATTTTAATGTATTTAATGTAAATTAATTAAATCTTTAAAATGTTCACTGTCTAAATGACTAAATAAAAATATATTTCCTATGGATTGTTGACGATTGTTAGTTTAACTATATACGTGTGATAAAATGCCAGAAGATGCCAAAAGGGCAAAAACAATGAGAAAATTTATTTTAAATTTCAACAATTAAAATTCGATATCAAAACTGCATCAAGCATCCTCAGTCGATATCGTAAATTGTAGTAATACATTAAAAAACACTCGCAATGAGCGAAATTGTCTGTTCACGGTAGTATACAATTATTTTTGCAATATTGAAAATTGTGTTTTATTTATTTAAACATAAACAAACCTTTTTATTCCGTGTTTTAAAAAAACTTTTCTCTTGTATTGAAGAAAAATTAAATCTCCTGTGGCATTAAATATCTACACGTGTTCACAATTCGTGATAAATCTTTGTTTTAGATAAATTTAAACGGTTGTTATTTGTTTTTAATCTCCACGTGGCACGTATTTTGTTGGTAAATATTGTATTTTTTCTAAGTATCTAATTATTTAAGGTACCCTAAGAAAAGCATTTAACAATTTGGTTAGAAAAGGTAAATGTTACAATATTGCTGATGGATTTTGCGGTAACGTATTGTTTCCGGGTAATCAAATATTTAATTATATTTTGATATTAATCACACTAATGACTGTTTGCCATAGAAATGTTGGGTATGAGAGAATATTTAAGTGGTGATCCGACAAGAATCAAAAGTTCAATTATTTAAAAAGATTAAAGGCTATCTACATTTAATATATAATTAAAATTTATAAATGAGCTAAACTGTTTGGTGTGTTGGTAACCAAACGGAATAACAATGTTATGCATTCATATTGTATATATGTAATATAAAAATGAATGCTTCTTTGTATGCATGTCCTGTTTGCGTTTCTATACTTTTCATCAGATTAAGATGAAACTGTAGTGGTTTATTGTGAGCACGCCTGCAAAAGTTTATAAAATAAATTATGACTGGTTTTGATCATCGTGAGGATTTAGTTTTTCATCCAAATACATTAAAAAATGAACTTTTTAGTACATGATCGTGAAGGTTTCTGAATTAGTTCAACCTTTAGATCATGACCGGTTTCGCTTATTGCAAACACTGTCAACTGATATACTGGACTATATGGATATGCTTTTCACATGCACAGCTTTATGTGACCTGCTCACGCGTCGAAAACATGTATGATTTATTCGTGTACGTAACAGATGGAAAAAATATATTTTGATCTAAGAGCACTTAAAGAAATCACACAATAAAGATATACACACTTTCTTTCTTTGAGTGACACTGCAACGAATGCTGAGTACGCTCTTGTAATCAAAACAATAAATTCTCATCGGATGAAATAGCTTAAAAGATTGGGGGCATTTATTAGATTAAGTGAAATAATAATTGTGTACCTATCATAATCCATAAGAGTTGCATTTATTTCTTTTAAAGTGCACTACACGGTCTAATTACAAATCTGTTTTAAAAAACGTATATGGTAAACTGAGCTATAAAAAATGCACACAATAATATGTGAATAGCAAGAAAATGGTTTATAGAAGGGTCATGTATATAATATATATATATGTAATATTTTTTTTCGGTTTTAATACCTAATCATATGAACTATATAAAATACAATCAAAAGCACATTTTTAACCAGTCGTGTTACCAGAGTTATATTAAATACTCAGAAATAACTTGGCAAAACAAGCAGTTGAAAAAACCTTTGACTTCCACAAAGAAGTGACTTAAAATAGACGAACAATCAAATTTTCCAAATATTTTAGTATCAATGATTAAAAACATAAATAAAAGAACATACCCTTGAATAGTAAAAGCACAATCTAACATTATATGACCTGTAAAGTAAATTTATCATGATGTTATTTTAGTTAGTTATCAAATTTTTACGAACGCTTGAGAGCACCATATTTTGTTATTGTTTGTGGAATTTATTGTCAGTTATTTAAATTATTTATTGGCTGCAATTGTTAATGTTAAAAGTATATTTTATATCTTTAGCTGCGGCTTTTGCAGTTAATATAGTAATGTGTATGATTCTTTGTCAATATGTGAATGAAAAAATATATGGTAAATTAAAAAAATAAATGTATGACTGAAAAAATGTTATGTGCTCGAATTTTTAATACCTGAAGCACGTGCTTAATCCTTTTCCAATTCCCTTTTCTCTCAAATTGACATATTTTACTAAGAAATAAAATATTGTATTGGTAATATACATATATAACATCTCTCAACCAATAAGAGTAAAAGCTGAAAAAATATACCAAATTGTATAATTGCTATTAAATTGTTGTAGATATTTAAATATTGGTAATTTTAATCTTCTCGTGGTACGTATTAACTTAATGAAACTCAAAGAGTTAATGTCTTTAAGGGCAAATCCAGCTCTGACCATACAATGCTAAAGATGTTTATATCATGTTTATGTGATTATTAGAAAATTTCATTTAATTAGTTATTATCAGGTATTATTATTTTTTTTAGTTTTTTTATAAGTTTTAGTAAAAGCTTGGTAAAGTATTTTATTGATAGTTTGTAACGTCAGTGCAGCATATTTAGATGGAGAACTGCCAATTGTTAAAAAGCTTTGATGTGTAAATTTTATTTAATTACTCTAATTACTCTGTTTTCATAAATTGAATTAATATTAACAAAATATTAATATTATATATTACACAATTAGATACAAAAACGTATTATTAATTTATTTGTGCCGTAAATTAAATAAAATGTATAGATTTATAAACGTACGTATTCTGCGATATCGTCTGAAGATGCTTGAGGGAATTTTAGTTTCAAACACCACAAATATGTAAAAGGAACAACACAGTGAAAAATAAAAACCCTAATATGTACTTGGAGTTTAATATTTATCTGAAATATTTTAAATATCTACTATTTTTCAATGGTTAAATTATTCACATTTTTGTATATTAAATATCTTGTAATAAAAATCGTGAAAGTTAATAGTGGTTTAACTGCTCATTGAGTAAAGGTAAAGAATTCAACTGTGCAAAATTTCAAGACAAAATTACAAGTGATTCCCAACGTTTTGATGCAATAATTTAACAGCTTCATCTGCATTAATGAGTGGTTTTTCTATAAAAAATATTTGGCAAATATCAATGTCTTTTTACATTATCTAAAAACAGCGTGTTATAATTTTTTTTAAACAATTAACATTTAATTTTCTAATTTAAAAAAAAACACTCAATCAAATATTTTAGTATTAATTGGTTGTATAATTATTTTATAAAAAAATATATTCAATAGAAATATTAGGGGTTAGTCTGACATCTCTAGCCCTTACTACTCGACGACTGCTCGTCAGATTAACAGAGATAGGCGTCGTTAAGGTGATGAGCTTTACACAGCGTCGCAACGTCTCTCGGTTCGGCGTCTCTCTGGAGATTACATGTGCTTTCACTGGATAGCGTCGGCTTTTGTTAAGGCAAGCTTTTAATTAATTGATCATTGTCTGGTTTCAAGGCGGGATGTGTGTACACGCGCATTTCCTTGATTGATAAATCGAGTGTTTCCTGCGCGCTACGAAGGATGGCGTGAGCTTTTTCTGTCGAGTTAAATTGAGCTTGTGAAGATTATCGTTGTAAGTTATTTGGGAGCTTTCAGCTTGTATGAGATGCTACAGTGTTATGTTTTGTTTTATTTAGCGTTTTTATAACATATTAAATCTAGCGTTTTACATAACAATTAAAATGAATCGTATAAAAAATGATTTAGTACTGTAATATTACTCATAGCAATATGCAATTAACAATCGACTTTTGGCTACTCAAAAACAAAAGTTAATAGGCCAAAATTAAAACTCTGAACAAATTAAAATTCGCCACTTCTCACCATAGTATTTTAAATACCTATTTCTCGTATAGTAAATTATTTATAATCAATGGTTATATTACTTACTTATGAAATTAACGAACAAAATTCATGCTGATCAAACCATGTGATACAATTAGTGTTTGAACAACTATATTTTATACTTTGTCCACTTAATTATTTTAATGTTAAAACCGGTTTCGCTAACTACACTTAATATTGCTTGCGATAAGCGAAACTAGTATTGATTTCAAAATATGTTAAATTTGAATTGTTAAAACTTTGTACGACGACACATTTTTTGTCATTAACGATTCTGGTTTCGCTTTTCGGCATCTTCAGGCATTCTATCACACGGAAGCAACAGAGCTGAAAAATCGAAATCATATGAATGAATTGGAATCGAAAAAAGTTGTAATACTTCAAATTTGCTATTGAAATTCCATCAAGCACCATCAGTTGGTATCATTAATTTAGGAATATTACTAAAAATTATATTTTAGCGAAAACAATCCAGATCTTATAAATAAAAAATTGTGGAAAAAGTCCGTTTAATTTAGTTTTTAGTATTTATTACATTGCCTTTTCACCAAGAAGTGACAGTTAACACTTTCAAAGTGATTGAGTGAATATGTCAAGTCATTTTTTACTTTATTGATTGATTTATTTGGCATTTACTTGGTAGAACTCCTTTATAGCACGGTGAAAAAATAGCAATGTATTTTAGTTCTACAAAACTTTTAAGATTTATAGTAAATAGTTATTTCGGCTTACAACTTCATCAGAACTAAGTATTCATTTTCATAAACAGTGATTTGCGAATGTTTGATAATAATATCAAAAATGAAATCATGTGATTCCAAAACCGTGAAATCGTGAATGAAAGCTTATTTACTTTTGAAACAGATAATGTAGTTAAATTTGTTGACACTTTGTACATTTCCATTTCTTTTATCACTCATGACCCGGTTTTTGCCGATGCAATAGAACTGACAAACAATTAATAATTTGCATGGGTTATATAATATAAATACAAGAGGAGTAACTTACAAAGGAAATGCAGCGACTCTAATGGCCATAACACGATAACATCTAAAATGATGAATGAATACTTTGAATACTATTTGTTTGATTATAATGAGAAGTTAATTAAACAATACATATCGTTAACGAGCTTTTGAATTTAAGTTAACGAGATGAATAAATTTGTGCAATAGATATAGTATTATATGTAGGTCATTGGCGACGAAAAATTTTTGAAGTTGAAATTTTGTACATTTCCATATTTAATCACTCGCAAGTTGGGTTTCGTATTTCAGCATATTCAGGTATACCATCACATACAGTAAATAGTTTGCATCGGTAACATGTAAAAAATAACAGTCAATGAATTTTTAAAGGTTTTTAAATTAATCACTACACAACTACAATTATAATATTATGGGGTAAAATATAGCTTACAGGTATAACGAATTTGAATTGTTGAGACTTAGTATAACTTTATATATTAAATTTTGTCATTAACGATCCGGGTTTCACCTCAGTGGATTTTATCACTCAAATGCAATGTAACTGACACCTAATAAACCGTTAATATCGGTTACATATCAAAAGATTTAATTATCAAGAAAAAACACATTATCTATGACTAGGATCCCAAGAAACAACTGAAATATATTTCAATAACATTGGTTTAATAATAAATATAGCAATCAATTTCATGTGGTAAGTTTTATTAACGCTGATTACTGTAAATGAGACATTCATGAAAGGATTTTTCAATAAATAATTATCAGATTGATTCAAATGCAATTCGGTAATTTTAGATTTAGAAATACCTACTTATTTCAAATTGGTAGGTAAGGTAAGAATTAAACATCAGGTGACGTAATATAGGAATTAAATTTTTGAGGTTGTTGACTTATTGACTAATCTCACGTCAAGGTTGTAACGAAAGGGAATCAGGAAGTTTAAGCTAGTCATTAAGAATATAGCTTTAATTTAATATTTTAAATAATAAAAACACATTTTTTTAGTACTTATTTCCACAATATATTTTTTGATCAGGACCGGTTTCGCTCATCGCGAGCATTATCAACTGATCAACTTGCGATGAGCGAAACCGATCCTGATCAAAAAATATATTGTGGAAATAAGTACTAAAAAAATGTGTTTTTATTATTTAAAATATAATGCCTTTCCATCAAGAAGTGACAGTTAACACCTTAAAAGTGTTTAATTTAATAGTTGACCTCTGTTTATTTATAATATATACTGTTAAAATAATTTATAATCCCCGTATTTTGATGTAATAATTAAATACTTATTAATCTTTGTTAAATAATAATAAATTATTGGTAAATGTAGAGGTATTTTCACTATATCAAATCATTTCATCAAGCAAATTTTGTCAGTGACATAAATAAGAGGTATATACTTCGCTTTAGTTGATGAGATGCGATGGCATTAAATATTAGGGAATATATTGTAAAAATAACATTTTTTAGTTTTTCAACTCGTTGAACAAATCTCATGTAAAATATATAGCAAGAGAGAATCAGAAAAAAATGTTGTATTGATAAAAAAAGTTTAAAAACAAAAAAGATAATCGTGAATAGAATTCACATGGTGTATTTTATCGCACCGTTTTTAGTACTGTATACGACTTAAATTGATACAATTTATTTTTCAGTAATCGTTTCCCCCCTCTAAAAACAGGCATTTAAAAGGAAACGGTTGTATAAACGTTGTTATTTCCGTTTCCTCTTCATTCTCAGTTAGTTAAAAGAACAATTTCTTGAACGTGGCACGCGTGTTCATGCCAATAATAATCGTAAGGGCATAATCAAGTTTGGATTCGCTTATTTTTACTATGATACACCAGATGGTGGGAAATAAAGTGCCGAAGGATGCGTGTCTCTACTTAAGTGTAAGAAGTTACTTACTCTAAGGGTTGCTTAAGTGTTTTCATAATTTTCCCACCTGGGGTCACAAACTTACGTCCAAGGCGAGCTTTCACTGAAACTTTTGGATGCGGCACCAAAACACTTATAATAACTAGAAAAATATACTTGTTACACTTGCTTTAATAAACCTTTACTTATTGATTGGTCAAGTTGAAATTTACTTCGTAGAAATCTATTGAATATACAAAAATACATCTCATTTTGGCTTCGTATAAATCGAAAGAAATGTATGGGCAGGAATAGTTTTTGAACGTTCATAAGTCACTTTTATGGTGTTACCATCACTTTTTAATAGAAAGGCATGATATTTTTAATAATAAAAACACATTTTTCAGTACTTATTCCCAATACAATTTACAAATTCCATGGAATTACAGGAAATCATACAATATTAATACAAAGAATGTAAATTAGTTTGAAAATTAAATCTTCATAATCACTTATTTAAAATTTCAAACGCAATAAGGTTAATCAATAATCTATAAACAATTCTGAACAATCATAACAAATTCTTTAAGGAAGAAAGGAGTAGGAAAAATTTAATGATGTGTTTTATGTATGAAATTGTTTCTTAGTCCATGGTTTTGTATACCTGTTTTCTTTAACTCAAAAATTTTGTATAAATATACTTGTTTGTAAATTATATTCCATCAGTTGATAATGCTCGCGATGAGCGAAACCGGTCTTGATCAAAAATTAAATTGTGGAAATAGGTAGTAAAAAATGGGTTTTGATAAAAAAAAATATAAGTTAACATTTTTAATAGAAATCAATGTGTAATATCCATACGCCATTTAGTAAAGAAGTCTTACAAAAAAGTTGTATATTTTATCTACTGTGAGAGTATATTTCAAATTATTTGCGCCAAGAATATAGACTACTTTGTATTGAGGCATTGTAAATAAGTTTTAATATATATCAACGTTAATATGAAATAAATATTAAAACCGCATTATTGAATTACCTTTATTACGTTGAATTTATGAAAATGACGCTATAAGCAAAGAAAATAGATAGTTTGTAGAATGCAGCCATTAAAACTACCGGTGGAAGCAAGCCATTATGATTTCTTTCCTGCGAGAAAGCTATCCTTACATCGACCTCTGTGCAAACAAACCCAAAGGTCAGAAATAGCTCGTCAGTGATAGAGCATAAATGTTATTTTTATGTGAAGAAAAAAGGTTGACATTTAATATTTACTTAGTATAATGAAAAAATATTAACTAATGACTCATATGGAGCTTTTAAACTAAGTTTAAATATTTAAAGCTTAGCAAACTCTCGAAAGCTTTTCTACTTAACGTTTATTGATGTTGATTGATTAAGGTGAAAATATAAAAATGTCTGTTAAAATAACTATCAACTATATAACTAATTAAAATAAGTAGAACTGAAATAAATTGCTCGTTTCAATCAATAAAGTTGAATTGTCTTTTGGATTACGCTCTTATCAGAACTATTATACTACACTACTGCAGTAGATTCCTTTTTCTTCACCGCGTTATAATAGAGTTCTGCCAAGCAAATGCAAATCAATTATAATGTTCATGTTCTTACGATTATTTTTGCAAAAAAAATCACGTTTAACAAAAATTCGATTTTGATGTTGGCAGCACTTTTGAAGTACTCCGTTGTTTTAGTTAAGTTTACCAAAACAGCTAGTTACCAACAATAAACAAAATAAAAAACGTCATTTTTTTTCTTGTATAATAGCGTTCTTTCACATGAATAAAAGAACATTTTTATCAATAATTTTAAAATGAACTTACACATTTTCTCGTAAACAAAATATTTACGCAACATTAAAATTCATAAAGCTGTCTACTTAAATGCACGAAGATGCGCAAATACAATACCTCACTGTCATTAAATACTTTATAGTAAAGTTTAAATATTTTCAATTCATATTGAATTAAAATATGGCTTCTTATCGGAAAAAAGATATGCAATTTCAAATTTATGCAAAAAAATTAAAAATATATTAATTATTATAAACAATTTTTACGTCGATCAAATCTTATAGACTTCTAAAAATAGCTGTGGATGATATTCAAGAAAAGCTCTTTATATGCTATTATTCGATATTGCATTTTTATCACACCCCTATAATATATGACATAATCAGCTAAATCCCCTTCGATTATAGTAGCACCTTGCAAAAGCTGTTTTATAACGCAATAAGTCTACGAGAGTGTATTGTGATGGCGACCACGTTATTAGAATCTTGTATTGGGAAAATTTTCAGCACATTTCTGCTAAAAATTCCATCCGTTTTCCGTATCTGTTTTCTTAAGTAAAAAAGCCTTTTGCCAGAGTTTTTTACCGACAATACTAATTAAACGCTAAAGACATCATGAATTTTCGATTGATGACTGTATTGTTAGAAATATCTACATAGGGTACGTGACGAAATTTCTGTACAAAATACGAATCGTTCAATCTCTGCACACTTACTATGACGAAAAATTTATGATATCGACTGAAGGTGCTAGATGGGATTTCAATATCAAATTTGAATTGTTACAACTTTGTACGATTCCACATGTTTTGTAATTAACGATCCGGCTTTCGCCTTTCAACATCTTCAGGCATTACACAGCCAGTTCTGTTGCATCCGTGTGATAGAATGCCTGAAGATGCCGAAAGGCGAAACCCGGGTCGTTAGTGTCAAAACTCGTGGAATTGTACAAAGTTGTAACAATTCAAGTTTACTATCATATAGTTTTAAATATATTGTAGTTTAAGCTCTATGCATTTTCAAGTCACTTTAAATGTTTTAATAAAATCGGAATTTACTTGGTAGAACTCCGTTATAGCACGAGAAAAAATAGCAATATATTTTAAGATTAGATGTGTTGTGCACCCTGTCTACACAGCTATATATAGATAAGTAAATGTACGTTTAAACATAGTTCTGACGAAGGCGTGAGCCGAAACAGCTACCAACAATATATCTTATAAATTTTGTAGCAGTAAAATACATTGCTATTTTTTCACCGTGTCAATTTTTCGTGAAAAAATATTATATTTATTTGAAATAGTCATACAAATCATAAAGAATTTAATTTCATTAAGTGTGGATGGTTTACTCGTGGGGTTCTTGGTGCGTTGAACGTTGATACATCAATCTCGTCCTGTGTTATGTAAAAACTGCTAGTCTTAAATTATTTAAACGTTTTTAAGTATCTGCATACACAATATATTTTTTGAACATGACAGGCATGACAGCAGCTTTATAGACAATTGTTTTCTGAGGATTTTTCAAATGCGATGCTACCAGAGAGAAGTTAATTTTTGTCTATCTTTTCTATTAATTTGCATTAACAACTAAATTAATGAAATTAAAACTTAACCAACCAATCTGGCAAATCGTTGATTGAAGTATTTTTCAAAATCGTCTTATGGAAAAAGTAATTGAAGTCGTTTATTTTTCATGACTACGACATTTACAAAAAACATGATTCCGACTACAGCTTAACAACGCTGTATGCTACACATCTAGTCGAAATTCGGGGGAAAATAGTAAAAAAAAAAGTTATATATTGTAAGCTTTCATTTAACAATAAAACCTTTTCCTTTAAAATACAGGAAATATGGACACTGTATGTTTAGTAGTTATCTTCCATACTGGAGTCCCTCTTGCAAAATGCCATTATCGTTGACGCTCTCAATTGGCAATAATCCTTGTTCGACACGAAAAGTCTCTTAGCATCGTCTCAAGCTCGCACATTTTATTTGAAAGAGCTGTTAAAAACAAAAGTCAAATGTACAATACGACCTTTTAAATGTTATTGTTCTATTTTTTCATATTTTAATTGAATAAAAACGTACTATCCTTGTATACTAAGGCGTCTAAAATATTTATTAATTTATTTGGTAATTATACGTCACAAAAAATTACAAAATAAAGTTTTTTGCTTTTGAATTTAAAGAAAAAAAAAACAAATAAACAAAAAAAACAAGGATAGCAAGAAAGTCAACCTAGCAAGCTCACTGAAAATCTATTTTAATACCACGGTGAAGAAAATAGCAATGCATTTTAGTTCTACAAAATTATTTTTTAAATAAAGTTGATAGCTACTTTGGCTCACGCCATCATCAGAACTATTAATACTATAGCTGACGTGTTATAATTGAGTTCTACCAAGTGAGTGCCAATTCAATCAACTATTTTAATACATAAAAAAATAGTATTCGCATGAACAAACTTTCGCCCATATAGAATATGTAAAAATCCGAAGTAATACTGTTTAACATTATTAATGCTGTTATCGTTGGCATCTCCATTAGCAGACTGGTTCGACGCTTCGGAATAACAAACAATTAGTGTCTACGATTTCTTTATAATCCATTCGGAATTGAAAATATTCGGAACTTACAATTCGATATTATTAAGGATGCTAGAATTGTCATTTTGGGCTTGAATAAGTCGAAAGAAATATGTGCTTAGATATATTTATCTTCGAGTACTACGATTACCATTAACATACCTAAAATAAAATCAGTTAGATAAAGCCATGGATAGTATCCGCACGCCTTTAAGTAAAGAAGTCTAAATACTAATTGTGTATCGTTAATAATTCGTCACGACTGCTGAATTATTTCCCATAATTATAGTTCCACCGTACCGTCCCACATGGTACGTGCACAATTCGCTGCTACATAAAGCCTTGAAAGTGCCTACAGTGAGTTTGTTCGTGAAATTTCTCAAAAATTTCACAGTACCTAGTAAGATAATACCCAGTAATCGTTTAAAGTCGAAAGCGCTTCTTCTCGACGAACCCCTATAGATTTGTTGTTACAAATCTTAATCTCAAAATACACAATGTCGACATCTAAAATGATTTTCCTTCTTCATTTTCATACGTATAATTTATGCATGCTCATATCAATGAGTGTGTTTGTATGAATTTGTTTTCGTGTGTTAATATACTACATGGGGATATAAATTAATAAAAAATGGTTAAACTGTCTTGGTATTGGGTAAATTTAAGTGGGGTCTAAAAAATCACCCCGTCGTTTCAAAAGCTATTTTTTCGATATTAGTCCTTTAAAGGTTATACATTTAACATCCAAAAGAAAAAACTTGTATCATCGAGAGCTATGAAATTGGCGTCAGTCATGAGTGACTTTGACTACTTTTGGAGAATATCTCAATTAACAGTTTGCCGGATTGGTTGGTAATTTTTTGATTTAATGCAAATAAATAGGAAAGGTTGGAAAAAAAACGTTTCAAATATAATCTCTTCTTAGTTGAAGTCGTGTTGCTGGTCAATATTACAGTTGTACTGTTTTTAATGACACCAAAGACCTAGTATCATCTTAATATAATATAATCAATATTAACTCAAAAAAGGAGTTAAGAAGAAATCTATTTCAACCTTGACTAAATTCTAATCACCATATATTTTGCAATCTAGTCCGTAATCAAAGTTTCCCATCAATCATTGAAAACGTTTTTCTATAAAGTGAAATTCTTAAAGAATGCTTTATTTTCTTGTACCGTCCATAATTACTTATTGATTTTACATTTAAAGGTAAAGAAATGTACTGAACATTCCGCTTAGTATTCAAAAATATTCACCATGAAAAAATTCTGCGAGAAAAATTAAATTTTCTTCAGAACAACCTGCAGAGAAGAGATTTAAATTTAAAATACTTTCAAATTTAAACAAAAGAAAAATATTTTATGAAATATTATTTTCCCACTGTTTTTTATTTTTTTTGAATCGATTAGTGAACCGGAAAGAAACATTGATGCAAAAATGTATCTTAACAACGCCTGTATACTGAAAATATTCAAATAAAACATTCGAATTCTTTTTATTTTCTTCAATACTAACCACAATTTTTTGTTTGGCCAACGTGTTTAAATGTTTTTTTTTTATTATTATTAACAAATTAAGTGCCGGGATGTATTTATTTTAGTTATTTATTTATTTATTTATTACAACTTCACGGTACAAAACTTACAAATTATCAATTCAATGCTTTTGCACCGCAACATATTTTAATATAAAAATATAAAAATTCAACAAATACACTATAAAACAATCAATAAGGATTGCAAAAAAAGAAAGTCAACCAAGTAAGTTCATGAAATGTCTACTTTAACTGAAAAAATAGCATTTGTCTGAGCTCACTTTCGTCCACATGAAATATGTCAACATCCGAAGCAATACTGTTGAATATTGTTAATGCTCTCACCATTGGCATCCCCATTGGCAGACTGGTTCTACTCTTTGGAAGAACAAACAAATTATGTACACGATTTCTTAAAAAAATATCCGGAACATACAAATTGATATTATTAAGGATGGCAGAATTCTCATTTTGGCCTCGAATTAGTCGAAAGAAATATGTGGCTAGATAAATTTCTCTTCGATTTTTCAAAGTATTAAAAGTGAGCATACCTGAAAGAAAGTCAGTTGGATAAAGCCACGCATAGTATCCGTATGCCCTCAAGTAAAGAAGTCTCAAAAATTTCTTCTGAACCTTTTCCACCATAAGGGCATATTTCAAATCTCCTGGGGCCCAAACAATAGACCCACTCTCAAGCCTATTTCGCACTAAGGTATTGTACAATAATATAAAAATTTTAACACCTGAAAAGGCTCTCGTAGTACGTAGGATAAAGCCCAACATTTGCTATGCTTTGTTGCAGGTAGTCCTAATGTGGCTATCGAAGGTTAGTTTACTTTCGAATTGTTCTCCAAGATCCTTTACTGATGAAATTCCAGAGAGAGTTCGGCCACTCATTGAATAGCGGAAAAATAACACTTGCGACCGTTTAGTAAACGATGAAAGATTGCATTTGTCTATATTAAAATCGAGTTTATTACTCCTTCCCCATTCAACTATATTGACTATATCAGACTTGAGACGAAGACAATCATCAATTGCGGCAATTTGCAAAAACAGTTTCAAATCATCAGCAAACAATAAGAATTTAGCATTTTTTTAAGACGTTTACTATGTCATTAACAAATATAGTAAACAGCACTAATGTAACAATATAACAGAACCTAGATGGCTGTTTTTTTTTTTTTTAATTTTATAAATTGGCATTTTTTGTTCATAAAATCTTGAAAATATCTAATATCGCGTCTTAATATTATCATAATTCCAAGAGATACAAATTTGCCAGGAAAATATTGGATTATTTATATCAGGCAAACTTGGATAGATATTAACACATTCGCGACGGGGGGGGAATATGCCCAAAATAAGTTAGTATTACAAAAGTCGTCATAATTTTTCTTCTATTGGGAAAAAATTGTTGAGTTTTTTATTTATTGCGACAAAATAATGTTTTTTTTTATCATTACTAAGAGTTTTATAATATATATTTACATCAAAACTGTTCCTGATCATAAAACAAAAGCCGTACCCGCTTCATTTATCACCTTTAATGTGTTAACTTTCACTTCTTGATATTTAAAATAATAAGAAAAGAAAAAACATGTTTTAGTACTTGTTTCCACAATACTTTATATGATCACGACGGGTTTCGCTCATTGCGAGCGTTATCAACTGATTCTTATTCAGCTGAACTGAATTGATAATGGCTTGCAATAAGCTAAACCCGTAATATGTAATTAAAAAAATATTTTATTATGTAAGATATCATGCTTTTTCATCAAAAAGTGACATTGATTTATAAAGCATGTAAATCTATCGTAAGACGTTTATCTATGCAACTCGTGTAAGGAAAATGTTTAGCATGGCTGGTTTATGATAACTCACAAAAAAATATATCAGGACGTCATTGCTTAGCTGTCAGCATAAACTATTGTATTTAAAAACTTCAATAAGCCACGCCGATCACGTATACTATTTGAGTTGAATAAAAATAATAAAAAATAGTCTACAAAGTGGCACATTGCTGATTCTCATAAATAACAAATTATTCCATTAAAAGCTCTGAAACAGCGCGCACAGAATGGTGGCCCTGCGCCAATCGCGTCCATACAGACTTAATGGGATCAATTAAATAACGTCATTTCAGATTCTATGTTTATTCTAGCGATAAAGTTAATTTGAAAAATGCGCTCGTTTATTGAAAGAGAGACATGTTTTATGTCTATGGAAAACTGAACGAAAAATAATTTAATTAAGTTATCACAAAGTAGAAATATTAATGTTACTAATGTATGATATCGACTGAATGTGTTTGATGGAATTTCAATATCAAATTTGATTTGTTGAAATATTGTACGATTCCACTTTTTTGTCATTTCCGAATCGGGTTTCGCTTTTCAGCATCTTCAGACATTCTATCATACGGATGCGACAGAACTGGTGCACAATACAACAGTTAGCATAGTCCATATACTAAAGGTATTACACGGTGAAAAAATAGCAATGTATTTTAGTTCTACAAAATTATTTTTAACAAATATAGTTGATAGCTATTTCGGCTCACGCCATCGTCAGAACTATTGGCGATGGGATTGGGACTGGCGATATAGTTGATAGCTATTTCGGCTCACGCCATCGTCAGAACTATTGGCGATAGGATTGGGATGGCGATTGGGATTGAACGATGGCGTGAGCCGAAATCGCTATCAACTATATTTGTTAAAAATAATTTTGTAGAACTAAAATACATTGCTATTTTTTCACCGTGTTATAATGGAGTTCTACCAAGTGAATGCCAATTCAATCAATACACTAAAGGTATTAACTACAGGAAACACAGAACTCAAGCCAAAAACTAAATGGCAGCTAAAACAAATTTCGTAATATTGATCTAATAATAATTAACACAATTGCCTATGATTATTTTCATTAACGATCTTCTGATTCTGAAAAGGGTTATTTTATTATTGTATAGACGATGATTGTGTGTCAATTCTGTTGCATCCGTGTGATAGAATGCCTGAAGATGTCGAAAGCGAAACCCGAGTTGTTAGTAACGAAACATTCGATGAAATTTCGATATTAAATTTTAATTGTTACAACTTTGTTCGATTCCACATGTTTTGTTTCTTACGACTCGAGTTTTGCCTTTCAACATCTTCAGACACTCTATTACAAGAATGCAATAAAACTGACACACGGTGAACAGTAAACTTCGGTTACAATGGAAAAACGCAAAACCTAAGGCTAGGATCCAAATAAATAACTGAAATTAATTACAATAATATTGTTTTAATAATAAATATAGTACAATGCCTGTGATAAACTATTTAACAATAAATACTGTTAATGAGTCTTTTATGAAAACACAAGTTTTAAGGCTAGGATGCAAATTAACAATTTATTATCGATAAAATAATAATTAATTATATCAAACCATAGAGAATTTCTGTATACATGTTAAATAATAATTAAGATTTTTTAAGCTTCAGTTTAACAAAAAAAATAATTTTGTAAAGGTTTAATATAAAGCACAATTTAATTTAATATAAAACAATTAGTCATAATGAATAAAAATGTAAGAAACTTATTTTTAAAACGTATGAGAATTTATTTTTAACAAAGGTAAAGGAAACAAATATGTTTTTCATGTCGCATTTTCATTTCAACTTTTTTTTTATAAAAATCATTTCACAAACGAACCAAATTGACAAAGGTTATTTTAATATGACGAAAAAGAAAATGTTTATTGATGTAAAAAAATTAAATACTTGCAATATCTCATATCTCAAAATGTCACAATTACCCTCCTCGACCTCATTTCAACTTGTCACAAAAAAAAATATTTTTCCTTGTGTATTCAGTAATACATTATTGTGTAACCCTTTTGTAAAAAAAATATTAATATTGATCAGTTATTGCAGAATTAACAAGGACACTACATTTATTACAAAGAAACTAACATTGTGTGAGTATATATAAAATAATATTTAAAAAAAAAACAAAATAGTATAGCTGAGTTCATTACCTATATTCAATGAACAGCTAAATCATCAAATTCTCTCTTCGTAAGAAACCTCCCCCTGAACTATCAGACGCTTACAAAAGGCCAATAATATTACCTTAATACACCCGTTAAAATTAGTGGATAACATTTTTTAATTAGAAAGTCATTTGTTTGTATTGGTTATAAGATTATATCTTCCAAATTTGAGTGTATAAACTATCAAATCAGTTGTTATTAAAATTATTTCAGATATATTCAAATCCTGATCTTATCGTCTATTTTTTTTGGGTGATTTTTTTTTGTCAATTGTATTATGTCCGTGTGTTGTGACTGAGTGAGGTTTATTATTACACGGTGAAAAAATAGCAATGTATTTTAGTTCTACAAAATTATTTTTAACAAATATAGTTGATAGCTATTTCGGCTCACGCCATCGTCAGAACTATGCTTAAACTAACATTTGCTTATCTATATATAGCTGTGCAGAAAAGGTACACAACATCTCCTCTCTCCTTTTCCAACGGCCTAGCTTGTTATTTAAACACAATGACACTAAATTTTCAAAATTCTAAATGAAACAATAGGTGTCTATGACAATAAGATTATGTGTGGGACGGAAGTGGTCCTTCAGGAAGCAAATTAGACCACCCCATTGTGCAACGGCTTGACAAGTGGCGATATTATTATTTTTTTGAGTTTAGGCGAGTTTATTATTGATTCAACATTATTTCTAAAAAATGCTCATAAAAATTCTATGGTAAAATGTCAAAGTAATATCCATGAAATTGAAATATGTAAGCTAATCGCTGCGAAGATGAGCAACTTTCATTGAAGCCAGTTTCTATCAAGTTTGAACGGTTCAAAATGTTTCGTCATTAACGACTTTGGTATCCCTTTTTTTGGCACCTTTACGCATTATAACACACGGATGCAAATGAACTGACAGTTATACAGAATGCCTGACGATGCCGAATGGTGAAATCCGATTACAATTTGATAATGATATTCCATCAAACAAATTTATTCGATATCATAAAATATATTTTTTTATAATGATAAAGACAAAAATTCATTCACTTAAGTACATGGTTTATAAAAAATCAACCCGAGAAAAGTTATTTCATAAAACAAGGGGATGTGATTTTTCATTGTTTTACAATTGATTGGTTTTTCCAGTACCTATTTTTTATTTTTGTTTTGGGATAAAATAGACATTTAATTTAAAATTGTATTTAAAGGATGTAGTCATTACACAAGCTGTGACATGTTTCATTATATTCACAAAGTAAATATTAATGATAAATTTCGATAATTTCGTCAACAGCAGAAAAAATAATGGACAAAAAAAATAAAATGAATCGCTTGTGAAGCACGTGTGTTTGATAAAATAATTAAAATATCAAATGGTTTTGCGCGCCGACTTAATTGCAACAAGACCTTTTTTCGCTTAAAAAATAAAATATTCGCATGATATTTTTGTTTTGAAAAACGTTAACATGCGTCCAAATTATAATCAGTGAAACGCCATCTAACTTATTGTCCAGGAAGCTTTCGATTCTGAAAAATAAACTGTGAAATTTACCAAAAAAAAAACACACACACAAAAAAGATACGCCGCCTTAGGAAATTTATGCCAAAATATTCATTTCGCGAGTTCTATCGAATGGAAATTTTAAATTAATCGCGTTCATTGAAATGTAAATACTCGTGTTTGAAAATGTAAACAAGTCAAAATCAAAAATATACAAACATATTTATTAATATTAAAATTAATTTGCATTAAACAAAACTGTGTCATTCATTTTACAAAATAATTATTAAATCTGGTGATATTTTTTGGGATATCAAATTCATGGAGTGTTAATATCTATGACGTGCTAGCATCAGAGCTCTTCAGGTCTCCTTCATTTCTAATATATAGGTTTTGTTTTGTATAATTGTTGTGTCGCTGCTGACAAACTTAGGTCGCTGCAGAGCTGAGTAATCTACAGTGAATCGGTTTACGTAGGCACCACAAGCATTAAAATAACATTTACCTTCCCCAGTTATGTATGCATATAAAACACGTAAGGAAATGAACTAGGAAAGTCATTTTCAGATACCGAGGTCGTTAATGTTGAGATTAAGATTTTTAACAACAAACCTATGGCGGGTTGTTGAGCATAACCGCTCTCGGCCTTAAATGATTACTCGGTACTGTCTCAGCATAATTATGTAGAAAGGAGATCGTAGGGTTATAAAGTTTGCCTATATCGCTGTGAAACTTTTGAGAAATCTCACGAACGAACTCTCGAATTGTAGGCATTTTCAAGTCTTTATGTAGCAGCGAATTGCGCACGTACCACGGGGCATTATAAATTTATCGCATTGATTTATTTTACACTTTATTATTGGAATATTATTATTTATAACACGTTATTAAATAGCAATGTGTGACAATAATTTTTTAATCATATAATGTTTTATAAAACACTTTCATATAATGTTATAACATGAGGTGTGTTTAACTTGTATTGTGTGTACATTGTGCCATTTACTGTTGAACATGTCTCTTAATTCATTTGAATTGTCAAGTAGAATTTGTAAAAACTTAATCGCTTTGAAAACAGCGTTGGCTAGGGAAATCAAAGCTTTTGGTAAATACTGCTATAAATGCATTTAGGTGATGATATGTACTGACTGTATCCAACATGTGTTTTACTGTAAATTTTTTAACACTAAAAGAGTGAATTTCAAAAGAAATTTTTAGAAATAGCTGATAGCAGTCTTATTTGAATTGCTTTGACGGAATAATTGATTGCTTTTTAATATTTCTATTAGCGAAAATTTTATATAATTTATGGCATCGATTAAAGATGTATGATGAAATCTCAACATCAAATTTGTACTGTTGAAACTTTTAACGATCCCACATATTTTTTCGCTAACGATCCGGATTTCGTCTTAAGACATCTTCAGGCATTCTATCACATGGATGCAAAATAACTGACTTAGCTCTGTTGCGTCTATGGTCACATGTGGAAGTATTTTTTTAATTATGTATGTAAAATATTAAACATTTTTAACTGTTTATAATTTCACTAGTTTTAGCACTCATGACCTGAGTTCTAGAAATGCCGTCACACAAGTGTAACAAAATTGTCAGACAGAACAGTTTTCATCGTTTATTTAGACAAATCACACTAAAAAATTAAATGCTTAAGCTAGGACCTTAATATTGTAAACGTATTTGAAACATTTCTAAATAGTTCTGATTTGATTATAATGATTTAAAAGGTATCAACTGTAACGGTTTCGTAGAAATTATTTGTATTTATTTGTGTTTTAGTTTTACAAAAAGTTTTTTATATAGTTGATAGCAATTTCGGCTCATGTCATCGTCAGAACTAGCCGAATAGTTCTGAATAGAAATAGTTCTGATGATGACATGCGCCAAAGAAGCTATCAAATATGTAAGAAAAATTGTTGAACTAAATTTGTTGAACTGCTATTTGTTCACAGTGTTATAATGGAGTTCTACCAAGTAAATGCTAATTCAATGAATACAACAAAAAACAATTATAAAAGCCCTTAAAGTCAACAATAAATACAATGATTAATTTAGTTTTAACTTGGAAACTGCAGATTTAAATTTTCTAATTTTTAATTGAACGACAAGCGGAAAAATATTGATGTTACAATAATCTACGACAAAACAGAAAAAAACAAAACTACAACGTACACATTTTTCTATAATAATTGATTAGATCCGATGCAATGTTTTGTTGATATTTTACTGTGTTTCAACATTCCCTCGTAAACATTATTCTTATGATCGATGCATACACGAAAACAGTTTGTTAATAAAAAAAAAAACGATGTTAGCGTGCAACGAGTTATTTGTAAATCAGTACTGTGGAATGTTCGTGTTGCATCGCAATAAAGTAATGAAAACTGAAGAGGAAAAAATCAATAACGGTAGAAAAAAGCTCGTTTTGATTGCTACTGCCAATAAATGTTCAGGAAATACCAACGGTTACTGCCATATAATTGGTAGATCTGAATTGAATGTATTTTTTTAATATAACAATTAAACAATTTGTAAACATTTATAACATTATATTAAACCTTTTCGACTGTTAATAATGTTCGCGATGAGGGTAACTGGTTCTGATAGTACTAAAAATGTGTTTTAATTATTTAAAATATCATGTCTTTCTATCAAGAAAAAAGACATTGAAATATTTAATTATTCACAAAATAATTGTCTTCAAATTTGAATCGTTACAACTTTGTACGATCCCACATGTTTTTTCACTAACGACTCGGGTTTCGCCTTTTGGTATCTTCAGGCATTCTATCACACATGATGCAACATAACTGACTGATAATCTTCTTCGTAAAATATGACTTTCTACTGTTCTTGGCTAATTTTTCATTTCATTTTAATGATATAAAGTAGGCCTTAGTACAAAATATTCTTAAAGCCCATTTTTTACTGATTTAATTTGCATTTATTTGATGGAACTTCATTAAGACACAGTGGAAAAAAAGCAAAAGTTTTTAGTGCTACAAAAATTATAAGATATATAGTGGATAGCTATTTTGGCTAGTTATCTTATAAATTTTGTCGGAATTAAATACATGGTTATTTTTTCAACGTGCCCATTTTTATATTGACGATATTTTTGAATATTTTACCATCAATGATGTCTTGTATCGATGGGAGAATACAGGTTATGAGATATACTCTTCGAGGCAAACTCATTGATCTTATCTTACACCAAATTGATAAATACCACGTTGTCATGCCGCGTAACTGTGTGTTGGTGTTTATAAAAACACATTGAATTTGAATTGTTATAACTTTCTACGATTCCACATATTTGTCAGCAACGATCTGGGTTCCGCCTATCGGCATCTCCAGGCATTCTATCACACGGATGCAACAGAACTATCGCATAATAAACATTTAACATCGTCTATATACCAAAGGTATTGATTGAAGGAAAATACAGACCCCAATGTAAGAACTAAATGGCAGCTAAGACAAATTCAATAATATTGATGTAAAAATAATTAACGCAATTGCCTGTGATAAATTTAACTAACGATGAAAATTATAAATGACTCATTCTTGAAAGGGTTTTTTTATTATTTGTTGTGAAATTGCTTAAAGAAAAGCAGGAAAATAATAAAATATACACCAATATGTAACGGCCAAGGTTTGTGTCATTCAAAAAAATAGACTTTCTTCCTATAGTCCTCACTTACCTGAACTTTGTTAAGTACAATACAAAATGAATATAAGTATGCATGCCTTATACATTATAACATAATATAACTGTGAAGCAATACATTACATGTAATACTTAGTCGACTTAATGATGACTTTTATGGTGAAAAGCTCTTCAAAAAGCTCGAAAATTTTCAGAGAAATTTTAGTGGGCTTGTATTAAGTTTGCCGTCCAAGATCGACGCAGGGGCTGAACATTAAAAGTTCAAATATAATTTGCGGCACCAAGGTAAATAATAAATAGCATCGCAGTATAAAAGTGGCGCGCAAGCTTTTCTCGACTTCAATTTAACACGGTTTGTAATTTAGGTATTTTTGTTGAACACAAAAGCTCTTTATTAATTTTAGAACATTGTATGTGGACTGTTTTTCTTAAAGTTAAAAACTTACCCAAACCACTTTAAATGACGGTCTAAAACATGCATTATCACCAAATACTTTTACAAACATCTGGTATTGTTTTTAAAATCTTGGGATTGCAATTGTTCAATCAGTTATCCGTTCGATTCGAGTGATAGAAAAAGAGCGTTTTTATCAATCTATCTATCAAATTTTCTTGAAAAGTATCGGTTATGTATGTTCATTAAAATTCTAAAATAATGGAACACAACAAGAGCAAATAGCCAATTACATGTTCTGTCTTTTCTATATCTGTTTTCGTCATAATAAGCATCTATTTATTATTCAGCAGTCATAGCCATATAGTCGACACTGGGAACAGACTTAGCTTAATATAATGTGATATATTGATAGTTTACAAATATTATATAGCAGTCCAAACAACGAGGGTTGTGAAAACTGGAAAAATAAACAACGACTCCGAAAAAAAAAACCAAATGTATGAGGTTTTTTCCTACCTTTTCTTATTTATATATGTTTAATAATTTAAATGTCAACTTTTATAATACCAAATGTTACTGTATTAGGACTCAACCGAAGACGATATAATTTTTCTTGTTCAGTGAGATATATTGTCTAATCAAAACAATAGTCAGAGTCGCTCTTATTTCACTAATCCTTCTCCAGTCATAACACCATCACTACAAATCCAACTTCACAGCTTTGAAAACAACGTAGAAGAAATCGATGTTTATCGTAAAGGAAAGAAAAAATGATTAAGTCTGGTCTAGAATATCGGTCTTTTTCTCAAGTTCATTAGAGACCTTAGTAGTAGCATTCAATACCTTTACGTCGAGCGTAATCATTTATAATTACGACTTTTACAATATATTTGATTATTAAGACCAATTTCGTTCGTCTTGAGCATTATCAACTGAAGAGATACATATTTCAAACTAGTCAATGTGTAAATAAATCAGAATTCTTGAACATTAGACTTTGTATACCTATTAATTACAAACTAAAAAATTTTGCTTATATAATCTAGTTTATAATTTGTATCTTATTAGTTGATACTGTTCGCGATAAGTAAAAGCAGTTGTGATCATCAAATATATTGTAGTAGTACTAAAAATATGAGGTAACTATTGATAATATCATGCTTTTCCACCAACAAGTCAAGATGAAGAAATGAGAGTAAACACTTAAAAAATGATCGAGTATTATTATTTAAAATACAATGCTTTACACTAAGAAACACTGGTCAACATCTTATAGGTCTTTTTTGTGTATAATTATTTTGTTAACAAAAAAATCCAATTAAATGCTTTATCGATATAAGTGTTGATACTAAAAAAGTAAGAATGTAATTTCCTTTTCAAAAAAGCTCCCTTACACCTCGCTCGCAAATTAGTTATTAGCGTTTTTGTATAACCGCACGCTACTGTTAATATTTCTGAAAATAGCATGCCGTTACTTGAGCCAAGAGCCTCCCTTCTCAAGTATAACTTTTTTGCTCATAATCATTAAGTGTGCACATTTGAGAGTTTGGTGGTTTCAACTGCAAAGTTGTGCTTTTCAAAAAACTCATATCTGTCTAAATTGACCAACGATTCTTTTTTACATTTAAAAAGAGCTTTTTAAAATTATCAGAGCCTTCTTTGTTCAACTAAAATGAGGATTACGTTGAGTTTTAGTAAAATTTAAATTTATTTGTTTGGTTTTTGAATATGTTATGCACAGAAAAATTTACAAGAAAATATTGTTTAAATATTTACCTCTAAATTTGAGTACCAATAACTGTCATAAAAATATTCAATTAGTGTAGATGAAGTGTGTACAATTTTTATTGAATCAAAATACGGGGGCTTTTATACAATAAAGATCTTGACCGGTTTCGCTCATCGAGAACGTTATCAACTTATAATACAGAACTTTATAAACTGATCATTTGATAATGCTGTCATTGAATCAAAATGATCCTCATAGTACTTGGAATATTTTTACTTATTAGTCTTAGTTTTGCTTTTGTATATACACATACTTGATAATGACAAATTACTGAAATCTCAACTTCGCAAGTATTTTTTGGTAAACCTCTATAATAAAGATATGTGTGTGTTGGTATAGTATATTGATATATGTAACATATATACAAATAAACGGGATTTATTGCGGATTTCTCAGCTCTGCAGCGACTACCTTCTGTTTTGAGACGATACAAGAAAAATAAAACAAAATATCATTACTTAAGAAACGAAGGAAACTTGAACTAATTAAGTGAAGTTCGTATCCCATAAAAAAGGCAATGCTTATTTGACGTATCTGTTTTGTGAAAAATAATGAAAATAATTGAACATCGTCAGAAGTATAGTTCTAGCGATGGCGTGAACCAACATAGCTATCAACTATATCTTAAAAAAAAATTGTAGAACTAAACTACATTGCTATTTTTTCACCGTGTTATAATGGAGTTCTGTCAAGTAAATGCCTATTCAATCAAGAAAATAATTGACATTAGATCTACAAACTCTGCTCTGAATGAAAAAATGGCATTTAAAAAAAATGTATGATTTTACAATATCTGCTACCCCTTTGATAGCCCAACGTCATAATGCATCCTTTTCGTCTAAAAAAAAATGAATGAAAGTGCACTTACGTATAATGTAAAGCTTTTACGATATCATAATAGGGGGTAGTATTTTTCTCCGATTTCAATTGCTAAGATATAATATTTAATGATAAAATATCATATGTTCAAAAGCTCAGAAACGTTCCCTTTTCATCTTTAGTAATAAGAATCTTGTATACTTTCTTTAAGAGCGTTTTATTCCTTCTTTCCTACATGGTTTTGTCATAAACAAGACGGAAGGGGTAACTTAAGTGTCTAAGAGATCATAGGGGTGGATCGGCCGATAGCGAAATGGCCATTACAACTTTTATCGTTCTCGTGTTATTGATATGTAATATAGATTTTTTCCTATAGCCAGTAAGTGAATGGGAATATTTTATGCATTATCGACTGGGCATTAAATTAAAGTTGTAAATTTTTGGTCACCGAAAATTGATTTATTCATTCCATAATAGCTTGCAGTAACCGGTTGTCAAATTTCGTCGTAGCTAAAAACATTAAACGTACATGACACAAATTCGAATTATTAAATTTTTGTACGTTCTACATGTTTTGTAACTGACGGTACGAGTTTTTCTTTCTAGTAACTTGAAAAATTCTACCAAACAAATGCAATAGAACTGACAAATGATGATATTGAAATTTCACGTGGAAATGTACAAACTTTCAACAATTCAAATTTAATATTTTAAATAATAAAAACACTAAAATTTCAACATATTGCAAAATGAATTAATTATTTGGTAATGCTCACAATAAGCAAATTTAAACCTTACCATAAAATTTATATTAGAAATGAATAAAAAAAATGTAATTTATTCCATCGACTGAAGGTGCTTGATGGATTTTATTTTAATATCAAATTTGAATCGTTGAAACTTTTTGCGGTTCCACATGCACGAAGATGCCAAAAAACGAAACCTAGTAATAAAACATGTGGAGTCGTACAAAGTTTCAAGAATTCAATTTTAAAATAGTAAAAACACATTTTTTTAGTACCTATTTCGACAATAAATTTTTTGATCAGGACCGGTTTCGCTTATCACGAGCACTATAAACTGAAACCGGTCCTGATCAAAAATATATCGTGGAAATAAGTACTAAACGCTTTGTCTAATTAAAAAAATAATAGCGAACAGGTTATTGGTTTTCATGTTTCTGCGTTATCGACAACACTTAAATATAAATGATAAAATGTGAATAGAATGAACAAAGAGTGTGAATAGAATGTGAATTAAAAAAATTAACTTTGATAATTCCAATTATATCCGTAAATAAATTATTAATCAGACTGTTTGAATGCAGAAAGCTCATTGAAAATGCTCGTCGTGTTTATTGTTAGAAGACATCATTTTTTAAATTATCGAACAAAATATTTTTTGCCAAGACTTGGGGAAATTGATTGATATTATAACGAAAATGAAACTAAACGAAAAACTACCCTCTTCTTGTGAAAACACTCCATCTTAGACTGAGGAAATATTCTCACTGGACTCTCAAACTGCCCTACACAAACAGCTGTTTAATAAACGAAAGAAGATTTATTTTTATCAATAAAATACTATCTTTTGTATATATGTTATATCTATGTTATATATGAATTTTATTTGAGAAAAAAATGGTGCTCCTTTCGACCCAAATTTAATATTGACAGTAACGTTACACCGTACAAAGGAAAATTTGCTGTTGTGTTTTGGTGTGCTATTGACTTGTTATACACTGCTGATTTTGCTATTACGTAAATGATTTTTTTGATTGAATTGATAATTAAATTGTAGAACTTCATTATAACACGGTGAAAAAAGAGCAACGTGTTTTAATTTTACAAAATTTAAAAGATATATAATTGATAGCTGTTTCAGCTTACGCCCTCATCAGATCAGTGTTTCAATGTACATTTACTTATTTATATATAAAGATGTAGAAAATATACACAAAACATATTCTTTTCTGTTATAACATATTAGTTTTACATTGTGATAATATATTCTTAAATGTAGCAAATTGTTTTTATGTTTATTTCGAAGTCAAAGTAAACCTGGATTTTTTTATTGATTAGGAATAAACGAAAATATTATAACAATTATTGTACTAAGTTCATTTCCTTAAAAATTGCATTTACCTTCCGTTATTAAGAGTGTCATTAAATTGCTGATATGTATTAATTTCTAATTGTTCCAATAAAATAAACAGATAAAAGATGGCACACATGCTATATTCGTTATAGTATATTTAAATCAGCTAAGGTTTGGTTAATAAATTTTCTATTTGATAACATTTTCGAAGTTATCACTTTTAAGTTGTCAACTGTCACTTATTGATGGAAAGGCATAATATTTCAAATAATAAAAACACATTTTTAGTACTTTTTTCCACAGTATATTTTTCGATCAGAACCGATCAACAACTGATTCAGTTGATAATGCTCGCGATGAGTGAAACCAGTCCTGATCAAAAAATATTGTGGAATTAAGTATTAAGAATTTTGTTTTTATTATTATATTTGAAATTATATAGTTATATTTTAAAATGAAATGATTAATTTTTAATTATTTGAAATTTAACAGCACGTTATTTAAGGCAAGTAAAGTTCCTTAAATGAGCAGTCGATATTATGAAATACTTTTATATTGCGCGCTAATATCGGCGCGCTAACGTCAGAATGCTTGGTTTTTTATTGTTCCAACCAGACACAAGTCATAAAAATACCAAAAATTCATTTTAACGTTCTATCTGGTTCGTTGTACTCATTAGAGATTCAGTTAACAAAAACACTCAAGGGCTCTTCTGTACTTATTTTTTTCTCTAGGATTTGATATCTTAGGTAAATGAATTTTATAAAATGCGATTGGAGTGTTTGAAAAATCAACGGCGATATTACACAACGAAGTCGAAGCGACGATGTCTCCACTTGAACTCCCGACCTGCATGTAGTCCTCATCTTTTTGCTATGTTGGAGCGACGTAACAAATTATCGGCAATTCGGATGAGAGAAGACCGCGCAGAAGCTTTAGCCATTTTCAATTTTTAACTCTTCCGTAAAGTTTATAGTGTTCGGTTATTAATTTTATCGTTCGGGTAATTGAAAATTGAGGCCAAAGCAATATCATCCTTTGGCAGAGTCCAGTAAAACTGTCATACTGGAATTTATACAATATAATCAATTTATTAAAAAAAGCCTTAAAAATCGGAAGGAAACTGTTACCTCTGAGTTTATTATTTTTAATATAAAATTGATAGAGTATTAAAAAAAATCTTAGAGTATCCTTCGTATCATATATATTGATTTATTTGTTGTTGCTGAAAGAAATTAGTCGCTGCAGAGCTGAGCAATACACAGTGAATCCTGTTCACGTGAATTTTAAACGCATTATAATTATATTAATCCATGTTAACTATTATCATGGAGTATATGGTAGAAGAGGTATATCAACAGAAATTTTTCAATGAAAACTGCTTATTACTTTATAACCTAATAAACTCCATTATCTTAGTATTGGAAGGATAGAAGAGAATTTGTAGATATCACAAACCCAAATGATTTTGAAGAAAAATGGGTTGAACACTTGAGATCCGTCAAGGAAGGCAACAACGTTAACTACGTCATCGCGGATACGATGATTATATCATTTTTTTTAATATTATAATTTATTCATATTCATTTGTAAATTTTCAATTGCTGTACTGAACAGGAACAATATAAAAAAATATATAAATATAAGAATATATATTTAATTTCTACTACTCTAATAAAAGTGAACTATAGTCCTGATGAAGGCGTGAGTCAAAACAGCTATCATCTATACAGCTTGTAAATTTTGTAAAACTAAAATACATAGATATTTTTTCACCGTGCTATAAGAATATATATTATACCCTTTTTTGGGAAACCTTGCATTTTTTTAATCTAACCTGGCCTCATTAAATCTTATGTTAATATAGCTTGCTTGAATAATTTCATGATGCTTTTTAAAAGAAGACGAAATAGCTATCCAAAATGCAATTTCCAAAATAATTTAAATCTCACGTAAAGGTCAGCCTAAATTTATCTTACCTTAAATAATATATTACTAATATTAAATTAAGTCTAGCCAACGTCAATCTTATTTAAAATAAAAGCCAGATAGATGATTATATATTTATCAGTTATGAGCAACTTTTTATATTTCATTCGATGTTAAAATATAGCAGAGGTTTTATCGAATCAACACAAAGCAAATATTATTAATTACTTGGTAGAACTCCATTATAACATGGTGAAAAAGTAGCAATGTATTTTAGTTCTACAATTTTTTTATAATATATAGCTGATACCCTCACACCTTCGTCAGATACATATATATATATATATATATATATATATATTAGTCGATTTAATTATATTAAATGTTTTTTATGACACTCGCTCATGCGTAAGATTAAATAAATAATACATATAATTTAAAAAAATAGTTTCAGCTATGTGATATTTAAATATTTTAAATTATCGAATAAAAAATATCGAGTTTTTCGAGACATTTTTAAATTATTGACATATATATGCGGCCGTACTTATAGCTAGAAATAAATTTCAAAAAAAATATTTCATATCAACTATGAAATGTTTTTTCTTACAATAAACACCAGTGGTACTTGCAAACGATTACATCAATTTCTAAAAATGACTAAGTAGTTCTGACGATAGCGAGAGCCGAAATAGCTATCAACTTTACCTTATAAAAAAATTTGCAGAACTAAAATAAATTGCTATTTTTCCACCGAGTTTCAAAGCAAATCGACAAAATAAATCATAAGCCGAAATAATCTTTCGTGATTTTTCTACTGTTGTATTGGGATAGCGGCATTTCCCATATTGTATCCGTATTAAATATACGTAAATATTTTTTTTTAATACACAGTATTCCCTGCATTAATGTTAGGTCAATATCCAATTTATCGTGACTGGCAGACAGTGTTTATTCTACGCTATCTAAGACGTTAATCCGTTTACTAACCGACTGGGTTTCTCAATCAAGTAGCTCCAAGCATCGTGAACCGCAACGGGGTGCCCCCATTCACTAAAATCCCCCATGCTCTTTGGGAAACTGTCGTATGTTTGGCAAGATTATCGGTGTCTAACGGACAAATCGCTTCGCAGAGACACTGGGGCGAATCGTGTCACGTGTCAATGTCCACACTGCGAAGATCGAGCAAGAAGCAACTAATCTCGCAGGCGGTTGACAAATTTCTAAGCACACTGTCGCAATTATTTACCACTAGCATAACAAAATACGAAGCTTTTTTATGATATCAACTGAAGGTGCTAGATGAGTTCTACCAAATAAATGCAAATTCAATGAACAAAAAAATAAGCGTTCAATATTTTTGAACACACTCGATAGATACGTTGGTATTTTTTTAATACACAGCATTTCCTGCATTAATGTTAGGTAAAAAAATTGTAGAATTAAAATACATTGCTATTTTTTCACCGTGTGCTTGATGAAATTTCAATAGCGAATTTGAATTGTCAATTCTGTTCCGTCGATGTGATAGAATGCCTGAAGATGCCGAAAGGCGAAACTCGGGTCGTTAGTAAAAAAAGCATGTGTAATCATACAGAGTTATAACAATTTAAAATACGAAGCGTTACAGAGCGAAAATTTAAAAATCCACTAATTAACAATATTAAATGTTTCATGTAAAAATTTGCCATTTTCTCAATAACATACCGAGTTTCGCCTATAGACATCTTTAGGCGCTCTAACATACGGATTCAACAAGACTGGCAGTTCTATCAGACAACGGTCCGAGTTTAAAAAAATGCATGAAGATGCCGAAAGGTGAAACTCGAGTTGTTAATGATAAAATTAGTAGATCGTACACTAGTTTCAACAATTAAAATTTGATACTGATTTTTTTAAAAACATATATAACGCAATCACTGTTAAGGTGTTAACTGTTATATGTTAAATAATAATAAACCATTTTTCAGTGCTATTTCCACAATATATTTTACAATTTAGACTGGTTTCGCTCATCGAGAACATTATCAACTAAACGGACGTAAATCGTTTACTTATTTTTTAAGGTTTTGACTTTGCATAATATACCTGCTAGCTATTAACTTAAAATTTATATAAACATGTTTGTTTGATATTTGTGCCCTTGCCGTTGATGATTCTATCAATGAGTGAAACCGGTCATAATCATAAAACATTTTGTGGAAAAGGTACTAAGACATGTATTTTTATTATTTAAAAAAATGCAAAAATAATTAAGAATCATTTCCGATTTTAACCCTCTGTTTGCTAGCGCCTCAACCGTTGAGACGGCTGATTTTACTGTGTTGATAGGTGATACCCAACAACATATGAATCAATAGTGGTTAAAACCTTCTCGTACTCGCTTATTTTCGAGTTATTGCATTGCTTGATTTGTCCTGACAAACTCAATAAAATTGTTTTAAGCCAAGAGTATTCAATAAATTTTTGAAGTCTAGGTGTTGGAATATTCTATAAACGGCTCTGCAGGGAATGAGTTAGTATGGCAGTGATTAAAGCCAGTTTCGCTTACGGTGAGCACTATCACCGCAATAATTGAACTCTTAAATATATACTAAAACTAAATTAGTTTACATAACAATTGATGACATGTTTTGCAGTTTCCTTAGCCTTTTGTGTCCAGTCGCAAAACTATGCCCATAACATATTTCAATGAAGTACTTTCCAAGGATATAAGGATATAAAAAAGCTCGCAATCATCCAAAGAAATCCTTTGAATGCAGCCCACTCATGCAGCCGCGTGATAGTCGGATATCCAATTTGCTAAACTACTTTTTTGCAGAAAAAATAGAATAAAAAAAAAACACGCAAGGCAAAAAAGAAACTCTACAATGATCCTTATTCGAATTTAGCACGAAACGTGATAAAGGGAATGAAATATAATAAACGTATCAAGTATGCTGGTACCAAGAATACAACATTGTTTTATAAATTAAATTATATTTAAAAAAATGTTTAAAAATATTTACATTTTTATTGATTTAATTGTGATATAGATAAACTATTACAACTCCATTAAGCAACGGTGAAAAGATAGCGATGTATTTTAGTATTACAAAATTTTATAAAATATATTTGATAGCTATTATGGCTCACGCCATTGTTAGAACTATGTTTAAGCGTACATTTACTTATCTTCATATACATGAACGGACAAATATTAGTCTTTCGCCGCTCAGACCATTGTAAAAGGCTATTGCATTTCTGCAATAAATCGTCTCTGGCCAGTATTTACGCTCATTGAAAGTACGCCTGTATAGTTCAGTTAAAATTCAAGTTATTTTGGTAGCACGATATAAGCAAGGTCGTAAAAACAGGAGAGAAGATGTAATGTGTACCTTTTTTTGCACAGCTATATTTAGATAAGAAATGTACGTTTAATCATAGTACTGACGATGGATGAGCTGAAATAGCTATAGACTATATCTTATAAAAAAAATTTTAGAACTAAAATACATTGCTATTTTTTCACCGTGTTATATTGAAATTCTACCAAATAAATGCCAATTCGATCAATAAAGTCTAAGAAAGATATTTTGTTTTCTGTTGAACCTTTTGAGGTTTTTATTCAAATTATCCAAATGAATATTTGACCACTTGCAAACCCTTGAGGCTTTCATATTCCAGTCCTGATTATCTCCCATTCTCAACCCTAAAAAGATGCATTATTAAAAACCCCCTTCCTGTATCTATGATTGTTTTCTTTTGCAATTGGACACAGTCAAACGAGGGGGAAAACTACCTACCGAAAGAAAATATAAAGCCATCGCAAAAAAACGCAGCCGATACATCACTCCAGAAATGTTTGGTTCTATATTCTACAAAAAAAATCGGATAATTGTATTTTATTTCATCAAATCACATAGATAATTACGCTATTAAATACTTAACTGCACGAGCAAAATATTCGATCGACCTCTACGCCAGAAATTTAGAATTTGAAACACTGAATTATTTTAATTCTACCCAGAGATTTGCCATAATGTAAATTAACTGTCATATTTTGATAGAATGTCTGAATATGCCGAAATGCGAAACCCGGGTTTTTAGAAACAAAACACGTGGAATTGTAAAAAGTTTCAGCAATTCAAATTTGAAGTAAAAAAGTGTACAAATAAAATATCAAAGACTTTTGCGTTTTAAACAACACAATAAACATATTTTATAATTTAAGTGCTATTTTCAAAACAAATTTATGGCTTTAGGGAAATCAGTTCTGATAAAAAATTTATTGTGAAAATATAGCAAAATTTTTGTGTTTATAATTAAAAAAATTAAATGTCGAGGAAATACGAAAATTGAATTCTACCAATATGAAATAAAAAAATAAATTAATAATAAATCGGTTTGGAATTACAAAATAATCGCAAAATGATCACGAATGAAAATGAGAAAATTTTATTAAAGCTTTAATGGAACATGATTATCAATGATGTCGACTGAATTTCAATATCAGATTTGAATTGTTGATACTTTGAATGATTTCACATGTTTTACCACTGCTGACCCGGGTTTCACCTTTCGGTATCTTTAGACGTTACATCACACGGATGCAACCGAACAGAGATTGATAAATTTTATTATTGGAATTATCAGTATGCAGTTCGAAGTTAAGCCGCAGTGAAGAAATAATGCGATATATCGTGAAACGTAATATAAATAAAATGTTTTTTTTGTCAATCGTTTCAGTCATTTAATTCGGAACTCAATTTTTACAGAAAGTGGATATGTCGCAACTTAAAACGAACTGAAAAATTCAAAGAAGGAAGTCAAAGGATAAAATTCTCTGGTGTTCATTTACAAAGGCGAAGACGCCCGAGGCATACAAGTCGTAAACATTCTAGGAAGACCCTACAGCGGATGCAGTCGCGTACTGTGAACCTATAACAATGGGGGCTGTATGGGAATCAGCGCATTATGAAACAGAATGGCGACTGCCACATATCTTGAACTTGGATTACACTCTCCAGCTGGTGACATCTTGTGGTACTCCCTTAAGCTGCATGAAACGAAAAAGCCGCAAGCAGTCTACTGGAGCTCCAAATTAAAATAATAATCATACGTTAGCTGGATCTACACTACAATCACTTACCAAAGCCTTGTCTCTATAAATATAAAAATGAATCTTAGCTTGCTTATTTGTACTGTTTGTGTTCCTATACCGATCATCCAATACTAATTAAACTTGTGTAGGTTATTGTGTTTTATTAATAAGTGATTGTTAACCTTTAATTTATGATATCGACTGAAGTTGCCCAATGGAATTTCAATATATATATATTTTTTTAAAATGGTTTTGTATACCTGCTACCTTTAATTCAAATATTTTGCATAGATAGACTTCCTATTAAATTGTATTCTATCAGTTGATAATGCTCGTGATCAGCGAAACCGGTTCTGATCAAAAAATAAATTGTAGAAATAATAGGTACTAAATAATTTGTTTTTATTATTTAAAATACAACGACTTTATTGTGTATTAGAATAACCATAGATATACGTTTATATTTTATTTTGTGATTGTATAATTGATAATTTTTTTTGTTTAAAGTAAAACATTATTTTATTTGCTTTATTTAATGTAACCGGCCATTACTTACGAGGTAAAATGTCTCTAGAGAAAAATTGATTTATAGGGAACACTTGTTGGAATCGGTAGTTTAATGAAAGCTCTAGTGGTAAAAGTTCTAAAAGCTGATTATCAGATGGTTTGAAGTTCAAATCATAACAAGGCCATTTGACATTTATTATCTTGGGAATAGATAGATGCTCGTGATATATTGTCCCCTAGAATTGGCTTGAAATATTTTTTAGAATAAATTATTTCAGTTTTTAAAATTTTGTATTAAACATTCTATAACAAAATAGTTAAGTTAATAAATGAATTTTGAAATGAATAATGAATTCCTAAATGTCTCAGATAAATGTTATGTTTATCTTGAAATAACAGTAAATCTTGATATTGTGTCTGTTTTAATATGTAAGAATTAATTAAAAAAATAAATAAGTCACTTTTAAGGTGTTAACTGTCACTTCTTGATGGAAAGTCATGATATTTTAAATAATAAAAACACATTTTTTTAGTACTTATTTCCACAATATATTTTTTGATCAGGACTGGTTTCGCTCATCGCGAGAACTATCAACTGATCATCAATTTATTTTGTTCCATTAAGTATTAAGTGTGGGTTATTTTCGTCATTAAATTTCCTAAAAGCTCCTAATGGATTATTGATTTACCATAATTGTAATTGTAATTTTTATATCAATATTGTATGATTTTATGTAAATTGTTTCCTAGTTCTTGAACCCATGGCTTTGTACACCTGCTACTTTTGACTCAAATTAATTTTTTGTTTTGTATAAATAGACTTGTTTGTAAATTGTATTCTATCAGTTGATAATGCTCGCGATGAGCGAAACCGGTCGTAATCAAAAAATATATTGTGGAAATAAGTACTAAAAAATGTGTTTTTATTAATAAAAAAAAAAAGTATCGTCTTAAATTGATTTATTTAAAAATTGCATTAACCTTTCGTACTGGTCTGAGAAGCGGTGATGTATTTATATTTGTTTGTTGATTAAGAATTTCATTGGATTGCTGACATCTATTAATTTATAACTGTTCCAATCTTTTTATATTAGAAATGTAAACATATAGGCTTTTTAATTTTCTTTTAAGGAGCTAACTGTCAATCTTGATAGAAAGGTATGGTATTTTAAATAATTAAATTGCCTTTGAATACAATTAAAATGTCATGTATGAATACATTATGTTCCATTGAGTATTTAAGTGCTGGTAATTTTGTTTATAAAAATTTCTCCTTACTTATCCTAATAAGGGCGCTATGATTGTTCAGAGCTCTTAATGTGTTATTGATTAACCTTAATTTTGTTTGAAAATGGATAAAAAGTGATTTTTAACCATTTTTTAACTAATTTACATTATTTGTATTAATATTGTATGATATCCTATAAATTGTTTCTTATTTCTTGAACCCATGGGTTTGTATACGTGCTAACTGTAACTCAAATATTTTGTATAAAAAGACTTGCTTGTAAATTGTATTCTATCATTTGATAATGCTCGCGATGAGCGAAACCGGTCTTGATCAGAAAAAAATATATATTGCAAAAAAACTAATGTGTTGCACAATAAAATGTGTTTTTATTTTTTAAAATATCATGCCTTTCCATCGAGAAATGACAGTTAACACCTTAAAAGTGATACTTTAATTTTGTTTGAAAATTAATGTTAATTGTAAATTTTCTGTAAATTGTTTTTTAGTTCTTAAGTATTAAAAAATGTGTTATCATTTTTTGTTTACATTTACTTACGCTTAGGTGCCATAATTCAAAAAGGTCCCACGATTGTATTTTTTTGTTTATTGTACAATTGTATTATCTTCTAATTGTTCAAGTAACTGGTTGGTAGAAACTTCTCACTGCTCTCTAACTTAGCACAGTCAGTCACCGAATCCACTCTGCCGTTAAAAAAGCTACTAAAATTTTCTGTTTAAGTCTTCAGTGGTTATCCGCTTTATATTTTAAAATTAAGTGCCTATTATCTGTACAAGACAGGATCTCGTAAAAGACAAAAGAGAGAATATTCCCTTAGAATAAAAAAATAGCTCTGTAGTTTTTAGTCAAAAATTTTGGTGCAATAAACGCTTAGTACACAATACCAAACTAAATAAACACAAGTGCAACATAATTAAGCTTTTGAAATAAAACTTTATATATTATTTTTGGTGACAGTAAGCAAAAGATCATTATTGTGTGAACTGTGCAGAGTCTAATGACATTTTGAAAACCATCGACTGTTTTTAAGCTGAATAAAAATTTATATAAACACCTAAACTGAGTGATTTTTTTAGTACAGTTTTAGAAGTTTTTAAAAAGTACTCTCTCAATTCGATTACTTCAAAATTAATCAAAAACTATTGGTACTTTAAATAGATATCTACGTACCACCTTTGCAAAACTATCAAAATTTAGGTTTTGAATTTTTAATAACATTTTGAAAACCATCGGTTGTAGCGTGAGTAGTACACTTTGTTTGAGTGGTATTGCAACGTATACCGGGTACTCGTTAGTAGTATATAATAAAAAGTTTTATTCGGTGAATTTATCTTCACTTTTTTGTCACTAAATTAAAAAAATTAAATTAGGAATTTTATGAAACAGAAACAGTTAAGCTGTGAAAATTTCATTATTTTAACGATATTTTGATAATCAATACAGCCTAATTACGTTGCAGTTAGAGGTTTTCTAAATAATTTACTGCCATAAAAATGCAATTGGGTTTTTTTTGATTATTAAGAGAGACCTACATTTTTAAAATGGATGCGTTGTGCTGTTCTTAAATTGTTACAAAAAATATTGTAAGAATCAATATAGCAACGAATATAACAAAGAAGTCTTAGTTGATCGTTGAAAATGAATAATGAATTTAATTGAGATATGTTTGTTACTAATATTTCTTGACCTTTATCCATGCTTAACGAGTCATATTATAGCCGATAATAAAAGACCGGCAAATTTTGATGTATCTTTTTTTAACGTCTAAAAACAGCTAAATGTTCTGATACTCTTATGTCTAGGGTATGTACGGTTTTCCCATGTAAGGTACAGGTAGCCTTTGCACAGATTAAATTATTTTTTTGTAATTTATACAGCAATTATTTATTAAGTTTTGATTGTCCGCTTAATAGCGGCATTGAATTAAGTTAGGATCTGTTGATTTCTAAAATATCTTTATATTTTTTTCCTAAATAGCCACTATCAACCATGTCTTAAACAAAAAATAGCTTTTTACTTTGATAGTATTATATTATTATTAATTTACTGTGCTTTCAAACAGCACGATAAGTTTATCGTAGTGTGTAATTAAATTTAACTATGATTTCTGTATAAATCATTGATTGCAATATCCAAGCCCATATTACAGAACTGTTGTTAAAATTCGTGACCAATCGAGGTATTCTCACGAAATGTGAGCTATACAATTGAAAATTATAAAACCTTGTGTAAGAAAAACGGAAAGTCATAGTCATACTATTGCTCCGATAGCTTTCATCATCACTGTTAAAGTAAAATTAGAGAATAAAAAAGAATAAATAAAATATATCCAATCTATTTAAAAGCTAAACGCGCTATCTAAGATTTGAAATATCAATGGTTAACGTGTCTTGTGATTTTTTAGTTTTTTAATGATTATGATCAAAACCTGTTTCGCTCGTCGCAGGCATTATCAACCCCCATCTACATTTCGTTTTTGAAAAATTATTAGTTGATTTACAAAAAATATCAAAAAAATAAAGAGTGCACCACTGATTGTGCTACCGTTTTTGCATAATATTAAATTATTATATATTATGAAAGATCAGGGTTGTCACAAAATTTGTCATAAAAAAATTGCGAAATACCCGCCAAACATGGAACACCAATTTAAGCTAAGACAAAAAATATAAACGCTAAACATGAATAGAAATAAAGAATTTATCAGGAATATTGAAATCCTCAAAAGGTTGTTGTATAAATTGTGAAAATGTGACAAAGCTCTTTTCAATTTACGTTCAAACGAATTCTGTATTAATTCTAAGTAACGATATTCCTAATAGATTTTTTTTCAATATATTCGTAAATTTTGTTTAACATTATTAGAATTAATTGATATACGTTAGTAAAATCACGTTTTAAGTGACACTATAATAGATGTCATTTTTGTAAGAACGGCTTTAAGTTCACAGGAAATCGCATAGCTTACGACGCCGTTAGCAGTCATCAAGTTAAGAATTATATTTAATACTTATCTGTCATCAATAATAAAGAAACGAAACACGTGTCACGACTTGTAACACACCAAATGGAATAACAAAGCTATCAAATATTTTTTCTACACTTTGATGTGATCGAAAGTTATTGCATACTCATCTTTGATGATATGTGGTATAAACGCGTTACATAAAAGCTTGCAGCTGCATTAACGAAACACGATTCTAAACATAGGTGCCTGTCGTGATGGCCGTTAGCGAAACTAGAATGCACCCCGTTGTTAATATAACGACATTAATTTAAGCCGAGCAACATGGCGGCCGTTATAATTTCCCGCCACGTTTTTGGCGGGAATCAGGGGTGAATTTCGAAACTGATGGCGAACATTACTTTTGAGCGATTAGGTATATAAACCATGAGAGTGTTATTTACAGCAAGCAGAAAGAGGAAACAACGCAAATTATGACAGAATTTCATTGGACGTTTAATGCAGAAAAAAGTATCAGGTCTTTTTAAAAATTGACATACTGAAACATTGGTCATACTGAAACCAAGTATAACTTGTTGATTTACTACCAAAAATATCTGTATTCTATTGATTGAGTTGGCATACAAGGGTAGATCTCCATTATAACACGGTGAAAAAAATAGCAATGTATTTTAGTTCTTAGTTTTTTTTAGTTTTATTGCTAGCAAGAAACAAGCTAGGTCGTTAAAACAGGAAAGAAGATGTATTGTATACTTTCTCTACACAACTATCGATAGATAAGCAAATGTTCGTTTAAGCATATATCTGACGATGCGTGAGTCAAAATAGCTATCAACTATATCTTTAAAAAAAATGTAGAATTAAAATACATAGCTATTTTTTCACCGTATTATATCTGTATACCACCAAATATTGATCTTTCTGTTCAAGAACACTTATCATTATTGAAAAAATTTGTTACTCCCCTGGGTACGGACGTATACAATTATCGGTTTCGGCGAGTGGTGGAGGGCAGATAAGCATTAGACTTTAAATATTCCGGTGTGTATTGGAAGTATAAAAACAATAACTTAAAAATTAATTAGTCCACTAACAGCTAACGTCTCAACTGTTGAGATGTCAGATTTTGGTGTATCAATAGTTAAAATAATATTAAAATAAAACATATAATAACATAAACAGTGTCAAATCTGTCGTTTTCAAGCTATTTTTTGCCGCTTAACACACATATAACAAGAGTTGCCCATTTTTTACATCAAATTGAAGTAGAGTTATTCAAGTCTTCTTCACCTATTCTATATTGATTTATTTTATACGTTATTATTCTGTCGTTGTTGACAGAAGTAATTCGCTGCAGAGCTGAGTTGTTCACTGTGAAAAAGGTTTGCATGTACAGTATTTGCATTGTATTTATATACTCTCACACACAAACACATAATTCAAAGCACACATAAATACACATATGTACATACAGTACAGAAGAAAATTAATTTAGGTCATTTTCAAGATGCCCGTGTAGTGTTTTTAATGATGTCCTAGCAATTTGCATCACTTTCTTAAATAATAATACGACATAATTAAGTTTTGAAACTCAGTGATGGAACGTCCTTTACGTGGTTCAGCAGTGAAGGAGTAAAACATTTTTATCTATCTACCGGTTCTAATCATTAAAGTTTCGATATGAAAATATATAAAACAGCTTTATTGATCGTGTAATCATTGGATAGTATTTAGCTCCACTGTTGATAGCTGTTTCAAATTCTGTAATCGTCAGAACTTCAGTTTAATCTTCTTAGAGTTCTTCCAATTAAATGCCTATTTAATAAATAATCCAATTAAAAATTATCAAAATACTCTTAAAGATTTTAAATGCATCACAAAATAAATATTTGGATGTAAATAAATTATAATTTGTCAATTATTTTCTTAATTCTTAAAAAATGTTTTGTATACATGGAAAATTGTTAACTAAAAATTTTGTGTTAATAAGCTTACATATTTTTTTATTATATCGGTAATATTCTTATTGTGATCAGCGAAACCAGTACTGATCTTGATAAAATAATATTGTGAAAATATGATTAAATGTTTTATTTTTTAAAAATAATTATTTTCCACAAAGAAGTGAGAGTTCCCTCATTAAATGTGATTTTTAATATACTAAAAACTATACGATACATTTACGAATACCTTAACTTTCCGGCGAAAGAATAACCAACACGAAAATATTGCGCGACGGGCCAGAAAATTCCCAGGTCCGCCACTCCGTGCAATGCATAAAACAGGAAACGGAACTACGCCCTGAGGAACGCGCCTATCTCCCGCCTAATTTACTTTTGAATTTTACGGACGCGTTCCACACTTGCCGTTGGATTTGGAGTCAAGGTAAAACAACGCGCAATGTAACACCTTAGAGGAATAATATACCATATTTTGTCCTTTATCATTTTGAAACGGAAGTCTCGGGATCTTATGTTTTAGTTAAGCTCGTTGGGTTTGCAACGAAGCGTTGGAGGAAGGAAATTTTTGTGATAATGGCGGACCTGCATACACAATTTTGCACATTTTATGAGATTAACATGGTAAAATAATTTTCTAAGTAATCTATCTCGAATATTTGCAAGTCGGTTCAATGTATAATATTAGAATCCGAGTATTTAAGGCACATTGTTTTTGAAATTTATTTAAATACATATGTGTATATAATTTATGATATAGTCTGAAGGTGCTTGACGGAATTTCAATGTAAAATTAAAATTTTTGAAATATTGTACGATTCTACATTTTTTGTCGCTTACAAACAGGGTTTCGTATTTTGGAATCTTCAGGCAATATATCACACGAATGTAAAACCTAAAAAAAATTAACAATTTAACATTATATGTTATTGATATTTAAAATGATAAAAACACAGTTTGTAGTATTATTTTATTTATTTTATGATCAGGCCGATTTTGCTCGTCGCGAGCATTATCAACTAATAAAATATAGATTACAAAGAAGCCTACTCATACAAAAAAATGACTTGAGTTTAAGAGGGTATATAAAAACTAATGGTTCGCGAGTTTAAAAAATAATTTACAGGCTGCCATAAAATATACACTATGTTAAAGTAAATTAATTTAAAAATGGAATTTAATTGTTTTTATCAACATTATCCAACCAAAAACTAGAAATTCATAATGGAATTGGCATTTATTTGGTGGAACTACTTTATAATACGGTGAAAAAATAGCAATGTATTTTAGTTCTAAAATAAATTATGAGACATATAGTTCTGATGAAGGCGTAAGCTGAAATAGTTATCAACTGTGTATCTTGTAAATTTTGTACAACTTAAATACATTGCTATTTTTCACTGTGTTATAAAGGAGTTCTACCAAGTAAATGCCAATTCAGTCAATAAAAAAATAATGCTATTGTTTATTCGCGTCAAAAGCACGACAAATCAATCATTCGTTAAGATTTGGTGCAATTGTAAAAGACTAAATGGAAAAAATATTGAGCGGGAAGTTTTTATAATTAAAATAACCGTCACGTAAATGTTTCATGGCTGAAACCGGTCCTAATAATGAAAAGTAATGTGGATATAGCATCAAAAAATGTGTTTTAAATATAACGTCTTTTCACTAAAATGTGACAGTCAACACTTTATATGTGTGAAAAATATCATGAAGATATTTATTGGTTTCCGTATTTTTGTTTTGTTTTCCAGCATCCCTTAGATAGGTATTTGAAAATTGAATTCAAAATATTTAACTAAACCAAAAAAGTCAATTTACAAAAATCTACGCAGTAGGTTGAATATAAGGGATAAAGTACCTTTTTTTGCTCTATGTGGGTTTCGAAACTACGGTAAAATAGTTATCTTCGAATAACAGGTTTTCAAATAATTAGACACGCAAGATTTGAATAGCTAGTCCGCAATTTCATTCCCAAGGCTACCTGGATTCAGAAATAAGAAACCCTGAAAACGTCATATGTATTTTCTTTTTCTAAATTAAAAATAAATACATATTGATCACATTAAAATATATAAAAAAGTTTAAATATGATTGTAAATAATAAAAACTCATTTTTTACTCTACTCTAAGGCTAGGGTCTAATCATACAAATGTTAAACTTTCAATACTATTGATTTAAAAATAATGACAATCAATTGCCTGTAATAAACTTTATCAACATTAAATACTGTTAATGAGTCTTTGATGAAAGGATTGTACAAAAAATAATAATCAACTATTATTAAAATGAGATTAAGTAATATTATACTTTGAAATACCTAGTTATTTAAAATTGGTGGGTTACAGTGAGAATTAAACATCCTGTGGTATAATAAAGGAATTGTATTTAGGTTTATTGTCGACTCATTGAGCTTGTTTCACGTAAGGGATATTACTAGGTGGAATTAGGAAAATTAACTTGGTTTTAAGTAGTATAACTTGAATTTAATTAACATCTATTTATTTGAAAATTGTCTTGAAAAAACAATTTATGATCCTCCTTGTCTTGATGCAATTATTGAACAACTTCTTCTTCGTTAAATGAATATTTTTACCATAACAGATGGTTGACCAAGTTGTTCGATTATATAAATATAATGCCTGTTCATCAAGAAGTGACAGTTAATATCTTAAATACTAAATATATATTTCATAAGTTCAAGTATATATATCCTATTGTACTTTTTTATGTTTAATAGAGAAAGCTAACAGTCATTGAAATTATACAAAATTGGAAGATTTCGTAAATCTACGGTTGTTTATACGTACAATTCGAGAGATGCGTTGTTTCATTAAGAACGTTCGCAGATCTGCCAATGCTACTACAAACGTGAGAGAAAAAATAAAAGGAAAAATAAAAACTGGTACTTTTGGATCTCGCTCCAATTACAAGGTGTAATAAGAGACAAGATTCAGGTTTTTGCTTCCTGTTTTCATCGTCAGATAAAAAATGCTTTTTTTTCTTGCTGAGAAAAGCAGGGAATTGATTTTTGTACGTGATTTTCAATACAACGCTTAAAAAGCGCTTATAAACTATTGTTTAGTAGCAACTCTTCGAAAATTGATTTAATAATCTTCAAAAATATAATTATTTTCTTTATTTTAACTATATTTGTTGAGCTTTGATTATGTTTTAATCAATCAAATAAAATGAAACGGACCATCAGACGAAGCTATGAAAATTAAATAAAGTTATAGAAAACTATACGTACTGTAGACTTTAGTTTCTCAACCAGTATTCCAACGAGTACTAGTGGTCCGCGAAGACTTTTAAGTGCCCCGAAACAATTTAATTTTATGTTTTACTTTATGGAATTTTAAATAACATTTTCCAGTTACTATCTGTTTTAATATACTTCAATATTTTTGTATCAGCACACGGTGTTGCAAAGTTAATTATTTTGAAAAAAAATTAAATTATATAAATATTTATTATTTTTATCCAAAGTTGATGGTTCGTAAAACATTTTTGGATTTATTGGCTGTCTGCGGATCTAAAAAGGTTAAGGAACTATGTTTCAGACCAGTACTCTACAAAATTTTATCTTCGACGACACGATTTTACACGGCACGCAAAGGTGTTAACTGTCACTTCTTGTTGGAAAGGCATGATATTTCAAGTACAAAATTTTTTTTTTTTAATTTTTTATTACTATTCAATATTTATAAAAAAACCGGAATATTCACCATTGACGGATATATCAAAAACCATTTTTTATTCATTTTTTTCTATATTTACATATAATTTTGTTTTTTATATATTAACATGTTATATTGTAGATTGTGTGTAAAATATTGATGTATATATATTATATAATTCTGACGAAAAAGTAATTATTTTTGCTTCCATTTGATTACATTTTCACAAAATGTTTTATGTTATAGTGTAGACGAATTATATAATTTTTCTTTTGTTTCAGTTTGTAGATTACTATTTCGGCTTATGCCCTCATCAGAATTAAATTATTTAGTTTTTATATAAAAATTGGTTTTTATTTATGAATAATAATTCAAAATATAAAATCACTTTGAAATACTTATAAAAGTGTTTAAATGCTTACTCTTAATAATAAATATCTATTTTAAACGCCAAAAACTTTTAGATAATTTTTTTTTTCACACAGCATCTATTATTTGTATAATACTCGTCTAAACTTATTCTATTATATTATTATCTTTGCTAAGGCGTAGAGGTTTCTATATGACCGTAGACCCTTGCTAGGTCCGATCATAGAGTAAATTGGACCTACGGCGTAGATCAGTACGAGAGCAAATGATGCCTGCAATGTTCGCAGAAGATGAGGAAAAGTTAATCGTAGCACGTCTTTAGAATACGACCCTAATCTTGTACTGAAGTCTGTACCGTTTGTGTATACACTGAAGGAATTGCCTAATGAGAATATTTAATTTTTACAGCTTTTAAGCTCTGTATTCCAAACACATTAAAACGTCGTTATTATTAGTTTTATAAAACTTTCACAAAAGTTTTTTAACAATTCAAACATTTTCGCCTATATTATATTTTTACTGAATCTCAATTTGATAATTTTTTTTGACGTCAAATATTTAAAAAAATCTTTTGTTTGATTCAATAAAAAATCAGCAGAAAGACACGTAAAGAATTTATGTATACATTTTTATAGTATAATAAATATGACAAATAAAGACTTCAAAAATAATTCTATGTCCTAAATTTTTTTGTCTATTGAAAAACGGTAACGTATATATTTTTAGATTTATATCATTTTCAAGGTATTAACTGACACTTCTTGATGGAAAGGCATGATATTTTAAATAATGAAAACACATTTTTACTACTATTTTTACAATACAATAAATGATCAAGACCGAATGCCTTCATCACAAGCATTATCAAACGATGAATAATCTGTTTTGATCACTAAATAGTTCTATAAAATGTGTTATATTATTTAAAATAAAGCCATTTTGTGAAATCTCGAAAAAAAAATTTGCCGTTTTTTTGAGATGAAATAATTTTAAAAAATAAAATACACGACCCCTTGAATCACAAAACCGACATGCTTTGAGCTTTTTCTTAATGTATCGTTAGCGAAAAAGACTTTGTTTGTTCACTTTATTATAAATGTATATACATAATATATACTAAAATTTAATGCATTGTGAGGTATATAAATAAACTTTTACGTGCACATCAATATGTTAAGTGCATACTTGATCTAAACTTAGTATTGATTGCTCCCCTCCGCAGCGATTACACCTTTCTATGAACATCAAAAAAGGTAACTACAACTAAAAATATTTTAGTACTTCACCAGTACAATATGCAATGAAAATCCAAATGTTTTTGAGTTTCAGTAATGTTTTGACTCAAAGAAGTTATTATCTCCTTTGCCGTTTTAGGGATTCCCTTTTAGAATAAAGTAGTTTTTGAAATGAATAATTGTACTTTTGAAAAATTTAAGTTCTCTAGATCCTTTAGAAAATTCCCAGGTGTATAAAACTGTAATATTTCTAGGATCTCCAGCTGGCCTACGTACACTTGTATAAATTCTCATTAGTTTTATATACTTAAGTTCGCTCGTATATCTAATTGAATTACTCTTCTAATTCATGTGGCCGAATTTTTGGATTTATATAACGAACTCATTTACTATCGTTGATCAATAAAAATATTAACGATATTTCTTATATTGATCAAGCACTTTTTATATTCCAGGACGTAAAGAAAGCATTCTTAACGTTATCATATTAATTGTTGAACGCTTTTAATCAATCAATTTTTTTTCTCAATAAACAAAAAACAAAACTTAAAATAATCGTATTGGAATGACTGTATAATGAAAAAAAATAAGCTGAGTGAAAAAATAGCAAAAACTGATGAAATATTGATTGAATTGCCACTTACTTGGTAGAAATCCTATATTATATGGTGAAAAAATAGAATTAATATGTTTAAGTTCTACAAAATTTATAAGTATACACATAGTTCATATGAATGTGTATTTATATAGTTCTGATAAAGGCGTGAGCCGAGTTAGTTATCAACTATATATCAAGAATAAAGAAAGTTGAATTTAGTCAGGCTTTTTTTTCATAATTTTTCTATTTATGTGCATTTAATTAAAAATCAATTAACCAATCCGACAAATAGCCAGATAATTCAGATTTTACTTGTTATGTTCATAAATATAATTAAAACCAGTAAAAACATTATTAATTTGACTTTGTTCTTACAAATGACATTGCTTCGATTCTAACCAGAATTAAGGATTTTAATGGTAGAAAATAGCCTCTCTACGGATACTTAGGTTAGCGGCAATGCTAGAACGATAAATGCCGAAACCTTCATGATTTCCGAAGACCACTGTATTGGAATTTTAGCAATCAAATTCTTGGCTCGTTCAACTTCTTTTTATTATTCTCGATGCATTGTAAAAATCATTTTTTTAATTTTGAAAAAGAGTGTCTTAGTTTTTTTATTGACACTCAAACGAGGACATTTATTGTAATATTTTTCAAATTTTTCTTATCAAAAAAAGAGACGAATTCCTTCGTGTTTCACAAAATTTACTCCAACTTCATAGCTCTGGTTTTAAAATTTGTATTTTTAGAATTGAAAAAAAATTAAACCAAACAATCATTTTTGATAATTTTCATATCACATAAATTTCATATCATAACTCTGATTGAGTTTTTAATTTGAACTGTCAAAACTTTGTAAGATTCAACATATTTTGTCACTAACCACCCGGGTTTTGCTTTTCGGGATTTTCAAAAAATCGTACAAAGTTGTGACGATTTAAATTTGATATTAAAATTCCATCAAGCACCCTTAGTCGATATCGTAAATTATGTTAAGTTTGTTAACAATTGTGCGTCTCAAATAAATGTATTGTAAAAACAATCACAAAAATTAAGGTTCAGCCGTGAAATGTAGCATTTTGTATAAAATTCACTATAGGACGGTCTGTGAATATTTTGGGGACGCTATAGAAGGGTTGGCTGTTCTTTAATACCCCAAGAAGCCTCGAGTACTCTAAGTTAAAAATGTATTATGTTAATACGCACTTAGAGTTAAAACGGTGCTTTGGTTTTTATGAAGTTTTTTTAGTTGCCATTTAATGGCTTTCCTTTAAATTTTACATTCGTACAAAGTCACTTTCGAATAAAAAAAATCACTCGTGACGTCATCTCCGCCGTAAATCGGATCGTTTTTACGACCCCCCTTTATTTTTCACGTCCGTAACTAACAGCCAGATTATAGTAGAGAACACGTTTAATAGATGTCGCGAGTCGTCATTCGTAAGGTGTTGTCGGTTTTCCCGCTCAGGTGTTTCTGTGTTCGATATTCAAAACACGTTTGGTTTCGGAAGCTCCCCCATCCCTCGTTCCCGCCTGGCTTTATATGCCACCCAACATATCCACCTGCAATCTGAAACAGGGGTCAGTAAGGCGTGAAATTGGGGATGATTTTCATTACGAATTATTTGATTAGTTTGTATATTGAATTTTACAATGAATAAATTACAAATAGTGCAGTGTTAACCAAAGCAATAACGTTCTCTTTATTAAATATGAATTGCTACAACCTTGTACGATTACACATGTTTTGTCTCTACGACCATGCAATAGAACTGATATAAAAAAAACTACATAAAAACCAAAGCACCGTCTTAACTCTAAGTGCCTTTCAACATAATACATTTTTTACTTAAAGTACTTGAGGCTTCGTAGGGTATTAAAGAACAGCCAAACCTTCTATAGCGTACCCAACAGCAAATATCCGTACACCGAATGTCGTAGACCCTCCTATAGTGAATTGTACACAAAATTCTTCATTTTCATGGCTTATTTATGATTCTTGATACAAAAAAGATTGAAGGTGCTTGACGGAATTACAATATCGAATTTGAATTGCTACAACCTTATACGATTCCATATGTTTGTCACTAACGACCCGGGTTTCGCCTCTCGGTATCTTCAGGCATTCTATAATACGGATGCAACAGAACTGACAGTCAGGTCTAGGTATAAATTAAATGAGTTAATTTATGATATCGACTGAAGGTGCTTGATGGAACGTTAATATTAAATTTGAATTGTTCTGTTGAATGTTCTTGAATTGTGAGTTCTGTTGCATCCGTGCGATGGAATACCTGAAGATGCTGAAGGGCGAAACCCGGGTCGTTTGTGACAAGACATATGGAATCGTACAAAGTTGCAACAATTCAAATTTAAATTAGTTAAATTTGAACTACGTTTCTGAATTATAGTACTGACGATGGCGTGAGCCGAAATAGCTATCAACCATATTAAAAAAAAAAAATTAGAACTAAAATACTTTGCTATTTTTCCACCGCGCTACAATCTTGTACGATTTCACATGTTTTGTCACTAGCGACTCTAAGATTTAAATTCATATATACAATATATCAGAAATAAATTTATAACTCTTGATTTAATAATAATGACACCCAATGTGCATTTTTGGTCAGTTATATTGCGTCCGTGTAATAGACAGCCTAAGATTGCGAAAAGCAAAAACTGGACCGTGAGTGATAAAACATGTGTACAAATTCCATCAGGCACCTTTACTTAATATTGTAATTAAAGTCATTTTTGTTTTTAGATTGAATTCCTTTACCTAACTTTTTATCCTAACATTTTTAGTTTTTATAATAAAAACACATTTTTAAGTACTTAATTTTCACAGTACACCCAATCCTTTTTGTACGCGCTTCACTCGTTTTTACGCAATTTTTTCCCCAAATTTGTTTTAACGAAGACACTTATATATTATGCTAGGCATGTACGTTTCATTATTTGTTTGAATAAAAAAAATTGTGTGTTTTCAAAACTTAATTTTGTAAAGCATTCCATTTTTTAAATACACATACAATTGCCAAATGTTGACAAGTGTATCAGATATTATGCGAATTTATGTTTTAGGATGTGTAAAGAAATATAATGCAATTGCATGAAATCATTTTTTTGCACGATTTTTTACGCGCCTTTTTCTGGAACCAATGTATCGCGTAAAAAAAGGACTGGGTATATTTTTTATGATCAGGACAGGTTTTGTTCATCGCCAGCTTTATCAACTAAAGATATGAACTGATAGCACTCACGAAAAGCGAAACTGGTTCTTATCATTAAATATATTGTGGAAAAAGTACTTATAACCTGTTTTTATTATTTAAAATGACATGCCTTTCTATAAAGAAGTGGCAGTTAGCACACTAAAAGTGCTATCATCGTTTAAATTATTTTAAAAAGATTCCAAATCACTATGAAAATAAGATAGCTTTAGTTTTGTTTCATTAAAATATACCTAAATAATAACTATATACATGTAATTATTTTTAAAGTTTTAACTGTCACTTCTTAGTGGAACAGTGTTATTGAAAAAAAAACACTAATACAATTTTAAGGTGTTAACTGTCACTTCTTGATGGAAAGGCATTATATTTTAAATAATAAAAACACATTTTTTAGTACTTATTTCCACAATATATATTTTGATCAGGACCGGTTTCGCTCATCGCGAGCATTATCAACTGATAGAATACAATTTACAAACAAGTCTATTTATACAAAACAAAAAAATAATTTGAGTTAATGGTAGCAGGTGTACAAAACCATGGGTACAAGAACTAGGAAACAATTTACATAAAATCATACAATATTGATACAAATAAAGTAAATTAGTATAAAAATTAAATGTTCACAATCACTTATTAAGAATTACAATTATGGTAAATCAATAATCCAACTCAAATTATTTTTTTTTTGTTTTGTATAAATAGACTTGTTTGTAAATTGTATTCTATCAGTTGATAATGCTCGCGATGAGCGAAACCGGTCCTGATCAAAAAATATATTGTGGAAATAAGTACTAAAAAATGTGTTTTTATTATTTAAAACTAATACAATTATTATCAACTGAACCAGTTCGGATATCTGTGATATAAAATTATGAAAGTAGTTTTCAGCACTGTAAGTAATTTTGTATAAAGTACCCATTAAAATTTTATCTTGATAGTCATAGAAGGTGAATAGGAAAGCGATAATTTTCTTACTTTATTTTCTTCGTTTTGTAGGCTTTTGCTGGACGATTCACTGTGAAGAGAGAACTTGGTCAGCATATAAAAATATTAAAATAAACATGAAAATATTCTAAAAATAAACAAGTTTCCCGCCGCTGAGATGGAGTACCAACATTTTACCGGATGTCGACACTTGGCAAAAAAGATCGCAACAAAATATGCGCCGGAAAATGCTTTACGGCGGTGCGGAATATTGAAGTATTTTGTGAACGCTGCGAAAGCTTTTTTTGTGCAGCTTTCATAGTGGAGAGGAGAGCGGGAGCTTTTATAGGCTCGTTCTATAAGATGTGCAAGTCTAGCGAGTTAACACGGGGTATTCTTTATAAACTGGGTTAGGGGTTTTGATAACAGTGTGAAAGATGTGAGAAACTAAATGAACTGTTTACAATGTGGTTTTGATATTTTCGCTGCTAGGTGAATATGAAATGGCAAAACGTATTTTGAGAACGTTTGGTGTGATTTTCAGAGCAGACATATAATATTTCAACAAATTAATTTGGATTATTTCATTTCATCATTTTATTTTTACTTGATTACTATCGTAAAAACTTTGTACAGCTCTACATGTTTGTTTATTGATTGAATTGGCATTTACTTGATGTAATTCTATTATAACATGGTAATGGCATAGCAATGTATGTTAGCTCTATAAAATTTTGTGGAACTAAATACATTTCTATTTTTTCACCGTTTTACATTTTTGTCAGTCATTCGCGACTAGGGTTTCGCCTTTCGGCCTCTACAGGTATTCTCTTACACAGATATAATATAACTGACCCATAATTAATACATTGCATCAATTATATACAAGATGGATTCAAATATAAATTTGAATTAACTTTCATAAATATTATCTTGACTATGATGTCATTCGATTTGCATTTTACTAATAAATCAATTTCTACAACGAATTTTGATTTTAACTGGTTTCAATGCGGATCAAATAGCCCGGGAATTATTTTTTATTGGATTTTAAATAACAAAAAAAAATTGACGACATTTATGAAATACCTTGCAAGCTGATAAGCCCACATTTGTGTGGCTGACAGATACGACAGTTAGCTGACATTACATTATTTATTTGTATCAATATTGTATGATTTTATGTAAATTGTTTCCTAGTTCTTGTACCCATGGTTTTGTACACCTGCTACCTTTAACTCAACTTAATTTTTTGTTTTGTATAAATAGACTTGTTTGTAAATTGTATTATATCAGTTGTGCTGATGAGCGAAATGATCAAAAAATATATTGTGGAAATAAGTCTAAAAAAAATGTGTTTTTATTATTTAAAAAAAAAAGTAATTTTCAATATTTATACGTTGAAAAATGAAATGATTTTAGTTCTACAAAATCTTTTTTGTAGAACTGAAATTTTTTATTAGTTATTTTTTTCCGTGTTACCACCCAGTTAATTTAAATTTTACAAAAGTAGCGTAGTAAACTTTGTAGGTAGTAGAATTTGTCAATATATCTAAAACCTTAAGCTGTAATAGACAAAAGACTTAAAGAATCTTAAATTGGCTTAAAAACTTAAAAGACCAAAGAATCTTAAATTGGCCCGCATATTGGACGCAGCTGAATCAAGTTATGATTTTGTTATTTTATTCATAAAAATACCAATTCTTTTGTTAGTATTACAACGTTATAAGACGAAATCAAATATTACATGCCAAATTAAGCCTAAAGTACCTTACTCATGATGTTGACATCAATCATATTGCCTTGGGAATTTATATCTTTGTTTTTTTCATTAGGAGTTTATCACAATTATCTTATATTATTTTTTCTTCCGGATATTAATTCTGTAGACGAGATAATTCTTTATTGAATCCTTGTTCAAATTATAAATCTCGTTAATAGGCACACGGATGAATTAATTATTATTTTGAAACGCTTTCTGCTTTTAACGAATTAACGAGGTACAATTAAGTACTTAGTCCCACCCTTGAATTTCGAAGAATTTTCAATCACTGCAGATTAATTTATCGGAGAAAATTTGAGAAGGAACATTTTCTCAATATATCGACGTCGGAAAAAATACAGGTTATTCTTTTATTCACGTTAAATTGCAAATGGTTTATTCTCCCAGGTCAAAGGGATCCAAAACAATGGCTTTCACTTAGCAAAGTGTTTTTGTTATTTTTTGTTTTGAGAAAAAGAAAAATCGAACAGTAAACAAAACGAGTGTCTTTAAAAAAAATGAATGATCGAGGCATCGAGATGAAAAATAATTCCCTTGGAAATTTGATGTAAATTTATGATTTCTTTAACAAAATTAATGGCTTTGCAATATTAAGCGAAGAAAAGCAGCCGTGATTATGAATTGAAAACTGAATGGATTCTTGGAAAAATAAGGTGAAATTGGGAGGAAAATAAAGGTAAATTAATTATTCTTTTGAACTAAAAAAAAAAAACAAAATATTCATACACATCGGATGAAAACCAAACGTTATTTAGGTTTTCCAAATTTGCATTTTAAATCAGTTGCCAGGGGCAATATAAACAGTTCGAAAGGAATTCTCGTTATTGATTTGACCAGCCGTATATTAAAAATTTAATACACTCGCCACAAAAATAATTAATAGAATTAGGATGAAAAAAAATGTTACAAATAAACACATTATTGAAAAAAAAATGAAATAATGTTTTGATATATTGTGAAAGTTTATCTACATTGAATAAATATCATTTTAATTTCCAAGTTTTATAATGGGTAATTTATTTTGCTTGTTTAACAAACAAAGCAACAAAAATTAATGCAAATAAAATTTAGTTAAGGGGATTTTTTTCTGCTGTAAAAAAATAAAATTTTATTTTGTGCTTTACAGAATGAATTAGCATTTACTTGTTAGACCCCATTATTAAACGGTGAAAAAACAGCAATGCTTTTTAGTTCTACAAAATTTTGCCTTCGTCAGAAATATGATAGAATCGAATAATTCTGATGAAGGCGTAAGCCGAAATAGATATCAACTATATATCTTATAAATTTTGCAGAACTAAAATAATCCATTGCTATTTTTTCACCGTGTTATATTTTGTGCTGTTTCTCAAAAAGTGGTTCAGATTTTCTCTTAGAACCTTGATGTCTGATAAATTAAATGCATTTAATATTGAATATACTATACACAGTATATTCTATAAATTTAAATTATTTAATTCAAAAGCGCTCACCCTTTCTCATTTAATGTAAACGAAAATGTATATCTTGATGTCAAATCATTATAATTAAATTATATTTTCAAATCAACGTCGCGCAAAACAGAGATAAACGTAATTAAAAACGGAGTTTTTCAAATTCTAAGATAGGCCCTAACTTGAGAAAAATATTCAAATAACATCTCTTGAGAAAAACGAACGAATTTACGTCTATTTGATATTACTTTTAATGTCTCAACTGTCACTTCTCAGTGAGAAGATTAACATTTAAATAAACAAAACAAAATGCTAAGAACTATTCACACGATTTTAGATTATAAACATTTATTTTCAGAATGTATATCTTGATGTCAAATCATTATAATTAAATTATATTTTCAAATCAACGTCGCGCAAAACAGAGATAAACGTAATTAAAAACGGAGTTTTTCAAATTCTAAGATAGGCCCTAACTTGAGAAAAATATTCAAATAACATCTCTTGAGAAAAACGAACGAATTTACGTCTATTTGATATTACTTTTAATGTCTCAACTGTCACTTCTCAGTGAGAAGATTAACATTTAAATAAACAAAACAAAATGCTAAGAACTATTCACACGATTTTAGATTATAAACATTTATTTTCAGAATTAAAAGTGCCAAATTATAAATGATATTATTCAATTCATTATGGTTTCTTAACCGTTTTAGTCCCAGCCTATTTTGCCTAGTATGTACAAAAAGTCCAAAGCGTCAAAATAATATAAAAATGGCAAATGTTGACTAGTGCACTCAAAAGACACCCCCCACTTCCACCTGCTATTACTCTCGATTACGATCAGCTTTGACCTTCTTCAGCAATTTTTATCGGACTTATTGAAAAGATCTATAGAACAATTGTAAAATTTAAGCAAATCAACCCTAGATGTTAGATATGCAGTAAGTGCATTATTTTTAATAGAAACAAATTGAAAAGTTGATGAAGAAAATTAAGCTTCAAAACTATTTTTTTTTGTCTATGATTGGCTAAGTGGAATTTTTTTCGTACTTATGAATACTCATTGTTGAAAAAATTTCCCCTTGTTATTTTTGTTAAAAAATTGTAAAAACTGTTTCTTAACACATAAGTATCTCAGAAGTCGCTACAGAGCTGAGCAATCTACAGCAAAGTCAATGGACACTTTATGTATTTATGTAATAAATGTGTATATGTAATTCCTTATATACAACACTTATACACATACACATGCAAACTATTGTAAAGAACATAATTGTGGTTATAAATACTAGTTATAATTTAAGAAAGATAAACACATACACATACAAATAAAAGTAAACAAAACTCAAGTTAAAAAGTTCAGAACTACATTTGACATTTGGTGGTAAAAATGTTCGTAAGGTTTTAGTGACTGATGCGAGATGGCAGAATAACAGATGATTACTTATGGTCTAAATAAGGCAAGGCGCATACCTACATAATAAAATAATTCATAAGGCAGGTCGCACATCGAAATCCACGCATATTCCTAGGTACAAGAATGCAATATGGACCCACACAAAGCCGGTTTGTCGGTTGTATGCGGAATGTTTACGTCTTTGCCTTGTGTTTTATTAAAAATTTCACTTTAATGAATATTTGCTGGCCTTAATATGAAAGGTTGACAATCAAGAGGAGAGCGCATAATAAATATTTTTTTTTCATTTTGTAAATAATATTTGCTCAGAATTTTAAACGTAGAACTTTTAAAGTAGCAACTGGTGAAAAAAGCATTATTTTTCATTATAAAAACAGAGTATCTAGAATTTTTTCACAGTTAAATATCTCTAAGAACAAGATCGGTTTAGTACCATCAAGTGGTAATAGACAAAACAAATTAACGCGAATATTATTTTTTTTAAATTAAAAATAAGTCAATGTAAAACTTACACATTGTTTATACAGCGGAGCCTACCAATAACACTACTACGAATTACTTGCTGGCTTGAAATATTTGTCGGAAATCCCCCAATTGCACGATCCCTTGGCTGCACAGCCGGACGGCTGTGTGTGTGGTGCATACAGTCAAATGTTGGATAGCGTCTGTATATGCTTCAACTTACACGTACAGCTTGGTGACTTTCGAAAAAACAAAATTCTTAATTTGGTATGACATTCATTCCCCCATTTACACGACTCCAAATTACGCGGTACCAAATTTAGTATAAATTCAGGTTTTACTGTATTACTTAATAAATATAATATATTTTGACTTTATTTTAAAGTCAAAAAATATTTGTCATAACGGAGAATATATTATATATTGGCCGTAAAAATGTTTTCATATATATTTTAAAAATAAATATTACAACGTGAAGTTCAGTTTAAGTTCCACTGAACGTCAAAAGAATATCATAAGGGTCAGTTCAAAGTCGTCGTTTAAAATTCTTCTTTTTGTCCTAACGTTTTTAAATGTTGTATAGTCTTCAAATAATTTTCTGCGTCATAAATTATTGTATAACAAATCATTGTTTTTTGGAAAAATGAACATTTATTTTAGTGAGTTAGTAGTTAGTTTTGATCAGGACCGGTTTTTCTCATCGCGAGCATTATCAACCGATAATGCTTGCATTAGTTGATAATATTCGCGATGAGCGAAACCGGTCCAGATTAAAAAATATATTGTTTAAATAAGTGCTAAAAGAATGTGTTTTTTTTATTTAAAGTATCATGCCTTTCCATAAAGAAGTGACAGTTTACACCTTAAAAGTGATAATAGAATACTAATTATGAATAATGATTTATTTCTAAGACATAAAACAAACCCTCACCGCATGTTTTCCACCCCTATACCATAAGGGTGCGGTTGTTTTTTGGTATCATTATGTTGAATACGGTATTTATTTTCAGCTATAAGCATTACGGTATAAAACCAAAGATTTTAAAAATTACTTTGGTTTTCGAAATTTAAAGATTATAAACCCTTTCAGGTTCTATAGACAGAAAATATTTGATTTTTTTTCGACGAACTTTTTTTTGTGTTGCATACAATTAACTTTAAATGATTCAATCTCAAATATTATTTAAATGAAACTATTGACTTCTAAAAAAACAAAATAAATGTATGAATCATTAATATTTCTTTATTCTATTATTTTAGATTTAGCATCGTTTATGTACCAAAGGTATTTACTACAGAAAAAAACAAACCCCAAAGCAAACACTAAATGGCACCTAAAAAAAAATATTATACTGATAACACAATTGCGATTTATTTTTAATATCTTCTTTTTTCAATCTGGTAAGTAACGAACAGTTCAAATTTCATCAAGCACCTTCAGTCGATATCATTAATTTTTAAGTATCAATTCTTGGTGCAAAATAAATATTTTTAAATAATAAAAACGATACTTCAAAATTTTTATCATATTCAGATCAACGGTTGATAATGCTACCAATAAGGGAAACCGATCTTCATCATAAGCAAATGCAATTGTGAAGTTTGTGTTTATTTTACATCCTGTGATAGAATGTCTTAGAATTAAAAAAAATCATTCTTTCATGAGATCTCCTCAAAGTAAGACGTGCTGACCAGTGATATTTTGTTTCTACAAAATAACTTATTACCTGAGACTGCCTTTCTAAAAAGGTCTTTCCGCCCCTTCGCTATCCGTGCTAAATAGTAGTGACCGACCATAAAACCAAATGTGAAAGTTCGTGTTCTTACATTGTTTAAATTGTCATATAACAAATAATAATATCACGAGTGCAAAGTTGTACATTACAGACTAGGTAAAATATTCAGTGCGATCCTCAAGTGTCATTCATTGTGTTTAAAAATATTAAAACATATTTTTTATTAAATAAATTCAGTGCTAGTGCCAGCAGTTCATCGTCGAGACGAAAACTGGACAACGCAGCTCCCCGCCGCACCAAAAAAAAAAAAACAGATATCAACAATTTTCCATTATTACTTATTAGATTAGATTTTTTCACTTTAGATTCATTTTTTCTTCTTTTTTATCTAGCCAATAATTCAGCATGCCATCAGTGCGAAAAACCAGGACATCCTCAAAGGTGTCCGATATGAGCGATCAGTCCTTAGCACTCGTTAAACACATATTAGAGTATAATAATAAGGCGGCTTTTAAGGCATTATTGCCAATTTTCCTGCTGATGAAGACATTTATTGTTGCGGGGAAGGCAAATATGCTTCGGAAAGTTTGCTTCCACTCCAGTCATCAACGCCGAAGCAATCAAAAAAAAAAACATCGGCCCCCAAAGCGGCCGCCTCTATCAGTTGTCCCGAGACAATAACCGTACCGTCCCTAGAGTCGTCTCCGAACAAAGCAAAGTCACCCAGGGACATAATCAAAGCTATAGAAAATTACGCGACTTGTTCAGATGCGTCAATAAACAGCGAATCTGACTCGTATAGGATGGCATCAGGCAGAGATAGTTTTGCCTGGCCATCCCAACTAAGCAAAGAGGGCAACTTAATAGTAAACAAAGAAACCTCTGTTGGAAACCTTACTCCAGAAGTGGTTACCGTGAGCCCTCTTCCCTCTTTAAAAAGTCATCGGGAAAAGTCCATTTCACCGGGGGTCCTCTCAAGCGCTCCTACTGATGCTCGGGCTAAGAAACACTTCAATAACGGTAACCCTCAAAGAAATCAAAAAATCCCTCCGATTATCTTACATAAAAAAGCAGACTATATGACGTTA